>CM067844.1:574493482-579493482 GCA_034509565.1 Triticum monococcum | reverse complement strand
AGTTTATGCGCTATTCCGTAAGGGACCGATTGGATCCAAAAGTTTAATACTGTGGTTAGAATTTATTCTTAATACTTTTATCGTAGTTGCAGATGCTTGCAAGGGGGTTAATCATAAGTAGGAGGTTTGTTCAACTAAGAACAACACCTAAGCACTGATCCACCCACATATCAATTTATCAAAGTAGTGAAAACAAATCAAGCTAAAATGGAGAAACTGACTAGATGAAATTCCCGTGTATCCTCAAGAACGCTTTGCTTATCATAAGAGACCGTTTTGGCCAGTCATTTGCCTCAAAAGGATTAGGCTACCTTGCTGCACTTTTGTTACTACTATCATTTCTTCCTCGTTACAAATTATCTTGCTATCAAACTACCCGTTACTTATAATTTCAGTGCTTGCAAAAAATACCTTGCTGGAAACCACTTATGATTTCCTTCTGCTCCTCGTTGGGTTCGACACTCTTACATATCGAAAGGACTATGATTGATTCCCTACACTTGTGGGTCATCAAGGCTCTTTTCTGGCGCCGTTGCCGTGGAGTGAAGCGCTCTTGGTAAGTGGAAATTGGTGCCTCTTGAGCACTGCGTTGGTTTTCCTTTGAAGAGGAAAGGGTGATGCAACAAAGTAGCGTAAATATTTCCCTTAGTTTTTGAGAACCAAGGTATCAATCCAGTAGGAGGCCACACGCAAGTCCCTCCTACCGACACAAACAAATAAGAACCTCGCAACCAACGCGATAAAGGGTCTGTCAGTCCCTTCACGGTCACTTACGAGAGTGAGATCTGATAGAGATAATAATGATAAGATAAATATTTTTGGTATTTTTATGATATAGATTGAAAGTAAAAGATTACAAAGTAAAATAGATTGGAAACTTATATGATAGAAAATAGACCCGGGGGCCATAGGTTTCACTAGTGGCTTCTCTCAAGATAGCATACGTATTAAGGTGGGTGAACGAATTACTGTCGAGCAATTGATAGAAAAGCAAATAATTTTGAGAATATCTAGGCATGATCATGTATATAGGCATGACGTCCGTGACAAGTAGACCGACTCCTGCCTGCATCTACTACTATTACTCCACACATCGACGGCTATCCAATATGCATCTAGAGTATTAAGTTCATAAGAACAGAGTAAGGCCTTAGGTAAGATGACATGATGTAGAGGGATAAACTAAAGCAATATGATATAAACCCCAGATTTTTATCCTCGATGGCAACAATAGAATACATGTTGTTTCCCTTTCTGTCACTGGGATCGAGCACTGCAAGATTGAACCCAAAGCTAAGCACTTCTCCCATTGCAAGAAAGATCAATCTAGTAGGCCAAACCAAGCTGATAATTCGAAGAGACTTGCACAGAAAACCAATCATGCATAAAAGACTTCAGAGAAGAATCAAATGTTGTTCATAGATAGACTTGATCATAAACCCACAATTCATCGGATCTTGACAAACACACCGCAAAAAGAGTTACATCAAATAGATCTCCAAGAATATCGAGGAGAACTTTGTATTGAGATCCAAATAGAGAGAAGAAGCGATCTAGCTAATAACTATGGACCCTAAGGTCTGGAGTAAACTACTCGCACATCATCAGAGGGGCCATGGAGTTGATGTAGAGGCCCTCCATGATCGATGCCCCCTCCGGCGGAGCTCCGGAAAAGGCCCCAAGATAGGATCTCTTGGGTACAGAAGGTTGCGGCGTTGGAAATAGGGTTTCATGGTGCTCCTGGATGTTTTCGGGGTATGTGAACGTATATAGGAGGAAGAAGTAGGTCAGTTGAGACACGAGGGGCCCATGAGGGGGGGGGGGGCGCCCCTGCCTCGTGGAAACCTCGTTGGTTGCTTGACGTCCACTCCAAGTCCTCTGGATCATGTTTGTTCCAAAAATCACGCTCCCGAAGGTTTCATTCCGTTTGGTCTCCGTTTGATTCCTTTTCTGCGAAACACTGAAATAGGAAAAAAACAGCAATTTGCACTAGTCCTTGGGTTAATAGGTTAGTCCCAAAAATAATATAAAAGTGTAAAATAAAGCCCATTAACATCCAAAACAGATAATAAAATAGCATGGAACAATCAAAAAATTATAGATACGTTGGAGACGTATCAGCATCCACAAGCTTAATTCCTGCTCGTTCTAGAGTAGGTAAAGGATAAAAACAGAATTTTTGATGTGGAATGCTTTCTAGCATGTTCTTTAATGTATTTTTCTCTATTGTGGCATGAATGTCCAGATCCGAAAGATTCAAGATAAAAGTTTATTGTTGACATAAAAAGAGTAATAATCTAAGTATGCTAATCAAGCAATTATGTCTTATCAAAATACCATAGCCAAAGAAAACGTATCCCTACAAATTCATATAGTTTGGCCATGCTTCATTTTCGTCACACAAAATGATCCCATCATGCAAAACCCCGATGACAAGCCAAGCAATTGTTTCATACTTAGCCTTTTCAAACTCTTTCAACTTTTACACAATATATGAGCATGAGCCATGGACATGGCACTATGGGTGGAATAGAATATGATGATTGAGGTTGTGTGAGAAGACAAAAAGGGAGAAAGCCTCACATTGACGCGGCTAATCAATGGGCTAGGGAGATGCCCATCAATTGATGTCAATGCAAGGAGCAGGGATTTCCATGCAACAGATGCACTAGAGCTATAAATGTATGCAATCTCAACAAAAGAAACTAAGTCGGTGTGCGTCCAACTTGCTTGCTCACAAAGACCTAGGGCATTTGAGGAAGCCCATCATTCGAATATACACGCCAAGTTCTATAATGAAAAATTCCCACTAGTATATGAAAGTGACAAAATAAGAGACTCTCTATCATGAAGATCATGGTGCTACTTTGAAGCACAAGTGTGGAAAAAGAATAGTAGCATTGTCCCTTCTCTCTTTTTCTCTCATTTTTTTATTTGGGCCTTCTTTTCTATTTTTATGGACTCTTTTTATTATTATTATTTTTCGTCCGGAGTCTCATCCCGACTTGTGGGGGAATCATAGTCTCCATCATCCTTTCCTCACATGGGACAATGCTCTAATGATGATCATCACACTTTTATTTTCTTACAACTCAAGAATTACAACTCGATACCTAGTACAAAATATGACTCTATGTGAATGCCTACGGCGTTGTACCGGGATTGCGATGAATCAAGAGTGACATGTATGAAAAATTAAGCATGGTGGCTTTGCCACAAATACGATGTCAACTACATGATCATGCAAAGCAATATGACAATGATGATGCATGTCATAATAAATGGAACGATGGAAAGTTGCATGGCAATATATCTCGGAATGGCTATGGAAATGCCATAATAGGTAGGTATGGTGGCTGTTTTGAGGAAGATATAAGGAGGCTTATGTGTGATAGTGCGTACCATATCACGGGGTTTGGATGCACCGGTGAAGTTTGCACCAACTCCGAAGGTGAGAAAGGGAAATGGACGGTACCGAAGAGGCTAGCAATGATGGAAGGGCGACAGTGCGTATAATCCATGGACTCAAAATTAGTCATAAAGAACTCACATACTTATTGCAAAAATCTAGAAGTCATCAAAACAAAGCACTACGCGCATGCTGCTAGGGGGATAGATTGGTAGGAAACGACCATCGCTCGTCCCCGACCGCCACTCATAAGGAAAGCAATCAAAGAACACCCCATGCTTTAAATTTTTCACACAACGTTTACCATATGTGCATGCTACGGGAATTGCCAATTTCAACACAAGTATTCATCAGTTTCATAATTACTCAACTAGCACACCTCTAATATTACCACCTTTATATCTCAAAACAACTATCAAGCATCCAACTTCTCTTAGCATTTTAAATTTATAACCAAAGTGAATTACCATGCTGCTCTAAAGGACTCTCAAAATGATATAAATGAAGCATGAGAGATCAATTATTTCTATAAAATAAAACCACCACTATTCTCTAAAAGATATAAGTGAAGTACTAAAGCAAAAATTATCCAACTCAAAAGATATAAGTGAAGCACATAGAGTATTCTAATAAATTCCAATTCATTTGTGTCTCTCCCAAAAGGTGTGTAAAGCAAGGATGATTGTGGTAATATAAAAAGTAAAGACTCAAATCATACAAGACACTCCAAGCAAAAACACATATCATGTGGCGAATAATAATATAGCTCCAAGTAAAGTTACCGATGGACGAAGACAAAGAGGGGATGCCTTCCGGGGCATCCCCTAGCTTAGGCTTTTGGTTGTCCTTCAATTTTACCTTGGGGTGCCTTGGGCATACCCAATCTTATGCTCTTTCCACTCCTTATTCCATAATCCATCAAATCTTTACCCAAAACTTGAAAACTTCACAACACAAAACTTAAAAGAAAATCTTCGTGAGCTCCGTTAGTAAAAGAAAACAAACCACCACTTCAAGGTACTGTAATGAACTCATTCTTTATTTATATTTGTGTTAAACCTACTGTATTCCAACTTTTATATGGTTCATAAACTCTATTACTAGCCATAGATTCATCAAAATAAGCAAACAACACACGAAAAACAAAATCTGTCAAAAAACAGAACAGTCTGTAGTAATTTGTATGTTTCGAATACTTATGTACCCCAAACAATTTTAAAATAAATTTATGGACGTGAGGAATTTATCTACTAATCATATACAAAAATAATTAACTAAATATCACTCTCCAATAAAAAATGGCAGCAAATCTTGTGAGCGCTAAAGTTTCTGTTTTTTTACAGCAAGATCGCAAAGACTTCCCCCAAGTCTTCCCAAAGGTTCTACTTGGAAAAAACACTAATTAAAAGCACAAAACACATATAAACACAGGCTAGATGAATTATTTATTACTAAACAGAATCAAAAAGAAAGAAATAAAAATAAAATTGGGTTGCCTCCCAACAAGCGCTATCGTTTAACGCCCCTAGCTAGGCTTAAAAGCAATGATAGATCTAGGTATTATCATCTTTGGTATGCAATCCATAAGTGGCTCTCATAATAAATTCATAAGGTAATTTAATTTTCTTTATAGGAAAGTGTTTCATGCCCTTCCTTAATGGAAATTGGAATCTAATACTCCCTTACTTCATATCAATAATTGCACCAATCGTTCTAAGGAAAGGTCTAGCAAGAATAATAGGACATGTAGGATTGCAATCTATATCAAGAACAATGAAATCTACGGGCACATAATTCCTATTTGTAACAATAAGAACACCATTAATTCTTCCCAAAGGTTTCTTAATGGTGGAATCCACAAGATGCAAGTTTAAAGAACAATCATCAAATTCACGGAAACCTAGCAAATCACACAAAGTTTTAGGAATTGTGGAAACACTAGCACCCAAATCACATAAAGCAAAGCATTCATGATATTTAATCTTAATTTTTAATAGTAGGTTCCCACTCATCATGAAGTTTTCTAGGGACAGAAACTTCCAATTGAAGCTTTTCTTCATAAGATTGCATTAAAGCATTAAAGATATGTTTAGTAAAAGCTTTATTTTGACTATAAGCATGCGGAGAATTTAGCATGGATTGTAAGAAGGAAATAGAATCTATTAAATAACAATTATCATAATTAAATTCCTTGAAATCCAAGATAGTGGATTCATTGCTATTTAAAGTTTTGATCTCTACAATCCCACTTTTATCAATTTTTGCATCAAGATCAAAAACTCCGAATCATTGGGACGCCTTCTAACTAAAGTTGACTCATCTCCAGTCCCATCATTATCAAGATTCATATTAAAAAAACAAAGATTTAATAGGAGACACATTAATCACTTTTAGATCTTCATCCTTATTATCATGGAAACTAGAAGAACACGCTTTCACAAAGCAATGTTTTTTAGCATGCATCCTAGCGGTTCTTTCTTTGCACTCATCAATGGAAATTCTCATAGCTTTGAGAGACTCATTGATATCATGCTTAGGTGGAATAGATCTAAGTTTCAAAGAATCAATATCAAGAGAAATTCTATCCACGTTCATAGCCAACTCATCAATCTTAGACAATTTTTCTTCAATCAAAGCATTGAAACTCTTTGCGAAGTAATAAATTCTTTAATATTAGATTCAAAATCAGAGGGCATCTTATTACAATTTCCATAAGAATTGTTGTAGGAATTACCATAATTATTAGAGGAATTACTAGGAAACGGCCTAGGATTATTACCTCTATATGCATTATTACCAAAATTGTTCCTACCAACAAAATTCACATCCATAGATTCATTATTATTCTCAATAAAAGTACACAAAGGCATATCACTAGGATGAGAAGAAACACTTTTGTTAGCAAACAATTTCATAAGTTCGTCCATCTTTCCACTCAAAGCATTGATTTCTTCTATAGCATGCACCTTTTTATTAGTAGATCTTTCAGTATGCCATTGAGAATAATTAACCATAATATTATCTAGGAGTTTAGTAGCTTCTCCTAAAGTGATTTCCATAAAAGTGCCTCCCACGGCCGAATCTTAAAGATTTCTAGAAGCAAAATTCAATTGGGCATAAATTTTTTGTATAATCATTCAAAGTTTCAAACCATGTGTAGGGCAATTACGTATCATTAATTTCATTCTCTCCCAAGCTTGTGCAACATGTTCATGATCAAGTTGCTTAAAATTCATAATATCGTTTCTAAGGGTGATGATCTTAGAGGGAGGAAAATACTTAGAGATAAAAGCATCTTTGCACTTATTCCATGAATCGATTCTATTTTTAGGCAAAGATGAAAACCAAGTTTTAGCACGATCTCTAAGAGAAAACGGGAATATCTTCAGTTTAACAATATCATTATCCACATCTATGTTCTTTTGCATATCACGCAAATCGACAAAGTTGTTTAGATGGGTAGCGACATCTTCACTAGGAAGGCAGGAAAACGAATCTTTCATGACAAGATTCAGGAAGGCGGCATTAATTTTACAAGATTCGACATCGGTAAGAGGAGCAATCGGAGTGCTAATAAAATCATTATCATTGGTATTGGAAAAGTCACACAATTCAGTATTATCTTGAGCCATCGTGACGAGCAAGCAATCCAACACACAAGCAAACAAGAGACAAGCAAAAAGAGGCAAACTGGAAAAGAGAAGGGGAATGGAAAAAGAGGGCGAATAAAACGACAAGGGTGAAGTGGGGGAGAGGAAAATTAGAGGCAAATGGAAAATAATGTAATGCAAGGGATAAGAGTTTTTGATGGGTACTTGGTATGTCTTGACTTGTGTGTAGACTCCCTGACAACGGCGCTAGAAATTCTTCTTGCTACCTCTTGAGCACTCTGTTGGTTTTCCCTTGAAGAGGAAAGGGTGATGCAGCAAAGTAGCGTAAGTATTTCCCTTAGTTTTTCAGAACCAAGGTATCAATCCAGTAGGAGGCCACACGCAAGTCCGTTGTACCTACACAAACAAATAAGAACCTCGCAACCAACGCGATAAAGGGGTTGTCAATCCCTTCACGGTCACTTACGAGAGTGAGATCTGATAGAGATAATAATGATAAGATAAATTTTTTGGTATTTTTATGATATAGATTGAAAGTTAAAGTTTTGCAAAGTAAAATAGATTAGAAACTTATATGATAGAAAATAGACCCGGGGGCCATAGGTTTCACTTGTGGCTTCTCTCAAGATAGCATAAGTATTACGGTGGGTGAACGAATTACTGTCGAATAATTGATAGAAAAGTGAATAATTATGAGAATATCTAGGTATGATCATGTATATAGGCATCACGTCCGTGACAAGTAGACAGACTCCTGCCTGCATCTACTACTATTACTCCACACATCGACCGTTATCCAGCATGCATCTAGAGTATTAAGTTCATAAGAACATAGTAACGCCTTAGGTAGGATGACATGATGTACAGGGATAAACTCAAGCAATATGATATAAACGCCATCTTTTTATCCTCGATGGAAACAATACAATACGTGTCGTTTCCCTTTCTATCACTGGGATCGAGCACCGCAAGATTGAACCCAAAGCTAAGCACTTCTCCCATTGCAAGAAAGATCAATCTAGTAGGCCAAACCAAACTGATAATTCTAAGAGACTTGCAAAGATAACGAATCATGCATAAAAGATTTCGGAGAAGAATCAAATATTGTTCATAGATAGACTTGATCATAAACCCACAATTCATCAGATCTCGACAAACACACCACAAAAAGAGTTACATCAAATAGATCTCCATGAAGATCGAGGAGAACTTTGTATTGAGATCCAAAGAGAGAAAAGAAGCCATTTAGCTAATAACTATGGACCCGAAGGTCTGAACTAAACTACTCACACATCATCAGAGGGGCCATGGAGTTGATGTAAAGGCCCTCCGTGATCGATGCCCCCTCCGGCGGAGCTCCGGAAAAGGCCCCAAGATGGGATCTCTTAGGTACAGAAGGTTGCGGCGGTGGAAATAGGGTTTCGTGATGCTCCTGGATGTTTTCGGGGTATGTGAACATATATAGGAGGAAGAACTAGGTCGGTTGAGCCACGAGGGGGAGGGCGCACCCCTGCCTCCTGGACACCTCGTTGGTTACTTGACTTTCATTCCAAGTCCTCTGGATCACGTTTGTTCCAAAAATCACGCTCCCGAATGTTTCATTCCATTTGGACTCCGTTTGATATTCCTTTACTGCGAAACACAAACAACAATTTGCACTGGTCCTTGGGTTAATAGGTTAGTCCCAAAAATAATATAAAGGTGTAAAATAGAGCCCATTAACATCCAAAACATATAGTATAATAGAATGGAACAATCAAAATTTATAGATACATTGGAGACGTACCAATTGGTAAGGAAAAATTATTACCACGTGCTGGAATTTATTGTCACTTTGTTACTATGGAAAATAATCCTATGAGGGGATTGTTAGGGGTATCTTCACCTCAACTAGAACCACAATTAGTCACCCCTCAACTTACTGCACCTACTAAAAATATTGAATATGAAATTCCTTCGGGTATGATGGAACCACTGCTAGCTAATCCATATGCAGGAGATGGAACCGAACATCCTGATATGCACTTGATATATGTGGATGAAATTTGTGGATTGTTTAAGCTTGCATTTTACCCTGATATGAATCTAAGAATAAGGTTTCCCCTTATCTTTGAAGGGAAAGGCATTGGCATGGTATAGGCTATGCGATGATATTGGATCTTGGAATTGGAATCGATTGAAATTGGAGTTTCACCAAAAAAATATCCTATGCATCTAGTTTATCGTGATCAGAATTATATAAACAATTTTTGGCCTAGTGAAGGAGAAAGTATCTCTCTATCTTGGGGGGGGGATTAAGTCAATGTTATATTCATACCCCAATCATGAGCTCTCAAGAGAAATTATTATTCACAACTTCTATGCTCGTCTTTCTCGTAATGATCAATCCATGCTCGATACTTCTGGTACTGGTTCATTTAAGAAGAAGACTATTGAATTCTTGTGGGATCTTTTGGAAAGAATTAAACGCAACTCTGAAGATTGGGAACTCGACAATATTAAAGAGTTAGGTATTAAGGTTAAGTTTGATTGTGTTAAATATTTTATGAATACAGATGCTTTTCAAAAGTTCAGCACTAAATGTGGACTTGACTCTGAGATAGTAGCCTCCTTTTGTGAATCATTTGCTACTCATGTTGATCTCGCTAAGGAGAAGTGGTTTAAATATCACCCACCTATTAAAGAAGAAATTAAAGAACTCGTAATAACTAAAGATGAAACTATTATCTATAATGTTGATCGAGTTGTTCCTACTACTTATATTGAAAAACCACCTTTCCCTGGTAGGTTGAAGGAACATGCTAAAGTTTCAACTCTTGTCAATAAAAGTTATATTAGAACACCTAAACCAGCTGAACAAATCAAAGTAGAACCTAGTGTTGCTATAGTTAAAGATCTCCTGGTTGAAATATAGATGGGCATGTTATTTACTTCTGTGATGAAGCTGCTAGAATTGCCAAAGCCGATGAAAAAGATAAACATCACTACAAAAAAATACACTTCCGTGATGATACATGTTTGTCACATTAGGTCACGTTTTCTGTCATGAATGTACATCCATGACGATTTTATGACAGAATCAAAATAGTCATACCTGTGTTGTCGTAGAAGTGTTCCATGACATTACCAAAATTATCATCACGGAAGTGTCCACTTCCATGACGATAAATGGCGCATCATGGAAGTGTTTTCGCCAAGGGTAACCGACATGAGGCATCCACTGTACTGGGTCATCGTTAAGCTATCGTGTCCGATTTTGGATCCGATAACTCGTTAACAACACAGACCAATGAGGATTTTCCACATTTAAAATTCTCATTGGTCGGAGGAAACACGTGTTGGCTCATCGTTGGAATAGATGTCATCCACTCATTGGACAGGAGGCGCCTATGATACATCGACACGTGGCATGGCCCAATAGAGGCCCATTCCGGTGAAAAGGCCAGCCTATTTGACAAGGTCAAAAGGTAACGGGCCGGCCCACAGAAAGCCTGTTAACGACCTTTTTGCATATAGCCCATTTACGGCCAGCTAACTCACAACCTGTTATGGCATATCGGAATTAAGCCTAGTAGCTTCATTTGGGCCGTCCAATATGATTCCAGACCGTTGTAACTTCCGGCCCATGTATGGCCCATGATATCTTTCGGCCCATATGAGGCCCTTTGTAACTCTGGGCCCATTAATGGCCCATGGTGAATCTGGCCCGTAATGAACAGTGTACTGCTTTATACCCATTAACGGCCCATTATTCTATTGGGCCGTTTCCAGCGCGTGTTATCTTTCGGCCTTCTCAGGGCCCATTTATTTTTGGGCTCATTTCTAGCATCCGGTTACTTATAGCCCGTTACTGGCCTTTTCTGCTTATGGGCCAAATTCAGCCTGTGGTTACAATCGGCCCGTTTACAGTCTGTTAATCTGTTGGGCCGTTTTCATACCACCATAAAATACGACCGATTAACGACAGACCTTTATGGTCGGTCAATGAACGAACGATTCTAAATCTAGCCCGTTTATGGCCCATAATGCGGTCTGTTATTGGCCCATGTTTGGCCGATCGATCATACGACCCATAGAAGGCCCATTGATGCTACGACCCGTAGAAGGCCCATTGATTCTATGGCTCGTAGAAGGCCCATTGTTTCTATGACCCTTAGAAGGTCCATTGTTTCTACGGCCCATAGGAGGCCCATGGTAACTACAGTAAGTATGTAGCCCATGGTTATTGTGGCCTAGTTTTTTAAAAAATGGGTTATTGCGGCCACTAGCAAACCGCGGAAAAAGAATTGCACTAACTACAAGCAAAAAAATAAACAAGACAACAAGGAAATAAATAAGCAAGCAACTTATGCTAGGCTATCACGACTATTACACATATTACATCCACTGGCATCAAAGTTCGCCACCAGTGCAAATATAGGGAACAAAGCAGCATATCATATACACTGGTTGTCAAAGTTGGCGACCAGTGCAAATAAGCCAGATACGTCTCCAACGTATCTATAATTTTTGATTGTTCCATGCTATTATATTATCTGTTTTGGATGTTAATGGGCTTTATTTTACACTTTTATATTTTTTGGGACTAACCTACTAACCCAAGGCCCAGTGCAAATTGTTGTTTTTTCCCTATTTTAGTGTTTCGTAGAAAAGGAATGTCAAATGGAATCCAAACAGAATGAAACCTTCGGGAGAGTTATTTTTGGAACAAACATGATCAAGAGGACTTGGAGTAGATGTCAAGCAACCAATGAGGTGGCCACGAGGCAGGGGGGCGTGCCTACCCCCTGGGCGCACCCTCCCCCTCGTGGACCCCTCGTGCCTCCACTGACCTACTTCTTCCTTCTATATATGTTCATATACCCCGGAAATATCCAGGAGCACCACGAAACCCTATTTCCACTACCGCAAGAGATCCCATCTTGGGGCCTTTTCCAGACCTCCACCGGAGGGGGCATCGATCATGGAGGGCCTCTACATCAACTCCAAGGCCCCTCCGATGATGTGTGAGTAGTTTACTTCAGACCTTCGGGTCCATAGCTATTAGCTAGATGGCTTCTTCTCTCTCTTTGAATCTCAATACAAATTTCTCCTCGATCTTCTTGGGGATCTATTCCATGTAACTCTTTTTTTGCAGTGTGTTTGTCGAGATCTAATGAATTGTGGGTTTATGATCAAGTCTATCTATGAACAATATTTGATTCTTCTCTGAAATATTTTATGTATGATTGGTCATCTTTGCAAGTCTCTTTGAATTATCAGTTTGGTTTGGCCTACTAGATTGATCTTTCTGGCAATGGGAGAAGTGCTTATCTTTGGGTTCAATCTTGCAGTGCTCGATCCCAGTGACAGAAAGGGAAACGACACATATTGTATTGTTTCCATCGAGGATAAGAAGATGGGGTTTATATCATATTGCTTGAGTTTATCCCTCTACATCATGTCATCTTACGTAATGCGTTACTCTGTTCTTATGAACTTAATACTCTAGATGCATGCTGGATAGTGGTCGATGTGTGGAGTAATAGTAGTAGATGCAGGCAGGAGGTGGTCTACTTGTCATGGACGTGATGCCTATGTACATGGTCATGCCTAGATATTCTCATAATTATTCGCTGAGGGAAATACTTATGCTACTTTGCTGCATCACCCTTTCCTCTTCAAGGAAAACCAACGCAGTGCTCAAGATGTAGCAAGAAGGATTCCTGGCGCCGTTGTAGGGGAGATCTACGCACAAGTCAAGACATAACAAGCACCCATCACAAACTCTTATCCCTCGCATTACATTATTTGCCATTTGCCTCTCATTTTCCTCTCCCGCACCTCAACCTTGCCGTTTTATTCGCCCTCTTTTTCCGTTCCCCTTCTCTTTTTGTCGTGGTATTCTCACGGGGGGCTTGCGAGTCGACAGATGCCACAAGGGCTTAGTGTGAGGGTAAGACTGCTGCTGATAGGACCAGGAGCGGGTATGCGAGTAGCACACACTAGTTTACCCAGGTTCGGGGCTCTCCGGAGAGATAACACCCCTACTCCTGCATGTCTGAGTATATCTAGTATATCTGGTACAGAATGCTCCTGGAGCTGTATCTAAGATCAGTGCCAAGTGCGTCTGATCTCGTACATATGCATATGAGCATAGGTGCGTGTGGCCACATGAGCCTGAGCATGCATGCGTGAGTGTGTGTGTGTGTGTGTGTGTGCGTGTGTGTGTGAGTCCCTTGTCTGGATGGATGGATGTGTGCCCCTTTATATAGGAGAGGGTAGCTTAGGATGTAACCTTGGTAGTGGGCATGGGTAAGGCATGGTGCATGTCATGCTTGTCCCCTGGGTCACTTCATAAATAGTGCCAGGGGACAAGTGACAATGTACATGATGGCGTCGAGGTACGGTTGTCTTGTCCGCAGTATGGCCGTCTCGTCGGGGTCTTGTCGGTGTCGGGTCGAGCTGTAGTCGGGAGCCGGCAGGAGCAGCCGGGCAGTCGGACTGAGGGGCTTTGCTAGCCTCGATGTCTTGAAATATTCTCTTGCCGTCTTCGGGGTACCCGTGGTCAATTACTCCGTCAGTAGCTCCCAAGCCTCCGAGCAACTTGGCAAAGTTGGGCGGAGGTTTTTTGGCGAGTGTTCATGGAAATGATCATGAAAAAGACAAAGTTAGTCCATGCAGATATATCAAATGTTTGATTTTAGCATTGCAAGTTTCATGCGGAGGGTGCCGACTCGGTTTCGTCTGAGCCCCCTTCAATCTTTTTCATGTTCCCTCCTCTTTTTGTCTTGTGCTCTCGCTCGCCGGACAGCCGCTCTGCGGTCTGTGGCTGAGAGTCCGGGAGCAGATTCAACCGAGTAGATACTTGTAAAGGAAACGGCCGGATCGCCCGATCCGTTTTTCTTCCCGGACGTTTTTCGCGTGGGTGGCCTCCAGCGTTCACTCTTGCTAGTCGGACAGCCGCTCTGCGGTCTGTGACTAAGAGTGGGCCTTTGGTACCACGCACAGTACTAAGACGTTTGCGGGAACTAACGTCTCAGGCCAAGCGACCAGCCCCCGGGCCAACTCTGGCTGGCGCCGGGGCGAACAGTGATGCAACTGTAATAAAATGCGGAGATAGCCCCCGAGCATCACTCGGGGTTATCCGTGCTCGCGTGGTGCAAAAAATATGCGGGTGAGGAGCTCACGTTGGTTTTCATGTAGCCGAGGCGGAGTTTGCCGAAGACAGTCGGCGTGGTGTAACGTTCATGGAGTGCACCGGTGCACCCGCTGGGTGCAGCCTTCGAGCTTCCGGGTGCTCGAAGGGGGGTCCCGGCCGGTCAGGCTCGACCGGCCAGGCGGTGAGGCGTTTGGCAGCGCCCTTTTTCTTCTTTCTTCTCTTATGCCGGTTGCTGGGAGCCGGACAAAACTCTTCTTTTCTCTGCAATCGTCCATGGGGGTGCGTCAGCGCAACCACTGGGTGTAGCCTCCGAGATTCGGGCCGACTGCTGAGCAGTCGGGCCGGATCTTCCGGCAATACTTTGTCTTCTTTCTCGCGAGGGCGCGTCAGCGCACCCGCTGGGTGTAGCCCTCGAGATTCGAGCCGACTGCTGAGCAGTCGGGCCGGATCTGTCAGCAACTACTTTGTTTCCTTTCTCGCGGGGGCGCGCCAGCGCACCCGCTGGGTGTAGCCCCCAAGATTCGGGCCGACTGCTGAGCAGTCGGGCCGGATCTCCCGGCAACTACTTTGTCTTCTTTCTCGCGGGGCACGTCAGCATACCCGCTGAGTGTAGCCCCTGAGCCTCTGGGCGCTCGAGCAGGGTCCAGCCGGTCGGGCTTGACCGACCAGGGGGTGAGCGGGACGCGGCCGAGCCGGCCTGGACAGCCGGCCAGGCGGCGAGGCGTCTGGCACTGCCCTCTTTCTTCTTTCTTCTGCCAGCTGTCGGCAGCCTGACGCGGAGTCTCTTTTTTTCAGCCGGCCCGAAGACTTTTCTTCAGCTGGCTAGCGGGTAGTTGGCGTAAGGACCCGGCCTGTCCTTGTGGCAGGAGCCGGCCATCCGGGAAACAGGCGCGACCCAGCCATCCAGGTGGCAGTAGCCGGCCATTTTTTTTCTTTTTTCTGTCTGACTCTATGTGGCCAGCCGGACCCCCCTTTTTTTCCCAGCCGCATCTGTTGACTTCTCTGTTTTCTTCTTTGCCGGATGAGCAGCCGGTCCCTCACCTTCCGCGTGAGCAGCCGGCCTGGGGCGGGCATCGGGAGGCGGAGGAAGCCGGAGCCAGCTAGGCGCGGGGCGGCGTCGGGAAGCCGGCGCAGGGCCGGACACAGCCGGGATCGGGGAGGCGCGAGCCAGCGACACGGGTGACGCGGCAACGGGTTTGAGGAGCCGGCAGAGCGGCACGCGCGCTGGCATGGAGGAGGAGCCGGGCGTGGCGACACAGGAGCCGGACCCGGAGTGGCGACGTGGGAGGAGCAGGGCGGGGCGACGCAGGAGCCGGACCCGGAGTGGCGATGCGGGAGGAGACAGACCCGGCAGCCGCTGGAGTAGAGGCGAGGCACAGCCGGCGCGCGCGGAGAAGTCGGCACGGGGGCGGAGAACCCGGCCGCCGTCTATCGGTGTGGAGCCAGCCGGCCGGGTCGAGGCGCGAGCTGGAGCAGGCGCATCTGATCTCGTACATATGCATATGAGCATAGCTGTGTGTGGCCGCATGTGCGTGAGCATGCATGCGTGAGTTTGTGTGTGTGTGTGTGTGTGTGAGTCCCTTGTCTAGATGGATGGATGGATGTGTGCCACTTTATATAGGAGAGGGTAGCTTAGGATGTAAGCTTGGTAGTGGGCATGGGTAAGGCATGGTGCATGTCATGCTTGTCCCCTGGGTCACTTCATAAATAGTGCTAGGGGACAAGTGACACTGTACATGATGGCGTCGCGGTACGGTTGTCTTGTCCGTGGTATGGCCGTCTTGTCGGGGTCTTGTCGGTGTCGGGTCGAGCTGTAGTCGGCAGCCGGCTGGGGAGCCGGCAGGAGCAGCTGAGTAGTCGGACTGAGGGGCTTTGCTAGCCCCGATGTCTTGAAATATTGTCTTGCCGTCTTCGGGGTACCCGTGGACAATTACTCCGTCACTTTTCCAGTTCGTCTCTTTTCGCTCGTCTCTTGTGTGCTTGTGTGTTGGATTGTTTGTCACGATGGCTCAAGATAATACTAAATTGTGTGACTTTTCTAATACCAACAATAATGGTTTTATTAGCACTCCGATTGCTCCTCTTACCGATGTTGAATCTTTTGAAATTAATACTGCTTTGTTGAATCTTGTCATGAAAGATCCGTCTTCCGGCCTTCCTAGTGAAGATGCCGCTACCCATCTAAACAACTCTGTTGATTTGTGTGATATGCAAAAGAATAAAGATGTGGATAATGATATTGTTAAATTGAAGCTATTCCCTTTTTTGCTTAGAGATCGTGCTAAAACTTGGTTTTCGTCTTTGCCTAAAAATAGTATTGATTCTTGGAACAAGTGAAAAGATGCTTTTATCTCTAAATATTTTCCTCTCGCTAAGATCATCTCTCTTAGAAACGATATTATGAACTTTAAGCAACTAGATCATGAGCATGTTGCACAATCTTGGGAGAGGACGAAATTAATGATTCACAATTTCCCAACTCATGGTTTGAATTTATGGAAGATTATACAAAAAATTTATGCCGGATTGAATTTTGCTTCTAGAAATCTTTTAGATTCGGCTGCGGGAGGCACTTTTATGAAAATCACTTTAGGATAAGCTACCAAACACCTAAATAATATTATGGCTAATTACTCTCAATGGCACACCGAAAGATCTACTAGTAAAAAGGTTCATGCAATAAAAGAAATTAATGTTTTGAGTGGAAAGATGGATGAACTTATGAAATTGTTTGCTAATAAGAGTGTTTTTGCTGATCCTAGTGATATGCCTTTGTCTACTTTGATTGAGAATAATAATGAATCTATGGATCTGAGTTTTGTTGGTAGGAACAATTTTGGTAATAACACATATAGAGGTAATTTTAATCCTAGGCCGTTTCCTAGTAATTCCTCTAACAATTATGGTAATTCCTACAACAATTCTTATGGAAATTATAATAAGATGCCCTCTGATTTTGAATCTAATATTAAATAATTTATTAGTTCGCAAAAGAGTTTCAATGCTTTGATTGAAGAAAAATTGTCTAAGATTGATGAGTTGGCTTGGAACATGGATAGAATTTCTCTTGATGTTGATTCTTTGAAACTTAGATCTACTCCACCTAAGCATGATATCAAGGAGTCTCTCAAAGCTATGAGAATTTCCATTGATGAGTGCAAAGGAAGAACCGCTAGGATGCGTGCTAAAAAAGATTGCTTTGTGAAAGCGTGTTCTTCAAGTTTCCATGATAATAATGATGAAGATATAAAAGTTATTGGTGTGTCTCTTATTAAATATTTGTTTTGCAATATGAATCTTGATAATTATGGGACTGGAGATGAGTCAACTTTAGTTGGAAGGCGTCCCAATGATTCGGAGTTTTTAGATCTTGATGCAAAAATTGATAAAAGTGGGATGGGAGAGGTCAAAACTTTAAATAGCAATGAACCCACTATCTTGGATTTCATGGAATTTAACTATGATAATTGTTCTTTAATAGATTGTATTTCCTTGTTGCAATCTGTGCTAAATTCTCCGCATGCTTATAGTCAAAATAAAGCTTTTAGTAAACATATCGTTGATGCTTTAATGCAATTTTATGAAAGCTTGAATTGGAAGTTTATATTCCTAGAAAACTTTATGATGAGTGGGAACCTACTATTAAATTTAAAATTAAAGATCATGAATGCTATGCTTTATGTGATTTGGGTGTTAGCATTTCAACGATTCCAAAAACCTTGTGTGACTTGCTAGGTTTTCGTGAATTTGATGATAGTTCTTTAAACGTGCATCTTGCGGATTCCACCATTAAGAAACCTATGGGAAGAATTAATGATGTTCTTATTGTTGAAAATAGTAATTATGTGCCCGCGGATTTCATTGTTCATGATATTGACTGCAATCCTACATGTCCTATTATTCTTGGTAGACCTTTCCATAGAACGATTGGTGCAATTATTGATATGAAGGAAGGGAATATTAAATTCCAATTTCCGTTAAGAAACAGCATGGAACACTTTCCTAGAAAGAACATTAAATTACCTTATGAATCTATTATGAGAGCCACTGATGGATTGCATACGAAAGATGATAATACCTAGATCTATCCTGCTTTTATGCCTAACTAGGGGCGTTAAACGATAGCGCTTCTTGGGAGGCAACCCAATTTTATTTTTGTTCCTTGCTTTGTGGTTCTGTTTAGTAATAAATAATTCATCTAGCCTCTGTTTAGATGTGGTTTTATGCTTTTACTTAGTGTTTGTGCCAAGTAGAACCTTTGGGAAGACTTGGGGAAGGTCTTTGCGATCTTGCTGTAAAAAACAGAAACTTTAGCGCTCACGAGATTTGCTGCCATTTTTTACTTGAGAGTGCTATTTTTTAAGATGATTAATAGATAAATTCCTCATGTCCATAAAGTTATTTTAGAATTTTTGGGGTTCCAGAAGTATTAGAAACCTACAGATTACTAGTAGGAGTGGAAATTGGCAGCGGATAATCCGAAATATCCGATATTCGTATTCGAGAAAATGCCTATTCGTATCCGAAACATCCGCATCCGAACCAAAATGGAAATGGAAATTATCCGTATCCGAATTTATTAAACAAATAAAAAATAAAATATGGTAGGAGATTTTGAGACAAATATGGATATGGAAGTTGATATATCCGTATCCGAATAAGATTATGGTAGGTATTTTTTAAAATTCTAGACCCAATATTCCAATTATCCAACATAAAAGCCAAATAAGTAGTCAAATTTTACTCTTTATATGATTAAACTTATAAATTATTATGCATTACAATAGTATTTATTCATAAACCTATTTATCATTGACTTATTGTATGTCACAAGTTGATTATTTCAGGTCACATAGCTATCGACTAATTTACTTAAGCAATATGTTAATATTATTCGTATCCGTTCCGAATCAAGAAAATATCCGATACGTATCCGTATTCGAATATTATCCGAGCCGCATCCGTATCTGATAACATCCGTATTCGGATTCGTATTCGTTTTGAAAATATGAAAATGGAAGTGGCAAGAGCACTATCCGATACGCATCCGATCCGTTTCCACCCCTAATTACTAGAGACTATTCTGTTTTTGACAGATTCTGTTTTTCGTGTGTTGTTTGCTTATTTTGATGAATCTATGGCTAGTATTAGAGTGTATGGACCATATAAAAGTTGGAATACAGTAGGTTTAACACCAATATAAATAAATAATGAGTTAATTACAGTACCTTAAGTGCTGGTTTGTTTTCTTTTACTAACAGAGCTCATGAGATTTTCTGTTTAAGTTTTGTGTTGTGAAGTTTTCAAGTTTCGGGTAAAGATTTGATGGATTATGGAACAAGGAGTGGAAAGAGCCTAAGCTTGGGGATGCCGAAGGAACCCCAAGTTAAAATTGAAGGACAACCAAAAGCCTAAGCTTGGGGATGCCCCGGAAGGCATCCCCTCCTTCGTCTTCTTCTATCAATAACTTTACCTGAGGTTATATTTTTATTCACCACATGATACATGTTTTGCTTGGAGCGTCCTGTATGATTTGAGTCTTTGCCTTTTAGTTTACCACAATCATCCTTGCTGTACACACCTTTTGGGAGAGACACACTTGAATCGGAATTTATTAGAATAATCTATGTGCTTCACTTATATCTTTTGAGCTAGATAATTTTGCTCTAGTGCTTCGCTTATATCTTTTAGAGCACGGCGGTGGTTTTATTTTATAGAAATTATTGATCTCTCATGCTTCACTTATATTATTTTGAGAGTCCTTTAGAACAGCATGGTAATTTTCTTTGGTTATGAATTTAGTCCAAATATGATAGGCATCAAAGACCGGTATAATAAAAACTTTCATAAAATGCATTGAGTACTAGGAGAAGTTTGATACTTGATAATTGTTTTGAGATATGAAGGTGGTAATATTAGAGTGTGCTAGTTGAGTAGTTGTGAATTTGAGAAATACTTGTGTTGAAGTTTGCAAGTCCCGTAGCATGCACGTATGGTGACCGTTGTGTAACAAAATTGAAACATGAGGTGTTATTTGATTGTCTTCCTTATGAGTGGCAGTCGGGGACGAGCGATGGTCTTTTCCTACCAATATATCCCCCTAGGAGCATGCGTAATGCTTGGTTTTTGATGACTTGTAGATTTTTGCAATAAGTATGTGAGTTCTTTATGACTAATGTTCAGTCCATGGATTATACGCACTCTCACTCTTCCATCATTGCTAGCCTCTTCGGTACCGTGCATTGCCCTTTCTCACCTCGAGAGTTGGTGCAAACTTCGCCGGTGCATCCAAACCCCGTGATATGATACGCTCTATCACACATAAACCTCCTTATATCTTCCTCAAAACAGCCACCATACCTACCTATTATGGCATTTCCACAGCCATTCCGAGATATATTGCCATGCAACTTTCCACCGTTCCATTTATCATGACACACATCATCATTGTCATATTGCCTTGCATGATCATGTGGTTGACATCGTATTTGTGGAAAAACCATCATGCATAATTTATCATACAAGTCACTCTTGATTCATTGCCCATCCTGGTACACCGATGGAGGCATTCATATAGAGTTATACTTTGTTCTAGTATCGAGTTGTAATCATTGAGTTGTAAATAAATAGAAGTGTGATGATCATCATTAATAGAGCATTGTCCCAAATAAAAAAAGGAAAGAAAAAAGGAAAATAAAAAGGGGCAATGCCACTATCTTTTTTTTCCACACTTGTGCTTCAAAGTAGCACCATGATCTTTATGATAGAGAGTCTCTTGTTTTGTCACTTTCATGTACTAGTGGGAATTTTTCATTATAGAACTTGGCTTGTATATTCCAACAATGGGCTTCCTCAAATGCCCTAGTTCTTCGTGAGCAAGCAAGTTGGACGCACACCCACTTAGTTTCTTTTGTTGAGCTTGCATACATTTATAGCTCTAGTGCATCTGTTGCATGGCAATCCCTGCTCCTTGCATTGACATCAATTGATGGGCATCTCCCTAGCCCATTGATTAGCCGCGTCGATGTGAGACTTTCTCCTTTTTTGTCTTCTCCACACAACCCCCATCATGATATTCTATTCCACCCATAGTGCTATATCCATGGCTCACGCTCATGTATTGCGTGAAAGTTGAAAAAAGTTTGAGATTACTAAAGTGTGAAACAATTGCTTGGCTTGTCATCGGGGTTGTGCATGATGAGAGCATTCTTGTGTGACAAATATGGAGCATGACCAAACTATATGATTTTGTAGGGATGAACATTCTTTTGCCATGTTATTTTGAGAAGACATAATTGCTTAGTTAGTATGCTTGAAGTATTATTATTTTTATGTCAATATTAGACTTTTGTCTTGAATCTTTCGGATCTGAATATTCATGCCACAATAAATAGAATTACATTGAGAATTATTCTAGGTAGCATTACACATCAAACATTCTGTTTTTATCATTTACCTACTCGAGGATGAGCAGGAATTAAGCTTGGGGATGCTTGACACGTCTCCAACGTATCTATAATTTTGATTGTTCCATGCTATTATATTATCTATTTTGGATGTTAATGGGCTTTATTTGACACTTTTATATTATTTTTAGGACTAACCTGCTAACCCAAGGCCCAGTGCTAATTGGTGTTTTTTTTGCCTATTTCAGTGTTTCGCAGAAAAGGGATATCAAACGGAATCCAAACGGAATGAGACCTTCGGGAGAGTTATTTTTGGAACAAACATGATCCAGAGGACTTGGAGTAGACGTCAAGCAACCAACGAGATGGCCACGAGGTAGGGGCGTGCCTACCCGCTGGGCACACCCTCCCCCCTCATGGTCCCCTCGTGGCTCCATCGACCTACTTCTTCCTCCTATATATGTTCATATACCTCGAAAACATCCAGGAGAACCATGAAACCCTATTTCCACCATCACAACCTTCTGTACCCTAGAGATCCCATCCTGGGGCCTTTTCCGGAGCTCCGTCGGAGGGGGCATCGATCATGGAGGGCCTCTACATCAACTCCGTGTCCCATTCCATGATGTGTGAGTAGTTTACTTCAGACCTTCGGGTCCATAGCTATTAGCTAGATGGCTTCTTCTCTCTATTTGAATCTCAATACAAAGTTCTCCTCGATCTTCTTGGGGATCTATTCGATGTAACTCTTTTTGCAGTGTGTTTGTCGAGATCCGATGAATTGTGGGTTTATGATCAAGTCTATCTATGAACAATATTTGATTCTTCTCTAAAATCTTTTATGTATGATTGGTTATCTTTGCAAGTCTCTTTGAATTATCAATTTGGTTTAGCCTACTAGATTGATCCTTCTTGCAATGGGAGAAGTGCTTAGCTTTGGGTTCAATCTTGCAGTGCTCGATCCTAGTGATAGAAAGGGAAACGACACATATTGTATTGTTGCCATCGAGGATAAAAATATGGGGTTTATATCATATTGCTTGAGTTTATCCCTCTACATCATGTCATCTTACCTAATGCGTTACTCTGTTCTTATGAACTTAATACTCTAGATGCATGCTGGATAGCGGTCGATGTGTGGAGTAATAGTAGTAGATGCAGGCAGGAGTCGGTCTACTTGTCATGGACGTTATGGCTATATACATGATCATGCCTAGATATTCTCATAATTATTCGCTTTTCTATCAATTGCTCGACAGTAATTTGTTCACCCATCATAATACTTATGCTATCTTGAGAGAAGCCACTAGTGAAACCTATGCCCCCCGGGTCTATTCTCCATTATATTAATCTCCCGTCAACAAGTTATTTATAGTAACGTTTATTTTGAAATCTTTACTTTAAATCTATATCATAAAAATACCAAAAATATTTATCTTATCATTATTATCTCTATCGGATCTCACTCTCGTAAGTGGCCGTGTAGGGATTGACAACCCCTATTCGCGTTGGTTGCGAGGATTTATTTGTTTTGTGCAGGTACGAGGGACTCGCGCGTAGCCTCCTACTGGATTGATACCTTGGTTCTCAAAAACTGAGGGAAATACTTACGCTACTTTGCTGCACTACCATTTCCTCTTCAAGGGAAAACCAACGCAGTGCTCAAGACGTAGCAAATGCCACAGCAAAACAAGTCCAGAACTGAAACCACTTCAGAAGAGCTCAAGAAACAATATCCTGGGTACCCATACTAGTGGCAAGATGCTTAGCAAGCTTATTAACTTTCTCTTGTTTGGCGCTTAAATCCTCCAGCGCTTGCTGCTGCACCGGAAAGTATGCATCTGAATTCTGCAGGGACTTCCTCAGTCCTTCAGCTTCCTGTCGCAACACATCTGATCGATGTCTTTCAACTTGAAGTTGAGATTCAAGAAGACAAACTGATTCAGGCAGCGAGTTCGAAGAGCTTGTGCCAGCAGTAGTGGCCAGTAACTCGAACACTACATTAAGACAAGACTTTTGGGTTCTCTCACTATCGTCAAGATAGTTTTTTCAGTTTTCTTGGAGACTAATAGGGATGTCTCACTATCTTGAACCTTATCTGCATTACTTCCTTTACCATTGCATAACGGGGTACCATTCTCCAATATTTTGTATGCATTCTAAAAGAGAAACAAGCAGACACATCACAGGTTTACCATGTTGTATATGAAACTCATTTTGGTAAATCAGTTCAGTAGTAAAGTGGACACGATAACAGCATGAAACAAACATATATTTATGTACCATGGTCACTTTATGGTCGATATCATTCTAGTTTTTGTTGCCAAATCAAGATAGAGACATAGTTCAAACAATATTTGTTCAAGACAAAGCAGAATAGATAGAATATAAGTGTGGGAAACTACAGAGCAATAAGAACACTTGTAATGTGCACGACATCAGAACATAACTATTTATTCAATTGAAACTGAAATCAACATAGAGCAAGTTACAAAAGAAAACCAATTAAAGAAACAGGTTTAAAACATACTTGTTGCACCATTGGAGTTTCAATTCCATCCATCAAATTTGAAATAGTTGGTATGAGTAAATACAGTGATGCAAGAGCAAAGGAGTATGAACCATAGCTACAGAACCTGACCTGAGAACAATTCTTCTTATGCTTTACGCATTGCTTTGGGATTCGGAGTGGTGGTCCTCGTTCTTTGGGCACTACAGTTCCTGTACTAACTGCTCGTGTGTTGGGTGCTCTGTAGTGGAGACCGTGTTGTGTGAACTGGAACTGGGTTACTATCTATTGGGGTTGGGGTTAGAACGGGTGTAGCTGGTTCTCTGTCCAACTGGGTGGGGTAACAATCTGCAAGAGTCTGGGTTATGTGTGGTGGGGCTGGTTCTTGGGCAAGTACAACCGTGGTTCTATCTGCATCAACTAGTAGCACTATCTTTTCTGAAGACCGTGTTGTTACTCTCTTAGATACTGCTATCACCCTCTCCAATTCAAATGGCTGATAAACAAGAAAAGTAATTGAATGTACAAACATTGTATGATAGAGAGGTGCAATGGATAATGGGGAATAAAAGAGGGCATGAAATAATTCATATTTATGTTGTCTAACCAAACAGGATAGCATGACTCAATTTCACATATATGATGGCTAACTAAACATGATAGCATGACACAATTTCACATATATGATGGCTAACTAAAAAAGATGGAAAGGCATAGTTCAAAATATGATGACTATGTAAACAGGATGGCATGATATAACTATATAATGTGTTTATTAAATAGGTTGGCATGCCATAATTCACATACATGCCGCCTATGGAAAAATGATAGCATGATATAATTCACAAATAGAATGATATAATTCAAAATATGATGATTGTAAACACTAAACAGGATGAGATGATATAACTATATGATGTCTTTATTAAATGGGTTGGCATGCCATAATTCAGATAGATGATGTGTATGTAAACATGATGGCATGATATAATTCAAATATATCATTTATATATTAAGCAAGTAAGCAGATGGCAATCGCATATATGATGTAAAAACTAAGCAATGCAAGACAACATGCATGACATGAGTAATATAACCCTGCCAAATTAAGCATTGACCTCAGGGGGAAATAGGACTGGTCATCAGTCTCTGAATCCTCCTCTGAGGAGCTCTCTGTAACCAGCAAGATGTCTACTTCAGCAGGTAGCATTGTCTGCTATGAATACCCTTTTTTCACTCCAGATACTTCCATCACCGCTTCAAATGGCTGATGCATAGGAAGAGTAGTTGAGTATACAAACGTTGTCGACAAATGCAACATGTAATACGAAAAAAGGATAGCATGGTATAATTCACATACATGATGATTGGGTAAACAACATGGCCTTTCATAATTCACATATATAATGCCTTGCAACAAGATAGCATTGCATAATTCACATATATAATGTCTTGCAACAAGATGCCATTGCATAATTCACGTATATGGAAATTAGACACTAAATAGGTGGCATTCACACAACATAACCCTGCCAAGTTAGAGCATACACCTCGGGGGGAATAGGACTGCTCATCTATCTCTGAATCCTCCTCACAGGAGCAATCTGTAACCAGCGACATATGTGCTTCGTCAGATAGCATAGTCTGCTTTGAAGACCTTGTTTTCACTCCAGAATTTTCCATCACCATGTCAAATGGCTGATGCACACGAAGAGTAGTTGAATGTACTAACATTGTTGACAAATGTAATACGTAATGAAAAAAAGGATGGCCTGATATAATTCACATATAAGATGTCTGGCTAAGCAGGATGGGACTGCAAAATTCACATATATGATGGCTGGCTAAACAAGATGGCTTTGCATAATTCACATATATGATGAAGAAACTAAACAGATGGAATTCACACAAAGCATGTCTAAACTAAGCAGATGACATATTTGATGTATAAAGTAAGCGATGCAAGGCACCATATGCATGATATTACCAACATGAACATGCCAAGTTAGAGCGAAGACCTCAAGGGGTAAATAGGAGTGGTCTTCTCCTTCTGAATCCCCCTCAGAACAGTTATCTTCCTCTTGATTACAATCCGAAATGGGTGGAGGGGGCTGCCTTTGCGCCTACCATGGAAGGACGTCTGTATGAAATTTTATTGCCATGCAAGGCTCGTCACTTTTGCTCTACATGTTCAGTTCCGTTGTGTGCAATAACTGACATGCATAGGAATAAAACATAGTGATATTATGTAAGGAGTGCATGCAGAAATCTAGAGTGATGGTAGCAACCTGTTGGTAGACCCAAAACCAATGATAGTAGGCAGATAATGGCTTCGGTTAAAAAATACAGATAATGTCTTCTTTACTGTTTGTTTCCCACCCAACATGAAACTCATAGTAGACACTAGAGATTAACCAGATAGTAGATAGATACTATTGATTGCGGCCCCGATATGTACCCCACAACCATTTAAAAACTCAAGTTTGACCATTAGTTTGGAGCTGACTCAGAGTCTAATAGATGAATAGGATGATAAAGTAGCATGTAATATTAAGCGATGCATAACGTAAGCAGACATGAAAGAGTGTGTCCTCTCTTGCGGACCCGTGTAGTCCTCGAGGTCATCTGCTCGGTTGATGATGGTAATGCATTGCCGTGGCTGCCAGCAGCGGGAAAGAAGATCTGAGGTGGCAAAAGCCAGTCTAGAGGTCGGATCCCTGTTGTGCTGGACCCTTCTGTTGTTGGAGCAGCTGAGCTGGGGTGGACGACGGCGCAGCAGGAGCGGGACAAACCACACGAGGTTTTCTTTGACAACTATTTGTAAGAGAACTAATTTTGTAAGGGCTTGTTTGAATTGGAGGATTCTAATAACACAGGGATAGGAAATACATAGTAATAGGATAGGAATGCACGAGTAAAATAGAGAATTTAAAAACACAGGATTTCTGCCAATCTGGGTGTTTGGTTCACAAGAATTGGAAGATCACAGGATGCAAAGAAGCATGGTGAGATTAGGTCAACCCACAAGAAAATTTGCGGTTATAATTAATGCTGTTATGCTACTATC
The DNA here is from genome assembly GCA_034509565.1 of Triticum monococcum. NCBI lineage: Eukaryota > Viridiplantae > Streptophyta > Magnoliopsida > Poales > Poaceae > Triticum > Triticum monococcum. The sequence goes on along the minus strand of CM067844.1, from coordinate 579,466,339 downwards.
TCTTAGTCTTCTGCTTCATGAATAGGAATTTTAAAAGGAGGGCAAGTGGATATTAAAATTCCTACGGTTTTTCTTTCAAGGAGACACTAAAGGAACAATTCCTACAGTTTTCCTTTGCTCCATTCCTTTGAACCAAATGCATGAATAGTAGTACCATAGGAAACTTTCCAATTCCTATGTTTTTCCTTTAGTTTTTCTCAAGCACTGGCGATTCTAGTAGGCTGGCATGAGTAGGGAAAAGCCTACACTAAAAAAATGTTTATGTGCTACTTCTACTACTTTGGACCCAGGCCACTGCCCTACTAGCTCAACTCCCAGGCCCATCTACAAATGCACAGCTCAAACGCGCAGAGATAAATAATGATGGCATTCAAGAGAGTCCATCATGGATAGCTAAGTTGCCTAGTACCTCACTACTTGTCATATAGTAGGAGAAACTAATCGTATTTCACGTTACTACGTGTGCTCAGTGGACAATATATATAACATGTAGAGTAAAAAAGCGATGCAACAAGTGTACAACCTCTTTGGCGAAGCCATGTCGATCTCAGCGTGATTGGGTTGGTCGGTGAGGTTGTTCCGGCTGATTTGGCTGTCGGAGGAGGGGAAGAAGATCTTAGGCGTCTGGAGATGGAGCCCAGGGTACTGCTCTGCTGTGATAGAGGGTTTCATCGTTGGAGCAGCTCCGGTGAGTTGTACGATGGCGAGGCTGAAGTAGGACAAGAGAGACAATGTTAACCTGAGTGGAATTCTAATAGCATCTCCAATAGATGACATAAAATACACCACAAAGTGCTAGATGTAAAATACATCAGCTGCTCATCTTTGAACTTAACTGTCAAAACTGAATTTAACTCTCGAAACTGAATTTAACTGTTGAAACTGAATTTTGCTGTCAAAACTAAATTTTCCTGTCAAAACTGAATTTTACTGTCGAAACTTAACACACTAGTAGTAGAAAAGTAGTAGTAGTAGTAGCAACGCCCGGAGAAGCAGCACATGCGAGATCCGGGGCAGTTGGTCGTGTCGCAGCATGTCGGGTAGCAGCTGCAAGGGCTTGAGGGAGAGCAGGATCTGCTGCTTGTGCAGCAGCAGCGCATGCGCAAGACTAGAGCAACAACAACGCGCACAAGAGTAGAGCAGCAACAACGCGCACAAGAGTAGAGCAGCAGCGCAAGCAAGAGCAAGGGCGAGAGCAGCAGCGCAAGCAAGGGCGAGAGCAGCAGCGCAAGCAAGTGCAAGAGCGAGAGCAGCAACGCGAGCAAGAGCAAGAGCAAGAGCAAGAGAAGCCCAGGCAGGGGACCGAGAGCAAGAGCAGAGCAGCAGCGCGAGCGAGAGCCAAAGTAGTAGCAGCTCCTACTGATATGGACGTCACCATCGAGGGAGCGAGGCCATGGATAAAGTGACCGGCGACGCCGCCGTGGATGGAGCCGCACCATGCCGGCTCGAGACCGAGCACTGCAGCACCGTGAGATCGAATCAAGAAGAAAATGCAGCGATTATTGTACAACCTCTTTGGTGGCGCTGATTAGGCCTCAGCTTCATTTGAGGAAATGGTGATGATGCTACTCTTTCGGTGCTGCAGGTGAAGACGGCGGTGTGGGAATGGAGGTGGCGCGAAAGACGAGGGGAATGTCGGGGCAACTCCTTGGAGGTGGGGGACAGGGTGGCTGAACCGGTGGGACGACGAGATGGACGACGGATCCTCATCTGGTATGGTAGATGAGGGACGTCGAGGTGTTGTTGTGGACGACGTCGTCAGGGAAGAGGCTCCGGCTAGGTGGCGGACGGAGGAGGGTGTGGGGTTTTGCGGGTTTTCGCGGCCTCGGCGTATGAGTGGGGAACCATGGCTTAGGGACGCGCTTGTCTGAAATGTGGGGTAAGTTACAAAAGTACCCCCCCCCCCGATTTGAGCTAGGCGGTTCTTTTGGTGCAGGGGTATCACGAGCATTTCGTGTGTCTGGATTTCGCAGGAGGTGGGAGTTTTCGCGCGCGTTGTAATTTTGGGATAGCAAGGCGCGGGTTGAGATAGAGGGAGTTTTCGGAGCAGAACAAGACAAAGATATATCTTAAATATTTCGGGGTAACAAGGCGCGGGTTGAAATTTCTGGACAAGGCTAATGTGTACTGTACCAAATCAATTCGCACTTCTGTCGATGAAAAAAACAAAAAGAAGTCAATTCGCCCCACACAAGAGAGTCAAGTCCCGTGTACTGTACCAAATCAATTCGCACTACAAATGCCATTCAAAACTTTGAATTCATGTTATGTTCAATCAAAATATTTTGCTATGTGTATAATGCATGCAACCTGCTACTCAAATGAACGTTTTAGTGCATTCCAAACGTATATACTACCGCTTCAATATGAACCAAATTTGGATTTGTTACTCTATTTGAATAAGATCTACAATCACGATTGTTGTGAAGTTAAACCATTTAAATTTGTTTCTCTATTTTAATAAGATCTACAATCATCATTATTGTCAAGTTAAACCATTGTTTGTGTATTATCTTCACAGCACACCACATGATTACTGTCGAGTTAGATATGAACTATGTGTACTATATTAACTCAAACTCGATTTTTTGAATCCACTTTATGTTGATTTCAAATCACAGTACATTTCAAGCTCTAGCTAGTTCTTCATAATCTAAACCATGTCTCATATGTATAATGTGTTTATCACATAATGTATGGTGCCCCACCCCCTACACCTACAAGTATTTAGATGTGAGTTGCAAACGCCACACATTACCACAATTCAAATAAAATGTGAGATTGTTTGATATATAGCATGGTTTAGATTGTTCGATATTTAGTTGTGAGCTACAAACACCACACATTATCACAAATTCAAATAAAATGTGAGATTGTTTGATGTATAGTATGGTTTAGATTGTTTGATATTTAGCTGTGAGTTGCAAACACCACGCATTATCACATTATGGTATAACATGTCCAAAACCACAACACGCATATCACTGGTATATTCATGCAGGCATATGTTTATAACACTATAATCTCCTATTCAAATATATGAATCCACTTTCACATCGAATTATGATCTTTGCTAGTCTCTTACACCCACACAATCTTCTAACCTTTGTAGCTAGCACTAACTTTCTCTCATGCATGCACACGCCCTCCTCGCCCTCCCCCTCCCTTAGGATTCTATCCATCATGCACATTCATTTTTTTCTTTAGGTCGTTCTCCCATAGTCTCCGCAACTCCTTTCTAACACACACACCGATAGATAAACCTCTCCGGTGATGTCTGCCTACAACATACACACACACCTCCCATCTCCTCCTTTCCGTGTCCATGCCTCGTGTCTCTCATACGGTCCCACACACATGTAAACTCTCGCCACTCTTTTCATTGATCTCACAATCACACACTCCTCCCCCTATCTAGCTAGTAGCTAGGCCTCTCGCACCACGTCCTAGCTCCATTCTCTCTGTTTTGCCTCTAACAAATGGATGTACACCGACCGATCTCCCGCTATACATATACCTAGCTAGGTCGTTATAACTCATTTTCCCCACACATCAATCGACCTCCCTCATTTGATATGTCGTTCCCTTCATCCGACAAATAACAATTGATCCACCAATCTAGTTATGTCTACTTCCCAAACACATGGTCCCCCTTCATCATCCATGCATGCGTCCCGACACGTCTATCACACACACGCACACACAGAAACACATCCCCACTCTTATTGATAATATTACAGTTCTACCCTCAGTTTGTCTAGTAGGCCTTTCCCACCATCTTCGAGAAGCAACTCCATCACCCATCCCGCACTCTACCCCTCTCCCTCCCTCCCTCCCTCCCTCCCTCTCTCTCTCCCCTCTCTTTCTTTGTCCCAACCTATTTCCTATCTTTCACTTATGTATGGATGTTGACCGATCTCCCTCAAGACATAGTTGGGTCTCTCCTTCTTAACACATATACAAGTCGATCTACCTCTCTAGTTAGCTCTCTGCCTCCCCCTCCCCCCCCACACACACCGATACATCGACCGCTCTAGTCATGTCTCCCTGCCACACACAAACGTGCCATGTGCCCTCTGACGGTCCGGTAGGTCAGTCACCCTATATCTTTGACTTGCACACACACAATTTCGATGGCTCTCTTCATCGATCTCGCACCCACCCACTTTATCCTCTCTTCGACTCTATCGATATCTATGACCCCTCCCTCTCTTCTCGTGGATCGCCCCCTCTATATATGATATAGGGCCAGTTATTTTGGCAACTTAAAAAATAAGCCGCCTCTCTTATTCATTGGGACTTTTAAACTAGTTATGGAACAACTAATTTAGAAGTTTCAACAAATTTTAGGGGCGGCTTATTTTTTAAGCTGGGGAGAGGCAGCTTATTTTTTAAGCCGCCCAAAAGAACTGGCCCATAGATAGGCTTCTATTTCACACACATTGCATGTCAAATTTTTGTTTGAGATATCATCGACACATATTCCCACAAATACATTCACGAAATAAGACCCCCCCAACAAAAAATACTCAGGAACGCACATGCCATATGTCTAGGTTTGTATCTCTCTCACACACACACACGTAGGTGGGGGACGTCTATGAAGAGAAGAGGTGCACGCACGGCGCACATACTCCCGTCTCTTTCCCAACCACACCCACACGGGTATACGGTGGAGCTCATTTCTGTACGGAAAGGCAGCCCATGTGGTAATTTGACACGTCTACTAGTTGTCCACTTGATGGAGGATCGTGTACCATGAGTGAACAAACAAATTGTGACTTGACGCTTTATGTTAAAAAAGAGGCAAGCCATGTGGGGCCTACCTTAGAGGCGAGGCTCCATACACTGGAGATGCTTTGGACGTATTACTTTTGATGTGTCCCGTCAACTTGCAAAACAAGGAGAAGCTTCCTTAGTATGCCGTCTCCTCGCCCCACGGGCGCGGTGGCTCATAGGACGAGGTGAAGCTTGGTTACTACACCTTACGCCCGCTCCCTCACCCACGCGCGTGGTGGCTGCATGACGAGGAGAAAATTTTACTACTCCCTCCGTTTACTCCTCGTCCCTACCTTGGTTGGAGAGATTATCATATTGTCTAAAATATATGTCTTTTAGTAGATTTCAATATGAACTACTAGTACATACTCCAAACACTGATGTATATAGACGTATTTTAGAGTGTAGATTCACTCATTTTTCTCTATATGTAGTCCATATTGAAATGGGCGTAATAGTATGCACTCTCCCTCGCCCCTCGCCCCTCGACCATCGCTCGACTCTCACCCACGTGGTGGACGTGCAGCAATTCATTCGGTCTCAGATAGCCAGAATGATATATAATGCAGTACCATTATTGCTCGACTTCCCGAAGAGGCGAAGAGCCAAGCGCAAGGTTAATATTTTTGAGATGCCAAGCGCAAGGTTTATAGGAGAACAAGTAGTAGTAGTAGTAGTAGTAGTAGTAGTAGTAGTAGTAGTAGTAGTAGTAGTAGTAGTAGTAGTAGTAGTAGTAGTAGTAGTAGTAGTAGTAGTAGTAGTAGTAGTAGTAGTAGTAGTAGTAGTAGTAGTAGTAGTAGTACTAGTAGTAGTAGTAGTAGTAGTAGTAGTAGTAGTAGTAGTAGTAGTAGTAGTAGTAGTAGTAGTAGTAGTAGTAGTAGTAGTAGTAGCAAGCGGTAGTAGCAGCAGTAGGAGTAGTAGTAGTAGTAGTAGTAGTAGTAGTAGTAGTAGTAGTAGTAGTAGTAGTAGTAGTAGTAGTAGTAGTAGTAGTAGTAGTAGTAGTAGTAGTAGTAGTAGTAGTAGTAGTAATAGTAGTAGTAGTAGTAGTAGTAGTAGTAGTAGTATTAGTAGTAGTAGTGGTAGTAGTGGTAGTAGTAATAGTAGTAGTAGTAGTAGTAGTAGTAGTAGTAGTAGTAGTAGTAGTAGTAGTAGTAGTAGTAGTAGTAGTAGTAGTGGTAGTAGTAGTAGTAGTAGTAGTAGTAGTAGTAGTAGTAGTAGTAGTAGTAGTCGTAGTAGTAGTAGTAGTAGTAGTAGTAGTAGTAGTAGTAGTAGTAGTAGTAGTAGTAGTACGTATGTACCAGTGGTACGTACTATATGATAAGAAGGAAACAAGATGTATGTTTTGCGTGACAGTCTCTTCTTACAAGAGGTGCTAGACCTAGTGGACCTCATTGTTGCAATGGGAGTACTCCCTATCATATATGGCACGATTCAGAGTGGTGGGCAGCGGGCATAATTCGGAGTTGCTTATTCTTAAACCCCATGAAGAAGTCCCATCGAAAGGAATAGCCATCCTCTACACGTGCTCCTATGTAAAATGAGTAAATGAGACAAAAAGAGAAAGAGACAAAGTAAAAAAATCACCAGCCTTAGAACTAGCCCTATTGTATCAGTGAATGATATTTCTATGTCGTGATTGACATGGATATGTTATTAACCATGCTACGGAGGTAGAAGCGGACTTTTATTTGTTTGCGGAGGTAGCAGCGGGTGGATATTCAACGAGGAGTGAAATGATGGTTGCTTCCTCGGTCAAACAGAGAGAAAGGTGGGCCTCGTGATTTGATGTCTTATTAGGCATTATTATTGCATATACTCTTTGCCCATATATAATAATCGCATGGTACAGTATTGGGCTATACTTTTAATAACCATGCTCGAAGAGAAGAGGTGCACGCACCCACGCATGTAGTACTAGTAGCACTCTTTTCATATTTTGCGTCTTCCCCAACCACACACGTGACACGGTGGAGCTCATTTCTGTAAGATGATGCAGCCCACGTGATAATTTGATGCGTCTAGTAGTAGTTACCGACTTATAAATAATGGAGGGCTGGGAACCATGCATGAACGATGCGCGTCATGTATAAATAAACTTTTTTTCTTCAGTGGCACGTACGCAATATAAATAGGTTCATATGGAGAGAAAAGGAAACCGCTCCACTATATACATAGCCAGGACGAGCCTACACAGTTGCTTGCTGGGATTGCTCTCTTCACACTCTCTCGCACAAACGATTGTGGCCACATCTCTAACATCCGGGCGGATCATCTCCACCGGGGGGAAAGGGTGGATGCTTTGTGTAGATGCGGTCGCCGTCGCCGACGGTGAAAACCCATTGCCGGCACATCCCGATCAGGGGTCCCTGCCGTTCTCTCTCACAAAGCCGGTGAGGTTGCCTTCGTCCGATGCTCACTGCCGCGACGTGGGCAGTTGCCGCCTCCCGCCGCCCTAATCTAGGTTGAGCTACGTCCCGACATCCCTCAGGTACAACTTCCTTACCGCCAGCTTGCACCACTGCCCCAACTTCCTGTGGATATTTCTCTACTTCTTTGCCCCCACACATACCTCTACTGGCTTCTACTGTATTTGTGATGAGTTTATATCTCATCAACTAGTCCTAGTAATCTTATTGTAATGACGCTTCTTCAATTTCTTTGCCCCAGGGACGCTCTCTCAATTTTAGTGAAACTGCACAAAATGATTCGATGGTCAAAGGGTTGAAAACTTCATTTCTTTGGAAGCTTCAACATTGCCAGCAAATTAAAGCCTGGTTAGGGTTTAGGGTTCATGTGCTAGGGAGTGCATGGATCATTTTTTCTTTAGCTGTGTCTGTTCCAAAATAAGTGCCAACTTTAGTAGTAGTACAACTTTGTACTAAAGTCTGCATAAAGTTGAGACACTTATTTTGGAACGGAGGGAGTACATATTGGCTATGATTTGTCAATCATTGAGATGCAATAGCATGCATGTTAGTCTCCTTTGTATTTGATGAAATGTTGCAACAGGGCAACCTTGGACGCAAGATACAAGAAACAGAAGCTGGAAGCTTCATAGCATTGTACAAATTTATCTCGCTGAGAAATTACAGTACGTACTATACTACTCCCTCCATCCCAAATAAGTGACTCAAGTTTGTACTAACTTTGTACTAAACCTAGTACAAAGTAGAGTCACTTATTTTGGGATGGAGGGAGTACTATGTAAAGAGTTAGGTGTCGCACGGTGTCCAGAAAATATGGTGATAGTGTGAGGTGGGCCATGAAATCACTGAGCCTATGTGTTTTACTGCTTTCTCACTCCTCTGTTATAAGAATAGAGAAAATTGTAATCTAGTACCTCCTTTCGTCGAAGCATGGGACATCCTGCAGTCGTACCACCTCGGTAATAATGACCAATGAGCCGTCAAATGACATAGACCCAGTAGTAAGTTGGACGTATGAAGCAAGCACTGGTAGAAAAAGGGTCAAACGTGAAGCACATTAGTGCCTGTTTGAATTTGAGCCGGCACTAATGTGTGCATTAGTGCCGGTTCCAACGGCTGGCCGGCTTCTCTCTTTAGTACTAGTTCGTGGCGAACCTTTAGCACCGGTTCGTGCCACGAACCGGTACTAAAGTGAGTGGTGGCAGGATGTTGTTAGTCCGGGGCCCCTCCAGCACCTTTAGTACCGGGTCGTATCATGAACCGGTACTAAAGGTCGTCCTACATAGACCCTTCGTCCACCGAGCTCGCTCTGTTCTTCCCCTTTCCCCTCTTGAAAGTGCAACTATCCCTAGGTGGTTTTGGTAATTCATAACAACATATAGCTCATTGAGCTAATGCTATTCCAAGATGATTATTTCAGGAAAGCTCAATTATTGGCATGGCATGGATGTGAAAGTGGAACCCTCAAAATGCTAAGGACAAAGGATTGGCTCAAGCTCAAAAGCTCAAGACTCTTCATTTATATTTTAGTGATCCAAGATCACATTGAGTCTTTTGGAAAAGCCAATACTATCAAGGAGGGATGAGGTGTTGCTTAATGAGCCTCTTGCTTCATGTGCTTAATGATATGCTCCAAAATCCTCAGCTACTTTCCCATATCCACAAATGACCTAAACCCTAAGCCAAACTCGGTCATACCGATTCTTTCTATCCGGCGCCACCGAGTTTCACTTGTCATAAGCCACTGCCAAACCCTAGCAATTCGGTCCTACTGATACGGATCTCGGTCTCACCGAGATGGGGTTGCAAACTCTCTGTTTCCCTTTCGTAACTTTTCGGTCTCAGCGAAAGAGCAAATCGGTCCCACCGAGTTTGCCTGACCAACTCTCTGGTTAGCTTATTACCAAACTCGGTCTCACCGAGTTTGTGTAATCGGTCTCACCGAGATTACGTTATGCCCAAACCCTAACAGAATTGGTCCTACCAAGTTGCATGTCAGTCCCACCAAAAATCTCTAACGGTCACTAGGTTTACCTTTTCGGTCCGACCGAGTTTATTGATTCAGTCCCACCAAGATTGGTAGATTGTGTGTAACGGTTGGATTTTGTGTGGAGGCTATATATACCCCTCCACCTCCTCTTCATTCATGGAGAGAGCCATCAGAACACATACACAATTCCAACTCATATGTTCTGAGAGAGAACCACCTACTCATGTGTTGAGACCAAGTCATTCCATTCCTACCATATGAATCTTGATCTCTAGCCTTCCCCAAGTTGCTGTCCACTCAAACCTTCTTTCCACTAGATCCAAATCCTATGAGAGAGAGTTGAGTGTAGGGGAGACTATCATTTGAAGCACAAGAGCAAGGAGTTCATCATCAACACACCATTTCTTACTTCTTAGAGAGTGGTGTCTCCTAGATTGGCTAGGTGTAACTTGGGAGCCTCCGACAAGATTGTGGAGTTGAACCAAGGAGTTTGTAAGGGCAAACAGATCGCCTACTTCGTGAAGATCTACCTCTAGTGAGGCAAGTCCTTCGTGGGCGATGGCCATGGTGGGATAGACAAGGTTGCTACTTCGTGGACCCTTCGTGGGTGGAGCCCTCCGTGGACTCGCGCAACCGTTACCCTTCGTGGGTTGAAGTCTCCATCAACGTGGATGTAGGATAGCACCACCTATCCGAACCACGGGAAAAACATCCGCGTCTCCGATTGCGTTTGAATTCTCCAAACCCTTCCCTTTACATTCTTGCAAGTTGCATGCTTTACTTTCTGCTGCCAATATACTCTTTGCATGCTTGCTTGAATTCTGTGATGATTGCTTGACTTGTCCTAAAATAGCTAAAATCTGCCAAGAACTAAAATTGGGAAAATGTCAAGTTTTTATTTGGTCAAGTAGTCTAATCACCCCCCCCTCTAGACATACTTTTGATCCTACAAGTGGTATCAGAGCTTTGGTCTCCATTTGCTTTGATCTCCATAGCCTTTGGTGGTCATAGCCTTGGTTTCACAACCTAGGAGAGTATGGCATCTAGCGAGGGGAATTATCATCGTAGAGGTCCTTACATTGATGGTACTAATTTTTCTAGTTGGAAGCATAAAATGAAAATGCATATTCTTGGACATAACCCCGCCGTTTGGGCTATTGTGTGTGTTGGTTTGCAAGGTGACTTCTTTGATTAGAGAGAACCAAACCGTGAAGCTACCGCGGATGAGTTGAAGATGTTGCAATACAATGCTCAAGCTTGTGATATTCTCTTCAACGGATTATGCCCCGAAGAATTCAACAAAATCAGCCGTCTTGAGAATGCAAAGGGAATTTGGGACACTTTGATTGATATGCACGAAGGTATCGACTCCGTCAAGGAATCTAAGTTGGATGTGCTTCAAAGTCAACTTGACAAGTTCAAAATGAAGGATGGTGAAGAGCGAGAGCAGCAACGCGAGCAAGAGCAAGAGCAAGAGCAAGAGAAGCCCAGGTAGGGGACCGAGAGCAAGAGCAGAGCAGCAGCGCGAGCGAGAGCCAAAGTAGTAGCAGCTCCTACTGATATGGACATCACCATCGAGGGAGCGAGGCCATGGATAAAGTCTCCGGCGACGCCGCCGTGGATGGAGCCGCGCCATGCCGGCTCGAGACCGAGCACTGCAGCACCGTGAGATCGAATCAAGAAGAAAATGCAGCGATTATTGTACAACCTCTTTGGTGGCGCTGATTAGGCCTCAGCTTCATTTGAGGAAATGGTGATGATGCTACTCTTTCGGTGCTGCAGGTGAAGACGGCGGTGTGGGAATGGAGGTGGCGCGAAAGACGAGGGGAATGTCGGGGCAACTCCTTGGAGGTGGGGGACAGGGTGGCTGAACCGGTGGGACGACGAGATGGACGACGGATCCTCATCTGGTATGGTAGATGAGGGACGTCGAGGTGTTGTTGTGGACGACGTCGTCAGGGAAGAGGCTCCGGCTAGGTGGCGGACGGAGGAGGGTGTGGGGCTTTGCGGGTTTTCGCGGCCTCGGCGTATGAGTGGGGAACCATGGCTTAGGGACGCGCTTGTCTGAAATGTGGGGTAAGTTACAAAAGTACCCCCCCCCTATTTGAGCTAGGCGGTTCTTTTGGTGCAGGGGTATCACGAGCATTTCGTGTGTCTGGATTTCGCAGGAGGTGGGAGTTTTCGCGCGCGTTGTAATTTTGGGATAGCAAGGCGCGGGTTGAGATAGAGGGAGTTTTCGGAGCAGAACAAGACAAAGATATATCTTAAATATTTCGGGGTAACAAGGCGCGGGTTGAAATTTCTGGACAAGGCTAATGTGTACTGTACCAAATCAATTCGCACTTCTGTCGATGAAAAAAACAAAAAGAAGTCAATTCGCCCCACACAAGAGAGTCAAGTCCCGTGTACTGTACCAAATCAATTCGCACTACAAATGCCATTCAAAACTTTGAATTCATGTTATGTTCAATCAAAATATTTTGCTATGTGTATAATGCATGCAACCTGCTACTCAAATGAACGTTTTAGTGCATTCCAAACGTATATACTACCGCTTCAATATGAACCAAATTTGGATTTGTTACTCTATTTGAATAAGATCTACAATCACGATTGTTGTGAAGTTAAACCATTTAAATTTGTTTCTCTATTTTAATAAGATCTACAATCATCATTATTGTCAAGTTAAACCATTGTTTGTGTATTATCTTCACAGCACACCACATGATTACTGTCGAGTTAGATATGAACTATGTGTACTATATTAACTCAAACTCGATTTTTTGAATCCACTTTATGTTGATTTCAAATCACAGTACATTTCAAGCTCTAGCTAGTTCTTCATAATCTAAACCATGTCTCATATGTATAATGTGTTTATCACATAATGTATGGTGCCCCACCCCCTACGCCTACAAGTATTTAGATGTGAGTTGCAAACGCCACACATTACCACAATTCAAATAAAATGTGAGATTGTTTGATATATAGCATGGTTTAGATTGTTCGATATTTAGTTGTGAGCTACAAACACCACACATTATCACAAATTCAAATAAAATGTGAGATTGTTTGATGTATAGTATGGTTTAGATTGTTTGATATTTAGCTGTGAGTTGCAAACACCATGCATTATCACATTATGGTATAACATGTCCAAAACCACAACACGCGTATCACTGGTATATTCATGCAGGCATATGTTTATAACACTATAATCTCCTATTCAAATATATGAATCCACTTTCACATCGAATTATGATCTTTGCTAGTCTCTTACACCCACACAATCTTCTAACCTTTGTCGCTAGCACTAACTTTCTCTCATGCATGCACACGCCCTCCTCGCCCTCCCCCTCCCTTAGGATTCTATCCATCATGCACATTCAGTTTTTTCTTTAGGTCGTTCTCCCATAGTCTCCGCAACTCCTTTCTAACACACACACCGATAGATAAACCTCTCCGGTGATGTCTTCCTACAACATACACACACACACCTCCCATCTCCTCCTTTCCGTGTCCATGCCTCGTGTCTCTCATACGGTCCCACACACGTGTAAACTCTCGCCACTCTTTTCATTGATCTCACAATCGCACACTCCTCCCCCTATCTAGCTAGTATCTAGGCCTCTCGCACCACCTCCTAGCTCCATTCTCTCTGTTTTGCCTCTAACAAATGGATGTACACCGACCGATCTCCCGCTATACGTATACCTAGCTAGGTCGTTATAACTCATTTTCCCCACACATCAATCGACCTCCCTCATTTGATATGTCGTTCCCTTCATCCGACAAACAACAATTCATCTACCAATCTAGTTATGTCTACTTCCCAAACACATGGTCCCCCTTCATCATCCATGCATGCGTCCCGACACGTCTATCACACACACGCACACACAGAAACACATCCCCACTCTTATTGATAATATTACAGTTCTACCCTCAGTTTGTCTAGTAGGCCTTTCCCACCATCTTCGAGAAGCAACTCCATCACCCATCCCGCACTCTACCCCTCTCCCTCCCTCCCTCCCTCCCTCTCTCTCTCCTCTCTCTTTCTTTGTCCCAACCTATTTCCTATCCTTCACTTATGTATGGATGTTGACCGATCTCCCTCAAGACATAGTTGGGTCTCTCCTTCTTAACACATATACAAGTCGATCTACCTCTCTAGTTAGCTCTCTGCCTCCCCCCTCCCCCCCCCCCCACACACACCGATACATCGACCGCTCTAGTCATGTCTCCCTGCCACACACAAACGTGCCATGTGCCCTCTGACGGTCCGGTAGGTCAGTCGCCCTATATCTTTGACTTGCACACACACAATTTCGATGGCTCTCTTCATCGATCTCGCACCCACCCACTTTATCCTCTCTTCGACTCTATCGATATCTATGACCCCTCCCTCTCTTCTCGTGGATCGCCCCCTCTATATATGATATAGGGCCAGTTATTTTGGCAACTTAAAAAATAAGCCGCCTCTCTTATTCATTGGGACTTTTAAACTAGTTATGGAACAACTAATTTAGAAGTTTCAAAAAATTTTAGGGGCGGCTTATTTTTTAAGCTGGGGAGAGGCAGCTTATTTTTTAAGCCGCCCAAAAGAACTGGCCCATAGATAGGCTTCTATTTCACACACATTGCATGTCAAATTTTTGTTTGAGATATCATCGACACATATTCCCACAAATACATTCACGAAATAAGACCCCCCCAACAAAAAATACTCAGGAACGCACATGCCATATGTCTAGGTTTGTATCTCTCTCTCACACACACACGTAGGTAGGGGACGTCTATGAAGAGAAGAGGTGCACGCACGGCGCACATACTCCCGTCTCTTTCCCAACCACACCCGCACGGGTATACGGTGGAGCTCATTTCTGTACGGAAAGGCAGCCCATGTGGTAATTTGACACGTCTACTAGTTGTCCACTTGATGGAGGATCGTGTACCACGAGTGAACAAACAAATTGTGACTTGACGCGTTATGTTAAAAAAGAGGCAAGCCATGTGGGGCCTACCTTAGAGGCGAGGCTCCATACACTGGAGATGCTTTGGACGTATTACTTTTGATGTGTCCCGTCAACTTGCAAAACAAGGAGAAGCTTCCTTAGTATGCCGTCTCCTTGCCCCACGGGTGCGGTGGCTCATAGGACGAGGTGAAGCTTGGTTACTACACCTTACGCCCGCTCCCTCACCCACGCGCGTGGTGGCTGCATGACGAGGAGAAAATTTTACTACTCCCTCCGTTTACTCCTCGTCCCTACCTTGGTTGGAGAGATTATCATATTGTCTGAAATATATGTCTTTTAGTAGATTTCAATATGAACTACTAGTACATACTCCAAACACTGATGTATATAGACGTATTTTAGAGTGTAGATTCACTCATTTTGCTCTATATGTAGTCCATATTGAAATGGGCGTAATAGTATGCACTCTCCCTCGCCCCTCGCCCCTCGACCATCGCTCGACTCTCACCCACGTGGTGGACGTGCAACAATTGATTCGGTCTCAGATAGCCAGAATGATATATACTGCAGTACCATTATTGCTCGACTTCCCGAAGAGGCGAAGAGCCAAGCGCAAGGTTAATATTTTTGAGATGCCAAGCGCAAGGTTTATAGGAGAACAAGTAGTAGTAGTAGTAGTAGTAGTAGTAGTAGTAGTAGTAGTAGTAGTAGTACTAGTAGTAGTAGTACTACTACTAGTAGTAGTAGTAGTAGTAGTAGTAGTAGTAGTAGTAGTAGTAGTAGTAGCAGCAGCAGCAGCAGCAGTAGTAGTAGTAGTAGTAGTAGTAGTAGTAGTAGTAGTAGTAGTAATAGTAGTAGTAGTAGTAGTAGTAGTAATAATAGTAGTGGTAGTAGTGGTAGTAGTGGTAGTAGTGGTAGTAGTAGTAGTAGTAGTAGTAGTAGTAGTAGTAGTAGTAGTAGTAGTAGTAGTAGTAGTAGTAGTAGTAGTAGTAGTAGTAGTAGTACTGGTAGTAGTAGTAGTAGTAGTAGTAGTAGTAGTAGTAGTAGTAGTAGTAGTAGTAGTAGTAGTAGTAGTAGTAGTAGTAGTAGTAGTAGTAGTAGTAGTAGTAGTAGTAGTAGTAGTAGTAGTAGTAGTAGTAGTAGTGGTGGTGGTAGTGGTAGCAGTAATCGTAGTGGTAGTAGTAGTGGTAGTAGTAGTAGTAGTAGTAGTAGTAGTAGTAGTAGTAGTAGTAGTAGTAGTAGTAGTAGAAGTAGTAGTAGTGGTAGTGATAGTAGTAGTAGTAGTAGTAGTAGTAGTAGTAGTAGTAGTAGTAGTAGTATTGTAGTAGTAGTAGTAGTGGTGGTAGTACTGGTAGTAGTAGTAGTGGTAGTAGTAGTGGTAGTGGTAGTAGTAGTAGTAGTAGTAGTAGTAGTAGTAGTAGTAGTAGTAGTAGTAGTAGTAGTAGTAGTAGTACGTACCAGTGGTACGTACTATATGATAAGAAGGAAACAAGATGTATGTTTTGCGTGACAGTCTCTTCTTACAAGAGGTGCTAGACCTAGTGGACCTCATTGTTGCAATGGGAGTACTCCCTATCATATATGGCACGATTCAGAGTGGTGGGCAGCGGGCATAATTCGGAGTTGCTTATTCTTAAACCCCATGAAGAAGTCCCATCGAAAGGAATAGCCATCCTCTACACGTGCTCCTATGTAAAATGAGTAAATGAGACAAAAAGAGAAAGAGACAAAGTAAAAAAATCACCAGCCTTAGAACTAGCCCTATTGTATCAGTGAATGATATTTCTATGTCGTGATTGACATGGATATGTTATTAACCATGCTACGGAGGTAGAAGCGGATTTTTATTTGTTTGCGGAGGTAGCAGCGGGTGGATATTCAACGAGGAGTGAAATGATGGTTGCTTCCTCGGTCAAACATAGAGAAAGGTGGGCCTCGTGATTTGATGTCTTATTAGGCATTATTATTGCATATACTCTTTGCCCATATATAATAATCGCATGGTACGGTATTGGGCTATACTTTTAATAACCATGCTCGAAGAGAAGAGGTGCACGCACCCACGCATGTAGTACTAGTAGCACTCTTTTCATCTTTTGCGTCTTCCCCAACCACACACGTGACACGGTGGAGCTCATTTCTGTAAGATGATGCAGCCCACGTGATAATTTGATGCGTCTAGTAGTAGTTACCGACTTATAAATAATGGAGGGCTGGGAACCATGCATGAACGATGCGCGTCATGTATAAATAAACTTTTTTTCTTCAGTGGCACGTACGCAATATAAATAGGTTCATATGGAGAGAAAAGAAAACCGCTCCACTATATACATAGCCAGGACGAGCCTACACAGTTGCTTGCTGGGATTGCTCTCTTCACACTCTCTCGCACAAACGATTGTGGCCACATCTCTAACATCCGGGCGGATCATCTCCACCGGGGGGAAAGGGTGGATGCTTTGTGTAGATGCGGTCGCCGTCGCCGATGGCGAAAACCCATTGCCGGCACATCCCGATCAGGGGTCCCTGCCGTTCTCTCTCACAAAGCCGGTGAGGTTGCCTTCGTCCGATGCTCACTGCCGCGACGTGGGCAGTTGCCGCCTCCCGCCGCCCTAATCTAGGTTGAGCTACGTCCCGACATCCCTCAGGTACAACTTCCTTACCGCCAGCTTGCACCACTGCCCCAACTTCCTGTGGATATTTCTCTACTTCTTTGCCCCCACCCATACCTCTACTGGCTTCTACTGTATTTGTGATGAGTTTATATCTCATCAACTAGTCCTAGTAATCTTATTGTAATCACGCTTCTTCAATTTCTTTGCCCAAGGGACGCTCTCTCAATTTCAGTGGAACTGCACAAAATGATTCGATGGTCAAAGGGTTGAAAACTTCATTTCTTTGGAAGCTTCAACATTGCCAGCAAATTAAAGCCTGGTTAGGGTTTCGGGTTCAAGTGCTAGGGAGTGCATGGATCATTTTTTCTTTAGCTGTCTCTGTTCCAAAATAAGTGCCAACTTTAGTAGTAGTACAACTTTGTACTAAAGTATGCATAAAGTTGAGACACTTATTTTGGAACGGAGGGAGTACATATTGGCTATGATTTGTCAATCATTGAGATGCAATAGCATGCATGTTAGTCTCCTTTGTATTTGATGAAATGTTGCAACAGGGCAACCTTGGACGCAAGATACAAGAAACAGAAGCTGGAAGCTTCATAGCATTGTACAAATTTATCTCGCTGAGAAATTACAGTACGTACTATACTACTCCCTCCATCCCAAATAAGTGACTCAAGTTTGTACTAACTTTGTACTAAACCTAGTACAAAGTAGAGTCACTTATTTTGGGATGGAGGGAGTACTATGTAAAGATTTAGGTGTCGCACGGTGTCCAGAAAATATGGTGATAGTGTGAGGTGGGCCATGAAATCACTGAGCCTACGTGTTTTACTGCTTTCTCACTCCTCTGTTATAAGAATAGAGAAAATTGTAATCTAGTACCTCCTTTCGTCGAAGCGTGGGACATCCTGCAGTCGTACCACCTCGGTAATAATGACCAATGAGCCGTCAAATGACATAGACCCAGTAGTAAGTTGGACGTATGAAGCAAGCACTAGTAGAAAAAGGGTCAAACGTGAAGCACATTAGTGCCTGTTTGAATTTGAGCCGGCACTAATGTGTGCATTAGTGCCGGTTCCAACGGCTGGCCGGCTTCTCTCTTTAGTACTAGTTCGTGGCGAACCTTTAGCACCGGTTCGTGCCACGAACCGGTACTAAAGTGAGTGGTGGCAGGATGTTGTTAGTCCGGGGCCCCTCCAACACCTTTAGTACCGGGTCGTATCATGAACCGGTACTAAAGGTCGTCCTACATAGACCCTTCGTCCACCGAGCTCGCTCTGTTCTTCCCCTTTCCCCTCTTGAAAGTGCAACTATCCCTAGGTGGTTTTGGTAATTCATAACAACATATAGCTCATTGAGCTAATGCTATTCCAAGATGATTATTTCAGGAAAGCTCAATGATTGGCATGGCATGGATGTGAAAGTGGAACCCTCAAAATGCTAAGGACAAAGGATTGGCTCAAGCTCAAAAGCTCAAGACTCTTCATTTATATTTTAGTGATCCAAGATCACATTGAGTCTTTTGGAAAAGCCAATACTATCAAGGAGGGATGAGATGTTGCTTAATGAGCCTCTTGCTTCATGTGCTTAATGATATGCTCCAAAATCCTCAGCTACTTTCCCATATCCACAAATGACCTAAACCCTAAGCCAAACTCGGTCATACCGATTCTTTCTATCCGGCGCCATCGAGTTTCACTTGTCATAAGCCACTGCCAAACCCTAGCAATTCGGTCCTACTGATAGGGATCTCGGTCTCACCGAGATGGTGTTGCAAACTCTCTGTTTCCCTTTCGTAACTTTTCGGTCTCACCGAAAAAGTGAATCGGTCCCACCGAGATTGCAATGTAAACTCTGTGTTTCCCTTTTGTAAGTTTTCGGTCTCACCGAAAGAGCAAATCGGTCCCACCGAGTTTGCCTGACCAACTCTCTGGTTAGCTTATTACCAAACATGGTCTCACCGAGTTTGTGTAATCGGTCTCACCGAGATTACGTTATGCCCAAACCCTAATAGAATCGGTCCTACCAAGTTGCATGTCAGTCCCACCAAAAATCTCTAACGGTCACTAGGTTTACCTTTTTGGTCCGACCGAGTTTATTGATTCGGTCCCACCAAGATTGGTAGATTGTGTGTAACGGTTGGATTTTGTGTGGAGGCTATATATACCCCTCCACCTCCTCTTCATTCATGGAGAGAGCCATCAGAACACATACACAATTCCAACTCATATGTTCTGAGAGAGAACCACCTACTCATGTGTTGAGACCAAGTCATTCCATTCCTACCATATGAATCTTGATCTCTAGCCTTCCCCAACTTGCTGTCCACTCAAACCTTCTTTCCACTAGATCCAAATCCTATGAGAGAGAGTTGAGTGTAGGGGAGACTATCATTTGAAGCACAAGAGCAAGGAGTTCATCATCAACACACCATTTCTTACTTCTTGGAGAGTGGTGTCTCCTAGATTGGCTAGGTGTAACTTGGGAGCCTCCGACAAGATTGTGGAGTTGAACCAAGGAGTTTGTAAGGGCAAACAGATCGCCTACTTCGTGAAGATCTACCTCTAGTGAGGCAAGTCCTTCGTGGGCGATGGCCATGGTGGGATAGACAAGGTTGCTACTTCGTGGACCCTTCGTGGGTGGAGCCCTCCGTGGACTCGCGCAACCGTTACCCTTCGTGGGTTGAAGTCTCCATCAACGTGGATGTAGGATAGCACCACCTATCCGAACCACGGGAAAAACATCCGCGTCTCCGATTGCGTTTGAATTCTCCAAACCCTTCCCTTTACATTCTTGCAAGTTGCATGCTTTACTTTCCGCTGCCAATATACTCTTTGCATGCTTGCTTGAATTCTGTGATGATTGCTTGACTTGTCCTAAAATAGCTAAAATCTGCCAAGAACTAAAATTGGGAAAATGTCAAGTTTTTATTTGGTCAAGTAGTCTAATCACCCCCCCCCCTCTAGACATACTTTCGATCCTACAAGTGGTATCAGAGCTTTGGTCTCCATTTGCTTTGATCTCCATAGCCTTTGGTGGTCATAGCCTTGGTTTCACAACCTAGGAGAGTATGGCATCTAGCGAGGGGAATTATCATCGTAGAGGTCCTTACTTTGATGGTACTAATTTTTCTAGTTGGAAGCATAAAATGAAAATGCATATTCTTGGACATAACCCCGCCGTTTGGGCTATTGTGTGTGTTGGTTTGCAAGGTGACTTCTTTGATGGGAGAGAACCAAACCGTGAAGCTACCGCGGATGAGTTGAAGATGTTGCAATACAATGCTCAAGCTTGTGATATTCTCTTCAACGGATTATGCCCCGAAGAATTCAACAAAATCAGCCGTCTTGAGAATGCAAAGGGAATTTGGGACACTTTGATTGATATGCACGAAGGTACCGACTCCGTCAAGGAATCCAAGTTGGATGTGCTTCAAAGTCAACTTGACAAGTTCAAAATGAAGGATGGTGAAGGTGTCGCTGAAATGTACTCTAGGCTTGCTCTCATCACAAATGAGATTGCCGGCTTAGGAAGTGAAGAGATGACCGATAGATTCATCATCAAGGAGATTCTAAGAGCCTTGGATGGAAAATATGATATCGTGTGCACATTGATCCAAATGATGCCCAATTACAAAGATCTCAGGCCAACGGAAGTGATTGGAAGAATGGTTGCTCATGAGATGTCACTTAAGGATAAAGAGGAACTTCACAGCAAATCAAGTGGTGCCTACAAAGCCTCATGTGAAGCCTCTACATCATCAAGTGAGAAACAAAACTTCAACGAAGAATTGAGCTTAATGGTGAAGAACTTCAACAAGTTCTACAAGAGTAGAAGCAAAGATAGAAGCTTAAAGTCTAGGTCCTACAATGACAAATGATCTTCTAGTCGAGAGCGAAACTGCTACAATTGTGGAAGACCCGGACACTATTCCAATGAGTGTACGGCTCCCTACAAGAGAAGAGAAGATTCTCCAAAAAGAAGAAGCAAAGATTCACCACCAAGAGAGAGAAGGAGTAGAGATGATCGTTATGAACGAAGATACTCACGGAGAAGCAAGGATTCGGAAAGGAAGGAAAAATCATCAAGGAGCTACACAAAATGAAGACATCAAGCTCATGTTGGTGAATGGGTATCCGGCTCCGACTCCGACAGCCACTCCGAGAGAAGTTATCACTCCGACTCCGAAGACACTCAAGATGAAGGTGTTGCCGGTCTAGCACTTGTGTCATCCAACTCCTACGGCATATTTGATTCACCAAATGAAGGAATTGGAAGATGCTTCATGGCCAAAGGTCCTAAGGTAACACACCTCGAGTATGTTGATTTTAATAATGATGAAGATGACTTGTTAGGTGATGTTGATTTGCTTGTTGACAAGTCTAGTGATGAATACTATGATGAAACGTCAATTAATCATGCTAATCAAGATAAAACGAATGACAATGATAAGGAGAAGATTGAGGCTCTAACTAAAGAAGTAAACACTCTTAAGTTAGCTCATGAAACTATCTTCGAAGACCATCGAGAACTTTTAAGAGCTCATGAGAAATTACGCTTTGAAAAGCTCAATCTTGAGCAAGAGCATGAGTTTTTAAAAGTAATCAATGATGATCTCCGCAAGAAAAGTTCTTCTTACATTGCCAAGCGTTTACTCTTATCCACTTACATGCCTCAAGTCAAGTCTAGTAACAAGAACAAGAAAGATTCTTCCTCTAGTAGTAACAATGATCATGCTAAATCCAATATTGTTGCTTCTAGTAGTTCTCTTGATTCCACTAATGATTCTCTTAGCCAAGTTACACTGGAGCAAGAAAATAGCTTATTGAAGGGAATTATAGAGAAAGGAGTGTACAAAAGCCTTGCCGGGAGTAAGCAATTTGAGGAAATTGTGCGCAAGCAAGGAATGCACCAGAAGAATCAAGGTGTTGGTTTTGAACGAAAGTTCAATGCCAATGGAGTTGAGTGGGAAGAAGATCAATACCCCAAGACAAAGTTTGTTCCTCAACAAGAGAAGTATGATACTTCCTTCAAGGGGACACAAGCTCAAGATGATCTTCCACCACAAGACTACAAGCAAAAAGGCAAGGACAAGCTTCAATAGGAAATTGATGCATTTGAAGAAGCTCCTAAGACCTTAGTCAAGTGGATTCCCAAAACTACTTCAAGTTCCACTTCATCAAGTACGACTACAACTCCACGGATTCCCATCAAGATGGTGTGGATCCAAAAGAAGAAGAACTAGAGAGTTCTTGAGGGTGACTCCGCCAACATACTTCACTCTTATCATTTTGGCAAGAACAAGTGCAATCAACTTCCACATCTTGCACTAGTTCAAGGAGTCACAAACCCTCTTGTTGGTAAGACAAGAGACAAGGTAATCTAAAAGTTTTCATGGACATCATCTTGTGTGTGCATCACTCTATGTCTATGGATAACCTTGTTTGTTCCTTGTGGGACTAACCCATGTAGGTATTGAAAGTGCAATTCACTCAAATGGATAGCTCCAAGTGATCTACATCAACATTGAGCACCCACATCTTCAACATCTACATGAAGTCATCATCGACAAAACCCAAGGTTAGTTCATCCCTCTTAGGGGGGATATCACATCTAGGGGGAGCTTTACTCTAAGACTTGAGCTAAAGCAACTCTAAAGATGTGGACACAACAATGCTTTATGTAAAAGTGGTAACCCCACTTGAGCTTAAACGATGAGTATGACCTATGATCAAGTGTTCTCACTTGACTCCTAAGTCAATATACTCATATATAGATGACCTAGTCATCGCAAATTGCTTGATAGATGCTAAAATTGGTTGTGCATGCTTTGTCACATATTTCAATTGCCATCTTATTGTGTGAGCATGTTGGTTGCATATTTTACTCATTCGAGGACATCCACTTGTTGTATTGGTTGTTTAGTTTTATTTCCTTTTGCCAAGTGGATGGACAAGAATGCCTAAGAACCTCCTCTAGCTATCTATGCTTTCCTCGTCTCAAACTCTATTGATGTAGCATCACAAAATTTGATCAAGTCAGATTCGAACCACTCTGTGTGAGGAGCGCTCGGAGTCCCCAATTCGTCATAGACTTAAACTTCCAAAACCTCTTTGTGATTCTTGGTCTGACCGATTCCCCACTTTCGGTCCTACCGAGATCATTAAGTTGATCTAGGTTTTTGATCTCGGTGCAACCGATTTGAACTTTTCAGACACACCGAGTTGCAGTAACTGCTCGCAGTTATGCATCTCGGTGCCACCGAGTTGTTCCACTCGGTCACACCGACAGGGTCGGGCTATATATAGTCACGGGCAAAAATTTGGAAATTTCTCCGAACCCCTTCACCTGCTCGATAGCCTGCTCTGCCAAGTTGGTCTCCGGATCGTCTCCTCGCTGCCAGCCGCCTCCAGTCGCTGGTGTCTGTCGCCGTCAACGGGAATTCTACACCGCCGTTGCCGCCGTAGCGAGTCTCCGCCGAACTAGGGTATGGACTCGATCTTTGTGCTATTCTCCAATCCGATTCCTAGCACATTGTGATCATCATGATTCTTGCCACGTTTGATAAACTCCTATCCAGTCAATAAACTCGTAGATTAGGTTTAATTCGAAAATTTTAGGGTTAGGTTTCCGCCGAAACCATCTCGGACCCACCGAGTTGAAAAACTCGGTCCCACCGATTTGGCTTATGCCATTGCACAAGTGAGACTCGGTCTGACCGAGAATTACTTATCGGTGTGACCGATTTTGGAATTCCGTGAAACCCTAGCAGTCTTGGTGCCACCGAACTGTGACTCGGTCTGACCGAGTTCACCAGTTTAGGTTCCAAAACTGCTTCGGTATCACCGAGTTTAGAAATCGGTAGATCCGAGATGCTTTCAGTGGGAAACTAAAACTAAGTTTTTGAATTATTCTTTTGCAAAAATGTCTGCCTTTTGTGATGCTCATCTACTCTATCTCATCTATAACCTATTCACAGGGTCAGCAGTCAGAGTTTGCATCATGTCAGACCAAAGTGATAGCCAGAACCTGTTAGAACAGCAAGTGCAGTTGAGTGAGGGCACTAGTCCCTCAAGTTCCTCAGATGATGGCAGCAGGAGCACCCCTAGCAATCTGCCTAAAGCTGCCACAAGACAGAGAAAGAAGAGAACCTCAGACTCAGAAGATGAGGATTATGTGGCAGAAGAGGAAGCAACCTCCAAGAGAGTTGAGCCAGCACAGGGTATAAAGCCAGGGTTGAAGTTCAAAAGGCCAGCAGGCAGGCAGCCTATGTCAAAGGCTAGAGCTTCAACTGAGAAGCCCACTCCCATAGAGCCAGTAGCTGCTGAGGGCAAGAAGAGGAAAGAAAGGGTGAAGAAAAATGTAGCCAGAGTGCTTGGCAAAGCTTCCATCATGGAAGATGAGGAGGAAGAAGAAGAGGTGGCTGCACCAGCACCAAAGGCACCCAAGCTGATGGGTCATGCCATAAGATCAGGGGCAGCTGCTTCCAAGGCCAAGCCAGCTCCAAAGCCCAAGCCAAAGAGGAATACAAGAAGCATCCCAGCTGCTGAGAAGAACAAGGCCCAGTGCCTGAAGCTGCAGAAGAAGAGGAACAGAATGTCCTTAGAAAGCTCAAGCCCAAGATCCTAGACCACAACGATGCTCATCCTATGGCTGAGGATATGAAGCTCAGGAGAGATTCAGGGTTCCGGAAGTGGAGAGAAGCAGACCCGTATGCTTCAAGGAGAAGGACTGCAGTTGACTACAGGTTTCACACGAAGGAGCAACAAGACTACTATGAGACAGTGCTGCTAGACAAGAAGCCCATTGTCTGTGACATGAGATGGGTCGATTGGCAATATATCAAGGACAACGAAGAGTACTACCCTGGAGTGCAGGACAGCTTCAAGGCGTGTGGAGTAGAGGACTTTGTCGGGCAGAAGCTCACAAAGTGGAACGAGGAACTCATCATGCAGTTCTACTCCACAGCTCATTTTTATCCAGATGGTAGGATAATTTGGATGTCAGAGGGTACGAGGTACCAGTCTACAGTTGCTGAATGGGCTCACCTGATTAATGCCCAGAGGAGCAAGCAGATGACTTGGACGTTTATGCCAAGAAGAAGATGGACCACAACTCTATGTCCAACATGTACAAGGAGATTCCAAATGAAGCACTTGACACTTTCAAGTTTGGCTCAGTACATTATCTTCTATCAGGGCTGCCCACTATCAATTGGATACTGAGGCACACCTTATTGCCCAAGTCTGGAGATCACAAGATGATCAGAGGCCACACGATCAACTTGCTTCATATCTTTGACGTGCCTCAAAATTCAAGGTGATGAGCCTAATGGTAGAGACCATTAAGAGGACAGCAACAGACCAGAAGAGGAGCTGTGGATATGCCCCACAGATTCAGGAGCTCATCAACTCCAAGATGGGCACGGGCATATACCTGTTGGACAAGGAACACCTGCCTATCCGTCCGAACTTTGAAGATAATCAAGTGGTCATGACTGAGAATGAGCCATCATCTGCCCAAGCACAAGCCAAGAACGAGAAGGCTAGGAAGGAGAAAGCTGCCAAGATGCCTACTCAAGAGGAGGCATCTGAATATTTCCTGAAAACCAAACAAGAGCAGCTTGGTTACTTGATTGCATCCACCCTACGGATTGAGCAAGGACTAGCCACCCTAACTCAAAACCAGGCAAGCTTAGAGAGGATCATGGAACAAAAGTTCTATGACTTGGTTGTCAAAGTGACAGAGATTCAGTCTGGAGTGGAGCAGCTCCAGGATGACATGCAGGAGAGGAGAGGCAAGACTACAACTGATGCCTTTGCCAGAGTGCCCCGAGCTCCGAGGTCGTCTGCAGTGCCAGTTCCTGACACAAGAGCAACCGCCTTAGCTCCAGCCACAGCATCAGCTCCAACTCCAGCATCTACTTCAGCTCCAGCGTCTACTTCAGCGTCTACGGAAGCCTTCGTCCTTGGAGTGATCCGGACTCCACCACCACCTGAAGATCAAGCCTGAGTGTCGACTTAGCACTATGCATTTTCTAGGCACTTTTTGGTAACTTGTTGCCAAAGGGGGAGAAAATGTATAGATCATAGGCTTCGAGAGAGAGTGTTGCTTTTATTCTCTCTTGTCTTATTTGGTGGTTTTTTGAACTTCGTTTGCTTTTGTGTGAAATACTATGTCATTATCTGTGAGACATTGATGATCATGTGTTTGATCATAAGCTACACTTAATGTTTGCTTAATGCTATTATCCTATCTATCTTATGTGATCATTCATTATTCTTGGTGATGAGTGCATATATTTCATTCTTATCATTTTAAGCGCTCCACCAAGATGTATGTGACATGGAAGAGTAACCCCTGACTCTAACTCTTTGTGCATTTGCAGTCCAAAGCAAATTTTAAATATGCACAAATTTAGGGGGAGCTCTTACTAGTCACATACTTCTCAAAGCGACGATATATTTCTTGCTTATTATCATTGTCGAAGCTTTGATCTATATGTTGTCATCAATTACCAAAAAGGGGGAGATTGAAAGTGCAACTATCCCTAGGTGGTTTTGGTAATTCATAACAACATATAGCTCATTGAGCTAATGCTATTCCAAGATGATTATTTGAGGAAAGCTCAATGATTGGCATGGCATGGATGTGAAAGTGGATCCCTCAAAATGCTAAGGACAAAGGATTGTTCCAAGCTCAAAAGCTCAAGACTCTTCATTTTATATTTTAGTGATCCAAGATCACGTTGAGTCTTTAGGAAAAGCCAATACTATCAAGGAGGGATGAGGTGTTGCTTAATGAGCCTCTTGCTTCATGTGCTTAATGATATGCTCCAAAATCCTCAGCTACTTTCCCATATCCACAAATGACCTAAACCCTAAGCCAAACTCGGTCATACCGATTCTTTCTATCCGGCGCCACCGAGTTTCACTTGTCATAAGCCACTGCCAAACCCTAGCAATTCGGTCCTACCGATAGGGATCTCGGTCTCACCGAGATGGGGTTGCAAACTCTCTGTTTCCCTTTCGTAACTTTTCGGTCTCACCGAAAGAGCGAATCGGTCCCACCGAGATTGCAATGTAAACTCTGTGTTTCCCTTTTGTAACTTTTCGGTCTCACCAAAAGAGCAAATCGGTCCCACCGAGTTTGCCTGACCAACTCTCTGGTTAGCTTATTACCAAACTCGGTCTCACCGGGTTTGTGTAATCGGTCTCACCGAGATTACGTTATGCCCAAACCCTAACAGAATCGGTCCTACCAAGTTGCATGTCAGTCCCACCGAAAATCTCTAACGGTCACTAGGTTTACCTTTTCGGTCCGACCGAGTTTATTGATTCGGTCCCTCCGAGATTGGTAGATTGTGTGTAACGGTTGGATTTTGTGTGGAGGCTATATATACCCCTCCACCTCCTCTTCATTCATGGAGAGAGCCATCAGAACACATACACAATTCCAACTCATATGTTCTGAGAGAGAACCACCTACTCATGTGTTGAGACCAAGACATTCCATTCCTACCATATGAATCTTGATCTCTAGCCTTCCCCAAGTTGCTTTCCACTCAAACCTTCTTTCCACTAGATCCAAATCCTATGAGAGAGAGTTGAGTGTTGGGGAGACTATCATTTGAAGCACAAGAGCAAGGAGTTCATCATCAACATACCATTTGTTACTTCTTGGAGAGTGGTGTCTCCTAGATTGGCTAGGTGTCACTTGGGAGCCTCCGACAAGATTGTGGAGTTGAACCAAGGAGTTTGTAAGGGCAAGGAGATCGCCTACTTCGTGAAGATCTACCGCTAGTGAGGCAAGTCCTTCGTGGGCGATGGCCATGGTGGGATAGACAAGGTTGCTACTTCGTGGACCCTTCGTGGGTGGAGCCCTCCGTAGACTCGCGCAACCGTTACCCTTCGTGGGTTGAAGTCTCCATCAACATGGATGTAGGATAGCACCACCTATCCGAACCACGGGAAAAACATCTGTGTCTCCGATTGCGTTTGAATTCTCCAAACCCTTCCCTTTACATTCTTGCAAGTTGCATGCTTTACTTTCCGCTGCCAATATACTCTTTGCATGCTTGCTTGAATTGTGTGATGATTGCTTGACTTGTCCTAAAATAGCTAAAATCTGCCAAGAACTAAAATTGGGAAAAGGTCAAGTTTTTATTTGGTCAAGTAGTCTAATCACCCCCTCTAGACATACTTTCGATCCTACACCTCTCCTCTTTGTTCTTTTCCCTCTTCCTCTCAAGCTCATCACACATTTTGCCCAAAATTTGTCAAGTTTGAAGGCCCCCATCCATTCAAATGATCACAAAGGTTAGCAACTTTTTCCTTTCATCTCTCATTGCTAGATTAGCTCGTGCAATGCTTTATATAGTGATTGATTTTTGAGTTTAGTAATTTGGGAGGAATTATATATATGTGCTAGTATTTGATTTATATGCAATTTGAGGTCAAAAATAACACTTAGTTTGCATATGTAGGTGTGGTTTACTTAGTACCTTCTAAATCTCCGTCGTAACCACCGTCGATCGCTCGCAACGTCCCGTCGCCGGCACCAACTTGTGGTGAGCCTCTTGTTCATGAAGTTTTATATAAAAAATTGATGTTTGTGTGATTTGGATATATAGTTACTCGTATAATTATCTTACCCATACGTTGTTTGTTATACATAGTGCCATGGTTTTGATATCCGTCCCCGTCGGCCCTCGTCCGGGTTATGATTCGGATGTGGTATATTCTCTTTTAAAACTATTCATTGCATTTCGTGTTTATGACAAATTATGCCCATCAAGTTGACATAGATATTTGTATGTAGGAGGTAGTTGAACCGGAAATTCCAACCGATCCTATTGTCGACAGGTTAAATTTAGTTGAAAGAGAAAAGGAGGATTTGATGGAAAAATTGAAAAGAATTGAGGGGGAGAAGATGGAATCGGAGTTGCATGTTGTCGATGTCGTCGATGATCACAAGATTAAGATGGAGAAAATGCGCTTAAAGATTAGAAAGATTAGAAAATATGCCATTCATAGTGAGGCTTGGTATCATTATGCTGTTGGATCAGTTGTTACCTTAGTTGCGATCTTGATCGCATTTGTTGTTGCATTTAAATTCTTTAGCTAGAGAGTTATTTGTTTGTTACATTTAAGTGTTGTATGATCTTTATGTATGAACTTTATGTATTGTATTAATTTGATGTTTTCGGTGCTGTGTATTGAAGATGAGCCGGCAATGGATGTACGATGACCGATGCTCTCCTGAGTTCATTAATGGCGTGCGTACTTTTCTGCTTGCGGCTGAGGCAAACAAGCGAGCGGATGGTTTTATGCCTTGTCCATGTGCTGGCTGTAAGAATGGTCACAATTACTCTACGTCAAGAACCATTCACGTCCACCTGTTTGAGTCCGGTTTCATGCCCCACTATAATGTTTGGACCAAGCATGGAGAAAGAGGGGTTATGATGGAAGACAATGAAGAAGAAGAGGACGACGACAACTATCCTGGCCATGGGTTCCCTGAATACGATGATACAACAATGAGGGAAGAAGCTGAGCCGGTAATGCGGGAAGAAGCTGAGCCGGCAATGCGGGAAGAAGCTGAAGAAGAGGCATCGAATGAGCCTGTTGATGATCTAGGTCGGGCCATTGTCGATGCAAAGAGAAACTGCGCAAGTGATTTGGAGAAGAAGAAGTTGCAGCGCATGTTAGAGGATCACAAAAAATTGTTGTACCAGAATTGCGTAGGTGACAAGAAAAAGTTGGGCACCACACTGGGATTGCTGCAATGGAAGGCAGAGAATGGTGTATCTGACAAGGGATTTGGAAAGTTGCTGGTAATGATAAAGTATATGCTTCCAAAGGACAACGAATTACCCGAGAGTCCGTACGAAGCCAAGAAGGTTGTCTGCCCTCTAGGGTTAGAGGTGCAGAAGATGCATGCATGCCCTAATGACTGCATCCTCTACTGCGGTGAGTACGAGGATTTGAACGCTTGCCCGGTATGCGGTGCATTGCGCTATAAGATCAGCCGCGATGACCCTGGTGATGTCGAGGGCGAGCGCCCCAAGAAGAAGATTCCAGCCAGGGTGATGTGGTATGCTCCTATAATACCACGGTTGAAACGTTTGTTCCAAAACAAAGATCATGCCAAGGCGATGCGATGGCACAGAGAAGACCGTAAGAAAGATGGAGAGTTGAGAGTACTCGCTGATGGGTCCCAGTGGAGAAAAATCGAAAGAAAGTACGGGAAGGAGTTTGTAGATGACGCAAGGAACGTATGGTTTGGTCTAAGCGCATATGGCATTAATCCTTTTGGGGAGCAAAGCAGCAACCATAGCACCTGGCCTATGACTCCATGTTTGTATAACCTTCCTCCTTGGTTGTGCATGAAGCGGAAGTTCATTATGATGCCAGTGCTTATCCAAGGCCCTAAGCAACCCGGCAACAACATTGATGTGTACCTAAGGCCATTAGTTGAAGAACTCTTACAACTGTGGAATGGAACAGGTGTACGTGCGTGGGATGAGCACATGGGGGAAGAATTTGACCTAAAGGCATTGCTGTTCATGACCATCAATGATTGGCCTACTCTCAGTAACCTTTTAGGACAGACAAAAAAGGGATACCGCGCATGCACGCACTGTTTGGACGATACCGACAATATATATTTGGCTAATTGTAAGAAGAATGTCTACCTGGGACATCGTCGATTTCTTCCGAGCAAGCATCCCATAAGAAAGAAAGGCAAGCATTTCAAAGGTGAGGCGGATCACCAGACGAAGCCTCGCCACTGTACTGGTGCTGATGTACATGATATGGTCAAGGATTTGAAGGTGGTCTTTGGAAAGGGTCCTGGTGGACAACCTGTTCCGAATGACGCTGACAGACGCGCACCCATGTGGAAGAAGAAATCTATATTTTGGGACCTGCCCTATTGGAAAGACCTAGAGGTCCGCTCTGCAATCAACGTGATGCACGTGACGAAGAATCTTTGTGGGACCCTGCTTGGCTTCTTGGGCATGTATGGGAAGACAAAAGATACACCTGAGGCATGGGAGGACCAGCAACGTATGCACGGAAAAGGCGGCATACATCAGGGTCATGCAAGCTACGCTCTTACCAAAGAAGAGAAGGAAATCTTCTTTGAATGCCTGCTCATTATTAAGGTACCGTCTGGCTTCTCGTCTAATATAAAGGGAATAATAAACATGGCAGAGAAAAAGTTCCAGAACCTAAAGTCTCATGACTGCCACGTGATTATGACGCAACTGCTTCCAGTTGCATTGAGGGGGCTTCTATCGGAAAACGTTCGATTAGCCATTGTGAAGCTATGTGCATTTCTCAATGCAATCTCTCAGAAGGTAATCGATCCAGAAATCATACCAAGGTTAGAGAATGATTTGGTGCAATGTCTTGTCAGTTTCGAGTTGGTGTTCCCACCATCCTTCTTCAACATCATGAGCAAGTCCTAGTTCACCTATGCGAAGAGATTAACGTTTTGTGTCCTATATTTCTACACAATATGTTCCCCTTTGAGAGGTTCATGGGAGTCTTAAAGAAATTTGTTCATAACCGTGCTAGGCCAGAAGGAAGCATCTCCAAGGGCCATGAAATTGAGGAGGTCGTTGAGTTTTGTATTGACTTTATTCCTGACCTTAAGCTGATTGGTGTTCCTGAATCGCGGCATAAGGGAAGATTGGATGGAAAAGGCACGCTAGGAGGGGAACAAATAATATGTATGGACGGACATTCTCTCACTGAAGCACACTACACAGTTCTACAAAATTCCGCCTTGGTGGCTTCGTATATGGATGAACACAAGAATTTGCTATGCTCCCAACACCCGGAGCGGTCTGATGACTGGATTACACGTGAACAAACCAGGAGTTTCGCCAGCTGGTTGCAGACATGTACCATGCATGACACCTCTATTGAAGATGACATGTACTTGCTGTCCCAGTTACCATCTTCGAATATAATGACTTTCAAAGGGTACGAGATAAATGTTAATACATTTTACATGATTGCCCAAGATAAGAAGAGCACCAACCAAAACAGTGGTGTCCGCTTTGATGCAGAAACCACGACGGGAAAGGAAACATATTATGGTTATATACAGGACATATGGGAACTTGACTATCGACGTGGTTTGAAGATCCCTTTGTTTCGGTGCAAATGGGTCAATATGACACGAGGCGGGGTAATGGAAGACCCGCAGTACGGAATGACAACAGTGGATCTCAACAATCTTGCGTATGCAGACGAACCATTCGTCCTAGCCAATGATGTGGCACAGGTTTTCTATGTGAAGGACATGTCTACCAAGCCAAGAAAAAGAAAAGATAAGGAAGCAAATGCATCGTACGATGAGCCAAAGCGGCACATAGTTCTTTTTAGGAAGAGAAACATCATGGGAGTGGATGACAAGATAGACATGTCAGAAGATTATGAAAATTTTGATGAAATTGCTCCATTCACAGTGAATATTGACCCGAGCATCCCATTAAATGATGAAGATTTTCCATGGTTACGGCGCAAAGGGACACATGCGAAGAAAAAGTTTCACACCCAAAGATCTGGCATGTGATCGGCTTCACTATCATCACTTTCTTCTGTGTTTCACACCCAGGAGGGAATCTCCGTAATAGTTAGGGTAGTTATGTGTTTTGGCATTTGAAATGCGAAGAAATTTTATGTGCAAACAAATTCTTTCATGCCTTTACTGATTTTTAAAGTTAAGTTATTCACAAACTAGATTCACACTAATTTCAAAAAATTCAAAATTTAAACTATTCAAATTTGAAAACTACCGGCACTAACAGAAATTTTGTAATTTTTTGTACCTAAAGCAAAAATATTCACAAAGAAACTCTAAATACACAAAAAACAACTCAAAAATAAATAAAGCAAAAAAAATAAAAAAGCCCACCTGCTGGGCCAGAGCGGCCTGCATACGACTAGAAACCCAACCTGTTGTTGGGCCAGGATGCAGGCCCGCAAAGGCCCAGTAGGCCCACATGGTAGCACAGAACATGTAGGCCCAGTAGGCCTGCTTTGGAGAGGAGCTCGAGAGAGCTACTGCAAGGGGGGTTATAAACCAGTGCGGACGCCCCTCGGCTAGCGAGGTGGGACTAAACTTGTCGCACCGCACCTACGCCAGTGCACCCCCTTTAGTATCGGGTGGTGGCACCAACCGGTACTAAAGGGGGGGCCATTAGTACCGGTTGGAGCCACCACCCGGTACTAAAGGGGGTGCGCTTCCCACCGCTTGGCCTGGCCAAAACAGGCCTTTAGTACCGGTTGGTGGCTCCAACCGGTACTGAAGGTCCATCCTATATAACTAAACACTTCAAAAATTTCAGTTTCTCATCTGCTTCTTCTCCTCTGCCCCATCGCCCGCCGCCCCCGTCTCCATATCCCTCGTCGCCGTCGCCGCCCCGTCGTCCCCGTCCCCGTCGTCCCCGTCGTCACCGCCGCCCCGTCCCGACCTGTCCCGCGTCGTCCCCGTCCCCGTCATCGCAGCCCCGTCCCCGTCGTCGCCGCCCCGTCCCTGTCCCCGTCGTTGTCGCGCCCGTCACCGTCCCCGTCGCCTCTTGCCTCGCCGGTGAGCACACACACACATACATTTTTTTAGTTTTTTAGTTATAGAAATAGTTATAAAAATGTTAGAAATTTTTCTTTTTTTATTTATAGAAATAGTTAGTTATATAGCATTGTTAGAATTGTTATAGAAATGTTAGAATTGTTAGAAATTTTTCTATTTTTTAGTTATAGAAATAGTTATAAAAAAGTTAGAATTGTTAGAAATTTTTCTGTGTTTTAGTTTTAGAAATAGTTATAAAAAAAGTTAGAAATTTTTCTTTTTTTAGTTATAGAAATATTAGAAATGTTATACGAATGTTAGTTATATATATAGAAATGTTTTAATTTTTTTCTTCTATTTTTTAGTTATAGAAATATTAGAAATGTTAAAGAAATGTTAGTTATATAGCATTGTTAGAAGTGTTATAGGAATGTTAGTTATATAGAAATGTTAGAAATTTTAGTTATCAAAATCCAATCATTAAAAAATGTTACTTTTTGCAGGCATATAGCTAGTATTTGTTCTCGACGATGCCCGGCCCGCATCCTCGCCATCGACCCGTCAGCGACGACGTCCGGCTGACCCATGTCCGGGACTGGGCTCCGCCGGGCTGACACTGGGAGGTGCTACCTGGAGGGGTGCGCCGCTTGATGAGGAACCCAGCCCCGGGTCCCGTCATCAACCCTGATCTTGTTTGGTGGCGTTCACGTGGGCCAGTTTCGGTGCGGAGGGAGCCAGCCCCACTGGAGGTGGTACGTCGCAGTGTCAGGGAGGAGGACGAGCACGTCCATCGCTACATGGTTGCGTTAGCGGGCGGCAGGTTCTCCAATACCTGGCAGTTTCTCCAGGGATCTCACTTCAGCTATGATCCTGTGAGGGTTCCTTCTCTTTGGGTGTCCACCGCCCGCGCCGCAGGAACTGCGAGTGTCCTAGATTCTTCTGTAGTATTCAATCTTTATTAGCTACCTAGCCAGTGATGTATTCGATATATAATATTCGAGACGATGTATTCAAGATTATATATTATTCGGGAGGATGTATTCAAGATTATATCTATTATTCGAGACGATGTATTCGAGATTATATCTATTAATCGAGACGATGTATTCAAGATTATATCTATTATTCGAGACGATGTATTCGAGATTATATCTATTAATCGAGACGATGTATTTGAGATTATATCTATTATTCGAGAAGATGTATTCGAGATTATATCTATTATTCGAGACGATGTAATTTGAATACTAAATTGTTTTATATTTCTTTTGGATTAGTTAAACAAAACCTATGGCGGACAATACCGGCAGAGAGGGAGAAGAGGCCCTGTTCAATATCATACGCAATCCTCGTGGGCCAGATGATGATCAGAATGAAGAAGATTATGACGGCTCCGAATATCTAAACAACACCGGGGAGGGTGATATGATATTCGATCGCGATGACCGAACATGGCGAAAAAAATGTTGATCTTGAAACAACAAAGACCGGCAAGGTATATATATTTATATAAGCAGGCATCTGGTGATCATCACATGTTTTAAATGACTTGAAGATATATTAACGAATCAATCTTTCTTCTTTCATCCATCCGGATCGAGCAAATCTTCAGGCAATAGGAAACGTGGCCCGAACAAAAAGTTGAAGGAGGGAGTAAAGTACAATATCGAGGGCATCAGACCTAATGGCGAACCATTAGCGCCTAAGAAGATTGCGGACAAGTTCATTCGTCAGTGCAGAGTTCTTGTGAAGGACCAACTCCCGATCTCCCTTCAAGAATGGAGAGAGCCAGCAAAGCCACGTCCAGGAGTTACTTTTGTCGATGACAGACAAAAACTTCTTCTTTGGGAAACGCTCATGGAACATTTCACCCTACCAGATCATTTCACAGATGCAGATGTGGAGAAAGTCAAGGACGCTGCTCTTAGGAAAATGGCGGTTGCATTCAAGAACCACAAGATTCATGAATGGGCCAAGTACGTCAATGGAGGAAGGAAGACTCCAATATTCAAGGGAACACTAGAGAAGCAAAGTGCTCATTGGGATGATTTCGAGAAATTCAAGGATTCAGAATTATCTAAGGAACGATTGAGAATAAACAAGGCCAATGCCGCAAAAAAGGATAAGTTCCATAAGTTGGGGCCAGGTGGCTATGCGGTGGGAATGCCTAAGTGGGATAAGTCTAAGAAAGAGATGCTGGATGCAGGTGTCACTCTAGAAACATTGAGCTGGCCCCAGGTGCAGGACTTGGTTCTATGCGCATGGGGGGGAGTTGGACCCGAAGACAGGCAAAGTTTCGAAGAAGGCATGTTTGGACGGAGCCGAAGATAAGCTACTTGTTGCAATAGAAGAGGCTCGATCGGGGTTGATCGAGCCCAACAGAGAGAACGACGAGCTTACGCGTGCCCTGGGAAATCCTGAACACTCGGGAAGAACACGAGGCATGGGCGCTATTCCGTGGTATGAGGGGTTTTCGGACTGGAACGCCGACTACAGAACCCATGCGAGAAAGAAGATTGCGGAGGAGAAGAAGAGGAAGATGGATGAGGAGCAGAGGAAGCTAGACTATGAACGCGTTCAAGGTCTAGAATTAGCGCACGCGGACTTGGCAGTCAAATTCCAGCGGCAGCAGGAGCAGATTGACTCACTTAGCCAGCAAAGGGGGTCTCAGCAGCTAGTGGATGATCCACCATTGGATAGCACCGTCCCATCCATGCCGAGAAGTAGCGTGGGTTCCGCCCCGGGTGATGCATTGCTGGATAGCTACCCAGTGGATGACATCATGGAGAACACTAACTGCGAGCTACACTTCAAAATGAAGAACATATCCATGAAGGTGGCGGACGCCCTTACTTTTACAAATCCCCCCGAGGCAACCTTCCATTGCAACCTGATTCCAGTGTGCTATGCTCGTGTCTTGGTTGATGAGGTGGTGGACCAATATTCGGGGCTAGAGCTTGACATTCCTGGAGGTGACGATGAGCACACACTAGGAGAGGCCAACCATCGTATCATCCTATGGAGAAAGGATTGCATCATCTTTCGAAGGCCACCGACACCGCGTCATCCGACTCCTCGTCGCAGTCCGCCACCGAGTCAGCAGACTCCCGCTCCTCCAAGTCCACCAACATGTTAGGCCACTCCTCCAAGTCCGGCACAGCTTTAGGCCACTCCTCCTCCTCCAAGTCCAGCAAAGCATCAGGCCACTCCTCCTCCAAGTCCGGCACAGCTTCAGGCCACTCCTCCTCCAAGTCCGGCATAGCTTCAGGCCACTCCTCCTCCTCCAACTCAGCCATGTCAGCCATCTTCGCTGCCTCAGCAATCACAGAAGAGAGCCGCCTCAGCTATGGTGCGTAGCGGTACAAGTCGAGGTAGTACTGGAGGTACAGGCGGAGGCAAGCGATTTCAATATAGTCCAAGCCTCGCGCCTCTTCTGCAGAGGCCTTGCGACAAGTCCGAGGAGGAAAACGTAGGCATATCAAAGGCCGAGGTGGAAGCCGATTTTGCACCGAAACCGCCACCGCCGCCAAGGGAGAAAGTGCCTGTGGAAAAGATTGACCATTTCATTCGTATGGCTAGAGCACCAGCTCCCAAGCCTGTTGACACATACTATGAGCGCCACATCAAGAAGTTAAATCGAGCACGTCTACAGAAAGAGGCGAGCTCGAGCTCGAGCAAATCAGCTGGCAAAAGGAGCGGTAAAACCGTTCCCCAGCTGGGAGAACAGGCGGCGCAATCAATCCCCCCACTTGTTGTGCGAACAACACATGAGAGTAGGTGTGCCCAATATTATTGTGGGCAAACCGTTAACGTTCCCGGGGTGGGCGATGTGGTAATAACCGAGGAGCATATTGCGCGGGCTGAATCGATCGGGATCACTGTTGGACAACTCCTCGATATCGAGCCCATGTCTCCGACTAGAGAGGAGGAAATAAAACGGAAATATGCCTGGGGCCAACCTTTGGTCGAGCCAGAGGAGGTCCATAAGCTCCCAACGAGAATGTATGAATTGCATCAATGGTACATGGACACTACCAAGATTTCCAATCGAGAGTCCCTCATGGTAAATGGCAACAAGGATCATTACTACCATGAGAAAGCTGTGACCGTTGAGTATTCAGAACTATTTCAGCTATACAATCAAGACGCACTCGACAAATCTATCGTCAGTTGCTATTGTCTGTATGTGATTTCTTTCTGTAATTTAAGTCTCAAGCTAGCTGTAGTGATCATTTTGATCAATCATTACCTGTAATTATCCTCACTATATTCTTTTCTGTGGTATTATGCAGGATGAAGATTTATGAAATGAAAAAAGGTGGACGCTATGGCATTGGGTTCGCTGACCCAAATACCATTAATGAATACACATGGAAAATAGATCCATATCACGAAAAAAGTGTAGAGGAAAGCATGCTACAGTTCTTCAAGGAACTCAAATACAATGAAGATATACTACTTCCTTACAACTTCTAGTGAGTCACACTGTCTTGTACTACAAATTCTGTTTTTCCCTACTAGCTACCTACATGTTTTTGCTTACATATGCCCGCTTAATTAAGACATGCAAACGTGTGTGCATGCAGATTTCACTGGATCTTGTTAATCATTAAAGTTGATGAAGGAACAGTTGAAGTACTAGACTCACTACTTAAGAAAGCAAGTGACTACACCATCGTGAAGGGGATAGTCAACAGGTAATTTCAATCATTATTAACTATATCTCAGCCTATTTAATTAGTTCTTCATTTCCTGATAACAACTATTTAATAACCCATTTATTCATTTTCTTTGTCGGTGGGAAGGGCTTGGGCAAAGTACATCAGGGCCACTCCAGGCCCATGGAAACAAAATCTGAAATGGTATCGACCCAAGGTAAGTAATTAAGTAGTACTAGCTAGCTACCATCTCTTTAATTATCATGCTTGATTAATTATTATCTGATCAAATTCCATTCTTGTAAAGGCCCTCAAGCAGGCGCCGGGGAATGATCTATGTGCATACTACGTTTGCGAGAACATTCACATGATGGCGTCCGAAAGGAGCAAATCTCAAAGAGAGGAGTGGGTATGATATCGATTATCAGAACACTATTCATAATTTTTACACCATTATCGATATCTAGTCACACAACTAATACACATGCATATTGATCTCCTTCTTAACAGGTCAAAGAGGTGCGGGACAAGCTCCTAGGAGAGGACCGCATAGAAGCAATTCAAGAGGAAATAGCGGGATTTTTGCTCGACCAAGTCATAGATCCCAAAGGAGAATACTATTACCCGCTACCGCCCCCATGAACCACTTCCAATTGTTATCGTGCTCCAAAGGCACCAATTAGCTAGGCTAATGCCACTGGCTCCGAAGGCACCAATTAGGAGAAATTGTATATATATATATATATACACACACACACACACACACATGTGTGTGTATATGTGTGAATTAATTAATGGTGGTTGTATATATATATATTATGATCGGTTCTACTAGAAATTCTATTTATATATATGCATAACGTGTACAATATGTAGTATCGTAAAATACGAGCAAACGAAAAATAATTAAATGCAAAACACAAAATTAAATGAAAAAGAAGTCATAAACCCAAAACCCCCCAACCTTTTAATACCGGTTGGTGACACCAACCGGTACTAAAGGGCTCCCTGCCCCCGAAGCTGGCTCGTGCCACGTGGTTGCCCTTTAGCACCGGTTCATCCTGAACCGGTACTAAAGGGGGGGGGGGGGGCCTTTAGTGCCTACACTTTAGCACCGGTTACCAAACCGACACTAAAGGGCTTACGAACCGGTGCTATTGCCTGGTTCTACACTAGTGAAGCATCACTCTTGAATCCGCTTCTCCCTTCAACGCACACGCCAGTGAGAGGTCGCGTCCACTCTTCCTGGGCATGAATGCGGCACCGATTCTCTGGAGCGGCGCTGACCATTTTGGGTGGGAAGCGCACGCAGGCGATGGAGGGGCTTTGGGTGGGCCAGGCTGGAGAGGAGCGGGCGTGGCAGCTGTCCCGACCGGACGCTCGGAAATGAGAGGATGCACCGACTCTCGCGGCTAAATCGTACACTACACACCATCTCTTTGTAGGAGTAGGTCGATGTGTCATTCTCTCTAACACACACACGCTATTAAACACACGCACACACACCCACACACGCGTGTGCGTGCGCGCGCGCACACACACACGCACACAGGTTCATAGAATAGGAATATCGTGCGAGAGCGAAGCCACATGAAGTGAGATACAAATGGAGTACGTACAAGAAGAGAAGAGGTGACGAATATTTCATCAAACCCGGACTGAGGATTAGTACTCCCTCTGTCTAGGTGTTAAGTCATCTTACGAAAATTAGATATTCCCAAAATGTTTAGGAGTCGTCCATTAACTTCACATCTCAATCCCCTCCTAGCCTCGTTGCTAGCGAGCGTTGTTACTTACTCTGCCTTGTTATCTCCCCCGGAAACCTAATGCATGGAGCGCAACTACGCGTTGATCATTTAAGAAATCAAAGTCGGCTTGCATGCGAGTTAATACGTGGCCCTGCATGGTAGCTAAAACGACATCTCTTAGTTGTTGTGATTAATTGTTGCGTTTAGAGACAAAAATCAGGGTTTTGATTGGAGGAACAACTGGTCAAGTTTCTCCTTCTCCAATCTGCTTGCATCATGGTCCCGCTACACCTTCTAACGCGACTTAGACCTAGACGGACGGAGTACTACGAGATACGGCGGCACACTGACTTAGGTCGAATACAAGTGCCCAAAATTATTGGAAGAGAGCAAAGTGTACAAACTAAATAATAAAATTCAATTTCTAGTTTATTTTTCTGAAACAGAGGCAAAAGATTTGCCTCATCCACTAAATAAGAGGAGAATAGAGTTTCACAATTTGCAAGTGACCCTACAAATAAACGCCATGGCAATTACTCTCAATACACCCTAGTTTCTTACCACCTGATGCAACCCTTAGTACGTACGGTGGCACACTGACTTAGGCCGAATACAAGTGCCCAAAATATTTGCAATTGGAGGATGGTGCGGCCCACCTTTCCTATATTTTGACCATGTGTGGTTTAGTTGTTGTTCACTTCGAAGGGTCATGTACCACACGTGAACATTAGTAAGCGTGCCCGGGAGGCGTGCAGCGTTATTTGCGAAGTGTTAAATTTTCTTCACGTATTAGCATTGCCCCTAGTATTTTTCTTCACTATGTTAAATAACGAGTTCCATTTCGTGCACAATTTAAAATGATTTTTATGGAGAGAAAAATAAAACCACTCCATCTATATATGTTGCAGCCTCAGCGCTTGTTTCTAGGGTTTGCACACTTCACACACTCTCTCCACTATATATATACGCGTTGGAGCCTCAGCGCTTGTAGTTGCTCTCTTCACACTCTCTCACCCTCTCTAGATCTAAACAAGACTTTGTTTGGCCTCTATCTCTCCCCTCACTGCTGGTCAAAGAGCCGGCAGGATCCGTCCACCAGGAAGGGAAGGAGGCTTAACATTGTCGCCGTCGGTGACGGAGAGAATCCACTACCGGCGCAGCTGTTCTCTTTCACCCAGCAGCGGCACGGGAGGGCCCTACAAGAAATATGTCAACTTGTGACCTTGACTAGTGGTCACTGAAAGGTCATTGTTTTTCATTTGCGACCTTTTTTTGACCAAAAACAGAAGGTCAAAAGCTGGCGGTCGTAAACTAAAATTAACGACCTTCTCTGTGAGAAGGTCGTGGACGTTTACGACCAAAATATGCCTACTGTTTCGTTTTGGTCACTAGCAGCCTCCCCAAGCCACGTAGGCATACGACGTGGCAATCTGATGTGGCACAAGAATCAGCCCGGTCCGATTTGGCCTTTTACATGGGCCGAGCCCAACAATTCGGCCTTTCTATATATTTTTTTCCTATTAATTTTAGTCAGCCACATGGGCCAAGCCCAACATTTCGGCCTTTTTATCTTTTTTTTTCCAAATTATGTTTAACCAAATGAGTCCAGCCCAATATTTTTCAGGCTTTTTCTTTCCTGTCCAATCCACATTCATTTATTTTTGTTTCATTTTTTACCCAAAATATTTGTGCAATATAATTTGATCCTTGGCCTGTTTAAGGTCCAACTCCAGCCCATCTAACGAACATTTTCAAACCAGTTTGAATAAAAATATGAATCACCACCAATTAGCTGAATATTACAGAAATATCTCAAAACTCACATTCTACAAATTTTCATTACATCCGTATTTTATACAGATCCAAGCAACCTACAACATTACGTATTCAAGCATTCAGCTGCTGAAATACTCTAGAACATGAATGAATAAATAGAACTATCTAGTGCTTCACAACAAGAAAACATGTAGTCTGCTTCTTCAAGTACTGCTTCTTCCTTAGCAATGACAGGCTGACGCAAAACATCTGGGCATTCAAAAGAGAACAAAAAGTATGTCACTGATATAAGAAATATTACACGAATACTTTTAAAATAAAAACTAAAGGCACATGAGATGGAAACAAGTAATTTGAGATGGAAAGTTAGCCAACAAAATTTATATAAAAGATCTTTTTGCAGTACAATTATCTTATGTACATATGAATGACACCCAAGTAATTTGAGATGGAAACAAGTACATCTAGCAATCTAACATGTATAGTGGCACCAGCAAAAGAGCAAGACATGGAAGAATTTTAGCTTTACGTAATGTTTACAAGAGCAGGACCCTGATACAGGATTTAGCTTGTCCTCAACACTGTTAACAAGGTATTTTTAAAGTAGCTATGTGCATCAGCATCACCAAGTCTTATCATGAATTGGTTGCTTTTCAAAACTATACTATATTTCTGGATAGCAAACTAAATAGACGGCTGCTCTCAAACCGTACATCCA
The DNA here is from genome assembly GCA_034509565.1 of Triticum monococcum. NCBI lineage: Eukaryota > Viridiplantae > Streptophyta > Magnoliopsida > Poales > Poaceae > Triticum > Triticum monococcum. The sequence goes on along the minus strand of CM067844.1, from coordinate 579,424,066 downwards.
AACAAATCAAATAAGTACTCTACAGAAACCTTAGAACATGCTTTACAACTCATATGTAAATTCCAACTTGAAATTATGAGCATAACGAACTCGTTTTTCAGTTAGAAGCTCGCTGCCCAAAACTGTCAGGTAGTGCAGTTTTTTAACTGAACCAAATTCAGTTTACACAGAGGTAAGTAAGGAACTACTTCAAAAGCAGAGGTGCTAACTATGTTTACACAGAAAAACAAGTACGGTGTCTATTTGCCAAACTTGCAGCAGCTAAGAATTCATTCCCCATAGAGAAAATGAACTAACTGAGACTATGATATGATTGTCGGCGGCCTACGTTTACGGTATCCTATTAACACGACATAAAGAAAACAGAGCATGTCCCGTCGTCATTAGATTAAATTTCTACTAGTACACAGTGCTAGAATCACTATAACCTATGGAGTGACAAGCACTATAACCATACAAATAAAGTACTTTATCCCATACCTATATGCATAACACCGACGGAATAACAGCAGTATAAACAGTAGTATAGAAACTTAAACACTAGCATCACCTACTTAGTAGTGACTAGGGAATTAATCCACAGGTGGTAGAGCAAAACAAAATCACAAGCACTACTGGCAGTAGCACGTGTAGAAGTAGATCACAGTCACTACATCCAGCATCACCAATCTTATTGTATGCAAACAATCTTATTTTATTTGTTTATATTACTAAAACAAAGGTGTATGAGGTCAGATCAAGAACACTATTATTAAAACAGACATCTTCCTTTATGTGAAGAAGTCTGCTCACTTCATTAATTAGTAGTAATCATTCCATGCTTATCAACCGTGTGCGTGTGCTTGATCATGGTCTGGTGGGGAGTCGATGCCGGGGGGCGGCCATGGTGCGAGGGGCGGCAGCGATGACGTCTATATTTTTGGCAAGCTGTGCGGGCATTGGAGGGAGGAAGCAAAGGAGGTGGAGGAGGAGCGGTGGTGGAAGGGGGAGACACCGCCCGGGGAGGTGAAGACCGTGCTGCTCCTGCTGCGCTGCTGCCCGTAGACTGGGCTCCCCGCCCGCAGACGGTTCATGGGGGGCTCGCCGGAGCAGGGAGCAATCTAGGTAGAGCACGACGGCGGATTGGATTGGGCTACGTGGGGGTAGGGATAGGGGCGGCGGCGGATTGAGATCTGAGGGAGGAAGAGGGTTAGGGTTGGAGAGAGGGTTAGGGTGAGAGGATGAGGCCGTGAGGGGTGAGGGGTGCCGTCCGATCCGGAAATATCCGACGGTGTATGATGCGTGATCCGTGTGAGAAGCCTATGGCCAATCAAAACACAGTAAAAGCTTTGACAATCTTATGACCATCTCAATTGGTCTTAATTGATTGAAATATAAGTATTTTTTGCAGAAAAAATGCATTTTTCATTTCAATTTTGTTGTAAAGAACCTACCAACTCTTTGTTGCAAAATTGATCCTACCAACTCAAAGTATCTATTTCATCACAGGAACACAAAAAGTTTCGCAAGATTTCACACCTAGATAAGAACGTTCATGCCGACAAATTTGACCACATTTATCCATAGCCTCTTATTTCGGGAAAACAATCGACATATTAGCCTTATGTTGTATGTTTAAATGACCCAATATTGTGTTCATATGTGTATCTTGGGACGACAAACAATGTTGATTTGAGGGGTTTTTATTTTCTTTACACAAAAAATCATTTTTCAATTTTTGGAGTGCCAATAATCGGGTTTTTTGTGAAGGCCCTATCATATATTTATTGCAAAATTGAACAAAATTATTTTTCTAAAATACTACGCCATATTTAATAAACAATTGACCAAATAGTTGGGTCTCAAAAGATTCGAGCCACCTCTCGTGAAAAAGACAAATTTTCGCCGATTCAGTAGGAAGCGGGTTGAATTTGAGCTGCAGCCTCCTCATAGTTTGCTCTTTATTTTTTCCAAAAATAATTTCTAGCTACATAAGTATCTATTTTATCAGAGAAAGACCAAAAAAATTCCAAGATTCAACCACTAGCTTGGAACGGTCATTCCCGCCGTTTTGATCGCATTTTGAAACGGGCATAAAAATTCAAAACAAATCAAAAAATTGGGAAACCTTCGCATTGTGTCATTATATGTGGCCAAGTTCCCAGGAAAAATAAAAAACTTGTAATACAGCAATTATTTTAAAAAAGTGTTCTCAGAAACGAGCTATCACGTGTCGAGATCAATGGCTTTCAAGCCAAACGATCAATCTTATGGCCACATTCGTGGCATAGTTTGTTTAAATGATCTCATATTGTGCACAAGGGTGCATATTGGAATGGCAAACAATGTTGCCTAAGGAAGTTTTCATTTTCTTTGGACGAAAAAACCATTTTCCATTTTTCAAGTGCCCAAAAGGAGGTTTTTTTGTGAAGGACCTCCCAAATAATTGTTGCAAAATTGGACCAAATCAATTTTCTGAAATACTAGGACATATTTAATGCACAAGTCACAAAATGGTTGGGTGTAAAAAGTTTTGATCCACCTCTCGTGAAAAAGACAAATTTCCGCCGATTCACTTGGAAGCGGGTCAAACTTGAACTGTAGCTGCCTTGTAGTTTGCTCTTTATTTTTTCCAAAAATCATTTCTAGGTACATAAGTATCCATTTTATCGGAGAAACACCAAAAAAAGTTCAAGATTCAACCACTAGTTAGGAACGGTCATTTCTGCCGTTTTGACCGCATTTTGAAACGGGCATAAAAAATTCAAAAAAATCTAAAAATTGGGAAACCTTCGCATTGTGTCATTATATGTGGCCAAGTAGTTAGGAAAAATAGCAAACTTGCAATACGGCAATTTTTTTTAAAAAAAGTGTTCTCAGAAATGAGCCACCATGCGTGAAGATTCATGGCTTTCAAGCCAAATGATCAATCTTATGGCCACATTCTTGGCATAGTTTGTTCAAATGATCCCATATTGTGCACAAGGGTGCATCTTGGAATTTCAAACAATGTTGCCTAAGGGAGTTTTCATTTTCTTTGCACGGAAAATACATTTTCCATTTTTCGAGTGTCCGAAATGAGTTTTTTTTGTGAAGGACCTACCATATATTTGTTGCAAAAATGGACCAAATCAATTTTCTAAAATACTAGGCCATATTTAATGCACAATTGAAAAAATGGTTGGGTGTCAAAAGTTTTGATCCACCTCTGGTGAAAAAGACAAATTCCCACCGATTCAGTAGGAAGCGGGTCAAATTTGAACTGCAGCTGCCTCATAGTTTACTATTTATTTTTGGGCGGTGGCCGAGGCCCCCAACTCTAGAGCGCGTAAACTCGCATGCCCGCCCATGGTCACCGCGTGTGTCAGGACCCCGATCCTAAGCCACATCGATCTAGCATGTAACACATCATATCACTTTGCGGCCTCACGCACGGTATTCCTACGGGTGCCACCTTACTTGGCCCGGGACCGTTTGCGCCTTTTGGCTCACGTATATGATAGTGTCGCTAGCATCCATATGATAGAGAACCTGGGCCGACATGACTAGTCGTGAACCCAAAGTGGCACTAACTCATGGGAATAGGCATACATGAATCACATCGAGCATGTCGGTCAGCAGCGTGTGAATCCGGGCTGTAGCACTGGGCTAACAGGACTCCGGGAACCCGGGCTGTAGCAGGCTAGGCAGGACTCCGGATGTCACCGTGTGATATTTCCCCGAAGGGCAGACACAGGAACAAAGTGAAACACATGCCGGCCAGTCAAGTGTCCTGAGCAGTAGTGCTGGGCTAGCAGGACTCCGGTGAACCGGGCTGTAGCGGACTACTATGGCTCATGGAAGCACAAGACTACATTTCCCCATAAGAGAGGCTACCAAGGATAAACAACTAGGTTGTCGGATCCCACACATACCAAGCATTTCAATCATACACACAATATGCTCGATATGTGTAATTACAACATGGCATCACAACATAACTCTACGACTCAAGTATTTATTCATTAGGCTCCGAGGAGCGAGATATTACAAACAAGGGTCTCATGACCCAACATTCAGAGCATACAAGTCAAAGCACATGCGGAAGCTTAACATGTCTGAGTACAGACATCTACAAATGAAAAAGGCTGAGAAGCCTGACTATCTACCAGATCCTGCCGAGGGCACAAGATCGTAGCTGAGGTAAGAAGCTAAACATCGAAGTCCACGCGGAACTACTAGCGAGACTGGAGTCTCTCTACAAAACATAAATTAAGCAAACGTGAGTACAAATGTACCCAGCAAGACTTACATCAGAACTAACTACATATGCATCGGTATCAACAAAGGGGGTGGTGGAGTTTAACTGCAGCAAGCCAGCTTTGACTCAGTGGCTAACATGAACTACGACTGCAAGTAACTCTTTTGAGGTGGCGCACACGAGTCCACAAATTCACCATATTAATACTCCACTATGGATCCGCTCCCGTCTCCCTACTAGAACGCCATCCATAGCACTCATGCTTATCTTGCGCATTTTAGAGTATCCACTTTCACTTGTCTATGAACTATGCAAGGGGTCCAAGTTTCCATATCCGAGGAATCCGGCTATTCGAATAGATAATGATAACCCTGCAGGGGTGTACTTCTTCACACACGCTCTCGCCACTTATCGCCCTGTACACGTCATGTCCCTCGGCAACCTTCAAGCGGAAGCCGGGCAAGGGAGTCGGCCACGACCTGACTAACCAACAAGTCTCTAGTCTAGGTTTATCGCCTATTCGGGTTCCATCCGCAAGGAGATCCGGCCGGTGTGTCGCTCACGGCCCCAAAAGATGTGTGCAGGGTTCCCAAGCCCACCATCCGGGAGCCAGTTGGTACACCGTACCATTGTGCCTAGTCTATCCCAAGCCCACCTGTACCGGGTGCCACTTGGTAGACTACTAACACTACCTATAAACACCAGAAAGTAGTTGCAACTCCTGGACAGAGATCAAGTTGATTAATTAGCTGAGAGGGGCCGAGTTATCGGAACCCAATGTGTGGTAGTAACTATTCATGGATCACAAACACAGAACTCAGTTCCTAAGGACGGCTGCAATGAGACAACCCACCATGTACTCCTACATGGCCTCTCACCGCTACCTTTACCAAATCATGTTCACACACTTAGCTCTCAACGGTAGGACATGTTCACCATGTTCCAATTCATTCCCGATGAATCAGACCAGACTCAACTCTAAGCAGTAGCAGGCATGACGAACAAGCATGAATGAGTAGGCACATCAGGGCTCAAACAACTCCTACTCATGCTAGTGGGTTTCATCTATTTACTGTGGCAATGGCAGGTCATGCAGAGGAAAGGGTTCAACTACCGCAGCATGTAACAATTGAAACGTTGTTGTCCTAATGCAGTAAAAGAGAGCAGGAGCGAGAGAGTGGGATTGTATCGGAATGAACAAGGGGTTTTTGCTTGCCTGGCACTTCCGAAGATAACATTGAGTCTTCATCAGTGTCAACGATCACAGCATCGAAGTAGCGTCTATCGAGAGGGGACAATTACCGGCAAACAAGGAAGAACACAATCAATGCGATGCAACAATATGATGCATGATCGTGACATGGCAATATGCTGTTGATTGAGCTAATGCAACTAGCAACAAGTTAAATGGAGTTGGTTTGAACACTAGGTTCAAATTCAAATTCAAACTATGAATTCAAATAGTGCATTATCATGTTTTGGACTAAACAGTGAGGTTAAGTTGTTCAAACAGGCATGAAAATGATACAGATGGATTCCTTGAATTTTCTGATAATTTTTCATATATAAATTATTTCATTTGGAGTTACGGTTGAATTTCTATGATTTTTAGAAGTTTTAACTATATTCTGGAATTTCCTGAATAAGAATAAATCAAGAAAAAGGAGTTACTGCGTCAGCACTGCGTCACTGTGACATCAGCTGGTCAACACGGTCGCCCAGAGTCAAACCTGACGGCTGGGACCCACGGGTCAGTGTAACAAGGCTGGTTTGGGTGCATGACATGTGGGACCAGTCAACTGCCGTGACAGCAAAGTCAACACTGACGGGTGGGGTCAGTCAATGTGTGACGTGGCCAGGTCAACCTGACTGGTGGGGCCACGGTCATTAGCTTAAATTAAACAGGGTATAACCCTGTGGTTAATTAACGGGTGGGGCCCGTCTGTCAGCGTCTGTTAGGGAGGGATTAGTGGTGATTAGTCTTAATTAAGCGACCACATCAGCGGTCGACGCCGGCGACCAAAAGCACGGTGGTGGCTCGCCGGAGATGCTCGGGACGGAGCTACAGAGCATCGTTTCACTCGTGGTTTGCGGTTACGGCGAGCTGGGAGACTCGCGCATCCAGCGGTGGCAACACCTCGCGCCGGGGTTAACTAAATCGACGGCGGCGGCAACTTTTGCGGCGGCCGGAGTTTGGGAACATGCGGGCACGAGGCTGCGATGCACTAGGGGGTCGGCTAGCGGCTGCGTTGGCCTCCTGGGGGCTTTCTGAGCACGGTGAGCCGCTCCGTTGTGAGCGTGCGCGGCTATGGCCACGGCTACGCCATGGCCGGCAGCGAGAAGCTTTCGGCCGCGATGGGAAATGGAGCTAGGGGACGGGAACGGAGGGGGCGAGCACAGGAGAAGCAGCAGGGGTGCACAGCGGATCCATCCGAGGCGGAGGCGAGGCCGGGGGAGCGTTAGAGGCAGCGCAGAGTCGCCGGGGATCTGTGCGGCCGAAGGTTGAAGACGACGAATTGGACGGTGAAGCAGGGCCTCCGGCATCGTGTAGCTCGGTGGAAAAGGCCGAGGAAGATGCAGCGGAGCTTCTGGACTGCTCAAGGGGACGAGGGAGAGGCGATGGCCGCGGTGGTGTTCGTCGGCGGCGGAGACAATGCTCGGTGGTTGCATGCGAGAGAGACAGAGGAGGAGAGGAGCTCGGGGAGAGAGTGAGAGGGCCTGGGGGGTGCGTGGCCGTCTTCGTGGCACTGGAAGGGCCTCGAGGCCGTGAGGCAGGCAAGGAGGAGGCCACAGCGATCGCGCGTGTGTCGACACACCTCTGCCTACTGGCAGAGGTGGAAGAAGACCAAGGCGCCCCTGGTGGGCTGGGCCGATTCTGCTGGGCCACCAGGTAACTGGGCCTCAGGTGAGGCCAGGTGGGTTTCCTCTCTCTCTGTTTTCCTATTTGTTTCCTCTTTTCTAATTTTTGCATTTTGTTTTTGATTTAGTTTTAACACCAAATCAATTTTAAACTTCATGAAAATAATTGTGTGAACTAAATGGACTTATCCAAAGCCACACAACAATTTTCAGAATTATTGAACATATATTTATTATATGATAAATATATATCCAATTCAAATAGTTATTGAATTAGTTTCAAATGCCCAAAATAAATATTCTGAGACTCCAAAAATATTGGTTTGAATTTTACCTCTTTCCAATATTTTTACAGAATAACAGGAACATTTCCTTGGACTCATTTGAAAAGACTTTCAATGTTGATTATTTCTGAAGTGATTTCTGAGGGTTTCAGCTAACCTCAATTCAACTTTCAGAATTTAGACATGATGCATGGATGCTCTCTTATGCAACTATTGCAAACAATTCTAGGGCTGTGACAGCGTGACCATGGCGTTGCCATGTGTTCTGGGCAGCCTAGGCATGTCTAGTGGGTTGGACACTCCCCAGGTAGGTTCTAGAAATAAAATTACAACATAAGATTCTCACGAGGAGACCGATCGATGCTCAAACATGAATTAGCAGCTAAGTGTTTGATTAGCGGTACGGGAAATGTACATGGCTAATGGGCGTGAGTTTTGGCTGAGGATGATCAGTTACTAAGAAGACTGTCTTCACAAATTTTCAGCTCAAAAGGAGGAGCCTAGGTGGTACTTGCTTTGCAAACTACCACATTGGACATAAATACGAATGTTGAAGCTCGGCTCAAAATAATGAATGGATTGAGATGGCATTTGGTGGAGGATGGTTATTTGGACATAGGAAAGCACTGTAGAAAATGGATACTATTTGGACATGCCAAAGTGGTACTTCCTTCACAAACTGTTGTTCTGAACAGAATAGGAAAATGAATATTTTTGAATTATTTTTGAACTAGGCAAGGAACATTTTTACATATTTGACAAAGATATGACCCAAAGAATTTATGAGATTTTTTGGGGAATTTTGGAAATGACAGAAGTATAGGTTGCTTCACAACCTAGGGCAAAAACTGCCACATGGACATGACACGTAGGCAAAACTGATGAGGTGGCGCCTAGTCATAGGAACCCACCACAATTTACAAGGCTATGACCATCTATATTGGTCGTTAACAACTAGAAATAAGGCAGCAGACTAGCGCTATTTGCTTTATGACCATTTCATGTAAGGAAATTACGACCTTTCTCACCAAAATGGTCGCAATGGTTTAGGGTTTGGAGCCCCCCGAACAGCTTTTGACCAATTGGTCTGAAATGGTCATAGATCTATGACCATTTCTTCCAGGGTCACTGATAGAAGGTCACTAGTTGACATATTTCTTGTAGTGGGGCCTCCGACCCCTTCTTCCTTGCTACTGTACATAGCGTGGGCAGATCGGCCTCCGACGGCCCACTAAGCCACACCCCAAGAACCTTAAGGTAAAATTACTTATTCCACGTGCATTGCTCTAGCTGCATGTGGGTTTTTTCCACTTTTGCACTCGAATCTAGGTGTTGGATCAAACAGGAAAGTAGTGGGGACAGTTGTATAGCATGAATCTAGGACGTGGTTCAAAGAGGAAAAGAAAGGGGGAAAGTAGTGGGGAATGTTGTATAGCATGAATCTAGGGCGTGATTCAAAGAGGAAAGGAAGGGGGAAAGTAGTACAGACTGGCTATCCAGCACCTACGTTGGTCGAAAAGGGAAAACAATGACAAACGCAGTACGCACATCTGTAACGAAGTGATCTTTTTGTTTTGGAGGACAAGGCTATAGAGTTTGATCAGGACTAGATTTGCAGCCCTCACATAGGGAAAGGTGTCTAAAGATAACAAAACTGGGACCAACACAAATATGCTCCTTGGTTGTTCGTTCTTTGTTGTAACAGATTGTGCATCACCCCTTTATACATCAGTAGATGCACATGGTGCTGGTGCGTCCACTGTCCCGTGCAACTCTTTAGATGTTGTTAATCTAAGGCCCTGTTTGGTCAAAAAGCACAACACCAATAGAGATGGCAAAGCTCAATCATATGGATGAAATTCGTGGGCGAGTACCAACCTTTGTCAGGAGGCTTATTGTGTACAGCATACAGATCAAGCACTTCTCCGGAACCATCTGTTGTTATCTACTGTGATTACCATGCTTACTATATACTCCTCGATTAGTTTAATGTTTCCAACATCTTCTTGTGCAGTTGCACTAAAATATATGTTATCTTCAAAGAAGATCCCTGTTTGCACAAGTAGAGATAATTACATATTACATTAAGAGTGGCATCAAATCAGTGGTAAAACAATTGCTCGTTCCAGCCATAGCAATAAATTAAGATGCAAAACTATATCATTACTTGTGTCATCATAGTTCCAGTGCTTCATTACAGCACCGGGAGTTGATTATTGTTTTTCTTCCGCTTGTTCTTCCCCTTCATCACTTGGTTCAATAACAGACAAGCTTCACCTTCAATGTAAGATTTGGCATGTCAATTAGGGAGCACAAGTATAGCACTGAACAATGACATTAATTTTCTGATGAAAGTGGCAAAATACAGGCCAACAGTTGTGAAATATCCTTATCTTACCTCAATGCGATATTACGGTGCACATACAGATTGGAAGTCTCGTCTCCGTTTGTGCAGTTCACTAAAATCAAGCAACATTACCGTATAAGTAGCACAACATATGAAAGCACATTGCACAATCATGTGAAAGAAGGCTAGAACTGACCTCTCATGACGCGGAATTTAAACAACTCACAAGAAGAAGATATGAAACAAATTTGCCAACATGGATAGGAAGTCAGATATCCTCTTGTGCAGTTCCACTAAGATCAAGTAATCAAGCAACGTTGTCGGTGTGACATTTTGGTTGAACTGCACAAAACACTCTTAGAAAAGTGTTTTGTGTAATGCAACAAAAGGTCACAATAGCAACGAGGTGAAGTAGATAACCCTGTTTACACAGAGGTGCAAAGAAACAACTAGTGGTCAATAACGGTGGATGACACGGAAGCCAACAAAAAGAAGCATCTAACTTACCTAAATGGGAACGAAAGCAAGACAGTAGCATTTCTCAAATGGTGGCATTGATTCATATTAATAGAGAGATTATATTAACAATAAAATTCGTTAAACATGTAATTTTCTTTTAATTGTGGCATTCCTTCAATTTTCCAGTGGCATTATTAGAGGGTGTTTGTTTATAGGGACTTTTTAGTGTAGGGACTAAAAAAGTCCCTTTTAGTCCCATCTAAACCAAACAACAGGGAATTTAGGGACTAAAAGTGGGCATTTGGGACTAAAGAAAGAAGACCTTGAGGGAGAGTCTTTTTGGAACTTTTTCCAATAGTTGCCCCTGCCCCGCATCATGAACTAATAGAGATAAGGTGTGATGGGGGGCAGGGGAAACTATTGGAAAAAGTCCCAAAAAGACTATCCCACAAGATCTTCTTTCTTTAATCCCGAATGCCCACTTTTAGTCCCTAAAAGTCCCTCTTGTTTGGTTTAGATGGGACTAAAAGGGACTTTTTTTAGTCCCTACACTAAAAAGTCCCTGTAAACGAACAACCTCTAATAATGCTGCTGGAAAATTGAAGGAATGCCACAATTAAAAGAAAATTACATGTTTAACAAATTTTCATATTAATATAATCTCTCTATTAATATGAATCAATGCCACCGTTTGAGAAATGCTACTGTCTTGCTTTCTTTCCAATTTAGATAAGTTAGATGCTTCTTTTTGTTGGCTTCTGTGTTATCCACCGTTATTGACCACTAGTTGTTTCTTTGCACCTCTATGTAAACAGGGTTATCTACTTCATCTCATTGCTATTGTGACCTTTTGTTGCACTACACAAAACACTTTTGTTTTAAGAGTGTTTTGTGCAGTTTAACCAAAATGTCACACCCACAATGTTGATTGATTGCTTGATCTTATGGAAATGAAAAAGAGGAGATCTGACTTCCTATTTGTGTTGGCAAATTTGTTTCAGATCTTCTTCTTGTGAGTTGTTTAAATTCCACGTCATGAGAGGTCAGTAATAGCCTTATTTCACATGATTGTGCAATGTGCTTTCATATGTTGTGCTACTTATACGGTAATGTTGCTTGCTTTAGTGAACTGCACAAATGGAGACAAGACTTCCAATCTGTATGTGCACCGTAATATCCCATTGAGGTAAGATAAGGATATTTCACAACTGTTGGCCTGTATTTTGCCACTTTCATCAGAAAATTAATGTCATTGTTTAGTGATATACTTGTGCTCCCTAATTGACATGCCAAATCCTACATTGAAGGTGAAGCTTTTCTGTTATTGAACCAAGTGATGAAGGGGAAGAACAAGTGGAAGAAAAACAAAAATCAACTCCCGGTGCTGTAATGAAGCACTGGAACTGCGATGACACAAGTAATGATATAGTTTTCCATCTTAATTTATTGCTCTGGCTGGAACGAGCAATTGTTTTGCCACTGATTTGATGCCACTCTTAATGTAATATGTAATTATCTCTACTTGTGCAAACAAGGATCTTCTTGGAAGATAACATATATTTTAGAGGAACTGCACAAGAAGATGTTGGAAACATTAAACTAATCGAGGAGTCTATAGTAAGCATGGCAATCACAGTAGATAACAACAGATGGTTCCGGAGAAGTGCTTGATCTATATGCTCTACACAATAAGCCTCCTGACAAAGGTTGGTACTCGCCCACGGATTTCATCCATATGATTGAGCTTTGTCATCCTTATTGGTGTTGTGCTACTGTTTAGATACTGTCATGAGAAAGTGGTATTGTCCTTCATAAGTGCTTCATCTATGATGTTTTAAATATTTCCTTCCCTTTTTTCGAGCAAGCAGGGATGCTAGCATTTCGTTGTCCTCTTGTCTTTGCACAACAAGATCATCCTCCTCTGAAGAAAAATATGGAGTACGTGAAGTGCCTAGTTCCGATTATGCCAGGATAAAAAGGCAAGCCTCTCTTCCTAAGAAGTGAGCAGTTGAGATGGTTACATTATTGCCCACAAGAACAAACTAACTTCAGCTCAGAAGGACTCACGGATCTGCATCTTTGTTGCTGTGATGGCCAATACAATGTTGTTTTAGGATTCCTTCCGGTGAGTTCCATTTTTTGAAATGTGTGCTCTGCATGGATCATGTAGGTTGCCTATTTAAATTGTCAATTCATAGTACAGTTTTCTTTATACTAATCACTTTTTGTATTTATGCAAACAAGGGTGCTCAGCTTGATTTCAATGGGAACTGCACAAAATGTTCATGAATAGATCGAATATTCTTGAATCATTCATTTCCACCACAAGAAATGAGGTGCCGATATGTTCAAGGTGTTGCAACATATAAAGGCAAAATCATACAAGCTACACGCGAATTTGGTTGATTTTGGTGGAACTGCACAAAAAGAACAACTGGTTTATTTAGCACGAGGTGCCATGTCAATGTTCGAACTGATAGCAAACCCTTCCCATTCCACAATCGTAGGCATTTGATATTTTGGAATGGGAAAACCTTGTCAAAGCTTGCTCATTGGTGTATGCAAAACAACATGCATTTAACATTTTGGAATGGGACAACCTTGTCAAATTTTACTCATTGAGGCAAGAAGGCATGCGTTTGATACTTTCGAATGGGACGTCCTTTGATGTCAGCAGCATCGATCGATTTTTCTTTATTATTTAGTTGTGAAGTAAATATTGGCTCTGACATGTGAATCGCTGAGATGCATATTCATCGATTGTTTTGAATATTCTCTATGAATTGGCAGGCCTGTGTTTGATTGCAGTGTCACTACTGCAGGATGCTGCTAACGCGACACTATACGATTAGAGACCCTTCGACGAAACTGTGTTTGATGCAATAATCGCAAATGGTGGTGTAATAAATCTTCAAAAAGGCGCAAAACATTTGCGATGGAGGATACATCAAACACGGTTCGTATTTTAGTTGCGTGTGCAATTTAGGGCATACGGTTCAGTTTAATTAACCGTTTTCAATGATCAAGAACAAAAGAAATGGGCAGCCAGATGAAGGTGTGTGCGATGTACAGCATATGGTTCACTCGGATGAATTGTTTGTGATTAGGCAACACAAAAGAAACAGTCAGCTAGATCAAGGTGTATGCGATGTACATCATACAGTTCACTCGGATGAACTGTTTGTGATTAGGCAACACAAAAGAAACGGTCAGCCAGATCAAGGCATGTGCGATATACGACATGCAGTTCACTCGGATGAACTGTTTGCGTTGAGACAAAAGAACAAAAACGGTTCAATATAACAAATACCATAAATATTAAAAGGTTCAGATTCAAAGATTACAACGCCCATATTCAAACATTTCAAACCGTGTCATTTCTGAAAAGGGATCAGCTGCTGACAACTCATGTATGGGTTTAACACAATTACTTCCAATTGCTTTGCCATATGCTCTTCCAATGCGAAGTTTGGCATTTTTGGGGGTACTTCCATTCCGCAGTACCTGTCGGCTCCGATAATCATACCATTGATCTTTCCTAATTAAATGCGTGTTCAACCTCATTACCCTCAGCACCTTTGCTCTGGCAAGAAAGAACCTAGCGAGTGTAATCTCCGGTAAGGTACCTCGGTAAGAGTTCAAAGTAATATTTGAGAGATGCAGATCTAGTCATTCGATGTGATTGTTGTTATAAACATTATCCACCTCCGGGCCTATTATTATGTGCAAAAGAATAGAACATGTTAGTGCCTACATGTAGTTTTTAACACTACTACATGCCCATTTGGTTTGCAGGATTTGTAAAATGCACCAACGTGCCATCTTCAATCTGGCATGATTAACATGGGCATTTGATTATAATCTAGAAACATGTAGCCTTCTTCACAAGAGGTTGGATTGGATGAAAAATTCCCTAAGAAAACTACTACAGATGAATCCAAAGGAGAAATGCTTATGGACGATTGTAACCATATGAATGAAGCAACCAATATGGGGTGGGAGTGTATGTCCTAAAATCCTCCAAATTCCTTCAGAAATCATAGTACATTATCATTGTAAACTTGGGAAAAGGTGAAGAAAATTGAACTCCCTTATGGTTAACATTTAACAGGAAAGGAACATCACCTCGATATACAACTTTGACAGGCATGGAAAGCATCTTAGGCAACTGACAACTTGGTCCAGGTTGGGGCCGACGGATTCTAGTGCCAAGACCTTCACTGTGCCCAGAGTCTAGGTGAAGCTTTGCTGGATGACAAATGAACATACATCTTCAAAAGTAGATATAACGTTGATATCAAGAAGGAGAGGTATATAAGGCGACTGTTGTACCTGAAAGTTGTAGTATTTGACAGACGAGTAGCCCACCACTTTCAATTTCGGTGCAGAAATGACATTGATTCTTGTTGGACCTTGTTTATCAACTACAAGTAATCTCTCAAGTGAAGGTGTGTCCTGGATGACCATATTGTGGTCCACCTTTTGTGATCTCTTGTTGCAGCACTAGCAGCACACATAAATTGTCCAGAGAGTCTTGGAGGTGATGTGCAAGGTACTCGACCAATTTATCGCCTGAAGACGAAGGAACTCGAGTGTAGTACAGCCGTGGAGCACGCGCTCCATGTCATCCTTTGGGATGCGGGCGGCGACAAGCTCGAGGTGCTTCAGTCGTGGTAGAAAAAGAGCGGGTGCGTCATTAAGGGGGGATGGTAGTTCATGAACTTGGCGACGCGTAGCTTGGGCGCGAAGCGGAGTGCGGACGTTGGCAACAAGCGCATATGCCAATCATTATAACTTAGCTTCTCGAGCTGATCTATGGCAGGGGATCGGAACCACTCGTCAAGCTTGGCTCAGTCCTTGCCATTGGAACGGAACTTGCAGTGATAAGGCCTTTGATTGGGCCATCATGACCGCCAAGGATCTTGGAGAACGCATCCAAGCTTTGGCGATAGCCATGGCAGAGCTTGTGGGTGTCGAGGAGGTCGACAGGGGTGCGGAGCCATAGGGTGCGCCACCGTCGGGAAAGGGCGGCTGTCCTCGCCCGATATTTGATTGGGAGGAGGGATATGATGACTATCAACATATCATCGGGGAGGTTGTTGATGAAGTCTAGGCCTGCTGGAGTCACTTGCAGTTCATTCTTGACCTGCCTCTGCTTGTTGGCAGCCTCATTCTCCAACTCGTCGGCGGTCACAGAAACCTCTGTCTCCATATTCACGTCGTGCTCTGGTGCTTCAGCAGCCCTGGCGTCACCACTCCCTCCGATGGGGCGCTTCGGCGACATCCTCATACACTGCCAGCTTTGAGGACTCAAAGCAGCATCGAGGATGCGGGCGGAGAGAGAGGAATTGTGTGTGTGACGAGGATGGGGGCGTGCGGCCGCTCGGCGCCGCCATTAATATAGACCAGTGGGAGCGAGGCGGGCGGCGGTCCAAGGCTGTCTCGCTTCCCGGTGAGAACGACCGCTTAATCTCTAGTATGAATAAAATCTATGCTCAATTACTGAATTTTAGTTGCAAAAAATAGACAATGCTATTGATTTTTAGTTGCATATTTTGACAAATCGCAGTATCTCTTGGCTTAGCGCCGAAGTTTGGCTTTAATTTGCATATCGTAATCTGAATCATTTGCATTGAAGAGATGCACACATCCCACGTTGAACAGCTTGTAAGTTTCCCGGTGAGCTTGCGCACTAAACTATGCTCGCACGCCTCCCGTTCAGTCAAGCAGCTGTCCACACGGCACCTCCTATAGCCATTAAAACAAAGACATGTGGTATCACGTGAATAGTTAACAGAACGCACATGGTTTGAATTATACAAACGTTTGAGATATTAAAGTGCCAGCTATTTTTTCAAAATGCCTTTGTTGGCTGTCATTATTCGAGTGCGCCTTCTCTCAAAATGGACACGAAAAATACCACACCAGGTCGGGTGCCCTTCCATGATAGCATGCTGAGTTTCATGAATTTCAGATGAGTTTTAGATTTACTAGAATTTAAAAACAGAGTATCTCAACGTTTTGCCGGCAATCAACGGTGCCCTGGTGTTTGAAATCCATTCCCATTTCTTGCATGCACCCAACGACACATATTTGATTTTCACCCAATTTATATGCACTGGAGCATGTGCATGTAGTTCAAATTTGAATTATGCACATAAATGCATTGAAAACTCAGTTAATGCATAAAAATGTCGAAACGAACCCCAAAAAATCACAAAAATTGACACAACACTCCTGTTGTTCTATGTTGACACGAGAAAAAATTTGAAAGCAATAAGAGGCAATGGATATAGTTTCGTCCCCAAAGGTGGGATGTTCCCTATCGAAACCATCATGCATGTTGTGAGAAGCTCTGGTTTCTGAGAAGCATATGCCCAAACCTGCCCCAAATGGGATAAAAATACCACGCCATGTTGATGCCGCCCCATGATAGCATGCCAAGTTTCATGAATTTCATACGAGTTTTGGATTTACTAGAATTTAAAAACAAGGTATCTCAATGTTTGCAGACGAGTGGTGGTGGTAGGGTGTTTGACATTCATTCCCATTTCTTGCATGGGACCTAAGCATGCACCCAAGGACAAAGATTTAATTTTTCAACTAATTTATATGCACTGGAGCATGTGCATGTAGTTCAAATTTGAATTATGCACATAAATGCAATCAAAACTCACTTAATGCATAAAGATGTCCAAACGAACCCCGAAAAATCACAAAAAATAACACAATACTCCTGTTGTTCTATGTTGACACGAGGAAAATTTTGAAAGCAATAAGAGGTAATGGATATCGTTTCATCCCCAAAGGTGGGGCGTTCCCTACCGAAACCATAATGCTTATTGTGAGAAGCTCTGGTTTGTGAGAAGCATATAACCAAACCTGCCCCAAATGGGACAAAAATTTACCACGACATATTGATGTCGCTCGATGATAGCATGCCAAGTTTCATGAATTTCAGACGAGTTTTGGATTTACTAGAATTTAAAAACAAGGCATCTCAATGTTTTGCCGGCAATCAACGGTGCCCTGGTGTTCGAAATTCATTCCCATTTCTTGCATGGGGCCTAAGCATGCACCCAATGTCGGCATTCTGGGAACGGGGGTCCCCAGACTTGCCTGCCTGCGGCCTGCGGCGTGGCTCAAAGGAGGCCCAGTGTGGCCAATCTTCATCAACACAAGACTCAAGACCCTCGCGAGGGGCCAAGCCTCGCGGGGCGGACGACATGGCGCATCCTCAGGCGCAGCTTCCTCAGGCTGGCTCGCGAGGAGGCAGAGAGATCAAGGTGGGGTACCTCGCGAGGTGCCCATGACGCAAGCCATGATGATCGAGGGTGCCAGGCGGGCGCCAGCGCGCACAACGTCCTTCTTTCCTCTTTGGTGCAAAGGGGGCAAGCACAGCCGCGGAGTACCGAGGCATCAGGCAAAGGTTGCCATTTCGGTGCAACGAGACCAAGACCAGGTGGACTACGAGACGGAGGTTACCATGGAGCCCAGCACGGCGTCACCACAGAGCCTTTGGCAAGCGAAGACCAACTTTAGTCAGGATAAGTGTACTAGATGTTCCCCTTTGAATTGGCCAATTGTTGGTGCCCTTCCCGCTCAATATTTGGGAAGAGGCCCAGGGCCTTTGCCTATAAATAGGACTGGCCACCCACGTAGCAAGGGGTTCGGTTCGATCTCAACCAGACGGTCGACAAGTGAGAGAAAAGCAGAGAGAGTGAGTGAGAGAGAGAGAGAGAAGGGTGACTGAACTCCTCCTAGCAGTACATAGCCCCAGCCAAGAACAGACCCTCGCGAGGCTGTTCTTCCTTGTGTTGTTCATCATCACCAGCCTAGGAGGCAATCCACCAACCACACACTGGAGTAGGGTATTACACCACCATGGTGGCCCGAACCAGTATAAACCTTGTGTCCCTTGTGCAATTATTTTAGTAGTTTAGATCTTTGCTAGTCGGGGAGGTAGAAGGTGTGATCTCTGCGCGCACCCCAGTGTTCGAACCTTAAGGGTCTGCCGGAACTCGTGATCCGACATTTGGCGCGCCAGGTAGGGGTGCGCCGGAAACTGTCTTCCACCACTCCCCTTTCCTCCGACCAATGCATCCATGTACGGTGCCAGTCGAGCTCGCGTCGCCCCGGCGGCCCTCGCCGGTGGGCGTTCTCGTCCCCCGTCGCCCGCCGTCAACACCGCCACCGGCCCGGCGGGGAATGAGCGGCAAGCACCCCCCCAACATCTGCCTACGTGGCGGAGTAGCTGCACCGCGACATCGACGCCTCCAGTCGTTGCGGCCCTCTTGGGCGGCTCGCAGGCGCCGCCCACGAGTCGCCACGTCAAGCCTTTTGCCCGCTGGGCTAGCGTCGTTTCCGCATGGCAGGGGGCTCCCCCGGACCGGGCGGCGCGTGAGGCCGGTCTGACCTTCAGCTCGGAGGACCACCCCACCAACCTGGTCGGCTCGGGCGCGCTCCCCCTGTTGTGCACCCCCACCATCTGCCAGTTGGCCGTCACCAGAACCCTCGTTGATGGTGGCGCGGGCCTCAGCATGCTTTCGGTCGAGACTTTCAACCTCCTCTGCATACCCCGGGAGCGGTTGCGACCCAGCCGATCTTTCTCGGGCGTCGGGGGCGGATCATCCGACTCCCTGGGGCAGATCCAGCTCCCGGTAACCTTCGGCACCTACGACAACTTCCGCACGGAGATGGTCGACTTCGACATCGCCCCATCGGACTCCCTTACAACGCCATCCTCGTCTACCCGGCGCTGGCTTAGTTCATGGCCGCCACGCACCCGGCGTACAACCTCATGAAGATGCCCGGGAGCAGCCGTACCCTCACCGTGCACGGGGACACCGGGGACGCCTTGCGAGTACTCAAGCTCGCCTTCAAGACGGCGGCATCGGCACGGCCCGTCAACGGGGAGACCCCTGAGCCCAAGGGGGCTATGCCCGCCAAGAAGAAGCAGTTGTTCACCTAGGACAAGGCAGAAACCAAGCAGATACCCGTCGACGAGGACGGGTCCTCCAGTGCCACTTTCACCATAGGCTCCAACCTTGAGCCTGAGCAGGAGGAGGCCTAGGTCAAGTTCCTGCACGCGAATAAGAAGGTATTTGCTTGGGAGCCCAATCAGCTGGCGGGGATCCCTAGGAGCGTCATCGAGCATCACCTCAACGTGTGCCCAAATGTGCGCCTCGTGAAGCAGAAGGCCAGGCGACAGTCCATGGAGAAGCAGGCCTTCATTGTCCAAGAGACCCGCAAGCTAGAAGCCGCTGGGGTCATTCGCGAGGTCCGATACCCGGATTGGTTGGCCAACCCTGTCATTGTGCCCAAGAAAGGGGGGAAGGAACGCATGTGTGTCGACTTCACCAACCTCAACAAAGCATGCCCGCAAGATCCGTTTCCGCTCCCCCGCATCGACCAGATCGTCGATTCCACTGCGGAGTGCGACCTGCTATGCTTCCTGGACGCCTTCTCCGGGTATCACCAGATCAAGATGGCGGTAGAAGACGTTGAGAAGACTGCCTTATTAACCCTGTGCGGGGTATACTGCTATACATGCATGCCGTTTGGACTGCGTAACGCAGGGGCAACCTTTCAGCGGCTGATGCACATCACCTTGGGCCCGCAACTCGGAAAGAATGTCGAAGCCTATGTTGATGACATTGTAGTAAAATCTGAGGAGGCCAAGACCCTGATACAAGACCTGGAGGAGACCTTCACAAGTCTCGACGCAGTAAACCTGCGGCTCAACCTGGAGAAATGTGTGTTTGGCATCCCCTCGGGCAAGCTTCTGGGATTCCTCGTGTCCCATCATGGCATAGAGGCCAACCCCGAGAAGGTCAAGGCGGTCGAGGACATGAGTCCGCCAAAGACCCTCAGAGAAATGCAGAAGCTCACTGGGGGCGTGACCACGCTAGGGCGCTTCATCTCCAAATTAGGGGAGCGAGCACTGCCCTTTCTTTCAGCTGATGAAGAAAAAGGGGCCCTTTGAATGGAAAGAAGAGGCAGATAAGGCGTTTCAAGATCTCAAGAGGTACCTGACCAGTCCCCCAGTCATGGTGGCTCCGCGCCCTCAAGAGCCCCTGCTGCTTTACCTCGCTGCCACTCCCCACTCCGCCAGCGCAGCCCTGGTGGCGGTTAGGGAGGAACGCCAAGTCAAGACCGCAGCGGCAGCCCGAGGCAAGACAAAATGGGAACAAGGAAAGCCTGCAAAAGCTGCAACCGCAGTTGAGGAGGGTGGCTGCCGAAGAATACACCGGAGGCAGGAGAGGCCGCACGCCCGGATGGTCCACCTCCCGAGGCCACGTCATCTCGTGAGGCGCCCTTACCTCCCGAGGGCGCCGCGACCCCAGATACTCTCAGCCTTGTTGAGCATCCCGTCTACTTTGTCAGCACGGTGTTACGGGACGCGAGGGCACGGTACCCAATGCCTGAGAAGCTCCTCCTCGCGCTACTGGTAGCCTCATGCAAGCTGCGTCACTACTTCCAGGCTCATCCCATCAAAGTCATCTCATCGTACCCCCTGGAGAGAGTGCTCAGGAGCCCTAACTCAGCCGGAAGGGTCGCCGAGTGGAACATGCAGCTGCAGGCGTTTCAGCTCGAGTTCAGCACAACCAGGGTCATCAAAGGAGCAACGTTGGCAGATTTCATAGTGGAATGGGCGGAGGTACCAGGCCTCAGGGACAACGAGGATCGGTCCCTCTCTCTAGGGACTGAAGCGCCGGAAGGCTGGGTCATGTACTTCGATGGGGCGTTCTCCAGACACGGCGCGGGGGCTGGTGCGGTGCTGATATCACCCACTCAGGATAAGCTCTATTATGCCGTATAGCTCTGTTTCCAGCAAGGTGAAAAGGTCTCCAACAACATTGCAGAATATGAGGGACTGATAGCCGGGTTGAAGGCCGCAGTAGCCCTGGGAGTGAAACTCCTCACCGTCAAGGGCGACTCGCAGCTCCTAGTTAACTTCACCAACTAGGTGTATGAGCCGAAGGACGAGCATATGGAGGCCTACCTAGCGGAGGTCCGCAGGATGGAAAAGCAGTTCTGGGGGCTGGAGCTGAAGCACGTGCCCCGTGGCACCAATCAGGAAGCTGACGACATAGCCGGACGGGCATCCAGGCGGTTGCCGCAGGAACCCGGCGTCTTCGAAGAGCGGCTCTTCAAACCTTCAGCACAGCCGACGTTATCAAACACCGCTCAGTCTCGAGAGGAGCTCCCCCAGCCGCCAGCCTCAAGAGCCCCGGTCTGTGGGCCGACCTCAGGAGCACGCCTGCTCCTGACGATGGAACCTCAGGAGGAGTGTTGGATCACAGAACTCCGGAGTTATTTAACGCAAGGGGCCCTACCGGAAAAGGAAGAGGAAGCGGAGTGTGTGGCGCGGCAGGCCACGGCATACTGCATCAGAGATGGAGAACTTTACCCGAAGCGACCAAACGGTGTATCTCTGTGCTGCTTCTCTAGGGAGCAAGGAAAGGAACTACTGGAGGACATACACGGCGGAGACTGCGGACACCACTCATCATCATGGACCCTCATCGGCAAGGCATTCCGTAGCGGGTTCTATTGGCCCACCACGCTCAACGACGCAATCGAATAGGTAAAGGCTTGTGAGGCCTGCCAGTTTCATTCCAAGAAGATCCATCAACTGGCGGGGGGCCTGCAAACAATACCCATCTCGTGGCCATTCGCAGTTTGGGGGTTGGATATTCTGGGTCCGTTCCCTCGGGCGCCAGGGGGCTACTGTTACCTCTACGTCGCCATTGACAAGTTCACCAAGTGGGCAGAAGTGGAGGCTGTCCGTACCATCCCCGCTGGCTCCGTGGTCAAGTTCATCAGGGGTATCGTGAGCCAGTTCGGGGTGCCGAATCGCATCATCACAGACAACGGTTCGCAGTTCACCAGTAATCTCTTCAAAACATACTGTGCTAACCTTGGGACGCAAATATGCTACGCTTCGGTGGCACACCCGTGAAGCAATGGGCAGGCCGAACGAGACAACACGGAGGTCCTGAGAGGCCTAAAGACCAGGACATTCAAGAAGAAGCTGGAGGCCTGCGGCAGAGGCTCGTACGACGAGCTCTAGTCCGTGTTGTGGTCCATCCGCACAACCGCAACAAAACCAACTGGGGAGACCCCGTTCTTCCTGGTCTATGGAGCCAAAGCAGTCCTTCCTCACGAGGTCAGGCATCGCTCCGCGCGGGTCCTGGTGTTCGACGAGGCGCAGCAGGACGCCATGCGGGGGATGGACCTCGTACTAGGGGAGGGACGCCGCCGGGAAGCCGCGCTGCGAGCGGCAAGGTACCAACAGGCACTACGACGATATCACTTCCGCAACATCCGCCCCAGGACCCTCAAGGTAGGAGACCTCGTACTCAGGCGGGTTCTCTCCAGGGAGGGGCTGCACAAGCTCTCTCCCATGTGGGAGGACCCGTTCAAGCTTGTTCATGTTTCCAGGCCAGGCTCCGTGCGCTTGGCGACTCAAGAGGGGGAGCCGATCCAGAACGCGTGGAACATCCAACACCTCTGGGGGTTCTACCCCTAAAAGGCCCAGAGCCTGTGAAGCAAGGCGAGTGCCTGTGAAGCTATCGCGGTTTGGAAAAGGCCCAGAGCCTGTGAAGCAAGGCGAGTGCCTGTGAAGCTATCGCGGTTTGGAAAAGGCCCAGAGCCTGTGAAGCAAGGCGAGTGCCTGTGAAGACCTCCCCTTTTTGGAAAAGGCCCAAAGCCTGTGAAGCAAGGCGAGTGCCTGTGAAGACCTCCCCTTTTTGGAAAAGGCCCAGAGCCTCTGAAGCAAGGCGAGTGCCTGTGAAGCTATCGCGGTTTGGAAAAGGCACAGAGCCTGTGAAGCAAGGTGAGTGCCTGTGAAGACCTACCCTTTTTGGAAAAGGCCCAGAGCCTGTGAAGCAAGGCGAGTGCCTGTGAAGCTATCGCGGTTTGGAAAAGGCCCAGAGCCTGTGAAGCAAGGCGAGTGCCTGTGAAGCTATCACCGTTTGGAAAAGGCCCAGAGCCTGTGAAGCAAGGCGAGTGCCTGTGAAGCTATCGCGTTTTGGAAAAGTCCCGGAGCCTGTGAAGCAAGGCCAATGCCTGTGAAGCTCGCCGCCCCGTGACACTCTCACGTAATAATGAGTGGGGTTGTACACGCCCCGGAGTCTCAGGAGCGCCGGCCTCAGGCCCTGGTGCTGCCTCCCACACCCAGTGGCAGCACTTAGCTCCGCGCTGGTGAGAAGACGTCGAAGACTAGATTAGGTGCCGGACGCGGCTTTTTCATTTGCTTTCCGCAGTTGACGTGTTTACTTGCATTTGAAGTCTTATTGAAGTTGTCGCCGTTGCTGATTTTTGGTTCGTCGATTTCCGCTCCTCGCTTTGGTTTCTCTCATAAACGACCTCGCGAGGGATGGTACTCAAACGTCTTCGCGAGCGTTTCTTCTCTAGCCGCTGGAAGGTTTCATGGCCCGGGCACGTTACAGGAGCACCCCTCTAGTCCGTGCCCCTCGGGCACCGCGACGCGCACACAGGGCCTGGGTCGTTCGCCCCCCCGGCAGGGGTCAAAGACTATCTACGCACAGGCGTGTAGTTAAGAGGCGCAAAAATAAGATCAAGGTAATGGCTAAAACAGCAGTAATTCCCAACACGCCCCAGCGGGGCTCCATGCAGTTGTTTTGTCTTACACAGGAAACAAAAGGAAAAGGAAAGGACGAGCCCGGCGCAGCCCTCCTCACATCAGCCCGCGGAGGCGACCCGGGCTGCCTCCGGGCCTCAGGAAGACTCCCTCTCATGCTTCACCGGGGCACGACGGCGGGCAGACGAGCCATCACCTCCCAAGCAGGCTCGATGGCGCGGGGGCTGACTGCGGCCACAGCTGGAGGAGTCGCTTGAGGAAGAGTGGAAGAAGCTTGGGGAGTCTCGGGCGCCGCCATCCGTGTGGGCGCTATCTCCTCCATCACCGTCGGAGCGGGGCCCCCGGCCGCGGTTGTCATCCTGAGGGCAACACCCCGCGCGGCGACCATCTTCCCCAAACACCCTCACATAGAGGGTGGCGTCGCCGTCAAACCTGAAGTGCAGGGTGCACCGGCGACCCAGGCCGCGAGCGCGGGCGAACGCCTGCCAGCCACGAGTTAAGGCCAAGCCCTCGTTGGCGGAGACCTCCAGCGTGGCCCACGGGGACCTGTTGCAGCAGCCCTCCGCCTGGAGCAAGAGGCCACCAGGAGCACCGGCCGGGAGTTCACCAAGGAGGAAGCGAGGGAATTGGAGCCGGGCGCTAGTCGGCTCTGCCGACAAGACAACGAACTCCGGCAGCAACTGGGCAGCGCGAAAGCGTGGCCTGGGGGAGAGAGCAACCCAGACGCGTCTCTCGGCCACAGCGGCTCGCCCGCCGCCGCGCTGGGAGCCACCACCATGACCACCAAACACTACCGGGGCGGCCACCAGATGCTTCCGTGGGCGCCCACGACCGCGCTTGGGCGGGGGAGAGGTAGGATCGACCTGGAGGGCCTTCCCCTTCTCTGCGGCCGAGTACCTCCTCGATGGAGCCATCACACCAAGGCGGGGCAAGAATTGAGGCAAAGGAGAAAACAAGAAGAGATGGACTGGAAGGGCACGCGCCGTGCCGTACTTATAGCCGGCGAAGGCCAACCGCCGGCCTCCCCGATCACAGGTAATCATGACACGATCTGCATGCAGGGACTTGTCCAACTCGCGCGATCACCGAGGCATCATGGGGACGTGGAGACGCCCACGTCCCATCAACCGCCATGCGGCGCCTAAGGCCGCAGGCTATTAGGGCCCGCGGCGCTTCGCCCTTGCCCTTTCGCCTCTCGGCACGGCCAAGTCCATGCGCACCTTTGGCCCGGGGGCTACTGTCGGCGTTCTGGGAATGGGGGTCCCCAGACTTGCCTGCCTGCGGCCAGCGTTGTGGCTCAAAGGAGGCCCAGTGCGGCCCATCTTCGTCAACACAAGACTCAAGACCCTCGCGAGGGGCCAAGCCTCGCGGGGTGGACGACACGATGCATCCTCGGGCGCAGCCTCCTCAGGCTGGCTCGCGAGGAGGCGGAGAGATCAAGGCGGGGTACCTCGCGAGGTGCCCATGACGCAAGCCATGACGATCGGGGGTGCCAGGCAGGCGCCAGCGCGCGCAGCGTCCTTCTTTCCTCTTTGGTGCAAAGGGGGCAAGCGCAGCCGCGGAGTACCGAGGCATCAGGCAAAGGTTGCCATTTTGGTGCAACGAGACCAAGACCAAGCGGATTACGAGATGGAGGTCACCATGGAGCCCAGCACGGCGTCACCATAGAGCCTTCGGCAGGCGAAGACCAACTTTAGTCAGGATAAGTGTACTAGATATTCCCCTTCGAATTGGCCAATTGTTGGCGCCCTTCCCGCTCAATATTTGGGAAGAGGCCCAGGGCCTTTGCCTATAAATAGGACTGGCCACCCACGTAGCAAGGGGTTCGGTTCGATCTCAACCAGACGGTCGACAAGTGAGAGAAAAGCAGAGAGAGTGAGTGAGAGAGATAGAGAAGGGTGACTGAACTCCTCCTAGCAGTTCATCGCCCCAGCCAAGAACAGACCCTCGCGAGGATATTCTTCCTTGTATTGTTCATCATCACAAGCCCAGGAGGCAATCCACCAACCACACACTGGAGTAGGGTATTACACCACAACGGTGGCCCGAACCAGTATAAACCTTGTGTCTCTTGTGCAGTTCTTTTAGTAGTTTAGATCTTTGCTAGTCGGGGAGGTAGAAGGTGTGATCTCCGCGCGCACCCTAGTGTTTGAACCTTAAGGGTCTGCCGGAACCCGTGATCCGACACCCAAGGACACAGATTTGATTTTTTTCAACCAATTTATATGCACTGGAGCATGTGCATGTAGTTCAAATTTTTATTATGCACATAAATGCATCGAAAACTCAGCTAATGCATAAAAATGTGCAAAAGAACCCTGGAAAATCACAAAAAATAGCACAACACTCCAGTTGTTCTATGTTGACACGAGAAATTTTTTGAAAGCAATAAGAGGCAATGGATATCATTTCGTCCCCAAAGGCGGGGCGTTCCCTATCAAAACCATCATGCTTGTTGTGAGAAGTTCTGGTTTGTGAGAAGCATATACCTAAACCTTCCCCAAATGGGATAAAAATTTACAATGACATGTTGATGCCGCTCCATGATAGCATGCCATCTTTCATGAATTTCAGACGAGTTTTGGATTTACTAGAATTTAAGAACCAGGTATCTCAATGTTTGCGGCTGAGTGATGATGGCAGGGTGTTTAATATTCATTCCCATTTCTTGCATGGGACCTAAGCATGCACCCAAGGACAAAAGATTTGATTTTTCAACCAATTTATATGCACTGGAGAATGTGCATGTAGTTCAAATTTGAATTATGCACATAAATGCATTGAAAACTCAGTTAATGCATAAAAATGTCCAAACAAACCCTAAAAAATCACAAAAAATAACATAACACTCCTGTTGTTCTATGTTGACAGGAGAAAATTTTGAATGCAATAAGAGGCAATGGATATTGTTTCCTCCCCAAAGGTGGGGCGTTCCCTACCGAAACCATAATGCTTGTTGTGAGAAGCTGTGGTTTGTGAGAAGCATATACCCAAACCTGCCCCAAATGGGACAAAAAATTTACCACGACATGTTGATGCCGCTCCATGATAGCATGCCAAGTTTCATGAATTTCAGGCGAGTTTTGGATTTACTATAATTTAAAAACCAGGTATCTCAATGTTTGCGGCCGAGTGACGGTGGCAGGGTGTTTGGCATTCATTCCCATTTCTTGCATGGGACCTAAGCATGCACCCAAGGACAAAGATTTGATTTTTCAACCAATTTATATGCACTGGAGAATGTGTGATACGTCTCCAATGTATCTATAATTTTTTATTTTTCCATGCTATTATCTTATCTGTTTTGGATGTTTAATGGGCTTTAATATGCTCTTTTATATTATTTTTGGGACTAACCTATTAACCGGAGCCCTAGTGCCAGTTTCTGCTTTTTGCCTGTTTTAGAGTTTCGCAGAAAAGGAATTCCAAACGGAGTACAAACGGAAAGAAACCTTCGCAATGATCCTTCTTGGACCGAAAGCAATCCAGAAGACTTGGAGTCGAAGTCTGGAACTCCACGAGGCGGCCACGAGGCAGGAGGGCTCCCCTAGGGGGTAGGCATGCCACCACCCTCACGGGCCCATCGTAGCTCCACCGACGTACTTCTTTCACCTATATATACTCTTATACCCTAGAAACATCGCAGAGAGCCACGAAACCACTTTTCCACCGCCGCAACCTTCTGTACCCATGAGATCCCATCTTGGGGCATTTTCCGGTGATCTACCGGAGGGGGAATCGATCACGGAGGGGTTCTACATCAACACCATTTCCTCTCCGATGAAGCGCGAGTAGTTTACCACAGACCCTCGAGTCCATAGTTATTAGCTAGATGGCTTCTCCTCTGTCTCTCTTTTATTCTCAGTACAAAGTTCTCCTTGATGTTCTTGGAGACCTATTCGATGTAATACTCTTTTGCGGTGTGTTTGCCAAGATCCGATGAATTGTGAGTTTATGAACAAGATTATCTATGAATATTATTTGGTTCTTCTCCGAATTCTTATATTCATGATTTTATATCTTTGTAAGTCTCTTCGAATTATCGGTTTAGTTTGGCCTACTAAATTGATCTTTCTTGCAACGGGAGAAGTGCTTAGCTTTGGGTTCAATCTTGCGGTGTCCTTTCCTAGTGATAGTAGGGGCAGCAAGGCACATATTGTATTGTTGCCATCGGGGATAAAAAGATGGGGTTTATATCATATTGGTTGAGTTTATCCCTCTACATCATGTCATCTTGCTTAATGTGTTACTCTGCTCTTATGAACTTAATACTCTAGATACGTGCTGGATAGTGGTTGATGTGTGGAGTAATAGTAGTATTTGCAGAATCGTTTCGATCTACTTGAAACGAACGTGATGCCTATATTCATGATCATTGCCTTAGATATCCTCATAATTATGCGCTTTACTATCAATTCCTTGGTGGTAATTTGTTCACCCACCGTAATACATGCTTTCTTGAGAGAAGCCACTAATGAAACCTATGGCCCCCCGGGTCTCTCTGTTATTATATTGCATCTCTTTTATTTACATCGCATCTCATTTACTATTTTGCAATCTTTACTTTCCAATCTATATAACAAAAATACCAAAATTATTTACTTTACTATCTTTATTAGATCACTTTTGCGAGTGACCGTGAAGGGATTGACAACCCCTTTATCGCATTGGTTGCAAGGTTCTTGATTGTTTATGCATGTACTAGGTGACTTGTGCGTAGTCTCCTACTGGATTGATACCTTGGTTCTCAAAACTGAGGGAAATACTTACGCTACTTTGCTGCATCACCCTTTCCTCTTCATGGGAAAACAAATGCGTTCTCAAGAGGTAGCAAGAAGGATTTCCGGCGCCGTTGCCGGGGAGATCTATGCCAAGTCAATACATACCAAGTACCCACCATAAACTCTTCTCCCTCGCATTATGTTAGTTGCCATTCGCCTCTCGTTTTCCTCTCCCCCACTTCTAAAACGATTTTCAAAAACCTTCGCCTTTGCTTCGCCACTCTTCTATTCGATCTTGTGTTACCATGTGCCTTCTTTTTGCTTGCATCTTTGCTTGCTAAAATTTTATGGATCCCCATCCACTATTAATCTTTTTAAAGGATCCAATTATGATGAACCAATAGCTAGTGGGTTGAGTGCACTAGATTATCTTTATGGAGTTTTGATTGAAATCCGTGAATCTAAAAATTGTGATGAAGTGCTTTATAAAGTGATTCACAATAGATCTTTGAATAAAAAGAACGATTGCAATTATGTTACTATAAATTCTATTAATGTCTATTGTGCTAATAATATGAAAAACCCTAAGCCTGGGGATGCTAATTTTGCTATGTCTACTACTTGTTGCAATGATCATGATTGGGGTGATTCTTCTTATGATTTTGAAAATTTATTTAAGCCCCATGATGAATATGAGATTGATAGTAATGTTTGCAATAATACTAAAAGTGGGTTTGGAAGAGTGTCAACTTTAGATCCCACATATTTGGACAATGTTCAATCTTATGAAGTTTTTGATAAAAGTGGGTTCGGGGAGGTCATGAGTTTCTTTTATGATAATCCCACTATTTTAGAAGAGTGTCAAAATTGCATGCATGTGGATCATGAAGAGAAAATTTTATGTGATAGTTATATTGTTGAAATTGATTATGATCCTACATGTAATTATTATGATAGAGGGAAATATGGTTGTAGAAATTTTCATGTTGCTAAATTACCTCTCGTTATGTTGAGATTGCTATTGTTTCTTTCCTCTTCCTTGCATATGCTAGTTTTTGCTTGCTATGATAATTTGTTTGCCTATAATATGCCTATGCATAGGAAGTATGTTAGACTTTGATGTGTTTTTCACATGCTATATGATGCTCTCTTTGTGTTTCAACTGCTATGTTTCATGTGAGCATCATTAAAATTATCAATGCCTAGCTAAGGGCGTTAAACGATAGCGCTTGTTGGGAGGCAACCCAATTTTATTTTTGTTCTTTCCTTTTTGTTCCTGTTTAGTAATAAGTAATTCATCTAGCTTATGTTATGATTGTGTTTTTTATTTTTTAATTAGTGTTTGTGCCAAGTAAAGCCTTTAGGATCTTCTTGGGTGATTGTTGTTTGATCTTGCTGATAAAAACAGAAAGTATGCGCTCACGAAAATAATTATCATTTTTTACCAGAGTGTGATAAAATACCAATTCCAACTGAAGTAGATCTACCTACTTTTTATACTGGTCATCCTAAGTTTTCAGAAATTTTGGAGTTATAGAAGTATTCGAAGTCTCCAGATTGCTACAGACCATTCTATTTTAGACAGATTATGTTTTTCGCGTGTTGTTTGCTTATTTTGATGAATCTATGAGTATTATCGGCGGTATGAACCATATAGAAGTTGGAATACAGTAGGTTTAACACAAATATAAATAAAGAATGAGTTCATTAGAGTACCTTAAAGTGGTGGTTTATTTTCCTATACTAACGGAGCTCATGAGATTTTCTGTTGAAGTTTTGTGTTGTGAAGTTTTCAAGTTTTTGGGTAAAGGTTTGATGGGTTTTGGAATAAGGAGTGGCAATAGCATAAGCTTGGGGATGGCCAAGGCACCCCAAGGTAAATCCAAGGACAACCAAAAGCCTAAGCTTTGGGATGCCACGGAAGGCATCCCCTCTTTCGTCTTCGTCTATCAGTAACTTTATTTGAGGCTATATTTTTATTCACCACATGATATGTGTTTTTCTTGGAGTGTCTTGTATGATTTGATTCTTTGATTTTTAGTTTACCACAATCATCCTTGATGTACACACCTTTTTGGGAGAGACACGCATGATTCAGAATTTATTAGAATACTCTTTTGAGCTAGATAATTTTGCTCTAGTACTTCACTTATATCTTTTGAGCTAGATAATTTTGCTCTAGTACTTCACTTATATATTTTTAGAGCACGATGGTGGTTTTATTTTATAGAAATTCTTGATCTATCATGCTTCACTTGTATTATTTTGAGAGTCTTTTAGAATAGCATGGTAATTTGCTTTGGCTATAAAATTAGTCCTATTATGATGGGCATCCAAGATGGGTATAATAAAAACTTTCATAAAGTGCATTGAATACTATGAGAAGTTTGATTCCTTATGATTGTTTTGAGATATGAGGATGGTGATATTAGAATCATGCTAGTTGAGTAGTTGTGGATTTGAGAGATACTTGTGTTAAAGTTTGTCACTCCCATAGCATGCACGTATGGTGAACCGTTATGTGATGAAGTCAGAGCATGATTTATTTTTTGATTGTCTTCCTTATGAGTGGCGGTCGGGGACGAGCGATGGTCTTTCCTACCAATCTATCACCCTAGGAGCATGCGCATAGTACTTCGTTTCAATAACTAATAGATTTTTGCAATAAGTATATGAGTTCTTTTTGACTAATGTTGAGTCCATGGATTATACGCACTCCCACCCTTCCACCGTTGCTAGCCTCTCTAGTACCATGCAACTTTCGCCGGTACCATAAACCCACCATTTACCTTCCTCAAAACAGCCACCATACCTACCTATTATGGCATTTCCATAGCCATTCCGACTTCCGAGATATATTGCCATGCAACTTTCCACCATTCCGTTTATTATGACACGCTTCATGATTGTCATATTGGTTTGCATGATCATGTAGTTGACATCGTATTTTTGGCAAAGCCACCTTCATAATTCTTTCATACATGTCACTCTTGATTCATTGCACATCCCGGTACACCGCCGGAGGCATTCACATAGAGTCATATTTTGTTCTAAGAGTCGAGTTATAATTCTTGAGTTGTAAGTAAATAAAAGTGTGATGATCATCATTATTAGAGCATTGTCCCAGTGAGGAAATAATGATGGATACTATGATTCCCCCACAAGTCGGGATGAGACTACGGGCGAAAAAGATAAAAAAAGGAAGCCAAAGAAAAAAAAAGGCCAAAAAAAACAAAAAAATGAGAGAAAAAGAGGGAAGGGACAATGCTACTATCCTTTTTCCACACTTGTGTTTCAATGTAGCACCATGATCTTCATGATAGAGAGTCTCCTATGTTGTCACTTTCATATACTAGTGGGAATCTTTCATTATAGAACTTGGCTTGTATATTCCAATGATGGGCTTCCTCAAAATGCCCTAGGTCTTCGTGAGCAAGTGAGTTGGATGCACACCCACTTCGTTTCTTTTTGAGCTTTCATACATTTATAGCTCTAGTGCATCCATTGCATGGCAATCCCTACTCACTCACGTTGATATCTATTGATGGGCATCTCCATAGCCCGTTGATACGCCTAGTTGATGTGAGACTATCTTCTCCATTTTGTCTTCTCCACAACCACCCCTCTATTGCACCTATAGTGTTATATTCATGGCTCACGCTCATGTATTGCGTGAAGATTGAAAAAGTTTAAGAACATCAAAAGTATGAAACAATTGCTTGGCTTGTCATCGGGGTTGTGCATGATTAAATTTTGTGTGTGATGAAAATAGAGCATAGCCGGACTATATGATTTTATAGGGATAGCTTTCTTTGGCCATGTTATTTTAAGAAGACATGATTGATTTATTAGTATGCTTAAAGTATTATTGTTTTTATGTCAATATTAAACTTTTGTTTTCAATCTTTCGGATCTGAACATTCATGCCACAATAAAGAAAATTACATTGATAATTTTATAGGTAGCATTCCACATCAAAAAAATCTATTTTTATCATGTACCTACTCGAGGACGAGCAAGAATTAAGCTTGAGGATGCTGGATACATCTCCAACGTATCTATAATTTTTTATTGTTCCATGCTATTATATTATCTGTTTTGAATGTTTAATGGGCTTTAATATGCTCTTTTATATTATTTTTGGGACTAACCTATTAACAGGAGGCCTAGTGCCAGTTTCTGTTTTTTTTGCCTATTTTAGAGTTTCACAGAAAAGGAATACCAAACGAAGTCCAAATAGAATGAAACCTTCACGATGATCTTTCTTGGACCGAAAGAAATCTAGAAGACTTGGAGTCGATGTATGGAACTCCACGACGCCGCCACGAGGCATGAGGGCGCGCCCCCACCCTCGTGGGCCCCTCGTAGCTCCACCGACGCACTTCTTTCGCCTCTATATACTCTTATAACCTAGAAACATTGTAGAGAGCCACAAAACCACATTTCCACCGCCGCAACCTTCTGTACCCGTGAGATCCCCTCTTTGGGCCTTTTTCGGCGATCTGCTGGAGGGGGAATCGATCACGGAGGGCTTCTACATCAACACCATTGCCTCTCCGATGAAGCGTGAGTAGTTTACCACAGACCTTCAGGTCCATGGTTATTAGCTAGATGGCTTCTTCTCTCTCTTTGATTCTCAATAAAAAGTTCTCCTCGATGTTCTTGGAGACCTATTTGATGTAATACTCTTTTGCGGTGTGTTTGCCGAGATCCGATGAATTGTGGGTTTATGAACAAGATTATCTACGAATATTATTTGGTTCTTCTCTGAATTCTTATATGCATGATTTGATATCTTAGCAAGTCTCTTCGAATTATCGGTTTAGTTCGGCCTACTAGATTGATCTTTCTTGCAATGGGAGAAGTGCTTAGCTTTGGGTTCAATCTTGCGGCGTCCTTTCCTAGAGAAGTAGGGGCAGCAAGGCACGTATTGTATTGTCGCCATCGAGGATAAAAAGATGGGGTTTATATCATATTGCTTGAGTTTATCCCTCTACATCATGTCATCTTGCTTAATGCATTACTCTGTTATTATGAACTTAATACTCTAGATGCATGCTGGATAGTGGTCGATGTGTGGAGTTATAGTAGTAGATGCAGAATCGTTTCGATCTACTTGACACGGTTGTGATGCCTATATTCATGATCATTGCCTTAGATATCCTCATAACTATGCGATTTTCTATCAATTGCTCGGCAGTAATTTGTTCACCCACCGTAATACATGCTATGTTGAGAGAAGCCACTAGTGAAACCTATGGCCCCCGGGCCTCTTTCTTATTATATCGCATCTCTTTTATGTAGATCGCATCTCGTTTACTATTTTGCGATGTTTACTTTCCAATCTATACAAAAAAATACCAAAAATATTTACTTTACTATCTTTATTAGATCTCACTTTTGCGAGTGACCTTGAAGGGATTGACAACTCCTTTATTGCGTTGGTTGCAAGGTTCTTGATTGTTTATGCAGGTACTAGGTGACTTGTGCGTTGTTTCCTACTAGGTTGATACCTTGGTTCTCAAAACTGAGGGAAATACTTACGCTAATTTGCTGCATCACCCTTTCCTCTTCAAGGGAAAACCAACGCATGCTCAAGAGGTAGCAATGTGCATATAGTGCAAATTTGAATTATGCACATAAATGCATTGAAAACTTAGTTAATGCATAAAAAACGTCCAAACGAACCCTGAATAATTCCAATTCTTTTATGATCACTGCAGATAAAAGGTCTAGCAATTCAAACTCCGTCCATGGCCATTGTGACCCCATTATGTAATTCAAATCAAGACAAAAGATCAAGTAGATCCCACATAGTTTATTATAACAAACCGTGTGAGATGCAGCACAAAAAATCTTGGAGCACTATCAGAGTACAGTACGCATACGGCTTACGTGAGAAGGTGCGACGGCTATAGTCCACAGCCCGCTCTGAGTAAGGGACCGTGTCTGATGACACTTTGCGCCCCAGTTTTTTCGCTGAAGAGATTCCAAATTTTTGTCTTCCACGGAAATATCTACCTCCCCGCCCCCTCCCCCTTACCAAAAGCCATATTTCCCCTGTTTCCGCCTTCCTTTCCAACTTGAAACCTTCACTCCTTGCTTGCAGCGCCGCCTCCTCACCAGCAACCCTCCTTCACGCTGCTCAGCCTGGCCTATCCAGGCAGGTAATCCACACCCGACCCCCATTCTCCTCCTCCTTCCACATCCCAAACGCCCCGACCGCCGGTGCGAGCACGACACCTTCCACCCAAATCACCGACCCCTCCACCAAATAAGTGCCGACCTAAGCCATGGTGCACGCAGTATAGCCAGGACCTCAAGGAGCATTTGGCAGCGAAGAAGCAAATAACGGTCGCACGCGCGGGTGAGGTCGCGATGGCTGCCATTCGTGTCGACCCCCAGATCTTGGAGAAGCACCTCACCATCGAGGCCACCATTGACGCCTTGTGCGCCGACACCACGACATGGTTGGCTGCTTTAAATGACAGTTCGTGGCGTTTTCTCGAGGCCACCATTGGTGCCTTCGACGAAGACTATGAGGTGTTTTCTTAGCGTGCACGTGCTTACCTCATCTCGAGAGCTAGCAGGTTGGTGCCGGGAGTGGCTCAGGCAACTCACCACTACAACGAGGGCATCAACGATGCGGAGGCCTCTCCCTCTTCCATGTCCAAGGAGCCAATCATCATCGATATCTCCGACAATGACGAGCAGCTTGTCTTATTCGCTCACTATAAGGACCCATGTTCAGTTTGCTAGCTACTGCCTTTCCTTAACAAATTCTAGTGAATTGTGCTATCTACTTTTACCATGCAATCTTCTGCTATAGTGTATATGTTCTATATGTCGTGCAATGTGGTGTTCAGTTAACTGCTTGGTTCAATTATGCAAATGTGATGTTCAGTTAACATTTGGTTCATTTGTTGTGGTGCTTAGTTAACTGCTTGGTTCAATTCTGCAATGCGATGTTCAATTGTTGTGGCTACATTCTCTTATTGTATACCATGTGAGGAATAAATCAAATTTGGCTGCACTTAATACATGAGAAACATATACAAGTGCAATAGTTCCTAGTTCTAAATCATGCTTGGTTTGGATAAATTGGTTTTCCATGTGGCTTGAATTAATCTGATGAATATGCAATGTGCTTATTTTTCATCAACATATTTTACTGATAGCATGCGAACCCTTACTTGACCTGATGATTAACTACCTTATATGTGTTGCAGGGAAACAATGGGAAGCATTGAGGTTTACAAGATGATACTAACTATTATACCTTGCCTTTTTATATCTTTGCCCCGTTTCCAACATAAAGAAGATATTTATGCACATCCTTGTTTTCAGGGTTCACTGATGATTACCTCTCAAACCACCTCTGTGGTCAGGAGGCGAGGAAAGTTTTCATACAACACCCACGGTTCAATATTGAAGTGTTCCTAAAGAGGTCGAAGGATGGACGGTCAATCATCCACAGGCACTGGCCTAAAGTTGCAAAGACCATCAACATGAATGAAGGCTCAATATTCGCCTTCCGCTTCAGCAGTTTTCCAGATGAGATGCACCTCTCCATGTACCGTCTATGATGCTCATTTCGAAAGGTTCTAGATGTTGCATGTAAAACTTGCTGCTGGTGCAGTTGTGCAATGGGGTAGCTGAGTGCTAAAGCTATATCATGTTGTACTCCGATGTATTTCAATTATGAAATCATGCTTCCTTAATAAGGAAATAGAATATATTATGTGCTTAATATGAATGTCAATTAGATTAGTAAATGGATTATTAATAATAGGGCAATTAGCCTGCTAATTGGCCAATTAGCTTGCTAATTGGGTTTTCCTATTGCAAATGGTTAAGGAGAAAACACCGTGGGCAATGACCTCAGGTAACGCACATAGTTTCTAGGAACAAACCATGTTGGATCAATGAAAAATCACACACGACATTCTCTTTAAAACTATTTGCATTACGGCACCTTGCGCAAAAGTTTTCCTTAGAGTGACTATGTGGGATGTAAATACAAACAGAAACATTTAGCGATGACTGACTGTGTGGGATGTACTTATGACCGGAAATGATTTCGCCTGTATAATTCTCTTTTCAGAACTATTGTACGCACTTCTGTATTTGAGTGCATATTAGATTTCCCTCTGTTCCTAAAAGCACAAGTGCTCCCTGGGTGGTTTTAGCAATTAATGCCAACATATATCTTGTTGGACTAATGTTTTTATCTAGTATATTTCAGGCAAGTTCAACAGATGGAGTGGCGAGGACAAGAGGATATTGAACCCTTTCAAGATGCTAGGGACAAAAGATTGGCTCAAGCTCTAAAGATCAAGACTCTACATTTTACTTTTAGTGATCCAAGATCACATTGAGTCCATAGGAAAAGCCAATACTATTAAAAGGGGATGAGGTGTTGCTTAATGGCTTACTTGCTCAAAGTGCTTAGTGATATGCTCCAAAGCCCTCAACCACTTTCCCATATCCACATATGTCCCAAACAAAAAGTCAAACTCGGCCCAGCCAAAATTTCCTACCTGGTGCCACCGAGTTCACTTGACATTGCCACTGCTAGAAACCCTAGTCAAATCGGTCTCACCGAGATGGGCTTACAAACTCTCTGTTACCTATTGCAATAATTTTGGTCCCACCGAGATATGCAATCGGTCCCACCGAGTTTGCTTGACCAAATCTTTGTTTTGCCTATTACCAAAATCAGTCTCACCGAGTTTGCGTAATCGGTCA
Organism: Triticum monococcum; assembly: GCA_034509565.1. NCBI lineage: Eukaryota > Viridiplantae > Streptophyta > Magnoliopsida > Poales > Poaceae > Triticum > Triticum monococcum. The sequence goes on along the minus strand of CM067844.1, from coordinate 579,386,820 downwards.
AACCGAGACGAGGTATTACCCTAACCCGACCGAGTTGATCATATCGGTCCCACCGAAATGTCTAACGGTCACATTATGAACCAAATCGGTCCTACTGAGTTGTCTGATTCGGTCCACCGAGTTTGGTGATTTGTGTGTAACGGTTAGATTTTGTGTGGAGGCTATATATACCCCTCCACCCACTCTCCATTCATGGAGAGAGCCATCAGAACATGCCTACACTTCCAACATACATTTTCTGATAGAGAACCACCTACACTTGTGTTGAGGTCAAGATATCCCATTCCAACCACATAAATCTTGATCTCTAGCCTTCCCCAAGTTGCTTTCCACTCAAACCCTCTTTCCACCAAATCCAATCCTATGAGAGAGATATGAGTATTGGGGAGACTATCATTTGAAGCACAAGAGCAAGGAATTCATCATCAACACACCATCTATTACCATTTGAAGAGTGGTGTCTCCTAGATTGGTTAGGTGTCACTTGGGAGCCTCCGTCAAGATTGTGGAGTTGAACCAAGGAGTTTGTATGGGCAAGGAGATCGCCTACTTCGTGAAGATCTACCCTAGTGAGGCAAGTCCTTCGTGGGCGATGGCCATGGTGGGATAGACAAGGTTGCTTCTTCTTGGACCCTTCGTGGGTGGAGCCCTCCGTGGACTCGCACAGCCATTACCCTTCGTGGGTTGAAGTCTCCATCAACGTGGTTGTACGATAGCACCACCTATCGGAACAACGCCAAAAATCTCCATCTCCAATTGTGTTTGCACACTCAAATCCCATCCCTTTACATTCTTGCACCTTGCATGATTTACTTTCCGCTGCTCATATACTCTTGTCATGCTTGCTTGATATGTATTGTGCATGTTTAAACTTGTGCTAAAACTCCACTTCAACTTAAAGAAATTAAAACCTGCAACTTTTCTTACTAAGAGTCTATTCACCCCCCTCTAGACACCTCCTCTCGATCCTTTCAATTGGTATCAGAGATTTGGTCTCCATTGCTTTGGTTTAAACATCTTTGGAGGAAGATGGATGAGTCTACGTTGGGGAGTCTTAGACATAGAGTGCCTATACTTGATGGAGAGTACTTTCATGAGTGAAAAAATGAGATGCTTGAGATTTTCAATGAATATCATTTGAACAAGTACATTACCAGCCCCTGTGAAACACATGTTGATCCTTTGCGTGCTACCCTTGATGAGTCTATTGACATGATCTGTAATCTTAGAACTGTCAATTTAATCACTAGAGGTTTGCCCAGAAACTTGCTTGCTAGCTTGCATGCTCTTGATTGTGCCTACACCATATGGAGATCCCTTGAGGAATGATTTCCAAGATATTTGTTGAAAAACTTAGATGAGATTCTTCACAAGTATATTGCCTTTAGTAAGATGAGTTCCAATGATCCCAAATTTGGTGATTGTTTATTTGAGCTTACTAATCTTACGAGTGCCAAAGGAGATGTTGGAATCATTAGCGATATCATTTATGAAGTCATTAGAATTCATAGAGATGAACACTGTTACGGTCATACTTCTAATGAATCACTCTCTCTAGGAATTTATCCACCACATGACGATGTTGAAGATGGATACTATGATGAGGATGATGATAGTGACTATGATCTTGATGATGCAATGAGACACTTGTTGGGGAACATAGTAATTTCAAAAAAATACTACGCACATGCAAGATAATGGTGATGCATAACAACGAGAGGGAAGAGTATCCTCCACGTACCCTCGTAGACCGTAAGTGGAAGCGTTATGAGAACGTGGTTGATGTAGTCGAACGTCTTCGCGATCCGACCGGTCCAAGTACCGAACGCACAGAACCTCCGAGTTCACCACACGTTCAGCTCGATGACGTACCATGAACTCTGATCCAGCAGAGCTTCATGGGAGAGTTTTGTCGGCACGACGGTGTGATGACGGTGATGATGATGCTACAGATGCAGGGCTACGCCTAAGCACCGCTACGATATGATCGAGGTGGATTATGGTGGAGGGGGGCACCGCACATGGCTTGGAACAATCAACTTGTGTGTCTTGGGGTGCCCCCTGCCCCCGTATATAAAGGAGAAAGGGTGGAGACCGGCTGGCCCTTGCAGGGTGCGCCAGGAGGAGGAGTCCTCCTCCTAGTAGGAGTAGGACTTCCCTTTCCTACTCCTACTAGGAAGGGGAAAGGAAGGAGGAGAGGGAGAAGGAAGGAGAGGGAGGAAAGGAGGAAAGGGGGCCGTGCCCCTTGTCCAATTCGTTTTTCGCTAGGGGGCCGCGCGCCCTACCTTATCCTGCCTCCTCTCTTCCACCACTTGGCCCATGAGGCCCAATACTTCTTCCCCCGTATTCCTGTAACTCCCCGATACTCTGAAAACTACCCAAATCACTCAGAACCTTTCCGATGTCTGAATATAGTCGTCCAATATATCGATCTTTACGTCTCGGCCATTTCGAGACTCCTCTTCATGTCCTCGATCTCATCCGGGACTCCAAACTACCTTCGATACATCAAAACACATAAACTCATAATATTGATCGTCACCGAACGTTAAGCATGCGGACCCTACGGGTTCGAGAACTATGCAGACATGCCCGAGACACGTCTCTGGTCAATAACCAATAGCGGAACCTGGATGCTCATATTGGCTCCCACATATTCTACAAAGATCTTTATCGGTCAAACCACATAACAACATACATTGTTCCCTTTGTCATCGTCATGTTACTTGCCCGAGATTCGATCGTCGGTATCGCAATACCTAGTTCAATCTCGTTAGTAGCAAGTCTCTTTACTCGTTTCTGTAATGCATCATCCCGCAACTAACTCATTAGTTGCATTGCTTGCAAGGCATATAGTGATGTGTATTACCGAGAGGGCCCAGAGATACCTCTCCGACAATCGGAGTGACAAATCCTAATCTCGATCTATGCCAAGTCAACAAGTACCATCGGATACACCTGTAGAGCACCTTTATATCACCCAGTTACGTTGTGACGTTTGGTAGCACACAAAGTGTTCCTCCAGTAATCGGGAGTTGCATAATCTCATAGTCATAGAAACATGTATAAGTCATGAAGAAAGCAATAATAGTAAACTAAAACGATCAAGTGCTAAGCTAACGGAATGGGTCAAGTCAATCGCATCATTCTCCCAATGATGTGATCCCGTTTATCAAATGACAACTCATGTCTACGGTTAGGAAACATAACCATCTTTGACCAACGAGCTAGTCAAGTAGAGGCATACTAGTGACACTCTGTTTGTCTATGTATTCACACATGTATTATGTTTCCGGTTAATACAATTCTAGCATGAATAATAAACATTTATCATGAAATAAGGAAATAAATAATAACTTTATTATTGCCTCTAGGGCATATTTCCGTCAGTCTCCCACTTGCACTAGAGTCAATAATCTAGTTCACATCTTTATGTGATTAGTTCACATCTCCATGTGACTAATACCCAAAGGGTTTACTAGAGTCAATAATCTAGTTCACATCGCTATGTGATTAACACCCAAAGAGTGATCATGTTTTTCTTGTGAGAGAAGTTTAGCATACGGGTCTGCAACATTCAGATCCGTATGTATTTCGCAAATTTCTATGTCTACAATGCTCTGCACGGAGCTACTCTAGCTAATTGCTCCCACTTTCAATATGTATCCAGATCAAGACTTAGAGTCATCTAGATCGATGTGAAAAGCTTGCATCAACGTAACTCTTTACGACGAACTCTTTTATCACCTCCATAACCGAGAAATATTTGAATAGTCCTCTAAGGATAATTTTGACCGCTGTCTAGTGATCTACTCCTAGATCACTATTGTACTCCCTTGCCAGAAAGATGCTAAGGTATACAATAGGACTGGTAAACAGCATAGCATACTTTATAGAACCTATGACTGAGGCATAGGGAATGACTTTTCATTCTCTTTCTATTTTCTGTTGTGGTCAGGTTTTGAGTCTTTACTCAACTTCACACCCTGCAACACAGGCAAGAACTCCTTCTTTGGCTGTTCCATTTTAAACTACTTCAAAATCTTGTCATGGTATGTACTCATTGAAAAATCTTATCAAGCGTCTTGATCTATCTCTATAGATCTTGATGCTCAATGTGTAAGGAGCTTCATCGAGGTCTTTCCTTGAAAAACTCTTTTCAATCACTCCTTTATGTTTTCCAGAAAATTCTACATTATTTTTGATCAACAATATGTCATTCACATATACTTCTCAAAAATGTTGTAGTGCTCCCACTCACTTTCTTGTAAATACAGGCTTCACCGCAAGTCTGTATAAAACCATATGCTTTGATCACTTTATCAAAGTATATATTCCAACTCCGAGATGCTTGCACTAGTCCATAGATGGATCGCTGGAGCTCGCACACTTTGTTAGGACCTTTAGGATTGACAAAACCTTCTTGTTGCATCATATACAACTCTTCTTTAAGAAATCCATTAAGGAATGCAGTTTTGACATCCATTTGCCAGATTTCATAAAATGCGGCAACTGCTAACATGATTCGGATAGACTTTTAAGCATCGATACGAGTGAGAAAATCTCATCGTAGTCAACACCTTGAACTTGTCAAAAACATTTTGCGACAATTTGAGCTTTGTAGATAGTAACACTACTATCAACGTCTGTCTTCCTCTTGAAGATCCATTTATTCTTAATGACTCACCGATCATCGGGCAAGTCCATCAAAGTCCATACTTTGTTCTCATACATGGATCCCATCTCAGATTTCATGGCCTTAAGCCATTTCGTGGAATCTGGGCTCATCATCGTTCCTCATAGTTCGTAGGTTCGTCATTGTCAAGTAACATGACATCCAGAACAGGATTACCGTACCACTCTGGTGTGGATCTCACTCTGGTTGACCTACGAGGTTTGGTAGTAACTTGATCTGAAGTTACATGATCATCATCATTAGATTCCTCACTAATTGGTGTAGGAGTCACAGGAATATATTTCTGTGATGAACTACTTTCCAATAAGGGAGCAGGTACTGTTACCTCATCAAGTTCTACTTTCCTCCCACTCCTTTCGAGAGAAACTCGTCTAGAAAGGATGCATTCTTAGCAACGAATGTCTTGCCTTCGGATCTGTGATAGAAGGTGTACCCAACTGTCTCCTTTGGGTATCCTATGAAGACACATTTCTCCGATTTGGGTTTGAGCTTATTAGGATGAAACTTTTTCACATAAGCATCGCAACCCAAAACTTTAAGAAATGACAACTTTGGTTTCTTGCCAAACCATAGTTCATATGGCGTCGTCTCAACGGATTTAGATGGTTCCCTATTTAACATGAATGCAGCTGTCTCTAATGCATAACCCCAAAACGATAGTGGTAAATCGGTAAGAGACATCATAGATTGCACCATATCTAATAAAGTACGATTACGATGTTCGGACACACCATTACGCTACGGTGTTCCAGGTGGCGTGAGTTGCGAAACTATTCCGCATTGTTTCAAATGAAGACCAAACTCATAACTCAAATATTCTCCTCTACGATCAGATCATAGAAACTTTATTTTCTTGTTTATGATGATTTTCCACTTCACTCTGGAATTATTTGAAATTTTCAGATGTTTCAGATTTATGTTCCAACAACAAGATATACCCATATCTTACTCAAATCATCTATGAAATGAAGGTCAGAAAATAACGATACATGCCGCGAGCCTCAACACGCATCGGACTGCATACATCAGTATGTATTATTTCCAACAAGTATGTTGCTCGCTCCATTGTTCCGGAGAACGGAGTCTTAGTCATATTTCCCATGAGGCATGGTTCGCAAGCATCAACTGATTCACAATCAAGTGATTCCGAAAGCCCATCAGCATGGATTTTCTTCATGCCCTTTACACCAATATGACCTAAACGGCAGTGCCACAAATAAGTTGCACTATCATTATTAACTTTGCATCTTGTGGCTTCAATATTATGAATATGTGTATCACTACGATCAAGATTCAATAAACCATTCACCTTGGGTGTATGACCATTGAAGGTTTTATTCATGTAAACAGAACAACAATTATTCTCTGACTTTAAATGAATAACCGTATTGCAATAAACATGATCAAATCATATTCATGCTTAATGCAAACACCAAATAACATTTATTTAGGTTCAACACTAATCCCGAAAGTATAGGGAGTGTGCGTTGATGATCATATCAATCTTGGAACCTCTTCCAACACATATCATCACTTCACCCTTAACTAGTCTCTGTTCATTCTGCAACTCTCATTTCGAGTTACTGATCTCAGCAACTGAACTAGTATCAAATACTAAGGGGTTGCTATAAACACTAGTAAAGTACACACCAATAACATGTATATCAAATATACCGTTCACTTTGCCATCCTTCCTATCCGCCAAATACTTGGGGTAGTTTTGCTTCCAGTGACAAGTCTCTTTGTAGTAAAAGCACTTAGTCTCAGGCTTAGGTCTAGACTTGGGCTTCTTCACTTGAGCAGCAACTTGCTTGCTGTTCTTCTTGAAGTTCCCCTTCTTCGCTTTTCCCTTTACTTGAAACTAGTGGTCTTGTCAACCATCAACACTTTATGCTTTTCTTGATTTCTACCTTCGTCGATTTCAGCATCACGAAGAGCTTGGGAGTAGTTTCCGTTATCCCTTGCATATTATAGTTCATCACGAAGTTCTAGTACCTTGGTGATAGTGACTAGAGAACTCTGTCAATCACTATCTTATCTGGAAGATTAACTCCCACTTGATTCATGTGATTGTAGTACTCAGACATTCTGAGCACATGCTCACTAGCTGAGCTATTCTCCTCCATCTTGTAGGCAAAGTACTTGTCAAAGGTCTCATACCTTTCAACATGGGCATGAGTCTGAAATACTAATTTCAACTCTTCGAACATCTCATGTACTCCACGGCGTTCAAAACTTCTTTGAAGCCCCGACTCTAAGCCGTAAAGCATGGTGCACTAAACTATCAAGTAGTCATCATATTGTGCTCGCCAAACGTTCATAGCGCCTCCATCTGCTCCTGCAATCGGTCTGTCACCTAGCGGTGCATCAAGGACATAATTCTTCTGTGCAGCAATGAGGATAATCCTCAGATCACAGATCCAATCCGCATCATTACTACTAACATCTTTCAACTTAGTTTTTCTCTAGGAACATACCAAAATAAACAGGGAGCTACATTGCGAGCTATTGATCTACAACATAGTTATGAAAATAATATCAGGACTAAGTTCATGATAAATTAAATTTTAATTAACCATATTACTTAAGAACTCCCACTTGGATAGACATCCCTCTAGTCATCTAAATGATCACGCGATCCAAATCAATTAAACCATGTCCGATCGTCACGTGAGATGGAGTAGTTTTCAATGGTGAACATCACTATGTTGATCATATCTACTGTATGATTCACGCTCGACCTTTCGGTCTCCAGTGTTCCGAGGCCATATCTGCATATGCTAGGCTCGTCAAGTTTAACTCGAGTATTTTGCGTGTGCTAAACTGGCTTGCACCCGTTGTATAAGAACGTTGAGCTTATCACACCCGATCATCACGTGGTGTCTCAGCACGCCGAACTTTTGCAACGGTGCATACTCAGGGAGAACACTTGTACCTTGAAATTTTTAGTGAGAGATCATCTTATAATGCTACCGTCAAACTAAGCAAAATAAGATGCATAAAGGATAAACATCATATGCAATCATAATATGTGACATGATATGGCCATGATCATCTTGCGCCTTTGATCTCCATCTCCAAAGTACTATCATGATCTCTATCGTCACCGGCATGACACCATGATCTCCATCATCTTGATCTCTATCAATGTGTCCTCACATGGTCGTCTCGGCAACTATTGCTATCATATGGCGATAAAGTAAAGCAATTACATGGCACTTGCACCTTATGCAATAAAGAAACAACTATAAGGCTTCTGCTAGTTGCCGATAACTTCAACAAAATATGATCATCTCATACAACAATTTAATCTCATCACGTCTTGACCATATCACATCACAACATGCCCTGCAAAAACAAGTTAGACGTCCTCTACTTTGTTGTTGTAAGTTTTACGTGGCTGCTATGGGCTGAGCAAGAACCGTTCTTACCTACGCATCAAAACCACAACAATATTTCATCAAGTTAGTGTTGTTTTCAGCTTCAACAAGGACCGGGCGTAGTCACACTCGCGTGCCACCTGTGTGCAAGGCACGTCGGTAGAACGACCAGTCTCGCGTAAGCATACGCGTAATGTCGGTCTGGGCCGCTTCATCCAAAAATAACGCCGAACCAAAGTATGACATGCTGGTAAGCAGTATGACTTGTATCGCCCACAACTCACTTGTGTTCTACTCGTGCATATAACATCTACGCATAAACCTGGCTCGGATGCCACTTTTGGGGAATGTAGTAATTTCAAAAAAAAACCTATGCACAAGCAAGATCATGGTGATGCATAGCACCGAGAGGGAAGAGTATCATCCATGTACCCTCGTAGACCGTTAGCAAAAGCATTATGAGAATGCAGTTGATGTAGTCGAACGTCTTCGCGATCCGACCGATCCAAGTACCGGACGCATGGCACCTCCGAGTTCACCACACGTTTAGCTCGATGACGTCCCATGAACTCCGATCCAGTAGAGCTTCATGGGAGAGTTTCGTCAGCACAGCGGCGTGATGACGGTGATGATGTTGCTACCGACATAGGGCTTCACCTAAGCACTGCTATGATACAATCGAGGTGGATTATGGTGGAGGGGGGCACCGCACATGGCTTGGAACAATCAACTTGTGTGTCTTGGGGTGCCCCCTCCCCTCGTATATAAAGGAGCAAGGGGGGAGCCCGGCCGGACCTTGCAGGGCGCGCCAGGAGGAGGAGTCCTCCTCCTAGTAGGAGTAGGACTCCCCTTTCCAACTCCTACTAGGAGGGGGAAAGGAAGGGGGCCGCATGCCCTACCTTGTCCTGCCTCCTCTCTTCCACCACTTGGCCCATGACGCCAAATACTTCTTCCACCGTATTCCCGTAACTCCTCGGTACTCCAAAAATACCTGAATCACTCGGAACCTTTTCGATGTCCGAATATAGTCGTCCAATATATCAATATTTACGTCTCGACCATTTTGAGACTCCTCGTCATGTCCCCGATCTCATTCGGGACTCCGAACTACCTTACGTACATCAAAACACATAAACTCATAATACTGATCGTCACCGAATGTTAAACGTGAGGACACTACGGGTTCGAGAAATATGCAGACATGACCGAGACACGTCTCCGGTCAATAACCAATAGCGAAGCCTGGATGCTCATATTGGCTCCCACATATTTTACGAAGATCTTTATTGTTCAAACCGCATAACAACATACGTTGCTCCCTTTGTCATCGGCATGTTACTTGCCCGAGATTCGATCGTCGGTATCTCAATACCTAGTTCAATCTTCTTACTGGCAAGTATATTTACTCATTTCCGTAATGCATCATCCCGCAACTAACTCATTAGTTGCATTGCTTGCAATGCTTATAGTGATGTGTATTACCGAGAGGGTCCAGAGATACCTCTCCAACAATCGGAGTGAAAAATCCTAATCTTGATCTATGCCAACTCAACAAGTACCATCGGAGACACCTGTAGAGCACCTTTATAATCACCCGGTTACGTTGCGATGTTTGGTAGCACACAAAGTGTTCCACTGGTAATCGGGAGTTGCATAATCTCATAGTCATAGGAACATGTATAAGTCATGAAGAAAGCAATAGTAGTAAACTAAAACAATCAAGTGTGAAGCTAACGAAATGGGTCAAGTCAATCACATCATTCTCCTAATGATGTGATCCGGTTTATCATTGACAACTCATGTCTATGGTTAGGAAACATAACCATCTTTGACCAACAAGCTAGTCAAGTGGATGCATACTAGTGGCACTCTGTTTGTCTATGTATTCACACATGTATTATATTTCCGGTTAATACAATTCTAGCATGAATAATAAACATTTATCATGAAATAAGGAAATAAATAATAACTTTATTATTGCCTCTAGGGCATATTCCTTCAACACTTTGGTCTTATGGCTAATCTTCGCGGCTACATGGCTGGAGGAAAGGAATGGGTTCTAGATAGTGGGTGTACCGATCATATGACTGGAGACAAAGATATGTTTCGTGAGCTTGCTGGAAAAAACGACCCTCGAAAGTATGTCACTTTTGGTGATAACTCAAAGGGTAAGGTGGTTGGCCTTGGTAAGGTGGCCATATCACATGATAGCTCCATACAAAATGTTATGCTCATTGAATCTCTTGGCTACAATTTAGTTTCCGTATCTAGACTTGCTGACTTTGGTTTCAATGTCCTATTTACTGAAGTAGATTGCCAAGTGTTTCGTAGAGATAATCATAAAATGGTCTTTACCGGTACACGTACAGGTGATCTTTACATTGTTGATTTCACTAAAAATGCTCAACCTAAAACTTGCCTAATTGCTAAATCCTCGAAAGGTTGGTTGTGGCATAGAAGGTTAGGTCATGTGGGCATGCGAAATCTTGATAAGCTTATTAAAGGTGATCATATCCTTGGAGTAAAATATGTTATATTTGAAAAGGATAGACTTTGTAGTGGTTGGCAAGCAGGAAAACAAGTTGGAGGAAGTCACCCCGTGAAGAACATTATGACCACAAGAAGACCGCTCGAGCTACTTCATATGGATCTTTTTGCCTACAAGAGTCCCGGTGGTAACTCATTTGGTCTAGTCATAGTGATGATTTTCAAGATTTACATGGGTGTTCTTTCTTGATGATAAATCGCAGCTCCAAAAGGTCTTCAAGAGCTTCGCTAGGAAGGCGCAAAATCAATTTGAAGTGAAGATCAAGAAGGTTCGCAACGACAATGGAACGGAGTTCAAGAACGCAAATGTGGACACCTTTCTTGACGAAGAAGGGATTTCACACGAGTTCTCGGCTACGTACACACCACAACAAAATGGAGTTGTTGAGAGGAAGAACCGAACTCTTATTGAGATGGCGATAATGATGCTTGATGACTACAAGACTCCAAAACACTTTTGGGCGGAAGCGGTTGAGACAGCATGTCATGCAACAAATCGCTTGTATCTCCACAAGCTGTTCGGCAAGACAGCATACGAGCTTCCCACCGGTAACAATCCCCAAGTTGGATACTTTCAAGTATTCGGCTCAAAGTGCTACATTCTTGATAAGCATCGCCGTTCTAAATTTGCTCCTAAATCTCATGAAGGTTTCCTACTTGATTATGGCTCAAACTCTCACACTTACCGTGTCTACAACAATTTCACCCGGAAGGTTGAAGAGACGGTAGATGTGATGTTTGATGAATCTAACGGCTCGCAAGTAGAGCAATTGCCAATTGATGTAGGAGATAAGTATCCTTCGGAAACAATCCAATACTTGTCTATTGGCAATATTCGTCCAACAGAGGTAAAGGAGAGTACCTCGTCCGTCCAAGTGGAAGCTTCTACCTCACGACAAGGTGAACCAAGAGTTGATACGGAAGCATACACAAGTGGGATGCACCAAGATGAAGAAAACAAGGAAGTACACCAAGGAGAACCTCATCAACCTCCTTCTCCACCAAGACAAGAGAATAACAACGCCAATAATGAAGAAGGCCAAGAAGAAGGACAAGATGATGAAGAAGATGTTCCACCCCGACCCAAGCAAAAGCATTCACGAGTTCGAGCAATAGTCTCAAGAGACCATCCCGTCGAACAAATCTTCAATGATATTCAAACCGGGAGAATCACTCGCGCTAAAACTCGTTTGCCTAACTTTTGTGAACATTATTCATTCATCTTTAGCATTGAACCTATGAAGGTTGAAGAAGCATTGGAAGATCCGGATTGGATAAACGCCATGCATTAAGAGCCACACAACTTCGAGAGAAATCAAGTGTGTACATTAATAGAGAAGGCCGACAACAACCACAACATCATTGGTACCAAATGGGTGTTTCGCAACAAGCAAGACGAAGATGGTCAACTCGTCCGCAACAAAGCTCGTCTCGTCGCCCAAGGCTACACTCAAGTCGAAGGTATGGACTACGGTGAGACATATGCCCCCGTTGCTAGACTTGAGTCCATCCGCATCTTATTTGCCTATGCTAATCACCATGATATCACTTTATACCAAATGGACATTAAAAGTTCTTTTCTAAATGGTGAAATTGAGGAAGAAGTTTATGTTAAACAACCTCCCGGCTTTGTCAATCCTAAGAAACCCGATCACGTTTACAAACTTCACAAAGCTCTTTATGGTCTTAAAAAGCTCCTAGAGCATGGTATAAATGCTTGACCAAGTTCCTTATTGAGAAAGGCTTTGAGATTGGAAAGATAGATTCTACTCTTTTCACTAAAAAGTTTAATGGTGAATTATTTGTATGCCAAATTTATGTTGATGATATCATTTTTGGTTCGACAAACCCTCATTTTAGTGAAAAGTTTGGGAAGCTAATGTCGTAGAAGTTTGAGATGTCTATGATGAGTGAACTCAAGTTCTTTCTTGGTTTGCAAATGAAGCGAACTAAGGAAGGCATCTTTGTTTCTCAAACAAAGTACACCAAGGACTTATTCAAGAAGTTCAACATGCAAGAAAGCAAAGGTCTGAAAACTCCCATGCCAACTAGTGGACATTTGGATTTGACCAAGGATGGCAAACCGGTTGACCAAAAGGTTTATCACTCTATGATTGGTTCGTTATTATATCTATGTGCCTCCCGTCCCGATATTATGCTAAGTGTGTGCATGTGTGCATGATATCAAGCGCCTCCCAAAGAATGTCATCTTAAGGATGTGAAAAGGATAGTGAGATACTTAATACATACACCAAATTTTGGCATTTGGTATCCTAAGAGGTCCTCTTTTGATCTTATTGGCTATTCCGACTCGGGCTATGCCAGAGACAAGGTTGATAGAAAGTCCACTTCGGGTACTTGTCAATTTCTTGGTACATCACTTGTGTCTTGGTCCTCCAAGAAACAAAACTCGGTATCCTTATCCACCGCTAAAGCGGAATACATTGCCGCCGGTTCATGTTGTGCTCAATTACTTTGGATGACCCAAACTCTTAAAGATTATGGGATCAATGTGAAACATGTTCCATTGCTTTGTGAAAATGAGAGTGCTATTAAGATTGCTCACAATCCCGTGCAACATTCTCGAACTAAGCATATTGAAGTTCGTCATCATTTCATTCGAGATCATGTTGCTAAAGGGGACATTGATCTTAAGCATGTTCGTACTGATAAGAAATTGGTGGATATATTCACCAGACCGCTTGATGAGAAAGTCTTTTGCCATTTGAGGGGTGAATTGAACATCATTGATGCTTCAAACTTGGAGTAGGAACTCCATTTGGATACATGCAAGGCATGAGCCTATGACTAATCCTTGATACTTCTCTTATGATGATGAACATATGTCTTGGATATTCATGCACCCTTGCATGCTATCTAACCCTTGTAGGTAGTTGGATAAATCTAAATCCATGAGATTGCAACTCACTCACATCTTGAGCAATCTCTACATCTCCAATCTCTACACAATGGTGGTTGAAGACAAGAAAGCATGGAACCCCTCAGCCTATCCTTTGACAAATTCCATATATCAAATTTCATTGGTTTCAAATTTCATGATTGTCATGTTGGATACACAAGTGCTCTTCCTTACAAGACTAACCCATGTAGGTAGATGAACTTCAATTGCAAGTGGTGCTCCAAACTCTTGATGAGCTACATCGACCTTGAGCAACCCACACAAGTTCAACTACATGATCAAGTTCAACACCACCACCCAAGGTATGATATTCATCTTAGAGAAGCTTTACTCCAAGTCATGGGTCAAAGCAGCTCAACAAGATGCGAATACATCAAAAGCGTAAATGAAAAATGGTAACCCCGGCCCATTTTGAGCTTAAACGATGAGCATGACCTACGATCAAGTGTTCTCACTTGACTCCTCAGTCAATATGCTCTAACATAGGTGACTCTGCCGCCGACCAATTCTAGATGAAGTTCTCTAGTGTTTCTATGTATTCTTGCATATTTGTTTCCCTTCATCTAGATTTCTTTTATTTTGCCTTGTTTCTGTTCTGCATTCCGAGCATCCAATTCATTGCAAATCCTTCAGTTAATTCCTGGCAAATCTTTGTGAGATCCTATTTTCCTAGTGAGCTGAGGTGACAAATGTTCTCTCTGTCTAAAACTCGGTCAAACCGATTCATCTCTTTCGGTCAAGCCGAAGCATTTTGGTGCAACCAAAAAATATAACTCGGTGTCACCAATTTCACTGCGGAGAAAACAATTTGCTAGTTGCTCCTGCACTTTTTTCTAGCTCCACTCGATGATTCTTGTCCTCTACTAGCATCACAATCTATATGCTAGTTTGCTCTGTGACTCGAGGACCAACCCTATTTTGACTCACACTCCAGAAGATCCCTTGTTGGAAATTGACGTCAAATGGGGACAGAGAGATCACATCAAAGCTTATTCTCTTCAAAGGGGTAGAGAGAGAAAAAGGGAGAGAGAAGGCCCCAGATGCTTGGTGTTCAAGAGGAGAGAAGTCACATGTCTTTAAGAAAGGAAAGACATGTCTACGTTATGTTTATGTTCATGATCTGTTTTGCTATGATTTTGTTTCCCTATGTTCTCCCATTATCCAATACAAGATTCAGGGGGGAAGAATGCTAGGGAAGGAAATCCTTGAATTCATTGCATATCTTATCCATTGGGGACATGTCTATATCCTATAGAGTACCCTGTACTCGTTGTCTACATTTCATCCCAATCTTGGTACTCTTGTGGCTTCTTTTGTTTGCTTTGTCTAGTAGATGCATTTGTGTTATCTAACCTTGTTTACTCAGGTTCATCTCTTCCTAAGCCAGCTCAAGACCACAAGGTAAGTATGTGCATCACACTCATGTGCATGAAGATTTCTTGCTAATGTACATATTGTTTGCAAGGAGGAATCATGAACATGAAGTTACAATTCCCATATTCACATCATTTGCTCTGATGCATATAGCCAAGATACGTGTAACACATTGCTTGCTCTGTCATGATTATGCATTCACATGCTCTTACATTCCATATTGACATGATTGCATACATGTAGGATAGCCCATGCACATTGCATGTCTTTCCAAAGTTTTACTTGTTATTCTCTATATCTTTATCTAAAGCTTTGATGTATGTTGTCATTGTCGTGTCAAAATCAGCGGATCTCGGGTAGGGGGTCCCGAACTATGCGTCTAAGGCGGATGGTAACAGGAGGCGGGGGACATAATGTTTACCCAGGTTCGGGCCCTCTCGATGGAGGTAATACCCTACTTCCTGCTTGATTGATCTTGATGATATAAGTATTACAAGAGTTGATCTACCACGAGATCATAGATGCTAAACCCTAGAAGCTAGCCTATGATTATGATTGTTCCTGTCCTACGGACTAAACCCTCAGGTTTATATAGACACCGAAGGGGGCTAGGGTTACACAGAGTCGGTTACAAGGGAGGAGATCTACATATCCGAATTGCCAAGCTTGCCTTCCACGCAAAGGAGAGTCCCACCCGGACACGGGACAAAGTCTTCAATCTTGTATCTTCATAGTCAAACAGTCCGGCCAAAGTATATAGTCTGGCAGTCCGAGGACCCCCTAATCCAGGACTCCCTGAGTAGCCCCTGAACCAGGCTTCAATGACGATCACTACAAAAAAAAGACACATCCAAGACATTTTGGGCCGAACGAATTTTTTTTCTGTCATACATATGACACTTCTATGACGATAATTGTGACAAAACCTGGTATCATCATAGATGTGGTGGGCTCCTACTTCTATGACAAAAAATCATGACAGAAAAATGGGCCTTTCGTCTTGGGCGGGCCGGAGACACAGCTACATGACATTCCTTGGGCCGTCCATGATGGAAAAAACCGTGGTAGAAGCGAGGGGGAGGAAAATTTCATGGAGTTCCCGGTTACGGTGGGAGGTCGGGGGCCGAGCGATGCACGTTTCTCTCGTACACGTACGGGCGTGTGTGCGAGGCGTTGGCTCTAACTGAACCCGAGCGATGCATTGGGCTCTAACTGAACCCGATCGATTGCACTGCAGGCTACGCGTTACTGAACCCGAGCGATCGATCGATGGCTGTTAACTGAACCCGATCAAGCGATTCCTTCACTACTGCTACTAACTGAAGCCGATCGATGCTGCCTCTGGATGAACAGTGAGCATTGCGGGGGGAGGGGGGTGGATGAATAGTTCCCAGTGGGGGTGGATGAACAGGACCCCGTGTTGTTGCCTCTGGATGAATAGGACCCCGATCGATCGAGCCGGTTGGGGCTGGATGAATAGGGCCACCCCGTGGAGGCCAGGATGAACAGTAGACGGTGGAGGGCAGGATGAACAGTAGCCTGTGGAGGGGTGGTTGAACAAGAGCCCGTGGAGAGGGCTGGTTGAACAGTAGCCGGTGGAGTAGCGCACGGTGGAGGCTGGATGAACAGGAGCCCGTGGATGAACAGTCGCATGTGGAGGCTGGAGGAGGTCGACGGTGGATGAGCAGTAGCTCATGGAGGCTGGAGGGGGACGATGGTGGAGATGAACAGTATCCCGTGGAGTCCCGTTTTGCGGTACACCACACCCCTCCCGATGAACATGACCCCCGTTTCGACCGTAGCGGTCCAACACAAGTCCATTTCTTCCGTTTTGTGGTACGCCACACCCCTCCCGATCAATAGGATCCCAGTTTCGACCGTAGGAGGTCCGTTTCCTCCATTTTGCAGGATGCCAGACCCCTCCCGATGAACAGGATCCTGTTTCGAACGTGGCCGGTCGAACACAAGGCCGTTTCCTCCGTTCTGCGGTACGCCAGGCCTTGTTTCCATCGCCTGTTCCGTCCAAGCCCTCCCGATGAACACGACGCATTCCGTTGCCTCCCCATGAACACGACGCATTCCGTTGCCTCCCCATGAACACGATGCATTCCGTTGCCTCCCCATGAACACGAAGACGACGCTGTTTCTCCGTTCCGACCCAGCCATGTACACGAGCCCTGGCCGTACGTATGTGCGAGTAGGCGTTCAAGACCCCGCCCGTATGTACACATACGTGGCCGTATTTTATTTCTTGCACCCTGGCCGCTGTACGTACGTGTACATGCTACCTGCGCGCCTCTAATACGACACGTGCGCGCCTCTACATCGACCAGTATATATGTACATACACGTTCGCGACCAGAATGACAACGCTACGTATGCTTCGACCAGGTGGGTCCCGACTGTCACACACTTCCTTGCGTTCGAAGATGTAGCTGGTGGGTCCCAGCAGTCAGGGGGCGAATCGTTTTGTTTTTTTGCCCGGACGCACTTCCTTGCGTGCGGAGGTGTAGTTGGTGGGTCCAAGCAGTCAGGGGGGACACATTTTTTTCATGAAATACGGTGGCCCGTCCAGTGGGTCCCCGCTGTCAGGTGGAGGAATAATTATTTTGCGCGTAATAAGGAGCACTTCCTTGCTGCGGTCGTGGACCCAGCTGTCAGGGTCTCCATGCACAGTACTCTTTCGATGGAAGTTGTTCGTTGACCACATTGACCACGCCGCGCCGAGAGCACCACGGCGGTGGATGACGGCGAGGCCAAGGAAGGGGACGACGCGGAGCCGGGGAAGACGTGGCAGTGGATGCCCACGCATAGAGGAGTACGAGGGTTCACTGGTTCGCTGCGGTGTGAGGCTTCCATCGCTGCAGAATAATAGGGGGTGTGGGTGAGTAGCGGGATGGCCTGGCCAGCGGTGTGTCAAGACCCCGATTCCAAGTCACATCGATCTAGCCGGTAACACCTCATATCACATTGCGGCCTCACGCACGGTATCCCCACGGGTGTCGCCTTACCATGGCCCGGGACCGTTTGCGCCTTTTGGCTCATGTATATGATAGTGTCGCTAGCATCGATATGACAGAGAACCCGGGCTGACCTGGCTAGTCAAGAACCCAAAGCGGCACAGACCTATGGGGACAGGCATACATGAATCACATCGAGCATGTCGTTCATCAGCGAGTGAGTCCGGGCTATAGCACTGGGCTAACAGGACTCCGGGGAACCCGGGCTGTAACAGGCTAGGCAGGACTTCGGATGTCACCGCGTGACATTTCCCCGAAGGGACAGACATAGGAACGAAGTGAAACACATGCCGGCCAGTCAAGTGTCCTGAGCAGTAGTGTTGGGCTAGCAGGACTCCGGTGAACCGGGCTGTAGTGGACTACTATGGCTCGAGGAACACTAGGCTACATTTCCCCATAAGAAAGGCTGCCAAGGATAAACAACTAGATTGTTGGATCCCACACATACCAAGCATTTCAATCATACACACAATATGCTCGATATGTGTAAATACAACATGACATCACAACAAAACTCTACAACTCAAGTACTTTATTTAAAGGCTCTAGAGAGCCATACATAACATGTTCATACAGGTAGGGGTCACATGACCCGACACTCAAGTCATACAAGCATACACGCACATGTGGAAGCAAATAGTCTGAGTACAGACACTAGAAAGAAAGAAGGCTTCTCGAAGCCTGTCTATCTACATCAGGCCCTCCATGGCCAGGATCACCACCTGGGTGGAAAGTCACTCATCGACGTCGAGATCTACATAAAACCCATCGGAGGGGGCGGTGTTGTCGTCTGAAAACAGTAATTAAACAAACATGAGTACAAAGGTACTCAGCAAGTCTTACATCAGAACCTACTATACATGCTCATTCTCAAGAAGGTGGTGGAGTTATTGCAGCAAGCCAGCTTTGACTCTTGGCTAAGCTATCCTATGGGACACCACTTAGTAAAATAGTTTTTGCACACGAGTCCACTAATCACCAACACAATACACCACTGGGGATCCTCCCTCGTCATCCTACGAGAGGGCCATCCTCGGTACACACTTATCTTGAGTCTTTTAGTAGTATCCATTAACTTGTCTATGAACTGTATAGGCAACCAAGTAGTCCTTTACCATGGACGCGACTATTCGAATAGATGATGTTAACCCTGCAGGGGTGTACTCCTTCATACACGCTCTCACCACTTACCGTTGTTTACACGACATGTACTCGGCAACCTTCAAGCGGAAGCCCAACGAGGGTGTCGGCCACGGCCTACCTAAACACTCAAGCCTCTAGTCCAGGTTTATCGCCTATCCAGGTTCCATCCACAGGGAGTCCGGCCGAGGTTTCCACATACGGCCCCGAACAATGTGAACAGGGTTCCGGAGACACCAAACGGGTGACTCAGTACACCGTGCCACGATGTATCTACCGCAACATAGCCTGCCCCTAGGGTCAGCGCTACGCACGACCGCCAACACATAACCTACAAACACCAGAAACTAATTGCAACTCCTGGATAGAGTACTAGGGTGATTAAGAAGCCGAGAGGGTCAATTAAGGATCCCAATGCATGGTAGTAGCTGATTCTTAAAATCACACATACAGATCTCAGTTCTTAGGGACGGCCTCAATGAAACAACCCACCATGTACTCCTACATGGCCTCTCATCGATACCTTTACCAAATCATGTTCAACACATCCCTCACATTACCGACATAATCATTTCACTCTAGCCCATCACCCAGATGAACTAGAGCTGACACAACTCTAAGCATAGCAGGCATAGAAAGGTAGGAAGCACATACAAGGCTCAATCAACTCCTACACATGCTAGTGGGTTTCATCTAGTTACTGTGGCAATGACAGGTCATGTAGAGGATAAGGGTTCAACTACCGTAGCACACAGCAGTTTGAAACGGTGTTGTCTTAATGAAGTAAATGAGAGAAGAGGCGAGAACATGGGATTGTATCGATATGATCAATGGGCTGCTTGCCTGATGTAGTAGTACTAGGGTACTGCCCTTCAGACGGATATTCGGTGTTATCCTCGGAGGCAGAACCTACCACGAAAGACACACCGAACATAATCAACACATGACAATATGCAAAAATATGATGCATTCTATGACATGGCAAGATGAATGTGTCCTGGCCTAATGCAAGCTAAAACAGAAAGGAATGAACCCATTTGAATCAAAGATTCAAATGTTAGTTCATTTAACATAGCCATATTAGTGCATTATCTTATTTTGCTTAAACATCAAGGTCATCTTGTTTTGTCATGCATGAAACCATTACCAATGGATAGATTGAATTTTTTTGATCAAAATTCATATATAAATCTTTTCATTTGGAGTTACAGATTAATTTCTATGATTTTTAGAAGTTTTGGCTATTTTCTGGAATTTCCTATATAAAAATAAATCCAGAAAATTAATAATTGCATCAGCACTGCATCACTGTGACGTCAGCGAGTCAAAGGCGCCAGGGCTAGTCAAATCTGACTGGTGGGCCCTGTCTATCAGTGTCTCAGCTAACTGACATGATTAAGTTAATACTAACTAGCTGTCAGTGGGGCCTGGGCCCACATGTCAATGACCTAAACTAAATATAATTAGTTAGCACTAATCCTAAACTAATTAATAGGGTGGCCCCACCTATCATAGGCTCAAGGGGGGAGTCAACCTGGGCCCACATGGGTTAGGCGTGGTCAACTCGCTGGTCAGCGGGTCAAAGCCTGCCGACGTTTAGCCGCCGGCGAGGCCATACGCGGTGGCACCTGCGGGATTTGCCCACAGGGCATCATTTGCTGCGCGGAGAGCAGCTACGGGCAGTTGGTGCTCGCCCGCATCTAGCCGTGGTGATGGCTTGGCCGGGGAGTGGCCGGAGCATCGCCGGCGACGAGCTTGGCGGAGGCCGAAGCTCGGGTCAGCTCATGCGCGTGGCTGCAGTGGCCTAGGCGGCATGGCGCTTGCACCTACAACATCTACGCGATGCAGTGAGTGTGACGGTGATACGTCTCCAATGTATCTATAATTTTGATTGCTCCATGCTACTTTATCTACTGTTTTGGACTATATTAGGCTTTATTTTCCACTTTTATATTATTTTGGGACTATCCTATTAACCGGAGGCCCAGCCTAGAATTGCTATTTTTTTGCCTATTTCAGTATTTCGAGGAAACAAAATATCAAACGGAGTCCAAACGGAATGAAACCTTCGGGAACGTGATCTTCTCACCGAACGTGATCCAGGAGACTTGGACCCTACTCCAAGAAGTTTCCTGGGAGGTCACGTGGGTGGAGGGCGCGCCCCCCTGGGCACGCCCCCTGCCTCGTGGGCCCCTAGGAGCTCCACCGACGTGCTTCTTCCGCCTATATATCTCCATATACCCAAAAAACATCAGAGAGCACAATAGATCGGGAGTTCCGCCGCCGCAAGCCTCCAGAACCACGAAAAACCAATCGGGACCCCTTTCCGGTACCCTGCCGGAGGGGGCATCCATCTCCGGTGGCCATCTTCATCATCCCGGCGCTATCCATGACGAGGAAGGAGTAGTTTTCCCTCGGGGCTGAGGGTATGTACCAGTAGTTATGTGTTTGATCTCTCTCTCTCTCTATCTCTCTCTCTCTCTCTCGTGTTCCCTCTCGTGTTCCCTCTATGGCATGATCTTGATGTATCCCGAGCTTTGCTATTGTAGTTGGATCTTATGATGTTTCTCCCCCTCTACTCTCTTGTGATGAATTGAGTTTCCCCTTTGAAGTTATCTTATCGGATTGAGTCTTTTATGCGAACACTTGATGTATGTCTTGGTGATCAACTTGCGGGTTTCGTGACATTGGGAACCTATGCATAGGGGTTGGCACACGTTCTTGACTCTCCGGTAGAAACTTTGGGGCACTCTTTGAAGTACTTTTATGTTGGTTGGATGAATCTAAGATTGGGTGATGCATATCGTATAATCATGCCCACGGATACTTGAGGTGACAATGGAGTATCTAGGTGAAATTAGGGTTTTGGTTGATTTGTATCTTAAGGTGTTATTCTAGTACGAACTCTTTTATATATTGACCCGAAAGAATAGCTTTGTGGTGGTTTCGTACCCGACCATAATCTCTATGTTTGTTCTCCGCTATTAGTGGCTTTGGAGTGACTCTTTGTCGCATGTTGAGGGCTTGTCATATGTTCTATCTATGTTATTATTGTTGAGAGAACTTGCACTAGTGAAAGTATGAACCCTAGGCCTTATTTCCTATCATTGCAATACCGTTTACGCTCACTTTTATCATTAGTTATCTTGCTGTTTTTATATTTTCAGATTACAAAAACCTTTATCTACTATCCATATACCACTTGTATCAACATCTCTTCGCCGAACTAGTGCACCTATACAATTTACCTTTGTATTGGGTTTGTTGGGACACAAGAGACTCTTTGTTATTTGGTTGCAGGGTTGCTTGAGAGAGACCATCTTCATCCTACGCCTCCTACGGATTGATAAACCTTAGGTCATCCACTTGAGGGAAATTTGCTACTGTCCTACAAACCTCTTCACTTGGAGGCCCAACAACGTCTACAAGAAGAAGGTTGTGTAGTAGACATCAAGCTCTTTTCTAGCGCCGTTGCCGGGGAGGTGAGTGCTTGAAGGTATATATTTATATCTTGCAATCGAGTCTTTTAGTTTCTTGTTTTATCACTAGTTTAGTTTATAAAAGAAACTATAAAAAATGGAATTGAGTTTGTCTCATACGCTTCACCTTTTTAATATCTTTCGTGAGTATGATGGAAAGGATAATTGTGCTCAAGTGCTAGAAGAAGAAATCTATAAAATGTTTGGCACTAAGTATTTGAATGATGAGAATGATTGCAATGTTGTTAGTATTAATTCCTTGAATATCCATGATGCTAATGATATGCAAAGCCACAAGCTTGGGGAAGCTATGTTGGATGAAGATGATATTTTTTGCTCCCCAAGTTTTGATGAGCAAATTTATTATGATGAAAGCATGCCTCCTATCTATGATGATTATTGTGATGACACGTATGCTTTAAAGAATAATGATAACCATGAAACTTGTCATCTTGATCTTAATTTTCAATCACATGATAGTTATTTTGTTGAGTTTGCTCCCACTATTATTCATGAGAAGAATTTTGCTTGTGTGGAGAGTAGTAAATTTTCTATGCTTGTAGATGATGAAAATAATGCTTTAGGTGCTGGTTATATTTTTGAATTCATTCATGATGCTACTGAAAATTATTATGAGGGAGGAACATATGCTTGTAGGAATTGCAATAATATCAAGTTTCCTCTCTATGTGGTTAAAATTTTGAAGTTATGCTTGTTTTACCTTCCTATGCAAGTTGATTATTGTTCCCATAAGTTGTTTGCTCACAAAATCCCTATGCGTAGGAAGTGGGTTAGACTTAAATGTGCTAGTCATATTCTTCATGATGCTCACTTTATGTTTCAATTCTTATCTTTTATGTGAGCATCATTGAAATCATCATGCCTAGCTAGGGGCATTAAACGATAGCGCTTGTTGGGAGGCAACCCAATTTTATTTTGTGTTTTTTTGTTTTTGGTTATGTTTAGGAATAAATAATCCATCTAGATTCTGTTTAGATGTGGTTTTATCTTTTAATTAGTGTTTGTGCCAAGTTAAACCTATTAGATCTTCTTGGAAGATAGTTATTTGATCTTGCTGTAATTTCCAGAATCTTTGCGCTCAGTGCCCGAATGGTCAAAAATCACCAGAACGTGATAAAATAGTGATTCCAATTGCTTCTGATCAATAAACAAATTGCCCAGGTCTTCTAATTTTGGTAGAATTGTTTGGGTTCCAGAAGTTTGCGTTAGTAACAGATTACTACAGACTGTTCTGTTTTTGACAGATTCTGTTTTGCGTGTGTTGTTTGCTTATTTTGAGGAACCTATGGCTAGTAAAATAGTTTATAAACCATAGAAAAGTTGGAATACAGTAGGTTTAACACCAATACAAATAAAGAACAAGTTCACTACAGTACCTTAAAGTAGTCTTTTGTTTTGTTTCTCTAAAGGAGCTCACGAGATTTCTATTGAGTTCTGTGTTGTGAAGTTTTCAAGTTTTGGGTGAATTCTTTTGATGGATTATGGAACAAGGAGTGGCAAGAGCCTGAGCTTGGGGATGCCCATGGCACCCCCAAGATAATCCAAGGACACCAAAAAGTCAAAGCTTGGGGATGCCCCGGAAGGCATCCCCTCTCTCGTCCACTTCCATCGGTAATTTACTTGGAGCTATATTTTTATTCACCACATGATATGTGTTTTGCTTGGAGCGTCTTGTATTATTTGTGTCTTTGCTTTTTAGTCTACCACAATCATCCTTGCTATACACACCTTTTGAGAGAGCCATGTATGAATTGAAATTTGATAGAATACTCTATGTGCTTCACTTATATCTTTTGAGCTTGATAGTTTACTCTATGTGCTTCACTTATATCTTTTTGAGCGTGATAATTTTTGCTCTAGTGCTTCACTTAGATCTTTTAGAGCACGGTGGTGGTTTGTTTTAAAGAAACTTGATCTCTCATGCTTCACTTAGATTATTTTGAGAGTCGTTAATAGCATGGTAATTTGCTTAATGTTAATATACTTGGTATTCAAGATACGTGAAACATTCTTTTTAGTGGGTTGAATACTAAGATAAGTTTGATGCTTGATAATTGTTTTGAGATATGGAGGTGATAATATCATAGTCGTGCTAGTTGAGTAGTTGTGAATTTGAGAAATACTTGTGTTGAAGTTAGCAAGTCCCGTAGCATGCACTTATGGTTAAAGTTGTGTAACAAATTTGAAGCATGAAGTGTACCTGGCTTGTGCATCTTTATGAGTGGCGGTCGGGGACGAGCGATGGTCTTTTCCTACCAATCTATCCCCCTAGGAGCATGCGCGTAGTACTTGATTTTTCATGACTTCTAAATTTTTGCAATAAGTTGATGAGTTCTTTTGACTAATGTTGAGTCCATGGATTATACACACTTTTACCTTTCCGCCATTTGCTAGCCTCTTCGGTACCGTGCATTGCCCTTTCTCACATTGAGAGTTGGTGCAAACTTCCCCGGTGCATCCAAACCCCGTGATATGATACGCTCTTTCACACATAAACCTCCCTATATCTCCCTCAAAACAGCCACCATACCTACCTATCATGGCATTTCCATAGCCATTCCGAGATATATTGCCATGCAACTTCCATCATCATCATCATCATCATCATCATCATCATCATCATCATCATCATCATGCCATGCTTTACTTTTGTCATATTGCCATTGCATGATCTTGTAGTTGACATTGTATTTGTGGCAAAGCCACCATGCATTATTTTTCATACATGTCACTCTTTATTCATTGCACCATCCCGGTACACCGCCGGAGGCATTCATATAGAATCATATCTTGTTCTAGTATCGAGTTGTAATCATTAAGTTGTAATCAATAGAAGTGTGATGATCATCATTATTAGAGCATTGCCCAATCAAAAAAAGAAACGAAAGTGAGAAAATAAAAAGGGCGATGCTACTATCTCTTTTTCCACACTTGTGCTTCGAAGTAGCACCATGATTTCATATAGTGAGTCTCATAAGTTGTCTTGTTCATACTAGTGGGAATTTTTCATTATAGAACTTGGCTTGTATATTCCAACGATGGGCTTCCTCAAAATGCCCTAGGTCTTCATGAGCAAGCAAGTTAGATGCACACCCACTAGTTTTCTTTTGTTGAGCATTCTTAGCTCTAGTGCATCTGTTGCATGGCAATCCCTACTCCTTGCATTAACATCAATTGATGGGCATCTCCATAGCTCATTGATTAGCCTCGTTGATGTGAGACTTTCTCCTTTTTGTGTTCTCCACACAATCCCCATCATCATATTCTATACCACCCATAGTGCTATGTCCATGGCTCGCGCTCATGTATTGCATGAAGGTTGAAAAAGTTTGAGATTATTTGAGTATGAAACAATTGCTTGGCTTGTCATCAGGGGCATAGAAGTTGGGAACATCTTTGTGTGATGAAAATGAAGCATAGCCTAACTATATTATTTTGTAGGGATGAACTTCCTTTGGCCATGTTATTTTGAGATGACATAATTGTTTGATTAGTATGCTTGAAGTATTATCATTTTTATGTCAATATGAACTTTTGTCTTGAACCTTTCTGATCTGAATATTCATACCATGATTAAGAAGATTTACATTGAAATTATGCCAAAGTATCACTCCGCATCAAAAATTCTCTTTTTATCATTTACCTACTCGAGGACGAGCAGGAATTAAGCTTGGGGATGCCTGATACGTCTCCAACGTATCTATAATTTTTGATTGCTCCATGCTACTTTATCTACTGTTTTGGTCTATATTGGGCTTTATTTTCCACTTTTATATTATTTTTGGGACTAACCTATTAACCGAAGGCCCAGCCGAGAATTGCTGTTCTTATGCCTATTTCAGTATTTCGAGGAAACAGAATATCAAACGGAGTCCAAACGGAATGAAACCTTCGGGAACGTGATATTCTCACAGAACGTGATCCAGGAGACTTGGACCCTACTCCAAGAAGTTTCCGGGGAGGTCACGAGGGCGGAGGGCGCGCCCCCCTGCCTCGTGGGCCCCTCGGAGCTCCACCGACGTGATTCTTCCACCTATATATCTCCATACACCCTAAAAACATCAGAGAGCACAAAAGATCGGGAGTTCCGCCGCCGCAAGCCTCCCGAACCACCAAAAACGAATCGGGACCCCTTTCCGGTACCCTGCCGGAGGGGGGATCCATCTCCGGTGGCCATCTTCATCATCCCGGCGCTATCCATGACGAGGAGGGAGTAGTTTTCCCTCGGGGCTGAGGGTATGTAGCAGTAGCTATGTGTTTGATCTCTCTCTCTCTCGTGTTCTCTCCCGTGTTCCCTCTATGGCAAGATCTTGATGTATCCCGAGCTTTGCTATTGTAGTTGGATCTGATGATGTTTCTCCCCCTCTACTCTCTTGTGATGAATTGAGTTTCCCCTTTGAAGTTATCTTATCGGATTGAGTCTTTTATGAGAACACTTGACGTATGTCTTGGTGATCAACTTGCGGGTTTCTTGACATTGGGAACCTATGCATAGGGGTTGGCACACGTTCTTGACTCTCCGGTAGAAACTTTAGGGCACTCTTTGAAGTACTTTTATGTTGGTTGGATGAATCTGAGATTGTGTGATGCATATCATATAATCATGCCCACGGATACTTGAGGTGACAATGGAGTATCTAGGTGACATTAGGGTTTTGGTTGATTTGTATCTTAAGGTGTTATTCTAGTACGAACTCTTTTATAGATTGATTCGAAAGAATAGCTTTGTGGTGGTTTCGTACCCGACCATAATCTCTACGTTTGTTCTCCGCTATTAGTGGCTTTGGAGTGACTCTTTGTCGCATGTTGAGGGCTTGTCATATGTTCTATCTATGTTATTATTGTTGAGAGAACTTGCACTAGTGAAAGTATGAACCCTAGGCCTTATTTCCTATCATTGCAATACCGTTTACGCTCACTTTTATCATTAGTTATCTTGCTGTTTTTATATTTTCATATTACAAAAACCTTTATCGACTATCCATGTACCACTTGTATCAACATCTCTTCGCCGAACTAGTGCACCTATACAATTTACCATTGTATTGGGTGTGTTGGGGACACAAGAGACTCTTTGTTATTTGGTTGCAGGGTTGCTTGAGAGAGACCATCTTCATCCTACACCTCCTACGGATTGATAAACCTTAGGTCATCCACTTGAGGGAAATTTGCTACTGTCCTACAAACCTCTGCATTTGGAGCCCCAACAACGTCTACAAGAAGAAGGTTGTGTAGTAGACATCAGACGGGCACAAGCCCGTGACCAAAAGGTCACCGGTGCATCGCCGGCGACGTGGTTAGGCGGTGGTGCGTTCGAACGGAAAAGGCACGGCGGCTATAGAGCTCTAGCGACGAAGCGGAGACAAGGGGGAGGAGCAGTAGCTCACTCGGAAGCCGCAGAGAAGGTCAGCGTGCTCGGCGAAGGCTCGGTGCGGTCGGAACGGCAACGGGGATCTCGGCGGTCCGAGGTTGAAGACGACGGTGGCAGGGACAATGCAGGGGCTCCGGCGTCGTGCGGCTGGGCTAGTCGACGTAGTCGACGACGGCGAACCGTCCGGACATGGTGAGAGGGCGCGGGGATGGCGTTGGACGTGGCTGTGGCGAGCGGTGGCGATGGTGACGTCTCGGGCGACGTCGGGGAGGGCGAGTGGGAGGAACCATAGGGAAGAGCGAATGTCTGCGAGGTGGGGGAGAGAGAGGGGGTCGTCCCACGTCGACAGCTCGACGAGGGGAGCGGCGAGGCAGTGGGTATCTGCGTGGCGCGCATGTTGTGCTCGCCGTCGAGCAGCTGCTTGCCTGCCTGGCCAAGCCAAGCAGCTCGCTGGAGCGTTGGCTGGGCTGGGCCGGCAGGTGGGCCTGCTGGGGTGGGCGCCAGGTAAGCTTTCTCTTTCTCTCTTTTCCTGTTTGTTTTCATTTTCTATTTTTCTGTACCTTTAGGGCTTTATTAAAAATACTTAGGCACTTACTAAAATCGTGAAAATAATTGTGGGCTCTGTTGGGATTATTCCTAACAGCCCTCACTTAACTCCAGAATTATTTGGGCATTTAAAATATTTTATAGCATTTAAATGCCCAAATTCAAATACTTATGATTTAATTCAAAGAATCCAGAATGTCCTAGAAAAGAGTGCACCATTTTTGCGAGGGGTTTTAACCCAATCCAGAAATGATGAACATTTTGTGAAGGGCATTTTGGGTTCATTGAAAATAATTTTAGTAAACACTAGTTGTTTCCAGGGGGTTGTTGGGGGTTCTGTCATCCGCATTTCAAGTTTTTGTAAAGTAGACATGATGCAACACTCTAATGCATGAACTAGCTAGTGTGTGACGACTCACCCCCACTCAAAAGAATCTCGTCCCGAGATTTAGGATCCTCCGGGAAGAAAGTGGGGTACTCGAGTCGAAGACGATCCACCCTTTCCCAAGTAGCTTCTTGCTCGGAATGGTGTGACCATTGAGCCTTGAGAAACTTGATATTATGGCGTCGAGTGGTACGCTTGGCTTGATCAAGGATACGAACGGGATATTCCCAATATGAGAGGTTATCTTGTAGATCAAGCATTTCGTGGCCCACTCCACGGATAGGATCCGCGAAGCAACGCCTGAGTTGAGAAACATGGAAGACATCGTGAACTCTGGAAAGATGCGAAGGTAGTTCCAATTGGTATGCAACTTCTCCTTGTTTGGCAAGAATGCGAAAGGGTCCAATGTAACGAGGAGCCAACTTGCCCTTGATACCGAATCGATGGGTTCCCTTTAACAGAGTAACCCGAAGGTAAGCCTTCTCGCCGACTTCATAAGTCATGAGCTTATGTTTACGATCATATTGGCTCTTTTGACGAGATTGGGCTGTTCTCAATTTCTCACGAATAACGCGAACCTGCTCCTCTGCTTCCTGAATCATATCCAGGCCAAAGAGTTGTCTTTCCCCGGTTTTTGACCAGTTAAGAGGCGTTCGACATTTTTGTCCATAGAGAACTTCGAAAGGAGCTTTGCCCAAGATAGCTTGATAACTATTATTATAAGCAAACTCCGCAAATGGAAGGCATTTCTCCCAACCCATTCCGAATGAGATGACAGAAGCTCGAAGCATATCTTCCAAAATTTGATTGACTTGCTCTACTTGACCACTTGATTGAGGATGGAAGGCGGTGCTAGAAGAGAGACGAGTTCCCATAGCATTTTGGAAACTTTCCCAAAATCGAGAGATGAAGAGACTCCCACGGTCTGAGTTAATTTCCAATGGGACACCATGAAGCGACACTATTCGGGAGATGTATAATTCAGCTAGCTGGCTAGCGGCGATACTCTCATGAACAGGTAGGAAATGGGCTACTTTGTAAAGACGGTCGATCACGACGAAGATGGCATTATTCCCTCTCTTGGTCCTGGGAAACCCGGTAATGTAATCCATACTGATTTTATCCCATTTCCACTTCGGAATAGCCAAAGGTTGAAGGGTGCCAGCAGGCCGTTGGTGCTCTTCTTTAATACGACGACAAACGTTGCAACTAGCAATATATTGAGCAATTTCTCTCTTCATCCTAGTCTACCAAAACCTCTGGCGTAGGTCTTGATACATTTTGGTACTACCGGGATGAATGGTGAGAGGGGATTCATGAGCTTCCTTAAGAATCAACTGGCGTAAATGTTGTTCCTTGGGAACCACCAAGCGGTTCTCGAAGAAGACAACACCTCGCTCATCCATGGAAAAACATTTAGCAACTCCGCTAGTGATGTTCTCCTTAATCCAGGATATGCCCTTATCATACCACTGGGCGGTTATGATCTGATCCATAAGGTTAGGCTTCGCCACCAGGGTGGATAGGAAATCTTGAGGAACAATGTGAAGATTATGCTTACAAAATTCCTCGTGGAGAAGTGTTTCACTTTGTTGTAACATCAGGTTGTTACAATAAGATTTACGACTTAGCGCATCAGCCATGACATTGGCTTTGCCCGGGGTGTAAGTTATTCCTAAGTCGTAATCCGAGATCAACTCGACCCAACGTCGTTGCCTAAGATTCAAATCCGGTTGGGTGAAGATATATTTCAAACTTTGGTGATCGGTCAAGATCTTGCAACGAGTACCGAGGAGGTAATGTCGCCAAGTTTTAAGTGCATGTACTACAGCTGCAAGCTCTAGATCATGTGTGGGATAATTTTCCTCATGTGGGTGTAATTGCCGTGAAGCATAGGCAATTACCTGACGATCTTGCATGAGTATGCCACCTAGTCCTTGTCGCGAGGCATCGCAATAGATGGTAAAGTCGTTGGAGAAATCTGGTGGTACCAGTACGGGAGTAGATGTCAGGCATCTTTTCAGTTCCTGAAAGCTGAACTCGCACTGTGGGGTCCACTAGAACTTTTTATCTTTCTTGAGGACTTCACTTAGAGGTTTAGTAACCTTGGAGAAATTCTCGACGAAGCGGCGGCAATAGCTCGCTACGCCAAGGAAGCTGCGAACTTGCTTGACCGTCTCAGGTGGAGTCCAATCAAGGACGGCTTGAACTCGCTCGGGATTGACAGCAATACCCTTACCAGAGATTAGATGGCCTAGATAGGTCACTTCTGGCAACCAAAATTCACACTTGGAGAATTTGGCATAAAGTCGATGCTCTCGAAGTTTCGTCAATACCAGCCTTAGATGTTCGGCATGTTCCTCTTCATTCTTGGAGTAGATGAGTATGTCATCGAGGTATACTACGACGAATTTATCCAAATACTCCATGAAGACCGAGTTCATTAACCGAGAGAAGGTGGCTGGGGCATTGGTTAAACCGAAGGACATAACGGTGTACTCGTATTGGCCATAACGAGTAACAAAGGCCGTTTTGGGAATGTCCCCGTTTCTGATTTTGATTTGATAGTAGCCCAACCTCAAATCCATCTTGGAAAAGACTGAGGATCCAACGAGCTGGTCATACAGATCGTTGATCCTGGGAAGTGGATACTTATTCTTGATTGTGACCAAGTTGACAGGTCGGTAATCTACAACCATCCGATCCGTTCCATCCTTCTTCTTGATGAAGAGGACAGGGCAAGCCCAGCGAGAGGAACTAGGACGGATGAAACCCTTTTTCAAGGACTCATCAAGTTGGTTCTTAAGCTCGACTAGTTCTAAGGGTGCCATCTTATAGGGTCTTCTAGAAATTGGAACGGTTCCTGGAATAAGGTCTATCACAAACTCGACATCCCTGTCAGGTGGAACACCTGGCAGTTCTTTTGGAAAGACATCCGGAAACTCCCGGACTACCGGAATATCTTCAAGGTCTGGAAGGGGGTTGGCATTTAGGGAGTAAAGCTGGCGTTTGGCCAGTCGAGTTACGACATTGACTGTCTTGCCCGATGGGTGAGCAAGTTGAACGGTTCTAGTGGCACAATCAGTCTTAGCGTAATGAGCTGACATCCAGTCCATACCCAAGATGATGTTTATGTCCGAGGACTTGAGAGCTATTAAGGATGCAAGGAAGACAAGTCTATCGACAAGAATTTCGTTCCCATGGCTTACTCTAGAAGTTTGCCATTTGGAACCTGGAGTTTGAATTACCATGGAAGTGGGCATGTCACAGAATGTCGTGTTATGCAATCGACCATAGTTCTCGGATATGAATGAATGAGATGCTCCAGTATCGAAAAGAACAGATGCCGGATGGCAATTAACAAGGAGCGTACCAAGGACGATGTTAGGATCCTCATGAGCCTCCTCGGCTGAGACTTAGTTGACATGGCCACGTGCAGTGGTGACCGGCTTGGCGTAGAATGTCTTTCCCGCTGGCTTACCACGACCAACAGACTATCCAGACTGATTGGGGTTGTTGTTCTGGGGACACTCTCGACTATAGTGACCTGGCTCTCCACACTTGAAACATGTCACGACATTGGGGCGTGGAGTAGCATTAGCAGCGGGGCCACCATAGGGCTTGGACGGTGCAAACTGCTGGTTGGGGCGAGGCGCCTCAAAGGATGACCTCGGAATGAACCTGGGTGGCAGTGCCGTGCTTGGAATCCACACCCGGCGCTTCTGAGATCCAGAGCCGGATGAAGAGCCAAAATCATGAGAGTGCTTGCATGAAGCGTCATAGTCAGACTGGCCTGTCTCAGCACTGATGGCTTTATTGACCAGGTTCTGAAAGGAGGTGCACTCGTGGAGACGAAGATCGCGGCGAAGCTCAGGGCTAAGTCCCTTGCGGAACCTTGCCTGCTTCTTAGTGTCGGTGGATACCTCTTCAGGAGCATATCGTGCCAGATTCCCAAATTCATGACTATATGCATCCACAGTCAGTCTTCCTTGGGTGAAATTGCAGAACTCTTCCCTCTTGCGATCTATGAGACCTTCTGGGATGTGATGCTCACAGAAAACCTCACTGAATTCAGCCCAAGTAGTGATTTGGCCGACCGGGCACATAGCTTCAAAATTTTCCCACCAAAGGCTAGTAGGGCCTTCTAGGTGATAGGCAGCATAAGTAACCTTATCAGCTTCGGCTACGTTGGCAGAACATAGCTTGTGGGTGATGTTGTGAAGCCAGTCATCCGCGTCGAGGGGCTCGACAGAATGGTTAAACTTTGGTGGGTACAACTTGATAAAGTCATTGATTGACACCAAGTCATTTCGCTGATGGCGTGCAGTGTTCTGCTCAATCCGCTCCAGCAAGCGTTTAGTCTCACGCTTGTTTCTTTCCACCTCCAGCATTACTTCGGCCAAAGAAGGCGGGTGAGGCAGATTTTCACCCCTAACTGCACCGGGGCAACAGGGTTGCTGCGGGTGTTGACCATCCTAGGAGAAAACAAGACAACGACTTAGATAAGGATGGCACAACTTAGCAAGGAAGTGCAGAATGTAATGGATAACATAGAATGCAGAGATGTTCATCCGTATGTCATGGTAATATAGAACTGCCATAGATATACCAATGGTCATACACACCATACATAGTTTAGTACAAGCCCAGGCTACAGTACAACTATGATGAAAGACGTTACATCTCATCGGAGGCATTCCAAGCTCCTATACATTATTTGTCTACACATCCGGAATTGATTACACACTAAGTCATATTCCACAAGTCACGGAGGACAGTGGAGATACAACTATTACAATACTAGTGATACTACTACTAACTCAGACAGCTCCGTAGTAGTCCTCATAGAAGTCACCTCCATAGCCTGGAAGTTCAACGTGATCATCCAGGAACAGATGGTCCTGAGGAGCTTGTGGACCAAAGGGGCTAGGATGAGGTCTTGGACCAACAAACGGTGGCCTGCGGGACCACGGGGTGGGGTGATGCCTCCCACATCACGCCAATCCACCATGTCTGGCAGAGCAGATCTCACAGGATACAGATCCCTCGTATCCATACATCCAGCTTGCACAACAGGTGCAAACCGAGTCAAAGTGGCCCAATGATCAACACGGGTGTTGAAAAGCTCTAGTCTCAAGGCCCGATTCTCTCAGTCCTTATCCTCAAGCATCTCGGCAGTGGTGCAAGTTAGTGAGTCCTCACGTGTGGCGTCAGCATAGATAGCCTGGAGATACCCTTGCGCTCCCGGGAGTGAAGCTGGCATATAACGGAAGTCGGTGTTCCGAAGCAGGCCAGTCCGGACTCACATGATGGTCGTCATGGAATAGGCAGCATCCTACACAGCCATCTCAACAATAACCCCGAGTCCATAGGAACAGTGGAGGGGCTCGGTAGATCCAGGATAAGAAGGAAATATCCTGATGGTGCAGAAATATTGGCTTTCATTAGAGTCTCGGAATTGCTCTTCGACAGCGTATTCGGGATACCAACGGTAACCCGTCTCGATTATTACCTGGACTAACATAGCAGTATGACCGGGCACATCGAGGCACCGGGTCAGGCGAACCACTTGGTTTTGAGCACGAGTGCCCATCTAAAAGCACAACCACAATGCAAAGACATTAGAATTTCTTGGGAAAATTGGACAACATAACAGCTGTAAATGCTCAGAAAAAGATTTGAGACATCCAGAACAGTTTGCAACACCACTCAACAACATCATATAAAGGTTCTGATTCAACTGGAAACATACTCAAAGCGGTAGAAACTGAACTGAGGCTGGTAACCAACAATCCTATAAGTTACTACGGGTTAGCAACACGTGAACCTGACAGAAGAAGAGAGCCTAGTCCTTAACCCACATTGAATGAGAAGACAATGACTCACATCAGAGAGCAGAAGGTAAAGGAGTAAAAAGAGCCTTACATTCACTCCCACAATCAATTCCCCTACATATAACTAAAGCATTTCTAGACTCGACATCGACCAGTTTGGCTCAACGAACCTATAGGCAGTCCGGCTCTGATGCCAACGCTGTCAGGACCCTGATTCCAAGTCACATCGATCTAGCCGGTAACATCTCATATCACATTGCGGCCTCACGCATGGTATCCCCACGGGTGTCGCCTTACCATGGCCCGGGACCGTTTGCGCCTTTTGGCTCACGTATATGATAGTGTCGCTAGCATCCATATGACAGAGAACCCGTGCCGACATGGCTAGTCGAGAACCCAAAGCAGCACAGACCTATGGGGACAGGCATACATGAATCACATCGAGCATGTCGGTCATCAACGAGTGAATCCGGGCTGTAGCATTGGGCTAATAGGACTCCGGGGAACTAGGGCCGTAGCAGGCTAGGCAGGACTCCGGATGTCACCGCGTGACATTTCCCCGAAGGGACAGACATAGGAACAAAGTGAAACACATGCCGGCCAGTCAAGTGTCCTGAGCAGTAGTGTTGGGCTAGCAGGACTCCGATGAACCGGGCTGTACCGGACTACTATGGCTCAAGGAACACTAGACTACATTTCCCCATAAGAAAGGCTGCCAAGGATAAACAACTAGATTGTCGGATCCCACAGATACCAAGCATTTCAATCATACACACAATATGCTCGATATGTGTAAATAGAACATGGCCTCACAACAAAACTCTACAAATCAAGTACTTTATTTAAAGGATCCGGAGAGCCATACATAACATGTTCATACAGGTAGGGGTCACATGACCCGACACTCAAGTCATACAAGCATACAAGCACATGCGGAAGCAAATAGTCTGAGTACAGACACTAGAAAGAAAGAAGGCTTCTTGAAGCCTGTCTATCTACATAGGGCCCTCCATGGCCAGGATCACCACCTGGGTGGCAAGTCACTCATCGACGTCGAGATCTACATAAAACCCATCGGAGGCGGCGGTGTTGTCGTCTGAAAACAGTAATTAAACAAACATGAGTACAAAGGTAGTCAGCAAGTCTTACATCAGAACCTACTATACATGCTCATTCTCAAGAAGGTGGTGGAGTTATTGCAGCAAGCTAGCTTTGACTCTTGGCTAAGCTATCCTACGGGACACCACTTAGTAAAATAGTTTTCGCACATGAGTCCACTAATCACCAACACAATAAACCACCGGGGATCCTCCCTCATCATCCTACGAGAGGGCCATCCTCGGTACTCACACTTATCTTGAGTCTTTTAGTAGTATCCATTAACTTGTCTATGAATTGTATAGGAAACCAAGTAGTCCTTTACCGCGGACGCGGCTATTCGAATAGATGATGTTAACCCTGCAGGGGTGTACTCCTTCATACATGCTCTCACCACTTGCCGTCATTTACACGACATGTACTCGGCAACCTTCAAGCGGAAGCCCAACGAGGTTGTCAGCCACATCCTACCTAAACACTCAAGTCTCTAATCCAAGTTTATCGCCTATCACTACAAGGATTCTGGTCTATTGCAACAAAAATTATTGCTACAACTATCTTTTGTTGCAATAAAAAGCTATATTACCACAAAATTCCATTTTGTGGTAATAGGCTCTACATATTGCCACAATTTTGTTTCGTCGTGCTAAGTACTCATTTTGTTGCAATAGAAGCCATGTATTGCCACAAGATGCATCAGCGTTGTAATATGGTAGTGATATTGCGACAGTTCCGCCCCGTTGCATGACTTGGTCATCTTGTTGCAATAAAGGCTAGGTATTGCAACAAAGTACATCTTTGTGGTAATATTTAGACAAATATTGCAACAATTCTGACATGTGGCGCTAGTCATAGATACTGTTGCAAAAAACATGGTTTCATATTGCAACAAAGCATGTATTGGTTGTAATAGGGTTACTTTTTGCCTGACCTTCATTGCGTTGCAATAACTATTACATATTGCAACAAATTCAACATCCATGGTAATACATACAACACGATGCAACAATCCTCTAGTGTTGCCAAAAAGGAGCAGGATATTGCAACGATATTCTCTACAGTGCTCCTGATTTTTTTCCTTTATTTATTATACTATTTCTCGGGATCTCATTAAAGGGGCATACTAGTTTATAGAGGTATTAACACATTAGGTATCACAACTTGCACCTAAGT
This sequence comes from Triticum monococcum, assembly GCA_034509565.1. Lineage (NCBI taxonomy): Eukaryota > Viridiplantae > Streptophyta > Magnoliopsida > Poales > Poaceae > Triticum > Triticum monococcum. The sequence goes on along the minus strand of CM067844.1, from coordinate 579,349,836 downwards.
TGCATTTTAGTCACATATCTTGCAAACTGGACATCGATGGCACCACAACTTGGAGGAACGCTAGCTTACGCGCGTGCGAAGCGTTCCACACTCGCGGACACCCTTCACTTTAGGGTTTATTGCACCACCAGGGTCTCCTCCACTCGCCCTACCGACCTCCTCCGGTAGTAGGGGCGGACCAAGGGTCCAGGCTGCTATAGTGCCTCTACAGTGCGCAATTTGCTGCAATCAATGAAGTAATTCATCACCACGCCCCAGGCCCAGGCCCCCCCCGGCCTGGGTCCTAGATCCGCCACTGTCCGGTAGCAACGTCATCCTCGACACCAAAAAGACGGCAAGCTCAGTGCCCTTCTCACAAAGGTGAGTCGTGAGCACTGAGCAACAAATCCTCACATTTTCTCTTCCTAATTTTTCTACATCTTGCTTGATGTGATTGTATGTACTTATGTGTGCTGTTAATAAAAAAATGAGATTCCATATAAAATTATGTGTTAAACAGACAAGTTGATCAAGGCTGCGTACTAGCTATTTTGAACACTCCCAGACTCCATTTAAACAGCTCTTCAGCCACCAATTGAGCAACATAACAGTTGTATCCCGGCCTAATTTCTAGCAAGAATTCATCAGCAGATATACACCATTACATCAAGATATCTATAAGGACATATGACACAAGATTTTAGTAGGATATAAGAAATCATCTCAGCGAGATATATAACTCATGTTTCAACATGACAACACACAAGTTTCTGCAGCCATACTTGTAAAGATTGTTCACACAAAAGACCATAAGTTGATGGCAAAGTAATGAAAATAGGGACAACACTAAAGACCACAAGTTCATAGCAATAGTTTGTACATAGCATCACTGTCAAAATAGGAACATCACTAAAAAAACAGCAACTACTCTTCTCTTCTCTTCATCACCAAACTGTTAGTGGTGGGCACTAGCTTCTGTTCCCATTTGCCACAACAGATGACACTATATAGGGGTGCCTTGTTTGAACCTATTTCACATCAGATTAAAACTTCAGGAGAGATACTACTTGTAGGTAACCATCAAAAAAGTTCAGGAAAATCCCTTTTCTTTTTCTGAACAATATAGAAACATCTCCTAGATGGGCATTGTGCTGTTGAGTCTGGGTGAGCACCATCAAAAGCAAAATTCAAGAAATCCTTCATCCCAGTTTGCCACTCAACAAAATCTCTTTCCCTGTCCATCCTGCTCTTATCTCGTGTCATTTTTGCCTTATCTCCGTAAAGCCAGTCCTCTTAAAAAACATAACAGCTGCATTAGTAGCTGCATTAGTCAATAGCATCACTAGCTGCATCACAAGACAAGACAATAGGGATACATACATAAAAGTATTAGTGTCACATGGTAAAGCAAAATTTATCTATACATTGTAAAGCAAAATTTGGTTGATGGAACAAGAAATAGTATTACTATCACATGGTAGTACATGTGACATGAAATTATCCCCTTCCTGCTTTTTCTCCAGCCGTGAGGGTGGCCTGGACTCCACGGGGATTCGACGTTGACTGACTTCGGCGCCGCTCCCCTAGCTACGGCGACCCGCAGGCCACGACAGCGGCCGACGCGACCGCGGTCTGGTACTGACCACATGCGATGGCAGTGCAGCGCTTGCCCCATGCAGCTACGACCCGACACCATGGTGATGCCTCCGGGCGGTGGCGTCCTCCGCGACCCGACGCTACAGCCACACGCGAGTCGGCGAGTGAGACCAAGTGGCTGCGGCGCTGCATCCAAGCGACGGCGACACGACATTGCCCACTCACAAGGGAAACCAAGCGGCAGCGGCGCTGCATCCATGCGCCAGAACTGCTCCACGTGAATGTTTTGCTGATTTTTAACAAAGAAATTGCTGATGTTTTTCTGTAACAGAATGAATGTGGATGTACAGACAAATACTAGTTCTTTTGCTCCACGTGAATCAATGTGGATCTACAAAAAATACTTGAATGAATGTGGATGTACAGGAAGTCTTTTCTGTCATTTCAGTGACATGGATAACACAGGGATTTTGGATAACACAGGGATTCTTCACTGATTCAGAGTATTGGTATAGTGAAATTCATGTGCTGATGTTATTTATGTATACTTGTACACCGACTGATGCCAAGTATGTACTAGTGATATTTAAAGATAACTCAAATTCAGGAGATAACATTCAGACAGCTAGAATTGAGTGACCTGTTGTGCATATTTGTGGTTAACATTTTCACTCTTGATAAATTCAAAGTTGACTAAACCAACCAACTAACCTCTTATGTCTTACTACCCCGCCTAATTCTAGCTAGTAAAAAGGAACATTTTTCCATGAGAAACAATATTCTTGTATAGCTATTTAGAGATATAAGACCATCTAAAAATGCATCCAACAAGTGATCTTCAGTACAAATATTCAGGGATAATATGATAATCTCCTGGAAAAATATCGGCACAAGTAACCATGAGCTTCAGTATGAATATTCACGGCTGCAAACTAACAACCAGATTGTTTAACTTATGCTCAAGAACATAGCATACCTTTATGCTACTGACCTCCACGAATGCGCGGTTCTACATATAAATAAAACAGCAAGTAAGAGAAAATTAGTCTGCTACTTTCAAACTAAAATCAGCATCCTTATGTTGTATGTATAGCGCAGTACTAATGCCCATGTGATGTATTTTGAATCTAAATTGGCTGCACTTGCAATGAAAAATACAGAGGGAAACATGAGGGGATGACCAGGGGAGGGCTGCTGTAGGGCGTTGCTCTGAAGCGCATGGGAATCCCGGGCAGGTCATTAGGATGGCAGGTCCATTGGCGCCGGAGTTGAGGTGTCGGGCGGTCCAGCCACGCGCCCACGGGCAGGATCAACCAGCCGAGATCCAGGGAGGAGGAGGCCGACGGGCGGAAGGCGCCGAGCGGCGGGTGGCGGAGCAAGGTTAGAGGGAGATGGGAGCAGCTGGGAGGCGCCGGCGTGGGCTACTTTGTCGCGCCGCCATGATGTGGCCAGCGCTGGGCTCGCGCGGCGGTGGAACAGGGGATCAAGGTACGACTCGGGTCGCTATGGGGTAGGTTTTTTTAGGACTAGGGTCTAGCGCGTGGAAAGTAAAGAGGAGATCTCGCGCGGCGCAACCCACCGGAACCGAAGGAGCGAAGCAAACAGAAAAAAGAATCAAAGGAAAGGGGAAGGAGATCTCACGTGGCGCAACCCACCGGAACGCGCGTTTGATACATCGCACGACCCTGATAGCGTATATACTCCAGTACTAGCGATAGTTAGCAGAAACCGGCGTGACAGAATAGGACCGATCTAGTACTAGCGATTTTTTTGGCGGGTGAATCTAGTACTAGCGATAGTTTTTTTTGAGCATCTGTACAGACACAAGCGCTCATATACACGCGCATACACTCACCCCTATGAACGCACACATGCACACCCTACCCCTATGAGCACCTCCGAGAGACTGAGCCGGCATATCATCTTGAGATTTACGAAGTCACCGTAGGCGCCTCGTTGTCGACGGGAACGTCTCCTCCCACTGAAAGTGCATCGCCGGAAATCCTGAAATAAATCCAGGAATAATACGAGCACCAGGATTTGAACCCTGGTGGGTTAGGGATACCACTGTCCACCTAACGAACTCAACCACAGGTTGATTCACAGTACTAGCGATAGTTAGCAGAAACAACCCGTACATCAGAAACACACGGGTTGGGAGGCTTATGTGCCCACTACTATTATTGTGGGATTTAATAAAAAAAAGGTTAAGCGCCTAAGATTTTGGAAAGGAGGAAGTATTACTTTTTTAAAAGTGAGATAACGTATATTATTGAAATATGTCCACAGAGAAAAAATATCACTCAAGTATGTGATCGACGTGGCCCTTCAAGTCTTTGACCAAACTTTGATTATCTACAACTTTTAAACCACAAATCTAAATGGCCTCATTATTTTTGCATTTTTTTAAATTAAACTGATATTGATATAGTAATTTGGTTGCATATTTTTACCTACTTAAGTAGTGTAGGTAGCATATGTCGGCATGACGACCGCGGCCCGAGGTCAAGTACAACCCGGGGTCCAGCACCAGCCAATTTCACCTCATCGTCCACGTGTCCTGGAGAGTCGCCTGGCTGTCCGATTCCTACCATCAAAGCTTCCCCGCCACTATCGAGGCTCAGGGTAACTCGTCTCCCACGACTCTCAGGGCGACTCCGTCGAAAGCTTCCAAGCCCGTGCGCTCCATTCCCGAGCTCTCTGTCCATCCACCCCGGAGATGATGACGCCCAACAATCGACATGTATCAACGTCCTAAATCACCCATAACAAAATCCGCAGGGAGTCCGTCCGAGGTTTCCACATACGGCCCCAAACGATGTGAACAGGGTTCCGGAGACACAAAACGGGTGACTCGGTACACCGTGCCATGGTGTATCTACCGCAATATAGCCCACCCCTAGGGTCAGCGCTACGCACGGCCGGCAACACATAACCTACAAACACCAGAAACTAATTGCAACTCCTGGACAGAGTACTAGGGTGATTAAGAAGCTGAGAGGCTCAATTAAGGATCCCAATGCATGGTAGTAGGTGATTCTTAGTATCACACATACAGATCTCAGTTCTTAGGGACGGCCTCAATGAAACAACCCACCATGTACTCCTACATGGCCTCTCATCGATACCTTTACAAAATCATGTTCAACACATCCCTCACATTACCGACATAATCATTTCACTCTAGCCCATCACCCAGATGAACCAGACCTGACACAACTCTAAGCATAGCAGGCATAGCAAGGTAGGAAGCACATACAAAGCTCAATCAACTCCTACACATGCTAGTGGGTTTCATCTAGTTACTGTGGCAATGACTGGTCATGCAGAGGATAAGGGTTCAACTACCGTAGCACACAGCAGTTCGAAACATTGTTGTCTTAATGCAATAAATGAGAGCAGAGGCGAGAACATGGGATTGTATCGATATGATCAATGGGCTGCTTGCCTGATGTAGTGGTAGTAGGGTACTGCCCTTTAGACGGATATTCGGGGCTATCCTCGCAGGCAGAACCTACCACGAAAGACACACCAAACATAATCAACACATGACAATATGCAGCAATATGATGCATGCTATGACATGGCAAGATGATTGTGTCTTGGCCTAATGCAAGATAAAACAGAAAGGAATGAACCCATTTGAATCAAAGATTCAAATGTTAGTTCATTTAACATAGCCATATTAGTGCATTATCTTATTTTAGTTAAACAGCAAGGTTATCTTGTTTTGTCATGCATGAAACCATTACCAATGTGTAGATTGAATTTCTCTGATCAAAATTCATATATAAATCTTTTCATTTGGAGTTACAGATTAATTTCTATGATTTTTAGAAGTTTTGGCTATTTTCTGGAATTTCCTATATAAAATTAATCCAGAAAATGAATAATTGCTTCAGCACTGCGTCAGTGTGATGTCAGCAAGTCAAAGGCGCCAGGGCCAGTCAAATCTAACTGGTGGGCCCTGTCTGTCAGTGTCTCAGCTAACTAACAGGATTAAGTTAATACTAACTAACTGTCAGTGGGGCTTGGGCCCACATGTCAATGACCTAAACTAATTATAATTAGTTAGCACTAATCCTAAACTAATTAACAAGACGGCCCCACCTGTCATAGGCTCAGGGGGGGAGTCAACCTGGGCCCACACGGGTCAGGTGTGGTCAACTCGTCGGTCAGCGGGTCAAAGCCTGCCGGCATTTAGCCGCCGGCGAGGCCAGACGCGGTGGCACGCTGCGGGATTTGCCCACAGGGCATCATTTACTGCGCGGAGAGCAGCTACGGGTAGCTGGTGCTCGCCCGCATCCAGCGGTGGTGATGGCTTGGCCGGGGAGTGGCCAGAGCATCACCGGCGATGAGCTTAGCGGAGGCCGAAGCTCGGGTCAACTCGTGCGCGTGGCTACAGTGGCCTAGGCGGTGTGGCGCTTGCACCTACAACATCTACGCAATGCAGTGAGTGTGACGGGTACAAGCCCGTGACCAAAAGGTCACCGAAGCATCGCCGGCGACGTGGTCAGGCGGCGGTGCATTCAGACGGAAAAGGCACGACGCCTACAGAGCTCTAGCGACGAAGTGGAGAGAAGGGGGAGGAGCAGTAGCTCACTGGGAAGCCGCGGAGAAGGTCAGCGTGCTCGGGGAAGGCTCGGTGCGGTCGGAATGGCGACGGGGATCTCGGCGGCCCGAGGTTGAAGACAACGACGGCGGGGACGATGTAGGGGCTCCGGCGTCGTGCGGCTTGGCTAGTCGACATAGTCGATGACAGAGAACCGTCCGAACACGGTGTGAGGGCGCGGGGACGGCGTTGGACGTGGCTGCGGTGAGTGGAGCCGACGGTTACGTCTCGAGCGACGTCGGGGAGGGCGAGAGAGAGGAACCAGAGGGAAGAGCGAATGTCTGCGAGGTCGGGGAGAGAGAGGGGGTCGTCCAACGTCGACAGCTCGACGAGGGGAGCGGCGAGGCGGCGGGCAGCTACATGGCGCGCATGCTATGCTCGCCGTCGAGTAGCTGCTTGCCTCCCTGGCCAAGCCAAGCAGCTTGCTGGAGCGTTGGCTGGGCTGGGCCGGTAGGTGGCCCTACTGGGGTGGGCGCCAGGTAAGCTTTCTCTTTCTCTCTTTTCCTGTTTGTTTTCTTTTTCTATTTTTCTGTAACTTTAGGGCTTTATTAAAAATACTTAGGCACTTACTAAAATCGTGAAAATAATTGTGGGCTCTGTTGGGATTATTCGTAACAGCCCTCACTTAACTCCAGAATTATTTGGGCATTTAAGATATTTTATAACATCTAAATGCCCAAATTCAAATACTTATGATTTAATTCAAAGAATCCAGAATGTCCTAGAAAAGAGTGCACCATTTTTTCCAGGGTTTTAACCCAATCCAGAAATGATGAACATTTTCTGAAGGGCATTTTGGGTTCATTGAAAATAATTTTAGTAAACCCTAGTTGTTTACAGGGGGGTTGCTGGGGGTGCTGTCATCCCCATTTCAAGTTTCTGTAAAAGTAGACATGATGCAACACTCTAATGCATGAACTAGCTAGGGTGTGACACGGTGGGAGTAGTAGGGGGCGGTGTGGCCTCCGCCGCATCGCAGCCGGCCACGGGAGGAAGGAGCACTAGGCACGACCGGCGATGGTTTGGGCGGCTCGAGCAAGAAGACTTGAGGTTGAGGAAGCACTATGGTCGTTGGATGGACATCGTACGGTCACTAGAGCTAGAATCGTGCATATTGACTAAGTTGACAAAGCCCTCCATCCCCGTCAACTTAGTAGGCCCACCAGTCAACCTCTCACCAAGATGGGTCCCAGCTAGCAGGGGGGTATTCATTTTTTTCATGCGTAGTAAGGAGGCACTTCCGGTGGGTCCAAGCTGACAGCAGGGGGAACGTTTTTTCGCGAAATATGGTGGCCCGTCGGGTGGGTCCCAGCAGTCAGGGGCAAATGTTTTTTTTGTGATATACTGGTGGGCGTCCGGTGGGTCCCTGCTGTGAGGTGGAGGAATAATTATTTTCCGCGTAATAAGGAGGCACTTCCTTGCCGCTACCGTGGACCCAACTGTCACCCTCTCCATGTACAGTATTCTTCCGATGGAATTCGGTCGTTGACCACATTGACCACGCCGCGCCGACAGCACCACGGCGGTGGACGTTGGCGAGGCCTAGGAAGGGGATGACGTGCAGCCAGGGAAGACACGGCAGTGGATTCCCACGCGGAGAGGAGTATGAATGTTCACTGGTTCAGCTGCGCTGCCGTCGCCGCAGAATAACAGGGGGTGTGGGTGAGTGGAGTGGAGGGATGGCCTGGCCAGCGGTGAGAGCAGTATGGGGGCGGTGAGGCCTCCGCGGCAGCACAGCCGGCCACGGGAGGCAGGAGCCGGTGGCATGACTGGCGCTGCTTTGGGTGGCTGGAGCAAGAAGACCAGAGGTTGAAGAAGCACTACGGCCATTGGATGGACATCGTACGGTCAGTCGAGCTAGAATCGTGCATATTGACTAAGTTGACAAAGCCCTTCGTCCCCATCAACTTAGTAGGCCCACTATACTGGGTCCCATCTAACAGGGGGAGTATTCATTTTTTTGTGCGTAATAAGGAGGCACTTCCTTGCATGCGAAGATATAGCTGGTGGGTCCGAGCTGTCAGCGGCGGTAATGTTTCTTTCGCGAAATATAGAAGCCGTTTCGGTGGGTCCCAGATGTCATGTGGAGGAAATCATTATTTTGCGCGTAATAGGAGGCATTTCCTTGCATGCGGCCGTGGACCTAGCTGTCAGCCTCTCCACATACAGTCCACTTCAGATGCATGTCGGTCGTTGACCACGCTTACCATGCCACACGGAGAGCACTAGGGCAGTGGACGACGGCGAGGCCTAGGAAGGGAACGACACAGAGGCAGGGAAGACTCGGCCGTCGTTTTTGTTTCCCACGTGGAGGGGAGTACGACTGTACGAGGGTTTACTGGTTCGTCTGCCGTCGCCGGAGAATAACAGCAGGTGTGTCGGGACCCCGATCCTAGGTCACACCGATCTAGCATGTAACACATCATATCACTTTGTGGCCTCACGCACGGTATTCCCACGGGTGCCACCTTACCTGGCCCGGGACCGTTTGCGCCTTTTGGCTCACGTATATGATAGTGTCGCTAGCATCCATATGACAAAGAACCCGGGCCGACATGGCTAGTCGTAAACCCAAAGCGGCACTAACCCATGGGGACAGGCATACATGAATCAACCTCGAGCATGTCGGTCAACAACGTGTGAATCCGGGCTGTAGCACTGGGCTAACAGGACTCCGGTAACCCGGGCTGTAGCAGGCTAGGCAGGACTCCGGATGTCACCGCGTGACATTTCCCCGAAGGGACAGACATAGGAACGAGGTGAATCACATGCCGGCCAGTCAAGTGTCCTGAACAGTAGTGCTGGGCTAGCAGGACTCCGGTGATCCGGGCTGTAGCGGACTACTATCACTCAGAAGCACTAGACTACATTTCCCCATATGATAGGCTGCCAAGGATAAACAACTAGATAGTCGGATCCCACACATACCAAGCATTTCAATCATACACACAACATGCTCGATATGTGTGAATACAACATGGCATCACAACATAACTCTACAACTCAAGAATTAATTCATTAGGCTCCGAGGAGCGAGATATTACAAGCATGTGTCTCATGACCCAACAATCATAGCATACAAATCAAACACATGCAGAAGCTTAACCTGTCTGAGTACAGACATCTATAAATGAAAAAGGCTAAGAAGCCTGACTATCTACCAGATCCTGTCGAGGGCACAAGATCGTAGCTGAGGTATCAAGCTAAACGTCGAAGTCCACGCGGAACTACTAGCGAGACTGAAGTCTCTCTGCAAAACATAAATTAAGCAAACGTGAGTACAAAGTTACTCAGCAAGACTTACATTAGAACTAAACTACATATGCATCGGTATCAACAAGGGGGGTGGTGGAGTTTAACTGCAGCAAGCCAGCTTTGACTCAGTGGCTAACCTGAACTACGATTGCGAGCAACTCTTTTGAGGTGGCGCACACGAGTCCACATATTCACCAATCAATACACCACTATGGATCCGCTCTCGTCTCCCTACGAGAAGGCCATCCATAGCACTCACGCTTATCTTGCGAGTTTTAGGGTATCCACTTTCACTTGTCTATGAACTATGCAAGGGGTCCAAGTTTCCATATCCGAGGAATTCGGCTATTCAAATAGATAATGATAACCCTGCAGGGGTGTACTTCTTCACACACGCTCTCACCACTTATAGCCCTGTACACGTCATGTACCTCGGCAACCTTCAAGCGGAAACCGGGCGAGGGTGTCGGCCACGGCCTACCTAAACACTTAAGTCTCTAGTCCAGGTTTATCGCCTATTCGGGTTCCATCCGCGAGGAGATCCGGCCGGAGTTTCGCTCACAGCCCCAAACGATGTGTGCAGGGTTCCCGAGACACCAAACGGGCGCCCGGTACACCGTGCCACAGTGTATCTACCGCAACATAGCCCACCCCTAGGGTCAGCGCTACGCACGGCCGCCAACACATATCCTACAAACACCAGAAACTAGTTGCAACTCCTGGAGAGAGTACTAGGGTGATTAAGAAGCCGAGAGGGGCCATTGGTTTCGGGCCCAATGCGTGGTAGTAACTGTTCATGGATCACAGACACAGAACTCAGTTCCTGAGGACGGCTGCAATGAGACAACCCACCATGTACTCCTACATGGCCTCTCACCGCTACCTTTACCAAATCGTGTTCACACACTTAGCTCTCAACAGTAGGACATGTTTACACACCTCCGATTCATCCCCGATGAATCGGACCTGACTCAACTCTAAGCAGTAGCAGGCATGACAAACAAACATGAATGAGTAGGCACATCAGGGCTCAAACAACTCCTACTCATGCTAGTGGGTTTCATCTATTTACTGTGTCAATGACAGGTCATTCAGAGGATAAGGGGTTCAACTACCGCAACAAGTAACAGATGAATCGTTGTTGTCCTAATGCAGTAAAAGAGAGCAGGAGCGAGAGAGGGGGATTGTATCGGAATGAACAAGGGGGTTTGCTTGCCTGGCACTTCTGAAGATAGTATAGCTCTTCATCGGTGTCATCGATCTCGTCGTCGGAAACAACGTCTACTGAGAGGGGGCAATTACTGGCAAACAAGGAAGAATACAATCAATGCAATGCAACAATATGATGCATGATCATGACATGGCAATATGTTGTGATTTGGGCTAATGCAACAGAAAGTCATTTTAATTGAAGTGGAATTCAAGACTAGCTCAAATTCCAACTCCAACCCTATTATGAAATTTTCCCTAAACATGTTTCATCCTAAACAGTGAGGTTAACTTGCTCAAACATGCATGAAAATGGTACAGATGGATTCCTTGAATTTTTTTGATAATTTTACATATATAATTTATTTCATTTGGAGTTACGGTTGAATTTCTATGATTCTTAGAAGTTTTGGGCATTTTCTGAATTAAATTAAACCCAGAAAATAGTTTATTGCGTCAGCACTGCGTCACTATGACGTCAGCGGTCAACGGGCGCGGTCCAGGTCAACCCTGACCAGTGGGGTCCACTAGTCAGTGGCTGGGACTGGTTTGTGTCGCTGACATGTGGGCCCAGTCAACAGCCACGTCAGCTTGGTCAAAGCTGACGCGTGGGTCCCGTTGGATTATAACTAATCTAAGCAGAGATAAAACTGGAGTTAATTAGGGCGTGGGACCCATCTGTCATTGGCTCAGGGGGTTGTTTAGTGGGGTAATTAGCGCTAAATAACCGGCACCACGTCAGCAGGTGACGCCGGCGACCACAGCAGCGACGGAATCTCGCCGGAGTTGGTCGGGCTCGCACTACAGGCGGCGGTTTGCGGCGGGGTTTGGCTCCACGCGAAGAGCATTGTCACGCGCTTCCAACGCAGCAAGCAGCGGTGGCTGGGGTGCACGGAAACGATGCCGACGGCGAGAAGCGCGGCGGCAGGAGTTCGGCAACAACGGTGTGGGCGGTGCGGGGCACGGGAGGAGCCGTGGACGGTCGTGTTCAACTCGCGGGAGTGCGGTGAGTGCAACGGTGAGCTCGAACCCGAGCTTGCGTGGCCATAGCTACGATGACATGGCCGGCGGCAAGGAGTGCTCGGGCTCGAAGGGGGCGGTGGCTACGAGGCGTAATCGAGCACGGGAAGTAGGGGCTAGGTAGAGGAGCTCACGGCGGATCCAGAGAGCTGGTCGGCGGCCTTGGGGAAGCACGGACGGTGGCGAACGATGGTGGCGATCTCCGGTGTCCGAGGTTGAAGAAGAGGACGCCGAGGACGAGGCAGGGCTTCCCGGCTCGCTTGGCTCGGTGCAGAAGGCGTAGGCGAGAGTGGCGGAGCTTCCATGAAACACGGAAAGGCGAGAGGGGGTCGGGGAGCGCGGTGGTTCACGGCGGCGCTTCCTTGGCCGCGTCGGCCGTCGTGGGAGAGAGCGAGGGAGAGGAGGGGATAGTGAGCTGTGAGAGAGGGGAAGGACCAGGGGGGGCTCGGGCATTTCCAAATGCGACGGATCGAAGTGGGAGGAAGCAGGAGGTGGAAGCAGGAGGTGGCTTCGCCTCCTGTGCGTGCGCCATGCCGTCGTCCTCCTGGCAAAGGAAGGAGACGACTGGCGCCTGGCTCTGGTGGGCTGGGCCGGCTTCTCTCCTGGGCCAGGTGGGTGGGCTACAGGTGGGCCGCACAGGTAAGTGGCCCAGGTACGGGTCTCTGTTCTTTTCCTAATTTCCTGTTTGTTTTCTGTTTTCTATTTATGAAAATGGGTTTTAATTTGGTTTTTGAACCAAACTATTTTTTCCACTTCTGATAATTTTTGCAGGGACTAAATGGATTATTCCAAAGCCCCTCAACAATTTATCAGAATTATTGGACATATAGTTAATATATCACAAATATAAGTCCAATGCAAATAATTATTGGATTAACTCAAATGCCCAAAATAAATATTTCTGTGAACCCAAAAATATTGGTTTGAATTTTACCTCTTGCCAATATTTTTATAGCTTAACAGGAACATTTTCTTAGGTTATTTGAAGCAATTTTTAATGTTGATCATTTTTTTAATTGATTTCTGGGGCTTTCAGCTTTCCCCAATTCAACTTTCAAAAATTTAGACATGATGCGACACCAGATGCTAGCACTAGGCATTAATAGAACTAGGGATGTGACAGCTCACCCCTACTAAACAGGAATCTCGTCCCGAGATTCAAGCGTAGGGTAAGATGATGGGGGTATGCAACTAACGTAATCTTCACGATCCAGGTTGCACTTCAAATGAACATTGATTCAATCACCATCTTTGTCTCAATGTCTGTCCCCGAGAACTCCAACTAACATGACAATGAGATGAGAGGGAAAACTAGAGAGGGATCGATCTCATCGAAGGTCGAACAACTCAGGATCAACTCAGGGAGTGAAACATTAAACATCTCTCGAGCTGAGACACAACATACATCAGGAGGGATGGAAAGAGGTAGATGATAAGGTTCTACTGGTAGGCAAAATCCCACGCTGAAACGGGTGGGGCAAGATCTCAAGATAGCGATGAAATAATCACCATGATTCTATAATGGGACACCCTAGAAGAGGAGACTCGTAGAGCTATTCCCTTAAGTGGCAAAAAGAATTACTTTTGATACAAAGATCATTGAAACTCTTTATACCAGCCTAAGGCAATCACAAACGATCATTTGCAGGAGTTCAAAAGAATGACATACTCAGACCAGAATCGATGATGTGGACTACCTTGTTGAAGACAACGCAATGGATGATTTCTAGCTTATCATTGGAAATGGATGGGACCCATGGTAAGTCCACTATTTGAAAATGTTATAACATAACCGAGGAAACTGGAAGCAAATCCCAGTCAATGCTAACGGTAAAACCTAGTTCTCGCGCGTGCTCTCAAGAACTTGAGCATTTCCGTATTAATCAAGGTTTTACCAGTATCTGTGTCAAGGATCCTGGCAACACAACATACCACCATGATGAATGGTGATGGATGATGCAGATGCAAAGAAAGATAACACTTCTCAGATTTCACCTTAGCGAGGCCAAGGAAACAAAATATGGATAATCGATCGAGAGACATTTAGCACTCCTCTTCTAATGTTCTCCTTGATGTGCTAGGATAGCTCATTTATTGATATGGTTTGGTATCTAGGACATCAGGTAAGAGGTCGAACTTCGGGAGCACAAAAATCCGTAAGTATTAACTGCGGAGGTAAATCCTACGAAATCCTCACGGGGAGGTGGCCAACTTTCTTCAATCCAGATACTATAATAATAGGTCTTCCGGCTGGATGTGTTGGCCACGACATCCACTTTACCGGTTATCGAGAGACCAATATTATAGTTCTTGGAAGAAGCCCCAACCATCATATCTGCCTGAGATTCAGATCTGGTTGGTGACAGGATATTCCAGACTCATCGAGTTTAGAAAGGAAAATGAAGGTTTGCAACACAAATCGACGAGACGACGTTGCGAGATTCTCGGGGAATGAACTACGATAGTAAGCTCCAAAACATGAGCTGGTTCTGCTACGAACATGTGAACACACTGTCCCAGACAAGCATGACCATGTAGTAGTCTTATAATAAAACACTACCGAGTTCAAGTGGGGAACCATCATTACGGATAACGAAGTCCTTGCGTAATTCTAGCCCCTAAGAAGAAACTTCCTCTCCTTGAACAAATCAATCAGTGGCTTGGTGTGCTAGGGATACATATAGAATGAAGGTTGCAAGTCTCCAAACCATAGTATACTTCGCACGTATGCGTGAACGATTTGGGATGATTCCAGAGAAAGCAAGACAAACTTTCCCAAATTCACGGCGGCAACTTGCAACATATGCACATGAATCAGGGAACGTCACTACTTTCATCCAAACATATGCTTCATGAACGAAACACGAAGATAATGCTTATAAAGTTTCCAATGCTAGTGTAGCGTTCGAAAAGAATCATGGGGGAGATAAAATGCTGCTGATGGGCTCAACAACAACTCATCGGTATTTCCATATCACTGGACTTCCACCATCATGTGAACGATGTGATAGTATTGGTCAGACCAAAAGATGTAATGGTGTATGCTCGAGGGATCAGCCACGAGTAAGACAACATTACGAACATCGTTGGTTCTGATTTGACTTGACGATATCCCATACTCAAGTTAAAGTTTTGTCAAGGCAATAGATCCAACAACTGATCACGAGGACCAATTGATGAAGATATCACCTTTCTTCAGCACACACACACACGAGGATATCCCTTAAGAGTGAGCTAAGTAGATTAAGCTTTTATCTTCCAACTCTCCAAGTTGTTGTTTTAGCTTAACCAATTAGTTCAGGGGTATCCAACACAGTTTCTTGGGGAAAAGTGGTTTATCGGAAAACCAACTTGATCACGAACTCAACATAACGGTCAGGTGACAACCTGGTAACACTTCCGAGAAGATATCCGGAAAATCACGAACCACCGATATGTTACTAAGCTCGAGAACAACCTTGCTTTCAAGGCAAGAAGATGTGATCAAAAGAGCAAGGGATTGGCACAATCCTAACTCCTCGATCAAAGAGTGCACCAGAAATATGGACTAGGTAGCACGATCAATCTTAGAATGATGATTTGATAACCAACACGCTAAGAATGAGAATTTCGTCCATTTACTACCAAGCAACATGGTTGCTAGGAGTATTGACTTCACACATCACGACTCACTTGCCGGCATTCCGGTTGCAACAACACAGAAACCGAGAAATGAATAATGATGGAGGGAGTATCACTACGTCAAGAATTCATGAGAGATGCTCCATTTCCTATGACAATCCTGACATAAAGGGGGGTAATCTTCCGAGGTAGAACAGAACAAAAGCTGGATTGGCATTTTGATCTGCGGAATACAACCACTTTGACCCAATCCCAGAAATGGATGAGGTACTGGAGTTTGTTTCTCCTAGTCATTCTGAAATAGAACGGCTTGACGAACCACAAGGGTGCTAGGCATCGATGAACACGAATGCAGACATACTCCTCACTATCAATTGATAGACGAAGATCGGAATATAACGGAAGGGGCACAACTCAAAGGTACATATAACTTTTTGAGTTGTGGATGCATAAATTAGTATGTCGAACGAGTTCAACATATTTCTTCCGGATAACCCATGCAGAAAAGGTAGAACTGGCAGAGCCACAATATAGAATGGAGAACTCATCAAGAGCACCCTGGTTGTGATCTTATGGTTCAAAGAACTTCTGCCATAGGCGGTTCATAGTATTTGGAAGAAGGATATACCACGGACCTCGAGGTCTATCACAAGGTTTACTAATGTCCTAAGGAACTAGCAACACTATCAGCATGAAGCAGGTAGGGTGAGTCTCGGGTTCAAAAACCCAGGAATAGAATGCCTATTAACTAATAGCATCACGGGATGCTTTCGAGAATGATGGCCAGAATCACACACTGGAAATGCAAAACATGGTTCGATTACTAGGTGGCACTCTAAGACATCTAGGGTCATAATAATAATTCCAACATATATGTCGAGGCAAAAGAATACCCAACTCACAATTAGTGTGATTAACCTAGCCTAAATGGACATCAGGAACAGGGGAAAAGCTTTGCAAATGCATCAGACTATTTAGAAACCTGGAATGACTCGGACAGCATAACGGCTGTAAATGCTCGAAAAGATTTGAGACATCCTGCAAAAATGGTGGCATAACAACTCAGAATCATAAAATCAAGGTTCTGAGGCCAGTTATGAATATATGGAAGTAGTAGGAACTGAACTGAGGCTTGAACTCAACAATCCTAGGCAACTACGGTTTAGTAACACGTCATCCTGATAGATAGATGAGAAGGCCTAATTCTTAATCCCCGTAGATAGAAGAGGTTGACTCAGATCAGAAGCGCATAGGGTAAAGGAGTAAAAAGAGCCTTACGTTCCCTTCCACAATCAATTCCCTTACATAACTAAAGCATTTCTAGACTCAACTTCGACCAGTTTGGCTTGGTAATCCTACAGGCAGTCAGGCTCTGATACCAACGTTGTCGGGACCCCGATCCTAGGTCACACCGATCTAGCATGTAACACATCATATCACTTTGTGGCCTCACGCACGGTATTCCCACGGGTGCCACCTTACCTGGCCCGGGACCGTTTGCGCCTTTTGGCTCACGTATATGATAGTGTCGCTAGCATCCATATGACAAAGAACCCGGGCCGACATGGCTAGTCGTAAACCCAAAGCGGCACTAACCCATGGGGACAGGCATACATGAATCAACCTCAAGCATGTCGGTCAACAGCGTGTGAATCCGGGTTGTAGCACTGGGCTAACAGGACTCCGGTAACCCGGGCTGTAGCAGGCTAGGCAGGACTCCGGATGTCACCGCGTGACATTTCCCCGAAGGGACAGACATAGGAACGAGGTGAATCACATGCCGGCCAGTCAAGTGTCCTGAACAGTAGTGATGGGCTAGCAGGACTCCGGTGATCCGGGCTGTAGCGGACTACTATCGCTCAGAAGCACTAGACTACATTTCCCCATATGATAGGCTGCCAAGGATAAACAACTAGATAGTCGGATCCCACACATACCAAGCATTTCAATCATACACACAACATGCTCGATATGTGTGAATACAACATGGCATCACAACATAACTCTACAACTCAAGTATTAATTCATTAGGCTCCGAGGAGCGAGATATTACAAGCATGGGTCTCATGACCCAACAATCATACCATACAAATCAAACACATGCGGAAGCTTAACTTGTCTGAGTACAGACATCTATAAATGAAAAAGGCTAAGAAGCCTGACTATCTACCAGATCCTGTCGAGGGCACAAGATCGTAGCTGAGGTATCAAGCTAAACGTCGAAGTCCACGCGGAACTACTAGCGAGACTGAAGTCTCTCTGCAAAACATAAATTAAGCAAACGTGAGTACACAGGTACTCAGCAAGACTTACATCAGAACTAAACTACATATGCATCGGTATCAACAAGGGGGTGGTGGAGTTTAACTGCAGCAAGCCAGCTTTGACTCAGTGGCTAACCTGAACTACGATTGCGAGCAACTCTTTTGAGGTGGCGCACACGAGTCCACATATTCACCAATCAATACACCACTATGGATCCGCTCTCGTCTCCCTACGAGAAGGCCATCCATAGCACTCACGCTTATCTTGCGAGTTTTAGGGTATCCACTTTCACTTGTCTATGAACTATGCAAGGGGTCCAAGTTTCCATATCCGAGGAATTCGGCTATTCGAATAGATAATGATAACCCTGCAGGGGTGTACTTCTTCACACACGCTCTCACCACTTATAGCCCTGTACACGTCATGTACCTCGGCAACCTTCAAGCGGAAACCGGGCGAGGGTGTCGGCCACGGCCTACCTAAACACTTAAGTCTCTAGTCCAGGTTTATCGCCTATTCGGGTTCCATCCGCGAGGAGATCCGGCCGGAGTTTCGCTCACAGCCCCAAACGATGTGTGCAGGGTTCCCGAGACACCAAACGGGTGCCCGGTACACCATGCCACAGTGTATCTACCGCAACATAGCCCACCCCTAGGGTCAGCGCTACGCACGGCCGCCAACACATATCCTACAAACACCAGAAACTAGTTGCAACTCCTGGACAGAGTACTAGGGTGATTAAGAAGCCGAGAGGGGCCATTGGTTTCGGGCCCAATCCGTGGTAGTAACTGTTCATGGATCACAGACACAGAACTCAGTTCCTGAGGACGGCTGCAATGAGACAACCCACCATGTACTCCTACATGGCCTCTCACCGCTACCTTTACCAAATCGTGTTCACACACTTAGCTCTCAACAGTAGGACATGTTTACACACCTCCGATTCATCCCCGATGAATCGGACCTGACTCAACTCTAAGCAGTAGCAGGCATGACAAACAAACATGAATGAGTAGGCACATTAGGGCTCAAACAACTCCTACACATGCTAGTGGGTTTCATCTATTTACTGTGGCAATGACAGGTCATGCAGAGGATAAGGGGTTCAACTATCGCAACAAGTAACAGATGAATTGTTGTTGTCCTAATGCAGTAAAAGAGAGTAGGAGCGAGAGAGGGGGATTGTATCGGAATGAACAAGGGGGTTTGCTTGCCTGGCACTTCTGAAGATAGTATAGCTCTTCATCGGTGTCATCGATCTCGTCGTCGGAAACAACGTCTACTGAGAGGGGGCAATTACCGGCAAACAAGGAAGAATACAATCAATGCAATCCAACAATATGATGCATGATCATGACATGGCAATATGTTGTGATTTGGGCTAATGCAACAGAAAGTCATTTTAATTGAAGTGGAATTCAAGACTATATCAAATTCCAACTCCAACCCTATTATGAAATTTGCCCTAAACAAGTTTCATCCTAAACAGTGAGGTTAACTTGCTCAAACATGCATGAAAATGGTACAGATGGATTCCTTGAATTTTTCTGATAATTTTACATATATAATTTATTTCATTTGGAGTTACGGTTGAATTTCTATGATTTTTAGAAGTTTTGGGCATTTTCTGTATTTTCTGAATTAAATTAAACCCAGAAAATAGTTTATTGCGTCAGCACTGCGTCACTATGACGTCAGCGGTGAACGGGCGCGGTCCAGGTCAACCCTGACCAGTGGGGTCCACTAGTCAGTGGCTGGGACTGGTTTGTGTCGCTGACATGTGGGCCCAGTCAACAGCCACGTCAGCTTGGTCAAAGCTGACGCGTGGGTCCCGTTGGATTATAACTAATCTAAGCAGAGATAAAACTGGAGTTAATTAGGGCATGGGACCCATCTGTCATTGGCTCAGGGGGTTGTTTAGTGGGGTAATTAGCGCTAAATAAGCGGCACCACGTCAGCAGGTGACGCCGGCGACCACAGCAGCGACGGAATCTCGCCGGAGTTGGTCGGGCTCGCACTACAGGCGGCGGTTTGCAGCGGGGTTTGGCTCCACGCGAAGAGCATGCTCACGCGCTTCCAACGCAGCAAGCAGCGGTGGCTGGGGTGCACGGAAACAATGCCGACGGCGAGAAGCGCGGCGGCCGGAGTTCGGGAACAATTCTGTGGGCGGTGCGGGGCACGGGAGGAGCCATGGACGGTCGTGTTCAACTCGCGGGAGTGCGGTGAGTGCAACGGTGAGCTCGAACCCGAGCTTGCGTGGCCATAGCTACGATGGCGACATGGCCGGCGGCGAGGGTAATCGAGCACGGGAAGTAGGGGCTAGGTAGAGGAGCTCACGGCGGATCCAGAGAGCGGGTCGGCGGCCTTGGGGAAGCACGGACGGTGGCGAACGACGGTGGCGATCTCCGGTGTCCGAGGTTGAACAAGAAGACGCCGAGGACGAGGCAGGGCTTCCCGGCTCGCTTGGCTCGGTGCAGAAGGCGTAGGCGACAGTGGAGGAGCTTCCACGCAACACGGAAAGGCGGGAGGGGGCCGGGGAGCGCGGTGGTTCACGGCGGCGCTTCCTTGGCCGCGTCGGCCGTCGTGGGAGAGAGCGAGGGAGAGGAGGGGAGAGTGAGCTGTGAGAGCGAGGAAGGACCAGGGGGGGCTCGGGCGTTTCCAAACGCGACGGATCGAAGTGGGAGGAAGCAGGAGGTGGAAGCAGGAGGTGGCTTCGCCTCCTGTGCGTGCGCCACGCCGTCGTCCTCCTGGCAAAGGAAGGAGACGACTGGCGCCTGGCTCTGGTGGGCTGGGCCGTCTTCTCTCCTGGGCCAGGTGGGTGGGCTATAGGTGGGCCGCACAGGTAAGTGGCCCAGGTACGGGTCTCTGTTCTTTTCCTAATTTCCTGTTTGTTTTCTGTTTTCTATTTATGCAAATGGGTTTTAATTTGGTTTTTGAACCAAACTATTTTTTTCCACTTCTGATAATTTTTGCAGGGACTAAATGGATTATTCCAAAGCCCCTCAACAATTTATCAGAATTATTGGACATATAGTTAATATATCACAAATATAAGTCCAATGCAAATAATTATTGGATTAACTCAAATGCCCAAAATAAATATTTCTGTGAACCCAAAAATATTGGTTTGAATTTTACCTCTTGCCAATATTTTTATAGCTTAACAGGAACATTTTCTTAGGTTATTTGAAGCAATTTTTAATGTTGATCATTTTTTTAATTGATTTCTGGGGCTTTCAGCTTTCCCCAATTCAACTTTCAAAAATTTAGACATGATGCAACACCAGATGCTAGCACTAGGCATTAATAGAACTAGGGATGTGACAAGGTGTGGGTGAGTAGAGGGATGGCTAGGCCAGCGATGGGAGTACGGTGGGGCGGTGAGGCCTGCGCGGCAGCACAACCGACCGTGGGGAGGAGGGACCAGGTAGTCCCGCCGGCGCTTGTTTGAGCGGCTGGAGCAGGAAGAGCAGAGATTGAAAAAGCACGACGGCCCTTGGATGGACATCCAACAGTATACATGCCATCTATGGAAAGCCTCAAATCTGTTGGAAACAGCATACAACCCATCTGCCATTATTTCAAATAATTTACAGCCCATTTGCTAATTCTTACGGGTTTTTTGGAGCCCATATTCTTTATGTTAGCATTACAGCCCATATTGTGGCCACGGTTAAAAAATTATACGAAATTTTGCATATGTTGGTGCGGTCTGAACTGTTTTTAATCCCGAAATTTTGAGTCACATTCAGACTGATTTTAAAAATAAATGTATATCAATATAAAATCCAATAAATTGTCCACGCATAAAAATCAATGCAATTTAAAATCTCGAAATGAAAAAAAGATATTTGAAAATAGTTTCCGGTTTGATGTGTCCTAAAAATGTACAACCCATTTCTCATTACTAATAGGCCATTTTCTCGGCCAGTCAAATGAAGCTCTCCTCGTCTTGAAAGATTTACAGCCCAACAGGCCTGATAAAGCGACTTACTTGACAAATCACAAAAGAACTAGGCTAGCCATTTTGAGAAAGAAAAAAAACTACTGGGCTGGTGTGTGGTAAACATAAAAGAAAAGGCTGTCTAGATAGGCCACAGTGTCCTGCACAGCCCAGTTGACACCCTGCTTCTGTCTCAAAAACAAATTAGATAAATGCCACACCAATTATGGCGATTCATAAAAATGCCACTGCAATTTCCAAACTTTGAAAAATGACACTTCAATTTTTGCAAACTTTGAAAAACGCCACTCCAGACTTCGAAAAATGCCACTAGAAATGGCTTGAAATGGCATTTTTCAAAGTTTGGAAATTGCAGTGGCATTTCTCGGATACACCAGATTTGGAGTGGCATTTATCAAATTAACCCAAAACAAAAATAACTGGGAGCTGCTGGGTCCCGGATGTCAGCCGCTCGTTGTGCAATTCTCTCGTTTATTGACTACATTGACAATGGCATGGGACCCAGATGTCAGAAATCCACTAGGAGGAGCCATTTTTTTATTGGCTTGAAATAAGGAGGCACTTGCTTGCGTACTGCCACGACCTTGGCGGGTCCCTGCTGTCATCCTCTCCATGTACAATCATCTTCTGATTGTGTACGCGTCAACTTGCTAGGCCCACAAGTCAGCCTCTAAACCGTGGAGGAAAAATACAATCCATTTAAAAAACAACAGCCCATTCCATACGTTCAAACAGAAAGTTCAACATTCAGACCAAAGTAACATGTCTGATCCACATATAGAGTACTGAACTTCCATGTTGACAACCATCATAGCCAAGTTAACTATCTATTCCCACTAACACTCTAGTAGCGTACAAGTACTAACTTACTCTTAGCTAACTAGATGATGTCGACCGCCATCTGCTGTCCATGCTAAACGCGGGCACCGGCGTCGTCCACCTCGCCTCGGACTTGCCAGAGGTGCGATAGGGCGCGTTGCTCGCGCGCGTTGGCCCTTTCAATGCTGGCGTGGTCCACGGAAGCTTCGGCTTCCAAGCGGGAAACCCACTTGATGAGCTGGTAGTAAAAATCAGCGTCACGAACGCGTGCGTGCCCGACAGCCTCCAGGGCTATTTGCCGAGCACCGGCCTCCACATAGTCGGCCCAGTTGCGGACGCTCTGCTCGCGACTCAGAGCGTCGGTGCGCTGCTGCTCCATGTCCCGCTGGCAGCGCAAATCGGCAATACGCTGCTCCTCCTCCAGGCGGTCACACTCCAACAACTCCTACTTCTCTGCCATGCAGTCACGATGCAACAAGTCCTCGATCTCCGCATTGCCATCTAAAGACAGATAGAATGCCTCCTCCCTCCGTCTGCCTTCCGGTGAAAACCCGAACACTAGTTCCGGCGGTGACCGCCTCCGGCATCGCCTACCGCGGACGGGCGGGGGCATGGCGGACGTGGCGAGCAACGTCGGGCCGGTGGGGGATTATGAGGATATGGTGAGTTGGGTCACGGTGGCACCTGAGAAGGCCGAGAAACAGTACTTATAGGCAGAAGGTAGCGTGACGGTCATCGGAATTCAATGCATAATGGCTTAGCGCGCCAGCTTGCCGTGGAAAACTAGAGAAACTAAAATTATGACTATGCCGTCCCGTCCCATCTAGGTCGCACGCCGACATGGCGGTCAAACGAGGCACTCGAATCATCTCCCTCCTTGTTAATAATGATTCCACGGATTTAAAGCGTATCTTTTTTCGCATCAGTTAGCTGCCTTAATTACGGCCGGCTGCATGCAGGCACTCAGAATCGCTCGCAGGCAGTACGCGAAGCAGCATGCAACGAGTCGCAGCCGAGGGCACACATGCAGCCACTTAAATCGCTGGAATTAATCAGGCTTAAACTTCTGCATGCCGTTAATTATTGACATGCCTTGGTCTTGCTGCTTTGCTCACGGGACTAATAAATCCTGGACGGAGGTACTCCCTCCGTTTTTATTTAATTCGCATATTAGCTTCGGTCAAAGTCAAGCTTTACAAACTTTGACCAACTTTATATATTAAAATATTAAGATATACAATAACAAATCAACAACAAAAATATTAAGATATACAATAACAGATCATATACAAATATGTAGCTCCAAAAGCAGAGATCTAGAAAAAACATATGTTCTTCCTACTAACATGGATGCTTCTCTTGGCCAACATTCAGTACAGACTGAAAGACAAATTTGTTTGTGAAGTCTACAATTCCTCTTTCAAACGTAAGTGGTTTCACCAACAGCTGGAACAATGAGAATGAACCACACATGATGGAGGAACATCCACTGCAATATGATTTGGTCTTCTCTCGATCACACCGCGAGACTATTTTCGGAATACAAACTTTAACTTTGGCAAAATGATGCCCATTGTATAATCAGACCAAAGCAATGAAGCACCTAGTGTTGGCCAATAAATAGTACAGTAGTACTTTTCTGCAGTCCATGAAGTGACTATCCAATCTTTCTGTGTCTATTTTCAAATGGCACTGCATGCAGTGACTATACTATTCTCTTGTGCAGTTCAACCAAAATTGCGGACGCTTTGTTTGTTTGCCAAATAGAAACGGGCAGGCATCTCTGTCTGCACAAATATCATGCAGCTAGTAAACATATACCACACCTTGTATTTTCGGTTCAAACATGTCTCTTCCGCTTAGCATCTGTCATGTTCTGCACTGGACAATCTGATACAGTTATGTTTTGCCCTGGACAATTTCATACTGAATTGATTTGCTGGTTCAGAGCAGAAATATAGCGCCTATTCTTCATCAGACCAAGGATATCCATGTTCGTAGTGATGGAAGAGGTGAAATTAATACAACCGAAAGTGAGCATCCAATCATTGAATCATGTCCTGCACCTCCAATGTAGGTCCACCCCGCCAATAAATTCACATGCAAACCACTAGTATTACTATCTAATGACAGTACAAAAAGAGTAGCAAGATAGTAGAAAACCATGTACCTTCGTAATGAACAGCTCATAGTGCCACCAATTGGTTATAAAGGTTTGGAAAAAAAACATGCTCCTAATGTTGAACCAATTGCACTTTTTGTGCAGTTCCACTAAAATCGACCATCCCTGTTTGCATAGATATTGAAAGTGTGATTACTCTAAAAGTGGCACTAGTTGAAGCATAGACTCACAAATATAAGCATTCCAATTTCATAATGGGAAAAGGTGGCAAGACTGTTTCTAACCACCTGTTTGAAGGAATAAATAAAGCAACATCGGCTGATGTCATGAAGGCATACATAGTTTTTTCTGAAAAACTGAGCCATTCCTGACCTTTCCTCTCTTTTAAGCAAATTTTGTGCAGTTCTACTAAAATAAAATGCCATCACTGCCTTGAAAATTCAGTGACACTGTACAAAAGGAAATGACTTAACATTACATCATGATGTCAGGTATATAGTCGACAGGCATTAGAGACAAACATACATACCTCCTCCAATAACATAATGAACATTAATTTTAACAAAGGCGTGACTAGCTTTACCGGGATAATTTGAGTGGACTCTACACCCTTTGTTCCTTAATATAAGACGTTTTTGCGGTTCAATTTATAGTACCCAAACGTCTAGTATTTAGAAAAAACAGGTAGTAGTTTTCTTGAGCACATATCTGGGAAAGCTTGCCACACTTTATTTATGTCCATACGCTAATGCAACACCATTCGAATACTACAAATTTACACTAATCCAGTGGCTACTGCAATAGTAGAGTAGTTAGTTTATTACAGGGTACAATACAATGGTTTTACTTAACAGATTTCAATAAACTCTAGCACTGGAAGGTTTCTATAAGAATTAACAATACAAAATGTAAAGGCAACAAGTTTCAGCATTGGTATACTAGCTCTGCATGAGCATTAAACCAAATACAAAAGTCTGAAGGTAACTAGCATTATTAACTAATGAAAGTATAAAAAAATTGCAAACCATGTACCTCCAAGGTAAATATCATTTCGAACTCGGGGGACCTTAAAAATTGCTATCCCAATCTTGGTAATCGATCAAACATAAAACTTGATCAAACGAATCAAGAAAATAGCCGGAGGAGGAGGTGCCCACTCTTGACCTTTCCTCTTGTCTTCATAATTGTCTATGCAGTTTAACCAAAATAAAATGACATCAGCGCCTTGGCATTTTGGTGACACTGTACAAAAAATTAACTTATCTCATGAAAGTGAGGTATGTAATCTATAAGCATTAACAGTGCAAGAAACTGAAGGTAGTAACAAGTTTCATCATTGGTATACTGGCTGTGCAGCAGCATTAGAATGCCTTAGACTGCTGGCATTTCTTAAATTTATCGGTGGCATTAGACTGAGAGCGGCATTAGTTAAATGTGGCATCACTTTAGCAGTAGCATTGCTTGACTTGACTGCTGGCGTTATACTAATAGCAAAAAAGTGGCAATAAGAGCATGGGAGGCCCATTCAGACAGTTGGTGCACCAGTAGGATGTACCTCCATGGACGCAGAGTGGTGAGGGAGGTATGGTTGCCCAGAGCCACAAATATCCAGGAAACATATGTGGATTACGTCCCATTTTTGCTCTCTTTAGACACCTTTTTCCTATGCGAGGACAACAAACCGATCGACCTGGTCATTATATATCACATTGTCATGCCTTTCTACCCTTCTTCAACCAAGAGACACGAGACTCGTTCCTTAGCTACTGATTTTCCCCTTTTCAACCTAGATGCGGGTTTGATGCCTACTCTCTTGGACAGTACAGTCTCCCTTCCTTTCCTTATTCAACCCAGACATGGATTAGTCTGCATGAAGTAGGGTTTCCTTTAATAGTGCAAATTATGGTTTTCGTCTGCGTGGCCAGCAAAGCAGAGGATAGCAAATTGGGAAGATGGTGGAGTGGAAAAAGATCCACATGCAACGACATGGCAGATGGGGCAATAGAACAAGATTATGGTTCGAAAAGAGGTAGCACAACTGAGGATCAGCGAGAAGTGGCTTTGCTTGTGGTCGTCGTCCTCCGCACACACTACGGCAGCGAGCTTGGGGCCGGAGGCCATCCCACGCGGGCGCTAGGTCTGAGAGGACGGCCTTGTCGTCAGTGCATGTCCTCGCTCACCGACGACGAGTGCGTCAACGCTGCATGTCCTTTTCTTCCCCGGCGGATCTGTGACCACCGGTGAGGAGGGAGAGAGGGGCCGTCTTTTTTAGATCTGGAGAGAGGGTGGTAGTGTGAGAAGCAAGTGGGCAGCCCTTAGCAAGAAAGCGCTCAAGCTCCAGCCTATATATCTTTTTTATACTACTAGTACTGGAGGTGGATTAGTGGTAGAGTAGTTTATATTTTCTCTGCATACAGTACAAGTTAGTCATGCTTCAAAACTGATCGGCATGCCATTAAAAAAATAAAGGTCGCTAACTAATGCGGCACCTCGGGCCAACGCGGCCAGATCGCATTTTGCACGAGAAATTACACACCATGTTTCGTTGACATGTGGTCCCGTTCCAACATATCAGTGAGACGACGGCGAGTAGTAGGAGTATTTCCGAACGGATGTGTAGGCTGGGGCGCCTCTTCGTGAACCGTGGCAAACTCGCAACCGTCCACCGACTCTTCGCCTTTCCCTCTCGATTTGGAACTGCTGTCGCACGCTCTTCCTCTCCCTCCTCCATTTTCCTTCAGCGCTTCACCCTGTCTTCTGCCATTGTTCGATCGTCTTCTCCATGGAGGGAACAGGTCAGAAACGACCCTATTATTTTTGCCCCGATCTGAAAGATGACGTGGTAGAGGAACTCAGTGATCGGTGCGACGTCATCACCTCGGCTAGCATGGCAGGTTCATTCAAGCCCATTCTCGACTCAACTAATAACATCATTACAAAGAACCCAAGAGTCAAGGAGCGGTTTTATCTCCCCTATCTTCTTCGCCGTGACCCTGATAATGACTGGCGCCGGCACGATGGAGGTCTCACCCTGTGCAAGTTGATGCAGCTTGATAATGATACGTATGATTTTAAGATGCCATCGCTTGAGGGTAAGGCTTGGGCGGGCGCAAATGGAGATTGGGTTGTTTACATTGGGTCCAACTGTGAGTGGGAACTTGTGAATGTGTATACTCGTCACCGGGTTCCACTTCCAAAAATCTCAGCACACTGCCCAGAGGTTGAGCACACCGGTAATGTACGCACGTTCAAATACGATCATGGTGACTGTATTCTATGGAAGATAGCAATTTGTCGAGTTCCCAACCGCTCTTGGAATTACAGCGACTATGATGTTGTTGCTATCTTCGACAAGCTTGTTGCCTTCCTTGATGGTTTCACTCGATGGATATTGCTCAAAAATCAGTTTTTGTACACGGATGAGTACTATGATGCAATTCAATACGAGCACCTTGTGTTTGCTTCCACCACTCGTGGCACTGTTTTTGCCTGGCATCCTCATAGTTTCGGTATGTTTGTCTTCCACCGTAATTATAATTGTCTCATCCACATGCATGCGGGTTAGCAAGTTTCCCTTTACTAATTAACCTTCTTCTTGTGTTTCCAAGGTCCTGTGAACATCCCACCACCTATACTTGAAATTTTTTATAACCAAGGGGGAGATGACGATGGTGATGATCACGAGCATGAGGACGAGCAGCGCCCATATACTCTGTGGCGCCTGGCAACTAATTTCGATGGATCACCTCTTCTTGTGTGTATACAGCCCACTGATGATGTTACTGGTAAGGAAGCAGGTGTCTCCCATGTCGCACTCTCCGGACCTATTCCAACACCCGTTGCATGGTATTCGGGATGGATACTAGTGTGCTAGCACCAACTCCTTCTCCTTGGTACAAAATTGATAGTCTTGGAGAAAACTCGCTCTTCCTTGGACAAAACTATCCGATGATGGTGAAAGGCAATCCGACTGTTGTTGACACATTTATGAGAAGCAACTGTGTCTATACCTCGGACATTTGTGTGGTTCCCTACCCTGGTAGGGATATAGTAGGCCGCTTCAGCCTGGATGATTAGTCCTGCGTTGGTTTCCAGATCGTCAATTGATGGCCCGTCCAAGAGAATCACTTGTGGTTCAAAGCAAGCATTTCCAACACCGAGGAATGGTTGAGTTGAAGTTCATTTCATTGCTTATTATTTGTTGTGTGGTGAAAACTTTAGTATTTATAATGTATCCTCGTTGTTGATGTGGGTTGATGACCTGTTGTATGTAATAAAATGATATGCGTGTGATAAACTTACTAAATTTATGAATGGCTTTCGAGTCCCTTCTCTGAGTGAGTGGTGCAACAAGGCAAAAAAATATTTTCTGAATACATAATTGTACGTGCATTGCAACAGGTTATTGGATGAGGCCAATCAACAATAGTAGTACACTATTTGTACTAGCTACAGATGCTTCGCGCGTCGGGCGGGTGTTTTTACTGTAGCCATATGTTAATGTGTTCGCTGTACATAACCAGCACCTCGAATCCTCGATACTAGTACTATATAGTAGGAGTAAGTACTAGGGAGTAGTAGGGTGGCATGGGACAGAACAAGCATTCACGTCCAGGACTACGACACACGCCACCACCACGACATCCATCTGACACCATATTATTTCTTGGAGTCCGTGCTAGAGCAATCTCTTCAACCTCATCGTTTCTCTTCAGCCATCGCGCGGCGGGCGAGGTGGGGGTTTGTTGATAGTTGGTTTCCTTAACTGCGGTCCCACTTGTAAGGCCAACTCCAACGCACGACCCCAAAAGCACCTCCGTTTTGCATGGACTCCAACGATAATTTTGACTAGAAAAGCAAGACCAAAGAAAACAAGAACCACAAGAATACATTTTACTACTCCTGTAAGTTGGATTAGTGCCTTCTCGATGCATTCATTGTTGATCTGCAGCGGCTCGATCTTGCGTCTGTGCTAGCTAAAAGTGATAGAACATCTACTAGATTGCGCTCTATCAATATATGGACGTACTCTTCTTCCCAATACAAAAACTTGCATCCATTCTACTCCCTCCGTTGCACAATACATGCCTTTTATTTGTCAAAATATATATGTATCTCGACATGTCTTAGTATATAGGTACATCCATTTTTGGACAAATGGAAGTCAAGTATTTTGGAACGGAGGGAGTACACAATAAAATTTTCAAGTTAGCACAACTAGTCTAATCCGAGAGCAGAACCGAAGATTTGGTCGGGTTCTTCCTCCTTTTGCCGACACGTGGGACATCCGGCATCCAGGTCGTGTCATGAAAGAAAATAAAGTGGTAGTTGAAGCCGCGAGATGTGCATCTTGGGTTAAACTGTAAATAGAATCTTACTACTCTTGAGTAACTCCAAAAGCGGCCACCGAAGATCTTTATTGGATTTGTTTTTCATCACCAGCATGTCGAGGTGAAAGATCTGTAGGTTCAGTGGGTCCTCTTACATTTTCACTAACATGTGGGGCCGCATGTGAGCAAACAGACGATGGGCTTTGCGCGTCCGCTGGCTGGCTGAGAAGAGAGATAGAGGAGGGCTGAGCATGGACTGCAGGAAATTTGTTCTACGTACCTCGATATAGGCTCGATATAGTGGGGTGGCATGAGCCATAACTCAATACCATTCACGCCTAGCAGTACAACACACGCCACCCACACGAGTCCCATCCGACACCAATTTTCTTGGAGTCCGTGCTACAACCATCTCTTCTCCCTCCTATTTTCTCAGCCATCACGCGGTGGGCGGGGTGGGGGTTTGCCGATAGTTGGTTTGCTCAACTGCGGTCCCGCTTGTAAGTGAAAATGCAACACCGCACGCATTCCCGCTTGAGCGGTGTGCCAGACCAACTGTGTGAGGGTGCGACGCGAACACGACAGGCTTTTCCTTTTGAACTCGTAACTTGTAAAATTTGGTTCTGCTCCATGGCGCGACCGATAGATAGAAAATAACGATTTTGCCTAGAGTAATGAGAAGTTTGGTTCTGGCGCCGTTCATGCATGGAGTACGTACGAAAATTATGAAGTTGATGCGAAAGGTAAGATAATTACTGTAGTATCATATACTACTACATGGATTTGACGGAAAGATAAAAATACATATGGATCCATCAACATTCAACGACATCCTCACGCCCTATTGCGCCGGGTCACCAACCGACGTGTGAGGAGCAGCGGCATTGGCGGCGAGCTCAACGTGCTTCTGAACAGTGCCGTCCAAGGTTGCCCTGCGCTCAAAGAAGGCCAGTGTGCTATCGTCCTCCTCTTGCATGTAGTAGTCCTTGTGGACGATTTGTGCGTAGACGTGGGTGATTATGTCGATGGTGTCTTGCCCCGCCAGGCGCTGCGCGGCGAGCGCGACCTCGAGGTGGACATTCTCCGGCGTGACAGCGGCCAGTTGCAGGGCCACCAGTGCGTCGAAGAGGTTGTTACCATAGTGCCCGTTGAGGGTGGCGGGCATCACAGAGACTGGGCGCGTCAGCTGGAGGATTACGTCAAAGTCGTCCGCAAGCTTCTTGACGACAGTGAACTTGTTGAGGAAACCGATGAGGACCTCGTCGAACAAGGAGACGAAGCTGTCGTCCAAGCGGCCCCTCGCCCTGGCGGCCTCAAGAAATACTACCTGGAGACGTTCCTCGGTGCCGGTGGACGTGGTAGTACTCCGAAATCCAGACGGTGGTGCTACTAGTACTAGTAGTAGTACAACCAATGCAGTAGTAGGAGTACTAGCACTGTACTACCCGTTGGTCAAATTATTACGTGCTGCTCCTCACAGTGAAGTGACAAGACCCTGCGCCGGAGATGACACCTGAGTATAGGTTCCGTGTTCGGCATACCATCGTCAGCCTCACCGTCTATAGTCACTATCATCATGGCTGTAGAGCTAGCCTTCTTACAACTAGCCCTGCTCGACATAATTTCCCATGCGTAGATGCCCGTGCATTGCACGGAACACCAAGATTGGGGGTGGACGGCTCCGGCAGCGGCCATCGTGCCAGATTTTTCCACGGCCTTCTACTCCTAGATGTGTACACGTGTGCTGGTGTGTGTTGTGTGCTGGGTGTGCGCGAGTGCGTCCTTCTGTGCATGCTACCGTGCAGTGGTGAATTGTGCGCGAGTGCATCCTTCGCGTGCAAGAAGTTTGTCCTCAATGCGCCCTCAATTTACTAGCATGCGGGGTGCTACCCCTAGTGGTTTCAACTTTGTTTACTTTACCGCGTGTCAGATGGGCCTCTAGTTTACTTATTTTCACCCACTGCAACATGGGCCAGCACACGAAGATACAGAACACGAGCTGACAAGGTAGCATGTGGATTGGTTGACCGGTCAACTAAACAATATACGGAGCTATACGCTGCCACAGTGAGCGTATAATCCGTCGGTATAGAGAGTTCGAGTGAGAGGGGAGGTCCGTGAGAGATAGCAGAGAGAGAGAAAGAGCTACTCCCTCCGTTCGATAATGTAGTTCCAACATTTTTTTAAGTCAAACTTTTGAAACTTTGACCAAGTTTATAAAGAAATTACTTATATCTCCAATATCAAAGATAAATGATAGTATGAAGTAAGTACATGTTGTGATGAATCTAATGATCGTTCCAGATGTAAATGTTTTTCTCCACATATACCTAGTCAAACATTTCTAAGGTTTGACTTCTCAAAACATCCATATTCTTATGGACGTGACAGGGTCCCTAACAAGAGAGAGAGAGAGAGAGAGGGAGAGAGAGAGAGTGAAAAAAGTGTGTCTGCGTGTGTGAAAGAGACATGGACAACACACGGTAAAAGTAGAGAAAAAGTGTGTGTGTCTTATGCAAACATATCACACATGCATCTTCGACAACGGAGGCAAGGTGAGGAGATAGTGTGTGGTTGTTTGGAACCGAGAGAGAAAGACCCCTAAGCTAGCACGTGCCCAAGAGGGGTCTGACAAACAAGGGAGAGAGGTCGAGAGAGACGTACGGAGAAAATGCAGACATGGGGAGGAGAGAGTGTATGTTTGTCATTGAGAGATCCCATGGAGATCGTGATGGGACTACATGGGTGGGAGATCGATTGACAAGGTGTGTGTGCGATAGAAGATTCCCCGAGAGATATTGAGATAGACGTATGGGTGGAAGGAGACAATACATGTGTTCCTGCTGGCTAGTAAGAGATAATCATACTTAGGAGGGGGGGGGGAGTGCTTGCGCCTACGATGGATTGATGGATTATGGTACTTACGGGGGTGTGTGTCACATGGAGAGAGAAGAAGGGCGGAGAGTGTTGGATGGGTCTATATGTATAGCGCGAGCGAGACATGTGTATGTGTGAACCAGGGAGATATAAGGCCAGTTTGTCTTGCGTCCTGAGCATCTTTTGCCTGGCCTGGGGTTGTGGCTGGATTTCATGCACACTTGTTTGGTTGCTACCCTGTGAAAAAGAAAGCCCGCCTGGCCTGGGTTCCCTTGCACTTTAATTAGCCTGGCTGAACTCCAGACACTGCAAGTAGCCTGGCCCAGGCGACCAATTTCGAACGCCTGGTCGTGCCTGGTCATGTGGCCACGAGGCTAACAGCAACATGGATGGATATTAGCATTAAATAATTGATGCATGGATTGATTGATGGGACGTTGATGCTTTGCCTGGCCCAAGCATGAACCAAACGCTTCAGCACCACACAAGCCTGGCCAGGCAGAAATATTTTACATCTCACGTCCACACCAGGCAATACCGTCCATCAAGGCATGAGGGTCAGGTCATGAACCAAACTGACCAATAAAGTTTGAGAGAGATTGAGGAGCCCCGATAAGGCTGAGTGGTGCGTCAGATAGCTGAGAGGGGGAAAGAGATATTCCATCCGCTCGATAATGCAGTGCATGTAATTTTTTTAGAAGTCAAACTTTGGAAACTTTGATTAGGTTTACGCAAATGTTATTTATATCTACAATACCAAAGATACATCATACAAAACTACATCTCATGGTGAATCTAATGGCATATGTTTGCCGTACTAGATGTAATTCTTTTTCTCCACGTACATGGTCAAACTTTGTGATGTTTGACTTTTCAATAAATCTATATGCTATGGACTGAGGAGAGTGCCTCAGTCGAGACAGATCAAGTGCGTGTGAAGGAGAATGAGTAAGTGTGCAAAAAGAGTATGTGTGTGAAAGAGAAAGTGACAACAAATGATAAATTAGAGAGAGTGTGTGTGTGTTTTTTCGTTTCTTATGCGAACATATCACGCATGCATCTCCGAGATGGAAAAGCGAGGCGAGGAGATACACGAAGATAGCTAGTGTGTGATTGTTTGCAACGGAGAGAGACACCCCTGTAGCACATGTCCAATAGATGTGTGGCCAGCAAGGAACAAAGGTCGAGAGGGACACATGGATGGCTTGGACACATGAGGAGGGAGAGAGGGTGTGTTTGTGATAGAGAGATCCCGTCGAGATCATGAAGGGACTATATGGGTGGGAGATCGAGGGAGTGCATGCGCGATAGAAAGATGCCCTGAGAGAAACAGAGATAGACCATGAACATGTTTGTGATTGAGACTAAGATTAGCTAGTCATATACATATAGGGGGGACTGCATGTGCCTACAATTGAGTGAGAGACCATCATACTTGGCTAGCTGGGCATGAGATTGTGTGTGTGCGCGTGTGAGATGGAGAGATAACGAGGGGGAGAGATAGAGTTTTATATGGGCCTATCGAGTGCGAGTGAGATATGCACGTGTATGTGTGACCCAGGTGGATGGAGAGTTTGAGAGAGGGGGGAAGAGCTCCGAGACAACATAGTGGTGCGTGAGAGAGTTACAGGCAAAGAGCCAAGGAATATGTGTGCGTACGATGAGTGCACCCAAGATATCTAGCTTGGACTAGCTAGACTATCATACATAGTGTGCGAGAGAGACCTATAGATGGTGTATATATGCATGCGAACTAGAAAGACCCCCCCCCCCGCACACACAAAGAGAGAGAGAGAGAGAGAGACAGAGAGAGAGAGAGAGATGGAGAGAAAGGGAGAGGGGCGAACAAGGTATTTGTATCGGATGCGTGCGATAGAATTGAAGATTGTCGGCGAGAGAGAGAGAGAGAGAGAGAGAGAGAGAGAGAGAGAGAGAACAGGACTACGGGAGAGGGGGAGGTCGCGTTTTACGCATCAAAGACTGAAATAAACCATGTTTCGATATAAACTTGCATTCAAATATTTAAATTGGAGAACATGTTGTCTGCAATCCACGCATGAACGGATATATGCGTATATCAAACAAGTTCATTAATTTTACATGTTCATGGAGTACTATAATACTGTACAACATGCTACTCGATTGAGGTGTTCAATTTTGGATTTAGTTCACTATTTTGACCTACTGAACGAGCTATTTCATAGAATCGAGATATTTCATTTTGTGTTTGATTCGCGTTTTTGAGTGGGTCAACTATTTGTCATATAGTAAATTGCTAGCAACAAGCATGTAAAAACATATTACTCCCGAGCATCATCTCTCCGTCTAAAAAAGAAGTGGCAGGCTAATATTTCAAAATTTGATCCGAATCGACTTGGTAAGGTAGACGTGGTTGCTCGTTCTCCCAAAATTTGAACGAACCGTTAAACATCCTGCCTCCTCGGTGGAATTTGCCCGAGCAAATAAATGGGAGACGCAAAATTACTGTCCTATGTGGGACACGCATCAATTGGCCCGTTGTACATCGAGGGTAGGTTCGTAACTTCATCCAAGCGCGCCTTCTCCTCGGCCGAAATGACATCTGCTGAATAATTCATAAACCATGGTCGGCAAAACACGCTCTCCTTGCCCGAAATAGCTCGCGCCCACTATTTTAAAACACGCTCTCCTCGCCCAAAATCGCTCGCGCCCACCATAGTTCAAAACACGCCCTCCTCGCCCGAAATCGCTCCCGCCCAGACAAGCAAACTTACTCTACTATCCTCGACCCTCAGTACGCATACCCAGGCCGAGAAGCCTATATGCAAGGGTAGAACTGTAATTCCCCTCACATTTTAGACAAATGTGTCCGTAAGACCTGGTTCCACTCCCCTCCCAATTTCCCCCGCCCTCCCCCATTCATACCTCATGGGCGCCAAATCACCTTCTCCACGGGAAGCTCCCTTCTCCCGAGCCGCGAAACCTCAGCCCCACCTCCATGGCACCCCACCGCACCAATTTCATAGCCGCCCTCCTCCCTAATGCCGGAGACACTGTCCATTTTCCGTCGTGCACTGGGCCGTGCGCCTCTTACTCCGTGCTGCTGGTGTTGCCTCGACGACGGCCGCGTGAACCGTACCAGAGCCGATTCACGCCCGTCATTGTTTATGGCACCGGAGAGGCTCCAACTTTGGATCCGTCCAGAGTCCTGGCGCTGCTTTGGCGTAGCCATCGACCGTCGTGACATCGCTCTTTCCCTGCCGCCGGTCGCCACCGCAACCGCGCCGGCCTCACCGACTCGGCAGTTGGACCTGCCTACTTCACCATGCCGCCAGATAGGTCACACCCTCATCTCAAATCACTTTATTTAGGCGTCAGTTGTATGAATTTTTATTCTGTGCCAATCGATTTGCAATGGGAAGCAGCACCCCTCGAGGCGGCGGAGCTCCTAGGCTGCCGGTTTGCTGGTGTCTAACGTAAGGTTGCGGGGCCGTAAAGTTCGCCGTGGAAGCAATGCTTAGATGGCTATCTTCTAGAGTTGCGTGGGTTGAAGGTACTGCCGCCGCCGGATCTGGATGACGGGGAGTCTTTGTGGATTGGCCCGGGGGCGGCGCAACCACGGCAGTGCGGTGGGGCGGGGAGTGGGGTTTTGGCCGAGGCCACAGACGGCGGAGGGAGGCTGCTCTGCCGTTGGTCGCTGGCTCTTCGGGGAAGATTCCGAACAGTGTCAGCCGGGAGGCACAAGACAGCCAGCCATCCGGCGTAGATCGGACAGTACCAAAATAAAATAAAATCGTGTGACCCCAATTTAGTCCTCAGTCAACAGACGTGTGACCACTCTCGTAACTTGCTGTTGATCTCTTAGTGTATTTCTTCAGATCAAAGAGATATGTCATTCTTAACATTATGTGTTATCTGCATCTTCACACACACCGTCTTCCGACTCACCGCAGCTGCTCCAACATGGGAAGCATACACCAGAAGGGAGCTATAGTCCCCACTCAATAGTTCCCTGCATCGAATGCGCATGCCCGACATGCACGACCACAACAACTGCAGGGCCATCCAAAAGTCAGCACATGATGCTCACTCCTATGGATGGCAGCCAGATAGGTTGTACCCTCATCTTACTTGTGTGCAACATTTATGGCTTTGTTATTCATCTAAGCATGGAAAATAAATCATCACATTTCATTGTATATTCATGCTGATCTCTTACGGGTCTTGTTCAGGAGTTAACGTTGTTCCATAGTTCAGCTAAGATACTTGTTCTTTAGGTAACACTGTTCCATAGTTATCATCCATCAGCCAATGCTATCCCACAGGCTGGTGATTATAGTATTATACCACTTATATTATTTCCTATGTTGTTCTTTAATACTTTTGTGTGCCATCTAGTTAATCTCGAGTACAAACGATACATATTTTGTAGCTTTCAGCTGTGTTCTCCCTTAGTTTATGAGACCTGTTGCTGCTAGTTAACCCCAGTCCTACTATTTATGTCGTCTCCTACAGGCACTCATTACATAAATCTAACTACTAGTTGTCTTCCATGCATGCCAGATATAATTGCACACACTGATATATCCACAAGAACCTCATGGAGCAATGTAAAGGCCAATAAACTTGATGTCAATGGTACCGAATATGATGGAACATGTAAAGGCAGTTCTTCAGAAGACTTGCAGAAAGATGATGAATCCTCTTCACCCCACAAGGTCCTTGCTCCAACTTGGCCTATGATATGGGTACAACATGCATTTAATGTCCTGGAGTGTATCTACTCTGTTACAATGACATGTGCTTAGCATGCTAATCATGCAGGTAAATATGTCATGCCTTCCTGTTTTCCAGTACCTATTCCATTCATGATAACATATTTTCAAATTTAAGTACTGTCATTCTACTCTATCGCAATGCCATCTGCTTAATTTGGACATCATGCTTCTGAATATCTTATGCATTGTTATTCATCAGTATGTACTTCATCTGTCTACCATACCATGTTTTTTTACATTGAAGTGATGTTCTAGTGCTCTGTTGCAATGCCATCTTATTTTCCCAATCATACACGTGTATGTTGCCTTAGTTATTTCTGTATACTAGCATACAGTTTTACATTCAACTAGTGTTTTTTTGCTGTGTTGTCCCGTCGTATCCCTAGCTCTTACAGCATACTCCCTCCGTCCGGATTACATGTTGCCGAAATGAATAAAAAAGGATGTATCTAGAACTGAAATACGCCTAGACCCATCCATTTTTTCTGGATGGAGGGAATACATGTCAATATGTCATGCCTTTCTATTCTTCAGTACCTATTCCATCTCTCTGCTGCCGCATGTTTTATAATTAAAGCACCATTCTTCTATACAAGGCATGCAAGGGGAAGACGACTATGAAAGAATCTGAAGGGTTACAAACAAGGCCTTTGCAAAAGATCCAAACGCTAGTATATAATAAACCAACTCCAGTTTTTAGGATACTGCTCCAACACAGAGAAACGCAACTCCTACTGATAATAAGCAGATTCCAGTGGCCAAAGAACTAGTCCGCTCCAGTCCAGCAAAAATATGTCAACTCAACTCTAAGAAGCGTGTGCGTATCCTTGCATCATGAAATTTTATAGCATGCTAATCTTATTTTCTACATGTTTCTTACCCATCTCTTTTTTAGAAAATAAGCTTAACAGATAGAAGAATTTCTGCACTGGTATCGTCTATGAGGAAAGATTCTTACAGGAATTCTCTGTACTCCAATGCAGATGTAAGTACCTGTTGTATATCACTATATTTTTACATCAGCATGTATTTTGTTAATCAGCGTGAATGCAACCTTTATCTGATCTAAATTTAGTTGTAGCAAAATGTACGATTAAAGGCCACAATGTTGATTTTTGTAAGGAAAACTGCCTGGTAGTTTTGCATCCTGAGCGGCATGAGTGTACTATCTCATATCAGTGGGTTTGATTACTTTGGTTATGCAGTGGGTTTTCAGTGTTTTTTACTGTGCTGTCCTGCCCTATCCCTAGCTCTTACGTCATACTCCCTCCGCCCAGATTACATGTCGCAGAAATGGATAAAACTGGATGTATCTAGAACTAAAATACGCCTAGACCCATCCATTTATTTCCGGATGGAGGGAATACATGTCAATATGTCATGCCTTTCTATTCTTCAGTACCTATTCCATCTCTGCTATAGCATGTTTTATAATTGAAGCACCATTCTTCTATATAAGGCATGCAAGGGGAAGACGGCTACGTTAGAATCTGAAGGGTTACAAACCAGGTCTTTGCAAAAGATCCAAATGCCAGGAGATAATAAACCAACTCCATTTTTCATAGATACTGCTCCAGCACAGAGAAACCCAACTCCCACTGATAATAAACAGATTCCACTGGCCAAAGAACTAGTTCGCTCCAGTGCAGCAAAAGAATGTCAACTCCATTCTAAGAAGCGTGTGCGTATCCTCGCATCATGAAATTTTATAGCATTCTGATCGTATTTTCTACATGTTTCTTACCCGTCTCTCGTTTAGAAAATAAGGTTAAACGATACAAGACTTCCTCCACTGGGATCGTATTCGAGGAAAATATCTTGCGGGAATTCTCTGTGCTCTAGTGCTGATGTAAGTACCTGTTGTATATCACTATATTTTTAGATCAGCATGTATTTTGTTAATCGACCTGAATCTAACCTTTATCTGATCTAAAATTAGTTGTAGCAAAATGTTAAAGGCGTCGATGTTGATTTTTGTAAGGAAAACTGCCTGGTAATTTTGCGTACTGAGCTGTATGAATGTTCTATCTCATATCACGCACATTACTGAATTGTAGTGCTTCTCTAGTTGCCCATTCATTCATTGTGTCAATGTTGCTTTCGTATTACCTTACCTGGCTGATGATAGCTATGCCCTGTTGTGTTAATTTGTTGTAGGCTAGTTGCCCAAACGTTCATTGTGTCAATGTTGCTTTCCTATTATCTGACTTGGCCAATGATAGCAATGCTAGTGTGTTAATTTTGTGCAGGCTGCTGAAGATAAGAAGACAAACTCTGAAAACAGCAAGGGAACCCCATTGTTTCTTTCCGGTAAATCTAGGCCAGGTAGTATGGCAATAACTCATGATTAATATGTTTGGTTCCCGTCCTAATTTATGTTATGATGTAGTGCTGAAGACACTCTCCACTATCAATAATACAAGCCTGCCAAAATCGCCATATGAATCTGTTCAATATCCTCTGTCTCGAATGCGACGGAATAAATGTATGTTTGTGAAACAATTAATGGCTGAAGTAATGATGGAATTGGTGGATGAATCAGAGGTGCAGAGTCGTGCGACACAACAACTGATCAATGTTTTTAGAGACAGTGTGGCAAAGCAGCAAGAACTTGCCCACATGCTTGTGGGCGTCATCTGTGCTGAGGTTGTAGATTGTGACATTGTAGATGGTTAGGTTCTGCTCATTTATTTGCACTGGCATCAATCTTTGATTACCCAGTGGATGTAATTTCCTGTAATATATTCTGGATGTGCAACATTATTCCCTGTATGTCGTACCTTTGCTCGTCGTAATGGGCTCAAATTATCTAATTTGGCCTAAAGACATGAACAAACTTTAGTGGGCCCATTAAGTTAATGGGCCATTAATAGGCCGAAAGTTAATGGTCAGCCCTCTTACCTCCCGGGTCGTTAACAGACCGACATCGAAGCGGGCAACAGGTGGCCCCAATTTATTTCACGGGCCGTTAACAGGCTGTTACTAAGTTTGTGCTACATATGGCCCAACTATACTGTAGGCCTTTAGCAGGCCGAAAGAGACAATGGGCTTGTATTGGACCATGAAGAGCATGGGCCGCTAAGAGGCCGAAAGTCAGGTCGTATTGTAAACGGCCCAACTGTGTTGTGGGCCTTTAGCAGGCCAAAAGAGAAACCGGGCTGGTATTGGACCATGAAGGGCATGGGCCGTTAAGAGGCCAAAACTAAGGTCCGACTACAAATGTCCCAACTCATTTAACTGCCCGTTAACAGGCCGAAAGGCACAACGGGCCGGGAATTGGCCCATGTCGGTGTCAAAACCGGTGGATCTCGGGTAGGGGGTCCCAAACTGTGCGTCTAGGCCGGATGGTAATAGGAGGCAGGGAATATGATGTTTTACCCAGGTTCGGGCCCTCTCGATGGAGGTAAAACCCTACGTCCTGCTTGATTAATATTGATGGTATGGGTAGTACAAGAGTAGATCTACCACGAGATCAAGGAGGCAAAACCCTAGAAGCTAGCCTATGGTGTGATTGTTATCTATGGAGTTGATGTCCTACGGACTACAACCCTCCGGTTTATATATACACCGGATAGGGTTAGGGTTACATAGAGTCGGTTACAATGGTAGGAGATCTTGAATATCCGCATCGCCAAGCTTGCCTTCCACGCCAAGGAAAGTCCCATCCGGACACGGGACAAAGTCTTCAATCTTGTATCTTCAAAGTCCAGGGGTCCGGCTGAAGGTATAGTCCGGCTACCCGAACACCCCCTAATCCAGGACTCCCTCAGTAGCCCCTGAACCAGGCTTCAATGACGACGAGTTCGATGCGCAAATTGTCTTCGGCATTGCAAGGCGGGTTCCTCCTCCAAGTCCTTCATAGAAGATCGTAAACACCAAGAGTAGTGTCCGGCTCTGCAAAATAAGTTTCCACATATTGCAATAGAGAGAATAATATTAACACAAATCAAATCTACTGACGTATTCCGCAGTGCGTCATCACACTACGGCCAAGTCCTTTACTCGAATCGTTTTTACTTTCCCACCTCAACATGTTTTGCGAGGCGGTTTCCTCGGCACATCTTGTCAAAGCAGAGATCGTGTACCCCCCCTTTACGGGATTCTCATCAATACGGACGTGGTAACCCAACCGCGCCACTTATCACGGCGCTTGGGAGGCAAGCGAGTTTTACTAGGCAGGTGGGGACGCACAACCGCATCCGCCCATATAAGGGGATAAGGATCCACCTTTTTACCTATGCCTTCTTCCTCCTTTGCCTATCCATCTCCTGCACACTTGAGCTCCAGCGACCAAGCCCGCACTTCCCACCTCAACCTTCTCCAGCAATGTCCGGAGCGGTAGGCAAGTGGATGGTCTCCCTCCGTCAAGGAGGGCCAAGTCAAGAAGCTAAGCAAGGCCGGATACCTGTCCAAGGACATCGCGCACCGGCTTCCCGAAAAGGGGCAGCTTCTCCCCACCCCAAGGCCCCACGAGAGGGTAGTATTTCTTCCCCACTTCCTCCGCGGACTGGGTTTTCCACTTCACCCATTTTTCCGGGGGCTCATGTTCTACTACGGCCTAGATTTCCACGATCTGGCCCCGAACTTCATCCTCAACATCTCGGCGTTTATCGTCGTGTGCGAGGCTTTTCTCCGTGTCTGCCCTCATTTTGGCCTCTGGTTCAAGACCTTCACCGTCAAGCCCACGGTGGTGCGCGGCAACCAGGCGGAGTGCGGAGGCGCCATGGCGGGCAAGATGGCCAACGTCCTATGGTTCGAGGGCTATTTTGTGGAGACCCTAAAGGGATGGCAATCCGGGTGGTTTTACATCACCGAGCCGCGCGATCCGAAATGGACCACAGCCCCCAAGTTCCGATCCGGACCCCCCACGTGGCTTGTGTCCTGGAAAGAGACGGGCCTGTCGTGGGGTGACGAAAAAGAGGTGACCGGATTGCAAACATGCATCTAGTCCCTGGTGAACAAGCCAGTCCGGCTTGTTAATGTAATCCAGGTTATGCTCGTCCGCCGGATCCTAACGTGCCAACAACGGGATTTTAATCTGTGGGAGTTCGACCCGGCGCAGCATCAAACCCTCAGCAGGCTCTTCGACACGACGTACGAAGATGCCTGGAAGATGCTATTCAAGAGCGCCGAGGCTCCCGCATCCGCTTCCGAGGACCGCGGATACAGCTCGCATCGTCACGCTAACGAGTTAAGCCATCTACACCTTTTACAGGATGTTTAAGCTTCTTTCATAGTTTGACTCTATGTGAGATCTAAACTCCCTTACCTTTGACAGGCTTGGCGGGCGATATCCGGACCGATTAACTGTCCGGCTCCGCTGCCCGAAGACCCAGCCCCAGCTCTACTAGTGAAGCTGCTGGTTCCGGCGCCTTATGTGGTGCCGGAGAAGAAGGCCAAGAAGAAGAAGAAGACGGGGACTCGAAAGAGTGCCCGCAACGTGGTGGTGTCAGACTCGTCATCCGACGAGTCCAAGACGCAATCCTCCCGTGAAAACGAGAAGGAGGAAGAAGAAACCTCTCCCCCTCCAGCGGGGGAAGGAAAGAAAAGGAAGGCCGCCCCAATGGGGGAGGCCGAAGGGTCCAGGAAGAGGAAGACCCCTCCGCCGGACTACTCCCCCGATGCCGAAGAGGACGAAGAGGAGTGGCCAGACAGGGCCAAGCATCCGGCGAAATCGTAAGTTCGGATATCAGAGTAACTCATGACGTTCCTTTGTTGCACAGCTTTCGCTAATGTCGAATATAATTATGTAGCCCGCCCCGGGCCGGACTCGACGAGTTGTCGAGCGGCTCCCTGAATTCATCGGACATGAACTCAGTTCCGCCCGCTGTCTCCCCCCGCACCGCGGACGACGCCGAAGTGGCATCGCGACGAGCTCTGGGGTAGGTGGAGGTGGTCCTGGAGGAGCTGCAAGGCGACCTCCCGGACCCCAGGAGTAAAGGAGACAAGACCCCCCAGGGCTCAAAGTCCGGCTTTGAGCCGGACACCGCACCGGATTCTACAACAATTCCGGATCGCGGTAGGCAAACTCCTTCCAAGAGGAGTAAGCCTTCTGAGCCGTCAGCCTCCGTCCAACCGGAGGTGCCGGACAATCTGCTGGAGGTGCTTGACGGCGCCTCCATCAACGAGGAGCACCGTACTATTATGAGTACGATGATCCAGAAGGTTCAGTCCACCAAGAGCGGACTGACTGAAGCTTGCGCTAGCCTTCTAATAGGCTTCGAGGTAAGTAAAAATATGTAAAAATATAACCGCATAGACAGTAGCCCCTGATGCTCTGTTTGGCGTTCGGAAAGAAAAGCCGAATAGAGGATCTATTAAATTTCGCAGGAGTCTAACAACAAAGAGTCAATATGCATATGCAGGCTTCGCTGCTAGCCACC
Source organism: Triticum monococcum (assembly GCA_034509565.1). Lineage (NCBI taxonomy): Eukaryota > Viridiplantae > Streptophyta > Magnoliopsida > Poales > Poaceae > Triticum > Triticum monococcum. Next base: position 579,306,027 of record CM067844.1, on the reverse strand, counting down.
GCCGCATTGACTATGGAGGTGGGTGCCATGAAACAGGGCCTCGAGCGGACCGAGCAAGAGCTCGGCCTTGCCAAACGGCAGCTCGAGGAGAAAGAAGGTAAGAAATACCTTACAGAAAAGTCCCTATAAAAAGACGTGATTGCAAAAAATAACTGGATTGTACTGCTTATTGTAGGGGCAACAACTGAGGTGGCAACCCTCAAGCAGGCGTTGTCCGAGGCCGAAAAGAAAACGGCCGCGGAGTGCACCGAGCGAGAGAAACATGGGGCCCAGGTCGGTGAGGTGTAGCAGGAGCTTCAGGCTCTCATGAAAAAACATGAGAGTTTGGAGCTTGAGTCCAAGACGCAAGCATCCGAGCTTGCGGCGGCCCTTGAGACTGCCAACTCTGCCAAGGCCGAAGCCCAAAAGGCCCTCCAAGAGTTGGAGGAGACGAAAAAGATAGCGGCAGGTAAGGCATTCTTTATGCAAAGCAGAAGTATAAAAGTAAAGTACTTGTTACTTACCCGAATGCGGAGCTCTCCAGGGGCATTCGCAGATCTTCCCCATAGCGTATCCGACGCCGCCGCATTCTACTGAGCCAAAGAGGGCAGCTCGACGGAGAAGGTGTTCTGGTCTCAGTATGCTGAGGCCGGACACCCTGTGCCCTTGAGTGACTAGCTGAAACAGCTGGTCGAGCTCCACAAGGCGGCCGAACAAGCCATGAAGGGCTTCATTGTTCGGCTGTGGCCTGGAGAGGCCCTGCCTGGGAGCTACTTCGGGCTGGTGCGGCGACTGGTGGAGGCCTGTCCAAGGCTCGAGGTCATCAAGCGCTCCGTCTGCATCGAAGGTGCCCATAGGGCCATTGCCCGTGCAAAGGTGCACCGGGGTAAGCTGGACGGTGAGAAGCTTGTGAGGGACAGGCCGCCGCCGGGGAAGGAGCATCGCAAGCCTGAGAACTACTATAAGGATGTTCTTGCGGGTGCCCGCCTTGTGGCGAATGAATGTACCAAGGATGTAATTTTTGAATGAACTCGCTCGTGTTTATCCTGTGCGCTGAAAACTTGTTCATATGCGCTAAGCAATGCTTGTTGAATTTAAAATATTACTTTCTGTGCGGCCGTTTATCAAAAAATTGAGAGATGGCCAGTCGTCGGCTTCTGCCCCAATGCCACTAGTGCTGGGTGTTCGGGATAAACCTGAGCGCTCTTTCTCCCATAGTTGGGTCCTTCGAGGGAGGCGCTCAGCACAACGAACCAGGCAATCAGACTATAATGCTTGAACACTCTCACTTAGCCATAGAACTCTATAATTTTAAATTTCGGCGAAGCCCCTAGTTCGGAAGACCGAGTTCGGGGCGCTATCCACGCCTTGGCCGGACAAAGCCAGCTCCTCGCTCGGAGCGGCATAAGCCTTTAGGGACTCGAAAAACCTCTTGAACAGCGACCGGTCTCTCGCCACATCATGACAGTCAGTTTTAGCTTTCTCCACTGAGGTGCTTAGCCCAGCTCAACCGGGGCACAGTCGCAGTGGTTCTCCTAGTGCTACCTTAGCCGATGTAGCGGAACGTAAGGCACCAAAACATAGGAGCCGGGCAAACCCAACTATTCGACCCAAATCATGATTCGGAGCCGATGCATATAGTGCTATAAGTTCGGGGTGCCGCACTTGTGAAAGTGTACGGACTTCTCACGCCATATTTACGGGTACTTTAGCCCCTGGCGTATTTTGCCGTACCACAGTGTACGGGTGCAACATGTCATAAACATATATATGAAAAGATGTTAATGCAAAAAATAGACAGAAAGTTATGCATTGTTTATAGAGAGGCTATTTATGAAAGCCGAACGATGCAAATAGTGCGGTAAGCAAAAGATATTGGACTATTTAGTATGTCCTGACTAGGGGTAGGCCGCGGAATTGTATTTGAAACAGGTATACCACTCGTAACAGAGACCACCTAGGGGTTCCATAATGCGGCATGGCTTGTCTGCCTCCCTGGAGCTTGCATCGTTTGTGCGGCAGTCGAATTGCCGAACAGGTCGTCCAAAGTATGGAGTCCTGAAATTAAGAAAAAATTAAAAAAAGAATCCGGTTTTAAGCCATATTTTGGGCATGGCGTTATTGTGCCCCTTCCCCTGTGCCCATGGTATTTCAAGGGCGTAGTTATGTACGCGAGGTACTGGTTTTGCTATGTCTCGAGAGATGGGGTTGGGGCCGCATTGCTATGCTTGCTCATAGTGCGCCAGGCGGTCCTGCCGTGGGTTACTCCGGGCGCGCTTGGCAGTGTCTGGCTTTTTAACGGCCGGACTGGAGAATTGCCTTAGAAAGGCTACTTTGTACTTTCGCTGCGGGAACCGCCGTGTGCTCCTTCGTATGGAGGGAGCGTTCAGTGTTTCCGTTGACCGTGATTACTCCTCGAGGGCCTGGCATCTTGAGCTTGAGATATGCGTAGTGCGGCACCGCATTGAACTTTGCAAATGCGGTTCGTCCGAGCAGGGCGTGATAGCCACTGCGAAACGGGACTATATCGAAGATTAACTCTTTGCTTCGGAAATTGTCTGGGGATCCGAAGACCACGCCAAGTGTTACTGAGCCTGTACAGTTGGCTTCTACACCTGCTATAACGCCTTTAAAGGTCATTTTTGTGGGCTTAATCCTTGAGGGATCTATGCCCATTTTCCGCACTGTATCCTGATAAAGCAGGTTCAGGATGCTGTTGTCGTCCATGAGGACTCTTGTGAGATGAAATCCATCGATGATTGGGTCGAGAACCAATGCGGTGAAGCCGCCATGATGGATGCTAGTGGGATGGTCCCTTCGATCAAAGGTGATCGGGCAGGAGGACCATGGGTTGAACTTTGGGGCGACCGGCTCCATCGCGTATACGTCCCCTAGCGCACGCTTCCGCTCCCGCTTGGGAATGTGGGTTGTGTATATCATGTTCACCGTACGCACTTGTTGGGGAAAGCCCTTCTGTCGATTGTTGTTCGGCGGCTTGGGCTCCCCCTCGTCGTCGGTATGCAGCCCTTTGTCTTTGTTTTTGGCTCTTAACTTGCCTGCCTGCTTGAACACCCAACAATCTCTGTTATTGTGATTGGCTGGCCTTTCAGGGGTGCCATGTATGTGGCACAAGCGGTCGAGTATTCGGTCCAAACTGGACGGGCCCTGAGTATTCTTTTTGAATGGTTTTTTCCGCTAACCAGATTTATAGCCTTTGAATCCGGCATTGACTGCCGTGTCTTCATTGCTGTCGCTGCTAATGCGGCGTTTTTGCTTATTCCGATGTGTCCTGCCACTTTTGTCCTTGGTATCCGAATTACCAGTGTTCTTTGATAAGTTGTTACTGCGAGCTAGCCAGCTGTCTTCTCCCGCACAAAAGCGGGTCATGAGTGTCGTGAGGGCTGCCATAGTTTTCGGCTTTTCCTGTCCCAGGTGCCGGGCAAGCCATTCGTCATGGATGTTATGCTTGAAGGCTGCTAGGGCCTCTGCATCCGGATAGTCGACTATCTGGTTTTTCTTTGTTAGGAACCGTGTCCAGAATTGTCTGGCCGATTCCTCTGGTTGTTGAATTATGTGGCTTAAGTCGTCGGCATCCGGTGGTCGCACGTAAGTGCCCTGGAAGTTGTCGAGGAATGCGGCTTCCAGGTCCTCCCAAGAACCGATTGAGTCTACTGGCAAGCTGTTAAGCCAATGCCGGGCCGGTCCTTTAAGTTTGAGTGGGAGGTATTTGATGGCATGTAGATCATCGCCGCGTGCCATGTGGATGTGAAGGAGATAATCCTCGATCCATACCGCCGGATCTGTTGTGCCATCGTATGATTCGATGTTTGCGGGTTTGAAACCCTCTAGGATTTTATGATCCATTACTTCATTCGTGAAGCATAGCGGGTGTGCGGCGCCTCTGTACTGGTCTATATCACGACGCAGCTCGGAAGAGCTATGTCTGTTGTGTTCGGCCCGGTTGGATTTGTTGTATCCGGAGTGAAGATCGTCATCACGTGCCGTAGGGTGCCTGCGTGATCCGTAGATCGATCTTGTTTGTCTTGCCTTGTCCTCTAGTACGTCTCGCAGGTCTAGCGCATTTTCCCGTGCCTTAGTTGAGTGGCGTCGGGGCATGGCTTGGGAGGAGGGCCGACAGGCCTCTCTATCACGGCCGCGAGGTGGCCGGTCTTCCATGTCATGAGCCCGACGACCGCCACTAGTAGAAAAAGGGTCAAACATGAAGCACATTAGTGCCGGTTTGTATTTGAGCCGGCACTAATATATACATTAGTGCCGGTTCCAACGACTAGCCGGGCCTCCATCATTAGTACCGGTTCATGGCGAACCTTTAGCACCGGTTCGTGCCACGAACCGGTACTAATGAGAGTGGTGGCAGGATGTTGACAGAATGGGGCCCCTCCAGCCCCTTTAGTACCGGTTCGTGGCACGAACCGGTACTAAAGGTCGTCCTATGTAAACCCTTCGTCCACCAGCACTCTGTTCTGAAGGAAATATGCCCTAGAGGAAATAATAAAGTTATTATTTATTTCCTTATATCATGATAAATGTTTATTATTCATGCTAGAATTGTATTAACCGGAAACATAATACATGTGTGAATAGATAGACAAACAGAGTGTCACTAGTATGCCTCTACTTGACTAGCTCGTTAATCAAAGATGGTTATGTTTCCTAACCATGAACAAAGAGTTGTTATTTTATTAACGAGGTCACATCATTAGTTGAATGATCTGATTGACATGACCCATTCCATTAGCTTAGCACCCGATCGTTTAGTATGTTGCTATTGCTTTTCTTCATGACTTATACATGTTCCTAGGACTATGAGATTATGCAGCTCCCGTTTACCGGAGGAACACTTTGGGTACTACCAAATGTCACAACGTAACTGGGTGATTATAAAGGAGTACTACAGGTGGCTCCAAAGGTAGATGTTGGGTTGGCGTATTTCGAGATTAGGATTTGTCACTCCGATTGTCCGAGAGGTATCTCTGGGCCCTCTCGGTAATGGACATCACTTAAAGCCTTGCAAGCATTGCAACTAATGAGTTTGTTGCGGGAAGATGTATTACGGAACGAGTAAAGAGACTTGCCGGTAACGAGATTGAACTAGGTATTGGATACCGACGATCAAATCTCGGGCAAGTAACATACCGATGACAAATGGAACAACGTATGTTGTTATGCGGTCTGACCGATAAAGATCTTCGTAGAATATGTAGGAGCCAATATGGGCATCCAGGTCCCGCTATTGGTTATTGACCGGAGACGTGTCTTAGTCATGCCTACATTGTTCTCGAACCGTAGGGTCCGCACGCTTAACGTTACGATGACAGTTATTATGAGTTTATGCATTTTGATGTACCGAAGGTTGTTCGGAGTCCTGAATGTGATCACGAACATGACGAGGAGTCTCGAAATGGTCGAGACGTAAAGATTGATATATTGGAAGCCTATGTTTGGACATCGGAAGTGTTCCGTGTGAAATCGGGATTTTACCAGAATACCCGGAGGGTTACCGGAACCCCCCGGGAGCCAAATGGGCCAACATGGGCCCTAGTGGAAAGGTGAAAGGGCTGCCCACATAGGGCTGCGCACCTTCCCCCTTCCCTAGTCCTATTAGGACTAGGAGAAGGGGCCGGCCCCGCTCTCTCTCTTTTCCTTTTGGAGAATCCTAGTTGGAATATGATTGGAGGGGGGAAGTCCTACTCCCGGTAGGAGTAGGACTCCTCCTGGCGCACCAAGGGCTGGCCGCACCTCTCCCCCTTTGCCCCTTTATATACGGGGGCAGGGGGCACCTCTTGACACACAATTGATCACTGTTGATCGTTCCTTAGCCGTGTGCGGTGCCCCCTGCCACCAAATTACACCTCGGTCATACCGTTGTAATGCTTAGGCGAAGCCCTGCATCGGTGAAACATCAAGATCGTCACCACGCCGTCGTGCTGACGGAACTCTTCCTCGACGCTTTGCTGGATCGGAGCCAGAGGAATGTGATCGAGCTGAACGTGTGCTAAGAACTCGGAGGTGCCGGAGTAACGGTGCTTGGATCGGTCGGATCGGGAAGAAGACGTACGACTACTTCCTCTATGTTGTGTGATCGCTTCCGCAGTCGGTCTGCATTGGTACGTAGACAACACTCTCCCCTCTCGTTGCTATGCATCACCATGATCTTGCGTGTGCGTAGGAAAATTTTCGAAATTACTACGTTCCCCAACAGTGGTATCAGAGCCTGGTTTTTATGGTTTGATGTTATTTGCACGAGTAGAACACAAGTGAGTTGTGGGCGATACAAGTCATACTGCCTACCAGCATGTCATACTTTGGTTCGGCGGTATTGTTGGACGAGACGACCCGGACCAACCTTACGCGTACGCTTACGCGAGACCGGTTCCCTCGACGTGCTTTGCACATAGATGGCTTGCGGGCGACTGTCTCTCCAACTTTAGTCGAACCGAGTATGGCTACGCCCGGTCCTTGAGAAGGTTAAAACGGAGTCTATTTGACAAACTATCGTTGTGGTTTTGATGCGTAGGTGAGATGAGTTCTTACTTAAGCCCGTAGTAGGCACGTAAAACTTGCAACAACAAAGTAGAGGACGTCTAGCTTGTTTTTGCAGGGCATGTTGTGATGTGATATGGTCAAAGCATGATGCTGATTTTATTGTATGAGATTATCATGTTTTGTAACCGAGTTATCGGCAACTGGCAGGAGCCATATGGTTGTCGCTTTATTGTATGCAATGCAATCGCGATGTAATGATTTACTTTATTACTAAGCGGTAGTAATAGTCGTGGAAGCATAAGATTGGCGAGACGACAATGATGCTACGATGGAGATCAAGGTGTCACGCCGGTGACGATGGTGATCATGACGGTGCTTCAGAGATGGAGATCACAAAGCACAAGATGATGATGGCCATATCATATCACTTATATTGATTACATGTGATGTTTATCCTTTTATGCATCTTATCTTGCTTTGATTGACGGTAGCATTATAAGATGATCTCTCACTAAATTATCAAGAAGTGTTCTCCCTGAGTATGCACCGTTGCAAAAGTTCTTCGTGCTGAGACACCAAGTGATGATCGGGTGTGATAGGCTCTACGTTCAAATACAACGGGTGCAAAACAGTTGCACACGCAGAATACTCAGGTTATACTTGACGAGCCAAGCATATACAGATATGGCCTCGGAACACGGAGACCGAAAGGTCGAGCGTGAATCATATAGTAGATATGATCAACATAACGATGTTCACCATTGAAAACTTCCCCATCTCACGTGATGATCGGTTATGGTTTAGTTGATTTGGATCACGTGATCACTTAGAGGATTAGAGGGATGTCTATCTAAGTGGGAGTTCTTAAGTAATATGATTAATTGAACTTAAATTTATCATGAACTTAGTCCTGGTAGTATTTTGCAAATTATGTTGTAGATCAATAGCTCGCGTTGTTGCTTCCCTGTGTTTATTTTGATATGTTCCTAGAGAAAATTGTGTTGAAAGATGTTAGTAGCAATGATGCGGATTGGATCCGTGATCTGAGGTTTCTCCTCATTGCTGCATAGAAGAATTATGTCCTTGATGCACCGCTAGGTGACAGACCTATTGCAGGAGCAGATGCAGACGTTATGAACGTTTGGCTAGCTCAATATGATGACTACTTGATAGTTTAGTGCACCATGCTTAATAGCTTAGAATCGGGACTTCAAAGACGTTTTGAACGTCATGGAACATATGAGATGTTCCAGGAGTTGAAGTTAATATTTCAAGCAAATACCCGAGTTGAGATATATGATGTCTCCAACAAGTTCTATAGCTAAAAGATGGAGGAGAATCGCTCAACTAGTGAGCATGTGCTCAGATTGTCTGGGTACTACAATCGCTTGAATCAAGTGGGAGTTAATCTTCCAGATAAGATAGTGATTGACAGAATTCTCTAGTCACCATCACCAAGTTAGTAGAACTTCGTGATGAACTATAGTATGCAAGGGATGATGAAAACGAATCCCGAGTTTTTCATGATGATGAAATCGATGAAGGTAGAAATCAAGAAAAACATCAAGTGTTGATGGTCGACAAGACCACTAGTTTCAAGAAAAGGGCAAAGGGAAGAGCCTGAGACTAAGTTCTTCTACTGCAAAGGGACTGGTCACTGGAAGCGGAACTACCCCAAGTGATTGGCGGATAAGAAGGATGGCAAAGTGAACATAAGTATATTTGATATACATGTTATTGATGTGTACTTTACTAGTGTTTATAGCAACCCCTTAGTATTTGATGCTAGTTCAGTTGCTAAGAGTAGTAACTCGAAACGGGAGTTGCAGAATAAACAGAGACTAGTTAAGGGTGAAGTGACGATGTGTGTTGGAAGTAGTTCCAAGATTGATATGATCATCATCACACACTCCCTATAATTTCGGGATTAGTGTTGAAGCTAAATAAGTGTTATTTGGTGTTTGCATTGAGCATGAATATGATTTGATCATGTTTATTGTAATATGGTTATTCATTTAAGTAAGAGAATAAATTGTTGTTCTATTTGCATGAATAAAACCTTATATGGTTACACACCCAATGAAAATAGTTCATTGGATCTCGATCTTAATAATACACATATTCATAATATTGAAACCAAAAGATGCGAAGTTAATAATGATAGTGCAACTTATTTGTGGCACTGCTGTTTAGGTCATATCGGTGTAAAGCGCATGAAGAAACTCCATACTGATGGACTTTTGGAACCACTTGATTATGAATCACTTGGTACTTGCGAACCGTGCCTCATGGGCAAGATGACTAAAACACCGTTCTCCGGTACTATGGAGAGAGCAACAGATTTATTGGAAATCATACATACGGATGTATGTGGCCTGATGAATATTGAGGCTCGCGGCGGATATCGTTATTTTCTCACCTTCACAGATGACTTAAGTAGATATGGGTATATCTACTTAATGAAACACAAGTCTGAAACGTTTGAAAAAGTTCAAAGAATTTCAGAGTGAAGTTGAAAATCATCGTAACAAGAAAATAAAGTTTCTACGATCTGATCGTGGAAAAGAGTATTTGAGTTACGAGTTTGGTCTTTAGTTAAAACAGTGTGAAATAGTTTCACTACTCACGCCACCTGGAACACCACAGCATAATGGTGTGTCCGAACATCATAACCGTACTTTATTGGATATAGTGCAATCTATGATGTCTCTTACCGATCTACCACTATCGTTTTGGGGTTATGCATTAGAGACAGTTGCATTCACGTTAAATAGGGCACCATCTAAATCCGTTGAGACGACACCATGTGAAATATGGTTTGGCAAGAAACCTAAGCTGTCGTTTCTTAAAGTTTGGGGTTGCGATGCTTATATGAAAAAGTTTCATCCTGATAAGCTCAAACTCAAATCGGAGAAGTGCGTCTTCATAGGATATCCAAAGGAAACTATTGGATACACCTTCTATCACAGATCCTAAGGCAAGACTTTTGTTGCTAAATTCAGAAACTTTCTGGAGAAGGAGTTTCTCTCGAAAGAAGTGAGTGGGAGGAAAGTAGAACTTGATGAGGTAACTGTACCTGCTCCCTTATTGGAAAGTAGTACATCACAGAAAAATGTTTCTGTGACACCTACACTAGTTAGTGAGGAAGCTAATGATGATGATCATGAAACTTCAGAACAAGATACTACTGAACCTCGTAGATCAACCAGAGTAAGATCCGCGCCAGAGTGGTACGGTAATCCTGTTCTGGAAGTCATGCTACTAGATCATGATGAACCTACAAACTATGAAGAAGCGATGGTGAGCCCACATTCCGCAAAGTGGCTTGAAGCCATGAAATCTGAGATATGATCCATGTATGAGAACAAAGTATGGACTTTGGTTGACTTGCCCGATGATCAGCAAGCTATAGAAAATAAATGGATCTTCAAGAGGAAGACGGACGCTGATAGTAGTGTTACTATCTACAAAGCTAGAATTGTCGCAAAAAGGTTTTCGACAAGTTCAAGGTGTTGACTACGATGAGATTTTCTCACTCGTATCTATGCTTAAGTCTGTCCAAATCATGTTAGTAATTGCCGCATTTTATGAAATCTGGCAAACGGATAAACAAAACTGCATTCCATAATGGATTTATTAAAGAAGAGTTGTATATGATGCAACCAGAAGGTTTTGTCAATCCGAAAGGTGCTAACAAAATGTGCAAGCTCCAGCGATCGATCTGTGGACTGGTGCAAGCATATCGGAGTTGGAATATACGCTTTGATGAGTTGATCAAAGCATATAGGTTTATACAGACTTGCGGTGAAGCCTGTATTTACAAGAAAGTGAGTGGGAGCACTACAGCATTTTTGATAAGTATATGTGAATGACATATTGTTGATCGGAAATAATGTAGAATTATTCTGTAAAGCATAAAGGAGTGTTTGAAAGGAGTTTTTCAAAGAAAGACTTCGGTAAAGCTTCTTACATATTGAGCTTCAAGATCTATAGAGATAGATCAAGACGCTCGATAAGTTTTTTCAATAAGTACATACCTTGACAAGATTTTGAAGTAGTTCAAAATGGAGAAGTCAAAGAAAGAGTTCTTGCCTGTATTACAAGGTGTGAAGTTGAGTAAGACTCAAAGCCCGACCACGGCAGAAGATAGAAAGAGAATGAAAGTCATTCCCTATGCCCTGGCCATAGGTTCTATAAAGTATGTCATGCTGTATACCAGATCTAATGTATACCCTGCATTGATTTGGCAAGGGAGTACAATAGTGATCTAGGAGTAGATCACTGAACAGCGGTCAGAGTTATCCTTAGTGAAATAAGGATATGTTTCTCGATTATGGACGTGACAAAAAGGTTCGTCGTAAAGGGTTATGTCGATGCAAGTTTTTGACACTGATCCAGATGATTCTAAGTCTCAATCTGGATACATATTGAAAGTGGGAACAATTAGCTAGAGTAGCTCCGTGCAGAGCGTTATAGACATAGAATTTTGCAAAATACTTACGGATCTGAATGTGACAGACCCGTTGACTAAAATTATCTCACAAGAAAAACATGATCACACCTTAGTACTCTTTGGGTGTTAATCACATAGTGATGTGAACTAGATTACTGACTCTAGTAAACCCTTTGGGTGTTGATCACATATCGATGTGAACTATGGGTGTTAATCACATAGTGATGTGAACTATTGCTGTTAAATCACATGGCGATGTGAACTAGATTATTGACTCTAGTGCAAGTGGGAGACTGAAGGAAATATACACTAGAGGCAATAATAAAGTTATTATTTATTTCCTTATATCATGATAAATGTTTATTATTCATGCTAGAATTGTATTAACCGGAAACATAATACATGTGTGAATAGATAGACAAACAGAGTGTCACTAGTATGCTTCTACTTGACTAGCTCGTTAATCAAAGATGGTTATGTTTCCTAACCATGAACAAAGAGTTGTTATTTTATTAACGAGGTCATATCATTAGTTGAATGATCTGATTGACATGACCCATTCCATTAGCTTAGCACCCGATCGTTTAGTATGTTGCTATTGCTTTTCTTCATGACTTATACATGTTCCTATGACTATGAGATTATGCAGCTCCCGTTTACCGGAGGAACACTTTGGGTACTACCAAACGTCACAACGTAACTGGGTGATTATAAAGGAGTACTACAGGTGGCTCCAAAGGTAGATGTTGGGTTGGCGTATTTCAAGATTAGGATTTGTCACTCCGATTGTCGGAGAGGTATCTCTGGGCCCTCTCGGTAATGCACATCACTTAAAGCCTTGCAAGCATTGCAACTAATGAGTTAGTTGCGGGATGATGTATTACGGAACGAGTAAAGAGACTTGCCGGTAACGAGATTGAACTAGGTATTGGATACCGATGATCGAATCTCGGGCAAGTAACATGCCGATGACAAATCTAACAACGTATGTTGTTATGCGGTCTGACCGATAAAGATCTTCATAGAATATGTAGGAGCCAATATGGGCATCCAGGTCCCGCTATTGGTTATTGACCGGAGACGTGTCTCGGTCATGTCTACATTGTTCTCGAACCGTAGGGTCCGCACGCTTAACGTTACGATGACAGTTATTATGAGTTTATGCATTTTGATGTACCAAAGGTTGTTCAGAGTCCCGGATGTGATCACGAACATGACGAGGAGTCTCGAAATGGTCGAGACGTAAAGATTGATATATTGGAAGCCTATGTTTGGACATCGGAAGTGTTCCGGGTGAAATCGGGATTTTACCGGAATACCGGGAGGGTTACCGGAACCCCCCGGGAGCCAAATGGGCCAACATGGGCCCTAGTGGAAAGGTGAAAGGGCTGCCCACATAGGGCTGCGCACCTTCCCCCTTCCCTAGTCCTATTAGGACTAGGAGAAGGGGCCGGCCCCCCTCTCTCTCTTTTCCTTTTGGAGAATCCTAGTTGGAATATGATTGGAGGGGGGAAGTCCTACTCCCGGTAGGAGTAGGACTCCTCCTGGCGCACCAAGGGCTGGCCGCACCTCTCCCCCTTTGCCCCTTTATATACGGGGGCAGGAGGCACCTCTTGACACACAATTGATCATTGTTGATCGTTCCTTAGCCGTGTGCGGTGCCCCCTGCCACCAAATTACACCTTGGTCATACCGTTGTAGTGCTTAGGCGAAGCCCTGCATCGGTGAAACATCAAGATCGTCACCACACCGTCGTGCTGACGGAACTCTTCCTCGACGCTTTGCTGGATCGGAGCCAGGGGAATGTCATCGAGCTGAACGTGTGCTAAGAACTCAGAGGTGCCGGAGTAACGGTGCTTGGATCGGTCGGATCGGGAAGAAGACGTACGACTACTTCCTCTACGTTGTGTGATCGCTTCCGCAGTCGGTCTGCGTTGGTACGTAGACAACACTCTCCCCTCTCGTTGCTATGCATCACCATGATCTTGCGTGTGCGTAGGAAAATTTTCGAAATTACTACGTTCCCCAACATGTTCTTCCCCCTTTCCCCTCTCCCTCTCCTCTGTTCTTCCCTTCTTCCTCTCGAGTTCATCACAAAATTTGCCCAAAATTTGTCAAGATTTGAAGGCCCTCATCCATTCAAATGATCACAAAGGTTAGCAACTTTGTCCTTTCATCTCTCATTGCTAGATTAGCTCTTGCATTGGTTTATATAGTGATTAATTTGGGAGGATATATATATGTGCTAGTATTTGATTTATATGCAATTTGAGGTCAAAAATTACACTTAGTTTGCATATGTAGGTGTGGTTTACTTAGTGCCTTCTAAATCTCCATCGTAGCCACCATCGATCGCCCGCACCGTCCCATTGCCGGCACCACCTTGTGGTGAGCCTCTTGTTCATGAAATTTTATATAAAAATTGATGTTTGTGTGATTTGGATATATAGTTAGTCGTATAATTATCTTACCCGTACGTTGTTTGTTATACATATAGTGCCATGGTTTTGATATCCATCCCCGTCGGCCCTAGTCCTTGTTATGATTCGGATGTGGTATGTATATTCTCTTTTAAAACTAGTTGCATTTCGTGTTTATGAAAAATTATGCCCATCAAGTTGACATAGAAATTTATTCTAGGAGGTATGTGAACCGGAAATTCCAACCGACCCTATTGCCGAGAGGTTAAATTTAGTTGAAAGAGAAAACGAGTACTTGAAAGAAAAATTGAAAAGAATTGAGGGGGAGAAGATGGAATTGGAGTTGCATGTTGCCGATGTCGTCGATGATCACAAGATCAAGATGGAGAAAATGCGCTTGAAGATTAGAAAGATTAGAAAATATGCCATCGATAGTGAGGCTTGGTATCATTATGCTGTTGGATCCATTGTTACCTTAGTTGCGATCTTGATCATATTGGTTGTTGCATTTAAATGCTTTAGCTAGAGAGTTATTTGTTTGTTGGATTTAAGTGTTGTATGAACTTGTATTAATTGTATGAACTTGTATTAATTTGGTCTATTCGGTGTTGTGTAATGAAGATGAGGCGGCAATGGATGTATGATGACCGATGCTCTCCCCAGTTCGTTGAGGGCGTGCATACTTTTCTGCTTGTGGCTGAGGCAAACAAGCGGGCGGATGGTTTTATGCCTTGTCCATGTGCTCACTGTAAGAATGGTCACAATTACTCTACGTCAAGAACCATTCACGTCCACCTGTTTAAGTCCGGTTTCATGCCCCATTATAATGTTTGGACCAAGCACGGAGAAAGAGGGGTTATGATGGAAGACAATGAAGAAGAAGAGGACGACGACAGCTATCCTGGCCATGGGTTCCCTGAATACGATGATACAACAATGGGGGAAGAAGCTGAGCCGGTAATGCGGGAAGAAGCTGAGCCGGCAATGCGGGAAGAAGCTGAAGAAGAGGCATCAGATGAGCCCGTTGATGATCTAGGTCGGGCCATTGCCGATGCAAAGAGAAACTGCGCAAGTGATTTGGAGAAGAAGAAGTTGCAGCACATGTTAGAGGATCACAAAAAATTGTTGTACCCGAATTGCGTAGGTGACAAGAAAAAACTGGGCACCACACTTGATTTGCTGCAATGGAAGGCAGAGAATGGTGTATCTGACAAGGGATTTGGAAAGTTGCTGGTAATGATAAAGGATATGCTTCCAAAGGACAACGAATTGCCCGGGAGTACATACGAAGCAAAGAAGGTTGTCTGCCCCCTAGGGTTAGAGGTGCAGAAGATACATGCATGCCCTAATGATTGCATCCTCTACCGCGGTGAGTACGAGGATTTGAACGCTTGCCCGGTATGTGGTGCATTGCGCTATAAGATCTGCCGCGATGACCCTGGTGATGTCGAGGGCCGGCGCCCCAGGAAGAAGATTCCTGCCAAGGTGATGTGGTATGCTCCTATAATACCACGGTTGAAACGTTTGTTCCAACACAAAGAGCATGCCAAGGCGATGCGATGGCACAGAGAAGACCGTAAGAAAGACGGAAAGTTGAGAGTACCCGCTGATAGGTCGCAGTGGAGAAAAATCGAAAGAAAGTATGGGAAGGAGTTTGCAGATGACGCAAGGAGCGTATGGTTTGGTCTAAGCGCAGATGGCATTAATCCTTTTGGGGAGCAGAGCAGCAACCATAGCACCTGGCCTGTGACTCTATGTTTATATAACCTTCCTCCTTGGTTGTGCATGAAGCGGAAGTTCATTATGATGCCAGTGCTCATCCAAGGCCCTAAGCAACCCGGCAACGACATTGATGTGTATCTAAGGCCATTAGTTGAAGAACTCTTACAACTGTGGAATGGAACAGGTTTACGTGCGTGGGATGAGCACATGGGGGAAGAATTTGACCTAAAGGCATTGCTGTTCGTGACCATCAATGATTGGCCTGCTCTCAGTAACCTTTCAGGACAGACAAACAAGGGATACCGCGCATGCACGCACAGTTTGGACGATACCGACAGTATATATTTTGCTAATTGCAAGAAGAATGTGTACCTGGGACATTGTCGATTTCTTCCGAGAAGGAATCCCGTAAGAAAGAAAGGCAAGCATTTCAAAGGTGAGGCGGATCACCGGACGAAGCCTCGCCACCGTACTGGTGCTGATGTACATGATATGGTCAACGATTTGAAGGTGGTCTTTGGAAAGGGTCCTGGTGGACAACCTGTTCCGAATGACGCTGACGGACGCTCACCCATGTGGAAGAAGAAATCTATATTTTGGGACCTGCCCTATTAGAAAGACCTCGAGGTCCGCTCCGCAATCGATGTGATGCACGTGACGAAGAATCTTTGTGTGACCCTGCTTGGCTTCTTGGGCGTGTATGGGAAGACAAAAGATACACCTGAGGCACGGGAGGACCAGCAACGTATGCACGGAAAAGACGGCATACATCAGGGTCATGCAAGCTACGCTCTTACCAAAGAAGAGATGGAAATCTTCTTTGAATGCCTGCTCAGTATTAAGGTACCGTCTGGCTTCTCGTCGAATATAAAGGGAATAATAAACATGGCAGAGAAAAAGTTCCAGAACCTAAAGTCTCATGACTGCCACGTGATTATGACGCAACTACTTCCGGTTGCATTGAGGGGGCTTCTACCGGAGAACGTTCGATTAGCCATTGTGAAGCTATGTGCATTTCTCAATGCAATCTCTCAGAAGGTAATCGATCCAGAAATCATACCAAGGTTACAGAATGATTTGGTGCAATGTCTTGTCAGTTTCGAGTTGGTGTTCCCACCATCCTTCTTCAACATCATGACGCACATCCTAGTTCACCTATGCGAAGAGATTAACGTTTTGGGTCCTGTATTTCTAAACAATATGTTCCCCTTTCAGAGGTTCATGGGAGTCTTAAAGAAATATGTTCATAACCGTGCTAGGCCAGAAGGAAGCATCTCCAAGGGCCGTCAAAATGAGGAGGTCATTGAGTTTTGTATTGACTTTATTCCTGACCTTAAGCCGATTGGTGTTCCTGAATCGCGGCATAAGGGCAGACTGGATGGAAAAGGCACGCTAGGAGGGGAAAAAATAACATGTATGGACGGACATTCTCTCACTAAAGCACACTACACAGTTCTACAGAATTCCGCCTTGGTGGCTCCGTATATGGATGAACACAAGAATTTGCTACGCTCCAAACACCCGGAGCGGTCTGATGACTGGATTACACGTGAACAAACCAGGAGTTTCGCCAGCTGGTTGCAAGCACGTACCATGCATGACACCTCTATTGAAGATGACCTGTACTTGCTGTCCCAGTTACCATCTTCGAATATAATGACTTTCAAAGGGTACGAGATAAATGGTAATACATTTTACACGATCCCCCAAGATAAGAAGAGCACCAACCAAAATAGTGGTGTCCGCTTTGATGCAGAAACCAAGACGGGAAAGGAAACATATTATCGTTATATACAGGACATATGGGAACTTGACTATCGACGTGGTTTGAAGGTCCCTTTGTTTCGGTGCAAATGGGTCAATATGACACGAGGCGGGGTAACGGAAGACCCGCAGTACGGAATGACAATAGTGGACCTCAACAATCTTGCGTATGCAGACGAACCATTCGTCCTAGCCAATGATGTGGCACAGGTTTTCTATGTGAAGGACATGTCTACCAAGCCAAGAAAAAGAAAAGATAAGGAAGCGAATGCATCGTACGATGAGCCAAAGCGGCACATAGTTCTTTCTGGGAAGAGAAACATCGTGGGAGTGGATGACAAGACAGACAAGTCAGAAGATTATGAAAAGTTTGATGAAATTTCTCCATTCACAGTGAATATTGACCCGAGCATCTCGTTAAATGATGAAGATTTTCCATGGCTACGACGCAAAGGGACAGACGCGAAGAAAAAGTTTCACACCCAAAGATCTGGGATGTGATCTGGGATGCAAGCAAATTCTTTCATGCATTTACTGTTTTTTTCAGCTAAATGACCCTGAAGTTGAAAAGCATTTCAAATGAACTCAGAAAAGGATGAAAGTTGGCATGGCATCATAATTTCACCCACATAGCATGTGCAAAAAAGTAGAGAGGGTTACCGCAAAAACTTAATGCACTTCATGTACAAAATGGTCAATCTGTTTCGAAGTATCAGGGTTTCGGACGAAAACTCATCCGTTACAAAGTTATTTCATTTTTTAAATAACTTAAGCATTACCAAATTGAATATAATGATAAAACACACTAATATTAAACATAACAAAAAAGAATCACTGGAAAATGTATTTTTAAAGTTAAGTTATTCACAAACTAGTGATTCACACAAATTTCAAATAATTCAAAATATAAACTATTCAAATTTAAAAACTACCGGCACTAACTGAAAGTTTCTAAAAACTATCAAAAATATTCACAAAGAAACTCTAAATACAGCAAAAAACAACTAAAAATAAATAAAACAAAATAAATAAAGCAGAAAAGAAAAAACTAAATGAAAAAAAAGCCAACCTACTGGGCCACAGCGGCCTGCATACGACTAGAAACCCAACCTGTTATTGGGCCAGGATGCAGGCCCGCAAGCCCAATAGGCCCCACAGGGCAGCATAGAACATGTAGGCCCAGTAGGCCTGCTTTGGAGAGGAGCTCGAGAGAGCTACCGCACGGGGGTTTATAAACCAGTGCGGTCGACCCTCGGCTAGCAATGTGGGACTAAACTTGCGCACCGCACCTGTGCCAGTGCACCCCCTTTAGTACCGGTTCATGGCACCAACCGGTACTAAAGGGGGGGGGTCTTTAGTACCAGTTGGAACCACCACCCGGTACTAAAGGCCTGCCCTTCCCACTGCTTGGCCTGGCCAAAACAGGCCTTTAGTACCGGTTGGTGACTCCAACCGGTACTAAAGGTGGCTTCTATATATACAGCACTTCGCAAAATTTCATTCTCCCTCTGGTTCTTCCCGATCGTTCGACGCCGTCGCCGCCCCCGTCGCGCGCCGTTGCCGTCGCCACCCCCATCCTCGTCGCCGCCCTCATCCCCATCGCCGCCCCCGTCGCCGTCGCCGCCCTTGTCTTCGTCGCCGCCCCGGGCCCATCCTCGCGCCGTCCCCGCGTCGTCGCGCCCCCGTCACGCCCCGGCCCGTCGCCGCCCCGGCCCGTCGCCTGGCAGTCGCCGTCGCCCCGCTGTGAGCTCTCCCCCTCTAACCCCTCTCCCTTGCCCCCGGTGGCCACCATGGGCGCCGCCCCCCGAGCCCATACACACACACAAGCATGCATGATGAACACACACACACGCACATAGAAGTTGTTTTTCTGTTTTTAGTGTTAGATCGATGCTTAGTGTTTAATTAGTATGGAATAGCGTATAGAATTTTGACATATGCAATGCTTAGTGTTAGATGCTTAGTGTTAGATGCTTAGTGTTTTTAGTGAGCCCGGATATAATTAGTGTTTAATTAGTATGGAATTTTTTTATATAATGTTGTTTTTCTGTTTTTAATGGATGTATAGAAGTTGTTTTTTCTGTTTTTAGTGTTAGATGCTTAATTAGTATGAAATAGCATATAGAATTTTGACATATGCAATGATAGCATAATTAGTGTTACATTTAATTTGCATATAGTATTTGTTGTCGACGATGCCCGGCCCGCATCCTCGCCGTCGACCCGTTCGCGACGACGTCCTACTTCAGAGGACCCATGTCCGGGACTGGGCTCCGCCGGGCTGGCACTGGGAGGTGCTACCTTCAGGGGTGCGATTCTTGGTGAGGAACCCGGCCCCGGGTCCCGTCGTCGACCCTCATCTCCTTTGGTGGCATTCACGTGGGCCACTTTCGGTGTGGAGGGAGCCGGCCCCGCCGGAGGTGGTACGTCGCCGTGTCAGGGAGGAGGACGAGCACGTCCGTCGCTACATGGCTGTTATGGACGTCAGGTTCTCCAATACCTGGCAGGTTCTTTGGGGAGATCACCCGAGCTATGATCCAGTGATGGTTCCTTCTCTTTGGGTGTCCACCACCCGCACCTCAGGAACCGCGAGTGGCCTAGATTACTCTGTAGTATTCGATCTTTATTAGCTAGCTAGCTAGTGATATATTATTCGAGACGATGTATTCGAGACTATATATATCTATTATTCGAGACGATGTATTGAGATTATATCTATTATTCGAGACGACGTATTTGAGTTTAAATCTATTATTCGAGATGATGTATTCGAGATTATATCTATTATTCGAGACGATGTATTCGAGATTATACTAAATTGTTTTATATTTCTTTTGGCATAGTTAAATAAAAGCTATGGCGGACAATACCGACAGAGAGAGAGAACAGACCATGTTCGATATCATACGCGGGCCAGATGATGATCAGAATGAAGAAGATTTTGACGGCTCCGAATTTCTAAACAACACCAGAGAGGGTGATATGATATTCGATCGCGACGACCGAGAAGATGAAGTCATGAACTACGACGAGGTATATATATTTATATAAGCAGGAATCTGGTGATCATCGCATGTTTTAAATGAGTTGAAGATATATTAACAAATCGATCTTTCTTCTTTCAGCCATCCGGATCGAGCAGAAGGACGAAACGAGGCCCGAACAAAGAGTTGAAGGAGGGCGTAAAGTACAATATCGAGGCATTCAAACCTAATGGCGAACCATTAGCGCCTAAGCAGATTGCGAACAAGTTCGTTCGTCAGTGCGGAGTTCTTGTGAAGGACCTACTCCCGATCTCCCTTCAAGAATGGAGAAAGCCAGCGAAGCCACCTCCAGATGTTACTTTTGTCGATGAGAATAAAAAAAACTGCTTTGGGATACTCTCATGGAACATTTCACCCTACCAGATAATATCACAGAAGCAGATGTGCGGAAAGTCAAGGATGCTGCTTTTAGGAAGATGGCGGTTGCATTCAAGAACCACAAGAGAATGACGTGGGAGAAGTACGTCAAGGGAGGAAGGAAGACTCCAGTATTCGAGGGGATACTAGATAATCAAAGTGCTCATTGGGACGATTTCGTGAAATTCAAGGATTTAGAATTAGCTAAGGAACGGTCGAGAATAAACAAGGCCAATGCCCGAAAAAAGGATAAGTTCCATAAGCTGGGGCCAGGTGGCTACGCGATGGCAATGCCTAAGTGGGATAAGTCTGAGAAAGAGATGGAGGGTGCAAGTGTCACTCCGGTTACTAAGAACTGGCCCCCCAGGTGCAGGACTTGGTTCTATGCGCATGGGGGGGAGTTGGACCCGAAGACAGGCAATGTTTCGAGGAAGGCATGTCTGAACGGAGCCGAGGATGCGCTACTTGTTGCAATAGAAGAGGCTCGATCGGGGGTGTTCCAGCCCAACAGAGAGAACGACGAGCTTACGCGTGCCCTGGGAAATCCTGAACACCCGGGAAGAACACGAGGCAAGGGCGCTATTCCATGGTATGAGGGGTTTTCGGACTGGAACGCGGACTACAGAACCCGTGCGAGAAAGAAGATTGCGGAGGACAAGAAGAGGAAGATGGAGGAGGAGCAGAGGAAGCTGGACTATGAACGCCTTCAAGGCCTAGAAGCAAGTCAAGCGGAATTGGCAGCTAAATTCCAGCGGCAGCAGGAGCAGATCGACTCACTTAGCCAGCAAAGGGGGTCTCAGCAGCTGCAGCAGCTAGCGGATGATCCAGCCTTGGATACCACCGCCCCATCCATGCCGAGAAGCAGCGTGGGTTCCGCCCGGGGCGATGCAGTAGTGCTGGATAGATACCCCGTGGATGACATCACGGAGAACACTAACTGCGAGCTACACTTCAAAATGAAGAACATATCCATGAAAGTGGCGGACGCCGTTGCTTTTTCAAATTCCCCCGAGGCAACCTTCCATTGCAACCCGATTCCAGCGGGCTATGCTCTTGTCTTGGTTGATGAGGTGGCGGACCAATATTCGGGGCTAGAGCTTGACATTCCTGGAGGTGACGAGGAGCACACACTCGAAGATGCCAAACATCGTATCATCCCATGGAGAAAGGATTGCATCATTTTTCGAAGGCCACCGACACCGCGTCACCCGACTCCTCGTCGAAGTCCGCCACCGAGTCAGCAGACTCCCGCTTCTCCAAGTCCACCAACGCGTGAGGCCACTCCTCCTCCTCCAAGTCCGGCAAAGTGTCAGGCCACTCCTCCTCCAAGTCCGACACAGCGTCAGACGTCCAATCCTCCTCCAAGTCCAGCACAGCTTCGGGCCACTCCTCCTCGTCCAACTCAGCCCCGTCAGCCGTCTCCGCCGCCTCAGCAATCGCAGAAGAGACACCCCGCAGCTATGGTGCGTAGCGGTACGAGTCGAGGTCATAGTACAGGAAGTACAGGCGGAGCCAAGCGATATAAATATGGTCCAAACCTTAGTACTCCTCTTCCTGTGAGGGCTTACGATAGGACCGAGGAGCAAACCAATGCCATAGTGTGGGCAGAAGTCGACGCCCATTTTGGACCGAAACCGCCACCGCCGCCAAGGGAGAAAGTGCCTGTGGAAGTAGTTGACCACTTCAATCGTATGGCTCAACCACCAGCTCCTAAGCCTGTTGACTCAGACTATGAGCGCCACATCAGGAAGTTACATCAACAACGTCTACAGAAGGAGGCGAGCTCGAGCTTGAGCAAACAACAAGCAGGTGTCAAAAAATGCGGGAAAACCGTTGCCCAGCTGGGAAAACAGGCGGCGCAATCGATCCCCCCGCTTGTTGTGCCGCCAACAACACGTGACAGTACGCGCGCCCAATATTATTGTGGCCAAACAGTTTACGTTCCCGAGGTGGGCGATGTGGTAATAACACAGGAGCATATAATGCAGGCTAAAGAACTCAAGATCACTGTTGGACAACTCCTCGAGATCGAGGACATGCCTCCGATTACAGAGGAGGAAATAAAACGGAAATTTGTCCGGGGCCAACCTTTGGTCGAGCTAGAAGATGTCAAGAAGCTCCCAACGAGAATGTATGAATTGCATCAATGGTACATGGACATTAGCAAGAGATCCGATCGAGAGTCCCTCATGGTATATGTCAAGAAGGATGATTACTACCATGAGAAAGCTGTGGCCGTTGAGTATTCTGAACTGTTTCAGTTATACAATCAAGACGCACTCGACAAATCTATCGTCAGTTGCTATTGTCTGTAAGTGATTTCTTTCTGTAATTTAAGTCTCAAGCTAGCTGTAGTGATCCTTTTGATCAATCATTACGTGTAATTATCCTCACTATATTATTTTCTGTGGTATTATGCAGGATGAAGATGTATGAAATGAGTAAAGGTGGACGCTATGGCATTGGGTTCATTGACCCAAACACCGTTAATGAATACACATGGAAATTAGATCCATATTATGAAAAAGAGGTAGAGGACAGCATGCTAGAGTTCTTCAAGCGCCTCAAATACAATGAAGATATACTACTTCCTTACAACTTTGAGTGAGTCACACTTTCTTGTACTACAAATTCTCTGTTTTTGCCTACTAGCTATCTACATGTTTTTGCTTACATATGCCCGCTTAATTAAGACATGCAAACGTGTGTGCATGCAGATTTCACTGGATCTTGTGTATCATTAAAGTTGACGCCGGAACAGTTGAAATACTGGACTCGCTACTCACAGCAAAAGCTAACTACAACATCTTGTATGGGATAGTCAACAGGTAATTTCAATCATTATTATAACTACATATCTTGGCCTATTTAGTTCGTCATTTCATGATATGAACTATTTAATAACCCCCTTATTCATTTTCTTTGTCGGTGGGCAGGGCTTGGGCAAGGTTCATCAGCGTCACGGAAGGCGAATGGAAACCACAGCTGAAATGGTTTCGATCCAAGGTAAGTAATTAAGTAGTACTATAGCTAGCTAGCTAGCTGCCATCTCTTTAATTATCATGCTTGATATATTATTATCTGATCAAATTAAATTCCATTCTCGTAATAAAGGCCCTGAAGCAGGCGCAGGGGACTGATCTGTGTGCATACTGTGTTTGCGAGAACATTCGCATGATGGCGTCCGAAAGGAGCAGATCTCAAAGACAGGAATGGGTACACTTGTCAGAACACTATTCACAATTTTTACACCATTATCGATATCTAGTCACACAACTAATACACATGCATATTGATCTCCTTCTTAACAGTTCAATGAGGTGCGGGACAAGCTCCTACCAACGGAGCGCGTACAAGCACTTCAAGAGGAAATAGCGGGATTTTTGCTCGACCAAGTCATAAATCCGAAGGGAGAATACTATTACCCGCTACCGCCTCCATCGACCAAGTCATGAACCACTTCCAATTGTCTCGTGCTCCGAAGGCACCAATCAGGCTAATTCCACTGGCTTCGAAGGCAACATATGCATATGTAGGAGAAATTGTATATAGCTATACATGTGTGTATGTGTGAATTAATATGGTGGTTTGTGAGACATGATTGATGATATATATATGATTGGTTCTACTATAAATTCTCTATATATATATATATATATATATATGCATAACATGTACAATGTGTAGTACCGTAAAATATCAGCAAACGAAAAAGAATTAAAATGGAAAACACAAAATTAAATGAAAAAAAATCATAAAACCAAAAACCACCCAAACCATTTAGTACCGGTTGGTTTTACCAACCGGTACTAAAGGGCTCCCGGCCCCCGGAGCTGGCTCGTGCCACGTGGTGGCACTTTAGTGCCGGTTCGTGCTGAACCGGTACTAAAGGGGGGGGCCTTTAGTGCCGAAATAATAGTGCCGGTTCCATAAATGGCACTAAAGGCCCTTATGAACCGGTGCTATTACCCGGTTTTCTACTAGTGCGCTCTCCAACGAGGGCGCGAGGAAGTGTTGTGTCGGTCTGTCCAGCGGCGGCTAGGTTAGGAGCGAACCAGACTGGAGGCTGGAGCGAATGAATTGGGATTTTTTCTGCTGTCGATCGATATGGGAGGCGCTCGTTTGGGCCGCGAGCCTGCTATAGGGCCTGCCTTGCACTTATGTTATTGGCCCATCCAAATTGAAACATTTTTCTTCATTTTTTACATTGCCTGCTCCTGCGTTGGGACGAACAAAACTAGCGTGGGCCAACCTGGACGACTCAAACTAGGTGCACACTTTCTAGCCACCTGAGGCGGCCGCCCATACCAGCCCCTATGGTCGCGTCACCCCTTTTTGCGTGTATGATTGGATAGTGAAAAATATTCCAGTGGCGCTTTTGATTTGCCCACAGAATGGTTGAATTGCTTGTTTCTATGAACTGAGTTCGCCAATAATGTGAAGATGCCAGTCTTTTCATCCTATTGTAGATTGCTTAGATCTCGATATGCCAAAAGTAATCACATGAAATATACAGTAAAGCCAGTGCGATGTGTTTGGCTACAACTAGTCTGACTACACGTCCTCATATAACATATCAAGGACGCACCATCTTACCAGCTTAACCATTCCACTCACCCATGCAGTGTGGGAAGAAAGAAGTATTGGGACTGCGTATCCAAGCAATTGATGCCGTGGACTCCTTCGTACAACCTTGTAAGCGAAAAAGAAATTGCAGTGTGCCTGTACAAAGAACTAGCGTAAGTTCAGTTACCCGCTTCTCACAATTTTTGTTAGCCACTTATTGCAAAAATGTTCAATTACGTTGCTTGGCTTAATTTAGTTTGCTACTGATTACATAACGTGTTAATCATATTGTAGACTACGCCTATCTATGTGTTTGATACTTAGTGTTAAGAATTACCTGTTTGCCTTAACTTAAATATCTACTTGTTTATTTAACTAATTTGCTGCTGCAACAGCGGGTTACAATGATGTTAATAACTACTTTTTAGCATCCAATTGAAACTCTTTAATTCCTTGTTTGTTTAACTGGTTTGCTGTTATAACTCCTAGTTGAGATGTTTCGCTAACTTCAACTTTTCTGAATCCAATCAGAACTTTAATGGCAAAACATGTTAGCCTAAGGTCAAAGAGCGAGGTCCCCATGGAAGTTGCATCATCCCACAGCAGTGGCACCGGCCCAATCGTGCATTATGAATTGCCAACTGCTGATGCTCTAGAGGCTAAACTAGTGGTAGAAAGAGATTCTGCTTCTGCACTTAGAGATGAAGTTGACATGTTGAGGAAGCAAACAGCACAATCACAAGCAGTACTCAAGACAACCATTAAATATTTGGTGGATTTCAAAACGAAGCAAGTTGAGAATGACCAGATTGTTAAGGTCCTGAAGGAAAAAAGGAAATTAAATTCCTACATGGTAAATCATAGGTGAAATGTTCTTTCCATAGTTGAATAACCTTTGTGTTGTCTGTTCATGTAATCAATCAAACCATTTGTTTTAGAGATCATGTAATAATTGTTTTTTTTTTGTTTTTTTGTTTGTAATTTTATTTGAGCACAAGTCTGTATTAATTGATTAGACTCGGAGACATTTCATTTGGATTGCTGAGCCAGACCTACAAATATGCCAATCGGGCTGAATGTGCATTCAGCAATAGTAGTATAGATGGACCATAAGCGGCACGCATCGGAAAGGGCCAAGATGCTGGCTAAAAAAAGGATGCTGTTGTAGCCAAAAAAAGTACAGCGGCCTGGCTTATGTCTGTTAGTTGATATTATTGATCCATATACTCTATAAGTGTTTATATGTCTGTTAGTTCCGTACATTCTTGGTTGATTGACTCGGTATTTGAATCTTGATACATCGCTTGTGTACATATCTAAATGGGAGTACACCTTATGTTGCGTGTAACATTTGAGTTGGACATGAAATGTTCCAAATATTCGAATTCACCTTAAACTGGATTCTAGTTTCTGAATTTGAGTATCGGCATTTGTAAACCATATTCATATATGACAGTGGAATACATCTTTGTCGTCCTATTGAAGATATATAAAAACACATAGAATGATTTATAAAGATTCATATAGGAATACAAAATGGATTCGAATTTAGTTGCCAGGGTAAACGTGGATGCTTATTGTCCCAAAATTCGAAAGAAACAGCAAAATGTCCACTCCCACATCGGCTGCCCGAAGCCAAGTGTTTGGGATATGGAAATTAATGTCTACCCATTACACGGACAATCCATCGGCCCGATTTCCACTCCTCTAAATAGGGGTAGGTTAGTAACTTCAATTAGACGTGACACGACCACCTCTGAGCCCATCCCGACACGGTGGGCATCAAATATGAGCGGCAAAACTCATTTGATTCAAGCTCGTCCGAAAGACCTCTGTTCCTCCCTCCATTCCCCATTCATACACGGTGGGCGGCAAAACACCCTCTCCTCGTCCAAAATAGATGTAGGCTAATATTTTAAATAGGGGCAGATGTGTAACTTCCATCAGACGTGACACAACCGCCCTACCTGTCAGCCCCGTTCATACACCGTGGGCACCAACCGTGGGCGGCAAAACACCCTCTCCTCGCTCGAAATAGTTACCGGCAAATATTTGGGAGATGCGAGATTACCGTCCTATCCCCAACTGACGAGATGTCTAAATTTGAAATGGGGGATAAGTTCGTAACTTTCCCATATTTCACACAGGCGCGTCCCAAAAACATGGTTCCCCGTACCTCTCCCTCCATTTTCCCATTCATACACCATCCGCGCTAGAACACCCCATTCCCACACCAGCCTCCGTCCGCCACCCCATCCATCGCCACCGTCCTCCACCACATCCATCGCCACCGTCCTCCACCATGCCGGAGCGCCTACGAAGACCGCGTCGTCCACTGCTAGGGATGGACGTTTCTCATCCACGGCGACGGACCAATAGCCTTGCATCGCGTCCTCTCGCTTCATCGGCGCCGTCGTCCTCTTTGCCGGGGCCGCTCACACGACCTTCTCTTCCACCGCAACGGGACTTATCCCCTGATGCACCTGTCTACCGTCGCAGATCTGCTTCAACACCACCGACAGCCATTGCACCCCCGATGCCTACACGGTGTCGCAAAAGAGGTGGCACTTCATATCTCCTCAACTTTTTGTTCTCAACCAGAAAATAGACCTGAACTTGGTTACTCTACTTTCTTTTCAGCTCTTAGATTTTAGTTCTTAGTTCGAAGCAAACAATGGATGTTAAATATCATTTCTCCAATTTGCAGCTTCAAATCTGCCATGGCATAGCCATAATACGGTTTAATTGATCATGCTTAGGGTTTAATTGATCATGTTGGTTCCGTGGTGGTTTCTTTAATAGAACTCAGAGGGGAAACCCTCTTTCCTAAAAAAATATATGCTTAGAGTTTCCCCCTTTTATGATCACTATACGATCAGAATACATGCTTCGTGTCATAGTAACACTGCTCCACCCATCAAGCTAAACAAGCTTAGTTGTTCAAATACGAATCTGGTATTATTAAAATAGAGTTGTTTAATTGGTCAGCTAAACGTTCCTAAATTAGTTTCAAAAATGCATGTTCACCGCTCGGGTGTGTATCTCTGTGTGTGGTCTGGTCAGCGCGGTTGGGGAGGTGAACTTTGCATATGCAGGGGTTTATAGGGAGACACTCTCCGAGTTGAAACCGCAATGCATTCCATAGATAATCTGACTACTTTTTATGTTTTCATGAATCTCAGATTCTGAACAATATCATAATGATTATGATCTTGCGCGCATGAAAAGAATAAAGCAGAATAATGCCATGGCTGTCAAACTTGGCATTAAGGGACTGAAATCAAGTCTGGATGCAATGCAATGCAAAAACTCTCCACCTACAGATTCATGCTCATAATATGATCCTAACAGTGATTCTGAGCTAGAGGGAGACCTAAGTCAATGTAGCTCCCTAGTGGAGGAGTCAGAGGAAGATGCCCTATCTTTTTCACCCATCCAGGTACTTGCTCTAACTTTCCAAGGTTACATTGCTCGCACATATCTTGCAATTGATGCTTTGCATTGCTTCTACTTTGTTGAACTGCCATTAGCTTAGTTTACACATCGTGTATGTGAATACGCCCTGCCTATCCATTTTCAGTACATATTCCATCTGTCATCATACCATATTAATCCATTCAAATGTTGTTCTTGTGTATCAGACGTTCAAAAGGAAGAGGGCGATTGCTGATCATGGAGGAGCACAAGCAAAGTATTTGGAAAAGGTAGTGGCACCTGATAAATCAAATAGCCCATTATGTGTAGTTGCAATATCACCTGACCCACAAAATACCCCAACTCTAGCAGACTCTAGCCCTACTACACTGGTCATTTCTGATGCCCCAACTCAGCAGACCCCAACTGCAGCAAACAGTATGATTATGCCAGTTGACATAGCACCAGTTGTACGACGCAAAACCCCCATTCCAGCAAAGAGTACACCAAATCCAGTTGCCATATCCCTTTTCGAACCAGAGAGAGCCCCAATTGCAGCAAATAGGACCCCTGTTCCATTTCTTCCCAGTTTAGAAGACGAAGTTTATGTTGTTGTTAGGAACTTTGTGCGCATCTTTCCTTCATGGAAATATTATACCGCAGACACAAAACAATTTCCAGTCTTCCTCCGCAACTTACGCGTAAGTAATGTACTAATGTTATTCATGGTCATTATTGCATATGTTTCTGCTGATAGAAGACATAAGTCTTCCTCCGTGACTTACGCATAAGTAATGTACTAATGTTATTCATGGTCATTACTGCATATGTTTGTGTTGATAGAAGACATAAGATTTCATTCTTTTAAATAGGCGAGGCGCAAACTGGATTGTGATGACGAGCAAGGGTTGGTTGCGCTTTTCAAGCACTCGTTGATGAAGTATCGTTCCTACCTGAGGCAAGCGCACTTCGAAGGCAAGCCTCTAAACGAAATTTCTGTAAAGTCTCTGGTGCTACATTTATCCGACGGTGACTAGAATAATCTTGTTACACATTGGTCTCAGTTGTAGCGTAAGGTACTGTCTATGATATCACATCACAATTTGAACTACATTTCTACATTTGCCTTAATGTCTCACATGTATGAAAACTGTTAGCAGAAGAACATTCGTTCTCAAGGGACCACAGAATCTCGCAACTATACTTCACAGTGCATTGCTCTTGTGAGTACCTCTTGCCCTGTATGACCATACTTACTTTCATAGCTCTTTGATTATGTAGCATCACTGCACATGTTAGCCTCGTAATCGTCCATTTGGTCGACATTATAAGATCTGTATAGACTCTTACATAAATTTAGAATCAACCCAATGCTTTTGAAGAGGTTTAGCTCTGCAGTCCTCTAGTAAGGGCTGAACATGGTCTATCACTGTACTTACATTAATAGCTACTCCCTCTGTCCATAATATAAGAACGTTTTGTACAATACACCCGTGTTCAAAACACTCTTGTATTCTGGGAAGAGGGATTGGTTCATTTTGTAGCAATCTCCATCTTATCTCACTCGCCCACCATTTACTAAAGAAGATCAGATCTATATTTAATCTTACCAACAAGTAGAATACACACACAATGCCAGTGCAGAAGTGTAGCCCATTGCTCTTGTCAGTACATTTTGTCCCGTAACGCTTGTACCTCCAGGGATTGGTAGTTGATTATGTAGCATCAATCTGCATCTTATCTTCATTATCCTCTACCCCTTCCAGTATTACAATATCTATAATTACTCCCTACAAAATGTAGAGTACAGGCAATGCTTATGAAGAAGAATCTTTGCTAAAATTCTTGAGTTATCCTTCCCTTGCCATGGAGAAGGGCATTATAAAGCCGGTGTTAACTGTTAATGTAAGTCATTCCATGTAAAGCCTTTATCCTCAACTGCTGTTTAATTTGCTCATACTCCCTAGCGTTTACTACTGTTTAGTTTGCTATTTCTACCAAAATGCATGTTCGTAAGAACCGTAAGTTCTAAGTTTTACTTGTAAAACCAAATTCCTTATTCATACCATGCACATTACTTAATACTCCCTATATGCATGCTTGTTTTTGTGGATCTATAATCCAGTGTGTGGTGAAGCAGCCCACGTTTGCACCTTGTCATCTCCTGTTTTATCATACTGATGTGGCTGGTGATATGAACAACATGCCATGCACATTATCCAAAATAGATACAATGATTTTCTTTGCCCTTCATCTATGCTTGTTATGTTGACATGGTAATCCAATAGTGTGGTATAGCTCCCCGCATTAAACAATGCCAAATTATGCTATTGATATTTTGAACATACTCTTTATTTTCTAATTTGAAATTGGATAGAATTGACAGAATAGTTATCATATTTGTTTATACACATGCAAAACATGTCATCTCTCTGCTTTGTTTCAGGGTGGTATGCCTGATGGCATGCACAAGTCTGCTGAAGGCTGTGAGACAAACCCAACATATATTGCAGCAAAGAAGGCAAAACATCTTGAAGATAGTGAGACAACCCCAAAGTCTTGTCTTGATGCAATGTTCAAGTTACTTGAGACTAACAGTCAGACAAGCTCACAGAATTCGTTGTCTGAATCAGTTCGACTTCTTCAGTCCCAAGTTCTAGCAGGAAGGCATTCTGCAACTCAACTTAGACTTGAAGTCCTACCTTTAAGAAAGATTGCGGAGAACACCAATGAGAACCTCATCGCTAAATAGCTAGACCTAGAAGCTATGACCGACATGCTAGGCCGGTCTCACAGCCTTGGTCAGCAGCTTGCGCAGCAGTTCCCCCGCAAGGCTAACCTTTCTTGAACTGTCTTGGAAGTGGTCTCGGTTCAGTATTATTTTGTTATGCTGCAATGGTGCCCAGTTTTTGTAATCTGCTTCTTCGTTGCGCTTTATGATCACTGGTGGAGAACTTTGATGCCCAATGGATGTAATATACCTTAAATCCTTTATTGTGTAGTGTAGGTTTATTCTTATTTACTATGCTGTAGTTTCTTTATTGTATAGAGTAGCTTGCAGCAGCCCGAAATAAACCCCGGCCCATGATTGTGCAAATCAAATCACGGGCTTTTAACAGGCCAAAATTGTCTGGGTCCTTGTTTGGCCCAATCAGATATTGGCTGCGAGCAGGCCGGATGCAAACCGGGCCGTTCTTAGGCCCAACTATATGACGGGCTTTTAACAGGGCGAAATTAATATAGGGCCGAAATGTTAAACGGGCCCTTAACAGGCCAAAACTAATATCAGGCCGAATTACTAAGTGGGCCTTTAGCAAGTGGGCCCAAAAGCATAGTGTCCAGTTGACGGGCCGAATCTGATATGGGCCATAATTGAGCCCAAAGCCTCTTAAAGGTCCGGACCTGATCTGGGCCGTAATTTGGCCCAGAACATGGTAGGCTTTTAACGGGCCAGATTTCATATGGGCTACTATTAGGCCCGGAGCATGGAAGGCCATTAATGGACCGGATCAAATATGGGCCGGCATTTGGCCCAAAACATGGCAGCCAGTTAATGGGCCCGCCTACTAGGGTCCTCAAAATCTTGTGGGCCTACAGCTCGGCCGGCCCATTAATGTTGGCAAAATCTCGTGGGCCTTTAGCTGGGCCAGCCCATTACGACATGCAAGAATCTTGTGGGCCTTTACCTGGGCCGGCCCATTATGGCACAAAAAATCTTGTGGTCCTTTACCTGGGCCGGCCCATTATGGCAAGCAAAATCTTGTGGGCCTTTAGCTGGGCCAGCCCATTATGGTCCGCAAAATTTCGTGGGCCTTTAGCTGGGCCGGCCCATTATGGTCCGCAAAATCTTGTGGGCCTCTAGTTGGGCCGGCCCATTTAAACTTGTTGGGTTGTGCCACGTGTCGACGTATCATAGGCGCCTTCTGTCCAGTGAGTGGATAACATCTGTCCTGACGATGAGCTGACACGTGTTTCCTCTAGCCAATGATGATTTTACACGTGGAAAATCCCCATTGGTAGGGGCTGTTAACGGGTTATCGGATCCAAAACCCGACCCGATAGCTTAACGGCATTCCGTTACGATGGACGCCACGTGCCGGTCACCCTTGACGAAAGCACTTCTGTGACGCGTGATTTATCGTCATGGAAGTGGACACTTCCGTGATGATAATTTTGGTAATGTCATGGAACGCTTCTATGACAGCACAGGTATGACTATCTTGATTCTGTCATAAATTTGTCATGGATGTACATGCATGACAAAAAAGCGACCTACTGTGACAAACATGTATCATCACAGAAGTGTATTTTTTTGTAGTGGAGGCTCTTCAGCCAGTGCCAAGCTGGTCCTTTCAACTTGAGGGGCAAGTATTTGATGGCGTGGAGATCATCTCCGCGAGCCATGTGGATATGAAGGATAAAGTCCTCAATCCAGACCCCAGGGTCTGTCGTTCCGTCATATGCCTCTATGTTCACGGATTTGAATCCTTCTAGAAATTCGTGATCCAAAACCTCATCGGTGAAGCATAGGGGGTGCGCGGCACGCCTGTGTTTGGATGTGTCATGGCATTCTGATGGTTGTAGTGTTCGGTTTTGATTCTGTGTCGGAGCGCGCTTCCTAGATCCGTAGATGGACCTGGTCATACCGGCTTTTTGGTGCAAGTCCTCACGTTAATCGTGTGTTGACTTATGTGCAACATCGTTAGCCGCCCTATCGCGGCCACGGGGTGGTCGATCTGGCTGATTGGCCGTTTTATTTTTCGGCTGTATAGGCTCTAAAGCCTCATCATCGAATTCAGGCAACAGCTAGCGCTTTGGATAGCTCTTTGTGTGGCGGCTGCCACCGTACTTTTCTTCAGTGTCGAGCACTTTGTTCCATCTACTGTTGAGTGTATTTTGCGCGGCCTTAAGCCTTTGCTTCTGCTTCTTCAGACTCCTCGCGGTGGCAATAAGCCTTCTGTGGAGGTCCTCTTGCTCCAAGTGCCATTCCGGGATGACGTGTGCATCGTCGTCTAGACTGTTCTCCTCTCCGGAGACAGGTTGATGAGCTTTACCCTCGGTGTCGCCGTGATGGGACAGCGGCTCCATACTATGTTCGTCGTCCGCTGGTTCATCCTGCTCTATCGTTGGGTCCATGTGGTCGTCGTTTGCTTTGGAGTCAACCGGGGTATTATTCTTTCTTGCGCTGTTATCGCTGTTTTTGCCGAGGCGTGATTTGGAGCGGTGCCTACGTCATCGCTTTGGTTGCTTCTCAAGGGGATTATCCTGCACTGCATCCTTCCGTTCCTCTTCATTGTTTTCTTTGGGTGTATCCACCATGTATATATCGTGTGATGAAGTGGTTGTCCAGCGCCCTGCGGGCGGTGGTTCCTGTTCCTCTCATGCATCGTCGTCCATACCGTCGATGTCTTCAGAGTAGAAATCAAGCATGTCAGTTAAGTCATCGACAGTGGCTATTAAGTGGGTGGTGGGTGGGGAACAAATTTCTTTGTCGTCCGCTTCCCACTCCAGCCGGACATAGTTCGGTCAAGGGCCTTCTGACAAGGAGAGAGACCTTAATGAATTCAGCGCATCGCCCAGGGGCGAGTGCTGAAAGATATCTGGGGAGGAAAACTCCATAATCGGCGCCAATTCAAATTCGATAGGCACGGATGCAGGCGATTCAAAGCCCGTGGCCGGGGACGAATCCAAGGGTCCGGCAACACAGGTCGCCGCTGAGTGTGCGGCCTCCGTGGCGGGGTCCATCCACCCGTCCTCAGACGGTGCGATCTGCTCTGGATCAAGGGCCAGAGTTGCCACAGGTGTGATCTCCCGAACACTGTCCGGCGGGAGAGCTAAGTCATGCTCGTCATGGCTGTGCGACGCACCTGACACGGGCACGGATCCATCGAAGATCAAGTCTTTGCAGATGTCAGTAGTATAGTTTAAGTTTCCAAACCCGACCTGACGGCCATGGGCATAGCTCTTGATCTACTCCAGATGGCCAAGCGAGTTGGCCCGCAGTGTGAAGCCGCTGAATATGAAGATCTGTCCGGGGAGAAAAACCTCACCCTGGATCGCATCATTGCCGATGATCGAAGGAGCCATCAAGCCTTATGGTGACGACATAGTGGAACTCTCAATGAAAGGACCAATGTCAGTGTCAAAACCGGTGGATCTCGGGTAGGCGGTCCCGAACTGTGCGTCTAAGGCGGATGGTAATAGGAGGCGGGGGACACAATGTTTACCATGGTTCGTGCCCTTTCGATGGAGGTAATACCCTACTTCCTGCTTAATTGATCTTGATGATATAAGTATTACAAGAGTTGATCTACCACGAGATCATAGAGGCTAAACCCTAGAAGCTAGCCCATGATTATGATTGTTCTTGTCCTATGGACTAAACCCTTCAGTTTATATAGGCACCGGAGGGGGATAGGGTTACACAGAGTCGGTTACAAGGGAGGAGATCTACATATCCGAATTGCCAAGCTTGCCTTGCAAGCAAAGGAGAGTCCCACCCGGACACGGGACGAAGTCTTCAATCCTGTATCTTCATAGTCCAACAGTCCGGCCAAAGTATATAGTCCAGCAGTCCGAGGACCCCCTAATAGAGGACTCCCTTAGTCATCAATTACCAAAAGGGGAGATTGAAAGCACAAGTGCTCCCTGGGTGGTTTTGGCAATTAATGCCAACATATCTCTTGTTGGACTAATGATTTCATCTAGTATATTTCAGACAAGTTCAACAGATGGAGTGGTGTGGACAAGAGGATATGGAACCCTTTCAAGATGCTAGGTATAAAAGGTTGGCTCAAGCTCTAAAGCTCAAGACTCTACATTTTACTTTTAGTGATCCAAGATCACATTGAGTCCATAGGAAAAGCCAATACTATTAAAAGGGGATGAGATGTTGCTTAATGGCTTACTTGCTCAAAGTGCTTAGAGATATTCTCCAAAGCCTCAACCACTTTCCCATATCCACATATGTCCCAAACCAAAAGTCAAACTCGACCCCACTGAAATTTCCTACCCGACGCCACCGAATTCACTTGACATAGCCACTTCCAGAAACCCTAGTCAAATCGGTCTCACCGATGACATCTCTGTCTCACCGAGATGGGCTTGCAAACTCTCTGTTACCTATTGCGATAATTTCGGTCCCACCAAGATATGCAATCGGTCCCACCGAGTTTGCTTGACAAACATCTGTTTTGCATATTACCAAAATCAGTCTCACCAAGTTTGCGTAATCGGTCAAACCAAGACGAGGTATTATCCTAACCCTAGCACATCGGTCCCACCGAGTTGATCATATCGGTCGCACCAAAATGTCTAACGGTCACATTATGAACTAAATCGATCCGACTGAGTTGTCTGATTCAGTCCCACCGAGGTTGGTGATTTGTGTGTAACGGTTAGATTTTGTATGGAGGCTATATATACCCCTCCACCCACTCTTCATTCATGGAGAGAGCCATCAGAACGTGCCTACACTTCCAACATACATTTTCTGAGAGAGAACCACCTACACTTGTGTTGAGGTCAAGATATCCCATTCCAACCACATAAATCTTGATCTCTAGCCTTCCCCAAGTTGCTTTCCACTCAAACCCTCTCTCCACCAAATCCAATCCTATGAGAGAGATCTGAGTGTCGGGGAGACTATCATTTGAAGCACAAGAGCAAGGAGTTCATCATCAACGCACCATCTATTACCTTTTGCAGAGTGGTGTCTCCTAGATTGTGGAGTTGAACCAAGGAGTCTGTACGGGCAAGGAGATCACCTACTTCATGAAGATCTACCCTAGTGAGGCAAGTCATTCGTGGGCGATGGCCATGGTGGGATAGACAAGGTTGCTTCTTCGTGGACCCTTCGTGGGTGGAGCCCTCGATGGACTTGCACAACCGTTACCCTTCGTGGGTTGAAGTCTCCATCAACGTGGATGTACGATAGCACCACCTATCGGAACCACGCCAAAAATCTTCGTGTCTCCAATTGCATTTGCACACTCAAATCCCATCCCTTTACATTCTTGCACCTTGCATGATTTACTTTCCGCTGCTCATACACTCTTGTCATGCTTGCTTGTTACGTATTGTGAATGTTTAAACTTGTGCTAAAACTCCACTTCAACTTAAAGAAATTAAAAACTGCAACTTTTCTTACTAAGAGTCTATTCACCCCCCTCTAGACACCTCTTCTCGATCCTTTTAGTTCCTTTTTTACTTCGCATATTAGATTTCTTTCAATTCAATTGATTTTGCATTGTGAATGTTAATACTTTTTATATAAGATTGGTCAAAGTAGAGATACTTTAACTTCAGACAAAACTTATATGCAGACTAAAAAGGACCGAAGGGTGTACATGTGAAACTGCTGCAAATGAGGTGATCACCCTGGGAATAATACTAGTACGCATTGTTTTGCATGTTCATCCAATGCCAGTGATACAATAATTCAAACTAATCGAATTAAATTCATTCATACACGATTGGATTTCATACAAACATGTTGGATTTCATTACATGTCATACATTCTTCAACTAAAAAGAGGTGTGCTAGAGGTATAATTAATTAGCCGAAGCTACCCACCCGTGTCCAACTGAGCCGAACAGAAGCTTCTTCTCCAGCGGAGTGCGCTTCAATGACTTAACTGTAGGTGTAGTTGCATAACTGACATGTGGCCCAGATGCCCATTGGGCCCACGTGTCAGTGACCCAACTGCACCTGCACTTAAGTAACTGAAGCACCGTCCTTCTCCAACACAGCTCTCTGACTCCATGTCGCCACCAAGAAGCAGCTAATCGGTCGTTAATGGTCAACCCGCCTAGCTTGGCTTCAACCGGAGGGTAGCAGCGGTGGCCTTACTTGGACCCAAGTGGCGGCAACCTACCGTGTTCTAGTCTTCCTCGTTTTCTATGTGGTGTGGCCTCGTTGGCAGCGGGGCATGGCCTCGACGGAGCCGGCGATGTCCTCGGTCTCGTTGCCGGTGTGGCGGTGCCTCGACGGAGCAGGGGAAATCCTACCCCACATTGCCGGCAGGGTGGGGCCTCGGCTGGGCCTGCGATGTCCTCTGCCTCGTTATTGGCGGGGTGGGGCCTCGAGAGAGTAGGGCCTCGCCGAAGCCAACTAAGTCCTCCGCCTCGGTGTCGGCAGGGCAGGGCCTCGGCGGAGCCGGAGATGTCCTCTGCCTCATTGTTGGCGGGGTGAGGCCTCGGTGGAGTAGGGCCTCGCCGAAGCCGGCGAAATCCTCCGCCTTGGTGCCAGCGGGGCGGGGCATTGGCGGAGCCGGCGGTGTCCTCTGGCTTGTTGTTGGCGCGGCGGGGCCTCGGTGGAGCACGACCTCATCGACACCAGCGGAGCATGGACTCGGTGGAGCTGGCATTGTCCTCCGCCTCATCCTCGGTCTTGCAAAACAGCGCCTCACTCGCTTCATCGCCCTCTTTGTAGGTGGCTTTAACCTCCGCCACCCGCATGCGGTACCGCCAGCGTGCAAGGCGGCTTTCACGGGCGGAGCAGTACGAGTTGAGCAGCGCCTCCTGCTCTGCCCGCTCCGCGTCGATCTGCTCCTCCACCTGCAGGTGCTCCTGGAGGAGGTGGTGGTTGTAGGTGACGTCGGCCTACTCCTCTCAGAACTGCTCCTGACACTTCTGCCTCACCATGTCCATGTATTGGGCACGGGCCTCGCCGATGGTCATGGTGCAATGCACCGGCGAGGATGGCGTGGAGCAGGGGCTTGGCGTCGGATCGTTAACTACCATCTTCTCCATTGGGACGTCGTCGTCCTCTGGCTGCCTGCCGACCAGCTAGTTGGCAGAAATGTCCGCCATCTCCTTGTGGTCCGTCGTCCGCCTGTCCCGAGGAGCGCTGGAGTGTGAGGAAGCCATGGTGGGCAGTAGTGGTGTGGAAACGAGAAAGGGAACAGAGGCGGAAGGCTGCGGCTATGGCCGGCGCAACAGTTTATATAGCAATGGTCGGCGGCGGAGGGACTGACGGGTGGCACCTGAGTAGCCGCCTCGGCAACCGCGTATCATTATTGTGGGCGGAAGACGGACGGATGGACGACACTTGTGTCGTTTGAACGCGGAGCAATCACCTGCACTAGGGAGCGGCGCGGGCGGAGCTGACCGTTTTGGGCGGAAAGCGCGCGTGGGCGAGGGAGGCGGTCTGGGTGGGCCAGGGCGGTCAGACTCGTGCCTAGCAGTGGTTCGGTCCGGTAGCCGGACATGCTAGCTCGCCATCGAGCTCTCCAAGCTAAGCGACGACAATCAGACGATGGAGGTAGCTTCCGACCAGGAGCCGGCGCCACTGTCCAAGCCGGTTCATACCGTGTTCACCATAGAGCAGGTGCGGTCGCACTTCGATGCCCTAATGGCGGAAGAGCTACCAGCACAAGAGGACATGTGCTGCAACATTCGTCTCCTCAACGAGTACCGGCGAACAAGTGAACGACAATGTCGTCACGGACATGTGGCCCTATGATCCTGGCTTCCTGAATGAGCAGCGGGCACTGTATCAGACCATCCGTAGGGCCCGTGAGGCCCTCTCTATCGTCCTTCGAGTTGTTGTGCTCGTCGTGGCACCGCCGTCTCGTGTTGTCAACATGGTTGACGGACATGAGGAATGAGGAGATGACTTTACTTGGAGAGGATGACAGTGGGGACCCACTAGCGCCATAGCCGCACATACGCAAGTACCTCCTTATTATATACAACTATTATTTTTTTGCTTCCTCTTGGTTTCCTGACATCATGGTCCCACACCATTGTCAGCCTATGTAGTCGATAAACGAGAGAATTGCACAAGGAGCGGCCGACAGCTAGGACCAAGCAGCTCGAGCAGTATTTCTGTTTTTGAGGTGTGAGCACTACAGAGTTTTTCTTGAGTGATGTTTTTGTTGTTGTTTAGAGGAGGGCACGGTATTAACTGGGCGGGCTATGGCCCGTCTAGCCCAGGACAGATATCCAGCCCAGATATTAATTTTTTTCAAGCTAAAAATGGCTAGCCCAGCTATACTTCTTTTTGAGGAATACCTAGGCAAGGTCAAATTGTTATTCTCCGGCCCGCTGGGCTGCAAATCTTTCCTAGGAGGGATGCATTAGGCTTAACAAGAAAGGCTTTAAGAAATAATAAATGGGATGTAATTATAAAAACTAGGCAGTAACAATAAAAAAATGCACCAAACACGTAATTAGTTTAAAAAATATTACTATTGGATTTTGAAAATTTTAATTTCATTAATTGTTGCACGCGCAATATTTCGTTGGATTTTTATGTAATACAAACTTGTTTTGAAATTATATTTAATCCAACTAGAAATTTCGGGATAAAAATATTTTGGATCCCATCAAAATGTGGGAAATTTTATTGAATTCTGTTTTGAACGGTTGGTTCAAATTATTAATTGTTGTCCTAGTTATAAAATGGGATGTACTTTTAACAAACTATAAATGGGTTGTAGTAAATTCCATTAGAATTCGAAAATGGGTTGTACATTCTTACAAATCGCAAATGGGCTATATGTTCTCTACCACACACTTGTGGGCGTACTAAATTGACACGTCCCTACAAAAAAAACTAAGTTGACGCGTATGCAAGGCTTTGTCAACCTATAGTCAACACAAGGTTCTAGTAGTAGTAGCCGTTGGATGTCCATCCAACGGATGCGTGCTTCTTCTTCAATCTCGGATATTTTTGCTTCAGCCGCCCAAAAAATGATTCCTCCCCATGACATCTAGGGCGCATCATTTCGAAGGCTGGCCTGTGGGCCTACTAAGTTGACTCGTACCAAGGGCTTTGTCAACTTAGTATATATAAACGATTCTAGCTGCAGTGACCGTACGATGTCCATCCAACAGCCATCGTGCTTCTTCAACCTCTAGTCTTCTTGCTCTAGCCGCCCAAACTAGCGTCGGCCGTGCCGCCTGTTCTTGCATCCCGTGTCCGGCTGTGTTGCCACCCACTGGCCATGCCATCCCTCTATACTCACCCATACCTTCTGTTATTCTCCGATGACGGCAGCCTCACACCGCACCCGAAGCAGTCAACCCATGTACTCCCCTACGCGTGGGCATCCACTCTAGCGTCTTCCCCGGCTCTGTGACGTTCCCTACCTAGGCCTCGCTGTTGTCCACCGCCTTGGTGCTCTTGGTATGGCATGGTCAACGTGGTCAACGAATGGCAACCATTGGAAGTGGACTTTAGGCGGTGAGGCTGACAGCTGGACCCACCACCTACATCTTCAAACACAAGGAAGTGCCTCCTTATTACTCACAAAATAAAAATGGTTCCTCCCCCCTGACAGCTGGGACCGACCAGCTATATCTTCGCACACAAGGAAGTGTGTCCTTATCCTCCCTGACCGCTGGGACCCACCCGGTCAAAGCATACGTAGCGTTGTCTGTCTGGTCGTGAACGTGTACGAACATACTGGTCCATCGGTCTCTCTCCAACTATGAACCATGGCGGAGTAAGTAGTTGCACGTGTCATTGTAGGGCACCCGACATAGAAGTTCACGCAGTCCCGTCTAAGTCATGTACATGTACGTATAGACATAGGGCAAAAAATACGGCCACATACGTACATACGGGCGGGGTCTCGAGTGTGTACTTGCGCATATATACAGACGGCCAGGGCTTGTGTACATGGAGAGGCAACAAACGGCAGCAATGATGTCCTGTTCATCGGGCAGCGAACCCGCTTGGTCGGAACGAAGAAACAGCGTCCTGTTCATCGGGAGGCAACCTACTGGGTCGGAATGCATCCTGTTCAACGGGAGCCAACCAGCTTGGATGGAACAACTGAAACGAGGTTTGGCGTACCGTAGAACAGAGGAAACGGCCTTTTGTTCGACCGGCCACGGTCGAAATGGGATCCTGTTCATCAGGAGGGGTCTGGCATACCGCAAAATGGAGGAAACGGACTTGTGTTCGAGTGCCTATAGTCGAAACAGGGTCCGGTTGATCGGGAGGGGTGTGGCGTACCGCAAAATGGAGGAAACGGACTTGTGTTGAAGCGCCTACCGTTAAAACAGGGTCCTGTTCATCCATCGTCTACTGCCTCGCTCCAGCCTCCACGGGCTACTATTCATCCACTGTCGACCTCCTCCACCCTCCATGGGCTACTATTCATCCACGCCTACTGTTCATCCAGTCTCCACCAGCTACTATTCTTAGAGCCTCCGCGGGGTCCTATTCATCCACCCCCAACCAGTTGGGGTTTGGTGACCTCCTCGGGGTCCTATTCATCCAACCCCCACCAGGAACTGTTCATCCACAGCCAACCAACCGGCTCAACTCACCATGTCTCGACTCGTTCTACGCACCATGCGCATGGTAGCAATGGTCATTGTTCATTGAGAGGCAACCCAACACTGGCTCGATCGGCTTTCAGTAAGCAGCAGCAGTGATCGATCGCTCGGGTTCAGTTAATAGCAGCATCCAAGGAATTGCTCGGGTTCAGTCAGCAGCAAATGAATAACTCAGGTTTAGTTAACAGCCAAGGGAGCGATCGCTCGGGTTCAGTAACGTGTGATCACTCCGGGTTCAGTTAGCCAACGCCTCGCACAAAAGCACGTACACAGGAGAAATACGCAAACCACAGTGCATCAGTCGAGCCCGACCACCCACCGTAACCGGGAACTCCGCAATGTTTTCCTCGCCCTCGCTTCTACCACGATTTTTTCCGTCATGGAGGGCCCATAGAATGTCATGCAGCTGCGCCTCTGATATGTCCATTTTGCACCATGTGTTTCTTATTGTTATTTATAAAAAATTTATCCATCATAATGCTTTTTGGAGTAATTCTAATGCCTTTTCTCTCATAATTTGTAAGGAACACACCAAGAGGGAGAATTCTGGCACATGGAAATGCGGACCTGGAAAAGCTATGTCAGGCCACCCATTCTGCACAACTCCAAATGAGCTGAAACTTCACGGAGACTATTTATGGATTATTTAAGAAATACTGGAGCCAATAAACACCAGAGGGGGCCACCAGGTGGGCACAACCCACCTTGGCAAGCCAGAACCCCCAGGCGCTTTTCTAGTATACGCAGGGTTATTTTGTACTGTCTGGTATAAGTATATACCTTGGGATCCATATATAAAACCTGCTGATTTAGCTCCACCATCACTGGATGTATTTAACACCTATCATGCCGATGTCGTGGGTTATAAGAAGGTCACATACCTGATTACTAAGGACATTGTCCAAACAAACTATGGTAGACACCTTTAAACTGCCATCATTTAACAATGTAGTAAATTCGAATGACTACAACCTT
Organism: Triticum monococcum; assembly: GCA_034509565.1. Classification (NCBI taxonomy): domain Eukaryota; kingdom Viridiplantae; phylum Streptophyta; class Magnoliopsida; order Poales; family Poaceae; genus Triticum; species Triticum monococcum. The sequence goes on along the minus strand of CM067844.1, from coordinate 579,263,533 downwards.
GATCAATCTGATCACAAAGTGAGTTTTTCATGCTTATGCACTGGTGCCCTGGTGGGTTGTGGCCTCCTCAGCCCACCTCTGGTGCCCATCTTCTGGTATATAAGTCATTCTGACCTAGAAAAAATAAGCGGAGGACTTTCAGGACGAGCGCCACCGCCTCGAGGTGAAACTTGGGCAGGAGCACTTTTGCCCTCCGGCGGAGTGATTCCGCTGGGGGAACTTCCCTCCCGGAAGGGGAAATCATCGTCATCATCATCACCAACAACTCCCCCATCTTGTGGAGGGAAATCTCCATCAACATCTTCAATAGCACCATCTCCTCTCAAACTCTAGTTCATCTCTTGTGTTCAATCTTGTTACCGGAACTATAGATTGGTGCTTGTGGGTGACTAGTACTGTTGATTACATCATGTAGTTGATTACTATATGGTTTATTTGGTGGAAGATTATATGTTCAGATCTACTATGCTATTTAATACTCCTCTGATCATGAACATGTTTATCATTTGTGAGTAGTTACTTTTGTTCTTGAGGTCACGGGAGAAATAATGTTGCAAGTAATCATGTGAACTTGTTATGCGTTTGATATTTTGATAGTATGTATGTTGTTATTCCCTTAGTGGCATCATGTGAACGTCGACTACATGACACTTCACCATATTTGGGCCTAAGGGAATGCATTGTGGAGTAGCAATTAGATGGTGGGTTGCGAGAGTGATAGAAGCTTAAACCGCAGTTTATGCGCTATTTCGTAAGGGACCGATTGGATCCAAAAGTTTAATGCTATGGTTAGAATTTATTCTTAGTACTTTTCTCGTAGTTGCGGATGCTTGCGGGAGGGTTAATCATAAGTAGGAGGTTTGTTCAAGTAATAATAGCACCTAAGCACCACTCCACCCACATATCAAATTATCAAAGTAGCGAACACAAATCAAACAAACATGATGAAAGTGACTAGATAAAATTCTCGTGTATCCTCAAGAACGCTTTGCTTATCATAAGAGACCGTTTTGGCCTGTCCTTTGCCTCAAAAGGATTGGGCTACCTTGCTGCACTTTTGTTACTATTATCGTTACTTGCTCGTTACAAATTATCTTGCTATCAAACTACTTCGTTACTTACAATTTCAGCACTGCAGACAATACCTTACCGGAAACTACTTGTCATTTCTTTCTGATCCTCGTTGGGTTCAACACTCTTACTTATGGAAAAGAGCTACAATTGATCTCCCTTACTTGTGGGTCATCAGTCTCCGGCCCGCCTAGGACAAAAAGCCCATTTTATGTCATGATTTTTCGTCATAGAAGTAGGAGCCTACCACATCTATGATGATACCAGGTTCTGTCACAATTATCATCATAGAAGTGTCATAAGTATGATAGAAAAAATCATTCGGCCCAAAATGTCACGGATGTGTCTTTTTTTGTAGTGCATAGACCTGTTGTTGGCATGCATGTTGTCTCAGTTGAGATAGGAGATCACTGTTATCATGGTTTATGCGACATAGGTGCTAGCGTGAGTGCTATTCCTTTTACCCTATATCAAGAAATTATGAATGACATAGCACCCACTGAAATACATGACATAGATGTTACTATTAAACTTGCTAATAGAGACACCATCACAGCACTTGGGATTGTTAGAGATGTTGAAGTCTTGTGTGGGAAAATAAAATACCCTACTAATTTTCTTATTCTTGGTTCCCCACAAGATGACTTTTGTCCCATTATCTTTGGTAGACCTTTCTTGAACACCGCTAATGCTAAAATTGTTTATGAGAAACAAATTGTCGGTGTTAGTTTTGGTGATGAGTGTCATGAGTTTAATTTTTTACAAGTTTAGTAGAAAGCATCATAAGAAACAATTGCCTAGTAAGGATGAAATTATTAGTCTTGCCTCTATTGTTATACCTCCTACTTATCCTTTAGAACAATATTTGCTAGACCATGAGAATGATTTACATATGCATGAAAGAAATGAAACAGATAAGATTTTCTTTGAACAACGTCCTCTGCTTAAACACAATTTGCCTATTGGAACTCTAGGAGGTCCTCCTCCACCTGAAGGTAATCCTGTGTTTGAATTAAAACAGTTACCTGACACTTTGAATTATGCTTATCTTGATGAGAAAAAGGTATATCCTGTTATTATTAGTGCTAACCTTTCAGAACATGAAGAAGAAATATTATTGAAAGTTCTAAGGAAGCACCGAGCTGCTATTGGATATACTCTCGATGATCTTAAGGGCATTAGTCCCACTCTATGTCAGCACAAAATTAATATGGAACCTGATGCTAAACCTGTTGTTGACCACCAATGTCGGTTAAATCCGAAGATGAAAGAAGTGGTAAGAACGGAAATATTGAAACTTCTGGAAGTAGGTATAATCTATCCTATAGCTGATAGTAGATGGGTAAGTCCTGTTCATCGTTTCCCTGAGAAAGGAGGTATTACTGTTGTTCCTAATGATAAGAATGAACTTATTCCACAGAGAATTGTTACATGCTATATAATGGTAATTGATTTTAGAAAATTAAACAAAGCAACTAGAAAAGATAATTACCCTCTACATTTCATTGATCAAATGCTAGAAAGATTATCTAAGCACACACATTTTTGTTTCCTTGATGTATATTCTGTTTTTTCACCAATACATGTTTCCCAACCTGATCAAGAAAAGTCCACTTTTACTTGTCCATTTGGAACTTATGCTTATAGACGTATGCCTTTTGGTTTATGCAATGCACCTGCTACCTTTCAAAGATCTATGACTGCTACATTCCCTAACTTTTGTGAAAAGATTGTTGAGGTTTTCATGGATGACTTTTCTATTTATGGGAAGACTTTTGATGATTGTTTAAGCAATCTTGATCAAGTTTTGCAGAGATGTGAGCAAAAAAATCTTGTCTTGAATTGGGAGAAGTGCCACTTTATGGTTAACGAAGGTATTGTTTTGGGCCATAAAATTTTTGAAAGAGGTATTGAGGTGGACAAAGCTAAGGTTGATGCAATTGAGAAAATGCCATGTCCTAAAGATATCAAAGGTATCCGTAGTTTCCTAAGTCATTATGGTTTCTATAGGAGATTTACCAAAGACTTCTCTAAAATTGGTCCCTTACAAATCTTTTGCAAAAGAATATTCCTTTTGTTTTTCATGATGATTGTTTAGAAGCCTTCAAAACACTCAGGAAAGCCTTAATTTCTGCACCTATTGCTCAACCACCTGATTGGAACTTGCCTTTTGAAATTATGTGTGATGCTAGTGATTATGTTGTTGGTGCTGTTCTAGGACAAAGAGTTGATAAGAAATTAAATGTTATTCGCTACGCAAGTAAAACTCTAGACAGTGCACAAAGAAATTATGCTAGTACTGAAAAAGAATTTCTAGCAGTGGTGTTTGCTTGTGATAAATTTAGATCCTATATTGTAGATTCAAAAGTAATTGTTCACACTGATCATGATGCAATAAAGTATCTTATGGAAAAGGAAGATGCCAAACCTAGGATTATTCTGTGGGTTCTTTTGCTAAAAGAATTTGATTTGCATATCAATAATAGAAAAGGAGCGGAGATCCCCGTGGCTGATAACTTGTCTAGGTTAGAAAATGTTCTTGATGACCCACTGCCTATTGATGATAGTTTTCCTGATGAGCAATTAGCTGCAATAAATTATTCTAATAGTACACCTTGGTATGCTAACTATGCTAATTATATTGTTGCTAAATATTTACCACCTAGTTTCACATACCAACAAAAGAAAAAATTCTTCTATGATTTAAGACATTACTTTTGGGATGACCCACATCTTTATAAAGGAGGAGTAGATGGTATTATTAGATGTTGTGTACCTGAGCATGAACAGGGACAAATCCTACAGAAATGTCACTCCGAAGCTTATGGAGGACATCATGCGCGAGACAGAACTGCTCACAAGGTATTGCAATCTGGGTTTTATTGGCCTACTCTCTTCAAGGATGCCCGTAAGTTCGTCTTATCCTGTGATGAATGTCAAAGAATAGGTAATATCGGTAAGCGTCAAGAAATGCCTATGAATTATTCACTTGCTGTTGAACCATTTGATGTCTGGAGATTTGATTACATGGGACCTTTTCCTTCTTCTAATGTGTATACTCATGTTTTGGTTGTTGTTGATTATGCTACTAAGTGGGTAGAAGCTATTCCAACCAGTAATGCTGATCACAACATCTCTATTAAAATTCTTAAGGAAAAAGTTATTTTCCCAAAGTTTGGAGTCCCTAGATATTTAATGACTGATGGTGGTTCACACTTTATTCATGGTGCTTTCCATAAAATGCTTGCCAAGTATGATGTTAACCATAGAATTGCATCACCCTATCATCCTCAGTCTAGTGGTCAAGTTGAACTTAGCAATAGAGAAATAAAATTAATTTTACAAAAGACTGTCAATAGGTCTCGGAAGAATTGGTCTAAGAAATTAGATGATGCACATTGGGCTTATAGAATAGCTTATAAAAATCCTATGGGTATGTCTCCTTATAAAATAAAATGGTTTATGGAAAAGCTTATCATTTGCCTCTTGAGTTAGAACATAAAGCTTATTGGGAAATTAAAGAACTCAACTATGATTTCAAACTGCCTGATGAGAAGAGGTTATTTAATAAGGAATTTTATTTCTGTGCCCCTGGTTCGTTAGTTCTACTCATTCATCCCCACGCTCTTAACTTTTGCCGACTTTTCCCCACTCCCTTGCCCAAAACCCTCAGAACTGGTAACAAAGGATGTTGCGTCGGGTGAATGGCTTGACCGTTAACTCTGGCGAGTGGGGCCACGTAGGGCCGGGTCCACAGTTTGACCATTACGTGCTAACGAGTGGGCCGCAAAACTGACACTCACTATAAACTGAATTAGACCGAGTCGCTTCCGCGCCGCCCCCTCCATCGCCGTCGTGTCGGCTCTGCCGCCATCGTGCCGCCTTTGCAGTAGTCGTGCCACCTCTGCTACATCTACCCTCTCTCCCCATCTAGGATTAGGAAGCGATGTCGGGGGAGCACCCCGTCCGTCCCATCAACCGTGGAGATGATTGGGTCGAATCAGAGGCAGATAATTCATGAATTCCACCTGGGTAAGCATTGTTTTCCTCTCAAATTGATTAGGATATCTGTAAATTAGGCTGTATTTGACCACCGTTGGCGTGAATCAGTACAATTTTTTTGAATTTTTTTGGCCTTATTGCGCCCTTTATTTCAATCGAATAGGGTTGATCCTGCACTTGCTTTTCGGCTGGTAGTTAAAATGGAAACTAGCGAGTTGCGTGGAACTAAACTGTATCTGATTTCTAGACTTTTCTATCCGAAAGTGGTAAAAACCAGCCTTTCGTTCACAGATTTCTGCGAGGCACTATGTTGTGAGTATCCGTGGAGCCATGCCGATGCTATTGAACTGAGATATTTCGACAGTACTGAGCAGAGATTTGTCCCATTAACTTGTGATGAGCATTTGAGATTGCTATTTAGTTTAAATGCTGACAGCCGTTTTGGTAAATTCCATATCAGTGTGCTCCAGGCACGCAAACAATGTATCCTGAAGGGGAAGGGTGTTCAGACATCATTTGTCTCTTCTAATTGCGAGTGTCCTCGCACTCCTTGTAGGTCGAGACCAAGTAATCCTAGTGGTTCGAAAAGCCACAACACGTCGGTTGTTGCTAATTCTGCCACTTGTCCTCTCCCTTCTGCACCTGATGTAGAAGTAGATGAATATCCTGACGAGGAAGTGCCTCAACATGATGATGAAGATGAGACTCTATTCCCTGAACTGGTAGATAGAGTCAGTCAACAGGCAATGGAAGATGAATATCCAGAGGAGCCTAGCAGCGGTGCTAGATTTGATGACACTAATGATGAAGAGAGGGAGGAGAACATCGACTCCTTAGTTTTACAAGAATATGATGGTGTGGACATGCCAACAATTGAGTAGAATAGGGAGAATCCTCAGCTTACTCCAGGAACCGTATTCGAATCGATGGTGGACGGTCGTAATGCAGTGACTACATATTGCATTCTCACTGAAAACTCCTATGAGGTTGATAGGAGTGGGCCAAGAAGATTCACCGTTCATTGCCATTATGATAGGTGTAGGTGGAGGTTGCATGCATCCACTATGCAAAAGAGCAAATTGATTCAGGTATTACAATTGAATCTTTTTTTCAGATTATTTATCCATTCTATATTCAGATCATGTGTACTGTTTCTTAATTCTATTTGACATCATTTTTATTTTGTTTCAGATAAAAAACACCCACACGGGCAGACTTGCCCACCTGTAGGGGGAGGGGGAAAGGACAAATCTACGCTTCCAACGACTAGGTGGGTGGCAGATGCAATCTTGGATTGGGTGAGGGAAACACTAACAATTGGTCCAGTAGCACTCCATGGGAAGCTATTTGAGAAGTACATGATTAATGTACATTACATGAGGATTTTCTATGCTAAGGAAAGGGTTCTTGATAGGATTAATGGTCCATCGAATGAGAGTTTTCAGTTGCTTTACACCTTCAAAGCTGAAGTGGAGACGGCTAGTCCAGGGGGTGTTGTAGAGATTGACAAGCATGCAGTTCAGTACAAATTAAGAGGGAAGACAGTGGAGAAGGAGTACTTCAGGAGGGCTTTTGTTTGTTTCAAGGCTTGGTGGCAGGGTTTTCTGAATGGTTGTAGGCCCTATTTGGCTGTCGATGCAACTGCTTTGAATGGAAAATGGAGAGGCCCGCTAGCAGCAGCTTCTGCAGTTGATGGACACAACTGGCTAGTCCCAATTGCATTTGGTGTGTTGGAGGCAGAGTCCAAGGAGAGTTGGATCTGGTTTTTGCAGCAGTTGCACAACATTATAGGTACACCCTCAGGTTTAGTTATACACACATATGCTTGCAAGAGTTTAGAGAGTGCAGTAGAAATTGTATTCCCTGGAGTGGAACATAAGCAATGTATGCGACACCTAGCGCATAATTTTAAAAAGAAATTCAAAGGAAAAGTTTATGATGATAACCTATGGCCAGCATCATACATATGCAGCTTTAGGAAGCATGAGCACCATTTGAGAGTGTTGTATGCTCACAATCCTTTCGTGAAGGAGTGCATAGATGAACATCATGGAAAGGTGTGGTCAAGAAGAAAATTCAATGAAATCTGCAAAGTAGACTATGTGACCAATAACCTCGTTGAGTGTTTTAATGCAAAGTTCAAGTCAGTGAAATGACTTTTGTTGTGGAAAGCATTTGATAAGATTAGGCAGATGATCATGATAAAGATGGCTCTTCGTAAAAGAATTGCAGAAGCACAATATGTTGGCCATCTTATGCTCCCATCTCTGATTAAGGCATTGCATGTCAAAGTAAGAGTACTAAGGATGAAGTGCATTCGACCGTCAACATACGAGGCTGAGGTCACATACACTGACAGTAAAAATAGGGAATGAAGATATCCATTGAACCTTGCAACTCAGGAATGCAGTTGTAGGCAATGGAAGATCCGCGGAAGCCTTGCATACATGCCCTACATCTCATGACTGTTATTGGAGGTGAAGATTGTGAAGTTGATCACTATTGCTCTGAATATTTCTCTGTTGCCAAATTTAGGGCTGCTTATGCTGAAAATGTGCCTGCACTCTTGGGAAAAGACCAATGGAACATAGTAGACCCAGGGTTCAAACTCCATTCTCCTGTACTGACTAGACCACCAGGAAGACCAAGGAAAAACAGGATAAGAGCTGGTGAAGAGGGTCGTGTAAAAAATAGCGTAAGTGCAAAAGATGCGGTATCCTAGGGCATATTTCTAGGCGTTGTACCAATCGAGTTGATGCATCATTTGGAGAAGAAGAACAATGGGCAGCAGCAAATGGAGAGGAGAATGCAACAAGTTTAGAGGAGAATGCAGCAGCAAAGGAGAATGCAGCAAGTTTAGAGGGGAATGAAGCAACTAAAGTAGTAGCTTGATATGTGTGCAACCTTTCCCTTGTTTGCATTTGTTCTCTTTTTTATCGATGGCTAAGCTTATTTCTGTTTGACCCAGCTCTAGGATAATTAGAGGCACAGGACAGAAAAGACCTAGAGAGGAAGAAACTTGGGTTGAACCATCATCTCATGCAGAATTTAAAACCATGGCTTATGAAGGTTTTGAAGCTATAAGAGAGGATGAAGTTATTTTTTCTCAAGTTCCTTTAAGTATTAGTGAACCCACAGATGACTGTCAACTTGTCACCACTTGCTCGGTCAGTCAAAGCTCAACAAAACCGCCACCACCAGAAGTGAAAATCAGAAGCAACCAGACAAAGCTTTCAAAAGCACAAAATATCCCAGATAGGGAAACCAGGAGCAAGATGATTTACCCATCCCAGAACACAAGGAGCTAGGCAAAGATTTGAATTTGAACTTGAATGCAAGTCATAAACTCTGAACTTTAAGGATTTGTAATAAGGATTCTGTCATCAATTTGGACTACTGTGAAAACTTGTAAGGTGTAATAATTCTATTTGTAATTTGATGTGAAATTTGAGGTAGAATACAAAACTGAGGCAAAATTTGAATTTTAGGCAAACTTTGAATTTGAACCAACACTTGAGGTCCATTGCCCTATGGTGTGAGGTGCAAAGTTTGCTGAACTATTATAAACGTTAGGTGATCAATCCGATCTTTTTGCCTGGTAAAACATGTAGTCATGAGAAATGTGCTCCAAATGAGCTCCCAAGCTAGGGTAAACAACCCCATTTGTAATCAAGTTTTTTTGGACCTACTCTAAATGAGCCAAATATTTTTTTATTAACACCTATTCAATCTATACAGCGTAGATTCGAAGTATCACTATTTATTGAATTAATCTTCATATTTTAACATCTTTCTGGAAAAATGTACTTTAATAGAAAACCTTTAAAAACACGTTTGAAGTATCAAAATGGAAAACTAAATTCAGATCCTTCTTCACTTTGAAATCAAGCTTTGGTGATTTTTTTTAATTTTTTTTAATTTCAAAAACCGAAGGGAACCCTACCTCCTCTCCTTGGACTCTATGAAATGTTGTATGTGATAGCTCATATGTGTGAAGGTTTTTTCATGAAAATGTCCAAGACAAAGTTTATGATTTTTGGTTGGTAACATGTCACACAAGACAACATTGTGCGCAGGTTTTATAATTTTTTGATTTTTTAAATTAATGGTGCTCATTTGACCTCGATCGTGCCAGCTAGTTTTTTTATAATTGTCCGTATACCAAGTTTAGTATTTTTCCTCATTAGTGTGTCTTATAAAACGACGAACGGTGAAGGTTTCATATTTTTCGATTTAAAAAAAATAGTTATGCTCAGTCAAAGCCTTGGTAACCCCATTAACCAGCTCAAAACCCCTCTAAACCCCGCGGGGTTTCGCCTAACCCTAGATCTGAACGTCAGTCGTCCGATCATACCCTAGCGCCAAGCGACAGCCTTCAGATGTGGTCTTCTAGAAGGAATTCCAAGGTCAGGCTACGTGCAGGCTCCGCGTCGTTGGATCACATGGACGGCTCTGCATTGTTGGATCATGGGGTGATCCGCGGAGTTGTTGGTTGTGCTCACCCACCCTTGCCTCCCCATTCTTCTGCTGCTTATTCTGTGGCGACGAGAGGAGCCACTCCTCTGCTTCTTCTTCTTCTCCGGTGACGAGAGGAGCCACTACTCTGCTTCTTCTTCTCCGGCGACTTTGGGCGATATGTCGAGCTCCACTTCAGCCTCCCGCCCCTCATTGAACCAGTATGGTCCACTTCCCATGGAGCGATGTCCTGACTGCCCAAGCAACGCGCCACTGATACAGTTGACTTCGAGGGAGGTCAAGAATGGCAACAATGGGCGCGAGTTCATGAAATGCAAGAGCAAGCCAAAGGGGCATGCTAGATCTCATGATTTTTCTTGGATTTCTTTTATATTTTCTTTTAATTCTTTTTCCTTGGATATGGGATTTAGGGTTCATGTTTTCATTTCAGATCGTGAAGAAATGCACACATTTTGAATGGCTGGATGACTATGTTAAGAGGATCCAATTCAATGGGGCCCCAACCCGGGAGCTCAATCTACCGTCAGCACCAACAAATTTGGTCTCTGAAAATGCTGCTCTAACAGTTGGGGATGCAGATCTGAAGGGGGGATTAAAGAAGATGAACAAGAACTTGAAGAAGATGATTCAACTGAACAAGCAGGTGGATCTGATAGCTTTAGGATTTTGTTTTTGTATAGTTGCTCTAGGAATTGCTTACTTGCTAGTCATCACTCATTAGAGATGTTATTTGTGTCATGTCATGTGCTCTACAATTTGCTTAAGGGTTTGTGGATCATGTGCTCTCTGTGTTTCTTAATTTCTAGATCTCAGGTGCTCTCTTTGTTCCTTAAACTATGTCTCTATCTCCATCTCTGAATCTCTATAGGTGTTAGTTTTTGACACTTTCAGTTTCGTCAGGCAACACCGAGGGCAAGAGAAAAAAAACGTAGTTATTGGGCCCAAAATGAAACCAAGCTCTGGTTGGGCCGTCGCATTGCGTTGACTGTCGAAGGCCCACAAAGATTAAAGAGGCCTAGAAAAATAGTGCATGCGATGGCTCTATTTTTTTCTTGATTGTTTTGATTGCACCTACAGAGATTGAGTGCATGTTGGTTACATTACAAGAATAGGTTACATCATTTACAATTACACAACAATAGATTACCACCAAGAAGTAAACAATGGGCTACCCTTCAAAAATTATTTTCATCCTGCCAAACGGTCACAAACTATTCAAAAAGCTTCTTTTTGTTCATACAATATAGGTATGCTACAATATATATGGGCACCAACAATTCAAAAAAAGCTTCTTTTTCTTCTTTTCAACATCATCATGGCTCATCTTTCCAACTTCAATTTCCTTTTTGACACCTCAACTAGTCCATTAGCCGCCCATGCCAAAACTTGGAACGAATAAAACCTATAATATAAGGGCCAACATTAATTTCACCATGCCAATATACGGAATAGGGCCACCAACAATTCAAAAAATAGCTTTTCTCCTTCTTTTCAACATCAACATGGCTCATTTTTCTAGCTTTAGTTTCCTTTTTGACACTTTAACTAGTCCATTATCCGTGTGTCCTAAAACTTGACCCTAAAATATAGGGAATATAAGGGCCTACTCTAAATGGTCCATTTAAACTTGACCTACACAACATGAATATAACAAGACGAATGGGCTACCCTCCAACCATTTTTACAAGGCTAACCCCAAAACTTGTTGGTTTTCATTGAAGGATACCCTTTCGTTGATTAATGGGTTCCCTTGATTGATTTAGCAGAAGGGCTCATCTACGACACCATATCCATCTAGCGATATCTCACGTCAAATAAGATAGAAATAGCAAGCAAAACACAGATAACCAACGACATATCAAATAGGTAGCAAGCATAACATAGTTCTTAGGGGATAACACGACAGAGATACAAAGTTCATGGTACAACCAACGACATATTTAAGATAGAAATATATAGGATAAAAATCCCTAACACCCTAGGGCAAGACAAGCTTCACGAGACCGGACCCTCACGGCCATCTTCACTGGGTCTCCTCTTCACTGCTCCTCCTCCATGCCGTCCTTGCCGATGTAGTAGGGGAGGCTGTGCATACCGTTGCGGGTGGGGAAGATGTTGGTTAAGTCCGTGAAGATGTTGTAGGTGGTGAATGTGATTAACTCACACTGGTAGAAAAAGGGCCTATAGTCCCGGTTCGTAAGGGCCTTTAGTCCCGGTTCCTGAACCGGGACTAAAGTGTCGGTACTAATACCTCCCACCTTTAGTCCCGGTTCAATCCAGAACCGGGACTAAAGCCCCTCCACGTGGGCAGTGTGCAGAGCCCAGTCAGGAGACCCTTTGGTCCCGGTTGGTGGCACCAACCGGGACCAATAGGCATCCACGCGTCAGCATTTCTGTGGCTAGGGTTTTTGTTTTTTTGAAAGGGGGGGGGGTTGGGGGTTTTGGGGGGGTTAATTTAGGTGTTTCATATATTGTGTTAGCTAGCTATAATTAATATAGAGAAGTGTCCTCTCTTATGTTCGTGCTTGGTCGACGCTACGTACTATACATACGTATAGAGAGGACTAGACACGCTGGCTAGCTAGTAGAGCAAACGAAGGAAACAGAAGATCGTCATGAACATATATGCATACAGAGAGAAGTGATATCGACCACCTCTCCATCTCCGAGAGATTGGTCGAACAAAAAGTTCTCGTATATCTATCTGACAGTACCGGCTACATATATACAGTAATTCTCTCTTACAAATATAATCATACGGACTCAGGTTGAACATAGAATTCTCCGTCTTCAGGTATCACGTGGTCAAGAAAGAATGCCGCCAATTCCTCTTGAATTGCTCGCATGCGAGCTGGTGCTAGGAGTTCATCCCGCTTCCGAAACATCTAATTTGAAGAAGGGGGTCAATACATATATGTATGAATGAATGAAACTCAACACAAATGATGGTAATAAAATAAAATTGTGAATATTGTTATTTACGTACTTCATATTGTTCGTTAGAGTACCCGCCCCGCTAACACGTCGTGTGGTGGATGGACTCGCCGATGTAGTATCCACAGAAATCATTCCCTTGTTCCTGCCACAACCACTTTACAAGAAATAGAGGTCAATCAAACTGATAAGCAAGAATGCTAAATGGTATTGATGAAACTAGTGCTTGAATCACTAGGAGATGCGCGGAACATGCTACTATAGTACTTACTTTCGGGTGTCTAAATTCTAGCTCCTTCGGCAGTCCCGAAACTTTTTTGGTGAATTTTCTCCAAACCCTGCCGGAGAAAGAAAACAATTACTTGATATCAGGAAATGAACAAAGTTGCTGATAGGGTGGATAATGATCGATTTAACTTACTTCTTGAGGATTTCAGTCATGTCTGCATAGTCCTGGGGATATTTTCGTTTTGAGTCTAAGACGGTTACTAGTCCCTGCTCAAGCTTAATCTCTAGGAGAATATAGTGGAAACTGCACACACATGCATAACTCATGAATTACATTACTATAACCTTGAGTAATATATAAGGGAAACCGAATACGCACAAGACAGTAACACTCACTTGAAGTTGTAAGGAAAGAGTATTATATCTTTGTTTTGATTTATTACGAACGATTGTAGCAAGTTGGCCTCGGTAGCTGCGGCATGAAGTTTAACCTGAATTGCATCTATGAGATATGTGTTAATGAACCCAATATCACCGACTTGTCTTTTCTTCAATTCGACGATCTTCAATCTGCATAATATAGTGAGGATGATTATAAATACATGCAATGAAAGAGCTAAGCTATATAGAGAAACTTAATGACAGAAGTAGTACTACTTACATACAGTAGCAGGCGACCGTTGTTTTATCGAGGGCCAATTGATTGAAAAACTGATAGAACTCCTCAAATGGAACAGGCAACAGATCAATTCCAACGAGGTCATGCTCCTTTTTAACTCTCACATACAAAGTACTCCCCCCCAGAGTCTCTGCAGATTTTCAAGTACCAATCATGCAATCTTCGCATCATCGTCTGGTTCCTCTTGATCTTCACCAGCTCCCCCCGTTGCAGCATCACCGTATTCAGGGGGCACATAGTTGTCATCGTACTCTTCTTCTTCGCCGTCTTCCATCATAACCCCTATTTCTCCGTGCCTCGTCCAAACATTATAGTGTGGCATGAAACCCTTGTAAACCAGGTGGGAGTGAAGGATTTTCCGGTTAGAGTAAGACCTCGTATTCCCACATTCAGTGCATGGACAACACATAAAACCATTTTGCTTGTTTGCCTCAGCCGCATCGAGAAACTCATGCACGCCCTTAATGTACTCGCGGGTGTGTCTGTCACCGTACATCCATTGTCGGTTCATCTGCGTGCGTTATATATAATTAAGTGTCCAAATTAATAGAAGTTCATCATCACATGAAAACCAAAGTGCATACATAGTTCTCATCTAACAACATATAGCTCTCCAGAGCATCTAATTAATTAAACCATACATTGAAACTATGTAAAACATTTCAATGCGAAAACAAATGCGATCATAATCGCAACCAAGGTAACAATTGATCCAACGGCATAATGATACCAAGCCTCGGTATGAATGGCATATTTTCTAATCTTTCTAATCTTCAAGCGCATTGCATCCATCTTGATCTTGTGATCATCGACGACATCTGCAACAAGCAACTCCAATATCATCTTCTCCTCCTCAATTTTTTTTATTTTTTCCTTCAACAAATTGTTTTCTTCTCCAACTAAATTTAACCTCTCGACAATAGGGTCGGCTGGCATTTCCGATTCACATACATCCTAGATAAATAAAATCTATGTCACGTTGGTCGGCATAATTTTCATAAACAATAAATGAACCAATAGTTATAAAGATAATATACATACCACATCCGAATCATAGACAGGACGAGGGCCGACGGGGGCGGATACCAAAACCATCGCACTATATAAGATGCAATAATAAATGTAAGAAAATGATACAAGTACCTATCTAAACATACAAGTAAGAATATTTTTCCTTTCAGAAAGAAGATAAGAACAAGAGGCTCACCACGGTGGTGTCGGTGATGAGATCGGCGCGGGTGATCGACGGCGGTGAAGACGGGGACGGGGCGTGACGGACCGCTAAATCTAGACAAATCTCGAGGAAAATGGAGCTTGGAGGTCGAGCTTCGAGAGTAGAAAGCTTAAGTAGTGTGGCTCGGGCATTCCATCGAACACCTCATGTGCATAGGAGGTGAGCTAGATCACCACAAAGGCCTCTCCCCCTCGGCCAGAAAAAACAGAGCACTGTGCTCTGCTCTTGCGCGAGGGGGTATATATAGGCAATTCATTGGTCCCGGTTCGTGGCATGAACTGGGACTAAAGGGGAGCCTTTGGTCCCGGTTCAAGCCACCAACCGGGACCAATGGTGGTGGGCCAGGAGGGAAGCCCTTTGGTCCCAGTTCGTCCCACCAACCGGGACCAAAAGGTCCATACGAACCGGGACCAATGGCCCACGTGGCCCGGCCGGCCCCCTGGGCTCACGAACTGGGACCAATGCCCACATTGGTCCTGGTTCAAGACTGAACCGGGACTAATGGGCTGAGGCGGCCTGGACCATAGCCCCTTTTTCTACTAGTGTGGCACCCACACCAAAACACATTGCCGAGGAGGTAGTGCGCATCGATCTGTTGGTGAAGTTGGCAATGAACCCTATCGCCGGAGAGGTGGAGTGGACACACTTCCTCCAGTCGGAACATCATCGGCGAGCCCACCGGGAGGTGGGCGAAGACCACAGCGAGGAACCACTGGGCAAACTCCTTTCCATCCCTCCAGTGTGAGAACGCACACACGCGGAGCATCGTCTCCATGATGACATCGGCGGGATACCGCCTCTCCGGCACAGTCGGTGGGAGCTAGAAGGTGGGGCCATTGTACTGCATCCTCGCCTGGCTTTGAGAGTGCTCTGGGTTTGGGTGAAGAAGAGAAGGGGGTGGCACAAATGGATGTGTGGAGAATAGGTGGAGGCATGGGTGGTTTAAATAGAGAAAGGGAAGGGAAGGGGAGTGGCACCGACCGCGCTTTGGATTTGCTACGTTCAAACGAGTGACATCGATCGATATGCCACTTTAATTTCCACGTTGAATAGATGCAAGTGGATCGAAAAGTTTGAAACCATGCTCTACATCGAGGAGACAAGCATGCGAGATGAGACAAACCAGCGGCAGCGACCGTCCCTGCATCTGTGGCGGCTCGCATGCAGAAAGAGGCTGGTCACCGTCCGTGGTGGCCCGCGTGCAGAAAGAGGGGAGGTCGGCGCATCGTGGCACCGGGCATCAGTGCATGCAGGCAAGCTTGCTACGTGCATGCATAGAAGGCTAGCTAGACATGTCGTGGATGCATAGCAGGCTAGCTAGACATGTCATGCATGCATAGCAGGCTCATGTCGTTGCAGCGCACGCGGGGCCCAACAATCTAACCATGGCCCAACGGGCGAACAGCGGCACCGTCCGACGCAGCCCTAATTGTCAGGTCCAACAGGAGACACAGTCTAGCGTGGCCCCACTCGTCAGAGTTAACGGTCAAAGCACTGACCCGACAGCATCTATCGTTTGTGACTAGTTCTTAGGGTTTTGGGAAAGTGAGTGGGGGAAAGTGAGCAAAAGTTAAGAGCATGGGGATGAATGAGTAGAGCTAAAGAACCAGAGGCACATATGTAAAAAAACCTATTTAATATTAGCTCATTAGATGAATGGAGAACCCAAGTTGTGAAAATGCCAAGTTATTTAAAAAAGTTAAATAATGGCACATAAAAGAATCCAAAAGCGTCAGTTCAAAGTTGGAGAATATGTTCTTTTTGTACAACTCTCGTTTCAAATTCTCTGCAGGAAAACTCCTCTCCAAATGGGAAGGACCCTATGTTATCGAGGAAGTTTATTGATCTGGAGCTATCAAAATAAATAATGCCGAAGGTACTAACCCAAAGGTTGTTAATGGGCAACGAATAAAACATTATATCTCAGGTACGCCCATTAATGCTGAAAGCAATATTATCCAAACTATGACACCTGAAGAACACATAAAAGAAACCTTCCGGAACACTCTAGAATCATGAAAAAGAGGAGGTCCGTGATACGATAAGTAAACGGACTCCAAAAAATCTGCAAAAATATTTTCTGTCCATTTTGGAATATAACAAAAATAACAAAAATAAGAAACTACCAGGAAGGTGACCCTCGTGGGCACAAGACACGAGGGCGCGCCTGGCAAGCCAGGCGGGCCCAGGTGGGTTGTGCCCACCTCTGGTACCATCCGGAGTCCGTTTTTCTTCTGTTTGCTTGTTTCCCAAGATAAAAAAAAAATCTTTATATACCCCCCAACCTATTAACCACCATATCACGGAGAAATCTTAAGTTTTGTTTTTCTTGTTGTTTTGTGACAAATTCAACTAGGCCAGTTGTAACAGCCTGGATTTTTGCCCTATTCTTTTTCCTTCGATTTTCTTAGATTTCCTATTTTGAGTTGCTTTTCCGTGGCTGTGTGGTTCTGAAACTTGGGAAGATCATGTCTTCCTAGGTTTTATAGTGGCTTGTCACCCTCTTCATCATCCCAAGATCAAGCCATTTCCATCCTTGACCTAACCCAATATTCTTTTGCTGGGAATATTCCTTTTCTGATAAAGGAATAACCCTTCAAACCCTAGGTTGTGAAGCAACCTATATTTCTATCACTCCTAAAATTCCCAAATAATTCTCATAAATTGTTTTGGTAATATATTCCTCCAATATGGCAAAATATTTCATTGCCATGTTCAAAAATAACCCTCCAATAATTATTTTCCTATTTTGTCCTAAATGGCACATTGTGAAGCAAGTGCCATTTATCTTTGCCTAATTCAACGCAAAGTTCTTGGACATCGTTTCCTGTCCAAATAATTGAGCTGTGCCAAAATTCAACTCAATTTGCCTAGTAAATATTCCTGAGCAATTTTTCAAAGTTCCTGTCTGAGGGAAGTGATTGTGAAGGAAGTACAAGCTAGACATATCCAAATGAGTTGAAATTTTGCAAGGTCCTTTATGTGATATTATCATGACTCTCCACTAAATATGAGCTCATTTAACTCATCTATGTGAGCCCAACTCCAAATCTTAGTTTCTGGTCAGATTTTCAGTTTCTGAAGCAACTATATTTTATATTGCTTCAATTGAGCTGAAACTTTACCAGGACATGCTTCTACCTATATAAACTCCTTCCACCAAGTTTTACCTCAATTGGTTAATACTATTGCCCTGTGTAATTTTTCCAAGTTTCTGTCCAGAATGAAGAGCTTTGTGAAGCAAGTGCCACTTTGGTATTTACAAATGGCATGAAACTTTTATAGCAGCTTCATGTCATCATATAACCCCTCTAGCCAAATTTAAGCTCATGACAATCAAGTATGTGAGTGTATCATCCAAATCCTCCTCTTAGTCTAATTTTTGGTGATCAGCATCACCTTAGTGTGTGATCATCAGCAGACAAACTCTTTACCACGTTACCTAGCTAGTTTAACCACAAAGAGTTACAAACACATTCTTACTGATTTACTTTGGAGCTAAGTGCAAATCTCTTCTTTGCCCCTGGACCAATTTATTTCCTAATTTTGACTAAGGGTACGACGGTCTATCTACTAGACATGGTCGGCCCGGCCAGAACGCGCCATTTGCACCAGTGCCCGTAGTGATCACGCTGGCGTCACGCACAATGTGAGCTCTGGCTTGTTCCGGCCACTATTCTCTCCCCTCCCTCCTTGTCTCGACCTCCATTCATGTCGAGTAGCTCCCCCGTGATGCCCTGCATCGCCCTGCATCACTGCCTCGTCGTGGTTCGCCTTAAATGAGCTGCAAATGCCATGCATGTGCCACAAACCGGCTCTGTCCTCCATTGTTTGCAAGTTGGAGCTCGCCCGTGAGCTCGAGAAGCCACCCCGCGGCTATATAAGGAGTGCCCGAGGCCCCCCTCTCCTCACTCACTCCTCCCTGCCTCTTTTTCCCACCAAAGCAGCTCTCCCTTGCTGTTTCTTCCTCAGATCGTCGTGACCTCGCCGGAGTTGGTCTCGGTTCCGACCACCACGGCCCTCCTCTCCTCCTCCCGAGCCTTCCACTAGACCCCCCTCATCCCCGTCGTTCGCCCCACCACCTCATCCCTCGTCGGAGCTGCCAGTGTCGCCAAAGACCACCGCCGCCCGCCTTCCCTCGGTCCTCCTTTGCCCCGCGTCCTCCTCTCCTCCCCAGGGCCGGCCGAACCCCTGGACAGATGCGCCACGTCGGGCCGCGCCCGCCTATGCCCGCGCCCTGGCCGAAGCTGGCCTGGACCGGCCGCCCCAGCGCCGCCCCCTCCCCTATTTCCTCTCCTCTTCTCACGGGAGCACGGGAGCGAGAGGATGGAGACGACCCAATCGCCCCCACCCATTGCCAGCTCAGCATAAGTGGAAGCGCCCCCGGATGAGTATGTTTTCATTTACCTGAAGGCGTATTTCCATTTGTATGCTTTAATTTACCGGAAAGCGTACTTCTTTCCTTCCTCAGCCCGAAATACATTTTCTTACTCAGAAAGCGTATTTTCTGAAATCCGTTTGTGTCTTATCCAGTCAGGGACCTATTTGCTGAAGAAGTATTCACAGATTGGTCCTTCTTCTTCCACACCTCATAACTCCACAACCGTAACTCCGATTGAGGTGAACCCAACGCTCACTTCTTCGTATCATCGAGATCTATCTTTTGGTGACTTTTCACTAGGTGGTTTAATAGTGAAAATGACCATTTTGCCCTTGCCTCTAGTCAGCCCCCTCCGAGTAAGAATCGTCCGACGTTTCGTTCCACGGCTTGACCTCACTTCTTCCTGGAGTCTCTGTCACCCCAGGCAAGCCACAATACCCACTTGCATGATAGTCATGCAGTAGCCATGGTTTTCAACTTGAATATTTATTAACCGTTTGCTTGTTGAAAAATATGGTTATCGTTGTTCGGTAATGATTCTTGGCTAGTGCTTACTTTCTTGCTATGTTGTTATGCACCTATTTAGCATGCCCTGCTAGTTGCTAGTATTCCTTTCATATGCTTATGCTTGCTAGTAGTACATGTTGATGCTGGTAATGGTCTTCAATGCATGACTATCGTCTGTCTCGAGTATCGTAGTTATACATGTTCCATTACATCTAGTTGGTTAAATGCTTGCATGATGGCATTGTTGATATGTTCTTGCATGATATTTATTGTTGATGCTAGTGGTCATGCTATGTTTCAAAGAAGTATGTACTTATGATGTTCATCCTAGTTTAGTGTGCCATGCTTAGTTGGATATGATTCATTGTTGATATGGTGGATAGTTATGTGGTTCTCTCATGATTATGATGATATCATGCTCATGCATTGTAGTTGCATCATGTATTTTATCATGTCTCAGCATATTCGCATTCAAGTTTAACCAGATTAAATTGAACTTGAACAATTGTTGGCTGAGACATGGTGCCACTATATTGAACTGACAAGTGCAACCACGCTTATCTTTATGGGAAGGTCCTAACTAGGTCTATTGGCATGCCTCTCGCCAGTGCCTTCAACGAGGGAAGGTTATGGGCATGTGGTACCCTGGCCCGGTAAGAAGACATAACCTTGCATGCCTGTTGTTGTTATTATGGATCCTGTCCCCATGAGGGACAGTCCCCGTGAGGGACGGTCCCCGTGAGGGACGTTTTGGCCACGACGGTGGTCGTTGTGTGTTTGGTAGACACGGGGCCACCCAGGACTAGCCCAGTTAGGAGGGGTCGGAGTGGCCGAGAGAGTGTCATGGCAGTAGATCGGTTTTGTTGGAACGCCGTTGGTCCACTCAAATGGGAGTGCGAGGCCATGGGTTCCGTATGTGGGTATAGTTTATTAACCTCTACAGAGTGTATGTTAAATCTATTGATAGCCGCGCCCGCGGATAAGGGCCCAGTTTGTAGTTGGTCACACTATGAGTCAATAATAATAATAATGTGCTTAATAACAACCACGGTTCGATAAGTTGGTTGTGATCACCGGAAGGATCTCCGTTTGAGGCCAAGTATTGGTCATGGTTGTGATCGCCGGAAGGATCACTGTTTGAGGCCAAGTGTTGGTCATGGTTGTGACCGCCGGAAGGATCACTGTTTGAGACCAAGTGTTGGTCATGGTTGTGATCGCCGGAAGGATCACTGTTTGAGACCAAGTGTTGGTCATGGGTGTGATCACCGGAATGATCACCGTGGTATCAAGGATACCGAGTTGTTGGATATTCGTGATGTTGTGCGAGAATCGTGGGTAAAGATCAAGCTCCTTGTGGTCATTTGATGATTACTATGGTATTGTTTATACCAAGCTTGATTAGATCCTGAGATGATCGTGTCATGTCTGAAGTTGGTAAGTGATGCATGTGATGGTTACGAGGTAACCTGAGTAGAATAAATGGTGCATGTAGTGTCATCATGTTGCATGCTAGCATTATCAGATTTATATGTTCATGCCATGATCCTATTGTTCTAGCGATATTATGTTCATATTGTTCATGTGTAGGATCGAAAGTATGTCTAGAGGGGGGGTGATTACACTACTTGACCAAATAAAACTTATCCTTTTCCCAATTTTAGTTCTTGGCAGATTGTAGCAACTTTGGACAAGTCAAGCAATCTTAACACAATTCAAGCAAGCATGCAAAGAGTATATGAGCAGCAGAAAGTAAAGCATGCAACTTGCAAGAATGTAAAGGGAAGGGTTTGGAGGATTCAAACGCAAATAGGAGACACGGATGTTTTTGTTGTGGTTCCGATAGGTGGTGCTATCATACATCCACGTTGATGGAGACTTCAACCCACGAAGGGTAACGTCTGCACGAGTCCACAGAGGGCTCCACCCACGAAGGGTCCACGAAGAAGCAACCTTGTCTATCCCACCATGGTCGCCGCCCACGAAGGACTTGCCTCACTAGGGTAGATCTTCACGAAGTAGGCGATCTCCTTGCCCTTACAAACTCCTTGGTTCAACTCCACAATCTTGTCGGAGGCTCCCAAGTGACACCTAGCCAATCTAGGAGACACCACTCTCCAAGAAGTAACAAATGGTGTGTTGATGATGAACTCCTTTCTCGGGTGCTTCAAATGATAGTCTCCCCAACACTCAACTCTCTCTCACATGATATAGATTTGGTGTAAAGAAGATTTGAGTGGAAAGCAACTTGGGAAGGCTAGAGATCAAGATTCATATGGTAAGAATGCAATATCTTGGCCTCAACACAAGTGTAGGTGGTTCTCTCTCAGAAAAGGTAAGTTGGAAGTGTAGGTTCATCCTGATGGCTCTCTCCACGAATGAAGAGGAGGTGGAGGGGTATATATAGCGTCCACACAAAATCTAACCGTTACACACAACTTGCCAATCTCGGTGGGACCGAATTGATAAACTCGGTTGGACTGATTCAGCAAATTAAGTGACTGTTAGGATTTTTGGTGGGACCGACATGCAACTCGGTAGGACCGATATGGTTAGTTTTAGGGCATAACGTAATCTCGGTGAGACCGATTACACAAACTTGGTGAGACCGATTTTGGTAATACGCTAACTAGAGAGTTGGTCAGGTAAACTCAATGGGACTGATTCGCTCATTTCGGTGAGACCGAAATGTTACGAAAGGGAAACAGATTTGTTTACATTGCAATCTCGGTGCGACCGATCGCTCATCTCGGTGGGACCGAAACGTTACGAAGGGAAACAGAGAGATTACAATCCCATCTCGGTGAGACCGAGATCCCTATCGATGAGACCGATTTGCCTAGGGTTTTTGGCAGTGGCTATGACATCTGAACTCGGTGGTGCCGGATAGAAAGAATCAGTGGGGCCGAGTTTGACTTTTGGTTTAGGTCATATGTGGATGTGAGAAAGTAGTTGAGGGCTTTGGATCATATCACTAAGCATCTTGAGCAAGAGCCTCATTAAGCAACACCTCATCCCTCCTTGATAGTATTGGCTTTTACTATAGACTCAATGTGATCTTGGATCACAAAAAATAGAAATGTAGAGTCTTGAGCTTTGAGCTTGAGCCAACCCTTTTGTGCTTAGCATTTTGAGGGGTCCACTTTTCTCATCCATGCCATGCCAATCATTAAGCTTTCCTGAAATATTAATCTTGAAATAGCATTAGCTAAATGAGCTATATGTTGTTAGGAATTACCAAAACCACCTAGGGATAGTTGCACTTTCAATCTCCCCCTTTTTGGTAAATGATGACAACATATAGATCAAAGCTTCGACAAATGATAATAAGAGTGAAAAACATTGTCGCTTTGAGAAGTATGTGAAAAGCAAGAGCTCCCCCTAAATTTGTGCATAGTTTAAGATTTGCTTTGGACTGCAAATGCACAATGAGTTAGGATCATGGGTTACTCTTCCATGTCACATACATCTTGGTGGAGCGCTCAAAATGATAATAATTAAATACATGCACTAAACCAAGCAAAGTGAATTTTCATATGTGGATATAAAATGATAATGTCATCCAACAAGCATTAAGGTAGCATATGATCAAACACATGATCATCCAAGTATCACACAAAAGCATAAAGTATCTCAAACAAGCAAATAACAAAGTTCAATCACCAAACAACAAGAGAGAACAAAGAGCAACACACTCTCTTGAAGCCTATGATCTATACATTTTGTCCCCCTTTGGCAACAAGTTACCAAAAAGTTCATAAAAATGCATAGTGCTAGATCGACTCTCAGGCTTGGTCTTTGGGTGGTGGTGTAGATAAAACTCCAAGGATGAAGGCGTCAGTTGATGTAGAAGGAGCTGGTGGAGTGGGTGCTGGAGCTGGTGGCACTGAAGCTGTAGCAGGTGTAGATGAATTTGCTCTGGTGTTTGTAACTGGCACTATAGCAGATCTCTGTCCTCTGGGTACTCTAGCAAAAGCATCAGTGGTAGACTTGCCCTTCTTCTCCTGCACTTCATCCTGAAGTTGCTCAACAACTAAATGTATCTTTGTGACCTTCACATCTAAATCATAGAACTTCTGCTCCATGATCCTCTCCAAGCTCTCCTGGTTTTGAGTCAGGGTGGCCAATCCCTTCTCAATCCACAGAGTGGAGGCAATCAAGAAGCCAAGCTGATCTTGCTTGCTCTTCAGAAGATACTAAGATGCCTCATCAATGGTTGGCATCTTTGCAGCCTTTTCAGTCCTTGCCTGCTCCCTCTTTTCTTGTGCTTGCACAGAAGATGGTTCATTCTCATCCATTACCATAGTGTTGTCCTCAAAGTCTGGGTAGATGGGCATATGATCCTTGTCCAAGAGATATGTGCCAGTGCCCATCTTGGAGTTGATTAGCTCCTGGATCTGTGTGGCATACCCACAACTTCTCTTCTGATCTACAGTTGTTCTCTTTATAGTTTCCAAAATTAGGCTCATGACTTTGAACTTTTGAGGCACATCAAATATGTGAAGCAGGTTAATTGCATGGCCTCTGATCATCTTGTGATCACCTGACTTTGGCAATAGAGTGTGCCTGAGGATCCAGTTGATTGTTGGCAAACCTGACAGAAGGTAATGTACTGATCCAAATTTGTGTGTCTCAAGAGCAGCATCTGGGATCTCTCTGTACATATGCGCCATGGTGTTGTGATCCTTCTTCTTCTTGGCATAGAAATCCAAGTCATCTTCATTCTCCTTAGGAGCATTGATCAGTTTTGCCCATTCTTCAACCGTTGACTGGTACCTAGTACCTTCAGACATCCAGAGAATCCTTCCATCTGGGTAGAAATGAGTTTTGGAGTAGAACTACATAATAAGCTCATCATTCCACTTTGTGAGCTTCTACCCAACAAAGCCCTCTACTCCACAAGACTTGAAACTATCATAGACTCCAGGATAGTATTCTTCATTTTCCCTGATGTACTCCCAGTACACCCATCTCATATCATAGACTATAGGCTTCTTGTCAAGCAACACTGTCTCAGAGAAGTCCTATTGTTCCTTTGTATGGAACCTGTAGTCCATAGCAGTTCTTCTCCTGACTGCATAGGGATCAGTCAATCTCCAATGTTTGAGTCCTCCATCCTTCCTGAGCTTCATGTCCTCAGCTACTGGATGAGCATCATTGTGATCTGGAATTTTGGGCTTCAACTTCCTCAAGACATGTGACTCATCATCTTCTTCTATAGCAGCTTCAGACACTGGGGCCTTGGTCTTCTCTACAGCTGGAATATTCCTTGTACTCCTCTTGGGTGCAGCTTTGGGTTTTGGAGCAGCTGCCTTGGGAGCTTCTTTGGGCTTAGATGGAGCAGCCCCTAATCTTATCGCATCTCCCATAAGCTTTTGAGCTTTAGGTGCTGGTGCAGCAACCTCTTCCTCTTCATCTTCCATCATTGAGGGCTTCCCAGTTACTCTGGCAATGGTCTTCTTGACCCTTTCTTTCCTCTTCTTACCATCTCCAGCTTCCTTGGGTTCAAGAGTGAACTCCATTGTTTCTCCTATGGCAACTTTCCTTGCCTTGGACATGGGCTGTCTTCTTGCTGGAATCTTAGTCTTCAGACCTGGCTTAGTTGCAGTAGATGTGCCATATTCCTTTTTCTGAACTTTCCTCTTTGAGGTGGCCTCTTCCTCAACAGCCACATAGTCCTCATCCTCAGAATATGAGGTTCTCTTCTTTCTGGCCCTGGTGGCTGCCTTAGGCAAGTTGCTGGGTGTACTCCTGCTTCCATCATCATAGCTGCTAGAGGGACTAGTGCCCTCAGTCATGTGAACTTGTTCCTCAGACTTGTTCTGACTGTCACTCTGATCTGACATGATGCAAACACTGATAGCAGACCCTGTGAATAGATATAGATGAGATAGATTGGATGAGCATCACAAAGTGCAAAGGTTTTTTGCAAAAGAATGAGTCAAAAACTTAGTTTTAGTTTTCCACAGAAAGCATTTCGGATCTACCGTTTTGAAAACTCAGTGATACCGAAGCAGCTTTTGGAACCTAAACTAGTGAACTCGGTCAGACCAAATCACAGTTCGGTGGCACTGAGACTGCTAGAGTTTCACAAAGAATTGAACTCGGTCACACCGATTTCAATTCTCCGTCAGACTGAGAATCACATGTGCAATGGCCTTAGCCAAATTGGTGGAACCGATTTCAACAACTCGGTTGGTCCGAGATGATTTCGGCGGAAACCTAACCCTAAATTTTCAATCCACAACTAAATTACGGAGTGATTTCGCTGGATAGAGTGATCTCAATCATGGCAAGATACATGGCAAAACAATGTGCTAGGAATCGGAGTGAGGTTAGCACAAGGATCAAGTCCATACCCTATGTGCGGCGATGGACCTAATACAGCGGCAACGGCGGAGACAATTTCCGTTGACGGCGGCGGAGACCAGTGGCGAGAGGCAGCTGCGATGAGGAGGATGATCCGGAGACCCAGGGAGGCAGAGCAGACTGAGCGCGGGTGAAGGGGTTCGGAGAATTTTCCAAATTTTGGCCCAGGGATATATATATATATATATATATATATATATATATATATATAGCCTGACCCTATCGGTGTAACCGAGTGGAACAACTCGGTGGCACCGAGATGCATAACTGCAAGCAGTTACTGCAACTAGGTGTGACCAAAAAGTTCAAATCGGTTACGCCGAGATTGAAACCCTAGGTCGACTTAGTGATCTAGGTATGCCCGAAATGGATGAATCGGTCAGACCGAAACGCACAAAGAAGTTTTGGAAGTTTAAGTCTATGACGAATCGGGGACTTCGAGTGCTCCTCACACAGAGTGGTTCGAATCTGACTTGATCAAACTTTGTGATGTAGCCTGAATAGAGTTTGAGACAAGAAAAGCATAGATAGCTAGAGAAGGTTCTTATGCATTCTTGTCCATCCACTTGGCAAAAGAAAAAGGAACCAAACAATCAAAACAACAAGTGGATGTCCTCGAATGAGTAAATTATGCAACCAACATGCTCACACAATAAAATGGCAAATAAAATATGTAGCAAAGCATGCACAACCAATTCTAGCATCTATCAAGCAATTGGCGATGACTAGGTCATCTATATATGAGTAAATTGACTTAGGAGTCAAATGAGAACATTTGATCATAGGTCATACAAATCTTTTAAGCACAAGTGGGGTTACCACTTTTACATAAAGCGTTGTTGTGTTCACACCATTCGAGTTGCTTTAGCTCAATTCTTAGAGTAAAGCTCCCCCTAGATGTGAGATCCCCCGTAAGAGGGACGAACTAACCTTGGGTTTTGTCGATGATGACTTCATGTAGGTGTTGAACATGTGGATGCTCAATGTTTATGTAGATCATTTGGAGCAATCCTTTGGAGTGAGTTGCACTTTCAATACCTACACGGGTTAGTCCCATAGGGAACAAACAAGGATATCCATGGACATAGAGTGATGCACACCCAAGATGATGTCTATGAGAGAATTAGGTTACCTTGTCCCTTGTCTCACCAACAAGAGGGTTTGTGACTCCTTGAACTAGTGCAAGATGTGGAAGTTGATTGCACTTGTTCTTGCCAAAATGATAAGAGTGAAGTATGTTGGCGGAGTCACCCTCAGGAACTCTCTAGTTCTTATTCTTCGGGATCCATATCATCTTGATGGGAATCCTTGGAGTTGTAGTCGTACTTGATGAAGTAGAACTTGATGTAGTCTTGGGAACCCACTTGACCAAGGCCTTAGGAGCTTCTTCAAATGCATCAATCTCCTCTTGAAGCTTATCCTTGCCTTTTTGCTTGTGGTCTTGTGGTGGAAGATCATCTTGAGCTTGTGTCCCTTTGAAGGAAGTAGGATCATACTTCTTTTGTTGAGGAACAAACTTAGTCTTGGCGTATTGATCTTCTTTCCACTCAACTCCATTAGCATTGAACTTTTGTTCAAAACCAACAATTTGGTTCTTCCGGTGCCTTTCTTGCTTGCGTACAATTTCCTCGAATTGCTTACTCCCGGCAAGGCTCTTGTATACACCTTTCTCTATAATTCCCTTCAATAA
This sequence comes from Triticum monococcum, assembly GCA_034509565.1. Lineage (NCBI taxonomy): Eukaryota > Viridiplantae > Streptophyta > Magnoliopsida > Poales > Poaceae > Triticum > Triticum monococcum. The sequence goes on along the minus strand of CM067844.1, from coordinate 579,235,965 downwards.
GCTATTTTCTTGCTCAAGTGTAACTTGGCTAAGAGAATCATTACTAGAATCAAGAGAACTATTAGAAGCAACAACATTGGATTTAGCATGAATATTGTTACTACTAGAGGAAGAATCTTTCTTGTTCTTGTTACTAGACTTGACTTGAGGCATGTAAGTGGATAAGAGTAAACGCTTGGCAATGTAAGCAGAACTTTTCTTGTGAAGATCAACATTGATTGCCTTTAAGAACTCATGCTCTTGCTCAAGGTTGAGCTTTTCAAAATGTAATTTCTCATGAGTCCTTAAAAGTTCTCGATGATCTCCTAGGATAGTTTCATGAGCTAACTTAAGAGCGTTTAGTTCTTTAGTTAGAAACTCAATCTTCTCCTTATCATTGTCATTCGTTTTATCTTGATTAGCATGATTAATTGACATTTCACCATAGTGTTCATCACTAGAGTTGTCAACAAGTAAATCATCATCACCTAACAAGTCATCTTCATCACTATTGAAATCAACATACTTGGGGTGTGATACCTTTGGGCCTTTAGCCATGAAGCATCTTCCAAGTCCTTCATTTGGTGAATCAAATATGTCGTAGGAGTTGGTTGACACAAGTGCTAGACCAGCAACACCTTCATCTTGAGTATATTCGGAGTCGGAGTGATAGCTTCTCTTGGAGTGATTGTCGGAGTCAGAGCCGAATACCCATTCACCAACATGAGCTTGATGTCTTTGTTTTGTGTAGCTCCTTGATTACTTGTCCTTCCTTTCCGAATCCTTGCTTCTCCGGGATGTTCTTAGTTCATAACGATCATCTCTACTCCTTCTCTCTCTTGATAGTGATTCTTCTCTTCTACTTCTTCTTTTTGGAGAATCTTCTCTTCTCTTGTAGGGTGCCGTACACTCATTGGAATAGTGTCCGGGTCTTCCACAATTGTAGCAATTTCGCTCTCGACTAGAAGTTCTTTTGTGATTGTAGGACCTTGACTTGAAACTTCCCTCTTTGCTTATGCTCTTGTAGAACTTGTTGAAGTTCTTCACCATTAGGCTCAATTCTACATTGAAGGTTTGTTTCTCACTTGATGATGTCGGAGCTTCACATGAGGCTTTGTAAGCACCACTTGACTTGTTATGGAGCTCCTCCTTATCCTTGAGTGACATCTCATGAGCAACAATTCTTCCAATGACTTTTGTTGGCTTGAGATCTTTGTACTTGGGCATCATTTGGATCAATGTGCATACGGTATCATATTTTCCGTCCAAAGCTCTTAGGTTCTTCTTGATGATGAATTTGTTGGTCATCTCTTCACTTCCTAAGCCGGCGATCTCATTTGTGATAAGAGCAAGCCTAGAGTACATTTCAGCGACACCTTCACCATCCTTCATTTCGAACTTGTCAACCTGACTTTGAAGCACATCCAACTGGGATTCCTTGACGGAGTCAGTACCTTCATGCATATCAATCAAAGTATCCCAAATTTCTTTTGCATTCTCAAGATGGCTGATTTTGTTGAATTCTTCGGGGCACAATCCGTTGAAGAGGATATCACAAGCTTGAGCGTTGTATTGCAGCATCTTCAACTCTTCCGTGGTAGCTTCACGGTTCGGTTCTCTCACATCAAAGAATTCACCTTGCAAGCCAATACACACAATGGCCCATACAGCGGGGTTATGTCCAAGAATATGCATTTTCATCTTATGCTTCCAACTAGCAAAATTAGTACCATCAAAGTAAGGACCTCTATAGTGGTAATTTCCCTCGCTAGACGCCATACTCTTCTAGGTTGTGAAACCAAGGCTATGACTACCAAAAGCTATGGAAATCAAAGAAAATGGAGACCAAAACTCTGATACCACTTGTAGGATCGAAAGTATGTCTAGAGGGGGGTGACTAGACTACTTGACCAAATAAAACTTATCCTTTTCCCAATTTTAGTTCTTGGTAGATTTTAGCAACTTTGGACAATTCAAGCAATCTTAACACAATTCAAGCAAGCTTGCAAAGAGAATATGAGCAGCGGAAAGTAAAGGATGCAACTTGCAAGAATGTAAAGGGAAGGGTTTGGAGGATTCAAACGCAATAGGATACACGGATGTTTTTGTCATGGTTTTGATAGGTGGTGCTATCGTACATCCACATTGACGGAGACTTCAACCCATGAAGGGTAACGACTGCGCGAGTCCACGGAGGGCTCCACCCACGAAGGGCCCATGAAGAAGCAACCTTGTCTATCCCACCATGGACATCGCCCATGAAGGACTTGCCTCACTAGGGTAGATCTTCATGAAGTAGGCGATCTCCTTGCCCTTACAAACTCATTGGTTCAACTCCACAATCTTGTCGGAGGCTCCCAAGTGACACCTAGCCAATCTAGGAGACACCACTCTCCAAGAAGTAACCAATGGTGTGTTGATGATGAACTCCTTGCGCTTGTGCTTCAAATGATAGTCTCCCCAACACTCAACCCTCTCTCACAGGATATGGATTTGGTGGAAATAAGATTTTAGTGGAAGGCAACTTGGGAGGGCTAGAGATCAAGATTCATATGGTAAGAATGCAATATCTTGGCCTCAACACAAGTGTAGGTGGTTCTCTCTCAGAAAAGGTAAGTTGGAAGTGTAGGTTCGTTCTGATGGCTCTCTCCACGAATGAACAAGAGGTGGAGGGGTATATATAGCCTCCACACAAAATCAAACCGTTACACACAACTTGCCAATCTCGGTGGGACCGAATTGATAAACTCGGTAGGAGCAATTCAGCAAATCTAGTGACCGTTAGGATTTTCGGTGGGACCGACATGCAACTCGGTAGGACCGGTATGGTTATGGTTAGGGCATAACGTAATCTCTGTAAGACCGGTTACACAAACTCGGTGAGACCGATTTTGGTAATACGCTAACCAGAGAGTTGGTTAGGTAAACTCGGTGCGACCGATTCGCTCATTTCAGTGAGACCGAAATGTTACGAAAGGGAAACAGAGAGTTTACATTGCAATCTCGGTGGAACCGATCGCTCATCTCGGTGGGACCGAAATGTTACAAAGGGAAACAGAGAGATTACAATCCCATCTCGGTGAGACCGAGATCTCTATCGGTGAGACCGATTTGCCTAGGGTTTGTGGCAGTATCTATGACATCTGAACTCGGTGGCGCCAGATAGAAAGAATCGGTGGGGCCGAGTTTGACTTTTGGTTTAGGTCATATGTGGATGTGAGAAAGTAGTTGAGGGCTTTGGAGCATATCACTAAGCATCTTGAGCAAGAGCCTCATTAAACAACACCTCATCCCTCCTTGATAGTATTGTCTTTTCCTATAGACTCAATGTGATCTTGGATCACTAAAATAGAAAATGTAGAGTCTTGAGCTTTGAGCTTGAGCCAATCCTTTTGTCCTTAGCATTTTGAGGGGTCCACTTTTCTCATCCATGCCATGCCAATAATTGAGCTTTCCTGAAATATTAATATTGAAATAGCATTAGCTCAATGAGCTATATGTTGTTAGGAATTACCAAAACCACCTAGGGATAGTTGCACTTTCATCATGCCATGTTATCCTGATGATCTCATGATAATTCCTGCTTAACCTACAATTGCCATGCTGTTGTTTGTCTAGAATCCGTTTGGTTATTGTGAGCTTGCAAGTACATTCAATGTACTGACCTGGCGTGTCATGCCAGTTTGCAGGTCGTGCCTGGATTGCTTGTTTGGTGTTGTTCCTGTGTTTGCGAGCTAGGATAAGCATTCCAGCCAGAGTCCTTGCGTATTGGAGTCCATCATCGTCGTTTGTTGCCCCGCTGCCAGTAGTTGTTAAGCTGCTTCGAGTTGTTATGCTACTTGTATAGAGAAATCGTGGTTGGTGTAGTGTCGCCATGCCGATGTTATTCATTGTAATATCGGAACCCTTGTATTCATATTCGTGTTGTAATAGAGAGCTGGTTTGTTCTATACTAATCAGTGTCATATTCCAGAAGACTTCACGTCGATCTCTAGGCTGGAATACGGGGCGTTCCGTTTTTCTCTGAGCCGGGGTGTCACAGGCTTGGTATCAGAGCAGGTCCGACTGTAGAGCGTCCTAGTCCACTGGAATGTTAGAAAATGGTAGTATAGGGTCTGGTTGTTGCCCTTGCTTGCTGCATTTGGTTGTTGCATATAGTCTTATTTCGGTTACCATTAACTCCTGTTTCATGTGTAGATGGTGGTCAACTTCCCTGAGTTCAGTGCCCTTCCCTTAGCTCCCGATGTTGTTCCTATTGAGTTCAGTCCCACTCCTGTACCTCTCAGCTTTGCCGCCCTCCTTGGCGACATGTGGCATAGTATTTATCCCCTCGGAGATCCACCTCTTTATCAAGTATTCCAGTTTTCTGCTGGAGGAAGAATTCGGGAATATGTTGCTCATGTTCATCTGTCAGCCCCGATTCCTGTCGGTAAGCGCACCTACAGTTTCCACGATGGTTACGGCGCTACTCCTGAGCGTGCCGTTCAGCTTGCCGCAATGGAAGGAGTCACCGGTCTTCGTCATCAAGAGAGCATGGTGCAAGGAAACCGTGCTTATCGATATTATCCCACCATCATCGAGAATCCTAGGCGAATCCAATTTCCCTCCGTCGACCCTCAAGATGACCCGGTTATCCTCGCCATGTCTCGTTACATGACGGCCGAGTGTCTTCTTATTTCTGAGTTAGTCCGAGATGCCATTCGAGCCAGGAGATTGCTTGGTGCCACTTTACCTCAGTCTCCGCCAGCTTCTCCAACTCCTCCGCCTCGTCCATCCAGAGTTTCAGAGTTAGCGGTTCCACTCGCTACTCCCTTAGCTTCCTCGTCTGTTCGCGAGCGTTTTCTCAAGCGTAGGATGTAGTCCTTCGTGTAGCGCTTGTGCATCTGCTGTAGCATCATGCTTGTGTGTGCCTGTGTGGAGCAGCTTTGTAGCTTGTTTGTTGTGTGCTTTATTGCAATAAATCGTTTTCTCGTGCTTCTTTGCTATGAATCCTCGGTGTTACCCCCTTATGGAAATTATTCCTCAACCGACACCGCATCAAAGCCGTAAGCAGTACAGATGTACACCAGGAAATTCAGTTAAAAGCAATGAGGTTTTCAGCCGACAGCATTGTATTGCAGACATCCGTCCGGATACAAATTTGTATTATGATCAGACTTTCAGCAACAAGTACCTGTCAGAGATACACTTTATCACAACAAAGATTAAATCAGAAAGAGGACAAAATTGGATCAACAGTGCATTTCAAGTCAAAGGTATGGGCTATGCACAATGATTGAATCTGCCATAAGGAAAAATTAAAACACTGCGACACCAAGAAGTCAGTCCAAAATGCACGGTGAATTCAGAAGGACAGTCAGACAATTCTTTTCATATAAGTAATCAGCTGCCGGACTGACAAAAATATATATATGTCATTCCATTCACCAAGAAAATCAGTTCCATCCATCTCCACAATTTATTGACAAAGTGTACAAAGATAAGGTTCCCAGTCTGCATCGGTAGGGAATGAATGGATTCCCATGCAAGATATTCAGTCTTCTCGATAAAATACTGCAAAAGCTTCTGGGATAAGGTACCAAGTCTTCCCTAGCAATGTTTTTAAGGGGGGAAGCTTATGAGGTACGATACCCCGTTTTTCCTCAATAAGATATCCACCGAAGGCTTAGAGCATAAGCCACCCAGTCTTCCTCAACACTACACCCCGTTGGTTTCCGAATGCGAGCTTCCTAGTATGGTACTAATACAAGGCATTAAATTATGAATTGTCAGCATATGATAGTGTTTTCCAAATGGCAGATCTGCGACAATTTGGTCTGAACAAAAATCAGTCAGAACAAAGGTATGCCTCGAGAATCAGATATTAGTTCATTCAGTATGCTACCAAGTCCATGCAAGTGTCTCGCGCAAGGAAGAATTCACGGTACACATCCAACAACCTCATCGGTTATTCAAGAAACAGAAGCCAGTGGGTGATGCCATAATCAACAAGTCTTGAAGGAAAGACAACATTGAGACAATAATCTTAACAGTGATTATCAAGATTAGTCCCGCACATCCAACAATATGATGTTATTAACCCTGTCACTGTCGGCATAATCCACAATAGTATTGAGATCTGTAAACCACATGTGAGTTGGATAAATATACTGAGGCTCAAAACATGAACTAGACCAAGGTATGATTGCCAGATATTGAATGTAACAGTATTCAGAGCCACGAAAATAATCAAGGATATATATAAGGCCACACTCTTTCAGTTGAGGATCCAATGAAGAAAGTAATAATGAAAGAGCAAGACCAACAATACAGGTATGTCGGTTATTATGTGAAAAATGTGGATGCCCAAGACCGTCTTATTCCACGGCAAAACCCAAGCAAAGATCCGCCTAAGAGGTATACTCTATTGTGGTAAGGACCTCATAGCGAGGCAACCAGCTCAGTCCACAGTATGCTCAGAACTGTCAGCATTGAATACCCGAGTCTGTCCAGTCAGACTCATGGACAGCTCAATATATTTACCTCAACACCCACGATGGAGCATCGCATAGACTGTTATTCCCACGGAGATACTGGCAAAAATGAAGAATCAGTGTGAAAACGTATACTTTGAGAATTTTTATCTCTCGCATAGGGGAAGCAAGTAAAAGAATAGCCTGTGTGCATGGGATTCTTTGCCAAGATCACCGCCAGGCAAGTCTGCAAATCTTATCATCAAGAGATGGTACATTTTTCTATCAGTCACGACAAGCGACAGTCAATCCTTTGGTACAACTTGGATACTCAAGACTGTGAAGCCAGTCAAGGTAAGTCAGAAACTCCTGCAAGATGTCAGAATCCTTTAGAAAAACAGATATGATCCACATCACTGTTTTGGAACCAGAAGGCATGCACATATTCGAGGTAACTGATTCCTGGGTAGAAGAGATTCTTTGTTCCATGGGAAGATATGTTGCCCAATTCCGTGGAATATTCTCGGTACTCGATACGAGAATAACATTGCCAGCAAGGATCAATATCAAGAAGGACAAGTATGTCCGTCCAAATAATATTTCGAATGCCAGCTCAGCCAACAGATATGGAAGAAAATGCAAGTCAGTATAAACAGGAACATATAGGGTACGTCCTGTCAGAATGTCAGATACGGCGAAGCAAACCACCCCAGATCAAGACAGTCAGTTAGATCCAATTCAGTGGAAATATTATATAAGGATGAATAAAAGAAACCCGAGCTGGAAACGGTTTCTTCAAGTCAGGAAAATTATTTAACCCTGAGCAACCAAATCTCGAGGACGAGATTTCTTTAAGGGGGGAAGGTTTGTAACATCCTCGATTTTTCCCTTTTCTTTTTCCTTCGATTTTCTTGGATTTCCTGTTTTGAGTTGCTTTTCCGTGGCTGTGTGGTTTTCAAACTTGGGACGATCATGTCTTCCTAGGTTTAATAGTGGCTTGTCACCCTCCTCATCATCCCAAGATCATGCCATTTCCATCCTTGACCTAACCCAATATTCTTTTGTTGGGAATATTCCTTTTCTGATAAAGGAATAACCCATAAAACCCTAGGTTGTGAACCAACCTATATTTCTATCACTCCTAAAATTACCAAATAATTCTCATAAATTGTTTGGGTAATATGTTCCTCAAATATGGCAAAATATTACTTTACCATGTTCAAAAATAACCCTCCAATAATTCTTTTCCTATTCTGTCCTAAATGACACATTGTGAAGCAAGTGCCATTTATCTTTGCCTAATTCAACCCAAACTTCTTGGACATCGTTTCCTATCCAAATAATTGACCTATGCCAAAATTCAACTCAATTTTCCTAGTAAATATTCCTGAGCAATTTTTCAAAGTTCCTGTCTGAGGAAAGTGATTGTGAAGGAAGTACAAGCTAGACATATCCAAATGAGTTGAAATTTTGCAAGGTCATTTATATGATCTTATCATGACTCTCCACAAAATATGAGCTAATTCAACTCATCCATGTTAGCCCAGCTCCAAATCTTAGTTTCTGGTCAGATTTTCAGTTTGTGAAGCAACTATATTTTATATTGCTTCAATTGAGCCGAAACTTTACCAGGACATGCTTCTACCTATATCAACTCCTTCCACCAAGTTTACCTCAACTGGTTAATCCAATTGCCGTGTGTAATTTTTCCATGTTTCTGTCCAAAATGAAGCTTTATGAAGCAAATGCCACTTTGGTATTTAAAATTGGCCTGAAACTTTTACAGCAGCTTCATATCATCATATAACCCCTCTATGCCAAATTTAAGCTCATGAAAATCAAGTATGAGAGTGTATCATCCATATCCCTAATTCTGGCCAGTATTGCACTTTCTACAGCAACCCTCATCTAAACTCCTCCTCTTAGTCTGATTTTTGGTGATCAGTATCACCTTAGTGTGTGATCATCAGTAGACAAACTTTTTACCACGTTACCTAGCTGGTTTAACCAGAGAGAGTTACAAACACCTTCTTACTGATTTACTTTGGAGGTAAGTGCAAATCTCTTCTTTGCCCCTGGACCAATTTATTTCCTCATTTTGATTAAGGGAATGACGGTCTATCTACTGGACAGGGTCGGCCCGGCCAGAACGCGCCGTTTGCACCAGTGCCCATGGTTATCACGCTGGCGTCACGCACTGTGTAAGCTCTGGCTTGTTCCAGCCACTGTTCTCATCCCCTCCCTCCTCGACTCGACCTCCATTCATGTCTAGTAGCTCCCCCGTGAGGCCCTACATCGCCTCGCATCGCTGCCTCATCATGGTTCGCCTCAAATGAGCCACAAATGCCATGCCCATGCCACAAACCGGCTTTGTCCTCCATTGTTTGCAAGTTGGAGCTCGCCCGTGAGCTCGAGAAGCCTCCCCGCGGCAATATAAGGAGTGCCCGAGGTCACCCTCTCCTCACTCACTCCTCCCCCACCTCTTTTTCCCACCGAAGCAGCTCTCCCTCATTGTTTCTTCCTCGGATCGTCGTGACCTCGCCGGAATTGGTCTCGGCTACGACCACCACGACCCTCCTCTCCTCCTCTCGAGCCTTCCACTAGATCCCCCTCATCCCCGCCGTTTGCCCCACCACCTCATCCCTCGCTGGAGCTGCCAGTATCGCCAAAGACCACCGCCGACCACCGTCCTCTGCCTCCCCTCGGTCCTCAGCCCCACGTCCTCCTCTCCTCCCCGGGGCCGGCCGACCCCTTGGACGGAGGCGCCACGCCGGGCCGCGCCCGCCGGCGCCCGCGCCCTGGCCGGAACTGGCCTGGACCGCCGCCCCACCGCCGCCCCCACCCCTATTTCCTCTCCTATGCTCACAGGAGCACAAGAGCGAGAGGAAGGAGAGAACCCGATCGCCCCCACCCATTGCCAGCTCAGCATAAGTGGAAGCGCCCCTGGGTGAGTATGTTTTCATTTACCCGAAGGCGTATTTCCATTTGTACGCTTTCATTTGACCGAAAGCATACTTCTTTCCTTCCTCAGCCCGAAATACGTTTTCTTACTCAGAAAGCGTATTTTCTGAAATTCATTTCTGTCTTATCCACTCAGGGACCTGTTTGCTGAAGAAGTATTCACAGATTGGTCCTTCTTCTTCCACACCTCATAACTCCGCAACCGTAACTCCGATTGAGGTGAACCCAATGCTCACTTCTTCGTATCGTCGAGCTCTATCTTTTGGTAGCATTTTCACTAGGTGGTTTCACGGTGAAAATGACCATTTTTGCCCTTGCCTCTAATCAGCCCCCTCCGAGTAAGAATCGTCTGACGTTTCGTTCCGCGGCTTCACTGCACTTCTTCCTCGAGTCTCCGTCACCCCAGGAAAGCCACAATACCCACTTGCATGATAGTCATGCAGTAGCCATGGTTTTCAACTTGAATATTTATTAACTGTTTGCTTGTTGAAAAATATGGTTATCGTTGTTCGGTAATGATTCGTGGCTAGTGCTTACTTTCTTGATATGTTGTTATGCACCTGGTTAGCATGCCTTGCTAGTTGCTAGTACTCCTTTCATATGCTTATGCTTGCTAGTAGTACATGTTGATGCTGGTAATGGTCTTCGATGCATGACTGCCGTCTATCTCGAGTACCGTTGTTATACATGTTCCATTACATCCAGTTGGTTAAATGCTTGCATGATGGCATTGTTGATATGTTATTGCATGATATTTATTGTTGATGCTAGTGGTCATGCTATGTTTTCGATAAGTATGTACTTATGATGTTCATGCTAGTTTAGTATGGCATGCTTAGTTGGATATGATTCATTGTTGATATGGTGGATAGTTATGTGGTTCTCTAATGATTATGTTGATATCATGCTCATGCATTGTAATTGCATCATGTATTTTATCATGGCTCAGCATATTTGCATTCAAGTTTAACCGGATTAAAGTGAACTTGAACAACTGTTGGCTGAGTCATGGTGCCACCATATCGAACTGACCAGTGCAACCACGCTTATCTTTATGGGAGGGTCCTAACTGGGTCTATTGTCGTGCCTCTCGTCGGTGCCTCCAATGACGGAAGGTTATGGGCGTGCGGTACCCTGGCCAGGTAAGCAGACATAACCTTGTGTGCCCATTGTTGTTATTATGGATCCGGTCCCCGTGAGGGACGGTCCCCGTGGGGGACGTTTTGGCCACGACGGTGGTCATTGTGTCTTTGGTAGACACGGGGCCACCCAGGACTTGCCTAGTTAGGAGTGGGTCAGAGTGGCCGGGAGAGTGTCATGGCAGTAGATCGATTTTAGTCGGAACGCTGTTGGTCCACCCAAATGGGAGTGCGAGCCCATGGGTTCCGTAGTGTGACGCCCCAAGACCGAAGCTTCAGATGCCTTCCAGGGTTTTCGGGTTTACGTCGTGTGAATTGTTTGGTTCTTTGCATTCATCTTTGCATCATGTGCATTGCATCATGTCTCGTGCAACCCGTTCTAAAACTCAACCAAATAAACCGTATGGATCTTCGATCCATTTAAACCAAGGGGACTCACATGGTGATTGCTCTTTATAACATACTCTCCCAATATTTTAGGGAGCTATTATAAATATTCCATTCTTTTGGAATTAACCATAACACACTTATAGTTAAGCTCCATGCCCTTTCCTTCTCAATTCTTGTCCTCCAACTTTGCAGCAAATTCTTTCAACTTTCCCGAGCTCCACCAAAATTCCCAACATTTTTGGACTCTTCAAAACCTTGTACTTACTCAAAACATTTGAATTAAATTCAAATGGATTTGAATCCAGATCTTTCAATCTTGCCACTTCTATTTTTCTGTGAACATGCACATTTTTATGAGTCTAGGAAAATTGTCCTCCTGCTCAAATTCTTTTCCCTAACCCCCCTTCTTGTTCCTTTCCCTCTATTTTCTTTTCGGTTATAGAAGAAAGAAAGGAGAGAGGAGAGCCAGCCCACCTGGGCCTCCCAACGACCAGTGCGTCCCAAGGCCAAACTCCAGCGGTGGCCCTTTAGGCCCAGCCGCACCCACCTAACCCTAGCGCTACCTTAGCCCGATCCCTCGTGCACCTCTCCCTCTCGATCCCTTCCTCGTGCCGCCAGGAGAGGAGCGCACCGCGCTCGACCCCCTCCTCTCGCCCGTGACCCTTTTCTCCCTCTCGATCCCCTCCCCTTCCTTCGCGCGCTTCTGCCTCGCCCTTATTTCTCCCCCGCGCCGCCATCGCCTCCCTCCGCCGCTGTAGCGACCAGACCTCAAACAGTCTGATCTCTGTGCTCCAGTGTCATCCCTGGATCAGTAATGCTGACACCACACAGTACTCGGAGGATTTATAGCAGAGTAGCAATCACACACTTATTACATCGAGTGTCTCAAAAGAGAACTTATTACAATAAATATGGCTTAAGGCCATCTAATAACCATAACAGCGGAAGGCTTGGAAGATAAGTGAGTTCATCAACTCCAATGGCATCACTGAGTATAGAACCACGACCTAAAACTCCTTAATTGTCGTCTAAAAAGTATGCAACATTAACGTTGCAGCCCGAGAATGGGTCAGCACATGGAATATGCTGGCAAGGTAACACATAGAGAGTAATGGAATGAAACAACTATACTATATGCATATTTGGCTGGTGGAAAGCTCTATGGTTACAGTTTGTGCGTAAAGCCATTTTTTCCCTACTTCAAAGGAATAAATTTAGTTACTATCATGGTGGTTGTTAAACATTGAGAATGGTTGACAGCATTCTCAACCCCAATTAAGCATCATCATTAAACAAACCCAACAAAATTAACTTTAGAGTAACATGTTGAGATTCACATGATAATCCAGGTACTAGATACTCAAGATGTGCATAACCGGGGACACGGCTAACCATGATTAGTTTATTACACACTGCAGAGGTTTGCGCACTTTTCCCCACAAGACTCGATCGCCTCCGTTGGATTTCTCGCACTACATGGTGTTTGAGAAACGGATGACCGAGACACAGTCTTTCAGAAGCGCTTGCACGTTACGATGGATAGACCGGTACCCCTACTTTCCCCTATATCTGCTAGTCTACCCTCTAAGAGTTCGCACGACTTAATCAACTATGCTAGAGCCCATAATGGCTTGTGGCTGCACACGGAAGTTTCTAGTATGAATAATCTCATGATCCATTTGAGCCTGGGTGGCGGTCCAAAAGAAAAACAGGCAAGTCCTGGAATACGCAGGTGCCTCAATTCACCCAGATGTGTGTTTAGGTTGCCACCTTAGATAAACCATTAATTAACAATCTCACATCTGTCATGGATATCACTCACCCAATCCACGTCTACTAGCATAGCATGGCATAATAAGCAAAGGTAGAAATAACTCCCAAAGGTTTGATAGTAAACAGGTAATAGGTACTATCTCATCTACTTCCCATCCCATAATTTAATTGGATCCTAATCATGCAATGTGTGAGGATTGATCTAATGCAATAAAACTGGGTTGTAGAAAAGGTATGATCAAAGTGTTACTTGCCTTGCTGATGATCCGCGAAACCTAATGATTCGAAGTAACAGGCGGCGCACTCCGGGTATTCTATCGCAGACAAACAAGCATACAATAAGTACTCATCTAATGCACAGGTAAAACTCAAATAGAAGATCTAACCAGAAAGTTCAACTTAAGAACCCTGGTTTGCAAAAAGAATCAAATCGAACGAAGCAAAACAAACCAAACGGCAAAAAAAATCAACTTCGTTCTAGTAATCTAAGTCAAATTTTATAGTAGCAAAAACTTGTTTAAGTTGACTATTCGGAAAGAGGGTTTCGAGACGAAACTCCAGGCGCTTGAATCGCCTGATTCCGATAAACGAGCGAAAATTTATACTAAAACGAAAATCGGATCACAAATCGCGATCAGAAAATAACCGCGGAAAATCCGACGAAAAAGAAAAAGGACGAACAGATTAATCGTTAATTAACCTAATCCGAAAATAATTAAAATAATAAAATAATATTAAAATTAATATTAACATAATAATAAAAAAATCGAAAATAAAACCGACGATAAAAAATTCGTCACGGAAGTCGAGGCGGCGGCGAACCTCGGGCGGCGTGCAACTCCGGCAAGTCGGCGGCGGCAGCTAGGGTTTCGGGCGCGGGCGCGGTTATGGGCTGGGGCGCCGGGTGCCTCGCTATTTAAAGGCGCCCCTGGGCGGAGTCCTGCTCGGGTATGGCCCATAGTCGTTTTTTTAAATAATTACGCTCGGAAAAAAATTAAAAGAAATACTAAACGGACTCCAAAAATCATGAAATAAATTTTCCCGTGTTTCTAAAATCATGCCCGATAAAGTGAACATTTATTTGGGCCCAAAATACAACTTTGAAAAACGCATATTTTTCCTAAATTCAATTAAAAATACCGAAAAACTCCGAAATAAAACTTATTTGATTTTTTATTAAATCCTCAATATTTCTATATTTTGGGAAAGTCATTTTGTTCCCTCTCTCATATCTTTGTAATAGAAATAATTGATGATAAAATAAATAAAATCAAATGATCCTGTTTACAAAATTTGAGAAAACTCAAATATGTAAATAACGAAATCCCCAACTCTCTCCGTGGGTCCTTGAGTTGCTTAGGATTTTCTAGGATCGAAACCAAAAGCAAAATAAAATATGATATGCATGATGATCTAGTGTATAACATTCCAAATTGAAAATTTGGGATGTTACAAACCTAACCTCTTAAGATGAATCTCGCCCTCGAGATTCGGGTTGGCTAGAAAATAGGTGAGGGTGGTCCTTGAGCAAATCTTCCTCTCGCTCCCAGGTGGCTTCATCCTCCGTGTGGTGGCTCCACTGAACTTTGCAAAACTTGATAACCTTGCTTCTAGTGACTTGGCTGGCTAACTCGAGAATCTTGACTGGTTTCTCCTCATAGGTCAAATTGTTATCCAACTGAATTGCTTGAACACGTCATGAACTCCTGTCAATCCTTCTGGCAATTCCAACTTGTAGGCCACTTCTCCCATATGCTCCAAAACACGATATGGCCCTACAAATCGTGGCGCTAACTTCCCCTTAACTCCAAAGCGCTTAATCCCTCGAAGTGGGGATACTCGAAGATAAGTTCTGTCTCCGACTTCGTAAATTGTCTCCTTGCGTTTAGAATCTGCGTAGCTCTTCTGCCTGGACTGGGCTACCTTGAGCCTATCGCAAATCAACTTCACCTTCTGTTCAGACTCTTTAATCAGATCTGGTCCAAACAACTGGCGGTCTCCAACTTCGTCCCATGACAACGGTGTCCTGCACCTCCTTCTGTACAAAGCTTCAAAAGGGGCCATCTTAAAACTGGTCTGATAGCTATTATTGTAAGAGAACTAGATCCATAATCTAGCGCACAAGCTCTCAGCATATCCTCCAAAATCTTATTGACTATTTCGGTCTGTCCATCTGTCTGCGGATGAAAAGCTGTACTAAATTCTAGCCTAGTACCCAAAGTCTCATGCAACTGCTTCCAGAACTTTGAGGTAAACTGTCAGGACCCCGATTCTAAGCCACATCGATCTAGCCGGTAACACCTCATATCACTTTGCGGCCTCACGCACGGTATCCCACGGGTGTCGCCTTACCATGGCCCGGGACCATTTGCGCCTTTTGGCTTGCGTATATGACAATGTCGCTAGCATCCATATGACCGAGAACCCGGGCCGACATGGCTAGTCGTGAACCCAAAGCGGCACAGACCTATGGAGACAGGCATACATGATTCACAACGAACATGTCGGTCATCAACGAATGATTCCGGGCTGTAGCACTGGGCTAACAGGACTCCGGGGATGCCGGGCTGTAGCAGGCTAGACAGGACTCCGGAGATCACCGCGTGACATTTCCCCGAAGGGACAGACATAGGGACGAAGTGAAACACATGCCGGCCAGTCAAGTGTCCTGAACAGTTGTGCTGGGCTAGCAGGACTCCGGTGAACCGGGCTGTAGCGGACTACTATGGCTCGAGGAGCACTAGACTACATTTCCCCATAAGAAAGGCTGCGAAGGACAAACAACTAGATTGTCGGATCCCACTCATACCAAGCATTTCAATCATACATACAATATGCTCGATATGAGTACATACAACATGGCATCACAACAAAACTCTACAACTCAAGTACTTTATTTAAAGGCTCCAGGGAGCCATACATAACATATACATACAGGTAGGGGTCACATGACCCGACACTCAAGTCATACAGTCATACAAGCACATGCGGAAGCAACTAGTCTGAGTACAGACTCTAGAAAGAAAGAAGGCTTCTCGAAGCCTGTCTATCTACATAGGGCCCTCCATGGCCTGGATCACCACCTGGGTGGCTAGTCACTCGTCGACGTCAAGGTCTACGTAAAACCCATCGGAGGGGGCAGTGTTGTTGTCTGAAAACAATAAATAAGCAAAACATGAGTACAAAGGTACTCAGCAAGTCTTACATCAGAACCTATTGTACATGCTCATTCTCAAGAAGGTGGTGGGGTTTATGCAGCAAGCCAGCTTTGACTCTTGGCTAAGCTATCCTACGGAATCTTTTAGCAAAATAGTTTTCGCACACGAGTCCACTACTCACCATCACAATACTCCACCGTGGATCCTCCCTCGTATCCTGCGAGGGAGCCATCCTCGGTACTCACACTTATCTTGAGTCTTTTAGTAGTATCCATTAACTTGTCTATGAACTGTATATGCAATCAAGTAGTCCTTTACCGTGGACGCGGCTATTCGAATAGTTTTATACCCTGCAGGGGTGTACTTCGTCACACATGTTTCCACCACTTAGCGTCTGCACACGAAATGTGCTCGGCAGACTTCAAGCGAAAACCGACGTGGGTGTAGACCACGACCTGACTAACCTCACAAGTCTCTAGTCCAGGGTCATCGCCTATTCAGGTTCCATCCGCAAGGAAATCTGGCCGGGGTGTCCTCAACGGCCCCGAACAATGTGAACAGGGTTCCCGAGACACCAAACGGGTGACTCGGTACACCGTGCCACGGTGTATCTACCGCAACATAGCCCACCCCTAGGGTCAGCGCTACGCACGGCCGCCAACACATATCCTACAAACACCAGAAACTAGTTGCAACTCCTGGACTAAGGCGAGAGGGGTCAGTAAGTCGAGCGGGGTCATATTTCAGGGCCCAATGTGTGGTAGTAGTTGAATCTTAATTCATGCATACAGAACTCAGTTCTTAGGGACGGCTTTAATGAAACAACCCACCATGTACTCCTACATGGCCTCTCATCGATACCTTTACCAAAACATGTTCAACACATCCCACATATTACTGGCACAAGCATTTCACTCTAGCCCATCACCCAGATGAACCAGACCTGACACAACTCTAAGCATAGCAGGCATAGCAAGGTAGGAATCACAAAACATGGCTCAATCAACTCCTACACATGCTAGTGGGTTTCATCTAGTTACTGTGGCAATGACAGGTCATGCAGAGGATAAGGGTTCAACTACCGTAGCACACAGCAGTTTGAATCATGTTGTCTTAATGCAGTAAACAAGAGCAGGAGCGAGAACATGGGTTGTATCGGAATGATCAATGGTTGCTTGCCTGATGGAGTGGTAACGGGATACTGCCCTTCAGTTGGATACTCGTGAATATCCTCGGAGGCAGAACCTACCACGAAGAACACAACCGAGCACAATCAACACATGACGATATGCAACAATATGATGCATGCTATGACATGGCAATATGGATGTGTCTTGAGCTAATGCAACTAGCTATGATTTAAATGAAGTTGGTTTGAGTACAAGATTCAAATTCCAACCCCATATATGATTATTTAAATGCCCTTTATTTGTTTTGTCCAAAAACAGAGGACAAGCATTGTTCAAACATGCATGAAAATGGTGCAGATGGATTCCTTGAATTTTTCTGATAATTTTTCATATATAATTTGTCTCATTTGGAGTTATGGTTGAATTTCTATGATTTTTCAAAGTTTTGGGTATTTTCTGGAATTTCCTGAATTATTTTTAAACTAGAAAATGATTTACTGCGTCAGCCTTGCGTCAGCATGACATCAGCAAGTCAACAGGGTTGCCTCCAGGTCAAACCTGACCAGTGGGACCCACTGGTCAGTGACTGATTAACTAACTAAAGTTAATTAGAGCCTGGGCCCACATGTCAGTGTCTATTTAACGTAATTAAGTTAATTAGGATTAACTAAATCTAACACTAATTAAAAGGGGCCTGGCCCACACGTCAGTGACACAAGGGGGAGGTTCAACCTTGGTCAGCGGGGTCAAAGCCACCGGCGGCTTGTCGCCGGCGAGCCAGACGCGGCGGAGGGCGTCGGAAATGCGTCTCCGGTGACCAAATGGGCCGCGGAGACCATCTCCGAGGAGCTGGTGCTCGCGCGCATCCACTAGTGCCCTCCGTTTTACCGGAGACGGCCTAAGTCGACGGCGGCGACCACTTGGGCGGCGGCCGGAGTTCGGGTGTTCGCGGAATCGATGCTGCGGTGCACGGGAGGAGGAGCTGGTGATGGCTACGGGCTCCTGGGCACGCGTTGAAGGCGGTGGTGCGCTCGGACGCGTGCTTGCACGGCCGTAGCCACGACGGCGCCATGGCCGGCGGCGAGGAGCTCACGGCTCCAGTGGCTAGGCTAGTTAGGGAAGAGAATCACTGCGGGGAGAAGGGGGAAATGCTCGGAAGCTCACAGCGATCTCGAGGGAGGACTCAGCGGCCTCGGGGACGCTTCTGCAATGGCGAATTTGACGGAGATGGCCGGCGGTCCCGAGGTTGAAGAAGACGACGCCGAGGACGAAGCAAGGCTTCCCGGCTCGCTTGGCTCGGTGCAGAGGGCATAGGCGACAGTGGCGGAGCTTCCACGCAACACGGGAAGGCGAGAGGGGGTCGGAGAGCGCGGTGGCAGCGAACGGCGGCGACGGCGCGTTTGGGTGGTCGCGCCGGAGAGAAACAGGGGAGGAGGGAGAGCGAGGGAGAGGGATAATAGGGGGCCAGGGGGTGCGTGGCGTCCATAGCGACGTCCAGGTGTCAAGGGGAGGGCGCGGCAAGCAGGAGCTGGCCGTCGGTGGCCGCGCGCGTGCCGGCGCGCCGCGGGCACACGCCCGGCGTCCTCCTGGCAGCAGCTAGGGGACGACTGGCACGGCCTGGTGGGCTGGGCCAACAGTGCTGGGCCACAGCTGGGCCGCCAGGTGAGTCCAGGTGAGCCTCTGTCTCTCTCTCTAATTCATTTTCTTTTCTATTTCTGTTATTCTGTTTTGATTTAGTTTAAATACTAAATCATTTTATAAAATCCTGAAAATATTTATGGACACTTTCTGAAATATTTCAGTGGCCCAAAAATAATTCCAACATTATTTGAGCATTTGAATTATTTAATAGTATTTAAATGCCCAAATTCAAATATTTATGAATTAAATCAATGCCCCTTTTGTTGACCTAAAATTATATGCACCATTTTTCCCAAGGGTTCTAACCCAAGGCAAAGAGGGTGAACATATTTGAAGGGCATTTCAGGTTCATTGAATTTATTTTTAGTAAACCCTAGTTGATTTCAAGGGGGGGTGCTGGGGGTTCTGCTTTCCCAATTTCCATTTCTGATGAATGTAAACATGATGCACACTCTAATGCATAACCTAGCTAGGGTGTGACAACTCACCCCCCACTCAATAGAATCTCGTCCCGAGATTTAGGATCATCTGGGAAGAAGGCGGGGTACTCGAGTCGAAGACGATCCTCCCTTTCCCAAGTGGCTTCTTCCTCGGAATGGTGTGACCATTGAACCTTGAGAAACTTGATATTATGACGTCGAGTGGTACGCTCGGCTTGATCAAGGATACGAACGGGGTATTCCCGATAAGAGAGGTTATCTTGTAAATCAAGCGTTTCGTGGTCCACTCCACGGATAGGATCCGCGAAGCAACGCCTGAGTTGCGAAACGTGGAAGACATCGTGAACTCTGGAAAGATGCGGAGGTAGTTCCAATTGGTAGGCAACTTCTCCTCGTTTGGCAAGAATGCGAAAGGGTCCAATGTAACGAGGAGCCAATTTGCCTTTGATACCGAAGCGATGGGTTCCCTTTAACGGGGTAACCCGAAGGTAAGCTTTCTCGTCAATTTCAAATGTCATAGGCTTATGCTTACGATCATATTGACTCTTTTGGCGAGATTGGGCTGTTTTCAATTTCTCACGAATAACGCGAACCTGCTCTTCTGCTTCCTGAATCATATCCGGGCCAAAGAGTTGTCTTTCCCCGGTTTCTGACCAGTTAAGAGGCGTTCGACATTTTCATCCATAGAGAACTTCGAAGGGAGCCTTGCCCAAACTAGCTTGATAGCTATTGTTATAGGCAAACTCCGCGAATGGAAGGCATTTCTCCCAACTCATTCCGAAGGAGATAACAGAAGCTCGGAGCATATCTTCCAGAATTTGATTTACTCGCTCTACTTGACCACTTGATTGAGGATGGAAGGCGGTGCTAAAGGAGAGATGAGTTCCCATAGCATTTTGGAAACTTTCCCAAAATCGAGAGGTGAAGAGACTTCCACGGTCTGAGTTAATTTCCAACGAGACACCATGAAGAGACACTATTCGGGAGATGTATAGGTCAGCTAGCTGGCTAGCGGTGATACTCTCACGAACAGGTAGAAAATGGGCTACTTTGGAAAGACGGTCGATCACGACGAAGATGGCATTATTCCCCCTCTTGGTCCTGGGAAACCCAGTGATGAAATCCATACTGATTTTGTCCCATTTCCATTCAGGAATAGCCAAAGGTTGAAGGGTGCCAGCAGGCCGTTGATGCTCTGCTTTAACACGACGACAAACTTCGCAATTAGCAACGTATTGAGCGATTTCTCTCTTCATCCTAGTCCACCAAAACCTCTGGCGTAGGTCTTGATACATTTTGGTACTACCGGGATGAATGGTGAGAGGGGATTCATGAGCTTCCTTAAGGATCAGTCGCCTCAGGTTTCGCGCCTTCGGAACCACTAGGCGATTCCCAAAGTATACAACACCTTGGTCATCAATGGAGAAACAATTCACGACTCCTTTTCCAACGTTTCTCTTGATACGGGAAATTCCCGGATCTATCTTCTGCGCCTTGATGACCTGATCCGTAAGGGTAGGTTCCGCTACCAGGGTGGATAGGAATCCTTGAGGAACAAGGTGAAGATTAAGCTTGCGAAATTCCTCATGGAGAAGTGGTTGACTTTGTTGTAACATCAGGTTGTTACAGTAGGACTTACGACTTAGTGCATCGGCCATGACATTGGCCTTGCCAGGGGTGTAAGTTATTCCTAAGTCATAATCCGAGATCAACTCGACCCAACGTCTTTGCCTGAGATTCAAATCTGGTTGGGTGAAGATATATTTCAAGCTTTGGTGATCGGTGAAGATCTCGCAACGATTACCGAGAAGGTAATGTCGCCAGGTTTTGAGTGCATGGACTACAGCTGCAAGCTCTAGATCATGTGTGGGATAATTTTCCTCATGTGGGTGTAATTGCCGTGAAGCATAGGCAATTACCTGACGATCCTGCATGAGTACGCAACCTAGTCCTTGTCGCGAGGCGTCGCAATAGATAATAAAGTCCTTGGAGAAATCTGGTGGTACCAGTACGGGAGCAGATGTCAGGCGTCTTTTCAGTTCCTGAAAACTGAACTCGCACTGCGGAGTCCACTCGAACTTTTTATCTTTCTTGAGGAGTTCAGTTAGAGGTTTAGCAACCTTGGAGAAATTCTCGACGAAGCGGCGGCAATAGCTCGCTAGGCCAAGGAAACTCCGAACTTGCTTGACCGAAACAGGTGGAGTCCAATCAAGGACGGCTTGAACTCGCTCGGGATTGACAGCAATACCCTTACCAGAGATTACATGGCCTAGATAGGTCACTTCTGACAACCAAAATTCACACTTGGAGAATTTGGCATAAAGGCGATGCTCTCGAAGTTTCATCAATACCAGCCTTAGATGTTCGGCATGTTCCTCTTCATTCTTGGAGTAGATGAATATGTCATCGAGGTATACTACGACAAATTTGTCCAAGTACTCCATGAAAACCGAGTTCATTAACCGGGAGAAAGTGGCCGGGGCATTGGTTAAACCGAAGGACATGACGGTGTACTCGTATTGGCCATAACGAGTAACAAAAGCCGTTTTGGGAATGTCCCCGTTTCTGATTTTGATTTGATGGTAGCCCAACCTCAAATCCATCTTGGAGAAGACTGAGGATCGAGCGAGCTCATCATACAGGTCGTTGATCCTGGGAAGCGGGTATTTGTTCTTGATGGTGACCAGATTGACAGGTCGGTAATCCACAACCATTTGATCCGTTCCATCCTTCTTCTTGACGAAGAGGACGGGGCAAGCCCAAGGAGAGGATCTAGGACGGATGAACCCTTTGTTCAAGGACTCATCGAGTTGGTTCTTAAGCTCGGCTAGTTCTAAGGGTGCCATCTTGTAGGGTCTTCTAGCAATTGGAACGGTTCCTGGAACAAGGTCTATCACAAACTCGACATCCCGGTCAGGTGGAACACCTGGCAGTTCTTCCGGAAACACATCCGGAAAGTCTCGGACTACCGGAACGTCCTCAAGGTCTGGAAGGGGGTTGGCATTGAGAGAGTAAAGTTGGCGCTTGGCCACTCGAGTTAAGACATTAACTGTCTTGCCCGAGGGATGAGTAAGTTGAACGGTTCTAGTGGCACAATCGATCTTGGCATAATGAGCCGACATCCAGTCCATACCCAAGATGATGTTTATGTCGGAGGACTTGAGAGCTATTAAAGTTGCAAGGAAAACAAGCCTATCGACAAGAATTTCGTTCCCATGGCTTACCCTAGAAGTTTGCCATTTGGAACCCGGAGTTTGAATTACCATGGAAGTGGGCATGTCACAGAATGTCGTGTTATGCAACCGAGCATAATTCTCGGATATGAATGAATGAGATGCTCCAGTATCGAAAAGAACAGATGCCGGATGGAAGTTAACAAGGAGCGTACCAAGGACGACGTTGGGATCCTCATGAGCCTCTTCGGCTGAAACATAGTTGACATGGCCACGTGCAGTAGTGGCCGGCTTGGCGTAGAAAGTCTTTCCCGCGGGCTTACCATGGCCAACGGACTTTCCAGCTTGATTGGGGTTGTTCTGGGGACACTCTCGACTATAGTGACCCGGTTCTCCACACTTGAAGCATGTTACCACAGTGGGGCGTGGAGCAACATTAGCAGCAGGGCCACCATAGGGCTTGGACGGTGCAATTTGCTGGTTGGGACGAGGCGCCTCAAAGGATGGCCTCGGGGTGAATCTGGGTGGCAGTGCGGTGCTTGGAATCCACACCCGGCGCTTCTGAGCTCCAGAGCCGGATGAAGACCCAAAATCACGAGAGTGCTTGCGTGAAGCGTCATAATCAGTCTGGCCTGTCTCAGCACTGATAGCTTTATTGACCAGCTTCTGGAAGGATGTGCACTCGTGCAGACGGAGGTCGCGGCGAAGCTCAGGGCTAAGTCCCTTACGGAACCTTGCCTGCTTCTTGGCGTCGGTAGAAACCTCTTTAGGAGCATAGCGTGCCAGGTTCCCAAATTCTCGGCTATATGTATCCACAGTCAGCCTTCCTTGGGTGAAGTTGCAGAACTCCTCCCTCTTGCGATCCATGAGACCTTCCGGAATGTGATGCTCACGGAAAGCCTCGCTGAACTCAGCCCAGGTAGTGATTTGGCCGACCGGGCGCATAGCTTCGTAGTTTTCCCACCAATGGCTAGCGGGGCCCTCAAGATGATAAGCAGCATAGGTAACCTTGTCGGCTTCAGCTACGTTGGCAGAACGTAACTTGTGGGTGATGCTGCGAAGCCAATCATCCGCGTCGAGGGGCTCGACGGAATGGTTAAACTTTGGTGGGTACAGCTTGATAAAGTCGTTGATTGACACCAAGTCATTTCATGGGTGGTGTGCAGTGTTCTGCTCAATCCGCTCCAGCAGGCGGTTGGTCTCACGCTTGTTCCTTACCGCCTCTAGCATCACTTCGGCCAGGGAAGGCGGGTGAGGCAAATTTTCACCTCTAGCTGCATTGGCTTCCCCCCTGCTCCGGGGCAGCAGGGTTTCCGCGGGTGTTGACCATCCTAGAAGGAAACAAGACAACGGTTTAGATAAGGATGGCTCAAACTTAACAGGGAAGTGCAAAATGTAAAGGATAACGCGGAATGCAGAGATGCTCATTCGTATGCCATGGTAATATAAAACTGCCATATATACACCAACGGTCATACTCGTCATACATAGTTTAGTACAAGCCCATGCTACAGTACAACTATGAAGGTAGACGTTACATCTCATCGGAGGCATTCCGATTCCCTATACATTATTTGTCTACACCTTCGGAATCGATTACACACCAAGTCGTATTCCACAAGTCACACAGGACAGTGGAGATACAACTACTACCATACTAGTGGTACTACTACTAACTCAGATAGCTCCGTAGTAGTCCTCATAGAAGTCACCTCCATAGCCTGGAAGTTCAACGTGATCATCCGGAAACAGACGGTCCTGAGGAGCCTGTGGACCATAGGGGCTAGGATAAGGTCTTGGACCAACAAGCGGTGGCCTGCGGGGACCAAGGGGTGGGGTGATGCCTCCCACATCACGCCAATCCACCATGTCTGGCAGAGCTGCTCTCACAGGATACAGATCCCTGGTATCCATACATCCAGCTTGCACCGCGGGTGCAAACCGAGTCAATGTGGCCCAATGATCAGCACGGGTATTAAAGAGCTCCAGCCTCAAGGCCCGATTCTCTCGGTCCTTATCTTCGAGCATCTCAGCGGTGGTACGAGTTAATGAGTCCTCCTGAGTGGAGTCAGCATAGATAGCCTGAAGATACCCCTGCGCTCCCGGAAGTGAAGCTGGCATGTAACGGAAGTCAGTGTTCCGAAGCAGGCCAGTCCGGACTCGCAAGATGGTCATCATGGAATAGGCAGCATCCTGCGCAGCCATCTCAATGGTAACTCCGAGTCCATAGGAACAGTGAAGGGGCTCGGTAGATCCAGGATAGGAAGGAAATATCCTGACGGTGCATAAATACTGGCTTTGATTAAAGTCGCGGAACTGCTCTTCAACAGTGTATCCGGGATACCAACGGTATCCTGTCTCGATCATGACCCGGACCAACATAGCAGTATGACCGGGCACGTCGAGGCACCTGGTCAGGCGAACCACTTGATTTTGAGACTGATTGGCCATCTGAAAGCACAACCACAAGACAAAGACATCAGAATTCCTAGGGAAAATTGGGCAGCATAACGGCTGTAAATGCTCAGAAAAAGATTTGAGACATCCACAACAGTTCACAATACCGCTCAACAACATCATATCAAGGTTCTGATTCAAATAGCAACGTACTAAAATAGTAGAACTAGACTGGAACTCGTAACAATAATCCTATGAGCTACTACGGATTAGTAACACGTGAACCTGATAGAAGAAGAGAGCCTAGTCCTTAACCCACGTTGAATGAGAGGAGAATGACTCAGATCAGAAGCACAGGGTAAAGGAGTAAAAGAACCTTACGTTCCCTCCCACAATCAATTCCCTTACATATAACTAAAGCATTTCTAGACTCGACATTGACCAGTTGGCTGAACGAACCTACAGGCAGTCCGGCTCTGATACCAACGCTGTCAGGAGTCAGAGCCGGATACCCATTCACCAACATGAGCTTGATGTCTTTGTTTTGTGTAGCTCCTTGATTACTTGTCCTTCCTTTCCGAATCCTTGCTTCTCTGGGATGTTCTTAGTTCATAACGATCATCTCTACTCCTTCTCTCTCTTGATAGTGATTCTTCTCTTCTACTTCTTCTTTTTGGAGAATCTTCTCTTCTCTTGTAGGGTGCCGTACACTCATTGGAATAGTGTCCGGGTCTTCCACAATTGTAGCAATTTCGCTCTCGACTAGAAGTTCTTTTGTGATTGTAGGACCTTGACTTGAAACTTCCCTCTTTGCTTATGCTCTTGTAGAACTTGTTGAAGTTCTTCACCATTAGGCTCAATTCTACATTGAAGGTTTGTTTCTCACTTGATGATGTCGGAGCTTCACATGAGGCTTTGTAAGCACCACTTGACTTGTTATGGAGCTCCTCCTTATCCTTGAGTGACATCTCATGAGCAACAATTCTTCCAATGACTTTTGTTGGCTTGAGATCTTTGTACTTGGGCATCATTTGGATCAATGTGCATACGGTATCATATTTTCCGTCCAAAGCTCTTAGGTTCTTCTTGATGATGAATTTGTTGGTCATCTCTTCACTTCCTAAGCCGGCGATCTCATTTGTGATAAGAGCAAGCCTAGAGTACATTTCAGCGACACCTTCACCATCCTTCATTTCGAACTTGTCAACCTGACTTTGAAGCACATCCAACTGGGATTCCTTGACGGAGTCAGTACCTTCATGCATATCAATCAAAGTATCCCAAATTTCTTTTGCATTCTCAAGATGGCTGATTTTGTTGAATTCTTCGGGGCACAATCCGTTGAAGAGGATATCACAAGCTTGAGCGTTGTATTGCAGCATCTTCAACTCTTCCGTGGTAGCTTCACGGTTCGGTTCTCTCACATCAAAGAATTCACCTTGCAAGCCAATACACACAATGGCCCATACAGCGGGGTTATGTCCAAGAATATGCATTTTCATCTTATGCTTCCAACTAGCAAAATTAGTACCATCAAAGTAAGGACCTCTATAGTGGTAATTTCCCTCGCTAGACGCCATACTCTTCTAGGTTGTGAAACCAAGGCTATGACTACCAAAAGCTATGGAAATCAAAGAAAATGGAGACCAAAGCTCTGATACCACTTGTAGGATCGAAAGTATGTCTAGAGGGGGGTGACTAGACTACTTGACCAAATAAAACTTATCCTTTTCCCAATTTTAGTTCTTGGTAGATTTTAGCAACTTTGGACAATTCAAGCAATCTTAACACAATTCAAGCAAGCTTGCAAAGAGAATATGAGCAGCGGAAAGTAAAGGATGCAACTTGCAAGAATGTAAAGGGAAGGGTTTGGAGGATTCAAACCCAATAGGATACACGGATGTTTTTGTCATGGTTTTGATAGGTGGTGCTATCGTACATCCACATTGACGGAGACTTCAACCCATGAAGGGTAACGACTGCGCGAGTCCACGGAGGGCTCCACCCACGAAGGGCCCATGAAGAAGCAACCTTGTCTATCCCACCATGGACATCGCCCATGAAGGACTTGCCTCACTAGGGTAGATCTTCATGAAGTAGGCGATCTCCTTGCCCTTACAAACTCATTGGTTCAACTCCACAATCTTGTCGGAGGCTCCCAAGTGACACCTAGCCAATCTAGGAGACACCACTCTCCAAGAAGTAACCAATGGTGTGTTGATGATGAACTCCTTGCGCTTGTGCTTCAAATGATAGTCTCCCCAACACTCAACCCTCTCTCACAGGATATGGATTTGGTGGAAATAAGATTTTAGTGGAAGGCAACTTGGGAGGGCTAGAGATCAAGATTCATATGGTAAGAATGCAATATCTTGGCCTCAACACAAGTGTAGGTGGTTCTCTCTCAGAAAAGGTAAGTTGGAAGTGTAGGTTCGTTCTGATGGCTCTCTCCACGAATGAACAAGAGGTGGAGGGGTATATATAGCCTCCACACAAAATCAAACCGTTACACACAACTTGCCAATCTCGGTGGGACCGAATTGATAAACTCGGTAGGAGCAATTCAGCAAATCTAGTGACCGTTAGGATTTTCGGTGGGACCGACATGCAACTCGGTAGGACCGGTATGGTTATGGTTAGGGCATAACGTAATCTCGGTAAGACCGGTTACACAAACTCGGTGAGACCGATTTTGGTAATACGCTAACCAGAGAGTTGGTTAGGTAAACTCGGTGCGACCGATTCGCTCATTTCAGTGAGACCGAAATGTTACGAAAGGGAAACAGAGAGTTTACATTGCAATCTCGGTGGAACCGATCGCTCATCTCGGTGGGACCGAAATGTTACAAAGGGAAACAGAGAGATTACAATCCCATCTCGGTGAGACCGAGATCTCTATCGGTGAGACCGATTTGCCTAGGGTTTGTGGCAGTATCTATGACATCTGAACTCGGTGGCGCCGGATAGAAAGAATCGGTGGGGCCGAGTTTGACTTTTGGTTTAGGTCATATGTGGATGTGAGAAAGTAGTTGAGGGCTTTGGAGCATATCACTAAGCATCTTGAGCAAGAGCCTCATTAAACAACACCTCATCCCTCCTTGATAGTATTGGCTTTTCCTATAGACTCAATGTGATCTTGGAACACTAAAATAGAAAATGTAGAGTCTTGAGCTTTGAGCTTGAGCCAATCCTTTTGTCCTTAGCATTTTGAGGGGTCCACTTTTCTCATCCATGCCATGCCAATAATTGAGCTTTCCTGAAATATTAATATTGAAATAGCATTAGCTCAATGAGCTATATGTTGTTAGGAATTACCAAAACCACCTAGGGATAGTTGCACTTTCATCATGCCATGTTATCCTGATGAGCTCATGATAATTCCTGCTTAACCTACAATTGCCATGCTGTTGTTTGTCTAGAATCCGTTTGGTTATTGTGAGCTTGCAAGTACATTCAATGTACTGACCTGGCGTGTCATGCCTATTTGCACGTCGTGCCTGGATTGCTTGTTTGGTGTTGTTCCTGTGTTTGCGAGCTAGGATAAGCATTCCAGCCAGAGTCCTTGCGGATTGGAGTCCATCATCGTCGTTTGTTGCCCCGCTGCCAGTAGTTGTTCCGCTGCTTCGAGTTGTTATGCTACTTGTATAGAGAAATCATGGTTGGTGTAGTGTCGCCGTGCCGATGTTATTCATTGTAATATCGGAACCCTTGTATTCATATTCGTGTTGTAATAGAGAGCTGGTTTGTTCTATACTAATCAGTGTCATATTCCAGAAGACTTCACCTCGATCTCTAGGCTGGAATACGGGGCGTTCCGTTTTTCTCTGAGCCGGGGTGTCACAGGCTTGGTATCAGAGCAGGTCCGACTGTAGAGCGTCCTAGTCCGCTGGAATGTTAGAAAATGGTAGTATAGGGTCTGGTTGTTGCCCTTGCTTGCTGCATTTGGTTGTTGCATATAGTCTTATTTCGGTTACCATTAACTCCTGTTTCATGTGTGGATGGTGGTCAACTTCCCTGAGTTCAGTGCCCTTCCCTTAGCTCCCGATGTTGTTCCTATTGAGTTCAGTCCCACTCCTGCACCTCTCAGCTTTGCCGCCCTCCTTGGCGACATGTGGCGTAGTATTTATCCCCTCGGAGATCCACCTCTTTATCAAGTATTCCAGTTTTCTGCTGGAGGAAGAATTCGGGAATATGTTGCTCATGTTCATCTGTCAGCCCCGATTCCTGTCGGTAAGCGCACCTACAGTTTCCACGATGGTTACGGCGCTACTCCTGAGCGTGCCGTTCAGCTTGCCGCAATGGAAGGAGTCACCGGTCTTCGTCATCAAGAGAGCATGGTGCAAGGAAACCGTGCTTATCGATATTATCCCACCATCATCGAGAATCCTAGGCGAATCCAATTTCCCTCCGTCAACCCTCAAGATGACCCGGTTATCCTCGCCATGTCTCGTTACATGACGGCCGAGTGTCTTCTTATTTCTGAGTTAGTCCGAGATGCCATCCGAGCCAGGAGATTGCTTGGTGCCACTTTACCTCAGTCTCCGCCAGTTTCTCCAAATCCTCCGCCTCGTCCATCCAGAGTTTCAGAGTTAGCGGTTCCACTCGCTACTCCCTTAGCTTCCTCGTCTGTTCGCGAGCGTTTTCTCAAGCGTAGGATGTAGTCCTTGTTGTAGCGCTTGTGCATCTGCTGTAGCATCATGCTTGTGTGTGCCTATGTGGAGCAGCTTTGTAGCTTGTTTGTTGTGTGCTTTATTGCAATAAATCGTTTTCTCGTGCTTCTTTGCTATGAATCCTCGGTGTTACCCCCTTATGGAAATTATTCCTCGACCGACACCGCATCAAAGCCGTAAGCAGTACAGATATACACCAGGAAATTCAGTTAAAAGCAATGAGGTTTTCAGCCGACAGCATTGTATTGCAGACATCCGTCCGGATACAAATTTGTATTATGATCAGACTTTCAGCAACAAGTACCTGTCAGAGATACACTTTATCACAACAAAGATTAAATCAGAAAGAGGACAAAATTGGATCAACAGTGCATTTCAAGTCAAAGGTATGGGCTATGCACAATGATTGAATCTGCCATAAGGAAAAATTAAAACACTGCGACACCAAGAAGTCAGTCCAAATGCACGGTGAATTCAGAAGGACAGTCAGACAATTCTTGTCATATAAGTAATCAGCTGCCGGACTGACAAAAATATATATATGTCATTCCATTCACCAAGAAAATCAGTTCCATCCATCTCCACAATTTATTGACAAAGTGTACAAAGATAAGGTTCCCAGTCTGCATCGGTAGGGAATGAATGGATTCCCATGCAAGATATTCAGTCTTCTCGATAAAATACTGCAAAAGCTTCTGGGATAAGGTACCAAGTCTTCCCTAGCAATGTTTTTAAGGGGGGAAGCTTATGAGGTACGATACCCCGTTTTTCCTCAATAAGATATCCACCGAAGGCTTAGAGCATAAGCCACCCAGTCTTCCTCAACACTACACCCCGTTGGTTTCCGATTGCGAGCTTCCTAGTATGGTACTAATACAAGGCATTAAATTATGAATTGTCAGCATATGATAGTGTTTTCCAAATGGCAGATCTGCGACAATTTGGTCTGAACAAAAATCAGTCAGAACAAAGGTATGCCTCGAGAATCAGATATTAGTTCATTCAGTATGCTACCAAGTCCATGCAAGTGTCTCGCGCAAGGAAGAATTCACGGTACACATCCAACAACCTCATCGGTTATTCAAGAAACAGAAGCCAGTGGGTGATGCCATAATCAACAAGTCTTGAAGGAAAGACAACATTGAGACAATAATCTTAACAGTGATTATCAAGATTAGTCCCGCACATCCAACAATATGATGTTATTAACCCTGTCACTGTCGGCATAATCCACAATAGTATTGAGATCTGTAAACCACATGTGAGTTGGATAAATATACTGAGGCTCAAAACATGAACTAGACCAAGGTATGATTGCCAGATATTGAATGTAACAGTATTCAGAGCCACGAAAATAATCAAGGATATATATAAGGCCACACTCTTTCAGTTGAGGATCCAATGAAGAAAGTAATAATGAAAGAGCAAGACCAACAATACAGGTATGCCGGTTATTATGTGAAAAATGTGGATGCCCAAGACCGTCTTATTCCACGGCAAAACCCAAGCAAAGATCCGCCTAAGAGGTATACTCTATTGTGGTAAGGACCTCATAGCGAGGCAACCAGCTCAGTCCACAGTATGCTCAGAACTGTCAGCATTGAATACCCGAGTCTGTCCAGTCAGACTCATGGACAGCTCAATATATTTACCTCAACACCCACGATGGAGCATCGCATAGACTGTTATTCCCACGGAGATACTGGCAAAAATGAAGAATCAGTGTGAAAACGTATACTTTGAGAATTTTTATCTCTCGCATAGGGGAAGCAATTAAAAGAATAGCCTGTGTGCATGGGATTCTTTGCCAAGATCACCGCCAGGCAAGTCTGCAAATCTTATCATCAAGAGATGGTACATTTTTCTATCAGTCACGACAAGCGACAGTCAATCCTTTGGTACAACTTGGATACTCAAGACTGTGAAGCCAGTCAAGGTAAGTCAGAAACTCCTGCAAGATGTCAGAATCCTTTAGAAAAACAGATATGATCCACATCACTGTTTTGGAACCAGAAGGCATGCACATATTCGAGGTAACTGATTCCTGGGTAGAAGAGATTCTTTGTTCCATGGGAAGATATGTTGCCCAATTCCATGGAATATTCTCGGTACTCGATACGAGAATAACATTGCCAGCAAGGATCAATATCAAGAAGGACAAGTATGTCCGTCCAAATAATATTTCGAATGCCAGCTCAGCCAACAGATATGGAAGAAAATTCAAGTCAGTATAAACAGGAACATATAGGGTACGTCCTGTCAGAATGTCAGATACGGCGAAGCAAACCACCCCAGATCAAGACAGTCAGTTAGATCCAATTCAGTGGAAATATTATATAAGGATGAATAAAAGAAACCCGAGCTGGAAACGGTTTCTTCAAGTCAGGAAAATTATTTAACCCTGAGCAACCAAATCTCGAGGACGAGATTTCTTTAAGGGGGGAAGGTTTGTAACATCCTCGATTTTTCCCTTTTCTTTTTCCTTCGATTTTCTTGGATTTCCTGTTTTGAGTTGCTTTTCCGTGGCTGTGTGGTTTTCAAACTTGGGACGATCATGTCTTCCTAGGTTTAATAGTGGCTTGTCACCCTCTTCATCATCCCAAGATCATGCCATTTCCATCCTTGACCTAACCCAATATTCTTTTGTTGGGAATATTCCTTTTCTGATAAAGGAATAACCCATAAAACCCTAGGTTGTGAATCAACCTATATTTCTATCACTCCTAAAATTACCAAATAATTCTCATAAATTGTTTGGGTAATATGTTCCTCAAATATGGCAAAATATTACTTTACCATGTTCAAAAATAACCCTCCAATAATTCTTTTCCTATTCTGTCCTAAATGACACATTGTGAAGCAAGTGCCATTTATCTTTGCCTAATTCAACCCAAACTTCTTGGACATCGTTTCCTATCCAAATAATTGACCTATGCCAACATTCAACTCAATTTTCCTAGTAAATATTCCTGAGCAATTTTTCAAAGTTCCTGTCTGAGGAAAGTGATTGTGAAGGAAGTACAAGCTAGACATATCCAAATGAGTTGAAATTTTGCAAGGTCATTTATATGATCTTATCATGACTCTCCACAAAATATGAGCTAATTTAACTCATCCATGTTAGCCCAGCTCCAAATCTTAGTTTCTGGTCAGATTTTCAGTTTGTGAAGCAACTATATTTTATATTGCTTCAATTGAGCTGAAACTTTACCAGGACATGCTTCTACCTATATCAACTCCTTCCACCAAGTTTACCTCAATTGGTTAATCCAATTGCCGTGTGTAATTTTTCCATGTTTCTGTCCAAAATGAAGCTTTATGAAGCAAATGCCACTTTGGTATTTAAAATTGGCCTGAAACTTTTACAGCAGCTTCATATCATCATATAACCCCTCTATGCCAAATTTAAGCTCATGACAATCAAGTATGAGAGTGTATCATCCATATCCCTAATTCTGGCCAGTATTGCACTTTCTACAGCAACCCTCATCTAAACTCCTCCTCTTAGTCTGATTTTTGGTGATCAGTATCACCTTAGTGTGTGATCATCAGTAGACAAACTTTTTACCACGTTACCTAGCTGGTTTAACCAGAGAGAGTTACAAACACCTTCTTACTGATTTACTTTGGAGCTAAGTGCAAATCTCTTCTTTGCCCCTGGACAAATTTATTTCCTCATTTTGATTAAGGGAATGACGGTCTATCTACTGGACAGGGTCGGCCCGGCCAGAACGCGCCGTTTGCACCAGTGCCCATGGTTATCACGCTGGCGTCACGCACAGTGTGAGCTCTGGCTTGTTCCAGCCACTGTTCTCGTCCCCTCCCTCCTCGACTCGACCTCCATTCATGTCTAGTAGCTCCCCCGTGAGGCCCTACATCGCCTCGCATCGCTGCCTCATCATGGTTCGCCTTAAATGAGCCACAAATGCCATGCCCATGCCACAAACCGGCTTTGTCCTCCATTGTTTGCAAGTTGGAGCTCGCCCGTGAGCTCGAGAAGCCTCCCCGCGGCTATATAAGGAGTGCCCGAGGTCACCCTCTCCTCACTCACTCCTCCCCCACCTCTTTTTCCCACCGAAGCAGCTCTCCCTCGTTGTTTCTTCCTCGGATCGTCGTGACCTCGCCGGAATTGGTCTCGGCTACGACCACCACGACCCTCCTCTCCTCCTCTCGAGCCTTCCACTAGATCCCCCTCATCCCCGCCGTTTGCCCCACCACCTCATCCCTCGCTGGAGCTGCCAGTATCGCCAAAGACCACCGCCGACCGCCGTCCTCTGCCTCCCCTCGGTCCTCAGCCCCACGTCCTCCTCTCCTCCCCGGGGCCGGCCGACCCCTTGGACGGAGGCGCCACGCCGGGCCGCGCCCGCCGGCGCCCGCGCCCTGGCCGGAGCTGGCCTGGACCGCCGCCCCACCGCCGCCCCCACCCCTATTTCCTCTCCTATGCTCACAGGAGCACAAGAGCGAGAGGAAGGAGAGAACCCGATCGCCCCCACCCATTGCCAGCTCAGCATAAGTGGAAGTGCCCCTGGGTGAGTATGTTTTCATTTACCCGAAGGCGTATTTCCATTTGTACGCTTTCATTTGACCCAAAGCATACTTCTTTCCTTCCTCAGCCCGAAATACGTTTTCTTACTCAGAAAGCGTATTTTCTGAAATTCATTTCTGTCTTATCCACTCAGGGACCTGTTTGCTGAAGAAGTATTCACAGATTGGTCCTTCTTCTTCCACACCTCATAACTCCGCAACCGTAACTCCGATTGAGGTGAACCCAATGCTCACTTCTTCGTATCGTCGAGCTCTATCTTTTGGTAGCATTTTCACTAGGTGGTTTCACAGTGAAAATGACCATTTTTGCCCTTCCCTCTAATCAGCCCCCTCCGAGTAAGAATCGTCTGACGTTTCGTTCCACGGCTTCACTGCACTTCTTCCTCGAGTCTCCGTCACCCCAGGAAAGCCACAATACCCACTTGCATGATAGTCATGCAGTAGCCATGGTTTTCAACTTGAATATTTATTAACTGTTTGCTTGTTGAAAAATATGGTTATCGTTGTTCGGTAATGATTCGTGGCTAGTGCTTACTTTCTTGCTATGTTGTTATGCACCTGGTTAGCATGCCTTGCTAGTTGCTAGTACTCCTTTCATATGCTTATTCTTGCTAGTAGTACATGTTGATGCTGGTAATGGTCTTCGATGCATGACTGCCGTCTATCTCGAGTACCGTTGTTATACATGTTCCATTACATCCAGTTGGTTAAATGCTTGCATGATGGCATTGTTGATATGTTATTGCATGATATTTATTGTTGATGCTAGTGGTCATGCTATGTTTTCGATAAGTATGTACTTATGATGTTCATGCTAGTTTAGTATGGCATGCTTAGTTGGATATGATTCATTGTTGATATGGTGGATAGTTATGTGGTTCTCTAATGATTATGTTGATATCATGCTCATGCATTGTAATTGCATCATGTATTTTATCATGGCTCAGCATATTTGCATTCAAGTTTAACCGGATTAAAGTGAACTTGAACAACTGTTGGCTGAGTCATGGTGCCACCATATCGAACTGACCAGTGCAACCACGCTTATCTTTATGGGAAGGTCCTAACTGGGTCTATTGTCGTGCCTCTCGTCGGTGCCTCCAATGACGGAAGGTTATGGGCGTGCGGTACCCTGGCCAGGTAAGCAGACATAACCTTGTGTGCCCATTGTTGTTATTATGGATCCGGTCCCCGTGAGGGACGGTCCCCGTGGGGGACGTTTTGGCCACGACGGTGGTCATTGTGTCTTTGGTAGACACGGGGCCACCCAGGACTTGCCTAGTTAGGAGTGGGTCAGAGTGGCCGGGAGAGTGTCATGGCAGTAGATCGGTTTTAGTCGGAACGCTGTTGGTCCACCCAAATGGGAGTGCGAGGCCATGGGTTCCATAGTGTGACGCCCCAAGACCGAAGCTTCAGATGCCTTCCAGGGTTTTCGGGTTTACGTCGTGTGAATTGTTTGGTTCTTTGCATTCATCTTTGCATCATGTGCATTGCATCATGTCTCGTGCAACCCGTTCTAAAACTCAACCAAATAAACCGTATGGATCTTCGATCCATTTAAACCAAGGGGACTCACATGGTGATTGCTCTTTATAACATACTCTCCCAATATTTTAGGGAGCTATTATAAATATTCCATTCTTTTGGAATTAACCATAACACACTTATAGTTAAGCTCCATGCCTTTTCCTTCTCAATTCTTGTCCTCCAACTTTGCAGCAAATTCTTTCAACTTTCCCGAGCTCCACCAAAATTCCCAACATTTTTGGACTCTTCAAAACCTTGTACTTACTCAAAACATTTGAATTAAATTCAAATGGATTTGAATCCAGATCTTTCAATCTTGCCAGTTCTATTTTTCTGTGAACATGCACATTTTTATGAGTCTAGGAAAATTGTCCTCCTGCTCAAATTCTTTTCCCTAACCCCCCTTCTTGTTCCTTTCCCTCTATTTTCTTTTCAGTTATAGAAGAAAGAAAGGAGAGAGATGAGCCAGCCCACCTGGGCCTCCCAACGACCAGTGCGTCCCAAGGCCAAACTCCAGCGCTGGCCCTTTAGGCCCAGCCGCACCCACCTAACCCTAGCGCTACCTTAGCCCGATCCCTCGTGCACCTCTCCCTCTCGATCCCTTCCTCATGCCGCCAGGAGAGGAGCGCACCGCGCTCGACCCCCTCCTCTCGCCTGTGACCCTTTTCTCCCTCTCGATCCCCTCCCCTTCCTTCGCGCGCTTCTGCCTCGCCCTTATTTCTCCCCCGCGCCGCCATCGCCTCCCTCCGCCGCTGTAGCGACCAGACCTCAAACAGTCTGATCTCTGTGCTCCAGTGTCATCCCTGGATCAGTAATGCTGACACCACACAGTACTCGGAGGATTTATAGCAGAGTAGCAATCACACACTTATTACATCGAGTGTCTCAAAAGAGAACTTATTACAATAAATATGGCTTAAGGCCATCTAATAACCATAACAGCGGAAGGCTTGGAAGATAAGTGAGTTCATCAACTCCAATGGCATCACTGAGTATAGAACCACGACCTAAAACTCCTTAATTGTCGTCTAAAAAGTATGCAACATTAACGTTGCAGCCCGAGAATGGGTCAGCACATGGAATATGCTGGCAAGGTAACACATAGAGAGTAATGGAATGAAACAACTATACTATATGCATATTTGGCTGGTGGAAAGCTCTATGGTTACAATTTTTGCGTAAAGCCATTTTTTCCCTACTTCAAAGGAATAAATTTAGTTACTATCATGGTGGTTGTTAAACATTGAGAATGGTTGACAGCATTCTCAACCCCAATTAAGCATCATCATTAAACAAACCCAACAAAATTAACTTTAGAGTAACAT
The DNA here is from genome assembly GCA_034509565.1 of Triticum monococcum. NCBI lineage: Eukaryota > Viridiplantae > Streptophyta > Magnoliopsida > Poales > Poaceae > Triticum > Triticum monococcum. The sequence continues at coordinate 579,199,265 of CM067844.1, read as the reverse complement.
GTTGAGATTCACATGATAATCCAGGTACTAGATACTCAAGATGTGCATAACCGGGGACACGGCTAACCATGATTAGTTTATTACACACTGCAGAGGTTTGCGCACTTTTCCCCACAAGACTCGGTCGCCTCCGTTGGATTTCTCGCACTACATGGTGTTTGAGAAACGGATGACCGAGACACAGTCTTTCAGAAGCGCTTGCACGTTACGATGGATACACCGGTACCCCTACTTTCCCCTATGTCTGCTAGTCTACCCTGTAAGAGTTCGCACGACTTAATCAACTATGCTAGAGCCCATAATGGCTTGTGGCTGCACACGGAAGTTTCTAGTATGAATAATCTCATGATCCATTTGAGCCTGGGTGGCGGTCCAAAAGAAAAACAGGCAAGTCCTGGAATATGCAGGTGCCTCAATTCACCCAGATGTGTGTTTAGGTTGCCACCTTAGATAAACCATTAATTAACAATCTCACATCTGTCATGGATATCACTCACCCAATCCACGTCTACTAGCATAGCATGGCATAATAAGCAAAGGTAGAAATAACTCCCAAAGGTTTGATAGTAAACAGGTAATAGGTACTATCTCATCTACTTCCCATCCCGTAATTTAATTAGATCCTAATCATGCAATGTGTGAGGATTGATCTAATGCAATAAAACTGGGTTGTAGAAAAGGTATGATCAAAGTGTTACTTGCCTTGCTGATGATCCGCGAAACCTAACGATTCGAAGTAACAGGCGGCGCACTCCGGGTATTCTATCGCAGACAAACAAGCATACAATAAGTACTCATCTAATGCACAGGTAAACTCAAATAGAAGATCTAACCAGAAAGTTCAACTTAAGAACCCTGGTTTGCAAAAAGAATCAAATCGAACGAAGCAAAACAAATCAAACGGCGAAAAAAATCAACTTCGTTCTAGTAATCTAAGTCAAATTTTATAGTAGAAAAAACTTGTTTAAGTTGACTATTCGGAAAGAGGGTTTCGAGACGAAACTCCAGGCGCTTGAATCGCCTGATTCCGATAAACGAGCGAAAAGTTATACTAAAACGAAAATCGGATCAGAAATCGCGATCAGAAAATAACCGCGGAAAATCCGACGAAAAAGAAAAAGGACGAACAGATTAATCGTTAATTAACCTAATCCGAAAATAATTAAAATAATAAAATAATATTAAAATTAATATTAACATAATAATAATAAAAAAATCGAAAATAAAACCGACGATAAAAAATTCGTCACGGAAGTCGAGGCGGCGGCGAACCTCGGGCGGCGTGCAACTCCGGCGAGTCGGCGGCGGCGGCGGCTAGGGTTTCGGGCGCGGGCGCGGTTATGGGCTGGGGCGCCGGGTGCCTCGCTATTTAAAGGCGCCCCCGGGCGGAGTCCCGCTCGGGTATGGCCCATAGTCGTTTTTTTAAATAATTACGCTCGGAAAAAAATTAAAAGAAATACTAAACGGACTCCAAAAATCATGAAATAAATTTTCCCGGGTTTCTAAAATCATGCCCGATAAAGTGAACATTTATTTGGGCCCAAAATACAACTTTGAAAAACGCATATTTTTCCTAAATTCAATTAAAAATACCGAAAAACTCCGAAATAAAACTTATTTGATTTTTTATTAAATCCTCAATATTTCTGTATTTTGGGAAAGTCATTTTATTCCCTCTCTCATATCTTTGTAATAGAAATAATTGATGATAAAATAAATAATATCAAATGATCCTGTTTACAAAATTTGAGAAAACTCAAATATGTAAATAACGAAATCCCCAACTCTCTCCGTGGGTCCTTGAGTTGCTTAGGATTTTCTAGGATCGAAACCAAAAGCAAAATAAAATATGATATGCATGATGATCTAGTGTATAACATTCCAAATTGAAAATTTGGGATGTTACAAACCTAACCTCTTAAGATGAATCTCGCCCTCGAGATTCGGGTTGGCTAGAAAATAGGTGAGGGTGGTCCTTGAGCAAATCTTCCTCTCGCTCCCAGGTGGCTTCATCCTCCGTGTGGTGGCTCCACTGAACTTTGCAAAACTTGATAACCTTGCTGCTAGTGACTCGGCTGGCTAACTCGAGAATCTTGACTGGTTTCTCCTCATAGGTCAAATTGTTATCCAACTGAATTGCTTGAACACGTCGTGAACTCCTGTCAATCCTTCTGGCAATTCCAACTTGTAGGCCACTTCTCCCATACGCTCCAAAACACGATATGGCCCTACAAATTGTGGCGCTAACTTCCCCTTAACTCCAAAGCGCTTAATCCCTCGAAGTGGGGATACTCGAAGATAAGCTCTGTCTCCGACTTCGTAAACTGTCTCCTTGCGTTTAGAATCTGCGTAGCTCTTCTGCCTGGACTGGGCTACCTTGAGCCTATCGCGAATCAACTTCACCTTCTGTTCAGACTCTTTAATCAGATCTGGTCCAAACAACTGGCGGTCTCCAACTTCGTCCCATGACAACGGTGTCCTGCACCTCCTTCTGTACAAAGCTTCAAAAGGGGCCATCTTAAAACTGGTCTGATAGCTATTATTGTAAGAGAACTCTGCATATGGCAAATTATCGTCCCAACTAGATCCATAATCTAGCGCACAAGCTCTCAGCATATCCTCCAAAATCTTATTGACTATTTCGGTCTGTCCATCTGTCTGCGGATGAAAAGCTGTACTAAATTCTAGCCTAGTACCCAAAGTCTCATGCAACTACTTCCAGAACTTTGAGGTAAACTGTCAGGACCCCGATTCTAAGCCACATCGATCTAGCCGGTAACACCTCATATCACTTTGCGGCCTCACGCACGGTATCCCACGGGTGTCGCCTTACCATGGCCCGGGACCGTTTGCGCCTTTTGGCTTGCGTATATGACAATGTCGCTAGCATCCATATGACCGAGAACCCGGGCTGACATGGCTAGTCATGAACCCAAAGCGGCACAGACCTATGGAGACAGGCATACATGATTCACAACGAACATGTCGGTCATCAACGAATGATTCCGGGCTGTAGCACTGGGCTAACAGGACTCCGGGGATCCCGGGTTGTAGCAGGCTAGACAGGACTCCGGAGATCACCGCGTGACATTTCCCCGAAGGGACAGACATAGGGACGAAGTGAAACACATGCCGGCCAGTCAAGTGTCCTGAACAGTAGTGCTGGGCTAGCAGGACTCCGGTGAACCGGGCTGTAGCGGACTACTATGGCTCGAGGAGCACTAGACTACATTTCCCCATAAGAAAGGCTGCGAAGGACAAACAACTAGATTGTCGGATCCCACTCATACCAAGCATTTCAATCATACATACAATATGCTCGATATGAGTACATACAACATGGCATCACAACAAAACTCTACAACTCAAGTACTTTATTTAAAGGCTCCAGGGAGCCATACATAACATATCCATACAGGTAGGGGTCACATGACCCGACACTCAAGTCATACAGTCATACAAGCACATGCGGAAGCAACTAGTCTGAGTACAGACTCTAGAAAGAAAGAAGGCTTCTCGAAGCCTGTCTATCTACATAGGGCCCTCCATGGCCTGGATCACCACCTGGGTGGCTAGTCACTCGTCGACGTCAAGGTCTACGTAAAACCCATCGGAGGGGGCAGTGTTGTTGTCTGAAAACAATAAATAAGCAAAACATGAGTACAAAGGTACTCAGCAAGTCTACATCAGAACCTACTGTACATGCTCATTCTCAAGAAGGTGGTGGGGTTTATGCAGCAAGCCAGCTTTGACTCTTGGCTAAGCTATCCTACGGAATCTTTTAGCAAAATAGTTTTCGCACACGAGTCCACTACTCACCATCACAATACTCCACCGTGGATCCTCCCTCGTATCCTGCGAGGGAGCCATCCTCGGTACTCACACTTATCTTGAGTCTTTTAGTAGTATCCATTAACTTGTCTATGAACTGTATATGCAATCAAGTAGTCCTTTACCGCGGACGCGGCTATTCGAATAGTTTTATACCCTGCAGGGGTGTACTTCGTCACACATGTTTCCACCACTTAGCGTCTGCACATGAAATATGCTCGGCAGACTTCAAGCGAAAACCGACGTGGGTGTAGACCACGACCTGACTAACCTCACAAGTCTCTAGTCCCGGGTCATCGCGTATTCAGGTTCCATCCGCAAGGAAATCCGGCCGGGGTGTCCTCAACGGCCCCGAACGATGTGAACAGGGTTCCGGAGACACCAAACGGGTGACTCGGTACACCGTGCCACGGTGTATCTACCGCAACATAGCCCACCCCTAGGGTCAGCGCTACGCACGGCCGCCAACACATATCCTACAAACACCAGAAACTAGTTGCAACTCCTGGACTGAGGCGAGAGGGGTCAGTAAGTCGAGCGGGGTCATATTTCAGGGCCCAATGTGTGGTAGTAGCTGAATCTTAATTCACGCATACAGAACTCAGTTCTTAGGGACGGCTTCAATGAAACAACCCACCATGTACTCCTACATGGCCTCTCATCGATACCTTTACCAAAACATGTTCAACACATCCCACATATTACTGGCACAAGCATTTCACTCTAGCCCATCACCCAGATGAACCAGACCTGACACAACTCTAAGCATAGCAGGCATAGCAAGGTAGGAATCACAAAACATGGCTCAATCAACTCCTACACATGCTAGTGGGTTTCATCTAGTTACTGTGGCAATGACAGGTCATGCAGAGGATAAGGGTTCAACTACCGTAGCACACAGCAGTTTGAATCGTGTTGTCTTAATGTAGTAAACAAGAGCAGGAGCGAGAACATGGGTTGTATCGGAATGATCAATGGTTGCTTGCCTGATGGAGTGGTAACGGGATACTGCCCTTCAGTTGGATACTCGTGAATATCCTCGGAGGCAGAACCTACCACGAAGAACACAACCGAGCACAATCAACACATGACGATATGCAACAATATGATGCATGCTATGACATGGCAATATGGATGTGTCTTGAGCTAATGCAACTAGCTATGATTTAAATGAAGTTGGTTTGAGTACAAGATTCAAATTCCAACCCCATATATGATTATTTAAATGCCCTTTATTTGTTTTTTCCAAAACAGAGGACAAGCATTGTTCAAACATGCATGAAAATGGTACAGATGGATTCCTTGAATTTTTCTGATAATTTTTCATATATAATTTGTCTCATTTGGAGTTATGGTTGAATTTCTATGATTTTTCTAAGTTTTGGGTATTTTCTGGAATTTCCTGAATTATTTTTAAACTAGAAAATGATTTACTGCGTCAGCCTTGCATCAGCATGACATCAACAAGTCAACAGGGTTGCCTCCAGGTCAAACCTGACCAGTGGGACCCACTGGTCAGTGACTGATTAACTAACTAAAGTTAATTAGAGCCTGGGCCCACATGTCAGTGTCTATTTAACGTAATTAAGTTAATTAGGATTAACTAAATCTAACACTAATTAAAAGGGGCCTGGCCCACACGTCAGTGACACAAGGGGGAGGTTCAACCCTGGTCAGCGGGGTCAAAGCCACCGGCGGCTTGTCGCCGGCGAGCCAGACGCGGCGGAGGGCGTCGGAAATGCGTCTCCGGTGACCAAATGGGCCGCGGAGACCATCTCCGAGGAGCTGGTGCTCGCGCGCATCCACTAGTGCCCTCCGTTTCACCGGAGACGGCCTAAGTCGACGGCGGCGACCACTTGGGCGGCGGCCGGAGTTCGGGTGTTCGCGGAATCGATGCTGCGGTGCACGGGAGGAGGAGCTGGTGATGGCTACGGGCTCCTGGGGACGCGTTGAAGGCGGTGGTGCGCTCGGACGCGTGCTTGCACGGCCGTAGCCACGACGGCGCCATGGCCGGCGGCGAGGAGCTCACGACTCCAGTGGCTAGGCTAGTTAGGGGAAGAGAATCACTGCGGGGAGAAGGGGGAAATGCTCGGAAGCTCACAGCGATCTCGAGGGAGGACTCAGCGGGCTCGGGGACGCTTCTGCAACGGCGAATTTGACGGAGATGGCCGGCGGTCCCGAGGTTGAAGAAGACGACGCCGAGGACGAAGCAAGGCTTCCCGGGTCGCTTGGCTTGGTGCAGAGGGCGTAGGCGACAGTGGCGGAGCTTCCACGCAACACAGGAAGGCGAGAGGGGGTCGGGGAGTGCGGTGGCAGCGAACGGCGGCGACGGCGCGTTCGGGTGGTCGCGCGGGAGAGAAACAGGGGAGGAGGGAGAGCGAGGGAGAGGGATAAGAGGGGGCCAGGGGGTGCGTGGCGTCCATAGCGACGTCCAGGCGTCGAGGGGAGGGCGCGGCAAGCAGGAGCTGGCCGTCGGTGGCCGTGCGCATGCCGGCGCGCCGCGGGCACACGCCCGGCTTCCTCCTGGCAGCAGCTAGGGGACGACTGGCACGGCCTGGTGGGCTGGGCCAACAGTGCTGGGCCACAGCTGGGCCGCCAGGTGAGTCCAGGTGAGCCTCTGTCTCTCTCTCTAATTCATTTTATTTTCTATTTCTGTTATTCTGTTTTGATTTAGTTTAAATACTAAATCATTTTATAAAATCCTGAAAATATTTATGGACACTTTCTGAAATATTTCAGTGGCCCAAAAATAATTCCAACATTATTTGAGCATTTGAATTATTTAATAGTATTTAAATGCCCAAATTCAAATATTTATGAATTAAATCAATGCCCCTTTTGTTGACCTAAAATTATATGCACCATTTTTCCCAAGGGTTCTAACCCAAGGCAAAGAGGGTGAACATATTTGAAGGGCATTTCAGGTTCATTGAATTTATTTTTAGTAAACCCTAGTTAATTTCAAGGGGGGGGGTGCTGGGGGTTCTGCTTTCCCCATTTCCATTTCTGATGAATGTAAACATGATGCACACTCTAATGCATAACCTAGCTAGGGTGTGACATAAACTGGGTTCCTCTATCTGATACGATACTCCTCGGAACTCCATGCAGACATATGATTCTTGTCATATATATCTTTGCCAACTTAGCACTGGTGTAAGTGGTCTTTACTGGGATGAAATGAGCTACCTTCGTCAATCGATCAACTACAACCCAAATCGAGTCATAGCCTGAACGAGTCCTTGGTAATCCCGTGATAAAATCCATGCCTAGCTTATCCCACTTCCATTCGGGTATCGGCAATGGTTGCAACAATCCTGCTGGCTTCTCATGCTCTGCCTTTACTCTCTGACATACGTCACAAACTGCTACATACTCCGCAATATCCTTCTTCATTCTGGTCCACCAGAAAATATGCTTCAAATCCAAATACATCTTGGTATTTCCTGGGTGAATCGAATGCGGTGAATCATGTGCCTCTTGCAGAATCAACTTTCGAATCTCCGGGTCATTGGGTACATAAAGACGGTCTTCAAACCATAGGGTGTCGTGCTCATCCTCACGAAATCCCTTAGCTTTTCCTTGGCTCATTTTCTCTTTTATACAAGCAATCTCCTTGTCAGATTTCTGAGCCACTCTGATTTTATCCATCAATGTTGACTGAATCTCCAATGCTGCCACATAGCCTCTTGGAACTATCTCCAAACCTAGTTCACGAAGGTTTTCTACTAACTCCTTGGGTATTTCTCCCGTCATTAGTGTATTGACATGACTCTTACGGCTCAATGCATCAGCTACTACATTAGCTTTTCCGGGATGGTAATGCAATCTCATATCATAATCCTTGATGAGCTCCAACCATCTCCTTTGTCTGAGGTTCAACTCCTTCTGCGTGAAAATGTACTTCAAACTCTTGTGATCCGTGTACACCTCATAATGATTTCCAATGAGGAAATGTCTCCACATCTTCAATGCATGCACTACGGCTGCTAACTCCAAATCATGCGTGGCATAATTCAACTCGTGAGGCTTCAGTTGTCGTGAAGCATACGAAATAACTCTTCCCTCCTGCATAAGCACTGCTCCAAGTCCTCGACGTGAAGCGTCACAATACACCTCATAATCCTTGGTTTGATCTGGCAAAATCAACACTGGTGAGGTTGAAGGAAATATGCCCTAGAGGCAATAATAAAGTTATTATTTATTTCCTTATATCATGATAAATGTTTATTATTCATGCTAGAATTGTATTAACCGGAAACATAATACATGTGTGAATACATAGACCAACAGAGTGTCACTAGTATGCCTCTACTAGACTAGCTCATTAATCAAAGATGGTTATGTTTCCTAACCATGAACAAAGAGTTGTTATTTGATTAACGAGGTCACATCATTAGTTGAATGATCTGATTGACATGACCCATTTCATTAGCTTAGCACCCGATCGTTTAGTATGTTGCTATTGCTTTCTTCATGACTTATACATGTTCCTATAACTATGAGATTATGCAACTCCCGTTTACCGGAGGAATACTTTGGGTACTACCAAACGTCACAACGTAACTGGGTGATTATAAAGGAGTACTACAGGTGTCTCCAATGGTAGATGTTGGGTTGGCGTATTTCGAGATTAGGGTTTGTCACTCCGATTGTCGGAGAGGTATCTCTGGGCCCTCTCGGTAATACACATCACATAAGCCTTGCAAGCACTACAACTAATATGTTAGTTGTGAGATGATGTATTACAGAACGAGTAAAGAGACTTGCCGGTAACGAGATTGAACTAGGTATTGGATACCGACGATCGAATCTCGGGCAAGTAACATACCGATGACAAAGGGAACAACGTATGTTGTTATGCGGTCTGACCGATAAAGATCTTCGTAGAATATGTAGGAGCCAATATGGGCATCCAGGTCCCGCTATTGGTTATTGACCGGAGACGTGTCTCGGTCATGTCTACATTGTTCTCGAACCGCAGGGTCCGCACGTTTAACGTTACGATGACAGTTATTATGAGTTTATGCATTTTGATGTACCGAAGGTTGTTCGGAGTCCCGGATGAGATCACGGACATGACGAGGAGTCTCGAAATGGTCGAGACGTAAAGATTGATATATTGGAAGCCTATGTTTGGGCACCGGAAGCGTTCCGGGTGAAATCGGGATTTTTCCGGATTACCGGGAGGGTTACCGGAACCCCCCGGGAGGTAAATGGGCCTATTGGGCCTTAGTGGAAAAGAGAGAAGAGGCAGCCCACAAGCCTAGCCGGCGCCCCCCCTTTCCCAAGTCCTAATAGGACTAGGAGAGGTGGGCCGGCCCCCTCTTTCTCCTTCCCCCCCAAGAATCCTTGTTGGAATAGGATTGGAGGGGAGGAGTCCTACTCCCGGTGGGAGTAGGACTCCTCCCTGCGCCTCCCTCCTAGCCGGCCGAACCCCCTGCCCCTGGCCTTTATATACGGGGGCAGGGGGCACCCCAAGACACACAACTTGATCCTTGAGATCGTTCCTTAGCCGTGTGCGGTGCCCCCTGCCACCAAATTCCACCTCGATCATACCGTTACAGTGCTTAGGCGAAGCCCTGCGTCGGTAGTACATCAAGATCGTCACCACGCCGTCGTGCTGACGGAACTCTTCCTCGACGCTTTGCGGGATCGGAGCCCGAGGAACGTCATCGAGCTGAACGTGTGCTAAGAACTCGGAGGTGCCGGAGTAACGGTGCTTGGATCGGTTGGATCGGGAAGAAGACCTACGACTACTTCCTCTACGTTGTGTGATCGCTTCCGCAGTCGGTCTGCGTTGGTACGTAGACAACACTCTCCCCTCTCGTTGCTGTGCATCACCATGATCTTGCGTGTGCGTAGGAAAATTTTTGAAATTACTGCGTTCCCCAACAGTGGCATCCGAGCCTAGGTTTTATGGTTTGATGTTATATGCACGAGTAGAACACAAGTGAGTTGTGGGCGATACAAGTCATACTGCCTACCAGCATGTCATACTTCGGTTCGGCGGTATTGTTGGTTGAGACGATCCGGACCAACCTTACGCGTACTCTTACGCGAGACCGGTTCCCTCAACGTGCTTTGCACATAGATGGCTTGCGGAAGACTGTCTCTCCAACTTTAGTTGAACCAAGTGTGACTACGCCCGGTCCTTGAGAAGTTTAAAACGGAGTCTATTTGACGAACTATCGTTGTGGTTTTGATGCGTAGGTGAGATGAGTTCTTACTTAAGCCCGTAGCAGCCACGTAAAACTTGCAACAACAAAGTAGAGGACGTCTAACTTGTTTTTGCAGGGCATGTTTGTTGGGGAACGCAGTAATTTCGAAAATTTTCCTACGCACACGCAAGATCATGGTGATGCACAGAAACGAGAGGGGAGAGTGTTGTCTACGTACCAACGCAGACCGACTGCGGAAGGGATCACACAACGTAGAGGAAGTAGTCGTACGTCTTCTTCCCGATTCGACCGATCCAAGCACCGTTACTCCGGCACCTCCGAGTTCTTGGCACACGTTCAGCTCGATGACGTTCCTCGGGCTCCGATCCAGCAAAGCGTCGAGGAAGAGTTCCGTCAGCACGATGGCGTGGTGACGATCTTGATGTACTATAGACTTTAGATTCATCTGGATCAGTGTCAAAAACTTGCATCGACGTAACCCTTTATGACGAACCTTTTTGTCACGTCCATAATCGAGAAACATATCCTTATTTCACTAAGGATAATTCTGACCGCTGTCCAGTGATCTACTCCTAGATCACTATTGTACTCCCTTGCCAAATCAGTGCAGGGTATACAATAGATCTGGTACACAGCATGGCATACTTTATAGAACCTATGAATGAGGCATAGGGAATGACTCTCATTCTCTTTCTATCTTCTGCCGTGGTCGGGCTTTGAGTCTTTACTCAACTTCACACCTTGTAACACAGGCAAGAAACTTTTTCTTTGACTGTTCCATTTTGAACTACTTCAAAATCTTGTCAAGGTATGTACTTATTGAAAAACTTATCAAGTGTCTTGATCTATCTCTATAGATCTTGAAGCTCAATATGTAAGCAGCTTTATCGAAGTCTTTCTTTGAAAAACTCCTTTCAAACACTTCTTTATGCTTTACAGAATAATTCTACATTATTTCCGATCAACAATATGTCATTCACATATACTTATCAGAAATGCTATAGTGCTCCCACTCACTTTCTTGTAAATACAGGCTTCACCGCAAGTCTGTATAAAACTATATGCTTTGATCAACTCATCAAAGCGTATATTCCAACTCCGAGATGCTTGCACCAGTCCACTGATGGATCGTTGGAGCTTTCACATTTTGTTAGCACTTTTCGGATTGACAAAACCTTCTGTTGCATCATATACAACTCTTCTTTTAAAAAATCCATTAAGGAATGCAGTTTTGTTTATCCATTTGCTAGATTTCATAAAATGCGGCAATTACTAACATGATTCGGACAGACTCAAGCATAGATACGAGTGAGAAGCTCTCATCGTAGTCAACACCTTTGAACTTTGTCGAAAACCTTTTTGCGACAATTCTAGCTTTGTGGATAGTAACACTACTATCAGCGTCCGTCTTCCTCTTGAAGATCCATTTATTTTCTATGGCTTGCCGATCATCGGGCAAGTCAACCAAAGTCCATACTTTGTTTTCATACATGAATCCCATCTCAGATTTCATGGCCTCAAGCCATTTTGCGGAATCTGGGCTCATCATGGCTTCCTCATAGTTCGCAAGTTTATCATGGTCTAGTAACATGACTTCCAGAACAGGATTACCGTACCACTCTGGTGCGGATCTCACTCTGGTTTACCTACGAGGTTCGGTAGTAACTTGATCTGAAGTTACATGATCATCATCATTAGCTTCCTCACTAATTGGTGTAGGTGTCACAGAAACAGTTTTCTGTGATGTACTACTTTCCAATAAGGGAGCAGGTACAGTTACCTCGTCAAGTTCTACTTTCCTCCCACTCACTTCTTTCGAGAGAAACTCCTTCTCCAGAAAGTTTCCGAATTTTAGCAACAAAAGTCTTGCCTTCGGATCTGTGATAGAAGGTGTATCCAACAGTTTCCTTTGGATATCCTATGAAGACGCACTTCTCCGATTTGAGTTTGAGCTTATTAGGATGAAACTTTTTCATATAAGCATCGCAACCCCAAATTTTAAGAAACGACAGCTTAGGTTTCTTGCAAAACCATAGTTCACACGGTGTCGTCTCAACGGATTTAGATGGTGCCCTATTTAACGTGAATGCAGTTGTCTCTAATGCATAACCCCAAAACAATAGTGGTAGATCGGTAAGATACATCATAGATTGCACTATATCCAATAAAGTACGGTTATGACGTTAGGACACACCATTATGCGGTGGTGTTCCATGTGGCATGATTTTGTGAAACTATTCCACATTGTTTTAATTGAAGACCAAACTCGTAACTCAAATATTTTACCTCTACGATCATATCGTAGAAAATTTTATTTTCTTGTCACGATGATTTTCCACTTCACTCTGAAATTCTTTGAACTTTTCAAATGTTTCAAACTTATGTTTCATCAAGTAGATATACTCATATCTGCTCAAATCATCTGTGAAGATCAGAAAATAATGATACCTGTCGTGAGCCTCAATATTCATCGGACCACATACATCAGTATGATTTCCAACAAATCTGTTGCTCGCTCCATTGTTCCGAAGAACGGAGTTTTAGTCATCTTGCCCAAAAGGCATGGTTCGCAAGCATCAAGTGATTCATAATCAAGTGATTTCGAAAGCCCATCAGCATGGAGTTTCTTCATGCTCTTTATACCAATATGACCTAAACGGCAGTGCCACAAATAAGTTGCACTATCATTATTAACTTTGCATCTTTTGGTTTCAATATTATGAATATGTGTATTATTAAGATCGAGATCCAATGAACTATTTTCATTGGGTGTGAAACCATATTAGGTTTTATTCATGTAAACAGAACAACAATTTATTCTCTTACTTAAATGAATAACCGTATTACAATAAACATGATCAAATCATATTTATGTTCAACGCAAACACCAAATAACACTTATTTAGGTTCAACACTAATCCCGAAATTATAGGGAGTGTGCGATGATGATCATATCAATCTTGGAACCACTTCCAACACACATCGTCACTTCACCCTTAACTAGTCTCTGTTTATTCTGCAACTCCCGTTTTGAGTTACTACTCTTAGCAACTGAACTAGCATCAAATACTAAGGGGTTGCTATGAACACTAGTAAAGTACACATCAATAACATGTATATCAAATATACTTATGTTCACTTTGCCATCCTTCTTATCCGCCAATCACTTGGGGTAGTTCCGCTTCCAGTGACCAGTCCCTTTGCAGTAGAAGCACTTAGTCTCAGGCTTAGGTCCAGACTTGGGCTTCTTCACTTGAGTAGAAACTTGCTTGCCGTTCTTCTTGAAGTTCCCCTTCTTCCCTTTGCCCTTTTCTTGAAACTAGTGGTCTTGTCTACCATCAACACTTGATGTTTTTCTTGATTTCTACCTTCATCGATTTCATCATCATGAAAAACTCGGGAGTCGTTTTCGTCATCCCTTGCATACTATAGTTCATCACGAAGTTCTACTAACTTGGTCATGGTGACTAGAGAATTCTGTCAATCACTATCTTATCTGGAAGATTAACTCCCACTTGATTCAAGCGATTGTAGTACCCAGACAATCTGAGCACATGCTCACTAGTTGAGCGATTCTCCTCCATCTTTTAGCTATAGAACTTATTGGAGACTTCATATCTCTCAACTCGGGTATTTGCTTGAAATATTATCTTCAACTCCTGGAACATCTCATATGGTCCATGACGTTCACGTCTTTGAAGTCCCGATTCTAAGCCATTAAGCATGGTGCACTAAACTATCAAGTAGTCATCATATTGAGCTAGCCAAACGTTCATAACGTCTGCATCTGCTCCTGCAATAGGTCTGTCACCTAGCGGTGCATCAAGGACATATTTTTTCTGTGCAGCAATGAGGATAAACCTCTGATCACGGATCCAATCCGCATCTTTGCTACTAACATCTTTCAACACAATTTTCTCTAGGAACATATCAAAATAAACATAGGGAAGCAACAACGCGAGCTATTGATCTACAACATAGATGTGCTAATACTACCAGGACTAAGTTCATGATAAATTTTTTTAAGTTCAGTTAATTTACTTAAGAACTCCCACTTAGATAGACATCCCTCTAATCATCTAAGTGATCACGTGATCCAAATCAACTAAACCATAACCGATCATCACGTGAGATGGAGTAGTTTTCAATGGTGAACATCAATATGTTGATCATATCTACTATATGATTCACGCTCGACCTTTCGGTCTCCGTGTTCCGAGGCCATATCTGTATATGCTTGGCTCGTCAAGTATAACCCGAGTATTCCGCGTGTGCAACTGTTTTGCACCCGTTGTATTTGAACGTAGAGCCTATCACACCCGATCATCACGTGGTGTCTCAGCACGAAGAACTTTTGCAACGGTGCATACTCAGGGAGAACACTTCTTGATAATTTAGTGAGAGATCATCTTATAATGCTACCGTCAATCAAAGCAAGATAAGATGCATAAAAGGATAAACATCACATGCAATCAATATAAGTGATATGATATGGCCATCATCATCTTGTGCTTTGTGATCTCCATCTCCGAAGCACCGTCATGATCACCATCGTCACCGGCACGACACCTTGATCTCCATCGTAGCATCGTTGTCGTCTCGCCAATCTTATGCTTCCACGACTATCACTACCGCTTAGCAATAAAGTAAAGCATTACATCGCGATTGCATTGCATACAATAAAGCGACAACCATATGGCTCCTGCTAGTTGCCGATAACTCGGTTACAAAACATGATCATCTCATACAATAAAATCAGCATCATGCCTTGACCATATCACATCACAACATGCCCTGCAAAAACAAGTTAGACGTCCTCTACTTTGTTGTTGCAAGTTTTACGTGGCTGCTACGGGCTTAAGTAAGAACTCATCTCACCTACGCATCAAAACCACAACGATAGTTCGTCAAATAGACTCCGTTTTAACCTTCTCAAGGACCGGGCGTAGTCACACTTGGTTCAACTAAAGTTGGAGAGACAGTCTTCCACAAGCCATCTATGTGCAAAGCACGTCGAGGGAACCGGTCTCGCGTAAGAGTACGCGTAAGGTTGGTCCGGATCGTCTCGTCCAACAATACCGCCGAACCAAAGTATGACATGCTGGTAGGCAGTATGACTTGTATCGCCCACAACTCACTTGTGTTCTACTCGTGCATATAACATCAAACCATAAAAACCTAGCCTCGGATGCCACTGTTGGGGAACGCAGTAATTTCGAAAATTTTCCTACGCACACGCAAGATCATGGTGATGCACAGCAACGAGAGGGGAGAGTGTTGTCTACGTACCAACGCAGACCGACTGCGGAAGCGATCACACAACATAGAGGAAGTAGTCGTACGTCTTCTTCCCGATTCGACCGATCCAAGCACCGTTACTCCGGCACCTCCGAGTTCTTGGCACACGTTCAGCTCGATGACGTTCCTCGGGCTCCGATCCAGAAAAGCGTCGAGGAAGAGTTCCGTCAGCACGACGGCGTGGTGACGATCTTGATGTACTACCGACGCAGGGCTTCGCCTAAGCACTGTAACGGTATGATCGAGGTGGAATTTGGTGGCAGGGGGCACCGCACACGGCTAAGGAACGATCTCAAGGATCAAGTTGTGTGTCTTGGGGTGCCCCCTGCCCCCGTATATAAAGGTTGGAGGGAGGGGGGCTGGCCGGCCAAAGAGGTGTAGGCGCAGGAGGAGTCCTACTCCTACCGGGAGTAGGACTCCCCCCTCCAATCCTAGTCCAACTAGGAAACCTTCAAAGGGGAGAGAGAGAGAGGTGGCCGGCCCCTCTCCTAGTCCTAATAGGACTAGGGAGAGGGGGGGAGGCGCAGCCCTATGTGGGCTGCCCTCTCACCTTTCCACTAAGGCCCATGTTGGCCCAATTGGCTCCCAGGGGGTTCCGGTAACCCTCCCGGTAATCCGGTAAAATCCCGATTTCACCCGGAACACTTCCGATGTCCAAACATAGGCTTCCAATATATCAATCTTTACGTCTCGACCATTTCGAGACTCCTCGTCATGTCCGTGATCTCATCCGGGACTCCGAACAACCTTCGGTACATCAAAATGCATAAACGCATAATAACTGTCATCGTAACGTTAAGCGTGCGGACCCTACGGTTCGAGAACAATGTAGACATGACCGAGACACGTCTCCGGTCAATAACCAATAGCGGGACCTGGATGCCCATATTGGCTCCTACATATTCTACGAAGATCTTTATCGGTCAGACCGCAGAACAACATACGTTGTTCCCTTTGTCATCGGTATGTTACTTGCCCGAGATTCGATCGTCGGTATCCAATACCTAGTTCAATCTCGTTACCGGCAAGTCTCTTTACTCGTTCCGTAATACATCATCTCACAACTAACTTATTAGTTGCAGTTCTTGCAAGGCTTATGTGATGTGCATTACCGAGAGGGCCCAGAGATACCTCTCCGACAATCGGAGTGACAAACCCTAATCTCGAAATACGCCAACCCAACATCTACCATTGGAGACACCTGTAGTATTCCTTTATAATCACCCAGTTACGTTGTGACGTTTGGTAGTACCCAAAGTGTTCCTCCGGTAAACAGGAGTTGCATAATCTCATAGTTATAGGAACATGTATAAGTCATGAAGAAAACAATAGCAACATACTAAACGATCGGGTGCTATGCTAATGGAATGGGTCATGTCAATCAGATAATTCTACTAATGATGTGACCTCGTTAATCAAATAACAACTCCTTGTTCATGGTTAGGAAACATAACCATCTTTGATTAACGAGCTAGTCAAGTAGAGGCATACTAGTGACACTCTGTTGGTCTATGTATTCACACATGTATTATGTTTCCGGTTAATACAATTCTAGCATGAATAATAAACATTTATCATGATGTAAGGAAATAAATAATAACTTTATTATTGCCTCTAGGGCATATTTCCTTCAATGTTGTGATGTGATATGGTCAAGGCATGATGCTGATTTTATTGTATGAGATGATCATGTTTTGTAACCGAGTTATCGGCAACTGGCAGGAGCCATATGGTTGTCGCTTTATTGTATGCAATGCAATCGCGATGTAATGCTTTACTTTATTGCTAAGCGGTAGTGTTAGTCATGGAAGCATAAGATTGGCGAGACGACAACGACGCTACGATGGAGATCAAGGTGTCACGCCGGTGATGATGGTGATCATGACGGTGCTTCGGAGATGGAGATCACAAAGCACAAGATGATGATGGCCATATCATATCACTTATATTGATTGCATGTGATGTTTATCCTTTTATGCATCTTATCTTGCTTTGATTGACGGTAGCATTATAAGATGATCTCTCACTAAATTATCAAGAAGTGTTCTCCCTGAGTATGCACCGTTGCAAAAGTTCTTCGTGCTGAGACACCACGTGATGATCGGGTGTGATAGGCTCTACGTTCAAATACAACGGGTGCAAAACAGTTGCACACGTGGAATACTCAGGTTATACTTGACGAGCCAAGCATATACAGATATGGCCTCGGAACACGGAGACCGAAAGGTCGAGCGTGAATCATATAGTAGATATGATCAACATATTGATGTTCACCATTGAAAACTACTCCATTTCACGTGATGATCGGTTATGGTTTAGTTGATTTGGATCACGTGATCACTTAGAAGATTAGAGGGATGTCTATCTTAGTGGGAGTTCTTAAGTAAATTAACTGAACTTAAAATTATCATGAACTTAGTACCTGATAGTATCTTGCTTGTTTATGTTGATTGTAGATAGATGGCTCGTGCTGTTGTTCCGTTGAATTTTAATGCGTTCCTTGAGAAAGCAAAGTTGAAAGATGATGGTAGCAATTACACGGACTGGGTACGTAACCTGAGGATTATCCTCATTGCTGCACAGAAGAATTACGTCCTGGAAGCACCGCTGAGTTCCAGGCCTGCTGCTAGAGCAACACCAGAAGTTATGAACGTCTGGCAGAGCAAAGCTGATGACTACTCAATAGTTCAGTGTGCCATGCTTTACGGCTTAGAACCGGGACTTCAACGACGTTTTGAACGTCATGGAGCATATGAGATGTTCCAGGAGTTGAAGTTAATATTTCAAGCAAATGCCCGGATTGAGAGATATGAAGTCTCCAATAAGTTCTATAGCTGCAAGATGGAGGAGAACAGTTCTGTCAGTGAGCATATACTCAAAATGTCTGGGTATAATAATCACTTGATTCAATTGGGAGTTACACTTCCGGATGATTGCGTCATTGACAGAATTCTCCAATCACTGCCACCAAGCTACAAGAGCTTTGTGATGAACTATAATATGCAAGGGATGAACAAGACTATCCCCGAGCTCTTCGCTATGCTGAAAGCTGCGGAGGTAGAAATCAAGAAGGAGCATCAAGTGTTGATGGTTAACAAAACCACTAGTTTCAAGAAAAAGGGCAAAGGGAAGAAGGGGAACTTCAAGAAGAACGGCAAGCAAGTTGCTGCTCAAGAGAAGAAACCCAAGTCTGGACCTAAGCCTGAAACTGAGTGCTTCTACTGCAAGCAGACTGGTCACTGGAAGCGGAACTGCCCCAAGTATTTGGCGGATAAGAAGGATGGCAATGGTATATGTGATATACATGTTATTGATGTGTACCTTACTAATGCTCGCAGTAGCACCTGGGTATTTGATACTGGTTCTGTTGCTAATATTTGCAACTCGAAACAGGGACTACAGAATAAGCGGACACTAGCAAAGGACGAGGTGACGATGCGCGTCGGAAACGGTTCCATAGTCGATGTGATCGCGGTCGGCACGCTACCTCTACATCTACCTTCGGGATTAATATTAGACCTAAATAATTGTTATTTGGTGCCAGCGTTGAGCATGAACATTATATCTGGATCTTGTTTGATGCGAGACGGTTATTCATTTAAATCAGAGAATAATGGTTGTTCTATTTATATGAGTAATATCTTTTATGGTCATGCACCCTTGAAAAGTGGTCTATTCTTATTGAATCTCGATAGTAGTAATACACATATTCATAATGTTGAAGCCAAAAGATGCAGAGTTCATAATGATAGTGAAACTTATTTGTGGCACTGCCGTTTAGGTCATATCGGTGTAAAGCGCATGAAGAAACCCCATACTGATGGGCTTTTGGAACCACTTGATTATGAATCACTTGGTACTTGCGAACCGTGCCTCATGGGCAAGATGACTAAAACACCGTTCTCCGGTACTATGGAGAGAGCAACAGATTTATTGGAAATCATACATACCGATGTATGTGGTCCGATGAATATTGAGGCTCGTGGCGGATATCGTTATTTTCTCACCTTCACAGATGATTTAAGCAGATATGGGTATATCTACTTAATGAAACATAAGTCTGAAACATTTGAAAAGTTCAAGGAATTTCAGAGTGAAGTTGAAAATCATCGTAACAAGAAACTAAAGTTTCTACGATCTGATCGTGGAGGAGAATATTTGAGTTACGAGTTTGGTGTACATTTGAAAAATTGTGGAATAGTTTCGCAACTCACGCCACCCGGAACACCACAACGTAATGGTGTGTCCGAACGTCGTAATCGTACTTTACTAGATATGGTGCGATCTATGATGTCTCTTACTGATTTACCGCTATCATTTTGGGGTTATGCTTTAGAGACGGCCGCATTCACGTTAAATAGGGCACCATCTAAATCCGTTGAGACGACGCCTTATGAACTATGGTTTGGCAAGAAACCAAAGTTGTCGTTTCTTAAAGTTTGGGGCTGCGATGCTTATGTGAAAAAGCTTCAACCTGATAAGCTCGAACCCAAATCGGAGAAGTGTGTCTTCATAGGATATCCAAAGGAAACTATTGGATACACCTTCTATCACAGATCCGAAGGCAAGACTTTTGTTGCTAAATTCGGAAACTTTCTTGAGAAGGAGTTTCTCTCGAAAGAAGTGAGTGGGAGGAAAGTAGAACTTGACGAGGTAACTGTACCTACTCCGTTATTGGGAAATAGTACATCACAGAAAACTGTTTCTGTGAGAACTACACCAATAAGAGAGGAAGTTAATGATGATGATCATGAAACTTTAGATCAAGATACTACTGTACCTCGTAGATCAACCAGAGTAATATCCGCACCAGAGTGGTACGGTAATCCTGTTCTGGAAGTCATGCTACTAGATCATGATGAACCTACGAACTATGAAGAAGCGATGGTGAGCCCAGATTCCGCAAAGTGGCTTGAAGCCATGAAATCTGAGATGGGATCCATGTATGAGAACAAAGTATGGACTTTGGTTGACTTGCCCGATGATCGGCAAGCAATTGAGAATAAATGGATCTTTAAGAAAAAGACTGACGCTGATGGTAATGTTACTGTCTACAAAGCTCGACTTGTCGCAAAAGGTTTTCGACAAGTTCAAGGAGTTGACTACGATGAGACTTTCTCACCCGTAGCGATGCTTAAGTCTGTCAGAATCATGTTAGCAATTGCCGCATTTTATGATTATGAAATTTGGCAAATGGATGTAAAAACCGCATTCCTGAATGGATTTCTGGAAGAAGAGTGGTATATGATGCAACCTGAAGGTTTTGTCTATCCAAAGGAAGCTAACAAAGTGTGCAAACTCCAGCGATCCATTTATGGACTGGTGCAAGCATCTCGGAGTTGGAATAAACGCTTTGATAGTGTGATCAAGGCATTTGGATTTATACAGACTTTTGGAGAAGCCTGTATTTACAAGAAAGTGAGTGGGAGCTCTATAGCATTTCTGATATTATATGTGGATGACATATTACTGATTGGAAATGATATAGAATTTCTGGATAGCATAAAGGGATACTTGAATAAAAGTTTTTCGATGAAAAACCTCGGGGAAGCTGCTTTAATCATTAGATCAAAACGCTTAATTGGACTTTCACAAAGCACATACCTTGACAAGATTTTGAAGAAGTTTAAAATGGATCAAGCAAAGAAAGGGTTCTTGCATGTGTTACAAGGTGTGAAGTTGAGCCAGACTCAATGCCCGACCAATGCAGAAGATAGAGAGAAAATGAAAGATGTTCCCTATGCTTCAGCCATAGGCTCTATCATGTATGCAATGCTGTGTACCAGACCTGATGTGTGCCTTGCTATAAGTTTAGCAGGGAGGTACCAAAGTAATCCAGGAGTGGATCACTGGACAGCGGTCAAGAACATCCTGAAAAGGACTAAGGATATGTTTCTCGTATATGGAGGTGACAAAGAACTCAACGTAAGAGGTTACGTTGATGCAAGCTTTGACACTGATCCGGACGATTCTAAATCGCAAACCGGATACGTGTTTACTTTAAACGGTGGAGCTGTCAGTTGGTGCAGTTCTAAACAAAGCGTCGTAGCAGGATCTACATGTGAAGCTGAGTACATAGCTGCTTCGGAAGCAGCGAACGAAGGTGTCTGGATGAAGGAGTTCATATCCGATCTAGGTGTCGTACCTAGTGCATCGGGTCCAATGAAAATCTTCTGTGACAATACTGGTGCAATTGCCTTGGCAAAGGAATCCAGATTTCACAAAAGAACCAAACACATCAAGAGACGCTTCAACTCCATCCGGGATTTAGTCCAGGTGGGAGACATAGAGATTTGCAAGATACATACGGATCTGAATGTTGCAGACCCGTTGACTAAGCCTCTTCCACGAGCAAAACATGATCAGCACCAAGGCTCCATGGGTGTTAGAATCATTACTATGTAATCTAGATTATTGACTCTAGTGCAAGTGGGAGCCTGAAGGAAATATGCCCTAGAGGCAATAATAAAGTTATTATTTATTTCCTTATATCATGATAAATGTTTATTATTCATGCTAGAATTGTATTAACCGGAAACATAATACATGTGTGAATACATAGACCAACAGAGTGTCACTAGTATGCCTCTACTAGACTAGCTCGTTAATCAAAGATGGTTATGTTTCCTAACCATGAACAAAGAGTTGTTATTTGATTAACGAGGTCACATCATTAGTTGAATGATCTGATTGACATGAATCATTTCATTAGCTTAGCACCCGATCGTTTAGTATGTTGCTATTGCTTTCTTCATGACTTATACATGTTCCTATAACTATGAGATTATGCAACTCCCGTTTACCGGAGGAACACTTTGGGTACTACCAAACGTCACAACGTAACTGGGTGATTATAAAGGAGTACTACAGGTGTCTCCAATGGTAGATGTTGGGTTGGCGTATTTCGAGATTAGGGTTTGTCACTCCGATTGTCGGAGAGGTATCTCTGGGCCCTCTCGGTAATACACATCACATAAGCCTTGCAAGCACTGCAACTAATATGTTAGTTGTGAGATGATGTATTATAGAACGAGTAAAGAGACTTGCCGGTAACGAGATTGAACTAGGTATTGGATACCGACGATCGAATCTCGGGCAAGTAACATACCGATGACAAAGGGAACAACGTATGTTGTTATGCGGTCTGACCGATAAAGATCTTCGTAGAATATGTAGGAGCCAATATGGGCATCCAGGTCCCGCTATTGGTTATTGACTGGAGATGTGTCTCGGTCATGTCTACATTGTTCTCGAACCGCAGGGTCCGCACGCTTAACGTTACGATGACAGTTATTATGAGTTTATGCATTTTGATGTACCGAAGGTTGTTCGGAGTCCCGGATGAGATCACGGACATGACGAGGAGTCTCGAAATGGTCGAGACGTAAAGATTGATATATTGGAAGCCTATGTTTGGGCACCGGAAGCGTTCCGGGTGAAATCGGGATTTTTCCGGATTACCGGGAGGGTTACCGGAACCCCCCGGGAGGTAAATGGGCCTATTGGGCCTTAGTGGAAAAGAGAGAAGAGGCAGCCCACAAGCCTAGCCGGCGCCCCCCCTTTCCCAAGTCCTAATAGGACTAGGAGAGGTGGGCCGGCCCCCTCTTTCTCCTCCCCCCCCAAGAATCCTAGTTGGAAT
Source organism: Triticum monococcum (assembly GCA_034509565.1). Taxonomy (NCBI): domain Eukaryota; kingdom Viridiplantae; phylum Streptophyta; class Magnoliopsida; order Poales; family Poaceae; genus Triticum; species Triticum monococcum. The sequence goes on along the minus strand of CM067844.1, from coordinate 579,176,315 downwards.
AGGATTGGAGGGGAGGAGTCCTACTCCCGGTGGGAGTAGGACTCCTCCCTGCGCCTCCCTCCTAGCCGGCCGAACCCCCTGCCCCTGGCCTTTATATACGGGGGCAGGGGGCACCCCAAGACACACAACTTGATCCTTGAGATCGTTCCTTAGCCGTGTGCGGTGCCCCCTGCCACCAAATTCCACCTCGATCATACCGTTACAGTGCTTAGGCGAAGCCCTGCGTCGGTAGTACATCAAGATCGTCACCACGCCGTCGTGCTGACGGAACTCTTCCTCGACGCTTTGCTGGATCGGAGCCCAAGGAACGTCATCGAGCTGAACGTGTGCTAAGAACTCGGAGGTGCCGGAGTAACGGTGCTTGGATCGGTCAGATCGGGAAGAAGACGTACGACTACTTCCTCTACGTTGTGTGATCGCTTCCGCAGTCGGTCTGCGTTGGTACGTAGACAACACCCTCCCCTCTCGTTGCTGTGCATCACCATGATCTTGCGTGTGCGCAGGAAATTTTTTGAAATTACTGCGTTCCCCAACAGAGGTAAACAAACGTTTCTTCAATTCCTGGAAACTAGCCTCACACTCCTCAGTCCTTTTGAACTTAGTATCCTTCTTCAGCAACTCCGTCATAGGCTTCGCAATCTTTGAGAAGTTCTTAATAAATCTCCGGTAGTATCCTGCGAGTCCTAGAAAACTCCGGATCTCTCCAACTGTGGTTGGTGCTTCCCAATTGGTCACAGTGATAACCTTGGTGGGGTCAACTGCTATTCCTTCTCCGGATATAACATGTCTGAGGAATCCAACTTCCTTCAACCAAAACTCACATTTGCTGAACTTGGCATATAACTGATGTTCTTTGAGCTTCTCAAGTACCAATCGCAAATGTTCTTTATGCTCCTCTTCATTCTTTGAGAATACCAGAATATCATCAATGAAAACCACGACGAACTTATCCAAAAACTCCATAAACACTTTGTTCATCATGTTCATAAAATAGGCAGGTGCGTTAGTCAGTGCAAATGACATAACGGTATACTCATACAGTCCATATCTTGTGGTGAATGCTGTCTTACGTATGTCCTGCTCTCGAATCTTCAACTGATGGTACCCTGATCGCAAATCGATCTTGGAAAACACTTTAGCCCCTTGCAATCGATCAAACAGATCATTGATCATTGGTAGCGGGTACTTGTTTTTGATTGTTACTTCGTTCAATCCTCGATAATCAACAACCATTCTTAACGATCCATCCTTCTTCTCCACTAGAAGTACTGGTGATCCCCAAGGCGAAGAACTTGGGTGAATGTAACCTTCATCCAGTAACTCCTTAATCTGCTTCTTAATTTCCACCAAATCCTTTGCGGGCATCCTGTATGGTCGCTTTGATATTGGCCCAGTGCCTGGCAAAAGCTCAATCAAAAACTCAATGTCTCTATCCGGTGGCATGCCTGGCAACTCTTCTGGAAATACATCAGGAAAATCCTTTAGCACTGGTACTTCCTCTTGCACAACTCCTGATAAGGAATTTACTTGTGTCCTGTTTGGTGCATGTCGGGATACATACTTGATCCTTCTTCCTTCTGGCGTTGTTAGCAAAATTGTCTTACTGGCGCAATCGATGTTTCCTCCATACATCGACAGCCAATCCATACCGAGAATTACATCCAAACCTTGGGATTCCAGAATAATTAAATCCGATGGGAAAACATGCCTTCCTATACTTAATGGCACTTGAAAACATCCTTGTCCGGCCATGTACTCTGCTCCTGGCGAGCTTACTAGCATAGGTGTCTTAAGAACCCTAGGGGGCAGGCTATACTTTTCCACAAATCCCCTTGACATGTATGAATGCGATGTACCAGTATCAAAAAGAACGAGTGCAGTAAATGACTTAACCAAAAACTTACCTATTACTTCATCGGGCTGAGCTTCAACCTCCTCCACGTTAACGTGGTTCACCTGTCCCCTGTTGAAAGGGTTCGGCTTCTTTCCAGAGCTTCCATTGCCGTTTTGGCCTTCAGGACATTCTTTGGCATAATGTCCGGTCTTGGAACACTTGAAACAGGTGACTTGACTCAGATCTCTCTTGGCTGGGGTTGATGGGGTGTTGCGGTTCTGTCCATTGCTTCCTCCATTCCCATTACCATTCTTGGTGCCATTGTGATTGTGCGAGCTACCTACTCCATGGGTATGCTGAAACTGTCCTCCAAGTCTAGGGGTAAAACGTGGCTTCTGCTGAGCTCCTGAATTATACTTTCCTTGTCCATACTTCCTCTTGCAGTTCTCAATTTGCTGCTGCTTCCCTTCAATCATAAGAGCACGATCTACCAACTCCTGGTAGTTGTTGAAGGTGGCTACCATCAACTGCATACTCAACTCATCATTCAGTCCTTCCAAGAATTTCTCCTTCTTAGCTACATCCGTAGCAATGTCATCTGGGGCATAACGTGCTAGCTTACTAAACTCCTCCACATACTGGCCAACTGTCCGTCCTCCTTGGCGCAAGTTACGACACTCACGCTTCTTCATGGCCATTGCTCCTGCTGAAACATGGGCAGTACAAAAAGCCTGCTGAAACTGGTCCCATGTGATAGTGTCGACTGGGAAGGTGGTTGTGAAATTCTCCCACCATGATGCCGCGGGTCCTTCTAACTGATGTGCAGCAAGCTTCACCTTCTCCGCATCTGTGCATCCTGCTGTGGTCAACTCCCTAGCTGTCTTGCGGTGTAACGCCCTCGATGCGGCTATATCTCCCACGTGTCGTGGCACGACTTAGAGGCATAACCGCATTGAAAGCAATGTCGCAAGTTAGGAAATCATCACACATCCCATGTACATAAATAACATAAAGGGGAGGTACATAGTTGGATTACACTCGCCACGCCACATCAAAGTACCTAAATAACATACATCATCCAAACACTCATGGCCCGACTACTGCGCCAAAATAAAAGATAACCCAACAAGCGACATAGGTCCCGATCACCCCAACTGGGCTCCACTACTGATCATCAGGAAAAGACACATAGTAACGCTGAGAATCCGCGTCGTACTCCCACTTGAGCTCAAGCGCGCCATCTGGAGCTGTATCATCTGTCCCTGCATCTAGTGTAATAGTAATCTGTGAGCCACAGGGACTCAGCAATCTTGCACCCTCGCGATCAAGACTATTTAAGCTTAATAGGTAGGAAAGGGGTAATGTATAAGTGGAGCTGCAGCAAGCGACTAGCATATATGGTGGCTAACTTATTCGCAAAAGAGAGCGAGAAGAGGAGGCAAAGCTCGAGCGAGAAACTAGGGAGCAACCTGCGCAAACATAACTCCAACACCGTGTCCACTTCCCGGACTCCGCCGAGAAGAGGCCATCACGGCAACACACTCAGTTGATTCATTTTAATTAATTAAGGTTCAAGTTATCTACAAGCGGACATTAACAAATTCCCATCTGCCCATAACCGCGGGCACGGCTTTCGAAAGATCAATCCCTGCAGGGGGTCCCAACTTAGCCCATAACAAGCTCTCACGGTCAACGAAGGAATAGACCTCCACCCAAGACACACGATCAGACTCGATATCTCGGTACAACAAGATGATTCGACAGGTTAAAACAAGTCCATCAATACCGCCCGAATGTGCCGACAAATCCCGATAGGAGCTGCACATATCTCGTTCTTAGGGCACACTCAGATGAGCTCTCCATACAACTAAAACCAAACCTCGAGTTTCCCCAAGGGAGCGCTGCACAGGACTCTAGTTCGGACCAACACTCAGAGGAGCACTCGCCCGTGGGGGGCTAAATTAAAGATGACCCTCGGGCTCTGGAAACCCAAGGGAAAAAGGTGTAGGTGGCAAATGGTAAAACCAATGTTGGGCATTGCTGGAAAAGCTTTAATCAAGGCGAACTATCAAGGGGTTCCCATTATAGCCCAACCGCGTAAGGGACGCAACAATCCGGGAACATAACACCGATATGACGGAAACTAGGAGGGCAAGAGTGGAACAAAACACTAGGCGAGAGGCCGAGCCTTCCACCCTTTACCAAGTATATAGATGGATTAAGATAACATGGCAATATAATGATATCCCAACAAGTAAATAAATGTTCCAGCAAGGAACGACTCCAATCTTCACCTACAACTAGCAACGCTATAAGAAGGGGGCTGAGCAAAGCAGTAACATAGCCAATCAATGGTTTGCTAGGACAATGGTGGGTTAGAGGCTCAATCATGGAAATTGGGAGGCTGACAAGCAAGTGCTAGGCATCGTAGCATTGGCATAGCAAAAGGGCGAGCAAACTAGCATAGCAAAGATAGTAGTGATTTCGAGGGTATGATCATCTTACCTGCACAGTTGTCAGAGTTGACTGGATCCTCACAAGCAAACTCAGCGGACTCCTCGTTAGCGAACTCATCTCCCGGCTCTACCCAACAACACAAACAAGCGACAAGGATACAATCAACCACCTGCAAGGACAAACAATAAGATGCAATGATGGTATGCTATGCGGGATGCGATGCGGGATGCAAAATGCAAGACGTGACAGGAAATGCATGACCCTGGCCTCAACATGGAAAACCAAGTGTGCCACTGGATAGAGGGGATGAAATCACCTGAAAACGATATAAAGATCATAGGAATCGGAGCTACGGTTTGGAAATGGCAAGTGTTTTACTAAATGAACCGGTCTGCGATTTACAGCAAGTAGGCACCTAAATGCAACGAAATGAACATGCTACAGCCACCAAACATGACAACAAAATACATGGCAGGGATGTACACAAGATGCTTATCAAAACACTAGCACTGAGCCACGGCCAAATTCATCCATTATGAGGTTCAAACAAGCATGGCAAAAACGAATAAGCAAAACAGATTTCAGACTTTGTGAAATTAACACTAGTCTGAAATTTCAGACCACGATGCTCTCTTCGGAGCAGCAAAACAACATGATACATAACATGAACATGACAAGTAAGAACATGGCATGGAGCTACTCAACAAGCTTAACAAAATACCCAAAGTGACCTAGGGCCAAAAGGGTTCACAAAATACTCTAACGAGCACACGAACATAGATGAAACACAATCAGTTTTCAGACTTAGTGAAAACTGAGACATGCTGAAATCTAACTCACGAAGGCATGTAAACGAGCTCGATGCACTCACTACGGTGCAAGTCATGGCAAGGCAAGCATATATCCATAAAGAAGACACAAAATGCTAGCTAGACATGGCAAGAACAATGGCATAGCATGCATTGATCACTAACAATAGCATCGGCAAAATCGCAAACAAGTTGACGATCTGCCCAGATTTACCACGAAGCAAAAGTAGAGCTCGATTGACTCAAGCTAGAGCACTCCACATATGCAAACAAAGACATGTATGGATAGAGCATAACATGAATATCAAAACTCCCTTATTGATCATCCTCAAAAGAGGCACGGATCACTAGGAAACAAGCTGAACATATGGCATCATGAACTAAAATATCCCAGACTTAGAGAAATTCACTAAGTCCCTGAAAACAGAATTCTCAGGTGCCTCTCTTTGCAAGCTTGCACAAGTCACCACACACATCCTAAAAATGCATGGGTGGCACCTCTAGAAAGAAGACAAAATGCTTAACAATTAATCCCAAAGAGTCACAGGCATATCATGCACACAATAATCATGGCAAAAATGACAAAAGTCTATGACGAACTAACGGATCTGCAATTTAACTCACGAAGCCTCCTTCTAACAGCATTTTAGGCATCAAGATGAACTCAAATGAAAATCATGCAATGAAATGAAATGATGTACATGTCGAGACGAACATTTTGATATATCATATGTCCAAAACGGAGCTACGGATGCGAAGATATGATGCGATGAACATAGGCAAAAAAATTAGGGTTAGGGATAAAAAGTCAACCCGAGATCCAGATCTGGATCCGGGGGTACTGTAGCAACACGGCTCCCGAGGATCGCCGGAATCCACGCCGAAGTTGTTGGGGCGGCCGGAGATGGCCGGAGTAGTCGGGGCGGCGGTGGTGATGGCGGGAGATGGCCGGGCGGCGAGGCGCGACCGAAGCGGTGGCCGGGCGGCTCGGCGCCGGCGAGAGAGCAGGGCGCTGGCGAGGAGACGAGTGGCGACCGGCCGGGCGGTGGGCGGCGGCGCGCGCGCCGGCGGGGAGGCGGCGGATGGCGGCGGGCGAGGGAGCCGGGCGGCGGGGTCGGGCGCGGGGCGCGGCCCGGCTGCGCGGCGAGGAGGGCCCTTCTTGGGCCGAGCGGGCCGGCGGCGGAGACGAGGGCGGTGCGACACGTGGCGCGAGCTAAGTGGCGGCGGCAGTGTGTCCGGTGCGGACGGACAATGTCCGGCGCGGCGGAGACGATTTTTAGGGTTTCGGGGGAGAAGGAGATCCGGATTCGGAGGGGCTCTTTATATAGAGGTGGAGGGAGCTAGGAGAGTCCAAATGAGGTGCGGTTTTCGGCCAAGCGATCGTGATCGAACGCTCTGGGAAATGGAGCAGAGTTTGGTGGTTTTGGGCCAAATTGGAGTGGTGTTGGGCTGCAACACACACGAGGCCTTTTCGGTCCCTCGGTTAACCGTTGGAGTATCAAACGAAGTCCAAATGACCCGAAACTTGACAGGCGGTCTACCGGTAGTAAACCAAGGCCGCATGGCAAGTCTCGGTCCAATCCGGAAATGTTTAATCCCCACACACGAAAGAAAGCTAGAAATGGCCACCGGAGGAGAACGAAGCGCCGGAATGCAAAACGGACAACGGGGAAAATGCTCGAATGCATGAGATGAACATGTATGCAATTGCAATGCACGTGATGACATGATATGAGATGCATGAAAACGAAAACAACACACGGAGACAAAGACCTGAACCCGAGAAATAAATACAACTTAACGCCGGAAACGGCAAGAGTTATGTCTGGGACGTTACAACACTCCACCACTACGAAAAGATCTCGGCCCGTGGTCTAGGACTGAAAGAACTCCGGGTACTCAGAACGGAGGTAATCCTCACGTGCCCAGGTAGCTTCACGGTCGGAATGGTGTGACCACTTGACTTTGAGAAATTTGATTGACTTGTTGCAAGTCCTGCATTCAGTCTCTTCAAGGATTGCAACTAGGTGCTCACGATAGGAGAGATCTTCTTGGAGCTCAATGTCCTCGAAGTTGACGGTGCGTTCAGGCATCTTGAAGCACTTACGGAGTTGGGAGACATGGAACACATCATGAACATTTGCAAAGTTTGAAGGAAGCTCGAGTTGATAGGTGAGGTCGCCTCTCTTTCTGACAATCTTGAAAGGTCCGACGTATCTGGGGGCAAGCTTCCCTTTGATACCGAAGCGACGAGTCCCTTTCATAGGAGAGACGCGGAGGTAAACATGATCTCCGATCTCGAAAGCCAAATCACGGTGCTTACTATCATAGTAGCTCTTCTGGCGGGATTGGGCTACTTTAAGGTTATCACCAATGACCTTGCACATTTCTTCTGCCTCTATGATTAAGTCATTACCCAGCAGCTGACGTTCACCGGTTTCAGACTAGTTGAGAGGGGTACGCCACTTCCTACCATACAGAATTTCAATTGGGGCCTTGCCCGAACTTGTTTGAAAACTGTTGTTGTATGAGAATTCAGCATAAGGAAGACAATCCTCCCACTTCATGCCGAAGGAGATAACGCAAGCCCTGAGCATATCTTCAAGAATCTGGTTGACACGCTCGACTTGACCGCTTGTTTGAGGATGGAAAGCAGTGCTGAAGCAAATGTTGGTGCCCATGGCCTTCTGAAAAGAATCCCAAAACTTGGAGGTAAAGATGCTGCCACGGTCTGAAGATATCACTTAAGGAATACCGTGCAGAGAGACAATTCGAGAGGCATAGAGTTCCGCCAATTGAGCTGCAGTGATTGACTCTTTGATAGGCAGAAAGTGAGCCACTTTGGTGAGCTAGTCGATGACAACGTATATAGCATCATTGCCACGCTTGGACTTTGGAAACCCAGTCACGAAGTCCATTTCAATGTGGTCAAACTTCCATTCTGGAATGGCAAGAGGTTGGAGGAGACCTGCTGGCCTTTGGTGTTCTGCCTTCACTCTTCCGCAGACATCACATTCATTCACGAATTGAGCGATCTCGCGCTTCATTCGAGTCCACCAATAAGTTTGCTTAAGATCCTGATACATCTTCGTGCTCCCAGGGTGGATGGAGAGGAGAGAATTGTGAGCCTCGTTCATGATCACTTTACGAAGGTCACCTTTGGGTACCACAATTCGATCCTCGAAGAAGAGAGTATCCTTATCATCAAGGCGGTAGCACTTGTACTTGGACTGACTCTTTGCGATACCAGTCTTCACCTTTTTCACCATAGCATCAAGAAGCTGGGCTTGGCGAATCTGGTGTTCCAAGGTAGGAGAGACTTGAAGGTTGGCGAGGAAACCTTGAGGAATCATTTGCAGATTAAGTTTGCGAAAAGCTTCACAAAGCTCGGGTTGATAAGGCTTCAGAATCAGACTGTTGCAATATGCTTTCCTACTCAAAGCGTCAGCAATCACATTGGCCTTGCCTGGAGTATACTCGATACTCGGATTGTACTCTTGAATCATTTCGACCCATCGAGTTTGCCTTAGGTTGAGATTAGGCTGGGTGAAGATGTACTTGAGACTCTTGTGATCAGTGAAAATATCCACTTTCCTTCCCAATAGAAGATGTCTCCAAGTCAACAAAGCATGCACAACTGCCGCCAACTCGAGAACATGAGTGGGGTAGTTCTTCTCATTAGGCTTCAACTGGTGAGAGGTATAAGCAACAACTTTCTTCTCTTGCATCAGTACATCACCGAGACCTTGGAGAGAGGCATCACAAAAGACCTCATACGACTTGGTTTCATCAGGCGGAGTCAGAACTGGAGCAGTGATCAACTTCTCTTTCAAAGTGTTGAAAGCAATATCACACTCCGGAGACCAAACGTGCTTGGCATGCTTCTGAAGAAGATTTGAGAGAGGCTTCGTGATCTTAGAAAAGTTTTCAACGAATCTTCGGCAGTAGCTTGCGAGACCGAGGAAGCTACGGAGTTGCTTCATGTTCTGAGGAGGTTCCCAATTAACAATTACAGACACCTTCTCAGGATTCACGGAAATGCCCTTGGCAGAGATGATATGACCAAGATAAAGAACCTCATCGAGCCAAAATTCACACTTGGAGAACTTGGCGTAGAACTGATGTTCCCTGAGCTTGTCAAGAACCAAACGCAAGTGCTTGGCATGATCTTCCTTGTTCTTGGAGAAAACCAGAATGTCGTCGAGATAGACCAAACAGAAGTCATTGGTGTAGGGGTTGAAGATGAAGTTCATCATGCGAGAGAACGTCGGAGGAGCGTTGGCGAGGCCAAAAGACATGACAGTGGATTCATATGACCCATAGCTTGTCCTGGAAGCCGTCTTGGGAATATCTTGCTCACGGATTCGAATCTGATGATAACCCATACGGAGATCAAGCTTGGAGAATACTTTGGCACCCTTGAGTTGTTCGAACAGCTCATTGATGTTGGGAAGTGGATATTTGTTCTTGATGGTCTTCTTGTTCAGTGGACGATAATCAACACAAAGTCGGTCCGTTCCATCCTTCTTCTTCACAAAAAGAACACCACAACCCCACGGAGAAGTACTAGGCCGAATGAGACCCATTCTTTCTTGAACATCGAGTTGTTTCTTCAACTCCTTCAACTCTTCAGGGCCGAGCTTGTAGGGATGTTTGCACATAGGTTCCGTACCGGGCTCAAGTTCAATAACAAATTCAACGGGCCGGTGCGTAGGCATTCCTGGGAGTTCTTCTGGGAAGACGTCTTGATACTCACAAATGACTGGGATCTGCGAAATAGCATCCAATTCACCCTTCTCATTGAGAGAAAACAACCGGATTGTATCGTCACGAGCAGCAAAGACAATGACATCCTCAGACGAATGAGTCAGTTGAATCTGCCTGGCTGCACAATCAAGCTGAGCTTTATGCTTAGAGAGCCAGTCCATCCCAAGAATAAGATCAATATCGGAATCGCCAAGAACAATTAGGGAAGAAAGGAACTTGTAGTCGCCCAAGGTGATAGTAACATCCGGGACACAGAAATTAGCTGTCATTTGTTTGCCCGGTGACACAATTTGTAAAGAATTTTGCAGGTGCTGGTAATCGCAGTCATACTTTGATGCAAAAGGTTTGGAAATGAAGCAATGCGATGCACCAATGTCAAAAAGAACTTTTGCAGGAATATCATTAATAGCAAGGTTACCCATGATGACATCTGACAAATCCTCTGCCTGAGCTGTGTTCATCAAGTTGACCTTGGCGGACTTGGGGTTATGCTTGACCACAGCTGTACTTGCTGATCTGACAGGAGGAGGAGGAAGACGCCTTTGGTTGAAGCACTTGTTGGCGTAGTGAACCTTCTGTTGGCACTTGTTGCACGTGACCTCTGAAAGCAGACGGTGGTACGGAGCACCCGATCTTGGAGCTTGAGACGAAGTCTTGTTCTGAAAGCCTGGGTTGGGTGGGTGGGAAGAACCACTGCCACCTTTGCTCTTCTGCTGATACGGCTGACGGAATGGAGGAGGAGGAAGCCAATACTTCTGCTGCTTGGCCACTTGAGTAGAGGAAGAAGGCCTAGTGTCTCTGACTCGCTTCCTGGAAGCATCACAACTCAACTGAGCAGCCTCTTGCTTCAGTGCCATGTTGTAGAACTCATCGTACCTCAACGGCTCAAAAAGGACAAGAGCGAGCTGAATTTCTTCATGAAGACCACCCCTGAACTGGCATATCATGCTCTTCTCATCAGGAACATCCTGCTTGGCAAAACGGGCGAGCTTCTGGAACAACTTGTTGTAGTCATAGACAGATAAAGAGCCTTGCTTTAGATTGCGGAATTCCTCACGTTTGCTTTCTGTCACACTCTGGGGGATGTGATGAGCTCGGAAATCTCGACGGAAATCATCCCAAGTGATCAAACGTCCACCTCTGGAATCCCTGTACTGCTGGAACCACTCTGCAACCTAATCTTTGAGCTGGAAAGAAGCAAACTTGATGAAATCTTCAGGCCTGACGTTGCTGCATTCAAAATGCTTGCCCAGATCCACTAGCCAATCGTCAGCATTGGTAGCCTCAACACAATTGCTGAACGTCTTTGGACCATTAGCGAGGAACTGGTTCAGAGTAGCAAAATGGTTCTGATTGTTGCCTTGATTCCCTTGACTCCCTTGATTCCGCTCTTGGAGGATTTGCATGATCAACTGTGTATTTGCATTGGTTGTGGCCATCACAGCTTGCGAAGCCTCCGGAGGAGGTGGAGGTGGTGGCAGATCAGGATTCGGAGTCGTGCGCGTTGGAGGAGCCATCCTGAAGAGGTTGACCACCATTAGCACACAAATAGACAAATATTGAAGTTGAATCCAACGGAATGAAAATTGCAACATAAAGTATTCACATCCGAACAAAATGAACGAATGCACTTCTCTTGAAGTGGTCACATATCCCTAAATTGCGAAGCCACGTAGAATTAGGTAGAAGAGGTAAATCAACAAGGGATGGAATCAACATATGACTTCGAAGCAATTCGAATACCACAACTGAAAATAAAACCAAGGATTGGCTTGTGAAATAAGCCGGAACAAACATATGATAGAGATTTCGTCCGAAGTTTTCGTGGTGGGACCTACACGAGCTCGATCGTACAACACCATCATGTACAAGGCAGTGCACATGACATACGAAGCGTCCCCGAGTCAGCATAGCGAAGGACTCTTTAAGACACAACGAGACCACTGTAAAATCGACCGTGAATAGGCGAACCACTAGACGTCGAACCCCAATTTCATATCATACATCTGTCGGAAGGATATCCTAAGAGCTACTTGAATTCCCACCTATGAAACTCCCGAAACTTTCCGGTTATGCAATCAGGTGTTGGGGATACAGGGGAAGCATAATATCTTACCCAAACTAGCAAATCCTACATCCAGCTATATCCATCCTTCAACACATAACCAAGAAACCTTCGAAACCATCTACCTCAACCTTCGAAAAGCATCCGTTATACAAGTTATGGCGATACTCCCGAACTCCCGCCCCAGTACTGGGTGGTGTCGAGGTTATCTCACCAACGAACTGCATTAAGGAGATTTTCGATGTCGCGAACATATCTCAAGTATTCCAGAATTGCAACGATAAAATTATGATGACAACACCTCAGAGCTAAACTCCCCGGGACACTTCCACCAAACCCCTTACAGGAGACACCAAGACAGTGTTCTCATCATAAGCCATCGGAACAAATCCAAGATACTCGCGTGATCCTAAAAATTTTTTTAGTGAAATTTGAGAAGAGAAGAGTCAAAACTCTACGTCAGGATGCCTTACCAGAGCGATATATAATTCCTAAATGACTCAAAACATTTTTCTAGACACAACTCGGCTGCTAAACGATCAAACAGTGGGGGCTCCTAAGGTCGGGGAAGGCTCTGATAACCAACTTGTAACTCCCTCGATGCGGCTATATCTCCCACGTGTCGAGGCACGACTTAGAGGCATAACCGCATTGAAAGCAATGTCACAAGTTAGGAAATCATCACACATCCCATGTACATAAATAACATATAGGGGAGGTACATAGTTGGCTTACACTCGCCACGTCACATCAAAGTACATAAATAACATACATCATCCAAACACTCATGGCCCGACTACGGCGCCAAAATAAAAGATAACCCAACAAGCGACATAGGTCCCGATCACCCCAACTGGGCTCCACTACTGATCATCAGGAAAAGACACATAGTAACGCTGAGAATCCTCGTCGTACTCCCACTTGAGCTCAAGCGCGCCATCTGGAGCTGTATCATCTGTCCCTGCATCTGGTGTAATAGTAATCTGTGAGCCACAGGGGCTCAGCAATCTCGCACCCTCGCGATCAAGACTATTTAAGCTTAATAGGTAGGAAAGGGGTAACGTATAAGTGGAGCTGCAGCAAGCGACTAGCATATATGGTGGCTAACTTATTCGCAAAAGAGAGCGAGAAGAGGAGGCAAAGCTCGAGCGAGAAACTAGGGAGCAACCTGCGCAAACATAACTCCAACACCGTGTCCACTTCCCGGACTCCGCCGAGAAGAGGCCATCACGGCAACACACTCAGTTGATTCATTTTAATTAATTAAGGTTCAAGTTATCTACAACCAGACAATAACAAATTCCCATCTGCCCATAACCGCGGGCACGGCTTTCAAAAGATCAATCCCTGCAGGGGGGGTCCCAACTTAGCCCATAACAAGCTCTCACGGTCATCGAAGGAATAGACGTCCACCCAAGACACACCGATCAGACTCGATATCTTGGTACAACAAGATGATTCGACAGGTTAAAACATGTCCAGCAACACCGCCCGAATGTGCCGACAAATCCTGATAGGAGCTGCACATATCTCGTTCTCAGGGCACACTCAGATGAGCTCTCCATACAACTAAAACCAAACCTCGAGTTTCCCCGAGGGGGCGCTGGACAGGACTCTAGTTCGGACCAACACTCAGAGGTGCACTGGCCCGTGGGGGGCTAAAATAAAGATGACCCTCGGGCTCCGGAAACCCAAGGGAAAAAGGGGTAGGTGGCAAATGGTAAAACCAATGTTGGGCATTGCTGGAAAATCTTTAATCAAGGCGAACTATCAAGGGGGTCCCATTATAGCCCAACCACGTAAGGGACGCAACAATCCGGGAACATAACACCGATATGACGGAAACTAGGGGGGCAAGAGTGGAACAAAACACTGGGCAAGAGGCCGAGCCTTCCACCCTTTACCAAGTATATAGATGCATTAAGATAACATGGCAATATAATGATATCCCAACAAGTAAATAAATGTTCCAACAAGGAACGGCTCCAATCTTCACATGCAACTAGCAACGCTATAAGAAGGGGGCTGAGCAAAGCGGTAACATAGCCAATCAACGGTTTGCTAGGACAATGGTGGGTTAGAGGATCAATCATGGCAATTGGGAGGCTGACAAGCAAGTGGTAGGCATCGTAGCATTGGCATAGCAAAAGGGCGAGCAAACTAGCATAGCAAAGATAGTAGTGATTTCGAGGGAATGATCATCTTGCCTGCACAGTTGTCAGAGTTGACTGGATCCTCACAAGCAAACTCAGCGGTCTCCTCATTAGAGAACTCGTCTCCCGGCTCTACCCAACAACACAAACAAGCAACAAGGATACAATCAACCACGTGCAAGGACAAACAATAAGATGCAATGATGGTATGCTATGCGGGATGCGATGCGGGATGCAAAATGCAAGATGTGACAGGAAATGCATGACCCTGGACTCAACTTGGAAAACCAAGTGAGCCACTGGATAGAGGGGAGGAAATCACCAGAAAACGATATAAAGATCATAGGAATCGGAGCTACGGTTTGGAAATGGCAAGCGTTTTACGAAATGAACCGGTCTGCAATTTACAACAAGTAGGCACCTAAATGCAACGAAATGAACATGCTACAGCCACCAAACATGACAACAAAATACATGGCACGGATGTACACAAGATTCTTATCAAAACACTAGCACTGAGCCACGGCCAAATTCATCCATTATGAGGTTCAAACAAGCATGGCAAAAACGAATAAGCAAAACAGATTTCAGACTTAGTGAAATTAACACTAGTCTGAAATTTCAGACCACGATGCTCTCTTCGGAGCAGCAAAACAACATGATACATAACCTGAACATGACAAGTAAGAACATGGCATGGAGCTACTCAACAAGATTAACAAAACACCCAAAGTGACCTGGGGCCAAAAGGGTTCACAAAATACTTTAACGAGCACACGAACATAGATGAAACACAATCAGTTTTCAGACTTAGTGAAAACTGAGACATGCTGAAATCTAAGTCACGAAGGCATGTAAACGAGCTCGATGCACTCACTACGGTGCAAGTCATGGCAAGGCAAACATATATCCATAAAGAAGACACAAAATGCTAGCTAGACATGGCAAGAACAATGGCATAGCATGCATGGATCACTAACAATAGCATCGGCAAAATCGCAAACAAGTTGACGATCTGCCCAGATTTACCACGAAGCAAAAGTAGAGCTCGGTTGACTCAAGCTAGAGCACTCCACATATGCAAACAAAGACATGGATGGATAGAGCATAACATGAATATCAAAACTCCCTTACTGATCATCCTCAAAAGAGGCACAGATCACTAGGAAACAAGCTGAACATATGGCATCATGAACTAAAATATCCCAGACTTAGTGAAATTCACTAAGTCCCTGAAAACAGAATTCTCAGGTGCCTCTCTTTGCAAGATTGCACAAGTCACCACACACATCCTAGAAATGCATGGGTGGCACCTCTGGAAATAAGACAAAATGCTTAACAATTAATCCCAAAGAGTCACAGGCATATCATGCACACAATAATCATGGCAAAAATGACAAAAGTCTATGATCAACTAACGGATCTGCAATTTAACTCACGAAGCCTCCTTCTAACAGCATTTTAGGCCTCAAGATGAACTCAAATGAAAATCATGCAATGGAATGAAATGATGTACATGTCGAGACGAACATTTTGATATATCATATGTCCAAAACGGAGCTACGGATGCAGAGATATGATGCGATGAACATAGGCAAAAAAATTAGGGTTAGGGATAAAAAGTCAACCCGAGATCCAGATCTGGATCCGGGGGTACTGTAACAACACGGCTCCCGAGGATCGCCGGAATCCACGCCGAAGTTCTCGGGGCGGCCGGAGATGGCCGGAGTAGTCGGGGCGGCGGTGGTGATGGCGGGAGATGGCCGGGAGGCGAGGCGCGGCCGAAGGGGTGGCCGGGCGGCTCGGCGCCGGCGAGAGAGCAGGGCGCTGGCGAGGAGACGAGCGGCGACCGGCCGGGCGGTGGGCGGCGGCGCGCGCGCCGGCGGGGAGGCGGCGGATGGCGGCGGGCGAGGGAGCCGGGCGGCGGGGTCGGGCGCGGGGATACGTTGTTCCCTTTGTCATCGGTATGTTACTTGCCCGAGATTCAATCGTCGGTATCTTAATACCTAGTTCAATCACGTTATCGACAAGTCTCTTTACTCGTTTCATAATACATCATCTTGCAACTAAATCATTAGTTTTAATGCTTGCAAGGCTTATGTGATGTGCATTACCGAGAGGGCCCAGAGATACCTCTCCGACAATCGGAGTGACAAATCCTAATCTCGAAATACGCCAACCCAACATTCACCTTTGGAGACACCTGTAGAGCTCCTTTATAATCACCCAATTATGTTGTGACGTTGGGTAGCACACAAAGTGTTCCTCCGGTAAACGGGAGTTGCATAATGTCATAGTCATAGGAACATGTATAAGTCATGAAGAAAGTAATAGCAACATACTAAACGATCGGGTGCTAAGCTAATGGAATGGGTCGTGTCAATCACATCATTCTCCTAATGATCTGATCCCATTAATCAAATGACAACACATATCTATGGTTAGGAAACATAACCATCTTCGATTAACGAGCTAGTCAAGTAGAGGCATACTAGTGACATTTGCTTTGTCTATGTATTCACACAAGTATTATGTTTCCGGATAATACAATTCTAGCATGAATAATAAACATTTATCATGATATAAGGAAATAAAATAATAACATTATTATTGCCTCTGGGGCATATTTCCTTCACTCTCCCACTTGCACTAGAGTCAATAATCTAGATTACACAGTAATGATCCTAACACCCATGGAGCTATGGTGCTGATCATGTTTTGCTTGTGGAAGAGGCTTAGTCAACGGGTCTGCTACATTCAGATCCGTATGTATCTTGCAAATCTCTATGTCTCCCACCTGGACTAGATCCCGGATGGAATTGAAGCGTCTCTTGATGTGCTTGGTTCTCTTGTGAAATCTGGATTCCTTTGCCAAGGCAATTGCACAAGTATTGTCACAAAATATTTTCATTGGACCCGATGCACTAGGTATGACACCTAGATCAGATATGAACTCCTTCATCCAGACTCCTTCGTTTGCTGCTTCCGAAGCAGCTATGTACTCCGCTTCACATGTAGATCCCGCCACAACGCTTTGTTTAGAACTACACCAACTGACAGCTCCACCGTTTAATGTAAACACGTATCCGGTTTGCGATTTAGAATCGTCCGGATCTATGTCAAAGCTTGCATCAATGTAACCATTTACGATGAGCTCTTTGTCACCTCCATATATGAGAAACATATCCTTAGTCCTTTTCAGGTATTTCAGGATGTTCTTGACCGCTGTCCAGTGATCCACTCCTGGATTACTTTGGTACCTCCCTGCTAGACTTATAGCAAGACATACGTCAGGTCTGGTACACAGCATTGCATACATGATAGAGCCTATGGCTGAAGCATAGGGAACATCTTTCATTTTCTCTCTATCTTCTGCATTGGTCGGACTTTGAGTCTTACTCAATTTCACACCTTGTAACACAGGCAAGAATCCTTTCTTTGCTTGATCCATTTTGAACTTTTTCAAAACTTTGTCAAGGTATGTGCTTTGTGAAAGTCCAATTAAGCGTCTCGATTTGTCTCTATAGATCTTGATGCCCAATATGTAGGCAGCTTCACCGAGGTCTTTCATAGAAAAACTTTTATTCAAGTATCCTTTTATGCTATCGAGAAATTCTATATCATTTCCGATTAGTAATATGTCATCTACATATAATATCAGAAATGTTACAGAGCTCCCACTCACTTTCTTGTAAATACAGGCTTCTCCAAAAGTCTGTATAAAACCAAATGCTTTGATCACACTATCAAAGCGTTTATTCCAACTCCGAGAGGCTTGCACCAGTCCGTAAATGCATCGCTGGAGCTTGCATACTTTGTTAGCTCCCTTTGGATCGACAAAACCTTCCGGCTGCATCATATACAACTCTTCTTGCAGAAATCCATTCAGGAATGCAGTTTTGACATCCATTTGCCAAATTTCATAATCATAAAATGCGGCAATTGCTAATATGATTCGAACAGACTTAAGCATCGCTACGGGCGAGAAGGTCTCATCGTAGTCAATCCCTTGAACTTGCCGAAAACCTTTTGTGACAAGTCGAGCTTTGTAGACAGTAACATTACCGTCAGCGTCAGTCTTCTTCTTGAAGATCCATTTATTCTCAATTGCTTGCCGATCATTGGGCAAGTCAACCAAAGTCCATACTTTGTTCTCATACATGGATCCCATCTCAGATTTCATGGCTTCAAGCCATTTTGCGGAATCTGGGCTCACCATCGCTTCTTCATAGTTCGCAGGTTCATCATGATCTAGTAGCATGACTTCCAGAACAGGATTACCTTACCACTCTAGCGTGGATCTTACTTTGGTTGATCTACGAGGTTCAGTAGTATCTTGTTCTGAAGTTTCATGATCATTATCATTAGCTTCCTCACTAATTGGTGTAGGTGTCACAGAAACAGGTTTCTGTGATGTACTACCTTCCAATAAGGGAGCAGGTACAGTTACCTCGTCAAGTTCTACTTTCCTCCCAATCACTTCTTTCGAGAGAAACTCCTTCTCCAGAAAGTTTCCGAATTTAGCAACAAAAGTCTTGCCTTTGGATCTGTGATAGAAGGTGTATCCAATAGTTTCCTTTGGATATCCTATGAAGACACATTTCTCCGATTTGGGTTCGAGCTTATCAGGTTGAAGCTTTTTCACATAAGCATCGCAGCCCCAAACTTTCAGAAACGACAACTTTGGTTTCTTGCCAAACCACAGTTCATAAGGCGTCGTCTCAATGGATTTTGATGGTGCCCTATTTAACGTGAATGCAGCCGTCTCTAGAGCATATCCCCAAAACGATAGCGGTAAATCAGTAAGAGACATCATAGATCGCACCATATCAAGTAAAGTACGATTAAGATGTTCGGACACACCATTACGCTGTGGTGTTCCGGGTGGCGTGAGTTGCGAAAGTATTCCACATTGTTTCAAATGTACACCAAACTCGTAACTCAAATATTCTCCTCCACGATCAGATCGTAGGAATTTTCTTTTCTTGTTATGATGATTTTCAGCTTCACTCTGAAATTCTTTGAACTTTTCAAACGTTTCAGACTTATGTTTCATTAAGTAGATATACCCATATCTGCTTAAGTCATCTGTGAAGGTGAGAAAATAACGAAATCCGCCACAAGCCTCAACATTCATCGGACCACATACATCTGTATGTATGATTTCCAACAAATCTGTTGCTCTCTCCATAGTACCAGAGAATGGTGTTTTTGTCATCTTACCCATAAGGCACGGTTCGCAAGTACCAAGTGATTCATAATCAAGTGGTTCAAAAAGCCCATCAGTATGGAGTTTCTTCATGCGCTTCACACCGATATGACCCAAACGGTAGTGCCACAAATAAGTTGCACTATCATTATCAACTCTGCATCTTTTGGCTTCAACATTATGAATATGTGTGTCACTACTATCGAGATTTAATAAGAAAAGACCACTCTTTAAGGGTGCATGACCATAATAGATATTACTCATATAAATAGAACAACCATTATTCTCTGATTTAAATGAATAACCGTCTCGCATCAAACAAGATCCAGATATAATGTTCCTGCTTAACGCTGGCACCAAATAACAATTAATTAGGTCTAATACTAATCCGGAAGGTAGATGTAGAGGTAGCGTGCCGACTGCGATCACATCGACTTTGGAACCATTTCCCACGCGCATCGTCACCTCATCCTTAGCCAATCTTCGCTTAATCCGTAGTCCCTGTTTCGAGTTGCAAATATTAGCAACAGAACCAGTATCAAATACCCAGGTGCTACTGCGAGCATTAGTAAGGTACACATCAATAACATGTATATCACATATACCTTTGTTCACCTTGCCATCCTTCTTATCCGCCAAATACTTGGGGCAGTTCCGCTTCCAGTGACCAGTCTGCTTGCAGTAGAAGCACTCAGTTTCAGGCTTAGGTCCAGGTTTGGGTTTCTTCTCTTGAGTAGCAACTTGCTTGCTGTTCTTTTTGAAGTTCCCCTTCTTCTTCCATTTGCCCTTTTTCTTAAAACTAGTGGTCTTGTTGACCATCAACATTTGATGCTCCTTCTTGATTTCTACCTCTGCAACTTTGAGCATTGCAAAGAGCTCGAGAATAGTCTTATTCATCCCTTGCATATTATAGTTCATCACGAAGCTCTTGTAACTTGGTGGTAGTGATTGGAGAATTCCGTCAATGACGCAATCATCTAGAAGATTAACTCCCAATTGAATCAAGTGATTATTATACCCAGACATTTTGAGTATATGCTCACTGACAGAACTGTTCTCCTCCATCTTGCAGCTATAGAACTTATTGGAGACTTCATATCTCTCAATCCGGGCATTTGCTTGAAATACTAACTTCAACTCCTGGAACATCTCATATGCTCCATGATGTTCAAAACGTCGTTGAATTCCCGATTCTAAGCCGTAAAGCATGGCACACTGAACTATCGAGTAGTCCTCAGCTTTGCTCTGCCAGACGTTCATAACATCTGGTGTTGCTCCAACAGCAGGCTTGGCACCCAGCGGTGCTTCCAGGACGTAATTCTTCTATGCAGCAATGAGGATAATCCTCAAGTTACGGACCCGGTCCGTGTAATTGCTACCATCATCTTTCAACTTTGCTTTCTCAAGGAGCACATTAAAATTCAACGGAACAACACCACGGGCCATCTATCTACAATCAAACATAAACAAGCAAGATACTATCAGGTACTAAGTTCATGATAAATTTAGGTTCAATTAATCATATTACTAAAGAACTCCCACTTAGATAGACATCCCTCTAATCCTCTAAGTGATTACGTGATCCAAATCAACTAAACCATGTCCAATCATCACGTGAGATGGAGTAGTTTCATTGGTGAACATCGCTATGTTGATCATATCTACTATATGATTCATGCTCGACCTTTCGGTCTCTGTGTTCCGAGGCCATATCTGTATATGCTTGGCTCGTCAAGTACAACTTGAGTATTCTGCGTGTGCAACTGTTTTGCACCCGTTGTATTTGAACATAGAGCCTATCACACCCGATCATCACGTGGTGTCTCAGCACGAAGAACTTTCGCAACGGTGCATACTCAGGGAGAACACTTCTTGATAATTAGTGAGAGATCATCTTAAAATGCTACCGTTAATCAAAGCAAGATAATATGCATAAAAGATAAACATCACATGCAATCAATATAAGTGATATGATATGGCCATCATCATCTTGTGCTTGTGATCTCCATCTTCGAAGCACCGTCGTGATCACCATCGTCACCGGCGCGACACCTTGATCACCATCGTAGCATCATTGTCGTCTCGCCAATCTTATGCTTCCATGACTATCGGTACCGCTTAGTGATAAAGTAAAGCATTACAGCGCAATTGCATTGCATACAATAAAGCGACAACCATATGGCTCCTGCCAGTTGCCGATAACTTTGTTACAAAACATGATCATCTCATACAATAAAATTTAGCATCATGTCTTGACCATATCACATCACAACATGCCCTGCAAAAACAAGTTAGACGTCCTCTACTTTGTTGTTGCAAGTTTTACATGGCTGCTACGGGCTTAAGCAAGAACCAATCTTACCTACGCATCAAAACCACATCGATAGTTTGTCAAGTTGGTGCTGTTTTAACCTTCGCAACGACCGGGCATAGCCACTCTCGGTTCAACTAAAGTTGGAGAAACTGTCACCCGCTAGCCACCTTTGTGCAAAGCACGTCGGGAGAACCGGTCTTGCGTTAGCGTACGTGTAATGTCGGTCCGGGCCGCTTCGTCCAACAATACCGCCGAACCAAAGTATGACATGCTGGTAAGGAGTATGACTTATATCGCCCACAACTCACTTGTGTTCTACTCGTGCATATAACATCAACACATAAAACCTAGGCTCTGATACCACTGTTGGGGAACATAGTAATTTCAAAAAATTTCCTACGCACACGCAAGATGATGGTGATGCATAGCAACGAGGGAAGAGTGTGATCTACGTACCCTTGTAGACCGATAGCGGAAGCGTTATGACAACGCGGTTGATGTAGTCGTACGTCTTCACGGCCTGACCAATCAAGCACCGAAACTACGGCACCTCTGAGTTCTAGCACACGTTCAGCTCGGTGACGATCCCCGGACTCCGATCCAGCAAAGCATCGAGGAAGAGTTCCGACAGCACGACGGTGTTTTGACGATCTTGATGTACTAGCGTCGCAGGGCTTCGCCTAAGCACCACTACAATATAATCGAGGATTATGGTGGAAGGGGGCACCGCACACGGCAAAGAATATGATCACGTGGATCAACTTGTGTGTCTAGGGGTGCCCCCTGCCCCCGTATATAAAGGATCAAGGGGAGGAGGCCGGCCGGCCCCTATGGCGCGCCAAGGAGGAGTCCTCCTCCTAGTAGGAGTAGGACTCCTAGGAGGGGGAAAGAAGTGGGGAGGGAGAAGGAAAGGGGGGCGCCACCCCCCTCTCCTAGTCCAATTCGGACCAGGGGGGGAGGAGGCGTGCGGCCCACCTTTGGCTGCCCTCTCTCTCTCCACTAAGGCCCATATGGCCCATTACTTCTCCCGGGGGGTTCCGGTAACCCTCCGGCTCTCCGGTTTTCTCCGAAATCACCCGGAACACTTCCGGTGTCCGAATATAGCCGTCCAATATATCAATATTTACGTCTCCACCATTTCGAGACTCCTCGTCATGTCCGTGATCACATCCGGGACTCCGAACTAACTTCGGTACATCAAAATGCATAAACTCATAATAACTGTCATCGTAACGTTAAGCGTGCGGACCCTGCGGTTCGAGAACAATGTAGACATGACCGAGACACATCTCCGGTCAATAACCAATAGCGGGACCTGGATGCCCATATTGGCTCCTACATATTCTACGAAGATCTTTATCGGTCAGACCGCATAACAACATACGTTGTTCCCTTTGTCATCGGTATGTTACTTGCCCGAGATTCGATCGTCAGTATCTTAATACCTAGTTCAATCACGTTACCGGCAAGTCTCTTTACTCGTTTCGTAATACATCATCTTGCAACTAACTCATTAGTTGTAATGCTTGCAAGGCTTATGTGATGTGCATTACCGAGAGGGCCCAGAGATACCTCTCCGACCATCGGAGTGACAAATCCTAATCTCGAAATACGCCAACCCAACATTCACCTTTGGAGCTCCTTTATAATCACCTAGTTACATTGTGATGTTTGGTAGCACACAAAGTGTTCCTCCGGTAAACGGGAGTTGCATAATCTCATAGTCATATGAACATGTATAAGTCATGAAGAAAGCAATATCAACATACTAAACGATCGGGTGCTAAGCTAATGGAATGGGTCATGTCAATCACATCATTCTCCTAATGATGTGATCCCATTAATCAAATGACAACACATGTCTATGGTTAGGAAACATAACCATCTTCGATTAACGAGCTAGTCAAGTAGAGGCATACTAGTGACGTTTGGTGTGTCTATGTATTCACACAAGTATTATGTTTCCGGATAGTACAATTCTAGCATGAATAATAAACATTTATCATGATATAAGGAAATAAAATAATAACATTATTATTGCCTGTAGGGTATATTTCCTTAAGAAGGAATATCCTTCATTGACCGTGAGAGCTTGTGATGAGCTAAGTTGGGACACCCCTGCAGGGTTTTGAACTTTCAAAAGCCGTGTCCGTGGTTATGGGAAGATGGGAATTTGTTAATGTCCGGTTGTAGAAAACTTGACACTTGACTTAATTAAAATGCATCAACCGCGTGTGTAGTCGTGATGGTACCTTTTTGGCGGAGTCCGAGAAGTGAACACGACGTTGGAGTTATGCTTGATCATAAGTAGTTTTAGGATCACTTCTTGATCACTTCTAGTGCACGAACGTGCTTTGCTTCTCTTCTCACTCTAATTTGCGTAAGTGAGCCACCATATATGCTAGTGCTTGCTACAGCTCCACCTCACTACCTTTTCATACACATAAGCTTAAATAGTCTTGATCGCGAGGGTGTGAGATTGATGAGTCCCCGTGACTCACAGATTACTTCCAAAACCAGCTTGCAGGTGCCGATGATACTATGCAGGTCACGCAGCCGAGCTCAAGGAGGAGCTCGATGCAGATCTTGTTCATTGTGTTGTTTCATTTCAGTTGATCAGTAGTGGAGCCTAGTCGGGGCGATCAGGGATCTTATGCACTTGGGGTTGTCTTTATTTTGGTTCCGTAGTCGGACCTTGATTGTACCTGGATGATTGTAATGCTATATTTATGTTATTGTGTGAAGTGGCGATTGTAAGCCAACTATGTACCTCTTTCTTATTCAATGCATGGGCTGTGTAAAGATTACCCCTCTTGCGACATTTGCTACAATGCGGTTATGCCTCTAAGGCATGCTCCGACACGTGGGAGATATAGCCACATCATGGGTGTTACAAGTTGGTAATCAGAGCCTTCCCCGACTTAGGAGCCCCCTGCTTGATCGAATCGCTGACGTTGTTGAGTCTAGAAAAATGTTTTGAGTCTTATAGGATTATATATATCGGAGAGTAGGATTCTTTTACTCCTCAGTCCCTTCGTCACACTGGTGAGGCATCCTGACGTAGAGTTTTGACTCTTCTCTCCTAAAATTTCACTAAAAAAATTTAGGATCACGCGGGTATTTTGGAATTGTTCCGATGGTTTTGTAACGAGAACATTGTTCTTGGTGCCTCCTGACATTTAGGGGTAGTGGCAGTGTCCCGGGGAGTTGAGCTCCGAGGTGTTGTCGTCACAATTTTATCGTTGCAGTTCTGGAATATTGCCATAACTCGTAACTCTTTTATGCAGTTGTTGGTGAGATAACCTCGACGGCACCCAGTACTGGGGCGGGAGTTCGGGAGTATTGCCATAACTCGTATAACGGATGCTTTTCGAAGGTTTAGGTAAATGATTTTCGAAGGTTTCTTGGTTATGTGTTGAAGGATGGATACAACTGGATGTAGGATTTGTTAGTTTTGGGTGAGATATTATGCTTCTCGTATATCCCCAACACCTGATTGCATAACAAGAAAGTTTCGGGAGTTTATAAGTGGGAATTCAAGTAGCTCCTAGGATATCTTTCCGACAGATGCATGATATGAGATTGGGGTTCGATGTCTAGTGGTCCGCCCATCCACGGTTGGTTTTACAGTGGTCTTGTTGTGTCTTAAAGAGTCCTTGGCTATGATGACTCGGGGACGCTTCGTATGTCATGTGCACTGCCTTGTACATGATGGTGTTGTACGATCGAGCCCGTGTGGGCCCCACCATGAAAACTTCGGACGAAATCTCTATCTTATGTTTGTTTCCGGCTTATTTTGCAAGCCAATCCTTTGTTTTGTTTTCATTATGGTATTCTAGTTGCTTCAATGTCAAGTGTTGATTCCATACCTTTCCTAAGCGGTGTTCACATACTTCTATGTGAAGACTAATCCTTCTTGATCATCGAGTTCGTCAGCTCAATTTATTTTTCAATCGGCGTGTTTCTCTTAAAGTGGATCCGATCATTGTCAACATCCACAAGATCTATTTTATGCTCTCTAAACGGTGTTCTGTTTCATTCGTCCCAAGTTGCCTTTGTTTTCCCACCCTCCCACCCTTTTTTCTTCAAGGACTCAGATTTCTTAATCAAGTATCCATCTTATTGATGCGAAGCCTCTCCATTCCTTTTCCGTCAATTTGCTTATCCGCCGATTCTCATGAAGATTCCAATGGAGCTTCAAGCTCATCATTCTTCGTTCTTTTCCTTCTCCGGTGGATTCAAGTCAAGCTTTGTTGATCATATCCTTTCCTTGTTTCAATGCTTTTCTTATGCTGGTGCACCTCATAATCATTCCTCGCTATTCATTGGTTCGGGAGTGCTGAAGATATCTAAGAAGATTCTAGTTTCTATTATTTATTTTGCTCAAATTCTTTCAAGGTCGTTATCTTATTCAAGCCATTTAATTCAACCGGTGCAATCTCTCTTTTCAAGAAACCGTTCAACGGTGTATTTTCAAGTGGGCCCTAACCCACAGGCCTTTTCCCAGGATCTTACCTGACTCTTCTTCTCTTTTACCGGAGCTATTCTCAAATCTTTCAAAGTTTGACGTAAGAATGAATTACCATCAGTCAAATGTCCTTCTCTAAGATCTTTCAAATTCTTTTCATCGTTGGTTCAACCTTTCTAATTTTCATCCCGGAATGTCGCAACAATTCATGGTGGTGTTTCTCATCATCGTCCTCTGCATTTGAAGACCTAAGAAGAGTTTCTCTCAAATCTTGGTTCGTTATCTCAGAGAATCGTGATTCTAGCTTGTTGCCATCTTCTCATAATTGTTTTCGATCGTGAGAATTCTTTTCACCCTTCCGGAGTAATTCAAGATTCTTTTCAATTTGATTCTCCGGAACCCATCATTTCAGAAGACTTATTCATTCTCAGCCTTCAGCTATCATTCTCCAAATCTTACCGGTGCATCATTCAAGTTTTCTCTAATCAGTTCGGGATCTCTTCGTTCACTTGCATCTAAATTATCTCAAGTATCTTCATTCATTCTCTAATTCTTCCCGGTGTTCCTTTATCTTTTTTTGAATCGTTTTCAATTCTTACGGTGGTTCTTCCAAGATTCTTCTTCCTTCGTTTATCATATCAATTCATTCGTTGTTTTCAAATCCTACCGGTGGTTCGTTGAAGACCTTCTCAAGTTTGTTTTATATCTCTCTTAATCCTTTCTACTGGAATAAGTTGTATGCTATCTGTTGCTTGTCATCAATTTAATTGATGAAGGTTAAGCATAATGTAATTCTTATTATTGTTTCATCCAAGTGATCAAATTCTTCTTTCTGAAGTGGTTCATCATATCACATTCTCGGTTCGAGATGCTTATCTTTAATCCGGAGTTCCAAATTTCCACTCATCTCGTCGCAAAGCTCCATCTAAATCATCGCAAGGCATCACCTTGTGTTTTCAACTTCTCTTTCCTTTCGTTGATCATCCTTTTGTTACCGGAGTTCTTCATGGAGGCTCTACATGATGGCTCATCAAAGATTCAACGCCTTCTCGAAGTGTTCATCGAGATTCTTTTCAGAGGAGCTCAAACATTCTTCATCTTCCATTTCTAAGTGCGGTTCTTCCTACTTTATCTTTTTGAGGTGGTGTTATGTCATTCTTGATAATTTTCCTTCGTGTTTCATGATTCACAAGTTATCAAGAATGAGGTATTTTAAATCCATCAATCTCGTCATTGGAGTTATCTTGGGTTATATTTCACCTAAAGCTTTCCCTAAGGATTGTTGCTATTTATGGTGTTTATAAATGACCCAAGTTCTTCTTTTATCCTCACGGTGAAATAGTTTCTCGTCTCCTTGGTGATATCAATCCAATCTATCGTTTCCGTTAATGGCAGAATTTCACCTCATAATTTTGAGATGTTTTCCATAAGCCCACAACAACCTTACTTCTTTTCGTTGTTGGTTTTCCAACAATTCCGTTCGACCCTTCTCCTAAAGATGCTTTTCAAGGTCATTGGAGGTAGAAGATGTTGTTTTCTTCTCCGTTCTTTTGTTCCGATGATCCAACTTCTATTCTTTCATTCCGGAGGCATTGTGATATTGCTTTCTTCAACCACCATCTCGTTCTATCAAAGATCATGTTCTTCCCTTTGCTTATCCATTTAACCGGAGTGTTGTCTCATCTCTTCTAGTTCTTTTCATCTTATCAAGTCTTGCATCTCTTTTCAACCGGAGTGTTGTCCGAATTTGTTCTTCCTTGTTCCTCTTAACTAATGGAGTGTTTTTGAATTCATTCATCTTTGTTGTATTCTTTCTTTCAATTTGTTCAACCTCTCAAGGTTCATTGGTTTCACTCGTTTGTCAAACAAGCAACTTAGTTTTACCTCTTATCTTCCTCTTCATTTTCCCTCCGGTGCCATCCTAGATCTTGGGACGAGATCCTCTCGTAGGGGTGGAGTGTTGTGACGCCCCAAGACCGCATCTTCAGATGCCTTCCAGGGTTTCCAGGTTTTCGTCGTGCAAATTGTTTGGTTCTTTGCATTCATCTTTGCATCATGTGCATTGCATCATGTCTCGTGCAACCCGTTCTAAAACTCAACCAAATAAACCATATGGATCTTCGATCCATTTAAACCGAGGGGACTCACATGGTGATTTCTCTTTATAACATACTCTCCCAATATTTTAGGGAGCTATTATAAATATTCCATTCTTTTGGAATTAACCATATAACACTTACAGTTAAGCTCCATGCCTTTTCCTTCTCAATTCTTGGCCTCCAACTTTGCCGCAAATTCTTTCAACTTTCCCGAGCTCCACCAAAATTCCCAATATTTTTGGACTCTTCAAAACCTTGTACTTACTCAAAACATTTGAATTAAATTCAAATGGATTTGAATCCAGATCTTTCAATCTTGCCACTTCTATTTTTCTGTGAACATGCACATTTTTATGAGTCCAGGAAAATTGTCCTCCTGCTCAAATTCTTTTCCCTAACCCTCATTCTTGTTCCTTTCCCTCTATTTTATTTTCAGTTAAAGAAGAAAGAATGGAGAGAGGAGAGCCAGCCCACCTGGGCCTCCCAATGACCAGTGCGGCCCAAGGCCAAACTCCAGCGTCGGCACTTTAGGCCCAGCCGCACCCACCTAACCCTAGCGCTACCTTAGCCCGATCCCTCATGCACCTCTCCCTCTTGATCCCTCCCTCGCGCCGCCAGGAGAGGAGCGCACCGCTCTCGACCCCCTTGTCGGAGTAATTGGACACGGATACCCCGAAGATGGTGAGACGATATTTCAAGACATCGGGGCTAGCAAAGCCCCTCAGTCCGACTGCCCGGCCGCTTCCGCTTGCTCCCCATCCGACTGCTCTGCCCGGCTGGCTGCCGACTGCTCTGCCCAGCCGGCTGCCGACTGCGCCAACCGGCCGGCTGCCGACTGCAGCCCGACTCGACCTCGACAAGACACCGACAAGACGGATGTACCCGAGCACTATTCATGTGTCATCTCAACCATCATGTATAGTGTCACTTGTCCCCTGGCACTATTTATGAGTGACCCAGGGGACAAGGATGACACCCACCATGCCTAGCCCATGCCACTACCTAGCTTACATCCTAAGCTACCTCACACTATAAAAGGAGGCACACATCCATCCATCCAGAGAGGGACTCTCACGCACACACACACACAAGCAGCTAGCTAGCAAGCTAGCTAGCTATCCATCGATCCATCCACATGAGCACACATGCTCACGGCCATGAGCATGGCCGGCCACTAGCATGCCTCACATAGGCATATACAAAGCCAGATGCCTATGGCACTGAGCTCAGATACAGCTCCAGGAGCACTTTGTACTAGATATATCAAATACACTCAGACATGCAGGAGTAGGGGTATTATCTCTCCGGAGAGCCCTAAACCTGGGTAAACTAGCGCGTACTACCCTCACACTAAGCCCTTGTGGCATCTCTCCCGGGCCTATCAGCAGCAGTCTTACCCTCACACTAAGCCCTTGTGGCATCTGTCGACTCGCAAGCCCCCCGTGAGAAATACCATGACAGTTGGTGCCCACCGTGGGGCGGTACTATGCTACCGCGCTGCTGCTGGTTTTGCAGTCCGGGCGGGACCATCTTCGTCATCTCCGCCGCAGCGTCGCGCCGTCTCTCCGGTAGCGCTCGGGGGCACGACTTCGACCCGCCCCCGGAGCGACCGTGCAGGACGGCACGTCCTTGTCGTCGGCCTTGCCGCCTTCGTCATCACTGCCGTTGCGACGCCGGCTGTCCGTCCGCGCGCGCCGCGCGCGGGGACTCGTTTCGGTCGGTCGTGGCCATCCACACGCCGTTTACGTCCACTTCATCACCGCGGCGCGTCCTTGTCGTCGGCTTCCCCATTTTCATCATCGTCACCGCGGCGTCGCCGTCGTCTCTTCAGTTGCGCTTGGGGGCTCGACATCGACACGCCCCCGGCGCGGCCGCGTGGGGCGGCACGCCCTCGACGTCGGCCTCGCCTTCTTCATCATCACCGCCGTGACGTCGCTGCCGTCTGTCCGGCGACGCTCGGGGCTCGAGTTAACCATGCCCTCGGCGCGCACGTGCGGGGCGGCACATCCCCGTCGTCTCACTCCGTTCATGCATGTGCGCGCCGCATCTGGCCTCCTCAACCTCCGGCGTTTCTCTGCCATTGGCACCATCTCCACCATGGCCTGGTTCTCCACAACCATCAGTGCTCGGCAGCGCCTTCTCTGTCCGCGACTCGTGCTGCTGCTCGCCTTCCTGCTCATGCCCCGAACACCATTCAGATGGTAGCCATACGTTGCCCATACGCATCCCTGATACATGGTCATTGCATTGCCTATACACTGCCCATATGATGGTCGGGTAATCTCGCACTAGCTGAATAATGGCTATACACTACCCATGCATTAGTCAGCTTCAACTTGGTCATTGCCTTGCCTGTACACGATGCATACATCGCTCAGGTGCTCCTACCTCGCCTGCTTCCCCGTCGGTCATCGCTCCTCCACTCGCGAGCACCTCCACACGGCCACGGCTGTCTCCATCCGCGCGTCCAGCCTGCGCCTCGCCCGGCCACCTGCCGGCTCCATGCGCTTCAGTTGCTCGCTGGCTTCGATCCGGACGCCCCTGGCTTCGCCTGCGCACCAAGCCGCGCTCGCGCCGCTCCCGTGCTCGTCTGCCGGGTCGCCGCGAACCGGCCTCCCCGGCCGCTGTCTCTCGCGCTCGGCCTGCTCCGACCCGGCCGCTGGCTCCCACGCCCCGTCTGGCCCCGCGCCCTGCTCGCCTACACCCGGCCGGCCCGTACCGGCTTCACCCGCACCCGGCCGCCGGGTCGCCGACGCCCCCGCCTCCGGCTCCTCGCATCGGTCCGGGCGCCCCGCGCCATCTGGCGTCCGCCTCCTCCGCGAACCCGGCCCCGGCCGGCTCCCACTCCGCCGACGCCACGGCCGGCTCCGTCTCCAGTCGGCTCCACCTCTGTCCGGCTCCCCTTCGCCGTCCCACGCGCCTGAGCCCGACGCACCCGGCCGTCTCCAACCGCTGCACTGCACGCAGTCACGCACGGATGCCCCCGGCTCCTCGGCGCTGTCCCCGCCTGTAGTGCCAGCCTCGGCACCTCCCGCGCGTGCGCCGCTCCGCTACATGGCCTCCTCCGACTAGCTCTGCCTCCGCCGGGCTACACCGTCCGCCTGCGCTCGGCCCTCGCTCGCCCGTGCTTGTCCCGCTGCTGCGTTGGGTTGCCAGCCGGGCCACCTCCCAGCCGGCGTCCGCCCCGCCGGGCCGCCTTCGCCCTCGTCCTCGACCGTCTCCAGGTCCAGGACCGCGCCGGCTGCGCCACCCCCGCCTCCGTTCATGGCCAGGTGCTTTGCTCCCGCCAGGTCGTGCTACCGATTCGCCACTGTCGCTCCGCCTCGACCTAGGCCGTCTCCGCATCCCGGCCGCGCCCGGATCCGGCCTCCTGCGCTGGCCGGCTCCGCCCGGCCACCCAGCCTACCAGCTCCGCCCACGCCGGCTTCCTCGGCGACCCGGTCTGTCGGCTTCCCCGCCACCCGGACGCCGGCCTTTGGCGCGACCCGGCTGTTGGTTTCCGGCGCGCCCTGCTCCTACCGGCTCGTCAGGCAGAGCATAAAAAGAATAGAGAAAGGAAGAAGCCGACTGCCGGCTGAAAAAGTGAAAGGTCGGATGCTTGAGGCCGGCTGGAGTGTGTTCGACTGCACACAACCGACTGGCAAAAAAAAGAAAGAGAAAGAGCATCGCGTCCGGCTGAGAAAGTGGCCAGGTACTAAGAAAAAAGAAACGTGCTCGTCCGGCTACCAGCAGTCGGCGGACGAAGAGAAAAGAGAAGAAAAAAGATTGTTGCCAGGTGGAGAAAAGTTGGGCCGGATGCCCACCTGACTGCTCGTGCACAAGAAGTGTTCGATTGTCGACAGCCGGCAAAAGAGAAGAAGACAAAGTAGTTGCCGGGAGATCCGGCCCGACTGCTCAACAGTCGGCCCGAATCTCGGGGGCTACACCCAGCGGGTGCGCTGACGCGCACCTGCGAGAGAGAAGACAAAGTAGTTGCCGGGAGATCCGGCCTGACTGCTCAGCAGTCGGCCCGAATCTCGGGGGCTACACCCAGCAGGTGCGCTGATGCGCCCCCACGAGAGAGAAGACAAAGTAGTTGCCGGGAGATCCAACCCGACTGCTCAGTAGTCGGCCCGAATCTTGGGGGCTACACCCAGCGTGTGCGCTGACGCGCCCCCGCGAGAGAGAAGACAAAGTAGTTACCGGGAGATCCGGCCCGACTGCTCAGTAGTCGGCACGAATCTCGGGGGCTACACCCAGTGGGTGCGCTGACGCGCCCCCGCGAGAGAGAAGACAAAGTAGTTGCCGGGAGATCCGGCCCGACTGCTCAGCAGTCGGCCCGAATCTCGGGGGCTACACCCAGCGGGTGCGCTAACGCGCCCCGCGATAAGAAGATAAAGTAGTCGCCGAGAGATCCGGCCCGACTGCTCAGCAGTCGGCCCGAATCTCGGGGGCCACACCCAGCGGGTGCGCTGGCGCGCCCCCGCAAAGATTGTAGACAAGAGAAGAGTTCTGTCCAGCTGCCAGCAGCCGACAGAAGAGGAAAAGAAGAAAAAGGGTGTTGCAAGACGCCTCGCCGCCTGGCCGGTCGAGCTTGACCGGCCGGGACCCCCCTTCGAGCACCCGGGGGCTCGAAGGCTACACCCAACGGGTGCGCCGACGCGCTCCGCGAGCGCCGAGTCGTGCTAGCTGTCTTTGACGACCGCGATTACACAAAAATCAATGTGAGCTCCTCTCCCGCATATTTTTGCATCATGCAAGCACGGATAACCCTGAGCGATGCTCGGGGGCTATCTCCGCATTTTAATTACAATTGCATCACTGTTTGCCCCGGCGCAACCAGAGTTGGCCCGGGGGCTGGCCGCTTGGCCTGAGACGTTTGTCCCCGCAGACGGCTTAGTAGTGTGGGCGGTACCAAAGGCTCACTCTTAGTCACAGACCATAGAGTGGCTGTCCGGCTAGCAAGGGTGAACAGTGGAGGCCACCCACGCGAAAAACGTCCGGGAAGAAAAAGGGTTCGGTTGACCTGGCCGTTTCCTTTATGAGTATCTGCTCGGTTAAATTCGCTCCCAGAGTCTGAGTATTGTACACTCCACTCCGCGGTCCACTCTCAGCCATAGACCACAAAGCGGCTGTCCGGCAAGCGAGAGCACAAGCCAAAGAGTGGAGGGAACATGAAAATGATTGAAGGGGGCTCGGACGAAACCGAGTCGGCACCCTCCGCATAAAACTTGCAATGCTAAAAGCAAGCATATGATATATCTGCGTGGACTAACTTTGTCTTTTTCATGATCATTTCCATGAACACTCGCCAAAAAAACCTCCGCCCAACATTGCCAAATTGCCCGGAGGCTTGGGGGCTACTGTCGGAGTAATTGGACACGGATACCCCGAAGACGGTGAGACGATATTTCAAGACATCGGGGATAGCAAAGCCCCTCAGTCTGACTGCCCGGCCGCTTCCGCCGGCTCCCCGTCCGACTGCTCTGCCCGGCCGGCTGCCGACTGCTCTGCCCAGCCGGCTGCCGACTGCGCCAACCGGCCGGCTACCGACCCGACAAGACATCGACAAGACACCGACAAGACGGATGTACCCGAGCACTATTCATGTGTCATCTCAACCATCATGTATAGTGTCACTTGTCCCCTGGCACTATTTATGAAGTGACCCAGGGGACAAGGATGACACCCACCATGCCTAGCCCATGCCACTCTAGCTTACATCCTTAGCTACCTCACACTATAAAAGGAGGCACACATCCATCCATCCAGAGAGGGACTCTCACGGACACACACACAAGCAACTAGCTAGCAAGCTAGCTAGCTATCCATCCATCCACCCACATGGGCACACATGCTCACGGCCATGAGCATGGCCGGCCACTAGCATGCCTCATATAGGCTTATACAAAGCCAGATGCCTATGGCACTGAGCTCAGATACAGCTCCAGGAGCACTTTGTACGAGATATATCAGATACACTCAGACATGCAGGAGTAGGGGTATTATCTCTCCGGAGAGCCCCGAACCTGGGTAAACTAGCGCGTACTACTCGCATACCCGCTCCCGGGACTATCAGCAGTAGTCTTACCCACACACTAAGCCCTTGTGGCATCTGTCGACTCGCAAGCCCCCCGTGAGAAATACCACGACACCCCACCTCTCGCCCGTGACCCCTTTCTCCCTCTCGATCCCCTCCTCTTCCTTCGAGCGCTTCTGCTTCTCCCTTCTTTCTCCCCCGCGCCGCCATCGCCTCCCTCCACCGCCTTGCATCCTCTACTTCTCGTCGGAGGCAGGACTCCCGCGCCTCCTCCATGGCCCTCCTCCTCCGGCCTCCTCGTCGTCCTACCATGGACACTGAGCTCGAAGCTCCAGCTGACCCTGCCTCCATGACCTTTGCTGAGCAAGTCCCTCTCCTGGAGCGGATCACTGCTACTGCTCTTCATCGAGGCATCAAGTTCCATTGATCTGTAGCCATCTCCCTCGCACCCTTCCTCCTCACCGTCGTTCTGCTCGAGGACCAGCCCAGTGCACCCCTGTGCTCGCGGGCAGGGGACCCCAAGAGCGCCGCGCAGCCTCCCTACTTCACCTGCGTTGCCGGCGTCAACAACAGCAGCGGACTGGAGCCCCTGCCTTGCTCCACCACGTCGCCGCGCATCCGGCCATCAACGTCCTACTCCTCACCAGCCCACTGCTACCTCGAGCAGTCCTGCCACGGCAATCACCTCCCCGGCGCCCTTACTGCTGCTGCTAGACCACCTCGGTGCCATCAGGGAGTACCATGGCCGCCACCGAGATCCTTGGATTCACCAAGATCGGCAAGTACAATGACTTACGACACACGAACGACCACCGCACCGAACACCAAAGTTCAGGATGACCCGCGAAGCCCCTGGACGCCATGTACCACTACAACTGTTGTGTTCCATTTCATCTTTGTCAAGTACCCATGTATGCCAAGTACCACGATGTCGGTGCCCCTCAACTTCGGCTACACATAAACGCCAATTGCCCCTTCATGTCGGCAAGACCTGCATGTCGGACCCCGAACGATCGACGACTCATGGACCGTGTACAACTACCGTCGCCTTGGGTTTTGTTATGTTCCTCACCATGACTATGAACGTCTATGAACCGTGTACAACTACCGTCACCCCGAGGATGTTGTATTCGTTAAGTACCTCTTCGAAAACGAAATGTGTACCGCTACCGTCGCAAGAATCAAGACCGACAAGTCTGAAGATGCAAATACCACTCCGAACCATGTACGACGACCGTCGCCGAAGACCCGTGTGACGCAAGCGTCAAGTTCAACTACCGTCACGTGAACCACTACTTCTACTACCATGAACGACTACTTCCACTACCGTCGCGAGAACGTCAACTTCCACTACTTCCTCTACTCCGACTTGATTCATTCCGAGATTGCACGCTTCAAAGGTACAACCACCAAGACGACGCCCGTGAACGAATGTTGTGTCTGGTATGAAATGCTCGCGTTTGCACCGTGCCTGACGTGTTTCTTGCATGTTCCCCATTGCCATACCGTCGTCTTGTGGGACACCCGGTAACCGGGATCACCCCACCATCTCTAGTTTTTCCGCTGGCACCCACTTCCTTTTGCACCGGTATCCCCATGAGCTGCCGGATCATCGGAATGTTGTCGCGACATCATTTCCGTTTCGTCCCCGTGGCACCCCGTTCTTTCTACCACGGTGACACAAATGCTCTCATCACGCTCATGTAAAACTTTTAATAAAAATTGCATTAAACTTGCACATGTCATCCGCATCATGATAATAACATTTAAATGTTTAAAATTGCCGTTGCATCAAATTGATAAATGCATATGAGGTTTTACCAGAATTGTTGCTTGTTGTAATGGCCTCATTTAAACTTGCCTAGATAGGTAGTTTTACTATGCTTCACCTCTTGCCATGCTAACCAACATTTAGTATTGTTGAGTACCTAAATGAGAGAGAACTAAATAAGTCATGTGGTGTTTTCTTCAATATGCAACTCCGTGGCATATTGAGCTCCACTTAATTTGTAGTGTTGTTTGTTGCACTTTGCAATGCCATGCCTCTTTAAACCGGACATGCATCATACTTGTTTACGCATCGTGCCATGCTTATGTGATGATTGTTTACTATGTTGCTTGCTTCTTTCCGGGTTGCCTCTCTCGTTAGCTTTGGTTTCGTTCCGGAGTTGTGAGGATCCGTTCGGCTACGTCCGTTTGTCTTCTTCATGGACTCGTTCTTCTTCCTTGTGGGATCTCAGGCATGATGACCATACCCTCGAAATCACTTCTATCTTTGCTTCCTAGTTGCTCGCTCTTTTGCTTTGCCTATGTTGCGATACCTAC
Source organism: Triticum monococcum (assembly GCA_034509565.1). Lineage (NCBI taxonomy): Eukaryota > Viridiplantae > Streptophyta > Magnoliopsida > Poales > Poaceae > Triticum > Triticum monococcum. Next base: position 579,139,796 of record CM067844.1, on the reverse strand, counting down.
CATATGCTTTATCATGCCTCCACTAACCCACCTTGTCCTAGCAAACCATTGTTTGGCTATGTTACCGCTTTGCTCAGCCCCTCTTATAGCGTTGTTAGTTGCAGGTGAGATGGAGTTTGTTCCATGTTGGTACATGGATATTTGTTGGGATATCACAATATCTCTTATTTTAATTAATGCATCTATATACTTCGGAAAGGTTGGAAGGCTCGGCCTTATGTCTAGTGTTTTGTTCCACCCTTGCCGCCTTAGTTTCCGTCATACCGGTGTTCTGTTCCTTGATTTTGTGTTCCTTACACGGTTGGGTTATAATGGGAACCCCTTGACTTCGCATTGAATAAAACTCCTCCAGCAAGGCCCAACCTTGGTTTTACCATTTGCCACCTAAGCCTTTTTCCCTTGAGTTCTGCACACTGAAGGGTCATCTTTATTTTAAATCCCCCAAGCCAGTGCTCCTCCGAGTGTTGGTCCAAAACAGAGCCACTTGCAGCGCCACCTCAGGGAAACTTGAGGGTTGGTTTTAGTTGTACGTAGTGTTCATCCGGTGTGCCCTGAGAACGAGATATGTGCAGCTCCTATCAGGATTTGTCGGCACATCGGGCGGCTTTGCTGGTCTTGTTTTACCATTGTCGAAATGTCTTGTCACCGGGATTCCGAGCCTGATTGGGTCTTCTTGGGAGAAGGAATATCCTTTGTTGACCGTGAGAGCTTGTGATGGGCTAAGTTGGGACACCCCTGCAGTGGTTTTAACTTTCGAAAGTCGTGCCCGTGGTTATGGGAAGATGGGAATTTGTTAATGTCCGATTGTAGAAAAATTGACACTTGACTTAATTAAAATGCATCCACCGCGTTTGTAGTCGTGATGGTTCCTTTCCGGCGGAGTCCGGGAAGTGAACACGGCGTTGGAGTTATGCTTGATCGTAAGTAGTTTCAGGATCACTTCTTGATCACTTCTGGTTCACGACCGTGATTTGCTTCTCTTCTCTCTCTCATCTACGTAAGTTAGCCACCATATATGCTAGTGCTTGCTGCAACTCCACCTCACTACCTTTTCATACCCATAATCTTAAATAGTCATGATCACGAGGGTGTGAGATTGCTAAGTCCCCATGACTCACAAATTACTTCCAAAACCAGCTTGCAGGTGTCGATGATACTGTGCAGGTGACGCAACCGAGATCAAGGAGGAGCTCGATGAAGATCTTGTTCATTGTGTTGTTTCGTTTCAGTTGATCTGTAGTGGAGCCCAGTCGGGGCGATTGGGGATCTTATGCATTTGGGGTTGTCTTTATTTTGGTTCCGTAGTCGGACCTTGATTGTACCTGGATGATTGTAATGCTATATTTATGTTATTGTGTGAAGTGGCGATTGTAAGCCAACTATGTACCTCCTTCTTATTCAGTACATGGGTCGTGTAAATATTACCCCTCTTGCGACATTGCCTACAATGCGGTTAATCCTCTAAGTCGTGCTCTGACACGTGGGAGATATAGCCGCATCATGGGTGTAACACGTAGTGTGGGTAGAGTGTACTAACCTCTACAAAGTGTATATTAAATCTATCGATAGCCGCGCTCGCGGATAGGGGCCCAGTTCGTAGTTGGTCACACTATGAGTCAACAATAATAATAATGTGCTTAATAACAACCACAGTTCGATAAGTTGGTTGTGATCGCCGGAAGGATCACCGTTTAAGGCCAAGTATTGGTCATGGTTGTGATCGCCGGAAGGATCACTGTTTGAGACCAAGTGTTGGTCATGGTTGTGATCGCCGGAAGGATCACTGTTTGAGACCAAGTGTTGGTCATGGTTGTGATCGCCGGAATGATCATCGTGGTATCAAGGATAGCGAGTTGTTGGATATTCGTGATGTTGTGGGAGAATCGTGGGTAAAGATCAAGCTCCATGTGGTCATTTGATGATTACTATGGTATTGTTTATACCAAGCTTGATTTGATCCTGAGATGATCGTGTAATGTCCGAAGTTAGTAAGTGATGCATGTGATGGTTACGAGGTAACCCGAGTAGAATAAATGGTGCATGTAGTGTCATCATGTTGCATGCTAGTATCATCAGATTAATATGTTCATGCCATGATCATATTGTTCTAGCGATATTATGTTCATATTGTTCATGCCATGTTATCCTGATGATCTCATGATAATTCTTGCTTAACCTGTAATTGCCATGTTGTTGTTTGTCTAGAATGCTTCTGGATATTGTGAGCTTGCAAGTACATTCAATGTACTGACCTAGCGTGTCATGCCAGTTTGCAGGTCATGCCTGGATTGCTTGTTTGGTGTTGTTCCTGTGTTCGAGAGCTAGGATAAACGTTCCAGCCAGAGTCCCTGCGGATTGGAGTCCATCATCGTCGTTCATTGTTCCACTGCCCGTAGTTGTTCCGCTGCTTCGAGTTGTTATGCTGCTTGTATAGAACAACCATGGTTGGCATAGTGTCGTCGTGCTGATGTTATTCATTGTAATATGGGAACCCTTGTATTCATATTCGTGTTGTAATAGAGAGCTGGTTTGTTCTATACTAAGAAGTGTCGTATTCCCGAAGACTTCACCTTGATCTCTAGGATGGAATACAGGGCGTTCCGATTTTCTCTGAGCCGAGGTGCTTTCGGTGTCAAAACCGGCGGATCTCGGGTAGGGGGTCCCGAACTGTGCGTCTAAGGCGGATGGTAACAGGAGGTGGGGGACACAATGTTTACCTAGGTTCAGGCCCTCTCGATGGAGGTAATACCCTTCTTCCTGCTTGATTGATCTTCATGATATAAGTATTACAAGAGTTGATCTACCACGAGATCGTGGAGGCTAAACCCTAGAAGCTAGCCTATGATTATGATTGTTCTTGTCCTATGGACTAAACCCTCCGGTTTATATAGACACCGGAGGGGGCTAGGGTTACACATAGTCGGTTACAAGGGAGGAGATCTACATATCCGAATTGCCAAGCTTGCCTTCACGCAAAGGAGAGTACCACCCGTACACGGGATGAAGTCTTCAATCGATCTTGCATCTTCATACCCTAACAGTCCGGCCAAAGGATATAGTCCGGCTGTCCGGGGACCCCCTAATCCAGGACTCCCTCAGTAGCCCCTGAACCAGGCTTCGATGACGACGAGTCCGGCGATCCAGGACTCTCTTCGGCATTGCAAGGCGGGTTTTTCCTCCGAATACTCCATAGAAGATTTCAAACACAAGGATCGTGTCCGGCTCTACAAAACAAATTCCACATAGCACCGTAGAGAGTACAATATCCCACAAATCTGATCTGCTAACAAATTTCATTGCGTGACATCACGCCATGGCCCGGTCATTATTCGAACCATTTTTCTCAACCAGCTACTGCACATATTGTGAGGTGGTTTTCTTGGCATGTCTTGTCAAAGCAGAGATCGTGTCGCCTTATCATAGGATTCTCATCAATACGGGTGTGGGTAACCCGACCGCGCCATCAATCACGGCGCTTGGGGAATAAGCGAGTTTACCACGCAAGTGGGGAGGCGCATAATCCCTGCTACCTCTATAAGGGGATAAGGACTCCCTTTCGCACCCACGCTTTCTTCTTCCCAATCCATTCCCCTTCGCACGATCGTTCGCGGCATCATGTATTATTACTGGATCGATTTTCATGATCTATCCCCCAATTCCTTCCTCAACATCTCGACATTCATCGACGTGTGCGAGGCTTTTCTCCGCATCTCGCCACACTTCAGCTTATGGCTAAAGATCTTTAATGTGAAGCCCAAGATGGTGAGCGGCGAGCACGCCGAGTGCGGGAGCGCTATGGTGAGGAAGATGCCCAACGTCACATGGCCAACAGGTACTTTTAATGATTCCATCAAAAGTGGCAATTTTACATCACTGAGCCGCGCGGCACGGAATGGGCCGCTGCTCCAGAGTTCCTATCCGGAGCCCCTCTGCGGCTTACATCCTGGCCCAAGAAGGGCCTGAACTGGTCTTCATCCGATGAACTGCCGTTGCTCCAGACACGCATTAAAGATATGGAAGACAAGAAAATCGAACTGGTCAATGTAGTCCAGGTGATGTTAGTTCACCAGATCCTGCCTTGTCAACACCGGACTTGCAATATATGTGAATTCGATTCGGCCAAGCACCAGACCCTATGAGAGCTTTTTTGCTCCTCGCACAAAGACATCTGGAAGGTGCTTTTCAAGTCCGGCAAATCATGGCCGGACTCGGCCGAGGACCGCGGGTACCAACTGTCCAGCCCTGCAAGCTTGGTAAGTTTTCATGCGTTTTATCCGCATAACCCAAGGGAAATGCTTAATGTGTTTTCCTCAACTCCCCTAGGGCTGGACGAAGAAGGCGGGGTGGATCCACTGTCCGGCCCCATTGCTCGAAGAACCGGCCGGCCCACTTCTGACGAAGATGCTGGTCCCAGCGCCGTACAAGGTGCCGAAGAAGAAGGCCGAGAAGGAGGCCAACAAGACCCGGGGCAGCCTTCGTCGCCGCAGCACTTCGAACACAATATTTGAAGGCTCCAACGTCTGTTCTGCCTTCGAAGAGGACGAGAGGAGGAGGAAGACGAATCCCCAACGGGGGGGGGGGGGAAGAAAGAAGAGGGCGGCCTCCATGCACTTGGATGCCGAGTCGCCTAAAAAGGGAAAAGCTCCTCTTCCAGAAGAGTCCACTTTCGCCGCCGACAGCAGCCCGGCGTGCGATCCCAGGGCCCAGCCCCTGGTAAACTCGTGAGTATAAAATCCGAACACGTTTATGCGTCCAGACTTACCATGGCATAATATTTTAACCTAAGCTATATTTTTTGTAGTCCAGTGAGGTCCCGCATCGAACGATCCTCATCAGAGGATTTGCTGATCTCGGATGCTGTGGAGAGCTGGACACCCCCGAAGGCCCCTTCCCCCAAATATGTGAATAACACCAAGGCTTCGTCCCAGAAGGACCCCGACCAAGGAGGGGGGAAGAGATCGTGAAAGCAGCGCCTGGAGGTCAAACTGCAGGGGCCGGAGACATGGGGGAGAAGATTCCCATGGGAGTCGATGGCGGGAGCCATCTTGAATTCGGCTCCCAGCCGGACATAGTTCCGGAGACCAATATGGCTCCAGAATCAAGCAGGCGGCCTCCCTCAGATAGAGGCGGCGTGCCTGTTCCACCGGAAATCTCTGTCCAACCAGAGGTGCCGGATGTTTTGTTGGCGGCGCTGAAGAGCGCTTCCATCATCGATGAACACCGTGCCCTGATGGGTGCGGTGATTAAGGAGATTCAGTCTGCTGAGAGTGGACCGAATGAAGCCTGTATCAGCCTTATAAGAGGCTTTGTGGTATGCTTTATGAGGTTTCGAAGAGTGTCATAGTATGGATAGTAGCCCCTGATACACTGTTTGGTGCAAGAAAGGACCGGGCAGAGGATCAATTTATGTTCGCAGGAAGACTCACTTGATGACATCTATCTCTCTTCTTTCATGAGCAGGCGTCCGCAGCGGCTGCTACCTCTCATACTACGAACGTCTCTGGACTGAATCAAAGTCTGGAGCGGGCCAAAGAAGAACTTGGCTAGTTGAAAAGGCAGTTGGAAGATAAACAAGGTATGCCCAAGCCTAGTTCGCGTTCAGTGCAAACAAATTTCCAGTATGATAAAATATGTTTAGTTATTTGCGCCAGGGGCGATGACCGAAGTCGAGGCTCTGAGGAAGGATGTTGTCGGGGCCGGGGAAAAGGCAGCCGCAGAGCAGGCTCTTCGTGAGAAGCACGAGGTCAGGGTTATTGAAGATGAGCAGGAGCTTCAAGAGTCCGTGAAGAAATGTGAGACCTTGGAGCAGAGTTTAACAGAGAAAGAATCCAAACTCGCCAGGGCTCATCAGGCCACGCACAATGCCCAGGGGGAAACCCAAGGCGCTCTGCAGGAGATCCAAGAGGCGAGGACGATCGCGGCGGGTAAGGCTTTTTTCCATGTAAAGCAAGTATTTGAGGAGAACATCATGTTTCTAATTTTGAGTTCTGAGTCCTCCAGGGGTATTTGCAGAACTGCCCCGCAGCATATCGGATGCCGCCCAATTCTACCCAGCTGAAGAAGGGAACACTGCGGATAAGCTCTTCTGGTCGCACTAACTGGCACCAAATTATCCGGTGCCTTTTGCCGACCAACTGAAACAGCTGATCGAACTGCATAGGGCGGCTGACCTAGCCATGACAGATTTGATTATCCGGCTATGGCCCGCCGAGCCGATTTCAAGCAGCTACTTCGGGCTCATGAAGCGGCTTGTGAGTGCCTGCCCTCGACTTGATGTCACCAAGTGGTCGGTCTGTATAGAGGGTGCGCGAATGGCCTTCGCCCGCGCAAAGGTGCACTGGGGGAAGATGGATGCTGCAAAGCTGAAGACCGAGGGACCACCAGAGAGGAAGGAGCACCGCAAGCCCGAATTATGTTATGGAAGTGTCCTGAAAGGATCCTGCCTTGCGGCGGAGCAATGCACCACGGACATTATATTTCCATGAATGCAATCATGTTGTCCTTTGTATTGTTGAACAAGGTCATTTCTATTATTTATTGCCTGTTATATAAAAGTTTATCCTCCTGCGCGGCTGTTTTATATATTAATCCTGAGAGTTGGCCAGTCGTCGGCTTCTGCCCCCACGTAGGAAGTACGGGGGTGTTCGGGATAAACCTGATCACCCTTTATCCCAGTTTTGGGTCCTTCGAAGGAGGTGTTCAACACAACGAACCAGGCAATCGGACTATATGGCTTTATCACTCTCACTTAGCCATAGGAGCTTTAGAAAAGGAAGGTAGGCGCAGCACCTGGTGTTCGGAAGACCGCACGAGGGGCTATATAAGCACCTGATCGAAAGAAAAGTCGATCCATCGCACGCTGCATTGGTTGTGGCATTATGCGGGAGGAATCCTTAAAGATTTTACAACCTGTCGAACAGCTGACCAGCTCTCGCCGCATCATGACAGTCAGTTTTTGGCTTTCTCTACTAAGGTGCTCGTCCAGAAGAACTGGGACACAATCGCAGTAGTTCTCCCTGTGCCGCCTTAGCCGATATAGCGGAATGTAAGGCAGCAAAACATGGGAGCCGGGCAAACCCAACATTTGACCCAAGACATGATTCCTAGCTGATGCATATAATGCTATAAGTTCAGGGTGCTAAACTTCCATGAAGGTGTTCAGACTTGATTGCCATATTATGGATAAAACGAAGCCCCTAGCATATTTAAGGCATATCGCGGTGTATGGATGCCACTTGACAAAAGAATTTCAACAAGAAATAACAGTAGGTAAGCGTTATATAAATCCACATGTTGTATTTGAATAGTATGTCGATGCGTGTGGGTACAGGTAATGTGATCAAAAAGAAATATGATTGTGGAACCTGCTGAGACCAGGGGGGAAGAAGCTATGTGCGGATCCGGAGTATAGTCAGATGGTCATCGCGGGGAATATCTAAGGATTCCCTTGTGCGTTCGAGCTGCTTCCATATCGCCAGTCCTGGTCTACGCAAAGTTGAACTTGCAAACAAAATGTAAGAAATGCTTGTGTGCCGCAGAGTGGTTGAGCCGCGGTATGTGCCCTGTCCTGGCCTTCGCCAGAGTGTTTAATTGAGCTCTGGATGAGCTGGGTTATCCTGTCGCAAAGTAGTTCGAAGTCCTTTGGCGGTGTCCGGGAGTCGGGCCGCCGACTCGAGGTTCGGTTGCAAGGTGCCCCTTGTAGCTTCTGCTGTTAAAGCAGTGGTATACTCCTTGGTGCCGAGGGAAAGTTCGGCCTTGCCATTAACCGTGATGACGCCGCGCGGACCGGGCATCTTGAGCTTACGGTAGGCATAATGTGGTACCGCGTTGAATCGAGCGAATGCGGTTCGTCCGAGCAGTGCCTGATAATCACTACAAATGGGGATGATGTCGAAGATTAACTCTTCGGCACGGTAATTGTCTGGTGATCCAAAGACTACCTCAAGGGCGATGGAGCCTGTATAGCTGGCCTACACACCTGGTATAATACCTCTGAAGGTGGTTTTAGTGGGCTTGATCACCGAATGATTGGTGCCCATCTTGCGCATTGTGTCTTGGTAAAGCAGGTTTAGACTGCTACCTCCATCCATAGGGACTCGTGTGAGGTTGAACCCGTCAATTATTGGGTCGAGGACTAGTGCGGCTGGATTGCCCTGATTGGTGTTAACCGGACGATCCGTGCAGTTGAAGTTGATCGGCCCTAGTTTATATTGTGGGATGACTGGTTCCGATAAGTTGACATCCCTAAGGGTGTGCATCCGGTCTAGGTTGGGAGTGTATGTGCTGTTTACCACGTTCACCGTTTGGATTTGTGGGGGAAATTTCTTTTGCCCTCCTGTACTCAGTGATCTGGGCTCCTCGTCGCCATCGTCGCTTTGAGACACCTTATCTTTGTTTTTGGCACCTGACCTGCTGGCTTGTTTGAAGACCCAACATTCTCTGTTGGTATGATTGGCTGGTGTTCGAGTATGTGGTCCAGACTGGACGGACCCGAATTGTCATTTTTGAGTGGCCCATTCCACTGACTGGACTTAGAGCCCCTAAATCCAGCATTGATTGCCGTATCTTTGGCGTTTTCACCATTTTTGCGGAGCTTGTGTTTGTTGCGTCGGGGTTTGCCGTTGCTATCTCTGGCTTCTGATGTGCCAGGGTTGCTTGTTGTGTTGTTGCTACGGGCCAACCAACTATCTTTGTCCACACAAAAGCGGGTCATGAGTGTCGTGAGGGCTGCGATGGATGTTGGCTTCTCTTGGCCGAGATGTCGGGCGAGCCACTTGTCACGGATGTTATGTTTAAAGGCCGCTAAGGATTCGGCATCCGGATAGTCGACAATTTGGTTCTTTTTAGTTAGGAACGGAGTCCAGAATTTCCTGGCTGACTCTCCAGGCTATTGTGTTATGTGACTTAAATCGTCAGCATCCGGTGACCGCACATAAGTGCCCTGGAAGTTGTGCAGGAATGCGTCTGCCAGGTTCTCCCAACTTCCAATGGAGTTTGACGGCCCCTTGAGTTTTCACGGGAGATACTTGATGGCATGTAGATCATCCCCGCGGGCCATGCGAATGTGGAGGAAGAAATCCTCTATCCATACCACGGGGTATGTAGTGCCGTCATATGATTCAATGTTCATGGTTTTAAACCCTTCTGGGAATTCATGATCCATTACTTCATCAGTGAAGCATAGGGGGTGTGCGGCGCCTCTGTGCTGGGCTATATCATGACGCAGTTCATACGAGTCTTGTCTGCTGTGTTCGGCCCAGCCGAATTTTCTTTTAGTATATCCGGCATGACGGTTGTCGTCACGCGTCGGGGCGCACCCCCGTTATTCATAGACCGATCTTTTATGTCCTGATTTGTTTTCCAATACTTCTCACAGGTCCTGCGTGTTACCCCGGGCCTTGGTATTTTTGTTTAAGTGGCGACGGGGTGCGGGCTAGTCTTTGGCCTGATATGTCGCTTTGTCTCGGCCACGAGGTGGTCGGTCAGCCGCATCATACGATGGGAGCGTAGGCTTTAATGCTTCCTCCTCGAGTTGGGGTAGCAACCTGCGTTTTGGGTAACTTTTGGTTGGGCGCTCGAGTTCGTATTCCTTGGCTGCCAGGACCTCGGTCCATCTATCCGTTAGCAAATCTTGATCAGCCTGAAGCTGCTACTGCTTTTTTATTCAGACTTTTTGCTCTGGCTATAAGCTGGCGCTTGAAGCGCTCCTGCTCGACGGGATCCTTAGGCACGATAAATTCTTCGTCGCCGAGGCTCGCCTCGTCTTCGGAGAGGGACATGTAAGTGTCATCTTCTGATTCTCTGTTTGTCACCTGTTTCTTAGGGCTAGCTTGCCCATCCTCCTGCTCGAAGCCTGGCTAGAGGGGATTGTCTTTGTCTTCGGCACTATCCGCAGTGTTATTGTCTCTTGTGCCGATATCGCTCCTTTGCTATGGCGAGGCTTAGAGTGGCACTAATGATGCCAGTGCTTAGATTGCTCCTCGAGGGGATTATCCTCTGTTGCCATATTGCCATCGCTTTCTTTGGGGGTGTCCACCATGTATATATCATATGATGAGGTGGCAGTACAGCGCCCTGTGGGCGGTGGTTCCTGTTCTTCTCCTACATCGTCGTCCATACTCGGAGCCGAAGTTGAGCTTGTCAGATAAGTCGTCGACAGTAGCTATTAAGTGGGTGGTGGGTGGGGGACGAATTTCTTCGTCGTCTGCTTCCCACTCAAGCCGGACACAGTTCGGCCAAGGGCCTCCTGACAAGGAGAGAGACCTTAATGAATTTAGCATATCGCCCAAGGGCGAGTGCTGAAAGATATCCGCGGAGTAAAACTCCATGATCGGCGCCCAATCAGATTCGATAGGCACAGATGCAGGCGGTTTGGAGCCCGTGGCCGGGGATGAATCCAAGGATCCGGCAACAACGGTCTCATAGGAGGTGAAGTCAGTATTCGGCTCTATCGCCGCTGAGTGTGCGGCCTCCGTGGCAGGGTCCATCCACCCGTCCTCGGACGGCGCGATCTGCTCCGGATTGAGGGCCAGAGTTGCCACAGGGGTGATCTCCTGAACACTGTCCGACAACAGAGCTATGTCATGCTCGTCGTGACTGTGCGGCGCACCTGACACGGGCTCGAATCCGTCGAAGATCAAGTCTCTGCGGATGTTGGCAGTATAGTTTAAGTTTCCAAACCTGACCTGACGGCTAGGGGCATATCTCTCGATCTGCTCCAGATGGCAAAGCGAGGTGGCCCGCAGTGTGAACCCGCCGAATAGAAAGATCTATCCATGGAGAAAAACCTCACCCTAGATCGCATCGTTGCCGATGATCGAAGGAGCCATCAAGCCTTTATCATGACGGCACAGTGGAACTCTCAGTGAAAGCACCAATGTCGGTGTCAAAACCGGTGGATCTCGGGTAGGGGGTCCCGAACTGTGCGTCTAAGGCGGATGGTAATAGGAGGCGGGGGACACAATGTTTACCCAGGTTCGGGCCCTCTCGATGGAGGTAATACCCTACTTCCTGCTTGATTGATCTTGATGATATAAGTATTACAAGAGTTGATCTACCACAAGATCGTAGAGGCTAAACCCTAGGAGCTAGCCTATGATTATGATTGTTCTTGTCCTCAGACTAAACCCTCCGGTTTATATAGACACCGGAGGGGGCTAGGGTTACACAGAGTCGGTTACAAGGGAGGAGATCTACATATCCGAATTGCCAAGCTTGCCTTCCATGCAAAGGAGAGTCCCACCCGGACACGGGACGAAGTCTTCAATCTTGTATCTTCATACCCCAACAGTCCGGCCAAAGGATATAGTCCGGCTATCCGGGGACCCCCTAATCCAAGACTCCCTGAGGTGCCACACCAGCATCATGTCTTCCTCACATTCCAACAACGGAGAAGAAGACGTAGGGTTGGTTCAGGAGGATCTAAGGAGAGAGGAAGCTAAAGAGGTTGCCATGGAGGAAGGAGAGGAAAATCCCCTTGGGGTTCACCCTCCAGCTTCCGATAGAGGCACACTGGTTGGCATCTCCACTCATCCTAATCCTCATCAAGCTATGAGATCATCAAACAATCAAGAGAGCCCCAAAGTGCACGAAGGAATCCCACCAAGGAGGCCTTTACGCAAGTTACATCGTAACAATTTTCACAATTTGATTCACAATTATGGGTTCAAGAATACTCCTCTTGTGCACACATACCGTCCAATTGGGACATTTCTCGTCCAAGAGAAAGCAATGCAGGAACAAACTCCTGGGGCCATAAAATAAACACATAATGGCTGAAGTGGGGAAAAACACTGAGTTACTTCATCAAGCCCTTCGGGAGATTCAAGGCTTGAGGGAGCTACTCATGGTTATATTGGAAAACGCTGCCACTTCATCACCACCACCTCCTTCTTCATCACCAAAAGAAAATTGAGTATCTGGTATGGGCACTCCCCTTGGCTTGTGCCAAGCTTGGGGGAGGTGCTCCGGTATTGTATCACCTCCACTATCTTTTGCCTTTACTTATCCTGGTTCGATCCATAGTTATCTTTTGCTTTAGATGAATAAAATTTTAGTTCGATCCTTTCTTTTCGAGAGTTTGCTTAGTGATATATCTTTGTAATCATGTGGAAGATATAATAAAGTTTAGTTTGATTTTTGTTTTCTTTACTTTCATGCTTCAATAAAAAGAAAGGAAATAAATGAAAAAGATCATATGCTAAGATTATGGTAAGTAATGAGACCACATAAGGAAAAGTATAAATAGAAAATTTTATTGGAGATTGACAAACATAGCATTGGTCAATGATGCAATTCATGAAAGAATTAATAAGGGGGGGGGAGAAGATTCACATGCAAATACACTATCTTGGAAACCTTTTGTGATTGTGAGCCCCCATCAAACTATTATATGCCAAAATTGTTGACTTTGGACAAGGAAGACAACGTAATTATTTATGTTTGTTCATATTCACATAGAAGTTATATTGTCATAGATCCTTCAACATGTGGTGCTTTCCCCCCATCTTTTCTAGCCAAAAATTCCGCACCAAGTAGAGATATTACTTGTGCATCCAAAAACCCTTAAACCCAAATCTTATTTTCAAGAGTCCACCATACCTACCTAAGGATTGAGTAAGATCCTTCAAGTAATTTGTCATCGGTGCAATAAGGCAATAAAAATTTCTACTAAAAGTGTTAGATAATTTAGTGTAAGAGAAAATTGAGCGTTGTACGAACTTGTGATAGCAAAGATTAAAAGCGACAAAATGCATAATAAAGGTTGCTGTCATAAGGGGCAATATAACATGACGTTCTTTTGCACTAAGGGATTGAGCATTCAAACAAAAAGCGCATGGAAACCTCTACTTCCCGCTGCGAAGGGCCTATCTTTTACTTTTATGTATTTACTTTCATGCAAGAGTCAAAGTCTCTCTCTCTATTCCTTTTTATTTTTTTCTCTTTCGGCAAGCATCATGTGGTGAGGAAAGATCTAGGCACATATATCCAGTTAAATATGGGTAGCATGAGTTATTATTATTGACATCACCCTTGAGGTGAATACGTTGGGAGGCGAAATTATAAGCCCCTATCTTTCTATGTGTACGGTTGAAACGTTTTGCTCATGTGTATGCGGTGAGTGTTAGCAATCATAGAAGATTATATGATGGTTGAGTATGTGGACTTTCCTAAAGGTTCCGATACGTGACCCTTCCTGAAAAGATGATGAATTGTAGTTGCAAAGTTGACTGAGAACATAGTTTGTTGGTTTCTAATAGAGTTTATGCTTTATACTTCGATGTTGTGATGAATTGTTACTTATTGATGAGAAGTCTATGATAAAAGTTTTATCTTTAAGTTTGTTGCTATTATAATAATTTACATGATGCTTCTATGTCCAAATTTTATTTTTATCGACATCTCTCTCTCTAAGCATGTGGACATGTTTTTTGATTTCGGTTTTTGCTTGAGGACAAGCGAGGTCTAAGCTTGGGGGAGTTGATACGTCCATTTCGCATCATGTTTACCTACTGTTATTTATAATGTTTTTATGCATAATAATGCTTTTTGGAGTAATTTTAATGCCTTTTTCTCTCATAATATGCAAGGTTCACACAAAGAGGGAGAATTCCAGTAGCTGGAAATCTGGACCTGAAAAAGCTACGTCATGCTACCTATTCTGCACAACTCCAAATGATCTTAAACTTCACGAGGAATTTTTATGGAATAAATACGAAATACTGGGGCAAATAACTATCGGAGGGGGGCCACCTGGTGAGCACAAGACATCACGGCGCGCTAGGCCCCCTAGGCGCGCCCTGGTGGGTTGTGCTCAGCCCAGCCCACGTCGGTGCCCATCTTCTGGTATATAAGTCATGTTGACCGAGGAAAAATAAGGAGAGGACTTTCGGGACGAAGCGTCACCGTCTCGAGGCGGAACTTGGGCAGGAGCACTTTTGCCCTCCAACAGAGCAATTCTGTCGGGGGTACTTAGCTGCTGGAGGGGGAAATCATCGTCCTCATCATCACCGACAACTCTCCCATCTGGGGGAGGGAAATCTCCATCAACATCTTCAATAGCGCCATCTCCTCTCAAACCCTATAGTTCATCTCTTGTGTCCAATCTTTGTATTAGAACTATAGATTGGTACTTGTGGGTGACTAGTAGTGTTGATTACATCTTGTAGTTGATTACTATATGGTTTATTTGGTGGAAGATTATATGTTTAGATCCAATATGCTACTTAATACCCCTTTGATCTTGAGCATGATTGTCGGTGTCAAAACCGGTGGATCTCGGGTAGGGGGTCCTGAACTGTGCGTCTAAGGCGGATGGTAACAGGAGGCAGGGGACACAATGTTTTACCCAGGTTCGGGCCCTCTTGATGGAGGTAAAACCCTATGTCCTTCTTGATTAATATTGATGATATGGATAGTACAAGAGAAGATCTACCACGAGATCGGAGAGGCTAAACCCTAGAAGCTAGCCTATGGTATGATTGTATAGTTGTAGTTGTTGTGTCCTATGGAATAAAACCCTCCGGTTTATATATACACCAGAGAGGCTTAGGGTTACACAAGGTCGGTTACAAAGGAGGAGATATCCATATCCGTATTGCCTAGCTTGCCTTCTACGGCAAGTAGACTCCCATCCGTACACGAGACGAAGTCTTCAATCTTGTATCTTCATAGTCTAACAGTCCGGCCAATGGAGATAGTCCGGCTGTTCGGAGACCCCCTAATCTAGGACTCCCACAGTAGCCCCTGAACCAGGCTTCAATGACGATGAGTCCGGTGCGCAGTATTGTCTTCGGCATTGCAAGGCGGGTTCCTCCTCCGAATATACCATGGAAGAATTTGAATATAAGGATAATGTCCGACCCTGCAAAATAAGTTCCACATACCACTGTAGAGAGAATAATATTTTCACAAATCTAATTTGCTGACTTGTTTTGGCAACATGACATTAAGCCATGGCCCGGTGATTATTCGAACTGTTTCCTTTAACTAGCCCCGCACATAACGCGAGGCAGTTTTTTGACACGTCTCGTCGAAGCAGAGATCATGTCCCCTTATTATGGGATTCTCATCAATACGGGCGTGGGTAACCCAACCGTGTCTAGGACTCCTAGATTATAGGCAAGTCCCAAATGGCTACGGAGAGGATGCTTGATATTCACCCTCTTTATTAAGGGACAAGGCTTTTACTTTTTTCCCTCCCGTGCTCAATCGAATCCTTGTCCAGCCTCGAGTTCTAACACCCAAAGCCCAGGTCAGGTGCTCCGGACCTTCAATCATGTCCGGATCTAGCCTTCAAGGCGATGGATGCCCTCCTCCATTACGGAAGAAGACATCAAGAAGTTAAGGGAGGCCAGATACCTGACCGCCGAGGTTTCGCATCGGCTGCCTGCCCGAGGGCAGGTCGTCCCTACTCTTGAACCCAACAAAGACGTCATGTTCATCTCCCACTTCCTCCGAGGACAAGGCCTCACTCTGGATCCCTTCGTTAGGGGGTTGATGTTTTATTATGAGCTAGATTTCCACGATCTAGCCCGGGACTCCTTTCCCACATCTCGACATTCATTGTCGTGTGTGAGGCCTTCCTCCGCATTACCCCTCACTTCGGCATGAGGCTCAAGACCTTTGACGTGAAGCCGAAGATGGTCGAGGGGTAGTATGCAGCGTGCGGAGGAGCATTAATAAACAAGATAGGAGGAGCTCCGTGGCCCAAAGGTTCCTTTCCAGAGGTGTCCGGATTATGGCAACAGGAGTGGTTTTAGATCACAGCTCCCAGAAGTGCCAAGTGGGTGGCTGCCCCTGCTTTCCGCACAGGCCCTCCACCACAATTGATGTCATGGATTAGCAGAGGGCTGAGCTGGGGTCCTGCCAAGGACGTGCCCGTACTACAAAGCCGCATCCAAAATCTCTTCGAAGGAGATTTCAGTTTGATTATGGTGGCGCAAGTCATGCTGGTTCGTCGAGTCCAGCCTTGCAAACGCCGGCCCCTCTACATGTGGGAGTTCAACCCAGAAGGGCCGCGTACTATTCCGAATTTCCTCGGCCTGACGCACGAGGAGATGTACAAATCATTCTTTAGACCCCAAATAGAGTGTCTGGATACTACCAAGGACGTGGGCCTAAGCAGCAACCGTATCGCCGACTAAGTAAGTATTCCTTTAGCCGAGCACACCGTCTTTTATTTACCACGATGTCATTCTAAGAAGTCGCTCTTTGACCAGGACTAGCTAACTAAGGCGAAGATGATTTGGTGTTCGGCCCCCTTCTTGAGGGTTTGGAGAATCTGGTACTGGAAAAGATGCTCAAGCTAGCACCCTGCCTGGAGCCCTCAAAGGAAGATAAAGGGGGGGGGTAACGAGGTCGAAAGCGGGCCCCCATCGCTACCAATTCCAACCGAGGGAATGAGCACCTCCGTGAAGGAGGATAACCGAGGGGAGGAATCAGACATTCTCTCACCCCGGGGGAGGAAGAGGACTACCTCTGAGGAACCGGAAACCAAGGTTTGCAAGCAGGAGAAGAAATCTCCACCAAAGGGTCCTACCTTGGAGGGTGCTCTTGCCGCACAAAGTCCGCGCGGGGATCAGCCCTCTAACGAGCTGTAAGTAATTAAAAAGTACTTTAATAGTGAAGATATATTACTTTACCTCTGAGGAAAATAGCGAAGTATTTATCTTTTAGTTCGGATCTTTGCCCTTCCGGAGATCTTCGGGGGATCTTCTTCCGGAGATGATGGAGAGCGAAACGCCTCCCCCGGACTCCCCCGCTCAAGAAGCAGGCGACCTTGAAGTGTTGTCACGGAGCGCCTCTCCGGATCCGGTGAGGCCAGAAGATAATCCTATAGTCACCTGAAGTCCCCAGCGTCCGGCTCACGAAGAGAGCAAACAGAAAAGTCCGGCACCGACTGGTATGCGGTCGGACGTACTGAGAGAGCTATTGGAGCGAGCGGCCATCTCAGAAGAACACCGTACATTGATGGGTACGATGATGGAAAGGATCTCATCCGCCGAAAGCGGGGTGCATGATGCCTTTATGAGCCTACTGACGGGCTTTGAGGTACGTAAAATGATGTACACTTGTGATGGTACCGCACATTTTTAGGTGTGCCCTGTGTAGATAGTAGCCCCTGAGACTCTGGTTGTCGCTGAGAACAACGACAAAGAGAGGATCGTAGTCCCAGGCAATAACCATACCGCTTTATTGTGCAGGTAGCGGGAGCTCCGGTGG
The DNA here is from genome assembly GCA_034509565.1 of Triticum monococcum. NCBI lineage: Eukaryota > Viridiplantae > Streptophyta > Magnoliopsida > Poales > Poaceae > Triticum > Triticum monococcum. Next base: position 579,122,573 of record CM067844.1, on the reverse strand, counting down.
CTAGCCAGACTCATGAGTTTGCAGAACTGAAGCGACAACTGGATGCGGCGGATGCCGACATCGAGCTTGTTAACAAGAGGCTTGACGAGGAATGGGGTAAGTGTTATTTTCTGGTGAATGCCACATAGTAAGAGTAGCATGATGCCAGTTTCTTTAATATGTTGTGACTACAGATGGAGCTGCCACGGTGGAAACCCCGTGGGCGGAACTTGCCCGAGCCAAAGAACAAGCAAGGATTAGTAATGCGGCTGCTTTGAAGGTGGCCGAAGAGTTGAAAGCCGAGAAGGCCGCGCATTGCGAGAGCAAAGAGAAGATGGCCAAGATGGCCGTAAAGTTAAAAGACACTGCTGACCGTTGCCAGTTCCTTGAAAAAGAAAACCGAGCGAAGGCAACGGACCGGGAAAAGGCCACGATGGCGAACAAAGACACCCGCTCTGCTATGAGAGCGAAGAAGGAGGATCTGCGTGAAGCCGGGGATATTGCGGCTAGGAAGCCCTTCATGCTACGGAGAAAATTCGGAGATCCACGGTATGCCCCTCTGGATCGGCTGTGGAGTTCGGCAGACGCATATATGGACTTGGCGGCGAGCGCTGCCGATGCGGCCAAATAATTCCAAGGTCAAACAAATCGTGAAGTGGACAAGCTGTTCTGGTCGCACTTCAACATTCCAGAGCGCACGCTTCCATTGACTGATCAGCTAGCCGAATGGGCCAAACTAAATAGGTTGTCCGGACTCGCCATGAGGTCTGTCGTGGATCATCTGTGGCCGGAAAAGCCGAAGCCGAACAACTATTTCAGCTTAGTGCAACAGTTCGTTGGTGCGGTGTTGCGCATCAATGCGAAGAAGAGGTCGGCGTGCATAGAAGGCTCGCGGATGGCCCTTGCCCATGTTAAAGCATACTGGGCGGAGATGGATGCTACCACTGTTGCGGCGCAGGGTTCGGCCATAGGCCGAGTGGCTGCCGAGCACTATTTCGAAGAGGTTCTCGAGGGTGCTCGTTTGATAGAGGCCCAGTGCTCGAAGAATATTATGTTTGAGTGACATGTATCCCATTGTAAACACAATGTTTTTATGAAATTTATTCAGGTTGTGTTTATAATTTGGCCTAAAAGTAATATGATGCCTCATGTGCGGCCGTTTATGTATACATGTGGATAACCTGAAAGATTGCAGTCGTCGGCTTCAATCCCCACACATATAATGCGGAGGTGTTCACAGAAGATGCGTGTTCACACTTAACCCAATGTCTTGGTCCTATTAAGGAGGTGATAGCGCAACGAACGAGGCAACCGAACTATAAAGCTTTAACACATTCACTTAGCCATAGGAGTTTGACGGTGGGGCTACTATATAGCCCCTGTTGGCTCCGCATTCTCCCGAATTCGGGGTGCGTACATGCCTGGCCGGGAAACGGCCCTTCGTTAAGGCAGAGGAATTCTAACATTCCAATAGGTCATCGAGTGGTTGACCAGTCTCATGCTATATCATGATAGTCATGTTTCGGCTTTCTCTACTGAGGTGCTCGTCCGGATGACTCGGGGCACAATCATAGTAGTTCTCCTAGTGCTACCTTAGCCGATAGAGCGAAACGTAAGGTACCAAAACATAGGAGCCGGGCAAACCCAACATTTGACCAAAGATATGATTCGGAGATGATGCATATAAGGCCAAACTCACGACGCCGAACACTCCCTAAGGTATTCGGTCTTTATGGTATAAACCGAGCCTAAATAGTGCCCTTTGTAAGAAGCCATTGGTGTCCAGGTATGTGCATTATTCTGACGTGGGCACATGCAAGATGCCAGCATCCTTCTCAATTGTACTGAGAATCCGAGGGATGTGTATCAACAAGAGACAGTAAAAAAGGTTGACGCAGGGTCTTAATCTAAAAAGAATCCTTGGGACGGGTCCCTGCTGCACGTCTGCGCATGTGTCTCCATTGTGCCGTATCCTGGACGGGTGTAGCACGGTGATCATCTGTAAAAGAGAGGAACTTGGGTGAAAAGTTGTCGTGCAAAAAGGTAGGTTTGAAAGAGACCATGTAAATTTCAAGATGAGTAAAAATTGCCACTTCTCTGCGCGCGTTGAGCCCCTTGTGTCTATGAGAGGGGTGTGGCCATCAAGCCTTTACGAATTTCATATAGCTGCGCCGAAATCGTCTAACCATGTCCGTGCTCTTGACAACCTATCGAGTACTTTACCTGGTGAGGCCGTTTTAGTGTGCGGCTGCCAAGGCAGGCGCACTCTCTTCGGCGCGCAGGGATCGCTTAATATTTCCATTCATTGTAATGATGCCACGTTGACCGGGCATCTTAAGCGTAAGGGAAGAGTAATGCGGTATTGCATTAAAGCGAGCGAAAGCTTCGCGTCCAAGTAGTGCTTGATAGCCACTTTGGAACGGAGCAATGTGGAATGTTAAATTTTCGCTACGGAAGTTATCGAGGAAGCCAAATATAACCTCTAGTAGCAGGGAGCCCGTGCAATGAGCCCCTGGGCCTGGCGTTACTCCTTTAAGGGTAGTATTGCTGAGGCCTGGTTTTCATTGGGTCTATCCCCATTTTGCGGATTGTATCCTGGTATATCAGGTTTAAACTGCTGCCACCGTCCATCAGGACTCATGTAAAGTGCTATCCGTTAATTATTGGGTCTAATACTAGGGCATCCCATCCTGCACGCCAGATACTTGCTGAGTAATCACGATGGTCTAAAGTGATCGGTTGAGACGACCAGTGGCAGGACTCCGCGGTGATAGGTCCTTGGGCATATTTTTCTGGGAGTGCCACTTTGTTTCTCCCCTTGATCACGTGTAACACATTTACTATTTTGACTTCTGGTGGAAATTTTCTTTGTTCCCCAGTGTCTTGCATGAGAGGCTCATCCTCGTCTTCGCTTGGTGTATCCTCCCCCTTGTGTACGGTGTTGAGCTTGCCGGACTGCTTGAAGACCCAACATTCTCTATGGGTATGATTATCGGGTTTACCAGGGGTGCTATGGATCTGACATATTTGGTCCAGAATTTTGTTGAGGCTGGACAGTTCGTCTGTGGCGCCTTTAGAGGGCGGCTTTTGCTGACTTGGCCAAGAGCTTTTGAATCCGGCGTTTACTGCCAGGGTCGCGGGCGTCCAGTTTTAGGGTTCACCACATATTGCGCTAGGCAGGATCCTTGTACAGGCCCAGTAGGCCGAAATTAATGTCGGATGCCAAAAAAACCACCGGAGCAGTGGCCCGAGAAGGTTAGCGCTTGTCATGAAGCCTGTACGCGCGATTTGGGTCCGATTAAGAGCAGATCGTATGACAAGGAAGCCTAAAAGTGACCATCCAACGGCTAAAAATGCTAATGGCCTGAGAGGGTTGGAAAAGCGCTCAGTTCTAATATATCTAAATGAAGTTCAATTGGCAAGGATGATTGATTGGTAGTTTTATCGGCCATCAATGCCAGTCTTGGCTCAGGGTAGGTCAGTTTCCATTCGCGATTCATATTTTTCATTCAATTCATGCAACCCATATAATCTCAACCTTGCCGCTACTCCTTTCCCACTATGCTCACTCGAAAACCATTGTCTAGCACAGAAGCGATGGGTAATGCTTAGGTCTCCAGTTGTTGCAATTCTCCCTTGTACTATTATTCAAAGAAACGCAGGTCGGCCTGCTTCAACTGGGTTAAAGGTGATGCGCTGGTTCCAATTCTCAATTGTTTTCTACATATACAGATGTGTTCTCTGTGTAATTCAAAACTTCAAATGATTGCAGGTTCTTTACAAGGACGAATTCGAGCTAAGTACCGATTGGTTTCTTTCGTTCTTCTAGTGGAATCTGCCTGTATCCAATGGCTAACAGGCAGGTCAGATCTGTATAGTGTGCTCTTGTGCCCCCTTTAATCATGACTCATCTCAATATCTATCTGTTGTACTATGTACCTTTTATTCATATGGTACGATTTCAGTCCTATGATTGTTTGAAATAATCAAAATACACAAATAATTGAATGTCAGTTACCATGTCGACCCTTGCTCTTCATTTACTCCACGTACGTTGTTGGCTTGTTGCTGTTGATCTGTGTTCTTCAATTAGTTCTTCTATGTTCTTCCCTCAATTCTTCCTCCATCAAGTATATAATTTTTATTATTGATGTTGTTTTTCCACTCCCAACTCAAGACATGTGCTCTGAATTGACCAGTTCGAACTTTTTGCTGGGTTGGGTTCTCCATTGTATCTCCAATGGTTAAAGGTCAGGTTAGTATCCGTCATACTTCTTATTGTGATGGCATATGGAATCACTCCTTCTGTTTATGATGCTATTAAACAACAAACTGACATATACTTCCAAAGCCTCTAACTGTTGATTTTCATTTATATCACATGCATAGTGAATTTCAGCCATGCTTACTGAATTTGAAGAAATTTTGAAGCGGGTACTTGTGCAGGTGTGTTTATGAAGTCGCTGTCAAGAGGCGTATATGATGTAGCAACGTCAAAGCAAGTCGAGTACAATATGGTCTATATCAATACCCACCCCGACCATGAACAAATAGTCTCTCAAATGCTTGGTAATTAGGTTGAATGGCAGAGTACTTGAAAAACAAACACTGATTTGGTTCAAGATTTTTATTTGACCATGTATTGTTGTGACAATAGGGATTTCCTTTCCTCTAAACTTTTGTGGTGCATCAAGATAGTCTTAAAATAGAAGGGTTGTATGTACACATGGCACTTAGCATTTAAAGATGATTGTGAAGCTTAAGGAAGATAAATATCTCGATACCATATCTAAGCACTTTGTGCTCTTCACAAGGGTAAAATTTCACCTCGGGCAACTTCTTGTGATAAAAAAAGTTGCCTGAAGCCATGTACAATAGTACAAAAAACATAGTGTTTTTCAACCAGTTTTGCAAACAGTATGGATTTCTCCCTACTGCAGTACTGCATGGCCTAAGACATGGTCTACTGCAAGCACTCTCGTTAGGATGTACTGCACAACATCCTTCAGCATGATGCTCGGGAAGATTTCTCTATATTTCATTTCAGTTGTATGATTCATTCTTGCACCAAGCAATTACGTTGTCCTTATATCCTCTCATTCCAAAAAATGTACATACAGGTGATGTCCGTGCTGGCGGTGGTCGATTGTGATCTTGGAGCTTGGTATGGGATTATTTAGATCGGCAGCTCACCGCTGCTCTCCCATTTGTGCCCATGACTCCCTGTGATGTGTTTCCTATGTCCATTCGTCCCAGAAATCCTAATCAACCTGATTTCATCTAATGGACATCTAATAAGTTGAAACTTGGAGAGCATCTAATATCCTCATGTTCACTTCTTTCTACTTTTCGTTTTGTCTCACTCTGTCATTTAAGTACAGGTTCAGTTTCGATGTCTCAAGACAGATCCAAGTTCACTTATAGTTTTGTTTAGGAAACCCTATGCATTAGAGGGCATAACTCTCCATGATGCATGGAAATAAAAATAGAGCACTCAAACTAACCATTTCTGCGGATTAATTGTTCATTTTTAAATGTATTGAACTGTGGTGTGCTCTCCTCAGTCAATATAAAATTTGATTATGTGCTACTTGTTCAGTGTGACTTCATGTTCATTTTTCTTCATGTTTTTTTACTCATAGCATGGTTAAAATTTCTACCATGTTATTTTATCACATCATTCCCATGTCTTATATATTCAAATGGTCCTAACATTTTTGCAATAATTTCCTAGACTACCCTGATAAGGGAGGTATGTGTATGTGGATTTATACTTGTCTATGATTATTATTGCTACCACACCTATTATCAAATCTAGCACTCTGATCAATCATACCTAGCATGTAATGTCACACTGCAGTGTGAACCGCTCATGCACAACAATGTCGGCTTTAATGTTCAATTCTAAGCCCATCATACCCAAGAAAAAAAAGTTCTAACCTACAATTGTTACTATATTTTTTCACCACATATTTGAAAATCATGTCCTTCTATCGCAAAAATAGATAGGTGCAGCAACGCGCGCCATCAATGATCTAGTTGGATTTAGAGTGTGTCTTGCGTAGCCTTGAGCCTTTGCTTCTGCTTTTTTAGACTCCTCACGGTGGCAACAAGCCTTTGATGGGCATTCTGTTGCTCCGGGAGTCTGTCCGGTGTTATGTCATCTAGACTATTATCTTCCACCGAATCGGGTTGTTTGGTTTGATTCTCCATGTTGCCGTGGTCCGGAAATGGTTCACCCTACTCTAACGCTGGGTCTGTATGATCGTTGTTTCTACCGAGGCAGGATTTGGGGCAGCGCTTACGCCGCAGCTTTGATTGCTTCTCGAGGGGACAACCCTTTGTTGCGTCCTTCCGTTCCTCGTTGTCGTTTTCTTTTGGTGTGTTCACCATGTATACATCATGTGGTGAAGTGGGAGTCCAGTGCCCTATGGGCAGTGGTTCCTCTTCGTTTCCCGCATCGTCGTCCATACCGTCGATGTCTTCGGAGTCGAAGTCGAGCATGTCGGTTAAGTCATCGACAGTGGCTACTAAGTGGGTGGTGGGTGGACCGCGGATTTCTTCGTCGTCCGCATCCCAGTCCAGCCGGACATAGTTAGGCCAGGATCCTCTTGACAAGGAGAGAGACCTTAATGAGTTCAGTATGTCGCCAAAGGGCGAGTGTTGAAAAATATCCGTGGAGGTAAACTCCATGATCGGCGCCCAATCGGATTCGATAGGAACGGGCGCAGGCTGCTCGGAGTCCGTGGCCGGAGAAGGATCCGGCAGTTTAACAACACGGCTCTCGTGCAAGGTAAGGTTGATGTAGCTTGATCGCCGCTAAGGGTAAGGCTTCCGCGGAGGGGCCATCCACCCGTCCACGGAAGGCGCAACTGGCTCCGAATTGAGGGTCGGAGCGGCTGCCGGTGCGATCTTAACACTGTCCGATGGTAGAGCTAAATCGTACTCATCGTGACCACGTGATGCGCAAGGCAGAGGCTCAAATCCGTCGAAGATCAAGTCTCCGCGGATATCGTCCGTGTAGTTTAAGCTTCCAAACGTGACCTAGTGGCCAGGGGCATAACTTTCAATCTGCTCCAGATGGCCAAGCGAATTGGCCCGCAGTACAAAGCCGCCAAACACGAAGATCTGTCCGGGGAGAAAAGTCTCACCCTGGACCGCATCGCTATCGATGATAATAGGAGCCATCAAGCCTAACGGCGACTACATAGAGGAACTCTCAATGAAAGCACCAATGTCGGTGTCAAAACCGGCGGATCTCGGGTAGGGGGTCCCGAACTGTGCGTCTAAGGTAGATGGTAACAGGAGGCAGGGGACACAATGTTTTAGCCAGGTTCGGGCCCTCTTGATGGAGGTAAAACCCTACGTCCTACTGGATTAATATTGATGATATGGGTAGTACAAGAGTAGATCTACCACGAGATCGGAGAGGCTAAACCCTAGAAGCTAGCTTATGGTATGATTGTCTGTTGTAGTTGTTGTGTCCTACGGACTAAAACCCTCCGGTTTATATAGACACCGGAGAGGGTTAGGGTTACACAAGGTCGGTTACAAAGGAGGAGATATCCATATCCGTATTGCCGAGCTTGCCTTCCACGCCAAGTAGAGTCCCATCCGGACACGAGACGAAGTCTTCAATCTTGTATCTTCATAGTCTAACAGTCCGGCCAATGGAGATAGTTCGGCTGTCCGGAGACCCCCTAATCCAGGACTCCCACAATGATTATCATTTGTGAGTATTTACTTTTGTTCTTGAGGTCACGGGAGAAATCTTATTGCAAGTAATCATGTGAACTTGATATGTGTTCGATATTTTGATGGTATGTATGTTGTGATTCCCTTAGTGGTGTCATGCGAACGTCGACTACATGACACTTCACCATATTTGGGCCTAAGGGAATGCATTGTGGAGTAGTTATTAGATGATGGGTTGCAAGAGTGACAGAAGCTTAAACCCTAGTTTATGCGCTATTCTGTAAGGAACTGATTGGATCCAAAAGTTTAATGCTATGGTTAGAAGTTATTCTTAATACTTTTCTTGTAGTTATAGATGCTTGCGAGGGGGTTAATCATAAGTAGGAGGTTTGTTCAAGTAAGAACAACACATAAGAACCGATCCACCCACATATCAAATTATCTAAGTAGTGAAAACAAATCAAGCCAACATGGTGAAAGTGACTAGATGAAATTCCCGTGTACACTCAAGAACGCTTTGCTTATCATAAGAGACCGTTTTGGCATGTCCGTTGCCTCAAAACGATTAGGCTACCTTGCTGCACTTTTGTTGCTACTATTGTTACTTGCTCGTTACAAATTATCTTTCTATCAAACTACTCGTTACTTATAATTTCAGTGCTTGCAGAAAATACCTTGCTGGAAACCACTTGTCATTTCCTTCTACTCCTTATTGGGTGTGACAGCCTGGTTTTTGCCCTCCTTTATTTGCCCGATTTTCAGTTGGATTGATTTTGAAATTTGGAGTTTTTGAATCCTTTCATATGGACTTCAAAACTTGGGTACCCCTTGGCTTTCACCCAAGTGTCCCATTTCCCTCTCTAACCATCATTCCCACTCTGCTTCACCTCAAAATAATTATTGGAATATTTTTCTTAAATGAAAAATATTCATTTCCCTCTCTTACACCCTAGCTAGATCAATGTGCTCCAAAGCAACCCCAATTTTTCTTGCCCATAAAAATCTGAGAAAATTCACAAGTATTCTTGCAACACTAGGGCACCTTCCTGAGCAAAAATATTGCATAACTTTTTGGAATATTTTTGCTACAGAAAATGTTTTTTGTTCTGGACAGAAGTGGTAGTTTCTACAGCAACTACCATTTTACTTGCTCCTTTGGGGCTTGATACGTCTCCGTCGTATCTACTTTTCCAAACACTTTTGCCCTTGTTTTGGACTCTAACTTGCATGATTTGAATGGAACTAACCCGGACTGACGCTGTTTTCAGCAAAATTACCATGGTGTTATTTATGTGCAGAAACAAACGTTCTCGGAATGACATGAAACTTTATGGAGCAACTTTTTGGAAAATATAAAAAATACCTGCAAAATATGAAGGCCAGGGGGGCCACCACCTGTCCACGAGGGTGGGGGGCGCGCCTGCCTCCCTAGGGCGCGCCCCCTACCTCATGGGCCCCCTGATGCCTCTCCGACTCCAACTCCATATATTGTGTTTCGGGGAGAAAAAATCAGATAGAAGAATTCATCGTGTTTTACGATACGGAGCCGCCGCCAAGCCCTAAAACCTCTTCGGAGGGCTGATCTGGAGTCCGTTTGGGGCTCCGGAGAGGGGAATCTGTCGCCATCGTCATCATCAACCACCCTCCATCACCAATTTCATGATGCTCACCGCCGTGCGTGAGTAATTCCATCGTAGGCTTGTTGGACGGTGATGGGTTGGATGGGATCTAACATGTAATCCAGCTCGTTTTGTTAGGGTTTGATCCCTAGTATCAACTATGTTCTAAGATTGATGTTGTTATGACTTTGCTATGCTTAATGCTTGACACTAGGGCCCGAGTGCCATGATTTCAGATTTGAACCTATTATGTTTTCATCAATATATGAGAGTTCTTGATCCTATCTTGCAAGTCTATAGTCACCTATTATGTGTTATGATCCGTTAACCCCGAAGTGACAATAATCGGGATACTTATCGGTGATGACCGTAGTTTGAGGAGTTCATGTATTCATATGTGTTAATGCTTTGTTCCAGTTCTCTATTAAAAGGAGGCCTTAATATCCCTTAGTTTCCATAAGGACCCCGCTGCCACGGGAGGGTGGGACAAAAGATGCCATGCAAGTTCTTTTCCATAAGCACGTATGACTATGTTCGGAATACATGCCTACATTATATCAATGAACTAGAGCTAGTTCTGTGTCACCCTAGGTTATGACTGTTACATGATGAACCGCATCCGGCATAATTCTCCATCACCGATCCATTGCCTACGAGCTTTTCATATATTGCTCTTCGCTTATTTACTTTTCCGTTGCTATTGCTATCATCACTACAAATACCAAAAACATTACTTTTACTACGGTTACCTTTTGCTACCGTTACCACTACTATCATATTAGTTTGCTACTAAATACTTTGCTGCAGATACTAAGTTTCTTGGTGTGGTTGAATTGACAACTCAACTGCTAATACTTGAGAATATTCTTTGGCTCCCCTTGTGTCGAATCAATAAATTTGGGTTGAATAATTTACCCTTGAAAACTGTTGCGATCCCCTATACTTGTGGGTTATCAGGGCTGAATTTTCTTGTGCGTCATCCCCTTAGTAGATGATTGCTACCCTCCAAAGCTCAGCTCCCAACTCCCAGCCGTTTGACCTCAGTAAACTCTCAAAGTTACTGATCAGAAACATACTAGACTTGTAAAATCCTTTCTACTGCGTCTAGATCCAAACCAAAGTGTGGTAACCTTCAAAACTACCCCAAACAACATGCCAGACATGAAGTTCGGGCTTAGGTCAGCTTGAGGTCAGAGTTCACGCGGTGACCGCATTCGTCCAGGCATGCTGGCATGCGGCCGATGCGCTCTGCGACGCGCCCGAGCCTCTGTTGATTGCGTGCTCGCTTCCCCACCTGCCTAAGCGTGCCAAACCTCGCCACCATCTTCGTCCTAGCACCCTTAACTCTCCGCTGGCACTTGCCAACGTCAGAGCTCGCCGTAGCGAGCACGGGCATGGTCCGGCCAACTAAACAGTGCAGTGCGCACTGTGCTCGTCATTACCCTAGTACCCCTGTGCTCGTCCCCGTTCGCCCACGGTCCCCGCATGAGCTCCGTCTCCTTCTCCCTCTCTCACTGACGCCGCTCGTCGCCGGGCGCCATGTCCAGGTGTCCACCAGCGGAGCCCGAACCCCCCTCGACGCTCGGCTATAAATAGAGCCCTTCCCCAGCCTCCTCGAGCATCATCCACCACTCCCACACACTCCAAAACCTAGTAGAAAGCCATAGCCCGGCCGGGCAGGCCGTGGGCCACCGTCCCCGAGCCTGACCTCGTCGGCGATCCCCCCGGGTCGCCTTCATAGCTCCGGTCCCTCCTAGGCCTGGGCAACCCTTCCAGGGCCTCCGCCACTCTGCGGTGGTGCTGTTCCGCCCAGTTGGAGCCCCTGGAGTCGCCTCAGCTCGTCGTCATCTTCGTCTCCAGCGAGCTCTGCTTCCTGCCTCCGCTAGAGAGGACGATTCCGACGCCGTCCAACCACCCCTAGCCACTCTACGGGTACGGGCAGGTGCGCCTCAGTCTCCTCTCTCTCGTTTTGGGCAAGGACCCTTCGTCGCTGGCGAAACCGCGCCGTCCCCTGTTTCTTTCCCCCTCTCCCTCGCACCTGACTAGCGGGGCCCACTAATCAGCCACTCAGTACGCGTGTGAAGCGGTACGAGTGGCGGCACCCCGAGGCTTTACGCCTTCGACGTCACCCCCTCCAGTCTGGTTATTTAAATTCAAATTCATATTTATCGAGAGAGCTTCAAACTGTTATAACTTTTCAACCACAAGTCCAAATGAATTGATTCTTTTTGCATTGTGTTCTTTGCAAAGAAATCTAGCAGCTCGCCAAAAATGGGATTTTTCCCTGCTGTCTAGATTTTATGGTGATTTTCAGAAGGGTTCTTGATGATTTCTTTTTGTGTTTGTAATTGTTTTCAGAGCAGTGAAACTTGTCTTGAGGATCACCAGGAGGCTTGTGAACCTTATCTGCACTAAGGCAAGCCACAACAACATTTTCATTGTGCCATTGCAATATTTCTGATTTTCCTACTTGAATGAATGATTTAATCCATGCATATAGATCATTGTTGTGTTACTCATATTCTGTTAAGTGCTTGTTCAAGTTAATATGCTTGTGTTACAGAAAGTTTAGAGCTAACTAAGTTGATAAAGAGACTAGAATTAATTTTTGCTATGGAAGAAATAATATGGTTATGGATATAAGTAATTAATTGAAGTTATTTGTCTTGCATGAGAAAAATAATAAAACTTGTTAGAAAAGATTATGTTAATGTGAGGTTTAATCTTGACCAGAGGAGTGTAAAGAGTTGTTGATGGTTATGCTTAGTGTGGATATAGTTGAGTCGGTCTTATCTATTAATATGTGATGCATATGTTATTGTTGCACTTCATGGCATACTGTGACACCGATTATTTTCAATTTAAGTTGAACCTGATAAATACAACTTGAATACAACCCTCTCCCTCGCACCTGACTAGCGGGTCATGGTGCCATTGAATGCATATGTTATTGTTGCACTTCATGGCATACTATGACACCGATTATTTTCAATTTAAGTTGAACCTGATAATAATACAACTTGAATACAACCCTCTCCCTCGCACCTGACTAGCGGGTCATGGTGCCACTGAATCGAGTTTTTCCTAGTGCAACCACATTTGCATGTATGGTAAGGCCTTTATTTGGTCCGTTGTCATGCCTCTGGTCGGTGCCTCCAACTAGGGAAGGTTATGGGCGTGCAGTACCCTGGCCCGTTAAGTAGACATAACCTTGTGTGCCCGTTGTTGAGATTTTTGGTACCGGTCCCCGTGAGGGACGTTTTGGCCACAATGGTGGTTGTTGTGTCTTTGGTAGACACGGGGCCACCCAGGACTAGCCCAGTTGGGAGTGGGTCGGAGTAGCCGAGATAGTGTCATGGCAATGGAGTGGTTTCGTTGGAATGCCGTTGGTCCACCCGAATGGGAGTACGAGGCCAGGGGTTCCGTGGTGTGGGTACAGTGTGCTACCTCTGCAGAGTGTATTAATCTATCGATAGCCGAGTCCATGGTTACGGAGACCCTCGAAAGTAGGTCACACCATGGGTCAACATTTAATAAAACTTGCACACTATGTTCTGAACTCTGCACTATTGAGGATGGCGGGATGGCCATCGGGTTGGACAGGACCAAGTGTTGGTCGTGGTTGTGATCGCCGGAAGGATCACTGTTTTAGACCTAGTATGGGTCGAGGTTGTGATCGCCGGAAGGATCACGAGATATTCATGGTTAAGATCTTGTAACGCCCCATATGTAACTTTCCCAATTTGTACTCCAACTCTTGCCGTTTCCGGCATTAAGTTATATTTATTCCTCGGGTTTGGGTCTTTGTCTCCGTGTGTTGTTTCGTTATCGTGCATCTCATATCATGTCATCACGTGCATTGCATTTGCATACATGTTCATCTCATGCATTAGAGCATTTTCCCCGTTGTCCGTTTTGCATTCCGGCGCTTCGTTCTCCTCCGGTGGCCATTTCTAGATTTCTTTCGTGTGTGGGGATTAAACATTTCCGGATTGGACCGAGACTTGCCATGTGGCCTTGGTTTGCTACCGGTAGACCGCCTGTCAAGTTTCGGGTCATTTGGACTTCGTTTGATACTCCAATGGTTAACCGAGGGACCGAGAAGGCCTCGTGTGTGTTGCAGCCCAACACCCCTCCAATTTGGCCCAAAACCCACCAAACTCTGCTCCATCGTCTCGGTCGTTCGATCACGATCGCGTGGGTGAAAACCGCACCTCATTTGGACTCTCCTAGCTCCCTCTATGCCTATATATAGACCCCCTCCTCCAAATTCCGAATCCCCTACCTCGAAACCCTAAAAAAAATCCCAGATCGCCTCCGCGCACCGGACATTGTCCGCCGGCCGCCGGACACATCGCCGCGCACCACTCAGGGGCCGCCACGTGGCACCCGGCCACCGCCCCTGCCGCCGGCCCGGGGAGCCCGCAACCGGCCCCCGTGGGCCCATCGCCGCGCCCCGCCGCCAGGGAGTCCCCGCCGCCGCCGTCCTCCGCTCCGGTGGCCGGAGCAGTCGCCGGCCACCGCGCCCGCCATCGCTGCTAGCCGCCGCCGCCCTTCTCCATCGCCGGTCGCCGCCCCTTGCCTCGGCTTCCGCGCCGCCCCCGCTGCGCATGCTCCACCGCGCCGCCCCTCGCCGGGCACCGCGCCGCCCGCCGTCCTCCGGCCAACTCCACCCGACCCCGCCTCGCCCCGCCTCGCCTTCGGCTCCGGCGAGCCGGCCGACATCGCAGGCGTCGCGGCTGCTACAGTAACCCCGCGCCTGCTACAGTGTCAGCCAGATCCAGATCTGGTTGACCTCCTCTCCCCCGAAACCCTAATTCCGTCTTTTTTATGCAAACTTTGACGCATCATATCTTTGCATCCGTGGCTCCGTTTTGGGCATATGATATATCAAAATCCTCGTCTCGACGAATAAATCATTTCATTCCATTGCATCATTTGCATTTTAGTTCATCTTGGTGCCCAAAATGCTGTTGGAAGGAGGCATCATGAGTTAAATTGTAGATCCGTTAGCTCTACATTGACTTTTGTCATTTTTGCCATGATTATTGTGTTCATGATATGCCTGTGCCCCTTTGGGATGAATTGTTAAGCATGTTGTATTCTTTCCAGAAGTGCCTCCCATGCATTTTTAGGATGTGTGTGTTGTCTTGTGCAAGCTTGCAAAGAGGGGTACCTGAGTTTGCTGATTTCAGGGACTTAGTGAAAATCACTAAGTCTGGGATGTTTTAGTTCACGATGCTATATGTCCAGCTTATTTCCTAGTGATCCGTGCCTCTTTTGAGGATGATCAGTAAGAGTGATTTGTTATGCTTGTTGTGCTCTATCCATCCATGTCTTTACTTGTTATGTTGGAGCACCCTAGGTTGACTCAATCGAGCTCAACTTTTGCATAGTTGTTAATTTGGGCAGATCGTGAACTCTTTTGCGATTTTGCCGGAGCTATTGCTAGTGATCCATGCATGCTATGCCATTTTTCTTGCCATGTATACCTAGCATTTTGTGCCTTATTAATGGATATGTGCTTGCCTTGCCATGACTTGCACCGTAGTGAGAGCATCGAGCTCGTTTACATGCCTCCGTGAGTTATATTTTCAGCATGTCCCAGTTTTCACCAAGTCTGAAAACTGATTGTGTTCCATCGATGTTCGTGTGCTCGGTAGAGTATTTTGTGAACCCTTTTGGCCCCAGGTAATTTTGGGTGTTTTGTTAAGCTTGTTGAGTAGCTCCATGCCATGCTCTTACTTGCCATGTTAAGGTTATGCTTCATGTTGTTTTGCTGCTCCGAAGAGAGCATCTTGGTCTGAAATTTCAGACTAGCGTTAATTTCGCTAAGTCTGAAATCTGTTTTGCTTATTCAGTTTTGCCATGCTTGTTTGAAGCCCTTAATGGATGAATTTACCTATGCCTCAGTCCTGGTGATTTGTTAAGCTTCTTGAGTACATCCCTGCCATGTAATTTGTTTTCATGTTTGGTGGCTGTAGCATGTTCATTTCATTGCATTTAGGAGCCTACTTGCTGTAAATTGCAGATCGGTTCGTTTCGTAAAACGCTTGCCATTTCCAAACCGTAGCTCCGATTGCCATGATCTTTATATCGTTTTCAGGGGATTTATTCCCCTCTATCCAGTGGCACACTTGGTTTTCCAAGTTGAGGCCAGGTTCATGCATTTCCTATCACGTCTTGCATTTTGCATCCCTCATCGCATCCCGCATAGCATACCATCCTTTGCATCTTATTGCTTGAGTTTGCACGTGGTTGATTGTATCCTTGTTGCTTGTTTGTGTTGTTGGGTAGAGCCAGGAGACGAGTTCGCTAACAAGGAGCCCGTTGAGTTTGCTTTTGAGGATCCAGTCAACTCTGACAACTGTGCAGGCAAGATGATCATACCCTCGAAATCACTACTATCTTTGCTATGCTAGTTTGCTCGCTCTTTTGCTTTGCCAATGCTACGATGCCTACCACTTGCTTGTCAGCCTCCCAATTGCCATGATTGAGCCTCTAACCCACCTTTGTCCTAGAAAACCATTGATTGGCTATGTTACCGCTTTGCTCAAGCCCCTTCTTATAGCGTTGCTAGTTGCAGGTGAAGATTGGAGTCGTTCCTTGTTGGAACCCTTATTTACTTGTTGGGATATCATTATATTTCTATGTTATCTTTATTCATCTATATACTTGGTAAAGGGTGGAAGGCTCGGCCTCTCGCCTAGTGTTTTGTTCCACTCTTGCCGCCCTAGTTTCCGTCATATTGGTGTTATGTTCCCGGATTGTTGCGTCCCTTACGCGGTTGGGCTATAATGGGAACCCCTTGATAGTTCGCCTTGATTAAAGCTTTTCCAGCAATGCCCAACATTGGTTTTACCATTTGCCACCTAGCCTCTTTTTCCCTTGGGTTTCCGGAGCCCGAGGGTCATCTTTATTTTAGCCCCCACGGGCAAGTGCTCCTCTGAGTGTTGGTCCGAACCGAGCCACTTGCAGCGCCACCTCGGGGCAACTCGAGGGTTGGTTTTAGTTGTACGTAGTGTTCATCTGAGTGTGCCCTGAGAAAGAGATATGTGCAGCTCCTATCGGGATTTGTCGGCACATTCGGGCGGTGTTGCTGGACTAGTTTTGACCTGTCGAATCATCTTGTTGTACCGGGATACCGAGTCTGATCGGTGTGTCTTGGGTGGAGGTCTATTCCTTCGTTGACCGTGAGAGCTTGTTATGGGCTAAGTTGGGACCCCCTGCAGGGATTGATCTTTCGAAAGCCGTGCCCGCGGTTATGGGCAGATGGGAATTTGTTAATGTCCGGTTGTAGATAACTTAAACCTTAATTAATTAAAATGAATCAACTGAGTGTGTTGCCGTGATGGCCTCTTCTCGGCGAAGTCCGGGAAGTGGACACGGCGTTGGAGTTATGTTTGCGTAGGCTGCTCTCTAGCTTTCCGCTCGTGCCTTGCCTCCTATTCTCGCTCTCCTTTGCATATAAGTTAGCCACCATATATGCTAGTCGCTTGCTGCAGCTCCACTTATACATTACCCCTTTCCTACCTATTAAGCTTAAATAGTCTTGATCGCGAGGGTGCGAGATTGCTGAGTCCTCTGTGGCTCACAGATTACCATTACACCAGATGCAGGGACAGATGATACCTCTCCGGATGGCGCGCTCGACCTGAAGTGGGAGTACGACGAGGACTCTCAGCGTTACTATGTGTCTTTTCCTGATGATCAACAGGGATGCCTATTCGGGGTTAGATTCAGGGCCTAGTCGCTTGTTGGGGGTCTTTTTCCATTTTGGTGCCGTAGGCGGGCCATGAGTGATTGTATGATGGATGTTATTTATGTACTTTGATGTGACGTGGCGAGTGTAAGCCAACTATGCTATTATTCCCCTTTATGTTATATGTACATGGGTTGTGTAATGATTCCCGACTTGCGACATTGCTTTCAATGCGGCTATGCCTCTAAGTCGTGCCTCGACACGTGGGAGATATAGCCGCATCGAGGGCGTTACAAGTTGGTAATCAGAGCCTTCCCCGACCTTAGGAGCCCCATTGCTTGATCGTTTTTAGCTGCCGAGTTGTGTCCAGAAAAATGTTTTGAGTCCTTAGGAATTATATATCGGAGAGTTTAGGAATTCTTTTTACTTCCCAGTCTCCTCATCGCTCTGGTAAGGCATCCTGACGTAGAGTTTTGACTCTTCTCTTCTCAAATTTCACTAAAAAAAATTTTAGGATCACGCGAGTATCTTGGTTTTGTTCCGATGGCTTATGATGAGAATACTGTCTTGGTGCCTCCTGTCAGGGGTTTAGTGGAAGTGTCCCGGGGAGTTGAGCTCTGAGGTGTTGTCATCATAATTTTATTGTTGCAATTCTGGTATACTTGAGATATGTGCGCGACATCGAAAATCTCCTTTATGCAGTTTGTTGGTGAGATAACCTCGACGCCACCCAGTACTGGGGCGGGAGTTCGGGAGTATCACCATAACTTGTATAACGGATGCTTTTCAAAGGTTGAGATAGATGGTTTCCAAAGGGTTCTTGGTTATGTGTTGAAGGATGGATGCAGCTGGATGTAGGAATTGCTAGCTTGGGTGAGATATTATGCTTCCCCTGTATCCCCAACACCTGATTGCATAACCGGAAAGTTTCGGGAGTTTCATAGGAGGGAATTCAAGTAGCTTTAGGATATCTTTCCAGCAGATGTGTGATATGAAATTGGGGTTCGACGTCTAGTGGTTCGCCTATTCACGGTTGATTTTACAGTGGCCTCGTTGTGTCTTAAAGAGTCCTTGGCTATGCTGACTCGGGGACGCTTCGTATGTCATGTGCACTGCCTTGTACATGATGGTGCTGTACGGTCGAGCCCGTGTAGGTCCCACCACGAAAACTTCGGACGAAATTTCTATCATGTGTTTGTTCCGGCTTATTCCGCAAGCTAACCCTTGGTTTTATTTCGAGTTGTGGTATTCGTTCTGCTTCGACGTCATATGTTGATTCCATCCCTCATTGATGTACCTCTTCTACCTGATTCTTCGTGGCTTCGCAATTTAGGAATATGTGACCACTTCAAGAGATGTGCATTCGTTCATTTTGTTCGGATGTGAAGACTTTATGTTGCAATTTTCATTCCGTTGGATGCACCTTCAATATTTCTCTATTTGTGTGCTAACGGTGGTCAACCTCTTCAGGATGGCTCCCGCTAAGAGCACCAGTCAGAACCAGAATCAAGATCCACGGCCACCTCCGCCTCCTCCGGAAGCATGGCAAGCTGTGATGGCCGCTACTAATGCAAATACATAGCTGATCATGCAAATCATCCAAGAGCGGAATCAAAGCAGTCAAGCAAATCAAGGCAACAACCAGAACCATTTTGCAACTCTGAATCAGTTCCTCGCAAATGGTCCAAAGACGTTCAGCAACTGCGTTGAGGCTACCGATGCTGATGATTGGTTAGTCGATCTGGGCAAGCATTTTGAATGCAGCAATGTCAGACCTGAAGATTTCGTCAAGTTCGTGTCTTTCCAGCTCAAAGATCAGGCCGCAGAGTGGTTTCAGCAGTACCGGGATTCCAGAGGTGGACGTTTGATCACTTGGGATGATTTCCGTCGTGATTTCCGAGCTCATCACATTCCTCAGAGTGTGACTGAAAGCAAACGTGAAGAATTCCACAATCTGAAGCAAGGCTCTT
This sequence comes from Triticum monococcum, assembly GCA_034509565.1. Taxonomy (NCBI): domain Eukaryota; kingdom Viridiplantae; phylum Streptophyta; class Magnoliopsida; order Poales; family Poaceae; genus Triticum; species Triticum monococcum. The sequence goes on along the minus strand of CM067844.1, from coordinate 579,103,608 downwards.
TGTCTGTCTATGACTACAACAAGTTGTTCCAGAAGCTCGCCCGTTTTGCCAAGCAGGATGTTCCTGATGAGAAAAGCATGATCTATCAGTTCAGGGGTGGTCTTCGTGAAGAAATTCAGCTCGCCCTTGTCCTCTTCGAGCCGCTGAGATACGATGAGTTCTACAACATGGCACTGAAGCAAGAGGCTGCTCAGTTAAGGTGTGATGCTTCCAGGAAGCGAGTCAGAGACACTACGCCTTCTTCCTCTACTCAAGTGGCCAAGCAGCAGAAGTATTGGCTTCCTCCTCCCCCGTTCCGTCAGCCGTATCAGCAGAAGAGCAAAGGTGGCAGTGGTTCATCCCACCCACCCAACCCAGGCTTTCAGAACAAGACTTCGTCTCAAGCTCCAAGATCGAGTGCTCCGTATCACCGTCCGCTCTCAGAGGTCACGTGCAACAAGTGCCAATAGAAGGGTCACTATGCCAACAAGTGTTTCAACCAGAGGCGTCTTCCTCCTCCTCCTGTCAGATCGGCAAGTACAACTGTGGTCAAGCATAATCCCAAGCACGCCAAGGTCAACTTGCTGAATGCAGCTCAGGCAGACGACTCGCCAGATGTGATTATGGGTAACCTTCCTGTTAACGATGTTCCCGCTAAAGTACTTTTTGATACTGGTGCATCGCTTTCTTTTATTTCAACTCCATTTGTGGCCAAGCATGATATCGTGACCCAAAGGATTCCTGTTCCGTTGAAGATTGTGTCTCCGGGCAAGCAAATGACTTGTAACAATTGTGTCCCGGATATTTCTATCACATTGGGTGATTACAAGTTTCTCTCTTCTCCGGTGGTTCTTGGTAATTCTGATATCGATCTTATTCTTGGGATGGACTGGCTCTCTAAACACAAGGCTCACCTCGATTGTGCAGCCAGGCAGATTCAACTGACTCATTCATCTCAAGATGTCATTGTCTTTGCTGCTCGGGATAATACCATCCGGTTGTTCTCTCTCGATGAGAAGGGTGAATTGGATGCTATTTCGCAGATTTCGGTTGTTTGTGAGTATCAAGACGTCTTCCCAGAAGAACTCCCAGGCATGCCTCCAAACCGGCCGGTTGAATTTGTTATTGAACTTGAGCCCGGTACGGAACCTGTGTGCAAACGTCCCTACAAGCTCGGCCCCGAAGAGTTGAAGGAGTTGAAGAAACAACTCGATGTTCAAGAAAGAATGGGTCTCATTCGGCCTAGTACTTCTCCGTGGGGTTGTGGTGTTCTTTTTGTGAAGAAGAAGGATGGAATGGACCGACTTTGTGTTGATTACCGTCCATTGAACAAGAAGACCATCAAGAACAAATATCCACTTCCCAACATTAATGAGCTGTTCGAACAACTCAAGGGTGCCCAAGTATTCTCCAAGCTTGACCTCTGTATGGGTTATCATCAAATTCGCATTCGTGAGCAAGATATTCCCAAGACGGCGTTCAGAACAAGCTATGGGTCATATGAATACACTATCATGTCTTTTGGCCTCGCCAACGCTCCTCCGACGTTCTCTCGCATGGTGAACTTCATCTTCAACCCCTACACCAATGACTTCGTTTTGGTCTATCTCGACGACATTCTGGTTTTCTCGAAGAACAAGGAAGATCATGCCAAACACTTGCGTTTGGTTCTTGACAAGCTCAGGGAACATCAGTTCTACGCCAAGTTTTCCAAGTGTGAATTTTGGCTCGATGAGGTTCTTTATCTTGGTCATATCATCTCTGCCAAGGGCATTTCCATGGATCCTGAGAAGGTGTCTGCAATTGTTAATTGGGAACCTCCTCAGAATGTGAAGCAACTCCGTAGCTTCCTCGGTCTTGCAAGTTATTGCCGAAGATTCGTTGAAAACTTTTCCAAGATCGCGAAGCCTCTCTCAAATCTTCTTCAGAAGCACGTCAAGTACGTTTGGTCTCCGGAGTGTGATATCGCTTTCAACGCTTTGAAAGAGAAATTGATCACTGCTCCAGTTCTGACTCCGCCTGATGAAACCAAGCCGTACGAGGTTTTTTGTGATGCCTCTCTCCAAGGTCTAGGTTCTGTACTGATGCAAAAGAAGAAAGTTGTTGCTTATACCTCTCGCCAGTTGAAGCCTAGCGAGAAGAACTACCCCACTCATGATCTCGAGTTGGCGGCGGTTGCGCACGCGTTGTTGACTTGGAGACATCTTCTCTTGGGAAGGAAAGTGGACATTTTCACTGATCACAAGAGTCTCAAGTACATCTTCACTCAGCCTAATCTCAACCTCAGGCAGACTCGATGGGTCGAAATGATTCAAGAGTACAATCCGAGTATCGAGTATACTCCAGGCAAGGCTAATGTGATTGCTGACGCGTTGAGCAGAAAAGCATATTGCAATAGTCTGATTCTCAAGCCTTATCAACCCGAGCTTTGTGAAGCTTTCCGCAAACTTAATCTGCAAATTGTTCCTCAAGGTTTCCTCGCCAACCTTCAAGTCTCTCCTACCTTGGAAGACCAGATTCGCCAAGCCCAGCTTCTTGATCCTATGGTGAAAAAGGTGAAGATTGGTATTGCAAAGAGTCAGTCCAAGTACAAGTGCTACCGACTTGATGACAAGGACACTCTCTTCTTCGAGGATCGAATTGTTGTGCCCAAAGGTGAACTTCGTAAAGTGATCATGAATGAGGCTCACAACTCTCTCCTCTCCATCCACCCTGGTAGCACGAAGATGTATCAAGATCTCAAGCACACTTATTGGTGGACTCGAATGAAGCGCGAGATCGCTCAATTCGTGAATGAATGTGATGTCTGCAGAAGAGTGAAGGCAGAACACCAAAGGCCAGCAGGTCTCCTCCAACCTCTTGCCATTCCAGAATGGAAGTTTGACCACATTGAAATGGACTTCGTGACTGGGTTTCCAAAGTCCAAGCGTGGCAATGATGCTATATTCGTTGTCATCGACAAGCTCACCAAAGTGGCTCATTTCCTGCCTATCAAAGAGTCAATCACTGCAGCTCAATTGGCGGAGCTCTATACCTCTCGAATTGTCTCTCTGCACGGTATTCCTCAAGTGATATCTTCAGACTGTGGTAGCATCTTTACCTCCAAGTTTTGGGATTCTTTTCAGAAGGCCATGGGCACCAGCATTCGCTTCAGCACTGCTTTTCATCCTCAAACAAGCGGTCAAGTCGAGCGTGTCAACCAAATTCTTGAAGATATGCTCAGGGCTTGTGTTATCTCCTTCGGCATCAAGTGGGAGGATTGTCTTCCTTATGCTGAATTCTCGTACAACAACAGTTTCCAAGCAAGTTCGGGCAAGGCCCCTTTTGAAATTCTGTATGGTAGGAAGTGCCGTACACCTCTCAACTGGTCTGAAACCGGTGAACGTCAGCTACTGGGTAATGACCTGATCACAGAGGCAGAAGAAATGTGCAAGGTCATTCGTGATAACCTCAAAGGAGCCCAATCCCGCCAAAAGAGCTACTATGACAGTAAGCACCGTGATTTGGCTTTCGAGATCGGAGATCATGTCTACCTCCGCGTCTCTCCTATGAAAGGGACTCGTCGCTTCGGTATCAAAGGGAAGCTTGCCCCCAGATACGTCGGGCCTTTCAAGATTGTCAGCAAGAGAGGCGACCTCGCCTATCAACTCGAGCTTCCTGCAAACTTTGCCAATGTTCATGACGTGTTCCATGTCTCCCAACTCCGAAAGTGCTTCAAGATGCCTGAGCGCACAGTCAACTTCGAGGACATTGAGCTCCAAGAAGATCTCTCCTATCGTGAGCACCCAGTTGCAATCCTTGAAGAGACTGAACGCAGAACTCGCAACAAGTCAATCAAATTTCTCAAAGTCAAGTGGTCACACCATTCCGACCGTGAAGCTACCTGGGAATGCGAGGATCACCTCCGTTCTGAGTACTCGGAGTTCTTTCAGTCCTAGATCTCGGGACGAGATCTTTTCGTAGTGGTGGAGTGTTGTAACGCCCCATATGTAACTTTCCCAATTTGTACTCCAACTCTTGCCGTTTCTGGCATTAAGTTATATTTATTCCTCGGGTTTGGGTCTTTGTCTCCTTGTGTTGTTTCATTTTTGTGCATCTCATATCATGTCATCACGTGCATTGCATTTGCATACATGTTCATCTCATGCATTCGAGCATTTTCCCTGTTGTCCGTTTTGCATTCCGGCGCTTCGTTCTCCTCCGGTGGACATTTCTAGCTTTCTTTCGTGTGTGGGGATTAAACATTTCCGGATTGGACGGAGACTTGCCATGCGGCCTTGGTTTGCTACCGGTAGACCGCCTGTCAAGTTTCGGGTCATTTGGACTTCGTTTGATACTCCAACGGTTAACCGAGGGACCGAGAAGGCCTCCTGTGTGTTGTAGCCCAACACCCCTCCAATTTTGCCCAAAACCCACCAAACTTGCTCCATCGTCGCGGCCGTTCGATCACGATCGTGTGGGCGAAAACCGCAAATCATTTGGACTCTCCTAGCTCCCTCTATGCATATATATAGACCCCCTCCTCCAAATTCCGGATCCCCTACCTCGAAACCCTAAAAAAAATCCCAGATCGCCTCTGCGCACCGGACATTGTCCGCCGGCCGCCTGACACATCGCCGCACACCACTCAGGGGCCACCACGTGGCACCCGCCCATCGCCGCGCCCCGCCGCTAGGGAGTCCCCGCCGCCGCCGTCCTCCGCTCCGGTGGCCGGAGCAGTCGCCGGCCACCGCGCCCGCCATCACCGCCAGCCGCCGCCGCCCTTCTCCATCGCTGGTCTCCGCCCCTCGCCTCGGCTTCCGCGCCGCCCCCGCCGCGCACGCTCCACCGCGCCACCCCTCGCCGGGCACCGCGCCGCCCGCCGTCCTCCGGCCAACTCCGGCCGACGCCGCCTCGCCCCGCCTCGCCTTCGGCTCCGGCGAGCCGGCCGACATCGCCGGCGTCGCGGCTGTTACAGTAACCCCGCGCCTGCTACAGTGTCGGCCAGATCCAGATCTGGTTGACCTCCTCTCCCCCGAAACCCTAATTCCGTCTTTTTTTATGCAAACTTTGACGCATAATATCTTTGCATCCGCGGATCTGTTTTGGGCATATAAAATGTCAAAATCTTCGTCTCGACGAGTACATCATTTCACTCCATTGCATCATTTTCATTTGAGGTCATCTTGGTGCCCAAAATGGTGTTGGAAGGAGGCATCATGAGTTAAATTGCAGATCCGTTAGCTCTACATTGACTTTTGTCATTTTTGCCATGATTATTGTGTGCATGATATGCCTGTGCCCCTTTGGGATGAATTGTTAAGCATGTTGTATTCTTTCCAGAGGTGCCTCCCATGCATTTTGAGGATGTGTGTGTTGTCTTGTGCAAGCTTGCAAAGAGGGGTACCAGAGTTTGCTGATTTCAGGGACTTTGTGAAAATCACTAAGTCTGGGATGTTTTAGTTCATGATGCAATATGTCCAGCTTGTTTCCTAGTGATCCGTGCCTCTTTTGAGGATGATCAGTAAGAGTGATTTGTTATGCTTGTTGTGCTCTATCTATCCATGTCTTTACTTGTTATGTTGGAGCACCCTAGGTTGACTCAATCGAGCTCAACTTTTGCATAGTTGTTAATTTGGGCAGATCGTGAACTCTTTTGCGATTTTGCCGGAGCTATTGCTAGTGATCCATGCATGCTATGCCATTGTTCTTGCCATGTCTAGCTAGAATTTTGTGCCTTCTTAATGGATATGTGCTTGCCTTGCCATGGCTTGCACCGTAGTGAGAGCATCGAGCTCGTTTACATGCCTCCGTGAGTTATATTTTCAGCATGTCCCAGTTTTCACCAAGTCTGAAAACTGATTGTGTTCCATCAATGTTCGTGTGCTCGGTAGAGTATTTTGTGAACCCTTTTGGCCCCAGGTCATTTTGGGTGTTTTGTTAAGCTTGTTGAGTAGCTCCATGCCATGCTCTTACTTGCCATGTTCAGGTTATGCTTCATGTTGTTTTGCTGCTCCGAAGAGAACATCGTGGTCTGAAATTTCAGACTAGCGTTAATTTCGCTAAGTCTGAAATCTGTTTTGCTTATTCAGTTTTGCCATGCTTGTTTGAAGCCCTTAATTGATGAATTTGCCTATGCCTCAGTCCTGGTGATTTGTTAAGCTTCTTGAGTACATCCCTGCCATGCAATGTGTTTTCATGTCTGGTGGCTGTAGCATGTTCATTTCATTGCATTTAGGAGCCTACTTGCTGTAAATCGCAGATCGGTTCGTTTCGTAAAACGCTTGCCATTTCCAAACCGTAGCTCCGATTGCCATGATCTTTATATCGTTTTCAGGAGAATTCTTCCCCTCTATCCAGTGGCACACTTGGTTTTGCAAGTTGAGGCCAGGTTCATGCATTTCCTGTCACGTCTTGCATTTTGCACCCCTCATCGCATCCCGCACAGCATACCATCCTTTGCATCTTATTGCTTGAGTTTGCACGTGGTTGATTGTATCCTTGTTGCTTGTTTGTGTTGTTGGGTAGAGCCGGGAGACGAGTTCGCTAACGAGGAGCCCGTTGAGTTTGCTTTTGAGGATCCAGTCAACTATGACAACTGTGTAGGCAAGATGATCATACTCTCGAAATCACTACTATCTTTGCTATGCTAGCTTGCTCGCTCTTTTGCTTTGCCAATGCTACGATGCCTACCACTTGCTTGTCAGCCCCTCAATTGCCATGATTGAGCCTCTAACCCACCTTTTTCCTAGCAAACCATTGATTGGCTATGTTACCGCTTTGCTCAAGCCCCTTCTTATAGCGTTGCTAGTTTCAGGTGAAGATTGGAGCCGTTCCTTGTTGGAACCCTTATTTACTTGTTGGGATATCATTATATTGCTATGTTATCTTTATTCATATATATACTTGGTAAAGGGTGGAAGGCTCGGCCTCTCGCCTAGTGTTTTGTTCCACTCTTGCCGGCCTAGTTTCCGTCATATCGGTGTTATGTTCCCGGATTGTTGCGTCCCTTACGCGGTTGGGCTCTAATGGGAACCCCTTGATAGTTCGCCTTGATTAAAGCTTTTCCAGCAATGCCCAACATTGGTTTTACCATTTGCCACCTAGCCTCTTTTTCCCTTGGGTTTCCGGAGCCCGAGGGTCATCTTTATTTTAGCCCCCACGGCCAGTGCTCCTCTGAGTGTTGGTCCGAACCAAGCCACTTGCAGCGCCACCTCGGGGCAACTCGAGGGTTGGTTTTAGTTGTACGTAGTGTTCATCTGAGTGTGCCCTGAGAAAGAGATTCGTGCAGCTCCTATTGGGATTTGTCGGCACATTCGGGCGGTGTTGCTGGACTAGTTTTGACCTGTCGAATCATCTTGTTGTACCGGGATACCGAGTCTGATCGGTGTGTCTTGGGTGGAGGTCTATTCCTTCGTTGACCGTGAGAGCTTGTTATGGGCTAAGTTGGGACCCCCCTGCAGGGATTGATCTTTCGAAAGACGTGCCCGCGGTTATGGGAAGATGGGAATTTGTTAATGTCCGGTTGTAGATAACTTAAACCTTAATTAATTAAAATGAATCAACTGAGTGTGTTGCCGTGATGGCCTCTTCTCGGCGGAGTCCGGGAAGTGGACACGGCGTTGGAGTTATGTTTGCGTAGGCTGCTCTCTAGCTTTCCGCTCGTGCCTTGCCTCCTCTTCTCGCTCTCCTTTGCGTATAAGTTAGCCACCATATATGCTAGTCGCTTGCTGCAGCTCCACTTATACATTACCCCTTTCCTACCTATTAAGCTTAAATAGTCTTGATCGCGAGGGTGCGAGATTGCCGAGTCCTCTGTGGCTCACAGTTACTATTACACCAGATGCAGGGACAGATGATACCTCTCCGGATGGCGCGCTCGAGCTGAAGTGGGAGTACGACGAGGACTCTCAGCGTTACTATGTGTCTTTTCCTGATGACCAGTAGGGATGCCTATTCGGGGTTAGATTCAGGGCCTAGTCGCTTGTTGGGGGTCTTTTTCCATTTTGGCGCCGTAGGTGGGCCATGAGTGATTGTATGATGGATGTTATTTATGTACTTTGATGTGACGTGGCGAGTGTAAGCCAACTATGCTATTATTCCCCTTTATGTTATATGTACAAGGGTTGTGTAATGATTCCTGACTTGTGACATTGCTTTCAATGCAGCTATGCCTCTAAGTCGTGCCTCGACACGTGGGAGATATAGCCGCATCGAGGGCGTTATAGATCTTGAGGTTGGTATGGTGGTGGTCTAGGAAGTGATCGCCGTTGGTGAGAGGAATTTTTCCTCACAAGGATATGATCACGGCATGTTGAATACATTGTTGCATTATTAATAATTGGTTAAATATCATGAAATTGTTTGTCATTATGTTTATGTCTGTTGTGAGCTTGCAAGTACATTCAATGTACTGACCTGGCGTGTCATGCCAGATTTCGGGAAAGTCTTGTTGGAGAGGAGTGATGTACGAGTCTAGATCGTGTCCACATCGGTGTCCTTGTGATATGGAGCTTCCACTACAATGTTGTTCCGCTGCCGCGTCGTTGTTATGATCGAGGCCTTTATGTTCACTAAATAATGTACATATTGTTCAGCCGCACCATGTGTGCCGCTTGGCCTCGCTACCTATTGTAATGTAAACTTTGATCCACTAGCATCAATAAAGCGGTTGTTTTCTGTACCAAGATGTTGTGTGTTGCCAGAAGACATGGTCTCTGGGCTGGTAATGCAAGGTAAACCGGTTGCTCTGAGCTGGGGTGCCACAACGCTTGGTATCAGAGCCGCGCTGACTGTAGGCCACGCTAGACTATGACATGTTGACTGGACGGCAGATATGAGTTTATGTTGAGTGCCGGTAGCATTGGTAGCTGGTTGTTGCATTGCATATACTTGTCTTATTTTTATGCCAACCTACTAATGGTTGTGAGTGTAGATGGCTCCGGTGACATATCCGTGATAGTTGTAGCTGATGTCGCACACGTCGCCGCAACTTCTTCGTAACGTGTGGCGTCGGCTGTACCCCCTCAGTGATGATCCAGTTTATCGTGTGTACCGGGAGCGTCTAGCTGACTCAGTGTATGAGTATCACGCAGTGGTTACTCTGCGCACTAGTTCCGACTCCAGCACTTACACTCGTACCTCTCGGTGCGGGTACGCTTCTACCGCTTCCCAGGCTGTCCAGTTTACTGCATTCGAGGTCCTTGTTGAGCTTCGTTACAACAAGGTCCGGATGCAGAACCATCCAGGTTTCTACCACTATCCTTCTCTGCATGACAATGGTCGTGTCCGCTTCCCTATCATTGATTCGGAGTCCGATAGTGTTGCTAGCCATATTGCTCGTTACATCACCACTAGATATCTTATGATCCACGAGCTGGCTCGAGAGCTGGCTCGAGAGCTGACTCGTGCCCGTACTGCTTTAGCATCTGCTCTAGTCTCTACTAGAGCTGCCACTACTCCATCCTCCCTGGGATTTACTCCCTATATTCCAGTCAGTTCTAGTTCCCCTGTTTCACTGGTTACTCCTCCGAGTAGCTCGGGCGCCTCAACCATGAATCCTCAGTGCTCCTACTGAGTGGGTTTCACTACTCACTACTCATGTAGCCCCGATGCTTCACCCTGCACCTGCCCCTGAGGGAGAGCCCTTGAGGCAATGTCGTCGTGTTACCTTTAACTCAGAGGTCTCAGTTAACCACGTCAGTTCAAGATCCGAGTCAGGAGAGGACCCCGCAGCACCAGCAGAGTAGTAGAGCTTCTGAGTATTCGCAGTCGTCCCGATGATGTACGAGTCATGAGGTTTCGTTTCATGTATGAGGGTAGTTGAACCTGGCATGTTATGTATCTTTCATGTATGAGTCTATGTAAAATTATGTTGGAACTCTTTTTCTTTCGCCGTGTTTTATTCGTCATTTCGGTTTTTCTCGGTGTCGGTGTCAAAACTGTTAGAACTAGGGTAGGGGGTCCCGAACTGTGCATCTAAGGTGGATGGTAACAGGAGGCGGGGGACACAATGCTTACCCAGGTTCGGGCCCTCTCGATGGAGGTAATACCCTACTTCTTGCTTGATTGATCTTGATGATATGAGTATTACAAGATTTGATCTACCACGAGATCGTAGAAGCTAAACCCTTGAAGCTACCCTATGGTATGATTGTTTTTGTCCTACGGACTAAACCCTCTGGTTTATATAGACACCGGAGGGGGCTAGGGTTACACAGAGTCGGTTACAATGGAGGAGATCTACATATCCGTATTGCTAAGCTTGCCTTCCACACCAAGGAGAGTCCTATCCGGACACCGGACGAAGTCTTCAATCTTGTATGTTCATAGTACAACAGTCCGGCCAAAGGATATAGTCCGGCTGTCCGGAGACCCCCTAATCCAGGACTCCCTCAGTAGCCCCTGAACCAGGCTTCAATGACAATGAGTCCGGCGCACAGTTTTGTCTTCGGCATTTTATGGCGGGTTCTTCCTCTGAATACTCCATAGAAGATTTTGAACACAAGGATAGTGTCCGGCTCTGCAAAACAAGTTCCGCATACCACCATAGAGAGAATTATATCTCCACAAATCTAATCTGCTGACACGTTTAGCAACATGACTTCATGCCATGGCCCGGTCATTATTCAAACCATTTTTCTCAACCAGCACTGGACATATCGTGAGGCGGTTTTCTTGACACGAGCAGAGATCGTGTCCCCCTTATTACGGGATTCTCATCAATATGGACGTGGGTAACCCAATCGTGCCCGTGGGTATGACTCCTTGATTTTAGGCAAGTCCCAAATGTCCACGAGGAGGGCGCTTGATATTCACCCTCTTTATAAAGAGGCCAAGGCCTGTCCTTTTTTCCCTCTCGTACTCAATCGAATCCTTCCCCCTCCTCGAGTTCCAACACCCAAGGCTCAGGTCAGGCGCTTCGGACCTTCAACCATGTCTGAATCCAACCTTCAAGGTCGGTGGATGCCTTCCTCTGTCACGTGGGAAGACATTAAGAAACTAAGAGAGGCTAGGTATTTGACCCTCAAAATCTCGCACAGGCTGCCTGCTCGAGGGCAGGTCATTCCCACTCCCAAACCCGGCGAGTGCGTTGTATTCATCTCTCACTTCCTCTAAGGGCTAGGCCTCACTCTAGATCCCTTTGTTAGGGGGCTCATGTTCTATTATGGGTTGGGTTTCCATGACCTGGTCCCGGATTCCCTCCTTCACATCTCGTCGTTCATCGTTGTGTGTGAGGCCTTCCTCCGCATTACCCCACACTTCGGCATGTGGCTCAAGACTTTCAATGCGAAGCCGAAGATGATCGAGGGGTGTCACGCAGAGTGCGGAGGTGCTGCAATAAGCAAAAGTGCTGATGTTCCATGGCCAGAGGGTTCCTTCCCAGAGGTGTCCAGTTTGTGGCAACGGGAGTGGTTTTATATCATAGCTCCCCGGAGTACCAAGTGGGTAGCCGCCCCAGCCTTTCGCTCGGGCCCCCCACCACAACTGATGTCATGGATCAACAAGGGGCTAGACTGGGGGCCAGTAAATGATGTGCCAATATTGCAGAGTCGCATCCGAGATCTCTTAGAGAGAGATGTCAGCCTGGTCGCGGTAATGCAAGTCATGCTAGTTCGTCAAGTCCCGCCTTGCAAACGTCGACCCCTCCGTATGTGGGAGTTCAACCCAGAATGACCGCGAACTATTCAGCACTTCGTCGGCATGACGCTCGAAGAGATGTACAAATTGTTCTTCGGACCACAAATAAGGTGTCCAGACACCACCGAGGATGCGGGTCTGAGCTGCAAACGTCCAGATACCCAAGTAAGTAATCCCGTGGCCGAACGCGTTGTTTTTTTATTTATCACAACATCATTCTGAAAAGTCACTCTTTGACCAGGACTGGGTAACAAAGGTGAAGATGATCAGTTGTTCGGCCCCCCTTCCTGAAGGCTTGGCCGATCCAGTACTAGCCAGAATGCTCGAGCCGGCGCCTTATCAGGCGCCCTTAGGGGAAGATAAAGGGGGAATAAAGAGGCTGAAAGCATGCCTCACTCATTATTCATCCAAACCAGGGGAATTAGCGCCTCCGCGAAGGAGGATAACCAGGGAGAAGAAATCTTCGCCAGAGGGTCCTGCCTTGGAGGGTACTCTTGCCGCAAAGTGCCCTCAAGGGGATCAGCCCTCTACCGAGCTATAAGTAAAAAAAGTACTTAATAGTAAAAATATCCTACATTACTTCTGAAGAAAATAACCGAAGCATATATCTTGTAGTTCGGATCGTAGCCCTTCTCGACAGAGTTCGTCTTCAGGGGATCTTCTTCCGGAGATGATGGAGAGTGAAACACCTCCCCATGCCACCCCGCTTCATGAGGCGGGCGACCCTGAAGTGTCGTCGCAGAGGGTTTCTCCTAATCCGCCAAGGCCAGAGGGTAATCCCTCGGCCACCCGAAGTCCGGAACCGTCCGGTGTGCGATCGGACGCACTGAAGGATCTTCTAGAGCAAGCGGCCATCTCAGAAGCGCATCATACGCTAATGGGTATGGTGACTGAGAGGATTCCATTCACCGAAAGCGGGTTGCATGATGCTTTTATGAGTTTGTTGAAAGGCTTTGAGCTACGTGAAATAGTGTATGTTTTTTACAGTACCGCACATGTTAGGTGTGCCCTATGCAGATAGTAGACCCTGAGACTCTGTTTGCTGTCGAGAACGGCGGCAAACAAAGGATCATAGTCCCAGGTAATAATCAGGTCACCTTCATGTGCAGGTGGCTGAAGGTCCGGTGGCTAGCCGGACTAGTGAGTTTGCCGAGCTGAAGCGGCAAATTGATGCGGCAGATGCCGACATCGTGCTTCTCAACAAGCGGCTCGACGAGGCACAGGGTGTGTGATTTCTCCGGTGATCAACACATAGTAAGAGGAGCATGATGATAGTATCTTTAATATGTTGTGAATGCAGATGGAGCTCCTGCCGCGGAGACCCTTCGGGCGGAACTTGCCCGAGCCAAGGAACAAGCCAGGAATAGTGATGCGGCCGCTCTAAAGGCGGTCAAAGAGCTGAGGGCCGAATAGGCTGCGCATTGCCAAAGCAAGGAAAAAATAGCCAAGATGGTCGTTGAGTTGAAAGATGCCGCTGACCACTACCAGCTTCTTGAAAAAGAAAGCAGGGCGAAAGCGGCGGACCTGGAGAAGGCCATGGTAGGAGCAAAGGAAGCCCGCTCTAAAATCAGAGCGGCGTCAAGCTGGAGATATCGCGGCTGGGAAGCCCTTTTTGTTGCGGACGAAGTTTGGAGATCTGAAGTATGCCCCTCTTGATCAACTATGGAGTTCTGAAGACGCATATGTGGATTTGGCAGCCAGTGCTGCGGATGCGGCCAAGTACTTCAAGGATCAAAAAGATCGTGAAGTGGAAAGGCTATTCTGGTCATAGTTCCATGTTCCAGTGCGTCCGCTACTGTTGAATGAGCGAATGGCCGAGTGGACCGAGCTCCATAGGTTGTCCGGGCTTGCCATGAGGTCTGTTGTGGATCATCTGTGGCCAGAAGGGCCAAGGCCGAATAGTTATTTTAGTTTAGTGCAACAATTCCTTGGTGTTGTGCCGCACATCGATGCTATGAAGAGGTCGGCGTGCATAGAGGGTGCGCGTATGACATTACCCGTGTCAAGACATACTAGGTAGAGATGGAGGCCACCGCTATTGCAACCCAGAGTTCGGCCGCAGGCCGATTATCTGCCGAGCGCTACTTTGAAGAAGTCCTTGAAGGCACTCGTTCAATAGAGGCTCAGTGCTTGAAGAATATTATGTTCTAGTGACATGTATTCCCATTGTAAAAACAATGTTTTATTGAATTATAAAGGTTGTGTTTATACTTTTGCCTGAAAGTATTATGATGCCTCATGTGCGGCCGTTTATAAATATATGTATGTAACCTGAAAGTTTGCAGTCGTCGGCTTCAGCCCCCACGCATATAATGCGGGGGTGTTCGCAAAAAACGCGTATTCGCACTTGATCCAACGTCTTGGTCGATTAAGGAGGTGGTAGCGCAGCAAACAAGGCAATCGTACTATATTGCTTTAACACTTTCACTTAGCCATAGGAGTTTGATGGTGGGACTACTATATAGCCCATGGTACCTCCGTGCTTGTCCAAATACGGTGCGCATATGTACATGACCAAGAAACGGCCCTTCGTTAATGCGGAGGAATCCCAAAGATTCCTTTAAGTCATCGAGTGGTTGACTAGTCTCGCGCTTTAGCATGACAGTCAGTTTTTGGCTTTCTCTACTGAGGTGCTCATCCGGATGAACCAGGGCACAATCGTAGTAGTTCTCCTGGTGCCGCCTTAGCCGATAGAGCAGAACGTAAGGTAGCAAAACACGGGAGCTGGGCAAACCCAACATTTGACCAAAGACATGATTCGGAGCTGATGCATATAAGGCCAAACTCACGACGCCGAACACTCCCTAAGGTATTCGGTCTTTATAACATATTCCGGGCTGAACAATGCCCTTAATAATAAACCCCGAGTGTTCAGGTACATGCAATATTCTGACGTGGCGAAATGCCAATAACGTCAGCATCCTTCTCGGTTGTATTGAGTATCCAGGGGATGTGAACAACAAGAGACAATAAAAACAGGTTGACGCAGGGTTTTAATCTGAAAAGAAACCTTTGAGCGGGTCCCTGCTGCATGTTTGCGCTTGTGTCTCCGTTGTGCCGTGTCCTGGACGGGTGTAGCATGATTGTCATCTGTAAAAGAGAAGAACTTAGGTGAAAGTTGTCGTGCCAAAAAAATTGGTTATTCTAGATAGACCATTAAAATTCAAGATAAGTCAAGTTGAGCCGAACTAGCCATGATTACACGCGGGAAGCCCCTAGTACCGTCTATGAGGTTTTAACCATCAAACCAATCTCAGGTATATGTAGTGATGCACCGGACTCATCTAACCGTGTCTGCGGTCTTGACGACCTGTCATTTATTTTGGTTGGTGAGTCCGTCTAGTGCTCGGCTGTTAAAGCCGCCGCACGTTCTTCCACGCATAGAGAACGCTCAATATTTTCCACTAACTGTGATGGTGCCACATGGACCAGGCATCTTAAGCTTAAGTGAAGCGTAATGTGGTACCGCATTAAAACGAGTGAAAGTTGTTCTTCCGAGTAGTGCTTGATAGCCGCTTCGGAATGGAGCAATGTCGAAGTCTAACTTCTCACTTCGGCAGTTGTCGGATGAACCGAATACAACCTCTAGTATTAGAGAGCCCGTGGAGCAGGCCTCTGGGCATGGTATTACTCCCTTGAAGGTAGTATTACTGTGGCTGATTTTTGTCGGGTCTATCCACATTTTGCAGAATGTGTCCTGATATACCGGATTTAGACCACTTCCGTTGTCCATAAGGACTCGTGTGAGATGGTATCCGTTTATTATTAGGTCTAACACCAAGGCAGCCAATCCTTCATGTCGGATGCTTGTCGGGTGATCCCTGCAATCAAAAGTGATCGGGCAGGCCAACCAGGGGTTGAACTTAGGGGTGACGGGCTCTATGGCGCGTATGTCTCGGAGTGCATGTTTGCTTCTCGTCTTCGTCACGTGGATCATTTTTACTGTTTTAACCTCTGGTGGGAATTTTTTCCGTCCTCCAGTGCTTTGCTGGCGAGATTCGTCCTCGTCTTCGCTTGGTGTCTCCCTCCCCTTGTGTTCGGTGTTTAGCTTACCGGCCTGCTTGAAGACCCAGCATTCTCTGTGGGTGTGATTTGCAGGTTTATCGGGGGTGCCATGAATCTGACATAGTTTGTCTAGAATCTTGTTTAGGCTGGACGGTCCATCTCTGCTGCCTTTGAAAGGCTTTTTCCGCTGACCTGGTCAAGAGCCCCTGAATCCGGCGTTTACTACCGTATTATCTGGGCTATCTTCTTTATTTCGACACCTGCTTTTACTGCGTCGTGGTTTTCCATTGCCATCCCTTACTTCGGATGTGCTTGGGTCGCTGGTGCTACTGCGGGCTAACCAGCTATCTTCGCCCACGCAAAAGTGGGTCATTAGGCTTGCCAGGGCTGCCACTGTTCTCAGTTTTTCTTGGCCGAGGTGTCTGGCGAGCCATTCATCTTGGACGCTGTGCTTGAAAGCTGCTATGGCTTCGGCGTCCGGGCAGCCGACGATTTGGTTCTTCTTAGTGAGAAACCTGTTCCAAAGCTTTCGGGCTGACTCTCCAGGCTGTTGAATTATATGACTTAAATCGTCTGCATCCGGAGGTTAGACATAGGTCCCTTGAAAATTAGCCCGAAAAGCATCCTCGAGCTCCTCCCAACATGCAATTGAGTTTCGAGGAGGCTTTTTAGCCAGTGCCGAGCTAGTCCTTTAAGCTTGAGGGGCAAGTACTTGATGGCGTGGAGATCGTCTCCGCGAGCCATATGGATATGGAGGATAAAATCCTCAATCCAGACCCCAGGGTCTGTGGTCCCGTCATATGCCTCTATGTTCACTGGTTTGAATCCTTATGGAAATTCGTGGTCCAGCACCTCATCAGTGAAACATAGGGGGTGTGTGGCACCCCTATATTTGGATGTATCATGGCGCTTGGACGGTTGTAGTATTCGGTTTTGATTTTGTGCTGGAGCGCGCTTCCTAGATCCATAGATGGATCTGGTCATACTGGATTTTTGGCGCAAGTCCTCACGTAGATCGTGTGTTGACTTATGTGCGGCTGGTTGATCGCTCTATCGTGGCCACAAGGTGGTTGATCCGGCTGGTTGGTCGTCTTATTTTTCGGCTGTGGGGCTCTACGGCCTCATTGTTGAATTCAGGTAATAGCTTGCGCTTTGGATAGCTCTTTGTGTGGTAACATCCACCATACTTTTCTTCGTTGTCGAGCACTTTGTTCCACCTACTATTGAGCGTATTTTGTGCGGCCTTAAGCCTTTGCTTCTGCTTCTTCAGACTCCTCGCTGGGGCAATAAGCCTTCTACGGGGGTTGTGTGCATATTTTTCCGTACTGTTTTCCTCCCCAGAGGGGGGTTGATGAGGTTTATCCTCGGCGTCGCCGTGTTCGGACATCGGATCCGTACTATGTGCGCCATTTGCAGTTTCATCGTGCTCTGCCGCTGGGTCAATGTGGTCGTTGTTTCCTTTGGAGTCAACTGGAGTGTTATTTTCTCTTGCGTTGTTATCGTTGTTTTTGCCGAGGCGGGATTTTGAGCGACGCCTATGCCGACGCTTTGCTTGCTTCTCGAGGGAGCTATTCTTCGCTGCATCCTGCCGTTCTTCATCATTGTTTTCTTTGGGTGTATCCACCATGTATATGTCATGTGGTGAACTGGCTGTCCAACGCCCTGTGGGCACTGGTTCCTGTTCCTCTCCTGCATCGTCGTCCATGCCGTCGATGTCTTCGGAGTCGAAATCAAGCATGTCGGTTAAATCACCGATAGAGGCTACTAAGTGGGTGGTGGGTGGGTAGTGAATTTCGTCGTCGTCCGCATGCCATTCTAGCCGGACATAGTTCGGCCAAGGATCTCCTGACAAGGAGAGAGACCTTAATGAATTTAGCACGTCGCCGAAAGGTGAGTGCTGAAAGATATCCGCGGAGGTGAATTCCATGATCAGCGCCCAATCAGATACGATAGGCGCGGACGCAGGCGGCTCGGAGTCCGTGGCCGGAGACGAATCCAGTGGTTCGGCAACACGGCTCTCGTGAGGGGTGAAGTCAGTATCCGTCTCCATCGCCACTGAGAGTGCGACATCCATTGATGGCGCAATTTGCTCCGGATTGAGGGCCAGAGTAGTTGCTGGTGTGATCTCCCGAACACTGTCCGACGGCAGAGTTATGTCATGCTCGCTGTGATTGTGCGGCGCACCTGCATTGGCTCGAATCCGTCGAAGATCATGTCTCCGCGGATGTCGGTAGTGTAGGTTAAGTTTCCGAACCTGACCTGATGGCCAAGGGTGTAGCTCTCGATCTGCTCCGGATGGCCAAACGAGTTGGCCCGCAGTGCGAAGCCACCGAATACGAAGATCTGTCTGGGGGAAAACCTCACCCTAGACCGCATCGTTACCGATGATCGAAGGAGCCATCAAGCCTTATGGTGACGGCACAGTGGAACTCTCAATGAAAGCACCAATGTCGGTGTCAAAATCAGCGGATCTCGGGTAGGGGGGCCCGAACTATGCGTCTAAGGTGGATGGAAACAGGAGGCGGGGGACACAATGTTTACCCAGGTTCGGGCCCTCTCGATGGAGGTAATACCCTACTTCCTGCTTGATTGATCTTGATGATATGAGTATTACAAGAGTTGATCGACCACGAGATCGTAGAGGCTAAACCCTAGAAGCTAGCCTATGTTATGATTGTTTTTGTCCTACGGACTAAACCCTTCGGTTTATATAGACACCGGAGGGGGCTAGGGTGACACAGAGTCGGTTAAAAGGGAGGAGATCTACATATCCGTATTGCCAAGCTTGCCTTCCACGCAAAGGAGAGTCCCATCCGGACACAGGACGAAGTCTTCAATCTTGTATCTTCATAGTCCAACAGTCCGGCCAAAGGATATAGTCCGATTGTCCGGAGACCCCCTAATCGAGGACTCCCTCACTCGGGCTTTTGTTCCTGGCCTTTCCCGAATTTATTTTGAATGCTCCTCATCTCGGTTGCGTTGTCTTGGGAAAAATTACAATAGGATGCCGCGGGAGGCAGCAGTACCCATATTCGCGAGGGTACTCCTGTTCGTCGTTCCGCACGATAGGGAGGACACTCCCCCGAGCCGTACGTTCCACCACCGCCTCCATCGCCAAATCCGCCCTCCGTCGAGAAACTGCTACGTATGTTTGAGGAAAGACGGAATAATGATCTAATTGAAATTTTAAAAAGTGTGCAAGCTATGGTTGGGTAGAATGGGAATCCGAATGGTCATCACTCAAAGCTGTCAGATTTTTAAAGGACCAAGCCTCCCAATTTTAGTCAGGTTATTGACCCCTTGGAAGCAGACGATTGGCTGCGAACCATTGAGAGGAAACTTGAGATTGCTCATACTAAAAAAGGTGATAAAGTTCCATTTGCAACGCATTATCTTGAAGGCGCTGCTGCCATATGGTGGGAAAATATAAAAGCCATGTCGCCTGCTGAGGAAGAAATCACCTGTTCAAAATTCATGGATCAGTTTCGGAAATATCATATCCCTACTGGAATTATGAAGACTAAGCAGCAAGAATTTCTCGCACTCCTCCAAGGAAATCAGTCTGTGGGTGAATATTTACAAAAATTCAATCATTTGTCATGTTACTCCCTTCATGACGTGGCCATTAAAGAAAGAATGATTGACAGATTTCTTGGTGAATTAAACCCGCAACACCGGTGTACTCTCAGCATGTTTGATTTACCAGATTTTCAAACTCTGGTGAACAAAGCTTTCATTGCGGAAAGGGAGCACAAGCTCATGTCAGACAACAGGACCGTCAATAACGATCACAAGCGCAAGTTTGAGCCAAACATGGATGGGCAACCCGTGCAAAAGGCTCGTACCTGGCAGTAGAATCAGGTGGAATACAAGCCCAATTGGCAACAGAATGTTAACAGGACCACCACCCAAGTCAAGAATGTCGTGCCCAACCTAGTGCACGAGGAGCGCCAGCGCATCAATGCTTGCTTCAGTTGTGGGCAAACCGGACATTATGCTAGATAGTGTCCGAAGAATAGCAAGGGGAATGCTCTATTCAGGCCACAAGTCAACTGTAACATCCCAAAATTCTAAATTTTGGAATTTTATAATAAATAGATAGATTTGATTGTTTGTTTGATTGTTGAGTGATTGACGAAACCTTTTTGAAAGCTAAATGAGAGGGAATAAAAGGACTTTCCCAAACTTTCATTTTTTCCATTTATGATCTCCGTGAATTAAAATTCTCTTCATCATAAAACCCTGGAGAGAAGATGACATAACTTCTTTCATTTAAATAAATGAAAAGGGTTTTTGAAATATTTGAATTCCATTTGGAAATATTTCCAATTCTGAAACTTTAAGCGACTCAATGATTTTCACGAGAGAAGATAAAATGATTTCTTCAAAACATATGAAATATGAGTTGGGAATTTCAAAGAAACTCAAATTTAAAATCCATTTGAAATTATTTTTCAATTTGGGTTATTTGAGTTTTATTCAAATTATTTTTCTCAAAAAATAAAATATATGGAAAATAGGGTAACATGACTCCCTACGTCAGAAAATTGGAGATAACTAAATTTGAATTCATTTTGGTATTTTTAAAATGATTTTTATGAGGTTTTATTGCAATAGTAGCACTCTTTGCTTTATTTAAAATTGTGTGGATTTTATTTGACATTAGAAAAATGTTCATGTCATAGAAAATATTTTTCTGAAAATTTTGATATATAATATGCCTATGTAAAATATTTATTTTACTTTCGTTATTCAGTTTCCTTTTCTGTTTTTATTAAAAATACTGTATGTGCGGCCATAATTATTTGTCGCCCACGTGCGCTACATAGTGGCATCAGGCGCCCCATCATTTTAGTTTTTCTTTTCTTCTACATGGGCCAGGCCCAGCGAGCCTTTTCATTTTTTTCCTTAGGCCGAATTTTGTAAAATAAACTGCAGCCATCGCGTGCGCGCGCGCGGCCGGCCGAAGGCCTTTTGGTCCACTTCTCTGTTTCTTTTCTTTTCATTTACGTTTAGTCCCATATTTTCTAGCCTTTGACTTCTAAGCCTTTTTTCCACCAATAAATATAGACCCATAGAGCCTCCAAAAATCATCCGATTTGGGTTAAATCAATATTTTGGTTTGACTAGATTCATTTAAGAAAAAATATTTCTTTTCTCGGGCGGGACTTCTGGAAATTGTCTCCTCTCTCTGAAGTCATTTTTTTCTCTACCTTATAAAGGCATCTTTCTTCGTATATACTTTCGTAGCTTATTATTTCTAGACTAATACGGTAGAATAATTAGGTTATCAATTAGTCTCTGTATTTATACATTAGACGTAGAATTTTCTCAGCCGTAGTAATTTTACCTCCGTAAAACAGTTTGGCCCTGATTTTTCAAATAGCCATAACTTTTTACTCGTTCATCCGAATTAGATGAAACCAACGCCTATAGTTTCACCTATCCAATTAACCTGTCACGTCAACTGTTGAAATTGTTCAAATTTCAAAATTTGTTCAGATTCATATTCAAACTTCTTTTCAACATAAGTTGAGTTTTATAACTCTGATTTAGTTGATTATTTTTGCAAATCAAAGCTCTTGACCTAAACTTTCTGATAAGGCCAAATTCACATAATTTTGGTACTGTTAGAAATTGTTTTACGTTGCAAGAGTTATTTGCTTGGATTTGATGTTTTCCGAACTGTCTTCTTCATTCTTCCTGATCTTTTGAGTGATTGCTTATGTGTGGTTACTATTTCTTACTCACGATAGATTGAACGGAGTGTGACGAGTAGAACTATCAAGAGTTTTGAGTGTGAATCATCTTCATCAACAGTACAGGCAAGTTCACACTTTGATCATATCCCTTTCATACCCAGTTTTTATGCATTAGTTTCACCCTCAAACATTGCATGAGTAGGACTGATAACATGTCGGTATTGGGGTTGATGAGGTAGGAACCTATTGCCCTGTATTCAAACCTTGGGAGTTACTATTACGTTATGCTTATATTGCCATGCTATGCTCGTAGACGTGGATTGGGTTTGAGTGTATACCATGACAGATGTGAGATTGTTAATTAATGGTTAAACTTAAGGTGGCAACTTTAACACACATCTGGATGGATTGAGGCACCTAGGTATTCCAGTGATTGCCTGTTTTTCTTTACGGACCGCCACCCAGGCTCAACGGGATCATGAGATTATTCATGCTAGAAACTTCTGTGTGCAGCCACAAGCTACTATGGGCTCTAGCATAGTTGATTAAGTCATGCGAACTCTTACAGTGGTAGACTAGCAGATGTAGGGGAAAGTAGGTGTAACTGTCTACCCGATCGTAAGGTGCTAGCGCTTCTGAAAGACTATGTCTCGGTCATCCGTTTCTCAAACACCATGTAGTGCGAGAATCCCAACGGAGGAGATCGAGTCTTGTGGGGAACAATGCGCAAACCTCTGCAGAGTGTATAAACTAATCATGATTAGGCGTGTCTCCGGTTATGGACATCTTGAGTATCTAGTTCTAGGATTATCATGTTGATCTCATCACTTTATAATTAATTTGTTGGGTTGTTAATGATTACTTTTAATTGGGATTGAGAGGGGTTTACCTTGTCAATGTTTTCAACAAACTTTGTAGTTAAATAAAATTTATTCCTTTGTAGTAGGGAAAAATTGGCTTTTCGCAAAACATATTAACCCTAGAGCCTTTCCACCAGCCAAATATGCATGTAGTGATAGCCTTTATTCATCATTATCCTATGGTGTGAATTTGCCAGTACATTCAATGTACTGACCCTTTGTGGCTGCAATGTCTCATGTTGCAGGATTATCTTTCGACGAGTAAGTGATACGTTAGGGTTATGATTTCTACACTCAACTTTGCCGTTGGTGTTGATGGGAATCCACAACCTTTATTACTTCCGCTATATGGCTTGAGTTAATAGTATTTACGTTACTTTATACATGTGATTTACCTCTGTTATAAATCCTCGAGTAATGTGTGTGTCAGCATACTGATCCAGGGATGACACTTAAGCACAGAGACTTGAGCGTATGAGGTCGAGTTGCTACAAGATCGTATCAGAGCACATATTGACTGTAGGACGTGACCCCTAGAAACTGGCAAGCCCATAGGAAAGATTTTTCTCTACAACTTCTTTTTCAAAAAGATATTTTACCTCTCTTCTCTTCTGAGCTTATTCAAATATTCCCTTTTAGTGAGACCATACCCCCTTTTCCCTTTTGACCACACAAAGATTCGACTGATGAGACCACTCCAAGAAGTACAAGATATCGGAAAACCGAGACCATTCGGAATGAAGAGGAGTTTACCATACATTATGATAATGGAAACTACAACTGTTGAAGACTCTGAAGAATTTCCCGATCAGTATGACTAGGAAGACTACCCTTATGGAACTTGGCAGACAATGGAAACTGTCAATACCCGAGATCAAGGTGTGTTGGAGAAAGACCGGAACAAGGAGCATTAGATCTCAAAGTTTTTGCAAATAAAACCCCAAGCCAGAAGATATCAATTATGGAATGAAAGCTCATGGCAGTAACATGGACATAGACACGGCTAACCATGGAGTTATCGCCGCTTTATTATCACCGTGCTGAGTTAAGCACGCATTTCTTCGGAAGGATTGGATGGTAGAAGGCTGATGGAGCACCTATCAGCAAGAGAGGAAGTTTTAATCTTAGCTGGTGTATCTCCAGGATCTGGAGTATTACATCAAGGATTTTAAGATGGACCTGTAGGAAGCCGTATTTGACGAGAAAGCATTTCGTGAAGAACTTAGGAGCAAGAAGCTGAAGTAGCCAAGCTAGCGGAATAAAACCTTGAGATACAGGAGATTCGTCAGGAACTGAAGGACAGTAGGACCATGGTTCATGCCAAGGATGTTGAAACCCAGAAGTTTGGAACGCAACTCCAGAAATATTAATGGACGTCACGAGAGACTTCACGTCAATAGAAATGATCTGGCAAAAAAAATTTGTGAAAGACAAGCATGATCGGAAGAAGCCATCGGAGACATGAACAAGACTTGAAGAGTTTGGCGATGTTGACTTTTAGAAGACCAAACCCCAGTTATATCCCTACGTTAGATGCGACGATTGTGAGCTATCATTTGTTTGATGTTTTTTCGACAGCCACAATAAAAATTTGTCTTTTCAAAACTTTTGTTTGTATTGTGTGTATCCCTCTCTATCTCTCTTACCCCACCCCAAACCCCTCGACCCAATAGAGGATGAATGGAGATGAAACCATATTTTCTGGACCGATGAGTCAATTGGAGACAGACCGATGGATCCAGAACATGGAGGATCATATGGAAAATAACACTATAACCGGAAACGATATGGCCCAGCATGCTCTTGAGTGCTTTGAAAGAGGTGCCACTACCTGGTAGAGGATGTACCAAACCATCAATGGATGGCAAGGAGTAACCACTTGGAAGGAATTTAAGTGGACTTTGTTAAAGTCTTGGCTTGTGTCCCAGAAATTGAGGACTTATGGGAAGGATATGAAGAAACCTTGTGCAAACAAGCTTTGTGGATAAATAGGACACAACCATAAAGAAAACAAGGACGAATACCCTCATAATCAGAGGATTACCAAAGGATTTAGCTGAGGATCTTAGGGAACTTCGGTTGGAGATTGTTCCCAAAGGTTTTATTGCAGCAATGGAAGTTCAGTCTACATTGTTGGGAAAGATCTGTGAAGCTCAGAAGGATGACAAAGAGATTGCTTAGGTAAAAGAGAGGATGAGCAAAGGAAAGGCCAAAGATTTTCGTAAGGATGAGCACGACACCTTATGGTTCGAGGGACGTGTATATATGCCCAATAATGCAAAGATCAGGAAGTTAATACTTCAGGAGGCTCATGACTCACCATACTCGATTCGCCCTGGAAACACCAAGATGTATTTGGATTTGAAGGAGTGTTTGTGGTGGACCGGTATGAAGAAGGATATTGCGGAGTATGTAGTCATAGGTGATGTATGCCAGAGAGTAAAGGCAGAGCATCAGAAGCCAGCAGGATTACTACAGCTTACTCCCTCCGTCCGCAAATAAGTGTACATCTAGTTTTTGTTCTAAGTCAAACATTTAAAATTTTGACCAACGTTATAAAAAAGAGTAGTAGCATATATGACATCAAATTAGTACATTATGAAACTACATTTCAAAACGAATCTAGTGATACTAATTTAGTGTCATAAATGCTGCTACTTTTCTCTATAAAGTTGGTCAAAATTTTAAAATGTTGACTTAGTACAAAATCTAGATGTACACTTATTTGCGGACGGAGGGAGTATGCCGATACCCGAATGGAAGTGGGATAAGCTTGGCATGGATTTCATTACTGGATTTCCCAGAACCCGATCGGGATATGATTCTATCTGGGTAGTAGCTGATTCGCTTGACCAAAGTGGCTCACTTTATCCCAGTGAAAACCTCCTATACAAGTGCAAAGTTGGCCAAGATATATATGACCAGGATCGTATGTCTTCATGCAGTTCCGAGGACCATCATATCAGATAGAGGAACACAGTTTACCTCAAAGTTTTGGAATCAGCTACACCAGACTTTGGGTACTAGGCTAGAGTTCAGTACAACCTTTCATCCGCAGACAGATGGATAGACCGAGAGAGTCAATCAGATTATGGAGGACATGCTGAGAGCGCGTGCGCTAAATTATGGATCTAGTAGGGATGATAATCTACCTTACGTGGAGTTCTCATACAAAAACAATTACCAAGCTAGTTTGAAGATGGCCCCTTTTGATGCTTTGTATGGGAGAAGGAGCCAGACACTATTGATGTGGGATGAAGGTGGAGACCGTTAGTTGTTTGGACCAAATGTGATCAAGGAGTTAGGGCACTACCTCATGCGTTGCCCAAAAAGGAAACCTCGAGACTTGTTAGAAGTAATATGTTTCTGCTGTAATGAAGCAGGGTACTCTGCCAAAGTTTGCCCCAAAGAGAAGGAGCCTTGAGCTAAATAGTTGAGTTTGCAAGAAAGAAATGTAGTAGTAGAAGTGGTGGGAACAACTCTTTTGTATTGAGGTGTTGAGTTGAGGCATGTAATGGAAAAGCAGGAGATTGTAATCATTGGAGAATCAATTAAGTTAGCCTCGTTCGTACTCATTGGATTTTACCCTATGAAGCAAAAGTTTAACCATTTTCGAGGATATGAGAAATATGGTCTATGGATGGTTGGAACATTTAAGGGTGGTAGTACCCTATGAGGAGATTTGACCCTTGGAAAGGAAAATGATGTACCACAGAGTGGACTTCATAAGTATAAGTTTTATCTCGGTATGTGGGATATCCCCTGAAGTATGAAGAGATGAAGTGTTATTGGATATAAAGG
Organism: Triticum monococcum; assembly: GCA_034509565.1. Taxonomy (NCBI): domain Eukaryota; kingdom Viridiplantae; phylum Streptophyta; class Magnoliopsida; order Poales; family Poaceae; genus Triticum; species Triticum monococcum. The sequence continues at coordinate 579,077,642 of CM067844.1, read as the reverse complement.
AGATATGATGTTGGTATTATGGAACGATTATAACTCCAGGATGAGTCTAAGTAATCACGTCTTAGTTTGGAACCAATAGAAGGAAGGAAGAAGGTGCAATTGGATGGATTTAAGAATACTAGGAATTTGGAAGTTGGAATAATGATCAGTTGACCGATGATAAGTTCAAGGACTACAAGTGATGAGATGGGCCATAACCCACATTCCCCGGGACTTGCCAAGAAGCACGCACATTCTTGCCGAAGGAAAAACCCTGGAAGAGGATATGCCTTTATCAATAGACGATCTTATAGGAGTTTATGCAAACCTGAGAGTTGTGAAGGAACGATAGATGTTTGTTTGGCTTGCAGAATCCATGGAATTATCCGAACTTAGTTCATCGACAAGAGAAATTATGCAATGCTGGTGAGGATGACCGAGTGTTAGAATGCGAGATTCGCTAAACCATGTACAAGGTAATGATTTGGGTGCGGGATGGATTGATCACCATACGGACTTACTCTTATTATTCGCCTTGCTATATGGGATGGTAAATCTGAGTGACTTACCTATAGTAGAGAGACGACGATAAAAACCTTGTTTAAGCCTTAGAATGGTATAGCAATTTTTCCCTAGTACAAGGAAGCTTTTGCCAACCATAGGTTATACGGTGAGGATCAACCAGACCCCTTCCCTGCAGGAGAAACCATGAGTTGTTGACCGCCATGAGATATCGATAGTTTTTCTTATTATTGGCGCCACACCCGTCAGCTATGAAGACCCAATCTCGGAATAACCTTACCAAGATGAAAGGACAGAAGAATCGTGGTAAAGGTTATGCCACTACCGGAAGAGCCCATAGAAGGAATTATCCTGAAGATCTGAGAAGACCGACACTGTTAACAATATGGATGAAGTATATGAGTTTTGATGGAACCGTAACCATGCTTCTGAGGGTGGTAGCACCCCAGACCCCCCTCATGCCACAATCAATGGATTTTGAGGAGACCCCAAACCTAACCTAATTATTTCTAGCCTCTCAAAATCTCGAGGACAAGATTCATTTTAAGGGTGCTAGGTTTGTAACCTCCCAAAATTCTAAATTTTGGAATGTTATAATAAATAGATAGATTTAATTGTTTGTTTGATTGTTGAGTGATTTATTTGCAGAAAGTGAGTGAATTCGAAACATTTTTGAAAGTTAAATGAGAGGGAATAAAAGGACTTTCCCAAACTTTCATTTTTGCATTTATGATCTCCATGAATTCAAATTCTTTTCATCATAAAACCCTAGAGAGAAGATGACATGACTTCTTCCATTTAAATAAATGAAAAAGGTTTTTGAAATATTTGAATTCCATTTGGAAATATTTCCAATTCTGAAACTTTGAGCGACTCAGTGATTTTCACGACAGAAGATAAAATGATTTCTTCAAAACATATGAAATATGAGTTGGGAGTTTCAAAGAAAATCAAATTTAAAATCCATTCGAAATTATTTTTCAATTTGCGTTATTTGAGTTTTATTCAAATTATTTTTCTCAAAAAATAAAATATATGGAAAATAGGTTAACATGACTCCCTACGTCAGATAAATAAATTTGGTATTTTTAAAATAGATAAATAAATTTGGTATTTTTGAATAAAATATATGGAAAATAGATAAATAAATTTGAATTTATTTTGGTATTTTTAAAATGATTTTTATGAGGTTTTATTGCAACAGTACCACTCTTTGATTTATTTAAATTTGTGTGGATTTTATTTGACGTTAGAAAAATGTTCATTTCGTAAAAAATATTTTTTTGAAAATTTTGATATATAATATGCCTATATAAAATATTTATTTTATTTTCGTTATTCAGTTTTCCTTTCTGTTTCTATTAAAAAACTGTACATGCGGCCATAATTATTTGTCGCCCACGTGCGTTGCGTAGTGGCATCGGGCGCCCCATTATTTTAGTTTTTCTTCTCTCCTACATGGGCCAGGCCCAGCCAGCCTTTTCATTTTTTCCTTAGGCCTAATTTAAAAAAAACTGCAGCCGCAGCGTGCGCGCGCGGCCGGCTGAAGGCCTTTACGCCCATGCGAGCCGCCTCTTTTCTTCTCTGTTTCTTTTCTTTTCATATATGTTTAGTCCCACATTGCCTAGCCTTTGACCTCTAAGCCTCTTTTCCACCAATAAATATAGGCCCATAGAGCCTTCAAAAATCATCCGATTCGGGTTAAATCAATATTTTGGTTTGACTAGATTCATTTAAGAAAATTTATTTCTTTTCTCCGGTGGGACTTCTGGAAATTGTCTCCTCTCTTCGAAGTCATTTTTTCTCTCTACCTTATAAAGGTATCTTTCTTCGTATATACTTTTGTAGCTTATTATTTCTAGACTAGTATGGTAGAATAATTAGATTGTCAATTAGTCTTTGTATTTATACATTAGACATAGAATTTTCTCAACCGTAGTTATTTTTACTTCCGTAAAACAGTTTGGCCCTGATTTTTCAAATAGCCATAACTTTTTAATCGTTCATCCAAATTAGATGAAACGAACGCCTATAGTTTCACCTATCCAGTTAACCTGTCACGTCAACTATTTGAAATTTTCCAATTTCGAAATTTGTTCAGATTCAGATTCATATTCAAACTTCTTTTCAACATAACTTGAGTTTTATAAGACTGATTTAGTTGATTCTTTTTGCAAATTGAAGCTCTTGACCTAAACTTTCTGATAAGGCAAAATTCACATAATTTTGGTACTGTTAGAAATTGTTTTATGTTGCAAGAGTTATTTGCTTGGTTTTGATGTTTTCCGAACTGTCTTCTTCATTCTTCCCGATCTTTTGAGTGATTGCTTATGTGTGGTTACTATGGCTTGCTGACGATAGATTGAACGGAGTGTGACGAGTAGAACTATCAAGAGTTTTGAGTGCGAATCATCTTCATCAACAGTACAGTCAGGTTCACACTTTGATCATATCCCTTTCATACCCAACTTTTATGCATTAGTTTCACCCTCAAACATTGCATGAGTAGGATTGATAACATGTGGGTATTGGGAAGTAGTTGATGAGGTAGGAACCTATTGCCCTGCATTCAAACCTTGGGAGTTACTATTACGTTATGCTTATATTGCCATGCTATGCTCGTAGACGTTGATTAGGTTTGAGCGTATTCCATGAACGATGTGAGATTGTTAATTAATAGTTAAACTTAAGGTGGAAACTTTAACACACATCTGGGTGGATTGAGCCACCTGGGTATTCCAGCAATTGCCTGTTTTTCTTTATGGACCGCCACCCAGGCTCAAAGGGATCATGAGATTATTCATGCTAGAAACTTCCGTGTGCAGCCACAAGCTACTATGGGCTCTAGTATAGTTGATTATGTCATGTGAACTCTTAAAGTGGTAGAGTAGCAGATGTAGTGGAAAGTAGGTGTAACTGTCTACCCGATCGTAAGGTGGTAGCGCTTCTGAAAGACTATGTGTCGGTCATCCGTTTCTCAAACACCATGTAGTGAGAGAATCCCAACGGAGGAGATCAAGTCTTGTGGGGAAAAGTGCGCAAACCTCTGCAGAGTGTATAAACTAATCATGATTAGCCGCGTCCCCGGTTATGGACATCTTGAGTATCTATTTCTTGGATTATCATGTTGATCTCAGCACTCTATAATTAATTTGTTGGGTTGTTAATGATTACTTTTAATTGGGATTGGGAGGAGGTTTACTTTCTCAATGTTATCAACAAACTTTGTAGTTAAATAAAATTTATTCCTTTGCAGTAGGGAAAAATTGGCTTTTCGCAAAACATATTAACCCTAGAGCCTTTCCACCAGCCAAATATGCATGTAGTGATAGCCTTTATTCATCATTATCCTATGGTGTGAATTTGCCAGTACATTCAATGTACTGACCCTTTGTGGCTGCAATGTCTCATGTTGCAGGATTATCTTACGACGAGTAAGTGATACGTTTGGGTTACGATTTCTACACTCAACTTTGTCGTTGGTGTTGATGGGAATCCACAACCTTTGTTACTTTCGCTATATGGATTGAGGTAATAGTATTTACGTTACTTTATACATGTGATTTACCTCTGTTATAAATCCTCGAGTACTATGTGTGTCAGCATACCGATCCAGGGATGACACTTAAGCACAGAGACTTGACCGTCTGAGGTCGGGTCGCTACATCAACTTTATTGAATCATGCCCGGACCAGCACCACATCACTAGGCACGTTCATCACCTCTCCGCAGATGAAGCCCAAGAAAACCCCGAAGTCGTCATTGGTATGTTTCCTGTTATGAACATACCTGCAGTAATTTTATTTGACTCTGGGGCTTCCCACTCTTTTATCTCTCGGAGTTTTGTTGCCCAAAACAAATTTCCATGTTCGCTTTTGGGCAAGAATATGCTGGTACAAACCCCGGGATCCTTAATCAAGAGCAATCTGGTCTATCGTAATCTGGAAATCAATATCAACGAAGTCTGCTTTTCAACTTCTTTGATAATTATTGAGTCTGCTAAACTTGACGTTATCTTGGGTATGAATTGGCTGACTCAATACCAAGTATGCATAAATTGCGCAACTCGAGAAGTCACTTTGACCAGTCAAATGGGACAGACTACCAAATTCTATGCTCGCAGAAGCATACCCAAGAAAGAAATGGCCTTCACCGTTTTGGCTAAATTGGAATTAATTCCTATGGTCAGTGAGTTTCCTAATGTATTTCCAGAAGAGCTGACAGGCATGCCACCAGATCGAGAGCTTGATTTCACAATAGATCTTGTGCCTAGAACCACACCGTTATACAAGAAGTATTACCGGATGCCCTCATCAGAATTAGTGGAGCTAAAGAAACATCTTGATGAAATGCTCTAGAAATGATATATCCGTCCCAGCTCTTCACCATGGGGATCACCTGCTATCTTCGTGGACAAAAAGGATGGCAGCGTCCGCATGTGTGTGGATTACCGTCAGCTGAACGATGTCACCATCAGAAATAAATATCCGCTGCCAAGGATTGATGACTTGTTTGATCAACTCAATGGGGCCAAAGTATTCTCCAAGGTTGATTTACAGACTGGATATCATCATCTCAAGATTAAAAAGGAGTATATTCCTAAGACCGCCTTTACCACTCGGTATGGTCTTTATGAATACACATTTATGTCCTTTGGTCTCACCAACGCCCCTGCTTTCTTCATGCATATGATGAACAAGGTATTCATGGACTTCCTCGATAAGTTCATGGTAGTCTTCATCGATGACATACTTATTTACTCAAGGAGTGAAGAAGGTCACAAGGAACACCTCCGAGCAGTGTTACAACGACTCTGCGACCATCAGTTATACGCCAAATTCAGTAAATGCAAATTTTGGCTCAAGCAGGTTGGATTCCTTGGACATGTGCTATTCGCCGAAGGTATAGTTGTGGACCCAAGCAAAGTAAAGGATGTGCTTGATTGGTTGCCACCCACAAATGTATCACAGATCCAGAGTTTTCTTGGATTAGCCGGGTATTACCGTCGTTTCATTGAAGGGTTTTCCAAGATTGCTAAACCCATGACAGAGCTGCTCAAAAAGGACAAGAAGTTTGAATGGACTGAGGACTATGAGAAAAGTTTTAATGAGCTAAAGATACAACTCACGACCGCACCAGTGTTAACCCTTCCAGATATCTACCATAGTTTTGATGTGTACTTCGACGCCTCCAGACAAGGACTTGGATGCGTACTGATGCAAGACGGCAAGGTAGTAGCCTATGCATCATGACAGCTACGACCCCACGAGGGAAATTATCCCACTCATGATCTGGAATTAGGAGTGGTGGTTCATGCTCTAAAAATTTGGAGACACTATCTCATCGGGAAGAGGTGCCAAATTTTTACCGATCACAAAAGTCTCAAGTATATATTTACTCATCCAGATTTAAATCTCCATCAACGAAGGTGGCTTGAGTTAGTCAAGGATTATGATCTTGAAATAAATTACCACCCGGGTAAGGACAACATGGTCGCTGATGCACTCAGCCCAAAGCCTGTCAGACTGAATGTCATATTGGAATCCTTGCCTCCTAAACTTCAATAGGAGATTGCTCAGCTCAACCTGGTCATAGTTGATGCTGGCCTTGCTAATATTTTGGAAGTTGCCCCCACCCTTGAAGAAGAGATCCGCAAGGCACAGACAGATGACACCATTCTGCAGAAACGTGCCAAGAATGTGGTAGGAGGACAGACTTCAGATTTCTCAAAGGATCAATGCGGTACTCTCCGATTCCGTGGAAGAATTTGTGTACCAAATCAGGCGGATATAAAGCAGAAAATCCTGTCAGAAGCACATGAATCTTCGTATTCTATTCACCCCAAAGGTACGAAAATGTATGAAGATATGCGACAAGTATTTTTGTGGGATGGGATGAAGAAAGACATTACTTAGTTTGTAGCCCGTTGCGACAAGGTAAAGGCAGACCATCAGAAGCCAGCCGGACTTCTCCAACCCCTGCCAGTCTCACAATGGAAATGGGATGATGTCTGCATGGATTTGATCACAAGACTGCCCAAGACTCCGCGAGGCAATGATGCAATCTGGGTCATAGTGGACACCTTAACCAAGGTTGCTCACTTTATCCCGACCAGAACCACATATCTGTATGTATCCAGGATAGTCAGTCTGCATGGAGTACCCTGAACATCACTTCTGACTGAGGTTCACTTTTTACCTCCGCTTTTTGGTCACGTCTCCATCAAGCCTTGGGGACATCCCTGAAATACAGTACCGCTTATCATCCTCAGACCGATGGACAGACAGAGCGGGTGAACCAAATATTCGAAGATATGATCCGAGCCTATGCTTTGGCCCAAGGATCTAAACGGAAGACTATCTGCCATATGCCAAGTTCTCTTATAACAACAGCTTCCAAACCAGACTAAAAATGTCACCATATGAGGCTTTGTATGGCCGTAAGTGCCGCACTCCTTTAAATTGGTCTCAAACCGGAGATAGCCGTATTTTCAGGACAAATCTCATGATGGAAGCTGAGAAACAAGTTAGGGAAATTAGAGACAGATTGCAAACGGCCAAATCTCGACAGAAGAGTCATTATGATGCAAAGCACCGACAGATCAGTTTTGAACCCGGAGAACATGTATACCTCCGAGTCACTCCTATGAAAGGAGTCAAGAGATTTCAGACTCATGGAAAGTTGGCACCCAGATTTATTGGTCCATTTCCAGTTATGTCACGAGTGGGTACTGTTGCATATCAGTTGGATCTACCACCTAAATTATCAGACATGCATAGTGTGTTTCACGTTTCATAGTTGAGGCGATGCATATCGCTGCCTCAGAAAAAGACTGCTATGGCTGAAATAGAGTTGCCAAAAGACTTAACATATGAAGAGAGACCGGTTAAATTTTTGGATCAGATGGAAAGAGTCACTCGTAGCAAAATAAGAAAGTTCTACAAGGTTAAGTGGGAGCATCACACAGAGTCAAAATCCACGTGGGAACGGGAAGAGTTTCTTAAGACACATTATCCTGAATGGTTTTCCCAAGCAACCGAATCTCGAGGACGAGATTCATTCTAAGTGGGGGAGGTTTGTGACAGCCTGGTTTTTGCCCTCCTTTATTTGCCTGATTTTCAGTTGGATTGATTTTGAAATTTGGAGTTTTTGAATCCTTTCATATGGACTTCAACACTTGGGTACCCCTTGGCTTTCACCCAAGTGTCCCATTTCCCTCTCTAACCATCATTCCCACTCTAGTTCACCTTAAAATAATTATTGGAATATTTTTCTTAAATGAAAAATATTCATTTCCCTCTCTTAAACCCTAGCTAGATCAATGTGCTCCAAATCAACCCCAATTTTTCTTGCCCATAAAAATCTGAGAAAATTCACAAATATTCCTGGAACACAAGGGCACCTTCCTGAGCAAAAATATTGCATAACTTTTCGGAATATTTTTGCTATAGAAAATGTTTTCTGTTCCGGACAGAAGTGGTAGTTTCTACAGCAACTACCATTTTACTTGCTCCTTTGGGGCTGAATTTTCTTGTGAACATCACCTTAGTAGATGATTGCTACCCTCCAAAGCTCAGCTCCCAACCCCTAGCCATTTGACCTCAGTAACCTCTAAAAGTTACTAATCAGAAACTTACTAGGCTTGTAAAATCCTTTCTACTGTGTCTGGATCCAAACCAAAGCATGGTAACCTTCAAAACTACCACGAACAACATGCCAGACATGAAGTTTGGGCTTAGGTCAGCCTGATGTCAGAGTTCACGTAGTGACTGCGTTCGTCTAGGTGTGCTGGCATGCGGCCAACGCGCTCTGCGATGCGCCCGAGCCTCTGTTGATCGCGTGCTCGCTTTCCCGCATGCCAAACCTCGCCATCATCTTCGTCCTAGCCCCCTTAACTCTCCCCTAGCGCACACCGACGCTGGAGCTCGCCGCAGCGAGCACGGGCATGGTCCGGCCAAGGAAACAGTGCGGTGCGCACTGTGCTTGTTGTCACCCCAGTGCCCCTGTGCTCGTCCCCGTTCGCCCACAGTCCCCACGTGAACTCCGTCTCCTTCTCCCTCTATCACGGACACCGCTCGTCGCCAGGCACCGTGTCCAGGTGTCCATCAGCGGATGCCGAACCCCCCTCGATGCTCGGCTATAAATAGAGCCCTTCCCCAGCCTCCTCGAGCATCATCCACCACTCCCGCATACTCCATCCAGGAGGCCACCGAGGCAGGCGCCTACGACCGGCTGAGGATGGCTGCGACGACGTGGGGCGCCGGCGCTGCGAAGTTTGCGATGAACAGGCCGCGCAGCTCCTCCAAGGAGGCCACCGAGGACTCCGGTAGGTTGAGGAGCCAGGCGCGCAGCACACCTGTAAGAGCCATAGGGAACCAATTTGCCATGACCTTGTCGCCGCCCGCTGCCCAGATGGCCTCCACGGGGTCCGTCATGCCGTCATACCGCGGCGGCAACACTGACCTGAACTTCAACAGCCACTACACATGTCGCAAGGCGGGGGAGAAAGCTCGGTGGCCCGCGATGCCCCCAAAGGCGCCCGGCGGCCCAGCGAGTGGAGCGGCGCCTGCCATGGGATCCACGCGACACAACTGGGGCACGGCCGATGGTGAACGGATCTTCGACACGCCCCTACCTGGCGCGCCAAATGTCGGATTCCGGGCTCCGCAGACCCAAGAAAGGTTTGAAATCTGGGGCGTGTGCGAAGAACTCAACCTCTCCATCCAACCGATTCGTCGCCCCCATGGCCAAGCTCAATGAACGGGAAAGGAAAGGGACGCAACAGTTTACCCAGGTTCAGGCCACCTTGCGGTGTAAGACCCTACTCCTGCTTTGGGGTGGATTAGCCTTGCGAGGGGCTGAGGATGAACTAGTATAGAGGAAGAACAACCTTGGGAGGCTTGTTCTTTTGTGGGTGAAAGCTAGTAAGGGTTTGGATCGGATCCCCCTCTTCTACAGTGGTGGCTAAGCTATATTTATAGTGGCATTGGTCCTCTTCCTCCAAACGAAGTCGGGAAGGGATCCCATAGCGGCCAATTTTGAAGGGGGGCAGGTAGTACATCCTATCCTGACGAAAGGTGGTCTTCGCCTGCAAAGCTTCTGGTCATGATGCCATGGTGGGCTCGGTGATGACATCCATCCTTCCGTCCTGGCGGTCTTGGTCTTGTTGCACGGGAATGGAAACCTTTGGCTGATTCCTCGGGACCCCGCGCCTGCGCTTGCCACCTTAGCACCAAAGAGGAAACCTACTGCACTATGCCCGCCTGGCCTTAGTCGTCATGGCTTGCGTCACCTCAACCTCATGAGGTGGGTACTTGCATAGGAATCTCCGATCCTCGGGAGCCGGCTCGAGGAGGCCACTCCCTCCAGAGGTCTTGGCGTCGTCCGCATCACAAGGCCTGGCCCCTCATGAGGGTCTTGTCTTGCTGGTGCTGAAGATGAGCCATACAGGCCATCGATGGAGCCATGTCGTGGGCCGCAGGGAGGCAAGTCTAGGTACCCTGGTTCCCAGAACAGCGACAGTCTATGGTTAGGAAACCATAACCAGCTTTTGGTCAACGAGCTAGTCTAGTAGAGTCTCACTAGGGACACGGTATTTGTTTATGTATCCCCACATGTATTTAAGTTTCCGGTGAATACAATTCTAGCATGAATAATAATCCTTTATCATTATTAAGGAAGTATAATAAAAACATTTTATTATTGCCTCTATGGCATATTTCCATCAGTCTCCCACTTGCACTAGAGTCAATAATCTAGTTCACGTCGCCATGTGATTAACACCCATAGTTCATATCACCATGTGAACAACACCCAAAGAGTTTACTAGAGTCAATAATCTAGTTCACATCGCCATGTGATTAACACCCAAAGAGTACTAAGTTGTGATCATGTTTTGATTGTGAGAGAAGTTTAGTCAACGGGTCTGTCACATTCAGATCAATATGTATTTTCCAAATTTCTATGTATACAATGCTCTGCAAGGAGCTACTCTAGCTAATTGCTCCCACTTTCAATATGTATCCTGATTGAGACTCAGAGTCATCCGATTCTGTGTCAAAGCTTGCATCTGCGTAACTCTTTACGACAAACTCTTTATCACCTCCATAGCCAAGAAATATTTCCATAGTCCTCTTAGGTAGCTGAGGATAATTTTGACTGTTGTCCAGTGATCTACTCCTAGATCACTATTGTACCCCCTTGCCAAACTCATGGCAAGGCACACAATAGGTCTGGTACAAAGCATGGCATACTTTATAGAATCTATGGCTGAGGCCTAGGGAATGACTTTCATTCGTGGTCTCGCTTTGAGTCTTACTCAACTTCACACCTTGCAACACAGGCAAGAACTCTTTCTTTAACTGATCTATTTTGAACTTCTTCAAGAACTTTGCCAAGGTATGTACTTTGTGAAAGTCCTATTAAGCATCTCGATCTATCCCTATAGATGTTGATGCCTAATATGTAAGCAGCTTCACTGAGGTCTTCCATTAAAAAAAATCTTATTCAAGTATCCTTTTATTCTATCTAGAAATTCTATATCATTTCCAATCACCAATATGTCATCCACATATAATATAAGAAATGCTACAGAGATCCCACTCACTTTCTTGTAAATACATGCTTCACCGTAAGCCTGTATAAAACCATATGCTTTGATCACCTCATCAAAGCATATATTCCAACTCCGAGATGCTTGTACCAATCCATAGATGGATCGCTGGAGCTTGCACACTTTGTTAGCACCTTTAGGATCGACCAAACCTTCTGATTGCATCCTATACAACTCTTATTTAAGAAATCTATTAAAGAATGCAGTTTTGACGTCCATTTTCTAGATTTCGTAATTATAAAATGCGGCAATTGCTAACATGGTTCGGACTGACTTAAGCATCGCTACGGGTGAGAAAGTCTCATCATAGTCAACCCCTTGAACTTGTCCAAAACCTTTCATGACAAGTCGAGCTTTGTAGATAGTGACATTACCATCAGCGTATGTCTTCTTCTTGAAGATCCATTTATTCTCAAAGGCTTGCCGATCATCAGGAAAGTCCACCAAAGTCCACACTTTGTTCTCATACATGGATCCTATCTCAGATTTGATGGCCTCAAGGCATTTATCGGAATCTGGGCTCGTCATAGCTTCTTCATAGTTCGTAGGTTCGCCATGGTATAATAACATGATTTCCAAGACAGGGTTACCGTACCACTCTGTTGCGGAACATGCTATGTTCAACCTACGAGGTCCAATAGTAACTTGATCCGAAGATTCATGATCATCATCATTAGCTTCCTCTCTAGTTGGTGTAGGCATCACCGGAATGGATTTCTCTAATGTGCTACTTTCCAATTCAAGAGAAGGTACAATTACCTCATCAAGTTCTACTTTCCTTCCACTTACTTCTTTCAAGAGAAACTCCTTCTCTAGAAAGGATCCATTCTTGGCAACAAAGATCTTACCTTCTGATCTGTGGTAGAAGGTGTACCCAATTGTCTCCTTAGGGTATACTATGAAGACGCACTTCTCCAATTTGGGTTCGATCTTATCAGGCTGAAGCCTTTTGAAGTGTTGCGACCCCAAACTTTAAGAAACGACAGCTTAGGTTTCTAGCCAAACCACAGTTCATACGGTGTCGTCTCAACGGATTTAGACGGTGCCCTATTTAACATGAATGCGGTTGTCTCTAATGCATAACCCCAAAACGATAGTGGTAAATCGGTAAGAGGCATCATAGAGCACGCCATATTATCCAATAAAGTACGGTTATGACATTCGGACACACCATTACACTATGGTGTTCCAGGTGGCGTGAGTTGTGAAACAATTCCACGTTGTTTTAAATGAAGCCAAACCCGTAACTCAAATATTCGCCTTCGCGATCAGATCGTAGAAACTTTATTTTCTTGTTACGATGATTCTCTACTTCACTCTGAAATTCCTTGAAATTTTCAAATGTTTCATACTTGTGTTCCATCAAGTAGATATTCCCATACCTACTCAAATCATCTGTGAAGGTGAGAAAATAACAATACCCGCTGCGTGCTTCAACACTCATCAGATCGCATACATCGGTATGCATTATTTCTAATAAGTCATTAGCTCGCTTAATTGTTCTAGAGAATGGAGTTTTAGTCATCTTTCCCATGAGGCATGGTTCGCAAGTATCAAATGATTCATAATCAAGTGATTCCAAAAGTCCATCCATATGGAGTTTCTTCATGCGCTTTACACCAATATGACCTAAACGGCAGTGTCACAAGTATGTTGCACTATCATTATCAACTTTGCATCTTTTGGCATCAAGATTTTGAATATGTGTATCACTACAATCATATAGATTTTGAAGATTTCTATAAACCATTCATATAGGTTTTATTCATGTAAGTAGAACAACAATTATTCTCTGACTTAAATGTATATATAACCGTTGCAATAAACATGATCTAATCATATTCATGCTCAACCCAAACACCAAATAACATTTATTTAGATTCAACACTAATCCTGAAGGTAGAGGGAGTGTGCGATGGTGATCGTATCAACCTTGGAATCACTTCCAACACACATCGTCACCTCGCCCTTAACTAGTCTCTATTTACTCTGCAACTCCTGTTTCGAGTTGCTAATCCTAGCAACTGAACCGGTATCAAAAATACCCCGAGGCTACTATGAACAGTAGTAAGGTACACATCAATAACATGTATATCAAATATACCTTTGTTCACTTTGCCATCATTTTTATCTGCCAAGTATTTGGGGTAGTTCCGCTTCCAGTGACTATTTTCTTGCAGTTGGAGCACTCAGTCTCAGGCTTGGGTCCAGCTTTGGGCTTCTTCATGGGAGCGGCAACTTGCTTGCCATTCTTCTTGAAGTTCCCATTCTTTCCCTCACCCTTTTTCTTGAAACTAGTGGTCTTGTTAACCATCAACACTTGATGCTCCTTCTTGATTTCTACCTCTGCCAATTTCAGTATTGCGAAGAGCTCGGGGATCGTTTTGGCCATCCCTTGCATATTATAGTTCATCATGAAGCTCTAGTAGCTTGGTGATAGTGACCGGAGAATTTTGTCGATCACTATCTTATCTGGAAGATTAACTCTCATTGATTCAAGTGATTGTGGCACCAAGACATTTTGAGCACTTGCTCACTGGCTGAGCTATTCTCCTCCATCTTGTAGACAAAGTATTTGTCAGAGGTCTCATACCTCTCAACACGGGCATGAGCCTGAAATACCAATTTCAGCTCTGGGAACATCTCACATGTTCCATGGCATTCAAAATGTTTTTGGAGTCCTGGTTCTAAGCCGTAAATCATGGTGCACTAAACCATTAAGTAGTCATCATATCGAGCTTGTCAAACGTTCATAATGTCTGCATCTGCTCCTGCAATAGGTCTGTCACCTAGTGGTGCATCAAGGACATAATTCTTCTGTGCAGCAATGAGGATAATCCTTAGATCACGGACCCAGTCCACACAATTGCTACTATCATCTTTCAACATAGTTTTCTCTAGGAACATATCAAAACTATAGGGGAGCTATATTGCGAGCTATTGATGTACAATATAGATATGCTAAAACTATTAAGACTAAGTTCATGATAAATTTAAGTTCAATTAATCAAATTACTAATGAACTCCCACTTAAATAAACATCCTTGAAGTTATCTAAGTGATACTGATACGTCTCCAACGTATCTATAATTTTTGATTGCTCCATGCTATATTATCTACTGTTTTGGACATTATTGGGCTTTATTTATCCACTTTTATATTATTTTTGGGACTAACCTATTAACCGAAGGCCCAGCCCAGAATTGCTGTTTTTTGCCTGTTTTAGGGTTTCGAAGAAAAGGAATATCAAACGGAGTCCAAACGGAATGAAACCTTCAGGAACATGATTTTCTCACCGAATACAACTCAGGAGATTTGGACCCTATGTCAAGCCAATTAACAGGAGGCCATGAGGTAGGGGGCGCGCCTGCCCCCCCCCCCCCAGGCGCGCCCTCCACCCTCGTGGGTCCCCTGTTGCTCCACCGACGTACTTCTTCCTCCTATATATACCCACGTACCCCCAAACGATCAGATACAGAGCCAAAACCCTAATTCCACCGCCATAACTTTCTGTATCCACAAGATCCCATCTTGGAGGCTGTTCCGGAGCTCCGCCGGAGGGGGCATCGATCACGGAGGGCTTCTACACCAACACCATAGCCTCTCCGATGAAGTGTGAGTAGTTTACTTCAGACCTACGGGTCCATAGTTAGTAGCTAGATGGCTTCTTCTCTCTTTTTGGATCTCAATACAATGTTCTCCCCCTCTCTTATGGAGATCTATTAGATGTAATCTTCTTTTTGTGGTGTGTTTGTTGAGACCGATGAATTGTGGGTTTATGATCAAGTCTATCTATGAATAATATTTGAATCTTCTCTAAATTTTTTATGTATGATTGGTTATATTTGCAAGTCTCTTCAAATTATTAGTTTGGTTTGGCCTACTAGATTGATCTTTCTTGCAATGGGAGAAGTGCTTAGCTTTGGGTTCAATCTTGCGGTGTCCTTTCCCGGTGACAGTAAGGGCAGCAAGGCACGTATTGTATTGTTGCCATCAAGGATAAAAAGATGGGGTTTTCTTCATATTGCATGAGTCTATCCCTCTACATCATGTCATCTTGCTTAAGGCATTACTCTATTTTTAACTTAATACTCTAGATGCATGCTCGATAGCGGTCGATGAGTGGAGTAATAGTAGTAGATGCAGGCAGGAGTCGATCTACTTGTCTCCGACATGATTCCTATATACATGATCATACCTATATATTCTCATAACTATGCTCAATTCTGTCAATTGCTCAACAGTAATTTGTTCACCCACCATAGAATACTTATGCTCTCGAGAGAAGCCACTAGTGAAACCTATGGCCCCCGGGTCTATCCTTATCATATTAATCTCCTACTACTTAGTTATTTACTTTGCTATTTACTTTGCTTTTATTTTACTTTGCATCTTTATCATAAAAATACCAAAAATATTATCTTATCATATCTATCAGATCTCACTCTCATAAGTGGCCCTATAGGGATTGACAACCCCTATTTGCGTTGGTTGCTAGGATTTATTTGTTTTGTGCAGGTACGAGGGACTCGCGCGTAGCCTCCTACTGGATTGATACCTTGGTTCTCAAAAACTGAGGGAAATACTTATGCTACTTTGCTGCATCATCCCTTCCTCTTCGGGGAAAACCAACGCAGTGCTAATTAAAAGAGATAGTAAGAAGGATTTCTGGCGCCGTTGCCGGGGAGGTCTACGCAAAATTCAACATACCAAGTGCCCATCACATACCCGTATCTCCCGCATTACATTATTTGCCATTTGCCTCTCGTTTTCCTCTCCCGCACTTCACCCTTGCCGTTTTATTTGCCCTCTCTCTCTATCCTCCCTATCTTTTCTGTTTGTCTCTTTTGCTTGTTTGCTTGTGTTACCATGTGCCTTCCATTTGCTTGTATCTTTGCTTGCTAATAATCTATTGATATCGATCCACTTAAAGTGTTCTACTTGGATCATCTTCGATCCTTATGCGCTCGTGCTGAAACCCCAACTAGCGTAGTTGATGGGAAATCTTTAGATGAGCATGCTCATTTTTTGCGTCATCGTTTCTCTGAAAAAGGGAATCTCTTATGGTATGATATAAATAGTTTGCTATGCTATGCTTGTAATCTTTGTGAAATTTTTGATTTTACTTGTTGCTCTAAGAACCCTAAAAAACACCTTCCCTACCTATGTGAGTTCAATGATAATGAAATCTTATATTCTTATGCAAAGGGTGTTTATAGTTATTATGATATCGAACAAATTGCAGAATTTGTCGTTTTTAAGGGTGCTCACGACATTGCTTCTTTGATTGAAAAGTATGATTTTACACTCAATAAATCTGAAAATTCCGTCATACTTAAATATTGCAATGAAAACTTTGCTCATAATTTCTATGTCCAAGAATTTATTGAAAGAATGAACGTTGCCTTAGAAGAAAATAATGATATGCATAAATCTATAGATAATGATGATTCCGATGATTTGGTTGAAATATCCCTTGATAAACATGATGCTTGCTATTCTTGTGGCCATGATGCCAATATTTATGAAGATGAATTTGCTATACTTCCTTATGTTAGACATGAGATCGTTGCTATTGCACCCACACTTGATAGTTCCTTCGATGAAAAGCATGATTGCAATGATGTTATTATAAATTCTCTTAATGTCAATTGTGTTAATGATATGCAAAACCCTGAGCTTGGGGATGCTAGATTTGCTATGACTACTATTTGTTGCAATGATCGCGATTGGGGTGATTCTACTTTTCATCTTGAAAATTTATTTAAGCCCCGTGATGAATATGAGATTGATAATAGTGTTTGCAATATTATTGAAAGTGGGTTTGGAGAGGTCATGACTTTAGTTAATGTTAATCCCACTATTTTGGAAGAGTTTCAACTTTGCATACATGTGGATCGTGTTGAAAATATTTTGTGTGATAGCTATTTTGTTGAATTTTCTTATGATCCCACATGCAATTATTATGAGTGAGGAAAATATGGTGGTAGAAATTTTCATGTTACTAAATTACCTCTCGTTATGTTGAGATTGCTATTGTCTCTTTCCGCTTCCTTGCATATGCTAGTTTTTGCTTGCCTTGATAATTTGTTTGCCTATAAGATGCCTATGAATAGGAAGTATGTTAGACATAGATGATGTTTGTCACGTGTTTTATGATGCTCTCTTTGTGCTTCAATTCTTTTCTTTCATGTGAGCATCATTAAAATTATCAATGCCTAGCTTCAAGGATTTAAAGAAAAGCGCTTGTTGGGAGGCAACCCAATTTTATTTTTATTCCTTGATTTTTGCTCCTGCTTAGTAATAAATAAATTATTTAGCCTCTGTTTTGGTTGTCTTTTTTTGTGTTTAATTAGTGTTTGTGGCAAGTAGAACCGTTGGGAAGACTTGGGGAAAGTCTTGTTGAACTTGCTGTAAAAAAACAGAAACTTTAGCGCTCACGAGAACTGCTGTAATTTTTATTTTGAAAGTGATATTTAGTTAATTATTTTTCCACATGATTAATAGATAAATTCCTCACGTCCAGCAATTTATTTTAGAATTTTTTCTGTTCCAGATCTTGCGCTAGCTACAGATTACTACAGACTGTTCTATTTTTGACAGTTTCTGTTTTCCGTGTGTTGTTTGCTTATTTTGATGAATCTATGGCCAGTAAATTTGTTTATAAACCATAGAGAAGTTGGAATACAGTAGGTATAACACCCATATAAATAAATAATGAGTTAATTACAGTACCTAGAAGTGATCTTTTATTCTGTTTTGCTAACGGAGCTCACAAGATTTTCTACTTTAAGTTTTGTGTTGTGAAGTTTTCAAGTTTTGGGTTATGGAACAAGTAGTCGCAAGAGCCTAAGATTGGGTATGCCCATGGCACCCCCAAGATAATCTAAGGACACCTAAAATCCAAAGCTTGGGGATGCCCCGGAAGGCATCTCCTCTTTCGTCTACTTCTATCGGTAACTTTACTTAGAGCTATATTTTTATTTACCACATGACATGTGTTTTGCTTGGAGTGTCTTGTATGATTTGAGTCTTTTCTTATTAGTTTACCACAATCATACTTGCCGTACACACCTTTTGAGAGAGCCATACATGATTCGGAATTTGTTAGAATACTCTATGTGCTTTGCTTATATCTTTTGAGTTATATAATTTTGCTCTAGTGCTTCACTTATATCTTTTAGAGCACGGTGGTGGATTTGTTTTATAGAAACTATTGATCCCTCATGCTTCACTTAGATTATTTTGAGAGTCTTAATAGCATGGTAATTTGCTTAAAATTATAATATGCTTGGTATACAAGATTATAATAAACCTTTCTTATGAGTGTGTTGAATACTATGATAAGTTTGATACTTGATAATTGTTTTGAGATATGGAGATGGTGATACTAAAGTCATGCTAGTTGAGTAGTTGTGAATTTGAGAAATACTTGTGTCGAAGCTTGTGATTCCCATAGCATGCACGTATGGTGAACCATTATGTGATGAAGTCGGAGCATGATTTATTTATTGATTGTCTTCCTTATGAGTGGCGGTCGGGGACGAGCGATGGTCTTTTCCTACCAATCTATCCCCCTAGGAGCATGCGCGTAATAATTTGCTTTGATAAATTGTAGATTTTTGCAATAAGTTTATGAGTTCTTTATGACAAATGTTGAGTCCATGGATTATACGCACTGTCACCCTTCCACCCTTCCTAGCCTCTCTAATACCGCGCACCTTTCGCCGGTATCATACACCCACCATATACCTTCCTCAAAACAGCCACCAGACCTACCTATTATGGCATTTCCATAGCCATTCCGAGATATATTGCCATGCAACTTTCCACTGTTCTGTTTATGACACACTCCATCATTGTCATATTGCTTAGCATGATCATGTAGTTGACATAGTATTTGTGGCAAAGCCACCGTTCATAATTATTTCATGCTTGTCACTCATGAATCATTGCATATCCCAGTACACCGCCGGATGCATTCACACAGAGTCATATTTTGTTCTAAGTATCGAGTTGTAATTGTTGAGTTGTAAGAAAAATAAAAGTGTGATGATCATCATTATTAGAGCATTGTCCCAGTGAGGAAAGGATGATGGAGACTATGATTCCCCCACAAGTCAGGATGAGACTCTGAAAAAAGGCCCACATAAAAAAATGAGAGAAAAAGAGAGAAGGGACAATGTTAATATCCTTTTACCACACTTGTGCTTCCAAGTAGCACCATGATCTTCATAGTAGAGAGTCTCTCATGTTATCACTTTCATATACTAGTGGGAATTTTTCATTATAGAACTTGGCTTGTATATTCCAATGATGGGCTTCCTCAAAATTGCCCTAGGTCTTCATGAACAAGCAAGTTGGATGCACACCCACTTAGTTTCTTTTTGAGCTTTCATATACTTATAGCTTTAGTGCATCTGTTGCATGGCAATCCCTACTCACTCACATTGACATATATTGATGGGCATCTCCATAGCCCGTTGATACGCCTAGTTGATGTGAGACTATCTTCCCCTTTTTGTCTTCTCCACAACCACCATTCTATTCCACCTATAGTGCTATATCCATGGCTCACGCTCATGTATTGCATGAAGATTGAAAAAGTTTTGAGAATGTCAAAAGTATGAAACAATTGCTTGGTTTGTCATCAGGGTTGTGCGTGATTTAAATATTTTGTGTGGTGAAGATAGAGCATAGCGAGACTATATGATTTTGTAGGGATAACTTTCTTTAGCCATGTTATTTTAGGAAGACATAATTGCTTTGTTAGTATGCTTGAAGTATTATTATTTTCTATGTCTATATAAACTTTTATCTTGAATCTTTCGGATTAGAATATTCATACCACAATTAAGAATAATTACATTAAAATTATGACAAGTAGCACTCCATATCAAAAATTCTGTTTTTATCATTTACCCACTCGAGGACGAGCAGGAATTAAGCTTGGGGATGCTTGATACGTCTCCAACGTATCTATAATTTTTGATTGCCCCATGCTATATTATCTACTCTTTTGGACATTATTGGGCTTTATTATCCACTTTTATATTGTTTTTGGGACTAACCTATTAACTGGAGGCTTAGCCCAGAACTGATGTTTTTTGCCTGTTTTAGGGTTTCGGAGAGAAGGATTATCAAGCCGAGTCCAAACGGAATGAAACCTTCGGGAACATGATTTTATCACCGAATACAACTCAGGAGACTTGGACCCTACATCAAGCCAATTAACAGGACGCCATGAGGTAGGGGGGCACGCCTACCCACCCCCCAGGCGCGCCCTCACTACAAAAAAATACACTTCTGTGATGATACGTGTTTGTCATAGTAGGTCGCATTTTCTGTCATGCATGTACATCGATGACAAATTTATGAAAGAATCAAGATAGTCATACCTGTGTTGTCGTAGAAGTGTTCCATGACATTCTCAAAATTATCATCATGAAAGTGTCCACTTCCATGACGATAAATTGCGCATCAAAGAAGTGCTTTCGTCAAGGGTGACCGACACGTGGGATCCACCGTAACGGAACGTCATTAAGCTATCGGCTCAGATTTTGGATCTGATAACCCGTTAACAGCCACGACCAATGTCGATTTTCCACGCGTAAAATTCTCATTCGCTGACGGATCCACGCGTCAGCTCTGCGTTTGCACAGGTGTCACTCATCCAACGGTCGAGATGGGCCTATGATATGTTCGCACGTGGACCGGCCCAAAAGTGGCCCATAAAGATTAAATGCGCCGGCCCAACCGAAGGCCCATAAGATTTAGCGGACCATCATGGGCCGGACCTGCTAAAGGCCCACACAATTTTGCAGACCATAATGGGCCAGCCCAGTTAAAGGCCCACAAGATTTTGCAGACCACAATGGGCCGGCCCAGCTAAAGGCCCACTAGATTCTGCCGACCATAATGGGCCGGCCCAGCTAAAGGCCCAACATTCTGTGTCAAATTGGCCCATCAACGGCCTGTCCTAAACTTGTCATCAACGCGGCCCATGGTCACTTCTGGCCCGTTAACAGTCTACTAAGTAATTGGGCCGAATTACGGCCCGGTGTATTTCCGGCCTGCTAAAGGTCCGGCTTCATGTGGGCCCATTTACAGGCCATCAAAACTTTCGGCCCATAAACGACCATGAAGGATTTGGGTCACATTCAGCCATGTCTGAAATTCGGCCTGTTAGAGGCCCACTATAGCTTTGGGCCACTTTCGGCCTGTTGTCATTTTCGGCATGTTAACGCCAAACGTAAACCATGGGCCATATGTGGCCCAACGTCATATCGGGCCCATTAGCGGCCCAGATAGAAATGACGATAATCTAGCCCGACCAAAGTTCCGGCCTGTTAAAGGCCCGTGTATTAGGTCGGCGCATTTACGGCCCGTCCGAATTTCAGCATGTTAAAGTCCAGTGGTTTATTTGGCACAATCAGGGCCCAATCTCACTTTCGGTCTATGAAAGGCCCATGTATTTTATGGGCTCAAGTTATTTACACCTGTAAACGGCCTATTTTTACTGAGGGCCCAAATTATGTTTAGGCCTGTTAAAGGCCCAAATTATGCTGATTTAGGCCCAGATATTTTTAGTGGGCTACATGCCAATTTCGGCCCGTAATCGTTTTTAGCCCAATTGGAATGGGCCCGACGAATGTTGGCATGTTGGGCTCCTATGAAGGTTTCGGCCGAATACATTACTAAGATAAACCTACACTATACAAAAATAGCATCGTAATTACTGCAGCCTGAGGAAGCATCATAAATGTTGTATCACAAGAAAATAAATTCCAACCATACAACAAAAGGCCTGTTGGCATAAAGTTTACAGTCCTTCCAGATAAAAGCACCATCAGATGTATAGAAGCACAGATCATTTGACCTGAGTGCTAATGTTTCAGGCTGTAGAATCTGATGCAGCAGCACGATCTCCACCTTCTTTCCGCCATTGCTCTTGAACAACGAAGCGAATGTCTGATAGTCTGGTTTCAAAACCATTCATATCTTGACGACATTTCTCAACCACTATTCTTGTTTCCGAAACAACATCCATTAGGGATTGGACTTGTGTCTGGAGCACAGATATATCACTCTGTCTAGCAGGAAGATTTTGTTCAGTAGGAGATTTGGACGAGGTTACCTTGACAACCAACCCAGAATTACGCAGGAAGGTGCTTTTTGCATTGTTAGTGGAGAGATACTGATGCACTTCAGCAAGAGGTGACATTGTGCCTGTAGTAGCCTCGTCACCTTCAGGTGGTTGTGGCTGTTCAATCATTTGTTCCATAGCTTCCTGAAAGTTTGAACTTGTAGATTAGTGTACCAGATAAGTTACTAATGAGACAAAAACAAACAAAGTAGGTTAAACGTTTATACATAACTTATTTTGGTGAACTACTGTAATACATTAGCATGTATTGTAGTGCCAACTACATAATAAAATCACTTTCGGAACATATGTCCATGTAGCATGCCTACTGTATTGTCTATTTCCTCACATTCGTTGACATCTAAGGATAAAGAGACATGGTTAAAAGTAGGATGAACATAGTATGACATCATTCATATCATGGGCAAACACATATAAAACAAACAGGCTATTTTATCATTGTGTGCGCACGTGAACATAACAACTAGATTACAGATCAAGACCAAAATAATATCCTTCATCTCTTTTAAACCATGTAAGGTGAAATGATACGTTAAGACAACTGTGAATAAAAGTGAATAGAGTAACTGACATTAGCTGCAAACCAAGTAGTTAAATGAACACATCATAGTACCAAACAGTTCAAGGCAGGAGGAGTAAGGACTTACAACAGCGGCTTGAACTGGTGTGCTCATGCCCTTCATCTTGCTGATGTGGCAATCCTTGAAGATTTGCACTACATTCGGTTCAGGTTCTTTTTGGTCCGCACGGGATTTCCTCTGTATTTGGAACAAGTTAATATAGATACGATAATATGGCACAAAAAAGAAGGAAGTAGCAGCTATTTACAAGAGCCTCGCAGTGTGCAATATAGCTACGAGATCCTGTGGTCTGTTGGAATTTCACTTTAGAACAGCTGGTTTTGTTCTTCAAACAATTAACCTAGAAGAACATACACTTGTAAGGCACATACATAAATACAAGTTCAATACGTGGTCTGATCAAATACATATAGCCTACCTGATACTTTGCATCAGACCAGTGTTTAACGAGGGCTGTCCAGTCTTCATCTATAATATATTCCACTGGAGATGTTTGGGCGATTTCATTGTTAGCCTTGCCTTCAAAGTGAGATTTTCTAAGGTGGTACCGATACTGTCGCAGAGCAGACTGAAAAACATGAGTGCATGCTCGTCTAGTTCCATCATCTTTCGGATGCAACTTGAACCTCATCTGTTGAAAAAAGAATGTGAGTCTTATTAGGAGGAAGCTAGAAAGTATGGGACAGAGCAAGACAATATTACTAATTGCGATGAATAACATTACTTACGGATAAATTGTCAAGGAAGGTGTTAAACTGGGTATTGTCTTTCTCATTCTTGTACTGGATCCACGTTGGGAGGATACGTGCATGACACTTAACGGCACCGGCTGCCTCTGATACTAACTTGGCAGACTCTGTAGCATCACGTGGCCTTTTTAAACCTGCCTCAAAATGGATCTCCATTCTTCCTCCATTCAATTTTGTTAATCTGTCAAGCATTATCCCTGATGTCTGTTTCCGCTTGTGCCGTGGTGCTAGTTCAACAACGAATATGGAAAGTGTTAGTGTACATCAAACTGTGAGAGTACATATAAAGGAGCATGCAACTACAACTTGACTCGGTCAGGTACCATCTTGGTGTTGATGCTCATGAGGTTCATCTAATCTTGCCAAGTCCTGTTGTGTCAGCAGTGCTTCGGAAGTAGTGTTAGGTGTGAAGGCAGCTTGGGAACTGGCCAGTTCCGGAGCAAACGAACGAGTAACTGGTTGAGACGTTGGTACAGTTGAAGCGGATGCTGCAGCTGGTGGAGCAGGTGATACTGTGTTTGTAGATTTAGCCGGTGGACTTGGACCTTCTATTGCACTATAAGTACCAGCAGAATCTCGATGGCAGAACCTTTTCCGTTTCACCCGACGAGTAATAGCACTCACTACTATATTATTTTCCTTGCTCTTTTTTGACTTTGCCATGTCAAGCTGTACCCACAACACAAAAGAATAAAATCACTCTTCAGAACTCATTGATGCATGATACAGACAAGCAATACTTCGATGTAAGACAACCGTATGAGGATGGAATATTTAAGAAAAACAGGACGGCATGACATATTCACAGCTACGATGTGCAAACTAAGCAGAAGGATTTTCAAGAAAATAGAAGTAATGCAAGCTAGACACCATATGAAAGATGCAACCAATATTACTCTGCCAAGTTAAAAGTGTCTTGTCATAAGTGGCAATTCGAAAAATCAGAAGCAGTACAACGTAGAAATCAATGCAAGATGCAACCACTATCAAACTGCCATGTTAAAAGCGTCCAATCATGAGTGACTTATGCGGGATACACAACAACAGTACTTTGATGTAAGAACATGGTATGATAGATAGATGAAGTGTATTCTGGACACAGAAAGCCATGTCATATGCACATGTATAACGTATAAACTCGGCAGGTGCAATTTAATGAAAATAGAAGAAATACAGGCTAGACAACATATGCAACATGAAACCAATTATCACACTGTCAACTTAGAGCAAGCACCTGCGATGGTGGAGTATGGGAGATGAACTCATCATGAAGACTTGGGACTTCAACTTCATTTGCAGTAGCAGTGGCAAATCTAGAGAGTCTCTGTTTGCATCGGTGCGGAGGACCACCAACATCCCCTAACTTACTCTTTTCCTTCCTATTTTCTGATATTGCCTTATGAAGTCAAAACCACAGATGAGTAAAATTAGCTCTGCATAACTAGTTGATGCATGATACAGACGAACACTACTTTGATGTAAGGCAAGCACAGGATAGGAGGATGGAATATATACAAAAAATACAGCGTTTCATATTCACACGTACGATAGGACGATGGAATATGTATGAAAAAATAGTAAGTGGAAGGCATTTCAACAAAATTAGAAGAAATGAAAGCTAGACACCATATGAACATACAACCAATATCACTCTATCAGGTAAAAAGTGTCTCGTCGTAAGTGCCATTTCAAGAAATTAGAAGCAGTGCAAGCTAGAAGACAATGCAAGATGCAACCTACATCACAGTCCCAAGTTAAATGTGTCTTATGGGTAAGTGATCGTTGCAGGTATAAGTTGTAAGCTACGCATATGCAATTCAACATAATCAGAAGCAATACAAACTAGACATCATATGGAAAACGCAACCACGTATAACAGTTCCAAATAAGAGCAAGCACCTGTGATGGTGGAGTAGGGGAGATGTGCTCATCATGTACACGTATGTTCTAGAAATAGGAACACGTGTCATATTCACAGGCATTATGTGTAAAGTAAGCAGATGCAATTCAAGTTAGAAGGAATATAAGCTAGACATCATACGCAACATGCAACCACATATAATAGTGTCAAGTTAGAGCAAGCACCTATGATGGTGGAGTAGGGGAGATGTGCTCATCATCTACACAGCTACGTTGACTGTCCAACCTTGTGTTGTCTTGTGAATCTTGTTGGGAGGATGGCGGAGTAGAATCTGTAGAGACCCCCAGTTTGAGTTGCTCCGAAGGACCACCATCACCCACTGCCGGACTAATTTCCTTCAGCTGTAATGATTTTGCATTGTGAAGTCAAACCGATAAGAAAAAGGAACAAAATTCGCTCTTCAGAACTCATTCATGCATGCTATTGACGAACACTACTCAGATGAAAGGCAAACACATGATGCGAGGATGGAATATGTATGAAAAACAGGATGTTGTGACATATTCACACCTATGATGTGGTAACTAAGAAGAAGGCATTTCAACAAATTAGAAGCACTGCAAGCTAGACACCATATGAAAGATGCAACCAATATCAGTCTGCCAAGTTCAAACTGTATGGCGTTTCAACAAATTAGAAGCAGTACATGCTAGAAATTGTATGCAAGACACAACCAATATCGCAGTGGCGACTTAAAGGTGCCTTATCATAAGATATAGTATGTACCAAAAACAGGAAAGCGTGTCATATTCACATGTATCATGTGTAAACTAAGCAGATGCAGTTTACACTAATTAGGAGCAATACGAGCTAGACACCATATGCAGCATGCAACCAGATATCACACTGCCAAGTTAGAGCAAGCACCTTGGATGGTGGAGTAGGGGAGCGAAGACTTGGACCTTGTAATGCACTATCAGTACAAGGAGAATCGGTATAGATGCTCCGTTTACGTTGCTGCAGAGGACCACCATCATCACCTTCCTTACTCTTTTCCTTGCTGTTTCTTGATCTTGCCTTGTCAAGTCAAACCCACAAGAAAAAGGAATAAAATTTGCTCTTCAGAACTCATTGATGCATGATACTGACGAACACTACTTTCATGCAAGGCAGCCGCCACATTATAGGAGGATGGAATATGTATGAAAAACAGGACGGCGTGACATATTGACATGTATGATGTATAAAGTGTAAACTAAGCACAAGGTGCTTGAACTTGTTAGAATCAATGCAAGCTAGAAACCATATGAAAGATGAAACCAATATCACTCTGCCAAATTAAAAGGGTGCCCTAAGAAATGTATTTGACCAAATTAGAAGCAATACATGGCAACAGGCTAGAAATAATATGCAATATGCAACGAATAAAGGTGACTGATCGTAAGTGATTGATGCAGGATACAGAAGGGAGGTAGTTTCATGTAAGAACAAGGTTAACACATAGATGTAGTGTGTACCAAAAATAGGAAGGCATGTCATATTCACAGGTATAGTGTGTAAACTAAGCAGATGCAATTTACCCTAATTAGAAGCATTACAAGCTAGACACCGTATGCAACATGCAACCACATATCACACTGCGAAGTAAGAGCAAGCACCTGCGATGGTGGTGTGGGGGAATTGCGGTGATCAACTAGAGAGCTACGTTGACTATATTCATTTAGCCTTGCTGTTTCTTGAGAATCATGTGGGGTCTCACAGTAACCCACCTGGGTGACTGTCTCATCATAAGTGATTGACGAGGGATACAAAAGAGCATTTGTTTGATGTACGAACATGGTTAATAGACATGTGTAGTATGTATCGAAAACATGAAGGCATGTCATTATCAAAGGTATAATGTGTAAAGTAAGCAGATGCAATTTAACCAAATTGGAAGCAATACAAGCTAGACACCATATGCGACATGCAACCACATTTGACAGCGCGAAGTTAAAGCAAGCACCTGGGATGGTTGTGTGTGGCAATTGAGATCATCAACTGCAGAGCTACGTTTACTGTCTCCAACTGCTGACACTGCACCCGTTAGAGCGCTGGAATGCTTAGTGCTTATCTTCGAATTACAGTAGAGCGACTTCTGTCTTTTCTTTTCTGCATTCATCAACATTGCGTCAGAGTCTAAAATACCCATGCATAAAAAACAATAGTGTGAGTATGGGTGAAGTGTGTGCACAATTAGTACAGTGTAAAGGTAGCAGATAGCAGTCGGTGAGAAATAAATGAAGGGAGACATATGATAGCTCTACAACATGGATGGCACACTAAATTACTACAGGATTCTATGAAAATAACAGTCGACTGCAAGCAAATAGGCCAGTCCATTTTCTCTGCACCGTCCAATGTATAAAGAACGGGCAGATCGGCTTCATCTACCTCCAGCCAGTCAGTGTTGACGATCGTCCTTGAAACGCCAGCGACCACCGGCCCACTATTCCTCCCCTGCCTGCGCCCTCCCCTCGACCTCACTGCACCGCCGTGCTTGGCACCGCCCCCCGGCCATCCATTCAAGCCCCTCCGACCTCCAGATCGGGCGCAAGTAGCTCCTACGCCCCACACCCCGCTTCCCCGGGGAGCAGGCGGACTAGGTCCTCTGCATGCTTAAGCGGGTGCTGCTTCTTTTAATTGCGGTTCGACTGACCCTGAATTGAAATCCAGGCGGGCTACTGACCTCTAGGAAAGGTGAAATAGTAAAAGGGAGGAAACCTTGTGCATTTAGTATCACGAAGAAGATGCAGTAAGAAGCGCTCAACTAGTTTCTTTCGTGGGATGAGTACGGTGTGAGCGGCGACGTAAGATTTGCACGAATATGGGAAGAGGAGTACCTCTTTCTACTGGCAGTGCTGTCTCCTCCTTTTGTTTTTTCGACGATCTTCTTGTTGTTCGCCGGAAACCAAAAGTTGTGGAGGACGGTGCAGCCTTGGACGAACCCATGGCCAAGTTGTTGAGTGTGGTGCGGTGGCCGTCTGTCAGCGGCGGGGAAGAAGATCCGAGGCGGTGAATAATGGCGTAGCGGGAACAGCTCCGGTGCGGTGGCCGATTGCGACAGTGGAGCCGCAGTAGTGAGGCGCAGGACGGCGTGGTCGGAGTGGTTCTGGTACGGCGCACATCGGCGTCGGCATCGTGGAGGCAGCTCTGCCTCGGCTTCAGCTGCTAAGTCCTTGAGGGCATTGCGGTTGCGGTTGCATTGGACGATGACGTCGGGGTACCGGCTCCGGCGTGATGGAGGAGGGCGGCGGTGGATTGGCCGCCATGGGGTGGAGGACGGAGGAGACTGGGGTTTCACGGTTGGTGGAGAGGGCGTTTTCGCGCCCACGGAGTATGAAGGGAAACGGAGGGAGGCGGGGAACTAAGGGGGAACAATGTTTCGGTTTGAGATGCGCTTGTTTGAAATTTGGGGAAAGTTACAAACTTTCCCCCCATCTAAAATTTCGGACATATTGCGGGTTGGTGGTAGGACAGTCATGTCAGGTGTCCCAAATGTGGGCGGGATAGATTTCGGCCGAGCGCATGGGTAGGCGCCCACGGCGTATGAATGCTTCTCTGGCGTCTTGGTGAAGTTGCAAACCTACCCCAGCTTAGACCTTTGGACATCGCGCCGATAGGCTACACGGGCCAGAGTCAGGAAAATAATTTCCTACCACCAAAACATTAGTCTCGCACGGTTTCGGGTGACCAGAGGCCTATTTGGCGCTTCGTTCAATATTTGGGAGCAGAAGCATTAACGTTTTCGGTTCTCTTGAATTGAACTTTCAGGATTTGTCAAACTTCACAAATCTTTACTCTTGAAAATCCTAAAGCTACGATTATTTTTGGAATGGAGGGGGTACATTTGAATATACATTGTACACGAATATATATTAAAAAAATATGCAACTTACCTTAGTTCATGCATGGTTCCAGATATAATCTCCTTGGTTGCAAAAAAAAGTTAGATATGCATATGAATATATATATAGCATGTTCAAACTCACAACAAAGATTGATGCCCCCTTTTACATCTGATTTACAAATGCCATTATCTCGGGTTCAAATAGATGAATGCACTTCCTATGAATTCGAATCTTCGAAACCCCCTTTATGTTGAATTCGACATGTATTCTATTTCGTAGCTAGCAATTTGGAATGTATCCATGCAAGTGACAAATGTATAAAGTTCTTCACACTAACAACATGGAGTGCACTAATTAATGTTTATATATGAATTACAAAAGCATCCATTGCCTGTATTTCAAACCGCTCTCACTCTATGGATCGATAATATGAAATAAACACATGCACATGCTAGAATTCAATTGCAGTTGAAGAAAGAGCCTACTCCTGGTACTGTATATTAGTGATAGGGGTGTGTACAAAGTACACGTGAATACCAGGCATTGTGTGTGTGTGGATACTATCGACGAACTAGCCCCCAAGCTTGTATAACATACTAAGGGCCTAGGGTTACAAATCATATATAGTCGGCTTACCACTAGTGGGGATAGAGTCCTCCGCGATTCTGGTAGCTTCGTGTTGTACGCCGAGTCCTCCACATGGGTCTTCGTATAACACGTCTCGGTCCAACCTATATGTGGCGCAGGATGGAACCGACCCATGAGTCTTCATGTTGACCCACCACCACTATAAATGATGTGCCCACCACACCACACATGCAATCGGCCACTAAGAGAATAAGCATATACAATAGTACAACCGTATCTAGCTCATGATACGTCTCCATATTTTTTTGATGACACTGACAGACTTTGCATTTGATGCGTGCTCCGTATTTTGTTGACGACACTTATGGTCATTGTATTTGAAGCGAAAGCACGATATGGTCACTAGACTTCAGAATAAGCTCATCACAATCACTGCATACATTTTGTCGTGCTAACCAACATGTGGTTGGATGGTTAGAGGACAGTGGTTTCTCGAGCCCACCAAGGTTAAAGTCCCGGTGCTCACATTTATCTTGTGTTAATTTTAGTATTTTCCGGTGACGTACGTTCAGTGGGAGGAGACGTTCCACTCGACTATGAGGCACCTATGGTGACTTCATAAAATCTCAAGATCATATATGCTGGCCCACTCTCTCGAAGGTGCTCATAGGGGTCGGGTTCACGTGTGTGCGCTTATAGCGGTGAGTGCTTGCGCGTATATATGAGCCCTTGCGTCTGTACCGTGTTAAACAAATACATATCATGATTCTACGGTCACTAGCTCACCCGTACAACTCCGTATTTTGTTGATGACACAATCAATTGACCAGTCAAACGTTCCACGCGGCGCAACTAGTGTTGCACCATCGGGGCGCTTAACCGTGGGGCCCACCTGGCAGCCCGTATATGAAAGAAAGAAATGGTAGTTTGAGTCTGTACTATGTTAATAAAATAGGAGTACATTTTAGGGTGATTGTACGGTCACTGGCTCACCATACAGCTCCGTAATTTGTTGATAACACGATCAATTGACCAGTCAAATGGTCCACACTCAGCAGCGCACATTACCATAGGGCCCACCCGTCAGCGCGTATATGAAGGACAAAAATGGTAATAAATTAGTAGTCGGCGGGTATTGGAAGTCGTGAGACCTATGGTTGGCAGTCATCGGCGGTTGGGGGCGTTCATTGGGCGGTGGGGTGGGGATCCCCAGAGAAAAAGCTCGGCGGGGGGGGGGGGGGCTAGAGGGATGGCCGGTGTGGCGGCGGACTGGCGGTGGGGAGTGGTTTCGGGGAGGGCGGGCCGGCCGCGGGCTGGTGGTTCGGCCGGTGGTGGCTGGCGGCTCCAGGGGGTGGAGTTTGATGATAAACTGGAGGCCCTTGATTTCGTATCCAACGGCTGGAAAATCTAATGACCAGAGATGAAAAAGTCAAACGACTGACGTGTAGGCTCACCCCGCATGTACACATGCATGCACGCAAGACACGCACGCATGTAGGCGTGCAACACTGACACGTACACAGGCACGCATGCTGGCGTGCAACACTGACACGTACACATGCACTCACGAACACATGCACGTATGCACCCATGCATGCAACACTGAAACGTACCCTTGCATGCATGCAACACTTGCACGCCTGCATGCACACAGCACACGACGCAAGACACACGTTCAACCTATACGTGCATGCACTCTTTGTTAAGGACATGGATTGTTATGGGTATTAATCAATCTTATCTGTGATAAGCAGAACATTGATGTTTGCAGCGGTCTTTATGAATCACAACGTACCGAACGGGCTATCAATATAGTAGGCTTATCTACATGAAACAGATGACGTCACACTCAATGAAAAATCATCGGTTTATGAAATACCCGCTTCTGACCGCCTTGTCTCACCAAAGGTTCCTCTGCTGTGTGCTGCCTGCGTTGGGTCACTGACATGCATGTCATGCACCCAAAGAGCCCACACGTCAGTGGAAGAACGGTGCAGTGTCCTAGGTCAGAGTCGAGGGCGCCACTCGCGGCACGCCTGGCTGAACACGCCTCCGTGCCGCTTTCAAATGCCTCCATGAAACCCGCCTGTGTGGAAGCCGAGAAACCCACTCTGGACACACGTCGTTCATGACCGGGCCAGTGTTAAATGCAACGCCGGCCGAGCTCCTCCCGTCCGTCGTCTATTTAATCTCCTATTTAAATGAGGCCAAACGCCGGCCAAGAATCGCACACCTCCGCCGCTCCCCTATCTCCTCCACCATTTTGTCCACTCTTACAATGGCTTACGAAGAGTAGTTATTCCGCATCCAAGCCGACTGGGTAGCCCATCGGATACGAGCTATGCAGCTCGCTGATCCACCTCCCTCCCCTCGCTTGACGGAGCCAGTTGCCGCCCCAAGTCGGCACGCGGTTCAGCAACTCGCCGCTCCAGGCCAGCTCGATGAGGAGCGGCGCATGGGCGTCATTGCTGCCGTCCATGCCGCTGCCTCGTACCGCGTCTCCCATTTCTGTGGTCGAGACTCCCATGCCGGC
Source organism: Triticum monococcum (assembly GCA_034509565.1). NCBI lineage: Eukaryota > Viridiplantae > Streptophyta > Magnoliopsida > Poales > Poaceae > Triticum > Triticum monococcum. The sequence continues at coordinate 579,045,160 of CM067844.1, read as the reverse complement.
GGCCACGCCATGCAAGCAGCGACAGAAGCCGGGTGCGCGGAGTGCGGCGAGTCGGTGGCCAGCGCCTCCGCGTCCGCTGCCATCATCGAGAAGAAGTAGAACACGGGAGGCCACCGCCGCTTGGGTCCCATGAAGGCCACCGCGGAGGCGATGCCGGCATACACAGCAGGTGTCTTGCCGGATCCTTTTGTTGCGAGGACCTTCGTCGACCCCGCATGGGCTCCACAGAAGAGGGCAATGTTAGGATGAACTCGAGCCGATGCCGGCCATGGCGAAGTAGTCGCCAATATTTTGGCTACCCCAGGCAAGATCCAAATAGCCCCTCCCAACAGATTCAAATCCCTCGTTCGCCGTGGAATTTTTCCATGTGTTGTTTTCATGGACTAGCAAGATGCCCGTGCATTGCACGGAACATCAAGATGCATTTTTTACAAACTCCCGCATGCATGCAAGGGATTATTAATGCCCTCCTTTGCTAGTACCATGAGGCAAACACCATTAATATTGCATCGATTAGTGTTAGTGGCCTTGTATATCTGCAAATTTTAATTTTGATAGTGGACCCTTGTATATAAAAATGGAAGGAGAAAGATGAGAGATAAGGCCAGGAGGAGTGGGGCGTGGTGGTGACTGGTGGTCGGACTGGGCGGAGGCATGGGGATGGACGGCGCATTATGTCTAGGTTTTAATCTCTCTCACACACACCCACGTAGGTGGGGGACATGCACAAAGAGAAGAGGTGCATGCACGGCGCACGTACTCCCGTCTCTTTCCCAACCACACCCGCGCGGGTACACGGTGGAGCTCATTTCTGTATGAAAAAGGCAGCCCACGTGGTAATTTGGCACGTGTACTGGTTGTCCACATGGTGGAGGGAGGATCGTCTACCACGGGTGAACAAACAAATTGTGACTTGACGAGTTATGTTAAATTAAAAATAGAGGCAAACATGTGGGGCCTACCTTAGAGGCAAGGCTCTATACACTAGAGTACTTTTGATGTGTCCCGTCAACTCGCAGAACGAGGAGAAGCTTGCTTAGTACGCCGTCTCCCCCGCCCACGGGCGTGGTGGCTCGGAGGATGAGGTGAAGCTTGCTTACCACGCCTTACGCCCGCTCCCTCGCCCACACGCGTGGTGGCTCGCAGCCCGAGGAGAAAATTTTACTACTCCCTCCATTTACTCCTCGTCCCTACTACGCACTTTGGTTAGTACTCCCTCCATTTACTTATACAAGGCGACTATAAAAAAATACATTTTGCATCTATACAAGGCCACAAATAGTAATCGAGACAAAAGTTACTAATCCCTCCTTTCCAGTTTATGGCTCAATTTCAAAATCTCTCCAACCAAGGTAGATGGTGAGTGGTCAAATTAATTTCGTAGTTTGCACAAGTAATTAGTATGCTCATTTTTCTCAAGAAGTTGTGTTTACCGAGGCATTAATTAGAACGAATGCATGAATGACCACTAAATTTCCATGAACTTGTACATGCATTGGTTAGTTTCCTCTTGACACTGCTTGCGTCAGGTGATCTAACGCACCTCGAAAGCCAACATGTAATGGTACTACTACTAGTATAGTGGAGTGGAATTGAGACTTATCAAACGGAAAAACGAATGTTTTTTAGATGAGCCCTATAAACCCTAGTGGGTACGTACTCCGTAAAAACAGATTTTTCCAAAACTAAGTCGCTCCCTTTCATGAATTATGTAGTAGTATACTCCTCCGTCGACGCTCCCTTTCATGAATTCTGTACTTCCTGTCGCCGACATGTGGGACATATAGCAACCGGGTCGACGTGTCATGCACCAAATAATAGTGCAGAACAGCAGGGGGGACGCACCCCACTCGTACCGGCCTAGTAGTAGTAATGAGCAATGAGACATCAAATCACAATGCAGCACTTTCCTAGACGGACGAAGCAACCCTTATTTCACACTTCGGCCCTGTTTGGATACTCTAACTCAGTTAGAGGTTAGATTTAGATTCTAACCCTGAACTAACCCTGAACTAACTCTAACCAAAGAGGTGTTCGGGTGGCAGGCTTAGATGGAGTGCGGATACGGCGAGGCGCCTTCACGGATAGTGCGAGAGGGGGGAGGGAGAGGAGGATAAGCTTCGAGGAAGTGGGGAGGGATCTGCTACGGGGAGAGCGAGAGAAAAAAATATTTTTTAATGGCCTTGAGAAGAACTAACCCAAATAAACACCTCTTGTATGGGTTACTATTTTTGGATGGGTTAGATGCATCTAACCCAAACTAATCCTCCTGTTTGGATCTTTTTGAGTTAGTTGAGTCCAAACTAACCCAAACTAACTCTAACCGATTGATCCAAACAGGGCCTTCGGTTCGCCATCATCTCAAACCACGTACTAGTATCGCTTCCGCCTCAAGAGGGACACGCGCATCGCCTTGGTACATCATGACACGTGGGACCGCATGACAGTCCATGCTCCCCCGCCGATCGCTCGGTAAAATCACCCCATTTTTACTATACTTCCTCCATATCGGTTTACTACATGGCATGCATGTCGTTCTAGGTTGAGAATTTAACTGGCTATATATGTGATGAACAGTACTCTAGCCTTTTAAAAAATGTATACTTTTGTACAGTAGTACTATCGATGGATTGCGCCATGGAGCAAAACTTGAAATGAAAAAAAAGGTGGTACATATAGAGAGCGCTCGTCGCCAAATTATGCATGTAGTACTATTAAAAAAGCTAGTACGTGCTTAATTGGGGTGCTAAATTCAATTAAAGAAATACTAGTAGTATGTACATACTGAAGAGTTAAAGTAACGAGAAGAAACATAACATAGTTCTGCTGGGGGCTCAGCACAACACACCCCTCAAATTAAACTAAGCACACCTGAAATTAAACGATGCAACTGATCCGGTAGACACTGCATTAGAAGTTTAGAACCACCATGAGCAACGACATTGCCACCTTACTCGGAGTCCTCGTCCACGTCCTCGACTTCGTCCTTGTGCCTATTCCTCTTGGCCGATACTTCTTTTCTTGAACCGCACACTTGGCTGTTGCTCTTCATCCAACCCCTGTAGATATTGAAGCAAAGGTAGCCATCCATTGCAACGTAGTGGATGTGGTCTATATCTAGTAAATTCCGCTGCCATGCATGACGATGAAACGTGTATGGAGGTTTCACCAGTTTACCATACGAAGGATGAACCATCGCTCCTGCCAGGGTCAGCATTGAAGGCTGACGAGAGGGCACCAGCCGATTCTTCTGGAGGTCGAAGGGGTTGCCTACAACGAGGCCTATTAGACCCAGGATTTCTTTGTCATTACCAAAGTCTACAGTAATGAATTTGACTAGGTTTCTCCCAAGGAAGTCCTTAAAATCCTGGCACTCAATGTCGGCATGGCATATGTGGTAGACCAAGCATAAGTCATGCACGCAAACCTGGATCACGGCGGGCTTCTTCCTCTCTTCGTCCTTTAGATCCTTCTCTTGTCCCAGGACTATGGTGTACTCAACATCTAGCCCAGCGACCCACTCATCATATGAGTTTTCGAACATGCGTCTGAAGCGAGAAAGGCATCCTTTCACCGTCGCGGAAGATTAGTGGAACTGCCGTAATGTGAGGAGGAGGGTTAGGATTAGTGGAACTGCCGTAATGTGAATGGACAGGACGACTAGGAGCGAACTGCCGTAGTATTGAAGGACGTGCGTGGACGAGTAGGAGCGAACTGCCAGCGTGCGAACGACAGGGTAGTGGCTTTCCATTCTCCCATAATACGGGCTTCCGAGAGCCCTTGGATCTGAGATCGAACGGTTGCATGGCGTGATTCTAGACCTATGGGTGAATATCCTATCCTGGAGGGTTATTCTGCAAATTTTCAGCAACTTAGCATGCGATCGTTTGATCTCAGATCCAAGGGCTGCCAGCAGCCCGTATCATGGTCGCGCCTACCATGACCGTCGCGTCGCTTGCGCGGTCGCACCCTTGGAGATTTAACACGGTGCGTTAGGCTATCTGATGTTGGCATTTCATACATAGTCATCACTTAGTCACTCATACTACAACAAGGTTGGCTATAAGTGTATTTTTTGTTACTCCTCTCTATCTCTTTCTTCGTACTCAAGGAAGAAACGGTGCTAGTAAGCACGTGTATTTATTGCATTTGCCAAGGAGTGGCCTCTTCCAAAGAAATGGTGTTGCTAAGTTTGCTTCATTGAATTAGCTATAGACTCAAAATTGTCTTTTCACCTAGGTACACGCGCTTAGCACCGTTTCTTCCTTGGGTCACCAAACTAGTCTCTCTCTTCTTGATTAACTTGCCACAGCAGACTTTATGCCTATGTGGCAAGCTTAAGCACCTGTAGGAGCAAGTAAAAGTAAGTGCAATAGTGTGCTTTACATGGCATTTTTGCATATGTGGAGGAAAGAGAGGCAAGGAAAAAGTGGAGAAGTGGGCTCTCATGCAAGAGCTAGCCTCTACTACATGGTGGAGGATTGGGAGACGCACATGTACGGAGGTGGTCAGGAATCTGGGAGACTCAGGTCGGTCGTAGCGCTGCAGTTAAAATGACAATGGCAAGTCAAATCACGGGCCCCACCTGCGAGAAGTAACTCGCTGTCAAATCACACAGCCCTACGTTTGCAGCAGCTACTCCCTCGTCTTCTTGTGTCTCTGTCGAACCGACAAGGCGGAACTGCCCCGCCGCCTACCGCGCAGGAAAGGCCCCGCCCTTGACTTTTAAATACAACTACATCTTCTTAAGAATCCAATGATATACTTTTTGTGACATAGTAACTCCTATTTAGTTAGTCAAATGGATGACCTAGAACTACGTGCAGGCCCTATAAACCGAGACGCCTAAAAATAAAAAAACCGACACGGAGAGGGCGGTTCAGCACGTATCTTTTTAGATCAATATAGTCGGGATTCACCAAGGAGCAAAACCAAGTGGTAGGCTGCTCCTGTCGTGTTGGTGTAGCAACTCAAACAGGGTCAGTCCGCACACGAAATGGCGACACACTTAACAGGACCCCTTTGGCCGACATGTGGCTCATCCACTGTCTTGTTCCATGTGCGATGCACCAAATTACAGTTCGGAGCAGAGGTTGGAATTGGAGGCACCTCGGTCGTAGCACCGCAGTAGTAGAAAATGAGCCACGAGGGGTCAAATCACAAAGCCCCACTTTCCCGCATTGAGCTGGACGGACGAAGCAACCATCATCTCACTCTAGGGCGCAAGAGCATAAAGAAGAGAGAAAACAATGATGCGTGCAGCAGCTACCTAGCGCACCCTAGGGTAGGGCTCTCCACTTCAGATCCTTTTTTTAAATGTGTCTCCACTACAAATCGGCTTCTCCCTCGTCCTCTTGAAGAAAACCAATGATGAGTGCAGCGGTAGGGTTTGTAGGAGTACTACGGTGTGCGGGGCCACGTCGTAGTAAACGGGTTCGAGCCGATGCCTTAAATATGTGTGGGCCGCTTGGTTTTACGGGAACAAGGCAGCATTTTGGGTTCGGGGACCAGTGGAGATATAGTACGTACAAAAAATTGTGGACGTAGGTTCGACCAAAAGGCAATGATGCATGGGCCCTGCATTTTGATATACCCAGGGCCGCGTGAAATTTGCTACTCTACTCAAAACTACTAGTAAGGTACTCCCTCCGTCCATGAATAAGTGTACTTCTAGCTTTTGTCTTAAGTCAAAGTTTTAAAACTTTGACCAACTTTATAGGGAAAAGTAGAAGCATTTATGACACTAAATTAGTATCACTAGATTCGTTTTGAATTGTAATTTCATAATATATCAATTTTTTGTCATATATGTTACTACTCTTTTGTATATATTTGGTCAAAATTTTAAAACTTTGACTTAGAAAAAAGGCTGGAAGTACACTTATTCGCGGACGGAGGGAGTACACATGTATTGAACGCATGAGATTTCGAAACCAAATTATGAATAAATACACACTATAGAATGTAAAGCTTTGAGTCATATATGCATGATGTAGATGTTCGTTTAGTTCTTATAGTTCATCTCATTCAAAATCAATAAGTTTTATAAAAATGTTAAGATTCATGGGGTTGTGCAAAGTTGGGTCATCTATTTTGGAACGGAGGGAGTAAATCATAAAGTAAAAAACAAATAATGGCAATTCATTTAGAAAAAAAAAGCAATTATGATACAGAAGATTCTAGAACAAAGGAGAAGTGCTTGTGTTTTGAGGTTTGTGCATTATCCTTAAGTTCAACCATGTAGTCTTCTAAGTTGTACATGTGGCAGATCTGGTGGAATGTTGATGATATCCAACGGCCAATAGTGCTCGGATTTGCCTATCTCTGCACTGCCGGGTTAGCTTTATCCAGTGACCATCTTTCAAAGTTATTGGCACACTATATAGTTCTTGTGCCATAGTTGCATGTTTTGGAAAAAAGCTACTAGTGGGTTGTACTATCTATTTAGGAATAGAATATGTATACATGGAAGTTGTAAGGAAAGAGATGACATGGAGCATCTCAATTCCTATGAGTAGGGATTGGATAAGACATGTCATTTGGTTCACATCATAGGAACTTTTCTATTGAATCTAGACATGACATGTATCTCAATTCCTATGAGGAGGGATTAGAAAAGAGATGTAATTTGGTTGATATCATAGGAACTTTTCTATTGAATATACGCTAATGTTTATTTTCCTTTGAACTTAAGGGAGTATAGGAATCCATTCATATGAACCAAGTGGCACTAAAGCTATAGAAATGATATCATGTTTATTTCCTTTGAAATGTGGAGTATATGAATATATTCCTATGAACCAATTGGCTCTAAAAGAAAAAAAATCCTATAAAAATCATATCATATAGAGTTCATATGATATTCCTCGGCACTAAAGGATGCTGCGGGTGATACGATGGTCTTTCTTTGTAGACTCCTCACCCAACTTTATAGTTACCTCTCGAAGATGAATGAAAGGACATATACATGGTATTCTACATGTGCAATTTGGTACACGAAAACTCGGTAAAAGTTTGCGAGGTTCAAATTTTCAATAAAACTATATGCACTGCATTTCAGAACGGATGGAGCATACGGAAGTTGCTAACACTCACGTGGAAGATTTGTGTGTAGGAGGAGTGGTTGTTCTGTTAAATGACATGGCAAAACTGACACTGTCGGATGCCGATCTAACGGTTCTTACGGCGTTCGTCAGGAAAAGGCTTGTGGCAAACGTTTGTCGGATAATGATTTATGGACACAAGCATTGCATTGATACGTGCCCCACTCTCTCTCATGCACACGCACCCTCACGAGTCACGACTCTCCCGAGTCCTCTCGCAGACTCGCACGTCGCACCCACCGTCTATCTGCAGGTAGAGGTCATGCACATATGTGATCTTCACACCCTACCCTCAGAACTTCTAAAAAACAAAAGACGGCCCGCACATTTTATTTTAGGTCACACTTCACACACTTGTACTATTACTCTTGCGGCGAAAGTTCTTTGGGCATAGTATATTGTACTCTCACGAAGAGAAGCGGTACACGCACGCACTAGTTCTCTCACACCCACTCGCGGGTACACGTAGGAGTGCATTTTCTTGAAGCTGGTACAACAAAATCACTCCACTATATATAAAAGCAGGAGCCTTAGTGCTTACTAGGGTTCCTCTCGTTCACTCTCTCACGCTCTCCAGATCTAAGCAACACATAGGTGGCCACACTCTCTCTCAGCTCACGGCTGGTCACAAATCCGGCCGGACAACCTCGACCGGGGCAGGGGTGTAGGTGCATCGTTCACGCTGTCGTCGGCGGCAAGAGAGGAGACCAACGGCTGCCCGCGCGTCCCGATCGGCGGCCGTGCCGTTCTCTCCGAGAGAGCGCCGGCTCGGGAGGGCCTCCGACCCCTTCTTTCTCCCCGCGGTATTGTGGCCAAGATGCGGCCTCCCGACGCCGTCTTTGCAACATGCCGACGACCCTCAGGTATATATTCCTTCGAAACCTGCCTTGCTCTACTGCCACAGCTCCCTTCGTGTGGATCCTTTTCTACTTCCGTCCGCTATTCCAAAGCCACCTAGACTTCTACTATTATTAGAAGTAAAGCTCTTTCATACAGTCGACTCAAAGCGTTGGTTCAAATAGGGAAGAAAGTGGGAAATCTATAGCATGAATCTAGGACTTGGTTCTAAGAGGAAACGGGGGAAAGTAGTAATATCTGTCACTATTTAAATAACCGTAGTTCTTATTTGCGCAAATAGGGATGTCTGTCTCCATATCATTTCGGGATGTCTGTCTCCGTATCGTTTCTATCCGCGCAATCAAAAGCACACACCTCAGTTTTAGTACAACTGCGCAAAATGAGATGGCTATCCCTCGTTGCCGTCGTCTAACCTTCCGTCTTCAAGGTATCCCTACATTGGTAGTAACTAAGGTAGAATGACCAACGCAATCTAAAAGAAGCTGATTCGTACGTTTTACTTCCTGATTGCAGTGCAGGGACGAGCGAAAACAACTGCATCCTAGTCCGGAATGCACTTTCTACCAGTTCATCCATGGACCGAGGACTAGCTGGCACGGCTGCACGGCAGTTTTTTGGACAGGTGCGCGGACAAGAGGCATTGTGGTCTGCTTATTTCTGCAAATAGCGGTGCTTAAATTTAGTGGAATGCACAAGAATTTCATCTGGTCAGTACACTACATGGTTCAGTTCAGCATTCCAGCTGAGACCACAATTATAATTGGTTATTCTGGAATGAGAGAACCTAACCCTAAATGGTGGCAACAAGAAAAAACCAGAGTGAACTCCAGGAAATTTAAGCCTGCCGGGAGGCCCTTTGCTCAGAGAGAAGCCTTGTTTGTTTTTTCCTGATTTGTAAACCTTCTCACAACTTTGTCATTTTTGTGAACTAGTATATGTTTGATATGTTCTATGAATCATTGAGATGTATAAAATTGCTGAACTTATGCTTTTCAAGTTTTTTATGAAGACGAGTTTAATGCGAGTGTTCGAGATGAGCGCTGGACTAGCGTGTGAACGTTTGGAATTTATTACATTGTGGCCTCAATTAACTGCATGAACCACTGTAACAAGATACATAGTTGCTTATATGTCAGACAGCAGATTGTTGATTGTTAGCTGGTCAATAGCCTAGTGTTGAAGCGAGCTGAGCCAATGTGCCGGGTTTTGCACAACTGCTTACAAGTGGGGTAGCACCAACAGTGTTTACAAGTACTTATGTATACGTCGGCGCACGGTTCTCGAATGAGTTCTCTATTTCATCAAAACACACACTGCTCGTATGATAAACCGTGACAACTTATGTCTTACCATGCCATATTCATGAAAAAACTAGTGAGGACGCATCTGTTTCGGCAACAATTACGATGGTTCTCACATGATTCACGGGCACACAAAAGTAGCAGCAGTTCCCATAGACGGATTCAAACAGAGTACTAGCCCAGAGGGGTCGATAACAGGCAAGGTTCGGATAATTAGACACAAGCCAAACTACTATTAAACACTAGCTGGGGCAACTATTTCATGCCTCGATCTAATTTGGGCTGGACACAAGACGGACCTTGCCATGAACATCATCGAGGACGTCCCGCAGCAGCTCAATCCTGTGAACCTTCATGAAGACAACCTTGTGGCCTTGCCACTGATAAACTTGTTTGTGGAGGCATGCCACGTCATCTTCCTGCGTAAGCTTGACAAGAACAGTATTCCTCACAAACGAAGGAGTAGCTTTGAACTTCTTGTGCTTCAGTACACCCTAGACAACACGCCTGACAACAGTGAGGCTGGAATACAACTCTTCATTGGTATAACCGCAAATGGCTTCCAGGATCCAACAACCTAAGAACTCTGTTTTCCCAGTGCGTATATTCAGGTCGTCCGCCTCATATAGACATGTACAACCACACAATCCTTGTCTGCATCAGGGCTCTAATTGAAACAAACAAATTCTGAATTACTTTTCAGTATAAGAAACACAAGTTATTTAAACCACTACGTATACCATGGCATCGAAGCTAATAAAATTTTGCATTATTAATCACCACATACTTCCTTTCCTAAAAAAATCACCACATACTTAGATGAAAAACCATAATCGAGATCGGCAAAGAAGGAAATCACCTTGGGCAGCTCAGCGGGGGGGGGGGGGGGACACATCCTCGAAGGGGGAAAACTGCTCATGCAGTGCCACAGGGGCTGTAACCTCAAATGGGGCGTTGACCATCTCAGTATCTGGGGTCGCCTCAGTGGTTGCCTCCATCTTCTTGGAGCTCTCTGTCTCGTGGGGATCAACCTCCCGCGTCTGCTCCAATATCGACAGATCTTTGCTTGGTTCTCCTTGGTCCATCATGAAACTGACGAATACTAGGAGACCACTGAAAGGAAAACACAATCGCAATGATAATGAAACAAAAAAGAGAGTGAGGATCGGTTACTACTTTGCAAAAGTTCTTTTTTTTTTCCTCAGAACGAAAATATACCAACATCACGGATCTGCTTACCTTCCCTTTGTTCGGAGAGAAGAACAGTGGCAGATGCAAGTGTTGCCTTTCTTGAAGACGGTGAGGGAGAAGGGGATTCGGCGAAGAGTGAAATGATGGTTGCTTCGTCTGTCAAACTTAAACTGCAGGGAGGTGGGGTTTTGGGATACGACGGCTCGTTACTGCCGCGCTACGACCGGGGAGACTCTCCGCCTGCATACTGCCTTCTAATTTGGTGGATGGCATTTGGGCCCACGTGCTGCATGGCCCGCATGTCGGTGAATAAAAGTATAACAGCATTCAGTAGAGGGAGACATTTCAATGACCTAGAAGGAGCTAGAAGCGGTAGAGTGTCTCCAATGTACTAGTAGTAATTGTTTTTCTGGGTAGCTGTAGAGTGTCTCCACTGTACTAGTAGTAATTGTTTCTCGGGTCCCAAGACAAAACAGCCCATCCACAGTAAATAGTAAAATCAATTCAAAAGCCCATATATTTACTGAATGAGATGCACTACCCACACCCAACACACTCCCCCCCCCCAAAACCTGGGTGTTCTTCTTCCTCCTCGCTCCTACAGAAAACCCCAGCTCCCCTTCTTCCTCACTCCTACAGAAAACCCCCAGCTCCCCTTCTTCTTCGCTCGCACTACAAATAGGCTCGTCATTCGTTACTCTGCTAAAATCCGTGAGCACGACGCGACGCCCTCGAGGAAAATGGAGTTGGCTGACCCCAGCGCCAAGAAGATGAGGCTCCCGCCAACGGCGACGCCTGTTGTAGATCCCGCACACGGCAGTGCGGGGAGAAGCGGCGACACCGCCCCACCAGATTCCAGGAACCCGTAGAATCTCGGGTGGACCGCATCAGTGATCTCCTGGACGCCATCCTTGGGGAGATCATCTCGCTTCTCCCCACCAAGGATTGCTGCCGCACCCAAATCCTCTCAATTCGGTGGCGGCCTCTATGGCGCGCTGTTCCCCTTAATCTCGACTGTCACCAGCTATCTCTCTTCAATGATTTTGAAATCCCTAGAGCCATCATCTCCTCCCACCATGGCTCCGTTCAAAGCCTCTACATCCTGTCATGCTACCTGAGCAAGCATACCATGCCCTGGACGGTGGACGCCTGGCTGGAATCCCCTGAATTCACAGAACTACAGCTGCTTGAGTTCTACTATTCCCCTGGAAATCACATACCACATACCGAACGCCATGAACTTGTGCCCTCAGCACCGATGTCCATCTTGGGGTTTTCGTCCTCTCTCCACACCTCCACCTTTGTGTAGTGCTACCTACCAGCGGGGGTGTTGGGGTTGGTTGGGCCCCATTTCAAGTTTAAAAGAAATTTAAACATGATGCACAAGTTCATCCAATCCTAATGCATGACTAAAAGTAGGGATGTGACAACTCACCCCCACTCAAAAGAATCTCGTTCCGAGATTTAGGATCCTCCGGGAAGAAGGTGGGGTACTCAAGTCGAAGAGGATCCTCCCTTTTCCAAGTGGCTTCTTTCTCGGAATGGTGTGACCATTGAACCTTGAGAAACTTGATATTATGGCGTCGAGTGGTACGCTCGGCTTGATCAAGGATACGAACGGGATATTCCCGATATGAGAGGTTATCTTGTAGATCAAGCATTTCGTGGTCCACTCCACGGATAGGATCCGCGAAGCAACGCCTGAGTTGAGAAACGTCGAAGACATCGTGAACTCTGGAAAGATGCGAAGGTAGTTCCAATTGGTAGGCAACTTCTCCTCGTTTGGCAAGAATGCAAAAGGGTCCAATGTAACGAGGAGCCAATTTTCCTTTGATACCGAAATGATGGGTTCCCTTTAACGGAGTAACCCGAAGGTAAGCCTTCTCGCCGACTTCATAATTCATGAGCTTATGTTTACGATCATATTGGCTCTTTTGACGAGATTGGGCTGTTTTCAATTTCTCACGAATAACGCGAACCTGCTCTTCTACTTCCTGAATCATATCCGGGGTAAAGATTTGTCTTTCCCCGGTTTCTGACCAGTTAAGAGGCGTTCGACATTTTCGTCCATAGAGAACTTCGAAAGGAGCTTTGCCCAAACTAGCTTGATAACTATTGTTATAAGCGAACTCCGCAAATGGAAGGCATTTCTCGCAACCCATTCCGAATGAGATGACAGAAGCTTGGAGCATATCTTCCAAAATTTGATTGACTCACTCCACTAGACCACTTGATTGAGGATGGAAGGCGGTGATAAACGAGAGACGAGTTCCCATAGCATTTTGGAAACTTTCCCAGAATCGAGAGGTGAAGAGACTCCCACGGTCTGAGTTAATTTCCAATGGGACGCCATGAAGTGACACTATTTGGGAGATGTATAATTCAGCTAGCTGACTAGCAGTGATACTCTCACAAACAGGTAGGAAGTGGGCTACTTTGGAAAGACGGTCGATCATGATGAAGATGGCATTATTCCCTCTCTTGGTCCTGGGAAACCCAGTGATGAAATCCATACTGATTTTATCCCATTTCCACTCAGGAATAGCCAAAGGTTTAAGGGTGCCAGCAGGCCGTTGATGCTCCGCTTTAACACGACAACAAACGTCACAATTAGCAATGTATTGAGCGATTTCTCTCTTCATCCTAGTCCACCAAAACCTCTGCCGTAGGTCTTGATACGTCTTAGTACTACCGGGATGAATGGTGAGAGGGGATTCATGAGCTTACTTAAGGATCAGCCGCCTCTGGTTTCGTGCCTTGGGAACCACTAAGCGGTTTCCAAAGTAACGACACCTTGATCATCAACGAAGAAACAATTCACGACTCCTTTCTTAATGTTTCTCTTAATACGGGAGATTCCCGGATCTACCTTCTGTGCCTTGATGATCTGATCCGTAAGGGTAGGTTTCGCCACTAGGGTGGATAGGAATCCTCGAGGAACAATGTGAAGATTAAGCTTACGAAATTCCTCATGGGGAAGAGGTTGACTTTGTTGTAACATCAGGTTGTTACAATAAGATTTATGACTTAGCGCATCAGCCATGACATTAGCTTTGCCCGGGGTGTAAGTTATTCCTAAGTCGTAATCCGAGATCAACTCGACCCAACATCGTTGCCTAAGATTCAAATCCGGTTGGGTGAAGATATATTTCAAACTTTAGTGATCGGTGAAGATCTCGCAACAATTACCAAGGAGGTAATGTCGCCAAGTTTTAAGTGCATGGACTACAGCTGCAAGCTCTAGATCATGTGTGGGATAATTTTCCTCATGTGGGTGTAATTTCCGTGAGGCATAGGCAATTACCTGACGATCTTGCATGAGTATGCAATGTAGTCCTTGTCGCGAGGCGTCGCAATAGATAGTAAAGTCCTTCGAGAAATCTGGTGGTACCAGTACGGGAGCAGATGTCAGGCATCTTTTCAGTTCCTGAAAGCTGAACTCGCACTATGGGGTCCACTCGAACTTTTTATCTTTCTTGAGGAGTTCAGTTAGAGGTTTAGCAACCTTGGAGAAATTCTCGACGAAGCGGCAGCAATAACTCGCTAAGCCAAGGAAGCTCCGAATTTGCTTGACCGTCTCAGGTGGAGTCCAATCAAGGACGGCCTGAACTTGCTCGGGATTGACAGCAATACCCTTACCAGAGATTACATGGCCTAAATAGGTCACTTATGGCAACCAAAATTCACACTTGGAGAATTTGGCATAAAGGCGATGCTCTCGAAGTTTCGTCAATACCAGCCTTAGATGTTTGGCATGTTCCTCTTCATTCTTGGAGTAGATGAGTATGTCATCGAGGTATACTACGACGAATTTATCCAAATACTCCACGAAGACCGAGTTCATTAACCGAGAGAAGGTGGCTAGGGCATTGGTTAAACCGAAGGACATAACGGTGTACTAGTATTGGCCATAACGAGTAACAAAGGCCGTTTTGGGAATGTCCCCATTTCTGATTTTGATTTGATGGTAGCCCAACCTCAAATCCATCTTCGAAAAGACCGAGGATCCAGCAAGCTGGTCATACAGATCGTTGATCCTGGGAAGCGGATACTTGTTCTTGATAGTGACCAAGTTGACAGGTCGGTAATCTACAACCATCCGATCCGTTCCATCCTTCTTCTTGACAAAGAGGACGGGGCAAGCCCAAGGAGAGGAACTAGGACGGATGAAACCCTTTTTCAAGGACTCATCAAGTTGGTTCTTAAGCTCAGCTAGTTCTAAGGGTGCCATCTTATAGGGTCTTTTAGAAATTGGAACGGTTCCTGGAACAAGGTCTATCATGAACTCGACATCCCTGTCAGGTGGAACACCTGGCAGTTCTTCTCAAAAGACATCCAAAAAGTCTCGGACTACCGGAATATCCTCAAGGTCTGGAAGGGGGTTGGCATTTAGGGGGTAAAGCTGCCGCTTGGCCACTCGAGTTAAGACATTGACTGTCTTGCCCGATGTGTGAGTAAGTTGAACGGTTCTAGTGGCACAATCGATCTTAGCATAATGAGCTGACATCCAGTCCATACCCAAGATGATGTTAATGTCCGAGGACTTGAGAGCTATTAAGGATGCAAGGAAGACAAGTCTATCAACAAGAATTTCGTTCCCATGTCTTACTCTAGAAGTTTGCCATTTGGAACCCGGAGTTTGAATTACCATGGAAGTGGGCATGTCACAGAATGTCGTGTTATGCAATCGAGCATAGTTCTCGGATATGAATGAATGAGATGCTTCAATATCAAAAAGAACAGATGCCGGATGGCAATTAACAAGGAGCGTACCAAGGACGACGTTATGATCCTCATGAGCCTCCTTGGCTGAAACATAGTTGACATGGCCATGTGCAGTGGTGGCCGGCTTGGCGTGGAATGTCTTTCCCGCTGGCTTACCACGGCCAACGGACTTTCTAGACTAATTGGGGTTGTTGTTCTAGGGACACTCTTGACTATAGTGACCCAACTCTCCACACTTGCAACATGTCACAACATTGGGGCGTGGAGCAGCATTAGCAGCGGGGCCACCATAGGGCTTGGACGGTGCAAACTGCTGGTTGGGACGAGGCGCCTCAAAGGATGGCCTCGGGATGAACCTGGGTGGCAGTGCTGTGCTTGGAATCCACACCCGGCGCTTCTGAAATCCAGAGCCGGATGAAGAGCCAAAATCACGGGAGTGCCTGCGTGTAGCGTCATAGTCAGACTGGCCTGTCTCAGCACTGATGGCTTTATTGACCAACTTCTAAAAGGAGGTGCACTCGTGCAGACGTAGATCACGGTGAAGCTCAGGGCTAAGTCCCTTGCGGAACCTTGCCTGCTTCTTAGCGTCGGTGGATACCTCTTCAGGAGCATATCGTGCCAGATTCCCAAATTCATGACTATATGCATCCACAGTCAGTCTTCCTTGGGTGAAATTGCAGAACTCTTCCCTCTTGCGATCTATGAGACCTTCCGGGATGTGATGCTCACGGAAAGCCTCACTGAATTCATCCCAAGTAGTGATTTGGCCGACCGGGTGCATAGCTTCAAAATTTTCCCACCAAAGGCTAGCAAGGCCTTCAAGGTGATAGGCAGCATAGGTAACCTTATCAGCTTCGGCTACGTTGGCAGAACGTAGCTTGTGGGTGATGCTGCGAAGCCAGTCATCCGCGTCGAGGGGCTCGACCGATTGGTTAAACTCTGGTGGGTACGGCTTGATAAAGTCATCGATTGACACCAAGTCATTTTGCTGATGGCGTGCAGTGTTCTGCTCAATCCGCTCCAGTAAGCGGTTAGTCTCACGCTTGTTTCTTTCCGCCTCCAGCATCACTTCGGCTAGAGAAGGCGGGTGAGGCAGATTTTCACCCCTAGCTGCACTGGCTTCCCCCTGCTCCGGGGCAGCAGGGTTGCTGCGGGTGTTGACCATCCTAGGAGAAAACAAGACAACGGTTTAGATAAGGATGGCACAAACTTAGCAAGGAAGTGCAGAATGTAATGGATAACATGGAATGCTAAGATGTTCATTGCACGACATGGTAATATAGAAACTGCCATATATATCCCATTGGTCATACACACCGTACATAGTTTAGTACAAGCCCAGGCTAGAGTACAACTACGGTGAAAGACATTACATCTCATCGAAGGCATTCCAAGCTCCTATACATTATTTTCCTACACCTCCGGAGCGTGATACACACCAAGTCGTATCCCACGGTCACGCAGGACTGTGGAGAATACAACTACTACAATACTAGTGAAACTACTAGTAGTTCAGACGGCTCCGTAGTAATCCTCATAGAAGTCGCCACCAAAACCTGGAAGTGGAACATGATCATCTGGGAACAGACGATCCTACTGAGCCTACGGACCATAGGGACTCAGATGTGGCCTTGGCCCCACAGGTGGTGGCAGACGGGGACCACGAGGAGGGGTGATGCCTCCTACATCACGCCACTCCATACAATCTGGCAATCCAGACAGTACAGGGTACAGATCCTTCAGGTCCATGTATCCTGCCTATACCGCCGGTGCAAACTGAGTCAAAGTGGCCGAGTGATCTGCACGAGAGTTAAAAAGCTCCATACGCAAGGCTCAATTTTCGCGGTCCTTATCCTCGAGCATCTCGGCAGTGGTGCGGAGTAGTGACTCCTCATGTGTGGGGTCAGCAGAGATAGCCTGGAGATACCCTTGCGCTCCCAGAAGTGAAGCTGGCATATAACGAAAGTCGGTGTTCCGAAGCAGGCCAGTCCGGGCTCGCATGATGGTCATCATGTGAAAGCACAAGTGCTGCCTAGGTGGTTTTGATAATTGATGACAACATATGTCTTGTTGGACTAACGCTTTCATCTAGTATGTTTCAGATAAGTTCAACAATGAAGTGGCATGGACTAAAGGTTGTGGGAAGGTCTCCAAGATGCTAAGGACAAAGGATTGGCTAAAGCTTGAAGCTCAAGACTCTTCATTTTATATTTTAGTGATCCAAGATCACATTGAGTCTTTAGGAAAAGCCAATACTATCAAGGAGGGATGAGGTGTTGCTTAATGAGCCTCTTGCTTCATGTGCTTAATGATATGCTCCAAAATCCTCAGCTACTTTCCCATATCCACAAATGACCTAAACCCTAAGCCAAACTCGATCATACCGATTATTCCTATCCGACGCCACCGAGTTTCACTTGTCATAGCCACTGCCAGAAACCCTAATCAGCTCGGTCTCACCGATGGGATCTCAGTCTCACCGAGATATGCAATCGGTCCCACCGAGTTTGCTTGGCCAATTCTTTGTTTCGCCTATTACCCAAATCGGTCCCACCGAGTTTGAGTAATCGGTCAAACCGAGTTTTGGATTTACCCTAACCCTAGCACATCGGTCCCACCGAGTTGATTCAGTCGGTCCCACCGAAATCTCTAACGGTCACTAGGTTTACCTTTTCGGTCCGACCGAGTTTGTTGATTCGGTCCCACCGAGATTGGAAAACTGTGTGTAACGGTTGGATTTTGTGTGGAGGCTATATATACCCCTCCACCTCCTCTTCATTCGATGAGAGAGCCATTAGACGAAGCCTACACTTCCAGCATCCTATTTCTGAGAGAGAACTACCTACTCATGTGTTGAGGCCAAGATATTCCATTCCTACCATATGAATCTTGATCTCTAGCCTTCCCCAAGCTGCTTTCCACTCAAATCTTCTTTCTACTAGATCCAAATCCTATGAGAGAGAGTTGAGTGTTGGGGAGACTATCATTTGAAGCACAAGAGCAAGGAGTTCATCATCAACACACCGTTTGTTACTTCTTAGAGAGTGGTGTCTCCTAGATTGGCTAGGTGTCACTTGGGAGCCTCTGACAAGATTGTGGAGTTGAACCAAGGAGTTTGTAAGGGCAAGGAGATCGCCTACTTTGTGAAGATCTACCACTAGTGAGGCAAGTCCTTCGTGGGCGATGGCCATGGTGGGATAGACAAGGTTGCTACTTCGTGGACCCTTCGTGGGTGGATCCCTCCGTGGACTCGCGCAACCGTTACCCATTGTGGGTTGAAGTCTCCATCAACGTGGATGTAGGATAGCACCACCTATCCGAACCACGGGAAAAACATCCGTGTCTCCGATTGCGTTTGATTTCTCCAAACCCTTTCCTTTACACTCTTGCAAGTTGCATGCTTTACTTTCCGCTGCCTATATACTCTTTGCATACTTGCTTGATATGTATTGTGCTTGTTGAAATAATGCTTAAACTCCACTCAAACCGAAAAAGCTAAAAAATTGCAACTTTGGCATGAAGTGTCTAATCACCCCCTGTAGACACATCTACTTCAAGGTCCTACAAGTGGTATCAGAGCTTTGGTCTCCATTGCCTTGGTTTAATCACCGTTGGAGGAAGATGGATGTGTCTACTTTAGGGAGTCTTAGACATAGAGTACCTATTCTTGATGGAGAGTATTTTCATGAGTGGAAAAATGAGATGCTTGTAATCTTCAACCAATATCATTTGAACAAGTATATTGCTAGCCCTTGTGCACCTCACATTGATCCTTTGCATCCTACCCTAGATGAAGATATTGACATGATTCGCAATCTTAGAACTATTGAGCTCATCACTAGAGGATTGCCCAAAAATTTGATTGCTAGTTTGCCTACTCTTAATTGTGCCTATACCATATGGAAATTTCTTGAGGAACGATTTCCCGACCATTCCTTGAAAAATTTGGATGAAATTCTCCATAAATCTATTGCCTTGAGTAAGATGAACTCTAGTGATCTTAGTTTTGGTAATTGTCTATTTGAGCTTGCCAATCTCAAGCGAGCTAAAGGAGATGTTGGAATCATTAGTGATATTATATTCGAAGCTATAAGAATTCATAAAATCGACCACTTTGATGATCATTTATCTAATGAATTACCCTCTCTAGGAAATGATGAGTCACAAGATCATGGTGAACATGGATACTATGATGATGATAGTGACTTCGATCTTGATGATGCAATGAAACACTTTGGTCTTACGGCAAATCTTCGGGGATATGCGTCAGGAGGAAAGCAATGGGTTGTCTATAGTGGATGTACTGATCATATGACCGGAGATGAAGAGATGTTTCGTGAGCTTGCTGAAAATGACGGACCTCGAAAATATGTCACTTTTGGTAATAACTCAAAGGGTAAAGTGGTTGGCCTTGGTAAGGTGGCCATCTCACATGATAGTTCCATTCAAAATGTCATGCTCGTTGAATCACTCGGCTACAACTTACTTTCAGTATCTAGACTTGCTGATTTTTGTTTGAATGTCCTATTTACTGAGGTAGATTGCCAAGTATTTCGTCGAGACAATCATAAAATGGTCTTTACCGGTATGCGTTGAGGTGATCTTTACATTGTTGATTTCTCTAAAAAGGCACAACCTAAATCTTGCTTTATTGCTAAATCCTCAAAAGGTTGGTTGTGGCATAGACGACTAGGTCACATTGGCATGAGAAACCTTGACAAGCTTATTAAAGGAAATCATATCCTTGGAGTTAATGATGTCATATTTGATAAGGATAGACTTTGAAGTGCTTGTCAAGCAGGTAAACAGGTTGGAGGAAGGCATCCCGTGAAGAACATCATGACTACAAGGAGGCCACTCGAGCTACTTCATATGGATCTCTTTGGTCCCAATGCCTACAAGAGTCTCGGTGGAAATTCTTTTGGTCTAGTTATAGTTGATGATTTTTCAAGATTTACTTGGGTGTTCTTTCTTAATGACAAGTCGCAGGTCCAGAAGATCTTCAAAAACTTCGCTAGGAAGGCCCAAAATCAGTTTGACGTGAAGATCAAGAAGGTTCGGAGTGACAACGGAACGGAGTTCAAAAACGCAAATGTGGACACCTTTCTTGACGAAGAAGGGATTTCACACGAGTTCTCGGCTACGTACACACCTCAACAAAATGGAGTTGTTGAGAGGAAGAACCGAACGCTCATCGAAATGGCAAGAACAATGCTTGATGAATACAAGACGCCGAAGCACTTTTGGGTAGAAGCGGTTGAGATAGCTTGTCACGCAACAAATCGCTTGTATCTTCACAAGCTACTCGGCAAGATGGCATACGAGCTCCTCACCGGTAACAAACCCCAAGTTGGATACTTTCGAGTATTCGGCTCAAAGTGCTACATTCTTGATAAGCATCATCGTTCAATGTTTGCTCCTAAATCTCATGAAGGTTTCCTACTTGGTTATGGCTCAAACTCTCACACTTACCGTGTCTACAACAATTTCACCCAAAAGGTTGAAGAGACGGTAGATGTGAAGTTTGATGAATCTAATGGCTCGTAAGTAGAGCAATTTCCAATTGATGTAGGAGACAAAGACCCTTCAGAACCAATCCAAGACTTGTCCATAGGAAAAGTTCGTCCAACGGAGGTGAAGGACAGTAGTTCATCCGTCCAAGTGGAGGCTTCTACTTCACAACAACGTGAACCAAGAATTGATATGGAAGCATCCACAAGTGGGACACACCAAGATGAAGAAGACAAGGAAATGCATCAAGACGAACATCAACAACCTCCTTCTCCACCATGACAAGACAATGACAATGTCAACAATGAAGAAGTCCAAGAAGAAGAACAAGATGAAGAAAATGTTCAACGAAGACCCAAGCAAAAGCTCTCGTGAGTTCGAGCAAGAATTGCCAAAGATCATCCCATCGAACAAATCTTCAATGATATACAAACCGGGAGAATCACTCGCTCAAAAACTCATTTAGCTAACTTTTGTGAAAACTATTCATTCATCTCTAGCATTGAACCTATGAAGTTTGAAGAAGCATTGGAGGATCCGGATTGGATAAACGCCATGCACGAAGAGCTACACAACTTTGAGAGAAACCAAGTTTTGACATTGGTTGAGAAGCCCGACGACAACCACAACATCATTGGTACCAAATGGGTGTTTCGCAACAAGCAAGATGAAGATGGACAAGTGGTTCGCAAGAAAGCACGTCTCGTCGCCCAAGGGTACACACAAGTCGAAGGTATGGACTATGGTGAGACATATGCTCCCGTTGCTAGACTTGAGTCCATTCGCATCTTACTTGCCTATGCTAATCACCATAACATCACCTTGTACCAAATGGACATTAAAAGTGCTTTTCTAAATGGTGAAATAGAGGAGGAATTTTATGTCAAACAACCTCCCAGCTTTGTCAATCCTAAGAAACCTAATCATGTTTACAAACTTCACAAAGCTCTTTACGGTCTTAAACAAGCTCCTAGAACATGGTATAAATGCTTGACTAAGTTCCTTATTGCAAGTGGTTTTGGAATTGGTAAAATTGATTCTACTCTTTTTACTAGAAGGGTTAATGGAGAACTATTTGTATGCCAAATTTATGTTGATGATATCATATTTGGTGCAACTAACCCTCTCTTTAGTGAAAAGTTTGGAAAGCTAATGTCAGAGAAGTTTGAGATGTCTATGATGAGTGAACTCAAATTCTTTCTCGGTTTGCAAAGCAAGCAAACTAAGGAAGGTACATTTGTCTCTCAAACGAAGTACACCAAGGACTTATTCAAGAAGTTCAATATGCAAGAATGCAAAGGTATGTCTACACCCATGCCTACTAGTGGACATAATGATTTGACCAAAGATGGGGAACCGGTTGATCAAAAGGTTTATCGCTCTATGATCGGTTCATTGTTATACCTATGTGCTTCACGTCCCGATATTATGCTAAGTGTGTGCATGTGTGCACGACATCAAGCTGCTCCTAAAGAATGTCATCTTAAGGCCGTGAAAAGGATAGTTAGATACTTAATTCATACACCAAATTTTGGCATTTGGTATCCTAAGAGGTCTTCTTTTGATCTTGTTGGCTATTCCGACTCGGATTATGCCGGAGACAAGGTTGATAGAAAGTCAACTTCGGGTACTTGTCAATTTCTTGGTAGATCTCTTGTGTCTTGGTCTTCCAGGAAACAAAACTCCGTATCCTTATCCACCGCCGAAGCGGAATACATTGCCGCTGGTTCATGTTGTGCTCAATTACTTTGGATGACCCAAACTCTTAAAGATTATGGGATCTATGTGAAACATGTTCCATTGCTTTGTGACAATGAAAGTGCTACTAAAATTGGTCATAATCCGGTACAACATTCTCGAACTAAGCACATTGAAGTTTGTCATCATTTCATTCGAGATCATGTTGCTAAGGGTGACATTGATCTTAAGCATGTTCGCACCGATAAGCAATTAGCGGATATATTCACTAAACTACTTGATGAGAAAGTGTTTTGCAGGTTGAGAGGAGAATTGAACATCATTGATGCTTCGAACTTGGAGTAGGAACTCCATTGGATACATGCAAGACATGAGCTTATGACTAATCCATGATATATCTCTTATGATGACTATCTTATGTCTTGGATATATTTGTACCTTGCATGTTGTCTAACCCATGTAGGTGCTTGGTTGAATCTAATTCCGTGAGATTGCGACTCACTCACATCTTGAGCAATCTCTACATCACCAAGTCTCTACACGATGGTGGTTGAAGACAAGGACGCACAAAATCATTCAAACATATCCTTTGACAAATTCTATGTTGAGCTTCATGAATGTCATTTTTGGACACACAAGTGCTTTTCCTTGCAAGAACTAATCCATGTAGGTAGGTGAACTCACACTCCAAGTGGTGCTCCCAACTCTTGATGAGCTACATCAACCTTGAGCAGCCACACAAGTTCAACTACATGAGCAAGAACCACACCACCACCCAAGGTATGTTATTCCATCTTAGAGAAGCTTTACTCCAAGACATGAAGTCAAAGCAACTCAACAAGATGTGAATACATCAAGATGCTTAAACGAAAAATGGTAACCCCATTTTGAGCTTAAACAATGAGTATGACCTATGATCCAGTGTTCTCACTTGACTCCTAAGTCAATATACTCTAACATAGGTGACTATGTCACCGCCCAACTCAAGATGAAGTTCTCTTGTGTTCCTTCTTTGTGTTATTGCATTTGTGTCATGCATGTTTAATTTCTTTCTCTTTTTCAAAAAAAACTTCATCTAGATCTTTTAGTTTCTTCTTTTTCTCTTTGCTTTTGTTCTGCATTTTCTGCATTCAATTCCATGCAAATCCTTCACGTAATTCATTGCAAATCCTTGTGAGATCCTACATGTCTAGTGAGCTGAGGTGACAAGTGTTTTTCTCTGTGTAAACTCGGTTTCACCGACTTGCAATTTTCGGTCCAACCGAATCTTTTCGGTACCACCGAAATATGCCACTCGGTGCCACCGACTTTGCAATCAGAAAAACAGTTTGCCACTTGTTCTACATTTCTTCTCATCCAGCTCCACTCAATGAATCTTGTCCTCTACAAGCATCACAATTTTATCCATTGCTTTGTGCTGAGTCTCCAGGACCAAACCTATATGACGGATTCCAGAAAGCCCTTCTTGGAAATTGATGTCAAAGGGGGAGAGAGAGATCACATCAAAGCTTGTAGGAGAGAGAGATCACATCAAGGGAGAGAAAAAGTCTCAAGGACCAAACACACAAGAGAGAAAGTATTAAGGGGGAGAAAGAGACTTCCAGGGGGAGAGAAAATACTCAAGGATCCCAGATGCTTGATGTTCAAGAGGAGAGATGTCACATGTCTTTTTAGGGGGAAAGACATGTTCATATGTATCTGTTAGTTCTGATCTTCTGTTCCCTATCTTCTCCCAATATCCCATGTAAGATTCAGGGGGAGCAAGACACCTAAGGGAAAGAAACCAGTCAAATTCATTGCATATCTTTATTCTTGGGGACATGTTGAATTCAATGTAGTACCTAGTACTTACTCTCTACATGTCATCCCAGTCTTGGTACTCTTGTGGTTTCTTTTGTTTGCCCTAGTGGATGTACCTGTGTTATCTAACTTTGTTTGTGCAGGTTCATTTTATCCTAAGCCAACTCAAAAACTACAAGGTAAGTGTATGCAGCAAAATCATGAGTATGAGGAGTTCTTGCTTATGTACATACTGTTTGCATGAAGGAATCATGAGCATGAAGGTATTTTCCTTGATAATCTTTTACTCTGATGCATATGGCCAAGATACATGTAACACATTGCCTACTCTATCATGATTATGCTCTCACATGCTGCTATATTTTATATTCATATGATTGCGTACATGTGGGGGAGCCTATGTTTGTCACATCTCCTTCCAAAGCTTTACTTGCTGTGCTTTATATCTTTATCTAAAGCTTTGATGTATATTGCCATCAATTACCAAAAAGGGGGAGATTGAAAGCACAAGTGCTCCCTAGGTGGTTTTGATAATTGATGACAACATATCTCTTGTTGGACTAATGCTTTCATCTAGTATGTTTCAGATAAGTTCAACAATGAAGTGGCATGGACTAAAGGTTGTGGGAAGGTCTCCAAGATGCTAAGGACAAAGGATTGGCTAAAGCTTGAAGCTCAAGACTCTTCATTTTATATTTTAGTGATCCAAGATCACATTGAGTCTTTAGGAAAAGCCAATACTATCAAGGAGGGATGAGGTGTTGCTTAATGAGCCTCTTGCTTCATGTGCTTAATGATATGCTCCAAAATCCTTAGCTACTTTCCCATATCCACAAATGACCTAAACCCTAAGCCAAACTCGGTCATACCGATTATTCCTATCCGGCGCCACCGAGTTTCACTTGTCATAGCCACTGCTAGAAACCCTAATCAGCTCGGTCTCACCGATGGGATCTCGGTCTCACCGAGATGGGCTTGCAAACTCTCTGTTATCTATTGCATTATTCTCAGTCTCACCGAGATATGCAATCGGTCCCACCGAGTTTGCTTGGCCAACTCTCTGTTTTGCCTATTACCCAAATCGGTCCCACCGAGTTTGAGTAATTGGTCAAACTGAGTTTTGGATTTACCCTAACCCTAGCACATCGGTCCCACCGAGTTGATTCAGTCGGTCCCACCGAAATCTCTAACGGTCACTAGGTTTACCTTTTCGGTCCGACCGAGTTTGTTGATTCGGTCCCACCGAGATTGGAAAACTGTGTGTAACGGTTGGATTTTGTGTGGAGGCTATACCCCTCCACCTCCTCTTCATTCGATGAGAGAGCCATTAGACGAAGCCTACACTTCCAGCATCCTATTTCTGAGAGAGAACTACCTACTCATGTGTTGAGGCCATGATATTCCATTCCTACCATATGAATCTTGATCTCTAGCCTTCCCCAACTGCTTTCCACTCAAATCTTCTTTCCACTAGATCCAAATCCTATGAGAGAGAGTTGAGTGTTGGGGAGACTATCATTTGAAGCACAAGAGCAAGGAGTTCATCATCAACACAGCGTTTGTTACTTCTTGGAGAGTGGTGTCTCCTAGATTGGCTAGGTGTCACTTGGGAGCCTCCGACAAGATTGTGGAGTTGAACCAAGGAGTTTGTAAGGGCAAGGAGATCGCCTACTTTGTGAAGACCTACCGCTAGTGAGGCAAGTCCTTCGTGGGCAATGGCCATGGTGGGATAGACAAGGTTGCTACTTCGTGGACCCTTCGTGGGTGGAGCCCTCCGTGGACTCGCGCAACCGTTACCCTTCGTGGGTTGAAGTCTCCATCAACGTGGATGTAGGATAGCACCACCTAGCCGAACCACGGGAAAAACATCTGTGTCTCCGATTGCCTTTGATTTCTCCAAACCCTTTCCTTTACATTCTTGCAAGTTCCATGCTTTACTTTCCGCTGCCTATATACTCTTTGCATACTTGCTTGATATGTATTGTGATTGTTGAAATAATGCTTAAACTCCACTCAAACCGAAAAAGCTAAAAAATTGCAACTTTGGCATGAAGTGTCTAATCACCCCCTCTAGACACATCTACTTCAAGGTCCTACATCATGGAATAGGCAGCATCCTGCACATCCATCTCAACAGTAACCCCGAGTCCATAGGAACAGTGAAGGGGCTCAGTGGCTCCAGGATAAGAGGGATATATCCTGACGGTACAGAGGTACTGGCTCTGGTTGAAGTCTCGGAATTGCTCTTCGACAGTGTATTCGGGATACCAACGGTAACCCGTCTTGATGATTACCCGGACTAACATAGCAGTATGACCGGGCACATCGAGGCACCGGGTCAGGCGAACCACTTGGTTTTGAGCATGAGTGGCCATCTGAAAGCACAACCACAATGCAAAGACATTAGAATTTCTAGGGAAAATTGGACAGCATAACAGCTGTAAATGCTCAGAAAAGGATTTGAGACATCCACAACAGTTTGCAATACCACTCAACAACATCATATCAAGGTTCTGATTCAACTGGCAACATACTAAAAGTAGTAGAAACTGTACTGAGGCTTGTAACAACAATCCTATAAGCTACTACGGATTAGTTACATGTGAACCTGATAGAAGAAGAGAGCCTAGTCCTTAACCCACGTTGAATGAGAAGAGAATGACTCAGATCAGAGGGCATAAGGTAAAGGTGTAAAAGAGCCTTACGTTCCCTCCCACAATCAATTCCCCTACATATACTAAAGCATTTCTAGACTCGACATCGACCAGTTTGGCTCAACGAACCTACAGGCAGTCCGGCTCTGATTCCAACGCTGTCAGGACCCCGATTCCAAGTCACATCGATCTAGCCGGCAACACCTCATATCGCATTGCGGCCTCACGCACGGTATCCCCACGGGTGTCGCCTTACCATGGCCAAGGACCGTTTGCGCCTTTTAGCTCACATATATGATAGTGTCGCTAGCATCCATATGACAGAGAACCCGGGCCTACATGGCTAGTCGTGAACCCAAAGCGGCACAGAACTATGGAGACAGGCTAGTCGTGAACCCAAAGTGGCACAGAATGATGTGAACAGGGTTCCCGAGACACCAAACGGGTGACTCGGTACACCGTGCCATGGTGTATCTACTGCAACCTAGCCCACCCCTAGGGTCAGCGCTACGCACGGCCGCCAACACATAACCTACAAACACCAGAAACTAATTGCAACTCCTGGACAGAGTACTAGGGTGATTAACAAGCCGAGAGGGTCCATTGGTTTCGGGCCCAATGTATGGTAGTAACTAAATCTTAAATCACACATACAGATCTCAGTTCTTATGGACGGCCTCAATGAAACAATCCACCATGTACTCCTACATGGCCTCTCATCGATACCTATACCAAATCATGTTCAACACATCCCTCACATTACCGACATAATCATTTCACTCTAGCCCATCACCCAGATGAACCAGACCTGACACAACTCTAAGCATAGCAGGCATAGCAAGGTAGGAAACACATACATGGCTCAATCAACTCCTACACATGCTAGTGGGTTTCATCTAGTTATTGTGGCAATGACAGGTCATGCAGAGGATAAGGGTTCAACTACCGTAGCACACAGCAGTTTGAAACGATGTTGTCTTAATGCAGTAAAACAAAGCAGAGGCGAGAACATGGGATTGTATCGATATGATCAATGGGGCTGCTTGCCTGATGGAGTGGTAGTAGGGTACTGCCCTTCAGTTGGATACTCGGAGATATCCTTGGAGGCAGAACCTACCACGAAGGACACACAACACATAATCAACACATGACAATATGCAACAATATGATGCATGCTATGACATGGCAAAATGATGTGTCCTGCCTAATGCAATATGAAACAAGTTGAAATGGGTCCATTTGAATCAAAGATTCAAATGAAGGTTAAAGTTCTTATGCATAAAAAGTGTATTAGCTTGTTTCACCTAAACAGCAAGGTTAAAGTGGTTTGTCATGCATGAAACCATTACAGATGGATAGATTGAATTTTTCTGATCATTTTTCATATATAATTTGTTTGATTTGGAGCTATGGTTGATTTTCTATGATTTTTAGAAGTTTTGGCTATTTTCTGGAATTTCCTATATAAAAATAAATCCAGAAAATGAATAATTGCGTCAGCACTGCGTCAATGTGATGTCAGCGAGTCAAAGGCGCCAGGGCCAGTCAAACCTGACTGGTGGGCCCTGTCTGTCAGTGTCTCAGCTAACTAACAGGATTAAGTTAATACTAACTAACTGTCAGTGGGGCCTTGGCCCACACGTCAGTGACTAAACTAATTATAATTAGTTAGCATTAATCCTAAACAAATTAACAAGCTGGCCCCACCTGTCATAGGCTCAGGGGGGAAGTCAACCTGGGCCCACACGTTAGTCCACGGGTCAAAACATGGTCAACTCGCCGGCGTTTAGCCGCCGGTGACACAAACCGTGCCGGAGATCTTCGGAAATCACCGTCCGACGATGGTTCAACGCGCGGCTAGGCTTGCTCGACTCCTGGGAGTGTGCCGCATCTAGTGGTGCCACAGGTTGGAGCTGGTGTGGCCGGGAACAACGGCGGCGAGCACATCCGCGGCGGCCAGAGTTCGGGCCTCGGCGGAAAACATGCTAGGTTGCACAACAGGACGTGGGGGTGGCCGTTTTTGACTCGTGGGGATGTACTGAGTGCAGTGGTGAGCTCGGGTGCAAGCTTGCATGGCCGTGGCCACGGTGGCGACATGGCCGGCGGCGAGGAGCTATCGGCTCCGATGGCCATGGTGGTTAGAGGACGCGGACGAGCGCGGGGAGACGGGGAAACGGTGGCGGAGCTCACAGCGATCACGAAGAGGGGCTCGGCTTGCTCGGAGATGGTTGGCGACGGCGAATCCGTCGATGGAGTCCGGCGGCCGTGCTCGGGGAAGACGACTCGTGGCGGCGATGTGGGGCTCCCGCGGTGGCGTGGCTCGGGGTGGAAGGAAGAGGGGGTCGAGGCGGAGCCTCTGGGCCGGTCAGAGAAGCAAGGGAGAGGCGGTGGCCGCGGTGGTGCTTGTCGGTGGCGACGGCTATGCTCGGCAGGGGATGGGGAGAGAGCCAGAGGGGGGAGAGGGGCACGGGAGAGTGGGGAAAGTGAGAGGGGGACGAGGGGGAGTGCGTGGCACTCGTAGAGGACGTCCTGGGTGTCGGCAGAAGCAGGAGCTGGCCGGCGTGTGGCTGCCTAAAAATACTTCCAAGAGTATTTGAGCACTATAAAATATTTATAGTATTTAAAATGCCCAAATTCAAATACTTATAGCTTGTCCAAAAATCCAGAATGGCTCCATAATTTGCAAGGCCATTTTTGGCAGAGGTTTAAACCAGAACCAAAAATGGTGGGCTTTTATGAAGGGCATTTTGGGTTCATTGAAATTCCAATTGTTGGAAATTAGCATTTTTAGGGGGGGTGTTGGGGTTGGTTAGGCCCCATTTCAAGTTTAAAAGAAATTTAAACATGATGCACAAGTTCATCCAATCCTAATGCATGACTAAAAGCAGGGATGTGACAACTGTGGTGATTTGCATCTGAAAAAGGAGGGAAGGGGACCCCTGAGTTTGTGAACCATCTGAACCGGTGCAAAACGTCCATAAAAAAGTTCCAAATCCCAGTCAAGTGAGTCTGTCTGTTTGAATTTTTAGTTTCATTCAATCTCATTTCAAGAAGGTACAAGTAGCGTGTAAGTTGAAAGAAACCAATAAGATGGTGTAGCCCAGTTGGTTGTTGTTGCTAAATTAGTTGTGGTAGGTTGTGGGTTCGATCCCCCCTCTCAGCGCATTTTTTCACTTTTTTCAAGCTGCAAATGTGCGTGCGCAGAATCGGGACAGGCCCGCCCCCAGCGGGGGGATTCAGGTGGCCCAGAAAATTGGGCGAAGGGAGAGGTTCGTGCGGGGGACGGGGGGGACGGGATGGCCCAGAAAATCGGGAGAAGAAGGGATGGGTTTCGTGCGACACGAGGGGGTGTGGTGGTTTTCGCAATCTGGCACACGGTTGCCAGTTATCACAGTCCATATAAAAATGGAGGAAGTAGCTTGCATTGGGAAGAAAATATGAAAAGAATATGCTGCAAATTACTTTTTGTCATGAGGCATATGTATCCATATACTACCATTGTACATGCTCTAATCACTACGTGCTAGTCCATGTGAAACAGTCGAGATATTATAAATTAGTATAATATGGACATGCCTTACATTTTTTTAATATTATTGTATGTAAGAAAAAATTGTGGGAAGCGGCGGCTAAGAGGAGTATTTTATGTTAAATTTGCAATGAGCGGGCGTACTGGATCTGTGACAAGTGTACTGTGCAACAATTCTGATGAGTAAGTAAAGATGCCATGTCAGATTTAAAAGTAGTAGTTCTCGGGAATATTCTGTTTGGCATCCTTTCACACCAGGGTATGTGCAGTTTATGAATTACGGTTGGCAAATATCTGGCGGAAAGAAACAAAGCGAAATGGGAGATGTGTTCCGGTAGATGCCCATCCACCCATCCTAATATTTGCTTGTCGACCAAGAAAGAACCCGTCAAATGGGGCAACCGCTAATAATAGATCCATAATCTCTAACAGCTAACACAACACTGGAACATGACCAAATACGGTCCTCTAAAAACCGCAAAGAGTCCCTAAAAAGCGCAAAGAGACCTTGAGAAAATCATGGCAGGACCAATGGACGATGCTAGTGAAGAAAGAAGAAAAGAATTAGCGGAACTGATAGAATACCTCTTGGAACTTGAGGAGATTTAGGTTATGCAAAGATCAATATCAAACTGGTTGAAGTATGGAGATCGCAACATAGGTTTCTTCCAGGCTTTTGCCTCGGCGAGAAGAAAAAAGAATTTTGTGAAACGGTTAAAGGATGATGGGGGTAATTGGCTGGAGAGAATGCCCGAGCTGAATAACCACATTCTTAATTATTTCTCTCACTTGTTTAGTTCAGAAGTGCAGCATACAGATCCGGCCTTATTGCAGAAGGTCCAACGCAAAGTTTCCGACCAAATGAATAACTTTCTAATGGCGCCTTTTACGGCCGATGATGTAAAGAAAGTAGTATTCAGTATAGGAGACTTCAAGGCCCCGGGACCAGATGGACTACACATGGTACTCTTTAAAAGATACTGGAACATAATTGGAGAAGAAATAACCCAGGAAATACTAGTTGCTATCAACTCCAAACTGTTGTCATAATACCCAAGATAGATTCTTCAGAACTGGTAACACAATTTCACCCTATTAGCCTTTGCAATGTGTTATACAAAATAATTTCTAAGATGCTAGCTCAAAGACTGAAAAGTATCCTGCCAGAGATTATTTCCCCTACACAAAATGCTTTTGTGCCAGGACGGATGATTACTGATAACATCTTGATTGCATATGAATATGTGCACAAAATCAAGAATAAGAGAGCTGGATAGACAGGATTGTGTGCACTTGTCGGTGTCAAAACCGGTGGATCTCGGGTAGGGGTCCCGAACTATGCGTTTAGGCCGGATGGTAACAGGAGGCAAGGGACATGAAGTTTTACCCAGGTTCGGGCCCTCTTGATGGAGGTAAAACCCTACGTCCTGCTTGATTAATATTGAAGATATGGGTGTTACAAGAGTAGATCTACCGCGAGATCAGAGAGGCTAAACCCTAGAAGCTAGCCCATGGTATGATTGTATGTTGTGATTGTTGTCCTACGGACTAAAGCCCTCCAGTTTATATAGACACCGGAGAGGGTTAGAGTTACAGAAGGTCGGTTAAAACGGAGGAGATATCCATATACGTATTTCCTAGCTTGCCTTCCACGGCAAGTAGAGTCCCATCCGGACATGAGACGAAGTCTTCAATCTTGTATCTTCATAGTCTAACAGTCCAGCCAATGGAGATAGTCCGCCTGTCCGGAGACCCCCTAATCCAGGACTCCCTCAGTAGCCCCTGAACCAGGCTTCAATGACGACGAGTCCGGCACGCAGTTGTCTTCGGCATTGCAAGGCGGGTTCCTTCTCCGAATACATTACAGAAGAAGTTGAATACGAGGATAGTGTCCGACCCTGCAAAATAAGTCCCACATTTCACCATAGGGAGAATAATGTTTTTTCGCAGATCTAATTTGCTGGCTTGTTTTGACAGCATGACATCATGTCATGGCCCGGTGACTATTCGAACTGTTTCTTTTAACGAGCCCCACACATAACGCGAGGCAGTTTTTCGACACGTCTTGTCAAAGCAGAGATCGTGTCCCCTTATTAAGGGATTCTCATCAATACGGGCGTGGGTAACCCAACCGGGCCATCAATTGCGGCGCTTGGGGGATAAGCGAGTTTTACTAAGAAAGTGGGGACATTTAATTTTGTCTGCCCATATAAAGGGATAAGGATTCACCTTTCTATCCACGCCTTCTTCCTCCTCTGCTCATCCGCTCCCGCACACTCGAGCTCTAGCGCCCAAGTCCTCACTTCTATCTCAACCTTCTCCAACCATGTCCGGAGGGGGAGGCAAGTGGATGGTCTCCTCCGTCACGGAGGGAGACGTCAAGAAACTGACGAGAGCCGGATACCTGCACGATGATATCGTGCACCGGCTCCCAGATGAGGGACAGCTCATCCCCACCCCAGAGCCCCATGAGAGGGTGGTATTCCTCACCCATTTCCTCCGTGGACTGGGATTCCCTCTCCATCCCTTCGTCCGAGGAATCATGTTTTATTACGGCCTGGATTTCCACGATCTGGCCCCGAACTTCATCCTCAACATCTTGGCGTTCATCGTCGTGTGCGAGGCCTTCCTCCGCATCAAGCCCCACTTCGGCTTATGGCTGAAGACCTTCAATGTCAAGCCGAAGGTAGTGAGCGGCCGCCAGGCGGAGTGCGGAGGCGCCATGGTGGGCAAGATGCCCAAAATCACATGGCTCGAGGGCACCTTCTTGGACACCATAATGGGGTGGCAATCGGGGTGGTTCTATATCACCGAGCCGCGCGACCCCACATGGGTAGCGGCCCCCGAGTTCCGATCTGGCATCCCCATGCGGCTCACCTCCTGGAAACAGAAGGGCCTCTCCTGGGGTAATTCGAAAGAGCTGACCGGACTCCAGTCATGTATTCAGAACATGGTGGATAAGAAGCTCAAGCTTGCCAACATAGTCCAGGTTATGCTCGTTCGTCGGATACTCCCGTGCCAACAACGGGAGTTTACCTTGTGGGAGTTCAATCCGGCGCAGCACCGAACTCTGAACAGGCTCTTCGACACGACTCAGGAAGATTCCTGGAGGGTACTGTTCAAGGGCGCCGCGGTCCCTCTCCCCATTACTGAGGATCGCGGATTCAGCGCGAAGTGCCACGCCAGTGCGGTAAGTTGTTTTGCCTTTCACAGGATACTTGTTTTCTATATAGATTGACTCTATGCGGGATCTAAACTCCCGTACCTTTGACAGGACTGGCAGAAGATGGCCGGACAGATTGACTGTCTGGCTCCCTTGCCCGAAGGCCCTGCAGACGCTCTTCTGACGAAGATGCTGACTCCGGCCCCTTATAAGGTGCCGAAGAAGAGCAAGAAGACCAAGGGAGCTCGAAAGAGTTCCCGATGCTAGGCGTCGTCAGACTCACCGTCGGATGAGTCTGCGGCGCACTCTTCCCCCAAAGACGAGGAAGAGGAAGAAGAGGCTCCCCCACCGATTGGGGGAGACAATAAAAGGAAGGCCACCCCAACCGGGGAGGCCGAAGGGTCCAAGAAGGGAAGGACGCTCCTTCCGGACAGCTCTACCGCCGCCAACGAAAGTGAAGATGAGTGGTTGCCCATGGGCAAGACCCAGGGGAGATCGTAAGTGTTCGGATACCAAAGTAACCCATGGGATTCCTTTGTCGCATTGCTTTCCCTAACGCCGAACTCAATTGTACAGGCCGCCCCGAGCCAATATCGAGGTATCCTCGGACGGCTCCCTGGGCTCATCAGACATGGATAGTGATCCAGTCCCGACCGCCACCTCCCCTCATCCGGCCGACGACGCCGAGGTGCTGTCTCAAGAGGCACCGGATCAAGGGGGGACAGTCCCGGAGGCGCCTCAAGGCGACCTTCCGGACTCCGGGAGCCGAGGGGACGGGGTCCCTGAGAGCTCCGAGTTCGGCCCTCAGCCGAACACTGCGCCGGTCCCTCCAACGGATCCGAGCTCGGGCAGGCGGTCCCCTTCTAAGGAGGGTGAGACGCCTGTGCCGGTGACCTCTGTCCACCCAGAGGCGCTGGACACTATGTTGGAAGCGCTTCGCAGTGCTTCCATCGAGGAGGAGCACCGCACTATCATGAGTGCGGTGATCCAGAAGGTTTAGTCCGCCAAGAGCGGATTGACTGAAGCCTGTACTAGCCTTCTAACAGGCTTTGAGGTAAGTGTTTGAAAATGTAGTAGAAGTGTTACCGCATAGATAGTAGCCCCTGATGCTTTGTTCGGTGTTCGTGAAGAAAAGCCGAACAAAGGATCGAATAATATCGCAGGAGTCTAATATAAGTATGTCAATATGCATATGCAGGCTTCGCTTCTGGCGTCTGCCGCACTAACTGCGGAGGTCGCCGTACTGAAGGAGGCCCTCGAGGGGTCCCAAAAAGAGAACGGCCTTGCTAAGAGGCAGCTCGAGGAGAACAAGGGTAAGGAATACCCCATCTATAGATGAGAAAAAGGACGCGATTGCTAAATGACAGGATCATTGTATGTTTGCCAGGGGCCACGACCGAGGTGGCGACCCTAAAGTAAGCGCTATCCCAGGATGAAGAGAAGGCGGCCCAGGAGCACATCGAGCGAGAGAGGCATGAGGCTCGGGTGGGCGAGGTGCAGCAAGAGCTCCAGGCTCTCATCATGAAGCACGAGGCGTTGGAGCTTGACTTGAAGACGCGAGAGTCTGAGTTTGCCACGACCCGTGAGAGCGCGAAGAGTGCCAGGGCCGAGGCCCAGAAGGCACTTCAGGATATCCACGAGATGAAGAAGATAGCGGCGGGTAAGGCTTTCTATATGCAAAGCAAGCATGTAAAAGTAATTTACCGATTACTTACCCGAATCCGGAGCTCTTCAGGAGCATTCGCATATTTGCCCCGCAGTGTGTCCGATGCCGCACAATTTTACCAGCCCGAGGATGGAAGCTCGATGGAGAAGCTGGTTTGGTCTCAGTATGCTGAGACCGAACATCCGGTGCCGATGAGTGACCAGCTGAAGCAGATGGCCGAGCTACATAAGGCTTCATAGTCCGGTTGTGGCCTGGCGATGCCCTTCCGAACAGCTTCTATGGCCTGGTGAGGCGGCTTGTGGATGCCTGCCAACGGCTGGAGGTCGTCAAGCGATCCATCTGCATTGAAGGTGCACGCCGGGCCTTTGCCCATGTAAAAACATAGTGGGTCAAGCTAGACGCTGTGAAGCTGATCAAGGAGGGGCCGCCAGAGGGTAAGGAGCTCCGCCACCCCGAGATGTACTACGAGGGTGTTCTGTCGGGCGCCCGTCTTATCGTGGATGAGTGTTTGCAAAATGTAATATTTGAATGAGACTTGCTCGTTTTTTATCCTGTGAGATGAAAACTTGTTTCATATGCGCTATGCAACGCTTGCGTGAATTTAAAATATTACCTTCTATTTGGCTGTTTATCCAATTTGAGAGATGGCTAGTCCTCGGCTTCTGCCCCCATACCACGAGTGCTGGGGTGTTCGGGATAAACCTGAGCACTCTTATTCCCATGTTTGGGTCCTTCGAGGGAGGTGCTCAGCACAACGAACAAGGCAACCGGACTAATAATGCTTTATCACTCTCACTTAGCAATAGAATTCTATAATTTTAAATTTCGGCGAAGCCCCTGGTATTCGGAAGGCCGAATTCGGGGCGTGATACACGCTTGTAAGCCAGACGGAGCTGGCCCCTCGCCCTAAGCGGCATAAGTCTTTAGGGACTCGAAAAAACTCGTCGAATAGCGACCAGTCTCTCGCCTTATCATGACAGTCAGTTTTACCTTTCTCTACTGAGGTGCTCGGCCCGGCAGAACCGGGGCACAATCGCAATAGTTCTCCTAGCGCTACCTTAGCCGATAGAGCGGAACATAAGGTACCAAAACATAGGAGCCGGGCAAACCCAACATTTGACCAAAGACATGATTCGGAGCTGATGCATATAATGCTATAAGTTCAGGGTGCCGCACTTGTGAAATTGTTCGGACTTTTCACACCATATTGTGGGAATGTAAGCCCCTGGTGCATTGGCTGTACCAGAGTGTACGGTTGCTAGGCGTCATTAATGAACACATAGATATGTATACACATAACTAAAATGCGATAATAGTCGTAATGTCATGCATTGTATATTAAAAAAATGCATTAAAGCAAAGTGATACAGATAGTGTAATGAGCAAAAGAGTAGGACTATGTCCCTTCCAAGGGCGAGCTGAGGAATTATATGAAATCTATAATCCACCTGGGAATTCCGTAGTTGCCGGCCTCCTTGGTTGCTGTATCATGTGTTCGGCAATAGAGCTGCCGGACGGTGTTTCCAGAGATTGAAGTCCTGAAAGATAAAGAAAAATAACCAAACGGGAAGCCCCTGGTGCGGTTTAGGCCGCGTTTTGGGGCATGCCGTAGTTGTGCCTCCCCCTCCCCATCTGTGCCCATGGTATTTTTAATGCATAATTATGTACGCGCGGCATGAACAACGTCGTTGGGCTGGGATTGAGGTGGCCGTCGTATTGCTACACGAGCTCAGATCGCGCCAAGAGGTCTATTTGCCGATTGCCCCGAGCGCGCTTGAAGGTGTCCGGGCTTTGAAACGCCGAACAGGTAGATTGCCTTGAGAGGCTACTTTGCGCTTCTGCTGCGAGGGCCGCGGTGTGCTCCTCTATTCGGAGAGAGCGCTCTGTGTTTCCATTGACTGTAATAACTCCGCGAGGTCCTGGCATCTTGAGCTTGAGGTATGCATAATGTGGTACCGCATTGAATCTAGGGAATGCGGTTCGTCCGAGCAGCGCGTGATAACCACTGCGGAATGGGACTATATCGAAGATTAACTCTTCGCTTCGGAAGTTATCCGAGGATCCGAAGACCACTTCAAGTGTAATTGAGCCTGTGCAGTGGGCCTCTACGCCTGGAATGACGCCTTTAAAGGTCGTCTTTGTGGGTTTGATCCTTGAGGGGTCTATACCCATTTTGCGCATTGCGTCCTAATAAAGCAGGTTCAGGCTGTTGCCGCCGTCCATGAGGACTCAAGTGAGGTGAAATCTGTCAATGATTG
Source organism: Triticum monococcum (assembly GCA_034509565.1). NCBI lineage: Eukaryota > Viridiplantae > Streptophyta > Magnoliopsida > Poales > Poaceae > Triticum > Triticum monococcum. Next base: position 579,007,703 of record CM067844.1, on the reverse strand, counting down.
GGTCTAGGACCAGAGCGGCGAATCCGCTGTGACGGATACTAGTGGGGTGGTCCCTGCGATCGAAGGTGATCGAACAGGAGGACCAAGGGTTGAACTTCGGGGCGACTAGCTTCAGCGCATATACGTCCCTGAGCGCACGCTTCCGCTCCCTCTTGGGGATGTGGGTTGTGTATATCATGTTCACCGTCCGCACATGCGGGGGAAACCTCTTCTGTCCTTCGGTGTGCGACTACCGGGGTTCTTCCTCGTCCTCGCTATGCGACCCCTTGTCCTTGTTTTCAGCGATTAACTTGCAGGCTTGCTTGAACACCCAACAATCAGTGTTGGTGTGATTGGCTGGCTTGTCTGGGGTGACGTGTATTTGACACGAGCGATCGAGTATACGGTCCAAGCTGGACGGACCCGGCGTACTTTGTTGGAATGGCTTTTTCCGCTAACCGGGTTTAGAGCCTTTGAATCCGGCATTGACTGCCGTATCCTTAGTACTTTCACCGTTAATGCGGCGCTTATGCTTGTTGCGACGTGACCTGCTGTTGCCTTCCTTGGTATCTGAGGTACCAAGGTATTTTGATATGTTGTTACTGCGAGCCAACCAGCTGTCTTCTCCCGCACAAAAGCGGGTCATGAGCGTCGCGAGGGTGCCATAGATTTCAGCTTTTCCTGACCAATGTGTCGGGCTAGCCACTCGTCTCAGATGTTGTGCTTGAAAGCCGCTAAGGCCTCCGCATCCGGACAGTCAACAATTTGGTTTTTCTTTGTAAGGAACCGAGTCCAGAATTGCCTGGCCGACTCTTCTGGCTGCTGAATTATGTGGCTCAAGTCATCGGCGTCTGGTGGTCGCACATAAGTGCCCTGAAAGTTGTCGAGGAATGCGGCTTCCAGATCTTCCCAACAGCTAATGGAGTACGCTGGGATGCTATTAAGCCAATTTCGTGCTGGTCCTTTGAGTTTTAGTGGGAGTTACTTGATGGCATGTAAGTCATCACCGCGGGCCATGTGGATCTGGAGGAGGAAGTCCTCAATCCATACCGCGGGATCTGTTGTGCCGTCGTATGATTCAATGTTTACAGGTTTGAAACCTTCTGGGAATTGATGTTCCATTACTTTTTCTGTGAAGCATAAGGGGTGTGCGACGCCTCTGTATTGGGCTATATCGCGACGCAGCTCGTATGGGTCCTGCCCGCTGTGCTCGGCCCGGCCGGATTTGCTTTTACTGTATCCGGCATGATGTTTACCGTCTCGTAGAGTGCTGCACCCTCGTGATCCGTAGATCGATCTTGAGTCCTTTGCTTTGTCCTCCAATATGTCTCACAGGTCTGGCGTATCTCCCCATGCCATTTTATTTGGATGGCATTGGGGTGGAGGCTGAGCTTTCGGCAGGAATGCCTCTCTATTGCGGCCACGAGGCGGCCGGTCAGCCGTATCATACACTTCTTCCTCCAGTTGGGGTAGTAACCTGTGCCTTAGGTAACTCTTGGAGGGACGCTCGAGTTTATATTCCTCGGCCGCGAGGACTTCAGTCCATTTGTCAGCTAGCAGATCTTGATCAGCTTGAAGCTGCTACTACTTTTTCTTCAGGCTATTTGCCGTGGCTATAAGCCTGCGCTTGAATCACTCTTGTTCGACGGGATCCTCTGGTACGGCGAATTCATCGTCGCCGAGGCTTGCCTCGTCTTCGGAGGGGGGCATGTAATTGTCATCCTCCTCCTCTCCGCCAGCCGCTCTCTCAGGAGAGCTGGCTCCTTCATCCCCCTGATCTAACTCTTGCTGGAGGGGGTTTTCGGTGTCTTCGGTGCTATCCGGAGTGTTATTATCTCCTGTGCCGGCATCACCACTTTGGCTTTGGCGGGACTTAGAGCGGCGCCGCTGACGTCGGCGCTTGGGTTGCATCTTGGAGGGGTCATCCTCCGCTATCTCGTCGCCGTTGCCTTCATTGGGTGTATCCACCATGTATATGTCATACAACAAGGTGGCTTTCCAGTGCCCTATAGGTGCTGGTTCATGTTCGTCTCCTACATCGTCGTCCATACCATCGATGTCTTCGGAGTCAAAGTCGAGCATGTCGGTTAAATGATCGACAGTGGCTACAAAGTGGGTGGTGGGTGGGCGTCGAATTTCTTCGTCGTCCGCATCCCAATCCTGTTGGCCATGATCCGGCCAGGGCTCTCCAGACAGAGAGAGAGAGAGAGAGAGAGAGAGAGACCTTAGTGAATTCAGAATGTCGCTGAAGGGTGAGTGCTGAAAGATATCTGCAGCGGTGAATTCCATGATCGGCGCCCAGTCGGATTCGATTGGCAGGGGCGCGGATGGTTCGGGGTCCGGAGGAGAGTCCGGCACCTTGGAGTCACGGGCTACGTAGAGGATGATGCTGGTGTTCGGCTCGATCGCCGTTGAGACTGCAACCCCTTAGGTGGTGTCTAGCCACCCGTCCTCGATTAGCGTAGCTGGCTCCGAGCTGATGCGGGCGCAGCCTCTGGGGTACCGTCCGATGGCAGAGCTAGGTCATACCCACCACGACAGTGCGGCGTGCCCGACTGTGGCTCGAATCCGTCAAAGATCAAGTCCCCACGGATGTTGGCCGTGTAATTCAAACTTCCAAATCTGACCTGATGGCCAGGGGCATAGCTTTCAATCTGCTCCAGATGGCCAAGCGAATTAGCCCGCAGTGCAAAGCCGCCGAATACGAAGATCTATCCGGGGAGAAAAGTCTCACCCTTGACCGCATCGCTATCGATGATAGTAGGAGCCATCAAGCCTAACAGCGACGAAAAAGAGGAACTCTCAATGAAAGCACCAATGTCGGTGTCAAAACCGGCGGATCTCGGGTAGGGGGTTCCGAACTGTGCGTCTAGGCCGGATGGTAACAGGAGGCAACGGACACGAAGTTTTACCCAGGTTCGGGCCCTCTTGATGAAGGTAAAACCCTATGTCTTGCTTGATTAATATTGAAGATATGGGTGTTACAAGACTAGATCTACCGCGAGATCAGAGAGGCTAAACCCTAGAAGCTAGCCTATGGTATGATTGTATGTTGTGATTGTTGTCCCACGGACTAAAGCCCTCCGGTTTATATAGACACCGGAGAGGGTTAGGGTTACACAAGGTCGGTTACAAAGGAGGAGATATCCATATACGTATTGCCAAGCTTGCCTTCCACGCCAAGTAGAGTCCCATCCAGACACGAGACGAAGTCTTCAATCTTGTATCTTCATAGTCTAACAGTCCGTCCAATGGAGATAGTCCGGCTGTCCGGAGACCCCCTAATCCAGGACTCCCTCAGCAGTCATGCTTGATATGCACAAAGCTTATGATAGGGTGGAATGGTCTTTTCTACGTGATATGATGCGCACACTCGGTTTCTATAATCAGTGGGTTGTGATAATGATGGCATGTGTGAGCTCTGTGAGATATAAAGTAAGGTTCAACTCTCAAGAGGTAGATTCATTTACTCCAACGAGCGGTATTAGGCAGGGGACCCCCTTTCTCCCTATCTATTTCTCTTATGTGCAGAAGGTCTTTCTAGTTTACTGCAGTATGAAGAAGAAGCTGGTGGCATAGAGGGAATTAGAGTGTGCAGAAATGCATCATTAGTATCACACCTTTTATTCGCTGGCGATTCTCTTATTCTTATGAAAGCATATGGTTTAAATGCATCTTCCTTACAACATGTTCTAGATACCTACTGTCATAGCTCGGGACAGATGGTGAGTTTGTAAAAATCAAGTGTATTTTTTAGTCCTAACACTACGACCACATCAAGGACTGAGATTTGTCAAGAATTACATATTGATACTGAAGCATTGTCTGACAAGTATCTGGGGCTACCGACAATGGTGGGGGCTGATAGAAGCGACTGTTTCATACATTTTTATGAAAGAATCAAAGAGAGACTGAAGGGATGGATGGAAAAGCAATTATCTATAGGGATAAAGAGATTCTTATTAAGGTGGTGGCCCAAGCTATCCCTGTGTTTGCTATGTCAGTGTTTAGCCTACCTAAAGGGGTCTGTAAAGACATCACCGAGTTGATTGCCCAATTCTGGTGGGGTGACGACGAGGACCACAAAAGAATGCATTGGTACACTTGGTGGAAGCATTGTTACCCAAAAAATGAAGGGGGATGGGCTTTAGGTATCTACACTCCTTTAATCTTGCTATGCTATCTAAACAATGTTGGCGTCTCATAACCAATCCAGAGTCTCTTTGTGCGAGGGTACTAAAAGCGAAATATTTTCCTAATTGTAGTTTGTTCCATGCTACATTGAAAAATGGATCTTCCTTCACTTGGAAAAGCATCATGGAAGGATTGGAAACTTTCAAAATGGGATACATTTGGAGGATTGGAAATGGTGAGATGGTGAATATATGGACTGATCCATGGATCTCAGGGAGCCCGGATAGGAAGGTTATTTCAGGTCGTGGTCATACTGTGCTCAATTCTGTTAGTGACTTAATAGATCCTATATCAGGGACATGGGATGAAGCACTGCTTCGAAACAAATCTGAGTCCGGTGGACGTTAGGCGAATTATGAAAATACCGCTGAGTCACAATGCATTTGACGATTTTATTGCGTGGCATCCTGACCGCAGAGGGATATTCACAGTACGATCGGCGTGCAAACTACAGTGGTATCGGACTTTTGGGACACACACAAACATGGCTGAACGCCCAAGGCAATCCCAAGCTCAAAAAGTGTGTACTATACTCTGGAAACTAAATATACCACATAAAGTTTCGATATTTTGCTGGCATGCTCTTCATGGAATCATCCCTCTAAAATCCATACTGATGAACATGCATGTGGGATCGGATGGTGCTTGTCCGTTTTGTTATGGAGCTGCTGAGGATAGAAAACATCTTCTTTTTGAATGTTTGATGGCCAGAGAACTTTGTAGAGGCCTGGGCATATTGGAAATTCTTGACGAAGCTGCAACGGTGGATTGCTCCGGTTCGGTAATATTGGAGCATTTACTGTTGGCAGAGAATAAGCCAGTTCCGATGAAGCCGAACTTGGATATTAAACAAATTCTTGCTGTTGGTAGTTGGTACCTCTGGTGGACACGTCGCCAACACACTCATGATGGAGCAACACCCCCGCCAATGAGATGGCCTATGTCTATTCTAGCAATTGCGAACAATTTTCATCAAGAAAATGAGAAGAATAGGGTGACAAATGAGCAAAAATGGTTGAATCCTAGTCCAAAATTTGTTAAGTTAAATGTAGATGCCTCCTTCTATGAGGATGAGGGTGTTGTAGCATCGGCGGCAATCCTTAGAGATGAGAAGGGTAACTTTTTGGCAGCTCAGTGCAAATATATTCAGTATGCATCTGATGTAGTTACCTCGGAAGCTATGGCAATGAGAGATGGATTGATCTTTGCAAGCTCATTAGGATTCAACAGGGTGGAGGCAGAGTCAGATTCTTCAATTGTTATTGATTATTGCTCGGGACAGACATAATGGTGGGACTTGGCTGCAGCAATATTTGCAGAATGCATTGACGAGTCTTTGTCAATTGGGAAGGTTATCTTTAAACATTGTGCTCGTTCTTCGAATCAAGCGGCGCATGTTCTAGCTAGTTACTATTTTTGTAATAAGATTTGTAGTTCATGGACTGATGAGCCCCTGGCTTGTCTGGTTTCCAAACTCCTAGACGATGTAATTCCTATTTGAAATCAATAAAGCTAGCCATGATGGCCTTTCCTAAAAAAACGGTCCTCCTGTCCTGCGTCAACTAACTACTATAGCAACTAGAAACATATGGGATCTTGCTTGGGAGTAGCAATCATCTTGGATGGCCTTGTGCTTGCCACACTTGTGTTTCTTCCACTGGTAGAAAAAGAGGCTTCCGTCCAGCCCCATTAGTCGCGAAACTGTAGGAACCGCGACTAATGAAGTCTTTAGTTGCGGTTCGGCAGACGAACCGCGACCAAATGCCTAGGCCCAGGGTGCTCGGTGGCCAGCTGGTGCACGTGAGGGGCTTTAGTAGCGGTTGGCCAGGCCAACCGTGACTAAAGGTGCCCAAAGGCCTTTAGTCACGGTTGGCCAGGCCAACCGCGACTAAAGCTCCTCCCCTATATATACCAGTTCAGCACACTCACTTAGCCATTTGGTGCCACTTCTCTTCGCAAGCTTCACAAGGGGGTGTAGGTTTGCTTTTGGTTCCTCTTATGCACACAAGGTGTTTGATGAAATGCCCCAAGAGCGTGAAACAAACATGATATGAAGTGTTGGAGCCACACTTGAGGTTCCTCATTTATTTTTTCCTCCTCGATCGCGGTTAGCAACTTGAACCTTTCATGCATGTGTGTCATTGATAAAATATGCATGTGTGTTGTTCATTGTTTAATTTCTATTGTTTATAGCTAGTTAGTTTAACAAATGCATGATGGTTAATTATATATTTTATATTATAATAATGCAGATGAATCGGCAATGGATGTACGGTAACCGACTCTCCCGCGAGTTCACTACGGGTTTGAAAGATTTCCTCGTAGTGGCTAATGCGAACAAGTATAAGGGTTTTGTTATCTGTCCATGTGTTGACTGTAAGAATCAGAAGGGTTACTCTTCCTCAAGAGAAGTTCACCTGCACCTGCTTCGGCACGGTTTCATGCCAAGCTATAATTGTTGGACCAAGCATGGAGAAAGAGGGGTTATAATGGAAGAAGATGAAGAAGGGGATGATTTCATCGATGAAATCTATCTTGCTCATTTCGGTGATACTTTCATGGAGAATGCTGAAGGTGAAGGGGAAGGTGAAGGGGAAGGTGAAGGTGAAGAAGAGGCACGTGATGAGACCGTTGATGATCTTGGTCGGACCATTGCTGATGCACGGAGACGCTGCGAAACTGAAAAGGAGAGGGAGAATTTGGATCGCATGTTAGAGGATCACAGAAAGTCGTTGTACCCCGGATGCGATGATGGTCTGAAAAAGCTGGGCTGCACACTGGATTTGCTGAAATGGAAGGCACAGGCAGGTGTAGCTGACTCGGCATTTGAAAACTTGCTGAAAATGTTGAAGAATATGTTTCCAAAGAATAACGAGTTGCCCGCCAGTACGTACGAAGCAAAGAAGGTTGTCTGCCCTCTAGGTTTAGAGGTTCTGAAGATACATGCATGCATCAACGACTGCATCCTCTACCGCGGTGAATACGAGAATTTGAATGAATGCCCGGTATGCACTGCATTGCGTTATAAGATCAGAGGCGATGACCCTGGTGACGATGTTGAGGGCGAGAAACCCAGGAAGAGGGTTCTCGCGAAGGTGATGTGGTATGCTCCTATAATACCACGGTTGAAACGTCTGTTCAGGAACAAAGAGCATGCCAAGTTGTTGTGATGGCACAAAGAGGACCGTAAGTCGGACGGGGAGTTGAGACACACCGCAGATGGAACGCAATGGAGAAAGATCGACAGAGAGTTCAAAGATTTTGCAGCTGACGCAAGGAACATAAGATTTGGTCTAAGTACAGATGGCATGAATCCTTTTGGCGAGCAGAGCTCCAGCCATAGCACCTGGCCCGTGACTCTATGCATCTACAACCTTCCTCCTTGGTTGTGCATGAAGCGAAAGTTCATTATGATGCCAGTGCTCATCCAAGGTCCGAAGCAACCCGGCAACGACATCGATGTGTACCTAAGGCCATTAGTTGATGAACTTTTACAGCTGTGGGGCAGACCTGGTGTCCGTGTGTGGGATGAGCCCAAAGAAGAGGAATTTGACCTACGAGCGTTGCTTTTCGTAACCATCAACGATTGGCCTGCTCTTAGTAACCTTTCGGGACTGTCAAATAAGGGATACAATGCATGCACGCACTGCTTACATGAGACTGAAAGTGTACATTTGCCAAATTGTAAGAAGAACGTGTACCTTGGGCATCGTCGATTTCTTCCGAAAATTCATCCAGTAAGAAAGAAAGGCAAGCATTACAATGGCAAGGCAGATCACCGGCCGAAGCCTGCGGAACGCACTGCTGTTGAGGTATTTGATATGGTCAAGGATTTGAAAGTCATCTTTGGAAAGGGTCCTGGCGGACAATCAGTTCCGAAGGGAGCTGACGGGCACGCAGCCATGTGGAAGAAGAAATCTATATTCTGGGAGCTAGAATATTGGAAAGTCCTAGAAGTCCGCTCTGCAATCGACGTGATGCACGTTACGAAGAATATTTGCGTGAACCTCCTAAGCTTCTTGGGCGTGTATGGGAAGACAAATGATACAAAGGAAGCACGGCAGGACCAGCAACGTTTGAAAGACCCTGATGATCGGCATCCGGAATGGTTTCAAGGTCGTGCTAGCTACGCTCTGACCAAAGAAGAGAAGGTCATCTTTTTTGAATGCCTGAGAAGTATGAAGGTCCCGTCTGGATTCTCGTCCAATATAAAGGGAATAATAAACATGGCGGAGAAAAAGTTCCAAAACCTGAAGTCTCATGACTGCCACATGATTATGACGCAATTGCTTCCGATTGCTTTCAGGGGGCTCCTGCCGAAAAATGTTCGAGTAGCCATTGTGAAGCTATGTGCATTCCTCAATGCAATCTCTCAGAAGGTAATCAATCCAGAAGTTCTACCACGGTTACAGAACGATGTGATCCAATGTCTTGTCAGCTTCGAGTTGGTGTTCCCGCCATCCTTCTTCAATATTATGACGCACCTCCTGGTTCACCTAGTCAAAGAGATTTTAATTCTCGGTCCTGTATTTCTACACAATATGTTCCCCTTCGAGAGGTTCATGGGAGTATTAAAGAAATATGTTCGTAACCGTGCTAGGCCAGAAGGAAGCATCGCCAAGGGCTATGGAAATGAGGAGGTAATTGAGTTTTGTGTTGACTTTGTTCCTGAGCTTAAGCCGATTGCTCTTCCTCGATCGCGGCACGAGGGGAGACTAAGTGGAAAAGGCACGATCGGAAGGAAATCAACGATATGTATGGACGGCCATTCTCTGACTGAAGCACACCACACTGTACTAACCAATTCCAGCTTGGTGGCTCCGTACTTTGAGAAACACAAGAATATTTTACTCTCGGACAACCCGGGGAAGCCTGAATCCTGGATTAGGAAGGCCCACATGGAGACTTTCGGCAGTTGGTTGAGAAAACATTTAATGAATGATAATGATGTTGTAGATCAGCTGTACATGTTGGCCAAGACACCATCTTCGACTATAACGACTTTCCAAGGGTACGAGATAAATGGGAATACATTTTACACGATCGCCCAAGATAAAAAGAGCACCAACCAAAACAGTGGTGTCCGCTTTGATGCAGCAACCGAGAATGGGCAAAAGGTCACATATTATGGTTACATAGAGGAGATATGTGAACTTGACTATGGACCCTCCTTTAAGGTCCCTTTGTTCCGGTGCAAATGGTTCAAGCTAACAGGAGGTGGGGTAAAGGTGGACCAGCAATACGGAATGACAATGGTGGATTTCAACAATCTTGGTTACCTTGACGAACCATTCGTCCTAGTGAAAGATGTCGGTCAGGTTTTCTATGTGAAGGACATGAGTAGCAAACCGAGGAAACGGAAAGATAAGAAAACGATCAGTACATCATGCGATGATCCAAAGCGCCACATTGTTCTTTCAGGGAAAAGAAACATCGTGGGAGTGGAGGACAAGACAGACATGTCAGAAGATTATAATATGTTTGCTAAACTTCCGCCCTTCAAAGTGAACACTGACCCAAGCATTAAGTTAAATGATGAGGATGCTCCATGGATACGGCACAATCGTAAGCAAGCAGGGACACAAGGGAAGAAATGATGTGTAATAATTTATTGTACCAAACTTTGTTGAATGGATCATGTGAATTATATTACCTGTGATGTGTTTGGTGTCCATTTTCGTATGATTCGAGATACCACTGATGATACATCAAATTTGGAGTGATTTAGTCATACTCCTGCCTAGGCGTATAATATGCATACTCGTAGTCTTCATAGCCGCCGTCGTCGTCGCTGCTGTCGTCGCCTTCTAAGTTGCCGCCATCGTCGTCGCTGCTGTCGTCGCTGTCGTCGGGCGGCGCTCGTGGCTCGAACTGAGGGTAGCATAGGCGGGGGATATCGCCGGCCGTGATGTAGTCCATGACGCTCTGCAGAGTCCGGCCGTACCACCATAGCCGACGGCCGGCCTCGTGGAAGTTCCCAGGAGGCAGACCGTCCTCCTCATACCTGGCGAGCGCCCTCTCACGCCGATTGATGAAGAAGGCGTCCCAAGTATGCTGGTTATCGGGATGCCAGCGGGGATTCATCCGCTGCTCCGGCGTGAGGTCGAGGTAGTAGTGGTTCGTGATGGCCGCCCGGCGCGCAATACCCTGAGGGACGGGAGGGACCGGCACGCCGCCGGCTCTTAGGCTCCAGCCGGTGGGGACGCGGTAGCCCGGTGGACAAGGGTAGTTCGAGGCGCAAAGCTCCTCCACCTGCTGGTAGGTTAGAGTGGGTGCGGTGGAAGCCATGAGAGAGTGATGAGAGATTGTAGAGATGTGATAATGCTGGGCAAGCCGGGCTACATATATGTAGTGAGAAATGGCGGGAAAAATGGGAGCGGGAAGACAGGAGGCGGGAAGAAAGTGGCGGGAAGAAAGAGGCGGGAAGACAGGGAAGAAATGGCGGGAAGAAGAGGAATCCAGAGCTGGTCATCTAACCTTTAGTCCCGGCTGGTTGGTGCAACCGGGACTAAATGTGGTTTTTGTGTCATCTAAGAAAACTGTCGGTGGGATGCTCAAGAGGGGAAGATCAAGTTCAACAGATAGAACGATGCGCTGACAAAAGCCCTCGGGAATCCTGAACACGGAGGACGTGTACGAGGCATGGGGCACATTCCGTGGAAAATAGGGTTCCCCCAGAACGATGACCCGTACGGTTACAGAAGCCGTAAGAGAAAGATGGATCGGGAAGCAGATGTTGTGGCGCGGTTGGCATCGGAAATGGATGCGATGAAGAAAACCGTGAGTGTACTAGTAGCCGAAAGAGATGCAGCTCGGGCGCAGCATGAAGATCATCCAGCGGATCTCGGAAGCTAGCAGCGGAGAAGCAGCGTGGCTTCCACGGAGGCCCCACCGGCTGGTGCAGATGCACCGACGATCGAAATTACTACACCGGAGCCTCTGGTGGTCGAAATTACTGCACCGGAGCCTCCTCGCTACCCCGTGGACGATATAAAGGAGATGAAAGAATGTCATCTGTATTATCCTATCGGGAACATGTCCATGAAGGTAGCCATCGGCAGTGCTTTACCATGTTTACCTAGAGCACTCCACCACAACAACCCCATTCAAGATGGCTATGCTCGTGTCACGGTGGAGGACATAGTCCAAGGGTTTGAGGACCTGGAGATTGACATTGCTACACCTGAAGGGGAGAAAAGACTTGGAGATGTCAAGCGCCATTTCATTCTATGGCAAAAGAAGTTTATCAAGTTTCTAGGCGAGGCGCCAAGGACAACAAGTCCACCCCCCTACGGTGGTGGTGGTGGCGGTGGCGGTGGTGGTGGTGGTGGTGGTGGTGGTGGCAGTTCACCTACACCTCCGTCACGTCAGCCGAGGCCCCTCAGTCCACAACGTCCGGCGGGTGATCAGACGCCGCCCCCCAGTCCTCGTCTGGCGGGTGATCAGACGCCGCCCCCCAGTCCTCGTCCGGCGGGTGATCAGCCGACGCCCCCCAGTCCACAACGTCCGGCGGGTGATCAGACGCCGCCCCCCAGTCCTCGTCCGGCCGCTGATCAGACGCCGCCCCCCAATCCACCTCCGGCAAAGAAGCAGAGGCAGTCCTGGATTATTAACCCGGACCCTTATGTACCTAAGACCACAAAGGTACCGGAGCCATCACTGAAGCCTCTCCCCACAAGGCCTTGGGAACGTAGTGCCGAGGAAACTGCCGCGGCCGCGGCTGCTGATCATGACAAATGGAAGGCGGACTGCAAGAAGAAAAGAAAGCCCGAGCCCAAGCCAGTATTTTCTGATGAGCAAAAGAAGTGGGCTAAGTCATTTTTGAGCACACCGTCCCAAGCCGCGAAGAATCTGCCTGACGACTATGCACGTGAACTTCATAGGCAGGCACTCATGTTGAAGGAGAAGAAAGAGTGGGCGGAGAACCAGGAGAACAAAGCCTTGGAGGAGGCCGAGAAAATGGAATTAGAAAGTAAAAAAAGCGGGAAACGAGTTGCCCAGCTCGGGGAACAAAGTAAACAATCGATTGCCCCGCTTATAGTGAAAGTCGCCGGTCCGGATGACCCCGATATCATAGCAGCTGCGGCAGCACATGGATTGACTGTAACGAGTGTCAGAGAACAAGCGGCCAACTTAGGTATTACTCTTCGTGAACTGTTAGGCCTTGATGAGGCGCCAGTGAAGGAGGTAGTAATTACATATGTGAAGAATGGGCCTCTCGTCGAGCCTGCGCAGGAAAAGGATCTACCTCCACAAATGAAAGGTCTGCTGAAATGGTACAAGGGTTACATAAAAAATAAAAACGCCAAAAAATATATTTATGCGGAAGTTAGATATGAGCATCACTTCAAACATTACTATGTACAAATTCATCTGAGTGAATTGTTCCAGCTTTTCAATCTGCGCGAGCTCGACAAATCTATCATCAGTTGCTACGTTCTGTAAGTGATTTATTTCTACCCCATCTCGTTCATATTGCCTGCACTATATATATATGTCCTAACTATATTGTTGTGTCCGCTATTATACATGCAGAATGAAGATTAAGGAATGCAGAGTAAGGAACATCCATGATGTTGGGTTCATTGACCCACACATCGTTAATGGATATGTGTTGGAGCATCACCCCGCCGACATGGAGGCAGACCTGTGGCAGTTTCTTACAAAGCAGGAACTCAAAAGTGATATTCTATTTCCTTACCATTTTGGGTGAGTGTTTCTGTCTTGAGCACATTCTCTTTTGTTTACTCCATGCATGGTATGTGGCCGGCTAATCGATGAGTTATGCATGACGTACTGTGCATGTATCGTGTCCGCAGGTTCCACTGGATTCTGCTAGTAATTAAAGTTGACACCTCAGAATGTCTCATCCACGACTCTCTGAATATGGATCCAAAGCTTTGGGGCGGCATGAGAAGAATGCTGCAGAAGTAATTATTTTCATTCATTTGCGCTCTATATCGATCGGCCTATTTCGTTCATTTCCTAATATCAAGTAACTAATAACTCTCTTGTTCATTTAATTTTCTTTGCCTCGTAGGGTTTGGAGACGGTTCGTAGATACAAAGGTCGGTGAATTCAAAAAAGAGCTAGAATTCAAAAGGTCAAAGGCTAAGAATGTTAGGGATATTCAGCCAGCGGGGACCAATCTATGTGGATACTATGTCTGTGAGATGAACCGGAGATACACCTCTGAGCGGGTTCCGAGTGATACCAATGCTCAGAGGAATAACCTCCGGATGATGCTTAGTCCAGAAGCTCGCTTCCGACCACTTCAAGAGGAACTAGCTGGATGGTTCAGCAGGGAAGTCCTCCATCGTAAAGGAGAACACCATTACGAGGACGTAGAACTTTATATGCATTAAATTATGTATGGAAACTTGTTCAAAATTGTATATGGTCATCCGATGATATTGAATATATATTGTATATTCCTCTTGAATTCTTTTTGGTTCTAATTTCAAATTTGTTTGAAATTGTATATTCATATGCATGTATGTAGTACCGTAGAATATGTAAAACTCCTTCAAAATTAAAATAAAGCACAAAAGAAATAAAACAATACAAATTAAACAGAAAACAGGTTTAGGGGGGGGGGGGGCTAAAACCCTAAACCTGTGGCGGCCTTTAGTCGCGGTTGGCCAGAAGAACCGCGACTAAAGGTCCTCCGCCCCGACGGCCGCTTGACGCCCACGTGGACGGGCCTTTAGTCGCGGTTCTTAAGCAACCGCGACTAAAGTGGGGGTCCTTTAGTCGCGCCTATTTGGTCGCGGTTGCGCAACCGCGACTAATGGCAGTTGCGAACCGCGACCAAAGGCCCTTTTTCCACCAGTGTTCTAAGATTGTATCACGATTGTGTTTCTTCTAAGATTATATCACACTTATACCATCAGTTGGGTGTGCTGGCTCTTGCTTCCTTTTTATTCTCTCGGTTATTTTCACCATGGTTTGACTGCTTCGACCATGCTACCTAGTTTGTGATTCGCAAAATGAAAAATGCATAGTGGAAATTTGCATTCTTGTTTGGTCATGAAATTTGAGATGCGCAGTAAAAATCCTGTGATTACAAAATTGTGACTATTTGATCATCGCCGACGCTTCAAGGTTTCCATCTCAAACTCAACCAATGCCAATCATCATGTCATGCTTGGTTTCCTCCCCGGTGGGCGACCAACCTTGGTGGATCACTGGGGTGTACGACCTCCGGGACGGACGAGAAAATCGCCCTACTCGGCGACTTTTAGGACGTGTGCACTTTGCGTGTAGGGCTTTGGCTCTTGGGCGATGGCTTCAACATGATCACATGTGCCGCTGATAAGATTAACCACCGCCTAGATCGTTGTGTCAGACATCGCTTCCAGTTATTCATCGTGGATGAGGAACTTCGTGACCTCTATCTTCATCGGCGACGCTATACTTGGTCGAACAAGCGTGATCATCCCATGCATGTTCGGAACGATCGCGTCCTCTGCGTATCCTCTGGAGAGACCACTCACATGCATTGTCTAATGCCTTGTCTCTCCTCTACTACATCGGACTACTATCCGCTCTTTTGTGGATTGCACGGCTCGCGCCCGCCGCTTCCACTTTGAGCACTTCTGGCCGCAGCTTGCAAGGCTTCCTCGACGTCATCTCTGAAGCGTGGCAATCAGTGACCCTGGACCCTGGCCCCTTTCAACACCTCTATTCGCGTCTTCTGGCCACTGCTCGCCGACTCCAGAGCTGGAGCGCCTTCACCATTGGCAACGTCACGCTTCATCTAAAGGTCGCCCGTGAGGTCATGCTCAGTTCAACGATGCGTAAGACCTTTGGCTGCTCTCTGACTTTGAAACCCGACTCTGCCGCAAGCTCAAGGTTGCGTACCTTGGTTTGGCATGCCTCGATCGATTCCTCGCCCTCCTTCATTTCCTTTGGCTCAAGAATGAAGAGACTACCTCCTCCTGCCATCGTTTGCATGCCTCGCACAGGAGGCAAAAGACCATGTATTCTTCTCGAAGTAGGATGATCTGGCTAAGGGTGCATATGACCACCTCACCAACATCCTTGGCACCATCGACGTGCATGGTTCCGCCATTAATCTAGCTAAGATCCATCCTACTGTGTTCGATCTTTACGCGCTAGGAACCCCCTTTTCGGAGGATGGGATCTGGGCGGCGGTGAAGTCTCTCCCTGCTAGCAACGTGCCCGACCCCGATGGCTTCTTTCGGAGTTCTTTTGCAGCTATTGGACTGTGATCAAGGCTGACGTTTGTGCGGCCTTTGATAAGCTATACACTCTAAACAACATGGGTTTCTGTAAGCTCAATGGGGCTTTCATTAGTTTGTTGCCCAAGACGCTCGATGTTGAGTCTCTTCATCATTTGGACAATAAGCTTGATTCACCTCTTTGCAAGCTTTTCACGGAATACTCTAGCTCGTGTCGTGCCTCCGTTTGGGGCACTGGTCTCGGCTAATCAGAGTGTGTTTATTGACGGACGTTACATCCATGATAACTTCTTGTTGGTGCAACAAACCATGTGTCTCCTATACACAACTTAAAGTTGTGGCGGATGCTTCTCAAGCTTGATATCGCGCGTGTTTCGATTCAGTTTCGTGGGCCTTCCTCCTCGACACCTTGGTGCACCTCAGATTCGGTCATCGATTGGTAGCAATATTTTGGTCTGGATAGAAATTTGTATGCTCTACAAGTTTTGGTGTACTGTTGTAGCCGATTTAAACTTCTTTCGTTATGAATATAACTTTTTGTTCTGTTGTTGGAGATGCTCTAACAACAGTGAAACATGACGAAATATGGTACTCCTGCGTGAACAAGGATTTTGTTTAGAGTAGTACTTGCCACGCTTTGTGTGGACGAGGATTTGTGGTCACGACACATAGATCCTAAAGCGTGTTTTTATTTTTGACTTCTGATTTTCAAACTTTTATATTTTTTGATTGAAAAGTCCAAATTAGATTCTGTTTTCATATCCGTCTTTCTCGTGACGAGGGATTTCAAATAAGATACTTTTTGAATACATTTTGAAAATAAACATTAAGTTTCAACTCTTGAAACTTAGTAAGAGCGACCGATAAAATCACAATATTTGTGCCTGCAACCGATAGAAAAAAATGTCTAAAAATGTTATCTATGAAACTTGGTAAAAGCTAGTGAGAAAATCACAAGTTTCAGATGAAAAATCGTAAGTTTCAATGACTGGAACTTTAAAAATTACGGTGCCCTAGTGCAGGGTACAAGTACTTGTGAATCGTGAGGTAATCGACCGGCCGGACAGGGCTTGGCAGGTGCTTGCCCCAGCACCTGCGTGCCTCTGCGAACTTGCGCGCTTTGTGTATGCATGTGTGTGTTTTAAGATTGTCACACTTGTACTTGTACAATCAATTGGATCTTTGGCTCCTGCTTTTTTATTTCTCTCAGTTATTTTCACCATGTTCTTTTAGTTTGACTATTTTAAGCATGAATTCCATTTTGGAGAGCAGAAATCAAGTTTGATTATTTGATCATAACAAGTGTGTGGAGTAAAATCCCACTGATTACAAAGTTTGACTGTTTGATCAAGATTTTTCTTTTCTTTTCTGATAACTGATCAAGAATTTTATTTGCCGAGTATAAACCCCTCGATTAAAAGTTTGATTAACTGGCCTTGATATTCAATTTACACATCCATCCCTCAATTAACAAATATACGCACACAGAACACGCACTATGGGTTGGGCTTATTGATCAATGGTGATTTTTCTGGGATTCATCATTTTTTCTGTTCACTTCACTTGTACTAATCCCATTTTTAGAGTCCGGACCAAAATGGAGCCTTCCCGTGTGTTTGGATTTTCAGCCGTCGGATTAGCCTTCTAAATTGACCGAGGCCGTCGGGTTTTCGTCCAGAGTGATCCTGGCCGTCGGATCTTCGTCTGGATCAATCCTACCCGTCGGATCGAACAAAACAGTGTGGTGCCACCGCCTATAAATCTCGTGCCCCACCGAGGGTATTCTCGTGTTTTCACACACATGCATATAAAACGCAGCACGCCCATGTTTAACCCTAGCCGCCGCTCCTCCCGCATCCTCTTCCTCTCCTCCCGCACTCGCGCCTCTCCTATTCCTCCCCGCCATGGCTCCCCGCCCTCTTCCTCGTGCCGCCATTTCTGCCTCCTCCCCTCCGGCCGCCACCTCTGCCTCTTGCCCCTCTCACCGCTCCTCCTCCTGTAGCATCTCATCCCCCTCGCACCCTTCCTCCTCCCCTCCTGTCATTCCCCTCCCCTAACTCTAGAACTGACGAGGAGGTCGAGTCGCTGTCTGCTGCCGGCCCAAGGTCACCGAGGGGCATGGGCCATGACTCGCCCGACCGCTGCACCCTGGCGATGCAGGGCCAAAGGCGACGGCCGCGCTTCACCATCACCGAGAGGAGCAACGGCCGTCCACGTCACCATTGCCATTGTCCTTCAGGTGCTCTTCCTGTTTCTCTCGTCGCCCCCTCCTAGCCACTGATCTGGATCTCCTCTCCGTTTATTATGGCATGGCTTGCAACTGTACCATAGATTTGAGTGATAGGATTGTTGTGCATACTATAATGTGGAATCAAGATTCTGGTTGAGAGAGAGAGATCTTGCTTGTGTCCTGTAATCAAATTTAAATGACACTCTATTTATAGTAGATAGGCACATGGTTCATTGCTGTCTTGCTAGACCTATGTGCAAATGCCAATGTGTTTATCTGTACATATAGCGGTCTCTTTGATTTTTTCTTCCTCTAGGAGATGATGCTGAAAATGATCGCATTTATGAAGTTATGCTCTGCTTTGGCTCATGTTTATATCTTAATCCAAGTAACTAGTTCTGTCTTTTGTCAACGAGGTTCTTCATGGTGGCGTGCTGAACCTGGACCGGCCTCTTCTCGGGCAGCAACAACCTCTTCTTGGCAAGCATGGATCGCAGGGTTGTCTTCCTCTCTGGCCTCTTCCACACCATCATGGATATTATGAGCTTGAGGCAATGTATTAACAGCCAAATCATGAGAAGGTGGGGTTTCATTCTGTACTCTGATATTGTGCACAATCATATATGTGCGTTCCTCTGGTTGCCATGGCTAGGGGTAATGAGACATCGATTAGGCTAGCCCCGACCTGCACATGCTTAGATATGGGGCTACAGATTGTAGACCTGGTGACATGAAATTTTGCAAGTCGTGTTTGCAGTAAACTTTTGAAGGAAATATGCCCTAGAGGCAATAATAAAGTTATTATTTATTTCCTTATATCATGATAAATGTTTATTATTCATGCTAGAATTGTATTAACCGAAAACATAATACATGTGTGAATACATAGACAAACATAGTGTCACTAGTATGCCTCTACTTGACTAGCTCATTAATCAAAGATGGTTGAGTTTCCTGACCATGGACATGAGTTTTCATTTGATTAATGGGATCACATCATTAGGAGAATGATGTGATTGACTTGACCCATTCCGTTAGCTTAGCACTAGATCGTTTAGTTTGTTGCTATTGCATTCTTCATGACTTATACATGTTCCTATGACTATGAGATTATGCAACTCCCGTTTACCGGAGGAACACTTTGTGTGCTACCAAACGTCACAACGTAACTAGGTGATTGTAAAGGTGCTCTACAGGTGTCTCCAAAGGTACTTGTTAAGTTGGCATATTTCGAGATTAGGATTTGTCACTCCGATTGTTGGAGAGGTATCTGTGGGCCCACTCGGTAATGCACATCATTTAAGCCTTGCAAGCATTGCAACTAATGAGTTAGTTGCGGGATGATGTATTACGGAACGAGTAAAGAGACTTGCCGGTAACGAGATTGAACTTGGTATTGAGATACCGATGATCGAATCTCGGGCAAGTAACATACCGATGATAAAGGGAACGACGTATGTTGTTATGCAGTTTGACCGATAAAGATCTTCGTAGAATATGTAGGAGCCAATATGAGCATCCAGGTTTCGCTATTCGTTATTGACCGGAGACGTGTCTCGGTCATGTCTACATAGTTCTCGAACCCGTAGGGTCCGTACGCTTAAAGTTTGATGACGGTTATATTATGAGTTTTTGTGATTTGATGTACTAAAGGTAGTTTGGAGTCCCGGATGTGATCACGGACATGACGAGGAGTCTCGAAATGGTTGAGACATGAAGATTGATATATTGGACGACTATATTAGGAGACCGGAATTGTTCCGGGGGTTATCGGATATATACCGAAGTACCGGGGTTACCGGAACCCCCCGGAGGTTATTGGGCCTCATGGGCCCAAGTGGTGGAAGAGGAGAGGCGGCCAAGGGGCAGCCGCGCCCCCCAAAGTCCGAATTGGACAAGGAAGGGGGGCGGTGCCCCCCTTTCCTTGCCCCCCCTTTCTCCTTCCCTCTCCTCTCCTACTCCAAGATGGAAGGGAGGAGTCCTACTCTCGGTGGGAGTAGGACTCCTCATGGGGCGCGCCAAGGGTGGCCGGCCCCCTCCCCCTCCTCCACTCCTTTATATACGGGGAGGGAGGCACCCCCTAGAGACACAACAGTTGATCCTTTGGATCTCTTAGCCATGTGCGGTGCACCCCTCCACCATAATCTACCTCGGTCATATCGTAGCAGTGCTTAGGCGAAGCCCTGCGTCGGTAGAATATCATCATCGTCACTACGCCGTCGTGCTGACGGAACTCTCCCTCAAAGCTCAGCTGGATCGGAGTTCGAGGGACGTCATCGAGTTGAACGTGTGCCGAACTCAGAGGTGTCGTGCGTTCGGTACTTGATCGATCGGATCGTGAAGACGTACGACTACATCAACCGCGTTGTGCTAATGCTTCCGTTTTCGGTCTATGAAGGCACGTGGACGCACTCTCCCCTCTCATTGCTATGCATCACCATGATCTTGCATGTGCGTTGGATTTTTTTGAAATTACTACGTTCCCCAACAACTTTAGAAAAGAAGATATTTCTACTACTCAGGTTTCCTCTATATGGGTTGTTGCTTTGATTAAGATTGCTTCAGTTTTATGATGCCACAAATATTGTTTTATTTTCATAATTGAAATATCAGGGAAAAATATTTGGCGTAGATCGTTCTTGAATCCCTCGAACCTTCCCACAAACCATATCCTTTTTAGCATGAGCATATATCTTGAATAATGTATGTGCTTACACATGTGTCTGATACGTCTCCAACGTATCTATATTTTTTGATTGTTCCATGCTATTACATTACCTGTTTTGGATGTTTATGGGCTTTAATATACACTTTTATATTATTTTTGGGACTAGCGTATTAACCGGAGGCCCAGCCAAATTGCTGTTTTCTTGCCTATTTCAGTGTTTCGAAGAAAAGGAATATCAAACAAAGTCCAAACGGAATGAAACCTTTAGGAGAGTTATTTTTTGGAACGGAAGCAATCCAGGAGACTTGGAGTGTACGTTAGGGAAGCAACAAGGTGGCCATGAGGCAGGGAGGCGCGCCTGCCCCCCTGGGCGCGCCCCCCACCCTCGTGGGCCCCTCGTGGCTCCCCTGACCGACTTCTTTCGCCTATATATGTCCATATACCCTAAAAACATCGAGGAGCAGAACAGATCGGGAGTTCTGCTGCTAGAAGCCTTCGTAGCCATCGAAAACCAATCTAGACCCGTTCCGGCACCCTGCTGGAGGGGGGAATCCCTCTCCGGTGGCCATCTTCATCATCCTGGTGCTCTCCATGACGAGGAGGGAGTAGTCCACCCTCGGGGCTGATGGTATGTACCAGTAGCTATGTGTTTGATCTCTCTATCTCTCATGTTCTTGAGGTGATACGATCTTGATGTATCGCGAGATTTGCTATTATAGTTGGATCTTATGATGTTTCTCTCCCTCTACTCTCTTGTAATGGATTGAGTTTTCCCTTTAAAGTTATCATATCGAATTGAGTCTTTAAGGATTTGAGAACACTTGATGTATGTCTTGCATGTGCTTATCTGTGGTGACAATGGGATATCACATGATCCCCTTGATGTATGTTTTGGTGATCAACTTGCGGGTTCCGTGACCTTGGGAATCTATGCATAGGGGTTGGCACACGTCTTCGTCTTGAATCTCCAGTAGAAACTTTGGGGCACTCTTTGAAGTACTTTGTGTTGGTTTGAATAGATGAATCTGAGATTGTGTGGTGCATATCGTATAATCATACCCATGGATACTTGAGGTGACATTGGAGTATCTCGGTGACATTAGGGTTTTGGTTGATTTGTGTCTTAAGGTGTTATTCTAGTACGAACTCTAGGATAGATTGAATAGAGAGAATAGCTTCTTGTTATTTTACTACGGGCTCTTGAATAGATCGACCAGAAAGGATAACTTTGAGGTGGTTTCGTACCCTACCATAATCTATTTGTTTGTTCTCCACTATTAGTGACTTTGGAGTGACTCTTTGCTGCATGTTGAGGGATAGTTATATGATCCAATTATGTTATTATTTTTGAGAGAACTTGCACTAGTGAAAGTATGAACCCTAGGCCTTGTTTCCTAGCATTGAATACCGTTTACGCTCACTTTTATCACTTGCTACCTTGCTGTTTTTATATTTTTAGATTACAAAAACCTATATCTACCATCCATATTGCACTTGTATCACTATCTCTTCGCCGAACTTGTGCACCTATACAATTTACCATTGTATTGGGTGTGTTGGGGACACAAGAGACTCTTTGTTATTTGGTTGCAGGGTTGTTTGAGAGAGACCATCTTCATCCTATGCCTCCCACGGATTGATAAACCTTAGGTCATCCACTTGAGGGAAATTTGCTACTGTCCTACAAACCTCTGCACTTGGAGGCCCAACAACGTCTACAAGAAGAAGGTTGTGTAGTAGACATCAGTGTCCTTCTACTTTTTTATCTTGATGGATCAGAGTGCAGGTCTGATGTAGTGGCAACAACAACAGTGGAGGGGGCACAAGCAGGCCCACATATTTTCTGAAAATCCAGTCATATTTTGCAACCTTTCACATGTGAGTCTGCAGAAAGTTTTATGAAAATGTACTCTAATTCAGTATTGAAGGTTTGGTTTGATAGAAATGGATTACTTAAACTGCAGCTTTTGTTGTACTAGCATTGCTGGACATATTTATCTTCATATGTGGGAAGATGGGATGAGGTTGAAGAATGAATCCGGTAATGCAAAGAACAGGTGGGCACCTGCAAAGTGGTGATGAGGAAGGAGTCTTGCAGGAGAAAGTTTCGGAGCAAGATGGTCTCACATCCACGCAGATCCATGAAAATAGTAATTATATCGAACTTGACTTTTTATGTTCTGAAAGATGCAAATGTTGACCACCACATTCCTTATGTTCATGCGACCACTGAAATAATCATGATGATCTCGAAGAATTTCCGAGCAGTTATGTCATCAATATTCATTTATTAGTTTGTTTAGGTCTGTGTGTGTGCGTGTGTGTGGAAAGTAATTTTATATGCTCCCCTCAAGCTGTGAGCAATCTAATTTATTGAGCTTTGTTGTAGTAAATAGTTTGTGTTCTAGCTAACTTCAAATTGTGTCTGCCTCCTGATCTTCATCTTATCTCATCTGACTTGGGAAGCTAACATGGATGCTCTCTTTCCTTGGCAGCACAACTGAGGGCGAGCAACAGGCGGAGTTGGATGCACAACATGGGAGATCGAAAAGAAGGTTGATTGCAGGATTGCACTGCTAACTGTTCCACGTAGGCAATCAGACTCTTCAAAATATAACGTAAGGAAAGGTTGATGTTTGCCAAGTTTCCCCTACTGCTCTTCTTATGCATGATTCCTTATGAAAATTCACAAAAGGTGGCTAGCTGAGTAAATGAATGTACTTTTGGTCTGATTCATGCTATCAAAATTACATTGAGGTCGTGACTGATTGTGCACTAGAATCTTGACTGTGATTCATATAGTTTGGTGTTTATATTATGCTTAAGGCTTAGGTCTTTCGCCTGAAAGTATTATTATTTGATTGAATTAATTTAAGTTTTAGTTGATCATTATTTTTATGGGACTAGAAAATGAAGCTTTTTTTATTTGTATTGTCATGCATTCTTTATTCTTTTTTCTCCTGTTGGTTTTGCTTCCTACAACCACCATTTTCATTAGAAAGCATCTCTCTCCCTCCCTCCCTCCCTCTCTCTCTCTCTGATCGATGCTCTTTCCATCACCTTGGATTGCAGGTCACCACTTGTAACGCCCTCGATGCGGCTATATCTCCTACATGTCGAAGCACGACTTAGAGGCATAACCGCATTGAAAGCAATGTCGCAAGTAAGGTAATCTTCACAACAACCCATGTAAATAGATAAAAGGGGAAAGGATACATAGTTGGCTTACACTCGCCACATCACACAAATACATGAATAACATTACAATCATCCAATGCACTCATGGTCCGACTATGGTACCAAAATAAAGATCAATCCCCACATGTGACAAAGTCCCCGATCACCCTAACTAGGCACCACTACTGATCATTTGGGAAAGACACGTAGTAACGGCGAGAGTCTTCATCGAACTCCCACTTGAGGTCAAGCGCATCGTCTGGAACGGTATCATCAGTCCCTGCATCTGGTTTGGAATTAATCTGTGAGTCACGGGGACTCAGCAATCTCGCACCCTCGCGATCAAGACTATTTAAGCTTATAGGTAAGGTAAGGTATGATGTGGAGCTGCAGCAAGCGACTATCATATATGGTGGCTAACCTATTCGCAAAAGAGAGCGAGAAGAGAAAGCAAAGCACGGACGAACAACTACGATCAAGAAGTGATCCTAGAACAACCTACGTCTAGCATTACTACAACACCGTGTTCACTTCCCAGACTCCGCCGAGAAGAGACCATCACGTTTACACACGCAGTTGATTCATTTTAATTAAGTTAAGTTTCATGTTATCTACAACCGGACATTAACAAATTCCCATCTGCCCATAACCGTGGGCACGGCTTCCGAAAGTTCAAATCCCTGCAGGGGAGTCCCAACTTAGCCCATCACAAGTTCTCAAGGTCAACGAAGGATATTCCTTCTCCCGAGACATTCCAATCAGACACGGCATCCCGGTTACAAGACATCCTCGATAATGGTAAAACTAAACCAGCAACACCACCCAGATGTTCCGACAAATCCCGATAGGAGTTGCACATATCTCATTCTCAGGGCACACCGGATGAGCAAGACGTCGGGTAGGCCAGCCCAGAGTTGCCCCTGGTAGCCCCGGACATCGCTCAATTGGACCAACACTTAGAGAAACACTGGCCGGGGGGGGGGGGTTAAAATAAAGAAGACCCTTGAGTCCGTGAAACCCAAGGGAAAAAGGCTAGGTGGCGAATGGTAAAACCAAATGTTGGGCATTGCTGGAAGAGTTTTATTCAAGGCGAACTGTCAAGGGGTTCCCATTATAACCCAACCGCGTAAGGAACGCAAAATCCGGTAACATAACACCGATATGACGAAACTAGGGCGGCAAGAGTGGAACAAAACACCAGGCATAAGTCCGAGCCTTCCACCCTTTACCAAGTATATAGGTGCATTAAGATAACAAGATAATATAGTGATATCTCGACAATAAACAAAGTTCCAACAAGGAACAATCTCCAATCTTCACCTGCAACTAGCAACGCTATAGGAGGGGCTGAGCAAAGTGGTAACATAGCCAATCAACGGTTTGCTAGGACATGGTGGGTTAGAGGTTTGACATGGAAATTTGGGAGGCATGATAAGTAAGTGGTAGGTATCATAGCATAGGCATAGCAAAAGAGCGAGCATCTAGCAAGCAAAGATAGAAGTGATTTCGAGGGTATGATCATCTTGCCTGCAAAGTTGTCAGAGTTGACTTGATCCTCGTAAGCGAACTCAATGGGCTCCTCGTTCACGAACTCGTCTCCCGTCTCTACCCAAACAAGGACAACAAGCAAACAGAACACAATCAACCATGTGCAATGCTCATACAACATGATGCAAACATGGTATGATATGCGGGATGCGGTAAGTGATGCATATGCTAGATTGGACAAGGAATGATTGAACCTGGCCTCAACCTGGAAATCCAAGAGTGCCACTGGAAAGGTGAGGTGATTTCGGTTGAAATCGATATAAAGATCACCGGAATCGGATGCACGGTCTGGAAATGGCAAGCAAAACAAATATGGCACCGGTCTGCGATAATCAACAAGTGACCAACTTAATGCATCAAGATAGATATGCTACAACACTCAAAAATGACAACAAAATACATGGCCGGGATCCACTCATAAAGCTTGACAAAAGATAAACACTGAGCTACGGCTAATTCATCCATTAACAGGTTCAAACAAGCATGGCAAAAGTGCAAATGATAAAAGGTTTCAGACTTGGTGAAATTAACACAAGTCTGGAATTTAACATGGCAAAGAAAGGAATGGCATGAAGCTACTCAAAGCACTTAACAAAAGTCCCTTAGTGACCTTGAACCAAAAGGGATCAGAAAATACAATTGCAAGCATGTGAACATGGCAAAAACATAAACATATTCAGACTTAGTGAAAAACTGGAGCATGCAAATCAGTTAACGAGTAGGCATGTTTACGAGCTCGATGCACTCACTACAGAGCATGGCATGACAAACTAAGCATACACCCATCAAGAATACATGGCATAGCATCTAGACATGGCAAGAACAATAACATAGCATGCACGGATCAAATAGCAACATCCTCGGCAAAATCGCTAAACATGTCAACAATCTGCCAGGATTAATTTATAGCAAAAGTAGAGCTCGATTGACTCAAGCTAGGGTGCTTCATAAATGCAAAAAAAGACATGGATGGATAGAGCACCACAATGTTAACAAAATATCCTTACTGACCATCCTCAAAAGAGGCATGGATCACTAGGAAACAACAAGAACATATGGCATAACAACAAAATCAGGACAAGGACTTTGTGAAATTCTAAGTCCCTGAAATCAGCATTACCGATTACGCTACTTTGCAAGCTTGTGCTAGTCATCAAAAATATCACAAAAATACATGGCAAGCACCTCTGTACAGATGGCAAGGCATATAACAAAACACATGTAGAGCTCAGAGTCATAGCACGCACACATTAAACATGGAAAAAATGACAAATAGCTATTTGCTGAAACAGATCTGTCAAATTCCTCACATAGCCCTCTTCCAACAGCATTTCGGGCATCAAGATGAGCTCAAATGAAAATGATGCAATGAGATGAAATGATTTACTCGTCGAGACGAACATTTTGATATGCTACACGCACGAATCAGATCTACAATGAGAGAGTTATGGCATGTGTAAGAATGCAAAAAATTAGGGTTCCTCGGAAAAAGTCAACCGAGAGACTTTTGGTTCTGGATCTGGCCGTTCCACTGTAGCAGCGCGGCGCGGTTCCTGAGGTCGCCAGAGGAAGAAGCTTGCCGGGGCGGCTCGCCGGAGGCGCTCGTCGCCGGCGATGGAGGCGTCGGCCGCGGGCGGTGAGGAGGGGAGGCGCGGCCGGGCGGCGCCGGCGTTGAGGCGGCTGCAAGGACGAGGCGGCGGCGGCGCGGCAGACCGCGGTGGCGAGGTGGCGGCTCCCACCGGCGAGGGAGGCAGGCGACGGCGCGGCGAGCGTAGGCGGCGGGGCGGCACGGCTCGCCAGAGCGCGAAGGGACGAGGCAGCGCGGTGCGGTGCCACTGGCCCGGTGGGTGGCTCGGGCGGGCCTCCCGCAGGCTCGCCGGGCCGCGCGGTCGAGTGGCAGTGACAGGGACAGGTGGCGGTCGCTGAGAGGGCGCGGGCGGCGGCGGACGTTGTCCGGCGCCGGTGGACACGTCCGGCGCGCGGAAAGGAGCGGGGAGCTAGGGTTAAGGTAGACTTGATCCGAAATTTCGGGGAGGAGGCCTTTTTATAGATAGGAGGAGCTAGGAGGCTCCAAATTGAGTACGGTTTGCGGCCACGCGATCGTGATCGAATGCTCTAGATGATGGAGCAGGTTTAGGTGGGTTTTGGGCCAAATTGGAAGGGTGTGGGCTGCAACACAAACGAGGCCTTATCGGTCCCTCGGTTAACCGTTGGAGTAACAAACAAAGTCCAAATGGCACGAAACTTGATAGGCGTTCTACCGGTAGTAAACCAAGACCGCATGACAAGTCTCGGTCCAATCCGGAAATGTTTAACCCCCACACACGAAAAGAGGTAGAAAGGGGCACCGGAGGAGATAGGAGCGCAGGAATGCAAAATGGATAACGAGGAAAATGCTCGAATGCCTGAGACGAACACGTATGCAAATGCAATACACATGATGACATGATATGAGATGCATGACAAAGGCAACAACACACGGAGACAAAATCCCAACACTGAGGAAAATAAAATAACTTAGGCCGGAAACGGGAAGAGTTGGGATACATATAAGGTAAAATACATCCGGGGTGTTACAACACTCCACCAGTACGAAAGGATCTCGTCCCGAGATCTAGGACTGGAAAAACGCCGGGTACTCAGAACGGAGGTGGTCCTCGCGTTCCCAGGTGGCTTCACGGTTGGAATGGTGTGACCACTTGACTTTGAGGAATTTGATAGACTTGTTGCGAGTCTTGCGCTTAGTTTCTTCTAGAATAGCAACTGGGTGCTCACGATAAGAAAGGTCTTCTTGGAGATCAATGTCTTCGAAGTTGACGATGCGGTCAGGGGTCTTGAAGCACTTGCGGAGCTGAGATACATGGAACACGTTGTGCACATTAGCAAAGTTGGAGGGAAGCTCGAGTTGATAAGCAAGATCACCTCTCTTGCTGACGATCTTGAAAGGAACCACGTATCTAGGGGCAAGCTTCCCTTTGATACCGAAGCGATGAGTACCTTTCATTGGAGAGACGCGGAGGTAAACATGGTCTCCGATCTCGAAAGCCAAATCACGATGCTTACTATCATAGTAGCTCTTCTGGCGCGATTGCGCTCCTTTGAGGTTATCACGAATGACTTTGCACATCTCTTCTGCCTCCGTGACCAAGTCATTTCCAAGAAGTTGATGTTCACTGGTCTCTGACCAGATAAGAGGAGTACGACACTTCCTGCCATGGAGAATTTCAAATGGGGCCTTGCCCGAACTCGCTTGGAAGCTGTTGTTGTAGGAGAACTCGGCATATGTAAGACAATCTTCCCACTTCATACCGAAAGAGACAACGCAAGCCCTGAGCATATCTTTGAGAATCTGATTGACACGCTAGACTTGGCCGCTAGTTTGAGGATGAAAAGCTGTGCTGAAACGGATGTTGGTGCCCATGGCCTTCTGAAAAGAATCCCAAAACTTCGAGGTGAAGATGCTACCACGATCTGAAGAAATCAACTGCGGAATGCCGTGCAGAGAGACAATCCGAGAGGTATAAAGCTCTACCAATTGAGCTGCAGTGATAGACTCTTTGATAGGAAGGAAATGAGCCACTTTAGTGAGTTTGCCGATGACAACGAATATAGCATCATTGCCACGCTTAGACTTTGGGAATCCCGTCATGAAGTCCATCTCAATGTGGTCAAACTTCCATTCTGGAATGGCAAGAGGTTGGAGGAGACCAGCTGGTCGTTAGTGTTCTGCCTTCACTCTTCTGAAGACATCACATTCATTCACGAACTAAGCAATATCACGCTTCATTCGAGTCCACCAATACGCCTGCTTGAGGTCCTGGTACATCTTCATACTCCCGGGGTGGATGGAGAGGAGTGAATTGTGAGCCTCATTCATAATGACTTTATGAAGGTCACCTTTAGGCACAACAATGCGATCCTTGAAGAAGAGAGTATCCTTGTCATCAAGGCGATAGCACTTGTACTTTGGTTGACTCTTGGCAATCCCAATCTTCACCTTCTTCACCATAGCATCAAGAAGTTGAGCCTCGCGAATCTAATCTTCCAAAGTAGGAGAGACTTGAAGGTTGGTGAGGAAACCTTGAGGAACAACTTGCAGATTGAGTTTGCGGAAAGCTTCACGAAGCTCGGGTTGGTAAGGCTTGAGAATCACACTGTTGCAGTAAGCCTTCCTGCTCAATGCGTCAGCAATTACATTGGCCTTGCCTGGAGTATATTCGATACTCAGATTATAGTCTTGAATCATTTCGACCCAACGAGTCTGCCTGAGGTTGAGATTAGGCTGAGTGAAGATCTACTTGAGACTCTTGTGGTCAGTGAAGATGTCCACTTTTCTTCCCAATAAGAGATGTCTCCAAGTCAAAAGAGCATGCACAACTGCCGCCAACACGAGGTCATGAGTGGGGTAGTTCTTCTCGTTGGGCTTCAACTGGCGAGAAGTATATTCCACAACTTTCTTCTCTTGCATCAATACTGCACCAAGACCTTGAAGAGAGGCATCGCAGAAGACCTCGAATGGTTTGGATTCATCAGGAGGAGTCAGAACTGGAGCAATGACTAATTTCTCTTTTAGGGTGTTGAAAGCGATGTCACATTTAGGAGACCAAACGTACTTGATGTGCTTCTAGAGAAGGTTGGAAAGAGGCTTTGCAATCTTTGAAAAGTTCTCAATGAACCTTCAACAGTAGCTTGCGAGACCAAGGAAGCTGCGGAGTTGCTTCACGTTCTGAGGTGGTTCCTAATTCACAATTGCAGACACCTTCTCAGGATTCACCGCTATGCCCTTGGCAGAGATGATATGCCCAAGATAGAGAACCTCATTGAGCCAATACTCACACTTTGAAAACTTGGCGTAGAAGTGATGTTCTTTGAGCTTATCCAACACCAAACGCAAGTGCTTGGCATGATCTTCCTTGTTCTTGGAAAAGACCAAAATGTCATCGAGCTAGACCAAGACGAAGTCATTTGTGTAGGGGTTGAAGATGAAGTTCATCATGCGAGAGAAAGTCGGCGGAGCGTTGACGAGGCCAAAAGACATGACAGTGTATTCATATGAACCATAGCTTGTTCTGAAAGCCGTCTTGGGGATATCTTGCTCATGAATTCGAATTTGGTGATAGCCCATACGGAGATCAAGCTTGGAGAATACTTGAGCACCTTTGAGTTGTTCAAACAGCTCGTTGATGTTGGGAAGTGGGTACTTGTTCTTTATAGTCTTCTTGTTCAATGGATAGTAGTCAACACAAAGTCTGTCCGTTTCATCCTTCTTCTTCACAAAAAGAACTCCACAACCCCACGGAGAAGAACTAGGTCAGATGAGACCCATACGCTCTTGTTCATCGAGTTGTTTCTTCAGCTCCTTCAACTCTTTAGGTCCCAGCTTGTAAGGATATTTGCAAACAGGTTTCGTGCCACGCTCAAGATCGATGACAAATTCAACTTGCCGGTGCAGAGGCATTCCTGGAAGCTCTTCTGGAAACACGTCTTGATATTCGCAAACGACTGGAATTTTCGAGATGGCCCCCATCTCATCCTTCTCATTGAGAGAAAACAGACGAATGGTATCATCCCTTGCAGCAAAGACAATTACATCCTCAGACGAATAAGTCAATTGAATCTTCCTGGCAGCACAATCAAGCTGAGCCTTGTGCTTAGAAAGCCAGTCCATTCCAAGAATAAGATCAATATCCGAGTTACCAAGGACCATTGGAGAAGAAAGAAACTTGTAGTCAGCCAACGTGATAGTAACATCCGGAGCCATCATTTTGGTGTTCATGAACAAACCCGGAGAAGAAACCGCTATCGGCTTAGGCAAATCAACAGTATGCACATCATGCATGGATGCAAAAGGCTTTGATAAAAATGACAAAGATGCACCAGTATCAAAAAGAGCTCTTGCGGGAATGTCATTAACAGGAAGGTTACCCATAATCACAGCTGGCGAGTCCTCTGCCTGAGCTGCACTCAACAAGTTGACCTTAGGAGACTTGGGGTTATGCTTGACCACTGCTGTACTTGCCGATCTCATAGGAGGAGGAGGAGGGAGACGCCTCTGATTGAAGCATTTGTCTGCATATTGACCCTTCTGTTGGCACTTGTTGCACGTGACCTCCGAGAGCGGACGGTGATACGGGCACTTGACCTTGGAGCTTGAGACGAAGTCTTGTTCTGAAAGCCAGGGTTGGGTGGGTGGGAAGATCCACTGCCACCTTTGCTCTTCTGCTGATAAGGTTGACGGAATGGAGGAGGAGTAAGCCAATACTTCTGCTGCTTAGCCACTTGAGTTGAGGAAGAAGGAGTAGCATCTCTGACTCGCTTCTTGGAAGCATCACACTTCAGTTGAGCAGTCTCTTGCTTCATTGCCATGTTGTAAAACTCATCGTACCTCTTAGGCTCAAAGAGGATGAGAGCTAGCTGGATTTCTTCTCTGAGACCACCCCTGAACTGGTAAATCATGCTCTTCTCGTCAGGGACGTCTTGCTTAGAAAAACGGGCGAGCTTCTGAAACATTTTGTTGTACTGGTAAACAGACATAGTGCCTTGCTTCAAGTTGCGGAATTCCTCACGCTTGCTTTCAACCACACTCTGAGGAATATGATGAGCTTTGAAGTCTTGACAGAATTCATCCCAGGTAATCACACGGCCTCCTCTGGAATCTTTGTACTGCTGAAACCGTTCTGCAGCTTGGTCTTTGAGTTGGAAGGAGGCGAACTTGACAAAGTCCTCAGGCCTGACGTTACTGCACTCGAAATGCTTGCATATGTCCACGAGCCAATCATCAGCGTCTGTTGCCTCAACACAATTGCTGAAGGTCTTTGGCTGGTTAGCAAGGAATGGGTTGAGTGTAGCAAACTGATTCTGATTGTTGCCATGACCCTGGTTCCCTTGGTTGCGCTCTTGAAGAAGTTGCATGATCAGCTGCGTGTTTGCATTGGTAGCGGCCACCACAGCTTGCCATGCCTCCGGAGGTGGAGGTGGTGGTGGCGGATCAGGATTCGGAGTCGTGCGCATTGGAGGAGCCATCCTGAATAGGGTAACATCCGTTAGCATATTGACAGACAAATATTGAAGCTGAATCAAACGGGTTGAAATTGCAACATATAGTCTTCACATCCAAACAAAATGAACGAATGCATTCCAATCGAAATGGTCACATATCCATAAATTGAGAAGCCACTTAGAGTTAAGGTAGAAGAAAAAACAACAAGGTGTGGAACAAGAGCAAATACTTGGTGAGGATTACCCAATCCCAAACCAAATATCTGCGAAAGAAGAACTAGAGCTACGAGAATTCCGACCTATGAAACTCCCGAACCTTTCCGGTTATGCAATCAGGTGTTGGGGATACAGGGGAAGCATAATATGTCACCCAAATCTAGCAAATCCTACATCCAGCTGTATCCATCCTTCAACACATAACCGAGAAACCTTCGGAAATCATTTACCTCAACCTTTGAAAAGCATCCGTTATACGAGTTATGGCAATACTCCCGAACTCCCGCCCAGTACTGGGTGGTGTCGAGGTTATCTCACCAATAACTGCATAAAAGAGATTTTCGATGTCGGCGAAACTCAGGTATTCCAGAATATCAACGATAAAATTGTGACGACAAAACCTCGGAACTCAACTCCCCGAGACACTGCCACAACCCCTAAATGACAGGAGGCACCAAGAACAATGTTCTCGTCACAAATCGATCGGAACGATCCCAAGATACCCGCGTGATCCTAATTTTTTTAGTGAAATTTGAGAAGAGAAAGAGTCAAAACTCTACGTCAAGATGCCTCACCAGAGCGATGAAGGGACTGGGGAGTAAAAAGAATTCCTAACTCTCCGATATATAATTCCTAAATGACTCAAAACATTTTTCTAGACTCAACAACGCCAATGATTCGATCAAGCAGGGGGCTCCTAAGGTCGGGGAAGTCTCTGATTACCAACTTGTAACGCCCTTGATGCAGCTATATCTCCTACGTGTCAAGGCACGACTTAGAGGCATAACCGCATTGAAAGCAATGTCGCAAGTAAGGTAATCTTCACAACAACCCATGTAAATAGATAAAAGGGGAAAGGATACATAGTTGTCTTACACTCGCCACGTCACACAAATACATGAATAACATTACAATCATCCAATACACTCATGGTCCGACTACGGTACCAAAATAAAGATCAACCCCCACATGCGACAAAGTCCCCGATCGCCCCAACTGGGCACCAGTACTGATCATCTGGGAAAGACACATAGTAACGGAAAGAGTCTTCATCGAACTCCCACTTGAGCTCAATCGCATCGTCTGGAACGGTATCATCGGTCCCTGCATCTGGTTTGGAAGTAATCTGTGAGTCACGGGGACTCAACAATCTCGCACCCTCGCGATCAAGACTATTTAAGCTTATAGGTAAGGTAAGGTATGATGTGGAGCTACAGCAAGCGACTAGCATATATGGTGGCTAACCTATTCGCAAAAGAGAGCGAGAAGAGAAAGCAAAGCACGAACGAACAACTACGATCAAGAAGTGATCCTAGAAAAACCTACGTCTAATATTACTCCAACACCGTGTTCACTTTCTGGACTCCGCCGAGAAGAGACCATCACAGTTACACACGCGGTTGATTCATTTTAATTAAGTTAAGTTTCATGTTATCTACAACAGGACATTAACAAATTCCCATCTGCCCATAACCGCGGGCACGACTTTCGAAAGTTCAAATCCCTGCAGGGGAGTCCCAACTTAGCCCATCACAAGCTCTCACGGCCAACGAAGGATATTCCTTCTCCCCAGACATTCCGATCAGGCTCGGCATCCCGGTTACGAGACATCCTTGACAATGGTAAAACTAAACCAGCAACACCACCCAGATGTGCCGACAAATCCCAATAGGAGTTGCACATATCTTGTTCTCAGGGCACACCGGATGAGCAAGACGTCGGGTAGGCCAGCCCAGAGTTGCCCCTGGTAGCCCCGGGACATCGCTCAGTTGGACCAACACTTAGAGAAGCACTGGCCCGGGGGGGGGGGGGGGGGTTAAAATAAAGATGACCCTTGAGTCCGCGAAACCCAAGGGAAAAAGGCTAGGTGGCGAATGATAAAACCAAATGTTGGGCATTGCTAGAAGAGTTTTATTCAAGGCGAACTGTCAAGGGGTTCCCATTATAACCCAACCGCGTAAGGAACGCAAAATCCGGGAACATAACACCGATATGACGGATACTAGGGCGGCAAGAGTGGAACAAAATACCAGGCATAAGGGCGAGCCTTCAACCCTTTACCAAGTATATAGGTGCATTAAGATAACAAGATAATATAGTGATATCCCGACAATAAACAAAGTTCCAACAAGGAACGATCTGCAATCTTCACCTGCAACTAGCAATGCTATAAGAGGGGCTGAGCAAAGCGGTAACATAGCCAATCAACGGTTTGCTAGGACATGGTGGGTTAGAGGTTTGACATGGCAATTTGGGAGGCATGATAAGAAAGTGGTAGGTATCATAGCATAGGCATAGCAAAAGAGCGAGCATCTAGCAAGAAAAGATAGAAGTGATTTCGAGGGTATGATCATCTTGCCTGCAAAGTTGTCAGAGTTGACTTGATCCTCGTAAGCGAACTCAACGTGCCTCCTCGTTCACGAACTCGTCTCCCAGCTCTACCCAAACAAGAACAACAAGCAAACGGAACACAAACAACCACGTGCAATGCTCAAACATGGTATGATATGCAGGATGCGGTATGTGATGCATATGCTGTTGGGGAACGTTGCAGAAAACAAAAAAAATTCCTATGTTTTCACCAAGATCCATCTATGAGTTCATCTAGCAATGAGTGATCGGATGCCTCTACATACCTTTGTAGATCGCGAGTGGAAGCGTTCAAGAGAACGGGGGTGAGGGAGTCGTACTCGACGTGATCCAAATCACCGGAGATCCTAGCGCCGAACGGATGGCACCTCCGCGTTCAACACACGTACGGTCAGCGTGACATATCCTCCTTCTTGATCCAGCAAGTGGGGAAGGAGAGGTTGATGAAGATCTAGCAGCACGATGGCGTGGTGGTGGATGTAGGAGTCACCGCAGCAGGGCTTCGCCGTTCTACTGCAAGAGGGAGAGGTGTAGCAGGGGAGAGGGAGGCGCCAAGAGTCAAGGGTGCGGCTGCCCCTCCCTCCCCCCTTTATATAGGCTCCCCAAGTGGGGGAGCCGGCCCTAGGAGATGGGATCTCCTAGGGGGGTGGCGGCCAAGAGTGGAGTGGCCCCCAAGGCAAGTGGGGCGCCCCCCCACCCTAGGGTTTCCAACCCTAGGCGCAGGGGGTGGGCCAAGGGGGGCGAACCAGCCCACAATGGGCTGGTTCCCCTCCCCACTTCAGCCCCGTGGGGCCCTCCGGGATGGGTGGCCCCACCCGGTGGACCCCCGGGACCCATTCGGTGGTCCCAGTACAATACCGGTGACCCCCGAAACTCTCCCGACGGCCGAAACTCCACTTCCTATATATAATTCTTCACCTCCGGACCATTTCGAAACTCCTCATGATGTCCGGGATCTCATCCAGGACTCCGAACAACTTTGGGTTACTGCATATTCATATCTCTACAACCCTAGCGTCACCGAACCTTAAGTGTGTAGACCCTACAGGTTCGGTGGACATGTAGATATGACCGAGATGGCTCTCCGGTCAATAACCAACAGCGGGATCTGGATACCCATGTTGGCTCCCACATGCTCCTCGATGATCTCATCAGATGAACCATGATGTCGAGGATTCAAGCAACCCCGTATACAATTCCCTTATCAATCGGTACGTTACTTGCCCGAGATTCGATCGTCGGTATCCCAATACCTCATTCAATCTCGTTACCGGCAAGTCAATTTACGCTTACCGTCATGCATCATCCCATGACTAGACACTTGGTAACTTTGAGCTCATTATGATGATGCATTACCGAGTGGGCCCAGAGATACCTCTCCGTCATACGGAGTGACAAATCCCAGTCTCGATTCATGCCAACCCAACAGACACTTTCGGAGATACCTGTAATGTACCGTTATAGTCACCTAGTTACGTTGTGACGTTTGGCACACCCAAAGCACTCCTACGGTATCCGGGAGTTACATGATCTCGTGGTCTAAGGAAAACATACTTCACATTGGAAAAACTCTAGCAAACGAACTATACCATCTTGTGCTATGTTTAGGATTGGGTCTTGTCCATCACATCATTCTCCCAATGATGTGATCTCGTTATCAATGACATCCAATGTCCATAGTCAGGAAACCATGACTATCTGTTGATCAACGAGCTAGTCAACTAGAGGCTTACTAGGGATATGTTGGTGTCTATGAATTCACACATGTATTACGATTTCCGGATAACACAATTATAGCATGAATAAAAGACAATTATCATGAACAAGGAAATATAATAATAATGCTTTTATTGTTGCCTCTAGGGCATATTTCCAACAGTCTCCCACTTGCACTAGAGTCAATAATCTAGTTACATTGTGATGAATCGAACACCCATGGAATTCTGGTGTTGATCATGTTCTGCTCTAGGGAGAGGTTTAGTCAACGGATCTGCTACATTCAGGTCTGTATGTACTTTACAAATATCTATGTCTCCATCTTGAACATTTTCACGAATGGAGTTGAAGCGACGCTTGAGATGCCTGGTCTTCTTGTGGAACCTGGGCTCCTTGGCAAGTGCAATAGCTCCAGTGTTGTTACAGAAGAGTTTGATCGGCCCCGACGCATTGGGTATGACTCCTAGGTCACTGATGAACTCCTTCACCCAAATTGCTTCATGTGCTGCCTCCGAGGCTTCCATGTACTCCGCTTCACATGTAGATCCTGCGATGACGCTCTACTTGCAACTGCACCAGCTTACTGCCCCACCATTCAAAATATACACGTATTCGGTTTGTGACTTAGATTCATCCAGATCTGTGTCGAAGCTAGCGTCGATGTAACCCTTTATGACGAGCTCTTCATCACCTCCATAAACGAGAAACATGTCCTTAGTCCTTTTCAGGTACTTCAGGATATTCTTGACCGCTGTCCAGTGTTCCTTGACGGGATTACTTTGGTACCTTCCTA
The DNA here is from genome assembly GCA_034509565.1 of Triticum monococcum. Classification (NCBI taxonomy): domain Eukaryota; kingdom Viridiplantae; phylum Streptophyta; class Magnoliopsida; order Poales; family Poaceae; genus Triticum; species Triticum monococcum. The sequence goes on along the minus strand of CM067844.1, from coordinate 578,970,609 downwards.
CCAAACATACAACAAGGTTTACATCAGGTCTGGTACACAGCATGGCGTACATAATAGACCCTATGGCTGAGGCATAGGGGATGACACTCATCTCTTCTATATCTTCTGCCGTGGTCGGACATTGAGCTGAGCTCAATTTCACACCTTGCAACACAGGCAAGAACCCCTTCTTAGACTGATCCATATTGAACTTCTTCAATATCTTATCAAGGTATGTGCTTTGTGAAAGACCTATGAGGCGTCTTGATCTATCTCTATAGATCTTGATGCCTAATATATAAGCAGCTTCTCCAAGGTCCTTCATTGAAAAACTCTTATTCAAGTAGGCCTTAATGCTGTCCAAGAGTTCTATATCATTTCCCATCAAAAGTATGTCATCTACATATAATATGAGAAATGCTACAGAGCTCCCACTCACTTTCTTGTAAACGCAGGCTTCTCCATAGTCTGCGTAAATGCAAACGCTTTGATCATCTCATCAAAGCGAATGTTCCAACTCCGAGATGCTTGCACCAGCCCATATATCGAGCGTTGGAGCTTGCACACCTTGTCAGCATTCTTAGGATCGACAAAACCTTCCGGCTGCATCATATACAATTTTTCCTTAAGGAAACCATTAAGGAATGCCGTTTTGACGTCCATTTGCCATATCTCATAATCATAGAATGCAGCAATTGCTAACATGATTCGGACGGAATTCAGCTTCGCTACGGGTGAGAAAGTCTCATCGTAGTCAACCCCTTGAACTTGTCGATAACCCTTAGCGACAAGCCTAGCTTTATAGATGGTCACATTACCATCCGCGTCTGTCTTCTTCTTAAAGATCCATTTATTTTCTATGGCTCGCCGATCATCGGGCAAGTCAGTCAAAGTCCATACTTCGTTTTCATACATGGATCCTATCTCGGATTTCATGGCTTCCAGCCATTTGTCAGAATCCGGGACCGCCATTGCTTCTTCATAGTTTGAAGGTTCACCGTTGTCTAACAACATGATTTCCAGGACAGGGTTGCCGTACCATTCTGGTGCGGAACGTGTCCTTGTGGACCTGCGAAGTTCAGTAGCAACTTGATCTGAAGTTTCATGATCATCATCATTAACTTCCTCTCTAGTCGGTGCAGGCACCTCAGGAACATTTTCTTGAGTTGCGCCACTTTCTGGTTCAAGAGGTAATACTTCATCAAGTTCTACTTTCCTCCCACTTACTTCTTTCGAGAGAAACTCTTTCTCTAGAAAGGATCCATTCTTGGCAACAAAGATCTTGCCTTCGGATCTGAGGTAGAAGGTATACCCAATAGTTTTTTAGGGTATCCTATGAAGTCGCATTTTTCCGACTTGGGTTCGAGCTTTTCAGGTTGAAGTTTCTTGACATAAGCATCGCATCCCCAAACTTTTAGAAACGACAGCTTAGGTTTCTTCCCAAACCATAATTCATACGGTGTCGTCTCAACGGATTTCGACGGAGCCCTATTTAAAGTGAATGTGGCAGTCTCTAAAGCATAGCCCCAAAATGATAGCGGTAAATTGGTAAGAGACATCATAGATCGCACCATATCTAATAGAGTGCGATTACAACGTTCGGACACACCATTACGCTGAGGTGTTCCAGGCAGCATGAGTTGTGAAACTATTCCACATTTTCTTAAGTGTGTGCAAAATTCGTGACTCAAGTATTCTCCCCCACGATCTGATCGCGAGAACTTGATTGTCCTGTCACGTTGATTCTCAACCTCACTCTGAAATTCCTTGAACCCTTCAATGGTCTCAGACTTGTGTTTCATTAAATAGACATAACCATATCTACTCAAGTCATCAGTGAGGGTGAGAACATAACGATAGCCACCGCGAGCTTCAACACTCATTGGACCGCACACATCAGTATGTATGATTTCAAATAAGTTGATTGCTCGCTCCATTGTTCCTGAGAACGGAGTCTTGGTCATTTTACCCATGAGGCATGGTTCGCACGTGTCAAATGATTCGTAATCAAGAGACTCTAAAAGTCCATCTACATGGAGCTTCTTCATGCGTTTGACACCTATGTGACCAAGGCGGCAATGCCATAAGTATGTGGGACTATCATTATCAACTTTACATCTTTTGGTATTCACACTATGAATATGTGTAGCATTACGTTCGAGATTCATTAAGAATAAACCATTCACCATCAGAGCATGACCATAAAACATATCTCTCATATAAACAAAACAACCATTATTCTCGGATTTAAATGAGTAGCCATCTCGTATTAAACGAGATCCTGATACAATGTTCATGCTCAAACTTGGCACTAAATAACAATTATTGAGGTTCAAAACTAATCCCGTAGGTAAATGTAGAGGTAGCGTGCCGACGGCGATCACATCGACCTTGGAACCATTCCCGACGCACATCGTCACCTCGTCCTTCGCCAGTCTCCGCTTATCTCGCAGCTCCTGCTTTGAGTTACAAATGTGAGCAACTGCACCGGTATCAAATACCCAGGAGCTACTACGAGTACTGGTAAGGTACACATCAATTACATGTATATCACATATACCTTTCGTGATGCCGGCCTTCTTGTCCGCTAAGTATTTGGGGCAGTTCCGCTTCCAGTGACCACTTCCCTTGCGATAAAAACACTCAGTCTCAGGCTTGGGTCCATTCTTTGGCTTCTAGCCGGCAGCTTGCTTACCGGGCGCGGCAACTCCCTTGCCGTCCTTCTTGAAGTTCTTCTTACCCTTGCCTTTCTTGAACTTAGTGGTTTTATTCCCCATCAACACTTGATGTTCCTTTTTGATTTCTACCTCTGCTGATTTCAGGATAACAAATACTTCAGGAATGGTCTTTTCCATCCCCTGCATATTGAAGTTCATCACAAAGCTCTTGTAGCTCAGTGGAAGCGACTGAAGGATTCTGTCAATGACCGCGTCATCCGGGAGATTAACTCCCAGCTGAGTCAAGCAGTTATGTAACCCAGACATAGTGAGTATGTGCTCACTGACAGAACTATTTTCCTCCATCTTACAGCTAAAGAACTTGTCAGAGACTTTATATCTCTCGACCCGGGCATGAGCTTGAAAAACCATTTTCAGCTCTTCGAACATCTCATATGCTCCATGTCTCTCAAAACGCTTTTGGAGCCCCGGTTCTAAGCTGTAAAGCATGCCGCACTGAATGAGGGAGTAATCATCAGAACGTGTCTGCCAAGCGTTCATAACGTCTTGTTCTGCAGGGAGAACAGGTGCTTCACCTAGCGGTGCTTGTAGGATATAATCTTTCTTGGCAGCTATGAGGATGATCCTCAGGTTCCGGACCCAGTCCGTATAGTTGCTGCCATCGTCTTTCAGCTTGGTTTTCTCTAGGAACGCATTGAAGTTGAGGACAACGTTAGCCATTTGATCTACAAGACATGTTGTAAAGGTTTTAGACTAAGTTCATGATAATTAAGTTCATCTAATCAAATTATTCAATGAACTCCCACTCAGATAGACATCCCTCCAGTCATCTAAGTATAACATGATCCGAGTTAACTAGGCCATGTCCGATCATCACGTGAGACGGACTAGTCAACGTCGGTGAACATCTTCATGCTGATCGTATCTTCTATACGACTCATGCTCGACCTTTCGGTCTTCTGTGTTCCGAGGCCATGTCTGTACATGCTAGGCTCGTCAAGTCAACCTAAGTGTTCGCATGTGTAAATCTGTCTTACACCCGTTGTATGTGAACGTTGGAATCTATCACACCCGATCATCACGTGGTGCTTCGAAACAACGAACTGTCGCAACGGTGCACAGTTGGGGGGAACACTTTCTTGAAATTATTATGAGGGATCATATTATTTACTACCATCGTTCTAAGTAAACAAGATGTAAAAACATGATAAACATCACATGCAATCAAATAATAATAGTGACATGATATGGCCAATATCACATAGCTCCTTTGATCTCCATCTTGGGGCTCCATGATCATCTTGTCACCGGCATGACACCATGATCTCCATCATCGTGTCTCCATGAAGTTGCTCTCCAACTATTACTTCTACTACTATGGCTAACACATTTAGCAATAAAGTAAAGTAATTTACATGGCGTTTCTCAATGACACGTAGGTCATACAAAAAATAAAGACAACTCCTATGGCTCCTGCCGGTTGTCATACTCATCGACATGCAAGTCGTGATTCCTATTACAAGAACATGCTCTCATACATCACATATATATCATTCATCATTCATCACAACTTTGGCCATATCACATCACATAACACTTGCTGCAAAAACAAGTTAGACGTCCTCTAATTGTTGTTGCAAGTTTTATGTGGCTGCAATAGGGTTCTAGCAAGAACGTTTTCTTACCTACGTGAAAGCCACAACGTGATTTGTCAACTTCTATTTACCCTTCATAAGGACCCTTTTCATCGAATCCGCTCCAACTAAAGTGGGAGAGACAGACACCTGCCAGCCACCTTATGCAACTAGTGCATGTTAGTTGGTGGAACCGGTCTCACGTAAGCGTACGTGTAAGGTTGGTCCGGGCCGCTTCATCCCACAATACCGCTGAAGCAAAATAATACTAGTAGCGGCAAGAAAGTTGACAACATCTACGCCCACAACAAATTGTGTTCTACTCGTGCAAAGAGAACTATGCATAGACCTAGCTCATGATGCCACTGTTGGGGAACGTTGCAGAAAACAAAAAAATTTCCTACGTTTTCACCAAGATCCATCTATGAGTTCATCTAGCAACGAGTGATCGGATGCATCTACATACCTTTGTAGATCGCGAGCGGAAGCGTTCAAGAGAACGGGGATGAGGGAGTCATACTCGACGTGATCCAAATCACCGGAGATCCTAGCGCCGAACAGACGGCACCTCCGCGTTCAACACATGTACGGTTAGCATGATGTCTCCTCCTTCTTGATCCAGCAAGCGGGGAAGGAAAGGTTGATGAAGATCCAGAGTCAAGGGTGCGGCTCCCCCTCCCTCCCCCCTTTATATAGGCTCCCCAAGGGGGGGCGCCGGCCCTAGGAGATGGGATCTCCTAGGGGGGGGGGGGCGGCCAAGCGTGGAGTGGCCCCGAAGGCATGTGGGGCGCCCCCACCCTAGGGTTTCCAACCCTAGGCGCAGGGGGTGGGCCAAGGGGGCGCACCAGCCCACTGTGGGCTGGTTCCCCTCCCCACTTCAGCCCGTGGGGCCCTCCGGGATGGGTGGCCCCACCCGGTGGACCCCTAGGACCCATCCGGTGGTCCTGGTACAATACCGGTGACCCCCGAAACTCTCCCGATGGCCGAAACTGCACTTCCTATATATAATTCTTCACCTCTGGACCATTCCGGAACTCCTCGTGACGTCCGTGATCTCATCCGGGACACTGAACAACTTTCGGGTTACTGCATATTCATATCTCTACAACCCTAGCGTCACCGAACCTTAAGTGTGTAGACCCTACGGGTTCGAGAGACATGTAGACATGGCCGAGATGGCTCTCCGGTCAATAACCAACAGCGGGATCTGGATACCCATGTTGTCTCCCACATGCTCCTCGATGATCTCATCAGATGAACCACGATGTCGAGGATTCAAGCAACCCCATATACAATTCCCTTTGTCAATCGTTCGTTACTTGCCCGAGATTCGATCGTCGGTATCCCAATACCTCGTTCAATCTCGTTACCGGCAAGTCACTTTACTCGTACTGTAATGCATGATCCCGTGACCAGACACTTGGTCACTTTGAGCTCATTATGATGATGCATTACCGAGTGGGCCCAGAGATACCTCTCCGTCATACGGAGTGACAAATCCCAGTCTCAATTTGTGCCAACCCAACAGACACTTTCGGAGATACCTGTAATGTACCTTTATAGTCACCCAGTTACGTTGTGACGTTTGGCACACCCAAAGCACTCCTACGACATCCGGGAGTTACACAATCTCATGGTCTAAGGAAAACATACTTGACATTGGAAAAACTCTAGCAAACAAACTATACAATCTTGTGCTATGTTTAGGATTGGGTCTTGTCCATCACATCATTCTCCTAATGATGTGATCTCGTTATCAATGACATCCAATGTCCATAGTCAGGAAACCATGACTATCTGTTGATCAACGAGCTAGTCAACTAGAGGCTTACTAGGGACATGTTGGTGTCTATGAATTCACACATGTATTACGATTTCCGGATAACACAATTGTAGCATGAATAAAAGACAATTATCATGAACAAGGAAATATAATAATAATGCCTTTATTATTGCCTCTAGGGCATATTTCCAACATATGCTAGATTTGAAAAGGAATGATTGAACCTGGCCTCAACATGGAAATCCAAGAGTTCCACTGGAAAGGTGAGGTGATTTCGGTTGAAATCGATATAAAGATCACCGGAATCGGATGCACGGTTTGGAAATGGCAAGCAAAACAAATATGGCACCGGTCTGCGATAATCGGCAAGTGACCAACTAAATGCATCAAGATAGATATGCTACAGCACTCAAAAATGAAAACAAAATACATGGCAGGGATCCACTCATAATGCTTGACAAAAGATGAACACTGAGCTACGGCTAATTCATCCATTAACAGGTTCAAACAAACATCCATTAAATTCATCCGGAAGCACACTTTAGAGCATGAAAACTACATGCTACAAGAACTTAACATGGCAAAGCAAGGCACGGAATGAAGCTACTGAAAGCACTTAACAAAAGTCCCTTAGTGACCTTGAGCCAAAAGGGATCAGAAAATACAATTGCAAGCATGTGAACATGGCAAAAACATAAACAGATTCAGACTTAGTGAAAAACTGGAGCATGCAAATCAGTTAACGAGTAGGCATGTTTACAAGCTCGATGCACTCACTATAGAGCATGGCATGACAAATGAAGAATACACCCATCAATAATACATGGCATAGGATCTAGACATGGCAAGAACAATAACATAGCATGCATGGATCAATAGCAACATTCTCGGCAAAATCGCTAAATATGTCAACAATCTGTCAGGATTAATTTATAGCAAAAGTAGAGCTCGATTGACTCAAGCTAGGGTGCTCCATAAATGCAAACAAAGACATGGATGGACAGAGCACCACAATGTTAACAAAACATCCTTACTGATCATCCTCAAAAGAGGCACGGATCACTTGGAAACAACAAGAACATATGGCATAACAACAAAATCAGGACAAAGACTTAGTGAAATTCTAAGTCCTTGAAATCAGCATTGCCGATTACGCTACTTTGCAAGCTTGTCCTAGTCACCACAAATATCACACAAATACATGGCAAGCACCTCTGTACAGATGGCAAGGCATATAACAAAACACATGTAGAGCTCAGGGTCATAGCATGTACACATTAAACATGGCAAAAATGACAAATAGCTATTTGCTGAAACAGATGTGTCAAATTCCTCACATAGCCCTCTTCCAACAGCATTTTGGGCCACAAGTTGAGCTCAAATGAAAATGATGCAATGAGATGAAATGATGTACTCGTCGAGACGAACATTTTGATATGCTACACGCACGAACCAGATCTACGATGAGAGAGTTATGACATGCGCAAGAATGCAAAAAAAATTAGGGTTCCTGGGAAAAAGTCAACCGAGAGACTTTTGGATATGGATCTGGCCGATCCACTATAGCAGCGCGGCACGGTTCCCGAGGTCGCCGGAGGAAGAAGCTTGCCGAGGCGGCTCACGGGAGGAGCTCGTCGCCGGCGATGGAGGCGTCGGCCGCGGGCGGTGAGGAGGGCAGGCGCGGCCGGGCGGCGGCGAGGACGAGGTGGCGGTGCCCGCCGGCGAGGGAGGCAGGCGGCGGCGCGGCGAGCGTCGGCGGCAGGGTGGCGCGGCTCGCCGGAGCGCGAAGGTACGAGGCAGCGCGGGGCGGTGCCACTGGCCCGGTGGGTGGCTCAGGCGGGCCTCCCGCGGGCTCACCGGGCCGCGCGGTCGAGTGGCGGCGACAGCGACAGGTGGCGGTCGTTGAGAGGGTGCGGGCGGCAGCGGACGTTGTCCGGCGCCGGCGGACACGTCCGGCGCGTGGAGAGGAGCGGGGAGCTAGGGTTAGGGTAGACTTGATCCAAAATTTTCGGGGAGGAGGCCTTTTATAGATAGGAGGAGGTAGGAGGCTCCAAATTGAGCACGGTTTGCGGCCACGCGATCGTGATCGAATGCTCTAGATGATGTAGCAGGTTTAGGTGGGTTTTGGGCCAAATTAGAAGAGTGTTGGGCTACAACACAAACGAGGCCTTATCGGTCCCTCAGTTAACCGTTGGAGTAACAAACGAAGTCCAAATGGCACGAAACTTGACAGGCGGTCTACCGGTAGTAAACCAAGACCGCATGACAAGTCTTGGTCCAATCCGGAAATGTTTAACCCCCACACACGAAAAGAGGTAGAAAGGGGCACCGGAGGAGATAGGAGCGCCGGAATGCAAAACGGACAACGGGCAAAATGCTCGAATGCGTGAGACAAACACGTATGCAAATGCAGTGCACATAATGACATGATATGAGATGCATGACAAAGGCAACTACACACGGAGACAAAAACCCGACACCGAGGAAAATAAAATAACTTAGGCCGGAAACGGCAAGAGTTGGGATACATATAAGGTAAAATACATCCGGGGTGTTACACCACTGGAGCCGGATGAGGTCATGTCTTACCTTATGTCATGGAAGTGTCACGACAGATGTCCTAACGGAAGGACTTAGTTGTGGAGCCATTGCGGCGAGGTTAGATTAAAGGGGTTAAACAGGGACAAAGGACACGATGAATTTATACTGGTTCGGTCCCTTGCAGTGAAGGTAAAAGCCTAATCCAGTTTGAGGTGGTATTGCTAGGGTTTCGATTACCAGGGAGTGAATCCGCTTTGCCTAGCTTTTGATATGTGTTTCCTGCCCTAAGCCGGTGCCAGGTCATCCCCTTATATACATGGGTTGACGCCCTGCGGCCTACAGAGTCCCGGTCGGCTCATACAAACATGTCCGGCTCAGTGACTTAACTTACATGCCTTACAATACAAGTTTACATATACATGGCGGTTTACACTTATGGGCCTTAAGCCGCCTCTGGATTTGGGCCTTTTAACAAGCCTATCTATGAACCACCATCTTTAGAATACTCTTGGGCTTCATTTAGATGAACCGCCATAATGGATGACCCATCCCCTCCTGGGTGGGTCATATCTGATAGTCATATCCCCAACATTAGGCCCCAGATTGATTTGAACTTGTTCATGTCAATCTTCAACATTTAGAAAAAATCCTTCTTCATCTTCCTGTGCAATGCTGTAACCCTCCATGACGTCTCCGGAAATTGCGGTAACCCGTCGTGACATCACCTGCAATTAATACGACGTACGACCCAAATAAATCTTTTTCTTAACTGACCCTTCCGAAAATCAAGGCGCTCATGCCGTCACATATCCACTTTTCTGTCTCCACGATTCCCGTGCATGCCACTTATCCTTCCGGCCTTATAAATAGGGCCATGAGCTCACTTCTCCTTCTCCCCCTTTGCCTTCTCTCCTTGTTCTTCCTCCTTGCGACGTCACAGTGCATCCGAGCTCAGCCGCCATCGAACTTCGTCCTCTTATCAACTCCGGCCGCTGCATCACCCTGAACTGACCAGAAACGCCGCGGTGCTCCTCCGTTGTCCATCAGCATCAGTAAGTCTTCCCCTTTCCCCTTCATAGATCTGTTTTTAGGGTTTCTCTAGTTGTCAGTGTTCATCACTTTTCTTCCCCTTCTCCATCCCAAATCGCATAGTTTTGATCTGAAAGTAGTACAAATCTCGCGAGGTAGCAGTTTTAGCACATGTTTTTGATACTTGAGCATATCCTTGTCGCGGCAGATCTCATCTAGGCACCCCCACTTTTCTGCTACCGCCAACTTAGGTTTAGGATTTATTTCCTTTTTTCTGAACTACCATAGATCCAATCTCATAGCTTCAATTTGTGAAACTTGTTTGTCCCAACACTTAGTAAATTTTTGCTCTTATCAGATCTTGAATACCACTACGTGTCATGGCGGCTTACATATCCGGTTTACAATTAATCATATATCGTTAGTCCTCACTTAAGCCACCATTTGAACGCACACTGAAACTGTTAACTTGTGATTTCATCAACTGACTTGAACCGGCAAATTATTCCCTTCCTTTAGGTTTTCTTTCTTTAACAATGCCGCCAAAGACAGTCTATACATGAAGTTGGATCCCCTCCGTCGTCACTGAAGGCTCATTCAGAGATTTTGTCTAAATCAGGTATTTGCCCGCAAACAGCATTATGCATTAACATGCTCCTGAACTGGGTGAGGAAAGACCTCAGCCAAAGGACGGTGCAGTCATTGTATTCACTGATCACATGAACCGGGGTTTCTCACCACCCGGCTCTAAATTCTTTCGAGATGTTATACACTTCTTCCAACTCCATCCTCAAGATAGCGGACCCAACTCCGTGCCAAATATCTACAACTTTCAAGTCTTCTGTGAAGTATACCTTCAAGAGGAGCCCAGCATCGACCTCTTTAGGGAATATTTTTATTTGAACCGCCAGAATGAGTTCACAAATGGGCCCAGCTTGGAACTTGGCGGAATCTCGATTCAACGTAGAAGAGATACCATCTTCCCTTATGCAACCCTGCTGATTCACCCAAAGGATTGGAATTAGACGTGGTATTACTGCAAAGATACCTCTCCGGCTGATGAGAATCCACTTCCGGGTTACCATGTCGAGCGCCTGGACTCAAAGTGCAATCTTCCTGAGAAACTTACCACTGCTGAACGGGCAAAACTTGCTCCTGCCATCGCAAAGGTTACAACTCTGCTAGGAAACGGCTTAACTGGCGTTGACTTAGTCAGGTGCTGGGTTTCTTGGCGGATCATACCCTTGAGTCGCCGCACCGGCTTAATGTGCACTTATACTGGTGGTCTAAAGGATCCACTGCGCGACATCTCTGTACCATTAACTGATGAGACAGTAAACGAAATGGTTAATTCCCTTCTGAATGAAGATACTGAAGATTGCGTTAAAGTGGATCTGGCCCCTTTCTGTAAGCTTAACCCGCCACCAAGTGTGAGTCACTGAACTTATTTACCTTTACCTCATTATTCAAACATTTTGTTAACTCAACCTTTGATGACTTTTACAGGCTAAGTCTGATTTTTGGAAAAAAGATGTATGATCATGAAGCTGCCAAGAAGGCCAGGGCTGCCAAGAAAGTCTCCAAGAAAATCGTCGAGAAGACAAACAAGAGAAAGAAGAAACCAAGCGCCTCTGATCTGCTTAATCTGGATGACACCTCTGAGTCAGAGGTAGCCCTTCACTCTCTTGGCTTGTTTTTCAACCATCTTATTGACACTGGCTATTATCAGGGTGACACGGGAGCCAGCCAGGCAGCTGAAGAAGAGGTAACTTTATTTCCTCAGGCTTAGAAACTTTTCCAAGACAGAAACTTCGACAAGTAACCCGAAAAGTATGGTTTTCACACCCCTTGGCTTATTTAGATCCTCACTTTCTTTTGAAGCAACAACAACACGAGATTCAACGTCAAACTCGGACCAATGGAGGTGAAGAATTGTCCTCCGGCCTTCCGGACACTCCCGCTCCTCGAAAACGTCAAACTGAGGTTCTTAACTTAAAAAATCTTTCCACCCGCTTGGCGGGTCTAATATGCCTACTACTTAACTCTATTGATTCAATTGTTTAGGAGATTGCCCGTTCCTCCTCTCACGACTCATCACAAATCGAGTTGCCGACTTTTAAAACTGCCACTGGGTAACAATAATTATCTTTTATTTATGTATCTCTTTATATTCTTTGCACTTATACTGATTTGTCACCACCTGTGCAGTGGACAAGCAAAACCTAACAAAAAAGCAAGAATTTCCATGCCAACTGAAGATCCTAAAGTTATTGAACTGGAGCAGCAAGTCTCTGCACCTGATGCTTCTGAAAAACAATTAGATGACCTTGCTCCTGGCGTTCCACCTGAGATTCCAGATCTCCATGCTGACAACACCAATATTAACTCTTCAAACCCTGGACAATCAAGCCCACTTAAGCCGTCAGAGACTCACACTGATGATGTTCTGATCACAGGCACCGACCTTACAGAGCCGGGAAATCCAATAGCTTTGGCCAAACATACTGCCAAGCAAGACGTTATTGAAAGGCGAAAGACGAAGTTTGACATCTCTCATTATACACAATTGAGCAGTAGTGAGATACTCTCTGGCTATCTTAGCCAAGTACACTGCAGCCGCGATCTTGAAGTTGATATGGTGAAGCAAATGCACCAAAAGTATGAGGTATGGCTTACACCTTTGAATAATTATATACATCCCGCCAGCCCCCAAGTCTACTAGTTATGATATAATTTGAATAGGTTGTGGACTTAAAAAATCCATAAGCTTCTCATCGTAGAATCCCTCCAAGACCGGTTTACAATTAAACCGAATACTTAAATAATTTTAATCAGCATGAATGAGCCGGTCATGTTTATCATTTTAAGAAAGGAGAGCTTATCTGTGTAGCCCCCATGAGCCGGCTGTGATTGTTTATAGCACAACCGATTCATCATTTAAGAAGATACAAGCGATATGCATAGCCCCCAAGTGCCAAGTAGTCTTGCTTACAAAGTGCTTGGGACTTTATTAAAAAAACATTTCTCTTAAAGAAATTCTTTTGCTAGACATTAGGCCCCAAGTACCAAGTGTTGTTGCTTGCAAAGGACTTGGGACTTATATTCTTGTAATCCTGTTATGAATGTGTTGATAAGTCTATGCTTCATACAGGCTTCTACTGCTGAACTTGAGTCACAGTTAAATGATGCAAAGACCCGGCTGGCAAATCAGGAGTCTGAAACCCAGAAAGCTGAAGCCAAATTCCAGTTTCGCATAGCTGAATCGGAAAAACTAAAGAACATTTTTAAGATGGAGAAAAAGGCTTGGGCTGAAGAAAAGACTGCTTTAACGCAGCGAGCTAAAAAGCCGAGGCAGCTCTTCAAGAAGTAACCACTGATCTCTCTGGCTTAAAACATCGTGTCTCTCAGATGGTTTCTGCTATCTTTGGTGAGTCTCCTTGCTAGTCATCAAAAGTGAATCCTTGTCATGATAATATAAACCACCATTTAACCAATCTGTGATATACCGAGGTTCCAGGAGCAGCAACTTGAACCAAGACATGCTTGTGAAGCTCAAGGCTGTCTACACACTTGTCGAACAACTGTATACCGGAGCCCAATGTGCTTTGGCCGCAATTTCTCCAACGAACCAAATTTCCACTCTGTTGATAGATGTGTTGAAAATGCTTTCTGTGCTGCCTGCCAGGTTTGAGGAGATGAAGCGATCCTCTGCAAGAGCTAGCGCCGTGACGGCTTTGAGGCGGGCCAAGGCATGGGTACCCAAGCTTGACACATCTGAGGTAGCTAATGGATACCCAAGCTTAAAGGAAGATGGCACTCCGTTTGATCAGAAGGACTTCTCAACTTGCATAAAGGAAATACCTCCAATGGCGACTCTGATTGCCAATGATTCTGATCTTCTGAAGTACCATCCGGCTTATAACCATGAGAATCAGAAGATGCCGACTCCGTCTTATAGAGTGATGGACTTAATCCCCCCAATTTGTAAGCACAATTTTGCCCCTAAAGTTGAGCCGTCTGATCTTATAGATGACGAGGTTGAATTTCAAGCTTTATTTGGCATCAATTGGTCATCACCAAACTTTCAGACGACAAAGGAGGACGAAGAACCGGAAAGGGATGAACCAGAGGCCTCCAATCCGCAAGGCCAAGAAGATTGAACCGCTTGGCGGTTTATATATTTGATCCTTGAAAAACTTGATCTTATTCGGCTCATGGAACCATGTAATAGGGTAGTGAAAACTTGAATCTATCGTGCCATCATGCATGTTTCTGTTTTTGCGCAACACTGCTGGTTCGTTGGCTGAAAAAACCATTACTTTATGCTTATAATAGCATTGATGGATGTAGATCTGGTTTATCATTATCCTGCACACAAAGAAAACACAAGTGCCCTGGCGGCTTACCGCCGGACGGATCATGATATCCAATTGAAGCCACTAGGGACAAATAGTCCATATCCAGGGCTGGTCTGACCGTAATTTTTTAACATAAAATATCATACATGTGGCTTTATGCTTAGACTGCTGGCTTAACAGCTTGATCCGGTTTGAAGTTTGTAGAACTATAACTCCAAATGTTATGATACTCTTGATGACTCAGAGTCTGCCATCCTGGCGGGTTGTAGAAACCCAAAAAATGCCTTCAAATATGAGCCATAAGTAGGGCAGTTTGACCCGATGTGTAAAAATCAGATGGCAAAAATAAATCGTATAAAGACAAGAAACCAAAAAATTCAAGGCTTTTGAGGGCTGCCAAATCAAAAATGTCTTCTTCAATGAAACTAGCCGGGGCCACTGGGAGGTACATGCTATCCGTGAGCCTGACTCACAGTACCCAATCGACATTTGAACCCAGATAAAGTCATATCTTGCTTTATAGACTTATCAAGAGTACGCGGGGTCAGACTAACAGCAAACATCACGGGCTGATTTATCCAAGTTTCAAGGAAGGTGGCTTATGAGGCCTGGATCCATCCTAACTATCTGTAAACCATGCTCTCGCATGACAAGCCGCCGTTTGAACCTTAAAAAGCTGAGAACTTGGTCGAATACGCCATAAAGACTGATCGTTAAGAGTTTGGCGGGTCAATCAGGATTACCTGATGGAGTTGAAGCAGCTGGTTACAGGTAGAATGACCCGGACAGGTTATGTTCTCTTTGGTTGAATACACCTATGTTTGAGAAAACCTGGTCAGGAGGGTAGTAACGCTTTGTTCTCTTTGGTCGAATACGCCTATGTTTGAACAAGAAGCCCCCAAGTGACATGCTTACAAATCGTGCTAGTCGGGGACCTATGTTTGAGCTGTGCTATGCATCCAACTCTCTTTGGTCCCTGCAGTTTGGGCGATGAGCCTCTTAAATGAATATGAAAGATGATGATAAAGACTCAGCTTCGAGGAAGTGAAACGACAGAGGCCCTGAATTATCACGGATGACGGCTTTATTATACTGCTTGTAATATATACGTCATCATACTATGTACATCATGAGAGCCGATGGCTCAAGTATAGTAGGGCCGAAGATGAGCAATGTTCCACGACCGACGGGTCTCCTCCTCCGATGTGCGCGAGTCCTTGTTGTCTTGAACATCGATAAGGTAGTATGACCCATTATGGAAATTCTTGCTGACCCCGAAAGGTCCTTCCTAAGGCGGTGATAACTTGTGCATATCTGTCTGATCTTGGATGAGCCAGAGCACTAAATCGCCTTCTTGAAAGGTTCTGGTTTTGACCCGGCGGCTATGATAATGATGTAGGTCTTGCTGATAAATCGCCGAACGAGCCGCTGCGAGATCATGCTCCTCATCCAACAGGCCAAGTGCATCTGGATGCGCCTTTTCATTGTCAGCCTCAACATAAGCCGCCACCCGGGATGAGTCATGACGTATGTCACTAGGGAGAACCGCCTCTGCTCCGTAAACCATGAAGAAAGGTGTGTAACCCGTTGATCTATTGGGGGTTGTATTGATACTCCATAATACTGAGGGTAACTCCTCTACCCAACAACCCGGCGTTCTTTGCAAAGAAACCATAAGTCAGGGCTTGATACCTTGCAGAATCTCTTGATTTGCTCGTTCTACCTGACCATTAGATTGAGGGTGAGCCACAGAGGAAACGTCAAGCTGGATGTGCTCTCATTGACAAAATTCTTCTATGGCACCTTTAGAGAGATTAGTACCATTATCTGTGATAATGCTGTGTGGAAAACCAAAATGGAAGATCACCTTCTTCATGAATTGAACCGCCGTTGCTGCATCACACTTACTAACAGGTTCTGCTTCGACCATTTAGTAAACTTATCGACCGCCACCAAAAGGTGGCTCTTCTTATCCTTGGAACTCTTGAAAGGCCCAACCATATCAAGCCCCCAAGTTGAAAACGGCCAAGTAATTGGAATCATCCTAGATTCTTGTGCCGGCACATGAACTCGTCGTGAAAATTTCTGACAACCATCACACTTGCTTACCAAATTCTCTGCATCAGCATGAGCTGTCAACCAGTAGAACCCATGACGAAAAGCCTTGGCTACAAGATATTTAGGGCTGGCATGATGACCACAATCTCCTTCATGAATTTTCCGTAAAATCTCACATCCTTCTTCAGGAGAGATGCAGCGCTGGAACGCCCCTGTGACACTGCGATGGTGCAACTCCCCATTGACAATTGACATTGACTTTGATCGTCGGGTTATCTGTCTGGCCAAGGTCTCATCCTCTGGCAACTCACCGCGGGTCATGTAAGCCAAATACGGAAGCGTCCAATCAGGGATAGCATGAAGAGCCTCCACCAATAGTGATTCCGGGTCAGGAACAACAAGATCCTCCTCTGTAGGCAATTTGACGGAAGGGTTAAGCAAAACATCCAGGAATGTGTTAGGTGGCACCAGCTTACGCTGAGACCCTAGCCAGCTTAAAGTATCAGTCGCCTCATTTTCCTGCGATCAATATGTTCAACTTGATAACCTTTGAAATTACCCGCAATAGCATCAACCTATCGACGATAAGCCACCATGAGTGGATCCTTAGAATCCCAGGTGCCAGAGACCTGTTGGGCTACCAGATCTGAATCACCAAAGCACCTCACCCGGCTTAAATTCATCTCTTTAGCCATCCGAAGACCGTGGAGCAAGGCCTCATACTCTGCTGCATTGTTAGTACAAGGAAACATTAATTGGAGAACATAACAAAACTTGTCACCTCGTGGGGAAGTCAAGACAACTCCAGCCCCTGAGCCTTCCAACTGTCTGGATCCATCAAAGTGAATAGTCCAATATGTGTTATCCGGCTTTTCCTCAGGCATCTCCAATTATGTCCAATCATTGATAAAATTCACAAGTGCTTGAGACTTGATGGTCGTACGAGGTACATACTTCAAACCATGGGGTCCAAGCTCAATGGCCCTCTTGGTAACCCGACCTATGGCTTCTCTGTTTTGGATGATGTCTCCCAGAGGAGAAGAGCTAACCACAGTAATGGGATGTCCCAGAAAATATTGCTTGAGCTTTCGACTTGCCATAAAGACCCCATACACAAGCTTCTACCAATGTGGATATCTCTGCTTGGATTCAAGAAGCACCTCACTGATGTAGTAAACCGACCACTGAACCGGATATTCCTTGCCTGCCTCTTTCCTTTCCACCACAATAGCTACACTGACTACCCGACCATTAGCAGCCACATATAACAATAGAGGCTCTTTATCAATAGGTGCTGCAAGCATGGGTGGCTCAGCCAACTGTTTCTTAAGATTCTCAAACGCTTGGTTGGCAGCATCACTCCAAACAAGGTGGTTTGTCTTCTTCATCATCTGATAAAGAGGAATAGCCTTCTCACCTAACCGGCTTATGAACTGGCTTAGGGCCGCAATATGACCCGCGAGACGCAGAATATCATTTATACACGCCGTCTTAGCCAACGAAGTAATGGCCTTGATCTTCTACAGGTTAGCTTCAATGCTTCTGTTAGAAACCAGAAAACCCAAGAGCTTGCCTGTTGGCACACCAAAAACACATTTGGCCGGGTTAAGCATCATTTTGTAGACCCAGAGATTATCAAACGTTTCCTTCAAATCATCAATCAGGGTCTCTTTCTTCCTGGATTTTACCACAATGTCATCCACATAAGCATGAACATTCCGCCCGATCTGATTATGAAGGCAATTCTACACACACCATTGATAAGTCGCCTGGGCACTCTTGAGCCCGAAAGGCATAGACACATAGCAGAAGGCTCCAAATGGAGTAATGAAAGTTGTCTTCTCCTGGTCCTTAATTTCCATCTTGATCTGATGATAACTAGAATAAGCATCCAAAAAACTCAAACGCTCACAACAGGCTGTAGCATCAATGATTTGATCAATACGAGGAAGAGCAAATGGATCAGCCGGGCAAACCTTGTTTAAGTCCGTGTAATCCATGCACATTCGCCAAGTGCCATTCTTCTTAAGCACTAACACCGGGTTAGCCAACCACTTCGGATGAAAAACTTCAATGGTAAACCCGGCTGCTAAGAGCCGGACCACCTCTTCACCAATTGCCTTCCGCCTCTCCTCATTAAAACAATGAATGAACTGCTTGACTGGCTTAAATTTTGGATCAATATTAAGAGTGTGCTCAGAGAGTTCTCTGGGTACACCTGGCATGTCTGAAGGCTTCCATGCAAAGATGTCCCGGTTCTCACGGATGAACTCGATGAGCGCGCTTTCCTATTTCGGATCCGGGTTAGCACTGATGCTGAACTGCTTAGACAAATCACCAGGAACGAAGTCAACCAATTTAGTGTCATATGCCAACTTAAACTTTAATGACGGGTCATGCTCTGTGGTTGGCTTTTTCAAAGATGTCATATTTGTCGGGTCAATGTTATCCTTATAAATCTCAGCTCCTTTGTTGCACAAACTGATTCAGCATAAGCCGCATCACCTTCCTCACACTCCAAGGACACCTTGCGACTCCCATGCACTGTGATGGTGCCCTTATAACCCGGCATCTTAAGCTGCAAGTAAACATAACAAGGCCTTGCCATGAACTTAGCATAAGCCGGCCGCCCAAACAGAGCATGATAAGGGCTCTTGATCTTGACCACTTTGAAAGTCAAAGTCTCAGACTTGGAATCATGCTCGTATCCAAAGGCAACTTCCAAAGATATCTTACCCACTGGGTAGGCTGACTTACCCGGCACCACATCATGAAAAACAATGTTTGACGGCTTAATATTCTTATCTCTCAGTCCCATGCGACGGAAGGTCTCATAATAAAGTATGTTGATGCTGCTACCTCCATCCACGAGTACCTTAGTAAATTTATAGCCCCCAACCTAAGGCGCCACCACCAGAGCCAGGTGACCCGGATTATCAACCCGGGGCAGATGATCCACACGACTCCACACAATAGGCTGCTCTGACCACCGTATATAACGTGGCACCGCGGCTCAACAGCATTCACATCTCTCTTGTGAAGCTTTTGATCCCGCTTACACAAACTGGTGGGGAAGACGTGGTACTGCCCACTATTCAATTGCTTCGGGCTGCTGTGATAACCAGACTGCTGTCGCTGATTCCCCTGACTATTCTGCTGGTTGTGACCACCTTGATTGCCTTGGCCATGAAACCCGGAATTTGAGCCGCCGCCTCCATGCTCCGAACCATGAGAGCCGGACCCTGAACCGCCGTTCTGGCCATGGTTGTGCTGGATGGACTCCCTAAAGCTTCTCATTATGCTGCAATCTTTCCACAGATGAGTAGCTGGCCTCTGATCCGTGCCGTGTTTTGGACATGGCTGATTTAACACTACATCAAGGTCAAACCTTGTCCCTTGAGCCGGCGGTCCCTTATGACGCTGGTTATCACTACACGCACCGGTGTTAGCCACGAAATCATCAGCCTTGCACTTGCCATTGCCGCCCTGATTGGCAGGGTTGTACTGCTGCCCCTTCATGCCGCTACTCTTCTTTCCCTTTCCCGATCTTTCATCCTCAGAATCGGGGTCCTTGGTACCATCAGAGTCGCATACTTAACAAGAGCCGCCATAAGCTCTCCCATGCCGTTGCAATGACGCTTAAGCCGCCCAAGCTTCTGTTTGAGAGGAATAAAATGGCAATTTTCTCCAACATCAAGACCGCTGAGCCGACGTTGATGTTGTCCGAGGAATGTATGAGAGTCGAGACCCGGCGCACCCAGCTGATTGTTGACTCGCCTTCAGCCTGAACACAAGAAACCAAGTCCATAATTCACATAGGCTGCTTGCACGTGTCTTTGAAACTCTGGATAAACTGGGCCTTCAGCTCCACCCATGACCTGATGGAGTTAGCTGGCAGCCCCTTCAACCAGGTGCCAGCCATCCCTCTAACATCATGGTGAATTACTTAGCGTATGAAGCTTCACTAACATCCAACATCTCCATGGCCATCTCATAACTCTCCACCCAAGCCTCAGGTGGCTGGTCCGTCGTCTAATTAGGCACCTTACGAGGGCCATTGAAATCTTTGGCAAACGCTCGTTTCGTGGAGCCGCTGTCAGACATGGCACTTGATACGTCTCCAACGTATCTATAATTTTTGATTGCTCCATGCTATATTATCTACTGTTTTGGACATAATTGGGCTTTATTTCCCACTTTTATATTATTTTTGGGACTAACCTATTAACCGGAGGCCCAGCCCAGAATTGCTGTTTTTTTGCCTGTTTTATGGTTTCGAAGAAAAGGAATATCAAACTTAGTCCAAACAGAATGAAACCTTAGGGAACGTGATTTTCTCAACGAAGAAGACCCGGGAGACTTGGACCCTACGTTAAGACACAAAAGAGGAGGCCACGAGGTAGGGGGGCGCGCCTACCCCCCCAGGCGCACCCTCCACCCTCGTGGGCCCCCTGTTGCTCCACCGACGTACTCATTCCTCCTATATGTACCTACGTACCCCCAAACGATCAGATACGGAGCCTAAAACCTAATTCCACCGCCACAACTTTCTGTATCCATGAGATCCCATCTTGGGGCCTGTTCCGGAGCTCCGCCGGAGGGGGCATCGATCATGGAGGGCTTCTACATCAACACCATAGCTCCTCTGATGAAGTGTGAGTAGTTTACGTCAGACCTACGGGTCCATAGTTATTAGCTAGATGGCTTCTTCTCTCTTTTCAGATCTCAATACAATGTTCTCCCCCTCTCTTGTGGAGAACTATTCGATGTAATCTTCTTTTTGCGGTGTGTTTGTTGAGACCGATGAATTGTGGGTTTATGATCAAGTCTATCTATGAATAATATTTGAATCTTCTCTGAATTCTTTTATGTATGATTGGTTATCTTTGCAAGTCTCTTCGAATTATCAGTTTGGTTTGGCCTACTAGATTGATCTTTCTTGCAATGGGAGAAGTGCTTAGCTTTGGGTTCAATATTGCGGTGTCCTTTCCCAGTGACAGTAGGGGCAGCAAGGCACGTATTGTATTGTTGCCATCGAGGATAACAAGATGGGGTTTTCATCATATTGCATGAGTTTATCCCTCTACATCATGTCATCTTGCTTAAGTCGTTACTCTGTTTTTAACTTAATACTCTAGATGCATGCTGGATAGCGGTCGATGAGTGGAGTAATAGTAGTAGATGCAGGCAGGAGTCGGTCTACTTGTCTCGGACATGATGCCTATATACATGATCATAACTAGATATTCTCATAAATATGCTCAATTCTATCAATTGCTCAACAGTAATTTGTTCACCCACTGTAGAATACTTATGCTCTCGAGAGAAGCCACTAGTGAAACCTATGGCCCCCGGGTCTATCTTTATCATATTAATCTCCTACTACTTAGTTATTTCCTTTGCATTTTACTTTGTCTTTATTTTACTTTGCATCTTTATCACAAAAATACCAAAAATATTATCTTATCATATCTATCAGATCTCACTCTCGTAAGTGGCCGTGTAGGGATTGACAACCCCTATTCGCGTTGGTTGCGAGGATTTATTTGTTTTGTGCAGGTACGAGGGACTCGCGCGTAGCCTCCTACTGGATTGATACCTTGGTTCTCAAAAACTGAGGGAAATACTTACGCTACTTTGCTGCATCATCCCTTCCTCTTTGGAGAAAACCAACGCAGTGCTCAAGAGGTAGCAAGAAGGATTTCTGGTGCCGTTGCCGGGGAGGTCTATGCAAAAGTCAACATACCAAGTACCCATCACATACCCTTATCTCCCGCATTACATTATTTGTCATTTGCCTCTTGTTTTCCTCTCCCCCACTTCACCCTTGCCGGTTTATTCGCCCTCTCTCTCTATCCTCCATCTCTTTCTCTATTTGCCTCCTTTTGCTCGCTTGTTTTTTGTTTGCTTGTGCGTTAGTTCATTTGCTTGTCATTATGGCTAGTCCCTTATATTCTCCGTTGTCTCCCGAGAGTGAAATTCTAAATTTTAAGCAAAGGGAGGGAGAAAATCTAAAAGATGCTTGGTATAGAATTTGCAATGCTCAAAATAGATCTACCAGGAAGCAATCTACTTCTGTTCTTCTTCGCAATTTTTATGTAGGCATAACACCCTGGCACATATATATCCTTGATACTATTACCGGAGGGAACTTCTCGGGTAGCCATACTTTTGATTCTTATAATGCTATGATAGATTTGTTTGGCTCACCCCCTCTTTTGGTTAATGGAACTGTATTAACTTTGGAGCATGTAATGCAAAGGCTTGAAATTATTGAAAATAAGGTTGCTATTGTAGAGTTAATTGAAAATTTGGATAAAAAGATTAACAACCGAATCTCTCAATATGGATCTAAAGTAGGAGTCACTTTGAAAAATATTAAAGAGAAGGAACCCATAGTTAATGAGAAAATAAATCACGATTCCACTAGAATTGATAAACTTGAGGACATTATTACCAACTTCGGAACCGCTTTTTCTTCCGTAAAGAACACTCCAAGTCCTCCCGCTAGAATTGCCAAGCTTATGTATGTTCCTAAGAATAAGTGAGGGAGTCCTGGATTAGGGGGTGTCCGGATAGCCGGACTATACCTTCGGCCGGACTCCTAGACTATGAAGATACAAGATTGAAGACTTCGTCCCGTGTCCGGAAGGGACTTTCCTTGGCGTGGAAGGCAAGCTTGGCGATACGGATATGTAGATCTCCTACCATTGTAACCGACTCTGTGTAACCCTAGCCGTCTCTGGTGTCTATATAAACCGGAGGGTTTTAGTCCGTAGGACGCACAACAATCATACCATAGGCTAGCTTCTAGGGTTTATCCTCCTTGATCTCGTGGTAGATCTAGTCTTGTACTACCCATATCATCAATATTAATCAAGCAGGACGTAGGGTTTTACCTCCATCAAGAGGGCCCAAACCTAGGTAAAACATCGTGTCCCCTGCCTCCTATTACCATCCGCCTTAGACGCACAGTTCGGGACCACCTACCTGAGATCTGCCAGTTTTGACACCGACATTGGTGCTTTCATTGAGAGTTCCTCTGTGTCATCACTTTTAGGCCCAATGGCTCCTCCGATCATCAACGACGATGCGATCCAGGGTGAGAATTTTCTCCCCGGACAGATCTTCGTATTTGGCGGCTTTGCACCGCGGGCCAATTCGCTTGGCCATCTAGAGCAGATCAAAAGCTACGCCCCTGGCCGTCAGGTCAGATTTGGAAGTTTAAACTACACAGCAGACGACTGCGGAGACTTGATCTTCGACAGATCTGAGCCACAGCCGAGCGCGTTGCACTGTCCCTGTGGGCATGATCTAGCTCTGCCGCCGAACAGTGCCCGGGAGGCCGCACCTGTGTCCGCTCCGACCCTTGGCTCGGAGCCGACCACACCAATCGGGGATTGGTGGTTAGACACCGCCTCGGGGGCTGCAATCTCTATGGCGATCAAGCCGAACACCAGTCCTACTCTCTGTGAAGCCCGTGACTCCAAGGAGCCGGACTCCTCTCCGGACTCCGAGCCCTCCGTGCCCCTACCGATCGAATCCGATTGGGCGCCGATCATGTTAGCACTCGCCCTTTGGCGACATTCTGAATTCACTCAGGTCTCTCTCTTTGTCAGGAGAGTCCTGGCCGGACTATGACCGGCAGGATTGGGATGTGGACGACGAAGAAATTCGATGCCCACCCACCACCCACTTCGTAGCCATAGTCGATAATTTAAATGACGTGCTCGACTTCGACTCCGAAGATATCGACGGTATAGACGACGATGTGGGAGATGAACATGAACCAACGCCTGGAAGGCACTAGACAGCCACCTCATCTCATGATGTATACATAGTGGACACACCCAAAGGAAGGGACGACGAGGAACACAGGGATGCAACGAGGGATCGTTCACTTGAAGAGCAATCAAAGTGGAGATGTAAGCACCGCTCCAAGCCCCGCCTCGACAGAGACAGCAGCCATGCAGACACAGCCATAGAGCAGGACGAGCCGGCGGACGACGAACATGCCTTCGAGCAACCGTCCGAACATGGCAACTTGGATAAACAAACCGAACACCCCGTCCCCGGCGAAAACAACAGTCCGGACGACCTTACACCGGATAGGCTCATGGAGCAGAAGAACCTCCACAAAAGGCTCGTCGCCACTGCGCGTAGCTTGAAAAAGCAGAAGCGGAAGCTCAAAACTGCGGAAGATGCACTCAAAATCAGATGGAGAAAAGTACGCAACACCGCAGACAAATATGGCGGCAGTCGCCACACCAAAAGCTATCCAAAGCGAAAGCTATTGCATGAATTTGACAGGGAGGCCTTAGAGCCCCCGCAGTCAAAAAATAGGAAAGCCACGTAGTCGGATAGATGGCTGCATGGCCAGCATGGAGCGGTAAGCGGCGCCGCACACATGCCGGCACGCGATCCACCAAAGGATCCGCATCAAAAAGATGGCCCAGCCAGATCTATCTACGGGCCAAGAAAGAAAGCTCTAGTAAGCAATGCAACACAACAAATATCCGAACATCACGGCACACCCAAATACAGGGGTGCCGCACACCCCCTATGTTTCACCGATGAGGTGCTGGACCATGAATTTTCAAGCCCGTAAACATAGAGGCGTACGACGGAACAACAGACCCTGGGATCTGGATCGAGGATTGTATCCTCCACATACACATGGCTAGAGGAGATGACCTCCACACCATAAACTACTTACCCCTCAAGCTTAAAGGGCCAGCCCGGCATTGGCTCAAAAGCCTTCCTGAAAACACCATTGGAATTTGGGAAGAGCTTGAGGATGCTTTCCGGGCAAATTTTTAGGGGACCTATGTCCGTCCTCCGGATGCAGAAGATCTCATTCATATAACTCAATAGCCAGGAGAGTCAGCCCGGAAATTCTGGAACAGATATCTTACTAAAAAGAATGAGATAGTCGACTGTCCGGACACCTAAGCCCTTGCAGCTTTTAAGCATAACGTTCGAGACGAATGGCTCTCCAGACACCTCGGCCAAGAAAAGCCAAGAACAATGGCCGCATTAACAAGCCTCATGACCCGCTTTTGCGCAGGAGAGGACAGCTGGTTTGCAAGATGTCGCACCAGTGACCCAAGTACATCCGAAGTTAGGGATGGAAACGGAAAACCCCGACGCAACAAGGACCAGCGCTGGAATAAGGGAAACAGCCCAAAGAGCACGGCGGTCAACGCCGGATTCAAAAGCTCGCGGCAGAATCAGAGAAAGCCGCCCCTCAAGGATAACAGGGACGAGCTATCCAACTTAAACAAAATCTTGGACAAGATATGTCAAATACACTGTTCTCCCGGGAAGCCTGCGAACCATACCCACAGAGATTGTTGGGTTTTCAAGCAATCCGGCAAACTCAGCGCCGAACACAAGGGGCTCGACACACCAAGTGAGGACGATGACAAACACCACAAGCAGAGCACCAGGAAACAAAAGGATTTCCCACAAGAAGGCAAAACAGTAAACTTACTTCACGTGACGAACAAAATGGCGCCAACAGAGATACGCGCCATACGGCCTATCCCAATGGAGTCTCGCCAATGGTTGTTAAAACCGATCACCTTCGACCATCAGGATTACTCTAGAAGTATCTGGAATGCAGGCTGGACTGCCTTGGTATTAGATCCAATAATCGGCGGACTACACTTTACAGATGTCCTGATGGACGGCGACAGTGGTCTAAACCTGTTATAACAGGACACAATCTGCAACATGGGGATAGACCCAACAAAAATTCGCCATAGGAAAACCTCCTATCAAGGGGTAACGCCAGGCCTAGATGCCCGTTGTATGGGTTCTCTCCGGCTAGAAGTTATGTTCGGCTCCCCCGATAACTTCCGTCGCGAACAGCTAACTTTCCACATCGCCCCATTCGCAAGTAGCTATCAAGCACTGCTAGGGCGCGAAGCTTTCGCCCGCTTTACCGCAATACCGCATTATGCATCTCTTATGCTTAAGATGCCCGGTCCACGAGGCATCATCTCATTAAAGGGAAAACATTGAGTGTTCCTCCCGCGCGGAAGACAGTGCGGCTGCCTTGACAGCCCCACAATAAAGCTGCTTCACCAGCCAAAGCACCTAAACAGGTCATCAAGACCATGGACACGGCTAGATGAGTGCGGCATAAACATACAATTGATAAAGGCTTAATAGTCGTATACCCCTGTACTAGGGGCTCCGCGCATGTAAAACAAGAGACAATAAAGCTCAATTTTACCCATTTCGATTTATACTTTGTTTATTTAGTATAACTCATGTTTGGGACGATCTTTCTTTAACTAAGTTCCTTTCTTTTTATAGATGAACACCGTGCTACGCCCGTCCAGGATACGGCACAATGGAGACACACGCACAGACGTGCATCAGGGACCCGTTCCAAGGATTCTTTTCAGATTAAGACCCTTCGTAAACCTTTTTTACTATCTCTTGTTGATACACATCCCCTGGTTTCTTGGTATAACCAAGGAGGAGGCTGGCGTTTTGGCATGTGGCCACGCTAGAGTTTTGCGCGTACCTGGACACTAGGGGCTTATTACTAAGGGCGTTATCCCGCCCGCCCTCATAAAGACTGAACACCTTAGGGAGTGTTCGGCGTCGCGAGTTTGGCCTTATATGCATCAGCTCCGAATCATGTCTTTGGCCAAATGTTGGGTTTGCCCGGCTCCTGTGTTTTGCTACCTTACGTTCCGCTCTATCGGTTAAGGCGGCACTAGGAGAACTACTGCGATTGTGCCCCAGTTCGGCCAGGCAAGCACCTCAGTAGAGAAAGCCGAAAACTGACTGTCATGATATAGCGTGAGACTGGTCAACCACTCGATGACTTACCGGAATCTTTAGGGTTCCTCCGCATTAACGAAGGGCCGCTTCTCGGCCAAGCACATACGCGCCCCGAGTTTGGGCGAGCGCAGGCGCCACCAGGGGCTATATAAGTAGCCTCACTGTCAAACTCCTATGGCTAAGTGAAAGTGATAAAGCATCATAGTCTGATTAACTAGTTCGCTGCGCTATCACCTCCTTTGTAGGACCAAGACGTTGGATCAAGTGTGAAAATGCGCCTTCTGCGAACACCCCCGCATTATGTGCGTGGAGGCTGAAGCCGACGACTGCCATCTTTCAGATTATATATACATACACGTTAAACGGCCGCACAGGAGGTATTATAATACTTGCAGGCACAAGTATAAAAAGCTTCTACAAATTATCAAAATATTGTTTTACAATAATATATGCTATTCGAATATAGTATCCTTCGAGCACTGCGTCTCTATTAAACGAGCGCCTTGCAGAACTTCCTGAAAATAGTGCTCGGTAGGTACTCGGGTTCCATCCGAGTCTGGGGATGCAACAATGGTGGCCTCCATTTCCGCCCAGTATGTCTTGACACGGGCAAGAGCCATCCGTGCACCCTCTATGCATGCTGACCTCTTCATCGCATTGATATGCGGCGCTGCACCAAGGAACTGCTGCACCAAGTTGAAATAACTTTTCGGCTCTGGCCTCTCTAGCCACAAATGACTCATGACATACTTGATGGCGAGCCCGGACAACCTATTTAGCTCGGCCCATTCGGCCAAACGATCGTCTAATGACAGCGGACGCTCTAGATTGTGGAACTGCGACCAAAAGAGCTTTTCCACTTCGCAATCTTCTTGATCTCGGAAGTGTTCGGCCGCATCTGCGGCACTCGCTGCCAAATCCAGATAGGTGTCCGCCGTACTCCACATCCGGTCTAACGGAGCATGTTTAGGATCATAGAACTTCCTCCATAGCATAAAGGGCTTTCCAGCCGCGATCTCTCCGGCTTGACGCGGCTCCTCCTTCATAGCTCTCATCGCAGAGCGAGCATCCTTGGCATCGGCAACGGCCTTCTCCAGGTCCGTCTGTTCCGCCCGATCTTCTTTTTCAAGAAGCTAGCAACAGTCAGCGGCGTTCTTCAGCTTCACGGCCATCTCGGTCATTTCCTTCTTGCTTCGGCAGTGAGCAGCCTGTTCGGCTTTCAGCTCTTCAATTGCCTCTCTGGTAGCCGCATCACTTTTCCTGGCTTCCTCCTCGGCTCGGGCAAGTTCCGCCCGAAGATTCTCCATGGCAGCAGCACCATCTACATCAAGCGCACACATTGTAAGATACTGGCATAAAGCTCCTCTTACCAGGTGCCGCCAGAGGAATTACATACCTTGTGCCTCGTCAAGCCGCTTGTTGACAAGCGTGATGTCGGCATCTGCCACGTCAAGTTGCCACTTTAGCTCGGCAAATTCATCAGTCCGGTTTGCCACCGGACACTTCGCCACCTATGTATGAAGGCAGCATATTAGACCTGGGATTATGATCCTCTGCGCGCCGTCACTTTTGACAACGCATAGAGTCTCAGGGGCTACTATCTACACAGGGCGCATCTTATTTATGCGCAACTGTCCAAAAAGGGTACATTATTTCGCGTACCTCAAAACCTGTCAGTAAACTCCTAATGGCCTCATGCAATCCGCTCTCTGCGGATGAAATCCTCTCAATCACCGTACCCATCAATGCATGGTGCTCCTCTGAGATAGATGCTCGCCCTAGCAGATCCTTCAGCTCCTCCGAGCGCGCACCAGACGGTGCCGGACTCGTCCGATGGCCCTTTTCGAAGGCCGGACACGGAGGGCTTTGGGGGGCCATATGACTACCTTCCGGCCCTGCCGGATTCAGAGAAACCCTCCACGACGATACCTCAGGATCGCCCACCTCGCAAGGCGGTATAGCAGGGGGAGGCGTTCCGCTCTCCATCATCTCCAGAAGAAGATCCCCCGAAGACGAGCTCCGCTAAGAAGGGCTAAGGTCCGAGGTACAAGGTAAATATTAGAGTACTCTTCTCAGATATAATGCAAGGATTTATCTCATTTCTTAAAAAGAAAAACTCCTCTCTACTTGCGGCTCGGTGGAGGGCTGATCCCCTTGAGGGCATAATTCGGCCGAAGTATCCCCCGGCGCAGGACCCTCTGGCGAAGATTTCTTCCCCCGCTTTGAGGCCTTGGTCTCCGGGTCATCAGAGGCGGTCCTCTTCTTCCCCTGAGGAGAGGAATTTTTGATTCCTCCCTTCCGGACAACCTTCTTCGAGGAGGCTGTAGCTTCCTTGTCCCCTCCCTCGCTTTCCTCCGAAGGCACAACCTCCAACATCCTGACTAGCACGGGATTCGGCGTGGTCTCGGGGAGGGGGGCCGGACACCTGATTAGCTTTGCTTTCGCTATCCACTCCTGTTTAAAGGACAGCTCTTTTAGGGGCAATTTTATGATAAATATACGGATAGCGAGTCCGGGCACAAGGCTACTTACTTGAGTATCCAGACGATTGCAGCTCAGACCTGGGTCCTCCGTAGAATCCGGACACACTACTTTCGGTCCAAAGAACAATTTGTACATCTCCACGGGCGTCATGCCAAGAAAATGTTAGAGAACTCGTGGTCCCTCCGGGTTGAACTCCCACAGGTGGAGGGGGCGACGTTTGCAGGGCAGAACCCAGCGAATTAACATAACCTGCATCACCACGACCAGACTGATGTCTCTTTCTAGGAGATCTCAGATGCGGCCCTGCAACAAGGGCACATCCTTTGCCGACCCCCAGTCCAGCCCCTTATTGACCCATGACGCCAGTCGTGGCGGGGGACCCGAGCGGAAAGCAGGCAGCGCCACCCACTTGGTGCTCCTAGGAGCTGTGATATAAAACCACTCTCATTTCCATAAGCTGGACTCCTCTTGAAAAGAGCCCTCGGGCCATGGAGCACCAGCATTCTTGCTTATAAAAGCACCTCCGCACTCCGCGTGCCGTCCCACGATCATCTTCGGCTCTACTTTGAAGGTCTTGAGCCATAGTCCGAAGTGAGGAGTAATACGGAGGAAGGCTTCACACACGACGATGAATGAGGAAATATGGAGGATGGACTCTAGAGCTGAGTCGTGAAATTCCAGCCCATAATAAAACATGAGCCCCCTCACGAAGGGATCCGTCGGGAAGCCTAGCCCCCGAAGGAAGTGAGACATCAACACCACACTCTCACCAGGCTTGGGAGTGGGAATGACCTGCCCTTGAGTAGGCACCCTATGCCAGATTTCGCCGGTCAAGAACCTGGCCTCTCTCAACTTCAGCACATCTTCCTCCGTGACGGAGGAGGGCATCCATCGGCCTCGAAGGTCGGAACCGGACATTGTCGAAGGTCCGAACCGCCTGAAATCTGGAGCCTTGGGTGTTGGAACTCGAGGCAAAGGGCAAACTCATTTGAGATTGAAAGAAAGGAGTAAGGCCTCGGTCTCTTTATAAGAGGTTGAATACCAAGGGCCCTACCCATGACCGTTTGGGACTCGCCTTTGATCGAGAAAACATACCAACGGGTACGGTTGGGTTACCCATGCCAGTTTTGATGAGAATCCCGGAATAAGGGGACACGATCTCTGCTTTGACAAGACGTGCCAAGCAAACTGCCTCGCAAAACGCGATGAGGTGGGATAGTAAAACGATTTGAATAAAGACTTGGGCGTGGTGTGATGTCACCCTACAGAATACGTCACAGATTAGATTTGTGTAAATATTATTCTCTCTATGGCAATATGTGGAAACTTATTTTGCAGAGCCGGACACTACCTTTGTGTTCATAATCTTCTATGAAGTACTTGGAGGAGGAACCCGCCTTGCAATGCTGAAGACAATCTGCGCGCCGGACTCGTCGTCATTGAAGCCTGGTTCAGGGGCTACTAAGGGAGTCCTGGATTAGGGGGTGTCTGGATAGCCGGACTATACCTTCGGCCGGACTCATGGACTATGAAGATATAAGATTGAAGACTTCGTCCCGTGTCCGGAAGGGACTTTCCTTGGGGTGGAAGGCAAGCTTGGCGATACGGATATGTAGATCTCCTACCATTGTAACCGACTCTGTGTAACCCTAGCCCTCTCCGGTGTCTATATAAACCGGAGGGTTTTAGTCCGTAGGACGCACAACAATCATACCATAGGCTAGCTTCTAGGGTTTAGCCTCCTTGATCTCATGGTAGATCTACTCTTGTACTACCCATATCATCAATATTAATCAACCAGGATGTAGGGTTTTACCTCCATCAAGAGGGCCCGAACCTGGGTAAAACATCGTGTCCCCTTAGACGCACAGTTCGGGACCCCCTACCCGAGATCCGCCGGTTTTGACACCGACAATAAGGGTGAATCCTCTAGTAAGGAATCCTCTAGTGCTCCTCCGCTGTCCATCAGCGTGAGTAAGTCTTCCCCTTTCCCCTTCATAGATCTGTTTTTAGGGTTTCTCTGGTCGTCAGTGTTCATCACCGTTCTTCCCCTTCTCCATCCCAAATCGCATAGTTTTGATCTGAAAGTAGTACAAATCTCGTGCGGTAGCAGTTTTAGCACATGTTTTTGATACTAGAGCATATCCTTGTCGCAGAAGATCTCATCTAGGCACCCCCACTTTTCTGCTACCGCCACCTTAGGATTAGGATTTATTTCCTTTTTTCTGAACTGCCATAGATCCAATCTCATAGCTTCAATCTATGAAACTCGTTTGTCCCAACACTTAGTAAAGTTTTGCTCTTATCAGATCTTGAATACTAGTACGTGTCATGGCGGCTTACATATCCGGTTTACAATTAATCATATATCATTAGTCCTCACTTAAGCCGCCATTTGAACGCACACAGCAACTATTAACTTGTGAGTTCATCAACTGACTTGAACCTGCAAATTATTCCCTTCCTTTAGGTTTTCTTTCTTTCACAGTGTCGCCAAAGACAGTCTATACATGCAATTGGATCCCCTCCGTCGTCACTGAAGGCTCATTCAGAGATTTTGTCAAAATCAGGTATTTGCCCGCAAAGAGCGTTATGCATTAATGTGCTCCTGAACCGGGTGAGGAAAGATCTCAGCCAAAGGACGGTGCAGTCATTGTATTCACTGATCACATGAACCGGGGTTTCTCACCACCCGGCTCTAAATTCTTTCGAGATGTTCTGCACTTCTTCCAACTCCATCCTCAAGACATCGGACCCAACTCCGTGTCAAATATCTACAACTTTCAAGTCTTCTGTGAAGTATACCTTCAAGAGGAGCCCAGCATCGACCTCTTTAGGGAATATTTTTATTTGAACCGCTAGAATGAGTTCACAAATGGGCCCAGCTTGGAACTTGGCGGAATCTCGATTCAACGCAGAAGAGATGCCATCTTCCCTTATGCAACCCTGCCGATTCACCCAAAGGATTGGAATCAGACATGGTTTTACTGCAAAGATACCTCTCCGGCTGACGTGAATCCACTACCGTGTTACCATGTCGAGCGCCTGGACTCAAAGCGAAATCTTCCTGAGAAACTTAACACTGCTGAACGGGCAAAACTTGCTCCTGCCATTGCAAAGGTTACAACTCTGCTAGGAAACGGCTTAACTTGCATTGACTTAGTCAGGTGCTGGGTTTCTTGGCGGATCATACCCTAGAGTCGCCACACCGGCTTAATGTGCACTTATACTGGTGGTGTAAAGGATCCACTGCGCCGCAGCTTTGTACCATTAACTGATGAGACAGTAAACGAAATGGTTAATTCCCTGCTGAATGAAGATGCTGAAGATTGCGTTAAAGTGGATCTGGCCCCTTTGTGTAAGCTTAACCCGCCACCAAGTGTGAGTCACTGAACTTATTTACCTTTACCTCATTATTCAAACATTTTGTTAACTCAACCTTTAATGACTTTTACAGGCTAAGTCTGATTTTTGGAAAAAAAGAAGTATGATCATGAAGCTGCCAAGAAGGCCAGGGCTGCCAAGAAAGTCGCCAAGAAAATAGTCAAGAAGACAAACAAGAGAAAGAAGAAACCAATCGCCTCTGATCTACTTAATCTGGATGACACCTCTGAGTCGGAGGTAGCCCTTGACTCTCTTGGCTCGTTTTTCAACCATCTTATTGACACTGGCTATTATCAGGATGACACAGGAGCCAGCGAGGCAGCTGAAGAAGAGGTAACTTATTTCCTCCGGCTTAGAAACTTTTCCAAGACAGAAACTTCGACAAGTAACCCGAAAAGTAAGGTTTTCACACCCCTTGGCTTATTTAGATCCTCACTTTCTTTTGAAGCAACAACAACACGAGAATCAACTTCAAACCCAGACCAATGGAGGTGAAGAATTGTCCTCCGACCTTCCGAACACTCCTGCTCCTCGAAAACGTCAAACTGAGGTTCTTAACTTAAAAACTCTTTCCACTCGCTTGGTGGGTCTTATCTGCCTACTACTTAACTCTATTGATTCAATTGTTCAGGAGATTGCCCGTTCCCCCTCGGGCGACTCATCACAAATCGAGTTCCCCTGGGTAACAATAATTATCTTTTATTTATGTATCTCTTTATATTCTTTGCAATTATACTGATTTGTCACCACAAGTGCAGTGGACAAGAAAAACCTAACAAAAAAGCAAGAATTTCCAAGCCAACTGAAAATCCTAAAGTTATTGAACCGGAGCAGCAAGTCTCTGCACCAGATGCTTCTGAAAAACAATTAGATGACCCTGCTCCTGGTGTTCCACCTGAGATTCCAGATCTCCATGCGGACAACAACAATAGAGCCGGGAAATCCAATAGCTTTGGACAAACATACTGCCAAGAAAGAGGTTATTGAAAGGCGAAAGACGAAGTTTGACATGTCTCATTATACACAATTGAGCAGTACTGAGATACTCTCTGGCTATCTTAGCCAAGTACACTCTAGCCGCGATGTTGAAGTTGATATGGTGAAGCAAATGCATCAAAAGTATGAGGTATGACTTACACCTTTGAATAATTATATACATCCTGCCAGCCCCCAAGTCTACTGGTTATGATAAAATTTGAATACGCTATAGACTTAAACAATCCATAAGCTTCTCATCGTAGAATCCCTCCAAGACCGGTTTACAATTATACCGAATACTTAAATAATTTTAGCATTGCATCCATAGTCCCCAAGGGCCGGTTTAATCAGCATGAATGGCCCGGTCATGTTTATCATTTTAAGAAAGGAGAGCTTATTTGTGTAGCCCCCATGAGCCGGCTGTTATTGTTTATAGCACAACCAATTCATCATTTAGGAAGATACAAGCGATATGCATTAGCCCCCAAGTGCCAAGTAGTCTTGCTTCCAGAGTGCTTGGGACTTTATTAAAAAAGTCGTTTATCTTAAAGAAATTCTTTTGCTAGACATTATGCCCCAAGTACCAAGTGTTGTTGCTTGCACAGGACTTGGGACTTATATTCTTGTAATCCTGTTATGAATGTGTTGATAAGTCTATGCTTCATACAGGCTGCTACTGCTGAACTTGAGTCACAGTTAAATGATGCAAAGACCCAGCTGGCAAATCAGGAGTCTGAAACCCGGAAAGCTGAAGCCAAATTCCAGCTTAGCATAGCTGAATCGGAAAAACTAAAGACCATTTTTAAGACGGAGAAAAAGGCTTGGGCTGAAGAAAAGACTGCTTTAACGCAGCGAGCTGAAAAAGCCGAGGCAGCTCTTCAAGAAGTAACCACTGAACTCTCTAGCTTAAAACATCGTGTCTCTCAGATGGTTTCTGCTATCTTTGGTGAGTCTCCTTGCGAGTCATCAAGAGTGAATGCTTGTCATGATAATATAAACCGCCATTTAACCAATCTATGATGTACCCAGGTACCAGGAGCAGCAACTTGAACCAAGACATGCTTGTGAAGCTCAAGGCTGTCTACACACTTGTCAAACAACTGTATACCGGAGCCCAACGTGCTTTGGCCGCAATTTCTCCAATAAACCAGACGCCCACTCTGATGATAGATGTGTTGAAAAAGCTTTCTGTGCTGCCAGCCAGGTTTGAGGAGATGAAGCGATCCTCTGCAAGAGCCAGCGCCGTGATGGCTTTGAGCCGGGCCAAGGCATGGGTAACAAAGCTTGACCCGTCTGAGGTAGCTACTGGATACCCAAGCTTAAAGAAGATGGCACGCCGTTTGATCAGAAGGACTTCTCAGCTTGCATAAAGAAAATACGTCCAATGGCGACTCTGATTGCCAATGATTCTGATCTTGCGAAGTACCATCCGGCTTATAACCATGAGAATCAGAAGATGCCGACCCCGTCTTATAGAGTGATGGACTTAGTGCCCCCAATCTATAATCACAATTTTTCCCCTAAAGTTGAGGCGTCTGATCTTATAGATAACGAGGTTGAATTTCAAGCTTCATCTGGCATCAATTGGTCATCACCAAATTTTCAGACGACAGAGGAGGACGAAGAACCGGAAAGGGATGAACCAGATGCCTCCAATCAGCAAGGCCAAGAAGATTGAACCGCTTGGCGGTTTATATATTTGATCCTTGAAAAACTTGATCTTATTCGGCTCATGGAACCATGTAATAGGGTAGTGAAAACTTGAATCTATCGTGCCATCATGCACGTTTCTGTTTTTGCGCAACACTGCTGGTCCGTTGGTTAAAAAACCATTACTTTATAGTTATAATAGCATTGATTGATGTAGATCTGGTTTATCATTATCCTGCACACAAAGAAAACACAAGTGCCCTGGCGGCTTACCGCCCGACGGATCATGATATCCAATTGAAGCCACTTGGGACAAATAGTCCATAACCAGGGCTGGTCTGACCGTAACGTTTTAACATAAAATATCATACATGTGGCATTATGCTTAGACTGCTGGCTTAACAGCTTGATCCGGTTTGAAGTTTCTAGAACTATAAATCCAAATATTATGATACTCTTGATGACTCAGAGTCTGCCATCCTGGCGGGTTGTAGAAACCCAAAAATTGCTTTCAAATATGAGCCATAAGTAGGGCAGTTTGACCCGATGTGTAAAATCAGATGGCAAAAAAAATTGTATAAAGACAAGTAACCACAAAATTCAAGGCTTTTGAGGGCCGCCAAATCAAAAATGTCTTCTTGAATGAAACTAGCCGGGGCCATTGGAAGGTACATGCTATCCGTGAGCCTGACTCACAGTACCCAATCAACATTTGAACCCAGATAAAGTTGTATCTTGCTTTATAGACTTATCAGGAGTACGCGGGGTCAGAGTAACATCAAACATCACGGGCCGATTTATCCAAGTTTCAAGGAAGGTGGCTTATGAAGCCTGGATCCATCCTAACTATCTGTAAACCGTGCTCTCGCATGAAAAGCCGCCGCCTGAACCTTAACGAGCTCAGATCTTGGTCGAATACGCCGTAAAGACTGATCGTTAAGAGTTAGGCGGGTCAATCAGGATTACCTGATGGAGTTGAAGTAGTTGGTTACAGGTAGGATGACCCGGACAGGTTATGTTCTCTTTGGTTGAATACACCTATGTTTGAGCAAACCTGGTCCGGAGGGTAGTAACGCTATGTTCTCTTTGGTCGAATACGCCTATGTTTGAACAGGAAGCCCCCAAGTGACATGCTTACAAATCGTGCTTGTCGGGGACCTATGTTTGAGCTGTGCTATGCATCCAACTCTCTTTGGTCCCTACAGTTTGGGCAATGAGCCTCTTAAATGAATATGAAAGATGATGATAAAGACTCAGCTTCGAGGAAGTGAAACGACAGAGGCCCTGAATTATCAGGGATGCCGACTTTATTATACTGCTTGTATTATATACATCATCAGACTATGTACATCATGAGGGCCGATCGCTCAAGTATAGTAGGGCCGAAGATGAGCAATGTTCCATGACCGACGGGTCTCCTCCTCCGATGTGCGTGAGTCCTTGTTGTCTTGAACATCGATAAGGTAGTATGAACCATTATGTAAATTCTTGCTGACCACGAAAGGTCCTTCCTAAGGCGGTGATAACTTGTGCATATTTGTCTGATCTTGGATGAGCCAGAGCACTAAATCGCCTTCTTGAAAGGTTCTGGTTTTGACCCGGCGGCTGTGATAATGACGTAGGTCTTGCTGATAAATCACCGAACAAGCCGCCGCGAGATCACGCTCCTCATCCAATAGGTCAAGTGCATCTTGACAAGCCTTTTCATTGTCAGCCTCAACATAAGCCGCCACCCGGGGTGAGTCATGACGTATGTTACTAGGGAGAACCGCCTCTGCTCCGTAAACCATGAAGAAAGGTGTGTAACCCATTGATCTATTGGGGGTTGTATTGATACTCCATAATACTGAGGGTAACTCCTCTACCCAACAACCCGACATTCTTTGCAAAGGAACCATAAGCCGGGGCTTGATACCTCGCAGAATCTCTTGATTTGCTCGTTCTACCTGACCATTAGATTGAGGGTGAGCCACAGATGAAACGTCAAGCCGGATGTGCTCTCGTTGACAAAATTCTTCTATGGCACCTTTAAAGAGATTAGTACCATTATCTGTGATAATGCTGTGTGGAAAACCAAAATGGAAGATCACCTTCTTCATGAATTGAACCGCCATTGCTGCATCAGATTTACTAACCGGTTCTGCTTCGACCCACTTAGTAAACTTATCGACCGCCACCAAAAGGTGGCTCTTCTTATCCTTGGAACTCGTGAAAGTCCCAAATATATCAAGCCCCCAAGTTGAAAACGTCCAAGTAATTGGAATCATCCTAGATTCTTGAGCCGGCACATGAGCTCATCGTGAAAATTTCTGACAACCATCACACTTGCTTACCAAATTCTCTGCATCAACATGAGCCGTCAACCAGTAGAACCCATGACAAAAAGCCTTGGCTACATGATATTTAGAGCTGGCATGATGACCACAATCTTCTTCATGAATTTCCCGTAAAATCTCACATCCTTCTTTAGGAGAGACGCAGCACTGAAACGCCCCTGTGACACTGCGATGGTGCAACTCACCATTGACAATTGACATTGGCTTCGATCACCAGGTTATCTGTCTGGCCAAGGTCTCATCCTCTGGCAACTCACCCCGGGTCATGTAAGCCAAATACGGAAACGTCCAATCAGGGATAGCATGAAGGGCCGCCATCAATTGTGCTTCCGGGTCAGGAACAACAAGATCCTCCTCTCTAGGCAATTTGACGGAAGTATCAGCCGCCTCATTTTCCTGCGATCAATATGTTCAACTTGATAACCTTTGAAATTACCTGCAATAGCATCAACATCTCGACGATAAGCCGCCATGAGTGGATCCTTAGAATCCCAGGTGCCAGAGACCTGTTGGGCTACCAGATCTGAATCACCGAAGCACCTCACCCGGCTTAAATTCATCTCTTTAGCCATCCGAATACCATGGAGCAAGGCCTAATACTCTGCTGCATTGTTAGTACAAGGAAACATTAATTGGAGAGCATAACAAAACTTTTCACCTTGTGGGGAAGTCAAGACAACTCCAGCCCCTGAGCCTTGCAGCTCTCTAGATCCATCAAAGTGAATAGTTGAATATGTGTTATCCGGCTTTTCCTCAGGCGTCTGCAATTCTGTCCAATCATTGATAAAATTCACAAGTTCTTGAGACTTGATGGTCGTACGAGGTACATACTTCAAACCATGGGGTCCAAGCTCAATGGCCATTTGGTAACCCGACCTGTGGCTTCTCTGTTTTGGGTGATGTCTCCCAGAGGAGAAGAGCTAACCACAGCAATGGGATGTCCCAGAAAATATTGCTTGAGCTTTCGGCTTGCCATAAAGACCCCATACACAAGCTTCTACCAATGTGGATATCTCTGCTTGGATTCAAGAAGCACCTCACTGATGTAGAAAACCGACCGCTGAACCGGATATTCCTTACCTGCCTCTTTCCTTTCCACCACAATTGCTACACTGACTGCCCGGCCATTAGCAGCCAGATATAACAATAGAGGCTCTTTATCAATAGGTGCTGCTAGCACGGGTGGCTCAGCCAACTGTTTCTCCAGATTCTCAAACGCTTGGTTGGCAGCATCACTCCAAACAAAGTGGTCTATCTTCTTCATCATCTGATAAAGAGGAATAGCCTTCTCACCTAACCGGCTTATGAACCGGCTTAGGGCCACAATATGACCCGCGAGACGCAGAATATCATTTATACTCACCGTCTTAGCCAACAAAGTAATGGCATTGATCTTCTACGGGTTAGCTTCAATGCCTCTGTCAGAAGCTAGAAAACCCAAGAGCTTGCCTGTTGGCACACCAAAAACACATTTGGCCGGGTTAAGCATCATTTTGTAGACCCAGAGATTATCAAACGTTTCCTTCAAATCATCAATCAGGGTCTCTTTCTTCCTGGATTTTACCACAATGTCATCCACATAAGCATGAACATTCCCCCCGATCTGATTATGAAGGCAATTCTACACACACCGTTGATAAGTCGCCTGGGCACTCTTGAGCCCAAAAGGCATAGACACATAGCAGAAGGCTCCAAATGGAGTAATGAAAGTTGTCTTCTCCTGGTCCTTAATTTCCATCTTGATCTGATGATAACTAGAATAAGCATCCAAAAAACTCAAACGCTCACAACCCGCCGTAGCATCAATGATTTGATCAATACGAGGAAGTGCAAACGGATCAGCCGGGCAAACCTTGTTTAAGTCCGTGTAATCCACGCACATTCGCCAAGTGCCATTCTTCTTAAGCACTAACACCGGGTTAGTCAACCACTCCGGATGAAAAACTTCAATGATAAACCCGGCTGCTAAGAGCCAGACCACCTCTTCCCCAATTGCCTTCCGCCTCTCCTCATTAAAACGACGAATGAATTGCTTGACCGGCTTAAATTTTGGATCAATATTAAGAGTGTGCTCAGCGAGTTATCTCGGTACACATGGCATGTCTGAAGGCTTCCATGCAAAGATGTCCCGGTTCTCACGGATGAACTCGATGAGCGCGCTTTCCTATTTCGGATCCGGGTTAGCACTGATGTTGAACTGCTTAGACGAATCACCAGGAACGAAGTCAACCAATTTAGTGTCATATGCCGACTTAAACCTTAATGCAGGGCCATGCTCTGTGGTTGGCTTTTTCAAGGATGTCTTATCTGTCGGGTCAACGTTATCCTTATAAAATTTCAGCTCCTTTGCTGCACAAACTGATTCAGCATAAGCCGCATCACCTTCCTCACACTCCAAGGACACCTTGCGACTCCCATGCACTATGATGGTGCCCTTATAACCCGGCATGTTAAGCTGCAAGTAAACATAACAAGGCCTTGCCATGAACTTAGCATAAGCCGGCCGCCCAAACAGAGAATGGTAAGGGCTCTTGATCTTGACCACTTCGAAAGTCAAAGTCTCAGACCTAGAATCATGCTTGTCTCCAAAGGCAACTTCCAAAGATATCTTACCCATTGGGTAAGCTGACTTACCCGGCACCACATCATGAAAAACAGTGTTTGACGACTTAATATTCTTATCTATCAGTCCCATGTGACGGAAGGTCTCATAATAAAGTATGTTGATGCTGCTACCTCCATCCACGAGTACCTTAGTAAATTTATAGCCCCCAACCTAAGGCGCCACCACCAGAGTCAGGTGACCCAGATTATCAACCCGGGGCGGACGATCCTCACGACTCCACACAATAGGCTGCTCTGACCACCGTATATAACGTGGCACCACCGGCTCAACAGCATTCACATCTCTCTTGTGAAGCTTCTGATCCCGCTTACACAAACTGGTGGTGAAGACGTGGTACTGCCCACTATTCAATTGCTTCGGGTTGCTGTGATAACCAGACTGCTGCCGCTAATTCCCCTGACTATTCTACTAGTTGTGACCACCTTGATTGCCTTGGCCATGAAACCAGGAATTTGAGCCGCCGCCTCCATGCGCTGGACCATGAGAGCCGGACCCTAAACCGCCGTTCTGGCCATGGTTGTGCTGGATGGACTCCCTAAAGCTTCTCATTATGCTGCAATCTTTCCATAGCTGAGTAGCTGGCCTCTGATCCGTGCCGTGTTTTGGACATGGCTAATTTAACACTACATCAAGGTCAAACCTTGTCCCTTGAGCCGGCGGTCCCTTACGACGCTGGTTATCACTGCGCGCAATGGTGTTAGCCACGAAATCATCAGCCTTGTGCTTACCATTGCCGCCCTGATTGGCAGGGTTGCACTGCTGCCCCTTCATGCCGCTACTCTTCTTTCCCTTTCCCGATCTTTCATCCTCAGAATCGGGGTCCTTGGTACCATCAGAGTCGGCATACTTAACAAGAGCTGCCATAAGCTCTCCCATGTCATTGCAATGACGCTTAAGCCACCCAAGCTTTTGTTTGAGTGGAATAAAATGGCAATTTTCTCCAACATCAAGACCGCTGAGCCGACGTTGATGTTGTCCTAGGAATGTATGATAGTCAAGACCCGGCGCACCCAGCTGGTTGTTGACTCGCCTTCAGCCTGAACACAAGAAACCAAGTCCACAATTGACATAGGCTGCTTGCACGTGTCTTTGAAATTTTGGATAAACTGGGCCTTCAGCTTCGCCCATGACCTGATGGAGTTAGCTGGCAGCCCCTTCAACCAGGTGCGAGCCGTCCCCTCTAACATCATGGTGAAGTACTTAGCGGATGCAGCTTCACTAACATCCAACATCTCCATGGCCATCTCATAACTCTCCACCCAAGCCTCATGTGGCTGATCCGCTGTGTAATTAGGC
The DNA here is from genome assembly GCA_034509565.1 of Triticum monococcum. Classification (NCBI taxonomy): domain Eukaryota; kingdom Viridiplantae; phylum Streptophyta; class Magnoliopsida; order Poales; family Poaceae; genus Triticum; species Triticum monococcum. The sequence goes on along the minus strand of CM067844.1, from coordinate 578,928,995 downwards.
ACCTTACGAAGGCCTTTGAAATCTTTGGGCAGACGCTCGTTTCGTGGAGCCGCTGTCAGACATGGCACATGATACGTCTCCAACGTATCTATAATTTTTGATTGCTCCATGCTATATTATCTACAGTTTTGGACATTATTGGGCTTTATTTCCCACTTCTATATTATTTTTGGGACTAACCTATTAACCGGAGGCCCAGCCCAGCATTGCTGTTTTTTTGCCCGTTTTAGGGTTTCGAAGAAAAGGAATATCAAACGGAGTCCAAACGGAATGAAACCTTCGGGAATGTGATTTTGTCAACGAACAAGACCCAGGAGACTTGGACCCTATGTCAAGACACAAAAGAGGAGGCCACGAGGTAGGGGGCACGCCTAGCCCCCAGGCGCACCCTCCACCCTTGTGGGCCCCCTGTTGCTCCACCGACGTACTCATTCCTCCTATATATACCTACGTACCCCCAAACGATCAGATATGGAGCCAAAAACCTAATTCCACCGCCGCAACTTTTGTATCCACGAGATCCCATCTTGGGGCCTATTCCAGAGCTTCGCCGGAGGGGGCATCGATCACGGAGGGCTTCTACATCAACACCATAGCCCCCTCTGATGAAGTGTGAGTAGTTTACCTCAGACCTACGGGTCCATAGTTATTAGCTAGATGGCTTCTTCTCTCTTTTTGGATCTCAATACAATGTTCTCCCCCTCTCTTGTGGAGAACTATTTGATGTAATCTTCTTTTTGCGGTGTGTTTGTTTAGACCGATGAATTGTGGGTTTATGATCAAGTCTACCTATGAATAATATTTGAATCTTCTCTGAATTCTTTTATGTATGATTGGTTATTGAGGGAGTACTGGATTAGGGGGTGTTCGCATGGCCGGACTATACCTTCAGCCGGACTCCTGGACTATGAAGACACAAGATTGAAGACTTCGTCCCGTGTCCGGAAGGGCCTTTCCTTGGCATGGAAGGCAAGCTTGGCGTTAAGGATATGTAGATCTCCTACCATTGTAACTGACTCTATGTAACCCTAACCCTATCCAGTGTCTATATAAACCGGAGGGTTTTAGTCCGTAGGACAACATACACATCAACAATCATACCATAGGTTAGCTTCTAGGGTTTAGCCTCCTCGATCTCATGGTAGATCTACTCTTGTACTACCCATATCATCAATATTAATCAAGCAGGACGTAGGGTTTTACCTCCATCGAGAGTGCCCGAACCTGGGTAAAACTTCGTGTCCCTTGTCTCCTGCTACCATCCGGCCTAGACGCACAGTTCGGGACCCCCTACCCGAGATCCACCGGTTTTGACACTGACATTGGTGCTTTCATTGAGAGTTCCTCTGTGTCATCGCCGTCAGGCTCGATGGCTCCTACGATCATCAAAAGTGATGCAGTCCAGGGTGAGACCTTCCTCCCCGGACAGATCTTCGTCTTCGGCGGCTTCGCACTGCGGGCCAATTTGCTTGGCCGTCTGGAGCAGATTGAAAGCTACGCCCCTGGCTATCAGGTCAGATTTGGAAGTTTAAACTACATGGCTGACATCCGCAGAGACTTGATCTCCGACGGATTCGAGCCACTGCCGAGCGCGCCGCTCTGTCACGACGAGCATGATTTAGCTCTTCCGCCGAACAGTGCCCTGGAGGCCGCACCCGCATCAGCTCCGACCCTTAATACGGAGCCAACTGCGCAGATCGAGGATGGGCGGTTGGACGCCACCTCAGGGGCTGCGATCTTAACGGCGATTGAGCCGAACGCTAGCCCCGCACTCCGCGAAACTCATGATTCCAAGGAGCCGGACTCCTCTCCGGACTCCGAACCATTCGTGCCTCTGCCGATCGAATCTGATTGGGCGCCGATCATGGAGTTTACTGCCGCGGACATCTTTCAGCACCCGCCCTTCAGCAATATTATGAAATCACTAAAGTCTCTCTCTTTATCAGGAGAGCCCTGGCGGGACTATGGTCAGCGAGATTGGGATACAGACGATGAAGAAATTCAAAGCCCACCCACCACCCACTTTGTAGCCACCGTCAATGATTTAACCGACATGCTCGACCGCAACTCCGAAGACATCGACGGTATGGACGCCGATGAAGGAGACGATGAAGAACCAGCGCATATTGGGCCCTGGAACGCCACCTCGTCATATGACGTATACATGGTGGACGCACCAAAAGATGACGACAAGGAGCGGAAGGACGCATCGAAGGCTTGTTCCCTCGAACAGCAGTCAAAGCGGCGACGCAAGCGCCGCCCCAAATCCCGCCCTAACAGAAATAGGGATCACACAGACCCAGCGCTGGAACAGGGCGAACCACTGCCAGACAACGGCAATCCGGATAATCAAACCGAACAAACAAATCCTATCAAGGATCATGGTCCGGACAACATAACGCCGGACAGGCACCCGGAGCAGCAGACTGCCCATAAAAGGCTTGTTGCCACCGCGAGGAGTCTGAGAAAGCACAGGGAAAGGCTCAAGGCCGTGCAAGACACACTCCAAATCAGATGGAGTAAAATACTCAACACAGCAGCAAGGTACGGCGACAATCGCCCCTACAAAAGCTACCCAAAGCGGAAGCTGCTACCCGAATTCGAATAGGAGGCCTCAGACCCCCCAGAACCAAATATCAAAGCAGCCACCTGGTCGGATGGACGACCCCTCTACCAACACAGAGCGGCATACAATGCCGCTCACCATACAACACGCAACCAATGCGAGGGCTCGCACCCAAAGAACGGTGCAACAAGATCCATCTATGGACCACGCAAGCGCACCCCAGCATACAATGCAACACAACAAACATCCAAACAACGCGGTACACCCAGCTACAGGGGAGCCGCACACCCCCTATGTTTCACCAATGAGGTGCTGGACCACGAATTCCCAGAGGGATTCAAGCCCGTAAACATAGAGGCATACGACGGAACATCAGACCCTGGGGTCTGGATTGAGGACTACATCCTTCATATCCATATGGCTTGAGGAGATGACCTCCACGCCATCAAGTACCTACCCGTCAAGCTCAAAGGGCCAGCTCATCACTGGCTCAATGGCCTCCCCGAAAGCTCCATTGGAAGTTGGGAAGAGCTCGAAGATGCCTTTCGGGCAAATTTTCAAGGGACCTATGTCCAACCTCCAGATGCGGACGATTTGAGTCATATAACTCAACAGCCCGGAGAGTCAGCCCGAAAGCTTTGGAACAGGTTTCTTACTAAAAAGAACCAAATTGTCGACTGTCCGGACGCTCAAGCCTTAGTGGCTTTCAAGCATAGCATCCGTGACGAATGCCTCGCCAGACACCTCGGCCAAAATAAGCCGAGAACGATGGTCGCATTAACAAACCTCATGACCCGCTTTTGCGCGGGAGAGGACAGCTGGCTAGCCAGATGTAGCACCAGCAACCCCAATACATCTGAAGTTAGAGATGGAAACGGGAAATCACGGCGCAACAGCAATAACAAACGCCGGAATAAAGAAGACAGCACGAAGGGCATGGCAGTAAATGCCGGATTCAAAAGCTCTCGGCCAGGACAAAAGCCGCCCCATAAAGGCACCAGGGATGAATTGTCTAGCCTCAACAAAATTCTGGACCAAGTATGTCAGATTCAGAGTACCCCTGGTAAACGTACTAATCATACCCACAGAGAATGTTGGGTCTTCAAGCAGTCCAGCAAGCTCAACACCGTACACAAGGGGGAGGATATACCAAGTGAAGACGAGGCCGAGCCCCCCAAGCAAGACACAGGGGAAAAAAGCAATTGCCACCAGAAGTCAAAACAGTAAACGCGTTACACGTAATCAAGGGAAAAAACAAGGCGGCACTCCCATGAAAGTATACCCAAGTGCCTGTCACCATGAAGTCCTGCCACTGGTCATCTCAACCAATCACTTTCGACCATCGCGATTACTCAGCAAGTATCCGACACGCAGGACGGGCTGCCCTGGTATTAGACCCAGTAATTGGTGGATATCACTTCACAAGGTCTTGATGGACGGTGACAGTAGCCCAAACCTAATATATCAGGATACAATCCGCGGGATGGGGTTAGACCCAACACAAATTCGCCATAGCAATACTACCTTTAAAGGAGTAACGCCAGGCCCAGGGGCTCGTTGTACGGGCTCCCTCCTACTAGAAGTTACATTCGGCTCCCCCGATAACTTTCGTGGCGAGCATTTAACTTTCCACTTCGCTCCGTTTCAAAGTGGCTATCAAGCACTACTCGGACGTGAAGCTTTCGCTCGCTTTAACGCAATACCACACTACGCCTCCCTCACACTTAGGATGCCCGGTCCACGTAGCATCATCACAGTGCACAGAAATATCAAGCGATCTCTACGCGCCGAAGAAAGTGAGGCTGCCCTGGCCGCTGCACACTAAAGGTGCTCGGACAAGCGAAAGCATCCAATAGGTCGTTAAGACCTCAGATACAACTAATCAAGTCCGGCACCCCTATTTGTCAATACAAGGGGCTCAACACGCGCAGACAAGTGGCAATTTCTTATCATCTTGAATTATATATGGTTTCTTTAAAAACTATCCTTTTGCACGACAACTTTTTCACTTAACTTCCTCTCTTTCACAGACGATCATCGTGCTACACCCGTCCAGGATACGGCACAACGGAGACACAGGCGCAGACGTGCAGCAGGGACCCGCTCCAAGGATTCTTTTTAGATTAAGACCCCGCGTAAACCTTTTTTATTGTCTCTTGTTGATACATACCCACCGTTGAGAAGGATGCTAACGTCTTGGCATGTGGCCACGCCAGAACATTGCACGTACCTGGACACACAGGGCTTCTTACAAAGGCCACAATTTAGGCCCGGTTTATACCACAAAGACCGAATAACTTAGGGACTGTTCGGCGTCACGAGTGTGGCCCTATATGCATCAGCTCCGAATCATTGTCTTTGGTCAAATGTTGGGTTTGCCCGGCTCCTGTTTTTTGGTGCCTTACGTTCCGCCTTACCGGCTACGGTAGCACCAGGAGAACTACTGCGATTGTGCCCTGGTTCATCCGGACGAGCACCTCAGTAGAGAAAGCCGAAAACTAACTGTCATGATTTAGCGTGAGACTGGTCAACCACTCGATGACCTATGGGAATGTTAGAATTCCTCCGCCTTAACGAAGGGCCATTTCCCGGCCAGGCATGTACGCACCCCGAGATCGGGAGAGTGCAGAGCCACCAGGGGCTATCTAGTAGCCCCACTGTCAAACTCCTATGGCTAAGTGAAAGTGCTAAAGCATCATAGTCCGGTTGCCTCGCTCGCTCCGCTATCACCTCCTTAATAGGAACAAGACGTTGGGTTAAGTGTGAATGCGTGTTTTTGCGAGCACCTCCGCATTATATGCATGAGGGTTGAAGCCGACGGCTGCAATCTTTCAGGTTATACACATGTATACATAAATGGCCGCCCAGGAGGCATCATATTAGTATCAGGCAAAAGTATAAAAATAGCCTTATAAAAATTTATAAAAGCATTTCGCTTACAATGAGATTACATATCACTCAAACATAATATTTTTTGAGCACTGGGTCTCTATCAAACGGGCACCCTCAAGAACTTCTCCAAAGTAGTGCTCGGCAGCCTTTCGACCTATAGTCGAACCCCGCGCTGCAACATTGGTAGCATCCATCTCCGCCCAATATGCCTTAACACGGGTAAAGGCCATCCATGCACCCTCTATGCACACCGACCTCCTCATCGCATCAATACGCGGCACCACGTCAAGGACCTGCTGCACCAAGCTGAAATAGCTGTTCGGTTTTGGCCCTCCCGGCCATAGCTGATCCACAACAGACCTCATAGAGAGTCCGGACAACCTATTTAGTTCGGCCCACTCGGCTAATTGGTCAGTCAATGAAAGTGGACGCTCGGGAGAATGGAATTGCCTCCAAAACAGCTGGTCTACTCCATGGTCCGTCTGACCCTAGAAGTACTTGGCCGCATTGGCAGTGCTCGCCGCCAAATCCATATACACATCCTCCGAACTCCACAGCCGATCCAGAGGGGCATACCGTGGATCTCTGAATTTCCTCCGCAACATGAAGGATTTCCCAGCTACAATATCCCCGGCTTCCCACAGCTCCTCCTTCTTTGCCCTCATAGCAGAGCAAAGATCCTTTTTTGTCGCAGCAGCCTTCTCAAGGTCCGATGCCTTCGCTTGGTTTTCCTTTTCAAGAACCCGGCAACGGTCGGTGGCGGCTTTTAATTCTATAGCCATCTTGGCCATCTTGTCTCGGGTCTCGCCATGCGCGGCCCTCTCGGCATGCAACTCTTCGGCCGCCTTGACAGCAGCCGCATTACCTAACCTCGCTTGTTCCTTGACTCGGGCAACTTCTGCCCGCATGGCTTCAACAGTCGCAGCTCTATCTGCAGTCACAACATATTTAAGATACTGGCATCTTGCTGCTCTTCCTATGTGGCGTTTACCAGATATTGACACTTACCCTGTGCCTCATCAAGCCTTTTTTTAACAAGCTCGATGTCGGTGTCTGCCGCATCCAACTGCCGTTCTAAATGGGCAAACTCGCTAGTCCGGCTAGCCATCGGAGCTTCCATCACCTGCACATAAAGGCAGTATGGTTATTTCCCGAGAATATGATCCTCTGTTCGTCATCATTTCCGACGACAACCAGAGTCTCAGGGGCTACTATCTACACAGGGCACACCTAGCATGTACAGGCTATCATACATTCTTTTACGTACCTCAAAGCCTGTCAGTAGACTCATAAAAGCTTCATGCAATCCGCTTTTGGCGGACGATATTCTCTCCATCACCGTATTCATCATCACACGGTGTTCATCTAAGATGGCCGCTCGCCCCACCAACTCCCTCAGAACATCCGATCGCACACTAGACGGGACCGGACTCTTTTGTCTGCTCCCTTCAGGAGCCGAACACTTGGAGCTTCGGGGGTCAATGGGATTATCTTCTGGCCTCACCGGACTCGGAGAGGCCCTCCGTGAAGACACTTCAGGGTCGCTCGCTTCTGGAGCGGAGGAGTCCGAAGGAGGCGTTTCACTCTCCATCATCTCTGGAAGAAGATCCCCCGAAGATGAGCTCATTTGAGAGGGGCTAAGGCCCGAACTACAGAATATATGCGATGGTTATTTTCTCAGAAGAAAAAGATGGCATATCGGTACTATTAAAGGTATTTCGGGTCACTTACGACTAGTGGGAGAATTGATCCCCCCGCGGACTTTGTGCGGCAACAGCACCCCCCAAGGTGGGACCCTCTGTGGGAGACTTCTTCTCCCGTTTGGAAACTTCGGCTTCCGAATCCCCGGGCGCAGTCCTTTTCCTCTTCTGGACGCCTTCCCTCATGGAGACGCTCGCTCCCTCGGCTAGAATGGGCAGCGTTGGAGGCCTGCGTCCGCCCGCATTATCCTCCATAGTATCTTCCTTCAAGGGCTCCGGGCAAGGTGCGGTCTAGAGCATCTTTCCAATACCGGATTTTCCAAACCCTCAGGGAGGGGGGCCGAACACCGAATCAACTTCGCCTTTGTTGGCCAGTCCTGGTCAAAAAGCGAACTGTCAGAAATAACTTCGTAACAAAGTAGAGATAGTATGTTCGACCGAAGATGCCTTACCTTTTCGGCGGCGCGGGTACTACTCAGACCCACATCCTCGGTGATTTCCGGACACTCCATCTGAGGTCCGAAGAATGACTTGTACATCTCCTCGTGCGTCAGGCCGAGAAAATTTTGAATAGCGCGCGGTCCCTCGGGATTAAACTCCCACAGGCGAAGAGACCGGCGTTTGCAAGGCTGGACTTGACGAACCAGCATAACCTATATCACTGCAACCAACTGAAATCTCCATTGAGGAGATCTCGAATGCGGCCTTGCAGTATAGGAACGTCCTTGACTGGACCCCAGCTCAGACCTCTGCTGATCCAGGACATCAGCTATGGTGCGGGGCCTGAGCGGAACACAGGGGGGGCACCCACTTGACACTTCTAGGAGCCATGATGTAGAACCACTCCTGTTGCCACAATTCAGACACCTCTGGGATGGAACCTTTGGGCCACGGAGCTCCCGCCATCTTGCGTATTGAGGCACCACCACACGCTGCATGTTGCCCCTCGACCAGCTTCGGCTTCACTTCAAAGGTATTGAGCCATAGGCCAAAGTGGGGGGTAACCCGGAGGAAGGCCTCGCACACGACAATAAATGTCGTGATATGAAGAAAGGAGTCCGGAGCTAGGTCATGAAAATCTAGCCCGTAGTAAAACATCAAACCCCTGACAAAAGGATCCAGGGCAAGGCCTAGACCTCGGAGGAAGTGGGAAACTAACACGACGTTCTCGTTGGGTTCGGGGGTGGGCATGGCCTGCCCTCGGGGAGGCAGCCGACGCAAAATCTCGGCGGTCAGATATCTGTCCTCCCTCAACTTCTTGATGTCTTCTTCCGTGACAGAGGAAGGCATCCATCGGCCTTGAAGGCTAGATCCGGACATGACTGAAGGTTCAGGGCACCTGACCTGAACTTCGGGCGTTTGAGCTTGAGGTAGGGGAAGGATTCGATTGAGCACGGGAGGGAAAAATAAAAGCCTTGTCCCCTTTATAAAGAGGGTGAATATCAAGCGTCCTCTCCGTGTCCGTTTGGACTTGCCTATAATCTAGGAGTCCTAGAAGCGGTTGGGTTACCCACGCCCGTATTGATGAGAATCCCAGGATAAGGGGACACGATCTCTGCTTTAACAAGACGTGCCAAGGAAACCGCCTCGCATGACGCACTGAGGTGGGATAATGAAACGACTCGGATAAAGGCTTGGCCGTGGTGTGACACGCTACGGAATACGTCAGCAGATTAGATTGGTGTAAATATTATTCTCTGTATGGCAATATGTGGAAACTTATTTTTGCAGAGACAGACACTATCTTTGTGTTCAAAATCTTCTATGAAGTACTTGGAGGAGGAACCCGCCTTGCAATACCGAAGACAATATGCGCGCCGGACTCGTTGTCATTAAAGCCTGGTTCAGGGGCTACTGAGGGAGTCCTGGATTAGGGGGTGTTCGGATGGCCGGACTATACCTTCAGCCGGACTCCTGGACTATGAAGACACATGATTGAATACTTCGTCCCGTGTCCGGAAGGGACTTTCCTTGGCGTGGAAGGCAAGCTTGTCAATACGGCTATGTAGATCTCCATCCATTGTAACCGACTCTATGTAACCCTAACCCTATCCGGTGTCTATATAAACCGGAGAGTTTTAGTCCATAGGACAACATACACATCAACAATCATACCATAGGCTAGCTTCTAGGGTTTAGCCTCCTCGATCTCGTGGTAGATCTACTCTTGTACTACCCATATCATAAATATTAATCAAGCATGACGTAGGGTTTTACCTCCATCGAGAGGGCCCGAACCTGGGAAAACTTCGTGTCCCTAGTCTCCTGTTACCATCCGGCCTAGACACACAGTTCGGGACCCCCTACCCGAGATCCGCCGGTTTTGACACCGACAGTTATCTTTGCAAGTCTCTTCGAATTATCAGTTTGGTTTGACCTACTTGGTTGATCTTTCTTGGAATTGGAGAAGTGCTTAGCTTTGGGTTCAATCTTGCGGTGTCCTTTCCTACTGACAGTAGGGGCAGCAAGGCACGTATTGTATTGTTGCCATCGAGGATAACAAGATGTGGTTTTGATCATATTGCATGAGTTTATCCCTCTACATCATGTCATCTTGCTTAAGGCGTTACTCTGTTTTTAACTTAATACTCTAGATGCATGCTGGATAGCGGTCGATGAGTGGAGTAATAGTAGTAGATGCAGGCAGGACTCGGTCTACTTGTTTCGGACGTGATGCCTATATACATGATCATACCTAGATATTCTCATAACTATGCTCAATTCTGTCAATTGCTCAACAGTAATTTGTTCACCCATTGTAGAATACTTATGCTCTCGAGAGAAGCCACTAGTGAAACCTACGGCCCCCGGGTCTATCTTTATCATATTAATCTCCTACTACTTAGTTATTTCCTTTGCATTTTACTTTGCCTTTATTTTACTTAGCATGTTTATCAAAAATACCAAAAATATTATCTTATCATATCTATCAGATCTCACTCTTGTAAGTGGCCGTGTAGGGATTGACAACCCCTATTCGCGTTGGTTGCGAGGATTTATTTGTTTTGTGAATGTACAAGGGACCCGCGCGTAGCCTCCTACTGGATTGAAACCTTGGTTCTCAAAAACTGAGGGTAATACTTACGCTACTTTGTTGCATCATCCCTTCCTCTTCGGGGAAAACCAACACAGTGCTCAAGAGGTAGCAAGAAGGATTTCTGGCGCCGTTGCCGGGGAGGTCTACGCAAAAGTCAACATACCAAGTACCCATCACATACCCTTATCTCCCGCATTACATTATTTTTCATTTGCCTCTTGTTTTCCTCTCCCCCACTTCACCCTGGCCGTTTTATTCGCCCTCTCTCTCTATCCTCCATCTCTTTCTCTATTTGCCTCCTTTTGCCCGCTTGTTTTTTTGTTTGCTTGTGCGTTATTTCATTTGCTTGTCGTTATGGCTAGTCCCTTATCTTCTCCGTTGTCTCCCGAGAGTGAAATTCTAAATTTTAAGCAAAGGGAGGGAGAAAATCTAAAAGATACTTGGTATAGAATTTGCAATGCTCAAAATAGATCTACCAGGAAGCAATCTACTTCCATTCTTCTTCGCAATTTTTATGTAGGCATAACTCCCTGGCACATATATATCCTTGATATTATTACCGGAGGGAACTTCTTGGGTAGCCATACTTTTGATTCTTATAATGCTATGATAGATTTGTTTGGCTCACCCCCTCTTTTGGTTAATGGAACTGTATTAACTTTGGAGCATGTAATGCAAAGGCTTGAAATTATTGAAAATAAGGTTGCTACTGTAGAGTTAATTGAAATTTTGGATAAAAATATTAACAACTGAATCTCTCAATATGGATCTAAAGTAGGAGTCACTTTGAAAAATATTAAAGAGAAGGAACCCATAGTTAATGAGAAAATAAATCATGATTCCACTAGAATTGATAAACTTGAGGACATTATTACCAACTTGGGAACCGCTTTTCCTTCCGTAAAGAAAACTCCAAGTCCTCCCGCTAAAATTGCCAAGCTTACGTATGTTCCTAAGAATAAGGGTGAATCCTCTAGTAAGGAAACTGTGGATCTCAAATCTATAAGTGTTCATCCCAATCTTTTTGCTATCATTAAGGAACCATTTGTTACAAATGATTTTTTCGATCTTTCTCCTAAAAAATTGATAATCAATAAAAAGAAATAAATTCCCAAAGATGGTAGATGCCTCATTGAAGAATTACCTACCAAAGATGGCAATACCTAGATCTATCCTGGCTTGTTATGCCTAGCTAGGGGCATTAAACGATAGCGCTTGTTGGGAGGCAACCTAATTTTATTTTTATTCCTTGCTTTTTGCTCCTGTTTAGTAATAAATAATTTATCTAGACTCTGTTTTAGTTGTGTTTTTGGTGTTTAATTAGTGTTTGTGCCAAGTAGAACCGTTGGGAAGACTTGGGGAAAGTCTTGTTACACTTTCTATAAAAAAACAGAAACTTTAGCGCTCACGATAACTACTGCCATTTTTATTTGGAAAGCGATATTTACCTAATTCTTTTTGAAGATAATTAATAGATAAATTCCTCACGTCCATAAATTTATTTTAGATTTTTTGGGGTTCCATATCTTGCGCTAGCTACAGATTACTACATACTATTCTGTGTTTGTCAGATTCTGTTTTTCGTGTGTTGTTTGCTTATTTTGATGAATCTATGGCTAGTAAAATAGTTTATAAACCATAGAGAAGTTGGAATACAGTAGGTATAACACCAATATAAATAAATAAAGAGTTCATTACAGTACCTTGAAGTGGTCTTTTTTTTTCTTTCGCTAACGGAGCTCACGAGATTTTCTACTTTAAGTTTTGTGTTGTGAAGTTTTCAAGTTTTGGGTAAAGATTTGATGGATTATGGAACAAGGAGTGGCAAGAGCCTAAGCTTGGGGATGCCCATGGCACCCCCCAAGATAATCTAAGGACACCTAAAAGCCAAAGCTTGGGGATGCCCCGGAAGGCATCCCCTCTTTCGTCTACTTCTATCGGTAACTTTACTTGGATCTATATCTTTATTCGCCACATGATATGTGTTTTGCTTGGAGCGTCTTGTATTATTTGAGTCTTTACTTTTTAGTTTACCACAATCATCCTTGCTGTACACACCTTTTGAGAGAGCCATACATGATTTGGAATTTGCTAGAATACTCTATGTGCTTCGCTTATACCTTTTGAGTTATGTAGTTTTGCTCTAGTACTTCACTTATATCTTTTAGAGCACGGTGGTGGATTTGTTCTATAGAAACTATTGATCTCTCATGCTTCACTTAGATTATTTTGAGAGTCTTAAATAGCATTGTAATTTTCTTAAAATCCTGATATGCTTGGTATGCAAGATTAATAATAAAACTTTCGTATGAGTGTGTTGAATACTATGAGAAGTTTGATGCTTGATAATTGTTTTGAGATATGAAGATGGTGATATTAAAGTTGTGCTAGTTGAGTAGTTGTGAATTTGAAGAATACTTGTGTTAAAGTTTGTGATTCCCGTAGCATGTACGTATGGTGAACTTTTATGTGATGAAGTCGGAGCATGATTTATTTTTTGATTGTCTTCCTTATGAGTGGTGGTCGGGGACGAGCGATGGTCTTTTACTACCAATCTATCCCCCTAGGAGCATGCACGTAATACTTTGCTTTGATAACTTGTAGATTTTTGCAATAAGTATATGAGTTCTTTATGACTAATGTTGAGTCCATGGATTATACGCACTCTCAACCTTCCATCATTGCTAGCCTCTCTAATACCGTGCACCTTTCACCGGTATCATACACCCACCATATACCTTCCTCAAAACAGCCACCATACCTACCTATTATGGCATTTCCATAGCCATTCTGAGATATATTGCCATGCAACTTTCCACCGTTCCGTTTATTATGACACACTCCATCATTGTCATATAGCTTAGCATGATCATGTAGTTAACATCGTATTTGTGGCAAAGCCACCGTTCATAATTCTTTCATACATGTCACTCATGAGTCATTGCATAGACCGGTACACCGCCGGAGGCATGCACATAGAGTCATATTTTGTTCTAAGTATCGAGTTGTAATTGTTGAGTTGTAAGAAAAATAAAAGTGTGACGATCATCATTATTAGAGCATTGTCCCAGTGAGGAAAGGATGATGGAGACTATGATTCCCCGACAAGTCGGGATGAGACTCCAGACGAAAAAAAAGAGAAAGAAAAGAGGCCATAAAAAAGAGAAAAGGCCCAAATAAAAAAATGAGATAAAATAGAGAAGGGGCAATGCTACTATCCTTTTACCACACTTGTGCTTCAAAATAGCACCTATGTTGTCACTTTCATATACTAGTGGGAATTTTTCATTATAGAACTTGGCTTGTATATTCCAATGATGGGCTTAATCAAATTGCCCTAGGTCTTCATGAGCAAGCAAGTTGGATGCACACCCACTTAGTTTATTTTGTTGAGCTTTCATATACTTATAGTTCTAGTGCATCTGTTGCATGGCAATCCCTACTCACTCACATTGATATCTATTGATGGGCATCTCCATAGCCCGTTGATACGCCTAGTTGATGTGAGACTATCTTCTCCCTTTTTGTCTTCTCCACAACCACCATTCTATTCCACCTATAAGTGCTATGTCCATGGCTCACGCTCATGTATAGCGTGAAGATTGAAAAAGATAGAGAACACCAAAAGTATGAAACAATTGCTTGGCTTGTCATCGGGGTTGTGCATGATTTAAATATTTTGCGTGGTGAAGATGGAGCATAGCCAGACTATATGATTTTGTAGGGATAACTTTCTTTGGCCATGCTATTTTGAGAAGACAAAATTGCTTTGTTAGTATGCTTGAAGTATTATTTTTTATGTCAATATTAACCTTTTGTCTTGAATCTTTCGGATCTGAATATTCATACCACAATGAAGAAGAATTACATTAAAATTATGCGAAGTAGCACTCCGCCTCAAAAATTCTGTTTTTATCATTTACCTACTCGAGGACGAGCAGGAATTAAGCTTAGGGATGCTTGATACGTCTCCAACGTATCTATATTTTTTTATTGCTCCATGATATATTATCTACTCTTTTGGACATTATTGGGCTTTAGTTTCCACTTTTATATTATTTTTGGGACTAACCTATTAAACGGAGGCCCAGCCCAGAATTGCTGTTTTTGCCTGTTTTAGGGTTTCGAAGAAAAGGAATATCAAATGGAGTCCAAATAGAATGAAACCTTCAGGAACGTGATTTTCTCAACGAACAAGACCCAGGAGACTTGGACGCTACGTCAAGACACAAAAGAGGAGGCCACGAGGTAGGGGAGCGCGCCTACCGCCCCAGGCGCGCCCTCCACCCTCGTGGGCCCCCTGTTGCTCCACCGACGTACTCCTTCCTCCTATATATACCTACGTACCCCCAAACGATCAGATATGGAGCCAAAACCCTAATTCCACCGCCGCAACTTTCTGTATCCACAAGATCCCATCTTAGGGCCTGTTCCAGAGCTCCGCCGGAGGGGGCATCGATCACGGAGGGCTTCTACATCAACACCATAGCCCCTCCGATGAAGTGTGAGTAGTCTACCTCAGATGTACGGGTCCATAGTTATTAGCTAGATGGCTTCTTCTCTCTTTTTTCGATCTCAATACAATTTTCTCCCCCTCTCTTGTGGAGAACTATTCGATGTAATCTTCTTTTTACGGTGTGTTTGTTGTGACTGATGAATTGTGGGTTTATGATCAAGTCTATCTATGAATAATATTTGAATCTTCTCTGAATTCTTTTATGTATGATTGGTTATCTTTGCAAGTCTCTTCGAATTATCAGTTTGGTTTGGCCTACTAGATTTATATTTGTTGCAATGGGAGAAGTGCTTAGCTTGGGGTTCAATCTTGCGGTGTCCTTTCCCAGTGACAGTAGGTGCAGCAAGGCACGTACTGTATTGTTGCCATCGAGGATAACAAGATGGGGTTTTGATCATATTGCATGAGTTTATCCCTCTACATCATGTCATCTTGCTTAAGGCGTTACTCTGTTTTTAACTTAATACTCTAGATGCATGCTGGATAGCGGTCGATGAGTGGAGTAATAGTAGTAGATGCAGGCAGGAGTCGGTCTACTTGTCTCGGACGTGATGCCTATATACATGATCATACCTAGATATTCTCATAACTATGCTCAATTCTGTCAATTGCTCAACAGTAATTTGTTCACCCACCGTAGAATACTTATGCTCTCAAGAGAAGCCACTAGTGAAACCTATGGCCCCCGGGTCTATCTTTATCATATTAATCTCCTACTACTTAGTTATTTCCTTTAATTTTTTACTTTGCCTTTATTTTACTTTGCATCTTTATCACAAAAATACCAAAAATATTATCTTATCATATCTATCAGATCTCACTCTCGTAAGTGGCCGTGTAGGGATTGACAACCCCTATTCGCGTTGGTTGCAAGGAATTATTTGTTTTGTGCAGGTACGAGGGACTCGCGCGTAGCCTCCTACTAGATTGATACCTTGGTTCTCAAAAACTGAGGGAAATACTTACGCTACTTTGTTGCATCATCCCTTCCTCTTCGGGAAAACAAACGCAGTGCTCAAGAGGTAGCAGCACTGAGGGAGTCCTGGATTAGGGGGTGTCCGGATGGCCGGACTATACCTTCGGCCGACCTCCTGGACTATGAAGATACAAGATTGAAGACTTCGTCCCGTGTCCGGAAGGGACGTTCCTTGGCGTGGAAGGCAAGCTTAGCGATACGGATATGTAGATCTCCTACCATTGTAACCGACTCTCTGTAACCCTAGCCCTCAACGGTGTCTATATAAGCCGGAGAGTTTTAGTCTGTAGGACGAAAAAAACAATCATACCATAGGCTACGTTTTAGGGTTTAGCCTCTCTGATCTTGTGGTAGATCTACTCCTGTACTACCCATATCATCAATATTAATCAAGCAGGACGTAGGGTTTTACCTCCATCAAGAGGGCCCGAACCTGGGTAAAACATCGTGTCCCCTACCTCCTGTTACCATCCGACCTAGACGCACAGTTCGGGACCCCCTACCCGAGATCCGCCGGTTTTGACACCGACATTGGTCCTTTCATTGATAGTTCCTCTGTGTCGTCGCTTTCAGGCCTGATGGCTTCTCCGATCATCAACAGCGATGCGATCCAGGATGAAACTTTTCTCCCCGGACAAATCTTCGTATTCGACGCCTTTGCACTGCGGGCCAACTCGCTTGGTCATCTGGAGCAGATCGAAAGCTATGCCCCTGGCCATCAGGTCAGATTTGGAAGTTTGAACTACACGGCTGACATCCGCGGAGACTTGATCTTCGACGGATTCGAGCCACAGCCGAGCGCGACACACTATCACGATGGGCATGATTTAGCTCTGTCGCCGAACAGTGCCCTGGAGGCCGCACCTGTGTCCGCTCCGACCCCTAGCTCGGAGCCGATCACACCAACCGAGGATGGGTGGTTAGACACCGCCTCAGCGGCTGCAGTCTCTACGGCAACCGAGCCGAACACCAGCCCCATTCTCTGCGAAGCCCGTGACTCCAAGGAGCCGGACTCCTCTCCGGACTCCGAGCCCTCTGCGCCCCGACCGATCGGACCCGATTGGGCGCCGATCATGGATTTCACCGCCGCGGACATCTTTCAGCACTCGCCCTTCAGCGATATTCTGAATTCACTAAAGTCTCTCTCTTTGTGAGGAGAGCCCTGGCCGGACTATGGTCTGCAAGGTTGGGATGCGGATGATGAAGAAATTCAAAGCCCACCCACCACCCACTTCGTAGCCACTATCGATGATTTAACCGACATGCTCGACTTCGACTCCGAAGACATCGAAGGTATGGACGCCGATGCAGAAGACGATCAAGAACCAGCGCCTATAGGGCACTGGAAAGCCACCTCGTCCTATGATATATACATGGTGTACACCCCAAAAGAAGGCAATGGCGATGGAACAGAGAGGATGACCCCTCCAAGAAGCAGCCTAAGCGCCGGCGTCAGCGTCCCTGCTCTAAATCCCACCAAAACAAAAACGGTGATTCTAGCACGGGGGATAATAACAGCCCTGACAGTGCCGAAGACAACCACCTCCAGCAAGATTCAGCACAGGAGGATAGAGAAGCCAGCCCTCATGAGAGAGCGGCAGACAGAGAGGACGAGGACGATAATTATATTGCCTCCCTCCGAAAACGAGGCAAGCCTCGATGACGACGAATTTGTCGTGCCAGAGGATCCCGTCGAACAAGAGCGTTTCAAAAGCAGGCTTATGTCCACGGCGAGCAGCCTCAAGAAAAACAGCAACATCTTAGAGCTGATCAAGATTTGCTAGCCGACAGATGGACTGAAGTCCTTGCGGCCGAAGAATATGAACTCGAACGCCCCTCCAAGAGCTACCCAAAGCGCAGGTTGCTACCCCAATTAGAGGAGGAAGCACTTAAACCTACATCACCAGCGCATGATGCTGCCGACCGGCCACCCCGTGGCCACGACAGAGAGGCCTCTCGGCCCTCCACTCAAGTCGCACCCCAGCGCCGCTCAAAAACTACCAATGCATGGGAAAATGTGCCACACCTGCGAGACAAATTGGAGGACAAGGCAAGGCAAAGAAGATCGATCTACGGATCACGTGGGTGCCCCACGGCACGAGGCGGTACTCATCATGCCGGATATAGTAAATCCGGCCAGGCCGAACACAGTAGACAAAGCTCGTTTGAGATGCGTCGTGATATTGCCCAGTACAGAGGCGCCGCACACCCACTATACTTCACAGATGAAGTAATGGATCATCAAATCCCCGAGGGTTTGAAACCCGTGAACATCGAATCATATGATGGCACAACAGATCCGGCGGCATGGATCGAGGACTATCTCCTTCATATCCACATGGCCCGCGGTGATGACTTACACGCCATCAAATACCTCCCACTCAAGCTAAAGGACCAGCTCGGCATTGGCTTAACAGCTTGCCAGCAGAATCAATTGGTTGTTGGGAGGACCTGGAAGCCTCATTCCTCGACAATTTCCAGGGCACTTATGTGCGACCACCAGACGCCGATGACCTAAGCCACATAATTCAACAGCCAGAGGAATTGGCCAGACAATTCTGGACACGGTTCCTAACCAAGAAAAATCAAATCGTCGACTGTCTGGACGCAGAGGCCCTAGCAGCCTTCAAGCATAACATCCACGACGATTGGCTTGCACGGCACCTAGGGCAGGAAAAGCCGAAATCTATGGCAGCCCTCACGACACTTATGACCCGCTTTTGCATGGGAGAAGACAGCTGGCTAGCTCGCAGCAATAACATGACCAAGAGCCCTGGTAATTCGGATACCAAGGACATCAGTCACAGGTCACGTCGCAACAAGCAAAAGCGCCGCATTAACAGCGACAATGCTGAGGATACGGCAGTTAATGCCAGATTCAGAGGCTCTAAACCCGGTCAGCGGAAAAAGCCATTCAAAAGAAATACTCTGGGCCCGTCTAGTTTGGACCGAATACTCGACCGCTCATGCCAGATACATGGCACCCCCAAAAAACCAGCCAATCACACCAACATGGATTGTTGGGTGTTCAAGCAGGCATGCAAGTTAAATGGCGAAAGCAGAGACAAGGGGCTGCATAGCGATGACGAGGAGGAGCCCCGGCCGCCGAACAACAGTGGACAGAAAGGGTTTTCCCCCACAAGTGCGGACGGTGAACATGATATACGCAACCCACGTCCCCAAGAGGGAGCGGAAGCGTGTGCTAAGGGACGTATACGCGATGGAGCCAGTCGCCCCAAAGTTTAACCCATGGTCTTCCTGCCCGATCACTTTTGATCGAAGGGACCACCCCACTAGCATCCGTCATGGCGGATTCGCCGCATTTGTTCTAGACCCAATTATTGACGGATTTCACCTCACTAGAGTCCTTATGGACGGCGGCAGTAGCCTAAACCTGCTTTATCAGGATACAGTGCGGAAAATGGGCATCGATCCCTCGAGGATTAAACGCACCAGAACGACTTTTAAAGGCATCATACCAGGTGTAGAAGCCAACTGTACAGGCTCAGTTACACTTGAAGTGGTCTTCGGATCTTCGGATAATTTCCGAAGCGAGGAGTTAATCTTCGACATAGTCCCGTTCGGCAGTGGCTATCACCCACTGCTCGGGCGAACCGCATTTGCCAAGTTCAATGCAGTGCCGCACTACACATACCTCAAGCTCAAGATGCCAGGCCCTCGAGGCGTCATCACGGTCAATGGAAACACCGAACGCTCTCTCCAAACGGAGGAGCATACGACGGCTATCACAGCGGAAGTACAAAGCAGCCTCTCAAGGAAATTCTCCAGTCCGGCCATTAAACGTCCGGAATCCGTCAAGGGCGCCCAGAGTAACCTACAACAAGACCGCCTGGCACGTTCCGAGCAAGCGTAGCAATGCGGCCCCAACCGCAGCCCTCGCAAACTTGCGAAACCAGTGCCGCCCGTACATTACTACGCTCTGGAAATACCATGGGCACAGGGGGAGGGGCACCATCATGGCACGCCCGAAACGCAGCTTAAGCCGCACTAGGGGCTGCCGATTTCTTAAATTTTCTCTTATTTTCAGGACTCGATTCTTCGGAAGGCTTGTTCGGCAGTACAATTACCACCCAAATGATACAACTAGGGAAGCAGAAAGCTACGCCGCACTACGGAACTCTAAGGTGGTCTCTATAACAAGCAGTATACCTGTTTCGCATAACATTACGCAGCTCGCCTCCGGAAAGGACATATTTGATAGTCCCATCTTTTGCTTATCGCACTATTTGTATCGTTCTGCTTTGATTGCAGCTTTTTTAAATAAACAATGCATAGGTTCCGTCTATTATTGCATTACCTCTTTTTTACGAATATATGTTCATTAATGACATGTTGCACCCATACACTTTGGTATGGCCAATACGACAGGGGCTTAAGTACCAAACAATACGGCGTGAGAAGTCCGAACACTTTCACAAGTGCGGCACCCCGAACTTCTAGCATTATATGCATCGGCTCCGAATCATGTCTTGGGTCAAATGTTGGGTTTGCCCGGCTCCTATGTTTTGGTACCTTACGTTCCGTTATATCGGCTATGGTAGCACTAGGAGAACTATTGCGATTGTGCCCCAGTTGAGCTGGGCTAAGCACCTCAGTACAGAAAGCTAAAACTGACCGTCATGATGAGGCGAGAGCTGGTCGCTGTTCGAGAGGTTTTCGAGTCCCTAAAGACTTATGCCGTTTAGAGCGAGGAGTCGGCTTTGTCCGGCCTAGGCGTGGATAGCGCCTCAAACTCGGTCTTCCGAACACTAGGGGCTTTGCCGAAATTTAAAACTATAGAATTCTATGGCTAAGCGAGAGTGTTCAAGCATTATAGTCTGGTTGCCTTGTTCGTTGTGTTGAGCGCCTCCCTCGAAGGACCCAAGAATGGGAAACGGAGCGCTCATGTTTATCCCGAACACCCCAGCACTCGTGCAATGGGGGCAGAAGCCGACGACTCGCCATCTCTCAAATTTGATAAACGGCCGCACAGAAGGTAATATTTTAAATTAAAAAGCGTTGCTTAGCGCATATGAACAAGTTTTCAGCGTACAGGATCACAAATGCGAGTTTACTCAAAAATTACATCTTTGGGGCATTCATCCGCTATAAGGCGGGCACCCTTCAGGACGCCCTCATAATACACTTCCGGGACGCGATGCTCCTTGCTCGGCGGCGGCCCGTCCTACACCAGCTTCTCCGCATCCATCTTGCCCCAGTGCACTTTAGCACGGGCAAGCGCCCTACGGGCACCTTTGATGCAGATGGAGCACTTGATTAATTCAAGCCGTGGACATGCATCCACCAGCCGCCTCACCAGCCCGAAGTAGCTCCCAGGCAAAGCCTCTCCAGGCCACAGCCGAACTATGAGGCCCTTTATG
Organism: Triticum monococcum; assembly: GCA_034509565.1. NCBI lineage: Eukaryota > Viridiplantae > Streptophyta > Magnoliopsida > Poales > Poaceae > Triticum > Triticum monococcum. The sequence goes on along the minus strand of CM067844.1, from coordinate 578,907,927 downwards.
GCCTGTTCGGCAACCTTGTGGAGCTCGACCATTTGCTTCAGCTGGTCGCTCAAAGGCACCAGGTGTCCGGCCTCAGCATACTGAGGACAAAACACCTTCTCCGTCGAGCTCCCCTCTTCGGCTCGATAGGAGGTGGCGGCATCCGACACACTGCAGGGCAAATCTGCGAACGCTCCTGGAGAGCTCCGGACTCGGGTAAGTAATAAGTAATTCACTTTCACGAGCTTGCTTTGCATAATGAATGCCTTACCCGCCGCTATCTTCTTCATCGCGTCAATTTCTTTGACGGCTTTCTGGGCTTCGGCCTTTACAGACTTCGCGCTTTTGAGGGCTGCCGCAAGCTCGGACGCTTGCGTCTTTGAGTCAAGCTCCAAACTCTCATGTTTTTTCACAAGAGCCCGGAGCTCTTTCTGCACCTCCTCCACCCGCGCCTCCTGCTTCTCTCTCTCCGTGCGCTTCGTGGCCGCCCTGTTTTCCTCCTCGGATAGCGCTTGCTTAAGGGCTGCCACCTCAGTCGTGGCCCCTATAATAGCACGTTGATCCTGTCATTTTTTTGCAACCACATCTTCTCTATATAATTGCGCAAGGTATTACTTACCTTCCTTCTACTCGAGGTGCCTCTTGGCATGGCCGAGCTCGTTCTCGGACCGCGCGAGGTTTTTCTTCAGCGTATCCACCTCCGCAGCCAGTGCGGCGGAGGCCGGCAGCGAAGCCTGCATACGCATATTGACTTGATTATGTTAGACTCCTGCGAATGTTACTAGATCCTCTATTCGGCTTTTCTTTCCGAACGCCAAACAGAGCATCAGGGGTTACCGTCTATGCGGTAATATTTTTACATATTCTTTACCTACCTCAAAGCCTGTTAGAAGGCTGGCACTGGCTTCCGTCAGTCCACTCTTGGTGGACTGAACCTTCTTGATCACCGCACTCATAATAGTGCGGTGCTCCTCGTCGATGGAGGCGCCGTTAAGCGTCTCCAGCAAACTGTCCGGTGCCTCCGGTTGGACGAAGGTCACCGGCTCGGTAGGCTCGCTCCTTGGGGGTTTTATCCCCTTTGCGCCTGGAGTCCGGGAGGTCGCCTGGCGGCGCCTCCAGGACCACCTCCTCCCGGCTTGGAACCTGTTGGGATAGCACCTCGGCGTCGTTCGTAGGATGGGGGAGGTAGCCATCGGAAGCGAATTCACATCCGACGAATCCAGGGAACCACTCGACGACACGTCGAGCTGGTCTTTGGGTGGACTGCATAAACATGTTCGACATAAGGAAAAGCTGTGCAATGCGAGGATACTATGAATCACTCTAGTATCCGGATACTTACGATCTCGCCAGGGGCTTGGTCCTGTGCGGACACTCCTCATCACCGTCGTCGGCGTTGGTGGATCCGTCCGGAGGATGGGTTTTCCCCTTCTTGGACCCTTTGGCCTCCCCGGTTGGGGCGGCCTTCCTTTTCTTCTCTCCCCCCGCTAGAGGGGGAGAGGTCTCTTCTTCCTCCTCCTCGTCTTCACGGGAGGAGTGCGTCTTGGAGTCATCGGATGATGAATCCGACACCCCCAGGCGCCGGGCACTCTTCCGAGTCCCCGTGGCCTTCTTCTTGGCCTTCTTCTCCGGCACCACATAGGGTGCCGGAACCAGCAGCTTCGCCAAGCGAGCATCCGCTGGGCCTTCAGGCAAAGGAGCCGGACAGTTGATCTGTCCGGACGTCTCCTGCCAATCCTATCAAAGGTAAGGGAGCTTAAGATCCCGCATGGAGTCAAACTCTGAAAAACTAATACCCTGTAAAAGGTAAAGACAGCTTACCGCACGAGCGCGACGCTGCATGCTGAATCCGCGATCCTCAGTAGCGGATGTGGGGGCCTCGGCGCCCTTAAAAAGCACCTTCCAGGCATCTTCGTATGTTGTGTCAAAGAGCCTGCTTAGGGTTCGGTGTTGCGCCGGGTCGAACTCCCACAAGTTGAAAGCCTGTTGTTGACACGGGAGGATCCGGCGGATGAGCATAACCTGGACTACGTTGACAAGTTTGAGCTTCTTGTCCACCAGGGTTTGGACGCATGTTTGGAGTCCGGTCAGCTCTCCTTATTTACCCCACGACAGGCCCATCTCTTTCCAGGAGGTGAGCCGCGTAGGGGGTCCGGATCGAAACTCGGGGGCTGCGACCCATTCAGGGTCGCGCAGCTCGGTGATGTAAAACCACCCCGACTGCCACCCCTTTAGGGACTCCACAAAGGAGCCCTCGAACCATAGGACGTTGGGCATCTCGCCCACCATAGCGCCTCCGCACTCCGCTTGGGTGCCACGCACCACCTTCGGCTTGACGTTGAAAGTCTAGAGCCATAGGCCGAAATGGGGCCGGATGCGGAAGAAAGCCTCGCACACGATGATAAACGCCGAGATGTTGAGGACAAAATTCAGGGCCAGATCATGGAAATCTAGGCCGTAGTAGAACATGAGCCCCCAGACAAATGGGTGGAGAGGGAAGCCCAGTCCGCGGAGGAAATGGGGGAGGAACACCACCCTCTCTTGGGACCTAGGGGTGGGGATGAGCTGCCCCTCTTCGGGAAGCCGGTGCGCAATGTTGTTAGACAAGTATCCAGCCTTCCTCAGTCTTTTGATGGGTCCCTTCGTGATGGAGGAGACCATCCACTTGCCACCCACTCTGGACATGGCTGGAGAAGGTTGAGGTGGGGTGTGCGGACTTGGGCGCTGGAGCTCGAGTGCGCGGAAATGGATAGGTAAAGGAGGAAGAAGGCGTGGATGAAAAGGTGGATCCTTATCCCCTTATATGGGCGGACGTGACTATGCGCCCCCACCAGCCTGGTAAAACTCGCTTATCTCCCAAGCGCCATACTCAATGGCGCGGTTGGGTTACCCACACCCATATTAATGAGAATCCCAGAATAAGGGGACACGGTCTCTGCTTTAACAAGACGTGCCAAGGAAACCGCCTCGCTAAATGCGCTGAGGTGGGACAGTAAAATGATTCGAATAAAGACTTGGCCGCGCTATGATGTCATGCTACGGAATACGTCAGCAGATTAGATTTGTGTAAATATTATTCTCTCCATGGCAATATGTGGAAACTTATTTGGCAGAGCCGGACACTACCTTTGTGTTCAAAATCTTCTATGAAGTACTTGGAGGAGGAACCCGCCTTGCAATGCCGAAGACAATCTGCGCGCCAGACTCGTCGTCATTGAAGCCTGGTTTAGGGGCTACTGAGGGAGTCCTGGATTAGGGGGTGTCTGGATGGCCAGACTATACCTTCGGCCGGACTCCTGGACTATGAAGATACAAGATTGAAGACTTCGTCCTGTGTCCGGAAGGGACTTTCCTTGGCGTGGAAGGCAAGCTTGGTGATACGGATATGTAGATCTCCTACCATTGTAACCGACTCCGTGTAACCCTAGCCCTCTCCGGTGTCTATATAAACCGGAGAGTTTTAGTCCATAGGACGAAAAAAACAATCATACCATAGGCTAGCTTTTAGGGTTTAGCCTCTCTGATCTCGTGGTAGATCTACTCTTGTACTACCCATATCATCAATATTAATCAAGCAGGACATAGGGTTTTACCTCCATCAAGAGGGCCTGAACCTGGGTAAAACATCGTGTCCCCTGCCTCTTGTTACCATCCGACCTAGACGCACAGTTCGGGACCCCCTACCCGAGATCCACCAGCTTTGACACCGACAAGCACACCGAAAGCTTTAGAAATCACACCTGCCTCAATTGAAGTTGTCGGGTAAACTGATGCATGCTGATGAGCCGCCAGGTGAGCCACCAGCTCGGCCTCCCGATGTGCTCTGCCCTGATCCACCAAATCCTGTGCATTGGCTCTATTGCACGCCGGGTCATGTCCATGAGGTTGGTTACGGCGCTGCTCAGTACTCGACACTGCTGGTGAGTCAATGTGCCTACTGTAGCTCCGGCTTGGACGAGGGGTTGAATGGATCCGGTCACGGCTATAAGAATAAGCCTGCTGCTGCACCAAAGACGTTTGAAGTAGCTCCCTGGCCCTTCTAGTTTCAATCGCCGTTGGAGTCTCGCCCTCGACTGGCAGAGCCGCCAATCATGTAGCTACAGCAATCATGTTGTCCAGAGGGGTGGAGTAATGACCCGGTGGTGTCACCACACTCTGAGGTGGAGTGCTATTCATATCTGGAGAGCCTGCCACATGCAGCTGACCTAACATTCCACCGCCCGGTGCTTCAGTTATCTGATTCACCACCGGCGGGTTACTGGCCCTAGCTCCAGGGTGTTGAAAAGGTCCCTCGACTCATAAACCGAGGGCAGACGACTCCAGTGTTTTCTCCTCAAGACTTCGTGTGAAGCGTTCTGATCCACCATGAGCCGATATGAATCAGCTTGAATCCACTATGCTTGGGTGTTCAAAACAGCTTGCTTTGCAGCCTCCTAGCGTTTTTCGTCGCGAAGTCTGCCTTAGCTTGCGCTATTCCATCATGCAGTTTAGCCACTTCTACCTTCTGTTGCTCTTTGATTATCTGGGGTCACATCAACCTCCATTAGAGTCGCCAGAGCTTCCAATAGATCCGTCAAGACTTGAGCCGACGGGCAAGCTGACCCGCCAACACCTGCGGTTGTCACCGCTGTCGCACCAGACGTCATAGCCGTGGCGGCTGTCGAGCTGAGAACCGGTTGGGTGCCCGCCATGAAGATCGCCACCCTTTTCAGCAGCTCATGGGGGGTCCGGAATAATGTCGCCGTCAGAACAGCCCCCAAGCCATCCGTCTTGCAGTTGATACATTGACTTGGTCTCGCATGTGGACGACTCATCATCAGAGAAGATGGTCGTCTCACTACCAGACACAGAACCTTCCAACTCAGCCCCATGGATAAATCCAACAAAGGCACGCTTCACACCGGGTTGAACTCAGGCGGGTCGTGCACGCTGAGCCGTCTCGATGATGTCGGTGCAGATGTCCGGCTCAGGGCCCGGTTCGCCGATATCGCCGATGAAGACGTGGATTCCACCTAAGGGGACCCGGTATCCGTACTCAATTGAGCCGGCCTCGGGCCCCAGCCTGCATCGCCGATGTAGAGCTTGCCGCGATGACTCTTGGTCATCCGGCGCACAGCGTATCCCTTGATCCCCTCAAAGCTGCCCTTCAAGAACTCAAAACCACCGTGTGTTGGCCCCACGGTGGGCGCCAATTGTCGTGGAAGTTTCACGGCAGATGTCCTCACGGAAGGACTTAGTTGTGGAGCCATTGCGACGAGCTTAGCTTAAAGGGGTCAAAACAGGGACAAAGGACGCGAGGAGTTGATACTAGTTCGGCCCCTTGCGGTGAAGGTAAAAGCCTAATCCAGTTTGAGGTGGTATTGCTAGGTTTCGATTACCAGGGAGCGAATCCGCTTTGCCTAGCTTTCGATCTGTGTTTCCTGCCCTAAGCCACTACCGGGTCATCCCCTTATATACATGGGTTGACGCCCTGTGGCCTACAGAGTCCCGGCCGGCTCATACAAACGTGTCCGGCTCGATGACTTATCTTACATGCCTCACAATACATGTTTACATATACATGGCAGTTTACACTAACGAGCCTTAAGCCGCCTCTGGATTTGGGCCTTTTAACAAGCCTATCTATGAAAATCCATCGTTAGTATAATCTTGGGCTTCATTTAGATGAACTGCCATAATGCATGACCCGGCCCCTCCTGGGCGGGTCATATCTGATAGTCATATCCCCAACACCTTACCTAGTGAGGTGCTGGCTAGGAAGAGTGCAAGACACCACCACCACGTACTCGAGGGCGCCATCAAGGTTGTCGTCGTACTAAATCCAATGACCTACAGGTCCATCTCTCCTACTCTCTCTCTCTCTCTCTCTCTCTCTCTCTCTTTCTCTCTCGGACGTCAAGCTCAATTCCCTCTTATTTTGCCGAATGGAAGTGGTCTGAAAGCCACTTGACTAAAATCATGTGTCTTGCGATGTGCCAATGCCATGATGATTAAGAGGCATATAGCAGATCTTTTTCTCCATTGAAATTTTTACATGTGATCTTTTTCAGACGTCAAGCTCAATTCCCTCTTATTTTGGTGAATGGAAGTGGTCTAAAAGCCACTTGACTAAAATCATGTGTCTTGTGATGTGCCAATGCCATGATGATTAAGAGGCATATAGCAGATCTTTTTCTCCATTGAAATTTTTACCTGTGATCTTTTTCTCAGATGTCAAGCTCAATTCCCTCTTATTTTGCCGAATGGAAGTGGTCTGAAAGCCACTTGACTAAAATCATGTGTCTTGCGATGTGCCAATGCCATGATGATTAAGAGGCATATAGCAGATCTTTTTCTCCATTGAAATTTTTACCTGTGATATTGAGCATAGTACGTTAGTTCATGAATTAGCATTGCAGAATGCAATTGTTTGATATATGGTAATCTCTGTTTTGTGCAGACTGAGATGTGCTTTTGAATCTGCAGTGTTTTAGGTGTGTAGGTGTCTACATCTTTTTGGATATTCATGACTCAAAGCATGAATAGAAACCTACAATATCTCGGGCTATTAGTTTTGTACGATTATTCTAGCCATAGTTTTATTTTGGTGATTAATGTTTATAGTTTACTGTCAACTACTTCTACTAATGGCTTATATTTTTATATAGATTGTGACCATAATTATGAGTTTTATGGGAGACAACTCACTGGATAAATATAATGGATTTGGGTGGTGGATTTAGTAGCTTTTGAAATGGGCCTTGCTCTGGTTTCTCCTTGCCCTACAACATGGTGTTGTAGTCTGCATGCCGTTGTGTAAGGCACTAATGATCTCCTGAGGTGAGATAGATAGTGCTATTTTGGCCTCGCATGATCATACTTATAGGAGTCCGACTGGTTCTGAAATTGGCTAATAAGCAAGGCTTAACTGCAGATGGTCAACCTTTGCCACTGCCCTTTAGTACCATAACCGAGCACTATTCATTGCGGCTAAACCAAATATGGCGAGGCGCTCCTATGCGGGCAGGTAATTTCAATGTCATAAGTTCTGCTACTGTTGATTTGTTGCTGCTGGAAATTTGTCATAATGTGTTGTCACAGCACACTGCTTGATGCATTGTCTGGAGTAGTACACACTGGTGGGACCATAGTTTTAGTCATTCAGTCTAAGCAGCAGTTCAAAATTCAGTCTAAGCAGTCTAAGTCCGTGTCAACAAGACCGTCTGGGTTTGCGTTGACTAGGTTGCTAGCACAACCTCGTGGATGCAATGCTTCTCCGGTTTCTTCCTATCTCACCAATTGATTCGTTTGGGCTAAGAAAATGTACTCTCCTTGGATCTGTGATGCCATCACTTTCTGCTATGAAGTAGTGATTCTTACATAGTTTCCAGACGTCAAATTGTGCCTTATGTGACCCTTTTGCTTTATTGTAGTATTAATTAATGTAAGATGCAGATCTTTAGAAATATCAAGGACTGTGTGATGCTTGATTAGGCCTCAAATCTTTATCTTGCCAAATTTCTGTACATATGGCGATGTCTCCGTCCTTTTCAACTTCTAGGATATGATGTTGGTTTTGAAATTGTGATCATATATTTAGGACGCCGATAAGTGGTGAATGTTCGGGTTTATTGGAGTCCGGTCCGAACTAGTTGTTCGGAGTGGGAGCATGATGTGCCGAACAAAAGTGTTCGGGCAGTCAATCATAAGGCCCGAACACATGCACAACCCCAATAACCAAGCGGTGACCCCGGTCCTACCAGACACTGGATCCAACTGGTCGTCCCCTACCTCTCTTGATCCAAGGATCTATTTCCCCTGCCTGCCACTCCATCGTTCCCCTTCCCCCTGCCCCTCCATTGTTGCCCTGCCCCTACCAAGTGGAAGTTGCCATGGCAAGATCTGACGAGAAGTAGGCCAGATCTGAGGTAATTACAGGTTAGTTGTGGCCACCAACGAGCCTTCCCTTGCCCCCTCACTCCTAATCTGCCCCCCATCTCCCGTTAGTACCATACAAATCTTGCCATGTTACTCATCCATAGAGCTTCTGTTTGTGCCATCAACTACTTACCCTGGTTTGCAAAAAAAGAGCATGCATGATGAATACAATGAAAAATCAAGTTCGTACTGCTACACAAATTGTTGCCAATTCTGTTTTGGTGGTCTTGCCATCTTCCTAATTGTTCAGTGAAAAGGTAGAATGTACTACACATAGGATAAAAAAGTAGTAGCCTTACTGTATTGTTTCCATGCGAATGATTGTGGTTGCTACAGAGGCAACTGATTATAAATTTTGGACATGTGTATGATGATGGTTGTTAGCATATAAATGATGCTAGAAGAACTTGCTAGGGGAAGCAAAAGTTTGAGTTGAAACTAGGTGTGCACTGATGGACATTGACATGCTTGTGATGCTAATGTTGCGATGTACAAGTGTTGATGTTGCCATGTGTGGAGAACTGACATTGCCATGTGTGTGGTGCTAATATTGCCATGATCTAGTCAACTATTGCCATATGTGGACAACTGACATTGCCATGTGTGCGCTGCTAATATTGCCATGATATAGTGAATGCTGACATGTGTGGACAACTGACATTGCCATGTGTTTGCTGCTAATATTGCCATGTGTGTGCTACTAACATTGCCATGATCTAGTCAAATGTTGCTATGTGTGTGTTGCTCATATTGACATGTGTGGGCTGCTAACATTGCCATGATCTAGTCAAATGTTGCCATGTGTGGACAACTGATATTGCCATGTGTGTTGTGATAACATTGCCATGATCTAGCCAAATGTTGACATGTGTGGACAACTAATGTTGCCATCAGTGTGCTACTAATATTGCCATGATATAGTGAATGTTGCCATCTGTGGACTACTGACGGTGCCATGTGTGTGCTGCTAATATTGCCACGTTGTACTGAAAACATACAAAAATGTTTTAACGATATGTTTTCGCATATATTTGAAGGGTGGGAAACAAAAAGGCATTCATTAGGAGGATGGACCAAACAAATGGAGGGAACCCCTGGTTCTATGGCTCACTGCAAATGACACCATGGGGTGTGCAAGATTATGAGGATCTAAACTCAAATGGACCTTTGCTACCACTGCTGCAACAGTACATGGACAAAGGTACTTGATATGCATAAAAATATATTAAGAAAAGAATTTAGAAAAAAGAACTTCCGTTCGGACAAAAATTTGATTCGCTATAAATAAAATGCAGGTGGTTTGTACACATCCACATTTGCCATGGAGTCCGGGACAAACATACAAGGAATGCCTAGTGGAAGCACACAAGCAATACAACAACAGCAGTTCCCAATGGCGTTGTGTGGTGAGTTTGGAATTTTAAAGAACAATGCATGTTGTAAGTAAAGAAAAAGGTAGGGTCGTAGGCAAGAAAACTTATGGTTTTAAGAAAAATGCAGGAACAGAGGATGATGCCAAGGGGAGGACAATGGTGACAGCAACGCCTGCATCATCGTACCCAGGTGAACTGTCTATAACATACCTAACTTGCCATAGGAATGTGGATGCACTTGACATCTTTGTGGGAAAAAAGAAGAAGCTATATTACAATGTATTTCCCAAAAAAGAGAAAATACAATGAAGTACATTGGTGGAAGTTGCCATGTGTTGGACGTACGACTTGTCATGGGCATAAATATAAGAATAATGAGAAATGTGAATTATGTACTTGTAAATTGCAGGGCCTTGTACTTCGCACCAAGGGGCGGCGACTGCCAGGACTACTTCACTTTCACACGAACAACAGACCTATCAGTCAAGAAAACACGGACCGCTTGTTATCAGCATGGCAGGCATGTCAAGTACGACTGGATATGACACTGTTGAGACTGAAGTAAGAAACCCAGGATCTGATGATGGAAACTCTGATGCAGAGAGAGGGGACAAACCTGATGGTGAAGATCAACAAGAGCCTCTTGAGGACGAGATGCAGTCTACAATGGCGCCGCCGGTAGCACCATATGAGCGGATGAGATTTGCTACTATTAAAGATGCAAGGGAGTACTATCAGCGTTATGAAAAATACCATGGCTTTGCTATATATACAGATCATCGTAGAATGCTTAAGTCAACTGGAGAGTACAACCGAGCAGGGATGAGGTGTCACAAGTCTAGGAGAGACAAACCAAAACACGGGGTTGATGGTCCAGCAGTCACGGAACACAGACGAGATATTTTGGTGAGAACAAACTTTCCTGCCCGAATGAAGCTGAACGTGGAAGGGGCTTGGTGGGTGGTAAAAAAATATGTTGGGCACCACAACCATGACATGATAAAGAAATTTGACCTTGTGAAGTTTCTAAGCGCTCACCGTGGGTTCACCCCACAAGAGGAACAGTTCGTGAAGTTTCTGCATGACTGCAACCTCCAGCCTAGGAGAATGGTGCACATCCTCTCAATGATTCACAGCAAAAACGGCAAGTTAAGCCGCCTACCATACCTGCCTTCAGATGTGGTAAACCTGGTTGCAAAGTATCGCAGGGAAAGTCAATTATCAGACATGGACGACACAATTGCATACTTCATGCAGAAGGAGAAAGAAGATCCAAATTTCTTCTACAGAATAAAACTGGATGATGAGGACCGCATTGTGAACATGTACTGGATAGATGGTGCAGCGCGCAGGTCTTACAGGCACTTTCCTCACTGTGTGTCGTTTGATGCGACGTATCTAACTAACATGTACAAGATGCAATGCTGTCCATTCGTTAGGATAAACAACCACAACCAGTCGCTGCAGTTTGGGTGCGGTTTTGTTCGCAACGAGGATATGAGTAGCTATGTTTGGCTATTCAAAACATTTCTAGAATGCATGGGCGGCCTCGCGCCAATGAACATGATAATAGACCAGGATTTTGGGATGCGTGGAGGCATTGAGGATGTGTTCCCAACAACCATACACAGGCACTGCAGGTGGCATATCATAAAAAAGGCGGAATAGACATTAGGCCCCTTTTTTGCTGAAAGGCTGGACCTCCAGAAAGCATTTGAGTTATGTGTTGACGACAGCTTAAACCCAGAAGAGTTCGAAACAAGCTAGAAGGCAATGATAGAAAAGCACCAAGTCCACGACAATGAGACTCTACAGAACCTTTGGAATAAGAGAAAATTCTGGGTGCCAGCTTATTTTATGCAGTGTTTCTACCCCTTCCTGCAGACTACCCAACGCAGTGAGGGGTTTAACGCTGTTATAAAAAGGTATGTGAACCCTATGTCGTGGTTCTAAGTCTGACAGTGAGGTAGGGGGGTATGTATGAAGAGGCTAGGCCTTAGCTATTGGGAAGTTGTAAGCACGCAAGGTTTACGAGTTCAGGCCCTTCTCTGAGGAAGTAACATCCCTACGTCTTGGTGCCCGGAGGCGGTCGATTGGATTATGCGTGAGTAAGATTACAGGGGTGCGAACCCTTCATACTGAGGAGGGGGTGGCTTATATAGAGTTCGCCAGCCCTCTCTTACCCTCAGTAATGCAGGGTTTAAGGTATATTTAAGGTGGGCGTTACTGATAACGTCCCTAATAAAGCGTCATGATGATCATAAAGACTACTTAATAGCTGACCGTTTGCCTGGGAGCGATTTGAGATCTCCTGGTGGTCGAGTGGTTGGCTTGTTGGTCGAGTGACAGCTTCTTAGTCGAGTGCCTTGGCCCCGTCGAGTGGGATATCTTCAAGTTGTCTGAAAGGTGACTTCCTCTAAGGACGTCCTACGGTAGGGCTCTTAGGACGGGTCCGTGTCCCTACCGTAGGTATATGACTACATCATTAGCCCCCGAACGGATCGAGGCTGGAGTGGAAAAAGAGGTTAGGGACCTTTTCATCCGACCCCTCGGGTTATTATGGGTGCTTCATTCTGGGTCGACTGTCACGGATGACATCATTAACCTTTTTCAGTCGACTTGATCCGTTCCAAGTCTTTCGTCGAATGGATTTCTTCACTTGCGAGGCATTGAGCGCTGGCGTGCGCGGGATTGCCGTTTCGCCAAGTTGTTCTGCAGCTGGCGGAGATCGCGGGATTCGGATTTTTTGGGAAGCGCGCGGAACGGGGGCGGCCGCAGTAATCGGGAGCGACATTGCGAAGGCTCCTCGATCCCCGCGCCGCCTTTTTCGCCACGTACAGCGCGCGCGCCTGCCAAGGGATTTGACTGGATAGCTCGGGCCTACCTGTCAGCCACTCGGGAGTGGCCCCTTATAAATAGTTGGCCCGGAGTCCTTCTTCAGTACGCGTGCTCATCTCTTCTGCCCCTCTCTCAGTCTCTCCGTCGTCTCCTCCGCTTCCTTCGCTCTCGCCCTGTCACCATAAAAACCAGCCCGAGACCTTGCCGGCGGCGATGGTGAAGAGCAAGACGACCGCCCTGGAGCGTGCGAAGAAGGCGGCGGCGGCCGGGAAGGGGAAGAAGTCTGTGCGCGGGGGCTCTTCTTCTCGGACGGCCCTGCCCAAGGGGTGGATCCAGGGCGACTGGATGCCCACGGTGCTTCGTCAGGAGGACCTCGATGATATGGTCGAGGGAGGAGTCATCCTCCACAAGGCGGCGCGTCTTCCGGGGAGAGAAATCAAGCCCCAGCCATGTGACGGTGAGCGCGTCCTCCTGGCGACTCACATTGATCGTGGTTTCTCCTTGCCGCCCCACCCTTTTTTCCGCAATTTCCTGAATTTCTTCGGGGCGCAGCTCCACCACTTCACTCCGAACTCCATAGTCTATCTCGCCGCTTTCATTTCTATGTGCGAGGCGTTTCTGGGGTGCCGCCCGCACTGGGGACTTTTCAAGCATATCTTCACCGTTCGCTCTCAGTCGGTGAAGAAGGCTAAGTCGAGTGATGAGAGGACACAGGTGATCCAGTTGTGCGGAGGCTTGGCGATCCAGACAAGGGGGAAAAGTTGTTTTCCCTCCATCACTTTCCCGGAGTCAGTTCGAGGGTGGCAGGCGACTTGGTTCTACTGCCAGGATCAAGTGACCCCGGGGCAGTCGACCGGACTCCCACCCTTCACCCTCGACCTAGCTGAAAAGCCGGCTTCTCTGAAGGTGACGCCCGAAGAAAAGGCCCATGTCAAGATACTGGCGGGTCGAGTGGTCGAACTTGTCCGTGAGGGCGTGACGGGGATGGACCTGCTCGAAGTCTTCCTCAGGAGGAGAATCCAACCCCTCCAGGCTCGGGATCACCCGATGTGGTTGTACTCCGGCCTTGAGGACTCCACTCGGGTCCACCCAGAGGAGGTCACCGACGAGATGCTGGAGGGGTGGCTGTCAAGCATTACAGGGAACAAAGACAACCCCCGAGGAGCCAGGAGGGTCGTTCCACTCGACAGCTCTTATGAGGTCGACCAGGTGTGTATTTGCATTTTCGACTGAAATCTTGCTTTCTGCACTGGTCTTCTTTTGAGCGAGTCGACTGACTTTCCATTCTGCCTGCTGTCTTTTAGGCGACCACTGAGATGTATTCGACGCCCAACAGGGCACAGGGGTCGACTGAGGAAGGTGAGGGAAGCGGAGGCGAGAGCGGCGACGACCAGGGCGAGTGGGAGTCAGACGACGAAGGAGAGGAAGGCGACGACATCTTCTCCAGCGAGGAGGAGGAGGAAGAAGCCGAACCTCCCCGCCCAGAGGGACGATCCAAGCTCGTGCACGACCCGGCGCAGGGACGTGGTCAGGTGACTGCCTCTGTCGGGCCATCATCGAAACACCCTCGGACCTCCTCTCCGACACCGACTGGGAAGGTTCCCAAGCAACCGCGCACGACGCAGTCCAAGCCGCCCAAGACTCTGCCGAAGATGAAGATAACTGTCCCTGTCATCTCTGGGTAACAAGCTTTGACTTCTTTCGTCGATTGGAGGACAGATCCTGAGTTGACTCATTATGCTGAACTGGTTGATTCTTCGAAATTTGCAGTGCTGCTACCTCTGAGGTCTCAGCCAAGGACGACGACCAAGAGATGGGGGACGCTGCAACCTCCAACCCTGGTACGATCATCGACGTTTTGTTTTTGAGTTGACTTGGTCGTTTCTTGCAATTCTTGTCGATTGAAAGTTCTTCCTGCAGCTCCTCCTCAAGTTATCGACCTCCCGGATGATGATGACAATGAGCCGCTGAGGATAGGGAGGACCAGGAGGCCGCCGACTGACAAGGCTCCCCAGCCTGCTCTGGCGCCTGAGGCCATGGCACGGGACGGCGGCGATGCCCCTCGGGCCTCTGTGTCCTTCGCCAATCCCTGTCGAGTGCGCAGCCTTCGGCGTCGGCTGCCGATCCGACTGCCAATCCTCCGTCGAGTGTGCAGCCCTCCGCGTCGACTGCCGATCCGACTTCACTCTTTGTCGCGTACTCTGCCCCTGAAGACGAAGTGGCCGCTGCGAAGGAGGCCATACGCCAGGCAGGGGTCATGATGGAGCAGGTGAAGAGGGCTCGGGAGGCCAGCCAGGCGGCTCACGATGCGAGTTCGGCGCTTCAGAGTAACGTCCAGGTCAGTTGATTTGATGTTTGTTTGTTTGAAGAGTCTTTCTCTCTCTTTCTCTTCCTTTTTTGAAGATCTTTGTTTCTGTATCTGTACACCCACTGGGTGTGTTTTCTCTTTGGTCGAACCAGTGGGGGCACGCTGAGTGCACCCACTGGGTGTAGTCCCCGAGACTACGGTGGACTGCTGGCAGTCGACTGTAGTCTGTATATTGTGGTTGTGAATCTGAACTTCTTCACTCGGTCTGCCCTGCCAGGTCGAGCGGTCCGTGGCCTGTCGACTGTATGTAGTCGTTTTTTTTGGTCGAACCAGTGGGGGCACGCTGAGTGCACCCACTGGGTGTAGTCCCCGAGACCACGGTCGAATATTTTTTATTCGGCTGTGGTCTTAGAAACGTCACCATTGTTCCTTAGTTACTCGGGAGCAACTTATCTCAAATGTCTGTCGGCTGGTTTTTTTCTTTTGCAGAGATCTTGTGAACTTGTCGCTCGTTATGCTGAATTGGAGAAGCAGAAGATTCAGCTGGACCTTGATTTAGAGCTGGCCAGGACGGAGTTGTAGAAGGTCAGGGAGGGCGCCGCAGGTAAAGCAACTTTGTCGACTAGTTCTGTTTTCAGGCTCGGGCATTCCTTTGCTGTTTCTGATTCCGTCGCCGTTTCTTTGTAGGTGAATTGGAAAGAGCGTTGGCGAGGAAGGATCAGGACCTGGCTGTCGCCCGTAAGGCGGCTGACGACAAGATGGTTCTGGCCGAACAGAAGCTGGCTTCGGTCGGCCAGTTGGAGCAAGAGAACGTTAGGTTGCAGGCCGCTCTGACTGATGCCAACAAGCTGGCTGCCAGTTGGAAGAAGAAGCACCTCCTCTTGGGTGAGGAGATGGAAGGCATCGCCCATAGGAGGGACGACCTGGAGAGCTTCCTGAGGAGCCTCGCCAAGAGGCTGTACATCAAACTTGAAGGTGCTCCTCTAATTTTGACTATTTTGTACTTTTTGTGTCGACTCAATCCTGTGGTCGTTGGCTTATCTTTAGGTCTTGTGTGCAGAATTCTGTCAGAACTTCGAAGAGGAGACCGGGCGGATCGAAACGGGTCTTGACCCAATCAATTCCCCGGTGAAAGACGACACTGCCATGAACTTGCTCCGACTGGAATCTCGAATCGACGGCGCCGTGGATTACCTGGCTCGACTGAAGGTTGCCGTGTCGCGGATTGACTCGACGCTTTGGCCAGAATCTGCGCTCCAAAACGATCTTGAGTCTCTTATGGCTCGACTTGACAAAATTCCCGATCGAGTGCAGGAGTGGAAAAAGTCCTCTGCCCGGTGCGGCGCTGACGTGGCTCTATCCTTAGTCCGTGTTCATTGCAAGGAGGCGCGAGAAGAAAAACTGGCCGCCATCCAAGTCGCCAATACCAAGAGGCACAGCTTCCAGGACTTCATGGAGACCTTCATTGCTGCAGCTACTCGCATTGCGGACGGGATCGACTTGGATGAGTTCGTCGCTCCTGCCAGCCCTCCTCTTGAGGAGTGAGAAAACTTTTTATACCTTTCCTTAAATTAACCTCGGGATGCCGAGTGGATTTGTAGTCGTTCAAACTCTGCCGAGCTGAGGGCTCGAGTACTTCGATTCGGGCCCCGAGGCCTTTTGAGTTTTATCCGAACTTTATTTTTGCTGAATGTCTCCGTGGTCTGGAACTGTCGTGAGAGGCTTGATGGCCGACCCCCACCCTGTCGTTGTACATTGTATTTGTGGCGGAGCTCTCGGGAGAAGGCGGCAGTCGACCCACACCCAACACCCAGTTGTTGTACATTGTATTTGTGGCGGAGCTCTCCACTCGGTAGGATTTTTCAAATTTAGGCGAGTGTCTGACCGCAGCTAAGTCTCTTTGTGGAGAACTTAGGCGAGTGCTGAACTGCAGCTAAGCCTCCGAGTGGGAGGATTGCTCTCCACTTGGTAGGACTTTTCAAACTTAGGCGAGTGTCTGACTGCCGCTAAGTCTCTTCGTGAAGAACTTAGGCGAGTGCTGAACTGCAGCTAAGCCCCCGAGTGGGAGGATTGCTCTCCACTCGGTAGGATTTTTCAAATTTAGGCGAGTGTCTGACCGCAGCTAAGTCTCTTTGTGCAGAACTTAGGCGAGTGCTGAACTGCAGCTAAGCCTCCGAGTGGGAGGATCGCTCTCCACTCGGTAGGACTTTTCAAACTTAGGCGAGTGTTTGACTGCCGCTAAGTCTCTTCGTGAAGAACTTAGGCGAGTGCTGAACTGCAGCTAAGCCCCCGAGTGGGAGGATTGCTCTCCACTCGGTAGGATTTTTCAAACTTAGGCGAGTGTCTGACTGCAGCTAAGTCTCTTCGTGGAGAACTTAGGCGAGTGCTGAACTGCAGCTAAGCCCCCGAGTGGGAGGATTGCTCTCCACTCGGTAGGATTTTTCAAACTTAGGCGAGTGTCTGACTGCAGCTAAGTCTCTTCGTGGAGAACTTAGGCGAGTGCTGAACTGCAGCTAAGCCCCCGAGTGGGTGGATTGCTCTCCACTCGGTAGGATTTTTCAAACTTAGGCGAGTGTCTGACTGCAGCTAAGTCTCTTCGCGGAGAACTTATGCGAGTGCTGAACTGCAGCTAAGTCCCCGAGTGGGACGATTGCTCTCCACTCGGTAGGATTTTTCAAATTTAGGCGAGTGTCTGACTGCAGCTAAGTCTCTTGATGGAGAACTTAGGCGAGTGCTGAACTGCAGCTAAGCCCCCGAGTGGGAGGATTGCTCTCCACTCGGTAGGACTTTTCAAACTTAGGCGAGTGTCTGACTGCAGCTAAGTCTCTTCGTGGAGAACTTAGGCGAGTGCTGAACTGCAGCTAAGCCCCCGAGTGGGAGGATTGCTCTCCACTTGGTAGGATTTTTCAAACTTAGGCGAGTATCTGACTGCAGCTAAGTCTCTTCGTGGAGAACTTAGGCGAGTGTTGAACTACAGCTAAGCCCCCGAGTGGGAGGATTGCTCTCCACTCGGTAGGATTTTTCAAACTTAGGCGAACCGGATTCGCAGTTAAGTCACCCACTGGGGGATTTCGGATACATACAACAGTGACAACAGTTATTGGAACGCTCTTATTTCTGATAAAAATGAACCTTAGGAGCTTTTCTTATTACATCTGGTTTAAGAGCGGACTTAAGTGTAAAAGGGGCGGAGAAGCTCCGCGTTCCAAGCTCGAGGTTCGTCGATTTGTCGATCAACATTGTAAAGATGGTATGCTCCATTGTGGAGGACTCTGGTGATGATGAAGGGGCCTTCCCAAGTGGGAGCGAGCTTGTGACGTTTCTGTTGATCCACTCGGAGGACCAAATCTCCTTCTTGAAAGGCTCAACTCTTCACATTCCGAGCGTGGAATCGACGCAAGTCCTGCTGGTAAATGGTCGATCTGATCATTGCCATCTCCCTTTCTTCCTCCAAGAGGTCGACTGCGTCTTGCCGGGCCTGCTCTGCTTCATCTTCGGTGTAAAGTTCAACTCGAGGCGCATTGTGAAGGAGATCGCTTGGCAGGACAGCTTCGGCTCCATAAACCAGAAAGAACGGGGTCCTTCCAGTCGACCGGTTAGGGGTAGTCCTTAATCCCCACAGCACTGACGGAAGCTCGTCGACCCAAGCGCCTGCCGCGTGCTTGAGATCGTGCATCAGCCGAGGTTTTAGCCCTTTGAGAATCAGACCATTTGCTCTCTCAGCCTGTCCATTCAACTGGGGATGAGCGACTAAGGCATAGTCGACTCGTGTGCCTTGAGAAGTGCAAAATGCCCTGAAATCGTCCGAATCAAAGTTTGACTCGTTATCAGTGATGATGCTGTGTGGGACTCCATATCTGAATGTCAACCCTCTGATGAAACTGATAGCGGTGCTAGCGTCAAGGCTCTTTATGGGCTTAGCTTCGATCCATTTGGTAAACTTGTCGACTGCCACAAGCACGTGAGTGAACCCACTCCTGCCCGTTCTCAAGGGGCCAACCATGTCCAATCCCCAGACGGCAAAGGGCCAGATGAGCGGAATGGTTTTCAGGGCTGACGCGGGCTTGTGTGACATGTTGGAGTAGAACTGGCAGCCCTCGCACCTGTCGACTATCTCTTTCGCCATCTCATTTGCCCTTGGCCAATAAAATCCAGCTCGGTATGCTTTAGCCACAATGGTCCGAGAGGACGCATGGTGACCGCAGGTTCCCGAGTGGATATCGTTGAGGATTATTTGACCTTCTTCTGGCGTTATGCATCTCTGGCCGACTCCGGTCGCACTTTCTCTGTACAGCTGTCCCCTTATGACTGTGAAGGCCTTAGATCGGCGGACGATCTGTCAAGCTTCCTCTTCGTCCTCCGGGAGTTCTTTCCTTAGGATATATGCAATGTAT
Organism: Triticum monococcum; assembly: GCA_034509565.1. NCBI lineage: Eukaryota > Viridiplantae > Streptophyta > Magnoliopsida > Poales > Poaceae > Triticum > Triticum monococcum. Next base: position 578,889,118 of record CM067844.1, on the reverse strand, counting down.
GGTATCGTCCAGTCGGGGGTGACTGCCAAGACTTCCATGATCAGGTCGACTACTGCAGGCACTTCAACTTCAGTCGGGTCTGCGGCACTTTTCGGCTGCGGGGCTTCTTCTGTGAAAGGATCTTCTTGTACTGACGGCGAGTGAATGTGTTCCAAGAACACGTTGCTTGGAATGGCTTCTCTCTTGGAGCCTATCTTTGCCAAGTCGTCGGCTGCCTGGTTTTTCAGTCGACGGATGTGGTGGAGTTCCAACCCCTCGAACTTCTTCTCTAGCTTCCGTACTGCATTGCAGTATCCAGTCATTGCCGGACTCCTGACATCCCGTTCCTTCATCACTTGATTAACCACCAGATCTGAGTCGCCATAGACCATGAGGCGACGGACGCCGAGTGAAATGGCCATGCGCAACCCATACAAAAGTGCTTCATATTCTGCTTCGTTATTGGAGGAATCGAAGTGAATCTGGAGAACGTATCTGAGCTTGTCTCCTCGGGGGGAGACCAGAACTACCCCCGCGCCCGCACCATTCAGCATCTTAGACCCATCGAAGAACATAGTCCAGTGTTCCGAGTGAACTTGGCCACTCGACCAGTTGCATCTCTGTTATGCAGGATCTCCGATAATGGAGCGTCGCTGACAACTGTAATGGAGTGGTCAGAGAAATAGTGTGCAACTTTCTTCGTGGTCATGTAAATCCCATATACAAGCTTATGGTAGTGGAGGTATCTTTGTTTTGAAGGGGTCAAAACTTCAGACACATAATAAACAGGGCGTTGAACTTTGAAGGCCTTCCCTTCCTCTTCTCTCTCGACCGTAAGTACTGTACTGACAACTTGTCCCGTGGCTGCAATATAAAGCAGCAGAGGCTCTTTGCTGATTGGAGCAGCTAGCACCGGCTGGGTGGAGAGCAGAGCTTTGAGCTCCGCAAACGCTGCATCAGCTTCTGGACTCCATTCGAACTTGTCAGACTTTTTCATCAGTCGGTAAAGAGGCAACGCTTTTTCACCGAGTCGAGAGATGAATCGACTTAAGGCGGCCAAGCAGCCTGTAAGTTTTTGGACATCATGCACACGTACAGGACGCTTCATCCGGAGTATGGTTCTAATTTTTTCAGGATTGGCATCGATTCCCCGTTCGGAAACAAGAAAACCGAGTAGCTTGCCACCTGGAACTCCGAAAGTGCATTTTGACGGATTGAGCTTGATATCGTACCTCCTGAGGTTGGCGAAGGTTTCAGTAAGGTCAGCCCGTAGGTCGGAACCTTTCCGAGACTTGACTACGATATCATCCATGTACGCCTCCACATTCCGACTGATTTGAGTGAGTAAACACTTCTGGATCATTCTCATGAATGTGGCTCCGGCGTTCTTGAGGCCGAACGGCATGGTGACGTAACAGAAGCATCCGAATGGAGTGATGAAAGCTGTTTTGATTTCGTCGGGTCCATACAGACGGATCTGATGGTACCCGGAATAGGCATCTAGAACAGACAATCTCTCACATCCCGCAGTTGAGTCGACAATTTGGTCGATGCGAGGAAGAGGAAAATGATCTTTCGGGCAGGCCTGATTGATATGCTTGAAATCAATGCACATGCGGAGTGACTTGTCCTTCTTGGGGACCATGACAACATTGGCGAGCCACTCGGAGTGGTAGATCTCTCGAATGAACTCAGCTGCTAAGAGCCGAGCCACCTCTTCGCCGATAGCTTGTTTTTTCTGGACGGCGGACCGTCGCAGATGTTCCTTCACGGGTTTGAACTTTGAGTCGACTCGTAGGCGGTGCTCAGCCAGCCCCCTGGGAACTCCGGGCATGTCAGAGGGTTTCCATGCGAAGATGTCCCAGTTCTCACGGAGGAGCTGGATGAGCGCTTCTTCCTATTTGGAGTCGAGCGTCGTTGAGACGTGAGTCGGAGCTGCGTCGGGGTCGGTCGGGTGAATGTGGACCGTCTTCGTTTCGCCGGCCGACTGAAAAGCTGATTCGGAGGCAGGCTTCTTAGCCCGCAGCAATTCACTCGGGTCGGCAGTCTTCTGGTACTCTTTCAGCTCGACTACTGCCATCTGAGCGTCGGCAATCTTCGATCCCTTCTGGAAACATTCTTCTGCCTTCTTCCGGTTGCCTGTAACAGTGATCACACCTTTGGGACCAGGCATCTTTAATTTAAGATACACGTAGCATGGTCGAGCCATGAAGCGTGCATAAGCCGGTCTGCCCAAGATAGCGTGATAAGCACTCTGGAAGTCCACGACTTCAAACGTTAACTTTTCTTTGCGGTAATTCTTTGAATCACCGAAAACCACATCAAGAGCAATTTGGCCGAGTGACTCGGCTTTCTTCCCAGGAATGACTCCGTGGAAGCTCATGTTACTGGCGCTGAGTCTGGACATCGGAATGCCCATTCCTTTCAAGGTTTCCGCGTACAGTATGTTCAGGCCACTGCCACCGTCCATTAGGACTTTGGTCAGTCGAGTGCCTTCGACAACTGGGTCGACCACCAAAGCTTGCCTCCCAGGGGTGGCAATGTGTGTTGGATGATCGGATTGGTCGAACGTGATGGCCGTCTATGACCACTTTAGGTAACTGGGAGTTGCAGGGGCAACCATGTTCACCTCCCGGTTAATGACTTTCAGTCGACTTTTGCTTTCGACATCGGCAAAAATCATCAGGGTGGAATTGACCTGGGGGTATCCATCGTCACTATCATCCCTGTCCTCAACTCTGTCCGGCTCTTTCTCTTTATCCTTGGGCTGCTTGCCCTGAAACTGTTGGATCAGGAGCCGGCATTGTCGAGTGGTATGTTTGGGGTAAATAAAATTACCCTCTTCGTCTTTCTTGGTGTGGATGTGACATGGCAAATCCAAAACATCATTCCCATCCTGATCCTTGACTTTCTTGGGCTTCCAAGTGTTCTTGGGTTTCCCCTTGAAGTTTCCCTGAGCCACAGCTAGGGCCTCCCCGGGAGCGGCTGGCTCGGCCTTCCGCTTTTGCTTCCGACTGGAGTTTCCTCCGGTTTCTTGGGCGACTGATTTAAGTTTGCCGCTTTGGAGTCGGTCTTCGTCTTCTCCATTAGCGTACTTGGTGGCAATCTCCATCATCCGATTAAGGGACATCTCTCCGGTCTGGCCAAATTTCAGATTCAACTCCCTGTACTTGACCCCTTCCTTGAAAGCGTAGACTGCTTGATGGTCAGGCACGTTTTCGACCGAGTGGTGCAGTGTGATCCACCTTTGGATGTATTCCCTCAGTGTTTCATTCGGCTTCTGTACGCAAGACCAAAGCTCTGTAAGGCCTGCAGGGCGCTTGCATGTCCCTTCGAAGGTTGTAACAAACACTCGAGAGAGATCCTCCCAAGTGTAAATGCTGCTGGGCGCCAGCTGATTCAGCCATGCCCTAGCTGAGCCTTCCAACATGAGGGGTAAATGCTTCATGGCCACCTCGTCGTTGCCGCCACCTATCTGCACAGCCACTCGGTAATCTTCGAGCCACGTGTCAGGCTTGGACTCGCTGGTGAACTTGCTGATTCCAGTCGCCAGCCGGAAGTTGGGTGGGATCACCGCAGCTCTGATGGCTCGACTGAAACACTCAGGCCCCGAGGCGTGTGCCCTGCTGTCGGTAGGCGTATCTCTGTTGTGGCCCTCACGATGAGCCCTATTCCTGTCCACCAGACCTTGAACGAGGATGGATCTCGCGTCAAAGCCTGGGTCTCTGGGGTCGACTGGGACCCTCTGCCCAGTGTGATGAGGGCGCCTGTCGTCTCGATGTCGAGGTGCATATGATTCACTCCGTAGAGGAGGGGACGGCACCCGACGCCCATCATCACGGTTGAGTCGGTGATCGTATTGCTCGTTCCCCCTATACCGATCGTGCCGGTCTCCACGCCCCTCACGCCTCGGGGGTGATCTCGGGCTGTGAGCCGACTGGACGGTCTCCATTGCGACGGATCGACTGTGGATCCTGTCCCGCGACTGAGAGACGGCGGAATTCTGATTCCCCGCTGCTCGGAGCAATGCTCTGATCTGCAGCAATCCTCTTCCGGCCTCCGACTGGGAGGGCTGGATCGACTCCGCTATGCGGGCCGCGGCAGCCAGGTTCTGAACCGGAGTTCGGTACACCTGTGGTGACGGGAAGAGCTGCCGTCGACTGGGTTCGGGTGCCGGTTGGCGTCGACTGGACTCGGGAGCCCGCTGACGTCGACTGGACTCAGGAGCCCGCTGACGCGCCTGCTCGTCGAGAGCTCGCTGTAGGTTTTCCAGTCGAGTGCGCTCGGCTAGATTAGCCAAGCGCGCATCCTCCAAGGCCCGGGCCTCGGGGGTTTCTCCAACAATAGGTGTGTAGAGCGCGTCCATGTTCCGGCGACGAAGCTCCTCCCGCTGCAACGACGTCAGAGGTTCGGGGAGGTATTCGTCGTGAGGGCGCGATGGATCGCCCCTGTCGGCACCATCGTCAGTACGAGGGAATCCGGGGGGACTGCGCGTCCCCTCGACCGCCAGGACCTCTGCCAGGGGGTCGCTGCTGTCGCACTCGGAAGCGGACTCCATGGAGCCAGTCGACAGATCGAACAGGCCGCAGAGGGATTCGTTAGGCTCGATTGCAGCGACCTGCTGGGTCGCCAACTGGCGGGCCAGGGCGTGCTTCATCCACCGCTGGAGCCTTGACCGACCCGAGCGCTTGCGCTGGCGGGAGACAGGAGGGGGAGATGGCACGGGAGTCGACCGATATGGGGTCGAGGGCTGCCTCAGGAGGACGCCACGGACGCACGCGCGGAAGTGCGTCGCACCGCGGACGGGGAGCGCGTCGACGTCGAGCGGCGCCTCCTGGAGCCAAGCGGAGTCGTCGGCGATGAAAGTAAGTCGGCCGAGACGGATCTCGCGGCCCGCCGCCAAGGCTCCACAGGAAAACATGATCGACTGGATCGACGAAAATTGCAACTTCTCCAAATTAGGCGCTAAGACTACTGCCCCACGGTGGGCGCCAACTGTCGTGGTTCTAAGTCTGACAGTGAGGTAGGGGGGTATGTATGAAGAGGCTAAGCCTTAGCTATTGGGAAGTTGTAAGCACGCAAGGTTTACGAGTTTAGGCCCTTCTCTGAGGAAGTAACAGCCCTACGTCTCGGTGCCCGGAGGCGGTCGATTGGATTATGCGTGAGTAAGATTACAGGGGTGCGAACCCTTCATACTGAGGAGGGGGGTGGCTTATATAGAGTTCGCCAGCCCTCTCTTGCCCTCAGTAATGCAGGGTTTAAGGTATATTTAAGGTGGGCGTTACTGATAACGTCCCTAATAAAGCGTCATGATGATCATAAAGACTACTTAATAGCTGACCGTTTGCCTGGGAGCGATTTGAGATCTCCTGGTGGTCGAGTGGTTGGCTTGTTGGTCGAGTGACAGCTTCTTAGTCGAGTGCCTTGGCCCCGTCGAGTGGGATATCTTCAAGTTGTCTGAAAGGTGACTTCCTCTAAGGACGTCCTACGGTAGGGCTCTTAGGACGGGTCCGTGTCCCTACCGTAGGTATATGACTACATCACCCTAGCAATTCAATTCTCAGATTTGTCAAGCAGTACAACGCAATACAACAAAAAATTCTAGGCGCGGAGCTACAACAGTTGGCAAATACAGCACTCAAAAACCCCCAGCTATACTCATGTAATCCGTTGGAGAGACAGATGATGAGAATTTACACACGGCAAATTTTCTACAGGTTAGTGTCTTTCTTCGAAAACGTATGTGAATTTCACTGATATTGGAAGCATATATATTGATCTTGCCATGCATAGAAACAACTCAAAAAAATTAACTTGGCATGCCTGTGGTAGTTATATTTGCCGTACACGTAGTGCTTGGCCTTGTAAATGAATGCATTGTTCTGAGAATGCAAAACAGTTGACGCACTAAACTTGCCATGCATATGGTAGTGTTGGTGCCATGCATGTGTAAATGAAGTTGCCAAAGTAGTAGCGACCGATGTCGCAAAGTGCTAATCTACGGAGAAAATGTCATGCAAATGCAGAATGAACTTGCCATGTGTTTGAAGCTAGTGTTTCCATTAATGAAAATAATGAACTTGCCATTGTGTGTGCAACTAATGTATGGTAAAAAATCTTGCCAGTCATGTGGCAGTTATATTTCAGAGTTGGTGTGGTAGAAAGGTGGTGACATGTAGGCGAAGTTGGATGTAGGACGTGCGTGAGCCGGAATGAATTTGTGAAAAGTTAAAATGCTGACATGTTTATACAACTGAAAAAATTGCCATGTAGTAGCATCTAACTAAAGGTATTTCTTTGCAGGTTCCGGCATGAGCTAAAACTGTGCAGCGGGTACAATGTGCTTAGAATTGACGATTACAATTACAAAATGTGCACGCTGCAAGACCTGTCCGACTCGGAAAATGAGGACCCGGACAAGGGCAGAAACTACATGGTGACAGAAGACATAGTGAATGGTGTGTACTACTGTCAATGTTGCGAGTTTGAAAGAGATGGGATGCTCTGCTACCACGTACTAAGGGTCATGGACTTCAGTGCTGTAAAAAAAGTGCCAGATAGGTACATACTTGAGTGATGGACTTGGAATGCTGATGAAGCACTTTGCCCCCATGGCGCCCAGGAAGTGCTCGCGGTGCATGAAGATGGTCCGAACACAAGTATGGACACAATGAGGAATATGGTAATGACAAGAAGATTTGCACACATAGCAGACGATGAATGCAAGCATGACGAAATGACCAGGGCGGTAGAGAGGCACACGAAAGCATTGGAAAGGGAACTAGAGACAATCAAGAAGAGGATGGCAGAGGAAGCTCTACATCGATTCCCCAAAAAGACCAAAACTGCTACAACTACATCAACCGGGCCATCAACAGATAACTCTGAGGTAGGCTCTCGCGCGTCAAACACGCACACACACGTCCAGAACCCTCCCAGGACAGTCACAAAAGGGCGACCGAAGCAGATTAGGTACAAATCAGCACTTGAGATCCAGGCCAAACACAAAAAAAGTACAAAGAAAGCAGTTACAGAAGAGTAGTCTCCATGGATGTGCATGTGGAACAATGTGAATCGTGGGGATTTTGAATGGTGGTATGCACTAAAATGAAAAAATTGTGATGAAGAAATGGTAAACTTGCCATGCATGTAAAATTGAATGTTGCCAGTATGTGACACAAAACTAGTTTGATAGCAAGCAAGCGGCAAAGAGTTTTTTGTAGAGGAAAAAGAACATTGATATGTAACAAATATTGGCCATGGAATGACTAGTTGAAGGTGTTGCTATAGATTTAGTGAAAATAGGAATCAGTTAGAAGTATTGAAAACATGGTTTTAAGAAAAATTGCCACTACATTGCATGACAAAATAGTGTGGCAATGGTAAATTTGAGCGTGCGAGACGGTGCTTTTTTATGCTAAAAAACGAACAAGGACAAAGTTACCACCTCGCGTCAACTGAAGTTGCCACCTCGCATCAACTAAAGTTGCCACCTCCAGTCAACTGAAGTTGCCACCTCGCGTCAAATAAAGTTGCCATGTAAAAATGTTTCGAATGAAATGCCTAAAAATCTGAATGTTCGTATTTAATCAGGGTACAAAAATTATGTAGTTTGGACACTATGAACTTCAGAAGACTACAAAAATACAATAAACTTCGTAAGACAAACACAGTCGTAGGAACTTGTATGATGGTGCACACAAAGATAAGTTTTTTGTTACGAAAGAAATGGTAGTTAAAATTGTCATACGTACGGAAAATGAAAAATTTGCCAAATTTATGCATAAAAACTGACATGTCATCAAGCAAAGCGACGAAAAATGCTTTTGGGTAGGGGTGGTGGCGGGTGTCATTCTGATGTGTGACAGTAGTTGCCATGGAATGACCAATTCGTCAAATTTGCTTCCCCGATTTAGATGTTAGCTATCTTTTAGAAATTGATGCACCTGTGGTTTTAAAAAAGTTGCCACTATTTTGCATGAACATGTATCTTGTTTGGAACAAAACAAAATTGGTTACAGTTAAACTGAAAGAAGCTTGTTGAACATAGTATATATTGAAAGGTAGCAAGAACAAAAGAGGTATACCAGGGGTTGGGGTAGTAGAAAATGCGTTACGGTTTAACCAGCAAAGAGTGACGAACATTTTTGACCTTAAAAATAATATATGTTGGAAAATACAAAATATATTAGGTTTTTGACACACACACGCCATACAGTCACTACAGCGTACACACAGAATAGGACGACAAAACACGTAAAAGTCGTGGTTAATTAGGCAGCAAAACCTTACATTCATCCGAACAAACACAAATGTAAGTGCTGAAAATAAAAGAGGAAAGTTTGGTTCATGACGTATTCAGCAGTATCTCTTCACAACATTTTTCGCAGCACCCTCAACCCATTCCTTTACGCCACCCCGCTTGTTGAAATCAGAATTTGTCACCCAATTCCACAGGTAGATTTTCCTCAACTCTGACACAATTTCCTTGATGAGTGTTGGTACCTTCCTTCCTTCCCACTTAGCAAGGTACTCCAGGAGGTAGATGCCGCTGTTACGACTGGGTTGAACAGTAAGAAACAAAATGTAAAGGTGCTATTTAATTCAACATTTGAACTTTTTAAAAAGAAAACACTGACCAAAATAGTATAGTTTACATTAAATTATGATTGGAGAAAAATCCCATGGGGGGTGGTGACTTCAATGAAGGTGGTGTGGGGAGAAATCTGGTGGGCAACATGAAGTTGCCATATCAAAACAAGATGAATTGCCATTTGGCAAACAATAAAGTTGCCATTGTAGAAGCTGAATAAGTTGCCATGGCAAAGGTGAAAATGGCAAACATAAGGACTGAAATGGCAGCTTACAAGTAATATGAAAAATTGAAAACTAGAAAATACCAATTATGAAATCTGGTGGGCAACATGAAGTTGCCATATCAAAACCAGATGAATTTCCATTTGGCAAACAATAAAGTTGCCATTGTAGAAACTGAATAAGTTGCCATGGCAAAGGTGAAAATGGCAAACATAAGGACTGAAATGGGAGCTTACAAGTAATATGAAAAATTGAAAACTAGAAGATACCCAATTATGAAAAGCTATAAGATAAAAAAGAAGTTGTTAATGTGTACACCAACAGGATAGACATATCAATTGCAGTCGAGAAGATTGAGGAGCCTGAACAAAAAATGGCATGGAGATAAAATTTGGGGTATAAATGAAAGAAAGAAACTCTTACGGTGTCCCCTGCTTCACCGTCTTGATGTACTCAATAGGAAAATCCCTGATCTGCACCTTAGAACCCTCATAATGACGCAACCAGGTCTGCTTCAATTTTTCAACGAAAAACTCTACGTACGAGCAGAGACTCTCGTCATCTCCCGAACGGAGAGAATCAAGGACATCAAAGCGTTGTTTCTACAGGTTGATGCACACCGTGAAGTAATGCCCACATTTGTCAACGGGGTCATCGGGTGTGAGTTCCTGGTACATGGTAAACATCACCTACATGAAATTTTAGGAAAAAAATGAAAAAGAACGGTATGAGTAAATTGAAACAAACTGTTGGAAAAAAGGTGAATGAATGATAAATGCAAGTGACAAGTCACTAACAGGAAAAAAGTATTGAACAATGCATTATGATATATCGTAGTATTAGTAGACAACAGAGAAAAACAAGTTGGGCAGGGGCTTACAAATTTCTTCAACGTGAGCTTGGAATCACCATGTTGGGAAAATGCTTTGCGTACTTCACAGTTAGAGAAATCTCCCTCCCAAATTCTTCTTGTAGTGGTGGGGGGACATAATAATCTTGTCGCAGTGGATGTCAACTTGTTCTTTGATGTAGTCAATACCAGCAATAACAACATTCCGGGATAGTCTACCATTGGGCATGAGTGACTCAGCCAGATCACCTAGGTCAACATATGTCGAAGAGCTTTGGATAATTTTAGCTCTGTCCAAACAGGAGCTGGAATGAATAAGAAAATTTAAAAGTAATGTATGGGACATGAATATTAAAAGAAGGCAATAATTTTTATTTGTAGTTGAGTTGTGTATGGTTGGAAATAAGAAATGTTGCTTGTAGTCGGCATGGAAAAAAGATGACATGGTAGTTTTAGAGAAATTGCCATGGGGTAGTTTGGAAAAGGAATAGATTGCACGTGTGTAGGGTAACAAAAAGTTGCCATGTGATAAACATGGGAAGAAAGTGGCATAAAAAAGATTGTTTGAACTTGCTGTGTCTGTTTATGTAAACTTGCCGTGTGAGAGTTTGTAACATTGACATGTTATGATTATGACAGAAACAGGAAACATATGTGGTATCACAAAAAAAATGCCATCGGTTCACAAGTAAAAAATGCCATGTGTGGTAAGATGTTAAAACAGTAATTTTGGGGCTGTGCAGTATAATATCGTGAATTTATCAGTGAACGCACATATAAGAAAGATATGACTTGTGCATCGATGGGAATTTTTTTAGAAAAGACAAGCTTGTGAAAAGCAATTACTCTTTGATGGCATCCATGTGTTTGCCACCGCTCCGCGCATTGCCAAAACGCCTCATAATATCGTAAAATGTTTGCTACTGCTTCGTAGCCTTTATTGGAGGATCTACATCATGAGAACTAGGAGGTTGCACGACCCTAGCTTGCCGCACAGAACCTGGAGTAGCACTGCTGTGCACGTCCTCAAAGGGACGGCTGTGAGCTGCACCAGAGTTCGATGTAGCTTGTGATTGCTTTCTGTCGCACATAGTAACATCCTCATCCATGTTGCAATCTGATCAGAAGGGATGTGGAGGTAAAATGAGCAACTGAACAAATAACTTGCCAAGTATGTACAACAAAAATTGCCATCTTCGAGTGCTGATATGAAAAAATGTTGTAGATATAAAATGAGGAAGTTGCCATGCTTGCAGAACTTAAAATGGAACATACAAGGGATGAAAACACATATTTAAACATCACTTTCAACATTCGCTTTATGCGGGATACGAACAAAAATGAGAAACCTAAAAATCTTACCTTGAACAATGGGCTCAGCAAATTTCACAACTTTCTTGCCACCGACATTGGGCTGTGCCATCATTGGGATGGGCGCTGTCGGGAAAGCATAAGAAACCGGGATAGCGTCAACTGCCTCATCGAGTGGGCTTAGGCCAAGTCCAAGACTGCAGGATGGTGGCGTGAAAGCTAGAGGATGCCTTGAAGTGGGAACATTCTTCTCATGCATGACATCAACTGTTGCTGCCAATGGTGACAAATCAACAAACATTTCATTGGCGTCTGCTCCAACTGCCTTAGGTCTCCCGGGATGGTGGGGCGTGGTGTCAGTAATGTCGATAACAACATTGTTGCCTGATCCTTTCCTAGGATGCTCAAGTGTTGGTGTGTAAGGGACACCCGTGCTCAATGTGACACGCGTGTGCTTCAACCTTGCCGTAGCACCATCATTGGCCACTCGAGAAGAAGTCGGATGCTGAATAGTTGCATCAACATTACCCTTCATTGTAACAGTCTCAACAATCTTGCTGTGTGTAACAGATGGGAACAACATTGAAGCAGGTACATACGTAGGACCATCGTCTTTTGCATGTCGATCATGCACAGTTCCTCCATCCTTTGAAATTTTTCGGGGGCTCTTCCTTGTACCAACAATGGTTGATACATCTGCAACGTATCTATAATTTTTTATTGCTCCATGATATGTTATCTACTGTTTTGGGCAATATTGGGCTTTATTATCCACTTTTATATTATTTTTGGGACTAACCTATTAACCGGAGGCCCAACCCAGAATTGCTGTTTTTTTGCCTATTTCAGTGTTTCAAAGAAAGGGAATATCAAACGGAGTCAAAACGGAACGAAATCAACTGGAGAAGTTATTTTTGGAAGGTAAGCTACAGGAAAAGCTTAGAGTGCACGTCAGGAAAGAAGGGAGGTGCCCATGAGGGTGGGGGCGCGCCCACACACCTAGGGCGCCCCCCTGCCTCGTGGCCCCCCCTCCTTCGGTCCACCGACATGCTTCTTTCACCCATATATACCTACGTATCCTAAAACTTCCAGAATACACAATAGATCGGGAGTTCCGCCGCCAGAAGCCTCCGTAGCCACCGAAAACCAATCTAGACCCGTTCCGGCACCCTGCCGGAGGGGGCAATCCTTCTCCAGTGGCCATCTTCATCATCCCAGTGCTCTCCATGACTAGGAGGGAGTAGTTCTCCCTCGGGGCTGAGGGTATGCACCAGTAGCTATGTGTTTGATCTCTCTCTCTCTCATGTTCTTGAGGTGATACGATCTTGATGTTTTGCTATTATATTTGGATCCTATGATGTTTCTCCCCCCCCCCTCTACTCTCTTGTAATGAATTGAGTTTCCCCTTTGAAGTAATCTTATCGGATAGAGTCTTTAAAGATTTGAGAACACTTGATGTATGTCTTGCCGTGGATATCTGTGGTGACAATGGGATATCACGTGATTCATGAGGAGGGAGTAGTTCACCCTCAGGGCCGAGGGTATGTACCAGTAGCTATGTGTTTGATCTCTCTCTTTCTATATATATATATTGTGTTCTTGATGTGGCACGATCTTGATGTACTGCGAGCTTTGCTACTATAGTGGGATCTTATGATGTTTCTCCCCCTCTACCTTCTTGTAATGGATTGAGTTTTCCCTTTGAAGTTATCTTATCGGATTGAGTCTTTAAAGATTTGAGAACACTTGATGTATGTCTTGCCGTGGATATCTGTGGTGACAATGGGATATCATGTGATTCACTTGATGTATGTTTTGGTGATCAACTTGCGGGTTTCGTGACCTTGGTAATCTATTCATAGGGGTTGGCACACGTTTTCGTCTTGACTCTCTGGTAGAAACTTTGGGGCACAATTTGAAGTTCTTTGTGTTGGTTGAATAGATGAATCTGAGATTGTGTGATGCATATCGTATAATCATACCCGCGGATATTTGAGGTGACATTGGAGTATCTCGGTGACATTAGGGTTTTGGTTGATTTGTGTCTGAAGGTATTATTCTAGTACGAACTCTAGGGTTGTTTGTGACACTTATAGGAATAGCCCAACGGATTGATTGGAAAGAATAACTTTGAGGTGGTTTCGTACCCTACCACAATCTCTTCGTTTGTTCTCCGCTATTAGTGAATTTGGAGTCACTCTTTGTTGCATGTTGAGGGATAGTTATGTGATCCAATTATGTTATTATTGTTGAGAGGACTTACACTAGTGAAAGTATGAACCCTAGGCCTTATTTCCTAGCATTGCAATACCATTTACGCTCACTTTTATCATTAGTTACCTTGCTCTTTTTATAATTTCAGATTACAAATACCGTTATCTACTATCCATATTGCACTTGTATCACCATCTCTTCGCCGAACTAGTGCACCTATACAATTTACCATTGTATTGGGTGTGTTGGGGACACAAGAGACTCTTTGTTATTTGGTTGCAGGGTTGCTTGAGAGAGACCATCTTCATCCTACGCCTCCTACGGATTGATAAACCTTAGGTCATCCACTTGAGGGAAATTTGCTACTGTCCTACAAACCTTTGCACTTGGAGGCCCAACGGCGTCTACAAGAAGAAGGTTGTGTAGTAGACATCAACGGTTTGCGAAGATTTTCGTGGGCCAACATCTGGGGCTGTTTTTAGCACAACAGTTGGAACGATGGTTGAATCTTGAGGGGCTGCCTAAACTGGTTGATGCGTGACAACAGGCATAGTGTTTGCCACAACAGCGGCTTTGATGACAGTTGTGCCAGCTTGAGTAGAAGGGTGAGCTTGGTCAGACATTTTGGCCAATAGGTTTGCCCCTACAGGGTTGGAATGAGAAACTTGCTCAACTGCTGGTGCATCAACGTGTGAAGATTTGTTTGCCTCGTCTTCACATGGTGTAGCCAACCTAGTAGGAGCAGCACCCTTGGTTTATGCATTGGCACACACTGCATTGTCAGACACAGGGAGCTGCGTGCGCACTCGGTACTGAGGGGCAAATGCCTTGGATTTAGCCACAACACCAGCCTTTTTTACTTCACACTTTTTCCTGCATGTGTACAGAAGTTTTGAGTGTAAGCAATAACAAGTACAGGTCTTGACGTACTGTAATTGGCAGTTGAGAAATAGCCGAGAAGGGTGATATGTAATGAAAGTTGTTGTAACATGCGTGTGTGTGTGAAAAATGGCATGAACTACTAGTTATGGCAATAAGAACTGTCCATGTGGGCTTGTACTCAAACAACTGTTGATGGTGCAAGTGGGTGGTCGATGATCATGCTTAGAATGGAAAAAGTAGTACAAAAGAAACAGTTTGCCATGGTGCGTGTGTAGATGTTGCCAAGTAGGTGGCAATGTTCTTGCCATGGGGTTGTGAAGGTGACTGCCTTGGAAAACTTCCATGGGTGGGATATTTCTAGCCACACATGATTCACGAAAACTTTTCGTGGATGTATGATGGTGTGGACGGCCCAACAGAAATTAAAGTTGCCACATGTGAGCGACATAAGTTGCCACCCAATGTTTGACATGCATGACATGCATGTATGATGAAAATGTCGCCATGTAGGTGGCAGTGTTCTTGCCATGGATGTATGATGATGTTGCCATAACATGACATGCAAGAATGGCAATGTCGCTAACACACATGGATGACAAACATGGCATGCATGTATGACGATCTGGACTAACAAGGGGAAAACAATTTTCCATGAATGTGTTATGATCTTGCCATGTATGTGTGAATTGAAATTGCCAAGCATGTGTATGGTGAAGATGTCGACATGCAGCTATGATGATGTCAAGATGTTGAAATTTGAAGTGGGCAGACAAGGAGAATTCAAGTTGCCATGCATGGGCAATGGTATTTGCCATGTGTTAGTGAACTTGAACTTGTCATGTATGTGTATGTTGAAGATGTTGAAATGCATCTATGATGAAAATGTTGCCATGTTGGTGGCACTGTTTTTGCCATGGGGTGTGTGATCATGTTGCCATGCGAATATTGTGGGAATGGTGAAAGCAATGCATATGGTGAGATGTTATTTCCATAAAATTGAAGATGCATTTGTTAAGTGCAACTAAGAAAGCAAGCACACATTGATGGAATCGACAAAAAATGTAATTAAAAAATTAAAAGCTACCATGAAATTTACAAAAATGAACTCAAGTTGTCATGCACAAGCAAATGGTAAATTAGAAAAAAATAGTAAGTACCTCCTATCCAGAAGAATAATTGGGTCTCCCGTGTTGGAAGAAGCAAACCAGGGTGACAACCGAGTAGCTGTTTGAGCTCTTTCGCAGCCTGAAACACCTCCCGCAGGGATTCCCTTGCCTGCTCTGCCACCAGCAGTCGCCTCACTAAAAAAACAAAAGGGAAAAACAAGAAAAGGAACATGATTAGAAATGAAAGTAAAAACGATTAATAAAAATGAAATGACAAAAGATTATGCGGAATAACAAAAGATAAAATTACCAACCTCCTTCGAGCAGCAACTGGGTGGAACTTGGTGCGTTTCCCAGAAACATGACAAGCCTCATCCTCGGAAGCCCTGGCCCTTTTCGGCGCTCCAGCAGAAGCATTGTTTGGATCTGGTGCACTGCTTGAAGAAGGTGCAGATACCTTGCCAGCGCGTGCGACATCATCAACTCCCCGTCTCTGCTGAACAGGGTCAGACTGGACATTATCCGTGCGCACATCACGGGTGCGGGGATCATTCACGCACACAGATTCATCATGGTCGGAGTCGGATGCATCGTTCATAGATTCCGCCTGGCTGTTTGGCAACTCCTGGGAGTCATTGTAGTGGTACCTGCCTCATGACCCAATTGGTCGGGACGCGACACCTGGCATGAAATTGCGGAAATGGTTGGCAACTTCATCATCACCGCTGGTCGTCATAGCCGTCCAACCCTGCACCAGGTTGCCAAGCAGGTTGGACATGCCGGATGCAAAATTTGCGACCAACGATTCAACATTAGTTCTTGCCTGCATGCATAGAACGACAAAGAAAGATTTTAAAAAGCCTTGTACTTCATAGAAATGGAGCGTGACAGATGGGTTCATAGTGTCAAGTATAACATGAGCGAACGGAAACAAAACAGATTAGGGTACCTGTGACAAGCATGCGTCACTAGTATGAACGTCCATCCATTTTGAGAAATTATGTGGACCTCCAAAGAAACTGAAGTCGACGGAATGTTTGGCCATTAGCTGCAAGTAGTGAACAATAGAAAAAAAAGGAAAAATGAAGGGTCAGAGTTGAAGACAAGAAAATAATATGGGAAGTTAAAAAGGGGGAAAGGTGTTTGCATGGAAGTGGGCAAGAAGCATGCAATGTAAAATGGCCAGCGGCGCGTGGAAAAGCTAAGGGTTGACAAGTTTGAATATTAAGTTGCCAAGTAAGATAGCATGTAGTTTCCATTAGTGTGTGAAGTTGCCGTACATGTGCGGAGCGTAAAAAATGTACAATTTCTATTGTAAAGTAAGGTAGAAGTTGCCATGTTTGTGGACACACAGTTACAGTCAACCTGTAAAATCATTCACCTAGTGTGGGCTAAAAAAAGTACTGCAGAAAAGAAAAATAATTAAAATGCATCAAGGAAAAGACTGAAAAAACTAGCCTGCAGTTTGCCGAATGATCCATCAGGCTTTACGTCTGCAGCGAGAACAACCTTTATAGCAGCGTCGGTCCAAGCAGAAGCAGCAAACTTATGTGGGACAGGTAGGCCGCCAACGGTCGTCAGGTCCACGATGCTTAGGTAAAGGTTGTCAAGGTACGTAAGCTGAAAATGAAAAGCGAAGAAGGTTGTGAGCACGGATACTTGGAAACAATCGAATGCAGAAAACAAAAAAAGAAGGACTGAATTTCAAAATGTGGAAAACTTGCCATGAGGTGAAGACGGCACCCTTTGTTGTATATCCCTTTAGAAGACGCGGTGTGGAGGAAACCAGCACTGAACTTGCACCAGTTCATGTTGGCAACATTGCTTATGTCGTCCTGCGTTTCGAAAAGCAACAAGAGATTGAAGCCATGAAAAGTTGAAAAAATGTTGTACACATGAAACAAAACAAAAAATAAAAGTCATGCTGTAAGGAAGAAAAAAGCTGAGGAGCACAGATACTTACAACTACTGGAAAACATGTGCTGTTGATGTGTGTGGATGTCATCGGCGCAAAAATAGTTGAAATGAGGTACATTAGCAGTAACCTCTTGAAGTCTTCACCACTTCTGTCCATCTGAGCAAGCATACTGGCAGCGACAGAACTGAGCGGCATTGATGTCATTCCAGGAAACATTTCAGGAAAAAGCCGGTCCTGGATTTCACAATCCACCTTGTATGAGACATCCATTCCAGCATTTGGGACGCCGAGAGTGCAGTAAACAGCGTCCTCATCCAGAGGAATCCTTCCATGTCGAGGGATGACAAATTCTTTGGACGCAAGATTGTATGTCCTCCCAAGCCAGTCACAAATGCTGTTATTCAGGTTGGTGCAAAGTAGGTTCATGAGCGTGCGCATACCCATTGTATCAGCATGTGCCTTCTGATCATCATTGAATTCATTGTATAGCTCCGTTAGACGCTCATGCGATCCCCTGTTACGTGGGATTTTCTGCCAGCAAAAAAGGGGCATTGATAGAAAGAAAGACAAAGTTTCCATTACACAAGTTGGGGGGAAACAAATTGATAGCAATTCATTCCATCATACATTTTGGAAAACTTGCCATCTACGAACATGTAAAATCATCAACCCCAATAGCTCGTGCGAGAAAAACATCGACTGTTCTAACATAGCTGCGAGGGGACCAGTTAGGAAATTTTAGCAGTAAAAAAGTTGCCATCTAAAAATACCTTGGAATGACCGTGTGGTAGAGTTCTAAGTTGAGCAAGCAGTCACTAAAAAGAGAAACGTATTACAATTAAAAGTTGCCACCTGAGAACAAACAGAACTAACCATAGAAACCATGATGAGCAATTTAGTGTAAAAAAAGCTTCCATACCATGAAGGTAAAAGTTGCCACCTCCACGTAAGGTAGTAATGATCACACATTGTGAAAAAGAAAGTAGAAAATTACGACAACGGGCTTACGAACAGCGACACATTTGGAAGCAAAAAACTTGCCAGCATCCACAAAAAACTGAAAAATGTCGTGGCATGCATGCTTCATAAAAAATACACGTCAGGTAACTAATACCTTCTTCGGTACACGTTTGCCAGCATCCACAACGTCCCTTTTGTCAGGAATAAAGTCGTCGGCATCATCGTCATGTGCATTGCGAACCATTTTATCTGTAAGAACAATAACAAACCAAATTAAACAACAAAATGTTATCGCCACAGTAAGAAAATGACAGTATGTGATTCAATTCCAAGTAAATGACAGTGATTTCAACTAAGATCTTGATGGCATAGAAACTTAATGAGCACACGATGGAGGTGAACTGTAGTAAAAATGTTGTAATGCGCATTAAACTGAATTCCCCATGGCAAAATCACTTTAAAAATTGCCAGCTTAAAAGAAAATGTCATCGTCTTAAACAAAAGAAACTTGCCATGGGCATTGAACTAACTTTACCGGCAAATATCTACTAAAATTTCCATGGCAAAATCACTTTAAACATTGCGATGCTAAAAACTTGCCCTCGTTTACGGACTAAATATGCCATGGCCACTTTAGGACACAAAGTAATTAATCTTGTCCTAAAAAACTTGCCATGTTATCTAGACAAAAGTGTGAAATTCTTAGAAAGAGTGCTTGTAAATATGCACGTATAGTGGGCATGGAATAAAAGACTAAAAATAAGTTTCCCATGTCAATACATCTTAAGTTTGCAAATAATAACAGGAAAAACAACGCATATTAAAGTTTTGCATGGCAAACTCGTTCTTGAGCTACCCATAAGACGACATCTTAAAGAATTGCCACGGAAAATATCACATTACAGAGAAATCAAAAGCAATGGACAACTATTCAAGGGAACAAAACAACTACTTCCCATATACACTGTGAAATATGTGATGCATGTGATCCATGAACAAAATGTGGCCAAACTAAAAAACCATCTCATCTGTGCCTCATTCTTCAGCCATGGTATTAAATTGCCATCCTTAATTGAAAACTACATTTTGCATTGGCAAAAAGTGAAGACAAGCCATTTATCTCAGTTGCCATGTCATCATGGCAACTAAAATTTGCCATTGTGTTGGGTAAAAAGCATGGTAATACTGTTTTTCCATGAGAAAAATATGGGGGAAACTCCAAGCACTTGCCATGTGACAACTATAGACAAAAGTGCACAAAATTGCCATGATGGAAAAAAACAGTTGTTGAGAAAATTGCCATGGGCTTGAAAAAAATTGGCCTACTGCCCACATCTAAATTGGACACAACTTTTTGCCATAGTAAGTACATGTAAACCGTTATGGCTGAAACTGTGATTCATGAAGTCACCAAAGAAATGGCAATAGTTATCAGATCTCGACACGCTGAAGTAGAAACTGACACAAAATCAACATGTATATGAACGGTTGGACGCGTAGAACCTACTCGAGCACAATAATCGTGCAGTGAACAACAGTTTGCTAACTACATGACCATGGAAATGTCTGAAATGCGACGCGCGGTGAGCCTATAAACTGGGTGGGGCGTCAAATTACAGCAAAAAAAGTCGTGGTAAAAAGATCACTCCGCAGCAAAGCGGAGCGGGCTACGCCATGGTTAGAAGGGGGAGGTGGATAGATGACCAAATCTGTGAAAACGCACCTCCAGTCGCATAAGAACTGCCGACGCCGCCGGTAACGACGATGTGTGGACACCGCCAGTGACGATGAAGATGCAGAAATCCGCCGACCAACAGCACCTCCCGTAGCCGACCTCGGCAGACCCGTGACTGTGGCCGGTTCAGGAGCAGCTTGAATCCCTCGTTGTCGAGAAGCCGCTCGATGCCGGATCGATTGTGGGAGGAC
This sequence comes from Triticum monococcum, assembly GCA_034509565.1. Lineage (NCBI taxonomy): Eukaryota > Viridiplantae > Streptophyta > Magnoliopsida > Poales > Poaceae > Triticum > Triticum monococcum. Next base: position 578,869,155 of record CM067844.1, on the reverse strand, counting down.
AACAAACACCGGCGGAGGGACAGAATCGAGCACCTCCGATGGGGTCGCCACGACATACGGCACTAGATTGGGGAGTGGAGGGGATTTGCGATGCGGAGACGACGGGATGGAGTGAGTAAGTGCGGGTGGTTGAGCAACGGCAGGCGAGTGAATGAAGGGGAAACTAGCAACGGAGGAGCAGTTGACGATGGTGGAGGCGTTCGGGTCGAGCGCTGGTTAGCCCGAACGCGCGACGCTGTCCTACATGGCAGAAACGTTGTGCCAAGATTCACGCTGGCGAATTGACGGTGATAGACGCGTTCGGACCGAACGACGAAAACGCGGTGCGTTCGGGGATTATCGATGCCGTATATTTATGAAGTTTTATTTTTCTTCTTCAGCTCGTGTCTCTATCCTTATCCAAATAACTGGTTCTTTTTATTTTGTCGATCAGGTACTTCATGGCAGCGCTGTGGACATCATCACCATAACCACATTGATGGTCCAAGCCCCAGCTCACAACATCCTTTTTTAGATTGGCTGTGAGCACCTCAACAACTCAACATCAGCTATACTTGATGTAGCTACCTATAGTCTTTCTATAATCTATTTTGTTTTTAGGTGCGCCATGAGCACTTCAACCACTCAAGATCATCTAAACCATGATTTTAGCAATGAGTTATTTATGTTAATCGTTTCTTATGCTTCCTATTACTTAGTGATAAAGTGTGTCCTCTATTTATGTACTCTTCCTCTCAATCATCAATTTGCTCCCAGTTATCCATGTTTATGTACATGTCTTCTGTCTCTGGTCTGCTGGTCGTTATGCTTGTTTTATCTAAGCTTGAAATTTATGTAGCCTATATATCTGCACAAAGGGATCAAGAACTATATGTGAGCTACTCATTATAGTCATCGTCAATATTAACTCTTGTGCATGTTTGCTTCTGAACCAATCATCTGCTCTCTACTAAATGTATGTGAAATTGTGGTTTGGAGTTCTGATTTCTGGATATTAACTCTTGCGGGGTGTGTGAGAACATATACGTTGTTCTCTGCAGTAATAAGGTTTCTCTAAAGAACAGGCAGGTTAAAGCCAAGAGCAACTACAACTTTGAGAGGCCATTCATGTACGTACCTTGCAGGGAAGCTGGCTAGTAATTGTCTCCCTCCTTGTTGCTTTCATTTGCCTGTGACCTCACATCATATATGCACTTCAGGTTTAGTGTTCTGTTCAATAAATGAATGGATTCCTGATTTGCCTTTGATGAAACTTGTGTAGGCACAAAGCTGAGCCTGCGGTGCGGCTACTGCCTGATGACGATGACAATCTGATCGAGTAGATCAATCATGAGTTTTATCATACTTTGAGCCAAATCTTTGCGCTTTTTTTATTTTATTTGGTTATAGTGTGTAATTAGGAATCAATAATAAAAGTAGATGGTACAAAGTTGTGCTACCTAGCTTTTTTCCATTGGTCTTGCTAAGCAAGTTAATGTATATCTTCATTTATATAGCATCTCCAGTGTTCCATTATGTTCAGCCATGTATGTTCACTTGGTCACTTACTTCCTAGGCCCTCTTGTGTGCCATAGAATATATTTTCATATTTTTGTATACCTTACTCAGGGTCCTACGCTTCATATATGCTTTTCTATATATCTTTAAAATTTTCATCTGCATGAAAGTTATACATATATGTGATGATTACTGACTTGACTTGTGCTGGGATTATTCCTGCAGCAATCGATATCCAGTATAGCGAGTTCTAGGACAGGGGGTGGAGTAGCGACGACAGGGAGGAGCCATGCGTTGACCTCGATGCTTACAGTTGTGGCCACAAGCATTGTGTCTGAAAAAGAAGGTACTAACTAAACTACACAAATATTCCTAGCTTCGCAAATATTGGATGATTAGACCGGGCAACTCAGGCCGCCCTGAACAACCATACATCATGATGTGTTGTTCGGACATGTGAGATCAATTGATTGCCTACAAGCGAACCATCTCTATACAAAACTGAACCTTTTATTAGTTGCATGGTACCAGTTTGTCTCTCGAGTGCAGCGTTTTGGTGCCCAGGCTCATCTGCACCCGGTGAGTAAAAAATTCAAAATAAATACTAGAAAATTTCAAAAAATTCTACATTTTTGTGTGGTAGATAATTTGATGTGTGAGGTTCGCTCCAATTTTTAGATTATTTGGACATCTGAGCAGCTCTCAGCAAAAAAGACAAATCGATTCAGAATAGTGTGTGAATAGTAAACATTTCTACAGACCCCAGATTTGTCTTTTTTGCCGAGAGCTTCTCAGATGTCCAAATGATTTGAAAATTAGAGCGAAGCTCACACATCAAAATATCTACCACTCAAAAAATGAAATTGTTTGAATTTTCTAGTATTTGTTTTGATTGTTTTCGTCAGGGTGGGTGCAGCTGAGCCTGGGCTCAGAAATGGATTCACTACAAGAAATATGTCAACTTATGACCTTCTGTCAGTGACCCTCGAAGAATTGGTCATAAATTTATGACCATTTTAGACCAATTGGTCAAAAGCTGTCTGGGGGGCTCTAAACCCTAAACCATAACGACCATTTTGGTCAGAAAGGTCATAATTTCATTAGAGGAAATGGTCGCAAAGCTAGTAGCACTGTCCACTGCCTCATGCCTAGCTGATAACAACCAATATAAAATGGACACTAAACTTGAGTTTGAATGAATTAGGATGATTAGGCAGCCACCTCAGCAACCTCACTTTTGTCACTATCTAGGTGTCATTTTTGCTTGAGTTTTAATATTCAACAGACAGACGGGGCACACACTGATAGGCGAGACCCATTTGACAGGTGGGGCCGAGCGCTTAATTCGCCCAAAAAAGATGCACGAGGCGGGACTCGAACCCACGACCTCGCGCTTGGTTTGCTCGCATGCTACCGCTGGGCTCGAGAGGGACAGTTGCTCACATCTGGGAGTTTATCTATACATTATATAGAACTACGACTCTCTTGTATCATTGACAAGTGGGACCTTCCGACCAGGTGGCATTGAACAGAGCAACGATTTGCAACACTAACAGGCAGGACCCATTTGATAGGTGGGTGAGCGAGCGTTTAATTCCCTAAAAAATATGCACTAGCGGGGACAACACTGACAGGAAGGACCCATTTGACAGGTGGGTGAGCGAGCGTTTAATTCCCTAAAAAATATGCGCTAGCGGGGACTCGAACCCACGACCTCGCGCTGGGTTCGCTCGTTCATTACCGCTGGGCTAGAGAGAGATTGTTGCTAATGTGTGGGTAGTTTTCCATATAGTATATAAAACCACGGCTCTCACGTATTAGTGACAAGTGGGACCTTTCGACCAGGTGGCGGCGGGTGGCATCGAACAGAGCAACACTTAGCGTTTTTCTAGGTCTTCTGACCAGGTGGCGGCGGGCGGCGGCGGAAGCAACCAGGTGACCTCGCCCACGGCCTCGCCGCAGGTGACCTCACCCACGGTCTCGCGGCGGAAGCAACCAGCAGGAGGCGGAGGTGAGGGCGGGGCCGGCAGCGGAGGCGGGGGCGGGGCCGGCAGGGGGCGGAGGCGAGGCAAGGCGTGGAGGCGGGGGCCAGCAGGGGTGTAGGCGACCCACCGTGGTGGGGGCTCGCCGAGCATGGGGGACTCGCCGCCGCCGCAAGCCCACCTCCGGGTATGCACCCCTTACTTCTTCCCCCCTCTCCTCTCTCATCACCCGAGCAGTGGGAGATGGATTTCAGTCAGATGTTCTTCAGCATAGATGAATTTTGTTGATGCACTGTTAGTAGTTAGGAGATAGCTTGGTTGTTTGGTAGATATTGCATAGATGAATTTTCTTGATGTACTGTTAGGAATTGTTCAGCTTGTTTGTTAAGAATTCTTCAGGCCTTGTGGTTCGGCAATTAGCATATAAAATTTTCTAGAATTTTAGCTTCCATTACTTCCATCCACTTTCATTAATTAATGTTGATCCACTTAGATTGATTTGCTAAGTTGCAACAATTTGTTGTCTTTGGCAGATGGACAGAAGCTAGATTAGAGAAGGAGTTAGAAAGTTTACGAAAGAACATATGAAAGGAGTTGATGATTTCATGGCATTTGTTCGGGCAAATTTTGCCAACGATGCTCACATTCTTTCCCATGTTGTGAATGCCTCAACCATCCAAGAATGGCTCAAGGAAGAGTGGAAGATCATCTACTTCTTAATGGGATGTCCAGCACATATGATAGATGGATATATCATGGAGAACCTTTAGACAGACAACCTCAACATTTTGAAGCTGATACAGAGGCCCCTCATATGATGTGTGGTGGTGATGCTGGCATTGATTTCATGGAAAAGGTTTTGCGAGATAATGCTGTTTTGGAGGAAGAGGATGGGCATGAAGATGATAGGATTTCTGACCTATTGAAGGATTTGTACGATGCTGAAGATCGTGCTGATGGACAGAAATTGTTGTTTGCTGAGGTGTTAGAGGAGGCGAAGCGCGTAGCTCATGAAGGGGGTAAATTTTCAAGATTTACCTTCACCGTGAAGTTACTCCACATCAAGTCTTTCTACCGGATTAGCAATGCCGCATTCAACGCAATACTCCATCTTTTGAGCTTGCAATTCCCTGATGGTTGTGTTCCCAGATCTTATGATGAACCATTGAGCACAATCCGCAGGCTGGGGTTAGGTTATGTGTCAATACATGTGTGCCCAAATAACTGTGTCTTGTTTCAGAAGGATTTAGCAAAGCATGACAACTGTCCAAAATGCAATGCATCTAGGTGGAAAGATGTTGATGGGAAGAAGTCAATACCGGAGAAGGTACTGAGGCACTTTCCCTTGATACCAGGGCTGCAGCGGATGTTCATCTCGTAGAAATCATCGCGTGAGGTAGAGTGGCACAAGCTGAAGCGGCAACCTGTGGACAATGAGCTGGGCCATCCAGTGGATGGAGAGGCATGGAAAGAGTTTGACCGTATACATTTATGTTTTGCTGCAGATCCAAGGAACATAAAACTTAGCATTGCCACAGATGGGTTTAACCCGTTTGGGAACATGAGCACGTCTTATAGCATGTGGCCAATTTTTGTGGTGCCGTACAACCTGCCACCATGGGCATGCATGGATCAGTCCAACTTCATGATGTCATTGCTTATCCCGGGTCCAAATTCTCCAGGAAAGGATTTTGATGTCTTTATGGAGCCCCTCGTAGAAGAACTGCTCCAGCTCGGGACTGGTGTACCTACATACGATGCCTTGAGTCCGGAAGAAAAGTTCAATCTACGTGCTGCGATCATATGGTCCATCCATGATTTCCCGGCTCTACACACTCTGTCTGGGAGGATCACAGCAGGTTATCAGGCTTGTGTCCATTGTGACAAAGACCCTTGCTCAAAGAGAATAAGGAGCAAAATCTGCTATATTGGGCACCGCCGCTTTCTTCACCGAAACCATCGCTGGCGAAGAAGCAAAGATTTTAATGGTGAGAATGAAACTTGTGACAAGCCGGCTGAATTCACTAAAGAAGAGCTGGAGCAGCAACTTGAAAAGGTGAAAGATGTGAGACCAGGAAAGCTGGCGAAGAAAAGAAAGTGTGAGGAAGGTCAATGTTTGGACCAGAGGTCTTGTTTGTGGGACCTGCCATACTGGGCTGATCTGAAATTAAGGCATAATCTCGATGTAATGCACATTGAGAAAAACATATGCAAGAATCTGCTAGGGACGTTTCTGAACATTGAAGGGAAGACAAAGGACACGGTTAGTTCTAGGCTTGATTTGGAGGACATGGGCATAAGAGAAGATTTGCATCTACAGCACAATGAAGATGAAGATTATTTGTAATTCCACGAGCATGGTATACAATGAATAAAGAACAAAAGCTTGCATTCTGTGAATTCCTAAGAGCGGTGAAATTTCCAGATGGTTATGCTGCTAACCTAGCAAAGTGTGTTACTTCTGATGGATTCAAGCTTTCGGTACTGAAAACCCATGATTGTCACATCCTCCTCCAAAGGATTTTACCGGCGGGCCTCCGAGGAATCATGCACAAGGATATATATATATGAAGCGGTTGCTGAGCTGGGAAATTTCTTTAGAGAACTCTGCTGCAAAACCCTCAAGTTAACTGTCCTGGAAAGACTTGAAAAAGAAATCCCAATTATTCTTTGCAAGCTCGAGAAGACTTTCCCTCCAGCTTTCTTCACCGTGATGGTCCATTTGGCGGTGCACTTACCCAAAGAGGCAATGCCTAGAGGCCCTGTGCAATACGGTTGGATGTACCCAATCGAAAGAAGGCTGCTTACTTGTAAGCGTTATGTGCGAAACACGGCAAGACCTGAAGGTTCTATTGCTGAAGCATATGTCGTTGACGAGTGCTTGACTTTTTGCTCTAGATACTTTGGTGATGTGGAAACAAGATGGAACCAGCCGGGCAGAAATAGAGAGCGGTCTGATTCGCAAAGTGGTGATGTCTCTGTTTTCAACCATGGTGTGAACTTTCTTGGAGCCTCACAATACTTGGAGGCTGGTGATGAGTATGACAAGATGGTTTGGTTTGTGCTCAGCAATTGCACCGAGGTTCTACCATATATCGAGTACGTTATATCTTGTGCACTCATTATATATTTTTTTTGCTTGGGTTGGCACCAGCCTAATGTTTTAATTCACATGTTTTGTTGGCATTGCAGGAAATGCAAGGAAGAGTTAAATCAGGAAGAAAGCAATATCAATGTTGATAAAAGGGTTGCCAAGGGGTTTGCTAAGTGGTTTAAGAATCATGTGAGATCTTTAGCCACATGTTTTATGTTTTCTGTGTTATTCACCCATTGTTAAATACCATTGTTTGCTAAATGGTTTATTTGTGCAGATTGGAAAGTTGCATGAGGAGAAGAAGGTCAGTGATGATCTATTTGCTTTGGCATGCTTACCGGATAAGCGAGTGAGAGTGTATTCGGCATGCATTGCTGACGGTGTCCGGTACTACACCGTTGACCGCGAGGAAAAAAGGAAGACAGAGAATAGTGGAATCGTCACTGAGGGGTCACATGATGGTGAGATCATTGACTTCTATGGTCAGTTGAGAAGCATCGTAGAGTTGCAGTACAACACCAGTGGAGGCATCCATCGCTCGGTTGTCTTATTTCGCTGTGACTGGTTTTAGCTTGGTAGCAAGAAGAGGAGAGACTCTTTTGTCAAATATGATGGCCACTTCAAAAGCATCAACATTGCAAGGTGCTGGTATAAGAGTGATCCCTTTATTCTAACAACACAAGCAATAATGGTGTTTTATCTGCCAGACACTCTTTTGCGTGGAAAATGGCGAGTTGTGCAAAACTTTCAGCAGAGACACTTGTAGAGTGTGACTGAAACTAAAGTGGAAAAGGGCCCCGGTGATGGTGGACTAACATACCAAGATGATGACTCTACGGAAGTTCCGTTGCAAACTGATGATGACTCTATGGAAGTTTCGGTGCAAAGCAGAGTGCGAAGGGACCGGGAACGTGTGATCGTTGGTGCTGCAACAGTTGAAGGAATCAAGAAAAGAAGAAATGTGGTAGAGGATGGACATGAAAGCGAGGATGAGGAAAACCGTACTGATCATACTATGCTGCAATATTGTAGTGATGATGAGGAAAACAGGAGTGGGCATATAGTTCCTTGTTTTCGTATCGACGATGATGAGTAGTGAATGGACATGAAGGTAAATTTGGTCTCCTTGGTGATCCTTTTAACTCTCTGTAGTTTTCCTTCTTGTGCATATGCATGGTGATCCTGATGTACTACAATTATCTCCAGGTAGCAAAATGCTTGAAGATCATGATGGCTCTAGTGGTGTGATCCTGATGGCTGTAGTGGTGTGGTCTTATAGCATGGAGCTGATGGCAAAATGAAGTTGTGCTCAGAATGTTGTCAAAATGTTGTCTTGTAATGCATAAGATTGCAAAATTATCATTTAGATATTGGTGATCATTTAGTTCAAGTTTTGGTGATCATACAGAATGTTGTCTAGTAGTTTTTGTGATCATGTAGTTTTTTTGAACTGAAGTGGATGATGACTGGTTTTGCTTCAACTGAATTTTAACTAAATTTTGCGCTATTTTAACTGAATTTTGCTTCAACTGAACCCATTTCATTGTGAGCAAAAAGATATGCGCCAGCGGGGACTCGAACCCACGACCATACGCTTGTTTCACTATGTTTCTACCACTGGGCTAGGAAGAGGCTGTTGGTTTTGTACTCTATGCCAACCCTTTTGACTATATCAAACTAGTCAAGTATCAAGCACACACCTCACTGACAAGTGGGCCACTCGACCCACTCACTGACAAGTGGGCCATTTTGCTATTGTACCAAAGCTACCAAAAATATGCGCGTGGCCAAAAAATATGCGTGCGCGAGGGCTCGAACCCACGACCGTGCGCTTAGTTCACTTGGTTTCTAACACTGGGCTAGGAAGAGGTTGTTGGTTTTGTACTCTATGCCCACCCTTTTCAATATATCAAACAACTCACTGACAAATGGGCCCTCTCCTCCTCCTATCCACTCTTTTCCCCACTCCCCCTCTCCACTCCTCCTATCCACTCGACCCGCTCCTCCTCTCCGCCGCCACCGGCTTCTTCCTCTCCCACCGCCGCCGCCAGCTTCTTTCTCTCCGTCGCTGACTCTCCGTCGCCGTGGGTATGAATCCGCTTCCTCTTCCTCTTCCTATCTACTATTATGATAGATTAGGGTTCTTGCCGCCGGATTAGGGTTTGATTAGGATGTTTTTTAGGGTGACGGCAATGCCTCCCCGGCGCCTCTGCTGGTCCGACGCCTCCCGCGCGGCTTGCCCTACGCCGCCGGTGACCACTTCTTCTCGGACTCCGCTGTGGTAAGCCATCCGCTTCATATCCTCTCTCCTTTCTCTTCTGCTCTAGGGTTTGAGAATCTAGGATTTGTTATGCATACTAGGCATCTATTGGTGGATTTAGGCATATTGTTCTTGGTGGATTTAGCATGCTCTGTTGGTGGATCTAGTGTGGTTGAATTGTTGTTTGATTACTATGTTGTTGCTGTTGGTAGTCACCTGACAGCAATTAACTGTTGCCATGGTAGGTAGTGTGGTAGACATGCTGTTCTGTTGCTGTTGAATTCTGTGGTTAATTAACTGAATTCTGTTGCTATTGAATTCTATGGTGAACATGTTGTTACTATTGCCAGAACATGCTGTTGAATTCTGTTGCTGTTGAATTCTGTGGTTGAACATGCTGTTGTGGTTATTCTTGTTGACAAGTCTTGTGCAGCGGTGGGATTCATGCATATGCAGGTGTAGTGACCTGCATGAATATGGGCAGAGTAGTAGCAGCAGTAGATGCCAACATTTGATATGCATGCATGCATTCTTGCTTGTTTATATTCTTTTAAACTGAACATGCTCAAGTATGGAAACATTACATTCTTCTTCTACTCATTGCCCCTTTGCCAAGATAGAGTAGGAGCAAATTGAGGCCATTGCCATTTATAGTAGTATTCCAAATTGAGGCCCTGGCAAACACATGTAGTAATTATTCTACTGTTTTGATTTAAAATGCTGCTTGTTTCCTATTTCTGTCCAGTCATGTTGTTTAATTTACTATTGCTTGTTTCCTATTGCTTGTTTAGAGTGGAAGTGAAATGGCTGGCTTGGAAGGTTTCGAGTTCTTCGAGATCGTAATTGAGAAATCTTGTAGTAGGCAAGTATATTTATCATCACTCATTTCTTTATCATCACTCTGCTGTCTACTGCTTGATTGCCACAATTAACCACTGCTTGACCCTCACTGCAGAGGCTGCCTGACAAGTTTGCGAAGATGCTTGCCAGCCGTGAGCCCCACAAAGTGAAGCTGCGGGAGGCCGGCAGCGGGCTTCACAGGCTGTGGGAAGTGTTGGTGGTGTTTTATGGTGAAGGCCACATGTACCTAGGGCCCGGCTAGGAGCATTTCGCCCGCGCCCATGAGCTACAGCTCGGTTACTTCCTTGTCTTCCGCTACGACGGCGACACCATGTTCACCGTGAAGATGTTTGACAACACCATGTGCCGCATGTACTACCAGCACGATGACGATGCCAGTAAGCTCTCTGCCTCTCTTCTTCCTATCATTTTGGCTTCCTCTACCTGCACGACGACAACACCATGTTCACACTTTGTTACATTTGGCCAGGCAATGGGAGCAGCAGCGGGGATGACGAGGAGCAGAGCAGGGATGACGACGAGGAGCAGAGCGGGGATGACGAGGAGCAGAGCGGGGATGACGAGGAGCAACCTATTCTGGCTGACGACGAACATGCTATGGTAGTGGCTGACGACGACCCAGCTATGGTGGTGGCGTACGACGACCTCGCGATGGTGGTGGCGGACGACGACCTTGCTATGGTGGTGGCGGACGACGACCTCGCGATGGTGGCGGCGCCTGCAATCCCACAGCTTGGCGACAGGACCATGCCAATTGTGGTAGAGGAGTACATCCGCGTTGGGATTCGCCACTCTGAGCGCATCAGGTTGATGAAGGAGAAGAAGGAGGAGTGAAGATGTTAAGAAGGTGTTCAGCATGTTAGGTTTAAGCTTGCTAGTGTAATATGAACATGTCAATGTTAAGTATGTCAGGTTTAATTTTGTGCATGCTCATGGATGCTGTATGAGAGTGTCATCTAAACAAGTCATGTTTTTAACAATGAATATTCAGTTTGGTAATTGATGGGAATTGAAATTTTTTATGCATGCTCATGGATGAAAGATAAAATTATGGGTTTTTGTGCATGCTCATGTATGAAACAACATAAGTTTCATTTTTTGAATGCTAAAAACATGACTCAAACCCTAGCCACGGACGACCGCCGTGACTAAATCCGCCGGTTTTTGAAAACACAGTAAAAATTCAAAAACCATTTTTCATTTTTTGAATGCAAAAGACATGCGTTTTTCGTGAAGCAGCTACAAGGAGGGGCACCCCAAACGGCGCCTTTCCATGTCTATCTCAAAGTAGACCCTATTTTACGGACGGTCGCCAAAAAGCATGCATTTCCGACCCTCATAGCTACTCCCGGCAATTCAGACCACCTTCGGCCGATTCAGCTGGAACCAGCTAGAATTTGAACTGCGGGTCCTCCATAGCTTGCCCGTTATTTTCACTAAAAATGCTTTTTAGCTTCACAGGTAGGTATTTCATCACAGAATCGACAACAGGTTTGCATGGCTCCAACCCTAGCCATGGACGGTCGCCGCGACGAAATCGGCCTGTTTTTGAAAACACCATAAAAAATTCAAAAAAATGGGAGACCTCCGCGTCACATCATCAAATGTAGCCTACCAACTAGCAAAAATACTAAACTTGCAATACCGGCGTTTTCTTGAAAAAGTGTTCTCAAAAACGACCTACCATGAATGAAGATTCATGGCTTTCAAGCCAAACTAGCAATGATATGGCCGCATCCGTTGAATAGTTTCTAATAATATGCCCAAATTGGGCGCATGCCTCTGTCTTGTGATGGCAAACAATGTTGCCAAAGCGAGGTTCCAACTTGTTTAACAAAAAAATGTTTTTCATTTTTTGAATGCAAAAGACATGTGTTTTTCGTGAAGCGGCTACAAGGAGGGGCACCCCAAACGGTGCCATTCCATGTCTATCTCAAAGTAGACCCTATTTTACGGACGGTCGCCAAAAAGCATGCATTTCTGACCCTCGTAGCTACTCCCGGCAATTCAGACCACCTTCGGCCGATTCAGCTGGAACCAGCTGGAATTTGAACTGCGGGTCCTCCATAGCTTGCCCGTTATTTTCACTAAAAATGCTTTTTAGCTTCACAGGTAGGCATTTCATCACAGAATCGATAACAGATTTGCACGGCTCAAACCCTAGCCACGGACGGCCGTCGCAACGAAATCGGTCGGTTTTTGAAAACACCGTAAAAATTCAAAAAAAATCAAAAAAAATGGGAGACCTCCGCGTCACATCATCAAATGTGGCCTACCAACTAGCAAAAGTACTAAACTTGCAATACCGGCGTTTTCTTGAAAAAGTGTTCTCAAAAACGACCTACCATGAATGAAGATTCATGGCTTTCAAGCCAAACTAGCAATGATATGGCCGCATCCGTTGAATAGTTTCTGATAATATGCCCAAATTGGGCGCATGCCTCCGTCTTGTGATGGCAAACAATGTTGCCAAAGCAAGGTTCCAACTTGTTTAACAAAAAAACCGTTTTTCATTTTTTGAATGCAAAAGACATGCATTTTTCGTGAAGCGACTATAAGGAGGGGCACCCCAAACGGCGCCATTCCATGTCTATCTCAAAGTAGACCCTATTTTACGGACGGTTGCCAAAAAGCATGCATTTCCGACCCTCGTAGCTACTCTCGACAATTCGGACCACCTTCAGGCGATTCAGTTGAAACCGGCTGGAATTTGAACTGCGGGTCCTCCATAGCTTGCCCGTTATTTTCACTAAAAATGCTTTTTAGCTTCACAGGTAGGCATTTCATCACAGAATCGACAACAGATTTGCACGGCTCAAACCCTAGCCACGGACGGCCGCCGCGACGAAATTGGTCGGTTTTTTAAAACACCGTAAAAAATTCAAAAAAAATCAAAAAAATGGGAGACCTCCGCGTCACATCATCAAATGTGGCCTACCAACTAGCAAAAAATACTAAACTTCCAATACCAGCGTTTTCTTCAGCTACTCGGTATGATTTTAACCTTTATTTCTACAAAATTTGCAAAAAAACCCTATTTTTTTCTACACCCAAACCCAAAAGGATTTCCCTCCCACACCAAAATTTTCCCTCCACCAAAATTTCCCTCATCTCCCTCTCCCACTACTAGGCGGGACCCACCACTCCCTCTCCCACTACCAGGCAGGACCCACCACTCCCTCTCCCACTAACACGCGGGATCCCCTCCCTCCCCTCCCAAAATTTCCCCATTCCCCTCCCCTCTCCCCGACGAACCCTCCCCTCCCCACCTCCGCGCCGCCCCGCTCCCACTCCCTCCCCTCCCCTCCTTCGTGCCGCCCCTCCGCTGGTGCGCCGCCCCGCCGCGCCGTGGTGCGCCGCCCACATCAACAACGACGACAACAACGCGATCGACTACATCGACGAGGACGGCAGCTACATCGACGACGGCGCAATCGACGACACCACCGCTGCATCGTCAACATCATATCCCCCTATGTACTTCTCCCCTCCTTTGGTGGATCCATCTCCCCTCCTCTGGTGGATCCACCTCCCCTCTGGTCGATCCATCTCCCCTCTAGTAGATCCCCTCATGGGTTAGGATTTTCTAGGGTTAGGATCTCCTGCTGGTTTGGTGGGTCCTTGTTCTTGGGGTTAGGGTTCATTTTAATTGTTGCATGGGGATGATCTCCCTCTAGTTCATGGGGTTAGGGTTAGGGTTCATGGGGCCAGGGTTAGGGTTCATGGGGTTCATGGGGTTCATGGGGTTAGGGTTCATGGGGTTCATGGGGTTAGGACCTCCTGGTGGTTCGTTTGGTTCTAATTGATTCTAATTGTCAAAATGTCTTAACTTGTGTCATCTAGGTTGTAGCCATTTTTGGTGTGTAGAGGCAGTATAATCAATAGTTGAGTATAGTTTTTTAATCTGCTTTTGTACTGCTGCAAGTATAGTTGTTTCATGCTTTACCAATGGCAACATCTAGTTGTTTTGAAGGTCCTCATGATATACTCGTCTAGCTTGCTGTCAGACTGTCTAAGCATGTGTACATGACACCAATTCACTAGTTCATGTTGCTTGCTTGCTAGCATACATGTTGCTTGCTGGCATACATGCTTAATTAGGGTTTCCATCAGGATTACTTGCTTGTATCACTAGCACTTGAAGAAGAATCTACTCGCTTTCTTATTAATTAGGGTTTGTATCAATAGTACTTGCTTCCTCTTCATTTTCCTTCAATCCTTGCTTGTTTCTATCAGTAGCACTTTGCTTGCTTGTTTCTATCAGTAGCACTTTGCTTGCTTGCTTGTATTAGTAGCACTTATGCACTTTGCTTGCTTGCTACTAGTTTACATGCATGCTTGTTTAGTGCACTTACATGTTTTCTTAATTAATAACACTAGATCACTGTATTGTTGATCCATCAAGTTTGTTTCACATGTATTACATGTATGTGCATGATGGTCCAAATGCTTTCCTTTATTGATACAAGTGCATCATTTTACTTTATCCCTGTTGTATCTGATTGTTGTTTATTCTATTTTGCAAGCACCACCTCAAGATCATCCATGGCAAGGATGACAAGGTCAAGCATGAGGCCAACCGTTGGTATGCAACTTGCTCCTTGTGGTTATACTGTCAGTTTCATAAAGTATGTGTCTTAATATGCTAAGTGAATTGTATTGCTGCAATCTGAATAAGCTGGCTTAATTGTGCCTGTGTGCTGTTAGTCTTCCTAAAGGAAATATGCCCTAGAGGCAATAATAAAGATATTATTTATTTCCTTATATCATGATAAATGTTTATTATTCATGCTAGAATTGTATTAACCGGAAACATAATACATGTGTGAATACATAGACAAACAAAGTGTCACTAGTATGCCTCTACTTGACTAGCTCGTTTATCAAAGATGGTTATGTTTCCTAACCATAGACAAAGAGTTTTCATTTGATTAACAGGGATCACATCATTAGTTGAATGATCTGATTGACATGACCCATTCCATTAGCTTAGCACCCGATCGTTTAGTATGTTGCTATTGCTTTCTTCATGACTTATACATGTTCCTATGACTATGAGATTATGTAACTCCCGTGTGCCGGAGGAACACTTTGTGTGCTACCAAACGTCACAACGTAACTGGGTGATTATAAAGGTGCTCTACAGGTGTCTCCAAAGGTCCATGTTGGGTTGACGTATTTCGAGATTAGGATTTGTCACTCCGATCGTCGGAGAGGTATCTCTGGGCCCTCTCGGTAATGCACATCACTTAAGCCTTACAAGCATTGCAACTAATGAGTTAGTTGCGGGATGATGTATTACGGAACGAGTAAAGAGACTTGCCGGCAAAGAGATTGAACTAGGTATTGGATACCGACGATCGAATCTCGGGCAAGTAACATACCGATGATAAAGGGAACAATGTATGTTGTTATGCGGTCTGACCGATAAAGATCTTCGTAGAATATGTAGGAGCCAATATAGGCATCCAGGTCCCGCTGTTGGTTATTGACCGGAGACGTGTCTCAGTCATGTCTACATTGTTCTCGAACCATAGGGTCCGCATGCTTAAAGTTACGATGACAGTTTCATTATGGGTTTATGTATTTTGATGTACCGAAGGTTGTTCGGAGTCCTGGATATGATCACGGACATAACGAGGAGTCTTGAAATGGTCGAGACATAAAGATTGATATATTGGACGGCTATATTCGGACACTGGAAGTGTTCCGAGGAAGTTTCGGATAAAACCGGAGAACCGGGGGGTTACCGGAACCCCCCGGGGGGTTAATGGGCCTCATGGGCCCAAAGCGGAGAAGAGGAAAGGCAGCCAGGGCATGCCGCGCGCCCCCTCTCCCCCTAGTATGAATTGGACAAGGAGGGAGGGGCGGCGCCCTCCTTTCCTTCCTCTCCTCTCTCCCTTCCTTCCCCCTCTCCTACTTGGACAAGGAAAGGGAGGGGAGTCCTACTCCCGGTAGGAGTAGGACTCCTCCTGCGCGCCTCCTACTAGGGCCAGCCGCACCCCCCTTGGCTCCTTTATATACGGGGGCAGGGGGCACCCTAGGACACACAAGTTGATCTTCGTGATCGTTCCTTAGCCATGTGCGGTGCCCCCTTCCACGATATTACACCTCGATCATATTGTAGCGGTGCTTAGGCGAAGCCCTGCGACGATTAAACATCAAGATCGTCACCACGCCGTCGTGCTGACAAAGCTCCTCCCCGATGCTTTGCTGGATCGGAGCCCGGGGTGCGTCATCGAGTTGTATGTGTGTCAAGAACTCGGAGGTGCCGGAGTAACGGTGCTTGGATCGGTTGAACCGGGAAGATGTACGACTACTTCCTCTACATTGCGTCAACGCTTCCGCTTCGGTCTATGAGGGTACGTAGACAACACTCTCCCCTCTCGTTGCTATGCATCACCATGATCTTGTGTGTGCATAGGAAATTTTTTGAAATTACTACGTTCCCCAACAGTGGCATCCGAGCCTAGGTTTTATGGTTTGATGTTATATGCACGAGTAGAACACAAGTGAGTTATGGGCGATATAAGTCAAACTGCCTACCAGCATGTTATACTTTGGTTCGGTGGTATTGTTGGATGAAGCGGCCCAGACCGACATTACGCGTACGCTTACGCGAGACTGGTTCTACCGCCGTGCTTTGCACACAGGTGGCTGGTGGGTGTCAGTTTCTCCAACTTTAGTTGAACCGAGTGTGGCTACGCCCGGTCCTTGCGAAGGTTAAAACGGCATCAACTTGACAAACTATCGTTGTGGTTTTGATGCGTAGGTAAGATTGGTTCTTGCTTAAGCCCGTAGCAGCCACGTAAAACTTGCAACAAACAAAGTAGAGGACGTCTAACTTGTTTTGCAGGGCATCTTGTGATATGATATGGTCAAGACATGATGCTAAATTTTATTGTATGAGATGATCATGTTTTGTAACTGAGTTATCGGCAACTGGCAGGAGCCATATGGTTGTCGCTTTATTGTATGCAATGCAATCGCCCTGTAATGCTTTACTTTATCACTAAGCGGTAGCGATAGTCGTAGAAGCATAAGATTGGCGAGACGACAACGATGCTACGATGGAGATCAAGGTGTCGCGCTGGTGACGATGGTGATCATGATGGTGCTTCGGAGATGGAGATCACAAGCACAAGATGATGATGGCCATACCATATCACTTATATTTATTGCATGTTATGTTTATCTTTTATGCATCTTATCTTGCTTTGATTGACGGTAGCATTATAAGATGATCTCTCACTAAATTATCAAGAAGTGTTCTCCCTGAGTATGCACCGTTGCCAAAGTTCGTCGTGCCCAGACACCACGTGATGATCGGGTGTGATAAGCTCTACGTCTATCTACAACGGGTGCAAGCCAGTTTTGCACACGCAGAATACTCAGGTTAAACTTGACGAGCCTAGCATATGCAGATATGGCCTTGGAACACGGAGACCGAAAGGTCGAGCGTGAATCATATTATAGATATGATCAACATAATGATGTTCACCATTGAAGACTAATCCATTTCACGTGATGATCGGCTATGGTTTAGTTGATCTGGATCACGTGATCACTTAGAGGATTAGAGAGATGTCTATCTAAGTGGGAGTTCTTAAGTAATATGATTAATTGAACTTAAATTTATCATGAACTTAGTACCTGATAGTATCTTGCTTATGTATGTTTGATTCTAGATAGATGGCCCGTGCTGTTGTTCCGTTGAATTTTAATGCGTTCCTTGAGAAAGCAAAGTTGAAAGATGATGGTAGCAATTACACGGACTGGGTCCGTAACTTGAGGATTATCCTCATTGCTGCCCAGAAGAATTACGTCCTGGAAGCACCGCTGGGTGCCAGGCCTGCTGCTGGAGCAACACCAGATGTTATGAATGTGTGGCAGAGCAAAGCTGATGACAACTCGATAGTTCAGTGTGCCATGCTTTACGGCTTAGAATCGGGACTTCAACGACGTTTTGAACGTCATGGAGCATATGAGATGTTCCAGGAGTTGAAGTTAATATTTCAAGCAAATGCCCGATTGAGAGATATGAAGTCTCCAATAAGTTCTATAGCTGCAAGATGGAGGGGAACAGTTCTGTCAGTGAGCATATACTCAAAATGTCTGGGTATAATAATCACTTGATTCAGATGGGAGTTAATCTTCCAGATGATTGCGTCATTGACAGAATTCTCCAATCACTGCCACCAAGCTACAAGAGCTTCGTGATGAACTATGATATGCAAGGGATGAATAAGACTATTCCTGAGCTCTTCACAATGCTGAAAGCTGCGGAGGTAGAAATCAAAAAGGAGCATCAAGTGTTGATGGTCAACAAGACCACTAGATTCAAGAAAAAGGGCAAAGGGAAGAAGAAGGGGAACTTCAAGAAGAACAGCAAGCAAGTTGCTGCTCAAGAGAAGAAACCCAAGTCTGGACCTAAGCCTGAAACTGAGTGCTTCTACTGCAAGTAGACTGGTCACTGGAAGCGGAACTGCCCCAAGTATTTGGCGGATAAGAAGGATGGCAAGGTGAACAAAGGTATATGTGATATACATGTTATTGATGTTTACCTTACTTGAGCTCGTAGTAGCACCTGGGTATTTGATACTGGTTCTGTTGCTAATATTTGCAACTCGAAACAGGGACTACGGATTAAGCGAACACTGGCAAAGGACGAGGTGACGATGCGTGTGGGAAATGGATCCAAAGTCGATGTGATCGCGGTCGGCACGCTACCTCTACATCTACCTTCGGGATTAGTATTAGACCTAAATAATTGTTATTTGGTGCCAGCGTTGAGCATGAACATTATATCTGGATCTTGTTTGATGCGAGACGGTTATTCATTTAAATTAGAGAATAATGGTTGTTCTATTTATATGAGTAATATCTTTTATGGTCATGCACCCTTGAAGAGTGGTCTATTTTTGATGAATCTCGATAGTAGTAATACACATATTCATAATGTTGAAGCCAAAAGATGCAGAGTTGATAACGATAGTGCAACTTATTTGTGGCACTGCCGTTTAGGTCATATCGGTGTAAAGCGCATGAAGAAACTCCATACTAATGGACTTTTGGAACCACTTGATTATGAATCACTTGGTACTTGCGAACCGTGCCTCATGGGCAAGATGACTAAAACACCGTTCTCTGGTACTATGGAGAGAGCAACAGATTTGTTGGAAATTATACATACAGATGTATGTGGTCCGATGAATATTGAGGCTCGTGGCGGATATCGTTATTTTCTCACCTTCACAGATGACTTAAGCAGATATGGGTATATCTACTTAATGAAACATAAGTCTGAAACATTTGAAAAGTTCAAAGAATTTTAGAGTGAAGTTGAAAATCATTGTAACAAGAAAATAAAGTTTCTACGATCTGATCGTGGAGGAGAATATTTGAGTTACGAGTTTGGTGTACATTTGAAGCATTGCGGAATAGTTTCGCAACTCACGCCACCCTGAACACCACAGCGTAATGGTGTGTCCGAATGTCGTAATCGTACTTTAATAGATATGGTGCGATCTATGATGTCTCATACTGATTTACCGCTATCGTTTTGGGGTTATGCTTTAGAGACGGCCGCATTCACGTTAAATAGGGCACCATCAAAATCCGTTGAGACGACGCCTTATGAACTATGGTTTGGCAAGAAACCAAAGTTTTTGTTTCTTAAAGTTTGGGGCTGCGATGCTTATGTGAAAAAGCTTCAACCTGATAAGCTCGAACCCAAATCAGAGAAATGTGTCTTCATAGGATACTCAAAGGAGACTGTTGGGTACACCTTCTATCACAGATCCGAAGGCAAGATATTCGTTGCTAAGAACGGATCCTTTCTAGAGAAGGAGTTTCTCTCGAAAGAAGTGAGTGGGAGGAAAGTAGAACTTGATGAGGTGACTGTACCTGCTCACTTATTGGAAAGTAGTTCATCATAGAAATCGGTTTCTACGACACCTACACCAATTGGTGAGGAATTAAATGATGATGATCATGAAATTTCAGATCAAGTTACTACTGAGCCTCGTAGATCAACCAGAGTAAGATCCGCACCAGAGTGGTACGGTAATCCTGTTCTGGAAATCATGCTACTAGATCATGATGAACCTACGAACTATGAAGAAGCGATGGTGAGCCCAGATTCCGCAAAATGGCTTGAAGCCATGAAATCTGAGATGGGATCCATGTATGAGAACAAAGTATGGACTTTGGTTGACTTGCCCGATGATCGGCAAGCAATTGAGAATAAATGGATCTTCAAGAAGAAGACTGACGCTGACGGTAATATTACTGTCTACAAAGCTCGACTTGTCACAAAAGGTTTTCGACAAGTTCAAGGGGTTGACTACAATGAGACCTTCTCACCCGTAGCGATGCTTAAGTCTGTCTGAATCATGTTAGCAATTGCCGCATTTTATGATTATGAAATTTGGCAGATGGATGTCAAAACTGCATTCCTAAATGGATTTCTGGAAGAAGAGTTGTATATGATGCAACCGGAAGGTTTTGTCGATCCAAAGGGATCTAACAAAGTGTGCAAGCTCCAGCGATCCATTTATGGACTGGTGCAAGCCTCTCGGAGTTGGAATAAACGCTTTGATAGTGTGATCAAAGCATTTAGTTCTATACAGACTTTCGGAGAAGCCTGTATTGACAAGAAAGTGAGTGGGAGCTCTGTAGCATTTCTGATATTATATGTGGATGACATATTACTGATTGGAAATGATATACAATTTCTGGATAGCATAAAGGGATACTTGAATAAGAGTTTTTCTATGAAAGACCTCGGTGAAGCTGCTTACATATTGGGCATTAAGATCTATAGAGATAGATCAAGACGCTTAATTGGACTTTCACAAAGCACATACCTTGACAAGATTTTGAAGAAGTTCAAAATGGATCAAGCAACGAAAGGGTTCTTGCCTGTGTTACAAGGTGTGAAGTTGAGTCAGACTCAATGCCCGACCACTGTAGAAGATAGAGAGAAAATGAAAGATGTTCCCTATGCTTTAGCCATAGGCTCTATCATGTATGCAATGTTGTGTACCAGACCTGATGTGTGCCTTGCTATAAGTTTAGCAGGGAGGTACCAAAGTAATCCAGGAGTGGATCACTGGACAGCGGTCAAGAACATCCTGAAGTACCTAAAAAGGACTAAGGATATGTTTCTCGTATATGGAGGTGACAAAGAGCTCATCGTAAATGGTTACGTTGATGCTAGCTTTGACACTGATCCGGACGATTCTAAATCGCGAACCGGATACGTGTTTACATTAAACGGTGGAGCTATCAGTTGGTGTAGTTCTAAACAAAGCGTCGTGGCGGGATCTACATGTGAAGCGGAGTACATAGCTGCTTCGGAAGCAGCAAACGAAGGAGTCTGGATGAAGGAGTTCATATCTGATCTAGGTGTCATACCTAGTGCATCGGGTCCAATGAAAATCTTTTGTGACAATACTGGTGCAATTGCCTTGGCAAAGGAATCCAGATTTCACAAAAGAACCAAACACATCAAGAGATGCTTCAATTCCATCCGGGATCTAGTCCAGGTGGGAGACATAGAGATTTGCAAGATACATACGGATTTGAATGTAGCAGACTCGTTGACTAAGCCTCTTCCACGAGAAAAACATGATCAGCACCAAGGCTCCATGGGTGTTAGAATCATTACTGTGTAATCTAGATTATTGACTCTAGTGCAAGTGGGAGACTGAAGGAAATATGCCTTAGAGGCAATAATAAAGATATTATTTATTTCATTATATCATGATAAATGTTTATTATTCATGCTAGAATTGTATTAACCGGAAACATAATACATGTGTGAATACATAGACAAACAAAGTGTCACTAGTATGCCTCTACTTGACTAGCTCGTTAATCAAAGATGGTTATATTTCCTAACCATAGACAAAGAATTGTCATTTGATTAACAGGGATCACATCATTAGTTGAATGATCTGATTGACATGACCCATTCCATTAGCTTAGCACCCGATCGTTTAGTGTGTTGCTATTGCTTTCTTCATGACTTATACATGTTCCTATGACTATGAGATTATGTAACTCCCGTGTGCCGGAGGAACACTTTGTGTGCTACCAAACGTCACAACGTAACTGGGTGATTATAAAGGTGCTCTACAGGTGTCTCCAAAGGTACATGTTGGGTTGACATATTTCGAGATTAGGATTTGTCACTCCGATCGTCGGAGAGGTATCTCTGGGCCCTCTCGGTAATGCACATCACTTAAGCCTTGCAAGCATTGCAACTAATGAGTTAGTTGCAGGATGATGTATTACGAAACGAGTAAAGAGACTTGCCGGTAACGAGATTGAACTAGGTATTGGATACCGACGATCGAATCTCGGGCAAGTAACATACCGATGACAAAGGGAACAACGTATGTTGTTATGCGGTCTGACCGAGAAAGATCTTCGTATAATATGTAGGAGCCAATATGGGCATCCAGGTCCCGTTGTTGGTTACTGACCGGAGACATGTCTTGGTCATGTCTACATTATTCTCGAACCATAGGGTCCACACGCTTAAAGTTACGATGATAGTTTCATTATGAGTTTATGTATTTTGATGTACCGAAGGTTGTTCGGAGTCCCGGATATGATCACAGACATAACGAGGAGTCTCGAAATGGTCGAGACATAAAGATTGATATATTGGACGGCTATATTCGGACACCGGAAGTGTTCTGAGGAAGTTTCGGATAAAACCGGAGAACCGGGGGGTTACCGGAACCCCCCGGGGGGTTAATGGGCCTCATGGGCCCAAAGTGGAGAAGAGGAAAGGCAGCCAGGGCAGGCCACGCGCCCCCTCTCCCCCTAGTCTGAATTGTACAAGGAGGGAGGGGCGGCGCCCCCCCCCCTTTCCTTCCTCTCCTCTCTCCCTTCCTTCCCCCTCTCCTACTTGGACAAGGAAAGGGAGGGGAGTCCTACTCCCGGTAGGAGTAGGACTCCTCCTGCGCGCCTCCTACTAGGGCCGGCCGCACCCCCCTTGGCTCCTTTATATACGAGGGCAGGGGGCACCCTAGGACACACAAGTTGATCTTCGTGATCGTTCCTTAGCCGTGTGCGGTGCCCCCTTCCACGATATTACACCTCGATCATATTGTAGCGGTGCTTAGGCGAAGCCCTGCGACGGTTAAACATCAAGATCGTCACCACGCCATCGTGCTGACAAAGCTCCTCCCCGAAGCTTTGCTGGATCGGAGCCCGGGGTGCGTCATCGAGCTGTACGTGTGTCAAGAACTCGGAGGTGCCGGAGTAACGGTGCTTGGATCGGTTGGACCGGGAAGACGTATGACTACTTCCTCTACATTGCGTCAATACTTCCGCTTCGGTCTACGAGGGTACGTAGACAACACTCTCCCCTCTCGTTGCTATGTATCACCATGATCTTGCGTGTGCGTAGGAAATTTTTTGAAATTACTACGTTCCCCAACACTTCCTTACCTGAATAACTAGGATTAAATGATAATAAAATTTCATAAGATATGTTTGGCTGCCTGTCCATGCATTCCAAACATTCACCTAATAGTTATGTTTCCTTTATCATGCAAAGAAGAGCCTCTCACCGAGTACGAGAAGGTTAGGGCTAGAAATATCATGAGGAACAATCGGATGTTCCAGTCCCTTGGCATCGGTGCAATAGCGTCGATGATTAGGAAAACAAATGGTGTACAAGAACGTAGAAGTGATGAGGTTCAAGAGGGTAGTGGAGTTATCAATGATGACCCATAGTACAATCCTAAGGAGGATGAAGTTATTGATGGAGAGGAAGTGGATGATGTTGTACTGAACAAGATTGTTAAGGTGCAAACTCTGTCTTGCTTGGAGGGTAGGGGTTCTGTTATTCTATGTTATTCCTTGTGCTCACATATTTCTCTTGTGATCTAATGCTTTTTCCGTGCTGTTTATATGAGGCACTGAAGGAATATAGGACGAAGAGGCCTGGTGTTAAGAAGACAGTCAGCAAGAAGAACAAGAGCTCAGAAACATCTGCTGCAATGCCTCCAGGAAGGGTGATGGCCCCAGCTCCAGGACAAAAAAAGAGGATCATGGAACCTGATGAACCTGCCCTTGATAGAGTCACAAGGCAGAAAGCAAGGATGGCGACTGCGACGGACCATCGGGAAAGTATGTTGCGCATGGACTCTCAGACCTCGGTGCAAATGGGTGATGAGTTGCCGCCCATGGATGAAGGAACCACTCTCAGCATGGATGGAAGTGGCACTGTCTGCCTAGATGAAGCAGGAACCATCTGCATTGATGAAGCAGGCACTGTCCACACAGACCTCAGCCCTGTTGCACCTTCTATTGACAGGAACGCTGTCATCAATGAAGAAGAACAATAGCTTGTGCTTCAATCAGGCAAGTTGACCTTTGCAATGCTATGTTTTACTAGTGCATTTTCCAAATGGAATGATCATGTATGCTTTTGTCGATTCCTTCATTTGTCGATTTCTATTCTAATTTATGAGTTCAGTTTCATTTTCAGATGCAATGACTCCCAAGACTAGACTTAGAAAGGGCAAAGGGCTAGAGAGGATCACCAAGTCGCTTGGTAGCAAGCTGCCTATCCAAATTGCCGAAGTGATGATGCGTCCAGAGAAGCCTCTACAGGCAGCAAAGCTTGCTTCTGAGTGTGGACTCATTGCAAAAAGCCATCTTCCGGTTCTTCCTCACTTCAAGCTATACAAAAAAATGCTAGTCTATTGGAGAACTACATTGGGAAAGTTGATGTAAGCTACTTGTTTCATAGTTAATGTGCTATCTATTTTCTGTTACACCTATGCATGATCACTAATATTGTTCCTACCTTGTTTGCTATCTTGGTAGGCAAATTTTGAGATGAACACGGACTCGGAGACCATCAAGACCGCGTGCAAAGATATTCTGCAGAAATATTCAAAGAACAGACGCCATCAGATCAAGAAGAAGTATTTTGATACCGTAGCCGCAAATAAAGTCAGCATTAAGTCTCCGGTGCCTGATCTAATGGATGGTGAATGGCAAGCTCTGGTGGAGATGTGGTCTACCCCAAGACACAAGGTTTGTCTCTGCTTTGTTTGATGCTTTATGTTGTGCGCATGATATGCTAGTGCTAGATCATGCTGACAGTATGCTTTTTTGTAGGAAACCTATGTGTCGAACAAGATGAATTGAGAAAAAGTCATATACAATCATAGAACTGGTTCCAGGGACTACACAGCACACATTTTTGCCACTGTGAGAACTCTTCTCTAGAGACCTTACCATTTGATCCTCATTGAATAACATTTCTGATTCTTGCTGAATAACATTTTGATTTTTGTTGAAAAACATTTCAGAAAGAAGAGCGTAAGGGTGAGGAGCTGTCTGCGATTGACTTGTTTAAGGCCACCCACAACAGCAAGAAGCACGGGTTTTCGGAGCCAGTCAAGACTGCTATAGTAAGTCACTCCATGCTTTGCCCTGTTTGATTCACAGCCAGCTTTGATGATTTGATGTTGTTTGATTCAGAGCCAATCAAGAACACACACTATGTTCCATGCTTTGATGTTGTTTGATAGTTCAACAAAGATATCAGAACTTGTTGTAGCTATTTGATGCATTTTTATGATATGATGATATTTGATCTGAATGTTAGTTTGATGATCGGCTCACTCGGGAAGCCATCTTATATAGAACCACCATTCTAGGCTTAATGAAGTGATCATATTGTTCCAATTGCATGTCTCCAGGTCACTAGTCATCATCTTCTTGTATAGATTTTTTGTGCTGGTTTGGTTACTTCAAATAATCCATTTGTGTGCTGGTTTGGTTTCTCTTGCTTGGTTTGGTTTGGAAAATCTAAAATAGATCTCCCACTAATGCCTATCATTTTCCTCCATATGCTAGCTTGAGATGGAAAAAATGAAGGACGCGCCGGTACCAGAAGGTGAAGAGCCAAAGTCTGCTATTGAAATTGTCGAACAAGTCCTCAAGACCAAAGTCAAGCAAAGCACATTCCTCGGGAATGTTGGGCTCCAGTCATCTAGGAACAACTCCGGCAAAGCAACTGCTGAAGTGGCTGCTCATGTTCGTGACCTTGAGCAGAAGCTGGAGAGGTCTGAGCTTCAAGCTGAAGTGATGCAAGAAGAATTGGCAGCAATCAAGATGAAGGCGGAAGAATCTGAAGCTGCACGCGACAAGGAACTTGAGCTGCTGCGCAAGAAGTCTCAAGAGCAGGAAGAGCAGTTAGCCCACTTGATGGCTCTCTTTGGAGCTAAGGCAGTTTGATGGTCTTTGAACCTGCTGTGCAGTTTGTCTTTGAACTTGATGTGAAGTTATGTCGTAGTAGGTCGTGAACTTATGTGGATCTGGTAGTGTTTGTTGCAGTTTGCACTTGGTAGTGTTTTGCATCTGGTAGTGTTTTGCACCTAGCTGTTTTATGCCTTGTGGATCAGTTGTGGATCTTGTGAACCTAGGCCTGTTTATAGTTATGTGGATCTTGTGAACCTGGGCTTGTGGATCATTTTCTGAAGTCATGCAAAATATGAACCTGGGCTCTAAAAAGGCCGAGGCCCAAACAAGAATTAGACTAAAAAGGCTTGGGCCTAAAAAAAGAAATGACTGTAAGAAAATTTTTACAAAAGGCTGCATGACACAAAATAAAAAGGCCAAGGCCAAATTCGAACTAGACTAAAAAGGCTGTGGCCCAAAACGATAGTGGAATATAAAAAAATCATCAGAAAAAGGCTCCATTCCCAGAAAATAAAAGGCCAAATTATTGGGCCAGGCCCATGCAGATAAGCAAAATAAAGAGAAAAAAATTAAATGGGCTGAATTATTCGGCTTGGCCCATCAAGACGGCTGAAATGGACCGGGCTGATTCTATTTTACGACCTTTTCATTTGGTCGTAATTCTGCCACGTCAGCTTGCCACGGTGGATCTAAGGTGGTGTGGTCAGATTGCTAGTGACCAAAACAGTTGGTCGTTAAATCTACGGCCTTTTTTTGGTCATAAACGTTTACGACAATTCCAGAAGAAAGGTCGCTAATGTCAGTTTATGACGGCCAGCTTTTGACCTTATGTTTTTGGTCACAAAAAGGTCACAAATGGAAATTTGTGACCATTCAGTGACCAATAGTGGTGGTCACAAGTTGACATATTTCTTGTAGTGATTAGTGTTTGTCTCTGTTCTTTTTAGTTTCTTATGGTCTCTGCTCATGCCTTATGCAATATGATCCAAATTAATGTTTGGAGTATGCATGATCTTGATATATTGTTGATGGCCAATGATGGCGACCATTTCTGTGTAACCCCTTACTTTAAAATTATGCACCTTTGTCACTTATTTTGGATATGTTGTCATTTCTTGCACACCACTTATCTTTTTGTATATTTGAATTGATTGTTCTTGGATGATGCAGGTTCATGATCTTGGGCTTTCAAAAGTGAAGTGTCAGGCCCTTATCTCTGGTGGTGTAAGGGGAACGCTTCCATGGATGGTCCCAGAACTTCTGAATGGAAGTATCAGCTTGGTCACTACAAAGGTCTGCTAATCCCTTCATGCTGCTTCCATGTCTAAATTTAGATAGCCATATCCAAGTTTACGTATAACTTGCACACTAATGTTGACATGTTTCCCTAAGGTTGATGTCTTCTCCTTTGGAATTGTTCTGTGGGAACTCCTAATGGGACAACAACCATATGCAGAATTGCATTAGGTAGTTATCATTGGTGGGTACAAATCAGCCATTAGTGTGATACCACCGTAATATAAATTATATGTGTGGTTTATACAACACTTCACGAGAAATAGTCAGGCATATGTTTTTGACTTTGAGTTCTGATTTGAGTTACATATTTCAAATTACCATGATACGATATGTTTTCTTTGTATAATGTTCTTACAGAAACATTGACAATACTACTATTGCGCCGTTAGACTGGAAGATGTTAGACATGTCACGTATGTATACTAGAAGATATTGTTAGGAGGTTAAGTTAGAGATCTCATTTATCTTCTTATCTCTTTATCTCTCTAAACCTCCCTGTAAATCTCTTCTGATCGGTTAGCCTTGAGCTGCCGCATATTGTATCGACCACACCTATCAATATATATCACACGAGTCTCCTGTATAGAGATTGAGATGCTTCGATCATTCTCCACATGGTATCAGAGCAGGCTCTTCCGATTGCATCTAGCTTGTGCCTCCTACCTCTCGACACCTACCCATCTCCTTCGTCCCCAACCCACGCTTCTCCCTTCGCCGCCATCCAATCCCCTCCACCATGTCTTCCTCCAGCGCTGTCGTCTCCTCCACCCTCAATTACAACACCTTTGAACCACTTACCCGGATGAACTACGTTCTCTAGAAAGCCCAAGCCCGATCCCAGATACTGGGCACTGGCCTCTATGGCTACATCGCCGGCACCACCACCGAGCCTCCCAAAACCCTCACCACCAAAGACAAAGACGGCAAAGACCAGGTCATCCCCAACCCTGACCATACCCCCTGGCTCGTACAGGATCAATAGACCGTGGCGTATCTCTTGCGCAATCTGTCCAAGGAAGTCCTCGTCCAAGTCCCCTCGTTTGAGTCCCCCCACGCCATCTGGACTGCCTAGGCCACCATGTTCTCCGCCGTCTCATTGTCTCGTGCCAACAATCTTCGCGCTGCACTCACCAATGCTCAGAACGGCTCCATGTCCGCCTCTGCCTACTTTGGCCAGATGCGCTCCCTCTCCGACGAGCTCACCATGGCAGGCAAACCCCTTGGCGATGGGGAACTCATCTCTTTCATCGTTGCAGGGCTTGACATGGACTATCAACCCATCATCTCCGCTCTTGATGTCCGCACTGAGCCCATCATCGTCGATGGCCTCTTCTCCCTCATGGCAAACTTCGATAAGCGCATGGAGATGTTTCATGGCGCTGGTAATGGCGGCTTCAAGTCCTCCGCCAACATCGCCTCGTGGGGCCGTTCTGGTGGTGGAAACGGCGGCTACCGCAAAGGCGGGGGTGGTGGCTCTCGCGACGGGTACAACGCTACTGCTGGTGGCTCCGGCGGTGGTGCTCCTCCCGGCTACCACATGGCGGGCGTTGGCGGTGGCTACAATAACCCTAATTCTGGTGGCGGCTATGGCTTCCACCAGAACGGCGGGGTCA
Source organism: Triticum monococcum (assembly GCA_034509565.1). Taxonomy (NCBI): domain Eukaryota; kingdom Viridiplantae; phylum Streptophyta; class Magnoliopsida; order Poales; family Poaceae; genus Triticum; species Triticum monococcum. Next base: position 578,840,310 of record CM067844.1, on the reverse strand, counting down.
TCAGGGGGGCTTTGGTGGTGGCGGTGGTCACTTTCATTAGAACCAGAACCCTTCTGGTGGTGGCGGCTATAATCGGCGCAACAACAACAATCGGCGCCCCTTTCAAGGGTATGAAAACAAATGTCAAATATGCAAAAAAACATATTGCAAAAGACTGTGATTGGCGCTACGCCGATGACAAGAACTCCCAGGAAAAGAAAGTTGCAGCTGCAACTAACGTGTCTTATGGCGTTGATACCAACTGGTACATTGACACAGGGGCCACCAACCACATCACAGGCGAGTTGGACAGGCTGACTATGCATGAGAAATATCGTGGCCATGATCAAGTCTACACTGCGGCAAATGGTGCAGGTATGGAGATAAGTCATGTTGGTCAATCCTTTATCAAAACCCCACACAAAAACCTTAAAATCAATGACATCTTGTATGTTCCTAATGCCTCCAAAACTTTGCTATCTGTTCATCGTATTGCTCTTGACAATAATGTGTTTCTCGAGTTTCACCCATTCTTCTTTTTGATCAAGGATCAAGTTACGAAGAAAGTTCTCCATAGGGGTGTCTGTGTCGAAGGCCTCTATGCTTTGCTTCCCAAGTATTGCCAGAACAATAAACAAGTGTATGGTGCCATCAAGCTTTCTGCTGAAAGGTGGCACAATCGCTTAGGTCATCCTTCTTTTTCTACTGTTCATCAGATCCTTAGTAAAAATAAACTCCCAGTTGTTGGTGAGAGGAACTTAGAAACCATTTGTGATTCATGTCAACGACCAAAAAGTCATCAATTGCCATATCCTGTGTCTACTAGTGTTTCCACTAAGCCTTTGCAGCTTATTTTCTCTGATGTGTGGGGTCCCCTGCCCTCACCTCTGTTGGTAGACACTCTTACTATGTAAGCTTTATTGATGATTACAGCAAGTATACATGGATATATCTCCTTAAAAACCATGCTGATGTGTTCCAAGTTTTCCACCATTTTCAAGCTCTTGTTGAACACAAACTTGATAGCAAAATTACTTCTATACAGTCGGACTGGGGGGTGAGTATGAGAAACTAAATTATTTTTTTAAAAAGATAGGTATCTCGCATCATGTCTCTTGTCCACAGGCGCACCAACAGAACGGCTCTGTTGAGCGCAAGCATAGGCACATTGTTGAAGTAGGTCTTGCTATCTTAGCTTCTGCATCAATGCCACTAAAATTTTGGGACGAAGCCTTTCTCACTACCGTGCATCTCATCAACATGTGGCCTAGTCACACTATTTCCAATGAAACTCCCACTGAACGTCTCTTTCATGTCACACCAGATTACACCACACTTCGCGTCTTTGGGTGTGCCTGTTGGCCAAATCTTCGTCCCTACAACACTCGTAAGCTTAGTTTCCGGTCTATGCAATGTGTTTTTCTTGGGTATAGCGCTCGGCATAAGGGGGTCAAGTGCTTAGATGTTTCCACCGGACGTGTGTATATCTCACGTGAAGTTGTGTTTGATGAAACTCAATTCCCTTTAGCAAAACTCCGTCCAAACGCCAGCGCCCTTCTCCGAAAGGAAATTCATCTCCTTCCACCTCATCTATCCGGCGTTCTGTGTGAGGGTGATGATGTTTGTACTGACCCAACTTTGACTAATCCATCACCTGTTGCAGCTGAGTTTTCTATTTCAGCAGAAAATGGCGCAGAAAACACTGTTTCAGCAGCAACGGAAGAGGAAACAGGAGATCCCAGAGAATCTCCATCGGGATCGGCGCCCCTGACTGCATCAACCCTGACCGCATCCCCCTCGGGATCGCTGCTGGGCCCGGACAGACTATCGAGCCAGTCCCGCCCGGTCGCGTCGCGACTTCCCAACGAACCGGCTTCCCCACGTGCGGTGCACCAATTGGCTACAGGGGGTAGCCCGACCAGGCGGCAAGCGCCGGATCCCAAGGCGAGGCGCGCCAATCCCTTACTGAGGACAGCCCGACCAAGCAGTACACGCCGGTCCCGCAGGTCTACTCTAGGCGGGTCCCTGCAACTGCATCAGCTGGATGCGGCGCGGTTCCCGTGCCTGATCAGCCCGGATCCTCTGCGGCCGCCCCTGACGATCCTGCCACCACAGCCGCCACAGAAGATCCCGTGCTGTCGAGTGGATCTGTCTTGGGATCACCAGGACCGCGTCCGTCACTGTCGCCCGGATTGTCTGCGGCTCCTCCGCCACTGCCTCATACGCGTCTACAGGCAGGAACCATTCTTCTAGTTAATTACAAGACTAAGTATGGTTTAGCTGCTTCCACTGGCTCCGCATGTGAACCTCGCACTGTCACCGATGCTCTTGCTGATCCCCGCTGGAAGCACGCTATGGATGAAGAATTTCGTGCTTTGCAGAATAATCATACATGGCATTTTATTCCTTATCATCCACGTTACAACATCATTGATTGTAAGTGGGTATATCGCATCAAACGTCGATCACATGGCACCATTGATTGCTACAAAGCCAGACTCGTTGCTAAGGGTTTTAAGAAGAGGTATGGACTTGACTATGAGGACAACTTTAGTCCCGTTGTTAAAGCTGCCACTACTCGCCTTGTACTATCTATTGCTGTGTCCAGAGGTTGGAGCCTTCATCAGCTTGATGTTCAGAACGCATTTATTCATGGTTTTCTGGAAGAGGAAGTTTACATGAAACAACCTCCTGGGTATGAAAATAAACACAAACCGTCTCATGTTTGCAAACTTGATAAGTCCCTCTATGGTCTCAAGCAAGCTCCTAGAGCATGGTATTCACGTCTGAGTTCCAAACTGCCAGCTCTTGGGTTTATTACCTCCAAGTCAGATACATCACTGTTCAATTACAAGAAGTCACACACTATCATTTTTGTGCTCATTTATGTCGATGATATCATTGTCACGAGTTCCTCTGATAAGGCAATAACCGCTTTGTTGCAAGATTTGCATTCAGATTTTGCTCTTAAGGATCTGGGAGATCTTCACTTCTTCCTTGGCATTGAGGTGAAGCGGAACAGTGATGGTGGTCTTCATCTCTCTCAGGAAAAGTATGCGACTAATCTTTTGACCAAGGCTCGGATGAGAGATTGTAAACCATCTCCAACTCCACTTTCAAGTGCAGAAAGATTATCTCTTGCCGTGGGTGAACTCTTGGATCGAGCTGATGGCACCAAGTACAGAAGTCTAGTTGGAGCACTTCAGTACTTAACACTTACACGACCTGACATTTCTTTTGCAGTTAATAAAGTATGTCAGTTTCTGCATTTTACCTACCTCAGCTCATTGGACTGCTGCCAAGATGATTCTACGATATGTGAAGAGTACCTTGACTGTTGGACTCACTTTCAACAAGTCTGCCTCCACTCTTGTTAGTGCTTTTTCTGATTCTGACTGGGCAGGTTGCTTGGATGACAGACGGTCCTGTAAGTGCATCTAGTGCCACCCCTAGTTGGTTTTTGAGTATTGACGACAAACCTAGTTCTGGGACTAATGTGTTTGTGAGAATTGCAGGATAACACAGGTAGAAGTCCCTCATTGATTCGGTTTAGCTACCAGAGATGACCCCTAAAAATGTACGAAGACATTGAAGACAATGGTGGTTTATGAAGATATTCATGTTGAAGACAATGACATGAGAAGACTCCCTATGAAGCTTATGGAACTCGAAGACTTAGATCCTTCGTAGTTTTACTTCATTCATGTTGTGTCATAGGAACCACCGTACTGTTAAGTGGGGTCCAAGAGAACCAGTCAGGATGACTGAAGTGATGCCTAATTCAAATCCTATGTCTTCGAGTGAAGACAATGAGAGAAAATCTTGTCCAGAGTCAGACAAGTCAGCTTTACTTGTAGCCCAAGTAAAGTTGCCGTGTGAGTTCGAAATTCGACCGTTGGTACACGTGTCAGTTCCTTAGTGACCCAGGGTCATTTCGGACAAATCGGGTCGGGTTGCCAAGTGGCTATAAATAGTCCACCCCTACAACCATAAACGGTTGGCTGCTCAGATTTCAGTGCACGGCTTTTGTCGTTTGAGAGCAACCCACCTCGAAGCCTTTGAGAGAAAATCCCTAGTGAGGAGAAAAGCCCTAACCACCCAGAGCCAGAGTAATTGGGCATCACTTAAGTCTTCGTGTCTGAGTGATCTGAAGACTTATTACACTTGAGGACTGTGCATCCTCCAGCCGGTTAGGCGTCGCGTTCTGAGCATCCAAGAGAAATTATGGATTGCCGGTGAACGAAGTCTGTGAAGGTTTGGGAGTCTACCTTGAAGACTTACCAGATTGATTGGGCGAGGTCTGTGTGACCTTAGCTCAAGGAGAAAATGGTGAGGACTGGGTGTCCTGAGCTTCGTGTTCAGGACTGGGTGTCCGGGACTGTGTGTCCTTTGGTTTAAATACCTAGCCGCTCCAACCAGACATACAGTTGTCACAGCAACTGGAATTGGTCCAACAAACCATTGTCTTTAGCGTGTCACTGGTTTCATCTTCACCTCCCTTTACTTACCAGTACACATTGTGAAGCCATTGCATGTTTGCTTTATCTTCTATCTTCACAACTTGACTGTATGATTTGTTTGGCTTCATAACTTCTTCCTACCTGATCCTCATTGCACTGAAGCTGTTTGTCACTGTGCTTTCACTATATTGTGTACTTGACTATGGCTTGCCTTGTGTAATCTAACTTCCGCTGCATAGTGATAGGCTTGTCCACTCTGTTTGTCTTCATAACTTCCACGTTTTGAAGACTTTCATAAAAATCGCCTATTCACCCCCCCTCTAGTCGATATAACGCACTTTCAATTGGTATCAGAGCAAGGTGCTCCCTTGTTCTGTGTGTTTCGGTTTAACCACCTGGAGTTTTAGCTATGTCGACTGCAGGGATAATTAAAGTCTCCGCTGTGTGCCCCGTCTTCGATGGAACTGAATATCCCTACTGGAAGAATAAGATGCGCATGCATCTTGAAGCCATTGACGTCGACCTATGGTATGTCATCGAAAACAGTGTTCCCAAGGCTGGAGAAGGTGTCACTGCTGCTGATGTCAAGAAGTTCACTCAACTGGACTCTACTGCCAAGAACATTATCTGTGGTCATCTGACCAAGGGACAGTACGGCCGTGTGAGTGCCTTGAAGACATCCAAGCTGGTCTGGGAATGGCTCTCCAAAGTCAATGAAGGCATCTCAACCCAGAGAGATCAGAGAATCAGTGTTCTTCGCAACCTCTTCAACCGCTTCAAGCGAAATGACAATGAGAATGTCCAGCACACATTTGACCGGCTCACTGACATCACAAATGAGCTTCAAGCCCTCGGCGCCACTGAGATCACCAAACATGAAATCGTCAAGACGCTGCTGAGATCACTTGACAGTTCGTTTGACATCCTAGCCCTGATGATTCAAGAACGTCCAGACTTCAAGACACTCGATCCGTCTGACATACTTGAGAGGCTCAACACACATGAGTTTCAGCTTTCTGAGAAAAGAGATATCTACGGTCCAAACTATGGGCGAACTCGTGCCTTGAAGGCAAAAGCTGTGTCCTCATCTGAAGAAGAATCTGACAACAGTTCTGATGATCCTGAAGACATTGGAAGGGAACTTGCGATGCTAGTGAAGAAGTTCCAGAAATTCACCAAGAAGAAAGGCTTCAGAAAGTCTTCAAGATCAAGCTCAAGGAATAATGAAGCTTCTGCTCATGACTACAAGAAGAAAACATGTCACAAGTGCAAGAAAACTGGACACTTCATCTCTGAGTGTCCACAATGGGACAATGAGAGCAGAAAGAAGAAGAAGAGCAAGGAATATGACTCTGATGATAAGAAGAAGAAGAAATACTCAAAGTCTTCTTCCAAGTCTTCCTCAAAGTCTTCATCACACAAGAAGAGTTCATCTTGCAAGGCTCGTGCGTTTGTTGGCAAGGAAATGGATTCAGAGGAGGAGTCCGCTTCTGAGGAGGCAGAGGTGGAGTCTGAGGAGGAGTCTAATTCAGGCATTGCGAGTCTGGCTACAGCCTACGTCGCCAAGTCCATCTTCAACACTGAAGACAATGACTTCATCACCAACACAGATGCAAATGACAAGGACTACCCTACTCCTACCTACTGCTTCATGGCAGGTGGTGCCAAGGTAAACACACGCACTACTCACTATCAAACATCCAGTGACGATGACTCTGATTGTGATTCAAAACCCAGCTACAAAACACTTGCTAAAATTGTAACTGAACAACAAAAGGCCATGGAAAATATTCAAAAACTGTTAGACAGAAGCGATGATCTGTTGGGTGCTGAAATGACTCGTTCTGAATCCTTAATTGAATACATAAAAAATCTTCATGTTAAGTATCAGGAACTCGAAGATCGTCATGAGACTCTCAACTACTCATGAAAAGCTTTCATATGATTATCTTCAAAAGAAGCAAGATCTTGAGAAGTTGAGAGCGTATCATGAAGATCTTCAAAAGGAAAACGAGTCACTTCGAGCCAAACAGATCAGTTCTGCTCAGGAAGGATTTGAACCACCATGCCTTAAATGCATTGAGCGTGATAATGCTACTTCTGTTGCTGAATGTTCCACTGCTACTGTTGTTGCAATATCTTCAACTGTTGAAGTGGTAACTAACCCCTCTGCTGAGGATACCACTGCTATTGCTGATGAGAATGCTAGGTTGAAGACATTGCTTGAAACAGGGATGTACAAAAGTCTCAAAGTACATCAGACATTATGTGATGTCCTCAAGAAGCAGATTCTGAACCGAAACCCTAGGAAAGAGGGTGTTGGGTTCGTGAGGAAAATTAATGCAGATGGATCTTACTGGAAACCTGAGCAGTACCCCAAAACCACATGGGTTGCTACAAAGGAATCCTCAGCAGATCCATCCAATCTATCTGGCTTCACTTGTGCTGATCCGATTATCATTGATGAATCCTTTGATGCAAACTATAAACTGTTTAAAAATCAGAATGGTGAAGTATTTGCCAGGTACATTGGTACTAACTGCAGGAATGGACCGCCTATGAAGAAGATCTGGGTTCCAAAAACGTGTCTGGAGAATCTTCCTGCGAATGTCCTCATGACACCTCACATGAAGAAGACAAACCTCAGATCAAAGGCTTCATATGGTCCAAAGGCTTCATACAGGCAGAGGACTCACCTGAGTCGCACTAACGCAAATGTTTTGCAGGGAAACCATGCTCAGGCATATGAGAGCGGTTCTTCAAACCGTCATGCTCATATGACCAAGAACTATTCTGCTTATTCTTATGAGTACTATTGCCCGCCTGCTAGACTGTTTGCCAGGGCTCCAAAGCCAAAATTCTCAGATGCTGCACTTAGACTTATTGCTTCTAAGCCACCCTTGAAGATGTGGGTGGTTAAGAAAGCTTAACTCTCTTTTGAAGGGAAAGGTCTCCAGCAGAAAACCAAAATCTTCTGACGCTATTGCTGGGGACCTTAAAAATCTTGTGGGGTGCAAGATCAAATGCCCGAATGGCATCACTATGTATTTCGTACCTGAATCGCATGCTACTCTCCCTACTTGTCCTAACCTGGATCTAAGTTTTCATAATCCATTGGTTCGTCAAATGTTTTTGCTTCACAATACTCTTCGTGAAGCCTATCCCCCTAACTGCACTGTAGGGTACGACACCAGCGACTTCAGAGTCTTCAGAATGGATTATTGACAGTGGGTGTACAAATCACATGACTGGCAAAAGAAGTCTCTTTATGGACTCAACATTACGTCCATCTGACAAGAGCCACATCACATTTGCTGACACTGGTAAAAGTAAGGTATTGGGTCTAGGAAGAGTTGCAATCTCAAAGGATCAACACATGGATAAAGTCATGTTTGTTGAATCCCTCGGCTTCAACTTAATGTCTGTCTCAATGCTTTGTGATTTGAACATGATTGTAATCTTTGGAAAATATCGTTGCCCGGTACTAATGGAATCTGACAAGTCTCTAGTGTTTGAAGGGTATCGGAAAGATGATTTGTACGTGGTAGATTTCTTAGCAGGGCCACAGCTTGTAGTATGTCTTCTCACAAAGGCTTCAGAATGCTGGCTTTGGCATCGGAGGCTTGGGCATGCTGGCATGAGGAACCTCCACACCCTTGCAAAGAAGAAGCATGTCATAGGCATCGAGGGCGTCAAGTTCAAGAAAGATCACTTATGCGGTGCCTGTGAAGCAGGGAAGATGACAAGGGCAAAACATCCTTCGAAGACAATCATGACCACTACTCAACCCTTCGAACTGCTTCACATGGATATCTTTGGTCCCACTCACTACTCAACTTTTTCCACTACTGCTTGCCTCTACGGCTTTGTCATTGTTGATGATTACTCTAGATATACTTGGGTGCACATAATCCTCTACAAGACTGAAGTGCAGGATGTCTTCGGACGCTTCGCAAATCGGGCTATGAACAATTATGGCGCCAAGATAAAGCACATCAGAAGTGACAATGGCACTGAATTCAAGAACACTGGCCTTGACACATATCTTGATACATTGGGCATCACTCATGAATTCTCAGCTCCGTACACGCCACAGCAGAATGGCATCGTCGAACGCAAGAACAGAACACTCATTGAGATGGCCAGAACAATGCTAGATGAGTACAAGACTCCAAGAAAATTCTGGACTGAAGCCATTGACACTGCATGCCATACTATCAACCGTGTCTATCTACACAAGCTTCTAAACAAGACATCTTATGAACTTCTAACTGGCAAGAAGCCAAATGTCAGTTACTTCAGAGTATTTGGCTCAAGATGCTGGATCAAGGACCCTCACCACACCTCAAAATTTGCTCCAAAAGCACATGAGGGCTTTATGCTTGGATATGGAAAGGATTCGCACTCCTACAGAGTCTTCAATCTCTTTCACTACAAAGTGGTTGAAACAGTGGATGTGCGGTTCGATGAGACCAATGGGTCACAAAGAGAGCAACTGCCAGATGTGCTAGATGAAGTTCCAGCCAGTGAATCAATCAAGCTAATGGGAACTGGAGAAATTATACCTTCTGAACCTCATCCTGAAGAAGAACTTATCATCTCAGCACCTGATCCACACGAAGACAATGCTCATCCTGAAGACATTACTCCCCATGACAACATAGATCAGCAAGAGCAAAGTCTTCGACCCATACATCCTCGTGTTGCCAATGAAGTGCAGATTGACAGAATAATTGATAGCATCAATGCACCTGGTCCACTGACTCGTTCAAGGGCAACTCAACTGGCAAATTTCTGCGGACACTTCGCATTCGTTTCAATCACAGAACCCAAGAAAGTTGAAGAAGCTTTTATGGAACCTGAGTGGATTCAAGCTATGCAAGAAGAGCTTCAACAGTTTGAGCTGAACAATGTATGGGAGTTGGTTAAGCGTCCTGATCCACGGAAGCATAACATAATAGGCACCAAATGGATATACCGCAACAAGCAAGATGAGCATGGTCAAGTCGTCAGAAACAAGGCTCGTCTCGTTGCTCAAGGATATACTCAAGTGGAAGGCATTGACTTCGATGAAACATTTGCACCTGTGGCCAGACTTGAAGCCATCCGTATACTGCTGGCCTATGCAAATCATCACAACATAATTCTGTATCAAATGGATGTGAAGAGTGCCTTTCTCAATGGCAAAATTGAAGAAGAAGTGTATGTTGCACAACCACCTGGGTTTGAAGATACAAAACATCGTGACATGGTTTACAAGCTCAATAAGGCACTATATGGCCTCAAACAAGCCCCTCAGGCCTGGTATGATACACTCAAATACTTCCTGAAGAGCAAAGGCTTCATACCTGGTTCCCTAGATCCCACTCTCTTCACGAAGACATATGATGGTGAACTGTTTGTGTGCCAAATATATGTGGATGACATTATCTTCGGCTGCACCAATCAGAAGTACAGTGAGGAATTCGGATATATGATGCAAGAGCAATATCAGATGTCTATGATGGGGGAGCTGAAATTCTTCCTCGGTCTTCAGATACGGCAACAACGCAATGGCATCTTCATATCTTAAGAGAAGTATCTCAAAGATTGCCTAAAGAAGTTCGGTATGCAAGACTGCAAAGGTTTCACAACACCAATGACAGCCAAGCATCATCTGGGTCCTGACGACAATGGTAAAGAGTTCGATCAAAAGGTATACCGCTCCATGATTGGTTCTTTGCTTTATTTATGTGCATCTAGGCCAGATATTATGCTTAGTGTTTGCATGTGTGCTCGATTCCAAGCGGCACCAAAGGAGTCGCATCACTTAGCTGTGAAGCGAATTCTTCGATATTTGGCTCACACCCCAACTCTAGGTTTATGGTATCCAAAGGGCTCAGAGTTTGATCTGGTTGGATTTTTGGATGCTGATTACGCTGGTGACAAGGTTGATCGGAAGTCCACATCAGGCACATGTCACTTTCTGGGCCGATCACTTGTATGTTGGTCTTCAAAGAAGCAGAACTGTGTATCTCTCTCCACTGCTGAATCTGAATACATTGCTGCTGGATCCTGCTGCGCTCAGCTTCTATGGATGAAGCAAACCCTCAAGGATTATGGCATTCATCTGAAGCAAGTGCCACTTTACTGCGACAACGAAAGCGCCATCAAGATCGCCAACAACCCAGTTCAGCACTCGAAGACAAAGCACATTGAAATTCGTCATCATTTTCTCAGAGATCATGTTGCAAAGGAAGATATTGATATCATACACGTCAACACTGAAGAGTAATTGGCAGATATCTTCACCAAGCCCTTGGATGAGAAGAGATTTTGCAAGTTATGGTGTGAGCTAAATATCTTGGAATCCTCAAATGTCCTGTGATCAGGCACACATCCTAACACTTATGCATGTTGATGACTTAGATGTGCAACACACGAAGTAACATATATCTTCAATAAATGAAGACATACATTCTAAGTGTGAATACATTAACATGGAATTTGACTTCGGAGCGCCACGATAATTGTGCGCCGTGTCTGGGTCTAATACTTCCTATACGGTGGGTAACGCCACCACCAAATTTTCTGCTTGAAGTGTTTCACTCATGGCGTTACTTTTGCTATGTCTTCACATTTGGTTTGGCTTCAATCTCAACATGTCTTCATGATTATCTTCACTATGTTGATTATATATATGTACTGGTGTTCTGTCCTCTACAGCATTCACTTATAGCTATGTCTTCTTGTTTGAATCTTTTGAACTAAGTGAATGTGATCGGACCCTAACCTCTCCATGCTTCCTACCTCAAACTCTATCTCTCCAAGTCATATGCATTCTATTGAAACGGTCGAATGTCTTCACTGCGTCCTTGCCAGCTGAAGACACAGAGACAAACTTTGAAACCGTTTCCAATACTTTTCCATCAAAAAGAAATCCAGAGAAGTAGGAACGACACCCGACAAACAAGGCGTGCGTGGGATGTGGAACTGCCCCCACAATACCGCATGATGGCCACGTGCTGATCAGCGGCGAATCGCCAGGGGCACCTGAGTAATAGCGCAGTGCCGCCCCTATCCCTATAAATACACGATTCACTGTGGTCATTATCTCTTCTTCCACCCTCGCACGAACCCTAGCACCACCGCTAGCTCTCAACGACACCGGCGACGAAGTGCTTCACTGCCGCAACCTCTCCGACGTCGTTTTCACGCCGACTGCGGACATCGGTCTCTCCACCGTCGCCGTAGGTGTCTTCCGTCGCCAAGTTAGGGCACGGAGGATCGAACTGCTCGGCGTCAACTCCCACTTCGTGTAGCAGTTCCAAGTGTGGTAAATAAAACCTCTATTTACAGCCTCTTTTGATCCTATAGCTCGGTCACTTTCTGCCATAAGAAGTTTCTATTCACACAAGTTACATCTCTCTCAATCTGCATCTCACAACTTGCCTAGTATATTCACTTGTGCTTCATGAAGTAGTTAGATTCCTCACTTGTACTGATCTATGGGTTCGTACAAATCTGGAACCAACTTCTTTTCTATAAAGTGAATGTCTTCGCATGATGAGGTCAATATCTTCTAAACTGATTTAACTTCAAAATCTTCTGAGAATGCATATGACCTCTTCCCCTTCCCTCGCACCTTAATGCTGTCACAGGTACATGTCCGTGGGAGAATCTTTTGGTTCTCATAGTCTGCATTCATTTGCAGAGTTCTTATAGCGTCACATCAATTCTCCTGAAGCGAGTTCTTGTTGGTCAAGCAAAAGGAAGCCTTTGAAGACTTTGAACATCTTGAAGCCTTCCAAGTTAAGCTTCATGGCAGCAGAAAAACGAGCAAGGAAGGGAGGCAGACAGAGACGTGGTGAAACGTCTAAAGATCTGCCTGATGACTTGGCAGAAATGTACCAAACTGATCCTGAAGAGAGCTATGGTCAGCGCAAGACACGAATCCAATGGATTCGAAGATATTGGGCAGAGCAGTGGTTCCAATACCGCTTCGTCACTAAGGAATATGCAGAAAAGTGCGCCATCAAGAGACCATGGGGAGACGTATTGTACAAAAACCTCGTACCCCGGTCCAGAGACGAAGCCATTGCTCAAGGCTTCTTTCCATGCATGGTCAGAGGACCACGGCCAGCTGAAGCACATCCGTCATCACTTCTCTGGTGTCGCGATGACACTCTGTTCAAGCGCAACTTCCAATTTGCTCAGAACTCTGCGAAGCAAAACAAGAAGGAGTTGGGGTTGGACTTCAACCCTGGTCCCTCTAAACCAAGGGCGGATGGCACACGCGACGCAAATCCCAATATCATCGGGCCATATGCCAATCTCGAAGGCCTCATCACTCGCATTCTAGTCCAAGGGACTGCCGTGAACGACCCTCCAACAGACACTGAGTCTGATGATGCTCCTGCTGCACCGAAGCCGAAGCAGACGAAGAAGCCAAAAGCTTCAAAGCCAGCCGCTTCTCCCAAAATCTCCAGAGCAAAGCCATTGGCAACTGCACCTCCTGAAGCAAGTGTGCAGTATGAAGACTTATCACGAGTCTCCAAGCCCCAAGAAGCCAAGAAGCCTCAGCCACACACTGGCAAAGAGCTCACAGCCGCTGCCATTCTGCGCAGCGAGGCCATTGATCTGTCCAGTGACGAAGATTTTGGCGATGACGCTCTTGAGCAGCTCATCAAGAGCAAGGAGGAGGCTGAAATCTTCAACAATTTACCTCTGTTTGATGCAGCAATCATACACAACTTCATTGATGAGTGGTTTGATACACCCAATATCAGCTTCGATGATCTGCAGCTGCCCATTGGCCTCAGCGTAGCCTTCCAAGGCGCTATTGCTTCAGAACTTGCAATTGCCCAGCGCATTGTTGAACTGAAGCAGAAGATTGATTTTGAAAAGGCTTAGTTCAAGTAGAATATGGCCAAGCTCAGCATCCAAGAAGTCAAGGACTTCAAGGTCATGTTGCACGAGTTCAAGGAAAACTTTTTGAAGAAACGTGCAGAAGCTCAGGGTTCGCGAGAGCGAATGAAAACTTTGGCTGATCTCTGTGTGCATGCCTACAATGAGGCCGAGAAGCGCAAGGCACTTGGGCGTCCCAGCATCGACCCCAGGATGGCCGCGAAGAAAAAGAAGAAGCCCGCTGTGACTGAACAAGAGGCACCAAGGCAAGAAGCTGTTCCGATTGTCTTCCCCACTGCTAAGACTGGCTCGAAGCCAAAGCACCGGTCAACCGCTTCAGAGCTCAAGAAGACACGGACAGCCGAAGTTGAAGCAAGGAAGAGGAAACACCCTGAAGCCTCTCCTTCTGACCCCACCATCAAGAAGCGCAAGACCAAGAAATCTCGGGCTGCTCCCATAGAGCCCTTGATAGTCGAACCCCTCTCCGTCCGTTATCCTGACGAAGATCGTCAGTTGACCGTGCATGAGCCTGCTTTCACAGAGGCTCCGCACGCTGAAGACATTCCAGCAGCCGACCCCAACGCTGCTGAAGACATTGGTCTCCAAGACAATGTACAAGGTGATCCAGCCCTTCCTCAGCTTGAAACAAGCGAAATGATCAGCATTGGTCGTCCATTGACACCAATCACCCAAGATGCATCGTGGGCAGATTGCCCGCAGGAGGAAGAGAATGAGCCCCAGCCCACTGCAACTCCACCGGCGTCGCCTACATTCCGTAGGCTTCGCAAAGGGCCAAGGGCTCAGGCTACTGACGACATTCCGGCTGCATCAGCCGAAGAACATGAAGAAGAACCTCCATCTCCCGCGCACCAACAAGAAGCAGTCTTCAAGGAGAACGTACCTGAATCCATCCCTCTCACTACACGTGTTGAGGCTGAAATCCTTGAGGCTGCCACCACCAACACTGAAGCAATTGTGGAGCCCGACCAACCAACAGCTTCAAGAGACACTGAAGCTACCGCATCTGACCCTTCTGTGCCTGCGTCTGCTGCCGGTCCACAGTTCAACTATCATGTTGCACACAGGCCCCAGGTCCAGAAGCCAATCCCACGACTGCCAAGGTTCCCAGGTCCTGCTTCAGCTCCTGGCTCCTTTAATGTCAATAGCTTCAGGGAAGATAACACGTTCTTCAACAGCTCCAAGAACCCTTATTCAAGGGAACGGATTGTATCAGATAGGTTCTGGAGCTACCCACAGCGCAGCTACTACTCATGCGTCCTATACAACCAAGGCCGTATCTTTCCTCACCAGCGCCTTGAGGTTGAAGCTGTTGCTAGTCTGCCTGGTCTGGAAGAAGCACTGGATTGCTTCAAGCAAGTGGGACTGCTGCCGTTTATCACCGATGAAGAGCACTGGAATGACGAGCTTCTGCTCCAGTTCTATGCCACACTGCATATCAAAGGCTACAACAGAGATCCGAAGACTTGGGTCCTGGAGTGGATGACCGGCAATGTCCATCATGAAGCCAATGCATTCGATATCATTGAGCTTACCGGCCTACCCACTCCTGGCGAACTCTTCGAAGAAGCCTGCCAACTCCATGTTGAAGCAATTGAGAGCATATTCCAGCGACCTGAGCCAAATATGAGTCAGATGCTCTCAATGATGAAGCCATTGCCTCTTGATGCACCTTATCCAACTGAGTTCTTCGTTGAAGACTTAGAGTACCTGCCCAGAACTATATATCACATCGTCAGGCGGACTCTATGGCCCATTAAGGGGCACTCTCCATATGCCAAGGTTGAAGGTGCCATGAAGACTCTCATCTTTTGTATCCTGCATGGCAAATGCTTCAACGCACAAGATCTCTTTATACGCCAACTTGCAGCGTCTGGCTCAGATCTCTTTGGTTTGAAGATTTATGCTCCTTGGGTTATGAGGCTGATCAAGCTTCACTCTACTATCTCCTATCAGCCCTCAGCCCGCAACCATAGGATCTTCTTACCTGATGTGGACACCTCTGCTGAAGCAATATATCCTGAGCCTGCCAAGCAACCATTAAGTCTTCAGAATGCAGAACACCAGAGCTTCACTCAGAATGATGAAGGTGTTGAAGCCATCTCAAGAGTGTATCCAATGGCTGGCACCACACGTGCCCCTGCATCAACTGAAGCCACTGACAGCACAGCTGCACAGAGACCCAAGAAACGTGCCCGTTCACTCAATGACCGAGAACTTCTTGTGGCTCTTCACCAAAAGCAAGATAGGCATCACGACTGGCTCAAAAGGCAGATGAGAAGTATCATGCAAGACGTCAATCGCATCAGAAATCTGGCAACCAAGAATGCATTCATCGCTCATGAAACCTGTCGCCGCACTTGGAAAGGCCTCACCATGATGTGCACTGAAGCTGAACTTCAAGAGGATGGCTTTAGAGAGAGATTCAAGTTCGACTCCACACCCCCCAGAAGAGCTGTGCTGCGGAACTCCGTCCCTTGAAGATTCAGAGTTCTCTTCCTCTGCTGCCACCGTGACTGGAAGAATCATTGAGGAAGAAGACGACGCTACATCACCACCACCTTCTTCAGCGCGCGTCAACCCTGCACCAAGCTCTTCAGCACCACCAAACGCCTCCACCGATCCTGTTGCGCCTAGGAACGCGTAGAAAACTCTATGTCTTCAAACCTTTTTGGTCATCACTGACAAAAGGGGGAGAAGCATATGATGTTTATAGTCTTCAAGCGGGTCAATAATATGGGCGGGTGCTTTATATTTTGCATTTTTCTTCGTGCTTACAACTCTTGTTTTGCTACATTTGGTTCCTTGAGTTGTAACACTTAAACTTGATGGTCGTCTGCTACTTGTTTGCCACCATGTTTTTGCGAAGATAAATTCCGCATGTACGACGATAATTTCCGCACTTATATCATTTCGCAGACGTCCATTTTTCATTATGCATGTCATTCTCTTCATATACCTTTACATGCATGGTGGATTGTCATCATAAGTTGAAGTGGATTCCCACAAGTACAACCTGCCATGTGCATTTGCGTTCCAGGAGCCCTTGCAGCTTATGAAGACAATTCCTTTACAATTTCACAAATTATATTCCCTGTTGAAAACTTCAACTAGTTTGTCATCAATCACCAAAAAGGGGGAGATTGTAAGTGCATCTAGTGCCACCCATAGTTGGTTTTGGAGTATTGACGACAAACCTAGTTGAGGGACTAATGTGTTTGTGAGAATTGCAGGATAACACAGGTAGAAGTCCCTCATTGATTCGGTTTAGCTACCAGAGATGACCCCTAAAAATGTACGAAGACATTGAAGACAATGGTGGTTTATGAAGATATTCATGTTGAAGACAATGACATGAGAAGACTCCCTATGAAGCTTATGGAACTCGAAGACTTAGATCCTTCGTAGTTTTACTTCATTCATGTTGTGTCATAGGAACCACCGTACTGTTAAGTGGGGTCCAAGAGAACCAGTCAGGATGACTGAAGTGATGCCTAATTCAAATCCTATGTCTTCGAGTGAAGACAATGAGAGAAAATCTTGTCCAGAGTCACACAAGTCAGCTTTACTTGTAGCCCAAGTAAAGTTGCCGTGTGAGTTCGAAATTCGACCGTTGGTACACGTGTCAGTTCCTTAGTGACCCAGGGTCATTTTGGACAAATCAGGTTGGGTTGCCAAGTGGCTATAAATAGTCCACCCCTACAACCATAAACGGTTGGCTGCTCAGATTTCAGTGCACGGCTTTTGTCGTTTGAGAGCAACCCACCTCGAAGCCTTTGAGAGAAAATCCCTAGTGAGGAGAAAAGCCCTAACCAGCCAGAGCCAGTGTAATTGGGCATCACTTAAGTCTTCGTGTCTGAGTGATCTGAAGACTTATTACACTTGAGGACTGTGCATCCTCCAGCCGGTTAGGCGTCGCGTTCTGAGCATCCAAGAGAAATTGTGGATTGCTGGTGAGCAAAGTATATGAAGGTTTGGGAGTCTACCTTGAAGACTTACCAGAGTGATTGGGCGAGGTCTGTGTGACCTTAGCTCAAGGAGAAAACGGTGAGGACTGGGTGTCCTGAGCTGCGTGTTCAGGACTGGGTGTCCGGGACTGTGTGTCCTTTGGTTTAAATACCTAGCCGCTCCAACCAGACGTATAGTTGTCACAGCAACTGGAACTGGTCCAACAAATCATTTTCTTCAGCGTGTCATTGGTTTCATCTTCACCTCCCTTTACTTACCAGTACACATTGTGAAGCCATTCCATGCTTGCTTTATCTTCTGTCTTCACAACTTGACTGTATGATTTTTTTTGGCTTCATAACTTCTTCCTACCTGATCCTCATTACACTGAAGCTGTTTGTCACTGTGCTTTCACTATATTGTGTACTTGACTATGGCTTGCCTTGTGTAATCTAACTTCCGCTGCATAGTGATAGGCTTGTCCACTCTGTTTGCCTTCATAACTTCCACATTTTGAAGACTTTCATAAAAATCGCCTATTAACCCCCCTCTAGTCGATATAACGCACTTTCAGGTCCACTGGTGGGTTTACAGTTTTTTTGGACCTAATCTTATCTCTTGGTGTGCCAAGAAGCAAGCAACAGTGTCATGATCTAGTACTGAGGCAGAGTACAAAGCACTAGCCAATGCAACAGCTGAGATCATCTGGGTTAAGGCCATGCTAAAGGAACTTGGAATACATGCTCAAACACCGTGTCTTTGGTGTGATAATCTTGGTGCTACATATCTCTCTGCTAATCCCGTGTTTCATGCAAGGACAAAGCACATTGAAATTGATTATCATTTTGTGAGAGAGAGAGAGAGAGTTGCAAGCAAGGAGTTGGACATTAGATTCATTCCTTCAAAAGATCATGTTGCAGATGGGTTCACAAAACCTTTGGCTACAAGACAGTTTGAAGAGTTTAAACGTAATCAAAACTTGAGAAGTTCAGATTAAGGGGGCGTGTTAGACATGTCACATATGTATACTAGAAGATATTGTTAGGAGGTTAAGTTAGATATCTCATTTATCTTCTTATCTCTTTATCTCTCTAAACCTCCCTGTAAATCTCTTTTGATCGGTTAGCCTTGAGCTGCCGCATATTGTATCGACCACGCCTATCAATATATATCACGCGGGTCTCATGTATGGAGATTGAGACGCTTCTATCATTCTCCACAGAAGACAGGTATGACTTTACCTCCCATGTTGGTCCTCGCTTTGATTGATTCTTAGTGATCCATGTGAGATTGATAGAGAGTCACATATTTATCAATGTTATTTTGGCATAATCAAATTACTTACCTACCATTTGTTCTGTCGCAACTCTATATCTTTTTGTTTACACATTTAGAAATGTTGGCTTGGGTCTGTAAGATGCATAGATTACAACACTATTAAAGTAGTTGTATCATGGCCTCTTGCAGTTTACACGCATTTACTTTTCTCATGTTTGGTTTTGATGCTTCTCTTTTTAGGCCGGCCAGTGCTTATAAACAAGATTCATGACCGAGTATGTCATGTTAGTAAGCACAATGCTAAATATAAAATGAAAACATATGAATTGAAAGGGAAATTCTTATAACGAAAATCAGATGGATACATTAGAACTAAAATTGAAAAACACAACTTTCAATTAGCTTTGACAGAATAGCAACAGACCGAGACATGGCTAGCCAGAATAGGTTCACTTACCAGGAAAACATTATGTTTTCTTTGCCAATTAGGCTAGAGAGACGATCTTTATTGATCAATATGATAGCATACACATTTCTCAGTTTATGCTTCCATGACTTGGTAGAAGGAATGATTGTTGCTATTCCCTGCCATATGTTCGTTGCTTACTATTTTATTGCCATGGTTTGTTGTTTGTCATCTAAAAATGTATTCATATGGATACATTATGAGAGTCTTTTAATTTGTATCGAATCAAGTCGCTTGGTACGTGATTTGTCTTTGTGTGTCTGGAATTTGTTTATGAATGCCCAACCTAACAAAGTATATCCATCAGCAGGTCCTCACAATACAACATGCGAGGAGTAAGCCAACAAGGCTATCACACGGGGCCCAGCTATCTATATATATGGTCTAATATTATAACATAGTACTAGGTAGTGATCTAAACGATCTTATATTTCTTGACAGAGGAATAGTATTAGCACTCCACCTTGCTTTTGATATCTTTGATCTTTGTACAGTTTCTGTTGTCCTGGAGAGGCACTATGTGTTCCTTTCGTTATAAATCTCTCTCTCTCTCTCTCTCTGATGCAATGCATGGCTATATGTATGATGCATGGATAGAAAAGATTAAGGATGAGCACTAAATTGTGTTCTCATTTTGGTATGATGTTCATTGCTTTGAAGTTATTGTGTTCTGCAATTCTTCATTGCTTTTGGTATATATGATGTTCCAAACCTACACATGTTTCCCTTTCATCATATCAATCTATAAAATTTGAAGCATGACCTATTGTGTTGGATGATCGCCAGGTTGGATATGACCGCACCCGGCAGGGGTGCGGCGTGTGGGGTGCGGCAAGCTGCACTTTCCATCTAGTCTGACAACATTCAGAGTGAAAAAGAGAGGACTAACCTGACTACAACCCAGCACACACAGCCACATGCGCACCACCTCATTTAAACAATAAATTAGACACTTGTTTTGAGACGGAGGGGGTAGTATTTTGCATCATCAACCATACAAAAGTTTATCCTGTCCTGGTGTTTAGTGATTTGTGAGACTCCAATTTTTGCTAAAAGCAAAGTTGTAGTAACAAGTAAAGTGTGAGCAAACAGCGATCCCAGCAACATAGGGAGTGTATATGCACAAGACGGCCCAATCTAGCGCATGCAGCGAGGCCCTGATAGCAATTTGGGCCGGTGAAAAATACGAGAGTAGCTCAACCAAGTGGCTACCCTAAAAAACAATCTCAGCCAAGTACAAGTGGTTCATAAAGATCACATGACGCGGGAGGTTGTAGGAACACACTCAAACATAACATGACCAGTAGCATTACTTACTGTACTACTGTACTCCTGCTTGGTAAGATCTACGAGTCTGATCTAGTTCATTGTTTGTTGGAGCAGAAAAAAAAGTACAGTAAACCCAAGACAAGACATCTTCAAGAAGTGGCAGCTCCAACTACGAAAAGCCAGGCCAAATATGTCTTTTCAGTCCTGCAAAAGTAAATCATATAGTTTCTGTTAGAGAGAACATATAGTTTGGTCACCATAAACGGAGAAGATATCATGTTATGCACAATTAAAAATGAAGGTTAGGATGGCATACCACAATGATCATTCCTACAGTTTTGGCAGTTTCTATCTTCTCTCTGATATCTACGTTGCACGGATAGTTCAGAAAGTTCACATATCCAGTCAGATACTGCCCCGATACTTCCTGATATGTATCCCATAAGTATCCCTCGATATTTTGATATTAAAAAAGAAAAGAATGTTTGATACTCCTAGAATACTTCTGCGATACGTTTTGGATACCTGAAACCCCTCGTTTGACGTGAAATCCGCTTGATAATAAATACGCACCTTTGAAGATCCCCAACATGGGCGTGAGTTCATGTGAAAACATATATGTCGATGTTTTTTATTCAATTGAAAGGTGAGCAAGAGAGAGTCGATGCATTGATTGGAACAGCAAACCTGGTCAAATCTCACTGCCAATTAATGGAAGTGGACTAAGTGCAAGAAAAGAAAGGGGTAATCTTATTGAGCCATGCTTTGACCTAGAAGCTCCCTTATGGTCATTGAGGACACACCTGCACTTGAAAGATTACTTGTAGTTGATCAAGAAGGTCCAACAAGAATCAATGTCATTTCTGCGCCGAAATTGACAGTGGTGGGCTACTCGTGTGACAAATACTCTGAACTTGTTATTGGTTCCACAGTCGTTCAGGTACAACAGTCCCCTTCTACCTCTCCTTCTATAAATTAATATTATATCTAATTTTGAAGATGTTTGTTCTTCTGTCATCCAGAAAATGATTTCGACAAGCTTGACCCCGAAACTGCGCACAATGAAGGTCTTGGCACTAGAATCTATTGGCCCCAACCCGGAGCAAGTTGTCAGTTTCCTAAGATGCTTTCCATGCCTAGAGAAGGTATATATCAAGGAGATGTTCCTTTCCTGTTAAATGTTAACCATATGGGAGTTCAATTTGTGACACCTTTTCCAAATTCAAATTACCATGATACGATCTATTTTTTTGTATAATGTTCTTATAGAAACATTGACAATACTACTATTGCCCCGTTAGAGTGGAAGATGTTAACATGTCACGTATGTATACTAGAAGATATTGTTAGGAGGTTAAGTTAGAGATCTCATTTATCTTCTTATCTCTTTATCTCTCTAAACCTCCCTGTAAATCTCTTCTGATCGGTTAGCCTTGAGCTGCCGCATATTGTATCGACCACACCTATCAATATATATCATGTGGGTCTCCTGTATGGAGATTGAGACGCTTCTACCATTCTCCACATGGTATCAGAGCAGGCTCTTCTGATTGCATCTAGCTCGTGCATCCTACCTCTCGACACCTACCCATCTCCTTTGTCCCCAACCCACGCTTCTCCCTTCACCGCCATCTAATCCCCTCCACCATGGCTTCCTCCGGCGTTGCCGTCTCCTCCACCCTCAATTACAACACCTCTAAACCACTTACCCGGATGAACTACGCTCTCTAGAAAGCCCAAGCCCGATCCCAGATACTGGGCGCTGGCCTCTATGGCTACATCGCCGGCACCACCGCCAAACCTCCCAAAACCCTCACCACCAAAGACAAAGACGGCAAAGACCAGGTCATCCCCAACCCTGACCATACCCCCTAGCTCGTCCAGGATCAACAGATCGTGGCGTATCTCTTGCGCAATCTATCCAAGGAAGTCCTCGTCCAAGTCGCCTCGCTTGAGTCCCCCCACGCCATATGGACTGCCTTAGCCACCATGTTCTCCGCCGTCTCGTTGTCTCGTGCCAACAATCTTCGCGCTGCACTAACCAATGCTCAGAAGGGCTCCATGTCCACCTCTGCCTACTTTGCCCAGATGCGCTCCCTCTCCGGCGAGCTCACTGCGGCGGGCAAACCCCTTGGTGACTGGGAACTCATCTCTTTCATCGTTGCAGGGCTTGACATGGACTATCAACCCATCATCTCTGCTCTTGACATCCGCACCGAGCCCATCACCGTCGATGGCCTCTTCTCCCTCGTGGCAAACATCGATAAGCGCATGGAGAAGTTTCATGGCGCTGGTAATGGCGGCATCAAGTCCTCCGCCAACATCGCCTCGCGGGGCCGTTCTGGTGGTGGAAACGGCGGCTACCGCAAAGGCGGGGGTGGTGGCTCTCGCGGTGGGTACAACGCTACTGCTGGTGGCTCCGGTGGTGGTGCTCCTGGCGGCTACCACATGGTGGGCGGTGGCGGCGGCTACAATAACCTTAATTCTGGTGGCGGCTATCGCTTCCACCAGAACGGCGGGGTCATCAGGGGGCTCTGGTGGTGGTGGTGGTCACTTTCATTAGAACCAGAACCCTTCTGGTGGTGGCGGCTACAATCGGCGCAACAACAACAACAATCAGCGCCCCTTTCAAGGGTATTAAGAGTATGAAAACAAATGTCAAATATGCAAAAAAAACAAACCATATTGCAAAAGACTATGATTGGCGCTACGTCGATGACAAGAACTCCCAGAAAAAGAAAGTTGCAGCTGCAACTGACGTGTCTTATGGCGTTGATACCAACTAGTACATGGACACGGGGGCCACCAACCACATCACAGGCGAGTTGGACAGGCTGACTATGCATGAGAAATATCGTGGCCATGATCAAGTCTACACTGCGGTAAACGGTGGAGGTATGGAGATAAGTCATGTTGGTCAATCCTTTATCAAACCCCACACAAAAACCTTGAAATCAATGACATCTTGTATGTTCCTAATGCCTCCAAAACTTTGCTATCTGTTCATCGTATTGCTCTTGACAATAATGTGTTTCTCGAGTTTCACCCATTCTTCTTTTTGATCAAGTATCAGGTTACGAAGAAAGTTCTCCATAGGGGTGTCTGTGTCGAAGGCCTCTATGCTTTGCTTCCCAAGTATTGCCAGTACAATAAACAAGTGTATGGTGCCATCAAGCTTTCTGCTGAAAGGTGGCACAATCGCTTAGGTCATCCTTCTTTTTCTACTGTTCATCAGATCCTTAGTAGAAATAAACTCCCAGTTGTTGGTGAGAGGAACTTAGAAACCATTTGTGATTTATGTCAATGAGCAAAAAGTCATCAATTGCCATATCCTGTGTCTACTTGTGTTTCCACTAAGCCTTTGCAGCTTATTTTCTCTGATGTGTGGGGTCCCCTGCCCCCACCTCTGTTGGTAGACACTCTTACTATGTAAGCTTTATTGATGATTAGAGCAAGTATACATGGATATATCTCCTTAAAAACCGTGCTGATGTGTTCCAAGTTTTCCACAATTTTCAAGCTCTCGTTGAATGCAAACTTGATAGCAAAATTATTTCTGTACAGTCGGACTGGGGGGTGAGTATGAGAAACTGAATTATTTTTTTCAAAAGATAGGTATCTCGCATCACGTCTCTTGTCCACATGCGCACCAACAGAACGGCTATGTTGAACGCAAGCATAGGCACATTGTTGAAGTAGGTCTTGCTATCTTAGCTTCTGCTTCAATGCCACTAAAATTTTGGGACGAAGCCTTTCTCACTGCCGTGCATCTCATCAACATGTGGCCTAGTCGCACTATTTCCAATGAAACTCCGACTGAATGTCTCTTTCATGTCACACCAGATTACACCACACTTCGCGTCTTTGGGTGTGCCTGTTGGCCAAATCTTTGTCCCTAACACTCGTAAGCTTAGTTTCCGGTGTAAGCAATGTGTTTTTCTTGGGTATAGCGCTTAGCATAAGGGGGTCAAGTGCTTAGATGTTTCCACCAGACATGTGTATATCTCACATGAAGTTGTGTTTGATGAAACTCAATTCCGTTTTGCAAAACTCCATCCAAACGCCGGCGTCTTCTCCGAAAGGAAATTCTTCTCCTTCCTCCTCATCTATCCGGCATTCTGTGTGAGGGTGATGATATTTGTACTGACCCAACTTTGACTAATCCATCACCTGTTGCACCTGAGTTTTGTATTTCAGCAGAAAATGGCGCAGAAAACACTGTTTCAGCAGCAACAGGAGAGGAAACAGGAGATCCAAGAGAATCTCCATCGGGATCGGCGCCCCTGACTGCATCAGCCCCGACCGCATCCCCCTCGGGATCGCTGCTGGGCCTGGGCAGACTGCCGAGCCAGTCCCGCCCGGTCGCGTCGCGACTTCCCAACGAACTGGCTTCCCCACGCGCGGTGCACCAATTGGCTACAGGGGGCAGCCCGACCAGGCGGCATGCGCCGGATTCCCAAGGCGAGGCGCGCCAATCCCCTGTTGAGGACAGCCCGACCAAGCGGTACACGTCTGTCCCGTAGGTCTACTCTAGGCGGGTCCCTGCAACTGCATCGGCTGGATGCGGCGCGGTTCTTATCGGGGATATACCCCGCGGCGTAACCTGGCCGGAAGGATAACCCGGCCGGACTTGGCGATTCACTGGTGAACCGCACTGACCAGATGGTTTACAAGCAACCTACTTGAGCATTATGACTCACTGGTAACCTGGCAGGCGGGACAGACAGATGACAAGGCCCAAGGCCCAGAAGGCCAGTTCATGTTGTGGTGGGCCGGTTTAAGAGGAAAGTATAAGGGATATTCTCCTACAAAGCAAGCAAGACTAGGACTCCACTTGTAATAGAGTAATTCTAATCCAACTAGGACTAGTCATGTAAACCGCCCCTTCAACTTATATAAGGAGGGGCAGGGCTCCCCAAAGAGGGAGAAGTTACAAGCAAGAAGAAACAATCTCTAGGGCTAGACACAACTAGGAGAGCCAGTTTACGGCGACTCCCTCGTGATGATAATGAAACCTAGCCACAAACAGCATGTAGGGTTATTACCAGATGATGTTTCCCGGGGCCCGAAGCTGTCTGAACCCTTGTCTTGTGTGTTGATCCGCCTCGCGTCTCTCAATTCCGACCAACCCCTTCAATCTACCACATAGGTGCGCGGCCTCACGACTAAGTCCTCACACTAGGACATCTGCCGTGACAATTCCACGACAGTTGGCGCCCACCGAGGGGCTCGTGCATGGTGGTGTTGAGTTTTTGAAGGGATCTATCTCAGGAGTGAGAAGTTTGCAATTTACGGATGAAGAAAGAACCGACATGAAGCAAGCAGAGCCATAGCCGGGTTAATTAAGTTTGCTAGCCAACTATGAAGTTAGCTGTGTATGGTTTGAGTTCAAAAGAAATTAAGGGTTATGTGTTGCAAAAATTGGCAATCCGTCGAATATGAAAACAAGTTGATATCTACTACAGCAGCCGCCATCCTCGTTGCTTTGCACAAGCCGCCGTGCTATAGTTCAACGGCAGTGACAGTTTTTCCAAATCTGGGAACAAGCAATCGTATAGGGCCTGGCCAAAGCTGGCACGTCAAATCAATCATAATGCTGCTATTGAACTTCTGGATCAAAGTTAGAAGCTGTCTGAAAAGTCTCCATGGAGAGGTCACTACAACAAAAACTTCATGTAGAGACGTCATATTCCAAAGCTAGAGACGCGTTATTTCATCTCGACGCAACCACAGAGTCGACTTAGTAAAGCGTCTTTGGAGCGTCTCCCCACAGACTATCTCAAAATATATAGACACGCTGGCTAAGCGTCCGTACATGGCATGGGACGCTATATTGGGACGTTGTAAGGCATCTCTAGATATGACGCGCTATATGTGGACGTTCAAAAGCGTCTCTGACATGTAGAGTCATTGTGCTACGTCCGCTTGTACGTCTCTACTAACAGGACCATTTCAATGGTCATAGGCCCTACGCCCATTCCTATACACGCTATGTACAGACGTTATATTCGTCTCTAAATATACAAATGAAATTTTTTAACCACGTAATATTTTATTTTAAATAATATTTTATTCATTCCAAATTTGTAGTTTGCCATTTCAAATCCAGTACCTTTATCATGCCATATGCTTGTGGAGAATGGTCAACAAGTATTGATATATAAAAGCATCCACCATATCACCAATCACATTCATGAACAACAAATATCATTATATGAAGGGATCCACCCATATCACCAATTGTATCCACAACAATCCCATTCGCACAATTTCAATTAGTAGGAACAAACACTTTTGGTTCACAACTGAATTAAATCAGATCTTCATAAAAAATATGCAAATAATTAAGAAGAGATCATAGAAACTAGAACTAAGTTTTCCTACAAATCTGAAATCTTTATATAATACATAATACTTGTCCATCTAAAGACTAATTCTTCTATAGTTGCTCCTGGCTCCTGCAATGCACTCCTTTTCTAAATCTTGAGCTACCCTGAAAAATAAAGATAACAAAGAAAAATTTAGAACATAGCTTGAAGACTAGTGTGAGAAGAAATGTACTTTGATGATGTACCATACCAGTGTTTGGTGGCTTGTTTTGAGGTTGTGCAGGAGTGGTTAATTTTGGTTTTTTACCTAAAAATCACAAAAATCCTTCATAAATAAAAAGCCTTAAGCACGCACATTGGAACATAGGATGATTGCATGAAAGTGTACTTACATGTGATAGAGGCCATGCAATAACATGACCAATAGCATCTCTTACTATTTGTAATTGTCCATATGGTCTAACCAGTATCTGATCTCGAAGTTTTGAAGCAGCACAAATAGAAACTGCAACATATTACTCTCCAAGCATGTTTCCTCCGACCACATATGTTTTATCTGTACTCACTAAAGTTCCTTCGGCCACAAATTTATCTTTGCTTCTCGGGTTCAACGAAACCAAGAAAACTTTCATTTTATCCTATTTTTTCAAGAAATGAAACATTCATTATCACAAACCATGGAAGATTTCACTTTACACATAAAGGGACGATTGCACATGGAATTACACCAACTAACAATTCTATATATATATATATATATATATATATAGCACATATGCCCATGCGTTGCAACAGGAGAAAAAATTAACGTGTAACTAAATTTGGTGAGAAATAGCTTCTGAACGCTTCTAAATCTAAATACATATAATGTGTTGGAAGTGCCCTTAGCCAAATCTGTATTTAATATCTCTATGCACTATTTTTCCTTTCATTAAAATCTAGGAGATTTCATCTTGGCATGTCATGAACTCATGAATCCAGATAATTTTGCCCAAAACCGTGCACACAGATTTGATGGCCTTCTGCCTCCATGCCTCCTCATCTGGTTAATGGTTCTCAAATCAGCTTGCTGATTACGCAGCAAGTTAAGACGTATATCAACTGACATGACTCGATGTAAGAAAGCAAGGTGGGATTATTGATGTTTTCTCAGACAGCGAATCTAGATAAAACCGAGCTGCCTTCAATCCATCAGCAGGGCTGCTAGCGCTAGAAAAAGGCCGGGTTGCCTCCAATCACAATCGGCTGGGCTGCTACCGCTAAAAAAGGCCTGGTTGCCTCCAATCACAATCGGCTCAGGAAAAAAATAATCTGGGCTGCTACCGCTAGATGGGCTGCCCGATCGTTGCCTCTTTGCTTGCCTGGTTGGCTTGAGTCGGTTTCCAATCGGTTTAAACTGGGAGAGTCAAGAGGCAGGATAACAAACGACAAACAGAATTTGACGTAAATAACCAAGGACGAAAATCAAAGCGGCGGACTAAACCAAACCAAGAATGTCACCTCCCTTTAATAGTAGGTATAGATATACCTGCTTAGTGATACGATGAAGTTGTACAGTTGGTTCAGGACCACCTTGCCTGGTCTCATTGTTATTTTCAGCATGACCATTCTTTGCTTCAGGACCATCATGTGCTTTCTACAATTGAGGTTCAGTTTAGTTGTAAGTAAACTTATAGAAAAGATAGACCTTGTTTGATAACACAACAGAAATTTATGTGCGCATGCACACACCTTAGCAACTGTGTGCTCATGTGGTGAAGATAAACTGGTGCAACCCTCTTTGGTTCTTGCACAATTGCTAGGATGCAATTCCTGGTTAGTCTTGTTCGGTAAAGTTGATTCTGCACACCCTTGATTTATCCTATCATTTTTTTCAGTGTGCGCTTTCTACAGTTGAGGTTTAGTTCAGTTGTAAGTGAACATACACAAAACATAGACATTGTTTGACAAAGAATCCGAAGTTTATGCATACAGACACACCTTAGAAACCATGTGTGGTAAAGATGAACCAGTGCAATCCTCTTTGGTTCTGGAAGAAAAGCTAGGATGCAATTCCTGGGCAGTAATCTGCTCTTCCAGCAAAGTTAATTCTGCACTTCCTTCATTGGTGTAACCGTCTTTGGTTGATTTTGCGCGGCCTTGATTGTCCTTATCAAACATTTCAATGCGTGCCTTCTACATTTGAGGTTCAGTTCAGTACGACATAAACATACAGAATCATAGGCATTGGTTGATAATGAAGTAAAAAAATATGCGCACACACCTTAGCAACCATGTGTGATAAAGATAAACCAGTGTAACCCTCTTTGGTTCTCACAGAAAAACTAGGATGCAATTCCTAGGTAGTGATATGCTTGTCTGGCAAAGTTGATTCTCCACTTCCTTGATTGGCCCTATGAAACTTTTCAATGTGTGCTTTCTACAATTGAGGTTCAGTTCAGTTGTAAGTAAACTTATACAAAACATAGGTATTTTTTAATAACAAAGCAGAAATTTATGCACACACCTTAGCAACCATTTTTTCTTATGGTAACGATAAACCGGTGTAACACTCTTTGGTTCGTGAACAATCACTAGGATGTAGTTCCTGCAACTTATGATGAACAATTGTTTAAGTATGAGAATGAAGTAGAATATTTATTAGTGAAGAAACTATTACATCACCTGCATAGCACTCAATGGAGCATATTCTTCAGCTTTGTTATGTGATTCATTTGGGAGGTCACTGCCAACAACTCTTTCATTGAGATCAACCTGAAACAAGAACATGATAATAGTATATTAATACTCATATTTTTATCTTTGCAGAAAGAGGTGTGGTTTAGATACTAACTTCATCACTTCTCACAGTTACAAATTCATTTCTCAAATCCTCTGTGGGGAATTTTCGCTTCAGGAACAAACGGATCATAGCCAACTCATCTGTCACATTTTCTACATTATCACCTAGTGCCCGCGGTCTAAATTGAACATTTCCTTCTTTCTCGGTATGCTGAACAAAAGTCAGTCCCTGAGAAACTTTTATTTCGCTCCAATACTTGTCACCATAATACCCTCGAAGTTTTTTGCCTCTTCCCCATGCACGCTTTTAAATACTTCTCTATAATCACTAAATGAAAGGTTCCCATTGTTATCTTTCTTTCTTTCTTCCAGTTTCTCCTATTGAAATAAATACAAAACATCTCATTATACTAAGTAGTTTTAAATTAAAGCCTTTACTTTAATCACAAGTAGAAGCTAACCATCACTATCTTTGTATTCGCATTTTTGTATTCACCGTCCTTCTTCTGCTTATGAGCTTCATCCCATAGTTCAATCTTGCTAACCTTTCGATTGCTCTTAATTTCCTGTTCAATAAAGTAAATTAGAATGTTTGTTAGTGTTTCTATTAGAACATGTTCAGTTTTCTTCACTAACAAAACTTTTCTGAGTCATCTTTAGAAAGAAAAAGTTTGACCATCTCTTTTCTAAGCCTAGCATGGCTTTTTCTCCCGGTTGTATGTGGATTCTTCTGCTTCTTTGCACACTCGGTGTTCTTTTCGCATAATTTCTGGGAAAACAACAAATCTAGTCAATATTAATGTCACCAAACTAGTTATGTACGCCAGATTAAGTATGAGAATATAACACATTACCATGTGTGAATCCTGGCACCAAAACCCAACAAGAGTATCCCATTGATGTGCATTAACACCTTTGGGAACACCTGCTACAATTTCAGCCAAAGACTTCTTCTCACGCTTGAAATATTTACTTTTCAAACGAGACTTATACACTCTCCATCTTTTGTTAATATTCAATAGGATCCAGTCTCTTGTAAGTTGTCTAGTCTCATTGGGGTAGATAAATTTCTCCTAGAAATATTAAAATTGAAAATCAGCAATGTGAAATGAACAGACTTGAACAGTGCTATAAATTTTTTACTTTCCACATCTGTGATCATCTGCCCATGTTTTTGTAGAAACAATTCATTGCCCCATCTTGGAATATGCAATGGTGCAAATGTTGAGTTTTCTGCAAGCTAGGTAAGATGTTGACCTAGAATCGACCTTCCATTTGGAATTCCACTTCTGTCAGTCTCCACAATTATCTTGCCCCCACATAATTCCGGCAAATTTTTACCTCGGAATTCCCCTATAATCTGTCGCACATCTCCATTTGGCCCTGCATGCAAGAGTATCACAATGGCATATAACTAGACCATATACAGCACACTAGATATGTGTTTGAAAAAGAAAATCGAGCTTACAAATTATTATAATTTGCCGAGTAGATTCAGGAGGCTTTTTTGGTACTAGATTATCAATCTCTGGAGGGCCTTGTAAAATTTCTTCATCTGATTGTACACTTTCATAAGCTTGCTCTGGGATGTTTAGGCTTCGAAGCTGTCGAGGTATCCTCGACATGATATCTTTACCAAACAATGTTAAAATCATAGGTTAAGGTCAAGCATCGAAGCATATGTCAAGGTCATGCATATGATTTCACAAATTTCTTGGAACCAAAAAACCTTACGCACAAACCAAAGACTTAAAATTACTGCATTATGTGTGTGTGTTTCATAAATCAGTTACCAAGTAACTCAATTCTTATGTTTGCCTCACAAAAGATATGTAAGAAAAGTTATCTTCCAAATGCTAATAACATAACACTGCCAACAAACTCACATAGTTGGTATAGTCCTAAATAGCAATAGCAATGTCACAGACGACACAATTCAGTTTATCTTGCATTTGCTAGATAACTAGCCTCTTTCTGCTATACAACTTTTTTAAATAGAAACTAGTTGTAGCAAATGGTATATGTTGGACAAGAGGGGAAGGCAGAGGGTGGACAGGGTGGGCCGCTGCCCACCCTGAGATTTTGGTTTGATCTATATACCATAGGAGAACAGAGATGGATCTGAGAACAAAATAAAACAGAGCCCAACTAGCAGCTAGCAGACCTAACCAGCGTCGAACTGGACACTGTGGAGATGTGCAGAAGCCGACCGCCCATCCCATTATCTTTAGTATGCACATCCCAATCCCCATTCCCAATATCTAATCAAAATCATTATTAATTATGAGCTGCTAGTGTTTATAAGTATATTTCCCTAAAAAAGTACATTCAACTGAAAAAATTGGCACTATATGGCCTATTTGTTGTAAAAATATCCAGCCAAATCTCTGTTTGCATGACATATTTGTTGTCGATTTTTTATAGGTGGACCACCCTGTTTCGAACTCTTAGATCCGCCACTGTGTTGGACTCCAGTGGAATAAGGTGATCTTGCCGTAAATATGACCCATACACGCATGTAACTGAAAAGGCACCCAAAAATCACTTCAGAACTTACTATAACGCACATAGCAACATACAAACCTGTAACAACAATCTTTTAGTGCAAAATCTGAGAGCTGGTGATTGAAACCTCCCTTCAGCTAAGATGCAAGAATCAAAACTAAAAAATAGTGGGACTGCACTAAGATGAGGTAGGAAATAGGACAGACTAAAAATACTACAAAATAGCAGACTACATTGCAGCCTGCGCAACCAAGCACTCATGTTTTATGCTCCAGCGTAAATGGAATGTGAGGTTATTTGGCCAATCTATCTAACACCACTTGTACTACTTTTGATTTTTAACATACAAATTTTGATTGGACCAAACAATTGCTCACATATTTTAAAGAAAATCTGTCAGAATGGATTTCTAGGCAAGCAAGCAATTCAACAAACACTTAGAGTGCATTGCCTACATGAAGGAAGTAAGGAGACGAAGGAGAAGAGGATCAAGATTTGAGATGCATAAATGAAGGAGCCACTTCGGTTGATTTAATGGTAAAACTGTTGGGGCAATGGGATTCAAGGGATCACCTGCTTGACGTGGTGGAGGCAAGAGCTGCTTATTGGGCGGCGTACCGATGGACAAACGGTGCACCTTCATGTGAAGGTTGAGATGGCTCGGATGCGGCTTCGTGGCGGTGAGGACGAAGTCCGGAGGAGCATGGCTTCGTGATGGTGAGGACGACGGACGCCGACGAGGCTCCGACTAGCGACCTTGTTGATGGAGGAAGAAGGGAGTCATTAGCGGGCGTAGCTAGCGGCGGCGAGCGGAGCTAGCGGCGGAGGGCAGCGCTTGAGGATGAGGCTTCCACCGCGCGGTGTGCGGGAATGGCGGCGCGCGGGTTCATGATGCCGGGCAGATTGTAATCGGGAAGTTGGATAATGGGGAGGTGGGGAAGATGGTGGGGAGGAAAAATAGAGAGACACGCGAAGTCTTTCCCGTGGTAAAGAAAATATGTGTAGCGCCAAATTTTGTTAAGAAAAAATATTCCGGGAAGCCCAAATTTAATTAAGTGTGAATAGTTTGGGAGCTCTAAGTAATCACATATATGGATGTGTTAAAAACACATATATTGATAAATAAATTTTTTAGGTGTATCCTTTATTGGATAATCCTTATGCTTTGTTCTTTTTTCAAAAAATATCAAATTTCATTAGGTAATATACGTATCCAAGTAGTATCGATATAGCTTAATAAAAAATAATAAAGGCAGTGGTAGATCAAAGTTGAGCTTGGCCCTCCTCCGTGCGCTGCCATGTCGACCGCTGATGCCGACGTGCCATCCCTTCAACTAGCCCATGTCAGCGACGGAACCGGCGACACACAACGACTCCTCCAAGCTGATCTAGACCAGCTGGTCACTGATGCAGTGTCGGCATCTTCGCGGTGTCCGTGTCCGATGCGGCAAACGTGGCCCAAATTGTGCCACTCCTGCCGCTCCTCCTCCTATGCCACCCTCTTGGCTGACGTCAGGGTGCTGCATGACGATGTGTCATCGCCATGTTGAGGTAATGGAGGAGGCGCCCGGGAGGGCTCCTCCTCCTTCACGACCTTGTCATGCCAGTTGCGACGCAGCGGTGATGCCAGTCGGTTGAAACGGCCAAACATGTTGCGTGAGGGGGTGGCTCCTCTTTGACGCGACATCCGATTTGGTCTCAGCAGTTTCATCAGAAGGGAGGGGCTCCTCCTCAACATGTATGTTGGCCGGGGTTGGCGTTGTGCTTAAATAGCTAGGGTACGTAGACCGACACTGCTTCAATGTGGCACATCGACTGGAGTAGGATTCTCAGTCCCCGTGTTCATTTACGCTTATAGCAATGATCAACGTAGTACCTCACTTGAAGCACCGCGTTGCCACTCATTTCTAGCATCTCATGCCACCGGTCATAGTCCACACTCAACTCCGGTTGGAGCAAATATGCAGTTGGTCCAAAATAAACTTGCCACACCGATTCCTGCAAATCGTGTGGCTGGCTCGAGCATCCAGCAGGGCCACCGTCACCATTTCCAGCTCTCGGCATCGCTGGTTGCAGCATCTCACGCCATGGTGTTTTTGTTAGAAATGATCGGCCCAACTAAGGCACAAGCGCGAACCTCCCTCTTGCTCCCGGGTTTCGAGGCCCCCAAAATCTTCCTTGGTTGGGTTGTAGGAAGCATACAGAAGCTTGTCAGATTTTTAAGTCGGCTATCTTTATCTTGTTTAGATTTATTTGGTCAGGTTTTACTAAGTTTTCCTAGGTTTTCCTTTTTTCCTTTATCTTTTATTTTTTTACATTTTGTTTTATTTTTTATTTATTTTTCCTTTCTATTTTTCTATTTCCCTTTCTTTCTTTCTTTCTTTTTCAAATTCTTGGAGTTCTTCCAAATTTGTGAACTTTTATTTAGAATTAAAGTTTTTTTAAAGTTTGTGAATATTTTTTCAAACTGTGAACATTTTTCAAATTCACAATAATTTCAAGTTCAAAAACATTTCTTGAATTTATGAACTGTTTCCTAATTAGTGAAAAATTCCATTTTTCGCAAAAAAGCTTTGAAACCATAAATCATTTTCAAATTCGCGGAACTTTTTCAAATACTCAAACTTTTTAAAGATCATGAATATTTTTTAAATTCATTCTTTTAGTTCGTGATTGAATTGGTGAACTTTTTTAAAATTCATGAACATTTTCAGAAGGCGTGAACCTTTTTCAAATTCATGTTTTTTTAAGATCGCAAACATTTTTCAAATTTGATTTTCCCCCAAAAATTTTAACTTTTTATGAAAGTCAATGGCCATATGTGGCTGTTCCGAGGATTTTAAAAATAGCAAAAGAAATGTACTAGTTACTGTAACACTACACCGATTTCACGAAATATCCCTTACTGCGTTTGATTTTTATGATTTTCCAGTTTCTCCATCTTTATTTACTATAATTTTTTCTGGTTAACTGGGATGTCAATCGTGCAAAGTCGATGTCATGCACTTGCAAAATATTATTGAAATATTGACTAGACTACTTTCATTTTCTATAAACTAGCACAAAGAAGCATCCAATCAGGACAAATTAACCTGAAGCACACTTCATCAGAAGGTTCCAAAATTTAGCAATAGTACTGTCAGTGAAAGTTAAAAAACTGTTCAAAGAACTAAACGGATAGCCATACAACTCATTCATAACAAAAGGGAACATACACATTAAAAAAAGACCATAGGCTCGTTCATCACAGAGTAACATACATTCCGAAGAAGATCCACCCAGCTAGAATAATTATGTTGGAGTAATTCTACCTAGGAGTATGGATGACAATTGCTCAACCTATATCTTAGCTGCAGATAACAAGCTAAAAACACAAAGACTACTCTGTTTCATCTGAAGATGGTTCTCCACGCATGTCAAAAATATCACGAGGTTTGAATTTCACTATGGTATTCCAATTCTCACTTCTCGGATTTTGGATATAGAAGACCTGGTCCACTTGGGAAGAAAATACAAAAGGTTCATCCTCTAACTTCTCCCATGTATGTATTTTTCGGGAGAAGTTCACATGAGTGAATCCAAACTCATCTCTTATAATACCAGCTTTGTGATGAACATCATACCAATCACATTTAAAGAAGACCACCTTGTATCTTTGTATGACAATTCGAAGATGTCAGATAACCGACCATAATAGGACACGCCATTTTCAGCAAGGTTCACGACACCACTATTTTGTGTCACGTGTCCTGTCTCGCGATTGATAGTATGAAACCTGAAACCATTAATTATATAGCCACTATAGCGCACCCCGCATTTGCTTGGTTTTGCGGCTAATGCTCTTATCTTTTCTGTGATATCCAGTCCATCATCTAGTATAACCTGTATGTAAGAGTGGTTACATTGAGTTCACATGGAACTACAGTGAAGGAACATGCTAAAGGTGAATTATACCTTTTGTTCCAACCAGTCACCAAAGTATCTACTAATGAAATCCTCATTGTCATCATCCGTCAAATTTAAGTTACCCGGTTTCCTCTTCTCTTGGTCCAGAAATTCTTTGTAATAATAAGACAAATAACATCATGATTTTTTCCAACTTGTGAAAAATAAAATAAATAGGAGACAACATTGAAGCACACCTACGAAGATCATCAAGCTCATCAGAGTGTCGCAAGACATATCTATGTGCTTGAACTAGAAGCTGATCGTCCAACTGGCCTATAGTGACAGCCTTTCCAATTGGCTCACCAACACTATCAAACATGTACATGCCCTTTGTATTATCTGAAGGATCAGGGTTCCTAGATGTTCTTGTGAAACGTGTGGTTCCTTCTAGAAATCTTGAACAAAAGGTCAAGCATTCTTCAACAGTATATCCTTCAGCAATAGAACCTTCAGGATAAGCTCTATTGCGCACAAGTGACTTTAGCCAAACAAATGATCTGAACATCATAAAACAACAATGTTATATGCATAATGGAAAACAATAAATCAAATCATATACTTAGATGGACTATGGAAAATAACAAATCAATCAAAGTAGCATACCTCTCTAGAGGGTACATCCACCTGTAATGCATCGGGCCACCAAGTTTAGCTTCTTCAACTAAATGCACCATTAAATGTACCATGACAGTAAAAAACGATGGAAGAACAACCTTTTCCATATTACAAAGTGTCTTCACAATACTCTCTTGCAGTTTGTCAAGCTCAGAGATACCTAACACTTTGGAGCATAGCTTCTTGAAGAAATTAGCCAGCTCAACAACTATTATCATGACATCTTTACTGGGATAACAGTGTAAAAGTGCCACGGGAGGGATGTCTTGTAGAGTAACATGGCATTCGTGGCTTTTGAGGCCAGTCAATGTCAATTCCTTCATGCTCACACACCTCAAAAAGTTTGATGCACAACCATTAGGTGTCCTACAATTCTTAACCACTGTACAAAGAATTTCCTTCTTTTCTTTATACATATTAAAAGGTGCATGCGGCAATTCATTTTTACCCTTATCACCTTTGTGAGGTTGAAGGGCAGATCGAATTCCAATTTCTCCTAACTCAAGTCGTGCGTTAAGGCCATCCTTTGTTTTAGAATCAATATCCAGTAAGGTTCCAATTAAATTTTCGAAGACATTTTTCTCAATATGCATTACATCTAGATTGTGCCTTAACTTGTTGTGCTCCCAGTATTCCAAATCAAAGTATATCGACTTCTTTTTGAAACAATCCTCGGGCTTCTTTTCAGGTTTATGTGCAACGTTACCTGATTTCTTGTTAGGCGCTCTTTTACGCTTCTGTTTTTCAGAACCTTCAATTCCTTTTTCACTGTCTTTGCCCTTCTTTTTCCCTTTCCCTTTCTTTGCCACAACAACCTTTTTTCCTAAGAAAAACACTCTGCCCTGCAACATTCTCAAAGCTGAGCTACCACTCATTGTTATAGGTGAAGGAAATATGCCCTAAAGGCAATAATAAAGCTATTATTTATTTCCTTATATCATGATAAATGTTTATTATTCATGCTAGAATTGTATTAACCGGAAACATAATACATGTATGAATACATAGACAAACAGAGTGTCACTAGTATGCCTCTACTTGACTAGCTCGTTGATCAAAGATGGTTATGTTTCCTAACCATAGACATGAGTTGTCATTTGATTAACGGGATCACATCATTAGGAGAATGATGTGATTGACTTGACCCATTCCGTTAGCATAGCACTTGATCGTTTAGTTTGTTCCTATTGCTTTCTTCATGACTTATACATGTTCCTATGACTATGAGATTATGCAACTCCCGTTTACCGAAGGAACACTTTGTGTGCCACCAAACGTCACAACGTAACTGGGTGATTATAAAGGTGCTCTACAGGTGTCTCCGAAGGTACTTGTTGGGTTGGCGTATTTCAAGATTAGGATTTGCCACTCCGATTGTCGGAGAGGTATCTGTGTGCCCTCTCGGTAATGCACATCACTTAAGCCTTGCAAGCATTGCAACTAATGAGTTAGTTGCATGATGATGTATTACGGAACGAGTAAAGAGACTTGCCGGTAACGAGATTGAACTAGGTATTGAGATACCGACGATCGAATCTCGGGCAAGTAACATACCGATGACAAAGGGAACAACGTATGTTGTTATGTGGTCTGACCGATAAAGATCTTCATAGAATATGTGGGAGCCAATATGAGC
Source organism: Triticum monococcum (assembly GCA_034509565.1). Lineage (NCBI taxonomy): Eukaryota > Viridiplantae > Streptophyta > Magnoliopsida > Poales > Poaceae > Triticum > Triticum monococcum. The sequence goes on along the minus strand of CM067844.1, from coordinate 578,802,192 downwards.
ATCCAGGTTCCGCTTTTGGTTATTGACCGGAGATGTGTCTCGGTCATGTCTACATTGTTCTCGAACCCGTAGGGTCCGCACGCTTAAGGTTTCGATGACAGTTATATTATGAGTTTATGATTTTTGATGTACCGAAGGAGTTGGGAGTCCCGGATGAGATCGGGGACATGAAGAGGAGTCTCGCGAAATGGTCGAGACGTAAATATCAATATATTGGACGACTATATTCAAACATCGGAAATGTTCCGAGTGATTCGGGTATTTTTCGGAGTACCGGAGAGTTACGGGAATACGTATTGGGCCTTATTGGGCCATACAGGAAAGAAGGAAAAGGGCCTCAAGGGTGGCCGCACCCCTCCCCTTGGTCTGGTCCGAATTGGACTAGGGAAGGGGGGGTGCCCCCTTCCTTCCTTCTCCTTTTCCCTTCCTCTTTTCCTATTCCATATGGGAGGTGGAACTGGAATCCTACTAGGACTAAGGAGTCCTAGTAGGACTCCACACTTGGCGCGCCCCCTCCTAGGGCCGGCCTCCTCCTCCCTTGCTCCTTTATATACGGGTGCACGGGGGCACCCCAAAGACACAACAATTGATCTTTGAGATCTATTAGCCGTGTGCGGTGCCCTCCTCCACCATAATCATCGACAATATTGTAGCGGTGCTTAGGCGAAGCCCTGCGACGGTAGAACATCAAGATCGTCACCACGCCGTCGTGCTGACGGAACTCTTCCTCGACATTCTGCTGGATCGGAGTCCGGGGATCGTCATCGAGCTGAACGTGTGCTAGAACTCGGAGGTGCCATAATTTCGGTGCTTGATCGGTCGGGCCGTGAAGACGTACGACTACATCAACCGCGTTGTGCTAACGCTTCCGCTTCCGGTCTACGAGGATACGTAGACAACACTCTCCCCTCTCGTTGCTATGCATCACCATGATCTTGCGTGTGCGTAAGAAAATTTTGAAATTACTACGTTCCCCAACAATAGGTGCAAGTTCCATCTCTTCGGTGTTATCAAACTCCTTCTTTCGTCTCCGAAATACATGATTCTGTGTTAGCCATCGGCGATGACCCATATAACAAAACTTATTACTCTTCTTTAGCCAATATGATCTTGTGAAAGGACCACAAGACAGGCAAGCATATTTACCGCTCGTGCTCCACCCATAGAGGTAAGCTAATGCTGGAAAATCATTCAAAGTCCATAATAGTGCAGCTCAAAGAGAAAATTTCTCCTGGGTACATGAATCAAAAGTGTCCACACCCTTCCAAAGTTGTTGCAGCTCATCCACCAACGGCTGCAAATATACATCAATATCATTGCTAGGGGAACTTGGTCTAGGAATAATCATTGATAAAATTAGAGATGTTTGCTTCATGCAGATCCAAGGTGGTAGGTTGTATGGAATAAGCATCACTGGCCAAGTACTATGTTTTGCACTCATGAGTCGGAAAGGATTAAACCCATCAGACCCAATGCCTAGCCGCGCATTACGGGGATCCTCGGCGAATTTAGGATATCTGGCATCAAGATCTTTCCAAGCCTCTCCATCAGCTGGACATTGCAGCAATCCATCTTTTGTACGACCCTCATCATGCCAACGCATGTCAGTTGATGTCTTCTTGGTTGCAAATAACCTTTGGAGCCTTGGAATCAATGGGAAATATCGCAACACCTTGGCTGGTTTCTTCTTCTTCTTTTTAGATTCAGTTGCCGAATCTTTCTTCTCATTTTCATTGGTAACCCAACGAGAGGCACCACACACATGGCAAGACTCCTGGTTAGCTCTTTCGCCTCTAAAAAGCATGCAGTCTCTTGGGCATGCATGGATTTTCTCATAGTCCAGCCCTAATCCGCGTATGATTTTTTTCACCTAATAATATTTCTTGGGTAGGTTTATCTGAGGAAATGCAACCGATAATACACCAAGTAGCTGTGTGAATGATTCATGTGACCATCCATGCAAGACTTTCATGTGATATAAAGTGACAAGAAATAACAACCTCGAATATGTTGCACATCCAGGGTATAAATCTGTGTTTGCTTCCTCGAGGAAACTAGCGTATATGTATTGTTCTCTCATTGCATCATCATCTGTATATGTTGTATTGACATTCTCAGCCATACCAGGTTCCAAGTTCTCAAATTCAGACTGAACACCATCTAGTTCCCCATCAGATGCGCTTGATAGTGATTGGAAGCTGTCAGCCATGGGGAAAATGGCACTTAAGAGCCCAGAAATGTCATGCAATCTTATATTACTGCCTTCTACATCAGAATTCACTGGAAACCCTAGAATATGAAAATTGTTGTTGTTATTTGACATGGGAGCAAATGCAAATTACGGTGAATCATACTCTTCTCCATGGCAAACCCATTTTGTATAACCCTGAAGAATACCATCACATCTTAGGTGGGTTTTCACTTCGTCGTAATTCTGCGTTGCCTTATTTCCACAATTTACACAGGGACAGAGAATTTTATCACCGAGTGGAACATCATGGAAGGCAAAAGATAGAAATTGCTCGACACCTTCTTTATAATCAGTAGTTGATCTTGGTTTACTCATCCAACCTCGATCCATTAGCCTTTGCTAGCTGTAGTAATGAAAACAAAATAGTTCAGTTTATAATTTTCCATATGCTCTTTTACATTAAGCATAGGTTCATATGAATATTTTAAACTATGCATTGGATACTTAGGTTCAAATTGTATAATATGATATACCGACATCATTCACCTTACATTACAAACATAAATCGAGATGTGTCTTTACTAGAAGAATTTATGTGAAGTACATAAAGAAGTTTTCATCGATGACAAAAAATGGATGTCTCCAATGCTTGATTTTTTTCTGCATTCAAGTGACAAACAACAGAAGGCTGGCTGGTGTAACTAGTTACTAAAAATCTAAGTAATATCCACTAGTTTCGCTTTGCTAAATCAAGAAAAATAGAGATGACACACAACTTAGGTAATTCAAATTTTGCATCACACTGCAGAATTTTATTTTCTGGCATCGGTAGGCAGTTCCCCTAACCAGATCGACTTAAGAATATTATGTCATAAATGAGTGCCATCTAATAAACAGTACCACTGTTTTTAACACAATTGTCATTCAACCACCAAAAAGGTTCACCGATTTTTAACAAAAAATTTCAAATTGCAATAATACAGTGCATCACATTAGGATAGAAAGGGAAACACAAGTGATATATCTCAATTCGAGCTATGTTTCACACGATGCAGAGATATAAAAAAGAAAATAACAGCATGCGGGCAATCTTCTGGCAGCAGAGGCGTGTGGGTGAGCTCGTTGCTGAGGTCAGCAGCTGAGGGAGAGGGGCGTTGGCGGGGAGCGGCGTTGTGCCGGGGCCAACCGGCGTCAGGATCTGATGTACATTGCACAAACATTTCAATTTCCATAGTAAGCAGCAAATGAATCACACAGTAATTAGTAAGCAGCAATCATTTATGAGCATACGCAGCATATGAATCAAGTTCAATTTAAATTTATAAGCAATCATAGAATAATCTTCAGATTTGTTTAGAAAATAGAAACGGAGGGAAAGAATAGATGCAGTACATTGTGTCTGTTGAGGAACGGAGGCCGGACTGCTGGATGGTGCTGCCGCCGTGCCGGGGAGGCGCGAGGACGGTGGCTGGAGCCTGGAGGGCACTGCCGGCTACCGACTGCCGCCGCGCTTGGGAGGCCGGAGGCGGGCTGGTGGCCTGGCGCCTAGCGGAGCCGCGGAGGAGAAGGATGGGCGCCGGAGGCCGAGGCAGGGGAGTGAGATGGCCGGATGGAGGGGAGGGGAGGGACCGAGGGAGAGGCAGGAGAGGGCCAGCCGCCGCCGCCGGAGCCTTCAGCTAGCGCTAGGTTGGGGAAAAGGTTGGAATCAAGGAAGGGAAACGACGTGTTCAGGCGGTCGGCTACTCGACTCGTGTCTGGTACCGAGCGTGGCTGCCTTGGTGTGTTTGGGCTCATGGGCCAACGGCCTAATCACTCTTTATATTACCTTATAATACATGTAGTATTTTTTTGCACAAAACTCTTTGGTAGTCCACGCCTAAAAAGAGAAATGGCCGGCAACGAGCTCATCTACACGCTGAAGGATTATAGTTGCATATAAAACATCTCACACATCTTCTCTAAATTAATTAAAATTATATACCTATTTTCTAAATGGCCAATTATAAGCAGAAGCTTGTGATACCTTATAAACGTTTTAAGAAGCGTCTTTAGCTTGCTAGTGTTCATGGGCGTAGAGACGAAGACAAATAGTGTCTCAGAAAAAGCGACCATACAAGCCGTTTTTGTTGTAGTGGGTTGGGCAGACTAAGACGAATTGGATTCAAACTACAGTAAAAAGACTGGCCTTCCTTCTAGCGCTAGACGCCGCGCTCTGGACCTGCCATGACCCGGATCTCGCTATCGCTACAACAGCCGGCTCCGCCTCAATATACCTTTTTTGCCTTGGATTCGCTCGGCCGTACACAGTCCGACCTGGACTACAAGGCGCCCCAACCGCCATCGCTTCATACTGGTTCGTCCTTGGCCGCGTCCGAGCCGTTGTAATTGCTCCGCCGTCAAGCGTCGAGCTGCCTCTGTGCTGCCTTGAACCGCCGCACCTTCGTACTGCCGGAGAGCCGCCGTCCGCTGTGGTCAGCCCTGAGCCGCTGCGTCGCTCCCGAGCCGCCCGGGCTCGCAGTCCCGAGCTGTCTCAGTCGCCACGGCCGGCCGGTTGCCTGACCCACCCGGTCTCTTTCTTTCCAACTCGGATTAACCTTGCCTACCTTTGTTTTATTCCGCGCACGTGTATGTGCAGGGCGGGCTGGCTCACATCTGCTACTATGTGCGTAAAATGCCGTGGAGCAACTCTCTTTCCACCACGTGAAGACCAAAGTCCTTGTTTGCTTCTTTGCATGCTAAAAGCAAATCTACTATCACTATAAAAACATGAGAGGGGCAGACACTATTAATCTGATCCGTCTAACCGAAAAATCTAACGATCAAAATTTTCTTCGTGTTTAACACCAAGCCATCAACCACGGTGGCGTACGCTAAACACGGTTAACGCGGATCCCGTCTGCCCCACCCAGTCACCCACGAGGCCACGAGCCCACGACTGACGACTCATCGCGCCCTTCGCTGTCGTCTCTCCCATCCCCCACGCCCTCGCCGCCGCTGCCTCTCCAGCCCCCACGCCCTCACCGCTGCTGCGTCTCGCCTCCTACGCCATCCCGACGGCCTCACTGCCCGCGTCGCTCCGGCCACCCTCATCCCCTCACATCTGCACCGCCGCGACGCCTCAACTCCATGCCGCCTCACAACCCCGCTGCAATCTTCGAAGCCGTCATAAGAGGCGCATCAAGGACGCCGACAAGTTCCGCCTCCCCGAGGTCTGGATCAACGCCAGCAAGCCCCTCCGGGAACCAAGACCCCTCCCCACTCGGAGTCCTCTGCTGTCGACGCAAGGGTAACCGCACGAGTTGTAGCGGCCAACAAGTACTCTGAGTAAGACCAAGGTCGTCCTGTTGGAAGCGGAGTACACGGAGATAGGCGAGATCATAAATGAATTAATTACGTGAGGTAAGTGTCACTCAAAGTATCACAGCAATCAAATTGATGCCAATTGACTGATGTATCTTTCCTTTGAATCATCCTCCCAAACAAAGCAAGAAGCAACTTCTATGTGATATTATCTTCCTAGCAGTAATGAATAGTCATAATCAAATAGAATAAGACAGTGCTGAAGATTAATCAATTTTGTAACAAAAACATATTTGTAGACGAATATTCAGGGTGGTGTTGTGGCTACATTTGTATACTGCAATTTTCCAACATGTTTTTGTGACAATGAAAGGATTAAACATCAGTCATGATCATTTTTAACCTTGTTTTCCACTTTGTTTGGTGATTACAGCACAAATTCTCGTGATACTACAAAGGTCGACTTAGATGTTTAATCATAATTTTTCTGCTCAATTGTGACACTCTGCATTTCTGGGACTACTATTTGAACATGCCTTTCCAAGTTCCAACATTAATCTTTCTATCCATGGAATGCAGATAGCTTATGAGTTTTCTCTGCAGGTAACCAAACTGAAACGTGTTTCTCTCTGAAACCCTGATAATGTAAAGCTTCTTTGTCATTCACTGATTCAAGTAGCAGGGAAAAGCCTTCTTACTCTTTACACAGATTTGCTATTTTCAGGAACCATGTGGAAGAATCCTCCAGATATTATGCCATTAAGGTAACAAAAGTAGTGCCCTTCTATTTCCACTCTTACTTAGACTATCCTACTACATGGAAACTAATTTACCATTTTGAATATTTTGTCTATGCTATGTAGAACAAGAAGCAGATCCGCCACGTACTTCTCTGTTTCTATTCTAAAATCCTACCTACAGAAAGAAGCTCTCTACTGGATGAAGAAAATACATCCCTGCTTGAGTGCATGTACTGTTGCAGACAATATGTGATTTTATGTGTTATTTGTGTGATTTTCAAAGAATTTAAATGGTCAGTGTAATTATTATTTTTAAAACTTTTCAGCAGGGATCGAGCCATCTACATTAAAGTTTTCTTGGGTAAAGTGACAACCAACTTTCAGGTTCAAGTTAGATGGCACGAGGAGGGGGCGGTGAGAAGTTTACGATGGTTCTTCATGTATGTGCCATTTAGGTTATATTTGAAAATACTTTTCAATGCTTTTTGAATGTACTGATTAACTATTTCAATGGCAGATGAATGCTTATGATTGCCTTTTGCTGTGGGTTTTGGATACTTATGATTGCCTTTTGTTGAGGATTATGTAATCCTGTTTGTCGACAGAATTGGTTAGTCGTCTACCAGAGATTGATTTTGGTAATATTTGTGCTTGTTTGCTGACACTATGGTCACCACACTGATATTAGTATTGTATTTTCTTATTTGCTTACACTTTCATTTTCCTCACTGGACCGTAGTTATGTGGTACTATTGTGAGAACTACTTATGTGTTATCTTTTTCTTTGTATCTTTGTACATGCAGTCAAATGCAATGCGTCTTGGAAAAACATGTCATGACTATTTCCCTGATATTGTTGGATCCAAGGGGGAGTAGTCCAACTACACAGAAAGAGATATAAGGCCTATGAGAGGCTGTGATACTAGGAGATGCACTTAGAACACTATATTACGAGGTATTCTTATTGTGTGCCCCATGGCATTATTGGGTCAATGGAAGGTAAGCATGCTTATGTGGGTGATCATGAAAAAATGTAAAATCTATGGGGTTACAATTATTTAGTAGATTTTAGCGTTTTCTATCCAGTTAAGGGCTTAAGTCTGCCATCTTGCAGGCAATCTTGGTAGGTTGAGATGTTTGAATAGCGTTTGATCCTAGCAGGTGATAATCCACTATGCACATTACGGGGCAAACTAAAAATACACAGTTCTACAGATTATTCTTACCAAACCGTACAGATTAACTAGGTATGCACTACATGATTATTGCAAATACTCACTGGAATAATTAATAACCATGAAATTTGCAACGGATAGAAACCTGAGAATTAAAAGATGTCCTTGATTTGGCTTGTTTTTTTCTCTTTTGTAGTACACAGTGGTACAATTATATTTGGCAACTGTACAAGTATTCATTTTCCTCACAAACTTATAATTTTATTTTAAGAAATTAGTAGTAGATGCAACAACAGAGGTGGTGTTGGTCCCTAGACCCCTACATATTCTTCCAAGTACAGAAGGTATTGCAGAAGAAACAACAGTTGTTGATTAGAGCTTATACACATTGTAAGGGAAGTTTTAATTTCACTCGACTGCTATGCAGGTAGATGAAATTGAAACTTTCCTTTGTTGCCAATGAGTCATTGCTTTGTATTTTTACATGCCGACAGTTGAAAGGTGATAATAATTTTTGCAGGTTAACACATAGTTTATTCACCCACTAGAAAAATCACCAAGAATGTTGTGTGCAGAGATGTCTTGGAGGGACAACACAGGTTTGTTTTCCGACACACCAATCCATCTTGTTATATTATTAGGACATATTACTCACCTCCTTTAATATTGTTTTTTAATGATTTATATGCATATTATGCATACAATGATGAGCTGTTCTATTAGGATAATTTAAACCAGGGAGCATTTTACTAAATAATAGTATAAAGATGGTACTGAAGGAGGCTTTGCAACTAGCAAGGTACTCTGTTTACAATCTGATTGTGATATTTCTTAAAAGATGTATGGATGGTGTATTCTCCCAGACAATTTAAAGCATGGTTCTATATGCTCATCTAATTTGGTAACTTTCAATGTTTTGTGGGGCCTTTCACCTCAACTGTAGGGATTCTACCTAAAGGTTCATCTCTTATTTCTCTTTGTGTGTGATGCTAGCTATTTTACTTCATTCGTGGGAATAATATTTGCACTGGTGTATGTATTTTACTATAAGTAAACATGTGCTACAGCAAGGCAGAGTTGGTATAGTTTCTTTGTTGATATACTAACAAGTTACCCTGTGTGATTTCTCTACTGTTTGGAGCACCTGTGCAATTCCTTGACTGTTTTACACAGTGAGTGTCGAACGGGAGGACTCCCAGGGAGGCACAGCCTCCAGGGGCATCTCCTTCATTTGGCAGCCGCTTCCATTTGCCACCAACGAAAAGCAGACGCTGCATCGCATCATTCACTTGCCTATCATAGATTGACCGATGATGCGGCGCTCCGCTCCACTACTCTATCTCATTTGGTATATTTCCCCTCTTTATATCCACACCTTAAAGTATATAGCATGTAAATATGTTTAAATTCAAAAATAACATTTTGCCTATTTGGATTAGTAAAAATGTAACTAAATTCAGCGGATGGTGTTATTCGAAGCCTGATTATGGATTTTTCCTTTGGTATTATTTCTGATCTGATCTACAATTTGGTATGATGTATAACCATCAGTAAAGTAGATGATTCATTTATATCATTCCAAAGGATTAGCAATGAATAGCCTGTTTCTCTTTCTTTTTTCTAAGAGGGGTGAAAGTTATCAACACGATTCACTAAAAATTGGCAGAAGACGTCATGAATATGTAAGTATGGGAAACTGCACTTTCTAGGTCTATTTCTCTATGGTCTTGCTTGCACTTTCTAGGTCTATTTCTCTATGGTCTTGCTTCTTAATTCGATTTTATCATGTATGGATTTTCAAAGCAGACATCAGTGTTATCCTTTGTGTTTATCATGGCGTCTTTACTGGTAAAAACACATTCCATATGTTTGAATTTTAGTTGAGTAAATGAGTGTGAGTAAAAATAAATTCAAACACACAAAGCGCAAGCTTTGTCGTTTCGTTGATTAAACATAAGATAATTAATCATGGCAAACCAGGCAAAAATCAAAACAAGAAGGCGAAGCCCACTTTGGACAGCGTGCCAAATGCCATAACAAACACCAACCACACAAGCACACACTAGCTGGTGGACTTGCTCTGCCGAACAAGCCGCTCTTCCATTACCGACGGAAGAGAAGTCATGAGGCACTCTCCCGGAGCAATGAAGAGACAAGCATTACACATGTCTACAATAGTTGCAACCCACGACACAAGGTCCATGCAGTCGAAGATGAAAAGCTCTTGAGGCCGCCGCCCCGACATTCACTATTCCAACATACCTTGTGCACTCAATCGGTGTCGCTTCTGGGGTGGTCGCCCCTACATGTCATGCAGAGACGTGTGTTGCACGTCCGCGTTTACTAGTAAAATAAAGAAACAGACATCAACCTCTCTTTGCTCGTGCAGCACCCAAGGTCGGCTGGGAGATAACAACAGTACTAGTACATGCATGCTCTTCGAGATTTAATGTACATATCAATATTATTTACTGAGCAGATCAAAGGATACATGATTTTTTCTCTCAGACAGAGCCGCATCCATCTGAGAGCTGCTGCTATGCCACGCCCTGTTGACCCGCTTTGTTGCTCGTTTCCATGGCCTCCACTTGTAGAAAAAAGCCCTTTAGTCCCAGTTCGCAACAGCCTTTAGTCCCGGCTGTGCAACCGGGACTAAATAAGCGCGACTAAAGACCCCCCCACCCCCCCTTTAGCCGCGGCTCTTACGGACCGCGACAAAAGTCTTTAGTCCCGGTTCTTGTGGCTGACCGGGACCAAAGGCCCGCCACGTGGGCGCCCGTGGTCCGTCGGGGCCGAGGACCTTTAGTCCCGGCTCTCGTGGCCAACCGGGACTAAAGGCCTCCTCCGCAGGTTTAGGGTTTTAGCCCCCCTAAACCTGGTTTCTTTTTAATTTGTAGTGTTTTATTTGTTTTATATTTTATTTTGTGTTTTATTTTATTTTTGATGAAGTTTCAGTACACATATTCTACGCTTCTATATACATGCATATGAAATTTCAAACAAGAAGAATTCAAGAGGAATATATAATATATATTCAATCTCGGGTGACCATATACAACTTCGAACAAGTTTCCATACACAATTAGGATGGATGACCATATACAACTTCGAACAAGTTTCAATCTCGGGTATGCATATAAATTTCTTCGTCCTCGGTATAGTGTTGTCCTTTAGGATTGATGACTTCCCTCATGAAAAATCCTGCTAATTCTTCTTGAATTGGTCGGAAGCGAGCTTCTGGACTAAGCCTCCTCCGCAAGTTATCCGTCGCGTTCCGCACGCTAGCTGATGCCTTCCGCTCAGTGGTTTGTCTCCGGATGTTCTCACAAACATAGTATCCACATAGATCGGTCCCCGATGGCTGCTTATCCACATTAACTAACTTTCTGAAATCTAGCTCATGTTTGAATTCACCGACAGTTTCTTCTGAGAACCGTCTCCAAACCCTACAGGGCAAAGAAAATTAAATGAATAAAGGATTTATTAGTTAGTTGATATTAGGAAATGAAGAGACCGATCGATATAGAGCTCAAATGATTGAAAATAATTACTTTTGCAGCATTTTTCTCATGTCGGCCCAACGCTTTGGATCCGAATCCTTAGAGTCCATGATTAGAACTGTGGAGGTGTGAAGTTCAATATTTAGCAGAATCCAGTGGAACCTGCGGACACGTTACATGCACAGTCATGCATAACTCATCGATTAGACATACCATGCATGGAGTAAACAAAATAGAATGGGCACAAGAGAGAAACACTCACCCAAAATGGTAAGGAAATAGAATATGACTTTTGAGTTGATGCTTTTTAAGAAACTTGTACAGGTCTTTCTCCATGTCTTTGTGGTGATGTTCTAACACATGTCCATTAACGATATGTGGGTCAATGAACCCAACATCATGGATGTTTCTTATTTTGCATTCCCAAATCTTCAATCTGCATAATAGCGTACGCAACAATATAGTTAGGACAATATATATATATATATATAGTGCAGGCAATGAAGAACGAGATGAGGTAGAAATAAATCACTTACAGAACGTAGCAACTCAGCATAGATTTGTCGAGGGCGCGCAGATTGAACAGCTGGAATAATTCACTCATATGAACTTCTACAGAGTACCGTTTGATGTGATGCTCATGTGTAACATCCGCATAAACATATTCTTTGTCGGCCCATGTTATGAATTGCTTGTACCAACGTAGCAGATTTCGCATTTGTGTTGGTAGACTATTTTCTTTCTCAGGCTCGACGAGAGGCCCCTTCCGCACATATTGTAATGTTATCTCACCTGCAGGCGCATCCTCAAGGTCTAAGAAGGCACGAACAGTCAAACCCATCTCGGACGCTTGTTTCATGGCAGCCGCTACAGTCAATCCAAGTGCTGCCGCAGCTGCTATGATCTCGGGGTCCTCTTCCGGACCGGCTTTCACTATGAGCGGGGGGATCGATTGTTTCTTCTGCATCCCGAGCTGGTCAACTTGTTTCCCGCTTTTTTTACTTTCTTCCTCCTTCAATATTTTTGCTTGCCTACGAAGTTCATGTCCATAGTCGTCAGGCATATTCAGCTCGGCTTGGGACGGTGTCGTCAAAAAATCCTTAGCCCACTTCTTTTGCTTCTCAGTGAATACTTGCTTGGGCTCAGGCACTTTTTTCGCCTTCATATCCGCCTTCCATTTCTCATAATCAGTAGACGCGGCCAATGTGAGGTCAGCTTCACTAAGTTCCCCAGGCCTTGGGAGGAGAGGCTTCAGCGATGGCTCCGGTACCCTTGTGGTCTTAGGTACATAAGGGTCCGGGTTAATAGTCCAGGAGCAGGTTTCCTTGCTGTCCGCCTGCTTCTGCTTCTTCGCCGGAGGTGGATTGGGGGGCGTCGTACCCGCCGGAGGAGGATTGGGGGGGCGTCGTACCCGCCGGAGGTGGATTGGGGGGCGTCGTACCCGCCGAAGGAGGATTGGGGGGCGTCATACCCGCCGGAGGTTGTGGATCGGGGGACGGCGTCGAATGGCGTGAAGGAGGTGTAGGTGAACCACCACGACCACCACCACCGCCACCACCGCCACCACCACCACCACCATCGGAGGGGGTGGACTTGCTAGCCTTGGCGCCTCGTCTGGAAACACTATGTACTTCTTTTTCCATAGAATGTACGGGCGCTTGACATCTCCAAGTCTGCTATCCCCTTCGGGTGTAGGTTTGTCAATCTCCAGGTCCTCAAACCCTTGGACTATGTCTTCCACCGTGACACAAGCATAGCCATATGGAATGGGGTTGTTGTGGTGGAGTGCTCCAGGTTTACAGGGTAAAGCACTGCCGCTAGCTACCTTCGTGGAAACGTTCCCCACGGGATAATGCAGATCACAGTCTTTCATCTTCTTTACATCATCCACGGGGTAGTGAGGCTCCGGTGCACGAATCTCGATCATCGGTGCACTAGCACCAGGCGGGGCATCCGTGGAAGCCACGCTGCTTCTCCGCTGCTGGCTTACGCAATCCGCTTCATGATCTTCATGCGGCCCTGCAGCCGATTTTTCTTTCAATAGTTCATGCACGGTCTGCTTCAACTCATGGAGTTCCGATGCAAACTTCGTCATAAGATCTGCATCCCGGTCCGTCTTTCTCTTACGGCTTCTGTAACCGTACGGGTCATTGTCCTGGGAAAACCCTACTTTCCACGAAACTTTGCCTTTGCCTCGTACACGTCCTCCGTGTTCATCATTCCCGAGGGCTAAAGTCAGTGCGTCTTTCTCTCTGTTGAACTTGATCAAGCCCGCTTGAGCTTGGGTCATTGCGTCAATAAGGGCTTGGGTCGGAGCAAAGTGTCGATGCCGGTGAACACACACCCCTGTCTCCGGGTCTAGCGATCCCCCATGCCCGTACCACCAGCTTTTGGCCCTTGGGTCCCATCCCTCTGTACCTAGAGGGATTCCTCGCACCCTCAGGTCCTCCTCCATCTTCTGCCACCTAGGGTCCGCAAGGCGGTATCCTCCTGGCCCCATAATATGATGGTACTTTTTCTTAGCCGCATTATCCTTATTTTTTTTCGATATTTCCTTGAAATGGTCCGATTGCTTTTGCCTCACAAATTCTGGCCAATCATCTTTCAGTTTCTCATATTGTCCATTGAAATCCGGAGTCTTGCCCTTGTTGACATAGTCACGGGTTAAATTTTTCTTGAAGTTCCGGAATGCATCGGCCATCTTCTGAAGAGCGAACTCTTTAACTAGCCTCCTCCTCTGACGTCCACCCGGAACCTCGTTACCGAATTCATCGACTTTGTTGTATTCCGGAGGTAGAATGAAATGTTCCATAAGCTTTCTCCAGCAATCCTTTTTCGTTCTCTTGTCGACAAAACTGAAACCAAGACGTGCCTTCTTTGGCTCTTTCCATTCCTGGACGGTGATCGGGACGTTGTCTCTAACAACGACTCCGCATTGGTTGACAAACTTTGAGGTGTGCTGTAGGGGCTTGCCGGTTTCACTGACAGACTCAATGGCATATGTTTCTCCTGTTTTCATCGCCTTGGATTTGCCACGCTGCTTTGTCATACTCGATCCGGAGGGCTAAAAAAAGAAAGAGAGTCGCGCGCGTTAATACATATGTATTCACACTTCAGTAAGTTTGTATCACGAGAGGCTCTCAATGTATATATATACCTCGCCGGAGGTGGTTGCTACTTGCAATTGGAGATCGTCGGTTGTTGACGGTTGACCTCCGTCGACAATGTCCGTTCCTTCACCTTCTCGATCATCGTCACCGTCAAGGTTCATATAAGAAGAGACTACATCCTCTTGTTGCTCATATTCTGAGCCCGGCACATAAGGAATCTCGTTGTTGATGATGTCCATTAAATAACGTTCAGCCTCCGGATCCCTAAGCGGCTCGGTTCTGTCGTCCGCCATATGTCACTCCTGCATGTAGTAAAAATTCTTTAAGTATAAAGGAATTAAAAAATAAGATTAAGGGGACATAGAGGAGGAGGAATTAAAAAATAAGATTCTTTAAGTAAAAATTCTTTTTTTTCTTCTTCTTCCTTTCTTCTTCCTCTTTCTTCTTCTTCCTTTTTCCTTTCTTCTTCTTTCTTTCTTCTTCTTCCTTTCTTCTTCTTCCTTTCTTCTTTCTTTCTTCTTCTTCCTTTTTCTTTTTTCTTTCTTTCTTCTTCTTTCTTTCTTCTTCTTTCTTTCTTCTTCTTCCTTTCTTCTTCTTCCTTTCTATTCTTTCTTTCTTCTTCTTTCCTTGTTCGTTTTACTTTCTTTCTTCTTCTTCCTTTCTTCTTCCTTTCTTCTTCTTTTTTTCTTCTTCCTTTTTCTTTCTTCTTTCTTTTGGTTTTCATTTGGTTTTTATTTGGTTTTCATTTTTTTCTTCTTCCTTTTTCTTTCTTGTTTTTTCTTCTTCCTTTTTTTCTTCTTTCTTTTCTTCTTCCTCCTTTTTTTTGTTTTTTCTTCTGGGGAGGCGGAGGACGGCAGGCAGGGCGGCGGGCGGCGGGCGGCGGGCGGAGGGCGTCGGGCGGCGGGCGGAGGGCGTCGGGCGGCGGGCGGCAGGGCGTCGGGCGGCGGGCGGCAGGGCGGCGGGCAAGGGCGGCGAGCAAGGGCAGGCACGGGCGGAGGCGGCGCTCATTGGGGACGGGGGCGGCGGCGCGCAGGGCTTCGGCGTCGGCGTCGGGGCAGGGCTTCGGCGTCGGCGTCGGCGACGGGGGCGTCGGCGTCGGCGTCGATCGGCGTTGGGGAGACAGAGGAGAATGCCGCGGCAAAACTGCTAAGTGCAGTATATATAGACGCACCTTTAGTCGCGGTTGGGGAGGAGGACCGCGACTAAAGGTACCCTTTAGTCGCGGTCCCCCTCCCCAACCGCGACTAAAGGGTTTTGGCGCCGCTTCCTTTCCCGCGCAGAAAGACTCTTTAGTCGCGGTTGGGGACAACAACCGCGACTAAAGGGTACCCTTTAGTCGCGGTCCGCCTCCCCAGCCGGGACTAAAGGGTCTGTGCTGAACTGGCGCGGTGCGGTGGGATGTTTAGTCCCACCTCGCTAGCCGAGAGGCTTCGACAGTGGTTTATAAGCGCGGCTGCGCTCACCACTTCGAGCTCCTCTCGAATGCAGGCTTACGGGCCTATTCTGTTACTATGAGCCTGTGGGCCTACTGGGCCTTCTGCGGGCCTGAATCCTGGCCCATTAATGGGTTTCTAGTCGTATTCAGGCCGTGGTGGCCCAGTAGGTGGCATATTCTTTATTTTTTGCCTGTTTTTTGTTTTCATTTTTGCTTTATTTATTTTGTTTTGTTTCTACTTACAACAAAAAACTTATTTATTTTATTTTATTTTGTTTCTAATTACTTATTTATTTTTACTTTATGATAATTACTTATTTATTTTACTTTATGATAATTATTTTATTTTATTAAAGTTTATATTATTTTGTTTCTAATTCATTTTAAAATCTTAAAAATACAATTATATATCAAAAAAATCAGAAAATAAAACTAATTCATTTTAAATTCTTGTTTTTCTTCTGTTGTTTTCTTCCTTTTTTCTTCTGTTTTTTTCTTCTGTTTGTTTCTTCCTTTTTCTTGTTTTTCTTCTTTTTTTCTTCCTTTCTTCCTTTTTCCTTTTTTAAAATCTTCTGACATTTTAAAATCTTAAAAATACAATTATATATCAAAAAATCAGAAAAATAAAACTAATTCATTTTAAATTCTTGTTTTTCTTCTGTTTTTTTCTTCCTTTTTTCTTCTGTTTGTTTCTTCTGTTTGTTTCTTCCTTTTTCTTGTTTTTCTTCTTTTTTTCTTCCTTTCTTCCTTTTTCCTTTTTTAAAATCTTCTGACATTTTAAAATCTTAAAAATACAATTATATATCAAAAAAATCAGAAAAATAAAACTAATTCATTTTAAAATCCCTTGAAGGTTTGACAAAAGGTTTGATACATCATTCAGTTCATCGACCAAATACAAAGTTTGGTACAATAAATTATTACACATCAATTCTTCCCTTGTACGTCCCTGCTTGCTTACGATTGTGCCGTATCCATGGAGCATCCTCATCATTTAACTTAATGCTTGGGTCAGTGTTTACTTTGAAGGGCGGAATTTCACCAAACATATTATAATTTTCTGACATGTCTGTCTTGTCCTCCACTCCCACGATGTTTCTTTTCCCTGAAAGAACAATGTGGCGCTTTGGATCATCGCATGATGTACTGATCGTTTTCTTATCTTTCCGTTTCCTCGGTTTGCTACTCATGTCCTTCAAATAAAAAACCTGAGCGACATCTTTGGCAAGGACGAATGGTTCGTCAAGGTAACCAAGATTGTTGAAATCCACCATTGTCATTCCGTATTGCTCGTCCACCTTTACCCCACCTCCTGTTAGCTTGAACCATTTGCACCGGAACAAAGGGACCTTAAAGGAGGGTCCATAGTCAAGTTCCCATATCTCCTCTATGTAACCATAATATGTGACCTTTTGCCCATTCTCGGTTGCTGCATCAAAGCGGACACCACTGTTTTGGTTGGTGCTCTTTTTATCTTGGGCGATGGTGTAAAATGTATTCCCATTTATCTCATACCCTTGGAAAGTCGTTATAGTCGAAGATGGTTTCTTGGCCAACATGTACAGCTGATCTCCAACATCATTGTCATTCATTAAATGTTTTCGCAACCAACTGCCGAAAGTCTCCATGTGGGCCTTTCTAATCCAGGATTCAGGCTTCCCCCGGTTGTCCGAGCGTAAAATATTCTTGTATTGCTCGAAGTACGGAGCCACCAAGCTGGAATTTTGCAGAACTGTGTGGTGTGCTTCAGTCATAGAATGACCGTCCATACATATCGTGGTATCCCTTTCGATCTTGCCTTTTCCACTTAGTCTCCCCTCGTGCCGCAATTGAGGAATACCAATCGGCTTAAGGTCAGGAACATAGTCAATACAGAACTCAATTACCTCCTCATTTTGATGGCCCTTGGAGATGCTTCCTTCTGGCCTAGCACGGTTACGAACATATTTCTTTAATACTCCCATGAACCTCTCAAAGGGGAACATATTGTGTAGAAATACAAGACCGAGAATGGAAATCTCTTCGACTAGGTGGACCAGGAGGTGCGTCATAATATTGAAGAAGGATGGTGGGAACACCAACTCGAAACTGACAAGGCATTGGACCACATCGTTCTGTAACCGTGGTAGATCTTCTGGATTGATTACCTTCTGAGAGATTGCATTGAGGAATGCACATAGCTTCACAATGGCTACTCGAACATTTTCCGGTAGGAGCCCCCCCAAAGCAATCGGAAGCAATTGCGTCATAATCACGTGGCAGTCGTGAGACTTCAGGTTTTGGAACTTTTTCTCCGGCATGTTTATTATTCCCTTTATATTCGACGAGAAGCCAGACGGGACCTTCATACTGCTCAGGCATTCAAAAAAAATGACCTTCTCCTCTTTGGTAAGAGCGTAGCTGGCACGACCTTGAAACCATTCCGGATGCCGGTCATCTGGGTCTTTCAAAAGTTGCTGGTCCTGCCGTGCTTCCTTTGTATCATTTGTCTTCCCATACACGCCCAAGAAGCTTAGCAGGTTCACGCAAATATTCTTCGTAACATGCATCACGTCGATTGCAGAGCGGACATCTAGGACTTTCCAATATTCTAGCTCCCAAAATATAGATTTCTTCTTCCACATGGGTGCGTGCCCGTCAACTCCCCGCGGAACTGATTGTCCGCCAGGACCCTTTCCAAAGATGACTTTCAAATCCTTGACCATATCAAATATCTCAGCACCAGTATGTTCCGCAGGCTTCGGCCGGTGATCTGCCTTCCCGTTGAAATGCTTGCCTTTCTTTCTTACGTTATGATTTTGGGGAAGAAATCGACGATGACCCAGGTACACGTTCTTCTTACAATTAACCAAACGTACACTTTCAGTCTCATGTAAGCAGTGCGTGCATGCATTGTATCCCTTATTTTTCTGTCCCGAAAGGTTACTGAGAGCAGGCCAATCGTTGATGGTTACAAAAAGCAACGCTCGTAGGTCAAATTCCTCTCCTTTGTGCTCATCCCAGACACGTACACCAGGTTTCGCCCACAACTGTAAAAGTTCTTCAACTAATGGCCTTAGGTACACATCGATGTCGTTACCGGGTTGCTTAGGGCCTTGGATGAGAATTGGCATCATAATGAACTTCCGCTTCATGCACAACCAAGGAGGAAGGTTGTAGATGCATAGAGTCACGGGCCAGGTGCTATGGTTGGAGCTCTGCTCGCCAAAAGGATTAATGCCATCAGTATTTAGACCAAATCTTAAGTTCCTTGCGTCAGCTGCAAAATCTTTGAAAACTCTGTCGATCTTTCTCCATTGCGTTCCATCAGCGGTGTGTCTCGACTGCCCGTCGGACAAACGGTCCTCTTTGTGCCATCGCAACAACTTGGCATGCTTTTCGTTCATGAACAGACGTTTCACCCGTGGTATTATAGGAGCATACCACATCACCTTGGCGGGAACCCTCTTCCTGGGTTTCTCGCCCTCAACATCGTCACCAGGGTCATCGCCTCTGATCTTATAACGCAATGCAGTGCATACAGGGCATTCATTCAAATTCTCGTATTCACCGCGGTAGAGGATGCAGTCATTAATGCATGCATGTATCTTCTGAACCTCTAAACCTAGAGGGCAGACAACCTTCTTTGCTTCGTACGTACTGGCGGGCAACTCATTATTCTTCGGCAACATATTCTTCAATATTTTCAGCAAATTTTCAAATGATGAGTCACCTACACCTTCCTGTGCCTTCCATTTTAGCAAATCCAGTGTGCAGCCCAGCTTTTTCAGACTATTATCGCATCCTGGATACAACGACTTTTTGTGATCCTCTAACATGCGATCCAAATTCTCCCTCTCCTTGTCAGTTTCGCAGCGTCTCCGTGCATCAGCAATGGTCCGACCAAGATCATCAGCGGGCTCATCATGTGCCTCTTCTTCACCTTCACCTAACCCTTCCACACCTTCAGCATCATCCTCCATGAAAGTATCACCGAAAAGATCATGATAGTTGTCATCGATATCATCCCCTTCTTCATCTTCTTCCATTCTAACCCCTCTTTCTCCATGCTTGGTCCAACAATAATAGCTTGGCATGAAACCATGCTTAAGCAGGTCCATGTGAACTCTTCTTGAGGAGGAGTAACCCTTCTCATTCTTACAGACAGCACATGGACAGATAATAAAACCTTGCTGCTTGTTCGCATTTGCCACTACGAGGAAATCTTTCAAACCCGTAGTGAACTCGCCGGAGAGTCGGGAACCGTACATCCATTGCCGATTCATCTGCATTATTATTATATAAAGTATATAATTAACCATCATGCATTTGTTAAACTAACTAGCTAGAAATAATACAAATTAAACAATGAACTACACACATGCGTATTTTATCAATGACACATGAAAGGTTCGAGTTGCTAACCGCGATCGCGGAGGAAAAATAAATGAGAAAGCTCAAGTGTGGCTTGTTTCAGGCTCTCGGGCATTTCATCAAACACCTTGTGTGCATAGGAGAAACCAAAAGCAAACCCACCACCACCCCACCACCACCTTCTGAAAATTGTGAAGTGAGCCGAGTGAAGTGAAGTGAGCTGAGTATATATAGGGATGGGCCTTTAGTCGCGGTTGGCCAGGCCAACCGGGACTAAAGCCCCTCCCGTCCGCCAGCTGGATGGGCTTTAGTCCCGGTTGGCCTGGCCAACCGCGACTAAAGGCCTTCTGGGACCTTTAGTCCCGGTTGGCCACGCCAACCGGGACTAAAGCCCCTCCCGTCCGCCAGCTGTCGACCGAGCGCGCTGGGCCCAGGTAGTTGGTCGCGGGTCTTCTCCCGAACCGCGACTAAAGACCCCTTTGGTCGCGGTTCGATTGTTTTGGGGACTAATGGGGGCGTATGGAAGCCTCGTTTTCTACCAGTGCTCACTGCCGCCTCTGCTGCGTAACCACATTCTGCCAAGCTGCTGGTGATGGAGGCTGTTTTGTACGCGAAGAACAATTAACAAAGGGTCAAACCACCGCTCACATCCAGTGATTCGAAGTCAGATCAATCAAATTATGGAGACTGACGGGAGCGCGGCGTGCTTCATGCCCCGTGGACCGTAAGATGACAAGTTGCCGAAGAAGCATCAAACCCAAGGATTTCAGTCAAATGCTATGCCTGCGCCCTGGCGTTTTTCCTGTCGCAAGCCGCCCTGCTACCACTGTTGTGATCATGGATGTAACCCGGGGTGCCCGCGACAATCCGGCCTACCGGTACTTCACAATATTACGAGGTGCTATCCTTCCTACATATTTTTTATCAGCATAAATAATGTTTTTTCCAAAAACAATTACTCTGGTCTTTGGTATTTTTTCGCAGGACCATTATTTGTTACAAAGGTGTCGCAGAGGGGCGCGAGCCAATATTATTGCACTAGGGCTGGTCTGTGCCATGCTGCTGGACGGATACACGTGCAAATCGCCGCCCCCGCTATTCGGTTTACATCTGTCCGCGCATGCGGCCGACTCATTGTCCACGCCGGATTACAAACGTCATGGCCGACTCACCTGTCCGTACTGGATCACCACACCGCAGCCGGTTCACCCGTGATTGATTTCAGCTTCATCCGGTGATCATCAAATCCGTGACGGACAAAATCCGGCCTAACATACTAGGTGAAATCCGTCTAAATCTAGTTTGGACACATTGTTTTTGTCAAAGAACAATTACGTTGGTTTGTATCTTTTTTATATGCAGGACAGTTATTTCAAAGTGGCATCATATCGCGGATGATTGTCCTTGCCGTGCCGCTCAATAAAAGCGCCTAAATTGCTGCTCTTGTGGACCAATCTATATCAGCACATCAGGGTCACACCCGTTCATGCAAGCTGTCCAATGGACGTATACAAACCGCCACCATGAGGTCCGGTCTATATTATCAGCTGCCGTCCACACCTATTTGCATGAGTTGTTTATTGAGTATAAAGCAAGTCACAGCTTAGGTAGCCCGGTTTTCTTTCAAATTGGAAGCAAATTATCATCAACCGCTGTCTGCACTGGATGGATCAATGGGTAGGCACGCAAGTCGCCGCCACTACAGTTTGGTTAATTCCAAATAGCTAGTTGGAAGGAACCATTGGCTGAGTTGCTGACACGGCTCATATGGATCATTCATAACCCGCCGTAGTGACCTCAACCTTCTGTGGATTCACATCGTGCTATCAACACCAATGACATACAACTTATGCCGGTTTATATCGCGGTCAAATATGGAGAATTTCAAGTTAACTCCTCGAGTCACCTTGAGACACGGGGGCTACGATGACATGACTCAGCAAATCTTGTCAGTTTCAGCAAATTTAAGAACCCCAGGACAATGGAGGGAAAGATAACCCGGTCCTAGAGGCTACTGTTATATTGATGAAAATTTAAAGGCTGTCAGAAAATTTTCGGCTTAGAAAGTATATGACAGTTACAAAATCCCGGCTCAATGAAGAAGTTCCGGGTCATCAGAAAGGATTCCGGTTTAAAATCTGGCTCAAGGGAAATCAGTCTCACTAAAGCTCTCAAATCCGGTTTAAGAATTTTCGGTTCAAAAAGAATTAATTTCTCGCAAGTTCAAGTTTAAAGGCTGTCAGAATATTTCCAGCTGAAAATGAAGATTCCGGTTTAAAATCCGGCTCAAGGGAAAGATGTCTCCCACAAAGCTTTGAAGCTCTCAATCTCCGGTTCAAAATTCCGGTTCAAGAAGAATCTATCTCTTGCAAAAAGTTAAAGGTTGCCGAAAAGGGCCTGTTGCCATGATGCACAGTTCAAACATGGGTTATCCTGCCTTACTGGCTTATCATATTATTGATCACATGGGGTTTTCTGTTTATAAAGCGGAGTTCTGATTACATATTGATTCGGCTATCAAGCCAATATTATCATAAGGGGCCAAAGAGAGTTTGTTGCACAACACAGCTCAAACATAGGCACTCGATGAGAATACTCAGAAATATATCACTTGGGGCTTGGTCGTATTCGAACCATAGCTACACCTCTTGATCGGCGTAAGGCCACCAGGGAAGTTACTTGGGGGCTCTTGGCTTCGCATCGAACTAAGAGTCTACACCCTTGTAATAGGCTATCAAGCCCGGCTTGGAAGCCTGGTGTTTGCACCTAAAACCCCGAATTAACCTGCCTTCTTTAAGTAAGTCACTCCGCCCAGGTAAACCTGGTACGACCCGCGAACGTTTGATAGTCAATCTCATAGACCCTGAACTTGTTAAAGTTAAAACATGATTGGTTAAAGATTGAGGTCCATCTTAAGAGGTTTTGTGAAATGGTTAATTCAGTGGCTTGGCAGCCCATGAAAAGCCTCGATTTGGAGTCTGGCAGCTCGTAAAAAGCCTCGACTACAAGTTTTCATATGCTTTCATTTGCCAAGTTTTTTCCCCTTTGATGAGATTTATAACATCTTCTGATAAACCGGTGTCCTTGACCCGGCTTTGCTTTCAACTAACAAGTTGTCAGTGCATGATCAGTTCTAATCCGACGTTCTTTACCCGACCTGTTTTTGACTAACAAGTCACCAGTATTATAAGGAAAATCCGGTGTTTATTATACCCCGGTACGGTTTATTATCATAATCCGGCAAATTAAGGAAGGAGTTCTCAATAATTAAGATTGGGGTTACCACCCTCACTACAAAAGTTGGTTAAACCAACGAGGTGATTCTATGTCACATGTATCATCTATGTCATATTTGATTATCTTCAATTAAAGCCTTGGTTATAAAGCCTGGCTATGTGTTTGGGCATTATGACCCGCCCTGCGGTAAATCGCCAAGGGTTCTTGTGATCTACTTGTGTGCAGGATAAGAATGCATTCGGGTGGCTACCCACCCTTGCTTTTGACGTTAAGTCGTCAGGGCATATGATATTTGCACTTTGTGCAGGATTTGCAGAATTATGACATATAAATTCAAGCTCATCATCAAAATTGATTCTTCAAAAGGGTTATCCATTTTGGACTTTTTCAAAGGCTATCAACCACCGAATTATAAAAATTCCGGCTTACAAGGAATGCACATTAAGTCGTCATCGTCCAAGAGCCGCCGAGTATTTAAACTCCGGATTTACTTACCAACTGGTAAGGTATTCATATCTTTCATAGCCAAAATTGGCTAGATTTTCATAATGATATTGAATGGTTGAGGTTTTTAGACCGGATTATATTATTCAAATCTTCAAATAGCCAACATGGCTGGATTTTTATTATGGTTATCAATAACCAATATTATCATTGAGGTTTTCAAAGTCGTTTTAGCGCAATGGCTATCATATTATCAATGGATATGGTTTATTCTACAATTGAAGGAATAGTCCCGAGTCGTTGCAGGCTTACGACCTGGCACTTGGGGGCTACATTATTCAAGTTGAGATTACATCAAATATGCAAGTCTCATGTCGCTGCAAGCATGCACCATGAAACTTGGGGCTACACTGGTTGAAGTTTTTACAAACATAAGACAATTACAGGTCCAAGGTTGCTGCAAGCATGACAACCCGACACTTGGGGGCTACATATGTGGAATACTCAATTCTGACTAGTGATTGAGATGAACAACATGGATTTCTTCAAAGTGGTAATATTTATATTGAAGAAAGTCTTAAGTCATCACTTTGCTCTGCTCAAGACTTGGGGGCTACAGGTAATATGGATATGATGGAGAGAAATATTCTAAAGTTCTCAGTTTTTGACCCAGCGTTGGCAACAATCATGACCCGGAGTCTATAACAGGCATGACCCAGAATCAACAGTTTTTATAACCCGGCAATTTTGTATAAACCGCAAGTTTTTCAAGACGGTTGAGTATCAGTTGAATATTTAAAGATCGATATTTTTGTCAAGTCAGAGCATTGAAGGCCGATTCAAATGGATTCTTTATTTACAATGTTTCTCCTAGAAGCAAATTGATTATAAAGCTGGTCTATTGACCCAGATTTTCTAGAAGAAGGAAATGGCAAGGACTTAAGGATGTTCGGGTGCCGGTTTACAAGAGCTCTTAACCCGGAGCACAACCTGTCAAATTTGTTCTTGTGTTTATTTTGCAGTATAAGTTTACCATGGATAAATCCAAGCTAAACTTGGGGGCTAATGTCGGGGATATACCCCGCGGCGTAACCCGGCCGGAAGGATAACCCGGCCGGACTTGGCGATTCACTGGTGACCCGCACTGACCAGACGGTTTACAAGCAACCTACTTGAGCATTATGACTCACTGGTAACCTGGCGGGCGGGACAGACAGATGACAAGGCCCAAGACCCAGAAGGCCGGTTCATGTTATGGTGGGCTGGTTTAAGAGGAAAGTATAAGGTATATTCTCCTACAAAGCAAGCAAGACTAGGACTCCACTTGTAATAGAGTAATTCTAATCCAACTAGGACTAGTCATGTAAACCCCCTTCAACTTATATAGGGAGGGGTAGAGCTCGCCAAAGAGGGAGAAGTTACAAGCAAGAAGAAACAATCTCTAGGGCTAGACACAACTAGGAGAGCCGGTTTACGGCGATTCCCTCATGATGATAATGAGACCTAGCCACAAACATCATGTAGGGTTATTACCGGATGATGTTTCCCGGGGCCTGAAACTATCTGAACCCTTGTCTTGTGTGTTGATCCACCTCGCGTCTCTCAATTCCGACCAACCCCTTCAAGCTACCACATAGGTGCGCGGCCTCACGACTAAGTCCTCACACTAGGACATCTGCCATGACAATTCCATGACAGTTCCCGTGCCTGATCAGCCCGGATCCTCTATGGCCGCCCCTGACGATCCTTCCACCACAACCGCCACAGAAGATCCCGTGCTGTCGAGTGGATCTGTCTCGGGATCACCAGGACCGCGTCCGTCGCTGTCGCTCGGATTGTCTGCGGCTCCTCCGCCGCTGCCTCGTACGCGTCTACAGGCAGGAACCATTCTTCCAGTTAATTACAAGACTGAGTATGGTTTAGCTGCCTCCACTAGCTCCGCAGGTGAACCTCGAACTGTCACCGATACTCTTGCTGATCCCCGCTGGAAGCACGCTATGGATGAAGAATTTCGTGCTTTGCAGAATAATAATACATGTCATTTTGTTCCTTATCATCCACGTTACAACATCATTGATTGTAAGTGGGTATATCACATCAAACGTCGATCATATGGCAGCATTGATCGCTAGAAAGCCAGACTCGTTGCTAAGGGTTTTAAGAAGAGGTATGGACTTGACTATGAGGACACCTTTAGTCCCGTTGTTAAAGCTGCCACCATTCGCCTTGTACTGTCTGTTGCTGTGTCCAGAGGTTGGAGCCTTCGTCAGCTTGATATTCAGAACGCATTTCTTCATGGTGTTCTGGAAGAGGAAGTTTACATGAAACAACCTCCTGGGTATGAAAATAAACACAAACCGTCTCATGTATGCAAACTTGATAAGTCCCTCTATGGTCTCAAGCAAGCTCCTAGAGCATGGTATTCACGTCTGAGTTCCAAACTGCTAGCTCTTGGGTTTATTCCCTCCAAGTCAGATACATCACTGTTCATTTACAAGAAGTCACACACTATCATTTTTGTGCTCATTTATGTCGATGATATCATTGTCACGAGTTCCTTTGATAAGGCAATACCCGCTTTGTTGCAAGATTTGCATTCAGATTTTACTCTTAAGGATCTGGGAGATCTTCACTTCTTCCTTGGCATTGAGGTGAAGCGGAACCGTGATGGTGGTCTTCATCTTTCTCAGGAAAAGTATGCGACTAATCTTTTGACCAAGGCTGGGATGAGAGATTGTAAACCATCTCCAACTCCACTTTCGAGTGCAGAAAGATTATCTCTTGCCGAGGGTGTACTCTTGGATCGAGCTGATGGCACCAAGTACAGAAGTCTGGTTGGAGCACTTCAGTACTTAACACTTACATGACCTGACATTTCTTTTGCAGTTAATAAAGTATGTCAGTTTCTGCATGCACCTACCTCAGCTCATTGGACTGCTGCCAAGAGGATTCTACGATATGTGAAGAGTACCTTGAGTGTTGGACTCACTTTTAACAAGTCTTCCTCCACTATTGTTTGTGCTTTTTCTGATTGCTTGGATGACAGACGGTCCATTGGTGGGTTTACAGTTTTCTTTGGACCTAATCTTATCTCTTGGTGTGCCAAGAATCAAGCAACAATGTCATGATCTAGTACTGAGGCAGAGTACAAAGCACTAGCCAATGCAACAGCTGAGATCATCTGGGTTAAGGCCATGCTAAAGGAACTTGGAATACATGCTCAAACACCATGTCTTTGGTGTGATAATCTTGGTGCTACATATCTTTCTGCTAATCCCGTGTTTCATGCAAGGACAAAGCACATTGAAATTGATTATCATTTTGTGTGTGTGAGAGAGAGAGAGAGTTGCAAGCAAGGAGTTGGACATTAGATTCATTCCTTCAAAAGATCAAGTTGCAGATGGGTTCACAAAAGCTTTGGCTACATGACAATTTGAAGAGTTTAAACGTAATCTCAACTTGAGAAGTTTAGATTAAGGGGGCGTGTTAGACATGTCACGTATGTATACTAGAAGATATTGTTAGGAGGTTAAGTTAGAGATCTCAATTATCTTCTTATCTCTTTATCTCTCTAAACCTCCCTGTAAATCTCTTCTGATCGGTTAGTGTTGAGCTGCCGCATATTGTATCAACCACGCCTATCAATATATATCACGCGGGTCTCATGTATGGATATTGAGACGCTTCTATCATTCTCCACAGAAGACAGGTATGACTTTACCTCCCATGTTGGTCCTCGGTTTGATTGATTCTTAGTGATCCATGTGAGATTGATAGCGAGTCACATATTTATCAATGTTATTTTGGCATCATCAAATTACTTACCTACCATTTGTTCTGTCGCAACTCTATATCTTTTTGTTTATACATTTAGAAATGTTGGCTTGGGTCTGTAAGATGCATAGATTACAACACTATTAAAGTAGTTGTATCATGGCCTCTTGCAGTTTACATGCATTTACTTTTCTCATGTTGGGTTTTGATGCTTCTCTTTCTAGGCCGACCAGTGCTTATAAACAAGATTCATGACCGAGTATGTCATGTTAGTAAGCACAATGCCAAATATAAAATAAAAACACATGAATTGAAAGGGAAATTCTTATAACGAAAATCAGATGGATACATTAGAACTAAAATTGAAAAACGCAACTTCCAATTAGCTTTGACAGAATAGCAACAGACCCTTTCGCAAAAAAAAAAGAATAGCAACAGACCGAGACATGGCTAGCCAGAATAGGTTCACTTACCAGGAAAACATTATGTTTTTCTTTGCCAATTCGGCTAGAGAGACGATCTTGATTTATCAATATGGTAGCATACACATTTCTCAGTTTATGCTTCCATGACTTGGTAGAAGGAATGATTGTTGCTATTCCCTGCCATATGGTCGTTGCTTACTATTTTATTGCCATGGTTTGTTGTTTGTCATCTAAAAATGTATTCATATGGATACATTATGAGAGTCTTTTAATTTGTATCGAATCAAGTCGCTTGGTTCGTGATTTGTCTTTGTGTGTCTGGAATTTGTTTATGAATGCCCAACCTAACAAAGTATATCCATTAGCAGGTCCTCACAATACAACATGCGAGGAGTGAGCCAACAAGGCTATCAGACGGGGCCCATCTATCTATATATATGGTCTAATATTATAACATAGTACTAGGTAGTGATCTAAACGATCTTATATTTCTTGACAAAGGAACAATATTAGCACTCCACCTTGCTTTTGATATCTTTGATCTTTGTACAGTTTCCGTTGTCCTGGAGAGGCACTATGTGTTCCTTTTGTTATAAATCTCTCTCTCTCTTTCTCTCTCTCTCTCTCTGATGCAATGCATGGCTATTTGTATGATGCATGGATAGAAAAGATTAAGGATGAGCACTAAATTGTGTTCTCATTTTGGTATGATGTTCATTGCTTTGAAGTTATTGTGTTCTGCAATTATTCATTGCGTTTGGTATATATGATGTTCCAGACCTACACATGTTTCCCTTTCATCATATCAATCTATCAAATTTGAAGCATGACCTATTGTGTTGGATGGTCGCCAGGTTGGATATGACCGCACCCGGCAGGGGTGCGGGGTGTGGGGTGCGGGAAGCTGCACTTTCCATCTAGTCTGACAACATTCGGTGTGAAAAAGAGAGGACTAACCTGACTACAACCCAGCACACACAGCCAGATGCACACCACCTGATTTAAACAATAAATTAGACACTTGTTTTGAGACGGAGTAGTATTTTGCATCATCAACCATACAAAAGTTTATCATGTGCTGGTGTTTAGTGATTTGTGAGACTCCACTTTTTGCTAAAAGCAAAGTAGTAGTAGCAAGTAAAGTGTGAGCAAACAGCGATCCCAGCAACATAGGGAGTGTATATGCACAAGACGGCCCAATCTAGCGCATGCAGCAAGGCCCTGATAGCAATTCGACCCGGTGAAAAATACGAGAGTAGCTCAACCAACACTAGTAGAAAAAGGGTCAAACGTGAAGCACATTAGTGCCGGTTTGTATTTGAGCCGGTACTAATGGTACCATTAGTGCCGGTTCGAACGGATTTGCATTAATGCCGGTTCGTGTTGAATCTTTTGTACCGGTTCGTGGCACGAACCGGTACTAAAGGGGTGGTGGCAGGCTGGCGTCAGGCCGGGGCCCCACGATCACCTTTAGTACCGGTTCGTGGCACGAACCGGTACTAAAGGGGTCTGACCTATAGTACCGGTTTGTGACACAAGCCGGCACTATAGGGCAATTTTCAAACTCTACCCCCCTGGATCGCCTTTTCAGTTTAAAAAAATAAATGAAAATGATGGAAATGTCAAAAAAATAAAAGAAAATAAGTTTCCCATGTGATATGTGGTCTAGTTGTTGGAAAAATTTGCAAATGTGAATTTTGACTTTATTTGCAAAATCTCTCTAAAATTTGTAAAAATGGGCATAACTTTTGCATACTAACTCGGATGAAAAAGTTTTTTAATATGAAAAATCATCTACTCGAAAAGTTACATCCAAAGTTAAACATTTTTAAAATCCTCAAAAACCTAATAGAAAAAAAGTTACGGGGCTTTTAAGATCTAGAGTGGAAAAAATTGAAAAATATTCAAACAGTGGGCAAACTGTGGTCAAACAATGGTCAAACTAATTATTCTAGAATATTAGTGTTACTAAATAATTATTTTAGTTATTTCAATTTTGGTCAAATCTGGTCAAACTTTGGTCAAACAATGGTCAAACTAATTATTCAAGAAATATTAGTGTTACTAAATAATTATTGTTTTTTAAAACAATAGTTTCAAACTCAAACAGTGAAATGTGTCACTTCATGCTCAAGCAAAATTCCTGAAGGTTAATAGGATTGACATCTTACTATTGTCAGAAAAACAACAAGTGCAGACTTGGAGCGAGGGAGAATAGAACTCGGAAGTTAAGCGTGCTCGGGCTGGAGTAGTGAGAGGGATGGGTGACCGGTCGGGAAGTTAGATGATTTGGAATGAGTGATCCACACTTGAGCAGTTAAGAGAGGTGATTAGAGACTAAATCTTCAAATAATTTAGAAAAATTTAAAATAAAAAAAATTCAAAAAAAAACCGTTAGTACCGGTTGGTAACACCAACCGGTACTAAAGGTCCCCCGTACCAGGGCGCGAGCTCACGCCATGTGGTGCCCCTTTAGCGCCGGTTCGTGCTGAACCGGTACTAAAGGGGGGGGGGCTTTAGTGCCGAAATAATAGTGCCGGTTCCATAACCGGCACTAAAGGCCCTTACGAACCGGTGCTATTGCCTGGTTTTCTACTAGTGCAAGTGGCTACCCTAAAAACAATCTCAGCCAAGTACAAGTGGTTCATAAACATCACATGACGCAGAAGGTTGTAGGAACACACTCAAACATAACATGACTAGTAGCATTACTTACTGTACTACTATACTCCTGCTTGGTAAGATCTACGAGTCTGATCTATTTCATTGTTTGTTGGAGCAGAAAAAAAGTACAGTAAACCCAAGACAAGACATCTTCAAGAAGTGGCAGCTCCAACTACGAAAAGCCAGGCCAAATATGTCTTTTCATTCCTGCAAAAGTAAATCATATAGTTTTTGTTAGAGAGAACATATAGTTTGGTCACCATAAACAGAGAAGATATCATGTTATGCACAATTAAAAACGAAGGCTAGGATGGCATACCACAATGATCATTCCTACCGTTTTGGCAGTTTCTATCTTCTCTCTGATATCTACGTTGCACGGATACTTCAGAAAGTTCACATATATCCAGTCAGATACTGTCCCGATACTTTCCGGTACGTATCCCGTAAGTATCCCTCGATATTTTGATATTAAAAAAGAAAAGAATGTTTGATACTCCTAGAATACTTCTGTGATACGTTTTGGATACCTGAAACCCCTCGTTTGACGTGAAATCCGCTCGATAATAAATACGCACATTTGAAGATCCCCAACATGGGCGTGAGTTCATGTGAAAACATATATGTCGATGTTTCTTATTCAATTGAAAGGTGAGCAAGAGAGAGTCAATGCATTGATTGGAATAGCAAACCTAGTCAAATCTCACTGCCAATTAATGGAAGTGGACGAAGTGCAAGAAAAGAAAGATAACTTGCACTTGAAGCTCCCTTATGGTCATCGAGGACACACCTGCACTTGAGAGATTACTTGTAGTTGATCAAGAAGGTCCAACAAGAATCAATGTCATTTCTACGCCGAAATTGACAGTGGTGGGCTACTTGTGTGACAAATACTCCGAACTTGTTATTGGTTCTACAGTCGTTTAGGTACAATAGTCGCCTTCTACCTCTCCTTCTATAAATTAATATTATTTCTAATTTTGAAGATGTTTGTTCGTCTGTCATCCAGAAAATGATTCCGACAAGCTTGACCCCGAAACTGCGCACAATGAAGGTTTTGGCACTAGAATCTATCGGCCTCAACCCGGAGCAAGTTGTCAGTTTCCTGAGATGCTTTCCATGCCTAGAGAAGCTATATATCAAGGTGATGTTCCTTTCCTGTTAAATGTTAACCATATGGGAGTTCAATTTGTGACACCTTTTCCAAATTTACAATGACAATGTACTACGATTTCTGAAGGATTCTTTTGGAGGATTTCAGTACATACATGCCCCCCACCATATTGGTTGCTTGATCCATATGGTTACAATCCATAAGCATTTCTCCTTTGGATTCATCTATACTAGTTTTCTTAGGGAAGTTTTCATCCATTTGAACCTCTTGTGAAGAAGGCTACATTTTTCTAGAATGTAATCAAATGCCCATGTTAATCATGTCAGATCAAAGATGGCATGTTAGTGCATTTTACAAGGGACAATTGCATTTTTACCCCTAGTTGGTTCCTACCCACGGGTTTTGCCCTTACTTTTCGAGCTTGCTAAGTTTTTCCCTTACTTTTTTCGCCGAGGTCCCTCGAATGCCCTTTGACCGTTTGACCAAAACTTTGAAAATTCATAACTAATTCATATGAACTCAGAAAAATGCAAATAAGATATCAAAATGTTCAGATAAACATTACCTTTGTGTGCATATCATTTGCATTCAGGACAAAAGCACACTTTAAACTACCTGAGGTAATTAATATTATTAACATTATCTATACCTACTAATAAAGCAAGGTGCGTTTCTCCAATTTTTTCGTCTGTTCACCAGAGATAATTTTTTTACTATTCGAGGTGGTACTAATTCTTTTCACATCCATGTGCTACAAAAAGAAATACGATTTGTTCAGAATTTCATACATGGGCCACGTGCTGTAGCCCAGTAGAGTCAGCCCACTTATTTCCTTACCCCCGCAGAGGGAACAATACTATTTGCCGCATGCAGCGATAGATAGTTGGAGCTTCGCACAGATAGCCCTCAACTGGGCCGTTCATTTTTCCTTTTTCTATGTTTATTTTCTATTTAATTTTTATGTTCCTTTCTTTTTTTTATTTCTGCCTTCTTTTTTCTTTTTAATTTTAAGTTATTTTTTAAATATTTTTTTAGAATTCCAATTTTTGTTCAAAGTTTTGAAGAAATGTTCAGAATATCAAAACTCTATTCCAATTTTTAAAATGTCAGATATTAAAAAAAAATTGTTCCAATTTTTTTTTAAAATTCAAAAAAATGTTTATGTTTTACAAAATTGTTCGAGATTGAATAAAAAATATATTTTAAAAAATGTTCCAAATTCAAAAAAAATGTTCTTATTGTAGTGAAACGTTCACGAATTCAATATAAAAATATTTTAAAAAGCCCCATATTGCTCTTTAGATATAGGTCCACCAATTTATAAACGTGTGTGAAACCAGATGTAGCAATAAGATGTATGAAGTATGGATCTATTAACCTGGATGAAGGATGGATGAATTGGCACATGAGCTAGCTGGAAAAGGACACAATTTTTTAATGAAAAGAAATATCCTATTTTTTCAAATTAAATTGTACTTTCCAAAACTGTTCGAGATTCTTAAATAATTTGCATTTTAGAAAATGCTCCAAATTAAAAAAATCTTGTTTTAGAGAAATTTCACTAAATAAAATAATGTTCGCGTTTAAAAATTACACATTTTCCAAAATTATTTTGAATGTTCAAAACATGTTCCCGTTTTTTTGATTGTTCACAAATTAAAAATGCTCATGTTCTTATAAAAGGTTCATGTTTTTGAATAATGTTCGTGAATTTTAGAAAATGTTCCGAATTGAAATTCAGTTTCTGTACTTCTGAAAAAGTATGGAACTTTGAAAAAACAAATCGCAGTTTTGAATACTGTTCGGGATTTTAAAAATTGTTCATGTTTCCAAGAATATACGGCAATTCATAATAATAATAATTATTTTTTGAAAAGTTAGAAAAAGAAGTAATCATAGAATGTTTCCAATCTGATGCTACGGTATGTTCTTAAATATTTACGTTGGCCATTGGTTAGCAGGACGTGTTTGTTCGAGTGAATGACAGCACTATGTCGGGTGTTTGAAATCGTGAGTACGGTCCTTCAACTCATCCTTTTCACTGGATTTTTACTCACGCTTACAAATATAGGTGGATTCAGTGTCTGAAAAATTCACACCCCATGCAATTTAGCCAGCCGAACTACCTAGGAAATAAGGAAGAACACATTTTCAATAGTCCCATATTGCTCGTTTACATACACTCATAACAATTTATATACGTGTGCGAGACTATGTGTAGTAAACTGAATGAAGGATGGATGAATTAACTTGGATGAAGGATGGATGAATTAAGTCGGATGAAGGATGAATGAATTAGTAAGTGAGCTTTCTAAAAAAGGAATTAAATCCAATACGTGAGCTTGATGAATGGATTGCTAGCTGAACTATCTACAAAAGGGCTCTAAATTTCTCAAGAATTGCTACTCGAGGCAAAGAAAAGATCTAGCGACCTCCCACATTATGGATCTTTAACCTTAAATCCTCTCGACCAAGGAATGCAAAAATAGTGAAGTACAATTAACTACGGTTGTACATATCAGTGGCTTGTACATCGAAAAGAGAAGACCTGCCTCATTTCCATATTATTGAACTTCACGCCTTAAAATCCCCTGGAATGAATGAAAAAATATGTTAAATAATTCATGGACATTCTCTGGCACGCGATGACCGAATAATATTATTGACGAGCACACAGGGTTTTTCTTGCATATATAATTCTCACTAATTAAGTGCACACTATATTTCCTCCCGTTGCAACGCACGGGCATATGTGCTAGTTAAAAATAAAAAGGTATAAACAATATTTTTTTCATGAATAAAAAATACATGCAAATATAGGTGATGTTTTCTGAATAGCCAGATATCTTATTTGCATTTTTATGAGTTGGTATCATCTAGTTAAGAATGTTCTAACGACTTTGAACATTATTTGGAAACTTCATAACAAGTTGATACGAACTCAGAAAAATGCAAATAAGATATCAGGATGTTCAGAAAACATCACCTACATTTGCATGTAATTTTTATTCATGAAAAAATATTCTTTATACCTTTTATTTTTAATAATGTTAATAACATTAATTACCTCAGGTAGTTTAAAGGGTGTGTTTGTCCCGAATGCAAATGATATGCACATAAAGATAATGTTTATCTGAACATTTTGATATCTTATTTGCATTTTTCTGAGTTCATATGAATTATTTATGAATTTTCAAAGTTTTGATCAAACGGTCAAAAGGCATTCGAGAGACCTCGACGGAAAAAGTAAGGGCAAAACTGAGCAAGCTCGAAAAGTAAGGGCAAAACCCGTGGATAGGAATCGACTAGGGGTAAAAATGCAATTATCCCATTTTACAAATCCCACAAACCAAATAGGCCTATAGTAGTGTTCAAAACTGCATGTAGGCACTAACACATTTTTTTCTTTTGCAGATAAGATTAGGCCCAGTGGTGGATAATGTGATACAATATAACAATCACGTTGAATGCGAAGATCTGCATCTCTCAGAAATTACTTTGACCTCCTACCGAGGGACCTTACCGGAGATTATATTTGACGGGTTCTGTGTTGTCAGAGCAAGGGTACTGAAGGTAATGAGGTTTGCCCTACATTTATTTCGCAAAAATGAATGGTTTGTTGATCAGCACCGGCGCCTACGGCAGAATGGAATAGACTCCGAAAATGTTGAATTTCATTTTGGAACTTCAGATGACAGAGTAATCGGAAGTCATTGTGTCAACCCCATACATGACTTCTCAGTGGCTGACCCCTTTGCAAAAATTATGAGGTTTCGAAACCAGACTTAGAAGTGGTAATATTAGTTCGAACCTCTCTGATTTCCATGTTCAGCAGATCAGCGCAAGCGTTTGTAGCTGATGAGCTGAATTTCATTTAAAATATTAGTTTGAACCTTGTAATCTTCGAACTTGAGCCATATAACTCTAGAATTTGAACCTTGTAATATTTCGAGCTTTTGTGGTACAATTGTTGAAATGGCATCGTATGAGACTCGTATATTGGTAGCACTATTTTGACCTTAATATGCAATGGTCTTAGATTTCATTAACCATTCTCGAATCTATTTACCTTGTTGATCTCACAGCACACGATCTGTATAGCTAACTCGACTGCGGTCTTCGACATTATTGCACATAGTTGGTTTCTTTAACCGTGTGCCCTGTAGAGCGCAGAAATAATTATCGCACTCGAGTGTCCACCATCATCCTTCTGTGTAATTTTGACCTCATCACCCACGGTTAAACTTATGACCAAAGTCATTCCACACACTTCGTTTTTACAAAGATTTTTGCCAATAAACGCCCATGCTTTGTCCCTCTTCTAGCCGACGTGTGGACAAACTAGCCGGGCGGGAAGCTTGCACGGTAAACTACGCGGTAGTGCGGGAACAGGCTCACAAACGATACATTTGGCGCCTCTTCGAGCCCACGCGTGGTCAAACGAAACGCGTGCGGTGCGGCGTTGTCAAGTGTGCACTGGAATCCTCCGCTACGAACACTGTGAAAAGACGTGACGATTACAAGCCGGCCGACACCCATTTATTATAGCGGCCATTTAACCCTTGTGTCTCTTCAACCTTTCGATTGTGCTCCACCATTGCAAGAAGCACACCCACCACGAGAAATTCTTAGAGGGTATCCTGCGCGGCTGCAATGGCGCTCCGAGAAGCTGCCGACGACGAGCAGCAGTTCACCATGCATGTTGTGGTGGACACCCACAAAAGGTTCACGGAGCTCTCGGTGGTGTACACCGACGACCTGGTCTGGGTGGAGCACTCTGTCCACATCATGGAGCTATTGCTTGCTGAGGAGAAGTACAAGGTGGTCGGGTTCGACCTCGAGTACACCCGTGCTCGTGTCGGGTCTCGTCCCAAGGTCACCGTTGCCCAGATGTGTGCGCGCCACCATGTCCTTGTCTACCACTACTGCCTGGCCACAAGGCCTTGCGAGCGTTTTGCCAGGTTTGTCAACAGCCCCCACTACATGTTCCCTACGGTGGACATCACCGACAATGTAAAGGCACTCGAGAATTCGGGCATCGCCTGCCAGAATCTTGTCGACATCCAGGGCCAATACAAGATCTGGGGCAGTGATATGTCTCCAACGTATCTATAATAACCTATTGATCGAGTGCCCAGTGCCCAGTGCTAGTTGATGTTTTTTGCTTGTTTTTTACATCGTAGGAAATCAATATCAACCGGAGTCTAAATGCCGCAAAACTTTTTGGAGATTTTTTATGGACCAGAACACCCAAGACGGGCCAGAGCAGCACCTGGGGGGTGCCCCGAGGGGGGCACAACCCACCAGCGCGCCCAGGTGGGCTGTGCCCACCTCGGTGGCCTCACTACTCTAGGATGGTCCAAACACGACACTACGATCAGAGACCCTTCGAAGAAACTGTGTGCGATGCCATAATCGCAAACCGGGGGGGGGGTGTAAAAAACCGTCAAAAAGGTGCAAAACATTTGCGATGACGGATGCATCAAACACAGTTCAAATTTTATTTGCGTGTGCGATGCAGGGCATATGGTTCACTTCACTTAACTGATTGGGATGAGGAGGAACAAAAGAAACGGGCAGCCAGATGAAGGCGTGTGTGATATATAGCATACGGTCCACTAGGATGAATTGTGTGTGATTAGGCAACACAATGGAAACGGTTCAACTGAACAAGATATGTGTGATACGCGGCAAACATGTACGTAATCAGAAATGTGTGCGAAGACCAATAATAACACAGACGATTGCTACTAATAAGGCGTATGATTTTCTCTATCTATAGTAGAATAACATGCATATATATAACTAAAATAAACATCCAATAACATAAGTGACTACACAGATCATTTGCACACACCTCAATAAACAATTGCGTGCATTGTAAAGTAGGAGAAATGATCGTCTAGTCATCTACTTCTTGCGACGCTCCCACCACTTCTATGTGGCTCGATCCCTTGTCTGGGTCAGGAAGAAGACAGTTCCTCATGTCAACGATCCGCGTGTACATCTCGTAGCTTTTGTACACGTCCATGGCTGCGTACTGTTGGGGAACGTAGTAATTTCAAAAAAATTCCTACGCACATGCAAGATCATGGTGATGCATAGCAACGAGGGGGAGAGTCTGATCTACGTACCCTTGTAGATCACAACGGAAGCGTTGACACAACGTAGAGGAAGTAGTCGTACGTCTTCTTCCCGATCCGACCGATCCAAGCACCGTTACTCCGGCACCTCCAAGTTCTTAACACACGTACAGCTCGATGACGATCCCTGGGCTCCGATCCAGCAAAGCGTCGAGGAAGAGTTCCGTCAGCACGACGGCATGGTGACGATCTTGATGTACTACCGACGCAAGGCTTCGCCTAAGCACTGCAACAATATGATCGAGGTGGAATTTGGTGGCAGGGGGCACCGCACACGGCTAAGGAACGATCACCAAGGATCAACTTGTGTGTCATGGGGTGCCCCCTTGCCTCCGTATATAAAGGAGCAAGGGGGAGGGGCCAGCCGGCCTAGGAGGAGGCGCGCCAAGGGGAGTCCTACTCCCACCGGGAGTAGGACTCCCTCCTTCCTTGTTGGAGTAGGAGAAGGGGAAAGAGGTGGAGAGGAATAAGGAAAAGGGGGCTGCGCCCCTTGTCCAATTCGGACCAGAGGGGGGGCGCAGGCCTCCTTCCTTTTGGCCTCTCTCCTCTATTCCCGTATGGCCCAATAAGGCCCATATACTCCCCGGCGAATTCCCGTAACTCTCCGGTACTCCGAAAAATACCCGAATCACTCAGAACCTTTCCGAAGTCCGAATATAGTCGTCCAATATATCGATCTTTACGTCTCGACCATTTCGAGACTCCTCGTCATGTCCCCGATCTCATCCGGGACTCCGAACTCCTTCGGTACATCAAAACTCATAAACTCATAATATAACTGTCATCGAAACCTTAAGCGTGCGGACCCTACGGTTCGAGAACAATGTTGACATGACCGAGACACGTCTCCGGTCAATAACCAATAGCGGGACCTGGATGCCCATATTGGCTCCTACATATTCTATGAAGATCTTTATCAGTCAGATCGCATAACAACATACGTTGTTCCCTTTGTCATCGGTATGTTACTTGCCCGAGATTCGATCGTCGGTATCCAATACCTAGTTCAATCTCGTTACCGGCAAGTCTCTTTACTCGTTCCGTAATACATCATCTTGCAACTAACTCATTAGTCACAATGCTTGCAAGGCTTATGTGATGTGTATTACCGAGAGGGCCCAGAGATACCTCTCCGACAATCAGAGTGACAAATCCTAATCTCGAAATACGCCAACCCAACATCTACCTTTGGAGACACCTGTAGTACTCCTTTATAATCACCCAGTTACGTTGTGACGTTTGGTAATACCCAAAGTGTTCCTCCGGTAAACGGGAGTTGCATAATCTCATAGTCATAGGAACATGTATAAGTCATGAAGAAAGCAATAGCAACATACTAAACGATCGGGTGCTAAGCTAATGGAATGGGTCATGTCAATCAGATCATTCAACTAATGATGTGACCTCGTTAATCAAATAAAAACTCTTTTGTCTATGGTTAGGAAACATAACCATCTTTGATTAACGAGCTAGTCAAGTAGAGGCATACTGGTGACACTCTGTTTGTCTATGTATTCACACATGTATTATGTGTCCGGTTTATACAATTCTAGCATGAATAATAAACATTTATCATGATATAAGGAAATAAATAATAACTTTATTATTGCCTCTAGGGCATATTTCCTTCAGTCTCCCACTTGCACTAGAGTCAATAATCTAGATCACATCACCATGTGATTAACATCGATAGTTCACATCATCATGTGATTAACACCCATATTTCACATCGCCATTTGACCAATACCCAAAGGGTTTACTAGATTCAGTAATCTAGTTCACATCGCTATGTGATTAACACCCAAAGAGTACTAAGGTGTGATCATGTTTTGCTTGTGATAGAATCTTAGTCAACGGGTCTGCCACATTCAGATCCACATGTATTTTGCAAATTTCTATGTCAACAATGCTTTGCATGGAGCTACTCTAGCTAATTGCTCCCACTTTCAATATGTATCTAGACCAAGACTTAGAGTCATCTAGATTAGTGTCAAAACTTGCATCGGCGTAACCCTTTACGACGAGCCCTTTGTCACGTCCATAATCGAGAAACATATCCTTATTTCACTAAGGATAATACTGACCGCTGTCCACTGATCTACTCCTAGATCACTATTGTACTCCCTTGCCAAATCAGTGTAGGGTATACAATAGATCTGGTACATAGCATGGCATACTTTATAGAACCTATGGCTGAGGCATAGGGAATGACTTTCATTCTCTTTCTATCTTCTGCCGTGGTCGGGCTTTGAGTCTTACTCAACTTCACACCTTGTACTACAGGCAAGAACTCTTTCTTTGACTGCTCCATTTTTGAACTACTTCAAAATCTTGTCAAGGTATGTACTCATTGAAAAAAAAACTTATCAAGCGACTTGATCTATCTCTATAGATCTTGGAGCTCAATATGTAAGCAGCTTCACCGAAGTCTTTCTTTGAAAAACTCCTTTCAAACACTCCTTTATGCTTTACAGAATAATTCTACATTATTTCCGATCAACAATTCACATATACTTTATCAGAAATGCTGTAGTGCTCCCACTCACTTTCTTGTAAATACAGGCTTCACCGCAAGTCTGTATAAAACTATATGCTTTGATCAACTTATCAAAGCGTGTATTCCAACTCTGAGATGCTTGCACCAGTCCATAGATGAATCGCTGGAGCTTGCATATTTTGTTAGCACCTTTAGGATTGACAAAACCTACTGGTTGCATCATATACAACTCTTCTTTAAGAAATCCATTAAGGAATGCAGTTTTGTTTATCCATTTGCCAGATTTCATAAAATGCGGCAATTTCTAACATGATTCAGACAGACTTAAGCATAGATACGGGTGAGAAACTCTCATCGTAGTCAACACTTTGAACTTGTCGAAAACCTTTTGCGACAATTCTAGCTTTGTAGATAGTAACACTACTATCAGCGTCCGTCTTCCTCTTGACGATCCATTTATTCTCAATTGCTTGTTGATCATCGGGCAAGTCAACCAAAGTCCAAACTTTGTTCTCATACATGGATCATATCTCAGATTTCATGGCCTCAAACCATTTCGCGGAATCTGGGCTCATCATCGCTTCCTTATAGTTTGCAAGTTCGTCATGGTCTAGTAACATGACTTCCAGCATAGGATTACCGTACCACTCTGGTGCGGATCTCACTCTGGTTTACCTATGAGATTCGGTAGTAACTTGATCTGAAGTTACATGATCATCATCATTAGCTTCCTCACTAATTGGTGTAGGTGTCACAGAAACTGGTTTCTGTGATGTACTACTTTCCAATAAGGGAGAAGGTACAATTACCTTATCAAGTTTTCCACTTTCCTCCCACTCACTTCTTTCGAGAGAAACTCCTTTTCTGGAAAGGGTCCATTCTCGGCAACGAATATCTTGCCTTCGGATCTGTGATAGAAGGTGTACCCAACAGTCTCCTTTTGGGTATCCTATGAAGACATATTTCTCTGATTTGGTTTTGAGCTTATCAGGATGAAACTTTTTTCACATAAGCATCACAACCCCAAACTTTAAGAAACGACTACTTTGGTTTCTTGCTAAACCACAGTTCAGATTGTGTCGTCTCAACGGACTTAGATGGTGCCCCTTTTTTTAACGTGAATGCAGCTGTCTCTAATGCATAACCCCAAAACGATAGTGGTAGATCGGTAAGTGACATCATAGATCGCACTGTATCTAATAAAGTACAGTTATGACGTTCGGACACACCATTACACTATGGTGTTCCATGTGGCGTGAGTAGTGAAACTATTTCACATTGTTTTTAACTGAAGGCCAAACTCGTAACTCAAATACTCTTCTCTATGATCAGATCATAGAAAATTTATTTTCTTGTTACGATGATTTTTTTCACTTCACTCTGAAATTCTTTGAACTTTTCAAATGTTTCAGACTTTATGTTTCATCAAATAGATATACTCATATCTGCTCAAATCATCTGTGAAGATCAGAAAATAATGATACCTGTCGCGAGCCTCAATATTCATCGGACCACATACATCAATATGTATGATTTCCAACAAATCTGTTGCTCGCTCCATTGTTCTGAAGAACAGAGTCTTAGTCATCTTGCCCATGAGGCATGGTTCGCAAGCATCAACTGATTCATAATAAAGTGATTCCAAAAGCCCATCAGCATGGAGTTTCTTCATGCGCTTTACACCAATATGACCTAAACGGCAGTGCTACAAATAAGTTGCACTATCATTATTAACTTTGCATCTTTTGGTTTCAATATTATGATTATGTGTATCACTACGATCGAGATCCAACGAACTATTTTCATTGGGTGTGTAACCATATAAGGTTTTATTCATATAAACAGAACAACAATTTATTCTCTTAAATAAATAACGGTATCACAATAAACATGATCAAATCATATTCATGCTCAACGCAAACACCAAATAACACTTATTCAGGTTCAACACTAATCCCGAAAGTATAGGGAGTGTGCGATGATGATCATATCAATCTTGGAACCACTTCCAACACACATCGTCACTTCACCCTTAACTAGTCTCTATTCATTCTGCAACTCCCG
The DNA here is from genome assembly GCA_034509565.1 of Triticum monococcum. Lineage (NCBI taxonomy): Eukaryota > Viridiplantae > Streptophyta > Magnoliopsida > Poales > Poaceae > Triticum > Triticum monococcum. The sequence continues at coordinate 578,760,026 of CM067844.1, read as the reverse complement.
TTCCGAGTTACTAATCTTAGCAACTGAACTAGTATCAAGTACTGAGGGGTTGCTATAAACATTAGTAAAGTACACATTAATAACATGTATATCAAATATACTTATGTTCACTTTGCCATCCTTCTTATCTGCCAATCACTTGGGGTAGTTTCGCTTCCAGTGACCAGTCCCTTTACAATAGAAGCACTTAGTCTCAGGCTTAGGATCAGACTTGGGCTTCTTCACTTGAGCAGCAACTTGCTTGCTGTTCTTTTTGAAGTTCCCCTTCTTCCCTTTGCCCTTTTCTTGAAACTAGTGATCTTGTCAACCATCAACACTTGATGCTCTTTCTTGATTTCTACCTTCATTGATTTCATCATCATGAAAAGCTCGGGAGTCTTTTTCGTCATCCCTTGCATACTATAGTTCATCACAAAGTTCTACTAACTTGGTGATGGTGACTAGAGAATTCTGTCAATCACTATCTTATCTGGAAGATTAACTCCCACTTGATTCAAGCGATTGTAGTACCCAGACAATCTGAGCACATGCTCACTAGTTGAGCGATTCTCCTCCATCTTTTTGCTATAGAACTTTGTTGGAGACTTCATATCTCTCAACTCGGGTATTTGCTTGAAATATTAACTTCAACTCCTGGAACATCTCATATGGTCCATGACGTTCAAAACGTCTTTGAAGTCACGATTCTAAGCCGTTAAGCATGGTGCACTAAACTATCAAGTAGTCATCATATTGAGCTAGCCAAACGTTCATAACGTCTGCATCTGCTCCTGCAATAGGTCCGTCACCTAGCGGTGCATCAAGGACATAATTCTTCTGTGCAACAATGAGGATAAACCTCAGATCACGGATCCAATCCGCATCATTGCTACTAACATCTTTCAATATAATTTTCTCTAGGAACATATCAAAGTAAACACAGGGAAGCAACAACGCGAGCTATTGATCTACAACATGATTTACAAAATACTACCAGGACTAAGTTCATGATAAATTTAAGTTCAATTAATCATATTACTTAAGAACTCCCACTTAGATAGACATCCCTCTAATCCTCTAAGTGATCACGTGATCCAAATCAACTAAACCATGTCCGATCATCACGTGAGATGGAGTAGTTTCAATGGTGAACATCACTATGTTGATCATATCTACTATATGATTCACGCTCGACCTTTCGGTCTCCGTGTTCCGAGGCCATATCTGTATATGCTTGGCTCGTCAAGTATAACCTGAGTATTCCGCGTGTGCAACTGTTTTGCACCCGTTGTATTTGAACGTAGAGCCTATCACACCCGATCATCACGTGGTGTCTCAGCACGAAGAACTTTCGCAACGGTGCATACTCAGGGAGAACACTTCTTGATAATTAGTGAGAGATCATCTTAAATGCTACCGTCGAACTAAGCAAAATAAGATGTATAAAAGATAAACATCATATGCAATCAAAATATGTGACATGATATGGCCATCATCATCTTGCTTCTTTGATCTCCATCTCCAAAGTACTGTCATGATCTATATCGTTACTGGCATGACACCATGATCTCCATCATCTTGATCTATATCAATGTGTCGTCACGTGGTCGTCTCGCCAACACTTGCTCTTGCAACTATTGCTATCGCATAGCGATAAAGTAAAGCAATTATTGGGTGCTTGCATCTTATGCAATAGACAGACAACCATAAGGCTTTTGCCAGTTGCCGATAAGTTCAACAAAACATGATCATCTTATATAACAACTTATAACTCATCACGTTTTTACCATATCACATCACAACATGCCCTGCAAAAACAAGTTAGACGTCCTCTACTTTGTTGTTGCAAATTTTACGTGGCTGCTACGGGCTTAAGCAAGAACCAATCTCACCTACGCATCAAATCCACAACGATAGTTTGTCAAATAGACTCCGTTTTAACCTTCGCAAGGACCGGGCGTAGCCATACTCGGTTCAACTAAAGTTGGAGAAACAGTCACCCACAAGTCACCTATGTGCAAAGCACGTCGGGGAAACCGGTCTCGCGTAAGCGTACGCGTAATGTCGGTCCGGTCCGCTTCATCCAACAATACCGCCGAACCAAAGTATGACATGCTGGTAGGCAGTATGACTTATATCGCCCACAACTCACTTGTGTTCTACTCGTGCATATAACATCAAACCATAAAACCTAGGCTTGGATGCCATTGTTGGGGAACGTAGTAATTTCAAAAAAATTCCTACGCACATGCAAGATCATGGTGATGCATAGCAACGAGGGGGAGAGTCTGATCTACGTACCCTTGTACATCACAACGGAAGCATTGACACAACATAGAGGAAGTAGTCGTACGTCTTCTTCCCGATCCGACCGATCCAAGCACCGTTACTCCGGCACCTCCGAGTTCTTAACACACGTACAGCTCAATGACGATCCTCGGGCTCCGATCTAGCAAAGCGTCGAGGAAGAGTTCCGTCAGCACGACGGCGTGGTGACGATCTTGATGTACTACCGACGCAGGGCTTCGCCTAAGCACTGCAACAATATGATCGAGGTGGAATTCGGTGGCAGGGGGCACCGCACACGGCTAAGGAACGATCACCAAGGATCAACTTGTGTGTCATGGGGTGCCCCCTTGCCTCCGTATATAAAGGAGCAAGGGGGAGGGGCCGGCCGGCCTAGGAGGAGGCGCGCCAAGGGGAGTCCTACTCCCACCGGGAGTAGGACTCCCTCCTTCCTTGTTGGAGTAGGAGAAGGGGAAAGAGGTGGAGAGGAATAAGGAAAAGGGGGCTGCGCCCCTTGTCCAATTCGGACCAGAGGGGGGGCGCAGGCCTCCTTCCTTTTGGCCTCTCTCCTCTATTCCCGTATGGCCCAATAAGGCCCATATACTCCCCGGCGAATTCCCGTAACTCTCCGGTACTCCGAAAAATACCCGAATCACTCAGAACCTTTCCGAAGTCCGAATATAGTCGTCCAATATATCGATCTTTACATCTCGACCATTTCGAGACTCCTCGTCATGTCCCCGATCTCATCCGGGCTCCGAACTCCTTCGGTACATCAAAACTCATAAACTCATAATATAACTGTCATCGAAACCTTAAGCGTGCGGACACTATGGTTCGAGAACAATGTAGACATGACCGAGACACGTCTCCGGTCAATAACCAATAGCGGGACCTGGATGCCCATATTGGCTCCTACATATTCTACGAAGATCTTTATCGGTCAGACCGCATAACAGCATACGTTGTTCCCTTTGTCATCGGTATGTTACTTGCCCGAGATTCGATCGTCGGTATCCAATACCTAGTTCAATCTCGTTACCGGCAAGTCTCTTTACTCGTTCCGTAATACATCATCTCGCAACTAACTCATTAGTCACAATGCTTGCAAGGCTTATGTGATGTGTATTACCGAGAGGGCCCAGAGATACCTCTCCGACAATCGGAGTGACAAATCCTAATCTCGAAATACGCCAACCCAACATCTACCTTTGGAGACACCTGTAGTACTCCTTTATAATCACCCAGTTACGTTGTGACGTTTGGTAGTACCCAAAGTGTTCCTCCGGTAAACGGGAGTTGGATAATCTCATAGTCATAGGAACATGTATAAGTCATGAAGAAAGCAATAGCAACATACTAAACGATCGGGTGCTAAGCTAATGGAATGGTTCATGTCAATCCGATCATTCAACTAATGATGTGACCTCGTTAATCAAATAACAACTCTTTTGTCTATGGTTAGGAAACATAACCATCTTTGATTAACGAGCTAGTCAAGTAGAGGCATACTGGTGACACTCTGTTTGTCTATGTATTCACACATGTATTATGTTTCCGGTTAATACAATTCTAGCATGAATAATAAACATTTATCATGATATAAGGAAATAAATAATAACTTTATTATTGCCTCTAGGGCATATTTCCTTCAGTCTCCCACTTGCACTAGAGTCAACAATCTAGATCACATCACCATGTGATTAACATCAATAGTTCACATCATCATGTGATTAACACCCATATTTCACATCGCCATGTGACCAATACCCAAAGGGTTTACTAGATTCAGTAATCTAGTTCATATCACTATGTGATTAACACCCAAAGAGTACTAAGGTGTGATCATGTTTTGCTTGTGAGAGAATCTTAGTCAACGGGTCTGCCACATTCAGATCCACATGTATTTTGCAAATTTCTATGTCAACAATGCTCTGCATGGAGCTACTCTAGCTAATTGCTCCCACTTTCAATATGTATCTAGACCGAGACTTAGAGTCATCTAGATTAGTGTCAAAACTTGCATCGGCGTAACCCTTTACGACGAGCCCTTTGTCACGTCCATAATCGAGAAACATATCCTTATTTCACTAAGGATAATTCTGACCGCTGTCCAGTGATCTACTCCTAGATCACTATTGTACTCCCTTGCCAAATCAGTGTAGGGTATACAATAGATCTGGTACACAGAATGGCATACTTTATAGAACATATGGCTGATGCATAGGGAATGACTTTCATTCTCTTTCTATCTTCTGCCGTGGTCGGGCTTTGAGTCTTACTCAACTTCACACCTTGTACTACAGGCAAGAACTCTTTCTTTGACTGCTCCATTTTTGAACTACTTCAAAATCTTGTCAAGGTATGTACTCATTGAAAAAAAACTTATCAAGCGTCTTGATCTATCTCTATAGATCTTGGAGCTCAATATGTAAGCAGCTTCACCGAAGTCTTTCTTTGAAAAACTCCTTTCAAACACTCCTTTATGCTTTACAGAATAATTCTACATTATTTCCGATCAACAATTCACATATACTTTATCAGAAATGCTGTAGTGCTCCCACTCACTTTCTTGTAAATACAGGCTTCACCGCAAGTCTGTATAAAACTATATGCTTTGATCAACTTATCAAAGCGTGTATTCCAACTCTGAGATGCTTGCACCAGTCCATAGATGAATCGCTGGAGCTTGCATATTTTGTTAGCACCTTTAGGATTGACAAAACCTACTGGTTGCATCATATACAACTCTTCTTTAAGAAATCCATTAAGGAATGCAGTTTTGTTTATCCATTTGCCAGATTTCATAAAATGCGGCAATTGCTAACATGATTCGGACAGACTTAAGCATAGATACGGGTGAGAAACTCTCATCGTAGTCAACACTTTGAACTTGTCGAAAACCTTTTGCGACAATTCTAGCTTTGTAGATAGTAACACTACTATCAGCGTCCGTCTTCCTCTTGACGATCCATTTATTCTCAATTGCTTGCTGATCATCGGGCAAGTCAACCAAAGTCCAAACTTTGTTCTCATACATGGATCATATCTCAGATTTCATGGCCTCAAACCATTTCGCGGAATCTGGGCTCATCATCGCTTCCTTATAGTTCGCAAGTTCGTCATGTTCTAGTAACATGACTTCCAGCATAGGATTACCGTACCACTCTGGTGCGGATCTCACTCTGGTTTACCTACAAGATTCGGTAGTAACTTGATCTGAAGTTACATGATCATCATCATTAGCTTCCTCACTAATTGGTGTAGGTGTCACAGAAACTGGTTTCTGTGATGTACTACTTTCCAATAAGGGAGAAGGTACAATTACCTTATCAAGTTTTCCACTGTCCTCCCACTCACTTCTTTCGAGAGAAACTCCTTTTCTGGAAAGGATCCATTCTCGGCAACGAATATCTTGCCTTCGGATCTGTGATAGAAGGTGTACCCAACAGTCTCCTTTTGGGTATCCTATGAAGACATATTTCTCTGATTTGGTTTTGAGCTTATCAGGATGAAACTTTTTCACATAAGCATCACAACCCCAAACTTTAAGAAACGACTACTTTGGTTTCTTGCTAAACCACAGTTCAGATTGTGTCGTCTCAACGGACTTAGATGGTGCCCCTTTTTTTTAACGTGAATGCAGCTGTCTCTAATGCATAACCCCAAAACGATAGTGGTAGATCGGTAAGAGACATCATAGATCGCACTGTATCTAATGAAGTACGGTTATGACGTTCGAACACACCATTACACTATGGTGTTCCATGTGGCGTGAGTAGTGAAACTATTTCACATTGTTTTTAACTGAAGGCCAAACTGGTAACTCAAATACTTTTCTCTATGATCAGATCATAGAAAATTTATTTTCTTGTTACGATGATTTTTTTCACTTCACTCTGAAATTCTTTGAACTTTTCAAATGTTTCAGACTTTATGTTTCATCAAATAGATATACTCATATCTGCTCAAATCATCTGTGAAGATCAGAAAATAATGATACCTGTCGCGAGCCTCAATATTCATCGGACCACATACATCAGTATGTATGATTTCCAACAAATCTGTTGCTCGCTCCATTGTTCCGAAGAACAGAGTCTTAGTCATCTTGCCCATGAGGCATGGTTCGCAAGCATCAACTGATTCATAATCAAGTGATTCCAAAAGCCCATCAGCATGGAGTTTCTTCATGCGCTTTACACCAATATGACCTAAACGGCAGTGCTACAAATAAGTTGCACTATCATTATTAACTTTGCATCTTTTGGTTTCAATATTATGATTACGTGTATCACTACGATCGAGATCCAACGAACTATTTTCATTGGGTGTGTAACCATAGAAGGTTTTATTCATATAAACAGAACAACAATTTATTCTCTTAAATGAATAACGTATCACAATAAACATGATCAAATCATATTCATGCTCAACGCAAACACCAAATAACACTTATTCAGGTTCAACACTAATCCCGAAAGTATAGGGAGTGTGCGATGATGATCATATCAATCTTGGAACCACTTCCAACACACATCGTCACTTCACCCTTAACTAGTCTCTGTTCATTCCGCAACTCCCGTTCCGAGTTACTAATCTTAGCAACTGAACTAGTATCAAGTACTGAGGGGTTGCTATAAACATTAGTAAAGTACACATTAATAACATGTATATCAAATATACTTATGTTCACTTTGCCATCCTTCTTATCTACCAATCACTTGGGGTAGTTCCGCTTCCAGTGACCAGTCCCTTTGCAATAGAAGCACTTAGTCTCAGGCTTAGGATCAGACTTGGGCTTCTTCACTTGAGCAGCAACTTGCTTGCTATTCTTTTTGAAGTTCCCCTTCTTCCCTTTGCCCTTTTCTTGAAACTAGTGATCTTGTCAACCATCAACACTTGATGCTCTTTCTTGATTTCTACCTTCATTGATTTCATCATCATGAAAAGCTCGGGAGTCTTTTTTGTCATCCCTTGCATACTATAGTTCATCACAAAGTTCTACTAACTTGGTGATGGTGACTAGAGAATTCTGTCAATCACTATCTTATCTGGAAGATTAACTCCCACTTGATTCAAGCGATTGTAGTACCCAGACAATCTGAGCACATGCTCACTAGTTGAGCGATTCTCCTCCATCTTTTTGCTATAGAACTTTGTTGGAGACTTCATATCTCTCAACTCGGGTATTTGCTTGAAATATTAACTTCAACTCCTGGAACATCTCATATAGTCCATGACGTTCAAAACGTCTTTGAAGTCCCGATTCTAAGCCGTTAAGCATGGTGCACTAAACTATCAAGTAGTCATCATATTGAGCTAGCCAAACATTCATAACGTCTGCATCTGCTCCTGCAATAGGTCCGTCACCTAGCGGTGCATCAAGGACATAATTCTTCTGTGCAACAATGAGGATAAACCTCAGATCACGGATCCAATCCGCATCATTGCTACTAACATCTTTCAATATAATTTTCTCTAGGAACATATCAAAGTAAACACAGGGAAGCAACAACGCGAGCTATTGATCTACAACATGATTTACAAAATACTACCAGGACTAAGTTCATGATAAATTTAAGTTCAATTAATCATATTACTTAAGAACTCCCACTTAGATAGACATCCCTCTAATCCTCTAAGTGATCACGTGATCCAAATCAACTAAACCATGTCCGATCATCACGTGAGATGGAGTAGTTTCAATGGTGAACATCACTATGTTGATCATATCTACTATATGATTCACGCTCGACCTTTCGGTCTCCGTGTTCCGAGGCCATATCTGTATATGCTTGGCTCGTCAAGTATAACCTGAGTATTCCGCGTGTGCAACTGTTTTGCACCCGTTGTATTTGAACGTAGAGCCTATCACACCTGATCATCACGTGGTGTCTCAGCACGAAGAACTTTCGCAACGGTGCATACTCAGGGAGAACACTTCTTGATAATTAGTGAGAGATCATCTTAAAATGCTACCGTCAAACTAAGCAAAATAAGATGTATAAAAGATAAACATCATATGCAATCAAAATATGTGACATGATATGGCCATCATCATCTTGCTTCTTTGATCTCCATCTCCAAAGTACTGTCATGATCTATATCGTTACTGGCATGACACCATGATCTCCATCATCTTGATCTATATCAATGTGTCGTCACGTGGTCGTCTCGCCAACACTTGCTCTTGCAACTATTGCTATCGCATAGCGATAAAGTAAAGCAATTATTGGGTGCTTGCAACTTATGCAATAGACAGACAACCATAAGGCTTTTGCCAGTTGCCGATAAGTTCAACAAAACATGATCATCTTATATAACAACTTATAACTCATCACGTTTTGACCATATCACATCACAACATGCCCTGCAAAAACAAGTTAGACGTCCTCTACTTTGTTGTTGCAAATTTTACGTGGCTGCTACGGGCTTAAGCAAGAACCAATCTCACCTACGCATCAAATCCACAACGATAGTTTGTCAAATAGACTCCGTTTTAACCTTCGCAAGGACCGGGCGTAGCCATACTCGGTTCAACTAAAGTTGGAGAAACAGTCACCCGCAAGTCACCTATGTGCAAAGCACGTCGGGGAAACCGGTCTCGCGTAAGCGTACGCGTAATGTCGGTCCGGGCCGCTTCATCCAACAATACCGCCGAACCAAAGTATGACATGCTGGTAGGCAGTATGACTTATATCGCCCACAACTCACTTGTGTTCTACTCGTGCATATAACATCAAACCATAAAACCTAGGCTCGGATGCCACTGTTGGGGAACGTAGTAATTTAAAAAAATTTCCTACGCACATGCAAGATCATGGTGATGCATAGCAACGAGGGGGAGAGTATGATCTACGTACCCTTGTAGATCACAACGGAAGCGTTGACACAACGTAGAGGAAGTAGTCGTACGTCTTCTTCCCGATCCGACCGATCCAAGCACCGTTACTCCGGCACCTCCGAGTTCTTAACACACGTACAGCTCAATGACGATCCCCGGGCTCCGATCCAGCAAAGCGTCGAGGAAGAGTTCCGTCAGCACGACGGCGTGGTGACGATCTTGCACTTGTAGAAAAAAGCCCTTTAGTCCCGGTTCGCAACATCCTTTAGTCCCGGCTGTGCAACCGGGACTAAATAAGCGCGACTAAAGACCCCCCCTTTAGCCGCGGCTCTTACGGACCGCGACAAAAGTCTTTAGTCCCGGTTCTTGTGGCTGACCGGGACCAAAGGCCCACCACGTGGGCGCCCGTGGTCCGTCGGGGCCGAGGACCTTTAGTCCCGGCTCTCGTGGCCAACCGGGACTAAAGGCCTCCTCCGCAGGTTTAGGGTTTTAGCCCCCCTAAACCTGGTTTCTTTTTAATTTGTAGTGTTTTATTTGTTTTATATTTTATTTTGTGTTTTATTTTATTTTTGATGAAGTTTCAGTACACATATTCTACGCTTCTATATACATGCATATGAAATTTCAAACAAGAAGAATTCAAGAGGAATACATAATATATATTCAATCTCGGGTGACCATATACAACTTCGAACAAGTTTCCATACACAATTAGGATGGATGACCATATACAACTTCGAACAAGTTTCAACCTCGGGTATGCATATAAATTTCTTCGTCCTCGGTATAGTGTTGTCCTTTAGGATTGATGACTTCCCTCATGAAAAATCCTGCTAATTCTTCTTGAATTGGTCGGAAGCGAGCTTCTGGACTAAGCCTCCTCCGCAAGTTATCCATCGCGTTCCGCACGCTAGCTGATGCCTTCCGCTCAGTGGTTTGTCTCCGGATGTTCTCACAAACATAGTATCCACATAGATCGGTCCCCGATGGCTGCTTATCCACATTAACTAACTTTCTGAAATCTAGCTCATGTTTGAATTCACCGACAGTTTCTTCTGAGAACCGTCTCCAAACCCTACAGGGCAAAGAAAATTAAATGAATAAGGGATTTATTAGTTAGTTGATATTAGGAAATGAAGAGACCGATCGATATAGAGCTCAAATGATTGAAAATAATTACTTTTGCAGCATTTTTCTCATGTCGGCCCAACGCTTTGGATCCGAATCCTTAGAGTCCATGATTAGAACTGTGGAGGTGTGAAGTTCAATATTTAGCAGAATCCAGTGGAACCTGCGGACACGTTACATGCACAGTCATGCATAACTCATCGATTAGACATACCATGCATGGAGTAAACAAAATAGAATGGGCACAAGAGAGAAACACTCACCCAAAATGGTAAGGAAATAGAATATGACTTTTGAGTTGATGCTTTTTAAGAAACTTGTACAGGTCTTTCTCCATGTCTTTGTGGTGATGTTCTAACACATGTCCATTAACGATATGTGGGTCAATGAACCCAACATCATGGATGTTTCTTATTTTGCATTCCCAAATCTTCAATCTGCATAATAGCGTACGCAACAATATAGTTAGGACAATATATATAGTGCAGGCAATGAAGAACGAGATGAGGTAGAAATAAATCACTTACAGAACGTAGCAACTCAGCATAGATTTGTCGAGGGCGCGCAGATTGAACAGCTGGAATAATTCACTCATATGAACTTCTACAGAGTACCGTTTGATGTGATGCTCATTTGTAACATCCGCATAAACATATTCTTTGTCGGCCCATGTTATGAATTGCTTGTACCAACGTAGCAGATTTCGCATTTGTGTTGGTAGACTATTTTCCTTCTCAGGCTCGACGAAAGGCCCCTTCCGCACATATTGTAATGTTATCTCACCTGCAGGCGCATCCTCAAGGTCTAAGAAGGCACGAACAGTCAAACCCATCTCGGACGCTTGTTTCATGGCAGCCGCTACAGTCAATCCAAGTGCTGCCGCAGCTGCTATGATCTCGGGGTCCTCTTCCGGACCGGCTTTCACTATGAGCGGGGGGATCGATTGTTTCTTCTGCATCCCGAGCTGGTCAACTTGTTTCCCGCTTTTTTTACTTTCTTCCTCCTTCAATATTTTTGCTTGCCTACGAAGTTCATGTCCATAGTCGTCAGGCATATTCAGCTCGGCTTGGGACGGTGTCGTCAAAAAATCCTTAGCCCACTTCTTTTGCTTCTCAGTGAATACTTGCTTGGGCTCAGGCACTTTTTTCGCCTTCATATTCGCCTTCCATTTCTCATAATCAGTAGACGCGGCCAATGTGAGGTCAGCTTCACTCAGTTCCCCAGGCCTTGGGAGGAGAGGCTTCAGCGATGGCTCCGGTACCCTTGTGGTCTTAGGTACATAAGGGTCCGGGTTAATAGTCCAGGAGCAGGTTTCCTTGCTGTCCGCCTGCTTCTGCTTCTTTGCCGGAGGTGGATTGGGGGGCGTCGTACCCGCCGGAGGAGGATTGGGGGGCGTCGTACCCGCCGGAGGTGGATTGGGGGGCGTCGTACCCGCCGAAGGAGGATTGGGGGGCGTCGTACCCGCCGGAGGTTGTGGATCGGGGGACGGCGTCGAATGGCGTGAAGGAGGTGTAGGTGAACCACCACGACCACCACCACCGCCACCACCGCCACCACCACCACCACCATCGGAGGGGGGTGGACTTGCTAGCCTTGGCGCCTCGTCTGGAAACACTATGTACTTCTTTTTCCATAGAATGTACTGGCGCTTGACATCTCCAAGTCTGCTATCCCCTTCGGGTGTAGGTTTGTCAATCTCCAGGTCCTCAAACCCTTGGACTATGTCTTCCACCGTGACACAAGCATAGCCATATGGAATGGGGTTGTTGTGGTGGAGTGCTCCAGGTTTACAGGGTAAAGCACTGCCGCTAGCTACCTTCGTGGAAACGTTCCCCACGGGATAATGCAGATCACAGTCTTTCATCTTCTTTACATCATCCACGGGGTAGTGAGGCTCCGGTGCACGAATCTCGATCATCGGTGCACTAGCACCAGGCGGGGCATCCGTGGAAGCCACGCTGCTTCTCCGCTGCTGACTTCCGCAATCCGCTTCATGATCTTCATGCGGCCCTGCAGCCGATTTTTCTTTCAATAGTTCATGCACGGTCTGCTTCAACTCATGGAGTTCCGATGCAAACTTCGTCATAAGATCTGCATCCCGGTCCGTCTTTCTCTTACGGCTTCTGTAACCGTACGGGTCATTGTCCTGGGAAAACCCTACTTTCCACGAAACTTTGCCTTTGCCTCGTACACGTCCTTCGTGTTCATCATTCCCGAGGGCTAAAGTCAGTGCGTCTTTCTCTCTGTTGAACTTGATCAAGCCCGCTTGAGCTTGGGTCATTGCGTCAATAAGGGCTTGGGTCGGAGCAAAGCGTCGATGCCGGTGAACACACACCCCTGTCTCCGGGTCTAGCGTCAATAAGGGCTTGGGTCGGAGCAAAGCGTCTTAAGTATAAAGGAATTAAAAAATAAGATTAAGGGGACATAGAGGAGGAGGAATTAAAAAATAAGATTCTTTAAGTAAAAATTCTTTTTTTCTTCTTCTTCCTTTCTTCTTCCTCTTTCTTCTTCTTCCTTTCTTCTTCTTCCTTTTTCCTTTCTTCTTCTTTCTTTCTTCTTCTTCCTTTCTTCTTCTTCCTTTCTTCTTTCTTTCTTCTTCTTCCTTTTTCTTTTTTCTTTCTTTCTTCTTCTTTCTTTCTTCTTCTTTCTTTCTTCTTCTTCCTTTCTTCTTCTTCCTTTCTATTCTTTCTTTCTTCTTCTTTCCTTTTTCTTTTTTACTTTCTTTCTTCTTCTTCCTTTCTTCTTCCTTTCTTCTTCTTTTTTTCTTCTTCCTTTTTCTTTCTTCTTTCTTTTGGTTTTCATTTGGTTTTTATTTGGTTTTCATTTTTTTCTTCTTCCTTTTTCTTTCTTGTTTTTTCTTCTTCCTTTTTTTCTTCTTTCTTTTCTTCTTCCTCCTTTTTTTGTTTTTTTCTTCTGTTTGTTTTTTTTGTTTTCTTTTGTTTTTTTCTTCTTCCTTTGTTTTTCTTCTGTTTTTTTGTTTTCTTTTGTTTTTCTTGAGTTTTTTCTTCTTCCTTTTTCCTTTCTTCTTCTTTCTTTCTTCTTCTTCTTCCTTTCTTCTTCTTCTTTCTTTCTTCTTCTTCCTTTCTTCTTTCTTTCTTCTTCTTCCTTTTTCTTTTTTCTTTCTTTCTTCTTCTTTCTTTCTTCTTCTTCCTTTCTTCTTCTTCCTTTCTATTCTTTCTTTCTTCCTGCGGAGGACGGCAGGCAGGGCGGCGGGCGGCGGGCGGAGGGCGGCAGGGCGTCGGGCAGCGGGCGGAGGGCGTCGGGCGGCAGGGCGTCGGGCGGCGGGCGGCAGGGCGGCGGGCAAGGGCGGCGAGCAAGGGCAGGCATGGGCGGAGGCGGCGCTCACTGGGGACGGGGGCGGCGGCGCGCAGGGCTTCGGCGTCGGCGTCGGGGCAGGGCTTCGGCGTCGGCGTCGGGGCAGGGCTTCGGCGTCGGCGTCGGCGTCGGGGCAGATCGGCGTCGGGGAGACAGAGGAGAATGCCGCGGCAAAACTGCTAAGTGCAGTATATATAGACGCACCTTTAGTCGCGGTTGGGGAGGAGGACCGCGACTAAAGGTACCCTTTAGTCGCGGTCCCCCTCCCCAACCGCGACTAAAGGGTACCCTTTAGTCGCGGTCCCTCTCCCCAGCCGGGACTAAAGGGTTTTGGCGCCGCTTCCTTTCCCGCGCAGAAAGACCCTTTAGTCGCAGTTGGGGACAACAACCGCGACTAAAGGGTACCCTTTAGTCGCGGTCCGCCTCCCCAGCCGAGACTAAAGGGTCTGTGCTGAACTGGCGCGGTGCGGTGGGATGTTTAGTCCCACCTCGCTAGCCGAGAGGCTTCGACAGTGGTTTATAAGCGCGGCTGCACTCACCACTTCGAGCTCCTCTCGAATGCAGGCTTACGGGCCTATTCTGTTACTATGTGCCTGTGGGCCTACTGGGCCTTTTGCGGGCCTGAATCCTGGCCCATTAATGGGTTTCTAGTCGTATTCAGGCCGTGGTGGCCCAGTAGGTGGCATATTCTTTATTTTTTGCCTGTTTTTTGTTTTCATTTTTGCTTTATTTATTTTGTTTTGTTTCTACTTACAACAAAAAACTTATTTATTTTATTTTATTTTGTTTCTAATTACTTATTTATTTTTACTTTATGATAATTACTTATTTATTTTACTTTATGATAATTATTTCATCAAACACCTTGTGTGCATAGGAGAAACCAAAAACAAACCCACCACCACCCCACCACCACCTTCTGAAAATTGTGAAGTGAGCCGAGTGAAGTGAAGTGAGCTGAGTATATATAGGGATGGGCCTTTAGTCGCGGTTGGCCAGGCCAACCGGGACTAAAGCCCCTCCCGTCCGCCAGCTGGATGGGCTTTAGTCCCGGTTGGCCTGGCCAACCGCGACTAAAGGCCTTCTGCGACCTTTAGTCCCGGTTGGCCACGCCAACCGGGACTAAAGCCCCTCCCGTCCGCCAGCTGTCGACCGAGCGCGCTGGGCCCAGGTAGTTGGTCGCGGGTCTTCTCCCGAACCGCGACTAAAGACCCCTTTGGTCGCGGTTCGATTGTTTTGGGGACTAATGGGGGCGTATGGAAGCCTTGTTTTCTACCAGTGTTGATGTACTACCGACGCAGGGCTTCGCCTAAGCACTGCAACAATATGATCGAGGTGGAATTTGGTGGCAGGGGCACCGCACACGGCTAAGGAACGATCACCAAGGATCAACTTGTGTGTCATGGGTGCCCCCTTGCCTCCGTATATAAAGGAGCAAGGGGGAGGGGCCGGCCGGCCTAGGAGGAGGCGCGCCAAGGGGAGTCCTACTCCCACCGGGAGTAGGACTCCCTCCTTCCTTGTTGGAGTAGGAGAAGGGGAAAGAGGTGGAGAGGAATAAGGAAAAGGGGGCTGCGCCCCTTGTCCAATTCGGACCAGAGGGGGGCGCATGCCTCCTTCCTTTTGGCCTCTCTCCTCTATTCCCGTATGGCCCAATAAGGCCCATATACTCCCCGGCGAATTCCCGTAACTCTCCGGTACTCCGAAAAATACCCGAATCACTCGGAAGCTTTCCGAAGTCCGAATATAGTCGTCCAATATATCGATCTTTACGTCTCGACCATTTCAAGACTCCTCGTCATGTTCCCGGTCTCATCCGGGACTCCGAACTCCTTCGGTACATCAAAACTCATAAACTCATAATATAACTGTCATCGAAACCTTAAGCGTGCGGACCCTACGGTTCGAGAACAATGTAGACATGACCGAGACACGTCTCCGGTCAATAACCAATAGCGGGACCTGGATGCCCATATTGGCTCCTACATATTCTACGAAGATCTTTATCGGTCAGACCGCATAACAACATACGTTGTTCCCTTTGTCATCGGTATGTTACTTGCCCGAGATTCGATCGTTGGTATCCAATACCTAGTTCAATCTCGTTACTGGCAAGTCTCTTTACTTGTTCCGTAATACATCATCTCGCAACTAACTCATTAGTCACAATGCTTGCAAGGCTTATGTGATGTGTATTACCGAGAGGGCCCAGAGATACCTCTCCGACAATCGGAGTGACAAATCCTAATCTCGAAATACGCCAACCCAACATCTACCTTTGGAGACACCTGTAGTACTCCTTTATAATCACCCAGTTACGTTGTGACGTTTGGTAGTACCCAAAGTGTTCCTCCGGTAAACGGGAGTTGCATAATCTCATAGTCATAGGAACATGTATAAGTCATGAAGAAAGCAATAGCAACATACTAAACGATCGGGTGCTAAGCTAATGGAATGGGTCATGTCAATCAGATCATTCAACTAATGATGTGACCTCGTTAATCAAATAACAACTCTTTTGTCTATGGTTAGGAAACATAACCATCTTTGATTAACGAGCTAGTCAAGTAGAGGCATACTGGTGACACTCTGTTTGTCTATGTATTCACACATGTATTATGTTTCCGGTTAATACAATTCTAGCATGAATAATAAACATTTATCATGATATAAGGAAATAAATAATAACTTTATTATTGCCTCTAGGGCATATTTCCTTCACGTACTTGACATATTGTTCATCTAGTCTCTTATGCCACACACTGTGCCAGGCGTTCCTGTCCTTATTGCTCTCATTCTTCATCTTCATGTAGTAGGGGTCGATGATGGCCGATGCGAGGTCAACCAGGGAGTTCAGTTTGTTTTTGTCGCTGCCCAGACCTTGTAGCGGCTTTGGATGTTGACAAGATTCGACCATTTCAAGCACGAAACCTTGAGCGCTTTTAGATTGTTGATGGTGTCCACCGCAGCGAAACTGTAGTCGGAGTTGTTGATAAACCTGGAGAAATGCTCACAAGGCATTGTGGCCAGGTGGTAGTGGTAGACGAGGACGTCATGTCACACGCACAACTGGGCGACATCAACCTTCTGATCGTGCCCGGCATGACCCATGGTGTACTTGAGGTCGAGGCCGACCACTTGGTACTTGTCCTCAGCAAGGAACTGCTCCATAGTTTGGATGGAGCTCTCCATCGAGACCAGATCCTTCGTGTACACCACCGAGAGAGCCTTCCCCCTCACGTGGGTGTCCACATCATGTTGCGTGGTGAACTTCCCGTCGTTGTCGTCGTCGGCCGCTGGAAGCGCCATGGGAGCCATGGGGAGGGCCATTGGAACCGCTGGATGTCCTCTCTGTATGTGTCCTCGTGGGTGTGCTTATTGTGTCGTGTGAGACGAGAGATGAAGGTAAATGGCCACAGGAATAAAAGGGGGCCGGGCGGCGTGGATTCTCGGCGCGTCCGCATGGCAGTTTTTGCAGCGGGTAACTGCATTGTCGCGCCGCGCCCGGCGCAACCACATGCACACGAACGTGCGTGATCATGCACCGGCCCAAAACACTAGCAGCGTGCGTGGAGGGACGAGGGTAGAGCACTCGAAGGGACGCGAGCAGAGCGCGCCGCGGCCGCCTGAACCGCAAGCAACCACACACGTAGAGCAGTTGAACATGTAGGAAATGGTCGCCTACAAGCCGGCCAACAGTTGCGTCGTTGCGTAGAGAGCGACCGTGTGCTACCACCTCCGTCTAGTCTATAGTCCTCTTTATATTTTGTGGCATACTTTTCCCTCAAATTTAACCAACAAAATGTTAATGCATGTTATAAAAATTATATAATTGTAAACTATGTTCAAATACAAATCCAACTATATAATCTTTGGCGAGATGCATTCGTATTTTATTAGTTAAATCATACTTATAAACCAGGACGGGGGTATAGTAGGTAATTAAATCGCAAACATTTTTTATTAACCGTATGTGTATGTGGCCTTTCGTCCTCCTCTCGCAGGTCTTGTCACTCCGCTGCCGCAGACGGCTTGCAGCGCAAGCTTGCACAACGCGCAGGGGCGTTCTTTTGGCCAAATGGTGGTGCCAATGAATCGCCGGTGATCCCGTTCCGGCGCAACATCGCAGGTTCCCGCGCAAGCTTCCCGCCCGACTCGATGAAATCCCCCAAAATGCTAATGCTTACCTGTTGGAAATATGCCCTAGAGGCAATAATAAATAAGTTATTATTATATTTCCTTGTTCATGATAATCGTTTATTATCCATGCTATAATTGCATTGATAGGAAACTCAGATACATGTGTGGATACATAGACAACACCATGTCCCTAGTAAGCCTCTAGTTGACTAGCTCATTGATCAATAGATGGTTACGGTTTCCTGACCATGGACATTGGATGTCATTGATAATGGGATCACATCATTAGGAGAATGATGTGATGGACAAGACCCAATCCTAAGCCTAGCACAAGATCATGTAGTTCGTATGCTAAAGATTTTCTAATGTCAAATATCATTTCCTTAGACCATGAGATTGTGCAACTCTCGGATACCGTAGGAATACTTTGGGTGTGCCAAACGTCACAACTTAACTGGGTGGCTATAAAGGTACACTACAGGTATCTCCGAAAGTGTCTGTTGGGTTGGCACGAATCGAGACTGGGATTTGTCACTCCGTGTGACGAAGAGGTATCTCTGGGCCCACTCGGTAGGACATCATCATAATGTGCACAATGTGATCAAGGAGTTGATCATGGGATGATGTGTTACGGAACGAGTAAAGAGACTTGCCGTTAACGAGATTGAATAAGGTATCGGGATACCGACGATCGAATCTCGGGCAAGTATCGTAACGCTAGACAAAGGGAATTGTATATGGGATTGATTAAGTCCTTGACATCGTGGTTCATCCGATGAGATCATCGTGGAACATGTGGGAGCCAACATGGGTATCCAGATCCCGCTGTTGGTTATTGACCGGAGTCATCTCGGTCATGTCTGCATGTCTCCCGAACCCGTAGGGTCTACACACTTAAGGTTCGGTGACACTAGGGTTATAGAGATATTAGTATGCGGTAACCCGAATGTTGTTCGGAGTCCCGGATGAGATCCCGGATGTCACGAGGAGTTCCGGAATGGTCCGGAGGTAAAGAATTATATATAGGAAGTGCTATTTCGGCCATCGGGACAAGTTTCGGGGTCACCGGTATTGTACCGGGACCACCGGAAGGGTCCCGGGGGTCCACCGGATGGGGCCACCTGCCCCGGGGGGCCACATGGGCTGTAGGGGTGTGCACCTTGGCCTATATGGCCCAAGGGCACCAGCCCCAAGAGGCCCATGCGCCAAGAGATAAGGAAAGGAAGAGTCCTAAAGGGGGAAGGCACCTCCTATGTGCCTTGGGGAGGAGGGACTCCTCCCTAGCCGCACCCTTCCTTGGAGGAAGGGCCAAGGCTGCGCCCCCCCTCTCCCTTGGCCCTATATATAGTGGGGGGAAGGGAGGGCAGCCGCATTTAAGCCCTGGCACCTCCCTCTCCCTCCCGTGACACATCTCCCTCCTCCCGCAGCGCTTGGCGAAGCCCTGTTGGAATCACGCTACTTCCACCACGCCGTCGTGCTGCTGGATCTCCATCAACCTCTCCTTTCCCCTTGCTGGATCAAGAAGGAGGAGACGTCACTGCTCCGTACGTGTGTTGAACGCGGAGGTGCCGTCCGTTCGGCGCTAGGATCATCGGTGATTTGGATCACGACGAGTACGACTCCATCAACCCCGTTCTCTTCAACGCTTCCGCGCGCGATCTACAAGGGTATGTAGATCCACTCCTCCCTCGTTTCTAGATGACTCCATAGATTGATCTTGGTGACACGTAGGAAAATTTTGAATTATTGCTACGTTCCCCAACAGTGGCATCATGAGCTAGGTCTATTGCGTAGATTCTATGCACGAGTAGAACACAAAGTAGTTGTGGGCATTGATTTTGTTCAATATTCTTACCATTACTAGTCCAATCTTGATTCGGCGGCATTGTGGGATGAAGCGGCCTGGACCGACCTTACACGTACTCTTACGTGAGACTGGTTCCACCGACTGACATGCACTAGTTGCATAAGGTGGCTAGCGGGTGTCTATCTCTCCCACTTTAGTCGGATCGGATTCGATGAAAAGGGTCCTTATGAAGGGTAAATAGCAATTGGCATATCACGTTGTGGTTTTGCGTAGGTAAGAAACGTTCTTGCTAGAAACCCATATCAGCCATGTAAAACATGCAAACAACAATTAGAGGACATCTAACTTGTTTTTGCAGGGTATGCTATGTGATGTGATATGGCCAAAAGGATGTGATGAATGATATATGTGATGTATGAGATTTATCATGTTCTTGTAATAGGAATCACGACTTGCATGTCGATGAGTATGACAACCGGCAGGAGCCATAGGAGTTGTCTTAATTTATTTATGACCTGCGTGTCAACATAAACGTCATGTAATTACTTTACTTTATTGCTAACCGTTAGCTGTAGTAGTAGAAGTAATATTTGGCGAGACAACTTCATGAAGACACGATGATGGAGATGATGATGATGGAGATCATGGTGTCATGCCGGTGACGATGATGATCATGGAGCCCCGAAGATGGAGATCAAAAGGAGCAATATGATATTGGCCATATCATGTCACTATTTGATTGCATGTGATGTTTATCATGTTTATACATCTTATTTGCTTAGAACGACGGTAGTAAATAAGATGATCCCTCATTAAAATTTCAAGAAAGTGTTCCCCCTAACTGTGCACCGTTGTGAAAGTTCGTTGTTTCGAAGCACCACGTGATGATCGGGTGTATAGATTCTTACGTTCATATACAACGGGTGTTGATGAGCCTAGCATGAACAGACATGGCCTCGGAACACATGCGAAACACTTAGGTTGACTTGACGAGCCTAGCATGTACAGACATGGCCTCGGAACACAAGAGACCGAAAGGTCGAGCATGAGTCGTATGGTAGATACGATCAACATGAAGATGTTCACCGATGTTGACTAGTCCGTCTCACGTGATGATCGGACACGGCCTAGTTGACTCGGATCATGTAATCACTTAGATGACTAGAGGGATGTCTATCTGAGTGGGAGTTCATAAGATGAACTTAATTATCCTGAACATAGTCAAAAAGTCTTCGCAAATTATGTCGTAGCTCGCGCTTCAGTTCTACTGTTTAGATATGTTCCTAGAGAAAATTTAGTTGAAAGTTGATAGTAGCAATTATGCGGACTAGGTCCGTAAAACTGAGGATTGTCCTCATTGCTTCATAGAAGGCTTATGTCCTTTATGCACCGCTCAGTGTGCTAAACCTCGAACGTCGTCTGTGGATGTTGCGAACATCTGACATACACGTTTTGATAACTACGTGATAGTTCAGTTAAACGGTTTAGAGTTGAGGCACCGAAGACGTTTTGAAACGTCGCAAAACATATGAGATGTTTCGAGGGCTGAAATTGGGATTTCAGGCTTGTGCCCACGTCAAGAGGTATAAGACCTCTGATGATTTTCTTAACCTGCAAACTAAGGGAGAAAAGCTCAATTGTTGAGCTTGTGCTCAGATTGTCTGAGTACAACAATCATTTGAATCAAGTGGGAGTTGATCTTCCAGATGAGATAGTGATGTTTCTCTGAAGTCATTGGCACGAAGCTGCTAGAGCTTCGTGATGAACTATAATGTATCAGGGACATATATGATGATCTTTGAGATATTCGCGATGTTTGACACCACAAAAGTAGAAATCAAGAAGGAGCATCAATTGTTGATGGTTAGTAAAACCACTAGTTTCAAGAAGGGCAAGTGCAAGAAGGGATACTTCATGAAACGGCAATTCAGCTGCTGCTCTAGTGAAGAAACCCAAGGTTGATCCCAAACCCGAGACTAAGTGCTTCTGTAATAAGAGGAACAGCCACTGGAGCAGAATTACCCTAGATACTTGGTAGATTAGAAGGCTGGCAAGGTCGATAGAAGTATATTGGATATACATTGTGTTAATGTGTACTTTACTAGTACTCCTAGTAGCACCATGGTATTAGATACCGGTTCGGTTGCTAAATGTTAGTAAACTCGAAATAAAAGGCTGCGGAATAAACGGAGACTAGCTAAAGGTGAGCTGACGATATGTGTTGGAAGTGTTTCCAATGTTGATATGATCAAGCATCGCACGCTCCCTCTACCATCGAGATTGGTGTTAAACCTAAATAATTGTTATTTGGCGTTTGCGTTGAGCATAGACATGATTGGATTATGACTATCGCAATACGGTTATTCATTTAAGGAGAATAATTGTTGCTCTGTTTATTTGAATAATACCTTCAATGGTCTTACACCTAAAATGAATGGTTTATTGAATCTCGATCGTAGTGATACACATGTTCATGCCAAAAGATAGTAATGATAGTACCACCTACTTGTGGCACTGCCATGTAAGTCATATCGGTATAAAATGCATGAAGAAGCTCCATGTTGATGGATCTTTGGGCTCGCTCGTTTTTGAAAAGTTTGAGACATGCGAACCATGTCTATTGGTGTATATGCATGAAGAAACTCCATGCAAATGGACCGTTTGGACTCACTTGATTTTGAATCACTTGAGACATGCAAATCATACCACATGGGCAAGATGACTGAAAGCCTCGTTTTCAGTAAAATGGAACTAGAAAGCAACTTGTTGGAAGTAATACATTTTGATGTGTGCAGTCCAATGAGTGCTGAGGCATGTAGTGGATATCATTATGTTCTTACTTCATAGATGATTTGAGTAGATGTTGAGTATATTTACTTGATGAATCATGAGTCTGAATTATTGAAAGGTTCAAGTAATTTCAGGGTGAAGTTGAAAGATCGTCGTGACAAGAGGATAAAAGATCTATGATATGATCATAGAGATGAATATCTGAATTACGAGTTTGGCACAGAATTAAGACATTGTGGAAATTGTTTCACAACTAATACAGCCTGGAACACCATAGTGTGATGGTGTGTCCGAACATCATAACTGCACCCTATTGGATATGATGCATACCATGATGTCTCTTATTGAATTACCACGATAGTTTATGGGTTAGGCATTAGAGACAACCGCATTCACTTTAAATAGGGCACCACATAATTCCGATGAGATGACACCATATGAACTGTGGTTTAGAGAAACCCAAGCTGTCATTTCTTAAAAGTTTGGGCTGCGATGCTTATGTGAAAAGTTTTAGGATGATAAGCTCGAACCCAAAGCGGATAAATGCATCTTCATAGGACACCCAAAACAGTTGGGTATACCTCCTAATTCAGATCCGAAAGCAATAGAGATTGTTTCTTGAATCGGGTTCTTTCTCGAGGAAAAGGTTTGTCTCGAGAATTGAGTGGGAGGATGGTGGAGACTTGATGAGGTTATTGAACCGTCACTACAACTAGTGTATAGCAGGGCACAAAGAGTTGTTCCTGTGGCACCTACACCAATTGAAGTGGAAGCTTATGATAGTGATCATGAGACTTCAGATCAAGTCACTCCCAAACCTCGTAGGACGACAAGGATGCATACTACTTCAGAATGGTACGTAATCCTATCTTGGGAGTCATGTTGCTAGACAACAATGAACCTACGAGCTATGGAGAAGCGATGGTGGGCCCGGATTCCGATAAATGGCTCGAGGCCATAAAATCTGAGAGAGGATCCATGTATGAAAACAAAGTGTAGACTTTGGCAGAACGACTCGATGGTCGTAAGGCTGTTGAGTACAGGTGGATTTTAAAAGGAAGACAGACAATGATGGTAAGTGTCACCATTGAGAAAGCTCGACTTGTTGTTAAGATGTTTCCCGACAAGTTCAAGGAGTTGACTACGATGAGACTTTCTCACACGTAGCGATGCTAAGAGTTTGTTGGAATTATATTAGCGATTACTGCATTATTTATGAAATGTTGCAGATAGGATGTCAAAACATTGTTTCCTCGACGATTTTCTTGAGGAAAGGTTGTATGTGATACAACCGGAAGGTTTTGTCAATCCTGAAAGATGCTAATAAGTATTCAAAGCTCCAGCAATCCTTCTAAGGACTGGAGTAAGCATCTTGGAGTTGGAATGTATGCTTTGATGAGATGATCAAAGATTTTGGGTGTATACAAAGTTCATGAGAAACTTGTATTTCCAAAGAAGTGAGTGGGAGCACTATAGAATTTCTGATGAATATATGCTGTCGACATATCATAGATCGGAAATGACGTAGAATTTCTGGAAAGCATATAGGGTTATTTGGAAAGTGTTTTCAATGCAAAGCCTGGATTAAGCTACTTGAACATTGAGCACCAAGATCTATAAGGATAGATCAAAACGCTTAATGGTACTTTCAAACGAGCACATACGTTGACATGATCTTGAAGGTGTTCAAGATGGATCAGTCAAAGAAGGAGTTCTTGCCTGAGTTGTAAGGTATGAAGTTAAGACTTAAAGCTCGACCACGGCAGAATAGAGAGAAAGGACGAAGGTCGTCCCCTATGCTTTAGACGTAGGCTCTACAGTATGCTATGCTGTGTACCGCACCTGAAGTGTGCCTTGGCACATATCTGGCAAGAGGGTACAAAGGTAATCTAGGAGTAGATCACCAGATAGCGGTCTAAATTATCCTTAGAGGAATAAGGATATGTTTCTCGGTTATGGAGGTGATAAAGAGTTCGACATAAAGAGTTACGTCGATGCAAACTTTGACACTAATCCAGATTATTCTGAGTAGTAAACTGGATTCGTATAGTAGAACAGTTATTTGGAATAGCTCCAAATAGAGCGTGGTAGCTGCATCTAGGAAATGACATAGAGATTTGCAAAGTACATACGGATCTGAATGTTGCAGACCCGTTGAGTAAAACCTCTCTCACAAGCAACATGATCAAACCCAGAACACATTGAGTGTTAATCACATAGTGATGTGAACTAGATTATTGACTCTAGTAAACTCTTTGGATGTTGGTCACATGGCGATGTGACCTGTGAGTGTTAATCACATGGCAATGTGAACTAGATTATTGACTCTAGTGCAAGTGGGAGACTGTTGGAAATATGCCCTAGAGGCAATAATAAATAAGTTATTATTATATTTCCTTGTTCATTATAATCGTTTATTATCCATGCTATAATTGTATTGATAGGAAACTCAGATACATGTGTGGATACATAGACAACACCATGTCCCTAGTAAGCCTCTAGTTGACTAGCTCATTGATCAATAGATGGTTACGGTTTCCTGACCATGGACATTGGATGTCATTGATAATGGGATCACATCATTAGGAGAATGATGCGATGGACAAGACCCAATCCTAAGCCTAGCACAAGATCATGTAGTTCGTATGCTAAAGCTTTTCTAATGTCAAGTATCATTTCCTTAGACCATGAGATTGTGCAACTCCCAGATACCGTAGGAATACTTTGGGTGTGCCAAACGTCACAACGTAACTGGGTGGCTATAAAGGTACACTACAGGTATCTCCGAAAGTGTCTGTTGGGTTGGCACGAATCGAGACTGGGATTTGTCACTCTGTGTGACGGAGAGGTATCTCTGGGCCCACTCGATAGGACATCATCATAATGTGCACAATGTGATCAAGGAGTTGATCACGGGATGATGTGTTACGGAACGAGTAAAGAGACTTGCCGGTAACGAGATTGAACAAGGTATCGGGATACCGACGATCGAATCTCGGGCAAGTATCGTACCGCTAGACAAAGGGAATTGTATACGGGATTGATTAAGTCCTCGACATCGTGGTTCATCCGATGAGATCATCGTGGAACATGTGGGAGCCAACATGGGTATCCAGATCCCGCTGTTGGTTATTGACCGGAGTCATCTCGGTCATGTCTGCATGTCTCCCGAACCCGTAGGGTCTACACACTTAAGGTTCGGTGACGCTAGGCTTATAGAGATATTAGTATGCGGTAACCCGAATGTTGTTCGGAGTCCCGGATGAGATCCCGGATGTCACGAGGAGTTCCGGAATGGTCCGGAGGTAAAGAATTATATATAGGAAGTGCTATTTCGGCCATCGGGACAAGTTTCGGGGTCACCGGTATTGTACCAGGACCACCGGAAGGGTCCCGAGGGTCCACCGGGTGGGGCCACCTGCCCCGGGGGGCCACATGGGCTGTAGGGGTGTGCACCTTGGCCTATATGTGCCAAGGGAACCAGCCCCAAGAGGCCCATGCACCAAGAGATAAGGAAAGGAAGAGTCCTAAAGGGGGAAGGCACCTCCTAGGTGCCTTGGGGAGGAGGGACTCCTCCCTAGCCGCACCCTTCCTTGGAGGAAGGGCCAAGGCTGCGCCCCCCCTCTCCCTTGGCCCTATATATAGTGGGGGGAAGGTAGGGCAGCCACATCTAAGCCTTGGCGCCTCCCTCTCCCTCCCGTGACACATCTCCCTCCTCCCGCAACGCTTGGCGAAGCCTTGTTGGAATCCCGCTACTTCCACCACGCCGTCGTGCTGCTGGATCTCCATCAACCTGTCCTTTCCCCTTGCTGGATCAAGAAGGAGGAGACGTCGCTGCTCCGTACGTGTGTTGAACGCGGAGGTGCCGTCCGTTCGGTGCTAGGATCATCGGTGATTTGGATCACGACGAGTACGACTCCATCAACCCCGTTCTCTTGAACGCTTCCGCGCGCGATCTACAAGGGTATGTAGATCCACTCCTCCCTCGTTGCTAGATGACTCCATAGATTGATCTTGGTGACACGTAGGAAAATTTTGAATTATTGCTATGTTCCCCAACATTACGAGCCTGCTATAAAAACCCTCACGGCCGGCGAGTCATGCGTCGCATTTTCCGCTCCCTTCCTGTAGCTTATCTCATCTGCTTCTCCCACAATCGCCAATGGCACTGGTCCGTCGTCTTTGCTCAGCCACTTCACTATCATTAGAGGACAACTCCAGCAAGGAGGCTACACCGCAGCGGCGGCGCAGTCCCCGACGTAGTGTAGTGCGCGTGGCATCCCTGTTGGGTGTGTGCGGAACACCCACCACAGGCGCCGCGGCCGGTGCCCGTCGGCAGCTGTTGCTGGCCGCCGTTGCTGCCACACTACTGTCGAAAGCCAGGGCCACCGCCCGCTCCTCCGCCGCGGCTCAAAGGCGGGAGGTGGCCATCATGGCCGCCACCCCACTGCCGGCCACCGTGGCCATCACCCACTCCGCCACCGCGGCCCAAAGGCGGGAGGTGGTGGTCGTGGCCGCCACCCCGTCGTCGGCTGCCGTGGCCGCCAGCCCACCATCGACCACCGGGGTCATCACCCGCTCCGCCACTGCCGCCTGAAGGCGGGATGCGGAGGTGGATGCCCGCACGTGCGTCAACGACCTTGCATGCTACACCGAGTTCCCGCGGGAGGAGGAGGAGCGCCTCGTCGAGCATGCAAAGAGCCTTACCGTCGCCGTTGCCGCGGCACATGCGGCCTCAGAGGCGAGGAATCAGGAGATCTACGAGGAGCACTACTGCTTCAAGAGGGGTCGTTTGGAGCAGCAGAGGGCATTCGAGGTGAGCATCGCTGAAGGTGCAACAATAGTAGGCACCGTATTGCGGTTGCCCAGCTCGTCAGTAGGCTCCTCCTCCGCCACCTCTTACTGAGTGTGCTCGGCAGAGGAGAGGCAGCCGGAAGTAGTACAAAGCCCCTCCGCAGTAGTAGTAGTATTTAGGGGCTATTTTGTTCAGTTCATCTGACTATATATGTGGTGGAACTGTACAACGTACCCAAAATTAGCTAGTATATATAGTTGAACTAGCTATTTCAATACGTGGTTGGCAACAATTGGCGAAAAGTTTGGTCGGTTCAGCTGTTGAGTTGAACTGTTTGTATAAATTAAGAACGGATGCTTAATCTATGAATGAAATCTATGCTTAATTACTGAATTTTAGTTGCAAAAATTAGATACTGCTAGTGATTTTTAGTTTCATATTTTCACAAATCGCAGTGTTACAAGGATGACAAATGGCAATGTTACTAGATCAACAAATGTCAATCTTACCAGTTTGACAAATGGTAACATACCCAATATGATAGATGCAAATGGCACCAAATAGTTTCTAAGTGGTTGCACACGGGTCATCCAAAAGAACCGTTTGCGTTGAAGAGATGCACAAATCCTGCTCTTGATACGTCTCCAACGTATCTATAATTTTTGATGTATTCATGCCATGTTCATAATATTTTTACATGATTTGGTATG
Source organism: Triticum monococcum (assembly GCA_034509565.1). Taxonomy (NCBI): domain Eukaryota; kingdom Viridiplantae; phylum Streptophyta; class Magnoliopsida; order Poales; family Poaceae; genus Triticum; species Triticum monococcum. Next base: position 578,732,235 of record CM067844.1, on the reverse strand, counting down.
ATTTTGTTAGAACTAACTCGTACTGACGTTGTTTTCAGCAGAACTACCGTGGTGTTGTTTTTGTGCAGAAATAAAAGTTCTCGGAATGCGCTGAAAATCAACAGATTTTTTCTGGAAAATATAAAAAATACTGGAATGAAGAGTAACCGAAGGGGAGTCCCGTGGGCCCACGAGGGTGTAGGGCGTGCCCACCCCCCTAGGGCGCGCCCCTGTGCCTCGTGGACTCTTCGTGGGCCCCCCTGACTTGTTCTCGACGCCAACCTCTCCTATAAATCCCCAAACCTCTAGAAAATAACCTAGATCGGGAGTTCCGCCGCCGCAAGCCTCTGTAGCCACCAAAAACCAATCGGGACCCTCTTCCGGCACCCTGCCGGAGGGTGGATCCATCACCGGTGGCCATCTTCATCATCCCGGTGCTCTCCATGACAAGGAGGGAGTAGTTCACCCTCGGGGCTGAGGGTATGTACCAGTAGCTATGTGTTTGATCTCTCTCTCTCCCCCCCTCTCTCTCTCGTGTTCTTGATGTGGCACGATCTTGATGTACTGCGAGCTTTGCTACTATAGTTGGATCTTATGATGTTTCTCCCCCTCTACCTTCTTGTAATGTATTGAGTTTTTCCTTTGATGTTATATTATCGGATTGAGTCTTTAAGAATTTTAGAACACTTGATGTATGTCTTGCATGTGATACCTATGGTGACCATGGGGTATTCTATTGATTCACTTGATGCATGTTTTGGTGATCACCTTGCGGGTTTCGTGACTTGGGGAATCTATGCATAGGGGTTGGCACACATCTTCGTCTAAACTCTCTGGTAGAAACTTTCGGGCACTCTTTGTAGTTCTTTGTGTTGGTTGAATAGATGTATCTGAGATTGTGTGATGCATATCGTATAATCATACCTGTTGGGGTTATTACTACTGGAGGTAAACCGGCCTTCTGTAGCCGGGTTAACTCCTTGAAGATTAGAAGCCCATGAAGGTGCAAGGATGATGGCGCTTCACGAAGGCCCAAGGCCCGAAGGCGGGTTAAAAGCCTGTAAATGTAAACCGACCTAGTCATGTAACTTGTATTATAAGTTAGGAAGGATAAAGACCGAATCGAATACATTTATGATCTGGCTTCGGGACTCTGTAGCCCGGCGGGCATCAACCTATGTATATAAAGGGACGACCCGGCCGCGGTTTAGGGACAGAAAAAACAACTTGAGAGCCAGACAAAGCGGATTCGCTCCCTGGCCTTCGAAACCCTAGCAATACCAATCACAACTAGACGTAGGCTTTTACCTTCCTTGAAGGGGCCGAACTAGTATAAAATCCCCGTGTCCCCTTGTCCAGTTTAACCCCTTTGAGCTAACCCGTAGAGATAGCTCCACGACTAAGTCCTTTCACAAGGACATCTGCCGTGACAAACCCACGACAGTTGGCCCCACCGTGGGGCTATCACACGATGGTTTTGAGTTCTTGAAGGGCAACTTTGATGGACTTAAGGGATACGTTGTGGGCCGGATGACGAAGAGTCGTCGCGGCAAGCTCTACATCGACAATGCAGGATGGGGTCCCGAGGCCGATTCAATCGAGTATGGGTACCGGGTCCCCTTCGGTGGGATTCACGTCTTCATCGGCAAGATCGGCGAACCGGCCCCTGAGCCGGACATCTGCACCGACATCATCGAAACGGCTCGGCGTGCAAGTTCTTCGCCGGTTCAGCCTGAGGCAAGGCATGTTTTCGTAGGTGTCATCCATGGATCGAGATACGAGGACGGGACGGTGTCCGATGGAGAGACCGTGGTCTGTTCTGATGACGAGTCTTCTGGAGAGACCGAATCGCTTTATCATTTGCAGGACGACCGGGTTGATGGAGGATCTGAGGGCAACAGTATTCCGGATTCCCCTGATCTGCCAAACCGGGCCGCCATCTTCATGGCCGGCACACAATCAGTGCCTCATTCATCGACCGCCGCAGCAATACTCTCCGGTTCAACGACGGCTACACCGGCAGGGGCAGTAAGCTCTACGCCGCTTCTAGCCCAAGTCCTGTCTGACTTGTTCGACGCTTTGGCAATGTTGATGGCCGCAGAGGTGGATGCAGTAGCCAGGGATCAGCACAATGCGGAGATTGCAAAGGTGAAAGATCAGATAGCTCAGGCTAAAGCGGACCTGGCGGCAGAGAACGCTAGGATGGCTACAGAGCAGGCTGAATTGGAAGCACAGGCCTACCGGATTAGGCTGGATCAGAATGCTTCAGAGGAAGTCATGAGAAGGTACCGATTGCGTCTCCCATCGGTTTATGAGCCGCTGAATCTCTTCAACACACTAGGAGCAGGAGCTGGTAACCAACCCATACTAAACCGGGCGGAGGCACCGTGAACAGGAGCGCCGGTTCAACCACGCATGATCGACCCGCCTCGCCAGAACAACGTTGTGCCACAGTATGTACCAACACCTCCCAGGCATTATTCCAACCCGTTGGAAAATATTGTGGCCGCTGCTTCACGCCTGGCAGCCCTCCCAACTGACAGCGAGTCACCAGTTGTGGTGGAAGCACGTCGGGCCAGGGATCTCCTTCAAACAGCACTAAATCAATAGCAGGCATATTCACACAGTCGTGAGAGGATTCATTCAACTCCCTATCCAAGCCGGAGCTATAGCAGACACGTGGAGGACGAACCGGCTGTCTCCAGTAGTGCACGTCGCCGAAATTCACCACGAGGAAACAACCCGGCAGGGGGAGGCACTAATGCGCAGGATGTTGTGGACCACGGCCGCGCACGTCGAGAGGCCTAGTTGGCAGCTCGATACGGAGCACGACAACATACTCCAGTTCACCCTACGGGTTCAGTAGAGCCAGGTGTGGCGTTCAGTTCCTTAGGGGTGCCGTGTCTCACCCCCGCTTTGCGTAATGTGAGACTGCCCAAGGACTTCAAGGGACCTCGTAAGGTACCAAATTACACAGCCGATTTGCAACCAGAGGTGTGGGTGGAGAGCTATGAGATGACAATGGAGATGCTAGATGTGGATGAGGCAGTGTGTGCTAAATATTTCACCATGATGTTGGAAGGAACAGCTCGTACTTGGTTGAAGAGCTTGCCAACTAACTCTATCGGATCATCGGATCATGGGACGAATTGAAGCACCGGTTTATCCAGAATTTCAAAGATACTTGTAAACAGCCAATGTCAATCGTGGATCTGGCCGCTTGTGTCCAAGAGGAAGGGGAGTCCACGACCCATTGGGTTAAACGGGTCTCAGCGATTCTGCATGCATCAGATCGTATCAATGCAGACACCGCAGTGTTAACATTAGAGGGCAATTGCCGTTTCAAGCCGCTCAAGCAGAAATTAGGAAGGCTCAAACGTCACTGCAATTATATGTCAACGCTCATGGCCGCTTTGGTTAAATACGCTGATTCAGATAACACCAAGGACCCGGATTCAGAGGAGGAGAAACCAGATAAAGGGAAAAAGAACGGCAATGCCAAGGGTCAGCAGCCTAATCCGGCAGGCCATGGGAACAGCGGTAAGCACAAAGCCGACAACAGCTTGAACTTTGTTGCTAACACCAATGCTCAGGAGAATGGCCAGCGCCGTAAGGGCAAGCAGCCCCAGAGGGGAGGAGGTTCAGGCCCCAATTTGGAGCGCTTGTTAAATCAGCCCTGTCCAAAGCATGGATCAAAGGAGAAGCCAACATCACATCTTTGGAAGGACTGTTATATCATGCGGGATTTCAAGAATTCCAATATGTTCCAGTATGATAATGGCCCGCCCGGCGGTTCAGGAGGTGGTTTCCATGGGCCGGGTTACGGAGGTGGGTGGTTCTGGTTCAGGGTTTCAAGGCAACCAAACCGGACACATCAATCAAGGGAACCAAAGCAACCAGGGAGGCTACAACCATCAGGGGAATCAGCAGCAACAACAGCAGTCGGGTTACCAGAGCAGTCCCAAGCAGCTAAATAGCGGGCAATATCATGTTTTCACCACTAGTTTGTGTAAGCGTGACCAGAAGCTTCACAAAAGGGCGGTAAACTTTGTTGAACCGGCAGTGCCTCAGTACTTACGCTGGTCTGAGCAACCCATTCTGTGGAGTAGGGAGGATCACCCACCTCGGGTTGATAATCCGGGTCACTTGGCCCTGGTGGTAGCCCCGCAAGTCGGGGGATACAAGTTTACTAAAGTGCTCATGGATGGCGGAAGCAGTATCAACATTCTATATTATGACACATTCCGTCGTATGGGGTTGACAGGTAAGAATCTTAAACCATCAAATACCGTTTTTCATGGCGTGGTGCCCAGTAAGTCTGCATATCCTGTTGGCAAGATAGCTTTAGAGGTGGCTTTTGGGGATGATTATGATTCAAGGTCAGAAACATTGATGTTTGAGGTGGTAAAAATCAAAAGTCCGTACCACGCCTTGTTTGGGCGGCCGGCTTATGCTAAATTCATGGCAAGGCCATGTTATGTTTATTTACAGCTTAAAATGCCAGGTCATAAGGGGACTATCACAGTACATGGAAGCAGAAAGATCGCTTTGGAATGTGAGGAAGGTGATGCGGCTTATGCTGAGTCGGTTTGTGCCACGGAGGAGCTAAAATTCTATAAGGAGCAAGTTGATCCGGCAGACATGACTTCTTTGAAAAAGCCAACTACGGAACACGATCCGACATTGAAGTTTAAATCGGCCATAGATACTAAAATGGTTGACTTTGTTCCTGGCGATTCAAACAAACATTTCAGCATCAGCGCTAACCTGGATCCCAAATAGGAAAGCGCGCTCATTGAGTTCATCCGTGAGAATCGGGACATCTTTGCATGGAAACCTTCTGACATGCCAGGTGTACCGAGGGAACTCGCTGAGCACACACTTAACATTGATCCTAAGTTTAAACCGGTCCAGCAGTATCTCCGCCGCTTCAATGAAGAAAGGCGTAAGGCTATTGGTGAAGAGGTAGCCCGCCTGTTGGCCGCAGGGTTTATTGTAGAGGTCTTTCATCCAGAGTGGTTGGTTAATCCGGTGCTGGTTCTTAAGAAAAATAGCAATTGGCGTATGTGTGTGGATTACACAGATTTAAACAAAGCTTGCCCTGCAGACCCCTTTGCTCTCCCTCGCATTGATCAGATAATTGATGCAACAGCAGGTTGTGATCGTTTGTGTTTTCTGGATGCGTATTCTAGTTATCATCAGATCAAGATGGCAGTTAAGGACCAGGAAAAGACAGCTTTCATAACTCCCTTTGGAGCCTTCTGCTATGTTTCCATGCCTTTTGGACTCAAGAGTGCCCAGGCAACTTACCAACGATGTGTTCAGAATTGCCTTCATATGCAAATTGGGCGCAATGTTCATGCATATGTGGATGATATTGTGGTAAAGTCCAGAAAGGAGGAGACATTGATAGATGATTTAAGAGAAACCTTTGACAACCTCCGGGTTTACAAGGTGATGCTCAATTCGGAGAAGTGTGTCTTTGGTGTCCCGGCAGGCAAGCTCTTGGGTTTTCTGGTGTCAAACAGAGGCATTGAGGCTAATCCGGAAAAAATTGCAGCAATTACATCCTTGGCTAAACCGGCGTGTATCAACGATGTTCAACGTCTGGTCGGCCGAATTACAGCTTTGAGCCGGTTTATCAGTCGCCTTGGAGAGAAGGCCATCCCCTTATATCAGATGCTCAAGAAAACAGATAAGTTTGTCTGGAGCGAGGCAGCTGATAAAGCGTTCGAGGATCTGAAGAGGCAGCTAGCTGAACCGCCCGTGCTCGCCAATCGATAAAGAGCCCCTATTACTATATGTGGCTGTTAATGCCGGGATTGTTAGCGTAGCCATTGTGGTAGAGCGCAAGGAGCTTGGAAAGGAATATCCGGTTCAACAGCCGGTTTATTATATCAGCGAGGTGCTCATTGAGTCAAAGCAGAGGTATTCGCATTGGCAGAAGCTGGTGTATGGAGTATTTATGGCAAGCCAGAAGCTTAAACATTATTTTCAAGGCCATCCCATCATAGTGGTCAGTTCAGCTCCTCTGGGTGATATCATTCAAAATAGAGAAGCAACTGGCCGGATTGCCAAGTGGGCTATTGAGCTTGGACCTCATGGGCTAAAATATATACCCCGCACAACGATCAAATCCTAGGCACTCGTGGACTTCATCAATGATTGGACGGAGTTACAAGCACCTGAAGAGAAACCAGATAATACATATTGGACTACTCATTTTGATGGGTACAGACAGTTGGAGGGCTCGGGGGCTGGAGTCATACTAACTTCCCCACGAGGTGACAAGTTTTTTTATGTCCTCCATTTACTGTTCCCGTGTACTAACAATGCAGCTGAATATGAGGCTTTGCTCCACGGTCATCGGATGGCTAAGGAGATGAATTTGAGCCAGGTTAAGTGCTTTGGCGATTCAGATCTGGTGGCTCAGCAGGTGTCTGGCACCTGGGATTCTAAGGACCCACTCATGGCTGCATATCGGCGAGAGGTGGACACAGTGGCTGGTCACTTTAAAGGTTATCAGGTGGACCATATAGACCAGCGGAAGAATGAAGCGGCGGACACTTTAAGGTGTCTTGGTTCCCAGCGTAAACCGGTCCCGCCCAATGTCTTTATTGATGTATTGCATAATCCGTCAGTCAAGGTTCCAACCGAAGAAGATCTGGCTATTCCTGATCCGGAGGCTCAGTTGGTGGTAGCTCTGCATGCCATACCGGATTGGACAATCCCCTATCTGGCTTACATGAACCAGGGCGAGTTACCAAACGATGAAACATTGGCCCGATAGATAATCCGGCGTTCTAAGTCTATGACCATACTCAACGGGGAGTTACATCGCTACAGTGTTTCAGGAGCAATTCAGCATTGTGTTTCTCCTCAAGAAGGTTGTCAGATTTTGAGAGAAATCCATGAAGGGGACTGCGGTCACCACGCCGGTTCAAAGTCTTTGGTTGCTAAAGCTTTTCGCCACAGATTTTACTGGTTGACGACACATGCTGATGTGGAAGATTTAGTCAAGAGATGTGATGGGTGTCAAAAATTTGCCCGACGTGCGGACATTCTGGCTCAAGAGTTGCGGATGATTCCAATTACGTGTCCGTTTGCGACTTGGGGGCTTGATATGGTTGGACCCTTCAAGCGATCCAAGGACAAAAAGACCCATCTGTTAGTAGCAGTTGATAAATTCACCAAATGGGTGGAGGCAGAGCCAGTCAGCAAGTGTGACGCAGCCACGATGGTTCAATTCGTCAAAAAGGTGATATTCCGGTTTGGCTTTCCACACAGCATTATAACTGATAATGGTACTAACCTTTCAAAAGGGAGACGGAAGAATTTTGTCAACATGAGCACATCCGGCTTGATCTAGCATCGATGGCTCACCCCCAATCTAATGGTCAAGCAGAGAGGGCGAATCAAGAAATTCTACGGGGCATCTAACCCAGGCTTATGATTCCCTTAAAGCGGACACCGGGTTGTTGGGTTGAGGAGCTACCTTCTGTGTTATGGAGCATCAACACCACACCCAATAGGTCTACGGGTTACACACCTTTCTTCATGGTCTATGGAGCGGAGGCCGTTCTTCCTAGTGACATCCGTCACGACTCCCCCCGTGTGACAGCTTATGTTGAAGCTGATAATGAGAAGGCACGTCAGGATTCTCTGGACCTGTTGGATGAAGAGCGTGATCTTGCAGCAGCACGATCGGCGATTTATCAACAAGATCTCCGACGTTATCACAGCCGCTGGGTTAAAACCAGAACCTTTCAAGAAGGCGATTGGTGCTCCGGCTCATCCAGGATCAGACTGATGTGCACAAGTTATCCCCACATTGGGAAGGACCCTTTGCGGTCAGCAAAAATCTGCACAACGGGTCTTACCACCTCATTGATGTTCGAGAGCATAAAGACTCACGTCAATCGGAGGAGGAGACCAAGCAGCCATGGAACATAGCTCTCCTTCAGCCTTACTATACTTGAAGCCATAGGCTCTTCATCTGCACATATTTATGACAGTGTATATATCATATAATAAACCAGAACCTCCGTTATAAGCGGGGTATCTGTTCTTTTTACATCTTGTGTGCCTTATACAAGTTAACTGACAAAGCGGAGTTTGATTAATCTAGTCTTAGCAGTTGCACGGATATAAAGAAAATCACTAGGGGGCTTGGTCATATTTGAACTACAGCTACACCTCTTGATAGGTATTGAAACCACGAAGGGATCTCACTAGGGGGCTTGGTTGTTATCACACCATAGCTACACCTATTGATAAGCATTTAGGCCACAAAAGAAAAATATGTGGAGCCAAAGAGAGTCTTGCATAAAGCACAAACTCAAACATGGCACACACTGAGCACAGCTCACAAAGTTACTTGGGGGCTCTTTTTGCAAAGCAACGAAGAGTTTGAAAGCACCCTTGTAATTGGCTATCAAGCCATGGCTTGGAAGCCTGGTGTATTCACCTAAAACCCCGGGTTAACCTGCCTTCATCAAGTAAGCCACTCCTGTCCAGGTAATCCTGGTATGACCCATCGAACGTTTGACATGTCAATCTTTTATAGACCCTAAACTTGTCAAAGTTAAAATGATGATTGGTTAATTAGAGGCCCATCTTAAAAGGCTTTGTTAAATGGTTTAACTCAGAGGCCTGGCAGCCCATGAAAAGCGTCGATTTGGAGCCTGGTAGCTCGTAAAAAGCCTTGCATATTTTCCTTTTTGAGTTTTATTTGGTAAAGTTCATAAGTATATTTTTTGATAAACCGGCGTCCTTGACCCGATTTGGTTTTAAACTCAAAGTTGTTGGCATATGATCAGTTATAAACCGGTGTTTATTAACCCGGTCTATTTTGACTAAATCACCAGTATTATAAAGAAAACCCGGTGGTTATCCCGGTCCGGTTTAATATATAGACCGGCAGGACAAAGATGGGGTTATCAAAGTTCCGGATTGGTATTAACACCTTTGCCATATACACCGTTGGTCAACCAATGAGGTATATTATTTATATTGCTTTTTGTACAAACACTTTGGTTATTTCATCTATGTATTGTACACTTCCTGGATATACTGACCTGTCTAGCGGTAAACCACTAGACACTTTTAAGTTGTTCAACATAGGAACACAATTCATCATGGGTTATGCATAAATATATCCCAAAGGGTGGCACACGTTGTCATGAGGCATTACAAAACATGCTCGATGGCATGACAAATAACGGAGTTTTGGCTATCCTATTACAAGAAGCCTTCAAAGCGGCTCCAATGGCATAATTGTTTTTCACAAGATCGGCACACGGTGGCCAGTAAACCGGCGACCGGTTTACGATGCTTCGTCTGGACGGTTTGATGGTTGAGGGCCAGTTTGTGTGGGCACTTCTTCATCCCTCCCGAGACGCTGGAAATCAACCATCGACCAATCGATTCCAGTTAAAGCTTGAAATACTGCTTCCTCATGGATAAGATTGGAGGGGTTAATATCAGGAGCATAAGTGTGCTTACGAATCGGAGGCACAAGTTCTTCAACTTCATGGATCTCGGCCGGCTGTCTTTTCCCTTCAGCGTCGTAAACCGTTTGAAAATGGGACAAGTCTATATCATCGGCCAGTTTGCTGGCTACTGGCCGCATCTGCTTGGTCAGCCGCCGGAGGTCATCGTTATCAAAGTTTGAACCATATAACTTCACACCTGGATATCCTTTAATGATATCATCCGCTTCAAGGTCTGGAATCCAGGCTTTGGCTCGAATAAGTGCGGTTAAAGCTCCGGACCTCGCAGCTGCCATCTTTAATTTGGCAATTTGGGCTAGTAACATGGCCAAGTTCTCAAGTGTTTCTTTAATCAAAGTTGGAGCCGATTTGTTATAAGCTGTCGTGCAAATAGCCCGCTGAGACCCAGAGTACAACTGTTCAACCAATGTATATGCCGCCTTGAGTTTCATGCAAATATATGTACCAAGATGAGCAATCCGGGTGCCTGTCACAGTTTAACATCAGCATTCTGATCAAAGATAAGGTTCCACAAGTTATACCAAATACATAAAGGGCACACTTACCAAAGATTGCAGAAGTCATGGTGTTAATTTGCCGTTTCAAACCAGCCAGTTCTTCCACAACCGGTTTCAAGGCAGCCTTGGCGTCTTCGGAACTCTTTATTAAACCGGATTTCTCGATCTCCCATTCAGCACGGTCTTTGTTGAAAGATTCTTTGAGTTTTTCCATGGCGGCTAAGGCTTTCGTCAGCTCCTCTTTGGTTTTGGTGGCTTCTTCTTGTTGGGACTTCACATTGTTTTGCAAGTCAATGATTCGGGTCTCTTTATTCCTCATATCAGACTGCAAACATTGAAGATATATCAAATGACAGGATACGTACATATTCTAAGTACAAACCACACAACAGGTTATGCACTTCGTACTTGGGGGCTAATGCCTATTTGCTCTAAATTGCTACAGTTTATACAAGTCTCCAGAACAATGTAAACATTATCCTTGACACTTGGGGGCTAATGTATGTTGATTCAAAAATGGATGCATGGATTAAAACCCGGATTAACTTGCTAGAGTCAAAACGGCCTTTGAGGGATACGCGGCAGAAAGCTATCTATTTGCTAAAGGGTAAATCTAGTTCTTATCAGTGGTTTAAAGTGTTACGAAGACCCGGGTTATGATTCACATTATAATCCGGCCCCTGAGGGCTATTTTGGCTAGCATTTTCAGGCTATGAAGCAAGATACAACGGAGGAAGAAAATACCTCATATCGCCCCTTCATCAAATTTACCAAACCGGCTTCATAATCCCGGTTTGCGTGTAAGCGATTCAAGAATCAAGAGTGAAGCTCCTCTGCGTTGAGATGAGCATAACTTGCCAAATCACTACTCCATTTGCCTTTTTCTCTAGTAGCCTGCTCTTCCTTAGCACTGTGTTGAGCCAAAACTACAGGATGGCCAGGAGAGCTATGGCCTATTCCAGTAATAATAACGTCATCACCTTGGCCTTCAGGGTTTTTGGTTGATGATGTTGGAATTTCAGCATCTTTCACCGGACTAGCCCGGTTTGGTTCTGCCGGTTCAGCATCGGGCGCAGCAGGCTCAACGTCTATTGGCTCATCAGTATTTTGGCCTTCAAGGGGCAGGTTAGCAGAAGTAGCTTCAAGATGAGGGCATTCCCATTCACTAGTTTGTTCCGGTTCACCTCTTTGTTCTTCTTGCTGGGTCTGGCTTTGGCCCTGCAGACAGAATAAAAGAGGATTCACATCCTATTCAAAGGATTTATGACACATTGAAAGGAAAAGTTTTTACAACTTACCCAGCCACAGTTTTGAAAGGGGGGAGTTGAGTTGTTGTCGATTCGCTAGAAGATGAAGGAGGTGTCACCTGATAATTTGAATCGGACGGATTAAGAGGCTGTCTTGGGGTAAGAATGGTCAGAAGTAGGAGAGACCTCAGACCGGCGCTTCCGAACCGGAGTATCAGGTAAACCGGCTGAAGTGACTTGCTGGCCACTGTGCCGGGTTGTCCGGCGAGCTTCATGCTGCTGAGTCTTCAAAATAAATGCTGGATCCCAGTGAGCAAGAGGATGAGAAAAGCTTACTTTCCGGACTGCTTGGCAAGTTTTTTGTGTTGGCATACAGTCTGAACCGGAGGGAAGGGTAATTACCTCTACATCATCAGCTTGACTAGCTTCTGCATCCTCCCGAGGAAGATCATTGTTAATGAGATGCATGAAAAGAGAGCCAAGTGAGTCAAGTTCTACCCCAACTTCTAGATCATGAGTGTCATCATCAAGCTCCATGTTGATCCGGTCAGCCGTTTTCCGTTTTGACGTCTGTTTTACGGCTTTGGTTTTGGGGCGGGATGGCTTGACCACTTTATCCCCAGTCGGCTTTGTCGCTTTCTCTATGGTTTTCCATTTCAAGAAGGGGTCATTGCCCTACATACACAGAAGAAGGGTTACAGGTTGCATAAGCTAAAAATATTAGAGATGAAAAGGAAGTATAATGCTTACAACAGGCAGTTTGTTCTTGGCATAGAAGGGACTCAGACCGGTTTGACTACAGGCCAGTTCCGATTCATTCAGAATCTTCTTTACGCCTTCAGTGACGTCTTCCTCAGATAATTGAAGGTTGCAATGGCATTGAGAGTCATCAACCTCACCGGTATAATCACACATTAAACCGGAATGATGGCTTAGTGGCAAGTTACTCCAGGATATCCAATAGCGCACAAAGTCCATGCCTGTTAAGCCATTGGCCAGAAAGGCCCGGAGTTTGGCGAGTTGAGGGGCATATTTCGCCCTTTCGGTGGAGCTTAAACGTTGCGGCATCGGATGGGTATTGGAAAGCCGGTGCTCACGAAAGCCTGGAAGGGGATTTTCGTCTTCAGGTGAAGTGTCTCTGCAATAAAACCAAGTTTGGTTCCATTCCTTTGGGTGGCTATGATGTTTGGCATGAGGAAATTCAACTTCTTTCCGCTTTTGAATCGAGACACCACCAAGTTCTGTGTTCGGGCCATTTACAAACTCTGTGCGCCGGTTTAAGTGAAAGAAATCCCGGAACAGTTCTACAGTCGGTTCTTCCTGTAAGTATGCTTCACAGAAGACTTGGAAGTTGCATAGGTTGGATACCGAATTCGGCCCAATATCTTGTGGATGGAGTTGGAAATTGGCAAGTACATCCCGGTAAAACTTTGATCCTGGCGGTTTGAAGCCACGGCCTATGTGGTCAGCAAAGACCACCACCTCGCCTTGCCTTGGGGTCAGAGGATTTTCTGTTCCTAGAACTCGCCATTTGATTTCAGTTTTCTTAGGAAGGGAGCCGATGCTGACCATCTCATTCAACTGAGTCTCAGTAACCCGGGAATGAGCCCAGTTGCAAGCAGTGAATTGTTTGGCCATTGCGAAACAAACAAGCTGAAACTGAAAGGCCGGTTTATAAATCACGCATGATGATATGCAAGATACAATGGAGCAAGAAACATACTGATATGTGAAATGCCGTAAACCGGAGACCAATGCAATAAGGGAAAAAAGGTAATACAAGGACAGGAGTCTTCAGACACTGTTAAACCGGACTATAACTGTAAAGGTAAAGGTCTCCTCCAGTTTATCAGAGGGCTAATGGTACAAATTGATTATACAAAGTTAAACCGCCTAGGCTGGCATGAGGAGAAACAGATTTCACAGAAACATATGATAATTTCGGATCTAAGATAAGACAGGAAAGCAAAAATATTTTGACCTAAAAAGGGTAAGGCCCGAACCAGTTTATGAAGGACTACATCAGCTTTTGCGCATAAGGATTTATGGTGGTAAACAGAAGATTAGCCACGGCAAGGGATACGATAAAGTGCGAAGCATTCATGTACAGGCCAAGGAAGAACAACACCAAAAGCTCCGATGAACTGCAAGAGCCGCGAGGAACAGGGAAACCCTAATGGATCTAGGAAAGAAGGGGGAAAGGACTCACTGCGACCGCGGAAGCAGCGGAAGGGCGCTGTGGAACTCTGGTGCGGACAGGTTGATGCAGCGGCCGATGGCGAGGCAGAGGCGAGGTTCGAAGATGATGGCGGCGCTCGAGTGCGGGGTCGTCAGGAGGAAGAGTAAGAAGAGATGAATGGGCAGCGGAAAGAAAGGAAAGGGGTCCTCTGCCCCTATTTATAAGGCAAAGTGATAAAACGGCAAGTGCGAGAATCGAGGAGCCCAAAAATGGATAATTTAATAAAAGTGTCGCCTCGGTGGCTGAACACACATTAAATGAAGGTAATCGTCGACATCAACGGAAAGATGACGTCAGGGCGGTTTATTATAATCTGGGAGTATGACGTCACGGCGGTTTACAAGATCAAGGTGAAGATATGAGGGAAGAATTTTTCTAAGTGTAGAAGATTGACATGAACAAGTTCAAACCATTCTGGGGCCTAATGTTGGGGATATTACTACTGGAGGTAAACCGGCCTTCTATAGCCGGGTTAACTCCTTGAAGATTAGAAGCCCATGAAGATGCAAGGATGATGGCGCTTCACGAATGCCCAAGTCCCAAAGGCGGGTTAAAAGCCTGTAAATGTAAACCGACCTAGTCATGTAACTTGTATTATAAGATAGGAAGGATAGAGACCGAAACGGATATGTTTATGATCCGGCTTCGAGACTCTGTAGCCTAGAGGGCGTCAACATATGTATATAAAGGGACGACCCGACTGCGGTTTAGGGACAGAAAAAACAACTCGAGAGCCAGACAAAACGGATTCGCTCCCTGGCCTTTGAAACCCTAGCAATACCAATCACAACTAGATGTAGGCTTTTACCTTCCTTGAAGGGGCCGAACTAGTATAAAACCCCCGTGTCCCCTTGTCCGGTTTAACCCCTTTGAGCTAACCCGTAGCAATGGCTCCACGACTAAGTCCTTTCACAAGGACATCTGCCGTGACAAATCCACGACAATACTCGCGGATACTTGAGGTGACATTGTAGTATCTGGGTGACATTAGGGTTTTGGTTGATTTGTGTCTTAAGGTGCTATTTTACTATGAACTCTAGGGCTGTTTGTGACACTTATAGGAATAGCCCAATGGATTGATCGAAAAGAATAACTTTGTGGTAGTTTCGTACCGTACAATAATCTCTTCATTTGTTCTCCGCTATTAGTGACTTTGGAGTGACTCTTTTGTTGCATGTTGAGTGACCGGAGGAGCCTTTTACCTCCATAATTATACTCCGGTTTAACAGTGTGTGAGCGCCCCTGTCCTGGTATTACCTTTTATCCATTATTGCATTGGTCTTCGGTTTATACCATTTCACATATCAGTATATCTTTTACTCCATTGCATCTTGTATATCATCATGAGTGATTTATAAACCGGCCTTTTGTTTTCAGCTTGTTTGTTTTGCAATGGCCAAACAATTCACCGCTTGCAACTGGGCTCATTCCCGGATCACCGAGGTTCAGTTGAATGATATGGTCAGCATCGGCTCCTTGCCTAAGAAAACTGAAATTAAATGGCGAGTCCGAGGAACAGAAAATCCTCCGACACCAAGGCAGGGTGAGGTGGTGGTCTTTGTTGACCACATAAGTTGTGGCTTCAAACCGCCAGGGTCAAAGTTTTACCGCGATGTGCTTGCCAATTTCCAACTCCATCCTCAAGACATTGGGCCCAACTCAGTATCCAATCTATGTAACTTCCAGGTCTTCTGTGAAGTGTACTTACAGGAAGAACCAACTGCCGAGCTGTTCCGGGACTTCTTTCCCTTAAACCGGCGCACAGAATTTGTAACTGGCCCCAACACTAAAATTGGTGGTGTCTCGATTCAAAAGCGGAAAGAAGTTGAATTTCCTCATGCCAAACTACATAGCCACCCAAAGGAATGGAACTAGACTTAGTTTTATTGCAGAGACAGTTCACCTGAGGATGAAAATCCCCTCCCCGGCTTTCGTGATCATCGGCTTTCCAACACCCATCCGATGCCGCAACGCTTAAGCTCCGCAGAAAGGGCGAAATATGCTCCTCAACTCGCCAAACTCCGGCCCTTTATGGCCAATGGTTTAACAGGTGTGGATTTCATGCGCTGTAGGATATCTTGGAGCATCTTGCCGCTAAGCTGGCGTCCCGGTTTAATGTGTGAGTACACCGGTGAGGTTGAAGACCCTCAACGCCATTGCAACATTCAAATATCTGATGAAGAAGTCACTGAAGGCGTAAAGAAGATTTTGAATGAATCGGAACTGGTCTGTAGTCAAACCGGTTTGAACCCCTTCTATACCAAGAACAAACCGCCTGCTGTAAGCATTGTACTTCCTTTTCATCTTTAATATTTTTACCTTGTGCAACCTGTAATCCTTCTTCTGTGTTTGTATGTATAGGGTGATGACCCCTTCTGGAAACGGAAAACCGTAGAAAAATCGGTAAAGCCAACTGGGGATAAAGCGGTCAAACCATCTCGCCCCGAAACCAAAGCCGTCAAACGGACGTCAAAACGGAAAACGGCTAACCGGATCAACATGGAGCTTGATGATGATACTGATGATCCGGAAGTTGAGGTAGAACTTGACTCACTTGGCTCTCTTTTCATGCATCTCATTAACAACGATCTTCCTCGGGAGGACGCAGAAGGCAGTCAAGCTGATGATGTAGAGGTAATTACCCTTTCCTCTGGTTCATACTCTATGCCAACACAAAAAAACCCGCCAAGCAGTCCGGAAAGTAAGCTTTTCTCATCCTCTTGCTCACTTGGATCCAACATTTATTTTGAAGACTCAGCAGCATGAAGCTCGCCGGACAACCCGGCATAGTGGCCAACAGGTCACTTCAGCCGGTTTACCTGACACCCCGGTTCAGAAGCGTCGGTCTGAGGTCTCTCCTACTCCTGACTATTCTTACCCCAAGGCAGGTTATTTCAGACAACCTCTTAATCTATCCGATTCAAATTATCAGGTGACACCTCCCTCATCATCTGGCGAGTCGACAACAACTCAGCTCCCTCCTCTGAAAATTGTAGCCGGGTAAGCTATAAAACCTTTTCCTTCAATGCGTCACAGAACTTGAATTAGATGCTAATCCTTTTATATTTTGTTTGCAGGGCCAAATCCAGACCCAGCAAGAAAGCTCAGGTCACCAATCCGCCCGAAGACTCGACCACCTTTGAAGAACCCAAAGGTGACCCGAAACAAACTTATGAACCGGAGGGCCCTCATCCTAAAGCCACCTCTGATGAACCACCCCTTCAAGGCTAAAACACCAATGAACCAGTAGACGTTGAACCTGTCGTGCCTGATACTGAACCAGCAGAGCCAAATCGGGCTAGTCCAGTGAGAAATGCTGAGACTCCATTGTCACCAGTCAAACACACTGAAGGCCAAGGAGACAATGTCATCATTACTGGCATGGGCCACAGCTCTCCTGGCCATCCCCTCATCTTGGCTCAACATAGTGCTAAAGAAGAGCAAGCTGCTAGGGAAAAAGGCAAATGGAGCAGTGATTTATCAAACTACGCTCATCTCAACGCCGAAGAGCTTCACTCTAGCTTCTTGAACTGTCTGCACTCAAACCGGGATTATGAAGCCGGTTTGGTGAACTTGATGAAAGAGCGATATGAAGTAAGTTAATCTCCCTTTGTTTATTGATTCATAGCTGAGACACTAGCCCAAGTAGCCCCCAAGGGCCGTTTTATGATGTTTAATCATAAACTGGGTCTTTGTAACACCTGAAGTTTCTCATCACCGATCCTCAAAACGGCAGGTCTATAATAAGAATCAAGACTCATCTTTTAACAATTAGATAACTTTCTGCAGCATAGCCCCCAAAGGTCGGTTTAACCTGGCAAGTTAATTCGGGTTTTAATCCATGCATCCGTTTTAGAACAGACACACATTAGCCCCCAAGTGTCAAGGATAATGCTTGCATTGTTCTGGAGACTTGTATAAAATGTAGTATTTTAGAGCAAATAGGCATTAGCCCCCAAGTATGAAGTGCATAACTTGTTATAGGCTTTGTACTTAGAACGTATATATCATGTTATTTAATATACCTTCAATGTTGCAGGCTAAACTGAGAAGCAAAGATGCCCGAAATTCTAACTTGCAAGAAAATGTGAAATCACAACAAGCAGAAGCTGCAAAGGCCAAAGAGGAGCTGACCCAAGCCCTGGCCGTAATGGAAAAGCTGAAGGAATCTTTCAACAAAGATCGTGCTAACTGGGAAACCGAAAAATCCGGTTTAACCAAGAGAGCTGAAGACGCCGAGGCAGCCCTGAAACCAATTGTAGATGAACTAGCTGGCTTGAAATGGCAAATCAATGCTATGACTTCTGCTACCTTTGGTAAGTATTCGCTTATGTGTTTTGCGTAAGTCAATTAACCTTATCACTGACCAGAATGTTGATATACATCTTTGGCAGGTACTCGGATTGGTCATCTTCGTACAGACATGCGGATGAAGCTCAAAGCGGCGTATACTTTGGTTGAACAGTTGTACTCTGGGTCTCAGCGGGCTATTTGCACGGCAGCTTACAACAAACCGGCCCCAACCTTGATAAAAGAAACACTTGAGAAGCTGGCCATGTTACCGACCCATATTGCCGAATTGAAAAAGCCAGCTGCCAGAGCAGGAGCTTTAACCGCACTTATTCGAGCCAAAGCCTGGATTCCAGACCTTGAAGCGGAGGATATCATTAAAGGAGACATAGGCGTGAAGGAAGACGGTTCAAACTTCGACAATGATGACCTCCGGTGGCTGACCAAACAGATGCGGCCAGTAGCCAGCAAGCTGGCCGATGATACAGACTTGTCCCGTTTTCAACCGTTTTATGACGCTGAAGGGAAAAGACAGCCTGCCAACATCCATCAAGTTGAAGAACGTGTGCCTCCGATTTGTAAGCACACTTATGCTCCTGACATTAATCCTGCCAATCTTATCCATGAAGAAGCAGTATTTCAAGCTTTAACTGGAATCGATTGGTCAACGATTGATTTCCAGCGTCTGGGGAGGGATGAAGAAGTGCCTACACCAACTGACCCACAACCATCAAACCGTCCAGATGAAGCGTCCTAAACCGGTCACCGGTTTACTGGCTACTACGTGTCGATATTGTGAAAAACAATTATGCCATTGGAGCCGCTTTGAAAAGCTTCTTGTAATAGGTAGCCAAAACTCCGTTATCTGCCATGCTATCAAGCATGTTTTGCAATACCTCGTGACAACTTGTGCCACCTTCTGGGATATATTGATGCATAACCCATGATGAATTGTGTTCCTGGGTACAACAACTTAAAAGTATCTAGCAGTTTACCGCTAGATGGGTCATGATGTCCAACAAGTATGCAATACATAGATGAATAATGAAAGTGTTTGTATGAACAACAATATGAGCAACATACCTCATTGGTTGACCAACGGTGTATACGGCAAAGGTATTAATACCAATCTAGAACATTGATAACCCCATCCTTATACTACCGGTTTATATAGTAAACCGGACCGGGATACCTACCGGGTTTTCTTTATAACACTGGTGATTTAATCAAACCAGACCGGGTCAACAAACACCGGTTTATAACTTATCATGTGCTGAAAACTTGTAGTTGAAAAGCAAGCCGGGTCAAGGACACCGGGTTATCAGAAGATACTTATGAACTTCAACAAAAAAAACTCAAAAAGGAAAATATGCAAGGCTTTTTACGAGCTGCCAGGCTCCAAATCGAGGCTTTTCATGGGCTTCCAGGCCTCTGAGTTAAACCATTTAGCAAAGCCTTTTAGGATGGACCTCCAATTAACCAATTGTCGTTTTAACTTTGACAAGTTCAGGGTCTGTAGAAGATTGACTTGTCAAATGTTCGGCGGGTCATACCAGGATTACCTGGATAGGAGTGGCTTACTTGATGAAGGCAAGTTAACCCGGGGTTTTAGGTGAATACACCAGGCTTCCAAGCCGTGGTTTGATAGCCAATTACAAGGGTCCTTTCAAAACTCTTTTTTGCTTTGCAAAAAGAGCCCCCAAGTAACTTTGTGAGCTGTGCTCAGTGGGTGCCCATGTTTGAGTCTCTACTTTGTGCAACACTCTCTTTGGCCCTACATATTTTTCTTTGTGGCTTAAACGCCTATCAAGAGGTGTAGCTATGGTGTGACAATAGCCAAGCCCCCTAGTGATATCCCTTCGTGGTTTTCAACCGATCAAGAGGTGTAGCTATGGTTCAGATATGACCAAGCCCCCTAGTGATTTTCTTTATATCCGTGTGGCTGCTGAAACCGGCTTAACAAAAAATTCCGCTTTGTCAGTAATCTCTTGTAAGCACACACATGATGTAAAAAGAACAGATGCCCCGCTTTAACGGAGGTTCTGGTTTATTATATAATATATACATCGTCATAAATATGTACATATGAAGAACCTATGGCTCAAGTATAGTAAGGCCGAAGAAGAGCTATGTTCCATGGCCGCCTGGTCTCCTCCTCCGATTTACGTGAGTCTTTGTGCTCTCGAACATTAATGAGGTAGTATGACCCGTTGTGTAGATTCTTGCTGACCACAAAGGGTCCTTCCCAAGGTGGGGATAACTTGTGCATATCAGTCTGATCCTGGATGAGCCGGAGCACCAAATCGCCTTCTTGAAAGGTTCTGGTCTTAACCCGGCGGCTGTGATAATGTCGGAGATCTTGTTGATAAATTGCCGAACGTGCTGCTGCAAGATCACGCTCTTCATCCGACAGGTCCAGGGAATTTTGACGTGCCTTCTCATTATCAGCTTCAATGTAAGCTGTCACATGGGGCGAGTCGTGACGGATGTCACTAGGGAGAACTGCCTCTGCTCCATAAACCATGAAGAAAGGTGTGTAACCTGTAGACCTATTGGGTGTGGTGTTAATGCTCCATAACACAGAAGGTAGCTCCTCGACCCAACAACCCGGTGTCCACTTCAAAGGAACCATAAGCCTGGGTTTGATACCTCATAGAATTTCTTGATTTGCCCTCTCCGCTTGACCATTAGACTGGGGGTGAGCCACTGATGGTATATCGAGCCAGATGTGCTCACGTCGGCAGTATTCCTCCATCTCCCCTCTTGACAGATTAGTACCATTATCAGTTATAATACTGTGTGGAAAGCCAAACCGGAATATCACCTTTTTGATGAACTTAACCGCCGTGGCCGCATCACACTTACTGATCGGTTCTGCCTCCACCCATTTGGTAAATTTATCAACTACTACTAATAGGTGGGTCTTTTTGTCCTTGGATCGCTTGAAGGGTCCAACCATATCAAGCCCCCAAGTTGCAAATGGCCAAGTTATTGGAATCATTCTCAACTCTTGAGCCGGAATGTGCGCACGGCGGGCGAATTTTTGACAACCGTCACATCTCTTGACTAAATCCTCCGCATCAGCATGCGCTGTCAACTAGTAAAAACCGTGGTGATGACCGACGTGATGAACCGACGTGAACCAAAGACTTTAGCAACCAAAGACTTTGAACCGACGTGATGACCGCATTCCCCTTCATGGATTTCTCGCAAAATCTCACAGCCCTCTTGAGGAGAAACACAACGCTGAATTGCTCCTGAAACGCTGTAACGATGTAACTCCCCGTTGAGTATGGTCATAGACTTGGAACGCCGGATTATCTGTCGAGCCAACGTTTCATCATCTGGTAACTTGCCCTGGTTCATGTAAGCCAGATATGGGATTGTCCAATCCGGTATGACATGCAAAGCTGCCACCAATTGAGCCTCCGGATCCGGAATAGCCAACTCTTCTTTGGTCGGTACCTTGACTGACAGATTATGCAACACGTCAAGAAGGACATTTGGCGGAACCGGTTTACGCTGGGAACCAAGACGACTTAAAGAGTCTGCCACTTCATTCTTTCGCCAGTTTATATGGTCCACCTGATAACCCTTGAAGTGACCAGCCACTGTGTCCACCTCTCGCCGATATGCAGCCATGAGTGGGTCCTTAGAATCCCAAGTGCCAGACACCTGTTGAGCCATCAGATCTGAATCCCCGAAGCACTTAACCGGCTTAAGTTCATCTCCTTAGCCATCCGTTCGTGCTCACTTTATCTGAAGGAAATATGCCCTAGAGGAAATAATAAAAGTTATTATTTATTTCCTTATATCATGATAAATGTTTATTATTCATGCTAGAATTGTATTAACCGGAAACATAATACATGTGTGAATACATAGACCAACAGAGTGTCACTAGTATGCCTCTACTAGACTAGCTCGTTAATCAAAGATGGTTATGTTTCCTAACCATGAACAAAGAGTTGTTATTTGATTAACGAGGTCACATCATTAGTTGAATGATCTGATTGACATGACCCATTCCATTAGCTTAGCACCCGATCGTTTAGTATGTTGCTATTGCTTTCTTCATGACTTATACATGTTCCTATAACTATGAGATTATGCAACTCCCGTTTACCGGAGGAACACTTTGGGTACTACAAAACGTCACAACGTAACTGGGTGATTATAAAGGAGTACTACAGGTGTCTCCAATGGTAGATGTTGGGTTGGCGTATTTCGAGATTAGGTTTTGTCACTCTGATTGTCGGAGAGGTATCTCTGGGCCCTCTCGGTAATACACATCACATAAGCTTTGCAAGCATAGTAACTAAGATGTTAGTTATGAGATGATGTATTACGGAACGAGTAAAGAGACTTGCCAGTAACGAGATTGAACTAGGTATTGGATACCGACGATCGAATCTCGGGCAAGTAACATACCGATGACAAAGGGAACAACGTATGTTGTTATGCGGTCTGACCGATAAAGATCTTCGTAGAATATGTAGGAGCCAATATGGGCATCCAGGTCCCGCTA
The DNA here is from genome assembly GCA_034509565.1 of Triticum monococcum. Taxonomy (NCBI): domain Eukaryota; kingdom Viridiplantae; phylum Streptophyta; class Magnoliopsida; order Poales; family Poaceae; genus Triticum; species Triticum monococcum. The sequence goes on along the minus strand of CM067844.1, from coordinate 578,709,943 downwards.
TTGGTTATTGACTGGAGACGTGTCTCGGTCATGTCTACATTGTTCTCGAACCGTAGGGTCCGCACGCTTAACGTTACGATGACAGTTATTATGAGTTTATGCATTTTGATGTACCGAAGGTTGTTCGGAGTCCCGGATGAGATCACGGACATGACGAGGAGTCTCAAAAAGGTCGAGACGTAAAGATTGATATATTGGAAGCCTATGTTTGGGCACCGGAAGCGTTCTGGGTGAAATCGGGATTTTTCCGGATTACCGGGAGGGTTACCGGAACCCCCCGGGAGGTAAATGGGCCTATTGGGCCTTAGTGGAAAAGAGAGAAGAGGCAGCCCACACCTGGCCGGCGCCCCCCACCTTTCCCAAGTCCTAATAGGACTAGGAGAGGTGGGCCGGCCCCCTCTTTCTCCTTCTTCCCCAAGAATCCTAGTTGGAATAGGATTGGGGGAAAGGAGTCCTACTCCCGGTGGGAGTAGGACTCCTCCCTGTGCCTCCCTCCTAGCCGGCCGAACCCCCTGCCCCTGGCCTTTATATACGGGGGCAGGGGGCACCACAAGACACACAAGTTAATCGTTCCTTAGCCGTGTGCGGTGCCCCCTGCCACCAAATTCCACCTTGATCATACCGTTACAGTGCTTAGGCGAAGCCCTGCGTCGGTAGTACATCAAGATCGTCACCACGCCGTCGTGCTGACGGAACTCTTCCTCGACGCTTTGCTGGATCGGAGCCCGAGGAACGTCATCGAGCTGAACGTGTGCTAAGAACTCGGAGGTGCCAGAGTAACGGTGCTTGGATCGGTTGGATCGGGAAGAAGACGTACGACTACTTCCTCTACGTTGTGTGATCGCTTCCGCAGTCGGTTTGCGTTGGTACGTAGACAACACTCTCCCCTCTCGTTGCTGTGCATCACCATGATCTTGCGTGTGCGTAGGAAATTTTTTGAAATTACTGCGTTACCCAACAGTGGTATCAGAGCCTAGGTTTTTATGGTTTGATGTTATTTGCACGAGTAGAACACAAGTGAGTTGTGGGCGATACAAGTCATACTGCCTACCAGCATGTCATACTTTGGTTCGGCGGTATTGTTGGACGAGACGATCCGGACCAACCTTACGCGTACTCTTACGCGAGACCGGTTCCCTCGACGTGCTATGCACACAGATGGCTAGCGGAAGACTGTCTCTCCAACTTTAGTTGAACCAAGTGTGACTACGCCCGGTCCTTGAGAAGGTTAAAACGGAGTCTATTTGACGAACTATCGTTGTGGTTTTGATGCGTAGGTGAGATGAGTTCTTACTTAAGCCCGTAGCAGCCACGTAAAACTTGCAACAACAAAGTAGAGGACGTCTAACTTGTTTTTGCAGGGCATGTTGTGATGTGATATGGTCAAGGCATGATGCTGATTTTATTGTATGAGATGATCATGTTTTGTAACCGAGTTATCGGCAACTGGCAGGAGCCATATGGTTGTCGCTTTATTGTATGCAATGCAATCGCGATGTAATGCTTTACTAGATTACTAAACGGTAGTAATAGTCTTGGAAGCATAAGATTGGCGAGACGACAACGTTGCTACGATGGAGATCAAGGTGGCGCGCCGGTGACGATGGTGATCATGACGATGCTTCGGAGATGGAGATCACAAAGCACAAGATGATGATGACCATATCATATCACTTATATTGATTGCATGTGATGTTTATCCTTTTATGCATCTTATCTTGCTTTGATTGACAGTAGCATTATAAGATGATCTCTCACTAAATTATCAAGAAGTGTTCTCCCTGAGTATGCACCGTTGCAAAAGTTCTTCGTGCTGAGACACCACGTGATGATCGGGTGTGATAGGCTCTACGTTCAAATACAACGGGTGCAAAACAGTTGCACACGCGGAATACTCAGGTTATACTTGACGAGGCAAGCATATACAGATATGGCCTCGGAACACGGAGACCGAAAGGTCAAGCGTGAATCATATAGTAGATATGATCAACATATTGATGTTCACCATTGAAAACTACTCCATCTCACGTGATGATCGGTTATGGTTTAGTTGATTTGGATCACGTGATCACTTAGAAGATTAGAGGGATGTCTATCTAAGTGGGAGTTCTTAAGTAAAATTAACTGAACTTAAAAATTATCATGAACTTAGTACCTGATAGTATCTTGCTTGTTTATGTTGATTGTAGATAGATGGCTCGTGCTGTTGTTCCGTTGAATTTTAATACGTTCCTTGAGAAAGCTAAGTTGAAAGATGATGGTAGCAATTACACGGACTGGGTCCGTAACCTGAGGATTAACCTCATTGCTGCACAGAAGAATTACGTCCTGGAAGCACCGCTGAGTGCCAGACCTGCTGCAAGAGCAACACCAGAAGTTATGAACGTCTGGCAGAGCAAAGTTGATGACTACTCAATAGTTCAGTGTGCCATGCTTTACGGCTTAGAACCGGGACTTCAACGACGTTTTGAACGTCATGGAGCATATGAGATGTTCCAGGAGTTGAAGTTAATATTTCAAGCAAATGCCCGGATTGAGAGATATGAAGTCTCCAATAAGTTCTATAGCTGCAAGATGGAGGAGAACAGTTCTGTCAGTGAGCATATACTCAAAATGTCTGGGTATAATAATCACTTGATTCAATTGGGAGTTACACTTCCGGATGATTGCGTCATTGACAGAATTCTCCAATCACTGCCACCAAGCTACAAGAGCTTTGTGATGAACTATAATATGCAAGGGATGAACAAGACTATTCCCGAGCTCTTCGCTATGCTGAAAGCTGCGGAGGTAGAAATCAAGAAGGAGCATCAAGTGTTGATGGTTAACAAAACCACTAGTTTCAAGAAAAAGGGCAAAGGGAAGAAGAAAGGGAACTTCAAGAAGAACGGCAAGCAAGTTGCTGCTCAAGAGAAGAAACCCAAGTCTGGACCTAAGCCTGAAACTGAGTGCTTCTACTGCAAGCAGACTGGTCACTGGAAGCGGAACTGCCCCAAGTATTTGGCGGATAAGAAGGATGGCAAGGTGAACAAAGGTATATGTGATATACATGTTATTGATGTGTACCTTACTAATGCTCGCAGTAGCACCTGGGTATTTGATACTGGTTCTGTTGCTAATATTTGCAACTCGAAACAGGGACTACAGAATAAGCGGACACTAGCAAAGGACGAGGTGACGATGCGCGTGGGAAACGGTTCCAAAGTCGATGTGATCGCGGTCGGCACGCTACCTCTACATCTACCTTCGGGATTAATATTAGACCTAAATAATTGTTATTTGGTGCCAGCGTTAAGCATGAACATTATATCTGGATCTTGTTTGATGCGAGACGGTTATTCATTTAAATCAGAGAATAATGGTTGTTCTATTTATATGAGTAATATCTTTTATGGTCATGCACCCTTGAAAAGTGGTCTATTCTTATTGAATCTCGATAGTAGTAATACACATATTCATAATGTTGAAGCCAAAAGATGCAGAGTTGATAATGATAGTGCAACTTATTTGTGGCACTGCCGTTTAGGTCATATCGGTGTAAAGCGCATGAAGAAACTCCATACTGATGGGCTTTTGGAACCACTTGATTATGAATCACTTGGTACTTGCGAACCGTGCCTCATGGGCAAGATGACTAAAACACCGTTCTCCGGTACTATGGAGAGAGCAACAGATTTACTGGAAATCATACATACCGATGTATGTGGTCCGATGAATATTGAGGCTCGTGGCGGATATCGTTATTTTCTCACCTTCACAGATGATTTAAGCAGATATGGGTATATCTACTTAATGAAACATAAGTCTGAAACATTTGAAAAGTTCAAAGAATTTCAGAGTGAAGTTGAAAATCATCGTAACAAGAAAATAAAATTTCTACGATCTGATCGTGGAGGAGAATATTTGAGTTACGAGTTTGGTGTACATTTGAAAAATTGTGGAATAGTTTCACAACTCACGCCACCCGGAACACCACAACGTAATGGTGTGTCCGAACGTCGTAATCGTACTTTACTAGATATGGTGTGATCTATGATGTCTCTTACTGATTTACCGCTATCATTTTGGGGTTATGCTTTAGAGACGGCCGCATTCACGTTAAATAGGGCACCATCTAAATCCGTTGAGACGACGCCTTATGAACTATGGTTTGGCAAGAAACCAAAGTTGTCGTTTCTTAAATTTTGGGGTTGCGATGCTTATGTGAAAAAGCTTCAACCTGATAAGCTCGAACCCAAATCGGAGAAGTGTGTCTTCATAGGATATCCAAAGGAAACTATTGGATACACCTTCTATCACAGATCCGAAGGCAAGATTTTTGTTGCTAAATTCGGAAACTTTCTTGAGAAGGAGTTTCTCTCGAAAGAAGTGAGTGGGAGGAAAGTAGAACTTGACGAGGTAACTGTACCTACTCCGTTATTGGGAAATAGTACATCACAGAAAACTGTTTCTGTGAGACCTACACCAATAAGAGAGGAAGTTAATGATGATGATCATGAAACTTTAGATCAAGATACTACTGTACCTCGTAGATCAACCAGAGTAAGATCCGCACCAGAGTGGTACGGTAATCCTGTTCTGGAAGTCATGCTACTAGATCATGATGAACCTACGAACTATGAAGAAGCGATGGTGAGCCCAGATTCCGCTAAGTGGCTTGAAGCCATGAAATCTGAGATGGGATCCATGTATGAGAACAAAGTATGGACTTTGGTTGACTTGCCCGATGATCGGCAAGCAATTGAGAATAAATGGATCTTTAAGAAAAAGACTGACGCTGATGGTAATGTTACTGTCTACAAAGCTCGACTTGTCGCAAATGGTTTTCGACAAGTTCAAGGAGTTGACTACGATGAGACTTTCTCACCCGTAGCGATGCTTAAGTCTGTCAGAATCATGTTAGCAATTGCCGCATTTTATGATTATGAAATTTGGCAAATGGATGTAAAAACCGCATTCCTGAATGGATTTCTGGAAGAAGAGTTGTATATGATGCAACCAGAAGGTTTTGTCGATCCAAAGGGAGCTAACAAAGTGTGCAAACTCCAGCGATCCATCTATGGACTGGTGCAAGCATCTCGGAGTTGGAATAAACGCTTTGATAGTGTGATCAAAGCATTTGGGTTTATACAGACTTTTGGAGAAGCCTGTATTTACAAGAAAGTGAGTGGGAGCTCTGTAGCATTTCTGATATTATATGTGGACGACATATTACTCATTGGAAATGATATAGAATTTCTGGATAGCATAAAGGGATACATGAATAAAAGTTTTTCGATGAAAGACCTTGGGGAAGCTGCTTACATATTAGGCATAAAGATCTATAGAGATAGATCAAAACGCTTAATTGGACTTTCACAAAGCACATACCTTGACAAGATTTTGAAGAAGTTCAAAATGGATCAAGCAAAGAAAGGGTTCTTGCCTGTATTGCAAGGTGTGAAGTTGAGTCAGACTCAATGCCCGACCACTGCAGAAGATAGAGAGAAAATGAAAGATGTTCCCTATGCTTCAGCCATAGGCTCTATCATGTATGCAATGCTGTGTACCAGACCTAATGTGTGCCTTGCTATAAGTTTAGCAGGGAGGTACCAAAGTAATCCAGGGGTGGATCACTGGACAGCGGTCAAGAACATCCTGAAATACCTGAAAAGGACTAAGGATATGTTTCTCGTGTATGGAGGTGACAAAGAGCTCACCGTAAGAGGTTACGTTGATGCAAGCTTTGACACTGATCCGGACGATTCTAAATCGCAAACCGGATACGTGTTTACTTTAAACGGTGGAGCTGTCAGTTGGTGCAGTTCTAAACAAAGCGTCGTAGCGGGATCTACATGTGAAGCGGAGTACATAGCTGCTTCGGAAGCAGCGAACGAAGGAGTCTGGATGAAGGAGTTCATATCCGATCTAGGTGTCATACCTAGTGCATCGGGTCCAATGAAGATCTTCTGTGACAATACTGGTGCAATTGCCTTGGCAAAGGAATCCAGATTTCACAAAAGAACCAAACACATCAAGAGACGCTTCAACTCCATCCGGGATTTAGTCCAGGTGGGAGACATAGAGATTTGCAAGATACATACGGATCTGAATGTTGCAGACCCGTTGACTAAGCCTCTTCGACGAGCAAAACATGATCAGCACCAAGACTCCATGGGTGTAAGAATCATTACTGTGTAATCTAGATTATTGACTCTAGTGCAAGTGGGAGACTGAAGGAAATATGCCCTAGAGGCAATAATAAAAGTTATTATTTATTTCCTTATATCATGATAAATGTTTATTATTCATGCTAGAATTGTATTAACCGGAAACATAATACATGTGTGAATACATAGACCAACAGAGTGTCACTAGTATGCCTCTACTAGACTAGCTCGTTAATCAAAGATGGTTATGTTTCCTAACCATGAACAAAGAGTTGTTATTTGATTAACGAGGTCACATCATTAGTTGAATGATCTGATTGACATGACCCATTCCATTAGCTTAGCACCCGATCGTTTAGTATGTTGCTATTGCTTTCTTCATGACTTATACATGTTCCTATAACTATGAGATTATGCAACTCCCGTTTACCGGAGGAACACTTTGGGTACTACCAAACGTCACAACATAACTGGGTGATTATAAAGGAGTACTACAGGTGTCTCCAATGGTAGATGTTGGGTTGGCGTATTTCGAGATTAGGTTTTGTCACTCTGATTGTCGGAGAGGTATCTCTGGGCCCTCTCGGTAATACACATCACATAAGCCTTGCAAGCATAGTAACTAAGATGTTAGTTATAAGATGATGTATTACGGAACGAGTAAAGAGACTTGCCGGTAACGAGATTGAACTAGGTATTGGATACCGACGATCGAATCTCGGGCAAGTAACATACCGATGACAAAGGGAACAACGTATGTTGTTATGCGGTCTGACCGATAAAGATCTTCCTAGAATATGTAGGAGCCAATATGGGCATCCAGGTCCCGCTATTGGTTATTGACTGGAGACGTGTCTCGGTCATGTCTACATTGTTCTCGAACCGTAGGGTCCGCACGCTTAACGTTACGATGACAGTTATTATGAGTTTATGCATTTTGATGTACCGAAGGTTGTTCGGAGTCCCGGATGAGATCACGGACATGACGAGGAGTCTCGAAAAGGTCGAGACGTAAAGATTGATATATTGGAAGCCTATGTTTGGGCACCGGAAGCGTTCTGGGTGAAATCGGGATTTTTCCGGATTACCGGGAGGGTTACCGGAACCCCCCGGGAGGTAAATGGGCCTATTGGGCCTTAGTGGAAAAGAGAGAAGAGGCAGCCCACACCTGGCCGGCGCCCCCCACCTTTCCCAAGTCCTAATAGGACTAGGAGAGGTGGGCCGGCCCCCTCTTTCTCCTTCTTCCCCAAGAATCCTAGTTGGAATAGGATTGGGGGAAAGGAGTCCTACTCCCGGTGGGAGTAGGACTCCTCCCTGCGCCTCCCTCCTAGCCGGCCGAACCCCCTGCCCCTGGCCTTTATATACGGGGGCAGGGGGCACCACAAGACACACAAGTTAATCGTTCCTTAGCCGTGTGCGGTGCCCCCTGCCACCAAATTCCACCTCGATCATACCGTTACAGTGCTTAGGCGAAGCCCTGCGTCGGTAGTACATCAAGATCGTCAGCACGCCGTCGTGCTGACGGAACTCTTCCTCGACGCTTTGCTGGATCGGAGCCCGAGGAACGTCATCGAGCTGAACGTGTGCTAAGAACTCGGAGGTGCCGGAGTAACGGTGCTTGGATCGGTTGGATCGGGAAGAAGACGTACGACTACTTCCTCTACGTTGTGTGATCGCTTCCGCAGTCGGTCTGCGTTGGTACGTAGACAACACTCTCCCCTCTCGTTGCTGTGCATCACCATGATCTTGCGTGTGCGTAGGAAAATTTTTGAAATTACTGCGTTACCCAACATTATCATCAGTTACCTTTCTGTTTTTATATTTTCAGATTACAAAAACATATATCTACCATCCATATTGCACTTGTATCACCATCCCTTCGCCGAACTAGTGCACCTATACCATTTTCCACTGTATTGGGTGTGTTGGGGACACAAGAGACTCTTTATTATTTGGTTGCAAGGTTGTTTGAGAGAGACCATCTTCATCCTATGCCTCCCACAGATTGATAAACCTTAGGTCATCCACTTGAGGGAAATTTGCTACTGTCCTACAAACCTCTGCACTTGGAGGCCCAACAACGTCTACAAGAAGAAGGTTGCGTTGTAGACATCAAGCTCTTTTCTGGCGCCATTGCCGGGGAGGTTAGTGCTTGACGGTATATCTTTAGATCTTGCAATTGAATCTTTTAGTTTCTTGTTTTATCACTAGTTAGTTTATAAAAGAAAACTACAAAAAATGGAATTGAGGGTGCCTCATATGCTTCATCTTTTTAATATCTTTCATGAAAATGATGGAAAAGAAAATTGTGCTCAAGTGTTAGAAGAAGAATGCATTAAAATGTTTGGCACTAAATATTTGAATGATTAACATGATTGCAATGTTGTTAGTATGAATTCTTTGAATCTCCATGATGCTAATGATATGCAAAGCCACAAGCTTGGGGATGCTATGTTTGATGAAGATGATATTTTTAGTCCCCCAAGTTTTGATGAGAAAATTTATTTTGATGATATCATGCCTCCTATTTATGATGATTATATTGATGAAAGTGGATTTGGAGAGGTCATGACTTTATTTAGTGATGAATCCACTATTTCGGAAGAGGTTCCAATTGATTATGAGAATAAAGTTGCTATCTATGGTGAATATTGTGATGAAGTGTATGCTATAAAGAACAATAATGATAACCATGAAATTTGTCATCTTGATTTTAATTTTCAATTGGATTATTCCTCACATGATAGTTATTTTGTTGAGTTTGCTCCCACTACTATTCATGAGAAGAAATTTGCTTATGTGGAGAGTAATAAAAATTCTATGCTTGTAGACCATGAAAAGAATGCTTTATGTGATGGTTATATTGTTGAATTCATTCATGATGCTACTGAAAAATTATTATGAGGGAGGAATATATGCTTGTAGGAATTTCAATAATATCAAGTTTCCTCTCTATGTGCTTAAAATCTTGAGGTTATGCTTGTTTTGCTTTCCTATGCTAGTTGCTTCTTGTTCCCGTAAATTGTTTGCTCACAAAATCCCTATGCATAGGAAGTGGGTTAGACTTAAATGTTCTAGTCATATTCTTCATGATGCTCTCTTTATGTTTCAATTCTTATCTTTTATGTGAGCATCATTGAAATCATCATGCCTAGCTAGGGGCGTTGAACGTTAGCGCTTGTTGGGAGGCAACCCAATTTTATTTTTGTTCTTTGCCTTTTGCTCCTGTTTAGTAATAAATAATCTATCTAGCCTCTCGTTAGATGTGGTTTTATGTTTTAATTAGTGTTTTTGACAAGTAGAACCTTTGGGAAGACTTGGGTGAAAGTTAATGCGATCTTGCTGTAAAAAAACAGAAACTTTTGCACTCACGAGATTAGCTGTCATTTTTTACTGGAGAGTGATCTTAGGTTGATTCTTTTTGAAGATGATTAATAGACAAATTACTCACGTCCACCAATTTATTTTAGAATTTTTTGAGTTACAGAAGTATTCGAGAGTTACAGACTACTACAGATTGTTCTTTTTTTTGACAGATTCTGTTTTCTATGCGTTGTTTGCTTATTTTGATGAACCTATGAGTAGTATCGGAGGGTATGAACCATAGAGAAGTTGGAATACAGTAGATATTACACCAATATGAATTTATAATGAGTTCACAACAGTACCAAAAGTTGTGATTTATTTTCTTATACTAACAAAGCTTACGAGTTTTCTGTTGAGTTTTGTGTTGTGAAGTTTTCAAGTTTTGGGTAAAGATTCGATGGACTATGGAATAAGGAGTGGCAAGAGCCTAAGCTTGGGGATGCCCGAGGCACCCCAAGGTAATATTCAAGGACAACCAAGTTCCTAAGCTTGGGGATGCCCTGGATGGCATCGCCTCTTTCGTCTTCGTTCATCGGTAACTCTACTTGGAGCTATATTTTTATTCACCACATGATATGTGTTTTGCTTGGAGCGTCATTTTATTTTCTTTTGTTTTGCTTGATGATTTAATACAATACCAAGATCTGAAAATCTTAAATGTTAGATAGTCTTCACATAGTTACATAATTATTCAACTACTCATTCATCTTCACTTATATCTTTTGGAGTAGTTTGTCGTTTGCTCTAGTGCTTCACTTATATCTTTTAGAGCACGACGGTGGTTTTATTTTGAAGAAATTGATGAACTCTCATGCTTCACTTATATTATTTCGAGAGTCTTTTAGAACAGCATGGTAATTTGCTTTGGCTATAAAACTAGTCCTAATATGATGGGCATCCAAGAGGGGTATAATAAAAACTTCCATATAAAGTGCATTGAATACTATGAGAAGTTTGATTCCTTTTGATTGTTTTGAGATATGAGGATGGTAATACTAGAGTCATTGTCGGTGTCAAAACCGGCGGATCTCGGGTAGGGGGTCCCGAACTGTGCGTCTAGGCCGGATGGTAACAGGAGGCAGGGGACACGATGTTTTACCCAGGTTCGGGCCCTCTCGATGGAGGTAAAACCCTACGTCCTGCTTGATTAATATTGATGATATGGGTAGTACAAGAGTAGATCTACCACGAGATCAAGGAGGCTAAACCCTAGAAGCTAGCCTATGGTATGATTGTTATCTATGGAGTTGATGTCCTACGGACTACAACCCTCCGGTTTATATAGACACCGGATAGGGTTAGGGTTACATAGAGTCGGTTACAATGGTAGGAGATCTTGAATATCCACATCGCCAAGCTTGCCTTCCACGCCAAGGAAAGTCCCATCCAGGCACGGGACGAAGTCTTCAATCTTGTATCTTCATAGTCCAGGAGTCCAGCCGAAGGTATAGTCCAGCTACCCGAACAACCCCTAATCCAGGACTCCCTCAGTAGCCCCTGAACCAGGCTTCAATGACGACGAGTCCGGCGCGCAAATTGTCTTCGGCATTGCAAGGCGGGTTCCTCCTCCAAGTCCTTCATAGAAGATTGTAAACACCAAGAGTAGTGTCCGGCTCTGCAAAATAAGCTTCCACATATTGCCATAGAGAGAATAATATTAACACAAATCAAATCTGCTGGCGTATTCTGCGGTGCGTCATCACACTATGGCCAAATCCTTTACTCGAATCATTTTTACTTTTCCACCTCAGCACGTTTTGCGAGGCGGTTTCCTTGGCGCGTCTTGTCAAAGCAGAGATCGTGTACCCTCCCCTTTTGTGGGATTCTCATCAATACGGACGTGGGTAACCCAACCGCGCCACTTATCATGGTGCTTGGGAGGCAAGCGAGTTTTACTAGGCAGGTGGGGACGCACAACCGCATCCGCCCATATAAGGGGATAAGGATCCACCTTTTTACCTACGCCTTCTTCCTCCTTTGCCTATCCATCTCCTGCGCACTCGAGCTCCAGCGCCCAAGCCCGCACTTCCCACCTCAAATTCCAGCAATGTCCGGAGCGGGAGGCAAGTGGATGGTCTCCTCCGCCACGGAGGGCCAAGTCAAGAAGCTAAGGAAGGCCGGATACCTGTCCAAGGACATCGCGCACCGGCTTCCCGAAAAGGGGCAGCTTCTCCCCACCCAAAGGCCCCATGAGAGGGTAGTATTTCTTCCCCACTTCCTCTGCGGACTGGGTTGTCCAGTCCACCCATTTGTCCGGGGGCTCATGTTCTACTACAGCCTGGATTTCCACGATCTGGCCCCGAACTTCATCCTCAACATCTCGGCGTTTATCGTCGTGTGCGAGGCTTTTCTCCGCGTCCGCCCTCACTTTGGCCTCTGGCTCAAGACCTTCAACGTCAAGCCCAAGGTGGTGCATGACAGCCAGGCTGAGTGCGGAGGCACCATGGTGGGCAAGATGGCCAACGTCCTATGGCTCGAGGGCTCCTTCGTGGAGACCCTAAAGGGGTGGCAATCCGGGTGGTTTTACATCACCGAGCCACGCGATCCGGAATGGATCGCAGCCCCTGGGTTCCGATCCGGACCCCCCACGTGGCTTATGTCCTGGAAAGAGACGGGCCTGTCGTGGGGCAACGAAAAAGAGGTGACCGGACTGCAGACATGCGTCCAGTCCCTGGTGAGCAAGCCGATCAAGCTTGTTCATGTAATCCAGCTTATGCTCGTCCGCCGGATCCTCCCGTGTCAACAACGGGACTTCAATCTGTGGGAGTTTGACCCGGTGCAGCACCAAACCCTTAACATGCTCTTCGACACGACATATGAAGACGTCTGGAAGGTGCTAATCAAAGGCGCCGAGGCTCCCGCATCTGCTTCCGAGGACCGCGAATATAGCTCGCAGCGTCACGCTAGCGAGGTAAGCTATTTTCACCTTTTACAGGATGTTAAGTTTTTTCATAGTTTGACTCTATGCGGGATCTAAACTCCCTCACCTTTGACAGGCTTGGCAGGCGAAGTCCAGATCAATTAACTATCCAGCTCCCTTGCCCGAAGACCCAGCCCCTGCTCTCCTAGTGAAGCTGCTGGTTCCGGCGCCTTATGTGGTGCCGGAGAAGAAGGCCAAGAAGAAGAAGGCCACAGGGACTCGAAAGAGTTCCCGTAATATGGTGGTGTCGGACTCGTCATCCGACGAGTCCGAGATGCTCTCCTCCCGTGAAAACGAGGAGAAGGAAGAAGAAACCTCTCCCCCTCCAGCGGGGGAAGGAAAGAAAAGGAAGGCCGCCCCAACGGGGGAGGCCGAAGGGTCCAGGAAGAGGAAGACCCCTCCGCCGGACTACTCCCCCGACGCCGAAGAGGACGAAGAGGAGTGGCCAAACAGGGACAAGCGTCTGGCGAAATCGTAAGTTCGGATATCAGAGGAACTCATGACGTTCCTTTGTTGCACCGCTATTCCTAATGTCGAATGTAATTATGCAGTCCGGCCCGGGCCGAAGTCGACGAATCGTCGGGCGGCTCCCTGGACTCATCGGACGTGAACTCAGTTCCGCCTGCTATCTCCCCCCCCCCTGCACTGTGGATGATGCCGAAGTGGCGTCGCGACAAGCCCCGGGGCAGGAGGAGGTGGTCCCGGAGGAGCCGCAAGACAACCTCCCGGACTCCAGGAGTGAAGGGGATAAGGCTCCCCAGGGCTCCAAGTCCGGCTTTGTGCCGGACACTGCGCCGGAATCTTCCACAGTTCCGGACCGCGGTAGGCGAACTCCTTCCAAGAGGAACAAGCCTTCTGAGCCGGCGGCCTCCGTCCAACCGGAGGTGCTGGACAATCTGCTGGAGGTGCTTGACGACGCCTCCATCGACGAGGGGCACCGTACTATTATGAGTACGGTGATCTAGAAGTTTCAGTCCGCCAAGAGCGGACTGACTGAAGCTTGCGCTAGCCTTCTAACAGGCTTCGAGGTAAGTAAAAATATGTAAAAATATTACCACATAGACAGTAGCCCCTGATGCTCTGTTTGGCGTTCGGAAAGAAAAGCCGAATAGAGGATCTATTAAATTTCGCATGAGTCTAAAAAAGAGTCAATATGCGTATGCAGGATTCGCTGCTATCCACCACCGCACTAACTGTGGAGGTGGGTGTCCTGAAGCAGGACCTCGAGCGGACCGAGCAAGAGCTCGGCCTTGCCAAGCAGCGGCTCGAGGAGAAAGAAGGTAAGAAATACCTTACAGAAAAAGTGCCTATAAAAAGGCTTGATTGCAAAAAGAATAACAGGATTGTACTGCTTATTGTAGGGGCCACGACTAAGGTGGCGACCCTTAAGCAGGCGCTGTCTGCGGCCGAAAAGAAAATGGCCGCGGAGCGCACCGAGCGAGACAGACTTGGGGCTCAGGTCGGCGAGGTGCAGCAAGAGTTTCAGGCTCTCATGAAAAAACATGAGAGTTTGGAGCTTGAGTCAAAGGCGCAAGCATCCGAGCTCACGACGGCCCTAGAGGTTGCCAAGTCTGCCAAGGCCGAAGCCCAAAAGGCCCTCCAAGAGTTGGAGGAGATGAGCAAGATAGCAGTGGGTAAGGCATTCTTTATGCAAAGCAGAAATATAAAAGTGAACTACTTGTTACTTACCTGAATCCGGAGCTCTCCAGGGGCATTCGTAGATCTTCCCCGCAACGGATCCAACACCGCCGCATTCTACCGAGCTGAAGAGGGTAGCTCGACGGAGAAGGTGTTCTGGTCTCAGTATTCTGAGGCCGGACACCGTGTGCCCTTGAGTGACCAGCTAAAACAGCTGGTCGAGCTCCACAAGGCGGCCGAACAGGCCATGAAGGGCTTCATAGTTCGGCTGTGGCCCAGAGAGGCCCTGCCTGGGAGCTATTTCGGGCTGGTGCGGCGGCTGGTGGAGGCCTGTCCGAGGCTTGAGGTCATAAAGTGCTCCATCTGCATCGAAGGTGCCCGTCGGCCCTTGCCCGTGCAAAGGTGCACTGGGGTAAGCTGGACGGTGAGAAGCTTGTGAAGGACGGGCCGCCGCCGGGGAAGGAGCATCGCAAGCCCGAGAACTACTACAAGGATGTTCTTGCAGGTGCCCGCCTTGTGGCGGATGAATGTACCAAGGATGTGATTTTTGAATGAACTCGCTCGTGTTTATCCTGTGCGCTCACAACTTGTTCATATGCGCTAAGCAATGCTTATTGAATTTAAAATATTACTTTCTGTGCGGCCATTTATCAAAAATTGAGAGATGGCCAGTCATCGGCTTCTGCCCCCATGCCACTAGTGCTGGGGTGTTCGGGATAAACCTGAGCGCTCTTTTTCCCATAGTTGGGTCCTTCGAGGGAGGCGCTCAGCACAACGAACCAGGTAATCGGACTATAATGCTTGAACACTCTCACTTAGCCATAGAACTCTATAATTTTAAATTTCGGCGAAGCCCCTAGTTCGGAAGACTGAGTTCGGGGCGCTATCCACCCCTTGGCCGGACAAAGCCATCTCCTCGCTCGAAGCGGCATAAGACTTTAGGGACTCGAAAAACCTCTCGAACAGCGACCGGTCTCTCGCCACATCATGACAGTCAGTTTTAGCTTTCTCCACTATGGTGCTTAACCCAGCTGAACCGGGGCACAATCGCAATGGTTCTCCTAGTGCTACCTTAGCCGATATATCGGAACGTAAGGCACCAAAACATAGGAGCCGGGCAAACCCAACTATTGACCCAAATCATGATTCGGAGCCGATGCATATAGTGCTATAAGTTCGGGGTGCCGCACTTGTGAAAGTGTACGGACTTCTTATGCCATTATGAGGGGTACTGAAGCCCCTGGCGTGTTTGCCGTACCATGGTGTACGGGTGCAATCATGTCATTTAATAAACATATATGTGAAAAGAAGATAATACAAAAAAATAGACAGAAAGCTATGCATTGTTTATAGAGAGGCTATTTATCAAAGCCGAACGATACAAATAGTGCGGTAAGCAAAAGATATTGGACTATTTAGTATGTCCTGACCAGGGGCAGGCCGCGGAATTGTATTTAAAACAGGTATACCGCTCGTAACAGAGACCACCTGGGAGTTCCATAATGCGGCATGGCTTGTCTGCCTCCCTGGAGCTTGCATCGTTTGTGCGGCAGACGAATTGCCGAACAGGTCGTCCGAAATATGGAGTCCTGAAAGTAAGAAAAAATAAAAAAAAAGAATCCGGCAGCCCCTAGTACGTTTTAAGCCGTATTTTGGGCGTGCCGTTATTGTGCCCCTTCCCCTGTGCCCATGGTATTTCAAGGGCGTAGTTATGTACGCGAGGTACTGGTTTCGCTATGTCGCGAGAGCTGGGGCTGGGACCGCATTGCTACGCTTGCTCAGAGTGTGCCAGGCGGTCCTGCTGTGGGTAACTCCGGGTGCGCTTGGCAGTGTCTGGCTTTTTAACGGCCGGACTGGAGAATTGCCTAAGAAGGCTACTTTGTACTTCTGCTGCGAGAGCCGCCGTGTGCTCCTCCGTACGGAGGGAGCGTTTGGTGTTTCCGTTGACCGTGATTACTCCTCGAGGGCCTGGCATCTTGAGCTTGAGATATGCGTAGTGCGGCACCACATTGAACTTTGCGAATGCGGTTCGTCCGAGCAGGGCGTGATAGCCACTGCGAAACGGGACTATATCGAAGATTAACTCTTCGCTTAGGAAATTGTCCGGGGATCCGAAGACCACGTAAAGTGTTACTGAGCCTGTACAGTTGGCTTCTACACCTGGTATAACACCTTTAAAGGTCGTTTTTGTGGGCTTAATCCTTGAGGGATCAATGCCCATTTTCCGCATTGTATCCTGATAAAGCAGGTTCAGGCTATTGCCGTCGTCCATGAGGACTCTTGTGAGATGAAATCCGTCGATGATTGGGTCGAGAACCAATGCGGCGAAGCCACCATGACGGATGCTAGTGGGATGGTCCCTTCGATCAAAAGTGATCGGGCAGGAGGACCATGGGTTGAACTTTGGGGCGACTGGCTCCATCGCGTATACGTCCCGTAGCGCACGCTTCCGCTCCCTCTTGGGAATGTGGGTTGCGTATATCATGTTCACCGTCCGCATTTGTGGGGGAAAACCCTTCTGTCCATTGTTGTTCGGCGGCTTGGGCTCCTCCTCGTCGTCGCTGTGCAGCCCCTTGTCTTTCTTTTCGGCCCTTAACTTGCATGCCTGCTTGAACATCCAACAATCCCTATTAGTGTGATTGGCTGGCCTTTCGGGGGTGCCATGTATCTGGCACAAGCGATCGAGTATTCGGTCCAAACTGGACGGGCCCTGAGTATTCTTTTTGAATGGCTTTTTCCGCTGACCGGATTTATAGCCTTTGAATCTGGCATTGACTGTCGTGTCTTCATTGCTGTCGCTACTAACGCAGCATTTTTGCTTATTCCGACGTGTCCTGCCACTTTTGTCCTTGCTATCCGAATTACCAGGGTTCTTTGATAAGTTGTTACTGCGAGCTAGCCAGCTGTCTTCTCCCGCGCAAAAGCGGGTCATGACTATCGTGAGGGCTGCCATAGATTTCGGCTTTTCCTGTCCCAGGTGCCGGGCAAGCCATTCGTCGCGGATGTTATGCTTGAAGGCTGCTAGGGCCTCTGCATCCAGACAGTCGACTATCTGGTTTTTCTTTGTTAGGAACCGTGTCCAGAATTGTCTGGGCGATTCCTCTGGCTGCTGAATTATGTGGCTTAAGTCATCGGCATCCGATGATCGCACGTAAGTGCCCTGGAAGTTGTTGAGGAATGCGGCTTCCAGGTCCTCCCAAGAACCGATTGAGTCTGCTGGCAAGCTGTTAATAAGCCAATGCCGGCCCGGTCCTTTAAGTTTGAGCGGGAGGTATTTGATGGCGTGTAGATCATCGCCGCGTGCCATGTAGATGTGAAGGAGATAACCCTTGATCCATACCGCCGGATCTGTTGTGCCATTGTATGATTCGATGTTTACGGGTTTGAAACCTTCTGGGATTTTATGATCCATTACTTTATTCGTGAAGCATAGCGGGCGTGCGGCGCCTCTGTACTGGGCTATATCACGACGCAGCTCGGAAGAGCTATGTCTGTTGTGTTCGGCCCGGCCGGATTTGTTGTATCCAGAGTGAAGATCATCGTCACGTGCCGTAGGGCGCCTGCGTGATCCGTAGATCGATCTTGTTTGTCTTGCCTTATCCTCCAGTACGTCTCGCAGGTCTGGCGCATTTTCCCGTGCCTTAGTTGAGCGACGTCGGGGCATGGCTTGGGTGGAGGGCCGAGAGGCCTCTCTGTCGCGGCCGCGAGGTGGCCGGTCTGCCATGTCATGCGTTGGTGATGTAGGTGCTTCCTCCTCTGATCGGGGTAGCGGCCTGCGCTTTGGGTAACTCTTGGAGGGGCGTTCAAGTTCATACTCTTCGGCCGCAAAGACTTTAGTCCATCTGTCAGCTAGCAAATCTTGGGCAGCTCTAAGCTGTTGCTGCTTTTTCTTGAGGCTGCTTGTCGTGGCTAAAAAGCCTGTGTTTGAAACGCTCTTGTTCGGCGGGGTCTGATGGTATGACGAATTCGTCGTCATCGAGGCTTGCCTCATCTTCGGAGGTAGGTGTATAGTTATCATCCTCGACCTCTCGGTCTGCCGCTCTCTCATGAGGGCTGGCTTCTCCTTCTTCCTGTGCCGAATCTTGCTGAGGTGGGTGTTCTTCGGCGCTATTCGGGGTAGTATTATCTCCCGTGCCGGAATCACCATTTTGGCTTTGGCGGGATTTGGAGCGGCGCCGCTGACACCGGTTCTTTGGCTGTTTCTTGGGGGCGTCATCCCCCACCGTTCCATCGCCATCTCCATCTTTTGGAGTATCCACCATATATATGTCATATGACGAGGTGGCCTTCCAGCGCCCTACAGGTGTTGGTTCCTGTTCGTCTCCTACATCGTCGTCCATGCCGTCGATGTCTTCGGAGATGAAGTCAAGCATGTCGGTTAAATCGTTGACAGTGGCTACAAAGTGGGTGGTGGGTGGGCTTTGAATTTCTTGATCGTCCGTATCCCACCCTCACTGACCGTAGTCCGGCCAGGGCTCTCCTGATAAAGAGAGAGACTTAGGAGAATTCAGGATGTCGCCAAAAGGCAAGTGCTGAAAGATGTCTGCAGCGGTGAACTCCCATTATCGGTGCCCAATCGGATTCGATTGGCAGGGGCGTGGGGGGTTCGGAGTCCAGGGAGGAGTCCGGATCCTCGGAGTCACGGGTCGTGCAGAGTGCGGGGCTAGCATTCGGCTCGATCGCCTTTGAGATCGCAGCCCCTGAGGTGACGTCCAACCTCTCTTCCTCGATTGGCGCAACAGGCTCCGAGTTAGGGGTCAGAACCGATGCGTGTGCGGCCTCCAGGACACTGTCCGGAGGCAGAGCTAGATCATGCCCCTCGAGATAGTGCGACACGCTTGGCCGTGGCTCGAACTCGTCGAAGATCAAGTCTCCGCGGATATCAGCCGTGTAGTTTAAGCTTCCAAACCTGACTTGATGGCCAGGGGCGTAGCTCTCGATCTGCTCCAAGTGGCCAAGCGAATTGACCCGCAGAGCGAAGCCGCCGAAGACGAAGATCTCTCCGGGGAGAAAGGTCTCACCCTGGACCGCATCGTTGTTGATGATCAAAGGAGCCATCGGGCCTAAAGGCGACGACACAGAGGAACTCTCAATGAAAGCACCAATGTGGGTGTCAAAACCGGCGGATCTCGGGTAGGGGGTCCTGAACTGTGCGTCTAGGCCGGATGGTAACAGGAGGCAGGGGACACGATGTTTTACCCAGGTTCGGGCCCTCTCGATGGAGGTAAAACCCTACGTCCTGCTTGATTAATATTGATGATATGGGTAGTACAAGAGTAGATCTACCACGAGATCAAGGAGGCTAAACCCTAGAAGCTAGCCTATGGTATGATTGTTATCTATGGAGTTGATGTCCTACGGACTACAACCCTCTGGTTTATATAGACACCGGATAGGGTTAGGGTTACATAGAGTCGGTTACAATGGTAGGAGATCTTGAATATCCGCATCGCCAAGCTTGCCTTCCACGCCAAGGAAAGTCCCATCCGGACACGGGACGAAGTCTTCAATCTTGTATCTTCATAGTCCAGGAGTCCGGCTGAAGGTATAGTCTGGCTACCCGAACACCCCCTAATCCAGGACTCCCTCAGTCATGCTAGTGAGTAGTTGTGAATTTGAGAGATACTTGTTTTAAATTTCATGATTCCCGTAGCATGCACATATGGTGAACCGTTATGTGATGAAGTCGGAACATGATTTATTTTTTGATTGTCTTCCTTATGAGTGGCGGTCGGGGACGAGCGATGGTATTTTCCTACCAATCTATCCCCCTAGGAGCATGCTGAACGAAATATGCCCTAGAGGCAATAATGAAGTTATTATTTATTTCCTTATATCATGATAAATGTTTATTATTCATCCTAGAATTGTATTAACCGGAAACATAATACATGTGTGAATACATAGACAAACAGAGTGTCACTAGTATGCTTCTACTGGACTAGCTCGTTGATCGAAGATGGTTATGTTTCCTAACCATAGACATGAGTTGTCATTTGATTAACGGGATCACATCATTAGGAGAATGATGTGATTGAATTGACCCATTCCGTTAGCTTAGCACTTGATCGTTTAGTTTGTTGCTATTGCTTTCTTCATAACTTATACATGTTCCTATGACTATGAGATTATGCAACTCCCATTTAGCGGAGGAACACTTTGTGTGCTACCAAACGTCACAACGTAACTGGGTGATTATAAAGGTGCTCTACAGGTGTCTCCAAAGGTACTTGTTGGGTTGGCGTATTTCGAGATTAGGATTTGTCACTCCGATTGTCGAAGAGGTATCTCTGGGCCCTCTCGGTAATGCACATCACTTAAGCCTTGCAAGCATTGCAACTAAATGAGTTAGTTGCGGAATGATGTATTACGGAACGAGTAAAGAGACTTGCCGGTAACGAGATTGAACTAGGTATTGAGATACCGACGATCGAATCTTGGGCAAGTAACATACCGATGACAAAGGGAACAACATATGTTGTTATGCAGTCTGACCGATAAAGATCTTCATAGAATATGTGGGAGCCAATATGAGCATCTAGGTTCCGCTATTGGTTATTGACCGGAGACATGTCTCGGTCATGTCTACATAGTTCTCGAACCCGTAGGGTCCGCACGCTTAACGTTTTGATGTCGGTTATATTATGAGTTTATAAGTTTTGATGTACCAACGGTTGTTCGGAGTCCCGGATGTGATTATGGACATGACGAGGAGTCTCGAAATGGTCGAGACATGAAGATTGATATATTGGACAACTATATTCGGACACCGGAATGGTTCCGGGGGTTATCGGATATATACCGGAGTACCGGGTGGTTACCAGAACCCCTCGGGGGTTATTGGGCCTCATGGGCCCAAAGTAGTGGAAGAGGGGAAGCAGCAGGAGGTGGCGCGCGGGCCCCCTTGCCCCAATCTGAATTGGAAAAGGGAAGGGGGCGCGGCCCCCCTTCTCCTTCCTTCTCTCCACCTCCTCCTTCCCCCTTCTCCGAGTTGGAATAGGAAAGGGGGGCAGAACCTACTTGGAGTAGGATTGCCCCCCTGGGCGCGCCTCCTCCTCTTGGCCAGCCCCTCCTCCTCCACTCCTTTATATACGTGGCCAGGGGGCACCCCATAGACACAACAATTGATCTCTTGATCTCTTAGCCGTGTGCAGTGCCCCCTTCCACCATAATCCACCTCGATCATATCGTAGCGGTGATTAGGCGAAGCCCTGCGATGGTAGAACATCATCATCATCACCACGCCGTCGTGCTGATGGAACTCTCCCGTGAATCTCTACTAGATTGGAGTTCGCGGGACGTCATCGAGCTGAACGTGTGCTGTACTCGAAGGTGCCGTGCGTTCGGTACTTGGATCGGTCGAATCATGAAGACGTATGACTACATCAACCGCGTTGTGCTAAACGCTTCCGCTTTCGGCCTATGAGGGTACGTAGACAACACTCTCCCCTCTCGTTGCTATGCATCACCATGATCTTGCGTGTGCGTAGGAATTTTTTTGAAATTACTACGTTCCCCAACAGTTGCATCCGAGCCAGGTTTTATGTGTTGATGTTATATGCACGAGTAGAACACAAGTGAGTTGTGGGCGATATAAGTCATACTGCTTACCAGCATGTCATACTTTGGTTCGGCGGTATTGTTGGATGAAGCGGCCCGGACCAACATTACGCGTATGCTTACGCAAGACTGATTCTACCGACGTGCTTTGCACACAGGTGGCTAGCGGGTGTCAGTTTCTCCAACTTTAGTTGAACCAAGTGTGGCTACGCCCGGTCCTTGCGAAGGTTAAAACAGCATCAACTTGAAAAACTATCGTTGTGGTTTTGATGCGTAGGTAAGAACGGTTCTTCCTCAGCCCGTAGCAGCCACGTAAAACTTGCAACAACAAAGTAGAGGACGTCTAACTTGTTTTTGCAGGGCATGTTGTGATGTGATATGGTCAAGACATGATGCTAAATTTTATTGTATGAGATGATCACGCTTTGTAAGCGAGTTATCGGCAACTGGTAGGAGCCATATGGTTGTCGCTTTATTGTATGCAATGCAATCGCCCTATAATGCTTTACTTTATCACTAAGCGGTAGCGATAGTCGTGGAAGCATAAGATTGGCGAGACGACAATGATGCTACGATGGAGATCAAGGTGTCGCGCCGGTGACGATGGTGATCATGAAGGTGCTTCAGAGATCGAGATCACGAGCACAAGATGATGATGGCCATATCATATCACTTATATTGATTGCATGTGATGTTTATCTTTTATGCATCTTATATTGCTTTGATTGACGGAAGCATTATAAGATGATCTCTCACTAAATTTCAAGATAAAAGTGTTCTCCCTGAGTATGCACCGTTACCAAAGTTCGTCGTGCCCAAACACCAGGTGATGATCGGGTGTGATAAGCTCTACGTCCATCTACAACGGGTGCAAGCTAGTTTTTGCACATGCAGAATACTCAGGTTAAACTTGACGAGCCTAGCATATGCAGATATGGCCTCGGAACACTGAGACCGAAAGGTCGAGCGTGAATCATATAGTAGATATGATCAACATATTGATGTTCACCATTGAAAGCTACTCCATTTCACGTGATGATCGGTTATGGTTTAGTTGATTTGGATCACGTGATCACTTAGAAGATTAGAGGGATGTCTTTCTAAGTGGGAGTTCTTAAGTAATATGATTAATTGAACCTAAATTTATCATGAACTTAGTATCTGATAGTATTTTGGTTGTCTATGTTTAATTGTAGATAGATGGCTCGTGCTGTTGTTTCGTTGAATTTTAATGCATTCCTTGAGAAAGCAAAGTTGAAAGATGATGGTAGCAATTACACGGACTGGGTCCGTAACTTGAGGATTATCCTCATTGCTGCACAGAAGAATTACGTCCTGGAAGCACCGCTGGGTATCAGGCCTTCTGCAGGAGCAACACCAGATGTTATGAATATCTGGCAAAGCAAAGCTGATGACTACTCAATAGTTCAGTGTGCCATGATTTACCGCTTAGAATCGGGACTTCAACGACATTTTTAACGTCATGGAACATATGAGATGTTCCAGGAGTTGAAGTTAATATTTCAAGAAAATGCCCGAATTGAGAGATATGAAGTCTCCAATATGTTCTATAGCTGCAAGATGGAGGAGAATAGTTCTGTCAATGAACATATACTCAAAATGTCTGGGTATCATAATCACTTGACTCAACTAGGAGTTAATCTTCCTGTTGATAGTGTCATTGACAGAGTTCTTCAATCACTGCCACCAAGCTACAAGAGCTCTGTGATGAACTCTAACATGCAAGGGATGGATAGGACGATTCCTGAGCTCTTCGTAATGCTAAAGGCTGCGGAGGTAGAAATCAAGAAGGAGCATCACGTGTTGATGGTCAATAAGACCCCTAGTTTCAAGAAAAAGGGAAAGGGAAGAAGAAGGGGAACTTCAAGAAGAACAACAAGCAAGTTGCTGCTCAGGAGAAGAAACCCAAGTCTGGACCTAAGCCTGAAACTGAGTGCTTCTACTGCAAGCAGACTGGTCACTGGAAGCGGAACTTCCCCAAGTATTTGGCGGATACGAAGGATGGCAAGGTGAACAAAGGTATAAGTGATATACATGTTATTGATGTGTACCTTACTAGAGCTCACAGTAGCACCTGGGTATTTGATACTGGTTCCGTTGCTATTATTTCCAACTCGAAACAGGGACTACGGATTAAGCGAACACTGGACAAGGACAAGGTGAAGATGCGCGTGGGAAATGGTTCCAAAGTCGATGTGATCGCGGTCGGCATGCTACCTCTACATCTACCATTGGGATTAGTTTTGGACCTAAATAATTGTTATTTGGTGCCAGCGTTGAGCATGAACATTATATCTGGAGCTTGTTTGATGCGAGACGGTTATTCATTTAAATCGGAGAATAATGGTTGTTCTATTTATATGAGTAATATCTTTTATGGTCATGCACCCTTGAAGAGTGGTCTATTTTTGATGAATCTCGATAGTAGTGATACATATATTCATAATGTTGAAGCCAAAAGATGCAGAGTTGATAATGATGGTGCAACTTATTTGTGGTACCGCCGTTTAGGTCATATCAGTGTAAAGCGCATGAAGAAACTCCATACTGATGGACTTTTGGAACCACTTGATTATGAATCAGTTGGTACTTGCGAACCGTGCCTCATGGGCAAGATGACTAAAACACCGTTCTCCGGTACTATGGAGAGAGCAACATATTTGTTGGAAATCATACATACAGATGTATGTGGTCCGATGAATGTTGAGGCTCGTGGTGGATATCATTATTTTCTCACCTTCACAAATGATTTAAGGAGATATGGGTATATCTACTTGATGAAACATAAGTCTGAAACATTTGAAAAGTTCAAAGAATTTAAGAGTGAAGTTGAAAATCATCGTAACAAGAAAATAAAGTTTCTACGATCTGATCATGGAGGAGAATATTTGAGTTACGAGTTTGGTCTACATTTGAAACAAAGCGGAATAGTTTTGCAACTCACGCCGCCCGGAACACCACAGCGTAATGGTGTGTCCGAACATCGTAATCGTACTTTACTAGATATGGTGCGATCTATGATGTCTCTTACTGATTTACCGCTATCGTTTTGGGGTTATGCTTTAGAGACGGCCGCATTCATGTTAAATAGGGCACCATCAAAATCCTTTGAGACCACGCCTTATGAACTGTGGTTTGGCAAGAAATCAAAGTTGACGCTTCTTAAAGTTTGGGGCTGCGATGCTTATGTGAAAAAGCTACAACCTGATAAGCTTGAACCCAAATCAGAGAAATGTGTCTTCATAGGATACCCAAAGGAGACTGTTGGGTACACCTTCTATCACAGATCCGAAGGCAAGATATTCTTTGCTAAGAATGGATCCTTTCTAGAGAAGGAGTTTCTCTCGAAAGAAGTGAGTCGGAGGAAAGTGGAACTTGATGAGGTAACCGTACCTGCTCCCTTATTGGAAAGTAGCTCATCACAGAAACCGGTTCCTGTGAGAACTATACCAATTAGTGAGGAAGTTAATGATGATGATCATGAAACTTCAGATCAAGTTATTGCTGAACCTTGTAGATCAACCAGAGTAAGATCCGTGCCAGAGTGGTACAGTAATCCTGTTCTGGAAGTCATGCTACTAGATCATGATGAACCTACGAACTCTGAAGAAGCGATGGTGAGCCCAGATTCCGCAAAATGGATTGAAGCCATGAAATCTGAGATGGGATCCATGTATGAGAACAAAGTGTGGACTTTGGTTGACTTGCCCATTGATCGCCAAGCAATTGAGAATAAATGGATATTCAAGAAGAAGACTGGCGCTGACGGTAATGTTACTGTCTACAAAGCTCGACTTGTTGCAAAAGGGTTTCGACAAGTTCAACGGATTGACTACGATGAGACCTTCTCACCCGTAGCGATGCTTAAGTCTGTCCGAATCATGTTAGCGATTGCCGCATTTTATGATTATGAAATTTGGCAGATGGATGTCAAAACTGCATTCCTGAATGGATTTCTGGAAGAAGAGTTGTATATGATGCAACCGGAAGGTTTTGTCGATCCAAAGGGAGCTAACAAAGTGTGCAAGCTCCAGTGATCCATTTATTGATTGGTGCAAGCCTCTCAGAGTTGGAATAAACGCTTTGATAATGTGATCAAAGCATTTGGTTTTATACAGACTTTTGGAGAAGCCTGTATTTGCAAGAAAGTGAGTGGGAGCTCGGTAGCATTTCTGATATTATATGTGGATGACATATTACTGATTGGAAATGATATAGAATTTCTGGATAGCATAAAGGGATACTTGAATAAGAGTTTTTCAATGAAAGACCTCGGTGAAGCTGCTTACATATTGGGCATTAAGATCTATAGAGATAGATCAAGATGCTGAATTGGACTTTCACAAAGCACATACCTTGACAAAGTTTTGAAGAAGTTCAAAATGGATCAAGCAAAGAAAGGGTTCTTGCATGTGTTACAAGGTGTGAAGTTGAGTAAGACTCAATGTCCGACCACTTCAGAAGATAGAGAGAAAATGAAAGATGTTCCCTATGCTTCAGCCATAGGCTCTATCATGTATGCAATGGTGTGTACCAGACCTGATGTGTGCCTTGCTATAAGTCTAGTAGGGAGGTAACAAAGTAATCCAGGAGTGGATCACTGGACAGCGGTCAAGAACATCCTGAAGTACCTGAAAAGGACTAATGATATGTTTCTCGTTTATGGAGGTGACAAAGAGCTCATCGTAAATGGTTACGTTGATGCAAGCTTTGACACTGATCCAGACGATTCTAAATCGCAAACCGGATATGTGTTTACATTGAACGGTGGAGCTGTCAGTTGGTGCAGTTCTAAACAAAGCGTCGTGGCGGGATCTACATGTGAAGTGGAGTACATAGCTGCTTCGGAAGTAGCAAATGAAGGAGTCTAGATGAAGGAGTTCATATCCGATCTAGGTGTCATACCTAGTGCATCGGGTCCAATGAAAATCTTTTGTGACAATACTGGAGCAATTGCCTTAGCGAAGGAATCCAGATTTCACAAGAGAACCAAGCACATCAAGAGACGCTTCAATTCCATCCGGGATTTAGTCCAGGTGGGAGACATAGAAATTTGCAAGATACATACGGATCTAAATGTTGCAGACCCGTTGACTAAGCCTCTTCCATAAGCAAAACATGATCGGCACCAAGGCTCCATGGGTGTTAGGATCATCACAGCGTAATCTAGATTATTGACTCTAGTGCAAGTGGGAGACTTAAGGAAATATGCCCTAGAGGAAATAATGAAGTTATTATTTATTTCCTTATATCATGATAAATGTTTATTATGCATGCTAGAATTGTATTAACCGGAAACATAATACATGTGTGAATACATAGACAAACGGAGTGTCACTAGTATGCCTCTACTTGACTAGCTCGTTGATCGAAGATGGTTATGTTTCCTAACCATAGACATGAGTTGTCATTTGATTAACGGGATCACATCATTAGGAGAATGATGTGATTGACTTGACCCATTCCGTTAGCTTAGCACTTGATCATTTAGTTTGTTGCTATTGCTTTCTTCATAACTTATACATGTTCCTATGACTATGAGATTATGCAACTCCCGTTTACCAGAGGGACACTTTGTGTGCTACCAAACGTCACAACGTAACTGGGTGATTATAAAGGTGCTCTATAGGTGTCTCCAAAGGTACTTGTTGGGTTGGCGTATTTCGAGATTAGGATTTGTCACTCCGATTGTCGAAGAGGTATCTCTGGGCCCTCTCGGTAATGCACATCACTTAAGCCTTACAAGCATTGCAACTAAATGAGTTAGTTGCGGAATGATGTATTATGAAACTAGTAAAGAGACTTTCCGGTAACGAGATTGAACTAGGTATTGAGATACCGACGATCGAATCTCGGGCAAGTAACATACGGATGACAAAGGGAACAACATATGTTGTTATGCGGTATGACCGATAAAGATCTTCATAGAATATGTGTGAGCCAATATGAGCATCAAGGTTCCGCTATTGGTTATTGACCGGAGACATGTCTCGGTCATGTCTACATAGTTCTCGAACCCGTAGGGTCCGCACGCTTAACGTTTCGATGCCGGTTATATTATGAGTTTATGAGTTTTGATGTACCGAAGGTTGTTCGGAGTCCCAGATTTGATCACGGACATGACGAGGAGTCTCGAAATGGTCGATACATGAAGATTGATATATTGGATGACTATATTCGGACACCAGAATGGTTCCCGGGGTTATCGAATATGAGTACCAGGGGGTTACCGGAACCCCCCAGGGGTTATTGGGCCTCATGGGCCCAAAGTAGTGGAGAGGAGAGGCAGCAGGAGGTGGTGCATAGCCCCCCTTGCCCCAATCCGAATTGGAAAAGGGAAGGGGGCGTGGCCCCCCTTCTCCTTCCTTTTCTCCACCTCCTCCTTCCCCCTTCTCCTAGTTGGAATAGGAAAGGGGGGCAAAACCTACTTGGAGTAGGATTGCCCCCCCCCTTGGGCGCGCCTCCTCCTCTTGGCCGGCCCCCTCCTCCTCCACTCCTTTATATACGTGGCCAGGGGGCACCCCATAGACACAACAATTGATCTCTTGATCTCTTAGCCATGTGCGGTGCCCCCTTCCACCATAATCCACCTCGATCATATCGTAGCGGTGCTTAGGCGAAGGCCTGCGACGGTAGAACATCATCATCGTCACCACGCCGTCGTGCTGACGGAACTCTCCCGTGAAGCTCTATTGGATTGGAGTTCGCGGGACATCATCGAGCTGAACGTGTGCTGAACTCGGAGGTGCTGTGCGTTCGGTACTTGGATTGGTCGGATCATGAAGACGTACGACTACATCAACCACGTTGTGCTAAATGCTTCCGCTTTCGGTCTACGAGGGTACGTAGACAACACTCACCCCTCTCGTTGCTGTGCATCACCATGATCTTGCATGTGCGTAGGAAATTTTTTGAAATTACTACATTCCCCAACACATGCGTGTAGTTCTTTATGACTAATGTTGAGTCCATGGATTACACGCACTCTCACCCTTCCACCGTTGCTAGCCTCCTTAGTACCACACAACTTTCACCGGTACTATAAACCCACCATTTACCTTCCTCAAAATAGCCACCATACCTACCTATTATGGCATTTCCATAGCCATTCCGAGATATATTGCCATGCAACTTTCCACCGTTCTGTTTATTATGACACGCTCCATCATTGTCATATTGGTTTGCATGATCATGTAGTTGACAACGTATTTGTGGCAAAGCCACCGTTCATAATTCTTCCATACATGTCACTCTTGATTCATTGCACATCCCGGTACACCGTTGGAGGCATACACATAGAGTCATATTTTGTTCTAAGTATCGAGTTGTAATTCTTGAGTTGTAAGTAAATAAAAGTGCGATGATCATCACTATTAGAGCATTGTCCCAGTGAGGAAAGGATGATAGAGACTATGATTCCCCCACAAGTCAGGATGAGACTCCGGACGAAAAATAAAAAAAGGGAAAAAGAGGCCATAAAAAAGGGAGAAAAGGCTCAAATAAAAAATAATAAATGAGAGAAAAAGAGAGAAGGGACAATGTTACTATCCTTTTTCCACACTTGTGCTTCAAAGTAGCACCATGATCTTCATGATATAGAGTCTCCTATCTTGTCACTTTCATATACTAGTGGGAATTTTTCATTATAGAACTTGGCTTGTATATTCCAATGATGGGCTTCCTCAAAATGCCCTAGGTCTTCATGAGCAAGCAAGTTGGATGCACACCCACTTAGTTTCTTTTGTTGAGCTTTCATACACTTATAGCTCTAGTGCATCCGTTGCATGGCAATCCCTACTCATTCACATTGATATCTACTGATGGGCATCTCCATAACCCGTTGATACGGACTACTAGGGAAAACCCTAGTAGTAGCGCTTGAAATATGCATAGTAGTAGCGCTGGGTCCAACGCTACCACTAATGGGCTACAGCTAACTAGTAGCAGTAGCGCTGGAAAGGGAGCGCTACTGCTATACCTAGTTAGCAGGAGCGCTTTCCTTTGGACAATGCTACTGCTACTTGTAAGTAGCAGTAGCGCTTGTTCTAAAAAGTGATGCTGCTAAATTTTCATGTATTTTTAAAAATATAGCTTATTTTCATTGTGTGGTTTTATATACAGTACTTTCATTATATGATTTTATGACCATGATTATTTATTATATATAATAGTGGGTGAAATGAACATGGAGTATATTAAAGTGGAGGCAACATGTGGTGCATGTCGAAAGTACTACTCTAATCCAAACTTGATCTAGTTTGGACTAGTAGTACTTTCGATGTGCACCACATGTTGGATTCACTTGAATCTAATCCAGGTTCATTTCACCCACTGTTATATATAATAAGTAATCATATTCATATAACAACTTAGCATCATGCATCATCGATCATAATAATAAATAACTCATCATTGGTATCATAATAACAAGTCATACTCATGATCATCGATCATACAACTTCTACTCGATACCACATCATCATCATAGTCATCTAACCAATCCTACTTAGTTGTTCTTAGCACATGATCATGAGTATTATTAACTAGGACCTACTACCTTCTCTTAGGTAAAATAGCATAAAATAAGATAGGCCACGACTCTCCATTACGGAGAATGCAGATTATCCTGTCTTCAATTCTTGCCTTTTCGCACAATGTTGCTTCCCAGTACCTCCTTACGATTGTCCATGCATTTTTTCCATTCTTTGATTTTCATGTCTCCACTTCTTTTAGAAATCCGATATGGACAAGTGAGATCCGTAGGATGACCTGGCCATATGTTCGAAAAATCAAGGCGGCCATTCTGATAAATCAGATGAGGCACACAATCATTCGGGATTTTCTGTTGAAAAACATAGTAATAACTTCGTAGTGAATAATGTAGTTAAGTTTTAAAAGAATTTATGCAAAAGATGCACGGATGTCATAATACTAAAAAATCTTACCATTTCATCTCCATGGATGTTACCGTAGTTCAACATGTGCACTAGTGGCACATATTGACCATAATGTGGAGGAGTTTTATAATAGATATTGTAATTCTCAAGATCAGTACAAAATGCAACTAGATGATTTTTCTCGTGATAAGTTAACTCAGAGCCATCGGTGTAGTAGGTTCTGTCTACCATGTTCTGCACATTATTTGCACAATGAAAATAAGCTGTCAACTATATTGAAATGAACGATATAAATTAGTTAATAACTATGTTTGAGAAACTTACATAGCGGTAGAATTGGAAGCATATCAACAAGGACCCAAATGTCCATATTGTCTTGGTCGATGTCAGGATCACCACGATCCATGGTGACAAGCATACCCTCATAAAAATCATACATCTTGCAAAGTGCTTCCCAATTTTTGCAACCAAAATGGGTTACGCTCTCAGAATTATACATATTTACTTCAAAATCCATATCATGATGGGTCCTTAGGTGAATTTTCTTTGTTTCGAAATTTTGATGGTCTTCAAAATCCATCCTCTCCAAGACATAGGGTCTCGCATGGCATGGGATAAGCTACTCGAATTGTAAAAGATGAAAATTACACGTTGAAATAGTTGAAGTCATGCTTAATTACGAAAAAACACTTTACGTCGTTGCGTACAGTTTCAACATCGAAGGTCTCCTGGAGCTTAATGCTGAAGCACCGACCTTCGTCCAGGTGAGGCTTGTCGCACAGGCCTCGGTCGTCATTGCACCAGCTGCACTCCCCTAGGAGACTTTCGTCGTTCGATGACGACATTTCCTACGTTCATAATTCAAATATTAAATTTGTACAATTCAATATATGTACTACAAAAATTAAATTAGATCATTATTATTCATCACGGGTTGACTATCGGTCTGCCGAGTCTATATGGTGGAGACTCTCCCTCACCGATTCCTCTCTGACATTTGCGACTGTCGGTGATGGTCGTTACTCCTCCTTCCCCTAGTGCATAACAAAGGTCTAGCACAAGGAGAAGAAGGAGAAACGACCCCCACGACAACAGTCGGGATTCTTCGTCCTCTCTCATATGTGGTGGATACACTCCCTCATTGATTTTTCGACCGTCGGTGATGGTCGTTATTCCTCCTTCCCCTAGTGCATAACAAAGGTCTAGCACAAGGAGAAGAAGGAAAAACGACCCCCACGATACCAGTCGGGCTTCTTTGTCCTCTCTCATATATGGTGGATACACTCCCTCACTAATTTTTCGACCTTCAGTGATGGAGCCTCGACAGACTTAAAGTCAACCCAAAATGTTGTTTAATTATTTTTCGAGAAAATCCAGGCCAATCGATATTTCCTACATATTCTAGCACAAGTCATGCCAGAATTCACAGAAAAATCTGGCATGACCTTTGCCAAAAAAGGACATATCGAGCGCCTGAAATTTGCCGGAACGGAAATTAATCAACACTCCGGCAATACATAGGCCACTATAGGAGGTGTAACCTGCAAACATGGCCGGCCACTTGGGCAACACTACACCACAACACTACATCCCCAACAGACAAATTGGTTGGGAAAACAACGTCCATTGACAGACAGTCGGTCGGGAAATACTATTGCCGACTGACTCGGTCTGTTGGGGAAAGTCCAGACGGGAAAGCCTTTTCCCGACCGACATATCTTTCCCGTCCGGCTGTTTGACGGCTATAAAAAGCATTCCCGACCGACTTTTCTGTTGGCCCTGCAATGGACCTTTCCCGACCGACTGTCCGATAGTAGACTTTCCTAACCGACTGTTTGATGGTGCTTTCTTTGCCGACCGACTTTCTGTCGGCCCTGCCACAAACCTTTCCCGACCAAAAGTAGGACGTTGTTTTCTTTTGCCGACCAACAGTTCGATATCATTTTATTTAGATGAGCAAGATATATTTAATAGCCACCCATTATTTGGCTTGTGCCTTGCCAAACCATATCAATCAAGTTGCATATCTCATTACAACACTCAATCAAGTTATAATAACTTGCATGTACTCCGAAAATACTAAACCAGAACCAAAGAAGAATATTCACTAACTGAAAGGAGGAAAAATTCATGCTTTTATCACCAAGACAACTAATATGTTTACAAAATGATAGATGCCTGTCCATCAATTCACTGTTTGCTCCATTACACAAAATACCTAGTTGACAAGACACCATATAGGTTTACAAAGTGATACATAGAAGACGCATCGTTATTGCTCCATTACACAAAATGTCTAGCTGATGCAAACTGCCATCTTCATGGTTCCTCCCTGTTCCTCTTGTATGTCATTCCTACAAAGGATTAAAAGAAGTCACCGGTGAATTCATGCATTCATAGAGATGATGTCAAAAATAATAATTGTATAAAGCATCAATGGCAAAACCAGGGCATGCATGTCCAGACGCCCAATTATTGGGAGCAACACATCCACAGATGGACACACAAAAGTCATTTTTGTAGAAAGACTGCACTAGTTTTCTTTCTTTTTCTTCTCTGGAGTGGAAAAGACCGCACTTTGCTGCACTAGACGGCAATAAATTTGGCAAAATGATTACTTTCTACTCTCTCCGTTCCAAAATAGATGACCCAACTTTGTATTAACTTTAGTATAAAGTTAATACAAAGTTGATCATCTATTGAGGGAGTAATACACAACTAGGAGTTTCAATGATGAATGCAGCATGGCCTGGGAAAAGCATTGTGAAACACCCACATACTTCAGGAGGTTATACATACTTTCCCTATGTTAGAAATGAATTTCAAGGAGAAGAATCTATTCGCAGTCATTTCTAAATGCAGTACTAAGCACATGAGGACCTACAAAATACTAGTCAAAAAGCATCTGAACTTAGGCTGCACCTAACTATTATATTCATAAAAGCATCGGAAAAAGCATCTGTAATTTAGTGCCACAAATTAGATTAAATTGATAACCATCCTCTGATCTCACTGCACTAAGCACTAGCAACTAAGGCTGCAAGTGGATGCCCATGGTGCCCACATCCAAGCCCGTAAAAATTGTCGTCGTGGACACCACGGGTAAGGTCCCAAAACGATGTGGGCTGTCCCATGGGTATTGGCCTATTGGGGCTGGAAGACCATGTGCTTCTGATAGTTCGACTTGTTATGATCCAAACTGACAGAGGAACATGTGGACCATGTTAGAGAAGATATATTCACTTCTCTAGTTAATTTTGATGTTTTCAGATTATGCAAGAAAATGCAATATGGTTGTGCACAAACTACTGTGTTATCCATATGAAGTTCATCCACGGTCAAATCTTTGTACCAACTTATAGGAACACTTGTGCAAGATGAGTTGTGGCAATTGCGGGATGGACACGGGTAAATTAGCAATGACCTTTTAGAACTAACTTGCTTATGCGGTAAAGCCATATGCATGGTAGGATATAGGTTCAATTTGTTTCATCCATCACTATACATTTTAATTTCCATGGATTGTCAGTAGTGACCACAATTCACATGCAATACATGATGTAAAAACTGCAAATAGACTGGGCATCCTACTTGCTTGAATCTTGATGCATAGCAAATGGAGTACTAACAAAAGAATGTGAAGTGCAAGCACTAAACTACCAGCCAAGTTCCTCTCCATCTTCTAAAGATTGAAGTCTAACGAGAAGCCATAACAAATAGATAATATGCCTAAAAATTGATAGCCTAATGTCTTATTGAACTTTATAATCCTTAATGTCTATACTATGGGTAGAAGTAGCTTGATTTTGACAATTTTGAGCATGAGTGAAACAAAGAATTGACTATCATTTGACCACTGACATACAAAACTGACGCTCAAGAACTATTTATTGTTACTGGATTAAGATTCAGAAAACTAGCATACCATTTTGACGTTGTGCATAGCATAGAAGACAATACTCTGTTTTAAAACTTCCTCCGTTCGTTTGGTAAGTTTACCTTCTATTATAATACAAGAAATCTCCAATATATAATCTGTTCAGATGTCCAAAGTCGAAACCTAAACAGTCAGAAACCAGCATGTAACCTGTTAGTCATGACTTTTGCATGGTGTGAAATGTCCATATCATGCACTTCACAACAGAAAACAACAAAACAAATTATGTCGGGTGGTAGGTGCGACATATGCCAACGGGTGGCTTATCATTG
Source organism: Triticum monococcum (assembly GCA_034509565.1). NCBI lineage: Eukaryota > Viridiplantae > Streptophyta > Magnoliopsida > Poales > Poaceae > Triticum > Triticum monococcum. The sequence goes on along the minus strand of CM067844.1, from coordinate 578,675,183 downwards.
TGGGAGCAAGTAAGACATCGCCGGTGCCTAAAAATGGGATGAGGCGAAGATAAGCTCACCGGCGGACTTTACCCAGCTTCAGGGCTCTCCGTGGAGATAACACCCCTACTGCTGCTCTGCGGGGTCTCCGCATGATCACTAGATGAACAAGTAGTTACACAATGCTCCTTGAGCTGTTTTGGTGGGAGGAGGAAGAAGAGCACGGCTAGCTTGCTTCCTCTCCTCGTATGGTGTCTAAAACTAGCTTCGAGTCAAACCCTTTGCATGGGTGCACCGGGGGGTTTATATAGGTCTACCCCCCGGGGGTACAATGGTAATCCGGCTGGGCGCGGGGCCAGCCGTCGGTGACTGCGCTCGCCGGCTTCTGCGCCGGTCGCTAGGGCCCGCCGACTGGTGGGTCCCGCCGGCTGCCGGCCTCTTGGTCGACAAGCAGGCCCCACCATCCAGGGCCTGGTCGGTGGCTGGTTACTGTTGCTCTATTCTGATGACGCGGGCTTGGTCGTGGTGGGCGTGGCTACAATACCGCTGCCCGGCGGGCGATTACTGTAGCCTCACCGTGTCTTGTCTCCTTAATGAGGCATCTCCTTCGAGGAGGATGGCAAGCCGGCTATGGGGAGCCGGCTCTCTCTCGGGCCAACTGGGAGGAGGTGTGGCCGCCTTCGGGTGTCTCTCTGCCCGAAGGGACCCACCGCCTCGTGGGCCACGCTGGTGGCCCGTCGTGGAGGGCGTCAGGGTCGTCGTGGCAACAGTGCCGTGCCGGACGGGTCGTGGCCATCCGTACGGCGCACTGTGCCGGTCGTGCTCTGGGTTTTGGGGGTGCAGGCATCACTGTAGCCACGCCCCGCTTCATCATCGCTAGGTGGATGCAAACTTTGAGGGTACGGTCTTGACCGCTTTATGGGAGCTGGCTTCTTGGAGTCGGCCTTCTCGCGGCCGGCTTCTCGAAGTCGGCCCTCCCATGGCTTTCTTCATGAGGGCAAAAGTTGGGCCACCTCCCGAAGCCGGCCTGGATGACAGCCGGTAAAGGGAAGGCGGCCCTACGTCTTGGGTTCTTGAGAGCCGGACGAGCTCGTAATTTTTTCAGGAGGGTCAGGGGAAGCCGGCTAGGCTACCCATGGCTATTTACTCCGACAAATTATTTCTCGACTTATGATACTGTGGAAATAAGTCATGAGATGTATATTGTGTAGGGGCAGAGTACATATGATGCACTGTAACCCACATGACTCATGACCAACTATTTTTTAAGACATTCAGACAAGATTCTTTTGCAGAAACAATGCAAACCAACTACAAACTGAATGAAAAAGAGAGTCATCGGCATCCAGGTCAAGGACAACAAACATATATGTTGGCAATATTCGATTAGTCACCCTCTCCCAAATATTACAAATTTTAAAGGTGTACCGACTTTTTACTCATCATGCATCCTTGCAGCTTCCTCTCTGTGTTGCCAGATCAATCTGCGGATGCAAAAAAGGATAGGTAAAGAATGATTGTTTGCCAATAATCAAACTATGATCTAGTAAGAGAAATTAATTTAACAAGGGTCTAGGAAAGATGAGCAGTTCTACTGCAAACTAACGAATAGGGATATGAGGGAATTAAGATAAACAAGCCAGCAGTTGCACATCAAAATCTGAAGCAAATGGGAAGGACTCACAGGTTAGAGGTAGGGGTCGAACGGCGCAGCCGCTGGGAGAAAGGCGACGCAGCGGGCAGAGCGCCACCGCCGGGAGGAACGCGTACCAGCAAGAACAAGCATCTGCCCGGAGCACGAGGGCAGGGACGGCGGTCTGGCTACAACAAAACAACATGGCAGTGTGGGCCATCGCGTGCGGCGGGCGGGGGATGAACAGAACAGAGCGGTAGCCACCGGCGGCCGGCGCATGGGACGGACGAAACGGATGGCTGATGTACGCCGTGTGGGCTGCTAGCACTCCGTGGAGGAGCACGCGAAAGGGGCGAGCCCTCCATATCCATGGCTAGACGCGCACAGATCGAAGGCCGCGTACCATTTCCTCCACTTCGGGGTGGAGCTCGCTTGATTCATGCCTGCAAATCGATGGGGCAGTGAGGCCTTCCTCCACATCGGGGCGGCAATACCTTCCTCCACATCGGGGTGGAGCTCGATCTGAGGGAGACGGGTAGAGTAAGAGGATGGGAGCCGCCGCCGCTCAGATCTGGATAGAAAGAGTTTTTTTTGAGTAAATGGAGAGAAAGAGATAAGGGAGAGAGAGGGCAGAGAGAAAGGGGAGAGATTAAGTGGGCTGTGGCCTGTGGGGGCGAGAGGCCGAGAATTTCGGATTGCTTCGCGCGCTAAGTTTCCTAGGCAGGCGCACGCGGATATTTTGGGTGGCCCAGTTGGCGACACACAGTCGGTCGGCATTATTTGCCGACCAATGGTTCGATTGTAGTGCAATTTTTACCGACCAACAGTTTGATGCTATACATTTCCGCATTCCCGACCGACAGTTGGTTCTTACAAGTTAGTATTACCATCCAACTGTTTGATGGAATTTTTTCCGACCAACAGTGGGTCGGCAAAACTGACTTTTACCAACACACGTCAGTAGGGAATGTAGTGTCGTGGTGTAGTGCAAGCACATATCCTATTTGAGCAACACAACAGATATATGTTTATATCTACATTATATGAGCATTCAAACTTGATGGAGTAGTTTTCCAATTTGAGCATTCAATAAGCAAAACCAAATCATAAAATAAATTAGTATTCAAATTAGCATTCGTTCAATAAGAAAAACTAAAGCATCTATTTCGTTCGTACATCGTCGAATATTATCACTAATAGATCTTGAATAATATCATACATATAACATCACTAATACAGCTAAAACCGTAGCGAACGACGGGTATCGGCGCAGGCGGTGGACACCCAAAGAGAAGGAACCATCACAGGATCACAGCTCCAGTGAGATCCCTGAAAAAACTCCCAGGTATTGGAGAACCTGCCCTCCAATGCAACCATGTAGCGACGGACGTGCTCATCCTCCTCGTTGACACGGTGACGTACCACCTTCGCGGGGTCCTCAGGCCTCCACACCATCACTAGCCCACACGACCGCCACCAAAGAAGGTTCGGGTCAACGACGGGCTGGCTCCTCACCAAGTTGCGCCCCCGGAAGGTACCACCTCCCAGTACGAGCCCGGCGGAGCCCAGTCCCAAACATGGCTCCTCACCAAACCCATGCCTCCTCCGCCGAGTCGACGACGAGAATGCGGGATAGGCATTGTCGACGTCGATGCGGGAATAATTGCTTTAACTAAAAAATAACAACAAATGTGACACCTAACACACCTAAATTCTATTAACTACACCTAATTAAAAGCCTACATTTTGAACATGATTCGATCATAACTATGGTTCATACTACATTATTCTAAGATTAAACACCTAAAATACCTAAATTAAATTAACAACATGGGGTGGCTGCTCTCACCTAGATCGAGGTCGGAGGGGGTCGGTGATGGGATGATGGCAGGGATGATGCAAGGGCTCCTTGATTTTTGCAAAAACAAAATATAAACAAAAACATTATTATCGTTATCTTAGGACTTAGTGAAACTCCATAAGCTACATTAAATTATTCTATTCAAATTTACTTATTCAAAATTTCTAAAAAAACTCCTATTATATTCAAAAGACCTACATTTACTTATTTTTTCCAATTTCATATTTTATTTTATTCAAATTTACTTATTCAAAATTTCTAAAAATTTCCTATTCTATTCAAAAGACCTACATTTACGATTTCTTTTGAAATTACTTATTCAAATTTTCTAAAAACAAAATATACTAAAAATGTACATTTACTAAAAACAAAAACCTACATTCAACAAAAAAATCCTATTTACAGAAAGGGGGAGGAGGAGGTGGGAGGAGGCCAGGAGGAGGAGGGAGGAGGAGGGGAAGGAGGAGGGAGGAGGAGAGAGTAGGAGAGGGAGGAGGGAGGAGGAGGAGGAGGGGGCCGCCGGAGAGGGAGGAGGAGGATCGGAGGGGGCCGCCGGCGGAGAGGAAGGAGAGAGGAGGGTTGTGGGAAGAGGGAGAGAGGAGGGCGGCGAGAGGAAGAGGAGGGAGGGGAGGGCGGCGAGAGGAGGAGAAAGATACCTTGGGGGAGTTGGCGGTGACGGCAGGCGTCGAAAGGCGACGGCGGGCGACGGCGGCGACGGGTGTGCGGCGAGTGAGTGTGTGGGGGAGAGTGAGATGGACGCGCGCGCGGTGGATAAGGTAAGCATAGTCGTAGCGCTTTTTACAAATAAGCGCTACAGCTATTTAGCAGTAGCGCTTGTCACAAGACATCGCTATTGCTATGTGCAATAGCAGTAGCGCTTTTTAAATACCAGCGCTACTAGTATACCTACACTGCCATGCAACCGTTGGCAACTATAGTAGTAGCCTTTTTTATAGCACAAGCGCTACTACTACATGAATAGTAGCAGCGATTTTCAGTGAAAAGCGCTAGCGTTATTTAGCAGCAGTGCTTCCTTATAAAAAGCGGTACTGCTGAGCTCCTGTGTATAAGCATTTCCCTAGTAGTGACGCCTAGTTGATGTGAGAATATCTTCTCCTTTTTGTGTTCTCAACCAACATTCTATTCCACCTATAGTGCTATGTCCATGGCTCACGCTCATGTATTGTGTGAAGATTGAAAAAGTTTGAGAACATCAAAAGTATGAAACAATTGCTTCACTTGTCATTGGGTTGTGCATGATTTAAATATTTTGTGTGATGAAGATAGAGCATAGCCAGACTGTATGATTTTGTAGGGATAACTTTCTTTGACCATGTTATTTTGAGAAGACATGATTGCTTTGTTAGTATGCTTAAAGTATTATTGTTTTTATGTCAATATTAAACTTTTGTTTTGAATCTTATGAATCTGAATATTCTTGCCACAATAAATAAGATTACATTGATAAATATGTTAGGTAGCATTCCACATCAAAAATTCTGTTGTTATCATTTACCTACTCGAGGACAAGCAAGAATTAAGCTTGGGGATGCTGATACGTCTCCAACGTATCTATAATTTTTGATGTATTCATTCCATGTTTATAATATTTTTACATGATTTTGGTTACAACTAACCCGGACTGACGTTGTTTTCAGCAGAACTACCGCGGTGTTGTTCTTGTGCAGAAATAAAACTTCTCGGAATGCGGTGAAAATGAACGGAGATTTTTTCTGGAAAAATATAAAAAATACTGTAATGAAGAGTTACCGGAGGGGAGTCCCGTGGGCCCGATGAGGGTGGAGGGCGCGCTCCTGTGCCTCGTGGACTCTCCGTGGGGCCCCCTGACTTGTTCTCGATGCCAACCTCTCCTATAAATCCCCAATCCTCCAGAAAATAACCTAGATCGGGAGTTCCGCCGGCACAAGCTTCCGTAGCCACCAAAAACCAATCAGGACCCTCTGTTGGCACCCTACCGGAGGGGGGATCCATCACCGGTGGCCATCTTCATCATCCCGGCACTCTCCATGACGAGGAGGGAGTAGTTCACCCTCAGGACCGAGGGTATGTACCAGTAGCTATGTGTTTGATCTCTCTCTCTCTCTCTATATATATATATATATATCGTGTTCTTGATGTGGCACGATCTTGATGTACTGCGAGCTTTGCTACTATAGTGGGATCTTATGATGTTTCTCCCCCTCTACCTTCTTGTAATGGATTGAGTTTTCCCTTTGAAGTTATCTTATCAGATTGAGTCTTTAAGGATTTGAGAACACTTGATGTATGTCTTTCGTGGGATACCTGTGGTGACAATGGGGTGTTCTATTGATTCACTTGATGTACGTTTTGGTGATCAACTTGCGGGTTCCGTGACCTTGGTAATCTATGCATAGGGGTTGGCACACGTTTTCGTCTTGACTCTCTGGTAGAAACTTTGGGGCACAATTTGAAGTTCTTTGTGTTGGTTGAATAGATGAATCTGAGATTGCGTGATGCATATCGTATAATCATACCCGCGGATACTTGAGGTGACATTGGAGTATCTCGGTGACATTAGGGTTTTGGTTGATTTGTGTCTTAAGGTGTTATTTTACTACGAATTCTAGGGCTGTTTGTGACACTTATAGGAATAGTCCAATGGATTAATCGGAAAGAATAACTTGAAGGAAATATGCCCTAGAGGCAATAATAAAGTTATTATTTATTTCCTTATATCATGATAAATGTTTATTATTCATGCTAGAATTGTATTAACCGGAAACATAATACATGTGTGAATACATAGACCAACAGAGTGTCACTAGTATGCCTCTACTTGACTAGCTCGTTAATCAAAGATGGTTATGTTTCCTAACCATGAACAAAGAGTTGTTATTTGATTAACGAGGTCACATCATTAGTTGAATGATCTGATTGACATGACCCATTCCATTAGCTTAGCACCCGATCGTTTAGTATGTTGCTATTGCTATCTTCATGACTTATACATGTTCCTATAACTATGAGATTATGCAACTCCCGTTTACCGGAGGAACACTTTGGGTACTACCAAACGTCACAACGTAACTGGGTGATTATAAAGGAGTACTACAGGTGTCTCCAATGGCAGATGTTGGGTTGGCGTATTTCGAGATTAGGTTTTGTCACTCTGATTGTCGGAGAGGTATCTCTGGGCCCTCTCGGTAATACACATCACATAAGCCTTGCAAGCATAATAACTAAGATGTTAGTTATGAGATGATGTATTACGGAACGAGTAAAGAGACTTGCCAGTAACGAGATTGAACTAGGTATTGGATACCGACGATCGAATCTCGGGCAAGTAACATACCGATGACAAAGGGAACAACGTATGTTGTTATGCGGTCTGACCGATAAAGATCTTCGTAGAATATGTAGGAGCCAATATGGGCATCCAGGTCCCGCTATTGGTTATTGACCGGAGACGTGTCTCGGTCATGTCTACATTGTTCTCGACCCGTAGGGTCCGCACGCTTAACGTTACGATGACAGTTATTATGAGTTTATGCATTTTGATGTACCGAAGGTTGTTCGGAGTCCCGGATGAGATCACGGACATGACGAGGAGTCTCGAAATGGTCGAGATGTAAAGATTGATATATTGGAAGCCTATGTTTGGACATCGGAAGTGTTCCGGGTGAAATCGGGATTTTACCGGAATACCGGAAGGGTTACCGGAACCCCCCGGGAGACAAATGGGCCTGTTGGGCCTTAGTGGAAAAAGAGAAAAAGGGAAAAGGCCCAAGCTGGCCGGCGCTCCCCTTCCCCAAATCCTATTAGGAATAGGATAAGGGGCCGGCCCCCCTTCTCTCTCTTTCCCCCCCGGGAGTCCTAATTGGATTAGGATTGGGGGGGAGGAGTCCTACTCCCGGTGGGAGTAGGACTCCCCTGCGCCTCCCCCTCTTGGCCGGCCAGCCCCCCCTCCTCCAACATATAAATACGGGGGCAAGGGACACCCCAAGACACACAAGTTGATCCTTGAGATCGTTCTTTAGCCGTGTGCGGTGCCCCCTGCCACCAAATTCCACCTCGATCATACCGTTACAGTGCTTAGGCGAAGCCCTGCGTCGGTAGTACATCAAGATCGTCACCACGCCGTCGTGCTGACGGAACTCTTCCTCGACGCTTTGCTGGATCGGAGCCCGAGGAACGTCATCGAGCTGAACGTGTGCTAAGAACTCGGAGGTGCCGGAGTAACGGTGCTTGGATCGGTCGGATCGGGAAGAAGACGTACGACTACTTCCTCTATGTTGTGTGATCGCTTCCGCAGTCGGTCTGCGTTGGTACGTAGACAACACTCTCCCCTCTCGTTGCTGTGCATCACCATGATCTTGCGTGTGCGTAGGAAAATTTTCGAAATTACTGCGTTCCCCAACAGTGGCATCCGAGCCTAGGTTTTTATGGTTTGATGTTATATGCACGAGTAGAACACAAGTGAGTTGTGGGCGATACAAGTCATACTGCCTACCAGCATGTCATACTTTGGTTCGGCGGCATTGTTGGACGAGACGATCCGGACCAACCTTACGCGTACTCTTACGCGAGACCGGTTCCCTCGACGTGCTTTGCACACAGATGGCTTGCGGAAGACTGCCTCTCCAACTTTAGTTGAACCAAGTGTGACTACGCCCGGTCCTTGAGAAGGTTAAAACGGAGTCTATTTGACGAACTATCGTTGTGGTTTTGATGCGTAGGTGAAGATGAGTTCTTACTTAAGCCCGTAGCAGCCACGTAAAACTTGCAACAACAAAGTAGAGGACGTCTAACTTGTTTTTGCAGGGTATGTTGTGATGTGATATGGTCAAGGCATGATGCTGATTTTATTGTATGAGATGATCATGTTTTGTAACCGAGTTATCGGCAACTGGCAGGAGCCATATGGTTGTCGCTTTATTGTATGCAATGCAATCGCGATGTAATGCTTTACTAGATTACTAAACGGTAGTAATAGTCGTGGAAGCATAAGATTGGCGAGACGACAACGTTGCTACGATGGAGATCAAGGTGGCGCGCCGGTGACGATGGTGATCATGACGGTGCTTCGGAGATGGAGATCACAAAGCACAAGAGGATGATGGCCATATCATATCACTTATATTGATTGCATGTGATGTTTATCCTTTTATGCATCTTATCTTGCTTTGATTGACGGTAGCATTATAAGATGATCTCTCACTAAATTATCAAGAAGTGTTCTCCCTGAGTATGCACCGTTGCAAAAGTTCTTCGTGCTGAGACACCACGTGATGATCGGGTGTGATAGGCTCTACGTTCAAATACAACGGGTGCAAAACAGTTGCACACGCAGAATACTCAGGTTATACTTGACGAGCTATGCATATAAGATATGACCTCGGAACACGGAGACCGAAAGGTCGAGCGTGAATCATATAGTAGATATGATCAACATATTGATGTTCACCATTGAAAACTACTCCATCTCACGTGATGATCGGTTATGGTTTAGTTGATTTGGATCACGTGATCACTTAGAGGATTAGAGGGATGTCTATCTAAGTGGGAGTTCTTAAGTAATATGATTAATTGAACTTAAATTTATCATGAACTTAGTCCTGGTAGTATTTTGCAAATTATGTTGTAGATCAATAGCTCGCGTTGTTGCTTCCCTGTGTTTATTTTGATATGTTCCTAGAGAAAATTGTGTTGAAAGATGTTAGTAGCAATGATGCGGATTGGATCCGTTATCTGAGGTTTATCCTCATTGCTGCACAGAAGAATAATGTCCTTGATGCACCGCTAGGTGACAGACCTAATGCAGAGCAGATGCAGACGTTATGAATGTTTGGCTAGCTCAATATGATGACTACTTGATAGTTTAGTGCACCATGCTTAATGGCTTAGAATCGGGACTTCAAAGACGTTTTTGAACGTCATGGACCATATGAGATGTTCCAGCAGTTGAAGTTAATATTTCAAGTAAATACCCGAGTTGAGAGATATGAAGTCTCCAACAAGTTCTATAGCTGAAAGATGGAGGAGAATCGCTCAACTAGTGAGCATGTGCCCAGATTGTCTGAGTACTACAATCGCTTGAATCAAGTGGGAGTTAATCTTCCAGATAAAATAGTGATTGACAGAATTCTCTAGTCACCATCACCAAGTTAGTAGAACTTCGTGATGAACTATAATATGCAAGGGATAACGGAAACAACTCCCAAGCTCTTCGTGATGCTGAAATCAACGAAGGTAGAAATCAAGAAAAACATCAAGTGTTGATGGTTGACAAGATCACTAGTTTCAAGAAAAGGGCAAAGGAAAGAAGGGGAACTTCAAAAGAACGGCAAGCAAGTTGCTGCTCAAGTGAAGAAGCCCAAGTCTGATCCTAAGCCTGAGACTAAGTGATTCTACTGCAAAGGGACTGGTCACTGGAAGCGGAACTACCCCAAGTGATTGGCGGATAAGAAGGATGGCAAAGTGAACATAAGTATATTTGATATACATGTTATTGATGTGTACTTTACTAGTGTTTATAGCAAACCCTCGGTATTTGATACTAGTTCAGTTGCTAAGATTAGTAACTCGAAACAGGAGTTGCAGAATAAATAGAGACTAGTTAAGGGTGAAGTGACGATGTGTGTTGGAAGTGGTTCCAAGATTGATATGATCATCATCGCACACTCCCTATACTTTCGGGATTAGTGTTGAACCTAAATAAGTGTTATTTGGTTTTTGCGTTGAGCATGAATATGATTTGATCATGTTTATTGCAATATGGTTATTCATTAAAGTAAGAGAATAAATTGTTGTTCTGTTTACATGAATAAAACCTTATATGGTTACACACCCAATGAAAATAGTTCATTGGATCTCGATCGTAGTGATACACATAATCATAATATTGAAACCAAAAGATGCAAAGTTAATAATGATAGTGCAACTTATTTGTAGCACTGCTGTTTAGGTCATATTGGTATAAAGCGCATGAAGAAACTCCATGCTGATGGGCTTTTGGAATCACTTGATTATGAATCAGTTGATGCTTGCGAACCATGCCTTTTGGGCAAGATGACTAAAACTCCGTTCTTCGAAACAATGGAGCGAGCAACAGATTCGTTGGAAATCATACATACTGATGTATGTGGTCCGATGAATATTGAGGCTCGCGACAGGTATCATTATTTTCTGATCTTCACAGATGATTTGAGCAGATATGAGTATATCTACTTGATGAAACATAAGTCTGAAACATTTGAAAAGTTCAAAGAATTTCAGAGTGAAGTGAAAAGTCATCGTAACAAGAAAATAAAGTTTCTATGATCTGATCATAGAGAAGAGTATTTGAGTTACAAGTTTGGTCTTCAGTTAAAAACAATGTGAAATAGTTTCACTACTCAAGCCACCTGGAACACCACAGCATAATGGTGTGCCTGAACGTCATAACCGTACTTTATTGGATATAGTGCAATATATGATGTTTCTTACCGATTTACCACTATCGTTTTTGGGGTCATGCATTAGAGACAGCTGCATTCACGTTAAATAGGGCACCATATAAATCCGTTGAGACGACACCGTGTGAACTATGGTTTGGCAAGAAACCTAAGCTGTCGTTTCTTAAAGTTTGGGGTTGCGATGCTTATATGAAAAAGTTTTCATCCTGATAAGCTCAAACTCAAATCGGAGAAGTGCGTCTTCATAGGATATCCAAAGGAAACTACTGGATACACCTTCTATCACAGATCCGAAGGCAAGACTTTTGTTGCTAAAATTCGGAAACTTTCTGGAGAAGGAGTTTCTCCCGAAAGAAGTGAGTAGGAGGAAAGTAGAACTTGACGAGGTAACTGTACCTACTCCATTATTGGGAAATTATACATCACAGAAAACTGTTTCTGTGAGACATACACCAATAAGAGAGGAAGTTAATGATGATGATCATGAAACTTTAGATCAAGATACTACTGTACCTCGTAGATCAACCAGAGCAAGATCCGCACCAGAGTGGTACGGTAATCCTGTTCTGGAAGTCATGCTACTAGATCATGATGAACCTACGAACTATGAAGAAGCGATGGTGAGCCCAGATTCCGCAAAGTGGCTTGAAGCCATGAAATCTGAGATGGGATCCATGTATGAGAACAAAGTATGGACTTTGGTTGACTTGCCCGATGATCGGCAAGCAATTGAAAATAAATGGATCTTTAAGAAAAAGACTGACGCTGATGGTAATGTTACTGTCTACAAAGCTCGACTTGTCGCAAAAGGTTTTCGACAAGTTCAAGGAGTTGACTACGATGAGACTTTCTCACCCGTAGCGATGCTTAAGTCTGTCAGAATCATGTTAGCAATTGCCGCATTTTATGATTATGAAATTTGGCAAATGGATGTAAAAACCGCATTCCTGAATGGATTTCTGGAAGAAGAGTTGTATATGATGCAACCAGAAGGTTTTGTCGATCCAAAAGGAGCTAACAAAGTGTGCAAACTCCAGCGATCCATTTATGGACTGGTGCAAGCATCTCGGAGTTGGAATAAACGCTTTGATAGTGTGATCAAAGCATTTGGGTTTATACAGACTTTTGGAGAAGCCTGTATTTACGAGAAAGTGAGTGGGAGCACTACAACATTTCTGATAAGTATATGTGAATGACATATTGTTGATCGGAAATAATGTAGAATTATTCTGTAAAGCATAAAGGAGTGTTTGAAAGGAGTTTTTCAAAGAAAGACTTCGGTGAAGCTACTTACATATTGAGCATCAAGATCTATAGAGATAGATCAAGACGCTTGATAAGTTTTTTCAATGAGTACATACCTTGACAAGATTTTGAAGTAGTTCAAAATGAAACAGTCAAAGAAAGAGTTCTTGCCTGTGTCATAAGGTGTGAAGTTGAGTAAGACTCAAAGCCCGACCACGGCAGAAGATAGAAAGAGAATGAAAGTCATTCCCTATGCCTTGGCCATAGGTCCTATAAAGTATGTCATGCTGTATACCAGATCTATTGTATACCCTGCACTGATTTAGCAAGGGAGTACGATGGTGATCTAGGAGTAGATCACTGGACAGCGGTCAGAATTATCCTTAGTGAAATAAGGATATGTTTCTCGATTATGGACGTGACAAAAAGGTTCGTCGTAAAAGGTTACGTCGATGCAAGTTTTGACACTGATCTGGATGACTCTAAGTATCGATCTAGATACATATTGAAAGTGGGAGCAATTAGCTAGAGTAGCTCCGTGCAGAGCATTGTATACATAGAAAATTGCAAAATACTTACGGATCTGAATGTGACAGACCCGTTGACTAAAATTATCTCACAAGCAAAACATGATCACACCTTAGTACTCTTTGGGTGTTAATCACATAGATATGTGAACTAGATTACTGACTCTAGTAAACCCTTTGAGTGTTGGTCACATGACGATGTGAACTATGGGTGTTAGTCACATGGTGATGTGAACTATTGCTGTTAAATCACATGGCGATGTGAACTAGATTATTGACTCTAGTGCAAGTGGGAGACTGAAGGAAATATGCCCTAGAGGCAATAATAAAGTTATTATTTATTTCCTTATATCATGATAAATGTTTATTATTCATGCTAGAATTGTATTAACCGGAAACATAATACATGTGTGAATACATAGACCAACAGAGTGTCACTAGTATGCCTCTACTTGACTAGCTCGTTAATCAAAGATGGTTATGTTTCCTAACCATGAACAAAGAGTTGTTATTTGATTAACGAGGTCACATCATTAGTTGAATGATCTGATTGACATGACCCATTCCATTAGCTTAGCACCCGATCGTTTAGTATGTTGCTATTGCTATCTTCATGACTTATACATGTTCCTATAACTATGAGATTATGCAACTCCCGTTTACCGGAGGAACACTTTGGGTACTACCAAACGTCACAACGTAACTGGGTGATTATAAAGGAGTACTACAGGTGTCTCCAATGGCAGATGTTGGGTTGGCGTATTTCGAGATTAGGTTTTGTCACTCTGATTGTCGGAGAGGTATCTCTGGGCCCTCTCGGTAATACACATCACATAAGCCTTGCAAGCATAATAACTAAGATGTTAGTTATGAGATGATGTATTACGGAACGAGTAAAGAGACTTGCCAGTAACGAGATTGAACTAGGTATTGGATACCGACGATCGAATCTCGGGCAAGTAACATACTGATGACAAAGGGAACAACGTATGTTGTTATGCGGTCTGACCGATAAAGATCTTCGTAGAATATGTAGGAGCCAATATGGGCATCCATGTCCCGCTATTGGTTATTGACCGGAGACGTGTCTCGGTCATGTCTACATTGTTCTCGAACCGTAGGGTCCGCACGCTTAACGTTACGATGACAGTTATTATGAGTTTATGCATTTTGATGTACCGAAGGTTGTTCGGAGTCCCGGATGAGATCACGGACATGACGAGGAGTCTCGAAATGGTCGAGACGTAAAGATTGATATATTGGAAGCCTATGTTTGGACATCAGAAGTGTTCCGGGTGAAATCGGGATTTTACCGGAATACCGGAAGGGTTACCGGAACCCCCCGGGAGACAAATGGGCCTGTTGGGCCTTAGTGGAAAAAGAGAAAAAGGGAAAAGGCCCAAGCTGGCCGGCGCCCCCCTTCCCCAAATCCTATTAGGAATAGGATAAGGGGCCGGCCCCCCTTCTCTCTCTTTCCCCCCCCGGGAGTCCTAATTGGATTAGGATTGGGGGGGAGGAGTCCTACTCCCGGTGGGAGTAGGACTCCCCTGCGCCTCCCCCTCTTGGCCGGCCAGCCCCCCCTCCTCCAACATATAAATACGGGGGCAAGGTCCACCCCAAGACACACAAGTTGATCCTTGAGATCGTTCCTTAGCCGTGTGCGGTGCCCCCTGCCACCAAATTCCACCTCGATCATACCGTTACAGTGCTTAGGCGAAGCCCTGCGTCGGTAGTACATCAAGATCGTCACCACGCCGTCGTGCTGACGGAACTCTTCCTCGACGCTTTGCTGGATCGGAGCCCGAGGAACGTCATCGAGCTGAACGTGTGCTAAGAACTCGGAGGTGCCGGAGTAACGGTGCTTGGATCGGTCGGATCGGGAAGAAGACGTACGACTACTTCCTCTACGTTGTGTGATCGCTTCCGCAGTCGGTCTGCGTTGGTACGTAGACAACACTCTCCCCTCTCGTTGCTGTGCATCACCATGATCTTGCGTGTGCGTAGGAAAATTTTCGAAATTACTGCGTTCCCCAACATAACTTGGAGGTGGTTTCGTACCCTACAGTAATCTCTTCGTTTCTTCTCCGCTATTAGTGACTTTGGAGTGACTCTTTGTTGCATGTTGAGGGGTTGTTATATGATCTAATTATGTGATCCTTGTTGAGAGAACCTGCTGATACGTCTCCATCGTATCTACTTTTCCAAACACTTTTGCCCTTGTTTTGGAATCTAACTTGCATGATTCGAATGACACTAACCCGGACTGACGCTGTCTTCACTAGAATTGCCATGGTGTTATTTTTGTGCAGAAATAAAAGTTCTCGGAATGACCTGAAAATCAACGGAGATTATTTTTGGAATTAATAAAAAATACTGGCAAAAGAATCAAGGCCAGGGGGCCCACACCCTGTCCACAAGGGTGGGGGGCGCGCCCCTTGCCTCGTGGGCCCCCTGGTGCTCCACCGACCTCAACTCCAACTCCATATATTCGTGTTCGGGGAGAAAAAATCAGAGAGAAGGATTCATCGTGTTTTACGATACGGAGCCACCGCCAAGCCCTAAACTCTCTCGGGAGGGCTGATCTGGAGTCCGTTCGGGGCTCCGGAGAGGGGAATCCGTCGCCATCGTCATCATCAACCTTCCTCCATCACCAATTTCATGATGCTCACCGCCGTGTGTGAGTAATTCCATCGTAGGCTTGCTGGACGGTGATGGGTTGGATGAGATTTATCATGTAATCGAGTTAGCATTGTTAGGGTTTGATCCCTAGTATCCACTATGTTCTGAGATTGATGTTGCTATGACTTTGCTATGCTTAATGCTTGTCACTAGGGCCCGAGTGCCATGATTTCAGATCTGAACCTATTATGTTTTCATGAATATATGTGAGTTCTGGATCCTATCTTGCAAGTCTATAGTCACCTATTATGTGTTATGATCCGTTAACCCCGAAGTGACAATAATCGGGATACTTACCGGTGATGACCGTAGTTTGAGGAGTTCATGTATTCACTAAGTGTTAATGATTTGGTCCAGTACTCTATTAAAAGGAGGCCTTAATATCCCTTAGTTTCCAATAGGACCCCGCTGCCACGGGAGGGTATGACAAAAGATGTCATGCAAGTTCTTTTCCATAAGCATGTATGACTATATTCGGAATACATGCCTACATTACATTGATGAACTGGAGCTAGTTCTGTGTCACCCTAGGTTATAACTTTTACATGAGGAATTGCATCCGACATAATTCTCCATCACCGATCCAATGCCTACGTGCTTTTCATATATTGTTCTTCGCTTATTTACTTTTCCCTTGCCACTGTTACAATCACTATAAAACCAAAACTGCTACTGTTACTTTTGCCACTGTTTCTGTTACTATCATATTACTTTGCTACTAAATACTTTGCTGCAGATATTAAGTTATCCAGGTGTGGTTGAATTGACAACTCAGCTGCTAATACTTGAGAATATTCTTTGGCTCCCCTAGTGTCGAATCAATAAATTTGGGTTGAATACTCTACCCTCAAAAACTGTTGCGATCCCCTATACTTGTGGGTCATCAAGACTATTTTCTGGCACCGTTGCCGGGGAGCATAGCTCTATTCTTTGAGTCACTTGGGATCTATATCTGCTGATCACTATGAGGAACTTGAAAGATGAAAGAACCAAGATTTTTCCCTCAACTATGAGGGGAGGTAAGGAACAACCATCTAACTCTGCACTTGATTCACCTTCTGTTATGAGTAAACTTGCGACACCTACTGTTGTTATTGATTCCGATAGGTCGCATGTTATTGATGATGCCACTTCTGCTATGCGTGATATTTATGATGAAACTACTTCTGTGCTTGATACTACTGTGCCACTAGGTGAATTTATTGATGAACAACTTGCTAAGGCTAGAGAGAATGAAATTTTTTTAACTGATAATATTGATGAAAGTGATGATGAAGATTCTCCCCCTAGATATGAATTGCCTGTTGTGCCTGAGGGTTATCTTATGGATGAAGAAACTGCTAGAGACTTTCTTGCTTGCAACGATAGGAATGATCTTAAGAAATTACTAGCTAAGCTAAAAGAAAAATCTTTGAATGCTAGCATGAAATATGAGCCTGCTTTTGCTACTTCACCTATCTTTATTACTGATAAGGATTATGATTTCTCTGGCGATCCTTAGTTAATTACTTTGGTTGAATCTGAACCTTTTTATGGCTATGAATCTGAAACTATTGTGGCACATCTTACTAAATTAAATGATATATCCACTAATAACCCACAAGTATAGGGGATCAATTGTAGCCTCTTTCGATAAGTAAGAGTGTCGAACCCAACGAGGAGCTAAAGGTAGAACAAATATTCCCTCAAGTTCTGTCGACCACCGATACAATTCTACGCACGCTTAGCGTTTGCTTTACCTAGAACAAGTATGAAACTAGAAGTACTTTGTAGGTTTTTTTGGATAGGTTTGCAAGATAACAAAGATTATGTAAATAAAAAGTAGGGGTTGTTTAGGTAAAGACACAACTAGGTTAGTTTTAGTAAAGAGATTTTTGTTACGAGAAAGCTATTTGTCCCCAGGTAATCGATAACTAGACCGGTAATCATTATTGCAATTTTATTTGAGGGAGAGGCATAAGCTAACATACTTTCTCTACTTGGATCATATGCACTTATGATTGGAACTCTAGCAAGCATCCGCAACTACTAAAGATCATTAAGGTAAAACCCAACCATAGCATTAAAGTATCAAGTCCTCTTTATCCCATACGCAAACAACCTACTTACTCGGGTATGTGCTTCTGTCACTCACGCCACCCACCATAAGCAAATCATGAACATATTGCAAACCCTACAGCGGGAATCCCTCACCTTGCGTGACACGGAGAGCACCGTTGGACAACACCAATAATAAAACATGCAACTCAAACCAATCATGATCATCAAATAACCCATAGGACAAAACGGATCAACTCAAACATCATAGGATAGCCATACATCATTGGGAAATAATATATAGCATTGAGCACCATGTTTAAGTAGAGATTACATCGGGTAAAAGAGGGGTTACACTACTGCATAGAGGGGGGAAGAGTTGGTGATGATGGCGGTGAAGTTGTTGGTGAAGATTACGGTGATGATGATGGCCCCGGCGGTGTTCCGGCGCCACCGGAAGAGAAGGGGAGAGCCCCCCCCCCCTTCTTATTCTTCTTCTTCCTTGACCTCCTTCCCTAGATGGGAGAAGTGTTTCCCCTCTGGTTCTTGGTCTCCATGGCATGGGAGGGGCGAGAGCCCCTCCGAGATTGGATATGTCTCTCTATCTCTCTCTCTGTTCCTGCGTTCTCAGATTCTGCCCTTTCACCGTTTCTTATATCCCCGGAGATCTGTAACTCCGATTGGGCTGAAATTTTAACACGGTCTCTATCCAGATATTAGCTTTATTGCGGCGAAAGAAGGGCACCAACCACCTTACGGGGTGGCCACGAGGGTCAGGGGCGTGCCTGCCCCCCTAGGGCGCGCCCCCTGCCTCGTGCCCCCCTCGGGCATCATCTCACGTGGATTTTTTTCCCAAAAATCACATATATTCCAGAAAAACTCTGTCAGTTTTTATCCCATTTGGACTCTATTTGATATGGATTTATTACGAAAAAAACATGCAACAAACAGGAAGTGGCACTGGGCACTGGATCAATATGTTAGTCCCAAAAATAGTATAAAAATTTGCCAAAAGCGTATGAAAGTTGTATAATATTGGCATGGAACAATCAAAAATTATAGATACGAGGGAGACGTATCAGCATCCCCAAGCTTAATTCCTGCTCGTCGTCGAGTGGGTAAATGATAAAAAAAGATAATTTTTGATGTGGAATGCTACCTAGCATAATCTTGATCATATATCTAATCATGGCATGAATATTAGGACACGAGTGATTCAAAGCAATAGTCTATCATTTGACATTAAGACAATAATACTTCAAGCATACTAATAAAGCAATCATGTCTTTTCAAAATAACATGGCCAAAGAAAGTTATCCCTACAAAATCATATAGTCTGGCTATGGTCCATCTTCACCACACAAAATATTCACATCATGCACAACCCCGATGACAAGCCAAACAATTGTTTTGTACTTTTGATGTTCTCAAACTTTTTAGCCTTTCACGCAATACATGAGCGTGAGCCATGGACATAGCACTATAGGTGGAATAGAATGGTGGTTGTGGAGAAGACAAAAAGGAGAAGATAGTACTACATCAACTAGGCGTATCAACGGGCTATGGAGATGCCCATCAATAGATATCAATGTGAGTGAGTAGGGATTGCCATGCAACGGATGCACTAAGAGCTATAAGTGTATGAAAGCTTAAACTGAAACTAAGTGGGTGTGCATCCAACTTGCTTGCTCATGAAGACCTCGGGCATTTGAGGAAGCCCATCATCGGAATATACAAGCTAAGTTCTATAATGAAAATTCCCACTAGTATATCAAAGTGATAACTCAAGAGACTCTCTATATGAAGAACATGGTGCTACTTTGAAGCACAAGTGTGGTAAAAGGATAGTAACATTGCCCCTTCTCTCTTTTTCTCTCATTTTTTTGGTGGGCTTCTTTGGCCTCCTTTTTTTATTTGGGCTTATTTGGCCTCTTTTATTTATTTTTAAATTCTGGAGTCTCATTCCGACTTGTGTGGGAATCATAGTCTCCATCATACTTTTCTCAATGGGGCAATGCTCTAATAATGATGATGATCACACTTTTATTTACGTACAACTCAATATTACAACTCGATACTAGAACAAAGATATGACTCTATATGAATGCCTCCGGCGGTGTACCGGGATTTCCAATGATCTAGCGTAGCAATGACATCAAAAAACGGACAAGCCATGAAAACATCATGCTAGCTGTCTTATGATAATGCAAAGCAATATGACAATGAATGCTCAAGTCATGTATATAATGATGATGGAAGTTGTAGGGCAATATATCTCGGAATGGCTATGGAAATGCCATGATAGGTAGGTATGGTGGCTGTTTTGAGGAAGGTATATGGTGGGTTTAAGGTACCGGCGAAAGTTGCGTGATACTAGAGAGGCTAGCTAGCAATGATGGAAGGGTGAGAGTGCGTATAATCCATGGACTCAACATTAGTCATAAAGAACTCACATACTTTTTGCAAAAGTCTATTAGCTATTGAAACAAAGTACTGCGTGCATGCTCCTAGGGGGATAGATTGGTAGGAAAAGACCATCGCTCGTCCCCAACCGCCACTCATAAGGAAGACAATCAATAAATAAATCATGCTCTGACTTCATCACATAATGGTTCACCATACGTGCACGCTACGCGAATCACAAACCTCAACACAAGTATTTCTACTAATCCACAACTACCCACTAGCATGACTCTAACATCACCATCTTTATATCGCAAAACTATTGCAAGGAATCAAACATATCATATTCAGTGATCTACAAGTTTTATGTAGGATTTTATGACTAACCATGTGAATGACCAGTTCCTGTCATCTCTCTAAATAGATATAAGTGAAGCAAGAGAGTTTAATTATTTCTACAAAAAGATATGCACACGCTCTAACAAATATAAGTGAAGCAAAAGAGCATTCTACAAATGGTGGTTTTCTATGTAAGGTGAAACAGGCAATCCAAACTTCAAATGATATAAGTGAAGCACATGAAGCATTCTATAAAGCCATTCTCAAAAGATATAAGTGAAGTGCATAGAGCATTCTATAAATAAACCAAGGACTATCTCATACCATCATGGTGCATAAAATAAAAGTGAAAACTAAATGCAAAAGACGCTCCAAGATTGCACATATCGCATGAACGAAACAAATCCGAAAACATACCGGTACTTGTTGAAGAAAGAGCGGATGCCTTCTGGGGCATCCCCAAGCTTAGATGCTTGAGTCTCCTTGAATATTTACTTGGGGTTCCTTGGGCATCCCCAAGCTTGAGCTCTTGCCTCTCTTCCTTCTTCTCACATCGAGACCTTCTCGATCATCGAACACTTCATCCACACAAAACTTCAACAGAAAACTCGGTTAGATCCGTTAATATAATAAAGCAAATCAATACTCTAAGTACTGTTGCAAACCAATTCTTATTTTGCTTTTGCATTGTGTCTATTGTAATATAACTTTTTCATGGCTTAATCCACTAATATAAATCAATAGTTTCATCAAAACAAGCAAACTATGCATCAAAAACAGAATCTGTCTAAAACAGAACAATTTGTAATAATCTGAACATTCACCATACTTTTGATACTTGAAACATTCTGCAAAAATTAGGAAAAATAGAAAATTTACATATAAAGACAGTGCAAAGAGAATCAGAACTATTTGACGTTCCAGTAAAAAAAATGTAAAATCGCACACTACAGCCAAAGTTTCTGTCCTGCACCGTACAAACCATCAAGCAAATGTAAACTTCCTAAAGGAAAACCTTGCCACATTATTTTTATAATACAATGGAATTGTAGAAGGGGATAATTATTTTTGTTGAAAATTTTCTGTAATCAAGATTCACAAAGTTTCCGTGAGCATGAACAAAGTTCAAGGCTAGATCCCACTTCAACAATGCTTGTCTTTCTCACTTTCGCTTTTCTTTTTGAAAAGTTTCGGGTTCCCCTCTTTACTTTTTTGTTTTTAAACTCTATAAAAGCACACAACAGAAATAAATGACTCTCTAAAACTTCCGGGTTGTCTTCCTGGCAGTGCTTTCTTTAGAGCCATTAAGCTAGGCATAAAGTGCTCAAGTAATGGATCCACCTGGATCCCAAGGTATATCAAAGCCAATTTTAATTAACAATGATTTGTAATTTAGTAGTGAGCACAAAGTAACATATATCACACAACAACGAAGTCTAACTCTCTCCCTATGCATTGGCATGTCATAAAAGAACAATTCATGCACACACAGTAAAGGCCAATGCATAGTATAAACAGTTTCTTGCAATTTTACCATGTTGGAAACATAGAGAGGTGGAGATATAGTTCCTCTCTCATAATAATTGAAAGTAGGAGCAACAAGCACATGCATATTATATTCATCAATATCATCATGTGCAATAGTAAAACGCAACCCATCAATATAATCCATAATAAGGGTAAACTTCTCTGATATAGTGTAGTTGGGAGAATTCAAAAAGATAATTGGACTATCATGCGTGGGTGCAATAGCAACAATTTCATGTTTAACATAAGGAACTATAGCAAGTTCATCTCCATAAGCATAATTCATATTGGCATCTTGGCCACAAGCATAGCAAGCATCATCAAAAAGGGATATTTCAAGAGAATCAACGGGATCATAATAGTCACCATAGCAATCATCCTTCGGTAAGCACGAAGGGAAATTAAACAATATATGAGTTGAAGAGTTACTCTCATTAGAAGGTGGGCACGGGTAGCTAATCCGCTCTTCCTCCTTTTGTTCTTCGCTCTCCTCATCATCTTTTTCATCCAATGAGCTCACAGTTTCATCAATTTCTTCTTCCATAGATTCCTGCAAACTATTAATCTCTTCTTGGACAGCGGAGTAGTCCTCAATATATGGTTCAACATAGGAATTAGAAGCATAATTATCATAGCAATATTTAAGTATGGCAAAATTTTCAGATTTGTAAAGAGTAGCATCATACTTTTCAATCAAAGAAGCAATTTCATAAGCACCCTTAAAAGCAACAAATTCTTCAATTTGTTGAACATCATAGTAATTATAAACACCCTTAGCATACGAAGATATGATTCCATTATCACTAAACTCACATTGATAGGGAAGGTGTTTCTTAGGGTTTTCAAAACAACAAGTAAAATCATATATTTCACATAAATTCCAAGCATAGCATTGTAAACGATGAATTTGACCCGGTAAAAGTTTCCCTTTTTCAGATATATGGTGTCGCACATAACAAGCATGCTCATCTAAAGATTTGCCCTCAACTAAGCTAGTTGGGGTTTCAACACGAGCACAAAGGGATCGAAGATTATCCAAGTAATAAGCTTCAGGACTGTGATAGATTTTGAGTGGTTCTTCAACCATTGGTTCAGTAGGTACAACTAATTTTTTGGTATTTTGCGTTTGCTACCCATAACTAAAGATAGAAAACATCTAAGAACAACAAATAAAAATTATTTAGAGATAAAGCAAACAAGCACACACGAGAATATTCACCCCACGCTATTGCTCCCCGGCAACGGCACCAGAAAAAGGTCTTGATAACCCACAAGTATAGGGGATCAATTGTAGCCTCTTTCGATAAGTAAGACTGTCGAACCGAATGAGGAGCTAAAGGTAGAACAAATATTCCCTCAAGTTCTATCGACCACCGATACAACTCTACGCACGCTTGGCGTTCGCTTTACCTAGAACAAGTATGAAACTAGAAGTACTTTGTAGGTGTTTTTGGATAGGTTTGCAAGATAATAAATATTACATAAATAAAAAGTAGGGGTTGTTTAGGTAAAGACACAACTAGGTTAGTTTTAGTAAAGAGCTTTTTGTTATGAGAAAGTTATTTGTCCCTAGGTAATCGATAACTAGACCGGTAATCATTATTGCAATTTTATTTGAGGGAGAGGCATAAGCTAACATACTTTATCTACTTGGATCATATTCACTTATGATTGGAACTCTAGCAAGCATCCGCACCTACTAAAGATCATTAAGGTAAAACCCAACCATAGCATTAAAGTATGAAGTCCTCTTTATCCCATACGCAAACAACCTACTTACTCGGGTATGTGCTTCTGTCACTCACGCCACCCACCATAAGAAAATCATGAACATATTGCAAACCCTACAGCGGGAATCCCTCACGCTTGCGCGACACGGAGAGCACCATAGGACAGCACCAATAATAAAACATGCAACTCAAACCAATCACGATCATCAAATAACCCATAGGACAAAACAGATCTACTCAAACATCATAGGATAGCCATACATCATTGGAAAATAATATATAGAGTTGAGAACCATGTTTAAGTAGAGATTACAATGGGGAAAAGAGGGGTTAAACCGCTGCATAGAGGGGGGAAGAGTTGGTGATGATGGCGGTGAAGTTGTTGCTGAAGATTGCGGTGATGTTGATGGCCCCGGCGGTGTTCCGGCGCCACCGGAAGAGAGGGGGAGAGGGCCCCCCTTCTTCTTCTTCCTTGACCTCCTCCCTAGATGGGAGAAGGGTTTCCCCTATGGTACTTGGTCTCCATGTCATTGGAGGGGTGAGAGCCCCTCCGAGATTGGATCTGTCTCTCTGTCTCTATCTGTTGCTGTGTTCTCAGATTCTGCCCTTTCACCGTTTCTTATATTCCCGAAGATCCGTAACTCCGATTGGGCTGAAATTTTAACATGATCTCTATGCGGATATTAGCTTTCTTGCGGCAAAAGAAGGGCACCAACCGCCTTACGGGGTGGCCACGAGGGTCAGGGGCGCGCCCCTTGCTTTGTGGCCCCCTCGGGCATCATCTCGCGTGGATTTTTCTTCCCAAGAATCACATATATTCCAAAAAATTCTCCGTCAGTTTTTATCCCGTTTGGACTCCGTTTGATATGGATTTACTACAAAACAAAAAACATGCAACAAACAGGAACTGGCACTAGGCACTGGATAAATATGTTAGTCACAAAAATAGTATAAAAAGTTGCCAAAAGCGTATGAAAGTTGTATAATATTGGCATGGAACAATAAAAAATTATAGATACGATGGAGACGTATCAGCCACCCTGTTCACTAGTGATGAGAAAACTCACTACTACTATATCCTTAAGTTATTTCAGTTCTCATTAAAGGGTGATGCTAAAACATGCTTTAATTCTCTTGATCTTGGTAGTGTGCGTAGTCCCCAGGATATGATTTATTACTTCTCTACTAAATATTTCCCCGCTCATAAGAAACAAGCTGCCTTAAGGGAAATTTATAATTTTGTGTAAATTGAAGAAGAGAGTCTCCCACAAGCTTGGGGGAGGCTTCTCCAATTACTTAATGCTTTGCCTGATCATCCTCTTAAGAAAAATGAAATACTTGATATCTTTTATAATGGACTAACCGATGCTTCCAGAGATTACCTGGATAGTTGTGCTAGTTGTGTTTTCAGGGAAAGAACAGTTGATCAAGCTGAATTGCTATTGAATAATATGTTGACTAACGAAAATAATTGGACACTTCCTGAACCAACTCCTAGGCCAACTCCGAAGAAAAGGGGTATTCTATTTCTCAGTCCTGAAGATATGTAAGAGGCAAAGAAATCTATGAAAGAAAAAGGTATTAAAGATGAAGATGTTAAGAATTTACCACCTATTGAAGAAATGCGTGGTCTTAATTTGCTACCTGTTTGTGGGGACCCCGACTCACAAGTCATGATCACCGAATGCACGTGTACAGTGATCCCAGAGATCAATGCTCACTGAACACACAGAAGCTGAATAACAAGAGTCTTACATCCATACATACCGTCTTACACAAATTAAGACCATTATGGTCAAGTCTTACATAGATAAAGCCTTAAGGGCTGAACATCAAATGAAACATAAGCAGCGGAAATCTTCATCGATAAGTAGAACCCATGCCATCTGCCTTAACCCTACAGGCATTCTGACTGGGAAACGTCCTAGTTCGCATGTTCGTCTTCAAAGAACTCTTCTTTGAACTCCTGTTCTTCCATGCCTGGCCAATTAAATAATCAGTGGCAAGCCAATGAGTACTTTGAATGTACTCGCAAGCAACCCATGTTTTGGTTCAAGGTACAACAATGCATGATATAGGTAAATTTTTGCGGAAAGCTAGTTTTCGAGTGCAATGACATGTTCAACAACTTGTAAGACATGCATCAGGAGAATTCAAGTAACCATAAGGATAGGTTACAGATATCAACATAAATAGAGTGGGCACCAACCCAACTCAATCATGTCAAGTCCTTTGACTTGACCCGAGTAGTGGTATCAACATAAATAGAGTGGGCACCAACCCAACTCAATCATGTCAAGTCCTTTGACTTGACCCGAGTGGTTCTTCCCACTTATCCAAACACTCACACTGGTTTGAAAACATGTGGACGTAGCCCAAGAGCGGTTACCCAACTGTCCTTGACCGTGGACACGGCTATTCGAATAGTTTTACACTCTGTAGAGGTTGCACACTTTACCCACAAGATCCGGGGAACTTCCGTGTCATCCACGACCCGCGGTACCTCAAGTACCCGGGGTAAGCACCCGATCACTATCTTTCCCTAGACGACACTAACAAGGAGTCCACTCGTTGTTCTGTATCCTCACGATGTACATCATACGAGACTCACTCGAGATCGTAACATCCGAGAGGGGACACAACAGTGTATCCGGTGCCCTGTGAAAACAGTCATGGCCGCCCTACCTGGCACGACCCCGTCCCGAGAGAGAGCACCAACTCTCCCCTGTCACTAGTAATGTGGGCTCCAAGCTAGTATCGGCCTAGGTAATCAATAATGCCCTTTCCCATATAAGGGTAGAGTGGTTGCGCATGTAAGGTTGGAATAGCGGTCACAACTTAAACCAATCCATTTTTCAAAACAACACACACACTTGCCTCGGTACTCCACTTCATCATCAAGTGGCTACCCAACTCATTGTCTCCCTCGGGCATAAGTGGCACCCGACGGGGTTTTCGAAAAGTCCTTTCAAAATACTTTGTCGCCATCACCATGCATATTCCCATCCCTTTTGCGTAGCACTACTTAGCATCCTATCTACTCCCACCAGCATAACCCTCATAAGGAGGTAGGGTCATGCACAACGTAAGTATCATCAAGGAGGAAATGAAGGCAACCCACCAAAGTGGCTACCCCCTCATCATGATTCCGATGCCACATTAATAAAGTGCTAGATGAAATGCATAAAAAGGATTTCATAGACATGGTCAAAGGGCTGCTTGCGTGGCTCAACAAGGTCTTCTGGGTCTTCAAAGTCTTCTGGTCCAACTCCTTCGTCAGCAACGCAATCTATCATCGAAAAATAATAACGAGAAAATAAGGCAATAATAACACAGAAAAACCAAAGTACTCAGAAAAATGTCAACTTATTTTTGTAAAATACTAGGTGGAAAACTAAGAAGGGGAAAATTCCTAGTTTTGGATTTGGAGTTGTATAATAGGAGAAATGGATTTTCAGAGGGGAATATAAATGCTCAAATTTGAATTTAAATTTGAACAGTGCAGAAAAGTTTGATGGATATTTAGAAAATTATGGGAGTTGGAATTATTGCATTTGGATTAATATTTAATCATGTGGAATTTTTGCAAGTATTTAGAAAAAGAAAAAGGGGAAGCAGCACTGTGCAACTGGGCCAGAAGGGCCATGGTGCAGAAGGCCCATAGGGGATTCAGCCCACGCGAGGCTGCCACGTTAAAGGCGTAAAGGCAAAATACGCCTTCAGCCGACGCAGCGAACCGGTGCGCGCGCGCGTGCATTTTAAACCTGACGGGTGGGGCCCACCCGTTAGTATGTGAGGCTGACTGACGGGCCCCACGGCCGTCGTCTTCAACCTCGGGCCAGAGAGGGGGGCGAGCTCACCGGCGACGTTTCCGGGCACGGCGAGGTGAGCGGGTGGCACCGCCGGACTCCTTGTCGTGTCGCCGTTCGGGTGGTGCCGGAGTTGGCCGCCGGGGTGGCCTGGTTCGCCGGCGATGAGGGGGCACGGCGGAGGAGCTTCGGGAGGTGCTTGGTTAGCTCGTTCCGAGCTGCAATAGGAGCGGGAGAAAGAGGGGAATGGGTCAGTGAGGTCTGGTGGTTCCAGATCGAGCAAGAGCGGGGGCGGAGAGGGGCTGTACCGCGAGATCAACGGTCGACCGAGGCGGTGGAGCTCCGGTCGATCCCGAGCATAGAAGCTCTCCGGGGTTGATTGGGTGGTGCGGGCGCGTTCCTGGGGGTGTGAGGAGGAGGCGAATGCCACTGGAACGGCCCGTGGAGGGCTTATATAGCCGCGCGATGGTCCACCGTGGACTTGTGCACCGGCGAGCTCCTTGCCGTCGCCACGGGTCACGGGGGCCTGTTTGAGTGTGTCTGGGGCGCTCGTGGGTTCGGTCCAGAGCGAGGGAAAGAGGAGAGGGAGGGAGCAGGGGGGCCAGAGGTGCGCGCGTGTGAGCGGCACCATTGACGCGCTCGGGCGGCCTCTGTTTGCTAGCGTGGAGGCGCGGGGAGGAGGAGAGAGGAGGGGGCCGACCGCGTAGCGTGCTCCGGACGCCGAGGCGCATCGGCAGGCGCGCGGGGGAGGCCCGAGGTGGCCGGGTGTGCTTGGCAGGGGGCGGCTACAGTGCGGGAGCGCACTGTAGCGCGCTCCAGAGCGCCCAAATGGCATGCCAAGCCATTTTCTATGCTTGTGGGCGCGCCCTGGCATGTCTGGTAGCTCTAGGGAGGAGTAAAGAAAGGGGGGAGGGCATAGGATGCCATGGATGGCCACTAGAGTGAGGAGAGAAGAAGAAGAAGAGTGGAAATGGGCTGTCCCGAGAGAGAAAGTGAGGGTTTCACCCCAAATAATTGATTAGGGCTTGCCATTGCTACTGGAGGTATAAGGTGACTAGATTAAGCTCTGGTAAAAAGTTGAGCTTACCAAGAATAGTGGAAGGGGTCAAAACAGTGGTTTTTGTAAAATGGCAGAAGGTGTTTGATAAGGGTTTGGGCAAGAAAATGAACTCCAATTGCCATGATACTTAACAGGATGGAATGACACCTAGAGATAGGGTGTGCCACCAAATTTGAAGTGAGGCTTTGCAAGATCATCACAATATGCATTTGTGACTTGCTGGATTTTTCTTGGATTTTTATGAAAATATTTCCTGTAGAAATATTTCAAATCTTTGAAATGAGCAAAAATGGTTTTGGGAGGTTTTGTCCAATATTTTGAACATGACCATGTGTTGAAACTCTTATATATGGGAAATATATGTCCACTGAGTTTCCCTAAAGTTTCTCAAATATTTTTAAAATAATAAAATAATTTTTTCCCTATTAAAGACCATTTCTGGCCTTAAGAAAAAGCCTTTAAATAAAATAGGAAAATAACTTTTAAAATTATATTTTTGGGGTTTATGCGAATCCTATATCTAATAGGTTTCAAATGTACCTTTTGAAATATTTTTCATACCCCAAATCAGGTACTTGCAGTGCAAACCTCAACCCACGGGTTTTTGGAAAACTAAAATTTGAAAATACTATTTGGCCAAATTATTTTTGTAAGAAAATACTATATTGCTCTATACACATGGCATGATCATTGGGCAGAAGTTTGGGGCAAGGAGATGAAGTATAGGGGGTGGAGTTGTGTTGACTTTAAAGAGCACTTGAAAAGCACAGAGAGAAAACCAACTCCAAATAAAAACCAAATAATGCAAAAGTTTTTGTTAGTCCAAATTTTCATGCTTTAATAATGCAACTGAAGTGTTACGAAATGCAGGGTGTGACACTGTTGAAGAAATACATGGTCTTGATAACCCGACACAGGTAGTAAAGGTAAATTCTCTCTATAGATATGATAAAGCTGAAATCCCGTCTACTAAGTTTGCTAGTCAATGCTTAGATGAGTTTGATGACTTCATTATTAAACAAGAAAACTTCAATGCTTATGTTGGTAGACAATTGAAATGTAATTCTTATATGATTGATCACTTGAGTGATTATATGGCTAGAGTTAAAGGTTAACATAAACTCATTAGTAAACATGCTTCTATGGTTACCACTCAAGTAGAACAAGTACTTAAAGCTGAGAATGATTTTCTCAACGAATTAAATAATAAGAAGAACGATAATGTTGTTAGAGTTATGACTAGAGGAGGCAAAATGACTCAGGAACCTTTGTATCCTGAGGGCCATCCTAAGAGAATTGAGCAAGATTCTCAGAGAACTAATGTAGATGCACCTAGTCCTTCTAAGAGGAAGAAAAAGAAAAATGATAGGACTTTGCATGCTTCTAGTGAACCTGTTGTTGACACACCTGAGAATCCCAGTGATATTTCTATTTCTGATGCTGAGACACCAATTTGGTAATGAACATGAACCTAGTGATAATGTTAATGATGATATTCATGTTGATGCTCAACCTAGCAATAATAATGATGTAGAGGTTGAACCTGCTATTGATCTTGATAA
Source organism: Triticum monococcum (assembly GCA_034509565.1). Lineage (NCBI taxonomy): Eukaryota > Viridiplantae > Streptophyta > Magnoliopsida > Poales > Poaceae > Triticum > Triticum monococcum. The sequence continues at coordinate 578,645,356 of CM067844.1, read as the reverse complement.
CCCACAATCAAAGAATCAACGTTATGATAAGAGAGACTTTGTTGCTAGGAAGAACGGTAAAGAAAGAGAACCATGGGTTCAGAAACCCATGCCTTTTCCTCCCAAGCCATCCAAGAAAAAGGATGATGAGGATTTTGAACGCTTTGCTGAAATGATTAGACCTATCTTTTTGCGTATGCGTTTGACTGATATGCTTAAAATGAATCCTTATGCTAAGTACATGAAAGATATTGTTACTAATAAGATAAAGATACCGGAAGCTAAAATTTCCACCATGCTTGCTAATTATACATTTAAAGGTGGAATACCTAAGAAACTAGGAGATCCAGGAGTACCAACTACACCATGCTCCATTAAAAGAAACTATGTTAGAACTACTTTATGTGATCTTGGAGCCGGTGTTAGTGTTATGCATCTCCCTTTATATTGTAGACTTAATTTGAATAAGTTGAGACCTACTGAAATATCTTGCAAATGGCTGATAAATCAACTGCTATACATGTCGGTATTTGTGAGGATGTGCCTGTTGTGGTTGCAAACGTTACTATTTTAAAGAACTTTGTTATTCTTGATATTCCCGAGGACGATAGTATGTCTATTATTCTTGGAAGACCCTTTTTGAATACTGCAGGGGCTGTTATTGATTGCAACAAAGGCAATGTCACTTTTCATGTTAATGGTAATGAGCATACGGTAGACTTTCCGAGGAAACAACCTCAAGTCCACAGTATCAATTCTATTGGAAAAATTTCAACAATTACTATTGGAGGTTTTGAATTTCCTCTTCCTACTGTCAAGAAGAAATATGATATTCTTATTATTGGGGACATGCATATCCCCATTGAGGTAAGTGTTATTCAGAAATTCTCTGGTTCCATGTTATTCGGAATGAGTTTGTTAACAAGACTTTATCAACCTTGTTAGTGGATTAATTTTGATGAGCATGATATGGATGAATTTAGAAAGCACAACCTTCTGTACCCTCCTTTTAATTTCTGTTATTTAGTTTAAATAAAATAAAAATAGTATTTTCTGTCGGTTTTCTGAATTATCCTTGCAATAAAAAATTCCCCCAAAATAAAAGTTCTCCAAATGCCCTGAAAAATGAAATATGATTTTTTCTAGAATATTTGGCACTAAGAACACATCAGGGGGAGCAACTGGCTCCGAATTAAGGGTCGAAGCGGCTGCCGGTGCGATCAACTAAGCACAGTCTGATGGTAGAGCTAAATCGTACTCATCGTGACTGCGTGGCGCACAAGGCAGAGGCTTGAATCCGTCTAAGATCAAGTCTCCGTGGATATCGGCCATGTAGTTTAAGCTTCCAAACCTGACCTGGTGGCCAGGGGCATAACTTTCGATCTGCTCCAGATGGCCAAGCGAGTTGGCCCGTAGTGCGAAGCCGCCGAACACAAAGATCTGTCCGGGGAGAAAAGCCTCACCCTGGACTGCATCGCTATCGATGATAGTAGGAGCCATCAAGCCTAACGGCGACGACACAAAGGAACCCTTAATGAAAGCACCAATGTCGGTGTCAAAACCGGTGGATCTCGGGTAGGGGGTCCTGAACTATGCGTCTAAGGCGGATGGTAACAGGAGGCAGGGGACACGATGTTTTCCCCAGGTTCGGGCCCTCTTGATGGAGGTAAAACCCTACGTCCCGCTTGATTTATTCTTGATGATATGAGTATTACAAGAGTTGATCTACCACGAGATCGAAGAGGCTAAACCCTAGAAGCTAGCCTATGGTATGATCGTATGTTGTCCTACGGACTAAAACCCTCTGGTTTATATAGACACCAGAAAGGGCTAGGGTTACACAAGGTCAGTTACAAAGGAGGAGATATACATATCCGTATTGCCTAGCTTGCCTTCCACGCCAAGTAGAGTCCCATACGGACACAAGACGAAGTCTTCAATCTTGTATCTTCATAGTCTAACAGTCCGGCCAAAGGATATAGTCCGGCTGTCCGGAGACCCCCTAATCTAGGACTCCCTCAGTAGCCCCTGAACTAGGCTTCAATGACGATGAGTTCGGCGCGCAGTATTGTCTTCGGCATTGCAAGGCGGGTTCCTCCTCCGAATACACCACGGAAGAAGTTGAATACAAGGATAGTGTCCGACCTTGCCAAACAAGTTCCACATACCACCGTAGAGAGAATAATATTTCCACAAATCTTAATCTGCTGACACGTTTTGGCAACATGACATCATGCCATGGCTTGGTGATTATTCGAACCATTTTTCTTCAACCAGCTCCACACATAATGTGAGGCGGTTTCTTGACACGTCTTGTCAAAGCAGAGATCGTGTTCCCCTAATTACGGGATTCTCATCAATACGGGCCTGGGTAACCCAACTACGCCATCGATTACGGCGCTTGGGGGATAACCGAGCTTTACCAGGCTAGTGGGGGCGCATAGTTTCGTCCGCCCATATAAAGGGATAATGATTCACCTTTTCATCCACGCCTTCTTCCTCCTTTGCTCATCCATTTTTGCACACTCGATCTCCAACGCCCAAGTCCGCACTTCCCACCTCAACCCTCTCCAACCAGGTCCGGAGCGGGAGGCAGGTGCATGGTCTCCTCCATTACGGAGGGACACATCAAGAAGCTGAGGAGAGCCGGATACCTATCCGACGACATCGCGCACCGGCTCCCAGATGAGGGGCAGCTCATCCCCACCCCCAGGCCCCATGAGAGGGTAGTGTTCCTTACTCATTTCCTCCGCGGACTGGGATTCCCTCTCCACCCATTCATCCGGGGGGTCATGTTCTACTACGGCCTGGATTTCCATGAGCTGGCCCCGAACTTCATCCTCAATATCTCAGCATTTATCGTCGTGTGCGAGGCCTTCCTCCGCATCCAGCCCCACTTCGGCTTATGGCTGAAGACCTTTAATGTCAAGCCGAAGGTAGTGAGCGGCCGCCAGGCGGAGTGCGGAGGCACCATGTTGGGCAAGATGCCCAACGTCACCTGGCTCGAGGGCTCCTTCGTGGAGACCGTAAAGGGGTGGCAATCAGGGTGGTTCTATATCATCGAGCCGCGTAACCCTGAATGGGCAGCGGCCCCCGAGTTCTGATCTGGCATCCCCACGCGGCTCACCTCCTGGCAAGAGAAGGGCCTGTCCTGGGGTAGTTCGGTAGAGCTGACCGGACTCCAAACATGTATCCAAAACATGGTGAGCAAGAAGCTCAAACTTGTCAACATAGTCCAGGTCATGCTCATCCGCCGAATCCTCCCAGGTCAACGACGGGCTTTCAACTTGTGGGAGTTCGACCCGGCCAAGCACCAAACTCTGAACAGGTTCTTCGACACAACACACAAGGATGCCTGGAAGGTTCTATTCAAGGGCGCCGAGGTCCCTCCCTCACCGAGGACCGCGGGCTAAGCGCGAAGCGCCGAGCGCATTCGGTGAGTTCTATACATCCAGTAGGATATTTTACTTCCCCTAGCTTAATTATGCGCGGGGTCTGATCTCCATGCCTTTGACAGGACTGGGTGGAGATGTCGGGGCAGATTAACTGTCCGGCCCCTCTGCCCGAAGACACTGCGGACACTCTCCTTACGGAGATGCTGACTCCGGCACCTTATAAGGTGCCGAAAAAGACCAAGAAGGCCAAGGGAACCCGAAAGAGTTCCCGACGTCAGGCGTCATCATCTGATAACTCTGCGACACACTCCTCCCCCGAAGATGAGGAGGAAGAAGAAGATGCTCCCCCTTCAGTTGGGGGAGACAAGAAAAGGAAGGTCGCCCCAGCTGGGGAGGCCGAAGGGTCCAAGAAGGGAAGGACTCTCCTTCCGGACAGTTCCACCACCGCCGCCGAAGGCGAAGAGGAGTGGCTGCTCAGGGCCAAGCCCCTGGCGAAGTCATAAGTATTCGGATACCAGAGTAACTCATAGCATTCCTTTGTCACACTGCTTCCCCTAACACCGAATATGATTATGCAGGCCGCCACGAGCCCGTATCGATGTATCGTCGGATGGCTCCTTGGGCTCGTCGGATATGGATAGCGATCCACTTCCGACCGCCACCTCCCCTTGCCCTGCGGACGACGCCGAGGTATCGCCTCAAGAGGCACCTGGTCGTGGGGAGACAGTCCCGGAGGCGCCTCAAGGCGACCTTCCAGACTTCGGGAGCAGAGGGAACAAGGCCCCTGAGGGCTCCGAGTTTGGCCCTCAGCCGAACACCGCGCCGGAACCTCTAGTGGTTCCAGACTCGGGCAGGCGGCCTCCTTCCAAGAGGGGCAAGATGCCTGTGTCGGTGACCTCTGTCCATCCAGAGGTGCCGGACAATCTACTGGGAGCGCTTCGCAGCACTTTCATCGACGAGGAGCACCGTACTATTATGAGTGCGGTGGCCTAGAAGGTTCAGTCCGCTAAGAGCGAATTGACTGAAGTCTATGCCAGCCTTCTAACAGGCTTTGAGGTAAGTGTTTAAAATATAGGAAAAATATTACCGCATAGACAGTAGCCCCTGATGCTCTGTTCGGTGTTCACAAAGACAAGCCGAACAGAGGACCAAACAATATCGCAGGAGTCTCAGATAAGTATGTCAATATGCGTATGCAGGCTTCGCTGCTGGCATTTGCCGCACTGACTGCGGAGGTTGCCGCACTGAAGCAGGACCTTAAAGGGTCCAAGGACGAGCTCGGCCTTGCCAAGAGGCAGCTCCAGGAGAACAAAGGTTAGTACCTAGTCTATGGATATGTATAAAAAGAATGTGATTGCAAAATGACAGGATCATCATGAATTTGCCAGGGCCTCGAGCAAAGTGGCGACCCTAAAGCAAGCGCTGTCCGAGGCCGAAGATAAAGCGGCCAAGGAGCGCACCGAGTGGGAAAGGCAAGAGGCTCGGGTGGGCAAGGTGCAGCAAGAGCTCCAGGCTCTCGTGACGAAGCACGAGGCGTTGGAGCTTGACTCGAAGACGCGAGAGTCTGAGCTTGCCGCGGCCCTCGAAAGCGCAAAGAGTGCCAAGGCCAAAGGGCAAAAGGCCCACAGGAGATTGACGCGATGAAGAAAATAGCGGCGGGTAAGGCATTCTATATGCAAAGCAAGCATGTGAAAGTAAATTACCTATTACTTACCCGAATCCGGAGCTCTCTAGGAGCATTCGCAGATTTGCCCCGCAGCGTGTCGGATGCCGCACAGTTTTACCAGGCCGAGGAAGGAAGCTCAACGGAGAAGCTATTCTGGTCTCAGTATACTAGGACCGAACACCCAGTGCCTGTGAGCGACCAGCTGAAGCAGCTGGTCGAGCTACACAAGGCGGCCGAATAGACCATGAAGGGCTTTATAGTCCGGTTGTGGCCTGGCGACGCCCTTCCGAACAGCTACTTCGGCCTGGTGAGGCGGCTTGTGGATGCCTGCCCACGGCTGGAAGTCATCAAGCGGTCCGTCTGCATCGAAGGTGCACGCCGGGCTTTCGCCCGTGTGAAGGTGCAATGGGCCAAGCTAGACGCCGTGAAGCTGATCAAGGAAGGACCACCGCAGGGCAAGGAGCATCCCACCCCCGAAATTTATTATGAGGGTGTACTGAAGGGTGCCCGTCTTGTAGCAGACGAATGTCCAAAGGATGTAATATTTGAGTAAATTTGCTTGTGTGATCCTGTATGATGAAAACTTGTTTCATATGCGCTATGCAATGCTTGTTTGAATTTAAAATATTACCTTTTGTTTGGCTGTTTATCCAATCTGAGAGATGGCTAGTCCTCGACTTCTGCCCCCATGCCGCGAGTGCTGGGGTGTTCAGGATAAACCTGAGCACTCTTGTTCCCATTTTTGGGTCCTTCGAGGGAGGTGCTCAGCACAACAAACAAGGCAACCAGACTAATAATGCTTTATCACTCTCACTTAGCCATAGAATTCTATAATTTTAAATTTCGGTGAAGCCCCTGGTATTCGGAAGGCCGAATTCAGGGCGCGATACAGGCCTTTAAGCCGGACAGGACCAACTCCTCGCTCTAAGTGGCATAAGTCTTTAGGGACTCGAAACCTCACCGAACAGCGACCAGTCTCTCGCCTTATCATGACAGTCACACTACAACAAAAACACCCCTATAACAATGTTGGGGAACGCAGTAATTTCAAAAAATTTCCTACGCACACGCAAGATCATGGTGATGCACAGCAACGAGAGGGGAGATTGTTGTCTACGTACCAACGCAGACCGACTGCGGAAGCGATCACACAACGTAGAGGAAGTAGTCGTACGTCTTCTTCCCGATCCGACCGATCCAAGCACCGTTACTCCGGCACCTCCGAGTTCTTAGCACACGTTCAGCTCGATGACGTTCCTCAGGCTCCGATCCAGCAAAGCGTCGAGGAAGAGTTCCGTCAGCACGACGACGTGGTGACGATCTTGATGTACTACCGACGCAGGGCTTCGCCTAAGCACTGTAACGGTATGATCAAGGTGGAATTTGGTGGCAGGGGGCACCGCACACGGCTAAGGAACGATCTCAAGGATCAAGTTGTGTGTCTTGGGGTGCCCCCTGCCCCCGTATATAAAGGCCAGGGGCAGGGGGTTCGGCCGGCTAGGAGGGAGGCGCAGGGAGGAGTCCTACTCCCACCGGGAGTAGGACTCCTCCCCTCCAATCCTATTCCAACTAGGATTCTTGGGGGGAAGGAGAAAGAGGGGGCCGGCCCACCTCTCCTAGTCCTATTAGGACTTGGGAAAGGGGGGGCGCCGGCTAGGCTTGTGGGCTGCCTCTTCTCTCTTTTCCACTAAGGCCCAATAGGCCCATTTACCTCCCGGGGGGTTCCGGTAACCCTCCCGGTAATCCGGAAAAATCCCGATTTCACCCGGAACGCTTCCGGTGCCCAAACATAGGCTTCCAATATATCAATCTTTACGTCTCGACCATTTCGAGACTCCTCGTCATGTCCGTGATCTCATCCGGGACTCCGAACAACCTTCGGTACATCAAAATGCATAAACTCATAATAACTGTCATCGTAACGTTAAGCGTGCGGACCCTGCGGTTCGAGAACAATGTAGACATGACCGAGACACGTCTCCGGTCAATAACCAATAGCGGGACCTGGATGCCCATATTGGCTCCTACATCTTTATCGGTCAGACCGCATAACAACATACGTTGTTCCCTTTGTCATCGGTATGTTACTTGCCCGAGATTCGATCGTCGGTATCCAATACCTAGTTCAATCTCGTTACCGGCAAGTCTCTTTACTCGTTCTGTAATACATCATCTCACAACTAACATATTAGTTGTAGTGCTTGCAAGGCTTATGTGATGTGTATTACCGAGAGGGCCCAGAGATACCTCTCCGACAATCGGAGTGACAAACCCTAATCTCGAAATACGCCAACCCAACATCTACCATTGGAGACACCTGTAGTACTCCTTTATAATCACCCAGTTACGTTGTGACGTTTGGTAGTACCCAAAGTGTTCCTCCGGTAAACGGGAGTTGCATAATCTCATAGTTATAGGAACATGTATAAGTCATGAAGAAAGCAATAGCAACATACTAAACGATCGGGTGCTAAGCTAATGAAATGGGTCATGTCAATCAGATCATTCAACTAATGATGTGACCTCGTTAATCAAATAACAACTCTTTGTTCATGGTTAGGAAACATAACCATCTTTGATTAACGAGCTAGTCTAGTAGAGGCATACTAGTGACACTCTGTTGGTCTATGTATTCACACATGTATTATGTTTCCGGTTAATACAATTCTAGCATGAATAATAAACATTTATCATGATATAAGGAAATAAATAATAACTTTATTATTGCCTCTAGGGCATATTTCCTTCAGTCTCCCACTTGCACTAGAGTCAATAATCTAGATTACATAGTAATGATTCTAACACCCATGGAGCCTTGGTGCTGATCATGTTTTGCTCGTGGAAGAGGCTTAGTCAACGGGTCTGCAACATTCAGATCCGTATGTATCTTGCAAATCTCTATGTCTCCCACCTGGACTAAATCCCGGATGGAGTTGAAGCGTCTCTTGATGTGTTTGGTTCTTTTGTGAAATCTGGATTCCTTTGCCAAGGCAATTGCACCAGTATTGTCACAGAAGATTTTCATTGGACCCGATGCACTAGGTACGACACCTAGATCGGATATGAACTCCTTCATCTAGACTCCTTCGTTCGCTGCTTCCGAAGCAGCTATGTACTCCGCTTCACATGTAGATCCTGCTACGATGCTTTGTTTAGAACTGCACCAACTGACAGCTCCACCGTTTAAAGTAAACACGTATCCGGTTTGCGATTTAGAATCGTCCGGATCAGTGTCAAAGCTTGCATCAACGTAACCTCTTACGTTGAGTTCTTTGTCACCTCCATATACGAGAAACATATCCTTAGTCCTTTTCAGGTATTTCAGGATGTTCTTGACCGCTGTCCAGTGATCCACTCCTAGATTACTTTGGTACCTCCCTGCTAAACTTATAGCAAGGCACACATCAGGTCTGGTACATAGCATTGCATACATGATAGAGCCTATGGCTGAAGCATAGGGAACATCTTTCATTTTCTCTCTATCTTCTGCTTTGGTCGGGCATTGAGTCTGGCTCAACTTCACACCTTGTAACACAGGCAAGAACCCTTTCTTTGCTTGATCCATTTTGAACTTCTTCAAAATCTTGTCAAGGTATGTGCTTTGTGAAAGTTCAATTAAGCGTTTTGATCTATCTCTATAGATCTTTATGCCTAATATGTAAGCAGCTTCCCCGAGGTCTTTCATCGAAAAACTTTTATTCAAGTATCCCTTTATGCTATCCAGAAATTCTATATCATTTCCAATCAGTAATATGTCATCCACATATAATATCAGAAATGCTACACAGCTCCCACTCACTTTCTTGTAAATACAGGCTTCTCCAAAAGTCTGTATAAATCCAAATGCCTTGATCACACTATCAAAGCGTTTATTCCAACTCCGAGATGCTTGCACCAGTCCATAAATGGATCGCTGGAGTTTGCACACTTTGTTAGCTTCCTTTGGATCGACAAAACCTTCAGGTTGCATCATATACAACTCTTCTTCCAGAAATCCATTCAGGAATGCGGTTTTTACATCCATTTGCCAAATTTCATAATCATAAAATGCGGCAATTGCTAACATGATTCTGACAGACTTAAGCATCGCTACGGGTGAGAAAGTCTCATCATAGTCAACTCCTTGAACTTGTCGAAAACCTTTTGCGACAAGTCGAGCTTTGTAGACAGTAACATTACCATCAGCGTCAGTCTTTTTCTTAAAGATCCATTTATTCTCAATTGCTTGCCGATCATCGGGCAAGTCAACCAAAGTCCATACTTTGTTCTCATACATGGATCCCATCTCAGATTTCATGGCTTCAAGCCACTTTGCGGAATCTGGGCTCACCATCGCTTCTTCATAGTTCGTAGGTTCATCATGATCTAGTAGCATGACTTCCAAAACAGGATTATCGTACCACTCTGGTGCGGATCTTACTCTGGTTGATCTACGAGGTATAGTAGTATCTTGATCTAAAGTTTCATGATCATCATCATTAACTTCCTCTCTTATTGGTGTAGTTCTCACAGAAACAGTTTTCTGTGATGTACTATTTCCCAATAACGGAGTAGGTACAGTTACCTCGTCAAGTTCTACTTTCCTCCCACTCACTTCTTTCGAGAGAAACTCCTTCTCAAGAAAGTTTCCGAATTTAGCAACAAAAGTCTTGCCTTCGGATCTGTGATAGAAGGTGTATCCAATAGTTTCCTTTGGATATCCTATGAAGACACACTTCTCCGATTTGGGTTCGAGCTTATCAGGTTGAAGCTTTTTCACATAAGCATCGCAGCCCCAAACTTTAAGAAACGACAACTTTGGTTTCTTGCCAAACCATAGTTCATAAGGCGTCGTCTCAACGGATTTAGATGGTGCCCTATTTAACGTGAATGCGGCCGTCTCTAAAGCATAACCCCAAAATGATAGCGGTAAATCAGTAAGAGACATCATAGATCGCACCATATCTAGTAAAGTACGATTACGACGTTCGGACACACCATTACGTTGTGGTGTTCCGGGTGGCGTGAGTTGCGAAACTATTCCACAATTTTTCAAATGTACACCAAACTCGTAACTCAAATATTCTCCTCCACGATCAGATCGTAGAAACTTTACTTTCTTGTTACGATGATTTTCAACTTCACTCTGAAATTCCTTGAACTTTTCAAATGTTTCAGACTTATGTTTCATTAAGTAGATATACCCATATCTGCTTAAATCATCTGTGAAGGTGAGAAAATAACGATATCCGCCACGAGCCTCAATATTCATCGGACCACATACATCGGTATGTATGATTTCCAATAAATCTGTTGCTCTCTCCATAGTACCGGAGAACGGTGTTTTAGTCATCTTGCCCATGAGGCACGGTTCGCAAGTACCAAGTGATTCATAATCAAGTGGTTCCAAAAGCCCATCAGTATGGAGTTTCTTCATGCGCTTTACACCGATATGACCTAAACGGCAGTGCCACAAATAAGTTTCACTATCATTATCAACTCTGCATCTTTTGGCTTCAACATTATGAATATGTGTATTACTACTATCGAGATTCAATAAGAATAGACCACTTTTCAAGGGTGCATGACCATAAAAGATATTACTCATATTAATAGAACAACCATTATTCTCTGATTTAAATGAATAACCGTCTCGCATCAAACAAGATCCAGATATAATGTTCATGCTCAACGCTGGCACCAAATAACAATTATTTAGGTCTAATATTAATCCCGAAGGTAGATGTAGAGGTAGCGTGCCGACCGCGATCACATCGACTTTGGAACCGTTTCCCACGCGCATCGTCACCTCGTCCTTTGCTAGTGTCCGCTTATTCTGTAGTCCCTGTTTCGAGTTGCAAATATTAGCAACAGAACCAGTATCAAATACCCAGGTGCTACTGCGAGCATTAGTAAGGTACACATCAATAACATGTATATCACATATACCTTTGCCATCCTTCTTATCCGCCAAATACTTGGGGCAGTTCCGCTTCCAGTGACCAGTCTGCTTGCAGTAGAAGCACTCAGTTTCAGGCTTAGGTCCAGACTTGGGTTTCTTCTCTTGAGCAGCAACTTGCTTGCCGTTCTTCTTGAAGTTCCCCTTCTTCTTCCCTTTGCCCTTTTTCTTGAAACTAGTGGTTTTGTTAACCATCAACACTTGATGCTCCTTCTTGATTTCTACCTCCGCAGCTTTCAGCATAGCGAAGAGCTCGGGAATAGTCTTGTTCATCCCTTGCATATTATAGTTCATCACAAAGCTCTTGTACCTTGGTGGCAGTGATTGGAGAATTCTGTCAATGACGCAATCATCCGGAAGTGTAACTCCCAATTGAATCAAGTGATTATTATACCCAGACATTTTGAGTATATGCTCACTGACAGAACTGTTCTCCTCCATCTTGCAGCTATAGAACTTATTGGAGACTTCATATCTCTCAATCCGGGAATTTGCTTGAAATATTAACTTCAACTCCTGGAACATCTCATATGCTCCATGACGTTCAAAACGTCGTTGAAGTCCCGGTTCTAAGCCGTAAAGCATGGCACACTGAACTATTGAGTAGTCATCAGCTTTGCTCTGCCAGACGTTCATAACTTCTGGTGTTGCTCTTGCAGCAGGCCTGGCACTCAGCGGTGCTTCCAGGACGTAATTCTTCTGTGCAGCAATGAGGATAATCCTCAGGTTACGGACCCAGTCCGTGTAATTGCTACCATCATCTTTGAACTTTGCTTTCTCAAGGAACGCATTAAAATTCAACGGAACAACAGCACGAGCCATCTATCTACAATCAACATAAACAAGCAAGATACTATCAGGTACTAAGTTCATGATAATTTTAAGTTCAGTTAATTTACTTAAGAACTCCAACTTAGATAGACATCCCTCTAATCTTCTAAGTGATCACGTGATCCAAATCAACTAAACCATAACCGATCATCACGTGAAATGGAGTAGTTTTCAATGGTGAACATCAATATGTTGATCATATCTACTATATGATTCACGCTCGACCTTTCGGTCTCCGTGTTCCGAGGCCATATCTGTATATGCTTGCCTCGTCAAGTATAACCTGAGTATTCCGCGTGTGCAACTGTTTTGCACCCGTTGTATTTGAATGTAGAGCCTATCACACCCGATCATCACGTGGTGTCTCAGCACGAAGAACTTTTGCAACGGTGCATACTCAGGGAGAACACTTCTTGATAATTTAGTGAGAGATCATCTTATAATGCTACTGTCAATCAAAGCAAGATAAGATGCATAAAAGGATAAACATCACATGCAATCAATATAAGTGATATGATATGGCCATCATCATCTTGTGCTTTGTGATCTCCATCTCCGAAGCACCGTCATGATCACCATCGTCACCGGCGCGACACCTTGATCTCCATCGTAGCGTCGTTGTCGTCTCGCCAATCTTATGCTTCCACGACTATCACTACCGCTTAGCAATAAAGTAAAGCATTACATCGCGATTGCATTGCATACAATAAAGCGACAACCATATGGCTCCTGCCAGTTGCCGATAACTCGGTTACAAAACATGATCATCTCATACAATAAAATCAGCATCATGCCTTGACCATATCACATCACAACATGCCCTGCAAAAACAAGTTAGACGTCCTCTACTTTGTTGTTGCAAGTTTTACGTGGCTGCTACGGGCTTAAGTAAGAACTCATCTCACCTACGCATCAAAACCACAACGATAGTTCGTCAAATAGACTCCGTTTTAACCTTCTCAAGGACCGGGCGTAGTCACACTTGGTTCAACTAAAGTTGGAGAGACAGTCTTCCGCAAGCCATCTATGTGCAAAGCACGTCGAGGGAACCGGTCTCGCGTAAGAGTACGCGTAAGGTTGGTCCAGATCGTCTCAACCAACAATACCGCCGAACCGAAGTATGACATGCTGGTAGGCAGTATGACTTGTATCGCCCACAACTCACTTGTGTTCTACTCGTGCATATAACATCAAACCATAAAACCTAGGCTCGGATGCCACTGTTGGGGAACGCAGTAATTTCAAAAATTTTCCTACGCACACGCAAGATCATGGTGATGCACAGCAACGAGAGGGGAGAGTGTTGTCTACGTACCAACGCAGACCGACTGCGGAAGCGATCACACAACGTAGAGGAAGTAGTCGTACGTCTTCTTCCCGATCCGACCGATCCAAGCACCGTTACTCCGGCACCTCCGAGTTCTTAGCACACGTTCAGCTCGATGACGTTCCTCGGGCTCCGATCCAGCAAAGCGTCGAGGAAGAGTTCCGTTAGCACGACGGCGTGGTGACGATCTTGATGTACTACCGACGCAGGGCTTCGCCTAAGCACTGTAACGGTATGATCGAGGTGGAATTTGGTGGCAGGGGGCACCGCACACGGCTAAGGAACGATCTCAAGGATCAAGTTGTGTGTCTTGGGGTGCCCCCTGCCCCCGTATATAAAGGCCAGGGGCAGGGGGTTCGGCCGGCTAGGAGGGAGGCGCACTCCTCCCCTCCAATCCTATTCCAACTAGGATTCTTGGGGGGAAGGAGAAAGAGGGGGCCGACCCACCTCTCCTAGTCCTATTAGGACTTGGGAAACGGGGGGGCGCCGGCTAGGCTTGTGGGCTGCCTCTTCTCTCTTTTCCACTAAGGCCCAATAGGCCCATTTACCTCCCGGGGGGTTCCGGTAACCCTCCCGGTAATCCGGAAAAATCCCGATTTCACCCGGAACGCTTCCGGTGCCCAAACATAGGCTTCCAATATATCAATCTTTACGTCTCGACCATTTCAAGACTCCTCGTCATGTCCGTGATCTCATCCGGGACTCCAAACAACCTTCGGTACATCAAAATGCATAAACTCATAATAACTGTCATCGTAACGTTAAGCGTGCGGACCCTGCGGTTCGAGAACAATGTAGACATGACCGAGACACGTCTCCGGTCAATAACCAATAGCGGGACCTGGATGCCCATATTGGCTCCTACATATTCTACGAAGATCTTTATCGGTCAGACCGCATAACAACATACGTTGTTCCCTTTGTCATCGGTATGTTACTTGCCCGAGATTCGATCGTCGGTATCCAATACCTAGTTCAGTCTCGTTACCGGCAAGTCTCTTTACTCGTTCTGTAATACATCATCTCACAACTAACATATTAGTTGCAGTGCTTGCAAGGCTTATGTGATGTGTATTACCGAGAGGGCCCAGAGATACCACTCCGACAATCGGAGTGACAAACCCTAATCTCGAAATACGCCAACCCAACATCTACCATTGGAGACACCTGTAGTACTCCTTTATAATCACCCAGTTACGTTGTGATGTTTGGTAGTACCCAAAGTGTTCCTCCAGTAAACGGGAGTTGCATAATCTCATAGTTATAGGAACATGTATAAGTGATGAAGAAAGCAATAGCAACATACTAAACGATCGGGTGCTAAGCTAATGAAATGGGTCATGTCAATCAGATCATTCAACTAATGATGTGACCTCGTTAATCAAATAACAACTCATTGTTCATGGTTAGGAAACATAACCATCTTTGATTAACGAGCTAGTCTAGTAGAGGCATACTAGTGACACTCTGTTGGTCTATGTATTCACACATGTATTATGTTTCCGGTTAATACAATTCTAGCATGAATAATAAACATTTATCATGATATAAGGAAATAAATAATAACTTTATTATTGCCTCTAGGGCATATTTCCTTCAGTCTCCCACTTGCACTAGAGTCAATAATCTAGATTACATAGTAATGATTCTAACACCCATGGAGCCTTGGTGCTGATCATGTTTTGCTCGTGGAAGAGGCTTAGTCAACGGGTCTGCAACATTCAGATCCGTATGTATATTGCAAATCTCTATGTCTCCCACCTGGACTAAATCCCGGATGGAGTTGAAGCGTCTCTTGATGTGTTTGGTTCTTTTGTGAAATCTGGATTCCTTTGCCAAGGCAATTGCACCAGTATTGTCACAGAAGATTTTCATTGGACCCGATGCACTAGGTACGACACCTAGATCGGATATGAACTCCTTCATCCAGACTCCTTCATTCGCTGCTTCCGAAGCAGCTATGTACTCCGCTTCACATGTAGATCCTGCTACGACGCTTTGTTTAGAACTGCACCAACTGACAGCTCCACCGTTTAAAGTAAACACGTATCCGGTTTGCGATTTAGAATCGTCCGGATCAGTGTCAAAGCTTGCATCAACGTAACCTCTTACGTTGAGTTCTTTGTCACCTCCATATACGAGAAACATATCCTTAGTCCTTTTCAGGTATTTCAGGATGTTCTTGACCACTGTCCAGTGATCCACTCCTAGATTACTTTGGTACCTCCCTGCTAAACTTATAGCAAGGCACACATCAGGTCTGGTACATAGCATTGCATACATGATAGAGCCTATGGCTGAAGCATAGGGAACATCTTTCATTTTCTCTCTATCTTCTGCTTTGGTCGGGCATTGAGTCTGGCTCAACTTCACACCTTGTAACACAGGCAAGAACCCTTTCTTTGCTTGATCCATTTTGAACTTCTTCAAAATCTTGTCAAGGTATGTGCTTTGTGAAAGTTCAATTAAGCGTTTTGATCTATCTCTATAGATCTTTATGCCTAATATGTAAGCAGCTTCCCCGAGGTCTTTCATCGAAAAACTTTTATTCAAGTATCCCTTTATGCTATCCAAAAATTCTATATCATTTCCAATCAGTAATATGTCATCCACATATAATATCAGAAATGCTACACAGCTCCCACTCACTTTCTTGTAAATACCGGCTTCTCCAAAAGTCTGTATAAATCCAAATGCCTTGATCACACTATCAAAGCGTTTATTCCAACTCCGAGATGCTTGCACCAGTCCATAAATGGATCGCTGGAGTTTGCACACTTTGTTAGCTTCCTTTGGATCGACAAAACCTTCAGGTTGCATCATATACAACTCTTCTTCCAGAAATCCATTCAGGAATGCGGTTTTTACATCCATTTGCCAAATTTCATAATCATAAAATGCGGCAATTGCTAACATGATTCTGACAGACTTAAGCATCGCTACGGGTGAGAAAGTCTCATCGTAGTCAACTCCTTGAACTTGTCGAAAACCTTTTGCGACAAGTCGAGCTTTGTAGACAGTAACATTACCATCAGCGTCAGTCTTTTTCTTAAAGATCCATTTATTCTCAATTGCTTGCCGATCATCGGGCAAGTCAACCAAAGTCCATACTTTGTTCTCATACATGGATCCCATCTCAGATTTCATGGCTTCAAGCCACTTTGCGGAATCTGGGCTCACCATCGCTTCTTCATAGTTCGTAGGTTCATCATGATCTAGTAGCATGACTTCCAGAACAGGATTACCGTACCACTCTGGTGCGCATCTTACTCTGGTTGATCTACGAGGTACAGTCGTATCTTGATCTAAAGTTTCATGATCATCATCATTAACTTCCTCTCTTATTGGTGTAGTTCTCACAGAAACAGTTTTCTGTGATGTACTATTTCCCAATAACGGAGTAGGTACAGTTACCTCGTCAAGTTCTACTTTCCTCCCACTCACTTCTTTCGAGAGAAACTCCTTCTCAAGAAAGTTTCCGAATTTAGCAACAAAAGTCTTGCCTTCGGATCTGTGATAGAAGGTGTATCCAATAGTTTCCTTTGGATATCCTATGAAGACACACTTCTCCAATTTGGGTTCGAGCTTATCAGGTTGAAGCTTTTTCACATAAGCATCGCAGCCCCAAACTTTAAGAAACGACAACTTTGGTTTCTTGCCAAACCATAGTTCATAAGGCGTCGTCTCAACGGATTTAGATGGTGCCCTATTTAACGTGAATGCGGCCGTCTCTAAAGCATAACCCCAAAATGATAGCGGTAAATCAGTAAGAGACATCATAGATCGCACCATATCTAGTAAAGTACGATTACGACGTTCGGACACACCATTACGTTGTGGTGTTCCGGGTGGCGTGAGTTGCGAAACTATTCCACAATTTTTCAAATGTACACCAAACTCGTAACTCAAATATTCTCCTCCATGATCAGATCGTAGAAACTTTACTTTCTTGTTACGATGATTTTCAACTTCACTCTGAAATTCCTTGAACTTTTCAAATGTTTCAGACTTATGTTTCATTAAGTAGATATACCCATATCTGCTTAAATCATCTGTGAAGGTGAGAAAATAACGATATCCGCCACGAGCCTCAATATTCATCGGACCACATACATCGGTATGTATGATTTCCAATAAATCTGTTGCTCTCTCCATAGTACCGGAGAACGGTGTTTTAGTCATCTTGCCCATGAGGCACGGTTCGCAAGTACCAAGTGATTCATAATCAAGTGGTTCCAAAAGCCCATCAGTATGGAGTTTCTTCATGCGCTTTACACCGATATGACCTAAACGGCAGTGCCACAAATAAGTTTCACTATCATTATCAACTCTGCATCTTTTGGCTTCAACATTATGAATATGTGTATTACTACTATCGAGATTCAATAAGAATAGACCACTTTTCAAGGGTGCATGACCATAAAAGATATTACTCATATAAATAGAACAACCATTATTCTCTGATTTAAATGAATAACCGTCTCGCATCAAACAAGATCCAGATATAATGTTCATGCTCAACGCTGGCACCAAATAACAATTATTTAGGTCTAATATTAATCCCGAAGGTAGATGTAGAGGTAGCATGCCGACCGCGATCACATCGACTTTGGAACCGTTTCCCACGCGCATCGTCACCTCGTCCTTTGCTAGTGTCCGCTTATTCTGTAGTCCCTGTTTCGAGTTGCAAATATTAGCAACAGAACCAGTATCAAATACCCAGGTGCTACTGCGAGCATTAGTAAGGTACACATCAATAACATGTATATCACATATACCTTTGCCATCCTTCTTATCCGCCAAATACTTGGGGCAGTTCCGCTTCCAGTGACCAGTCTGCTTGCAGTAGAAGCACTCAGTTTCAGGCTTAGGTCCAGACTTGGGTTTCTTCTCTTGAGCAGCAACTTGCTTGCCGTTCTTCTTGAAGCTCCCCTTCTTCTTCCCTTTGCCCTTTTTCTTGAAACTAGTGGTTTTGTTAACCATCAACACTTGATGCTCCTTCTTGATTTCTACCTCCGCAGCTTTCAGCATAGCGAAGAGCTCGGGAATAGTCTTGTTCATCCCTTGCATATTATAGTTCATCACAAAGCTCTTGTAGCTTGGTGGCAGTGATTGGAGAATTCTGTCAATGACGCAATCATCCGGAAGTGTAACTCCCAATTGAATCAAGTGATTATTATACCCAGACATTTTGAGTATATGCTCACTGACAGAACTGTTCTCCTCCATCTTGCAGCTATAGAACTTATTGGAGACTTCATATCTCTCAATCCGGGCATTTGCTTGAAATATTAAGTTCAACTCCTGGAACATCTCATATGCTCCATGACGTTCAAAACGTCGTTGAAGTCCCGGTTCTAAGCCGTAAAGCATGGCACACTGAACTATTGAGTAGTCATCAGCTTTGCTCTGCCAGACGTTCATAACTTCTGGTGTTGCTCTTGCAGCAGGCCTGACACTCAGCGGTGCTTCCAGGACGTAATTCTTCTGTGCAGCAATGAGGATAATCCTCAGGTTACGGACCCAGTCCGTGTAATTGCTACCATCATCTTTGAACTTTGCTTTCTCAAGGAACGCATTAAAATTCAACGGAACAACAGCACGAGCCATCTATCTACAATCAACATAAACAAGCAAGATACTATCAGGTACTAAGTTCATGATAATTTTAAGTTCAGTTAATTTACTTAAGAACTCCCACTTAGATAGACATCCCTCTAATCTTCTAAGTGATCACGTGATCCAAATCAACTAAACCATAACCGATCATCACGTGAAATGGAGAAGTTTTCAATGGTGAACATCAATATGTTGATCATATCTACTATATGATTCACGCTCGACCTTTCGGTCTCCGTGTTCCGAGGCCATATCTGTATATGCTTGGCTCGTCAAGTATAACCTGAGTATTCCGCGTGTGCAACTGTTTTGCACCCGTTGTATTTGAACGTAGAGCCTATCACACCCGATCATCACGTGGTGTCTCAGCACGAAGAACTTTTGCAACGGTGCATACTCAGGGAGAACACTTCTTGATAATTTAGTGAGAGATCATCTTATAATGCTACCGTCAATCAAAGCAAGATAAGATGCATAAAAGGATAAACATCACATGCAATCAATATAAGTGATATGATATGACCATCATCATCTTGTGCTTTGTGATCTCCATCTCCGAAGCACCGTCATGATCACCATCGTCACCGGCGCGACACCTTGATCTCCATCGTAGCGTCGTTGTCGTCTCGCCAATCTTATGCTTCCACGACTATCACTACCGCTTAGCAATAAAGTAAAGCATTACATCGCGATTGCATTGCATACAATAAAGCGACAACCATATGGCTCCTGCCAGTTGCCGATAACTCGGTTACAAAACATGATCATCTCATACAATAAAATCAGCATCATGCCTTGACCATATCACATCACAACATGCCCTGCAAAAACAAGTTAGACGTCCTCTACTTTGTTGTTGCAAGTTTTACGTGGCTGCTACGGGCTTAAGTAAGAACTCATCTCACCTACGCATCAAAACCACAACGATAGTTCGTCAAATAGACTCCGTTTTAACCTTCTCAAGGACCGGGCGTAGTCACACTTGGTTCAACTAAAGTTGGAGAGACAGTCTTCCGCAAGCCATCTATGTGCAAAGCACGTCGAGGGAACCGGTCTCGCGTAAGAGTACGCGTAAGGTTGGTCCGGATCGTCTCAACCAACAATACCGTCGATCCGAAGTATGACATGCTGGTAGGCAGTATGACTTGTATCGCCCTCAACTCACTTATGTTCTACTCGTGCATATAACATCAAACCATAAAACCTAGGCTCGGATGCCACTGTTGGGGAACGCAGTAATTTCAAAAAAATTCCTACGCACACGCAAGATCATGGTGATGCACAGCAACGAGAGGGGAGAGTGTTGTCTACGTACCAACGCAGACCGACTGCGGAAGCGATCACACAATGTAGAGGAAGTAGTCGTACGTCTTCTTCCCGATCCGACCGATCCAAGCACCGTTACTCCGGCACCTCCGAGTTCTTAGCACACGTTCAGCTCGATGACGTTCCTCGGGCTCCGATCCAGCAAAGCGTCGAGGAAGAGTTCCGTCAGCACGACGGCGTGGTGACGATCTTGATGTACTACCGACGCAGGGCTTCGCCTAAGCACTGTAACGGTATGATCGAGGTGGAATTTGGTGGCAGGGGGCACCGCACACGGCTAAGGAACGATCTCAAGGATCAAGTTGTGTGTCTTGGGGTGCCCCCTGCCCCCGTATATAAAGGCCAGGGGCAGGGGGTTCGGCCGGCTAGGAGGGAGGCGCAGGGAGGAGTCCTACTCCCACCGGGAGTAGGACTCCTCCCCTCCAATCCTATTCCAACTAGGATTCTTGGGGGGAAGGAGAAAGAGGGGGCCGACCCACCTCTCCTAGTCCTATTAGGACTTGGGAAAGGGGGGGCGCCGGCTAGGCTTGTGGGCTGCCTCTTCTCTCTTTTCCACTAAGGCCCAATAGGCCCATTTACCTCCCGGGGGGTTCCGGTAAGCCTCCCGGTAATCCGGAAAAATCCCGATTTCACCCGGAACGCTTCCGGTGCCCAAACATAGGCTTCCAATATATCAATCTTTACGTCTCGACCATTTCGAGACTCCTCGTCATGTCCGTGATCTCATCCGGGACTCAGAACAACCTTCAGTACATCAAAATGCATAAACTCATAATAACTGTCATCGTAACGTTAAGCGTGTGGACCCTACGGTTCGAGAACAATGTAGACATGACCGAGACACGTCTCCGGTCAATAACCAATAGCGGGACCTAGATGCCCATATTGGCTCCTACATATTCTACGAAGATCTTTATCGGTCAGACCGCATAACAACATACGTTGTTCCCTTTGTCATCGGTATGTTACTTGCCCGAGATTCGATCATCGGTATCCAATACCTAGTTCAATCTCGTTACCGGCAAGTCTCTTTACTCGTTCTGTAATACATCATCTCACAACTAACATATTAGTTGCAGTGCTTGCAAGGCTTATGTGATGTGTATTACCGAGAGGGCCCAGAGATACCTCTCCGACAATCGGAGTGACAAACCCTAATCTCGAAATACGCCAACCCAACATCTACCATTGGAGACACCTGTAGTACTCCTTTATAATCACCCAGTTACGTTGTGACGTTTGGTAGTACCCAAAGTGTTCCTCCGGTAAACGGGAGTTGCATAATCTCATAGTTATAGGAACATGTATAAGTCATGAAGAAAGCAATAGCAACATACTAAACGATCGGGTGCTAAGCTAATGAAATGGGTCATGTCAATCAGATCATTCAACTAATGATGTGACCTCGTTAATCAAATAACAACTCTTTGTTCATGGTTAGGAAACATAACCATCTTTGATTAACGAGCTAGTCTAGTAGAGGCATACTAGTGACACTCTGTTGGTCTATGTATTCACACATGTATTATGTTTCCGGTTAATACAATTCTAGCATGAATAATAAACATTTATCATGATATAAGGAAATAAATAATAACTTTATTATTGCCTCTAGGGCATATTTCCTTCAAACAACACATGCCTACCAACGAAACATACCTATGTGTTGTTTGGGTCAACGTCCCACCTCCCACCTCCCCGTACCCACCTTCACATTATCCACAGAAAAGAAAAATCTACACATTACCTCTGCCTCCTCCATCAAAAGAGTACGCGGCCAAGCCAAATCTATTCTCTCCGTGACCACAACGCCGCCGCCGCCACCAGTGATTCTGCCTAGCTCCGGCGCTTGCTGCGCCGCCGCTCACAGGAGCAGCTACTCCTCACTACCCTTCCCCGATCCCTCGCCATGGCGACTTCCTCCGCGCCCACATGCGGCCCGCCGCAACCCTAGTTACCACAGGTCACCAACGCCCCGCGCCTCCTCTGTCTTGTTGATCTACTGCCCCGCGCCTCCTCTGGTTTGTCGACCTACTACCCCGCGCCACGTCTCCGCACGCGCCACTCCCGGCTCGGCCTTGGTGGTGCTGCTCCACCTCAGCAATCACGACTCCGACGCCGCTCACGGTTCAGCAAGCCACTCCTCCTCTAACCCGCTCTTCTCTTACACTATTTGGTTCTTTCTGTGGCAGGCCAGGGCAGATTCTTTGCCGGCCATCGTGATGAAAATCCACTCTACCTTGACTGCTCATCCCGATCCACCGCCGCGGGCGCTGGCTTGCACCGGCATCAATGTCACTACACTCCCTAAATCAGAGGATGCCTAACATCACACGGTTTGTCTCTTTCCCTTCCTTCCTTTGAGATTGTATCACTGAGCGCTTACTTGTGTACCTCTATCCTTCTCATGTAGTGCTGCCACCATGTATGACTCTAATTGAAACCATGACAATGCGAAACACGGTGTGTATGCATCGTTCATGTCTATGCATCTTATTATATAATATATATACAGCAATGTTCATTATATGTACAGCTCACACCGTTTTCCCTTGTTAATTAATTCCAATGTATGATTATTTTTTATGTGGCTTGGCGTTTTTCATTAGTCCCCTAGAAAACATAACCGATGAGATGGCTATATCTTTCAGGTAATGATCTGCCCACGGTGTTTTCAAGTGGAGAGGCAGATGATTTAAAGTGCTAGTATCAGAATATTAGATCACTGGTGGCGTGTTGTCTGCTGGAAGCAATTCGCCTAGAGGGGAAAGGGTGGCCGTTGTACTGGGGGTGAGTACAATCGAGGGCGAGGCACACGTGGGTGGGGAGGAAACACTTGGTGCTAGGTTAAAGGAAGGGCTGAGTATGATTAGTCCGGTGTAGTTACAGGTGTTGGCCTCTAGCTTGCTGTCAAAGACGTGTCCTTGCAGAGGACCAGAGTAATGCTTTAATTCCCGCCAATGCATCAATGCAAGGTATGTTGTGCTTGAAACTTTCGTGGAGCGTTCACTACATAGTAGTGTTAATGCTTTTCCATGTTCTTTCAAACCATACTTCAATATGCCAATGTACATGCTTCAATATACTCCATCTGAGAACAGTTTGTCGGGATATGAGGATGAGTCAAGTTAGTCCGTTTAGACTGATCTATATAGAACCCAATATGTTTTTTGACTGAAACCCAATATGTTGCAACCCTGATCTTATTTCTTATACTGTATGGCATCTATTTTAGACTCTGGACTAGTTTTTCCTCATAAATAAAGAATAGTCTGCTCAAGCGGCAGGCAAAACTTTATAATTCCCTTCATTATATATGAAAGTATGGCTACTTTTTTGTTGTGGGGGATGTTTAGCTTATTTTTTATCTAAATCATATAGAACTTAAATGTAATGTGAACATTGCGAACAGTTACAATGTTAATATAAGTAAGATAGCATGCCATAGTTTAAGATTTACAAGAACACCAGATTAGTTATTTCCTCCCGTGCAAAAAAAGATTAGTTATTTCCTGATATATATAGTTCTTAAAACGAAACTCGTCACGTCAAAAATTATGAACTATTTATTTTTATTGCTCAGAGTATTGCCCTATAGGTAGTGAGCTCGATGTTGAACTGTAAACTAGAAGAAAAAGTTCATTGAAAGGTAGAAACAAATATCATACAAAATATAGATTACTTGTAAAGATTTCTAGGTAGAAAGTTAAGAGATGAAAAGCTACAATGCCACACAAGATAAACACTAGCCCCTCAAATATGGTGATTTCAACAATCCTTTTGCACATGGATGTTTTAGATAAAGAGCTACCTAGAATTCAAGCTCCATTTTGCATTTCTGATTTAAACTTTTTTGAAAGGTGCTTATAATACAGGAAACACTTTAGATAGAAATTCTACCTTGAGTGTTCATTATCTGACACTTCTGCTTAACTTATCGCAGGATACCAGAATATGGGTTGCTTTAGACTTTCCTGGAGGAAGTGGTGACAAAATACACAGAAACCAAGTTTGTTAAATTATCCATATAGGATGTTTCCAAAGGGATTTTTGTTGGTCTGCAGCAGCTTTGTGGAATGAAATGCACACCTGAATGTAAGTTATATGACACAATCAGTTTCCATTATCTTAGTTCAAGTATTCTTTTTCTGAGGTTAATTGAAGTTACTCTTCTTTATTTAGTTGGCTGGACAAAAAAATAGTGTGTGTGTGGCTATGTTAAAGTTGCAATTACCCAATCGCAGTATACAATTTACAATATTTGTGTATACTGTCATCAAGATGCCTTAACGTGAGTAATCTTTGATCTTAGGATGAGAATTCTCTTTTTGTACTAAGAGGGACCATGTTCATTATGACATGCATTTCTATATATTAGATATATGGTCCTAATGTAATTTTTGCTTGCGACATATGGCAAAAGAAAAGAAAAAGATTGAGGTAAAAAATTTAAGAGTGCGTAACAGAGTGGCATGCCTAGTTCACAGTTATACATTCTTGTTACAATTAAATCAAGCATCTGCTAGGAATAAGGAACGACAAGAATTTTTCTTGGTCATTTACAATACATTGAACTGATGTTAGCTTTCCTTCGATAAATGATCAATCCTAGAATATTTAAGCATTACATGCGGCTTCCATCTCCTCATGCTGAATTTTCATTATTTTTATTTAATCTGTTGCAGTGGCGCATTGCCAGTCAGTTCTAGTACCGAACCATGGGCAGGGTGGCGGTAATTCATCCTATAACAATGTCATAGAAGGCATTCGCAGGAAGTTCATAGAGAAGCTTGTCATCCAGCATGAAGGACGATGAAGACGAAGATGATGCATGGCTAAGTTGTTGATAGAAAGGTCGAGAATGGGGCTACTACAAGATAGTTTTACATTTACGTTATACAATGCCAGTTTCATTGTTAATAAATAGGAGATCATGTAATATCTTTATCAGATTGTGTTCCATGTAATGCAAACCGATTTGATTAAATATATAAAATATTTCTGTTTAGTGGATTGCTGCTCCTTACTTCGTTGTTCGTAATATATAAAATGCCGGTAATTGTTCAAGCTCTGCACAGATGCATGGACGTGCTGCACTGGTTTGCAATGTGAAAATTGGTTTGTGTAGGGTAATCAGCAACGTATACAAAGTGTTGTTTTGCTGTAGATATATATGTTGCTATCATGCAACGCTTTTACATGCTGATTACCAACGCGACTATATGTGTTGTTGTAGACCCTTCCAACGCCACCAACAGCAACGGATACTAATGCGTTGGTGTAGACCTTAGCAACACATATATGGACATTAGGCAACGCAACGATGCGTTGCTAAAAGGGGATTCCCGTTGTAGTGTCAGTTTTAGCTTTCTCTACTGAGGTGCTTAGCCCAGCAGAACCGGGGCACACTCGCAGTAGTTCTGCTAGTGCTACCTTAGCCGATAGAGCGGAACGTAAGGTACCAAAACATAGAACCGGGAAACCCAACATTTGACCAAAGACATGATTCGGAGCTGATGCATATAATGCTATACGTTTGGGGTGCCGCACTTGTGAAAGTGTTCGGACTTCTCACACCATAATGTGGGGTACTTAAGCCCCTGGTGTATTGGCCGTACCAAAGTGTACGGTTGCAGGGCGTCATTAATGAACACAATATATAAAACAAGAATGCAATAATAGTCATAATGTTATGCATTGTTTATTCAAAAAGGTGCGTTAAAGCAGAATGATACAGATAGTGCGATAAGCAAAAAGTAGGACTATATCCCTTCCAAGGGCAAGCTGAGGAATAGTATTAAAGCAAATATTTCACTCGTTATCGTAATCCACTTGGGAGTTCCGTGGTGTGAGGTAGCTTTCTGCCTCCTTGGTTGCTGCATCATGTGTTCGGCAATCATGCTGCCCGACTGTAAGTGCATCTAGTGCCCCTTAGTGATTTTGGTGTATTGAAGACTTATAGGTTAAGGGACTAATGCGTTTGTGAGTGTACACAGGTCTATAAGTCTATGAGGAGCTTGATATTTACAGAGAAAGTCGACCCCTAAAATGAAGTTCTTCGACTGAAGACTTTGGATCACTGAAGACTTTTTGAAGACTTTGAAAGTGAAGAAATTGGTGTGACCTTGAAGACTTGGTATTCGTTCGAGGAACATGAAGCGTGAAGACTTTTGTTTTCGTAGTTTCATTTTCTCTTTTTGAGTCATAGGAAACACCGTACTATTAAAGGGGGTCGAGGAAATACTAAGGAAAAATTTCCAAGTGATGCTCAACTCAAAATCCTACACCTACCAATCCCTTTGAGTGAAGCCATTGGAAATCTCATACAGTTCAGTCAATTTCTTCAGTGACAGAGACGAAGTTCTTCTGGTCTCTGAGGAATTTGTCCTGACTGAGGAGTTAGGAATTCGCCAGTGCGGATTGCCTACACAGTGAGGAACATGATAGCCCTGAGGATTTTGCTACTCAAAATTCCGACCGTTGCCGTGCTATGCGCCAGCTGTCCCAAAATATCTATCGACCTAACGGTCATATCATTGAAGGGCATTTATGTCTTATCATGTTGGGTTGCTCCCTAGGCTATAAATAGCCGCCCCCTACAACCACTTGTTGGTTGGCTGCTCCGAGAGAAACTGACACTTGTCATTTGAGAGCAACCCATCCTCCGAGGACTTTGAGAGAAAATCATCAAGTGAGGAAAAACCCAAAACCCAAACACCTACAAACCCCAAGTGATTGAGCATCACTGAAGAGATTGATCCTGCATGGATCCGACGCTTGTTACCTTTGTAGACTGTGCTTCTTCCAGATGGTTAGGCGTCATGGTCTAGAGCATCCAAGAGGAATTGTGGATCGCCGAGTGACCAAGTTTGTGAAGGTTCGGAAGTCACCTGAAGACTTACCACGAGTGATTGGACGAGGTCTGTGTGACCTTAGTTCAAGGAGAATACGGTGAGGACTGGGTGTCCTGAGCTGCGTGTTTAGGACTGGGTGTCCGGGACTGTGTGTCCTCGAGTTTAAATACTCAGCCGCTCCAACCAGACGTACAACTGAGACAGCAGTTGGAACTGGTCTACCAAATCATTGTCTTCACCAAGCTTACTGGTTCTATTTCCTCAACTCTTTCATTTCCTCATAATTGTGTTGTGTGCTTGTTCATATCTGTGTTTGAAGACTTTGACTGAAGACTTTCTCAATTTCCTCAGTTCAATTTCTTCAGTCTGTTTGTCTTCATCCTGTGTTATCCTGTGCTTACACTTCTGTACTCTGTTCCTATCTTCATTTCATCATGATGACTATGCTTGTATTCTTTTATGTTTACTTTTGAGTACTCATTCCGCTGCTAGTAGTTCTTCACTAAGGAATTTCCTCACCGGCAAATTCGTTAGTGAAGAATTTCATAAAAATCGCCTATTCACCCCCCTAGTCGATATAACGCACTCTCAATTGGTATCAGAGCAAGGTACTCCCTTGTTCTGTGTGATTTTGGTTTAACCGCCTGGAGTTTTAGTTATGTCGACCGCAGGTATGATCAAGGTCTGTACTGGGTGTCCTACCTTCGATGGGATGGACTACCCCTACTGGAAGAATAAGATGCGAATGCATCTTGAAGCAATTGATAACGATCTCTGGTATGTTGTGGAAAATGGTGTTCCCTCAGTCACACCTTCTCTGAATGCTGCTGATGTGAAGATATTCAAGCAACTCGACTCTCAAGCGAAGAATATCATATGTGGCCATCTGAGCAAAGGACAGTATGGCAGAGTGAGTGCTTTGGAGACAGCGAAGCTTATCTGGGATAGGTTGTCCAAAGTGAATGAAGGAGTCTCAACTCAGCGTGACTCTTGAGTTGATGTTCTTCGCAATCTCTTCAACCGCTTCAAAAGACTCGACAATGAAAATGTTCAACAAACCTTCGATCACCTCACTGACATCTCAAATGAGCTTCATGCACTTGGTGCCACTGACATCACCGACCATGAGGTGGTGAAGAAATTGCTGAGATCTCTTGATTCCTCATTTGACACTATGGCATTGATGATACAAGAACGTGCTGATTACAAGTCACTTGATCCCGCTGATATTCTCGAAAGGCTAAATACTCATGAGTTCCAACTTGCTGAAAAGAGAGATCTCTCTGGTTCAAGCTATGGTAGAACACGTGCACTGAAGGCCAAGGCAGTATCTGAGTACGAAGATGAAGACTCTAGTAGCAGCCTTGGTGATCCTAAAGAACTAAGCCATGATCTGGCTCTACTTTTGAAGAAGTTCCAAAAGTTCTCAAGACGTGGTCGCCTTGGAAGACCCTCAAGGAGCAGTGATTCCTCATCCAGTGACTACAAGAGGAGGCTCTGCCACAAATGCAAGAAGCCTGGACATTGCATTCAAGATTGTCCTCAATGGGAAAAGGAATCGAAAAAGAAGAAATCCACAAAATCCTCATCATGAAAATCCTCAAGGCCTTCATATCACAAGAAGAGCAACTCCAAGAAGGCCAGGGCATTCATTGGCAAGGAAATGGACTCTGAGGCTGAATCGAAAGAAAATAAGGAAGAGGAGTCATCTGAGGAGTCTGAATCAGGAGTGGCGAGCCTAGCTCTCACTACTACATTCGTCAGCAAGTCTATCTTCAACACTGAAGAAAATAACCTCACCAACAAAGCTGATGAAGGGGATGATGACTACGCTCCCACCTATTGCTTCATGGCAAAGGGTGCCAAGGTACTCAAATATACCTCGTCTGAATCAAGTGAGAATGAATCTGATGAAAATCTTAAGCCCAGCTATTCTAAACTAGCTAAGATTGCTGTAAAACAACAAAGGGCTTTAGAAAAGGTTCAAAACATGCTAGACAAAAGTGATGATATGTTGGGTGAAGAAATGGATCGCACTAAAGCCTTGACTAAAAATCTTCAGAGATTTCAGACTAGGTTTGACAATCTTCAAAGTCATCATAACACTCTCTTATCCGATCATGAGAAGCTTTCTTATGAATTTCTTCAAAGAAAGCAAGATCTTGAAAAGCTAAGAGTGAGTTATGAAGATCTTCAAAAGGAGCGTGATTCATTACTTGCTCAACAAATCAGCGCATCTCAGGAAGAATTTGTTCCTCCATGCTTGAAGTGCATTAAACGTGAATCTGCGAATTCTTCACCTGAATGTTCAGATGCTGCTAATTTTTCAAATTCTTCACATGCCTCTGCTATCACTAATTCCTCATCTGAGGACATTGCTAGTATCACTGGCGATGCAGGGCTGAAGGAATTGTACATGACAGGCATGTACAAAAGCCTCAAAGGGCATCAGACTCTTTGTGATGTGCTTAAAAAGCAGATCCTCAACAGGAACCCTAGGAAAGAGGGTATTGCCTTTGAGAGGAAACTCAATGCTGATGGTACATATTGGAAGCCTGAGCAGTACCCCAAAACTACATGGGTTGCTGCAAAGGGACCTCCACTTGATCCATCTAACTTATCTGGATTTGCATGTGAATCTCCTCATTCTGATGATGAGTCAATTGACTCCAACTATAAACTGTTCAAAAATCAGAATGGTGAAGTATTTGCTAGATATGTTGGCACTAACTGCAGGAACGGCTCCCCTATGAAGAAAATCTGGGTTCCCAAAATATGCCTTGAAAATCTTCAGGTGAATGTCATCATGACGCCACCTGTGAAGAATAGGAACCCCAGATCAAATTCTTCATATGGATCCAAGTCCTCATATGGACCAAACTCCTCACATGGATCATATTCCTCAAAAGGATCAAAGTCCTCATATGAACATCATCGTGCTAACCCGCCTGTTTTGCAGGAAAGATCTAAGGATTATGGATATGTGCATTATTCTTCAAATTATTATGTCCATAAGTCCTCGAGGAATTTCTCTGCGTACTCTTATGCTTATTCTAACCCCTCTTATGTGAAACGAAATGGACTGGCTTCTATACCATCCTTCTCGTATGGAGCTCGCAGAATGATGAATTCTTTGCCACCCCTTAAGATGTGGGTGGTGAAGAAAAAGAACTAATCTCTTCTGCAGGGTCAGGTCTCCAGACGTACGTAATCGTCTGAAGAATTTGTTGGAGACCTGAGCATGCCTGATAGGACGCAGGCTAATCATGAAGAAATGAACTTCCATTTCTCACGTCCTCATATTGCTTTATCTGTTCTTTTGCTTGATGAAATTGTTCTGATGAATTGATGTCATATTCTTCACTGATGAAGTATATGAGTTTGTAAGCTGCACTAATTCATCTGCAGGATGATCAACCCAAAGCCACTGAGTGGGTCCTCGATAGTGGATGTACAAACCACATGACTGGTGACAAGAATCTATTGATGAATGCTCCATTATCTCCGTCGCATCTGAAGCATATCATCTTTGGTGACAAAGGCAAAAGTCAGGTATTGGGTCTAGGTCAGGTTGCGATCACAAAGGATCGACACATGAACAAAGTCATGCTTGTTGAGTCCTTAGGATACAACCTTATGTCTGTCTCAATGCTGTGATCTTGATATGGTTGTTGTCTTTGGCTAGTACCGTTGTGTTGTGGTTATGGAAGCTGACAGTTCCAAAGTCTTCGAAGGCTTTAGGAGAGGAGACCTGTATATTGTTGATTTCTCTACAGGACCACAACCAGCCGTGTGCTAACTTGCAAAAGCTTCAGAAGGCTGGCTCTAGCATCGGCGACTTGGTCATGCAGGCATGAGGTATTTGCACACGCTTGCGAAGAAGAAGCATGTCATTGGCATAGAAAATGTCAAATTCCTCAAGGATCACCTATGCGGAGCCTGTGAAGCTGGGAAGATGACGAAGGCCAAGCATCCAGCAAAGACTATCATGACCACCACTCGCCCATTTGAATTGCTTCACATGGATCTCTTTGGTGCTAATCATTATTCTGCTATTTCAAATGAAGCATCTCAATATGGCTATGTTATTGTTGATGAGTACTCTCGTTACACATGGGTGCACCTTGTTACTTACAAACATGAAGTGCAGGAAGTCTTCAAACGATTTTCCTCGAGGGCTTCAACCAACTTTGGTGTGAAGATCAAACACATCAGAAGTGACAATGGCACTGAGTTCAAGAATTCTGGTCTCGATGACTATCTTGATGAACTTGGTATTACTCATGAGTTATCTGCTCCTTATACTCCTCAGCAGAACGGCGTCGCGGAGCGTAAGAACATGACTCTTGCTGAGATGGTGTGAGAACCTAGAATTAACTTCCAGATCCTCCTGTGTATATTTGTCAACCCCAGGATCATTGTTGACAACACAGTGAAATGTTATCATTGGAGAATACGTAAAAGCATTACAAGTAGTATATTTGTCACAAGACATACCTAGTGAGATGTCTCATGACATTTACAATCAGAAAACAGCGGAAAGTAAAATGCGTAGTGACTCCATCTCAGCCACAGGCAGTCGATGTAGTCCACGTGACCTCACTCATACGGATTGCCATAGTTGTTGTAGCCATCACCTTCGTCTTCATGAAACTCTGTTGTCAACTTTGCCATGAGTACATTACGTACTCAACATGCCTCCCTCGGAGAAGGGCCTGATAGCTACATGCGGCTTCAAAGGAAGGTTGTATGGCTCATTTGCATAAAGCTAATTTTGTTTCAAAAATATAGCAGTTGAATAAAAGCACCTTTTGATAAAACCTGTTTTATCTCCAGAATAACTTTCATTAAAGTGAGGATCCTTGATCAACTCACACTCTTCATAGGTTCCAAGAATAGGGGTAAAGAGGGAATAAGAAAGACAGGTCCTGTATGTCAAGAAAGATTCATGCGCTGTCCTTGACCGTGGACATGGCTATTCGAATAGTTTTACACTCTACAGAGGTTGTACACTTTACCCACACGACACAATCCCTACTTGTTGCCACTAGCCGTCGCTAGCGTAGTACACCATCTGGTATACCGGCAGGGAGATTGTGACGAGGTCTTTGGACTAGATCCCCCAAAGATGTGACATGCCCACCGGGTCTGGCACACGGAACTGAGAGTACGTCCTCAAACCGGTCCCCCCATCTGTGCCGGGGATACTCCCCGCAGGGCAGCTATCCCATCTACGGTACGGCGACATCGACACCTAAGGCTGACTAGCTTACTTGACCAAGCCAGTGCCCATATAGCATGTGGCTGTACTGTTATCACAATCTTCAAATCCAAGACTTATTAGGCCTCATGCGGCACAGACGACTGATTGCCCCCTTCAACCTGTGAAGGGCAGCCAATCTCTCCTTCAATCCTTGATTCAGCTGTCGCCCGCGCCAGTATTCAGATGGTAAGTTTCACCCAGAATAGAAGAGAGTAGAGGAGGTCAACAAGGGCCAATCAGCCTAGCTCAGCGATAAGTTTCAAGTGTCAATGACTCAAAGGTCATTTAACAATGCACCTATAGGGTAATAAGCATGGCTAAGCATTTCTACTTTACCAGAATTCTACAATTCTACTCAGGTGTCAATTGAATAGGCGACAAGCGGATCAAGGTAATGTGTCAATCGACATGCTAGCTACAAGAATTAAAATAGCATGCATATAGTAACCATAAAACAGAATGCAATTTTGTAAACCTAGGATAAGTATGATCAAAGAAGGAGGCATGCCTTTGTTGTTGAGTCCTTCTTCGGTAACCTGTTTCTGTCCATGTCCAACATCGTTGTCACTCCCTACTCGTCGTAACAATAGCAAAAGACAAACAATAAATACCAAAGCAATAGAAAATCCAAATAACATCCAAAACAAATTAAGAGTGGATGGATAGCAAGATATTGATCAGATGGAGATTCCAAAAGGAGATAGCACGATTGGAAGGCAAGTAGAGGACTCAATGAATTGACAGGGTTTAGGTTGACACAGCTAAGGAAGGCTTTGTGATCAAGACTAAAGTTCTAATATGAATTATGCGATTAAACACTAGTAGTGCCCACTACACATCTTGACAAACTATATAGGAAACTACTATATAACAAACACAATGGCATCAACACACATGAAAAGGAACCATCCTATGCATTATAACTACATAATCACAACATGGCATGACGAAGGTAAAGTCAAGCACAAATAAATAATTAGACATAATCTAAATATTTATAATGGTCATCAATAGCATCCAAACCTATACACCATCTATTATATTCAAAAGCAAGTAATCCATAAGATAATCAAATCAACATTGTAAACCATACTAGTTAAGCAATCAAATACAATTTAACAACATGGATTTAATTGATCTAGGTCTAGCCATAAAATATTATTAAAAGAAATAGGATCAATTCTATTATATCAAACCAATTCATTTGTCAAACAATTTACAAGAAACTATACAAGACATGGAACAAAAGAGTGAACTACTATCCAGACATGATATGATTAAGTTTGATAATCAACCAAAAGTAAATATTTGGATGTATCCAAATATTTATAATGGTTAACAATAAGCAAAGACTAAAAACCAATCATAACAACTATTAGCAAGCATTTCTATAACAAAAGACAAACCAATGCTATCACAAAACTAATTAGACAATTAAATAATCAAACACATCATACAGGGCGCATGTGAGTACAGAATAGTGAAGAGGTCTTATATAATAACACAAGCATTACACATATGAGTGACCATGAGAAGATACTAAACTAGGACATTCTCTTTATAATAAAGGAAACAACTAATATCCAAATGATCTCTAGCAAAAAGATTACCACAACATGATTAACAACAAAGCAAACTATGTGCACTAAGCATATGAGAAAGACACAACTCAACTATTGCAAGGTAAACTATCCTAATCATGTGATGAGCTAATGCAACATGTGCCAAACACTCATAATGCTATCATGAGATAAGTCAAACACATATAAGGAACACAAGGGTGTAACGCCCCAGATATAACTTTCCCAATTTGTACTCCAACTCTTGCCGTTTCCGGCGTTAAGTTATATTTATTCCTCGGGTTCGGGTCTTTGTCTCCGTGTGTTGTTTTCATTTTCGTGCATCTCATATCATGTCATCACGTGCATTGCATTTGCATACATGTTCATCTCATGCATTCGAGCATTTTCCCCGTTGTCCGTTTTGCATTCCGGCGCTTCGTTCTCCTCCGGTGGCCATTTCTAGTATTCTTTCATGTGTGGGGGTTAAACCTTTCCGGATTGGACCGAGACTTGCCATGCGGCCTTGGTTTACTACCGGTAGACCGCCTGTCAAGTTTCGGGTCATTTGGACTTCGTTTGATACTCCAACGGTTAACCGAAGGACCGAAAAGGCCTCGTGTGTGTTGCCGCCCAACACCCCTCCAATTTGGCCCAAAACCCACCAAACTCTGCTCCAACGTCTCGGTCGTTCGATCACGATTGCGTGGGCGAAAACCGCACCTCATTTGGACTCTCCTAGCTCCACTTATGCCTATATATACACCCCCCATTCCAAATTCCGGGTCAAACACCCCTAAACCCTAGATCCGCTCATCCCGCCGCCACCGGACACGTCCGGACGGAGCCGAACGCGTCCGCCCGCCGCCGCCACGTGTCCCCCCGCGGGGACCGCATCGCCGCCGCCTCTGCCGGCCCGCGCAGGGCCCGCCTCATCGCCGCTTCGGGCCAGACCCCGCTCCCCGTGCCGCCGTTGTCTTCCCGGAGCCCGGCCGAGCCCGCCGCTGCCACGCCATTGCCGGCCGGGGCAAGCTCCGCCCCGGGTCTCCTCGTCGCCGGCCAACCACCGCCGCCGCGGCCTCGCACCGCCGCCCGAGCCTCGCCGCCGCGCCGCCCGGTCCGGATCCGGCCAGATCCGCCTCGCCCCGCCGCCGTTTCCAGGTCGCCGGAGCCGGCCACCTCGCCGGAGATCTTGGATTCCGCGCCCTATGAACAGTGGATCTGAGATCTAAATTCCCTCCCGGTTGACTTTTCTCTCCAACCGTAATTTTTTTCGTGCTATGTTTGACTGCTCATATCTCCGCATCCATAGCTCCGTTTTGGACATATGATATATCAAAATCTTCGCCTCGATGAGTACATCATTTCATTCCATTGCATCATTTGCATTTGAGGTCATCTTGATGCCCAAAATGCTGTTAGAAGGAGGCATCGTGAGTTGAATTGCAGATCCGTTAGCTCATCATTGACTTTTGTCATTTTTGCCATGATTATTGTGTG
Organism: Triticum monococcum; assembly: GCA_034509565.1. Lineage (NCBI taxonomy): Eukaryota > Viridiplantae > Streptophyta > Magnoliopsida > Poales > Poaceae > Triticum > Triticum monococcum. Next base: position 578,610,099 of record CM067844.1, on the reverse strand, counting down.
GATGATATGCTTGTGCCCCTTTGGGATGATTGTTAAGCATTTTGTCTTCTTTCCAGAGGTGCCACCCATGCATTTTTAGGATGTGTGTGGTGTCTTGTGCAAGCTTGCAAAGAGGGGTACCTGAGATTGCTGATTTCAGGGACTTAGTGAATTTCACTAAGTCTGGGAAGTTTTAGCTCATGATGCTATATGTCCAGCTTGTTTCCTAGTGATCCGTGCCTCTTTTGAGGATGATCAGTAAGAGTGATTTATTATGCTTGTTGTGCTTTACCCATCCATGTCTTCACTTGTTATGTTGGAGCACCCTAGGTTGACTCAATCGAGCTCAACTTTTGCATAGTTATGTATTTGGGCAGATCGTGAACTCTTTTGCGATTTTGCCGGTGCTATTGCTAGTGATCCGTGCATGCTATGCCATTGTTCTTGCCATGTCTAGCTAGAATTTTGTGCCTACTTCATGGATATATGCTTGCCTTGCCATGACTTGCACCGTAGTGAGTGCATCGAGCTCGTTTACATGCCTCCGTGAGTTATAATTTCAGCATGTCTCAGTTTTCACAAAGTCTGAAAACTGATGGTGTTTCATCTATGTTCGTGTGCTTGTTAGAGTATTTTGTGAACCCTTTTGGCCCCAGGACATTTTGGGTGTTTTGTTAAGCTTGTTGAGTAGCTCCATGCCATGCTCTTACTTGCCATGTTCAGGTTATGTTTCATGTTGTTTTGCTGCTCCGAAGAGAGCATCGTGGTCCGAGATTCCAGACTAGCGTTAATTTCGCTAAGTCTGAAATCTGTTTTGCTTATTCAGTTTTGCCATGCTTGTTTGAACCCCTTAATGGATGAATTTGCATATGGCTTAGTCCTAGTGATTTGTTAATCATCTTGTGTACATCCCTGTCATGTATTTTGTTTTCATGTTTGGTGGTTGTAGCATGTTCATTTCGTTGCATTTAGGAGCCTACTTGCTGTAAATCGCAGATCGGTTCGTTTCGTAAAACGCTTGCCATTTCCAAACCGTAGCTCCGATTCCTATGATCTTTATATCGTTTTCAGGGAATTTCTTCCCCTCTATCCTGTGGCACACTTGGTTTTCCAAGTTGAGGCCAGGTTCATGCATTTCCTGCCACGTCTTGCATCTTGCATCCCGCACCGCATCCCGCATAGCATACCATCTTTGCATATTGTTGGTTGCCCTTGCACGTGGTTGATTGTATCCTTGTTGCTTGTTTGTGTTGTTGGGTAGAGCCGGGAGACGAGTTCGCCAACGAGGAGCCCGTTGAGTTTGCTTTTGAGGATCCAATCAACTCTGACAACTGTGCAGGCAAGATGATCATACCCTTGAAATCACTACTATCTTTGCTATGCTAGTTTGCTCGCTCTTTTGCTATGCCAATCCTACGATGCCTACCACTTGCTTGTCAGCCTCCCAATTGCCATGATTGAGCCTCTAACCCACCTTTGTCCTAGCAAACCGTTGATTGGCTATGTTGCCGCTTTGCTCAGCCCCTTCTTATAGCGTTGTTAGTTGCAGGTGAAGATTGGAGCCGTTCCTTGTTCGAACATTTATTTACTTGTTGGGATATCATTATATTGCTACGTTATCTTAATTCATCTATATACTTGGTAAAGGTTGGAAGGCTCGGCCTCTCGCCTAGTGTTTTGTTCCACTCTTGCCGCCCTAGTTTCCGTCATATCGGTGTTATGTTCCCGGATTGTTGCGTCCCTTACACGGTTGGGCTATCATGGGAACCCCTTGATAGTTCGCCTTGATTAAAGCTTTTCCAGCAATGCCCAACATTGGTTTTACCATTTGCCACCTACCCCTTTTTCCCTTGGGTTTCCGGAGCCCGAGGGTCATCTTTATTTTAGCCCCCCACGGGCCAGTGCTCCTCTGAGTGTTGGTCTGGACTAGAGCCCTGTGCAGCGCCACCTCGGGGAAACTTGAGGGCTGGTTTTAGTTGTACGGATTGCTCATCTGAGTGTGCCCTGAGAACGAGATATGTGCAGCTCCTATCGGGATTTGTCGGCACATTCGGGCGGTGTTGCTGGACTTGTTTGACCTGACGAATCATCTTGTTGTACCGAGATACCGAGTCTGATCGGTGTGTCTTGGGTGGAGGTCTATTCCTTCGTTGACCGTGAGAGCTTGTTATGGGCTAAGTTGGGACCCCCTGTAGGGATTGATCTTTCGAAAGCCGTGCCCGCGGTTATGGGCAGATGGGAATTTGTTAATGTCCGGTTGTAGATAACTTGAACCTTAATTAATTAAAAACGAATCAACTGAGTGTGTTGCCGTGATGGCCTCTTCTCGGCGGAGTCCGAGAAGTGGACACGGTGTTGGAGTTATGTTTGCGCAGGTTGCTCTCTAGTTTCTCGCTCGTGCTTTGCCTCCTCTTCTCGCTCTCTTTTGCGGATAAGTTAGCCACCATATATGCTAGTCGCTTACTGTAGCTCCACTTATACATTACCCCCTTTCCTACCTATTAAGCTTAAATAGTCTTGATCTCGAGGGTGCGAGATTGCTGAGTCCCTGTGGCTCACAGATTACTATTACACCAGATGCAGGGACAGATGATACAGCTCCAGATGGCGCGCTCGAGCTCAAGTGGGAGTACGACGAGGACTCTCAGCGTTACTATGTGTCTTTTCCTGATGATCAGTAGTGGTGCCTATTCGGGGTTAGATTCAGGGCCTTGTCGCATGTTGGGGGTCTTTTCCATTTTGGCGCCGTAGTCGGGCCATGAGTGAATTGTATGATGCATGTTATTTATGTACTTTGATGTGACGTGGCGAGTGTAAGCCAACTATGTTATTCCCCTTTATATTATTTATGTACATGGGATGTGTAATGATTTCCCGACTTGCGACATATGCCTTCAATGCGATTATGCCTCTAAGTCGTGCCTCGACACGTGGGAGATATAGTCGCATCGAGGGTGTTAGAAGTTGGTAATCAGAGCCTTCCCTGACCTTAGGAGCCCCCATTGCTTGATCGTTTTAGCAGCCGAGTTGTGTCTAGAAAAATGTTTTGAGTCCTTAGGAATTATATATCCGAGAGCTTAGGAATTCTTTTTATTTCCCAGTCTCCTCATCGCTCTGGTAAGGCATCCTGACATAGAGTTTTGACTCTTCTCTTCTCAAATTTCACTAAAAAAAATTTAGGATCACGCGAGTATCTTGGTTTTGTTACGATGGCTTATGATGAGAATACTGTCTTGGTGCCTCCTGTCAGGGGTTTAGTGGAAGTGTCCCGGGGAGTTGAGCTCTGAGGTGTTGTCATCATAATTTTATCGTTGCAATTCTGGTATACTTGAGATATGTGCGCGACATCGAAAATCTCCTTTATGCAGTTCGTTGGTGAGATAACCTCGACGCCACCCAGTACTGGGGCGGGAGTTCGGGAGTATCGCCATAACTTGTATAACGGATGCTTTTCGAAGGTTGAGGTAGATGGTTTCCGAAGGTTTCTTGGTTATGTGTTGAAGGATGGATGCAGTTGGATGTAGGATTTGCTAGCTTGGGTGAGATATTATGCTTCCCCTGTATCCCCAACACCTGATTGCATAACCGGAAAGTTTCGGGAGTTTCATAGGTGGGAATTCAAGTAGCTCTTAGGATATCTTTCCAACAGATGTATGGTATGAAATTGGGGTTCGACGTCTAGTGGTTCGCCTATTCACGGTCGATTTTACAATGGTCTCGTTGTGTCTTAAAGAGTCCTTGGCTATGCTGACTCGGGGACGCTTCGTATGTCATGTGCACTGCCTTGTACATGATGGTGCTGTACGATCGAGCCCGTGTAGGTCCCACCACGAAAACTTTGGACGAAATTTCTATCATATGTTTGTTCCGGCTTATTCCGCAAGCCAACCCTTGGTTTTATTTTCAGTTGTGGTATTCGAGTTGCTTCGATGTCATATATTGATTCCATCCCTCGTTGATGTACCCCTTCTACCTGATTCTTCGTGGCTTCGCAACTTAGGAATATGTGACCACTTCAAGATAAGTGCATTCGTTCATTTTGTTCGGATGTGAAGACTTTATGTTGCAATTTTCATTCCGTTGGATTCACCTTCAATATTTGTCTATTTGTGTGCTAATGGTGGTCAACCTGTTCAGGATGGCTCCTCCAACGCGCACGACTCCGAACCCTGATCCGCCACCACCTCCATCGCCTCCGGAGGCTTGGCAAGCTGTGATGGCCGCAACTAATGCAAATACACAGTTGATCATGCAAATCCTCCAAGAGCGGAATCAAGGCAGTCAAGGGAATCAAGGCAACAATCAGAACCATTATGCAACTCTGAACCAGTTCCTCGCAAATGGTCCAAAGACGTTCAGCAACTGTGTTGAGGCTACCGATACTGACGATTGGCTAGTCGATCTGGGCAAGCATTTTGAATGCAGCAACGTCAGACCTGAAGATTTCGTCAAGTTCGCTTCTTTCCAGCTCAAAGATCAGGCCGCAGAGTGGTTCCAGCAGTACCAGGATTCCAGAGGTGGACGTTTGATCACTTGGGATGATTTCCGTCGTGATTTCCGAGCTCATCACATTCCTCAAAGTGTGACTGAAAGCAAACGTGAGGAATTCCGCAGTCTGAAGCAAGGCTCTTTGTCTATCTATGACTACAACAAGTTGTTCCAAAAGCTCGCCCGTTTTGCCAAGCAGGACGTTCCTGATGAGAAGAGCATATCTATCAGTTCAGAGGTGGTCTCCGTGAAGAAATTCAGCTCGCTCTTGTCCTTTTTGAGCCGATGAGATATGATGAGTTCTACAACATGGCACTGAAGCAAGAGGCTGCTCAGTTAAGGTGTGATGCTTCCAGGAAGCAAGTCAGAGACACTACGTCTTCTTCCTCTACTCAAGTGGCCAAGCAGCAGAAGTATTGGCTTCCTCCTCCTCCGTTCCGTCAGCCGTATCAGCAGAAGAGCAAAGGTGGCAGTGGTTCTTCCCACCCACCCAACCAAGGCTTTCAGAACAAGACTTCGTCTCAAGCTCCAAGATCAAGTGCTCCGTACCACTGTCCGCTTTCTGAGGTCACGTGCAACAAGTGCCAACAGAAGGGTCACTACGCCAACAAGTGTTTCAACCAGAGGCGTCTTCCTCCTCCTCCTCCTGTCAGATCGGCAAGTACAACAGTGGTCAAGCATAATCCCAAGCACGCCAAGGTCAATATGGTGAATGCAGCTCAGGCAGAGGATTCGTCAGATGTCATCATGAGTAACCTTCCTGTTAATGATATTCCTGCAAAAGTTCTTTTTGACACGGGTGCATCGCATTGTTTCATCTCAAGACCTTTTGCTTCCAAGCATGATTTTGTTACTCAAATGTTGCCGAGTCCGTTGTCTATTGACTCTCCGGCCAGTCTGTTGACATCTCGAGTTTGCGTTCCGGAGGTTACAATCACGTTGGGCGATTACAAGTTTCTCTCTTCTCCGGTGGTTCTTGGTAATTCTGATATCGATCTTATTCTTGGGATGGACTGGCTCTCTAAACACAAGGCTCACCTCGATTGTGCGGCCAGGCAGATTCAACTGACTCATTCGTCTGAGGATGTCATTGTCTTTGCTGCTTGGGATAATACCATCCGATTGTTCTCTCTCAATGAGAAGGGTGAATTGGATGCTATTTCGAAGATTCCGGTTGTTTGTGAGTATCAAGACATCTTCCCAGAAGAACTCCCAGGAATGCCTCCGCACCGGCCGGTTGAATTTGTTATTGAACTTGAGCCCGGTACGGAACCTGTGTGCAAACGTCCCTACAAGCTCGGCCCCGAAGAGTTGAAGGAGTTGAAGAAACAACTCAATGTTCAAGAAAGAATGGGTCTCATTCGGCCTAGTACTTCTCCGTGGGGTTGTGGTGTTCTTTTTGTGAAGAAGAAGGATGGAACGGACCGACTTTGTGTTGATTATCGTCCATTGAACAATAAGACCATCAAGAACAAATACCCACTTCCCAATCAATGAGCTGTTCGAACAACTCAAGGGTGCCCAAGTATTCTCCAAGCTTGACCTCCGTATGGGTTATCATCAGATTCGTATTCGTGAACAAGATATTCCCAAGACGGCGTTTAGAACAAGCTATGGGTCATATGAATACACTGTCATGTCTTTTGGCCTCGCCAACGCTCCTCCGACGTTCTCTCGTATGATGAACTTCATCTTCAATCCCTACACCAATGACTTCGTTTTGGTCTATCTCGACGACATTCTGGTTTTCTCGAAGAACAAGGAAGATCATGTTAAGCACTTGCGTTTGGTTCTTGACAAGCTCAGGGAACATCAGTTCTACGCCAAGTTCTCCAAGTGTGAATTTTGGCTCGATGAGGTTCTTTATCTTGGCCATATCATCTCTGCCAAGGGCATTTCCTTGGATCCTGAGAAGGTGTCTGCAATTGTTAATTGGGAACCTCCTTAGAATGTGAAGCAACTCCGTAGCTTCCTCGGTCTCGCAAGCTACTGCCGAAGATTTGTTGAAAACTTTTCCAAGATCGCGAAGCCTCTCTCAAATCTTCTTCAGAAGCACGTCAAGTACGTTTGGTCTCCGGAGTGTGATATTGCCTTCAACGCTTTGAAAGAGAAGTTGATCACTGCTCCAGTTCTGACTCCGCCTGATGAAACCAAGCCGTATGAGGTCTTTTGTGATGCCTCTCTCCAAGGTCTAGGTGCTGTACTGATGCAAGAGAAGAAAGTTGTTGCTTATACCTCTCGCCAGTTGAAGCCTAATGAGAAGAACTACCCCACTCATGATCTCGAGTTGGCGGCAGTTGTGCACGCTTTGTTGACTTGGAGACATCTTCTCTTGGGAAGGAAAGTGGACATTTTCACTGATCACAAGAGTCTCAAGTACATCTTCACTCAGCCTAATCTCAACCTGAGGCAAACTCGATGGGTCGAAATGATTCAAGAGTACAATCCAAGTATCGAGTATACTCCAGGCAAGGCTAATGTGATTACTGACGCTTTGAGCAGAAAAGCATATTGCAACAGCCTGATCCTCAAGCCTTATCGACCTGAGCTTTGTGAAGCTTTCCGCAAACTTAATCTGCAAATTGTTCCTCAAGGTTTCCTCGCCAACCTTCAAGTCTCTCCTACCTTGGAAGACCAGATTCGCCAAGCCCAGCTTCTTAATGCTATGGTGAAAAAGGTGAAGATTGGCATTGCTAAGAGTCAGTCCAAGTACAAGTGCTACCGACTTGATGACAAGGACACTCTCGTCTTCGAGGATCGAATTTTTGTGCCCAAAGGTGAACTTCGTAAAGTGATCATGAACGAGGCTCACAACTCTCTCCTCTCCATCTACCCTGGGAGCACGAAGATGTATCAGGATCTAAAGCAAACTTATTGGTGGACTCGAATGAAGCGCGAGATCGCTCAATTCGTGAATGAATGTGATGTCTGCAGAAGAGTGAAGGCAGAACACCAAAGGCCAGCAGGTCTCCTCCAACCTCTTGTCATTCCAGAATGGAAGTTTGACCACATTGAAATGGACTTCGTGACTGGGTTTCCAAAGTCCAAGCGTGGCAGTGATGCTATATTCGTTGTCATCGACAAGCTCACCAAAGTGGCTCATTTTCTGCCCATCAAAGAGTCAATCACTGCAGCTCAATTGGCGGAGCTCTATACCTCTCGAACTGTCTCTCTGCACGGTATTCCTCAAGTGATATCTTCAGACCGTGGCAGCATCTTTACCTCCATGTTTTGGGATTCTTTTCAGAAGGCCATGGGCACCAACATTCGCTTCAGCACTGCTTTCCATCCTCAAACAAGCGGTCAAGTCGAGCGTGTCAACCAGATTCTTGAAGATATGCTCAGGGCTTGTGTTATCTCCTTCGGCATGAAGTGGGAGGATTGTCTTCCTTATATTGAATTCTCATACAACAACAGTTTCCAAGCAAGTTCGGGTAAGGCCCCTTTTGAAATTCTGTATGGTAGGAAATGTCGTACACCTCTCAACTGGTCTGAAACCGGTGAACGTCAGCTGCTGGGTAATGACCTAATCACAGAGGCAGAAGAAATGTGCAAGGTCATTCGTGATAACCTCAAAGCAGCCCAATCCCGCCAGAAGAGCTACTATGATAGTAAGCACCATGATTTGGCTTTCGAGATCGGAGATCATGTCTACCTCCGCGTCTCTCCTATGAAAGGGACTCATCGCTTCTTTATCAAAGGGAAGCTTGCCCCCAGATACGTCGGACCTTTCAAGATTGTCAGCAAGAGAGGCGACCTCGCCTATCAACTCGAGCTTCCTTCGAACTTTGCCAATGTTCATGATGTGTTTCATGTCTCCCAACTCCGAAAGTGCTTCAAGACGCCTGAGCGTACCGTAGACTTTGAGGACATTGAGCTCCAAGAAGATCTCTCTTATCGTGAGCACCCAGTTGCAATCCTTGAAGAGACTGAACGCAGAACTCGCAACAAGTCAATCAAATTTCTCAAAGTCAAGTGGTCACACCATTCCGACCGTGAAGCTACCTGGGAACGCGAGGATCACCTCCGTTCTGAGTACCCGGAGTTCTTTCAGTCCTAGATCTCGGGACGAGATCTTTTCGTAGTGGTGGAGTGTTGTAACGCCGCAGATATAACTTTCCCAATTTGTACTCCAACTCTTGCCGTTTCCGGCGTTAAGTTATATTTATTCCTCAGGTTCGGGTCTTTGTCTCCGTGTGTTGTTTTCATTTTCGTGCATCTCATATCATGTCATCACGTGCATTGCATTTGCATACATGTTCATCTCATGCATTCGAGCATTTTCCCCGTTGTCCGTTTTGCATTCCGACGCTTCGTTCTCCTCCGGTGGCCATTTCTAGTTTTCTTTCGTGTGTGGAGGTTAAACCTTTCCGGATTGGACCGAGACTTGCCATGCGGCCTTGGTTTACTACCGGTAGACCGCCTGTCAAGTTTCGGGCCATTTGGACTTCGTTTGATACTCCAACGGTTAATCGAGGGACCGAAAAGGCCTCGTGTGTGTTGCCGCCCAACACCCCTCCAATTTGGCCCAAAACCCACCAAACTCTGCTCCAACGTCTCGGTCGTTCGATCACGATTGCGTGGGCGAAAACCGCACCTCATTTGGACTCTCCTAGCTCCACTTATGCCTATATATACACCCCCCATTCCAAATTCCGGGTCAAACACCCCTAAACCCTAGATCCGCTCCTCCCGCCGCCACCGGACACGTCCGGATGGAGCCGGACGCGTCCGCCCGCCGCCGCCATCCAACCCGCCGCCGCCACGTGTCCCCCCCGCGGGGACCGCAACGCCGCCGCCTCCGCCGGCCCGCGCAGGGCCCGCCTCATCGCCGCTTCGGGCCAGACCCCGCTCCCCGCGTCGCCATTGTCTTCTCGGAGCCCGGCCGAGCCCGTCGCCGCCACGCCATTGCCGGCCGGGGCAAGCTCCGCCCCGGGTCTCCTCGTCGCCGGCCAACCACCGCCGCCGCGGCCTCGCCCCGCCGCCCGAGCCTCGCCGCCGCGCCGCCCGGTCCGGATCCGGCCAGATCCGCCTCGCCCCGCCGCCGTTTCCAGGTCGCCGGAGCCGGCCACCTCGCCAGAGATCTTGGATTCCGCGCCCGATGAACAGTGGATCTGAGATCTAAATTCCCCCCCCCCCCCGGTTGACTTTTCTCTCCAACCGTAATTTTTTTCGTGCTATGTTTGACTGCTCATATCTCCGCATCCATAGCTCCGTTTTGGACATATGATATATCAAAATCTTCGCCTAGACGAGTACATCATTTCATTCCATTGCATAATTTGCATTTGAGGTCATCTTGATGCCCAAAATGCTGTTAGAAGGAGGCATCCTGAGTTAAATTACAGATCCGTTAGTTCATCATTGACTTTTGTCATTTTTGCCATGATTATTGTGTGGATGATATGCCTGTGCCCCTTTGGGATGAATTGTTAAGCATTTTGTCTTCTTTCCAGAGGTGCCACCCATGCATTTTTAGGATGTGTGTGGTGTCTTGTGCAAGCTTGCAAAGAGGAGTACCTGAGATTGCTGATTTCAGGGACTTTGTGAATTTCACTAAGTCTGGGATGTTTTAGCTCATGATGCTATATGTCCAGCTTGTTTCCTAGTGATCCATGCCTCTTTTGAGGATGATCAGTAAGAGTGATTTATTACGCTTGTTGTGCTTTACCCATCCATGTCTTCACTTGTTATGTTGGAGCACCCTAGGTTGACTCAATCGAGCTCAACTTTTGCATAGTTATGTATTTGGGCAGATCGTGAACTCTTTTGCGATTTTGCCGGTGCTATTGCTAGTGATCCGTGCATGCTATGCCATTGTTCTTGCCATGTCTAGCTAGCATTTTGTGCCTTCTTCATGGATATATGCTTGCCTTGCCATGACTTGCACCGTAGTGAGTGCATCGAGCTTGTTTACATGCCTCCGTGAGTTATAATTTCAGCATGTCTCAGTTTTCACTGAGTCTGAAAACTGATGGTGTTTCATCTATGTTCGTGTGCTTGTTAGAGTATTTTGTGAACCCTTTTGGCCCCAGGTCATTTTGGGTGTTTTGTTAAGCTTGTTGAGTAGCTCCATGCCATGCTCTTACTTGCCATGTTCAGGTTATGTTTCATGTTGTTTTGCTGCTCCGAAGAGAGCATCGTGGTCTGAGATTCCAGACTAGCGTTAATTTCGCTAAGTCCGAAATCTGTTTTGCTTATTCAGTTTTGCCATGCTTGTTTGAACCCCTTAATGGATGAATTTGCATATAGCTCAGTCCTAGTGATTTGTTAATCATCTTGTGTACATCCCTGCCATGTATTTTGTTTTCATGTTTGGTGGTTGTAGCATGTTCATTTCGTTGCATTTAGGAGCCTACTTGCTGTAAATCTCAGATCGGTTCGTTTCGTAAAACGCTTGCCATTTCCAAACCGTAGCTCCGATTCCTATGATCTTTATATCGTTTTCAGGGAATTTCTTCCCCTCTATCCAGTGGCACACTTGGTTTTCCAAGTTGAGGCCAGGTTCATGCATTTCCTGTCACGTCTTGCATCTTGCATCCCGCACCGCATCCCGCATAGCATACCATCTTTGCATATTGTTGGTTGCCCTTGCACGTGGTTGATTGTATCCTTGTTGCTTGTTTGTGTTGTTGGGTAGAGACGGGAGAAGAGTTCGCCAACGAGGAGCCCGTTGAGTTTGCTTTTGAGGATCCAGTCAACTCTGACAACTGTGCAGGCAAGATGATCATACCCTCGAAATCACTACTATCTTTGCTATGCTAGTTTGCTCACTCTTTTGCTATGCCAATGCTACGATGCCTACCACTTGCTTGTCAGCCTCCCAATTGCCATGATTGAGCCTCTAACCCACCTTTGTCCTAGCAAACTGTTGATTGGCTATGTTACCGCTTTGCTCAGCCCCTTCTTATAGCGTTGTTAGTTGCAGGTAAAGATTGGAGCCGTTCCTTGTTGGAACATTTATTTACTTGTTGGGATATCATTATATTGCTACGTTATCTTAATTCATCTATATACTTGGTAAAGGGTGGAAGGCTCGGCCTCTCGCCTAGTGTTTTGTTCCACTCTTGCCGCCCTAGTTTCCGTCATATCGGTGTTATGTTCCCGGATTGTTGCGTCCCTTACGCGGTTGGGCTATCATGGGAACCCCTTGATAGTTCGCCTTAGTTAAAGCTTTTCCAGCAATGCCCAACATTGGTTTTACCATTTGCCACCGACCCCTTTTTCCCTTGGGTTTCTGGAGCCCGAGGGTCATCTTTATTTTAGCCCCCCACGGGCCAGTGCTCCTCTGAGTGTTGGTCCGGACTAGAGCCCTGTGCAGCGCCACCTCGGGGAAACTTGAGGGCTGGTTTTAGTTGTACGGATTGCTCATCTGAGTGTGCCCTGAGAATGAGATATGTGCAGCTCCTATCGGGATTTGTCGGCACATTCGGGCGGTGTTGCTGGACTTTTTTTGACCTGACGAATCATCTTGTTGTACCGAGATACCGAGTCTGATCGATGTGTCTTGGGTGGAGGTCTATTCCTTCGTTGACCGTGAGAGCTTGTTATGGGCTAAGTTGGGACCCCCTGCAGGGATTGATCTTTCGAAAGCCGTGCCCGCGGTTATGGGCAGATGGGAATTTGTTAATGTCCGGTTGTAGATAACTTGAACCTTAATTAATTAAAAACGAATCAACTGAGTGTGTTGCCGTGATGGCCTCTTCTCGGCGGAGTCCGGTAAGTGGACACGGTGTTGGAGTTATGTTTGCACAGGTTGCTCTCTAGTTTCTCGCTCGTGCTTTGCCTCCTCTTCTCGCTCTCTTTTGCAGATAAGTTAGCCACCATATATGCTAGTCGCTTGCTGCAGCTCCACTTATACATTACCCCCTTTCCTACCTATTAAGCTTAAATAGTTTGATCGCGAGGGTGCGAGATTGCTGAGTCCCTGTGGCTCACAGATTACTATTACACCAGATGCAGGGACAGATGATACAGCTCCAGATGGCGCGCTCGAGCTCAAGTGGGAGTACGACGAGGACTCTCAGCGTTACTATGTGTCTTTTCTCGATGATCAGTAGTGGTGCCTATTCGGGGTTAGATTCAGGGCCTTGTCACATGTTGGGGGTCTTTTCCATTTTGGCGCCGTAGTCAGGCCATGAGTGAATTGTATGATGCATGTTATTTATGTACTTTGATGTGACGTGGCGAGTGTAAGCCAACTATGTTATTCCCCTTTATATTATTTATGTACATGGGATGTGTAATGATTTCCCGACTTGCGACATATGCCTTCAATGCGATTATGCCTCTAAGTCGTGCCTCGACACGTGGGAGATATAGTCGCATCGAGGGTGTTAGAAAGGGTCTAAGTACTAAATTATAGCACATGAAACATAATAAGACATGAAATATAACTTACATTAATGATGTCTAGATATACGACAATGTAACAACTAGATACAAATGTATAATGCCAAAGTATTATATCAATAGAATACAACTCGCAACAATGAGATAACTTAGTTGATATCATCTAACATGAATATCAAGAATGGTAAGAGCACACAAGCTTACATACTTGTTATGTCATATAAGCATATGAACATACCATACTAGACATCTAGGCAAGTCAGAGAACCAGATCATGACATCAAGCAATGTACTATACTAGCATGAGTAACAAAATGACATGCAATTCTATTTGTTACAATCTGTAGTAGCAAAGACATAATATACATAACTAGGCATGATCTAATATATGAATTGCTATAGACATGCTATACAACCTAGTTATACATTCACAACATTGTAGCATGGTATTGATCAACTAAACTAAGAAGGGATCCTTCTTAATTAAAATATATGAAATCATAAACTACTAACATGTATCTACTAAGTAAAGGCAAACCACATGTGGGAACACAAAGTACAAACTAGCAATGATATAACATGCAGTAGGCACACAACCAAATCATGCATTCTACTTTGAGTAATCACTAATATGGCATGGCAATCAACTAAGCATGCATAGCTACTGTCCTAGGTAAACAAAACACCTAGAATAATTAACAAGAGGTAATAAACTAAGGTAAATAAACACACATGACAATTACCAAGATACAATGAACTAGGTTGTATGCATGAGAATAAACTCTATATAGCAATACATATATGAGCTAAGACATCATGCATCCAACCATGCAAATCTTGGATAATAAATATATACAAAATAGGATTAAAAACTTCTCAAAATTTCCTACTAAAATATCACACGAAACTTGTCATGCGACACAAAGTAGAGCTAGCACAAAATAATAGAGTGGTCTTAAACAATGATGCAACAATGAGCAATTTGCCACAAGCAACTATGTCCTAAGTTAACACACGATTCACAACAACTATTATAAAGAACTAAACCACAAATACAACAAATTGATGAACAACCATCAAAGGCATGACATGATTTCAAATGCACAAAAAGAAACACATGATAAAAGGATGTAAAAGACTAGATAAAACATATCTAAGATATATTCATGCAAATGAAAGATGAATATAATCAAAACATGAAATAATAATCATGCAAAGCTTAAGATAATCCTACGTAAACCCACACATGTAATAATACGCAAAAACTTATACCTAAGCATGTCATAAGACTACTATTGCACAAAAGAAAAATAACACACGAAACAACATGTTCAACAATTTTCAAATAACTATAATCGGTAAAAAGATAAATCTATCAAGTCACTTGCCACATAAAAATTATAAGACAATTATCATGCGCTCCTAGCCATATCCTGAACTTATGAAATTAACATAAAAGTTCACCGATCAACTACTACTCATGATGATAATTCACAAGAACTAATACAAAAGCATATTACACTACTAGATGATACAAGAAATTATCTAGATGAAAACATACAAGACTATAGTTAATAATTTAAAACGTACATTCAAATCAGTCGATTAAACCACCTGATACTCCTATGATATAATACTAGATGACTCCTAGGCATACACAACACACGGAAAAATAAACAGCACCAAGAAACATGCATGTAGTGCAATTCCAATTTAACTCAACGAGCGCCTAATATGATAAAAAAAAAGATATATACCTCTATGATATATTAAAAGAAATCTAAAACAACGAGCGGGTTCCCATAGCCACTTAGAGCATTTTATCTATTGGGATCGAGATCAAACGATGAACAAACAAAATGGAAATAAACCAATGACCTACGGTCCATGCGACGGATAGCATCGACGCGCCCAACAACGAAAATAGGAGGTGCTATGATGTCTAGGAGATACTATGAGTGACATTTTGAAGGCCCACAAAAGGAATTGGATAGAAACTCACCGAGCACGACGAATCAATCTGACGAACTCGATGAACAGTGTAGACGAACATGCTGAATTCTTCGCGTGTGGTCTACGAGATGCGTTCGTTCTTCTCCGAATGGATTCGTGGTGTGGAGATGGACCTTGGGGTGCAAGGGTGCTGATGGAGATGGCCTATGTCACCGGAATCCAGCGCCGGCGTCCATGAAGCACCATTCCTTGGAGAGAGTTTCTCGAGAGATAGAGGAAGGGAGAGGGCAGAAGCTACGAGGGAAATGAGAGAGGAGGTTGGGGGATCACGTCCTCATATCAACAGTTCTGGAAACGGTAGCAATTAAAGGGGAAAGTGGAGGAAGGAGTTTCCATGGCTGTACGTTTTGCCTTCTATACACTGTGAACGTACAGAGGAGAGGAGGAGAAGAGGCGTTCGCTGTGGGAGAGTCATGCGGAAGGAGAAGCGCTGGGGTTGGCGTTGGAACATGGGCAAGTGGAGAGAAATAAGGCAAGGAAAGGAATTAAAAGAGGAAGTTATCAATCTTGCCGTTTCTTCTATGTACATATACATGCAGCTGATTCTCTTCTGTATGTGCGTGAAGAAGAAAGGTTCAACCATGTGGGCTAATGGCCCATGTGGAAAAGAAAGAAAAAGAAAGAGAGATGGACTTTGGCCCATTGGGTTGAAGAACAAACAAAACAAATAACAGTAGTTGGCTGCCCCATAGGAAAGAGAGATAAAAAGCCTAGAGTTCGACTCATAGTTTGAGAGAGGAAAATAAAGGAATTCTCCTTTTTAGGAAATCTAGAAAATGGACAAGAGCTCAAATAGAATCCCACGAACTTAAAAATCAAAGGAACGCAGACTCACATATTTAAATATGCTTAAGACAAAAAAAAACTAAAAGGAAACAATAAAACTCAATTTAATTTAAGTTGGCATTAGCTCAAATTAAATCTGCCAAATTATAAAAGTCCAATTTAAGCTTTGTTAACAAATAAAACAAACAAAATTTTCTCTTCCTGATTTTTGGAAAACTTTTTCTTAAACATTCCGAGAATCGAGATGTTACAGATGGCTCGCACTATGCTTGATGAATACAAAATGCCTCGTCGATTCTGGACTGAGGCAATTGATACTGCGTGCCACATCATCAACAGAGTATATCTTCACAAATTCTTCAAGAAAACTGCTTATGAACTCCTCACTGATAAGAAACCCAATGTAAGTTATTTCAAAGTCTTCGGTGCTAAATGTTGGATTAGAAATCCTCATCACAATTCAAAATTTGCACTGAAAGCACATGAAGGTTTTATGCTTGGTTACGGAAAGGACTCGCACACCTACAGAGTCTTCAACAATGTTCTTCACAAAGTTGTTGAAACTATAGATGTGCGGTTCGATGAAACTAATGGCTTGCAAAGAGAGCACCTACCTACTGTGATAAATGAACCAGCACTTGAGGAAACTATCAAGTTCAAGGCTATTGAGGATGTCATTCCCACTGAAGAATCTGCTGAAGAATTCATTCCAGAACATGAAGAACGTCGAGCTAATGCACCTAAAGAAAATGCTGAAGAAAATGGTGCTGAAGAAAACAATGATCAAATTCTTCAACGGCAACCAGCTCATACTCGCATTGCAAAAGAAGTGCAAGTTGAAAAGACCATCAATGACATCAAAGCGCCAGGTCCTCTCACACGCTCAAAAGCTTCACATTTATCTAACTTTTGTGGGCACTATGCTTTTGTCTCTATTACAGAGCCCACTAAGATAGATGAAGCATTTCTGGAGCTTGAGTGGATTCAGGCCATGCAAGAAGAATTACATCAGTTCGATCTCAACAATGTCTGGGAACTGGTCAAACGTCCAGATCCTCGCAAGCACAATATCATCGGCACAAAGTGGATCTACCGCAACAAGCAAGATGAAAATAGCCTTGTGGTGAGGAATAAGGCACGGCTTGTAGCTCAAGGCTACACACAGGTTGAAGGAATTGATTTCGATGAAACTTTTGCACCTGTTGCTAGACTTGAGGCTACTCGCATATTACTTGCTTATGCTAACCATCATGATATCACTTTATATCAAATGGATGTGAAAAGTGCATTCCTCAATGGTAAGCTTGAGGAAGAAGTATATGTTGCTCAACCCCCAGGTTTTGAAGATCCAAAGAATCCTGACAAAGTCTTCAGACTCAACAAGGCCCTCTATGGCCTCAAGCAGGCCCCACGGGTGTGGTATGATACTTTGAAGGAATTCCTGATGACGAAAGGCTTCAAACCCGGTTCACTCGACCCTACTCTTTTCACTAAATCTTATGATGGTGAATTGTTTGTGTGCCAAATATATGTTGATGATATTATCTTTGGCTGTACTGACCAACGTTATAGTGATGAATTTGCCTATATGATGAGTGAAGAATATCAAATGCCTATGATGGGAGAGTTGAAATTCTTCTTAGGTCTTCAAATTCGTCAACAACGCAATGGCATATTCATATCTCAGGAGAAATACCTCAAGGATGTACTGAGAAAATTCGGCATGCAAGATTGCAAAGGCGTCAAAATTCCTATGCCCCCAAATGGCCATCTGTGCACTGATGAAAATGGTATTGACTTCGACCATAAGGTATACCGCTCCATGATTGGTTCTTTATTGTACTTATGTGCATCTAGGCCAGATATAATGCTTAGTGTTTGCATGTGTGCCTGATTTCAAGCTACACCAAAGGAATCACACCATGAGGTTGTGAAGCATATTCTTCGATATCTAGCTCGCACACCAACACTTGGATTATGGTACCCCAAGGGCTCGGCTTTTGATCTCATTGGATATTCTGACTCTGACTATGCTGGTGATCGTGTGGGCCACAAGTCAACATCTGGTACATGTCATTTCCTCAGACGATCTTTGGTCTGTTGGTCCTCGAAGAAACAGAACCGCGTATCACTATCTACTGCTGAAGCTGAGTACATTGCCGCTGGTTCTTGCTGTGCTCAACTGCTATGAATGAAGCAAACTCTCAAGGACTACGGCGTCAACATGAAGAATGTGCCTCTCTTCTGTGACAATGCGAGTGCAATCAAGATTGCTCACAACCCAGTTCAGCACTCGAAGACAAAGCACATTCAGATTCGTCATCATTTTCTTCGTGATCATGTGTTGAAGGGCGACATTTCTATTGAGCATGTGAAGACCGAAGAGCAGCTAGCCGATATCTTCACAAAGGCCTTGGATGAGAAGAGATTTAGCAAGTTGCGGCGTGAGCTAAATATCCTAGAATCTTCAAATGTTCTTTGAAAAGGACACTCATCCTAACACTTATGCAAAATTGATGACTTAGATGTGCAACACATGAAGAAACGTTTTTTCTTCAATTCAATTAAGAACAACACTCTTAGTGTGATGAAATTAACAAAGAATTTGATTCTCAGAACCCTATGATAATTGTACGCGGTGTCTGAAATCATCATTCGTATACGGTGGGTCACGCCACCACCAAAAGTTGAAATTCCTCAATTATTCATATTCTTCAACTTTGCATTGTCTTCACTGCTTCCGTCGTTTTTCTTCGTTGACTATACATATATATAAGTTTATGTCCTCTACAGCATTCACTTATTGCTAATTCTTCAAGTTGGTTTTTCTGCTAAATGAATGTGATCGGACCCTTCCCTCTCTATGCTATACTCAACCCAATCTATTCACAAATTCTTCATGTGCGTTCTATTTGAAACTCGTTCAAAATCTTCACTGTGTCCTTGTCAGCTGAAGAAATTGCGAACGAAACTTTAAATCCTATCTTATCAAAATTGTCGGCTTTGCCGCTCAAACCGTTCCGCATCCCACATTATACTTATCCACTCACCCACGATCACACACGATCTCCACCTCCCAGTACATGGGTGACACATGTCAAGCGAATGAGAAGGGTCAGGGGCACGTTCGTCCAATTTCTTCGGGCGAGCAGTTTTTCACCATGGCTACAAATACCCCTCCGCCCCTTCCTCACTTCTTTTACTCCGCTCGACCTTTCTCTCCAGCTAGAGCTTCTCAAACGCTAGCTTCGCCGCTACTTCATCCCCGCCGGTGAGGAAGAGCTTCACTGCCTCGACCTCGTCGCCGACGTACTCACGTCGACCACGGAAATCTTCACTCCACCGCCACCGTAGCCGTCTTCCTCCGCCAAGTTAGGGCATGGAAGATCTGCATAGACGAACTTCACATCTCCTTACTCCAGTTCGTCGTGTTTTTCGTCTAGGGTAATTAAAAGTTACTTTTACTACCCTCATTGATTTGAATGATTATCTTCAAAATCTTCAAAGGTGATTTTCTTCATAGTTTCACACACTAAACACCTCACAAGTCATCTGTTGTTGATTCATTTCTCTAAGCATCATTTTTCTTCAAGATTCCTCAATTGTGTGGATCTTCGATCTATACAACTCTGGAACCTAAGACAAAGAACGCTTAGTGAAATTCTTCAAGACTCATCTGGTCAAATTCCCCAAACTTGTTCTTTTGAAAAACCCTCTGAGAACGCATATGACCTCGCCAAATTCTTTGCAACTATAATCTGTTCATAGGTACACATGTCAGCTGCTGAATCACTAGGTTCTCATCAACTTAACTCATTTGCAGCGTTCCTCGAAGAAAAGTTGCATACTTTTCAGAGAATTCAATTGTTCAAATTCCTTAACTGAAGAAAATGGCTGACGGTAAGAAGCCACAGAAGGGAGGAAAGAGGCCTGAGGTCAATATAGCATTTGAGATCCCTGATGAAATATATGTTGGGTACTGCACACCTACTGAGGAAACCAAGAATGAGCGCAAAGTGCACATTCAGAAGATAGAGAGGAGATGGGCAAGAGAATGGAGGGATTACAGACATGTCACTCCTAAGTATATGAAGAAATTCGCACTCAATCCTCCATGCCCAAGAGCTCCATTGGCACCTGGCCAAATCGCTGATCCCACCAGCCTCAAGCGCGGTGAGGACTATCCTGATGAATGGGCCAAGCGCCAAGCCAAGTTGGCTAAGCAAGCCAAAGAAGGAGTGAGGAAATTCAATGAAGACTCTGTTGCTGCTGCTGCCTCTGCTGAGGCCTTTGCTGTCAAGCCAAACAAGGCTATGTCAAAGAAGCCTGCGCGCAAGCCAAGTGCTTCACCAACAATGCCCTCAAGGCCAAGTTCCTCAGCAATGCCCTCACGGCTAGAATCCTCAAAGCCCTCACGGCCAATTCCTCATGCTGCTCCTGTTCCTCCAAAGTCCTCAGCTCCTCCGCCTAAGCCCTCAGTGTTGGGAACGTAGTAATTTCAAAAAATTTCCTACGCACACGCAAGATCATGGTGATGCATAGCAACGAGGGGGAGAGTGTTGTCTACGTACCAACGCAGACCGACTGCGGAAGCGATCACACAACGTAGAGGAAGATGTCGTACGGCTTCTTCCCGATCCGACCGATCCAAGCACCGTTACTCCGGCACCTCCGAGTTCTTAGCACACGTTCAGCTCGATGACGATCCTCGGGCTCCGATCCAGCAAAGCTTCGAGGAAGAGTTCCGTCAGCACGACGGCGTGGTGACGATCTTGATGTACTACCGACGCAGGGCTTCGCCTAAGCACTGTAACGGTATGATCGAGGTGGAATTTGGTGGCAGGGGGCACCGCACACGGCTAAGGAACGATCTCAAGGATCAACTTGTGTGTCTTGGGGTGTCCCCTGCCCCCGTATATAAAGGATGGAGGGAGGGGGGCTGGCCGGCCAGAGAGAGGGAGGCGCAGGAGGAGTCCTACTCCTACCGGGAGTAGGACTCCCCCCTCCAATCCTAGTCCAACTAGGAATCCTTTGAAGGAGAGAGAGAGAGGTGGCCGGCCCGTCTCCTAGTCCTAATAGGACTAGGGAGAGGGGGGGAGGCGCAGCCCTATGTGGGCTGCCCTCTCACCTTTCCACTAAGGCCCATGTTGGCCCATTTGACTCCCGGGGGGTTCCGGTAACCCTCCCGGTAATCCGGTAAAATCCCGATTTCACCCGGAACACTTCCGATGTCCAAACATAGGCTTCCAATATATCAATCTTTACGTCTCGACCATTTCGAGACTCCTCGTCATGTCCGTGGTCTCATCCAGGACTCCGAACAACCTTCGGTACATCAAAATGCATAAACTCATAATAACTGTCATCGTAACGTTAAGCGTGCGGACCCTACGGTTCGAGAACAATGTAGACATGACCGAGACACGTCTCCGGTCAATAACCAATAGCGGGACCTGGATGCCCATATTGGATCCTACATATTCTACGAAGATCTTTATCGGTCAGACCGCATAACAACATACGTTGTTCCCTTTGTCATCGGTATGTTACTTGCTCGAGATTCGATCGTCGGTATCCAATACCTAGTTCAATCTCATTACCGGCAAGTCTCTTTACTCGTTCTGTAATACATCATCCCACAACTAACTCATTAGTTGCAATGCTTGCAAGGCTTAAGTGATGTGCATTACCGAGAGGGCCCAGAGATACCTCTCCGACAATCGGAGTGACAAATCCTAATCTCGAAATACGCCAACCCAACATTTACCTTTGGAGACACCTGTAGTACTCCTTTATAATCACCCAGTTACGTTGTGACGTTTGGTAGTACCCAAAGTGTTCCTCCGGTAAACGGGAGTTGCATAATCTCATAGTCATAGGAACATGTATAAGTCATGAAGAAAAGCAATAGCAACATACTAAACGATCGGGTGCTAAGCTAATGGAATGGGTCATGTCAATCAGATCATTCAACTAATGTTGTGACCTCGTTAATCAAATAACAACTCTTTGTTCATGGTTAGGAAACATAACCATCTTTGATTAACGAGCTAGTCAAGTAGAGGCATACTAGTGACACTCTGTTTGTCTATGTATTCACACATGTATTATGTTTCCGGTTAATACAATTCTAGCATGAATAATAAACATTTATCATGATATAAGGAAATAAATAATAACTTTATTATTGCCTCTAGGGCATATTTCCTTCAGTCTCCCACTTGCACTAGAGTCAATAATCTAGTTTACACAGTAATGATTCTAACACCCATGGAGCCTTGGTGCTGATCATGTTTTGCTCGTGGAAGAGGCTTAGTCAACGGGTCTGCAACATTCAGATCCGTATGTATCTTGCAAATCTCTATGTCTCCCACCTGGACTAAATCCCGGATGGAGTTGAAGCGTCTCTTGATGTGTTTGGTTCTTTTGTGAAATCTGGATTCCTTTGCCAAGGCAATTGCACCAGTATTGTCACAGAAGATTTTCATTGGACCCGATGCACTAGGTATGACACCTAGATCAGATATGAACTCCTTCATCCAGACTCCTTCGTTCGCTGCTTCTGAAGCAGCTATGTACTCCGCTTCACATGTAGATCCCGCTATGACGCTTTGTTTAGAACTGCACCAACTGACAGCTCCACCGTTTAAAGTAAATACGTATCCGGTTTGCGATTTAGAATCGTCCGGATCAGTGTCAAAGCTTGCATCAATGTAACCTCTTACGGTGAGCTCTTTGTCAACTCCATATACGAGAAACATATCCTTAGTCCTTTTCAGGTATTTTAGGATGTTCTTGACCGCTGTCCAGTGATCCACTCCTGGATTACTTTGGTGCCTCCCTGCTAAACTTATAGTAAGGCACACATCAGGTCTGGTACACAGCATTGCATACATGATAGAGCCTATGGCTGAAGCATAGGGAACATCTTTCATTATCTCTCTATCTTCTGCAGTGGTCGGGCATTGAGTCTGACTCAACTTCACACCTTGTAACACAGGCAAGAACCCTTTCTTTGCTTGATCCATTTTGAACTTCTTCAAAATCTTGTCATGGTATGTGCTTTGTGAAAGTCCAATTAAGCGTCTTGATCTATCTCTATAGATCTTTATACCTAATATGTAAGCAGCTTCACCGAGGTCTTTCATTGAAAAACTTTTATTCAAGTATCCCTTTATGCTATCCAGAAATTCTATATCATTTCCAATCAGTAATATGTCATCCACATATAATATCAGAAATGCTACAGAGCTCCCACTCACTTTCTTGTAAATACAGGCTTCTCCAAAAGTCTGTATAAAACCAAATGCTTTGATCACACTATCAAAGCGTTTATTCCAACTCCGAGATGCTTGCACCAGTCCATAAATGGATCGCTGGAGTTTGCACACTTTGTTAGCTCCCTTTGGATCGACAAAACCTTCCGGTTGCATCATATACAACTCTTCTTCCAGAAATCCATTCAGGAATGCAGTTTTTACATCCATTTGCCAAATTTCATAATCATAAAATGCGGCAATTGCTAACATAATTCTTACAGACTTTAAGCATCGCTACGGGTGAGAAAGTCTCATCGTAGTCAACTCCTTGAACTTGTCGAAAACCTTTTGCGACAAGTCGAGCTTTATAGACAGTAACATTACCGTCAGCGTCAGTCTTTTTCTTGAAGATCCATTTATTCTCAATTGCTTGCCTATCATCGGGCAAGTCAACCAAAGTCCATACTTTGTTCTCATACATGGATCCCATCTCAGATTTCATGGCTTCAAGCCACTTTGCGGAATCTGGGCTCACCATCGCTTCTTCATAGTTCGTAGGTTCATCATGATCTAGTAGCATGACTTCCAGAACAGGATTACCGTACCACTCTGGTGCGGATCTTACTCTGGTTGATCTACGAGGTTCAGTAGTATCTTGATCTAAAGTTTCATGATTATCATCATTAACTTCCTCTCTTATTGGTGTAGGTCTCACAGAAACAGTTTTCTGTGATGTACTATTTCCCAATAACGGAGTAGGTACAGTTACCTCGTCAAGTTCTACTTTCCTCCCACTCACTTCTTTCGAGAGAAACTCCTTCTCTAGAAATGATCCATTCTTAGCAACGAATGTCTTGCCGTCGGATCTGTGATAGAAGGAATACCCAACAGTTTCCTTTGGATATCCTATGAAGACACATTTCTCCGCTTTGGGTTCGAGCTTATCAGGTTGAAGCTTTTTCACATAAGCATCGCAGCCCCAAACTTTAAGAAACGACAACTTTGGTTTCTTGCCAAACCATAGTTCATAAGGCGTCGTCTCAACGGATTTTGATGGTGCCCTATTTAACGTGAATGCGGCCGTCTCTAAAGCATAACCCCAAAACGATAGAGGTAAATCAGTAAGAGACATCATAGATCGCACCATATCTAGTAAAGTACGATTACGACGTTCGGACACACCATTACGCTGTGGTGTTCCGGGTGGCGTGAGTTGCGAAACTATTCCACAATTTTTCAAATGTATACCAAACTCGTAACTCAAATATTCTCCTCCATGATTAGATCGTAGAAACTTTATTTTCTTGTTACGATGATTTTCAACTTCACTCTGAAATTCTTTGAACTTTTCAAATGTTTCAGACTTATGTTTCATTAAGTAGATATACCCATATCTGCTTAAATCATCTGTGAAGGTGAGAAAATAACGATATCCGCCACGAGCCTCAATATTCATTGGACCACATACATCGGTATGTATGATTTCCAATAAATCTGTTGCTCTCTCCATAGTACCGGAGAACGGTGTTTTAGTCATCTTGCCTATGAGGCACGGTTCGCAAGTACCAAGTGATTCATAATCAAGTGGTTCCAAAAGCCCATCAGTATGGAGTTTCTTCATGCGCTTTACACCGATATGACCTAAACAGCAGTGCCACAAATAAGTTGCACTATCATTATCAACTCTGCATCTTTTGGCTTCTACATTATGAATATGTGTATCACTACTATCGAGATTCAATAATAATAGACCACTTTTCAAGGGTGCATGACCATAAAAGATATTACTCATATAAATAGAACAACCATTATTCTCTGATTTAAATGAATAACCGTCTCGCATCAAACAAGATCCAGATATAATGTTCATGCTCAACGCTGGCACCAAATAACAATTATTTAGGTCTAATATTAATCCCGAAGGTAGATGTAGAGGTAGCGTGCTGACCGCGATCACATCGACTTTGGAACCGTTTCCCACGCGCATCGTCACCTCGTCCTTTGCTAGTGTCCGCTTATTCCGTAGTCCCTGTTTCGAGTTGCAAATATTAGCAACAGAACCAGTATCAAATACCCAGGTGCTACTGCGAGCTCTAGTAAGGTACACATCAATAACATGTATATCACATATACCTTTGCTCACTTTGCCATCCTTCTTATCCGCCAAATACTTGGGGCAGTTCCGCTTCCAGTGACCAGTCTGCTTGCAGTAGAAGCACTCAGTTTCAGGCTTAGGTCCAGACTTGGGTTTCTTCTCTTGAGCAGCAACTTGCTTGCTGTTCTTCTTGAAGTTCCCCTTCTTCTTCCCTTTGCCCTTTTTCTTGAAACTAGTGGTTTTGTTAACCATCAACACTTGATGCTCCTTTTTGATTTCTACCTCCGCAGCTTTCAGCATTGCGAAGAGCTCGGGAATAGTCTTGTTCATCCCTTGCATATTATAGTTCATCACAAAGCTCTTGTAGCTTGGTGGCAGTGATTGGAGAATTCTGTCAATGACGCAATCATCCGGAAGTGTAACTCCCAATTGAATCAAGTGATTATTATACCCAGACATTTTGAGTATATGCTCACTGACAGAACTGTTCTCCTCCATCTTGCAGCTATAGAACTTATTGGAGACTTCATATCTCTCAATCCGGGCATTTGCTTGAAATATTAACTTCAGCTCCTGGAACATCTCATATGCTCCATGACGTTCAAAACGTCGTTGAAGTCCCGGTTCTAAGCCGTAAAGCATGGCACACTGAACTATCGAGTAGTCATCAGCTTTGCTCTGCCAGACGTTCATAACTTCTGGTGTTGCTCTTGCAGCAGGCCTGGCACTCAGCGGTGCTTCCAGGACGTAATTCTTCTGTGCAGCAATGAGGATAATCCTCAGGTTACGGACCCAGTCCGTGTAATTGCTACCATCATCTTTCAACTTTGCTTTCTCAAGGAACGCATTAAAATTCAACGGAACAACAACACGAGCCATCTATCTACAATCAACGTAAACAAGCAAGATACTATCAGGTACTAAGTTCATGATAAGTTTAAGTTCAGTTAATCAAATTACTTAGGAACTCCCACTTAGATAGACATCCCTCTAATCCTCTAAGTGATCACGTGATCCAAATCAACTAAACCATAACCGATCATCACGTGAGATGGAGTAGCTTTCAATGGTGAACATCGATATGTTGATCATATCTACTATATGATTCACGCTCGACCTTTCGGTCTCTGTGTTCCGAGGCCATATCTGCATATGCTAGGCTCGTCAAGTTTAACCTGAGTATTCTGCGTGTGCAACTGTTTTGCACCCGTTGTATTTGAACGTAGAGCCTATCACACCCGATCATCACGTGGTGTCTCAGCACGAAGAACTTTTGCAACGGTGCATACTCAGGGAGAACACTTCTTGATAATTTAGTGAGAGATCATCTTATAATGCTACCGTCAATCAAAGCAAGATAAGATGCATAAAAGGATAAACATCACATGCAATCAATATAAGTGATATGATATGGCCATCATCATCTTGTGCTTTGTGATCTCCATCTCCGAAGCACCGTCATGATCACCATCGTCACCGGCGCGACACCTTGATCTCCATCGTAGCATCGTTGTCGTCTCGCCAATCTTATGCTTCCACGACTATCACTACCGCTTAGCAATAAAGTAAAGCATTACATCGCGATTGCATTGCATACAATAAAGCGACAACCATATGGCTCCTGCCAGTTGCCGATAACTCGGTTACAAAACATGATCATCTCATACAATAAAATCAGCATCATGCCTTGACCATATCACATCACAACATGCCCTGCAAAAACAAGTTAGACGTCCTCTACTTTGTTGTTGCAAGTTTTACGTGGCGGCTACGGGCTTAAGTAAGAACTCATCTCACCTACGCATCAAAACCACAACGATAGTTCGTCAAATAGACTCCGTTTTAACCTTCTCAAGGACCGGGCGTAGTCACACTTGGTTCAACTAAAGTTGGAGAGACAGTCTTCCGCAAGCCATCTATGTGCAAAGCACGTCGAGGGAACCGGTCTCGCGTAAGAGTACGCGTAAGGTTGGTCCGGATCGTCTCACCCAACAATACCGCCGAACCAAAGTATGACATGCTGGTAGGCAGTATGACTTGTATCGCCCACAACTCACTTGTGTTCTACTCGTGCAAATAACATCAAACCATAAAACCTAGGCTTGGATGCCACTGTTGGGGAACGTAGTAATTTCAAAAAATTTCCTACGCACACGCAAGATCATGGTGATGCATAGCAACGAGGGGGAGAGTGTTGTCTACGTACCAACGCAGACCGACTGCGGAAGCGATCACACAACATAGAGGAAGATGTCGTACGGCTTCTTCCCGATCCGACCGATCCAAGCACCGTTACTCCGGCACCTCCGAGTTCTTAGCACACGTTCAGCTCGATGACGATCCTCGGGCTCCGATCCAGCAAAGCTTCGAGGAAGAGTTTCGTCAGCACGACGGCGTGGTGACGATCTTGATGTACTACCGACGCAGGGCTTCGCCTAAGCACTGTAACGGTATGATCGAGGTGGAATTTGGTGGCAGGGGGCACCGCACACGGCTAAGGAATGATCTCAAGGATCAACTTGTGTGTCTTGGGGTGTCCCCTGCCCCCGTATATAAAGGATGGAGGGAGGGGGCTGGCCGGCCAGAGAGAGGGAGGCGCAGGAGGAGTCCTACTCCTACCGGGAGTAGGACTCCCCCCTCCAATCCTAGTCCAACTAGGAATCCTTTAAAGGAGAGAGAGAGGTGGCCGGCCCCTCTCCTAGTCCTAATAGGACTAGGGAGAGGGGGGGAGGCGCAGCCCTATGTGGGCTGCCCTCTCACCTTTCCACTAAGGCCCATGTTGGCCCATTTGACTCCCGGGGGGTTCCGGTAACCCTCCCGGTAATCCGGTAAAATCCCGATTTCACCCGGAACACTTCCGATGTCCAAACATAGGCTTCCAATATATCAATCTTTACGTCTCGACCATTTCGAGACTCCTCATCATGTCCGTGATCTCATCCGGGACTCCGAACAACCTTCGGTACATCAAAATGCATAAACTCATAATAACTGTCATCGTAACGTTAAGCGTGCGGACCCTACGGTTCGAGAACAATGTAGACATGACCGAGACACGTCTCCGGTCAATAACCAATAGCGGGACCTAGATGCCCATATTGGCTCCTACATATTCTACGAAGATCTTTATCGGTCAGACCGCATAACAACATACGTTGTTCCCTTTGTCATCGGTATGTTACTTGCTCGAGATTCGATCATCGGTATCCAATACCTAGTTCAATCTCGTTACCGGCAAGTCTCTTTACTCGTTCTGTAATACATCATCCCACAACTAACTCATTAGTTGCAATGCTTGCAAGGCTTAAGTGATGTGCATTACCGAGAGGGCCCAGAGATACCTCTCCGACAATCGGAGTGACAAATCCTAATCTCGAAATACGCCAACCCAACATTTACCTTTGGAGACACCTGTAGTACTCCTTTATAATCACCCAGTTACGTTGTGACGTTTGGTAGTACCCAAAGTGTTCCTCCGGTAAACGGGAGTTGCATAATCTCATAGTCATAGGAACATGTATAAGTCATGAAGAAAAGCAATAACAACATACTAAACGATCGGGTGCTAAGCTAATGGAATGGGTCATGTCAATCAGATCATTCAACTAATGTTGTGACCTCGTTAATCAAATAACAACTCTTTGTTCATGGTTAGGAAACATTACCATCTTTGATTAACGAGCTAGTCAAGTAGAGGCATACTAGTGACACTCTGTTTGTCTATGTATTCACACATGTATTATGTTTCCGGTTAATACAATTCTAGCATGAATAATAAACATTTATCATGATATAAGGAAATAAATAATAACTTTATTATTGCCTCTAGGGCATATTTCCTTCACTCAGTTGTTCGACTAAATCCTCAGCACCTGTGCATCTCAGCTCGTGCCAAAGGACTGCATGCATCTCCATTGCCTCAGGTGTCTCAGCTAGTTCCTCAGCTGGCCCCTCACTGCTGAAGACAAAGGCCATTGCTGGACGAGGTCCTCGCCCAAGTCCTCAAAAGAAACAAGTCGCTTTCCAAGTATCGTTTGAAGAATACGAAGCTGATGATGATGAACTTGCAGAAATCATCAGAGACAGGCAAGTCAGGGCCGCTAGAGCCAAAGGATCAGAGGTGCCACTACTTTTGGATCCCAAGTTGATCCTCGACTACATTGATGTCTAGCACAAGGACCCCAATACTCCCATGCCTGATTTCAAGCTGACTCCTGGCCAAAGTCACATGCTGACCCACTTCATTCAAGAAGAAAAGTGGAAATTTGAGAAGGCCAGGAAGATCAAGAAAGCGCAGTACAAGAAAAAGCGCTATCTGAAGAAAAACGTTGTCTCTATGACAACTAAAGAACTTGTCATTATTCAGACTGAGATCAAGAAACTCAGTGATGACTTTGACGCGTATCGCGCTGATTAGCTTGGAGCCAAGGTTTGTTTTGTGAAACTTGCGAATAACTTCACTTCCAATGTTGCAGCCCCAACGCAACAGGAAATTCCTTAGGCTGAAGCATCTGCTCAGCCGACTGAAGAACATGCCAGCACCGCTGATGAAAATCAGGCTGCTGAAGAAAATGTGAGTTCTAGGGATGATGACTGCATTCCAGCCACTGAAGAAATTGCCAGGGCACCCACTAGTGGTGCGCCTGAAGAAACTGAAGAACTCAGGGAAACTGCATCAATTGTGCCTGAAGAACATCAACCAGATTCCTCAGCTGCTCCTGCACCAACTTCAACTCCAATCCTTCCATCTGCATCAGATGTGAAGAAGACCAAGGCTGCGGAGTGTGCTGTAGTGAAGAAATGGAAAGCATCAGTTGCTTCGGATTCTTCAGCTCCGAAGAAAATGAAGCCTATGACAAGTTCATTTGCAAATCCGATTGATGATGTTCCCATCTCAACCAGGCCATCAAAGGACCTTGTTCCTTTTGATGAAGAATATGTGATCCCCAGCGGATCTGATGAAGAAACTCCTTCTGCTGCTTCGTCTGAACCGTTGGATGAAGAAATTGAAGTGGATGCGATCCCTTCAACACCTATCATCTCCTCGCCTATGCCTCAGTTCACAGCTGAAGAGGCTAGCGTTGAAGAAATGGAAGATGAAGATGTGGACGTTGGCTGCTCCACAACCGTAATCAGTGATGAATTCTAGGAAAGTCAGCATCCAAACTCTCCAATGTTCACCCCTCTACAGCAAACTCCTCAGTCCCCCACACAAACTGTACAAATGGGCTCTGAAGAAACTCATCCCACTCATCCCACTGGATCTGTCCATGAGGAAATTCCAGCCACTAGCGCTGAAGAAACTGTTGCTGCTGAACAACCAACAACGCAGACAGGCACTGAGGAGGAACCAGAAATTCCTCAGCCTGAAGAACCTGCGATTGAGATTCCTGAGGTCGTGATGCAACTCACTGACACTCCTCTGTCGAAGCCAAAGGATCCATTCTCACGCAAGCAAAAGTTCAAGGCTGATGATTTCTTCTGCGAGCACGTATTCTTCGAAGATTACAACTCATATAACTCTGCTCGCATTAGGAAGAGGCGTTTCTGGACTGCTAGTCAAGCAAATTTCTATTCCTCTGTGTTGTTCAACAAGGAGAAGATCTTCTACCATGAGCATATTCCTCACGTGGATATGGAATCTCCGTTGTGCTTTGCACCAGTCCTCAGTGTCCTTCACGACGCTGGACTGCTAAACTTTTGCTCTGACATCTGCGATTGGAATGAAGAACTGATTCTTCAATTCTATGCAACGCTGCACATCACCGGAGATGCTGAAGATGTGAATTCATGGGTGCTGGACTGCATGTATGGAAACACTCACTACACTGCACCAGCCTCTGAATTGCTCCGTGCTCTACCACTCAGTCCTCCCATTGAAGAAGCTCGCTGCATCTACAGTGAACCTGAGCTCACACATCATTACATGCAGGTGCTGATGAAACCTTTGAAGCCAAGTCAAGCACCAAGAACCAAATTCCTCATGAAGGAATTGTTGTACGTGCCCAGAACTGTCTATCGTATTCTTACGACGACAATCAGTCCTATCAAAGGCCACGACTCATCTGATGAGGAAATTGTTGGCATCATGCAGAATCTGGTATTCAACATCATTCATGGCATTCCTGTCAATTATCATGATTTCTTCATGAGGACTATGGCAAATGTTGCACTGTCTCTATTTAAGCTGAAGCCTTATGCACCTTGGATTATGAGATTCCTCGGGACAAGGTCTTCACTCAACTACAAAGCTGATTTCCAGAATCACCTCAGCTACTTGCCCCCAATTGAAGTCCTTAAGCAGACATATTCCTTAGTTGATGGAAAGGGCAAGGCACCAGCTGTAATAGATGAAGGCATTCGTCCATTGGATGGTCAGTTTCGCAAAGCTGCATCTTATTCCACCAATGATGACTCTGCCACACATGACTCTGCCAATGCACCCAAGTCCACTCCTCAAGCCACTGCTCCGCGCGTGATGACTGACCGTGATCTTCTGCTTAGTCTTCACCAGAAGCTGGATCGAAATCACAAATGGGTTAAGCATCAGCTTGGTTCACTTCTTCACAACATGACTGCCACACACAATGTAGTGAAGAAAAACCACTACTACTTCCATCAAGTCTTCGGTTGCACCTGGGCAATCCTGTCACATCTGTATGGTGAAGAAGATCTGAAGAAAATGGGTCTCAAAGAAGACTTTGACTGGTCTGCACCTCCACCGAAGAAATTCAAGAAGGTCAAGGTTCCTTCTCTGGTGGCCAGCTCATATTCTTCATCGCGCAACACTGATGAAAATGAAGACTTGGACGACACTGCGGCAGGCCCTACTATGACAAACGACCCCAACAACGCTGGCGCTCCTTCATCAACTTGATATTCTTCAGGGGCGTTAGTCCTCATATTCGATCCTTTTGGTCATTTGATGACAAAGGGGGAGAATTTTGAGTTAGTCTTCAAGCGGGTCTTTCTATATGGGCATTTTTTTGTTAAGTTACAACTCTCGTTCTTCTGAGACTTTATTGGATCGAGTTGTAAACTTAAACCCAATGGTGCTCTGATACTTTTGATATGATTTTTTGCACGCTTATTCCTCATATATGCTAATGCACGCATGCTGAATTACACCAGTCACCATATTTCATCATGCATTTCAAATTCTTCATTGTGATATGTCAAATGCGTGTATGAATTACAAGATATAGGGGGAGATCTCCATGATTCAACTCTTCAAGTGTGCATTGCTTCAAAAGCAAATTCCTCACTATCCACATCTTCAGGGGGAGTTCCTCTATATCTTGCAATCAAATTCCTCAATATCAATAGTTACACTTCATATGTTTATCCCAGTTGAAAACTAAATCTATATTGTCATCAATCACTAAAAAGGGGGAGATTGTAAGTGCATCTAGTGCCCCTTAGTGATTTTGGTGTATTGAAGACTTATAGGATAAGGGACTAATGTGTTTGTGAGTGTACGCAGGTCTATAAGTCGATGAGGATCTTGATATTTACAAAGAAAGTCGACCCCCTAAAAATGAAGTTCTTCGACTGAAGACTTTGGATCACTGAAGACTTTCTGAAGACTATGAAAGTGAAGAAATTGGTGTGACCTTGAAGACTTGGTATTCGTTCGAGGAACATGAAGCGTGAAGAAACACCGTACTGTTAAAGGGGGTCGAGGAAATACTAAGGAAAAATTTCCAAGTGATGCTCAACTCAAAATCCTAGACCTATCAATCCCTTCGAGTGAAGCCATTGGAAATCTCATATAGTTCAGTCAATTTCTTTAGTGACAGAGACGAAGTTCTTCTGGTCTCTGAGGAATTTGTCCTGACTGAGGAGTTAGGAATTCGCCAGTGCGGATTGCCTACACAGTGAGGAACATGATTGCCCTAAGGATTTTGCTACTCAAAATTCCGACCGTTGCCGTGCTATGCGCCAGCTGTCCCAAAATATCTATCCACCTAACGGTCATATCATTGAAGGGCATTTATGTCTTATCATGTCGGGCTGCTCCCTATGCTATAAATAGCCGCCCCGTACAACCACTAGTTGGTTGGCTGGTCCAAGAGAAACTGACACTTGTCATTTGAGAGCAACCCATCCTCCGAGGACTTTGAGAGAAAATCATCAAGTGAGGAAAAACCCAAAACCCAAACACCTACAAACCCCAAGTGATTGAGCATCACTGAAGAGATTGATCCTGCGTGGATCCGACGCTTGTTACCTTTGAAGAATGTGCTTCTTCCAGACAGTTAGGTGTCATTGTTAGAGCATCCAAGAGGAATTGTGGATCACCGAGTGACCAAGTTTGTGAAGGTTTGGAAGTCACCTGAAGACTTACCACGAGTGATTGGACGAGGTCTGTGTGACCTTAGTTCAAGGAGAATACGGTGAGGACTGGGTGTCCTGAGCTGCGTATTCAGGACTGGGTGTCCGGGACTGTGTGTCCTCGAGTTTAAATACTCAGCCGCTCCAACCAGATGTACAACTGAGATAGCAGTTGGAACTGGTCTACCAAATCATTGTCTTCACCAAGCTTACTGGTTCTATTTCCTCAACTCTTTCATTTCCTCATAATTGTGTTGTGTGCTTGTTCATATCTGTGTTTGAAGACTTTGACTAAAGATTTTCTCAATTTCCTTAGTTCAATTTCTTCAGTCTGTTTGTCTTCATCCTGTGTTATCCCATGCTTACACTTCTGTACTCTGTGCCTATCTTCATTTCATCATGATGACTATGCTTGTATTCTTTTATGTTTACTTTTGAGTACTCATTCCACTGCTAGTAGTTCTTCGCTAAGGAATTTCCTCATTGGCAAATTCGTTAGTGAAGAATTTCATAAAAATCGCCTATTCACCCCCCTCTAGTCGATATAACGCACTTTCAATTGGTATCAGAGCAAGGTACTCCCTTATTCTGTGTGATTTTGGTTTAACCGCCTAGAGTTTTAGTTATGTCGACCGCAGGTATGATCAAGGTCTCTGCTGGGTGTCCTACCTTCGATGGGATGGACTACCCCTACTGGAAGAATAAGATGCGAATGCATCTTGAAGCAATTGATAACGATCTCTGGTATGTTGTGGAAAATGGTGTTCCCTCAGTCACACCTTCTCTGAATGCTGCTGATGTGAAGAGATTCAAGCAACTCGACTCTCAAGCGAAGAATATCATATGTGGCCATCTGAGCAAAGGACGGTATGGCAGAGTGAGTGCTTTGGAGACAGCGAAGCTTATCTGGGACAGGTTGTCCAAAGTGAATGAAGGAGTCTCAACTCAGCGTGACTCTTGAGTTGATGTTCTTCGCAATCTCTTCAACTGCTTCAAAACAATCATAATATGATATGACAAGATGGTATCTCCCTAGCCCTTTTTGAGACCGCAAAACATAAATGCAGAGCACCTTTAAAGATCAAGGACTGACTAGACATTCTAATTCTTGGTAAAAGAGATCCAGTCAAGTCATACTCAATGTAAACTATCAGTAATGAATGCAAATGACATCGGTGCTCTCGAACTGGTGCTTTTTAATAAGAGGATGATGACTCAACATAAAAGTAAATAGACAGGCCCTTTGCAGAGGGAAGCAGGGACTTGTAGAGGTGCTAGAGCTCAGTTTTGAAATAGAGATGAATAATATTTTGAGCGGTATACTTTCATTGTCAACATAACAACCAAGAGATGGCGATATCTTCCATGCTACACACATTATAGGCGGTTCCCAAACAGAATGGTAAAGTTTATACTCCCCTCCACCAACAAGCATCAATCCATGGCTTGCTCGAAACAACGAGTGCCTCCAACTAACAAGAGTCCCAGGGGAGTTTTGTTTGCAATTATTTTGATTTAGTTTGCATAAAGCATGGGACTGGGCATCCCGGTGACCAGCCACTTTCTCGTGAGTGAGGAGCGGAGTCCACTCCTCTTGAGAATAACCCACCTAACATGGAAGATACAGACAGCCCTAGTTGATACATGAGCTATTCAAGCATACAAAACAGGATATTTATTTGAAGGTTTAGAGTTTGGCACATACAAATTTACTTGGAACGGCAGGTAGATACCGTATATAGGTAGGTATGGTGGACTCATATGGAATAACTTTGGGCTTTATGGACTTGGATGCACAAGCAGTATTCCCGCTTAGTACAGGTGAAGGCTAGCAAAAGACTGGGAAGCGACCAGCTAGAGAGCAACAACAGTCATGAACATGCATTAAAATTAATCAACACCGAGTGCAAGCATGAGTAGGATATAATCCACCATGAACATAAATATCATGACGGATATGTTGATTTTGTTTCAACTACATGCATGAACATGCGCCAAGTCAAGTCACTTAAATCATTCAGAGGAGGATACCACCCTATCATACCACATCACAACTATTTTAATAGCATGTTGGCATGCAAGGTAAACCATTATAAGCTCCCAGCTAATCAAGCATGGCACAAGAAACTATGATCTCTAGTTGTCATTGCAAACATGTTTATTCATAATAGGCTGAATCAAGAACGATGAACTAATCATATTTAAAAAAACAAAAGAGGTCGAGTTCATACCAGCTTTTCTCATCTCAATAAGTCCATCATATATCGTCATAATTGCCTTTCACTTGCACAACCGAACGATGTGAATAATAATAATAGTGCGCGTGCATTGGACTAAGCTAGAATCTGCAAGAATTCAATAAAAAAAGAGAAGACAAGGCAATATGGGCTCTTTTGTCAGATCAACAATAATGCATATAAGAGCCACTTCAACAATTTAATTATGGTCTTCTCCTATCAACCCCGAAAGAAAAGAAAAGAAATAAAACTATTTACACGGGAAAGCTCCCAACAAGCAAAAGAAGAATAGGAAATCTTTTTGGGTTTACTTTTTTAATTACTACTACAAGCATGGAAAGTAAACTAACTAAAAGCTACAACTATTTTTTTTGGTTTTTCTTAAGGTTTATTAAACACACAAGAAGAAAGCATAAAAAGGAAAATAAACTAGCATGGATGATACAATGAAAAAGTATGAGCACCAACATCTAGCAATGAGTGTGTGAACATAAATGTAATGTTGGTGAGAAATACGTACTCCCCCAAGCTTAGGCTTTTGGCCTAAGTTGATCTATGGCCATGGTTGGAATGGCGAATATCCATAATAATAGTTGGGGTCGTACTGAGATGCAGCGGCTATTGCCTCCTGAGCTGTAGCGTGGCGACGAGCGGCCTCCGCTCTCCTCTCGTACTCATCTGCCTCCTCTCTGGTAATAACATATCTTCCTTTTGCCTGATAATCAAAGAAGGCAGGAGCAGGGAGAGTAATACGGACCGCACGCCGTCTGTCAAAGATTAGTCGATACTGGAGAGGTGATTCACTCCTCTCAACAAACTAGTGGTGAAACATAGCATTAGAATCTAGGTAAATAGGAGGCAAATCAATATCATCCTCACGTATGGTTACACCGAGATAATCATCTAAGCGGGTTGCATAAATTGCACCGAAAAATCTCGATTAAATCTATTATTATGCAATCTACGTGCAACAATGGCTCCCAAATTATAGGATTTGTCTCCTAACACAGCACTCCTAAGAATACCGAGGTCAGGGACACACATATGACATGCTTCATCTTTACCATTTATGCACCTACCTATGAAGAGAGCAAAATAATGTATAGCAGGAAAGTGAATGCTCCCTATGGTAGCTTGTGTTATATCTCTAGATTCCCCCACAGTTATGCTAGCAAGAAAATTTCTAAATTCAGATTTGCGGGGTTCACTAGCACTACCCCATTGTGGAAGTTTGCAAGCAGTGGTAAAATCCTCGAAGTCCATAGTATAAGATTTTTCATAAAGATCAAACAGGACAGTTGGAGAATTATGTGAAGATGAAAATTCAAACCTCCTCACAAAGGAACTAGTGAGATAGTGATACTGGATGCACTTCTTTTCCTCGAAGCTCACAAGATCAGCGTTACGCAAATATGTGTTAAATTCTTCCTTAATTCCCGCTCGATCCATAAAGAAGGCCATTCACAAGGACGCACTGGAGCGTCTCTTGGTGGCTCTTCATCAGCATCACGCATTGCAAGCCTGGATCCTTGCTTCCTTGAAGAACCACCTTGGTACATTTTCCTAAGCATATTTCTTTCTCTAAAAAAATTTCTGAAATTTTTTAGTAACTTCAAAATAAAAGTAAGCCAAACTCAATAATATTGATAGCAACTACTCCTACAAGTGCCTAGAGCCTATATCATGCATCAAAACTACTTGGAACCATATAAATTTGACATGCAAGCTCAAGAACATGGTCACCTAGGCAGCACAAATTTGCAATGAATAAAGCACTAGAACAAAAACTAATTGGACCAATGGAGGAGTCACATACCAAGGAACAATCTCCCCAAGCAGTTTTGTGAGAGGTGCTTGGAGCAAGGAGATCGAAAATGGCAGCAAAATGAGCTAGAACTCGTGCTTGAGCTGGATATTCGTGTTTGTGGGAGGAAGAAGGAGTGTGTGGGTGCAAGGATAAGTGGAGGACGGCCACCGTGGGCCCACGAGGCAGGGGGCGCACCCAGGGTTAGGGCGCGCCCCTGACCCTCGTGGCCAGGTGCCAGCTCCTCCTGTTGTGTTCTCAGTTCCAAATATTCTCAAATATTTCAAAAAAAATCATATTTAAATTTCATGGCATTTGGAGAACTTTTATTTTCTGGGTATTTTTATATTGCATGGATAATTCAGATAACAGACAAAAAATATTATTTTTATTTTATTTAATGTAAATAACAGAAAGTAAAAGTAGGGTACAAAAGGTTGTGCCTTCTAGTTTCATCCATCTCATGCTCATCAAAAGGAATCCACTAACAAGGTTGATCAAGTCTTGTTAATGAACTCATTCCGAATAGCATGGAACCGGAGAAATTTCGAATAACACTATGTTACCTCAACGGGGATATGCACATCCCCAATAATAAGTGTCGGTGTACTAAAGTAGGGGTACCTTAGTATCCCGAACTTGTGCACGGGCAGTCGCAGCACCCCGCGGCAAGGCTTGCCGGGCGACCGCCAAGATTCTCCACGGCTCCTTTGAGGCCATTCAAGAACAAAGTATGCAAGAGCAAAACAAGGCCCCGGCAAGAGGAGCTTGCCGGGAAGGAGACGAGACCCCGGCAAGAGGAGCTTGCCGGGAAGACCAACCAAAGCATCTCAAGAAGCCCACTGCGGCGCACTGCGCGTCCCGACAAGACCCGGTGAGCGACAAGCTCCCGGACGCGACAAGGCAACATCCGCGGCAAGGCGCTTGCCGCGGCAAGCTACTACTCCGCAGCCCGCGCTCCAGCTCACCCACCAACGTGTCGCTCTGGGACTGCTCCTGGCGTACGTGGCGGGAGGCTGTGTGGCCGGGGGCATGCGGTGGCAAGCAAGCGCTGACAAGATAGCCATCGTGGCAAACGGTGGCGTTCCTAGCGGTCCCTCTCTGTACCGTCTAGGTGACACAGACAGGCATTTAATGCCCTTGTCCCCTGCCGTCAGGGTTAGGTATGATACGACTGCTGTAGGCGGTGGAGCCAACTACCACCTCTTTTACGTTTTTACCCCCACCTCTGTTGCCACCTGTCGGTGACCCCTTAGACATATAAAAGGAGGCCCATGCGCAACAGAGAGGGGGGAGACGGCCATTCTCACGCTCGGTCTCGCCAGCTGCTTGAGTGTACTGTAGCACTCATCGCTCCCGAGCAAGAACTCAATACAACCACCAAAGCAGGAGTAGGGTTTTACGCATCCGTGCGGCCCAAACCTGGGTAAACCGACCGCGTCGCTCGTGTGTTCGCCTCGATCTGCTCTTTGTGCATCCACCGCCCCCTGCCGAACCGAAAGGGGCTCGGTCCGCCGATCCCCATAGGTGTACGTGGGATCAGCAACCCCCGACATCTTTGGCGCGCCAGGTAGGGGGCGCGTCGAGGCTGTGTGAACCTGATCCGGCGTTCGCACGAGCCGAACCTTCGTCAACTTCATCAACATGCCACCGAAGAAGAAGGCTTCGGAGGTAGCCGCTCCGTCTGTGCCGATCCCACCATCGCCAGAGCGAACGGCTGGTGGGGTAGGCGCCGGCGGAAGAGCGGGCGACGACGGGGGGAATCATGGTGCTGCCGGGTCCAAGGACCAGGCTGCGCCGCACGTCGGCGGCGCGGTCGCCTCCCACAATGACCGCACGCACTCCAAGACCTCGGCGTCCGTACACGCACCGCGCCCGTCCCAGGAGGCGCGGGACCAGCAGCGTCATGGTACCCACGGTACCATACGTCTGCTAGGCCAAGATCAAGCTGGCGGATCCCGGAGTGCTCAGGACCAGCATGCATGCCCACATGCTGGCGCGAGCATGGCGCGGTCGCTTGGACGAGATGTTGCTCCTTCTAACGCAGTTAGAAGTCCGAGCATATCTCGCTCCTTGCACCATTCGCTGCCGCCGCCCACGACTCCGGCGGAAGCGTTGGCACGTGCCCAGCTGCTCCTAGACTACCCTCCAGTGCCAGAGAAGATCGATGACTGGAGGGCCACTATCCAGAGCCTCATTGGCTTCGCCAACGGTGACAACCCACGGCAGCCGAGCGCATCGCTGCCGCGGCAAGTCAGCCAGGCGCGAGCCGGTGGCGACAAGACCGGCGAAGGTGCAACCACTGTGAACTCTCCGCCCCGAAGGCCAAGATCGCCGACTCGCCGGATCCACCTCGACAGCTACTCCATCGCATCGTCAGATCCGCGAGCTCGTCACGATCAGCGCCAAGTTCTTCATGAGAGACAGCAGGAAGACGCTCGAACGTGCATCGAGCGCCAAAGAGAAGCGCGGCATCAATCAGACCTGCGAGCTGGGCCCTCTGTTGACATGCATGCGCCCGGAGAACCAGGCGACTTGCCGTACGCGGGAGGTTGCCCTGCGTTTACCCGTGAGCTGCGGCAAGTCTAGTGGCCCAGCCAGAAACATTTCAAGCCAGACGTGCCGGAGAAGTATGACGGCAAGTCGCACCCGTCGGAGTTCCTCAGCATCTACACCATTGCGGTGCAAGCTGCCGGGGGGCGAGACGACAAGGTCCTTGCCAACTACTTCCCGCTCGTGCTCAAGCCCGAAGTCAGATCCTGGCTCATGCACTTGCCGGACAACTCCGTATCCTCTTGGGCGGACTTGTGCCATCAGTTTGTCGGCGCCTTTACAGGCGGCCACAAACCACATGGCCAAGAGAGTGACCTCCACCTGCTTGCCCAGAAGGAAGGAGAGCCCCTGCGCAAGTATTTCCAGAGATTCAGCCACGTGCAGCGCAACATCCCAGACATCCACCCTGCCGCGGTTATCAGCGCGTTCCATCAGAATGTGCGTAATCGCATGATGCGGGAGGAGATGGCGATGAGGAGGATCAGAGACGTCAGTGAGCTATACGCCCTGGCCGACAAGTGCGCACGCGCTGAGGAAGGGAGGAAACTCCCTGGAGAGACTACTGGAACAGGGGGATCTGACAGTGAGGATGCCGCCCCGGCAAAGAAGAACCGGAGGCGCAACAGGAGGAAGGGCAAAGAGGTGCTAGTCGTCGAGCAGTCCGGCGATGACGGTGCCGCCAAGCAAGCCAAAGTTGGTAGCTCTGGCAAGGAGGTTGCCGCATGCACCAACTGCCAAGCTGTGGCGGCCGCCGACAAGCAGGGCGGCTCCGACAAGCAGTACTGCAAGATCCACTGCACCAAGGGCCACGATCTCCAGAGCTGCAGGAAGGTCGAGCAGCTTGTCCAGCAACAAAAAGCTGAGTACGAGCGGCACGGCAAGGAGAGGGCTCAAGGAGGCGGTGGAGAGTCCTGCAAGAAGCGCGTTGGCCAGGGAGGACACCGCGACAAGGTCAAGCAGCGGCAAGGAGACAGACCTCCCCGCGGTCGCGACAAGGATGATGACGAAGACGAAGACGAAGACATGGATGATGTTGAGAACAGTGAGCAGGAGTTTCAGAAGGCTACAGAAGTCTCGTGTGTTGACGGTGGTGCTTCTCTGCATACTTCCCACCGCCAACTCAAACAGTGGCTCCGGGAAGTTAATCCGGCAGAGCCACCTGTCGAATCACGCAAGCTTCTGAAGTGGTCCAGCACACCTATCGTCTTTGACATTGAGGACCACCCTGATCGCACAACTGCGGTCGGGTGCTTGCCGTTGTTGGTTTCGCCAACAATCCGCAACCTCAAGGTCACCAAGATGCTAGTTGACGGCAGGGCCGGCTTAAATCTGATCTCCTCCGCTGTGCTCCAGAAACTCCAGATCCCGGACAGCGAGCTCGAAGAGACCGGTACATTCCAAGGAATTAACCCGGGAAGGAGCAAGCCGAATGGGAAGGTCACGTTGCCGGTGACATTTGGCAACGAGCTGAATTTCAGAATGGAGAGGGTCACTTTTGACGTTGCTGATTTCCCATTGCCTTACAATGGGATACTTGGCCGTCCAGCACTCGCCAAGTTCATGGCAGCCTCTCACTATGCATACGACTTGCTCAAGATGCCAGGCCCGATAAGCGTCATCTCTGTCCCTGGCGACAAGAAGGGTGCCCTTATCTGCACCGACAAGATCTACCGGGAAGCAGCTGCCGCGACAGACCGCAAGACACTTGCCGCTGAAGCTCTCGGGGGGAAGAAGAAGACCAAGTCCGGCAAGAGCTCTGATGCCTACTCCGGCAAGCGCGCCTCTTCGGAGTGCTGCGCTGCCGTCGAGGACGCACCATCGAGCTCCACCGGCAAGAGTAAGAAGACGATGGCAGCTCCACCACTTACCAAGAAGGTGTCCGCCAAGGAGGACAGCACTGGTGGTACCTTCACCATCAGTGCTATGCTTGACCCTAAATAGGAAAGCGCGCTCGTTACTTTCCTGCGGGCGAATGTCGACGTGTTTGCATGGCAACCGTCTGACATCCCCGGTGTTCCCAGGAAAGTAATTGAGCACCATCTTGCCGTTTGTCCTCATGCGCGGCCCGTCAAGCAGAAAGTCAGGAAGCAGGCGGTGGAGCGCCAAGAATTCATAGCAGAAGAAATCAAGAAATTGGAAGCAGCAGGCCTTGTCAGAGGGGTGCTCCATCCCACGTGGTTGGTCAATCCGGTTGTAGTGCGCAAGGCGAATGGGAAATGGAGGCTTTGTATTGACTTTACTGATGTTAATAAAGCTTGTCCCAAAGATCCATTTCCCTTGCCGCGCATTGACCAGATTGTTGACTCCACAGCCGGATGTGAGTTGCTTTCATTTCTTGACGCATATTCAGGATACCATCAGATCTTCATGGCAGAAGAGGATGAGGAGAAAACCACATTCATTACTCCATGTGGCACGTACTGTTTCGTACGGATGCCTTTCGGATTAAAGAATGCTGGTTCAACATTTGCCAGAGTAGTCCATATCGCTTTGAAGCCACAGATACACAGAAATGTAGAAGCTTACATGGATGATATAGTGGTCAAAAGCAAAGACAGGGCAACTCTGATCCAAGACTTAGAAGAGACTTTTGCAAATCTGCGCAAGGTCAACCTCAAGCTCAACCCCGAGAAGTGTGTGTTTGGAGTCCCTTCCGGCAAACTTCTCGGGTTCTTTGTGTCTCAGCAGGGAATCGAAGCTAATCCCGACAAGATCAAGGCCATTGAGCAGATCGAAGCACCAAAGCGCGTCAAGGATGTACGGAAGCTTGCCGGCTGCGTGGCTGCTCTCAGCAGGTTTATCTCTCGGTCTGCTGAGCGCGCCCTGCCATTTTTCAAAATTTTGAAAAGGGCAGGTCCAATGAAATGGACTCCGGAAGCGGAGGCTGCGCTGCAAGACTTGAACAGATACCTGTCCTCCACTCCAACACTTGTCGCACCTAAACCACAAGAGAAGTTGCTACTGTACATAGCGGCAACCAATCAAGTGGTTAGTGCTGCGTTAGTAGCGGACAGGGAGGCAGATGACGAGCCAGCGACCGCGGCGAGCACATCCAGCGACAAGCAGGGGGCTTCCCCGACAAGCTCTGGTCCCGACAAGCAAGGGTCTGCGCAGATGCAAGAGGAGATACAGAAGAAGATGGTGCAGCGCCCAGTTTACTTTGTCAGTTCCCTTTTGCAGGGGGCTAGGTCAAGGTACTCTGGTGTGCAGAAGTTGCTTTTCGGCCTTCTCATGGCCTCGAGAAAGCTGCGCCATTACTTCCAAGCACATGAGATCACAGTTGTCACTCGCTTTCCGCTGAAGAGGATATTGCAAAATCCAGAAGCAACAGGCAGGATTGTCGAGTGGGCACTGGAACTGTCAAGCTTTGGCCTCAAGTTTGAGAGTACATCAACAATCCAGAGCAAAGCATTGGCAGAGTTCATAGCAGAATGGACGCCAACTCCAGACGAAGAAATTCCGGAGACGAGCATCCCCGCCAAGGAAGCAAGCAAAGAGTGGCTCATGTACTTTGACGGCGCCTTCTCGCTGCAAGGCGCCGGTGCTGGTGTACTGCTTGTCGCACCCACCGGAGACCACCTCAAGTACATAGTCCAGATGCACTTTCCCAAGGAGCAAGCGACAAACAATACTGCAGAGTATGAAGGCTTGCTTGCCGGTCTCAGGATCGCGGCAGAACTTGGGATTAAGAAGCTCATTGTCAGGGGTGACTCGCAGCTTGTCGTCCGCCAAGTGAACAAGGTTTACCAGAGTCCATTGATGGAAGCTTACGTTGATGAAGTGAGGAAGCTAGAAGAGCGCTTTGACGGCCTGCAAATGGAACATGTTCCAAGAGCAGAGAACGACATTGCCGATGGCCTGTCGAAGTGCGCTGCACTTAAATTACCTGTGGAACCAGGGATTTTTGTGCTCAAGCTGACTCCGCTGTCCGTAACACCATCAACTGGACAGAGCAAGAAGAGGAAGTTGATTTCTGGTGACTATCTTCTGGCAGAGCTTCCCGAAGCCGCCGCCAAGAAGGTCCCCATGATCGACGCCAAGAATGCTGAGGAGCAGTCTGCTCCGGCAAGCCCCAGGGTTTGTTCCGTTGAAGCAGATTCTCCCGACAAGTTTTGCTCCGGCAAGCTTGCCGGGGAATGTCAAGCTCCGGCAGAGCCATGGGCTCTTGCCGTAGAAGCGGACGTTCCCGCAGCAGCAGATGTGCCTTTAGTCCTTGTTGTCGAGCCACAGGCTCCAACATGGGCGCAGCAGATTGTCCATTTCCTTCAGAAAAGAGAGCTTCCCGAGGAACCAGAAGAAGCGGAAAGAGTAGCCCGGCAGTCTAGTATGTACCAGTTTGTCGACAACACACTGTGCAGAAGAAGACTCAACGGTGTGAAATTGAAGTGTATTCCTCGGGAAGATGGACAGAAGCTGTTGGCAGAGATACATGGAGGCATATGTGGTCACCACATTGGCGCGAGAGCTCTTGTCGAAAAAGCATTCCGGCAAGGCTTCTTCTGGCCGACAGCCCTCCAGGATGCAACTGCACAAGTAACCAAGTGTGAAGCGTGCCAGTTCCATTCCAAGAAGATACACCAGCCAGCTCAAGCTGTCCAGACGATCCCTTTATCCTGGCCATTCTCGGTCTAGGGGCTCGATATCCTTGGCCCCTTTCCCCGAGCTGTCGGGGGCTTTGAGTACTTG
Organism: Triticum monococcum; assembly: GCA_034509565.1. Classification (NCBI taxonomy): domain Eukaryota; kingdom Viridiplantae; phylum Streptophyta; class Magnoliopsida; order Poales; family Poaceae; genus Triticum; species Triticum monococcum. The sequence continues at coordinate 578,565,513 of CM067844.1, read as the reverse complement.
TACGTTGCAATCGACAAGTTCACAAAGTGGCCGGAAGTGGAACCAGTGAGGAAGGTGACAGCACAGTCAGCAGTCAAGTTCTTCAGGTCGATTGTCTGCCATTTCGGAATCCCCAACAGGATAATCACCGACAACGATACACAATTTACGAGCCGCACCTTCATGTAGTACGTCCAAGATCTTGGCGCCAAGGTCTGCTTCGCTTCTGTTGCTCACCCGAGAAGCGACGGCCAAGCGGAGAGGGCAAATGCTGAAGTGCTGCGCGGGCTCCAGACCAGCACTTTCGACAGGCTGCACAAGTGCGGACGCAACTGGATCGAGGAGCTGCTGGTGGTTCTTTGGTCGATCAGGACGACGCCAAATCGAGCCACTGGCCAGACACCCTTCGCTCTAGTCTATGGAGCGGAGGCAGTTATCCCCACGGAACTCGTATACGGGTCACTTCGAGTGCTCGCTTATGATGAGCTTGAGCAAGAGCAGCTGCGGCAAGATGACGCGCTGCTCCTTGAGGAAGATCGTCTTTAGGCTGCTGTGCGAGCCGCTCGCTACCAGCAAGCTTTGCGCCGCTATCATAGCCGCAAAGTTAACGCTAGAAGTCTCGAGGAAGGCGACCTTGTTCTTCGCGCGTTCAATCCGCCAAGAATTCCAACAAGTTAACGCCGAAGTGGGAAGGCCCTTACCGGGTGAAACGAGTCACCAGGCCTGGCGCTGTCCGCCTGGAGACCGAAGATGGCGTACCATTGAGCAACTCCTGGAATATCGAGCATCTTCGTAAGTTTTACCTGTAAGGTGCGGTTGTCGGACCCTGTTCGGCAACCACCCTTTTGTACAAGTCTTGCCGGTGTTGCATGTAATCCTTTGTACAAAGCCAGGCGCAGACCCTGAGCACAAGTAAATGAAGCGCTGGCGCCCAGAGTTATAGCATGCATGCTAGGTTGAGTCGGGTCCTTGGTTAGGGTTGATAGTGCTTAACAGCGGCTAACCCCTAACTTAGAGGTCGAGTGTGCGTCCCTTTGCCTTTCTTTCATTTCCTTTGGTTCGCAGGGCTCGCTTATCCTTGCCGGACCGCCTGGGGACGAAAAGGAGAAGAAGGAAGTGTCGGCATCTGGACCCCGGCAAGCCAGTGTTGCCGGGGGCTGCAAGTACCAAGGTTCACCCACGGCAAGCCAGAGTTGCCGGGGGCTGCAATCTCAGATAAGTCTTTCATCCCTCTTCATGCATTCTCTTATGGACTGGGGAATACGAAACCTCGTTTCTTCCCGAAAACTACTGTGCTCCCTTAAGCTCTAGGCCCTGGGGCACGTTCCTGGGGCCAAGTTTTGGTCGTAGTCGCGGCAGCAAAGGGATGAAACGAGGGGCCGCACCCGCCTCGTCCCTGCCTCCGTCAAAAGCGTGAGAAAGGTCGAGCGACATGGGAAGACGGCAGGGCCTGTTGCCGGGGAAGGAGTGTCTATCTGAAAGATACCAAGGATTTACTCCTTGACGTGGGTTCTACCCGCGAGACAAATAACCCGGCAAACATCCCCTTTTCACTAAAAAAACATTCCATGCAGGTACAGTCCATAGAGGATGAAAAACATGAAAGAGAGAATTACAAGTTTTAAATGCAACTAAGGCCCGAAGGCTTACAAATTAAAAAGATAAGATGCCCGTAATCCTTTTCTTGTCCCTCTCTTCAGGAGGTAGGTCAAGGAGGCGAGAAGGGCAAAAGGGGCGCCTAGGCGAGTTACGAGAGCCAGAAGACACCAAGAGAACATCCCGGGGGCCGTCAAGGCTGGACGGTGATGGCGGCGCCGGAAGCGGGGCTCGAAGACGAGGCGGCAGGACGTCAGCACGCTGTCGAGGGCACCGCGCCCTCGTACTCCGACCTGACGGCCTTGCCACCAGCCCTCTTCCTCTTCCGCAGCCTCCCCACGCCAGCCGCCCAAGGAGACGACCCCGGGGATTTCAAGGAGCCGGCGACACAGATGATGGGGTCGCCAGTGCCGCACGGAGCGGCGCCCGACACCTAGTCGGACCCGTCGTCCTGCCGCCCGCTACCCTCGTCGTCGCTGTCGCTCCCCTCCTCGTCACTCTCGCTCGAGGAGGGGCCTTCGCTATCGGAGGAGCTGTCCATGCAGCACTTCGCCCGGGTGCCGAAGTACCCAAAGACCTTGACGGAGAGGAGATCGCCCTCCATCAACTCAAAATGGAGGGTGAGCCCCGCCGTCAAGCTGTGGATACGGGCGAACGTCTTCCACCCTCGACCAAGATACATCACACCGGGGGCTGGGACTTCAACGCGGACTCGCGTGCCGCTGATCCCACAGCCCCTCATGTGCAGTCTCAGTGTCTCGGGCGGGTCGAACTCCATCGCGCCCGCAAACGGAGCTGGGAGTCGGAGTCGACGACGAGGCGCCCGGCGCAGCCTGACGAAGAACTCGCAGGGGTCGTCCCCAACATGGACCCCCATGGGAAGAGGAGCCGCCGGCGGAGGCGAAGCCGGCGCGCCGCCCCGTCCACCTCTTCCCCGAGCGCCGCGGCCTCGTCCTCGACCTCGCCCCCTCCCTCTTCCCCTTACGGCTGGCTCCGCCACCACGGGTGCGGGAGAGCGAGGGATGCGCTGTCTGGCGGCGACCCTCGCCGCCACTGATGAAGGACCAGGGTTCCCTTTCTCCATGGCGAATGAGAGAAAGGGGAGCAGGAGCTGAAGGAAGGAGAAGATGAGAGAATGCGGGCTTCCGTCCTCCCCTCCCGCTCTTTATAAAGGAGCGAGGTGGGGGCTCGGCCGCCCCGCTCAACGAATCAAGACGAGGGAAGGCAGGGGGCTAGGCCGACCCGCTGCCTTGACCCGCGACGGCCCAGTTTTCCGCCTCCGCCGTCTGTGACCCCAAACGCATGGGAACCGCGTGGCAGGCGTGCAGAGCCGAGACGAAAAATGAGGCGACCTCTCCCCACCCCGTGATCATGGGGAGCGGACACCTTGAAAACCGCGCACGCCGCCCACGATCTCGCCCACGACGCCGCGTTCGACACGTGCCGTTTGGGGAGGGCGCGGTGGGTGCGGAGTCAGATGCGGCGTGACCTAGGCCATGTGTGCCCGTGCACTGTTTTGGGCCTGGCCCAACAGCGCTCGGCACCGTGTATGGCCCAGGCCCGGGGGCTCCTGTCGGTGTACTAAAGTAGGGGTACCTTAGTATCCCGAACTTGTGCACGGGCAGTCGCAGCACCCCGCGGCAAGGCTTGCCGGGCGACCGCCAAGATTCTCCATGGCTCCTTTGAGGCCATTCAAGAACAAAGTATCCAAGAGCAAAACAAGGCCCTGGCAAGAGGAGCTTGCCGGGAAGGAGACAAGACCCCGGCAAGAGGAGCTTGCCGGGAAGGAGACGAGGCCCCGGCAATAGGAGCTTGCCGAGAAGGAGACAAGACCCCGACAAGAAGAGCTTGCCGGGAAGACCAACCAAAGCATCTCAAGAAGCTCGCTGCGGCGCACTGCGCGTCCCGACAAGACCCGGTGAGCGACAAGCTCCCGGACGCGACAAGGCAACATCCGCGGCAAGGTGCTTGCCGCGGCAAGCTACTACTCCGCAGCCCACGCTCCAGCTCACCCACCAACGTGTCGCTCTGGGACCGCTCCTGGCGTACGTGGCGGGAGGCTGTGCGGCCGGGGGCATGCTGTGGCAAGCAAGCACTGACAAGATAGCCATCGTGGCAAACGGTGGCGTTCCTAGCGGTCCCTCTCTGTACCGTCTAGGTGACACAGACAGGCATTTAATGCCCTTGTCCCCTGCCGTCAGGGTTAGGTATGATACGACTGCTGTAGGCGGTGGAGCCAACTACCACCTCTTTTACATTTTTACCCCCACCTCTGTTGCCACCTGTCGGTGACCCCTTAGACATATAAAAGGAGGCCCATGCGCAACAGAGAGGGGGGAGACGGCCATTCTCACGCTCGGTCTCGCCAGCTGCTTGAGTGTACTGTAGCACTCATCGCTCCCGAGCAAGAACTCAATACAACCACCAAAGCAGGAGTAGGGTTTTACGCATCCGTGCGGCCCGAACCTGGGTAAACCGACCGCGTCGCTCGTGCGTTCGCCTCGATCTGCTCTTTGTGCATCCACCGCCCCCTGCCGAACCGAAAGGGGCTCGGTCCGCCGATCCCCATAGGTGTACGTGGGATCAGCAACCCCGACAATAAGAATATCATATTTATTCTTGACAGTAGGAACAGGAAATTGAAAACCTCCAAATATAATCGATGGAATTTTTCCAATAGAGTTGATACTATGAACTTGAGGTTGTTTCCTCGGAAAGTGTACCGTATTCTCATTAGCATTAACATGAAAAGTGACATTGCCTTTGGTGCAATCAATAACAGCCCCTGCAGTATTCAAAAAGGGTCTTCCAAGAATAATAGACATACTATCGTCCTCGGGAATATCAAGAATAACAAAGTACGTTAAAATAGTAACGTTTGCAACTACAACAGGCACATCGTCACAAATACCGATAGGTATAGTAGTTGATTTATCAGCCACTTGCAAAGATATTTCAGTAGGTGTCAACTTATTCAAATCAAGTCTACGATATAAAGAGAGAGGCATAACACTAACACCGGCTCCAAGATCACATAAAGCAGTTTTAACATAATTTCTTTTAATGGAGCATGGTATAGTAGGTACTCCTGGATCTCCAAGTTTCTTTGGTATTCCACCCTTAAAAGTATAATTATCAAGCATGGTGGAAATTTCAGCTTACGGTATCTTCCTTTTATTTGTAACAATATCTTTCATATACTTAGCATAAGGATTCATTTTGAGCATATTAGTTAATCGCATACGCAAAAAGATAGGTCTAATCATTTCAGCAAAGTGCGCAAAATCTTCATCATCCTTTTTCTTGGATGGTTTGGGAGGAAAAGGCATGGGTTTTTGAACACATGGTTCTCTTTCTTTACCATGTTTCTTAGCAACAAAGTCTTTCTTATCATAACATTGATTCTTTGATTGTGGGTTATCAAGATCAACAACAGGCTCAATTTCTATATCATTATCATTACTAGGTTGAGCATCATCATGAACACTATCATTAACATTATCACTAGTTTCAGGTTCATTACCAGATTGTGTTTCAGCATCAGAAATAGAAATATCATTTGGATTCTCAGGTGTTTCGGTAATAGGTTCACTAGAAGCATGCAAAGTCCTATCATTTTTCTTTTTCTTCCTATTAGAAGGACTAGGTGCATCTACATTATTTCTCTGAGAATCTTGCTCAATTCTCTTAGGGTGGCCTTCAGGATACAAAGGTTCCCGAGTAATTTACTAGTTCTAGTAGCCACTCTAACAGCATTATCATTATTCTTACTATTCAATTCATTGAGCAAATCATTTTGAGCTTTAAGTACTTATTCTACTTGAGTGGTAACCATAGAAGCATGTTTACTAATAAGTTTAAGTTCACCTTTGACATTAGCCATATAATCACCCAAGTGTTCAAGCATATTTGAATTGTATTTCAATTGTCTACCAAAATAAGCATTAAAGTCTTCTTGCTTAGCCATAAATTTATCAAACTCATCTAAGCATGGGCTAGCAAATTTAGTAAATGGGATTTCAGCTTTATCATATCTATAGAGAGAATTTACCTTTACTACCTATGCCGGGTTATCAAGATCATGTATTTCTTCATCAGGCGGTAAATTAAGACCATGTATTTCTTCAATAGGAGGTAAATTCTTAACATCTTCTGCTTTAATACATTTTTCTTTCATAGATTTCTTTGCGTCTTGCATATCTTCAGGACTGAGAAATAGAACACCCCTCTTCTTCGGAGTTGGTTTACGAATATGTTCGGGAAGTGTCCAATTATTTTCATTTTTCAACATATTATTCAATAGAATTTCAGCTTCATCTGGCGTTCTTTCCCTGAAAACAGAACCAACACAACTATCTAGGTAATCTCTGGAAGCATCGGTTAGTCCATTATAAAAGATATCAAGTATTTCATTTTTCTTAATACGATGATTAGGCAAAGCATTAAGTAATTGGAGAAGCCTCCCCCGAGCTTGTGGGAGCCTCTCTTCTTCAATTTGCCCAAAATTATATATATCCCTTAAAGTAGCTTGTTTCTTATGAGGAGGGAAATATTTAGCAGAGAAGTAATAAATCATATCCTGGGGACTACGCACACAACCAGGATCAAGAGAATTAAACCATATCTTAGCATCACCCTTTAATGAGAATGGAAATATTTTAATGATATAAAAGTAGCGAGTTCTCTTATCATTAGTGAACAGGGTGGCTATATCATTTAATTTAGTAAGATGTGCCACAACAGTTTCAGATTCATGGCCATGAAAAGGATCAGATTCAACCAAAGTAATTATATCAGTAACAAAGATAGGTGAAGTAGAAAAAGCAGGGTCAGGTTTCATCCTAGCATTTAGAGATTTCTTATTCCATTTAGCTAATGACCTCTTAAGTTTGTGTCTATCTTTGCAAGCTAAAATAGCTAGAGCAGCTTCTTTTTAAAAAATATAACCCTCAGGAATAACAGGTGAGTCTTCATCATCACTTTCATCAATATTATCAGATTCAATATTTTCATTCTCTAACCCTAGCAAGTTGTTCATCAAGAAATTCACCAAGTGGCACAGTAGTATCAAGCATAGAAGTAGTTTCATCATAAGAATCATGCATAGCAGAAGTGGCATAATCAATAACATGCGACTTATCAGAACGAATAGCAGAAGCAGGTTTTGGTGTCACAAGCTTACTCAAAACATAAGGTGAATCAAGTGCAGAGCTAGATGGCAGTTCCTTACCTCCCCTCGTAGTTGAGGGATAAATCTTGTTTTTTGGATCTCTCAAGTTCTTCATAATGATAAGCAGATATAAATCCCAAGTAACTCAAAGAATAGAGCTATGCTCCCTGGCAACGGCGCCAGAAAATAGTCTTGATAACCCACAAGTATAGGGGATCGCAACAGTTTTCGAGGGTAGAGTATTCAACCCAAATTTATTGATTCGACACAAGGGGAGCCAAAGAATATTCTCAAGTATCAGCAGCTGAGTTGTCAATTCAACCACACCTGGAAACTTAATATCTGCAGCAAAGTATTTAGTAGCAAAGTAATATGATAGTAGTGGTAACGGTAGCAAAAGGTAACATTAGCAAAAGTAGTGCTTTTGGTATTTTTTAATGATTGTAATAATAGCAATGGAAAAGTAAATAAGCGAAGAACAATATATGGAAAGCTCGTAGGCAATGGATCGGTGATGGAGAATTATGCCGGATGTGGTTCATCATGTAACAGTCATAACCTAGGGTGACACGGAACTAGCCCCAATTCATCAATGTAATGTAGGCATGTATTCTGAATATAGTCATACGTGCTTATGAAAAAGAATTTGCATTACATCTTTTGTCCTACCCTCCCGTGGCAGCGGGGTCCTAGCGGAAACTAAGGGATATTAAGGCCTCCTTTTAATAGAGTACCGGACCAAAGCATTAACACATAGTGAATACATGAACTCCTCAAACTACGGTCATCACCGGTAAGTATCCCGATTATTGTCACTTCGGGGTTAACGGATCATAACACATAATAGGTGACTATAGACTTGCAAGATAGGATCAAGAACTCTCATATATTCAGGAAAACATAATAGGTTCAGATCTGAAATCATGGCACTCAGGCCCTAGTGGCAAGCATTAAGCACAGCAAAGTCATAGCAACATCAATCTCAGAACATAGTGGATACTAGGGATCAAACCCTAACAAAACTAACTCGATTACCTGATATATCTCATCCAACCCATCACCGTCTAGCAAGCCTACGATGGAATTACTCACGCACAATGGTGAGCATCATGAAATTGGTGATGGAGGATGGTTGATGATGACAATGGCGATGGGTTCCCCTCTCCGGAGCCCCGAACGGACTCCAGATCAGCCCTCCCGAGAGGTTTTAGGGCTTGGCGGCGGCTCCGTATTGTAAAACGCGATGAATCCTTCTCTTTGATTTTTTTCTCCCCGAAACCAAATATATAGAGTTGGAGTTGAGGTCAGAGGAGTTCCAGGGGGACACGAGGTAGGGGCGCGCCCTAGGGGGCAGGCGCGCCCCCACCCTCGTGGACAGGTGGTGGGCCCCCTAGTCTTCATCTTTTGCAAGGATTTTTTATATTTTCCGAATAGATGTTCCGTCAAGTTTCAGGTCATTCCGAGAACTTTTGTTTCTGCACATAAATAACACCATAGCAATTCTGCTGAAAACAGCGTCAGTCCGGGTTAGTTCCATTCAAATCATGCAAGTTAGAGTCCAAAACAAGGGCAAAAGTGTTTGGAAAAGTAGATACGACAGAGACGTATCACCTACCTATATGCGGTATCTACCTGTCATTCCAAGTAAATTTGTATATGCCAAACTCTAAACCATCAAATGAAATTCTTTTTTGTATGCTCGAATAGCTCATGTATCAACTAGGGCTGTCTGTATCTTCCATGCTAGGCGGGTTATTCTCAAGAGGAGTGGACTCCGCTCCTCATTCACGAGAAAATGGCTGGTCACCAGGATTTCCAGTCCCATGATTTAAGAAAATCAAATCAAAATAATTGGAAACAAAACTCCCCGGGATTGTTGTTAGTTGGAGGCACCCGTTGTTTCGGGCAAGCCATGTATTGATGCTTGTTGGTGGTGGGGGAGTATAAACTTTACCATTATGCTTGGGAACCGCCTATAATGTGTGTAGCATGGAAGATATCGAAATCTATTGGTTGTTATGTTGACAATGAAAGTATACCACTCAAAATATTATTTATCTCTATTTCAAAACCGAGCTTTGACACCTCTACAAATCCCTGCTTCCCTCTGCGAAGGGCCTATCTATTTACTCTTATGTTGAGTCATCATCCTCTTATTAAAAAGCACCAGTTGGAGAGCACCGCTGTCATTTGCATTCATTACTATTAATTTATATTGAGTATGACTATGACTGGATCTCTTTTACCATGAATTACAATTTCCAGCCAGTCCTTGATCTTCAGAGGTGCTCTGCATTTATGTTTTGCGGTCTCAAAAAGGGCTAGCGAGATACCATCTTGTTATATCATATTATGATTGTTTTGAGAAAGTGTTGTCATCCAAGATATATTATTATTGCTCGCTAGTTGATTATGCCATTGATATGAGTAAATGTGAGACCTAAATGTTATTGTGAATATGGTTAGTTCATAATCTTTGCTGAAAACTTGAATGTTGGCTTTACATTTTGCAACAACAAGAGCAAACAGAGTTTGTGAAAGTTTTTCTTTATCAGTTTCAGTTTGTCAACTGAATTTCTTGAGGACAAAGCAAAGGTTTAAACTTGGGGGAGTTGATATGTCTTCGTCGTATCTACTTTTCCAAACACTTTTGCCCTTGTTTTGGACTCTAACTTGCAAGATTTGAATGGAACTAACCCGGACTGATGATGTTTTCAGCAGAATTGCCCTGGTGTTTTTTTGTGCAGAAATAAAAGTTCTCGAGATGACCTGAAAATCAACAAAGATTATTTTTGGAATTAATAAAAAATACTGGCGAAAGAATCAAGGCCAGGGGGCCCACACCCTGCCCACAAAGGTGGGGGCGCGCCTACCCCCTGGGTGCGCCCCCTGCCTCGTGGGCCCCCTGGTGCTCCACCGACCTCAACTCCAACTCCATATCTTCGTGTTCGGGAAGAAAAAAATCAAAGAGAAGGATTCATCACGTTTTACGATACGGAGTCGCCATCCAGCCCTAAACTCTCTCGGGGGGCTGATCTGGAGTCCGTTCGGGGCTCCGGAGAGGGGAATCCATCGCCATCGTCATCATCAACCTTCCTCCATCACCAATTTCATGATGCTCACCGCCGTGCGTGAGTAATTTCATCGTAGGCTTGCTGGACGGTGATGGGTTGGATGAGATTTATCATGTAATCGAGTTAGTTTTGTTACAGTTTGATCCCTAGTATCCACTATGTTCTGAGCTTGATGTTGCTATGACTTTGCTATGCTTAATGCTTGTCACTAGGGCCCGAGTGCCATGATTTCAGATCTGAACCTATTATGTTTTCATAAATATATGCGAGTTCTTGATCCTATCTTGCAAGTCTATAGTCACCTATTATGTGTTATGATCCCTTAACCCCAAAGTGACAATAATCGGGATACTTACCGGTGATGACCGTAGTTTGAGGAGTTCATGTATGCACTAAGTGTTAATGCTTTGGTTTGGTACTCTATAAAAAGAGGCCTTAATAACCCTTAGTTTCCAATAGGACCCTGCTGCCATGGGAGGGTAGGACAAAAGATGTCATGCAAGTTCTTTTTCATAAGCATGTATGACTATATTCGGAATACATGCCTACATTACATTGACGAACTGGAGCTAGTTCTGTGTCACCCTAGGTTATAACTTTTACATGAGGAATTGCATCCGACATAATTCTCCATCACCGATCCCATGCCTACCAGCTTTTCATATATTGTTCTTCGCTTATTTACTTTTCCGTTGCTACTGTTACAATCACTATAAAACCAAAACTGCTACTGTTACTTTTGCCACTGTTACCATTACTATATATTACTTTGCTACTAAATACTTTGCTATAGATATTAAGTTATCAAGGTGTTGTTGAATTGACAACTCAGCTGCTAATACTTGAGAATCTTCTAGGGCTCCCCTTGTGTTGAATTAATAAATTTGGGTTGAATACTCTACCCTGGAAAACTGTTGCGATCCCCTATACTTGTGGGTTATCACCTACACTAGTGAAAGTATGAATCCTAGGCCTTGTTTCGAAGCATTTTAATATCGTTTGTGTTCACTTTTATCATTAGTTACCTTGCTGTTTTTATATTTACAGATTACAAAAACCTATATCTACCATCCATATTGCACTTGTATCACCATCTCTTCGCCGAACTAGTGCACCTATACAATTTGCCATTGTATTGGGTGTGTTGGGGACACAAGAGACTCTTTGTTATTTGGTTGCAGGGTTGTTTGAGAGAGACCATCTTCATCCTATGCCTCCAACGGATTGATAAACCTTAGGTCATCCACTTGAGGGAAATTTGCTACTGTCCTACAAACCTCTGCACTTGGAGGACCAACAACGTCTACAAGAAGATGGTTGTGTAGTAGACATCAACTCTCACTTTGCATCATGTCGTCCCGGGGTCGATGGGCGGGGGGCGGGAGGACGGCAGCTGGCAGCACTGAGAGGTAGTGTTTAACGGCAGCATCCCATGTGGCTGAGGGGGCGCGCGCATGGAGAGGAAGGCGGGCGGCAATGGAAGTCAAAGGGCTCGCTTCCCAGTGAGCCTGTGCGGTGTACAACTCGCACATTTCCTGGTGAGCCTACGCATTTGAGGACAACTTGCACTCCTCTCGGTCAGCCTGCGCACCGGACTGCGCTCGCACGCCTCCCGTTCAGTCAAGATCATGCAGCTGTCCGCACGGCACCTCCTACAGCCATTAAAACCAAGACATGTGGCGACACTTGAATGGTTAACAGAACGCACACGGTTTGAATTATACAAATGTTTGAGATATTAAAGTGGCAGCTTGATACGTCTCCATCGTATCTATAATTTTTGATTGTTCCATGCCAATATTATACAATTTTCATATACTTTTGGCAACTTTTTATACTATTTTTGGGACTAACATATTGATCTAGTGCCCAGTGCCAGTTCCTGTTTGTTGCATGTTTTTTGTTTCGTAAAAAATCCATATCAAACGGAGTCCAAACAGAATAAAAACTGACGGATATTTTTTTGGAATATATGTGATTTTTGGGAAGAAGAATCAACGTGATACGATGCCCGAGGGGGCCACGAGGCAGGGGGCATGCCCCAGGGGGTCAGGAGCGCCCTGGACCCTCGTGGCCACCCCTTAAGGCGGTTGGAGCCCTTCTTTCGCCACAAGAAAGGTAATTTCTGGATAGAGATCGTGCCCAAAATTCAGCCCAATCGGATTTAAGGATCTCCGGGAATTTAAGAAACGGTGAAGGGCCAGAACCTGGAACGCGGAAACAGAGAGAGATAGAGAGACATATCCAATCTCGGAGGGGCTCTCGCCCCTCCCACACCATGGAGACCATGGACCAGAGGGGAAACCCTTCTCCCATCTAGGGAGAAGATCAAGGAAGAAGAAGAAGGAGGGGGGCTCTCTCCCCCTCGCTTCCGGTGGCGCCGAAGTGCCACCAGGGGCCATCATCATCACCGCAATCTTCACCAACAACTTCACCGCCATCATCACCAACTCTTCGCCCCTCTATGCAGCGGTGTAACCCTTCTTTTACCCATTGTAATCCCTACTTAGACATGGTGCTCAACGCTATATATTATTTCCCAATGATGTATGACTATCCCATGATGTTTGAGTAGATCCATTTTGTCCTATGGGTTAATTGATGATCGTGATTGGTTTGAGTTGCATGTTTTATTATTGGTGTTGTCCTATGGTGCTCTCCATGTCGCGCAAGCGTGAGGGATCCCGCTGTAGAGTTTGCAACATGTTTATTATTTTCTTATGGTGGGGTGGCGTGAGTGACAGAAGCACAGACCCGAGTAAGTAGGTTGTTTGCGTATGGGATAAAGAGGACTTGATGCTTTAGTGCTATGGTTGAGTTTTACCTTAATTATATTTAGTAGTTGCGGATGCTTGCTAGAGTTACAATCGTAAGTGCATATGATCCAATTAGAGAAAGTATATTAGCTTATGCCTCTCCCTCAAATAAAATTGCAATAATGATTACCGGTCTAGTTATCGTTTGCCTAGGGACAAATAACTTTCTCGTAACAAAAAGCTCCTTACTAAAACTAATTTAGTTGTGTCTTTATCTAAGAAGCCCCTACCTTTTATTTATGTGCTCTTTATATTCTTGCAAACCTATCCAAAAACACCTACAAAGTACTTCTAGTTTCATACTTGTTCTAGGTAAAGCGAACGTTAAGCGTGCGTAGAGTTGTATCGGTGGTCGATATAACTTGAGGGAGTATTTGTTCTACCTTTAGCTCCTTGTTGGGTTCGACACTCTTACTTATCAAAAGAGGCTACAATTGATCCCCTATACTTGTGGGTTATCAAGACCTTTTTCTGGCGCCGTTGCCAGGGAGTCATAGCGTGGGGTGAATATTCTCGTGTGTGCTTGTTTGCTTTATCACTAAGTAATTTTATTTGCTGTTCTTAGTTGTTTTTTATCTTTAGTTATGGATATGGAACATGAAATACCAAAAAAATTAGGTGTACTTGCTACTCATGGAGATGGGGAACCTCCTCAAACCCTCGATGCTTGTTATGTGACAGATATTATGTACTACTTTGATAATCCTGAGTAAACACCATTCAATTAGGTAATGGGAGACACGTTGGATCAATGTGAATACTTTAGGGATTATCGCTTGACTCAAAAGGGGAAACTATTATGGGATCAAATTCATATGTTGAAGTGGTATGCTAGGCAAGTATGCTTGAGATATGATTATACTTGTTGCTCTAGGATGAAGGCTCCACACCTTCCCTTTTCATGCAAATTTAATGATAATGAAACCTTAGCTTCTTATGCTAATGGTATATATGATTACTATGATGTTGAACAAATTGAAGAATTTGTTGCTTTTAAGGGTGCTTATGAAATTGAATCTTTGTTTGAAAAGTGAAGCTTTTGCCGATGATGTTTATAGGCCTGAAAATTTTGCTATATTGAAATATTGCTATGAGAATTATGAATATAATTCGGATATTGATGAATTCATTGAGAAAGTCTCCGCTGTCCAAGAAGAGACTAATATTTTGCAGGAAACTATGGAAGAAGAAATTACTGAAAATGTGAGCTCATTGGATGAAAAAGATGAGGAGGAGAGCAAAGAACAAAAGGAGGAAGATCGGATTGATCAATCATGCCCACCTTCTAATGAGAGTAACTCTTCAACTCATACATTGTTTGATTTCCCTTCGTGCTTACCGAAGGATGATTGCTATGATAATCATTATGATCCCGTTGATTCTTTTGAAATATCCCTTTTTTATGATGCTGCTATGCTTGTGGCCAAGATGCCAATATGAATTATGCTTATGGAGATGAACTTTCTATAGTTCCTTATGTTAAACATGAAATTGTTGCTAATGCACCCACGCATGATAGTCCTATTATCTTTTTGAATTCTCCCAACTACACTATATCGGACAAGTTCACCCTTGTTAAGGATTATATTGATGGGTTGCTTTTACTATTACACATGATGATTTTGATGAATATAATATGCATGTGCTTGCTGCTCCTACTTGCAATTATTATGAGAGAGGAACTAAATCTCCGCCTCTTTATGTTTCCAGCACGAAAAAATTGCAAGAAATTGTTTATACTATGCATTGGCCTTTACCTTGTGTGCATGAATTGTTCTTTTATGACATGCCAATGCATAGGAAGAGAGTTAGACTCCGTTGTTGCATGATATATGTTACTTTGTGCTCACTACTAAATTACAAATCATTGTTAATTAAAATTGGCTATGATATACCTTGGGATCCGGGTGGATTCATTACTTGAGCACTATATGCCTAGCTTAATGGCTTTAAAGAAAGCGCTGCCAGGGAGACAACCCGGAAGTTTTAGAGAGTCATTTATTTATGTTGTGTGCCTTTATAAGGTTTAAAAATAAAAATAATGTGCCAAGGTTTGCCTTTAGAATGTTTACAATGCTTGTTGGTTTGTACGGTGCAAGAAAGAAACTTTGGCTGTAGTGCGTGATTTTTCATTTTTTACTGGAACGTAAAATGATTCTGATTCTTTTCGTGTTGTCTGTCTATACAATTTTTTTATTTTTCCTAATTGTTTCAGAATTTTTCAAGTACCAGAAATATGGTGAATGTTCAGATTATTACAGACTGTTCTGTTTTAGACAGATTCTGCTTTTGATGCATTGTTTGCTTGTTTTGATGAAACTATCGATTTATATCAGTGGATTAAGCCATGGAAAAGTTATATTACAGTAGCTAAAATTCCAAAGCAAAATATGAATTGGTTTGCAACAGTACTTAGAGTAGTGATTTGCTTTATTATACTAACGGATCTTACCGAGTTTTTTGTTGATGTTTTGTGTGGATGAAGTGTTCGAGGATCGAGGAGGTCTCGATGTGAGAAGAAGGAAGAGGGGCAAGAGCTCAAGCTTGGGGATTCCCAAGGCACCCTGAGTAAATATTCAAGGAGACTCAAGCGTCTAAGCTTGGGGATGCCCCGGAAGGCATCCCATCTTTCTTCAACAAGTATCGGTATGTTTTCGGATTCGTTTCGTTCATGCGATATGTGCAAATTTTGGAGCATATTTTGCATTTAGTTTTCATTTTTCTTTTATGCACCATGCTAGTATGAGATAGCCCTTGGTTGATTTATAGAATTCTCATTGCACTTCACTTATATCTTTTGAGTACGGCTTTATAGAATGCTTCATGTGCTTCGCTTATATCATTTGAAGTTTGAATTGCCTGTTTCTCTTCACATAGAAAACCGCCATTTGTAGAATGCTCTTTTGCTTCACTTATAGTTGTTAGAGTGCGGTCATATATTTTTTTAGAAAGAATTAAACTCTCTTGCTTCACTTATATCTATTTAGAGAGATGACGGGAATTGGTCATTCACATGGTTAGTCATAAAATCCTACAAAAACTTGTAGATCACTGAATATGATATGTTTGATTCCTTGCAATAGTTTTGCGATATAAAGATGGTGATATTAGAGTCATGCTAGTGGGTAGTTGTGGATTGTAGAAATACTTGTATTGAATTTTGTGATTCCCATAGCATGCACATATGGTGAACTGTTATGTGATGAAGTCGGAGCATGAGGTATTTATTGATTGTCTTCCTTATGAGTGGCGGTCGGGGACGAGCGATGGTCTTTTCCTACCAATCTATCCCCCTAGGAGCATGCGTGTAGTACTTTGTTTCGATGACAAATAGATTTTTGCAATAAGTATGTGAGTTCTTTATGACTAATGTTGAGTCCATGTATTATACGCACTCTCACCCTTCCATCATTGCTAGCCTCTTCGGTACCGTGCATTGCCCTTTCTCACCTCGAGAGTTTGTGCAAACTTCGCTGGTGCATCCAAACCCCGTGATACGATACGCTCTATCACACATAAGCCACCTTATATCTTCCTCAAAACAGCCACCATACCTACCTATCATGGCATTTCCATAGCCATTCCGAGATATATTGCCATGCACCTTCCATCATCATCATATACATGACTTGAGCATCATTGTCATATTGCTTTGCATGGTCGTAAGATAGCTAACATGATGTTTTCATGGCTTGTCCGTTTTTTGATTTTATTGCTAAGCTAGATCATTGCACATCCCGGTACACCGCCGGAGGCATTCATATAGAGTCATGTCTTTGTACTAGACATCGAGTTGTAATATTGAGTTGTAAGTAAATAAAAGTGTGATGATCATCATTATTAGAGCATTGCCCCAGTGAGGAAAGGATGATGGAGACTATGATTCCCCCACAAGTCGGCATGAGACTCCGGACTTTAAAAGAATAAAAGAGGCCAAACAAGCCCAAATAAAAAAAGAGGCCAAAGAAGCCCACCAAAAAACAAAAAACAAAAAATGAGAGAAAAAGAGAGAAGGGGCAATGTTACTATCCTCTTACCACACTTGTGTTTCAGAGTAGCACCATGTTCTTCATATAGAGAGTCTCTTGAGTTATCACTTTCATATACTAGTGGGAATTTTCATTATAGAACTTGGCTTGTATATTCCGATGATGGGCTTCCTCAAACGCCCGAGGTCTTCATGAGCAAGCAAGTTGGATGCACACCCACTTAGTTTTTAGTCTGAGCTTTCATACACTTATAGCTCTTAGTGCATCCATTGCATGGCAATCCCTACTCCTCACATTGACATCAATTGATGGGCATCTCCATAGCCCGTTGATTAGCCGCGCCGATGTGAGACTTTCTCCTTTTTGTCTTCTCCACACAACCTCCACCATCATATTATATTCCACCTATAGTGCTATGTCCATGGCTCACGTTCATGTATTGCGTGAAAGTTGAAATGGTTTGAGAACGTCAAAAGTACAAAACAATTGCTTGGCTTGTCATCGGGGTTTTGCATAATTTGAATGCTTTGCGCGGTGAAGATGGAGCATAGCCAGACCATATGATTTTGTAGGGATAACTTTCTTTGGCCATGTTATTTTGAAAAGACATGATTGCTTTATTAGTATGCTTGAAGTATTATTGTCTTAATGTCAAATGATAGACTATTGCTTTGAATCACTCATGTCTTAATATTCATGCCATGATTAGATTACATGATCAAGATTATGCTAGGTAGCATTCCACATCAAAAATTAACTTCTTTATTATTTACCTACTCGAGGACGAGCACAACTATTTTTTCAAAATGCATTTGTTGGCTATCATTATTCGAGTGCGCCTTCTCTCAAAATGGACAGGAAGAATACCACATCATGTCGGGTGCCATTCCATGATAGCATGTCAAGTTTCATGAATTTCAAACGAGTTTTGGATTTACTAGAATTTAAAAACGAGGCATCTCAATGTTTTGTAGGCAATCAACGGTGCCCTGGCATTTGAAATTCATTCCCATTTCTTGCATGGGACCTAAGCATGCACCCAAGGACACGGATTTGATTTTCAACCAATTTATATGCACTGGAGCATGTGCATGTAGTTCAAATTTGAATTATCCACATAAATGCATTGAAAACTTAGTTAATGCATAAAAATGTCCAAACGAACCCCGAAAAATCACAAAAATTGACACAACACTCCTGTTGTTCTATGTTGACACGAGAAAAATTTTGGAAGCAATAAGAGGCAATGGATATCGTTTCGTCCCCAAAGGTGGGACGTTCCCTACCGAAACCATCATGCTTGTTGTGAGAAGCTCTGGTTTGTGAGAAGCATATACCCAAACCTGCCCCAAATGGGACAAAAAAATTACCACGGCATGTTGATGCCGCTCCATGAAAGCATACCAAGTTTCATGAATTTCAGACGAGTTTTGGATTTACTAGAATTTAGAAACCAGGCATCTCAATGTTTTGCTGGCAATCAACGGTGCCCTAGTGTTTGAAATTCATTCCCATTTCTTGCATGGGACCTAAGCATGCACCCAAGGACACAGATTTGATTTTTCAACCAATTTATATGCACTGGAGCATGTGCATGTAGTTCAAATTTGAATTATGCACATAAATGCATTGAAAACTCAGTTAATGCAGAAGAATGTCCAAACGAACCCTAAAAAATTGCAAAAATTGACACAACACTCCTGTTGTTCTATGTTGACACGAGAAAAATTTTGGAAGTAATAAGAGGCAATGGATATCGTTTCGTCCCCAAAGGTGGGACGTTCCCTACCGAAACCATCATGCTTGTTGTGAGAAGCTCTGGTTTGTGAGAAGCATATACCCAAACCTGCCCCAAACGGGACAAAAAAATTACCACGGCATGTTGATGCCGCTCCATGAAAGCATACCAAGTTTCATGAATTTCAGACGAGTTTTGGATTTACTAGAATTTAAAAACCAGGCATCTCAATGTTTTGCTGGCAATCAACGGTGCCCTGGTGTTTGAAATTCATTCTCATTTCTTGCATGGGACCTAAGCATGCACCCAAGGACACGGATTTGATTTTTAACAAATTTATATGCACTGCAGCATGTGCATATAGTTCAAATTTGAATTATGCACATGAATGCATTGAAAACTTAGTTAATGCATAAAATGTACAAACGAACCCCAAAAATCTCAAAAATTGACACAACACTCCTGTTGTTCTATGTTGACACGAGAAAAATCTTGGAAGTAATAAGAGGCAATGGATATTGTTTTGTCCCCAAAGGTGGGACGTTCCCTACCGAAACCATCATGCTTGTTGTGAGAAGCTCTGGTTTGTGAGGAGCATATACCCAAACCTGCCCCAAACAGGACAACAATTTTACCATCGCATGTTGATGCCGCTCCATGAAAGCATGCCAAGTTTCATGAATTTCTGACGAGTTTTGGATTTACTAGAATTTAAAAACCAGGCATCTAGATGTTTTGCTGGCAATCAACGGTGCCCTGGTGTTTGAAATTCATTCCCATTTCTTGCATGAGACCTGTTGGGGATATAACTATTGAGTATAAACCGCCCAGGAGGGGCCGGATTATGCTCATGATGATTACCAGTATTAAAGCCCGTGAAGACATAGAAGATGGCGACTTACGGAGGAGACTTAATAAGATGGCCCAAAGCCCAGAGGTGGGTTAGGGCCCATATACATAAACCACCATAGGCATATGACTTGTATTGTAAGATAGGAAAGAGTAGATACCGAGCCGGACACGTTTATGAGCCGGCCGGGATTTTGTGAACCGCGGGGCGTCAACCTGTGTATATAAAGGGACGACCCGGCGGTAGTTTGGGGACAAGAAAACAACATATCGAGAGCCGGGTCAACCGTATTCGCTCCCTGGTTATCGAAACCTTAGTAATACCACCTCAATTGGATTAGGCCTTTACCTTCACCGCAAGGGGCCGAACCAGTATAAACTCCTCGTGTCCTTTGTCCTGTTTAACCCCTTTAAGCTAACTTCGTTGTGATGGCTCCACGACTAAGTCCTCACACGAGGACATCTGCCATGAAAATTCCATGATAGTTGGCGCCCACCGTGGGGCTATCGCCCGCTGTGGGCCGGATGACCAAGAGTCATCACGGCAAGCTCTTCATCGATGACGCAGGCTGGGGCCCCAAATCTGGATCAATCGAGTACGGATACCGGGGCCTCTTCGGCGGAATTCACGTCTTCATTGGCAAGATTGGTGAATCGGGCCCTGAGCCGGACATCTGCACCGACATCATCGAGACGGCTCAGCGTGCAAGACCTGCCTGAGTTCAGCCCGCCATGAAGCGTGCCTTCGTGGGATTCATTAACAGTGCGGAATCTGAATTGGTATCTAACGGCTAGACGGTTGTCTATTCAGATGGTGAGTCATCCACCGGTGAGACCGAGTCATTGTACCAACTGCAAGATGGCCAGCTTGGGGGCTGTTCCGATGGCGATAGTATTCCGGACCCCCGTGAGCCACCGAACCGGGTTGCAATCTTCATGGCCGGTACACAGCTCGTACAACACTCGTCGACGGCGGCAGAACTAATTTCCGGGTCAGCAACAGCAGCAGCTGCCGGGGCAGGAGGCCCTGTGCGCCCGCCAGCTCAGGTCTTAACCGATTTATTGGATAAGCTGACAGCATTGTAAATAGTAGTGGTTAACCCGGCGGATCAGGATCAGCATAACGTGGTGGTTGCCAGGTTGTGCGACGAGATAGTACAGGCCAAGGAGGAGCTAAATGCAGAAGGCGCTAAGATGGCCGAGGAGCAGGCCACTTTGGATGCTCAAGTACAGCGGATTCAGTCAGAGTCTTATTGGCTCATGCTAGATCAGAACGCTTCAAATGATGTCATGAGGAGGAGGCATCAGACGCGCCTGCCCTCGGTTTACGAAGCAAGAAATCTCTTTAACACGCCAGGGGCAGGAACCAGTAATCTGGTAGTGATAAACCGGGTTGAAGCACCTGGGACAGGTATGCCGGTTTAGCCGCGCACGACCGACCCGCCTCGCTAGAACAATAACCCGCCGCAGCATGTATCGACGCCACCGGGTCATTATTCTAACCCTTTGGATAACATGATCGCTGCAGCGTCATGATTGGTGGCTCTCCTGGTTGAAGGTGAGTCTCCAACGGTGGTTGAAACACAGAGGGCTAGAGAGCTCCTTCAGACAGCTTTGGTTCAGCAGCAGGCTTATTCTTACAGCCGTGACAGAATTCATTCCACCCCTCGCCCAAGCCGGAGTTATAGTAGGCGTATCGATGAGCCGGCTGTGTCAAACAGTCGACGAAATCATAACCCGCCACATGGACATAACCCGACGGGTGGAGGTGTTGATGCTCAGAACATAGTGGATCAAGGTAGAGCACGTCGGGAGGCCGAGCTGGTGGCTCAGTATGTGGCCCGTCAACCTACTCCGGTTCGTTCAACACCTTCGGAGCCAGGTGTAACCTTTAAGAATTTGGGCGTTCCATGTTTAGTGCCAGCCATATGTAATGAGCGTCTTCCCAAGGATTTCAAAGGTCCTCGCAAAGTGCCTAACTACACAGCTGACTTACCTCCCGAGGCATGGATTGAGAGTTATGAGATGGCCATGGAATTGCTGGATGTTAGCGAAGTTGCGTGTACTAAGTATTTCCCCCTGTTGTTGGAAGGGACTGCCCGTACTTGGTTAAAGGGGCTCCCGGCCAACTCCATTGGGTCCTGGGCCGAGTTAAAGGCCCGGTTTATCCAGAATTTTAAAGACACATGCAAGCAGCCCATGTCAATTATGGATTTAGCCGCCTGTGTCCAAGAAGAAGGTGAATCGACGACTGATTGGGTGCGCCGGGTCTCAACAATTTTGCACTCGTCGGATCGCATCAATACCGTTCAACAGTCTTAATGTTGGAAAGCAAATGTTGTTTCACGCCCCTGAAGCAGAAATTGGGGTGGCTCAAGCACCACTGCAATGACATGGGGACACTCATGGCGGCTCTGGTTAAGTATGCTGACTCTGATGGTACCAAGGACCCCGAGTCTGATAACGAAAAGCCGGGAAAGGGAAAGAAGAGCAGCAACACCAAGGGGCAGCAGCATAACCCGGCGAACCAGGGAGGCAACGGTAAGCGCAAGGCTGATAATAGTTTTGACTTTGTGGCTAACACCAATACATCGAATAATGGTCAGCGTCGTAAGGGTAAACCGCCCCCGCAGACTGGAGGGTCAGGCATTAATCTTGAGCAGCTGTTAAATCAGCCCTGCCCAAGACACGGGACGCGAGAGAGGCTGTCTGGGCACCGATGGAAGGATTGCTTCATTATGAAGGAGTTCAAAAATTCAAATCTTTTCCAAGACAGTCATGGGCCGGGTGGCGGTTCAGGATCCGGTTTTCATGGACCGGGTTATGGTGGAGGCGGCTCTAACTCCGGGTTCCAAGGAAATCAAGGCGGTCATGGCAACCAAGGTGGTTACAATCAGCAGAATAATCAGGGGAATCAATAGCAGCAACAGTCGGGTTATCAGAGCAATCCGAAGCAGTTGAATAGTGGATAGTATCATGTCTTCACCACTAGCTTATGTAAGCACGACCAGAAGCTTCATAAGAGGGCGGTGAACTCCATTGAGCCGTTAGTTCCCCGTTATTTGCGCTGGTCTGACCAGAACATCGTATGGAGTCGGGAAGATCACCTGCCCCGGGTTGATAATCCGGGTCACCTGGCATTGGTGGTTGCACCTCAGGTTGGAGGGTATAAATTCACCAAGGTACTCATGGATGGAGGGAGCAACATCAATATTCTCTATTGTGAGACTTTCCGTCGCATGGGGTTGACAGATAAAAATGTTAAACCGTCGAACACTATTTCCCATGGCGTGGTGCCTGGTAAGTTGGCATACCCAATTGGTAAGATAGCTGTGGAAGTTGCATTTGGAGATGATCATGACTCTAGATCAGAAACCTTGACCTTTAAAGTGGTGAAAATCAAGAGCCCTTATCACGCTCTGTTTGGATGGACATCTTATGCTAAGTTCATGGCCAAGCCCTGTTATGTTTATCTGCAGCTCAAGATGCCGAGTCACAAGGGAACCATCACAGTACATGGGAGCTGGAAGATAGCTTTGGAGTGTGAAGAGAGTGATGCCGCTTATGCTGACTCGGTTTGTGCAACAAAGGAGTTAAAGTTTTATAAGGACAATGTTGATTCGGTGGATATGACTTCTTTGAAAAAGCCAACTACAGAGCATGATCCGGTCTTGAAGTTTAAATCGGCTGATAAGACTAAACTAGTTGATTTCGTTCCTAGTAATTCATCTAAATAGTTCAACATCAGTACTAATCTGGATCCAAAATAGGAAAGCACGCTCATCGATTGATACCGCAGGATCTGTTGGGCCGTCGTATGATTCTATATTTACGGGTTTCAAACCCTCTAGGATTTGATGATCCATTACTTCATCTGTGAAGCATAAGGGGTGTGCGGCGCCTCTGTACTGGGCTATATCGTGACGCAGCTCGAATGGGTCTTGCCCGCTGTGTTCGGCCCGGCCGGACTTACTTTTACTATATCCGGCGTGACGATTATCGTCTCGCATAGTGGCGCGCCCTCGTGATCCGTAGATTGATCTTGCATGTTTTGCTTTGTCCTCCAATAGATCTCGCAGGTCTGGCATATTTCCCCATGCCTTTCTATTTGAATGACGTCGGGGTGCAGGCTAAGCTTTTGGCTGGAATGTCTCTCTATCGCGGCCACGAGGTGGCCGATCAGCCACGTCATACGCCGGGGATGTAGGTTTCGGTGCTTCCTCCTCCAGTCGAGGTAGCAACCTGCACTTTGGGTAACTCTTGGAGGGGCGTTCGAGTTTATACTCCTCGGCCGCCAGGACTTCAGTCCATCTGTCAGCTAGCAGATCTTGATCAGCTTGAAGCTACTGTTGCTTTTTCTTAAGGCTATTTGTCATGGCTATAAGCCTGCGCTTGAAGCGCTCTTGTTCGACGAGATCCTCTGGCACGGCGAATTCATCATCGCTGAGGCTTGCCTCGTCTTCGGAGGGGGCATCTCATTATCATCCTCCGCCTCTCCATTTGTCGCTCTCTCAGGAGGGCTGGCTCCTCCATCCTCCTGCTCTAAATCTTGCCAGAGGGGATTGTTGTTGTCTTCGGCACTGTCCGGAGTGCTATTATCTCCAGTGCCGGTATCACCACTTTTGCCTTGGCGGGACTTAGAGCGGCGCCGCTGATGCCGATGCTTGGATTGCTTCTTGGAGGGGTCATCCTCTATTGTCTCGTCGACATTGCCTTCTTTGGGTGTGTCCACCATGTATATATCATATGATGAGGTGGCTGTCCAGTGCCCTATGGGCAGTGGTTCCTCTTCGACTCCCGCATCGTCGTCCATACCATCGATGTCTTCGGAGTCGAAGTCGAGCATGTAGATTAAGTCATCGACAGTGACTACTAACTGGGTGGGCGGTGAATTTCTTCGTCATCCGCATCCCAATCCTGCCGGACGTAGTTCGGCCAGGATCCTCCTGACAAGGAGAGAGACCTTAATGAGTTCAGTATGTCGCCAAAAGGCGAGTGCTCAAAAATATCCGCGGAGGTAAACTCCAAGTTTGGCGCCCAATCGGATTCATAGGAACGGGCGCAGGCGGTTCGGAGTCTGTGGCCGGAGAAGGATCCAGCAGTTTGGCAACACGGCTCTCGTGAAGGGTAAGGTCGATATTCGGCTCGATCGCCGCTGAGGGTACGGCCTCCGTGACGGGGTCCATCCACCCATCCATGGATGGCGCAACTGGCTCCGAATTGGGGCTCGGAGCGGCTGCCGGTGCGATCTCCTGAATACGGTCCGATTTTAGAGCTAAATCGTACTCATCGTGACCGCGCGACGCACAAGCCAGGGGCTCGAATCCGTCGAAGACCAAGTCTCCGCGGTTGTCGGCCATGTAGTTTAAGCTTCCAAACCTGACCTGGTGGCTAGGGGCGTAACTTTCAATCTGCTCCAGATGGCCAAGCGAGTTGGCCCACAGTGCGAAGCCGCCGAACACAAAGATCTGTCCGGGGAGAAAAGTCTCACCCTGGACTGCATCGCTATCGATGATCGTAGGAGCCATCAAGCCTAACGGCGACGACATAGAGGAACTCTCAATGAAAGCACCAATGTCGGTGTCAAAACCGGTGGATCTCGGGTAGGGGGTCCCGAACTATGCGTCTAAGGCGGATGGTAATAGGAGCAGGGGACACGATGTTTTACCCAGGTTCAGGCCCTCTTGATGCAGGTAAAACCCTATGTCCTGCTTGATTTATTCTTGATGATATGAGTATTACAAGAGTTGATCTACCACGAGATCGGAGAGGCTAAACCCTAGAAGCTAGCCTATGGTATGATTGTATGTTGTCCTACGGACTAAAACCCTCCGGTTTATATAGACACCGGAAAGGGCTAGCGTTACACAAGGTCGGTTACAAAGGAGGAGATATACATATCTGTATTGCCTAGCTCGCCTTCCACACCAAGTAGAGTCCCATCCGGACACGAGACGAAGTCTTCAATCTTGTATCTTCATAGTCCAACAGTCCGGCCAAAGGATATAGTCCGGCTATCCGGAGAGCCCCTAATCCAGGACTCCCTCACTTACTTTACGGGAGGTCTAAGATATTTGATTATGAAGATGCAGGTGTGTAACGCCCACGATGTAGCTATATCTCCCACCTGTCGAAGCACGACTTAGAGGCATAACCGCATTGTAAGCAATGTCGCAAGTGAGGTAATCTTCACACAACCCATGTAATACATAAGGGAAAGAGATACATAGCTGGCTTACAATCGCCACTTCACACAATACATGAATAAAGCATTACATCATCCAGATACAGACAAGGTCCGACTACGGAACCAAAATAAAAGAAGACTACCCCAAATGCTACACAGATCCCTGATCGTCCCAACTGGGCTCCACTACTGATCAACTAGAAACAGGACAACCTAACGAACATGATCTTCATCGAGCTCCTCCTGAGCTTGGTTGCGTCACCTGCATGATATCATCGAGCACCTGCAAACTGGTTTTGGAAGTATCTGTGAGTCACGGGGACTCGGCAATCTCACACCCTCGCGATCAAGACTATTTAAGCTTATAGGTAGGGTAAAAGGTATGAGGTGGAGCTGCAGCAAGCGACTAGCATATATGGTGGCTAACATACGCAAATGAGAGCGAGAAGAGAAGGCAAAGCACGGTCAAGAAACTATGATCAAGAAGTGATCCTAGAACAACCTACGTCAAGCATTACTCCAACACCGTGTTCACTTCCCGGACTCCATCGAGAAAAGACCATCACGGTTACACACGCGGTTGATGTATTTTAATTAAGATCAACTTCAGGTTTTCTACAACCGGACATTAACAAATTCCCATCTGCCCATAACCACGGGCACGACTTTCGAAAGTTCAAATCCCTGCAGGGGTGTCCCAACTTAGCCCATCAAAAGCTCTCATGGTCAACGAAGGATATTCCTTCTCCCAAGACAATCCGATCAGGCTTGGCATCCAGGTTACAAGACATCCTCGACAATGGTAAAACATGTCCAGCAAGACCACCCGCTGTGCCGACAAATCCCGATAGGAGCTGCACATATCTCGTTCTCAGGGCACAATGGATAAGCTAAGCGTACGGGAGCCAACGTAACCCAAGTTGCCAAGGGACGGCCCCGCACGGTGCTCTGGGTTGGACCAACACTTAGAGAAGCACTGGCCCAGGGGTTTAATAAAGATGACCCTTGAGCCGGCCGACCCAAGCGAAAGAAAAAAGGCTAGGTGGCAAATGGTAAAACCAATGTTGGGCCTTGCTGGAGGAGTTTTATTCAAGGCGAACTGTCAAGGGGTTCCCATTATAACCCAACCGCGTAAGGAACGCAAAATCCGGGAACATAACACCAATATGACGGAAACTAGGGCGGCAAGAGTGGAACAAAACACCAGGCATAAGGCCGAGCCTTCCACCCTTTACCAAGTATATATATATGCATTAATTAAATAAGAGATATTGTGATATCCCAACAACATATCCATGTTCCTGTTGGAAATATGAGCAATTTACCAAATGATTTTATTAACAGAAATACTAGATAAAGCATGACTAATATAGTAGAGATAAAACAAGTCATGTGTTCTGACAGAGAGAAGGTAAATAGCTTCTGCATATATGAACCGTATCCTATCATATCTAAAGCAGACAGTATAGCAAGTAGCATATATGAAGTAGAACCTATCATGTGTAGGACAAGGACTAGAAAAAGGAACTGTGGCAGAACCTTTAACAGGAAAGACAACAACACGTATGGAACAGCAGTAGCAGAAGCGCTGGACTTGGGGTCGGTGTCCTCGCCTGCCATGTCGTCGAGGAGGTCATGGACGTCGGGGAAGAAGTCGTCGTCAGGGAAGTAGTCGTCGGCGACCGGATCGTCCATGATGAAGTAGCCAGTAGTCGCGTTGAGCGCTCCCCAAAAACTTTATCACCCTTCTCCCGTATAGGACTCAAAAGGTGCGGTCTCGGAGGCCTACTGTCCCGACCTGCGGTGCACGCCGCAAGACGGGATGGGGCAGAACGTAGCAGCAGCGTAGTGGTCGGAACTTTGTGGCGAGAGGAAGAGGAGCTTCTGTTGTATCTCTCTGGAGAGGAGTGACCTCTCTTATATAGGCACAGGAGAAGGACGCGAAGAGGCTGCGGTAGGAGGTGAAGCAATGAAGGGAGACGAAGTGAACAGGCAGCGGTCGAAGAGGCGCTTCGTTCGAATTCAGCGTCCACTACAGAAAACGTTTCAACTCCCATGTGAACTTTCGTATACCCGTTGTGCGTGGCAAAAAATTAGATATCGGATCGGCTCATTCCCGCAACCCGCAGCACGTCGTGACGAGGCGTGGCGTGGCGTGGCGAGGCGGGCGGCGGAGGAGGAGTGCGCATGGATATCCCTCTTGTTCTCATGCTCGTACAAGTGGGGAAAGAACCACCCTTATAAGGAGGTCCAACTCCCACTAAACTAGCAATGTGGGACTAAACTTTAGTAGTATCCCTTACCTTGCACAAATGGGCTAAGTGGGCCTCTAGGATTTATTAGGAATTTCTGAAATAGTTATTGGGCTGCCCAAAATAGCAAAATAGACTAAATTCCAGCAATCCCCCACCAGATCCCAGAGGCACACAGAAATTTGCCTTTGGTTCCAAAACACTGTTTTATATACCGGTACTGCAGTGGAGACTGTTAAGTTGAACTTCCACCTAGAACTCTATGCTACACTAGTAAGCAACTTGAATAGTGGACTGGGCCTGGAACTTCAAGTTTTCTGCGAATCTAGCTTCACATAAAGCCTTGACCGATACGTGGCTACCGTGGATCTTCCCCGCGGGTGGAGCTTATGCGTCATACTCCGTGACCTTTCATGAGTTTACTAGAGAGAACCCTACTCTCATAGATTGCGATGTTTGACAATCAGACTCATACAGGTGTGTTCTTCAAAAGATGTTCTGCAGGATAACATATCTGCTTAAATAAGCCACTTAGAACACATTAAGATATACATCAACCTGCCATGCAGATTAGGAGAGTATTGCATCTTCATGGAGTGGTACTGTGAATAGTAAGGATACTCTCCTCTCAGTTGACCAACAGCTTGTCTTCCACATCTAATTCACGGGATCTCCGATCACAAAGAATAGGTTACCACTGTGAACAACTCATATTGTGGGTCTCATACCCATCTCCCTTGATGCATTATCTATCACATTACGTGATAGACCCTTAGTAAAAGGATCTGCCAGATTTTTAGACGTTTGGATATAATCCAATGCAATAACTCCGGAGTTTCTCATTTTTCTAACAGACTTTAACCTTCTCTGAACGTGTCTTGATGACTTCATGTTATCCTTTGAGCTGCTCACTTTCGTGATCACAGTTTGATTGTCACAGTTCATAAGAATACCAGGTACAGGTTTCTCAACAACCGGCAAGTCATTCAAGAGCCGGCGAAGCCAATCTGCTTCGACCATAGCTGTACCTAGTGCTGTGAGTTCTGCTTCCATTGTTGACCTCGTTAAGATGGTCTGCTTGCAAGACTTCCAAGAAACAGCGCCACCTCCATGAGTGAATACATAACCGCTCATGGCCTTTATCTCATCAGCATCTGAGATCTAGTTTGAGTCACTATACCCTTCAAGCACCTTTGGGTGCCCGGTGTAGTGAATTCCATAATTTGCAGTGCCTTTCAAATAACGCAAAACTCTCTCTAGAGCTTTCCAATGCACATCTCCTAGTTTTGAGACAAACCGACTCAGTTTGCTAACAGCAAAAGAGATGTCAGGTCTTGTAGCACTTGCTAAGTACATAAGCGAGCCAATAATCTGAGTATATTTCAATTGATCTCTAGCAATTCTTCGATTCTTTCGAAGTAACACACTCGCGTCATATGGTGTTGGAGAGGGCTTGCAGTCATTATAGCACCAGCGACTCAAGATCTTTTCCACATAGTGAGATTGAAGCAATGTAATCCCACCATCATCGTCTCTCAACAACTTGATGTTCAGAATGACATCAGCCACTCCTAGATCCTTCATCTCAAAACAACGAGATAGGAAATCCTTGACCTCCTTAATAACATTCAGATTTGTTCCGAAAATCAGTATGTCATCAACATGAAAGCACAGGATAACTCCCTTGCCCCCACCATGGCAATAGTACACACATTTGTCAGCTTCGTTCACAACAAAGCCTGCAGCTGTTAAAGTTCTTTCAAACTTCTCATGCCACTGTTTGGGTGCTTTCTTAAGTCCGTACAAAGACTTCAGCAACTTGCACACTTTCCCTTCCTGACCATCTAGTACAAACCCATCTGGTTGTTCCATATAAATTTCCTCGTCCAACTCTCCATTTAGGAAAGCAGTCTTAACATCCATTTGATGAACGAGAAGACCATGCGAGGCAGCTAGTGAAAGTAGAACTCAAATAGTGGTCAGTCGAGCCACAGGTGAGTAAGTATCAAAGAAGTCTTCACCTTCCTTTTGGGTATAACCCTTAGCCACGAGCCGAGCCTTGTACTTCTCAATAGTACCATCAGGCCTAAGCTTCTTCTTGAATACCCATTTGCATCCTATAGGTTTGCACCCATAAGGACGATCAGTTATCTCCCAGGTTTCATTCGCCAAGATGGAATCCATCTCGCTACGAACCGCTTCCTTCCAGTAGTCAACAGCTTCAGATGCATAGGCCTCTGAAATAGAACTAGGAGTGTCATCTATGAGATACACAAGAAAATCATCACCAAAGGACTTTGCAATCCTTTGTCTCTTGCTCCTAGTAGGAACTTCATTGTTCTCCTCCACAGGACTTTCAAAGTGTTCTATCGAAATGGCAGGTTTGGTAATTGTAACTGGTTCCTGATTCGATGAACTACGCATCTCCTGATTAGATGAGGTAGCCATATCCTTCATGGGAAATATATCTTCAAAGAAAGTCGCATCATTCGACTCCATGATCATACCGACATGCATGTCAGGTACCTCAGATTTTACAACCAAGAATCTATAGCCAATGCTATGAAAAGCATATCCCAGGAAAACACAATCCACAGTCTTTGGTCCAAGCTTCCGCTTCTTTGAAATTGGAGCATTGACTTTCGCCAAACAACCCCATGTTCGCAGATAAGAGAGTTTTAACCTTTTCTCCCATTCCTCGAATGGAGTTATCTCTTTGTTCTTTGTGGGGACTCGGTTCAGGACATGACATGTTGTCAATATCGCCTCCCCCCACCATGCCTTGGAGTGACCCGATGTATCTAACATGGCGTTAACCAAATCAGTTAGAGTATGGTTCTTTCTTTCGGCCACCCCATTTGACTGAGGTGAGTAGGGAGGAGTCCTCTCATGGATTATACCATGTTCCACACAAAAAGCATCAAACTCTTTGGAAAAATACTCTCCACCATGGTCGGACCTAAGCCTCTTGATTTTTCGATCAAGTTGGTTTTCCACTTCAGCTTTATAGATCTTGAAAAAGTTCAAAGCCTCATCCTTAGATTTTAGAAGATACACACGGCAGTATCTAGTGGAGTCATCAATTAATGTCATGAAATATTTCTTTCCACCTTTTGTCAACACACCATTCATTTCACATAGATCTGAATGTATGAGCTCTAGTGGTGCAAGATTTCTTATTTCCGCAGTCGTGTGAGACTTACGAGGTTGCTTAGCTTGCACACACACTTGACACTTAGATCCCTTGACGGTGGTGAAACTAGGGATTAAGTTCAACTTCACTAGTCGCGACATGCAACCAAAGTTAACATGACAAAGACGTGAATGCCACACATTGGATTCACTATTGTTGCAAATATGATTAACAACTTTATTGCAAACGTCTGATAAGGATAAACAAAACAAGACTCCTGACTCATAGCCTTTACCAACAAAGGTTCCATACTTGGATATTACAAATTTATTCGACTCAAAGACAAGCTTGTAGCCATCTCCACACAGAAGAGATCCGCTAACAAGATTTTTATTGACGGAGGGGGCATAATGCATGTTCTTCAGCCGCACGATCTTCCCCGAAGTAAACTTCAGATCGACCGTGCCAACACCACGAACAGAAGCACTTGAACCGTTGCCCATCAGCACGGTTGAAGTCCCTGCGGTCTGATAAGACAAAAACATGGAAATATCACCGCATACATGCACATTAGCACCCGTGTCAATCAACCAGTCAGGAGAATGACATACTGAAAGAATAGTGGGAAATATACCATACCCAGCATCCTTCATGTCAGTGTCTCCAATGACAACATTAGCGGTCTTGCCGCCTTTCCCAGGATGACGCTTGTCATAGAGATTAGGGCAACTAGGAGCCCAATGACCAGGATCCCCACACACATGACAAGCACCTTTCTTCTTGCCATTCTTCTTCTTGAAGTTCGTGTGTTGCACAGCCTTGTTCTTCCCATCAAACTTTGCTTTTCCATCAAACTTGCCCTTGTTCTTGAACTTGTGGGGCTGGAAGTTCTGCTTCTGTACAACGTTGGCACTAGATCCTCCCTCAATACCTCGAGCATGTGTGTCCTTTGCTCTCGCCTTTTCTTCCACATCAAGAGTGCCAATGAGATCCGGGACGGAAAACTCCTGCCTCTTATGCTTCAGCAAGGTAGCAAAGTTCATCCATGAAGGAGGAAGCTTAGTGATGATACTTCCGGCAACAAACTTGTCCGGTAGCATACAACTGAAGTGCTCAAGTTCTCTAGCAAATGACTGTATCTCATGAGCTTGCTCAACCATGGAGCGCTCTTCAGTCATCCTGTAATCATAGAATTGCTCCATGATGTACAGCTCAGTGCCAGCATCCAAGACCCCAAACTTGGCTTCGAGTGCATCCCACATATCTTTTCCATTATCAATTGACGCATAAGCATCAACTATGTTCTCACCAAGAACACTCAAGAGAGCAGCCTTAAACAGAGTATCCATTTTCTGAAAAGCTTGTGCCTGTTGAGCATCAAGCTCTCCTTCAGGTTTGCCGAGAGTGGCGTCATAGCAACTCATGGTTCGAAACCATAAGACTTCTCTCACGCGCCACCTCTTATAGTGGATACCCTCAAACATAGGAGGTCTCATGGAAGCAGCAAAACCACTCGGGGTAAATTGCCTATAATAAGGTTTTTGGATTGTTGGAAATATGAGCAATTTACTGAATGATTTTATTAACAGAAATACTAGATAAAGCATGACTAATATAGTAGATATAAAACAAGTCATGCGTTCTGACAGAGAGAAGGTAAATAGCTTCTGCATATATGAACCGTATCCTATCATATCTAAAGCAGACAGTATAGCAAGTAGCATATATGAAGTAGAACATATAATGTGTAGGACAAGGACTAGAACAAAGAACTGTGGCAGAACATTTAACAGGAAAGACAAGAACACGTACGGAACAGCAGCAGCAGAAGCGCTGGACTTGGGGTCGGTGTCCTCGTCTGCCATGTCATCGAGGAGGTCGTGGACGTCGGGGAAGAAGTCGTTGTCGGGGAAATAGTCATCGGCGACCGGATCGTCCGTGATTAAGCAGCCAGTAGTCGCGCTGAGCGCTCCCCAAAAACCTTATCACCCTTCTCCCATACAGGACTCAAAAGGTGCGGTCTCGGAGGCCTACTGTCCCGACCTGCGGTGCACGCCGCAAGACGGGATGGGGAAGAACGTAGCAGCAACGTAGTGGTCGGAACTTTGTGGCGAGAGGAAGAGGAGCTTCTGTTGTATCTCTCTGGAGAGGAGTGACCTCTCTTATATAGGCACAGGAGAAGGACGCGAAGAGGCTGCGGCAGGAGGTGAAGCAACGAAGGGAGACGAAGCGAACAGGCAGCGGCGGAAGAGGCGGTTCGTTCGAATTCATTGTCCACTACAGAAAACATTTCAACTCCCACGAGACCTTTCGTATACTCGTCGTGCGTGGCAAAAATTTAGATATCGGCTCGGCTCATTCCCGCAACCCGCGGCGCGGTGCGTCATGACGAGGTGTGGCGAGGCGGGCGGCGGAGGAGGAGCGCGCGTGGATATCCCTCTTGTTCTCATGCTCGTACAAGTGGGGAAAGAACCACCCTTATAAGGAGGTCCAACTCCCACTAAACTAGTAATCTGGGACTAAACTTTTGTAGTATCCCTTGCCTTGCACAAATGGGCTAAGTGGGCCTCTAGGATTTATTAGGAATTTCTGAAATAGTTATTGGGCTGCCCAAAATAAAAAAATAGACTAAATTCCAGCAGTTCCAACATGGAACAAACTACAAACTTCACCTGCAACTAACAATGCTATAAGAGGGGCTGAGCAAAGCGGTAACATAGCCAAACAACGGTTTGCTAGGACAAGGTGGGTTAGAGGCTTGGTTCAACAATATGGGAGGCATGATAAGCAAGTGGTAGGTATCGCAGCATAGGCATAGCAAAAGAGCGAGTAACTAGCAAGCAAAGATAGAAGTGATTTAGAGGGTATGGTCATCTTGCCGGAAATCCCGCAAGGAAGAAGAACGAGTCCATGAAGAAGACAAACGGACGTAGTCGAATGGTTCCTCACAAACGCGACGTTAACGGAACCAACCCGAAAAAGCAACACCGGAAAGAAGCACACAACATAGTAAATAAACAACACGTGGACATGGCATGATGCACAACCAAGTATGATGCATGTCTGGTTTAATGATACATGGCATGACATGGCAAAGTGGAACAAACAACACTACAACTTAAGTGGAGCTCAATATGCAACGGAGTTGCATATTGAAGAAAACACCACATGACTTATTTAGTTCTCTCTCGTTTATGTACCCAACAAGATTAAATGTTGATTAACATGGCAAGAGGGTGAAGCATAATAAAACTACCTAACTAGGCAAGTTTAAATGAGGCCGGAAGCAACGGACAACAATTCCGGTAAATCCCCATATGCATTTAGCAAATTAATGCAAACAACAATTTTAAACATTCTTGATGTTGTTAACATGATGCGGATGACATGTGCAAGTTTATGCAATTTTTATTAAAAGTTGACAAGAGCATTATGAAGCATTTGTCACCGTGGTGGAAACAAAAGGGGTGCCACGACGACGATCCAGTTCCGGTAACTCGATTGAGATGCCGGTGAAAAGATAGGGCGTGAGCGAGTAAAGCAAGATGGTGGGGTGATCCCGGTTACCGGGTTCCCACGGTTCGATGGCGGTGTCAACGAGAGAACAACTAACGTTCACAACCGGATACAACATCCAAGCATGCATCTCATACAACACGTCACATGCATACGGTCCACAGCATTGTTCCGGCAGATAAACCTTTCAAGGGTGCATTTTCGAAGCGAGTCGAGTTCGGTGCAATGAAGGGGAAGTAGACGTTCTCGGGACGGTCGTAGAGGAAGTAGTTGTACTTGAAAACTTGTCGGATCCACGACGACGGTAGTTGTTCACGTTCATAGTCGCACAAGTTTCCGTAGATGTTCGGGGTCACGGCGAGGTACTCGGCGTCACGGTGTGGTGTAGGGGTACACATGTCGATGGTCGTCGTGGTACTTGACGCATCCAAAAGGGTACTTGACGGGTTCGGTCTTGGCGTATCCAAAATGGTTATCGGTGATGGAACTTGGCGAATTCCACGGAGGCGTCCTTGGGCGTTCCTGGTTGTCGCGTCTTGGCAAAACAAAGGGTATCTTGGCGTCCATGCAACCAGCAGGGGAGGTGATGGCGCTGGGCTCCAGCGAAGCAGGGCGCTGATGAGGAGGCAAAAATGGCGCTGCGGTGGCCTGCTAGTCTTGGACAGCGGCAACACACGGTAGAAGGAGGAGGGCAGCAACGGGCAACGGCGTCCATGGGCCTCAGTAGTAGGGGGCGCGGCCATGGCGGGGCTTGGCTGCTCGTGGAGGACGGCGAGGCCGGCAGCAGGTCGAGCTGGAGGAGCTCGAGGCCTGAGGTACAGGAATAGAGGAGGTCAAGGCGCCATGGCAGGGGAACGGCAGCAGCGCCGGCAGGAGGTGGTGCGCCACGGTCTGCTGCTGCTCCTGTTGGTGAGGCAGCGAGGCCACTCGGAACCAGAGATGGAGGGAGTCGGCGATGGAGACACTCCAAGCGGCGGCGTCGAGCACGGGAGCTCCTCTCCCTGGTGCAAAGCGTGCGGCGGCGCTAGGAGACGAGAGGGAGAGGGTCGGGCGCGATGGAAGGAGGGACCGGCGCGGGATCTAGGCAGCAGAGGGAGGAGGGCACGGATCGGGAGGCGCGGGCGCTCTCCTAGAGCTCGATGCATGTGGTGGCGGCGCTGAGAAAAACGGATGGGAGGAGGAGGGAACGAGAGAAAGGGTTCGATGGGGAGAGGGCGAGGGGATCGAGCGGGGTCTGGCCTCTGGCGGCGCGAGGTGGATCGGGGGGAGGAGGAAGCGAACGGCTAGGGTTAGAGCAGTGGGCTGCGGGAGATGGCCTTGGAGCCGGCGACTGGTAGGGCCTAGGCATTGGCCCTAGAGAGAAGTGGGGAAGCAGGCTGGCCTGGCAGACCTCTCCCTCCCTCTCATATTTCTTTAGCAGCAAAAAACATTAGTGAAAAAAAAGAAAGGGTTAGGGACAGAATTGGAACATGGGGATAATTTCCCCGGATTCACAAAAATGTGCTATTTCCACGAAAATAGAAATGGCCAAGATTGAAAGATTAAATTCAAATGTATTTGAATTTAATTCAACTCGTTTGAAAGGAGTAGGGATCCGAAGTTCCCAAAAATGTTGAACATTTAGGAAGAGCCTCGATAAAACGAGAAAAGAATATGAGGACAAGTCGGAGATCAAGAATTGAGATAACAAAGGCATTGGGATTTATTTGCAAGTGTGTCAATGGTTAATTCCAAAAGAACGGAATATTTAATAATAGCTCCATAATTATTAGGAGGATATGTTATATAGAGAAATCACCAGGTGAGTCCCTCGGTTTAAATGGACTGAAAATTCATACGATTTAATTATTTGATTTGAGATGCAAAGATTAAAGACATGATGACATGATGCAAATGCACATGATGCAAAGATGAAAATGATGAACCAAACAAATCACACGACGAAACCCGGAAACATGGAAGGCAACTGAAGCTCCAGTCTTGGGGCGTTACAACACTCCACCACTATGAGAGGATCTCGTCCCGAGATCTAGAATGGCACCGGAGGGAGAATGGAAGAGAAAGCGGAGAAGTAAAGCTAAGTTGCTTCTTTGGCAAACGAGTGAAACCACGAGCCTTGAGAGGTTCAAAAAATTGAAAAGAATAATACAACGAAGATGAACAAAGTGGAAAACACTCCGTTAGCCAAGGAGTCAGAAATACGGCGAAAAAGACGAGCTTAAGTGACAAGATAGACATTGAAGCCACTCCGGTCAAAACAAAAATAGAGAGGGAATAAGAATGATATAATTTGGATAGCACTCTGACTCAAAATGGAAGGAATTAACTAGAACTTGACAAGACGAGAGGATACTTGATGAAATCAACAACACACTGCCTCCGGAACTAATGAAAGAATGGCACAATGGGTAAGAACGATTTCAGACGGCACTCCGGTTGATAAAATGGGAAGAACTTGAAAAGAGGGCATGACACTCCGGTTGAATGGGTAAGCACGAAAAGAACACGATCCTCACCATTCGAGATGATGAGAGAAAAGAGCAACATCACAATGCCTCTGGAACAAAGAAAGAAAGAAATGAAATGAACAGAGTGAAATGAGATCTTGAGAGAGCACGCTTACAACAAATGCTAGAACGGAATTGTTGGAAAACCAACAACGAAAAGAATAATCTTGATATGGTCTTATGGAATACATCTCAGATTATGAGGTGACAACCTACCACTCACGGGAAGAAGAATTGAATTGATATGGACAAGGAGACGAGAAAGTTATTTCACCGGGAGGATAAAGAAGAACTTGGGTCCTTTATAAGCACCATATATATCAACAATCCTTAAGGAAGGTTTTAGGTGAAATATAACCCAAGATAACTCCAATGACTAGATTCATGGATTTAAAGTATCTCATTCTTAACAACATGTGAATCATAGAACATGAACTCAGATTATGAAGAATGACATAATACCACCTCCAATGATACAGAAGAGAAAATTGCACTCCAGATAGCAAAATGAAGAATGCTTGAACTCCTCTGAAAAGAATCTTGATGAACACTTGTAGAAGGAATTAAATCTTTTATGAACCAACATGTAGCGCCGCCATGAAGAACTCCGGTAAACAAAAGGATAACGAAAATAAAGAGAAGTTGAAAACACAAGGTGAAACCTTGTAATGATTTAGATGGATCTCCGTGATAATTAGAGCTTGGAACTCCGAGAAAGAAAAAATGAACAAAAGAAATCAAGAATTTGATGAACCTCCGGAATAAGGAATTGAGTTCACTCGATGAAGCAAGAATAAGAATTACATTATGTGTATCCTTCACCCCTTTAGATTGATGACAATAAACGGATTTGGCATACTACTTATTCTCGTTGAAAAGGATTAAGGGACATATCAATAACTTGATAAGGTCTTCAACGAAACACCGGTAGGATTGAAACAACGAATGAATTGGTATGATAAACAAGGAAGAGAAATCTTGAACGAACCACCTTAAGAATTGAAAATGAACGAAGTAAAAAGGATGAATCACCGGAAAGAATTAGCAAGTGAACGAAAATGTTTGCTAGGATTAGATACATGAGAACGAAGAGATCAAGAATTGATTAGAGAATATTTGAATGATGCAACGGTAAGATTTTGAGAACAATAGCTGAAAGCTGAGAATGAAAAATTATGATATGATGGCCTCCGAAGAATCAGACTGAAATGACTACTGGATTGCTCCGGAAGGGTGAAAAGAATATTTCACAAACGAAAACAATTATGAGAGGATGGCAACAAGCTAGAATCATGAATCTTGAAGAGAATGGAGCAAGATATGGAGGAAAACTCTTCTTCGGTCTTCATAATCTGAGAATGACAACAAGAAACACCACCGAGAATTGTTGAGACACTCCAGAATGATTAAAAAAGGAGAGGTTGAGCCAACGATGAAAAGAATTTGAAAGATCTTAGAGGAGGACAATTGACTGATGGCAATTCATTCTTACGTCAAACTTTGAAAAGAATTTTAAGGATATCTCCAGGAGAATTAGAAGAGTCAGGTAAGATCCTGGAAAAAACCTATGGGTTAGGGCCCACTCAAAAGAAACACCGTTGAACAATTTAAAAGAAAGAATGCACCTGTTGAGTTAAATGGTTTGAATAAGATAAAATTCTCGAAAGATCTTGAATGAACGAGAATAAACACTAGCATCTTCTGGGATATCTTCAGTAATCCAGAACAATTGAATAGCGAGAAATGGCTGAATGTGAGGTGCACCGGTGTGAGAAGGTATTTGAAACGAGGAAAAAGGATATGATCAACAAAGCTTGAATTAAATCCACCGGAGAAGATAAAAGAAATGAAGAATGATGAGCTTGAAACTCCATTAGAATATTCAGGAGAATCCCCGTATACGAACATTGAAAGAAAAGAATGGAGAGACTTCCATCGATAAAATGGATACTTGAATAAGAAATCTGAGTCTTGAAGAAAAGGGGTGGGAGGGTGGGAAAAACAAAGGCATCTTGGGACGGATGAAATGAGCACCATTGAGAAGAACTGATAAATGATCTTGTGAATGTTGAAATGATCGGATCCACTTGAAGAGAAACACGCCGGTTGAAATGGATTGGCATGACAATCTTGATTATCATGAAGGATTAGTATTCACATAGAAATATGGGAACACCACTTAGGAAAGGTATGGAATCAACATTTGACATTGAAGCAACTCGAATACCACAACTGAAAACAAAACAAAAAGATTGGCTTGCGAAATAAGCCGGAACAAACATATGATAGAGATTTCGTCCGAAGTTTTCATGGTGGGGCCTACACGGGCTCGATCGTACAGCACCATCATGCACAAGGCAGTGCACATGACATATGAAGCGTCCCCGAGTCGGCATAGCCAAGGACTCTTTAAGACACAACGAGACCACTGTAAAACCGACCGTGGATAGGTGGACCACTAGACGTCGAACCCCAATTTCATATCATACATCTGTCGGAAAGATATCCTAAGAGCTACTTGAATTCCCACTTTTGAACTCCCGAAACTTTCCGGTTATGCAATCAGGTGTTGGGGATACAGGGGAAGCATAATATCTCACCCAAAACTAGCAAATCCTACATCCAGCTGTATCCATCCTTCAACACATAACCAAAAAACCTTCAGAAATCGTTTACCTCAACCTTCAAAAAGCATCCGTTATACGAGTTATGGCGATACTCCCGAACTCCCGCCCCAGTACTGGGTGGCATCGAGGTTATCTCACCAACAACTGCATAAAAGAGATTTTCGATGTCGGCGAAACTAATCTCAAGTATTCCAGAACTGCAACGATAAAATTGTGATGACAACACCTCGGAGCTCAACTCCCCAGGACACTGCCACAACTCCTAAATGACAGGAGGCACCAAGAACAATGTTCTCGTCACAAATCGATCGGAATGATTCCAAGATACGCGCGTGATCCTAATTTTTTTTAGTGAAATTTGAGAAGAGAAGAGTCAAAACTGTATGTCAGGATGCCTCACCAGAGCGATGAAGGGACTAAGGAGTAAAAAGAATTCCTAACTCTCCGATATATATAAACGTAATTGACTCAAAACATTTTTCTAGACTCAACAACGCCAACGATTCTATCAAGCAGGGGGGCTCCTAAAGTCGGGGAAGGCTCTGATACCAACTTGTAACGCCCACGATGCGGCTATATCTCCCATGTGTCGAAGCACGACTTAGAGGCATAACCGTATTGTAAGCAATGTCGTAAGTGAGGTAATCTTCACACAACCCATGTAATACATAAGGGAAAGAGATACATAGTTGGCTTACAATCGCCACTTCACACAATACATGAATAAAGCATTACATCATCCAGATACAGACAAGGTCCGACTACGGAACCAAAATAAAAGAAGACTACCCCAAATGCTACACGGATCATCGATCGTCCCAACTGGGCTCCACTACTGATCAACTGGAAACGGGACAACCTAACGAACACGATCTTCATCGAGCTCCTCCTAAGCTTGGTTGCGTCACCTGCACGATATCATCGAGCACCTGCAAACTGATTTTGGAAGTATCTGTGAGTCACGGGGACTCAGCAATCTCACACCCTCGCGATCAAAACTATTTAAGCTTATAGGTAGGGTAAAAGGTATGAGGTGGAGCTGCAGCAAGCGACTAGCATATATGGTGGCTAACATACACAAATGAGAGAGAGAAGAGAAGGCAAAGCACGGTCGAGAAACTATGATCAGGAAGTGATTCTAGAACAACCTACGTCAAGCATTACTCCAACACCGTGTTCACTTCCCGGACTCCGCCGAGAAGAGACCATCACGGTTACACATGCGGTTGTTGTATTTTAATTAAGATCAACTTCAGGTTTTCTACAACCAGACATTAACAAATTCCCATCTGCCCATAACCACGGGCACGGCTTTCGGATGTTCAAATCCCTGCAGGGGTGTCCCAACTTAGCCCATCAAAAGCTCTCACGGTCAACGAAGGATATTCCTTCTCCCAAGACAATCCGATCAAGCTCGGCATCTAGGTTACAAGACATCCTCGACAATGGTAAAACATGTCCAGCAAGACCACCCGCTGTGCCGACAAATCCCGATAGGAGCTGCACATATCTCGTTCTCAGGGCACACCGGATAAGCTAAGCGTACGGGAGCCAACGTAACCTAAGTTGCCAAGGGACGGCCCCGCACGGTGCTCTGGGTTGGACCAACACTTAGAGAAGCACTGGCCCGGGGGTTTAATAAAGATGACCCTTGAGCCGCCCGACCCAAGGGAAAGAAAAAAGGCTAGGTGGCAAATGGTAAAACCAATGTTGGGCCTTGCTGGAGGAGTTTTATTCAAGGCGAACTGTCAAGGGGTTCCCATTATAACCCAACCGTGTAAGGAACGCAAAATCCGGGAACATAACACCGATATGACGGAAACTAGGGCGGCAAGATTGGAACAAAACACCAGGCATAAGGCCGAGCCTTCCACCCTTTACCAAGTATATAGATGCATTAATTAAATAAGAGATATTGTGATATCCCAACAACATATTCATGTTCCAACATGGAACAAACTCCAATCTTCACCTGCAACTAACAACGTTGTAAGCAAGGTTGTCAGAATCGTGATTTTGAATCGAAACGGAGCTCTGATGGCAGGATCGCAAATTGTAGAATCTTCACTATCAGGATCGTAAAAATGTAGATTCCATGAACTAAAATCGTAGAATCAGAGCGGTAAGTTTGGATCGTAAAGTCGTAGCATCGTATAACAGAATCGTGATTCTGACAACCTTGGCTGTAAGAGGGGCTAGGCATAGCGGTAACATAGCCAAACAACGGTTTGCTAGGACAAGGTGGGTTAGAGGCTTGGTTCAACAATATGGGAGGCATGATAAGCAAGTGGTAGGTATCGCAGCATAGGCATAGCAAAAGAGCGAGTAACTAGCAAGCAAAGATAGAAGTGATTTCGAGGGTATGGTCATCTTGCCTGAAATCCCGCAAGGAAGAAGAACGAGTCCATGAAGAAGACAAACAGACGTACTCGAACGGTTCGTCACAAACGCGACGTTAACGAAACCAACCCGAAGAAGCAACACCGGAAAGAAGCACACAACATAGTAAATAAACAACACATGGACATGGCATGATGCACAACCAAGTATGATGCATGTCCGGTTTAATGATACATGGCATGGCATGGTAAAGTGCAACAAACAACACTACAACTTAAGTGGAGCTCAATATGCAACGGAGTTGCATATTGAAGAAAACACCACATGACTTATTTGGTTATCTCTCGTTTATGTACCCAACAAGATTAAATGTTGATTAACATGGCAAGAGGGTGAAGCATAATAAAACTACCTAACTAGGCAAGTTTAAATGAGGCCGGAAGCAACGGACAACAATTCTGGTAAATCCCCATATGCATTTAGCAAATTAATGCAAACAACAATTTTAAATATTCTTGATGTTGTTAACATGATGCGGATGACATGTGCAAGTTTATGCAATTTTTATTAAAAGTTGACAAGAGCATTATGAAGCATTTGTCACCGTGGTGGAAAGAAAATGGGTGCCACGGCGACGATCCGATTCCGGTAACTCGATTGAGATGCCGGTGAAAAGATAGGGCGTGAGCGAGTAAAGCAAGATGGTGGGGTGATCCCGGTTACCGGGTTCCCACGGTTCGACGGCGGTGCCAACGAGGGAACAACTAACGTTCACAGCCGGATACAACATCCAAACATGCATCTCATACAACACGTCACATGCATAGGGTCCACAGCATCGTTCCGGCGGATATACCTTTCAAGGGTGCATTTTCGAAGCGAGTCGAGTTCGGTGCAATGAAGGGGAAGTAGACGTTCTCGGGACGGTCGTAGAGGAAGTAGTTATACTTGAAAACTTGTCGGATCCACGACGACGGTAGTTGTTCACGTTCATAGTCGCACAAGTTTCCGTAGATGTTTGGGGTCACGGCGAGGTACTCGACGTTACTGTGTGGTATAGGGGTACATGTCGATGGTCGTCGTGGTACTTGACGCATCCAAAAGGGTACTTGACGGGTTCAGTCTTGCCGTATCCAAAACGGTTATCGGTGATGGAACTTGGCAAATTCCACAAAGGCGTCCTTGGGCGTTCCTGGTTGTCGCGTCTTGGCAAAACAAAGGGTATCTTGGCGTCCATGCAACCGGCAGGGGAGGTGATGGCGCTGGGCTCCAGCGAAGCAGGGCGCTGACGAGGAGGAAAAAATGGCGTTGCGGTGGCCTGCTGGTCTTGGACAGCGGCAACGCACAGTAGAAGGAGGAGGGCAGCAGCGGGCAACGGCGTCCATGGGCCTCAGCAGTAGGGGCGCGGCCATGGCGGGGCTTGGCTGCTCGTGGAGGACGGCGAGCGCCGGCAGCAGGTCGAGCTGGAGGAGCTCGGGGCCTCAGGTACAGGAACACAGGAGCTCAAGGCGCCATGGCAGGGGAACGGCAGCAGCGGCGGCAGGAGGCGGTGCGCCACGGTCTGCTGCTGCTCCTGTTGGCGAGGCAGCGAGGCCACTCGGAACCAGAGACGGAGGGAGTCGGCGATGGAGACACTCCAAGCGGCGGCGGCGAGCACGGGAGCTCCTCTCCCTGGTGCGAAGCGTGTGGCGGCGCTAGGAGACGAGAGGGAGAGGGTCGGGCGCGATGGAAGGACGGGCCGGCGTGGGATCTAGGCAGCAGAGGGAGGAGGGGCACGGATCGGGAGGCGCGGGTGCTCTCCTGGAGCTCGATGCGTGTGGTGGCGGATGGGAGGAGGAGGGAATGAGAGAAAGGGTTCGATGGGGAGAGGGCGAGGGGATCGAGCGGGGTCTGGCCTCTGGCGGCGTGAGGTGGATCGGGGGGGGGGAGGGAGCGAACGGCTAGGGTTAGAGCGGTGGGCTGCGGGAGATGGCCTTGGAGCCGGCGGCTGGTTGGGCCTAGGCATGCGCCCTAGAGAGAAGTGGGGAAGCAGGCCGGCCTGGCAGACCTCTCCCTCCCTCTCATATTTCTTTAGTAGCAAAAAACATTAGTGAAAAAAAAGAGGGTTAGGGACAGAATTGGAGCATGGGGATAATTTCCCCGGATTCATAAAAATGTGCTCTTTCTGCGAAAATAGAAATGGCCAAGATTGAAAGATTAAATTCAAACGTA
This sequence comes from Triticum monococcum, assembly GCA_034509565.1. NCBI lineage: Eukaryota > Viridiplantae > Streptophyta > Magnoliopsida > Poales > Poaceae > Triticum > Triticum monococcum. Next base: position 578,521,529 of record CM067844.1, on the reverse strand, counting down.
TTTGAATTTAATTCAACTCGTTTGAAAGGAGTAGGGATCCGAAGTTCCCAAAAATGTTGAACATTTAGGAAGAGCCTTGATAAAACGAGAAAAGAATATGAGGACAAGTCGGAGATCAAGAATTGAGATAACAAAGGCATTGGGATTTATTTGCAAGTGTGTCAATGGTTAATTCCAAAAGAACGGAATATTTAATAATAGCTCCATAATTATTAGGAGGATATGTTATATAGAGAAATCACCAGGTGAACTCCCTCGGTTTAAATGGACTGAAAATCCATACGATTTAATTATTTCATTTGAGATGCAAAGATTAAAGACATTATGACATGATGCAAATGCACATGATGCAAAGATGAAAACGATGAACCAAACAAATCACACAACGAAACCCGGAAACATGGAAAGCAACTGAAGCACCGGTTTTGGGGCGTTACAAGGTGAAAGAAGTTACATGTTCTTGGTATCCATGGAGTCAGACAGTATTGTTGGGTCAACTTACATTCACGTGGTGTGGTCATAGATATAGCAAGCAAGCAAGTTGGTACATTTAGCTGAAAGTAGACATTCTGACCCAATTTCAGTGTTTTCTATTGTTTTCTTTGTTTGCTAACCATATTCATGGCTTAGTTTGGTAGAATTGTGAGTTTTCAACTGTTTCTTTTGCTGTTCCTAGTGACCGGCTGTTGTTCTATACATAGATGTCATGCTACACAATCATTTATTCGTCTTCTTTTCAGATTCATGTTGCTTGGTTAAGATACAACGTGCTGTTTGGTGAAGCTACTAAACCAAAACCAGATCGAAAGGCTTTGTCTCCATTACTCTTTAACTTGTGGTAATGATTCGATTTTCTCAACAAATTGGTTTGTCTATTATTCAGTGGATCAGCATAAGTAGTTGCATATGAAATATATGCATGTATTTGTAACACAAGTAAGAGCTTAATGCCTTATGTTCTTTTTTCTAAATAAGAACATTTCTGCATGTATACCTTTTTCCTCTAATTGTAAGTCATTCTAATGTTATGTACAGTTAGACCTTATATGGTATGCTAATGTATATCTACATGTACTTCCATTATATTGATATTATGTTTGAATTATATTTATTAATATTCAGTCCCAATTGTTTGCACTATGAATGCCGCAGCAGGGCGTGGGGTATCATCTAGTTTATATAATAAGGATCATAGTATCAGTCACGTACACACCAACCTGGCAAAACTGAATACATATTACATTTCTGTTGAATATGTATTACTCTGTATTGGCATGCTGTCGAATAAATATTATTGTCAAGTGATAATATCGCGCAACAATCCATCTCAAATTAACGGGACAAACAATGGCGACAGTGGTAGTAGGTGACAGCGGTGGACTGAGCAGTCATCGATCTGTGTTCCGTTGAACTGATCAGTGGTAGCCGAGCGGCGCAGGCGTCTGATTCAGCGTCATTCCCTGGTAATGGATGTCTGATGCGTAGTGGTTAGCGTCGCGATGATGCGCCTCATCGGCGCGCACGGCAATGACGACGTCCTTGAGCCTGGCGGCGGCGGGGAGGCGCCAGTAGTCGATGGCGATGGCCGGGGCGGGCGTGTTCTCGATCAAGCCGGCCTCGAGGTCCTTGAGGTACTCGGTGTAGGAGTGTACGGCCTCCTCCTCGAGGTAGCCGACGAAGCGGTGCGCGAACTTGGGGGAGACGAGGTACCCGACGAAGTAGGCGTTGAAGAAGACGCCCTGGGTGGCGAGCACGAGCGCACGCTCGCACCACAAGGGCTGCGTCACCTCCATGAAGGTCATGAGATGCATGCGCTCGTTCTGGGCCTCCTCCATGAGCGCGCGGATCCAGCCGCGGCTGTGCTCGAAGCGGCGGAGCGAGCGCAGGTGCAGCAGCACGCCGCCCACCATGGGCGGCACCGCCGCGACCGTCTCCAGCAGCAGCGCGTGGCTGGCGTGCCGGCGCTGGAAGAAGAGGTCGCTGCCCGCGCACAGCGTCCGCACGATGAGTTACGCCACCTTGTCCGCCACCGCCCTCGGCTTGTGGTGCTTGGCCACGTCGATGGACGTGTCCGGCCGGTACGTGTCCCACGGCCTGAAGGAGAACCACGACCACTCCGTGCCGTCGTCCTCGACGAGCTTCCGCGGCTTGATGCCCCAATAGCTCGGCACGGCCTTCTTGTTCTGCTCCGGCGTAGTTGCGCCCTGGGGCTTTCAAGTGGCTTCTTCTTTTTTGGCATGCGGGCCGGCGGCAGTGCTGGCCATCCGCGCGGGGAAGATCCTCGCGGTGGCGGGCATGATGCCCCTCGCGCTCGCGGCGAGTCTGGACGCCGGCTCGGCGGCGGCGAAGAGGCGGGGGCCCAGGTGGCGCAGTAGCGTGGCTCCGGCCATCCGTGAGCTCATGATGGTGGCTGTTGAACAACTAATAAATTGGTCGAAAAGCTTTGGGGGTATTTATGTTGGGATCGGATCGAATGGGAGGTCTTGGTGGCTGGGAAGTGATTTTTGTTGAGCTCTTTTACGGTACCCCTAAATGAATGTGAGCCATCCATCCATCTTAATCTGACAGCTAATCTTACATGGTACTCCAATAAAGATCATAGGGAGTACTATCTCAAAAAAATATGGAGTACCTTGATGTTAGGGGTAATACCGTAATCATGGGTGATTTATTTATTTCTCAATCATATATCAATTTATTACAAAAATACTAAATAGAATGAGATTCCTATTTAATATGAACTTGATTGTAAGGGTGTGAACGCAGACTTTAAACAGAAATTTGTCATGAACCCTAATCCCAAATCAATATCATTCGCAAAAAGCAAAATCTCAAAATCGAGATGATGATCATGTGTGGCGGGGCATGCTGATCACAGGGTCATCACCACTGAGGGGATTAGGATTAGGCCACATCAGTTCGCAATCCAAGTTATGCACCCGTGATGTGTATATCAATGGCCACCGCTGGTAGTTGCGCCTACGCGAATTGGTCGGGGGATGACTCCGATGTGGGATACTGGCGCATCATGGATGCGTGAGGAGGAGTGCAGTCCTCCTACGGCGCCATAGTTCAATTAATCTGCAATTAACAGAAATTCATGGATGGCTACAAGACGAAGTCTCCAGCCGCTACCACGATGGGGAACAAATAGTGCGATCACTGCGGGCTGATGCGGTTGATTCGGTTGGAATAGAAGTCAAAAGAACAAGACAAAAGTTCTAAAATACCCTTGTAGATGGATGGTTGGATTTATCCGGCACTCCCTCCTCTCCCTAGGGAGTACCAGGGTACTGTAAAAACTCTCTTTTTGTTGGTGTTGATCTGGTAAACTGACTGATGGCAGGAAACGTCCTGCTGGAGATGGTTTTATAAGGGAACTCGAGTGTCGGGAACGTCTCGGCCCGCACGGCAGGGCACGGTGCTTCCCGGAAATGTCAGGCCAACTCCACGGCGCGACCCTATTCTATCCGCGCGCGTCTGTTTGAGGTAAAACGAACGAACTAAACGGTTCAGTGCGTGGGCGTAAACAAACTTTTGTTCATTTTTTGTCCACTTCTGACTCATCCCGGCCCAAGTTTGCGCCGCTTTTGAGGTGAAACGGACAGCACGCGGATGCGCGGGCCATCTGCGCGTATCCTCCCCTGGCCCGCCCGTCGATGGCACAGGGGCGCCTTTTTCTATCCGCCCCCTCCCTCTCTTCGGCTGCACGCCCTCCATTCTTCTCCACTCTTCCCCGCTCTTCCCTCGCCGCCGCCGCCGTCCACTGCTGCCATTGTAGCTGTGCAGCTCGGACGCGCGCTCGCCCAGCCCCTTCCTCTCGGCGCCCCCGAGCTACCCAACCACGGCCACCTATTTTCCACACCCGCCGGTCGGATTTGGGGCGGATCCGGTCGGTCTTAAACTCGCCCGGCTGTCGGAGGCCGCGCCACGCCATGGACTGGCCGGGCAGCGGGGCGGAAGGCCATGGCAAGGCCGCAAGGCCACATGCAGGCAGTGGCACCTCCTGTAGCCGCTCGGATCTACACCGTCAGTGGTCCGCCGGCAGATACACGAATGGCGGTCGGCTGGGCTCGGTGCTAGCCCAAAAGCTCATCGGCGCACCGTTGCCGCTCATTAAGTGCGACCACTGCCTAAAGATGGTCGTGCCCCGCGTGTCTACAATGCCGGAACATCCCGGATGGGTGTTCATCAAGTTCTTAAACGATGGTGTATGTGTTCTTTTTAGCTTCGGTTTGTGCTCTAGATTTGACTAGTTGTGCTGACTTAAATTTTTGTTGTGTAGAATGGATGCAAGTTTTGATATTAGGAAGAAGAGTACATCGATATATTGATAGAGTACAATTTAGTAGATGTTCGTGCACTTTTAGCTAGCATAGAGGCTGTAGATGAGACAAGTGCACTTATTGCTAGATTAGAGGCTCGACACGAGACTAGATGCGAGGAAGCAACCTCTACTTCTTTAGACTGGAAAAATAAAGAAACACGCAAGATGGAGCGGCTCCTCCGCAGATCAACAATGAATGCATCGAGAAGGCACTAATCCAACTTACAGGAGCAATTATGGAAGTTGGATATCTTCTAAAATGTATTCTTGTGGTTTTTGTTTTCTTTGGTCTTACTTTTATAATCAAAATTTGGTGATGTATTCTCTGTACCAAGAATGAATGATGAAAAAAATATAAGGGCTTACAAAGAAAAAAAAACGCGGACACGATGCGGCCGGGTGTTGGGCGCACGGCCACCGCATCCTAAAATACAGCCGGACACGACCCCATTGCCCTACCCAAATGGACAAAATTCGAACAAAACAAACATCCATTTAAGGTCGCACGGTGGAGTTGGCCTTACTAGACAACATGTGGGCACGCTCCCTGGATAGAGAAGGAGAAAAAAAAAGACATGTGCGCACTCGCCCAACAGCTAACTGTCATGGATGATCCAATTCTTGTGTGGTTCGGTTCAAAATAAAAATAGTCTTTTATGTTGTTACACATACTAGTACTATTTTTTGTGCACGAGGGGCTGCTAGCAGAGTACTTCAATTTAGAAAGGTGAGCATATTTAATTTTACATAGTTGTACCTACCACACAATAATGCAGTAGTGCGGCGGGCTCGGCCGGCGCGCGGTGGAAAAAGTCCAAAATAAACCTTAAAGTTGTAGACAAAAACTAAATTAAACTTCAAACTTTGAATCCTAGAAATTAGTACTCTGAACTTGCAATTCCGGTCTATTTTGAACCCTAGATCTGTCTAGCAAACTGGGAATAGTATTATCCCGGCCGAGATAACCAGCTACTCTCACGGACAAGAATCTGGGCCGGCCCACTATAACAGAACAAGAATTTGTGAAATTTAAAAAATGTTCACACATTTCTAAAATTGTTCAGAAGTTAAAAATATGTTCCTATTTTTATTGTTGGCGCAAATTCAATTCATTTTGTGTTTTTCAGGAACTGTGTGGAATTTTAAAATTCGATTTACATTTTAAAAAAATGTTCGCGTGTTCAGAAAAATCACATTTGTCAAAAAATGTTCAGAATACCAACAGTTTTTCAGATGCTATGATTTTTTTTCAGATTTTCAAAATTGTGTTACATTTTTAAAATATGTTTTTGGAATTTCGTAAATAATGTTTTTAAAAAATGTTTTGGATTGTTCACCCGCAAAAAAAAAGTTTTGGATTGTTGGTTGCGGAATTGACTGGGCCGGCCCACCAAACATAAAGCGACTTTCAGAAAATTGTAACATTTCAAGAATGTTCACGAGTTTCAGAAAATGTGTTTGGGGCTTTAAAAAAAATATGTGTACAATGTAAAGAAAATGTTTGCGTGTTGTACAAAAATGTGTCATAACGTTAATAGAATATACGTGACATGTAATAGAAAAAAGTATATGCGAATTTAAAAATGATGAGTGTTCGTGTAGTTTGGTAAAATGTGTATTGTCATTAAGAAAATGTAAAATATGTATTTCTAAAAATATTACCATGTATTCAAAAAAGTTTTGAAACATTAATTTTAAAATGTCCATAATGTATTAGAAAATATCAAAAGTTTATAAAAAAAAATTAATTTGTGTGTTTAAAATGTTCATCGCGTACTGAGAAAAATTAGACATGTGTAAAAATGAAAAAGAAAACATAAAAGAAAAAAAGACCAGTGCGCGCGCGAGCGGCTGCGCTACTGGGCCGGCCAAATTCAGCAAATACCAGGCAACTCCTTTCAAGGTTTAAACTAGACCAAGATTATAAAGTTTGGTGTGCTGATTTCAGGGATTGAGAGTTTGGGATTTGATTTAGCTTTCGCCTACCAATTCAAGGTTTGTTTTGGACTTTTTTCGTTCCGGGGCAGAGCGGCAGTGCAGTGCAGCCGTTGTTGGGGAACGTAGCAGAAATTTAAAAAATTTCTACGCATCACCGAGATCAATCTATGGAGTCATCTAGCAACGAGGGGAAGAGGAGTGCATCTACATACCCTTGTAGATCGCGAGCGGAAGCGTTCAAGAGAACGGGGTTAATGGAGTCGTACTCGTCGTGATCCAAATCACCGATGACCGAGCGCCGAACAGACGGCACCTCCGCGTTCAACACACGTACGGTTGGGAGAGACGTCTCCTCCTTCTTGATCCAGCAAGGGGAGAGGAGAGGTTGATGGAGATTCAGCAGCACGACGGCGTGGTGGTGGAAACAGCGGGATCTCAGCAGGGCTTCGCCAAGCACCAACGAGAGGGAGAGGTGTCACGAAGGAAGAGGGAGGCGCCAGGGACTTGGGTGCGGCTGCCCTCCCTCCCCTCCACTATATATAGGGGCCAGGGGGGCGCCGGCCCCTCTAGATCCCATCTAGATGGGGGGGGCGGCCAAGGGGTGGCTTGGCCCCCAAGCCAAGTGGAGGCGCCCCCACCCCTAGGGTTTCCAACCCTAGGCGCAAGGGGAGGCCCAAGGGGGGCGCACCAGCCCACCAGGGGCTGGTTCCCTTCCCACTTCAGCCCGTGGGGCCCTCCGGGATAGGTGGCCCCACCCGGTGGACCCCCAGGACCCTTCCGGTGGTCCCGATACAATACCGGTGACCCCCGAAACTTGCCCGGTGGTCGAAACTGGTCTTCCTATATATAAATCTTTACCTACGGACCATTCCGGAACTCCTCGTGACGTCTGGGATCTCAGCCGGGACTCCGAACAACTTTTGGGTTACCGCATACTAATATCTCTACAACCCTAGCATTACCGAACCTTAAGTGTGTAGACCCTACGGGTTCGGGAACCATGCAGACATGACCGAGACAACTCTCCGGCCAATAACCAACAGCGGGATCTGGATAACCATGTTGGCTCCCACATATTCCATGATGATCTCATCGGATGAACCACGATGTCGAGGATTCAATCAATCCCGTATTCAATTCCCTTTGTCAATCGGTACGTTACTTGCCCGAGATTCGATCGTCGGTATCCCAATACCTTGTTCAATCTCGTTACCGGCAAGTCACTTTACTCGTTCCGTAACACATCATCCCGTGACCAACTACTTAGTCACACTGAGCTCATTATGATGATGCATTACCGAGTGGGCCCAGAGATATCTCTCCATCATACGGAGTGACAAATCCCAGTCTCGATTCATGCCAACCCAACAGACATTTTCGGAGATACCTGTAGTGTACCTTTATAGCCACCCAGTTACGTTGTGACGTTTGGCACACCCAAAGCACTCCCACGGTATCTGGGAGTTGCACAATCTCATGGTCTAAGGAAATGATACTTGACACTTAGAAAAGCCCTAGCAAACGAACTACACGATCTTGTGCTATGCTTAGGATTGGGTCTTGTCCATCACATCATTCTCCTAATGATGTGATCCCGTTATCAATGACATCCAATGTACATGGTCAGGAAACCATAACCATCTATTGATCGACGAGCTAGTCAACTAGAGGCTTGCTAGGGACATGTTGTGGTCTATATATTCACACATGTATTACGATTTCCGGATAACACAATTATAGCATGAACAATAGACAATTATCATGAACAAGGAAATATAATAATAATCATTTTATTATTGCCCCTAGGGCATATTTCCAACAGTCTCCCACTTGCACTAGAGTCAATAATCTAGTTACATTGTGATGAATCGAACACCCATAGAGTTTTGGTGTTGATCATGTTTTGCTCGAGGGAGAGGTTTAGTCAACGGATCTGTGACACTCAGGTCCATATGCACTTTACAAATATCTATGTCTCCATTTTGAACATTTTCACGAATGGAGTTGAAGCGACGCTTGATATGCCTGGTCTTCCTGTGAAACCTGGGCTCCTTGGCAAGGGTAATAGCTCCAGTGTTGTCACAGAAGAGCATCGGGCCCGACGCATTGGGAATAACTCCTAGGTCGGTAATGAACTCCTTCACCCAGATTGCTTCTTGTGCTGCCTCTGAGGCTGCCATGTACTCCGCTTCACATGTAGATACCGCCACGATGCTTTGCTTGCAACTGCACCAGCTGACCGCCCCACCATTCAAAATATACACATATCCGTTTTGTGACTTGGAGTCATCCAGATCTGTGTCGAAGCTAGCATCGATGTAACCCTTTACGACAAGCTCTTCGCCACCTCCATAAACAAGAAACATATCCTTAGTCCTTTTCAGGTACTTCCGGATATTCTTGACCGCTGTCCAGTGTTCCATGCCGGGATTACTTTGATACCTTCCTTCCAAACTTACGGCAAGGTTTATATCAGGTCTGGTACACAGCATGGCATACATGATAAACCCTATGGCCGACGCATAGGGGACGACACTCATATTTTCTCTATCTTCTGCCCTGGTCGGGCATTGAGCCGTGATCAATCTCATACCATGCAGCACAGGCAAGAACCCCTCCTTTGACTGATCCATATTGAACTTCTTCAATATCTTGTCAAGGTACGTACTCTGTGAAAGACCAATGAGGCGTCTTGATCTATCTCTATAGATCTTGATGCCTAATATGTAAGCAGCTTCTCCAAGATCCTTCATTGAAAAACACTTGTTCAAGTAGGCCTTTATGCTTTCCAAGAATTCTATATCATTTCCCATCAATAGTATGTCATCCACATACAATATGAGAAATGCTACAGAGCTCCCACTCACTTTCTTGTAAACGTAGGCTTCTCCATAAGTCTGTGTAAACCCAAATGCTTTGATCATCTCATCAAAATGAATGTTCCAACTCCGAGATGCTTGCACCAGCCCTTGGAGCTTGCACACCTTGTCAGCATTCTTAGGATCGACAAAACCTTCTGGCTGCATCATATACAATTCTTCCTCAAGGAAACCATTAAGGAATGCTGTTTTGACGTCCATTTGCCATATCTCATAATCATAGAATGCGGCGATTGGTCACATTACCATCCGCGTCTGTCTTCTTCTTAAAGATCCATTTATTTTCTATGGCTCGCCGATCATCGGGCAAGTCAGTTAAAGTCCATACTTCGTTTTCATACATGGATCCTATCTCGGATTTCATGGCTTCCAGTCATTTGTTGAAATCTGGGCCCGCCATCGCTTCTTCATAGTTCGAAGGTTCACCATTGTCTAACAACATGATTTCCAGGACAGGGTTTGCCGTACCACTCTGGTGTGGAATGTGTCCTTGTGGACCTACGAAGTTCAGTAGCAACTTGATCTGAAGTTTCATGATCATCATCATTAACTTCCTCTCTAGTCGGTGCAGGCACCTCAGGAACATTTTCCTGAGCTGCGCCACTCTCCGGTTCAAGAGGCAATACTTCATCAAGTTCTACTTTCCTCCCACTTACTTCTTTCGAGAGAAACTCTTTCTCTAGAAAGGATCCATTCTTGGCAACAAAGATCTTGCCTTCGGATCTGAGGTAGAAGGTATACCCAATTGTTTCTTTAGGGTATCCTATGAAGACACATTTTTCTGATTTGGGTTCAAGCTTTTCAGGTTGAAGTTTCTTCACATAAGCATCGCATCCCCAAACTTTTAGAAACGACAGCTCATGTTTCTTTCCAAACCATAATTCATACGGTGTCGTCTCAAGGGATTTCGACGGAGCCCTATTTAAAGTGAATGTAGCAGTCTCTAAAGCATAGCCCCAAAAGGACAACGATAGATCGGTAAGAGACATCATAGATCGCACCATATCCAATAGAGTGCGATTACGACGTTTGGACACACCATTACGCTGAGGTGTTCCAGGCGGCGTGTGTTGTGAAACTATTCCACATTTCCTTAAGTGCGTGCCAAATTCGTGACTCAAATATTCTCCCCCACGATCTGAACGCAAGAACTTGATTTTCCTATCACGTTGATTCTCAACCTCACTCTGAAATTCCTTGAACTTTTCAAAGGTCTCAGACTTGTGTTTCATTAAGTAGACATACCCATATCTACTCAAGTCATCAGTGAGAGTGAGAACATAACGATAGCCACCGCGAGCCTCAACACTCATTGGTTCGCTCCATTGTTTCGGAGAACGGAGTCTTGGTCATTTTGCCCATGAGGCATGGTTCGCACCTGTCAAATGAATCATAATCAAGAGACTCCAAAAGTCCATCTGCATGGAGTTTCTTCATGCGTTTGACACCAATGTGACCAAGGCGGCAGTGCCACAAGTATGTGGGACTATGATTATCAACCTTACATCTTTTGGTATTCACACTATGAATATGTGTAAAATCACGTTCGAGATTAAATAAGAATAAACCATTGACCAGCAGGGCATGACCATAAAACATATCTCTCATATAAATAGAACAACCATTATTCTCGGATTTAAATGAGTAGCCATCTCATATTAAACGAGATCCTGATACAATGTTCATGCTCAAAGCTGGCACTAAATAACAATTATTGAGGTTTAAAACTAATCCTGTAGGTAAATATAGAGGTAGCGTGCCGACGGCGATCACATCGACCTTGGAACCATTCCCGACGTGCATTGTCACCTCGTCCTTCGCCAGTCTCCCCTTATTCCGCGACTCCTGATTTGAGTTACAAATATGAGCAACCGTACCGGTATCAAATACCCAGGAGCTACTACGAGTACTGGTAAGGTACACATCAATAACATGTATATCAAATATACCTTTGGTGTTGCCGGCCTTCTTGTCCGCTAAGTACTTAGGGCAGTTCCGCTTCCAGTGACCACTTCCCTTGAAATAAAAACACTCAGTCTCGGGCTTGGGTCCATTCTTTGGCTTCTTCCCGGCAGCTTGCTTACCGGACGCGGCAACCCCCTTGCCGTCCTTCTTGAAGTTCTTTTTACCCTTGCCTTTCTTGAACTTAGTGGTTTTATTCACCATCAACACTTGATGTTCCTTTTTGATTTCCACCTCCGCTGATTTTAGCATCGAATATACCTCAGGAATGGTCTTCTCCATCCCCTTCATATTGAAGTTCATCACAAAGCTCTTGTAGCTAGGTGGGAGCGACTGAAGGATTCTGTCAATGACCGCATCATCCGAGAGATTAACTCCCAGCTGAGACAAGTGGTTGTGCAACCCAGACATTTTGAGTATGTGCTCGCTGACAGAACTATTCTCCTCCATCTTACAACTGTAGAACTTGTCGGAGACTTCATATCTCTCGACCCGGGCATGAGCTTGGAAAACCATTTTCAGCTCTTGGAACATCTCATATGCTCCATGTTGCTCAAAATGCTCCTGGAGCCCCGGTTCTAAGCTGTAAAGCATGCCGCACTGAACCAGGGAGTAATCATCAACACGGGACTGCCAAGCATTCATAACGTCTTGGTTTGCTAGGGGTGGCGCTTCACCTAGCGGTGCTTCAAGGACATATGCTTTCTTGGCAGCTATGAGGATGATCCTCAAGTTCCAGACCCACTCCGTATAGTTGCTACCATCGTCGTTCAGCTATAGGAATGCGTTGAAGTTGAGGACAACATTAGCGTGGGCCATTTGATCTACAAGACATATTGCAAAGATTTTAGACTATGTTCATAATAATTAAGTTCATCTAATCTAATTATTAATGAAATCCCACTCAGATAGACATCCCTCTAGTCATCTAAGTGATACATGATCCGAGTCAACTAGGTCGTGTCCGATCATCACGTGAGACGGACTAGTCATCATCGGTGAACATTTTCATGTTGATCGCATCTTCTATACGACTCATGTTCGACCTTTCGGTCTTCCATGTTCCGAGGCCATGTCTGTACATGCTAGGCTCGTCAAGTCAACCTAAGTGTATTGCGTGTGTAAATCTGGCTTACACCCGTTGTATGCGAATGTTAGAACCTATCACATCCGATCATCACGTGGTGCTTCGGAACAACGGACCTTAGCAACGGTGCACAGTTAGGGGGGAACACTTTCTTGAAATTATTGCGAGGGATCATCTTATTTATGCTACCGTAATTCTATGCAAATAAGATGTAAAACATGATAAACATCACATGCAATCAAATAGTGACATGATATGGCCAATATCATTTTGCTCCTTTTGATCTCCATCTTTGGGGCACCATGATCATCGTCGTCACTGGCATGACACCATGATCTCCATCATCATGATCTCCATCATCGTGTCTTCATGAAGTTGTCTCGTCAACTATTACTTCTACTACTATGGCTAATGGTTAGCGATAAAGTAAAGTAATTACATGACGTTTATGTTGACACGCAGGTCATAAATAAATTAAGACAACTCATATGGCTCCTGCCGGTTGTCATACTCATTGACATGCAAGTCGTGATTCCTATTACAAGAACATGATCAATCTCATACATCACATATATCATTCATCACATCCTTTTGGCCATATCACATCACACGACATATGCTGCAAAAACAAGTTACACGTCCTCTAATTGTTGTTGCAAGTTTTTACGTGGCTGCTATAGGTTTCTAGCAAGAACGTTTCTTACCTACGCCAAAACCATAACGTGATATATCAATTTCTATTTACCCTTCATAAGGACCATTTTCATCGAATCCGATCCGACTAAAGTGGGAGAGACAGACACCCGCTAGCCACCTTATGCAACTAGTGCATGTCAGTCGGTGGAACTAGTCTCACGTAAGCGTACGTCTAAGGTCGGTCCGGGCCGCTTCATCCCACGATGCCGCCGAATCAAAATAAGACTAGTAATGGCAAGTAAATTGACAAAATCAATGCCCACAACAACTTGTGTTCTACTCATGCATAGAAACTACGCATAGACCTAGCTCATGATGCCACTGTTGGGGAACGTAGCAGAAATTTAAAAATTTTCTACGCATCACCAAGATCAATCTATGGAGTCATCTAGCAACGAGGGGAAGAGGAGTGCATCTACATACCCTTGTAGATCACGAGCGGAAGGGTTCAAGAGAACGGGGTTGATGGAGTCCTACTCGTCGTGATCCAAATCACCGATGACCGAGCGCCGAACGGACGGCACCTCCGCGTTCAACACACGTACGGTTGGGAGAGACGGCTCCTCCTTCTTGATCCAGCAAGGGGAGAGGAGAGGTTGATGGAGATCCAGCAGAACGACGGCGTGGTGGTGGAAGCAGCATGATCTCGGCAGGGCTTCGCCAAGCACCAATGAGAGGGAGAGGTGTCACGGAGGGAGAGGCAGGCGCCAGGGACTTGGGTGCGGCTGCCCTCCCACCCCTCCACTATATATAGGGGCCAGGGGGTGCCGGCCCCTCTAGATCCCATCTAGATGGGGGGCGGCCAAGGGGTGGCTTGGCCCCCAAGCCAAGTGGAGGCGCCCCCCACCCATAGGGTTTCCAACACTAGGCGCAGGGGGAGGCCCAAGGGGGGCGCACCAGCCCACCAGGGGCTGGTTCCCTTCCCACTTCAGCCCATGGGGCCCTCCGAGATAGGTGGCCCCACCCGGTGGACCCCCGGGACCCTTCCGGTGGTCCCGGTACAATACCGATGACCCCCGAAACTTTCCCGGTGGCCGAAACTGGTCTTCATATATATAAATCTTTACCTCCGGACCGTTCCGGAACTCCTCGTCACGTCCGGGATCTCATCTGGGACTCCGAACAACTTTCGGGTTACCGCATACTAATATCTCTACAACCCTAGCATTACCGAACCTTAAGTGTGTAGACCCTATGGGTTCGGGAACCATGCAAACATGACCGAGACAACTCTCCGGCCAATAACCAACAGCGGGATCTGGATAACTATGTTGGCTCCCACATATTCCATGATGATCTCATCGGATGAACCACGATGTCGACGATTCAATCAATCCCGTATTCAATTCCCTTTGTCAATCGGTACATTACTTGCCCGAGATTCGATCGTCAGTATCCCAATACCTTGTTCAATCTCGTTACCGGCAAGTCACTTTACTCGTTCTATAACACATCATCCCGTGACCAACTACTTAGTCACACTGAGCTCATTATGATGATGCATTACCGAGTGGGCCCAAAGATACCTCTCTGTCATACGGAGTGACAAATCCCAGTCTCGATTCATGCCAACCCAACAGACACTTCCGGAGATACCTGTAGTGTACCTTTATAGCCACCCAGTTACGTTATGACGTTTGGCACACCCAAAGCACTCCCATGGTATCCGGGAGTTTCACAATCTCATGGTCTAAGGAAATGATACTTGACACTTAGAAAAGCTCTAGCAAACGAACTACACGATCTTGTGCTATGCTTAGGATTGGGTCTTGTCCATCACATCATTCTCCTAATGATGTGATCCCGTTATCAATGACATCCAATGTCCATGGTCAGGAAACAGTACCATCTATTGATCAACGAGCTAGTCAACTAGAGGCTTACTAGGGACATGTTGTGGTCTATATATTCACACATGTATTACGATTTCCGGATAACACAATTATAGCATGAACAATAGACAATTATCATGCACAAGGAAATATAATAATAACCATTTATTATTGCCTCTAGGGCATATTTCCAACAGCCGTTGCCTAGTCTAAACGGAATCAACCGCTTGCCGTGCAAGTCTTTGTCTGGTTGACTAGTCAACTCTTGTGTATGGGCTTTATAATTCGGTCTTTACGGGCTATTCGGTCTTTGAGACAACAGGACCCAACAGACCATAATGACTTCGGTCTTTTGTTTGTGCTGGCCGTTTTTTATTCGGTCTTTTCTAGTTTGGTCTTTTCAGGTTCAGTCTCGGTCTTTTCGGGTTCGTTTTTCTGTCTTCGGTTTTTATGCCCGGGGTGATTCGCTGGGGCCTCTTTGATGCAGAGGAAAATTCCAGGGAATCCAAGAGGACCTTAACCATGATCTGCATTCAGAGCCAGAAAGTTAGACCACATTTCCAAGCCCCCTCCCCCCGCCCAACTGTCATTAGGATGATACACAGGGCCGGTCCTGAGATTTTAGGGGCCCGGGGCGAAAGTAAAGATCGGGGGCCCTTAGTATATATAGTTTGTGTGGGGATATATGGGCCTTAATGTAAGCAACATAACAATTATAGTAATATTGTTGTATGTATTTTTTATCATAAATTTAAAAAGCAATATTGATATGAAATACAATTTATACACACAATGCTGAAAATAAACAAATTTGCATCAAAAGTTTAACAGTAAAAACCATGCATGCATCATGTTAACGAAGATAAATTACTTAATTAGCAATAAACAAAGTGATAATGATCACCTATTAAAATTGGCGGAGAAAGGAAATTGCGGCAGCCAAATTTGCACCAAAATTTTAGCCTAAATCAGCATGATCTCCTGCAATCGCCGGTGATCTCCCGCGATTTTGGCCTGCATGCAAATCATCGCAGTGCAATTTTTCAGCAGCCATTGTGCGCAACCGCGGTTGTTTCTGCTGCGGTTTAAAATCATGAATATGATAATACCTTGGATCGGCTGAATCGCTGCCGGTGATTGTCCGATCCGGCGCTCGGCGATGACGCGATCTGTATATGCGTCCGCGACATGCGCTCGGCGATGTCTGGATGATGGCGCAATCTGGCACTGGCCTGGAGTAGAGGTGGAAGAATAGACTTCATCCTTGAAACAGCGACTCGCGTTCGCATCCAGAGATCATGATCGTGGTTGGGGGATACTCGAAGACGTGAACTCACAATCGGATCTCAGAACTTCTTTTTAGATGGGAATTAGGAAACTGAACGGGCGTCACCCAATCAACTCGTATGAGCCTATGACTATAGGGCCATCACCGAAGGAGTGGATGTGCTCGTGCGTGGGCTACCAAGCTGCGTAGGGTGATTGATTGCCAACCCAGCGTAGCTTCGACGGCTTCGGGCGTGGGCTAGCCAACTGCGCGACATGCGCTCATCGTAGGCCTATGTACATACCTATATGGGGGCCCCTGGACATTGGGGGCCCGGGGCGGCCGCCCCCTGCCCCCCCTCAGGGCCGGCCCTGATGATACACACGTTGCACTGCTGGAATTTAGTCCATCTTGGGCAGCCCAATAACTATTTCAGAAATTCCTAATAAATCCTAGAGGCCCACTTAGCCCATTTGTGCAAGGCAAGGAATACTACTAAAGTTTAGTCCCACATTGCTAGTTTAGTGGGAGTTGGACCTCCTTATAAGGGAGGTTCTTTCCCCACTTGTACGAGCATGAGAACAAAAGGGATATCCACGCACGCTCCTCCTCCGCCGCCCGCCTCACCACGCCACGTCTCGTCATGACGCGCCGCGGGTTGCGGGAATGAGCCGGGCCGATGTCTAAATTTTTGCCACGCACTACGGGTATATGAAAGGTCACTCAGGAGCTGGAAAGTTTTTGCTGTAGTGGATATTGAATACGAACGCTGCACCCTCCGGCCGCTGTCTGTTCGTTTCATCTCCCGCATTCCCTTCAGCTCCCGGCGCAGCCTCTCGCCTCCTTCTCTTGCGCCTATAAAAGGGAGGTCGCTCCTCTCAGAGAGAGGCACCAGAACTTCTCCTTCCTCTCGCCACCGGTTCCAATCTCTGAGCTGCTGCTGTCTTCCTCATCCCGGCTTGCGGCGTGCACTGTAGGTCGAGACAGTAGGCCTCCGAAACCGCACCTCTTTGAGTCCTGTACGGGAGAAGGGTGATAAGGTTTTTGGGGAGCGCTCTGCGCGACTACTGACTAACTCCTTCGTCACGGACGCCCCGGACTCCGACGGCTACTTCCCCGACGACGACTTCTTCCCCGACGTCGACAACCTCCTCGACGACATGGCTGGCGAGGACACCGACCCCAAGTCCAGTGCTACTGCTGCTGCTATCCCGTATGTGTTCTTCTTTCTGTTAGATATCCTGCCACAGTTTCTCATACTAGTACTTGCCCTAAATATGTTAGGTTGTACCTCATATATGCAACTAGTTCTACTGTCTGCTATAGTATGATAAGCTACGGTTCATATATGCAGAAGCTATTTTCCTTCTCTCTGTCAGAACGCATGACTTATTTTATCTCTACTACATTAGTCATCCTTTATCTAGTATTTCTGTTAATAAAATCATTCGGTAAATTGCTCATATTTCCAACAATCCAAAAACCTTATTATAGGCAATTTACCCCGAGTGGTTTTGCTACTTGCATGAGACCTCCTATGTTTGAGGGTATCCACTATAAGAGGTGGCGCGTGAGAGCAGTCTTATGGTTTCAAACCATGAGTTGCTATGACGCCACTCTCGGCAAACCTGAAGGAGAGCTTGATGCTCAACAGGCACAAGCATTTCAGAAAATGGATACTCTGTTTAAGGCTGCTCTCTTGAGTGTTCTTGGTGAGAACATAGTTGATGCTTATGCGTCAATTGACAATGGAAAAGATATGTGGGATGCACTCGAGGCCAAGTTTGGGGTCTCGGATGCTGGCACTGAGCTGTACATCATCGAGCAATTCTATGATTACAGGATGAATGAAGAGTGCTCCGTGGTTGAGCAAGCTCATGAGATACAGTCATTTGCTAGAGAACTTGAGCACTTCAGTTGTATGCTATCGGACAAGTTTGTTGCCGGAGGTATCATCACTAAGCTTCCTCCTTCATGGAGGAACTTTGCTACCTTGCTGAAGCATAAGAGGCAGGAGTTTTCCGTCCCGGATCTCATTGGCACTCTTGATGTGGAAGAAAAGGTGAGAGCAAAGGACACACGTGCTCGAGGTATTGAGGGAGGATCTAGTGCCAATGTGGTACAGAAGCAGAACTTCCAGCCCCACAAGTTCAAGAACAAGGGCAAGTTTGATGTAAAAGCAAAGTTTGATGGGAAGAACAAGGCTGTGCAACACACGAACTTCAAGAAGAAGAATGGCAAGAAGAAAGGTGCTTGTCATGTGTGTGGGGATCCTGATCATTGGGCTCCTAGTTGCCCTAATCGCTATGACAAGCGTCATCCTGGGAAAGGCGGCAAGACCTCTAATGTTGTCATTGGAGACACTGACATGAAGGATGCTGGGTATGGTATATTTCCCACTATTCTTTCAGTATGTCATTCTCCTGACTGGTTGATTGACACGGGTGCTAATGTGCAAGTATGCGGTGATATTTCCATGTTTTCGTCTTATGAGACCGCAGGGACTTCAACCGTGCTGATGGGCAACGGTTCAAGTGCTTCTGTTCGTGGTGTTGGCACGGTCGATCTGAAGTTTACTTCGGGGAAGATCGTGCGGCCGAAGAATGTGCATTATGTCCCCTCCGTCAATAAAAATCTTGTTAGCGGATCTCTTCTGTGTGGAGATGGCTACAAGCTTGTCTTTGAGTCGAATAAATTTGTAATATCCAAGTATGGAACCTTTGTTGGTAAAGGCTATGAGTCAGGAGGCTTGTTTCGTTTATCCTTATCAGACGTTTGCAATAAAGTTGTTAATCATATTTGCAATAATAGTGAATCCAATGTGTGGCATTCACGTCTTTGTCATGTTTACTTTGGTTGCATGTCGCGACTAGCAAAGTTGAACTTAATCCCTAGTTTCACCACCGTCAAGGGATCTAAGTGTCAAGTGTGTGTGCAAGCTAAGCAACCTCGTAAGTCTCACACGACTGCGGAAATAAGAAATCTTGCACCACTAGAGCTCATACATTCAGATCTATGTGAAATGAATGGTGTGTTGACAAAAGGTGGAAAGAAATATTTTATAATGTTAATTGATGACTCCACTAGATACTACCGTGTGTATCTTCTGAAATCTAATGATGAGACTTTGAACTTTTTCAAGATCTATAAAGCTGAAGTGGAAAACCAACTTGATCGAAAAATCAAGAGGCTTAGGTCCGACCGTGGTGGAGAGTATTTTTCCAATGAGTTTGATGCTTTTTGTGCGGAACATGGTATAATCCATGAGAGGACTCCTCCCTACTCACCTTAGTCAAATGGGGTGGCCGAAAGAAAGAACCGTACTCTAACTGATTTGGTTAACGCCATGTTAGATACATCGGGTCTCTCCAAGGCATAGTGGGGGGAGGCGATATTGACAGCATGTCATGTCCTGAACCGAGTCCCCACAAAGAACAAAGAGATAACTCCATTCGAGGAATGGGAGAAGAAAAGGTCAAAACTCTCTTATCTGCGAACATGGGGTTGTTTGGCGAAAGTCAATGCTCCAATTTCAAAGAAGCGGAAGCTTGGACCAAAGACTGTGGATTGTGTTTTCCTGGGATATGCTTTTCGTAGCATTGGCTATAGATTCTTGGTTGTAAAATCTGAGGTACCTGACATGCATGTCAGTACGATCATGGAGTCGAATGATGCGACTTTCTTTGAAGATATCTTTCCCATGAAGGATATGACTACCTCATCTAATCAGGAGATGCCTAGTTCATCGAATCAGGAACCAGTTACAATTACCAAACCTGCCATTTCGATAGAACACTTTGAAAGTCCTATGGAGGAGAACAATGAAGTTCCTACTAGGAGCAAGAGACAAAGGATTGCAAAGTCCTTTGGTGATGATTTTCTTGTGTATCTCATAGATGACACTCCCAGTTCTATTTCAGAGGCCTATGCATCTGAAGATGCTGACTACTTGAAGGAAGTGGTTCATAGTGAGATGGATTCCATCTTGGCGAATGAAACCTGGGAGATAACTGATCGTCCTTATGGGTGCAAACCTATAGGATGCAAATGGATATTCAAGAAGAAGCTTAGGCCTGATGGTACTATTGAGAAGTACAAGGCTCGGCTCGTGGCTAAGGGTTATACCCAAAAGGAAGGTGAAGACTTCTTTGATACTTACTCACCTGTGGCTCGACTGACCACTATTCGAGTTCTACTTTCACTAGCTGCCTCGCATGGTCTTCTCGTTCATCAAATGGATGTTAAGACTGCTTTCCTAAATGGAGAGTTGGACGAGGAAATTTATATGGAACAACCAGATGGGTTTGTACTAGATGGTCACGAAGGGAAATTGTGCAAGTTGCTGAAGTCTTTGTACGGACTTAAGCAAGCACCCAAACAGTGGCATGAGAAGTTTGAAAGAACTTTAACAGCTGCAGGCTTTGTTGTGAACGAAGCTGACAAATGTGTGTACTATCGCCATGGTGGGGGCGAGGGAGTTATCCTGTGCTTGTATGTTGATGACATACTGATTTTCGGAACAAATCTGAATGTTATTAAGGAGGTTAAGGATTTCCTATCTCGTTGTTTTGAGATGAAGGATCTAAGAGTGGCTGATGTCATTCTGAACATCAAGTTGTCGAGAGACGATGATGGTGGGATTACATTGCTTCAATCTCACTATGTGGAAAAGATCTTGAGTCGCTTTGGCTATAATGACTACAAGCCCTCTCCAACACCATATGATGCGAGTGTGTTACTTCGAAAGAATCGAAGAATTGCTAGAGATCAATTGAAATATTCTCAGATTATTGGCTTGCTTATGTACTTAGCAAGTGCTACAAGACCTGACATCTCTTTTGCTGTTAGCAAACTGAGTTGGTTTGTCTCAAAACCAGGAGATGTGCATTGGAAAGATCTAGAGAGAGTTTTGCGTTATTTGAAAGGCACTGCAAATTATGGAATTCACTACACCGGGCACCCAAAGGTGCTTGAAGGGTATAGTGACTCAAACTGGATCTCAGATGCTGATGAGATAAAGGTCACGAGCGGTTATGTATTCACTCATGGAGGTGGCGCTGTTTCTTGGAAGTCTTGCAAGCAGACCATCTTAACGAGGTCAACAATGGAAGCAGAACTCACAACACTAGATACAGCTACGGTCGAAGCAGATTGGCTTCGCCGGCTCTTGAATGACTTGCCGGTTGTTGAGAAACCGGTACCGGGTATTCTTATGAACTGCGACAATCAAACTGTGATCACGAAAGTGAGCAGCTCAAAGGATAACATGAAGTCATCAAGACACGTTCAGAGAAGGTTAAAGTCTGTCAGAAAAATGAGAAACTCCGGAGTTATTGCATTGGATTATATCCAAACGTCTAAAAATCTGGCAGATCCTTTTACTAATGGTCTATCACGTAATGTGATAGATAATGCATCGAGGGAGATGGGTATGAGACCCACAATATGAGTTGTTCACAGTGGTAACCTATTCTTTGTGATCGGAGATCCCGTGAATTAGACGTGGAAGACAAGCTGTTGGTCAACTGGGAGGAGAGTACCCTTACTGTTAAAATACCACTCCATAAAGATGCAATACTCTCCTAATCTGCATGGCAGGTTGATGTATATCTTAATGTGTTCTAAGTGGCTCTTTGAAGCAGAGATGTTGTCCTGCAGAACATCTTTTGAAGAACGCACCTATATGAGTCTGATTGTTAAACGTCGCAATCTATGAGAGTAGGGTTCTCTCTAGTAAACTCATGAAAGGTCTCGGAGTATGACGCATAAGCTGCACCCGCGGGGAAGACCCACAATAGCCACGTATCAGTCAAGGCTTTATGTGAAGCTAGCTTCGTAGAAAACTTGCAGTTCAAGGCCCAGTCCACTGTTCAAGTTGCTTACTAGTGTAGCATAGAGTTCTAAGTGGAAGTTCAACTTAACAGTCTCCACTGCAGTACCGGTATATAAAACAATATTTTGGAACCAAAGGCAAATTTCTGTGTGCCTCTGGAATCTGGTGGGGGATTGCTGGAATTTAGTCCATTTTGGGCAGCCCAATAACTATTTCAGAAATTCCTAATAAATCCTAAAGGCCCACTTAGCCCATTTGTGCAAGGCAAGGAATACTACTAAAGTTTAGTCCCACATTGCTAGTTTAGTGGGAGTTGGACCTCCTTATAAGGGAGGTTCTTTCCCTACTTGTACGAGCATGAGAACAAGAGGGATATCCACGCGCGCTCCTCCTCCGCCGCCCGCCTCGCCACGCCACGGGAATGAGCCGAGCTGATGTCTAAATTTTGCTACTGCTGCTGTCCCGTATGTGTTCTTCTTTCTGTTAGATATCCTGTCACAGTTTCTTATACTAGTACTTGCCCTAAATATGTTAGGTTCTACCTTATATATGCAACTAGTTCTACTGTCTGCTATAGATATGATAAGCTACGGTTCATATATGCAGAAGCTATTTTCCTTCTCTCTGTCAGAACGCATGACTTATTTTATCTCTACTATATTAGTCATGCTTTATCTAGTATTTTTGTTAATAAAATCATTCGGTAAATTGCTCATATTTCCAACATGCACTGCAGGTTACAACACGTGGGAGTTACTCCATGCCAACTGCAGCCACCCATGATTCATCCACCTGTTCATGGGCGGCCGCATATCGAAGCACAACATGATAAGTTACATCGCACAAGGGGATCGGCTTATTAAAACCATTCAGCTGTGCATCAAGGGCGAGCCCTGGCGATGTCCACGTCGGCAATGGTACGAGACAAAAAGGTTCCTTCGTCGAGAAGAAAGAGAGAAAGAGATTGGCCAGCGGCGCAGCCCCCAGCCCCCATCCCTGATTCCTCTCCCTCTCCCTTTCCCTCGTCTGCCGCCACCAGCCCCACCGCCGCCCTCCCCGTAGCCGCCGCCACCACCGGCGCCCAGGTGTGGCGCTACTCTTCCCCACGGTCCTGACGGCAAGGCGGCAACAAGAGTTAGAAGGCGGACGCGGATGGCCCCGTCAGATCTCGTCCCGATGAAGTCAAGGACGAGCTCCACCCGGACGAGGTCGATCCGCCCCCTGCCACACTTCTCCATCGCGTCACCATATTCGGAGGAGCCGCGACTGTTGCTTGCGCATCTGCTCCTCCCGGAGTTGTCGCCATCGGCAGGAGGAGTGCCGGACCGCGCGCCAATTCGAGGACCGCCGCTCCGGCGAACCGTTGTTTCTGGCCGCCGCCCTCCTCTGGTGCGCCGTCTCGGCCTCCCCCCGCCAGGAGCAGCAGCAGCGCCACATCGGCACCGCCGCGCACCTCGCCGCCGGAGGCTTCGCTGGCGTCGTCAGCAAGACCTGCACCGCGCCCCTCACCCGCGTCACCATCCTCTTCCAGGTAAAAAAAAGGCTTCCCCCACACCCACTCCTTTCTCCCGCGTTCTCGTGTGCACGGACGGGTTGGGAGCTCGGAGGGGATAGGGGAGGGTAGAATCTTGCTTCCGCAGCTGCGAATTTGTGGCCCGAGGGGGGATTTCAGAGCACACGAAGCTCCGATGAGGACTAATTAGAGTTGTCCTTTCGATTTTGCGAGATTCTGTGTCTAGGACATGATTTGACGAGAAAGGAACCCCCCTTTGAATGTGTGGGATTCCTCGTGCCCTGACATCCAAGGAATTTGGGGGCGAAAAGCATGGGGAAAACGTCGGGATTGTAGCAATTAATGTGGTTATCTGAGCGTGAAGGAGGAATTTCCTTCTTTCTCGAGTTGTCAGTGTGCTTCTGGCTTCACACGTAGGCTTTTCAAAGGAAATTGGATGCTGATACTATTAACTTAGTTCCCTAAATGCGATATATAGATTCTTCACTCGCTTTTAACTGATTGCTCCAAACTGTATATCTCTGGTTGACACTTATGAACTACTTATTGTTGTTCATTTACAACACTCTGCTTATATTGTGTCCAATCATCATCCGAAGTTCAGCCTTGGCTGTGAATTTTTTGTATTATATGCTGTTCATAGGTACAAAATTGCAGTCTCTTGAAACTGTTCTTGAATATGAACCCAACAACATTATTTTTGGGTCATGTAACCCATATGTTGATGATGAAGTTTGTAATACGAGCTTGTGACATACTGATCCGAGCTGCCGGAAAAGAATCTCCACCACTACCATGTGTGTTTCTTCTTCTTTTGCTATCCCCGTAATTAATTAGCAGTACTCTTTTGTCCTGCAGAAAATCGTGTGTCATGATCTGATTTTGAAACTGCAGGTTTTGATCGCTCCGGAAGTCACATCGTCGTCAACTAAGCAGTGATCAATGAGCTGGTGAACCTGCACAGGGTGTCTTATCTCGGTGGGAGGCTGCCAGTGAACAATGGAAGGAAGAGCCTGTACACGGCAGGCCCGTTGCCTTTCACTTATGAAGAGTTTCATATCACTCTGCATGACGATAATGATGGCTCTGGCTCCCATAGGTCAGCCATTTTACAATCAATATTTATTTTTTCCCGGGCTGGTTTGTATGTGTTCAGTGTTCTGAATGTATTTTCCTTTTCCTTTTCATTCAGGCGACAAAGGAATTTTAAGGTGGTGGTTAAGTTCGCCGCATGACATCTACAAATGAATTTACAAGTGATTGATCCATGGAGTTCAGATATTTGTCAAATTGCTTGCTATCCTTTATATGAACTATTGTTTTGCCACAACCTAGCACTGTACAGCCAAAGCTATTTTAATCAAACTAAGTGCAAGCTAAGCCGCCGTATTTACTATTATTTGTCCTGAAGATGGACTAACTAGCTCATTTTTTGAATAACACTACATGAGACTCTTAGTTGTTTATCCACGCCATGATGTGACAGGTGAATGTATTATCTGTCAAATTCTGTGAAATATCTGAATAGCATGTGCAAAATAGAGATTTTTTTGTTTGGTTATCGTCAGTCTCGCGGAACATTTGATCTTTATGATTGGTTATATATGGCACTACATTATACTTCGATCTGTATTGTTGACAAAAAAGGAACTGCAGATTTGTTTGTTGCAAAATGGAGATTTTTGTTATTCATTGGGGTGAAATAAACCGTTCACAGCTAATTTTACTCGAGGAATAAAAAATGCATCTTTTCCCCCCCAAAAAGGAGTCTTTCGTCACATCTATCATATAGCATAAATTTGTAGTATCTTATATTACTAGAACATAGAGTTCTTGATGACTAGAAAAAAATATGCTGGTGCCAAAATCAATTAATTGTTGCCATGTTTCCTGTGAAGTAAGTTGACACTATTATCCAAATCTGTCATTTGCATTTTCCTGTGCCAGTAGTAAATTGTGACCTGTCTTTCCCAATACTACTGTTTTTCAGGCGACAACAACAGCTAGCTCCGTACAGGCTAAAGTGTGACAGGGAACCGCTTAACAACAAGTATGTATAAACTTTTGAACCAAAAGCTCTTTACTGAAAGAGCCAGAGTATGCTTATTAATTTATTGTCCACCTCACAGTGGTTGTATTTAGGTTACTTTCTTTGCCCTTAGTTTCAGCATTGACTTATTGTTTGCATATGTGAACACATTTCCATTGTTCTTTTGGTCGATGTGTTGCCGCCGCTGTTATTTTTGCTAGATATGTGAGCCCAAGATGTGTGCTGCTGCTGCTTGTAGTTTTAGTTGCTATCAGAGGAAATGCTCGTATAGTTGTGTTCATTGTTTTGTACTATGTTAATATTTCTGGTTTGCGGTGCAGTCAGTGGGAAATTGGCAGATACTTCCCTCACAATGTTGGCACTGATATGTCGGTGGCCATGTTCAGTCGGCTCCAGGTATCTAGCTATGGTTGTCGCTGCTACGGAGGCCAGAGGAGGAAGCTACGCTCTTCCATGGCGGCCAGAGGAGGAGGAGGCACTTCTCCGGTCAGATCAGTGGCTACCATGTTGCCGTCAACGTCCACCCTCCTCGACAGATCAACTTACTCCCAAGGCAACTGCTCCTGATCTTGAACACGAGCTTGGAAATCTGGCACCAACATATGCAACTGTCGGTCAAATTTCTCCATATTTTGGTTTGGAGATTTTTTGGAAGGAACAGGTTGGACCCTTCTCCTGATAACCATCTTTATATTAGTGGTTTCATTACTTTGAACTTGTTTATGTGTCGCTTACTATTATACATCCAGTCAGATAATTTTTTGGTGTGTTTCACTGTTTCTCTGCATAACCTGTAAATATTTCTTAGAACTGAGTAAAGGTTGTATGTGAATTTTTTTAAACTCTGCCACTAGGAAGGCTTTGACCATGATTCCTTAGTGAGTAGATAACTCATTCCTTCCACATATGGTATTCCCATCATTTCCTTTTGCATGCAGTTTTCTCATCATCTTACAAACAAGGAGTACTAGTGGTAGAATCAAGTACTCTACCAGGTCTAGGCCGTAGGTGGTAAGGGAAGGATGGAGGAGGGCGTGGCGAGGAACGGGCGCGCCGGCGGCAGGGCGCCGTCGCGAGCTAGGAGAAGGGCGGCGGCAGTTAGGGCTGTTGGCGGCTAGGGTTTCCGGCTCCTCAGGGAGCCGGGCAATAGGAGATAATATTCTTCTTATTGCTTAATTCCAAAAAGAGTCTTACAGCCTATATTTATAACCTATATAACTTGCAGAAGAATTAACCTAAGATAACTTGCATAAGAATTAACCTAAGATAACTGGTGGGCTAAGATTGCCCGGTGGGCCTAGCTA
Organism: Triticum monococcum; assembly: GCA_034509565.1. Taxonomy (NCBI): domain Eukaryota; kingdom Viridiplantae; phylum Streptophyta; class Magnoliopsida; order Poales; family Poaceae; genus Triticum; species Triticum monococcum. Next base: position 578,494,841 of record CM067844.1, on the reverse strand, counting down.
AACCGGCCATAACATCTAGGGATTGAAAAGATGATGGGGGAGGAGATGTTTATGAACTTTCTATGACTAAAAGTTGTGGTCATCCCCTCAAAACTATATATTCAAAACAAAATTTCCACTTATGACATTATCTTCAGTGTCAAGGCATCTATGAACTATATCAATGATTAAAGTTTAAAATGTGAACTACATGTATCCAACCACCACTTATACTTTTTAGGCACTGTTTTTCCCAAAGTGCAAAAAATACTTGATTTTCCATGAAAATTGCAAGGATACAACACTTCATGTGTATTTTTGTGAATTTCTGTTGCTCGCAGTGGGAGCACATGAATCTGGGAGCCAAATGGCTGCTCTCCTTTGTCATTATTATAGTATAAGTTTAGCATGTTTCCGGGATTAATAGTCACACCGAGTTCATGAGTTTTCTTTCATGCAGTTGTTTAATTGCTTAGAACCATCTCTCAAATGGAAACATACAGCGAAGTTTTTCAGTATATGAGTTATATTGGAAACAGCAGCGCATCTGGAACTCTTAGTAGGGGTGATTTTCTTGTCAAAGGATATATAAAGGTATGGTTCACTCTACCCCTCCATGTTATCTTTTATTCTTCTCCCAAGTGGTTGCTTATCTTAGTGCTGCCAACCTTATTATCTCAGGGACATTAGTTGCGCGGGTTATCATGCTTTATTAGAAGGCGAGCTAGAGTCCATATGTTATGCATTCTGTATTTGCAAGCACCAGTTTGACAAGAACTGTTTGATTATTCAATGTTCAGGGGACAATCCCAACAACAATTGCAGGTACTTTAGCGTTGTCTCTATGATTCTTGCATGAGTTGCTGGTGTTGTCATTTTCAATTCAGTGTTATATCATTTAACAATCACAATCCAGTCAGTAGTAAGTGATTACTTGTCCTCTATGTGTGCGTGTGCGTGTGCGCGTGCGTGTGTCTGTGTGTGCCATTCATGCATTTCTTCTCTACATCTAGAACTGCACCGAATGATTTCATTGATACAATCAAACATGCATTTAGGGGCTCACCACAAATCACTTGCAAGAAGGGCTCAGTTCGAAAACTAAGGTTATGCTTCACCAAGGATTTGAAGGTGAGTTATCTTTTGTCCTTGGATAGGTCTCCTCAGATTCATTTTTATTTGCCCGAACACAACTTCACTGCTTGAGCATTAATGTTACCACAACCGTTCTGATTGATGTCCAACACTCAGGCTGATATGAATCCTCAATGTTTGTCATGAAGAACTATTAATGGGAATACTAAATTACCACAATGCATTATTCTTAAAATTGATTACCAACAACAACACTTTTTTAAATCTTTTTCCCCACAGGACTGACAGCTGCAGTTACAAGTGCTAAAATTTGAAGCATGTTACCTTCTAGGGTACCCTGAATCCTGATAACAAAATAAGGATTTTAATTGGCGTGGAATGGCATAGTTGTTTCTACAGAGTTTTGGCGTTGTTTTAGTTTTTCTGGTTGTATATTGCCTTCCTGAATGGTTGCTTGTTGGACTCTTCTATCTTCTCTCAAACAAAAAAAAGTTTGTATTCTGTATGTTGTCCTTCTGGTTTCTGATAATTGTTCATTAGAACTCAAAGTTGCTTTCCTTTTTTGTGTCCTAATCAGGTGTTGCATATTTCCGCCAGTGATAGCTTTTCATCATCAATCTGCAAAGAACTAATAGGTGCAACATCTCTATACCAGGGTCCCTCGCCGTGCCGTGGACACGATTCAGCCGTGCTGGAGCAGTGTGCGAACGAGCCACGAGCCGACGTGGTGGGGTGGCTCGGCTGGTCTTGCTCTGGCGAGCCACTGCCGACGCTGCCCGTCTCGATCTCGCCCTGTGTCTCCTTCAAGCTATGGTGCTGGACGCTCAGGACAACAAAGAAAGCAGTGGAACTGCAGTCCATCCACGTTTGAGAGTTGTGCTTGTGCACATTGGTAAAATAGCTAAGTTGCGGGTTGTTAGAAGTTCTACGGTTCCACTTATATGGAAAGAGACAAGATTCATTTTCATTGCTTGTCATGGATTTCGCTTCTTCACATAAAACTTTGACCAAAGAGCTCATCAATGATGTGTGCATGTGCTAACAAAAGGTGAATAAAGCAACTTGAATGGGCGGAGACATACCCGGCACCGCAGAGTAACCACTCAAGAGGCGCACCAGGGTGCGCCCCAACCACTAGTTTGATATACACTGCCGAAGCCCGTTTACATTTTACAAGAACCTCTCCAAGAGTTTGAAGTCCAGCACAAGCTCCTTCAGCCCAACCATTTTGCTGTACTGCAAGGTGATCCAGCCAATGAAAGATATATATGCAACAAGAAGGCACGCCCGCTTGAAACGGTAAGCAAACACCCATGCTATGGTTGCTCACAGCCCGCCTGGCGGCAGCAAGGAACACTCCTCGGAGGATTCTTACTGCTACGGTGATGAGTATAGAGCTCAGCATGCCCGCCACAACCCCTGCTGCCGCATATCCAAGCATCCACCACGAACTGAAATCTTTTGACTTGCAGAACTTTGAAAACCTGTCAGATTTCAGTCTCAAGTTAAACAGAAGGAAATGTTGATATATTTAAGATAAATGACCATTATAAGAAGTGAAGGAAAAAAAGTGACCCTTTTACCAACCAAAAGGTTGTTAAGTTCCTAGTGTTTACAGCTTGACATAAAGTGGTGATGCAACAATACAACCCAAGCATAAGAAACAAAGCCAATTGATAAGCATAAAGCACTAGAGCTAGTCAGATTACCAGAGCAAATAAGAGCAATGAGTAGTTTTGGCTATTGACTTCTGGTGAAGGATATGTGGATTAACATGATGTTATCACATTATGAGAAGTTAAGGCGGTGCCCATGCAGCAGGTAGAAAATTAGAGGGCATATATACTCACAGTACAAAAATCCTTTTCAGCATTTCAATTATTGAAGGATCCTCGGCAGTGCAATTGAATAGCTTGTCTGAATAAATGTCAGCTTTGGTGCTCCCCAGTGTGTACCTGCACTTGTATGATTCATTGACCTACAAGAGAAGACGATAATAAAATGATGACCTCTTGATAACTAAACATGATATACGCAAAGGGCATGCAAACAACTGAAGATTCAAAAAACCACTGGAGAGAACATTATGTATTTCTCATGTGAACTAGATGTTCCATAGTAGTGTACCTTGAGCTTTGCTGCTGTTGACCATACAGCACCAAAATCAGGCCGGCAATTGTGAGGAAGAGCCTCTTTTGGAGCTTCTGCCATTGCATAAGATGTTTGACCAGAAAAATATTCTGTGTATTCAACCTAGAGTATCCATCCACAACACAAGTGAGAAAAACTAATTAACTAAACACATATAGTAATACTTGTGAACACTGATACTAGTAAACCGAAAGACTGCGGGCAGGCTGTGCAGTGTGCAGTGCACGACCACAAGCTAATGTTCGAAATGTAAATATGGCGTGTCTTTATTTACAGGACTTTATGAACAAACTAGAAACTAAAGCTAGAATTGTTCATCATTTATTGCCTTATTTGGGAGTTGAGAGCACATAGAAAGCATCAAAGATCTGTATATATCATTATCAGTAAAAGCATTAAACAGCCCAAATCTAGAGGAGCTGAATGTGAGAATACCTAATCTGTACTATTAAAGGGGAGTTTGCCGTCGTAATGGTTACTCATCCTTCCCTCCCCTTCCAGTGCAGAAAAAACAAAAAGAAGAAAAGAACGGGAAAAAACCCGGGAAAAGGGTGACAACCACCAATCCGTCAGCCATGCACCCACACATCCCATGCGGGCACGCCCCATCTCTCCCCCCTTGCCCCCACTTCCATCTCTCCACTGAGAAAAATCGCCTCCCAGCCCCGCCCCCACGGCCCACATTCTCTGCCACGACGAGCCGTCCGCACCTTGTCTCGTCGCTGCCTCCTGCCTCCCCTTGATGCCTCGGTTGGGGTCACCGGTGTGGGAGTAGCCGCCCCTATCAGAGAACGCGACGGCGAACCTGCCAACGGAGACGCTGTCCTAGCACGGCATGCCGTCCTAGCCATCAGCGTTACCGGCACCGACAGCAAGCCCTCTGCAAGGGTCCCACACGGGAGCGATAGGAGAGGTGGCAGTACCGTTGAGTTTGCAACCGTCATGCACGTCGAGGCAAAGGCGAGACTGGCGTAGGCTGCGGCACACATGGTGATGCCATCGCAGATCCACAAGATCAGATGAATGCACTTGTAAGGCTCTTCTGTAATCCTGTCTTCTTTTCAAGGACCCCAGCTTGCTCAATAAGGTGCTGATTGATCATCTGAGTAACTCTAGATGTTTGCTCATTTGCTTCTGTTACCTATGGTAGGTTCTGCCCATCAATTTTTCTACCGTGCTGAGAAGTACATTTTTTATGCCCGGCTTACAACAAAGAGTATCAGCCTCCTGAGTCTCTTAGGCACTAACGTAAGCCTACGATGCCCACATTTGTTGCTATGTTGAGTTAGCTTTGAGCAGTATTTTGCAGTCAAAACAAGTACTTGTCCGACCTATCAGGTGATCCTTTGATTTGTTGAGTTAACACCTGCTGTTTTCTTTCTTTATTAGCTACCTAAAACGATGGTCTGCTGCTGACAAGTCATTTTCTTATGAGGTATGTGGGAATTGAACATGTTTATGATCTTCTTTGTATGTTATGATAAATTTGGAAGGTTTTAAGCAACTTCAGCAAGTGAAATTAACTTGGAATAGAAATGAAATACTGCATTTTAGTATCATGATCTTCTTATGTAATTTTGTTTTGCACACACATGGCCTTTCTCCTCCTAAATTCTGGATACCTATATCCCCACCCATTAATTAAGTAAACACATACGGTAATCCTCGTGAATACTAATGTAAACTGAAATACGTGCACGATCGCAAGCTGATGTTCGAAATGTAAATATGTCATGTCTTTTTTTATACGTTCTTTATCAACAAACTAGAAACTACAGCTAGAATTGTTCATCATTTATTGCCTTATGTGGGAGTTGATAGCACGTACAAAGCATGAAAGGTCTGCAGATATCATTATCAGTTAGAAGCATTAGACAGCCCAAATCTAGAGGAGCTGAATGTGAGAATAGCGAAAAAGTAGTTAATACATGATGTATAAAATGTCACTGTGCTGGTACAAGAAGATAAAGCAAGTGAAACAACCAACCAGCAGCTTTAACAACATTTTGAGCTGCTCCACTAAGAGAAACAAACACCAAAGTAGAATCACAATATAAATTCTCACCTCAAAAACTGAAGCCCAGTAATAGTCATCATGGCAGCGGAATCTTCGATTACTCGAGGGTTAAAATACAAGCTTAGCTTTATAGTTTCAACAGTCCAAGCTCGCAAACCTTAGATGACCGAATGTCCAGGCCTACAATGCGCCAGCAACCGCATCAAGCTAAAGATCAACGCAGCTCGGTCCAAACCGAAAGGGAAAACTAATCACATCCTAAGCTCACTAGCTGAGCCACAGTGTAATCAGCATCCAACACACACCCCAAGTGATAGCGCATTAGCGCATCGAAATGCACACAGTGACACACCAAGTGGGGAATACGTAAGCAGCTCTTAGACTTCGTGGAGAAGATGGTAAAGTGCATAAATGGAATATACATCACAAAATTTGCAGTAAGCTCTAAACGCTAAACACCAAAACAGCTACTTTGCATGCTAACTTGAGCACCCGGTTAGATTCCTAAGCTCGGGAAACAGCATAGGGGTAAATCGGGAGGGAAGAGACAGAAGGGAAGGTACAGTGGCCGACCGGTAGAGAGGATGCGGCAGGTGGAGGGCATGGAGACGGACGCGTTGGAGAAGAGCCCGCCGAGGAGGAGGCCAGCGATGCCGAAGAGAAAGGAGAAGAGGAATGACACGGCTATGAGGAAGAGCATCACGAGGGCCCCGCGGACTGTGATCCCGCACCACCGCCTGCGCCGCTCCGCTGGGTCCGCCCCTCTGCCCGGGGCGGCCCGTGGTGGCGCAGGCCCTGCCGCCGACGGATCCATCAAGTGGATGCGCGACCCACCACCGGTAGGCCGGCAAGCGGCGGTCGCCGGACGTCGGCGGTGGGGAGAGGTGAAGGTGGCATTGGGGGTGAACGATGGTTGGAGCTGGGCATAACGACCGTACTTTTCTTGGGGTTCGGTGGTTGTCAGTTGTCACTGGGACGATCGATCGAAGGCTGTTTGGGCCGTATGTGCAGGCCTGTCAAGCTTAGTCAACGAATGTTGTTCTATGGACTGGTTTTCATTTCGCCTTTACCAAGAAAAAAAACACCAAAAAAAAAACACCCCCGATCTCTACCCTTCGCGCCTCTCGCTCCACATGGCCAGAAGAGATGGGTTAACTTAAGAGTGTCATGTAGAATATCTTATGAGGTGGAGAAAGAGAGATCAGAAGAAAAGATTTGTCTTCTCTTAAATAGGAAATGATTTCTTAGCAACATTGCAACAATGTTTCATCCCATTTATTTCCTTTAAAACAGGGGTAAAAGATTGGCCTCGTCAATTAATTAAGCAAAAGAGAATTGCCCAGTTAACTCACCACATTTTTACTAATTATTAGAGATAAGATTATGAGCTAATCATTGTACTCCTACATCATATTTTTATTTACTACTCTAGATTATGTGTTAGGTTTAAAATAAGATAATCTTATCAACCAATGTACATGCCTTTAAGATATGAGGTAGGGGCAATTATTGTTTTTTTGCATGTGATATGGGCTTGTATTAATTAAGAAATAATGTTACACTCATTTTCACAGATTTTACATAAACCATCTGGCATAGCAGCTAACCAGAGTGCCGTGTGTTGGGAGCAATGTCCCAGCTGAGCATGCAGTGTGCAACGCCATGCGCTCATCTTCAAGCGTGGACAAAGCAATATCGTTGGATCCCATGCAGGAGACTCTTCGTATTCTCCATCATACCAGCCAACGAAGATCTGTTGATACTCCTACCTAAGAGAGCATCAACTCCTTCCTTGCAATCTAGTTCAATGATCAACGACATGTTCTTTCGCTTCAGCGTCAGGGACGTATCCTCGAGACACGCTGAATTTATGCCTCCATTGGGGATCTGCATGAGCGAACAAAATGACACACCGAGAAAATGATGGCTCCTGTGTCGTTCCTTAACACCATGCCTGCTCCTCCAATGCTTTCGTCGCAACGTGGCCGTCCACATTTAACATAGACCATCCCGACGAAGGTTTGTTCCAGGGGTAGCAGGATGTTGTTGAAGAGCTCGTGTTTGCTTGCTCACCTGCAGCATACTGTATAGGGGCAATGATTAGTTTAATGCCAAAATTTGGCACGTTCATATTTTGCGAGGCCAAAGAGTAAACTATTGATTGGTTGAATGATGATCAAAAGTGTGCTTAGTATATCGTCTATCCCTTGGAGGGACATGAATAGTCTGTTTTTGGATGATTGCTACACATTTGGTTCAAAGCACGAGATGAACGAAAGCAATTGAAATCTCAACTTATTTTCTCTTAAACTTATTGACTCATCCTAGGATTGCTCCACTTACCTCGCCCTATAAATGTTTTGCTCACTCCCTCGGCCCCTCCCACAAGTGAAACTGGCCCTTTCACCATAGTTTCCCCCCTTGTCCCTCTCGCCTCTCCTCAGATGAACATATCGACGATGATGGTTGAACCACAGGGGACGGTTGCTAAACTCATCTTCCACTCGTATCCAGCCACGTCATAAATCACCCTCTCCTTCCCTCATCTCCTCCAGAGCTACAATTTTTTTGAAGCTACCATGTATGTGATTGATCCGAATAGAGAGCCCCCAACCATGGCCTATGTGCAAGGAGACCTTGAATGTGGCGGCAACAGCCGGCGAGGGCCCATTGGTGTCAGGGCTCAATGTGTGCTCTTCGTCGAACGAGGCACACCACTAGTGGATTCGACGGTGACCTTCGCCGGTCCATTCGACATGCCGCAATCGGTTTGATTGAGGGCATGTCATTAGGGTATTAGCAATGGAGGTTGCTAGGACAAAAGAGTTTCCCACTTATCTCTCAGGTGATTCACACTTAGCAAGCCTACTACTTCACTTTGCAATGAATTGGGTAAGAGGTTGTAGTTTCCTTTCCAGTTTTAGTTTCCTTTACAGTTTTACTGCCAATGGATTAATTCTTGCCTTCTTGGTCATGTTCTAGGTTCGTTACTTTTTTTATTGATGCATAGGAAAGAGGGTGTGGTTATTGAGTTGCCATGATCCTGGAACACCTTCGAAAGAAATTTCTATGAAATATAATAATATTTTCTTAGTCAAATTGAAGAACTAAAAATCAGTGTCTGATTTATAAACCCAATCGGAGGGAGTATAAAAAATCTCTACTACTTATGTCTTTTCCCTTCAAATTGACCACTCTCTATACCATGCTTATTGCCCACCTCAACCCCTTTAGTAAATCTACCAGCAATGTAATGCAAGAGATGAGAGTTTATGATGGGTATTTGGTATGTCTTGACTTGGCGTAGATCTCCCCGGCAACGGTGCTAGAAATTCTTCCTGCTACTTCTTGAGCTTGCGTTGGTTTTTCCCTTAAAGAGGAAAGGGTGATGCAGGAAAGTAGAGATAAGCATTTCCCTTAGTTAGAGAACCAAGGTATCAATTTAGTAGGAGACAATGCACAAATCACCAATACCTGCACAAACAATCAAACAACTTGTACCCAACGCGATAAAGGGGTTGTCAATCCATACACGGTCACTTGCAAAAGTGAGATCTGATAGAGATAGATGAAACTAAATAAAAGATAAAGTAAATATTTTGGGGTTTTTTGGTTTATAGATCAGAAGGTAAAAGATTGCAAAATAGTAGATCGAAAACTAATATGATGGAAAATAGACCTGGGGGCCATAGGTTTCACTAGAGGCTTCTCTCAAGATAGCAAATAACACGGTGGGTGAACAAATTACTGTCGAGCAATTGATAGAAAAGCGCAAAGTTGTAACGATATCTAAAGAAATGATTATGAAATATAGGCATCACGTCCGTGTCAAGTAGACGAAAACGATACTGCATCTACTACTATTACTCCACACATCGACCGACTCCTGCCTGCATCTAGAGTATTAAGTTCATGATGAACAGAGTAGCGCATTAAGTAAGATGACATGATGTAGAGGAATAAACTCAAGCAATATGATGTAAACCCCATCTTTTTATCCTCAATGGCAACAATACAACACGTGCCTTGCTGCCCCTACTGTCACTGGGAAATGACAGCAAGATTGAATCCAAACCTCAGCACTTCTCCCATTGCAAGAAAAACCAATCTAGTTGGCCAAACCAAACCGATAGTTCAAAGAGAATTACAAAGATATCAAATCATGCATAAAAGAATTCAGAGAAGATTTAAATAATATTCATAGATAAGCTGATAATGAATCCACAATTCATTGGATCTCGATAAACACACCGCAAAAGAAGATTACATCAGATAGATCTCCAAGAACATCGAGGAGAACATGGTATTGAGAATCAAAGAGAGAGAAGAATCCATCTAGCTACTAGCTATGGACCGGTAGGTCTGAGGTAAACTACTCACGCTTCATCGAAAGGGCAATAGAGTTGATGTAGATGCCCTCCGTGATCAAATCCCCCTCCGGCAGGATGCCGGAAAAGGTCCCTAGATGGGATCTCACGGGAACAGAAGGTTGCGGCGGTGAAAAAGTGTTTTCGTGGATGCTTCTAGAGGTTCGGGAATATATGTGAATATATAGGACGAAGAATTAGGTCAGGGGAGTCACGGGAGGCCCACAAGGCAGGGGGCGCGCCTGAGGGAGTCCTGGACTAAGGGGTCCTCAGTCGTCCGGCCTGTTGGACATGGGCCGGACTGATGGGCTATGAAGATACAAGACCGAAGACTCTCTCCCGTGTCCGGATGGGACTCTCCTTGGCGTGAATGGCAAGCTTGGCATTCGGATATGAAGATTCCTTTCTCTGTAACCGACTTTGTACAACCCTTGTCCCCTCCGGTGTTTATATAAACCGGAGGGTTTAGTCTGTAGAGGCAATCATAATCATATAGGCTAGACTTCTAGGGCTTTATCCGTTACGATCTCGTAGTAGATCAACTCTTGGCATACTCATATTCATCAAGATCAATCAAGCAGGAAGTAGGGTATTACCTCCGTAGAGAGGGCCCGAACCTAGGTAAACATCGTGTCCCCTGTCTCCTGTTACCATCGACCTTAGATGCACAGTTCGGGACCCCCTACCCGAGATCCGCCAGTTTTGACACCGACATTGGTGCTTTCATTGAGACGTCCGTTGTGTCGTCGTCAAAAGATTCGATGGCTCCATCCATCATCTACAACAACACTGCCCGGGGGAAGTTCTTTCTCCCTGGCCAGATCTTCATATTCGGCGGCTTCGCACTGCGGGTCAACTCACTTGGCCATCTAGAGCAGACCGACAGCTACGCCCCTGGCTGCCAGGTCAAGTTTGGAAGCTTGAATTATGCCGTCGATATCCGCGGAGACTTGTTCTTCGACGGATTTGACCCACGGCAGCCGCTCCCTGCCACCACGATGAACATGACCTAAATCTGTCATCGGACCATACCCAGGAGATAGCGCCTGTAAGTGCTCTGGCCCTAGATCCGGAGCAGATTGCGCCATTCGAAGACGGGAAGCTCAACCCCGCCACGGAAGCCGCAGACTCAGCGGCGTTGGAGCCGCACATAGACCCAGCCTCGAGCGGGATCTGCATCACCGGAACCCCGGATTCATCTCGGGCCATTGGTTTCGAACTACGTGCATCCATGTCAGTCAAGCCTGATCAGGCGTGATGTCTACTACACAACCTTCTTCTTGTAGACGTTGTTGGGCCTCCAAGTGCAGAGGTTTGTAGGGCAGTAGCAAATTTCCCTCAAGTGGACGACCTAAGGTTTATCAATCCGTGGGAGGCGTAGGTTGAAGATGATCTCTCTCAAACAACCCTGCAACCAAATAATAAAGAGTCTCTTGTATCCCCAACACACCCAGTACAATGGTAAATTGTATAGGTCCACTAGTTCAACGAAGGGATGATGATAAAAGTGCAATATGGATGGTAGATATGGGTATTTGTAATATGAAAATATAAAAACAGCAAGGTAGCAAGTGATAAAAGTGAGCGTAAACGGTATTGTAATGCTAGGAAACAAGGCCTAGGGTTCATACTTTCACTAGTGCAAGTTCTCTCAACAATAATAACATAATTAGATCATATAACTATCCCTCAACATGCAACAAAGAGTCACTCCAAACACTACAAGAAATATGTCAACTTGTGACCTTCACTATTGGTCTCTGAAAGGTCACAGTTTTTCATTTGCGACCTTTCTGTGACCAAAACCAGAAGGTCAAAAGCTGGTGGTCGTAAACTGAAATTAACGACCTTCTCTGTGAGAAGGTCGTAGACATTTACGACCAAAATATGCCTACTGTTTTGTTTTGGTCACTAGCAGCCTCCTCAGGCCATGTAGGCATCCGACGTGGCAATCTGATGTGGCACAAGAATCAGCCCAGTCCAATTCGGTGTTCTACATGGGCCTAGCCCAACAATTCAGCCTTTTTAGAATATTTTTCCCTATTAATTTGGTTGACTACATGGGCCAAGCCCACATTTTAGCCTTTTTATTTCTGGGCTGGGCCCTTTTTCTCAACAGTTTTTATTTTTTTCTTTTATATAAAAGGGGTCCACTTGGCACATGGGTCCCAGCTGTCAGGGTCATATTATTCATATTTCAATTTAACAGTAAATAAATAACTGGTATTTAAATTGGCAGTATTCAAATTGACAGAAAACACATGTAATACTTCAAATTATATCAACCAGATTCATGCAGCTCCTAGTCTCTAAATAACACGTAATACTCTTAACACAAACTTTACAAGCTCTACAAGTGGAATAACGATACAAGCTCTACAGGTATGGCAATCACAATTACAAGCTCTATAGGGTAACAACTAGATACTTCATAAGCTGTACAAGTGTTTTCTTCTTCAGCATGGAGCTCCTTCGATAGCGATCATTCAGAACTGGGCTAACAGAACAGCAACATGTCGTCCACCCTGTTACATGAATAAGCTGAGAAGAATCAGAACAAATAGAACCAATATATTATCAACATTCCATTCAAAAAAGAACAGTTCTGTATATAGAATGATAACACAAATCCAGCTAGTACCATGCTTTTTTATTCATACAAGAAAACAGAGACTACGAATATGCATGAAGTGCAGGTCCTGTAACCTCACCGCAACACATTGCACCTAAAACAACAATGCCATTCTACTACCACGACCATCCATTCAATAGGCAAGATCTAACATTACGAGTCAAGGCACATACACTAACATCACAAACGCAGGATAAAGGGAACCGAGAGAGACACATGTGGATGACAACGTCGATCTGGATTTAGTTAGCATTTGTGAGGAGGTACATTATCACCATGGTGTGCTTGATGATGCACATGACCATCATCTTCTTACCACCATTGCATCCGTGCGCTCTATGATGGGGGGGGGGTACCAATGCATCCAAGTAGAACAAAATCACCATTATTAAACCACATCTTCAAGTGCAAGCTAAGTATATATCAAGTGACAGCGAAAAAAAGTTGAAAAAAACACTGGAAATAATTACTTCATGTCATGCAGAGTTCAAACTAAATAAACATATGCAAAGTTCAAACCAAAAAAAACATATGCAAAGTTCAAACCGAATAAACATATGCATGATGGTGTCCTATAGATGAACGAAGGACAACATCTACAAGGTTAGCCAAGCTTATAATAAAGACAGAATGAGATAGCAGAGTTAAATATCAGTGACATAGGCAGCATAACCATAAGACAACACCATATACTTGCTGTGCGGGTATATATAGTAAATCAACATTGTATCTTGCAAGTCAACAGTTATCATAGAGAACAAGATACCATAAGATGAATGATGGCACTCAAATTCTAATCCCACATAGATAAAATTCACTGCCTTAGAAACAGTACATCTTCACTTGGATATATCTAAGAAGTCCAGTTGGTTCTCACAAGCAAGTCTTCTCAGGTTTGCCTTAACATGAAAGGTTAACTTGTACTTAACTGTGAGCAAACAGTACATAACAAAATCATGGATTTGATTTCATGTAACCAAGAGACTAATTAATGTGTTACTGCCTGATACTGTCGATCAGAAAAGCATAAGTAGCAAACAATATCCTGCATATCAGTGGAAACAAGGTGACAAACAATGTTCCAGGGAGGTACTTTATATAATAAAAACTAATAAAAACAAACTAGGCACCTGCATATCACACGGCGGTAGTTTTAGATAATAAAAACTAATGTTCCACGCATAGTCTTAGCGCTCCATCAAAGAATCAACTAAAATTACTTTCAAGCAAACAGGTTGTACATTGATCAGGTTGTAAAGGACAAAAATTCAAGGGTGTAACTAGTGCAAGAAGGCATTTACTAGGTTTTGAAGCTAATAACAATTAGCATGCACGTATCACTTGTTGGAGTTGGTGCATGGTCAAATTCAACTAGTGTAATGTATCGCCTATATATAATAGACCCATCTCTCCAATGCAATTTCACGGACCAAGAAACATAGGTGTTTATCTCTTCCTCTGCTAAACTATCTCCATATGGATACCAGCTAATGATACGCATATCGTATTAAGGCAACGCTTTGGACGACACATATTCTGCAAGCTACTGCTAATTTGCAAATACAAATGGATGCCTAACAGTGCTCGCATAGAATTAGCAGAGCATGGTAGATTTATAGCCATCAGGGGAGGGGACACCTGAACCCACGTCGGCTGCTGCAGGGCTTGTGCTGCACACAAACACACACATACATGTATCAGAAGCAATTCAGTCAACACTCTTGGCAGACAAGAGGCAAGTTGGCACTCACAGGATTGAGATAATAGCAGGAGACGTGCGTACCTGAAGGGTCGAGCGATTGGTCTGAGCTCGGAGAGCAGAGGAGGGATGGCGGCGGTGTGCTGGCGCGCCTTGGAAGCCCGGGAACCTGGAGTTACCGATGGTCAAGAAAGAAGAGGAGCAGAGCAGGCCCTTGAGGGCCAGCTAGATGCGTCCCTCCTTCTGCTCCTCAAGGTTGGGTGACCTGCAGTAACAGATACGTTATACAACCCGGGATCAAATGTAGCACATACTATCGTTGTAACAGTCTTCTCTTGTGTCTGGCAATATCCAAATTTACTGTTACTTTTTAAAGTTAAGCTGAATCGTCTTGTAGGAACAAAAGAAGAAACGAGTTGAGTCTCTAAATCTGACCATGCTACAAGACTAATACCGAGTACACACATTTCCAGTCAGCATTTTAAATCTAAATGTGATACTAGTGCTGAAATGGTCAGTTATAACAGGTTCACCTGAAGAAAAATACTACTCTACTACCACTACCATCGATTCAACTTACATGATCTAACAATACTAGTGAGCGCACACAGACTAACATCACAAGGCAGGAGAGAATAGAGGGAACAGGGACCTGATGATGATAATGTTGACATTAAACTGTACTATATGTGCAAGTAGGCCACCCTACCCAGTGAGATTAATACACTACAGAATCTATCTAAGACAAGACTGCCATCGACATTAAACTGTACTATATTTCTAGACAGCAAACTAAATAGACGGCTGCTCTCAAACCATACATCCAAACAAAGCAAACGAGTACTCTACGGAAACCTTAGAACATGCTTTACAACTCATATGTAGAGGACAACGTGAAATTATGAGCATAACAAACTCGTTTTTCAGTTAGAAGCTCGCTGCCCAAAACTATCAGGTAGTGCAGTTTTTTACCTGAACCAAATTCAGTTTACGGAACAACCAGAGAAATCCAATTCTATAGGATACATGATCATATTCAGACTACAATGAAAACATCCAACAACTCACAAAGAGGCATTTGTTAGTATACTACAGGAACACAAGATGCAATAACTAAATCAGACGAAGACCAAACTATATATGTTGTGTCGGTGACATTCGTCACAATCTTGTTAAATACTCTAAGCAAAATTACTCCACACATGCACATGTCTCAAGGAACCAGCATCGCTGCTTGCTCCCTTGGTCCGGCTCCTTGCTGTGCAGGATGACTGAGACTCGGATGCAGAGCGAGCTCCCTGCAAATGACATACTGTATCAATGCTTTGTAGTAACAAAAGAAACTCACATACAATAGAACTTGCAGAATAGTGTATCAACACCCCAAAGGAGGCATTACAAAATTCTCAAAGAATGTTTCCGAAGGGATTAACCTCACAGCAACACACCAAACCCGAATATACTACCACTGTACTAGAACCACCATACATTCAACCAACAAGATATAACAAAATACCAAGTCAGGAAGCACATGCAGATAACTATGTTTGTGCAAATCAGATCTTTTGCATAGAACAGTACATCCTATTCAAAAGAATACAGAGACCTCAAGCCATGTAACTACTGAAAGAAGAGGGAATCAATGCAATTCTATATAGACAAAAACACAGCAAAACTTTAGTATTTGGTGGTACAATGAAAGAGAAGTTCAGTTGACGAATCCCTAATTGATGCAAGATTTTCTGCAAGTGAACTATCAGATACATCAATATCAACACACAGATGGTCAATACCTCATAACACAGAGCTAAACTGCAGGGTATAACCTTTGTAAAAAAAATTGCAGGGTATAACTGAATCTAGTAAAATGGAGTAAGCATTTGACAAGGGAATACTAGTCTGTCAACTACAGGTTCCTGTTTGATCCTTCAGTTTCAGAAGTTTCAGATCGAATTCTTGATACAGGGCACCACACCAAAATGTTTAGTTTGAAAACCGAATCCAAGAGAGGGCTGCTGGGCCTCGTACAGCAGGCGAAGGGGAGGCGGCCTAGGTGCGTGCAGGGAGGGGCGACGCAGAGGACGAGTGGGCATCGTTGCTTAGATGGCGGGGCAACAGAGACGCGGGGGTGGTCGGCGGCACCGGATCACGACGGAGATGAAGCGGGGCGGCAGAGTGGAGGGGGAGATACCTAATCTGGCGGAGGCGGTCGAAGAGCGGCAGGGAGTAGATGCCCTCCTCGTCGCTAAGTAGACGATGCCATCAAGGAGGTGGTTCTCGACGACCTCGAGAACGGTGTTGAGCTGGTGCGGGCGGAAGTCAACTGCGGGGGAGGCGTTGAGGCTGTCGCAGCAGCCGGTGTAGTGCTGCATGACGGCGGTGCGGTGCAGCGCGAGGGCGGCCTCCGGGGAGGGCTTGCTGGCCTCGACGACGACCCAGAGCACGGGCGGACGAGACACAGCGTCTGGCCCATCTGGTTGATGTAGTAGGCGAGGAGTGGTGCAGGGGAGAGGGGGAGACGAGGGAGAGATGGTGAGGGGAGGGAGGGACGGCGAGGTCGGCAGTGGGTGGGAGGTTGGATCGGGAGGCGGCGGGGAGAGATTGGATCGGGAGGTGGTGGTGGCGGCGAGGAGATGGGGGGAGGAGGGGTGCGATGAGGGAAGGGGTGTGATGTGAGCTAGGGTTTGGGCTGTGGTGTGCGTGAGAGGTGAGGGGGCAAGGGCTACCGTTGGATCCAGGAGCATCCAACGGTGTTTGATGCATGATCCGCATGAGATGGCTATGGCCCAATCAGAACGGAGTACGTGTGTATGACGTTATGACCATCTAAAATTGGACGTTATGACCATCCAAAATTGGTCGTGGTCAAATAAAAATAAAATGTAAAGTCATGTCAGCATTTTATTTTTCATTTTTTTAGTGTCCAAAATGATTTTTTTGTGAAGAAGAAGCTACCAAATAATTGCACAAGGGTGCATATTGAAATGGCAAACAATTTTGCTTAAGGAAGTTTTCATTTTCTTTGCACGGAAATTTCATTTTTCATTTTTCGAGTGCCCAAAATAAGTTTTTTTTGTGAAGGACCTATCATATATTTGTTGCAAAATTGTACCAAATCATTTTCCTAAAATACTAGGCCATATTTAATATATAATTGACCAAATGGTTGGGTGTAAAAAGTTTTGATCCACCTCTCATGAAAAAGACAAATTTCCGCCGATTCAGATGGAAGCGGGTCAAATTTGAACTGCAGCTGCCTCATAGTTTGCTATTTATTTTTTACATAAATCATTTCTAGGTACATAAGTACCTATTTAATCAGAGAAACACCAAAAAATTCCAAGATTCAACCACTAGCTAGGAACGGTCATTCCCGCCGTTTTGACCGCATTTTGAAATGGGCATAAAAAATTCACAAAAAATAAAAAATTGGAAAACCTTCACATTGTGTCATTATATGTGGCCAAGTTCCCAGTAAAAATAACAAACTTGTAATACGGCAATTATTTTAGAAAAGTGTTCTAAAAAACGAGCTATCACGTGTGGAGATCAATGGCTTTCAAACCAAATAATCAATCTTATGGCCACATTCATGGCATAGTTTGTTCAAATGATCTCATAATGTGCAAAAGGGTGCATATTGGAATGGCAAACAATGTTGCCTAATGAAGTTTTCATTTTCTTTAGACGAAAAAATCATTTTCCATTTTTCGAGTGCCCAAAAGGAGGTTTTTGTGAAGGACCTTCCAAATTATTGTTGCAAAATTGGACCAAATCAATTTTCTAAAATACTAGGACATATTTAATTCACAATTGACAAAATGGTTGGGTGTAAAAAGTTTTGATCCACCTCTCATGAAAAAGACAAATTTCCACCGATTTAGTTGGAAGTGGGTCAAATTTGAACTGCAGCTGCCTCATAGTTTGCTATTTATTTTTTCCAAAAATCATTTCTGGGTACATAAGTACCTATTTAATTAGAGAAACGCCAAAAAAATTCCAAGATTCAACCACTAGCTAGGAATGGTCATTCCCGCCGTTTTGACCGCATTTTGAAACGGGCATAAAAAATTCAAAAAACAAATCAAAAAATTGGGAAACCTTCGCATTGTGTCATTATATATGGCCAAGTTCCCAGTAAAAATAACAAACTTGTAATACGGTAATTCTTTTAAAAAAGTGTTCTCAGAAACGAGTATCACATGTGGAGATCAATGGTTTTCAAGCCAAATGATCAATCTTATGGCCACATTCATGGCATAGTTTGTTCAAATGATCTCATATTGTGCAAAAGGGTGCATATTGGAATGGCAAACAACGTTGCCTAATGAAGTTTCCATTTTCTATGGACGAAAAAACCATTTTCCAGTTTTTGAGTGCCCAAAAGGCGGTTTTTTGTGAAGGACCTTCCAAATAATTGTTGCAAAATTGGACCAAATCAATTTTCTAAAATACTTGGACATATTTAATTCACAATTGACAAAATGTTTGGGTGTAAAAAGTTTTGATCCACCTCTCGTGAAAAAGACAAATTTACGCCGATTCAGTTGGAAGTGGGTCAAATTTGAACTGCAGCTGCCTCATAGTTTGCTATTTATTTTTTCCAAAAATCATTTCTGGGTACATAAGTACCTATTTAATCAGAGAAACGCCAAAAAAATTCAAGATTCAACCACTAGCTAGGAACAGTCATTCCCGTCGTTTTGACCGCATTTTGAAACAGGCATAAAAAATTCAAGAAAATAAAAAAATTAGGAAACCTTCGCATTGTGTCATTATATGTGGCCAAGTTCCCAGGAAAAATAACAAACTTGTAATACGGCAATTTTTTTAAAAAAGTGTTCTCAAAAACGAGCTATCACATGTGGAGATCAATGGCTTTCAAGCCAAAATGATTAATCTTATGGTCACATTCATGGCATAGTTTGTCCAAATGATCTCATATTGTGCAAAAGGGTGCATATTGGAATGGCAAACAATGTTGCCTAAGGAAGTTTTCATTTTCTTTGGACAAAAAAACCATTTTCTATTTTTCGAGTGCCCAAAAGGAGGTTTTTTTGTGAAGGACCTCCCAAATAATTGTTGCAAAATTGGACCAAATCAATTTTCTAAAATACTAGGACATATTTAATGCACAATTGACAAAATCGTTGGGTGTAAAAAGTTTTGATCCACCTCTCATGAAAAAGACAAATTTCCGCAGATTCAGTTGGAAGTGGGTCAAATTTGAACTGCAGCTGCCTCATAGTTTCCTATTTTTTTCCAAAAATCATTTCTGGGTACATAAGTACCTATTTAATCAGAGAAACGCCAAAAAAATTCCAAGATTCAACGACTAGCTAAGAACGGTCATTCCCGCCATTTTGACCGCATTTTGAAATGGGAATAAAAAATTAAAAAAATTAAAAAATTGGGAAACCTTCGCATTGTGTCATTATATGTGGCCAAGTTCCCAATAAAAATAACAAACTTGTAATACGGCAATTATTTTAAAAAAGTGTTCTCAGAAACGAGTATCACGTGTGGAGATCAATGGCTTTCGAGCCAAATGATCAATCTTATGGCCACATTCATGGCATAGTTTGTTCAAATGATCTCATATTATGCAAAAGGGTGCATATTGGAATGGCAAACAATGTTGCCTAATGAAGTTTTCATTTTCTTTGGACGAAAAAACCATTTTCCATTTTTCGAGTGCCCAAAAGGAGGTTTTTTTGTGAAGGACCTCCCAAATAATTGTTGCAAAAGTGGACCAAATCAATTTTATAAAATACTAGGACATATTTAATGCACAATTGACAAAATGGTTGGGTGTAAAAAGTTTTGATCCACCTCTCGTGAAAAAGACAAATTTTCGCAGATTCAGTTGGAAGTGGGTCAAATTTGAACTGCAGCTGCCTCATAGTTTGCTATTTATTTTTTCCAAAAAATCATTTCTGGGTACATAAGTACCTATTTAATCAGAGAAACGCCAAAAAAATTCCAAGATTCAACCACTAGCTAAGAACGGTCATTCCCGTTGTTTTGACCGCATTTTGAAATGGGCATAAAAAATTAAAAAAAATCAAAAAATTGGGAAACCTTCGCATTGTGTCATTATATGTGGCTAAGTTCCCAGTAAAAATAACAAACTTGCAATACAACAATTATTTAAAAAAAGTGTTCTCAAATACGAGTATCACGTGTGGAGATCAATGGCTTTCGAGCCAAATGATCAATCTTATGGCCACATTCATGGCATAGTTTGTTCAAATGATCTCATATTGTGCAAAGGGATGCATATTGGAATCGCAAACAATGTTTTCTAATGAAGTTTTCATTTTCTTTGGATGAAAAAACCATTTTCCATTTTTCGAGTGCCCAAAAGGAGGTTTTTTGTGAAGGACCTCCCAAATAATTGTTGCAAAATTGGACCAAATCAATTTTCTAAAATACTAGGACATATTTAATGCACAATTGACAAAATGTTTGGGTGTAAAAAGTTTTGATCCACCTCTCGTGAAAAAGACAAATTTACGCCGATTCAGTTGGAAGTGGGTCAAATTTGAACTGCAGCTGCCTCATAGTTTGCTATTTATTTTTTCCAAAAATCATTTCTGGGTACATAAGTACCTATTTAATCAGAGAAACGCCAAAAAAATTCAAGATTCAACCACTAGCTAGGAACAGTCATTCCCGTCGTTTTGACCGCATTTTGAAACAGGCATAAAAAATTCAAGAAAATAAAAAAATTAGGAAACCTTCGCATTGTGTCATTATATGTGGCCAAGTTCCCAGGAAAAATAACAAACTTGTAATACGGCAATTTTTTTAAAAAAGTGTTCTCAAAAACGAGCTATCACATGTGGAGATCAATGGCTTTCAAGCCAAAATGATTAATCTTATGGTCACATTCATGGCATAGTTTGTCCAAATGATCTCATATTGTGCAAAAGGGTGCATATTGGAATGGCAAACAATGTTGCCTAAGGAAGTTTTCATTTTCTTTGGACAAAAAAACCATTTTCTATTTTTCGAGTGCCCAAAAGGAGGTTTTTTTGTGAAGGACCTCCCAAATAATTGTTGCAAAATTGGACCAAATCAATTTTCTAAAATACTAGGACATATTTAATGCACAATTGACAAAATCGTTGGGTGTAAAAAGTTTTGATCCACCTCTCATGAAAAAGACAAATTTCCGCAGATTCAGTTGGAAGTGGGTCAAATTTGAACTGCAGCTGCCTCATAGTTTCCTATTTTTTTCCAAAAATCATTTCTGGGTACATAAGTACCTATTTAATCAGAGAAACGCCAAAAAAATTCCAAGATTCAACGACTAGCTAAGAACGGTCATTCCCGCCATTTTGACCGCATTTTGAAATGGGAATAAAAAATTAAAAAAAATTAAAAAATTGGGAAACCTTCGCATTGTGTCATTATATGTGGCCAAGTTCCCAATAAAAATAACAAACTTGTAATACGGCAATTATTTTAAAAAAGTGTTCTCAGAAACGAGTATCACGTGTGGAGATCAATGGCTTTCGAGCCAAATGATCAATCTTATGGCCACATTCATGGCATAGTTTGTTCAAATGATCTCATATTATGCAAAAGGGTGCATATTGGAATGGCAAACAATGTTGCCTAATGAAGTTTTCATTTTCTTTGGACGAAAAAACCATTTTCCATTTTTCGAGTGCCCAAAAGGAGGTTTTTTTGTGAAGGACCTCCCAAATAATTGTTGCAAAAGTGGACCAAATCAATTTTATAAAATACTAGGACATATTTAATGCACAATTGACAAAATGGTTGGGTGTAAAAAGTTTTGATCCACCTCTCGTGAAAAAGACAAATTTTCGCAGATTCAGTTGGAAGTGGGTCAAATTTGAACTGCAGCTGCCTCATAGTTTGCTATTTATTTTTTCCAAAAAATCATTTCTGGGTACATAAGTACCTATTTAATCAGAGAAACGCCAAAAAAATTCCAAGATTCAACCACTAGCTAAGAACGGTCATTCCCGTTGTTTTGACCGCATTTTGAAATGGGCATAAAAAATTAAAAAAAATCAAAAAATTGGGAAACCTTCGCATTGTGTCATTATATGTGGCTAAGTTCCCAGTAAAAATAACAAACTTGCAATACAACAATTATTTAAAAAAAGTGTTCTCAAATACGAGTATCACGTGTGGAGATCAATGGCTTTCGAGCCAAATGATCAATCTTATGGCCACATTCATGGCATAGTTTGTTCAAATGATCTCATATTGTGCAAAGGGATGCATATTGGAATCGCAAACAATGTTTTCTAATGAAGTTTTCATTTTCTTTGGATGAAAAAACCATTTTCCATTTTTCGAGTGCCCAAAAGGAGGTTTTTTGTGAAGGACCTCCCAAATAATTGTTGCAAAATTGGACCAAATCAATTTTCTAAAATACTAGGACATATTTAATGCACAATTGACAAAATGTTTGGGTGTAAAAAGTTTTGATCCACCTCTCGTGAAAAAGACAAATTTACGCCGATTCAGTTGGAAGTGGGTCAAATTTGAACTGCAGCTGCCTCATAGTTTGCTATTTATTTTTTCCAAAAATCATTTCTGGGTACATAAGTACCTATTTAATCAGAGAAACGCCAAAAAAATTCAAGATTCAACCACTAGCTAGGAACAGTCATTCCCGTCGTTTTGACCGCATTTTGAAACAGGCATAAAAAATTCAAGAAAATAAAAAAATTAGGAAACCTTCGCATTGTGTCATTATATGTGGCCAAGTTCCCAGGAAAAATAACAAACTTGTAATACGGCAATTTTTTTAAAAAAGTGTTCTCAAAAACGAGCTATCACATGTGGAGATCAATGGCTTTCAAGCCAAAATGATTAATCTTATGGTCACATTCATGGCATAGTTTGTCCAAATGATCTCATATTGTGCAAAAGGGTGCATATTGGAATGGCAAACAATGTTGCCTAAGGAAGTTTTCATTTTCTTTGGACAAAAAAACCATTTTCTATTTTTCGAGTGCCCAAAAGGAGGTTTTTTTGTGAAGGACCTCCCAAATAATTGTTGCAAAATTGGACCAAATCAATTTTCTAAAATACTAGGACATATTTAATGCACAATTGACAAAATCGTTGGGTGTAAAAAGTTTTGATCCACCTCTCATGAAAAAGACAAATTTCCGCAGATTCAGTTGGAAGTGGGTCAAATTTGAACTGCAGCTGCCTCATAGTTTCCTATTTTTTTCCAAAAATCATTTCTGGGTACATAAGTACCTATTTAATCAGAGAAACGCCAAAAAAATTCCAAGATTCAACGACTAGCTAAGAACGGTCATTCCCGCCATTTTGACCGCATTTTGAAATGGGAATAAAAAATTAAAAAAAATTAAAAAATTGGGAAACCTTCGCATTGTGTCATTATATGTGGCCAAGTTCCCAATAAAAATAACAAACTTGTAATACGGCAATTATTTTAAAAAAGTGTTCTCAGAAACGAGTATCACGTGTGGAGATCAATGGCTTTCGAGCCAAATGATCAATCTTATGGCCACATTCATGGCATAGTTTGTTCAAATGATCTCATATTATGCAAAAGGGTGCATATTGGAATGGCAAACAATGTTGCCTAATGAAGTTTTCATTTTCTTTGGACGAAAAAACCATTTTCCATTTTTCGAGTGCCCAAAAGGAGGTTTTTTTGTGAAGGACCTCCCAAATAATTGTTGCAAAAGTGGACCAAATCAATTTTATAAAATACTAGGACATATTTAATGCACAATTGACAAAATGGTTGGGTGTAAAAAGTTTTGATCCACCTCTCGTGAAAAAGACAAATTTTCGCAGATTCAGTTGGAAGTGGGTCAAATTTGAACTGCAGCTGCCTCATAGTTTGCTATTTATTTTTTCCAAAAAATCATTTCTGGGTACATAAGTACCTATTTAATCAGAGAAACGCCAAAAAAATTCCAAGATTCAACCACTAGCTAAGAACGGTCATTCCCGTTGTTTTGACCGCATTTTGAAATGGGCATAAAAAATTAAAAAAAATCAAAAAATTGGGAAACCTTCGCATTGTGTCATTATATGTGGCTAAGTTCCCAGTAAAAATAACAAACTTGCAATACAACAATTATTTAAAAAAAGTGTTCTCAAATACGAGTATCACGTGTGGAGATCAATGGCTTTCGAGCCAAATGATCAATCTTATGGCCACATTCATGGCATAGTTTGTTCAAATGATCTCATATTGTGCAAAGGGATGCATATTGGAATCGCAAACAATGTTTTCTAATGAAGTTTTCATTTTCTTTGGATGAAAAAACCATTTTCCATTTTTCGAGTGCCCAAAAGGAGGTTTTTTGTGAAGGACCTCCCAAATAATTGTTGCAAAATTGGACCAAATCAATTTTCTAAAATACTAGGACATATTTAATGCACAATTGACAAAATGGTTGGGTGTAAAAAGTTTTGATCCACCTCTCGTGAAAAAGACAAATTTCCGCCGATTCAGTTGGAATTGCATCAAATTTGAACTGCAACTGCCTCATAGTTTGCTATTTATTTTTTCCAAAAATCATTTCTGGGTACATAAGTACCTATTTAATCAGAGAAACGCCAAAAAATTCCAAGATTCAACCACTAGCTAGGAACGGTCTTTCCCGCCATTTCGACCGCATTTTGAAATGGGCATAAAAAATTAAAAATAAATCAAAAAATTGGGAAACCTTCGCATTGTGTCATTATATGTGGCCAAGTTCCCAAGAAAAATAACAAACTTGTAATACGGCAATTATTTTAAAAAAGTGTTCTCAGAAACAAGTATCACGTGTGGAGATCAATGGCTTTCGAGCCAAATGATCAATCTTATGGCCACATTCATGGCATAGTTTGTTCAAATGATCTCACATTGTGCAAAAGGGTGCATATTGGAATGGCAAACAATGTTTCCTAATGAAGTTTTCATTTTCTTTAGACGAAAAAACCATTTTCCATTTTTCGAGTGCCCAAAAGGAGGTTTTTGTGAAGGACCTTCCAAATTATTGTTGCAAAATTGGACCAAATCAATTTTCTAAAATACTAGGACATATTTAATTCACAATTGACAAAATGGTTGGGTGTAAAAAGTTTTGATCCACCTCTCGTGAAAAAGACAAATTTCCGCCAATTTAGTTGGAAGTGGGTCAAATTTGAACTGCAGCTGCCTCATAGTTTGTTATTTATTTTTGTCCAAATATCATTTCTGGATACATAAGTACCTATTTAATCAGAGAAACGCCAAAAAAATTCCAAGATTCAACCACTAGCTAGGAAAGGTCATTCCCACCGTTTTGACCGCATTTTGAAACGGGCATAAAAAATTCAAAAAATTAAAAAAATTGGGAAACCTTTGCATTGTGTCATTATATGTGGCCAATTTCCCAGGAGAAATAACAAACTTGTAATACGGCAATTATTTTAAAAAAGTGTTCTAAAAACGAGCTATCACGTGTGGAGATCAATGGCTTTCAAGCCAAAATGATTAATCTTATAGTCACATTCATGGCATAGTTTGTTCAAATGATCTTATATTGTGCACAAGGCTGCATATTGGAATGGCAAACAATGTTGCCTAAGGATGTTTTCATTTTCTTTGGACGAAAAAACATTTTCCTTTTTTCGAGTGCCCAAAAGGAGGTTTTTTTGTGAAGGACCTCCCAAATAATTGTTGCGAAATTGGACCAAATCAATTTTCTAAAATACTAGGACATATTTAATGCACAATTGACAAAATGTTTGGGTGTAAAAAGTTTTGATCCACCTCTCGTGAAAAAGACAAATTTCCGCTGATTCAGTTGGAAGTGGGTCAAATTTGAACTAGAACTGCCTCATAGTTTGCTATTTATTTTTTCCAAAAATCATTTCTGGGTACATAAGTACCTATTTAATCAGAGAAATGCCAAAAAATTCTAAGATTCAACCACTAGCTAGGAACGGTCATTCCCGCCGTTTTGACCGCATTTTGAAACGGGCATAAAAAATTAAAAAAAATCAAAAAATTGGGAAACCTTTGCATTGTGTCATTTTATGTGGCCAAGTTCCCATGAAAAATAACAAACTTGTAATACGGAAATTATTTTAAAAAAGTGTTCTCAGAAACAGGTATCACGTGTGGAGATCAATGGCTTTCGAGCCAAATGATCAATCTTATGGCCACATTCATGGCATAGTTTGTTCAAATGATCTCATATTGTGCAAAAGGGTGCATATTGGAATGGCAAACAATGTTGCCTAATGAAGTTTTCATTTTCTTTGGACGAAAAAACCATTTTCCATTTTTCGAGTGCCCAAAAGGAGGTTTTTTGTGAAGGACCTTCCAAATAATTGTTGCAAGATTGGACCAAATCAATTTTCTAAAATACTAGGACATATGTAATTCACAATTGACAAAATGGTTGGGTGTAAAAAGTTTTGATCCACCTCTCATGAAAAAGACAAATTTTAGCCGATTTAGTTGGAAGTGGGTCAAATTTGAGGTGCAGCTGCCTCATAGTTTGTTATTTATTTTTTCCAAAAATCATTTCTGGGTACATAAGTACCTATTTAATCAGAGAAACGCCAAAAAATTCCAAGATTCAACCACTAGCTAGGAACGGTCTTTCCCGCCATTTCGACCGCATTTTGAAATGGGCATAAAAAATTAAAAATAAATCAAAAAATTGGGAAACCTTCGCATTGTGTCATTATATGTGGCCAAGTTCCCAAGCAAAATAACAAACTTGTAATACGGCAATTATTTTAAAAAAGTGTTCTCAGAAACAAGTATCACGTGTGGAGATCAATGGCTTTCGAGCCAAATGATCAATCTTATGGCCACATTCATGGCATAGTTTGTTCAAATGATCTCACATTGTGCAAAAGGGTGCATATTGGAATGGCAAACAATGTTTCCTAATGAAGTTTTCATTTTCTTTAGACGAAAAAACCATTTTCCATTTTTCGAGTGCCCAAAAGGAGGTTTTTGTGAAGGACCTTCCAAATTATTGTTGCAAAATTGGACCAAATCAATTTTCTAAAATACTAGGACATATTTAATTCACAATTGACAAAATGGTTGGGTGTAAAAAGTTTTGATCCACCTCTCGTGAAAAAGACAAATTTCCGCCAATTTAGTTGGAAGTGGGTCAAATTTGAACTGCAGCTGCCTCATAGTTTGTTATTTATTTTTGTCCAAATATCATTTCTGGATACATAAGTACCTATTTAATCAGAGAAACGCCAAAAAAATTCCAAGATTCAACCACTAGCTAGGAAAGGTCATTCCCACCGTTTTGACCGCATTTTGAAACGGGCATAAAAAATTCAAAAAATTAAAAAAATTGGGAAACCTTTGCATTGTGTCATTATATGTGGCCAATTTCCCAGGAGAAATAACAAACTTGTAATACGGCAATTATTTTAAAAAAGTGTTCTAAAAACGAGCTATCACGTGTGGAGATCAATGGCTTTCAAGCCAAAATGATTAATCTTATAGTCACATTCATGGCATAGTTTGTTCAAATGATCTTATATTGTGCACAAGGCTGCATATTGGAATGGCAAACAATGTTGCCTAAGGATGTTTTCATTTTCTTTGGACGAAAAAACATTTTCCTTTTTTCGAGTGCCCAAAAGGAGGTTTTTTTGTGAAGGACCTCCCAAATAATTGTTGCGAAATTGGACCAAATCAATTTTCTAAAATACTAGGACATATTTAATGCACAATTGACAAAATGTTTGGGTGTAAAAAGTTTTGATCCACCTCTCGTGAAAAAGACAAATTTCCGCTGATTCAGTTGGAAGTGGGTCAAATTTGAACTAGAACTGCCTCATAGTTTGCTATTTATTTTTTCCAAAAATCATTTCTGGGTACATAAGTACCTATTTAATCAGAGAAATGCCAAAAAATTCTAAGATTCAACCACTAGCTAGGAACGGTCATTCCCGCCGTTTTGACCGCATTTTGAAACGGGCATAAAAAATTAAAAAAAATCAAAAAATTGGGAAACCTTTGCATTGTGTCATTTTATGTGGCCAAGTTCCCATGAAAAATAACAAACTTGTAATACGGAAATTATTTTAAAAAAGTGTTCTCAGAAACAGGTATCACGTGTGGAGATCAATGGCTTTCGAGCCAAATGATCAATCTTATGGCCACATTCATGGCATAGTTTGTTCAAATGATCTCATATTGTGCAAAAGGGTGCATATTGGAATGGCAAACAATGTTGCCTAATGAAGTTTTCATTTTCTTTGGACGAAAAAACCATTTTCCATTTTTCGAGTGCCCAAAAGGAGGTTTTTTGTGAAGGACCTTCCAAATAATTGTTGCAAGATTGGACCAAATCAATTTTCTAAAATACTAGGACATATGTAATTCACAATTGACAAAATGGTTGGGTGTAAAAAGTTTTGATCCACCTCTCATGAAAAAGACAAATTTTAGCCGATTTAGTTGGAAGTGGGTCAAATTTGAGGTGCAGCTGCCTCATAGTTTGTTATTTATTTTTTCCAAAAATCATTTCTGGGTACATAAGTACCTATTTAATCAGAGAAACGCCAAAAAATTCCAAGATTCAACCACTAGCTAGGAACGGTCTTTCCCGCCATTTCGACCGCATTTTGAAATGGGCATAAAAAATTAAAAATAAATCAAAAAATTGGGAAACCTTCGCATTGTGTCATTATATGTGGCCAAGTTCCCAAGCAAAATAACAAACTTGTAATACGGCAATTATTTTAAAAAAGTGTTCTCAGAAACAAGTATCACGTGTGGAGATCAATGGCTTTCGAGCCAAATGATCAATCTTATGGCCACATTCATGGCATAGTTTGTTCAAATGATCTCACATTGTGCAAAAGGGTGCATATTGGAATGGCAAACAATGTTTCCTAATGAAGTTTTCATTTTCTTTAGACGAAAAAACCATTTTCCATTTTTCGAGTGCCCAAAAGGAGGTTTTTGTGAAGGACCTTCCAAATTATTGTTGCAAAATTGGACCAAATCAATTTTCTAAAATACTAGGACATATTTAATTCACAATTGACAAAATGGTTGGGTGTAAAAAGTTTTGATCCACCTCTCGTGAAAAAGACAAATTTCCGCCAATTTAGTTGGAAGTGGGTCAAATTTGAACTGCAGCTGCCTCATAGTTTGTTATTTATTTTTGTCCAAATATCATTTCTGGATACATAAGTACCTATTTAATCAGAGAAACGCCAAAAAAATTCCAAGATTCAACCACTAGCTAGGAAAGGTCATTCCCACCGTTTTGACCGCATTTTGAAACGGGCATAAAAAATTCAAAAAATTAAAAAAATTGGGAAACCTTTGCATTGTGTCATTATATGTGGCCAATTTCCCAGGAGAAATAACAAACTTGTAATACGGCAATTATTTTAAAAAAGTGTTCTAAAAACGAGCTATCACGTGTGGAGATCAATGGCTTTCAAGCCAAAATGATTAATCTTATAGTCACATTCATGGCATAGTTTGTTCAAATGATCTTATATTGTGCACAAGGCTGCATATTGGAATGGCAAACAATGTTGCCTAAGGATGTTTTCATTTTCTTTGGACGAAAAAACATTTTCCTTTTTTCGAGTGCCCAAAAGGAGGTTTTTTTGTGAAGGACCTCCCAAATAATTGTTGCGAAATTGGACCAAATCAATTTTCTAAAATACTAGGACATATTTAATGCACAATTGACAAAATGTTTGGGTGTAAAAAGTTTTGATCCACCTCTCGTGAAAAAGACAAATTTCCGCTGATTCAGTTGGAAGTGGGTCAAATTTGAACTAGAACTGCCTCATAGTTTGCTATTTATTTTTTCCAAAAATCATTTCTGGGTACATAAGTACCTATTTAATCAGAGAAATGCCAAAAAATTCTAAGATTCAACCACTAGCTAGGAACGGTCATTCCCGCCGTTTTGACCGCATTTTGAAACGGGCATAAAAAATTAAAAAAAATCAAAAAATTGGGAAACCTTTGCATTGTGTCATTTTATGTGGCCAAGTTCCCATGAAAAATAACAAACTTGTAATACGGAAATTATTTTAAAAAAGTGTTCTCAGAAACAGGTATCACGTGTGGAGATCAATGGCTTTCGAGCCAAATGATCAATCTTATGGCCACATTCATGGCATAGTTTGTTCAAATGATCTCATATTGTGCAAAAGGGTGCATATTGGAATGGCAAACAATGTTGCCTAATGAAGTTTTCATTTTCTTTGGACGAAAAAACCATTTTCCATTTTTCGAGTGCCCAAAAGGAGGTTTTTTGTGAAGGACCTTCCAAATAATTGTTGCAAGATTGGACCAAATCAATTTTCTAAAATACTAGGACATATGTAATTCACAATTGACAAAATGGTTGGGTGTAAAAAGTTTTGATCCACCTCTCATGAAAAAGACAAATTTTAGCCGATTTAGTTGGAAGTGGGTCAAATTTGAGGTGCAGCTGCCTCATAGTTTGTTATTTATTTTTTCCAAAAATCATTTCTGGGTACATAAGTACCTATTTAATCAGAGAAACGCCAAAAAATTCCAAGATTCAACCACTAGCTAGGAACGGTCTTTCCCGCCATTTCGACCGCATTTTGAAATGGGCATAAAAAATTAAAAATAAATCAAAAAATTGGGAAACCTTCGCATTGTGTCATTATATGTGGCCAAGTTCCCAAGCAAAATAACAAACTTGTAATACGGCAATTATTTTAAAAAAGTGTTCTCAGAAACAAGTATCACGTGTGGAGATCAATGGCTTTCGAGCCAAATGATCAATCTTATGGCCACATTCATGGCATAGTTTGTTCAAATGATCTCACATTGTGCAAAAGGGTGCATATTGGAATGGCAAACAATGTTTCCTAATGAAGTTTTCATTTTCTTTAGACGAAAAAACCATTTTCCATTTTTCGAGTGCCCAAAAGGAGGTTTTTGTGAAGGACCTTCCAAATTATTGTTGCAAAATTGGACCAAATCAATTTTCTAAAATACTAGGACATATTTAATTCACAATTGACAAAATGGTTGGGTGTAAAAAGTTTTGATCCACCTCTCGTGAAAAAGACAAATTTCCGCCAATTTAGTTGGAAGTGGGTCAAATTTGAACTGCAGCTGCCTCATAGTTTGTTATTTATTTTTGTCCAAATATCATTTCTGGATACATAAGTACCTATTTAATCAGAGAAACGCCAAAAAAATTCCAAGATTCAACCACTAGCTAGGAAAGGTCATTCCCACCGTTTTGACCGCATTTTGAAACGGGCATAAAAAATTCAAAAAATTAAAAAAATTGGGAAACCTTTGCATTGTGTCATTATATGTGGCCAATTTCCCAGGAGAAATAACAAACTTGTAATACGGCAATTATTTTAAAAAAGTGTTCTAAAAACGAGCTATCACGTGTGGAGATCAATGGCTTTCAAGCCAAAATGATTAATCTTATAGTCACATTCATGGCATAGTTTGTTCAAATGATCTTATATTGTGCACAAGGCTGCATATTGGAATGGCAAACAATGTTGCCTAAGGATGTTTTCATTTTCTTTGGACGAAAAAACATTTTCCTTTTTTCGAGTGCCCAAAAGGAGGTTTTTTTGTGAAGGACCTCCCAAATAATTGTTGCGAAATTGGACCAAATCAATTTTCTAAAATACTAGGACATATTTAATGCACAATTGACAAAATGTTTGGGTGTAAAAAGTTTTGATCCACCTCTCGTGAAAAAGACAAATTTCCGCTGATTCAGTTGGAAGTGGGTCAAATTTGAACTAGAACTGCCTCATAGTTTGCTATTTATTTTTTCCAAAAATCATTTCTGGGTACATAAGTACCTATTTAATCAGAGAAATGCCAAAAAATTCTAAGATTCAACCACTAGCTAGGAACGGTCATTCCCGCCGTTTTGACCGCATTTTGAAACGGGCATAAAAAATTAAAAAAAATCAAAAAATTGGGAAACCTTTGCATTGTGTCATTTTATGTGGCCAAGTTCCCATGAAAAATAACAAACTTGTAATACGGAAATTATTTTAAAAAAGTGTTCTCAGAAACAGGTATCACGTGTGGAGATCAATGGCTTTCGAGCCAAATGATCAATCTTATGGCCACATTCATGGCATAGTTTGTTCAAATGATCTCATATTGTGCAAAAGGGTGCATATTGGAATGGCAAACAATGTTGCCTAATGAAGTTTTCATTTTCTTTGGACGAAAAAACCATTTTCCATTTTTCGAGTGCCCAAAAGGAGGTTTTTTGTGAAGGACCTTCCAAATAATTGTTGCAAGATTGGACCAAATCAATTTTCTAAAATACTAGGACATATGTAATTCACAATTGACAAAATGGTTGGGTGTAAAAAGTTTTGATCCACCTCTCATGAAAAAGACAAATTTTAGCCGATTTAGTTGGAAGTGGGTCAAATTTGAGGTGCAGCTGCCTCATAGTTTGTTATTTATTTTTTCCAAAAATCATTTCTGGGTACATAAGTACCTACTTAATCAGAGAATCGCCAAAAAAATTCCAAGATTCAACCACTAGCTAGGAAAGGTCATTCCCGCCGTCTTGACCGCATTTTGAAACGGGCATAAGAAATTTAAAAAAATCAAAAAATTGGAAACCTTCGCATTGTGTCATTATATGTGGCCAAGTTCCCAGGAAAAATAACAAACTTGTAATACGGCAATTATTTTAAAAAAGTGTTCTAAAAACGAGCTATCACATGTGGAGATCAATGGCTTTCAAGCCAAAATGATTAATGTTATAGTCACATTCATGGCATAGTTTGTTCAAATGATCTCATATTGTGCACAAGGCTGCATATTGGAATGGCAAACAATGTTGCCTAAGGATGTTTTCATTTTCTTTTGACAAAAAAACATTTTCCTTTTTTCGAGTGCCCAAAAGGAGGTTTTCTTGTGATGGACCTCCCAAATAATTGTTGCGAAATTGGAACAAATCAATTTTCTAAAATACTAGGACATATTTAATGCACAATTGACAAAATGTTTGGGTGTAAAAAGTTTTGATCCACCTCTCGTGAAAAAGACAAATTTCCGCCGATTCAGTTGGAACTGGGTCAAAATTGAACTACAACTGCCTCATAGTTTGCTATTTATTTTTTCCAAAAATCATTTCTAGGTACATAAGTACCTATTTAATCAGAGAAACGCCAAAAAATTCCAAGATTCAACCACTAGCTATTAACGGTCATTCCCGCCGTTTTGACCGCATTTTGAAATGGGCATAAAAAATTAAAAAAAATCAAAAAATTGGGAAACCTTCGCATTGTGTAATTATATGTTGCCAAGTTCCCAAGAAAAATAACAAAATTGTAATACGGCAATTATTTTAAAAAAGTGTTCTCAGAAACGAGTATCACGTGTGGAGACCAATGCCTTTCGAGCCAAATGATCAATCTTATCGCCACATTCATGTCATAGTTTGTTCAAATGATCTCATATTGTGCAAATGGGTGCATATTGGAATGGCAAACAATGTTTCCTAATGAAGTTTTCATTTTCTTTGGACGAAAAAACCATTTTCCATTTTTTGAGTGCCCAAAAGGAGGTTTTTTGTGAAGGACCTTCCAAATAATTGTTGCAAGATTGGACCAAATCAATTTTCTAAAATACTAGGACATATTTAATTCACAATTGGCAAAATGGTTGGGTGTAAAAAGTTTTGATCCACCTCTCGTGAAAAAGACAAATTTCCGCCGATTTAGTTGGAAGTGGGTCAAATTTGAACTGCAGCTGCCTCATAGTTTGCTATTTATTTTTTCCAAAAATCATTTCTGGGTACATAAGTACCTATTTAATCAGAGAAACGCCAAATAAATTTCAAGATTCAACCACTAGCTAGGAACGGTCATTCCCGCCGTTTTGACCGCATTTTGAAACGTGCATAAAAAATTCAAAAAATCAAAAATTGGGAAACCTTCGCATTGTGTAATTATATCTGGCCAAGTTCTCAAGAAAAATAACAAACTTGTAATACGGCAATTATTTTAAAAAAGTGTTCTCAGAAACGAGTATCACGTGTGGAGATCAATGCCTTTCGAGCCAAATGATCAATCTTATCGCCACATTCATGGCATAGTTTGTTCAAATGATCTCATATTGTGCAAAAGGGTGCATATTGGAATGGCAAACAATGTTGCCTAATGAAGTTTTCATTTTCTTTGGACGACAAAACCATTTTCCATTTTTCGAGTGCCCAAAAGGAGGTTTTTTGTGAAGGACCATCCAAATAATTGTTGCAAAATTGGACCAAATCAATTTTCTAAAATACTAGGACATATTTAATTCACAATTGATAAAATGGTTGGGTGTAAAAAGTTTTTATCCACCTCTCGTGAAAAAGACAAATTTCCGCCGATTTAGTTGGAAGTGGGTCAAATTTGAACTTCAGCAGCCTCATAGTTTGCTATTTATTTTTTTCCAAAAATCATTTCTGGGTACATAAGTACCTATTTAATCATAGAAACGCCAAAAAAATTCTAAGATTCAACCACTAGCTAGGAACGGTCATTCCCGCCGTTTTGACCGCATTTTGAAACGGGCATAAAAAATTCAAAAAAATCAAAAAATTGGGAAATCTTCGCATTGTGTCATTATATGTGGCCAAGTTCCCAGGAAAAATAACAAACTTGTAGTACGGTAATTTTTTTAAAAAAGTGTTCTAAAAACGAGCTATCACGTGTGGAGATCAATGGCTTTCAAGCCAAAATGATTAATCTTATAGTCACATTCATGGCATTGTTTGTTCAAATGATCTCATATTGTGCACAAGGCTGCATATTGGAATGGCAAACAATGTTGCCTAAGGAAGTTTTCATTTTCTTTGGATGAAAAAACATTTTCCTTTTTTCGAGTGCCCAAAAGGAGGTTTTTTTTGTGAAGGACCTCCCAAATAATTGTTGCGAAATTGGACCAAATCAATTTTCTAAAATACTAGGACATATTAAATGCACAATTGACAAAATGTTTGGGTGTAAAAAGTTTTGATCCACCTCTCGTGAAAAAGACAAATTTCCGCCGATTCAGTTGGAAGTGGGTCAAATTTGAACTGCAACTGCCTCATAGTTTGCTATTTATTTTTTTCCAAAAATCATTTCTGGGTACATAAGTACCTATTTAATCAGAGAAACGCCAAAAAATTCCAAGATTCAACCACTAGCTAGGAACGGTCATTCCCGCCGTTTTGACCGCATTTTGAAATGGGCATAAAAAATTAAAAATAATCAAAAAATGGGAAACCTTCGCATTGCGTCATTATATCTGGCCAAGTTCCCAATAAAAATAACAAACTTGTAATACGGCAATTATTTTAAAAAAGTGTTCTCAGAAACGAGTATCACGTGTGGAGATCAATGCCTTTCGAGCCAAATGATCAATCTTATGGCCACATTCATGGCATAGTTTGTTCAAATGATCTCATATTTTGCAAAAGGGTGCATATTGGAATGGCAAACAGTGTTGCATAATGAAGTTTTCATTTTCTTTGGACGAAAAAACCATTTTCCATTTTTCGAGTGCCCAAAAGGAGGTTTTTGTGAAGGACCTTCCAAATAATTGTTGCAAAATTGGACCAAATCAATTTTCTAAAATACTATGACATATTTAATTCACAATTGACAAAATGGTTGGGTGTAAAAAGTTTTGATCCACCTCTCGTGAAAAAGACAAATTTCCGCCGATTCAGTTGGAAGTGGGTCAAATTTGAACTTCAGCTGCCTCATAGTTTGATATTTATTTTTTACAAAAATCATTTCTGGGTACATAAGTACCTATTTAATCAGAGAAATTGCCAAAAAAATTCCAAGATTCAACCACTAGCTAGGAACGGTCATTCCCGCCGTTTTGACCGCATTTTGAAACATGCATAAAAAATTCAAAAAAACCAAAAAATTGGGAAACCTTCGCATTGTGTAATTATATTTGTCCAAGTTCCCAAGAAAAATAGCAAAATGGTTGGGTGTAAAAACTTTTGATCCACCTCTCGTGAAAAAGACAAATTTCTGCCGACTTAGTTGGAAGTGGGTCAAATTTGAACTACAGCTGCCTCATAGTTTGCTATTTATTTTTTCCAAAAATCATTTCTGGGTACATAAGTAACTATTTAATCAGAGAAACACCAAAAAAATTCCAAGATTCAACCACTAGCTAGGTACGGTCATTCCCGCCGTTTTGACCGCATTTTGAAACGGGCATAAAAAGATCAAAAAATCATAAAATTGGGAAACCTTCGCATTGTGTCATTATATGTGGCCAAGTTTGCAGGAAAAATAACAAACTTGTAATACAGCAATTATTTTAAAAAAGTGTTCTAAAAACGAGCTATCACGTGTGGAGATCAATGGCTTTCAAGCCAAAATGATAAATCTTATAGTCACATTCATGGCATAGTTTGTTCAAATGATCTCATATTGTGCACAAGGCTGCATATTGGAGTGTTAAACAATGTTGCCTCAGGAAGTTTTCATTTTCTTTGGACGAAAAAACATTTTCCTCTTTTCGAGTGCCAAAAGGAGGTTTTTTTGTGAAGGACCTCCCAAATAATTGTTGCGAAATTGGACCAAATCAATTTTCTAAAATACTAGGACATATTTAATGCATAATTGACAAAATGTTTGGGTGTAAAAAGGTTTGATCCACCTCTCGTGAAAAAGACAAATTTCCGCCGATTTAGTTGGAAGTGGGTCAAATTTGAACTTCAGCTGCCTCATAGTTTGCTATTTATTGTTTCCGAAAATCATTTCTGGGTACATCAGTACCTATTTAATTAGAGAAACGCCAAAAAAATTCCAAGATTCAACCACTAGCTAGGAACGGTCATTCCCGCCGTTTTGACCGCATTTTGAAACGGGCATAAAAAATTCAAAACAATCAAAAAATTGGGAAACCTTCGCATTGTGTCATTATATGTGGCCAAGTTCCCAGTAAAAATAACAAACTTGTAATACCTTAATTATTTTAAAAAAGTGTTCTAAAAACGAGCTATCACGTGTGGAGATCAATGGCTTTCAGGCCAAAATGATTAATCTTATAGTCACATTCATGGCATAGTTTGTTCAAATGATCTCATATTGTGCACAAGGCTGCATATTGGAATGGCAAACAATGTTGCCTAAGGAAGTTTTCATTTTCTTTGGAAGAAAAAACATTTTCCTTTTTTCGAGTGCCCAAAAGCAGGTTTTTTTGTGATGGACCTCCCAAATAATTGTTGCGAAATTGGACCAAATCAATTTTCTAAAATACTGGGACATATTTAATGCACAATTGACAAAATGTTTGCGTGTAAAAAGTTTTGATCCACCTCTCGTGAAAAAGACAAATTTCCGCCGATTCAGTTGGAAGTGGGTCAAATTTGAACTGCAACTGCCTCATAGTTTGCTATTTATTTTTTCTGAAAATCATTTCTGGGTACATAAGTACGTATTTAATCAAAGAAACGCCAAAAAATTCCAAGATTCCACCACTAGCTAGGAACGGTCATTCCCGCCGTTTTGACCGCATTTTGAAATGGGCATAAAAAATTAAAAAAAAATCAAAATTGGGAAACCTTCGCATTGTGTCATTATATGTGGCCAAGTTCCCAATAAAAATAACAAACTTGTAATACGGTAATTATTTTAAAAAAGTCTTCTTAGAAACGAGTATCACGTGTGGAGATCAATGGCTTTCGAGCCAAATGATCAATCTTATGGCCACATTCATGGCATAGTTTGTTCAAATGATCTCATATTGTGCAAAAAGGTGCATATTGGAATGGCAAACAATGTTGCCTAATGAAGTTTTCATTTTCTTTGGACGAAAAAACCATTTTCCATTTTTCGAGTGCCCAAAAGGAGGTTTTTTGTGAAGGACCTTCCAAATAATTGTTGCAAAATTGGACCAAATCAATTTTCTAAAATACTAGGACATATGTAATTCACAATTGACAAAATGGTTGGGTGTAAAAAGTTTTGATCCACCTCTCGTGAAAAAGACAAATTTCAGCCGATTTAGTTGGAAGTGGGTCAAATTTAAAGTGCAGCTGCCTCATAGTTTGTTATTTATTTTTTCCAAAAATCATTTCTGGGTACATAAGTACCTACTTAATCAGAGAATCGCCAAAAAAATTCCAAGATTCAACCACTAGCTACGAAAGGTCATTCCCGCCGTCTTGACGGCATTTTGAAACGAGCATAAAAAATTTTAAAAAAATCAAAAAATTGGGAAACCTTCGCATTGTGTCATTATATGTGGCCAAGTTCACAGGAAAAATAACAAACTTGTAATACGGCAATTATTTTAAAGAAGTGTTCTAAAAACGAGCTATCACATGTGGAGATCAATGGATTTCAAGCCAAAATGATTAATATTATAGTCACATTCATGGCATAGTTTGTTCAAATGATCTCATATTGTGCACAAGGCTGCATATTGGAATGGCAAACAATGTTGCCTAAGGATGTTTTCATTTTCTTTGGACGAAAAAACATTTTCCTTTTTTCGAGTGCCCAAAAGGAGGTTTTTTTGTGAAGGACCTCCCAAATAATTGTTGCGAAATTGGACCAAATCAATTTTCTAAAATACTAGGACATATTTAATGCACAATTGACAAAATGTTTGGGTGTAAAAAGTTTTGATCCACCTCTCGTGAAAAAGACAAATTTCCGCCGATTCAGTTGGAAGTGGGTCAAAATTGAACTGCAACTGCCTCATAGTTTGCTATTTATTTTTTCCAAAAATCATTTCTGGGTACATAAGTACCTATTTAATCAGAGAAACGCCAAGGAATTCCAAGATTCAACCACTAGCTAGGAACGGTCATTCCCGCCGTTTTGACCGCATTTTGAAATGGGCATAAAAATTAGAAAAAATCAAAAAATTGGGAAACCTTCGCATTGTGTCATTATATGTTGCCAAGTTCCCAAGAAAAATAACAAACTTGTAATACGGCAATTATTTTAAAAAAGTGTTCTCAGAAACGAGTATCATGTGTGGAGATCAATGCCTTTCGAGCCAAATGATCAATCTTATCGCCACATTCATGTCATAGTTTGTTCAAATGATCTCATATTGTGCAAAAGGGTGCATATTGGAATGGAAAACAATGTTGCCTAATGAATTTTTCATTTTCTTTGGACGAAAAAACCATTTTCCATTTTTCGAGTGCCCCAAAGGAGGTTTTTTGTGAAGGACCTTCCAAATAATTGTTGCAAAATTGGACCAAATCAATTTTCTAAAATACTAGGACATATTTAATTCACAATTGGTAAAATGGTTGGGTGTAAAAAGTTTTGATCCACCTCTCGTGAAAAAGACAAATTTCCGCCGATTTAGTTGGAAGTGGGTCAAATTTGAACTGCAGCTGCCTCATAGTTTGTTATTTATTTTTTCCAAAAATCATTTCTGGGTACATAAGTACCTATTTAATCAGAGAAACGCCAAAAAATTTTCAAGATTCAACCACTAGCTAGGAACGGTCATTCCCGCCGTTTTGACCGCATTTTGAAACATGCATAAAAAATTCAAAAAAATCAAAAAATTGGGAAACCTTCGCATTGTGTAATTATATCTGGCCAAGTTCTCAAGAAAAATAACAAACTTGTAATACGGCAATTATTTTAAAAAAGTGTTCTCAGAAACGAGTATCACGTGTGGAGATCAATGCCTTTCGAGCCAAATGATCAATCTTATCGCCACATTCATGGCATAGTTTGTTCAAATGATCTCATATTGTGCAAAAGGGTGCATATTGGAATGGCAAACAATGTTG
Source organism: Triticum monococcum (assembly GCA_034509565.1). Classification (NCBI taxonomy): domain Eukaryota; kingdom Viridiplantae; phylum Streptophyta; class Magnoliopsida; order Poales; family Poaceae; genus Triticum; species Triticum monococcum. The sequence continues at coordinate 578,455,132 of CM067844.1, read as the reverse complement.
CCTAATGAAGTTTTCATTTTCTTTGGACAAAAAAACCATTTTCCATTTTTCGAGTGCCCAAAAGGAGGTTTTTTTGTGAAGGACCTTCCAAATAATTGTTGCAAAATTTGACCAAATCAATTTTCTAAAATACTAGGACATATTTAATTCACAATTGATAAAATGGTTGGGTGTAAAAAGTTTTTATCCACCTCTCGTGAAAAAGACAAATTTCCGCCGATTTAGTTGGAAGTGGGTCAAATTTGAACTTCAGCTGCCTCATATTTTGCTATTTATTTTTTCCAAAAATCATTTCTGGGTACATAAGTACCTATTTAATCAGAGAAACGCCAAAAAAATTCCAAGATTCAACCACTAGCTAGGAACGGTCATTCCCGCCGTTTTGACCGCATTTTGAAACGGGCATAAAAAATTCAAAAAAATCAAAAAATTGGGAAACCTTCGCATTGTGTCATTATATGTGGCCAAGTTCCCAGGAAAAATAACAAACTTGTAATACGGTAATTATTTTAAAAAAGTGTTCTAAAAACGAGCTATCACGTGTGGAGATCAATGGCTTTCAAGCCAAAATGATTAATCTTATAGTCACATTCATGGCATTGTTTGTTCAAATGATCTCATATTGTGCACAAGGCTGCATATTGGAATGGCAAACAATGTTGCCTAAGGAAGTTTTCATTTTCTTTGGATGAATTTTTTTTTCCTTTTTTCGAGTGCCCAAAAGGAGGTTTTTTTGTGAAGGACCTCGCAAATAATTGTTGCGAAATTGGACCAAATCAATGTTCTAAAATACTAGGACATATTTAATGCACAATTGACAAAATGTTTGCGTGTAAAAAGTTTTGATCCACCTCTCGTGAAAAAGACAAATTTCCGCCGATTCAGTTGGAAGTGGGTCAAATTTGAACCGCAACTGCCTCATAGTTTGTTATTTATTTTTTCCAAAAATCATTTCTGGGTACATAAGTACCTATTTAATCAGAGAAACGCCAAAAAATTTTCAAGATTCAACCACTAGCTAGGAACGGTCATTCCCGCCGTTTTGACCGCATTTTGAAACATGCATAAAAAATTCAAAAAAATCAAAAAATTGGGAAACCTTCGCATTGTGTAATTATATCTGGCCACGTTCTCAAGAAAAATAACAAACTTGTAATACGGCAATTATTTTAAAAAAGTGTTCTCAGAAACGAGTATCACGTGTGGAGATCAATGCCTTTCGAGCCAAATGATCAATCTTATCGCCACATTCATGGCATAGTTTGTTCAAATGATCTCATATTGTGCAAAAGGGTGCATATTGGAATGGCAAACAATGTTGCCTAATGAAGTTTTCATTTTCTTTGGACAAAAAAACCATTTTCCATTTTTCGAGTGCCCAAAAGGAGGTTTTTTTGTGAAGGACCTTCCAAATAATTGTTGCAAAATTTGACCAAATCAATTTTCTAAAATACTAGGACATATTTAATTCACAATTGATAAAATGGTTGGGTGTAAAAAGTTTTTATCCACCTCTCGTGAAAAAGACAAATTTCCGCCGATTTAGTTGGAAGTGGGTCAAATTTGAACTTCAGCTGCCTCATATTTTGCTATTTATTTTTTCCAAAAATCATTTCTGGGTACATAAGTACCTATTTAATCAGAGAAACGCCAAAAAAATTCCAAGATTCAACCACTAGCTAGGAACGGTCATTCCCGCCGTTTTGACCGCATTTTGAAACGGGCATAAAAAATTCAAAAAAATCAAAAAATTGGGAAACCTTCGCATTGTGTCATTATATGTGGCCAAGTTCCCAGGAAAAATAACAAACTTGTAATACGGTAATTATTTTAAAAAAGTGTTCTAAAAACGAGCTATCACGTGTGGAGATCAATGGCTTTCAAGCCAAAATGATTAATCTTATAGTCACATTCATGGCATTGTTTGTTCAAATGATCTCATATTGTGCACAAGGCTGCATATTGGAATGGCAAACAATGTTGCCTAAGGAAGTTTTCATTTTCTTTGGATGAATTTTTTTTTCCTTTTTTCGAGTGCCCAAAAGGAGGTTTTTTTGTGAAGGACCTCGCAAATAATTGTTGCGAAATTGGACCAAATCAATGTTCTAAAATACTAGGACATATTTAATGCACAATTGACAAAATGTTTGCGTGTAAAAAGTTTTGATCCACCTCTCGTGAAAAAGACAAATTTCCGCCGATTCAGTTGGAAGTGGGTCAAATTTGAACCGCAACTGCCTCATAGTTTGCTATTTATTTTTTTCCAAATATCATTTCCGGGTACATAAGTACCTATTTAATCAGAGAAACGCCAAAAAATTCCAAGATTCAACCACTAGCTAGGAACGGTCATTCCCGCCGTTTTGACCGTATTTTGAAATGGGCATAAAAATTAAAAATAATCAAAAAATTGGGAAACCTTCGCATTGTGTCATTATATGTGGCCAAGTTCCCAATAAAAATAACAAACTTGTAATACGGCAATTATTTTAAAAAAGTGTTCTCAGAAACGAGTATCACGTGTGGAGATCAATGCCTTTCGAGCCAAATGATCAATCTTATGGCCACATTCATGGCATAGTTTGTTCAAATGATCTCATATTCTGCAAAAGGGTGCATATTGGAATGGCAAACAGTGTTGCATAATGAAGTTTTCATTTTCTTTGGACAAAAAACCATTTTCCATTTTTCGAGTGCCCAAAAGGAGGTTTTTGTGAAGGACCTTCCAAATAATTGTTGCAAAATTGGACCAAATCAATTTTCTAAAATACTAGGACATATTTAATTCACAATTGACAAAATGGTTGGGTGTAAAAAGTTTTGATCCACCTCTCGTGAAAAAGACAAATTTCCGCCGATTCAGTTGGAAGTGGGTCAAATTTGAACTTCAGCTGCCTCATAGTTTGATATTTATTTTTTCCAAAAATCATTTCTGGGTACATAAGTACCTATTTAATCAGAGAAATGCCAAAAAAATTCCAAGATTCAACCACTAGCTAGGAACGGTCATTCCCGCCGTTTTGACCGCATTTTGAAACGGGCATAAAAAAATCAAAAAAATCAAAAAATTGGGAAACCTTCGCATTGTGTCATTATATGTGGCCAAGTTTGCAGGAAAAATAACAAACTTGTAATACAGCAATTATTTTCAAAAAGTGTTCTAAAAACGAGCTATCACGTGTGGAGATCAATGGCTTTCAAGCCAAAATGATAAATCTTATAGTCACATTCATGGCATAGTTTGTTCAAATGATCTCATATTGTGCACAAGGCTGCATATTGGAATGTTAAACAATGTTTCCTCAGGAAGTTATCATTTTCTTTGGACGAAAAAACATTTTCCTCTTTTCGAGTGCCCAAAAGGAGGTTTTTTTGTGAAGGACCTCCCAAATAATTGTTGCGAAATTGGACCAAATCAATTTTCTAAAATACTAGGACATATTTAATGCATAATTGACAAAATGTTTGGGTGTAAAAAGGTTTGATCCACCTCTCGTGAAAAAGACAAATTTCCGCCGATTTAGTTGGAAGTGGGTCAAATTTGAACTTCAGTTGCCTCATAGTTTGCTATTTATTTTTTCCAAAAATCATTTCTGGGTACATCAGTACCTATTTAATTAGAGAAACGCCAAAAAAATTCCAAGATTCAACCACTAGCTAGGAACGGTCATTCCCGCCGTTTTGACCGCATTTTGAAACGGGCATAAAAAATTCAAAACAATCAAAAAATAGGGAAACCTTCGCATTGTGTCATTATATGTGGCCAAGTTCCCAGTAAAAATAACAAACTTGTAATACGGTAATTATTTTAAAAAAGTGTTCTAAAAACGAGCTATCACATGTGGAGATCAATGGCTTTCAGGCCAAAATGATTAATCTTATAGTCACATTCATGGCATAGTTTGTTCAAATGATCTCATATTGTGCACAAGCCTGCATATTGGAATGGCAAACAATGTTGCCTAAGGAAGTTTTCATTTTCTTTGGATGAAAAAACATTTTCCTTTTTTCGAGTGCCCAAAAGCAGGTTTTTTTGTGATGGACCTCCCAAATAATTGTTGCGAAATTGGACCAAATCAATTTTCTAAAATACCAGGACATATTTAATGCACAATTGACAAAATGTTTGCGTGTAAAAAGTTTTGATCCACCTCTCGTGAAAAAGACAAATTTCCGCCGATTCAGCTGGAGGTGGGTCAAATTTGAACTGCAACTGCCTCATAGTTTGCTATTTATTTTTTCCGAAAATCATTTCTGGGTACATAAGTACGTATTTAATCAAAGAAACGCCAAAAAATTCCAAGATTCAACCACTAGCTAGGAACGGTCATTCCCGCCGTTTTGACCGCATTTTGAAATGGGCATAAAAAATAAAAAAAAATCAAAATTGGGAAACCTTCGCATTGTGTCATTATATGTGGCCAAGTTCCCAATAAAAATAACAAACTTGTAATACGGCAATTATTTTAAAAAAGTGTTCTTAGAAACGAGTATCACGTGTGGAGATCAATGGCTTTCGAGCCAAATGATCAATCTTATGGCCACATTCATGGCATAGTTTGTTCAAATGATCTCATATTGTGCAAGAAGGTGCATATTGGAAGGGCAAACAATGTTGCCTAATGAAGTTTTCATTTTCTTTGGACGAAAAAACCATTTTCCATTTTTCGAGTGCCCAAAAGGAGGTTTTTTGTGAAGGACCTTCCAAATAATTGTTGCAAAATTGGACCAAATCAATTTTCTAAAATACTAGGACATATTTAATTCACAATTGACAAAATGGTTGGGTGTAAAAAGTTTTGATCCACCTCTCATGAAAAAGAAAAATTTCCGCCGATTTAGTTGGAAGTGGGTCAAATTTGAACTGCAGCTGCCTCATAGTTTGCTATTTATTTTTTCCAAAAATCATTTCTGGGTACATAAGTACCTATTTAATAAGAGAAACGCCAAAAAAATTCCAAGATTCAACCACTAGCTAGGAACGGTCATTCCTGCCGTTTTGACCCCATTTTGAAACGGGCATAAAAAATTCAAAAAAAATCAAAAAATTGGGAAACCTTTGCATTGTGTCATTATATGTAGCCAAGTTCCCAGTAAAAATAACAAACTAGTAATTCGGCAATTATTTTAAAAAAGTGTTCTAAAAACGAGCTATCACGTGTGGAGATCAATGGCTTTCAAGCCAAAATGATTAATCTTATAGTCACATTCATGGCATAGTTTGTTCAAATGATCTCATATTGTGCACAAGGCTGCATATTGTGATGGCAAACAATGTTGCCTAAGGAAGTTTTCATTTTCTTTGGACGAAAAAACATTTTCCTTTTTTCGAGTGCCCAAAAGGAGGTTTTTTTGTGAAGGACCTCCCAAATAATTGTTGCGAAATTGGACCAAATCAATTTTCTAAAATACTAGGACATATTTAATGCCCAATTGACAAAATGTTTGGGTGTAAAAAGTTTTGATCCACCTCTCGTGAAAAAGACAAATTTCCGCCGATTCAGTTGGAAGTGGGTCAAATTTGAACTGCAACTGCCTCATAGTTTACTATTTATCTTTTCCAAAAATCATTTCTGGGTACATAAGTACCTATTTAATCAGGGAAACGCCAAAAAATTCCAAGATTCAACCACTAGCTAGGAACGGTCATTCCCGCCGTTTTGACCGCATTTTGAAATGGGCATAAAAATTAAAAAAAAATCAAAAAATTGGGAAACCTTCGCATTGTGTCATTATATGTGGCCAAGTTCCCAATAAAAATAACAAACTTGTAATACGGAAATTATTTTAAAAAAGTGTTCTCAGAAACGAGTATCACGTGTGGAGATCAATGCCTTTCAAGCCAAATGATCAATCTTATGGCCACATTCATGGCATAGTTTGTTCAAATGATCTCATATTGTGCAAAAGGGTGCATATTAGAATGGCAAACAATGTTGCCTAATGTAGTTTTCATTTTCTTTGAACGAAAAAACCATTTTCCATTTTTCAAGTGCCCAAAAGGAGGTTTTTTGTGAAGGACCTTCCAAATAATTGTTGCAAAATTGGACCAAATCAATTTTCTAAAATAATAGGACATATTTAATGCACAATTGACAAAAGTTTTGGGTGTAAAAAGTTTTGATCCACCTCTCGTGAAAAAGACAAATTTTCGCCGATTTAGTTGGAAGTGGGTCCAATTTGAACTGCAGCTGCCTCATAGTTTGCTATTTATTTTTTCCAAAAATCATTTTTGGGTACATAAGTACCTATTTAATCAGAGAAACGCCAAAAAAATTCCAAGATTCAACCACTAGCTAGGAACGGTCATTCCCGGCGTTTTGACCGCATTTTGAAACGGGCATAAAAAATTCAAAAAAATCAAAAAATTGGGAAACCTTCGCATTGTGTCATTACATGTGGCCAAGTTCCCAGGAAAAATAACAAACTAGTAATTCGGCAATTATTTTAAAAAAGTGTTCTAAAAACGAGCTATCACGTGTGGAGATCAATGGCTTTCAAGCCAAAATGATTAAGCTTATACTCACATTCATGGCATAGTTTGTTCAAATGATCTCATATTGTGCACAAGGCTGCATATTGTGATGGCAAACAATGTTGCCTAAGGAAGTTTTCATTTTCTTTGGACGAAAAAACATTTTCCTTTTTTCGAGTGCCCAAAAGGAGGTTTTTTTGTGAAGGACCTCCCAAATAATTGTTGCGAAATTGGACCAAATCAATTTTCTAAAATACTAGGACATATTTAATGCACAATTGACAAAATGTTTGGGTGTAAAAAGTTTTGATCCACCTCTCGTGAAAAAGACAAATTTCCGCCGATTCAGTTGGAAGTGGGTCAAATTTGAACTTCAACTGCCTCATAGTTTACTATTTATCTTTTCCAAAAATCATTTCTGGGTACATAAGTACCTATTTAATCAGGGAAACACCAAAAAATTCCAAGATTCAACCACTAGCTAGGAACGGTAATTCCCGCCATTTTGACCACATTTTGAAATGGGCCTAAAAAATTAAAAAAATCAAAAAATTGGGAAACCTTCGCATTGTGTCATTATATGTGGCCAAGTTCCCAATAAAAATAACAAACTTGTAATACGGAAATTATTTTAAAAAAGTGTTCTCAGAAACGAGTATCACGTGTGGAGATCAATGCCTTTCGAGCCAAATGATCAATCTTATCGCCACATTCATGGCATAGTTTGTTCAAATGATCTCATATTGTGCAAAAGGGTGCATATTAGAATGGCAAACAATGTTGCCTAATGAAGTTTTCATTTTCTTTGAACGAAAAAACCATTTTCCATTTTTCAAGTGCCCAAAAGGAGGTTTTTTGTGAAGGACCTTCCAAATAATTGTTGCAAAATTGGACCAAATAAATTTTCTAAAATAATAGGACATATTTAATGCACAATTGACAAAATGTTTGGGTGTAAAAAGTTTTGATCCACCTCTCGTGAAAAAGACAAATTTTCGCCGATTTAGTTGGAAGTGGGTCCAATTTGAACTGCAGCTGCCTCATAGTTTGCTATTTATTTTTTCCAAAAAATCATTTTTGGGTACATAAGTACCTATTTAATCAGAGAAACGCCAAAAAAATTCCAAGATTCAACCACTAGCTAGGAACGGTCATTCCCGCTGTTTTGACCGCATTTTGAAACGGGCATAAAAAATTCAAAAAAATCAAAAAATTGGGAAACCTTCGCATTGTGTCATTATATGTGGCCAAGTTCCCAGGAAAATAACAAACTAGTCATTCGGCAATTATTTTAAAAAAGTGTTCTAAAAACGAGCTATCACGTGTGGAGATCAATGGTTTTCAAGACAAAATGATCAATCTTATGGCCACATTCATGGCATAGTTTGTTCAAATGATCTCATATTTTGCACAAGGCTGCATATTGTGAAGGCAAACAATGTTGCCTAAGGAAGTTTTCATTTTCTTTGGACAAAAAAACATTTTCCTTTTTTCGAGTGCCCAAAAGGAGTTTTTTTTGTGAAGGACCTCTCAAATAATTGTTGCGAAATTGGACCAAATAATTTTCTAAAATACTAGGACATATTTAATGCACAATTGACAAAATGTTTGGGTGTAAAAAGTTTTGATCCACCTCTCGTGAAAAAGACAAATTTCCGCCGATTCAGTTGGAAGTGGGTCAAATTTGAACTGCAACTGCCTCATAGTTTACTATTTATCTTTTCCAAAAATCATTTCTGGGTACATAAGTACCTATTTAATCAGAGAAACGCCAAAAAATTCCAAGATTCAACCACTAGCTAGGAACGGTCATTCCCGTCGTTTTGACCGCATTTTGAAATGGGCATAAAAAATTAAAAAAAATCAAAAAATTGGGAAACCTTCGCATTGTGTCATTATATGTGGCCAAGTTCCCAATAAAAATAACAAACTTGTAATACGGCAATTATTTTAAAAAAGTGTTCTAAAAACGAGCTATCACATGTGGAGATCAATGCCAAAATGATTAATCTTATAGTCACATTCATGGCATAGTTTGTTCAAATGATCTCATATTGTGCACAAGGCTGCATATTGGAATGGCAAACAATGTTGCCTAAGGAAGTTTTCATTTTCTTTGGACGAAAAAACATTTTCCTTTTTTCGAGTGCCCAAAAGGAGGTTTTTTTGTTAAGGACCTCCCAAATAATTGTTGCAAAATTGGACCAAATCAATTTTTTAAAATACTAGGACATATTTAATGCACAATCGACAAAATGGTTGGGTGTAAAAAGTTTTGATCCACCTCTCGTGAAAAAGACAAATTTTCACCGATTTAGTTGGTAGTGGGTCCAATTTGAACTGCAGCTGCCTCATAGTTTGCTATTTATTTTTTCCAAAAATCATTTTTGGGTACATAAGTACCTATTTAATCAGAGAAACGCCAAAAAAATTCCAAGATTCAACCACTAGCTAGGAACGGTCATTCCTGCCGTTTTGACCGCATATTGAAACTGGCATAAAAAATTCAAAAAAAATCAAAAAATTGGGAAACCTTCGCATTGTGTCATTATATGTGGCCAAGTTCCCAGTAAAAATAGCAAACTTGTAATACGGCAATTATTTTTAAAAAGTGTTCTCATAACCGAGTATCACGTCTGGAGATCAATGGTTTTCAAGCTAAATGATCAATCTCATGGCCACATTCATGGCATAGTTTGTTCAAATGATCTCATATTTAGCAAAAGGGTGCATATTGGAATGGCAAACAATGTTGCCTAATGAAGTTTTCATTTTCTTTGTACGAAAAAACCATTTTCCATTTTTCGAGTGCCCAAAAGCAGGTTTTTTTAGAAGGACCTTCCAAATAATTGTTGCAAAATTGGACCAAATCAATTTTCTAAAATAGTAGGACATATTTAATTCACAATTGACAAATTGGTTGGCTGTAAAAAGTTTTGATCCACCTCTCGTGAGAAAGACAAATTTCCGCCGATTCAGTTGGAAGTGGGTCAAATTTGAACTGCAGCTGCCTCACAGTTAGCTATTTATTTTTTCCAAAAATCATTCTAGTTACATAAGTACCTATTTAATTAGAGAAACGCCAAAAAAATTCCAAGATTCAACCACTAGCTAGGAACGGTCATTCCCGCCGTTTTAACTGCATTTTGAAACGGGCATAAAAAATTCAAAAAAAATCAAAAAATTGGGAAACCTTCGCATTGTATCATTATATATGGCCAAGTTCCCAGTAAAAATAACAAACTTGTAATACGGCAATTATTTTAAAAAAGTGTTCTAAAAACGAGCTATCACGTGTGGAGATCAATGGCTTTCAAGCCAAAATGATTAATCTTATAGTCACATTCATGGCATAGTTTGTTCAAATGATCTCATATTGTGCACAAGGCTGCATATTAGAATGGCAAACAATGTTGCCTAAGGAAGTTTTTATTTTCTTTGGACGAATTTTTTTTCCTTTTTTCGAGTGCCCAGAAGGAAGTTTTTTTGTGAAGGACCTCCCAAATAATTGTTGCGAAATTGGACCAAATCAATTTTCTAAAATACTAGGACATATTTAATGCACAATTGACAAAATGTTTGGGTGTAAAAAGTTTTTATCCACCTCTTGTGAAAAAGACAAATTTCCGCCGATTCAGTTGGAAGTGGGTCAAATTTGAACTGCAATTGCCTCATAGTTTACTATTTATCTTTTCCAAAAATCATTTCTGGGTACATAAGTACCTATTTAATCAGAGAAACGCCAAAAAATTCCAAGATTCAACCACTAGCTAGGAACGGTCATTCCCGTCGTTTTGACCGCATTTTGAAATGGGCATAAAAAATTAAAAAAAATCAAAAAATTGGGAAACCTTCGCATTGTGTCATTATATGTGGCCAAGTTCCCAATAAAAATAAGAAACTTGTAATACGGCAATTATTTTAAAAAAGTGTTCTAAAAATGAGCTATCACATGTGGAGATCAATGCCAAAATGATTAATCTTATAATCACATTCATGGCATAGTTTGTTCAAATGATCTCATATTGTGCACAAGGCTGCATATTGGAATGGCAAACAATGTTGCCTAAGGAAGTTTTCATTTTCTTTGGAGGAAAAAACATTTTCCTTTTTTCGAGTGCCCAAAAGGAGGTTTTTTTGTTAAGGACCTCCCAAATAATTGTTGCAAAATTGGACCAAATCAATTTTTTAAAATACTAGGACATATTTAATGCACAATCGACAAAATGGTTGGGTGTAAGAAGTTTTGATCCACCTCTCGTGAAAAAGACAAATTTTCACCGATTTAGTTGGTAGTGGGTCCAATTTGAACTGCAGCTGCCTCATAGTTTGCTATTTATTTTTTCCAAAAATCATTTTTGGGTACATAAGTACCTATTTAATCAGAGAAACGCCAAAAAAATTCCAAGATTCAACCACTAGCTAGGAACGGTCATTCCTGCCGTTTTGACCGCATTTTGAAACTGGCATAAAAAATTCAAAAAAAATCAAAAAATTGGGAAACCTTCGCATTGTGTCATTATATGTGGCCAAGTTCCCAGTAAAAATAGCAAACTTGTAATACGGAAATTATTTTTAAAAAGTGTTCTCATAACCGAGTATCACGTGTGGAGATCAATGGTTTTCAAGCTAAATGATCAATCTCATGGCCACATTCATGGCATAGTTTGTTCAAATGATCTCATATTTAGCAAAAGGGTGCATATTGGAATGGCAAACAATGTTGCCTAATGAAGTTTTCATTTTCTTTGTACGAAAAAACCATTTTCCATTTTTCGAGTGCCCAAAAGCAGGTTTTTTTAGAAGGACCTTCCAAATAATTGTTGCAAAATTGGACCAAATCAATTTTCTAAAATACTAGGACATATCTAATTCACAATTGACAAAACGGTTGGGTGTAAAAAGTTTTGATCCACCTCTCGTGAGAAAGACAAATTTCCGCCGATTCAGTTGGAAGTGGGTCAAATTTGAACTGCAGCTGCCTCACAGTTAGCTATTTATTTTTTCCAAAAATCATTCTAGTTACATAAGTACCTATTTAATTAGAGAAACGCCAAAAAAATTCCAAGATTCAACCACTAGCTAGGAACGGTCATTCCCGCCGTTTTAACTGCATTTTGAAACGGGCATAAAAAATTCAAAAAAAATCAAAAAATTAGGAAACCTTCGCATTGTATCATTATATATGGCCAAGTTCCGAGTAAAAATAACAAACTTGTAATACGGCAATTATTTTAAAAAAGTGTTCTAAAAACGAGCTATCACGTGTGGAGATCAATGGCTTTCAAGCCAAAATGATTAATCTTATAGTCACATTCATGGCATAGTTTGTTCAAATGATCTCATATTGTGCACAAGGCTGCATATTGGAATGGCAAACAATGTTGCCTAAGGAAGTTTTTATTTTCTTTGGACGAATTTTTTTTCCTTTTTTCGAGTGCCCAAAAGGAAGTTTTTTTGTGAAGGACCTCCCAAATAATTGTTGCGAAATTGGACCAAATCAATTTTCTAAAATACTAGGACATATTTAATGCACAATTGACAAAATGTTTGGGTGTAAAAAGTTTTGATCCACCTCTCGTGAAAAAGATAAATTCCGCCGATTCAGTTGGAAGTGGGTCAAATTTGAGCTGCAGCTGCCTCATAGTTTGCTATTTATTTTTTCCAAAAATCATTTCTGTGTACATAAGTACCTATTTAATCAGAGAAACGCCAAAAAAATTCCAAGATTCAACCACTAGCTAGGAATGGTCATTCCCGCCGTTTTGACCGCATTTTGAAATGGGCATAAAAAATTAAAAAAAATCAAAAAATTGGGAAACCTTCGCATTGTGTCATTTTATGTGGCCAAGTTCCGAGTAAAAATAACAAACTTGTAATACGGCAATTATTTAAAAAAGTGTTCTCAGAAACGAGTATCACGTGTGGAGGTCATTGGCTTTCGAGCCAAATGATCAATCTTATGGTTACATTCATGGCATAGTTTGTTCAAATGATCTCATATTGTGCAAAAGGTTGCATATTGGAATGGCGAACAATGTTGCCTAATGAAATTTTCATTTTCTTTGGACGAAAAAACCATTTTCCATTTTTCGAGTGCCCAAAAGGAGGTTTTTTTGTGAAGGACCTCCCAAATAATTGTTGCAAAATTGGACCAACTCAATTTTCTAAAATACTAAGACATATTTAATGCACAATTGACAAAATGGTTGGGTGTAAAAAGTTTTGATCCACCTCCCATGAAAAAGACAAATTTCCACCGATTTAGTTGGAAGTGTGTCCAATTTGAACTGCAGCTGCCTCATAGTTTGCTAATTTTTTTTGAAGGACCTCCCAAATAATTGTTGCGAAATTGGACCAAATCAATTTTCTAAAATACTAGGAAATATTTAATGCACAATTGACAAAATGTTTGGGTGTAAAAAGTTTTGATCCACCTCTCATGAAAAAGACAAATTTCCGCCGATTCAGTTGGAAGTGGGTCAAATTTGAACTGCAGCTGCCTCATAGTTTGCTATTTATTTTTTCCAAAAATCGTTTCTGGGTACATAAGTACCTATTTAATCAGAGAAATGCCAAAAAAATTCCAAGATTCAACCACTAGCTAGGAATGGTCATTCCCGCCGTTTTGACCGCATTTTGAATGGGCATAAAAAATAAAATAAAAATCAAAAAATTGGGAAACCTTCGCATTGTGTCATTTTATGTGGCCAAGTTCCCAGTAAAAATAACAAACTTGTAATACGGCAATTATTTAAAAAAGTGTTCTCAGAAACGAGTATCATGTTTGGAGATAAATGGCTTTCGAGCCAAATGATCAATCTTATGGCGACATTCGTGGCATAGTTTGTTCAAATGATCTCATATTGTGCAAAAGGGTGCATATTGGAATGTCAAACGATGGTGCCTAATGAAATTTTCATTTTCTGTGGACGAAAAAACCATTTTCCATTTTTCGAGTGCCCAAAAGGAGGTTTTTTTGTGAAGGACCTCCCAAATAATTGTTGCAAAATTGGACCAAATAAATTTTTTAAAATACTAGAACATATTTAATGCACAATTGACAAAATGGTTGGGTGTAAAAAGTTTTGATCCACCTCTCGTGAAAAAGACAAATTTTCGCCGATTTAGTTAGAAGTGGGTCCAATTTGAACTGCAGGTGCCTCATAGTTTGCTATTTATTTTTTCCAAAAATCATTTCTGGGTACATAAGTACCTATTTAATCAGAGAGACGCAAAAAAAATTCCAAGATTCAACCATTAGCTAGGAACGGTCATTCCCGCCGTTTTGACCGCATTTTGAAACTGGCATAAAAAATTCAAAAAAAATCAAAAAATTGGGAAACCTTCGCATTGTGTCATTATATGTGGCCAAGTTCCCAGTAAAAATAACAAACTTGTAATACGGCAATTATTTTTAAAAAGTGTTCTCATTAACGAGTATCACATCTGGAGATCGATGGTTTTCAAGCCAAATGATCAATCTTATGGCCACATTCATTCCATAGTTTGTTCAAATGATCTCATATTGTGCAAAAGGGTGCATATTGGAATGGCAAACAATGTTGCCTAATGAAGTTTTCATTTTCTTTGTACGAAAAAACCATTTTCCATTTTTCGAGTGCCCAAAAGCAGGTTTTTTTGAGAAGGACCTTCCAAATAATTGTTGCAAAATTGGACCAAATCAATTTTCTAAAATACTAGGACATATTTAATTCACAATTGACAAAATGGTTGGGTGTAAAAAGTTTTGATCCACCTCTCGTGAAAAAGACAAATTTTCACCGATTTAGTTGGTAGTGGGTCCAATTTGAACTGCAGCTGCCTCATAGTTTGCTATTTATTTTTTCCAAAAATCATTTCTAGTTACATAAGTACCTATTTAATCAGAGAAACGCCAAAAAAATTCCAAGATTCAACAACTAGCTAGGAACGGTCATTCCCGCCGTTTTGACCGCATTTTGAAACGGTCATAAAAAATTCAAAAAAAATCAAAAAATTGGGAAACCTTCACATTGTGTCATTATATGTGGCCAAGTTCCCAGGAAAAATAACAAACTTGTAATGCGGCAATTATTTTAAAAAAGTGTTCTCAAAAACGAGCTATCACGTGTGGAGATCAATGGCTTTCAAGCCAAAATGATCAATCTTATGGCCACATTCATGGCATAGTTTGTTCAAATGATCTCATATTGTGCACAAGGGTGCATATTGGAATGGAAAACAATGTTGCCTAAGGAAGTTTTCATTTTCTTTGGATGAAAAAACCATTTTCCATTTTTCAAGTGCCGAAAAGGAGATTTTTTTGTGAAGGACCTCCCAAATAATTGTTGCAAAATTGGAACAAATCAATTTTCTAAAATACTAGGACATATTTAATTCACAACTGACAAAATGGTTGGGTGTAAAAAGTTTTGATCCACCTCTTGTGAAAAAGACAAATTTACGCCGATTCAGTTGGAAGCGGGTAAAATTTGAACTTTAGCTGCCTCATAGTTTGCTATTTATTTTTTCCAAAAATCATTTCTAGGTACATAAGTACCTATTTAATCAGAGAAACGCCAAAAAAATTCCAAGATTCAACCACTAGCTAGGAAATGTCATTCCTGCCGTTTTGACCGCATTTCGAAACGGGCATAAAAAATAAAAAAAATCAAAAAATTGGGAAACCTTCGCATTATGTCATTATATGTGGCCAAGTTCCCAGGAAGAATAACAAACTTGTAATACGGCAATTATTTTAAAAAAGTGTTCTAAAAAACAAGCTATCACGTGTGGAGATCAATGGCTTTCAAGCCAAAATGATCAATCTTATGGCCACATTCATGGCATAGTTTTTTCAAATGATATCATATTGTGCACAAGGGTGCATATTGGAATGGCAAACAATGTTGCCTAAGGAAGTTTTCATTTTCTTTGGACGAAAAAACCATTTTCCATTTTTCGAGTGCCCAAAAGGAGGTTTTTTTGTGAAGGTCCTCCCAAATAATTGTTGCGAAATTGGACCAAATCAATTTTCTAAAATACTAGGACATATTTAATTCACAATTGAAAAAATGGTTGGGTGTAAAAGTTTTGATCCACCTCTCGTGAAAAACACAAATTTCCGCCGATTCAGTTGGAAGCGGGTAAAATTTGAACTGCAGCTGCCTCATAGTCTACTATTTATTTTTTCCAAAAATCATTTCTAGTTACATAAGTACCTATTTAATCATAAATACATGGTTTGGTGGCGATACGTCGAGGTTTGGGCGGTGGCCGTGGGCCCCAACTCTAGAGCCCGTAAACTCGCATGCCCGCCGCGTGGTCACCGCGTGACCGTGGCGTTGCCATGTGTTCTGGGCAGCCTAGGCATGTCTAGTGGGTTGGGCACTCCCCAGGTACATGCTAGGAAGAAAATTACAACATAATATTCTCACGAGGCGACCGATCGATGCTCAAACATGAATTAGCAGCCAAGTGTTTGATTAGCGGTACGGGAAATGTACATGGCTAATGGGCGCGAGTTTTGGCTGAGGATGATCAGTTAATAAGAAGACCGTCTTCACAAATTTTCAGCTCAAAAGGAGGAGCCTAGCTGGTACTTGCTTTGCAAAGTACCATACTGGACATAAATACGAATGTTGAAGCTGGGCTCAAAATAATGAATGGATTGAGCTGGCATTTGGTGTAGGATGGTTATTTGGGCATAGGAAACCCCTGTAGAAAATGGATACTATTTGGACATGCCAAAGTGGTACTTCCTTCACAAAGTGCTGCTCTGAACAGAATAGGAAAGTGAATATTGTTGAATTATTTTTGAACTAGGCAAGGAAGGTTTTTGACATATTTTATGAAGATATGATCCAAAAAATTTATGAGAATTTTTCGGGAATTTTTGGAATAACAGAAATATAGGTTGCTTCACAACCTAGGGCAAAAATTGGCACATGGACATGACACATAGGCAAAATTGATGAGATGGCGCCTAGTCATCGCAACCCACTACAATTTACAAGGCTATGACCATCTATATTGGTCATTAACAACTAGAAATAAGGCAGCGGACTAGTGCTGTTTGCTTTATGACCATTTCGTGTAAGGAAATTACGACATTTCTAACCAAAATGGTCGCAATGGTTTAGGGTTTGGAGCCCCCCGAACAGCTTTTGACCAATTGGTCTCAAATGGTCATAGATCTATGACCAATTCTTCCAGGGTCATTGGCAGAAGGTCACTAGTTGACATATTTCTTGTAGTGAAAGTCACTAATAGCGGATAACAACGAAGAGATTATTGTAGGGTACGAAACCACCTCAAAGTTATCCTTTCTGATCGATCTATTCACGAGACCGTAGTAAAATAACACGAAGCTATTCTTTCTGTTCAATTTATCCTAGAGTTCGTACTAGAATAACACCTTAAGACACAAATCAATCAAAACCCTAATGTCACCTCAAGTATCCGTGGGTATGATTATACGATATGAATCACACAATCTTAGATTCATCTATTCAACCAACACAAAGAACTTCAAAGAGTGCCCCAAAGTTTCTACCAAAGAGTTAAGAAGAAAATGTGTGCCAACCCCTATGCATAAGTTCACAAGGTCACAGAACCCGCAAGTTGATCACCAAAACATACATCAAGTGGATCACGTGATATCCCATTGTCACCACAGATAAGCACATGCAAGACATACATCAAGTGTTCTCAAATCCTTAAAGACTCAATTCGATAAGATAACTTCAAAGGGAAAACTCAATCTATTACAAGAGATTAGAGGGGGAGAAACATCATAAGATCCAACTATAGTAGCAAAGCTCGCGATACATCAAGATCGTGCCAAATCAAGAACAAGAGAGAGGTAGATCAAACACATAGCTACTCGTACATACCCTCAGCCCCAAGGGTGAACTACTCCCTCCTCATCATGGAGAGCGCCGGGATGATGAAGATGGCCACCGGAGAGGGATTCCCCCCTCCGGCAGGGTGCCCGAACGGGTCTAGATTGGTTTTCGGTGGCTACAGAGGCTTGCGGTGGCGGAATTCCCGATCTAGGTTATGTTCTGGATGTTTGGGTATATATAAGAGGTGTTGGCGTCGGGAACATGTCAGGGGGGGTCCCCGAGGCGGCCACGAGGCAGGGGGCGCGCCCAGGGGGGTAGGGTGCGCCCCCACCCTCGTGGTGGCCTCGGGACTCCCCTAGTCCATCTCCGATGCTCTGTGGGCTTCTTCTGGTACAAAAATAAGCTCCATGAAATTTCAGGTCAATTGAACTCTGTTTGGTTTTCCTTTTCTGCGATACTCAAAAACAAGGAAAAACAGAAACTGGCACTGGGCTCTAGGTTAATAGGTTAGTCCCAAAAATCATATGAAAATCATATAAATGCATATAAAACATCCAAGGTTGATAATATAATAGCATGGAACAATCAAAATAGATACGTTGGAGACGTATGAAGGCGCCGATCATCGAATTCAGCTCGGCGGACATCTTCCGACACTCACCTTTAGGCGATGCGCTAAACTCATTAAAAATCCTCTCCTTAGCAGGGGACTCATAGCCGAATTATATCCGGTTTGAACTGGGGGCTGATGATGGGGAATTTCGCTTCCCACCCACCTCCCACTTAATACCCACTGTCGAAGATTTAACCGACATGCTCGATTAAGGCTTCGAAGACATTGATAGTATGGATGACGATGCAGAAGAGGAGCAGGCCCAAAACCTGCCATTTACCGGGCGCTAGAGGGCCACCTCCTCGTACGCTGTATACATGGTGGATACACCCAAAGAAGTTAATGGCGACGATAAAGAAGACCCAGTGGAAGATAAACCTCCTGAGATACAGCCAAAGCGCGACGACAGCGGCGCCGCTCTAAGTCACGCCGGGGAAAAGACAGCAATAACGGCACATGAGAAAATAATACTCTAGACGATGCCAAAGACAATGAAGACCCCGTGGAGCCAACTTCCGAACATGACGAACGGAAGATGGGCGAGTTAGCCCTGATGAACAGGCCGTAAACAAAGACTCAGAGGACAATAATTATCTTCCACTCTCCGAGGACGAGGTGAGCCTCGGCAACAAGGATTTTATCGTGCCTGAGGAACCTCTCGAGCAGGAGCGCTTTAAGCGCTGGCTAATAGCCACTGCAAGGAGTCTAAGGAAGAAGCAACAGTAGCTTCAAGCTGATCAAGATCTGCTCAACGATAGATGGACTAATGTCCTGGCGGCCGAGGAATACGGCCTCGAGCACCCAACCAAAAGTTACCCGAAGCGCAAATTGCTACCTCAATTCGATGAAGAGGCACTAGAGCCTGTACCATCAGCGCACAGTGTGGCTGACCGACCACCACGCGGTCGGGACAAGGCGACAACTCAAGCCGAACACCAGCCCGTACTACCTCGCCGCAAAGGCAGAGATAAAACAGCTCAGGGATATACATATGACCTGCGACAGGATGTGGACAGTAGAGCAGGACAGACCAGATCGATCTATGGATCGCGGAGGAATGCCCCGACGTGCGACGACGGCTATCTATTCGGACGTGACAAGCCTAATCACTACCGGGCTGAATTCCGCAGACGGACTCCATCCGAGCTACATCGTGAGGTGGCCCGATATAGAGGCGCCGCACACCCCCTTTGCTTCACTGATGAAGTAATGGGGCATGAATTCCCCGAAGGGTTTAAACCCATGAACATCGAATCATACAATGGAACAACAGATCCCACGGTATGGATTGAAGATTTTCTTCTCCATATTCACATGGCCCGCGGTGATGATCTCCACGTCATCAAATACCTCCCACTAAAACTTAAGGGACCGGCTCAACACTGGTTGAACAACCTGCCTGAGAACTCCATTGGCAGCTGGGAAGACTTGGAGGACGCCTTCTGCGATAACTTCCAAGGTACATACGTCCGACCTCCGAATGCCGATGACTTGAGTCACATAGTTCAATAGCCCGGAGAGTCAGCCAGGAAATTTTTGACTAGGTTCTTAACTAAAAAGAACCAGATCGTCGACTGTCCGAATGCTGAAGCCCTAGCGGCCTTTAAGCACAACATCCGCAACGAATGGCTCGGCCGGCACCTCGGCCAGGAAAAGCCGAAGTCCATGGCAGCTCTTACGGCACTCATGACCCACTTTTGCGCGGGCAAGGATAGCTGGCTAGCCCGTAGCAATAATAATGCAAGCAAACCTGGCACGTCTGAAGTCAGAAATAGCAACAGCAAGCCCCGATGCAACACACACAAGCGTCGAAGCAACGGTGATAATACCGATGACACGGCGGTCAACGCCAGATTCAGTGCCTCCAAGTCTGGTCAGCGGAAGAATCCATTTAAAAGGAACAATCCGGGCTCATCCAACTTGGAAATCATACTTGATCGTCCATGTCAGATACACGGCACCCCAGATAAGCCAGCTAATCATACCAACAGAAGTTGTTGGGTCTTTAAACATGCCGGCAAGTTAAATGTCGAGAACAAGGAGAAGGGGTCGCAAAGTAAGGAAGATGACGAGGAGTGATACTTCTCCATCGTATCTATAATTTTCGATTGTTCCATGCCAATATTCTACAACTTCCACATACTTTTTGGCAACTTTTTATACTATTTTTGGGACTAACATATTGATCCAGTGCCTAGTGCCAGTTCCTGACTGTTGCATGTTTTTGGTTTCGCAGAATATCCATATCAAACAGAATCCAAACGAGATAAAAATGGATGGAGAATTATGTCGGTGTACTAGAGTAGGGGTACCCTAGTATCCCGAACTTGTGCACGGGCAGTCGCAGCATCCCGCGGCAAGGCTTGCCGGGTGACCGCTAAGGTCCTCCGTGGTTCCTTTGGAGCCATTCAATAATAAAGTATCCAAGACCCCGGCAAGAGGAGCTTGTCGGGAAGGCCAACCAAGGCATCTCAAGGAACTTGCCGCAACGCACCACGCATCCCGGCAAGGCCCGGTGAGCGACAAGCTCCCGGACGTGACAAGACAACAACCGCGGCAAGACGCTTGCTACGGCTAGCTTCCACTATGTACCTGCGCTCCAGCACATCCACCAACGTGTCGCTCTGGGACCCTTCCAGGCGTACGTGGCGGGAAGCTGTGCAACCAGAGGTACACGGTGGCAAGCGGCACTGACAAGATTGCCATCGTGGCAAGCGGTGGTGTCCTTGGCGGTCCCTTTCTGCACCGTCTAGGCGACGCAGATAGGCATTTAATGCCTTTGTCCCCTGCCGTCAGGGTTAAGTATGATACACTGTTGTAGGCGGCGATACCAACCACAACGCCTTTTCCATTTTTGCCCTTGTCTACGTTGCCACCTGTCGGTGACCCCTTAAACATATAAAAGGAGGCCCATGCGCAACGTAGAAAGGGTCGGTCAACAGAACACACTCACGCTCGGTCTCGCTAGCCGCTGGAGTGTACTGTAGCACACCGTGCTCCCGAGCAAGAAATCAATACAAACCACAAGGCAGGAGTAGGGTTTTACGCATCCGTGCGGCCCGAACCTGGGTAAACTGATCGCGTGCTCGTGCACTTCGCCTCGATCTGCTCTTCGTGCTCTCTCCGCTCCCTGCCGAACCGAAAGGGGCTCGGTCTGCCGGTCCCATAGGTGTCCGTGGGATCAGCACCCCCGACATCTTTGGCGCACCAGGTAGGGGGGCGTCGAGGTTGTGTGAACCTGATCCGGCGTTCGCACGAGCTAAATCTTCATCGTCTTCATCGACATGCCACCGAAGAAGAAGGCTTCAGAGGCGGCTGCTCCGTCCGCGCCGAACCCACCATCGCCGGAGCAAACGGCTGGTGGGATAGACGCCGACGGAAGAACAGGCGTCAACGAGGGAGCTCGCGGTGCAGTCGGCTCCCACAACAACCGGGCGCACTCCAAGACCTCGGCGTCCGTACACGCACCGCGCCCATCCCAGGAGGCGCGGGACCGGCAGCGCCATGATACTCATGGTACCATACGTCTGGTGGGCCAAGATCGAGCTGGTGGATCCCGGAGTGCTCAAGACCAGCATGCACGCCAGCATGCTGGCGCGAGCGGGGCACGGTCGCCTGGACGAGATACTGCTCCTTCTAACATGGTTAGAAGTCCGAGCATATCCCGTTCCTCGCACCGTTCGCCGCCGCCGCCCGCCACTCCAGCAGAAGCTTTGGCGCGAGCTCAACTGCTCCTAGACTACCCTCCAGCGGCGGACAAGATCGACGACTGGAGGGCCACCATTCAGAGCCTCATCGGCTTCGCCAACGGTGACAATCCACGGCAGCCGAGTACTTCGCTGCCGTGGCAAGTCAGCCAGGCGCGAGCCGGTGGCGACAAGACCGGTGGGGGTGCAACCACCGTGCACTCTCCGCCCCGAAGGCAAAGATCGCCGATTCGCCGGATCCACCATGACAGCGACTCCACCACGTCATCAGATCCACGAACTCGTCGCGATCAGCGCCAAGTTCTTCACGAACGACAGCAAGAAGACGCTCGTACACGCATCGAGCGCCGAAGAGAAGCACGGCGTCAATCAGACCAGCGCGCTGGGCCCTCTGTCGACAGGCATGCGCCAGGGGAACCAGGCAACTTGCCGTACGCGGTAGGTTGCCCTGCATTTACCCGTGAGCTGCGGCAAGTCTAGTGGCCCAGCCAGAAGAATTTCAAGCCAGACGTACCAGAGAAATACGACGGCAAGTCGCACCCGTCGGAGTTCCTCAGCATCTACACCATCGTGGTGCAAGCTGCCGGGGGCGAGACGACAAGGTCCTTGCCAACTACTTCCCGCTGGTGCTCAAGCCCGACGTCAGGTCCTGGCTCATGCATTTGCCGGACAACTCCATATCCTCTTGGGCAGACCTATGCCATCAGTTTGTCGGCGCCTTTACAGGCGGACACAAACCTCATGGCCAAGAGAGTGATCTTCACCTGCTCGCCCAGAAGGAAGGAGAGCCCCTGCGCAAGTACATTCAGAGATTCAGCCGTGTACAGCGCAACATCCTAGATGTCCACCCTGCCGTGGTCATCAGCGCGTTCCATCAGAACATGCGTAACCGCAGGATGCGGGAGGAGATGGCGATGTGCAGGATCAGAGACGTCAGTGAGCTATATGCCCTGGCCGACAAGTGTGCACGTGCTAAGGAAGGGAGGAAACTCCCCGAGAGAATACCGCAGTAGGAGGATCTGACAGCGAGGATGCTGCCCCGGCCAAGAAAAACCGGCGGCGGAACAACAGGAAGAAGAAAGGCAAAGATGTGCTAGTCGTTGAGCAGTCCGGCAACGACGGTGGCGCCAAGAAAGGCAAAGTTGGTAGCTACGGCAAGGAGGTTGCCGCATGCACCAACTGCCAGGCTGTGGCGGCCGCCGACAAGCAGGACGGCACCGACAAGCAGTACTGCAAGATCCACCGCACCAAGGGCCATGACCTCCAGAGTTGCAAGAAGGTCGAGCAGCTTGTCCAGCAACAAAAAGCTGAGTACAAGCGGCGCGACAAGGAGAGGGCCCAAGGAGGCGCTGGAGAATCCGGCAAGAAACGCGCCGGCCGGGGAGGACGCCGCGGCAAGGAGACAGACCTCCCCGCGGCCGCGACAAGGATGAAGACGACGACGACGACGAAGACATGGATGATGTCGAGACCAGTGAGCAGGAGTTCTAGAAAGCCACAGAAGTCTTGTGCGTTGACGGCGGTCCTTCTCTGCATACTTCCCACCGACAACTCAAGCAGTGGGCGCGGGAAGTCAATGCGGCGGAACCACCTGTCGAATCGCGCAAGCTTCTAAAATGGTCCAGCACGCCTATCATCTTTGATATTGAGGACCACCCTGATCGCACAACTGCAGTCGGGTGCTTGCCGTTGTTGGTTTCACCAACTATCCGCAACCTCAAGGTCACTAAGATGCTAGTTGACGGCGGGGCCGGCTTGAACCTGATCTCCTCCGCTATACTCCAGAAACTCCAGATCCCTGAAAGTGAGCTCGAAGAAACCGGCACATTCCAAGGAATCAACCTGGGAAGGAGCAAGCCGAAGGGGAAGGTCACATTGCCGGTAACATTTGGCAGCGAGATGAACTTCAGGACTAAGAGGGGCACTTTTGACGTTGCCGATTTTCCATTACCTTACAATGGGATACTCGGCCGTCCAGCACTCGCCAAGTTCATGGCAGCCTCTCACTACGCATACAACATGCTAAAGATGCTAGGCCCGATAAGCGTCATCTCTGTCCCTGGCGACAGGAAGGATGCTCTTATCTGTGTCGACAAGATCTACCGGGAAGCAGCAGCCGCAACAGATCGCAAGTCACTTGCCGCTGAAGCTCCCGGGGGGAAGAAGAAGACCAAGTCCGGCAAGAGTTCTGATGCCCACTCTGGCAAGCGCACCTCTTCGGAGTGCTGCGCTACCGTCGAGGACGCACCATCGAGCTCCACCGGCAAGTGTAAGAAGATAATGGCAGCTCCGCCAGAGACCAAGAAAGTGTCCGCCAAGGAGGACGGCACTGGTGGTACCTTCACCATCAGTGCCACTCTTGACCCTAAATAGGAAAGCGCGCTCATTGCTTTCCTACGGGCGAATGTCGACGTGTTTGCGTGGCAACCGTCTGACAACCCCGGTGTTCCCATGAAAGTAATTGAGCACCATCTTGCCGTTTGTCCTCATGCGCGGCCCGTCAAGCAGAAGGTCAGGAAGCAAGCAGTGGAGCACCAAGAATTCATAGCAGAAGAGATCAAGAAATTGGAAGCAGCAGGCCTTGTCAGAGGAGTGCTCCATCCTACGTGGTTGGCCAATCCTGTAATCGTGCGCAAGGCAAACGGGAAATGGAGGCTTTGTATCGACTTTACTGATGTTAATAAAGCTTGTCCCAAAGACCCATTTCCCTTGCCGCGCATTGACCAGATTGTTGACTCCACGGCCGGATGTGACTTGCTTTCATTTCTTGACGCATACTCAGGATACCATGAAATCTTCATGGCAGAAGAGGATGAGGAGAAAACCGCATTCATTACTCCATGTGCACATACTATTTCATACGGATGCCTTTTGGTTTAAAGAATGCTGGTTCAACATTTGCGAGAGTAGTCCATGTCGCTCTTGACCCACAAATGCATAGAAATGTGGAAGCCTACATGGACGACATAGTGGTCAAGAGCAAGGACAGGGCAACTCTGATTCAAGATTTAGACGAGACCTTTGCAAATCTGCGCAAGATCAACCTCAAGCTCAACCCCGAGAAGTGTGTGTTTGGAGTCCCCTCCGGCAAGCTTCTCGGGTTCTTTGTGTCTCAGCGAGGAATTGAAGCCAATCCCGACAAGATCAAGGCCATTGAGCAGATTGAAGCACCAAAGCGCGTCAAGGATGTACGAAAGCTTGCCAGTTGCGTGGCTGCTCTCAGCAGGTTTATCTCTCGGTCTGCTGAGCGCGCCCTGCCATTTTTCAAAATTTTGAAAAAGGCAGGTCCAATGAAATGGACTCCGGAAGCGGAGGCTGCGCTGCAGGACTTGAAGAGATACCTGTCCTCCACTCCAACACTAGTCGCACCTAAGACACAAGAGAAGTTGCTGCTGTATATAGCGGCAACCAATCAAGTGGTTAGTGCTGCGTTAGTAGCGGAGAGGGAGGCAGATGACGAGCCAGCAACCGCGGCAGGCGCATCCAGCGACAAGTAGGGGACTTCCCCGACAAGCTCTGGTCCCGACAAGGATGGATCTGCGCAGGTGCGCGAAGAGATACAGAAGAGAATGGTGCAATGCCCAGTTTACTTTGTCAGTTCCCTTTTGCAGGGAGCTAGGTCAAGGTACTCTGGTGTGTAGAAATTGCTTTTCAGCCTTCTCATGGCCTCGAGAAAGCTGCGCCATTACTTCCAAGCACATGAGATCACAGTCGTCACTCGCTTTCCGCTGAAGAGGATTCTACAGAATCCAGAAGCGACAGGCAGGATTGTCGAGTGGGCACTGGAACTGTCAAGCTTTGGCCTCAAGTTTGAGAGTACTTCAACTATCCAAAGCAGAGCATTGGCAGAATTCATAGCAGAATGGACGCCAACACCAGATGAAGAAATTCCAGAAACGAGAATCCCCGTCAAGGAAGCAAGCAAAGAGTGGCTCATGTACTTTGATGGTGCCTTCTCACTGCAAGGCGCCGGCGCTGGCGTGCTCCTTGTCGCACCCACCAGAGAGCACCTCAAGTACGTAGTCCAGATGCACTTTCCCAAGGAGCAAGCGACAAACAATACTGCACAGTATGAAGGCTTGCTTGCCGGTCTCAGGATCGCGGTAGACCTTGGGATTAAGAAACTCATTGTCAGGGGTGACTCGCAGCTTGTCGTCCGCCAAGTAAATAAGAGTTATCAGAGTCCGTTGATGGAAGCCTACGTTGACGAAGTGAGAAAGCTAGAAGAGCACTTTGACGGCCTACAGATGGAGCATGTCCCAAGAGCTCAGAACGACATTGCTGATGGCCTGTCAAAGTGCGCCGCACTTAAGTTACCTGTGGAACCAGGGATCTTTGTGCTCAAGCTGACTCGACCGTCCGTAATGCCGTCAACTAGACAGAGTAAGAAAAGGAAGTTGATTTCTGGTGACTATTTTCCGGCAGAGCTTCCCGAAGCCGCCGCCAAGAAGGTCCCCAAGATCAACACCCAGAGTGCTGAGGAGCAGTCTGCTCCGGCAAGCCCTAGGGTTTGTTCCATTGAAGCAGACGCTCCCGACAAGTTTTGCTCCGGCAAGCTTGCCGGGGAACGTCAAGCTCCGGCAGAGCCGCAGGCTCTTGCCGTAGAAGCAGATGTTCCCGCAGCAGTAGATATGCCTTTAGTCCTTGTTGTCGAGCCACAAGCTCCAACATGGGCACAGCAGATTGCCCGTTTCCTTCAGACAGGAGAACTTCCCGAAGAGCAAGAAGAAGCGGAAAGAGTAGCTCGGCAGTCAAGTATGTACCAGTTTGTCGACAGCACACTGTACAGAAGAAGACTCAACGGTGTGAAATTGAAGTGTATTCACCGAGAAGATGGACAAAAGCTATTGGCAGAGATACATGGAGGCATATGTGGTCACCACATTGGCGCAAAAGCACTTGTCGGCAAAGCATTCCGGCAAGGTTTCTTCTGGCCGACAGCCCTCCAGGATGCAGCTGCACAAGTAACCAAGTGTGAAGGGTGCCAGTTCCATTCCAAGCAGATACACCAGCCAGCTTAAGCTCTCCAGACGATCCCTTTATCCTGGCCATTTTCGGTCTGGGGGCTCGATATCCTCGGCCCCTTTCCCCGAGCAGTCGGGGGCTTTGAGTACTTGTACGTTGCAATCGACAAGTTCACAAAGTGGCCGGAAGTGGAACCAGTGAGGAAGGTGACAGCACAGTCAGCAGTCACGTTCTTCAGGTCGATTGTTTGCCGTTTCGGGATCCCTAACAGGATAATCACCGACAACGGTACGCAATTTATGAGCCGCACCTTCATGCAGTACGTCCAAGATCTTGGCGCCAAGGTCTGCTTCGCTTCTGTTGCTCACCCGAGAAGCAACGGTCAAGCGGAGAGGGCAAATGCTGAAGTGCTGCGCGGGCTCAAGACCAGAACTTTCGACAGGCTGCACAAGTGCGGAAGAAACTAGATCGAGGAGCTGCCGGTGGTTCTTTGGTCAATCAGGACGACGCCAAATCGAGCCACTGGCCAGACACCTTTTGCCCTAGTCTATGGAGCAGAAGCAGTTCTCCCCACGGAACTCATATACGGGTCGCCTCGAGTGCTCGCTTATGATGAGCTTGAGCAAGAGCAGCTGCGACAAGACGACGCGCTGCTCCTTGAGGAAGACCGTCTTCAGGCTGCTGTGTGAGCTGCTCGCTACTAGCAAGCTTTGCGCCGCTACCATAGACGCAAAGTTAACGCCAGAAGTCTCGAGGAAGGCAACCTTGTTCTTTGGCGCGTTCAGTCCGCCAAGAATTCCAGCAAGTTGACGCTGAAGTGGGAAGGCCCTTACCGGGTGAAACGAGTCACTAGGCCTGGCGCTGTCCGCCTTGAGACCGAAGATGGCATTCCAATGAGCAATTCCTGGAATATTGAGCATCTTCGTAAGTTTTACCCGTAGGGCGCGGTTGCCGGAACCTGTTCCGGCAACCACCTTTTGTACAAGTCTTGCCGCTGTTGCATGTAATCCTTTGTACAAAGCCGGGCGCAGATCCCGTGCATAAAGCTTATGTGCTCCGCACATCTCATCAATTTCATGCTATTTATAATTTTGCATGTGTTATCTGACACTTTGTGCAGCACTTACCCCCGGTAAGCAACAACGAGCTATAAGGCTCCCTATCTTTATTTTCTCCTCTTTTTTTCTTTTCTCAAGGAAAGGAAGGTTCCCGCGCGCACAAGTTTGCCGGGGGGGGGGGGGAGGAGAAGATATGGTATGGACCAGGCATCGTTCAAGAAAGTTTCGCCTTGCCGGGAAGCAAACAACAGAAAAGATAAGTTGCCAAAGTTTGAGCAATCAGATTTTTAAATTTTTTAAGTTATCTTCCTTGAACGACTGTACTTTGTATGGAAAACCTGTGCGCGAAGGAACCAACTCGTAGCTAGTTGCGCCCTTACTTTGTTTCGAGTCCGCTCAACAACTTAGGTGAGCTGCGACTAGCTGCAACAAGGTTTCTTGTCGGTAGCGGCACCGCTAGCAGGCTGCTGACATCCCGCACTCAGCGCTCGCGGCAAAGGTGCCTGCCCCGACAAGTTCCCTAAAAGCGTAGGGCAAAAACATACAAAGGAAGGAATCAAGTAAAGGAAATAACGTTGCAATCATTGCACAGGATAAAGTTATATTACAAGATAGCTTGTCGCGGCTCTAACAGATTGTTCTCATAACATGACTAGCAACGACTAGAAGAGAAGGAAACGGGCGGCCTAGTCTACGCGGTCGCCCTCGACCCTCTTGATTCCACTCACCTTGTCCACAATGGGTGCGACAAGGGTCTTGAGCGCCTCCAGATCGGCATCCGGCAGCAAGGACCTGAGGATGTTCGTGAGGTTGAGGCCTGGATTGCGGAAGGCCACCTTCACCAGCACCTTCTGAAGAGCTCCCGCGCAGATCTTGCGCGACTCGTCGGCCAGCTGCTTTGGGATCCTCTCCCGGAGTCGCCGGAGGGCCGTCGCCACGCCTTTGAAGAACAAGGTGAGCTTGGCGCTGGGTTGGAGGTTCTCGTCGGAGGGATACCCGAGATCCTCCATCCCCAGCTGCGCCAGCTCCCTGTCGATGTCTGCGGCAACATCCACGAGACCCTCCGTTCAGTGCTCCACATTCTCCCGGAAAGTGCTCTGGGAGGTAGAGGCACTCGCCAGCAGCGCCTTGCCGGCCTTGACCTCCTCCTTCAGGGCCGTCTCCTACTCCTTGGCGCCGTCCAGCGTCTTGGTCAAAGCGATCAGCTTCAACTCAAGATCTGCATTGGAGTCCTTGGTGGCGTCAAGCTCCTTGCCCTTCTCGGTGAGATGGGCCTGCAGCTCCGAGTAGCTATGGGCGTCCTTCTCCCGCTCAAGCTTGAGCGCGGCAAGCTCGTCACCGCTCGCCTTGAGATCGGCCTCTAGCTGCGCCATCTTCGTCTCCAGCTCCTTCTTGGCGGCCTCGGCAGCTGCGGCAGCGTCTTCGGCTTGCTTGAGAGCTCCACCAACTGTTCGCTCGCGCGCGGCAAGCTCCTCCTTGTGGCTGTCGAGGTTGACCTTCTGCTGCACCAGCTCACCTTCCCGCACGGACAACTGTTCAGCAACAAGCCGTTGTTGCTCTTCGACTTCAGCCTTCTCGAGGAGGAAGGCCTCCCGCTCCTCGGCAAGTCGCGCCCGCTCCACTGCGAGGGACTGGAGAGCTTCTTGATTGTGACCCCGGAGCTCCTCCGCGCGCTTCTCGATGTCGACTCCCACCTTCGCGACAAGCGCCTCGCGGGATTCCAGCTTGGCTTGCTGGGCGCGGTAGAGTGACACCAGCTTCCGTAGCAGCCGCTCCTCCTCAGGCTCGCCGCTGCTGTTGCTGGGCGCGTCAACTAGTGCCAGCCCGGCGGAAGCAAGCACTTCTTCGTCGAAGCCCTCTCCTTCGACCGGCGCCCTGGAGCTTGACGCCCAGGGGAGGTTGATGAAGATGTCGTCGCCGGCCTTCAAGTAGACGCCAGGCTGGGGCTCTTTGGAGCCTGGCGCTACGGCAGTGGAGGAGGGATCGGCGGTCGGTGCAGCGCCTGGAGCTCCTGCGGCCTCAGGGTCGTCAGTGCGATCGCCAGATCCCCCGCCTGCTTCTGCAGCGGCAGCCCTGGCGGCCTCTTCGCCGGCGGGCTCGTCAGCACTGGCTGCTTCCTCGGCGGCAACAGCGTCGTCGGCGGCAACCTCGGTCTCCATCGGCTCTGCAGCAGATGGATCTGACAGCCGGAAAGGGGAGAAGAGTCAAGCAAATATCCAAAAAAGAAGATCAAAAGAAGAAGAACCCAAGGGAAGTTCTAAAGAGAGAAGATTACCTGTGCCAGGATCTGCAGCCGTGGTCTCCGCCGCCGGGGGGCCGCTGGCGCTGTCCCTTGCCGGAGCCCTCCCTTGCCGGAGACTTCTCCCTTGCCGGAGAGCTCTCCCTTGCTGGGGACCTCTCCCTTGCCGGAGGACTCTCCCTTGGCGTTTCGGGGGCGGCCTCCGGGCGCTCCTGGTGGGGCTGCTCTGCTCCTGCACAAGTCAATAGCCAGATATCAGCAAAGCAAGAATTTCCATGCGCGCCCAACAGCGGAAAGCAAGCTATATACTTACGCTGGGGGCTGTCCTAGAGAACAGTCGTCGGGTCCGGCAAGGTTGTCTCGGGCGCATCCCCTGCTGACGTGGTGGGTTCATCCTCGATGACAATCACCGGGGCCTTGGCTCTCTTCGCCGCTCTCTGGGCCAGAGTCCTAAGAAGGAATGGGTTTAGATTGAAGCAAGTGAGATACAAGACAAAACAACAAGGATTGAAGAACTACAAGTACAACAAGAGAATCTTACTCTTCTTCTTCTTCCTCGTCGGAGCTGAACGCGGAGAAGTCAAAATCCGGCTCACGTCCGACGCAGGAAGGCGGAGGAGTAGGTTCCCTTGGCCGCTTGGCGGGAGCAGAAGCGGTGGTCCGGGAAGACCCTGCTCCAGTTGCCGCAGCAGCGTGGGGCGCTCCCGTGGCAACAGTGCTTGCCGTGGTGGAGTGTGTCGTGCGGCGCGGCGACTGTCGACTCGGCTGCCGCCTCGCTACGTCCCTGGCCATGCAGAGACGCCTTCTTGGTGGAGATGGAGGCTCTGCTTGCGGCGAGCTGTCTGAGGATGAGGAGGAAGAGGAGTTGATCTCCAACGAGCCGCTCGTATCCTCGGCGGGCTCGCTCGGCTTGGCGTCACGCCCGGCAAGATCTTTCTTGCCGGCAAGCTCCTCTTGCCGGGCAAGCTCCTCTTGCCGGGCAAGCTCTTTCTTGCCGACAAGCTCCTCTCGCTCGGCACGGTTTGCCGCCTCTGCTACCTCTGCCTCCTCCAAGGTGAATCCAAACTCGCCTGCCGCTGCGGCTGCCGCCGCCTCTTCCAGCCTGGTGGCAATGCGTTTCAACTCCGCATCGGTGGTGTCGCGAGTAAGGCCATTCTTCTCGTCGGGGCGGATCGGCACTTCTACCAAGTTGCCGAAGAATTCCTGCACGACCTCGTCTGCAGGCTCTTGCCAAGTTGGCACAAGTCCATGCGAGTCGCACAGCGGCATCATTGCCCGGATGCGGTCAAGCGCGGAATTGTTGCACAACGGAACGACGCCCTGCGGCAACCTAAATACTTCGGGATGATCAGGATCATACTTGAAGAGCTCCTGGAGCATCGCGTTGAGCTCCAGGACAGTGAAGTTGTAGTTGAGGCCCGGACGCAGCCTCATGATATCCGCCGCATTCTTGAACTCCCAGGCGGGCCTCCTCCGTTCCTGCAGGGGGGCGATGCGGCGGCGAAGGAAATCTACGCTAATGGCGCCTACAGTGAGTCCGGCAAGCCTGAGGCGTTGGATCCTGGTGACGGCAATCCTCAGCCTATCGTCTTCCGGGGCCACGTCGCTGCAATCGCTGCCGCGTACTGCTGCAGTTTGGCGCCGGGCGGTAAATGGCTGCGGGTTCTCCTCGACAATCCAGCACCAATCTGCTCTCCACTCCTCCCACTTGCCGCAGAACTCGCCTTCCAGATAAGAATCCTTCTTGCCGGCCCTTGAGATCCAGGCGATTCCGCCGGATAGAGGCTCTCCTCTCTCTACTCCGGGCATGAAGAAGTGGCGGAAAAGGGCTACGTTGGGATGGACTCCGACAAAATTTTCGCAAAGGTATGCAAAAACTGCCATGGTCAGAACGGCATTGGGGGTGAAATCAAGGAGGCAGAGGCCGTAGGTGTTCATGATGTCGCAGAAAAACTCCGAGAAAGGTGGGCAGCCCCCGCAGTAGAAGAACACAGCGAAGAAGGGATATCCATTTGGAGCCATTTTATGAGCGGTGGCTAGAAGTACCTTCATGCTCGGGTGTGCTCTCGTCTCTGTCGACCAGAAGAGGTAGTAGTACTCCCTCAGCTCCTTTGCGGCAAGCTTGGGGGGAAGATTGCCCGCTCCTTTCGCAGCACCGCAAGCCGCTGCGCCTCGGTCGACTTCACAGCTTTCCCCTTGTCGGTTTTCGGAGCCATGGCGGAAGTGGTGGAGGAGGTCGACGGCATTGGTGGTGCTGGTGGCGATGGGGGGGGCAGGGGGCAGCTCTCTTTTCGGCTTTGGGAAGACGGAGGCGGGGCGGAGGCTTCTGAGATTGGAGTGGAAAGGGGGGCGAGTGGGCACACTACCCCTGCTTCCCCTTGCTTATAAAAGGGGAGGGGGCGGACATTCCGCCTTTCCTAATAAAGAAACCACCCACGATCTCTCCCACGATGCCGCATTCGACGCGTGCCGTTCGGGGAGGGCGCGGTGGATGCGGAGTGAGGTACGGCGTAACCCAGGCCGCGCATGCCCCGTGCCCTGTTTTGGGCCTGGCCCAACAGCGCTCGGCATCATGTATGGCCCAGGCCCGGGGGCTCCTGTCGGTGTACTAGAGTAGGGGTACCCTAGTATCCCGAACTTGTGCACGGGCAGTCGCAACATCCCGCGGCAAGGCTTGCCGGGTGACCGCCAAGGTCCTCCGCGGTTCCTTTGGAGCCATTCAAGAATAAAGTATCCAAGACCCCGGCAAGAGGAGCTTGTCGGGAAGGCCAACCAAGGCATCTCAAGGAACTTGCTGCAACGCACCACGCATCCCGGCAAGGCCCGGTGAGCGACAAGCTCCTGGACGTGACAAGACACAACCGCGGCAAGACGCTTGCCGCGGCCAGCTTCCACTCTGTACCTGCGCTCCAGCACATCCACCAACGTGTCACTCTAGGACCCTTCCACTCTGTACCTGGCGGGAAGCTGTGCAGCCAGAGGTACACGGTGGCAAGCGGCGCTGACAAGATTGCCATCGTGGCAAGCGTTGGCGTCCCTGGCGGTCCCTTTCTGCACCGTCTAGGCGATGCAGACAGGCATTTAATGCCTTTGTCCCCTGCCATCAGGGTTAGGTATGATACACTGTTGTAGGCGGTGGTACCAACCACAATGCCTTTTCCATTTTTGCCCTTGTCTACGTTGCCACCTGTTGGTGACCCCTTAAACATATAAAAGGAGGCCCATGCGCAACGTAGAAAGGGTCGGCCAACAGAACACACTCACGCTCGGTCTCGCTAGCCGCTGGAGTGTACTGTAGCACACCGCGCTCCCGAGTAAGAAATCAATACAAACCACAAGGCAGGAGTAGGGTTTACGCATCCGTGCGGCCCGAACCTGGGTAAACTGATCGCGTGCTCGTGCGCTTCGCCTCGATCTGCTCTTCGTGCTCTTTCCGCCCCCTGCCGAACCGAAAGGGGCTCAGTCCGCCGGTCCCATAGGTGTCCATGGGATCAGCACCCCCGACAAATTATTTTGTAATATTTGTGATTTTTGGGAAGAAAATCAACGCGAGACGGTGCCCGAGGTGGCCACGAGGGTGGGGCCCATGTCCACTACAGGCAGGCGCGCCCCCACCCTCGTGGGCCCCTCGTAAGGCGGTTTATGCTCTACTTTGGCCGCAAGAAAGCTATTTTTTTGAAAAAGATCTGGGCGAAGGTTTCAACCCAATCGGAGTTACGGATCTCCAGATATAAAAGAAATGGCGAAAGGGCAGCAGAAGAGAACGCAGAAACAGAAAGAGACAAAGAGACAAATCCAATCTCGGAGGGGCTCTCACCCCTCCCATGCCATGGAGGCCAAGGACTAGAGGGGAAACCCTTCTCCCATCTAGGGAGGAGGTCAAGGAAGAAGAAGACGAAGGGGCCCCCTCTCCCCTTCTCTTCCGGTGGCGCCGGAACGCTGTTGTGGCCATCATCATCCCCACAATCTTCACCAACAACTTCACCGCCATCATCACCAACTCTTCCCCCCTCTATGCAGCGGTGTAACCTCTCTCTTACCCGCTGTAATATCTACTTAAACATGGTGATCAACGCTATATATTATCTCCCAATGATGTATGGCTATCCTATGATGTTTGAGTAGATCCGTTTTGTTCTATGGGCTATTTGATGATCAAGATTGGTTTGAGTTGCATGTTTTATTATTGGTGTTGTCATATGGTGCTCTCCGTGTCACGCAAGCGTGAGGGATCCCCGCTATAGGGTGTTGCAATATGTTCATGATTCGCTTATAGTGGGTTGCGTGAGTGACTGAAACACAAACCCGAGTAAGGGGGTTGTTGCGTATGGGAAAAAGAGGACTTGATGCTTTAATCCAATGCTTGGGTTTTACCTTAATGATCTTTAGTAGTTGCGGATTCTTGCTAGAGTTCCAATCATAAGTGCATATGATCCAAGTAGATAAAGTATGTTAGCTTATGCCTCTCCCTCATATAAAATTGCAATAATGATTACCGGTCTAGTTAGCGATTGCCTAGGGACAAATAACTTTCTTGTAACAACAAGCTCTCTTCTAAACCTAACTTAGTTGTGTCTTTATCTAAACAACCCCTACTTTTCATTTACGTACTCTTTATTATCTTGCAAACCTATCCAACAACACCTACAAAGTACTTCTAGTTTCATACTTGTTCTAGGTAAAGCGAACGTAGTGTGCATAGAGTTGTATCGGTGGTCGATAGAACATGAGGGAATATTTGTTCTACCTTTAGCTCCTCATTAGGTTCGACACTCTTACTTATCGAAAATTGTTGCGATCCCCTATACTTGTGGGTTATCAAGACCTTTTTCTGGCGCCGTTGCTGGGGAGCAATAGCGTGGGGTGAATATTCTCGTGTGTGCTTGTTTGCTTTATCACTAAGTAATTTTTATTTGCTGTTATTAGTTGTTCTTTATCTTTAGTTATGGATATGGAACACGAAATACCAAAAATATTAGGTGTACTTGCTGCTCATGGAGGTGAGGAACCTCCTAAAACCCTCGATGTTGGTTATGTGAAAGATATTATGTACTACTTTAATAATCCTGAGAAAACCCCATTCAATTATGTAATCGGAGTAACGTTGGATCAACATGAGTACTTTAGGGATTACCGCTTGACACAAAAGGGAAACTATTATGGGATCAAATTCGTATATTGAATTGGTATGCTAGGCAACTATGCTTGAGATATGATTATACTTGTTGCTCTAGGATGAAGGCTCCACACCTTCCCTTTTTATGCGAATTTAATGATAATAAAACCTTAGATTCTTATGCTAATGGTATATATGATTACAATGATGTGGAACAAATAGAAGAATTTGTTGCTTTTATGGGTGCTTACGAAATTGAATCTATGTTGAAAGAGTTTGAAGACTTTGATGATTTTGTTTATAGACCTGAAAATTTAGCTATCCTTAAATATTGTTATGAGAATTATGAATACAATTATGATATTAATGCACTTATTGAGAAAGTCTCCGCTGTCCAAGAAGAGACTAATATTTTGCAGGAATCGATGGAAGAAGTAGTTGATGAAACTATGAGCTCATTAGATGAAAAAGATGAGGAGGAGAGCGAAGAACAAAAGGAGGAAGAGCGGATTGATCACCCGTGCCAAACTTCTAATGAGAGTAACTCTTCAACTCATACATTGTTTAATTTCCCTTCGTGCTTACCGAAGGATGAATGCTATGGTAATTGCTATGATCCCGTTGAGATTCTTTTGAAATATCCCTTGTTGATGATGCTTGATATGCTTGTGGCCAAGATGCCAATATGAATTATGCTTACGGAGATGAACTTGCTATAGTTCCTTATGTTAAACATGAAATTGTTGCTATTGCACCCACGCATGATAGTCCTATTATATTTTTGAATTCTCCCGACTACACTATATCGGAGAAGTTTGCCCTTATTAAGGTGGGTTGCATTTTACTACTACACATGATTATTTTGATAGATATAATATGCATGTGCTTGCTGCTCCTACTTGCAATTATTATGAGAGAGGAACTATATCTCCACCTCTCTATGTTTCCAATACAACAAAATTGCAAGAAACTGCTTATACTATGCATTGGCCTTTACTATCTGTGCATGAATTGTTCTTTTATGACATGCCGATGCATAGGAAGAGAGTTAGACTTTGTCATTACTTATATATGTTACTTTGTGCCCACTACTAAATTACAAATCATTGTTAACTAAAATTGGCTTTGATATACCTTGGGATCTGGGTGGATCCATTACTTGAGCACTATATGCCTAGCTTAATGGCTTTAAAGAAATCGCTGCCTCGGAGACAACCCAGAAGTTTTAGAGAGTCATTTATTTCTATTGATTTCTTTCATATAGTTTAAAAAACAAAAATAAAGAGGGGAACCCAAATCTTTTTCAAAAAAGAAAGTGAAAGTGAGAAATACAAGCTTTGTTGAAGTGGGAGAGCTCCTTGAACTTTGTTCATGCTCATTGAAACTTTGTGAATCTTGATTACAGAAACTTTTCAACAAAAATAATTATCCCCTTGTGCAATTCCATTGTATTATAAAAATAATGTGCCAAGGTTTGCCTTTAGGATGTTTACATTTGCTTGATGGTCTGTACGGTGCAGGACAGAAACTTTGGCTGCAGTGAGAGATTTTACATTTTTAGCTGGAGCGTCAAATGGTTCTGATTCTTTTTGCACTCTCTTTCTATACAAATTGTTTATTTTTCCTAATTTTGGTAGAAGTTTTGGAGTACCATAAGTATGGTGAATGTACAGATTATTACAGACTGTTCTGTTTTAGACATATTCTGTTTTTGATGCATACTTTGCTTGTTTTGATGAAACTATCAATTTATATCAGTGGATTAAGCCATGCAAAAGTTATATTACAGTAGACACAATGCAAAAACAAAATATGAATTGGTTTGCAACAGTACTTAGATTGGTGATTTGCTTTATTATACTAACGGATCTTACCGAGTTTTCTGTTGAAGTTTTGTGTGGATGAAGTGTTCGATGATCGAGAAGGTCTCGATGTGAGAAGAAGGAAGAGAGGCAAGAGCTCAAGCTTGGGGATGTCTGAGGCACCCCAAGTAAATATTCAAGGGGACTCAAGCGTCTAAGCTTGGGGATGCCCCGGAAGGCATCCCCTCTTTCTTCAACAAGTATCGGTATGTTTTCGGATTCGTTTCATTCATGCGATATGTGCAATCTTGGAGCGTCTTTTGCATTTACTTTTCATTTTTATTTTATGCACCATGCTGGTATGAGATAGTCCTTGGTTGATTTATAGAATGCTCTATGCACTTCACTTATATCTTTTGAGTATGGCTTTATAGAATGCTTCATGTACTTCACTTATATCATTTGAAGTTTGGGTTGCCTGTTTCTCTTTACATAGAAAACCGCCATTTGTATAATGATCCTTTGCTTCACTTATATTTGTTAGAGCACGGGCATATCTTTTGTAGAAAGAATTAAACTCTCTTGCTTCACTTATATCTATTTAGAGAGATGACAGGAATTGGTCATTCACATGGTTAGTCATAAAATCCTACATAAACTTGTAGATCACCGAATATGATATGTTTGATTCCTTGCAATAGTTTTGCAATATAAAGATGGTGATATTAGAGTCCTGCTAGTGGGTAGTTGTGGACTGTAGAAATACTCGTGTTGAGGTTTATGATTCCCGTAGCATGCACGTATGATGAACCGTTATGTAACGAAGTTGGAGCATGATTTATTTATTGATTATCTTCCTTATGAGTGGCGGTCGGGGACGAGCGATGGTCTTTTCCTACCAATCTATCCCCCTAGGAGCATGCGCGTAGTACTTTGTTTCGATGATTAATAGATTTTTGCAATAAGTATGTGAGTTCTTTATGACTAATGTTGAGTCCATGGATTACACGCACTCTCACCCTTCCATCATTGCTAGCCTCTTCAGTACCGTGCATTGCCCTTTCTCACCTCGAGAGTTGGTGCAAACTTCGCCAGTGCATCCAAACCCTGTGATATGATACACTCTGTCACACATAAGCCTCATTATATCCTCCTCAAAACAGCCACCATACCTATCTATCATGGCATTTCCATAGCCATTCCGAGATATATTGCCATGCAACTTCCATCATCATCATATACATGACTTGAGCATTCATTGTCATATTGCTTTGCATGATCGTAAGATAGCTAGCATGATGTTTTCATGGCTTGTCCATTTTTTGATGTCATTGCTACGCTAGATCATTGCACATCCCGGTACACCGCCGGAGGCATTCATATAGAGTCATATCTTTGTTGTAGTATCGAGTTGTAATATTGACTTGTAAGTAAATAAAAGTGTGATGATCATCATTATTAGAGCATTGCCCCAGTGAGGAAAGGATGATGGAGACTATGATTCCCCCACAAGTCGGGATGAGACTCCGGACGAAAAAAATTAAAAAAAGAGAAAGGCCAAAAAAATAGAAGGCCCAAAAATAAAGAAAAAAATGAGAGAAAAAGAGAGAAGGGGCAATGTTACTATCCTTTTACCACACTTGTGCTTCAAAGTAGCACCATGTTCTTCATATAGAGAGTCTCTTGAGTTATCACTTTCATATACTTGTGGGAATTTTCATTATAGAACTTGACTTGTATATTCCAACGATGGGCTTCCTCAAATGCCCTAGGTCTTCATGAGCAAGCAAGTTGGATGCACACCCACTTAGTTTCAGTTTGAGCTTTCATATACTTATAGCTCTAGTGCATCCATTGCATGGCAATCCCTACTCACTCACATTGATATCTATTGATGTGCATCTCCATAGCCCGTTGATACGCCTAGTTGATGTGAGACTATCTTCTCCTTTTTGTCTTCCCCACAACCCCCATCATATTCTATTCCACCTATAGTGCTATGTCCATGGCTCACGCTCATGTATTGCATGAAAGTTGAAAAGGTTTGAGAACATCAAAAGTATGAAACAATTGATTGGCTTGTCATCGGGGTTGTGCATGATTTGAATATTTTGTGTGGTGAAGATGGAGCATAGCTAGACTATATGATTTTGTAGGGATAACTTTCTTTGGCCATGTTATTTTGAAAAGACATGATTGCTTTATTTGTAGGCTTGAAGCATTATTGTTTTTATGTCAAGTGATAGACTATTGCTTTGAATCACTCGTGTCTTAATATTCATGCCATGATTAGACATATGATCAAGATTATGCTAGGTAGCACTCCACATCAAAAATTATCTTTTTTATCATTTACCTACTCGAGGACGAGCAGGAATTAAGCTTGGGGATGCTGATACGTCTCCGTCATATCTATAATTTTTGATTGTTCCATCCCAATATTATACAACTTCCATATACTTTTTGGAAACTTTTTATACTATTTTTGGGACTAACATATTGATCTAGTGCCAGTGCCAGTTCCTGTCTGTTGCATGTTTTTGGTTTCGTAGAATATCCATATCAAATGGAATCCAAACGGGATAAAAACGGATAGAGAATTATTTTGAAATATTTGTGATTTTTGGGAAGAAAACCAATGCAAGACGGTGCCCGAGGTGGCCACGAGGGTGGGGCCCATGACCACTATAGGCAGGCGCGCCCCCACCCTCGTGGGCCCCTTGTAAGGCGGTTGATGCTCTACTTTGGCCGCAAGAAAGCTAATTTTTGGAAAAAGATTTGGGCGAAGGTTTCAACCCAATTGGAGTTACGGATCTCCAGATATAAAAGAAATGGTGAAAGGGCAGCACAAGAGAACGCAGAAACAAAAAGAGACAGAGAGACAGATCCAATCTCGAAGGGGCTCTCGCCCCTCCCATGACATGGAGGCCAAGGACTAGAGGGGAAACCCTTCTCCCGTCTAGGGAGGAGGTCAAGGAAGAAGATGACGAAGGGCCCCTCCTCTCCCCTTCTCTTCCGGTGGCGCCGGAACGCTGCTGTGGCCATCATCATCACCACAATCTTCACCGCCATCATCACCAACTCTTCCCCCCTCTATGCAGCGGTGTAACCTCTCTCTTACCCGCTGTAATCTATACTTAAACATGGTGCTCAATGCTATATATTATTTTCCAATGATGTATGGCTATCCTATGATGTTTGAGTAGATCCATTTTGTTCTATGGGCTATTTGATGATCAAGATTGGTTTGAGTTGCATGTTTTATTATTGGTGTTATCCTATGGTGCTCTCCATGTCGCGCAAGCATGAGGGATTCCTGCTGTAGGGTGTTGCAATACGTTCATGATTCGCTTATAGTGGGTTGCGTGAGTGACTGAAAGACAAACCCGAGTAAGGGGTTGTTGCGTATGGGAGAAAGTGGACTTGATGCTTTAATGCTATGGTTGGGTTTTACCTTAATGATCTTTAGTAGTTGCGGATGCTTGCTAGAGTTCCAATCATAAGTGCATATGATCCAAGTAGAGAAAGTATGTTAGCTTATGACTCTCCCTCATATAAAATTGCAATAATGATTACCGGTCTAGTTATCGATTTCCTAGGGACAAATAACTTTCTCGTAACAACAAGATCTCTACTAAACCTAACTTAGTTGTGTCTTTATCTAAACAGCCCCTACTTTTCATTTACGTACTCTTTATTATCTTGCAAACCTATCTAGCAACACCTACAAAGTACTTCTAGTTTCATACTTTTTCTAGGTAAAGCGAACGTCAAGTGTGCGTAGAGTTGTATCGGTGGTCGATAGAACTTGAGGGAATATTTTTTCTACCTTTAGCTCCTCGTTGGGTTCGACACTCTTACTTATTGAAAACTGTTGCGATCCCCTATACTTGTGGGTTATCAAGGAGCCCCATCCACCGAACATAAGGGGACAGAAGAAGTTTCCCCCTCAGGTTAAAACGGTAAACATGATATACATTACCCACATCCCCAAGAGGGAACGCAAACACGCGCTCAGGGACGTCTATGCGATAGAGCCAGTCACCCCAAAATTCAACCCATGGTCGTCCTGCCCGATCACTTTCGATCACAGAGACCAACCGACCAGTATCTATCATGGCAGTTCAGCCGCACTGGTCCTTGACCCGATAATTGATGGACTCCACCTCACGCGACTCCTCATGGACGGTGGCAGCGGCCTCAACCTACTCTATCGGGACACAGTGTGCAAAATGGGCATCGATCCATTAAGGATCAAGCCCACAAAAACTACCTTTAAAGGAGTTATTCCAGGTGTAGAGGCCTGCTATACGGGCTCAATCACATTGGAAGTTGTCTTCGGATCCCCAGACAACTTCCGAAGCGAAGAGTTGATGTTCGACATCGTCCCCTTCCGCAGTGGCTATCACGCACTGCTCGAACGAACCGCATTCGCTCGCTTCAATGCGGTGCCAGACTATTCTTATCTCAAGCTCAAGATGTCCGGACCACGCGGTGTCATAACAATTAATGGAAACACGAAGCGCTCCCTCCATACCGAGGAGTAGACCACTGCCCTAGCAGCAGAAGTACAGAGCGGCCTTTTCAAGCAGAACCTTAATTCGGCGGCCAATCTCCCGGACATTGTGAAACGAATCCAAACTACTCTACAGCAGGACAGTCCAGCTCATCAAGAGCTCGATTAGCAATTTGTCCTCCGTCCCAGCCCCGACCAAACAGCGGCATTTGTACCGTGCGTACATAACTACACACTCAAAATACCATGGGCATAGACGGAGGCACAATTAGATTGTGGACCATAATACGGCTCGACCTCCCCTGGACACACATACTTTCACATCTTCTTTTTTCATCATTTTCAGGTTTCTTTCCCATAGTGTAAGAACATGCGGTGCCCCTGAAAGTGCTAGTGATCGACTAGAGGGGGGTGAATAGGCGATTTTTATGAAAGTCTTCAAAACATGGAAGTTTCGAAGACAAACGATAGAAATAAACCTATTACCATGCAGCGGAAGGTAGACTACACTAGGCAAACCATAGTCAAGTATTCAATGGAGTGAAAGCACAATGACTAATAGCAGCTAGGCAGTAAAGATCAGGTAGGAAGATATTGTGAAGCCAATCAGAACTAGTAGTCACTCAATGAAGACAAAAGATAAAGCAATCATACAATGACTTCACAAGGACCAACAGTAAGTAAAGGGAAGGGAAGGATGAAACCAGTGACTCGTTGAAGACAATGATTTGTTGGACCAGTTCCAGTTGGTGTGACAACTTTACGTCTGGTTAGGGAGGCTGAGATTCAACTCAGAAGACCTCGTCTTCACCTTATCCCCCTTGAGCTAAGGACACCTAGTCCTCGCCCAATCACTCTGGTAAGTCTTCAAGGTAGACTTCCAAACCTTCACAGACTTCATTCACCGGCGATCCACAATGACTCTTAGATGCTCAGAACGCGACGCCTAACCGACTGGAGGATTCATAGTCCTCAAGTGTAATAAGTCTTCAGATCACACAGACAGGAAGACTTAAGTGACGCCTAACACTCTTTGGCTCTGGGTGTTTAGGGCTTTATCCTCGCAAGGAATTCTCTCTCAAAGGCTTCGAGGTGGGTTGCTCTCAAACGACAAAAGCCGTGCACTAACTCTGAGCAGCCAACCCTTTATGGTTGTAGGGGGTGGGCTATTTATAGCCACTAGGCAACCTGATCTGATTTGTCCGAAATGACCCTTGGTCACTAAGGAACTGACACGTGTTCCAACAGTCGGATTTCAAACACACACGGCAACTTTACTTGGCCTACAAGCAAAGCTGACTTATCCAACTCTGGACAAGATTTGCTCTCATAGTCTTCACTGAAGACATAGGATTTTGGTTAAGCATCACTTCAGTCATTCTGACTGGTTCACTTGGACCCCACTTAACAGTACGGTGGTTCCTATGAATCAACAAAGAAGAAAAGGAACGACGAAACAACTAAGTCTTCGCGCTCCATAGTCTTCATGCGATGTCTTCTCTTGTCATAGACTTCAATGTGAATGTCTTCACATACCACCTTTGACTTCAATGTCTTCATACATTTTTAGGGGTCATCTCTGGTAGGAAAACCGAATCAATGAGGGACTTCTACCTGTGTTATCCTGCATTTCTCACAAACACATTAGTCCCTCAACTAGGTTTCTCGTCAATACTCCAAAACCAACTAGGGGTGGCACTGGATGCACTTACAATCTCCCCCTTTTTGGTTATTGACGACAAACTGGTTGAAGTTTTCAACGGGGAATAAAATATGTGAAATTGTAAACGATAGGGTATTATCTTCATAAGTTGCAAGGGCTCCCCCTGAAGATGTGCATATAAGTAATTTGATTTTGGAATGCAAATGCACATGGTAGGTTGTACTTGTAGAGATCCTCTTCAACTTATGATGACAAGTCATTATGCAAGATATGATGTTACGAAGATAATCACATGCATAATGAAAAATGGATGTCTGCAAAATGATCTAAGTGTGGAATTTATCGTCGCACATGCGGAATTTATCATCGCATCACAGAATACAAATAAGTAGCAGACGACCATCGAGTTTAAGTGTTACAACACAAAGAACCAAAT
The DNA here is from genome assembly GCA_034509565.1 of Triticum monococcum. Classification (NCBI taxonomy): domain Eukaryota; kingdom Viridiplantae; phylum Streptophyta; class Magnoliopsida; order Poales; family Poaceae; genus Triticum; species Triticum monococcum. The sequence goes on along the minus strand of CM067844.1, from coordinate 578,411,713 downwards.
GTATCAAAAACGAGATTTGTAATCACTTGGCAAAAGTAGCAAAAAGTAAATTAACCACCCATATGGAGCCGCTTGAAGACTATCAACTCAGATGCTTCTCCCCCTTTTGTCAGTGAGGACCAAAAAGGTTTGAAGACATAGAGCGCCTACTCGTTCCCATGAGGTACAAGCGAGGCAGCAGGGTCGTCGTTGAGATCCGGTGGTGCAGAGGAACTTGGTGCAGTGTTGACACGCGCTGAAGTTGGAGGAGGTGAAGTTGCATCATCTTGTTCATCGATGACTCTGGCATTTATGGTCGCAGCTGAGGACGAGTATTCAGAGTCTTCAAGTGAGGGAGTCCGACGCAAGTGAGCATTTCTGGGAGGAGTTTAGTCAAACTTGAAGCGTTCGGTGAAGCCATCGTCGTGTAGATCAGCTTCAGCAGTCAGTAGGGTCAAACTCTTCCACGACCTCCGACAGGTTTCATGAGTGACAAAGGCATTCTTGGTGGCAAGATTGCGAATGCGGTTGACATCCACCAAGAGGCTTTGCATCTGACGCTTAAGCCAGTCGTGATGTTTGTCCTGTTTCTGATGCAGCGCGACGAGAAGCTCTAGGTCATTGAGGACACGAGATCGTCTTTGAGGCCTTTGCGCAATGGTGCTACCAGTGACATCAGTTTGAGCACGAGGGGCACGTGTCTTTCCAGCAAGGGGATAAACACGAGACACTGCTGGAATTCCTTCAATGGGCTGGGTGAAGCTTTGGTGATCAACATTGTGAAGATAAATGAGATCCTTAGCAGGCTCTGGGTAAATGGCTTCAACTGACAGATCAACCTCGGGCAAGAATATAAGATGATTGCACGCAGACGGCTGATAGTTGAAGGCTGAGTGACGCTTGATCAGACGCATGACCCATGGAGCATAGAATTTCAACCCAAAGATGTCGGAGCCAGACGCAGCCAATTGCCTAATGAAGAAGTCTTGAGCATTGAAGCTGATGCCATTGAAGATATAGAAAACCAAAGTCTTCATTGCTCCTTCAAGCTTCGCTGCAGATGAGTGTCCTTTGATAGGCCATAGAGTCTTCCTGATGATGTGGTAAATGGTGCAAGGCAGGTACTCTAGGTCTTCAACAAAGAACTCAGATGGGTATTCAGCATCGTGAGGCAGAGGCTTCATCATGCTCAGCATTTGACTCATGTTGGGTTCTGGCTTCTGAAAGATGCTTTCGAAGGCATTTTGTTGTTGTTGACAACCTGGTTCATAGTATTCACCAGGAGTGTGCAGGCCTGTGAGCTCAATGATATCAAGAGCTTTAGCTTCATGATGGACATTGCCTATCATCCACTCAAGGACCCAAGTCTTCGGATCCCTGTTGTAGCCTCGAATATGAAGAGTGGCATAATATTGAAGCAGCAATTCTTCATCCAGTGCTCCTTGTCAATGACGAACTGCAACAGACCAGCGTCTCGGAAACTGTCCAATGCTTCTTCGAGGCAGGGCAGACCAGCTATAGCTTTAGAGTCGTGGCGCATATGTGGAAATATGCGCCCTTGATTGTATAGGACATAGGAACAGTAGCTGCGCTGCTGATAGCTCCAGAACCGTTCGAGGAAATGCGCGGTCTTGTATAGGGGTTCTTGGAGCTATTGAAGAAGGTATTATGTTCCACGAAGCCATTTGCATTGAAGACCCCAGGTGAAGTGGCAGTGCCTGGGAATCATGGAAGTCTTGGCTTGGGCTTTTGAACTTGAGGCCTGTGCTCGACGTGGTACTCAAATTGTGGACCAGCAGCAGGCGGAGGAGTCAGAATGGGCCATCGAACCATAACTGGCTGACCATGATCAAATGCCAGCTCCATTGTGTGAGGTCTTGGAGGGGGAACAGGGGCATTGGCATTGTCTTCATGGCCTTCAGGGACCACATGTGCTTCAGGTACTTGGACCTCAGGTGCTGTAGCATTGACTTCAGGTGTTGCAGCATTGACTTCTCGTGCCTCATTGGCTTCCGGCGCCGTATTGGCGTCAACCATGACAACGTCATTGGCGTCAGCAGTGATGTTGGTGGCTACTTCAAGGGTTAACCTCCACTTCAGAAGCTGGAGGGGCGGTCATGTTCTCCTCGAGAACAACATCTTGGTGAGACGGGGGTGTAGCAACTCTTGAAACTCTTGGGGCTTCTTCTTCATCTTCTTCTTCATCGGCTGATGCAGCCGGAACATCTTCAGCCATTTTGGCTTCGGATTCAGACACGTGCATTGTGGGAGTGACTTGGGGCCTTGGTCCTTTGCGAAGCCTGCGTAATGCGGGCGACGCTTGTGGAGATGGAGTGTGCCGGGCCTCAAAGTCATCAGTATCTTGCACTGATGGGGTAGCTTGCGGTTGGGGAGAGCCTGGAGTGTCTTGCCTTTGTGGGTGATCAGCCCACGATGCATCCTGAGCAGTTGGCGTCAGAGGACGACCAATGCTGATGAGTTCGTTGTGCGTAAGCACAGGCGATGATACCAACTGGTGCTCGATCTGAGGAAGGACTTCATCAGCTTCAACATTGTCATGGTGACCAATGTCTTCAGCAGCGGTGGGGTCAACTGTTGGAATGTCTTCAGCTTCAGGAGCCTCTGTGGAAGCAGACTCATGAATTACCATCCGTTGTTCTTGATGCGAAGAGGCAGGACGAGCAACCGAGATGGGCTCAACAATAAGGGGCTCTGTGGGAGCAGCCCGATCTTTCTTGGTTTTGTGCTTCTTCTTGGAGGGAGCGGCATCAGAAGCTTCAGGATTTTTTCTCTTTCTGGCTTCAGCCTCCGCAGCCCTTGTCTTCTTTAGCTCTGAAGCCACTGTGGGGACCTTAGGCTTCGAACCTGTCATACTGGCAGGGAAGACAATGGGATGTACTTCCTGCCTTGTCGCTTCGGGTTCGGCCACAGCTGGCTTCTTCTTCTTCTTTGCAGCCATCCTGGGGTCGATGCCAGGACGCCCAAGAGCCTTGCGCTTTTCAGCTTCATTGTAGGCTTGCATGCACTTGTCAGCCAGACTCTTCATGCGCTCACGAGACCCTTTAGCTTCTTCGCGTTTCTTGAGAAAGGCTTCCTTGAGCTCGTGTAGCATAATCTTGAAGTTTTTCACATCATGCACGCTGAGCTTGGCCATGTGCTTCTTGAACTGAGATTTCTCATAGTCGATCTTTTGCTTTAGTTCAACGATGCGCTGAGCTAGAGCTAGCTCAGAAGCAATGGCGCCAGTGAAAGTGACGCTGAGGCCAATTGGAAGTTGCAGATCACCAAAGCTGAGATTGGGGGTTTCAAAACACTCATCAATGAAGTTGTGAAGGATTGCTATGTCAAAGAGAGGCAAATCATTGAAGATTTCTGCTTCTTCTTTGCTCTTGATCAGTTTCTCAAGAGCGTCATCTGCAAGATCTTCATCGCTGGACAGATCAATGGCGTCATTTCACAGAATAGCAGCAGCAGTCAGTTCTTGGCTGGTGGGTTGCAAGGGCATCTTCACTCCCGAGGGCTTGGAGATGCGTGACAAATCTTCAGGCTGCACACTGTGTTCAGGAGGTGTAGTGGCCAGAGGCTTCGCCTGTAAGACCTTTGGTGCAGTAGCAGGCTTTGAAGCTTTAGGCTTCTTCAATTTCTTTGGCTTCAGCGGTGCAGGCGCTTCATCAGATTCAGTGTCATCTGCAGGCTCATCCACGGCTGTCCCCTAAACCATGATATGAGTGATGAGACCTTCCAGGTTGTAGAAGGGCCCAACAAGATTGGGTTCAGCTTCGTGTGTGCCATCAGCACGAGGAGCAGAGGGGCCTGGATTGAAGTCTAAGCCTGATGACTTCTTGTTCTCTTTGGCCGAGTTCCTGGCAAACTGAAGGTTGCCCTTGAACAGATTATCATCGCGGCACCACAGTAATGAAGATGGGTCTGCATCCGCAGGCTGCGGTCCACGGACCATGCAACACTACAACAGGACCATACCTATAGCAACGCTTTTTCCGTATCTATAAGTCCATATATGCGTTGTTAGTGTCTTTAACAACGGTTTGGCATGCGTAGCCTTATCCAGTGTTGCTAGCGCATAATGCAACGCTTATACTACCATTGGTAAAAGGGACCGTTGCAAGAGTACAACACATAAAACTGACTTCACAACACTATTATACGTTGGTGCTTAATATACAGGAATCCTCATCTCATTGCTTGGCAACAGAGAATTTGGAATGCTTCAAGCATTATTACATATATAATGTGAATAATATTTTAAATATATACATATATATATATATACATATTACCAGAAATTAAATTAATTCTCAACATAATGATGATAGTTATGTATATCAAGTGAGGGTAAAAAATAAGAGAATATATTCACAAGAGGAAGAAATCATATATTGGATAAAATTGTTGGATTACAATTATGGATATTACAGGAGGAACATCATCCAGATTTGATGCATAATCTAAATATTTTTCTTGACAGAAAAACTTAAACAAAAAGGCTTCCATCAACATCCCTCCAGCTTGAACTAAAACTTAACCGAGGAACAACATCCAACAGGAACAACATCCCTACAACTTAACTAATCCTGAAAGCATCCACCATCATCATCATCATTGCAGTATACTTGCCACGCACCCATATAATCATCCATATATCTTTTGAATCTGCAAAGAAAATAAAAAAATGAACTGTTAACACACAATGAATTGACATGATGCAAGTATTGATAGAGGAAAGATATTAAACGCCTACAAAGGTTGAAGGTCATGCAATCTTTCTTTTAATGCATTACCGAGGGTATTGCCGTTTTCATGACTCAGTACCAAATCTTTAGTTTTCAACAGTGCCACATCGACATGCACTACCCATAATCCATTTGTAATTTCAGCACCATCAAGATTAAATTTGGGACCACAACTTACAACTATAGCAAGAGTTACGTGCCTGTTATGATTATCAAAAGACACCGGCATTCAAGGGCAATGTGAGTGACAGTACCACTTCTCTTCTCTTCTCTCTAGTTAGTTAGAAAACTGAAAGAAAACGGTTTTAGCCATCTGAACCTGAACAAAAACATTTAGCTCTAGTTGGTTTCAGTCATCCAACAGGAAACAGACAAACCTACGGGTGCTCACAGCGCTTTGGAACAAACCTACAGCCCCAAATAAACTGAATTGAATTTACATGGTCATCAGCAGCCTAGAGATCCATTGCTAATTCTGTACACCTATAGTCAAAGCGTTTTTGTGTGAACCAACTGATTTATTTATCCACTAAAACCTATAGCCCCAAATCCTATAAATTTGCATGGACATTAGCATAGATACTAGCACGGCTCAATGGCCGTGGACACAACGAGTAGTAGCACGGTAGGGAGAGGGAGAGAGTATACCTTCCATGGAATCGTCCATGACATGCTCCATTTACTCGACTTGCTCCATGGCGTCCCCCTACATAGAGTTGGTGCGCGTGGCTGTAAAACCAAAGGAAAAAGGTCACATGTATATTCCTCAAGAATAGCGCAACACAAGTAAACCTTCATCAAGTTCCATTCTTTCTAAATAAAAGAAGAGCAAGCTATATTCCTCCGTTCTATGTGTCCTAGTTACTACCTTGGCAACTTTACATGTCGCTCAATGAATTTATCCCCGAGTTAGTAAGACTAATCATCAACCCACGCGCCTCCACGGGCTAGACAATTTCAGTTTCCCATATTTAACTCAAACATTTTTATGTAAGAAAAAAATATTATTACCATCAATTGAAAAAAACATACTTTGACTAATTGAGAAATATTACATGTGTACTGTGTTGGTTTCCATGTGGCTGAAATAAATTTATTTTAATAAAGGCATTTATGCATACTATTTATCATTCCTATAAATAAAGTTTCCAAATTATAATTTATATGAAAAAGTCAGGGATCCGAGGTTGGTAAATATACAAAGTATATTGGTCAATATTGTAATTTCCTTTAATTACATAACAGAAGTCTAAATCTTGTGTGCTCCTAAAATTAGCTGTCTAGAAACCCCAAATGGGTCCCATGCTTTAGTGAGTTCGGTTAAAGAAAACAAAACCACACTTTTAAGTTAACAACAAAAAACTAAAGCTAATGTACATGAATATCTGCTTATATATATATGTATATGCAAAGCTTCATTAAAAACTTTTTTCTGAAATAAACACGTACATCACTCAAATCTTCTACATAAGAAACATATCAAATGATTATGATAGGCCACCTATAAACATCAAAGTGAAATGGCTGGCTGGGGCAGCAGTGCAACACTACTGTTTGGAACTTTGATTATGTGGTGCTGCTGGAGGCGATCAGAGCTGCAGACCACCCCAAAAAGATGCGTTCACTGCCTACAACACAATCGAGTCAAGAGGAGTACTCATCAATACACACGTACAAAAAGATATTATTTTCTTGATAAAACAACAATGATCAAGTCGATTGCATAGTTTTTCTTCTGTTATGAGCTTATAAAGGATGGAGACTAGAACACGAATTGACAGCCGATGTGTGCGGCCACCTAATATGCTCCTAATTGCCATCGCTACACCTCCGCCGCCACATGAACCATCTTTAGATTGATTTAGTAATCAGCCTAAAAGAATATATGTTGGTCTTTTGCATGGCCTGGATGATTTGAAGCCACTACTGCTCCTGATGTGGCACCAACCAGAGAAGAGAGGAGGAGTGGACCAACTCACCTGAAGCAGGAGGAGGAGGAAAGCTCCATGACTGCTTTGTCCTGAGCAACAACAAGGTTGTCCACTGGCCGTTGCTCCCTGCACGTCTAAACGAGTAGAGAAGAGAAGGGCAGAGGTTAGAGAAAGCGGGGAGAGGGGACGAATCCAGGGGAGGGGGTGCACTCACCGGACGAGAGGAGGACGACATGGCCACCGACGACGGAGCTGACGCCTGAAACACTAGCCATGGGGGAGGACAGGTTGCGGGTGGTCTTTGGTGGCCATGAGCACCAGATCTAGCCGGCTGAGAGGACACTGTGGTGTGAGGGGACCTTGATCTGTGCTTCACGGTAACAGAATTCGCCGGACGTCGCCTGATTCAGCCGCCGCATGTGGCGCAGCGAGGAGCCGCGTGCAGAGAGAGATGGGACGCGATAGGGATGGGTGGGTGGGGATGCGGCGGATCCGGCAGCCTTTGGAGTTGCAAGGTGGGAGGAGCCGAGGTGGGGAGAGGGGCGGCCGGCGGTGACGTGGGTCGGAGGGAGAGGATAAGGTGGTTGGTAGCGATTTGGGAGATTGGGGGAATCGGGGGTCTCAGTTTCTCGCGCGTCTCTCTCTTTCCTTTATCTATTTAGTTATTACTTATTTTTCCCATATATATGTAGCAGGTCATGAGCTGCAAATCTACAATGCATACAGTGCAACCTTTATATTCGTATCTATTGTTAATTGTACAACGTATAGTCAAAATGTTGTAGAAATTATGTTGCTTTACAGGGGTTATCCTTATAGTGCAAGGATAGAAGCCTTGTTCAATGGCTTCAGCTCTGGACTTGGGTTGAAGATTTCTGTATAGAATGTCTCCCCATGGTCGTTTGATGGCATTCCTCTTAGCATACTCCTGGGTCACGAACCTGTACTTGAACCACTATTCTGCCCAATATCTTCAAATCCATTGGATTCGAGTTTTTCGCTGATTGTAGTCCTCCTCTGGATCTGTCTTGTACAGCTCATAGAGGTCAGGAGGCAAATCTCTTGAGGTGTTGCCACGACGCTGTCTGCCACCCTTTCTTCTAGGTTTCTCTGGTGCCATGAAGCTTAAACTGAAGGGCTTCAACACGTTTAATGGTTTCAAAGGCTTCCGCTTGCTGGTCAAACAGGAACTAGCTTCGGGAGAATTTATATGATGTTGTAAGAATTCTGCAAATGAATGCAGACTATGAGAACCAAGGGATTCTCCCACGGACATGTACCTATGATAGCATTAAGGTGCGAGGGAAGGGGAAGAGGTCATATGCATTCTCAGAAGATTTTGAAGATAAATCAGTTTAGAAGACATTGACCTCATAGTGCGGAGACATTCACTCATAGATAGAGAGTTGGTTCCAGATTTGTACGAATCCATGAATAAGTACAAGTGAGGAATCTAACTACTTTGTGAAGCATAAGTGAACATACTAGGCATATTATGAGATGCAGTATGAAATAGATCCAACTTGTGTGAACAGAAACTGCTTGTCGTATAAAGTGATGAATCTATAGGATCAAAGGGGCCGTAAAAAGGAAGTTTTATTTACCACACGAAGAACTGCTAGACGGAGTGGGAGAGGAGGCCGAGAAGTTCGATCGTCCGTGCCCTAACTTGGTGACGGAGGACACCTACGGTGACGGCAGAGAAGACGATGTCCGCGGCCGGCGTGAAGACGACGTCGGTGAGGTCGCGGCAGCTAAGCGCTTCGTCGCCGGCGTTGTCGAGGGCTAGCGGTGGCGCTAGGGTTTGTGCGAGAGTGGAAGAAAGGATAATGACTGTGGTGAGGCGTGTATTTATAGGGATAGGGACGGCACAGTGTTATTACACAGGTGCCCCTGGCGATTCACATCTGAAGGACACGTGGCTATCATGCAACATATTGGAGGTTGTTCCATGTTCCCACGCACGCCTGGATTGTCGGGTGGTCGTTCCCACTTCTCCGGGTTTCAGGTGAAGGAATTAGCATTGAAAACGGACTTAATGTTTGTCTCTGTATCTTCTGCTGACAAGGACGCAGAGAAGACATTCGACAGTTTCAATAGAATGCATATGATTTGGACAGATAGAGTTTGAGATAGAAAGCATAGAGAGATTAGGGTCCGATCATATTCACTTAGTTCAAAAGATTCAATAAGGAAGACGTAGCTATAAGTGAATGCTGTAGAGGACAGAACACTAGTATGTATATATCAGAAGACAATCAAGTCAACATAGTGAAGATAATCATGAAGACAAGTTGAAATTGAAGACAAACCAAATGTGAAGACATAGCAAATGTAACGCCATGGGTAAAATGCTTCAAATAGAAGAATTTGGTGGTGGCGTTACTCACCGTATAGGAAGTATTAGACCCAGACACGGCGCACAATTATCGTGGAGCTCCGAAGTCAAATTCCACGTTAATGTATTCACACTCAGAATGTAAGTCTTCATTGATTGAAGATATACTTTACTTCGCGAGTTGCACATCTAAGTCATCAACATGCATAAGTGTTAGGATGTCTGCCTGGTCACAGGACATTTGAGGATTCCAAGATATTTAGCTCACACCGTAACTTGCAAAACCTCTTCTCATCCAAAGGCTTGGTGAAGATATCTGCCAATTGCTCTTCAGTGTTGACATGTATGATATCAATGTCTTCCTTCACAACATGATCTCTGAGAAAGTGATGACGAATTTCAATGTGCTTTGTCTTCGAGTGCTGAACTGGGTTGTTGGCAATCTTGATGACACTTTCGTTGTCGCAGTAGAGTGGCACTTGCTTCAGATGAATGCCATAGTCTTTGAGTGTTTGCTTCATCCACAGAAGCTGAGCGCAGTAAGATCCAGCAGCAATGTATTCAGATTCAGCAGTGGAGAGAGATACACAGTTCTGCTTCTTTGAAGACCAGCATACAAGTGATCGTCCCAGAAAATGACATGTGCCTGATGTACACTTGCGATCCACCTTGTCACCAGCATAATCAGCATCTGAGAATCCAGCTAGATCAAACTTTGAGCCCTTTGGATACCATAATCCTAGTGTTGGGGTGTGAGCCAAAAATCTGAGAATTCGCTTCACTGCTAAGTGATGCGATTCCTTTGGTTCCGCTTGGAACCGGGTACACACGCAAACACTAAGCATGATATCTGGCCTAGATGCACATAAATAAAGTAAGGAATCAATCATGGAGTGGTATACCTTTTGATCGAACTCTTTACCATTGTCGTCGGGGCCCAGATGATGTTTGGCTGGCATTGGCGTCGTGAAGCCTTTGCAATCTTGCATCCCAAATTTCTTCAGGCAATCTTTGAGGTATTTCTCTTGAGATATAAAGATGCCGTTGCGTTGATGACGTATTTGAAGACCAAGGAAGAACTTCAGCTCACCCATCATGGACATCTGATATTGCTCTTGCATCATATATCCAAACTCGTCAGTGTATCTGATTGGTGCAGCCGAAGATATTGTCATCCACATATATTTGGGACACAAACAGTTCACCATCATATGTCTTGGTGAAGAGAGTGGGGTCGAGGGAACTAGGTTTGAAGCCTTCGCTCTTCAGGAAGTCTTTGAGTGTGTCATACCAAGCCCGAGGGGCTTGCTTGAGGCCATACAGTGCCTTGTTGAGCTTGTACACCATGTCAGGATGTTTTGGATCTTCAAAGTCAGGCGGTTGTGCAACATACACTTCTTCTTCAATCTTGCCATTAAGAAAAGCACTCTTCACATCCATTTGATACAGAAGAATGTTATGATGATTTGCATAGGCCAGAAGTATGCGTATGGCTTCAAGCCTAGCCATAGGAGCAAATGTTTCATCGAAGTTAATCCCTTCAACTTGAGTGTATCCTTGAGCAACGAGACGAGCTTTGTTTCTGACAACTTGACCATGCTCATCTTGCTTGTTGTGATATATCCATTTGGTGCCTATTATATTGTGCTTGCGAGGATCAGGACGCTTAACCAGTTCCCATACATTATTCAGTTCAAATTGCTGAAGCTCTTCTTGCATAGCTTGAATCCATTCAGGTTCCATGAAGGCTTCATCAACTTTCTTGGGTTCAGATATTGAGACAAATGCGAAGTGCCCACAGAAATTTGCTAGCTGTGTTTCCCTTGAACGAGTGAGTGGACCTAGTGCATTGATGCTATCAATTATTCTCTCAATCTTTACTTCATTTGCAACACGAGGATGTACAAGACTAAGATTTTGGTCTTGCTGATCATTGTCATCGTTAGAAGGATTGTCTTCAGGCTGAGCATTGCCTTCAGGTTGATCAGGTGCGGAGATGATAAGTTCCTCTTCAGGCTGAGCTTCAGATGGTACAATTTCTCCAGTTCCCATAAGTTTGATTGATTCACTGGATGGAACTTCATCTAGCACATTTGGCAGGTGCTCTCTTTGCGAGCCGTTAGTCTCATCGAACCGCACATCCACAGTTTCAACCACTTTATAGTGAAAGAGGTTGAAGACTCTGTAGGAGTGTGAATCCTTTCCATATCCAAGCATAGAACCTTCATGTGCTTTTGGTGCAAATTTTGAAGTGTGATGTGGATCCTTGATCCAGCACCTGGCACCAAATACTCTGAAATAACTGACATTTGGCTTCTTGATAGTAAGGAGCTCATAGGATGTCTTGTTCAGAAGCTTGTGAAGATAAACACGGTTGATGATATGGCATGCAGTATCAATGGCTTCAAGCCGGAATTTTCTTGGTGTCTTGTATTCATCAAGCATCGTCCGGGCCATCTCAATAAGTGTTATGTTCTTGTGTTCGATGACGCCATTCTGCTGTGGTGTGTACGGAGCTGAGAATTCATGTGTGATTCCCAAAGTATCAAGATACGTATCTAGGCCAGTGTTCTTGAATTTAGTGCCATTGTCACTTCTGATGTGCTTTATCTTGACGCCATAGTTGTTCATTGCTCGATTGGCGAACCGTCTGAAGACATCCTGCACTTCAGTCTTGTATAGGATTATATGCACCCAAGTATATCTTGAATAATCATCAACAATGACAAAGCCATAGAGACAAGAAGTAGTAGTAAGAGTTGAGTAATGAGTGGGACCGAAAAGGTCCATGTGGAGCAGTTCCAAGGGTTGAGTCGTTGTCATGATTGTCTTCGAGGGATGCTTGGCCCTCGTCATCTTTCCTGCTTCACAGGCACCGCATACACTAGTGTAGAACTGGGCAATAGCACCGGTTCGTAAGGCACTTTAGTGCCGGTTCGGTAACCGGCACTAAATTGTAGGCACTAAAGCCCCCCCCCTTTAGTACCGGTTCAGCATGAACCGGTGCTAAAGGGCAACCACGTGGCACGAGCCAGCTCCGTGGGCGCGTAGGACATTAGTACCGGTTGGTAACACGAACCGGTACTAAATGTTTGGGTGTGTTTTGGTTTTATTTTTTATTTTTACTTTAATTTTGTGTTTTCAATTTAATTTAGTGATTGTTTTACATTATAATGAGTTGTTAAATCATTAGGTGATTAGTTCGACTGGATGCGTGAATCCTAGCTAAGTCATCAAGTACATGTCATATCCATATTATATATACTTGATCACCTACTTAAGTGATCGAGGTAATATGGATATGGCATATACTTGATCACTTAGCTAGAATCCATCCAGTTGAAACTAATATGCAATTTATTTCATAAATGATATAATAACTCATCATCATCATCATATTAATTAATATAAAAACTCTTGCATCATATATATCATCACCAACGGTTCTCATACCAAAGATATCATCGAGTTCAACATGGTAATGATATTATAAGCGTTCATAACACCACCAAAAGCAAATCACTCTTTGAGATTAAGTTCAGGATGAAGAACACGGACATGAGAGGACAAGTACTAAGAGCATGAACTAGCTAATTAATCACTCCTACTGCTCTCTCTCAGGTAAAATAGCATAGAACATGTATAGCTTTGCTGATTCATCATATTGGAGCATGCAGATGAACCTGTCTCCTAATCGTGGGTTGCGCTTCTGATTGCTGCCCCCTAGTACTTCTCTGTGATCGTTCACAATTTTGCTCCAGTCTTTTACTATTAAGCATTCCTCGCTATTAGAAATCCTGAATGCACTAAAGTGCATTGTAGGATATCTTGGTCGTAAGCTAACAATATTCATGGTACCTTTAGTCTCGATCCAATCAGGCACATCATTCATCAGGAGTCCCTGTTGAAGAACATCGTATAGTAACATACTTAGCAATGAAGTTTAGCTTAAAAAAATAATGTATGCAAAAGATGCACTGAGGAGAAATAGTAGAAATCTTACCATCTTTCCTAAATATATGTGACCGTAGTTCAGTACGAACACTATTGGTCGCACGTTTTGAGTACTAACATTTCTAAGTGCAGGAAAGAAATTTGTCTTGACAGGATCAAGATCCTCAAGCCATGAAACATAATGACTTGTCTCCTCGCAGTTTAGTTCCGCCCCGGGACAATGGACGGTCCTGTCTACCAAGCGCCGGACATGTTTGCTTGATTGGAAGTAAGCTGTCAATATAAATTGAGATCTATTAATTATTCAACTGGTTCAAATAATCTCATATCGAAGACATAAATATGGTTGAGAAACTCACATAATGGTAGAACTGGAGGCGTCTGCACATCGACCCAGATGTCTCTATTACCTTCAATATCATCTTCCGGACGAATATCAAAGGTGATAACCATATCAGGCTCAAATGCATAAGCCTTGCATAGTGCTTGCCAAGTTTTGCATTCAAAATAGGTGTATGTGTCTGCATTATATAATTTGACGTTGAAGGTATAACCATGCTCGGTCTTCAAGTAAACTCTTTTTACCTCCATAGTTTCGTTAGGACTGAAACCTATCTTATCCAAGACAAAAATTCTTGCATGGCAGGGGATACGCTAGTAGAATAGTGCAAAATTAAAATTAAAAGTTGAAGCAAACGAAGCATAAGTCATGCTTAATTACGAAAAAAGACTTGTCGTTGTGACTTATTGTATCCACTTCGAAGTTCTCATCCATCTTGATGCTGAAGCGTCTATCATCAACTAGAAAATTTCTGCCGCACAGGCCGCGTTGGTCTTCGCAGTATTCGCACATAATGAAATCGTGTCCGTCGCCAGACGACATTCCTATGTTCATAGGTGAAACATTAAACACTTATTAGTTCTATTAATTCAATTAATTCTGTTAATTCAACTAGTTTAACTAATTAATTGAACTAATTCAACTAAGCACTTACGGAAAATATACCTAATTAATTGAACTAATTGAACTAACTAGTTCAACTAATTAATTCAACTAAACTAGTTCTATTAATTTTCTTACTAAAAATAAGGTAGCCAGTTCTATATAATAAAATGTTAATTAGATAATGAAATCTCATATAACTAAATTAAATATATATCTAACATATAATTTATATCTAATTCATCTAACATTTGACATTAATATCTAACATATGTTCATATATAGGTGAAACATTAAACACTTACTAGTTCTATTAATGCAACTAAATAAACTAGTTCTATTACTTCAACTAAATAAACTAGTTCTATTAATTCAACTAAACTAGTTCTATTAATTTCTTACTAAAATAAAGTAAGTAGTTCTATATAGTAATATTTTGATTAGATCATCAAATCTCATATACCTAAATTTTCTTACTAAAAATTAACTTGTTCTATTAATTTTCATACTAAAAATAAACTAGTTATATTAATTCAACTAGTTCAAATCTCATATATATACCTAATTAATATCTAGCTATACTAATTCAACTAGTTCAACTTGTTCTAATTCATGTAAAATATATTTGACATTAATATTTAACATCTTTTCCATATAATTCATCTAACATTAACATTCTAACATTATTATCTACGTAAATTATCTAACATTAATCTAAACAACAGAAAATAGAAAATAAGTAAAAACAATGTGTGTGTGTATGTGTGTGTGTGGTGTGTGTGTGTGTGTGTGTGTGTGTGTGTGTCTGTGTGTATGTGTGTGTGTACGAGCGGGGGGCGGCGGCATACGGGCGGCAGCGGGCGACGATGGGGACGGGCGCGGCGGGGGAGAGGCGGCGGCGACGGGCGCGGCAGGGTCGACGACGCGGTGACGGCGACGACGGGTGGCGGGTGCGACGGAGGTGACGACGACGATGGGTGGCGTGGGTGACGGCAGTGACGGCGACGACGGGCGGCGGGGGCGGCGTGGGCGGCGCGCGATGGGCGACGGGCGCGGCGAAGAAGTTGGATCGAGAAGTACTAGTGGTCGATGAAACTGATTTTTTCGTAGGTGCCATATATATAGGAGGGGTCTTTAGTACCGGTTGGAGCCACCAACCGGTACTAAAGGCCAATTTTCGCCAGGCCAAGGGGCGGGAAACGGCCCCTTTAGTATCGGTTCATGCCACGAATCGGTACTAAAGACCCCCCTTTAGTACCGGTTGGAGCCATCAATCGGTACTAAAGGTTGTGCGCTGCCACCGGCAGTGCACAATGTTTAGTCCCACCTTGCCGAGCGAAGGGCAGCCGCACTGGTTTATAAACCCAGCCGCGGCTGCTCCTTCGAGCTTCTGTATATAGCAGGCTTCTAGGCCTAATTAACTAGGGCGCGCTGTCTTGTGAGTCTGCTGGCCCTTCTGGGCCTGCATTTGCACACCCTAGGTCTGGCAGGCCCACTGGGCAGCGCGCCAACAAATTTTTTATTTAGTTTTTTCTTTTCTGCATTATTTATTTTCTTCTATTTATTTTTGAGGAGTTTTTTATATAGTTTTTTCTTTTCTGCATTATTTATTTTCTTCTATTTATTTTTGAGTAATTTTTTTGTATAGTTTTTTTCTTTTCTGCATTATTTATTTTCTTCTATTTATTTTCTTCTATTTCCAGTTTGTACACGAAGTGCATCCAGTTTTTGCCGTGACCCTCTCTACTCTTTCGCACGTGCTATGCGGGTGAAATGATGATACCATGCCAAGTTTCAACATTTTCAGAATTCATTTTGTAGTGATTTTCAATTTCACGGTCATTTAGCTCTCTAAACAATTAGGTAAATGACTGACAAACAACAAATGATGTCAGAACATGTTGGAAATTGATGACATCGCTTTGAATGCTGCATACTGAACACAAAAGAAGTCCGGAGTTCAAATAAGTTTAAAAAACATTGAAGTGGCCGTGTAACAGATGCGTTCTCGTCTAAAACCCTGATACTTCGAAAGAGTTTGTCTAGTTTGTACACGAAGTGCGTCCAGTTTTTACCGTGACCCTCTCTACTCTTTCGCACATGCTATGCGGGTGAAATGATGATACCATGCCAAGTTTCAACATTTTCAGGATTCATTTTGTAGTGATTTTCAATTTCACGGTCATTTAGCTCTCTAAACAATTAGGTAAATGACCGAAAACAACAAATGATGTTAGAACATGTTGGAAATTGATGACGTCGCTTGGAATGCTGCATACTGAACACAAAAGAAGTCCGGAGTTCAAATAAGTCTAAAAAACATTGAAGTGGCCGTGTAACAGATGAGTTCCCGTCCGAAACCCTGATACTCCGAAAGAGTTTGTCCAGTTTGTACACGAAGTGCGTCCAGTTTTTGCCGTGACCCTCTCTACTCTTTCGCACATGCTATGCAGGTGAAATGCTGATACCATGCCAAGTTTCAATATTTTCAGGATTCATTTCGTAGTGATTTTCAATTTCACGGTCATTTAGCTCTCTAAACAATTAGGTGAATGACCAAAAAAACAAATGATGTTAGAACATGTTGGAAATTGATGACGTCGCTTTGAATGCTGCATACTGAACAGAAAAGAAGTTCGGAGTTCAAATAAGTTTAAAAAACATTGAAGTGGCCGTGTAACAGATGAGTTCTCGTCCGAAACCCTGATACTCCGAAAGAGTTTGTCCAGTTTGTACATGAAGTGCGTCCAGTTTTTGCCGTGACCCTCTCTACTCTTTCGCGCATGCTATGCGGGTGAAATGATGATACCATGCCAAGTTTCAACATTTTCAAGATTCATTTTGTAGTGATTTTCAATTTCACGGTCATTTAGCTCTCTAAACAATTAGGTAAATGACCAAAAAAACAACAAATGATGTCAGAACATGTTGGAAATTGATGACATCGCTTTGAATACTGCATACTGAACACAAAAGAAGTCCGGAGTGCAAATAAGTTATTAAAAATAAAAAAGAGGTGCAATGCTGGTTAATTTGCATCAAGCCTTTCATAATAGTGTAGACTGCATTGCACATAGCTTAGTGAATCTATGCTATCCCGAAAGGCTTGAAGCTAATTAACATGCAGTTGAGCATTGCGCCTCTTCGTCATTGTCTGTGCACTCACGACTTATAAACCGCTCATACTGCCTCTCTCTTAGCGAGGTGGGACTAAAAATCAGCTTACTAAGAAACTCTTGTACCGGTTCATGGCATGAACCAGTACTAAAGGTCTTCGTGGGGGCACCAGCCTGACCATAGCCTGACACAACCTCATTAGTACCAATTCGTGGCATGAACCGGTACTAAAGGTTGCCCACGAACCGGTACTACTGATGCCGGCCCGCCTAGCCGTTGGAATCGGCACTAATGGTCGCATTAGTGCCAACTCAAATTCAAACTGGCACTAATGTGCTTCACATTTGACCCTTTTTCTACTAGTGATAAGTGATCCTTCTTGAACTTGACACCCTCGATGCCTATGACATGCTTCTTTCTTGCAAGAGAGTGCAAGTTCGTCATGCCAACATGCCCTAGCCTCCGATGCCAGAGCCAGCATTCTGAAACTTTTGCTAGAAGACATGCGTCAAGCTGTGGTCCTGCTGAGAAATCAACCACGTACAAATCATCTTTCCGATTCCATTAGAACAAGGCAACGATATTTTCCAAACATCACAATCATGTTTAAATCGCAAAGCATTGAGACAGACATTAAGTTGAAACCAAGGGATTCAACAAGCATGACTTTATCCATGTGTTGATCCTTTGAGATTGCAACTCTACCTAGACCCAATACCTTACTTTTACCAGTATCAGCAAATGTGATGTGACTTTTGTCAGATGGACGTAAGGTTGAGTCCATAAGAAGGCTTCGCTTGCCAGTCATGTGATTAGTACACCCACTATCAATAATCCATTCTGAAGCAGCTCGTGTCGTACCCTACAGTGCAGTTAGGGGGATAGGCTTCACAAAGAGAATGAAGCAAAAACATTTGACGGGCAAGTGGATTATGAAAGCTTAGATCGAGGTTAGGACTGATAGGGAAAGTGGCAAGCGACTCAGGAACAAAATACATAATAAGACCATTTGGGCATTTGATCTTGCGCCCTACAAGATGTTTAAGGTCTGCAGCAATAGCTTCAGACGATTTTGGTTTTCGGTTGGAGACCTTTCCCTGCAAAAGAGAGTTAAGCTTTCTTAGCCACCCACATCTTCAAGGGTGGCTTCGAAGCAATGAGTCTAAGTGCAGCATCTGAGAACTTTGGCTTTGGAGCCCTAGCTAAAAGTCTGGCAGGTGAATAATAGTACTCATAAGAATAAGCAGAATAGTTTTTGGTCTTATGAACATGGCGGTTTGACGAAACACGCTCATATTCATAGGCCTGAGAAAGGTTTCCCTACAAAACATTTGCGTTAGTGCGACTCAAGTGAGTCCTCTGTCTGTATGAAGCCTTTGGACCATATGAAGCCTATGGTCTGGGGTTCGTCTTCTTCCCTTGTGGTGTCATGATGACATTCACAGGAAGATTCTCCAAACACCTTTTCGGCACCCAGACCTTCTTCATAGGCGGCCCATTCCTGCAGTTAGTACCAATATACCTGGCAAACACTTCACCATACTGATTCTTAAACAGTTTATAGTTTGCATCAAAGGATTCATCAATAACACTGGGACTAGCACAAGTGAAGCCAGATAGGGTGGATGGATCCACTAAAGGTCCCTTTGCAGCAACCCATGTGGTTTTGGGGTACTGCTCAGGTTTCAAGTAAGAGCCATCAGCATTCATTTTCCTTTCGAACCCAACACGCTCTTTCCTAGGGTTTCGGTTCAGGATCTGCCTTTTGAGGACATCACATAGTGTCTGATGCCCTTTGAGACTTTTGAACATCCCTGTTTCAAGCAATGTCTTCAACCTCGCATTCTCATCAGCAATAGCAGTGGCATCCTCAGCAGAGGGGTTAGTTGGCACATCAAAAGTTGAAGATATTGCAATAGTAGCAGTAGTAGAACAACTAGCAACAGAAGTAGCGTTGTCACGATCAATACATTTAAGACATGGTGGTTCAAATCCTTCCTGAGCGGAACTGATCTGTTTGGCGCGAAGTGACTCGTTTTCCTTTTGAAGATGTTCATGAGCCGCTCTCAATTTCTCAAGATCTTGTTTCCTTTGAACATAATCATAGGAAAGCTTTTCATGAGTTGTTGAGAGCGTTTCATGACGACTTTCAAGTTCCTCATACTTAACATGAAGATTTTTTATGTCTTCAATCAAGGACTGAGATCGAGTCATTTCAGCGTCTAACAGGTCATCGCGTTTGTCTAGCAGGTTTTGAATATGTTCCATAGCTTTCTGTTGTTCAGTTGCAATTTTAGCAAGTGTTTTGTAGCTGGGTTTGGAACCACAATCAGAGTCATCTTCACTAGATGTTTTATAGTGAGTAGTGCGTGTGTTTACCTTGGCACTGCGTGCCATGAAGCAGTAGGTAGGAGCGGAGTAGTCCTTGTCATTTGCATCGGTGTCGGTGATGAAGTCATTGTCTTCAGTGTTGAAGATGGACTTGGCAACGTATGATGTAGCCAGACTCGCAACGCCAGAATCGGACTCCTCCTCAGACTCCACCTCCGCCTCCTCAGAAGCGGACTCCTCCTCTGAATCCATTTCCTTGCCAACAAATGCACGTGCCTTGCCAGGTGAGCTCTTCTTCTGTGATGAAGACTTTGAGGAAGGCTTGGAAGAAGACTTTGAGTATTTATTCTTCTTCTTGTCATCAGAGTCGTACTCCTTGCTCTTCTTCTTCTTGTTTTTCTCATTGTCCCACTCTGGACACTCAGAGATGTAGTGGCCAGGTTTCTTCTACTTGTGGCATGTTCTCTTCTTGTAGTCATGAGCAGAAGCTTCATCATTCCTTGAGCTTGATCGTGAAGACTTTCTGAAGCCTTTCTTCTTGGTGAATTTTTGGAACTTCTTCACAAGCATAGCAAGCTCCTTTCCAATATCTTCAGGATCATCAGAACTGCTGTTAGATTCTTCTTCAGATGAGGAGAGAACTTTTGCCTTCAAGGCACGAGTTCGTCCATAGTTGGGACCGTAGATGTCTCTTTTCTCATAAGGCTGAAACTCGTGTGTGTTGAGCCTCTCAAGTATGTCAGACGGATCGAGTGTCTTGAAATCAGGACGTTCTTGAATCATCAGGGCTAGGTTGTCAAACGAGCTGTCAAGTGATCTCAGGAGTGTCTTGACGAATTCATGCTTGGTGATCTCAGTGGCGCTGAGGGCTTGAAGCTCATTTGTGATGTTAGTGAGTCGATCAAACATGAGCTGGACATTCTCATTGTCATTTCTCTTGAAGCGGTTGAAAATGTTGCGAAGGACACTGATTCTCTGATCTCTCTGGGTTGAGACGCCTTCGTTGACCTTGGAGAGCCAGTCCCAGACTAGCTTAGATTTTTCCAAAGCACTCACGCGGCCATACTGTCCTTTGGTCAGATGACCACAGATGATGTTCTTGGGAGTGGAGTCCAATTGAACAAACTTCTTGACATCAGCAGCGGTGACACCTTCACCAGCCTTGGAACGCCATTCTTGATGACATACCATAGGTCGACATCAATGGCTTCAAGATGCATGCGCATCTTATTCTTCTAGTAGGGATATTCAGTTCCATCGAAGACGGGGCACGCAGCAGAGACTTTAATTATCCCTGCAGTCGACATAGCTAAAACTCCAGGTGGTTAAACCGAATCACACAGAACAAGGGAGTACCTTGCTCTGATACCAATTGAAAGTGCTAGTGATCAACTAGAGGGGGGTGAATAGGCGATTTTTATGAAAGTCTTCAAAACATGGAAGTTTCAAAGACAAACAATAGAAATAAACTTATTACCATGCAGCGGAAGGTAGACTACACTAGGCAAACCATAGTCAAGTATTCAATGGAGTGAAAGCACAATGACTAACAGCAGCTAGGCAGTAAAGATCAGGTAGGAATATATTGTGAAGCCAATCAGAACTAGTAGTCACTCAGTGAAGACAAAAGATAAAGCAATCATACAATGACTTCACAAGGACCAACAGTAAGTAAAGGGAAGGGAAGGATGAAACCAGTGACTCGTTGAAGACAATGATTTGTTGGACCAGTTCCAGTTGCTGTGACAACAGTACGTCTGGTTAGGGAGGCTGAGATTCAACTCAGAAGACCTCATCTTCACCTTATTCCCCTTGAGCTAAGGACACCCAGTCCTCGCCCAATCACTCTGGTAAGTATTCAAGGTAGACTTCCAAACCTTCACAAACTTCGTTCACCGGCGATCCACAATGACTCTTGGATGCTCAGAACGCGACGCCTAACCGGCTGGAGGATTCACAGTCCTCAAGTGTAATAAGTCTTCAGATCACACAGACAGGAAGAATTAAGTGATGCCTAACACTCTTTGGCTCTGGGTGTTTAGGGCTTTATGCTCGCAAGAAATTCTCTCTCAAAGGCTTCGAGGTGGGTTGCTCTCAAACGACAAAAGTCGTGCACTAACTCTGAGCAGCCAACCCTTTATGGTTGTAGGGGGTGAGCTATTTATAGCCACTAGGCAACCCAACCTGATTTGTCCGAAATGACCCTTGGTCACTAAGGAACTGACACGTGTTCCAACGGTCAGATTTCAAACACACACGGCAACTTTACTTGGGCTACAAGCAAAGCTGACTTATCCAACTCTGGACAAGATTTGCTCTCAGAGTCTTCACTCGAACACATAGGATTTTGGTTAAGCATCACTTCAGTCATTCTGACTAGTTCACTTGGACCCCACTTAAGAGTACCGTGGTTCCTATGACTCAACAAAGAAGAAAAAGAACGACGAAACAACTAAGTCTTCACGCTCCATCGTCTTCATGTGATGTATTCTCTTGTCATAGACTTCAATGTGAATGTCTTCACATACCACCTTTGACTTCAATGTCTTCATAGATTTTTAGGGGTCATCTCTGGTAGGAAAACCGAATCAATGAGGGACTTCTACCTGTGTTATCCTGCATTTCTCACAAACACATTAGTCCCTCAACTAGGTTTGTCGTCAATACTCCAAAACCAACTAGGGGTGGCACTAGATGCACTTACAACCCCCATGTTTGGTTTTGGTAATTGATGACAATCTCTATGGACTAATCGTTGCGTTGAGTTATATTTGAAGGTTTTGTCCGTAGGATTTTCTTGGAGTACATGTGTTGGTTTCAAGGAGAGTTTGTGTCGACCAGGGTGCTATTCAAGGAATTACCTAAAGATTGCTCTTGTGAGAGGTTGATCAAGACTAAGTCAAAGAGTGAATCAAGTTGATCAACCCACAAAGCGTAGAAGATGTACCGAGAGGGATTAAGCGATCCCATGGTATGGTAAGCATTGTCAATTACACTTTGTGTACTAACCCATGATCTTCGTGAGAGTTCTTTTTGGGTTTAGGTTGCGGTGTGCAAATTCAAGTGAAGCATCACAAAGAGATCAAAATTCTTGAAGCTTGCCATCCATTGTGGTGACAATGGACTTGTGAAGATGTGCGGAAGAGTGGCTCACCCATAGTGGAGTATGGGGAAGCAATCAACTAGTCTTCATCGAGCCAAGATAATCAAGAAAGGTGGTCCAACTTGAGGGACTCAAGATCGTCATCATCTAGCTCAAGTGGACCATGTGCAAGGCAAAGGTTTGCCCTTGATAGGTTTTCTATTTTACCGGTCTCATGATGGTAGTTGGGAGACCGGTTTATAGAATTGATTGCCGTACTATCAAGGGGGCTCTCGATGAGTAGCTTGACCTTATCATTCATAGAGATCTCAAACCATTACATCCTTGCATCATCTTTCTTGGTTCTTGTTTGGTTCTCTTTGAGAGTTTTGGAGCTTATGGTCATCTTGATGACAAGCTCGAGTTCATTGAAAATGGAGTTCACTTGCATGTTCTATGATGTTTTCGATGTTGGAGGTTATGCCCATTCTTCTCTATTGGAGGTTTCTCTCCTCCATTTTTTAGGCATACCTCCCCTGCCTCTTCTTACTACTCATTCTTTGTTGGAGGTTATGCCCGTTCTTCGCTGTTTTGATGCTACTCGTCGTCTTGTTTCCAGCAAGCTTGAGTTTGCTCAATTCGGAGCTCATATGCAGAAGTTATGGTAGTTCTGGTTTTTCGTGGAGTATACTTGTTTTCGTGGAAGTGGCATAAGGATGGCGCCAGCGGTAGTACCGCTGGGCCGGAGCAGTAGTACCGTGGATCGCCACACTTGGTAGTACCGCTATCCCATAGCGGTAGTACCGCCCATGGCCATAAGTGGTAGTACGGCTCCGGTTCCGCGTTGGTACCACCTCGACTCGAGACGTGGTTTTCTTGTGTCGGGTTCAGCAGCAGTAGGAGCGGTAGTACCGCTCATGTGCGGTAGTACCGCGGCTACCACCGCCCCTAGTGCCGCTCAATGGCCCTCCTCTCTGTTCCTTCTCCCTGTGCTCGTGGTAGGCACTGTGCGTGGTCCCAGCGGTAGTACCGCTGGGCCAAGCGGCAGTACCTCTACGGCCAACGGTAGTACCGCCGGCTCCAGCGGTAGTGCCGCTCATACTGCTCTACCTCGCCCTCTGTTTTGCTCCGCTCTCCGTGTTCTACCGGCCGGGCGGTAGTACCGCTCCCCTGAGCTGTAGTACCGCTCGTGCGCTGACTGAGCACATAATGGTTGGATTCGGGAGCTCCTATAAAAGGGGGTCTTCTTCCCCATTCAACCTCATCTCTTGAGCTCGTGTTCTTCCCCCATTGTTGACCTTCTTCGAGCTTGCCAACTCTCAATCCCTCCATGGATTCTTGCTAGTTTTTTAGGGAAAAGAGAGAGGATATCTAGATCCACATTTCCACCAATCACTTTCTTCTCTATGTGAGGGGAACCCCTTGGATCTAGATCTTGGAGTTCTTCGTGTTCTCTTCTTCGTTCTTCCTCTCATTTTCCTCCCTAGCATTAGTTGCTTCGGTGTGATTTGGGAGAGAAGGACTTGGACACTCTGTGTGCCCTTGCCATTGCATTTGGTGCATCGGTTTGAGTTCTCCATAGTGATACGTGGAAGTTACAAGTTGAGAAGCTTATTACTCTTGGGTGCTTGGTACCCTTGAGCTTGTTCCTCTTGGGTGCTTGGGCGCTCTAGACAGTTGAGGTCACCTCGGAGCCATATTCCATTGTGGTGAAGCTTCATGGTGTCTTTGGGGAGTTAACCCCAACCTTTGTGGTGTTCGGAGCTCAATCATTGTGGTGTAAAGCTCCGGGCAAGCGTCGGGGTCTCCAATTAGGTTGTGGAGATTGACCCAAGCAATTTGACGGGTACCGGTGACCGCCCCCAAGGGTTACCAAAGTGTACGGGTTCATTGACCGCCCCCAGGGGTTGCCATTTGTACGGGTTCGGTGACCGCCCTCAAGGGTCCCTTAGTGGAATCACGGCATCTTGCATTGTGCAAGGGCGTGAGGAGATTACGGTGGCCCTAGTGGCTTCTTGGGGAGCATTGTGCCTCCACACCGCTCCAAACGGAGATTAGCATCCATAAGGGTGTGAACTTCAGGATACATCATCGTCTCCGCGTGCCTCGGTTATCTCTTACTCGAGCTCTTTACTTATGCACTTTACTTTGTGATAGGCATATTGTTTCTTGTCATATATCTTGCTTAGCATAAGTTGTTGGTGCACATAGGTGAGCCTAGTTGTTTTAGGTTTTGTGCTCGACAAATTAACCGCTACGTTTATTCCACATTTGTTCAAGCCTAAACCGTAATTATTTTAAAACGCCTATTCACCCCCCCTCTAGGCGACATCCACGATCTTTCACATAGGCCTTTCCTGACGGTCTGATCGTCGGTCCTTTTGAAGTATAGATACACCAAGACAGCAAGACACATTGACGTAGGAAACCTCTAGGTGGCCTTTTTGACGATTACTCTACCTGTTTTCAGGACCCGCACGCAGCTCTCCCTTGGTCGTGGCATGTTAAATAGCCCTGTTGCTTATCGCACTACCTGTACAAATATGCTTTGACGTATTAATCAAACTATAATGAAAACAGTTTGCGGCCCAACTTTTGCGGCACTAGCTTACTACTTCATTTTTTCTTGAAAAGATTATCAATGGCACCCGTACACTTTGGTACGCCTTAATTCGCCAGGGGCTTGATTGCACCCCATACTACGACAATAAAGTCCAAACACGTTTTACAGTATACTTCGGCACCTCAAATTTAGCATTATATGCATTGGTTCTGAATCATGACTTTGGTCAATAGTTGGGTTGCCCGGCTCCTGTGCTTACTACCTTACGTTTCACTATATCGGCTAAGGTAGTAAAGGGAGAACTACTGCGATTGTGTCCTGGTTTATCCAGATGAGCACCTCAGTAGAGAAAGCTGAAAACTGAATGTCATGATGCGGTGTGAGCCTGCCAGCTATTCGGAGGTTACAAATCTTTTGCAATTTTTTCCGCATTATGCGACAAATCGGTCTTTACCCGATCAGGTGTTTACATCACCCTAGTCCGGACTCACGAATACTAGGGGCTGCGCCTAAATTTCTATTGTCAAACTCATATGGCTAAGTGAGGGTGATAAAGCCACATAGTCCGATTGCCTGGTTCATTGCGCTAACTGAAGGAAATATGCCCTTGAGGCAATAATAAAGTTATTATTTATTTCCTTATATCATGATAAATGTTTATTATTCATGCTAGAATTGTATTAACCGGAAACATAATACATGTATGAATACATAGACAAACAGAGTGTCACTAGTATGCCTCTACTTGACTAGCTCGTTAATCAAAGATGGTTATGTTTCCTAACCATGAACAAAGAGTTGTTATTTGATTAACGAGGTCACATCATTAGTTGAATGATCTGATTCACATGACCCATTCCATTAGCTTAGCACCCGATTGTTTAGTATGTTGCTATTGCTTTTCTTCATGACTTATATATGTTCCTATGACTATGAGATTATGCAACTCCCGTTTACCGGAGGAACACTTTGGGTACTACCAAACGAC
This sequence comes from Triticum monococcum, assembly GCA_034509565.1. Lineage (NCBI taxonomy): Eukaryota > Viridiplantae > Streptophyta > Magnoliopsida > Poales > Poaceae > Triticum > Triticum monococcum. The sequence goes on along the minus strand of CM067844.1, from coordinate 578,385,736 downwards.
ACAACGTAACTGGGTGATTATAAAGGAGTACTACAGGTGGCTCCAAAGGTAGATGTTGGGTTGGCGTATTTCGAGATTAGGATTTGTCACTCCGATTGTCGGAGAGGTATCTCTGGGCCCTCTCGGTAATACACATCACTTAAGCCTTGCAAGCATTGCAACTAATGAGTTAGTTGCGGAATGATGTATTACGGAACGAGTAAAGAGACTTGCCGGTAACGAGATTGAACTAGGTATTGGATACCGACGATCAAGTCTCGGGCAAGTAACATACTGATGACAAAGGGAACAACGTATCTTGTTATGCGGTCTGACCGACAAAGATCTTCGTAGAATATGTAGGAGCCAATATGGGCATCTAGGTCCCGCTATTGGTTATTGACCGGATATGTGTCTCGGTCATGTCTACATTGTTCTCGAACCATAGGGTCCGCACGCTTAACATTACGATGACAGTTATTATGAGTTTATGCATTTTGATGTACCGAAGGTTGTTCGGAGTCCCGGATGTGATCACGGACATGACGAGGAGTCTCGAAATGGTCGAGACGTAAAGATTGATATATTGGAAGCCTATGTTTGGACATCGGAAGTGTTCCGGGTGAAATCGGGATTTTACCGGAATACCGGGAGGGTTACCGGAACCCCCCGGGAGGCAAATGGGCCTATTGGGCCTTAGTGGAAAAGTGAAAGGGGCTGCCATAGAGGGCTGCGCACCTCCCCCCTTTCCCTAGTCCTATTAGGACTAGGGAAGGTGGCCGGCCACCCCTTCTCTCTTTCCCCCTTGAGGATTCCTATTAGGAATAGGATTGGGGGGGGGGAGTCCTACTCCCGGTGTCCCTTGGCCGGCCGAACCCCTCCCCCTTGCTCCTTTAGATACGGGGGCAGGGGGCACCTCTTGGCCGGCCACCCCTTCTCTCTTTCCCCCTTGAGGATTCCTATTAGGAATAGGATTGGGGGGGGGAGTCCTACTCCCGGTAGGAGTAGGACTCCTCCTGCGCCTCCCTCCTTTGGCCGGCCAGCCTCCCCCCTTCATCCTTTATATACGGGGGCAGGGGACACCCCAAGACACACAAGTTGATCCTTGAGATCGTCCCTTAGCCGTGTGCGGTGCCCCCTGCCACCAAATTCCACCTCGATCATACCGTTGTAGTGCTTAGGCGAAGCCCTGCGTCGGTAGTACATCAAGATCGTCACCACGCCGTCGTGCTGACGGAACTCTTCCTCGACGCTTTGCTGGATCGGAGCCCGAGGATCGTCATCGAGCTGAACGTGTGCTAAGAACTCGGAGGTGCCAGAGTAACGGTGCTTGGATCGGTCGGATCGGGAAGACGTACGACTACTTCCTCTATGTTGTGTGATCGCTTCCGCAGTCGGTCTGTGTTGGTACGTAGACAACACTCTCCCCTCTCGTTGCTATGCATCACCATGATCTTGCATGTGCGTAGGATTTTTTTTTGAAATTACTACGTTCCCCAACAGTGGCATCTGAGCCTAGGTTTTATGGTTTGATGTTATTTGCACGAGTAGAACACAAGTGAGTTGTGGGCGATACAAGTCATACTGCCTACCAGCATGTCATACTTTGGTTCGGCAGCATTGTTGGACGAGACGATCCGGACCAACCTTATGCGTACTCTTACGCGAGACCGGTTCCCTCGATGTGCTTTGCACATAGATGGCTTGCGGAAGACTGTCTCTCCAACTTTAGTTGAACCAAGTGTGGCTACGCCCGGTCCTTGAGAAGGTTAAAACGGAGTCTATTTGACGAACTATCGTTGTGGTCTTGATGCGTAGGTGAGATAAGGTCTTACTTAAGCCCGTAGCAGCCACATAAAACTTGCACCAACAAAGTAGAGGACGTCTAACTTGTTTTTGCAGGGCATGTTGTGATGTGATATGGTCAAGGCATGATGCTGATTTTATTGTATGAGATGATCATGTTTTGTAACCGAGTTATCGGCAACTGGCAGGAGCCATATGGTTGTCGCTTTATTGTATGCAATGCAATCGCGATGTAATGCTTTACTTTATTACTAAGCGGTAGTGATAGTCGTGGAAGCATAAGATTTGCGAGACGACAACGATGCTACGATGGAGATCAAGGTGTCGCGCCGGTGACGATGGTGATCATGACGGTGCTTCGGAGATGGAGATCACAAAGCACAAGATGATGATGGCCATATCATATCACTTATATTGATTGCATGTGATGTTTATCTTTTTATGCATCTTATTTTGCTTTGATTGACGGTAGCATTATAAGATGATCTCTCACTAAATTATCAAGAAGAGTTCTCCCTGAGTATGCACCGTTGCAAAAGTTCTTCGTGCTGAGACACCACGTGATGATCGAGTGTGATAGGCTATACGTTCAAATACAATGGGTGCAAAATAGTTGCACATGCGGAATACTCAGGTTATACTTGATGAGCGAAGCATATACAGATATGGCCTCGGAACACGGAGACCGAAAGGTTGAGCGTGAATCATATAGTAGATATGATCAACATAACGATGTTCACCATTGAAAACTACTCCATCTCACGTGATGATCGGTCATGGTTTAGTTGATTTGGATCACGTGATCACTTAGAGGATTAGAGGGATGTCTATCTAAGTGGGAGTTCTTAAGTAATATGATTAAATTGAACTTAAATTTATCATGAACTTAGTCCTGGTAGTATTTTGCAAATTATGTTGTAGATCAATAGCTCGCGTTGTTGCTTCCCTATGTTTATTTTGATATGTTCCTAGAGAAAATTGTGTTGAAAGATGTTAGTAGCAAAGATGCGGATTGGATCCGTGATCAGAGGTTTATCCTCATTGCTGCACAGAAGAATTATGTCCTTGATGCACCGCTAGGTGAAAGACCTATTGCAGGAGCAGATGCAGACGTTATGAACGTTTGGCTAGCTCAATATGATGACTACTTGATAGTTTAGTGCACCATGCTTAATGGCTTAGAATCGGGACTTCAAAGACGTTTTGAACGTCATGGACCATATGAGATGTTCCAAGAGTTGAAGATAATATTTCAAGCAAATACCCGAGTTGAGAGATATGAAGTCTCCAACAAGTTCTATAGCTAAAAGATGGAGGAGAATCGCTCAACTAGTGAGCATGTGCCCAGATTGTCTGAGTACTACAATCACTTGAATCAAGTGGGAGTTAATCTTCCAGATAAGATAGTGATTGATAGAATTCTCTAGTCACCATCACCAAGTTAGTAGAACTTCGTGATGAACTATGATATGCAAGGGATAACGGAAACGACTCCCAAGCTCTTCGTAATGCGGAAATCGACGAAGGTAGAAATCAAGAAAAACATCAAGTGTTGATGGTAGACAAGACCACTAGTTTCAAGAAAAGGGCAGAGGGAAGAAGGGGAACTTCAAAAAGAACGGCAAGCGAGTTGCTCAAGTGAAGAAGCCCAAGTCTGGTCCTAAGCCTGAGACTAAGTGCTTCTACTTCAAAGGCACTGGTCACTGGAAGCGGAACTACCCCAAGTGATTGGCGGATAAGAAGGATGGCAAAGTGAACATAAGTATATTTGATATACATGTTATTGATGTCTACTTTACTAGTGTTTATAGCAAACCGTCAGTATTTGATACTAGTTCAGTTGCTAAGATTAGTAACTCGAAACGGGAGTTGCAGAATAAACAGATACTAGTTAAGGGTGAAGTGATGATGTGTGTTGGAAGTAGTTCCAAGATTGATATGATCATCATCGCACACTCCCCTATACTTTCGGGATTAGTGTTGAAACTAAATAAGTGTTATTTGGTGTTTGTGTTGAGCATGAATATGATTTGATCATGTTTATTGTAATACGGTTATTCATTTAAGTAAAAGAATAAATTGTTGTTCTGTTTACATGAATAAAACCTTATATGGTTACACACCCAATGAAAATAGTTCATTGGATCTCGATCTTAATAATGCACATATTCATAATATTGAAACCAAAAGATGCAAAGTTAATAATGATAGTGCAACTTAATTGTGGCACTGCTGTTTAGGTCATATTGGTATAAAGCGCATGAAGAAACTCCATGCTGATGGGCTTTCGGAATCACTTCATTATGAATCGCTTGATGCTTGCGAACCATGCCTTTTGGGCAAGATGACTAAAACACCGTTCTCCGGAACAATGGAGCGAGAAAAGATTTGTTGGAAATCATACATACTGATGTATGTGGTCGGATGAATATTGAGGCTCGCGACAGGTATCATTATTTTCTGATCTTAACAAATGATTTGAGCAGATATGAGTATATCTACTTGATGAAACATAAGTCTGAAACATTTGAAAAGTTCAAAGAATTTCAGAGTGAAGTGAAAAACATCGTGACAAGAAAATAAAGTTTCTACGATCTGATCGCTGAGACAAATATTTGAGTTACGAGTTTGGTCTTCAGTTAAAACAATGTGAAATAGTTTCACTACTCACACCACCTGGAACACCACATCATAATGGTGTGTCCGAACGTCATAACCGTACTTTATTGGATATAGTGCAATCTATGATGTCTCTTACCGATTTATCACTATTGTTTTTGGGGTCATGCATTAGAGACAGCTGCATTCACGTTAAAAAGGGGCACCATCTATATCCGTCGAGACGACGCCTTATGAACTATGGTTTGGCAAGAAACCAAAGTTGTCGTTTCTTAAAGTTTGGGGTTGCGATGCTTATATGAAAAAGTTTCATCCTGATAAGCTCAAAACTCAAATCGGAGAAGTGCATCTTCATAGGATATCCAAAGGAAACTATTGGATACACCTTCTATCACAGATCCGAAGGCAAGACTTTTGTTGCTAAATTCGGAAACTTTCTGGAGAAGGAGTTTCTCTAGAAAGAAGTGAGTGGGAGGAAAGTAGAACTTGACGAGGTAACTGTACCTCCTCCCTTATTGGAAAGTAGTACATCACAGAAAAATGTTTCTGTGACACCTACACCAGTTAGTGAGGAAGCTAATGGTGATGATCATGAAACTTCAGAACAAGACACTACTGAACCTCGTAGATCAACCAGAGTAAGATCCGCGCCAGAGTGGTACGGTAATCCTGTTCTGGAAGTCATGCTACTAGATCATGATGATCCTACGAACTATGAAGAAGCGATGGTGAGCCCAGATTCCGCAAAGTGGCTTGAAGCCATGAAATCTGAGATATGATCCATGTATGAGAACAAAGTATGGACTTTGGTTGACTTGCCCGATGATCGGCAAGCCATAGAAAAATGGATCTTCAAGAGGAAGATGGACGCTGATAGTAGTGTTACTATCTACAAAGCTACGATGAGATTTTCTCACTCGTATCTATGCTTAAGTCTGTCCGAATCATGTTAGCAATTGCCGCATTTTATGAAATCTGGCAAATGGATAAACAAAACTGCATTCCTTAATGGATTTGCTAAAGAAGTGTTGTATACGATGCAACTAGAAGGTTTTGTCGATCCTAAAGGTGTTAACTAAATATGCAAGCTCCAACGATCTATTTGTGGACTGGTGCAAGCATCTCGGAGTTGGAATATACGCTTTGATGAGTTGATCAAAGCATATAGTTTTATACAGACTTGCGATGAAGCCTGTATTTACGAGAAAGTGAGTGGGAGCACTACAACGTTTTTGACAAGTATATGTGAATGACATATTGTTGATCGGAAATAATGTAAAATTATTCTACAAAGCATAAAAGGAGTGTTTGAAAGGAGTTTTTCAAAGAAAGACTTCGGTAAAGCTGCTTACATATTGAGCTTCAAGATCTATAGAGATAGATCAAGACGCTTGATAAGTTTTTTCAATGAGTACATACCTTGACAAGATTTTGAAGTAGTTCAAAATGGAGCAGTCAAAGAAAGAGTTCTTGCCTGTATTACAAGGTGTGAAGTTTGAGTAAGACTCAAAGCCCGACCACGACAGAAGATTGAAAGAGAATGAAACTCATTCCCTATGCCTTGGCCATAGGTTCTATAAAGTATGTCATGCTATATACCAGATCTATTGTATACCCTGCATTGATTTGGCAAGGGAGTACAATAGTGATCTAGGAGTAGATCACTGGACAGCGGTCAGAATTATCCTTAGTGAAATAAGGATATGTTTCTCGATTATGGACGTGACAAAAAGGTTCGTCGTAAAGGGTTACGTCGATGCAAGTTTTTGACACTGATCCAGATGAATATAAAGTCTCAATCTGGATACATATTGAAAGTGGGAGCAATTAGCTAGAGTAGCTTCGTGTAGAGCATTGTAGACATAGAACTTGCAAAATACTTACGGATCTGAATGTGACAGACCCGTTAACTAAAATTATCTCACAAGCAAAACATGATCACACCTTAGTACTCTTTGGGTGTTAATCACATAGATATGTGAACTAGATTACTGACTCTAGTAAACCCTTTGAGTGTTGGTCACATGACGATGTGAACTATGGGTGTTAATCACATGGTGATGTGAACTATTGCTGTTAAATCACATGGCGATGTGAACTAGATTATTGACTCTAGTGCAAGTGGGAGACTGAAGGAAATATGCCCTAGAGGCAATAATAAAGTTATTATTTATTTCCTTATATCATGATAAATGTTTATTATTCATGCTAGAATTGTATTAACCGGAAACATAATACATGTGTGAATACATAGACAAACAGAGTGTCACTAGTATGCCTCTACTTGACTAGCTCGTTAATCAAAGATGGTTATGTTTCCTAACCATGAACAAAGAGTTGTTATTTGATTAACGAGGTCACATCATTAGTTGAATGGTCTGATTGACATGACCCATTCCATTAGCTTAGCACCCGATCGTTTAGTATGTTGCTATTGCTTTTCTTCATGACTTATACATGTTCCTATGACTATGAGATTATGCAACTCCCGTTTACCGGAGGAACACTTTGGGTACTACCAAACGTCACAACGTAACTGGGTGATTATAAAGGAGTACTACAGGTGGTTCCAAAGGTAGATGTTGGGTTGGCGTATTTCGAGATTAGGATTTGTCACTCCGATTGTCGGAGAGGTATCTCTGGGCCCTCTCGGTAATACACATCACTTAAGCCTTGCAAGCATTGCAACTAATGAGTTAGTTGCGGAATGATGTATTACGGAACGAGTAAAGAGACTTGCCGGTAACGAGATTGAACTAGGTATTGGATACCGACGATCAAGTCTCGGGCAAGTAACATACCGATGACAAAGGGAACAACGTATGTTGTTATGCGGTCTGACCGACAAAGATCTTCGTAGAATATGTAGGAGCCAATATGGGCATCCAGGTCCCGCTATTGGTTATTGACCGGAGATGTGTCTCGGTCATGTCTACATTGTTCTCGAACCATAGGGTCCGCACGCTTAACGTTACGATGACAGTTATTATGAGTTTATGCATTTTGATGTACCGAAGGTTGTTCGGAGCCCCGGATGTGATCATGGACATGACGAGGAGTCTCGAAATGGTCGAGACGTAAAGATTGATATATTGGAAGCCTATGTTTGGACATCGGAAGTGTTCCGGGTGAAATCGGGATTTTACCAGAATACCGGGAGGGTTACCGGAACCCCCCAGGAGGCAAATGGGCCTATTGTGTTGGGGAACATAGTAATTTCAAAAAGTTTCCTACGCACACGCAAGATCATGGTGATGCATAGCAACGAAGGGGAGAGTCTGATCTACGTACCCTTGTAGATCACAACGGAAGCATTGACACAACGTAGAGGAAGTAGTCGTATGTTTTCTTCCCGGTCCGACCGATCCAAGCACCGTTACTCCGGCACCTCCGAGTTCTTAGCACATGTTCAGCTTGATGACGTTCCTCGGGCTCCGATTCAGCAAAGCGTCGAGGAAGAGTTCCGTCAGCACGACGGCGTGGTGACGATCTTGATGTACTACCGACGCAGGGCTTCGCCTAAGCACTGTAACGATATGATCGAGGTGGAATTTGGTGGCATGGGGCACCGCACACGGCTAAGGAACGATCTCAAGGATCAACTTGTGTGTCTTGGGGTGTCCCCTGCCCCCGTATATAAAGGATGAAGGGGGGGAGGCTGGCCGGCCACAGGAGGGAGGCGCAGGAGGAGTCCTACTCCTACCGGGAGTAGGACTCCCCCCCCCCAATCCTATTCCAACTAGGAATCCTTGGGAAAAAGAGAGAGGGAAAGAGAGAGAGGTGGCCGGCCACCTCTCCTAGTCCTAATAGGACTAGGGGAGGGGGGAGGCGTGCAGCCCTCCTTGGCAGCCCCTTTCACCTTTCCACAATGGCCCATGTAGGCCCATTTGGCTCCCGGGGGGTTCCGGTAACCCTCCCGGTAATCCGGTAAAATCCCGATTTCACCCGGAACACTTCCGATGTCCAAACATAGGCTTCCAATATATCAATCTTTACGTCTCGACCATTTCGAGACTCCTCGTCATGTCCGTGATCACATCCGGGACTCCGAACAACCTTCGGTACATCAAAATGCATAAACTCATAATAACTGTCATCGTAACGTTAAGCGTGCGGACCCTATGGTACGAGAACATTGTAGACATGACCGAGACACGTCTCTGGTCAATAACCAATAGCGGGACCTGGATGCCCATATTGGCTCCTACATATTCTACGAAGATCTTTATCGGTCAGACCGCATAACAACATACGTTGTTCCCTTTGTCATCGGTATGTTACTTGCCCGAGATTCGATCGTCGGTATCCGATACCTAGTTCAATCTCGTTACCGGCAAGTCTCTTTACTCGTTCCATAATACATCATCCCGCAACTAACTCATTAGTTGCAATGCTTGCAAGGCTTAAGTGATGTGCATTACCGTGAGGGCCCAGAGATACCTCTCCGACAATCGGAGTGACAAATCCTAATCTCGAAATATGCCAACCCAACATCTACCTTTGGAGCCACCTGTAGTACTCCTTTATAATCACCCAGTTACGTTCTGACGTTTGGTAGTACCCAAAGTGTTCCTCCGGTAAACGGGAGTTGCATAATCTCATAGTCATAGGAACATGTATAAGTCATGAAGAAAAGCAATAGCAACATACTAAACGATCGGGTGCTAAGCTAATGGAATGGGTCATGTCAATCAGATCATTCAACTAATGATGTGACCTCGTTAATCAAATAACAACTCTTTGTTCATGGTTAGGAAACATAACCATCTTTGATTAACGAGCAAGTCAAGTAGAGGCATAATAGTGACACTCTGTTGGTCTATGTATTCAGACATGTATTATGTTTCCGGTTAATACAATTCTAGCATGAATAATAACCATTTATCATGATATAAGGAAATAAATAATAACTTTATTATTGCCTCTAGGGCATATTTCCTTCAGTCTCCCACTTGCACTAGAGTCAATAATCTAGATTACACAGTAATGATTCTAACACCCATGGAGGCTTGGTGCTGATCATGTTTTGCTCGTGGAAGAGGCTTAGTCAACGGGTCTGCAACATTCAGATCCGTATGTATCTTGCAAATCTCTATGTCTCCCACCTGGACTAGATCCCGGATGGAATTGAAGCGTCTCTTGATGTGTTTGGTCCTTTTGTGAAATCTGGATTCCTTTGCCAAAGCAATTGCACCAGTATTGTCACAAAAGATTTTCATTGGACCCGATGCACTAGGTATGACACCTAGATCGGATATGAACTCCTTCATCCAGACTCCTTCATTCACTGCTTCCGAAGCAGCTATGTACTCCGCTTCACATGTAGATCCCGCTACGACGCTTTTTTTAGAACTGCACCAACTGACAGCTCCACCGTTTAAAGTAAACACGTATCCGGTTTGCAATTTAGAATCGTCCGGATCAGTGTCAAAGCTTGCATCAACGTAACCTCTTAAGGTGAGCTCTTTGTCACCTCCATATACGAGAAACATATCCTTAGTCCTTTTCAGGTATTTCAGGATGTTCTTGACCGCTGTCCAGTGATCCACTCCTGGATTACTTTGGTACCTCCCTGCTATACTTATAGCAAGGCACACATCAGGTCTGGTACACAACATTGCATACATGATAGAGCCTATGACTGAAGCATAGGGAACATCTTTCATTTTCTCTCTATCTTCTGCAGTGGTCGGGCATTGAGTCTGACTCAACTTCACACCTTGTAACACAGGCAAGAACCCTTTCTTTGCTTGATCCATTTTGAACTTCTTCAAAATCTTGTCAAGGTATGTGCTTTGTGAAAGTCCAATTAAGCGTCTTGATCTATCTCTATAGATCTTTGTGCCTAATATGTAAGCAGCTTCACCGAGGTCTTTCATTGAAAAACTTTTATTCAAGTATCCCTTTATGCTATCCAGAAATTCTATATCATTTCCAATCAGTAATATGTCATCCACATATAATATCAGAAATGCTACAGAGCTCCCACTAACTTTCTTGTAAATGCAGGCTTCTCCAAAAGTCTGTATAAAACCAAATGCTTTGATCACACTATCAAAGCGTTTATTCCAACTCTGAGATGCTTGCACCAGTCCATAAATGGATCGCTGGAGTTTGCACACTTTGTTAGCTCCCTTTGGATCGACAAAACCTTCCGGTTGCATCATATACAACTCTTCTTCCAGAAATCCATTAAGGAATGCAGTTTTTACATCCATTTGCCAAATTTCATAATCATAAAATGCGGCAATTGCTAACATGATTCTGACAGACTTAAGCATCGCTACGGGTGAGAAAGTCTCATCGTAGTCAACTCCTTGAACTTGTCGAAAACCTTTTGCGACAAGTCGAGCTTTGTAGACAGTAACATTACCATCAGCGTCAGTCTTCTTCTTAAAGATCCATTTATTCTCAATTGCTTGCTGATCATCGGGCAAGTCAACCAAAGTCCATACTTTGTTCTCATACATGGATCCCATCTCAGATTTCATGGCTTTAAGCCACTTTGCGGAATCTGGGCTCACCATTGCTTCTTCATAGTTCGTAGGTTCATCATGATCTAGTAGCATGACCTCCAGAACAGGATTACCGTACCACTCTGGTGCGGATCTTACTCTGGTTGATCTACGAGGTCCAGTAGTATCTTGATCTAATGTTTCATGATCATCATCATTAACTTCCTCTCTTATTGGTGTAGGTCTCACAGAAACAGTTTTCTGTGATGTACTATTTCCCAATAATGGAGTAGGTACAGTTACCTCGTAAAGTTCTACTTTCCTCCCACTCACTTCTTTCGAGAGAAACTCCTTCTCAAGAAAGTTTCCGAATTTAGCAACAAAAGTCTTGCCTTCGGATCTGTGATAGAAGGTGTATCCAATAGTTTCCTTTGGATATCCTATGAAGACACATTTCTCCGATTTGGGTTCGAGCTTATCAGGTTGAAGCTTTTTCACATAAGCATCGCAGCCCCAAACTTTAAGAAACGACAACTTTGGTTTCTTGCCAAACCACAGTTCATAAGGTGTCGTCTCAACGGATTTTGATGGTGCCCTATTTAACGTGAATGCGGCCGTCTCTAAAGCATAACCCCAAAACGATAGCGGTAAATCAGTAAGAGACATCATAGATCGCACCATATCTAATAAAGTACGATTACGATGTTCGAACACACCATTACGCTGTGGTGTTCCGGGTGGCGTGAGTTGCGAAACTATTCCACAATTTTTCAAATGTACACCAATCTCGTAACTCAAATATTCTCCTCCACGATCAGATCGTAGAAACCTTATTTTCTTGTTACGATGATTTTCAACTTCACTCTGAAATTCTTTGAACTTTTCCGTTTCAGATTTGTGTTTCATTAAGTAGATATACCCATATCTGCTTAAATCATCTGTGAAAGTGAGAAAATAACGATATCCGCCACGAGCCTCAATATTCATCGGACCACATACATCGGTATGTATGATTTCCAACAAATCTGTTGCTCTCTCCATAGTACCGGAGAACAGTGTTTTAGTCATCTTGCCCATGAGGCATGGTTCGCAAGTACCAAGTGATTCATAATCAAGTGGTTCCAAAAGCCCATCAGTATGGAGTTTCTTCATGCGCTTTACACTGATATGACCTAAACGGCAGTGCCACAAATAAGTTGCACTATCATTATCAACTCTGCATCTTTTGGCTTCAACATTATGAATATGTGTATCACTACTATCGAGATTCATCAAAAATAGACCAGTTTTCAAAGGTGCATGACCATAAAAGATATTACTCATATAAATAGAACAACCATTATTCTCTGATTTAAATGAATAACCGTCTCGCATCAAACAAGATCCAGATATAATATTCATGCTCAACGCTGGCACCAAATAACAATTATTTAGGTCTAATATTAATCCCGAAGGTAGATGTAGAGGTAGCGTGCCGACCGCGATCACATCGCCTTTGGAACCGTTTCCCACGCGCATCGTCACCTCGTCCTTTGCTAGTGTCCGCTTATTCTGTAGTCCCTGTTTCGAGTTGCAAATATTAGCAACAGAACCAGTATCAAATACCCAGGTGGTACTGCGAGCATTAGTAAGGTACACATCAATAACATGTATATCACATATACCTTTGTTCACCTTGCCATCCTTCTTATCCGCCAAATACTTGGGGCAGTTCCGCTTCCAGTGACCAGTCTGCTTGCAGTAGAAGCACTCAGTTTCAGGCTTAGGTCCAGACTTGGGTTTCTTCTCTTGAGCAGCAACTTGCTTGCCGTTCTTCTTGAAGTTCCCCTTCTTCTTCCCTTTGCCCTTTTTCTTGAAACTAGTGGTTTTGTTAACCATCAACACTTGATGCTCCTTTTTGATTTCTACCTCCGCAGCTTTCAGCATTGCGAAGAGCTCGCGAATAGTCTTGTTCATCCCTTGCATATTATAGTTCATCACAAAGCTCTTGTAGCTTGGTGGCAGTGATTGGAGAATTCTGTCAATGGCGCAATCATCTGGAAGTGTAACTCCCAATTGAATCAAGTGATTATTATACCCAGACATTTTGAGTATATGCTCACTGACAGAACTGTTCTCCTCCATCTTGCAGCTATAGAACTTATTGGAGACTTCATATCTCTCAATCCGGGCATTTGCTTGAAATATTAACTTCAACTCCTGGAACATCTCATATGCTCCATGACATTCAAAACGTCGTTGAAGTCCCGGTTCTAAGCCGTAAAGCATGGCACACTGAACTATTGAGTAGTCATCAGCTTTGCTCTGCCAGACGTTCATAACTTCTGGTGTTGCTCTAGCAGCAGGCCTGGCACTCAGCGGTGCTTCCAGGACGTAATTATTCTGTGCAGCAATGAGGATAATCCTCAAGTTGCGGACCCAGTCCGTGTAATTGCTACCATCATCTTTCAACTTTGCTTTCTCAAGGAACGCATTAAAATTCAACGGAACAACAGCACGAGCCATCTATCTACAATCAACATAAACAAGCAAGATACTATCAGGTACTAAGTTCATGATTAATTTAAGTTCAGTTAATCAAATTTACTTAAGAACTCCCACTTAGATAGACATCCCTCTAATCCTCTAAGTGATCACGTGATCCAAATCAATTAAACCATAACCGATCATCACGTGAGATGGAGTAGTTTTCAATGGTGAACATCATTATGTTGATCATATCTACTATATGATTCACGCTCGACCTTTCGGTCTCCGTGTTCCGAGGCCATATCTGTATATGCTTGGCTCGTCAAGTATAACCTGAGTATTCCGCATGTGCAACTGTTTTGCACCCATTGTATTTGAACGTAGAGCCTATCACACCCGATCATCACGTGGTGTCTCAGCACGAAGAACTTTTGCAACGGTGCATACTCAGGGAGAACACTTCTTAATAATTTAGTGAGAGATCATCTTATAATGCTACCGTCAATCAAAGCAAGATAAGATGCATAAAAAAGATAAACATCACATGCAATCAATATAAGTGATATGATATGGCCATCATCATCTTGTGCTTTGTGATCTCCATCTCCGAAGCACCGTCCTGATCACCATCGTCACCGGCGCGACACCTTGATCTCCATCGTAGCATCGTTATCGTCTCGCCAATCTTATGCTTCCACGACTATCACTACCGCTTAGTAATAAAGTAAAGCATTACATCGCGATTGCATTGCATACAATAAAGCGACAACCATATGGCTCCTGCCAGTTGCCGATAACTCGGTTACAAAACATGATCATCTCATACAATAAAATCAGCATCATGCCTTGACCATATCACATCACAACATGCCCTGCAAAAACAAGTTAGACGTCCTCTACTTTGTTGTTGCAAGTTTTACGTGGCTGCTACGGGCTTAAGTAAAAACTCATCTCACCTACGCATCAAAACCACAATGATAGTTCGTCAAATAGACTCCGTTTTAACCTTCTCAAGGACCGGGCGTAGCCACACTTGGTTCAACTAAAGTTGGAGAGACAGTCTTCCGCAAGCCATCTATGTGCAAAGCACGTCGAGGGAACCGGTCTCGCGTAAGAGTACGCGTAAGGTTGGTCCGGATCGTCTCGTCCAACAATACCGCCGAACCAAAGTATGACATGCTGGTAGGGAGTATGACTTGTATCGCCCACAACTCACTTGTGTTCTACACGTGCAAATAACATCAAACCATAAAAACCTAGGCTCGGATGCCACTTTTGGGGAACGTAGTAATTTCAAAAAAATTCCTACTCACACACAAGATCATGGTGATGCATAGCAACGAAGGGGAGAGTCTGATCTACGTACCCTTGTAGATCACAACGGAAGCGTTGACACAACGTAGAGGAAGTAGTCGTACGTTTTCTTCCCGGTCCGACCGATCCAAGCACCGTTACTCTGGCACCTCCGAGTTCTTAGCACACGTTCAGCTTGATGACGTTCCTCAGGCTCCGATCCAGCAAAGCGTCGAGGAAGAGTTCCGTCAGCACGACGGCGTGGTGACGATCTTGATGTACTACTGACGCAGGGCTTCGCCTAAGCACTATAACGGTATGATCGAGGTGGAATTTGGTGGCAGGGGGCACCGCACACGGCTAAGGAACGATCTCAAGGATCAACTTGTGTGTCTTGGGGTGTCCCCTGCCCCCGTATATAAAGGATGAAGGGGGGGAGGCTGGCCGGCCAAAGGAGGGAGGCGCAGGAGGAGTCCTACTCCTACCGGGAGTAGGACTCCCCCCCCCAATCCTATTCCAACTAGGAATCCTTGGGGAAAAGAGAGAGGTGGCCGGCCACCTCTCCTAGTCCTAATAGGACTAGGGGAGGGGGGGAGGTGCGCAGCCCTCCTTGGCAGCCCCTTTCACCTTTCCACAATGGCCCATGTAGGCCCATTTGGCTCCCGGGGGGTTCCGGTAACCCTCCCGGTAATCCGGTAAAATCCCGATTTCACCCGGAACACTTCCGATGTCCAAACATAGGCTTCCAATATATCAATCTTTACGTCTCGACCATTTCGAGACTCCTCGTCATGTCCGTGATCACATCCGGGACTCCGAACAACCTTCGGTACATCAAAATGCATAAACTCATAATAACTGTCATCGTAACATTAAGCGTGCGGACCCTATGGTTCGAGAACATTGTAGACATGACCGAGACACGTCTCCGGTCAATAACCAATAGCGGGACCTGGATGCCCATATTGGCTCCTACATATTCTACGAAGATCTTTATCGGTCAGACCGCATAACAACATACGTTGTTCCCTTTGTCATCGGTATGTTACTTGCCCGAGATTCGATCGTCGGTATCCGATACGTAGTTCAATCTCGTTACCGGCAAGTCTCTTTACTCGTTCCATAATACATCATCCCGCAACTAACTCATTAGTTGCAATGCTTGCAAGGCTTAATTGATGTGCATTACCGAGAGGGCCCAGAGATACCTCTCCGACAATCGGAGTGAAAAATCCTAATCTCGAAATACGCCAACCCAACATCTACCTTTGGAGCCACCTGTAGTACTCCTTTATAATCACCCAGTTACGTTGTGACGTTTGGTAGTACCCAAAGTGTTCCTCCGGCAAACGGGAGTTGCATAATCTCATAGTCATAGGAACATGTATAAGTCATGAAGAAAAGCAATAGCAACATACTAAACGATCGGGTGCTAAGCTAATGGAATGGGTCATGTCAATCAGATCATTCAACTAATGATGTGACCTCGTTAATCAAATAACAACTCTTTGTTCATGGCTAGGAAACATAACCATCTTTGATTAACGAGCTAGTCAAGTAGAGGCATACTAGTGACACTCTGTTGGTCTATGTATTCACACATGTATTATGTTTCCGGTTAATACAATTCTAGCACGAATAATAACCATTTATCATGATATAAGGAAATAAATAATAACTTTATTATTGCCTCTAGGGCATGTTTCCTTCATATTGGGCCTTAGTGGAAAAGTGAAAGGGGCTGCCATAGAGGGCTGCGCACCTCCCCCCATTCCCTAGTCCTATTAGAACTAGGGAAGGTGGCCGGCCACCCCTTCTCTCTTTCCCCCTTGAGGATTCCTATTAGGAATAGGATTGGGGGGGGGGGCGAGTCCTACTCCCGGTGGGAGTAGGACTCCTCCTGCGCCGCTCTCCCTTGGCCGGCCGAACCCCTCCCCCTTGCTCCTTTATATACGGGGGCAAGGGGCACCTCTTGACACACAATTGATCATTGTTGATCGTCCCTTAGCCGTGTGCGGTGCCCCCTGCCACCAAATTCCACCTCGATCATACCGTTGTAGTGCTTAGGCGAAGCCCTGCGTCGGTAGTACATCAAGATTGTCACCACGCCGTCGTGCTGACGGAACTCTTCCTCGACGCTTTGCTGGATCGGAGCCCGACGATCGTCATCGAGCTGAACGTGTGCTAAGAACTCGGAGGTGCCGGAGTAACGGTGCTTGGATCGGTCGGATCGGGAAGACGTACGACTACTTCCTCTATGTTGTGTGATCGCTTCCGCAGTCGGTCTGCGTTGGTACGTAGACAACCCTCTCCCCTCTCGTTGCTATGCATCACCATGATCTTGCGTGTGCGTAGGAATTTTTTTTGAAATTACTACATTCCCCAACACTAACCACCTCCTTCAAGGACCAAATTTTTGGATAAAGAGTGTTTAGATTCCATCCCGAACACCCCCGTACTACCTACGTGGGGGATGAAGCCGATGACTGACCAACTCTTAGATTTGATAAAAACGGCCCCATAGGAGATAAATTTTCAAAAAGTAAACAAACATTATATTACATATCAGCTCTGTTTCATACTACAGGATAGGATAACATGAATATATTCATTCAAAAATAACGTCCTTAGCACATTGCTCCGCTACAATGCAGGATACCTCGAGGACATCGCTAAAATATCGCTTGGGCGTGCGGTGCTCCTTGCCCTCGAGCGATCCCTCGGTCTCGAGCTTGACGGCATTCATCTTCGCCCACTGCACCTTGACACGGGCGAAGGCCATCCGCACATGTTCGATACAGACCGACCGCTTGATGGTGTCAAGCCGAGGGCAAGCATTGACGGGCCGCTTCACGAGCCTGAAGTAGCTGCTGGGCACGGCTTCGGTAGGCCATAGTCGGATTATCAAATCCTTCATGGCTAGTTCGGCTACCCTATGCAGCTCGACTAGCTGTTTTAGTTAATCGCTAAAGGGCACTGGATGTTCTGGCACAAGGTATTGCGACCAGAACAGCTTCTCCATTGAGCTCCCCTCTTCGGCTCGGAAGAATTCCACAGCGTCAGAAACATTGCGCGACATATCCGCGAACGCCCCTGGAGAACTCCAAATCCGGGTCAGTAAGAGATACCTCTTCTTCACATACTTGCTTTGCATAATAAAAACCTTACCCGCTGGGATTTTCTTGGCCTCTTGAATTTCCCGGAGGGCGCCTTGGGGTTCGGCCAGGGCCTCTTGTGCGCTTTGGCAGGCCTTAGCAAGTTCGGACTCTTGGTCCGCATTCTTGCACTCCAAGGACTCACATTTCTTCACGGCGTCCTCGAACTTCTGTTGGACCTCACCGACCCTCGCCTCATGTTTTTTGCGAACGGCTTATTTCTTTGTCGCTCTCTCCTGGGATTCGACCAGCGCCTTCTTGAGGGTCTCCACCTCGGTTGCCGCCCCTACGAAAATATCATGGCACTATGGTCAACACAAAATCATTCATCCTTTCCGGACATGCACAAGGTCATTACATACCTTGATTGTCCTCCATCTGCTTTTGTGCACGGCCGAGCTCTTCCTCGGTTCGCTCCAGCCTCTGCTTCAGTCTGGAGACTTTGGCAGCATGAGAAGAAATGGCTAGCAACGACGCCTGCTTATTCACATAGACATATATGGATAGTCTCCTGCGAAAAACTATTTGATCCTCTGTTCGGCTCTTCTTTCCGAACACCGGACAGAGTCTCAGGGGCTACTGTCGATATTGTGACTTTCTTTTCACATAATTGCATTGCTTACCTCAAAGCCTGTTAGAAGGCTTCTGCAGGCTTTGGTTAGTCCGCTCTTCGGGACTGAATCTTCTCAATCACCGCACCCATAAGGGTACGATGTTCCTCAACAATGGAAGCACTTTCCAGCGCTTCCAGTAGAGTATCCGGTGCCTCTGGTTGGACATAGGTCACCGGCGGAATGGGCACACATCCTTCTTTCAAAGGAGGCCGTTTGCCGGATTCTAGAGCCGTATAGGTCTCCGGGACCGTATTCGGCTGGGGGCCGAATTGGACATGGCCCCCATCGCCAGTCTCCATGGAGAATCGCTCCCCCGTGTATTCGGCGGCTGAAGTTTCGCTCTCTAGCGCCGCCCTGATGGCCTCCTACATCTCTCCCTGGTCTGGGACCCTTCAGGACAACACCTCGGTGTCATCCATGGCCCTGGGAGAGGAGGCCGCCTGAAGGGACCCGTTGTCCATCACCTTCGGGTCCAGCGAATTCCCTGAAGATGAAGATCGCTCGAGGTTGGAACGAGCCGGACTGCAAGTGCATGATTCAACATGTTAAAACTATGAAGTAAAGAGGTTGATATATGAATGCGTCAGGGTCTTTGAATGCTCACGATTCGGCCAGGGGCTTATCTCAGGGACGCCGCTCTGGGCTGCTATCGATGTCCCACGCGGAGTTATCCGCGAGGGAGACCTTCCCCTTCTTGGATGCCTCCGCCTCCAGATTTGTGGAGGTCGCCCTCTTCTTCCTTCCCCCTCGAGGGGGGGAGGGGGAGTTGCTTTCCTCCTCCTCCTGCTTGCCATCTTCGGCGGCAGAGGAGTGAGTTTTGGCGTCTTCGGACGCCATGTCCTAAGTGCCCTTGTGACAGAGGCCACCTCTGGTCCCCTTGGCCTTCTTCTCCGACTCCTTGTAGGGCGCCGGAACCAGCATCTTCGTCAGAAGCGGAATGGACGGTTCCTCGGGAAGCGGAGCCGGACACTGAGTCCGCTCCGCCTTATTTTCCCAACCCTGAAAAAATAAGTAGGGAAGTTTAGACATCTTCCTTGAGTAAGCAGGTAAAGGATACACCTTGAAATACGGAAAACTTACCGGACTGGCGGGATGGGCCAGGTCGTGCCCACGGTCCTCAGTCGTCTTCGGCCACGCCTCGTTGGCCTTGAAGAGCACCTTCCAAATATCTTCGTGCGAAGTTTCGAAGAACCGTTGCAAGGTCTGGTGCTCGGCCGGATCAAACTCCCATAGATGGCAAGCCCAGCTCTAGCATGGAAGTATCCGGCGAACTAACATTACCTGGATCACATTGATAAGCTTGACGTTCTTGTCCACCATGCTCCTGATGCGCGTCTGAAGCGCTGCCAGCTCGTCCGACAAAGACCAATCAAGGCCCTTCTCTTGCCAGGAGGTAAGCCGCATTGGGGCCCCGGATTTGAATTCAGGAGCCGCTGCCCAGGTAGTGTCGCGGGGCTCTGTGACATAGAACCATAGCTTCTGCCACCCCTTGACGGTCTCCATGAAGGTTCCTTTGGGCCGCGGGACGTTGGACAACTTGCTCACCATGGCGCCTCCTCACTCTGCGTGTTGGCCGCCCACCACCTTCGGCTTCACATTGAAGGTCTTCAGCCACAATCCGAAGTGGGGTGGGATGCGGAGGAAAGCCTCACACACGACAATGAATGCCGAGATGGTGAGGAAGGAATTTGGGGCCAAATCATGGAAATCTAGCCCGTAGAAAAGCATGAGTCCATGGACGAATGGGTGGAGAGGAAATCCTACTCTGCGGACAAAGTGGGGGATGAACACCACCCTCTCATGAGACTTGCGGGTGGGGATCATCTTCCGCTGGGCCAGAAGCTGGTGGGCGATTTCCGGAGCCAGGTACATTGCCTCCCGGAGCTTCGTAATATCCTCCTCCATGACGGATGAGGCCATCCACTTGCCCTGCGCTCCGGATCCAGCCATGGCTGGAGTGCTTTTTTGGAGGCGGAAAGGATGGAAGCTTGGGCGCTGGAGCTCAGGAATGGATGGGCAGAGAGGAAGAGGGCGTGGGTGAAAGAGGTGAATCCTTATCTCCTTATAAAGGCAGTGAATATCAAGCGCCTCTCCACTCACCATAAAACTCTCCTATTTCCAAGGGCCATGCAGACGGCACAGTTGGATTACCCATACTCGTATTGATGAGAATCCCATAATAAGGGGACATGATGTCTGCTTTGACAAGACGTGCCAATAAAACCGCATCTCAAAACATGGAGCGACAGGCCGAAAAAGGTTCGAACTAATGACCGGGTGATGACGTGGCATCATGCTATGAAAAGTTGTCAGTAGATTGGACTCGTGGAATATTATACTCTATGTGGATGTGTGTGGTACTTTTTTGCACAACTAGACACGTTCTTTATGTTCGAAGGCTATTTTGGAGTATTCGGGGGAGGAATCCGCCTTGCAATGCCGAAGACAATCTGCGCGTCGAACACCTCGTCATTGAAGCCTGGTTCAGGGGCTACTAAGGGAGTCCTGGACTAAGGGGCCCTCGGGCGTCCAACCTATTGGACATGGGCCGGACTGATGGGCTATGAAGATACAAGACCGAAGACTCTCTCCCGTGTCCGGATGGGACTCTCCTTGGCGTGGATGGCAAGCTTGGCGTTCGGATATGAATATTCCTTTCTCTGTAACCGACTTTGTACAACCCTAGTCCCCTCCGGTGTCTATATAATCCGAAGGGTTTAGTCCGTAGAGGCAATCATAATCATATATGCTAGACTTCTAGGGTTTTAGACATTACGATCTTGTGGTAGATCAACTCTTGTAATACTCATATTCATCAAGATTAATCAAGCAGGAAGTAGGGTATTACCTCCGTAGAGAGGGTCCGAACCTAGGTAAACATCGTGTCCCCTGTCTCCTGTTACCATTGACCTTAGACACACAGTTCGGGACTCCCTACCCAAGATCCGCTGGTTTTGACACCAACAGCGCCCTACCCCCTGTGCGTGCCCTACCCCCTTGTGTCGGCCTCGTGGCTGTTCCGAATTGATCTCCAAATCTCCTCGGTGTCTTTTGGTCCAAGAAAAATCATCGCAAAGGTTTTATTCCGTTTGGTATTCCTTCTCCGCGAAGCTAAAAACAAGGAAAAAACAGAAACTGGCAGTGGGCTCTAGGTTAATAGGTTAGTTCCAAAAATAATATAACATAGCATATTAATGCATATAAAACATCCAAAACAGATAATATAATAGCATGGAACAATAAAAAAATTATAGATACGTTGGAGACGTATCGTAACCTGCCTAAACTATATAGTCCTAAGAAATGATTGGTTCTGGTCTAAAATAAAAAAATCATGGACACAAGATGAATAAGATGGATATGACATGCGGGGTCAGACGTCATTCAAAGTAGCTTACCAAACAGGTCCATGGTTAGGATTGATCGGGATTGGCAAGCACGTGGTGCCAATTTTAGGGATTATAAAGTCATGGTTCGATTCCCGATGAACTCTACAAATTTAAGTTACTTTTGGAACATTTGCTATTGATAAGTTGCCTAAAAAGGAATGGGTGAAAGTCGATTTTCTGGGAGAAGAAAGGGAGGTGAGATGGAGCTCCAAGGCCGAGCAGATGGCGCCACGACGAACAAGGCATGGTGTCGCCGACTAGGCTGAGCTGGGAACGACCTGGATCCGGGGAAGACGCAGCGATGACGACACCAGTGGAGGGGAGCCTAAGACTTGACGGTTTGATACGTCCATTTTGCATCATGCTTTTATATCATTATGTATTGCATTTTGGGCTGTTATCACACATTATGTCACAATACTTATGCCTATTCTCTCTTATTTTATAAGGTTTACATGAAGAGGGAGAATGCCCACAGCTGGAATTCTGGGCTGGAAAAGGAGCAAATATTAGAGACCTATTCTGTGTAACTCCAAAAGTCCGGAAACTTCACGGAGGCACGTTTTGGAATATATAAAAAACACTGCAGAAAGAATCAACCAGAGGGGGACCACACCCTGGCCATGAGGGTGGGGGCGCCCCCCCCAATCTCGTGGGCCCCCTGGCAGGCCTCCAGTGCCCATCTTCTGCTATATGGAATCTTTCGTTCGAGAAAAAATAATAAGCAAGCTTTCAGGACAAAACTCCGTCGCCACGAGGCGGAACCTTGGCGGAACCAATCTATGGCTCCGGTGGAGCTGTTCTGCCAGGGAAACATCCCTCCGGGAGGGGGAAATCGTCACCATCGATCCTCTCATCGGGAGGGGGCCAATCTCCATCAACATCTTCACCAGCACCATCTCATCTCAAACCCTAGTTCATCTCTTTTATCCAATCTTCGTCCCAAAACCTCAGATTGGTACCTGTGGGTTGCTAGTAGTGTTGATTACTCCTTGTAGTTGATGCTAGTTGGTTTATTTGGTGGAAGATCATATGTTCAGATCCTTTATGCATATTAATACCCCTCTGATTATGAACATGAATATTATTTGTGAGTAGTTACGTTTGTTCCCGAGGACATGGGAGAAGTCTTGCTATAAGTAGTCATGTGAATTTGGTATTCGTTCGTTATTTTGATGAGATATATGTTGTCTTTCCTCTAGTGGTGTTATGTGAACGTCGACTACATGACACTTCACCATTGTTTGGGCCTAGAGGAACGCATTGGGAAGTAATAAGTAGATGATGGGTTGCTAGAGTGACAGAAGCTTAAACCCTAGTTTATGCGTTGCTTCGTAAGGGGCTGATTTGGATCCATCTATTTCATGCTATGGTTAGGTTTACCTTAATACTTCTTTTGTAGTTGCGGATGCTTGCAATAGGGGTTAATCATAAGCGGGATGCTTGTCCAAGGATGGGCAGTACCCAAGCACCGGTCCACCCACATATCAGATTATCAAAGTAACGAACGCGAATCATATGAGCGTGATGAAAACTAGCTTGACGATAATTCCAATGTGTCCTCGGGAGCATTTTCTTTTATATAAGAGTTTGTCTAGGCTTGTCCTTTGCTACAAAAAGGATTGGGCCACCTTGCTGCACCTTGTTTACTTTTGTTACTTGTTACTCGCTACAAATTACCTTATCACAAAACTATCTGTTACTGATAATTTCAGTGCTTGCAGAGAATACCTTACTGAAAACCGCTTGTCATTTCCTTCTACTCATCCTTGGGTTCGACAGTCTTACTTATCCAAAGGACTACGTTAGATCCCCTATACTTGTGGGTCCTCAAGACTCTTTTCTGGCGCCGCTGCTAGGGAGTGAAGCGCCTTTGGTAGGTGCAATTTGGTAAGGAAAATTTTATATAGTGTGCTGAAATTTACTGTCACTTGTTACTATGGAACATAATCCTTTGAGGGGCTTGTTCGGGGTATCTTCACCCCGACCAGTAGAGTGCCACCTCTTGACCATGCATTGGTTTTCCCTTGAAGAGGAAAGGGTGAAGTAGCAAAACAGCATAAGTATTTCCCTCAGTTTTGAGAACCAAGGTATCAATCCAGTAGGAGACTACACGCAAGTCACCTCACAACTACACAAACAAATAAGAACCTTGCAACCAACGCGATAAAGGGGTTGTCAATCCCATCACGTCCACTTCGAAAAGTGAGATATGATAGAGATAATAAATATTTTTGGTATTTTTATGATAAAGATTGAAAGTAAAGATTGCAAAGTAAAAATAGATTGGAAACTTATATGTTGGAAAATAGACCCAGGGGCCATAGGTTTCACTAGTGGCTTCTCTCAAGATAGTATAAGTATTACGGTGGGTGAACAAATTACTATCGAGCAATTGATAGAAAAGTGCATAATTATGAGAATATCTAGGCATGATCATGTATATAGGCATCACACCCGCAACAAGTAGACCGAAATGATCCTGCATCTACTACTATTACTCCACACATCGACTGACTCCTGCCTGCATCTAGAGTATTAAGTTCATGAGAACAGAGTAACACATTAAGCAAGATGACATGTTGTAGAGGGATAAATGCAAGCAATATGATATAAACCCCATATTTTTATCCTCGATGGCAACAATACAACACATGCCTTGCTGCCATCACTGGGAAAGGACAACGCAAGATTGAACCCAAAGCTAAGCACTTCTCCCATTACAAGAAAGATCAATGTAGTAGGCCAAACCAAACTGATAATTTGAAGAGGCTTGGAAAGATAAAAAATCATACATAAAAGAATTCAGAGGAGATTCAAATATTGTTCATAGATAATCTTGATCATAAACCCACAATTCATCAGATCTCGACAAACACACCGCAAAAAAGAGCTACATCGAATAGATCTCCAAGAATATCGAGGAGAACTTTGTATTGAGATCCAAAGAGAGAGAAGAAGCCATCTAGCTAATAACTATGGACCCGAAGGTTTGAGGTAAACTACTCACACATCATTAGAGAGGTTATGGTGTTGATGTAGAAGCCCTCCGTGATTGATTCCCCCTCCGACGGAGCTCCGGAAAAGGCCCCAAGATGGGATCTCTTGGGTACAGAAGGTTGCGGCGGCGGAAATAGGGTTTCGTGGTGCTCCTGGTTGTTTTCGGGGTATATGGGTATATATAGGAGGAATAAGTAGGTCGGTGGAGCTACGAGGGGCCCACGAGGGTGGGGGCGTGCCTAGGGGGGCAGACGTGCCTCCCCACCTTGTGGCCTCCTTGTTGATTTCTTGACATCCACTCCAAGTCCCCTGGATCATGTTTGTTCCAAAAATAACTCTCCCGAAGGTTTCATTCCATTTGGATTCCGTTTGATATTCCTTTTCTGCGAAACACTGAAATAGGAAAAAAAACAACAATTTGCACTGGGCCTTGGGTTAATAGGTTAGTCCCAAAAATAATATAGAAGTGTGTAATAAAGCCCATTAAACATCCAAAAGATATAATATAATAGCATGGAACAATAAAAAATTATAGATACGTTGGAGACGTATCAAGCATCCCCAAGCTTAATTCCTGCTTGTCCTCGAGTAGGTAAATGATAAAAACAGATTTTTTGATGTGGAATGCTACATAGAATATTTCTCAATGTATTTTTCTTTATTGTGGCATGAATGTTCAGATCCGAAAGATTCAAGATAAAAGTTTAATATTGACATAAAAATAATAATACTTCAAGCATACTAACTAAGCAATCATATCTTCTCAAAATAACATGGCCAAAGAAAGTCATCCCTACAAAATCATATAGTTTGGTCATGCTCCATTTTCGTCACACAAGAATTCTCTCATCATGCACAACCCCCATGAAAAGCCAATCAATTGTTTCATACTTTTGTAATCTAAAAAAATCAACTTTCACGTAATACATGAGTGTGAACCATGGATATAGCACTATGGGTGGAATAGAATATAATGATGGGGGTTATGTGGAGAAGACGAAAAAGGAGAAAGTCTCACATTGACGCGGCGAATCAATGGGCTAGGGAGATGCCCATCAATTGATGTCAATGCAAGGAGTAGGTATTGCCATGCAACGGATGCACTAGAGCTATAAATGTATGAAAGCTCAACAAAAGAAACTAAGTGGGTGTGCATCGAACTAGCTTGCTCATGAAGACCTAGGGGCACTTGAGGAGGCCCATTGTTGGAATATACAAGCCAAGTTCTATAATGAAAAATTCCCACTAGTATATGAAAATGACAAAACTGTTGCGGACTGTTGCGGAACATTGTAGAAAACAAAAAAAATTCCTACGTTTTCACCAAGATCCATCTATGAGTTCATCTAGCAACGAGTGATCGGATGAATCTACATACCTTTGTAGATCGCGAGCGGAAGCGTTCAAAGAACGGGGATGAAGGAGTCGTACTCATCATGATCCAAATCACCGGAGATCCTAGCGCCGAACGGACGGCACCTCTGCGTTCAACACATGTATGGTCAGCGTGACGTCTCCTCCTTCTTGATCCAGCAAGGGGGAAGGAGAGGTTGATGAAGATCCATCAGCACAACGGCGTGGTGGTGGATGCAGCAGTCACAGTAGCAGGGCTTCGCTGAGCTTCTGCGAGAGGAAGAGGTGTAGCAGGGGAGAGGGAGGCGCCAAGGCTTCAGGGTGCGGCTGCCCCTCCCTCCCCCTTTATATAGGCCCCCTGGGGGCGCCGGCCCTGGAGATTGAATCTCCCAAGGGGGCGGCGGCCAGGGGGTGGAGTACCCCCCAAGGCAAGTGGGGCGCCCCCACCCTAGGGTTTCCAACCCTAGGCGCAGGGGGTGGGCCAAGGGGGGCGCACCAGCCCACTATGGGCTGGTTCCCCTCCCCACTTCAGCCCATGGGTCCATCGGATGGGTGGCCCCACCCGATGGACCCCCGGGACCCTTCCGGTGGTCCTGGTACAATACCGGTGACCCCCGAAACTCTCCCGATGGCCGAAATTGCACTTCCTATATATAATTCTTCACGTCCAGACCATTCCGGAACTCCTCGTGACGTCCGAGATCTCATCCGGGACTCCAAAAAACTTTCGGGTTACTGCATACTCATATCTCTACAACCCTAGCGTCACCGAACCTTAAGTGTGTAGACCCTACGGGTTCAGGAGACATGTAGACATGACCGAGATGACTCTCCGGTCAATAACCAATAGCGGGATCTGGATACCCATGTTGGCTCCCACATGCTCCTCGATGATCTCATCGGATGAACCACGATGTCGAGGATTCAAGCAACCCCGTATACAATTCCCTTTGTCAATCAGTACGTTACTTGCCCGAGATTCGATTGTCGGTATCCCAATACCTCGTTCAATCTCGTTACTGGCAAGTCACTTTACTCGTACCGTAATGCATGATCCCGTGACCAGACACTTGGTCACTTTGAGCTCATTATGATGATGCATTACCGAGTGGGCCCAGAGATACCTCTCCGTCATACAGAGTGACAAATCCCAGTCTCGATTCGTGCCAACCCAACAGACACTTTCAGAGACACATGTAATGTACCTTTATAGTCACCCAGTTACGTTGTGACGTTTGGTACACCCAAAGCACTCCTACAGTATCCGGGAGTTACACGATCTCATGGTCTAAGGAAAAGATACTTGAGATTGGAAAAACTCTAGCAAACGAACTATACGATCTTGTGCTATGTTTAGGATTGGGTCTTGTCCATCACATCATTCTCCTAATGATGTGATCTCGTTATCCATGACATCCAATGTCCATAGTCAGGAAACCATGACTATCTGTTGATCAATGAGCTAGTCAACTAGAGGCTTACTAGGGACATGTTGGTGTCTATGTATTCACACATGTATTATGATTTCCAGATAACACAATTATAGCATGAATAAAAGACAATCATCATGAACAAGGAAATATAATAATAATCCTTTTATTATTGCCTCTAGGGCATATTTCCAACAGTCTCCCACTTGCACTAGTCAATAATCTAGCTACATTGTGATGAATCGAACACCCATAGAGTTCTGGTGTTGATCATGTTTTGCCCTAGGGAGAGGTTTAGTCAACGGATCTGTGACATACAGATCCGTATGTAGTTTACAAATATCTATGTCTTCATCTTGAACATTTTCACGAATGGAGTTGAAGCGACGCTTGATGTGCCTGGTCTTCTTGTGAAACCTGGGCTCCTTGGCAAGTGCAATAGCTCCAGTGTTGTCACAGAAGAGTTTGATCAACCCCGACGCATTGGGTATGACTCCTAGGTCGGTGATGAACTCATTCACCCAAATTGCTTCATGCGCTGCCTCCGAGGCTGCCATGTACTCCGCTTCACATGTAGATCCCGCCACGACGCTCTGCTTGTAGCTGCACCAGCTTACTGCTCCACCATTCAACATATACACATATCCGGTTTGTGACTTAGAGTCATCCAGATCTGTGTCGAAGCTAGCGTCGACGTAACCCTTTACGACGAGCTCTTCGTCACCTCCATAAACGAGAAACATGTCCTTAGTCCTTTTCAGGTACTTTAGGATATTCTTGACCACTGTCTAGTGTTCCTTGCCGGGATTACTTTGGTACCTTCCTAACAAACTTACGGCAAGGTTTACATCAGGTCTGGTACACAGCATGGCATACATAATAGACCCTATGGCTGAGGCATAGGGGATGGCACTCATCTCTTCTATATCTTCTGCCGTGGTCGGACATTGAGCTGAGCTCAATTTCACACCTTGCAACACAGGCAAGAACCCCTTCTTAGACTGATCCATATTGAAGTTCTTCAATATCTTATCAAGGTATGTGCTTTGTGAAAGACCTATGAGGCGTCTTGATCTATCTCTATCGATCTTGATGCCTAATATATAAGCAGCTTCTCCAAGGTCCTTCATTGAAAAACTCTTATTCAAGTAGGCCTTAATGCTGTCCAAAAGTTCTATATCATTTCCCATCAAAAGTATGTCATCTACATATAATATGAGAAATGCTACAAAGCTCCCACTCACTTTCTTGTAATCGCAGGCTTCTCCATAAGTGTGCATAAACCCAAACGCTTTGATCATCTCATCAAAGCGAATGTTCCAACTCTGAGATGCTTGCACCAGCCCATAAATCGAGCACTGGAGCTTGCACACCTTGTCAGCATTCTTAGGATCGACAAAACCTTCCGGCTGCATCATATACAATTCTTCCTTAAGGAAACCATTAAGGAATGCCGTTTGACGTCCATTTGCCATATCTCAAAATCATAGAATGCAGCAATTGCTAACATGATTCGGACGGACTTCAGCTTCGCTACGTGTGAGAAAGTCTCATCGTAGTCAACCCCTTGAACTTGTCGATAACCCTTAGCGACAAGCCTAGCTCTATAGATGGTCACGTTACCATCCGCGTCTGTCTTCTTCTTAAAGATCCATTTATTTTCTATGGCTCGCCGATCATCGGGCAAGTCAGTCAAAGTCCATACTTCGTTTTCATACATGGATCCTGTTGGGGATATTACTACTGGGCGTAAACCGGCCTACCTGGGCCGGGTTAACTTCATCAGTAGTTCAAAGGTGTTAAAGCCCAAAGAGGCAGATGAGGGCCCAAGGCCTGTAGTCGGTTTAAGACCTGTAGCTGCAAACCGGCTTAACATGTAAACTTGTATTGTAAGTTAGGAATAAGGAGAGACCAACCCGGATATGAGTATGAACCGGCGTTGGGGCTCTGTGGACCGACGGGCGTCACCCGTGTATATAAGGGGACGACCCGGCGGCGGTTCAAGGGCAGACAACAACTCGAGACATAGGCGAAGCTTGTTTGCTCCCTAGTCATCGAAACCCCATCAATTCCATCACAACTAGACGTAGGCTTTTACCTTCATAGAAGGGGCCGAACTAGTATAAACTCTCTTGCGTCCTTGCATCCGCTTTAACCCCTTCAAGCTAACCCATTGCGATGGCTCCACGACTAAGTCCTTTCTCTAGGACATCTGTCGTGGCAAAACCACGACAGTTGGCGCCCACCGTGGGGCTATCGCATGATGGTTTCCGGTTCTTGGAGGGCCGCTTTGAAGGACTCGAGGGCTACGCCGTAGGCCGGATGGCTAAGAGTCGTCGCGGCAAGCTCTACATCGATGATGCAGGCTGGGGCCCCATGGCCGGTTCAATTGAGTACGGATACCGGGTCCCCTTTGGTGGCATTCACGTTTTCATTGGCAAGATCGCTGAACCGGGCCCTGAGCCGGACATCTGCACCGACCTTGTCGAGACAGCTCAGCGTGCGCAATCCGCCCGGGTTAAACCGGCCGTGAAGCGTGCCTTCGTGGGAGTTATCCATGGAGGGAGTTATGAGGATGGATCGGAATTTCGCGGCGCGACCGTCGTTCATTCCGATGACGAGTCTTCGACCGGAGAAACCGAATCTCTTTATCAGCTACAAGATGGCCGGATTGGGAGCTGTTCCGATGGCGACAGTATTCCGGACTCCTCTAATCTACCCAACTGGGTTGGAATATTCATGGCCGAAACACAGGCGGCGCTTCATTCTTCGACAGCTGCGGCAGCGATCTCTGGTTTAGCAGTGGCGACGGCTGCCGGGGCAAGAGGCCCTGTGCGCCCGCCGGCTCAGGTTCTATCAGAACTATTTGATGCATTGGCTGTGCTTGTGGCGGAAATTAATCCACCGGATCAGGATGTTCACAACGCGGAGATTGCAAAGGTGAAGGAACAGATCACCCAGGCCAAGACAGATCTGGTGGCTGAGGATGCCAGGATGGCCGCAGAGCGGGCCGCTTTAGACGCCCAGGCCTACCGGCTTATGTTGGACCAGAGCGCGTCGCATGAAGTCATGAGGAGGAAGCACCGTTCCCGTTTACCTCCGGTTTTCGAGGCTAGAGACCTTTTCAACACTCCTGGACCAAGAGCCGGCAATCCGCTGGAGGGAAACCGGCCAGAAGCCCTTGGGACCGGTGCACCGGTTCAGCGTCGTCAGATGGACCCGCCTCATCAAAACGCCGTCGTACCTCAGGCCGCTTTAACGCCTCCGGGTCACTACTCCAACCCAATGGACAATCTCGTTGCCGCTGCTGCACGGCTGGAGGCCATTCCAATTGAAGGTGACTCGCCATAGGCAGTAGAGACGTGACGGGTCAAGGAGCTTCTGAGGACAGCTTTGGCCCAACAGGAAGCGTACTCGTACAGCCGCGACCGGATCCACTCTACCCCCCGTCCAAGCCGGAGCTATAGAAGACACATGGATGAACCGGCAGTGTCGAGTAACGAACGACGAGGAGCACCCCGCGATAACAACCCGGAAGGTGGTGCTGATAACGCTCAAGGAGTGGTGGACCGGGCCCATGCGCGCAGGGAGGTCGAGTTAGCTGCACAACATCAGGCTCGGCAGCTCACGCCGGTTCGCCCAACCACCTCGATTGAACCTGGTGTTACCTCTAGTTCTTTGGGGGTGCCTTGCCTTATCCCTGCTTTACGCAACGTAAGCCTGCCCAAGGATTTCAAGGGCCCGCGCAAGGTACCGAATTACACGGCGGATCAGCCTCCAGAGACATGGGTGGAGAGCTATGAGATGGCCATGGAAATGCTTGATATGGATGACGCGGTGTGTGCGAAGTATTTCACCATGATGCTTGAAGGAACGGCCCGTACTTGGTTGAAAAGCTTGCCGGCTAATTCTATCAGTTCATGGGCCCAGTTACGAGCCTGGTTTATTAGCAACTTCAAGGATACTTGTAAATAGCCTATGTCGATAGTAGACTTAGCTGCATGCGTCCAGGAGGAAGGAGAATCAACAACTGATTGGGTGCGCCAGGTCTCACAAGTGTTGCATTCCTAAGACCGCATCAACACTGACACTGCAGTATTAACTCTAGAAGGCAACTGCCGGTTTGGGCCCCTGAAGCTAAAGTTGGGGCGGATGAAGCGTCATTGCACCGACATGGGGACCCTCATGGCCGCTTTGGTGAAATATGATGATTCTAATAGCACCAAGGATCCCGAATCTGATGATGACAAGACAAGGAAGGGGAAGAAGAACAACAGTTCCAAAGGTCAGCAGCATCACTGGACAGGAAATGGTGGTGGAGGCAAGCGTAAAGCAGATGGTAACATGGACTTTGTGGCTAATACCAACGCACAGGACAATGGCCAGCGACGCAAGGGTAGACCGAAGAATTGTAATGGAGCACCCAACCCTAACCCAAACCGCCTGAACTACCTGTTAAACCAGCCATGTCCAAAACATGGGACGAAGGAGGTGCCAGCCAATCATCTTTGGAAAGATTGCTTTATTATGCAGGAGTTCAAGAATTCTAATACTTTCCAGTATGATCACGAATCTGGCGGTGGCTCAGGATCCGGGCCGGGTTACGGTGGAGGAAGTTCTGGTTTAGGGTTAAATGGTAATCCGGGCGGACATAATGGTCAAAGTAGTCAGAACTGCCAAGGTGGTTACAACCAACAGGAGCAACAGTCAGGTTACCAGAGCAACCCAAAACAGCTAAGTAGTGGGCAGTACCATGTCTTCACCACTAGCTTGGACAAGCGAGACCGGAAGGTTCAGAGGAGGGCGGTCAACTCTATTGAACCGGCCATATCCCGTTATCTACGTTGGTCTGAGCAGCCCATCATATGGAGCAGAGAAGATCATCCTCCCCAGGTCGATAATCTGGGTCAGTTGGCTCTGGTGGTGGCGCCTCAGGTGGGAGGTTATAAGTTCACCAAGGTGCTCATGGATGGAGGAAGCAGTATTAACATCCTGTACTATGAGACCTTCCGCCGTATGGGACTAACAGATAAGAATCTCAAACCGTCTGATACAGTATTCCACGGTGTGGTGCCCGACAGATCAGCGTATCCCGTTGGTAAGATAGCTCTGGAAGTGGCCTTTGGGGATGACCATGATTCCAGGTCAGAGACATTGATGTTTGAAGTGGTGAAAATCCAGAGTCCATATCACGCTCTGTTTGCGCGACTGACTTACGCCAAGTTTATGGCACGACCTTGTTATGTGTATTTGCAGCTCAAGATGCCGGGTCACGAGGGGACCATAACGATTCACAGAAGCCGTAAAATTGCTTTGGAGTGTGAGGAAGGAGGTGCGGCTTATGCCGAGTCGGTTTGTGCCACCGAGGAGTTAAAATACTATAAGGGCAATGTTGATCCGGGGGACATGACTCCGTTGAAAAAGCCAACTATGGAGCATGATCCGGCCTTGAAGTTGAAATCAGCAGCAGAAACTAAGCTTGTTGACTTCGTACCTGGCGATTCATCCAAGCAGTTCAGCATCAGTGCCAACTTGGATCCTAAATAGGAAAGCGCGCTAATCGAGTTCATCCGTGAGAATCGGGACATTTTTGTATGGAAGCCCTCTGACATGCCAGGTGTACCGAGGCAACTCGCTGAGCACACCCTTAATGTGGATCCTAAATATAAACCGGTGAAACAGTTCCTCCGCCGGTTTAACGAAGAAAGACGCAAGGGGATTGGAGAAGAAGTAGCCATGCTCTTAGCGGCTGGGTTTATTGTGGAAGTTTTTCACCCTGAGTGGCTTGCCAATCCGGTACTGGTCCTCAAGAAAAACGGCACCTGGCGCATGTGTGTGGGTTACACAGATCTTAATAAAGCTTGTCCAGCAGATCCTTTTGCCCTCTCCCATATTGATCAAATTATTGATGCTACGGCGGGTTGTGAGCGTTTAAGCTTTTTGGATGCATATTCTGGCTATCATCAGATCAAAATGGCAGTTAAGGACCAGGAGAAGACGGCATTTATAACTCCCTTTGGAGCCTTCTGCTATGTGTCTATGCCCTTCGGGCTCAAGAGTGCCCAGGCAACTTATCAATGGTGTGTACAAAATTGTCTTCACAAGAAGATTGGCCGTAATGTACATGCTTACGTGGACGATATCGTGGTTAAATCTAGGGAGAAGGAGAGTTTGATTGACGATTTGAAGGAAACTTTTGATAACCTGAGGACATACAAGATGATGCTTAATCCGGACAAATGTGTTTTCGGTGTACCGACGGGCAAGTTATTGGGTTTTCTGGTGTCCAATAGGGGAATTGAGGCTAATCCGGAGAAGATCACGGCCATCACCTCCCTGGCTAAACCAAAGTGTATCAATGATGTTCAACGACTGGCCGGCCGGATTGCAGCATTAAGCTGGTTTATCAGTCATCTTGGTGAGAAGGCAAT
The DNA here is from genome assembly GCA_034509565.1 of Triticum monococcum. Lineage (NCBI taxonomy): Eukaryota > Viridiplantae > Streptophyta > Magnoliopsida > Poales > Poaceae > Triticum > Triticum monococcum. Next base: position 578,351,743 of record CM067844.1, on the reverse strand, counting down.
TCCTTTGTATCAGATGTTGAAAAAGACGGATCAGTTTGTCTGGAGTTCTGCCGCTGATGAAGCATTTGAGGATTTAAAGCGGCAGCTGGCCAATCCGCCGGTGCTTGCCGCTCCCATTGACAAAGAGCCGCTGCTGCTATATGTTGCTGCCAATGTTCGGGCGGTCAGCGTGGCCATTGTCGTAGAATGGAAGGAGGCAGGTAAGGAGCATCCGGTTCAACGTCCGGTCTATTATATCAGCGAGGTACTAATCGAGTCCAAGCAAAGGTATCTGCATTCGCAGAAGCTGGTGTATGGAGTTTTTATGGCAAGCCGGAAGCTTAAACAATACTTCCAAGGGCACCCAATTACGATGGTCAGTTCTGCTCCTTCGGGGGATATCATCCAGAACCGGGAAGCTACTGGTCGGATTGCAAAGTCGTCTATAGAGCTGGGGCCGTACGGTTTGAAGTATGTGCCTCGGACAGCAGTTAAGTCTCAAGCGCTTGTTGATTTTATCAATGATTGGACGGAAATGCAAGCACCTGAAGAAAAGCTGGATCACACGTATTGGACTATCCATTTTGACGGATCCAGGCAGTTGGAAGGCTTGGTGGCTGGAGTGGTATTAACTTCCCCACGAGGTGATAAGTTTTGTTATGTTCTCTGCTTAATGTTCCCTTGTACTAACAATGCAGCTGAGTATGAAGCCTTGCTCCATGGTCTCCGGATGGCTAAGGAGATGAGCCTAAGTCGAGTTAAGTGCTTCGGTGACTCGGACCTTGTGGCTCAGCAAGTGTCTGGCACTTGGGACTCCAAGGACCCACTTATGGCAGCATATCGTCGTGAAGTGGATGCTGTTGCAGGTTATTTCAAAGGCTATCAAGTGGATCACGTGGACCGGCGGAAAAATGAAGCGGCGGACGCTTTAAGCCGGCTGGGCTCTCAGCGCAAACCGGTCCCGCCCAATGTGTTTCTGGATGTGCTGTACAACCCGTCGGTCAAGGTCCCAGGTGAAGAGGATTTGGCTATTCCTGATCCGGAGGCTCAATTAGTGGCAGCTATTCATGTTATTCCGGATTGGACGCTTCCTTACCTGGCATACAAGAACCGGGGCGAGTTGCCAGAGGATGAGATTCTGGCCCGACAGATAATCCGGCGATCCAAGTCCATGGCCATTATCAACGGTGAGTTACATCATTGCACTGTGTCAGGAGCTTTTCAACGCTGCGTGTCTCCTGAAGAAGGCCGTGAAATTTTACGTGAGATCCATGAAGGAGATTGTGGTCACCACTCCGGTTCAAAGTCTCTGGTGGCTAAAGCGTTTCGCCATGGCTTCTATTTGTTAACAGCTCATGCTGATGCGGAGGATCTGGTCAGACGATGTGATGGTTGCCAAAGGATTTCAAGACATGCTCATGTACCGGCTCAAGAATTGAGAATGATTCCAATTACTTGGCCGTTTGCGACTTGGGGGCTAGATATGGTTGGACCTTTCAAAAGATCCAAAGATAAGAAGACCCACCTCCTGGTGGCGGTTGACAAGTTTACAAAATGGGTGGAGGCAGAACCTGTTAGCAAGTGTGATGTGGCCACGACGGTTCAGTTCATCAAAAAGGTGATTTTCCGGTTTGGCTTTCTGCACAGTATTATCATAGATAATGGTACCAATTTATCCAAAGGTGCTATGAAAGAGTTCTGCGAACGGGAACACATCCGGCTCAATGTTTCATCAGTGGCGCATCCACAGTCCAATGGCCAAGCAGAAAGAGCTAACCAAGAGATCTTGAGAGGTATTAAGCCCCGGCTCATGGTTCCTCTGCAGAGAACGCCGGGTTGTTGGGTAGAAGAATTACCATATGTGTTATGGAGCATCAATACAACACCCAATAGATCAACAGGATACACACCATTCTTCATGGTTTATGGAGCAGAGGCGGTTCTCCCCAGTGATATCCGTCATGATTCACCTCGTGTGGCGGCTTATGTTGAAGAGAACAACGAGACAGCATGGCAAGATGCTTTGGACCGGTTGGACGAAGAGCGTGACGTCGCAGTCGCCCGATCGGCACTTTACCAGCAGGATCTTCGTCGTTATCATAGTCGCCGAGTCAGAACCAGAACCTTTCAGGAAGGAGATTTGGTGCTTCGGCTCATCCAAGACCAGACCGATATGCACAAGTTATCCCCACCTTGGGAGGGGCCTTTCGTGGTCAGCAAGAATCTGCACAATGGGTCGTACTATCTGATCGATATTCGAGAGCATAAAGACTCACGTACATCAGAGGAGGAGACCAACAGGCCATGGAACATAGCTCATCTTCGGCCTTACTGTACTTGAGCCATTGGCTATTCTTATGTACATAGTATGACAATGTATATATTATGATTAAATATAATAAACCGGAGCCTCAGCTAAAGCGGGGTATCTGTTCTTTTACATCATGCGAGGTTACACGGAGTTGCTCTAAAGCGGCCTCCGGTTTACCCCTTGAGTTAGCTTTACAAAAGCATCATATCACTTGGAGGATTGGTCGTGTCTGAACCAATACCATGCCTCTTGATAGGCGAAAGCCACCAGATCACTTGGGGACTTGGTCACGTCTGAACCAGTCATGCCTCTTGGTCGGCCTAAGGCCACAGAATCACTTGGGAGCTTGGTCGAACCCGAATCACGACCATGCCACTTGATCGACATAAATGCCACGGTTTCATTTGGAGACCTGGCTGACTAGAACCATAGTTACACCTAACGGGAGCTTGGTCGTGTTCGGCCATGGTAACACCATCTGATCAGCTTTAATAAACCTTTTTTGCATTTTCTTTATACTTTTCTTTGAAGGGTTTTTTTGCTTTTTTGTTATATTCTTAAACCGATAATTTTTTTAGATTGACGAAACACAGTTCACGTCAATCCGGAGACTGTTCACTCGTTTGTTAACAACCTCTTATGGAGTAACATGGAGTTTATTATAACCCGGCATGGTTTACCTAATAAACCGGCGTCATATATATACAGGAGCTGTTATCTCCTCCAACAGTGTGGGTTTGCAAAACTCCGCTTCAAGATTGGCCACGCCAACTTCATGCTCAACAATGGCAGGTATTATGTATCGCAAAAATTCGATCATATACTTAAGAATTTTTTGATGTTCTGGCTTTATATATGCAGACATCATATTCCGCCAGACGGTACAACCGCGGTGGCACTTCAAGAGTTTTTATTGCAGAAAAACACTTTGGAAAGTTCATCACTACAGGAAAAAATAAATTATGCATGAAGGCATATCAAACATCAAAAGCATCAGCTAGCCTATTACAAGGCAACACGGTGCCCATAATAATATCATTGTTTCTTGAAGGAGAGACAGTTTTAAAACCGGCTTCCAGTTCAGGCTTGGTCACCAGCCCGTCCTGATGGTTGTGGATCATCCTACATCGCTTCAGCCTCCGTTGCTCTACCCAGTGGCTGGAAATCAACAGTTGTCCAGTCGATTCCCATTAATGCTTGAAAAACAGCTTCATCATGGATCAGCAAGGACGGGTCAATATCGGGAGCATAAGTGTGCTTACGGACTGGAGGGATAAGATTTTCTGATTCATGAACCGGGGCAGCTATTCGCTTGTTCTAATTGTCATATTGAGCTTGATAACGAGACAAGTCTGCCTCTTCAACCAGTTGACAAGCTAGCGGACGCACCTCCCGGTTTATGGCTCGCTGATCCGCTTCACTAAATTCTGACCCATCTTCTGTCAAGCTGGGATAGCCTTGAGCCACTTCAATAGGATCCAAATCCGGCACCCAGGATTTGGCCCGCATTAAGGCATTAATCGCACTGGTTCGAGCAGCCGATTTCTTCAGCTCTTCAACCCGGGCGGGAAGCACTGACAGCTTCATCAGGGTATCTTGAATCAAAGTAGGCGCTGGTTTGTTGTGAGATGCGGTACAGATGATCCTGTTGGGGAACGTAGTAATTTCTAAAAATTTCCTACGCACACGCAAGATCATGGTGATGCATAGCAACGAGGGGGAGAGTCTGATCTACATACCCTTGTAGAACGCAACGGAAGCGTTGACACAACGTAGAGGAAGTAGTCGTACGTCTTCTTCCCGATCCGACCGATCCAAGCACCGTTACTCCGGCACCTCCGAGTTCTTAGCACACGTTCAGCTCGATGACGTTCCTCGGGCTCCGATCCAGCAAAGTGTCGAGGAAGAGTTCCGTCAGCACGACGGCGTGGTGACGATCTTGATGTTTCACCGACGCAGGGCTTCGCCTAAGCTCTACAACGATATGACCGAGGTGGAATTTAGTGGCAGGGGGCACCGCACACGGCTAAGGGACGATCAACAATGATCAATTGTGTGTCTCAAGAGGTGCCCCCTGCCCCCGTATATAAAGGAGCAACGGGGAGGGGTTCAGACGGTCAAGGGAGAGGGGCGCAGGAGGAGTCCTACTCCCACCGGGAGTAGGACTCCCCCCAATCCTATTCCTAATAGGAATCCTCAAGGGGGAAAGAGAGAAGGGGTGGCCGGCCACCTTCCCTAGTCCTAATAGGACTAGGGAAAGGGGGGAGGTGTGCAGCCCTCTATGGCAGCCCCTTTGACTTTTCCACTAAGGCCCAATAGGCCCATTTGCCTCCCGGGGGGTTCCGGTAACCCTCCCGGTATTCCGGTAAAATCCCGATTTCACCCGGAACACTTCCGATGTCCAAACATAGGCTTCCAATATCTCAATCTTTACGTCTCGACCATTTCGAGACTCCTCGTCATGTCCCCGATCTCATCCGGGACTCCGAACTCCTTCGGTACATCAAAACTCATAAACTCATAATATAACTGTCATCGAAACCTTAAGCGTGCGGACCCTACGGTTCGAGAACAATGTAGACATGACCGAGACACGTCTCCGGTCAATAACCAATAGCGGGACCTGGATGCCCATATTGGCTCCTACATATTCTACGAAGATCTTTATCGGTCAGACCGCATAAACATACGTTGTTCCCCTTGTCATCGGTATGTTACTTGCCCGAGATTCGATCGTCGGTATCCAATACCTAGTTCAATCTCGTTACCGGCAAGTCTCTTTACTTGTTCCGTAATACAACATCCTGCAACTAACTCATTAGTTGCAATGCTTGCAAGGCTTTAAGTGATGTGCATTACCGAGAGGGCCCAGAGATACCGCTCCGACAATCGGAGTGACAAATCCTAATCTCGAAATACGCCAACCCAACATCTACCTTTGGAGCCACCTATAGTACTCCTTTATAATCACCCAGTTACGTTGTGACGCTTGGTAGTACCCAAAGTGTTCCTCCGGCAAACGGGAGTTGCATAATCTCATAGTCATAGGAACATGTATAAGTCATGAAGAAAAGCAATAGCAACATACTAAACGATCGGGTGCTAAGCTAATGGAATGGGTCATGTCAATCAGATCATTCAACTAATGATGTGACCTCATTAATCAAATAACAACTCTTTGTTCATGGTTAGGAAACATAACCATCTTTGATTAACGAGCTAGTCAAGTAGAGGCATACTAGTGACACTGTGTTGGTCTATGTATTCACACATGTATTATGTGTCCGGTTAATACAATTCTAGCATGAATAATAAACATTTATCATGATATAAGGAAATAAATAATAAATTATTATTGCCTCTAGGGCATATTTCCTTCAGTCTCCCACTTGCACTAGGGTCAATAATCTAGATCACATCACCCTATGATTAACATCGATAGTTCACATCATCATGTGACCAATACCCAAAGGGTTTACTAGATTCAGTAATCTAGTTCACATTGCTATGTGACTAACACCCAAAGAGTACTAAGGTGTGATCATGTTTTGCTTGTGAGAGAATCTTAGTCAACGGGTCTGCCACATTCAGATCCACATGTATTTTGCAAATTTCTATGTCAACAATGCTCTGCATGGAGCTACTCTAGCTAATTGCTCCCACTTTCAATATATATCTAGACCGAGACTTAGAGTCATCTAGATTAGTGTCAAAACTTGCATCGGCGTAACCCTTTACGACGAACCTTTTGTCACGTCCATAATTGAGAAACATATCCTTATTTCACTAAGGATAATTCTGACCGCTGTCTAGTGATCTACTCCTAGATCACTATTGTACTCCCTTGCCAAAATCAGTGTAGGGTATACAATAGATCTGGTACACAGCATGGCATACTTTATAGAACCTATGGCCAAGGCACAGGGAATGACTTTCATTCTCTTTCTATCTTCTGCCGTGGTCGGGTTTTGAGTCTTACTCAATTTCACACCTTGTAACACAGGAAAGAACTCTTTCTTTGACTGTTCCATTTTGAACTACTTCAAAATCTTGTCAAGGTATGTACTCATTGAAAAAAACTTATCAAGCTTCTTGGTCTATCTCTATAGATCTTGGAGCTCAATATGTAAGCAGCTTCACCGAAGTCTTTCTTTGAAAAACTCCTTTCAAACACTCCTTTATGCTTTACAGAATAATTCTACATTATTTCCGATCAACAATATGTCATTCACATATACTTATCAGAAATGTTGTAGTGCTCCCACTCACTTTCTTTGTAAATACAGGCTTCACCGCAAGTCTGTATAAAACTATATGCTTTGATCAACTCATCAAAGCGTATATTCCAACTCCGAGATGCTTGCACCAGTCCACAGATGGATCGCTGGAGCTTGCACATTTTTTTAGCACCTTTAAGATTGACAAAACCTTCTTGTTGCATCACATACAACTCTTCTTTAATAAATCCATTAAGGAATGCAGTTTTGTTTATCCATTTACCAGATTTCATAAAATGCGGTAATTGCTAATATGATTCGGACAGACTTAAGCATAGATACGAGTGAGAAACTCTCATCGTAGTCAACACTTTGAACTTGTCGAAAACCTTTTGCGACAATTCTAGCTTTGTAGATAGTAACACTACTATCAACGTCCGTCTTCCTCTTGAAGATCCATTTATTTTCTATGGCTTGCCGATCATCGGGCAAGTCAACCAATGTCCATACTTTGTTTTCATACATGAATCCCATCTCAGATTTCATGGCCTCAAGCCATTTTGCCGAATCTAGGCTCATCATCGCTTCCTCATAGTTCGCAAGTTCATCATGGTATAGTAACATGACTTCCAGAACAGGATTACCGTACCACTCTGGTGCGGATCTCACTCTGGTTTACCTACGAGATTCGGTAGTAACTTGATCCGAAGTTACATGATCATCATCATTAGGTTCCTCACTAATTGGTATAGGTGTCACAGAAACAGTTTTCTGTGATGTACTACTTTCCAATAAGGGAGAAGGTACAATTACCTTATCAAGTTTTCTACTTTCCTCCCACTCACTTCTTTCGAGAGAAACTCCTTCTCTAGAAAAACTCCGAATTTAGCAACAAAAGTCTTGCCTTCGGATCTGTGATAGAAGGTGTAGCCAACTGTCTCCTTTGGGTATCCTATGAAGACATATTTCTCCGATTTGAGTTTGAGCTTATCGAGATGAAACTTTTTCACATAAGCATCGCAACTCCAAACTTTAAGAAACGACAGCTTAGGTTTCTTGCCAAACCATAGTTCACATGGTGTCATCTCAACGGATTTAGATGGTGCCCTATTTAACGTGAATGCAGCTGTCTCTAATGCATAACCCCAAAATGATAGTGGTAGATCGGTAAGATACATCATAGATTGTACTATATCCAATAAAGTACGGTTATGACGTTCGGACACACCATTATGCTGTGGTGTTCCAGGTGGCGTGCGTAGTGAAACTACTTCACTTTGTTTTAACTGAAGACCAAACTCGTAACTCAAATATCTTACCTCTGCGATCATATCGTAGAAACTTTTATTTTCTTGTCACAATGATTTTCCACTTCACTCTAAAATTCTTTGAACTGTTCAAATGTTTCAGACTTATGTTTCATCATTTAGATATCCCCATATCTGCTCAAATCATCTTGTGAAGGTTAGAAAATAATGATACCTGTTGCAAGCCTTAAATATTCATCGGACCACATACATCAGTATGTATGATTTTCAACAAATCTGTTTCTTGCTTCATTGTTCTGGAGAACGGCGTTTTAGTCATCTTGCCCATAAGGCATGGTTCGCAAGCATCAAGTGATTCATAATCAAGTGATTCCAAAAGCCCATCAGCATGGAGTTTCTTCGTGCGCTTTATACCAATATGACCTAAACGGCAGTGCCACAAATAAGTTGCACTATCATTATTAACTTTGCATCTTTTGGTTTCAATATTATGAATACGTGTATCACTACGATCGAGATCCAACGAACTTGTTTCATTGGGTGTATGACCATCGAAGGTTTTATTCATGTAAACAGAACAACAATTATTCTCTGACTTTAATGAATAACCGTATTGCAATAAACATGATCAAATCATATTCATGCTCAACGCAAAAACCAAATAACACTTATTTAAGTTCAACACTAATCCCGAAAGTATAGGGGAGTGTGCGATGATGATCATATCAATCTTGGAACTACTTCCAACACCCATCGTCACTTCACCCTTAACTAGTCTCTGTTTATTCTGCAACTCCTGTTTCGAGTTACTACTCTTAGCAACTGAACCAATATCAAATACCGAAGGGTTGCTATAAACACTAGTAAAGCACACATCAATAACATGTATATCAAATATACTTTTGTTCATTTTGCCATCCTTCTTATCCGCCAAATACTTGGGGCAGCTCCACTTCCAGTGACTAGTCCCTTTGCAGTAGAAGCACTTAGTCTCAGGCTTAGTATCAGACTTGGGCTTCTTCACTTGAGCAACAACTTGCTTGCCGTTCTTCTTGAAGTTCCCCTTCTTCCCTTTGCCCTTTTCTTGAAACTAGTGGTCTTGTCAACCATCAACACTTGATGTTTTTCTTGATTTCTACCTTCGTTGATTTCAGCATCACAAAGAGCTTGGGAGTTGTTTCTGTTATCCCTTCCATATTATAGCTCATCACGAAGTTCTACTAACTTGGTGATGGTGACTAGAGAATTCTGTCAATCACTATCTTATCTGGAAGATTAACTCCCACTTGATTCAAGCGATTGTAGTACCCAGACAATCTGAGCACATGCTCACTGGTTGAGCGATTCTCCTCCATCTTTTAGCTATAGAACTTGTTGGAGACTTCATATCTCTCAACTCAGGTATTTGCTTGAAATATTAACTTCAACTCCTGGAACATCTCATATGGTCCATGACATTCAAAACGTCTTTGAAGTCCCGATTCTAAGCCATTAAGCATGGTGCACTAAACTATCAAGTAGTCATCATATTGAGCTAGCCAAACGTTCATAACGTCTGCATCTGCTCCTGCAATAGGTCTATCACCTAGCGGTGCATCAAGGACATAATTCTTTTGTGCAGCAATGAGGATAAACCTCAGATCACGGATCCAATCCGCATCATTGCTACTAACATCTTTCAACACAATTTTCTCTAGGAACATATCAAAATAAACACAGGGAAGCAACAACGCGAGCTATTAATCTACAACATGATTTGCAAAATACTACCAGGAATAAGTTCATGATAAACTTAAGTTCAATTTAATCATATTACTTAAGAACTCCCACTTAGATAGACATCCCTCTAATCCTCTAAGTGATCACGTGATCCAAATCAACTAAACCATGTCCGATCATCACGTGAGATGGAGTAGTTTCATCGGTGAACATCATTATGTTGATCATATCTACTATATGATTCACGCTCGACGTTTCGGTCTCCGTGTTCCGAGGCCATATCTGTATATGCTTGGCTCGTCAAGTATAACCTGAGTATTCCGCGTGTGCAACTGTTTTGCACCCGTTGTATTTGAACGTAGAGCCTATCACACCCGATCATCACGTGGTGTCTCAGCACGAAGAACTTTCGCAACGGTGCATACTCAGGGAGAACACTTCTTGATAATTTAGTGAGAGATCATCTTATAATGCTACCGTCAATCAAAGCAAGATAAGATGCATAAAAGATAAACATCACATGCAATCAGTATAAGTGATATGATATGGCCATCATCATCTTGTGCTTGTGATCTCCATCTCCGAAGCACCGTGATGATCACCATCGTCACCGGCGCGACACCTTGATCTCCATCGTAGCATCGTTGTCATCTCGCCAATCTTATGCTTCCACGACTATCACTACTGCTTAGCAATAAAGTAAAGCATTACATCGCTATTGCATTGCATACAATAAAGCGACAACCATATGGCTCCTGCCAGTTGCCGATAACTTGATTACAAAACATGATCATCTCATACAATAAAATTAGCATCATGCCTTGACCATATCACATCACAACATGCCCTGCAAAAACAAGTTAGACGTCCTCTACTTTGTTGTTGCAAGTTTTACGTGGCTGCTACGGGCTTAAGTAAGAACTTATCTCACCTACGCATCAAAACCACAACGATAGTTCGTCAAATAGACTCCGTTTTAACCTTCTCAAGGACCGGGCGTAGCCACACTTGGTTCAACTAAAGTTGGAGAGACAGTCTTCCGCAAGCCATCTATGTGCAAAGCACGTCGAGGGAACCGGTCTCGCGTAAGAGTACGCGTAAGGTTGGTCCGGATCGTCTCGTCCAACAATACCGCCAAACCAAAGTATGACATGCTGGTAGGCAGTATGACTTGTATCGCCCACAACTCACTTGTGTTCTACTCGTGCAAATAACATCAAACCATAAAAAACTAGGCTCGGATGCCACTGTTGGGGAACGTAGTAATTTCAAAAAATTTCCTATGCACACGCAAGATCATGGTGATGCATAGCAACGAGGGGGAGAGTCTGATCTACATACCCTTGTAGATCGCAACGGAAGCGTTGACACAACATAGAGGAAGTAGTCGTACGTCTTCTTCCCGATCCGACCGATCCAAGCACCGTTACTCCGGCACCTCCGAGTTCTTAGCACACGTTCAGCTCGATGACGTTCCTCGGGCTCCGATCCAGCAAAGCATCGAGGAAGAGTTCCGTCAGCACGACGGCGTGGTGACGATCTTGATGTTTCACCGACGCAGGGCTTCGCCTAAGCTCTACAACGATATGACCGAGGTGGAATTTAGTGGCAGGGGGCACCGCACACGGCTAAGGGCCGATCAACAATGATCAATTGTGTGTCTCAAGAGGTGCCCCCTGCCCCCGTATATAAAGGAGCAAGGGGGAGGGGTTCGGCCGGCCAAGGGAGAGGGGCGCAGGAGGAGTCCTACTCCCACCGGGAGTAGGACTCCCCCCCAATCCTATTCTTAATAGGAATCCTCAAGGGGGAAAGAGAGAAGGGGTGGCCGGCCACCTTCCCTAGTCCTAATAGGACTAGGGAAAGGGGGAGGTGCGCAGCCCTCTATGGCAGCCCCTTTCACTTTTCCACTAAGGCCCAATAGGCCCATTTGCCTCCCGGGGGGTTCCGGTAACCCTCCCGGTATTCCGGTAAAATCCCGATTTCACCCGGAACACTTCCGAGGTCCAAACATAGGATTCCAATATATCAATCTTTACGTCTCGACCATTTCGAGACTCCTCGTCATGTCCCCGATCTCATCCGGGACTCCGAACTCCTTCGGTACATCAAAACTCATAAACTCATAATATAACTGTCATCGAAACCTTAAGCGTGCGGACCCTACGGTTCGAGAACAATGTAGACATGACCGAGACACGTCTCCAGTCAATAACCAATAGCGGGACCTGGATGCCCATATTGGCTCCTACATATTCTACGAAGATCTTTATCGGTCAGACCGCATAACAACATACGTTGTTCCCTTTGTCATCGGTATGTTACTTGCCCGAGATTCGATCGTCAGTATCCAATACCTAGTTCAATCTCGTTATCGGCAAGTCTCTTTACTCGTTCCGTAATACAACATCCTGCAACTAACTCATTAGTTGCAATGCTTCCAAGGCTTTAAGTGATGTGCATTACCGAGAGGGCCCAGAGATACCTCTCCGACAATCGGAGTGACAAATCCTAATCTTGAAATACGCCAACCCAACATCTACCTTTGGAGCCACCTGTAGTACTTGTTTATAATCACCCAGTTACGTTGTGACGTTTGGTAGTACCCAAAGTGTTCCTCCGGCAAACGGGAGTTGCATAATCTGATAGTCATAGGAACATGTATAAGTCATGAAGAAAAGCAATAGCAACATACTAAACGATCGGGTGCTAAGCTAATGGAATGGGTCATGTCAATCAGATCATTCAACTAATGATGTGACCTCGTTAATCAAATAACAACTCTTTGTTCATGGTTAGGAAACATAACCATCTTTGATTAACGAGCTAGTCAAGTAGAGGCATACTAGTGACACTGTGTTGGTCTATGTATTCACACATGTATTATGTGTCCGGTTAATACAACTCTAGCATGAATAATAAACATTTATCATGATATAAGGAAATAAATAATAACTTTATTATTGCCTCTAGGGCATATTTCCTTCAGATCCGCTCTGCACCAGTATACAGCTGTTCGACCAACGTGTAGACGGCTTTCAATTTTTTCCGCACATCTGAGCCCAAGTGACCAGTACGTGTCCCTGAAATATTATAAGGGTTAAACCGGCAGCTCTATAAGAAGGCCAAATCAATTCAGAAGTCAAAATGGCTTACCAAAGATGGCAGTGGTCATAGTATGCACGTGCCGATTTATGCTGGTCAATTCTTCTGCCACCGGTTTGAGTGCAGCCTCGGCATCCTCTGCTCGCTTGATTAAAGCGGATTTTTCAGTAGCCCAATCCGCCTGCTTCTTCTTAAAGCTCTCCTTAAGCTGCTCCATGGCACTTAAAGCACTGTCTAACTCCTCTTTTGCTTTGGAGGTTTCAGCTTGTTGGGTTTTCAGATTTTCTTGGAGGTCGGCGGTTTGGCTTTCTTTCGTTTTCAGCTCAGCCTGCATGCAGACAGTTATATGCTTCAATACAACGGTACAAGGATTGAAGTACCAACCACATAACAAGTTATGCACTTGATACTTGGGGGCTAATGCATATTCGATCTTCATCTTTCAATTGCTTATAAAGTCCCAAGATCAATACAAGTATTCAACTTGGCACTTGGGGGCTAATGACTATTTGCTCGTGTATATTGTGATACAGTAGTTTCAATTATTTAAAAGTACCGGTTTACCTATGCTAAAGTTGAACCAGCCCTTGGGGGATACATCAGTGAATTTCAAAGAATTAAGGTTTACATTAGTAAGTCCCAGTTTGCAAGAAGATTGCAAACCGGCCCTTAGGGGCTAGGAGAATCAGCAAGAATTGAAGCATACAACCAGCAAGGAGCATATGGAAATTACCTCGTATTTATCTTTCATCATGTTAACCAGACCGGCTTCATAGTCACGACTGGTATACAACCGGTTCAGGTAGCCAGAATGGATATGTTGGGCGTTCAGAGCAGCATAAGTCGTCAGATCAGCGCTCCACTTGCCTTTGCCAAAGGCAGCAAGTTCTTCTTTGCCAGAGCGTTTGGACAAAGTGACATGATTGGCTGGCTTGGTGTGGCCAGTGCCAGTAATGACAACATCATAATCTTGGGTACCGCCGGTTTGCACTGGGGCCGTTGGCTTATCAGCAGGTTTGGCTGGACCGGTGGAGCTTTCAATCCGGATGGAACCTGTGGGCAGACTGACAGGACCTGAGGCATCAGTAGGTCTCTCTTCAGCAATAAGATTGTCGTCTTGTTGTGGTGGATCATTGGGTGCATCCTCAGGAATAGCCACTTCAACATTAGGTGTTTTGCCTGGTTCAAGAATGACATCTTCTTCGGCCGCTTTGTCCAGGCGGGCTTTTTTGCTTGGCCGAGGTTTGGCCCTGAGAAGAATAACAAAATCAAATACAGCATATGTTCTAAGGCGATATACTGCAAATATCACAATAAGTATAACCTACCCAAGCACCGTTTTGAGCGGTGGGACTTGAGTCGCCGATGACTCGCAAGAAGAGGAGTGGGAAGTAACCTGGTAATCAGAGTTAGACGGATTAAGAGGTTGACGAAAGCAGCCCGCTTCAGGACAAGCACTGACAAGCAAATTAGAGACCTCTGAATGGCGTTTCCGAACCAGACTGTTCGGTAAACCGGCGGAGGTAACTACCTGGCCGCTGTGCCGGGTTGTGCGACGGGCTTCGTGTTGTTGGGTCTTCATAAGAAATTTAGGATCCAAATAAGCAAGAGGATGAGAAAATTTAACTTTCCGGTTTGCCTGGCGGATTTTTTGTGAAGGCAAGGTTTCTGAATCGGAAGAGAGAATAATTACCTCTGCAATATCCGCGTGGCTGGCTTTGGCATCATCCTGACAAATATCATCATCAATAAGACGTATGAGAAGTAAACCAAGTAAGTCAAGTTCTACCTCAAAGTCCGGGTTACCCACATCATCATCAGGGGCCGGATTAGAAGATGCAGTCATTCGTTTCCTGTGGGCAGTCTTCTTCACGACTTTAGTCTTTTGCCGAGTTGCTTTCTCCGGTTTGTCTGGCTTTTCTGGTTTTTCCTGCGGCAGTTTCTTGCTCCAAAATGGATCATTGCCCTGATCGCACAGACATTGATATTAAACAATGACCAGACATATCAACAACAGATTCAGCAAAGAGAAAAATCAAAATCTTACAGCTGGTGGTTTGTTGCTGGCACAGAAGGGAAGCAAGCCAGTTCTAGCGCAGACGTGTTCCAGTTTGTTCAGCATCTTATTCACAGCTTCTGTGATTTCTTCATGAGAAAGCTGGATTTTGCAATGTCGCTGTGGGTCATCAACACTGTCAGTGTACTCACACATCAAACAGGAGCGCCGACTAAGGGGCAGTATGCTACATGATATCCAACAGCGAGCCAGATCAACCCCTGTTAAACCGTTGGCCATAAAGCCTCTGAGCTTTGACAGTAAAGGAGCATATTTGCTTCACTCTTGGGCAGTCAATGTTTGAGGAAAAGGATGAGTATTGCTGAGCCGCTCCGGACGAAAACCAGGCAAGGGATTCTCACCAGCAGGGGAGGTGTCTTTGCAGTAAAACCATGTCTGATTCCATTCTTTGGGGTGGCTGTGCAGTTTAGCATGAGGGTATGTGACCTCTTTCCTTTTCTGAATCGCCACGCCACCCAACTCCGTATTAGAGCCATCAGTAAACTCGGTACGGTGGTTTAGATGGAAAAGATCTCTGAACAATTCCACTGTGGGCTCTTCTTGAAAGAACACCTCACAAAGCACTTGGAAGTGACACATATTGGAAACAGAGTTGGGGCCAGTGTCTTGGGGATGAAGTTGGAAGTCGGCTAAGACATCCTGGTAAAATTTAGAACAGGGCGGTTTAAAGCACCGGGCTAGGTGATCTACGAAAACAATGACCTCTCCTTCTCGAGGTGTGGGAGGACATTCTTGGCCAGGAGCCCTCCAATGGATGGTATCTTTGCTGTCTAAAGCGCCAATCAAGACTAGATCGTCAAGTTCAGCCTCTGTGATGTGAGAAGGAACCCAATTGCACTCATACACTTGCTTGGCCATGAGGAAATCTACAAGGTAGAAGATCCTGGTTCAAAAATGCATTGATCAAGGTATATTGGTATGCGTAATGTTAAACCGGAGACATATCTATCTAACGTAGAGTTTATGAAGCAACAACATCTGGCGGTTCAACTAGGGGACTAATGATATATACCAGGTTGGAAAAAAAATTCTACAAGGTTAAACCGCCTGACCTACACATGAAGACTGCTGAGATAGCGCATGGCTAAGTATACAGAAACAGATTTCACACGTTTTCTCTACGACGATGGATCTGAAGCCAGTTCAGAAAAGAGGAAAAATATTCAAAAGCTTAAAGCAGAATAGTATTGATTCAATGAGCAGAAAAATATGTGAGATCTAGGGACTTGAGCATGAAACTATAGGCGGATGCTAAAAGCTACTACTAATCAGAGCAGGGTTTCACAGATCTATCCAGAGGTCTGGGTATGAGTATGAATAGTTGATGGGGCACCGCAAGGGCATGGAACCCTAGAACGGATCTAGGTCAAGAAAAGCAGAGGACTTACCGGAGCTGAGGGAGACGCGGAAGATCGCCGCGATTTTCTGGTGCGTTCAGGTTGATGCAGCGGCCCAAGACGGTGCAGAGGTCAACGGCAGTGGCGGAGCTTCGAAGCTGGCGACGCGAGGAAGACGAAGAGAAAGGCGACGCGAGGAAGACGAAGAGAAAGGGGACGAAGGGGAAAAAGAGATGACCCTTCGGTCCTATTTATAAGGCAAGAGACATGTGGTAGGTGCATGAATCAAGGAACCATAAATCTTGGAAGCGGAGCTGTCGCCTCGGTTATCGCGGATCTATTAAACAAAGAAGATATCATGAATGTTGTCTCTATGATGACGTCATGCCGGTTTATAGCAGCCAGAGAAGGTGACATCAAAGCGGTTCAACAACTACAAGAAGATGTTGAAGACGAAGATTTTTTGCTAAGGATTGACATGAACCCGTTCAAATCAATCTGTGGCCTAATGTTGGGGATATTACTACTGGGCGTAAACCGGCCTACCTGGGCCGGGTTAACTTCATCAGTAGTTCAAAGGTGTTAAAGCCCAAAGAGGCAGATGAGGGCCCAAGGCCTGTAGTCGGTTTAAGACCTGTACCTGTAAACCGGCTTAATATGTAAACTTGTATTGTAAGTTAGGAATAAGGAGAGACCAACCCGGATACGAGTATGAACCAGCGTTGGGGCTCTGTGGACCGACGGGCGTCACCCGTGTATATACGGGGACGACCCGGCGGCGGCTCGAGGGCAGACAACAACTCGAGACATAGGTGAAGCTTTTTTGCTCCCTAGTCATCAAAACCCCATCAACTCCATCACAACTAGACGTAGGCTTTTACCTTCATAGAAGGGGCCGAACTAGTATAAACTCTCTTGCGTCCTTGCGTCCGCTTTAACCCCTTCAAGCTAACCCGTTGCGATGGCTCCACGACTAAGTCCTTTGCCTAGGACATCTGCCATGACAAAACCACGACAGATCCTATCTCGGATTTCATGGCTTCCAGCCATTTGTCGGAATCCGGGCCCGCCATCGCTTCTTCATAGTTCGAAGGTTCACCGTTGTCTAACAACATGATTTCCAAGACAGGGTTGCCGTACCACTCTGGTGTGGAACGTGTCCTTGTGGACCTACGAAGTTTAGTAGCAACTTGATCTGAAGTTTCATGATCATCATCATTAACTTCCTCTCTAGTCGGTGCAGGCACGTCAGGAACATTTTCTTGAGTTGCGCCACTTTCCGGTTCAAGAGGTAATACTTCATCAAGTTCTACTTTCCTCCCACTTAGTTCTTTCAAGAGAAACTCTTTCTCTAGAAAGGATCCATTCTTGGCAACAAAGATCTTGCCTTCGGATCTAAGGTAGAAGGTATACCCAATAGTTTCTTTAGAGTATCATATGAAAACGCATTTTTCCGACTTGGGTTCGAGCTTTTCAGGTTGAACTTTCTTGACATAGCATCACATCCCCAAACTTTTAGAAACGACAGCTTAGGTTTCTTCCCAAACCATAATTCATACGGTGTCGTCTCAACGGATTTCGACGGAGCCCTATTTAAAGTGAATGTGGCAGTCTCTAAAGCATAGCCCCAAAATGATAGTGGTAAATTGGTAAGAGACATCATAGATCGCACCATATCTAATAGAGTGCGATTACGACGTTCGGACACACCATTACGCTGAGGTGTTCCAGGCGGCGTTAGTTGTGAAACTATTCCACATTTTCTTAAGTGTGTGCCAAATTCGTGACTCAAGTATTCTCCCCCACGATCTGATCGCAAGAATTTGATTTTCCTGTCATGTTGATTGTCAACCTCACTCTGAAATTCCTTGAACCTTTCAAAGGTCTCAGACTTGTGTTTCATTAAATAGACATACCCATATCTACTCAAGTCATCAGTGAGGGTGAGAACATAACGATAGCCACCGCGAGCCTCAACACTCATTGGACCGCACACATCAGTATGTATGATTTCCAATAACTTGGTTGCTCGCTCCATTGTTCCTAAGAACGGAGTCTTGGTCATTTTACCCATGAGGCATGGTTCGCACGTGTCAAATGATTCGTAATCAAGAGACTCTAAAAGTCCATCTGCATGGAGCTTCTTCATGCGTTTGACACCTATGTGACCAAGGCGGCAGTGCCACAAGTATGTGGGACTCTCATTATCAACCTTACATCTTTTGGTATTCACACTATGAATATGTGTAGTATTACGCTCGAGATTCATTAAGAATAAACCATTCACCATTGGAGCATGACCATAAAACATATCTCTCATATAAATAGAACAACCATTATTCTCGGATTTAAATGAGTAGCCATCTCGAATTAAACGAGATCCTGATACAATGTTCATGCTCAAAGCTGGCACTAAATAACAATTATGGAGGTTTAAAACTAATCCCATAGGTAAATGTAGAGGTAGCGTGCCGACGACGATCACATCGACCTTGGAACCATTCCCGACGCGCATCGTCACCTCGTCCTTCGCTAGTCTCCGCTTATTCTGCAGCTCCTGCTTTGAGTTACAAATGTGAGCAACTGCACCGGTATCAAATACCCAGGAGCTACTACGAGTACTGGTAAGGTACACATCAATTACATGTATATCACATATACCTTTCGTGATGCCGGCCTTCTTGTCCGCTAAGTATTAGGGGCAGTTCCGCTTCCAGTGACCACTTCCCTTGCAATAAAAGCACTCAGTCTCGGGCTTGGGTCCATTCTTTGGCTTCTTCCCGGCAGCTTGCTTACCGGGTGCGGCAACTCCCTTGCCGTCCTTCTTGAAGTTCTTCTTACCCTTGCCTTTCTTGAACTTAGTGGTTTTATTCACCATCAACACTTGATGTTCCTTTTTGACTTCTACCTCTGCTGATTTCAGCATTGCAAATACTTCAGGAATGGTCTTTTCCATCCCCTGCATATTGAAGTTCATCACAAAGCTCTTGTAGCTCGGTGGAAGCGACTGAAGGATTCTGTCAATGACCGCGTCATCCGGGAGATTAACTCCCAGCTGAGTCAAGCGGTTATGTAACCCAGACAGAGTATGTGCTCACTGACAGAACTGTTTTCCTCCATCTTATAGCTGAAGAACTTGTCGGAGACATCATATCTCTCGACCCGGGCATGAGCTTGAAAAACCATTTTCAGCTCTTCGAACATCTCATATGCTCTGTGTCTCTCAAAACACTTTTGGAGCCCCGGTTCTAAGCTGTAAAGCATGCCGCACTGAACGAGGGAGTAATCATCAGTACGTGGCTGCCAAGCGTTCATAACGTCTTGTTATGCAGGGAGAGCAGGTGCTTCACCTAGCGGTGCTTGTAGGACATAATCTTTCTTGGCAGCTATGAGGATGATCCTCAGGTTCCGGACCCAGTCCGTATAGTTGCTGCCATCGTCTTTCAGCTTGGTTTTCTCTAGGAACGCGCTGAAGTTGAGGACAATGTTGGCCATTTGATCTACAAGACATGTTGTAAAGGTTTTAGACTAAGTTCATGATAATTAAGTTCATCTAAATTTTTCAATGAACTCCCACTCAGATAGACATCCCTCCTGTCATCTAAGTATAACATGATCCGAGTTAACTAGGTCGTGTCTGATCATCACGTGAGACGGACTAGTCAACGTCGGTGAACATCTTCATGTTGATCGTATCTTCTATACGACTCATGCTCGACCTTTCGGTCTTCTGTGTTCCGAGGCCATGTCTGTACATGCTAGGCTCTTCAAGTCAACCTAAGTGTTTGCATGTGTAAATCTGTCTTACACCCGTTGTATGTGAACATTGGAATCTATCACACCCGATCATCACGTGGTGCTTCGAAACAACGAACTGTCGCAAAGGCGCACAGTTAGGGGAAACACTTTCTTGAAATTATTATGAGGGATCATCTTATTTACTACCGTCGTTCTAAGTAAACAAGATGCAAAATCATGATAAACATCTCATGCAATCAAATAATAGTGACATGATATGGCCAATATCATATAGCTCATGTGATCTCCATCTTGGGGCTCCATGATCATCTTGTCACCGGCATGACACCATGATCTCCATCATCATGATCTCCATCATCGTGTCTCCATGAAGTTTCTCTCCAACTATTACTTCTACTACTATGGCTAACACGTTTAGCAATAAAGTAAAGTAATTTACATGGCGTTCCTCAATGACACGCAGGTCATACAAAAAATAAATACAACTCCTATGGCTCCTGCCGGTTGTCATACTCATCGACATGCAAGTCGTGATTCCTATTACAAGAACATGATCTCGTACATCACATATATCATTCATCATTCATCACAACTTTGGCCATATCACATCACAAAACACTTGCCGCAAAAACAAGTTAGACGTCCTCTAATTGTTGTTGCAAGTTTTTACGTGGCTGCGAGAGGGTTCTAGCAAGAACGTTTTCTTACCTACGTTAAAGCCACAACGTAATTTGTCAACTTCTATTTACCCTTCATAAGGACCCTTTTCATCGAATCCGCTCCAACTAAAGTGGGAGAGACAGACACCCGCCAGCCACCTTATGCAACTAGTGCATGTCAGTCGGTGGAACCGGTCTCACGTAAGCGTACGTGTAAGGTTGGTCCGGGCCGCTTCATCCCACAATACCGCTGAAGAAAAATAAGACTAGTAGCGGCAAGAAAGTTGACAACATCTACACCCACAACAAATTGTGTTCTACTCGTGCAAACAGAACTACGCATAGACCTAGCTCTGATACCACTGTTGCGGAACGTTGCAGAAAACAAAAAAATTTCCTACGTTTTCACCAAGATCCATCTATGAGTTCATCTAGCAATGAGTGATCGGATGCATCTACATACCTTTGTAGATCGCGAGCGGAAGCGTTCAAGGAACGGGGATGAAGGAGTCGTACTCGTCGTGATCCAAATCACCAGAGATCCTAGCGCCGAACGGACGGCACCTCCGTGTTCAACACATGTACGGTCAGCGTGACGTCTCCTCCTTCTTTATCTAGCAAGGGGGAAGGAGTGGTTGATGAAGATCCAGCAGCACGACGGCGTGGTGGTGGATGTAGCAGTCACCATAGCAGGGCTTCGCCGAGCTTCTGTGAGAGGGAGAGGTGTAGCAGGGGAGAGGGAGGCGCCAAGGCTTCAGGGTGCGGCTGCCCCTCCCTCCCCCCCTTTATATAGGCCCCCTGGGGGGGCGCCGGCCCTGGAGATTGAAACTCCCAAGGGGGCGGCCAGGGGGGTGGGGTACCCCCCAAGGCAAGTGGGGAGCCCCCCACCCTAGGGTTTCCAACCCTAGGCACAGGGGGTGGGCCAAGGGGGGTGCACCAGCCCACTATGGGCTGGTTCCCCTCCCCACTTCAGCCCATGGGGACCTCTGGGATGGGTGGCCCCACCCGATGGACCCCCGAGACCCTTCCGGTGGTCCCGGTACAATACCGGTGACTCCCGAAACTCTCCCGATGGCCGAAACTGCACTTCCTATATATAATTCTTCACCTCCGGACCATTTCGGAACTCCTCGTGACGTCCGGGATCTCATCCAGGACTCCGAACAACTTTTGGGTTACTGCATACTCATATCTCTACAACCCTAGTGTCACCGAACCTTAAGTGTGTAGACCCTACGGGTTCGGGAGACATGTAGACATGACCGAGACGACTCTCCGGTCAATAACCAACAGCGGGATCTGGATACCCATGTTGGCTCCCACATGCTCCTCGATGATCTCATTGGATGAACCCCGATGTCGAGGATTCAAGCAACCCCGTATACAATTCCCTTTGTCAATCGATATGTTACTTGCCCGAGATTCGATTATCGGTATCCCAATACCTCGTCCAATCTCGTTACCGGCAAGTCACTTTACTCATACTATAATTCATGATCCCGTGACCAGGCACTTGGTCACTTTGAGCTCATTATGATGATGCATTACCGAGTGGGCCCAGAGATACCTCTCCGTCATATGGAGTGACAAATCCCAGTCTCGATTCGTGCCAACCCAACAGACACTTTCGGAGACACATGTAATATACCTTTATAGTCACCCAGTTACGTTGTGACATTTGGTACACCCAAAGCACTCCTACGGTATCCGGGAGTTACACGATCTCATGGTCTAAGGAAAAGATACTTGACATTGGAAAAACTCTAGCAAACGAACTATACGATCTTGTGCTATGTTTAGGATTTGGTCTTGTCCATCACATCATTCTCCTAATTATGTGATCTCGTTATCAATGACATCCAATGTCCATAGTCAGGAAACCATGACTATCTGTTGATCAGCGAGCTAGTCAACTAGAGGCTTACTAGGGACATGTTGGTGTCTATGTATTCACACATGTATTATGATTTCCGGATAACACAATTATAGCATGAATACAAGACAATCATCATGAACAAGGAAATATAATAATAATCCTTTTATTATTGTCTCTAGGGCATATTTCCAACAAAAACAAGAGACTCCCTATCATAAACATCATGGTACTACTTTGAAGCACAAGTGTGGAAAAAGGATAGTAGCATTGCCCCTTTTTATTTGTTTTTTCTTTTTTTTCTTTTTTGGGCCTTTTTTGGGACAATTCTCTATTAACGATGATCATCACACTTATATTTATTTACAACTCAATGATTACAACTCGATACTAGAACAAAATATGACTCTATATGAATGCCTCCGGTGGTGTACCAGGATGAGCAATGAATCAAGAGTGACATGTATGAAATAATATGCATGGTGGCTTTGCCACAAATACGATGTCAACTACATGATCATGCAAGGCAATATGACAATAAATGAAACAGTGGAAAGTTGCATGGCAATATATCTCGGAATGGCTATGGAAATGCCATAATAGGTAGGTATGGTGGCTGTTTTGAGGAAGATATAAGGAGATTTATGCGTGATCGAAAGTATCGTATCACGGGGTTTGGATGCACCAGCGAAGTTTGCACCAACTCTCAAGGTGAGAAAGGGCAATGCATAGTACCGAAGAGGCTAGCAAAGATGGAAGGGTGAGAGTGCGTATAATCCATGGACTCAACATTAGTCATAAAGAACTCACATACTTGTTGCAAAAATCTACAAGTCATCAAAAACCAAGCACTACGTGCATGCTCCTAGGGGGATAGATTGGTAGGAAAAGACCATCGCTCGTCCCCGACCGCCACTCAATCAAAGAACACCTCATGTTTCAAATTTGTTACACAATGTGTACCATACGTGCATGCTATGGACTTGCAAACTTCAACACAAGTATTTCTCAAATTCACAACTACTCAACTAGCACAACTTTAATATCACTATTTCCATATCTCAATACAATCATCAAGTATCAAACTTCTCTTAGTATTCAATGCACTTATATGATAGTTTTTATTGTATCCATCTTGGATGCCTATCATATTAGGACTAATTTTATAGCCAAAGCAAATTACCATGCTGTTATAAAGGACTCAAAATAATAAGCATGAGAGATCAATAACTTCTATAAAATATAACCACCACCGTGCTCTAAAAGATATAAGTGAAGCCCTAGAGCAAAATTATTTAGCTCAAAAGATATAAGTGAAGTACAAAGAGTATTCTAATAAATTTTGATTAATGTGTGTCTCTCCCCAAAAGGTGTGTACATCAAGGATGATTGTGATGAACTAAAAAGCAAATACTCAAATCATACAAGACGCTCCAAGTAAAACACATATCATGTGGTGAATAAAAATATAGCTCCAAGTAAAGTTACCGATGGACGAAGACAAAAGAGGGGATGCCTTCCGGGGCACCCCCAAGCTTAGGATTTTGGTTTTACTTGGATTTTACCTTGGGGTGCCTTGGGCATCCCCAAGCTTAGGCTATTTCCACTCCTTGTTCCATAATCCATCAAATCTTTACCAAAAAACTTGAAAACTTCACAACACAAAACTCAACAGAAAATCTCATGAGCCCCGTTAGTATAAGAAAGCAAATCACCATCATAAGGTACTGTAATGAACTCATTATTTATTTATATTGGTGTTAAACCTACTGTATTCCAACTTCTCTATGGTTCATACCCTCCGATACTAGCCAAAGATTCCTCAAAATAAGCTAACAACCCATGGAAAACATAATATGTCAAAAACAGAACAGTCTGTAGTAATCTGTATCAAGTGTATACTTCTGGAACCCCAAAAATTATGAAATAAATTGCTGGACGTGAGGAATTTATCTATTAATCATCTGCAAAAAGAAACAACTAAATATCAGTCTCCAGTAAAAAGTTGTAGCTAATCTCGTGAGCGCTAAAGTTTCTGTTTTTTACAGCAAGATCGCAAAGACTTTCCCCAAGTCTTCCCAAGGTTCTACTTGGCACAAACACTAATTAAACACAAAAAACACAACCATAACAGAGGCTAGATAAATTATTTATTACTAAACAGGAACAAAAATAAAATTGGGTTGCCTCCCAACAAGCGCTATCGTTTAACGCCCCTGGCTAGGCACAAAGGCAAGGATAGATCTAGGTATTGCCATGATAATGATAAGGTAAATCGCAAAAACGCATCTCATACTCCCTACGTTCAGAAGCAAGCTTTCTTTGTGTCAAGCAAAAGTAATCAAAAGGGCTAAATTTAATGGGACAAAAGTCCCCAAGATCAAGCTCGGGTGGTATTGGTTCCTCCTTTGGCTCCTCATATTGGACAACCAATTCATCATTATAGGCATTCTTTTGGCAAAAAGTCATGAGCCTTTGTTCAAGGGAAAAACCTAACCCATTATTTTGGGTAGCAAAATTATCATTAAGTTCAGAGATCCTGTCAATAAGAACATCGGTAGGAACCTTTTTTCTAAGGTTTTCATTAAAAGCAACATGATCTAAAGATCGTAAACGCATAATGTCTTCTTGATAAAAAAGGATTGCTTCTATGGGAGGGAGGCCGGCATCCACCCTATAATGCGCAAAAAATTCATTGGCCTCTTTTATTATAAATCTGAACTCATGAGCTAAAAATATGGTAGCTGCTCGCTTAACAGAAGAATGCTCAATATTAGAAAATTCTAAGAAAATCCTTTGTATGGAAGGATGCATGTGTAAAAAGTGTCTTTCAAGTTCAACTATGAGCAAAGATATAGCATCCGCGAGACTACTAGTTTTATGAAGAATAGACCCTCTCATGGTGGGCAAAGAACCGACACAAGTACAGAAATCTTGAATAACTCCCTTCCCAATAATATTACCGCTACCAATCCAAAACCTTTTAGTGTGTAAAATAGTAGGATCTTCAAGAGGATCATCAAAAACATCAAGGTTTTCCATATTATTATCCTTATCAACGATAACCTCCCCAGTTTCATACATGACAGCAGCACAGAGAACGAACACACAAGAAACAAGCGAAGAGAGACGAACGGGAAGAGAGGGCGAATAAAACGACAAGGGTGAAGTGGGAGAGAGGAAAACGAGAGGCAAATGGAAAATAATGTAATACGAGGGATAAGAGTTTGTGATGGGTACTTGGTATGTCTTGACTTTTGCATAGACTCCCCGGCAACGGCGCCAGAAATTGGCAAGTTGACAGGATATCGAATCTTGACTTGACTTGGTGTAAGCATCCCCGGCAACGGCGCCAGAAATCCTTCTTGCTACCTCTTGAGCATGGGTTGGTTTTCCCTTGAAGAGGAAAGGGTGATGCAGCAAAGCAGCGTAAGTATTTCCCTTAGTTTTTGAGAACTAAGATATCAATCCAGTAGGAGACTACACGCAAGTCACCTCGCACCTGCACACACAAATAAGAACCTTGCAACCAACGCGAGAAAGGGGTTGTCAATCCCTTCACGGCCACTTGCAAAAGTGAGATCTGATAGAGATAATAAATATTTTTGGTATTTTTATGATAAAGATTGAAAGTAAATATTGCAAAGTAAAAATAGATTGGAAACTTATATGTTGGAAAATAGACCCGGGGGCCATAGGTTTCACTAGTGGCTTCTCTCAAGATATCAAAAGTATTATGGTGGGTGAACAAATTACTGTCGAGCAATTGATAGAAAAGATCATAATTATGAGAATATCTAGGCATGATCATGTATATAGGCATCACGTCCGCAACAACTAGACCGAAACGATTCTACATCTACTACTATAACTCCACACATCGACCGACTCCTTCCTGCATCTAGAGTATTAAGTTCATGAGAACAGAGTAACACATTAAGCAAGATGACATGTTGTAGAGGGATAAACTCAAGCAATATGATATAAACCCCATCTTTTTATCCTCGATGGCAACAATACAATATGTGCCTTGCTGCCCCTGCTGTCACTGGGAAAGGACAACGCAAGATTGAACCCAAAGCTAAGCACTTCTCCCATTACAAGAAAGATCAATGTAGTAGGCCAAACCAAACTGATAATTCGAAGAGACTTGCAAAGATAACAAATCATACATAAAAGAATTCAGAGGAGATTCAAATATTGTTCATAGATAATCTTGATCATAAACCCACAATTCATTGGATCTCGACAAACACACCACAATCAAATAGATCTCGAAGAAGATCGAGGAGAACTTTGTATTGAGATCCAAAGAGAGAGAAGAAGCCCTCTAGCTAATAACTATGGACCCGGACGTCTAAGGTAAACTACTCACACATCATCGGAGAGGCTATGGTGTTGATGTAGAAGCCCTCCGTGATTGATTCCCCCTTCGGCGGAGCTCAGGCAAAGGCCCTAAGATGGGATCTCTTGGGTACAGAAGGTTGCGGTGGTGGAAATAGGGTTTCGTGGTGCTCCTGGATGTTTTCGGGGTATATAGGTATATATAGGAGGAAGAAGTATGTCGGTGGAGCTGCGAGGGGCCCACGAGGGTGGGGGCGTGCCCAGGGGCAGGCGTGCCTCCCTGCCTCATGGCCTCCTCATTGATTTCTTGACGTCCAGTCCAAGTCCCCTGGATCACGTTTGTTCCAAAAATAACTCTCCCGAAGGTTTCATTCCGTTTGGATTTCGTTTGATATTCCTTTTTTGCGAAACACAAAAATAGGCAAAAAAAACATCAATTTTCACTAGGCCTTGGGTTAGTAGGTTAGACCCAAAAATAATAGAAATAAAAGTGTATAATAAATCCCATTAAACATCCAAAAGAGATAATATAATAGCATGTAACAATCAAAAATTATAGATACATTGGAGACGTATCATAGAGAAAAGAGTTGCTCCTCAACCCACTAAACCTACTGAAAATGTTTACTTTGAAATTCCTTCGGGTATGATAGAGAAACTGCTCGCTAATCCTTTTACAGGAGATGGAACATTGCATCCCGATTTGCACCTAATCTATGTGGATGAAGTTTGTGGATTATTCAAGCTTGCAAGTATGCCCAAGGATGTTATCAAGAAGAAGGTCTTCCCTTTTATCTTTGAAGGGAAAGGAATTGACATGGTTTAGGCTATGTGATGATATGGGATCATGGAACTACAACCGATTGAAATTGGAATTTCATCAGAAGTTTTATCCGATGCATCCTGTTCATCGTGATCATAATTATATATATAATTTTTGGCCTCACGAAGTAGAAAGCATCGCTCAAGCTTGGGGGTGGCTTAAGTTAATGTTATATTCATGCCCCAATCATGAGCTCTCAAGAGAAATTATTATTCAAAAATTTTATGCTCGGCTTTCTCTCAACAATCGCTCCATGCTCGATACTTCTTGTACTGGTTCTTTTATGATGAAGACTATTGAATTCAGATGGGATTTATTGGAAAGAATTAAACACAACTTTGAAGATTGGGACCCCGACGAAGGTAAGGAGTCAGGTATTACACCTAAGTTTGATTGTGTTAAATCTTTTATGGATACCGATGTTTTTCGTGAATTTAGCACCAAATATGGACTTGACTCTGAGATAGTAGCTTCTTTCTGTGAATCCTTTGCTACTCATGTTGATCTCCCTAAGGAGAAGTGGTTTAAATATAATCCTCCCATTGAAGTAAAAGTAGTTGAACCTATTAAAGTTGAAGAAAAGACTATCACTTATAATGTTGATCCTATTGTTCCTACTGCTTATATTGAGAAACCACCTTTCCCTGTTAGAATAAAGGATCATGCTAAAGCTTCAACTGTGGTTCGTAAGAGTAATACTAGAATACCTACACCCCATGAGAAAATTAAAGTTTAACCTAGTATTGCTATGGTTAAAGATCTCTTGGCCGATAATATTGATGGGCATGTTATTGATTTCTGTGATGAAGCTGCTAGAATTGCTAGACCCGATACTAAGGGTAAACATAGACCTGTTGTTGGCATGCCTGTTGTTTCTGTTAAAATAGGAGATCATTGATATCATGGCTTATGTGACATTGGTGCTAGTGCAAGTGCAATACCTCATTCCTTATACAAATAAATTATGCATGATATTGCACCTGCTGAGATAGAAGAGATATATGTTACGATTAAGCTTGCTAATAGAGATACTATTTCACCTGTTGGGATTGTTAGGAATGTTGAAGTCTTGTGTGGGAAGGTTAAATACCCTATTGATTTTCTTGTTCTTGGTTCCCCACAAGATAACTTTTGTCCCATTATATTTGGTAGACCCTTCTTGAATACTATTAATGCTAGGATAGACTGCAAAAAGGATGTTGTTGCTCATGAGTTTAATTTTGCTAAATTTCATAGACAACCCCATGATAAAGAATTGCCTGGTAAATATGAAATTATTGGTCTTGCTTCTATTGTCGTGCCTCCTAATGATCCTTTAGAACAATATTTGCTAGACCATGAAAATGATATGTTTATGAATCAAAGAAGGGAAATAGATGAAGTATTCTTTAAACCGGGAACTATTTTAAAACACAACTTGCCTGTTGAAATTCTAGGGGATCCTCCTCCACCCAAGTGTGATCCCGTGTTTGAGCTTAAACCTTTACCTGATACTCTTAAATATGCTTATCTCGATGAAAAGAAGATATATCCTCTTATTATTAGTGCTAACCTTTCAGAGCAGGAAGAAAAGATATTATTGAAAACTTTAAAGAAGCACCGTGCTACTATTGGATATACTCTTGATGATCTTAAGGGCATTAGTCCCACTCTATGCCAGCACAAAATAAAAGTGGAGAAAGACGCTAAACCAGTTGTTGATCAACAAATGAAGGTTAAATCCTAAGATGAAAGAAGTGGTAAGAAAAGAAATCCTAAAGCTTCTGGAGGCAAGTATAATTTATCACGTTGCTGATAGTCAGTGGGTAAGTCATGTCCATTGTGTCCCTAAGAAGGGAGGCATCACTATTGTTTCTAATGATAAAGATGAATTGATTCCACAAAGAATTGTTACAAGTTATAGAATGGTAATTGATTCCCGCAAACTAAATAAAGCTACTAAGAAGGATCATTACCCTTTACCTTTTATTGATAAAATGCTAGAAATATTATCCAAGCATACACATTTTTGCTTTCTAGATGGTTATTCTGGCTTTTCTCAAATACCCGTGTCAAACAAGGATCAAGAAAAGACCACTTTTACTTACCCTTTCGGTACCTTTGCTTATAAACGTATGCCTTTTGGTTTATGTAATGCACCTGCTACCTTTCAAAGATGTATGACTGCTATATTCTCTGACTATTGTGAAAAGATTTTTGAGGTTTTCATGGATGATTTCTACGTATATGGAACTTCTTTTGATGATTGCTTAAGCAACCTTGAACGAGTTTTGAAGAGATGTGAAGAAACTAATCTTGTCTTGAATTGGGCCACTTTATGGTCAATGAAGGTATTGTCTTGGGGCATAAAATTTCCGAAAGAGGTATTGAAGTCGATAAAAGTTGATGCTATTGAAAATATGTTGTGTCCTAAGGACATTAAAGGTATAAGAAGTTTCCTTGGTCATGCCGGTTTTTATAGGAGGTCCATTAAGGACTTCTCTAAAATTTCTAGGCCTCTGACTAATCTTTTACAAAAAGATGTTCCTTTTGTCTTTGATGATGATTGTATAGAAGCATTTGAAATACTTAAGAAAGCTCTGATTTCTGCACCTATTGTTCAGCCACCTGATTGGAATTTACCCTTTGAAATTATGCTTGATGCTAGTGATTATGATGTAGGTGTTGTTCTAGGACAAAGAGTTGATAAGAAATTAAATGTTATCCAATATGCTAGTAAAACTCTAGACAGTGCCCAGAGAAATTATGCTACTACTGAAAACGAATTTTTAGCAGTTGTATTTGCTTGTGATAAGTTCAGACCTTATATTGTTGATTCTAAACTAACTGTTCACACTGATCATGCTGCTATTAAATATCTTATGGAAAAGAAAGATGCTAAACCTAGACTTATTAGATGGGTTCTCTTGCTACAAGAATTTCATTTGCATATTATTGATAGAAAAGGAGCTGAGAACCCCGTTGCAGACAACTTGTCTAGGTTAGAGAATGTTCTTGATGCCCCACTACCTATTGATGATAGCTTTCCTGATGAACAAGTAGCTGTCATAAATACCTCTCGTACTGCTCCATGGTATGCTAATTATGCTAATTACATTGTTGCTAAATTTATACCACCTAGTTTCACATACCAGCAAAAGAAAAAGTTCTTCTATGATTTAGGACATTACTTCTGGGATGATCCACACCTTTATAAAGAAGGAGTAGATGGTGTTATTAGACGTTGTGTACCTGATCATGAAAAAGTACATATCCTATGAAAGTGTCACTCCGAGGCTTATGGAGTACACCACGCTGGAGATAGAACTGCACATAAGGTATTGCAATCCGGTTTTTATTGGCCTACTCTCCTCAAAGATGCTCGTAAGTTTGTCTTATCTTGTGATGAATGCCAAAGAATTGGTAATATTAGTAGACGCCAAGAAATGCCTATGAATTATTCACTTGTTATTGAACCATTTGATATTTGGGGCTTTGATTATGTGGGGCCGTTTCCTTCCTCTAATGGCTATACACATATTTTAGTTGCTGTTGATTACGTTACTAAGTGGGTAGAAGCTATTCCAACTAGTAGTGCTGATCATAACACCTCTATTAAGATGCTTAAAGAAGTTATTTTTCCAAGGTTTGGAGTCCCTAGATATTTAATGACTGATGGTGATTTTCGTAAGATGCTTGCTAGGTATGATGTTAACCATAGAATTGCATCTCCATACCACCCACAATCTATTGGTCAAGTAGAATTTAGTAATAGAGATCTTAAATTAATTTTTCAAAAGACTATTAATAGATCTAGAAAGAATTGGTCCAAGAAAATTGATGATGCATTATGGGCCTACAGAACTGCATACAAAAATCCTATGTGTATGTCTCCGTATAAAATGGTTTATGGTAAAGCATGTCACTTACCTCTTGAATTAGAACATAAGGCATATTGGGCCATTAAAGAGCTCAACTATGACTTCAAACTTGCCAGTGAGAAGAGGCTATTTCACATTAGCTCACTTGATGAATGGAGAACCCATGCCTACGAGAATGCCAAACTGTTTAAAGAAAAGGTTAAAAGATGGCATGAAAAAAGGATACTAAAGTGTAAGTTTAATGTAGGTGATTACGTTTTGCTATAAAACTCTCGTTTAAGATTTTTTGCAGGAAAACTCCTCTCTAAATGGGAAGGTCCTTACGTTATCGAGGAGGTCTATCATTCCGGTGCCATAAAAATCAACAACTTCGAAGGCACAAATCCGAAGGTGGTGAACAGTCAAAGAATCAAACATTATATCTCAGGTACTCCCGTAAATGTTGAAACCAAAGTTATTTAAACCGTAACCCCGGAGGAATACATAAGGGACACTTTCCAGAACGTTTCAGACTCCGATAAGGAATATGTATGTGGTACGGTAAGTAAACCGACTCCAAAACAGTTCTAATAGCAATTTTTCTCTGTTTTGGAATATTTAAGGAAATAGGAAAATAAGAAGCAGTCTGAGAAGGACACGAGGCATCCACGAGAGTGGAGGGTGTGCCCCACCCCCTGGGCGCGCCCCCCTGCCTCGTGGGCACCTCGTGTGCTCTCCGGACTCTGTTTTCTTGCACGATACTTCTTTTGGTCGGTAAAAATTAATTATATATTCTCTCGAAGGTTTTGACAACCATACCACGCAAATATCCTCTGTGTTTGTTTTGAGTTGATTCTTCAGCAGTTTTGGAGAAACATGGCATCTCGGGATTCCGATGGAGAGATCTATGTCTCACATCTCATTGCTAACCCAAGGACCTATGGGGATCTATCTCCTTGTGGTCGAACTATGGATGATGAAGAGGATGCTCATTTGATGAGGATCAATGATTCAAGTTCGGAGGAGGAGGATGTCCCTCTACCTCCACTTGGGGATATGCACATGAAGTTCAAGAAGTCTAGTCTCCCCAAGAGGGCTAAACTGTCTAACAACCGATCTATTCCTTCTCGTTTTCGGTAGAAAAGCAAAGGAGATTTATGTGACAAGATCTTGAAGCTGGAATTGGAGGTCGGTGATCTAAAGGAGGAAATAGCTCTTCTCAATTATAATATGAAGAAGCTGAAGGCACAATTCACCATCTCCTTCACCTCCGAAGAAAGAGACATAAACACATGGGTATGGGCACTCCCCTTGGCAACTGCCAAGCTTGGGGGAGTGCCCCGGTATCGTATCACCACCACACTCTTATCTTTACCGTTTTTATTAGTTCGATCTTTTTGGTAATATCTTGATCTAGTAGAATAAAGTTTTAGTATGATCTAGTTTTGAGTTTTGCTTTATGATCCTTCTATGTAATCGAGTCCGTGAGCTATATATAATAAAGATTAGTGTTCAGTCAAGGGCTTGGATATATTTCTATGATCTTGAGGGAATAAAAAGAAATAAAGAGATCATATTGATCTTATGGAGAGTAATGACTTCACATATAAAAGAGTATGATGAATAAAAGTTGTTGAGAGTTGACAAACATAGTTTTGGTCAACGTTGCAATTGATAGGAATTAATAAAGACAAAGAGGTTTTCACATATAAATATACTATCTAGGACATCTTTTATGATTGTGAGCACTCATTAAAATATGACATGCTAAAGAGTTGATGTTGGACAAGGAAGACAATGTAATGGGTTATGTTTTCCTATATCCGAAATAAAGTATCTTGTCATGGATCATCCAACATGTTGAGCTTGCCTTTCCCTCTCATGCTAGCCAAATTCTTTGCACCCAGTAGAAATACTACTTGTGCTTCCAAATATCCTTAAACCCAGTTTTGCCATGAGAGTCCACCATACCTACCTATTGATTGCGTAAGATCCTTCAAGTAAGTTGTCATGTTGCATGCAATAAAAAAATGCTCTCTAAATATGTATTATTTATTAGTATGGAGAAAATAAACTTTATACGATCTTGTGATATGGAAGCAATAGAAGCAATGTACTGCATAATAAAGGTCCATATCACAAGTGGCAATATAAAGTGACGTTCTTTTGCATTAAGATTTCGTGCATCCAACCATAAAAGCACATGACAACCTCTGCTTCCCTCTGCGAAGGGCCTATCTTTTTATTCTTGTCTTAGACCTTATACAAGAGTCATGGTGATCTTCACCTTTCCTTTTTACATTTTATCCTTTGGCAAGCACATTCTACTGGAAAGATCCAGATATATATATCCAATTGGATGTAAGTTATCATAAACTATTATTGTTGACATTACCCTTGAGGTAAAAGGTTAGGAGGCAACACTATAAGCCCCTATCTTTCTCTCTGTCCGATTAAAACTCCATAACCATAAGTATTGCGTGAG
The DNA here is from genome assembly GCA_034509565.1 of Triticum monococcum. Classification (NCBI taxonomy): domain Eukaryota; kingdom Viridiplantae; phylum Streptophyta; class Magnoliopsida; order Poales; family Poaceae; genus Triticum; species Triticum monococcum. Next base: position 578,317,951 of record CM067844.1, on the reverse strand, counting down.
TGTTAGAAATTGTGGAAGACTAAATGATAGTTGAGTATGTGGACTTGCTGAAAAGCTCTTATATTGACTCTTACCTATGTTACGATAAATTGCAATTGCTTCAATGACCGAGATGATAGTTTGTTAGTTCTCAATGAAGTTTCTGATTCATACTTGACATTGTGAATAGATTACTACTTTAGCATAAGAAATTATATGACAATATATATTTATGTTGCTATTATAAGAATGATCATGATGCCCTCATGTCCGTATTTTATTTTATCGACACCTCTATCTCTGAACATGTGGACATATTTCTCGTTATCGGCTTCCGCTTGAGGACAAGCGAGGTCTAAGCTTGGGGGAGTTGATACATCCATTTTGAATCATGCTTTTATATCGATATTTATTGCATTATGGGCTATTATCACACATAATGTCACAATACTTATGCCTATTCTCTCTTATTTTATAAGGTTTACATGAAGAGAGAGAATGCCGACAGCTGGAATTCTGGGCTGCAAAAGGAGCAAATATTAGAGACCTATTCCGCGTAACTCCAAAAGTCCTGAAACTTCACAGAGGCATGTTTTGGAATATATAAAAAATACTGGAGAAAGAATCAACCAGAGGGCCCCCACACCCTAGCCACGAGGGTGGGGGCGCGCCCTACGCCCTAGCGCGCCCCCTGTCTCGTGGGCCCCCCTAGCAGGCCTCTGCTGCCCATCTTCTGCTATATAGAGTCTTTCGTCCGAGAAAAAATAATAAGCAAGCTTTCGGGACAAAACTCCGCTGCCATGAGGCGGAACCTTGGCGGAACCAATCTAGGGCTCCGGCGGAGCTGTTCTGCCGGGGAAACATCCCTCCGGGAGGGGGAAATCATCACCATCATCATCACCATCATCATCACCATCGATCCTCTCATCAGGAGGGGGTCAATCTCCATAAACATCTTCACCAGCACCATCTCATCTCAAACACTAGTTCATCTCTTGTATCCAATCTTTGTCCCAAAACCTCATATTGGTACCTGTGGGTTGCTAGTAGTGTTGATTACTCCTTGTAGTTGATGCTAGTTGGTTTATTTGGTGGAAGATCATATGTTCAGATCCTTTATGCATATTAATACCCCTCTGATTATGAACATGAATATTATTTGTGAGTAGTTACGTTTGTTCCTGAGGACATGGGAGAAGTCTTGCTATAAGTAGTCATGTGAATTTGGTATTCGTTTGATTTTTTTGATGAGATGTATGTTGTCTTTCCTCTAGTGGTGTTATGTGAACGTCGACTACATGACATTTCACCATTGTTTGGGCCTAGAGGAAGGCAATGGGAAGTAATAAGTAGATGATGGGTTGCTAGAGTGACAGAAGTTAAACCCTAGTTTATGCGTTGCTTCGTAAGGGGTTGATTTGGATCCATATGTTTCATGCTATGGTTAGATTTACCTTAATACTTCTTTTGTAGTTGCGGATGCTTGCAATAGGGGTTAATCATAAGTGGGATGCTTGTCCAAGGAAGGACAGTACCCAAGCACCGGTCCACCCACATATCAGATTATCAAAGTAACGAACGCGAATCAGATGAGCGTGATGAAAACTAGCTTGACAATAATTCCCATGTGTCCTCGGGAGCATTTTCCTTCATATAAGAGTTTATCTAGGCTTGTACTTTTCTACAAAAAGGATTGGGCCACCTTTCTACACCTTGTTTACTTTTGTTACTTGTTACTCGTTACAAATTACCTTACCACAAAACTATCTATTACCGATAATTTCAGTGCTTGCAGAGAATACCTTACTGAAAACCGCTTGTCATTTCCTTCTGCTCCTCGTTGGGTTTGACACTCTTACTTATCGAAAGGACTATGATAGATCCCCTATACTTGTGGGTCATCACGGTTCATGGTGTGGGAGAGTTGCCGGGGTCGAAGAAAAGGATGTCGAAGGTGGTGGGGGAGAAGGGGGCTAGAGGAAACGCCAGGTAGTGAAGGAAATATGCCCTAGAGGTAATAAAAAAAGTTGTTTTTTATATTTCCTTATATCATGATAAATGTTTATTATTCATGCGAGAATTGTATTAAACCGAAAACTTAGTACATGTGTGAATACATAGACAAACAGAGTGTCACTAGTATGCCTCTACTTGACTAGCTCGTTAATCAAAGATGGTTAAGTTTCCTAGCCATAGACATGAGTTTTCATTTGATGAACGGGATCACATCATTAGAGAATGATGTGATTGACATGACCCATCCGTTAGCTTAGCACTTTGATCGTTTAGTTTATTTCTATTGCTTTCTTCATGACTTATACATGTTCCTATGACTATGAGGTTATGCAACTCCCGAATACCAGAGGAACACTTAGTGTGCTATCAAACATCACAACGTAACTGGGTGATTATAAAGATACTCTACAGGTGTCTCTGATGGTGTTTGTTGAGTTGGCATAGATCGAGATTAGGATTTGTCACTACGATTGTCGGAGAGGTATCTCTGGGCCCTCTTGGTAATGCACATCACTATAAGCCTTGCAAGCAATGTGACTAATGAGTTAGTTGCGGGATGTTGCATTACGAAACAAGTAAAGAGACTTGCTAGTAATGAGATTGAACTAGGTATGATGATACTGACGATCGAATCTCAGGCAAGTAACATACCCTGAAAAGGGAACAACATATGTTGTTGTGCGGTTTGACCGATAAAGATCTTCGTACAATATGTAGGAACCAATATGAGCATCCAGGTTCCACTATTTGTTATTGAGTGGAGATGAGTCTCAGTCATGTCTACAAAGTTCTCGAACCTGTAGGGTCCACATGCTTAATGTTCGATGATGATTGGTATTATGAGTTTATGTGATTTGATGTACAGAAGGTTGTTTGGAGTCCCGGATGTGATCACGGACATGATAAGGAGTCTCGAAACGGTCTAGTCTCGAAATGGTCTAGACTTGAAGATTGATATATTGGAAGGTTATGTTTGGACACCGGAAAGGTTTCGGATGAGTTCGGGCATTTTTCAGAGTACCGAGGGGTTACCGGAACCCCCTGGGGAGTTAATGGGCCTTAATGGGCCATGGTGGAATAGAGGAGGAGGCGGCCAAGTCGTGGGGCACCTCACAAGCCCAATCCGTATTGGGGAGGGGAGCCCCCCCTTTCCTTCTCTCCCTCTTCCCGTTCCTTCCCCCTCCTAGTTGGACTAGGAAAGGGGGGAAACCTACTCCTAGTAGGAGTAGGAATCCCCCCTTGGGGCGCGCCATAGGAGGCCGGCCCTCCCCCTCCTCCACTCCTTTATATACGGGGGAGGGGGCACCCCATAGACACACAAGTTGATCTTAGCCGTGTGCGGTGCCCCCCTCCATAGATTTCCACATCGGTCATATTGTCATATTGCTTAGGCGAAGCAATGCGTCCATAACTTCATCATCACCATCACCACGCCGTCGTGCTGACGAAACTCTCCATCGGCCTCAGCTGGATCTAGAGTTCGTGGGACATCACCGAGCTGAACGTGTGCAGATCGCAGAGGTGTCGTGTGTTCGGTACTTGATCGTTTGGATCACAAAGACGTTCGACTACATCAACCGCGTTACTTAACGCTTCTGATTTCGGTCTACGAGGTTACATGGACACACTCTCCCCGCTCATTGCTATGCTTTTCCTAGATAGATCTTGCATGATCGTAGGAAAATTTTGAAATACTATGTTCCCCAACAGTGGCATCTGAGCCAGGTCTATGCGTAGATGTTATGTGCACGAGTTGAACACAAAGAGTTGTGGGCAATAATAGTCATACTGCTTACAAGCATGTCATACTTTGATTCGGCGGTATTGTTGGATGAAGCGGCCCAGACCGACATTACATGACCGCGTTCATGAGACTGGTTCTACCGACGTGCTTTGCACACAGGTGGCTAGTGGGTGTATGTTTCTCCAACTTTAGTTCAATCGAGTGTGACTACGCCCGGTCCTTGTTGAAGGTTAAAACAACAAACTTGACAAAAAATCATAGTGGTTTTGATGCGTAGGTAAGAACGGTTCTTGCTAGAAGCCCGTAGCAGCCACGTAAAACTTGCAACAACAAAGTAGAGGACGTCTAACTTGGTTTTGCAGGGCTTGCTGTGATGTGATATGGTCAAGATGTGATGATATCTAAATTGTTGTATGAGATGATCATCTTTTGTAGGAGTTATCGGCAACTGGCAGGAGCCTTATGGTTGTCGCTTTATTGTATTAAATGCAATCGCCATGTAATTGTGTTACTTTATCACTAAGCGGTAGCGATAGTCATAGAGGCAATAGTTGGCAAGATGACAATGATGCTTCAATGGAGATCAAGGTGTCAAGCCGGTGATGATGGTGATCATGACGGTGCTTTGGAGATGGAGATCAAAGGCACAAGATGATGATGGCCATATCATATCACTTATTTGATTGCATGTGATGTTTATCCTTTATGCATGTTATTTTGGTTAGTTCGGCGGTAGCATTATAAGACGATCTCTCACTAAATTTCAAGGTACAAGTGTTCTCCCTGAGTATACACCATTGCTACAGTTCGTCGTGCCGAGACACCATGTGATGATCGGGTGTGATAAGATCTACATTCACATACAATCGGTGCAAGCCAGTTTTGCACATGCAGAATAGTCGGGTTAAACTTGATGAGGCTAGCATATACAGATATGGCCTCGGAACACTGAGACTAAAAGGTCTAGCGTGAATCATATAGTAGATATGATCAACATAGTGATGTTCACCATTGAAAACTACTCCATCTCACGTGATGATCGGACATGGTTTAGTTGATATGGATCACGTGATCACTTAGATGATTAGAGAGATGTATATCTAAGTGGGAGTTCTTAAGTAATATGATTAATTGAACTTTAATTTATCATGAACTTAGTATCTGATAGTATTTTTGCATGTCTATATTGTTGTAGATTAATGGCCCGTGCTACTGTTCCATTGAATTTTAATGCGTTCCTAGAGAAAGCGAAGTTGAAAGATGATGGTAGCAACTACACGGACTGGGTCCGTAACTTGAGGATTATCCTCATTGCTACATAGAAGAATTACGTCCTGGAAGCAATGCTAGGTGCCAAACCCGTTGCAGGAGCAACTCCAGATGTTATGAACACCTGGCAGAGCAATGCTGATGACTACTCGATAGTTCAGTGTGCCATGCTTTATGGCTTAGAACTGGGACTTCAACGACATTTTTAACGTCATGGAGCATATGAGATGTTCTAGGAGTTGAAGTTAATATTTCAAGAAAATGCCCGGATTGAGAGATATGAAGTCTCCAATAAGTTCTATAACTGCAAAATGCAGGAGAATAGTTCTGTCAGTGAACACATACTCAGAATGTCTGGGTACCACAATCACTTGACGCAGCTGAGAGTTAATCTTTCGGTTGATAGTGTCATTGACAGAGTTCTTCAATCACTGCCACCAAGCTACAAAAGCTTCGTGATGAACTTTAATATGCAAGGGATGGATAAGACAATTCCCGAGCTCTTCGCAATGCTAAAGTTTGCGGAGGTAGAAATCAAGAAGGAGCGTCAAGTGTTGATGGTCAACAAGACCACCAATTTCAAGAAAAAGGGCAAAGGGAAGAAGGGGAACTTCAAGACGAATGGCAAGCAGGTTGCTGCTCAAGTGAAGAAGCCAAATTCTGGACCTAAGCATGAGACTGAGTGCTTCTACTGCAAAGGGACTGGTCACTGGAAGTGGAACTATCCCAAGTATTTGGCGGAGAAAAGGGATGGCAAAGTGAAAGGTATATTTGATATACATGTTATTGATGTGTACCTTACTAATGCTCGCAGTAACGCCTGGGTATTTGATATTGGTTCTGTTGCTAACATTTGCAACTCGAAATAGGGGTACGGATTAAGCGAAGACTGGCTAAGGACGAGGTGACGATGCGCGTGGGAAATGGTTCCAAAGTTGATGTGATCGACGTCGGCACGCTACCTCTACATCTACCTTCGTGTGACACCCCAAAATTTTACCCTTGTTTTTATTAATTAAAATTTTGCCAGGAAATTTAAACTTTTATTTTCTGGATTTTTCCTTTGTTTCAGGGCCTTTCTTTAGCTTATTATTATGGGGCTTTTACCTCAAGTGAAAAAACTTTCCAAATGTATTATTGGACTTGCTTCTCCCCTCAAGAAAAACATTTCTATTATCAGTGGATTTATTTGCATACTTATTCCTTTCTGAGCCTTATTCCTTAAAATAATTTTTCTTAAGTTTCAGGGCCCAATTTGCACTGCAACCTTTTGATATATTTATCAAAAATTCCAACCAAAATTTGGAGATGTCATGTGATGTTTTTAAATCACTTTTATGCAAAAATATATTTCATTCTTTGGATATTTTGAGCTCTACACCAAGTTTTCAAATCTGGTCCAGTGGGCAATTTTGCACTACAACCCATTTAAATATTTCTTTCTAGCTTCCACCAAAATTATGGGATGTTCATAGGAGTATATTATTCAACTTTATGCAAAAACCCTTTGATGTTCTTTGAAAGATTTGAGTGAATCAACCTCATTTTCATTCTGGCCCAGTTGGGTGTTTTCTACTGCAACCCTAATGTATCTTGCTCTAGTAACCATCCGCTTTTTCCTACTCATATCCCATCCTACAAAACCCTTAAGTACAGGAGAGTGGACCCATTGGAGGATTTTAAGTGCATGCAATGAGGCATTGTTCTTTCTGTCCAAAACTGGAGTTTTGCAAAGCTTGCACTAACAAGTTTCTGATCCCAATGACCTTGCCATCCTCTCCCTCATCTAAAGAGTCACTGATCTGGAAAGTTTGGCCACCCGAAGAGTTGCCTAGATGCACTTAGCATTCTGTTGAACACTATGAGTGTATAAGCAGATTTGGCATGATTATTAGTTGGCTTTGTGAACTTGATCATCTGACCTAACCAGCTTGTCCACTAAACTCCTAGATGGACCTAGCCTAGACCTGCTAAATCTTAGGTGATTTGGAGCCCTCTGGCATGCCGTGGCATTTTGCCGAACAGGCAGCGTGCATGCTCTGGGCGTGCCCAGAGCGCACGTTTTGCACGCGCGCGCACCGAGTCGCCGCGTCCCACTACCGACGCCCCGCGCTCGTTTTGGCCCTTCCCCTCTCCCAGTCGACGCACCCGACCCCTCCCGCATCGTAGAGCTGCCCCTGGCACCCTACAGCTCTGCCGTCAGGTCGGCCACGGCGGCTAGCGGGCGGCCACAGTGCGCCCTGCCATGGACGGTGCCACCCAAGCCACCCCAGCATACCAGCTGCCCTCTAGAGCAGTCCGAGCTCATCCACAAGCTTGTCCGCAAGCGCTCGTCGCCGCCACGTCCCCCTGCTGCAACAGAATGACAGTCGCCGATGTTCTTATCCACGGCCATCGTCGGAACCGACCCCGACCGCCTATTTAAGGAGCCCCGAGCCTCTCCGAAACCTCAGGCGACCTCAAGCCACCCCACCTAGCACCCCCATAGCAGTCAATCGACCAGGGAAGGTCTTCTTCCCCATCTCCGGCCAGTACAGCCACCGCCGCCCTCCGGTCCATTCAGTAGCAACCCGAGCCCCTCCCGTCCAACCAGTGCCACCATGCGATTCCCCTCGACCGTGCGGAGTTGCCCGATCCCTCAAACGCGATGAAAACCCACCGTAGCCCAATTCCCCAATCATGCCCGAAGCTTCCTCTGCCGCGGAGCTCGCCGCCCGCGACTCCCTCCATCTCCGCCGGCCAGTCGACCACCGGTAGGACCGCCTAGGAGTGGCGGATCCATCCCTGCCCTCGGATGCCCTCAAGGGGCCGCCGTTCACCGGCGAAGATCGCTGGAGCTACGCCTTCGTTCAGCGAAAGGAGAGGGAAGGCGGGGGACGACTGGTCAAACCTGACCAGTGGGCCCAAGGGACCCACTGTCGATGACCCAGCCCCGCCTCCACGTGTTTTAAGTGGAAGCGCAAAACCTAAAGTACGTTTTCTCTACCCGAAAGCGTATGCGTATTCGAAACGTTTTATTTTTCTGTTTTATTTTAAAAATAGAGTTTGACTGAAACTTTGACTGGCTATATCTTTTTAAACAAAACTCCAAATGAATTGATTCTTTTTCCTACCTCTCTCAAATTTCACCTAGTTTATTTTAAGATTTATTTCAAAAATAATTAGGACAAATTTTTGTACTGTTTTTGAAGTATGTGTTATTTGAATATTTTTGAAAACAGGAATTTGGAAGGGAGACATAACTTTCAAATGTTTTGGAGGGCACCTCACCTCTCCACACCTTGAAGGCAAGAAATTCTGAACTCAGGCATAATATTATTGTGTGATGTTTGATACAGTTACAACACCACCGTGACACGGAGTATCCGTTATGTGTTTGTGATGATATGATCATACGCTTTGAATGCAAAGATGGAAATTTTTGTTGTTCGAAATGGACATACTTGTGATAGCAATCACCCTCATATGCCTCTCATGCCTACCGGGAAGGATCCGGGAAAGACTATGTCTTGGGTAGACACGAGCTTGTCCCTCGTCGAGGCGGTTATGACTAGCGGGGTAGGGGGAGGTATGATGAGTGATGGTTGTGTCTAATGGGTGTGAAATATTATCCTTGGGCTAATCATGCAGGAAATACTTAAGCCTCCTGAGTCGGCCGTAGATCGAGTCTTGTTCCAGTAACCCCCATACTTGTTTCGTGCTGCCACTTGTCCCTGCCGCAGGTAGGGTACGGTTCAGTAAGTTGTCAACCCCTGTCTAGCACACACCGTACAGAGAGACCGCGATGAGGGTTCCATGGCCCTGGATTAAAGCCAGTCATCCGGTCTGGGGGCATGGGTGTTTTCGGTTGTAGCCGAAGGGGGTAGCTCCCCCAGTTTGCGCGCAGTATAAATTTTGTGATCCCATGCGAGTCGAGGTTGTAGCCTACCACTTAGAGTTTTGCTTAACAGGTGTCAAAGGTGATTCCAAACACTGGTGAGTTAGGCTGGTGTGTGCGGTCAGGTGTGTTTTCAATCAAAAGACCGTGGAGGGAATTAGTCCCGATGGACTAAAGGAATCCGTTGCTAGTGGCTAAAGAGTACACCCTCTGCAGAGATATTATACCTATTCGAATAGCCGTGTCCATGGTTAAGGACTACAGTATGGGAGTCGGTCTTAGTGTCGGTCTTCGGAGGAAAAACTACTGAACCAGAACATTAGTGATGATCTATGACATATGATGATTATGATTATTATTACTGTGGACTAATCGGTTTTATTATTTGAAATTTATGAGTATCCCTGGGACGGTTTACCTCCTGGATGTTCACTATGACTATTCTTATATAAGCCCTTTTATGTGGTGTCGCTCAGATGCCCGACTGTGGCATGCTTGTCATTCCATTTGCTTATAAGCCCTTTATGCGGCGTGGCTCAGACGCCCGACTGTGGCATGTTTGTCATTTCATTTACTTATAAGCCCTTTATGTGGTGTCGCTTAGACGCCCGACTGTGGCATGTTCGTCATTTCATCTAATTATAAGCCCTTTATGTGGTGTCCCTTAGACGCCCGACTGAGGCATACTTTATATTGTTATCCTTTCGAGGAGTCGCTTCAGACACCCGATCGGTGCATTCTATTTCTACTCGCTGATTGCATATTCATATATGACAAGATTAACCTGCTTGCATGCATCATGAGCTTCATTTATGACTGACGGAGTAATCATAGAATATTTCAAAGCAGGATTATCAATGGCTATATTATACCTGTGTTCTAAATGTTTGCGAGTACATTCAAAGTACTCACTGGCTTGTCCCTGGTTATTGTCTTGGCCAGATTTCTTGCGTGGAAAGGAACATTGCGATGACAGCCCCGGAACCTATGCAATGGAGATAGCAGCCTCGCGAAGATAGGAGTTATCCCGGTCAGGTGTTCCTGTGGGAGATGGAGTCCCATAGACGTTGATGATCCACAAACCGCTTCCGCCATCAACCACTAGAAACCAATTGTTGTACCCATAGGCCAGAATGGTCTTGTACTACATATTTTTGTAGTTTGCTTGGAGTTTCTGTAACAAGTTGCTGTCTCATCAGCTAACAGTAATCCTGGGGCTGGTGAGCACAAGGGCCGCTTTTGGGAAATTAATATCCCGAAAAACCGGTCCTGACAAACTTGGTACCAGAGCCAGGCTGACCATTGGCTAATCCTATCTTAGCCAGGTCGAAAAACCTAGGTAAACCAACCCACCAGACCTTAACCAAACCCCGGCCAAGCTTCCCGTGTAAGATAGCCTCACAGTGACCCGACACCTTTTGGCAGTCGGTGCCCAACCTATCAGCCTAGCTTGTCGGTCACGCACCAGTGACCAGCCCCTAAATAGTCTTTTTCGCAAGCATGCGAAGGAAGACTTCGTCCCCTTTTACTATAAAGAGGGCACGCTAGCCTCGACCCAGCACAGCGCAGCCTCTAACCCCAAACCAAGCTAAAATGCCAGGACCCATTGTTCACAATGAGACCACAGCAACCAACCTTGGAGGTTTTGTGACCGTGCTAGCAAACCTTACCCGCCGTGCCTTTGCATTAGAAGACCCCCCAGAATATGTTGTGTACCAAGGGTCCATGAGCGGTGAGAGCCGTCAATTTTGGGCCACTGTGCACGTCTATGGTAGGGGTCTATCGCCAGAACGCCCCTACAGGTTCACCGGGAGGACAACTTCCTTTGAGCCACAAGCCATCCAACTAGCTGCCCGAGAAGCTATAGTTCAACTCCGGCACTTGTCGCCCAGAGTTAACTGTCGTTCCTTCTACTACTACCCCAGCCGTGATGGGTATGGTAGACCACCCCAAGTTGCCAACGGAGATCACGAGACGGATCCTGCATTATTGCATCTGGTGCGCTATGAAAGTGCACTAGAGGGACTGTTCGATCAAATCACCCTTGATCTGATCGCAACTTGTGGAGAGCTGGTTCGCCGAGCCCCGGCAAGAAGAGAAGATGAGCCCGATGCCGACAACCTAGTCGTGCAGTTCGGACAGCCGATCGAGAACTTGAGGTTAGCGCCAGCCATCAATCAAGGTGCTTTGATGACCCCAGAAGTGCTTCGTCGCCTTTTGGGAACACACTCCAACGGGATTGTGGCCATCAATCCCCGCGATGGTCATCATCGCTACCCCGACCCTGCAGTTCCTCAACCGCCTCCAGCTAACCCCGACGGTGAAGCCAATGGAGAAGCCTCGGCATCCACAAGGCACGCCCGCTTAGATATGAACGAGGTAGACTAAGTCACTCGAGTAGTACCGAGTCTTAGTATACCCCACGCCCAGTAATTGTGTGATAATGTATCGCCATATTGGAATGCTACCTGCTTGTGCATCCCTATTTTGAATAGTGGCCATGCATGAGTGCATTGGTGTATGGCTGCATTTTAATTCCGGGCGTAGCTACCAAAACCAACCACGACGGCACCCACAGTAACACGTCACTTTTGGGAGATGTGTGTATCTGTGGCTTTGACCCCGACCCCCATGAGAGTAGAACCAGCAAACAGTTGCCCCTCGCCATGGTAAATAACCCAGCCCAGTTGCTTTATAAAAGGCCACCTCGTGACCGTGCCAACTACCCCTCGTCTTGTGCACCACCCTCACGACAATTTCTTGCCATGCCGAGCCCTAGCATTTATCTGAGAACCCCAGATGCAACCCCGGGTAGTTTTGTTAAAATATTGTGGGAATTTACCTGCAGTACCATGAGTTCTACCCAACCACCCCAGTACGAGTTGCTCAAGTCGAGGATCACCGCATCCACCTCGAAATATTGGGTAGTAGTGCACATCCCTCCCATAAACTCAAACCAAGACCCAACGGAAGTCTCCTTCCTGGGGAAATCTATGTCGACCCCGCAGATGGCCATAGAAGCAGCTGCACACGAAGTGCTTGTTCGCCTTCGATTCGCGGTACCCTATGCCAGCGAACGAGGGTATTATTACTTCCCGAGCCGTGCAGCACCCGGGGAAGTGACATCTTTTCCCGGTGGACGAATTGAGAGAGACCCAGTACTGGCCAACCTTGTCCAGTATGTCATCGCTCAAGAGCGTTTGACCCAATGAGTGATGGGTTACCTCCTGAGCCTCGCTGATTTAAATCCTCAGATCGCCATCGGCACACCAATGAGACCCGACCAGGAGAGACGCGTTCATCGACTGATCAACCCGCTTCCCCCGATAGAAGAAGAGTGTTCCCCAGTACCGGAGACGTTTTCTCGGGACCCCGTCCAGTTGCCATTTTCGTTCTAGACGTCACTGCCTTGTTCTTTTATTCCAGCATTTAGCTAAGTGTTGTAACTCATGCGTGTTATTTTAAATCTTATGCGTTAAGATAAATATTTGGTTTCAATTGTGGTGGGTAGTTTTTGCTGCTGTAAATTTTGATTAACTAATTTTCTCTCGCGAAAAATCCTGGAGTGAGATTTCTTTTCCCTGAGTTGCTGCAGCATATATGTCCTCACGACATGGATTTTTTTATTCACGCAGCACCATGGTAGCAGACTCACAACCACAACCACTCGAACACATACACTACTTGCAACACCACGTAAATGTGCTGCATCTGGCTAATCATCTCCCTAGTACACCACAGTCTATGAAGGAGAGATTAGTGGGTACTCATCCGGGTACAAGTTACCCAGTATACCGACAACAGTTAGCACCCGACACCACACCTACTCCTCGTGATCACCGCCACCGCGAAGAGCCAGCACTCGAGCAGCAGCGTCACGTTGATCATCGAGGATCATCGCGCATAGGAGCACGGAGAGCCCCAGCAATGCCGCCAGCCATCCGCACATCAGGATCACGTTCCAATCCGGCATCGCCTCCGCCATTAAAACCTCATCTCTAGCTTCTGTAAACGGAAATGGAGGAGGAAGAAGGCGAAGGAGAAGCGCGCTAGGTGTGAGGAAGAAGAGAGAAGCATCTCGGCCGTTTTATAGCTCGAGCTCAGTGTACGGTGGGCGAAGTCCACCAGCGCTGCTCGTCGCCCGATCACCAGTGTCCGGAGGCGAATCCACGAGCTGTGCCGACAGCATGCTGGCCCGTGAGGTGAGTGCACGCTGCACCGGCAGCTAGCACGCCACGCACTACCGTGGTACGGCTTAGATGCCCTACATGCTAAACGTCGCTGGTGGAGAAAGCACGGTAAAGCGCGCGGGAGAGAGGAAGAAGAGAGAACCGGAGCAAGAAGAAGAGACTGACAGTGGACCCCGGGTCCACCTGTCAGCCAAAGAGAGCACTATACCCTCGGGTATGACCAGCGTATTTTTAAATTTAGAATTTATTCTAAATTTACTGTATCCAGCGTAGAAATCCCTCGTTTTCACCTAACCATGGATTTTTCCATGCAGCGCCAGTGTTCCACACTGTAGTTTTACACCACTTATTGCCCTCTCTCGATAACCGCACTTTTATTGCATAAGTAAAGAGGTTATTTTTTTGAAATGGTAAGAGTAATATTTTCAAAAACAACTTTTAGCAAATCTCGAGGACGAGATTTTTTCTTAAGGGGGGTAGTGTTGTGACACCCCAAAATGTTACCCTTGTTTTAAATAATTAAAATTTTGCCAGGAAATTTAAACTTTTATTTTCTGGATTTTTGCTTTGTTTCAAGGCCTTTCTTTCAGTTATTATTATGGGGTTTTTACCTCAAGTGAAAAAACTTTCCAAATGTATTATTGGACTTGTTTCTCCCCTCAAGAAAAACATTTCTATTATTAGTGGATTTATTTGCATAATTATTCCTTTCTGAGCCTTATTCCTTAAAATAATTTTTCTTAAGTTTCAGGACCCAATTTACACTGCAACCTTTTGATATATTTATCAAAAATTATAACCAAAATTTGGAGATGTCATGTGATGTTTTTAAATCACTTTTATGCAAAAATATATTTCATTCTTTGGATATTTTGAGCTCTACACCAAGTTTTCAAATCTGGTCCAGTGGGTAATTTTGCACTACAACCCATTTAAATATTTCTTTCTAGCTTCCACCAAAATTATGGGATGTTAGGAGTATATTATTCAACTTTATGCAAAAACCCTTTGATGTTCTTTGAAAGATTTGAGTGAATCAACCTCATTTTCATTCTAGCCCAGTTGGGTGTTTTCTACTGCAACCCTAATGTATCTTGCCCTAGTAACCATGAGCTTTTTCCTACTCATAGCCCATCCTACAAAACCCTTAAGTGCAGGAGAGTGGACCCATTGGAGGATTTTAAGTGCATGCAATGAGGCATTGTTCTTTCTGTCCAAAACTGAAGTTTTGCAAAGCTTGCACTAACAAGTTTCTGATTTTGTCCCAATGACCTTGCCATCCTCTCCCTCATCTAAAGAGACACTAATCTGGAATGTTTGGCCACCCGAAGAGTTGCCTAGATGCACTTAGCATTCTGTCGAACACCTTGAGTGTATAAGCAGATTTGGCATGATTATTAGTTGGCTTTGTGAACTTGATCCCCTGACCTAACCAGCTTGTCCACTAAACTCCTAGATGGCCCTAGCCTACACCTGCTAACTCTTAGGTGATTTGGAGCCCTCTGGCATGCCGTGGCATTCTGCTAAACACGCAGCATGCGTGCTCTGGGCGCGCCCAGAGCGCACGTTTTGCACGCGCGCGCACCGAGTCGCCGCGTCCCACTGCCGACGCCCCGTGCTCGTTTTGGCCCTTCCCCTCTCCCAGTCGACGCACCCGACCCCTCCCGCATCGCAGAGCTGCCCTTGCGCCCTACAGCTCCGCCGTCAGGTTGGCCACGGCAGCTAGCGGGCGGCCATAGTGCGCCCTGCCATGGACGGCGCCACCCAAGCCACCCCAGCATGCCAGCTACCCTCTAGAGCAGTCCGAGCTCATCCACAAGCTTGTCCGCAAGCGCTCGTCGCCGCCACGTCCCCCTGCTGCAATAGAATGATGGTCGACGGTGTTCTTATCCACGACCATCATCGGAACCGACCCCGACCGCCTATTTAAGGAGCCCCGAGCCTCTCCGAACCCTCAGGTGACCTCAAGCCACCCCACCTAGCACCCCCATAGCAGTCAATCGACCAGGGAAGGTCTTCTTCCCCATGTCCGGCCAGTATAGCCGCCGCCGCCCTCCGGTCCATTTAGTAGCAACCCGAGCCCCTCCCGTCCAACCAGTGCCACCATGCGATTCCCCTCGACCGTGCGGAGCTGCCCGGCCCCTCAAACGCGATCAAAACCCACCGTAGCCCAATTCCCCAATCATGCCCGAAGCTTCCTCCACCGCGGAGCTCGCCGCCGGCGACTCCCTGCGTCCCCACCGGCCAGTCGACCACCGGTAGGACCGCCTGGGAGTGGCGGGTCCATCCCTGCCCTCGGATGCCCTCGAGGGGCCGCCATTCGCTGGCGAAGATCGCCGGAGCTCCTCCGTCGTTGGGCGAAAGGAGAGGGAAGGCGGGGGACGACTGGTCAAACCTGACCAGTGGGCCCAAGGGACCCACTGTTAGTGACCCAGCCCCGCCTCCACGTGTTTTAAGTGGAAACGAAAAACCTAAAGTATGTTTTCTCTGCCCGAAAGCGTATGCGTATTCGAAACGTTTTCTTTTTCTATTTTATTTTAAAAATAGAGTTTGACTGAAACTTTGACTGTCTATATCTTTTTAAATAAAACTCCAAATGAATTGATTCTTTTTCCTACCTCTCTCAAATTTTACCTAGTTTATTTTAAGATTTATTTCAAAAATAATTAGGACAACTTTTTGTACTGTTTTTGAAGTATGTGTTATTTGAATATTTTTGAAAATAGGAATTTGGAAGGGAGACATAACTTTCAAAAGTTTTGGAGGGCACCTCACCTCTCCACACCTTGAAGGCAAGCAATTCTGAACTCAGGCATAATATTATTGTGTGATGTTTGATACAGTTACAACACCACCGTGACACGGAGTATCCGTTATGTGTTTGTGATGATATGATCATACGCTTTGAGTGCAAAGATGGAAATTTTTGCTGTTGGAAATGGACATACTTGTGGTAGCAATCACCCTCATATGCCTCTCATGCCTATCGGGAAGGATCCGGGAAAGACTCTGTCTTGGGTAGACACGAGCTTGCCCCTCGTCGAGGCGGTTATGACTGGCGTGGCAGGGGGAGGTATGATGAGTGGTGGTTGTGTCTGATGGGTGTGAAATATTATCCTTGAGCTAATCATGCAGGAAATAATTAAGCCTCCTGAGTCGGCCGTAGATCGAGTCTTGTTCCAGTAACCCCCATAATTGTTTCGTGCTGCCACTTGTCCCTGCTGCAGGTAGGGTATGGTTCAGTAAGTTATCAACCCCTGTCTAGCACACACCGTACAGAGAGACCGCGATGAGGGTTCCATGGCCCTGGATTAAAGCCAGTCATCCGGTCCGGGGGCATGGGTATTTTCGGTTGTAGCCGAAGGGGGTAGCTCCCCCAGTTTGCGCGCGGTATAAATTTTGTGATCCCATGCTAGTCGAGGTTGTAGCCTCCCCACTTAGAGTTTTGCTTAACAGGTGTCAAGGGTGATTCCAGACACTGGTGAGTTAGGCTGGTGTGTGCGGTCAGGTGTGTTTTCAATCAAAAGACCGTGGACGGAAATAGTCCCGATGGACTAAAGGAATTCGTTGCTAGTGGGTAAAGAGTACACCCTCTGCAGAGATATTAAACCTATTCGAATAGCCGTGTCCATGGTTAAGGACTACAGTCTGGGAGTCGGTCTTCGGAGGAAAACTACTGAACCAGAACATTAGTGATGATCTGTGACATATCATGATTATGATTATTATTATTGTGGACTAATTGGTTTTATTATTTGAAATTTATGAGTATCCCTGGGACGGTTCTACCTCCTGGATGTTCACTGTGACTATTCTTATATAAGCCCTTTTATGTGGTGTCGCTCAGACGCCCGACTGTGGCATGCTTGTCATTCCATTTGCTTATAAGCCCTTTATGCGGCGTCGCTCAGACGCCCGACTGTGGCATGTTTGTCATTTCGTTTACTTATAAGCCCTTTATGTGGTGTCGCTTAGACGCCCGACTGTGGCATGTTCGTCATTTCATCTACTTATAAGCCCTTTATGTGGTGTCGCTTAGACGCCCGACTGAGGCATACTTTATATTGTTATCCTTTCGAGGCGTCGCTTCAAACACCCGATCGGTGCATTCTATTTCTACTCACTGATTGCATATTCATATATGACATGATTAACCTGCTTGCATGCATCATGAGCTTCATTTATGACTGACGGAGTAATCATAGAATATTTCAAAGCAGGATTATCAATGGCTATATTATACCTGTGTTCTAAATGTTTGCGAGTACATTCTATGATGTCTCTTACTGATTTACTGCTATCGTTTTGGGATTATGCTTTAGAGATGGCTGCATTCACATTAAATAGGGCACCATATAAATCCGTTGGGACGACACCATACGAACTGTGGTTTGGCAAGAAACCTAAGTTGTCATTTTTTAAAGTTTGGGGCTGCGATGCTTATGTGAAAAAGCTTCAACCTGATAAGCTCGAACCCAAATCGAAGAAATGTGTCTTCATAGGATACCCAAAGGAGACTGTTGGGTACACCTTCTATCACAGATCCAAAGTCAAGATATTCATTGCTAAAAATGGATCCTTTCTAGAAAAGGAGTTTCTCTCGAAAGAAGTGAGTGGGAGGAAAGTAGAACTTGATGAGGTAATTGTACCTCCTCCCTTACTAGAAAGTAGTTCGTCATAGAAATCAGTTCCAGTGATTCCTACACCGGTAAGTGAGGAAGCTAATGGTATGATCATGAAACTTCTGATTAAGTTACTACCGAACCTCGTACGTCAACCAGAATAAAATCTATACCAGAGTGGTACGATAATCCTGTTCTAGAGGTCATGTTACTTGACCATGACGAACCTACGAACTATGAGGAAGTGATGATGAGCACAGATTCCGCGAAATGGCTTGAGGCCGTGAAATCTGAGATGGGATCCATGTCTGGGAACAAAGTGTGGACTTTGGTTAACTTGCCCAATGATCGGCAAGCCATAGAGAATAAATGGATCTTCAAGAAGAAGACTGACGCTGACGGTAATATTACTGCCTACAAAGCTCGACTAGTTGCGAAAGGTTTTCGACAAGTTCAGG
The DNA here is from genome assembly GCA_034509565.1 of Triticum monococcum. Classification (NCBI taxonomy): domain Eukaryota; kingdom Viridiplantae; phylum Streptophyta; class Magnoliopsida; order Poales; family Poaceae; genus Triticum; species Triticum monococcum. Next base: position 578,299,796 of record CM067844.1, on the reverse strand, counting down.
GAGTTGACTACGATGAGACCTTGTCACCCGTAGTGATGCTTGAGGGAGCCCTAGACTAAGGGGTCCTCGGGCGTCCGGCCTGTTATTCATTGGGCCGAACTGATGGGCTGTGGAGATACGAAGGCCGAAGACTATACCCGTGTCCGGATTAGACTTTCCTTGGCATGGAAGGCAAACTAGGCGACCAACTGTGAAGATTCCTTCTTATGTAACCGACTCCATGTAACCCTAGATCTCTCCGGTGTCTATATAAACCGGAGAACGTAGTCCGAATAGAGAGATACTCATTACCATATTCATATAGGCTAGACTTCTAGGGTTTAGCCATTACGGTCTCGTGGAAGATCAACTCTTGTAATACTCATATTCATCAAGATCAATCAAGCAGGAAGTAGGGTATTACCTCCATAGAGAGGGCCCGAACCTGGGTAAACATCGTGTCCCCCATCTCCTGTTACCATCGATCCTAGACGCACAGTTTGGGACCCCCTACCCGAGATCCACCGGTTTTGACACCGACATTGGTGCTTTCATTGAGAGTTCCACTGTGCCATCGGCAAAGGACTCGATGGCCCCTTAGATCGTCAGTAATGACGTTGTCCAGGGAGAAACCTTCCTCCCCGGACAAATCTTTGTGTTCGGTGACTTCGTACTGCGGGCCAACTCGCTTGGCCATCTGGAGCAGGTCGATAGCTACGCCCCTGGCCATCAGGTCATATTTGGAAGCTTGAACTACGTCATGGATATCCGTGGAGACTTGATCTTCAATGGATTTGAGACCGCGGCAATTACTCCCCCGCGCTCCGATGAACGTGACTTAAATATGTTATCGGATTACGTCAAGGAGATGGATCCTGTTGCTGCAACGGCTCCAAAACTAAATCAGATCATGACCTCTGAGGCCACAAAGTTCGTGGAATTAGAGCCGCACATGGACTGGACATCCTACAACGAGCACGTCAATGGAACTCCTGACTCGTCTCCGGTTATACGTTCCAGATCAGGTGTCCCTGCGGACACTGAGCTGGATCGGTTATCGATTTTCGAATTTAGCACCGCAGACATCTTCCAGCATTCACCTTTCGGTGACGTACTAAACTCTTTAAAGAACTTGTCCTTGGAGGAAGACTCACAGCCGAACTATGTCCAGTTCGAGCTAGAGGCAGATGACGAGAAATTTTGCTTCCCACCCACCACCCACTTCATAGCCAATGTCGATGACTTAACTGACGTACTTGACTATGGCTCCGAAGACATCGACGATATGGACGACGATGCCGACAAGGAGCAATGCCAAAACCCGCCATTCACTGGACGTTGGACGGCCACCTCTTCGTACGACGTGTATATGGTTGATACACCTAAAGGATCTAGCGACGACAAAGAAGAGCCAGACGCGGATAAACCCTCCGAGACGCAGTCCAAGCGCCGGCGCCCCAAAGGCTGCTCTAAGCCTCGTCGCTCAAAAGATAGCAACATTGGCACCGGAGAAATTAGTACTCCGGGCCACGCCGAAAACAACAAAGACCCTGTCGGAGCTAGATCCGAACAGGAGGAACAGGACAACAGGCATGACAACCCTGATGGACAGGCCATAGAAGATGACTCGGAGGACGATAGTTACTGTACACCCTCTGAGGAGGAGAATAGCCTCGGCAACAAAGACTTCATCGTGCCTGAGGATCCTCTAGAGCAGGAGCGCTTTAAGCTTCAGCTCATAGCCACTGCAAGAAGCCTGAAAAAGAAACATCAGTAGCTTCAAGCTGAATAAGACATGCTCGTCGACAGATGGACTGACGTCCTGACAGCTGAAGAATACGGCCTCAAGCACCCAGCCAAGAGCTACCCGAAACACAGACTGCTACCTCAATTCGATGAGGAAGCACCGGAGCACACATCTCCCTCACGTAATGCGGAACGACCACCATGTGGTCGAGACAGGGCGGCTGACCGGCCACCCCACGATCGGGATAAAACAACAACTCAGGCCGAACAGCAGCCTGCACCACTGCACTGTAAAAATAGAGACGGAAGAGTTCAGGGTCACACATACGACCTTCGGCAGACACTGGACAGTAGAGCAGGACATACAAGATCGATCTACGGATCGCGAGGACGTGCCTCAAGGCAGGACGACGGCTACCTATTCGGACTTGACAAACCTAACCACGCCCGGGCCGAATGCCGCAGACAGACTCCATCAGAGATCCGCCACGATGCGGCCCGCTATAGAGGCGCCGCACACCCTCTCTGCTTCATAGACGAGGTGCTGGATCACGAATTCCCCGAGGGTTTTAAGCCTGTCAACATTGAATCATACGACGGCACAACCGATCCTGCAGTATGGATCAAAGATTTTATTCTCCATATCCATATGGCTCGAGGAGATGACCTCCACGCCATCAAATACCTCCCATTAAAGCTCAAAGGACTAGCTCGACACTGGTTAAATAGCCTACCTGAGAATTCCATCTGCAGCTGGGAGGACTTGGAAGAGGCTTTCCTTGATAACTTCCAAGGAACTTATGCCCGGCCACCAGATGCCGATGACTTAAGCCACATAGTTCAACAGCCTAGAGAATCAGCCAGAAAATTCTGGACTAGGTTCCTAACCAAAAAGAACCAGATCGTTGACCATCCGGATGCCGAGGCCCTAGCATCCTTCAAACACAGCATCCGTGACAAATGGCTAGCATGCCACCTCGTCTAAGAAAAGCCGAAGTCTATGGCAGCCCTTACGGCACTCATGACCCGCTCTTGCGCGGGTGAGGACATCTGGCTGGCTCGTAGCAAAAACACAGCCAACGAGGTAGGTCCCACTAAGGCCAAGAACAACACCGGCAAGCTCCGACGCAATAGACACAAAAGCCGAAGCAATGGAGACAACACCGATGACACCACAGTCAACACCGGATTCAGTGGCTCCAAGTCCAGCCAACGGAAGAAGCCATGCAAAAGAAACAACGAAGGACCTTCCAGCCTGGACCGCATATTCGACCGTCCGTGCCAAATTCACGGCACCCCCGATAAGCATCCCAATCATACCAACAGGGATTGTTGGGTCTTCAAGCAGGCTGGCAAGTTAAATGCCAAAAAAAAAGAAAAGGGATCACAAAGTGAGGATGAGGACGAAGAGCCCCGGCAGCCAAACACTGGGGGGCAAAAGAAATTTCCCCCTCAAGTCAAAACGGTGAACATGATATACGCTATGCACATCCCCAAAAGAGAGCGTAAGCGAGCACTTAGGGACATCTACACGGTGGAGCTAGTCGCCCCAAAATTCAATCACTGGTCATCATTCCCGATCACCTTCGATCGTCGAGGTCACCCAACTAGTATCCGCCATGGCGGTTCAGCCGCACTAGTCCTCGACCCAAGTATTGACGGGTTTCACCTAACACGAGTCCTGATGGACAGTGGTAGCAGCCTCAACCTGCTTTATCAGGACACAGTGCAGAAGATGGGCATTAACCCGTCACGAGTCAAACCAACAAAGACTACCTTTAAAGGAGTCATACCAGGCGTAGAGGCCCGCTGTACGGGCTCAATCACGCTGGAGGTGGTCTTCGGTTCTCCGGACAACTTGCGAAGCAAAGATTTAATCTTCGATATCGTGCCCTTCCGCAGCGGCTATCCCGCACTGCTCGGACGAACCGCGTTTGCTAGATTTAATGCAATGCCACACTATGCTTATCTCAAGCTCAAGATGCCCGGTCCACACGGCGTCATAACAGTCAATGGTAATATGGAACACTCCCTCCGAACAGAGGAGCACACCGCCGCCCTAGCAGCAGAAGTACAGAGCGGCCTTCTCAAGCAGCACAATAGTACGGCTATTGAGCCCTCGAACATCATTAAGAGGTTCCGGACTACACTGCAATAGGACAGCGCGGCTCATCAAGAGCTCGACTAGAAATTCGGCCTCCGTCCCTGTCCCAATGAGGTAGTGGCATTCGTACCACGCGTACACAATTACGCACTCAAAATTCCATGGACATCGACGGAGGCACAAGATAACCTGGGGTCTACAGTTCGGCCAGACTAATCCCGGACACACATACTTTTACTCTTTTTCTTGTTTCAGGTACCTTTTTTCATGGGCCTGATCGCAAGTCCTTTAGAAGGATTGGCATACAACGGAAGCAAGTAGCACAGGTGTGTAGGGTAACCTCTATACGTTCTTCTTGACGGTATTCATACTTATTTCTCAGGACCCGCACGTTGTGCCCTATTGATTCCAACATGTTAAATAGCCCGAATACTTCTCGCACCATCTGTACAAAATACGCCTTGACGTATCCATCCAATTATAATAAAAATGGTTCGCGGCCCAGTTTCTATAGTTTTAGCTTCTTACTTCGTTTTATTTCGATCTCCTTATTGGCTGCATCGGTACTCTTTTGTACGTCTGATATTCGCCAAGGGCTACTTATCGCCCCACAATATGGCATCAAAGTCCGAACACTTCTTATATATAAGTTTGGCACCCCGAATTCAACATTATATGCATTGGCTCCGAATCATGTCTTTGGTCAATAGTTGGGTTGCCCGGCTCCTGTGCTTGCTACCCTATGTTCCGCTCTATCAGCTAGGGTAGTAAAGGGAGAACTACTGCGATTATGCCCTGGCCTTGACCGGATGAGCACCTCAGTAGAGAAAGCCGAAAACTGACTGTCATGATACGGCGAGAGCCGGTCAGCTGTTCGAGGGTTACAAAATTGTTGGAGATTTTTTCCACGTCATGCGAAGGATCGGCACTTCCCGATCAGATGCTGACAACACCCTGGCTTGGACTAGGGGCTGCGCACTTGCTTAATTATAAAACTCCTATGGCTAAGTGAGGGCGTTCAAGTCATATAGTCTGATTGCCTTGTTCGTTGCGCTAAGCAACTCCTACAAAGGACCATATAATTGGATCAAGATTGTTTAGATCCCATCCCGAACACCTCCGTACTACTTACGCGAGGGCAAAAGCCAACGACTGGCCAACCCTCAGATTACAAATAACATGGACGGACAGGAGGAAACAATTAAAGCATAACAAAATTACATTACAGGCTTTGTTTCCATAATACAGGGTGGGGGCAACATGAATACATTTATTCAAACACAATGTCATGCGAACATTGAGCTGCCACAAGTCAAGACCCTTCTATGACATCCGCAAAATATCTCTCGGGTATGCGGTGCTCCTTGCCCTCCGGCGGCCCGTTGGAAACTTCAACGACGTTCATCTTCGCCCACCACATCTTGCAACGAGCGAAGGCCATACGGGAACCGCGAAGGCCATACGGGCACCTTCAATACAGGCAGAGCGCTTGACGACGTCCAGCCGCGGACATGCCTCCACTAGCCGCCTCACGAGCCCGAATTAGCTGCCGGGCATAGCTTCAGCTGGCCATAGCCGAATCATCACATCCTTCATGGCTAGTTCGGCCACCCGGTGCAGCTCCACCAGCCGCTTCAGCTGAGCGGTGAAGGACACGGGACGCTCTGGCATCGCATACTACAACCAGAATAGCTTCTCCGTAGAACCTCCTCCTTCGGCTCGATAGAACTCCGCAGCGTCTGATACGCTGCGTGGTAGATCCGCAAAAGCCCCTGACGAACTCCGAGCCTAGGTTAGTAACAGGTACTGCTTCACAGCATACTTGCTTTGCATCTTAAAAGCCTTACCCACCGTGATCTTCTTGGCCTCCTGGATCTCCTGGAGGGCGGCTTGGGCCACATTCCGTGCGGTCTCCACGCTCTAACGAGCCTTGGTGAGTTCAGCCCCTTGAGCAGACGCATCATGCTCCAAGGCCTCACATTTGTTCACCACATCCTAGAGCTCATGCTGGATTTCTTTAACCCGGGCCTTAAGCTTCTTACGGGTGGCTTGCTGCTAGACAGCCTTCTCCTTGGCCTCGCCAGGGCCTTCCTCGGGGACTTGACCTCGGTTGCGGCTCCTGCACACATTATGACACTACAGTCAATATACAACGCCCATGCTTTCTAAACACATAGCAAGTAATTACTCACCTTGCTTCTCCTGGAGCCGAACCCTAACCTCGCCGAGCTCATTCTCGGTCCGCTCTAGCCTCTGCCTCAATTCAGAGACTTCGGCAGCATGCGAGGTTGCGGCAAACAGCGATGCCTGCTTATGCATACATATTACATTAGTCTCCTGCAACAAAAGATTGATCCTCTGTCCGGTTCTCCTCGCCAAACACCGGACAGTGTCTCAGGGGCTACTGACTACATGGGGTTTTTATCTTTTTATGTCACTTACCTCGAAACCTGTCAATAGGTTGCTGCAGGCTTCGTTCAGTCCACTCTTGGCGAACTTAACCTTCTCGATCACCGTGCCCATAAGAACATGGTGCTCGTCCATAGTGGAGGCACCTCGCAGCACCTCCATCGGGATATCCGGTGCCCCCGAATGGACAGGAGCAACCGACGGAAGCAGCGCACCCCCCTCCTTCAAAGGGGCTGCTCGCCCCACTCTGGAGCCATATGGATCTCCGGAATCGTATTCTGCCTAGGGCCGAACTGGATACGGCCCTCTTTGCCAGTCTCCATGGGGATTGGCCCCCCATGTGTCCGGTAGTGGAGTTTTCGCCTTGTGGCGCCTCCCGGACATCATCCTGGGCTCCTCCCTTCGGAGCGGTCCTCTGGGACAACACTTCGGTGTCGTCCCTGGCCCCGGGGGAGTAAGCAGGCAGTGGCAACATGCTCGCCATCTCTGACGGAGCCAACGGACCTCCAAATGAGGATCGCTAGATACGGTCACGGGCCGGACTGCAATAATGTAGTTAACCATGTTAAAATAACAAAGAGAAAGGGCTGGACGTGTGCATGAATAAGCCATGTCACTTACGATGCGGCCTGGGGCTTAGTGCGGGGGCGTCGTTCCGGACTACTGTCAACGTCCCACACGGTATTGACCGCTGGGGTGCCCTTCCCCTTTTTGGGCGCTTTCGCCTCCAGTTGTGCCGAGGCCGCCCTCTTTTTCTTCTTCTCCTCGGGAGGAGGGTTGTTTTCCTCCTCCTCCTCCTCCTCTTCCTTGTCATTGTCCTCAAGGACAAAGGAATGGGCTTCGTCGTCTTCCGGCGTCGCGTCCGAAGTGCCCTTGCGATAGGGGCCACTCTTGGCCCCCTTGGCCTTCTTCTTGGCCTTCTTCTTCGGCGCCTTGTTTGGCGCTGGCACCGGCATCGTCGCTAGGCGTGGGATGACTGGTTCTTCGGGCAGCGGGGACAGACACTGGATCTGCTTCTCCCTCTCCATCCAGTCCTGAGGGAGTAATAATAAAATCTCAGACATCATCCTCGAAACATTTAAGTTGGGGATACGTCAAAAGTAACATACCTCGCTGGCCGGGTGTTTACAGTCGTGACCACAGTCTGAATCCGTGGCTGGCGGTTTTTCGTTGCCCTTAAAGAGCACCTTCCAGGCATCTTCGTGGGTGGTCTCGAAGAGCCTCACCAGGGTCCGATGCTTCTTCGGGTTGAAATCCCACAAAGGTCGTCCTCTGCGCTGGCATGGAAGAATCCGGCGAACTAACATCACCTGGATCACATCGACGAGCTTGACGTCCTTGACTATCATGCTTTGGACGCATGTATGCAATGCTATTAGCTCATCGGACGAACACCAGTCCGGACTCTTCTCGACCCAAGAGGTGAGCCGCATGGGAGCACCGGAGCGAGATTCGGCAGTCGCGGCCCAGGTGGTGCCGCAGGGTTCTGTGATGTAGAACCATTGTCTCTGCCATTCCTTCACTGTCTCCATGAAAGTACCTTTCAGCCAGGAGACGTTGGGCAGCTTGCTCACCATGGCTCCTCCGCACTCCGCGTGCTGGCCGTCCACCACCTTCACCTTCACGTTGAAGACCTTGAGCCACAGCCCGAAGTGGGTTTGGATGCGGAGGAAAGCCTCGCACACGACAATAAACGCCAAGATTTTGAGGAAGGAATTCAGGAACATATCATGGAAATCTATCCCATAATAATACATCAGCCCGCGAACGAAGGGGTTGAGTGGAAACCCTAGCCCACGGAAGAAATGGGGGATGAATACTACCCTCTCTGTGGGCTCCGGCGTGGGGAAGACTTGTCCCTCGGCCGGCAGACGGTGGGCGATCTCCTTCGCCAAATATCCGGCCGCCCGAAGCTCAGTAATGTCCTCCTCCTTGACGGTGGAGACCATCCACTTGCCCCGACCACCGGATCCGGACATGGTTGCTTGAGTGGAAAGGAGATGAGAACTTGGGCGATGGAGCTCGAGATTGAAAAGGCGGAGAAAGAGAGAGAGCGTCAGAAGATGAAGAGGGAATCCTTATCCCCTTATAAAGGCAGCAAATATTAAACGCCTCCTCACTCGCCTTAGGATTCGCCTGTTCCCAAGGGCTGTGTAAACGACACGGTTGAGTTACCCATGCCCGCATTGTTGGGGAACGTAGCAGAAATTCAAAAAAATTCCTATGTGTCACCAAGATCTATCTATGGAGAGACCAGCAACGAGGGGAAGGAGAGTGCATCTACATACCCTTGTAGATCGCTAAGCGGAAGCGTTCAAGAGAACGGGGTTGATGGAGTCGTACTCGTCGTGATCCAAATCACCGATGATCCTAGTGCCGAACGGACGGCACCTCCGCGTTCAACACACGTACAGCCCGGTGACGTCTCCCATGCCTTGATCCAGCAAGGAGAGAGGGAGAGGTTGAGGAAGACTCCATCCAGCAGCAGCACAATGGCGTGGTGGTGGTGGAGGAGCGTGGTACACCAACAGGGCTTCGCCAAGCACCGCAAGAGACGAGGAGGGAGATGTGTCATGGGAGGGAGAGGGAGGCGCCAGGGCTTTTGTGCGGCTGCCCTCCCTTCCCCCCACTATATATAGGGCCAAGGGAGAGGGGGGGCGCAGCCTTGGCCATTCCTCCAAGGAAGGGAGCGGCCAAGGAAGAGTCCATCCTCCCCAAGGCACCTAGGAGGTGCCTTCCCCCTTTAGGACTCTTCCTTTCCCTTATCTCTTGGCGCATGGGCCTCTTGGGGCTGGTGCCCTTGGCCCATATAGGCCAAGGCGCACACCCCTACAGCCCATGTGGCCCCCGGGGCTGGTGGCCCCACTTGGTAGAGCCCCGGGACCCTCCCGGTGGTCCCGGTACGTAACCGATAAACCCCGAAACTTTTCCGGTGACCAAAACAGGACTTCCCATATATAAATCTTTACCTCTGGACCATTTCGGAACTCCTCGTGACGTCCGGGATCTCATCCGAGACTCCGAACAACATTCGGTAACCACATATACAAACTTCCTTTATAACCCTAGCGTCATCGAACCTTAAGTGTGTAGACCCTACGGGTTCGGGAGACATGCAGACATGACCGAGATGTTCTCCGGTCAATAACCAACTGCGGGATCTGGATACCCATGTTGCCTCCCACATGTTCCACGATGATCTCATCAGATGAACCACGATGTCGAGGATTCAATCAATCCCGTATACAATTCCCTTTGTCTAGCGGTACGATACTTGCCCGAGATTCGATCATCGGTATCCCGATACCTTGTTCAATCTCGTTACCGGCATGTCTCTTTACTCGTTCCGTAACACATCATCCCGTGATCAACTCCTTGATCACATTGTGCACATTCTGATGATGTCCTACCGAGTGGGCCCAGAGATACCTCTCCGTCACACGGAGTGACAAATCCCAGTCTCGATTCGTGCCAACCCAACAGACACTTCCGGAGATACCTGTAGTGCACCTTTATAGCCACCCAGTTACGTTGTGACGTTTGGCACACCCAAAGTATTCCTACGGTATCTGGGAGTTGCACAATCTCATGGTCTAAGGAAATGATACTTGACATTAGAAAAGCTTTAGCGAACGAACTACACGATCTTGTGCTAGGCTTAGGATTGGGTCTTGTCCATCACATCATTCTCCCAATGATGTGATCCCGTTATCAACGACATCCAATGTCCATGGTCAGGAAACCATAACCATCTATTGATCAACGAGCTAGTCAACTAGAGGCTTACTAGGGACATGGTCTTGTCTATGTATCCACACATGTATCTGAGTTTCCTATCAATACAATTCTAGCATGGATAATAAATGATTATCATGAACAAGGAAATATAATAATAACCAATTTATTATTGCCTCTTGGGCATATTTCCAACAGTCTCCCACTTGCACTAGAGTCAATAATCTAGTTCACATCGCCATGTGATTAACACTCACAGGTCACATCGCCATGTGACTAACACCCAAGAGTTTACTAGAGTCAGTAGTCTAGTTCACATCACTATGTGATTAACACTCAATGAGTTCTAGGTTTGATCATGTTGCTTGTGAGAGAGGTTTTAGTCAACGGGTCTGCAACATTCAGATCCGTATGTACTTCGCAAATTTCTATGTCATCTTGTAGATACAACTACTACGCTACATTTGGAGCCATTCCAAATAATTGTTCTACTATACGAACCCAGATTACTACTCAGAACAATCTGGATTAATGTCAAAGTTTGCATCGGCGTAACCCTTTACGATGAACTCTTTTACCACCTCCATAATCGAGAAAATTCCTTAGTCCACTACTTACTAAGGATAACTTTGACCGCTGTCCTGTGACCCATTCTTGGATAACTCTTGTACCCCTTGACTGACTCATGGCGAGGCACATTTCAGGTGCGGTACACAGCATAGCATACTGTAGAGCCTATGTCTTAAGCATAGGGGACGACCTTCATCCTTTCTCTCTATTCTGCCATGGTCAAGCTTTAAGTCTTAACTTCATACCTTACAAATCAGGCAAGAACTCCTTCTTTGACTGATCCATCTTGAACACCTTCAAGATCATGTCAAGGTATGTGCTCATTTGAAAGTACCATTAAGCGTTTTGATCTATCCTTATAGATCTTGATGCTCAATGTTCAAGTAGCTTAATCCAGGCTTTCCATTGAAAAACACTTTTCAAATAACTCTGCATGCTTTCCAGAAATTCTACATCATTTCCGATCAACAATATGTCAACAACATATATTCATCAGAAATTCTATAGTGCTCCCACTCACTTCTTTGGAAATACAAGTTTCTCATAAACTTTGTATACACCCAAAATCTTTGATCATGTTATCAAAGCATACATTCCAACTCCGAGATGCTCACTCCAGTCCTTAGAAGGATTGCTGGAGCTTTGCATACTTATTAGCATCTTTCAAGATTGACAAAACCTTCCGGTTGTATCACATACAACCTTTCCTCAAGAAAATCGTCGAGGAAACAATGTTTTGATATCCTATCTGCAAGATTTCATAAATAATGCAGTAATCGCTAATATAATTCCAACAGACTCTTAGCATCGCTACGAGTGAGAAAGTCTCATCGTAGTCAACTCCTTGAACTTGTCGGAAAACATCTTAACGACAAGTCGAGCTTTCTTAATGATGATACTTACCATCATTGTCCGTCTTCCTTTTAAAATCCATATGTACCTAATAGCCTTACGACCATCAAGTGGTTCTTCCAAAGTCTACACTTTGTTTTCATACATGGATCCTCTCTCGGATTTTATGGCCTCGAGCCATTTATCGGAATCCGGGCCCACCATCGCTTCTCCATAGCTCGTAGGTTCATTGTTGTCTAGCAACATGACTTCCAAAATAGGATTATGTACCACTCTGAAGTAGTACGCATCCTTGTCATCCCACGAGGTTTGGTAGTGACTTGATTTGAAGTTTCATGATCACTATCATAAGCTTCCACTTCAATTGGTGTAGGTGCCACAGGAACAACTTCCTGTGCCCTGCCACACACTAGTTGAAGAGACGGTTCAATAACCTCCTCAAGTCTCCACCATCCTCCCACTCAATTCTTTCGAGAGAAACTTTTCCTCGAGAAAGGACCCGATTCTAGAAACAATCCCTTATTGCTTTTGGATCTGAGACATGAGGTATACCCAACTGTTTTGGGTGTCCTATGAAGATGCATTTATCCGCTTTGGGTTCGAGCTTATCAGCCTGAAACTTTTTCACATAAGCGTCGCAGCCCCAAACTTTAAGAAATGACAGCTTAGGTTTCTCTAAACCATAGTTCATACGGTGTCATCTCATCGGAATTACGTGGTGCCCTATTTAAAGTGAATGTGGTTGTCTCTAATGCCTAACCCATAAACTATCATGGTAATTCGATAAGAGACATCATGGTATGCATCATATCCAATAGGGTGCAGTTATGATGTACGGACACACCATCACACCATGGTGTTCCTGGCTGTATTGGTTGTGAAACAATTTCCACAATGTCTTAATTCTGTGCCAAATTCGTAATTCAGATATTCATCTCTATGATCATATCATAGATATTTTATCCTCTTGTTACGACGATCTTTCAACTTCACCCTAAAATTACTTGAACCTTTCAATAATTCAGACTCGTGATTCATCAAGTAAATATACTCAACATCTACTCAAATCATCTGTGAAGTAAGAACATAACGATATCCACTACATGCCTCAGCACTCATTGGACTGCACACATCAAAATGTATTACTTCCAACAAGTTGCTTTCTAGTTCCATTTTACTGAAAACAAGGCTTTCAGTCATCTTGCCCATGTGGTATGATTTGCATGTCTCAAGTGATTCAAAAACAAGTGAGCCCAAAGATCCATCGACATGGAGCTTCTTCATGCGTTTTATACCATTGTGACTAAAATTGCAGTGCCACAAGTAAGTGGTAATATCATTACTATCTCTTGGCATGAACATGTGTATCACTACGCTCGGGATTCAATAAACCATTTATATCAGGTGCAAGACCATTGAAGGTATTATTCAAATAAACAGAGTAACCATTATTCTCCTTAAATGAATAATCGTATTGCGATAGACATAATCTAATCATGTCTATGCTCAACACAAACACCAAATAACAATTATTTGGGTTTAACACCAATCTCGATGGTAGAGGGAGCCTGCGACGCTTGATCATATCAACCTTGGAAACACTTCCAACACATATCGTCAGCTCACCTTTAGCTAGTCTCCGTTTATTCCGTAGCTTTTATTTCGAGTTACTAACACTTAGCAACCGAACCGGTATCTAATACCCTGGTGCTACTAGGAGTACTAGTAAAGTAAACATTAACATAATGTATATCCAATATACTTCTATCGACCTTGCCAGCCTTCTCATCTACCAAGTATCTAGGGCAATACTGCTCCAGTGGCTGTTCCTCTTATTACAGAAGCACTTAGTCTCGGGTTTGGGTTCAACCTTGGGTTTCTTCACTAGAGCAGCAGCTGATTCGCCGTTTCATGAAGTATCCCTTCTTGCCCTTGCCCTTCTTGAAACTAGTGGTTTCACCAACCATCAACGATTGATGCTCCCTTTTGATTTCTACTTTCGCGGAGTCAAACATCTCGAATATCTCAAGGATCATCATATATGTCCCTAATATATCATAGTTCATCACGAAGCTCTAGCAGCTTGGTGGTAATTACTTCGGAGAAACATCACTATCTCATCTGGAAGATCAACTCCCACTTGATTCAAATGATTGTTGTACTCAGAGAATCTAAGCACAAGCTCAACAATTGAGCTTTTCTCCCTTAGTTTGCAGGTTAAGAAAATCATCGGAGGTCTTATACCTCTTGACGTGGGCACGAGCCTGAAATCCCAATTTCAGCCCTCGAAACATCTCATATGTTTCGCGACGTTTCAAAACGTCCTCGGTGCCTCAACTCTAAACCGTTTAACTGAACTATCACGTAGTTATCAAAATGTGTATGTCAGATGTTCGCAACATCCACAGACAACGTTCGAGGTTCAGCACACTGAGCGGTGCATTAAGGACATAAGCCTTCTATGAAGCAATGAGGACAATCCTCAGTTTACGGACCTAGTCCGCATAGTTGCTACTATCAACTTTCAACTAAATTTTCTCTAGGAACATAACTAAATAGTAGAACTGAAGCGCGAGCTACGACATAATTTGCGAAGACCTTTTGACTATGTTCAGGATAATTAAGTTCATCTTATGAACTCCCACTCAGATAGACATCCCTCTAGTCATCTAAGTGATTACATGATCCGAGTCAACTAGGCCGTGTCTGATCATCACGTGAGACGGACTAGTCAACATCGGTGAACATCTTCATGTTGATCGTATCTACCATACGACTCATGCTCGACCTTTCGGTCTCTTGTGTTCCGAGGCCATGTCTGTACATGCTAGGCTCGTCAAGTCAACCTAAGTGTTTTGCATGTGTTCCGAGGCCATGTCTATACATGCTAGGCTCGTCAACACCCGTTGTATTTGAACGTAAGAATCTATCACACCCGATCATCATGTGGTGCTTCGAAACGACGAACTTTCGCAACGGTGCACAGTTAGGGGGAACACTTTCTTGAAATTTTAATGAGGGATCATCTTATTTACTACCGTCGTTCTAAGCAAATAAGATGTATAAACATGATAAACATCACATGCAATCAAATAGTGACATGATATGGCCAATATCATATTGCTCCTTTTGATCTCCATCTTCGGGGCTCCATGATCATCATTGTCACCGGCATGACACCATGATCTCCATCATCATGATCTCCATCATCGTGTCTTCATGAAGTTGTCTCGCCAACTATTACTTCTACTACTACAGCTAACGGTTAGCAATAAAGTAAAGTAATTACATGACATTTATGTTGACACGCAGGTCATAAATAAATTAAGACAACTCCTATGGCTCCTGCCGGTTGTCATACTCATCGACATGCAAGTCGTGATTCCTATTACAACAACATGATCATCTCATACATCACATATATCATTCATCACATCCTTTGGCCATATCACATCACATAGCATACCCTGCAAAAACAAGTTAGACGTCCTCTAATTGTTGTTTGCATGTTTTACGTGGCTGCTATGGGTTTCTAGCAAGAACATTTCTTACCTACGCAAAAACCACAACGTGATATGCCAATTGCTATTTACCCTTCATAAGGACCCTTTTCATCGAATCCGATCCGACTAAAGTGGGAGAGACAGACACCCGCTAGCCACCTTATGCAACTAGTGCATGTCAGTCGGTGGAACCAGTCTCACATAAGAGGACGTGTAAGGTCGGTCCGGGCCGCTTCATCCCACAATACCGCCGAATCAAGATTGGACTAGTAACGGTAAGCATATTGAACAAAATCAACACCCACAACTACTTTGTGTTCTACTCGTGCATAGAATCTACGCAATAGACCTAGCTCATGATGCCACTGTTGGGGAACGTAGCAGAAATTCAAAAAAATTCCTATGTGTCACCAAGATCTATCTATGGAGAGACCAGCAACGAGGGGAAGGAGAGTGCATCTACATACCCTTGTAGATCGCTAAGCGGAAGCGTTCAAGAGAACAGGGTTGATGGAGTCGTACTCGTCGTGATCCAAATCACCGATGATCCTAGTGCCGAACGGACGGCACCTCCGCGTTCAACACACGTACAGCCCAGTGACGTCTCCCATGACTTGATCCAGCAAGGAGAGAGGGAGAGGTTGAGGAAGACTCCATCCAGCAGCAGCACAACGGTGTGGTGATGGTGGAGGAGCGTGGTACTCCAGCAGGGCTTCGCCAAGCACCGCAAGAGACGAGGAGGGAGATGTGTCACGGGAGGGAGAGGGAGGCGCCAGGGCTTTTGTGCGGCTGCCCTCCCTTCCCCCCACTATATATAGGGCCAAGGGAGAGCGGGGGTGCAGCCTTGGCCCTTCCTCGAAGGAAGGGTGCGGCCAGGGAGGAGTCCATCCTCCCCAAGGCACCTAGGAGGTGCCTTCCCCCTTTAGGACTCTTCCTTTCCCTTATCTCTTGGCGCATGGGCCTCTTGGGGCTGGTTCCCTTGGCCCATATAGGCCAAGGCGCACACCCCTACAGCCCATGTGGCCCCCGGGGCTGGTGGCCCCACTTGGTGGACCCCCGGGACCCTCCCGATGGTCCCGGTACGTAACCGATAAACCCCGAAACTTTTCCGATGACCAAAACAGGACTTCCCATATATAAATCTTTACCTCCGGACCATTCCGGAACTCCTCGTGACGTCCGGGATCTCATCCGGGACTCCGAACAACATTCGGTAACCACATATACAAACTTCCTTTATAACCCTAGCGTCATCGAACCTTAAGTGTGTAGACCCTACGGGTTCGGGAGACATGCAGACATGACCGAGACGTTCTCCGGTCAATAACCAACAGTGGGATCTGGATACCCATGTTGGCTCCCACATGTTCCACAATGATCTCATCGAATGAACCACGATGTCGAGGATTCAATCAATCCCGTATACAATTCCCTTTGTCTAGCGGTACGATACTTGCCCGAGATTCAATCGTCGGTATCCCGATACCTTGTTCAATCTCGTTACCAGCAAGTCTCTTTACTCGTTCCGTAACACATCATCCCGTGATCAACTCCTTGATCACATTGTGCACATTATGATGATGTCCTACCGAGTGGGCCCAGAGATACCTCTCCATCACACGGAGTGACAAATCCCAGTCTCGATTCGTGCCAACCCAACAGACACTTTCGGAGATACCCGTAGTGCACCTTTATAGCCACCCAGTTACGTTGTGACGTTTGGCACACCCAAAGTATTCCTACGGTATCCGGGAGTTGCACAATCTCATGGTCTAAGGAAATGATACTTGACATTAGAAAAGCTTTAGCGAACGAACTACACGATCTTGTGCTAGGCTTAGGATTGGGTCTTGTCCATCACATCATTCTCCCAATGATGTGATCCCGTTATCAACGACATCAAATGTCCATGGTCAGGAAACCGTAACCATCTATTGATCAACGAGCTAGTCAACTAGAGGCTTACTAGGGACATGGTGTTGTCTATGTATCCACACATGTATCTGAGTTTCCTATCAATACAATTCTAGCATGGATAATAAATGATTATCATGAACAAGGAAATATAATAATAACCAATTTATTATTGTCTCTAGGGCATATTTCCAACACGCATTGATGAGAATCCCTCAATGAGGGGACACGATCTCTGCTTCGACAAGACGTGCCAATAGCAACCGTGTGTCGAAACGTGGGATGACAGATAAAAAACGGTTCAAAATTATGACCGGATAGACGCGATGTCGTGTTGAAAAGAAGCCGTCAACAGATTAGATTCATGCAAATATTATATTCTCTCTGCGGTTGTGTATGGTGTGTGTAATAGGTCCAGATACAATCATCGCGTCCGAAGACTATCTTGGAGTTCAGAAAAAGGGGAACCCTCCGTGCAATTCCGAAGACAATCTGTGCACCGGACTCCTCGTCATTGAAGCCAGGTTCAGGGGCTACTGAGGGAGTCCTGGACTAAGGGGTCCTCGGGCGTCCGGCCTGTTATTCATTGGGCCGGACTGATGGGTTGTGGAGATACGAAGGCCGAAGACTATACCCGTGTCCGGATTAGACTTTCCTTGGTGTGGAAGGCAAGCTAGGCGACCAAATGTGAAGATTCCTTCTTATGTAACCAACTCCATGTAACCCTAGATCTCTTCGGTGCCTATATAAACCAGAGAGCGTAGTTTGAATAGAGAGATACTCATTACCATATTCATATAGGCTAGACTTCTAGGGTTTAGCCATTACGATCTCGTGGTAGATCAACTCTTGTAATACTCATATTCATCAAGATCAATCAAGTAGGAAGTAGGGTATTACCTCCATAGAGAGGGCCCAAACCTGGGTAAACATCGTGTCCCCCGTCACCTGTTACCATCGATCCTAGATGCATAGTTCGGGACCCCCTACCCAAGATCCGACGGTTTTGACACCGACAATGCTTAAGTCCATCCGAATCATGTTAGCAATTCCGCATTTTATGATTATGAAATTTGGCAAATGGATATCAAAACGGCATTCCTTAATGGATATCTTAAAGAAGATTTGTATATGATGCAAAACAGAAGGTTTTGTCGATCCAAAAGGTGCTAATAAAGTGTGTAAGCTCCATCGATACATTTATGGACTGGTGCAAGCATCTCGGAGTTGGAATATAAGCTTTGATAGCGTGATCAAATTATATGGTTTTATACAGACTTTTGGAGAAGCATGTATTTACAAGAAAGTGAGTGGGAGCTCTGTAGCATTTCTGATATTATATGTGGATGACATATTGTTGATCGGAAATGATACTGAATTTATGAATAGCATAAAAGAATACTTGAATAAGAATGTTTCAATGAAAGACCTCGGTGAAGCTGCTTATATATTGGGCATCAAGATCTATAGAGATAGATCAAGACGCTTAATTGGACTTCCACAAAGCACATACCTTGATAAAGTTTTGAAGAAGTTCAAAATGGATCAAGCAAAGAAAGGCTTCTTTTGCATGTGTTACAAGGTGTAAAGTTGAGTCAGACTCAATGCCCGACCACTACAGAAGCTAGAGAGAAAATGGAAGTCATTCCCTATGCTTCAGCCATAGGTTCTATCATGTATGCAATGCTGTGTACCAGACCTGATGTGTTCCTTGCTATTAGTTTAGCAGGGAGGTACCAAAGTAATCCAGGAGTGGATCAATGGACAGCGGTCAAGAACATCCTAAAATACCTGAAAAGTACTAAGGGTATGTTTCTCATTTATGGAGGTGACAAAGAGCTCGTCATAAATGGTTACATCGATGCAAGCTTTGACACTGATCCAGATGACTCTAAGTCACAAACCGGATACATATTTATATTAAATGATGGAGTTGTTAGTTGGTGCAGTTCCAAGCAGAGCGTCATGGCGGGATCTACGTGTGAAGCGGAGTACATAGCTGCTTCGGAAGCAGCAAATGAAGGAGTCTGGATGAAGGAGTTCATGTCCGATCTAGGTGTCATACCTAGTGCATTGGGTCCAATGAAAATCTTTTGAGACAATACTGGTGCAATTGCCTTGGCAAAGTTTTCCAGATTTCACAAGAGAACCAAGCACATCCAGAGATGCTTCAATTCCATCCGCGATCAAGTCAAGGAGGGAGACATAGAGATTTCCAAGATACATACGAATCTGAATGTTGCAGACCCGTTGACTAAGCCTCTCTCACGAGCAAAACATGATCAGCACCAAGACTCCATGGGTGTTAGAATCATTAGAATGTAATCTAGATTATTGACTATAGTGTAAGTGGGAGACTGAAGGAAATATGCCCTAGAGGCTATAATAAAGTTGTTATTTATATTTCCTTATATCATGATAAATGTTTATTATTCATGCTAGAATTGTATTAAACCAGAAACTTAGTACATGTGTGAGTACATAGACAAACAGAGTGTCACTAGTATGCCTCTACTTGATTAGCTCGTTAATCAAAGATGGTTAAGTTTCCTAGCCATAGACATGAGTTGTCATTTGATGAACGGGATCACATCATTAGAGAATAATGTGATTGACATGACCCATCCGTTAGCTTAGCACTTTGATCGTTTAGTTTATTGCTATTGCTTTCTTCATGACTTATACATGTTCCTATGACTATGAGATTATGCAACTCCCGAATACCAGAGGAACACTTAGTGTGCTATTAAACGTCACAAAGTAATTGGGTGATTATAAAGATGCTCTACAGGTGTCTCCGATGGTGTTTGTTGAGTTGGCATAGATCGAGATTAGAATTTGTCACTCCGATTGTCAGAGAGGTATCTCTGGGTCCTCTCGGTAATGCACATCACTATAAGCCTTGCAAGCAATGTGACTAATGAGTTAGTTGCGGGATGTTGCATTACATAACGAGTAAAGAGAATTTCCGGTAATGAGATTGAACTAGGTATGATGATACCGGTGATCGAATCTCGGGCAAGTAACATACCGATGACAAAGGGAACAATGTATGTTGTTGTGCGGTTTGACTGATAAAGATCTTCGTAGAATATGTAGGAACCAATATGAGCATCCAGGTTCCGCTATTAGTTATTGACCGGAGATGATTCTCGGTCATGTCTATATAGTTCTCAAACCCGTAGGGTCCGCACGCATAACGTTCGATGATGATTGGTATTATGAGTTTATGTGATTTGATGTACCGAAGGTTCGGAGTCCCGGATGTGATCACACACATGAGGAGGAGTCTCGAAATGGTCGAGACATGATGGTTGATATATTGGAAGGTTATGTTTGGACACCGGAAAGGTTTCAGATGAGTTTGGGCATTTTCTGGAGTACCGGGGGGTTACTGGAACCCTCGGGGAGTTAATGGGCCATGGTGGAAGAGAGGAGGAGGCGGCCAAGTGGTGGGGCGCCCCCCAAGCCCAATCCGAATTGGGGAGGGGTACGGCCCCCCTTTCCGTCTCTCCCTCTACCCCTTTGTTCCCCCTCCTAGTTGGACTAGGAAAGGGGGGAACCTACTCCTAGTAGGAGCAGGAATCCCCCCTTAGGACGCGCCAATACGTCCATTTTGCATCATGCTTTCATATTGATATTTATTGCATTATGGGCTATTATTACACGTTATGTCACAATACTTATGCATATTCTCTCTTATTTTACAAGGTTTACATGAAGAGGGAGAATGCCGGCAGCTGGGATTCTGGGCTGGAAAAGGAGCAAATATTAGAGACCTATTCTGTAGAGCTCCAAAAGTCTTGAAACTTCACGGAAGTCATTTTTGGAATTAATGAAAAATACTGAGTGAAGAAAATACCAGAGGGGGGCCACCCACCGTCCACGAGGGTGGGGGCGTGCCCTACCCCCTGGGCGCGCCCCTGCCTCATGGGCCCCCTGGTGCCCCTCCGGTGCCCATCTTTGGCGATATGAAGTTTTTTACCTTGGAAAAAAATCAGAAGCAAGCTTTCGGGAAGAAACTCCGCCGCCACGAGGCGGAACCTTGGCGGAACCAATCTAGGGCTCCGGCAGAGCTGTTCTGCCGGGGAAACTTCCCTCCGGGAGAGGAAATCATCACGATCGTCATCACCAACGATCCTCTCATCGGGAGGGGGTCAATCTCCATCAACATCTTCACTAGCACCATCTCATCTCAAACCCTAGTTCATCTCTTCTATCCAATCTTTGTCTCGAAACCTCAGATTGGTACCCGTGGGTTGCTAGTAGTGTTGATTACTCCTTGTAGTTGATGCTAGTTGGTTTATTTGGTGGAAGATTATATGTTCAGATCCTTAATGCATATTAATACCCCTCTGATTATGAACGTGAATATTATTTGTGAGTAGTTACGTTTGTTCCTGAGGACATGGGAGAAGTCTTGCTATAAGTAGTCATGTGAATTTGGTATTTGCTCGATATTTTGATGAGATGTATGTTGTCTTTCCTCTAGTGGTGTTATGTGAACGTCGACTACATGACACTTCACCATTGTTTGGGCCTAGAGGAAGGCATTGGGATGTAATAAGTAGATGATGGGTTGCTAGAGTGACAGAAGCTTAACCCTAGTTTATGTGTTGCTTTCGTAAGGGGCTGATTTGGATCCATTTGTTTCATGCTATGGTTAGGTTTACCTTAATACTTCTGTTGTAGTTGCGGATGCTTGCAATAGTGCTTAATCATAAGTGGGATGCTTGTCCAAGGAAGGACAATACCCAAGTACCGGTCCACCCACATATCAAATTATCAAAGTACCGAACGCGAATCATATGAGCGTAATGAAAACTAGCTTGACGATAATTCCCATGTGTCCTCAAGAGCGCTTTCCTTTATATAAGAGTTTGTCCAGGCTTGTCCTTTGCTACAAAAAGGATTGGTCCATCTTGCTGCACCTTATTTACTTTTATTGCTTGTTACCCGTTACCAATTATCTTATCACAAAACTATCTGTTACCGATAATTTCAGTGCTTACAAAGAATACTTTACTGAAAACCGCTTGTCATTTCCTTCTGCTCCTTGTTGGGTTGGACACTCTTACTTATCGAAAGGACTATGATAGATCCCCTACACTTGTGGGTCATCACGCGCCATAGGAGGCCGGCCCTCCCCCTCCTCCACTCTTTTATATACGGGGGACGGGGCACCCCATAGACACACAAGTTGATCTTAGCCGTGTGCGGTGCCCCCTCCAGAGATTTCCACCTCAGTCATATTGTCGTTGTGCTTTGGCAAAGCCCTGCGTCGATAACTTCACCATCACCATCACCACGCCGTCGAGCAGACGAAACTCTCCCTCGGCCTCAGCTGGATCTAGAGTTCGTGGGACGTCACCGAGCTGAACGTGTGCAGATCGCGGAGGTGCCATGCGTTCGGTACTTGATCGGTTGGATCATGAAGACGTTCGACTACATCAACCACGTTACTTAACGCTTCCGCTTTCGGTCTGTGAGGGTACGTGGACACACTCTCCTCGCTCGTTGCTATACTTCTCCTAGATAGATCTTGCGTGATCGTATCAAAATTTTGAAATACTACGCTCCCCAATAGGTAGCAGCAACATGACATGCTGCGAGGTGCTGGCAAGAGCACTAGCCATGAGCTGTAGCAACAGGTGGGTCGACCAGCATTGGATTGGACTAGTGGTTGGGGCCCGCCATTGCGGCCCTCTTGAGAGGGAGTTATGCATGTATTTTTCCTCTCAAAGAAAAAACCTGAATTTCATCTCAAAATTAAAAAGAAAACTTTCTCGCAACACGTAAACATCACATCCATCTAATAAAAAGCCTAAAAAAATTAAATGAAAAAGAAACAATAGTCTCACTTCCATCTTTTAAAAATAATCTTCAAAAGAAAAAAATCTCAATTTCATCTTTCAAAAAATATTTTTTTTTCTCAATTTCATCTTTCAAAAACATCAAAAAGTTATTTGCCACAGCCAACCAGCATGCACCATGTGGCCAGACTGGTTGGCCGTCATTCTCCCGTAGCTTAGTGTGCTTGATGGGTCAAAGAAGGGCTAGTTGAGGAAGAAGTTACATGAGCCCTTGAATTTAAATCGAACGGAGAGAAAATTCAGGGCTCCTTTGATTCAAAGGAATTCCATGGGATTTTTTCCTACGTTTGTCGTTTGATTCATAGGATTGAATCCTAGGATTTTTTCCTATTGAATCAAGTGTACTACATTTCATTGGAAATCTAGCATCCACTCCAACCTCTTTTTTCAATTCCTTTGTTTTTCCTGTAGCATCAAACACTCTATGCTAATCCTATAGGATTCAAGTGGACATGCCACTTATCCTCAAAAAAAAGTGGACATGCCACTCAAATTCTATATTTTCCCTATTCCCGTGTTTTCAAAATCCTGCAAATCAAAGAGGACCTCAGCTTACATTTTTTCGAGCAACTTAACTATAGTCGGGTTTTTTAGACTTCACTCCGGTGGATGCAATTTACCCAAACAAACGGACAAATTCCGATAAACCAAACTCACATTTGATTTCCTATTCTGCCGGTGTTTCCTCCTCGTCATGTCACGGCAGCCAGTCAGTGGAGTCACCACAGACCACACAATGCTTCCGACCACGGCGACTGCCTCAACGCCCCCGCCGCCACCAGCCGAGCCGCCTGGCGAGCCGCACGTGACAGGGTCTAGCTACTATCTGTCGCACATCTTAGAAGAACAGAGTAAAAACAACGAAGTTTGAGAACAAATTGTGAATCAATTTGGGGAAGATCTGAAACGCGTTAGCTAGGGTTTGCCAGCCGGAACACGGCGGCTCAAAGGGCCAAGCCCAGAATCATCCAGAATGCCCTCTCCACAAGCCAGAGGAGGGCTTAAAAAGGGAAGGAGCAGGTGAAAAGCGCGACAGCGACATGTTCAGTTACAGAGCTGCGGCAAAGTTTTGAAACAGACGTTACAATGGTCTGATCCGCACATCTAGAGATCTAAAGTGGAGAGTGATTAACTAAAGTGCAAAGCGGTACACGCGCTGGAGCCGTAGGATCGTAGATCGATGGATGAAGAGCACTTGGACAATTGAAACGGTATTGTTGCCCATCTAGCTGTTGCCGCTATTGCCTCTGTCCTGACAACCCCCCCCCCCCCCCTCCCGTCGACAACAGACTTGTCCTCAAGGCTGGAAGCTGGGAAAAACTTTCTGTATGAAGGTTGCATCTTCCCAAGTGGCCTTGTCAGCTGGAAGGCTGATCCATTTGATCAGCCACTGCACCCTGGACTTGTGGTATCAGTTTGCGTTGCAGAACTGCTTCAGGTTGTATGAGAAAGTGTCCATCATCATCCAACAGTGGTAATTTCGGGTTAGGCACTGCATCAGGGCCAAGATGCTTCTTGAGCTGACTGATGTGGAAGGTTGGGTGGAGTTTGCAGTCAGCAGGCAGGAGAAGTTTGTATGCCACTGCTCCAATTTTCTCCAGAACTTTGAAAGGTCCATAGTATTTTGAGTGGAGTTTCAAGTGTCTGTGAATGCTTAGACTTGTATGTCTGTATGGTTGTAACTTGATGTAAACCATATCCCCCACCTCAAGTTGTTTGTCAGATCTTTTCCTGTTTGCAAAGTGTTTCATCCTTGCTTTTGCTTTCAACAAGTTGTCTTTGATCTGCTGAGCAATTGTGTCTCTGTCCAGCTCAGCTTGTGTGTCTTCACCCTCTGGTGGAGGCAGCATGAGTTCAGCAATGAGTGGTGGTGGCTTTCCATATAATGCCTGAAAAGGAGTCATGTTGAGGGAAGTATGAAAACTTGTGTTATACCACCATTCAGCCATAGATAGCCACTTGTACCATTTCCTTGGATGTGCAAAATACATGCATCTCAAGTAATTTCCCAGGCATTGGTTCACTCTTTCGGTCTGTCCATCAGTTTGTGGATGATATGAGGTACTAAGGTGTAGTTTCACTCCCATTCTGGTGAACAGTTTCTGCCACGGTTAGCTGGTAAAGATCCTATCTCTGTCAGTCACCATGACAGTAGGAAGTCCATGCAGTTTAAAGATGTTGTTTGTAAATGCTTGTGCTACAATTTTCACATTGATGGGGTGTTTGAGGCCAATGAAATGAGCATATTTTGTGAACCTATCAACCACCACAAGTATGAGATCCTTATTGTCAGAGACAGGCAATCCTTCCACAAAGTCCATAGAGATGTGAGTCCATGCAAAATCAGGAACAGGAAGAGGTCGAAGTAGTCGAGGAGAAGGAAGGTGGTGAGCTTTGTTGATCTGACACATAGGGCACGACTTAACAAAGGATTTTACTGCTTGTCTCATGCCAGGCCAGGAAAACAGTATTTTTAACCTGTGATATGTAGCTCTCTCTCTCCTGAATGTCCTCCTAATTCTGAGGTGTGAAAGGATTGCAAGAGTGAAGATATCAACTCATTGTTATTTCCAATGAGGATCTTTCCTTTATACCTCAGAACTCCACTAGTTAAGGTATAAGGGGGTGCCCTGTAGGAGCAATAGCCAATTCAGCTATTAAATCAGAGCACTTCTGGTCATTTTTGTAAATGTTGACCACCTCTTTTATCCAAACAAGCACTGCAGCAGTAGTGGACAGGGTTTGTAATGCATATTTAACTCTGGACAGTGCATCAGCTACTTTGTTTTCTTTTCCCTTCTTGTATATTCCACTGTAAATTTGTAGCCCAATAATTTAATAAGCAACTTGTGTTGAATTCCCTCAGTTAACTTCTGTTCTTGGATATGTTTAAGGCTTTGCTGGTCAGTTTTGATGATTATGGAGGAGGAGGCAACATAATGTTTCCACTGTTTGAGTGCTTCAATGATAGCCAGTGCCTCCTTGTCATAAGTGGACCACCCAGCTGCTTTAGGGCCTAGGGATTTACTGAGAAAAGCTATGGGTTGCCCTTTTTGCATTAAAACTGCACCAATCCCATAGCCAGAAGCATCTGCTTCTAACACAAAGGGGGAGGAGTAATCAGGTAATGCAAGGACTGGAGCTTGTGTCATGCAAGTTTTCAACATTTGAAAAGCTTGTGCTTGCCGCTCAGACCAGGTGAAAGCATCTTTCTTTAGTGCATTAAACAGAGGTCTGCACACAACTCTAAAGTTCTTAATGAACCTCCTCTAGTACCCTGCTAAATCCCAGAAAACTTCTAAGCTGAGTGACATTTTCTGGTGTGGGCCATTGAGTGAGTGCTTCCACTTTAGCAGGATCTGTTGACACTCCTTCAGCAGAAATTATAAAACCCAGATATTCCACTTTCTTCTGTGCAAACATGCACTTAGACATTTTAGCATACAACTGGTGATCTCTCAGAGCTTTGAAAACCATCTTTAGGTGCTTCAGATGTTCTTTATAAGATTTGCTGAAAATCAGAATGTCATCAAAGAAAACCAGTACACAAATCCTTAGATATGGCCCCAAAACTGAGTGCATCAGTTGGTGGAAGGAACGTGGTCCATTGGTCACTCCAAAGGCATAACTAGGAATTCATACAGGCCCATGTGTGTACTAAAAGCAGTTTTCTCAATATCCTCTAGTTTCATTCTGATTTGATGATAGCCACTCCTTAGATCAATCTTAGTGAAAATTGTTGCTCCATGTAGCTCATCCAGGAGGTCTTCAATCATAGGAATGGGATATTTGTTCTTGATGGTGTAAGCATTCAACTTCCTGTAGTCCACACAGTCTCCAAGTGCCATCTTTTTTCTTTACTAGAATTGTTGGAGAAGAATAAGGGCTACTGCTCAGTCTGATTATTCCTTTCTGGATGAGGTCTTTGATTATTTGTTCCATAGCATCCTTCTGTTTAGGGGGCATCCTGTAACATCTTTGATTAATGACAGGAGCTCCAGGCTTAAGGTTGATTGCATGATCACAAGATCTTTTGGGTGGTAGGCCTGTAGGTTCTTGAAACACATCTTGAAATTCAGTTAGAAGTTCAGATATTTCAGAAGTGTGTTTCTGCACTTTCTCAGTGTCCAGACTGACAGGCTGCATCCACAGTAGGGCTCCAGATAACATCTCCTCCAGAAGATGATCCATCTCTTGCAGTGTTGGAGAACAAGGACTAGTTGGAAGACTTTCATCAATGAAGGTAGTGAGCATTCCTTGATCATCTTTGATTGACAGTGTTAAATTAGGAAGATCAAAAGTTATTGGACTGTTTTATACATCCAGTCTGCCCCTAAAATCATATCATATCCTGTGAGTTTCAGCACTCGAAAATCAGAGCAGAAGGATTTTCCCTGGATGTTGTAATTTTGGTTTTTGTAGGAAAAGTCACTAAGTAGTGTTCCTCCATTTGCAACAGTTACTTTGACCTGCTTGGCTAGTTTCAGTTCATAACCAGCTCTCAAAGCTATTAAAGGGGATAGAAAGGTAGTGGTACTGCCACTATCTACAAGTGCTAGAGCCATTGTTGAACCCATTTGCACTTGTAGTATGGTGTGCTTAGGTTATTCCTCAGGAGTGCCATTAGCAGCATGCATGGAAATTTTCAGTTGTTGAGAGTCTGAATTTTCCTCTTCAGTATCAGTCTGTTCCTCTTCAGCATCTACAAAGTAGATCACATCAGGGTTCACTGCACTCTGTTCTTGTAATGCTTGAATTTGGGACTTCCGAGACATTTGGACACCTGTTTGTGCCCAGGAAACCATGGTTCTCTACATTTATAGCAAATTCCTTTTTCTCTTGCTTGCTGAATAACCATAGCAGCAGGAACTACAGGAATGTTAGCTATTTTTGTTCTTTCAGTAGCAGCAGGTTTTCAATAGTTTGGAGTGTAATTTTTGTAGCTGGTAGTTGAAGGACTGGACTTTTCAATTCTCCTTGCAAGCCACATTGCTCTCTGCATGTTGTCAGGCTAGTGGCATTCCAGGTGACTTTGTATGTAAGGGTTTAACCCAGATATGAAGCTATGCATATAGTAGCTGTCAGGAACTGCATGATTGTCTCTTCTCATTAGGTTCATGTTTTGTTCAAAAGCAGCAATGTATTGAGCTACAGTGCTGGTTTGAGTCAGGCTGTGGAAAGCTTTGACATTTTCACAGACAGAAGTCACTGCAAACCTGTCTATCAGGTAAGAGCAAAACCTGTGCCAGGGCATGGTTGTGACTAGAAAACATGTGCCCCTCCACCATTGTATTGCTTCTCCTTTCAAATAGGACACTGTAATTTCAGTTCTTTGCTCTAGGGGAGTTCTAGATGCTTCAAAGAATTGCTCAATGTTCTGAATCCATGAGTCAGCATCAGTTCCTTCAAATTCAGAGATATTGAGTTTAGCAGGTTTCACACTTAGGATGTTCCTTCTAACATCATTGTGAGTGTTTCTGGTTCTATTTTCTTCTTGTCTCTAAACTTCTTCAGGGATGTCAGCAATTGTCATGATTGGTTGCTGTTGTTGTCCCACTCTGCTCTGTGGAGTGCTGTTGTCAGGTCTACTGCCAGTATTATTTGGGTGTCTGTAAGGAGCTTTGGGAGTGCCATCTAAGTTAAGTTCTTTCCTTGTAGCCTTGTCCACCAGAACAGCAAACCCAATATTGTTTTGTGGTTGCAGTTGTTTAGGTCTTCCTGGAGGAATAGTGGTAGTTGCCTTGTTACTTGGTTGAGCCGAGGGAGGATCACCATCATCCTCTTCCTCTTCCACTTTATCTTCCTGAACCAATTTCCTCAGGCTGGCTTGGATCTTTTTGAAATTTCTGTCAATGCTTGCAAAGTTCATGTTAACTGTTTCTTTGAAATCATAAAACTCCTTCTTGTCTTCCTCTCTGTCTTGGCGTAGAGCTTTTATGTCCAATTGTAGGGACTCGAGCTCCAGAACACCCGTATCCAGTGATTCGTCTGGAGTCGCCATCCAAAAAGATCTGACCCAGAACAAAAGGGGGTGGGTGAGGGGGAATTTTACCACCGGATCTCCGGCAACTGTCCTCACTGCTTGTCGTCGCCGATGAAGAAACAGCACTAGGAGGGTGGGTTGGGTGGGATTTTACTCTGTAGAAGTGTTCTACAGAAACCTCCGCCTCAGCCTTCCTTGCTGCCGAACGATCTACCGCCGCCGTCTCCTCCCTGCGTTACACCGCCTCCTTGCCGAAACTAGATCGGATCTAGTCCGACTCGCCACCTCCAAGGATCTAAGAAGCTGGCTCTGATACCAATTGACAGGGTCTAGCTACTGTCTGTCACACATCTCAGAAGAACAGAGTAAAAACAACGAAGTTTGAGAACGAATTGCGAATCAATTTGGGGAAGATCTGAAACGCGTTAGCTAGGGTTTGCCAGCCGGAACACGGCGGCTCAAAGGGCCAAGCCCAGAATCATCAGAATGCCCTCTCCACAAGCCGGAGGAGGGCTTAAAAAGGGAAGGAGCAGGTGAAAAGCGCGACAGCGACATGTTCAGTTACAGAGCTGCGGTAAAGTTTGGAAAGAGACGTTACAACGGTCTGAGCCGCACATCTAGAGATCTACGGTGGAGAGTGATTAACTAAAGCGCGAAGCGGTACACGCGCTGGAGCCGTAGGATCGTAGATCGATGGATGAAGAGCACTTGGACAATTGAAACGATATTGTTGCCCATCTAGCTGTTGCCGCAGTTGCCTCTGTCCTGACACCGCACTGTTCCTCACCCTGGGTTACATGCGGCTGCCTGAGCTGCTAGCCTACTGGCGCGTATGCCGCCTACTCGGCGAGGCCGTCGCGGGGAACCTCCTCCTGTGGCGTCGCCTCGCGGTAGAGCGGCCGCTCAGCGGCCGGTTGACCGACCAAGTCCTCCTCAAGTTGACTGCGAGGGCGGAGGGGACGCTGCGGTCTCTCCGCCTTTTCGGGTGCCTCCACGTTTCCGACGCTGGCCTGCTCCGCGTCGTCGAGCACAATCCCTGCGTCACCGAGGTATTGGGAGGTTTCCGGCACGTGGTTGTTTCCTCTAATTGAAGTGTGTGAGGTTGTGAATTGGTGAATGAGTTGCATTCTTGCGTGTGGAGTCGGTGGTGCACGCGCACTGTTTGTTGTTATGCCTGGCGTGGTGGTTGCATAGGTTCAGCAACTCGGCTCATGTTTCCATGACTAGAATGCGAAGGCTAGGATGTAGTCATTCTTTATTTATTCTAGAACTGGAATTTACCGGACTGCAGAATCCTCATTGAACCGCATCACTTGCTGAATTGCAGCTAGTGGATCATTTAGTGGAACAATTTAGGCCTCGAGATGTGAATGCTATGACAAATAAACCATTGCCAGTCGATGTGTGCTTTTCTCCTGAGGTTGTACGGTTTGTTCACCGGAGGCTGGGGCCGGCAATGTAGGGTAGGGGCCGTGGTCAGTGTGGGTAGGCAGCAGGAGATTGAGAAACTAGAGAACTAGATTGGGTTGAGAAAGCATATGCGAAGAGAGACTTCTCTTACTGCTTATCCTCAATGATACAATGGGTATGCTTTTATAGCATATATGCCTAGGACTCAATTAACTAGTACAAGTACTCTATCTAAACTGGGCAAGGACACAGATTGTATTTTCTATTTAACCTCTGTTTCCTATGCCTGGACACCTCAGCTGCTGCTTGCTGAATCGGAGTTGATCTCTGTTTGTGTAGAGTTGTGATCAGACTCATCAAGCTGCTCCTGATCCTGTCTTGCCTGCAGGTCGGCCACAATTTACCTGCTGTTCCTGGACTACTTGTGCGACTCCTCATACTCTGTGAACTAGTTTGACTCAACAACATAGATAGATAAGCTCATATGAGCCTAATGAACCAGAGAGACAGAGCCCATGCTGTGTATGTATCAACTGTGAAGAAACACATACCACTTTTTGCAAGGAAGAAATCTGCTAAATTTTACTGGTACGAACTTGGACGTGATGTTGACTAAGAAACTAAGCTTGTTTTTTGCTGTATATGATTAATTTTAGGCTGGTTGGGATGCACTTACAAACCTTTTCATGTGCACCATAGAAAATATGGCAGTTCAGTTGATTAATTGTTTTTACTTGCGCTAGGCAAAACGTTATACCTATCGACAATTAAAGAACACATAGCTAGGCACCCCCTGATATATATGCTATAAATGCTTTGGCAGTGTAGAACACGGCAATAATTAGTACTCAGTCACTTCAACTTCAGAACTATCATGGCCTAATGATGTGAAGAAATTCCAAATACCGGCAATGTGTAGCTAATTTGAGTTTTTTTCTTAATGCCGGCACGTGAACAAAACAGATCATCAGTCAGATTAGCGAATCGAGAGTGAACAGATTGGGGTGGCACTGCATGGTAGAGTTAGGATGCGGCGCTGGTACTTAGTCATGTCCTTTTGCCATTTCTTAAATCACACAACTTCATTGTTGTGAAACAGCTGCAGATCAGAATCACTGCAGGGTTCTGTATAGGGTGTTTATATATAGTGAGGTTACAGATCTGTTTGGATCTCTGTCCCTCACCTTTCCGTGGAGTGGAATTTCTAAATGCTTCATATTATTTTGCTTGCCTTGGCTCATGGTGATAGTGACTGGGGTTAGGGCCTTAGGGGTAGAATCAATATTGACATTAATACGTATAAATGTATGGAGTGATTGAATCCTTGATAGATAATCTTGGGATATGTATTTTCTTATTCAGTACTCCCTCCGTCCCATAATGTAAGACGGACGGAGGGAGTACATTGCACTGGAAATGTTTTTTTGTTCTTGGCTACAAATTTCGGTAGCACTTAGACCACTGCAATGTTTGCGAATTATATCTGATACTACCTTCAATCTGGCTGCTTTGATATTAAATTGTTAACCTGCTTGGCTGTTTTGCTTTTTTTTAAGGGCAAATCCTAAGTTCAGAAACTTGTGGATTACTTAAGTGTAGCTTTATCGATCCAGGGGTAAAATTAGCATGGCCAGTTTGCCAATTGCCACATCTAACTTCCAAAATGGAGAGGGTTAGCCAGTCAGGCATACATGAAATTTATTTAGATATATTTTGTTTTTCAATTACATGATTCTGAAATTATCTATTACTGGTATACATTGCTTTCCTTTCCAAACCAAACTGTAAGCACTCCCCAAATACCAAAAGTTCCGTCAGAAAAAGATTCTCCCTAGACATGCTGGGAATCAGTTCAGTTTTGAGTTACTAATGTGGAGCATTTTTATTTCAGAATCATGATAATTGATCCCAACTTCGTATGGAACACTAATGGGCTTGTTTATTTGCCCCTTTCAATTTTTTTGCAATGATTTGGGGTTTCTAGCCAAAGTAAAAATGACAAATACTTTTCTGAATTGATTACTAATATGGAACCTTCACGCCATCTTAACCTCTGGTTATTGATCATAATGAAACCAGCATTTACAGTTCTTCTATGTTTGCTTGATTGATAATTTGTTATCTCTAGATGATAGAATCGTGGTTATATGCACGTAACAGAAACTCTATGATGATTATACTATTACCAAGGGCTTTTGCTCACTTCCTCCTGTGCAGTAGCTGCATGTACCTCTAAATGCATTTGATCTAACTTACCCTTAACTTGCAGATTTATGTGCCTGCATGTACAGGCTTGACTGGTGATGGGGTGGTCAAAATTGTTCAGCTTCTGCACGAACGCAAGGGAAATATAAGTCGTCTCCGACTTGATGGTATCAGCGGGATGAGTAAGCATCATCTTGATATTATCATGTCTCTCATGTGCAAAGGTAACCCACAAGGGCAACAAGATAGAAGCCCACTTTTTTACAACCATAGAGCCCGTGAAGCGCTGGACACCAATGATGAACGCCCTATTGATGTTGATCTTTGCCATGTGTGTGCGAACGTCAGGCCTGTGTTTGATTGTACGAGGGATGACTGTAGGTATGCAACCTCTGATACTCTAAATTCCCACGAGATCTTCTCTTTGGGAATAGCCTTAGCAGTTTATTGGACTAATTGTCATTGCTTGATTCCTTATCCGCTCTGCTAGTTCAAGATTCATCTTTGATTTGTGATGTTCACAAGAGTGAGTGCTCATAGATATTGCTTGCCTTTTCGCTCTCTCCTGTGGTTGTGGAACAACTGACTTGGTCATGTTATTTTTTATGAATAGCCTTTTAAGTGATGGTCCCGAAGCTCATTTGTTTGCACTATGAATAGCCTTTTAAGGGCCACATGAAATCAACTTAGTTCTATTACCTGTTTTGTTGCTCTTGTCTTGAGAACAACTGATGCAAACATTTAGGCATCCTTGTATTTCTACAGGTCTAATGACTTTGACCTGAAGCAATTAAGGTTTGTACACCTCCATATTGACAATTTGGTTATATTTCAGGAAAGTGAGGGACAGCTTGTGGCGGTGCCGAGGCTGCTACTTCTGCTTTCCTAGATGCGAAAAATGTGGTGGCTGTATCAGTCCGGAGGATCTAGTTCAGGCTGATCTTGCTTGTTCAGATCTTATGTGCTTGGATTGTTGGCTTACGGTTCCTAAATGCAGCACATGCAATCGGCCTTACTGTGAGAGGCATGAAAATTTGATGGTGTCCTTGCCGATGGCTGGCCAGTTTTCATGCCAGCGTTGCAAGGAGCTCGATGCATCGCACGGGAATCAAGAAGATGACTATTAGAAGTGAGCTTTCCACCCCACTCCTGTTACTGCAAATACTTGGGATACTTGCTTAGGCATGCATCAGCTGCTTCTGTACTAACATTTGCTGTTGGATTTTACTGACACGTCGAGCTTACGATGCTAGCTGAACATATCTCGATGCTGAATTAGAGCATCTCCAGCCGCAACCCCAAAAAAGCCCCCTGGGCGATTTTTCGGCCGCTGACGCCAAAAAATCGGCCCAGTCGCGCTTTTAAGGGCCCAGTTTTCGCCGGCTCGGGCCGAAATTGGCGCCGGCGGACCCAACCCGAACCCGGCGCGCTGGGGGTCGCTTAGAGGCGCCGGGCGAATCTTTTTTTGGCGTGAAGAGCCGCGGGCCAGCGCGTCAGCGATTTGACTCTCTTCTCGCCGCTTCGTCGTCCTCATCGCCTCGTTCTTGCGGCGAATCAATGCCAAAGCTGCGCGCTGCGCACGCTGCCGTGCCGGTCAACCTCCATTGATGCCTCACGAACGGTGCAGTAAAGGTCGGGCGACGCGCGTCCCCTCGGCCGCCACGCCATCAAGCCACGCGTAACGCGCCGGCCAAGCCTACCACGCGGCGCCTCCGCCTATATAAGCCAACCACCAGCGCGCCGGAGGCACGCACAGACACTCCACCGCCGACGCGCCCATTTCTCCCCCCTTCCTCCTCTCGCCGTCTCCGGTTCAGAAGAATGGCCGAGCGCTTTCCAGGCGACGGCGCGGCGGCGAATGGCTTCGGGCGCCGCCATCTTCACGAGGACAAGGCTCGCCTCCTTTTCGAGGCCGGGTATCCGGTCCCGCCGGACATGCGGGTGCCCGGGGCTTGGAGGGTCAGCGCCGACGGCGTGCCGGTGCCACCACCACCCACCGGGGCGGCGCGGCGTGCGGAGATCGCACGTATCCGCGCGTCCCTGCCGCAGGCGGCGAGGAGGGGCCACGGTACGTCCCCGACAGCCCGCTCTGGGAGTCCTACTTCCGCCGCCGTCACGCCGAGCAGCTCGAGGCCACCAACGGCGTCGTGCCCTCCGACAGACTCAACTCCGATGGCCGGCGTCGGTGGTGGGGCATGCCCGGCCGCACGTTGGAGACTGTCCTCGAGTACATTAAGGGCGGCAACACGCCGCGCCTCGAGTACCCCGCTCCCCCGTCCTTCTCACGCCGTCGTCGAAGCTCCTGGACGCCGAGGCGCATGGAACGGCCCGGGGCGTCCTCCTCCTCGTCCGGCCGCTCGTCGGGCTCTCCCTGCCTCCGCCCCGTCAAGCCGGAGCCCCAGGACACGCCTGTCAGCGCGCGCACCCGCAGCTCCGGCGTCCGCATCGGCGACTCCGCCCCCCCCCCCCCCCCACCAGCCGCTTCGTCCTCGTCGAGCCCAAGCCGGAGCCCGGCCTCCCCGTGGAGTACGAGGAGATATATAGCCCGGCGCGGCTTCTCCGACGAGGACGCCCTACGGTGGGCGCGGGACGACTACCTCCGGACGGAGATGACCCGGTAGACCCGGGCCCTGGAGGAGATCGTCTCCCGCAAGCGTGGGCGCGAGGACGAGCACGGCATCGTCGTCCTCGATAGCGACGACGATGACGACGCCCCCGGACCGTCCAACCCGCCACGCCAACCGGGGAAGGGATGTAGCAGGGACAGCGGCGGCGGAGACGACGACACCGCCGACGATGACGACGGCGGCGACTACACGCGGTTCTACCGCCTCCTCGGCATGTAGAACTGCAAAGGTGGGCGGCGGGCGGCAAGTGGCGAGGTAGACGGCGAGGAGCAGCGATGGAGACGGCGGGGGCAGCCCGTGCTAGTTTTTTTTTCTTTTTTGTAAAATATGTTTAAATTTGAACAAACTCGCCGATGTTTGTGATAAATTTAAGCCGTGTTTGCGCCGTATTTGACTTTTTAAAAAAACATGGGCGCCGTGACTGGGGGCATCACGCCCCCAGTGCGTGGTTTAGCGCCGGTGCGCCCCCAGGGAGCAATTTTTAGCCCCTCCTGGAGGGCCAACGGCTGGATATGCTCTTAGATACCGATGTTCGTCAAATGAAGCAGATACATATTTCATGGACTCGTGAAACTGACTGTGAATGGCAGTCCAATGTTACAACTGGCATACTCCGTGTCCCAAAATAAGTGTCTCAACTTTATAGTAAAGTTAGTACACGAAAATGCATAGGAGCTCTCGGGTGCTACGCCCCTCTATATTCAAAAATAATTTAGTAATTAAAAAAAGTCAAAAAAATCCCGAAACTTTTTATGGAATCAAACATGACCAAGTATTGCACTCGTACAAAAAGATTAAACATGGAATGACTTTTATTGTATCCGGGGTTAAAGATTTCCTGAAAAATGCTAGATACAAGTACTATTCATGCTATATTGTCGTCATAAATTTGTTTTTTTTTGCCCTGAAGTTAACGAGAATCATTCATTGGCCAAACTTTTTATATGAGTACAATACCTAGTTATATTTGGTTCAAAAATATATCCAAGATTTTTTTGATGTTTTTTTGAATTATTAAATTATTTTTGAATATAAGGGGGTGGAGCACCCAAATGCTCCTAATCCGCTTCCAGTTAGTACACGGTTATATTAAAGTTGAGACGCTTATTTTGTTTTGAGACTGAGGGATCGAAGTACTTATTATGGATGCCTTAATTTTGTTGTCATTTTGAACATTATTATAATTGGAAGATGACACCATTATTCACCCTAACTAGGCATTTAGCCCATTGGAATATACTTGCACATGTGCATCAAGTTTCCCAAGGGCAATGCTATTGACTAAAATGCATCTACACTTATTTCATGAGCGTGTCATAAATAACATAAAATCACTACAATTGAGGTTAGGGTTCCAGAAAACCAGTCTATAATTCTTCGTTAATAACCACTACTACAAATTTTATTAAACAGTTTGTGTGCACAGTAAGATACATGGCAGCATGTGTCGCGGCAGCCGAAGGAGGCTTGCCGGGGAGGAAGCGGAGGCCTTGTGGGACCGCTGTGACTGTGAGCCGGGAGGTACGGGCTCACAGACGGTGTCCTTCCCATGTCCCTTCTCCACCACCTCCACATACGCAAACCAGAGTGCACACATACTTTGGAGTGAGAGGAAGGTGTTAGAGCAAATCCAACGGGCTGACCCAAAAAAATGGCGATTTCGTCCGTTTTTTGTTCGTTTGGAGCGGCGGCCCGCCCGGTGTTCGCCCTGTTTTTCATATGGGTCAGCAGCGCGCCCAACGCGCCGACTCATATTTGTAGGCGTGGCCGGCTGGCCGCCCAATTTTGCATTGCAATCAACATATTGTGAAATGAAAATTTAACATACAAAATAGTCCGTCCAAATAAATAGTACAGTTTACAGGCCAAATAAAAATGTTTCACATAGTTTTACGAACGAATAAAAGAAGATACATCTATTGGTTGCCAACATGAGTCCACATATGCTCAACCAAATCATTTTGCAGTTGCACGTGAGTTTTCCAATCACGCATGTCTTCATGAAACTGAGTGAACTGCTCAAATGTTGCCGCTACTCCATGCTCAGGCACAACATTCTCACCCTGAAACTGAAAGCCTTGATCGTACAGACGTTCCGGGCGCTCGTCTTCTACGATCATATTATGCATGATCACACAAGCAGTCATCACCTCCCATAGTTTCTGCGTGCTCCAAGTATTAGCAGGATACCGAACGATGCCCCATCGAGATTGCAAAACACCAAAGGCACGCTCGACATCCTTTCTAGCACTCTCTTGCTCTTGGGAAAATCTTTTCCTTTTCTCTTCAACAGGGTTGGGTATTGTCTTTACAATAGTGGTCCACTGAGGATAGATACCGTCACCCAAATAGTACCATTTGCCGTAGTTGTGGCCGTTGACAGTAAAGTTCACCGATGGGCTATTGCCTTCGGCAAGCCTAGCAAACACCGGCGAGCGCTGAAGCACGTTGATATCATTGTGTGATCCAGCCATACCAAAGAAAGAGTGCCAGATCTAGAGATCTTGAGACGCCACGGCCTCTAGTATGACAGTGCAAGCCCTGACATGTCCCTTATATTGACCTTGCCAAGCAGAAGGGCAGTTCTTCCACTCCCAGTGCATGCAGTCTATGCTGCCAAGCATCCCGGGAAAGCCCCTACTAGCATTCATCGCCAACAAACGGGCTGTATCTGCAGCTGTCGGCTCTCTCAAGTACTCAGGACCAAATACAACAATCACAGCCTTGCAGACCTTATACGGGGACTCTAGGCATGTAGACTCGCTCATACGGACGTACTCGTCAATGAGATCACCGGGCACTCCGTATGCAAGCATTCGGATGGCGGCAGTGCATTTCTGATAAGAGGAGAAACCAATCTTGCCGACGGCATCCTCTTTGCACTCGAAGTAGTCATCATAGCCGACCACTCCCTCTCTAATACGGTTGAAAACATGCCTACTCATACGAAACTGGCGGCAGAATTTGTGATGTTTGAACAACGGGTTTGTTGTATCAAAGTAGTCCTTTCAGAGAAGGAAATGCCCGCTTTCTCGGTTACGATTCAATGCCGGAAGGTGGCCCGGAATGGAGCCACGGAACAACGGCCGCTGGTTATTGAGGTGGTGATGGACCAACACGGCAGCCAATATCTCCTCCTCGTCGTCGGACGGCGAATCGTCGGAGTCGCAAATGAAATTGTGGAAAAAGAACTCGTCGGCAGAGTCCATTTTCGTACTTTGGCAAACTGTCGAACAGTTCGCGGGCATCGAAGAAGGAGACGCCCGGCGAGGGGAGGCACGGCGCCCACAGACCAGCTAGCTGCCCTACCGGCGTCCGACGAGCGTGCGGGTCGTATGTGTCAGGGGCGGCGAGGCGTCTTCTTGGTCGCGGGTGGCTGTGCGGTGGGGGAAGCGGCGGCGGGAACTAGTTTGCTCCCCGGCGGCGGCGGGCGCCTGGGGACAAGGGCGGCGTTGCTGGGCGGGTGTGGAGGCGGCGGCAGCTCGAAGAGTCGCCGCAAAAATGGGTGGCGGCGTCGGTGACGGAGGAGGCGGGGGGCGAGGGTTGCTTGTTGGCCGGGGGGAGGGAGGCCAATGTGCCACAGACCAGCGGGCCCGGGGACAGGAGTAGGCAACCGCGCGCACGTCCTTCACGTGTCCGCGCTGACGCAAATCAGGCTCAAAAATGGGCCGGGAATGGGTTGCCCGCGGACGAAAAACGGTCGTGCGTCCGTTTGGGTCGGCGCGTTGGGCCGCCTTTTCTGTCCGCGCCGACCCAAACGGACGGCCGCAGATGAAATGGGTCACCCCATTGGAGTTGCTCTTACAAACAGCACATTTTGAAGTTGACATACGACTTAGATGTGCAATACTTATGGCACATCTAGATGTGCTTTAGCAAAACTTAATATCCATACGAATCTCGATGTAAGATCAATGACATAGGACTTAGATATGCAATACGTATGGCACATCTAGATGTGCTTTAGCAAAACTGATCTTTTATTACCCTACGTGCGCATGGCACAACGTTGCCACAAGGATCGATGTTACTGTAAGCGTGTCCAGAGCTGCTTCAACAGTAAGACTAGCCACAATGGATAGTAACATACACTAGTAACATACACATATCCCTAGATTATGTTACTACCTTTATAGTGGGTAGTAACTTAAAGATGATAACATGCAAAGATTCATTTATTAGGTTATAGACTCATATTGCATTGGGACATGTGATGTTATAGTAACTAGCTAAGTTACTACTACTACCTCTCTCCTCATTAACTCATTGCCACATAAGCAAATTTGCTGAGTTGGACTCGATGTTACTGCTGAAGTTACTCCCACTGTGGCTAGTCTAAACATCGTCTTGAAATGTACTACGAGGTAATACATACAAGTATGACTCTACAAACAAAGGATTAATTGACACTACAATCCCTTTGAACCGGTCGACTCCACCGGCTATATATGCAGATCCATCTCGATGAAGCTTATCGATC
Source organism: Triticum monococcum (assembly GCA_034509565.1). Taxonomy (NCBI): domain Eukaryota; kingdom Viridiplantae; phylum Streptophyta; class Magnoliopsida; order Poales; family Poaceae; genus Triticum; species Triticum monococcum. The sequence goes on along the minus strand of CM067844.1, from coordinate 578,260,406 downwards.
GCGTCGATGAAGCCACCGGCCGGTCGGACACCACGCCGCCACTTGCGCTTGTCTTGGTACATGCCCATCTTGGAAGTTACCACAGCTTGTTCTTCTTGCAGATCCGCTCGTGTGCCACGCCATGCATGTCTTCCAGCGCCTTCTCCCACACGCACTACCAGACACGCGGACTATGCCTACGGCCCAGGGCCGTCGGCATAAGTCCTATGCTGTCGGCATAGATCTATGCCTACAGCTGCCGTCAGCATAGACCCGTCGGCGTAGATCACGTCAGCGTAGTCTTGTCAGACCGTCGGCGTAGTATAGCCGTCGGCATAGGGGCCTATGCCGACGGCCTGGCGTCAGCCGTCGGCATAGTATAGCCGTCGGGACTGTTTTTCGTCTGACGGCAACGGACGGCACCGTCAAAAGCACGGACGAATCATGGAATGCCACGTGGCAGAGGTACGCCGACGGCCGGCATATCCGTGCCACGTGGCATCCCGTGGTGCCTCCTGGTGGCAGGTCTATGCAGAATCTATGCCTACGGCTTTGCCGTAGGCATAGTTCTGCCACGTGTTGGCCCCTGGTTTCTCCTGGCGACATGGCCCCCGCCTCGCGTGCTCGATCTGGAGCTTAGTAGGACAGGTGACTGATGGGGCAGGGGGTCGTTGACGGGGGGTGGGGTGGGGGCGGCGGCGGATCCAAGTCCGTCGGAGGGAGATGCTTCGCGCGGGGACACCTGAGAGCAACATCCGGGCCAAACCACAGCTACATCCCCTCCGCGTAGACCCGACGCGTCCGTTTCCCCCTCCATGTGCCGGCGGCGGGTGGGTTTGACTTTGCACGAACGGGCTTTGACCAGTGGACCTCTCCACCCGGTTGTGTTAGGTCAGCCCATAGGAACACTTTGGAGCAACATCCGGGCCAGACCCATAGCAAGATCCCCTCCGTGTAGACCCGACGTGTCCGTTTCCCCCCTCCAGGTGCCGGCGGTGGCGCCGTCCGTGAGGGGGGCCAAACCCCGGAGACACGTGCCGCCTCTTAGGACATGCCACCACACCATCCCGCATGTTTGAGGCGCCGGTGCGACACTCCGGTGGCATTGCTACACCCAGGGCCCCCGTCCCGGCTAACCCTGGAGCGGTTGACCACGATATCTAGCCATTTGAATTTCCACGGACGGGCTTTGACCAGTGGACCTCTCCACCCGGTTGTGTCAGGTCAGCTCAGAGGGACAGCTGGAAGCAACATCCGGGCCAAACCGACAGCTACATCCACCCCCCCCCCCCCCCCCCCGTGTAGACCCGACGCGTCCATTTCCTCCCTCGAGGTGCCGGCGGTGGCGCCGTTCGTGAGGGGGGCCAAACCCGGGAGACGCGTGCCGCCTCTTTGGACATGCCACCACACCACCCCGCATGTATCAGGGGCCGGTGCGATGCTCCGGTGGCATTGTTACCCTCCCAGAGCCCCCGTCCCGCCTAACCCTAGAGCGGTTGACCACGAGATCTAGCCCTTTGACTTTCCACGGGCGGGCTTTGAACAGTGGACCTCTCCACCCGGTTGTGTCAGGTCAGCTCAGAGGGACACCTGGAAGCAACATCCGGACCAAACCACAGCTACATCCCCTCCGTGTAGACCGGACGCTTCCGTTTCCCCCCTCCACGTGCCGGCGGCGGGCGGGCTTTGACCAGTGGACCTCTCCACCTGGTTGTGTTAGTTTAGCCCATAGGAACACTTGGGAGCAACATCCGAGCCAGACCCACAGCAAGATCCCCTCCGTGTAGACCCGACGTGTCCGTTTTCCCCCTCCAGGTGCCGACGGTGGCGCCGTCCGTGAGGGGGGCCAAACCCCGGAGACGCGGGCTGCCTCTTCGGACATGCGACCACACCACCCCGCATGTATGAGGGGCCGGTGCGACGCTCCGGTGGCATTGCTACCCCCAGGGCGCAATCCCGCCTAACCCTGGAGCGGTTGACCATGAGCTCTAGCCCTTTGACTTTCCACGGACGGGCTTTGAACAGTGGACCTCTCCACCCGGTTGTGTCAGGTCAGCTCAGAGGGACACCTGGAAGCAACATCCTGGCCAAACCGACAGCTACATCCCCTCCGTGTAGACCCGACGCGTCCGTTTCCCCCCTCCAGGTGCCGGTGGTGGCGCCGTCCGTGAGGGGGCCAAACCTGGGAGAAGCGTGCCGCCTCTTCGGACATGCCACCACACCACCCCGCATGTATGAGGGGCCGGTGCGACGCTCTGGTGGCATTGCTACCCTCCCAGAGCCCCCGTCCCGCCTAACCCTGGAGCGGTTGACCACGAGATCTAGCCCTTTGACTTTCCACGGGCGGGCTTTGAACAGTGGACCTCTCCACCCGTTTGTGTCAGGTCAGCTCAGAGGGACACCTGGAAGCAACATCTGGGCCAAACCACAGCTACATCCCCTCTGTGTAGACCCGACGCGTCTGTTTACCCCCTCAACGTGCCGGCGGCGGGCGGGCTTTGAGTTTGCACGGACGGGCTTTTACCAGTGAACCTCTCCACCCGGTTGTGTTAGGTCAGCCCATAGGAGCACTTTGGAGCAACATCCGGTCCAGACCCACAGCAAGATCCCCTCCGTGTAGACCCGCCGCGTCCGTTTCCCCCTGCAGGTGCCGGCGGTGGCGCCGTCCGTGAGGGGGGCCAAACCCCGGAGACGCGGGCCGCCTCTTCGGACATGCCACCACACCACCTCGCATGTATGAGGGGCCGGTGCGACGCTCCGGTGGCATTGCTACCCCCCCCCAGGGCCCCTGTCCCGCCTAACCCTGGAGCGGTTGACCACGAGATCTAACCCTTTGACTTTCCACAGACGGGCTTTGAACAGTGGACCTCTCCACCCGGTTGTGTCAGGTCAGCTTAGAGGGACACCTGGAAGCAACATCCGGGCCAAACCGACAGCTACATCCCCTCCGTGTAGACCTGACGCGTCCGTTTCCCCCCCCCCCCCCTCCAGGTGCCGGTGGTGGCACCGTCCGTGAGGGGGGCCAAACCCCGAACACGCGTGCCGCCTCTTCGGACATGCCACCACACCACCCCGCATGTATGAGGGGCCGGTGCGATGCTCCGGTGGCTTTGCTACCCCCCCCCCCCCCCCAGGGCCCCCGTCTGGCCTAACCCAGGAGCGGTTGACCACGAGATCTAGCCCTTTGACTTTCCTCGGACGGGCTTTGAACAGTGGACCTCTCCACCCAGTTGTGTCAGGTCAGCTCAGAGGGACACCTGGAAGCAACATCCTGGCCAAACCGACAGCTACATCCCCTCTGTGTAGACCCGACACGTCCGTTTCCCCCCTCCAGGTGCCGGCGGCGGCGCCGTCCGTGACGGGGGCCAAACCTGGGAGAAGCGTGCCGCCTCTTCGGACATGCCACCACACCACCCAGCATATATGAGGGGCCGGTGCGACGCTCCGGTGGCATTGCTACCCTCCTAGAGCCCCCGTCCCGCCTAACCCTGGAGCGGTTGACCACGAGATCTAGCCTTTTGACTTTCCACGGGCGGGCTTTGAACAGTGGACCTCTCCACCCGTTTGTGTCAGGTCAGCTCAGAGGGACACCTGGAAGCAACATCTGGGCCAAACCGTAGCTACATCCCCTCCGTGTAGACCAGACGCGTCTGTTTCCCCCTCAACGTGCCGGCAGCGGGCGGGCTTTGACTTTGCACAGACGGGCTTTGACCAGTGGACCTCTCCACACGGTTGTGTTAGGTCAGCCCATAGGAGCACTTTGGAGCAACATCCGGTCCAGACCCACAGTAAGATCCCCTCCGTGTAGACCCGACGTGTCCGTTTCCGCCCTGCAGGTGCCGGCGGTGGCGCCGTCCGTGAGGGGGGCCAAACCCCGGAGACGCGGGCCGCCTCTTCGGACATGCCACCACACCACCCCGCATGTATGAGGGGCCCGTGCGACGCTCCAGTGGCATTGCTACCCCCCAGGGCCCCCGTCCCGCCTAACCCTGGAGCGGTTGACCACAAGATCTAGCCCTTTGACTTTCCACAGACGGGCTTTGAAAAGTGGACCTCTCCACCCGGTTGTGTCAGGTCAGCTCAGAGGGACACCTGGAAGCAACATCCGGGCCAAACCGACAGCTACATCCCCTCCGTGTAGACCTGACGCGTCCGTTTCCCCCACCCCCTCCAGGTGCCGGCGATGGCACCATCCGTGAGGGGGGCCAAACCCTGAACACGTGTGCCGCCTCTTCGGACATGCCACCACACCACCCCGCATGTATGAGGGGCCGGTGCGATGCTCCGGTGGCATTGCTACCCCCCCCCCCCCCCCAGGGCCCCCGTCCGGCCTAACCCAGGAGCGGTTGACCACGAGATCTAGCCCTTTGACTTTCCTCGGACGGGCTTTGAACAGTGGACCTCTCCACCCGGTTGTGTCAGGTCAGCTCAGAGGGACACCTGGAAGCAACATCCTGGCCAAACCGACAGCTACATCCCCTCTGTGTAGACCCGACACGTCCGTTTCCCCCCTCCAGGTGCCGGCGGTGGCGCCGTCTGTGAGGGGGGCCAAACCTAGGAGAAGCGTGCCGCCTCTTCGGACATGCCACCACACCACCCCGCATGTATGAGGGGCCGGTGCGATGCTCCGGTGGCATTGCTACCCTCCCAGAGCCCCCGTCCCACCTAACCCTGGAGCGGTTGACCACGAGATCTAGCCCTTTGACTTTCCACGGGCGGGCTTTGAACAGTGGACCTCTCCACCCGTTTGTGTCAGGTCAGCTCAGAGGGACACCTGGAAGCAACATCCGGGCCAAACCATAGCTACATCCCCTCCGTGTAGACCAAACGCGTCTGTTTCCCCCTCAACGTGCCGGCAGCGGGCGGGCTTTGACTTTGCACGGACGGGCTTTGACCAGTGGACCTCTCCACCCGGTTGTGTTAGGTCAGCCCATAGGAGCACTTTGGAGCAACATCCGGTCCAGACCCACAGTAAGATCCCCTCCGTGTAGATTCGACGTGTCCGTTTCCCCCCTGCAGGTGCCGGCGGTGGCGCCGTCCGTGAGGGGGGCCAAACCCCGGAGACACGTCACTACAAGAAATATGTCAACTTATGACCACCACTATTGGTCACTGAAAGGTCACAAATTTCCATTTACGACCATTTTGTGACCAAAAACAGAAGGTCAAAAGCTGGCGGTCGTAAACTGACTATAGCGACCTTTAACAAAAGGTCGTTGATCCTATGACCGTCTGTTTGGGTCGCTAGCTCTCTCCCCAGGCCATGTCGGATCTGACGTGGCAATCTAATGTGGCAAAATTACGACCAATTGGAAAGGTCACTAACAAGATTCAGCCCAGTCCAGTTCAGCCGTCTTTGTGGGCCGAGCCCATTTATTATATATATTTTCAAGCAATTTGTGTCAACTACATGGGCCAAGCCCAAGAATTCAGCCTTTTTATTTTATAGGACGTGGCCTTATACGATTCATTTATTTTTTTGGGCCTCAAACTTTTTGTAGTCCATTTCAATTTTGGGCCTCCATAGCAAACATTCACAAACTTGACGAGCGTTGTTCCAGCGACAGTAAGATACAAGGATTTCAAACAAGCATGTATCAAGACCATTTTATTTCTTTCAACACAAAAGTATTCCTTAAACAGCCACGGGTACAACAGTAAGTACATTCAACAATCCATCATCAATCGGTGAACAGACTATAGCTACCAGCAGCAGTCGCCTGAAAGACTAGGAGATACTACTAAGGAGCTAAACTAACGGCAACTATCCATTATCAATCGGTGACACTAGCAATGAGCGAGAGCGGTGACATTTCAGAGACCCCCTCCCCCTCCTGCTGCTTTGCGTCACTCACCTCAGACTGGGACTTGTCAGAGTCGTCAGACGCCTCTCCTGCCTGAAACGAAAACAGGGATAGGCACGAAAGAGCATGGATCAATACCACAATGTTGTGTTAATATCACATGGCTACGATTTTGATGAAGGTGTTTGACGTGAATGTTATACCAGTGGGTTGTTGTAGGTGTTGATCTTCTTGGTGTACTTGGCCCTGGCAATTAGGGAGCCTTCTCCTGCAATTCATTCAAACAAAGGAGATGTTAATGTGGTGCAAGGCGATAGATTCTAGGATAAGTATTAACATAAGAAGAATAGTTGAACAAATCATGTGAAATGGCATGGCGGATTTGGAAACAAATTTGAGTAGCAGTTTGAATCGATGAGCACAGACTATACAGGTTCTAACAAGGCTACAAGGCAACAGATATTTGAACACAGCAAACCATAAATTTGAACAACCATTGAGAATAGGAAGTAGATCAACAATTACATAGCGACTAAATTCTAAATATCACTGACCAGCTGGGTCAAACAATACCCAAATGACACGGTGCAGCTACACTGAATAGAGCAGTAACATAGAGGGGATGGGGGAGCGGGTAACTTACAACATCACTCAAGATACTTCCACTTCTCACCACCGCCCTTGCCAACCTGCGATTTGAACACAAATCAAGACACAGGATTTGAAAGGAAAACTATCACAGCACCAGTTTGAATAAGAACAAGGAGACAGGAGTGGGAGCAAAGGGGACTGAGATGCTTACCATGGGGACATGCTTGAAGTTGGAGTGCTTCCTGAAGCTGTCCTTGCGAAAACAGAACCAAAACGAGCCTAGTCAGGACACGTCACCATGCCACAGAAACAACATGAATCAAACCACAACAACAAATCAAATTCGGGGCTCACATGAGGACTAAGACGGCGCTCAGAGGGCGCTTGGGCTTGTTGGAGTCCTTCTCGGCCTTGCTCTTCGTCACCACAAGTCTGCATCGCCACAGAAATAATAGCAGCAAAGCGAATCAGAACCCGACACGAAACAACATCAGGAAAATGCAAGCAAAACCACCGCGGGAAATGAGTCCATCACCTAAAACCAAGCAGATGATAACACTGAGTAAGAAAGACTGATGAGAGGTGCTAGTTTACCTAAAACCATTTCCTTGATAACACTCATTTCCATCTAACGAACATCTCATGTGATGAAAACTTACAAAACAAACGACTCTTAACACAATATCACACCTACTCATAGGTGAGAGCAAGGAACATGCCATTTATCTTTCAAATTTAGAAGAACATCACTGCAATCATCCATAGCTAACAAACCTAGATAGAAAGTAATAAACTTATACCCCTGATATAGACCAGGAATCAGCACAAACAATCAGTACATTCTAACATGTTAAGTGGATACCATTCCAATCATAATCGTACCATGGCATGAAAGAACAAAAATCAGTGACCTCACTACTACAAATTAAACTGATGCTCTTCTAATACTATACCATTCAAGCTCATGGCCGGGATCAACAATACTAATAACCTATAGATACCATGGTACAACAGCAAGCAAATGGTGCAATAATCCCACCACAACGGGGAATAAGTTTTTGTTCATAGTGCATCAGTTTAGAATTTGAAATCTACTGATATTTTCTTTCCATGGAGAAAATCCTTACAATCGGCAAATACAAGTGACCATGAGAAAGGGAGACTAGTTTAAAGCTAAAGCAACACCAAAATAGTATCAAACTGATTCATGTAATCCACTTAATGTCAAAACAGTAGCTTAAAGGTTCAAAATTGTTGAACATTCAGAGCATAAAGAAACATGTGAGCCGAATTTTGTTCTGTGTCTAGTAAGAATTCAACACAATAAAGGTTCAAAGCTCGACCCGGTACTCCATCTCCTTCTCCGCCATCCCCAACATCTGCATCGCGCAAGCACCACCATCAATTAACCTCAATCACAAGCTTGAAATCGAAGAGGAAGGCATATACACATAAAAAAGAACATGAAAATTCCAGAACAAGGCGTCCTGTAGTTGCCGGGTAGCAACTTGAGAATGAATGATTGATATCCTGGAAGGATCTCGTCGGGGTCCGCCGCGCACTCTGCGAGGATCCGGCAGTGCAGCAGCACATCGTCGGCCTTGTTCACGTCGAGGTCGGGAAGGTACACGTCAACGAGGACCACCGCCCTGGCCTCCTCCGGCCCCTCGCGACGCGATCGCTCGCTCGCCACTTGGCCAAGCCCCGCGGGTCGAGGCCCGTGCGCCCGCCCACGTCATCGGGGAGCAGCGCAAGGGGCGCGGCCCCGTAGGCGGAGAGGGAGCAGGGGCGCGAGTGGGCGGAGGGATCCGGAGGCGGGTGGCACGGCAGGCAGCTGCAGGGGGAGAGGAGGAGCCATCGGTGCTCTGCTGCTCATCTCGCCGAAGCCTGACCACGAACAGGTCGGTGGCGTGACCGGAGAGAAGAAGAGCTGTAGGTGGAGGAGGACCGCGGGCTCCGGCGCGATCTTGGGGAGGGAGACCGCGGGCTCGGCGTCGCCTGGAGGTGGAGGAGCCAACGGCGGCGTGCGCGGGTGCGGGGAGGGTGTGAGCCGTTGCAGGTGCGGGGAGGGGGTGGGAAGGAGGTTGGCGGCGGAGATCTGGATGCGGTGGGGAAGGAAGGGGTCGGGGTGGCGATGCGGCGAGGATGGGCGCGGGAAGGCCATAGATGCGGGGAGGTCGCCGCCGGCTGGTGGGATCGGGGGAGGAGGATCTGAGGGGGACGAGGGGATCTGCATCGGGGAAGAGGGGAGAGGAAGAAAGAAAGAAAGAAAGAAAGAAAGAAAGAAAGAAAGGAGGCGGGGGTGGATGGAAGATGCCAGCTAGGGTTTCGCCTCAGGTGGGGTTGGTGGGGGAGGCGAGGAGCGACAGCTACCGTTGGATCGGGGAAGATCCAATGGTGTTTTGTGCATGATTCGTGTGCCTTGTCCACGGACCAATCAGAACGCAATACAATATTATGACCAATTGAATTGGTCGTGATAAATTTAAAAATAAGATGTTAGATCATCTTAGCTATTTACTTGACCTGATACATTGGAAAAAAATGAAACAAATGAAAAACCTTCTCATCATGTCATCAAATGTGACGTAGTTTTTAGAACAAAAAAATAACAAAATAGTAATAAGGAACTTTTCATTTTCTTTGCACGAAAATTCATTTTTCATTTTTTGAGTGCTCAAAATGAGTTTTTTTGTGAAGGACCTACCATATATTTGTTACAAAATTGTACCAAATCATTTTTATAAAATATTAGGACATATTTAATGCACAATTGACAAAATGGTTGGGTGCCAAAAGTTTTGATCCACCTCTGGTGAAAAAGACAAATTCCCGCCGATTCAGGTGGAAGCGGATCAAATTTGAACTGCAGTTGTCTCATAGTTTGCTATTTATTTTTTCCAAAAATCATTTCTAGGTACATAAGTATCTATTTAATCAGAGAAACATCAAAAAAATTCAAGATTCAACCACTAGCTAGGAACGGTCAAGCCCGCCGTTTTGACTGCATTTTGAAACGGGCATAAAAAATTCAAAAAAATCAAAAAATTGGAAAACCTTCGCATTGTGTCATTATATGTGACCAAGTTTCCAGGAAAAATAATAAACTTGTAGTACAGTAATTATTTTACAAAAGTGTTCTCATAAATGAGCTATCATGTGTGAAGATTCATGGATTTCAACCCAAACGCTCAATCTCATGGTCACATTCATGGCATAGTTTGTTCAAATGATCTCATATTATGCACAAGGGTGCATCTTGGAATTCCAAACAATGTTGCCAAAGGGAGTTTTCATTTTCTTTGCACGGAAATTCATTTTCCATTTTTGGAGTGCCCGAAATGAGGTTTTTTTGTGAAGGACCTACCATATATTTGTTGCAAAATTGTACCAAATCATTTTTATAAAATATTAGGACATATTTAATGCACAATTGACAAAATGGTTGGGTGCCAAAAGTTTTGATCCACCTCTGGTGAAAAAGACAAATTCCCGCCGATTCAGGTGGAAGCGGATCAAATTTGAACTGCAGTTGTCTCATAGTTTGCTATTTATTTTTTCCAAAAATCATTTCTAGGTACATAAGTATCTATTTAATCAGAGAAACATCAAAAAAATTCAAGATTCAACCACTAGCTAGGAACGGTCAAGCCCGCCGTTTTGACTGCATTTTGAAACGGGCATAAAAAATTCAAAAAAATCAAAAAATTGGAAAACCTTCGCATTGTGTCATTATATGTGACCAAGTTTCCAGGAAAAATAATAAACTTGTAGTACAGTAATTATTTTAGAAAAGTGTTCTCATAAATGAGCTATCATGTGTGAAGATTCATGGATTTCAACCCAAACGCTCAATCTCATGGTCACATTCATGGCATAGTTTGTTCAAATGATCTCATATTATGCACAAGGGTGCATCTTGGAATTCCAAACAATGTTGCCAAAGGGAGTTTTCATTTTCTTTGCACGGAAATTCATTTTCCATTTTTGGAGTGCCCGAAATGAGGTTTTTTTGTGAAGGACCTACCATATATTTGTTGCAAAATTGTACCAAATCATTTTTATAAAATATTAGGACATATTTAATGCACAATTGACAAAATGGTTGGGTTCCAAAAGTTTTGATCCACCTCTGGTGAAAAAGACAAATTCCCACCGATTCAGTTGGAAGCGGGTCAAATTTGAACTGTAGCTGCCTCGTAGTTTGCTCTTTATTTTTTCCAAAAATCATTTCTAGGTACATAAGTATCTATTTAATCAGAGAAACATCAAAAAAAATCAAGATTCAACCACTAGCTAGGAACGGTCAAGCCCGCTGTTTTGACCGCATTTTGAAACGGGCATAAAAAATTCAAAAAATCAAAAAATTGGAAAACCTTCGCATTGCGTCATTATATGTGACCAAATTTCCAGGAAAAATAATAAACTTGTAATACGGTAATTATTTTAGAAAAGTGTTCTCATAAATGAGCTATCATGTGTGAAGATTCATGGATTTCAACCCAAACGCTCAATCTCATGGTCACATTCATGGCATAGTTTGTTCAAATAATATCATATTGTGCACAAGGGTGCATCTTGGAATTCCAAACAATGTTGCCAAAGGGAGTTTTCATTTTCTTTGCACGGAAAATTCATTTTCCATTTTTCGAGTGCCCGAAATGAGGTTTTTTTGTGAAGGACCTACCATATATTTGTTGCAAAATTGTACCAAATCATTTTTATAGAATATTAGGACATATTTAATGCACAATTGACAAAATGGTTGGGTGCCAAAAGTTTTGATCCACCTCTGGTGAAAAAGATAAATTCCCGCCGATTCTGTTGGAAGCGGGTCAAATTTGAACTGTAGCTGCCTCGTAGTTTGCTCTTTATTTTTTCCAAAAATCATTTCTAGGTACATAAGTATCTATTTAATCAAAGAAACATAAAAAAATTGAAGATTCAACCACTAGCTAGGAACGGTCAAGCCCGCCGTTTTGACCGCATTTTAAAACGGGCATAAAAAATTCAAAAAAATGAAAAAATTGGAAAACCTTCGCATTGCGTCATTATATGTGACCAAGTTACCAGGAAAAATAATAAACTTGTAATATGGTAATTATTTTAGAAAAGTGTTCTCATAAATGAGCTATCATGTGTGAAGATTCATGGATTTCAACCCAAACACTCAATCTCATCGTCACATTCATGGCATAGTTTGTTCAAATGATCTCATATTGTGCACAATCGTGCATCTTGGAATTCCAAACAATGTTGCCTAAGGAAGTTTTCATTTTCTTTGCACGGAAAATACATTTTCCATTTTCCGAGTGCCCGAAATGAGGTTTTTTTGTGAAGGACCTACCATATATTTGTTGCAAAATTGGACGAAATCATTTTTATTAAATATTAGGACATATTTAATGCACAATTGACAAAATGGTTGGGTGTAAAAAGTTTTGATCCTCCTCTCGTGAAAAAGACAAATTTCCGTCGATTCAGGTGGAAGCGGGTCAAATTTGAACTGCAGCTGCCTCATAGTTTGCTATTTATTTTTTCCAAAAATCATTTCTAGTTACATAAGGACCTATTTAATCATAAATACATGGTTTGGTGGCGATACGTCGAGGTTTGGGTGGTGGCCGAGGGCCCCAACTCTAGAGCGCGTGAACTCGCATGCCCGTCGCGTGGTCACCGCGTGACCGTAATGTTGCCATGTGTTTTGGGCGGCCTAGGCATGTCTAGTGGGTTGGGCACTCCCCAGGTTGGTGCTAGGAAGAAAATTACAACATAAGATTCTCACGAGGAGACCGATCGATGCTCAAACATGAATTAGCAGCCAAGTGTTTGATTAGCGGTATGGGAAATGCACATGGCCAATGGGCGTGAGTTTTGGATGAGGATGCTCATCTACTAAGGAGAATGTTTTCACAAATTTTTAGCTCAAAAGGAGGGTCCTAGGTGGTACTTGCTTTGCAAAGTACCACGCTGGACAAAAATATGAATGTTGAAACTGGGCTCAAAATAATGAATGGAGTGAGCTGAAATTTTGTGGAGGATGGTTATTTGGGCATAGGAAAGCATTGTAGAAAATTGATACCATTTGGACATGCCAAAGTAGTAGTTCCTTCACAATGCTCTTCTATGGACAAAAACTTGGGAAAACTAGTGAGAGAGATTGGATGCATGAAATGAGCTCAAAATTGGTGTAGGTAAGTTACTTTGGTATGGTCATGCGCTGGTAAATTTTCAGATCATTTGGGTAAGCCTAGCTAGTACTTACTTCATAAAGCTTCTCTCGAGGTAGAAACTTTGGAAATTTCCCGAGAAAGATTTACTAGGAAAATTGAGCTGAATATTATCACGTGGCAATGATTTGGGTATGGAAGAGTGCCCGAAAAGTTTGAGGGTAATAGGAGGGGTCTATATAACACTTGCTTTGCAACGTGCCAATTTGGCCATAAAATATAAATTGAACCTGGGCTCACATAGATGATTTGACTGAGCTGCAATTTGGAGGAGGGTGATAATTTGGGTATATGAAGGAACTGTATAAATTTCATCTCATTTAGAGATATAAAAAAGGTACTTCCGTCACAATGCTTCTAGGTGGACAAAAACTTTGGAAATTTGCCGAGGAAGATTTTCTAGGCAAATGGAGCTGAATTTTGTCATGTGGTAATGATTTGGATAGGAAAGAGTGCCCAAAAATTCTGAGGGCAATCAAGAATACATAAATAGCACTTCCTTCATAAAGTGTTGTTGTGAACAGAATAGGAAAATGAATATTGTTGAATTAGTTTTGAACTAGGCAAGGAAGGATTTTTACATATTTGATGAAGATATGCCCCGAAGAATTTATGAGATTTTTTTTGGGAATTTCGGGAATGATAGAAATATAGGTTGCTTCACAACCTAGGGCAAAAACTGCCACATGGACATGACACATAGGCAAAACTGATGAGATGGCGCCTAGTCATCACAACCCACCACAATCTACAAGGCTATGACCATCTATGTTGGTCATTAACAACTAGAAATAAGGCAGCGGACTAGCACTATTTGCTTTGTGACCATTTCGTGTAAGGAAATTACGACCTTTCTGACCAAAATGGTCGCAATGGTTTAGGGTTTGGAGCCCCTAACAGCTTTTGACCAATTGGTCTAAAATGGTCATAAATTTATGACCAATTCTTCGAGGGTCACTGACAGAAGGTCATAAGTTGACATATTTCTTGTAGTGCGTGCCGCCTCTTAGGACATGCCACCACACCACCCCGCACGTATGAGGGGCCGGTGCGACACTCCGGTGGCATTGCTACACCCAGGGCCCCCGTCCCGCGGTTGACCACGATATCTAGCCATTTGAATTTCCACGGACGGGCTTTGAACAGTGGACCTCTCCACCCGGTTGTGTCAGGTCAGCTCAGAGGGACACCTGGAAGCAACATCCGGGCCAAACCGACAGCTACATCCCCCCGTGTAGACCCGACGCGTCCGTTTCCACCCTCCAGGTACCGGCGATGGCGCCGTCCGTGAGGGGGGCCAAACCCGGGAGACGCGTGCCGCCTCTTCGGACATGCCACCACACCACCTCGCATGTATGAGGGGCCGGTGCGATCCTCCGGTGGCATTGCTACCCCCAGGGCCCCCGTCCGGCCTAACCCTGTTGCGGTTGACCACGAGATCTAGCCCTTTGACTTTCTACGGACGGGCTTCGAATAGTGGACCTCTCCACCCGGTTATGTCAGGTCAGCTCAGAGGGACACCTGGAAGCAACATCCGGGCCAAACCACAGCTACATCCCCTCCCTGTAGACCCGACACATCCGTTTCCCCCCTCCACGTACCGACGGCGGGCGGGCTTTGACTTTGCACGGACGGGCTTTGACCAGTGGACCTCTCCACCCGGTTGTGTTAGGTCAGCCCATAGAAACACTTTGGAGCAACATCCGCGCCAGACCCACAGCAAGATCCCCTCCATGTAGACCCGATGCGCCCGTTTCCCCCCTCCAGGTGCCGGCGGTGGCGCCGTCCGTGAGGGGGGCCAAACCCCGCAGACGCATTCCGCCTCTTCGGACATGCCACCACACCACCCCGCATGTATGAGGGGCCGGTGCGACGCTCCGGTGCCATTGCTACCCCCCAGGGCCCCCGTCCCGCCTAAGCCTAGAGCGGTTGACCACGAGACCTAGCCCTTTGACTTTCCATGGACTGGCTTTGAACAGTGGACCTCTCCACCCGGTTGTGTCAGATCAGCTCAGAGGGACACCTGAAAGCAACATCCGGGCCAAACCACAACTACATCCCCTCCGTGTAGACCTGACGCGTCCGTTTCCCCCCTCCACATGCCGGCGGCGGGCGGGCTTTGACTTTGCACGGACGGGCTTTGACCACTGGACCTCTTCACCCGGTTGTGTTAGGTCAGCCCATAGGAATACTTTGGAGCAACATCCGGGCCAGACCCACCGCAAGATCCCCTCCGTGTAGACCCACGCGTTCGTTTCCTCCCTCCAGGTGCCGGCGGTGGCGCCGTCCGTGAGGAGGGCGAAATCCCGGAGACGCGTGCCACCTCTTCGGACATGCCACCACACCACCCCGCATGTATGAGGGGCCGGTGCGACGCTCCGGTGGCATTGCTACCCCGCTAGGGCCCCCGTCTCGCCTAACCCTGGAGCGGTTGACCACGAGATCTAGCCCTTTGACTTTCCACGGACGGGCTTTGAACAGTGGACCTCTCCACCTTGTTGTGTCAGGTCAGTTCAAAGGGACACCTGGAAGCAACATCCGGGCCAAACCGACAGCTACATCCCCTTCGTGTAAACCCGATGCGTCCGTTTGCCCCCTCCAGGTGCCGCCGGCGGCGCCGTGCGTTAGGGGGGTCACGCCCCAGAGATGCGTGCCACCTCTTCGAACATGCCACAACACCACCTGGTTGTGGTATGTCATCCCATAGAAACACTTGGGAGCAACGTCCCCTCCGTATAGACCCGATGCGGCTGTTTCCGCCCTGCAGATGCTGGCGGCGGCTCCGTCCGTGAGGGGGGCACACCGCGGACGTGAGGGGGTCACACTCCGGAGACGGGTGCCGGGCGTTTGCAACCACCACTCAACTTCTGTCGCATAGCTTTTTTGATTTTAATAAAATATAAGGACCTATATTCAAAAGAACATGACGGCACATTATTAATATGCTCGAAAAAATACAAACTATATATATATATTCATAACCTATGGAAAAAATTACAAACTGCATGTATATTCATATAATACATAAAAGAGCATGAAAACATATTTTTAAAAAAAGCATAAAAACATATGTAAAAAAGCATAAAAACATATGCAAAAAAAATATGTAAAAAAATAGCTATGCCGACGGCATTGCCGTCGCCATAGAGACGGCAGGGTTCTGGTGGGCGCCATGCCGCGGATCGGTGACGTGGTACCTATGCCGACGGCTGCCGTCAGCATACCTACGACGCGGATCGGTGACGTGGCATGCGGAGATATGCCGACGGCCGCCCGTCCCGACCGTCGGCATAGGTTTGATGGTGTTAGCCGCTAGTCACGGGCGGGGTCGCCGGGCCCACAGGTATACCGACGGCGAATGTATGCCGACGGCTGCTGTTGGCATGTCTGCGCCTAGGTCGACGGCCGTCCTGTGCCGACGGCGGCCGTCGGCATAGGTCCGTGTAACCCGACGGCCAGGCTAAGCCGACGGCCAGGACTGGGCTGTCGGCATATCTCAAACTAGGCCGACGGCAGCCGTAGGCATAGGTTTGGCCGTCGGGGTAGGGCCATTTTCCGGTGGTCGCGTGCGGCACGATCCTGCTCCTCCACACCCCTGGCCGCTGATACTATATGCTTCTTTGCACAGGACGTGGGCGACCTGGTTGCCCTCGCGGTATATGTGCTGCAGCTGGTACGCCGAGAAGTGCTTAAGCAGCGCGAGGATCTCCTGTTGCATCGACAGTGAGATGCGCGTTTGCATCTCCTTGCCGGTCAGGAGCTCCACCAGTACCTGGTCGTCGCCTTCCACTACCAGCTCGCCATGGAAGCAATTCATCGCGAGCCGCAACCCATGGATCAATGCTCGCGCTTCCACTACCCCCACTATCGAGTGCTCCGTCGGCTCGGCGAAGGCGACGAGGACATGGTCGTTGCAACCGCGGATGGCGCCGCCGATGCTTGCCCGGCCGGACCCATCGTGATAGACATATCCATCAAAATTCAGCTTCAACCATCCCAGGGGAGGAGGTTCCCACCTGACCAGAACGCGGCTCGGATGGAACGGAGGGGACGATGCCGACAACAAGGTGAAGCTGGGCGGAGGCGCAAACGGGATCCTGCTGCAGATAGGAGCAAAGGAGGCTGGGGCAGCGATGCACGCCATGCCGCAAGCAAGATTGCTTCTACTGTATTTTTCTTGTGTCCCGCAAATGAAGAAGAAAGCCGATCCTTTTATTAGACTACCCACAATGGAGTGACATAGGTAGTAACATCACACATATCTAGATCAAATATATAATGTGACAAGCAATAAATGAAGAAAAAGAGACATGCAATAACATAGCTAGTTACTAATAGTATGAGTAACATCACACATAGCAAGACAAGATTTTTTATGAAAGGGTGGATTTTATTTAACTCAAAATGAAACACCAAAGGGATACAAACTCATTGAATACACACCCGGCCTCTACATAGCTAGGATGCATACAACCATCACAAACTCACACACACAAAAACACGCAGGCAAATAGCAAAGTCATGTAAGATCAAAGCTATGCCTAAGCGAGGAAAAGAAACCTGAAGTTATCAAATCCACGATCGACAAACTACAACTATGACCATATCCGCACCAATCACCTCATGACATCATAAAGACAATGAGGTTCTTCAACAACAACGCCTTCACGAGGGGAGCAACGCTCAAGCATCACCGTCACTAGATCCAACCACCAATAGGCAGGTTCTAGGTTTTCATCCTGAAGAACCAATTCGAGCATATCCGACCAATGTCTTCAACAAGATAACGATGCAAAACATCGCCATTGCCAGTTATAACCAACCTGGGTCAAACATAGGTTTTCACCCCGAAGCTCATCGAAGTCAATCATGTGTTGTCGCCATCTCTTTTCCGCGATCCCAGCAGCTTGCACTGGGCTATCCGACTACCACCGTTGCACAACCATACCTTTGCGTCAAGCCGTCGTCTTTAGATTGCATGACACCGTCGAAGACAACCACTGGATCTGAAGAGGGGTACCCTCACGAAAATCTTTTGGTGGCCACCGTAATCCGCAGCGAGTCGTCACTGCAGTTCGGTGTGGTCATCTTGCCGCCAAAGCCATCGGACATGGAGGAGCCGGATCCAGGAAATCATATCCTTCCGTGCTGATCCTGCTCGATAAACACGTCTTCAAACGGTCATCATTGTTGCAGCTACGTCATAGCCCCTGCCAAGCAACCTTCAGCCCATCCGCAAGCGACATGTCGGTCGAGCCGTCGCGGATCAGGGATGGAAGAAGTTGAGCAGACGCCATATCAATGGATGCAGCACAACATGTGTGTTCTTCAGTCCTTGTGTACAGTCCAAGAGCGATTGGAACACGCATCCATCTAGATCATGCACGGGAACAAGAAGATGACACCAATCACGAGGATCTGCTGATTCAGATTGACGCAGAGCGCCGCAACCGCCGTTGTCCAAAATCTGACGGTCGTCGCTAGCCGCCCGCCGGGACGGTGCTATCATTAGCCGCTGCACAGAAAAACCAGCCGCCCGCCGGGACGGTGCTATCATTAGCCGCTGCACAGATAAACCAGCCGCATCACGCCACGAGAACAAGGCCCCGCCGCCACCACCACCACACAGGCTTCGCCCGGCCATGGCCTCTGGCGGCGGCGAGGGGAAGGAGCACGGGACGGGGCCGGAAGCATCGAAGACTGGGTCTATAGCTTAATAAATAAAGTATTTACATGTTATTACGTATATGTTACTTTTTACTATAAAGATAGTAACAAAGACTAGTTTTAGAATAGTTTTAGGGTAGTTTCAAAGTATAAGTTACTTTTTCATTGTGGCTAGTCTTAGGATAATTTTGGCTAGATAGCTGCCGGATTCAAGCTGAAAGTCCGATTTATGGACGGACACAAACGCTATCGAATATGAATGGACCGAAGGAACTAGAAGTCTGATTTAGGGACGGATCAGCCGGGAGGATACGAACTCGAGGTTAGATTTGATTGTGTGAAATATAAATACCTTTAAATTAATAACACCTGAACCAAAATTTCAAAATACGAGTAGGGCGTTTTGGTGCCCAGGCTCATCTGCACCCGGTTAGAAAAAAATTCATAAAAATTAAAAAAAAGTTCAAAAAATTTCAATTGTCTTTTGTGCGTAGACAATTTGACGCGTGAGGCCCGCTGCAAATTTCAAGTCATTTGGACATTTGATCAGCTCTCAGCCAAAAAGACAAATAAGGCCAAAACAGTAAATATTTTTACAGACCCTCAATTTGTCTTTTTTTTGCTGAGAGCTCCTCAGATATCCAAATGATTTGACAATTGGAGTGGACCTTACGCATCGAAATGTCTATCGCACAAAAAATGGATATTTTTGAATTTTTCTAATATTTGTTTTGATTTTTTCCGTCAGGACGGGTGCAGATGAGCTCGGGAGATGGATTTTCAAATACATATAACCTATTATATTTGACTATGTATATTGTTGTAAATTATTTATTGAATATAAGTAGTATTAGAATAAAAAATATTTTCTCAAGCATGCTTGCATATGGTGGTGGTATTTTTTTCATGCATGATTGTATGTTGTGGGGGCCTTGTTCCATCCATAATTGTATGACCATCTGGCATGCATGCATGTCAAGATAAATAAGTTATTGAGGAATAAGATATAGGATGTCGTTAGGCTAACTCCAATACGCCGATGCAAATCCGGTCCGCTATCTGTCCGTTTAGGTTGTCTATCCTCGTCCGCACAAATATTATAGTGCCCCTAAACTGACGACCCATTGCATTCACCTCTTGACCATATTTGATTGGACTCCCAACCTATTTGATTCGCTTCCCAACAAACATATTCACGCAAATGAATCTAGAATTCAGGCCGGCATCATACCAGCACACAGAATAAACGCCTCTCGTCATAGTTCATGCCGGCATAAAAAAGATCGCCTACGGACCATAGTTCATGCATCTTTGTCGTAGTTCATGTCGGCACACACGTCGGCATATAAGCTATTCCCTCTGTTCGGAATTATTTATCGCAGAAATGGATGTATCTAGACATATTTTAGTTCTAGATACATCCATTTCCGAGACAAGTAATTCCGAACGGAGGGAGTAATAGCGTCTGGGCCATATTTTATCCATCTAGCTCGAGCATCTCCTTTTGCTTCTTCTTGAACTAAACATTTTTTCTTGGGGACACCTTGCTCAAGTCAACCACTACGATCTCCACTTGCTTTGAGATTAGCGCGAGCTTTACCTCACTTGGTCTTGTTTGGGCATTGCTCTCGTGGATCTCGGGCTTCTTATTTTGTATGTCGAAGTAGGCCTTCATTTGCTCCTCTTTCTCTCGGTGCTTCCTCTCCTCCCTCACTTTCTTTTGGGTCATGAATACCTTCAAAGTTCCTTGCAAGGCAAGTGTCGAAGCATCTTGCTTGTCATCCAACTTGGAATTGGTCTCCTTCCTCGACCTCCTCTCACCTTCACTTGGCTCAACGACCATCAAGGGCCCCCCACCTTTCTTTTGTGCTGCATATTGCTCCTTAAACTTTGGGCACTAGCAAATCATCGTACAACAATGGGTAATGGTGAATGTTTTGCCCCCATGTTGGACCTTGAAGGTTTCCAAATATTGGAATGCCTAAAAATGGAGATGAAAGCAACAATATAAATTCATATGCAATGGAAATGAATGCAACAAGCAACTAGATACAATCATATGAACATGGAATGAATTGTATACCATGTCTTTGATGCCTAGGCTACTCACGGGCCAGCCGGTGATGTTTTAAAGGGTGGCACATAACTTGTTGCACTCCAATCGGATGAAGGCCCACCTCTTTTGGATTGAGACAATGCCACGGTTGACGGTGTCCTGGACTAGCGGGTGCTCACCACGTCGTCTCCCGACTAGGTGGATCGGGCCGAGGACCCCCATGGCGTTTCACTATTGGGCCACTTCAGGCAGCTGATGACATACAAGAGTAAGATTCCACAAGACTTGGTGATTAAGACAAGTACTCCTCTCCACCGACGTATTCGACTAGGACACTTATTATCCTAGGCTTCTGGTACATTATATAAGCCGAAGCTAGGCTAGTCGATAGATCATTATGACATTCATCATCATACATTAGGGTTTAGACCACAACATAAGATCCCGAGGTAGATCAACTCTTCACTTGATAATCCATCAATGTAAACAAGAGCAGAGCGTAGGGTTTTTGTTGGGGAATGCAGTAATTTCAAAAATTTCCTACGCACACGCAAGATCATGGTGATGCATAGCAACAAGAGGGAAGAGTGTTGTCAACGTACCTTCGTAGACCGTAAACGGAACCGTTATGACAACGCGGTTGATGTAGTCGTACGTCTTCACGATCGACCGATCCTTGTACCGAAAGTACGGCACCTCCGCGATCTGAACACGTTTGGCTCGGTGACGTCCCACGAACTCATGATCCAGCAGAGTGCCGAGGGAGAGCTTCATCAGCACTACGACATGACGACGGTGATGGTGAAGCTACCGGCGTAGGGCTTCACCTAAGCACTACGACGATATGACTGAGGTGGATTATGGTGGAGGGGGGCACCGCACACGGCTAAGGGATCAATGATCAACTTGTGTATCCTAGGGTGCCCGCTTGCCCCCGTATATAAAGGAGCAAGGGGGGAGGCCGGTCGGCCTTGGGGCGCGCCAAGGAGAGGGGGAGTCGTCCTCCTAGTGGGAGTAGGACTCCCCTTTCCTAGTCCAACTAGGAAGGAGGAAGGGGGAAGAAAGGAGAGGGAGAGAGGGAGGAAAGAGGGGGCGCCGCCCCCTCCTTGTCCAATTTGGACTCCCAAGGGGGGGGGGGGCAGACCTAGGCCCTCTCCTCTCTCTCCCACAAGGCCCATGTTGGCCCATTATATCCCCCGGGGGTTCCGATAACCCCCGGGCACTCCGATAAATATCCGGTGACACCCGGAACTCATCCGGTGTCCGAATATAGTCGTCCAATATATCAATCATTATGTCTCGACCATTTCGAGACTCCTCGTCATGTCCGTGATCACATTTGGGACTTCAAACTATCTTCGGTGCATCAATACACATAAACGCATAATACCGATCGTCCCCGAACGTTAAGCGTGCGGACCCTATGGGTTCGAGAACTATGTAGACATGACCGAGACATGTCTCCGGTCAATAAACAATGACGGAACCTGGATGCTCATATTGGCTCCTACATATTCTAGGAAGGTCTTTATCGGTCAAACCACATAACAACATACGTTGTTCCCTTTGTCATCGGTATGTTACTAGCCCGAGATTCAATCGTCGATATCTCAATACCTAGTTCAATCTCGTTACCGGCAAGTCTCTTTACTCGTTTCGTAATGCATCATCCCATAACTAACTGATTAGTTACATTGCTTGCAAGGCTTATACTGATGTGCATTACCGAGAGGGCCCAGAGATACCTCTCCGACAATTGGAGTGACAAATCCTAATCTTGATCTATGCCAACTCAACAAGTACCATCGGAGACACCTGTAGAGCACCTTTATAATCACCCAGTTACGTTGTGACGTTTGGTAGCACACAAATTGTTCCTCTGGTATTCGGGAGTTGCATAATCTCATAGTCATAGGAACATGTATAAGTCATGAAGAAAGCAATAGCAATATACTAAACGAGCAAATGCTAAGCTAACGGAATGGGTCAAGTCAATCACATCATTCTCTAATGATGTGATCCCGTTAACTAAATTAAAACTCATGTATATGGTTAGGAAACATAACCATCTTTGATTCAACGAGCTAGTCAAGTAGAGGCATACTAGTGACACTTTGTTTGTCTATGTATTCACACATGTACTAAGTTTCCGGTTAACACAATTCTAGCACGAATAATAAACATTTATCACGATATAAGGAAATATAAATAACAACTTTATTATTGTCTCTAGGGCATATTTCCTTCAGTTTTACCCCATAAGAGGGTCCGAACCTGGGTACAACATCGTCTCCTTCGTTCATGTTACCATTGGTCCGAGAATCCACAACTCGGGACCCCCTACCCCGAGGTCTTCTGGTTTTGACACCGACAATGGTGCTTTCACTGAGAGTTCCGTTGTGAGATAAACAAAGGATCAATGGCTCGTTTACAAATCAGCTGCGACATTAGCATCTTCGTCGCTGGCTCGACTGGTCACCTCGACTGGTCTGAGGACTACGCTCCGCGTCGGATCATCATGATCGAACTAGGGCCTTCATGAACATCAACTCCGATCTCTATTAAGATCAATGAGGAATCATCCATAGAGCTCGGGGGCTCAACATCAACATTGACCTCGAGCGACTGTGCTGTTTTTCTGAATGCGAACTTGTATCCTCTGCCACCGCCTCCTAGAGCGTCGTTTTGACGGCTGCTTCAGTGGAATTGTGCAAAATTGAGTCTACAACAACTTTGTAAAATTTCGTCGCGTCCTGACGGAGGAATCTCCAGCAATCTCCGATATGCCGGAGCCCTTTCGAATTTGGACGGGAATCTGGGTGAGTTTAGGGTGAGGAGTCCAGCATCCAGCTCGGACATCCTTTGGAAGATCCAACCGTTCATTGGCTGCGGGATTCCTATATCTACCACCCCTCAAAATTTCAGCTCTATGTGACCGTTCAAACTACGACAAACTTCTGACGAGTGGATCAAATTTCATATATGTTTTTTGCGTGAAAACAAAAATCCAACCCGAGTTCATCTTTCTTCATAAACGGGATATTGGACAACCTTTTTGAAGGAATTTCTTTCTAGGGTATTGTGTGTTGCTATCAAACACATGCCCACGAATTTTGAGCCTTTTCCAAGGCAATCTTCACCGTCGCGCCAGTGTCAAACCAGCCCAACAACGTTGCTCCATGGTTGCCGACCTGCGCCAGCATTGGCTGCACCGTCGCTCCATCGAGCCGATGATATTCGGATCATCACCTCGGCGAGCCGACCAAGTGTTCGGCATCATGAAGGACAAGTAATAATCAAGACAAGATCGTCGCCCCACGGATTACACGGGTCGGCGCGCCAGCATTGCCGCACAGTCACTTCTCAAGCCGGCATTGACTGTGTCACAAGTTTCGACCTGCATGGCATCACATCGTCGTTGCTTATTCAAACCGATGTCCACCACGCCGATTTGCTTCGACACCTTAGCTGACATGGCGGCTGCAATGTCAACTTACCGACCCACTCTGTCACCTCGGCTGGACTGCGGGCTTGAGATCAGATGTGTCATGTTAAAGCACGACGGAAGCACAAACTAATTTTAAGACCAATGTTCGGATTGGCACAAAACACTTGATTTAATGTAGACGTAAAATTTTACTAAAGTGTTTTGGTTTCCGAACTTACATCACCTTTAACCTATTTGTATGTTTTTCTTTTAGGGGGGGGGATATCCTCTTGACTGAGGTGCCCCACATAATAATTTGGCTCTGGAAATCTTTTACGACATGTAGTTCGGCAACTTCCCTGCCGAGCTGCACCTCGGCACGCCCGAACACTCCAAACAACGGGTCCTACTTACTTGCCCCCACAGTTAAGCTCCTATGACTAAGTGAAAGTTATAAAGCCTACACGTCTAATTACCTCGTTTCCGCTAACACAACCGCCTCCGAGCACCGAGACATCGGCTAAGGGTTGTCTTGTTATTGCGGAAACACCCTGCGTAGAATCTACAAACGGTTGGAAGCCAATGATGGGCCACTTTCAAATTATAAACGGTGGCAAAGGAGCCAAAACAAACACATCGGACCTATCAAAGTATCTAATAAACCGTACTGGGGGATCCTTGAGGCACCTCGGCACATTTCCCTTGGGACTTCCTGAGAGCCCAACATATCCTCAGCATTTGTATTTAATATGAGAACATTGCCTTCGCATAAATTGTTATAAAGCCACAATATGCATCAATTTGACTTGAGATCTGGCCTAACTGGGTTGCCTGACTCCTATGCTTGCCCCCTACATTCCCGATTGTTTGACTAGGGGGTAAAGGGAGCACCTCTGTGATTGATACTACCGGGTTAGCCGGGTTAGTACCTCAGACTGGCTGAAGACAAAAGCTAGCGATCTCAAGAATATAATTGGTCGGCAATGGCGGAAGTGAAAATCTCGGTTTTTTAATGCCTAATACTTCAGGAATTTTTCCGGAATCGATCTTCACTATTTTTCTCCCACTTAGATCAGAGGTGAAGTCACATCAGCTTTCTTAGCATGACAACCTAAAGAAAGGAACTGATAGCGGGACTATTTTCTTTGGAAGATTTTTCTTACATTAAATAGTAATTTAACATATCTCTCTACGTACATTTGTTTATAAAACCGTATGGCCGGATTGCCTTATTTGTCGTAAATCTTTGCCCTATATAAAGGCTTTATAAAATGGGACAAACACTCCCCCAATACATGTCGAGGATGTTGAAGCCGATGGTCGGTCAACAAAGTTTTTTACAATGCTGATCCAAGCATTAATGATGTAAAGTACTTGGATACATAGAATCATTACAAATAAATTGCGAGTAAAATCAATTTACTGCAACGCATCTTTTAAAGAGTCAAGGGCACAATCTCGCTTAGACAACCGAGCAGCTGACATAAAGCTCTCATAATTCCCTATTGGCATTGATTTCCTATCTATTAAGCCCCTTAGGGGCGACCTTGGTGAACACAGCTTTCACTAGCTCTAGCTCCTTTAAGAGATCTTTATTCTCTTTCTGAGAAGTCTGTGTTAAACAAAACAAAAGATTCTCTCATGTCAAGTGGATATCGATCCTTAATTCGGCCACCCGTGCCCATATTAAGGCCCAGGGGCTACGGGGCTTCGCAATTCTCACTTAAAAGCTATTAGCGGGTTACATCGATCCCCTGATTTGGTGTTGCCACTTGACCAGTGGCTCGGGGCTACTGCATTGCCTATTCAATGCAGGATATTTAAAGTGCAAAACCGTATCTGAGGGGATTACGATCCTCGGGTTGGTCGGCCGCACCAAACCTGAGTCTCGAGGACTATGCACACCGCATTTCCATTCCTAAGTATACTACCAAGCTAGGAGTTGCACTACAAAAAAACCTAGTTCCGTGATGATACGTGCTTGTCACAGTAGGTCACGTTTTCTATCATGCATGTACATCCATGACGATTTTGTGACATCATCAAGATAGTCATACATGTGTTGTCGTAGAAGTGTTCCATGAAAATACCAAAATTATCATCACGGAAGTGTCCACTTCCATGACGATAAATCATGCGTCATGGAAGTGCTTTCGTCAAGGGTAACCGACACGTGGCTTCCACCGTAACGGGTCGCCATTAAGCTATCGGGTTCCGTTTTGGATCTGATAACCACTTAACAGCCCGGACCAATGGTGATTTTGCACGTGTCAAATTCTTAATGGCTAGAGGAACCACGTGTCAGCTCCGTGTTGGGACAGATGTCATCCACTCATTGGAACGGAGGTGCCTATGATACGTCGACACATGGTAAGGCCCGATAGTGGCCCATTCAGGTGAAAAGGCTGGCCCGTTTGACTTGGTCAAAAGGTAGCCGGCCGGCCCATGGAAAGCCTCTTGACGACCTATTCACATATAGCCCATTTACAGTCCGCTAACTCACGACCCGTTATGGCCTATCCGAATTAGGCCCAGTAGCGTCATCTGGGCCGTCCAATATGATTCCAGCCCGTTGTAACTTCCGGCCCATGTATGGCCCATGACGTTTTTCGGCCCATATGAGGTCCTTTGTAACTCTTGACCCATTAACGACCCGTGGTGAAACTGGCCTATAATGAACAGTGTATCGCTTTATACCCATTAACGACCCGTTATTCCATTGGGTCGTTTCCAACCCATGTTATCTTCCGGCCTTCTCAGGGCCCATTTATTCTTGGGCTGATTTGCAGCATTCTATTACTTACGCTCCGTTAGTGGCCTATTCCGGTTATGGGCCAAGTTCAGCCTCTGGTTAAACTCGGCCTATTTGTGGCCCGTTAAACCGTTGGACCGTTTTCATAGCATCGTCAAATACGTCCCATTAACAACCAGTTATGCGTGTCGATAGAATCAAGCCCGTTATACTCATCGGCCTATTAACGACCTGTTTCGTCCCATGAACGAACGATTCCCACTCTAGCCCGTTTACGACCCATAATGCAGTCCGTTATTGTCCCATGTTTGGCCAATCGATCATACGACCTATAGAAGGCCCATTGATTCTATGGCCCGTAGAAGGCCCATTGTTTCTGAGGCCCGTAGGAAGCCCATGGTCACTACAGTAGATATGTAGCCCATGGTTATTGTGGCCTAGTTTAAAAATAGGTTATTGGTGCCACTAGAAAACCATGGAAAAAGAATTGCACTAACTACAAGCAAACAAATAAACAAGACAAGGAAATAAATAAGTAAGCAACCTACGCTAGGCTATTACAGCTATTAGACATATTACATCCACTAGGCATCAAAGTTCGCCACCAATGCAAATATGGGGAACAAAGAAGCATATTACATACACTGGTTGTCAAAGTTGGCGACCAGTGCAAATAAACGCGCAACAAAACAAGTCGGGCACTGAAACCACTTCACAAGAGCTCAAGAAAAAATATCCTGGGTATCCACCATGCCGGCAAGATGCTTAGAAAGCTCATTAGCTTTCTCCTATTTGGCACTTAAATACTCTAGCGCTTGTTGTTGCACCACAAAGTATGCATTTGAATTCTGCTGGGACTTCCTCAGTCCTTTGGCTTCTTGTCGCAGCACATCTGATCGATGTCTTTCAACTTGAAGTTGAGACTCAAGAAGCCAAACTAATTCAGGCAGCGAGTTCGATGAGCTGGTGCCAATAGTAGTGGCCAGTAACTCGAACACTACAGCAAGACAGGACTTTGGGGTTGTCTCACTATCTTTAAGATAGTTTTTATCAGCTTTCTTGGAGACCAACAAGGATGTCTCATTATCTTGAACCTTATCTGCATTACTTCCTTTACTGTTGCATAATGGGGTACTCTTCTCCAATATTTTGTCTGCGTTCTAAAAGAGAAACAAGCAGACACATCACATGTTTACCATGTTGTATATGAAACTCATTTTGGTAAACCAGTTCAGTAGTAAGGTGGACAGGATAACAACATGAAACAAACATATATCTATGTAGTATGGTCACTATATGGTCTATATCATTCTAGTTTATGTTGCCAGATCAAGAAGAGACATTTCAAATCATATCTGTTTGATACATCTCCAAAGTATCTATAATTTTTGATTGCTCCATGCTATATTATCTACTGTTTTGGACATTATTGGGCGTTATTATCCACTTTAATATTATTTTTGGGACTAACCTATTAACAGGAGGCCCAACCCAGAATTGCTGTTTTTTTTGCCTGTTTTAGGGTTTCGAAGAAAAGGAATATCAAACGGAGTCCAAACGGAATGAAACCTTTGGGAACGTGATTTTCTCAACGAACAAGACCAGGGAGAATTGGACCCTACGTCAATAAATAAAACAGGAGGCCACGAGGTAGGGGGCGCGCCAACCCCCCCCCCTCCCCAAGCGCGCCCTCCACCCTTGTGGGCCCCCTGTTGCTCCACCAACGTACTCCTTCCTCCTATATATACCTACGTACCCCCAAACGATCAGAGACAGAGCAAAAAACCTAATTCCACCACCGCAACTTTCTGTATCCACGAGATCCCATCTTGGGGCCTGTTCCGGAGCTCCGCCGGAGGGGGCATCGATCACGGAGGGCTTCTACATCAACACCATAGACCTTCCGATGAAGTGTGAGTAGTTTACTTCAGACCTACGGGTCCATTGTTAGTAGCTAGATGGCTTCTTCTCTCTTTTTGGATCTCAATTCAATGTTCTCCCCCTCTCTTGTGGAGAACTATTTGATGTAATCTTCTTTTTGCGGTGTGTTTGTTGAGACCGATGAATTGTGGGTTTATGATCAAGTCTATCTATGAATAATATTTGAATCTTCTCTGAATTCTTTTATTTATGATTGGTTATCTTTGCAAGTCTCTTCGAATTATCAGTTTGGTTTGGCCTACTAGATTGATCTTTCTTGTAATGGGAGAAGTGCTTAGCTTTGGGTTCAATCTTACGGTGTCCTTTCCCAGTGACAGTAGGGTCAGCAAGGCACGTATTGTATTGTTGCCATCGAGGATAACAAGATGGGGTTTTCTTCATATTGCATGAGTCTATCTCTCTACATCATGTCGTCTTGCTTAAGGCGTTACTCTGTTTTTAACTTAATACTCTAGATGCATGCTAGATAGCGGTCGATGAGTGGAGTAATAGTAGTAGATGCAGGCAGGAGTCGGTCTACTTGTCTTGGACGTGATGCCTATATACATGATCATACCTAGATATTCTCATAACTATGCTCAATTCTGTCAATTGCTCAACAGTAATTTGTTCACCCACCGTAGAATACTTATGCTCTCGAGAGAAGCCACTAGTGAAACCTATGCCCCCCGGGTCTATCTTCATCATATTAATCTCCTACTACTTAGTTATTTCCTTTGCTATTTACTTTGCCTTTATTTTTCTTTGCATCTTTTTCCTAAAAACACCAAAAATATTGTCTTATCATATCTATCAAATCTCACTCTCGTAAGTGGCCTTATAGGGACTGACAACCCCTATTTGCATTGGTTGCGAGGATTTATTTGTTTTGTGCAGGTACGAGGGACTCGTGCGTAGCCTCCTACTGGATTGATACCTTGGTTCTCAAAAACTAAGGGAAATACTTACGCTACTTTGCTGCATCATCCCTTCCTCTTCGGGGAAAACCAACGCAGTGCTCAAGAGGTAGCACTATTTAAGACAAAGCAGCATAGATAGAATATAAGTGTGGGAAACTACACATCACTAACAACACTTGTAATGTGCAAGGCATGAGAACATAACTATTTATTCAATTGAAACTGAAATCAACATAGAGCAAGTTACAACAACAAACACGTTAAAGAAACAGGTTTAAAACATACCTCTTGCGCCATTGGAGTTTCAATTGCATCCTTCAAATTTTAAATTAGTTGGTATGAGTAAATACAATGAGGCAAGAGAAAAGGACTATGAACCATAGCTATGGAACTTAACCCGAGAACAATTCTTCTTCTACTTTAAGCGTTGACTTGGGGTTCGTAGTGGTTGTCCTCGTGCTTTGGGCACTGCAGTTGCCTTACTGACTGCTCGTGTTTGGGTGCTCTGTGGTGGAGACGGTGCTATGTCAACTGGTACTGGGTTACTATCTGCTGGGGTTGGGGTTAGAAGGGGCGTAGATGGTTCTCTATCCAACTGGGTATGGGTACAATCTGCGTGAGTCTGGGTTATGTGTGGTGGGGCTGTTCTCATAATTCCCTATTGGCCTTTATTTCCTAAATATTAAGCCCCCTGGGGCCGACCTTGGAGAGCACGGCTTTCACTACCTCTAGCTCCTTTAAGAGATCTTTATTCTCTTTCTGAGAAGTCTGTGTTAAACACAACAAAAAACTCTCTCATGTCAAGCGGACATCGATCCTTAATTCGGCCACCCATGCCCACATTAAGGCTCAGGGGCTACTGGGCTTCACAATTCTCACTTGAAAGCTATTAGCGGGTTACATCAATCCCCTGATTTGGTGTTGCCACCTGACCAGTGGCTCGGGGGCTAATGCATTGCCTATTCAATGTAGAAGATTTAAAGTGCAAAACAGTATCTGAGGAGATTACGATCCTCGGGTTGGTCGGCCGCACCCAACCTGCATTTCCGTACCTAAGTATGCTACCGAGCTAGGAGTTGCACTACAAAAAGAACCAGGTCCGTGATGATACGTGCTTGTCATAGTAGGTCATGTTTTCTGTCATGCATGTACATCTATGACGATTTTATGACAAAATCAAGATAGTCATACATGGGCTGTCATAGAAGTGTTCCATGAAAATACCAAAATTATCATCACGGAAGTGTCCACTTCCATGACGATAAATCGCGCGTCATGGATGTGCTTTCGTCAAGGGTATCTAACATGTGGTTTCCACCATAATGGGTCGTCGTTAAACTATCGGGATCCGGTTTGGATCCGATAACCCGTTAACAGCCCTGACCACTGGGTATTTTGCACGTGTAAAATTCTCAATGGCCAGAAGAACCACATGCCAGCTCCGCGTTAGGACCAGAGGCGCCTATGATACGTCGACACATGGCAAGGCCCAACAGTGGCCCATTCAGGTGAAAAGGCCGGCCCGTTGGACTTGGTCAAAAGGTAGCCGGCAGGCCCACGGAAAGCCCATTAACAACCTGTTCACATATAGCCCATTTATAGCCCGCTAACTCACGACCCGTTATGGCCTATACGAATTAGGCCCAGTATAGCGTCATCTGGGTTGTCCAATATGATTCCAGCCCGTTGTAACTTCCGGCCCATATATGGCCCATGAAGTCTTTCGGCCCATATGAGGCCCTTTGTAACTCTTGGCCCATTAATGACCCGTGGTGAAACTGGTCCGTAATGAACAGTGTATCTATTTATACCCATTAATGACCCGTTATTCCACTGCGCCGTTTCCAACCCATGTTATCTTTCGGCCTTCTCAGGGCCCATTTATTCTTGGGCAGATTTGCAGCATTCTATAACTTACGGTCTATTACTGGCTTGTTCCGATTGTGGGCCAAATTCAGCGTGTGGTTAAAGTCGGCCCGTTTGTGGCCCATTAAACCGTTGGGCCGTTTCCATAGCGTCATCAAATACGACCCATTAACAACCCGTTATGCCTGTCGATAGAATCAAGCTCGTTATACTCATCGGCCTATTAATGGCCCGTTTCGTCCCATGAACGGACGATTCCCACTCTGGCCCATTTACAACCCATAATGTGGTCCGATATTGGCCCATGTTTGGCCAATCGATCATATGGCCCGTAGAAGGCACATTGTTTCTATGACCCATAGAAGGCCCGTAGGATGCCCATGGTCACTACAGTAGATATATAGCCCATGGTCACTAAAGTAGATATGTAGCCCATGGTTATTGTGGCCTAGTTTTGAAAAATAGGTTATTGCCGCCACTAGAAAACCACGGAAAAATAACTGCACTGAATACAAGCAAACAAATAAACAAGACAATAAGGAAATAAATAAGTAAGCAACTTACGCTAGGCTATTACGGCTATTACACATATTACATCCACTGGGCATCAAAGTTCTGTTGGAACACGCGGTACGCTACGCTAGCGCCAAATAAAATATTCTACCGTGCACCCAAGATCGTGCTGCTGGAAATAGATCATGGGATCGGGTTTACCATGAGACGCGCAGTCACCGCAGCGGAAGTAGAGTTGGTGATGCGTGTTGCCGATCTCCCGGGCCGTCTCCTCCTCACGTTGCCGATCTCCCGTGAACAGCAAATACCCGTGAATTGTGATCTCCCACAAACGGCACCTCGCGGTTCCCTCGAACGGTTCGTCTAAGCACCGCAGATGCGATGCCTCCAAGGTATCCACACGTACGGGGAGCAGCGTCGAGCGGCGGACTGCTAGGTCCGGTCGCGCGGCATGGGCGTGGGGAGTGGCGGTGGCTAACCAGGGTTCAATTTCATCAACCCTAAGTGGTGCGCCCACTCCCCTTTATATAGACCTCCGAGGTGGGCTCAATACTTGAGCCCACTAGGAGTCCACATCCATTTTCCACTCAGATCCAATTCGAATGGGCTGCAGCCCCTTAAGTGTGCGACCCTATAGGTTCACATACACATGGACACGACCAGAGTCGATAGTTGGTAGCGGCTCCTAGCAGAATGTGCCAACTCCCATGTGGGCATAAAGTCATTTGATGAACCTCGACAATGTGGCATATGCAACATTCCTTTTGCCTCATGATATTTGTTGTCAAGCTCAAGGCGAGTACTTGTCACCCTTGTGTTAGCTCGACCTCTCTTTCTCGAAACCATGATACAAATTCCCGAACTGGGTTAACAGTTAACCCAAGTCGCATGGCCATGCTTTCCGAATCTGATCACTCGAGAGGGCCCAGAGAATATCTCTCCAAATAGGAGGGGCAAATTCCATCTTGGTCAACCATGTCTCGCGGCATGTCTCATGACTCACCCGAAAGCTACCTTTATAACTACCCAGTTACGGAGTAGCGTTTGATAGACCCTAAGTGAGTCGATCCTCATCCCGAGAACATGCGAGGACCTCAGGTCTAGGGCATGGCATAGACATTGCACTTGAGACTAACAGATGACTATTTCTCGC
The DNA here is from genome assembly GCA_034509565.1 of Triticum monococcum. NCBI lineage: Eukaryota > Viridiplantae > Streptophyta > Magnoliopsida > Poales > Poaceae > Triticum > Triticum monococcum. The sequence continues at coordinate 578,227,528 of CM067844.1, read as the reverse complement.
TGCATCTCAAAGTGGGTCTGTCTGGCTCGGTAATCTCCATCCCCGAGCCCATACTATCGGTTTAGCATCTCCATGCACATGACTTGTGAAACATAGTCATCAACCGAGTCGTATACTAGTCAAGGATATGTGTCCGCATAACCTTATCAACTAGGGACCATTAAAACAATCATCATACAATACATAGTTCCATAAACAAGTCACATACTTATTGATACATATCATTGATGATGTTCAAGGACAATACAAAGGACTCATGAATACATAGGGAAATATCATAATCACATGATTGCCTCTAGGGCACATCTCCAACAGTCTCCCACTTGCACTAGAGTCAATCATTTAGGCATCATATGCCCATGGAGCTCATGTGCGCCTCATGCTTCGGACGTGGGAGAGGCTTCGTCAATGGATCAGCAACATTTGCATCCGTGTGTACTTTGCATATGTTTACATCACCTCGTTCGACAATGTCGCGAATAAGGTTAAAACACGTGAGTATGTGTTGGGTTTTATGATGGTTCTGTGGTTCCTTGACTTGTGCAATGGCACCACTATTATCACAATAGAGGTCCAATGGATTAGACGCGCCCTCAACCACATCAAGATCAGAAATAAAATTCTTCACCCAAACACCTTCTTTTGCAGCTTCAAAAGCCGCAATGTACTCGGCCTCTGTTGTAGAATCAGCTACCGTATCTTGCTTGGAGCTCCTCCAGCTCACTGCTCCTCCGTTCAAAATGAACACAAACCCAGATTGCGGTCAACTATCATCCCTATCTGTTTGGAAACTGTTGGGGAACGCAGTAATTTCAAAAAATTTCCTACGCACACGCAAGATCATGGTGATGCACAGCAACGAGAGGGGAGAGTGTTGTCTACGTACCAACGCAGACCGACTGCGGAAGCGATCACACAACGTAGAGGAAGTAGTCGTACGTCTTCTTCCCGATCCGACCGATCCAAGCACCGTTACTCCGGCACCTCCGAGTTCTTAGCACACGTTCAGCTCGATGACGTTCCTCGGGCTCCGATCCAGCAAAGCGTCGAGGAAGAGTTCCGTCAGCACGACGGCGTGGTGACGATCTTGATGTACTACCGACGCAGGGCTTCACCTAAGCACTACAACGGTATGATCGAGGTGGAATTTGGTGGCAGGGGGCACCGCACACGGCTAAGGAACGATCTCAAGGATCAACTTGTGTGTCTTGGGGTGTCCCCTGCCCCCGTATTTATATGTTGGAGGAGGGGGGGCTAGCCGGCCAAGAGGGGGAGGCGCAGGGGAGTCCTACTCCCACCGGGAGTAGGACTCCTCCCCCCAATCCTAATCCAATTAGGACTCCCGGGGGGGGGGGGGAAGAGAGAGAAGGGGGGCCGGCCCCTTATCCTATTCCTAATAGGATTTGGGGAAGGGGGGCGCCGGCCAGCTTGGGCCTTTTCCCTTTTTCTCCTTTTCCACTATGGCCCAACAGGCCCATTTGTCTCCCGGGGGGTTCCGGTAACCCTCCCGGTATTCCGGTAAAATCCCGATTTCACCCGGAACACTTCCGGTGTCCAAACATAGGCTTCCAATATATCAATCTTTATGTCTCGACCATTTCGAGACTCCTCGTCATGTCCGTGATCTCATCCGGGACTCCGAACAACCTTCGGTACATCAAAATGCATAAACTCATAATAACTGTCATCGTAACGTTAAGCGTGCGGACCCTACGGTTCGAGAACAATGTAGACATGACCGAGACACGTCTCCGGTCAATAACCAATAGCGGGACCTGGATGCCCATATTGGCTCCTACATATTCTACGAAGATCTTTATCGGTCAGACCGCATAACAACATACGTTGTTCCCTTTGTCATCGGTATGTTACTTGCCCGAGATTCGATCGTCGGTATCCAATACCTAGTTCAATCTTGTTACTGGCAAGTCTCTTTACTCGTTCCGTAATACATCATCTCACAACTAACATATTAGTTGCAGTGCTTGCAAGGCTTATGTGATGTGTATTACCGAGAGGGCCCAGAGATACCTCTCCGACAATCGGAGTGACAAATCCTAATCTCGAAATACGCCAACCCAACATCTACCATTGGAGACACCTGTAATACTCCTTTATAATCACCCAGTTACGTTGTGACGTTTGGTAGTACCCAAAGTGTTCCTCCGGTAAACGGGAGTTGCATAATCTCATAGTTATAGGAACATGTATAAGTCATGAAGAAAGCAATAGCAACATACTAAACGATCGGGTGCTAAGCTAATGGAATGGGTCATGTCAATCAGATCATTCTACTAATGAGGTGCCCTCGTTAATCAAATAACAACTCCTTGTTCATGGTTAGGAAACATAACCATCTTTGATTAACGAGCTAGTCAAGTAGAGGCATACTAGTGACACTCTGTTGGTCTATGTATTCACACATGTATTATGTTTCCAGTTAATACAATTCTAGCATGAATAATAAACATTTATCATGAAGTAAGGAAATAAATAATAACTTTATTATTGCCTCTAGGGCATATTTCCTTCAGTCTCCCACTTGCACTAGAGTCAATAATCTAGATTACACAGTAATGATTCTAACACCCATGGAGCCTTGGTGCTGATCATGTTTTGCTCGTGGAAGAGGCTTAGTCAACGGGTCTGCAACATTCAGATCCGTATGTATCTTGCAAATCTCTATGTCTCCCATCTGGACTAAATCCCTGATGGAGTTGAAGCGTCTCTTGATGTGTTTGGTTCTTTTGTGAAACCTGGATTCCTTTGCCAAGGCAATTGCACCAGTATTGTCACAGAAGATTTTCATTGGACCCGATGCACTAGGTATGACACCTAGATCGGATATGAACTCCTTCATCCAGACTCCTTCGTTTGCTGCTTCCGAAGCAGCAATGTACTCCGCTTCACATGTAGATCCCGCTACGATGCTTTGTTTAGAACTGCACCAACTGACAGCTCCACCGTTTAAAGTAAACACGTATCCGGTTTGCGATTTAGAATCGTCCGGATCAGTGTCAAAGCTTGCATCAACGTAACCTCTTACGGTGAGCTCTTTGTCACCTCCATATACGAGAAACATATCCTTAGTCCTTTTCAGGTATTTCAGGATGTTCTTGACCGCTGTCCAGTGATCCACTCCTGGATTACTTTGGTACCTCCCTGCTAAACTTATAGCAAGGCACACATCAGGTCTGGTACACAGCATTGCATACATGATAGAGCCTATGGCTGAAGCATAGGGAACATCTTTCATTTTCTCTCTATCTTCTGCAGTGGTCGGGCATTGAGTCTGACTCAACTTCACACCTTGTAATACAGGCAAGAACCCTTTCTTTGCTTGATCCATTTTGAACTTATTCAAAATCTTGTCAAGGTATGTGCTTTGTGAAAGTCCAATTAAGCGTTTTGATCTATCTCTATAGATTTTTATGCCTAATATGTAAGCAGCTTCCCCGAGGTCTTTCATCGAAAAACTTTTATTCAAGTATCCCTTTATGCTATCCAGAAATTCTATATCATTTCCAATGAGTAATATGTCATCCACATATAATATCAGAAATGCTACAGAGCTCCCACTCACTTTCTTGTAAATACAGGCTTCTCCAAAAGTCTGTATAAACCCAAATGCTTTGATCACACTATCAAAGCGTTTATTCCAACTCCGAGATGCTTGCACCAGTCCATAAATGGATCGCTGGAGTTTGCACACTTTGTTAGCTCCTTTTGGATCGACAAAACCTTCGGGTTGCATCATATACAACTCTTCTTCCAGAAATCCATTCAGGAATGCGGTTTTTACATCCATTTGCCAAATTTCATAATCATAAAATGCGGCAATTGCTAACATGATTCTGACAGACTTAAGCATCGCTACGGGTGAGAAAGTCTCATCGTAGTCAACTCCTTGAACTTGTCGAAAACCTTTTGCGACAAGTCGAGCTTTGTAGATAGTAACATTACCATCAGCGTCAGTCTTTTTCTTAAAGATCCATTTATTCTCAATTGCTTGCCGATCATCGGGCAAGTTAACCAAAGTCCATACTTTGTTCTCATACATGGATCCCATCTCAGATTTCATGGCTTCAAGCCACTTTGCGGAATCTGGGCTCACCATCGCTTCTTCATAGTTCGTAGGTTCATCATGATCTAGTAGCATGACTTCCAGAACAGGATTACTGTACCACTCTGGTGCGGATCTTATTCTGGTTGATCTACGAGGTACAGTAGTATCTTGATCTAAAGTTTCATGATCATCATCATTAACTTCCTCTCTTATTGGTGTAGTTCTCACAGAAACAGTTTTCTGTGAAGTACTATTTCCCAATAACGGAGTAGGTATAGTTACCTCGTCAAGTTCTACTTTCCTCCCACTCACTTCTTTCGAGAGAAACTCCTTCTCAAGAAAGTTTCCGAATTTAGCAACAAAAGTCTTGCCTTCGGATCTGTGATAGAAGGTGTACCCAATAGTTTCCTTTGAATATCCTATGAAGACACATTTCTCCGATTTGGGTTCGAGCTTATCAGGTTGGAGTTTTTTCACATAAGCATCGCAGCCCCAAACTTTAAGAAACGACAACTTTGGTTTCTTGCCAAACCATAGTTCAAAAGGCGTCGTCTCAACAGATTTAGATGGTGCCCTATTTAACGTGAATGCGGCCGTCTCTAAAGCATAACCCCAAAATGATAGCGGTAAATCAGTAAGAGACATCATAGATCGCACCATATCTAGTAAAGTACGATTACGACGTTCGGACACACCATTACGTTGTGGTGTTCCGGGTGGCGTGAGTTGCGAAACTATTCCACAATTTTTCAAATGTACACCAAACTCGTAACTCAAATATTCTCCTCCACGATCAGATCATAGAAACTTTATTTTCTTGTTACGATGATTTTCAACTTCACTCTGAAATTCCTTGAACTTTTCAAATGTTTCAGACTTATGTTTCATTAAGTAGATATACCCATATCTGGTTAAATCATCTGTGAAGGTGAGAAAATAACAATATCCGCCACGAGCCTCAATATTCATCGGACCACATACATCGGTATGTATGATTTCCAATAAATCTGTTGCTCTCTCCATAGTGCCGGAGAACGGTGTTTTAGTCATCTTGCCCATGAGGCACGGTTCGCAAGTACCAAGTGATTCATAATCAAGTGGTTCCAAAAGCCCATCAGTATGGAGTTTCTTCATGCGCTTTACACCGATATGACCTAAACGGCAGTGCCACAAATAAGTTGCACTATCATTATCAACTCTGCATCTTTTGGTTTCAACATTATGAATATGTGTATTACTACTATCGAGATTCAATAAGAATAGACCACTTTTCAAGGGTGCATGACCATAAAAGATATTACTCATATAAATAGAACAACCATTATTCTCTGATTTAAATGAATAACCGTCTCGCATCAAACAAGATCCAGATATAATGTTCATGCTCAACGCTGGCACCAAATAACAATTATTTAGGTCTAATATTAATCCCGAAGGTAGATGTAGAGGTAGCGTGCCGACCGCGATCACATCGACTTTGGAACCGTTTCCCACGCGCATCGTCACCTCGTCCTTTGCTAGTGTCCGCTTATTCTGTAGTCCCTGTTTCGAGTTGCAAATATTAGCAACAGAACCAGTATCAAATACCCAGGTGCTACTGCGAGCATTAGTAAGGTACACATCAATAACATGTATATCACATATACCTTTGTTCACCTTGCCATCCTTCTTATCCGCCAAATACTTGGGGCAGTTCCGCTTCCAGTGACCAGTCTGCTTGCAGTAGAAGCACTCAGTTTCAGGCTTAGGTCCAGACTTGGGTTTCTTCTCTTGAGCAGCAACTTGCTTGCCGTTCTTTTTGAAGTTCCCTTTCTTCTTCCCTTTGCCCTTTTTCTTGAAACTAGTGGTTTTGTTAACCATCAACACTTGATGCTCCTTTTTGATTTCTACCTCCGCAGCTTTCAGCATCGCGAAGAGCTCAGGAATAGTCTTGTTCATCCCTTGCATATTATAGTTCATCACAAAGCTCTTGTAGCTTGGTGGCAGTGATTGGAGAATTCTGTCAATGACGCAATCATCCGGAAGTGTAACTCCCAATTGAATCAAGTGATTATTATACCCAGACATTTTGAGTATATGCTCACTGACAGAACTGTTCTCCTCCATCTTGCAGCTATAGAACTTATTGGAGACTTCATATCTCTCAATCCGGGCATTTGCTTGAAATATTAACTTCAACTCCTGGAACATCTCATATGCTCCATGACGTTCAAAACGTCGTTGAAGTCCCGGTTCTAAGCCGTAAAGCATGGCACGCTGAACTATTGAGTAGTCATCAGCTTTGCTCTGCCAGACGTTCATAACTTCTGGCGTTGCTCTTGCAGCAGGCCTGGCACTCAGCGGTGCTTCCAGGACGTAATTCTTCTGTGCAGCAATGAGGATAATCCTCAGGTTACGGACCCAGTCCGTGTAATTGCTACCATCATCTTTCAACTTAGCTTTCTCAAGGAACGCATTAAAATTCAACGGAACAACAGCACGAAACATCTATCTACAATCAACATAAACAAGCAAGATACTATCAGGTACTAAGTTCATGATAATTTTAAGTTCAGTTAATTTACTTAAGAACTCCCACTTAGATAGACATCCCTCTAATCCTCTAAGTGATCACGTGATCCAAATCAACTAAACCATAACCGATCATCACGTGAGATGGAGTAGTTTTCAATGGTGAACATCAATATGTTGATCATATCTACTATATGATTCACGCTCGACCTTTCGGTCTCCGTGTTCCGAGGTCATATCTTATATGCATAGCTCGTCAAGTATAACCTGAGTATTCTGCGTGTGCAACTGTTTTGCACCCGTTGTATTTGAACGTAGAGCCTATCACACCCGATCATCACGTGGTGTCTCAGCACGAAGAACTTTTGCAACGGTGCATACTCAGGGAGAACACTTCTTGATAATTTAGTGAGAGATCATCTTATAATGCTACCGTCAATCAAAGCAAGATAAGATGCATAAAAGGATAAACATCACATGCAATCAATATAAGTGATATGATATGGCCATCATCATCTTGTGCTTTGTGATCTCCATCTCCGAAGCATCGTCATGATCACCATCGTCACCGGCGCGCCACCTTGATCTCCATCGTAGCAACGTTGTCGTCTCGCCAATCTTATGCTTCCACGACTATTACTACCGTTTAGTAATCTAGTAAAGCATTACATCGCGATTGCATTGCATACAATAAAGCGACAACCATATGGCTCCTGCCAGTTGCCGATAACTCGGTTACAAAACATGATCATCTCATACAATAAAATCAGCATCATGCCTTGACCATATCACATCACAACATGCCCTGCAAAAACAAGTTAGACGTCTTCTACTTTGTTGTTGCAAGTTTTACGTGGCTGCTATGGGCTTAAGTAAGAACTCATCTCACCTACGCATCAAAACCACAACGATAGTTCGTCAAATAGACTCCGTTTTAACCTTCTCAAGGACCGGGCGTAGTCACACTTGGTTCAACTAAAGTTGGAGAGACAGTCTTCCGCAGGCCATCTGTGTGCAAAGCACGTCGAGGGAACCGGTCTCGCGTAAGAGTACGCGTAAGGTTGGTCCAGATCGTCTCAACCAACAATACCGCCGAACCAAAGTATGACATGCTGGTAGGCAGTATGACTTGTATCGCCCACAACTCACTTGTGTTCTACTCGTGCATATAACATCAAACCATAAAACCAGGCTCTGATACCACTGTTGGGGAACGTAGTAATTTCAAAAATTTTCCTACGCACACGCAAGATCATGGTGATGCACAGCAACGAGAGGGGAGAGTGTTGTCTACGTACCAACGCAGACCGACTGCGGAAGCGATCACACAATGTAGAGGAAGTAGTCGTACGTCTTCTTCCCGATCCGACCGATCCAAGCACCGTTACTCCGGCACCTCCGAGTTCTTAGCACACGTTCAGCTCGATGACGTTCCTCGGGCTCCGATCCAGCAAAGCATCGAGGAAGAGTTCCGTCAGCACGACGGCGTGGTGACGATCTTGATGTACTACCGACGCAGGGCTTCGCCTAAGCACTACAACGGTATGATCGAGGTGGAATTTGGTGGCAGGGGGCACCGCACACGGCTAAGGAACGATCTCAAGGATCAACTTGTGTGTCTTGGGGTGTCCCCTGCCCCCATATTTATATGTTGGAGGAGGGGGGGCTGGCCGGCCAAGAGGGGGAGGCGCAAGGGAGTCCTACTCCCACCGGGAGTAGGACTCCTCCCCCCCAATCCTAATCCAATTAGGACTCCCGGGGGGGGGGGGAAGAGAGAGAAGGGGGCCGGCCCCTTATCCTATTCCTAATAGGATTTGGGGAAGGGGGGCGCCGGCCAGCTTGGGCCTTTTCCCTTTTTCTCTTTTTCCACTATGGCCCAACAAGCCCATTTGTCTCCCGGGGGGTTCCGGTAACCCTCCCGGTATTCCGGTAAAATCCCGATTTCACCCGGAACACTTCCGGTGTCCAAACATAGGCTTCCAATATATCAATCTTTACGTCTCGACCATTTCGAGACTCCTCGTCATGTCCGTGATCTCATCCGGGACTCCGAACAACCTTCGGTACATCAAAATGCATAAACTCATAATAACTGTCATCGTAACGTTAAGCGTGCGGACCCTACGGTTCGAGAACAATGTAGACATGACCGAGACACGTCTCCGGTCAATAACCAATAGCGGGACCTGGATGCCCATATTGGCTCCTACATATTCTACGAAGATCTTTATCGGTCAGACCGCATAACAACATACGTTGTTTCCTTTGTCATCGGTATGTTACTTGCCCGAGATTCGATCGTCGGTATCCAATACCTAGTTCAATCTTGTTACTGGCAAGTCTCTTTACTCGTTCCGTAATACATCATCTCATAACTAACATATTAGTTGCAGTGCTTGCAAGGCTTATGTGATGTGTATTACCGAGAGGGCCCAGAGATACCTCTCCGACAATCGGAGTGACAAATCCTAATCTCGAAATACGCCAACCCAACATCTACCATTGGAGACACCTGTAATACTCCTTTATAATCACCCAGTTACGTTGTGACGTTTGGTAGTACCCAAAGTGTTCCTCCGGTAAACGGGAGTTGCATAATCTCATAGTTATAGGAACATGTATAAGTCATGAAGAAAGCAATAGCAACATACTAAACGATCGGGTGCTAAGCTAATGGAATGGGTCATGTCAATCAGATCATTCTACTAATGATGTGACCTTGTTAATCAAATAACAACTCCTTGTTCATGGTTAGGAAACATAACCATCTTTGATTAACGAGCTAGTCAAGTAGAGGCATACTAGTGACACTCTGTTGGTCTATGTATTCACACATGTATTATGTTTCCAGTTAATACAATTCTAGCATGAATAATAAACATTTATCATGAAGTAAGGAAATAAATAATAACTTTATTATTGCCTCTAGGGCATATTTCCTTCAGAAACTAGCATCGGTGTAACTCTTTACAACGAGCTCATCCTCACCTCCATAAATGAGGAACATATCCTTAGTCCTTCTCAAGTACTTAAGGATATTCTTAACCGCTATCCAGTGACTCTCCCCTGGATCAGCCTGGTATCTGCCCACCACGCTAAAGCAAAACTAACATTGGGACGAGTACATACCATAGAATACATGATGGACCCAACAGCCGAAGCATACGGAATCCCATCCATGCGTCTTCGTTCATTAGGAGTCGTAGGACTCTGAGTCCTGCTAAGACTAATGCCATGTGACATGGGCAAGAAACCTTTCTTGGCATCTTGCATGTTGAACCGCTTCAACACCTTGTCAATATACGCACTCTGGCTTAATCCAATAAGCCTTCTCGATCTATCTCTATAGATCTTGATTCCCAAAATGTAAGCTACTTCTCCCAAGTCCTTCATAGAAAAACTATTTTTCAATGAGTCCTTGACAAATTCAAGCATTTGAGCATCATTTCCAATCAATAATATGTCATCCACATATAAGATCAGAAATGCAACTCAGCTCCCACTGACCTTCTTGAATACACAATGATCACAGTCATTCTTGATGAAGCCAAACTCTTTGACAGCTTCATTAAAATGAATGTTCCAATTCTGAGATGCTTGCCTTAATCCATAAATGGATCTTTGAAGCTTGCATACCATGCTAGACTTCTTTCGATCGACAAAACCCTCGGGTTGTGTCATATACACATCCTCAGTTAAATTTCCATTAAGGAAAGCCGTTTTGACATCCATCTGCCATATTTCATAGTCGAAATATGCCGCTATAGCAATAATGATCCGAATTGATTTAGGCATCGCTACCGGTGAGTAAGTCTCATCGTAGTCAACTCCTTGAACTTGTCGATAACCATTAGCCACAAGTCGAGCCTTATGGACTATGACATTTCCGTCCATATCAGTTTCCTTCTTAAAGATCCACTTGCACTCAATGGCTTGAACGCCATCTAGCAGATCAACCAAGTTACAAACTTGATTGTCATCCATGGACTTTAATTCGGATCTCATGGCGTCAAGCCATAACTCGGAATCAGGGCTCTCCATCGCTTCCGCGTACGTAGTCGGCTCATTGTTCTCCAAGAACAACACATTGCAGTCATGCAAATTGCATAACCTTTCTGATCTCCGTGGAACCGGTGTCGACTCCACTACGGGTTCCCTGACTAACTCCGATGTGACAGTATCACCTACCGGAACGTCCCCGTGTGGTTGTCAAATTTCTTCTAGTCGGACCGTCCTCCCACTAGCCTTCCGATTGAGAAACTCTTTCTCAAGGAAAACTCCACGTCGAGCGACAAACACTTTGCCCTCTTCACGGTTGTAGAAGTAATTTCCCAAGGTTTCCCTTGGATATCCCACGAATATGCACTTGTCCGATTTGGGTGTGAGCTTATCCGACTGGAGTCACTTGACATATGCTTCACATCCCCAAATTTTCAGAAAAGACAAACTGTGACTCTTCGCAGTCCATATCTCATATGGTGTCTTATCTACGGACTTAGATGGTACCATGTTTAGTGTGAAAGCTGCAGTTTCTAGAGTGTATCCCCAAAATGACAAGGGTAAATCCGACTGACTCATCATTGATTTGACCATGACCAATAGGGTCCGATTCCTCCGTTCCGACACACCATTTCTCTGTGGCATACCCGGAGGAGTCAGTTGTGGAACTATTCCACGATTCTTCAGATGATCATCAAACTCCTGGCTCATATACTCACCGCTACGATCAGATCGTAGAAGTTTGATTTTTTGCCGAGTTGATTTTCTACTTCGTTCTGGAACTCCTTGAACTTTTCAAAAGTTTCTGACTTGTGCCTCATCAAGTAGACATATCCATACCTACTCAAGTCGTCGTTGTCACGAAGTATTGGAAACCACCTCTTGCTGCCGTGCTCATTGGTCCACATACATCACTATGTATGAGTTCCAACAACTCGGACGCCCTCTCGCAACTCTTTGCAAAAGGAGTCTTAGTCATCTTACCGAGTAGGCAATACTCGCATGTCTCGAATGATTCAAACTCAAACAAATTTAGAATTCCATCATCATGGAGCTTCTTCATGCGCTTTTGACTAATGTGTCCTAGTCGACAATGCCAGATGTAAGTTGGATTTATCTCATTAGGCTTATGCCTCTTGACATTTATGTTATAGACTGATTCACCTTCAAGATCTAGGATAAATAACCCATTTACAACAGGCGCAAAGCCATGAAACATATTATTCAAGTAAATAGAACAACCATTGTCCTTAATACTGAATTCATAACCCTCCACCCCCGTGACCAGGTGGCAGCTCCCCCCGCGGTAATTTTTGCACTATAGATCCTCAAATATTCCCAAAAAATCATATTAAATTGGCACATCATTCTGAGGACTTTTATTTTGGGGATATTTTTATATTGCACGGATAAATCAGGAAACAGACAGAAAAATATTATTTTTACTTTATTTCAACTAAATAACAGAAAGTATAGAGAGGGTACAGAAGGTTGTGCTTCTAGTTTCATCCATCTCATGCTCATCAAAAGAAATCCACTAACAAGGTTGATCAAGTATTGTTAACAAACTCATTCCGATTAACATGAAACCGGAGAAATTTCGAATAACACTAGGTTACCTCAATGGGGATATGCACATCCCCAACAATAAGTATATCGTATTTCTTCTTGACAGTAGGAAGAGGAAATTCAAAACCTCCAAATATAATTGATGGAATTTTTCCGATAGAATTGATACTATGAACTTGAGGTTGTTTCCTTGGAAAGTGTACCGTATGCTCATTACCATTAACATGAAAAGTGACATTGCCTTTAGTGCAATCAACAACAGCCCCTGCAGTATTTAAAAGGGTCTTCCAAGAATAATAGACATACTATCGTCCTCGGGAATATCAAGAATAACAAAGTCCGTTAAAATGGTAACGTTTGCAACTATAACAGGCACATCCTCGCAAATACCGACAGGTATAGCAGTTGATTTATCAGCCATTTGCAAAGATATTTCAGTAGGTGTCAACTTATTCAAGTCAAGTCTACGATATAAAGAAAGAGGCATAACACTAACACCGGCTCCAAGATCACATAAAGCAGTTTAACATAGTTTCTTTTAATGGAGCATTTTATAGTAGGTACTCCGGGATCTCCAAGTTTCTTTGGTATTCCACCTTTAAAAGTATAATTAGCAAGCATGGTGGAAATTTCAGCTTCCGGTATCTTTCTTTTATTTGTAACAATATCTTTCATGTACTTAGCATAAGGATTCATTTTGAGCATATTAGTCAATCGCATACGTAAAAAGATAGGTCTAATCATTTCAGCAAAGCGCTCAAAATCCTCATCATCCTTTTTCTTGGATGGTTTGGGAGGAAAAGGCATGGGTTTCTAAACCCAAGGTTCTCATTCTTTACCATGTTTTCTAGCAACAAAATCTTTCTTATCATAATGTTGATTCTTTGATTATGGGTTATCAAGATCAACAGCAGGTTCAGTTTCTACATCATTATCATTACTGGGTTGAGCATCATTATGAACATCATCATTAACATTATCACTAGCAATACTAGGAAAAGGCCTACTAATGGCGCACCAGTTTTGCCTACTAATGGTGCATCACTGGTGCGCCATTAGTAGTATAGGCCACGGTGCGCCATTAGTATAGGCCACTGGTGCGCCATTAGTATAGGCCACGGTGCGCCATTAGTATTTTTAAATTTTGAAGGCGGGAAAATAGTGGTGGCGCACCGTCTAACCCCCACCGTGCGCCATTACTATTTTTGAATTTTGAATTTGGATCTGGATCGTGATTTTTTTGCCCATTTTTTGCTAGTTTTTTTTGCTCGTTTTTTGGCACAATATTATTTCAAATTTTGTTCCTGTTTTTGGATCTTGTACGTTCTTTTGTCGTGTTCTTTTGCCAGAGAGGAGTTCGCCGGAGAGGAGGAGGAGGAGGAGGTCACCGGAGAGGCGCTCGCCTACATCGCCCGAGAGGAGGAGGAGGTCGTCGGAGAGGAGTTCACTGAAGCATCGGAGAGGAGGAAGGAGAAACCATGAGGGAATGGGAGGCGAGGAGGGAGGAGGAGCTCACCGGAGAGGAGGGAGGAGAAACCGTGAGGGGAGGGGGAGGGATGGAGAGGAGGGAGGAGGAGGAGGTTCCCGAAGAGGAGGAGGTCGCCGGAGAGGAGAAGGAGGTCGCCGGAGAGGAGGAGGAGGAGGTCGCCGAAGAGGAGAAGGAGGTCACCGGAGAGGAGGAGATGGAGTGGAGGAGAGGAGGAGATGGAGTGGAGAGAGGAGGAGATGGAGTGGAGGAGAGGAGAGGAGGAGATGGAATGGAGGAGAGGTGGAGTGGAGGAGGTGCGCCCAGCCATGTATACGACATAGTAATGGCGCACCGTGGCCAGGTGCGCCATTACTATTTTTTTTATTTTTTTATTTATTTTGAATTTTGAAGGCGGGAAGATACTAATGGCGCACCGTGGGCAGGTGCGCCATTAGTAACTCTTTTTTTTGACTTATTTTGAATTTTGAAGGCGGGAAGATACTAATGGCGCACCGTGGGCAGGAGCGCCATTAGTAACTTTTTTTATTTTGTTGACTTATTTTGAATTTTGAAGGCGGGAAGATACTAATGGCGCACCATGGGCTGGTGCGCCATTAGTAAATTTGAATTTTTTTGAATTTTTTTACCTCCAGATCTTAAAAGCCCCGTATCTTTTTTTCTGTTAGGTTTTTGAGGATTTTGAAAATGTTTAACAGGGTTCCCCCGGTTAAATTTGGATGTAACTTTTCGAGTAGATGATTTTTCATATAAAAAACTTTTTCATCCGAGTTAGTATGCAAAAGTTATGCCCATTTTTACAAATTCTCGAGAGATTTTCCCAACAACTAGACCACATATCACATGGGAAACTTATTTTCTTTTATTTTTTTAACATTTTCATCATTTTCTTTTATTTTTTTAAAACAGAAAAGGCAATCCACTGGGGTGCATTCGGTGGAAGTGGTGGCCAAGGTACTAATGGCGCACCGTGGCATGGTGCGCCATTACTAGTTCAACTAGTAATGGGGCACCACTCTCACGGTGCGCCATTAGTAGTTTTGAAAAAAATTAATTTTTTTTACTAATGGCGCACCGTGGATGTGGTGCGCCATTAGTATTTGGACAATAATGGCGTACCAACACATGGTGCGCCATTAGTGTCAATTCCATCTATAGCCCTTTTCCTAGTAGTGTAGGTTCAGGTTCATTGCCAGATTGTGTTTCAGCATCATACAGAGAGATATCATTTGGATTATCAGGTGGTTCAGCAATAGGTTCACTAGAAATTTGGACAGTTCTATCATTTTTCTTTTTCTTCTTTTTAGAAGAACTAGGTGCATCAACTTTATTTTTCTGAGAATCTTGCTCAATTCTCTTAGGGTGGCCTTCAGAATACAACGGTTCCTGAGTCATTCTACCAGTTCTAGTAGCCAGTCTAAGAGCATAATCATTTTGCTTACTATTCACTTCATCGAGCAATTCTTTTTGAGCTTTAAGTACTTGTTCTACTTGAGTGGTAACCATAGAAGCATGTTTGCTAACAAGTTTAAGTTCACCTCTAATATTAGCCATATAATCACCCCAAGTATTTAATCATATCAGCATCTTGTTCTAATTGTCTACCAAAATAAGCATTGAAGTCTTCTTGCTTAAACATAAATCTATCAAACTCATCCAAGCATTGACTAGCAATTTTAATAGGAGGGATTTTAGCTTTATCATATCTATAGAGAGAATTTACCTTTACTACCTGTGTCGGGTTATCGGGATCAGGAGGTTCTTCAATAAATAAAGGATTAAGATCATATGTTTCTTCAACAGGCAGTAAATTAAGACCATGTATTTCTTCAGTAGGAGGTAAATTCTTAACATCTTCAGCTTTAATACCTTTTTCTTTCATAGATTTATTTGCCTCTTGCATATCTTCGTGACTGAGAAATAGAACACCTCTCTTCTTCGGAGTTGGTTTAGGAATAGGCTCATTAATTGGAGCAGGAGCTGGCTTAGGAGCTGGCTCAAGAGGTGCCCAATTATTTTCATTTGTCAACATATTGTTCAATAGGATTTCAGCTTCATCCGGTGTTCTTTCCCTGAAAAGAGAACCAGCACAACTATCCAGGTAATCTCTGGAAGCATCGGTTAGTCCATTATAAAAGATATCAAGTATTTCATTTTTCTTAAGAGGATGATCAAGCAAAGCATTAAGTAACTTGAGAAGCCTCCCCCAAGCTTGTAGGAGACTCTCTTCTTTGATTTGCACAAAGTTGTATATTTCCTTTAAAGCAGCTTGTTTCTTATGAGTAGGGAAATATTTAGTAGAGAAGTAATAAATCATATCCCGGGGACTACGCACACAACCAGGATCAAGAGAATTAAACCATATCTTAGCATCACCCTTTAATGAGAACGGAAATATTTTGAGGATATAAAAGTAGCGAGATCTCTCATCATTAGTGAACAGGGTGGCTATATCATTTAATTTAGTAAGATGCGCCACACCAGTTTCAGATTCATAGCCATGAAAATGATCAGATTCAACTAAAGTAATTATATCAGGATCAAGAGAGAATTCATAATCCTTATCAGTAACAAAGATAGGTGAAGTAGCAAAAGCAGGGCCAGGTTTCATTCTAGCATTTAGAGATTGCTTACTCCATTTAGCTAATAATCTTTTAAGTTCACATCTATCTTTACAAGCTAAAATAGAAAAAGAAGCTTCTTGATCAAATAAATAACCCTCAGGAATAACAAGTGATTCTTCATCATCACTTTCATCATTATAATCAGAGTCCATATTTTCAATTTCTCTAGCCCTAGAAAGTTGTTCATCGAGAAAATCACTAAGTGGCATAATAGTATCAGGCATATAGGTAGTTTCATCATAAGTATCATGCATAGCAGAAGTGGCATCATCAATAACATGCGACATATCAGAACGAATAGCAGAAGCAGGTGTAGGTGTCGCAAATTTACTCATAACAGAAGGTGAATCAAGTGCGGAGCTAGATGGCAGTTCCTTACCTCCCCTCGTAGTTGAGGGATAGATCATGGTCTTTGGATCCCTCAAGTTCTTCATAGTGTCCAGCAGATATAAATCCCAAATGACTCAAAGAATAGAGCTATGCTCCCCGACAACGGCGCCGGAAATTAGTCTTGATAACCCACAAGTATAGGGGATCGCAACAGCTTTCGAGGGTAGAGTATTCAACCCAAATTTATTGATTCGACACAAGGGGAGCCAAAGAATATTCTCAAGTATTAGCAGCTGAGTTGTCAATTCAACCACACCTGGAAACTTAGTATCTGCAGCAAAGTGTTTAGTAGCAAAGTGATATGATAGTGATGGTAACGGTAACAAAAGAGTAATGAATGCAAAGTAATGTTTTTGGTATTTTGTAGTGATTGTAACAATAGCAACGGGAAAGTAAATAAGTGTAAACCAGTATATGGAAAGCTCGTAGGCAATGGATCAATGATGGATAATTATGCCGGATGTGGTTCATCATGTAACAGTCATAACATAGGGTGACACAGAACTAGCTCCAGTTCATCAATGCAATGTAGGCATGTATTCCGAATATAGTCATACATGCTTATGGAAAAGAACTTGCATGCCATCTTTTGTCCTACCCTCCCGTGGCAGCTGGGTCCTAATGGAAACTAAGGGATATTAAGGCCTCCTTTTGATAGAGTAGTGGAACAAAGCATTAGCACATAGTGAATGCATGAACTCCTCAAACTACGGTCATCACCGGTAAGTATCCCGATTATTGTCACTTCGGGGTTAACGGATCATAACACATAATAGGTGACTATAGACTTGCAAGATAGGATCAAGAACACTCATATATTGATGAAAACATAATAGGTTCAGATCTGAAATCATGGCACTCGGGCCCTAGTGACAAGCACTAAGCATAGCAAAGTCATAGCAACATCAATCTCAGAACATAGTGGATACTAGGGATCAAAACCTAACAAAACTAACTCGATTACATGATAAATATCATCCAACCCATCACCATCCAGCAAGCCTACGATGGAATTACTCATGCACGGCGGTGAGCATCATGAAATTGGTGATGGAGGATGGTTGATGATGACGACGGTGACGGATTCCCCTCTCCGGAGCCCCGAATGGACTCCAGATCAGCCCTCCCGAGAGTTTTTAGGGCTTGGCGGCAGCTTCGTATCGTAAAATGTGATGATTTCTTCTCCTCGATTTTTTTCTCCCCGAAAGCAGATATATAGAGTTGGAGTTGGAGTCGGGAAGTCTCCAGGGGGCCCACGAGGTAGTGGGCGCCCCCCACCCTCGTGAGCAGGGTGTGGGCCCCCTGGTCTTCATCTTTGGCGAGGATTTTTTTATTATTTATTGTAAGGTATTTCGTGGAGTTTCCGGTCATTCCGAGAACTTTTGTTTTCTGCACATAAAACAGCATCGTGGCAATTCTTCTGAAAACAACGTCAGTCCGGGTTAGTTCCATTCAAATCATACAAGTTAGAGTCCAAAAGAAGGGGTAAAGTGTTTGGAAAAGTAGATACGATGGAGACGTATCACACTCCATCCACATCATGGAGTTGTTGCTTGCCGAGGAGAAGTACATGGTGGTCGGGTTCAACCTCGAGTACACCCGCGCTTGTGCCAGGTCTCGTCAGCACCAGTTGCCTCAAGACAATTGCTAAAGGTCTTTGGCTGGTTAGCAAGGAACTGGTTGAGTGTAGCAAAGTGATTCTAATTGTTGCCCTGGTTGCCTTGGTTGCCTTGGTTCGCTTGGTTGCGCTCTTGAAGAATTTGCATCATCAACTGCGTGTTTGCATTCGTAGCGGCCATCACAGCTTGCCATGCCTCCGGAGGAGGAGGTGGTGGTGGCGGATCAGGATTCGGAGTCGTGCGCGTTGGAGGAGCCATCCTGAAGAGGCTGACATCCATTAGCACATTGATTGACAAATATTGAAGCTGAATCCAACGGGTAGAAATTGCAACATTTAGCCTTCACATCCGAACAAAATGAACGAATGCATTCCAATTGAAATGGTCACATATCCATAAATTGAGAAGCCACTTAAAATTTAGGTAGAGGAATAAAATCAACAAGATACGGAGCAAGAACGAACACTCGGTAAAGATCACCCAATCTCAAACCAAATATCTGTGGAAGAAGAACTAGAGCTACAAGAATTCCCACCTATGAAACTCCTGAACCTTTCCGGTTATGCAATCAGGTGTTGGGGATACAGGAGAAGCATAATATCTCACCCAAATCTAGCAAATCCTACATCTAGCTGTATCCATCCTTCAACACATAACCGAGAAAAACTTTGGAAATCGTCTACCTCAACCTTCGAAAAGCATCCGTTATACAAGTTATGGCAATACTCCCGAACTCCTGCCCCAGTACTGGGTGGCGTCGAGGTTATCTCACCAACAACTGCATAAAAGAGGTTTTCGATGTCGGCAAACTAAACTCAGGTATTCCAGAACTGCAACGATAAAATTGTGATGACAACACCTCGGAGCTCAACTCCCCGGGACACTGCCACAACCCCTAAATGACAGGAGGCACCAAGAACAATGTTCTTGTCACAAATCGATCGGAATGATTCCAAGATACCCGCGTGATCCTAATTTTTTTAGTGAAATTAGAGAAGAGAAGAGTCAAAACTCTATGTCAGGATGCCTTACCAAAGTGATGAAGGGGCTGGGGAGTAAAAAGAATTCCTAAACTCTCCGATATATAATTCCTAAATGACTCAAAACATTTTTTACTAGACTCAACAACGGTAGCTAATTCGATCAAGCAGTGGGGGCTCCTAAGGTCGGGGAAGGCTCTGATACAAACTTGTAATGCTCTCGATGCGGCTATATCTCCTACATGTCGAAGCATGACTTAGAGGCATAACCGCATTGAAAGCAATGTCGCAAGTAAGGTAATCTTCACAACAACCCATGTAAATAGATAATAAGGGGAAAGGTACATAGTTGGCTTACACTCGCCATGTCACATGAAGTACATAAATGGCATTACATCAACCAATACAATCATGGTCCGACTACGGTACCAAAATAAAAGATCAACCCCAACAAGCGACATGGTCCCGACCGCCCCAACTGGGCACCACTACTGATCATCAGGGAAAGACACATAGTAACGGCATGAGTCTTCGTCGAACTCCCACTTGAGCTCAAGCGCATCATCTGGAACGGAGTCATCGGGCCCTGCATCTGGTTTGGAAGTAATCTGTGAGCCACGGGGACTCAACAATCTCGCACCCTCGCGATCAAGACTATTTAAGCTTATAGGAAAGGCAAGGTAATATGTGGAGCTGCAGCAAGCGACTAGCATATATGGTGGCTAACCTGTTCGCAAAAGAGAGCAAGAAGAGAAGGCAAACCATGAACGAAGAACTAGAGAACAACCTACGGCAAACATAACTCCAACACCGTGTTCACTTCCCGGACTCCGTCGAGAAGAGACCATCACGGTAACACACACAGTTGATTTATTTTAATTAAGTTAAGGTTCAAGTTATCTACAACCGGACATTAAAAAATTCCCATCTGCCCATAACCACGGGCACGACTTTCGAAAGTTCAAATCCCTACAAGGGAGTCCCAACTTAGCCCATGACAAGCTCTCACGGTCAACGAAGGATATACCTTCTCCCAAGACATTCCGATCAGACTCGGTATCCCGGTTCTACAAGACAACTCCGACAAGTTAAAACAAATCCAGCAACACCGCACGAATGTGCTGACAAATCTCGATAGGAGCTGCACATATCTCGTTCTCAGGGCACACTCAGATTGTCTAAACTTCTGGTAGGCCAGCCCAGAGTTGCCCCTGGTGGCCACCGGCGGCTAACGAGGTGGACCAACACTCAGAGGAGCACTGGCCCGGGGGGGGGGGGGGGGGGGGTTTAAAATAAGATGACCCTTGGGCTCCGGAAACCCAAGGGAAAAAGAGGCTAGGTGGCAAATGGTAAAACCAAGGTTGGGCATTGCTGGAAGAGTTTTATTCAAGGCGAACTGTCAAGGGGTTCCCATTATCACCCAACCGTGCAAGGAACGCAAAATCCAGGAACATAACACCGATATGACGGGACCTAGGGCGGCAAGTGTGGAACAAAACACTAGGCAAAAGGCCGAGCCTTCCACCCTTTACCAAGTATATAGATGCATTAAGATAACAAGATAATATAATGATATCCCAACAAGAAAATAATGTTCCAACAAGGAACGATCTCCAATCTTCACCTTCAACTAGCAACGCTATAAGAGGGGCTGAGCAAAGCAGTACCATAGCCAATCAACGGTTTGCTAGGACATGGTGGGTTAGAGGTTTGACATGGCAATTTGGGAGGCATGATAAGCAAGTGGTAGGCATTGTTGTTGGGGAATGTAGCCGAAATTCAAAATTTTCCTACGTGTCAACAAGATCTATCTATGGAGAAACCAACAACGAGGGAAGGAGAGTGCATCTACATACCCTTGCAGATCGCTAAGCGGAAGCGTTCAAGGGAACGGGGTTGAAGGAGTCGTACTCTTCGTGATCCAAATCACCGGAGATCCTAGTGCCGAACGGACGGCACCTCCGCGTTCAACACACGTACAGCCCGACGACGTCTCCCACGCCTTGATCCAGCAAGGAGAGAGGGAGAGGTTGAGGAAGACTCCATCCAGCAGCAGCACAACGGCGTGGTGGTGGAGGAGCTTGGTGATCCAGCAGGGCTTCACCAAGCACCGCGAGATATGAGGAGAAAGAGAGGGGTAGGGCTGCGCCAAGAAGGAGAGGAACTCGTGTGTCTTGCGCAGCCCAAACCTCAAGTATATATAGGGAGGGTAGGGGTTGCGCCCCCACCTAGGGTTCCCTCCCTAGGGGTGGCGGCGGCCCCTAGTGAAGGAAATATGCCCTAGAGGCAATAATAAAGTTATTATTTATTTCCTTATATCATGATAAATGTTTATTATTCATGCAAGAATTGTATTAACCGGAAACATAATACATGTGTGAATACATAGACCAACAGAGTGTCACTAGTATGCCTCTACTAGACTAGCTCGTTAATCAAAGATGGTTATGTTTCCTAACCATGAACAAAGAGTTGTTATTTGATTAACGAGGTCACATCATTAGTTGAATGATCTGATTGACATGACCCATTTCATTAGCTTAGCACCCGATCGTTTAGTATGTTGCTATTGCTTTCTTCATGACTTATACATGTTCCTATAACTATGAGATTATGCAACTCCCGTTTACCGGAGGAACACTTTGGGTACTACCAAATGTCACAACGTAACTGGGTGATTATAAAGGAGTACTACAGGTGTCTCCAATGGTAGATGTTGGGTTGGCGTATTTCGAGATTAGGGTTTGTCACTCCGATTGTCGGAGAGGTATCTCTGGGCCCTCTCGGTAATACACATCACATAAGCCTTGCAAGCACTGCAACTAATATGTTAGTTGTGAGATGATGTATTACAGAACGAGTAAAGAGACTTGCCGGTAACGAGATTGAACTAGGTATTGGATACCGACCATCGAATCTCGGGCAAGTAACATACCGATGACAAA
The DNA here is from genome assembly GCA_034509565.1 of Triticum monococcum. Lineage (NCBI taxonomy): Eukaryota > Viridiplantae > Streptophyta > Magnoliopsida > Poales > Poaceae > Triticum > Triticum monococcum. Next base: position 578,205,339 of record CM067844.1, on the reverse strand, counting down.
GGGAACAACGTATGTTGTTATGCGGTCTGACCGATAAAGATCTTCGTAGAATATGTAGGAGCCAATATGGGCATCCAGGTCCCGCTATTGGTTATTGACCGGAGACGTGTCTCGGTCATGTCTACATTGTTCTCGAACCGCAGGGTCAGCACGCTTAACGTTACAATGACAGTTATTATGAGTTTATGCATTTTGATGTACCGAAGGTTGTTCGGAGTCCCGGATGAGATCACGGACATGACGAGGAGTCTCGAAATGGTCGAGACATAAAGATTGATATATTGGAAGCCTATGTTTGGGCACCGGAAGCGTTCCGGGTGAAATCGGGATTTTTCCGGATTACCGGGAGGGTTACCGGAACCCCCCCGGGAGGTAAATGGGCCTATTGGGCCTTAGTGGAAAAGAGAGAAGAGGCAGCCCACAAGCCTAGCCGGCGCCCACCCCCTTTCCCAAGTCCTAATAGGACTAGGAGAGGTGGGCCGGCCCCCTCTTTTTCCTTCCCCCCAAGAATCCTAGTTGGAATAGGATTGGAGGGGAGGAGTCCTACTCCCACCGCCTCCCTCCTAGCCGGCCGAACCCCCTGCCCCTGGCCTTTATATACGGGGGCAGGGGGCACCCCAAGACACACAACTTGATCCTTGAGATCGTTCCTTAGCCGTGTGCGGTGCCCCCTGCCACCAAATTCCACCTCGATCATACCGTTACAGTGCTTAGGCGAAGCCCTGCGTCGGTAGTACATCAAGATCGTCACCACGCCGTCGTGCTGACGGAACTCTTCCTCGACGCTTTGCTGGATCGGAGCCCGAGGAACGTCATCGAGCTGAACGTGTGCTAAGAACTCGGAGGTGCCGGAGTAACGGTGCTTGGATCGGTCGGATCGGGAAGAAGACGTATGACTACTTCCTCTACGTTGTGTGATCGCTTCCGCAGTCGGTCTGCGTTGGTACGTAGACAACACTCTCCCCTCTCGTTGCTGTGCATCACCATGATCTTGCGTGTGCGTAGGAAAATTTTTGAAATTACTGCGTTCCCCAACAGTGGTATCCGAGCCTAGGTTTTATGGTTTGATGTTATATGCACGAGTAGAACACAAGTGAGTTGTGGGCGATACAAGTCATACTGCCTACCAGCATGTCATACTTCGGTTCGGCGGTATTGTTGGTTGAGACGATCCGGACCAACCTTACGCGTACTCTTACGCGAGACCGGTTCCCTCGACGTGCTTTGCACATAGATGGCTTGCGGAAGACTGTCTCTCCAACTTTAGTTGAACCAAGTGTGACTACGCCCGGTCCTTGAGAAGGTTAAAACGGAGTCTATTTGACGAACTATCGTCGTGGTTTTGATGCGTAGGTGAGATGAGTTCTTACTTAAGCCCGTAGCAGCCACGTAAAACTTGCAACAACAAAGTAGAGGACGTCTAACTTGTTTTTGCAGGGCATGTTGTGATGTGATATGGTCAAGGCATGATGCTGATTTTATTGTATGAGATGATCATGTTTTGTAACCGAGTTATCGGCAACTGGCAGGAGCCATATGGTTGTCGCTTTATTGTATGCAATGCAATCGCGATGTAATGCTTTACTTTATTGCTAAGCGGTAGTGATAGTCGTGGAAGCATAAGATTGGCGAGACGACAACGACGCTACGATGGAGATCAAGGTGTCGCGCCGGTGACGATGGTGATCATGACGGTGCTTCGGAGATGGAGATCACAAAGCACAAGATGATGATGGCCATATCATATCACTTATATTGATTGCATGTGATGTTTATCCTTTTATGTATCTTATCTTGCTTTGATTGACGGTAGCATTATAAGATGATCTCTCACTAAATTATCAAGAAGTGTTCTCCCTGAGTATGCACCGTTGCAAAAGTTCTTCGTGCTGAGACACCACGTGATGATCGGGTGTGATAGGCTCTACGTTCAAATACAACGGGTGCAAAACAGTTGCACACGCGGAATACTCAGGTTATACTTGACGAGCCAAGCATATACAGATATGGCCTCGGAACACGAAGACCGAAAGGTCGAGCGTGAATCATATAGTAGATATGATCAACATATTGATGTTCACCATTGAAAACTACTCCATTTCACGTGATGATCGGTTATGGTTTAGTTGATTTGGATCACGTGATCACTTAGAAGATTAGAGGGATGTCTATGTAAGTGGGAGTTCTTAAGTAAATTAACTGAACTTAAAATTATCATGAACTTAGTACCTGATAGTATCTTGCTTGTTTATGTTGATTGTAGATAGATGGCTCGTGCTGTTGTTCCGTTGAATTTTAATGCGTTCCTTGAGAAAGCAAAGTTGAAAGATGATGGTAGCAATTACACGGACTGGGTCCGTAACCTGAGGATTATCCTCATTGCTGCACAGAAGAATTACGTCCTGGAAGCACCGCTGAGTGCCAGGCCTGCTGCAAGAGCAACACCAGAAGTTATGAACGTCTGGCAGAGCAAAGCTGATGACTACTCAATAGTTCAGTGTGCCATGCTTTACGGCTTAGAACCGGGACTTCAATGATGTTTTGAACGTCATGGAGCATATGAGATGTTCCAGGAGTTGAAGTTAATATTTCAAGCAAATGCCCGGATTGAGAGATATGAAGTCTCCAATAAGTTCTATAGCTGCAAGATGGAGGAGAACAGTTCTGTCAGTGAGCATATACTCAAAATGTCTGGGTATAATAATCACTTGATTCAATTGGGAGTTACACTTCCGGATGATTGCGTCATTGACAGAATTCTCCAATCACTGCCACCAAGCTACAAGAGCTTTGTGATGAACTATAATATGCAAGGGATGAACAAGACTATTCCCGAGCTCTTCGCTATGCTGAAAGCTGCGGAGGTAGAAATCAAGAAGGAGCATCAAGTGTTGATGGTTAACAAAACCACTAGTTTCAAGAAAAAGGGCAAAGGGAAGAAGAAGGGGAACTTCAAGAAGAACGGCAAGCAAGTTGCTGCTCAAGAGAAGAAACCCAAGTCTGGACCTAAGCCTGAAACTGAGTGCTTCTACTGCAAGCAGACTGGTCACTGGAAGCGGAACTGCCCCAAGTATTTGGCGGATAAGAAGGATGGCAAAGGTATATGTGATATACATGTTATTGATGTGTACCTTACTAATGCTCGCAGTAGCACCTGGGTATTTGATACTGGTTCTGTTGCTAATATTTGCAACTCGAAACAGGGACTACAGAATAAGCGGACACTAGCAAAGGACGAGGTGACGATGCGCGTGGGAAACGGTTCCAAAGTTGATGTGATCGCGGTCGGCACGCTACCTCTACATCTACCTTCGGGATTAATATTAGACCTAAATAATTGTTATTTGGTGCCAGCGTTGAGCATGAACATTATATCTGGATCTTGTTTGATGCGAGACGGTTATTCATTTAAATCAGAGAATAATGGTTGTTCTATTTATATGAGTAATATCTTTTATGGTCATGCACCCTTGAAAAGTGGTCTATTCTTATTGAATCTCGATAGTAGTAATACACATATTCATAATGTTGAAGCCAAAAGATGCAGAGTTGATAATGATAGTGAAACTTATTTGTGGCGCTGCCGTTTAGGTCATATCGGTGTAAAGCGCATGAAGAAACTCCATACTGATGGGCTTTTGGAACCACTTGATTATGAATCACTTGGTACTTGCGAACCGTGCCTCATGGGCAAGATGACTAAAACACCGTTCTCCGGTACTATGGAGAGAGCAACAGATTTATTGGAAATCATACATACCGATGTATGTGGTCCGATGAATACTGAGGCTCGTGGCGGATATCGTTATTTTCTCACCTTCACAGATGATTTAAGCAGATATGGGTATATCTACTTAATGAAACATAAGTCTGAAACATTTGAAAAGTTCAAGGAATTTCAGAGTGAAGTTGAAAATCATCGTAACAAGAAAGTAAAATTTCTACGATCTGATCGTGGAGGTGAATATTTGAGTTACGAGTTTGGTGTACATTTGAAAAATTGTGGAATAGTTTCGCAACTCACGCCACCCGGAACACCACAACGTAATGGTGTGTCCGAACGTCGTAATCGTACTTTACTAGATATGGTGCGATCTATGATGTCTCTTACTGATTTACCGCTATCATTTTGGGGTTATGCTTTAGAGACGGCCGCATTCACGTTAAATAGGGCACCATCTAAACCCGTTGATACGACGCCTTATGAACTATGGTTTGGCAAGAAACCAAAGTTGTCGTTTCTTAAAGTTTGGGGCTGCGATGCTTATGTGAAAAAGCTTCAACCTGATAAGCTCGAACCCAAATCGGAGAAGTGTGTCTTCATAGGATATCCAAAGGAAACTATTGGATACACCTTCTATCACAGATCCGAAGGCAAGACTTTTGTTGCTAAATTCGGAAACTTTCTTGAGAAGGAGTTTCTCTCGAAAGAAGTGAGTGGGAGGAAAGTAGAACTTGACGAGGTAACTGTACCTACTCCGTTATTGGGAAATAGTACATCACAAAAAACTGTTTCTGTGAGAACTACACCAATAAGAGAGGAAGTTAATGATGATGATCATGAAACTTTAGATCAAGATACTACTGTACCTCGTAGATCAACCAGAGTAAGATCCGCACCAGAGTGGTACGGTAATCCTGTTCTGGAAGTCATGCTACTAGATCATGATGAACCTACGAACTATGAAGAAGCGATGGTGAGCCCAGATTCCGCAAAGTGGCTTGAAGCCATGAAATCTGAGATGGGATCCATGTATGAGAACAAAGTATGGACTTCGGTTGACTTGCCCGATGATCGGCAAGCAATTGAGAATAAATGGATCTTTAAGAAAAAGACTGACGCTGATGGTAATGTTACTGTCTACAAAGCTCGACTTGTCGCAAAAGGTTTTCGACAAGTTCAAGGAGTTGACTACGATGAGACTTTCTCACCCGTAGCGATGCTTAAGTCTGTTAGAATCATGTTAGCAATTGCCGCATTTTATGATTATGAAATTTGGCAAATGGATGTAAAAACCGCATTCCTGAATGGATTTCTGGAAGAAGAGTTGTATATGATGCAACCTGAAGGTTTTGTCGATCCAAAGGAAGCTAACAAAGTGTGAAAACTCTAGCGATCCATTTATGGACTGGTGCAAGCATCTCGGAGTTGGAATAAACGCTTTGATAGTGTGATCAAGGCATTTGGATTTATACAGACTTTTGGAGAAGCCTGTATTTACAAGAAAGTGAGTGGGAGCTCTGTAGCATTTCTGATATTATATGTGGATGACATATTACTGATTGGAAATGATATAGAATTTCTGGATAGCATAAAGGGATACTTGAATAAAAGTTTTTCGATGAAAGACCTCGGGGAAGCTGCTTACATATTAGGCATAAAGATCTATAGAGATAGATCAAAACGCTTAATTGGACTTTCACAAAGCACATACCTTGACAAGATTTTGAAGAAGTTCAAAATGGATCAAGCAAAGAAAGGGTTCTTGCCTGTGTTACAAGGTGTGAAGTTGAGACAGACTCAATGCCCGACCAAAGCAGAAGATAGAGAGAAAATGAAAGATGTTCCCTATGCTTTAGCCATAGGCTCTATCATGTATGCAATGCTGTGTACCAGACCTGATGTGTGCCTTGCTATAAGTTTAGCAGGGAGGTACCAAAGTAATCCAGGAGTGGATCACTGGACAGCGGTCAAGAACATCCTGAAATACCTGAAAAGGACTAAGGATATGTTTCTCGTATATGGAGGTGACAAAGAACTCAACGTAAGAGGTTACGTTGATGCAAGCTTTGACACTGATCCGGACGATTCTAAATCGCAAACCGGATACGTATTTACTTTAAACGGTGGAGCTGTCAGTTGGTGCAGTTCTAAACAAAGCGTCGTAGCAGGATCTACATGTGAAGCGGAGTACATAGCTGCTTCGGAAGCAGCGAACGAAGGAGTCTGGATGAAGGAGTTCATATCCGATCTAGGTGTCGTACCTAGTGCATCGGGTCCAATGAAAATCTTCTGTGACAATACTGGTGCAATTGCCTTGGCAAAGGAATCCAGATTTCACAAAAGAACCAAACACATCAAGAGACGCTTCAACTCCATCCGGGATTTAGTCCAGGTGGGAGACATAGAGATTTGCAAGATACATACGGATCTGAATGTTGCAGACCCATTGACTAAGCCTCTTCCACGAGCAAAACATGATCAGCACCAAGGCTCCATGGGTGTTAGAATCATTACTATGTAATCTAGATTATTGACTCTAGTGCAAGTGGGAGACTGAAGGAAATATGCCCTAGAGGCAATAATAAAGTTATTATTTATTTCCTTATATCATGATAAATGTTTATTATTCATGCTAGAATTGTATTAACCGGAAACATAATACATGTGTGAATACATAGACCAACAGAGTGTCACTAGTATGCCTCTACTAGACTAGCTCGTTAATCAAAGATGGTTATGTTTCCTAACCATGAACAAAGAGTTATTATTTGATTAACGAGGTCACATCATTAGTTGAATGATCTGATTGACATGACCCATTTCATTAGCTTAGCACCCGATCGTTTAGTATGTTGCTATTGCTTTCTTCATGACTTATACATGTTCCTATAACTATGAGATTATGCAACTCCCGTTTACCGGAGGAACACTTTGGGTACTACCAAACGTCACAACGTAACTGAGTGATTATAAAGGAGTACTACAGGTGTCTCCAATGGTATATGTTGGGTTGGCGTATTTCGAGATTAGGGTTTGTCACTCCGATTGTCGGAGAGGTATCTCTGGGCCCTCTCGGTAATACACATCACATAAGCCTTGCAAGCACTGCAACTAATATGTTAGTTGTGAGATGATGTATTACAGAACGAGTAAAGAGACTTGCCGGTAACGAGATTGAAATAGGTATTGGATACCGACGATCGAATCTCGGGCAAGTAACATACCGATGACAAAGGGAACAACGTATGTTGTTATGCGGTCTGACCGATAAAGATCTTCGTAGAATATGTAGGAGCCAATATGGGCATCCAGGTCCCGCTATTGGTTATTGACCGGAGACGTGTCTCGGTCATGTCTACATTGTTCTCGAACCGCAGGGTCAGCACGCTTAACGTTACAATGACAGTTATTATGAGTTTATGCATTTTGATGTACCGAAGGTTGTTCGGAGTCCCGGATGAGATCACGGACATGACGAGGAGTCTCGAAATGGTTGAGACGTAAAGATTGATATATTGGAAGCCTATGTTTGGGCACCGGAAGCGTTCCGGGTGAAATCGGGATTTTTCCGGATTACCGGGAGGGTTACCGGAACCCCCCCGGGAGGTAAATGGGCCTATTGGGCCTTAGTGGAAAAGAGAGAAGAGGCAGCCCACAAGCCTAGCCGGCGCCCACCCCCTTTCCCAAGTCCTAATAGGACTAGGAGAGGTGGGCCGGCCCCCTCTTTTTCCTTCCCCCCAAGAATCCTAGTTGGAATAGGATTGGAGGGGAGGAGTCCTACTCCCACCGGGAGTAGGACTCCTCCCTGCGCCTCCCTCCTAGCCGGCCGAACCCCCTGCCCCTGGCCTTTATATACGGGGGCAGGGGGCACCCCAAGACACACAACTTGATCCTTGAGATCGTTCCTTAGCCGTGTGCGGTGCCCCCTGCCACCAAATTCCACCTCGATCATACCGTTACAGTGCTTAGGCGAAGCCCTGCGTCGGTAGTACATCAAGATCGTCACCACGCCGTCGTGCTGACGGAACTCTTCCTCGACGCTTTGCTGGATCGGAGCCCGAGAAACGTCATCGAGCTGAACGTGTGCTAAGAACTCGGAGGTGCCGGAGTAACGGTGCTTGGATCGGTCGGATCGGGAAGAAGACGTACGACTACTTCCTCTACGTTGTGTGATCGCTTCCGCAGTCGGTCTGCGTTGGTACGTAGACAACACTCTCCCCTCTCGTTGCTGTGCATCACCATGATCTTGCGTGTGCGTAGGAAATTTTTTGAAATTACTACGTTCCCCAACACCTAGATCCCATCTGGGTGGCAGCCAGGTGGAGGGGAGAGGGAGGCGCACCAGGCATGGGCCCTAACGCCCATCTGCCCTTAGGGTTTGCCCCCCCTCCTCCCCTTAGGCGCCTTGGGCCCTTGTGGGGGGGGTGCACCAGCCCACCTGGGGCTGGTCCCCTCCCACACTTGGCCCATACAGTCCTTCAGGGCCGGTGGCCCCACTTGGTGGACCCCCGGGACCCTCCTGGTGGTCCCGGTATGTTACCGATAAAACCCGAAACTTTTCCGGTGACCAAAATAGGACTTCCCATATATAAATATTTACCTCCAGACCATTCCGGAACTCCTCGTGACGTCCGAGATCTCATCCGGGACTCCGAACAACATTCGGTAACCACATACAAACTTCCTTTATAACCCTAGCGTCATCTAACCTTAAGTGTGTAGACCCTACGGGTTCGGGAACCATGCAGACATGACCGAGACGTTCTCCGGTCAATAACCAACAGCGGGATCTGGATACCCATGTTGGCTCCCACATGCTCCATGATGATCTCATCGGATGAACAACATTGTCAAGGACATAATCAATCCCGTATAAATTCCCTTTGTCTATCGGTACGATACTTGCCCGAGATTCGATCGTCGGTATCCCGATACCTTGTTCACTCTCGTTACCGGCAAGTCTCTTTACTCGTTCCATAACACATCATCCCGTGATCAACTCCTTGATCACATTGTGCACATTATGATGATGTCCTACTGAGTGGGCCCAGAGATACCTCTCCGTTTACACGGAGTGACAAATCCCAGTCTCGATTCGTGCCAACCCAATAGACACTTTCGGAGATACCTGTAGTGTACCTTTATAGCCACCCAGTTACGTTGTGACGTTTGGCTCACCCAAAGCACTCCTACGGTATCCGGGAGTTGCACAATCTCATGGTCTAAGGAAATGATACTTGACATTAGAAAAGCTTTAGCATACGAACTACATGATCTTGTGCTAGGCTTAGGATTGGGTCTTGTCCATCACATCATTCTCCTAATGATGTGATCCCGTTATCACTACAAGAAATATGTCAACTTGTGACCACCACTATTGGTCACTGAATGGTCACAAATTTCCATTTGTGACCTTTTTGTGACCAAAAACATAAGGTCAAAAGCTGGCCGTCGTAAACTGACTATAGCGACCTTTCTTCTGGAATGGTCGTAGAAGTTTATGACCAAAATACGTCTACTGTGGCATTTTGGTCACTAGAAACCTCCCCAGGCCACGTAGGCATCCAGCGTGGCAATCTGACGTGGCACAAGATTCAGCCCGGTCCAATTCGATTTTCTACATGGGCCGAGCCCATTAATTCAGCCCATTTATTGTTTTTTCTTGCAATTTGGGTAAGCTACACGGGCCAGGCCCTATAATTCGGCCTTTTTATTTCTGGTTTGTGGCCCTTTTTCCTTTTTCAAATGGGTCCCAATTGTCAGGTTCGGATAAGCGGGTCCCAAATGTCCGATTCTAGTTTGTGGAACTTTGTTGTCATGGCCATGTTCCTCATATTTCAACATGCCAATAATTAAACAACCAGTATTTAAATCAAAATAGACAGAAAACAGGTGTAACAAGCCGATTCTAATACACAAATGCGATCAATCTATTACATCAACAAGAAGCAACAATCTGTTACATCAACACATACAAATGCGATCACAGTATAACAAACTCTACAGGTGTCTTTTGACAGCTTCAAGTGGCCCTTCATGGCGGCAGGAAGATGGTTCCTATCACCCTTCATGGGCATTAGAGTGATGTAGCTGAATGTGGCAAGGGAAAGGATTACCTGCAAAAGCCAAATTTATACAAGATATCAGCCTTTCAGTCATGTAGAATATCAGAGACACATGCTTCATCAATACAGGGCATGGAAACGTAAAATGCATTTTTTTACAAAGGGCTTACAATTGCAAATTTACTATCCACAAAATTAAATTAGAAAAAACAAATAAATCAGTGAGGTGCAAAAGATGTCAGCCTTAGTGTTTCTACTTCCTACAAATGACTGAGACCATGCTGTTTCAACCTTTTGTAGAACACACTATTCTCTAACAGTATATACTGAGCATGCTACAGCAGAAGCTTGAATTTATGGTTTCTATACTTCTACATTATACATCCTCAGTAATATAGACCAGTTTGTTAAACTTCAGAGGTTGAGATCAAGGCCTGTCAACTAAATCATATATATGCATTAAAAAACAAGGCCATATGGACCAATGCATCATAATTATCAGTTTAAACATCAGCAAAGGAATTAAGTAAACTATTGTGCTGGATCACTATCATTGTTGTTCCATAGATTTTATGTGTACATTGTCCACTAATTCATGAGGATTGATGCAATGGATGCTGGCTTGGCAACCATAGTAGTTTAGGCACACCAGTTTAAACCCACACAAATGCTACTAATTCCATCATATCAAGGACCATTTTATCAGGTCCATGTGTATACTACTCACTACAAGAAGCAACATGACAGCAGTATCACCATGATCATCAAAAAAAGGAACAACTTTTCCTCTGCTCAAGCCAGCCTCAAACAACACCATAGCAATCAAATTTTCAAATAATGAACCAAGACATGTCCAGAACAATCCAAAGTTTGTTGTGCACGTGAGATGAGATGAGATGACATGACATGAGCTGTCATGTGGTTGGAGGAGTAGGGAGCAGCCATGAGGCCTCGTCATCCACCTACGGGAGCAGCAACAACTCGTCCAAATCAGATCTAAGCAACCTGCACAACAAACAAAACAAATCAAACCAAAGGCAGGAATCACAATGAGACAGGAGAAGGGATTCTATCCCAAGATAGCAACCCGAAAAACAAAAAACATGATTAGGGAGCTGGTACATAAGAAAGGAATTCATGCATGAATGACATATACAACTTAAAAATCAGGATATGAAATATTATTAGAATTGCATATTAGATGGCTGCAAGATAACCGTTGTTTCATATAAAGTAACTAGAATTAGCACCCAATAGCTAGATAGCATATGGTGCAGAAACTAGTTTCAACTAAATGGGTCGTCCAAATTGGAGGGTAACTCACTTCATTATCCAGAACATTATCCAAAAATATAGGAGTGTTGTGCATATCGAGATAAAATCCAAGACCAAGACACTTGGAGAAAGCAGCTGATGTAGTAACAAGCTTTGATTGTGCGGAATGCAACAGGTTTGCATAATATGAAGTTTACCAATTATTCCAGAAAACAAGGAAAAATACATGTTGATATTTCAAGTGCAGAAGAACATAAATTGGTACATATATTGGCCCAGAAAACACTGCTCATCCAAGATGAGAACAGAACATATCTAAGCAAACTAGCAACAATGCACTGTACATGTGTTTGTAGATTAATAAAAAAAAGTATCACAACCAATAATCCATTCCAGTGCAGTGCACTCTTAATCACCCCTAGTATAATTAGCTAAACTGTGCACACAGTTGTGTCTATATTATGAGCAAGTGTTGGTTCCAACTCAAGCACAAATGTACGCAGAACTGGAGGCCTGCCTTAAGAATCCCAACATTTTAACTACATCACCATTCGCCTCAAAACAGAAAAAGCACACGAAACCCCCCACCACACAGCAATCTTAACGTCTTTAGGCAGCAACCAAATTACAGACCAGTTAATTTTTAGGCCAGCAACCAAATTTTCTTCATCCAAATTCATGACATAGAGCAGAGTTGTGTAACAGCTAGCTAACCAGTGGAACTCATGTAGTATTGTTTCTGTTCATTCAGTTAACAATGGCAGAGTAATTTTCGGCAACCTTGAGTACCAAATGACACTGTCTCTTAAAATTTATCTAATACCAGTTAACATATGCATGCAACTGTAAACATGACCACACAGAGCTACTAAACAGGCATGGAATGGGAGAGGCAAAGCCAGTTGGTGTGGTCGTCGATGACGAGGCTGGCGGCCGCCGTTGGCGTCGATAGTAGTCAACCCGACATCCTGGTGCTCGAGTGACGATGGATCTGGGAGGGAGAATGGACGAGGTGAGTAAGAGAGCGGAGATTTGGGATTATCCAAATGAGGAGAAGTGGAGGGACTCACCTGAACCGGTGGAGCAAGTGACAAAATTGAACCGGTGGTGCTCCTCCTAGGCCGCCATGGATGATCTGATGCCCGCGGGATCTTCTCCATGCCTGGCCCCTTCCTTCACAAAACCAGATCGGGTATCTTCACGAACATGCAAGAAAATGGGCGCATGCATCATATTTAGGGAGGGAGGAGGGGGCGAGATGCAGGAGAAGAGAAGGGGAGGAAGAGGGATGCGTACCACTGCCTTGCTCGATCTGGACCGCGTAGAAGCACGCGTAGGTCATCTCCCGACGCTCGAGCCTGCCCTCCGTCAAGGACCGGGTCAAAGAAGCCCTTGACCTCGACGACGGCGCTGCCGGATCTGGGAGGGAGCGCCGTCGATGCTGGCCTAGGGCCACGGGGAAGCGAAGGATCGATGGGGAGGAGGAGGCGGTTCAGGCGGGGGAAGGCGGGGAACGAGCGCATCGGCGTCGGGGAGGAGGAGGAGGGGCGGGTGAGCTGCTGCGGGTGGCCTAATGGGGGATGACCACCGGGCGTCGAGGGAACGGAGCAGGGGAGGGGGTGGATCTGGCCGCCGCCATGGCCATGGCCGTGCCATGCGTCTAGGCAGGGGCGGGCCCACCTCAATTCAAGGGTATTCAGTTGAATACCCATTAATTTTGCCAAAAAACTAGATATATATAATGTATATACTGTGTATATATAAGGAAAAACGAAATTGTACAGTCAAACTTGCTAGTTAAGTATTTCAGCCCAAAACTCCACGACTCCGCGACTTGGCCCATTGGCCCAAGTAGCTGTAGTGCGTGCACGCATGCAGACCATCGATCTGTCGACCATCGGCCCTCAAAAAAAATCTATCGATCAGGTCAGACGGAGACGAACCGACACCTTTGCCCTGTTCTCTCCCCACGCGAGCGGTGAGCCGCCAGGAGGCCCCGGCGGTTGCCATCGCCTGCTCGGCGATTGGACGTGCGAACGGCGGCCCGGACGGCGGGACGAATTCATCCCCCGCTTACCCTGGTTCTGATCCAGCAGAGGGCAGCAGCCAGCAGGCATTGGTTCAGTTTCAAAGGCACAACCCACAGATTCAGGTATAATTGCTAATTGGATATATTAATCCTTCACTTCTGAAATTGGGAGCTCTCTTCTCATGCCAATTCTTATTTCTTAGTCCAACTGAATAATATATCGCTGCGGGCAGGAGCAGAATTTTCTTCTCGTTAAGGAGGATGCACTACACTACATACAAACAAAAGTAAGTTAGTTTGAGCACTTCTCTGCCTATATAATTATAGTGATATTAGAACTTGTTTACAGTCGATTGTGAATTATTTAGACATGAGAATTTGCAATTTCCCATTTAAATTTGTAATGTGAAAATGTTTATAAATTTTGATTTTGCTACAGTGAACATTATCTAAAGAATAGTACTCCTGTAATTTGTAAGGTTTCTTATCCTTTTCTATTTTCTATTCTCTATATATCTTAGATTTTGCCACAATATGTTGAACAATTACTTTTACATGTTGAACAATGCAAGTTATGATCAATTTTGATGAATATAAAACATTATGAAATATCTTTTATATAGTTTAGAACTAGTACGATATATTACTATAATTAGTTATACACACCAAAAGGAAGGCTATAGGCTTCCCAAAAGAAATTCAAAATTTGAATACACAATCTTCAATTCCTGGGCCCGCCCCTGCGTCTAGGTCTAGGTCATGAGCGTGGGGGGAGCACAGATCCGACCGTAGCCGTGGGAGAGAAGGGAAGGTGAGGGGTTGACGGCGGCCGGGGTTGGGGGAGAGGAAGGAGGATGGTGGCGGCGGTGGCTGGGTGGTTGGGGATCGAGAGATTGAGAAGGCGCGAGAGGGTTGGGGGTGGCGGCTGTGGGACGAGAGGGGAGAGTGGATCGGGGGAGAGGTGGGCATCCAGAAGTTAGGGTTTGGGTGAGAGGGTAAGGGGGCGAGGGCTGCCGTTGGATCCAGAAGCATCCAATGGTGGTTGACGCATGATCCGCGTGATATACCTATGGACCTATCAGAGCGCACCAAATAATTTGAAGATCTTTTGACCATATAAATTGGTCATGATTGATTACATACAAATTTTTCATTCCATTTTTCAATGCTCAAAATGAGTTTTTTGGTGAAAGACATATAAAATATTTGTTTAAATGATGTCATATTTTGCACAAGTTTACATCTTAGATTGTCAAACAACATTGACAAAGGGAGTTTTCATTTTCTATGCACAGAAAATTCAATTTCCATTTTCCGAGTGCCCGAAATGAGTTTTTTTGTGAAGGACCTACCATATATTTGTTGCAAAATTGGACCAAATCAATTTTATAAAATACTAGGCCATATTTAATTCACAATTGACCAAATGGTTGGGTGTCAAAAGTTTTGATCCACCTCTGGTGAAAAAGACAAATTCTCGCCGATTCAGTAGGAAGCGGGTCAAATTTGAACTATGGCTGCCTCATAGTTTGCTATTTATTTTTTACAAAAATCATTTCTAGGTACGAAATTATCTATTTAATCAGAGAAACATAAAAAAACCAAGATTCAACCACAAGCTAGGAACGGTCAAGCCCGCCGTTTTGACCGCATTTTGAAACGGCCATAAAAAATACAAAAAAATCAGAAAATTGGAAAACCTTCGCATTGTGTCATTATATGTGATCAAATTTCCAGAAAAAATAATAAAATTGTAATACGGCAATTATTTTTAAAATGTGTTCTCAGAAATGAGCTATCATGCGTGAAGATGCATGGCTTTCAAGCCAAATGATCAATCGTATGGCCACATTCATGGCATAGTTTGTTCAAATAATCTCATATTGTGAACAAGGGTGCATATTGGAATGGCAAAGAATGTTGCCTAAGGAAATTTTCATTGTCTTTGCACGGAAAATTCATTTTCCATTTTCCGAGTGCCCGAAATGAGGTTTTTTGTGAAGGACCTACCATATATTTGTTGCAAAATTGTACCAAATCATTTTTATAAAATACTAGGACATATTTAATGCACAATTGACAAAATGGTTGGGTGACAAAAGTTTTGATCCACCACTTGTGAAAAAGACAAATTTCCGCCGATTCAGTTGGAAGCGGGTCAAATTTGAACAGCAGCTGCCTCATAGTTTGCTATTTATTTTTTCCAAAAATCATTTCTAGGTAATAAGTATCTATTTAATCAGAGAAACACCAAAAAAATTCCAATATTCAACCACTAGCTAGGAACGGTCAAACCCGTCGTTTTGACCGCATTTTGAAACGGGCATGAAAAATTCAAAAAAAAATAAAAAAATTGGAAAACCTTCGCATTGTGTCATTATATGTGAAAAAGTTTCCAGGAAAAATAATGAAATTGTAATACAGTAATTATTTTAAAAAAGTGTTCTCAGAAATGAGCTATCAAGTGTGAAGATTCATGGCTTTCAAGCCAAATGATCAATCTTATGGCCACATTCATGGCATAGTTTGTTCAAATGATCTCATATTGTGCACAAGGGTGCATATTAGAATTCCAAACAATGTTGCCTAAGGAAGTTTTCATTTTCTTTGCACGGAAAATTCATTTTCCATTTTTCTAGTGCCCGAAATGAGGTTTTTTTGTGAAGGACCTACCATATATTTGTTGCCAATTGTACCAAATCATTTTTATAAAATACTAGGACATATTTAATGCACAATTGACAAAATGGTTGGGTGTCAAAAGGTTAGATCCACCTCTAGTGAAAAAGACAAATTCCCGCCGATTTAGTTGGAAGCGGGTCAAATTTGAACAGCAGCTGCCTCATAGTTTGCTATTTATTTTTTCCAAAAATCATTTCTAGGTACATAAGTATCTATTTAATCAGAGAAACACCAAAAAAATTCCAATATTCAACCACTAGCTAGGAACGGTCAAACCCGTCGTTTTGACCGCATTTTGAAACGGGCATAAAAAATTCAAAAATAAATCAAAAAATTGGAAAACCTTCGCATTGTGTCATTATATGTGAACAAGTTTCCAGGAAAAATAATAAAATTGTAATACAGTAATTATTTTAAAAAAGTGTTCTCAGAAATGAGCTATCAAGTGTGAAGATTCATGGCTTTCAAGCCAAATGATCAATCTTATGGCCACATTCATGGCATAGTTTGTTCAAATGGTCTCATATTGTGCACAAGGATGCATATTGGAATGGCAAACAATGTTGCCCAAGGAAGTTTCATTTTTGTTGGATGAAAAAACCATTTTCCATTTTTCGAGTGCCCGAAAGGAGGTTTTTTTGTGAAGGAACTACCCAGTAATTGTTGCAAAATTGGACCAAATCATTTTTATAAAATACTAGGCCATATTTAATGCACAATTGACAAAATGGTTGGGTGTAAAATGTTTTGATCCACATCTCGTGAAAAAGACAAATTTCCGCCGATTCAGTTGGAAGAGGGTCGAATTTGAACTGCAGCTGCCTCATAGTTTGCTATTTATTTTTTCCAAAAATCATTTCTAGTTACATAAGGACCTATTTAATCATAAATAGATAGTTTGGTGACGATACGTCGAGGTTTGGGCGGTGGCCGAGGGCCCCGACTCTAGAGCGCGTAAACTCGCATGCCCGTCGCGTGGTCACCGCGTGACCGTAATGTTGCGATATGTTCTGGGCGGCCTAGGCATGTCTAGTAGGTTGGGCACTCGCCAGGTTGGTGCTAGGAAGAATATTACAACATAAGATTCTCACGAGGAGACCGATCGATGCTCAAACATGAATTAGCAGCCAAGTGTTTGATTAGCGGTACGGGAAATGCACATGGCCAATGGGCGTGAGTTTTGGCTGAGGATGATCATCTACTAAGGAGAATGTCTTCACAAATTTTTAGCTCAAAAGGAGGATCCTAGGTGGTACTTGCTTTCCAAAGTATCACGCTGGACAAAAATATGAATGTTGAAGCTGGGCTCAAAATAATGAATGGAGTGAGCTGAAATTTTCTGGAGGATGGTTATTTGGGCATAGGAAAGCACTGTAGAAAATTGATACCATTTGGACATGCCAAAGTAGTACTTCCTTCACAATGCTCTTCTATGGACAAAAACTTGGGAAAACTAGTGGGAGAGATTGGATGAATGAAATGAGCTCAAAAGTGGTGTAGGTAAGTTACTTAGGTATGGTCATGCGCTGGTAAATTTTTAGATCATTTGGGTAAGCCTAGCTAGAACTAACTTCACAAAGCTTCTCTCGAGGTTGAAACTTTGGAAATTTCCCGAGAAAGATTTACTAGGAAAATTGAGCTGAATATTATCATGTGGCAATCATTTGGGTATGGAAGAGTGCCCGAAAAGTTTGAGGGTAATAGGAGGGGTCTATATAACACTTGCTTTGCAACGTGCCAATTTGGCCATAAAATATAAATTGAACCTGGGCTCACATAGATGATTTGACTGAGCTGTAATTTGGAGGAGGGT
The DNA here is from genome assembly GCA_034509565.1 of Triticum monococcum. Classification (NCBI taxonomy): domain Eukaryota; kingdom Viridiplantae; phylum Streptophyta; class Magnoliopsida; order Poales; family Poaceae; genus Triticum; species Triticum monococcum. The sequence goes on along the minus strand of CM067844.1, from coordinate 578,187,751 downwards.
GATAATTTGGGCATATGAAGGAACTGTATAAATTTCATGTCATTTAGAGATATAAAAAAGGTACTTCCTACACAATGCTTCTAGGTGGACAAAAACTTTGAAAATTTGCCGAGGAAGATTTGCTAGGCAAATGGAGCTGAATTCTGTCATGCGGTAATGATTTGGATAGGAAAGAATGCCCAAAAATTCCGAGGGCAATCAAGAATATATAAATAGCACTTCCTTCATAAAGTGTTGTTGTGAACAGAATAGGAAAATGAATATTGTTGAATTAGTTTTGAACTAGGCAAGGAAGGATTTTTACATATTTGATGAAGATATGCCCCGAAGAATTTATGAGATTTTTTTGGGAATTTTGGGAATGAGAGAAATATAGGTTGCTTCACAACCTAGGGCAAAAACTGCCACATGGACATGACACATAGGCAAAACTGATGAGACGGCACCTAGCCATCACAACCCACCACAATCTACAAGGCTATGACCATCTATATTGGTCATTAACAACTAGAAATAAGGCAGCGGACTAGCACTGTTTGCTTTGTGACCATTTTGTGTAAGGAAATTACGACCTTTCTGACCAAAATGGTCGCAATGGTTTAGGGTTTGGAGCCCCCTGAACAGCTTTTGACCAATTGGTCTAAAATGGTCATAAATATATGACCAATTCTTCGAGGGTCACTGAGAGAAGGTCATAAATTGACATATTTCTTGTAGTGTATCAACGACATCCAATGTCCATGGTCAGGAAACCGTAACCATCTATTGATCAACGAGCTAGTCAACTAGAGGCTTACTAGGGACATGGTGTTGTCTATGTATCCACACATGTATCTAAGTTTCCTACAATTCTAGCATGGATAATAAACGATTATCATGAACAAGGAAATATAATAATAACCAATTTATTATTGCCTCTAGGGTATATTTCTAACAGTCTCCCACTTGCACTAGAATCAATAATCCAGTTCACATCGATATGTGATTAACATTCAAGGTCACATCCCCATGTGACTAACACCCAAAGAGTTCTGGGTTTGATCCTGTTATGCTTGTGAGAGAGGTTTCAGTCAACGGGTCTGCAACATTTAGGTCCGTATGTACTTCGCAAATTTCTATGTCATCTTGTAGATGCAACTACTACGCTACATTTGGAGCCATTTCAAATAACTGTTCTACTTGGAGCTATTCTAAATTGTTGCTCCATTATACATATCCGATATCTCTACTCGGAGCTATCCGGATAGGTGTTAAGCTTGCATCGACGTAACTCTTTATGTCAAACTCTTTATCACCTCCATAATCGAGAAACATATCCTTATTCCTCTAAGGATAATTTAGACCACTATCTGGTGATCTACTCCTAGATTACCTTTGTACCCTCTTGCCAGATATGTGGCAAGGCACACGTCAGGTGCGGTACTCAGCATGGCATACCGTATAGAGCCTATGAAAAAAGCATAGGGGACGACCTTCGTCCTTCCTCTTTCTTCTGCTGTGGTCGAGCTTTAAGTCTTAACTTCATACCTTACAACTCAGGCAAGAACTCCTTCTTTGACTGATCCATCTTGAACACCTTCAAGATCATGTCAAGGTATGTGCTCATTTGAAAGTACCATTAAGCGTTTTCATCTATCCTTATAGATCTTGATGCTCAATGTTCAAGTAGCTTAATCTAGGCTTTCCATTGAAAAACACTTTCCAAATAACCCTATATGCTTTCCAGAAATTCTATGTCATTTCCGATCAACAATATGTCAACAACATATATTCATCAGAAATTCTATAGTGCTCCCACTCACTTCTTTGGAAATACAAGTTTCTCATAAACTTTGTATACACCCAAAATCTTTGATCATCTCATCAAAGCATACATTCCAACTCCGAGATGCTTACTCCAGTCCTTAGAAGGATTGCTGGAGCTTTGCATACTTGTTAGCATCTTTCAGGATTGACATAACCTTCTGGTCGTATCACATACAACCTTTCCTCAAGAAAAACGTCGAGAAAACAATGTTTTGATATCCTATCTGCAAGATTTCATAAATAATGCAGTAATCGCTAATATAATTCCAACAGACTCTTAGCATCGCTACGAGTGAGAAAGTCTCATCGTAATCAAGTCCTTGAACTTGTCGGAAAACATCTTAACAACAAGTCGAGCTTTCTTAATGGTGATACTTACCATCATTGTCCGTCTTCCTTTTAAAATCCATATGTACCTAACAGCCTTACGACCATCAAGTAGTTCTTCCAAAGTCTACACTTTGTTTTCAAATATGGATCCTCTCTCGGATTATATGGCCTCGAGCCATTTTGGAATCCAGGCCCACCATCGCTTCTCCATAGCTCGTAGATTCATTGTTGTCTAGCAACATGACTTCCAAGACAGGATTATGTACCATTCTGAAGTAGTACGCATCCTTGTCATCACACGAGGTTTGGTAGTGACTTGATCTGAAGTTTCATGATCACTATCATAAGCTTCCACTTCAATTGGTGTAGGTGCCACAGGAACAACTCCCTGTGCCCTGCCACACACTAGTTGAAGAGACAGTTCAATAACCTCATCAAGTCTCCACCATACTCAATTCTTTCGAGAGAAACTTTTCCTCGAGAAAGGACCCGATTCTAGAAACAATCCCTTATTGATTTCAGATCTGAGACATGAGGTATACCCAAATGTTTTGGGTGTCCTATGAAGATGCATTTATCCGCTTTGGGTTCGAGCTTATCAGCCTGAAACCTTTTTTTTCACATAAGCGTCGCAACCCCAAACCTTTAAGAAATGACAACTTAGGTTTTTCCAAACCATAGTTCATACGGTGTCATCTCATCGGAATTACGTGGTGCCCTATTTAAAGTGAATGTGGTTGTCTCTAATGCCTAACCCATAAACTATCGTGGTAATTCGATAAGAGACATCATGGTATGCATCATATCCAATAGGGTGCAATTATGATGTTCGGACACACCAACACACTATGGTGTTCCAGGATGTATTAGTTGTGAAACAATTTCCACAATGTCTGTGCCAAACTCGTAATTCAGATATTCATCTCTATGATCATATCATAGATTTTTTATCCTCTTGTCACGACGATCTTTCAACTTCACCCTTAAATTACTTGAACCTTTCAATAATTCAGACTCGTGATTCATCAAGTAAATATACTCAACATCTACTCAAATCATCTGTGAAGTAAGAACATAACGATATCCACTACACGCCTCAGCACTCATTGGACTGCACACATCAAAATGTATTACTTCCAACAAGTTGCTTTCTAGTTCCATTTTACTGAAAATGAGGCTTTCAGTCATCTTGCCCATGTGGTATGATTTGCATGTCTCAAGTGATTTAAAATCAAGTGAGTCGAAGCGGTCCATTTGCATGGAGTTTCTTCATGCATATATACCAATAGACATGGTTCGCATGTCTCAAACTTTTCAAAAACGACTGAGCCCAAAGATCCATCAACATGGAGCTTCTTCATGCGTTTTATACCGATATGACTTACGTGGCAATGCCACAAGCAGGTGGTACTATCACTACTATCTTATATCTTTTGGCATGAACATGTGTATCACTACGATCGAGATTCAATAAACCATTCATTTTAGGTGCAAGACCATTGAAGATATTATTCAAAAAGCAGAGTAACCATTATTCTCCTTAAATGAATAACCGTATTGTGATAGACATTATCCAATCATGTCTATGCTCAATGCAAACACCAATCTCGATGGTAGAGGGAGCGTGCGATGCTTGATCACATCAAGCTTGGGAAAAACTTCCAACACATATCGCCAGCTCACCTTTAGCTAGTCTCTGTTTACTCCGCAGCCTTTTATTTCGAGTTTACTAACACTTAGCAACCGAACCGGTATCTAATACCATGGTGCTACTAGGAGTACTACTAAAGTACACATTAACACAATGTATATCCAATATACTTCTATCGACCTTGCCAGCCTTCTCATCTACCAAGTATCTAGGGTAATTCTGCTCCAGTGGCTGTTCCCCTTATTACAGAAGCACTTAGTCTCGGGTTTGGGTTCAACCTTGGGTTTCTTCACTAGAGCAGCAGCTGATTTGCCATTTAATGAAGTATCCCTTCTTGCCCTTGCCCTTCTTGAAACTAGTGGTTTCACCAACCATCAATAATTGATGCTCCTTCTTGATTTCTACTTTTGTGGTGTCAAACATCGCGAATATCTCAAGGATCATCATATATGTCCCTGATATATTATAGTTCATCACGAAGCTCTAGCAGCTTGGTGGTAATGACCTCGGAGAAACATCACTATCTCATCTGGAAGATCAACTCCCACTCGATTCAAATGATTGTTGTACTCAGACAATCTAAGCACAAGCTCAACAATTGAGCTTTTCTCCCTTAGTTTGCAGGCTAAGAAAATCGTGGGAGGTCTTATACCTCTTGACGTGGGCACGAGCCTGAAATCCCAATTTCAGCCCTCAAAACATCTCATATGTTTCGCGACGTTTCAAAACGTCTTCGGTGCCTCAACTCTAAACTGTTTAACTGAATTATCACGTAGTTATCAAAACGTGTATGTCAGATGTTCGCAACATCCACAGACGACATTTGAGGTTCAGCACACTGAGCGGTGCATTAAGGACATAAGCCTTCTATGAAGCAATGAGGAAAATCCTCAGTTTATGGACCTAGTCCGCATAATTGCTACTATCAACTTTCAACAAAATTTTCTCTAGGAACATATCTAAATAGTAGAACTGAAGCGCGAGCTACGACATAATTTGCGAAGACCTTTTGACCATGTTCAGGATAATTAAGTTCATCTTATGAACTCCCACTCAGATAGACATCCCTCTAGTCATCTAAGTGATTACATGATCCGAGTCAAGTAGGCCGTGTCCGATCATCACGTGAGACAGACTAGTCATCATCGGTGAACATCTTCATGTTGATCATATCTACCATATGACTCATGCTCGACCTTTCGGTCTCTTGTGTTCCGAGGCCATGTCTATACATGCTAGGCTCGTCAAGTTAACCTAAGTGTTTCGCATGTGTTCCGAGGCCATGTCTGTACATGCTAGGCTCGTCAACACCCGTTGTATTCGAACTAAGAATCTATCACACCCGATCATCACATGGTGCTTCGAAACGACGAACTTTCGCAACGGTGCACAATTAGGGGGAACACTTTCTTGAAATTTTAATGAGGGATCATCTTATTTACTACCGCCGTTCTAAGAAAATAAGATGTGTAAACATGATAAACATCACATGCAATCAAATAGTGACATGATATGGCCAATATCATATTGCTCCTTTTGATCTCCATCTTCGCGGCTCCATAATCATCATCGTCACCGGCATGACACCATGATCTCCATCATCGTGTCTCCATGAAGTTGTCCCACCAACTTATTACTTCTACTACTATGGCTACCGGTTAGCAATAAAGTAAAGTAATTACATGGCGTTGTTCAATGACACGCAGGTCATACAATAAATAAAGACAACTCCTATGGCTCCTGCCGGTTGTCATACTCATCGACATGCAAGTCGTGATTCCTATTACAAGAACATGATCAATCTCATACATCACATATCATTCATCACATTCTTCTTGGCCATATCACATCACATAGCATACCCTGCAAAAACAAGTTAGACGTCCTCTAATTGTTGTTTGCATGTTTTACGTGGCTGCTTTGGGTTTCTAGCAAGAACGTTTCTTACCTACGCAAAAACCACAACGTGATATGCCAATTGCTATTTACTCTTCATAAGGACCCTTTTCATCGAATCCGATCTGACTAAAGTGGGAGAGACAGACACCCGCTAGCCACCTTATGCAACTAGTGCATGTCAGTCGGTGGAACCAGTCTCACGTAAGAGTACGTGTAAGGTCGGTCCAGGCTGCTTCATCCCACGATGCCGCCGAATCAAGATAAGACTAGTAACGGCAAGCAAATTGACAAAATCAACGCCCACAACTACTTTCTATTCTACTCGTGCATAGACTCTACGCAATAGACCTACCTCATGATGCCACTATTGGGGAACGTAGCAGAAATTCAAAATTTTCCTACGTGTCACCAAGATCTATCTATGGAGAAACCAGCAACGTGGGAAGGAGAGTGCATCTACATACCCTTGTAGATCGCTAAGCGGAAGCGTTCAAGAGAACGGGGTTGAAGGAGTCGTACTCGTCGTGATCCAAATCACCGGAGATCCTAGTGCCGAACGGACGGCACCTCCGCGTTCAACACACGTACACCCCGACGACGTCTCCCATGCCTTGATCCAGCAAGGAGAGAGGGAGAGGTTGAGGAAGACTCCATCTAGCAGTAGCACAATGGTGTGGTGGTGGTGGAGGAGCGTGGTGATCCAGCAGGGCTTCGCCAAGCACCGCGAGATATGAGGAGAAAGAGAAGGGTAGGGCTGCGCCAAGAAGGAGAGGAACTCGTGTGTCTTGGGCAGCCCAAACCTCAAGTATATATAGGGGGAGGGTAGGGGCTGCGCCCCCACCTAGGGTTCCCTTCCTAGGGGTGGCGGCAGCCCCTAGATCCCATTTGGGTGGCGGCCAGGTGGAGGGGAGAGGGAGGCGCACCAGGCATGGGCCCTAAGGCCCATCTGCCATTAGGGTTTGCCCCCCTCCTCCCCTTAGGCGCCTTGGGCACTTGTGGGGGGGGGGCGCACCAGCCCACCTGGGGCTGGTCCTCTCCCACACTTGGCCCATACAGTCCCCCAGGGCCGGTGGCCCCACTTCGTGGACCCCGGGACCCTCCTGGTGGTCCCGGTACGTTACCGATAAAACCCGAAACTTTTCCGGTGACCAAAACAGGACTTCCCATATATAAATCTTTACCTCCGGACCATTACGAAACTCCTTGTGACATCCGTGATCTCATCCGGGACTCCGAACAACATTCGGTAACCACGTACAAACTTCCTTTATAACCCTAGCGTCATCTAACCTTAAGTGTGTAGACCCTACGGGTTCGGGAGACATGCAGACATGACCGAGACGTTCTCCGGTCAATAACCAACAGCGGGATCTGGATACCCATGTTGGCTCCCACATGCTCCACGATGATCTCATCGGATGAACCACGATGTCAAGGACTTAATCAATCCCGTATACAATTCCCTTTGTCTAGCGGTACGATACTTGCCCGAGATTCGATCGTCGGTATCCCGATACCTTGTTCAATCTCGTTACCGGCAAGTCTCTTTACTTGTTCCGTAACACATCATCCCGTGATCAACTCCTTGATCACATTGTGCACATTATGATGATGTCCTACCGAGTGGGCCCAGAGATACCTCTCCGTTTACACGGAGTGACAAATCCCAGTCTCGATTCGTGCCAACCCAACAGAAACTTTCGGAGATAGCTGTAGTGTACCTTTATAAACACCCAGTTACGTTGTGACGTTTGGCTCACCCAAAGCACTCCTACGGTATCCGGGAGTTGCACAATCTCATGGTCTAAGGAAATGATACTTGACATTAGAAAAGCTTTAGCATACGAACTACATGATCTTGTGCTAGGCTTAGGATTGGGTCTTGTCCATCACATCATTCTCCTAATGATGTGATCCCGTTATCAACGACATCCAATGTCCATGGTCAGGAAACTGTAACCATCTATTGATCAACGAGCTAGTCAACTAGAGGCTTACTAGGGACATGGTGTTGTCTATGTATCCACACATGTATCTGAGTTTCCTACAATTCTAGCATGGATAATAAATGATTATCATGAACAAGGAAATATAATAATAACCAATTTATTATTGCCTCTAGGGCATATTTCTAACAATCATAGCATAGGCATAGCAAAAGAGCGAGCATCTAGCAAAGCAAAGATAGAAGTGATTTCGAGGGTATGATCATCTTGCCTGCAAAGTTGTCAAAGTTGACTGGATCCTCGAAAGCAAACTCAACGGGCTCCTCGTTAGAGAACTCGCCTCCCGGCTCTACCCAAACAAGAAAGAGGAACACAATCAACCACATCCAAATGCTCGAACAACATGATGCAAACATGGTATGCTATGCAGAATGCGGTATGTGATGCATATGCAAGATTTGACAAGGAATGAAAGAGCCTGGCCTCAACTTGTAAATCCAAGAGTGCCGCTGGAAAGGTGAGGTGATTTTGGTTGAAATCGATATAAAGATCACCGGAATCGGATGCACCGTTTGGAAATGACAAGCAAAACAAATATGGCACCGGTCTACGATAAACAGCAAGTAGCCATCTGAATGCATCAAGATAATTATGCTACATTACTCAAACATGGCAACAAAATACATGGCAGGGATCCACTCATAAAGCTTGGCAAAAGATGAACACTGAGCTACGGCCAATTCATCCATTAACAGGTTCAAACAAGCATGGCAAAAGTGCAATTGATAAACAGATTTCAGACTTAGTGAAATTAACATTAGTCTGGAATTTCAGATCAGGTAGCACACTTTGGAGCATGAAAGCTAGATGCTCAAGGAACTTAACACGACAGAGCAAGGCATGGCATGGAGCTACTCAAAGAGCTTAACAAAAGTCCCTTAGTGACCTTGAGCCAAAAGGGATCAGAAGATACAATTGCAAGCATGTGAACATGGCAAAACCATAATCAGATCTCATACTTTGTGAAAAACTGGAGCATGCAAATCTGTTAATGAGTAGGCATGTTTACGAGCTCGATGCACTCACTACAGAGCTAGGCATGAAAATCTAAGCATACACACATCAAGAATACACATTGTATAAGCTAGACATGGCAAGAACACAACATAGCATGCACGGATCAACAACAACATCCTCGGCAAAATCACTAACAAGTAGACAATCTTCCAGGATTCACGAAATAGCAAAAGGAGAGCTCGATTGACTCAAGCTAGGGTGCTCCATAATTGCAAACAAAGACATGGATGGATAGAGCACCACAAGATTAACAAATCATCCTTACTGATCATCCTCAAAAGAGGCACGGATCACTAGGTAACAACATGAGCATATGGCATATTGATAAAAACAGATCAAGGACTTATAGAAATTCTAAGTCCCTGAAATCAGCATTAACGGATGCACCACTTTGCAAGCTTGTTCTAGTCACCACACATATCACAAAAATACATGGATAGCACCTCTGTAAATATCGAAAAACATATAACAAAACACATGTAGAACTCAGGAGCATATCATGCACACAATAATCATGGCAAAAATGACAAATAGCTATTTGGTGCAGCATATCTGACAATTAACTCAAATAGCTCTCTTCCAACAGCATTTCGGGCGTCAAGATGAGCTCAAATGAAAATGATGCAATGATATGAAATGATGTGCTCTCTGAGACGAACATTTTGATATGCTACACGCCCAAAACAGATCTACGGATGCAAAGTTACGGCATGATGAAGTTGCATAAAAAAATACTAAAAACGGAGGCAAAAGTCAACCCCTAGGGTTCCTCAGATCTGGATCCGGGGCACGTCTCCCGAGGATGGCCGGAACTCGCCGGAAACGCCGGGGATCGCCGGAGAGGAGGTTGGGGCCGCCGGATCTTGGAGAGGCGGGCCGGGGCGACGCGGATCCGGTTACCGGAGCGGCGGACGGCGGGTGGCGGCGGTTGGTGGCGCCGGCCTCGGTTGGCGTGGCGGGCGTGGGCGCCGGCGAGCGGCCAGCCGAGCGCCGGCGGAAGGGAAGGCGGCAGTCGCGGCGGAGGTGCGGCGGACCGGGCGCGGGGAAGAAGACCCCGGGTTGCGATGGGCCTCCCGGGCCAGAGCGGCGGCGATGTGGGCGCGAGGCGGCGGCGAATGGGGGCGTGCCACGTGGCGGCGGGGTGGAACCGGACACGTCCGGTGCCGGCGGACGTTGTCCGGCGCGCGGAGGAAGACGGATGCTAGGGTTTCGGGGGAGAGATCCGAAATTTCGGGAGTGGGTCTTTAAATAGACATAGAGGGAGCTAGGAGTGTCCAAATAAGGTGCGGTTTCCGGCCACGCGATCGTGATCGAACGCTCTAGATGACGGAGAGGGTTTTGGTCGGTTTTGGGCCAAATTGGAGGGGTGTTGGGCTGCAACACACATGAGGCCTTCTCGGTCCCTCGGTTAACCGTTGGAGTATCAAACGAAGTCCAAATGGTACGAAACTTGACAGCGGGTCTACCGGTAGTAAACCAAGGCCTCTTGGCAAGTATCGGTCCAATCCGGAAATTTTTAACCCCCACACATGAAAAGAAGGTAGAAAGGACCACCGGAGGAGATAGGAGCGCCGGAATGCAAAACGGACAACAGGGAAAATGCTCGGATGCATGAGACGAACACGTATGCAAATGCAAGGCACATGATGACATGATATGAGATGCATGACAACAACACACGGAGACAAAAACCCGAACCCGAGGAAATAAAATAACTTAGCGCCGGAAACGGCAAGAGTTGGAGTACATATAAGGTAAATCACATCCGGGGTGTTACATCTCGTCCCAAGGTCGCTATTGCCCAGATGTGCGTGCGCCGCCACGTCCTCATCTACCAATACCTCCTGGCCACAAGGCCTTGCGAGCGTTTCGTCAGGTTTGTCAACAGCCCCCACTACATGTTCGCTACGGTGGACATCATCACGATGTAAAGGCGCTCGATAATTCGGGCATCGCCTACCAGAATCTTGTCGACATCCAAGGCCAATACAATATCAGGGGCAGCAAGGAGCATGAGAAGGACTCACTAGTTCAGCTTGCAAAGCCATCATTTACCCCTACTAGAGAGACATGAAGGATTCGTGCAATAAGGACAAGCGTGCCTGGCACTCGGCCTGGATGGAGAAACTCGACAAAGCTCACGTCGTGTACGCGGCCAAGGAAGCGTACACGAGCTACGACGTGTACCGACGGATCATTGACATGAGGAAGTCCCTCCTTCCCCAAAATGGCTAGGGATCTAGCCGGAAGCAGAGCAATGGCAAGCGTCGTCGCAACAATAAGTAGATGATTAGATCCTTGTTTCTCCTACTTTAGTACGCATGTAATTTCTTACTTTGGTGTGTGCAAATGTTATGTGTGTAGTCACTTGTGTAATTGTATGCTTAATTTGGTTATGCAATGCTATCTTTTTAAGTATAGATGTTGATGCTTTGTAGATAGAGCATATATGGTGTGCGGACAAAGAAAATCACATCGCACACGGACTAAACAATGGAACCCGTCGGTGATTTTTTCATCAATCACTCACAATTGTGTACCAGCAATCGTTTGCTCACAACACACACGTCTTATTAGCAGCAACCGTCTGTGTTCTTATCGGTCTTCAGACAGATTTCTGATTACAGACCTGTTTGCCGCATATAACACACATCTTGTTAAGTTGAGCCGTTTCTGTTTTCATGTCTCAACGCAAACAGTTCATCCGAGTGAACCGCATGCCGTATATCTCACACACCTTTTATCTGGCTGACCGTTTCTTTTGTGTTGCCTAATCACAAACAGTTCATCCGAGTGAACCATATGTTGTGTATCGCACACGCCTCCATCTGGCTGCCCGTTTCGTTTTTTCCTCCTCATCACAAACAGTTCATTGAACTGAACCGTATGCCTTTCATCACACACGCAACTAAAACCTAAACCGTGTGTGATGCATCCGTCATTGCAAACGTTTTACACATTTCTGACGGTTTTCATACAGCACCATCTGCGATTATGGCATCGCGCATAGTTTCTCAAAGGGTCTCTGATTGTAGTGTCGTGTTAGCAACATCATGCAGTCGTGGGTGGTCTTCGCATGCAAAGCTTCTGGTCATGACGCTGTGGTGGGCTCGGTGATGACCTCCGTCCTGCCGCCCAAATGGTCTTGGTCTTGTTGCATGGAAATGGAAACCTTTCATTGATGCCTCAGGACTCCACGTCTGCGCTTTCCTCTTTAGCACCAAAGAGGAAACCTGATGTGTTGCGCCTGTTGGCGCCCGCCTGGCCTTGGTCGTCATGGCTTGTGTCATCCGAACCTCACGAGGTGAGGGCTTGCATAGAAATATCCTCTCCTAAGGAGGTTGCTCCTTCCGGGGGTCTTGGCATCGTCCACCTCGCCAGGCTTGGTCCCTCACGAGGGTTTTGTTTTGTTGGTGCTGAAGATGGTCCATACCAAGCCGTTGAAGGAGCCACGCCATGGGCCGCAGGCAGGCAAGTCTGGGTACCCCGGTTCCCAGAATGCCGACGGCGTGCGAAGAACTCAACCTCCCTAGTCTGCCAACTCGTCGATCTCACGGCCTAGCTCAATGAATTGAGGAAGAATGAGACAAGGCAGTTTACACAGGTTCAGGCCACCTTGCGGTGTAACACCCTACTCCTGCTTTATGGTGGATTAGCCTTGAGGTGGGCTGAGCATGAACTAGTACAGTGGAAGAGTAACCTCGGGATTTGGGGCTCCGTAGACCCAAGATAGATTTGAACTCTGGGGTGGGTGCGAAGAACTCAACATCCCCAGTGTGCCAACTCATCGATCTCTAGGCCTAGCTCGATGAATTGAGGAAGAACAGGACAAGGCAGTTTACCTAGGTTCGGGCAACCTTGCGGTGTAACACCCTACTCCTGCTTTGTGGTGGATTAGCCTCGAGGTGGGCTAAGGATGAACTAGTACAGTGGAAGAGTAACCTCGAGAGGTGTGTTCTTGTGCATGTGAGGGTGTGGATCGTCTGAATCCCCTGTGTATGGTGGTGGTTAGGCTATACTTATAGTGGCCTTGGTCCTCTTCCCAAAACCAAGGTGGGAAGGGGGTCCCACAACGGCTAAAATCGAAGGGAGACAACTAGTACATCTTATCCTGACGAAAGGTGGTCTACACGTGCAAAGGTTCTGGTCATGATGTTGTGGTGGGCTCGGTGATGACCTCCGTCCCGCCGTCCTGGCGGTCTTGGTCTTGTAGCATGGAAATGGAAACCTTTGGTTGATTCCTCGGGACTCTGCACTTGCGCTTGCCTCTTTAGCACCAAAGAGGAAACCTGCTGCACTGCGCCCGCTGGCGCCCGCCTGGCCTTGATCTTTATGATTTGTGTCATCTCAGCCTCACGAGGTGGGTGCCTGCATAGGAACTCCGCTCCTCGAGAGCCAGCCTAAGGAGGCCACTCCTTCTGGAGGTCTTTGCATCATCCGCTTCGCGAGGGTCTTGTGTTGTTGGTGTTGAAGATGGGTTGTACCAGGCCGCCAATCGAGCCATGTCGTGGGCCGCAAGCAGGCAAGTATGGGTACCCCGGTTCCCAGAATGCCGACAGCACAACAAGAAGTGGATGAAGAGGCAGCTGCAGCAACTGTCCCCTCCGAAGGTGAAACTGAACAGTTACGACAGAATCAGACACCGTCTGAAGGAATGTCGAGCAAGTTAGTGAAGGCAGTTCGAAAACCGTGGCATGGAAGAAAGTGGTACAACGCCAGTGTACTTTGTAAGCTCTCTGTTATAGGGAGCTAGGTCAAGGTACACTGGAGTGTAAAAGTTGATATTCGGCCTTGTCATGGCCTCGAGGAAATTGTGCCACTACTTCCAAGCCCATGAGATCATGGTGGTTACCCGTTTTCCACTTCAATGCATACTGAGGAATCTCGAAGCCACCGACAGGATAGTTGAGTGGGCTCTGGAGTTGTCCAGTTTTGGCCTGAAGTACGAAAGTACCTCAACCATTCAGAGTAGAGCGTTGGCGGAGTTCATTGCAGAATGGATGCCCACTCTACATGAAGAAGTGCCAGAGACAATTATCCCCGACAGGGAAGCACCGCAGGAGTGGATTATGTATTTTGAGGGTGCTTTCTCATTGGAGGGCGCCAGAGCTGGCGTGCTTCTTGTTACGCCCACCGAAGAACATCTCAAGTACGTGATTCAAATGCACTTTCCCCGTAACGCGCAGTTGCCGGGCTCAGCCCCGACAGCCACCTTTTGTACAAAGCCAGGCGCAGACCCTGAGCAAAAAATAATAAAATGAAGCGTTGCCATCTAGAGCTTGCATGCATGTTTATTTAAGTATGATTTTTCTACAGTCATTAGCCCATATAGATGGGGACGTACGCTACCATTTCACCCTGAACTAATAGGAGGGCTCCTAATGCGGATAAATTTCTCGAAGAAGAGGAGTGTGAACAAGCTTGCATATCAACCCCTAGCAACATTAGGCAGATAAGTTCTTTATTTTGTCATTCATAGTGTACTACTATGAGAAAAACTTGTGCGTAGAGAAGCCTTGTCACGCTCCAACATTTGTGCTCCCATTCCTTCGATTCAAAAGTCACTTTGATCAGGATGGTCACACCTAGCCGACCAAGCAGAGCTCTGCGCAGGCAATGGAAGGAACAGGCAAGACGCTTTGCCCGAAAATCATGTTTACTTGAAAGTATAAAGGAGTTTCTCCATTGCATGGACATGACACACGCACAAGTACCCGACAAGCATGTATTTTTCATGAATGCACAGAAAAACAAGTACAATCCTCATAGGGCACAAATATGGATGGAAAATATTACATAATTAGGACTAAAGTTTGGCAAGTGCCCACATGTTTTTGATTGAGAAAAGACAAGTGCCTCGTAATCCCTTTCTTGTCCCTCTCCTCCTAGGGGCTTGATGTCTACTATGCAACCTTCTTCTTGTAGACGTTGTTGGGCCTCCAAGTGCAGAGGTTTGTAGGACAGTAGCAAATTTCCCTCAAGTGGATGACCTAAGGTTTATCAATCCGTGGGAGGCGTAGGATGAAGATGGTCTCTCTCAAACAACCCTGCAACCAAATAGCAAAGAGTCTCTTGTGTCCCCAACACACCCAATACAATGGTAAATTGTATAGGTGCACTAGTTCGGCGAAGAGATGGTGATACAAGTGCAATATGTATGGTAGATATAGGTTTTTGTAATCAGACAATATAAAAACAGCAAGGTAACTAATGATAAAAGTGAGCGGAAATGGTATTGCAATGCGTTGAAGCAAGGCATAGGGTTCATACTTTCACTAGTGCAAGTTCTCTCATCAAGGATAACATAATTAGATCATATAACAATCCCTCACCATGCAACAAAGAGTCACTCCAAAGTCACTAATAGCGGAGAACAAACGAAGAGATTATTGTAGGGTACGAAACCACCTCAAAAGTATTCTTTCCGATCAATCCATTGGGCTATTCCTATAAGTGTCACAAACAGCCCTAGAGTTCGTAGTAAAATAACACCGTAAGAAACAAATCAACCAAAACCCTAATGTCACCTAGATACTCCAATGACACCTCAAGTATCCATGGGTTTGATTATATGACATGCATCACACAATCTCAGATTCATCTATTCAAACCAACACAAAGAACTTCAAAGAGTGCCCCAAAGTTTCTACCGGAGAGTCAAGACGAAAACGTGTGCCAACCCCTATGCATGGATTCCCAAGGTCACGGAACCCGCAAGTTGATCACCACATCAAGTGAATCAATAGAATACCCCATTGTCACCATGGGTATCCATGCAAGACATAAATCAAGTGTTCTCAAATCCTTAAAGACTCAATCCAATAAGATAACTTCAAAGGGAAAAATCATTCCATTACAAGAAGGTAGAGGGGGAGAAACATCATAAGATCCAACTATAGTAGCAAAGCTCGCGGTACATCAAGATCGTGCCACATCAAGAACACGAGAGAGAGAGAGAGAGATCATACACATAGCTACTGGTACATACCCTCAACCCCGAGGGTGAACTACTCCCTCCTTGTCATGTAGAGCGCAGGGATGATGAAGATGGCCACCGGTGATGGATCCCCCCTCCGGCAGGGTGCCGGAACAGGGTCTCGATCGATTTTTGTTGGCTATAGAGGTTTGTGACGGCGGAACTCCCGATCTAGGTTACTTTTTGGGGGTTTCTATATTTATAGGAATTTATGGCATCGGTATCACATCAGGGGGGGTCTCTGAGTCATCCACGAGGCAGGGGGCACGCCTAGGGGGTAGGGCGCGCCCTGCACCCTCGTGGATGGCTCGGGACTCTTCTGGCCCAACTATTTTACTCTGGGGGCTTCTTTTGGTCCATAAAAATTCATCAAAAATTGGCACGTCAATTGGACTCCATTTGGTATTCCTTTTCTGTAAAACTCAAAAACAAGGAAAAAAACAGGAACTGGCACTCGACTCTAGGTTAATAGGTTAGTCCGAAAAATCATATAAAATAGCATATAAATGGATATAAAACATCCAAGATCGATAATATAATAGCATGGAACAATCAAAAATTATAGATACGTTGGAGACGTATCAGGGCTAGGATGGGAGGTGAAGAGGGCAAAATGAGTGCATGGCTAGAATGTTGGGGAACGTAGTAATTTCAAAAACATTCCTACGCACACGCAAGATCATGGTGATGCATAGCAACGAGAGGGGAGAGTGTGATCTACGTACCCTTGTAGATCGACAACGGAAGCGTTTGGTTGATGTAGTCGTACTTCTCCACGGCCCGACCGATCAAGCACCGAAACTACGGCACCTCCGAGTTCGAGCACACGTTTAGCTTGATGACGATCCCCGGACTCCGATCCAGCAAAGTGTCGGGGAACAGTTCCGTCAGCACGACGGCGTGGTGACGATCTTGATGTACTACTGTCGCAGGGCTTCGCCTAAGCACCGCTACAATATTATCGAGGACTATGGTGGCAGGGGGCGCCGCACACGGCTAAGAATATGATCACGTGGATCAACTTGTGTGTCTATGGGGTGCCCCCTGCCCCCATATATAAAGGAGTGGAGGAGGGGAGGGCCGGCCCTCTCTATGGCGTGCCCTAGGGGAGTCCTACTCCCACCGGGAGTAGGATTCCCCCTTTCCTAGTCCAACTAGGAGTCCTTCCATGTAGTAGGAGTAGGAAACAAGGAAAGGGCGCAGCCCCTCCCCCTAGTCCAATTCAGACTAGGACTTGGGGGGGGGGCGCACGGCCTGCCCTAGTCAGCCCCTCTCTCTTTCCCGTGTGGCCCAATAAGGCCCAATACTTCTCCCGGCGAATTCCCGTAACTCTCCGGTACTCCGAAAAATACCCGAATCACTCGGAACCTTTCCGATGTCCGAATATAGTCGTCCAATATATCGATCTTTACGTCTCGACTATTTAGAGACTCCTCGTCATGTCCCCGACCTCATCCGGGACTCCGAAATCCTTCGGTACATCAAAACTCATAAACTCATAATATAACTGTCATCGAAACCTTAAGCGTGCGGACCCTACGGGTTCGAGAACAATGTAGACTTGACCGAGACACGTCTCCGGTCAATAACCAATATCAGGATCTGGATGCCCATATTGGCTCCTACATATTCTACGAAGATCTTTATCGGTCAGATCACATAACAACATACGTTGTTCCCTATGTCATCGGTATGTTGATTGCCCGAGATTCGATCGTCGGTATCCAATACCTAGTTCAATCTCGTTACCCGCAAGTCTCTTTACTCGTTTTGTAATACATCATCCCGCAACTAACTCATTTGTTGCAATGCTTGCAAGGCTTAAGTGATGTGCATTACCGAGAGGGCCCAGAGATACCTCTCCGACAATCGGAGTGACAAATCCTAATCTCGAAATACGTCAACCCAACATGTACCTTTGGAGACACCTGTAGAGCACCTTTATAATCACCCAGTTACGTTGTGACGTTTGGTAGCACACAAAGTGTTCCTCCGGCACACGGGAGTTACATAATCTCATAGTCATAGGAACATCTATAAGTCATGAAGAAAGCAATAGCAACAAACTAAACGATCGGGTGCTAAGCTAATGGAATGGGTCATGTCAATCAGATCATTCAACTAATGATGTGATCCCGTTAATCAAATTACAACTCTTTTTCCATGGTTAGGAAACATAACCATCTTTGATTAACGAGCTAGTCAAGTAGAGGCATACTAGTGACACTCTGTTTGTCTATGTATTCACACATGTATTATGTTTCCGGTTAATACAATTCTAGCATGAATAATAAACATTTATTATGATATAAGGAAATAAATAATAACTTTATTATTGCCTCTAGGGCATATTTCCTTCAGTCTCCCACTTGCACTAGAGTCAATAATCTAGTTCACATCGCCATGTGATTTAACAGCAATAGTTCACATCATCATGTGATTAACACCCATAGTTCACATTATCATGTGACCAATACTCAAAGGGTTTACTAGAGTCAGTAATCTAGTTCACATCTCTATGTGATTAACACCCAAAGAGTACTAAGGTGTGATCATGTTTTGTTTGTGAGATATCTGTCATATTCAGATCCGTAAGTATTTTGCAAATATCTATATCAACAATGCTCTGCACTGAGCTACTCTAGCTAATTACTCCCACTTTCAATATTTATCTAGATCGAGACTTAGAGTCATCTAGATTAGTGTCAAAACTTGCATTGACGTAACCCTTTACGACGAACCTTTTTGTCACTTCCATAATCGAGAAACATATCCTTATTCCACTAAGGATAATTTTGACCAATGTCTAGTGATCTACTCCTAGATCACTATTGTACTCCCTTGCCAAAATCAGTGTAGGGTATACAATAGATCTGGTACATAGCATGGCATACTTTATAGAACCTATGGCTGAGGCATAGGGAATGACTTTCATTCTCTTTCTATCTTCTGCCGTGGTCGGGCTTTGTGTCTTACTCAATTTCACACCTTGTAACACAGGCAAGAACTCTTTCTTTGACTGTTCTATTTTGAACTAGTTCAAAATCTTGTCAAGGTATGTACTCATTCAAAAACTTATCAAGCGTCTTGATCTATCTCTATAGATCTTGATACTCAATATGTAAGCAGCTTTATCAAGGTCTTTCTTTGAAAAACTCCTTTCAAATACTCCTTTATGCTTCGCAGAATAATCCTACATTATTTCTGATCAACAATATGTCATCATATACTTATCAGAAATGCTGTAGTGCTCCCACTCACTTTCTTGTAAATACAGGCTTCACCGCAAGTCTGTATAAAACTATATGCTTTGATCATCTTATCAAAGCTGTCACACCCTAGCTAGGTTATGCATTAGAGTGTGCATCATGTTTACCTTCATCAGAAAATTGAAATGGGGAAAGCAGAACCCCCAGCACCCCCCCCTGAAATCAACTAGGGTTTACTAAAAATAAATTCAATGAACCTGAAATGCCCTTCAAAAATTTTCACCCTCTTTGCCTTGGGTTAGAACCCTTGGAAAAAATGGTGCATATAATTTTAGGTCAACAAAAGGGGCATTGACTTAATTCATAAATATTTGAATTTGGGCATTTAAATACTATTAAATAATTCAAATGCTCAAATAATGTTGGAACTATTTTTGGGCCACTGAAATATTTCAGAAAGTGTCCATAAATATTTTCAGGATTTTATAAAATGATTTTGTATTTAAACTAAATCAAAACAGAATAACAGAAATAGAAAAACAGAATAAATGAGAGAGAGAGAGAGAGTGCTCACCTAGCGGCCCAGCTGTGGCCCAGCACTGTTGGCCCAGCCCACCTCCTTCCTTGTCTTCTTCCAGCTGCTGCCAGGAGGACGCCGGGCGTGTGCTCGCCGCGCGCGCGCCACCTCCACCCTGCCTGGCTGCCCCCTCATCGCTCTGGCCCTCCCTCGCGACGCCACGCAGCCCCCGACCTCTCTCGCACTCTCCCTCGCCCTCATCCCCTCCCCTGTCTCGATCTCTCACACACACCCGAACGCGCCGTCGCCGCCGTTCGCTGCCACCGCGTCCACAGCCACCCCCTCGCTCCCTCTCCGCATCCCTGGGCTCCGCCCTGACCCCGTGGAGCTACACACCCGAAGCACGCGACCAGAGGAGGCCCCAGTCGACCCGAGCGTCGTCGTCTTCATCTCCGGTGCCCGGAGATCACCGTCGTCAATTCGCCGTTGCAGAAGCTTCCCCGAGCCCGCTGAGCTACTCATCGACCTCCCTGTGAGCTCCCGAGCATTTCCCCCTTCTCCCCGCAGTGAATCTCTTCCCCTAACTAGCCTAGCCACTGGAGCCGTGAGCTCCTCGCCGCCGGCCATGGCGCCGTTGTGGCTAGACCCAAAGTGGCTCGAAGCCAAGCCCACCTTTGTGCTCAGCGCACCACCAGGAGCCCGTAGCCACCACCAGCTCCTCCTCCCGTGCACCGCAGCATCGATCCCGCGAACACCCGAACGCCGGCCGCCGCATTCGTGCTCGCCGGCGTCATCTCCGGCCACCCCCGCACCCACCGCCTACACCACTCGACGCGCGAGTCCACCAGCAGCATGCAGCACGCCTCCGCCGTCGTTTTGGTCGCCGGAGCGCGATACCCACGCTGCTCCGCCGCGTCTGGCCTCGCCGGCGACTCGACGCCGGCGAGTTGACCCCGCCGACCACGTTTGACCACGGGTGGGCCCAGTTTGACCCCTGGGTCAATGACAGGTAGGGCCCAACCCTGCTGACTAATTAGGATTAGTGCTAATTAATATTTTAGTTAACAAATTACACTGACACACGGGACCCACTGTCAGGTTTGACCTGGACCGACCAGTTGACTTGCTGACGTGGTGCTGATGTCACCCTGACGTCATAAACCTTTTTCTGGAATTAAAATAAATCAGAAATGATTTATAAATTCCAGAAAATACCCAAAACTTCAAAAATTCATAGAAATTCAACCATAACTCCAAATGAGACAAATTATATATGAAACATTATCAAAAAAATTCAAGGAATCCATCTGTACCATTTTAATGCATGTTTGAACAATGCTTGTCCTCTGTTTTGGACAAAACAAATAAAGGGCATTTAAATAATCATATATGGGGTTGGAATTTGAATCTTGTACTCAAACCAACTTCATTTAAATCATAGCTAGTTGCATAAGCTCAAGACACATCCATATTGCCATGTCATAGCATGCATCATATTGTTGCATATCTTCATGTGTTGATTGTGCTCGGTTGTGTTCTTCGTGGTAGGTTCTGCCTCCGAGGATATTCACGAGTATCCAACTGAAGGGCAGTATCCCGTTACCACTCCATCAGGCAAGCAACCATTGATCATTCCGATACAACCCATGTTCTCGCTCCTGCTCTTATTTACTGCATTAAGACAACACGATTCAAACTGCTGTGTGCTACGGTAGCTGAACCCTTATCCTCTGCATGACCTGTCATTGCCACAGTAACTAGATGAAACCCACTAGCATGTGTAGGAGTTGATTGAGCCATGTTTTGTGATTCCTACCTTGCTATGCCTGCTATGCTTAGAGTTGTGTCAGGTCTGGTTCATCTGGGTGATGGGCTAGAGTGAAATGCTTGTGCCAGTAATATGTGGGATGTGTTGAACATGTTTTGGTAAAGGTATCGATGAGAGGCCATGTAGGAGTACATGGTGGGTTGTTTCATTGAGGCCGTCCATAAGAACTGAGATCTGTATGTGTGATTTAAGATGCAGTTACTACCGTACATTGGGCCCGAAACAAATGGACCCTCTCGGCTTCTTAGCCACCCTAGTACTCTGTCCAGGAGTTGCAAATAGTTTCTGGTGTTTGTAGGATATGTGTTGGCGGCCGTGCGTAGCGCTGACCCTAGGGGTGGGCTATGTTGCGGTAGATACATCGTGGCACGGTGTACCGAGTCACCCGTTTGGTGTCTCGGGAACCCTGTTCACATCGTTCGGGGCCGTATGTGGAAACCTCGGCCGGACTCCCTGCGGATGGAACCTGGATAGGCGATAACCTGGACTAGGGGCTTAGGTGTTTAGGTAGGCCGTGGCCGACACCCTCGCTGGGCTTCCGCTTGAAGGTTGCCGAGTACATGTCGTGTAGACGGCGGTAAGCGGTGAAAGCGTGTATGACGAAGTACACCCCTGCAGGGTATAAAACTATTCGAATAGCCGCGTCCGCGGTAAAGGACTACTTGGTTGCCTATACAGTTCATAGACAAGTTAATGGATACTACTAAAAGACTCAAGATAAGTGTGAGTACCGAGGATGGCCCCCTCGCTGGATACGAGGGAGGATCCACGGTGGAGTATTGTGATGGTGAGTAGTGGACTCGTGTGCGAAAACTATTTTGCTAAAAGATTCCGTAGGATAGCTTAGCCAAGAGTCAAAGCTGGCTTGCTGCATAAACCCCACCACCTTCTTGAGAATGAGCATGTACAGTAGGTTCTGATGTAAGACTTGCTGAGTACCTTTGTACTCATGTTTGCTTATTTATTGTTTTCAGACGACAACACTGCCCCCTCCGATGGGTTTTACGTAGACCTTGACGTCGACGAGTGACTAGCCACCCAGGTGGTGATCCAGGCCATGGAGGGCCCTATGTAGATAGACAGGCTTCGAGAAGCCTTCTTTCTTTCTAGAGTCTGTACTCAGACTAGTTGCTTCCGCATGTGCTTGTATGACTGTATGACTTGAGTGTCGGGTCATGTGACCCCTACCTGTATGGATATGTTATGTATGGCTCCCTGGAGCCTTTAAATAAAGTACTTGAGTTGTAGAGTTTTGTTGTGATGCCATGTTGTATGCACTCATATCGAGCATATTGTATGTATGATTGAAATGCTTGGTATGAGTGGGATCCGACAATCTAGTTGTTTGTCCTTCGCAGCCTTTCTTATGGGGAAACGTAGTCTAGTGCTCCTCGAGCCATAGTAGTCCGCTACAGCCCGGTTCACCGGAGTCCTGCTAGCCCAGCACTACTGTTCAGGACACTTGACTGGCCGGCATGTGTTTCACTTCGTCCCTATGTCTGTCCCTTCGGGGAAATGTCACGCGGTGATCTCCGGAGTCCTGTCTAGCCTGCTACAGCCCGGGATCCCCCGGAGTCCTGATAGCCCAGTGCTACAGCCCGGAATCACTCGTTGATGACCGACATGTTCGTTGTGATTCATGTATGCCTGTCTCCATAGGTCTGTGCCGCTTTGGGTTCACGACTAGCCATGTCGGCCCGGGTTCTCGGTCATATGGATGCTAGCGACATTGTCATATACGCGAGCCAAAAGGCGCAAACGGTCCCGGGCCATGGTAAGGCGACACCCGTGGGATACCGTGCGTGAGGCCGCAAAGTGATATGAGGTGTTACAGGCTAGATCGATGTGGCTTAGAATCGGGGTCCTGACAGCGTTGGCATCAGAGCCGGACTGCCTGTAGGTTCGTTCAGCCAAACTGGTCGATGTCGAGTCTAGGAATGCTTTAGTTATATGTAAGGGAATTGATTGTGGGAGGGAACGTAAGGTTCTTTTACTCCTTTACCCTATGCTTCTGATCTGAGTCATTCTCTTCTCATTCAACGGGGGTTAAGGACTAGGCTCCCTTCTTCTATCAGGTTCACGTGTTACTAATCCGTAGTAGTTTATAGGATTATTGCTACGAGTTCCAGTCCAGTTTCTACTATTTTAGTATGTTGCTATTTGAATCAGAACCTTGATATGATGATGTTGAGCGGTATTGTGAACTGTTGTGGATGTCTCAAATCTTTTTCTGAGCATTTACAGCCGTTATGCTGCGCAATTTTCCCTAGGAATTCTGATGTCTTTGTCTTGTGGTTGTGCTTTCAGATGGCCAACCAGCCTCAAAATCAAGTGGTTCGCCTGACCAGGTGCCTCGACGTGCCCGGTCATACTGCTATGTTGGTCCGGGTCATGATCGAGACAAGATACCGTTGGTATCCCGAATACACTGTTGAAGAGCAGTTCCGCGACTTTAATCAAAGCCAGTATCTATGCACCGTCAGGATATTTCCTTCCTATCCTGGATCTACCGAGCCCCTTCACTGTTCCTATGGACTCGGAGTTACCGTTGAGATGGCTGTGCAGGATGCTGCCTATTCCATGATGACCATCTTGCGAGTCCGGACTGGCCTGCTTCGGAACACTGACTTTCGTTACATGCCAGCTTCACTTCCGGGAGCGCAGGGGTATCTTCAGGCTATCTATGCTGACTCCACTCAGGAGGACTCATTAACTCGTACCACCGCTGAGATGCTCGAAGATAAGGACCGAGAGAATCGGGCCTTGAGGCTGGAGCTCTTTAATACCCGTGCTGATCATTGGGCCACATTGACTCGGTTTGCACCCGCGGTGCAAGTGGGATGTATGGATACCAGGGATCTGTATCCTGTGAGAGCAGCTCTGCCAGACATGGTGGATTGGCGTGATGTGGGAGGCATCACCCCACCCCTTGGTCCCCGCAGGCCACCGTTTGTTGGTCCAAGACCTTATCCTAGCCCCTATGGTCCACAGGCTCCTCAGGACCGTCTGTTTCCGGATGATCACGTTGAACTTCCAGGCTATGGAGGTGACTTCTATGAGGACTACTACGGAGCTATCTGAGTTAGTAGTAGTACCACTAGTATTGTAGTAGTTGTATCTCCACTGTCCTGTGTGACTTGTGGAATACGACTTGGTGTGTAATCGATTCCGGAGGTGTAGACAAATAATGTATAGGGACTCGGAATGCCTCCGATGAGATGTAACGTCTACCTTCATAGTTGTACTGTAGCATGGGCTTGTACTAAACTATGTATGACGAGTATGACCGTTGGTGTATATATGGCAGTTTTATATTACCATGGCATACGAATGAGCATCTCTGCATTCCGCGTTATCCTTTACATTCTGCACTTCCCTGTGAAGTTTGAGCCATCTTTGTCTAAACCGTTGTCTTGTTTCCTCCTAGGATGGTCAACACCCGCGGAAACCCTGCTGCCCCGGAGCAGGGGGAAGCCAATGCAGCTAGAGGTGAAAATTTGCCTCATCCGCCTTCCCTGGCCGAAGTGATGCCGGAGGCGGAAAGGAACAAGCATGAGACCAACCGCCTGCTGGAGCGGATTGAGCAGAACACTGCACGCCACCCACGAAATGACTTGGTGTCAATCAACGACTTTATCAAGCTGTACCCACCAAAGTTTAACCATTCCGTCGAGCCCCTCGACGCGGATGATTGGCTTCGCAGCATCACCCACAAGCTACGTTCTGCCAACATAGCTGAAGCCGACAAGGTTACCTATGCTGCTTATCATCTCGAGGGCCCCGCTAGCCATTGGTGGGAAAACTACGAAGCTATGCGCCCGGTCGGCCAAATCACTACCTGGGCTGAGTTCAGCGAGGCTTTCCGTGAGCATCACATTCTGGAAGGTCTCATGGATCACAAGAGGGAGGAGTTCTGCAACTTCACCCAAGGAAGGCTGACTGTGGATGCATATAGCTGAGAATTTGGGAACCTGGCACGCTATGCTCCTGAAGAGGTTTCTACTGACGCCAAGAAGCAGGCAAGGTTCCGCAAGGGACTTAGCCCTGAGCTTTGCCGCGATCTCCGTCTGCACGAGTGCACATCCTTCCAGAAGCTGGTCAATAAAGCTATCAGCGCTGAGACAGGCCAGACTGATTATGACGCTTCACGCAAGCACTCCCGTGATTTTGGGTCTTCATCCGGCTCTAGAGCTCAGAAGCGCCGGGTGTGGATTCCAAGCACCGCACTGCCACCTAGATTCACCCCGAGGCCATCCTTTGAGGCGCCTCGTCCCAACCAGCAAATTGCACCGTCCAAGCCCTATGGTGGCCCCGCTGCTAATGTTGCTCCACGCCCCACTGTGGTAACATGCTTCAAGTGTGGAGAATCGGGTCACTATAGTCGAGAGTGTCCCCAGAACAACCCCATTCAAGCTGGAAAGTCCGTTGGCCATGGTAAGCCCGCGGGAAAGACTTTCTACGCCAAGCCGGCCACTACTGCACGTGGCCATGTCAACTATGTTTCAGCCGAAGAGGCTCATGAGGATCCCAACGTCGTCCTTGGTACGCTCCTTGTTAACTGCCATCCGGCATCTGTTCTTTTCGATACTAGAGCATCTCATTCATTCATATCCGAGAATTATGCTCGGTTGCATAACACGACATTCTATGACATGCCCACTTCCATGGTAATTCAAACTCCGGGTTCCAAATGGCAAACTTCTAGGGTAAGCCATGGGAACGAAATTCTTGTCGATAGGCTTGTTTTCCTTGCATCTTTAATAGCTCTCAAGTCCTCCGACATAAACATCATCTTGGGTATGGACTGGATGTCGGCTCATTACGCCAAGATCGATTGTGCCACTAGAACCGTTCAACTTACTCATCCCTCGGGCAAGACAGTTAATGTCTTAACTCGAGTGGCCAAGCGCCAACTTTACTCTCTCAATGCCAACCCTCTTCCAGACCTTGAGGACGTTCCGGTAGTCCGAGACTTCCCGGATGTGTTTCCGGAAGAACTGCCAGGTGTTCCACCTGACCGGGATGTCGAGTTTGTGATAGACCTTGTTCCGGGAACCGTTCCAATTGCTAGAAGACCCTACAAGATGGCACCCTTAGAACTAGCCGAGCTTAAGAACCAACTCGATGAGTCCTTGAACAAAGGGTTCATTCGTCCTAGCTCCTCCCCTTGGGCTTGCCCCGTCCTCTTCGTCAAGAAGAAGGATGGAACGGATCGAATGGTTGTGGATTACCGACCTGTCAATCTGGTCACCATCAAGAACAAATACCCGCTTCCCAGGATCAACGACCTGTATGATCAGCTCGCTGGATCCTCAGTCTTCTCCAAGATGGATCTGAGGCTGGGCTACCATCAAATCCAAATCAGAAACGGGGACATTCCCAAAACGGCCTTTGTTACTCGTTATGGCCAATACGAGTACACCGTCATGTCCTTCGGTTTAACCAATGCCCCGGCCACTTTCTCCCGGTTAATGAACTCGGTTTTCATGGAGTACTTGGACAAATTCGTCGTAGTATACCTCGATGACATACTCATCTACTCCAAGAATAAAGAGGAACATGCCGAACATCTAAGGCTGGTATTGATGAAACTTCGAGAGCATCGCCTTTATGCCAAATTCTCCAAGTGTGAATTTTGGTTGTCAGAAGTGACCTATCTAGGCCATGTAACCTCTGGTAAGGGTATTGTTGTCAATCCCGAGCGAGTTCAAGCCGTCCTTGATTGGACTCCACCTGAAACGGTCAAGCAAGTTCGGAGTTTCCTTGGCCTAGCGAGCTATTGCCGCCGCTTCGTCGAGAATTTCTCCAAGGTTGCTAAACCTCTAACTGAACTCCTCAAGAAAGATAAAAAGTTCAAGTGGACTCCACAGTGCGAGTTCAGTTTTCAGGAACTGAAAAGACGCCTGACATCTGCTCCCGTACTGGTACCACCAGATTTCTCCAAGGACTTTATTATCTATTGCGACGCCTCGCGACAAGGACTAGGTTGCATACTCATACAAGATCGTCAGGTAATTGCCTATGCTTCACGGCAATTACACCCACATGAGGAAAATTATCCCACACATGATCTAGAGCTTGCAGCTGTAGTCCATGCACTCAAAACCTGGCGACATTACCTCCTCGGTAATCGTTGCGAGATCTTCACCGATCACAAAAGCTTGAAATATATCTTCACCCAACGAGATTTGAATCTCAGGCAAAGACGTTGGGTCGAGTTGATCTCGGATTACGACTTAGGAATAACTTACACCCCTGGCAAGGCCAATGTCATGGCCGATGCACTAAGTCGTAAGTCCTACTGTAACAACCTGATGTTACAACAAAGTCAACCACTTCTCCATGAGGAATTTCGCAAGCTTAATCTTCACATTGTTCCTCAAGGATTCCTATCCACCCCGGTAGCGTAACCTACCCTTACGGATCAGGTCATCAAGGCACAGAAGATAGATCCGGGAATTTCCCGTATCAAGAGAAACGTTAAAAAAGGAGTCGTGGATTGTTTCTCCATTGATGATCAAGGTGTTGTATACTTTGGGAATCGCCTAGTGGTTCCGAAGGCGCGAAACCTGAGGCGACTGATCCTTAAGGAAGCTCATGAATCCCCTCTCACCATTCATCCCGGTAGTACCAAAATGTATCAAGACCTACGCCAGAGGTTTTGGTGGACTAGGATGAAGAGAGAAATCGCTCAATACATTGCTAATTGCGACGTTTGTTGTCGTGTTAAAGCAGAGCATCAATGGCCTGCTGGCACCCTTCAACCTTTGGCTATTCCTGAATGGAAATGGGACAAAATCAGTATGGATTTCATCACTGGGTTTCCCAGGACCAAGAGGGGGAATAATGCCATCTTCGTCGTGATCGACCGTCTTTCCAAAGTAGCCCATTTTCTACCTGTTCGTGAGAGTATCACCGCTAGCCAGCTAGCTGACTTATACATCTCCCGAATAGTGTCTCTTCATGGTGTCCCATTGGAAATTAACTCAGACCGTGGAAGTCTCTTCACCTCTCGATTTTGGGAAAGTTTCCAAAAATGCTATGGGAACTCATCTCTCCTTTAGCACCGCCTTCCATCCTCAATCAAGTGGTCAAGTAGAGCGAGTAAATCAAATTCTGGAAGATATGCTCCGAGCTTCTGTTATCTTGTTCGGAATGAGTTGGGAAAAATGCCTTCCATTCGCGGAGTTTGCTTATAACAATAGCTATCAAGCTAGTTTGGGCAAGGCTCCCTTCGAAGTTCTCTATGGACGAAAATGTCGAACGCCTCTTAACTGGTCAGAAACCGGGGAAAGACAACTCTTTGGCCCGGATATGATTCAGGAAGCAGAAGAGCAGGTTCGCGTTATTCGTGAGAAATTGAAAACAGCCCAATCTCGCCAAAAGAGTCAATATGATCGTAAGCATAAGCCTATGACATTTGAAATTGACGAGAAAGCTTACCTTCGGGTTACCCCGTTAAAGGGAACCCATCGCTTCGGTATCAAAGGCAAATTGGCTCCTCGTTACATTGGACCCTTTCGCATTCTTGCCAAACGAGGAGAAGTTGCCTACCAATTGGAACTACCTCCGCATCTTTCCAGAGTTCACGATGTCTTCCACGTTTCGCAACTCAGGCGTTGCTTCGCAGATCCTATCCGTGGAGTGGACCACGAAACGCTTGACTTACAAGATAACCTTTCTTATCGGGAATACCCCGTTCGTATCCTTGATCAAGCCGAGCGTACCACTCGACGTCATAATATCAAGTTTCTCAAGGTTCAATGGTCACACCATTCCGAGGAAGAAGCCACTTGGGAAAGGGAGGATCGTCTTCGACTGGAGTACCCCGCCTTCTTCCCAGATGATCCTAAATCTCGGGACGAGATTCTATTGAGTGGGGGTGAGTTGTCACACCCTAGCTAGGTTATGCATTAGAGTGTGCATCATGTTTACCTTCATCAGAAAATTGAAATGGGGAAAGCAGAACCCCCAGCACCCCCCCCCTGAAATCAACTAGGGTTTACTAAAAATAAATTCAATGAACCTGAAATGCCCTTCAAAAATGTTCACCCTCTTTGCCTTGGGTTAGAACCCTTGGAAAAAATGGTGCATATAATTTTAGGTCAACAAAAGGGGCATTGACTTAATTCATAAATATTTGAATTTGGGCATTTAAATACTATTAAATAATTCAAATGCTCAAATAATGTTGGAACTATTTTTGGGCCACTGAAATATTTCAGAAAGTGTCCATAAATATTTTCAGGATTTTATAAAATGATTTAGTATTTAAACTAAATCAAAACAGAATAACAGAAATAGAAAAACAGAATAAATTAGAGAGAGAGAGAGTGCTCACCTGGCGGCCCAGCTGTGGCCCAGCACTGTTGGCCCAGCCCACCTCCTTCCTTGTCTTCTTCCAGCTGCTGCCAGGAGGACGCCGGGCGTGTGCTCGCCGCACGCGCGCCACCTCCACCCTGCCTGGCTGCCCCCTCATTGCTCTGGCCCTCCCTCGCGACGCCACGCAGCCCCCGACCTCTCTCGCACTCTCCCTCGCCCTCATCCCCTCCCCTGTCTCGATCTCTCACACACACCCGAACGCGCCGTCGCCGCCGTTCGCTGCCACCGCGTCCACAGCCACCCCCTCGCTCCCTCTCCGCATCCCTGGGCTCCGCCCTGACCACGTGGAGCTACACACCCGAAGCACGCGACCAGAGGAGGCCCCAGTCGACCCGAGCGTCGTCGTCTTCATCTCCGGTGCCCGGAGATCGCCGTCGTCAATTCGCCGTTGCAGAAGCTTCCCCGAGCCCGCTGAGCTACTCATCGACCTCCCTGTGAGCTCCCGAGCATTTCCCCCTTCTCCCCGCAGTGAATCTCTTCCCCTAACTAGCCTAGCCACTGGAGCCGTGAGCTCCTCGCCGCCGGCCATGGTGCCGTTGTGGCTAGACCCAAAGTGGCTCGAAGCCAAGCCCACCTTTGTGCTCAGCGCACCACCAGGAGCCCGTAGCCACCACCAGCTCCTCCTCCCGTGCACCGCAGCATCGATCCCGCGAACACCCGAACGCCGGCCGCCGCATTCGTGCTCGCCGGCGTCATCTCCGGCCACCCCCGCACCCACCGCCTACACCACTCGACGCGCGAGTCCACCAGCAGCATGCAGCACGCCTCCGCCGTCGTTTTGGTCGCCGGAGCACGATACCCACGCTGCTCCGCCGCGTCTGGCCTCGCCGGCGACTTGACGCCGGCGAGTTGACCCCGCCGACCATGTTTGACCATGGGTGGGCCCAGTTTGACCCCTGGGTCAATGACAGGTAGGGCCCAACCCTGCTGACTAATTAGGATTAGTGCTAATTAATATTTTAGTTAACAAATTACACTGACACGCGGGACCCACTGTCAGGTTTGACCTGGACCGACCAGTTGACTTGCTGACGTGGTGCTGATGTCACCCTGACGTCATAAACCTTTTTCTGGAATTAAAATAAATCAGAAATGATTTATAAATTCCAGAAAATACCCAAAACTTCAAAAATTCATAGAAATTCAACAATAACTCCAAATGAGACAAATTATATATGAAAAATTATCAGAAAAATTCAAGGAATCCATCTGTACCATTTTCATGCATGTTTGAACAATGCTTGTCCTCTGTTTTGGACAAAACAAATAAAGGGCATTTAAATAATCATATATGGGGTTGGAATTTGAATCTTGTACTCAAACCAACTTCATTTAAATCATAGCTAGTTGCATAAGCTCAAGACACATCCATATTGCCATGTCATAGCATGCATCATATTGTTGCATATCTTCATGTGTTGATTGTGCTCGGTTGTGTTCTTCGTGGTAGGTTCTGCCTCCGAGGATATTCACGAGTATCCAACTGAAGGGCAGTATCTCGTTACCACTCCATCAGGCAAGCAACCATTGATCATTCCGATACAACCCATGTTCTCGCTCCTGCTCTTATTTACTGCATTAAGACAACACGATTCAAACTGCTGTGTGCTACGTTAGCTGAACCCTTATCCTCTGCATGACCTGTCATTGCCACAGTAACTAGATGAAACCCACTAGCATGTGTAGGAGTTGATTGAGCCATGTTTTGTGATTCCTACCTTGCTATGCCTGCTATGCTTAGAGTTGTGTCAGGTCTGGTTCATTTGGGTGATGGGCTAGAGTGAAATGCTTGTGCCAGTAATATGTGGGATGTGTTGAACATGTTTTGGTAAAGGTATCGATGAGAGGCCATGTAGGAGTACATGGTGGGTTGTTTCATTGAGGCCGTCCATAAGAACTGAGATTTGTATGTGTGATTTAAGATGCAGTTACTACCGTTCATTGGGCCCGAAACAAATGGACCCTCTCGGCTTCTTAGCCACCCTAGTACTCTATCCAGGAGTTGCAAATAGTTTCTGGTGTTTGTAGGATATGTGTTGGCGGCCGTGCGTAGCGCTGACCCTAGGGGTGGGCTATGTTGCGGTAGATACACCGTGGCACGGTGTACCAAGTCACCCGTTTGGTGTCTCGGGAACCCTGTTCACATCGTTCGGGGCCGTATGTGGAAACCTCGGCCGGACTCCCTGCGGATGGAACCTGGATAGGCGATAACCTGGACTAGGGGCTTAGGTGTTTAGGTAGGCCGTGGCCAACACCCTCGCTGGGCTTCCGCTTGAAGGTTGCCGAGTACATGTCGTGTAGATGGCGGTAAGCGGTGAAAGCGTGTATGACGAAGTACACCCCTGCAGGGTATAAAACTATTCGAATAGCCGCGTCCGCGGTAAAGGACTACTTGGTTGCCTATACAGTTCATAGACAAGTTAATGGATACTACTAAAAGACTCAAGATAAGTGTAAGTACCGAGGATGGCCCCCTCGCTGGATACGAGGGAGGATCCATGGTGGAGTATTGTGATGGTGAGTAGTGGACTCGTGTGCGAAAACTATTTTGCTAAAAGATTCCGTAGGATAGCTTAGCCAAGAGTCAAAGCTGGCTTGCTGCATAAACCCCACCACCTTCTTGAGAATGAGCATGTACAGTAGGTTCTGATGTAAGACTTGCTGAGTACCTTTGTACTCATGTTTGCTTATTTATTGTTTTCATACGACAACACTGCCCCCTCCGATGGGTTTTACGTAGACCTTGACGTCGACGAGTGACTAGCCACCCAGGTGGTGATCCAGGCCATGGAGGGCCCTATGTAGATAGACAGGCTTCGAGAAGCCTTCTTTCTTTCTAGAGTCTGTACTCAGACTAGTTGCTTCCGCATGTGCTTGTATGACTGTATGACTTGAGTGTCGGGTCATGTGACCCCTACCTGTATGGATATGTTATGTATGGCTCCCTGGAGCCTTTAAATAAAGTACTTGAGTTGTAGAGTTTCGTTGTGATGCCATGTTGTATGTACTCATATCGAGCATATTGTATGTATGATTGAAATGCTTGGTATGAGTGGGATCCGACAATCTAGTTGTTTGTCCTTCGCAGCCTTTCTTATGGGGAAACATAGTCTAGTGCTCCTCGAGCCATAGTAGTCCGCTACAGCCCGGTTCACCGGAGTCCTGCTAGCCCAGCACTACTGTTCAGGACACTTGACTGGCCGGCATGTGTTTCACTTCGTCCCTATGTCTGTCCCTTCGGGGAAATGTCACGCGGTGATCTCCGGAGTCCTGTCTAGCCTGCTACAGCCCGGGATCCCCCGGAGTCCTGATAGCCCAGTGCTACAGCCTGGAATCACTCGTTGATGACCGACATGTTCATTGTGATTCATGTATGCCTGTCTCCATAGGTCTGTGCCGCTTTGGGTTCACGACTAGCCATGTCGGCCCGGGTTCTCGGTCATATGGATGCTAGCGACATTGTCATATACGCAAGCCAAAAGGCACAAACGGTCCCGGGCCATGGTAAGGCGACACCCGTGGGATACCGTGCGTGAGGCCGCAAAGTGATATGAGGTGTTACCGGCTAGATCGATGTGGCTTAGAATCGGGGTCCTGACAAAAGCGTATATTCCAACTCCGAGATGCTTGCACCAGTCCATAAATGGATCGCTGGAGCTTGCATATTTTGTTAGAACCTTTAGGATTGACAAAACCATCTTGTTGCATCACATACAACTCTTCTTTAATAAATCCATTAAGGAATACAGTTTTGTTTATCCATTTGCCAGATTTCATAAAATGCGGCAATTGCTAACATGATTCGGACAGACTTAAGCATAGATACGAGTGAGAAACTCTCATCGCAGTCAACACCTTGAACTTGTCGAAAACCTTTTGCGACAATTCTAGCTTTGTAGATAGTAACACTACTATCAGCGTCCATCTTCCTCTTGAAGATCCATTTAATCTCAATGGTTCGCCGATCATTGGGCAAGTCAATCAAAGTCCATACTTTGTTCTCATACATGGATCTCATCTCAGATTTCATGGCCTCAAGCCATTTTGCGGAAAATGGGCTCACCATCGCTTCTTCATAGTTCGTAGGTTCATCATGATCTAGTAGCATGACTTCCAGAACAGGATTGCCGTACCACTCTGGTGCGGATCTCACTCTGGTTGATCTATGAGGTTCAGTAGTATCTTGTTATGAAGTTTCATGATCATTATCATTAGCTTCCTCACTTATTGGAGTAGGTGTCACAGAAACATGTTTCTGTGATGTATTACTCTTCAACAAGGCAGCAGGTACAGTTACCTCGCCAAGTTCTACTTTCCTCCCACTCACTTCTTTCGAGAGAAACTCCTTCTCTAGAAAGTATCCATTCTCAGCAACGAATGTCTTGCCTTTGGATCTGTGATAGAAGGTGTACCCAACTATCTCCTTTGGGTATCCTATGAAGACATATTTCTCCGATTTGAGTTTGAGCTTATCGAGATGAAACTTTTTCACATAAGCATTGCAAGTCCAAACTTTAAGAAACGACAGCTTAGGTTTCTTGCCAAACCATAGTTCACACGGTGTCGTCTCAACGGATTTAGATGGTGCCCTATTTAAAGTCAATGCAGCTGTCTGTAATGCATAACCCCAAAACGATAGTGGTAGATCAGTAAGAGACATCATAGATCGCACTATATCTAATAAAGTACGGTTATGACGTTCGGACACACCATTACACTATGGTGTTCCAGGTGGCGTGAGTAGTGAAACTATTTCACATTGTTTTTAATTGAAGGCCAAACTCGTAACTCAAATATTTTACCTCTGCGATCATATCATAGAAACTTTTATTTTTCTTGTCACGATGATTTTCCATTTCACTCTGAAATTCTTTGAACTGTTCAAATGTTTCAGACTTATGTTTCATCAATTAGATATCCCCATATCTGCTCAAATCATCTGTGAAGGTCAGAAAATAATGATACCTGCTGCAAACCTTAATATTCATCGGACCACATACATAAGTATGTATGATTTCCAACAAATCTGTTGCTTGCTTCATTGTTCTAGAGAACGACGTTTTAGTCATCTTGCCCATAAGGCATGGTTCGCAAGCATCAAGTGATTCCAAAAGCCCATCAGCATGGAGTTACTTCATGTGCTTTACACCAATATGACTTAAACGGCAGTGCCACAAATAAGTTGCACTATCATTATTAACTTTGCATCTTTTGGTTTCAATATTATGAATATGTGTATCAGTACGATCGAGATCCAACGAACTTGTTTCATTGGGTGTATGACCATCGAAGGTTTTATTCATGTAAACAGAACAACAATTATTCCCTGACTTTAATGAATAACCGTATTGCAATAAACATGATCAAATCATATTCATGCTCAACGCAAAAACCAAATAACACTTCTTTAGGTTCAACACTAATCCCGAAAGTATAGGGGAGTGTGCGATGATGATCATATCAATCTTGGAACTACTTCCAACACACATCGTCACTTCACCCTTAACTAGTCTCTGTTTATTCTGCAACTCCTGTTTCGAGTTACTACTCTTAGCAACTGATCCAGTATCAAATACTGAGGGGTTGCTATAAACACTAGTAAAGTACACACCAATATCATGTATATCAAATATACTTTTGTTCACTTTGCCATCCTTCTTATCCGCCAAATACTTGGGGCAGTTCTGCTTCCAGTGACCAGTCCCTTTGCAGTAGAAGCACTTAGTCTCAGGCTTAGGACCAGACTTGGGCTTCTTCACTTGAGCAGCAACTTGCTTGATGTTCTTCTTGAAGTTCCCCTTCTTCCCTTTGCCCTTTTCTTGAAACTAGTGGTCTTGTTAA
This sequence comes from Triticum monococcum, assembly GCA_034509565.1. Lineage (NCBI taxonomy): Eukaryota > Viridiplantae > Streptophyta > Magnoliopsida > Poales > Poaceae > Triticum > Triticum monococcum. The sequence continues at coordinate 578,152,289 of CM067844.1, read as the reverse complement.
CCATCAACACTTGATGTTTTTCTTGATTTCTACCTTCGTCGATTTCAGCATCACGAAGAGCTTGGGAATTGTTTCCGTTATCCCTTGCATATTATAGTTATCACGAAGTTCTACTAACTTGGTGATGGTGACTAGAGAATTCTGTCAATCACTATTTTATCTGGAAGATTAACTCCCACTTGATTCAAGTGATTGTAGTACCCAGACAATCTGAGCACATGCTCACTAGTTGAGCGATTCTCCTCCATCTTTTAGCTATAGAACTTGTTGGAGACTTCATATCTCTCAACTCGGGTGTTTCCTTGAAATATTAACTTCAACTCCTGGATCATCTCATACACTCCATGACGTTCAAAACGTCTTTGAAATCCCGATTCTAAGCCATTAAGCATGGTGCACTAAACTATCAAGTAGTCATCATATTGAGCTAGCCAAACGTTCATAACGTCTGCATCTGCTCCTGCAATAGGTCTGTCACCTAGCGGTGCATCAAGGACATAATTCTTCTGTGCAGCAATGAGGATAAACCTTAGATCACGGATCCAATCCGCATCGTTGCTACTAACATCTTTCAACACAATTTTCTCTAGGAACAACAGGGAAGCAACAATGCGAGCTATTGATCTACAACATGATTTGCAAAATACTACCAGGACTAAGTTCATGATAAATTTAAGTTCAATTAATCATATTACTTAAGAACTCCCACTTAGATAGACATCCCTCTAATCCTCTAAGTGATCACGTGATCCAAATCAACTAAACCATAACCGATCATCACGTGAAATGGAGTAGTTTTCAATGGTGAACATCGCTATGTTGATCATATCTACTATATGATTCACGCTCGATCTTTCGATCTCAGTGTTCCGAGGCCATATCTGCATATGCTAGGCTCGTCAAGTTTACCCTGAGTATTCTGCGTGTGCAAAACTGGCTTGCACCCATTGTAGATGGACGTAGAGCTTATCACACCTGATCATCACGTGGTGTCTGGGCACGACGAACTTTGGCAACGGTGCATACTCAGGGAGAACACTTTTATCTTGATAATTTAGTGAGAGATCATCTTATAATGCTACTGTCAATCAAAGCAAGATAAGATGCATAAAAGATAAACATCACATGCAATCAATATAAGTGATATGATATGGCCATCATCATCTTATGCCTGTGATCTCCATCTCCGAGGCACCATCATGATCACCATCGTCACCGGCGCGACACCTTGATCTCCATCGTAGCATCGTTGTCGTCTCGCCAATCTTATGCTTCCATGACTATCGCTACCGCTTAGTGATAAAGTAAAGCATTACAGCGCGATTGCATCGCATACAATAAAGCGACAACCATATGGCTCCTGCCAGTTGCCGATAACTCGGTTACAAAACATGATCATCTCATACAATAAAGTTTAGCATCATGTCTTGACCATATCACATCATAACATGCCCTACAAAAACAAGTTAGACGTCCTCTACTTTGTTGTTGCAAGTTTTACGTGGCTACTACGGGCTTAAGCAAGAACCAATCTTACCTACGCATCAAAACCACAACGATAGTTTGTCAAGTTGGTGCTGTTTTAACCTTCGCAAGGACCGGGCGTAGCCACACTCGGTTCAACTAAAGTTGGAGAAACTGACACCCGCCAGCCACCTGTGTGCAAAGCACGGCGGTAGAACCAGTCTCGCGTAAGCGTACGCGTAATGTCGGTCCGGGCCGCTTCATCCAACAATACCGCCGAACCAAAGTATGACATGCTGGTAAGCAGTATGACTTATATCGCCCACAACTCACTTGTGTTCTACTCGTGCATATAACATCAAACCATAAAAACCTAGGCTCAGATGCCACTGTTGGGGAACGTAATAATTTCAAAAAAATTCCTACGCACACGCAAGATCATGGTGATGCATAGCAACGAGAGGGGAGAGTGTGATCTACGTACCCTTGTAGATCAACAACGGAAGCGTTTGGTTTATGTAGTCGTACGTCTCCATGGCCCGACCGATCAAGCACCGAAACTACGGCACCTCCGAGTTCTAGCACACGTTCAGCTCGATGACGATACCCGGACTCCGATCCAGCAAAGTGTCGGGGAAGAGTTCCGTCAGCACGACGGCGTGGTGACGATCTTGATGTACTACTGTCGCAGGGCTTCGCCTAAGCACTGCTACAATATTATCGAGGACTATGGTGGCAGGGGGCGCTGCACACGGCTAAGAATATGATCACGTGGATCAACTTGTGTGTCTAGGGGGTGCGCCCTGCCCCCGTATATAAAGGAGTGGAGGAGGGGAGGGCCGGCCCTCTCTATGGCGCGCCTAGGGGAGTCCTACTCCCACCGGGAGTAGGATTCCCTCTTTCCTAGTCCGACTAGGAGTCCTTCCATGTAGTAGGAGTAGGAAACAAGGAAAGGGCGCAGCCCCTCCCCCTAGTCCAATTCGGACTAGGCCTTGGGGGGCGCGCGGCCTGCCCTAGGCAGCCCCTCTCTCTTTCCCGTATGGCCCAATAAGGCCCAATACTTCTCCCGGCGAATTCCCGTAACTCTCTGATACTTCGAAAAATACCCGAATCACTCGGAACCTTTCCGATGTCTGAATATAGTCGTCCAATATATCGATCTTTACGTCTTGACTATTTCGAGACTCCTCGTCATGTCCCCGACCTCATCCGGGACTCCGAAATCCTTTGGTACATCAAAACTCATAAACTCATAATATAAATGTCATCGAAACCTTAAGCGTGCGGACCCTACGGGTTCGAGAACAATGTAGACATGACCGAGACACGTCTCCGGTCAATAACCAATAGCGGGACCTGGATGCCCATATTGGCTCCTAGATATTCTATGAAGATCTTTATCGGTCAGACCGCATAACAACATACGTTGTTCCCTTTGTCATCGGTATGTTACTTACTCGAGATTCGATCGTCGGTATCCAATACCTAGTTCAATCTCGTTACCGGCAAGTCTCTTTACTCGTTCCGTAATACATCATCTCACAACTAACATATTAGTTGCAGTGCTTGCAAGGCTTAAGTGATGTGCATTACCGAGAGGGCCCACAGATACCTCTCCGACAATCGGAGTGACAAATCCTAATCTCGAAATACGTCAACCCAACATGTACCTTTGGAGACACCTATAGAGCACCTTTATAATCACCCAGTTACGTTGTGACGTTTGGTAGCACACAAAGTGTTCCTCTGGCACACGGGAGTTACATAATCTCATAGTCATAGGAACATGTATAAGTCATGAAGAAAGCAATAGCAACATACTAAGCGATCGGGTGCTAAGCTAATGGAATGGGTCATGTCAATCAGATCATTCAACTAATGATGTGATCCCGTTAATCAAATGGCAACTCTTTGTCCATGGTTAGGAAACATAACCATCTTTGATTAACGAGCTAGTCAAGTAGAGGCATACTAGTGACACTCTGTTTGTCTCTGTATTCACACATGTATTATGTTTCCGGTTAATACAATTCTAGCATGAATAATAAACATTTATCATGATATAAGGAAATAAATAATAACTTTATTATTGCCTCGAGGGCATATTTCCTTCATAGAAGCCCATCCTGACCCCGTCAGGGCCCGCGAGACATAGTCTGACAAGATCGGGAGGTCATGGAAGAAGGCGATGGACGGAGAAACCGCTTAGGAAATTCCCTGGTCGCCACCCCCAGGACCAGCTAAATGTGGCAGGGGGACACCGGCAGGGAAGACAAAACCAGAGTCCACGGAGAAGCCTGCCGGAGTCCAGCTGGAGGAGGCGGACACATCCACACCCAACACCCGGTAAATCACTCTGCTGGGTGGAGAAGACAAAGGTGCAGATGGTGGTGCTACCGGCAGCTTACTGACGGTGACGGGGCGGTCGATGTTTAGCTAGAGTCCGAATCGTCGTCCTCTAGCTCGGCGCCCTCGTCACCACCGTCACTATCCTCTTCTTCGCCGCCGCTCAAGGAGGAGCTCTCATCGTTGGTAGAGCTTTCTTTGCAGCACCCTAAGCGAGAACTCGAACGCCTGAAGACCTTGATGGATTGCAGGTTGGCCTCCATTAACTTGAATTGGAGAACATGCCCCGCCGCCAAGCTGTGGGCACGAGCAAAAGTTTTCCAGCCATGCCGGAGAAGCATGACATGGGGTCTGGGTAACTCCACATCCACCCACATACTGCCGTTACAGCAGCCCCTCGTGTGCAACCTCAATCCTGGCCGCTGTTCCACTTCCATCACTCTTGTGAAGGAGTGGGAAGGTGAAGACAGCTGCACGGAGGCCCGTGCAGCTTGACGATGAACTCCAATGGCTTTCGCCGACGTGGCCTTCATTCGAGGCCAAGTCGGCTAGAGGTGGAGCAATCAGAGCACCGTCACGCCCTCCTCGACCCCGAGCACCACAACCGCCACGCCCTCGTCCTACCGTGCCACCTCGAGCGCTGGACTCTGCCCCTGCATCCCCAGTTGGGGAGGGAGGCGCTGTCGAGTAGAAGCCCTCATCGCCGTTGCTGGAGTACTAACACATCCTCTTCCCCTCACCATAGTGGAAGAGGGATGTGAGGAGAAGAAGAAGGAGAGGTATGTATGGATGAGCCCCTCACCCATGCCTCCTTTTATAGTGGAGCATGGATGGGGGCTAGCTCCTCACCACCTAGGAGGTAACCGCCCCACTCCACCAATTCGGCCCGTCTGTGTCATTGACGACACTTAGAATCAACGACCTAGGCGTAGGAGGGCAGTCGTTGTTGTGGGTGGTTGATTCTAGTGCCGTTGACACTAGTGCTCATACGTGCACCCGCGAGTGGGTGTGAGAGAACGGCACTAGACCCACAACAACGCGCGCACTAGTTCTCTCACACCCACTTGCGTGTACACGTATGAGCACTTTTTTGAAGCTAGGAGTGCATTTGCTTACAAAGAGGCATCCCAATTGAAATTTTGACTAGTCTAGTTTTCAACTTGATGGAGGATCAGGGACCGCACGTGAATGATACAGTACATAGTGCGTCCTGGACATGGTGATTTGATAGTGTGACCTGGAAGCGGTGGCATGTTATTGATCGAGTTTTATTTTTACTTGGACTTTAAATGAAAATAGTGCTTCACGCGTATTCAATTTAATAATGGTTGCTACAATAAAATCACTCCACTATATATAAGCAGGAGCCTCAGTGCTTGCTTTACTAGGGTACCTCTTTTTCACTCTCTAATGCTCTCCCGGTCTAAGGAAGACATAGGTGGTCACACTCTCTCTCCTCACCGATGGTCACAAATCCTGTCAGACCACCTCGGCCGGGGCATGGATGTAGGTGCATCATTCACGCGGTCATCGGCGGTGAGGGAGGAGACTAACAGCTGCCTACGCGTCCCGATCGACGACCGTGCCATTCTCTCCCAGACAACATCGGCTTGGGAGGACCTCCGACGCCCTTCTTCCTCCCTGCAGTATTGTGCCAAGATGCGGCCTCCTGGCACTATCTTTGCCACATCCAGACGACCCTCAAGTATATATTCCTTCGAAACTTGCCTTGCTCTACTGCCCCAACTCCCCACGTGGTTCCTTGTGGATCTTTTTCTACTTCCGATGGTTGTTCCAAAGCCGCCTAGACTTTTAACAGTTTTAGAGGTAAAGCTAGTTCACATAGTCGAATCTAAGAGTTTGTTCAAACAGGGAAGAAACTAGGAAAGTTGCAGCATGAATCTAGGACTTGTGTGTAAGAGGAAACGGGGGAAAGTAGTAGATATTGGCTACCCAACCAGTCTCTTGGTTGAAAAGGCGAAGAAAGCGGGGTGGATAACGAAGGGTGGGGGAAGTTGACCTGTATGTTGGTGGAAAAAGGAAAGAAGGTGAAGTTTGTTGGGGGGACAACGCAAATGAGAACGAGCAGGTCTAGATTTCTTGTGCTCACATAGGAAAATGTCGCTGATGAGATAAAAAATGGGACAAACGCAGACATGCTGCCTGAATGTTTGCCGCTCTCGGAAACCACATCTTCCTCACCACTTTATGCCCCTACTGTCCCTACGCCCATATCGCTACCATTAATGTAAAATCACATGAAGCAGGAAGCAATGTCACCTAATGTCACTATTAAGTAATGGTCTAGTGCCGTCGATAAATTGAAGCAATGCCACCTAATGTCACTATTAAGTAATGTTGACGTCGGTCTAGTGCCGTCGATAAATTGAAGAAATGTACCACCATTTTATGAAGTGCTTCCGTCCTGCTTTATTTCCCATGAACTATGTTTTTGCAGTTACACTTAAAGCTCACACCGCTAACATTATTTCGTCCTAGTGGAATTGCAAAAATTGGGTTGCACATTTACTCGCCATGTGCTACTCTCATGACAGTAATACTAATGCTATCACTACAAAAAATACACTTCCATGATGACACATGTTTGTCACAGTAGGTCACGTTTTCTGTCATGCATGTACATCCATGATGATTTTATGATAGAATCAAGATAGTCATACCTGTGCTGTCGTAGAAGTGTTCCATGACATTACCAAAATTATCATCACGGAAGTGTCCACTTCCATGACGATAAATCTCGCGTCATAGAAGTGATTTCGTCAAGGGTAACCAACATGTGGCATCCACCGTAATGGGTCGTCATTAAGCTATCAGGTTCCGATTTGGATTGTAGCTCTAGTGCACCCGTTGCATGGCAATCCCTACTCCTTGCATTGGCATCAATAGATGGACATCTCCATAGCCTATTGATTAGCCTCATCAATGTGGGACGTTCTCCTTTTTTGTCTTCTCCACACAACCTCCACCGCCAGATTCTATTCCACCTATAGTGTTATAGCGTGAGAGTTGGAAAAGCTTGAGAGCATTAAAAGTATGAACCAATTGCTTGGCTTGTCATTGGGGTTGTGCATGATAAATACTTTGTGTTATGAAGATAGAGCATGACAATATTATATGATTTTGAAGGGATAACTTTCTTTAGCCATAATATTTTGAGAAGACATGTTTGCTTTATTAGTATGCTTGAAGTATTATTGTTTTTATGTCAATATTAAACTTTTGTTTTGAATCGTCTGGATCGGAATATTCATGAGACATATAGAAAGATTACATGATAAACATGTTAGGTAGCATTCCATATCAAAAATTCTGTTTTTACCATTTACCTACTCGAGGACGAGCAGGAATTAAACTTGGGGATGCTTGATACATTGCCAACGTATCTATAATTTTTTTAGTGTTTCATGCTATTATATTATCCATCTTGGATGTTTTATATGGATTCTCATGATATTTTATATCATTTTTTGGGACTAAAATATTAACCTAGTGCCCGGTGCCAGTTGTTGTTTTTCCATGTTTTTGTCTTTTATAGATAATCATTACCAAACGGAGTCCAAATGGAATTAAAAAATTTGAGAATTTTTCTTGGACTAGAGGACACCTAGGAAGCTTCGGGAGGAGGCCAGAAGAGCCACGGATTGGCCGCAAGCCTAGAGACCGTGCCCTAGGGGCCGCCTCCCAAGCTTGTGGCCCCCCATGGCACATATAACCCTAATCACAGCTCCATAAATACCTAAATATTCCCCATATACTAGAGGGCACACCAAAAATACTTTTCCGCTGCCGTAAGTTTTTGTCCTCGTGATATCCCATCTAGAGACATGTTCTGGTACTCTACTGGAGGGGGATTTGATCACGGAGGGCCTCTACATCAACCTTGTTGCCCTTCCAATGATGTGTGAGTAGTTGACCATAGCCCTACGGGTCCATAGTTAGTAGGTGGATGGCTTCTTCTCTCTCTTTGATCTTCAGTACAATGTTCTCCTCGATGTTCTTGGAGTTCTATTTGATGTAATCTTGTTTTGCGGTGCATTAGTTGATATCTAGTGAATTGTGGATTTATGATCAGATTATCTATGAATATTTTTTAGTATTCTCTGAACTCTTTTATGCGTGATTAAGATAGCTTTGTATTTCTCTTCGATCTATTGATTTGGTTTGGCCAACTATATTGATTTTTCTTGCAATGGAAGAGGTGCTTTGTTTTGGGTTCAATCTTGCGGTGTCCTCACCCAGTGGCAGAAGGGGTAGCGAGGCACGTATTTGTATTGTTGCCATTAAGGATAAATAGATGGGGTTTATTTAATATTGATTGGATCTATCCCTCTACATCATGCCATATTGCTTAAAGTGTTACTCCATTCTTGTTAACTTAATACAATAGATGAATGATAGATAGTGGTTGATGTGTGGAGTAATAGTAGTAGATGCAGGCAGGAGTCGATCTACTTGTCACAGACGTGATTGCTATATACATGATCATTGCCTTAGATATCCTCATGACTTTGCCCTTTTCTATCAATTGCCCAACAGTAATTTATTTACCCACTGTATGTGTTCTTAAAAGAAAGAAGCCTCTAGCAAAAACTATGGCCCCGGGGTCTATTTTTATCATATTATTTCCAGATCTATAATACCAAAATTCCAAAAATACCTTGCTGCAATTTATTTATCTTTAGTTTATTTTGCAATTCTATTTATCTTCTATCACTGCAGGATGTTGCTAACGCGACACTACGATCAGAGACCCTTCGAGAAACTGCGTGCGATGCAATAATCGCTAATGGTGGTGTATGAAAACCGTCAAAAATGTATAAAACGTTTGCGATGACGGATGCATCAAACACGGTTCAGATTTTCGTTGCGTGTGCGATGAAGGGCATACGGTTCAGTTCAATTAACTGTTTGTGATGAGGAGGAACAAAAGAAATGGATAGCCAGATGAAGGCGTGTGCGATACACAGCATACGGTTCACTCGGATGAACTATTTGTGATTAGCCAACACAAAAGAAATGGGCAGCCAGATGAAGGTGTGTGTGATATACAGCATACGACTCACTCAGATGAACTGTTTGTGATTAGGCAACACAAAAGAAACGGTCAGCCAAATCAAGGTGTGTGCGATATACGCACGCGGTTCACTCGACCCTTGTCGTCAGTGTGTGACCTCTGTGGCAACCGTTCGCTCCCCAGGCGCCTCTTCATGTACCGTGGCAACCGTCCACCGACTCTTCGCCTTTCCCTCTCGATTTGGAACTGTTGTCGCACGCTCTTCCTCCCTCCTCCATTGGCCTTCACCCTTCCTTCTGCCATTGTTTGATCGTCTTCTCCATGGAAGGAACAACCCAGAAATGACCCCATTATTCTTGCCCCGATCTGAATGATGGCGTGGTGGAGGTACTCATTGATTGGTGCAACGGCATCACCTCGTCTAGCATGGCAGGTTCGTTCAAGACCATTCTCGAATCAACTAATAACATCATTACAAGGAACCCAAGAGTCCAGGAGCGGTTTGATCTCCCCTATCTTCTTCGCCGTGACCCTGCTGACTGGCGCGGGGACGAGGGAAGCCTCGCCTTGTGTAAGTTGATGCCGCTTGATAATGATACATATGATGTTAAGATGCCATCACTTGAGGGCAAGGCTTGGGCAGGCAGAAATTGAGATTGGGTTGTTTATATTGGTACAACTGCGAGTGGGAACTTGTGAATGTGTACACTCGTCACCGGGTTCCACTTCCAAAAATCTCAGACAACTGCCCAAAGGTTGAGTACACCAGTCTTCTACGTGAGTTCAAATACGATCATGCTGACTGTCGTCTATGGAAGATAGCAATTTGTCGAGTTCCCCACCGCTCTTGGGATTACACGAACTATGAAGTTGTTGCTATCTTCGACAAGCTTGTTGCCTTCCTTACTTCCACACCTCGATGGATATTGCTCAAAAATCAATTTCTGTACATGAATGAGTACTGTGATGCAATTCAATACGAGGGTCTTATGTTTGCTGCCACCACTCGTGGCACTGTTTTTGCATGGAATCCTAATGCTTTCGGTACGTTCGTCTTCCACCGTAATTATAATTGTTTCATCCACATGCATGCGTGTTAGCTAGTATCCCTTTACTAGTTAACCTTCTTGTGTTTCCAAGGTCACGTGACCATTCCACCACCTATACTTGAAAAAATTATAACCAAGGGGGAGATGACGATGCTGATGATCACGAGCATGAGGACGAGCAGGATCCATATACTCAGTGGCGCCTGGCAACTTATTCCGATGGATCACCTCTTCTTGTCTGTATACAGGGCACTGCTGATGTTACTAAGTAACCAGGTGTTGTCTCGCGTGGTCGCACTCTCTGGACCTATTCCAACATCCGTTGTAGGGTATTCGGGATGGATACTTCTACCTCTTGAGCATGCGTTAGTTTTCCCTTGAAGAGGAAAGGGTGATGCAGCAAAGTAGCATAAGTATTTCCCTCAGTTTTGAGAACCAAGGTATCAATCTAGTAGGAGACCACGCTCGAGTCCCACGCACCTACACAAACAAGTAAGAACCTCGCAACCAACGTGATAAAGGGGTTGTCAATCCCTTCGCGGTCACTTACGAGAGTGAGATCTGATAGATATGATAAGATAATATTTTTGGTATTTCTATGATAAAGATGCAAAGTAAAATAAACGGCAATAGAAATAGCTAAGTGTTGGAAGATTAATATGATAGAAAATAGACCCGGGGGCCATAGGTTTCACTAGTGGCTTCTCTCAAGATAGCATAAGTATTACGGTGGGTAAACGAATTATTGTCGAGCAATTGATAGAATAGAGCATAGTTACCTACACAAACAAATAAGAACCATGCAACCAACGCGATAAAGGGGTTGTCAATCCCTTCATGACCACTTGCAAAAGTGAGGTCTGATAGAGATAATAAGATAAATATTTTTAGTATTTTTATGACATAGATTGGAAAGTAAAGATTGCAAAATAAATGGTGGAAGAAATAGCAAATTGTAGGAAAATAATAGGATGGAAGATAGACCTGGGGGGCATAGGTTTTGCTAGTGCCTTCTCTCAAGATAGCATAATTTACGGTGCGTGAACAAATTACTGTCGAGCAATTGATAGAAAAGAGCATAATTATGAGAATATCTAGTCATGATCATGTATATAGGCATCACGTCCGTGACAAGTAGACCGAAACGATTCTGCATCTACTACTAGTACTCCACACATCGACCGCTATCCAGCATCCATCTAGAGTATTAAGTTCATAAGAACAGAGTAACGCATTAGGCAAGATGACATGATGTAGAGGGATAAACTCAGGCAATATGATGTAAACCCCATCTTTTTATCCTCGATGGCAACAATATAATACATGCCTTGCTGCCCCTGCTGTCACTGGGAAAGGACACCACAAGATTGAACCCAAAGCTAAGCACTTCTCCCGTTGCAATAAAGATCTATCTAGTAGGCCAAACCAAACTGATAATTCGAAGAGACTTGCAAAAATATCAAATCATACATATAAGAATTCAGAGAAGAACCAAATATTTTTCATAGATAATCTTGATCATAAACCCACAATTCATCGGATCTCGAGAAACACACCGCAAAAAGAATTACATCGAATAGATCTCCAAGAAGATCGAGGAGAACTTTGTATCGAGATCCAAAGAGAGGGCAGAAGCGATCTAGCTAATAACTATGGACCCGAAGGTCTCTGGTAAACTACTCACACATCATCGGAGAGGCTATGGTGTTGATGTAGAAGCCCTCCATGATCGATTCCCCCTCCGGCGGAGCGCCGGAAAAGGCCCCAACATGGGATCTCATGGGTACAGAAGGTTGCGGCGGTGGAAATAGGGTTTCGTGGTGCTCTCAAATGTTTTCGGGGTATATGAGTATATATAGGCGAAAGAAAATAGGTCAGGGGCCCACGAGGGTGGGGGCGCGCGTACCCCCTAGGCGCGCCTCCCTATCTCATGGCCGCCTTGTTGTTGGATTGCGTTTGTTCCAAAAATAACTCTCCCGAAGGTTTCATTCTGTTTGGATTCTATTTGATATTCCTTTTCTGCGAAACACTGAAATAGGCAAAAGAAAACAACAATTTGCACTGGGCCTTTGGTTAGTAGGTTAGTCCCAAAAATAATATAAAATTGCATAGTAAAGCCCACTAAACATCGAAAACAGATAATATGGTAGCATGGAACAATAAAAAAATATAGATATGTTGGAGACATATCAGATACTAGTGTATTAGCGCCAACACATTCTCCCTGGTTCAGTATTGAATGTCTTGGAGGAAACTCGCTCTTCCTTGGACAAAACTATCCGATGATGGTGGAAGGTAATCCAGCTTCTATTGACACAATGTTACTACCATTTATGAGAAGCAACTGTATCTATACCTCGGACATTACTATGCTTCCCTACCGTCCCAATATGGGTCCTAACATAGGCCGCTTCAGCCTGTATGATTAGTCCTGCGTTGGTCTCGAGATTGACAGTAGCTGGCCCTTCCCAGAGAATCACTTCTAGTTCAAAGCAAGCGTTTCCGACACCGACGAGTGGTTGAGCTAAAGTTCATTTCATCGCTCTGTTATTTGTTGTGTGAGAAAAACTTTACTAGAATATTTTGTTGGAAATGATCTATAATCCAACGTGTATCCTCCTTGTCGTTGTGGGTTGATGACTTGTTGTATGTAATCAATGGTACATTTGCATATGCGTCCATCAACTCATGCCTGCTAGTGGTGTCCATATGAACAGTGCTAGTGATGTTAGTTGCAAAAAGTAGATGGTGCTAGTGATTTTTAGCTGCATATTCACTACAAGAAATATGTCAACTTGTGACCACCACTATTGGTCACTGAAAGGTCACAAATTTCCATTTACGACCTTTTTGTGACCAAAAACAGAAGGTCAAAAGCTGGCGGTCGTAAACTGACTATAGCGACCTTCTCTGTGAGAAGGTCGTGAACGTTTACGACCAAAATATTCCTACTGTGGCGTTTTGGTCACTAGCAACCTCCCCAGGCCACGTAGGCATCCAGCGTGGCAAGCTAATGTGGCACAAGATTCAGCCCGGTCCAATTTGGTTTTCTACATGGGCCGAGCCATTAATTCGGCCCATTTATGATTTTTTTCCTGCCAATTTTGGTCAATTGCTTTGGGCATTTTGCGGTCCATTTTAAATTTGGGCCTCACGATTTTTATAGTGCATTTAATTTTGGGGCCTTGGCCTTTTTGCGATCCATTTTTTGGGCCCTGGCCTCTTTGCGATCCAATTTTTTTGGGCTGTTGCCATTTCGACCAGTTTTTCATTTGGTCCAATAGACATTTCGGCCAGTTTTTAATTTGGGCCACACCTCTTTATTTCAAATACAATTTACAGCAATATATTCTCTTTTTGACCACTTTCAATCCAAGAATACATTTCAAGTAAACATAGAATAATATTCCAAGGATTTGTACATATATCCTAGCATTTGTAAGTTCAGCAAGCAAATATACACCAAATTCTCAGCCAGATCAACAATACATCCAAATTCCCAGAAAATACAGCATTACAACAAACACATAAAGCAAGTCGTTGACTTGGACTTCCAGCTTCTTCAAAAAAATCAGCACATAACTCTCCTGTAGATGAGAAGAAAAGCCACATGGTCAGTCTCAATATGGGTAATATATGCTAAAAATAATTCCAAGAACCGTGCAAGAGCCCTAGGTTTTACTATCATTTGGACACCCAGATTGGCGATCCTTCCTTACGTAATGTGTGCAAGTCCAAATAAATTAATAAACAATCCATTTTATAGAGCAAATGATATGCCCCCTTTTATCTAAAACTGTGGTGTATGCTCGTGATAGAACAAGGGGTAAGACTGTTATGATATGCCAGATTGCCAGCAACAGTGCTTACATGCATCTTCATATTTCAAAAGGTAACATGCATCACATCAAAAAATTGTAAGCATTGAACCCACATCATATCTATAGTAACATCACCAAGCAAGTTGCATGTGTATGCTAGAAATCAAGAATCAAAAGGACTTCAGCTTGTTTCGAATATCTTGCCTTTGTTGCTCCCAGTTCAGTAAAGAAATAGTTGAGCAGTGAGTGCTTCGCCTCATGGACTTGTCAATGCACAATAGATTTCAGAATGGAGCATAAATAGAATACCTGGAAAAGAACAATAAAGAGCTATACAGTTAAGTAAGCATCCTTGGCTATACAAATAAGTGGAGAGAACAATAAAAAGCTACAGAGTCTGGAATTTCTGTTAAGAAACAGTAACTTGATGTAAAGTCGCTTGAAAATAGAAAACACCTTACAAGCTTGTGAAGCTTACCATGATTTCAAAAGCATGCGTTATCTAATCTTTTATGCCATCCTCCCAAAATTTGGCTAGATGATTCTACAACTGTAGTTGTACCCAGCTGCTCAAAATATAAACATATAGATGAGCCCTTCTCACATGTCACCAGAGGTAAATAGCAATACACATAAATGAATGAGCAGGGGCATATTCTACAGCAAGATGAACCAACAGAGATATATCTTGTAGCCTACAACAATCAAGTTAGAAATCACATCCACTTTCTAATTAACCAGCACCTAAATATATACATGCACTACTTCAGGAAATTTATGACTAGGAGATGTATTAATAGCAGATTACGAACTAATGTACTTGTACTTGATCTAGTTGAATAAATGCAGATTAAGTTCCAGCTACAGCCAGCTCCAACTTATGCTACTAGCTATTGACAGAAAAACATGCAGAGAGAGGGGGGGGAGATCCAGCGACAGTATGTCTACAGCAGGCGACCCCGAGGGAAGATCTGGCGCCTCATGGATTGGCCAACCCCAGGATCTCACGCGCGCCTCCATTGCTGAGGCCGTCCATCTCGCCCGCGAGCTTGATGGTCCAGGCCCCCACGACGACCAAGTCGTGATCCATGCGGAGCTCCACGTCCTACACGGCTGATCCATGCTCCAGTGGAGGCATGGATGAGAAGGCTAGGGCAAAGTTAGCTTTCTTGTCTGCGTAAGGATGAAAAATAATAACGGTAGTGTTGCAACATAAGGACAGTACAGATACCATAATAAGTTTCAGGAACATCACATCTAGCACAGTTACAGAGATGGCACAAAATTATTCTATGCAATTTTCAACATATTTGTAATAATTTTCATAAGCAATGAATCATGACAAACAAATTATGAGTTATGAAGTGGTTTCAAACTATAACAGTGAAGGACTAGACCCGCAAAACACAACGATGTATAGGCACAAAACGTACACAGCAAGTAATAAGAACAGAGACCATAAATGATACTGATCAAGGATAAAAACAGGTAGGTATCATATAATTCTCATCACAATCATACATTGAATTCATTAAAGGCTACAGATATAGAAGTATCATGCAACCAAAAGGGTTTAAGACCATACACAAGGATCAGTGTTAGCGGAATTGAGATATATTTGTACAGGGTAATGAAAGGTGCCAATCCAGTGCAAGATAATACAACAAATATGTCAAAGTTATCTAGATTTGCTAATGTGTTTGTCACACTACCAAAATTCAAGATAAACCATGACAGGGAAACGAGTGAATTACAGCAAAGGAGGCATCTAATTTGACTACCAGTACCACAATCATTGAGTGAAAGCAAACACCAGAGAATTCAGAAATTTTCTAAACTGAATGCAAGCAAGTTTGCACATGACATAGCAAGTATGCAGTCTATAATTAGATTAGATGTTCTAACTCATGAGCTACATACATAGAGACCTACTGGAATCCTTACGCTTAAACTAGAAAGAGAACAAAAAAACTGAACCTAACTATGCAGCAGAGAGAGATAGCATGGGGGGACGACCTATGGACCAAATTGTCCTTCACCAGATCATTCAAGGGAGCACAACAGCAGTAGCAGAACTTGCATGTTGCTTCACACAACTAGATCGGAGCAACCTGCAAAGGAACACACTAATTAGATGGGGAGATGGAGAAGAAGAAGATAAGAGAAGTGGAGGAGCAAGTGACGAACCTAAGATGGTGCTGCTCCTCCTAGGTCGCCATGGACAATCTGATCCCCACATAATCTTTCTCGCCCTTCCTTCACAAAACCAGATCAGCTCTCTTCACGAACCTGCAAAAAAAGCAATCATATGCAAGATACGTTAAGTGTACCTGAAATGTCTATAGAGTATGGAGTGAATAAAAGATAGTCTTGCCGGATTCATCAAATGCAATGGTTTGAATGGACCTTGAGGATCCCACCTATTTATTCCAGAAGCAGTATCATCATTAGTAACCAATCAGATGCAAAGGAAAAACTTGTTGCGCCCTTCGCTTTGAGCATCTTAACATACAGACTATGCTAAGTGATGCACTAGCAGGGTAACACCAAAGAGCAAAAGCCTTAGGCAGAATCCATTGCCACAGAGATGCATTCGCAACTACAGCCCAATCTTATAGGATTATAACGTGAACATGAACTGGCCAATACTTATTAGAACCAAGAATCGCATGACACATAGCACCACAGAGTATGTACAGAAACCCCACAACTTGCTCGCAAGTTGCAACACAGCTAATAAGTACTAGAAAGCACGCTTATAGCCAATAAGATCTGTTCTTCCTGATTTGCTTAAATACTGAGAAAATTAGTACAAGTGTGATCTTGTCGATGTTTCTGGGCTCATATGATATGATGAGTTGACCGGAAGGCACCTAGAATACTGCTAGGTGGGATTCCAGATTAAAATGTTATACTATTTCGGTAGAGTAAACCGGATTGAGTGCTACTACTGTATCATGCAACATCTTTTAAAAGTTTCTTCTGGTTCTGAGGCGGCCATGTAGCGACCGAGGTCGTCCCATGGTGGTGGAGCCATGTATGCGTTGTGAACCCACGTACGTGTCTTATCTCAAAGAAATAAACCGGCAGCAGCAGGTCGCACACTTGTTCAAGTGCAGCAGTTCTCTTCACCTACCAGGGTTCCATGGTGCCGGTTTCATTCAATCCTCTACACCTAGCCATATCTTTTGTCTACCAACAGGGAATAAATTCTGCACCTACTAATCTTATCTTATCTCAAAGAAGACTTGACGACCATGAATGACGACGGCGGGTGAAATGAAAATGAAAGGAGAGGAAAGGCAAGGCTCACTCACGTCATTGGCGAAGAAGACGCGGCTGTAGGTCTAGCTGCCGGCGGGGTAGATCTAGGAGTTGGCGATGAAGCAGAGGTTGCTGCGGCCGGGACGTCGTGGAGGGTGACGGTCTTGAGCAGGAACTCGGGGCTGTGGTAGTTGTTGACGACGATGGCGCCGCGCCTGTGGGTCTTTCTCCGCGGCTCCGCGACGCGAAGCAAGCGGAAGGAGAAGCCCACTGCTGGAACGCGCGCATGGAGGGGAAGGTCGTCGCTAAAGAAGGAGTAGAGTGAGGAAGCCCGCTCCCTGCTCGACGTCCTCGTGTCGGATCCGGCGCGCGGTAGACGTCGCCGGCCTTGGTTCGTGGAGGCCCCTTGACGGCGGGGGAGGGAGGTCGCTTGCTCAGGAGATCGATTGATGACGACGGCGCCTGGACGGAGAAGTGAGGGGAACTGGGTGGTGGCGGCGATGTGGGAGTAGAGTGGGAGCGCGTGAGGTGGATCTGGAGCGCTAGGTTTCGACGGAGCGTTGTGGGGAAGGAGGGGGCAGCGACGGGGGGCCGTCATCATCGATATGGATGAGGAGGTGCGGATCCGGCGATGTGGGGGCAGTGAGGTCAGGGCGGTGGGTGAGGAGGAAGGGTTGCCGCGCGGGAGAGGACTGGATCGGGAGGGGGGCAGCGGCGGCGCGGAGATGGGAGGAAGCGATCAACCTGAGCTAGGGTTTGGGCTGCGGGTGGGGGGTATCCCTTTTTGTTTTCTTTTTTATTTTTTTTGTAGAAAGATGGATGGATGGATATGGGATGGATGGATGGATGGACGCCATGTCATCACTCCGTGGGAAGTGTTCTGATTGGTTCGGAAAATCAATGGTTTAAAATAGTTTTGAACTTTTAAAAATAGAGGGATTTTGTGAAGTAGATATCAAAAATATTTTTCAAAAGGGCACCACACAAATTTTCACTAGAGTTAGACCACATTTTATGGATAAGGACCCATTTGGATGCATTTCTGATCTTTCTAGCTATTTTTAATCATTTTCCGAGTGCCCGAAAGGAGGTTTTTTTGTGAAGGAACTACCAAATAATTGTTGCAAAATTGGACCAAATCAATTTTCTAAAATACTAGGCCATATTTAATGCACAATTGACCAAATGGTTGGGTGTAAAAATTTTTGATCCACCTCTCGTGAAAAAGTCAAATTTCCGCTGATTCAGTTGGAAGCAGGTCAAATTTGAACTGAAGCTGCCTCATAGTTTGCTATTTATTTTTTCTAAAAATCATTTCTAGGTACATAAGTATCTATTTAATCAGAGAAACACCAAAAGTTTTCCAAGATTCAACCACTAGCTAGGAACAGTCAAGCCCGCCGTTTTGACCGCATTTTGAAACGGGCATAAAAAATTCAAAACAATCAAAAAAATGGAAAACCTTCGCATTGTGTCATTATATGTGGCCAAGTTCCCAGGAAAAATAACAAACTTGTAATACGACAATTATTTTAAGAAAGTGTTCTCAGAAATGAGGTATCACGTGTGGAGATCAATGGCTTTCAAGCCAAGTGATCAATCTTACGGCCACATTCATGGCATAGTTTGTCCAAATGATCTCATATTGTGCACAAGGGTGCATATTGGAATGGCAAACAATGTTGCCTAAGGAAGTTTTCTTTTTCTTTGGACGAAAGAACCATTTTCCATTTTTCGAGTGCCCAAAAGGAGGTTTTTTTGTGAAGGACCTCCCAAATAATTGTTGCAAAATTGGACCAAATCATTTTTCTAAAATACTAGTCCATATTTAATGCACAATTGGCCAAATGGTTGGGTGTAAAAAAAATGTATCCACCTCTGGTGAAAAAGACAAATTCCCGCCGATTCAGGAGGAAGCGGGTAAAATTTGAACTGCAGCTGCCTCATAGTATGCTCTTTATTTTTTCCAAAAATCATTTCTAGGTACATAAGTATCTATTTAATCAGAGAAATACCAAAAGTTCTCCAAGATTCAACCACTAGCTAGGAACGGTCATTCCCGCCGTTTTGACCGCATTTTGAAACAGGCATAAAAAATTCAAAAAATTGGGAAACCTTCGCATTGTGTCATGATATGTGGCCAAGTTCCCAGAAAAAATAATAAACTTGTAATATGGCAATTATTTTAAAAAAGTGTTCTCAGAAATGAGCTATCATCTCTGAAGATTCATGGCTTTCAAGCCAAATGATCAATCTTATGGTCACATTCGTGGCATAGTTTGTTCAAATGATCTCATATTGTGCACAAGGGTGCATATTGGAATGGCAAACAATGTTGCCTCAGGAAGTTTTCATTTTTTTGGACGAAAAAACCATTTTCATTTTCCGAGTGCCCGAAAGGAGGTTTTTTTGTGAAGGAACTACCAAATAATTGTTGCAAAGTTGGACCAAATCAATTTTCTAACATACTAGGCCATATTTAATGCACAATTGACCAAATGGTTGGGTGTAAAAAGTTTTGATCCACCTCTCGTGAAAAAGACAAATTTCCGCCGATTCAGGTGGAAGCGGGTCAAATTTGAACTGCAACTGCCTCATAGTTTGCTATTTATTTTTTCCAAAAATCATTTCTAGGTACATAAGTATCTATTTAATCAGAGAAACACCAAAAGTTTTCCATGATTCAACCACTAGCTAGGAACGGTCAAGCCCGCCGTTTTGACCGCATTTTGAAACGGGCATAAAAAATTCAAAAAAAATCAAAAAAATTGGGAAACCTTCGCGTTGTGTCATTATATGTGGCCAAGTTCCCAGGAAAAATAACAAACTTGTAATACGGCAATTATTTCAAAAAAGTGTTCTCAGAAATGAGTTATCATCTCTGAAGATTCGTGGCTTTCAAGCCAAATGATCAATCTTATGGCCACATTCGTGGCATAGTTTGTTTAAATGATCTCATATTATGCACAAGGGTGCATATTGGAATGGCAAACAATGTTGCCTAAGGAAGTTTTCATTTTCTTTGGACGAAAAAACTATTTTTCATTTTCCGAGTGCCCGAAAGGAGGTTTTTTTGTGAAGGAACTACCAAATAATTGTTGCAAAATTGGACCAAATCAATTTTATAAAATACTAGGACATATTTAATGCACAATTGACAAAATGGTTGGGTGTAAAAAGTTTTGATCCACCTCCCATGGAAAAGACAAATTTCCATCATTCAGTTGGAAGCGGGTCAAATTTGAACTGCAGCTGCCTCATAGTTTGCTATTTATTTTTTCCAAAAATCATTTCTAGTTAGATAAGTACCTATTTAATCATAAATACATGGTTTGGTGGCGATACGTTGAGGTTTGGGCGGTGGCCGAGGGCCCCATCTCTAGAGCGCGTAAACTCGCATGCCCGCCGCGTGGTCACCGCGTGACCGTGGCGTTGCCATGTGTTTTGGGTGGCCTAGACATGTCTAGTGGGTTGGGCACTCCCCAGGTAGGTGCTAGGAAGAAAATTACAACATAAGATTCTCACGAGGAGACCGATCGGTGCTCAAACATGAATTAGCAGCCAAGTGTTTGATTAGAGGTACAGGATATGTACATGGCTAATCGGCATGAGTTTTGGCTGAGGATGATCAGTTACTAAGAAGACCATCTTCACAAATTTTCAGCTCAAAAGGAGGAGCCTAGGTGGTACTTGCTTTGCAAACTACCACACTGGACATAAATACGTATGTTGAAGCTCGGCTCAAAATAATGAATAGATTGAGCTGGCATTTGGTGGAGGATGTTTATTTGGGCATAGGAAAGCACTGTAGAAAATGGATACTATTTGGACATGCCAAAGTGGTACTTCCTTCACAAACTATTGTTTTGAACAAAATAGGAAAATGAATTATTTTTGAACTAGGCAAGGAAGGTTTTTACATATTTGACGAAGATATGACCCAAAGAATTTATGAGATTTTTTTGGGAATTTTGGGAATGACAGAAATATAGGTAGCTTCACAACCTAGGGCAAAACTGCCACATGGACATGACACATAGGCAAAACTGATGAGGTGGCGCCTAGTCATAGCAACCCACCACAATTTACAAGGCTATGACCATCTATATTGGTCGTTAACAACTACAAATAAGGCAGCGGACTAGCGTTGTTTGCTTTATGACCTTTTCGTGTGAGGAAATTACGACCTTTCTGACCAAAATGGTCGCAATGGTTTAGGGTTTGGAGCCCCCCGAACAGCTTTTGACCATAGTGTTACAAGGTTGACAAATGGCAATGTTACTAGATAAACAAATGTCAATATTTCCAGTTTGACAAATGGCAACATACCTGTAAGTGCATCTAGTGCCACCCCTAGTTAGTTTTGGAGTATTGACGATAAACCTGGTTGGGGGACTAATGTGTTTGTGAGACTTGCAGGATAACACAGCTAGTAGTCCCTCACTGATTCGGTTTACCTACCGGAGATGACCCCTAAAAATGTATGAAGACATTGAAGACAAAGGTGTTATGTGAAGGTATTCACATTGAAGACTATGACAAGAGAAGACATTGTGTGAATACTATGGAGCGCGAAGACTTAGTTGTTTTGTTGTTTCGTTTCCTTCTTTGTTGAGTCATAGGAACCACTGTACTGTTAAGTGGGTCCAAGTGAACCAGTCAGAATGACTGAAGTGATGCTTAACCAAAATCCTATGTCTTCGAGCGAAGACAATGAGAGCAAATCTTATCCAGAGCTGGATAAGTCAGCTTTGCTTGTAGCCCAAGTAAAGTTGCCGTGTGTGTTTGAAATCTGACCGTTGGAACACGTGTCAGTTCCTTAGTGACCCAGGGTCATTTCGGACAAATCAGGTCGGGTTGCCTAGTAGCTATAAATAGCCCACCCCCTACACCATAAATTGGTTGGCTGCTCAGAGTTAGTGCACGGCTTTTGTCATTTGAGATCAACCCACCTCGAAGCCTTTGAGAGAGAAATCCTTGCGAGGACAAAGCCCTAAACACCCAGAGCCAAGGAGTGTTAGGCATCACTTAAGTCTTCTTGTCTGTGTGATCTGAAGACTTATTACACTTGAGGACTGTGAATCCTCCAGCCGGTTAGGCGTCGTGTTCTGAGCATCCAAGATTCATTGTGGATCGCCGGTGAACAAAGTCTGTGAAGGTTTGGAAGTCTACCTTGAAGACTTACCAGAGTAATTGGGCGAGGACTGGGTGTCCTTAGCTCAAGGGGAATAAGGTGAAAACGCGGTCTTCTGAGTTAAATCTCAGCCTCCCTAACCAGACATACACTTGTCGCAGCAACTGGAACTGATCCAACAAATCATTGTCTTCTACAAGTCACTGGTTCTATCCTCTCCCTCTCTTTACTTACAGTTTGTCTTCATGAAGTCATTGCCTGCTAGCATTACCTGTTTGACTTCACTATGTGAACAATGTCATTGTTTGGCTTCATACTATCTTCCGTCCTGATCTTTACTACCTAGTTGCTATTAGTCTTTGTGCTTTCACTTCATTGAATACTTGACTTTGGCTTGCCTAGTGTAGTCTACCTTCCGCTGCATATCATAAGACTTTCATAAAAATCGCCTATTCACCCCCCTCTAGTCGATAACTAGCACTTTCAATTGGTATCAGAGCAAGGTACTCCCTTGTTATGTGTGATTCAGTTTAACCACCTTGAGTTTTAGCTATGTCGACTGCAGGGATAATCAAAGTCTCCGTTGCGTGCCCCGTCTTCGATGGAACTGAATATCCCTATTGGAAGAATAAGATGCGCATGCGTCTTGAAGCCATTGATGTCGACCTCTGGTATGTCGTCAAGAATGGCGTTCCCAAGGCTGGAGAAGGTGTCATCGCTACTGATGTCAAGAAGTTCGTTCAACTGGATTCCACTGCCAAGAACATCATTTGTGGTCATCTGACCAAAGGACAGTATGGCTGTGTGAGTGCTCTAGAAACATCCAAGCTAGTCTGGGACTGGCTCTCCAAGGTCAACAAAGGCGTCTCAACCGAGAGAGGTCAAAGGATCAGTGTCCTTCGCAACCTCTTCAACCACTTCAAGACAAGCGACAATGAGAATGTCCAGCTCACGTTTGATCGCCTCACTAACATCACAAATGAGCTTCAAGCTCTCGTCGCTACTGAGATCACCAAGCATGAAATCGTGAAGACACTCCTGAGATCGCTTGACACCTCATTTGACACCCTAGCCCTGATGATTCAAGAACGTCCTGACTTCAAGGCACTCGCTCCGTCTGACATACTTGAAAGGCTCAACACACATGAGTTTCAGCTCTTTGAGAAAAGAGATATCTACGGTCCCAACTATGGCCGAACTCGCGCCTTGAAGGCAAAAGCTGTTTCCTCATCTAAAGAAGAATCTGACTGCAGTTCTCATGATCCTGAAGACATTGGAAAGGAGCTTGCTATGCTTGTGAAGAAGTTCCAGAAATTCACCAAGAAGAAAGACTTCAGAAAGTCTTCACGATCCAGCTCAAGGAATGATGAAGCTTCTGCTCATGACTACATCTCTGAGTGTCCGCAGTGGGACAATGAGAAGAAGAAGAAGAAGAAGAAGAAGAAGAAGAGCAAGGAATATGATTCTGACGACAAGAAGAAGAAGAAATACTCAAAGTCTTCTTCCAAGTCTTCCTCAAGGTCTTCATCACACAATAAGAGCTCATCTGGCAAGGCTCGTGCATTTGTTGGCAAGGAAATGGATTCAGAGGAGTCTGCTTCTGAGGAGGCGGAGGTGGAGTTTGAGGAGGAGTCCGATTCTGGCGTTGCGATTCTAGCTGCAGCTTACGTTGCCAAGTCCATCTTCAACACTGAAGACAATGATTTCTTCACCGACGCCAATGGTGATGACAAGGACAACTCTACTCCCACCTATTGCTTCATGGCACGTGGTGCCAAGGTAAACTAACGCAATACTCACTATCAAACATCCAGTTAAGATGACTCTGATTGTGATGCCAAACCCAGCTACAAAACACTTGCTAAAATTGCAACTGAACAACAGAAAGCTTCATGTTAAGTATGAGGAACTTGAAAGTCATCATGAAACTCTCTCAACAACTCATGAAAAGCTTTCCTATGATTATCTTCAAAGGAAGCAAGAACTTGGGAAATTGAGAGTGGCTCATGAAGATCTTCAAAAGGAAAACGAGTCACTTCGCGTTGAACAGATCACTCCCGCTCATGAAGGATTTGAACCACCATGTCTTAAATGCCTTGAGCGTGATAACGCTACTTCTGTTGCTGAGTGTTCTACTGCTGTTACTGTTGCAATATCTTCAACTGCTGATGTGGTAACTAACCCCTCTGCTGAGGATGCCACTACTATTGTTGATGAAAATGCTAGGTTGAAGACATTGCTTGAAACAGGGATGTTCAAAAGTCTCAAAGGGCATCAGACATTATGCGATGTCCTCAAAAGGCAGATTCTGAACCGAAACCCTAGGAAAGAGGGTGTTGGGTTCGAAAGGAAAATGAATGCTGATGGCTCTTACTGGAAACCTGAGCAGTACCCCAAAACCACGTGGGTTGCCGCAAAGGAACCTTTAGTGGATCCATCCACCCTATCTGGCTTCACTTGTGCTAATCCCATTGTCATTGATGAATCCTTTGATGCAAAATATAAATTGTTTAAGAATCAGAATGGTGAAGTGTTTGCCAGGTATATTGGTACTAACTGCAGGTATAGGCCACCTGTGAAGAAAGTCTGGGTGCCGAAAAAATGTCTGGAGAATCTTCCTGTGAATGTCGTCATGACACCACAAAGGAAGAAGACATACCTCATACCATAGGCTTCATACAGACAGAGGACTCACCTGAGTCGCACTAACGCAAATGTTTTGCAGGGAAACCATACTCAGGCCTATGAATATGAGCGTGTTTCATGGAACCGCCATGTTCATAAGACCCAGAACTACTCTGCTTACTCTTATGAATACTATATTCCTACTGCAAGACTGTTTGCCAGGGCTCCAAAGCCAAAGTTCTCAGATGCTGCACTAAGACTCATTGCTTCGAAGCCACCCTTGAAGATGTGGATGGCTAAGAAAGCTTAACTCTTTTTTGCAGGGAAAGGTCTCCAGTCAAAAATCAAAGGCGTCTGAAGCTATTGCTAGGGACCTAAAACATCTAGCAGGGTGCAAGATCAAATGCCCAAATGGTCTTATTATGTATTTTGTTCATGTGTCGCTTTCTACTTGTCCTATTAGTCCTAACCTCAATCTAAGCTTTCATAATCCACTTGCTCGTCAAATGTTTATGCTTCACATTGCTCTTCGTGAAGCCTATCCCCCTAACAGTACTGCAAGGTATGACACCAGCGGCTTCAGAATGGATTATTGATAGTGGATGTACTAATCACATGACTAGCGAACGAAGTCTTCTCATGGACTCAACCTTACGTCTATCTGACAAGAGTCACATCACATTTGCTGATACTGGTAAAAGCAAGGTATTGGGTCTAGGTAGAGTTGCAATCTCAAGGGATCAGCACTTGGATAAAGTGATGCTTGTTGAATCCCTTGGTTTCAACTTAATGTCTCTCTCAATGCTTTGCGATTTAAACATGATTATGATGTTTGGAAAATATCGTTGCCTTGTTCTAATGGAATCTGACAAGTCTCTAGTCTTTGAAGGGTATCGGAAAGATGATTTGTACATGGTAGATTTCTCAGCAGGACCACAGCTTTCCATATGTGTTCTTGCAAAGCTTTAGAATGTTGGCTCTAGCATCGGAGGCTAGGGCATGCAGGCATGAGGAATTTGCACATTCTTGCAAAGAAGAAGCATATCATTGGCATCGAGGGCGTCAAGTTCAAGAAGGATCACTTATGCGGTGCCTGCGAAGCTGGAAAGATGACGAGGGCCAAGCATCCCTCGAAGACAATCATGACAATGACTCAACCCTTCGAACTGCTACACATGGACCACTTCGGTCCCACTCACTACTCAACTCTTACTACTATTGCTTGTCTCTATGGCTTCGTCATTGTTGATGATTATTCAAGATATACATGGGTGCATATAATCCTCTACAAGACTGAAGTGCAGGATGTCTTCAGACGCTTCGCCAATCGAGCCATGAACAACTATTGCGTCAAGATCAAGCTCATCAGAAGTGACAATGGCACTGAATTCAAGAACACCGGCCTCGACACTTATCTTGATACTTTGGGCATCACTCATGTGTTCTCAGCTCCATACACGCCACAGCAGAATGGCATCATGGAACGCAAGAACAGAACACTCATTGAGATGGCCCGGACGATGCTCGATGAATACAAGACTCCAAGAAAGTTCTGGTCTGAAGCCATTGATACTGCATGCCATATCATCAACTGTGTTTATCTTCACAAGCTTCTGAACAAAACATCCTATGAGCTCCTCACTGGTAAGAAGCCAAATGTCAGTTACTTCAGAGTATTTGGTGCCAGGTGCTAGATCAAGGATCCACATCACACTTCAAAATTTGCACCGAAAGCACATGAAGGTTTTATGCTTGGATATGGAAAGGATTTGCACTCCTACAGAGTCTTCAACCTCTTTCACTATAAACTGGTTGAAACTGTGGATGTGCGGTTCGATGAGACTAACTGCTCACAAAGAGAGCACCTACCAAATGTACTAGATGAAGTTCCATCCAGTGAATCCATCAAGCTTATCAGAACTGGAGAAATCATACTGTCCGAAGCACAGCCCGAAGGGGAACCCATCATCTCTGCACCTGATCAACCTGAAGACAATCCTTCAAACGATGACAATCATCAGCAAGAGCAGAATCTTTGTCCTGTTCATCCTCGTGTTGCAAATGAAGTACAGATTCAGAAAATAATTGATAGCATCGATGCACCTGGTCCACTCGCTCGTTCAAGGCCAACACAACTAGCAAATTTCTATGGGCACTTCGCATTCGTCTCAATATCTGAACCCAAGAAAGTTGATGAAGCCTTCATGGAACCTAAATGGATTCAAGCTATGCAAAAAGAGCTTCAACAATTTGAGCTGAATACTGTATGGGAACTGGTCAAGCGTCCTGATCCTCATAAGCACAATATCATTGGCACTAAATGGATATATCACAACAAGAAAGATGAGCATGGTCAAGTTGTCAGAAACAAAGCTCGCCTCATTACTCAAGGATACACCCAAGTTGAAGGAATTGACTTCGATGAAACATTTGCTCCTGTGGCTAGGCTTGAAGCTATATGCATACTGCTAGCCTATGCAAATCATCATAACATTCTTCTGTATCAAATGGATGTGAAGAGTGTTTTCTCAATGGCAAGATTGAAGAAGAAGTGTATGTTGCACAACCGCCTGGCTTTGAAGATCGAAAACATCCTGACATGGTTTATAAGCTCAACAAGGCACTGTATGGCCTCAAACAAGCCCCTCGTGCTTGGTATGACACACTCAAGGACTTCCTGAAGAGCAAAGGCTTCAAACCTGGTTCCCTGGATCCCACACTCTTCACGAAGACATATGATGGTGAATTGTTTGTGTGCCAAATATATGTGGATGACATTATCTTTGGCTGCACTAATCAGAAATACAGTGATGAGTTTGGATACATGATGCAAGAGCAATATCAGATGTACATGATGGGTGAGTTGAAGTTCTTCCTTGGTCTTCAAATACGACAGCAACGCAACGGCATCTTCATATCTCAAGAGAAATACCTCAAAGATTGTCTGAAGAAGTTTGGAATGCAAGAATGCAAAGGTTACACGATGCCAATGCCAGCTAAACACCATCTGGGTCTCGACAACAATGGTAAAGAGTTTGATCAAAAGGTATACTGCTCCATGATTGGTTCTTTGCTTTATTTATGTGCATCTAGGCCAGATATCATGCTTAGTGTTTGCATGTGTGCCCGATTCCAAGCGACACCAAAGGAATCGCATCACTTAGCGGTGAAGCGAATTCTTCGATATTTGGCTCACACCCCAACACTAGGATTATGGAATCCAAAGGGCTCAGAGTTTGATCTAGGTGGATTCTCGAATGCTGATTATGCTGGTGACAAGGTGGATCACAAGTCTACATCAGGCACATGTCACTTTCTGGGACGATCACTTGTATGTTGGTCTTCAAAGAAGCAGAACTGTGTATCTCTCTCCACTGCTGAATCTGAATCCATTGTTGTTGGGTCTTGCTGCGCTCAGCTTCTATGGATGAAGCAAACACTCCAAGACTATGGCATTCATCTGAAGCAAGTGCCACTCTACTGCGACAATGAAAGCGCCATCAAGATTGCTAACAACCCAGTTCAGCACTCGAAGACAAAGCACATTGAAATTCGTCATCACTTTCTCAGAGATCATGTCATGAAGGAAGATATTGATATCATACACGTCAACACTGAAGAGCAACTGGCAGATATCTTCACAAAGCCCTTGGATGAGAAAAGCTTTTGCAAGTTACGGTGTGAGCTAAATATCTTGGAATCCTCAAATGTCCTGTGATCAGGCACACATCCTAACACTTATGCATGTTGATGACTTAGATATGCAACACACGAAGTAAAGTATATCTTCAATCAATGAAGACTTACATTCTGAGTGTGAATACATTAACGTGGAATTTGACTTCGGAGCACCATGATAATTGTGCGCCGTGTCTGGGTCTAATACTTCTTATACGGTGGGTAACGCCACCACCAAATTCTTCATGTAGAAGTGTTTTTCTTGTGGCGTTACATTTGCAAAGTCTTCGCATTTTGTTTATCTTCAATGTCCTGATTTGGTTTTTGTCCTCTACAGCATTCACTAATAGCTATGTCTTCTAGTTGCATCTTTTGAACTAAGTGAATGTGATCGGACCCTAACCTTTCTATGCTCCCGTCTCAAGTCTATCTATCCAAATCATTTGCATTCTATTGAAACTGTCGAATGTCTTCGCTGTGTCCTTGTCAGCAAGAGATACAGAGACAAACATTAAATCTGTTTTAAATGCTCAATCCTTTTGCCTGAAACCCGGAGAAGCGGGAACGACCACCCGACAATCCAGGCGTGCGTGGGAACGTGTAACAACCTCCAATGTGTTGCATGATTGCCATGTGTCCTACAGATGTGAACCGCCAGGGGCACCTGTGTAATAACACTTTGCCGTCCCTATCCCTATAAATACACGCCTCACCCTAGTCATTATCTCTTCTTCCACTTATCTCTCTCTCGCACAAACCCTAGCGCCACCGCTAGCCCTCGACGACACCGGCGACGAAGCGCTTAGCTGTCGCGACCTCACCGACGCCGTCCTCACGCCAGCCGCGGACATCGTCTTCTCTGTCGTCGTTGTAGGTGTCCTCCGTCGCCAAGTTAGGGCACGGAAGATTGAACTGCTCGGCCTCATCTCCTACTCTGTCTAGCAGTTCGTCGAGTGGTAAATAACAACTCTTTTTACATTTTTGATCTGATAGATTCATCCTTTTCAACCACAAGTGGTTTCTGTCCCTACAAAGTTGGATCTATCTCATTCTGCATCTCATAGCATGCCTAGTATGTTCACTTATGCTTCACAAAGTAGTTAGATTCCTCACTTGTACTTATTCGTGGATTCGTACAATCTGGAACCAACTCTCTACATATGAGTGAATGTCTTCGCACTATGAGGTCAATGTCTTCTAAACTGATTTATCTTCAAAATCTTCTGAGAATGCATACGACCTCTTCCCCTTCCCTCGCACCTCTAATGCTGTCACGGGTACATGTCCATGGGAGAATCCCTTGGTTCTCATAGTCTGCATTCATTTGCAGAGTTCTTACAGCATCATATAAATTCTCCTAAAGCCAGTTCTTGTCTGACAAGTAGACGGAAGACCTTGCCAGTGTTGAAGCCTTTCAGTCTAAACTTCATGGCAACAGAAAAATCAATCAGGAAGGGCGGCAGACAGCGTCGTGGAAACACGGCTAAGGACCTGCCACCGGAGCTCTATGAGTTATACAAGTCAGATCAATAAGAGACCTATGGAGAACGCAAGAACCGAATCCAATGGATTTGAAGACATTGGGCAGAGGAATGGTTCAAGTACAGATTCTTCACCAACGAATATGCTGAGAAGAATGCCATAAAGGGCCCTTGGGGAGATATAATATACAAAGGTCTTCATCCCAAGTCGAAGTCCGAAGCTATTGCTCAGGGGTTCTACCCCTGCATGATTCGTGGACCTCAGCCTACAAACGCCGACCCATCCTCTCTGTTATGGTGTCATGAAGATAATCTCTTCAAGCGCAACTTTTAGTTTGCAAAGAACTCGGCCAAGGAAAACAAGAAGTCTTTGGGATTAGACTTCAACCCAGGCCCCTCTGCACCACGTGCCGATGGCACATGAGAAGCTGAACCCAATCTTGTTGGGCCCTTCTACAACTTAGAAGTTCTCATCACTCACATAATGATTTAGGGGGCAGACGTGGATCAACCTGCAGACAACACTGATTCTGATGAAGCGCCTGCACCACCGAAGCCTGTGAAGCAAATGAAACCCAAGGCTTCAAATCCCTCTTCGGTACCAAAGGCTTCAAAGCCCCCATCTGCACGAAAGGTCTCACGGGCGAAGCCTCTGGCCACTGCACCTCCTGAAGCCAGTGTGCAGTCTGAAGATCTCTCACGCATCTCCAAGTATGCCAAGTTGAAAAAGCCCATGCAACCCACTGGTCAAGCACTGACCCCTGCTGCTGTTTTGAGAAACAAGAATGACGCCATTGATCTGTCCAGCGATGACGATCTTGGCGATGATGCTCTTGAGCGGTTGATAAAGAGCAAGCAAAAGGCGGAAATCTTCAATGATCTTCCCCTCTTTGATGTGGAAATCTTGCACAAGTTTATTGATGAGTGGTTTGACAGCCCAGATGTTAGTTTTGATGATCTTCAACTTCCAATTGGCCTCAGCGTCTCTTTCCATGGAGCCATTGGTCCTGAGCTGGCTCTTGCCCAGAAGATCGTTGAGCTGAAGCACAAGATTGACTATGAGAAGGCTCAGTTCAAGAAGCACATGGCCAACCTCAATGAAGACATTCAAAATTTCAAGGTCATGCTGCATGAGCTCAAGGAGGCATTCCACAAGAAACGAGAAGAAGCAAAAGGTTCTCGTGACCGCATGAAGAATCTGGCTGCCAAATGTGTTCAAGGCTACAATGAAGCGGAAAAGCGCAAGGCTTTGGGGCGACCAGGCATCGACCCCATAATGGTTGTCAAGAAGAAGAAGAAGCCAGCTGTGGCAGAACCAGAAGCATCACGGCAAGAAGAACCTCGCATTGTCTTCCCAGCTAGTATGACAGGCTCGAAGCATAAGGTCCCCACAGTGGCTTCGGAGTTCAAGATAACAAGGGCAGCTGAAGCCGAAGCTAGAAAGCGCAAGACCAAAGCCACCATTGATGATGCTCCCCCAACCACGAAAAGGAAAACGAAGAAGAGAGACCGGGCTGCTTCCACAGAGCCAATTTTTGTTGCTCGTCCTGCGTCTAAACGTCATGAACGTCGTCTGGTAGTTCATGAGCCTGCTTCCACAGAGGCTCCTGAAGCTGAAGAGGATCCACCTATTGACCCCACAACAGCTGAAGACATTGGTCCTCCGTAGCGACCTGACCTCAGATGGTCAAGTCTCTATGCTTCAGTGTCATCCCTGGATCGGTAATGCTGACACACACAGTACTCAAATGATTTATAATAGAGTAGCAAGCACACACTTATTACATTGGATGTCTCAAGAGAGAACTTATTACAATAATATGGCTTAAGGCCATCTAATACGATAACAGCGGAAGGTTTGGAAGATCAAGTGAGTCCATCAATTCCAACGGCATAGCTGAGCTGCACGGCAACGACCTAACGAACCTTACTCCTCATTTGAAAAGTCTGCAACATAATACATTGCAGCCCGAAAATGGGTGAGCACATGGAATATGCTGGCAATGTAACATTGTAGATCAAGAACAGCATAATGCTATCACTACATGCACATTTGGCTGGTGGAAAGCTCTATGGTTACAGTTTTGCGAAAAGCCAATTTTTCCCTACAACAAAGGAATAGATTTTATTTAAATATCATGGTAGTTGAAACATCATTGAGAAGGTTCCTCCAACTCAATCCCAATTAAAGTGATTAACAACCCAACAATATTAATTAAGAGTGATGAGATACATGTGATAATCCAAGTACTAGATACTCAAGAATTGTCCATAACTAGGGACATGGCTAACCATGATTAGATTATACACTCTGCAGAGGTTTGCGCACTTTTCCCCACAAGACTCGATCGCCTCCGTTTCATTTCTCGCACTACAGGGTGTTTGAGAAACGGATGACCGAGACACAGTCTTTCAGAAACATTAACTCTCTACTCTGGACAGACCATACCAAACCTACATCCCACTACTTGCTGATCTGCCTCTTCAAGAGCTTCACGTAACTTACTCAACTATGCTAGAGCCCATAATAGCTTGTGGCTGCACACGGAAGTTTCTAGCATGAATCATCTCAGTTCCCTTTGAGCCTGGGTGGCGGTCCGTAGGAAGATCACACGGGCACTCCGGGATTTCCAAAAAAATACAGGCAACACTGGGTACTCCAGGTGCCTCAATCCACCCAGATGTTTGATTAAGTTGCCACCTTAAGTTGAACCATTAATTAACAAGCTCACATCTTTCATGTATTTCACTCAAACCCAAACCACGTCTACAAGCATAGCATAGCATACTATATATAAGCAACGCGTAGAGTAACTACCAAGGGTTTCAATGTAACAGTGCAATAGCTTCTACCTCATCAACTACTTCCCAACCCACAAGTTAATAACATCCTAATCGTGCAATGTTTGGGGATTGAGACTAATGCATAAAAACTAGGTGATAAAAGGGATATGATCAAAGTGTTACTTGCCTTGCTGACGATCTGCGAAACCTAGGGACTCGTAGTAGCACGCTTCGCACTCCGGGTGTTCTATCGCAAGCAAACAATAGCATACATAAGTAACAAGAAATGATGCACAAGCAAAACTCAAACAAAATAGGTTGATCAGAAGTTTCAACTTAAGAACTCCGGTTCGCAAAAAGAATCAAATCAAATGGAGCAATGAAACTCAAACGGCGAAAGAAAGAAGCTTCGTTTACTAATCTGAAACTAGGTCAAATTTTACAGTAGAGAAAAATTGTTTGAGTTGGTTAAGAGGAAAGAGGGTTTCGAGACGAAACTCCAGGCGCTTGAATCGCCTAATTCCGACTAACGAGCGAAAAGAAAAACAAAAACTAAGATCGGATCAGAAATCACGATCAGAGAAAATCACGGAATAAATCAGATAAAAGAAAACTGATGAATAGACTAACGAACGAGCGTTCGTTGGCTGTTTCTAATGGGCGAAGAACCGTTCGTTAAAACGATCGCTCGGACGAACGTCCGCCAAATAGAAGAACCGAGAAAAACCGGCGAATCCTAAAAAACGGATCTAGGGTTCTAAAAAAACCGGTCGGTCTTTATAAAAAAACCAGCGGCGGGGCGCGGCGGCTACCTCCGGCGAAAGGTCCGGCGGGGCGGCGGCATAGGGGGCGGCGGCGCTCGGCGGCGGCGCGGACTGCGGCGGCGGGTGGCGGTGCGGCGGCGGCGCGGACTGCGGCGGCGGCGGCGGCGGCAGGCGGCGGCGCGACGGCGGCGGCTTGGCTGCGGCCGCGGCGGCTTGGCGCGGCGCGGGCGGCGGTGGTGTGGTGGGGTGTTGGGGGCGGGGGTGGCGGCGTATATAAGGGCGGGGCGAGGTGGCTTGGAGGAGGGGCAAGACGCGGCGGCGGAGAGGAGTCCGGCTCGGCGGCGGCGGCGGCGCTCACGGGGAAGGCGGCGGCGGCGGCCTGGCGCGGCTGGGCCTTAGGCCCAGTCGGCGCGGGAACCTCTTTTTTTTAAATAATTTCGCCGACCGAAATAAATCCTAGAAAAATAAATAAAAATTTAAAAATGCCAAAATAAATTTTCACCGTCTAAATAAAATATTTAGAATGAGATGAACATTTTCTTGGTCCTAAAATGCAATTTTGGAAAAAGCGCAATTTTTCTAATGCAAACAAAATTGCAATAAAATCCAAATAAAACAATTATTTGGTTTTAATATTTTTCCTCCAATATTTCAATTATCTTGGAGAAGTCATATTATCTCGTCTCATATATTTTAGTGTGAAATATTTTTGGAGAGAAAATAATTAAAACCAAAAATCCTCGTTTTCAAGATTTGATAGAGATCAAATTTGAAAACCGAGAAATCCCCAACTCTCTTCGAGGGTCCTTGAGTTGCTTAGGATTTCGTGGATCGCGAGACGAAATGCGAATAAAATATGATATGCATGGATGACTATGTATAACATTCCAAATTGAAAATTTGGGATGTTACATCCTCACGACGATGTTGAACATGATGAATTCCTTCCTCAGATTGAGCACAATTTGGTATCATCGCCTGTGCTCACGCACAGCAAGCTCATCAGCATTGGTCTTCCTCTGACACCAACTACTCAGGATGCATCATGGGTTGATCACCCACAACAACAAGACACCCCAAGTACTCCCCAACCACAAGTCACCTCACCAGTGCAAGATGACAATGACTTTGAGGCCCAGCCAACTCCATCCCCACAGGCGTCGCTAGTGTTACGCGGGCTTCGCAAAGGACCAAGGCCCCAAGTCACTCTTCCGAGTGTTCCAGAAGGAGAAGTGCACCACCGATCTGTTGCACGTCAAGTGTTCCAAGATGCCACTCCAACTGTGAACTTCTCTGAGTCTGAAGCCAAAACGGCTGAAGATATTTCGGCTGCATCAGCCGATGAAGAAGAAGAACCACGTGATGAAGAAAGAGTTGCTACACCACCAACCAATCCTAAAGCTATTCTCGAGGAGAACGTGTCCGACCCTCCAGCTCATGTAGTGGAGATTACCAATACTGAGGCGGCCACCAACATCAACCCTAAAGCCAATGACGTTGTCATGGCCGAAGCAAATGTGGCGCCGGAAGCTAGTGTGGTGCCAGATGTCACTGCACCTGAAGCTCATGCTGCTCCTGCTTCAAATCTGCAGCCTGAAGCCAATGCCTCTGCTCCTGTACCACGTACAAGGCCACACACCATCAAGCAAGCATATGATCATGGTCAGCTTGTGACCGTCCGCTGGCCAATTCTAGTTCCTCCACCTGCTGTGGGTCCACAATTTGACTATCATGTCGAGCACAGGCCTCAAGTCCAGAAGCCCAAGCCAAGACTTCCAAGATTCCAAGGCACTGCAACCTCACCTGGGGTCTTCAATGTGAATGGCTTCGTGGCACATAACACCATCTTCGACAGCGCCAAGAACCCATACTCCAAACCTCGTATTTCCTCGGATCAGTTCTGGAGCTATCAGTAGTGCAGCTACTATTCATGCGTCTTATACAATCAAGGGCGCCCATACTCCAAACCTCGTATTTCCACATATGCGTCTCGACACTGGAGCTATAGCTGGCCTGCCCTGTCTAGAAGAAGCGTTGGATTTCTTCAGAGACATTGGACTCCTGCAATTTCTCACAGACAAGGAACACTGGAATGAAGAGCTTCTATTATAGTGTTATGCAACTCTTCACATTCGCGGCTACAACAGGGATCCAAAGACTTGGGTCCTTGAGTAGATGACAGGCAATGTCCATCATGAAGCCAAAGCTCTTGATATCATTGAGCTCACAGCCCTGCCCACTCCTGGTGAATACTATGAACCAGGTTGTCAACAACACTAGAATGCTTTGGAGAGCATTTTTCAGAAGCCAGAACCCAACATGAGCCAAATGCTGAGCATGATGAAGCCTTTGCCTCACGACGCTGAATACCCAACGGACTTCTTTGTCGAAGACCTAGAGTATCTGCCCCATACCATTTACCATATCATCAGGAAAACTCTATGGCCTATCAAAGGACATTCCTCTGCAGCGAAGCTCGAAGGAGCAATGAAGACTTTGGTTTTCTATATCTTCAATGGCTTCAGCTTCAATGCTCAAGACTTCTTCATCAGGCAGTTGGCTGCATCTGGCTCCGACATTTTTGGTCTGAAATTCTATGCTCCATGGGTAAAGCGTCTATCAAGCTTCACTCTGCCTTCAACTATTAGCCGTCTGCGCGCAATCATCTTGTATTCTTGCCAGAGGTTAATCTGTCTATTGAAGCTATTTACCCAGAGACTGCTAAGGATCTGATTTATCTTCACAATGCTGATCGTCAAAGCTTCACCCAGCCCATTGAAGGAGTTCAGGCAGTCTCTTGTGTTTATCCCTTGGCTGGTAACACTGTAAGTGCATCTAGTGCCACCCCTAGTTGGTTTTGGAGTATTGACGACAAACCTGGTTGAGGGACTAATGTGTTTGTGAGAATTGTAGGATAACACACGTAGAAGTTCCTCATTGATTCGGTTTTCCTACCAGAGATGACCCCTAAAATGTATGAAGACATTGAAGTCAAAGGTCGTATGTGAAGACATTCACATTGAAGACTATGAAAAGAGAGGACATCGTGTGAAGACTATGGAGCGCGAAGACTTAGCAGTTTCGTCGTTCTGTGTTTTTCTTTGTTGAGTCATAGGAACCACCGTACTGTTAAGTGGGGTCCAAGAGAACCAGTCAGAATGACTGAAGTGATGCTTAACCAAAATCCTATGTCTTCGAGTGAAGACAATGAGAGCAAATCTTATCCAGAGTTGGATAAGTCAGCTTTGCTTGTAGCCCACGTAAAGTTGCCGTGTGTGTTTGAAATCTGACCGTTGGAACACGTGTCAGTTCCCTAGTGACCAAGGGTCATTTCGGACAAATCAGGTTGGGTTGCCTAGTGGCTATAAATAGCCCACCCCCTACAACCGTCAACGGTTGGCTGCTCAGAGTTAGTGTACGGTTTTTGTCGTTTGAGAGCAACCCACCTTGAATCCTTTGAGAGAGAATTCCTTGCGAGGATAAAGCCCTATCCACCCAGAGCCAAAGAGTGTTAGGCATCACTGAAGTCTTCCTGTATGTGTGATCTGAAGACTTATTACACTTGAGGACTCTAAATGCTCCAACCGGTTAGGCGTCGCGTTCTGAGCATCCAAGAGTCATTGTGGATCGCCGGTGAATGAAGTCTGTGAAGGTTTGGGAGTCTACCTTGAAGACTTACCAGAGTGATTGGGCGAGGACTGGGTGTCCTTAGCTCAAGGGGAATAAGGTGAAGACGCAGTCTTCTGAGTTGAGTCTCAGCCTCCCTAACCAGACGCACAGTTGTCATAGCAACTGGAACTGGTCCAACAAATCATTGTCTTCAACGAGTCACTGGTTTCATCCTTCCCTCTCCTCTACTTACGGTTGGCGCTGGTGAAGTCATTGTATGATTGCATTATCTTTTGTCTTCACTGAGCGGCTGCTTGTTCTGATTGGCTTCACACTATCTTCCTATCTGATCTAAACTTCCTAGCTGCTATTAGTCATTGTGCTTTCACTTCATTGAATATTTGACTATGGCTTGCTTAGTGTAGTCTACCTTGCGCTGCATGGTAATAGGTTTATTTCTATCGTTTGTCTTCAAAACTTCCATGTTTTGAAGACTTTCATAAAAATCACCTATTCACCCCCCTCTAGTCGATCACTAGCACTTTCAATTGGTATCAGAGCAAGGTACTCCCTTGTTCTGTGTGATTCGGTTTAACCACCTGGAGTTTTAGCTATGTCGAATGCAGGGATAATCAAAGTCTCCGCTGCGTGCCCAGTCTTCGATGGAACTGAATATCCCTACTGGAAGAATAAGATGCGCATGCCTCTTGAAGCCATTGATGTCGACCTATGGTATATCGTCAAGAATGGCGTTCCCAAGGCGGGTGAAGGTGTCAGCGCTGCTGATGTCAAGAAGTTCGTTCAACTAGACACCACTACCAAGAACATCATCTGTGGTCATCTGACCAAAGGACAGTATGGCCGTGTGAGTGCTTTGGAAACATCTACGTTAGTCTGGGACTGGCTCTCCAAGGTCAACGAAGGCGTCTCCACCAAGAGTGATCAGAGAATCGGTGTCCTTCGCAACCTCTTCAACCGCTTCAAGAGAAATGACAATGAGAATGTCCAGCTCACGTTTGATCGACTCACTGACATCACTAATGAGCTTCAAGCCCTCGGCGCTACTGAGATCACCAAGCATGAAGTCGTCAAGACACTCTTGAGATCACTTGACAGCTCGTTTGACACCCTAGCCCTGATGATTCAAGAACGTCCTGACTTCAAGACACTCGATCCGTCTGACATACTTGAGAGGCTCAACACACATGAGTTTCAGCTTTCTGAGAAAAGAGACATCTACGGTCCCAACTATGGGCGAACTCGTGCCTTGAAGGCAAAAGCTGTCTCCTCATCTGAAGAAGAATCTGATAGCAGCTCTGATGATCCTGAAGACATTGGAATGGAGCTTGATATTCTTGTGAAGAAGTTCCAAAAATTCACCAAGAAGAAAGGCTTCAGAAAGTCCTCACGATCAAGCTCAAGGAATGATGAAGCTTCTGCTCATGACTACAAGAAGAGAACATGCCACAAGTGCAAGAAACATGGCCACTGAAGGAAATATGCCCTAGAGGCAATAATAAAGTTATTATTTATTTCCTTACATCATGATAAATGTTTATTATTCATGCTAGAATTGTATTAACCGGAAACATAATACATGTGTGAATACATAGACCAACAGAGTGTCACTAGTATGCCTCTACTTGACTAGCTCGTTAATCAAAGATGGTTATGTTTCCTAACCATGAACAAGGAGTTGTTATTTGATTAACGAGGTCACATCATTAGTAGAATGATCTGATTGACATGACCCATTCCATAAGCATAGCACCCGATCGTTTAGTATGTTGCTATTGTTTTCTTCATGACTTATACATGTTCCTATAACTATGAGATTATGCAACTCCCGTTTACCGGAGGAACACTTTGGGTACTACCAAACGTCACAACATAACTGGGTGATTATAAAGGAGTACTACAGGTGTCTCCAATGGTAGATGTTGGGTTGGCATATTTCGAGATTAGGGTTTGTCACTCCGATTGACGGAGAGGTATCTCTGGGCCCTCTCGGTAATGCACATCACATAAGCCTTGCAAGCACTGCAACTAATATGTTAGTTGTGAGATGATGTATTACGGAACGAGTAAAGAGACTTGCCGGTAACGAGATTGAACTAGGTATTGGATACCGACGATCGAATCTCGGGCAAGTAACATACCGATGACAAAGGGAACAACGTATGTTGTTATGCGGTCTGACCGATAAAGATCTTCGTAGAATATGTAGGAGCCAATATGGGCATCCAGGTCCCGCTATTGGTTATTGACCGGAGACGTGTCTCGGTCATGTCTACATTGTTCTCGAACCGTAGGGTCCGCACGCTTAACGTTACGATGACAGTTATTATGAGTTTATGCATTTTGATGTACCGAAGGTTGTTCGGAGTCCCGGATGAGATCACGGACATTACGAGGAGTCTCGAAATGGTCAAGACGTAAAGATTGATATATTGGAAGCCTATGTTTGGACATCGGAAGTGTTCCGGGTGAAATCGGGATTTTACCGGAATACCGGGAGGGTTACCGGAACCCCCCGGGAGACTAATGGGCCTATTGGGCCTTAGTGGAAAAGGAGAAAAAGGGAAAGCCCACAAGCTGGCCGGCGCCCCCCTTCCCAAAGTCTTAGTAGGACTAGGATAGGGGCCGGCCCCCCTTCTCTCTCCTTTTCCCCCCGGGAGTCCTAATAGGATTAGGATTGGGGGGAGGAGTCCTACTCCCGGTGGGAGTAGGACTTCCCTGCGCCTCCTCTCCCTGGCCGGCCGGCTCCCCCTCCTCCAACCTTTATATACGGGGGCAGGGGGCACCCCAAGACACACAACTTGATCCTTGAGATCGTTCCTTAGCCGTGTGCGGTGCCCCCTGCCACCAAATTCCACCTCGATCGTACCGTTGTAGTGCTTAGGCGAAGCCTTGCGTCGGTAGTACATCAAGATCGTCATCACGCCGTCGTGCTGTCGGAACTCTTCCTCGACGCTTTGCTGGATCGGAGCCCGAGGAACGTCATCGATCTGAATGTGTGCTAAGAACTCGGAGGTGCCGGAGTAACGGTGCTTGGATCGGTCGGATCGGGAAGAAGACGTACGACTACTTCCTCTACGTTGTGTGATCGCTTCCGCAGTCGGTCTGCGTTGGTACGTAGACAACACTCTCCCCTCTCGTTGCTGTGCATCACCATGATCTTGCGTGTGCGTAGGAAAATTTTTGAAATTACTGCGTTCCCCAACAGCCACTATATCTCTTAGTGTCCGCAGTGGGACAATGAGAAGCAGAAGAAAAAGAAGAGCAAGGAGTATGATTCTGACGACAAGAAGAAGAAGAAATACTCAAAGTCTTCTTCCAAGTGTTCTTCAAAGTCTTCATCACACAAGAAGAACTCATCTGGCAAGGCTCATGCGTTTGTTGGCAAGGAAATGGATTCAGAGGAGGAGTCCGCTTCTGAGGAGGCGGAGGTGGAGTCTGAGGAGGAGTCTGATTCTGGCGTGGCAAGTCTGGCTACAGCCTACGTTGCCAAGTCCATCTTCAACACTGAAGACAATGACTCCGTCACCAATGCCGATGCTAATGACAAGGACAACTCCACTCCCACCTACTGCTTCATGACACATGGTGCTAAGGTAAACTCACGCGCCACTCACTATCAAACATCAAGTGAAGATGACTCTGATTGTGGTTCCAAACCCAGCTACAAAACACTTACTAAAATTGCAACTGAACTACAGAAAGCTATGGAACATATTCGAAAACTATTAGACAAAAGCGATGACATGTTAGATGCTGAAATGACTCGATCTCAGTCCTTAACTGAAGACATAAAAATCTTCATGTTAAGTATGAGGAACTTGAAAGTCGTCATGAAACGCTCTCAACAACTCATGAAAAGCTTTCCTACGATTATCTTCAAAGGAAGCAAGATCTTGAGAAATTGAGAGCGGCTCATGAAGATCTTCAAAACGAAAACGAGTAACTTCGCGCCAAACAGACCAGTTCCGCTCAGGTAGGATTTGAACCACCATGTCTTTACTGCACTGAGCGTGATAACGCTACTTCTGTTGCTGAATGTTCTACTGCTGCTACTGTTGCAATATCTTCAACTTCTGATGTGGTAACTAACCCCTCTGCTGAGGATGCCACTGCTATTGCTGATGAGAATGCTAGGTTGAAGACATTGCTTGAAACAGGGATGTTCAAAAGTCTCAAAGGGCATCAGACATTATGTGATGTTCTCAAAAGGCAGATCCTGAACCGAAACCCTAGGAAAGACGGTGTTGGGTTCAAAAGGAAAATGAATGCTGATGGCTCTTACTGGAAACCTGAGCAGTACCCCAAAACCACATGGGTTGCTGCAAAGGAACCTTCAGCGGATCCATCCAACCCTTTTGGCTTCACTTGTGCTAATCCCATTGTTATTGATGAATCCTTTGATGCAAACTATAAACTGTTTAAGAATCAGAATGGTGAAGTGTTTGCCAGGTATATTGGTACTAACTGCAGGAATGGGCCGCCTATGAAGAAAGTCTGGGTGCTGAAGAGATGTTTGGAGAATCTTCCTGTGAATGTCGTCATGACACCACACATGAAGAAGACAAACCCCAAACCACAGGCTTCATACGGTCCAAAGGCTTCATACAGACAGAGGACTCACCTGAGTCGCACTAACACAAATGTTTTGCAGGGAAACCTCACTCAGGCCTATGAATATGAGCGCGTTTCATCTAACTGCCATGTTCCTAAGACCAAGAACTACTCAGCTTATTCTTATGAGTACTATTGTCTACCTGCAAGACTTTTTGCTAGGGCTCCAAAGCCAAAGTTCTCAGATGTTGCACTTAGACTCATTGCTTCGAAGCCACCCTTGAAGATGTGGGTGGCTAAGAAAGCTTAACTCTATTTTTGCAGGGAAAGGTCTCCAGCCGAAAACTAAAATCGTCTGAAGCTATTGCTGGTGAGCTTAAACATCTTGCAGGGCGCAAGATCAAATGCCCAAATGGTCTTATTATGTATTTTGTTCCTGAGTCGCTTGCTACTTGCCCTATCAGTCCTAACCGTGATCTAAGCTTTCATAATCCACTTGCTCGTCAAATGTTTTTGCTTCACAATTCTCTTCATGAAGCCTATCCCCCTAACTGCACTGTAGGGTACAACACCAGCTGCTTCAGATGGATTATTGATAGTGGGTGTACTAATCACATGACTGGCAAGCGAAGTCTTCTTATGGACTCAACCTTACGTCCATCTGACAAAAGTCACATCACATTTGCTGACACTGGTAAAAGCAAGGTATTGGGTCTAGGTAGAGTTGCAATCTCGAGGGATCAACAAATGGATAATGTCATGCTTGTTGAATACCTTGGTTTCAACTTAATGTCTGTCTCAATGCTTTGCGATTTAAACATGATTGTGATGTTTGGAAAATATCGTTGCCTTGTTCTAATGGAATCTGACAAGTCTCTAGTTTTTGAAGGACATCGAAAAGATGATTTGTACATGGTAGATTTCTCAGCAGGACCACAACTTGTTGTATGTCTTTTAGCAAAAGCTTCAGAATGCTGGCTCTGGCATCGAAGGCTAGGGCATGCTGGTATGAGGAACATGCACACTCTTGCAAGAAAGAAGCATGTCATAGGCATCGAGGGCGTCAAGTTCAATAAGGATCACTTATGCGGTGCCTGTGAAGCAGGAAAGATGACGAGGGCCAAGCATCCCTCAAAGACAATCATGACAATGACTCAACCCTTCGAACTGCTCCACATGGACCTTTTCGGTCCCACTCATTACTCAACTCTTACTACTACTGCTTGCCTCTATGGCTTTGTCATTGTTGATGATTATTCAAGATATACTTGGGTGCATATAATCCTCTACAAGGCTGAAGTGCAGGATGTCTTCAAACGCTTCGCCAATCGAGCCATGAACAACTATGGTGTCAAGATAAAGCACATCAGAAGTGACAACAGCACTGAATTCAAGAACACTGGGCTAGATACATATCTTGATACTTTGGGCATCACTCATGAATTCTCAGCTCCGTACACGCCACAGCAGAATGGCGTCGTCGAACGCAAGAACAGAACACTTATTAAGATGGCCCGGAAGATGCTTGATGAATACAAGACTCCAAGAAAATTCTGGCCTGAAGCCATTGATACTGCATGCCATATCATCAACCGTGTTTATCTTCCTAAGCTTCTCAACAAGACATCCTATGAGCTACTTACTGGCAAGAAGCCAAATGTCAGTTACTTTAGAGTATTTGGTGCCAGGTGCTGGATCAAGGATCCACATCACACTTCAAAATTTGCACCGAAAGCACATGAAGGTTTTATGCTTGGATATGGAAAGGATTCGCACTCCTACAGAGTCTTCAACCTCTTTCACTATAAAGTGGTTGTAACTGTGGATGTGCGGTTCAATGAGACTAACGGCTCGCAAAGAGAGCCCTGCCAAATGTGCTAGATGAAGTTCCATCCAGTGAATCAATCAAACTTATGGGAACTAGAGAAATCATACCATATGAAGCTCAGCCTGAAGAGGAACTTATCATCTCCGCACCTGATCAACCTGAAGACAATGCTCAGCCTGAAGACAATCCTTCTAACGATCACAATGATCAGCAAGAGCAAAATCCTCGTCTTGTACATCGTCGTGTTGCAAATGAAGTACAGATTGAGAGAATAATTGATAGCATCAAAGCACCAGTTCCACTCACTCCTTCAAGGGCAACACAGTTAGCAAATTTCTGTGGGCACTTCGCATTCGTCTCAATATCTGAACCCAAGAAAGTTGATGAAGCCTTCATGGAACCTGAATGGATTCAAGCTATGCAAGAAGAGCTTTAACAGTTTGAGCTGAATAATGTATGGGAACTGGTTAAGCGTCCTGATCCGCATAAGCACAATATAATAGGCACTAAATGGATATATCGCAACAAACAAGATGAGCATGGTCAAGTTGTCACAAACAAAGCTCGTCTCATTGCTCAAGGA
The DNA here is from genome assembly GCA_034509565.1 of Triticum monococcum. Taxonomy (NCBI): domain Eukaryota; kingdom Viridiplantae; phylum Streptophyta; class Magnoliopsida; order Poales; family Poaceae; genus Triticum; species Triticum monococcum. The sequence continues at coordinate 578,108,252 of CM067844.1, read as the reverse complement.
TACACTCAAGTTGAAGGGATTGACTTCGATGAAACATTTGCTCATGTGGCTAGGCTTGAAGCCATACGCATATTGTTGGCCTATGCAAATCATCATAACATTCTTCTACATCAAATGGATGTGAAGAGCACTTTTCTCGATGGAAAGATTGAAGAAGAAGCGTATGTTGCAGAACCACCTGGCTTTGAAGATCCCAAACATCCTGACATGGTGTACAAGCTCAACAAGGCACTGTATGGCCTCAAACAAGCCCCTCGGGCTTGGTATGACACACTCAAAGACTTACTGAAGAGAAAAGGCTTCAAACCTAGTTCCCTCGACCCCACTCTCTTCACGAAGACATATGATGGTGAACTGTTGGTGTGCCAAATATATGTGGATGACATTATCTTCGGTTGCACCAGTCAGAAATACATTGACGAGTTTGGATACATGATGCTAGAGCAATATCAGATGTCCATGATGGGTGAGCTAAAGTTCTTCCTTGGTCTTCAAATACGTCAAAAATGCAACGGCATCTTTATATCTCAAGAGAAATACCTCAAAGATTGCCTAAAGAAATCTGGGATGCAAGATTGCAAAGGCTTCATGATGCCAATGCCAGCCAAACATCATCTGGGTCCCGACGACAATGGTAAAGAGTTCGATCAAAAGGTATGCCGCTCCATGATTTGTTCTTTGCCTTATTTATGTGCATCTAGGCCAGATATCATGCTTAGTGTTTGCATGTGTGCCTGGTTCCAAGCGGCACCAAAGGAATCGCATCACTTAGCTGTGAAGCGAATTCTCAGATATCTGGCTCACACCCAACACCAGGATTATGGTATCCAAAGGGCTCAGAGTTTGATCTAGTTGGATTCTTGGATGCTGATTATGCTGGTGACAAGGTGGATCGCAAGTCTACATCAGACACATGTCATTTTCTCGGACGATCACTTGTATGTTGGTCTTCAAAGAAGCAGAATTGTGTCTTTCTCTCCACTGCTGAATTTGAATACATTGCTGCTGGATCTTGCTGCGCCCAGCTTCTATGGATGAAGCAAACACTCAAAGACTATGGCATTCATCTGAAGCAAGTGCCACTGTACTGCGACAACGAAAGCGCTATCAAGATTGCCAACAACCCAGTTCAGCACTCGAAGACAAAGCACATTGAAATTCGTCATCACTTTCTCAGAGATCATGTAATGAAGGAAGATATTGATATCATACACGTCAACACTGAAGAGCAATTGGAAGATATCTTCACCAACCCCTTCGATGAGAAGAGGTTTTGCATGTTACGGTGTCAGCTAAATATCTTGGAATCCTCAAATGTCCTGTGATCAGGCACACATCCTAACACTTAAGCATGTTGATAACATAGATGTGCAACACACGAAGTAAAGTATATCTTCAATCAATGAAGACTTACATTCTAAGTGTGAATACATTAACGTGGAACTTGACTTCACAGCGCCACGATAATTGTGCGCCGTGTCTGGGTCAAATACTCCCTCCGTTTTTATTTACTCTGCATATTAGAGTTGACTGAAGTCAAACTTCGTAAAGTTTGACCAAGTTTATAGAAAACAATATAGACATTTATCATAATAAATCTATATGATATGAAAGTACATTTAATAATAAATCTAATGTTGTTGATTTGTTATTGTATATGTTAATATTTTTGTATATAAACTTGGTTAAAGTTTGTAAAGCTTGACTTTGACCAAAGCTAATATGCGAACTAAATAAAAACGAAGGGAGTACTTCCTATACGGTGGGTAACGCCACCACCAAATTCTTCTGTTTGAAGTGTTTTACTCATGGCGTTACATTTGATATGTCTTCACATTTGGATTGTCTTCAATTCCAACTTGTCTTCATGATTATCTTCACTATGTTGATTTGATTGTCTTCGGATATATATACATATTAGTGTTATGTCCTCTACAGCATTCACTTATAGTTACGTCTTCCTTGTTGAATCTTTTGAACTAAGTGAATGTGATCGGACCCTAATCTCTCTATGCTTTCTATCTCAAACTCTATCTGTCCAAATCATATGCATTCTATTGAAACTGTCGAATGTCTTCTCTGCGTCCTTGTCATTAGAAGATACAGAGACAAACATTAAGTCTGTTTTAAATGCTCTATCCTTATTGTCTGAAATCCGGAGAAGCCGGAACGACCATCCGACAGTTCGGGCGGACGTCGGAACATGGGACAACTCCAAGTATGTTGCATGCTTGCCACGTGTCCCTCAGATGTGAGCCGCCAGGGGCACCTCCGTAATTTTGCTGCGCCGCATACTTCCCTATAAATACATGTCCCCTGCGGTCAAGAAAGCCTTCTTCCACCTCTCCACCTCGTCAAAACCCTAGCGCCACTGCTAGCTCTCGATGACGCCGGTGACGAAGTGCTTAGCTACCGCAACTTCACCGACGCCATCCTCATGCCGGCCGCGGTCTTCGTCCTCTCCGCCGCCGCCATAGGTGTCCTCCGTCGCCAAGTTAGGGCATGGTGGATTGAACTGCTCGGTCTCCTACTCTTCCCATCTAGCAGTTCATTGTGTGGTAAATAAAATGCTCTTTTTACCATCTTTTTTATCCTAAGAAATTCATCATGTTTACCAAAAGTGGTTTCTGCCTACTCAATACTAGAGCTATCATGTCTGCATCTCATATAATGCCTAGTATATTCACTTAAGCTTCATAACGAGTTAGATTCCTCACTTGTACTTATTCCTGGATTCGTACAAATCTGGAACCAACTCCAAACACATAAGTGAATGTCTTCGCACCATGAGGTCAATGTCTTCAAACTGATTTATCTTCAAAATCTTCTAAGAATGCATATGACCTCTCCCCTTCCCTCGCATCTCTAATGCTGTCACAGGTACATGTCTGTGGGAGAATCCCTTGGTTCTAATAGTCTGCATTCGTTTGCAGAATTCTTACAGCATCACATTAACTCTCCCGAAGCGAGTTCCTGTTTGACCAGCAAGCGGAAGCCTTTGAACGTGTTGACGCCATTCAATTTGAAGTTCATGGCTACAGAGCAATCAGCAAGGAAGGGTGGCAGACAGCGTCGAGGGGGAACATCTAGAGATCTGCCTGATGACCTCTCAGAGCTGTACAAGACAGATCCAGAAGAGGATTACAATCAGCGCGAGACACGAATCCAATGGATTCGAAGATATTGGGCCGAACAATGGTTTAAATACAAGTTTGTGACCCAGGAGTATGCTGAGAAGAATGCCATCAAGAGTCCTTGGGGTGACATTCTCTTCCGAAATCTTCAACCCATGACCAGAGTCGAAGCCCTTCCTTAGGGTTTCTATCCCTGTATGGTCCGTGGACCACAGCCTGACAATGTCTACCCATCATCACTGCTCTGGTGTCGTGACGATAATCTCTTCAAGCGCAACTTCCAGCACGCAAAGGCATCGGCCAAGGAAAACAAGAAGTCATTGGGACTAGACTTCAAACCTGGTCCTTCTGCTCCACGGACTGACGGCACACGCGATGATGAACCCAATATCACCGGACCTTTCTACAACCTTGATGGCCTTATCACTCACATTTCTGTTCAAGGTGCCAAAGTAGATCATTCTGATGATGATGACGACACTGATGAAGCCCCAGCTCCTACTCCAAAGCCGCAGAAGCCAAAGAAGGCTAGAGCTTCAAAGTCAACTGCTCCTCCAAAAGCTTCACGTGTGAAGCCACTGGCTACTACACCTCCTGAAGACAGTGTGCAGTCTAAAGATCTATCATGTATCTCCAAGAAGACGGAGATGAAAAAGAATACTGATCAGGCATTGACTCCTGCTGCCATTTTGCGTGATGAACACATTGACCTGTCCAGTGATGAAGATCTTGCAGATGACGCTCTTGAGCAACTGATTAAGAGCAAGGAAGAAGCGGAAATCTTCAATGATTTGCCTCTCTTTGACGTGGCAATCATCCACAACTTCATTGATGAGTGGTTTGAAACCCCCAATCTCAGCTTTGACGATTTGCAACTTCCAATTGGCCTCAGCGTCTCTTTCACTGGCGCCATTGCTTCTGAGCTAGCTCTAGCTCAGCGCATCGTTGAACTGAAGCAAAAGATCGACTATGAGAAAGCTCAGTTCAAGAAGCACATGGCAAAGCTTAGCGTGCAAGATGTCAAAAACTTCAAGGTTATGCTGCACGAGCTCAAGGAAGCCTTTCTCAAGAAATGAGAAGAAGCCAAAGGTTCTCGTGGGCGCATGAAGAGTCTGGCTGACAAGTGCGTGTAAGCCTACAATGAAGCTGAGAAGCGCAAGGCTCTTGAGCGTCCTGGCATCGACCCCAGAATGGCTACAAAGAAGAAGAAGAAGCCATCGACTGACAAATCTGCACCTTTAAGGCAGGAAGAACCCCGCATTGTCTTCCCAAGCAGCATGTCCGGCTCGAAGCCAAAGGTCACGTCCACCACTTCAGACCTGAAGAAGACAAGGGCTGCCGAGGCTGAAGCCAGAAAGAGGAAAAACCCTGACGCTTCTGATGTCGCTCCCTCCAAGAAGAAGCGCAAAACCAAGAAAGATCGGGTTGCTCCCACAGAGCCCCTTGTTGTCGATCCCATCTCGGTTGCTTGTCCTAACTCTTCGCATCAAGAACGACGGATGATAGTTCATGAGCCTGCTTCCACAGAGGCTCCTGAAGCTGAAGACTTTCCAACAGTTGACCCCACCGCTGCTGAAGACATTGGTCACCATGACAATGTTGAAGATGATGTAGTTCTTCCTCAGATCGAGCACAACTTGGTATCATCGCATGTTCTCATGAACAGCGAACTCATCAGCATTGGTCGTCCTCTGACGCCAATTGCTCAGGATGCATCATGGGCTGATCACCCACAACAACAAGAAACCCCTAGTACTCCCCAACAACAAGTCACCCCACCAGTGCAAGAAGAAGAGGATGACTTTGAGGCCCAGCCAACTCCATCTTCACAGGCGTCGCCAGCGTTACGCGGGCTTCACAAAGGACCAAGGCCCCAAGTCCCTCTTTCGAGCATTTCAGAAGGAGAGGTGCACCACCAATCTATTGCGCGTCAGGTGTTCCCCGAAGCCACTCCTACTGTGAACGTCTCCGAGTCTGAAGCTAAAGTTGCTGAAGACAATCCGGCTGCATCAGCCAAAGAAAAACAAGCAGAAGAACGTGTCCCTACTTCCCCCATCACTGAAGAAGATGTTCCTGAAGTGAACGTGTCTGTGCCCGACCCTCCAGCTCATCAAGTGGAGGTTGAGAATCCTGAGGCTGCCACCACTAACACCACTGAAGCCAATGACGTGGTCATGGCTGAAGACAGTGTGGAGCCTGCACCTAACACTGTGCCAGAAGCCAATAAAGCCAATGATGCACCTGCAACAGATGTGCAGCCTGATGCCTCTGTTGATGCCACTGCTCATGTTCTACCACCAAGGCCACATACTATTGAGCAAGCATACAACTATGGTCAGCTCATCACCGTCAAATGGCCTCTTCTTGTTCCTCCACCTGTTGCTCGTCCCCAATTTGACTATCACGTCGAGCGCAGGCCTCAGGTTCAGAAGCCAACGCCAAGGCTGCCTAGGTTTCCAGGCACTGCATCTGCACCCGGATCATTCAATATCAATGGCTTCAAAGCACACAACACCTTCTTCAATATCGCTAAGAACCCCTACTCTAACGCAAGAATATCTTCTAATCAGTTCTGGAGCTATCAGCAGCGCAGTTACTACTCATGCATCTTGTACAATCAAGGTCGCATTTTCCCCATAGGTTTCTTGACACTGAAGCCATAACTGGTCTGCCCTGTTTGGAAGAAGTGTTGGATTGCTTCAGAGAATCTGGCTTGTTGCAGTTTGTCACTGACAAGGAGCACTGGAACGAAGAATTGTTGATCCAATTCTATGCCACTCTTCATATTCGTGGCTACAACAGGGATCCGAATGTTGGGGAACGTAGTAATTTCAAAAAATTTCCTACGCACACACAAGATCATGGTGATGCATAGCAACGAAGAGGAGAGTCTGATCTACGTACCCTTGTAGATCACAACGGAAGCGTTGACACAACGTAGAGGAAGTAGTCGTATGTTTTCTTCCCGGTCCGACCGATCCAAGCACCGTTACTCCGGCACCTCCGAGTTCTTAGCACACGTTCAGCTCGATGATGTTCCTCGGGCTCCGATCCAGCAAAGCGTCGAGGAAGAGTTCCGTCAGCATGATGGCGTGGTGACGATCTTGATGTACTACCGACGCAGGGCTTCGCCTAAGCACTGTAACGGTATGATCGAGGTGGAATTTGGTGGCAGGGGGCACCGCACACGGCTAAGGAACGATCTCAAGGATCAACTTGTGTGTCTTGGGGTGTCCCCTGCCCCCGTATATAAAGGATGAAGGGGGGAGGCTGGCCGGCCAAAGGAGGGAGGCGCAGGAGGAGTCCTACTCCTACCGGGAGTAGAACTCCCCCCCCCCCAATCCTATTCCAACTAGGAATCCTTGGGAAAAAGAGAGAGGGAAAGAGAGAGAGGTGGCCGGCCACCTCTCCTAGTCCTAATAGGACTAGGGGAGGGGGGAGGCACGCAGCCCTCCTTGGCAGCCCCTTTCACCTTTCCACAATGGCCCATGTAGGCCCATTTGGCTCCCGGGGGGTTCCGGTAACCCTCCCGGTAATCCGGTAAAATCCCGATTTCACCCGGAACACTTCCGATGTCCAAACATAGGCTTCCAATATATCAATCTTTACGTCTCGACCATTTCGAGACTCCTCGTCATGTCCGTGATCACATCCGGGACTCTGAACAACCTTCGATACATCAAAATGCATAAACTCATAATAACTGTCATCGTAACGTTAAGCGTGCGGACCCTACGGTTCGAGAACATTGTAGACATGACCGAGACACGTCTCCGGTCAATAACCAATAGCGGGACCTGGATGCCCATATTGGCTCCTACATATTCTACGAAGATCTTTATCGGTCAGATCGCATAACAACATATGTTGTTCCCTTTGTCATCGGTATGTTACTTGCCTGAGATTCGATCGTCGGTATCCGATACCTAGTTCAATCTCGTTACCGGCAAGTCTCTTTACTCGTTCCGTAATACATCATCCCGCAACTAACTCATTAGTTGCAATGCTTGCAAGGCTTAAGTGATGTGCATTACCGAGAGGGCCCAGAGATACCTCTCCGACAATCGGAGTGACAAATCCTAATCTCGAAATACACCAACCCAACATTTACCTTTGGAGCCACCTGTAGTACTCCTTTATAATCACCCAGTTACGTTGTGACGTTTGGTAGTACCCAAAGTGTTCCTCCGGCAAACGGGAGTTGCATAATCTCATAGTCATAGGAACATGTATAAGTCATGAAGAAAAGCAATAGCAACATACTAAACGATCGGGTGCTAAGCTAATGGAATGGGTCATGTCAATCAGATCATTCAACTAATGATGTGACCTCGTTAATCAAATAACAACTCTTTGTTCATGGTTAGGAAACATAACCATCTTTGATTAATGAGCTAGTCAAGTAGAGGCATACTAGTGACACTCTGTTGGTCTATGTATTCACACATGTATTATGTTTCCGGTTAATACAATTCTAGCATGAATAATAACCATTTATCATGATATAAGGAAATAAATAATAACTTTATTATTGCCTCTAGGGCATATTTCCTTCAGTCTCCCACTTGCACTAGAGTCAATAATCTAGATTACACAGTAATGATTCTAACACCCATGGAGCCTTGGTGCTGATCATGTTTTGCTCATGGAAGAGGCTTAGTCAACGGGTCTGCAACATTCAGATCCATATGTATCTTGCAAATCTCTATGTCTCCCACCTGGACTAGATCCCGGATGGAATTGAAGCGTCTCTTGATGTGTTTGGTCCTTTTGTGAAATCTGGATTCCTTTGCCAAAGCAATTGCACCAGTATTGTCACAAAAGATTTTCATTGGACCCGATGCACTAGGTATGACACCTAGATCGGATATGAACTCCTTCATCCAGACTCCTTCGTTCGCTGCTTCCGAAGCAGCTATGTACTCCGCTTCACATGTAGATACCGCTGCGACGCTTTATTTAGAACTGCACCAACTGACAGCTCCACCGTTTAAAGTAAACATGTATCCGGTTTGCGATTTAGAATCGTCCGGATCAGTGTCAAAGCTTGCATCAACGTAACCTCTTACGGTGAGCTCTTTGTCACCTCCATATACGAGAAACATATCCTTAGTCCTTTTCAGGTATTTCAGGATGTTCTTGACCGCTGTCCAGTGATCCACTCCTGGATTACTTTGGTACCTCCCTGCTATACTTATAGCAAGGCACACATCAAGTCTGGTACACAGCATTGCATACATGATAGAGCCTATGGCTGAAGCATAGGGAACATCTTTCATTTTCTCTCTATCTTCTGCAGTGGCCGGGCATTGAGTCTGACTCAACTTCACACCTTGTAACATAGGCAAGAACCCTTTCTTTGCTTGATCCATTTTGAACTTCTTCAAAATCTTGTCAAGGTATGTGCTTTGTGAAAGTCCAATTAAGCGTCTTGATCTATCTCTATAGATCTTTATGCCTAATATGTAAGCAGCTTCACCGAGGTCTTTCATTGAAAAACTTTTATTCAAGTATCCCTTTATGCTATCCAGAAATTCTATATCATTTCCAATCAGTAATATGTCATCCACATATAATATCAGAAATGCTACAGAGCTCCCACTCACTTTCTTGTAAATACAGGCTTCTCCAAAAGTCTGTATAAAACCAAATGCGTTGATCACACTATCAAAGCGTTTATTCCAACTCCGAGATGCTTGCACCAGTCCATAAATGGATCGCTGGAGTTTGCACACTTTGTTAGCTCCCTTTGGATCGACAAAACCTTCCGGTTGCATCATATACAACTCTTCTTCCAGAAATCCATTCAGGAATGCAGTTTTTACATCCATTTCCCAAATTTCATAATCATAAAATGCGGCAATTGCTAACATGATTCTGACAGACTTAAGCATCGCTACGGGTGAGAAAGTCTCATTGTAGTCAACTCCTTGAACTTGTCGAAAACCTTTTGCGACAAGTCGAGCTTTGTAGACAGTAACATTACCATCAGCGTCAATCTTCTTCTTAAAGATCCATTTATTCTCAATTGCTTGCCGATCATCGGGCAAGTCAACCAAAGTCCATACTTTGTTCTCATACATGGATCCCATCTCAGATTTCATGGCTTCAAGCCACTTTGCGGAATCTGGGCTCACCATCGCTTCTTCATAGTTCGTAGGTTCATCATGATCTAGTAGCATGACCTCCAGAACAGGATTACCGTACCACTCTGGTGCGGATCTTACTCTGGTTGATCTACGAGGTCCAGTAGTATCTTGATCTAAAGTTTCATGATCATCATCATTAACTTCCTCTCTTATTGGTGTAGGTCTCACAGAAACAGTTTTCTGTGATGTACTATTTCCCAATAACGGAGTAGGTACAGTTACCTCGTCAAGTTCTACTTTCCTCCCACTCACTTCTTTCGAGAGAAACTCCTTCTCAAGAAAGTTTCCCAATTTAGCAACAAAAGTCTTGCCTTCGGATCTGTGATAGAAGGTGTATCCAATAGTTTCCTTTGGATATCCTATGAAGACACATTTCTCCGATTTGGGTTCGAGCTTATCAGGTTGAAGCTTTTTCACATAAGCATCGCAGCCCCAAACTTTAAGAAACGACAACTTTGGTTTCTTGCCAAACCATAGTTCATAAGGCGTCGTCTCAACGGATTTTGATGGTGCCCTATTTAACGTGAATGCGGCCGTCTCTAAAGCATAACTCCAAAACGATAGCGGTAAATCAGTAAGAGACATCATAGATCGCACCATATCTAGTAAAGTACGATTACGACGTTCGGACACACCATTACGCTGTCGTGTTCCGGGTGGCGTGAGTTGCGAAACTATTCCACAATTTTTCAAATGTACACCAAACTCGTAACTCAAATATTCTCCTCCACGATCAGATCGTAGAAACCTTATTTTCTTGTTACGATGATTTTCAACTTCACTCTGAAATTCTTTGAACTTTTCAAATGTTTCAGATTTGTGTTTCATTAAGTAGATATACCCATATCTGCTTAAATCATCTGTGAAAGTGAGAAAATAACGATATCCGCCACGAGCCTCAATATTTATCGGACCACATACATCGGTATGTATGATTTCCAACAAATCTGTTGCTCTCTCCATAGTACCGGAGAACGGTGTTTTAGTCATCTTGCCCATGAGGCACGGTTCCCAAGTACCAAGTGGTTCCAAAAGCCCATCAGTATGGAGTTTCTTCATGCGCTTTACACCGATATGACCTAAACGGCAGTGCCACAAATAAGTTGCACTATCATTATCAACTCTGCATCTTTTGGCTTCAACATTATGAATATGTGTATCACTACTATCGAGATTCATCAAAAATAGACCACTTTTCAAAGGTGCATGACCATAAAAGATATTACTCATATAAATAGAACAACCATTATTCTCTGATTTAAATGAATAACCATCTCGCATCAAACAAGATCCAGATATAATGTTCATGCTCAATGCTGGCACCAAATAACAATTATTTAGGTCTAATATTAATCCCGAAGGTAGATGTAGAGGTAGCGTGCCGACCGCGATCACATCAACTTTGGAACCGTTTCCCACGCGCATCGTCACCTCGTCCTTTGCTAGTGTCCGCTTATTCTGTAGTCCCTGTTTCGAGTTGCAAATATTAGCAACAGAACTAGTATCAAATACCCAGGTGCTACTGCGAGCATTAGTAAGGTACACATCAATAACATGTATATCACATATACCTTTGTTCACCTTGCCATCCTTCTTATCCGCCAAATACTTGGGGCAGTTCCGCTTCCAGTGACCAGTCTGCTTGCAGTAGAAGCACTCAGTTTCAGGCTTAGGTCCAGACTTGGGTTTCTTCTCTTGAGCAGCAACTTGCTTGCCGTTCTTCTTGAAGTTCCCCTTCTTCTTCCCTTTGCCCTTTTTCTTGAAACTAGTGGTTTTGTTAACCATCAACACTTGATGCTCCTTTTTGATTTCTACCTCCGCAGCTTTCAGCATTGCGAAGAGCTCGGGAATAGTCAATGCTCCTTTTTGCATATTATAGTTCATCACAAAGCTCTTGTAGCTTGGTGGCAGTGATTGGAGAATTCTGTCAATGACGCAATCATCCGGAAGTGTAACTCCCAATTGAATCAAGTGATTATTATACCCAGACATTTTGAGTATATGCTCACTGACAGAACTGTTCTCCTCCATCTTGCAGCTATAGAACTTATTGGAGACTTCATATCTCTCAATCCGGGCATTTGCTTGAAATATTAACTTCAACTCCTGGAACATCTCATATGCTCCATGACGTGCAAAACGTCGTTGAAGTCCCGGTTCTAAGCCGTAAAGCATGGCACACTGAACTATTGAGTAGTCATCAGCTTTGCTCTGCCAGACGTTCATAACTTCTGGTGTTGCTCTAGCAGTAGGCCTGGCACTCAGCGGTGCTTCCAGGACGTAATTCTTCTGTGCAGCAATGAGGATAATCCTCAAGTTACGGACCCAGTCCGTGTAATTGCTACCATCATCTTTCAACTTTGCTTTCTCAAGGAACGCATTAAAATTCAACGGAACAACAGCATGAGCCATCTATCTACAATCAACATAAACAAGCAAGATACTATCAGGTACTAAGTTCATGATTAATTTAAGTTCAGTTAATCAAATTTACTTAAGAACTCCCACTTAGATAGACATCCCTCTAATCCTCTAAGTGATCACGTGATCCAAATCAACTAAACCATAACCGATCATCACGTGAGATGGAGTAGTTTTCAATGGTGAACATCATTATGTTGATCATATCTACTATATGATTCACGCTCGACCTTTCGGTCTCCGTGTTCCGAGGCCATATCTGTATATGCTTGGCTCGTCAAGTATAACCTGAGTATTCCGCATGTGCAACTGTTTTGCACCCGTTGTATTTGAACGTAGAGCCTATCACACCCGATCATCACATGGTGTCTCAGCACGAAGAACTTTTGCAACGGTGCATACTCAGGGAGAACACTTCTTGATAATTTAGTGAGAGATCATCTTATAATGCTACCGTCAATCAAAGCAAGATAAGATGCATAAAAAAGATAAACATCACATGCAATCAATATAAGTGATATGATATGGCCATCATCATCTTGTGCTTCGTGATCTCCATCTCCGAAGCACCGTCATGATCACCATCGTCACCGGCGCGACACCTTGATCTCCATCGTAGCATCGTTGTCGTCTCGCCAATCTTATGCTTCCACGACTATCACTACCGCTTAGTAATAAAGTAAAGCATTACATCGCGATTGCATTCCATACAATAAAGCGACAACCATATGGCTCCTGCCAGTTGCCGATAACTCGGTTACAAAACATGATCATCTCATACAATAAAATCAGCATCATGCCTTGACCATATCACATCACAACATGCCCTGCAAAAACAAGTTAGAAGTCCTCTACTTTGTTGTTGCAAGTTTTACGTGGCTGCTACGGGCTTAAGTAAGAACTCATCTCACCTACGCATCAAAACCACAATGATAGTTCGTCAAATAGACTCCGTTTTAACCTTCTCAAGGACCGGGCGTAGCCACACTTGGTTCAACTAAAGTTGGAGAGACAGTCTTCCGCAAGCCATCTATGTGCAAAGCACGTCGAGGGAACCGGTCTCGCGTAAGAGTACGCGTAAGGTTGGTCCGGATCGTCTCGTCCAACAATACCGCCGAACCAAAGTATGACATGCTGGTAGGCAGTATGACTTGTATCGCCCACAACTCGTGTTCTACTCGTGGAAATAATATCAAACCATAAAAACCTAGGCTCGGATGCCACTGGTGGGGAACGTAGTAATTTCAAAAAATTTCCTACGCACACACAAGATCATGGTGATGCATAGCAACGAAGAGTAGAGTCTGATCTACGTACCCTTGTAGATCACAACGGAAGCGTTGACACAATGTAGAGGAAGTAGTCGTACGTTTTCTTCCCGGTTCGACCGATCCAAGCACCGTTACTCCGGCACCTCCGAGTTCTTAGCACACGTTCAGCTCGATGATGTTCCTCGGGCTCCGATCCAGCAAAGCGTCGAGGAAGAGTTCTGTCAGCACGACGGTGTGGTGACGATCTTGATGTACTACCGACGCAGGGCTTCGCCTAAGCACTGTAACGGTATGATCGAGGTGGAATTTGGTGGCAGGGGGCACCGCACACGGCTAAGGAACGATCTCAAGGATCAACTTGTGTGTCTTGGGATGTCCCCTGCCCCCGTATATAAAGGATGAAGGGGGGAGGCTGGGCGGCCAAAGGAGGGAGGCGCAGGAGGAGTCCTACTCCTACCGGGAGTAGAACTCCCCCCCCCCCAATCCTATTCCAACTAGGAATCCTTGGGAAAAAGAGAGAGGGAAAGAGAGAGAGGTGGCCGGCCACCTCTCCTAGTCCTAATAGGACTAGGGGAGGGGGGAGGCGCGCAGCCCTCCTTGGCAGCCCCTTTCACCTTTCCACAATGGCCCATGTAGGCCCATTTGGCTCCCGGGGGGTTCCGGTAACCCTCCCGGTAATCCGGTAAAATCCCGATTTCACCCGGAACACTTCTGATGTCCAAACATAGGCTTCCAATATATCAATCTTTACGTCTCGACCATTTCGAGACTCCTCGTCATGTCCGTGATCACATCCGGGACTCCGAACAACCTTCGGTACATCAAAATGCATAAACTCATAATAACTGTCATCCTGACGTTAAGCGTGCGGACCCTACGGTTCGAGAACATTGTAGACATGACCGAGACACGTCTCCGGTCAATAACCAATAGCGGGACCTGGATGCCCATATTGGCTCCTACATATTCTACGAAGATCTTTATCGGTGAGACCACATAACAACATACGTTGTTCCCTTTGTCATCGGTATGTTACTTGCCCGAGATTCGATCGTCGGTATCCGATACCTAGTTCAATCTCATTACCGACAAGTCTCTTTACTTGTTCCGTAATACATCATCCCGCAACTAACTCATTAGTTGCAATGCTTGCAAGGCTTAAGTGATGTGCATTACCGAGAGGGCCCAGAGATACCTCTCCGACAATCGGAGTGACAAATCCTAATCTCGAAATACGCCAACCCAACATCTACCTTTGGAGCCACCTGTAGTACTCCTTTATAATCACCCAGTTACGTTGTGATGTTTGGTAGTACCCAAAGTGTTCCTCCGGCAAACGGGAGTTGCATAATCTCATAGTCATAGGAACATGTATAAGTCATGAAGAAAAGCAATAGCAACATACTAAACGATCGGGTGCTAAGCTAATGGAATGGGTCATGTCAATCAGATCATTCAACTAATGATGTGACCTCGTTAATCAAATAACAACTCTTTGTTCATGGTTAGGAAACATAACCATCTTTGATTAACGAGCTAGTCAAGTAGAGGCATACTAGTGACACTCTGTTGGTCTATGTATTCACACATGTATTATGTTTCCGGTTAATACAATTCTAGCATGAATAATAACCATTTATCATGATATAATTAAATAAATAATAACTTTATAATGGGTCCTTGACCGAAGACTTGGGTCCTTGAGTGGATGATAGGCAATGTTCATCACGAAGCCAAAGCCTTTGATATCATTGAACTCACTGGCCTACCCACTCCAGGAGATCTTTACGAACCTGGTTGTCAGCTTCACAGTTGTAACGCCCTCCATGCGGCTATATCTCCTACGTGTGGAGGCACGACTTAGAGGCATAACCGCATTGAAAGCAATGTCGCAAGTTAGGCAATCTTCACAACATCCCATGTAATATAGATAATAAAAGGGGAGATACATAGTTGGCTTACACTCGCCACGTCAATCAAACTACATGAATAGCATTACAATATTCAAACAGTCATGGCCCGACTACAGCGCCAAAATAAAAGACAACCCAACATGCGACACGGTCCCGATCACCCCAACTGGGCACCACTACTGATCATCAGGGAAAGACACGTAGTATCGGCGTGAGTCCTCGTCGAACTCCCACTTGAGCTCAAGCGTGTCCTCTGGAATGGAATCATCAGGCCCTGCATCTGGTTTGGAAGTAATCTGTGAGCCACAGGGACTCAGCAATCTCGCACCCTTGCGGTCAAGATTATTTAAGCTTATAGGTAAGGCAAGGTAATATATGTGGAGCTGCAGCAAGCGACTAGCATGTATGGTGGCTAACCTGTTCGCAAAAAAGAGCGAGAAAAGAGGCAAAGCGCGAGCGAGTAACTAGAGGGCATCCTGCGGCAAGCATTACTCCAACACCGTGTCCACTTCCCGGACTCCGCCGAGAAGAGGCCATCACGGTAACTCACACAGTTGATTCATTTTAATTAAGTTAAGGTTCAAGTTATCTACAACCGGACATTAACAAATTCCCATCTGCCCATAACCGCGGGCACGGCTTTCGAAAGTTCAAATCCCTGCAGGGGAGTCCCAACTTAGCCCATGACAAGCTCTCACGGTCAACGAAGGAATAGACCTCCTCCCGAGACGTTCCGATCAAACCTGGTACCTCGGTTCTTCAAGACACTTCGACAGGTTAAAACAAAACCAGCAACACCGCCTGAATGTGCCGACAAATACCGATAGGATCTGCACATATCTCGTTCTCAGGGCACACTCAGATTGTCTTAGGTACGGGTAGGCCAGCCCAGAGTTGCCCCTGGTGACCACCGGCAGCTGACAGGTGGACCAACACTCAGAGGAGCACTGGCCCGGGGGGTTTAAAATAAGATGACCCTCGGGCTCCGGAAACCCAAGGGAAAAAGAGGTTAGGTGGCAAATAGTAAAACCAAGGTTGGGCATTGCTGGAAAAGCTTTAATCAAGGCAAACTATCAAGGGGTTCCCATTATAACCCAACCGCGTAAGGAACGCAAAATCCGGGAACATAACACCGATATGACGGAAACTAGGGCGGCTAGAGTGGAACAAAACACTAGGCGAGAGGCCGAGCCTTCCACCCTTTACCAAGTATATAGATGCATTTTAGATAACAAGGCAATATAATGATATCCCAACAAGTAAATAATGTTCCAACAAGGAACGGTCTCCAATCTTCACCTGCAACTAGCAACGCTATAAGAGGGGCTGAGCAAAGCGGTAACATAGCCAATCAACGGTTTGCTAGGACATGGTAGGTTAGAGGTTTGACATGGCAATTTGGGAGGCATGATAAGCAAGTGGTAGGCATCATAGCTTAGGCATAGCAAAAGAGCGAGCATCTAGCAAAGCAAAGATAGTAGTGATTTCGAGGGTATGATCATCTTGCCTGCAAAGTTGTCAGAGTTGACCAGATCCTCGAAAGCAAACTCAACGGGCTCCTCATTAGCGAACTCGTCTCCCGACTCTACCCAAACAAGACAAACAAGCAAAAAGGGCACAATCAACAACGTGCAAACTCAAATAACATGATGCAAAGATGGTATGCTATGCGGGATGCAAAATGTGGTGCATATGCAAGATTTGGCAAGGAATGAATGAACCTGGCCTCAACTTGTAAAACCAAGTGTGCCACTGGAAAGATGAGATGAAATCACTTGAAAACGATATAAAGATCACCGAAATCGGAGTTACGGTTTGGAAATGGCAAGCAATTCAAATATGACCACGTTATGCGATTTACACCAAGTAGCCATCTAAATGCAACAAGTTGAACATGCTACAGCACGCAAACATGACAATAAAATACATGGCAGGGATCCATTCATGATTCTTGACAAAAGACTAGCACTGAGGTACGGCCAATTCATCCATGAACAGGTTCAAACAAGCATGGCAAAAATGCATTTGGCAAACAGATCTCAGACTTAGTGAAATTAACACTTGTCTGGAATTTCAGATCAGGTAGCACTCTTTGGAGCAATAAAACTAAATGCTACAGGACCTGAACATGGCAAAGTAAAGTATGGCATGGAGCTACTCAAAGAGCTTAACAAAAGTCCCTTAGTGACCTTGAGCCAAAAGGTATCATAAAATACATTTGCAAGCATGCGAACATGGCAAAAACATAATCAGTTCTCAGACTTAGTGAAAACTGGAGCATGCTGAAAACAGATACCAAGTAGGCATGTTTACGAGCTTGATGCACTCACTACAAAGCAAGTCATGACAATCTAAGCATACACCCATCAAGAATACACAAAATGCAAGCTAGACATGGCAAGCACAAAAACATAGCATGCACGGATCAACTACAACATCCTCGGCAAAATCGCTAACAAGTAGACAATCTGCCCAGATTCACGAAATGACAAAAGTAGAGCTCGATTAACTCAAGCTAGGGTGCTCCATAATTTCAACCAAAGACATGGATGGATAGACCACTACAAGATTAACAAAACATCCTTACTGATCATCCTCAAAAGAGGCACGGATCACTAGGAAACAACATGAACATATGGCAATATGAGATAAACAGGTCAAGGACTTAGTGGAAATGCTAAGTCCCTCAAATCAGCATTAACGAATGCCTCACTTTTCAAGCTTGTGCTAGTCACAACACACATCACAAAAATACATGGGTTGCACCTATGGATAGATGGAAAAACATATAACAAAACTCATGTAGAGCACAGGGGCATATAATGCACACAATAATCATGGCAAAAATGACAAATATCTAATTGGAGCAGCAGATCTGACAATTATCTCAAATAGCATTCTTCTAACAGCATTTCGGGCATCAAGATGAACTCAAATGAAAATGATGCAGTGAGATGAAATGATGTACTCTATGAGACGAACATTTTGATATGCTATATGCCCAAAATGGAGGTACGGATGAGGAGTTACGACATGATGAACATGAGCAAAAAATTAGGGTTTCGGGGCAAAAGTCAACCCAGACGGGATCCGGATCAAGATCTGGCCGGCGCGATCTACGAGGTTCATCGGAGAAGCAGCTTGAGGCTCGCCGGAGTCTTGCCGCGGGGAGAAGGAGGAGGCCGCCGGAGAGGGGACAGGGGCCGGTGCGGCGGGGCGGCGACCTGGCGGCGGCGGGCGGTGCGGTGAGGCGGCGCCGGATCCGGTGCGGCGGGCCGGCGGTGAGGAGCGGCGCCGAGACGAAGTGCTGACCGGCGATGGCGCTCGCAGTGGCCGGCGTCGAAGGACCTGCCGGCTCGGGCGGGGACGAGCAGGCGCGGGCAGCGCGGTGGCAAACGGGCTCGGGGGCCCGACGTGGGCTGAGCGGGCCGGTGATGTGGGGCGCGGGCGCGGGCGAGTGGGGAGGTGCCATGTGGCAGCGGCGGGCGCAGCGGACACGTCCGGCGCCGGCGGACGTTGTCCGGCGCACGGAGGAAGGAGAGGGCTAGGGTTTCGGGGGAGAGATCCGAATTTTCGAGAAGGGGTCTATTTATAGGCAGAGAGGGAGCTAGGAGTGTCCAAATGAGGTGCGGTTTTCGGCCACGCGATCGTGATCGAACGCTTGAGATGATGGAGAGGGTTTTGGTGGGTTTTGGGCCAAAATGGAGTGGTGTTGGGCTGCAACGCACACGAGGCCTTTTTGGTCCCTCGGTTAACCGTTGGAGTATGAAACGAAGTCCAAATGGTACGAAACTTGACATGCGGTCTACCGGTAGTAAACCAAGGCCGCTTGGCAAGTCTCGGTCCAATCCGGAAATGTTTAATCCCCACACACAAAAGAAAGGTAGAAATGACCACCGGAGAAGAATGAAGCGCCGGAAAGCAAAAGGGACAACGGGGAAAATGCTCGAATGCATGAGATGAACACGTATGAAAATGCAATGCACATGATGACATGATATGAGATGCATGACAACGATAACTACACACCAAGACAAAGACCCGAACCCGAGAAAATAAATCATATCTGGGGTGTTACAACACTCCACCACTAGGAAAGGATCTCGTCCCGAGATCTAGGACTGAAAGAACGCCGGGTACTCAGAACGGAGGTGATCCTCGCGTTCCCAGGTAGCTTCATGGTCGGAATGGTGTGACCACTTGACTCTGAGGAATTTGATTGACTTGTTCCGAGTCTTGTGTTCAGTCTCTTCAAGAATATCAACGGGGTGCTCATGATAGGAGAGATCTTCTTGGAGCTCAGTGTCCTTGAAGTTGACGGTGCGGTCAGGAGTCTTGAAGCACTTTAGAAGCTGAGAGACATGGAACACGTCATGCACATTTGCAAAGTTTGAAGGAAGCTCGAGTTGATAAGCGAGATCGCCTCTCTTGATGACAATCTTGAAAGGTCCCACGTATCTAGGGGAAAGCTTCCCTTTGATACCGAAGCGACGAGTACCTTTCATAGGAGAGACGTGGAGGTAAACATGATCTCCGATCTCGAAATCCAAATCACAGTGCTTACTGTCATAGTAGCTCTTCTGGCGGGATTGGGCTTCTTTGAGGTTATCTCGAATGACTTTGCACATTTCCTCTGCCTCTGTGATTAAGTCATTTCCCAAAAGCTGACGTTCATCGGTTTCAGACCAGTTGAGAGGGGTACTGCACTTCCTGCCATACAGAATTTCAAATGGGGCCTTGCCCGAACTTGCTTGAAAACTGTTGTTGTAGGAGAATTCAGCATATGGAAGACAATCCTCCCACTTCATGCCGAAGGAGATCACACAAGCCCTGAGCATATCTTCAAGAATCTGATTGACACACTCGACTTGACCGCTAGTTTGAGGATGGAAAGCTATGCTGAAGCAGATGTTGGTGCCCATGGCCTTCTGAAAAGAATCCCAAAACTTGGAGGTAAAGATGCTGCCACGGTCTGAAGAGATCACTTGAGGAATACCGTGCAGAGAGACAATTCGAGAGGTATAGAGTTCCGCCAATTGAGCTGCAGTGATTGACTCTTTGATAGGCAGAAAGTGAGCCACTTTAGTGAGTTTGTCGATGACAACGAATATAGCATCATTGCCACGCTTGGACTTTGGAAACCCAGTCACGAAGTCCATCTCAATGTGGTCAAACTTCCATTCCGGAATGGAAAGAGGTTGGAGGAGACCAGCTGGCCTTTGGTGTTCTGCCTTCACTCTTCTGCAGACATCACATTCATTCACGAACTGAGCAATCTCGCACTTCATTCGAGTCCACCAATAAGCCTGTTTGAGGTCCTGATACATCTTCGTGCTCCCAGGGTGGATGGAGAGGAGAGAATTGTGAGCCTCGTTCATGATCACTTTACGAAGGTCACCTTTGGGCACAACAATATGATCCTCGAAGAAGAGAGTATCCTTGTCATCAAGGCGGTAGCACTTGTACTTGGGTTGACTCTTGGCAATCCCAATCTTCACCTTCTTCACCATAGCATCAAGAAGCTGGGCTTGGCGAATTTGGTCGTCCAAGGTAGGAGAGACTTGAAGGTTGGCGAGGAAACCTTGAGGAACAACTTGCAGATTAAGCTTGCGGAAAGCTTCACAAAGCTCGGGTTGATAAGGCTTGAGAATAAGACTGTTGCAATAAGCTTTCCTGCTCAGAGCGTCAGCAATCACATTGGCCTTGCTTGGAGTATACTCGATACTTGGATTATACTCTTGAATCATCTCGACCCATCGAGTCTGCCTGAGGTTGAGATTAGGCTGAGTGAAGATGTACTTGAGACTCTTGTGGTCAGTGAAAATGTCCACTTTTCTTCCCAATAAGATATGTCTCCAAGTCAAAAGAGCATGCACAACTGCCGCCAACTCGAGGTCATAAGTGGGGTAGTTTTTCTCATTGGGCTTCAACTGGTGAGAGGTATAAGCCACTACTTTCTTCTCTTGCATCAACACTGCACCAAGACCTTGGAGAGAGGCATCACAAAAGACCTCGTACGGTTTGGATTCATCAGGCGGAGTCAGAACTGGAGCAGTGACCAATTTCTCTTTCAAGGTGTTGAAAGCGATGTCACATTCCGGAGACCAAACGTACTTGATGTGCTTCTGGAGAAGATTTGAGAGAGGCTTTGCAATCTTAGAAAAGTTTTCAACGTATCTTCGGCAGTAGCTTGCGAGACCGAGGAAGCTACAGAGTTGCTTCACGTTCTGAGGTGGTTCCCAATTCACAATTGCAGACACCTTCTCAGGATTCACCGCAATGCCCTTGGCAGAGATGATATGACCAAGATAAAGAACCTCATCGAGCCAAAATTCGCACTTGGAGAACTTGGCGTAGAACTGATGTTCCCTCATTTTATCGAGTACCAAACGCAAGTGTTTGGCATGATCTTCCTTGTTCTTCGAGAAAACCAGAATGTCGTCGAGATAGACCAAAACAAAGTCATTGGTGTAGGCATTGAAGATGAAGTTCATCATGCGAGAGAACGTCGGAGGAGCGTTGATGAGGCCAAAACACATGACAGTGTGTTCATATGAACCATAGCTTGTCCTGAAAGCCGTCTTGGGAATATCTTGCTCACGGATTCGAATCTGATGATAACCCATAGGAAGATCAAGCTTGGAGAATACTTGGGCACCTTTGAGTTGTTCGAACAGCTCATTGATGTTGGGAAGTGGGTATTTGTTCTTGATGGTCTTCTTGTTCAATGGACGGTAGTCAACACAAAGTCGGTCCGTTCCATCCTTCTTCTTCACAAAAAGAACACCACAACCCCACGGAGAAGAGCTAGGCCGGATGAGACCCATTCTCTCTTGAATATCGAGTTGCTTCTTCAGCTCCTTCAACTCTTCAGGTCCGAGCTTGTAAGGACGCTTGCACACTGGTTCCGTGCCAGGCTCAAGATCGATGACGAATTCAGCTGGCCGGTGCGGAGGCATTCCTGGAAGCTCTTCTGGAAAAACGTCTTGATATTCACAAACGAATGGATTCTGCGAGATAGTATCCAGTTCACCCTTCTCATTGAGAGAAAACAGACGGATGGTATCATCACGAGCGGCAAAGACAATTACATCCTCAGATGAATGAGTCAATTGAATCTGCCTGGCTGCACAATCAAGCAAAGCCTTGTGCTTAGAAAGCCAATCCATTCCGAGAATAAGATCAATATCCGAGTCACCAAGAACCGTTGGAGAAGATAGAAATTTGTAGTCACCCAAAGTGATGGTAACCTCCGGAGCAATGGAGTTAGCATGCATGCGCCTACCGGGAGAGACAACTGCTAATGGACTAGGCAAAATTCGCAAAGCCAAACCATGCTTAGATGTAAACGAACTCGAGATGAAACAATGCGATGCACCTGTGTCAAAAAGAACTTTAGCTGGAATATCATTAACAGGAAGGTTACCCATGATGACATCTGACGAGTCCTCTGCCTGAGCTGCATTCATCAAGTTGACCTTGGCGTGCTTGGGGCTATGCTTGACCACAACTGTACTTGCCGATCTGACAGGAGGAGGAGGAAGACGCCTCTGATTGAAACATTTGTTGGCATAGTGACCCTTCTATTGGCACTTGTTGCACGTGACCTCTGAAAGCGGACGGTGATACAGAGCACTCGATCTTGGAGCTTGAGACGAAGTCTTGTTCTGAAAGCCAGGGTTGGGTGGGTGGGAAGATCCACTGCCACCTTTGCTCTTTTGATACGGCTGACGAAACGGAGGAGGAGGAAGCCAATACTTCTGCTGCTTGGCCACTTGAGTAGAGGAAGAAGGAGTAGCATCTCTGACTCGCTTCTTGGAAGCATCACATCTCAGTTGAGCGGCCTCTTGCTTCAATGCCATGTTGCAGAACTCATCGTACCTCAAGGGCTCAAAGAGAACAAGAGCTAGTTGTATTTCTTCTCTGAGACCACCCCTGAACTGGTATATCATGCTCTTCTCATCAGGGACGTCCTGCTTGGCAAAGCGGGCGAGCTTCTGGAACAACTTGTTTTAGTCATAGACAGACAAAGAGCCTTGCTTCAGGTTGCGGAATTCCTCACGCTTTCTTTCAACCACGCTCTGAGGAATATGATGAGCTTCGAAATCTTGACGGAATTCATCCCAAGTAATCACGCGTCCTCCTCTGGAATCCTTGTACTGCTGGAACCATTCTGCAGCTTGGTATTTGAGTTGGAAGGAAGCGAACTTGACAAAGTCCTCAGGCCTGATGTTACTGCACTCGAAATGCTTGCATAGATCGACGTGCCAATCGTCAGCATCAGTTGCCTCAACACAATTGCTGAAAGTCTTTGGCCCATTAGCAAGGAACTAGTTGAGTGTAGCAAAGTGATTCTGATTGTTTCCTTGGTTGCCTTGGTTCACTTGATTGCGCTCTTGAAGAATTTGCATGATCAACTGCGTGTTTGCATTGGTTGCGGCCATCACAGCTTGCCATGCCTCCGGAGGAGGTGGAGGTGGTGGCGGATCAGGATTCGGAGTCGTGCGCGTTGGAGGAGCCATCCTGAAGAGGTTGACATCCATTAGCACATTGATAGGCAAAAATTGAACATGAATCCAATGGAATGAAAATTGCAACATATAGTCTTCACATCCGAACAAAATGAACGAATGCATTCCTCTTGAAATGGTCACATATCCATAAATTGAGAAGCCACTTAGAATTTAGGTGGAGGAATAAATCAATAAGGTACGGATCAAGAACGAATACTTGGTAAGAAATCCCAATCTCAAACCAAATATCCGTGGAAGAAGAACTAGAGCTACAAGAATTCCCACCTATGAAACTCTCGAACCTTTCCGGTTATGCAATCAGGTGTTGGGGATAGAGGGGAAGCATAATATCTCACCCAAATCTAGCAAATCCTACATCCAGCTGTATCCATCCTTCAACACATAACCGAGAAAAGCTTCGGAAACCATCTACCTCAACCTTCGAAAAGCATCCGTTATACAAGTTATGGCGATACTCCCGAACTCCCGCCCAGTACTGGGTGGCGTCGAGGTTATCTCACCAACGAACTGCATAAAAGAGATTTTCGATGTCGGCGTACTAAACTCAGGTATTCCAGAACTGCAACGATAAAATTGTGACGACAACACCTTGGAGCTCAACTCCCCGGGACACTGCCACAACCCCTAAAGATAGGAGGCACCAAGAACAATGTTCTCGTCACAAAACCATCGGAACGATTCCAAGATACCCGCGTGATCCTAAAAAAAATTAGTGAAATTTGAGAAGAGAAGAGTCAAAACTCTACGTCAGGATGCCTTACCAGAGCGATGAGGAGACTGGGAAGTAAAAAGAATTCCTAAACTCTCCGATATATAATTCCTAGATGACTCAAAACATTTTTTTTCTAGACACAACTCGGCCGCTAAAATGATCAAGCAATGGGGGCTCCTAAGGTCGGGGAAGGCTCTGATACCAACTTGTAACGCCCTTGATGCGGCTATATCTCCAACGTGTTGAGGCACGACTTAGAGGCATAACCGCATTGAAAGCAATGTCGCAAGTTAGGCAATCTTCACAACATCCCATGTAATATAGATAATAAAAGGGGAGATACATATTTGGATTACACTCACCACGTCAATCAAACTACATGAATAGCATTACAACATTCAAACAGTCATGGCCCGACTACAGCGCCAAAATAAAAGACAACCCAACATGCGACACGGTCCCGATCACCCCAACTGGGCACCACTACTGACCATCAGGGAAAGACACGTAGTATCGGCGTGAGTCCTTGTCGAACTCCCACTTGAGCTCAAGCACGTCCTCTGGAATGGAATCATCAGGCCCTGCATCTGGTTTGGAAGTAATCTGTGAGCCACAGGGACTCAGCAATCTCGCACCCTTGCGGTCAAGATTATTTAAGCTTATAGGTAAGGCAAGGTAATATATGTGGAGCGGCAGCAAGCGACTAGCATGTATGGTGGCTAACCTGTTCGCAAAAAAGAGCGAGAAAAGAGGCAAAGCGCGAGCGAGTAACTAGAGGGTATCCTGCGGCAAGCATTACTCCAACACCGTGTCCACTTCCCGGACTCCGCCGAGAAGAGGCCATCACGGTAACTCACACAGTTGATTCATTTTAATTAAGTTAAGGTTCAAGTTATCTACAACCGGACATTAACAAACTCCCATCTGCCCATAACCGCGGGCACGGCTTTCGAAAGTTCAAATCCCTGCAGGGGAGTCCCAACTTAGCCCATGACAAGCTCTCACGGTCAACGAAGGAATAGACCTCCTCCCGAGATGTTCTGATCAGACTCGGTGCCTCGGTTCTTCAAGACACTTCGACAGGTTAAAACAAAACCAGCAACACCGCCCGAATGTGCCGACAAATCCCGATAGGAGCTGCACATATCTCGTTCTCAGGGCACACTCAGATTGTCTTAGGTATGGGTAGGCTAGCCCAGAGTTGCCCCTGGTGACCACCGGCAGCTAACAGGTGGACCAACACTCAAAGGAGCACTGGCCCGGGGGGGGGGGGGGGGTTAAAATAAGATGAACCTCGGGCTCCGGAAACCCAAGGGAAAAAGAGGCTAGGTGGCAAATGGTAAATCCAAGGTTGGGCATTGCTGGAAAAGCTTCAATCAAGGTGAACTATCAAGGTTTTCCCATTATAACCCAACCGCGTAAGGAACGCAAAATCCGGGAACATAACACCGATATGACGGAAACTAGGGCGGCAAGAGTGGAACAAAACACTAGGCGAGAGGCCGAGCCTTCCACCCTTTACCAAGTATATAGATGCATTAAGATAACAAGGCAATATAATGATATCCCAACAAGTAAATAATGTTCCAACAAGGAACGGTCTCCAATCTTCACCTGCAACTAGCAACGCTATAAGAGGGGTTGAGCAAAGCGGTAACATAGCCAATCAACGGTTTGCTAGGACATGGTGGGTTAGAGGTTTGACATGGCAATTTGGGAGGCCTGATAAGCAAGTGGTAGGCATCGTAGCATAGGCATAGCAAAAGAGCGAGCATCTAGCAAATCAAAGATAGTAGTGATTTTGAGGGTATGATCATCTTGCCTGCAAAGTTGTCAGAGTTGGCTGGATCCTCGAAAGCAAACTCAACAGGCTCCTCGTTAGCGAACTCGTCTCCCGGCTCTACCCAGACAAGACAAACAAGCAACAAGGGCACAATCAACCACGTGCAAACTCAAACAACATGATGCAAGGATGGTATGCTATGCGGGATGCAAAATGTGATCCATATGCAAGATTTGGAAAGGAATGAATGAACCTGTCCTCAACTTGGAAAACCAAGTGTCCCACTGGAAAGATGAGATGAAATCGCTTGAAAACGATATAAAGATCACCAGAATCGGAGTTTCGGTTTGGAAATGGCAAGCAATTCAAATATGACCATGTTCTGCGATTTACACCAAGTAGCCATCTAAATGCAACAAGATGAACATGCTACAGCACGCAAACATGACAATAAAATACATGGCAGGGATCCATTCATGATTCTTAACAAAAGACTAGCACTGAGCAACGGCCAATTCATCCATGAACAGGTTAAAACAAGCATGGCAAAAATGCATTTGGCAAACAGATCTCAGACAGTGAAATTAACACTTGTCTGGAATTTCAGATCAGGTAGCACTCTTTGGAGCAATAAAACTACATGCTATAGGACCTGAACATGGCAAAGTAAAGCATGGCATAGAGCTACTCAAAGAGCTTAACAACAGTCCCTTAGTGACCTTGAGCCAAAAGGGATCAGAAAATAAATTTGCAAGCATGTGAACATGGCAAAAACATAATCAATTCTCACACTTAGTGAAAACTGGAGCATGCTGAAAACAGATATCAAGTAGGCATGTTTACGAGCTCGATGCACTCACTACAAAGCAAGTCATGACAATCTAAGCATACACCCATCAAGAATACACAAAATGCAAGCTAGACATGGCAAAACAAAAACATAGCATGCAAGGATCAACTACAACATCCTCGGCAAAATTGCTAACAAGTAGACAATCTGCCCAGATTCACGAAATAACAAAAGTAGAGCTCGATTGACTCAAGCTAGGGTGCTCCATAATTGCAAACAAAGAGATGGATGGATAGAGCACTACAAGATTAACAAAACATCCTTACTGATCATCCTCAAAAGAGGCACGGATCACTAGGAAACAACATGAACATATGGCAATATGAGATAAACAGGTCAAGGACTTAGTGAAAATGCTAAGTCCCTGAAATCAGCATTAAAGAATGCCTCACTTTGCAAGCTTGTGCTAGTCACCACACACATTACAAAAATACATGGGTTGCACCTATGGATAGATGGCAAAACATATAACAAAACTCATGTAGAGCACAGGGGCATATCATGCACACAATAATCATGGCAAAAATGACAAATATCTAATTGGAGCAGCAGATCCGACAATTATCTCAAATAGGATTCTTCTAACAGCATTTCGGGCATCAAGATGAACTCAAATGAAAATGATGCAATGAGATGAAATGATGTACTCTCTGAGATAGACATTTTGATATGCTATATGCCCAAAACGAAGGTACGGATGAGGAGTTACGACATGATGAACATGAGCAAAAAATTAGGGTTTCGGGGCAAAAGTCAACCCAGACGGGATCCGGATCCAGATCTGGCTGGCGCGATCTACGAGGTTCATCGGAGAAGGAGCTTGAGGCTCGCCGGAGTCTTGCCGCAGGGAGAAGGAGGAGGCTGCCGGAGAGGGGACCGGGGCCGGTGCGGCAGGGCGGCGACCTGGCGGCAGCGGGCGGTGCGGTGAGGTGGCGCCGGATCCGGTGCGGTGGGCCGGCGGTGAGGAGCGGCGCCGAGACGAAGCGCTGACCGGCGATGACGCTCGCGGTGGCCGGCGTCGAAGGACCTGCCGGCTCGGGCGGGGACGAGCAGGCGCGGGCGGCGCGGTGGCAAACGGGCTCGGGGGCCCGACGTGGGCTGAGCGGGCCGGCGATGTGGGGCGCGGGCGCGGGCGAGTGGGGAGGTGCCATGTGGCGGCGGCGGGCGCAGCGGACACGTCCAGCGTCGGCGGACGTTGTCCGGCGCACGGAGGAAGGAGAGGGCTAGGGTTTCGAGGGAGAGATCCGAATTTTCGAGAAGGGGTCTATTTATAGGCATAGAGGGAGCTAAGAGTGTCCAAATGAGGTGCGGTTTTCAGCCACGCGATCGTGATCGAACGCTCTAGATGATGGAGAGGGTTTTGGGCCAAAATGGAGGGGTGTTGGGCTGCAACGCACACGAGGCCTTTTCGGTCCCTCCGTTAACCGTTGGAGTATCAAACGAAGTCCAAATGGTACGAAACTAGACAAGCGGTCTACCGGTAGTAAACCAAGGCCGCTTGGCAAGTCTCGGTCCAATCCGGAAATGTTTAATCCCCACACACGAAAGAAAGGTAGAAATGACCACCGGAGGAGAATGAAGCACCGGAAAGCAAAACGGACAACGGGGAAAATGCTCGAATGCATGAGATGAACACGTATGCAAATGCAATGCACATGATGACATGATATGAGATGCATGACAACAATAACAACACACGGAGACAAAGACCCGAACCCAAGAAAATAAAATAACTTAAGGCCGGAAACGGAAAAAGTTGGATTACATATTAGGTAAATCATATCTGGGGTGTTACAACACTCCACCACTACGAAAGGATCTCATCCCGAGATCTAGGACTGAAAGAACGCCGGGTACTCAGAACGGAGGTGATCCTCGCATTCCCAGGTAGCTTCACGGTCGGAATGGTGTGACCACTTGACTTTCAGGAATTTGATTGACTTGTTCCGAGTCTTGCGTTCAGTCTCTTCAAGAATAGCAACGGGGTGCTCACGATAGGAGAGATCTTCTTGGAGCTCAGTGTCCTCAAAGTTATCGGTGCGGTCAGGAGTCTTGAAGCACTTTAGAAGCTGAGAGACATGGAACACGTCATGCACATTTGCAAAGTTTGAAGGAAGCTCGAGTTGATAGGCGAGATCGCCTCTCTTGATGACAATCTTGAAAGGTCCCACGTATCTAGGGGAAAGCTTCCCTTTGATACCGAAGCGACGAGTACCTTTCATAGGAGAGACGTGGAGGTAAACATGATCTCCGATCTCGAAAGCCAAATCACGGTGCTTACTGTCATAGTAGCTCTTCTGGCGGGATTGGGCTGCTTTGAGGTTATCTCGAATGACTTTGCACATTTCCTCTGCCTCTGTGATTAAGTCATTTCCCAAAAGCTGACGTTCACCGGTTTCAGACCAGTTGAGAGGGGTACGGCACTTCCTGCCATACAGAATTTCAAATGGGGCCTCACCCAAACTTGCTTGAAAACTGTTGTTGTAGGAGAATTCAGCATATGGAAGACAATCCTCCCACTTCATGCCGAAGGAGATCACACAAGCCCTGAGCATATCTTCAAGAATCTGATTGACATGCTCGACTTGACCGCTAGTTTGAGGATGGAAAGCTGTGCTGAAGCGGATGTTGGTGCCCATGGCCTTCTGAAAAGAATCCCAAAACTTGGAGGTAAAGATGTTGCCACGGTCTGAAGAGATCACTTGAGGAATACCGTGCAGAGATACAATTCGAGAGGTATAGAGTTACGCCAATTGAGCTGCAGTGATTGACTCTTTGATAGGCAGAAAGTGAGTCACTTTAGTGAGTTTGTCGATGACAACGAATATAGCATCATTGCCACGCTTGGACTTTGGAAACCCAGTCACGAAGTCCATCTCAATGTGGTCAAACTTCCATTCTGGAATGGCAAGAGGTTGGAGGAGACCAGCTGGCCTTTGGTGTTCTGCCTTCACTCTTCTGCAGACATCACATTCATTCACGAACTGAGCAATCTCGCGCTTCATTCGAGTCCACCAATAAGCCTGTTTGAGGTCCTGATACATCTTCGTGCTCCCAGGGTGGATGGAGAGGAGAGAATTGTGAGCCTCGTTCATGATCACTTTACGAAGGTCACCTTTGGGCACAAGAATACGATCCTCGAAGAAGAGAGTATCCTTGTCATCAAGGCAGTAGCACTTGTACTTGGGTTGACTCTTGGCAATCCCAATCTTCACCTTCTTCACCATAGCATCAAGAAGCTGGGCTTGGCGAATCTGGTCTTCCAAGGTAGGAGAGACTTGAAGGTTGGCAAGGAAACCTTGAGGAACAACTTGCAGATTAAGCTTCCGGAAAGCTTCACAAAGCTCGGGTTGATAAGGCTTGAGAATAAGACTGTTGCAATAAGCTTTCCTGCTCAAAGCGTCAGCAATCACATTGGCCTTGCCTGGAGTATACTCGATACTTGGATTATACTCTTGAATCATTTCGACCCATCGAGTCTGCCTGAGGTTGAGATTAGGCTGAGTGAAGATGTACTTGAGACTCTTGTGGTCAGTGAAAATGTCCACTTTTCTTCCCAATAAGAGATGTCTCCAAGTCAAAAGAGCATGCACAACTGCCGCCAACTGGAGGCCATGAGTGGGGTAGTTCTTCTCATTGGGTTTCAACTGGCGAGAGGTATAAGCCAGAACTTTGTTCTCTTGCATCAACACTGTGTCAAGACCTTGGAGAGAGGCATCACAAAAGACCTCGTACGGTTTGGATTCATCAGGCGGAGTCAGAACTGGAGCAGTGACCAATTTCTCTTTCAAGGTGTTGAAAGCGATGTCACATTCCGGAGACCAAACGTACTTGACGTGCTTCTGGAGAAGGTTTGAGAGAGGCTTCACGATCTTAGAAAAGTTTTCAACGAATCTTCAGCAGTAGATTGCGAGACTGAGGAAGCTACGGAGTTGCTTCACGTTCTGAGGTGGTTCCCAATTCACAATTGCAGACACCTTCTCAGGATTCACCGCAATGCCCTTGGCAGAGATGATATGACCAAGATAAAGAACCTCATCAAGCCAAAATTCGCACTTGGAGAACTTGGCGTAGAACTGATGTTCCCTCATTTTATCGAGTACCAAACGCAAGTGTTTGGCATGATCTTCCTTGTTCTTCGAGAAAACCAGAATGTCGTCGAGATAGAACAAAACGAATTCATTAGTGTAGGCGTTGAAGATGAAGTTCATCATGCGAGAGAACGTCGGAGGAGCGTTGACGAGGCCAAAAGACATGACAGTGTATTCATATGAACCATAGCTTGTCCTGAAAGCCGTCTTGGGAATATCTTGCCCACGGATTCGAATCTGATGATAACCCATACGGAGATCAAGCTTGGAGAATACTTGGGCACCTTTGAGTTGTTCGAACAGCTCGTTGATGTTGGGAGTGGGTATTTGTTCTTGATGGTCTTCTTGTTCAATGGACGGTAGTCAACACAAAGTCGGTCCGTTCCATCCTTCTTCTTCACAAAAAGAACACCACAACCCCACGGAGAAGAACTAGGCCGGATGAGACCCATTCTCTCTTGAATATCGAGTTGCTTCTTCAGCTCCTTCAACTCTTCAGGTCCGAGCTTGTAAGGACGCTTGCACACTGGTTCCGTGCCAGGCTCAAGATCGATGACGAATTCAACTGGCCGGTGCAGAGGCATTCCTGGAAGCTCTTCTGGAAAGACGTCTTGATATTCACAAACGAATGGAATCTGCGAGATAGTATCCAGTAAACCCTTCTCATTGAGAGAAAACAGACGGATGGTATCAACATGAGCGGCAAAGACAATTACATCCTCAGATGAATGAGTCAATTGAATCTGCCTGGCTGCACAATCAAGCTGAGCCTTGTGCTTAGAAAGCCAATCCATTCCGAGAATAAGATCAATATCCGAGTCACCAAGAACCGTTGGAGAAGATAGAAATTTGTAGTCACCCAAAGTGATGGTAACCTCCGGAGCAATGGAGTTAGCATGCATGCGCCTACCGGGAGAGACAACTGCTAATGGACTAGGAAAAATTCGCAAAGCCAAACCACGCTTAGATGTAAACGGTCTCGAGATGAAACAATGCGATGCACCCGTGTCAAAAAGAACTTTAGCTGGAATATCATTAACAGGAAGGTTACCCATGATGACATCTGACGAGTCCTCTGCCTGAGCTGCATTCATCAAGTTGACCTTGGCGTGCTTGGGGTTATGCTTGACCACAACTATACTTGCCGATCTGACAGGAGGAGGAGGAAGACGCCTCTGATTGAAACACTTGTTGGCCTAGTGACCCTTCTGTTGGCACTTGTTGCACGTGACCTCTGAAAGCGGACGGTGATACGGAGCACTCGATCTTAGAGCTTGAGACGAAGTCTTGTTCTGAAAGCTAGGGTTGGGTGGGTGGGAAGATCCACTGCCACCTTTGCTCTTCTAATACGGCTGACGATACGGAGGAGGAGGAAGCCAATACTTCTGCTGCTTGGCCACTTGAGTAGAGGAAGAAGGAGTAGCATCTCTGACTCGCTTCTTGGAAGCATCACATCTCAGTTGAGCGGCCTCTTGCTTCAATGCCATGTTGTAGAACTCATCGTACCTCAAGGGCTCAAAGAGAACAAGAGCTAGCTGTATTTCTTCTCTGAGACCACCCCTGAACTGGTATATCATGCTCTTCTCATCAGGGACGTCCTGCTTGGCAAAGCGGGCGAGCTTCTGGAACAACTTGTTGTAGTCATAGACAGACAAAGAGCCTTGCTTCAGGTTGCGGAATTCCTCACGCTTGCTTTCAACCACGCTCTGAGGAATATGATGAGCTTTGAAATCTTGACAGAATTCATCCCAAGTAATCACACGTCCTCCTCTGGAATCCTTGTACTGCTGGAACCATTCTGCAGCTTGGTCTTTGAGTTGGAAGGAAGCGAACTTGACAAAGTCCTCAGGCCTGACGTTACTGCACTCGAAATGCTTGCACAGATCCACGAGCCAATCGTCAACATCAGTTGCCTCAACACAATTGCTGAAAGTCTTTGGCCCGTTAGCAAGGAACTGGTTGAGTGTAGCAAAGTGATTCTGATTGTTGCCTTGGTTCGCTTGATTGCGCTCCTTAAGAATTTGCATGATCAACTGCGTGTTTGCATTGGTTGCGGCCATCACAGCTTGGCATGCCTCCGGAGGAGGTGGAGGTGGTGGCGGATCAGGATTCGGAGTCATGCGCGTTGGAGGAGCCATCCTGAAGAGGTTGACATCCATTAGCACATTGATAGGCAAAAATTGAAGCTGAATCCAACGGAATGAAAATTGCAACATATAGTCTTCACATCCGAACAAAATGAACGAATGCATTCCTCTTGAAATGGTCACATATCCATAAATTGAGAAGCCACTTAGAATTTAGGTAGAGGAATAAATCAACAAGGTACGGATCAAGAACGAATACTTGGTAAGAAATCCCAATCTCAAACCAAATATCCGTGGAAGAAGAACTAGAGCTACAAGAATTCCCACCTATGAAACTCTCGAACCTTTTCGGTTATGCAATCAGGTGTTGGGGATACAGGGGAAGCATAATATCTCACCCAAATCTAGCAAATCCTACATCCAGCTGTATCCATCCTTCAACACATAACCGAGAAAAACTTCGGAAACCATCTACCTCAACCTTCGAAAAGCATCCGTTATACAAGTTATGGCGATACTCCCGAACTCCCGCCCCAGTACTGGGTGGCGTCGAGGTTATCTCACCAACGAACTGCATAAAAGAGATTTTCGATGTCGGCGTACTAAACTCAGGTATTCCAGAACTGCAACGATAAAATTGTGACGACAACACCTCGGAGCTCAACTCCCTGGGACACTGCCACAACCCCTAAAGACAGGAGGCACCAAGAACAATGTTCTCGTCACAAAACCATCGGAACGATTCCAAGATACCCGCATGATCCTAAAAAAATTAGTGAAATTTGAGAAGAGAAGAGTCAAAACTCTACGTCAGGATGCCTTACCAGAGCGATGAGGAAACTGGGAAGAAAAAAGAATTCCTAAACTCTCCGATATATAATTCCTAGATGACTCAAAACATTTTTTTCTAGACACAACTCGGCCGCTAAAAATGATCAAGCAATGGGGGATCCTAAGGTCGGGGAAGGCTCTGATACCAACTTGTAACGCCCTCGATGCGGCTATATCTCCAACGTGTCGAGGCACGACTTAGAGGCATAACCGCATTGAAAGCAATGTCGCAAGTTAGGCAATCTTCACAACATCCCATGTAATATAGATAATAAAAGGGGAGATACATAGTTGGCTTACACTCGCCACGTCAATCAAAGTACATGAATAGCATTACAACATTCAAACACTCATGGCCCGACTACGGCGCCAAAATAAAAGACAACCCAACATGCGACACGGTCCCGATCACCCCAACTGGGCACCACTACTAATCATCAGGGAAAGACACGTAGTATCGGCGTGAGTCCTCGTCAAACTCCCACTTCAGCTCAAGCGCGTCCTCTGGAACGGAATCATCAGGCCCTGCATCTGGTTTGGAAGTAATCTGTGAGCCATAGGGACTCAGCAATCTCGCACCCTCGCGATCAAGACTATTTAAGCTTATAGGTCAGGCAAGGTAATATATGTGGAGCTGCAGCAAGTGACTAGCATGTATGGTGGCTAACCTGTTCGCAAAAGAGAGCGACAAAAGGAGGCAAAGCGCGAGCGAGTAACTAGAGGGCATCCTGCAGCAAGCATTACTCCAACACCGTGTCCACTTCCCGGACTCCGTCGAGAAGAGGCCATCACGGTAACTCACACAGTTGATTCATTTTAAGTAAGTTAAGGTTCAAGTTATCTACAACCGGACATTAACAAATTCCCATCTGCCCATAACCGCGGGCACGGCTTTCGAAAGTTCAAATCCCTGCAGGGGAGTCCCAACTTAGCCCATGACAAGCTCTCACGGTCAACGAAGGAATAGACCTCCTCCCGAGACGTTCTGATCAGACTCGGTGCCTCGGTTCTTCAAGACACTTCGACAGGTTAAAACAAAACCAGCAACACCGCCCGAATGTGCCGACAAATCCCGATAGGAGCTGCACATATCTCGTTCTCAGGGCACACTCAGATTGTCTTAGGTACGGGTAGGCCAGCCCATAGTTGCCCCTGGTGACCACCGGCAGCTAACAGGTGAACGAACACTCAGAGGAGCACTAGCCCGGGGGGTTTAAAATAAGATGACCCTCGGGCTCCGGAAACCCAAGGGAAAAAGAGGCTAGGTGGCAAATGGTAAAACCAAGGTTGGGCATTGCTGGAAAAGCTTTAATCAAGGCGAACTATCAAGGGGTTCCCATTATAACCCAACCGCGTAAGGAACGCAAAATCCGGGAACATAACACCGATATGACGGAAACTAGGGCGGCAAGAGTGGAACAAAACACTAGGCGAGAGGCCGAGCCTTCCACCCTTTACCAAGTATATAGATGCATTAAGATAACAAGGCAATATAATGATATCCCAACAAGTAAATAATGTTCCAACAAGGAACGGTCTCCAATCTTCACCTGCAACTAGCAACGCTATAAGAGGGGCTGAGCAAAGCGGTAACATAGCCAATCAACGGTTTGCTAGGACATGGTGGGTTAGAGGTTTGACATGGCAATTTGGGAGGCATGATAAGCAAGTGGTAGGCATCGTAGCATAGGCATAGAAAAAGAGCGAGCATCTAGCAAAGCAAAGATAGTAGTGATTTCGAGGGTATGATCATCTTGCCTGCAAAGTTGTCAGAGTTGACTGGATCCTCGAAAGCAAACGCAATAGGCTCCTCATTAGCGAACTCGTCTCCCAGCTCTACCCAAACAAGACAAACAAGCAACAAGGGCACAATCAACCACGTGCAAACTCAAACAACATGATGCAAAGATGGTATGCTATGCGGGATGCAAAATGTGATGCATATGCAAGATTTGGCAAGGAATGAATGAACCTGTCCTCAACTTGGAAAACCAAGTGTGCCACTGGAAAGATGAGATGAAATCGCTTGAAAATGATATAAAGATCACCGGAATCGGAGTTACGGTTTGGAAATGGCAAGCAATTCAAATATGACCACGTTCTGCGATTTACAGCAAGTAGCCATCTAAATGCAACAAGATGAACATGCTACAGCACACAAACATGACAATAAAATACATGGCAGGGATCCATTCATGATTCTTAACAAAAGACTAGCACTGAGCTACAGCCAATTCATCCATGAACAGGTTCAAACAAGCATGGCAAAAATGCATTTGGCAAACAGATCTCAGACAGTGAAATTAACACTTGTCTGGAATTTCAGATCAGGTAGCACTCTTTGGAGCAATAAAACTACATGCTACAGGACCTGAACATGGCAAAGTAAAGCACAGCATAGAGCTACTCAAAGAGCTTAACAAAAGTCCCTTAGTGACCTTGAGCCAAAAGGGATCAGAAAATACATTTGCAAGCATGTGAACATGGCAAAAATGTAATCAGTTCTCACACTTAGTGAAAACTGGAGCATGCTAAAAACAGATATCAAGTAGGCATGTTTACGAGCTCGATGCACTCACTACAGAGCAAGTCATGACAATCTAAGCATACACCCATCAAGAATACACAAAATGCAAGCTAGACATGGCAAGAACAAAAACATAGCATGCACGGATCAACTACAACATCCTCGGCAAAATCGCTAACAAGTAGACAATCTGCCCAGATTCACGAAATGACAAAAGTAGAGCTCGATGGACTCAAGCTAGGGTGCTCCATAATTGCAAACAAAGACATGGATGGATAGAGCACTACAAGATTAACAAAACATCCTTACTGATCATCCTCAAAAGAGGCACGGATCACTAGGAAACAACATGAACATATGGCAATATGAGATAAACAGGTCAAGGACTTGGTGGAAATGCGAAGTCCCTGAAATCAGCATTAACGAATGCCTCACTTTGCAAGCTTGTGCTAGTCACCATACACATCACAAAAATACATGGGTTGCACCTCTGGATAGATGGCAAAACTATAACAAAACTCATGTAGAGCACAGGGGCATATCATGCACACAATAATCATGGCGAAATGACAAATATCTAATTGGAGCAGCAGATCTGACAATTATCTCAAATAGCATTCTTCTAACAGCATTTCGGGTATCAAGTTGAACTCAAATGAAAATGATGCAATAAGATGAAATGATGTGCTCTCTGAGACGAATATTTTGATATGCTATATGCCCAAAACGGAGGTACGGATGAGGAGTTACCACATCATGAACATGAGCAAAAAATTAGCGTTTCGGGGCAAAAGTCAACCCAGGAGGGATCCGGATCCAGATCTGCCCGGCGTGATCTACGAGGTTCGCCGGAGATGGAGCTTGAGGCTCGCTGGAGTCTTGCCGCGGGGAGAAGGAGAAGGCCGTCGGAGAGGGGACCGGGGCCGGTGCGGCGGGGCGGCGACCTGGCGGCGGCGGGCGGTGCGGTGAGGCGGCGCCGGATCCGGGGCGGCGGGCCGGCGGCGAGGACAGCACCGAGATGAAGCGCTGACCGGTGATGGCGCTCGCGGTGGCCGGCGTCGAAGGACCTGCCGGCTCGGGCGGGGACGAGAAGGTGCGGGCGGCGCGGTGGCAAACGGGCTCGGGGGCCAGACGTGGGTTGAGCGGGCCGGCAATGTGGGGCGCGGGCGAGTGGGGAGGTGCCACGTGGCGGCGGCGGGTGTAGCGGACATGTCCGGCGCCGGCGGACGTTGTCCGGCGCACGGAGGAAGGAGAGGGCTAGGGTTTCGGGGGAGAGATCCGAATTTTCGAGGAGGGGTCTATTTATAGGCATAGAGGGAGCTAGGAGTGTCCAAATGAGGTGCGGTTTTCGGCCACGCGATCGTGATCGAACGCTCTAGATGATGGAGAGGGTTTTGGTGGGTTTTGGGCCAAAATGGAGGGGTGTTGGGCTGCAACGCACACGAGGCCTTTTCGATCCCTCGGTTAACCGTTGGAGTATCAAACGAAGTCCAAATGGTACGAAACTTGACAGGCGGTCTACCGGTAGTAAACCAAGGCCGCTTGGAAAGTCTCGGGCCAATCCGGAAATGTTTAATCCCCACACACGAAAGAAAGGTAGAAATGACCACCGGAGGAGAATGAAGCGCCGGAAAGCAAAACGGACAACGGGGAAAATGCTCGAATGCATGAGATGAACACGTATGCAAATGCAATGCACATGATGACATGATATGAGATGCATGACAATGATAGTACACACAGAGACAAAGACCCGAACCCGAGAAAATAAAATAACTTAAGGCCAGAAACGGCAAGAGTTGGATTACAGATTAGGTAAATCATATCCGGGGTGTTACAACAGTGCTGCTATGGAAAGCATTTTTCACAAGCCTGAACCCAACATGAGTCAGATGCTTAGCATGATGAAGCCTTTGCCTCCAGATGTTGAATATCCTAAGGAGTTCTTTGTTGAAGACCTTGAGTATCTGCCATGCACTATCTATCACATCATAAGGCGAACTCTCTGGCCCATCAAAGGACATTCTCCACATGCAAAGCTGGAAGGTGCAATGAAGACTTTGGTCTTCCATATTCTTCACGGCAAAAACTTCAATGCACAAGACTTCTTCATCCGCCAACTTGCTGCATTAGGATCTGATCTCTTTGGTTTGAAGTTTTGCACTCCATGGATTATGCATCTTATCAAACTACACTCAGTTGTCACCTATCAACCCTCTGCTCGCAATCATCGGATTTTTCTGCCTGGCGTCGATATGTCAGTTAAAGCCATCTATCCAAAGCCTGCCAAGGAGCCCCTTAGTCTTCAGAATGCTGATAAGCAAAGTTTCTCACAACACATTGAAGGCGACCCAACAGTCCTTCGTGTTAATCCTCTGGCTGGTACTACCCGTGCACCTCATCGTGCCCTCACTAACGCCACTGAAAGCACCATTGCACAACGGCCCAAGAAGCGATCTCGTGTTCTCAATGACCGAGAGCTTCTAGTTGCCCTTCATCAGAAACAGGATAAGCATCATGACTGGCTGAAGCGCCAAATGCAAAGCCTCTTGGTGGACGTAAACAAGATTCGCAACCTTGCCACCAAGAATGCCTTTGTCGCCCATGAAACTTGTCGGCGTACATGGAAAGGGCTGACGCTTATGTGTTCTGAAGATGATCTTCAAGATGATGGTTTCTCTGAACGCTTCAAGTTTGACTCAACACCTCCGAGAAGGACCTTGCTGTGGCGTACTCCGTCTCTTGAAGACTCCGAGTTCTCCTCCTCTGCTGCAACAGTGAATGCACGTGTCATCGATGATGAAGACGATGCTACTTCACCACCTTCGGCGTGAATCACCACTGCATCCAGTTCGTCTGCACCGCCAACCAACTCCGACGACCCTGCTGCTTCACCAACTCCTCATGGGAACGAGTAGGTGCTCTATGTCTTCAAACCTTTTTGGTCCTTACTAACAAAAGGAGGAGAAGCATATGAGTTTGATAGTCTTCAAGCGGGTCCATATGGGCGGTGGTTTTATATTTTACCTTGTGTTTACAACTCTCGTGTTTTGATACATTTGGTTCTTTGAGTTGTAACACTCAAACTCGATGGTTGTCTGCTACTTATTTGCTTTTTTGTGATGCGATGATAAATTCTGCATGTGCGACGATTAATTCTGCACTTAGATCATTTTGCAGACATCCATTTTTCATTATGCATGTCATTATCTTCGTTACATCATATCTTGCATAATGAATTGCCATCATAGGTTGAAGAGGATCTCCACAAGTACAATCTGCCATGTGCATTTGCATTCCTAAAGCAAATTACTTCTATGCACATCTTCAGGGGGAGCCCTTGCAACTTATGAAGACAATACCCTATCCTTTACAATTTCACATATTTTATTCCCCGTTGAAAACTTCAACCAGTTTGTCATCAATCACCAAAAGGGGGAGATCGTAAGTGCATCTAGTGCCACCCCTAGTTGGTTTAGGAGTATTGACCATAAACCTGGTTGAGGGACTAATGTGTTTGTGAGAATTACAGGATAACACAGGTAGAAGTCCCTCATTGATTTGGTTTTCCTACAAGAGATGACCCCTAAAAATGTATGAAGACATTGAAGTCAAAGGTGGTATGTGAAGACATTCACATTGAAGACTATGACAAGAGAGGACATCGCGTGAAGACTATGGAGCGCGAAGACTTAGCAGTTTCGTCGTTCTGTGTTTTTCTTTGTTGAGTCATAGGAACCACCGTACTATTAAGTGGGGTCCAAGAGAACCAGTCAGAATGACTGAAGTGATGCTTAACCAAAATCCTATGCTTCAAGTGAAGACAATGAGAGCAAATCTTATCCAGAGTTGGATAAGTCAGCTTTGCTTGTAGCCGACGTAAAGTTAATGTGTGTGTTTGAAATCTAACCGTTGGAACACGTGTCAGTTCCTTAGTGACCAAGGGTCATTTCGGACAAATAAGGTCGGGTTGCCTAGTGGCTATAAATAGCCCACCCCCTACAACCATAAACGGTTGGCTGCTCAGAGTTAGTGTACAGCTTTTGTCATTTGAGAGCAACCCACCTCCAAGCCTTTGAGAGAGAATTCCTTGCGAGGATAAAGCCCTAACCACCCAGAGCCAAAGAGTGTTAGGCATCACTGAAGTCTTCCTGTCTGTGTGATCTGAAGACTTATTACACTGGAGGACTGTGAATCCTCCAGCCGGTTAGGCGTCGCGTTCTGAGCATCCAAGAGTCATTGTGGATCGCCGATGAACGAAGTCTGTGAAGGTTTGGGAGTCTACCTTGAAGACTTACCAGAGTGATTGGGCGAGGACTGGGTGTCCTTAGCTGAAGGGGAATAAGGTGAAGACGCAGTCTTCTGAGTTGAATCTTAGCCTCCCTAACCAGACGTACAGTTGTCACAGCAACTGGAACTGGTCCAACAAATCTTTGTATTCAACGAGTCACTGGTTTCATCCTTCCCTCTCCTCTACTTACGGTTGGCCCTGGTGAAGTCATTGTATGATTGCATTGTCTTTTGTCTTCACTGAGTGACTGCTTGTTCTGATTGGCTTCACACTATCTTCCTATCTGATCTAAACTGCCTAGCTGCTATTAGTCATTGTGCTTTCACTTCATTTAATATTTGACTATGGCTTGCTTAGTGTAGTCTACCTTCCGCTGCATGGTAATAGGTTTATTTCTATCGTTTGTCTTCGAAACTTCCATGTTTTGAAGACTTTCATAAAAATCGCCTATTCACCCCCCCCCCTCTAGTCAATCACTAGCACTTTCAAACACACGTGCCCCTCGCGCCCAAACTGACGCCACTTGAAGCACCATTGCCCAAAGGCCTCGGAAGCGATCCCATGTTCTCAATGACCGAGAGCTTCTCGTCGCGCTACATCAGAAACGGGATAAGCATCATGACTGGCTTAAGCGTCAGATGCAAAGCCTCTTGGTGGAC
Source organism: Triticum monococcum (assembly GCA_034509565.1). Taxonomy (NCBI): domain Eukaryota; kingdom Viridiplantae; phylum Streptophyta; class Magnoliopsida; order Poales; family Poaceae; genus Triticum; species Triticum monococcum. The sequence goes on along the minus strand of CM067844.1, from coordinate 578,066,999 downwards.
GTCAATCACATTCGCAATATTGCCACCAAGAATGCCTTCGTTACACATGAAACCTGTCGAAGGTCTTGGAAGAGCTTCATATTGCTTAGTGCTGAAGCTGATCTCCAAGACGATGGCTTCACAGAAAGATTCAAGTTTGATTCAACTCCTCCAAGGAATGCTCACTTGCGTCGGACTCCCTCACTTGAAGACTCTGACTATTCGTCCTCAGCTGCGACGATGAATGCCAGAGTCATCGATGACCAAGATGATGCCACTTCACCACCTCCAACTTCCTTGAAGACGTATCACATACTAGTGTACTAGCGCCAACACATTCTCCCTGGTTCAGTATTGAATGTCTTGGAGGAAACTCGCTCTTCCTTGGACAAAACTATCCGATGATGGTGGAAGGCAATCCAGCTGCTATTGACACAATGTTACTACCATTTATGAGAAGCAATTGTATCTATACCTCGGACAGTAATATGCTTCCCTACCGTCCCAATATGGGTCCTGACATAGGCCGCTTCAGCCTGTATGATTAGTCCTGCGTTGGTCTCGAGATTGACAGTAGCTGGCCCTTCCCAGAGAATAACTTCTGGTTCAAAGCAAGTGTTTCCAACGCCGACGAGTGGTTGAGCTAAAGTTCATTTCATCGCTTTGTTATTTGTTGTGTGAGAAAAACTTTACTAGAATGTTTTGTTGGATATGATCTATAATCCAACGTGTATCCTCGTTGTCGTTGTGAGTTGATGACTTGTTGTATGCAATCAATGGTACATTTGCATATGCGTCCATCAACTCACGCCTGCTAGTGGTGTCCATATGAACAGTGCTAGTCATGTTAATTGCAAAAATTAGATGGTGCTAGTGATTTTTAGCTGCATATTTTGACAAATCGCAGTGTTACAAGGTTGACAAATGGCAATGTTACTAGATAAACAAATGTCAATCTTTCTAGTTTGACAAATGGCAACATACCTGTAAGTGCATCTAGTGCCACCCCTTGTTGGTTTTGGAGTATTGATGGCAAACCTGGTTGAGGGACTAATGTGTTTGTGAGAATTGCAGGATAACACAGGTAGTAGTCCCTCACTAATTCGGTTTACCTACCGGAGATGACCCCTAAAAATGTATGAAGACATTGAAAATAACGGTGGTATGTGAAGGTATTCACATTGAAGACTATGACAAGAGAAGACATTGTGTGAAGACTATGGAGCGCGAAGACTTAGTTGTTTCGTTGTTTCGTTTTCTTCTTTGTTGAGTCATAGGAACCACCGTACTGTTAAGTGGGGTCCAAGTGAACCAGTCAGAATGACTGAAGTGATGCTTAACCAAAATCCTATGTCTTCGAGCGAAGACAATGAGAGCAAATCTTATCCGGAGCTGGATAAGTCAGGTTTGCTTGTAGCCCAAGTAAAGTTGTCGTGTGTGTTTGAAATCTGACCATTGGAACACGTGTCAGTTCCTTAGTGACCCAGGGTCATTTCAGACAAATTAGGTCGGGTTGCCTAGTGGCTATAAATAGCCCACCTGCTACACCATAAATTGGTTGGCTGCTCAGAGTTAGTGCACGGCTTTTGTTGTTTGAGAGCAACCCACCTCGAAGCCTTTGAGAGAGAAATCCTTGCGAGGACAAAGCCCTAAACACCCAGAGCCAAAGAGTGTTAGGCATCACTTAAGTCTTCTTGTCTGTGTGATCTGAAGACTTATTACACTTGAGGACTATGAATCCTCCAACCGGTTAGGCGTCACGTTCTGAGCATCCAAGAGTCATTGTGGATCGCCGGTGAACGAAGTCTGTGAAGGTTTGGAAGTCTACCTTGAAGACTTACCAGAGTAATTGGGCGGGGACTGGGTGTCCTTAGCTCAAGGGCAATAAGGTGAAGAGGCGGTCTTCTGAGTTAAATCTCAGCCTCCCTAACCAGATGTATAGTTGTCAAAGCACCTGGAACTGGTCCAACAAATCATTGTCTTCTACAAGTCACTGGTTCTATCCTCTCCCTCTCTTTACTTACAGTTTATCTTCGTGAAGTCATTGCCTACTTGCATTACCTGTTTGACTTCACTGCGTGAACACTGTCACTGTTTGGCTTCATACTATCTTCCGTCCTGATCTTTACTACCTAGTTGCTATTAGTCTTTGTGCTTTCACTTCATTGAATACTTGACTATGGCTTGCCTAGTGTAGTCTACGTTCCACTGCATATCATAGGTTCATTTCTATCGTTTGTCTTCGAAACTCTCATGTTTTGAAGACTTTCATAAAAATCGCCTATTCACCCCCCCCCCCCTCTAGTCGATAACTAGCACTTTCAATACCCAAAATGACAGATATGCAAATATTACCCAATTGTTTGTACTTGGTTGCACACGGGTCATGCAAAGCAACCATTTGCGTTGAAGGGATGCAAAAATCCTGCTGGGCACATTTTCCCTTGGCTTCCTGGGGAAGCTGTCGGTTTGCATACGGGTGTTCTAACGAAAACATTTCGATTAGTGTTTTATATTTAAAAACCATTGACTTTTTTTCAAAAGAAAATCATTTGATAAGTCTGTACATTAAGAGAGAAAAACACAAGTTCGTTCAAACCATATCTTTCATTCAGTCACACTGCGAATTTATATTCATATGATCAAGAATTCGAGATACAGTATTAAACCCCAAGAAAACTATCTCCGGCGGCGGTGGAGGTGGCGTGTCACGCCGTCGTTGTCGTTGTCATCCTACGGGACGCCGTTGTTGAAGTCTTCAAGGCTGCAAAAAAATGGTCTTCACTTGTAAATCAAACATCATGTCATCATGCGATCGACGGGTGGGGCGCGGGAGGACGGCAACTGGCGCCGCTGAGAGGTAGCGGTCGACGGCAGTGTCCCATGCCGCTGAGGGGGTGCGTGCACGGGCACGGGCGCAGCGGGTGCAGCCAAACGCACGGGGACCTGTGCCGCAACGGGTAGAGGGGAGCGCAAGGGCAGGGGCACGGACGCAGCGGGTGCAGCCAAACGCACGGGGGACGGCGCCATGGTGGGTGGATGGGCGCGCACGGGCACGGGCGCTGGCGCTGGCATGTACACGAGCTTGCGCGGGTCCGTAGAGACCTCACTGACTCCCGCGGCTTCCAACTCTGTGATAGTGCTCGGTGACCAGCCCGTCAATGCTACGGGGACGGTCGCTGGCGTGGGCGTGGGGACGGGAGCTGGGACGGGGCGGGGGCAGCAACCACAGCGGCCAGCTCATTCTGAGCCATGTCCATGAGGCCACATTCCTCCTTATTTTCTATCTCCTCCGGCTCGGAGTCGACTTCACAAAATTTGAAGACTAGTGGCAGATGATCATTCTGCGCCATGGCGTTGGTGAAGGTCTGCGGGAGGGAGGGGAATGCGAGGCAAACAGTAAGGCCGCCCGTATTAAACAGCGGCTCGGGCACCATTATGGAGAGGAAGGCGGGCGGCCATGGAAGTCAAAGGGCTTGCTTTCAAGTGAGCCTACGTAGCGTACAACTCGCATGCTTCCCGGTGAGCCTGCACATTGCAGGACAGCTTGCACGCCTCTTGGTTAGCCTGCGCACCAGACTACACTCGCACGCCTCCCGTTCAGTCAAGGTCAAGCAGTTGTCTGCACGGCACATCCTACAACCATTAAAACCAGTTCACGTGGCGTCACATGAATGGTTAACAGAACGCACACGATTTGAATTATACAAACATTTGAGATATTAAAGTGGTAGCTATTTTTTCAAAATGTCTTTGTTGGCTGTCACTATTTGAGTGCGCCTTCTCCCAAAATGGACACGAAATATGCCACAGCATGTCGAGTGCCATTCCATGATAGCATGCCAAGTTTCATGAATTTCAGACGAGTTTTTGATTTACTAGAATTTAAAAACCAGGCATCTCAATGTTTTGCCGGCAATCAACGGTGCCCTGGTGTTTAAAATTCATTCTCATTTCTTGCATGGGACCTAAGCATGTACCCAAGGACACATGTTTGATTTTTCAGCCAATGTATATGCACTGGAGCATCTGCATGTACTTGAAATTTGAATTATGCACATAAACGCATTAAAAACTTAGTTAGTGCATAAAAATGTCCAAACGAACCCCGAAAAATCCCAAAAATTGACACAAAACTCATGTTGTTCTATGTTGACACGAGAATTTTTTTGAAAGCAATAAGAGGAAATGGATATCGTTTCGCCCCAAAGGTGGGACGTTCCCTATTGAAACCATCATGCATGTTGTGAGAACCTCTGGTTTGTGGGAAGCATATACCCGAACCTGCCCCAAATGGGACAAATTTTTTAACACGGCATGTTGATGCCGATCCATGATAGCATGCCAAGTTTCATGAATTTCAAACGAGTTTTGGATTTGCTAGAATTTAAAAACCAGGCATCTGAACGTTTTGCCAGCAAACAACAATGCCCTTGTGTTTGAATTCCATTCCCATCTCTTGCATCGGACCTAGAAATTCATCCAAGGACACGGATTAGATTTTTCAACCAACCTTAGTTCATTGGAGCATGTACTTGTAGTTCAAATTTGAATTATGCACATAAAATGCCTAGAAAACCCAGTTAATGCATAAAACTGTCCAAACGAACCTCGAAAAATCACAAAAATTGACACAACACTCCTGTTATTCTATGTTGACAATAGAAAAATTTTGAAAGTAATAAGAGGCAATGGATATCGTTTCGTCCCCAAAGGTGGGACGTTCCCTATCGAAACCATCATGCTTGTTGTGAGAAGCTCTGGTTTGTGAGAAGCTTCAGTACAAAAAAAAGACACTCCCGTGATGATACGTGTTTGTCAAAGTAGGTCACGTTTTCTGTCATGCATGTACATCCATGACAAATTTATGACAGAATAATGATAGTCATACATGTGTTGTCGTAGAAGTGTTCCATGACATTACCAAAATTATCATCACGGAAGTGTCCAATTCCATGATGATAAATCATGCGTCATAGAAGTGCTTTCGTCAAGGGTGACCGACACTTGGCATCCACCGTAATGGGACACCGTTAAGCTATCGGGTTCGGTTTTGGATCCGATAACCCATTAACAGCCCGGGCCAATGGGAATTTTCCATGTGTAAAATTTTCATTGGCCGGAGGAAACATGTGTCGGCTCAATGTTCGGACAGATTTCATCCACTCATTGGACAAGAGGCTCCTATGATACGTCCACACATGGCACGGCCCAACAGAGGCCCATTCCGGTGAAAAGGCCGGCCCATTTGACTTGGTCAAAAGGTAACGGGCCGGCCCACGGAAAGCATGTTAACGGCTTGTTTGTATATAGCCCATTTACGGCCTGCTTACTACCGGCCCGTTACGGCCTATCGGAATTAAGCCAAGTAGCTTCATCTGGGTCCAAAAAGTCACTTTGGAACCCGGGTGCATTGGAGCCCTATTTTTTGAACTGTGCCAAAATGCTATTTTGAAGTTTCAAAAAATTCTGAAAACAAATCAACATGTTTATATGAATGTATGTTACACATGTGTAAATTTTGATGCTGAAATAAGTAACCATGTGAGTTACACAAAAATGGTAAAATCATGATTTTGGAAAGATGAACAGTGCATGTATTATTCACTATTTGAAAATCACTATTTTTGTTATTTTTGTATAGGTTGCATATTTACTTACTTCATCACCAAACTTTACACATGTGTAATATACATTCATATGACCGCGCAGAATTTTTTTCAGAATTTTTTGAAACCTTAAATGTGATTTTCAAAGTATTTAAAATAAAGTCCTCCAATACACCCGGGTTCCAAAAATCCACTCTCCATCTGGGTCGTCCAATATAATTCCAGCCTGTTGTAACTTTCGGCCCATGTATGGCCCATGATGTCTTTCAGCCCATATGAGGCCCTTTGTAACTCTCAGCCCATTAAAGGCCCGAGATGAAACTGGCCCATAATGAACAGTGTATCACTTTATACCCATTAATGGCCCATTATTTCGTCGGTCGTTTCCAGCCCGTGTTAACTTTCGGCCTTCTAACGGCCCATTTATTCGTGGGCTCATTTCTAGAATTCGGTTAGATACGGTCCGTTACTGGCCTATTCCGTTTGTGGGCCAAATACAGCCCATGGTTACATTCGGCCCGTTTGTGGCCCGTTAACCCATTGGGCTGTTTTCATAGCGTTGTCAAATATGGCCTATTAACGGCCTGTTATGGTCCACGAATAGTACGGCCCATGTTTGGTGAAATGATTATATGCCCTTAGAAGGCCCATGGATCATACGGCCCGTAGAAAGTCCATGGATCCATGGCCCATCAAAGGCCCAGGGATCCTATGGCCCGTAGAAGGCCAACGGATCCTACGGCTCGTGGGAGGCCCATGGTTACAATAGTCCATGTGTTGCCATGATTATTGTGGCCTAGTTACCAAAACTAGGTTATTGTGGCCACTAAAAAAACACGGAAAAAGAACTGCAGTGACTAGCAAACAACTAAACAAGACAATAAGGAAATAAATAAGTAAGCAACTAACGCTAGCCTATTACAGTTATTACACATATTACATCCAGTATGCATCAAAGTTTGCCACCAGTGCAAATATAGGGAACAAAGCAGCATATTACATACACTGGTCATCAAAATTGGCCACCATGCTGGGTAGCAAAACAAGTCCACAACTGAAACAACTTTAGAAGATCTCAAGAAACATTATCCTGGGTATCCACCATGCTGGCAATAAGCTTAGCAAGCTTATTAGCTTTGTCCTATTTGGCGCTAAAATCCTCCAACGCTTGCTATTGCACCAGAAAGTATGCATCTAAATGCTCCAGGGACTTCTGCGGTCCTTCCGCTTCTTGTCGCAGCATAGCTGATCGATGTATTTCAGCTTGTAGTTGAGACTCAAGAAACCGAACTAATTTAGATAGTGAGTTTGAATAGCTTGTGCAAGAGGTAGTGGCCAGTAACTCAAACAGTAAGCCAAGACAGGACTTTGGGGTTGCCTCACTGTCTTCAAGATAGTTTTCCTTAGTTGTTTTATCAGCTTTGTTGGAGACCAACAAGGATGTCTCATGATCCTGAACCTTATCTGCATTACTTCCTTTATCATTGCTTAATAAGGCACTCCTCCCTAATATTCTGTCAGCATTCTAAAAGAAGAAACAAACAGACACATAACAGGTTTAGCATGTACTAGTATATGAAACTCATTTCGGTGAACCAGTTCATTAGTAAGGTGGACAAGATTAAACTACCAAGTCTTCTATTTCCAGGTAGTACATTATAAAAGCATCAAACAAACATATATCTATGTACTATGGTCACTGCGTTGTCTTGCCAAATCAAAATAGAGACACGGTTCAAATCATATCAGTTCAAGAGAAATCAGCACTGAAAGAATACAAAGCGTGGGAAACTAAACGGCACAACAAGATTTCAGATGGGTACCACGGGTCTACATGTACAACAACACTATTGGCCCTGTTATGATGCTAGTAATGTGCATGACATGAGAAGTCAACTGTATACACAATTGAAATTGAAGTCGGTAGAGCTATTTATAAGAGCAAACCTGTTAAAGAAACATGCGTAAACATACATGTTGTGCCATTGGAGTTTCCATTGATAGTTCAATCTAAAAATAAGTTTCTATGAGTAAATACAGTGATACAAGAGCAAAGCAGTATGCATGATCGCAATGGAATCTTAAATGAGAACAGTTGTTCTTCAGGTTTAAGCACTTGTTCTACATGAACAGAGTACAGTAAGATGCAAGCATATAGTACTTAAAATGAAATGAGCTCATAGACCTCACCACATTCTTGGTTCCGGACCAGTAAAGAACAAGGCATTCCCAATCATCGTCCAGTAAATGTTTCTCAGGAGAACATAAGGGAATTTGCTGAGTTTCTTTGCCAGTGAAGTACGTTTTCTTCAAGGAATTCCGATACTGCCACCAAGCATTCTTGAAGATATTAGAGGTATTAGCACAGGTTGCTTCATCTTGAGTTTCCAAATCGGTCCTTCTCTATAGAGAAAAATGGGAAAATTTCTTGTATTATAATCATCATGGAGGTAGAATGTATGAGACAAAGCAAAGTAATTGCCATGAATAACATTACTTACACATAACTCCTGGACAAACACCTGCAACTGGCATTTTCCTTCATCTTCAGTATAATATTTTCATGATGGGAAGATACGCACATAGGATTTAACAACATCAAATGCGATAGATGCTAAACTATAAATGGCTGGTTGTGCTTCCTCCACAGGAATAGGTGTACTAACTGGTGGAGTTGGGGTTCGCCGTGGTAGTACTGGCGCTTTGGGCACTAGAGCTGCCTTACTAACTGCTCTTGGTTGGGAGCTCTGTGGTGGAGATGGTGTTGTGTCAACAGGAACTGGGTTACTATCTGCTGGGGTTGGGGCTAGATTGGGTGAAGCTGGTTCTCTGTCCATCGCAGTAGGGGTAAAATCTGCGAGAGTCTGGGTTATGTGTGGTGGGGCTAGTTCTCGTGCATGTATAACCGGGGTGCTATCTCCACCAAGAGGTAGCACTGTTTTATTTGAAGACCGTTTTTACTCTGCCAGATACTGCCATCACCCGTTCCAATTCAAATGGCTGATAAACAGGAAACATAATTGAATGTACATACATTGTATGAGAGACAGATGCAATAGATAGTGTGGAAAAAAGAGGGCATTAAATAATTGCCATGTATATTGTTTAACTAAAATGGATAGCATGACATAATTTCACATATATGATGTCTATCTAAACTGGATAGCATAGCATAACATAATTCAAAGATATGATAACTAACTAAACAGGATCGCATGACATAATTCACATACATGTTATCTAAGTAACCAGGATCGCATGATTTAATTCACATATGTGATTTATATGCTAAGCGGAGGGTATTTGCATATATGATGTCTGAACTGAGAACATGGTGTTGAATGTTGTGTATATGATGTCTAAACTATGCAATACAAGACACCATATGCATGATATGAGCAGTATAACTGTGCCAAGTTAGAGCATACAACTCGGTGGGGGAATAGGACTGGTCATCTATCTCTGAATCCATCTCTGAGGAGCCATCGGGACCCAGCAAGAGATCTGCTTCGACAGGTAGCATTGTCTGCTCTGAAGGCCTTGTTTTCACTCCAGATTTTTCCATCACCCACTCAAATGGCTGATCCATAGGAAGAGTAGTTTAATGTACAAACATTGTCGACAAATGGAAATTTAATGAAGAAAAGGATGGGTTAGATATCATCAAATATATGATGCCTAGTTAAACAGGATGGCATTGCACATTTCACATATATTATGGCTGGCTAAAAGATATGAGACTGCATAATTCCCATATATGATATTGAAACTAAACAGGTAGCATTACAGAACATGTCTAAACTAAGCAGATGACATATATGATGTCGAAAGGAGGCACTGCAAGGCAACATATGCATGATATGACTAACATCATCATGCCAAGTTAGAGCAAACACCTTGGGGTAAATAGGAGTGGTCAGTTGCGTCTGAATCCGCCTCGGAACAGATATCTTCCTCTGGATTACAATCTGGAGAGGGGGGAGGGTTTGCCATCAAAACCACCATGGAGCGATGTTTGCATGACATACTATTGCCGCGCAAAACTCTTCTCTTTTTCTCTACATGTTCAGCATGAATGTGGACAATATCTGACATGCATAAAAAAATATAGTGAGATTATGTAAGGAGAGCATGCAGAAATCTAGAGTAATGGTAACAACCAGTGGATGGATCCAAAAATAATGATAGTAGGCTGGTGATTGCCTTAATTTAATAAAAAACAGATGATTATTGCTTTACTATTTGTTTCCCACCCAAGATGAACAACATAGGCATACCCTAGGTGAACCAGATACTAGACAGAGATACTATTCATTGTTGCCTCGATATGTGCCCCACAACTATTTTAGAACTCAAGTTTGAACATCAATTTGGACCTGACTTGGAGTCTAAGAGGTGAACAAGACAATAAAGTAGCAGGTAATATTAAGCAATGCATAACATAAGCAGAAACAAAAGAGTGTGACCTCTCTTGTGGACCCGTGTACTCCTCAGGTTCATCTGCTGAGTTGATGATGGTGATGCCGTTGCGGTGGGTGCCGGCGGCAAGGAAGGAGATCTGAGGCGGCGAAAGACGGTCAGGAGTCGTGATGTTTGGTTTGGTGCATGCTTCTGTCGATGGAGCAGCTCAGATGAGGTAGACGATGTCGCGGCAGGAGCAGGACAAACCACACAAAGTTTTCTTCGACGCCTACCTGTAACTAAAGTAATTCTATAAGGGCTCATTTGGCTTGCATGATTCTAAAAACACAGGGATAGGAGGAAAAGCACCGGAATAGGATAGGAATGCACATGGGAAACAGAGCATTTGCAAACACAAGATTTCTGTCAACTTGGGTGTTTGGTTCACAGGAAAAGGAGCAGGGGAATGCAAAGAAACATGGCCAAAATAAAGTGAAACAATATGAAAGCGTGTATAGTTAGAATGTTATTCTACCACCAATGCACTCGGTCTTGTTTTCATGCATAGGATTTTGAGAAGTAGGTCCAGGTGGATGTTTTTCTCCATTCCTTTCAACAAAATGCATGAATAATTGAATAGTAGAGTGCCATAGGAAAATTTCCTATTGCTATGTTTTTCCGTTGAACCACAATAGCCCTAATGGATCGACATGAGTGTAGAGTAATAAGTGATGCGACAAGTGTACAACCTCTTTGTCACAGACGTGTCGACCTCAGCATCATTGGGTTGGTCGCTGAAGAAGTTGAGGTAGAGGTGGCTCTCGGAGGTGTGGAGGAAGATCTGAGGAATCTGTAGACGGCGTCCAGGGCACTGCTCTGTTGTGATGGATCGTTCCATCCTTGGAGCAGCTCTGGTCAGCTGTAAGACGTCAAGGCTGAAGCAGCACAAGACAGACATTGTTAATCTCAAGTGGGATTCTAATAGCATCTCCAATAGATGATATAAAATGCATTACAAAAAGGTGATAGATGTAAAATTTACATCACCAAAAACCATCTGACTACAACAGATGAGGTAAAAACTGTTGACTCTGAACTTAACTGAAAAAAACTAAAATTTACTTTGGAATCTGAATGTTACTGTCGAAACTGAATGCAACGGTAGCAGAGAGGCACTTCACATGGGAAAGTTTACGGAGGGCCTGTAGTTCATTTTCAACCTGCACCCCCCTGAGCCGCCAGCGACCACCGGCCGAACCCCGCGCTGCCTCGCCGCCCCGAAACAACTCCCAACCGCCGGTGCGCCGCCACCTCGCCGCCCCATAACAACTCCCCACCGTCGGTCCGCCGCAGCCTCGGCCAGCCCTCTAGCCCCCCCCCCCCCCCCCCGCGCCAAGCTTTTTCTCCAACGATCCCCACGCCACCACCCCACCACCACGCCCCCCACCAGCGGCAAGCAGCACCCCACCCATGACCATAAGATAGATAGTGGGGTACCTCTCCGGCGAGCCCCCCTCCCCGCTGCGGGTGGTTCTTCCTTAACTCCAGCGAGACCCACCACCCCCTAAAAATCGACTGACCCAAAAGTCGATTTAGTCGACTGAAGTGTAGCTAAATCAGAGCAGAGCAGCAGCACAAGCAAGGGGGAGAGCAGTAGCGGGAGTGAGCGAGCGAGAGCCGGAGCAACAGCAGCAGCGCGAGCAAGCGAGCGAGAGCCCGGGCAGCAGCAGCAGCGCGAGCGAGCGAGCAAGCGAGAGCCGGAGTAGCAACAGTTGGGCGAGCGAGCGAGAGCCGGAGCAGCAGCGCGAGCGACCAAGCAACAGCCGGAGCAGCAGCAGCAGATCCGGCTGGTATGGACACCACCACTGAAAGAGCCTCGCACTGGGGAGAGCCGCCGTGCAGATCTTGCCCTAGGAGCCGGCTTCGAGGTAGCCGCTCCATGGGGGTTCGGGATGGAGCACCGTCGGCGCCAGGAGGTCGAGTTAAGGAGAAGGTGCGATGCGATGAGTCTACAACCTCTTTGGTGGCGCCGAGTAGGCCTCGGCTTCGTCCAAGGAGTTGGTGAGGATGTTGCGGTTCCAATGGAGCAGGATAAGGCGGCGTTGTGGGGATGGAGCACCCGCGATAGACGAGGTGATCGTCAGCGCAGCTCCTTGGAGGTGGAGGGCGGGGCAGCTGAACCGGTGGGACGACAAGATAGACGACGGATCCTCATCCGGGGAGGCGGATGAGGGATGTCGAGCTATTGTGGTGGATGACGTCATCGGGGAAGAGGCTCCGGCTGGGCAGCGGTGAGGTGGCGGACGGGGGAGGGTGGGGTTTTGCGGCTGGAGCGGAGAGGTTATGGCGGCCTGGGATTTCGAATGGGGAAAATGAGGCGATGGGAGGGGAACCATGACTTAGGGATGCGCTTGTCCAAAATTTAGGGTGTGTTACAAAAGTACCCCCATCGATTTGAACTAGCGGCCCTTTCGGCTCAGGGTTAGAAGGGGGATTTCGTGTGTCGGGATTTGGCAGCTGGAGGGAGTTTTCGCGCGTGTTGTAATTTTGGGATAGCAAGGCGCGATTTGTGAAGGCACCAGTTTTGGGAGCACGATATCTGAATTTTCACGATATAACAAGGCATGGGTTGAATTTTAGGGACAAGCCAAATGTGTAATACTATACTTGTACGTACCAAATCAATTCGCACTTCCCTCAACAAAAAAAAACTATTCACACCACACAAAGAGAGAGTCTTGTCCCAATTTACTATACAAATGTTATTCAAAGCTACTCCCTCCTTCCATCTATATAGGGCCTAATGCGTTTTTCGAGGCTAAATTTGACCAACCAAATATTAGAGCAGTAATATATGACATGCAACTTACACAAAGCATACCGTTAGATGTGTGTGTGTGAAAGGAGCTTTCAATGATATAATTTTCACATTGTGCATGTCATGTACTATTAATCTTGTCAATAGTCAAAGGCGGTCTTAAAACCGCATTAGGCCCTCTATAGATGGAACGAGGGAGTATGGATCCATGTTATGTCCAATTAAATTTTCCTCGCAGTTTTAGTTGCGACGCATTAGGCCCTCTATAGTTGTATAATGCATGTAACCTACTCATGCCAACATTTTCCTCGCAGTTTTAGTTGCGATACATTAGGCCCTATATAGTTGTATGATGTCTACTACACAACCTTCTTCTTGTAGACGTTGTTGGGCCTCCAAGTGCAGAGGTTTGTAGGACAGTAGAAAATTTCCCTCGAGTGGATGACCTAAGGTTTATCAATCCGTAGGAGGCGTAGGATGAATATGGTCTCTCTCAAGCAACCCTGCAACCAAATAACAAAGAGTCTCTTGTGTCCCCAACACACCCGATACAATGGTAAATTGTATAGGTGCACTAGTTCGGCGAAGAGATGGTGATACAAGTGGTATATAGATGGTAGATAAAGGTTTTTGTAATCTGAAATTATAAAAACAGCAAGGTAACTAATGGTAAAAGTGAGCATAAACGGTATTGCAATGATGGGAAACAAGGCCTAGGGTTCATACTTTCGCTAGTGCAAGTTCCCTCAACAATAATATCATAATTGGATCATATAACTATCCCTCAACATGCAACAAAGAGTCACTCCAAAGTCACTAATAGCAGAGAACAAACGAAGAGATTATGGTAGGGTACGAAACCACCTCAAAGTTATTCTTTCCAATCAATCCGTTGGGCTATTCCTATAAGTGTCACAAACAGCCCTAGAGTTCGTAGTAGAATAACACCTTAAGACACAAATCAACCAAAATCCTAATGTCAACTAAATACTCTAGTGTCACCTCAAGTATCCGTGGGTATGATTATACGATATGCATCACACAATATTAGATTCATCTATTCAACCAACACATAGAACCTCAAAGAGTGCCCCAAAGTTTCTACCGGAGAATCACGACGAAAATGTGTGCCAACCCCTGCGCATAGGTTCATGGGCGGAACCCGCAAGTTGATCACCGAAACATACATCAAGTGAATCACGTGATATCCCATTGTCACCACAGATACGCACGGCAGGACATACATCAAGTGTTCTAAAATCTTTAAAGACTCAATCCGATAAGATAACTTCAAAGGGGAAAACTCAATCCATTACAAGAGAGTAGAGGGGGAGAAAAAACATAAGATCCAACTATAATAGCAAAGCTCGCGATACATCAAGATCATGCCAAATCAAGAACACGAGAGAGAGAGAGAGAGAGAGATCAAACACATAGCTACTGGTACATACCCTCAGCCCTGAGGGTGAACTACTCCCTCCTCGTCATGGAGAGCACCGGGATGATGAAGATGTCCACCGGAGAGGGATTCCCCCTCCGGCAGGGTGCCGGAACGGGTCTAGATTGGCTTTCAATGGCTACGAAGGCTTTTGGCGGCGGAACTCCCGATCTATTTCACTCTCCAGTCGTTTTAGGGTATATGGGTATATATGGGAGGAAGAAGTACGTCAGGGGAGCCACGAGGGTGGAGGGCGCGCCCTAGGGGGGTGGGCGCGCCCCCTACCTCGTGGCTTCCTTGTTGCTTTCTTGACGTGGACTTCAAGTCTCCTGGGTTGCTTTCCTTCCAAAAATAACTTCTCCAGAAGGTTTCATTCTGTTTCGACTCCATTTGATATTCCTTTTCTTCGAAACATTGAAACAAGGGAAAGAACAGAAACTGGCACTGGGCTCCGGGTCAATAGGTTAGTCCCAAAAGTAATATAAAAGTGCATAGTAAATCCCAATAAACATCCAAGATGGATAATATAATAGCATGAATACTTCATAAATTATAGATACGTTGGAGACGTATCAGCATCCCCAAGCATAATTCCTGCTCGTCCTCGAGTAGGTAAATGATAAAAGAAATAATTTATAAAGTGTGAATGGTAGCAGGTGCACAAGTTTGATCAATGATAATTTCAATCACCTGTTCTAGCATCATTATATCATAATAATAGTTCATCTCATAAAGCTTCTCATGATCAAGTAATAAGCTATTCACATGTTAAAGTATAGATCATAAACTTTCTTGAAAACTAACAAACCATGTTATCAGTCATCAAACAATTACAATTCATCTTATTTTCAGGAAGAGTCTATGTCAGAGCTTTGATTTATCAAACCCCACATACTCAACTATCATGTAGTCTTTCACAGTTGCTAAAACTCACGCGATATTTATGGGTTCAAAGTTTTAATCAGACACAGAGAAAGATAGGGGCTTATAGATTCGCCTCCCAACCTTTTACCTCAAGGGTAATGTCAACAATAATAGTTCATGATGCCTTACATCCAATTGGATATATATATCAGAATCTTTCCAACACAATGTGCTTGCCAAAGGATAAAATGTAAAAAGGAAGGGTGAAGATCACCATGACTCTTGCATAAGGGTAGAAGATAAAAGTAAAGATAGGCCTTTCGCAGAGGGAAGCAGAGGTTGTCATGCGCTTTTATAGTTGGATGCATAAAATCTTAATGCAAAAGAAAGGTCACTATATTGTCCCCTGTGATAGGGACCTTTATTATGCAGTCCGTCGCTTTTATTGCTTCCATATCATAAGATCGTATAAAGCTTATTTTCTCCACACTAAAAGATCATACATATTTAGGGAGCAATTTTTTTATTGCATGCACCGATGACAACTTACTTGAAGGATCTTACTCAATCCATAGGTAGGTATGGTGGACTCTCATGGCAATACTGGTTTAAGGGATGTTTGGAACCACAAGTAGTATCTCTACTTGGTGCGAAGAATTTAGCTAGCATGAGGGGGAAAGGCAAGCTCAACATGCTGGATGATCCATGGCAATATACTTTATTTCAGATATAAGAAAACATAACCCATTACGTTGTCTTCCTTGTCCAACATCAACCTTTTAGCATGTCATATTTTAATGAGTGCTCACAACAACAAAAGATGTCCAAGATAGTATATTTATATGTGAAATCTCTCTTCCTTCAATATTCTTTCATGAATTGTTCAAGTGACCAATACAATGTTTGCTAACCTTCAATAAGTTTACCACTTCTACTTCTTATATGTGAAGTCATCACTCCCCGTGGGATAAGAATATGAAACATATATAATTTCATATTTACGATATTCGCTCACTCAACTATTTACTCATAGGATATAAGTTAAGCACACGAGTAAATGACAAACTACTCCAAAAAGATATGAGTGAAGATCAATGAGTAGTTTAAATAATTATGTAGCTATGTGAAGACTCTCTCTCATTTAATAATTTCAGATCTTGATAATTTATTCAAACGGCAAGCAAAGCAAAATAAAATGACATTCTGAGAATGGCAAACATCATGTGAAGAAGCAAAAACTTAGGATCAACCGAAACTAACCGATACTTGTTGAAGAAGAAAGGTGGGATGCCAACCGGGGCATCCCCAAGCTTAGATGCTTGAGACTTCTTGAAATACTATCTTGGGATGCCTTGGGCATCCCCAAGCTTGAGCTTTTGTGTCTCTTTAATTCCTCTCATATCACGGTCTCCCTAAATCTCAAAAGCTTCATCCACACAAAACTCAACAAGGACTCGTGAGATAAGTTAGTATAAACCATTGCAAAAACCTTATCATACTCTACTGTAGCAAATCACTAAAATTATTATTCAACATTGCATACTAAATTCCTCTGCATATTTAATAGTCCTATCCTCAAATATAATCATTAAAGAAGCAAACATATGCAAACAATGCAAACATAACAGCAATCTGCCTAAATGGGACAGTCTGTAAAGAATGCAGCAACATCCATAATTCCCTAGCTCCAAAAATTATGAAAGAAAATTCCCACTGTAGTAAATTTATCAGATCTTAATATGTAAAAGGTTTCAACATTTTATCACATTCTGACTTTTCTAGGGAATTAGTGCAACGGCGGTAAACTTTCTGTTTACAAACAGCAACATGAAGTCTTGTAAAATGGGATAGTAAAGGCTATCAAGGCCACTTTTATTGAAATAAAAGATGCACAACATTTTTCTAAATAACAGCAATCAAATCCTAACAAAATAAATTAACGCTCCAAGCAAAACACATATCATGTGGTGAATAAAAATATAGCTCCAAGCAAAGTTACCGATGAACGAAGACGAAAGCGGGGATGCCTTCCGGGGCATCCCCAAGCTTAGGCTCTTGGTTGTCCTTGTATATTACCTTGGGGTTCCTTGGGCATCCCCAAGCTTAGGATCTTGCCACTCCTTATTCCAAAGTCCACCGAATCTTTACCCAAAACTTGAAAACTTCACAACACAAAACTTAAATGAAAACTCGTAAGCTCCGTTATTATATGAAAGCAAATCACCATCATAAGGTACTGTAATTTACTCATTATAAATTCATATAGGTGTAATATCTACTGTATTCCAACTTCTCTATGGTTCATACCCTCCGATACTACTCATAGATTCATCAAAATAAGCAAACAACACGATGAAAACAGAATATGTCAAAAACAGAACAGTCTGTAGTAATCTGTAGGTTTTGACCACTTCTGGAACTCATAAAATTCTCAACTAAATTTTTGGCCCTGAGTAATTTGTCTATTAATCATATGCAAATATAATTAACTAAATAGAACTCTCCAGTAAACAATGGCAGCAATTCTCGTGAGCGCTAAATTTTCTGTTTTTTACAGCATGATCATAAAGACTTCACCCAAGTCTTCCCAAAGGTTCTACTTGGCACAAACACTAATTAAAACATAAAACCACATATAAACAGAGGCTATATGAATTATTTATTACTAAACAGGAGAAAAAAGCAAGGAACAAAAATAAAATTGGGTTGCCTCCCAACAAGCGCTATCGTTTAATGCCCCTAGCTAGGCATGATGATTTCAATGATGCTCATATAGAAGGTAAGAATTGTAACATAAAGAAAGCATCATGAAGAATATGACTAGCACATTTAAGTCTAACCCACTTCCTATGCATAGGGATTTTGTGAGCAAACAACTTATTGGAGCAATAATCAACTAGCATAGGAAGGCAAAACAAGCATAACTTCAAAACTTTAAGCACATAGAGATGAGACTTGATATTATTGCAATTCCTACAAGCATATATTCCTCCCTCATAATAATTTTCAGTAGCATCATGAATGAATTCAACAATATAACCAGCATCTAAAGCATTCTTTTCATGATCTACGAGCATAGAATTTTTATTACTTTCCACATAAGCAAATTTCTTCTCATGAATAGTAGTGGGAGCAAACTCAACAAAGTAACTATCATGGGATTTAAAATTGAAATCAAGATGACAAGTTTCATTGTTCTCATTATTCTTTAAAGCATACTTGTCATCACAATAATCATCATAGATAGGAAGTATGCTTTCATCATAATAAATTTGCTCATCAAAACTTGGGGGACAAAAAATATCATCTTCATCAAACATAGCTTCCCCAAGCTTGTGGCTTTGCATATCATTAGAATCATAGATATTCAAGGACTTCATACTAACAACATTGCAATCATGCTCATCATTCAAATATTTAGTGCCAAACATTCTAATGCATTCTTCTTCTAGCACTTGAGCACAATTATCAGAATCCTTATTTTCATGATAGATATTAAAAAGATGAAGCATATGAGGTACTGTCAATTCCATATTTTTTTGTAATTTTCTTTTATGAACTAAACTAGTGATAAAACAAGAAACTAATAGACTCGATTGCAAGATCTAAAGATATACCTTCAAGCACTCACCTCCCGGCAACGGCACCAGAAAAGAGCTTGATGTCTACTACACAACCTTCTTCTTGTAGACGTTGTTGGGCCTCCAAGAGCAGAGATTTGTAGGACAGTAGAAAATTTCCCTCAAGTGGATGACCTAAGGTTTATCAATCCGTAGGAGGCATAGGATGAATATGGTCTCTCTCAAGCAACCCTGCAACCAAATAACAAAGAGTCTCTTCTGTCCCCAACACACCCGATACAATGGTAAATTGTATAGGTGCACTAGTTCGGCGAAGAGATGGTGATACAAGTGGTATATAGATGGTAGATAAAGGTTTTTTAATCTGAAACAAGGGAAAAAAAGAAACTGGCACTCGGCTCTAGGTCAATAGGTTAGTCCCAAAAGTAATATAAAAGTGCATACTAAAGCCCAATAAACATCCAAGATGGATAATATAATAGCATGAATACTTCATAAATTATAGATACGTTGGAGACGTATCACTGTATAATGCATGTAACCTACTCATGCCAACATTTTAGTGCATTCCAAATGTCTATACTACCGCTGCAATTCGAACTGAATTTGAATTCGTTTCTCTATTTCAATAAGAATCTACAATCATGATTGTTGCCAACTTCAACCATCATTCGTGTATTACCTTAACAACACACCACATGCTTACTATAGAGATAGATGTGAACTATGTGTACTATATGAACTCGAATTCAATTTTTTGAATACACTTGATGTTGATTCCAAATAATGGTACATTTGATGTACTAACTAGATATTCATAATCTAACATACACTGTGTTTATCACACAAAGTATAGTGCCCCGCCCCCTACATTATGACAAGTATTTAGCCCTGAGCTACAAAAGCCACACATTAGCCCAAATTATAATCAATTTTATACATTATGATATCTTCTTCAAGTATCTGTATACACTTTTATAATGAAGTATGATCTATGTTCGTCTTTAACACCTTCACGATCCTCTTCTCTTTGTAGCTAGCTAGCGCTAATTTTCTATCGTGCATGCACATGCTGCCCCCCTCTCACCCTCCCTCAGCGTCCCCTCCATCGCGCATGTTCATTATTTCTCTTTAGGTCGTTCACCCACGGTGTGTGTAGGCCCCCGACTCCTTCTTTATGGCACACACCGGTCGATACCTCTCAAGCCAAGTGTGCCTACCACAAACACATACTTCCCCTCTTCTCTTCTCACCGTCCATGCCCCCTATGTCCAATACGGTTCCACGCAGGTGCACACTCCTGACCCTCTTTTCATCGATCTCATAGTCGCACACTCCTCCCCCCTCGGCATAGTAGGCCTCTCGCACCACCTCCTAACCGCACCCTCTCCCTGTCTATCTCTCCGGACTTTATTTGCTTCTAAGACATGCATGCATGTATACGTAATGATCTCCCTACATATAGCTAGGTCGACTATAATTCTTTTCCACACGCACCGATAGACTTACCTCACTAGTTATGTCTCTCCCTTTCTCGCACACACGACAGTTGATATTCCTATGTAGTTACATATGCTTACCACAACCATATCGTCTCCCCTCATAATCCTTGCATACCTCCCAACCCGTCTCTCAAACGCACGTGCATAGACAGACAGACATCCCCACCCTCTCTTATTGATATTGCACTCGTACCCTCCGTTTGTCTAGCAGGCCTCTCCCACCATTTGTGAGACGCCACTCCACCACCAGCCCTCCGACACTCTACCTTTGTCTTTCTCCCAACCTTATTCCTCTGCTACGCATATCCATGGATGCCGATCGATCTCCCTCTATACATAGCTAGGTCTCTCTCCTTCTCCACACATATACTAGTCGATCTACCTCTCTATAGTTAGGTCTCTTCCCCCTCCCCCCCCCCCACCGATAGTCGAGCGTTGCAGGTAGGTATGCATCCCACAGAGAAAAACTGCACCTCTACCCTCTCAAATTCTAGTAGGCCAACCGTCCTGTATCTTTGGCGTGGGCAAACACAAATTCGATGGCTCTCTTTATCGATCACGTAGCCACACACTTCACCCTCATTTTTCATTCTATCGATATCTCACGCTGATGATCCCTCCACTCCCTTCTCGTGGTTCGCTCCCTCTATATATGATATATCCATGACTCTGTTTCACACGCATTGCATATGTTATGTTTTTTTGTTTGAGATATCATTGACACATTGCCTTGGTTTCGCACAAACCATCTCTCTCACACCCACCCACATACGTACCTGCACCTAAAGAATAGGTGCACGAAGGATGTACGTACTCACATCTCGTTCCCGGCCACACCCGCGCGGGTACACAGTGGAGTTCGTTTCTGTACGAAAAGGCAGCCCACGTGATAATTTGACGCATGTAGCAGTTGTTTACTCGAAGGAGGGTCGGGTACCACACCTAGACGGAACAAAGTTCGACTTGACGCGTTTGTATTAAATAAAGTTATATATTCCTCCTCAATGGCGCGTAGTACAGAATATAAAACTATTGCTGCGGGGAAAATGGAAAAATCCGCTCCGCTATATACAATGGAGCCTGCCTGCCGGGGTTTGTCTCTCGTCACACCATCTCACACAAGGTGGCGGTGGCCTCTCTATCTCTCACCGTTCGTCAGTGATCTGGTCGCATCCCGTCTGCCGGTGGAAAGGGAGGATGTGCATCGTTTCTCCGTTCGACGGCGTTGAGGCGGCACGTCCCGATCTGCGGTACCCGCCGTTCACTCTAACCAGGCTCCGGCACGGTAGGGCCTTCGCCACTTGCTTGCGCCGTAGTATGGGCAGATCTTGGCCGCCGGCGCCCTCCTAGTAACATCCCGGAGACCCTCGGGTACAGCTTCCTCCACCCTTGCTCCACTACCCATCTTCCCACGTTGTTGCATGTGGATCTTCTTTAGTTGTTTGCTTAAAACGTATCTCGGCTGGCGTACTTTCCATCTTGCAATCTCGTCCTCAAACCATTTTTGATAAACCACCATGCTGCTATATTTCCCTTATTACATGGGATATGCTTCTTTTTGTCGGCCTATGTGTCTTTAACTCATCTTATTCACCAGTAATTGTTTCCTTTCTACCTCTTTTTTGCAAACAGGGCTAGCCATTTCACCTCGTTGCTATTGCGACCTTTGGGTGAACTGCACAAATAACTTTTTTCTTAAGAGTGTTTTGTGCAGTTCCGCCAAAATGTCACACGGGCAACGTTTTTACATTTCTGTGGGACTGCAGAAAGGGAGATTGGTTTTGCTATCCTCCTCATCCAACTCCTGCCTAATCTTCTCCAACAAGTAGTTAGTCCGAAAGAGAGACCGCGGAGGTGATCGGCTTCTATTTGTGTGTGTTATGATTCATCATCTAGTTTCACTATTATTGTAATCACACTGACTGGATATCTTTGCAAACAGGGATGGTCAGCTCGATTTTATTGGAGCTGCACAAAATGATCGGATTGTGGTGTCCTCCGTAGACCCCCTTTTTGGCTACAGCACTGGGTGAAACTAGTTGCCAAGCAATGAACACTGTGCCCAGGAAATGGACCCATGCCTACGAACAACATCGATCAATTACATATTTTTCTTTATTTGTACACCTTCTCACAACTTTGTCTTCAGTTGTGATGTGAATATTGGCGCTGATCTGCGAAACATTGAGATGCATTAGCAGCCATGGTAGTTTCATTTGTATTTGATGGAATGTTGTAACGAGATATTCTTGAGGCAAGAGGACACATGAATCCTAAGTTGAAACCTTTTTTTCCTGTGGGAACCAAAGTTGAAACCTTCATATCATCATAGTACAATTTCATTAAAATTATGCGTACATATAAAGAAATCCTGAAGGATTGATAGCAATGACAGAAACAATTCAACTTCGTTTCGCCGACATGTGGGACATCCTTCATCCGGCTACACCTACCGTGCAGCAATATTGAGTGCACAACTGCAGGGAAAGATTCACCCTGGTCATTGTGCCGCATTAGTAATGACTAGTGAGCAGTCAAATCACAGAGCCCCACCTTCGCCACAGTAAGTTTCTCGGACGAAGCAACCATCATTTCTCTGTTCCTTAAATCCACTGGTACTCGCATATTCCCAGAGTAATAAGTTGTTCGGGCGAAGCAACCATCACTTCACCTTTCCCACAGTAAAAGTACCTCCTTGGGCCCACTGAAAAATCACTTTTCTCTCTCCATCAAGTGCATTTATTGTCAATCTAACCCTGTCACTGAAACACCTCTTTGGCTACAGTTAGTTCAGGGTTAGTCATGAGTTAGTCTAACCTCTAGCTAAGTTCGAGTATCCAAACAAGAGCAGTATAGGACATGCAAGTTGCTTGAAGCATACAGTCAAATTCGTATGTGAAAGGATCTTTTTCCTTTTTGAAAACAGAACATGAGAGGATCTTCAAATGATATAATTTTCAAATTATATAAAATCTTATCAATAGTCAAAGGCATCCTCGAAGAATACATTAGGCCTTACTCCCTTCGTCTAGGTGTATAACTCACCTTACGAAAACCAAATAATCCCAAAATACTTAGGCGCGGTGCATTAACTCCCACCTCGTTTATGTTTTTCTTGACATACCACCAATAAGAGATGTCGGGTGTGCATGTTTTTAATGACTTAGACTACCAAACACGACATGCAATGGTTAGTTCATTGCATGCAATGCTATTAATTAGCAAATAAATATTAATTTCTCTCATTTCCCCTCTTCCTTGGTCATGGTGCACAATCTAAGATGACTTATTCACTAGATGGAGGGAGTATATAAAATATTACCAATAGTCAAAACCAAGTGTTACTACTACACCAAACAAGTTCAAAACAAGAAACTGGACCCACTCACGGCACGGCATGCCTGTCTCGTTTGGTCCGTCGGTCAAAGCGCTTCCTCTTCTTGGCATAACAATAGAGTACAGTAAATTTCTTAGAATGCTCTTGGCATGTCGCTAACATGTGATGAGTTAACCGATCTCAATAGACGGCAAAAACGCCAGCCCGTTGCACTTTGAGAGAGACGAGGAGCGAGAAGCGACGCGGGCTGGTGGATTACTAGAGCTAGGTGTCGCACGGAGGCCAAGAAATATGGTGATAGAATGGGTTGGCCACATACAGTATGATGTAACTACACTAGGCTGCCGTTTTTCGTACTCTTCTGGTCTACTGAGGAGATGATTTGTTGATTTTATATCGCTAAGTAATATAAAATACTATGAGTGCAGACTCTCCACCACGAGGTTCCTTGCTCCTTCTCGGTCGTCGGGAATCTATGTTCTTCCACTCTTTTTTTACATGAGCTTTGTTCATCCTTTTGCCAACATGTGGGATATCTAGCATCAAGGTGCATGTGTCATGCAAGAAAATGGAGATAAGCAATGCGTAAGTGAGTCGTGCACTACGATGGCACCTAGTACTATGTAATATTTTTCCTCCTCGATGACACGTGAATACTGCACGTACTCAATGACGGAGCACGGGATGGTAGCCATGGACTGATGGACATGGTCGGCCCTTTTTGGAGAGAGTACTGAATACGTATTAATTTGATGTGTCCCGTCAACTCACAGAACAACGAGAAGCACACACTGAATGACGGGGCACGGGGTGGTAGCCATGGACATGGTCAACCCTTTTTGGAGACTAATGCACTACTTTTGATGTGTCTGGTCTACTCGCAAACGAGGAGAAGCTTTGCTTACTAGTAGTACACTATCGACTGTAGTACCATCATTATTGTTCGAATTTCGGAAGAGATGAGAGAACTTAATGTTTATTTTCTAATTAATAGCATTGCATGCAATGAACTAACCACTGCATGTCATGTTTGCTAGTCTCAAGTCATTAAAAGCATGCAAACCCACATCTCTTCATCTAGCTGTATTGGAGAGGCCAGCTGCGAAACCACGCGCTGGCTTAGTGCGTCAACTACCTCCAACGGGCTAGGCTAGGTAGGTGGAGAAGCGAGCTGCCGGGCTCGGCGGGCCACCCAAACGGCTTTTATGCCGAAGAACTGCTCTTCCTGCTCGTCGGATGCCGCCAAAAGAGTGGACAAAATGGTGGAAGGAGGAGCTTGGCCGGTGTCCTGCTCCTGAACGGACGTGTGTGGCCGGAGTTGGTTTCTTGCATTCCACGCGGGTTTCTATATCTATATCTATATCTATAATACTATATAGTGTACCAATTTTAAGTAGGCTAAGAACATCAATCATAACTGTTGATCTTCTAAATCCAACGGCCAATACCAGTAGGATTCGCATGAACAGTACACTGCTGCTACCTCACTTGTATTCTAGAACAATCAAGACGGAGGGATGTGATGGTTGCTTGTCCGTTTATGTTACCAGGCCACTTATTAGTGGTTGGGTTTTGTGATATGGCGGCTTTACTGCCGCGAGACTCACATGCAGCGCAGCCCTCTACACTAGTACTACATCGGTCGTGGTTTATTAGTCCCCCATTGAATTTGACTGAAGATTTAACTGACAAAATGTTAGTGCATGTCAACAAAAATTATATTGTTGGATTAGTATTTGAACATAGTTTTCAATGATATAATTTTAGGTGACATGCGTCAGCATTTATCGTACTATATATAATGTTAGTTCAATTTTTGGTCGTACTAATCTATAGTAAGGTGCCCGTACGTTGCACGGAACAGTGAAATGCATTGATCGGGGAGTTGTTTATTTTGACAAATGATGTGGGGGTCATCTCATGTGTAACGGGTATCGATAGGTTTCTTCGAAGAGTGTGGCTAGGTCTCAATCCAAGTCTCAGTCAAATGATATAGTATAAGAAGAAAAATAAAAAACTAAAAATAAATTTTTTGTACTAATCTCCATGCAGTTCTTTTTAAATGAACGTACAGTTTTATGGCATGAATACTACTTCCCGCTTTTACAATATTTAACTAATATCGGCATTTATACATCACTATAATTTCCTTTTCTTTGAATCTATTAGCACATATATTACTTATTTTCCCTTTTACCAAAATCACTCTGTTATATTAAGACGTGCCTTGCACGTGTATACATACTAGTAAATGTAGGTTTTTGAATGTGGCAAGGAGGCGGGTGAGGGAGTCCTTGACTAAGGGGTCCTCAGGCGTCCGGCCTGTTATCCATGGGCCGGACTGATGGGCTGTGAAGACACGAAGCCCGAAGATTGTACCCGTGTCCAGATAGGACTCTCCTTGGCGTGGAAGGAAAGCTTGGCGATCAACTATCAAGATTCCTTCCTATGTAACCGACTCTATCTAACCCTAGATCCCTCCGGTGTCTATATAAACCGGAGGGTGTAGTCCGGAAGGCATATACTCATTACCATAGTCATACAGGCTAGACTTCTAGGGTTTAGCCATTACGATCTCGTGGTAGATCAACTCTTGTAAAACTTATATTCATCAAGATCAATCAAGCCGGAAGTAGGGTATTACCTTCATAGAGAGGGCCCGAACCTGGGTAAACATCGTGTCCCCTGTCTCTTGTAACCATCGACCCTAGATGCACAGTTCGGGACCCGCTATCCGAGATCTGCCGGTTTTGACACCGACATTAGTGCTTTCATTGAGAGTTCCACTGTGCCGTCGACAAAAGGTTTGATGGCCCCTTCAATCGTCGATAGTGACACTGTCCAAGGAGAAACCTTCCTCCCCGGACAGATTTTCGTATTCGGCGGCTTTCTACTGTAGGCCAACTCGCTTGGCCATCTGGAGCAGATCGATAGCTACGCCCCTGGCCACCAGGTCAGATTCGGAAGCTTGAACTATGTCGCAGATATCCGTTGAGACTTGATCTTCAACGGATTTGAGACCACGGCGATCGCTCCCCCTCGCTCCGATGAACATGAATTAAATCTGTCATCGGACCATATTCAGGAGATGGTTCCTGTAACTACTACGGCCCTAGATCCGGAGCAGATCACCCCATCCGAGGCCACGGAGTCCGTGGCGTTGGAGCTGCACACGGACTCAACACCAAGGAATATCTGCGCCAACGGAATTCCGGACTCGTTTCCGGCTATATGTTCCGAACCGCATACGCCTGCGGACACCGAGTTGGATCGGTCATCGATCTTCGAGTTCATCGCCACAGACGTCTTCCAACACTCGCCCTTGAGAGATGTTCTAAATTCATTAAAAAACCTGTCCTTGGCGAGGAACTCACAGCCAAACTATGTCCGGTTCGAACTAGAGGCTGATGATGGAGAATTTCGCTTCCCACCCGCCACCCACTTCATAGCTACTGTCAAGGACTTAACCGACGTGCTTGATTATGGCTCCGAAGACATCAACGGTATGGATGACGATGCCAACAAGGAGCAAGGAAAAGACCCGCCATTCACTGGACATTGGACGGCCACCTCTTCGTACGATGTGTACATGGTTGACACACCTAAAAAAGCTAGCAACGATGACAAAGAAGATCCAGTCGCGAATAAACCTTCTGAGACACAGTCCAGGCACCGGCTCCCTAAACATCGTTCTAAGTCACGTCGCTCAAAAGATAGCAACACTGGCACCAGAGAAAATAGTACTCCGTACAACACCAAAAACAATGAAGACCCTGTGGGAGCAACATCCGAACAGGAGAAACAAGACAACGGGCAAGTTAACCCTGATAAACAGGCCATGCCCAACAACCCGGATGATGATAGTTACCGTCCACTCTCCGAGGATGAGGAGAGCCTCGGCAAAGAGGATTTCATCATGCCTGAGGCACCCCTAGAGCATGAGCGCTTCAGGCGCCAGCTAATAGCTACTGCAAGAAGCCTGAAGAAAAAGCAACAGCAGCTTCAAGCTGATCAAGACCTACTCATTGACAGATGGACTGATGTCCTGGCAGCCGAAGAATACGGCCTCAAGCGTCCATCCAAGAGTTACCCAAAACACAGACTGCTACCTCAGTTTGATGAGGAGGCCCCGGAGCCCATGCCTCCCTCGCGCAATGTGGAGTGAGCACCAGATGGTCGGGATAGCGCGGCGGACCGACCACCCCGTGGTCGGGATAAAACGACAACTCACGCGGAACAGCAGCCCGCCCCACCGCCTCCAAAAAACAGAGACGGGACAGCTTGGGACTGTACATACGACCTTCGGCAGGACCTGGACAGTAGAGCAGGACACACCAGATCAATCTACGGATCGCGAGGACGCTTTTCGACTTGCGATGATGGCTACCTATTCGGATGTGACAAACCTAGTCACGCCCGGGCCGATAACCGCAGGCAGACTTCATCGGAGGTGCGCCACGACGTAGCCCGATATAGAGGTGCCGCACACCCTCTTTGCTTCACAGACGAAGTAATGGATCATGAATTCCCCAAGGGGTTCAAGCCCGTCAATATTGAATCATACGACGTAACAACTGATCCCGCGGTATGGATTGAGGATTGTATTCTCCACATCCATATGGCCCGAGGAGACGATCTCCACGCCATCAAATACCTCCCACTAAAACTAAAAGGGCCAGCCAGACACTGGTTCAATAGCCTGCCTGAAAATTCCATTGGCAGCTAGGAGGACTTGGAAGTAGCCTTTCTTGACAACTTCCAAGGTACTTATGTCTGGCCACCGGACGCCAATGACTTAAGTCATATAGTTCAACAACCTAGAGAATCAGCCAGAAAATTCTGGACTAGGTTCCTAACCAAAAAGAACCAGATCGTTGACTGTCCGGATGCCGAAGCCCTAGCGGCCTTCAAACACAGCATCCGTGATGAATGGCTCACCCGCCACCTCGGCCAAGAAAATCCAAAATCCATGGCAGCCCTCACGACACTTATGACCCGCTTTTGCATGGGCGAGGACAGCTGGCTGGCTCATAGCAAAAAGACAGCCAGCAAGGCAGGACCCTCCGAGGACAAAAACAACACCGGCAAGCTCCAGTGCAATAGACACAAACGTTGAGTTAATGGCGATAACACCGATGACACTACAGTTAACGTCGGATTCAGCGGTTCCAAGTCCGGCCAGCAGAAGAAGCCCTACAAAAGGAAAAGTGAGGGACCATCCAACTTGGACCGCATACTCGACCGTCCGTGCCAGATACATGGCACCCCAGACAAACAAGCCAATCATACCAACAGAGATTGTTGGCTTTTTAAACAGGCCGACAAGTTAAATGCGGAGAACAAGGAAAAGGATCACAAAGTGAGGACGATGACGAAGAGCCCCGGCAGCCGAACACTGGGGAGGCAGAAAAAATTTCCCCCTCAAGTCAAAAAGGTGAACATGATATACGCTACACACATCCCCAAAAGGGAGCGCAAGCGCGCACTCAGGGACGTCTACGCGGTAGAGCCAGTCACCCCAAAATTCAATCCATGGTCGTCATTCTCGATCACCTTCGATCGTCGAGATCATCCAACTAGTATCCACCATGGCGGCTCAGCCACACTGGTTCTTGACCCAATCATCGACGGATTTCACCAAACACGAGTCCTAATGGACGGTGGTAGCAGCCTCAACCTGCTCTATCAGGACAGAGTGCGCAAGATGGGCATTAATCCCTCACGAATCAAACCCGCAAAGACTACCTTTAAAGGAGTCATACCAGACGTAGAGGCCCATTGTACGGGCTCAATCACGCTAGAAGTGGTCTTCGGTTCCCCGGACAACTTCCGAAGCGAAGTGTTAATCTTCGATATCGTCCCCTTCCGCAGCGGCTACCACGCACTGCTCAGATGAACCGCGTTTGCAAGATTCAACGCGGTACCACACTATGCTAATCTCAAACTCAACATGCCCGTTCCACGCGGCGTCATAACAGTCAATGGAAACACCGAACTCTCCCTCCGTACAGAGGAACACACAGCCGCCCTAGCAGCAGAGGTACAGAACGGCCTTCTCAAGCAGAACTATAATCCGGCTGCCGAGCCCCTAGACATCACCAAGAGGGTCCGGACCACACTGCAACAGGACAACTCGGCTCGTCAAGAGCTCGATTATCAATTTGGCCTCCGTCCCAATCCCGATGAGGTAGCGGCATTCGCACCACGTGTACATAATTACGCACTCAAAATCCCATGGGCATCGACGGAGGCACAGCTAGCTTGTAGTCCACAGTTCGGCTACACCGATCCCGGACTCACTCGTACCTTTACTATTTCTTTTTTCCTTTTTTCCGGTCCCCTTTATACAGGCCTCCTTCGATGACCTGATCACGGGTCCTATGAAAGGACAAGTACACCAGATTGGCACAGAGCACAGGCATACAGGGAAAGCTCTAGAGGACAATCCAATGATTACTCTACGTGTTTTCAGTACCCAAATGCAACTCTCCTTTGATTATGGCATGTTAAATAGTCGGTCGCTTATTGCACTATTTGTATAAATATGCTTTGAGCATTAACCCAACTATAATGGAAACAGTTCATGGCCCAAGTCCAAGGGCCCTAGATACTACCTCTGCTCTCTTTCTATTTTTCTTTGCCAGTAATTACTTATCTTCTCTCACCCATACATTTTGGTACGTTTCATATTTGCCAGGGGCTCCCCGTCGCCTCATAATGCGGCAACAAAGTCTGAACACTTCTTACTGATAAGTTCGGCACCCCAAATTTAGCATTATATGCATTGGCTCTGAATCATGTCTTTGGTCAATAGTTGGGTTGCCCGGCTCCTGTGCTTGCTACCCTATGTCCCGCTACATCGGCTAGGGTAGTAAAGGGAGAACTACTGTGATTGTGCCCTGGTCTAAACCGGATGAGCACCTCAGTAGAGAAAGCCGAAAACTGACTATCATGATGCGGCGAGAGCCGGTCAGCTGCTCGAAGGTTACAAATCACTGGAGATTTCTTCCGCATTCCGAGAAGGATTGGTACTTCCCAATCAGGCGCTGACAGCACTCTTGTTCGTATACCAGGGGTTGCGCCCATGTTTTATTATAAAACTCCTATGGCTAAGTGAGGGCGTTTAAGCCGCGTAGTCTGATTGCCTGGTTCGTTGCGCTAAACAACTCCTTCAAGGACCATATAATTGGATCATGATTGTTTAGATTCCATCCCGAACACCTCCGTACTACCTACGTGAGGGCAGAAGCCGATGACTGGCCAACCCTCAGATTCCATACAACACGGCCGCACAGGAGGAAACAATTAAAACATAACAAACATTATATCACAAACCGGCTTTGTTTTTATCATACAAGGCAGAGACAAAACACGAGTGTATTCATTTGAAAACAATGTCTTGCCCGCACTGCGCTGCTGCAAGTCGAGACCCTTCTAGGACATCCGCTAAATATCACTCGGGTGTGCGGTGCTCCTTGCCCTCTGGCGCCCCCCTAGCCACCTCGACGGCGTCCATCTTTGCCCACAACATCTTGCAACAAGCAAAGGCCATGTGGGCACCTTCGATGCAGACTGGTCGCTTGACGATGTCTATCCACCAACAGGCTTCCACCACCCACTTCACGAGGCCAAAATAACAGCTATGCATAGCGTCGGCTGGCCACATCCGGATTATTAAATCCTTCATGGCCAGTTCGGGCACCCTGTGCAGCTCGACCAACTGTTTCAATTGATCGGCAAAGGGCACCGGATGTTCTGGCACAGCATACTACGACCAGAACAACTTCTCCGTGGAATTCCCTTCTCTGGCTCGGAAGAACTCCGCAGCATCAGACACGCTGCGTGGTAGATCCGCAAAAGCCCCTAGGCAACTCCGAATCCGGGTTAGTAAAAGGTACTTACTCTCCGCATACTTGCTTTGCATGTTAAAAGCCTTACCCGCTGGGACCTTCTTGGCCTCCTGAATCTCCTGGAGAGCATCCCGGGCCTCATTCCGTGCAGTCTCCGCGTTCTGGTGAGCCTTGGTAAGTTCGATCTCTTGAACTAACGCCTCGCGCTCCAAGGCTTCGCACTTCTTCACTGCGTCCTGGAGCTCCTGCTGGACCTCGCTGACTCGGGCCTTGAGCTTCTTACGGGGGGCTTGCTGCTGGACAGCCTTCCCCTCGGCTTCAGCCAGGGCATTTTTCACGAGGCAAAAGTAATAGTAGCAGTTTTGTAGGAAGTGTAAATGTGGCAACGGAAAAGTAACTAAGCAAAGAACAATGTGTGAAAAGCTCGTAGGCATTGGTTCGGTGATGGAGAATTATGTCGGATGCGAATCCTCATGCAAAAGTTATAACCTAGGGTGACACAGAACTAGCTCCAGTTCATCAACGTAATGTAGGCATGTATTCCGAATATAGTCATATATGCTTATGGAAAAGAACTTGCATGACATCTTTTGTCCTACCCTCCCGTGGCAGCGGAGTTCTATTGGAAACTAAGGGATATTAAGGCCTCCTTCTAATGGAGTACCGGACCAAAGTAGTAGCACTTAGTGAATACATGAACTCCTCAAACTACGGTCAACACCGGTAAGTATCCCGATTATTGTCACTTCGGGGTTAACGGATCATAACACATAATAGGTGACTATTGACTTGCAAGATAGGATCAAGAACTCACATGTATTCATGAAAACATAATAGGTTCAGATCTGAAATCATGGCACTCAGGCCCTAGTGACAAGCATTAAGCATAGCAAAGTCATAGCAACATCAATCTCAGAACATAATGGATACTAGCGATCAAACCCTAACAAAACTAACTCGATTACATGATAAATCTCATCCAACCCATCACCGTCCAGCAAGCCTACAATGGAATTACTCAAGCACGGTGGTGAGCATCATGAAATTGGTCATGGAGGAAGGTTGATGATGACGACGGCGACGGATTCCCCTCTCCGGAGCCCCGAACGGACTCCAAATCAGCCCTCTCGAGAGAGTTTAGGGCTTGACGGTGGCTCTGTATCGTAAAATGCGATGAATCCTTCTCTCTGATTTTTCTCCCCGAACATGAATATATGGAGTTGGAGTTGAGGTCGGCAGAGCGTCAGGGTCCCCACAAGGCAGGGGGCGCGCCGAGGGCCCCCCCCCCACCCTCGTGGACAGGGTGTGGGCCCCCTGACGTGGATTCTTTCGCCGGTATTTTTATATATTCCAAAAATATTCTTCGTTTATTTTCAGGTCATTCCGAGAACTTTTATTTCTGCACCAAAAATAACACCATGGCAATTCTACTGAAAACAGCGTCAGTTTGGGTTAGTTCCATTCAAATCATGCAAGTTAGAGTCCAAAACAAGGGCAGAAGTGTTTGGAAAAGTAGATACGATGGAGAGAAAAATAATGTATGGCAGGAAAATGAATGCTCCATATGGTAACTTGTGTCATTTCTCTAGATTCTCCCACAGTTATACTAGCAAGAAAGCCTTTATATTCAGATTTGCGAGGTTCACTAACATTACCCCACTGCGGGAGTTTACAAGCAGCATTAAAATCTTCTAAGTCCATGGTATAAGATTTATCATAAAGATCAAATAGGACAGTTTGAGAATTGCGTGATGATGTAAATTTAAACCTTCTCACAAAGGAATCAGTTAGGTAGTGGTATTGAGAGGACTTATCTGCCACGAAGCCCTCAAGTTCAGCGTTACGCACATATGTGTCAAATTCCTCCTTAATTCCTGCTTGGACCATGAAATTTTCTGACGGCCATTCACAAGACCGCACTTGAGCTTCTCCTGGTAATTCATAGTCCGGCTCACGTATTGCGGGCCTGGGTCCTTGCTTCTTTGAAGAACCACGTTGGTACATTTTCCTAAACATATTTATTCCTCTGAAAAGTTTCTGAAATTTTTAGTAACTCAAAATAAAAGTGAACCAAACTCAACAAAATTGATAAAAACTACTCCTACAAATACCTAGAGGCAATATCATGCATTAGAACTACTTGGGACCAAACTAATTTGACATGCAAGCTCAAGAACAGGTTCAACTAAGCAGCAAAAATTTGCAATGAATAAAGCACTAGAACATAAACTAATTGGACCATTGGAGGAGTCACATACCGAAGAACAATCCCCCAAAGCAGTTTCGTGAATGGAGCTTTGAGCAAGGAGATCGAAAATCACAGCAAAATGAGCTAGAACACGACTTTGAGATGTGTGGTGATTTTTTCTGGAGGAATGCTACCTCTTGAACACCGCAAGATTGAACCCAAAGCTAAGCACTTCTCCCATTGCAAGAAAGATCAATCTAGTAGGCCAAACCAAACTGATAATTCGAAGAGACTTGCAAAGATAACCAATCATACATAAAAGAATTCAGAGAAGTTTCAAATATTATTCATAGATAGACTTGATCATAAACCCACAATTCATCAGTCTCAACAGACACACCGCAAAAAGAAGATTACATCAAATAGATCTCCACAAGAGAGGGGGAGAACTTTGTATTGAGATACAAAAAGAGAGAAGAAGCCATCAAGTTACTGACTATGGACCCGTAGGTCTGAAGTAAACTACTCACACTTCATCGGAGGGGCTATGGTGTTGATGTAGAAGCCCTCCGTGATCGGTGCCCCCTCCGGTGGAGCTCTGGAACAGGCCCCAAGATGGGATCTCGTGGATACAAAAAGTTGTGGTGGTGGAATTAGGGTTTTGGCTCCATATCTTATCATTTGGGGGTACGTAGGTACATATAGCAGGAAGGAGTACGTCGGTGGAGCAACAGGGGGGCCACGAGGGTGGAGGGTGCGCCTGGGGTAGGCAGGCGCGCCCCCTACCTCGTGGCCTCCTCTTTTCTTTCTTGACGTAGGGTCCAAGTCTCCCGGATCATAATCGTCCTAGAAATCACGTTCCCGAAGGTTTCATTCCGTTTGGACTCCGTTTGATATTCCTTTTCTTCGAAACCCTAAAACAGGCAAAAAAATAGCAATTCTGGGTTGGGCCTCCGGTTAATAGGTTAGTCCCAAAAATAATATAAAAATGGATAATAAAGCCCAATAATGTCCAAAACAGTAGATAATATAGCATGGAGCAATCGAAAATTATAGATACGTTGGAGACGTATCAAGCATCCCCAAGCTTAATTCCTGCTCATCCTTGAGTAGGTAAATGATAAAAACAAAAAAATTTATGCGGAGTGCTACTTGGCATAATTTTAATGTAATTCTTCTTAATTGTGGTATGAATATTCAGATCCGAAAGATTCAAGACAAAAGTTCATATTGACATAAAAATAATAATACTTCAATCATACTAACTAAGCAATTATGTCTTCTCAAAATAACATGGCTAAAGAAAGTTATCCCTACAAAATCATATAGTCTGGCTATGCTCTATCTTCACCACACAAAATATTTAAATCATGCACAACCCCGATGACAAGCCAAGCAATTGTTTCATACTTTTGACATTCTCAAAACTTTTTCAATCTTCACGCAATACATGAGCGTGAGCCATGGATATAGCACTATAGGTGGAATAGAGTGGTGGTTGTGGAGAAGACAAAAAGGGAGAAGATAATCTCACATCAACTAGGCATATCAACGGGCTATGGAGATGCCCATCAATAGATATCAATGTGAGTGAGTAGGGATTGCCATGCAATGGATGCACTAGAGCCATAAGTATATGAAAGCTCAAAAAGAAACTAAGTGGGTGTGCATCCAACTTGCTTGCTCATGAAGACCTAGGGCAATTTGAGGAAGCCCATCATTGGAATATACAAGCCAAGTTCTATAATGAAATATTCCCACTAGTATATGAAAGTGACAACATGAGAGACTCTCTACTATGAAGATCATGGTGCTACTTCAAAGCACAAGTGTGGTAAAAGGATAGTAACATTGTCCCTTCTCTCTTTTTCTCTCATTTTTCTCTTTTCTATTTTTTTTATTTGGGCCTTTTCTCCTCTCTTTTTTATGGCCTCTTTTCTTTCACTTTTTTTTTATTTTTCATCTGGAGTCTCATCCCGACTTGTGGGGGAATCATAGTCTCCATCATCCTTTCCTCACTGGGACAATGCTCTAATAATGATGATCATCACACTTTTTTTCTTACAACTCAACAATTACAACTCGATACTTAGAACAAAATATGACTCTATATGAATGCCTCCGGAGGTGTACCGGGATATGCAATAACTCATGAGTGACAAGTATGAAAGAATTATGAACGGTGGCTTTGCCACAAATACGATGTCAACTACATTATCATGCTAAGCAATATGACAATGATGGAGTGTGTCATAATAAACGGAAGGGTGGAAAGTTGCATGGCAATATATCTCGGAATGGCTATGGAAATGCCATAATAGGTAGATATGGTGGCTGTTTTGAGGAAGGTATATGGTGGGTGTATGATACCGGAGAATGGTGCGCGGTATTAGAGAGGCTAGCAAAGGTGGAAGGGTGAGAGTGCGTATAATCCATGGACTCAACATTAGTCATAAAGAACTCATATACTTATTGCAAAAACCTACAAGTTATCAAAGCAAAGTATTATGCGCATGCTCCTAGGGGGATAGATTGGTAGGAAAAGACCATCGCTCGTCCCCGACCACCACTCATAAGGAAGACAATGAATAAATAAATCATGCTCCGACTTCATCACATAACGGTTCACTGTCGGGTTTTGGGTTCCGGCAGACCCTTAAGGTATGAACACTGGGGTGCGCACGGAGATCTCTCCCCTACCGATCTACATCCGATCCTCTCGTGCGAACTAAGATGAAAATGATGACCAACACAAGGGACACGATGTTTATACTGGTTCGGGCCACCGTTGTGGTGTAATACCCTACTCCAGTGTGTGGTGTGGTGGATTGCCTCTGGGGCTGATGATGGACAGTACAAGGGAAGAACAGCCTCACGAGAGGTGTTCTTGAGCTGGTGCGATGAACTGCTAGGGTGAGTTCAGTTGCCTCTTCCTCTCTCTCTGCTATGGTCCTACCAGATTTCTCCGGGGTGTCTCTCTACTCTGTGGTGGCTAGCTCTATTTATAGAGGCCCTGGGCCGCTCCCCAAATAATGAGCGGGAAGGGCGCCAACAATTGGCCATTTTGAAGGGGAACATGTAGTACAAGTTATCCTGACCAAAGGTGGTCTTTGGCTGCCAAAGGCACTGACGATGACGCCGTCTTGGGCTCCACGGTGACCTCCGTCCTGTCGTCCGGCTGGTCTTGGTCTCGTTGCACCGGAATGGTAACCTTTGCCTGATGCCTTGGCCTGTGCTTGCCCCATTTGCACAAAAGGGGAAACAAAGACACTGCGTAGGCCGGTGCCCGCCTGGCGCCCTCCTGGTCTCGATCGTCATGGCTTGCATCACGGGTTCCTCACGAGGTACCCTTGCCTTGATCTCTCCGCCTCCTCGCGAGCCTGCCTGATGAGGCTGCCTCTGAGGAAGCTCCCTGTCATCCGCCCCGCGAGGCTTGGCCCCTCGCGAGGTTCTTGAGCTTGAGCTGATGAAGACGGGCCGCGCTGGGCCCCTGCCTGAGACACGCCGCAGGCCGCAGGCAGGCAAGTCTAGGGACCCCCGTTCCTAGAACGCCAACAATAGCCCCCGGGCCCAAGGTGCGCATGGGCTTGGCTTAGCAGAGAAGCGAAAGGGCAAGCATGAAGCGCCGCGGGCCCTAACAGCCTGCGGCCTTGGGCGCCGCGTGGCGGTTGATTGGGTGTGGGTGTGGGCGTCTGCACTTCCCACGA
Organism: Triticum monococcum; assembly: GCA_034509565.1. Lineage (NCBI taxonomy): Eukaryota > Viridiplantae > Streptophyta > Magnoliopsida > Poales > Poaceae > Triticum > Triticum monococcum. The sequence goes on along the minus strand of CM067844.1, from coordinate 578,029,725 downwards.
CGCCTCGGCAACTGCACGACTTGACAAGTCCCTGCATGCAAAGATATGGGTCACGATTACCTGAGGTCATGATGCCCGGCGGTTGGCCTTCCCCGGCTATAAGTACGGGGCTGCGTGAGCTTCGCCGGTTCACCCCTTTCCGTCACTCCTCCTCTTCTTCTTCTTCATCCTTGCTTCCTCTTGCACCAATGGCATCGATCCGCCGGTTTTCAGCTGAGGAGAAGGGAAAGGCCCCCAGAGGGGGTCCTGACCCCCTCCCGTCGAAGAAGCGGCCAATCCTTTGTCACCGGGACGAAGGCGCCTGGCAGGTGGTGTCGAGGCCGTGGTACGAGCGGCCACCGCCTGGGTTTCCGCTGCCCTTGCACGCCCGCGTCGTAGGCCCCAGGGGGAGGGCGCCGAGCAACACCGACAGTGTCGCCGCCAACGCTGGCGGGTCATAGTGGTGCGCGTCGTCCCCCCTGGAGTCCACGTGGAGCGCTCCTCTCGCGAGCTTGTGCTTCACGCCGCCATGCCTCCAACTTCGTGGATCCGCCTTCCTCCCTCCTTCGCCTTCGAGATGCCGCCGAGCGGGGCCCTGGAGCTCTGGCTGCAGCATGCCAACTGTGGCACCCCTGCAACCGGAGCGGAGGTCGCGGTCGTCGCTCTGGGCAAGGTCTTCATGACCTGGGGCTAGGGTGAGATTGCCTGGGTCTATCGCGCGGATGGCGCCTTGGTGATCCATCTTGAATACGACGGCGCCTCCTTGATGTTCTTCAAGGTCTTTGATGCAGAAGGACGCCGGCTGGAATGCTGCCCTAAGGGAAGCGGCAACGGTGACGAACTGGCGAGGACCAGCCCCGCCCGTTGGTCCTCATGCAGCTCCTCAGGCAGTAGCGGAGGGACTGCGGGCTTCAGCGGCTCCCCCGAACTCCTCGCGACCCCAGAGACGAGCGACAATAGCTACGAGCCTCCGAGCTTGCGCCGCACTCGGAGTGAGGCAACTGCATCAGGTCGCCGACACCACTGATCTGGATGGGATTGGCGTCGGCACTAGGTAGCCCACTGTTGATGATGGCGTCGCCTGGGGAGGTGCTAGCAAGTAGCGTTCCTTAGGGTTAGCACATTTTGTTCCTGAAGACGATGTATGAGAGCGGCCTGGAGGAGCCATTGGCTGGTGCAGAGGACGGCCCCGCCAAGCTGCTCCCCTTCCTGGTTGATGCGCTTGAGGACGTCGCAGACGGCCTTGGCCCCATGGTCAAGACCGAGGCACGTGCCTTGTCTTCTGCGGCGCTGACGCGTGTCCTCAGGCATGTCTACCTGCGTGACCCCAATGTCGACTTCGACAGCCTGCTGGAGCCCGTGAGCGGCGACCGTGCTGCTGCCGCTGCTGAGGCCGTGAGGAGCCGAGCCGAGGTTTTGTTGGGGAAGTTCCGCTCCCCCAGCGTCCTGCCCGGGCGCGGTGCCGCCGGCCTTGCGACCTCGAGAGGCAAAGCTGTCCAGCATGACTCCACCACCGGTGACGGCGTTACTGGGGAGTGATTCCTTCGCGACTTCCATCTTGTTTTATTCCTGCACATGCACCATGCCTCGTGGAGGCGTTAAAACTTGTGTTTGGCGTTGTGGAACAATCTTATGGCTTGTAATATTTGCTTTGAATTTCCTGGAATTGCATTTTCCTCTCCTACTTGCCTACGCTCTACGTCGGTAGGGCCCAGCCCCGCGCGTACCTCACCCAGTGTTAACCCTGACCGGAAACCAAGGACGGGACTAAGGAGTGAGGGGCTACGTGGCAAGTTAGACTCCTGAGTCGTGATGCTCAGGAGTCCCCCTTGATGCGCGAGCAACAAGTAGGGAAGGGGGAAGCGAGGAGTGGATTGATCATTCTACGTCGGCAGGGCCCGGCCCCACGCATACCTCACCCAGCGTTAGCCCCGACCGGAAACCGAGGACGGGACTAAGGAGTGAGGGGCTACGTGGCAAGTTAGGATCCTGAGTCGCGATGCTCAGGAGTCCCCCTAGACACTCAAACGGGTTTCGTACCTTAGCTCCGCCTGGGGAGTGGCGCGCGACGACCAAGTCCAAGGGACCTGGCTGGGTGGCGCGCGCTCTGTCGGCGTTCTGGGAACAGGGGTCCCCAGACTTGCCTGCCTGCGGCGTGGCTCAAAGGAGGCCCAGCATGGCCCATCTTCATCAGCACAAGACTCAAGACCCTCACGAGGGGCCAAGCCTCGCAAGGCGGACGACACGGCGCGTCCTCAGGCACAGCCTCCTCAGGCTGGCTCGCGAGGAGACGGAGGAATCAAGGCGGGGTACCTCGTGAGGTGCCCATGACGCAAGCCATGACGATCGAGGGTGCCAGGCGGGCGCCAGCGCGCGCAGCGTCCTTCTTTCCTCTTTGGTGCAAAGGGGGAAAGCGCAGCCGCGGAGTACCGAGGCATCAGGCAAAGGTTGCCATTTCGGTGCAACGAGACCAGGACCAAGCGGACTACGAGACGGAGATCACCATGGAGCCCAGCACGGCGTCACCGCAGGGTCTTTCGCAGGCGAAGACCAACTTTAGTCAGGATAAGTGTACTAGATGTTCCCCTTCGAATTGGCCAATTGTTGGCGCCCTTCCCGCTCAATATTTGGGGAGGGGCCCAGGGCCTTCGCCTATAAATAGGACCGGCCACCCACATAGTAAGGGGGGATTCACGAAGTTGGTTGGTCGGTTCGTTGGTTGGTCCGGCTAGCAAGTAGAGAGATAGAGAGAGGTGGCTGAACTCCTCCCAGCAGTTCATCACCACAGCCAAGAACAGACCCTCGCGAGGTTGTTCTTCCTTGTATTGTTCATCATCACCAGCCCCAGGAGGCAATCCATCCACCACACACTGGAGTAGGGTATTACACCACAATGGTGGCCCGAACCAGTATAATCTTGTGTCCCTTGTGCAGTTCCTTTAGTAGTTTAGATCTTTGCAAAACGGGGAGGTAGAAGGCCACATTTCTGTGCGCACCCCAGTGTTCGAACCTTAAGGGTCTGCCGGAACCCGGAATCCGACATTTGGCGCGCCAGGTAGGGGTGCGCCGGAATCCGTCTTCCACCACTCCGCCCTCCTCCGGCCGCCGCATCCATGTGCAGCGCTAGTCGGGCTCGCGCCGCCCCGGCGGCCCTCACCGGTGGGCGTTCTCGTCGTCCCCCGCTGCCCGCCGTCAACACCGCCACCGGCTCGGCGGGAAACGAGTTGCAAGGACCACCCCAGCATCCGCCTACGCGACAGAGTAACTGCACCGCGACACCGACGCCTCCGGTCGTTGCGGCCCTCCTGGGCGGCTCGCAGGCGCCGCCCACAAGTCGCCACATCAAGCCTTTTGCCCGCCAGGTTAGCACCGCTTCCGCACGGCAGGGGGCTCCCTCGGACCGGCCGGCGCGCGAGGTCGATCTGACCTTCAGCTCGGAGGACCACCCCACCAACCCGGTCGGCTCAGGCGCGCTCCCCTTGTTGTGCACCCCCACTATCTACCAGGTGGCCGTCACCAGAACCCTCATCGACGGCGGCGCTGGCCTCAGCGTGCTTTCGGTCGAGACTCTCAACCTCTTCTGCATACCCCAGGAGCGACTGCGACCCAGCCGATCTTTCTCGGGCGTCGGAGGCGGATCATCCGACTCCCTGGGACAGATCCGGCTCCCGATAACCTTCGGCACCTACGACAACTTCCGCACGGAGACGGTCGACTTCGACATCGCCCCCGTCGGCCTCCCTTACAACGCCATCCTCGGCTACCCGGCACTGGCCCAGTTCATGGCCGCCACGCACCCGGCGTACAACCTCATGAAGATGCCCGGGAGCAACGGTACCCTCACCATGCGCGAGACACCGGGGACGCCCTACGAGTACTCGAGCTCGTCTTCAAGACAGCGGCGTCGGCACGGCCCGTCAACGCGGAGACCCCTGAGCCCAAGGGGGCTGCGCCCGCCAAGAAGAAGCAGTTGTTCACCCAGGACAAGGCAGAGACCAAGCAGATACCCGTCGACGAGGACGGGTCCTCCAGTGCCACTTTCACCATAGGCGCCAACCTTGAGCCTGAGCAGGAGGGGGCCTTGGTCAAGTTCTTGCGCGCAAATAAGAAGGTATTTTCTTGGGAGCCCGACCAGCTGGCGGGGATCCCCAGGAGTGTCATCGAGCATCACCTCAACGTGTGCCCAAATGTGCGCCCCGTGAAGCAGAAGGCCAGGCGGCAGTCCGTGGAAAAGCAGGCCTTCATTGTTCAAGAGACCCGCAAGCTAGAAGCCGCTGGGGTCATTCGCGAGGTCCGATACCTGGATTGGTTGGCCAACCCTGTTGTTGTGCCCAAGAAAGGGGGGAAGGAGCGCATGTGTGTCGACTTCACCAACCTTAACAAGGCATGCCCTCAAGATCCGTTTCCGCTCCCCCGCATCGACCAGATTGTCGATTCCACTGCGGAGTGTGACCTGCTATGCTTCCTGGACGCCTTCTCCGGGTATCACCAGATCAAGATGGCGGTAGAAGACGTCGAGAAGACCGCCTTCTTGACCCCGTACGGGGTATACTGCTATACATGCATGCCGTTCGGGCTGCGCAACGCGGGAGCAACCTTTCAGCGGCTGATGCACATCGCCTTGGGCCCGCAACTCGGAAAGAATGTCGAGGCCTACGTAGATGACATTGTAGTAAAGTCTCGGGAGGCCAAGACCCTGATACAGGACCTGGAGGAGACCTTCGCGAGCCTCGACGCAGTAAACCTGCGGCTCAACCCGGAGAAATGTGTGTTTGGCGTCCCCTCGGGCAAGCTTTTGGGGTTCCTCGTGTCCCATCATGGCATCGAGGCCAACCCCGAGAAGGTCAAGGCGGTCGAGGACATGAGCCCGCTGAAGACCCTCAGAGAGATGCAGAAGCTTACTGGGCGCGTGACCGCGCTAGGGCGCTTCATCTCCAAATTGGGAGAGCGAGCGCTGCCTTTCTTTCAGCTGATGAAGAAGAAGGGGCCCTTTGAATGGACTGAAGAGGCAGATAAGGCGTTTCAAGATCTCAAGAGGTACCTGACCAGTCCCCCAGTCATGGTGGCTCCGCGCCCTCGGGAGCCCTTGCTGCTTTACCTCGCCGCCACTCCTTACTCCGCCAGCGCAGCCCTGGTGGCGGTTAAGGAGGAGCGCCAGGTCAAGACCGCAACGGCAGCCCGAGGCAAGGCAAAACAGGAACAAGGAGAGCCTGCGGAAGCCACGACTGCAATGGAGGAGGGGCAGCTGCCGAAGAATGTACCGGAGGCGGGAGAGGCCGCACGCCCGGATGGATCGCCTCCCGAGGTCACTTCATCTCGTGAGGCGCCCTCACCTCCCGAGGGCGTCGCGACCGCAGATGCTCTCAGCCTTGTTGAGCACCCGGTCTACTTTGTTAGCACGATGTTGAGGGACGCGAGGGCACGGTACCCAATGCCTCAAAAGCTCCTCCTCGCGCTACTGGTAGCCTCGCGCAAGCTGCGTCACTACTTCCAAGCTCATCCCATAAAAGTTGTCTCATCGTACCCCCTGGAGAGAGTGCTCAGGAGCCCTAACTCAGCCGGAAGGGTCGCCGAGTGGAACATAGAGCTGGAGGCGTTTCAGCTCGAGTTCAGCACAACCAGGGTCATCAAAGGGGCAGCATTGGCGGATTTCGTGGCGGAATGGGCGGAGGCGCCAGGCCTCAGGGACAATGAGGATCGGTCCCTCTCTCCGGGGAGTGAGGCGCCGGCAGGCTGTGTCATGTACTTCGATGGGGCGTTCTCCAGGCATGGCACGGGGGCTGGTGCGGTGCTGGTATCACCCACTCTGGATAAGCTCTACTATGCCGTACAGCTCTGTTTCCAGCAGGGTGAAAAGGTCTCCAACAACATAGCAAAATATGAGGGACTGATAGCCGGTTGAAGGCCGCAGTAGCCCTAGGAATAAAACGCCTCACCGTCAAGGGCGACTCGCAGCTCCTAGTCAACTTCTCCAACAAGGTGTACGAGCCAAAGGACGAGCATATGGAGGCCTACCTAGCGGAGGTCCGCAGGATGGAAAAGCAGTTCTGGGGGCTGGAACTGCAGCATGTGCCTCGTGGCACCAATCAGGAGGCCGACGATATCGCCAAACGCGCGTCCAGGCGATTACCCCAGGAGCCTGGCATTTTCGAGGAGCGGCTCTTCAAGCCCTCAGCTCTGCCATCACTGTCAAACACGGCTCAGCCCTTGGAGGAGCTCCCCTAGCCACCTGCCTCGGGAGCTCCGACCTGTGGCCCGGCCTCAGGAGCGCGCCTGCTCCTGGCGATGGAACCTCAGGAGGGTTGTTGGATCACAGAGCTCCGGAGCTACCTGGCGCAAGGGACCTTGCCGGAGAGGGAGGAGGAAGCGGAGCGAGTGGCGCGGCAGGCCACGGCATACTGCATCAGAGATGGAGAACTCTACGGAAAGCGACCAAACGATGTACTTCTGCGTTGCATCTCCTGGGAACAAGGAAAGGAACTACTGGAGGACATACACGGCGGAGACTGCGGGCACCACTCATCATCACGGACCCTCGTCAACAAGGCATTCCGTAGCGGTTTCTATTGGCCCACCGCGCTCAACGACGCAATCGAATTGGTAAAGGCTTGCGAAGCCTGCCAGTTCCACGCCAAGCAGATCCATCAGCCAGCAGGAGGCTTGCAGACTATCCCCCTTTCGTGGCCATTCGTGGTCTGGGGGCTGGACATTTTGGGCCCGTTTCCTCGGGCGCCAGGGGGCTATCGCTACCTCTACGTTGTCGTGGACAAATTCACCAAGTGGGCTGAAGTGGAGGTTGTCCGCGCCATCCCTGCGGGCTCTGCGGTCAAGTTCATCAGGGGCATCGTAAGCCGGTTCGGGGTGACGAATCGCATCATCACGGACAACGGTTCGCAGTTCACCAGTAACCTCTTCAAAACATACTGTGCTAACCTTGGAACGCAGATATGCTATGCCTCAGTGGCGCACCCCCGAAGCAACGGCCAGGCCGAGCGAGCCAACGCGGAGGTCCTGAGGGGCCTCAAGACCAGGACGTTCAAGAAGAAGCTGGAGGCCTATGGCAGAGGATGGTACGACAAGCTGCAGTCCGTGCTGTGGTCCATCCGCACCACCGCGACCAAACCAACTGGGGAGACCCCACTCTTCCTGGTCTACGGAGCGGAAGCAGTCCTCCCTCACGAGGTCAGACGTCGCTCCGCGCGGGTCCTGGCGTTCGACGAGGCGTAGCAGGACGCCATGCGGGGGATGGACCTCGTGCTAGGGGAGGAACGTCGCCGGGAGGCCGCGCTGCGAGCGGCGAGGTATCAGCAGGCGCTGCGGTGATATCACTGCCGCAACATCCGCCCCAGGACTCTCGAGGTAGGAGACCTCGTGCTCAGGCGGGTTCTCTCCAGGGAGGGGTTGCACAAGCTCTCTCCCATGTGGGAGGGCCCGTTCAAGGTTGTTCATGTTTCCAGGCCCGGCTCCGCGCGCTTGGAGACTCAGGAGGGAGTGCCGGTCCAGAATGCATGGAACATCCAGCACCTCCGGAGGTTCTACCCCTGAAAAGGCCCGGAGCCTGTGAAGCAAGGTGAGTGCCTGTGAAGCTATCACGTTTTGGAAAGGCCCAGAGCCTGTGAAGCAAGGCGAGTGCCTGTGAAGCTATCGCGTTTTGGAAAGGCCCGGAGCCTATGAAGCAAGGCGAGTGCCTGTGAAGCTATCGCGTTTTGGAAAGGCCCAGAGCCTGTGAAGCAAGGCGAGTGCCTGTGAAGCTATTGCGTTTTGGAAAGGCCCAGAGCCTGTGAAGCAAGGCGAGTGCCTGTGAAGCTATCGCGTTTTGGAAAGGCCCAGAGCCTGTGAAGCAAGGCGAGTGCCTGTGAAGCTATCGCGTTTTGGAAAGGCCCAGAGCCTGTGAAGCAAGGCGAGTGCCTGTGAAGCTATCGCGTTTTGGAAAGGCCCGGAGCCTGTGAAGCAAGGCCAGTGCCTGTAAAGCTCGCCGCCCCGTGACACTCTCACGTAATAATGAGTGGGGCTGTACACGCCCCGGAGTCTCAGGAGCGCCGGCCTCAGGCCCTGGGGCTCCCTCCCACGCCCAGTGGCAGCACTTAGCTCCGCACTGGTGAGAAGACGTCGAATACTAGATTAGGTGCCGGACACGGCTTTTTCATTTGCTTTCCGCAGTTGACGTGTTTACTTGCATTTGAAGTCTTATTGAAGTTATCGCTTTTGCTGGTTTGTGGTTCGTCGATTTTCGCTCCTTGCTTTGGTTTCTCTCGCAAACGACCTCGCGAGGGGTGGTACTCAAACGCCCTCGCGAGCGTTTCTGCTCTAGCCGCTGGAAGGTTTCATGACCCAGGCACGTTACAGGAGCACCCCTCTAGTCCGTGCCCCTCGGGCACCGTGACGCGCACACAGGGCCTGGGTCGGTCACCCCCCCCCCCCCGACAGGGGCCAAAAACTATCTACGCACAGGCGTGTGGTTAAGAGGCGCAAAAATAAGATCAAGGTAATGGCTAAAACGGCGATAATTCCCAACACGCCCCAGCGGGGCCCCATGCAGCTGTTTTGTCTTACACAGGAAACAAAAGGAAAAGGAAAGGACGACCCCAGCACGGCCCTCCTTACACCGGCCCGCGGAGGCGACACGGGCTGCCTCCGGGCCTCAGGCGGACTCCCTCTCGCGCTTCACTAGGGCACGGCGGCGGGCGGATGAACCACCACCTCCCAAGAAAGCTCGACGGCGCGGGGGTGGGCTGCTGCCACCGCTGGAGGAGTCGCTTCAGGAAGAGTTGACGAAGCTTGGGGAGTCGCGGACACCGCCATCCGCACGGGCGCTATCTCCTCCATCACCATCAGAGCGGGGCCCCCGGACGCGGTCATCGTCCTCAGGGAAACACCCCGCGCGGCGACCATCTTCCCCAAACACCCTCACATAGAGGGTGGCGTCGCCATCGAACCTGAAGTGCAGAGTACACCGGCTCTCCAGACCGCGAGTGCGGGCGAACGCCTGCCAGCCACGAGTTAAGGCCAAGCCCCCGCTGGCGGAGACCTCCAGCGCGACCCATGAGGACCTGCTGCAGCAGCCCTCCGCCTAGAGCCAGAGGCCGCTAGGAGCGCCGACCGGGAGTTCACCAAGGAGGAAGCGAGAGAGTGGGAGCCGGGCGCTGGTCGGCTCCGCCGACCAGACGACGAACTCCGGCAGCGCCTGCACAGCGCAAAAGCGCGGCCTAGGGGAGCGTGCAACCCAGGCACGTCCCTCGGCCACGGCGGCTCTTCCGCCGCCATGCTGGGAGCCGTCCCCATGACCGCCAAACGCTACCGGGGCGGGCACCGGGTGCTTTCGAGGGCACCCACGACCGCGCTTGGGCGGGGGAGAGGCAGGACCGCCCTGAAGGGCCTTCCCCTTCTCCGCAGCCGAGTACCTCCTCGATGGAGCCATCACACCAAGACGAAGCAAGAACTAGGGGCAGAGGAGAAAGCAAAGAGAGATGGACTAGAAGGGCACGCGCCGTACCGTACTTATAGCCGGCGAAGGCCAACCGCCGGCCTCCACGATCACAGGTAATCATGACACGATTTGCATGTAGGGACTTGTCCAGCTCACGCGATCACCGAGGCGTCATGGGGAAGTGGAGTCGCCCACGTCCAATCAACCGCCACGCGGCGCCAAAGGCCGCAGGCTGTTAGGGCCCGCGGCGCTTCGCCCATGCCCTTTCGCCTCTCGGCACGGCCAAGTCCATGCGCGCCTCGGGCCCGGGGGCTACTGTCGGCGTTTTGGGAATGGGGGTCCCCAGACTTGCCTGCCTGCGGCCTGCGGCGTGCCTCAAAGGAGGCCCAGCATGGCCCGTCTTCATCAGCACAACACTCAAGACCCTCACGAGGGGCCAAGCCTCGCGAGGTGGACGACACGGCGCGTCCTCAGGCGCAGCCTCCTCAGGCTGGCTCGCGAGGAGACGGAGGAATCAAGGCGGGGTACCTCGCGAGGTGCCCATGACGCAAGCCATGACGATCGAGGGTGCCAGGCGGGCGCCAGCACGCGCAGCGTCCTTCTTTCCTCTTTGGTGCAAAGGGGGCAAGCGCAGCCGTGGAGTACCGAGGCATCAGGCAAAGGTTGCCATTTCGGTGCAACGAGACCAGGACCAAGTGGACTACGAGACGGAGGTCACCATGGAGCCCAGCACGGCGTCACCGCAGGGTCTTTCGCAGGCGAAGACCAACTTTAGTCAGGATAAGTGTACTAGATGTTCCCCTTTGAATTGGCCAATTGTTGGCGCCCTTCCCGCTCAATATTTGGGGAGAGGCCCAGGGCCTTCGCCTATAAATAGGACCGGCCACCCACGTAGCAAGGGGGGATTCACGGAGTTGGTTGGTCGGTGAAGGAAATATGCCCTAGAGGCAATAATAAAGTTATTATTTATTTCCTTATATCATGATAAATGTTTATTATTCATGCTAGAATTGTATTGACCGGAAACATAATACATGTGTGAATACATAGACAAACAGAGTGTCACTAGTATGCCTCTACTTGACTAGCTCGTTAATCAAAGATGGTTATGTTTCCTAACCATGAACAAAGAGTTGTTATTTGATTAACGAGGTCACATCATTAGTTGAATGATCTAATTGACATGACCCATTTCATTAGCTTAGCACCCGATCGTTTAGTATGTTGCTATTGATTTCTTCATGACTTATACATGTTCCTATGACTATGAGATTATGCAACTCCCGTTTACCGGAGGAACACTTTGGGTACTACCAAACATCACAATGTAACTGGGTGATTATAAAGGAGTACTACAGGTGTCTCCAAAGGTAGATGTTGGGTTGGCATATTTCGAGATTAGGATTTGTCACTCTGATTGTCGGAGAGGTATCTCTGGGCCCTCTCGGTAATGCACATCACTTAAGCCTTGCAAGCATTGCAACTAATGAGTTAGTTGTGGGATGATGTATTACAAAACGAGTAAAGAGACTTGCCGGTAACAAGATTGAACTAGGTATTGGATGCCGACGATCGAATCTCGGGCAAGTAACATACCGATGACAAAGGGAACAACGTATGTTGTTATGCGGTCTGACCGATAAAGATCTTAGTAGAATATGTAGGAGCCAATATGGGCATCCAGGTCCTGCTATTGGTTATTGACCGGAGACGTGTCTCGATCATGTCTACAATGTTCTCGAACCGTAGGGTCCGCACGCTTAACGTTACGATGACAGTTATTATGAGTTTATGCATTTTGATGTACCGAAGGTTGTTCGGAGTCCCGGATGTGATCACGGACATGACGAGGAGTCTCGAAATGGTCGAGACGTAAAGATTGATATATTGGAAGCCTATGTTTGGACATCGGAAGTGTTCCGGGTGAAATCGGGATTTTACCGGATTACTGGGAGGGTTACCGGAACCCCCCGGGAGCCAAATGGGCCTACATGGGCCATTGTGGAAAGGTGAAAGGGGCTGCCAAGGAGGGCTGCGCGCCTCCCCCCTCCCCTAGTCCTATTAGGACTAGGAGAGGTGGCCGTCCACCTCTATCTCTTTCCCTCTCTCTTTTTCCCAAGGATTCCTAGTTGGAATAGGTTTGGGGGGGAGTCCTACTCCCGGTAGGAGTAGGACTCCTCCTGCGCCTCCCTCCTTTGGCCGGCCAGCCTCCCCCCCTTCATCCTTTATATACGGGGGCAGGGGACACCCCTAGACACACAAGTTGATCCTTGAGATCGTTCCTTAGCCGTGTGCGGTGCCCCCTGCCACCAAATTCCACCTCGATCATACCGTTGTAGTGCTTAGGCGAAGCCCTGTGTTGGTAGTACATCAAGATCGTCACCACGCCGTCGTGCTGACGGAACTCTTCCTCGACGCTTTGCTGGATCGGAGCCCGAGGATCGTCATCGAGCTGAACGTGTGCTAAGAACTCGGAGGCGCCGGAGTAACGGTGCTTGGATCGGTCGGATCGGGAAGACGTACGACTACTTCCTCTATGTTGTGTGATCGCTTCCGCAGTCGGTCTGCGTTGGTACGTAGACAACACTCTCCCCTCTCGTTGCTATACATCACCATGATCTTGCGTGTGCGTAGGAAAAAATTTGAAATTACTACGTTCCCCAACAGTGGTATCAGAGCCTAGGTTTTTATGGTTTGATGTTATTTGCACGAGTAGAACACAAGTGAGTTGTGGGCGATACAAGTCATACTACCTACCAGCATGTCATACTTTGGTTCGGCGGTATTGTTGGACGAGACGATCCGGACCAACCTTACGCGTACTCTTACGCGAGACCGGTTCCCTCGACGTGCTTTGCACATAGATGGCTTGCGGAAGACTGTCTCTCCAACTTTAGTTGAACCAAGTGTGGCTACGCACAGTCCTTGAGAAGGTTAAAACGGAGTCTATTTAACGAACTATCGTTGTTGTTTTGATGCGTAGGTGAGATGAGTTCTTACTTAAGCCCGTAGCAGCCACGTAAAACTTGCAACAACAAAGTAGAGGACGTCTAACTTGTTTTTGCAAGGCATGTTGTGATGTGATATGGTCAAGGCATGATGTTGATTTTATTGTATGAGATGATCATGTTTTGTAACCGAGTTATCGGCAACTGGCAGGAGCCATATGGTTGTCGCTTTATTGTATGCAATGCAATCGCGATGTAATGCTTTACTTTATTACTAAGCGGTAGTGATAGTCGTGGAAGCATAAGATTGGCGAGACGACAACGATGCTACGATGGAGATCAAGGTGTCGCGCCGGTGACGATGGTGATCATGACGGTGCTTCGGAGATGGAGATCACAAGCGCAAGATGATGATGGCCATATCATATCACTTATATTGATTGCATAAGATGTTTATCTTTTATGTATCTTATCTTGCTTTGATTGACGATAGCATTATAAGATGATCTCTCACTAAATAATCAAGAAGTGTTCTCCCTGAGTATGCACCGTTGCGAAAGTTCTTCGTGCTGAGACACCACGTGATGATCGGGTGTGATAGGTTCTACGTTCAAATACAACGGGTGCAAAACAGTTGCACACGCGGAATACTCAGGTTATACTTGACGAGCCAAGCATATACAGATATGGCCTCGGAACACAGAGACCGAAAGGTCGAGCGTGAATCATATAGTAGATATGATCAACATAACGATGTTCACCATGGAAAACTACTCCATCTCACGTGATGATCGGTTATGGTTTAGCTGATTTGGATCATGTGATCACTTAGAGGATTAGAGGGATATCTATCTAAGTGGGAGTTCTTAAGTAATATGACTAATTGAACTTAAATTTATCATGAACTTAGTCCTGGTAGTATTTTGCAAATTATGTTGTAGATCAATAGCTCACGTTGTTGCTTCCCTGTGTTTATTTTGATATGTTCCTAGAGAAAATTGTGTTGAAAGATGTTAGTAGCAATGATGCGGATTGGATCCGTGATCTGAGGTTTATCCTCATTGCTGCACAGAAGAATTATGTCCTTGATGCACCGCTAGGTGACAGACCTATTGCAGGAGCAGATGCAGACGTTATGAACGTTTGGCTAGCTCAATATGATGACTACTTGATAGTTTAGTGCACCATGCTTAATAGCTTTGAATCGGGACTTCAAAGACGTTTTGAACGTCATGGAACATATGAGATGTTCCAGGAGTTGAAGTTAATATTTCAAGCAAATACCCGAGTTGAGAGATATGAAGTCTCCAACAAGTTCTATAGCTAAAAGATGGAGGAGAATCGCTCAACTAGTGAGCATGTGCCCAGATTGTCTGAGTACTACAATCGCTTGAATCAAGTTGGAGTTAATCTTCCAGATAAGATAGTGATTGACAGAATTCTCTAGTCACCATCACCAAGTTAGTAGAACTTTGTGATGAACTATAATATGCAAGGGATGACAAAAGTAATTCCTAAGCTCTTCGTGATGCTGAAATCAATGAAGGTAGAAATAAAGAAAAACATCAAGTGTTGATGGTTGACAAGACCACTAGTTTCAAGAAAAGGGCAAAGGGAAGAAGGGGAACTTCAAGAAGAACGGCAAGCAAGTTGCTGCTCAAGTGAAGAAGCCCAAGTCTGATCCTAAGCCTGAGACTAAGTGCTTATACTGCAAAGGGACTGATCATTGGAAGCGCAACTACCCCAAATGATTGGCGGATAAGAAGGATGGCAAAGTAAACATAAGTATATTTGATATACATGTTATTGATGTGTACTTTACTAGTGTTTATAGCAACCCCTTAGTATTTGATGCTAGTTCAGTTGCTAAGAGTAGTAACTCGAAACGGGAGTTGCAGAATAAACAGAGACTAGTTAAGGGTGAAGTGACGATGTGTGTTGGAAGTAGTTCCAAGATTGATATGATCATCATCGCACACTCCCCTATACTTTCGGGATTAGTGTTGAACCTAAATAAGTGTTATTTGGTGTTTGCGTTGAGCATGAATATGATTTGATCATCTTTATTGTAATACAGTTATTCATTTAAGTAAGAGAATAAATTGTTGTTCTGTTTACATGAATAAAACCTTATATGGTTACACACCCAATGAAAATAGTTCATTGGATCTCGATTGTAGTGATACACATAATCATAATATTGAAATCAAAAGATGCAAAGTTAATAATGATAGTGCAACTTATTTGTAGCACTGCTGTTTAGGTCATATTGGTATAAAGCGCATGAAGAAACTCCATGCTGATGGGCTTTCGGAATCACTTGATTATGAATCACTTGATGCTTGCGAACCATGCCTTTTGGGCAAGATGACTAAAACGCCGTTCTCCGGAACAATGGAGCGAAAAAGGATTTGTTGGAAATCATACATACTGATGTATGCGGTCCGATGAATATTGAGGCTCGCGACAGGTATCATTATTTTCTGATCTTCACAGATGATTTGAGCAGATATGAGTATATCTACTTGATGAAACGTAAGTCTGAAACATTTGAAAAGTTCAAAGAATTTCAGAGTGAAGTGAAAAATCATCGTGACAAGAAAATAAAGTTTCTACGATCTGATCGCGGAGACAAATATTTGAGTTACGAGTTTGTTCTTCAATTAAAACAATGTGGAATAGTTTCACAAACTCATGCCACATGGAACACCACAGCATAATGGTGTGTCCGAACATCGTAATCGTACTTCACTAGATATGGTGCGATCTATGATGTCTCTTACTGATTTACCGCTATCATTTTGGGGTTATGCTTTAGAGACGGCCGCATTCACGTTAAAAAAGGGGCACCATCTATATCCGTCGAGACGACGCCTTATGAACTATGGTTTGGCAAGAAACCAAAGTTGTCGTTTCTTAAAGTTTGGGGTTGCGATGCTTATATGAAAAAGTTTCATCCTGATAAGCTCAAAACTCAAATCGGAGAAGTGCATCTTCATAGGATATCCAAAGGAAACTATTGGATACACCTTCTATCACAGATCCGAAGGCAAGACTTTTGTTTGCTAAATTTGGAAACTTTCTGGAGAAGGAGTTTCTCTCGAAAGAAGTGAGTGGGAGGAAAGTAGAACTTGACGAGGTAACTGTACCTGCTCCTTTATTGGGAAATAGTACATCACAGAAAATTGTTTCTGCGAGACCTACACCAATAAGAGAGGAAGCTAATGATGATGATCATGAAACTTTAGATCAAGATACTACTGAACCTCGTAGATCAACCAGAGTAAGATCCGCACCAGAGTGGTACGGTAATCCTGTTCTGTCATGCTGCTAGATCATGATGAACCTACGAACTATGAAGAAGCGATGGTGAGCCCAGATTCCACAAAGTGGCTTGAAGCCATGAAATCTGAGATGGGATCCATGTATGAGAACAAAGTATGGACTTTGGTTGACTTGCCCGATGATCGGCAAGCAATTGAGAATAAATGGATCTTGAAGAAGAAGACTGACGCTGATGGTAATGTTACTGTCTACAAAGCTCGACTTGTCGCAAAAGGTTTTCGACAAGTTCAAGGAGTTGACTACGATGAGACTTTCTCACCCGTAGCGATGCTTAAGTCTGTCCGAATCATGTTAGCAATTGCCGCATTTTATGAAATCTGGCAAATGGATAAACAAAATTGCATTCCTTAATGGATTTGCTAAAGAAGAGTTGTATACGATGCAACTAGAAGGTTTTGTCGATCCTAAAGGTGTTAACTAAATATGCAAGCTCCAGCGATCTATCTGTGGACTGGTGCAAACATCTCGGAGTTGGAATATACGCTTTGATGAGTTGAACAAAGCATATAGTTTTATACAGACTTGCGGTGAAGCCTGTATTTACGAGAAAGTGAGTGGGAGCACTACAGCATTTCTGATAAGTATATGTGAATGACATATTGTTGATCGGAAATAATGTAGAATTATTCTGTAAAGCATAAAAGGAGTGTTTGAAAGGAGTTTTTCGAAGAAAGACTTCGGTAAAGCTGCTTACATATTGAGCTTCAAGATCTATAGAGATAGATCAAGACGCTTGATAAGTTTTTCAATAAGTACATACCTTGACAAGATTTTGAAGTAGTTCAAAATGGAACGGTCAAAGAAAAAGTTTCTTGCCTGTGTTACAAGGTGTGAAGTTGAGTAAAGACTCAAAGCCCGACCACGACAGAAGATAGAAAGAGAATGAAAGTCATTCCCTATGCCTCATTCATAGGTTCTATAAAGTATGCCATGCTATGTACCAGATCTATTGTATACCATGCACTGATTTGGCAAGGGAGTACAATAGTGATCTAGGAGTAGATCACTGGACAGCGGTCAGAATTATCCTTAGTGAAATAAGGATATGTTTCTCGATTATGGACGTGACAAAAAGGTTCGTCATAAAGGGTTACGTCGATGCAAGTTTTTGACACTGATCCAGATGATTCTAAATCTCAATCTGGATACATATTGAAAGTGGGAGCAATTAGCTAGAGTAGCTCCATGTAGAGCATTGTAGACATAGAACTTGCAAAATACTTACGGATCTGAATGTGACAGACCCGTTAACTAAAATTATCTCACAAGCAAAACATGATCACACCTTAGTACTCTTTGGGTGTTAATCACATAGATATGTGAACTAGATTACTGACTCTAGTAAACCCTTTGAGTGTTGGTCACATGACGATGTGAACTATGGGTGTTAATCACATGGTGATGTGAACTATTGTTGTTAAATCACATGGCGATGTGAACTAGATTATTGACTCTAGTGCAAGTGGGAGACAGAAGGAAATATGCCCTAGAGGCAATAATAAAGTTATTATTTATTTCCTTATATCATGATAAATGTTTATTATTCATGCTAGAATTGTATTAACCGGAAACATAATACATGTGTGAATACATAAACAAACAGAGTGTCACTAGTATGCCTCTACTTGACTAGCTCGTTAATCAAAGATGGTTATGTTTCCTAGCCATGAACAAAGAGTTGTTATTTGATTAATGAGGTCACATCATTAGTTGAATGATCTGATTGACATGACCCATTTCATTAGCTTAGCACCCGATCGTTTAGTATGTTGCTATTGCTTTCTTCATGACTTATACATGTTCCTATGACTATGAGATTATGCAACTCCCGTTTACCGGAGGAACACTTTGGGTACTACCAAACGTCACAACGTAACTGGGTGATTATAAAGGAGTACTACAGGTGTCTCCAAAGGTAGATGTTGGGTTGGCGTATTTTGAGATTAGGATTTGTCACTCCGATTGTCGGAGAGGTATCTCTGGGCCCTCTCGGTAATGCACATCACTTAAGCCTTGCAAGCATTGCAACTAATGAGTTAGTTGTGGGATGATGTATTACAGAACGAGTAAAGAGACTTGCCGGTAACGAGATTGAACTAGGTATTGGATACCGACGATCGAATCTCGGGCAAGTAACATACTGATGACAAAGGGAACAACGTATGTTGTTATGCGGTCTGACCGATAAAGATCTTCGTAGAGTATGTAGGAGCCAATATGGGCATCCAGGTCCCGCTATTGGTTATTGACCGGAGACGTGTCTCGGTCATGTCTACAATGTTCTTGAACCGTAGGGTCCGCACGCTTAACGTTACGATGACAGTTATTATGAGTTTATGCATTTTGATGTACCGAAGGTTGTTCGGAGTCCCGGATGTGATCACGGACATGACGAGGAGTCTCGAAATGGTCGAGACGTAAAGATTGATATATTGGAAGCCTATGTTTGGACATCGGAAGTGTTCCGGGTGAAATCGGGATTTTACCGGATTACCGGGAGGGTTACCGGAACCCCCCGGGAGCCAAATGGGCCTACATGGGCCATTGTGGAAAGGTGAAAGGGGATGCCAAGGAGGGCTGCGCGCCTCCCCCCTCCCCTAGTCCTATTAGGACTAGGAGAGGTGGCCGGCCACCTCTTTCTCTTTCCCTCTCTCTTTTTCCCAAGGATTCCTAGTTGGAATAGGTTTGGGGGGGAGTCCTACTCCCGGTAGGAGTAGGACTCCTCCTGCGCCTCCCTCCTTTGGCCGGCCAGCCTCCCCCCCTTCATCCTTTATATACGGGGGCAGGGGACACCCCAAGACACACAAGTTGATCCTTGAGATCGTTCCTTAGCCGTGTGCGGTGCCCCCAGCCACCAAATTCCACCTCGATCATACCGTTGTAGTGCTTAGGCGAAGCCCTGCGTCGGTAGTACATCAAGATCGTCACCACGCCGTCGTGCTGACGGAACTTTTCCTCGACGCTTTGCTGGATCGGAGCCCGAGGATCGTCATCGAGCTGAACGTGTGCTAAGAACTCGGAGGCGCCGGAGTAACGGTGCTTGGATCGGTCGGATCGGGAAGACGTACGACTACTTCCTCTACGTTGTGTGATCGCTTCCGCAGTCGGTCTGCGTTGGTACGTAGACAACACTCTCCCCTCTCATTGCTATGCATCACCATGATCTTGCGTGTGCGTAGGAAAAAAATTTAAATTACTACGTTCCCCAACAGTCGGTTCGTTGGTTGGTCCAGCTAGCAAGTAGAGAGAGAGAGAGGTGGCTGAACTCCTCCCAGCAGTTCATCACCCCAGCCAAGAACAGACCCTCGCGAGGCTGTTCTTCCTTGTATTGTTCATCATCACCAGCCCCAGGAGGCAATCCATCCACCACACACTGGAGTAGGGTATTACACCACAATGGTGGCCCGAACCAGTATAAATCTTGTGTCCCTTGTGCAGTTCCTTTAGTAGTTTAGATCTTTGCGAGACGGGGAGGTAGAAGGCCAGATTTCCGCGCGCACCCCAGTGTTCGAACCTTAAGGGTCTGCCGGAACCCGGAATCCGACACGCTCGGGCGAGGCCCGGGCATAGCCCCCGTGTCCATCCCCCTCACGCGGCACTCCCGAGGGGAGGCGTTGCAATGGTGCCGGACACTGAGCTCTGGGCTCCCTGAGGTTGGTACAGCCATGGGCCACCCTCAGTTGTTTATCACCAGCGTGGAGCATAGCGCTTCCGTGTGTGTACGGGCATAGCCGCTCCTCGGCAATGTCGTCAGCCAGCACGGAGCATGGTGCTTCCACTGGTGCATGGGAGGGGGCTCCCCTCCAGGAGGAGCCCCCGGGGCGTGTACAGCCCCGCCCTGACACGTGGACGGCACGGTAGGGCTAGGAGAGGTGTATCTGGCGACTCGTGAGCTAGCGCGGGACTCGCGAGGCCCTACCTCGAGGCGGGTTGCGCCTGGCTCTGGGCCTTTATCAATTGGTGTGTTCCTGCATGGTTGTTAGAATGCAAATGCTCTATGTCCTCAGGTCCCAGCCCCCAGCGAGCTCAGCCGCCGCTGGTATGACAAGTCGCGATGCCGTGGGTCAAGGCCAGGGGGTGAGGGCTGGAGAGCCAGTAAGAGCCCATGAGTCGCGATGCTCAGGCGCCCCCCTTTTAACGTGCAAGCGCTTTGCACGACGACAAGCAGTAGGTGATAATTATGGGAATCAGATTAAGCGTGAAAGAACAACTTCATCCTAGGGTAAATGCTGGAAAAGCAACTGCCGCTGGGTCGGGCCCGAGCGGTGTGGGGATGATGCATCCCGAGGGGCACCCCCAACAAGGTAAATAAAGAGCATAAACAAAATGGATACATGCCGTGGGGACGGGCCCACGCGGCCTGGGAATGGTTCAGCCCTGTGGGCGCTCCCAACGGAAAGTAGAACTCTGAAAGATGTCACCTGATGCTGTTGAAGATGAAGTGATGCTGAGGAAGTGAGCGATGCACGGTGAAGATGTAGGCCTTCATGAGCCCCCAGGCCCAAGGGCCTTGGGAGGCTCCGGTGGCACGTGCATGTCTTCGGGGACCATCGCCACATCCGCCGGGACCGCGCGATGCCTGGCCTCCTGAGCCTCCAGAATGCTCCTCAACAGGCGCTGATGTGCGGCGACCGCGCTCGGCAGGCCGAAAGGCATGCGAACGTAGTTTTGGGGTGGTCCCACGCAGCGCCCTACGGCCGAAGGCCATAGGCGCTCCTGGGACGCAGCTCGGTTGAGCCCTGGTACGTCGACGCAGACGTGCAGTCCTCCATCCTCACCTAGATGTGGGGCCGCGGCAGGTAAGCGGCGGCTCCCGCGCATGACTCTGGACTCTTGTAGCTCTTGGGTGTTCCTTGCGATGAACTCCTGTGGGTTTGGTCTCCTTTGACTTGTACCTTTCTGAGGGAAGCGTGCCTGAAACCACCCCTCCAAGTGGTGCCTGAGCGCCTCCCCCGCGACCTTGGCAAGGTCGGTGGCTCTCCAAGAGAGAGCCCCCGAGCCCTGCCTGAGGAGGGCGCCAGGTGCGCCTTCCTATGCGTGAGAGGGCGGCGCTCCCTGATCGGGCGCGAATCCTGACGCGATACCTCCGGAGGTGCCTGCTTCCTTGTGGCTCTGGCCAGGTGAGGTCTTCTGCTTCTTGAGGGTCGCCTCAGGAGGCCTCCTGCTCCTGCGATCTGGGTCTTCGATTGCTGCGGCTTGGAATGCATGCTCGAGCGAGCACACTGCGTCCCTTTCTTCATAGGGTACGGTGATGACTCCACCGCTTCCTGGCATCTTGAGGACATTGTAACCATGGTGAGTCACTGCCATAAACTTGGCTAGGGCTGGGTACCCGAGGATGACGTTGTACGGCAGGCGGATGTGAGCAACATCGAAGTCGATGAGCTCGGTGCGGTAGTTGTTGCGTTGCCCGAAGGTGACCGGAAGGCGAACCTGCCCAATTGGAATAGTGGAACCATCGGTGACTCCTGAGAAAGGCTTGGTCGACTGAAGCTGGTCGTATGGCACTTGGAGATTGTCGAACGTCTCGACGGACAAGACATTGAGTCCTGCTCCGCCATCGATGAGGGTCCTGGTGACCTGCATGTTGCTGATGACTGGGGAGCAAAGCATCGGGAGGACTCCGGCCATTGCCGCACACTTGAGCTGGTCTGCGAAACTGAATGTGATCACGCACGAAGACCACCTGAGAGGGCGCGTGGCCTCAAGCTTGGGAAGGACTGCATTCACCTCGCGAGCAAACTGCTTGAAGATGCGCTGTGAGGCTGGGGCCTGGGTGCCGCCCAAGATGCAAGCAATTGCACGCGGCTCTTGGAAGCCCCCAGCCCCATCGTCTTGGTGTTGGTCTTCGTTCCTCCTTGGTGGAGGTGCAGAGGAGGGAGGCCTGCGTTGCCGTGGGGACGGTCCTCACGAGGCTGGTCCCTCCAGCCTCCCTCGCGAGGCTGGTCCTGCCAGCGGTCCTCGCGAGGGCGGTCACGCCATCCCTGGCGAAGGCCACGGTCTTCCCATTGTCCACCGCCTCTTCCTCCTCGGCCATAGCCCCTGTAGTTGCACTCTGGGCGTCGGCCGATTCGCCCATCTCGCACGGCTCTAAGCTCTTGACATTCATTGGTGTTGTGGGTGTGGAGGTCGTGGTACACGCAGTACCGTCCGCCCTTGGATGACTCGGGCTGATCCCTGCCTTGCTTGGTGTCTGGTTCCGCTGCTAGCACGGCAGCCCCCTTGCGCTTCACGTCCTTGGCCTTGAGCTTCTTTTCTGCCGGGAGAGACGCCCTTCCTCAGCCCTGGCGCACTTGGTCGCCAAGTTGAACAGCTCCAGGGATGTGCACAGGTCTTCATGGATTGCTAGCTCTTCCTTCATCTTGACGTCGCGCAAGCCGTCGGAGAAGGCTGAGATGATGGCTTCTTCAGTCACCTTGGGGATCTTGAGGCGAGCGTAGTTGAAGCGCTGGATGTACTTCTGCAGGGTTTCTCCTGGTTGTTGCTTTATGCGGCGCAGGTCGCTCACGGCCGGGGGCTGGTCACGAGTGCCCTGGAAGTTGGCAATGAAGCAGGTGCGCATCTCGCTCCAGGAGGAGATCGTGTCGGGCGCCAGGTTCAGGAGCCAGGTGCGGGCGCCGTCCTTGAGCGCCATGGGGAACCAATTCGCCATGACCTTCTCATCTCCGTTGGCGGCTACGATGCCCAGCTCGTAGAGCTGCAGGAACTCCGCGGGGTCCGATGTGCAATTGTAGCGGGGAGGGAGGTCAGGCTTGAACTTGCCTGGCCATGTGACGCCGCACAGCTCGGGGGTGAAGGCGAAGCAGCCCGCCGTGGCCACCGGCGCCCTTTGCTGGTGCTGGACTCGTTCTTGCGGGTCACCACGCGCCGTCACAGGGAGCAGCGCGGGGTTTTGTCATGGAGGCGCTGGGGCGCGATCTTGGCGCGCCGGCGCTGGGAGCGCGCGAGCACCTTCCCAGGGACATGGGATGTCTTGGCAGCTCCCTTCTTGCTGCGCAGGCGCCGGACATGGAGGGTCTCGCCCTGGGGCTGCGCACCTTGGAGCCAAGGCACCTTCTTGGGGAGGAGACGGCGGAGGCGCCTCCTGATCCTCGCCCCCTGCACGGGACGGAGGGCGAGGCAGCGAGAGAGATCACAAGGGGGAGCCCCCTGCGGCACTGACGAGCTTGGTGATGCGGGCGAGCCAGTCCTCGTAGAGGTCGTCGACGGAGCGATAGTGCAGGAGCTCCGCGCCAAGAGCAGTGAGGTGTGCGCATCCATGGGTGCGCGATGGGCGTGGGATGACAAGCCAGCTGGAGTCAGCGACGTGGTGGCGGTGCGGCCATCCCGCCGCACCGAGGGGTGCTGGGACGAGGCCTGCTGCTCGTTCCCCGCCGGGCCGGCGGCGGCGTTGGCGGCAGGCGACGGGGAACGACGAGGGGGACCGCCGACGGGCGCTGTCTGGGCGACGCAAGCAGCGTGAGCAGCCCGGCGCTCGGCGCAAGCCCGACGAGCGTCAGCCATGGACACGACGGAAGATCACACGCGAAAAGTAGAAGGAAGATTCCGGTGCACCCCTACCTGGCGCGCCAAATGTCGGGTTTCGGGTTCCGGCAGACCCTTGAGGTTCGAACACTAGGGTGCGCGCGGAGATCTCTCCCCTACCGATCTACGTCTGATCCTCTCGTGCGAACTAAGATGAAAATGATGAACAACACAAGGGACACGATGTTTATACTGGTTCGGGCCACCGTTGTGGTGTAATACCCTACTCCAGTGTGTGGTGTGGTGGATTGCCTCTGGGGCTGATGATGGACAGTAAAAGGGAAGAACAGCCTTGCGAGAGGTGTTCTTGAGCTGGTGCGATGAACTGCTAGGGTGAGTTCAGTCGCCTCTTCCTCTCTCTCTGCTATGGTTCTACCATATTTCTCCGGGGTGTCTCTCTACTCTGTGGTAGCTAGCTCTATTTATAGAGGCCCTGGGCCTCTCCCCAAATAATGAGCGGGAAGGGCGCCAACAATTGGCCATTTTGAAGGGGAACATGTAGTACAAGTTATCCTGACCAAAGGTGGTCTTCGGCTGCCAAAGGCACTGACGATGACGCCGTCTTGGGCTCCACGGTGACCTCCGTCCTGCCGTCCAGCTGGTCTTGGTCTCGTTGCACCGGAATGGTAACCTTTGCCTGATGCCTTGGCCTGTGCTTGCCCCCTTTGCACAAAAAGGGAAACAAGGACACTGCGCAGGCCGGTGCTCGCCTGGTCTCGATCGTCATGGCTTGCGTCATGGGTTCCTCGCGAGGTACCCTTGCATTAATCTCTCCGCCTCCTCGCGAGCCTGCCTGATGAGGCTGCCTCTGAGGAAGCTCCCTGTCATCCGCCCCACGAGGCTTGGCCCCTCGCGAGGGTCTTGAGCTTGAGCTGATGAAGACGGGCCGCGCTGGGCCCCTGCCTGAGCCACGCCGCAAGCCGCGGGCAGGCAAGTCTGGGGACCCCCATTACCAGAACGCCGACATTCACCATAAGTGCATGCTACGGGAATCACAAGCTTCAACACAAGTATTTCTCAAATTCACAACTACTCAACTAGCATGACTTTAATATCACCATCTCCATATCTCAAAACAATTATCAAGTATCAAACTTAGCATAGTATTCAACACACTCATAAGAGAATTTTTATTATTAATCTTGCATACCAAGCATATTAGGATTTTAAGCAAATTACCATGCTATTAATAATCTCAAAATAATCTAAGTGAAGCATGAGAGATCAATAGTTTCTATAAAACAAATCCACCACCGTGCTCTAAAATATATAAGTCAAGTACTAGAGCAAAATTATATAACTCAAAAGATATAAGCGAAGCACATAGAGTATTCTAACAAATTCCAAATCATGTATGGATCTCTCAAAAGGTGTGTACAGCAAGGATGATTGTGGTAAACTAAAAAGAAAAGACTCAAATAATACAAGACGCTCCAAGCAAAACACATATCATGTGGTGAATAAAAATATAGCTCCAAGTAAAGTTACCGATAGAAGTAGACGAAAGAGGGGATGCCTTCCAGGGCATCCCCAAGCTTTGGATTTTAGGTGTCCTTAGATTATCTTGGAGGTTCCATGGGCATCCCCAAGCTTAGGCTCTTTCCACTCCTTGTTCCATAATCCATCAAATCTTTACCCAAAACTTGAAAACTTCACAACACAAAACTTAAAGTCGAAAATCTCATGAGCTCCGTTAGCGAAAGAAAATAAAATACCACTTCAAGGTACTGTAATTAACTCATTCTTTATTTATATTGGTGTTATACCTACTGTATTCCAACTTCTCTATGGTTTATAAACTATTTTACTAGCCATAGATCCATCAAAATAAGCAAACAACGCACGAAAAACAGAATCTGTCAAAAACAGAACAGTCTGTAGTAATCTGTAGCTAGCGCAAGATCTGGAACCCCAAAAATTGTAAAATAAATTTCTGGAAGTGAGGAATTTATCTATTAATCATCTGCAAAAAGAATTAACTGAATAGAGCTTTCCAAATAAAAATGACAGCAGTTCTCGTGAGCGCTAAAGTTTCTGTTTTTTACAGCAAGTTCAACAAGACTTTCCCCAAGTCTTCCCAACGGTTCTACTTGGCACAAACACTAACTAAACACAAAAAACACAACCAAAACATAGGATATATAAATTATTTATTACTAAACTGGAGCAAAAAGCAAGGAATAAAACTAAAATTGGGTTGCCTCCCAACAAGCGCTATCGTTTAACGCCCCTAGCTTGGCATAACAAGCAATAATAGATCTAGGTATTGCCATCTTTGGTAGGCGATTCTTCAATTAGGTATCTACCATCTTTAGGAATTTCTTTATTTTTATTAATTATCAAACTTTTAGGCACAAGATCGAAAAATTATTTTGTAACAAATGGTTCCTTAATGATAGCAAAAAGGTTGGGATGAATACTTATAGATTTGAGATCCGCATTTTCCTTACTAGAGGATTCACCCTTATTTTTAGGAACATACATAAGCTTGGAAATTTTAGTGGGAGGACTTGGAGTATTCTTTATGGAAGAAAAAGCGGTTCCCAAGTTGGTAATAATATCCTCAAGTTTATTGATCCTAGTGGAATCGTGATTTATTTTCTCATTAACTATGGGTTCCTTTTCTTTAATATTTTTCAAAGTAACTCCTACTTTAGATCCATATTGAGAGATTCGGCTGTGGATCTTTTTATCCAAATTTTCAATTAACTCTACGGTAGCAACCTTATTTTCAAAAATTTCAAGCCTTTGCATTACATGCTCCAAAGTTAATATAGTTCCATTAACTAAGAGAGGGGGTGAGCCAAATAAATCTAACATAGCATTATAAGAATCAAAAGTATGGCTGCCCAAAAAGTTCCCGCCGGTAATAGTATCAAGAACATATCTGTGCCAAGGAGTAATGCCTACATAAAAATTGCGAAGGAGAATGGAAGTAGATTGCTTCCTAGTAGATCTATTTTGAGCATTGCAAATTCTATACCAAGCATATTTTAGATTTTCTCCCTCCCTTTGCTTAAAATTTAGAATTTCATTCTCGGGAGACAACGGAGAAGATAAGGGACTAGCCATAACGACAAGCAAACAAACTAACACAGAAGCAAACAAAAAGCAAGCGGGCAAAAAAGGAAAATAGAGAAAGAGAGGAAGGATAGAGAGGGAGAGAGAGAGAGAGGGCGAATAAAACGGCAAGGGTGAAGTGGGTGGGAGAGGAAAAAGAGAGGCAAATGGCAAATAATGTAATATGGGAGATAAGGGTATGTGATGGGTACTTGGTATGTTGACTTTTTCGTAGACCTCCCCGGCAACGGCTCAATAAATCCTTCTTGCTACCTCTTGAGCACTGCGTTGGTTTTCGCCGAAGAGGATGGGATGATGCAGCAAAGTAGCATAAGTATTTGCCTCAGTTTTTGAGAACCAAGGTATCAATCCAGTAGGAGGCTACGCGCGAGTCCCTCGTACCTGCACAAAACAAATAAATCCTCGCAACCAACGCAAATAGGGGTTGTCAATCCCTATAAGGCCACTTACGAGAGTGAGATCTGATAGATATGATAAGATAATATTTTTGGTATTTTTGTGATAAAGATGCAAAGTAAAATAAAGGCAAAGTAAATAGCAAAGGAAATAACTAAGTAGTAGGAGATTAATATGATGAAGATAGACCCGGGGGCCATAGTTTTCACTAGTGGCTTCTCTCGAGAGCATAAGTATTCTACGGTGGGTGAACAAATTACTATTGAGCAATTGACAGAATTGAGCATAGTTATGAGAATATCTAGGTATGATCATGTATATAGGCATCACGTCCGAGACAAGTAGACCGACTCCTGTCTGCATCTACTACTATTACTCCACTCATCGACCGCTATCCAGCATGCATCTAGAGTATTAAGTTAAAAATAGAGTAACGCCTTAAGAAAGATGACATGATGTAGAGGGATAGACTCATGCAATATGAAGAAAACCCCATCTTGTTATCCTTGATGGCAACAATACAATACGTGCCTTGCTGCCCCTACTGTCACTGGCAAAGGACACCGCAAGATTGAACCCAAAGCTAAGCACTTCTCCCATTGCAAGAAAGATCAATCTAGTAGGCCAAACCAAACTGATAATTCGAAGAGACTTGCAAAGATAACCAATCATACATAAAAGAATTCAGAGAAGATTCAAATATTATTCATAGATAGACTTGATCATAAACCCACAATTCATCGGTCTCAACAAACACACCGCAAAAAGAAGATTACATCGAATAGATCTCCACAAGAGAGGGGGAGAACTTTGTATTGAGATCCAAAAAGAGAGAAGAAGCCATCAAGCTACTGACTAGGGACCCGTAGGTCTGAAGTAAACTACTCACACTTCATTGGAGGGGCTATGGTGTTGATGTAGAAGCCCTCCGTGATCGATGCCCCCTCCGGTGGAGCTCCGGAACAGGCCCCAAGATGGGATCTCGTGGATGCAGAAAGTTGCGGCGGTGGAATTAGGGTTTTGGCTCCATATCTGATTGTTTGGGGGTACGTAGGTATATATATAGGAGGAAGGAGTACGTCGGTGGAGCAACAGGGGGGCCACGAGGGTGGAGGGCGCGTCTGGGGTAGGCAGGCGCGCCCCCTACCTCATGGCCTCCTCTTTTCTTTCTTGACGTAGGGTCCAAGTCTCCCAGATCATAATCTTCCTAAAAATCACATTCCCGAAGGTTTCATTCCGTTTGGACTCCGTTTGATATTCCTTTTCTTTGAAACCCTAAAACAGGCAAAAAAACAGCAATTCTGGGTTGGGCCTCCGGTTAATAGGTTAGTCCCAAAAACAATACAAAAGTGGATAATAAAGCCCAATAATGTCCAAAACAGTAGATAATATAGCATGGAGCAATCAAAAATTATAGATACGTTGGAGACGTATCAAGGAAGACGAAGTGTGTGGGTGCTGCAATGAGTGGAGGGGGGCACGAGGGGCCCACGAGGCAGGGGGCGCGCCCTGCACCCTCGTGGCCAGGTGGCTGCTCCCCCTGATGTGTACTCAGTGCCAATAATTATCAAATATTCTAGAAAAAAATATTTCATTTTTGGGGCATTTGGAGAACTTTTATTTTCTGGGTATTTTTTGTTGCATGGATAATTCAGAAAATAGACAAAAAATACTAATATTGCTTTATTTAATCTAAATAACAAAAAGTAAAAGGAGGGTACAAAGAGTTGTGTTTTCTAAATTCATCCATCTCATGCTCATCAAAAGGAATCCACTAACAAGGTCGATCAAGTCTTGTTAACAAACTCTTTTTGAATAACATGAAACCGGAGAATTTTCGAATAACACTATGTTACCTTAACGGGGATACGCATGTCCCCAACAATAAGAATATCATATTTCTTCTTGACAGTAGGAAGAGGAAATTCAAAACCTCCCATAGTAATTTTTGAAAATTTTCCAATAGAGTTGATACTGTGGACTTGAGGTTGTTTCCTCGGAAGTGTACTGTATGCTCATTACCATTAACATGAAAAGTGGCATTGCCTTTGTTGCAATCAACAACAGCCCCTGCAGTATTCAAAAATGGTCTTCCAAGGATAATCGACATACTATCGTCCTCGGGAATATCAAGAATAACAAAGTCCGTTAAAATAGTAACGCTTGCAACCACCACAGGCACATCCTCACAAATACCGACAGGTATAGCAGTTGATTTATCAGCTATTTGCAAAGATATTTCAGTAGGTGTCAACATATTCAAATCAAGTCTATGATATAAAGAGAGAGGCATAACACTAACACCGGATCCAAGATCGCATAAAGCAGTTTTAACATAGTTTCTTTTAATGGAGCATGGTATAGTTGGTACTACTGGATCTCCTAGTTTCTTAGGTATTCCACCCTTAAAAGTATAATTAGCAAGCATGGTGGAAATTTCAGCTTCCGATATCTTTCTCTTATTAGTAACAATATCCTTCATATACTTAGCGTAAGGATTCATTTTAAGCATAAACGCATACGCAAAAAGATAGGTCTAATCATTTCGGTAAAGCGCTCAAAATCCTCATCATCCTTTTTCTTGGATGGTTTGGGAGGAAAAGGCATGGGTTTCTAAACCCATGGTTCTCTTTCTTTGTCGTGCTTCCTAGGTAGCAAGTCCGACGTTGGCACGGAAGGACCCGACGAATAAACATGACCTGGACCACGTTGACAAGCTTGATTTTCCTGTCTATCATGTTCTGGACGCACATCTGGAGCCTAGTCAGCTCGTCCGAAGGACCCCAGGTTAGGCCCCTCTCTTGCCAGGAGGTGAGCCGCATCGGGTTTCCGGATCGAAATGCGGGGGCCGCTGCCCAGTCGGTGTCGCGTGGCTCGGTGATGTAGAATCACCCCGATTGCCACCCCTTCACCGTCTCCGCAAATGAGCCTTTGGGCCAGGTGACGTTGGGCATCTTGCCCACCATAGCGCCTCCGCACTCTGCTTGTCGACCGCTCACTACTTTCGGCCTCACATTGAAGGCTTTCAGCCACAGGCCGAAGTGAGGTGGGATGCGGAGAAAGGCCTCGCAAACGACGATAATACCGAAATATTAAGGATAAAATTGGGGGCTAGGTCATGAAAATCCAGCCCATAGTAAAACATCAACCCACGGACGAATGGGCGAAGAGGGAACCCCAGCCCGCGGACGAAATGTGTAAGAAACACGACCCTCTCGTGGGGCTCGGGAGTACGGACGATCTGTCCCTTGGCCGGGAGTCGATGAGTGATCTCCTTGGCTAGATATCTGGCCTCCCGGAGCTCCCTGATATCCTTCTTCTGGACAGAAGAGGCCATCCACTTACCTCCAGCTCCAGATCCGGACATCTTTGTAGTGCTAAGCTAAAGCTAGGGCACTGGAGCTCAGGAACGGAAGGGCTGAGGAGAGGTGTGGGTAAAGAAAGGGAATCCTTACCCCCTTATAAAGGCCATGGATGTCAAGCGCCTCCCCACTCGCCTTAAACTCGCATGTTCCCAAGGGCTATATAAACGGCACGGTTGAGTTACCCATGCCCGCATTGATGAGAATCCCGCAATAAGGGGACACGATCTCTACTTCTACAAGACGTGCCAATAACAACCGCGTCTCGAAACATGGGGTGGCAGATGAAAAACGGTTCGAAATTATGACCGGGCGGACGCGATGTCGTGTTGTAAAGAAGCTGTCAACAGATTAGATTCGTGCAAATATTATATTCTCTTTGCGGTTGTGTATGTTGTGTGTAACAGTTCCAGATACAATCATCGCATCCGAAGACTATCTTGGAGTTCGGAAAAAGGGGAACCCGCCTTGCAATGCCAAAGACAATCTGCGCGCCGGACTACTCGTCATTGAAGCCGGGTTCAGGGGCTACTGAGCAAGTCCTGGACTAAGGGGTCCTCGGGTGTCCGTCCTGTCATTCATTGGGCCGGACTGATGGGCTGCGAAGGTACGAAGGCCAAAGACTATACCCGTGTCGGGATTGGACTTTCCTTGGCGTGGAAGGCAAGCTAGGCGACCAACTGTGAAGATTCCTTCTTATGTAACCGACCCCCTGTAACCCTAGATCTCTCCCGTGTCTATATAAACCGGAGAGCATAGTCCGGATAAGGGACATTCATTACCATATTCACATAGGCTAGGCTCCTAGGGTTTAGCCATTACGATCTCGTGGTAGATCAACTCTTGTAACACTCATATTCATCAAGATCAATCAAGCAGGAAGTAGGGTATTACCTCCATAGAGAGGGCCCAAACCTGGGTAAACATTGTGTCCCCCGTCTCCTGTTACCATCGATCCTAGGCGCACAGTTTAGGACCCCCTACCCGAGATCCGCCGGTTTTGACACCGACAGCGGCCACCGTAGCAAAGGATGGACTCTTTCCCAAACCCTAGCGCCATTGCGAAGAGCTCCTGGTCATCATATAGCTCCAAGAGCACAGTCGAGAAGAAATACAGCCAACCAGGATTAGGGTTTTACACCACACAGTGCCCCAAACATGGGTAGGTCACTATATCCTCGCCCTGACTAGCTCGTAGCCTCGTAGACGCAAGCCCCCCCTAGAGCTTGAACCAGGGTTTTGGAGGATTTCCCGTGGCTCGGAATCAATCCCCGACCCTCCAGATGGGATCTCGAAGGAACAGAAACTTGTGGCAGCGAAAAAAGTGTTTTTGGGTGGCTCTCTGATGTATTTGGAATATTTGGAATTTATAGCCCTGGAATTAGGTCAAGAGTTTCCACTAGGGGCCCATAATCATGGGGGCGCCCCCCTGAGGTGCGCCTAGCAGGCTTGTCCCTGCCTCATGACACTTTAGATCTTCTTCCAAAGCTTCTAGGGTCCCTTCTGGTCCAGAAAAAATCATCAAAAGATTTCGTAACGTTTGGACTCCGTTTAGTACTGGTTTTCTGAAAAGCAAAAAAATAACTGGCACTGGGCACTAGATTAATAGGTTAATCCCAAAAAATGATATATATAATTGCATAATGAACATACAAGATTGATACTATAATAGATAGGACAATCAAAAAATATAGATACATTGGAGACGTATTAGCATCCCCAACATTAACTCATTCTCGTCTTCGAGTAGGTAAATGATAAAAATAGAATTTTTATGTGGAATGCTACCTAACATGTCTATCATGTAATCTCTTTTTAGGTATGAATATTAAGATCTGAATTATTCAAAGCAATAGTCTATAATTTGACAAAAAAGACATCAATACTTAGGCAAAGTAACAAACAATCTTGTCTTTCAAAATAAAAATGCTAAAGAAAGTTAACCCTACAAAATCATATAATCTTGTCATCCTCCATCTTCTTAGTACAATGTATTTATCATGCACAACCCCGATGACAAGCCACAAAATTGGTTTATAATTTTTAACGTGATTCATCTTTTTCAACCCCCACACAATATATGAGCATACGCCATGGAGATAGCACTATGGGTAGAATAGAATACGGTGGTAAAGATTAATATGGAGAAGACAAAAAAGGAGAAAGTCTTACATCAGCGAGACTAATCAACAGGCTATGGAGATGCCCGTCAATTGATGTCAATGCGAGGACTAGGGATTGCCATGCAACAGATCCACTAAGATCTATAAGTGTATAAAATCTCAAAAATAAAACTATGTGGGTGCGCATCCAACTTGCTTGCTCATGAAGACCTCGGGCATTTGAGGAAGCCCATCATCGGAATATATGAGCCAAGTTCTATAATGAAAAAATGTCACTAGTATATGAAAATGAAAGCATAGGAGACTCTTTATATGAAAAGCATGGTGCTACTTTGAAGCAAAATTGTGGACAAGGATAGTAACATTGCCCCTTGATACGTCTCCAATGTATCTATTTTTTTATTATTCCATGCTATTATAGTATCAGTCGATCTTGGATGTTTTATATTCATTTACAAGCAACTTTATATTATTTATTGGGACTGACCTACTAACTTAGTGCGCAGAGCCAGTTACTGTTTTTTGCCTGTTTTTGACTTTTCAGGAAATCAATATCAAACAAAGTCCAAACGAAGAAAAACTTCATATTTTTTTTCTGGACCAGGAGAAATCCTAGAAGGTTCGAGGAATACCAGAAGACCCACGAGGGAGCGAGAAGCTCGTGGGGCGTGCCCCGGGGGTCGCCCCATAGGCTTGTGGGGCCCTCGTGAAGCGTCTTGACCTAGTTCAACCTCGATAAATACTCAAAAATTACCCTCGGATCAAAGAGCACCTCGAAATACTTTTTCCGCCGCGCACAAGTTTCTGTTCTCGTGAGATCCCATCTAGAGGCCTCCGGCGGTGCAATTGATCACGGAGGGGCTCTACATCAACCTTGCTACCCTTTTGATGATGCATGAGTAGTTTACCACAAACCTATGAGTCCATAGTTAGTAGCTAGATAGCTTATTCTCTCTTGATGTTTTCAATACAATGTTCTCCTTGATGTTCTTGGAGTTCTATCCGATGTAATTCTTTCTTGCGATGTGTTTGTTGGGATCCGATGAGTTGTGAGTTTATCATCAGATTATCCATGAATATTATTTGATTTTTATATAAACTCTTGTATGCATGATTCTTATAGCTTCGTATTTCTTCTCCGGTCTATTGATTTGGTTTGGCAAACTAGATTGATTTATCTTGCAATGAGAAGAGGTGCTTTCTAATTGGTTCGATCTTGCGGTGCTCAATCCCAGTGATAGAAGGGGACATGACATGTATGTATCATTGATATTAAGGGTAAAAATATGGGGTTTACTTATGCATGAGTTTATCTTGTCTATGTCATGTCATGTTGCTTAAGGCGGTACTCCGTTCTTTATGAACTTAATACTCTAGATGCATGCTGGATAGAAATTGATGTGTGGAGTAATAGTAGTAGATGCAGAATCATTTTGGTCTACTTGTCTCGGACATGATGCCTATATATATGATCATTGCCTTGGATATCTTCATGATTATTTTCTTTTCTATCAATTGCCCAATAGTAATTTGTTTACCCATCGTATGCTATTTTCAAGAGAGAAGTCTCTAGTGAAAACTATGGCCCCCGGGTCTACTTCTATCATATATTGAAAATCCTAAAAATACCTTGCTGCAACCTTATTTAATTTATTTTCTATTTTTCGATCTATTTATCTATCTATCACCGTAGAATTTAATATCCCTTGTTCGCGTTGGGTGCAAGGATTTGTTATTTTGTGTGCAGGTGCTTCTAACGAGTTGTTGTGTGATTCTCCTACTGGATTGATAACCTTAGTTTCATATCTGAGGGAAATACTTATCTCTACTGTACTGCATCATCTCCTCCTCTTTGAGGAAAAACCCAATGCAGCTCACAAGTAGCAACAAGCAAAATGGAAAATATTTATGTGTTTTTGTGAAAACATTTAAGAAGTGGGGGAGATAAAATTGAGAGGCAAATGGAAAATAATGTAAATGTAAGGAGATGAAAGTTTGTGTGTGGTACTTGATAAGTTTTGGTTATGTCTCCCCGGCAACGGCGCCACAAATTCTTCCTACTACTTGTGAGTTGCGTTGGGATTTTTTTGAAGAGGAGAGGATGATGTAGTACAGTTGAGATAAATATTTCCCTCAGTTAAGAACCAAGGTCATCAATCCAGTAGGAGAATCACACAAGACCTCATGAATAACACCTACACACAAAAGAACAAATACTTGCAACCAACGCAAACAAGGGGTTGTCAATCCCTTGGCGGTTAATTGCAAGGATCAAGTCTAATAATGGTAGGTAGATAAACATAAATACAAAATAAAAATAAATAAATTGCAGCAAAGTATTTTTGGATTTTAATATATGATAAAAATAGACCCGGGGCCATAGTTTTCACTAGAGGTTTCTCTCTTAAACATAGCATACGGTGGGTAAACAATGTTGGGCAATTGGTAGAAAAGTGCGTAGTTATAACGATATTCGATGCAATGATCATGTATGTAGGCATCACGTCCGAGGCAAGTAGATCTATTCATGCCTGCACTACTACTATTACTCCACACATCGACCGCTATCCAGCATGCATCTAGAGTATTAAGTTCATAAAGAATGGAGTAATGTATTAAGCGAGATGACACGATCTAGATTAAGTAAACTCAATCAATATGAATAAACCCCATCATTTTATCCTTAATGGCAACGATACACAAACATGGCATGTCTGTTTCTGTCACTGGGATTGAGCACCGCACGATCAAACAAATCACAAAGCATCTTTCCCATTGCAATATAAATCAATCTAGTTGGCCAAACCAAATCTACAGATCGGAGAGAAATACAATGCTATAATAATCATGCATATAAGAATTCTAAAAAGGCTCAAATAATATTCATGAATAATCTAACCATAAACCCACAATTCATCGGATCCCAACAAAAACACTTCAAAACAAGATTACATCAAATAGAACTCCAAGAACATCTAGGAGAACATTGTATTGAAGATCAAAGAGAGAGAAGATGCCATCTAACTACTAGCTATGGACCCGCGGATCTATGGTAAACTACTCACGCATCATCGGAAGGGCAGCAAAGATTATGTAGAAGCCCTCCATGGTTGATTCCCCCTTCAGCAGTGTCGGTGTCAAAACCGGCGGATCTCGGGTAGGGGATCCCGAACTGCGCGTCTAGGCTGGATGGTGACAGGAGGCAGGGGACACAATGTTTTACCCAGGTCCGGTCCCTCCTGATGGAGGTAAAACCCTACGTCCTTCTTGATTAATATTGATGATATGGGTAGTACAAGAGTAGATCTACCACGAGATCAGAGAGGCCAAACCCTAGAAGCTAGCCTATGGTATGATTGTATGTTGTGGTTGTTGTCCTACGGACTAAAACCCTTCGGTTTATATAGACACCGGAGAGGGTTTAGGGTTACATAAGGTCGGTTACAAAGGAGGAGATATCCATATCCGTATTGCCTAGCTTGCCTTCCACGCCAAGTAGAGTCCCATCCGGACACGAGACGAAGTCTTTAATCTTGTATCTTCCTAGTCTAACAGTCCGGCCAATGGAGATAGTCCGGTTGTCCGGAGACCCCCTAATCCAGGACTCCCTCGGGCAGAGTACCAGAGAAGGCCTCCGGATGGGATCTCAAAGGAACAGAAACTTGCGGCGGCGAAAAAAGTGTTTTTGGGTGGCTCACCAATGTATTAGGAATATATGGAAATTTACTAGCGTTGGAATTAGGTCAAGAGGTGCCATGAGGGGCCCACAAGCCTGGGGCGCCCCCTCCCCCGGGGTGCACCTGGCAGGCTTATCGTTGTCTCGTGACACTTCAGGTCTTCTCCCAAAGCTTCTAGGGTCCCTTCTGGTCCAGAATTTTTTTTTGTAGTGTTTGGACTCCGTTTGGTACTAATTTTTTGAAAAGCCAAAAACATGCAAAAATAGCAAATGGCATTGGGCACTAGGTTAATAGGTTAGTCTCAAAAATGATATATAATTGCATATGATTACATAATAAGTATCCAAGATTGATACTTTAATAGCATGGAACAATCAAAAATTATAGATATGTTGGAGGCGTATCAATGATCTCCAAGATTGTGTATTCACCAATGCGGATATAGTCGTCAATTGCATTGGTCGAACAACCATATGCCAAAACTCGAACAGCCACAATGCACTTCATTCGAGGGCTTGCACTCATCTTTTCACATGCATTTCTTTGAAGTTTGAACTAGTCATCATACTTCTCAACAACTTTTGCAATGGTCAAAAAAAGACTTGTGTGCACCCGAAAGCTCCGGCAAAAGTACTTCTCCAGATAGGTTGGATTTGGATCAAAGTAGTCTCTCGTGATCTTGGCATGTCCCTCTTCTCTATCATGGTTAATTTGTGTGTTGCCAAACTATGATCCTCGGTCGTTTAATATCGTCATTGAAAATCATGCCAAGAACAGTTTCAAAGTTCTCATCATCTTCTTCCTCTTCGGATGACGATGAGTCCTATAAGAGCATCTCCCTCAACCGCTTAATCTTCAATTCAAACGGCTCGGTTCAATCCAAATGGCTCGGTTCAAAACAAAATGAAAGAAAAAACTCACCTAGGCAAACCGGCGAACATTTGCAATGTGCTGGCGGTGCATCGGCCAGCTGGCATCATTTAGGCGAACCCAACGGACAATGACGCATGGGAATGACCGGCAGTGGTTCCCTAGCATGGTCAGATGTGCCTTTCTTATTGACCTGATTTTATCCTGACAATGCAGCTATTATAGCAATATGATTAACACAAATTTCCTAATTCAGTAGCTTGTATAGATATAAACAAGGATTGAAAGGATTGATTGAGAAGCAATTATTCCATTGGAGGGAAGGAGATCTTACTAAAGGCCACAAGTCAAGCTATAATTTAGTTCGCCATCTCTGTGTTCCATTTAACTAAAGGAATTTGCAAAGAAATTAATGACATTATTGCTCAGTTTTGGTGGCGAGATGAGGAGGATAATAAAAAGATGGATTGGCTCGCTTGGTGGACACTTTGCTTTCCTAAAAGTGAGGGAGGTAAAGGCTTTATAAATTACATTTTTTTAGGCTTGCAATGCTTGCCAAGCAATGTTCGAGATTGATAACCACCCCTAATTTGTTATGTCCAAGAATTTTAAACACCAAGTACTGCCCTAATATAAGTATGATCTGTTACAATCTACCCCTAAGAAAGGTCCATCATTTACATGGCCACAACATCATGTTTGGTCTTCCATCATTCAAGGGTGGATATATTTGGAGGATTGGTAGAGGGGAGAGGTTCCTATCTAGTTCGGACGGGAAGGTAATACCCCACGAGGTCAACTAGTATTTAGCGATCTAATTGTTGGTTTGTGGGATGACGAGCTCATGAGTATAATTAGCTTGGCTAAAAAGGGAGAGGACATGAGGAGATTGCTAATTTGGGCATGGTAATCTCTGCGAGCCTCTCACCATACAGATGTATATATAGAGCTAAGCTCCTTCATCCTCACACCACACCACAATCTCTCCTTCTACGTATTGTGCAAACCAACCAACGCAAGACAAAAGCAGCAACAATGGCAGTGCAGCAGTGCACAATGGCGCTCTTCGTGGCGGTCGCCCTCGTGGCCGGGCCAGCCATATCGTACGCTGCCGAAGCCGGCCAAGCCCCGGCCGGGGCACAACCCAAGGCCACGACCGAGGAGCAGAAGATAATTGAGCAGGCCAACAAAGCCTTCAAGGCGGCCGTGGCGGCGGCAGCCGTGGTCCCTCCAGCGGACAAGCCCAAGTATTTCCAGACCACCTTCGTCAACAACTTTGGCAACTGGACACTCGAAGGGTTAGCCAACGCGTCCAGCGCCAACGCCAGTATGAGCACTAGGGTCATCTTCGCTCAGGTGGCGGCCGCCATGAACGCCCGGGGCACTACCCCGGAGGCCCAGTATGACTCCTTCGTGGCCATCTTTGGCGAGTCGCTCCGCATCATTGCTGGCATCCTTGAGGTCCACGCCATCAAGCCCGCCCGCGAGGAAGTCAAGGGGGCGACCCCTGCCGGCGAGCTCAAGGCCATTGACCAGATCGACACCGCCTTCAGGACTGCAGCCACCGCTGCCGATGCTGCCCCGGCCGAGGACAAGTCCACCGTCTTCGACTCCGCCTTCAGCAAGGCCATCAAGGAGACCATGGGCGATGCATACAAGGACTACAAGTTCGTCCCCGCCCTTGAATCTGCCGTCAAGAAGATCTACGCCGCATTAGTTCCCGCGAAGCCCACGGAAAAGGTCTTCGTCTTTGAGAGCGCCCTTGAAGACACCATCGGCGCCATGGCCACCGCGGCCGCTGCCCCCGCCGCGCCCACTCCCACTCCCGCCTCCGCGGCCGGTGGCGACAAAGTCTGAGCTCATATTATATACAAATATGGACGCGACTAACATCCTATCAGTCGGACTTTAAACAACATATCCGCACGAACAAGTCAATCTCCTTCGATCCACTTCTCCCGCTTCGTTCCCCTCCCCTTCTCCCGGTTTTTTTAGCGATGATCCGCACGATCGAGTTGACCTCCTTGAATTCACTTCTCCCGCTTAGTTCCCTCTCCTTCTCCCTTTTTTCGGCGTAGTAAAAAAAATATAGTCGAACCCACTACCTATGGTTCACCATAGATGTGTGTAACCAGCTAACCTTGCTTAATTTCGATCTATAATGAGGTCGGATAATATTTATACCTGTACGTGTCGCGACCATGAGAAAAAAACCATTTTTTTCTTTTCTTTTTTACCGATTTTTCCCCTTTTGTACTATCTTTTGTTTTGTTTTTCTAGATAGTCAGCTACTTTGTTAGTACAACATAGTGGTAATTCTTTTTTCTAAAGTACATTGTGGTAACTTTAACTAAAAAAGTTGTTGACATCCCTCGGTAACTTATGTGTAATAACTTGATAATTTTTGCACCATAGACCTGGTAATTATGTGCAACACAGACCTGGCAACTTGGGCACAAACACCAAGGAAAATTTAACCCCAGGAAAAAAAATTGTTGTAACACACTTTCATAACTTTCTTCGTAAAGAGCATGGTAATTTATAAGCTCCGAACCTGATAACTCACACATAAATATCACGATAACTTTTGACCTAGAGAAAAAATTATTGTAACACACCTCAATAACTTTTTCGTAAAAAGCATGGTAATTTATACGCCACGAACCTGATAACTTATGGACAAAAACAACATAAGTTATCAATGGTATGTTTTCAAACAACTTCCTCCCTACGATCAAAGTTATCACGGTGTTTGTACATAAGTTATCAAGTCCACGGTGCGTACGAAGTTATAGGGGGGGTATGTTTTCAAACAACTTCCTCCCCTCCCACCACCCCCGACCAATGTTACCATGGTATTTACACATAAGTTATCACATATACGGTGCTTTATAGTACCACACTATTTAAACGGAAGTTATCAGTGATGTTTTTAAACAGCTCCTCCCCAGCTCAAAGTTATCATGTTGTTTGCGCATGAGTTATCAGGTTTGTGGTGTGTGAAATATCATGCTATTTACACAGAAGTTGTAGCCTGTAGGAGGATGTCTTCAACTTTTTCTCCTAGGTCAAAGTTATCACCATATTTGCGCATGAGTTATCAGGTTTGTGATGTGTAAAATATCATGCTATTTACGCAGAAGCTGTAGGGGGGTGTCTTCAATTTTTTTCTCTTGTATCAAAGTTATCACTGTGTTTGTGCATGAGTTATCAGGTTTATGGTGTGTAAATTATCATGCTATTTACGTAGAAGCTGTAGGGGATGTCTTCAACTTTTTCTCCTGGGTCAAAGTTATCTCCGTGTTTGTGCATGAGTTATCAGGTTTATGATGTGTAAAATATCATGCTATTGACGCACAAGCTGTATGGGATGTCTTCAACTTTTCTCCTGGGTCAAAATTATCACTGTGTGTGCATGAGTTATCAGGTTTATAATGTGTAAATTATCATGATATTTACGCAGAAGCCGTAGGGGATGTCTTCAACTTTTTCTCCCTGGGTGAAAGTTATCACCGTGTTTGTGCATGAGTTATCAGGTTTATGGTGTGTAAATTATCATGCTATTTACACGAAAGTTGTAGGGGATGTCTTCAACTTTTTGTCTTGAATCAAAGTTATCAGATTTATGATGTGTAAATTATCATGTTATTTATGCATAAGTTATTGAAGGGTGCATTATCCGACATGTAGCCTGATAACTACAAAAATTAACCATGTTGGAAATTTTATTACATCTAGCCCAATGACTACATAGTAACCATGTTGATAACTGTAATACATCTAGTCCGATAACTACAAAATAACCTTGTTGGTTACTATTACGCATAGTAGCTATGTTGTGAGATGGTGCAGCCACTCTTCAAAATTTTGGTGCGGGAGAGGACAGGCCGTGGACACTCCCAATCTACTCAACTCCTCCCAAATCAAGTACACGCTAAAGCATTGTTTTCATAATTGATTGAACATTGTTTTCCTTGATCTAAGATTATTTTTTACGAATAATCATCATCACCTGATTACATAAAAATAAAAAATAGAAAATCTCCCGAGTCAAAATAACCTCGGTATTTATACTAGTTTGTTATGACTACGTCAATTAAATTACCATGCGATTTACATCACAATTACTAAGGGTATATTTCAACAATCTTGCTTGGATCGACATTTGTGTAGGTACAGAGTCTCGACGATAGCTTTAAATTTCTGAATTCACTAAGGTAGATGCTTCGCTCTGTTTTTAGCAATCAAGATCAAATCTAAAGAAAATTGTTGTCTGTATAGCGTATAATTAAAATGTGTAGTTTAGATGTGCATCAAATGTTGTGGTAGCATAGTGATCAGTGCCTCATTTTCTCACATAGCTGACTTGGGTTCGAATCTTGTCATTAACATCACTTTTTTACCATTAAAACAGTACAACGGCAAGAAAGAAAATGGGCTACCTCGCCCAAAAATCACGGCAACCTCCCACTAAACGCTCCCTGCGAAAATCGCGGCGACCTCCCACTAAACGCTCCCTGCGAAAATCCCACCGGTGCCGTCGCGCAAATCACCAACTAATTAATAGCCATGCGATCACGATCTCGGATCTGTTGCAGTTTCGATCGGGCCCACATGTCATCGACACAGACGCTTCGCTCGCCCTGAAACGTTGCGATCCGTTGGATTAAAAACGTACGGCATCCAGGTCGTGCGGACCTTTTGCAAAAACCATGACGGCAGGATTTTAGCTTTTTATTGGAGGTGTTTGGTTCCCAGTTTTTTGTCCGGTATCCCATTACAATGTAACCTCTTACCGTTACTAAAAGAATGCCCGTGCGTTGCAACAGGGCCACATTAATTTTAAAAGTTTAATATTATGTTAATATTACATTTAATATTCTCATACATATTAAATGATATTGACGACCTTTTTACCATCAAATTCTCACACGAACATCCTCTCCCTCCCTCTTTCTCACTCTCTCTCCCCCTTTCCCTCACTTGGGGGGTGGGACAAAAATAAACCCAGAATGGAGACTACCAACTGAGACATTAGGAGTAGAAATCATTTAATTGATAAGAATAAATAGAAAATGGTGTTAAAAAGTAGAAACATATTAGAATACATTGAAAAACTAAAAGGACGATGTAAAAGGGGATTTGCCCTACCCCCGGGCCTTGCCACCGAACCGGCTCAGCGGTCCAGTCCCCGCGCGGTCGTCTTCTCCTGTTCCCCGAGCCGCGTCGCTACGGAGCCGAGCTCCCTCCCGACCACCTCGCTGGCATCGAAGGGGAATGGATAAGGGTGACACCCTTCCTTCCCTGCCCCCATGGCATCACTCCTCCTCGGCGCCCCCTCCCAAATCCACTTCTCCTCCTCGCTCGCTCGATCCCGTCGATCTGGACGAAGTCAGACGCCACGGCCACCATGACCGACCCCGTCCACATGGCCACTGCCCTTCCTGCGGGCTAGGAGCTTGTCGAGGAGCTCCGAACGCCTTCGCTACTTCGTCTGCGCCAACGAGATCAAGTCCAGCACCCCCGCATCGACGTCGTTGTCGTCTTCCTCAACCTTGGGCCACCGCGACATTGCCGTTCGAACCACGCCGCCCCGAGCTCCCATGTCTTCCCCTGGGGCACCATTGACACCGTCATGATCTCCTCTTGCCTTTCCCCTGTTTCCCCTCTCGTTTTCTCTCGTTAGGTATTTCGCCGTAGCTGAGAACCGCCGTCCGCCATGGCCATTGCAGGGGTAGCCACCGAGCTCCTCGGATTGACCCCGTGGCACATGCCCGCTCCTATGCACGCCCATGCCCGAGCCTGCCGCTCTTCTTCCGCGCCCGCGGGGCCACTCCCTCTCCGTGCCCACGCCCGTGCTACACCGCGTCGGTCGTGCCCGCCGCTGCCACAGCACCATTGTGCCCCGCGCGACACACACCCTGCCCGCGCGCCACACTCTCGCTGGCTGCGCTCGCCCCGTCTGCTGCCGCCTATCCCTTCGCTCACCCCGCTGTCGCGCCCCTGCCTCGCGCCGCCTCCAGTCGTGGCCATCTTCTGTCGGCCGCCCCCTCAGCCACGCCAACCGCATCTCTTCCCTCCACCCTGGGCCGATCGCCTCGCCTGCTGCGTGTTGCTTCCTGCTGCTATACGCTGCTCTACCGCTGGTACGCTGCTGCGCCATGCCCTCGACACCGCCGTGGACAAATGTGGCGGAGGGATTGTTAATGGAGTACGAGAAGGAGGTGGCGGAGAAGGTGTGGAGAGGCAGGAGGTCTGGGGCGATGTCACCTGGCTGTGATGGAGGTGTTTATGCGAGAAGGAGCCGGAGTGGAAGGAGAGGTCACAATTGGAAAGAATCGCAAAAAAATCATAACCCGGAGATCTCAGTTCAAAAAAATGCTAATATCGATGAAGGGGTGATTTCCTTCAATAGGTGGAAAACATAGGAAATATTGGTTGTTATCAAGGAAAGGTAAAAATTTAGAAAAGTTAGGATTTTTGAACTGATTTGTATGCAAATGGGGTTTTATTGTTTGGTAACATGATATCAGTACATGCCCGTTTGTGACATGTCTGATTAGGAAAGTTTGCAAATGGTAAGAAACTATTTACTGTGTGTGACGTGTCTGTTATTTGTTTTCTAAAACAAATTTCACTAATAAGAGAAATCGATTGATTTAGATAAGTTAGGAAAGTTAGATTAAAATGTATTATTTGTTTTCTAAAAATCTCTTATTTGTTTCCTAAGACAAATTGAACCAATAAAAAGAATCGATTGATTTGCATAATTTAAGGAAGTTAGATTAAAATGTATTATTTGTTTCCTAAAAATCTATTATTTGTTTTCTAAGACAAATTGAACCAGTAAAAAAGAATCGATTGGTTTGCATAATTTAAGGAAGTTACATTAAAATGTATTATTTGTTTCCTGAAAATCTGTTATTTGTTTCATAAGATAAATTGAACTAATAAAAAGAATCGATTGATTTGCATAATTTAAGGAAGTTAGATCCGTGATTTGTTATACGTTAGGAAAGTTCTGGCTGTAATAA
Source organism: Triticum monococcum (assembly GCA_034509565.1). Classification (NCBI taxonomy): domain Eukaryota; kingdom Viridiplantae; phylum Streptophyta; class Magnoliopsida; order Poales; family Poaceae; genus Triticum; species Triticum monococcum. Next base: position 577,985,959 of record CM067844.1, on the reverse strand, counting down.
AGAGTGGAGAGAAAAATAAACCGATGGATCAGGGTAGGGGGGGTGATGGGAGGAGAGACGAAAAAACCAGCGAAAATAAACCGCGAACCAAGGGGGAGGAGGTGGTGGGAGGAGAGACGGAAAAAAAACAGTGAAAATAAACCGCGGAGACGATTCACCAACTCGTCCATTAGAAGTAGAGATCCTTGTTTGGTTTTCTTTCTCTGTAAACAGATCTCAACGCAGTTTTAGCACGATACCGCCCACACCCCCGCATAAACGAATTACTCCCTCCGTTTCAAAATAGAAGATTTAACCTGATACTCCCTCCATTCCCTTATACAATGCCACTATAAAAAATACAATTTGCATCTACACAAGGCCACTAACATTAATTGAGGCAAAAATTAATGATGTTTTCTCGTACTACCAACTTGTTTAATACTTGCATGCATGTAGTTATAATGACACCGTGTTACTTCCTTCTTAGGGCATCTCCAATAGTTTGTATGTTAGCTTGTTGGTACAATATGTCATGTCATTAACCAACACCTTAACATACAACAACTCCAATGGATTGTACCTAGTTTGCCCAATAGGATGTGAGATAATAAATGGGGTGCTCTCTCATTCTACATTGGAGCTTGTGCAATGGATGTTGGTTCATGTACATACAACATTCCTCTCTTTCCTCATTTATTGTATGACACATCATCAAAAATCCTATGTGGCAAAGGCTACCAACAATTATCTTACAATCATTGAAGATGCCCTCATTCCTTCTTTGCATGCATGCGGGCGTATTAATAATCTCGGTTAACGAAAAGAATAATTGACTTGCAAAGCAATCATTAAATTTTACCTTGGTACATATAATTTGAGTTTGTGGCTTTGTATAAAGGAATGAAGAAGTATTAACTTTTAAAATTAGTATAAAATTGAGTCATCTATTTTGAAACAGAAGGAACACGTTACAGGGAGCAAATCTAGTCAACCCCCGTTCTCAACACAGAAAATCTCTTGCCGCCCACCGATCCTCCGCGAGTTGCGGCGCTAGTGGCGGCGGCAGATCTCTTCCTCCGGTCCTCACTCACCCTCCTCCACTGAGTTGTCGTCGACCCTGGTTGCCAAGGTCCCGAGCTTCCCCTCTTCAGCATGCAGCGGCGGCGACATGCCAGGAGCAGCGGCCGGCGGTGGCCTTAGTTCTACCTATCTGGAACCCAACCGTGCTTTCCTCTGCGCCATGGACGACAGATTCCTGTTTTCTTCCCTGCGCCATGGCTGATGATTCCTGCTTTCTTCCCTGCGCCGTGGCCGATGAGTTTCTGTTTTCTTCCCTGCTTTTCCTCTTACCATTACATCTGATAGCCAAACAGATTTTGATTTATGCCCATATCACTTAATATTAACGGTGTAAATCCATTACATTTACGTTGTCGTTACCGATCTGCAAACAAACACCTCTAGTGGCTAAGCTTGCCTCAATGGCATGCATTTCAAGTGTAGAGCATGAGTGCTCTCTTGATTGACATGTGTCTACTTTTTCTATCATTCACTCCTTGTTTTGTGATGTTTTTTTAATTGTGTGAATGTCCCATCGTCTTTCCGTTAAGGGCCGGTCCATGTTTCCGTGTATGCTATGTTTTTTTTTGAACTACACACAAGCACATATACTCATCCTTATAGATGCATCCACACACACCTTATTTCTATAAGCACCTCCAAAAAACTGAAATGGCAAATCATTTTGAGATTGACAAAGTCGTCACATACTTCTTCATAGTCAACAAAAACGTCATCTCCAAATGAATGCATCACCAAAAGATCTGAAATAAATCCAGAAAAATGTGGGCTGCGGATATTACTGTTCTTCTAACTATCCAACCATGGGTTGGTTTGTGTGTATTCTGCATATTTGAGTTCTGTGTTGCGGTCTGGTTACTCACCACACCTCCCATAAGTCTGATCATGGGTGTAGTACCTATTACCACGTATATTTTTTGGTTTTGACTGATCTAGGTTTTTTTCTCATCGCTTAACGGGAAAAGTCCCAAAGTTGCCATAACTTCCACGTCCTACTCTCTCTCTCTCTCTCTCTCTCTCTCTCTCTCTCTCTCTAACGTCACCCGGCAACACCCAGCCACGCCTTCACCAAGTGGCCATGGTGCACCCTCCTGGACCACGGACTTCAGGTGGCATTGGATGAACTAATAGCCATGGTGCCTCCCAGTCTTTCTCATCTGTGTTCTACCGCGTCACCCTCGGTTCGCCAGGCTCCGCCGTCCCCTCGAACAAATCTTCACCCAAATGAACTTCAAACTCTTTTAGTCATTGGCCGACAGTTGCAACTCACCGCGCCACCCTCAGTTTGTGCATACTGTTTGTGCCCTCGCTGCTCTTCACTCTACTCGAATTGATATCCGGATGGGAGGCCACGCCATTGGCGTTCGTGAATGAAACACCATGGACGAGGTTGTCGTAGGCCGTTCCTTCCAGGCTGGACCCGTCAGAGAAAGAGATAAGAGGGATGGTTTGCAATGCAAGTATGCAACGCAGCATTGCATATTTATCGATGGGAATTAAGCCGTTGCGTGAAGAATTATGGGGCGCCATGCATGTCAATGCGTGATTACTTTGGATGCGATTGCTTGTCAGCCAATCGGCAGGCAGGCTCGTCAGTAATCCCCAAGTCTAGCCTGCTCTGTTATGAACGTAACCACACGGTTTAATTATCTATTCACCCCTATAAACGCGCGAATGCTCACCTAAGTATTTTCGAGAGACTGAGCCAGCATATCGTCGTCTTGAGATTGAATGAAGTCGGCGGAGACGTTTTCATAGTCGACGAGAACGTCCCATCCCACTGAACGAACATCACCGAAAGGCCCGAAATAAATTCAGAAAAATGCAACCATCAATATTAATTAAATCTAATACTTGAATCAGGTTGGTTCCACCACAAGAAATCTGAATGGTCTCATGGAATTCATGCTTGTAACGGAGAAAAAATGGTAAACGTGCTTTCTATGACCTGATCTGGCTTGCACTGAAGCTAAGTCAACGTACTAGCGGTCAACGAAATCCCTAAAAATCAACTATCGTGTGACTGTCATGTGCGTGCATGGGACGGGGCCAGACGCCCTGTCTTCTCCAAGAAAAACGTCCGTTTCTCCACAAAGACCAGACCACCCGTTACCGTTTGTTCCGCCCGGCCGGGTGCCCGCTTTCATCCCTTTTATTCATTTTAATAACAAGTATTTTTGGATGAAAGAAGTATTCATTTCTAATTTGCAATTCCTGCTTTCGCTGCTCTGATCAGTGCTGCTGTCTAAACCAAAATCACGTACGGGCCGGGGACGGCATTCTCTATCAGGGTCATGTTTAAACTTGCAACAAACCTCCGTGAGCTTGCATCGAAGTCTCTAGTACAGACAAACAGAGAAATATTTAACGTTGTTGGCAGGATGCGGCTTAGTTAGTTGCTTCATCCGCTCATCCGCGTCTTTGTGTCTGCCTAATTACTCCTTACGCGTCTACATTGAGGGATACTGTAGCATCACAGCGCTAAAACTGTTCCAGCCGGAAAAGCCCGAGTTAATTAAGCACGTGTACGCACAAAAAGCGATATCACTGTCACTTTCCTTGCCAGCAAAACCAAAGAGTTTACAGCAAGAAATCTCTACGATCCTTTTGTGGAACACTGCTAATTAATCCTTTCCAGTTCCTAAGAACTGGCTTGTTATTTCATAGTACTAGAGACTTCGATGTTTGCGTACGTGCTGCCCCTCTCCTGCACGATATGACGATAGCACCTCTGCAGTCTGCACTCCTCCCTCAGCGGAAGAAATGTCAATGCGTGGCTGATTCGGATGCAATTGCTTGTCAGCGGACGGCAGGCTGGTCACCAATGGAGTCCAAGCCTATCTGGTATGCGATCACGCGCGTGCTAAGATAATTGGTACTTACAAAATTGCTTTGGATGGCATGCATTTGCGTGATAGTTATATGCTATTTCATTCCGGCTTAAGTTCCTGGCGGCGAGTGTGACAGCGGCGTCAACGCAGACGCGATACCACGGCAGAGGAGCCCCCGTGGCGGCGGCCCAGATCAGGGATCTTGCCGTACCCAGATGGGCTTCGGCGGGCCGGCGGATCTGGTGACGTCTACATGTGGGCATGGTGGGCCTGGCGACGCCGGCCTAGGCACCATGGCCGGTCAGGCGGCGGCGGCCTGGATTCTTCGTCCAGTCCCTGGTAGCGATGGTGGCGGTTCGTGTACAAGTTGCTTGATGGAGGTCCTCTGTTCAGATCCGAGTGAAAACCTGGCCAAGACCAGCGGTGACGGCGCTGTGAGGCGGCGTTTCCTTCTTGGAGGCATCGTCAAGGAGAAGTTCAAGACAGCTATCTGCTATCTTCGGGGAAAACCCTAAATCAGTAGATCGGATGACGGCGACGCTCTTGTGTCGTTTCCCCCTTGGGGACGTCGTTCTTGGAGGTGTGCACGGGCTCGAGGGACCAGTGGACTGCATCTTTGGTGAAGCGGTGCTTCATCCTACACATTGATGGCGACGGATCTCGACGGCGTGGCACAGTGCAGATTCGGCGTCCGATGTGCGAGGATGGACTCGCGCAGGAGGACAACGCTGTCTGGCGTCGTGGTGGCGTCAATGGCAGAGAGATCTGGCACAGTAAATGCAACAGTACAGCTCTGAAGATGGTTTGGTGGCAAGTGGCTGCGGCAGCCTCATACCCGGCAGGCGTCCTGGTTGAGGAGTGCGCCAGACTGGTAGGTGCCCCATACCCGGCAGGCGTCTTGGGACCTCAGGTCTTAGACATTTAGATTTGGGTGCGGTAAATGCAACAGTACAGCTCTGAATATGGTTTGGTGGCAAGTGGCTGCGGCGGCCTCATACCCGGCAGGCGTCCTGGTTGAGGAGTGCGCCGGACTAGTAGGTGCCTCATACCCGGCAAGCGTCCGGGTTGAGACCTCAGGTCTTAAATATTTAGGTTTGGCTGCGGGGTTTGTTTGATATTAGGCCCAGACTATCAGCATCCCTTCATCAACTGGATAGGAGTAGCGATAGGTATTGCCTAGCCGATGGTTTTAGTCTTACTGTTGTATGAATTTGTGAAGTCTTGTATGAATAATTAATAAAGTAACTACATGCATCATGCAGATGCAGAGACCGGGGGTCCTTCTTCATTTTCAAAAAAAATCCGGCTTAAGTTAACGCCGGGGCGAATAAGTTTTTCCCGTTTGCCAACCAACCCATCTTAGAGGCTTTGATTTTCGGCATCTTTGATAAGTTTGATGATAGACCTCTCCGGTTGAGATGGCCTTGGTAACATCAAAGATTTAGGTAGGTTATGCAACTCTTGATGCTCATCAATTGGTCAATTTGAAACGAGGGAAATGTGAGGATTTTTCAGAGGAAACCTACTCCTCCACAAATCACTTTCAACGTATTGAAGAGTGCCCCCGCAGAAAAAGAACGTACTGTGAGACAAAATTTTGGATCCTTGCCGGGGCGAAACATTTGAGTAACTTGATGCCGGGAGAGCAACGACTTTACATCGTTTGAGCCCTAGCCACTCTTGTAACAATTCTTTCTTAGTCCATGCAAGTTATTTGCCACCTCTATAAAAAAATCTAGATCTATGTGGTTGCTACGGCCTTTCTTTTTGCGAGAAGAATCAGATCTATTATAAAGATTCATCGAAAGTACAAAACACCTCAAACATAATAAAAATTACATCGAGGTCTATGGACCACCGAACGACCATTGCCGCCGTCAGAACGAGCCATCTACGCGCTATCGCCGCTCCCATACTGGAGTCGGCCTGACCTTGTCGACGACAGCTGAGAAATCTTCGTACACGTGCCCCTAAAGACCAGCGCCCTGAAGCCGTAGTCGTCGCCGTTAAATCCTTGAATCAGTCCGAAAAACCTAACACCAAATACCGTCGCTGCGTACGCACGGTGAGAAATCATAACCTTGTCACCGCAAGAAGCTGGCGGAAATCTACGCCGAAGCTTCGTCTAATGCGTCCCAACGGACAAACTTGATGAGAATCGGAGTCCGAAAAACTGATTTGAAGAAAAAGCGTCGTTGTCCATCCAAACATTGCCCCTACGAGGACCAATCTACTAGCTGGATCAAGGCATCAAAAATCCCCTTACGGCCTTACGAGGCATAAAGCTACCCCCCCCCTTCCCCTCCCCTCCTTCCCCCATTTGAATTTCGTTAGTGGGCCCTATCTCCTAACCAATCCTATGCCATCAATCCGTCCCGTGGGTAACCCTCATAAAAGAATTGCTCGTATGTGTAGCATTACTCTTGTAGGGACAGATCAATAAACCGTTCTAGACACAATAACAAATAGTACTCCCTCTGTAAACTAAAATAGTGTTCTAAACACTTTTATATTAGTTTACGAAGGAAGTATGTTTCAAACTCTATCTCCTTTTAATTTTAATAAATATAAGCAGTGCAGTTGCCGGTTTCTAATAAAAAACATCGCACTAGCTGAAAGTATGATTATCATCATTTCAGCGAAACCCACAAGTTACAGCAAGAAACCTGTAATACGGTCCAGGTCCAAAGCCTATATCCTCGTGGTGCAGTGCTGATCTGTTTCAGTTTCTGGAACTGGCTTGTTTATTTCATCTTGTTTGATTAATTGAATTTTGGCACGAGGAGAATGTGCCGTCAGTTTGGGTACGTGCTGTCCCTCTCCCGCACGATATCTCTCTGCAGTCCGCACTCCTCCCTCAATGCGTGACCGATTTGGATCCAATCGCTTGTCGGCGAACGGCAAAGGTCGTCACCGGCCGATCGAGTCCAAGCCTTATCTGCTGTGCAATCACGCGCGTGCTTATAGGGCGTGTTTGGTTGCAGTCTTGAAGAGTGCTCGCGTTGCATACACATTTCAATCCAGTCTGATTTTGAAAAGCAGTTTCATATGCAACATCTGCAAATTGTTTGGTTGACTGTATATGAACTTTTTGTATTAAGGGATCAACTTTCGCATGTTATTTGGTTACCTGCATTGTCTCGGCGCATGCAACTACACGATATTTGGTTGCCCGTATGAAGTATGATTAAGAGCTAGCACTTGCACTTGGCACATAGGGTTAAGAGCTAGCAGAGGAAGGGGAAAAAGAAATGCAGTGTGCGTCGGACCATGGCGACTACGGTGGATAGTGGTTGCGGCAGCGAGCGACCCCGTCGGCGAACTAGTTGCGGTGCTCACGCAAAGACAGTGGATGGAGAAGGAAAATGCAGTGCTCGCGACATGGTATCATCAGTGCAGTGGACGAGAGAGGAGGCCGAGATGATCGACGCCGGGAACGACTCCAGTGTAGTAGGGCGAGAGAGAGGAGGCCAAGATGATCGACCCCGTCGGCGATGCGGCGAACTGCAGTGTGCACGAAGGCAGAGGACACAAGAAAGCAGTGTGCGCGTCATTGCGGCGTCAGTGCAGCAGGAGGACGACAGAGAGTAGGCCGAGATGAGCGACGTCGAAAACGACTCTAGTGTAGTAAGACGTGGGCAAGGAAATCAAGGGAAAGAGCTTCGGCGTCGAGAGGAGCGAATAGGAGAGCTCTGAGTAAAGGACAGAGAAGCTTGACATGGCAGCGTCAGTGCAATAGACTGCTGTTCATAGACAGATGAAGCTACAATCATGGACGTACTTACTTTGCTTCGGATGGCATGCATCTGTTCCCGTAATCTCGTCGAGATTACATGCATGGCTCCTTCATCGCTGCTAAACAGCCTGCCTAGCATAACACTACTAGTACCACTCCATGAATTGGACCCACATTCTCGAAGTTGCAACGATGAGAGAAAGGGAACAGTTTATGAGCCATAATCACACGAGCAATGGCAATATCCGTCCATGACCTAACCCCGCTCTTCTTATTACGTACTGTATAAACTAAGAAAGAAAAACGCGTGTTCATGATTGCTTTGATGGATGGGTACGTACAGGCCGTTACAATCATCCACGCACCACCTGACCTGTGTCAACCAAAGCGTCAAACATGCATGCACGCACGCACGCACGTCGGCTCGTTGGCAAACACAAACGTGCACTAATTCATTCTCATGCTCATCAGCTCCTTGTTTCCGCGCAAAAACAACAACGCTTTGCTTGCTCCGTTGCTCCTTGGGAAGACGTGCGGCCACACAACACACATAGACGACAGGAGCGAAGAAGGCGGCCGATCCTGTGCCGGCGAAGGAGCCATCTCCCGTGATCCGATCCGAGTCGGGGAAAGGATGCGGTGACAAGGCAAGGCAAGGCAAGGCAAGCAACGGAAAACGGTTAAGCGAGCGGAACGCGTCTGATGATCCATGAAACGAGACGAGCACGCCCGGACCGAAAGTTGGCAGACAGCCTCCTCACGCCTCAGCTCCAGCTGGATAGGCGTGCAGAGAGAGAGAGAGAGAGAGAGAGAGAGAGAGAGAGAGAGAGATGGATCGCTCAACACGTACGTACTCCGTGTTCGGCTGGCTGTGCGCCGCGGCGCGGATAGATTCCGTTGCCTCCAAGTCCAACCCTATCTGCTCTGCAATCACGCGCGTGCCTAGGGACTGGGTACGTACTATGCCATTTGTTCCCGTAACATAACGCTACCATTCCATGAATTGGATTCAGGTTCTCGAAGTTGTAACGATGAGAAAAGGAGAACAATTTCTGAGACATAATCGCAGGAGCAACGGCAACATAGGTCCATAATCACACGCACGATTGCTAGGTTTCCCTCTGTTATCATCAACCTATAAAAAAAACGCGTGTTCATGATTGCCTGATTGGTACAGCCGTTACCATCGTCCACCACGCACCACGGGAACGGATCCTCTTACATCACGAAGGGATGTCACGAAGCTATAGTACAAATCCAGTACAAAACAGAGAAGGACGTCACAACTACTGTAGCAATATGTACTGTAAAAAGTTATTATTCATAGAAAGTAAATTTAAAATTGATTTTATTGCATCATAATTTTGTTTGTATGTATTTTTTGTAATTTGCAAATTAATTCAAATTATTTTAGCCTAAATCATATGGGTTTAAAGAAGGGATGTCAGAATACTGTAGCTTTTTTAACATCTCTTGGTGATGTTAAAGGATCTCGTTCCACGCATCACCTGCCACAGCGTCGACTAGTAATTTATTTTCCGAAACGGCACACGGCGCGCACGCATGCTTAATCGATCAAGCTCATGCTGATCAGTTCATTCTTTCCGGGCAATATAACAATGCTCATAAGAGGACGCTTTGCTTGCTCCGTTGCCCCTTGGGAGGACGTGCGGCCACGCGCACACACGCACGACGCAGGAAGGCGACCGGTCCTGTGCCGGCGAAGCGATCTCCCGTGATCCGACTTGAGCCGGGGAAAGGATGCGGTGGCAAGGCAAGGCAAGCAACGGAAAACGGTTAAGCGAGCGTGTCTGGTCAATGGAACCGAAAGTTGGGACACAACCCCCTCCAGCTCCAGCTGGATAGATGTGCAGAGAGATGAGATAGATCGGTCGGTCGGCATGCCACCACTCAACACGTACGTACGTGCATGTATAATAATGCTATCTTAGAAGTGTCGCGTAGAACAAATGATGAGATGAAGAAGAGATAACGCATAAGAAAAGGCAAGAGATGATCTCTTCACACAATATGTCTCGCCATATTTTTAGAAATAACTAATTGTGGAAGATAAAGCTAAGATATGACTCATTGTAGACATTTATTTTTGTCATTTCTAAATTACATGCAAGACTTAAGATAAGACTATTTTATCAAATATTGTACACTAGAAGAATGCTCGTGCGTTGCAACGGAGCCACATTAATTTTAATAGTTCAATATTAATATTCTCATACATATCAAGTGACATTGGCGACCTTTTTTACCATCAAATCCTCACACACACACTCTCTCTCCCTCTTCCTCACTCTCTCTCCCCTCTCCCCCTCTCTCTCTAACACACACACATATCCATCTTATTAGGTACGGGACCATAATCCATCTATTTTACACACACGCCAGTGCATAATAATATGAATTATGTGTATTATATTTGCCACCACAACTGAGAGAATTAATTTCATGTAAATCGACCAGCCACAGCTCCAAAATACTCGGAGGAGGTGGACCGGGTCGGCGTCGGCGCCATCCGGCACGGGCCACGTGCCCGCTTCCAAGTGCGTCTGCGCGCCGGCTACCCACGCCGGGTCCTTCAAGTGCCGCTTCCACCGCACCAACTCACAGGGCCACAGCCACGGCCAGGGCCAGGGAAGCCGCCCTTCTTCGCCCCCTTCACTGGCCGCGGCCAACGCATTTATTTTGGGAAGTTTGGTCAAATGGCAAGGCATTTATTTTGGGACGGAGGGAGTATCTCATAGGCTATCCATTTTAACATTGCACTGTCCAGGCTTTCAATATAGGAGATGATTTGGAAGCTCAATATAGAAAATTATTTACTCTAATGCAGATTACATAGCTATCCATGAGAAAATTTAATATACCGGTTTATTTGACTTGAAGGAATATTTGTAGATTTCAATCCTTAGAAAGTTTGAGGGTATCAGCTTTGCAAAATTGATGCTCTTGACGTCTATTATTAATTGATATTTTTATTATTCTATACATCATTTTATGCACTTCACTGAGAAGCATTTCTAAGGGTTGAGGAGGAGCTGAAGATTCCGGGTTCGACACGTCACTGGATGGGAAGGCAGTTGCCGTTGTTGTCCCTCGGTGCTAGCCTGCCGTGGCAGCATCACTCACTTGCTCACTGAGAATACGAATTCATGGGGTTGTGAGTTGCTTCAGATTTGTTTTTCATCGCTTTTTAGAGTATTTCTCTTGTATCCCTAACTTGCTTCGCTCTGTTTGGATGTTGACATTGAAGGGCTTGGCATTGAATTGGCTCCAATGCCAAATATCCAAGATATTGATATTGAGTTTCAATGCCAATTCCAGTGTTTGGATGCTCATATATTTGGCTAATGGAATCCAAGAGAAAAAACAAATCCAAATCTTGTTTGGATGGTCAAGCGTTGAATTGCACATGTACAAGTATGAACTTTCATACAAGTATCTTTTGACTAGAAAAAGGGAAGCATGCTCGTGAGGGATGGAAGATAAATACAACTATTGGTCGTGCTTGCAACAACTCAGCTTCGTGCACCTGCAATCAAAGTAGGGGATGCGCACAGAGAGCAAACACACACAGGACCGGACACAGGCACACAACGACGGACTCCACGCACACAGCGCCAGACACCGGCGATGGGCTTCCGCTATGCCTTGCCGGAGCGGCCCCGAGCCAGCAGCCATTAAAGGGAGCGTGAGGCACGGAGACCCAGGTAACAGCCGCTGGGCTAGATGGGGTGGTGCGGAGACCTAGGTAGTCGCCGTCGGCCTCATGAGGTGGTGGTGGTTTGGCCGGAGCAGGAGCCGAACCCTGCAGTCTTCGAGCTCGGGTCAGCGGCGAAGTCCAGCATTGCGTGACACTCGCGGCGACGCGGGCAGCGGGCTACTGTGCCGTTTTGATAGCTGCGCAGCGAAGGGGTGAGGGCGAAGGAGTCGCGGGCTGGAGCGATTGGCGAATATCAGTGAAAACCGAGGTCAGGGCCTCCGAATTGGTCGGGAGGGAGTGCACGTGAAAGAGGGAACGACTCGATATTGAGCCTTGATTCCATGACTCAATGTCAAGCACAACCAAACAGCGATATTGGAGCAACCAAATGCCAATGTCGAAATCTGGGCCTCAATATCTACATCCAAACGCTGCGTTAGTCATTTTGTAGCTTTGATTTCCAATCTACGTCAGCCTAAATATCCCATGGTCAGCACATTTGCATGGTCAGTGGACATTGACCCTTTTTTATTCAGTGATGGATGAAAAGTCAGAAATGAAAATTCTGATGTATTATTCAATTTGAACTAACGTTTAATCTTCAATATTGACGACAGAAATAAATTTTATCCGCTTGATTTATGAAGTGCACGGTCTGTCAGCATATTTTGTAGCTCTTTCAGATGTGAAAGCGCATGTTACATAAGAAATCATTATCTCTGAAGCATACTCACATTGGACCAAGAACTAGGCGAGGTTCAGACTTCATAGAAATGATAACAAGGTTAGTTCCTCGCTCCTCTGTTGGACTTTTAGTTTCAAGTTCACATAACTTTGATGATTTCTTATCAGCTTCACAAGTCTGTATGTTTGCTGGTTCGTACTTGATATGTGATAAACAGAGTCAAAACAAATTTGGTCATGTTATTGAGGGGTTTGTCTGAACTCCAGCACAAGGACTTTTTGGTTAAAAAAAGAACTTTTGGTCTCTTTAATTACAAATTGATTGCAACATCATGTTAGTCATCCATGGTCTCGAAAAGGATTTTCTAATAACAACGAATAATATGTACCACCACTAACCCTTTACATGATGCAATGTCAGTATATGTTTCACATCACGTCGCATCCATTCTCTTAGTGTAGTCAGAGTGTCCATCATTTTTTGCAATTGGCCTGAAAGATATCGAACCTCTAATATGTGGTTGTAAGATGTGCTTTGGTTAAACATTCTATTTACCCACCTTCAGGAGAATTGTAAATGGCATTTGGTTATTCATGTATACCACCACTAGGACTCATTGGATTTATGGATTGTCAATAGCCCTCATCTGATTCCTTGATGTACTCATATCGCTTTCTTTTCAGTCTCCTTTTCATTTGAGCGGGGCGATGAGGGAAAGAACTGGTTGTGGTGAAAGTCAGTTTAGTGCATCAAGGATTGGAGGTTCTGAGATTTGCAAGAGGTGATGGAGGATGTTTAGTTACTTTGGCTCATGATATAGTACTGGAAGATGAGTACAAGCATAAGCGTATTCAAAATCTGAAGTTCCTGACTGCACGAGACATGTACTACCTCTGTTCCTAAATATAATTCCTTTTAGAGATTCCACTATAGAGACTAGATTCGGATGTATATAGACGCCTTTTAGAGTATATGTTCGCTCATTTTACTCTGTATGTAGTCTATAGTGAAATCTCCAAAAAGACATGAAGATGGGTAGCACTATACAGTTCTATAGCAGTAACATTTTGCGAGCTTCTTAAATTTGGTATCTATGAATAGTTGATTTGTTCGTTTTGACCTATAGCCTTGTAGATGTTCACCTCTCTACCAGATTTCCATAATGGAATGTCGTTGGGTGTATTCGATGGGCAGCTCAGCTTGCACGTGAATTGGACGCGGCAAAGCTTATCTTGGAGCAGACTCAAAAATAGTGGCAGCTAAATTAAGAAGCTCGGAAATTGATAGATCAATCTATGGCCTATTGTTGAGGAGGTAAAGGAGTGCATCTGATCAAGAGAGGAGTTTCAGGGTGGCATGGGTGAGATGCTTGACTAATGGAGCTTCTCTTTGGCTAACTAAAGAGGCTTGTGCGAATAAGTTATGTGAAACTTGGGCCAGATACATATCAGATTGTATTCGTGATGTTTTTGGTCTCGGATCGTGCTGAAATGAATGAATAAAACAAAACCCATTCCAACTAAAAAACATGACTGTTTGAGTTGTCAATAGGAGCATCTATAGCCGGATTTAGCAAATCCGCGCATCCTAAAAGTCCACGGAAGCGCCCAGTCAGTGTCCGTTTTGAGCCTTTATTTATCCATTCATGCAATCATATTCCTCATTTTGTCCCTTATATATCCGGTGACGTGCATGTGCTTGATAGATATGAAGAGAGAGAAAGAAAAGAAAGAAAAGGTAGTTCATGGTGGGCCACATCCTACGTGGCGGATCGACCATGCACGTCTATGAGCCTCATATACTCCCCATGTTTGGTGTCAATATGAGAGTTTGCGGATAGCCTAGACCGGGGATGATATAAGGGGTCAGGTTTTACCATTTTTCTTCTCTCTCCTGTTCGGTCAATGATCGGGCGTGTCCGCAGATTTGAGGGGACATGCTGTATGTGCTCATAGATTATTGTGTTCGATAATATGATGTGTGTTAGCCGACTGTCAGAAAAAAAGATGTGAGTTAGCTTAGACGACATTGTTCTCGGTAATATTAATTCAGTGAGTAGTATCTTTTTTTTCAAAAGCCCGTGGCAACGCACGGGCGTTTTACTAGTTAATTTTAAGAGTTCAATATTAATATTCTCATACATATCAAGTGACATTGGCGATCTTTTTTACCATCAAATCCTCACACACACACTCTCTCCCTCTTCCTCACTCTCTCCCCTCTCCCCCTCTCTCTCTCTAACACACACACATATCCATCTTATTAGGTACGGGACCATAATCCATCTATTTTACACACACGCCAGTGCATAATAATATGAATTATGTGTATTATATTTGCCACCACAACTGAGAGAATTAATTTCATGTAAATCGACCAGCCACAGCTCCAAGAATACTCGGAGGAGGTGGACCGGGTCGGCGTCGGCGCCATCCGGCACGGGCCACGGGCCCGCTTCCAAGTGCGTCTGCGCGCCGGCTACCCACGCCGGGTCCTTCAAGTGCCGCTTCCACCGCACCAACTCACAGGGCCACGGCCACGGCCAGGGTCAAGGAAGCCGCCCTTCTTCGCCCCCTTCACTGGCCGCGGCCAACGCGGTGCCGCGGCACCTGGCCTCGCCGTCCTCGTCCTCCGGCATCGTCGTGACCCAGTGACACAGCCCAAGCATCGGTCTCGAGAATCAAGAAAGCTCGACAACGGAGAGGGAAGGGAATATCATATGCATGTCATAAGAAATAGAGTTTATTTATTGCTCCCTCGTTGTATTGTTTTCTTTGTTTGGAAATTGATTATCATCCATGAGTTAAGATAAGGCTAATGTGATTGAGTGATTTTTCCGAAAATCAAATATTTGTTTTCTAATTAATGTGTTTGAGTGATTTAAGGTAAGGTTAATTAATTTAGATTTGATTTTTAGAGATTGTTCGTGATTGATTCTACATTAGTAAATAACTTGCGCCAGTATGGAAAGTTCTGATCTGTTCAGATTTCTTTCGTTGTGTGAGAGGGTGACGCGAAAATAAATCGATGAAGTGGCGGCAGGGGAAGAAAAAAATCTACAAAAAATCAATGAAGGTGGGAGGAAGTACAAAAAAAATCATAAAAGATGGGACAAAAAAACCTGAAAGCGAGACTACTAACTGCTGCATTAGAAGTAGAGATGTCTTACAACATGCTTGGCTGGCTGTAGGACACGGCGCGGATAGATTCGGTTTGCTTAGCAGCGATGTGAGAGCTTGAGATGGCGCGCCGTGTCGACACACACGGTAGCAATTAAGCGGCCAGAGTCGACACACACGGTAATAGTTAAGAGCATCTTCAATAGCCGCGCCTGCGCGCTAAAAGTCAGAATACAGCGCCGGGTTAATCAGCTTTTGCGCGCGGCGGTGCGCTGAATCCAGCGGCCGCCGCAAATTAAAGCGCGCCCACGCCGCTCCAGCAGGCGCGCTATATTTCATCAGTTTTTTCCTACTACAATTCGATATATAAATTGGTTTCGTAGATAGTTCTCCTACTACTACTACTCGTCCGACTCGGACTCTGTCTCGGTGATGTCCTCCTCCTACGTCGGAGCGTAGGCGTCAAGGAACCACTCGTCGCCGGAGTTCCAGAAGGACGCATCTCCTAGCGCTTCGTTATGTTTAGCGACCGCCTTCCGTGTTCGCTTGTCCTCGCGATAGTCGGCTCGCTCCTCCCTCCTTTTCGCCCTCTTCGCCCTCCTCGGGGCAAAAAACTATTCCTCGTTGGTGTCTTCCGGGAAGCGATGGCTCCACAGCGCCATGGCTTGCTCGTCCATCTCGGCCAGCCTGAGACGATGCTTCCGCCTCCGGTGCTTGCGACGATCCTCGTCGGTGAAAAAACCGCGGGAAAGGCGCCAACTCCTGTGCCCGCTCCCGCGTCGCCACGTCGGCGAAGTTCATGTCCTGACGGGACTGCAGGAGGCGCCACGCCGCAGCGTCGTACGCGCGGGCGCCCTCTTGGGCGGCGTCGAAGGTTCCGAGACGGAGCCGCATGCCGCCGCCCGACCGAATCTCGGCGGAGTAGGTGCCGGACGAACGCACGCGGACGCCGCGGTAGCCCGTACCTTCCCGGCGGCGAGGCGGCATGGTGGCGCGGTGATGACGTGTCGGCGGCAGAGGGTGACGGAAAGATGAAGAGAGCGGCAGAGGGCGGCAGAGGACGATGGAGAGAGCGGCAGAGGGCTCTGCAATTTATAGTCCACGCTGTCCTGCGTCGCGGCACTACGGGAGCACGGCCATCGGGTCCGGGAGCACGCCGCTGCACTACGAGAGCACGACCATCTTCTCGTTGGCGCTGCACTGGTCCTTCGTCCTCTGCTCCGCCGGCTTGTGCTCATGCTGCTCTGCTCGAGCTCGGCGGTGAGGTCGGGCCGGTTGTGGCCTGTGGCGGGCGCGGCCTGGGCACGGCTTCAGGTGGACACAACTGATAGCCTTTTCACCCTCAGATCAAAAGTTACGCTGGCAGTCCCTCAAGAGGCAAAAAAAATGCTTCCTAAAGAACTCAACTGCTGGAGATGCTCTTACGGAGCAGATCTGGCGTGAAAACAACCAGAGTCAACTATCATGTGACCATCATGGGCATGGGACCACACGTCTGTGCTGTGCACTGGAAAATGTAAATGTAGTCGTGCCTTGTCCAAGAAAAGAGGGGTTATTTTCTCCGCAAAGACCAGACCACGACCGTCCCATTTGGTCCGGCCGGGCCGCTTTTCTTCTCCCGCCGTGCCGTGCTGCGCTGTCACTGTTCACACTTGCCAAGCCACTCTTGCTCAATCTTTGCACTGGATCTCAGTAATTTCAGGGGACTTACCATATACAGTAGTGAACACAGTATTAAAGTTAATTACTCCCTCTGTTTCAGAATATAAGAACATTTTTGACATTATGATAGTGTTAAAAACATTTTTATATTTTGGGACGAAAGGAGTATTTACTAGCACACCTTTTTGCGCTAATGATTTCTGATCAAGACCTCATCATCGACGTACGTGTAAGAAGTGTAAGGTACACACAGCAAAAAAACACATCGATGGGTGCTGGATCGATAGATGGACAGATAAAAAGAAAAAGCAACTGAAGTTTTGTTTCTTTTCAAAACGGAAAAGCAACTGAAGCTTGGGGATCACACAAAGAAAGAAAAACCAAAGAAAAACGGAAACGGCCACGGCTCGGATGATGCACGCATGGAGTATGGGATTCTGCAAGCATTTCGTCGACAAAAGTGGAATGATGTGCAATTGTGCACACATGTTTAGCTGGTGTAACAGATAGTGCCGACGGCTTTCAACCCCATCCGCCAGCTGAATTTTTCAAGAGAAATTATACAGTAAAGGCCTGTTTAGAATTTCACCAGGTTCACGAAATTGCAGGAGCTGTGGAGTCAGAAAATAGCTGCTTCGCAGTTTTGAACTGCAACTCTGGGAGTGGAGTTGTGGAGTGGAGGTTCTCCGAACAGGGCTTAAGGATGCTAAAATGGAATTAGAATTAGGTATATTCGAGAGAGAAAAAAATGGAATTAATCACACGAGATAATGCAGCCAGAAAGTGGGCAATGCTGTGAAGGAAAAGAAATCAGTTTGCAAATTACTCGATGTGGCACTTTGGCCTTTTCCCTTTTTGCTGCTGCGGTGTGGTGGTGGTGCGTTGCTTCGTTGCTTGCTTCCCCGAGACAGAAACTAATCAGGGCAGCAGCCAGCAGCAACACGCACGCGCAATTGCTCGTGTGTTTACTCCACTCCTACTGCTGCTGCGATTGCATCATCAGATCAGATTCAGACCACATCCGCCGCACACGCACACGCGCCTAGAGATGGAGTGAGAAGCATCAGGTTGCTTCCGCCGCCGGCCATTGCCGCCTGCCCATCCATCTCCACCTCCACCTCCCCGTCCGTTCGTCATGCGTACAAGCCATCCCCACACCTGACAACAACCACACTCCACAAAACCACCCCCGATCCCCCTCCCTCCCTGCATTCATTCCCATTCATCTTCGATCTCCCCCGAGACCTCGCTTTCTTGACCGCTCGCTCCGACGCGCCGCGCCGCCCCGCCGATAAAGCTCGCAGCTTCTCCCTCTCTCTCTCTCGTCCCCGCTCGAATCCGCTTCTCCGGCTCCCGGATTTTCTTGCAAGGATTCTGTGGGCTCCTGCCAATGCTCGCCGGTCTGATCCGTCCTGCTTGCTGAGGCGCTCCTCGATTCGGTCCTCGGACGCGTCGTGCTCCTGATCTGCTGCTGATTCCTCGAAATCCGGTGAAAGTCCGTCCGTCCATCCTGGGTCTGATTTGCGGGTGCCACCGGCCGTCTTCGCCTCCGGCAATGGGGAACACCAGCAGCAGCAGCGCCGGCGGCAGCCGGCCCCACCGGCCGACAACCTCGTCGGAGTCGGGGCTGCCGCACGCCGCCGCGGCGGAGGAGCTGAGCTCGTACGAGGCGGCGTGCCGGCACGACCCGGAGGTGCGCACCTTCGACTCCACGCTGCAGCGCCGCACCAGCCGCGCCATCTCCACGCTGGCGGTGGGGGTCGAGGTGCGCTCCATGTCGCTCGACTCCCTCCGCGAGGTCACCGGCTGCCTCCTGGACATGAACCAGGAGGTGGTCAAGGTCATCCTCGACTGCAAGAAGGACATCTGGAAGAGCCCCGAGCTGTTCGACCTCGTGGAGGACTACTTCGAGAGCAGCCTCCACACCCTCGACTTCTGCACCGCGCTCGACAAGTGCCTCAAGCGCGCCCGCGACTCCCAGCTCCTCCTCCACGTCGCGCTCCAGCGCTTCGACGACGAGGACGACGCCGACGCCGCCGCCGCCGCGCCCGCCGCCCGGTACGCGCGCACTCTGCACGAGCTGCGCCAGTTCAAGGCCGCCGGGGACCCCTTCACCGACGAGTTCTTCGAGGCCTTCCAGGCCGTGTACCGGCAGCAGCTGGCCATGCTGGAGAAGCTGCAGCAGCGCAAGCACCGGCTGGACAAGAAGATCAAGACCATCAAGGCGTGGCGCCGGGTGTCCAGCGTCATATTCGCGAGCACCTTCGCGGCGGTGCTCATCTGCTCGGTGGTCGCCGCGGCCATCGCCGCGCCGCCTGTCGCAGCGGCATTGGCCGCGGCGGCCGCGATTCCGATAGGGTCCATGGGGAAGTGGATCGACTCGCTGCTCAAAGGGTACCAGGACGCCGTCCGTGGGCAGAAGGAGGTGGTGAGCGCAATGCAGGTCGGCACGTTCATCGCCATCAAGGATCTGGACAACATCAGGGTGCTCATCAACCGGGTGGAGATGGAGATCGGCTCAATGATCGACTGCGTGGACTTCGCGGAGCGGGACGAGGAGGCGGTCAAGTTCGGGGTGGAGGAGATCAAGAAGAAGCTGGAGGCCTTCATGAAGAGCGTCGAGGACCTCGGGGAGCAGGCAGACCGGTGTAGCCGGGACATCCGCCGAGCAAGGACCGTCGTGCTACAAAGGATCATCCGGCATCCCAACTGAGAGGCAGAAGGATGATGAAGAATGTGTAAGGTATGGATATGATAAGTTATAGCCATGTACTCTTTGATCATGTTGTGGTTGCAATGTACATAAGAGATGCTCCTTGTAGACACTATGAACGACTCAGTTTGATATAAATTATTGTTTGGCTCATCGATTTGTTCTGTCTCATGGCCTCTTTTTGCACAATACCGTACAAGATTTTGCGGTGAATGAAATTTCTCCGTATGTCAAGTTGCGGTGAATTCTAGATGTGTGATATAATACATAACTCTTGTACTCCGTATTTGTAAGTACTAGTAATTCCAGTGGGTGAACCGTGTCTATATGATCCAGACCAAGTCAGGTCATACTGATTTATAAATTACCACTCTGTTATTGAGCTTAACCGCCCACATTTCAGAGGTCCAAGTTTTCTGCAGTCTTTTCTAAAAGAAAGGGAAAAGGTCATTGTCTAAGCTTCCATGGTTGCTAGTCTTCTAGACGTGTAGGTGTTGTCTCTTGTTGCTTCCCCAAGTTACATATACTGATATACTTCTAAGCAAAGGAAATTTTAAATTAGGAAGCCAGAATGTATGAGATATCTGATATCTCAGCGGTGTTCCCGTGTCCGGCAGAACTGTCGGTGCAATTCTAGAAATTCCTTTAGAAATACTTCTTACCAGATAATCATTGTTGTGCGATCACCACTACATTTACTTTTTGGATATTTGATACACTATTGCAGTTTCTGCGCTTATGTAACATTTTGGAGCAACTGTACCCTCCTAAGTATGTCAAATATCTTTCTTTGATCTGTATCATATTTTCTTTAGCAGAATGATCTGATCAGTAAATTTTAGTTAAATTTTTGTGATGTTCGCACAAGGAATATCTGCTATCTCCTCTCGAATCTGGACTTCACTATCTGGATTCTATGTTCTTGCATTTGAATGTGAACTGGTATTTCTCAATGTATCACATTTTGTTTCCGAATATCGAAAAACTACTACCTGTTTTCCTAAATACAAGACGTTTTCGCAGTTCAAATTGATCAAAAATGAGGTAGTAGATGTTAGCATGCAATTTAGCCCATCGAGATATGGTGACAGTACTAAACTATTGATCTGTATCTTCGAAGCACTGCACGAGCACCTAGTTTAATGTTTGCTTGCTAAGTGTTATGTTACTTCTTTTGATAAGCAATTTTTTATTGCTGGTTGATTAAGAAAGCTCTGAGTTCTCACCATGTTTCCCACCTTTATTTGCAGGAATTTGGTGATAGTGATGCACATGAAAAGGTCTATATAGTCTGTAGCGTAGACCAGCAAGCAAAGGAACTGATCAGTATCATATAAAGCAATAAATAGTGCACTGCTTGCGGACTTCTGTGTAGAATCGCCATTGCTAACCTGGTTATTTCCTGGCGAAAATCTCGGATGGTGGCTGGATGGCTTTTAGTTTATTTATTCTCCTAAAAATAATTTTATTTATTAGAACTTCGGTGTGCTGACCTCTGGACTAGATGCTTGTGCCTTTGGCTTAATAATCTCAAGGAGAAAAAATGGGGTGGTTTGTGTTGGTTTCAACTCTGAAATATATGATTGCGACCGGAGAAAAGGTTGAAACATTTGTGATTGCTTGATATATACTCTCTCTATGTCCAAATGCAAGAACATTTGAACTGCCAAAATGTCTTATATTTAGGAACGGAGGGAGTATATATGTAATGTGGCTAGTAAAAAGAATGGTAAAGAATATCGTCTTTTACAAATAACCCAATACTGAAACATAAAAGGGAAAGCAGCAAAAGCCAGACATGACCCAAAGCGCCTAAATTATATCTAGCTGAGCTATGACCAGCTAAATAGGCTTTAGCTCATCAAAAGCATCAGCAGGCGCCTAGGGCGAATGTAAGCAACGTTTGAGACATTGCTTATGACCAAATCAGAGTAAGCCACTGCCTAACCACCCACAGGAAGGAGTGGAGAGCAGGTACTACATCAGTTAAGCCATTACAAGTTGGATCATGTAAGAGTAGACATAAGAGAAGATCAGCAAGGACCAAAAGAAGCTTCTTTCGCAAACTGTGGCTAGTAAACTTAATGAATTATAAGATGCAAGGTGGGTATTTGCATATCCGATCAGATGGCCGAGTTGGTCTAAGGCGCCAGATTAAGGCTCTGGTCCGAAAGGGCGTGGGTTCAAATCCCACTCTGGTCACAAACTTTTTTTGAATTATTTTAATTTTTTGGTAAATTTCAAATGTGCTCCTGACATTTAGGAAATGTTCAAGATTTTTTGAATATTCTAAATTTTAAAGGTTTCTGCTTGTTTTTTACAAAAAACTATAAATTTTAAAATATTCCTGGATTTATCGAACATTCATGAATTAATAAAATTATGAATTTTAAAAATAGAAAGAAAACATTAAACCAAAAAATGTAAACACCAGAATAAGACCGACAATAGGAAAATAGAAAATAAATGGTTGAGGGAAACTTTTTTTGAATTATTTTAATTTTTTGGTAAATTTCAAATATGCTCCTGACATTTAGGAAATGTTCAAGATTTTTTGAATATTCTAAATTTTAAAGGTTTCTGCTTGTTTTTTACAAAAAACTATAAATTTTAAAATATTCCTGGATTTATCGAACATTCATGAATTAATAAAATTATGAATTTTAAAAATAGAAAGAAAACATTAAACCAAAAAATGTAAACACCAGAATAAGACCGACAATAGGAAAATAGAAAATAAATGGTTGAGGGAAACTTTTTTTGAATTATTTTAATTTTTTGGTAAATTTCAAATATGCTCCTGACATTTAGAAAATGTTCAAGATTTTTTGAATATTCTAAATTTTAAAGGTTTCTGCTTGCTTTTTACAAAAAACTATAAATTTTAAAATATTCCTGGATTTATCGAACATTCATGAATTAATAAAATTATGAATTTTAAAAATAGAAAGAAAACATTAAACCAAAAAATGTAAACACCAGAATAAGACCGACAATAGGAAAATAGAAAATAAATGGTTGAGGGAAGGTTCTAGAACCTTTTTTGAATTATTTTAATTTTTTGGTAAATTTCAAATATGCTCCTGACATTTAGAACATGTTCAAGATTTTTTGAATATTCTAAATTTTAAAGGTTTCTGCTTGTTTTTTTCAAAAAACTATAAATTTTGAAATATTCCTGGATTTATCGAACATTCATGAATTAATAAAATTATGAATTTTAAAAATAGAAAGAAAACATTAAACCAAAAAATGTAAACACCAGAATAAGACCGACAATAGGAAAATAGAAAATAAATGGTTGAGGGAAGGTTCTAGAACCTTACTTTTTTAGTCTAGGTTCAAGAACATTCCAAAACCCAGGCGGGTAGGCAGCGAACACCTCGAGTGGGTCAAACCATTACCATGTGAAGGGATGGGAGAGCATGTTTGGTAGCTACCCCTAACTTACGTGTGGACAACGATTTGCCTTATGACTGTATTAGTCAAAAAAGTTTATTTCATCCAAAAAAAAGAAAATCAAAGCCGGACCTACTGTAAACTGGCTAAAAGAATTGGGTACTGCAGAAGTTTTAAAAACTGTCTTGAAATGTTAAAAACAACCATGACTCGCTGATTTTATTTAAAAAAAATATGTAGCAGCTTTCGTGTGTGTTTATTTTTGAGAATCTATGTTCTGTTTGTTAGGACAAAGAATTTCATCAGAAAAAGTTAGGGGAAACAATCCCCTGCTGCCTGTAAACATACTAGTGTATAGTTAGTCAAAATTTCAAATTTTTTAACTTAAGACAAAAACTAAAAATACATTTATTCACGGACGGAAAAACAACTTATACGACAGTGGCCTAAAATAAAATCTACTCCGTAGGTCGTAGGATCGAGGCGATTTTGAATACCCAGACATGTGTGCGCATCATTCGCAAGGCACTCGTTGGTCCACGTCATTAGCTACTCGGGAACCGGATCCGGTCATCCGGACGGCATGCAACCGCTCGCTCGCTCGCTACGAGAAGCCGGACATGCTGCTGTACGTGGCCAAAGCTCGCGACCGCGCACTTCCTTCCCAGCCATGTTCCGCTTCTCGGGCTTGGACCCGAGGCCGACGTGACACGGCTCGAACCCCGTGCAGGCCTTGACAAAGCTCTGGCAGCAGGCTCCCCGACGCACAAACACGAGAGAGCCCACGCGACACGCGACTTTCGAAGCCACGCACGCATGTGGACGTGGGCACACGGGGCCTTGCGACGGTGGCACGCACGTGCGTGGCCACCGGTATGGGCAGCAGCAGCGCTGCATGCACCGTGCGGCTGCAACATGCCCTGTCCTTCTGCATTTGTCTTTGCCCGTCTCATTTCGCTTGCCGTCGTCGTCCGTCGAGTCGATGGGAGAAGTCGAGGGGCCAGCTTATCCTTGGTCTGCACGCCATGGAGGAGGATAGGTAGATCCGTTGAACCTGCTGCGTGTACGATGCTAGAATCTGCATACATGCATTGCATGTACGAAAAGCCTTTCCGGCATTCGCTGATGTACCGTGGAAGATGTACGAAGTGATGGCGGCCAGAAATCAGCGACCAGAATTATGGCACGTTAGCTGCGCGCACCTTTATTCCGGTAGCCCGCAAAGTAAGTACTATCAAGATCTAAGGTATAACAGTTCTATCTGCACATCTTTTGAAGGAATCAATGGTCTCCACAACGTCTGAATCTGATATACTAGATCTGATATTACTGGTGCTACCTAGCTTGTGAAACTACTACATATGCGCTCGTAGAGAGCTCAGCTGCCAGTGTCCGGTCGATCCCGACCTTGTGAACTGGCGAGGCCGTGTCCAGGCAATTCTTTTCCACCTCCGCCCGACCCCGCCCTAGCGTTGTCTCCCCGGGAGGCGGCCGGGGCGGCGCGCAGCCACTCTCCCTTCATTTGCCCTCCTTCACCCTTTCCCTATCTTCCGCCGTCGACGGGCGCTCTTGGATCTGGCCCGGATGGTGTTGGCGGCGGTGGGCTCTCCTTTACCCGCGCGCGGTTCTCTTTTCTGGGGCAGGGGATCGGTGGCAATGCAGCTCGGTTGGCAGCGGTCCGGCGGCGGTGACCGGCGGCCAGCGTGGTGGAGGCGCGGGGTGGCCGGGGGTCCTAGCGGGCTGGCTCCGGCGCGGCCTCGCTGCCTCCTGCACGGTGAAGAGGGGGGCGGCCTAGATCTGCAGCATGACGGCAGGAGCTTTACGGGCATTTCAGGGGCTCGCCGGGCTTGTGGGCCCACGAGACTAGTTTGCTCCTGCGGATGCATCCAACCGGTTACCGTCATTGACGGTGGAGGTCGGGCCCTCCCGCAGGCCGACGGTGCTGCTGTCCCTACTCCCGGCTCTTCTTCTTCATTGTGCAGGACTCACTCCTCGGTGTTGTGGTCAGACAGCGTGGGTGGCTTCAAGACCGTGCTAGCGCAAGGTGGTGAGTGGTATGGTGGTGTGCTCTGGAGCGCCCAGGGTGATGGTTGGGATCGGGGGAAATCCCTGTCGGCCTGTCCGACACTGACGCAGTGGCGCTTGAGTGTGCTGTTGCACCTTCCTGGAGGGCGTGGGGTGCTACCCTTCCTTTTCTCCTCACCGTGTATCAGGGAAAACCCTTGGCAACAACGTTCTCATCGTCGCGCCCCTTTTTGGAGGTGTTGATTGATACCGGCGCTTTGAAGGCTAGGAGCTTGGTGGGAGATCTTCGGTGGGCGCAATAATCGCGAGGCCTCTTTATTTTTGTTCATCCGCCGTTGTCCGCATTTGTTTCTTTTGTATTTTTTTTCTTTCTTTTCTTTTGGATGTCACTGTTGAGATATGTATTTAGCACTTGTATTCTTGTACTCCAAGTCTCCTCCTTATGTATAGTTGAGAATATGACTTGCCCTATGTACTATATATACTTGTGCATATGCACCCATCAATACATTGTGATTTGCATCCTATTCCTCTACATGGTATCAGCCTACCTCCCGATCCTACCCTTGCCGCGCCGCCGTTGCCTCCTGGCCGCCGCCGCTAGCCCCAGCCCTGCGCCACCGCATCCTTGCCGCCGCGCCCCGCTGCTTCCCTCCCTCGGCCGCGCCCCTCCAGCACACCGCAACTCCCTCCCGTCCCACCCGCGCTCTCCTCGTTGCTCCCTCCCGAAACCCTACCTCCCCCGCGCCGCCATCTAAACCCTAACCCTCCTGCCCCGCCGCCTACACCGCGCCTCCACCGCTCACCCAAGCTGCCATGTCGGCCCGCTCCACCTCTTCCGGTCCTACCAACCCCTTCGACTCCTCCTATGGCACCGAACCCGACGAGCCCCTCGCTGCCGACATCCGCAACATCTCCCTCTCCGAGCATGTCCCCGTCATCCTCTCCCACACCTCCGCCAACTACTATGCCTGGAAAACCTACTTCAATCTCCTCTTCCGTGAGTACAATCTCCGTGACCACGTGGACGGTCTCGCCAACTTCTTTGCCGGCAACCACGACGCCAACTGGCTAGCCATCGACGCCACCCTCATCCGCTGGTTCTTCCTCACCGTCTCCCCGGCGGCGGCGGTCAGCGATAATGTTGGGGAACGTAGTAATTTCAAAAAATTTCCTACGCACACGCAAGATCATGGTGATGCATAGCAACGAGGGGGAGAGTCTGATCTACGTACCCTTGTAGATCGCAACGGAAGCGTTGACACAACGTAGAGGAAGTAGTCGTACGTCTTCTTCCTGGTCCAACCGATCCAAGCACCGTTACTCCGGCACCTCCGAGTTCTTAGCACACGTTCAGCTCGATGACGATCCCCGGGCTCCGATCCAGCAAAGCTTCGGGGAGGAGTTCCGTCAGCACGACAGCGTGGTGACGATCTTGATGTACTACCGACGCAGGGCTTCGCCTAAGCACTATAACGATATGATCGAGGTGGAATTTGGTGGCAGGGGGCACCGCACACGGCTAAGGAACGATCTCAATGATCAACTTGTGTGTCATGGGGTGCCCCCTGCCTCTGTATATAAAGGAGCAAGGGGGAGGGGCCGGCCGGCCTAGGAGGAGGCGCGCCAAGGGGAGTCCTACTCCCACCGAGAGTAGGACTCCCTTCTTCCTTGTTGGAGTAGGAGAAGGGGAAAGAGGGGGAGAGGAATAAGGAAAAGGGGGCTGCGCCCCTTGTCCAATTCGGACCAGAGGGGGGGCGCAAGCCTCCTTCCTTTTGGACTCTTTCCTCTATTCCCGTATGGCCCAATAAGGCCCATATACTCCCCGGCGAATTCCCGTAACTCTCCGGTACTCCGAAAAATACCCGAATCACTCGGAACCTTTCCGAAGTCCGAATATAGTCGTCCAATATATCGATCTTTACGTCTCGGCCATTTCGAGACTCCTCGTCATGTCCCCGATCTCATCCGGGACTCCGAACTCCTTCGGTACATGAAAACTCATAAACTCATAATATAACTGTCATCGAAACCTTAAGCGTGCGGACCCTACGGTTCAAGAACAATGTAGACATGACCGAGACACGTCTCCGGTCAATAACCAATAGCGGGACATGGATGCCCATATTGGCTCCTACATATTCTATGAAGATCTTTATCGGTCAGACCGCATAACAAAATACGTTGTTCCCTTTGTCATCGGTATGTTACTTGGCCGAGATTCGATCGTCAGTATCCAATACCTAGTTCAATCTCGTTACCGGCAAGTCTCTTTACTCGTTCCGTAATACATCATCTCACAACTAACTCATTAGTTGCAATGCTTGCAAGGCTTAACTGATGTGCATTACCGAGAGGGCCCAGAGATACCTCTCCGACAATCGGAGTGACAAATCCTAATCTCGAAATACGCCAACCCAACATCTACCTTTGGAGACACCTGTAGTACTCCTTTATAATCACCCTGTTACGTTGTGACGTTTGGTAGCACCCAAAGTGTTCCTCCGGCAAACGGGAGTTGCATAATCTCATAGTCATAGGAACATGTATAAGTCATGAAGAAAGCAATAGCAACATACTAAACGATCGGGTGCTAAGCTAATGAAATGGGTCATGTCAATCAGATCATTCAACTAATGATGTGACCTCGTTAATCAAATAACAACACATTGTTCATGGTTAGGAAACTTAACCATCTTTGATTAACGAGCTAGTCAAGTAGAGGCATACTAGTGACACTCTGTTTGTCTATGTATTCACACATGTATTATGTTTTCGGTTAATACAATTCTAGCATGAATAATAAACATTTATCATGATATAAGGAAATAAATAATAACTTTATTATTGCCTCTAGGGCATATTTCCTTCAGATAAGGCGGTGGCGGCGGTGGCCAGCCCCGCGGCCAGCAGCAGCCCCCGCCCCCTGGGCCGGCGGCTACAACCCCTGGACGGGGGTCGTGCATGCATACAGCATGCCCGTGCCGCGACCCCCCTGTTGGGGAACGTAGTAATTTCAAAATTTTCCTACGCACACGCAAGATCATGGTGATGCATAGCAACGAGGGGGAGAGTCTGATCTACGTACCCTTGTAGATCGCAACGGAAGCGTTGACACAACGTAGAGGAAGTAGTCGTACGTCTTCTTCCTGATCCGACCGATCCAAGCACCGTTACTCCGGCACCTCCGAGTTCTTAGCACACGTACAGCTCGATGACGATCCCTGGGCTCCGATCCAGCAAAGCTTCGGGGAGGAGTTGAAGGAAATATGCCCTAAAGGCAATAATAAAGTTATTATTTATTTCCTTACATCATGATAAATGTTTATTATTCATGCTAGAATTGTATTAACCGGAAACATAATACATGTGTGAATACATAGACCAACAGAGTGTCACTAGTATGCCTCTACTTGACTAGCTCGTTAATCAAAGATGGTTATGTTTCCTAACCATGAACAAGGAGTTGTTATTTGATTAACGAGGTCACATCATTAGTAGAATGATCTGATTGACATGACCCATTCCATTAGCTTAGCACCCGATCGTTTAGTATGTTGCTATTGCTTTCTTCATGACTTATACATGTTCCTATAACTATGAGATTATGCAACTCCCGTTTACCGGAGGAACACTTTGGGTACTACCAAACGTCACAACGTAACTGGGTGATTATAAAGGAGTACTACAGGTGTCTCCAATGGTAGATGTTGGGTTGGCGTATTTCGAGATTAGGGTTTGTCACTCCGATTGTCGGAGAGGTATCTCTGGGCCCTCTCGGTAATGCACATCACATAAGCCTTGAAAGCACTGCAACTAATAAGTTAGTTGTGAGATGATGTATTATGGAACGAGTAAAGAGACTTGCCGGTAACGAGATTGAACTAGGTATTGGATACCGACGATCGAATCTCGGGCAAGTAACATATCGATGACAAAGGGAACAACGTATGTTGTTATGCGGTCTGACCGATAAAGATCTTCGTAGAATATGTAGGAGCCAATATGGGCATCCAGGTCCCGCTATTGGTTATTGACCGGAGACGTGTCTCGGTCATGTCTACATTGTTCTCGAACCGTAGGGTCCGCACGCTTAACGTTACGATGACAGTTATTATGAGTCTATGCATTTTGATGTACCGAAGGTTGTTCGGAGTCCCGGATGAGATCACGGACATGACGAGGAGTCTCGAAATGGTCGAGACGTAAAGATTGATATATTGGAAGCCTATGTTTGGGCACCGGAAGTGTTCCGGGTGAAATCGGGATTTTACCGGATTACCGGGAGGGTTACCGGAACCCCCCGGGAGGCAAATGGGCCTATTGGGCCTTAGTGGAAAAGAGAGAAGGGGCAGCCCACAGGCTAGCCGGCCGAACCCCCCTTCCTTAGTCCTATTAGGACTAGGAGAAGGGGCCGGTCCCCCTCTCTTCTCTTTCTCCCAAAGAGTCCTATTAGGAATAGGATTTGAGTGAAGGAGTCCTACTCCCGGTAGGAGTGGGACTCCTCCCTGCGCCTCCCTCCTAGCCGGCCGAACCCCTTGCCCTTGGCCTTTATCTACGGGGGCAGGGGGCACCCCATAGACACACAACTTGATCCTTGAGATCGTTCCTTAGCCGTGTGCGGTGCCCCCTGCCACCAAATTCCACCTCGATCGTACCGTTGTAGTGCTTAAGCGAAGCCCTGCGTCGGTAGTACATCAAGATCGTCATCACGCCGTCGTGCTGACGAAACTCTTCCTCGACGCTTTGCTGGATCGGAGCCCGAGGAACGTCATCGAGCTGAACGTGTGCTAAGAACTCGGAGGTGCCGGAGTAACGGTGCTTGGATCGGTCGGATCGGGAAGAAGACGTACGACTACTTCCTCTACGTTGTGTGATCGCTTCCGCAGTCGGTCTGCGTTGGTACGTAGACAACACTCTCCCCTCTCGTTGCTGTGCATCACCATGATCTTGTGTGTGCGTAGGAAATTTTTTGAAATTACTGCGTTCCCCAACAATGGCATCCGAGCCTAGGTTTTATGGTTTGATGTTATATGCACGAGTAGAACACAAGTGAGTTGTGGGCGATACAAGTCATACTGCCTACCAGCATGTCATACTTTGGTTCGGCGGTATTGTTGGTTGAGACGATCCGGACCAACCTTACGCGTACTCTTACACGAGACCGGTTCCCTCGACGTGCTTTGCACATAGATGGCTTGCGGAAGACTGTCTCTCCAACTTTAGTTGAACCAAGTGTGACTACGCCCGGTCCTTGAGAAGGTTAAAACGGAGTCTATTTGACGAACTATCGTTGTGGTTTTGATGCGTAGGTGAGATGAGTTCTTACTTAAGCCCGTAGCAGCCACGTAAAACTTGCAACAACAAAGTAGAGGACGTCTAACTTGTTTTTGCAGGGTATGTTGTGATGTGATATGGTCAAGGCATGATGCTGATTTTATTGTATGAGATGATCATGTTTTGTAACTAAGTTATCGGCAACTGGCAGGAGCCATATGGTTGTCGCTTTATTGTATGCAATGCAATCGCGATGTAATGCTTTACTAGATTACTAAACGGTAGTAATAGTTGTGGAAGCATAAGATTGGCGAGACGACAACGATGCTACGATGGAGATCAAGGTGTCGCGCCGGTGACGATGGTGATCATGACGGTGCTTCGGAGATGGAGATCACAAGCACAAGATGATGATGGCCATATCATATCACTTATATTGATTGCATGTGATGTTTATCCTTTTATGCATCTTATCTTGCTTTGATTGACGGTAGCATTATAAGATGATCTCTCACTAAATTATCAAGAAGTGTTCTCCCTGAGTATGCACCGTTGCCAAAGTTCGTCGTGCCCAGACACCACGTGATGATCGGGTGTGATAAGCTCTACGTCCATCTACAATGGGTGCAAGCCAGTTTTGCACACGCAGAATACTCAGGTTATACTTGACGAGCCTAGCATATGCAGATATGGCCTCGGAACACAGAGACCGAAAGGTCGAGCGTGAATCATATAGTAGATATGATCAACATGACGATGTTCACCATTGAAAACTACTCCATCTCACGTGATGATCGGTTATGGTTTAGTTGATTTGGATCATGTGATCACTTAGAGGATTAGAGGGATGTCTATCTAAGTGGGAGTTCCTAAGTAATTTGATTAACTGAACTTAAACTTATCATGAACTTAGTACCTGATAGTATCTTGCTTGTTTATGTTGCTTGTAGATAGATGGCTCGTGCTATTGTTCCGTTGAATTTTAATGCGTTCCTTGAGAAAGCAAAGTTGAAAGATGATGGTAGCAATTACACGGACTGGGTCCGTAACCTGAGGATTGTCCTCATTGCTGCACAGAAGAATTACGTCCTGGAAGCACCGCTGGGTGACAGGCCTGCTGCTGGAGCAACGCCAGATGTTATGAACGTCTGGTAGAGCAAAGCTGATGACTACTCGATAGTTCAGTGTGCCATGCTTTACGGCTTAGAATCGGGACTTCAACGACGTTTTGAACGTCATGGAGCATATGAGATGTTCCAGGAGTTGAAGTTAATATTTCAAGCAAATGCCCGAATTGAGAGATATGAAGTCTCCAATAAGTTCTATAGCTGTAAGATGGAGGAGAACAGTTCTGTCAGTGAGCATATACTCAAAATGTCTGGGTATAATAATCACTTGATTCAGATGGGAGTTAATCTTCCAGATGATTGCGTCATTGACAGAATTCTCCAATCACTCCCACCAAGCTACAAGAGCTTCGTGATGAACTATAATATGCAAGGGATGAACAAGACTATTCCCGAGCTCTTCGCAATGCTAAAAGCTGCGGAGGTAGAAATCAAGAAGGAGCATCAAGTGTTGATGGTTAGCAAAACCACTAGTTTCAAGAAAAAGGGCAAAGGGAAGAAGAAGGGAAACTTCAAGAAGAACAGCAAGCAAGTTGCTGCTCAGGAGAAGAAACCCAAGTCTGGACCTAAGCCTGAAACTGAGTGCTTCTACTGCAAGCAGACTGGTCACTGGAAGCGGAACTGCCCCAAGTATTTGGCGGATAAGAAGGATGGCAAAGTGAGCAAAGGTATATGTGATATACATGTTATTGATGTGTACCTTACTAGAGGTCGCAGTAGCACCTGGGTATTTGATACTGGTTCTGTTGCTAATATTTGCAACTTGAAACAGGGACTACGGAATAAGCGGACACTAGCAAAGGACGAGGTGACGATGCGCGTGGGAAACGGTTCCAAAGTCGATGTGATCGCGGTCGGCACGCTACCTCTACATCTACCTTCGGGATTAATATTAGACCTAAATAATTGTTATTTGGTGCCAGCGTTGAGCATGAACATTATATCTGGATCTTGTTTAATGCGAGACGGTTATTCATTTAAATCAGAGAATAATGGTTGTTCTATTTATATGAATAATATCTTTTATGGTCATGCACCTTTGAAGAGTGGTCTATTCTTGTTGAATCTCGAAGATAGTAACACACATATTCATAATGTAGAAGCCAAAAGATGCGAAGTTAATAATGATAGTGCAACTTATTTGTGGCACTGCCGTTTAGGTCATATCGGTGTAAAGCGCATGAAGAAACTCCATACTGATGGGCTTTTGGAACCACTTGATTATGAATCACTTGGTACTTGCGAACCGTGCCTCATAGGCAAGATGACTAAAACACCGTTCTCCGGTACTATGGAGAGAGCAACAGATTTGTTGGAAATCATACATACCGATATATGTGGTCCGATGAATATTGAGGCTCGTGGCGGATATCGTTATTTTCTCACCTTCACAGATGATTTAAGCAGATATGGGTATATCTACTTAATGAAACATAAGTCTGAAACATTTGAAAGGTTCAAAGAATTTCAGAGTGAAGTTGAAAATCATCGTAACAAGAAAATAAAGTTTCTACGATCTGATCGTGGAGGAGAATATTTGAGTTACGAGTTTGGTATACATTTGAAAAATTGTGGAATAGTTTCGCAACTCACGCCACCCGGAACACCACAGCGTAATGGTGTATCCGAACGTCGTAATCGTACTTTACCAGATATGGTGCGATCTATGATGTCTCTTACTGATTTACCGCTATCGTTTTGGGGTTATGCTTTAGAGACGGCCGCATTCACGTTAAATAGGGCACCATCAAAATCCGTTGAGACGACGCCTTATGAACTATGGTTTGGCAAGAAACCAAAGTAGTCGTACGTCTTCTTCCTGATCCGACGATCCAAGCACCGTTACTCTGGCACCTCCGAGTTCTTAGCACACGTACATCTCGATGACGATCCCTGGGCTCCGATCCAGCAAAGCTTCGGGGAGGAGTTGAAGGAAATATGACCTAGAGGCAATAATAAAGTTATTATTTATTTCCTTACATCATGATAAATGTTTATTATTCATGCTAGAATTGTATTAACCGGAAACATAATACATGTGTGAATACATAGACCAACAGAGTGTCACTAGTATGCCTCTACTTGACTAGCTCGTTAATCAAAGATGGTTATGTTTCCTAACCATGAACAAGGAGTTGTTATTTGATTAACGAGGTCACATCATTAGTAGAATGATCTGATTGACATGACCCATTCCATTAGCTTAGCACCCGATCGTTTAGTATGTTGCTATTGCTTTCTTCATGACTTATACATGTTCCTATAACTATGAGATTATGCAACTCCCGTTTACCGGAGGAACACTTTGGGTACTACCAAACGTCACAACGTAACTGGGTGATTATAAAGGAGTACTACAGGTGTCTCCAATGGTAGATGTTGGGTTGGCGTATTTCGAGATTAGGGTTTGTCACTCCGATTGTCGGAGAGGTATCTCTGGGCCCTCTCGGTAATGCACATCACATAAGCCTTGCAAGCACTGCAACTAATAAGTTAGTTGTGAGATGATGTATTACGGAACGAGTAAAGAGACTTGCCGGTAACGAGATTGAACTAGGTATTGGATACCGACGATGGAATCTCGGGCAAGTAACATACCGATGACAAAGGGAACAACGTATGTTGTTATGCGGTCTGACCGATAAAGATCTTCGTAGAATATGTAGGAGCCAATATGGGCATCCAGGTCCTGCTATTGGTTATTGACCGGAGACGTGTCTCGGTCATGTCTACATTGTTCTCGAACCGTAGGGTCCGCACGCTTAACGTTACGATGACAATTATTATGAGTTTATGCATTTTGATGTACCGAAGGTTGTTCGGAGTCCCGGATGAGATCACGGACATGACGAGGAGTCTCGAAATGGTCGAGACGTAAAGATTGATATATTGGAAGCCTATGTTTGGGCACCGGAAGTGTTCCGGGTGAAATCGGGATTTTACCGGATTACCGGGAGGGTTACCGGAACCCCCCGGGAGGCAAATGGGCCTATTGGGCCTTAGTGGAAAAGAGAGAAGGGGCAGCCCACAGGCTAGCCGGCCGAACCCCCCTTCCCTAGTCCTATTAGGACTAGGAGAAGGGGCCGGCCCCCCTCTCTTCTCTTTCTCCCGAAGAGTCCTATTAGGAATAGGATTTGAGGGAAGGAGTCCTACTCCCGGTAGGAGTGGGACTCCTCCCTGCGCCTCCCTCCTAGCCGGCCGAACCCCTTGCCCCTGGCCTTTATATACGGGGGCAGGAGGCACCCCATAGACACACAACTTGATCCTTGAGATCGTTCCTTAGCCGTGTGCGGTGCCCCTGCCACCAAATTCCACCTCGATCGTACCGTTGTAGTGCTTAGGCGAAGCCCTGCGTCGGTAGTACATCAAGATCGTCATCACGCCGTCGTGCTGACGAAACTCTTCCTCGATGCTTTACTGGATCGGAGCCCGAGGAACGTCATCGAGCTGAACGTGTGCTAAGAACTCGGAGGTGCCGGAGTAACGGTGCTTGGATCGGTCGGATCGGGAAGAAGACGTACGACTACTTCCTCTACGTTGTGTGATCGCTTCCGCAGTCGGTCTGCGTTGGTACGTAGACAACACTCTCCCCTCTCGTTGCTGTGCATCACCATGATCTTGCGTGTGCGTAGGAAAATTTTTGAAATTACTGCGTTCCCCAACAGGAGTTCCGTCAGCACGACGGCGTGGTGACGATCTTGATGTTCTACCGACGTAGGGCTTCGCCTAAGCACTACAACGATATGATCGAGGTGGAATATGGTGGCAGGAGGCACCGCATGTTGGGGAACGTTGCAGAAAACAAAAATTTTCCTACTCGTTTCACCAAGATCCATCTAGGAGTTCATCAAGCAACGAGTATTCAGATTGCATCTACATACCTTTATAGATCACGAGCGGAAGCGTTCGTTAGAACGAGGATGAAGTAGTCGTACACGACGTGATCCAAATCACCGATGACCAGCGCCGAACGGACGGCACCTCCGCGTTCAACACACGTACGGGACGGGAGACGTCTCCTCCTTCTTGATCCAGCAAGGGAGAGGAGAGGTTGATGAAGAACCAGCAGCACGACGGCGTGGTGGTGGATGCAGGGCGTCACAGTTGCAGGGCTTCGCCTTCGCAACGAGAGAGAGACGTAACGGGGAGAGAGGGAGGCGCCAGGGGCTGGTGTATGAAGTCCCTCCTCTCCCCCACTATATATAGGGGTGAGAGAGAGACGTAACGGGGAGAGAGGGAGGCGCCAGGGGCTGGTGTATGAAGTCCCTCCTCTCCCCCACTATATATAGGGGTGCCAAGGGGGGGTGGTGCGCAGCCTAGGAGATCTGATCTCCTAGGTGCGGCGGCCAGGGGAGGGTTTCCCTCCCCCCCAAGGCACCTCGGGGTGCCTTCCACCACTTGGACTCCTCCTTGGTGGAAACCCTAGGCGCATGGGCCTAGTAGGGCTGGTGCCCTTGGCCCATGTAGGTCAAGGCGCACCCCCTACAGCCCATGTGGCCCCCCGGGACAGGTGGCCCCACCCAGTGGGCCCACGGGACCCCTCCGGTGGTCCCGGTACAATACCGATAACCCCGAAACTTGTCCCGATGGCCGAAACAGCACTTCCTATATATAATTCTTTACCTCCGGACTATTCCGGAGCTCCTCGTGACGTCCGGGATCTCATCCGGGACCCCGAACAACATTCGGGTTACTGCATATACATATCTTCACAACCCTAGCGTCACCGAACCTTAAGTGTGTAGACCCTACGGGTTCGGGAGACAAGCAGACATGACCGAGACGACTCTCCGGTCAATAACCAACTGCGGGATCTGGATACCCATGTTGGCTCCCACATGCTCCACGATGTTCTCATCGGATGAACCACGATGTCGAGGATTCAATCAACCCCGTATGCAATTCCCTTTGTCAATCGATATATTACTTGCCCGAGATTCGATCATCGGTATCCCAATACCTCGTTCAATCTCGTTACCGGCAAGTCACTTTACTCGTACTGTAATGCATGATCCCATGACCAGACACTTGGTCACTTTGAGCTCATTATGATGATGCATTACCGAGTGGGCCCAGTGATACCTCTCCGTCATACGGAGTGACAAATCCCAGTCTTGATCCGTGTCAACCCAACAGATACTTTCGGAGATACCCGTAGTCTACCTTTATAGTCACCCAGTTACGTTGTGACGTTTGGTATACCCAAAGCACTCCTACAGTATCCGGGAGTTACACGATCTCATGGTCTAAGGAAAAGATACTTGACATTGCAAAACTCTAGCAAAACGAACTACACGATCTATATGCTATGTTTAGGATTGGGTCTTGTCCATCACATCATTCTCTTAATGATGTGATCTCGTTATCAATGACATTCAATGTCCATAGCCAGGAAACCATGACTATCTGTTGATCAACGAGCTAGTCAACTAGAGGCTTACTAGGGACATGTTGGTGTCTGTTATTCACACATGTATTACGATTTCCGGATAACACAATTATAGCATGAATAAAGACAATTACCATGAACAAGGAAATATAATAATAATGCTTTTATTATTGCCTCTAGGGCATATTTCCAACAGTCTCCCACTTGCACTAGAGTCAATAATCTAGTTACAGTGTGATGAATCGAACACCCATGGAATTCTGGTGTTGATCATGTTTTGCCCTAGGGAGAGGTTTAGTCAACGGATCTGCTACATTCAAGTCCGTATGTACTTTACAAATTTCTATGTCTCCATCTTGAACATTTTCACGAATGGAGTTGAAGCGACGCTTGATATGCCTTGTCTTCTTGTGAAACCTGGGCTCCTTGGCAAGTGCAATAGCTCCAGTGTTGTCACAGAAGAGCTTGATCGGCCCCGATGCATTGGGTATGACTCCGAGGTCGGTGATGAACTCCTTCACCCAGATTGCTTCATGTGCTGCCTCCGAGGCTGCCATGTACTCCGCTTCACATGTAGATCCCGCCACGACGCTCTGCTTGCAACTGCACCAGCTTACTGCCCCACCATTCAAAATATACACGTATCCGGTTTGTGACTTTGAGTCATCCAGATCTGTGTCGAAGCTAGCGTCGACGTAACCCTTTACGACGAGCTCTTCGTCACCTCCATAAACGAGAAACATCTCCTTAGTCCTTTTCAGGTACTTCAGGATATTCTTGACCGCTGTCTAGTGTTCCTTGCCGGGATTACTTTGGTACCTTCCTACCAAACTTACGACAAGGTTTACATCAGGTCTGGTACACAGCATGGCATACATAATAGAACCTATGGCTGAGGCATAGGGGATGACACTCATCTCTTCTATTTCTTCTGTCGTGGTCGGACTTTGAGCCGAGCTCAATTTCATACCTTGTAACACAGGCAAGAACCCCTTCTTAGATTGATCCATATTGAACTTCTTCAGTATCTTATCAAGGTATGTGCTTTGTGAAAGACCTATGAGGCGTCTCGATCTATCTCTATAGATCTTGATGCCTAATATATAAGCAGCTTCTCCAAGGTCCTTCATTGAAAAACTCTTATTCAAGTAGGCCTTGATGCTGTCCAAAAGTTCTATATCATTTCCCATCAAAAGTATGTCATCTACATATAATATGAGAAATGCTACAGAGCTCCCACTCACTTTCTTGTAAACACAGGCTTCTCCATAAGTCTGCGTAAACCCAAACGCTTTGATCATCTCATCAAAGCGAATGTTCCAACTCCGAGATGCTTGCACCAGCCCATAAATCGAGCGTTGGAGCTTGCACACCTTGTCAGCATTCTTAGGATCGACAAAACCTTCCGGCTGCATCATATACAATTCTTCCTTAAGGAAACCATTAAGGAATGCCGTTTTGACGTCCATTTGCCATATTTCATAATCGTAGAATGCGGCAATTGCTAACATGATTCGGACGGACTTCAGCTTCGCTACCGGTGAGAAAGTCTCATCGTAGTCAATCCCTTGAACTTGTCGATAACCCTTAGCGACAAGCCGAGCTTTATAGATGGTCACATTACCATCCGCGTATGTCTTCTTCTTAAAGATCCATTTATTTTCTATGGCTCGCCGTTCAACGGGCAAGTCAGTCAAAGTCCATACTTCATTTTCATACATGGATCCTATCTCGGATTTCATGGCTTCTAGCCATTTGTCGGAATCCGGGCCCGCCATCGCTTCTTCATAGTTCGAAGGTTCACCGTTGTCTAACAACATGATTTCCAAGACAGGGTTGCCGTACCACTCTGGTGCGGAACGTGTCCTTGTGGACCTTCGAATTTCAGTAGGAGCTAGATCAGAAGTATCTTGATCATTATCATTAACTTCCTCTCTAGTCGGTGCTGGCACCTCAGGAACATTTTCTTGAGTTGCGCCATTTTCCGGTTCAAGAGGCAATACTTCATCTAGTTCTACTTTCCTCCCACTTACTTCTTTCGAGAGAAACTCCTTCTCTAGAAAGGATCCATTCTTGGCAACAAAGATCCTGCCTTCGGATCTGAGGTAGAAGGTATACCCAATAGTTTCTTTTGGGTATCCTATGAAGACGCATTTTTCCGACTTGGGTTCGAGCTTTTCAGGTTGAAGTTTCTTGACATAAGCATCGCATCCCCAAACTTTTAGAAACGACAGCTTAGGTTTCTTTCCAAACCATAATTCATACGGTGTCGTCTCAACGGATTTCGACGGAGCCCTATTTAAAGTGAATGTGGCAGTCTCTAAAGCATAGCCCCAAAAAGATAGCGGTAAATCGGTAAGAGACATCATAGACCGCACCATATCTAATAGAGTGCGATTACGACATTCGGACACACCGTTACGCTGAGGTGTTCCAGGCGGCGTTAGTTGTGAAACTATTCCACATTTTCTTAAGTGTGTGCCAAATTCGTGACTCAAGTATTCTCCTCCACGATCTGATCGTAGAAACTTGATTTTCCTCTCATGTTGATTCTCAACCTCACTCTGAAATTCCTTAAACTTTTCAAAGGTTTCAGACTTGTGTTTCATTAAGTAGATATACCCATATCTACTTAAGTCATCGGTGAGGGTGAGAACATAACGATAGCCACCGCGAGCCTCAACACTCATTGGACCGCACACATCAGTATGTATGATTTCCAATAAGTTGGTTGCTCGCTCCATTGTTCCTGAGAACGGAGTCTTGGTCATTTTACCCATGAGGCATGGTTCGCACGTGTCAAATGATTCATAATCAAGAGACTCTAAAAGTCCATCAGCATGGAGCTTCTTCATGCGTTTGACACCTATGTGACCAAGGCGGCAGTGCCACAAGTATGTGGGACTATCATTATCAACCTTGCATCTTTTGGCACTCACATTATGAACATGTGTAGCATTATGTTCGAGATTCATAAAGAATAAACCATTCACCATAGGAGCATGACCATAAAACATATCTCTCATATAAATAGAACAACCATTATTCTCAGATTTAAATGAGTAGCCATCTCGAATTAAACGAGATCCCGATACAATGTTCATGCTCAAAGCTGGTACTAAATAACAATTATTAAGGTTTAAAACTAATCCCGAAGGTAGATGTAGAGGCAGCGTGCCGACGGCGATCACATTGACCTTGGAACCATTCCCGACGCGCATCGTCACCTCGTCCTTTGCCAGTTTCCGCTTATTCCGCAGCCCCTGCTTTGAGTTACAAATGTGAGCAACTGCACCGGTATCAAATACCCAGGAGCTACTACGGACACTAGTAAGGTACACATCAATTACATGTATATCACATATACCTTTTGTTTTGCCGGCCTTCTTGTCTGCTAAGTATTTAGGGCAGTTCCGCTTCCAGTGACCGTTTCCCTTGCAATAAAAGCACTCAGTCTCGGGCTTGGGTCCATTCTTTGGCTTCTTCCCGGCAGCTTGCTTGCCGGGCGCGGCAACTTCCTTGCCGTCCTTCTTGAAGTTCTTTTTACCCTTACCCTTCTTGAAC
Source organism: Triticum monococcum (assembly GCA_034509565.1). Lineage (NCBI taxonomy): Eukaryota > Viridiplantae > Streptophyta > Magnoliopsida > Poales > Poaceae > Triticum > Triticum monococcum. The sequence continues at coordinate 577,945,652 of CM067844.1, read as the reverse complement.
TTAGTGGTTTTATTCACCATCAACACTTGATGTTCCTTCTTGACTTCTACCTCTGCTGATTTCAGCATAGCAAATACTTCAGGAATGGTCTTTTCCATCCCCTGCATATTGAAGTTCATCACAAAGCTCTTGTAGCTCGGTGGAAGCGACTAGAGGATTCTGTCAATGACCGCATCATTCGGGAGATTAACTCCCAGCTGAGTCAAGCGGTTATGCAACCCAGACATAGTGAGTATGTGCTCACTGACAGAACTGTTTTCCTCCATCTTACAGCTGAAGAATTTGTCGGAGACTTGATATCTCTCGACCCGGGCATGAGCTTGGAAAACCATTTTCAGCTCTTCGAACATCTCATATGCTCCGTGTCTCTCAAAACGCTTTTGGAGCCCCGGCTCTAAACTGTAAAGCATGCCGCACTGAACGAGGGAGTAGTCATCGGTACGTGCCTGCCAAGCGTTCATAACGTCTTGTTCAGCAGGGAGGACAGGTGCGTCACCCAGCGGTGCTTGTAGGACATAATCTTTCTTGGCAGCTATGAGGATTATCCTCAGGTTCCGGACCCAGTCCGTATAGTTGCTGCCATCGTCTTTCAGCTTGGTTTTCTCTAGGAACGCGTTGAAGTTGAGGACTACATGGGCCATTTGATCTACAAGACATATTGTAAAATATTTTAGACTAAGTTCATGATAATTAAGTTCATCTAATCAAATTAATAATGAACTCCCACTTAGATAGACATCCCTCCAGTCATCTAAGTATAACATGATCCGAGTCAACTAGGCCGTGTCCGATCATCACGTGAGACGGACTAGCCAACGTTGGTGAACATTTTCATGTTGATCGTATCTTCTATACGACTCATGCTCGACCTTTCGGTCTTCTGTGTTCCGAGGCCATGTCTGTACATGCTAGGCTCGTCAAGTCAACCTAAGTGTTTGCATGTGTAAATCTGTCTTACACCCGTTGTATGTGAACGTCTGAATAAAACACCCGATCATCACGTGATGTTTTGAAACAGCGAACTGTCGCAACGGTGCACAGTTAGGGGGAACACTTCTTGAAATTAATATGAGGGATCATCTTATTTACTACCGTCGTTCTAAGTAAACAAGATGCAAAACATGATAAACATCACATGCAATCAAATAATAAACGTGACATGATATGGCCAATATCACATAGCTCCTTTGATCTCCATCTTGGGGCTCCATGATCATCCTGTCACCGGCATGACACCATGATCTCCATCATCATGATCTCCATCATCGTGCCTCCATGAAGTTGCTCGCCAACTATTACTTCTACTACTACGGCTAACGCGTTTAGCAATAAAGTAAAGTAATTTACATGGCGTTTCTCAATGACACGCAGGTCATATAAAAATAATGACAACTCCTATGGCTCCTGCCGGTTGTCATACTCATCGACATGCAAGTCGTGATCCCTATTACAATAACATGAACATCTCATACATCGCATATAGATCATTCATCATTCATCACAACTTTGGCCATATCATATCACAAACCACTTGCTGCAAAAACAAGTTAGACGTCTCTAATTCTTGTTGCAAGTTTTACGTGGCTGAATTAGGGTTCTAGCAAGAACGTTTTCTTACCTACGTTAAAGCCACAACGTGATTTGTCAACTTCTATTTACCCTTCATAAGGACCCTGTTCATCGAATCCGCTCCAACTAAAGTAGGAGAGACAGACACCCGCCAGCCACCTTATGCAACTAGTGCATGTTAGTCGGTGGAACCGGTCTCACGTAAGCGTACGTGTAAGGTTGGTCCGGGCCGCTTCATCCCACAATACCGCTGAAGCAAGAAAAGACTAGTAGCGGCAAGAAAGTTGACAAATCCACGCCCACAACAAATTGTGTTCTACTCGCGCAAGAAGAACTACGCATAGACCTAGCTCATGATGCCACTGTTGGGGAACGTTGCAGAAAACAAAAATTTTCCTACTCGTTTCACCAAGATCCATCTAGGAGTTCATCAAGCAACGAGTATTCAGATTGCATCTACATACCTTTGTAGATCACGAGCGGAAGCGTTCGTTAGAACGAGGATGAAGTAGTCGTACACGACGTGATCCAAATCACCGATGACCAGCGCCGAACGGACGGCACCTCCGCGTTCAACACACATACGGGACGGGAGACGTCTCCTCCGTCTTGATCCAGCAAGGGAGAGGAGAGGTTGATGAAGAACCAGCAGCACGACGGCGTGGTGGTGGATGCAGGGCGTCACAGTTGCAGGGCTTCGCCTTCGCAACGAGAGAGAGACGTAACGGGGAGAGAGGGAGGCGCCAGGGGCTGGTGTATGAAGTCCCTCCTCTCCCCCACTATATATAGGGGTGAGAGAGAGACGTAACGGGGAGAGAGGGAGGCGCCAGGGGCTGGTGTATGAAGTCCCTCCTCTCCCCCACTAGATATAGGGGTGCCAAGGGGGGGTGGTGCGCAGCCTAGGAGATCTGATCTCCTAGGTGCAGCAGCCAGGGGAGGGTTTCCCTCCCCCCCAAGGCACCTCGGGGTGCCTTCCACCACTTGGACTCCTCCTTGGTGGAAACCCTAGGCGCATGGGCCTAGTAGGGCTGGTGCCCTTGGCCCATGTAGGTCAAGGCGCACCCCCTACAGCCCATGTGGCCCCCCGGGACAGGTGGCCCCACCCGGTGGGCCCACGGGACCCCTCCGGTGGTCCCGGTACAATACCGATAACCCCGAAACTTGTCCCGATGGCCGAAACAGCACTTCCTATATATAATTCTTTACCTCCGGACTATTCCGGAGCTCGTCGTGACGTCCGGGATCTCATCCGGGACCCCGAACAACATTCGGGTTACTGCATATACATATCTTCACAACCCTAGCGTCACCGAACCTTAAGTGTGTAGACCCTACGGGTTCGGGAGACAAGCAGACATGACCGAGACGACTCTCCGGTCAATAACCAACTGCGGGATCTGGATACCCATGTTGGCTCCCACATGCTCCACGATGTTCTCATCGGATGAACCATGATGTCGAGGATTCAATCAACCCCGTATGCAATTCCCTTTGTCAATCGATATATTACTTGCCCGAGATTCGATCATCGGTATCCCAATACCTCGTTCAATCTCGTTACCGGCAAGTCACTTTACTCGTACTGTAATGCATGATCCCGTGACCAGACACTTGGTCACTTTGAGCTCATTATGATGATGCATTACCGAGTGGGCCCAGTGATACCTCTCCGTCATACGGAGTGACAAATCCCAGTCTTGATCCGTGTCAACCCAACAGATACTTTCGGAGATACCCGTAGTCTACCTTTATAGTCACCCAGTTACGTTGTGACGTTTGGTATACCCAAAGCACTCCTACAGTATCCGGGAGTTACACGATCTCATGGTCTAAGGAAAAGATACTTGACATTGCAAAACTCTAGCAAATCGAACTACACGATCTATATGCTATGTTTAGGATTGGGTCTTGTCCATCACATCATTCTCTTAATGATGTGATCTCGTTATCAATGACATTCAATGTCCATAGCCAGGAAACCATGACTATCTGTTGATCAACGAGCTAGTCAACTAGAGGCTTACTAGGGACATGTTGGTGTCTGTTATTCACACATGTATTACGATTTCCGGATAACACAATTATAGCATGAATAAAGACAATTACCATGAACAAGGAAATATAATAATAATGCTTTTATTATTGCCTCTAGGGCATATTTCCAACACCGCACACGGCTAAGGAACGATCACAATGATCAACTTGTGTCTAGAGGTGCCCCATGCCCCTGTATATAAAGGAGCAAGGGGGGAGAGGTGCGGCCAGCCTTGGGGCGCGCCAGGAGGAGTCCTACTCCTACCGGGAGTAGGACTCCCCCCCCAATCCTAGTTGGAATAGGAATCCTCAAGGGGGAAAGAGAGAGAGGGGGCCGGCCACCTCTCCTAGTCCTAATAGGACTAGGGGAGGGGGGAGGCGCGCGGCCACCTTGGGCTGCCCCCTTCTCCTTTTCACTAAGGCCCACTATGGCCCATATGATTCCCGGGGGGTTCCGGTAACCGCCCGGTATTCCGGTAAAATCCCGATTTCACCCGGAACACTTCCGATGTCCAAACATAGGCTTCCAATATATCAATCTTTATGTCTCGACCATTTCGAGACTCCTCGTCATGTCCGTGATCACATCCGGGACTCCGAACAACCTTCGGTACATCAAAATGCATAAACTCATAATAACTATCATCGTAACGTTAAGCGTGCGGACCCTACTGTTCGAGAACAATGTAGACATGACTGAGACACATCTCCGGTCAATAACCAATAGCGAGACCTGGATGCCCATATTGGTTCCTACATATTCTACGAAGATCTTTATCGGTCAGACCGCATAACAACATACGTTGTTCCCTTTGTCATCGGTATGTTACTTGCCCGAGATTCGATCGTCGGTATCCAATACCTAGTTCAATCTTGTTACCGGCAAGTCTCTTTACTCGTTCCATAATACATCATCCCGCAACTAACTCATTAGTTGCAATGCTTGCAAGGCTTAAGTGATGTGCATTACCGAGAGGGCCCAGAGATACCTCTCCGACAATCGGAGTGACAAATCCTATTCTCGAAATACGCCAACCCAACATCTACCATTGGAGACACCTGTAGTACTCCTTTATAATCACCCAGTTACGTTGTGACGTTTGGTAGCACCCAAAGTGTTCCTCCGGCAAATGGGAGTTGCATAATCTCATAGTTATAGGAACATGTATAAGTCATGAAGAAAGCAATAGCAACATACTAAACGATCGGGTGCTAAGCTAATGGAATGGGTCATGTCAATCAGATCATTCAACTAATGATGTGACCTCGTTAATCAAATAACAACTCTTTGCTCATGGTTAGGAAACATAACCATCTTTTGATTAACGAGCTAGTCTAGTAGAGGCATACTAGTGACACTCTGTTTGTCTATGTATTCACACATGTATTATGTTTCCGGTTAATACAATTCTTAGCATGAATAATAAACATTTATCATGATATAAGGAAATAAATAATAACTTTATTATTGCCTCTAGGGCATATTTCCTTCAGTCTCCCACTTGCACTAGAGTCAATAATCTAGATTACACAGTAATGATTCTAACACCCATGGAGCCTTGATGCGGATCATGTTTTGCTCGTGGAAGAGGCTTAGTCAACGGGTCTGCAATCTTCAGATCCGTATGTATCTTGCAAATCTCTATGTCTCCCACCTGGACTAGATCCCGGATGGAATTAAAGCGTCTCTTGATGTGCTTGGTCCTTTTGTGAAATCTGGATTCCTTTGCCAAGGCAATTGCACCAGTATTGTCACGAAAGATTTTCATTGGACCCGATGCACTAGGTATGACACCTAGATCGGATATGAACTCCTTTATCCAGACTCCTTCGTTCGCTGCTTCCGAAGCAGCTATGTACTCCGCTTCACATGTAGATCCCGCTACGACGCTTTGTTTAGAACTGCACCAACTGACAGCTCCACCGTTTAATGTAAACACGTATCCGGTTTGCGATTTAGAATCGTCCGGATCAGTGTCAAAGCTTGCATCAACGTAACCTCTTACGGTGAGCTCTTTGTCACCTCCATATACGAGAAACATATCCTTATTCCTTTTCAGGTATTTCAGGATGTTCTTGACCGCTGTCCAGTGATCCACTCCTGGATTACTTTGGTACCTCCCTGCTAAACTTATAGCAAGGCACACATCAGGTATGGTACACAATATTGCATACATGATAGAGCCTATGGCTGAAGCATATGGAACATCTTTCATTTTCTCTCTATCTTCTGCAGTGGTCGGGCATTGAGTCTGACTCAACTTCACACCTTGTAACACAGGCAAGAATCCTTTCTTTGCTTGATCCATTTTGAACTTATTCAAAATCTTGTCAAGGTATGTGCTTTGTGAAAGTCCAATTAAGCGTCTTGATCTATCTCTATAGATCTTTATGCCTAATATGTAAGCAGCTTCACCGAGGTCTTTCATTGAAAAACTCTTATTCAAGTATCCCTTTATGCTATCCAGAAATTCTATATCATTTCCAATCAGTAATATGTCATCCACATATAATATCAGAAATGCTATAGAGCTCCCACTCACTTTCTTGTAAATACAGGCTTCTCCGAAAGTCTGTATAAAACCAAATGCTTTGATCACACTATCAAAGCGTTTATTCCAACTCCGAGAGGCTTGCACCAGTCCATAAATGGATCGCTGGAGCTTGCACACTTTGTTAGCTCCCTTTGGATCGACAAAACCTTCCGGTTGCATCATATACAACTCATCTTCCAGAAATCCATTCAGGAATGCAGTTTTGACATCCATCTGCCAAATTTCATAATCATAAAATGCGGCAATTGCTAACATGATTCTGACAAACTTAAGCATCGCTACGGGTGAGAAGGTCTCATCGTAGTCAACTCCTTGAACTTGTCGAAAACCTTTTGCGACAAGTCGAGCTTTGTAGACGGTAACATTACCATCAGCGTCAGTCTTTTTCTTGAAGATCCATTTATTCTTAATTGCTTGCCGATCATCGGGCAAGTCTACCAAAGTCCATAATTTGTTCTCATACATGGATCCCATCTTAGATTTCATGGCTTCTAGCCACTTTGCGGAATCTGGGCTCACCATCGCTTCTTCATAGTTCGTAGGTTCATCATGATCTAGTAGCATGATTTCCAGAACTGGATTACCGTACCACTCTGGTGTGGATCTCACTCTGGTTGATCTACGAGGTTCAGTAGCATCTTGTTCTGAAGTTTCATGATCAGGATCATTAACTTCCTCACTTATTGGTGTAGGTGTCGCAGAAACAGTTTTCTGTGATGTACTACTTTCCAACAAGGGAGCAGGTACAGTTACCTCGTCAAGTTCTACTTTCCTCCCACTCACTTCTTTCGAGAGAAACTCCTTCTCTAGAAAGGATACATTCTTAGCAACAAATGTCTTGCCTTCGGATCTATGATAGAAGGTGTACCCAACAGTCTCCTTTGGGTATCCTATGAAGACACATTTCTCTGATTTGGGTTCGAGCTTATCAGGTTGAAGTTTTTTCACATAAGCATCGCAGCCCCAAACTTTAAGAAACGACAACTTTGGTTTCTTACCAAACCACAGCTCATAAGGCGTCGTCTCAACGGATTTTGATGGTGCCCTATTTAACGTGAATGCGGCTGTCTCTAGAGCGCATCCCCAAAACGATAGCGGTAAATCAGTAAGAGACATCATAGATCGCACCATATCTAGTAAAGCACGATTACGACGCTCGGACACACCATTGCGCTGTGGTGTTCCGGGTGGCGTGAGTTGCGAAACTATTCCACAATTTTTCAAATGTACACCAAACTCGTAACTCAAATATTCTCCTCCACGATCAGATCGTAGAAACTTTATTTTCTTGTTACGATGATTTTCAACTTCACTCTGAAATTCTTTGAACTTTTCAAATGTTTCAGACTTGTGTTTCATTAAGTAGATATACCCATATCTGCTTAAATCATCTGTGAAGGTGAGAAAATAATGATATCCGCCACGAGCCTCAATATTCATCGGACCACATACATCGGTATGTATGATTTCCAACAAATTTCTCTCCATAGTATCGGAGAACGGTGTTTTAGTCATCTTGCCCATGAGGCACGGTTCGCAAGTACCAAGTGATTCGTAATCAAGAGGTTCCAAAAGCCCATCAGTATGGAGTTTCTTCATGCGCTTTACACCGATATGACCTAAACGGCAGTGCCACAAATAAGTTGCACTATCATTATCAACTCTGCATCTTTTGGCTTCAACATTATGAATATGTGTGTTACTACTATCGAGATTCATCAAAAATAGACCACTCTTCAAAGGTGCATGACCATAAAAGATATTACTCATATAAATAGAACAACCATTATTCTCTGATTTAAATGAATAACCGTCTCGCATCAAACAAGATCCAGATATAATGTTCATGCTTAACGCTGGCACCAAATAACAATTATTTAGGTCTAATATTAATCCCGAAGGTAGATGTAGAGGTAGCGTGCCGACCGCGATCACATCGACTTTGGAACCGTTTCCCACGCGCATCGTCACCTCGTCCTTCGCCAGTATTCGCTTAATCCGTAGTCCCTGTTTCGAGTTGCAAATATTAGCAACAGAACCAGTGTCAAATACCCAGGTGCTACTGCGAGCTCTAGTAAGGTACACATCAATAACATGTATATCACATATACCTTTGTTCACCTTGCCATCCTTCTTATCCGTCAAATACTTGGGGCAGTTCCGCTTCCAGTGACCAGTCTGCTTGCAGTAGAAGCACTCAGTTTCAGGCTTAGGTCCAGACTTGGGTTTCTTCTCCTGAGCAGCAACTTGCTTGCCGTTCTTCTTGAAGTTCCCCTTCTTCTTCCCTTTGCCCTTTTTCTTGAAACTAGTGCTCTTGTTAACCATCAACACTTGATGCTCCTTTTTGATTTCTACCTCTGCAGCTTTCAGCATTACGAAGAGCTCAGGAATAGTTTTGTTCATCCCTTGCATATTATAGTTCATCACGAAGCTCTTGTAGCTTGGTGGCAGTGATTGGAGAATTCTGTCAATGACGCAATCATCTGGAAGATTAACTCCCATCTGAATCAAGTGATTGTTATACCCAGACATTTTGAGTATATGCTCACTGACAGAACTGTTCTCCTCCATCTTGCAGCTATAGAACTTATTGGAGACTTCATATCTCTCAATCCGGGCATTTGCCTGAAATATTAACTTCAACTCCTGGAACATCTCATATGCTCCATGACGTTCAAAACGCCGTTGAAGTCCCGATTCTAAGCCGTAAAGCATGGCACACTAAACTATCGAGTAGTCATCAGCTTTGCTCTGCCAGACGTTCATAACATCTGGTGTTGCTCCAACAGCAGGCCTGGCACTCAGCGGTGCTTCCAGGACGTAATTCTTCTGAGCAGCAATGAGGATAATCCTCAAGTTACGGACCCAGTCCGTGTAATTGCTACCATCATCTTTCAACTTTGCTTTCTCAAGGAACGCATTAAAATTCAACGAAACAACGGCACGAGCCATCTATCTATAATCAACATAAACAAGGAAGATACTATCAGGTACTAAGTTCATGATAAGTTTAAGTTCAATTAATCAAATTACTTAAGAACTCCCACTTAGATAGACATTCCTCTAATCCTCTAAGTGATTACGTGATCCAAATCAACTAAACCATAATCGATCATCACGTGAGATGGAGTAGTTTTCAATGGTGAACATCGTTATGTTGATCATATCTACTATATGATTCACGCTCGATCTTTCGGTCTCCGTGTTCCGAGGCCATATCTGCATATGCTAGGCTCGTCAAGTTTAACCTGAGTATTCTGCGTGTGCAAAACTGGCTTGCACCCGTTGTAGATGGACGTAGAGCTTATCACACCCGATCATCACGTGGTGTCTGGGCACGACGAACTTTGGCAACGGTGCATACTCAGGGAGAACACTTCTTGATAATTTAGTGAGAGATCATCTTATAATGCTACCGTCAATCAAAGCAAGATAAGATGCATAAAAAGATAAACATCACATGCAATCAATATAAGTGATATGATATGGCCATCATCATCTTGTGCTCGTGATCTCCATCTCCGAACCACCGTCATGATCACCATCGTCACCGGCACGACACCTTGATCTCCATCATAGCATCGTTGTCGTCTCGCCAATCTTATGCTTCCATGACTATCACTACCGCTTAGTAATAAAGTAAAGCATTACATCGCGATTGCATTGCATACAATAAAGCGACAACCTTATGGCTCCTGCCAGTTGCCGATAACTCGGTTACAAAACATGATCATCTCATACAATAAAATTTAGCATCATGCCTTGACCATATCACATCACAACATGCCCTGCAAAAACAAGTTAGACGTCCTCTACTTTGTTGCTGCAAGTTTTACGTGGCTGCTATGGGCTTTAAGCAAGAACCAATCTCACCTACGCATCAAAACCACAATGATAGTTTGTCAAATAGACTCTGTTTTAACCTTCTCATGGATCGGGCGTAGCCACACTCGGTTCAACTATAGTTGGAGAGACAGTCGCCCGCAAGCCATCTATGTGCAAAGCACGTCGAGGGAACCGGTCTCGCGTAAGCGTACGCGTAATGTTGGTCCGGGTCGTCTCGTCCAACAATACCGCTGAACCAAAGTATGACATGCTGGTAGGCAGTATGACTTGTATCGCCCACAACTCACTTGTGTTCTACTCGTGCAAATAACATCAAACCATAAAACCTGGCTCTGATACCACTGTTGGGGAACATAGTAATTTCAAAATTTTCTTACGCACACGCAAGATCAAGGTGATGCATAGCAACGAGGGGAAGAGTCTGATCTACGTACCCTTGTAGATCGCAACGGAAGCGTTGACACAACATAGAGGAAGTAGTCGTACGTCTTCTTCCCGATCCGACCGATCCAAGCACCGTTACTCCGGCACCTCCGAGTTCTTAGCACACGTACAGCTCGATGACGATCCCCGGACTCCGATCCAGCAAAGCTTCGGGGAGGAGTTCCGTCAGCACGACGGCGTGGTGACGATCTTGATGTACTACCGACGCAGGGCTTCGCCTAAGCACTACAACGATATGATCGAGGTGGAATATGGTGGCAGGGGGCACCGCACACGGCTAAGGAACGATCACAATGATCAACTTGTGTCTAGAGGTGCCCCCTGCCCCTGTATATAAAGGAGCAAGGGGGGAGAGGTGCGGCCAGCCTTGGGGCGTGCCAGGAGGAGTCCTACTCCTACCGGGAGTAGGACTCCCCCCCAATCCTAGTTGGAATAGGAATCCTCAAGGGGGAAAGAGAGAGAGAGGCGGCCGGCCACGTCTCCTAGTCCTAATAGGACTAGGGGAGGGGGGAGGCGCGCGGCCACCTTGGGCTGCCCCCTTCTCCTTTCCACTAAGGCCCACTATGGCCCATATGATTCTCGGGGGGTTCCGGTAACCTCCCGGTACTCCGGTAAAATCCCGATTTCACCCGGAACACTTCCGATGTCCAAACATAGGCTTCCAATATATCAATCTTTATGTCTCGACCATTTCGAGACTCCTCGTCATGTCCGTGATCACATCCGGGACTCCGAACAACCTTAGGTACATCAAAATGCATAAACTCATAATAACTATCATCGTAACGTTAAGCGTGCGGACCCTACGGTTCGAGAACAATGTAGACATGACTGAGACACATCTCCGGTCAATAACCAATAGCGGGACCTGGATGCCCATATTGGTTCCTACATATTCTACGAAGATCTTTATCGGTCAGACCGCATAACAACATACGTTGTTCCCTTTGTCATCGGTATGTTACTTGCCCGAGATTCGATCGTCGGTATCCAATACCTAGTTCAATCTTGTTACCGGCAAGTCTCTTTACTCGTTCCGTAATACATCATCCCGCAACTAACTCATTAGTTGCAATGCTTGCAAGGCTTAAGTGATGTGCATTACCGAGAGGGCCCAGAGATACCTCTCCGACAATCGGAGTGACAAATCCTATTCTCGAAATACGCCAACCCAACATCTACCATTGGAGACACCTGTAGTACTCCTTTATAATCACCCAGTTACGTTGTGACGTTTGGTAGCACCCAAAGTGTTCCTCCGGCAAACGGGAGTTGCATAATCTCATAGTTATAGGAACATGTATAAGTCATGAAGAAAGCAATAGCAACATACTAAACGATCGGGTGCTAAGCTAATGGAATGGGTCATGTCAATCAGATCATTCAACTAATGATGTGACCTCGTTAATCAAATAACAACTCTTTGCTCATGGTTAGGAAACATAACCATCTTTTGATTAACGAGCTAGTCTAGTAGAGGCATACTAGTGACACTCTGTTTGTCTATGTATTCACACATGTATTATGTTTCCAGTTAATACAATTCTTAGCATGAATAATAAACATTTATCATGATATAAGGAAATAAATAATAACTTTACTATTGCCTCTAGGGCATATTTCCTGCACCCCCGCCCCGGGGATCCTTGGCCCGCGCCCCGCCTCTCACCAGGCCCTTTTGGCCGCGCCCCAGCCGGGTGCTCTGGGCGTCTACGGCGGGCCACCCACCCCACCCGCTGCCTCTCCATACGCCGCCTTCGGCCCGTACAGTGCCCCGCAGCCCTCTCCTGGTGCGTGGGACTGGGCGCTCTTAGCAGCGCTGCAGCAGCCGCCTCCCTACTCTGGTGGTGGCGGCGATTGGTTTATGGACTCCGGCGCCACAGCTCATATGTCCGCTCATCCGGGTAACCTCTCATCCGTCTATCCTACTTCTACTTCATCCCGGATCATCATCGGTAACGATGTTGGTCTTCCTATATCGCATGTTGGCTCTGCCAGTTTTCCCTCTACATCTCGACCTCTTTCTCTTAATAATGTCATTGTCTCTCCTGATCTAATTCAGAACCTTGTTTCTGTTCGTAACCTTTCTTGTGACAATTCTGTAACTGTGGAATTTGACGAAGTTGGGTTTTCTGTTAAGGACGCTCGCACCAGGATGATTCTTCACCGCTGTGATAGTCCCGGCGATCTCTATCCAGTTCAGTCGCCGTCATCTCCGGGTGGTCCTCGAGCTCTCTCTGCTGGCGTCGACCTTTGGCATGCTCGTCTTGGGCATCCTAGCACTCCTTCCCTTCGTCAAATAATGCGAGGATTTCCTTTTTCATGTAATAAAACGGCCGGTCACTCATGTGAAGCCTGTCGGTTAGGCAAACATGTTCGCCTTCCTTTTAGTTCATCCTCCACAGTTGCTTCTTTTCCGTTTGAGTTAATTCACAGCGATGTATGAACCTCTCCAGTACCCAGTAATTCTGGTTATCTTTACTATCTTGTTATACTGGATGATTACTCTCACTTTGTGTGGACGTTTCCTCTTCGTAGGAAATCTGATGTTCCTGCCGCCCTCATTGCATTTTGTGCTTATGTGTCCACACAGTTTGGGCGGCCCATCCTCGCACTTCAGACCGACAACGGAAAAGAGTTCGACAACCTCACCATTCGCCATCTTATTTCCTCTCATGGCACCGTGTTTCGCCTCATGTGTCCATATACCTCCCAGCAGAATGGCCGTGCCGAGCGCATCTTACGCACCCTCAATGAGTGTGTGCGTACCCTTCTTTTCCATGCCTATATGCCTTCTCCGTTTTGGCCTGATGCCCTCGCCACCGCCACCCTCCTCATCAACCTCCGACCATGTCGTCCGCGCTGGAACTATGCACCACACCATCTTCTTTATGGCACTCCTCCTTCCTACGACGGCCTCCGCATCTTCGGTTGTCATTGCTACCCCAACACTACCGCCACCGCACCTCATAAACTCGCTCCTCGCTCCGTTCCATGTGTCTTTCTTGGTTACCCGGCCAACACTAAGGGTTATCGCTGCTATGACCCCGTGTCTCACTGTGTCATCACCTCCCGGCATGTGTACTTTGATGAGCTTGTTTTTCCCTTTGCACAGGAACAGGTGGCGCCCTCTCCATCCACCCCGACGGGCCCCCCTCCGCGCTGTCGCCAGCCGCCGGCCTTGGGTGCTCCGGCGCCCCGCGGTGCCTTCCTCTAGATCGGAGCCGTCCGCGGTTCCCTCTGGCTTGACGCCCCCATCGCCTCTGCTTGATGGGTCGGCCTCGCCCGGAGCCGCGTCGACGCCGTCTCGATCTCCATCCATGCATGCTGGGCCGCATGCAGGGCCCCATGCTGGGCTGCCTGCCAGGCCGCATGCAGGGCCAGCCTCGCCTGGCGCTGCACCGACATCGCCTCGGTCCTTCGACGCTCCAGCGTCGCCTGGCGCTGCACCGACGCCGCCTCATTCTCCCAACGCTGCGGCCCCGTCTCCGGCTTCGGCGGCCTCGCCGCCCTCCCCCGCTGCACCGGCCCTGTCGGATGGGTCGGTCTCTCCCGGGGGCGCACGTGCCGCTTCACCGCCCCCTGCGGCCGGCCCCGTGACGCGCTCGCGTGCCGGTATTTTCCGCCCGAGCTCGCGTTACTCTGCGGATGAATATGTCTGTACCGCCTCGACGTTCGCCCCCTCTCCGTTGCCATCTTCCGTTCGGGCCGCTCTTCGCGATCCCCTATGGATGGCCGCGATGCAGGAGGAGTTCTACGCTTTGCAGCGGAACCGGACTTGGCAGCTTGTTCCCCGGCCCCGGCACGCCAACATGATCACCGGGAAGTGGGTCTTCAAGCACAAGCTTCGTCCCGATGGCACTCTAGACCGCTATAAGGCGCGGTGGGTCGTTCGTGGCTTCCGGCAACGCGTCGGCGTGGACTTCACCTACACTTTCGCTCCGGTTGTTAAGCCCGGGACGATCCGCACGGTTCTACAGCTTGCGGTCTCTCGTGCCTGGCCGGTTCACCAGATGGACGTATCCAACGTCTTTCTTCATGGTCATCTCGAGGAGCAGGTCTTCTGTCAGGAGCCCACTGGGTTCGTTGATCCGGCGTGTCCCGATCATGTGTGCCTGCTTTCCCGCTCACTGTATGGGCTCAAGCAGGCTCCTCGTGCCTGGTACCAGCGCATCGCAGCGTTTCTTCATCAACTCGGCTTCCGCTCTACCCGCTCTGATGCTTTGCTGTTTGTTTATCACCAGGGCACCGACACGGCGTACTTGCTTCTTTATGTTGACGACATCATCCTGACAGCATGCACTTCTGAGCTTCTTCGCCAGCTTACTGATCGTCTCCGTGCTGAGTTTGCCATCAAGGATTTTGGGACCTTTGCACTACTTCCTCGGTGTTGAGGTGGTGCGTCATCCTGATGGTTTCTTCCTTCATCAGCGGAAGTACGCTCATGAGCTCCTCGACCGTGCTGGAATGCTTAATTGCAAACCGGCCGCCACTCTGTCGAAACGAAGGCCAAGCTCTCCGCTACTGATGGTACTCCTGCCTCGGATGCTGCTTTCTACCGGTCCATTGTTGGTGCTCTTCAGTACCTCACACTCACACGACCGGAGCTCCAGTATGCTGTTCAGCAGGTTTGCCTACATATGCATGCTCCTCGAGACGTTCACTGGACTGCTGTTAAGGGGATTCTCCGCTACATCCGCGGTGCTATGGATCTTGGTCTCACTCTGCGCGCCTCCACTGCCACTGATCTGGTCGCCTACTCCGACACCGACTGGGCTGGCTGCCCGGACACCCGTCGCTCTACTTCGGGTTACTGCATATTCCTTGGACCGTCCCTGGTGTCATGGTCGTCCAAACGGCAGCCTACTGTTTCGCGGTCTAGCGCTGAGGCTGAGTACCGCGCTGTGCCAACGTCGTTGCTGAGTGTTCCTGGCTTCGTCAGCTCCTTCACGAGCTCTCGTGTCCTGTTGATAAGGCCACGGTAGTCTACTGCGACAACGTCTCCGCCGTCTACCTCTCCGCCAACCCAGTTCATCATCGTCGCACCAAGCACATTGAGCTTGATATCCATTTTGTTCGGGATCAGGTGGCTCTTGGTCACGTTCGTGTTCTACACGTTCCCACCTCCCAACAATTTGCTGATATTATGACCAAAGGCTTGCCTACGACGTCTTTTGAAGAGTTCCGGTCCAGTCTCTGCGTCAGTAATGGTGTCGCTTCGACTGCGCGGGGAGGGGGGGGGGGGAGGGGGGGTGTTGAGATATGTATTGTGGTTTGCATCCTATTCCTCTACAGTCACTGTGTTGTTTTCGCCCCTGCGTCTATCATTGGCCGCATCGGGTGTTTGCTATATTAATATAACGAAGCGCAAGCCTGTTTCGAGACCTTATGAACCGGCCAACCTTTCCAGGAATCAAACTGAAGAATCTCGCCGTGATCGCTAGCCGTGGACATGGCGAGCCCTTTTCGTGCCCCGCACATGTGGTGGGCATCAGAAACGGATAATGGGATTGAGAGCAGGGGAGGCTTTGGTGCCGTCCATACCTCAGATCAGATATAAAGCTGGCGCCACAACATGATCATGATGATGATGATGAGCAAGGCGGTTAGGCATCCTTCGCGTCCCGCGGCTCCCATGCTCTGTCTATCGTCCATGCTCACCACACATGCATGTGCGCGCCGGCCGGCCTCTCGAGTGCGCATGAGAGATAGTAGGATCTTGCATTCCCTGCCCTGCCCACGATCCGGATAGGGTCTGGGACTTGACATAACATGCATGGAGTGCGGAAGCTTGCGCTAGGCATGCATGCTGTCCCTGGAGCACTTTGCAGCACGCATATCCTATCCCCAAAGCATTGTGCCATTGTGGTCTTGATCAATGCAATCTTGCCTCGCCTTTTCTAGGGGACAGGAATTGACTCTACGGTCTGTACTAAAGGGTTTTAGGGCCGGTGTTGTGAACGCAAGGATTGCCCTAGGACGGAGCCAAGGGGAACAGCATTGGATGTGCAATGTGTTGTTGTAGCACTATGTAAACTGGAAGCATTAGCTTCAATGTCTCTCGATTCATCATCCGTCCGTCCGTCCATCTTGGATTGGAATCCTCAGAGCCAAAGCATTCATGCGATGCCGCAGCTGGGATCTCGTTGTTTTCTGCCGAAAATGAGGATCGCATGCCTCTCATGTTCCGGTGAGAAGTTCTCCCTAGAGTCTTGAGCCAGACAGTTTTCAGGTCTAGTCTTGTGGATGGTGTACCGTGAAGCCGAATTTCTCGCCGTTGATCGAACGAAAGCAATGGCTGGGGCTTGGATACGCAGAGACTCTTGTCAGTGCATCGCACCATGACGGGACAGGGAGTACCGTTTCGTGCGGTACGTACGTTGACCCCAGCCGGTCGAGAGCAACAGCTAGCTGCTGCTGCGCTCCAAAACTGAACGCCCAACGGTATGCGTGTCTCCGGTATAAATACTCGTACCACCGTAATTTTTCTTTTTGGCGGGAGACTCGTAGCGTACCATGCATGCATCATCAATCCCTGCAAAAAGTGTGCGTACTGTAGGTGTAGGAATGCATGCACCCGCACACACAGACGCTGGCATAGTTTTACGGTGGATGTTACGCTGGCAGCCTCTTGGTCCTCAACACGAGCACCGGCTAGCTCAGCTGCCATCGGCGGAGTTAAATGACAGCGCTCTCGTCGACTGTTGGATAAGACCAGCCAACGGCGGCTAAATTTTATGTTTTTGACTCCTTTCTGAAACTTAACCGAAATCTGATCCTAGTTTGAAAAAATTTCAGGATCTGATCCTTTTACTGCAACCAAGATTCATGGCGGTAGGGTATAACAGCATATCGCCAAGGTCTCTGACGATAGGGTTGCATGTGGGAACAATGTCACATTTGAACAGGACCCATGCACGTTACGGCACCGGCCACCAGCAAAACTTGCACGGAATTCGTCCTATCGCTGTGCTGTGCCACATGGCCATGGGGGACCTGACGCGAACGGAGCGCGTCAGCGCAGCCGAGCAGCACTCCACCCCACGATCAATAGCCTCAAAGGCACAGACAGATCCCTCCCGGCGCGGCACTTGGTACGGAGGGAGACGACGAGCAGAGCAGCAGCACCCGGTCTGAGACGACGGCCTCTCTCGCCCGCCGCGTGCGCACCGTCATCGCGCGCCGAGCAGGAGCAGGCAGCGGTACAGCCGGCCTAGCTGTCGCGCGATGGCGACGGCGACGGCGCCGCGCCCTGACCGGACATCCTTTCCGGGCCGCCGGGGTCGGCGTCCCCGGTTGCGGAAACATCCGTCCGTCCCCGTCCCGTCCCGCCCCACCCCACCCCACCCCACCCCACGGCGCCAAAGCCCAACCCGGTAGCATCTCGGGCACCCTGGTTCTGAAAGCGACGGCGGCTGCCATTCTCATGCTCCGTCGTACAGCAGGAACGGACCCGGAGCCGAGAGATATCCCCGTGCTTTGGCCCGCCTCATGCAACGCCGGCGCTGACGCAACGCTGGTGCCACGAGATGATGCTCATGGCCTCAACGATCCATTGCCTACGTGTAGACGTGTAGACTGTGCAGTGGGATGTATGTGCCTCCACGCCATGGCTTGAGATTGACCGGCGGTAATGGCCACTTGGCCAGCGCATGCACCATACAGCTACCGATATTGCAATACGGCCCTTCTGTTCTGTTTGCTTTACTCTCTCTCTCTCTCTGTGAGAGAGAGAGAGAGAGAGAGAGAGAATCTGTTTGTTTAAATAAATTACTGTTATTACTGCACTCTAGTGGAACCGTGCGCAGTCAGACACAGGCGAGTACTCGCCGCGCGCATGCCGTTTTTCGCTGCAATAAAGAATTCAGCAGAGATCTTGCGCCCCTGAACCACATAGTCTGTCGACGAGGACGACGAGCTGCTCGTAATCACTCGCTATAAAGCGCTCTGCGCGATCTCTCTCCTCCCGTCGAGAGATCTGGCTTGGCTTCTGGCCGGCTGGCTGGATGGGGCCTAATCCAAATTTGAGTGCCCACGTGTGGATGTGCCCTGCGCGCCACTCCCTTTTGTTACCATCAAACACGACAAAAATAAGAGATGTGGTAGTACGTGGACGCCCGTGGAATCGGAACGATTGGTAGTATTAGTCTAGCTAAGCTTTGCTGTTTAGTCCTAGTTGTTTCTAGCTACTCAGTTTTTTACACTGCAGTTAGAGACTTTTTTTTCGAAACGGAAGCAAAAGATCTTCCCCGTCCATTATATAAGAGGAGGGTAGAGTTTGGAATTTTTACAAGCGTCCCTGC
Source organism: Triticum monococcum (assembly GCA_034509565.1). Taxonomy (NCBI): domain Eukaryota; kingdom Viridiplantae; phylum Streptophyta; class Magnoliopsida; order Poales; family Poaceae; genus Triticum; species Triticum monococcum. The sequence goes on along the minus strand of CM067844.1, from coordinate 577,926,901 downwards.
AAAACGGCATGGCAATCACTCTCGTACAACGAGACGCCCTATAGTTGCAGTTAGAGGCTGATGGACAGGGGCTAGTGGCCTAGTGGGTGGCGATACTTGGTCGACATTGATCATACGTGTTGCTTGCTCTGAGCCTTCTATTCAAAATATCTACTAGTTCTAGAAGAGAAGAGAGGAGTAGATGCTTCCACTCATCGGCTCAAAGATGGTGGTGTCGCCTGGACGGAGAGGTTGACTTCAACGCTTGCAAACCTCAGAGATGTAGCTAGGGTGCCATCATGACAGTGCAGCAGACGCATGTGGCGCAAAAAAGATCTCACACTCGCTCGTGTTTTCCTTTCTTTCCCCTCAGGTTTTTGTTTCCCACTGCGCTGACAGCTCAAAAGCGGGGAGCAACGACAGGCACTGCAGCCATGGTGAAGTGAACACAGGACACACGCGGAAAAGCTACTGGCTACCAAAACTAATCTGAAGAAACTCAACCTCAAGACACGAAAAAAAGACTCTCGCAACGCAACGCAAACTCATTCTATTCTATTCTTCTCCTAGCTGCCCGTCTCCTCCCGGCTTCCAAGAACGGAACGGAGCAGAGCAGCCGCATAACGCCCTACGGCCTGGCCAGCACCAACGGCGACGTCCGGCCTCACCACCTCTCCATCTTGTCACCCCCGTCCCTGCACGCCTGCTGCAAAAATCCCAAAAATATTTGAGTTTCTACGGCTGAAATGCTAGTTGTGTTCGTGGGAGCACGGGAAAAGGCCGGGAGAATGGTCACCTGTCGTGTGGGCATCGGCTTGGTGGCAGGGGCAGGGGAGTACTGCGCCTGCAGGTAGCTGCCCAGAGGAGATCCGCTCAAGGGAGACTGCGATGGCAGAAGAAAATATGCTACGCGAATTAGCAGCCAGCATAAGCAGGAAATTAGTTATGCGACGTTAATGCGGCTTGACGCTGGTGCGCACCTCGAAGCCCGTCGCGGAGAAGAAGGTGGAGGAGAAGTCGGCTGCATTGCTGAACTCCATCGTCGCGCCGGTCGCGCCGCCGTAGCCATTGGCCTCCGGCGAGCCCATCACCTGCTGGATGGCTAATGCGTGTTAGAAGAACTCGGTGGAACGGAACGCAGATTGGACTGCACAAGCACGTACCTTGGAGTGCTTGAAGAAGGCCGGCGAGCTGGCCGTGTCCTCGAGCAGAGTCGACGCGACGGCGGCGGCCATCTTGCCCTGCCGCCTCGCCGCCGCAGGCTCCGCCGTCCTACGCCTCCTCTCCGCGCGCTGTGCATTGGCCTGCGCGGCGGCGCCTTCGTCGGAGCCGGCCGAGTACTGGTGGCGCGGGCCGGAGGAGGCGTCGGAGATCATGGACAGGTCGTCCTCCTCCGCGTCCTCGGAGCGGCAGGACGAGCGGCACCGCTGCCCCTTGCCGCCGTGGAGCCGCGCGGTGGTGCCGCCGCGGGAGTAGGAGGAGGTCTCGTCGTCCAGGTAGGTGGTCCAGCCGGACTGGCAGCCGCTGCTGCACTCGGAGCTCGCCGCCGCGCCCATGACCGCGTCCTCCCCCGTCATCATCCCGTGCGCTCCTCCCCTCCTCGCCACGGACGCACATGCACTGACTGGTGGTGTACACCGCTCGCTATCTAATACTACGCTGATGTGATGAGCTGCTCCCGAGCTAGCAGCAGTACGCGAGTGTTAGCGCGTACTAAGTAGAGCGGGCGGAGGGGGACGGCCCCACGCGTCTGTGGCGGGAGTGAACCTTGGTCTCAGTGACAGGTGGGGGGAGGGGAGGGGAGGCATCACGTGGAGTACAGCGAGGCGGCAACGGGGGGTGGACGGGACGGGCCGTCATTGCCCGGGCGCGGTACTGTTGCGTGGTCCGCGGCGGCCGAATCATTCCCGTGACGGGGAGCAAACGCGACGCGCGCCGGCTTGAACTCGTCTGGCTCCGCCCGCCCGTCCGATCTCTGTCCTCCGGTTTCTCTCTCTCTCGCCGGCGGACGAGCGACGTCCGTCGATCCCTGCGCGCGGCGCGTTGTGGATGCTGGGCTGGGTCGGGCGGCGGGCCGGATTGCACAGTGCTGGTGTTGTCAGGCGCCGCACGGACGCACGGTGGATGTTGCCTCGTTTCGTCTCACTCGCGCGGACGGGTGCAAACTGTCCCATTTTTTTTTCAGTCTTGTTAGTCTCGGTCGACTGCGGCTTCGTTAAGTCTCAGTCCATGCTATTCATAAGATTTATGTTTGACATCCGTGTAAACTTCTCTTTTCAGTTTTTTCTTTCTCTTGCATATTATGTCATTTGACTAAGACTTAATTAAATCTTAGTCGATTGAGACCTAGTTATATCTTTTTTTGACCTTTTACAAAAGATTAGAATGAATTAACGCCAATTTAAAACATTTTTAGGATCTATCATTTTTGGTGATCATCCATCGTGTACATTGTGTTGCACGCGAGACATCATGGTCAACACCTATGTGTTGGTCGCCGTTCGTGTACCATCCAACGTGGCATCACATGAAACGCCAAGGATCATAGTGTTTTACCCTGCCTAGAAACACCGTACACCATGGTGTTTCGATATAGGCCGCGACGCAACGTGAAGAAGACATAATAACCCGCAGTTGGCTGCGTGTGGAGTCCACTCTACTTGCAGTCCCCAATCGGCCACCTACCTAGGCAGTGAAGAACATAGGGGAGGTCTCTCTCTTCCCATCTCAAGACCTCCTCAAATCCCCATCAAATTGAGTTTTATTTTTCATGGATCTTTTCCCTCCCCTTTGCTTTAGGTGGTCTTCACCTTAAGACCAGTGGAAGGTCCTGGAAGATTCTGAAATATTCCAGAACCTCCACGGACCGCCCCTTTGGCTGAGCCCAAGTTGGGGCTGCCACATAGGCCTAACTGCCCAAGAGTCCCCCCTCCCTATCCTGGAGGCCAAAACTCCTTCCGCGCCTAAGAATTGTCCCTCTTGACTTCACGTTTGGCTATGTCCAAAAGACCTAGGCTATTCCCAAAATAATCCCCTTTGTCGGTCATGAAATTTCTTTCAAGCAAGTGTCCATTTATGTTATCATTAAATGTGGCTAGAAAGTGTGAAAATGTTATTCCAAGTCTCGGTGAGGTCTTCCTGTGGCATGTGCCAAGGTTTTTGTGACTGCGAAAGGGTCACAAAAGTTATTAAAAACTCATGGGTTCCATAGCGGTCAGATGATACAGAGCTCCTTCCGGCTGTGCATGAGAGTAAGCTGATATATGGTCACCTGAAGCCCCTATATGTGAAAGTACCATAGCAAAACTTGTGATGTCTTTCTCCCTATTGCAATGTTGGTGTTGTAGTCATCTAAAGTGTCCCAGTTTTCACTGTCGGGAGAAGTGATGATTTGGTTTGTTGTACGTTTGGTTTTGCTTCTGTTTGTTAGGTTGATGTTGTCCCTTGATTGGTCGACGAACTATGTATGGCTTGTTTGCCCTTTTCCCCTATTTATGTATTGAACATGCAGCTCTGCTGCATGGTTCAGAAAGACCTATGGTTTCTTCTTTTTTGGGAACGCCCAATTTGAATAAAAAATGAGTTTTTGTCACAGGGCGACTCTAGTTGAAATAAATCCCGAGTTAGAAATGACTACATAATTCATTACTTGGACTAAACAATGTAAAAAAACTCATATATTTCTTGACAGATGGGGTAATGAAAGATTTTAGTTTTGCTATGTGTAAATTGCCTGGATCATTTTTTGGGTAAGTCACTTTTTCTTCTACCGGTACTTGATTTTTTAAGTACTTTTCTCAACTCGAGCTCAAATGCACCTAGTGTCAACAATAAAATCAAAACAAATAGAAAAAATATTAAAAACTTCTATTTTTTGGAAAACTTTAGGAAATGTTTGTAGTGTTCGCAAAGTTTAATCATGAAATCCACATTGGTAAAAATCATGGCAAAAAAAATCTCCAAAATGCATTCAAAAGTATCATTTTCGGAGCATCAATTTGTTCGCCGAGACATCCACGAATGTGATTTCATGATGAAAGTTTTCCAGCACTCCAACATTTTTTAATGTCTGCCACAAAAAAGCAGATTTTTGAAAATATGTTGACTATTTGTTTTCAAATTTACCTTTCATCCAAGAGCATATGAGCTTATGGATAATTAAAAATATGTGCGTAAATTATATTATAGTGCAAAATTGCACTATTATTTGCTTATTTTTGAAAATATCTTGACTATATTTTAAAATTTACAATATTTGTGTAAATTATACTATAGTGCAAAATTGCACTATTGTATGCTTATTTTTTCATTGATCAAATTATGTGATTGCAGTACAAATTGTGTGCCAAAATTCTATAATTTGTTTTCAATTTTATTTTATTTTTATGGGTAATACCAATGCCACTAATTCATTTCTTCTTACGATTTTTTTCCTGAAAATCTCATTATTATACGCCTATTCTGACATATTATAAAATGCACAATTTATGTGTAAATATATGTGCAAAGTTTGTCATTTTGTGTTTTTTCTCATCTTCTTTCTTATAGTGGTATAATACCAATGCCACTAATTCATTCTTTATTACTCCCTCTATTTCTTTTTGATTTGCATATAAGATTTGGTCAAAGTTAAACTTTGTTAACTTTGACTATACTGATAGAAAAAAAATCAAGACTCACAATATGAAATCAATGTTGTTAGATGCATCATGAAATTAATTTTCATACCATATAGCTTTAGTATTGTGGATGTTAATATTTTTTTCTAAAAGGTTGGTCAAACTTACAGAGTATAACTTTGACCAAATCTTATCTGCAGACTAAAAAAACAGGTAGTAGAAACTTTGTTATTTTTATTTTATTATCGTTTTATTTTATTTTATTTCTTTCTTTATGGTTAATACCAATCCCACTAATCCATTCCTTATTAGAAAACTACTTTCTTTTTGTGCAAAAATTTCCACTATTGTATGTTTATTCTTGAATACAATAAAAAGTGTGTTTCTTTCTAATTTGTGTGCAAACTTTACCATTATTTGCTTTAATTTGTTTCCTTCTAGAAGGGTGATCCAGTGCTACTAATTCATTCAATGAACATGCAATACATGGATCGACTACATATATTAGTGTTGTCGCATTTTCCATCTCTCACAGACGCGAACACATGCACACACACACACATAGTTGATGGCACACACATATGATCACACGCACACGAGCACATGGGCACACAATACACGTCCACAGACGTGCATATGCGAAGAAAAATTAGACACGCATACGTTGAACTAGCTAGCTATACTGGCACATAAGAGCATCTATGACCTCACGGAAGAAGGCATCTGACTCTTCATCAGGTCTGTCGGAGTGGCTGCTCGTACCGGACATGGTAATCGAAGATCGGTAGGGGAACGGATTGAAGAAAGGGAGGAGAGTAGACGGAGAGCGGAGCGAAGTGAGCTAGGGTTAGCTCCGGGTGGGGATTTTGTGGGGTGGAAGTGGGGTCGTGGTGGGCCAGCATGCATGGGCCGGCCTAACATGGCGGGCATGCCCGAGCCGTCCCATATCCACCCTACATTTAGGCTGGATACGAGGGGTGCCCGGTTGGATATTTTTTTTCAACCGGTCAGCGATCGGTCTGGCCTTCCGGGAATTTAAGGGAGGTGTGAGGCGCCCGACTGTAAATGTTCTAACACTAGTACTTTGACTATAGCTAGCATCCAGTGCATGCCCTCCAAAAAAAATTGACGGACCCTAAAACTATTTTTAGGCGACTTACATATAGCCAAGGCCGAAAGATTTAACTCAATCCCGAGTGCTCTCCCGTGTCAATTATGGGGTACATAAATTGGCAGCTTGCAATAACAGGAATCAGAGAGAAAAGTAAAGCGGTGTGGGGAATGAACCAGGGCTGGCCTTTAGTTTTGGTCTGGTGGTGTCCGTCGAAATGAATAAGCCCTAGCTGTTGGCGAAGCTCGCAGTTGGAGAAAAGCGCACCAACCGGGCTTGCTCGAGCAGATTCACTGGCCTGGCCTTGTCTGCGCACGGGAAAGAGAATACGACAGCAGTGGGTGGGCAGGTGCCCGCCAAACAGGAAACCGATTGGACCATCTCGGCCCAACCTGCCGCAGGTGTTTATGATCTCTGCTCAGGGTTTAGCATTTCGACCCCTCGTCAGCGGAGCCGGAGACAAGCTGCTGTAGCAAACCCGACCTGATGGTGCATCGGAAGGGCTCAGCTAAGGTCGCCCTAAAGTGCTTAGGCCAATCACTTTGACTGGCACCGGCTGGCCAATCTTCCCAGACACAGCAATGAATTGGCATTATGGTGCAATGGATGCATGCACGTACGTCGCAGCAGCTTGAAACCATGACAGTCACAGCACATATGCATCGCTTAATTAGCATGAATGGCTTCTTGCAATCTGCTTCTGCTCTGCAGGCGCCGCGCCGGCCCTGCGCCACGGAGTTAGAGTCGAGTAAAGCCTCTGGTTCCCTGACGGTGGAGTAAAGCCTCTTGATCTGCTACCGGACATGAGACAGCTGGGCGCGCGAGACCCCTCGACCGGAACAGTGGCGCCGATCAAGGCGCGCAGAATCATCAGCAGTCAGTGCCAAGAGCGCGCGGCGCTGGCAACAGGCGGGATCGGCGAGCGAGGGTACGTCGCCCGCCGCATGTGCGCCCGTCGCCGGAGGGCACAGGCGAACAGATAGAGACCAGGCACATGCGCGGTGCATGCACAGCGAACGCTGCGCTGCAGCCGCTTGCCGGCGCCGGTGCCAGCTATAGCTGGACCAGGACGGGTGGCCCGTGGCCGTGGGCGTAGCTGTACTTGTACTTGTACATGTACGCGCGCTCGTCGCAGCGGATGCATGGGCGGATGGATGCCCGGCAGCGCGCCGGAGAGCGTCGCGCGGGAGTCAGAGACCGTCTTCCCGGTCCCGCCGCTGCCGTGCATTCATGCGCGCGTTGATGGAGTCGCTTCTGTTCCCATCTGCGCCGCATTACACATGCACAGTCCGAAGACTTCATGAGCGAACCCCAGACGTACCACGTACCAGCCTAGCATGATTCAAAATCATCACGAGACACCTGTTTTTTCTCCCTCTCTCTCACGGAGATTTGAACGTATATATACGGGGGAACAGTGCCATGAAAAACTTGGTTGGGTGGGCGGGCCAACGCCGGTACCAGTTACAGATGGATGCCAATCAAGTATCTCTGTTGCATGCACACATGCATCTGATTTCTGATCTGGTGCCGGTGCCTGTGCCTGTGTAACGACAATCGCTCCAGACTTGAGTTGTCCAGCTGTTATACTAGCAGGCGCGCCGGCCGGAGCCACTGTTCACGCGCTAGGGTTAGGGCAGAGCAGTGAGCACCTGGCACGCACGCGACAGCGGAGCCATGCATGCGCTGCCGGCCGCGGGCGCGTAAATCGGCACGGCTCCACATGTTTTGTCTGAGCCGTGGAGGACGGGGCCCATCGCCATGCATGCGATGCACACGCTCCTTAACTAACGCCGATCAGATCGGATCAGACGGGCATTGAACCTGCACGTGCGACGTCGTACGGCCTGCGTTCATGCACAGCTCCGACCTGTTGCCGTCGCATGCACGCATGCATGGCGTGGAGCCGGGCCAGCGCCATGTGTGAACCGTTGACACGTGCTTTGACGTCGATCCGGTCTTGGATGTCGCTGCTGCTCTTCTTGACTTGATGAGGAGCTTAAAGCATACTGTGGGGAATTGAATTTGAATTAACTGGGAAGAGTACGGCCGGTTATGTATGGTGTATACAAGTTCACATACACACGCGTACGTAGAGGCGTGTATGTGTTGGATTGGCTCTGTCGTTTGATAATACTTCTTTCTAGCACAACATTCCTACTTTAGCTTCACCAATATGTTTCAGCGTCTCCATACGTTCCACATGCGACACAGGCTCGCCATACCAGCATATCGGGCTCGGCCATGTCTTATTTCTCATTTGCATGATTGCTTCCGCTCCAAATTTCAGTTTTGGCACCACCATAGACCTTACTTACCTTCAAATCCCTTTTTACTTTTTCTGAGGGAGATGATACACTAATGTCTCAACCAATGTATCGGTGTATGCTGCCATGCTGGGCAGCTGGGGAGAGAACAAGGTTAAGTGGAGCAATCTTGAAGGTTGTGAGCCTAATTGGTTTTGTGCCAGAAGTTGGCATACAATTGTTTGCAGTTGTTCTCGCCCATCTCTCAAACAATTGTCATGTTTTGGCAACGTTTGGTTTCACCATTTTTTGGCATACATGCTCCGTGCAAGCTCATAAAGATAAAGTTGTTGGAAAGGCCTACATATCAGTCCGATGAGAGAGGATGAGAGAGTGTGTGGTTGAATAAATTACTAGATACTTTTCCTTATAAAAATGGTTCAGTTGTTTAGGAAGAAAGGGGGTGCAAACCATTGCACCAACCGCCAAAATATCAACACGTTTATGGTCGGTCACTTTTGATCACTCAGTCACTCTCCACTTACGAGGGATACACCCTCCTCAAGCAAAGGGTTATTGGTTAGAAAGGACGGCGGCCTCCATTCTTAATCTAAGAAGAGCCTACACTGGTAGAGAAAAGGCCTGTTGTCCCGGTTCGTAAAGGCCTTTTGTCCCGGTTTTTGAACCGGGACTAAAGGGTCGGTACTAATGCCCTGCCCGTTAGTCCCGGTTCAATCCAGAACCGGGACTGATGGGCCTTCACGTGGCCTGTGAGCGGAGTCCAGGCAGGAGACCCTTTGGTCCCGGTTGGTGGCATCAACCGGGACCAATAGGCATCCACGCGTCAGCATTTCTGTGGCTGGGGTTTTTGTTTTTGTTTTTGAATGGGGGGGGGGGGGGGGGGTGGGGGTTTTGGGGGGTTAATTTAGGTGTTTCATATATTGTGTTAGCTAGCTATAATTAATAGAGAGAAGTGTCCTTTCTTATGTCCGTGCTTGATCGACGCTACGTACTATACATACGTATAGAGAGGACTAGACACGCTAGCTAGCTAGTAAGCAAACGAAGGAAACAGAAGATCGTCATGAACATATATGCATACAGAGAGAGATGATATCGGCCACCTCTCCTTCTCCGAGAGATTGGTCGAACAACAAGTTCTCGTATATCTATCCGACACTACCGGCTACATATATACAATAATTATCTCTTACAAATATAATCATATGGACTCATGGTCCACATAGTATTCTCCGTCTTCAGCGATCACGTGGTCAAGAAAGAATGCCGCCAATTCCTCTTGAATTGCTCGCATGCGAGCTGGTGCTAGGAGTTCATCCCGCTTCCGAAACATCTAATTTGAATAAGGGGGTCAATACATATATATATATATGAATGAATGAAACTCAACACAAATGATGATAATGAAATAAAATTGTGAATGTTGTTATTTACGTACTTCATATTGTTCGTCAGTGTAGCCCCGCTCACAGGTCGTGTGGCGGATGGACTCGCAAACGTAGTATCCACAGAAATCATTCCCTTTTTCCTGCCACAACCACTTTACAAGAAATAGAGGTCAATCAAACTGATAAGCAAGAATGCCAAATCAATAGGAGATGCGCGGAACATACTACTATAGTACTTACTTTTGGGTGTCTAAATTGCAGCTTCTTCGGGAGTCCTGGAGCTTTTTTGGAGAATTTTTTCCAAACCCTGCCAGACAAAGAAAATAATTACTTGATATATCAGGAAATGAACAAAGTTGTTGATATGGTGGATAATGATCGATTTAACTTACTTCTCGATTATTTGAGTCATGTCCGCATAGTCCTGGGGATCTTTTCGTTTTGAGTCTAAGATAGTTACTAGTCCCTGCTCAAGCTTAATCTCTAGGAGAATATAGTGGTAACTGCACACACATGCATAACTCATCAATTACATTACTATAACCTTGACTAATATATATATATATATATATATATAAGGGAAACCGAATACACACAAGACAGTAACACTCACTTGAAGTTGTAAGGAAAGAGTATTATATCTTTGTTTTCATTTATTACCAACGATCGTAGCAAGTTGGCCTCGGTATCCGCGGCATGAAATTTAACCTGAATTGCATCTATGAGATATGTGTTAATGAACCCAATATCACCGACTTGTCTTTTCTTCAATTCGGCGATCTTCAATCTGCATAATATAGTGAGGATGATTATAAATACATGCAATGAAAGAGCTGAGCTATATAGAGAGACTTAATGACAGAAGTAGTACTACTTACAGACAGTAGCAGGTGACCGTTGTTTTATCGAGGGCCAATTGATTGAAAAACTAAACGAACTCCTCAAATGAAACAGGCAACAGTTCAATTCCAACGAGATCATGCTCCTTTTTAACTTTCACATACAAAGTACTCCTCCCCCAGAGTCTCTGCAGATTTTCAAGTACCAATCATGCAATCTTCGCATCATCGTTGATAGAGATCTTTCATATTTGACGAGAGGCTTCCCGTACTCGTATCTTTGTATCTGCACCTCCATGGATTCATAATGTACATCGTCGGGCAGGTAATCGACAAGATTGCTATAACCGGGCACCATCCTCGGATCATTAGCGACGTTGTCGCTAGGCACCTTGAGCGGGGGGCATGATTGCTTTGCTTGTTCGCCGAGCTGGGCAATTTGTTTCCCAGCTCGTCGTTCTTTCAGCCTTTGATCACTAACAGTACTTCCCGACCACTCCGCTTCGGCAAATTCCTTTCCAATAATGTGCTCATAGTTTCCTTTCGGCGGAGACTTGGGTGGTTTTGTCAGGGCAGCCAGAGTGCGCTTCGCTTTCACCGGATCTACCTTCTCCTCCGGAGGTGGATGTCTCTTTGCTTTCAACCCTTGAAACCAGTCATCCACTTCGGTTCGTGCGATCTCGGCGTTCTCCTCCGGGGTCCTCTCGTATGGTAACTTCTCTGGAGTCTTCAGAGAAGGAACAAATCTGTATTTCCTCCCGCCTCTGGCTGTACTGCTAGACGCCGGCAGAGCAGACGAAGCGGTTGTCTTCTTTACTTGCTTACGAGGCGGAGGAGAAGGACTACGACGCGCCGGAGCAGCCGGAGCGGCGGCAGGTCTCTTCCGCCCTTGCTGACGAGGCGGAGAAGGAGGAGGCTGGCTGCTCGGGCGCGTCGGCGCAGGCGGAGAAGGAGGCGGAGTGCCGCCACGCGCTGGAGAAGGAGCCGGTCGAGTGTCCTGATCATCACTCACCGGAGGAGGAGGAGGCGGTGGAGGAGGCGGAGTGCCCTGACTCGCCGGAGGAGGATGCGGTGGAGGAGGCGGAGTGCCCTGACTTGCCGGAGGAGGAGGAGGAGGCGGAGGCGTCCAGTTCGGAAGGTTGATGAGCTCCTTCCGCCATAGGCATGGAGTCTCCAGAGCAGACCCCACCCTAGTCTCCCCTTCACCGGTAGGGTAGTCAAGCTGGAGGTCCTCAAATCCCTCCGTTATTTCATCCACCATCACCCTAGCATATCCTTCTAGAATCGGCTGGCAGTGAAAAGTTGCGCCAGGTTCAGTAGGATAAACAGAGCCAACAGCCGCCTTGACCTTCAAATTCATCCATTGCGTCATAAGGTGGCAATTTTGAGACTCCGTGATAGCATCCACGGGATAGCTGGCAGAAGCCGTCAAGGCATGTTCCGGCTGAAGCAGCTCGGTGGAAGCCACGCTGCTTCTCCGCTGAGATGGCGGGGTAGCTTTGGGGGAAGCTTCGGTAGTACGTTTGCTGCGATTTGCTTCTCGTTCCTCTATCGCTTGTACCCTTGCTTGCAGCGCCTGCATTTGGGTCTGCTGCACTTTTTTCCTCCTCTCATGGGATTTGTAACCATCTGCGTTCGGAAACCCAACCTTCCACGGAGTGGAGTCTGGCGTGCCTCGTGTCTGTCCAGGGTGCTCAGGATTCCCGAGGGCCATTGTGAGCTCGTCGTTCTCTCTGTCTGGAAAGAATGTCCCTTGTTGCGCTGCTTCGATATACTGCTGAAGCTTCCTGGCTGGTATGTCCATTTGATCGTTCGTCCAAATGCACTTCCCTGTTACAGGGTCCAAGGTTCCGCCAGCCCCGAAGAACCAAGTCCGGCAACGGTCTGGCCAGTTAATTGTCTCTGGTTTGATCCCTTTATCAACCAGATCATTCCCAGTCTTGGCCCACTTAGGTCGGGCTACGAGGTAGCCACCTGACCCCGTGCGATGGTGATGCTTCTTCTTCGTAGCATTTTGCTTGTTTGTCGCCGACATCTTCTTACTCTTTTCCAATGTCTTGTGGGCCACAAATGCGGGCCAGTGATCTCTGATCTTCTCATGTCTTCCCTTGAATTATGGTGTCTCATTATTTTCGACAAACTTATTCAGATCTTTCTTCCACCTCCTGAATAGTTCTGCCATCCTCTTAAGAGCAAAAGACTTAATTAATTGCTCTTTAACTGGCTTCTCTGGATTATCCTCTGGCGGCAGGGTGAAATTTGACTTCAGCTCAGTCCAAAGATCATTTTTCTGCATATCATTGACATAAGACACCTCAGGGTCTTCTGTAGCCGGCTTAAACCATTGCTGGATGCTGATCGGGATCTTGTCCCTAACCAAAACCCCGCACTGAGCAACAAATGCGCTCTTTGTTCGGAGGGGTTCAATCGGTTGGCCGTCGGGAGCGATTGCTATGATCTCAAACTTTTCATCCGAACTCAACTTTTTCTTCGGGCCTCGTCTCTTTACCGAAGTTGTGCTCAATCCGGAGGGCTAGAAAAAAGAACAAAGACTTAATTAATATGTGTACATACCAAAACAATGAATGCATCAATTAGCTAGTCAGCAGAAGCTTAACTAATATATATACCTGGCCGGACTCGGTTCGGTCACCGGAGACGTCATCACGGTCTCCTTCTTGCACCGGCATTGGGTCACCGGAGCCGTCCTCATGGTCTCCTTCTTGCATCGGCATTAGGTCACCGAAGCCATCATAATCATAGCTAGCTACTTCCAGACCATCGGTGTCGTTGAGAAACAACGAGCAGACGGCATCACTTCCTCGTGCGATTATGTCCCCCAACAACTCTTCTTGTACTTCGTCTCGGGCGGTGTCCATAGTTTCTACAAATATTGACAACATGGCAATTATTATTCAAACATGACAGATGGATATATTAGTGACAAACATAGAACTAATATTAATTAGTGGCCTCGACGCTGCTTCTCTAGGGTTTGGGGTGGCCTCGACGCTGCTTCTCTAGGGTTTGGGGTAGCCTCGACAATGCTTCAAGGATAAAAAAAGAAGAGGAAGAAGAAAAAAAAGAGGAGAAGAAAGAATAGAGGAGTAAGAACTCATCTATTCTTTCTTCTCCTCTTTTTTTCTTCTTCTTCCTCTTTTTTTTATCGGGAACGAGGGTCGTCGAGGGTCACCGAGTGGTAGAGGAAACCCTAAATAGCAAGTATCGTGGGTGTGAGATACATGTGGCTGTCGGTGTCGGACACTACATCCACGTCCCACAAGTGACGTGGGCGTCGAAGCCCGCGCCACTTGTGGGACGTGGATGTAGTGTCCGACACCGACGGTACATGTATCTCACACCAACGATACTTTCTATTTAGGGTTTCTCCTCTACCGCTCGACGACCCTCGTTCCTGATAAAAAAAGAGGAAGAAGAAGAAAAAAAGAGGAGAAGAAAGAATAGAGGAGTATTCTTTCTTCTCCTCTTTTTTTTCTTATTCCTCTTCTTTTTTTATCCTCTTCTTTCTCTCATGTTCGACGACCCTCGACCCCTCGGCGACCCTAGACCCCTCGACGACCCTGGAACCCTCGACCCCTAGACGACCCTGGAACCCTCGAACCCTCGACCCTCTACCCTAGTTCCCGATTCTATTTTCTCTTCTTCTCCATTATTCCTTTCTTCTTCTCCTCTTCTTTTTCTTCTTTTTTCTTCTTCTTATTTATTTCTCCTTTTCTTCCTCTCCTCTTGTTCTTTCTTTCCTCTTCTTATTTTCTTCTTTCCTATCCTTCTTTTCCTTCCTTTCTTAATATCACTTAGCAAATTTTGCAACGATAGGGAGGGCGGGTGCTCCCGTGGTCTAAAATCCGTCTATGCACGATAGAAAATTCTGAAAAATACATCTATTATCCCTCAACGTCCCGCCTGATCATGAACAAAAAAATATGTGAATTAAAAAAACATCATGTTCTATGAACAAAAAAACATTATATTTCATCCACATTCGTGCATACATCATATATGGGATCATCTATGAAAAAACATCATATTCTATAAAAAAATCATTACATATATATAAAAAACAAGCATATATATATATATATAACAGCATCTATCTTTTGCATATATACATGAACATATATATATATATATATATATATATATATATATAAACAGAGAACATATATACATACAATCATATACTCACACATATACATATAATCTGAAAAAAACACCATATATACATGAAAAAACAGATCGAGGGGGGGGGGGGCGCCGGCCTAACAGGGCAGTGGCGGCTGGGCGGCGCGCGGCGCCAGCGCAGGGCAGGGGCGGCGCACGGCAGCCGCGCAGGGCAGGGGCGGCGGCCGCGCAGGACAGGGGTGCAGGGGCGCGGGACGGGAGGGGTTGTGCTCACAGGGGGCGGCGGCGACGGCGAAGGCGATCAGCCTGACGGCGTCGGTGGCGGCAGCGACGGTGAAGGTGATCAGCCTGACGGCGTCGGTGGCGATGGCGACGAGGAGGAGCAGGGGCGTCGGGCGGCGACGGCGACGAGGAGGAGCAGGGGGCGTCGGGGGAGAAGTGGGTGATTTGGTCGAAAACTGCTAAGTGTTGTATATATAGCAACAACATTGGTCCTGGTTCGTGAAACCAACCGGGACTAATGCCACCTTTAGTCCCGGTTGGTACCAACAACCGGGACCAAAGGCCTCTTTTCAGCAACCCAAAGGGCGGGAAGCGGCGGCCTTTGGTCCGGCACCAACCGGGACCAATGCCCCCTTTAGTCCCGGTTGGTGCCACCAACCGGGACCAAAGGCCTTGTGCTGCCCCACGCCCAAATGTTTAGTCCCACCTCGCTAGTTGAGAGGGAGCCGCACCTGTTTATAAGGTGCGGTGCGCCTTCCCTCTCGAGCTCCTCTCTAAAGCAGGCTTTCGGGCCCAACCGTGCAATGTGTGCCTGTGGGCCTACTGGGCCTCCCGCGGGCCTGAATCCTGGCCCATGATAGGGTTTCTAGTCGTATTCAGGCCGTGGGTGCCCAGTAAGTGGCACTTTTTTTGTGTTTTTGTTTTTTTGTTTCTACTTACAACAAAATACTTATTGTTGCTATATTTAATTTTTTTTCCAGTTTTTTTGTATTGTTTTCTGCATTATTTATTTTCTTTTGTTTTTTGCTTTATTTTTTAATTATTTTTTGCTTTTAGTTTTAGAAAAATTATAAATTTTCTGTTAGTGCCATTAGTTTTCAAATTTGAAAACACTTTTTTAGTTTTTTTGTTTTCTTTGTTGCTTTATTTATTTTATTTTGTGATTAAATTTACTATAAAAATAGTTTTTTTTTCCAGTTTTTTGATTTATTTTTTGCATTATTTATTTTCTTTTGTTTTTTGCTTTAATTTTTAATTCTGTTTGCTTTTAGGTTAGCAAAATTATAAACTTTCTGTTAGTGCCATTAGTTTTAGAAAAATTATAAACTTTCTGTTAGTGTCATTAGTTTTCAAATTTGAATAGTTTAAATTTGAATTCTTTGAAAATTGTTTGAATCACAAGTTTGTGATTAACTTACTAAAAAATGAGAATATATGCGCTTATAGAGAAAATTCAACCTAAATTCCTAGTAAATTTTTATGAATTTCAGAGAAATTCACTATGAATTTAGGTTAAACTTTTCTCTATTAGGGCATCTATTTTCACTTTGAGAGGAGCTCAACAAGGCAGAGAGGGAAGGGCTTATAAACCGGTGTGACCCCCTTCGGTTGGCGAGGTGGGACTAAACTCTGCCCGCAACGAGGACCAACCCTTTAGTCCCGGTTTGTGGCACAAACCGGGACTAATGGTCATGGGCCAGGGGCGAGGAGCAAAATTATAAACTTTCTGTTAGTGCCATTAGTTTTAGAAAGTTGAAAGTTGAAAGTTGGCATGGGCCAGGAACTAATGGTCATGGTATTATGAGGGCCGAACCATAAGACATGAAAGCATTTCAAATGAACTCTGAAAAAGTTGAAAGTTGGCATGGTATCATAATTTCACCCACATAGCATGTGCATGTACAAAACGGACAATGGTAGCATGTTCGTGTGTTACAAAGTTGGCATGGTATCATCATAATAGTTGCGGGAGAAAGTCTTCACTTTTTCTTCGCTTGTGTCATTTGCTTATTGCGCCGTAACCATGGATAATCTTCATTATTTATCAGGATGCTTGGGTCAGCCTTGACATTGAAGGGAGGAATTTCATGAAACTTTTCATAATCTTCAGACATGTCTGTCTTGCCGTCCACTCCCAGGATGTCCTTTTTTCCTGAAAGAACTATGTGGCGCTTTGGCTCATTGTATGATGTATTCGCTTCCTTATCTTTTCTTTTTCTCGGTTTGGTAGACATGTCCTTCACATAGATAACCTGTGCCACATCATTGGCTAGGACGAACGATTCGTCAGTGTACCCAAGATTTTTCAGATCCACTGTTGTCATTCCGTACTGTGGGTCTACCTGTACCCCGCCGCCTAACAGATTGACCCATTTGCACTTAAACAAAGGGACCTTAAAATCAGGTCCGTAGTCAAGTTCCCATATGTCCACTATGTAACCATAATATGTGTCCTTTCCGCTCTCGGTTGCTGCATCAAAGCGGACACCGCTGTTTTGGTTGGTGCTCTTTTGATCTTGGGCGATCGTGTAAAATGTATTCCCATTTATCTCGTATCCTTTGTAAGTCAATACAATCAAAGATGGTCCCCTGGACAACAAGTACAACTCATCACAAACAGTGTTGTCACCTCTGAGACGTGTTTCCAACCAACTGCTGAAAGTCCTGATGTGTTCACATGTAATCCAGTTGTCACACTGCTCCGGGTGTTTGGAGCGCAGACTGTTCTTGTGTTCATTGACATACGGGGTCACCAAGGTAGAGTTCTGTAGAACTGTGTAGTGTGCCTGAGACCAAGAATATCCGTTCCTGCATATTATTGAGTCTCTTCCAAGAATGCCTTTTCCAGTCAGTCTCCCCTCATACCGCGATTTAGGGAGACCTATCTTCTTAAGGCCATGAATGAAGTCAACACAAAACCCGATAACATCCTCTGTTTGATGGCCCATGGAGATGCTTCCTTCTGGCCTAGCGCGGTTACGGACATATTTCTTTAGGACTCCCATGAACCTCTCAAAGGGGAACATATTGTGTAGAAATACGGGCCCCAGGATGACAATCTCATCGACTAGATGAATTAGGACGTGCGTCATGATATTGAAGAAGGATGGTGGGAACACCAGCTCGAAACTGACAAGACATTGCGCCACATCACTCCTTAGCCTTGGTACGATTTCTGGATCGATCACCTTCTGAGAGATTGCATTGAGGAATGCACATAGCTTCACAATGGCTAATCGGACGTTTTCCGGTAGAAGCCCCCTCAATGTAACCGGAAGCAGTAGCGTCATAATCACGTGGCAGTCATGAGACTTTAGGTTCTGAAACATTTTCTCTGGCATATTTATTATTCCCTTTATATTCGACGAGAAGCCAGTCGTGACCTTCATACTGAGCAGGCATTCAAAGAAGATTTCTTTCTTTTCTTTCGTAAGAGCATAGCTGGCAGGACCTTTATACTGCTTCGGAGGCATGCTGTCTTTTTCGTGCAAACGTTGCAGGTCCTCCCGTGCCTCAGGTTTATCTTTTGTCTTCCCATACACGCCCAAGAAGCCTAGCAGGATCACGCAAAGGTTCTTCGTCACGTGCATCACGTCGATTGAGGAGCGGACCTCTAGGACTTTCCAGTAGGGTAGGTCCCAAATATAGATTTCTTCTTCCACATGGGTGCTTGTCCCTCAGCGTCATTCGGAACAGCTAGTCCACCGGGACCCCTTCCAAAGATTACGTAGTGTAAATCATTGACCATAGCAAGTACGTGATCACCGGTACGCATGGCGGGCTTCTTCCGGTGATCTGCCTTGCCTTTGAAATGCTTGCCTTTCTTTCGACATTGATGGTTGGTCGTAAGAAATCGACGATGGTCCAGGTACACATTCTTCCTGCATTTGTCCAGGTATATACTTTCAGTGTCATCTAAACAGTGCGTATATGCGTGGTATCCTTTGTTTGTCTGTCCTGAAAGGTTACTGAGAGCGGGCCAATCGTTGATGGTCACGAACAGCAACGCCTTAAGGTTAAATTCCTCCTGTCTATGCTCATCCCACGTACGTACACCGTTTCCATTCCACAGCTGTAAAAGTTCTTCAACTAATGGCCTTAGGTACACATCATTTTCGTTGTCGGGTTGCTTAGGGCCTTGGATGAGAACTGGCATCATAATGAACTTCCGCTTCATGCACATCCAAGGAGGAAGGTTATACATACATAGAGTACGGGCCAGGTGCTGTGATTGCTGCTCTACTCCCCGAAAGGATTAATGCCATCCACGCTTAAAGCAAACCATACATTCCTTGGGTCCTTTGCAACGAGGGGAGAGTCTGATCTACGTACCCTTGCAGATCGCCACAGAAGCGTTGACACAACATAGAGTAAGTAGTCGTACGTCTTCTTCCCGATCCGACCGATCCAAGCACCGTTACTCCGGCACCTCCGAGTTCTTAGCACACGTACAGCTCGATGACGATCCCCGGGCTCCGATCCAGCAAAGCTTCGGGGAGGAGTTCCGTCAGCACGATGGCGTGGTGACGATCTTGATGTATTACCGACGCAGGGCTTCGCCTAAGCACTACAACGATATAATCGAGGTGGAATATGGTGGCAGGGGGCACCGCACACGGCTAAGGAACGATCTCAATGATCAACTTGTGTGTCTAGAGGTGCCCCCTACCCCCGTATATAAAGGAGCAAGGGGGAGGAGGCCGGCCATAGGAGAGGCGCGCCAGGTGTGGAGTCCTACTAGGACTCCAAGTCCTAGTAGGAGTCCACCAAAAGGGGAGGAAGGGAGAAGGAAGTGGAGGAGTAGGAAAGGTGGCCGGCCCCCTTTTCCCTAGTCCAATTCGGACTAGAGGGGAGGGGGGCGCAGCAGCCTTTTTTCCTCTTCCCACTAAAGCCCATCAAGGCCCATTACTTCTCCCGTAACTACCCGGTACTCCGAAAAATATCCGAATCACTCGGAACCTTTCCGATGTCCGAATATAGTCGTCCAATATATCGATCTTTACGTCTCGACCATTTCGAGACTCCTCGTCATGTCCCCGATCTCATCCGGGACTCCGAAATCCTTCGATACATCAAAACTCATAAACTCATAATATAAATGTCATCAAAACCTTAAGCGTGCGGACCCTACGGTTCGAGAACAATGTAGACATGACCGAGACACGTCTCCGGTCAATAA
Source organism: Triticum monococcum (assembly GCA_034509565.1). Lineage (NCBI taxonomy): Eukaryota > Viridiplantae > Streptophyta > Magnoliopsida > Poales > Poaceae > Triticum > Triticum monococcum. The sequence goes on along the minus strand of CM067844.1, from coordinate 577,907,373 downwards.
CCAATAGCGGGACCTGGATGCCCATATTGGCTCCTACATATTCTACGAAGATCTTTTATCGGTCAGACCGCATAACAACATACGTTGTTCCCTTTGTCATCGGTATGTTACTTGCCCGAGATTCGATCGTCGGTACCCAATACCTAGTTTAATCTAGTTACCGGCAAGTCTCTTTACTCGTTCCGTAATACATCATCCCACAACTAACATATTAGTTGAGTGCTTGCAAGGCTTATGTGATGTGCATTACCGAGAGGGCCCAGAGATACCTCTCCGACAATCGGAGTGACAAATCCTAATCTCGAAATACGCCAACCCAACATCTACCTTTGGAGACACCTGTAGTACTCCTTTATAATCACCCAGTTACGTTGTGACGTTTGGTAGTACCCAAAGTGTTCCTCCGGCAAACGGGAGTTGCATAATCTCATAGTCATAGGAACATGTATAAGTTATGAAGAAAGCAATAGCAACATACTAAACGATCGGGTGCTAAGCTAATGGAATGGGTCATGTCAATCAGATCATTCAACTAATGATGTGACCTCGTTAATCAAATAACAACTCTTTTGTCCATGGTTAGGAAACATAACCATCTTTGATTAACGAGCTAGTCAAGTAGAGGCACACTAGTGACACTCTATTTGTCTATGTATTCACACATGTATTATGTTTCTGGTTAATACAATTCTAGCATGAATAATAAACATTTATCATGATATAAGGAAATAAATAATAACTTTATTATTGCCTCTAGGGCATATTTCCTTCAGTCTCCCACTTGCACTAGAGTTAATAATCTAGTTCACATCGCCATGTGATTTAACAGCAATAGTTCACATCACCATGTGATTAACACCCATAGTTCACATTGTCATGTGACCAACACTCAAAGGGTTTACTAGAGTCAGTAATCTAGTTCACATATCTATGTGATTAACACCCAAAGAGTACTAAGGTGTGATCATGTTTTGCTTGTGAGATAATTTTAGTCAACGGGTCTGTCACATTCAGATCCGTAAGTATTTTGCAAGTTCTGTGTCTACAATGCTCTACACGGAGCTACTCTAGCTAATTGCTCCCACTTTCAATATGTATCCAGATTGAGACTTTAGATTCATCTGGATCAGTGTCAAAAACTTGCGTTGACGTAACCCTTTACGACGAACCTTTTTGTCACGTCCATAATCGAGAAACATATCCTTATTTCACTAAGGATAATTCTGACCGCTGTCCAGTGATCTACTCCTAGATCACTATTGTCCTCCCTTGCCAAATCAATGCAGGGTATACAATAGATCTGGTATACAGCATGCCATACTTTATAGAACCTATGGCCAAGGCATAGGGAATGACTTTCATTCTCTTTCTATCTTCTGCCGTGGTCGGGCTTTGAGTCTTACTCAACTTCACACCTTGTAATACAGGCAAGAACTTTTTCTTTGACTGCTCCATTTTGAACTACTTCAAAATCTTGTCAAGGTATGTACTCATTGAAAAAACTTATCAAGCGCCTTGATCTATCTCTATAGATCTTGAAGCTCAATATGTAAGTAGCTTCACCGAAGTCTTTCTTTAAAAAAAACTCCGTTCAAACACTCCTTTATGCTTTACAAAACAATTCTACATTATTTCCGATCAACAATATGTCATTCACATATACTTTATCAGAAATGCTGTAGTGCTCCCACTCACTTTCTTGTAAATACAGGCTTCACCGCAAGTCTGTATAAAACTATATGCTTTGATCAACTTATCAAAGCGTGTATTCCAACTCTGAGATGCTTGCACCAGTCCATAGATGAATCGCTGGAGCTTGCATATTTTGTTAGCACCTTTAGGATTGACAAAACCTACTGGTTGCATCATATACAACTCTTCTTTAAGAAATCCATTAAGGAATGCAGTTTTGTTTATCCATTTGCCAGATTTTATAAAATGCGGCAATTGCTAACATGATTCGAACAGACATAAGCATAGATACGGGTGAGAAACTCTCATCGTAGTCAACACTTTGAACTTGTCGAAAACCTTTTGCGACAATCTAGCTTTGTAGATAGTAACACTACTATCAACGTCCGTCTTCCTCTTGAAGATCCATTTATTTTCTATGGCTTGCCGATCATTGGGCAAATCCATCAAAGTCCATACTTTGTTCTCATACATGGATCATATCTCAGATTTCATGGCCTCAAACCATTTCGCGGAATTTGGGCTCATCATCGCTTCCTCATAGTTCGTAGGTTTGTCATGGTCAAGTAACATGACCTCCAGAACAGGATTACCGTACCACTCTGGTGCGGATTTCACTCTGGTTTACCTACGAGATTCGGTAGTAACTTGATCCAAAGTTTCATGATCATTATCATTAGCTTCCTCACTAATTGGTGTAGGAGTCACAAGAACAAATTTCTGTGATGAACTACTTTCCAATAAAGGAGAAGGTACAATTACCTTATCAAGTTCTACTTTCCTCCCACTCACTTCTTTCGAGAGAAACTCCTTCTCTAGAAAGTATCCATTATAAGCAACGAATGTCTTGCCTTAGGATCTGTGATAGAAGGTGTACCCAACAGTCTCCTTTTGGGTATCCTATGAAGACATATTTCTCCGATTTGGTTTTGAGTTTATCAGGATGAAACTTTTTCACATAAGCATCACAACCCCAAACTTTAAGAAACGACTACTTTGGTTTCTTGCTAAACCACAGTTCAGATTGTGTCGTCTCAACGGACTTAGATGGTGCCCCTTTTTAACGTGAATGCAGCTGTCTCTAATGTATAACCCCAAAACGATAGTGGTAGATCGGTAAGAGACATCATAGATCGCACTATATCTAATAAAGTACGGTTATGACGTTCGGACACACCATTACACTATGGTGTTTCATGTGGCGTGAGTAGTGAAACTATTTCACATTGTTTTTAACTGAAGGCCAAACTCGTAACTCAAATACTCTTCTCTACGATCAGATCATAGAAACTTTATTTTCTTGTTACGATGATTTTTCACTTGACTCTAAAATTCTTTGAACTTTTCAAATGTTTCAGACTTATGTTTCATCAAGTAGATATACTCATATCTGCTCAAATCATCTGTGGAGATTAGAAAATAATGATACCTGTCGCGAGCCTCAATATTCATCGGACCACATACATCAGTATGTATGATTTCCAACAAATCTGTTGCTCGCTCCATTGTTCCGAAGAACAGAGTCTTAGTCATCTTGCCCATGAGGCATGGTTCGCAAGTATCAACTGATTCATAATCAAGTGATTCCAAAAGCCCATCAGCATGGAGTTTTTTCATGCGCTTTACACCAATATGACCTAAACGGCAGTGCTACAAATAAGTTGCACTATCACTATTAACTTTTCATCTTTTGGTTTCAATATTATGATTATGTGTATCACTACGATCGAGATCCAACGAACTATTTTCATTGGGTGTGTAACCATATAAGGTTTTATTCATGTAAATAGAACAACAATTTATTCTCTTACTTAAATGAATAACCGTATTACAATAAACATGATCAAATCATATTCACGCTCAACGCAAACACCAAATAACACTTATTTAGGTTCAACACTAATCCTGAAATTATGGGGAGTGTGCGATGATGATCATATCAATCTTGGAACCACTTCCAACACACATCGTCACTTCACCCTTAACTAGTCTCTGTTTATTCTGCAACTCCCGTTCGAGTTACTAATCTTAGCAACTGAACTAGTATCAAATACTGAGGGTTTGCTATAAACACTAGTAAAGTACACATCAATAACATGTATATCAAATATACTTATATTCACTTTGCCATCCTTCTTATCCGCCAATCACTTGGGGTAGTTCCGCTTCCAGTGACCAGTCCCTTTGCAGTAGAAGCACTCAGTCTCAGGCTTAGGTCCAGACTTGGGCTTCTTCACTTGAGCAGCAACTTGCTTGCTGTTCTTTTTGAAGTTCCCCTTCTTCCCTCTGCCCTTTTCTTGAAACTAGTGGTCTTGTCTACCATCAACACTTGATGTTTTTCTTGATTTCTACCTTCATCGATTTCATCATCATGAAAAGCTCGGGAGTCGTTTTTGTCATCCCTTGCATACTATAGTTCATCACGAAGTTCTACTAACTTGGTCATGGTGACTAGAGAATTCTGTCAATCACTATCTTATCTGGAAGATTAACTCCCACTTGATTCAAGCGATTGTAGTACCCAGACAATCTGAGCACATGCTCACTAGTTGAGCGATTCTCCTCCATCTTTTAGCTATAGAACTTGTTGGAGACTTCATATCTCTCAACTCAGGTATTTGCTTGAAATATTATCTTCAACTCCTGGAACATCTCATATGGTCCATGACGTTCAAAACGTCTTTGAAGTCCCGATTCTAAGCCATTAAGCATGGTGCACTAAACTATTAAGTAGTCATCATATTGAGCTAGCCAAACGTTCATAACGTCTGCATCTGCTCCTGCAATAGGTCTGTCACCTAGCGGTGCATCAAGGACATAATTCTTCTGTGCAGCAATGAAGATAAACCTCAGATCATGGATCCAATCCGCATCATTGCTACTAACATCTTTCAATACAATTTTCTCTAGGAACATATCAAAGTAAACACAGGGAAGCAACAACGCGAGCTATTGATCTACAACATGATTTACAAAATACTACCAGGACTAAGTTCATGATAAATTTAAGTTCAATTAATCATATTACTTAAGAACTCCCACTTAGATAGACATCCCTCTAATCCTCTAAGTGATCACGTGATCCAAATCAACTAAACCATGTCCGATCATCACGTGAGATGGAGTAGTTTCAATGGTGAACATCACTATGTTGATCATATCTACTATATGATTCACGCTCGACCTTTCGGTCTCCGTGTTCCGAGGCCATATCTGTATATGCTTGGCTCGTCAAGTATAACCTGAGTATTCCGCGTGTGCAACTGTTTTGCACCCGTTGTATTTGAACGTAGAGCCTATCACACCCGATCATCACGTGGTGTCTCAGCACGAAGAACTTTCACAACGGTGCATACTCAGGGAGAACACATCTTGATAATTAGTGAGAGATCATCTTATAATGCTACCGTCAATCAAAGCAAGATAAGATGCTTAAAAGATAAACATCACATGCAATCAATATAAGTGATATGATATGGCCATCATCATCTTGTGCCTGTGATCTCCATCTCCGAAGCACCGTCATGATCACCATCGTCACCGGCATGACACCATGATCTCCATCATCTTGATCTATATCAATGTGTCGTCACGTGGTCGTCTCGCCAACAATTGCTCTTGCAACTATTGCTATCGCATAGCGATAAAGTAAAGCAATTATTTGGCGCTTGCATCTTATGCAATAAAGAGACAACCATAAGGCTTTTGCCAGTTGCCGATAACTTCAACAAAACATGATCATCTCATACAACAACTTATATCTCATCACGTCTTGACCATATCACATCACAACATGCCCTGCAAAAACAAGTTAGACGTCCTCTACTTTGTTGTTGCAAGTTTTACGTGGCTGCTACAGGCTGAGCAAGAATCGTTCTTACCTACGCATCAAAAACCACAACGATAGTTTGTCAATTTGACTCCGTTTTAACCTTCGCAAGGACCGGGCGTAGCCACACTCGGTTCAACTAAAGTTGGAGAAACAGTCACCCGCAAGCCACCTTTGTGCAAAGCACGTCGGGAGAACCGGTCTCGCGTAAGCGTATGCGTAATGTCGGTCCGGGCCGCTTCATCCAACAATACCGCCGAACCAAAGTTTGACATGCTGGTAGGCAGTATGACTTATATCGCCCACAACTCACTTGTGTTCTACTCATGCATATAACATCAAACCATAAAACCTAGGCTCGGATGCCACTGTTGGGGAACGTAGTAATTTCAAAAAAATTCCTACGCACACGCAAGACCATGGTGATGCATAGCAACGAGGGGGAGAGTTTGATCTACGTACCCTTGCAAATCACAACGGAAGCGTTGACACAACATAGAGGAAGTAGTCGTACGTCTTCTTCCCGATCCGACCGATCCAAGCACCGTTACTCCGGCACCTCCGAGTTCTTAGCACACGTACAGCTCGATGACGATCCCCGGACTCCGATCCAGCAAAGCTTCGGGGAGGAGTTCCGTCAGCACGACGGCGTGGTGACGATCTTGATGTATTACCGACGCAGGGCTTCACCTAAGCACTACAACGATATAATCGAGGTGGAATATGGTGGCAGGGGGCACCGCACATGGCTAAGGAACGATCTCAATGATCAACTTGTGTGTCTAGAGGTGCCCCCCTGCCCCCGTATATAAAGGAGCAAGGGGGAGGAGGCCGGCCATAGGAGAGGCGCGCCAGGTGTGGAGTCCTACTAGGACTCCAAGTCCTAGTAGGAGTCCACCAAGAGGGGAGGAAGGGAGAAGGAAGTGGAGGAGTAGGAAAGGTGGCCGGCCCCCTTTTCCCTAGTCCAATTCGGACTAGAGGGGAGGGGGGGCGCAGCAGCCTTTTTTCCTCTTCCCACTAAAGCCCATCAAGGCCCATTACTTCTCCCGTAACTACCCGGTACTCCGAAAAATATCCGAATCACTCGAAACCTTTCCGATGTCCGAATATAGTTGTCCTATATATCGATCTTTACGTCTCGACCATTTCGAGACTCCTCGTCATGTCCCCGATCTCATCCGGGACTCCGAACTCCTTCGGTACATCAAAACTCATAAACTCATAATATAACTGTCATCGAAACCTTAAGCGTGCGGACCCTACGGTTCGAGAACAATGTAGACATGACCAAGACACGTCTCCGGTCAATAACCAATAGAGGGACCTGGATGCCCATATTGGCTCCTACATTTTCTATGAAGATCTTTTATCGGTCAGACCGCATAACAACATACGTTGTTCCCTTTGTCATCGGTATGTTACTTGCCCGAGATTTGATCGTCGGTATCCAATACCTAGTTCAATCTCGTTACCAGCAAGTCTCTTTACTCGTTCCGTAATACATCATCCCACAACTAACATATTAGTTGCAGTGCTTGCAAGGCTTATGTGATGTGCATTACCGAGAGGGCCCAGAGATACCTCTCCGATAATCGGAGTGACAAATCCTAATCTCGAAATACGCCAACCCAACATCTACCTTTGGAGACACCTGTAGTACTCCTTTATAATCACCCAGTTACGTTGTGACGTTTGGTAGTACCCAAAGTGTTCCTCCGGCAAATGGGAGTTGCATAATCTCATAGTCATAGGAACATGTATAAGTTATGAAGAAAGCAATAGCAACATACTAAACGATCGGGTGCTAAGCTAATGGAATGGGTCATGTCAATCAGATCATTCAACTAATGATGTGACCTCGTTAATCAAATAACAACTCTTTTGTCCATGGTTAGGAAACATAACCATCTTTGATTAACGAGCTAGTCAAGTAGAGGCATACTAGTGATACTCTGTTTGTCTATGTATTCACACATGTATTATGTTTCCAGTTAATACGATTCTAGCATGAATAATAAACATTTATCATGATATAAGGAAATAAATAATAACTTTATTATTGCCTCTAGGGCATATTTTCTTCAAGCGGGTGCTCTCAACTTCCCATCTTTCTTTCGGTTCTCACTGTGCCATCGCATCAACTTGGCATGCTCTTTGTTTCTGAACAGACGTTTCAACTGTGGTATTATAGGAGCATACCACATCACCTTCGCAGGAACCCTCTTCCTGGGGGGCTCGCCGTCAACATCACCAGGGTCATCTCGTCTGATCTTATACCGCAATGCACCACATACCGGGCATGTGTTCAGATCCTTGTATGCACCGTAGTAGAGGATGCAGTCATTAGGGCATGCATGTATCTTCTCCACCTCCAATTCTAGAGGGCATACGACCTTCTTTACTGCGTATGTACTGTCGGGCAATTCGTTATCCTTTGGAAGCTTCTTCTTCAATATTTTCAGTAGCTTCTCAAATCCTTTGTCAGCCACAGCATTCTCTGCCTTCCACTGCAGCAATTCTAATACGGTACCGAGCTTTGTGTTGCCATCTTCGCAATTGGGGTATAACCCTTTTTTGTGATACTCTAACATGCGATCGAACTTCAGCTTCTCCTTTTGACTTTCGCATTGCGTCCTTGCATCGACAATGACCCGGCGGAGATCATCATCATCGGGCACATCGTCTGGTTCCTCTTGATTTTCAGCAGCTTCACCCGTTGCAGCATCATTAGGCACATCGTCTGGTTCCTCTTGATATTCACCAGTTCCCCCCGTTGCAGCACCATCGTATTCAGGGGGCACATAGTTGTCATCGTACTCTTCTTCTTCGCCGTCTTCCATCATAACCCCTATTTCTCCGTGCCTCGTCCAAACATTATAGTGTGGCATGAAACCCTTGTAAAGCAGGTGGGAGTGAAGGATTTTCCGGTTAGAGTAAGACCTCGTATTCCCACATTCAGTGCATGGACAACACATAAAACCATTCTGCTTGTTTGCCTCAGCCGCATCGAGAAACTCATGCACGACCTTAATGTACTTGCAGGTGTGTCTGTCACCGTACATCCATTGCCGGTTCATCTGCGTGCATTATATATAATTAAGTGTCCAAATTAATAGAAGTTCATCATCACATTAAAACCAAAGTGCATACATAGTTCTCATCTAACAACATATAGCTCTCCAGAGCATCTAATTAATTAAACCATACATTGAAACTATGTAAAACATTTCAATGTGAAAACAAATGCGATCATAATCGCAACCAAGGTAACAATTGATCCAACGGCATAATGATACCAAGCCTCGGTATGAATGGCATATTTTCTAATCTTTCTATTCTTCAAGCGCATTGCATCCATCTTGATCTTGTGATCATCGACGACATCCGCAACATGCAACTCCAATATCATCTTCTCCTCCTCATTTTTTTTATTTTTTCCTTCAACAAATTGTTTTCTTCTTCAACTAAATTTAACCTCTCGACAATAGGGTCGGTTGGCATTTCCGATTCACATACATCCTACATAAATAAAATCTATGTCACGTTGGTCGGCATAATTTCCATAAACAATAAATGAACCAATAGTTATAAAGATAATATATATACCACATCCGAATCATAGACAGGACGAGGGCCGACGGGGGCGGATACCAAAACCATCGCACTATATAAGATGCAATAATAAAAGTAAGAAAAATAATACAAGTATCTATGTAAACATACAAGTAAGAATATTTTTCCTTTCAGAAAGAAGATAAGAACAAGAGGCTCACCACGGTGGTGCCGGCGATGAGCTCGGCGCGGGTGATCGACGGCGGTGAAGACGGGGAAGGGGCGTGACGGACCGCTAAACCTAGACAAATATTATGGAAAATGGAGCTTGGAGGTCGAGCTTGGAGAGGAGAAAGCTTAAGTAGTGTGGCTCGGGCATTCCATCGAACACCTTGTGTGCATAGGAGGTGAGCTAGAGCACCACCAAGCCCTCTCCCCCTCGGCCAGAGAAAAAAAAAGCACTGGGGTGCTCTGCTCGCGAGCGAGGGGTATATATAGGCACCTCATTGGTCCCGGTTGGTGACATGAGCCGGGACTAAAGGGGAGCCTTTGGTACCGGTTCAAGCCACCAATCGGGACCAATGATGGTGGGCCAGGAGCGAGGCCCATTGGTCCCGGTTCATCCCACCAACCGGGACTAAAAGGTCCAGATGAACCGGGACCAATGGCCCACGTGGCCCGGCCGCCCCCCCTGGGCTCACGAACCGGGACCAATGACCACATTGGTCCCGGTTCTGGACTGAACCGGGACTAATGGGCTGACCCGGCCTGGACCAAAGCCCTGTTTTCTACTAGTGCTAGACTGTTGTTTAAGTTCACACCCCCTACACCGCGGAAGGCCTAAGATAAAAAAATAAAAAAGACACACACTAATTAACTTCAACACGTGTTTCATTACAACAAACATAAACAACACTAGACTGATCACAATATTGTAGGCTTAGACGAATAGAGGTAAAGAGAAATTTGGCTTACTGAATTTTCCATGTGTTTTAACTACATCAAAACATGGACTACACCACGAGAGTGACCGCCATCACACATACACACAGAGTGGCGGAGCTTCAACGCTATTTGAGAGGGGGCTAACCGAGTCTTAACTAGAGTTGAGGGGGCTAACCTAATGTATTTTATCTTAAATTTGATACAAATATTGTTAAATATTACGTGTTTATGTAAAGAAATGAATTTGGTTGGGGGCATGGCCCCCTCTGAGAAGACACAAACACACACACACACACACACTCTCACACACACACTCACACACACACACAGAGAGTGAGAGAGAGGTCTATGGAGGCGTGACTTTTTTGCGGAACACATTGCAGACACACAAACTTACAAATTTGTACATACAATCACCCCTATGAACACACATGCACAGACACCCTATCCCTATGAACACATTTGAGAAACCAAGTTAGTAGGTTTTGAGATTGATGAATTCACCACAAACGCCTCGTTATCAAGAAAGTGTGAGTACCCATGTCAAATCAATGACTTGAACCTAGCTGATCAAGCTCCACTCCACCCTAGGAACCTAAGCAATTGAGCTACACTAAGTTTGCTATGGTGGCGTGCCTTTTATGCCCTTCCCCTTCCCTTTCTCTATGTCTCAACTGGTCTCAACCCTTACGAAGTTACTCCTTAGAGACACTAATAACCCTTAAGATGTTGGGTGTAGCATTATTTCAAATAAAGAAGTGTTTTGATATGCTCTCTATTAAGTGTTTAGATTAGTAAAAGGTCTTTTTTTTCACAGAGAGAGTATTTGTTGTGTTCGCGAAAAAGACATGGAACGCCCTATTCCCCCGCATGCATGCATGCAACTTGCGATGGATAAATCTCATCAGGCCTTGTATAATGCTAGGTATTTAGAAAAATAAATCAGATTTTTTTAAAGGATCGATGCCTATTTCTATAGATGAGACGCCTCTATTTCTATAAAAAAAACGCCAATTAAACGTCTACCCTGTACAAATAGACGCATGTGCTTAAAAAATATATGATTTATTTCTTTAAGCACCTTCTCTAAGCACCTTGCATTGTACAAGGTTTGAGTGCCCATACAGCCATACTTATCCGGCCCCATGCGCAAGATCGGCAGCAACGACAAATGCTTGGAAAACCTCATCCACCTATCGCGCAGGATGGTCCGCATAGGGGAAAGAAACACGCATGTGATGATCAATCGGTTGACTAATGTCCACTTGAATGGCTGATTAAAATCAACACAAAAGCAATGAGAAAGGAGAAGCACAGTGTTTGGTGGACATAGACGATGTTGGCGGTCACATTCCGATTGACAGCGTAACTCCTGACAATCTTGTCTGTGCATACGTAGATAGGGATACGGGCAGTGAGACGTGGGCGTCGTTCGGCGCGGCGCGTACGTACGTACGTACGTAACAGGTACAGACACATCTGCGGCGCTCTCAAGTTTAAAGGGATACGTGCACGCATACGCATGGCTGGCTAGCTGTAAGCACGTAACGGGTTCCTGGGACCATGCATCTACACTTTGGATCGGGCATGCCGTGACATGAGTGCTCCCTCGCATGTCATGTCGATCGCCCGACTGTAACGGCTTCCATGTGCGAGATTTATTTCGTGATGCGATCGATGCGATGCAGGCCGCAACACGCCGGCCGGCCGGTGGCCTGTGGTTTGCATGTTGCCTCCAGCGAAACGGCGGGCACATACGCTGACGGATCGATCCGCTCCCCATCCCGCACGTTGAGCTCTGCTCAGCCATAGGAGAGACGTAAGAGCTAGGTGCTACGTACAGGGGCAGCTGGAGTCGACGCATTCTGAGCAGGCTACTCGCGGGCGGAGTGGAGTGGAGAAGAAGGTGGTGGGATGGAGGGCATGATATGCCGGCGGCGTGTCTGTGGGCGTGTGTGCTAGCCTGCTACGGTTTGAAATGGTGCTGGTCGAGGAAATATCAAGGTGCTCTGGGCTTTCCATTGTGACGTCCCGTGATTGATGTGCCAGGTGTCCTTCAGTTTTTCGTTGTTGTTGCCTTGTTATTCGCTTGCATGTTGCATCTTGCCATGTCATCATCCGCATTGCATCTGCATGTTTTCGAAAACTTGCATTTGTCTAGGTTTCCCAGTTCCTTCCGTTGTCCGTTCTGAGTCGAGGCACACTTGCACGCGCCCGCGGCACGTCCGAAATATTATTTTATTAGTGGCCGAAAAATGTTCTCGGATTGGGTTGAAAGTTGGCGCGTGGTCTTATTATAGTGTAGGTAGACCGCGTGCCAAGTTTTATCGCGATCGGAGTCCATTTGATGCCCAATGGATATTTATAGCGGCAATATAGCCGGTTTATCGTCGGACGTTTTCGATCTCCGAAAACTGTTGCCGGGCTTTCCCTCTCTTTCCTCCCTAGACCGTCTTCACATTTCACTACCTATCCGCCAGTCCCAGCCTAACCTCTCTCGTCAGCCCGCGGCCCTCCTCGCGCGCGCGTCCGAAAAGCTGCCCCGGACCCGACTCGGGCAGTCGCCACTGTTGTGTCCGGATCATCCCCAAACATTTGCAAAACATCTCCGTTTTGTTAATTGGGCTCCCTAACTATTTTATTCGCGACCGTCCGATTACAATCGTAGGGATGAGGTAGCCCCTAACCTAATCCACCCGATGTATATATATTGTCCAACCCTAAAATCTAGGGGGTTTGTCCCTGCCGCCGCCGCCACACTACATCTCCCACCTCGGGATCGATCCCCATCCAATCAGTCTGTGCGTCCCCGATCCAAAAATCCTGTCAATCTCCCCCCTCCAACCAGCGCCTCCCCTGATTCCCTTGTCCACCTCCTGCAGCCCCGAGCGCCCGAGGCCCCAACAACCCGTGCACCAGCCGGCCACCGAAGCTCCTCCGCGGCCTCCTTCCTCGCCCGACGACCAGCGCCGCTGCCGGCAACCACCACCAGGGATAGCTCCACCCCGAGCGCCTATGCTTTCACACAAGCTCCGCGTCCGCCTCGTCACCGGCCGACCGATCCAGCAGGACCCGCCTCGTCTCCACCCGCGGGCTATCTCCGAAGTCAGAACGGAGCTCCACCGTCGCCCTGGTTTCGGATCCAGGCATCTCCGACGCCTCCTCGCCGGAGCCTGTTGCAGCTCCGCCCCGCCGCCGTTTGTCTCCGCTACCGTCAGAGATGCCACGGCCGCACCCGAGCTGGCCTCGTTCCCCGGACGTCCTCGCCAGCCTTCGGATTTGGCTCGTCCGCGCCGGGGTTTTCCCAGTCGTCGCCTACCTCGTCTTCATCGCGCCAAGGTCGGCGCCCATCTGCTCAGCTTGCCTCGTTGCTGCTTCCCGTGCCTGCTTCCGCCAAGCCTCGCCATCCTTCTGCCGGTGCCCACCCGGAGATGAACGCAGCATCGTCCCGCTCGCCTCCTTCGTGCACCTGCACTCCACGCCGAGCTTGTCCTCGAGCCCGATGCAGGTCCCACCGACGAGCCCTGCTCCTTTCCTAGCCATCTCGGTTTCCTTCTCCTGTATCTCTCTCTTCATTTCCTCCCTCTGTTCTTCCTCGCAGGGAACAACCCGAGCACCTCAGTGATCGCCGCCATCGGGATTCGCTAGGTCCGGCGAGGCCCTGCGTTCCCTGCCTCCTCCCCGCCAAGTTCGCTGCCGCCGTCTTGTTTCTTCCCGACGGGCGCTTCGCCTCTGCTTCGAGGACGAGCCAGGCGCGCCCCGCGTTGACCCTCTGTGTCGACCGCGCCAGGTAGCAGTGAGATTCGGCCCAAGCCGCTTCCCTACTACCACATCTCCACCGAGCTGGGTCAGGCCCATGGTGAGCCTCACCGCTGCGCCCCCTCCCACTGTTGGGCTGGACAGATCCGGCCCTTTTAGTTTTTTTCCTCGGGACGATTTTGCTATTACTCCAGTGTTTTGCAGATTTACAGAAAATCCCTTAGCCTTCGTGCATTTAATATCTCACAAACTAAGCATCACATGTAAAAACTTTGTATATGAAACTTGCTTAGTTTTTCATCTAGTTTAATAATATCCAACTTTCAATCATGTTTAAAATGTTTAAAATGATGTTTGTTTAAATTTGGCTCTATGAACATGCTAAAATGCTTTAATTCATAACTAAATAACCGTAACTCTGTTTGTAATAAATTTTATATGTAAATGGGGTAGAAAAATGCCTAGTTTAACATGATGCACTCATCTAGCATGTTTAACAACTCTAAAATTATGTTTAGGGCAGAACAGTACCAAACCTAATATATGCATATGGGGAGTTTCCGGACTTGTTGTTTTGTTGTACCGACCTCATTTAAACTTGGCTAGATTAGATAGTTTCATCATGCTTCCCCTCTTGCCATGTTTAACAACATTTAATATTGTTGGGTACATAAACAAGATCGAACTAAATAACTTGTCGTGGTGTTTCGTCAATATGCAGAGCTCCACTTAATTTGTAGGGTTGCTTGTGCACTTTGCCATGCCATGCTTCATTAAACCGGACATGCATCATACTTGATTGTGCATCATACCATGTTCGTGTGTTGGTTGTTTACTATGTTGTGTGCTTCTTTCCGGTGTTGCTTCTTCGGGTTGGTTCCGTTAACGTCGCGTTTGTGAGGATCCATTCGACTTCGTCCGTTTGTCTTCTTCATGGACTCGTTCTTCTTCCTTGCGGGATTTCACGCAAGATGACCATACCCTCGAAATCACTTCTATCTTTGCTTGCTAGATGCTCGCTCTTTTGCTATGCCTATGCTGCGATACCTATCACTTGCTTATCATGCCTCCTATATTGTTGAACCAAGCCTCTAACCCACCTTGTCCTAGCAAACCGTTGTTTGGCTATGTTACCGCTTTGCTCAGCCCCTCTTATAGCGTTGTTAGTTGCAAGTGAAGATTGAAGTTTGTTCCTTGTTGGAACATGGAGATGTTGTTCCTTGTTGGAACCTGTTTACTTGTTGGGATATCACAATATGTCTTATTTAATTAATGCATCTATACACCTGGTAAATGGTGGAAGGCTCGGCCTTATGCCTGGTGTTTTGTTCCACTCTTGCCGCCCTAGTTTCCGTCATATCGGTGTTATGTTCCCGGAATTTGCGTTCCTTACGCGGTTGGGTTATAATGGGAACCCCTTGACAGTTCGCCTTGAATAAAACTCCTCCAGCAATGCCCAACATTGGTTTTACCATTCGCCACCTAGCCTTTTCTTTCCATTGGATTCTGCAGACTCAAGGGTCATCATTATTTTAACCCCCCGAGCCAGTGCTCCTTTGAGTGTTGGTCCAAACTAGAGCCCTGTGCAGCGCCCCCTCGAGAAAACTCAAGATTTGGTTTTAGTTGTATGGAGAGCTCATCTGAGTGTGCCCTTAGAACGAGATATGTGCAGCTCCTATCGGGATTCGTCGGCACATTCGGGCGGTGTTGCTGGTCTTGTTTTACCATTGTCGAAATGTCTCGTAACCGGGATTCCGAGCCTGATCGGGTCTTCCCGCTAGAAGGAATATCCTTCGTTGACCATGAGAGCTTGTGATGGGATAAGTCGGGACACCCCTGCAAGGATTTGAACTTTCGAAAGTTGTGCCCGCGGTTATGGGCAGATGGGAATTTGTTAATGTCCGGTTGTAGAAAACCTGAAGTTTATCTTAATTAAAATACATCAACCGCGTGTGTAACCGTGATGGTCTCTTCTCGGCGGAGTCCGGGAAGTGAACACGGTGTTGGAGTTATGCTTGACGTAGGTTGTTCTAGGATCACTTCTTGATCATAGTTGTTCGACCGTGCTTTTGCCCTCTCTTCTCGCTCTCATTTGCGTATGTTAGCCACCATATATGCTAGTCGCTTGCTGCAGCTCCACCTCATACCTTTTACCTTATCTATGAGCTTAAATAGTCTTGATCGCGAGGGTGTGAGATTGCTGAGTCACCGTGACTCACAGATACTTCCAAAACCAGCTTGCAGGTGCCGTTGAACCGCGTGGATGACGCAACCGAGCTCAAGGAGGATCTCGAGGAAGATCTTGTCCTTTATGTTGTTTCGTTCTAGTTGATCAGTAGTGGAGCCCAGTTGGGGTCGATCGGAGATCTGTGTAGCATTTGGGGTAGTCTTCTTTTATTTTGGGTTCCGTAGTCGGACCTTCATTGTAACTGGTTGATGTAATGCTTTATTCATGTAATTGTGTGAAGTGGCGATTGTAAGCCAACTATGTATCTCTTTCCCTTTATGTATTACATGGGTTGTGTGAAGATTACCTCATTTGCGACATTGCTTTCAACGCGGTTATGCCTCTAAGTCGTGCTTCGACACGTGGGAGATATAGTCGCATCGAGGGCGTTACACCCATGCTCCAATTTTAAAACATCTATTTTAATTGTTTTAAAAAGTCTAGGGAAAAATGTGAATGGTCACAAGGAATGTGACTACAATCTCTAAAAATTTCCGGTCCAAACTTAAAATGTACGTCGCGAAACAAAAAAAATAGGCTTAGCACTTTTTTTTGAACACAGTACAGACGCAAGCACTCATACACACATGCATGCACTCACCCCTATGAGCGCAACATATGCACACCCTACCCCTATGAGCGAAAGACTGAGCCGACATATCATCTTGAAATTTACCTGATGGGCTAGGGATACCATTGTCCCTCTAACCAGTCAATCATAGGTTGGTTTACTGCTTTGGCTTTTTTCGATAAAGGAAATTTATTAATATCAAGGAGATACCAATTACACCCAGTCTCTGCACCAACTAAATGTCACAAACAACATCTAGGATGCACACAGGTTGAAAGAGAAAAGTAAGAAGAAACAAAAACAAAAAAGGCCCCACCACGGTAATCAACTGCTCACAGTAGCAACCCAACAAACTAGCCACAGACAACGCCTGGAACACAAGAAAGTTCTCTAAAGGCCACGCCTCCAAGGAGGGAAACCGGTGCAGAAGCGTCGTCGTCGCCCGATCAAAGATCTTACGTTTTCATCCTGGAGAAAGTATGAGCTCTCAAAGCAATTCCTTCAGCAAGGCCATTGCCAGGCATAACCAATGAAGGTCACACCTTAGGTTTTCACCCTGAAAGTCAAGACTCGGCACTCGAGGAGCGCCACCAAACTTGAATTTCTCCGATGCTGTTGCCCCCACTTGCCAAGGCTACTCCTGCAAATCATTAAACACCAGGCTCACAGTTGCCAAATCCAAATTGGATCACCGGCCCCTGTGAAGCAAAATCTTCATTGGCTCGATGGTCCCCTTCATAAACACTGGTCCTCCAATCTCAGCCATGATGACCTTCTCCACCGCAGTGTACACCATGAAAATCGAGATGCCGACATGTCCCATGGTTTCGACTATCAGCGGAGCTTCGCGCCGCGCCGTCATGAAGCCACACAGGCAGATATGTGTGCGCACGACCGGAATTCATCCTATCCAGAAATCCAGGAGCTCAATACGCAAATCCTAGAAGTTCTCTCGCAGAAGATCCAGAACACATCTCATGGCCAGATCGAAGAGGAGCAGACACGTTGTACGCTGCCTTGATGCGAGAAGAATGCTAGGACCACCACCATTATTCTAGAGACTCGCAAGCCCCCACGCTGCAAGCACCACCCAGCAAGAACGACAAAGGAAAGGACGGAAAGCCCAACTCGCATCTGTCGGTCGTCGCTGGCGTGGCCAAGGCCACAACCAGCTCCCCCCGCAGCGCAAGCCTTGAGTGGGCCTCAGTGGCCTAGATCGGAGCCTTGCAGCCCAGATCGAGACCCAGGTGACCTAGATCTGACACCATGCAAGCCGAATACGGCCATGGCGGCGGTGCACCACCTCCCTTCTCGACGCCGCTCCGCCAGGGTCCTCATGCACCGGCCAAGACGGTCGAGCCGCCCCATGCCCTCAAACAACACCCCACCTCCTCCCGTGTGACGTTGCCAAGGAAGCACCTTTCCTGCCCACCGTCTTCGACGGGATGGGCACTTGGCAGGTTGTATATCAGTGTCGTTGCTAACCCACTTCACATCCCTCGGATTCCGGGCAAGCCGTGATATCAGGTGATACCATACCTCACATGCTCCCATGTTCCAACTTTTAAATTGCCACATACAAATGTTTTGATTTTTTTGATCTTTTATATGGTTACAAGACATGTATCTAGAACCCTAAAAAACTTTAGATCCAAATTCTAAATATAAATTGGGAAATAAAAAAAATACTCCCTTCTTCCATCTATATAGGGCCTAATGCGTTTTTCGAGGCTAACTTTGACTAAATATTACAGCAATAACATATAACATGCAACTTACATAAAGCACACCATTAAATTCGTGTGTGAAAGGAGCTTTCAATGATATAATTTTCACATTGTGCATGTCATGTAGTATTAATTTTGTCAATAGTCAAAGACGGTCTTAAAAACGCATTAGGCCCTATATAGATGGAAGGAGGGAGTAGACAAATCTATCATGAATAGTGTAAAAAATAACACTATCCACATCTAGATTTGTCATTTTTTCCGTTTCCTAATGTGTTTCAAAATTGGATCTGAAATTTTTAGGGTATGTGGCACATGTCTTGTGTACATTCTTCTCTTCAGAATTTTTCAAACATTTATATGTGACTTTTCAAATTTTGGAGCATGGGAGCGTGTGACAGGAGTCCTGTTTGGCCAACCTAATGGGAAACGTCGGTGCTCCTTGCATCACCAGAAACAAAGATCAACCAACAAAAACAAAATTAAAATCAAACACTGCAAAAGGCCAGGGGCTAGCATCGCGCAAGTGGGGTGTCGAAACCCAAACAATAGTCAATTTAAGAAAACACTAGTGCAAATCCTCCCTTCACCACGGGTATTATTAGATAGTTTTAAAGATTTTAATGAGTTTATCTAAAAGTATTTATATGTTAAATTTTGTGTTCTTTTAAGTGAAGAGCTGCAAAGTCCACATGTTATTGAAGTGGATAACCTAGTTGAAATGTTAAATTTTGGTACATTAGTTTCCCGACGGAGCTAAGACAGTTTCAATGGTCGCATCTTTTGGAAAGCTATCAACTGAATTTTTGTAAGTGATAATTTCACAATTATTGTGCTTCTTCTAATTCTTTTTTGTCTCCATGAAGAACCATATTTTTATCGAGAGATGTATCTTTTCACGAATAGACATTTTTTTCACCACTAGACTTGCATTTTCATGAAGAGAAGTCCTTTCACCAAGGGGCGTGTCTTTTAACCAAAGGACATAAATGTACATATGCTTTAACCACAAAGATCTAATGGACTAAATTGATCCTTGATATAATCATACAACAATTCTTTTTAGGGTGGCGTGAATGTGGATGGTGCATTAGGAGTTAGTTTTTGAACAACTAGAGGTTTGGGAAGAGCATGCATTAAAGCCTATTTGACGGCCATAACGGGAAAAACCTATTTGAGGCTAATAGGCCCTCCATCATACAAGGCACACGAGAAGGGCTAGCCCATTTATAGTTTCCTCTCGTTACGATTGAGAGGAATTGCATATGTTTTTATTATTATTTTAGTCTGGTTAATTTGGTTTCCATTTCTTAATTCAGTTTTTAATATTTGTATTTAAACTTTTTTCTACCTTGTTGTTTCTATTTTTCCTTTTTCTAGTTTCGTTTTTTATATTGCATCTTAAAACTCATGAACAACTTATTGTTTTTTTAAGTCCCACTTCGCCGGTTGGTGAAGATTTGGACCAACATATAAGGAGGCATCTCATGGTTCAATTAGATGTAGTGATGAGAGAAAACTATGCTACATGTACACAACACATCACACATTTTATAGCGCGTCCGCCCGCGTGTATGTTCGCGACTAGACTTAGGACTTTGGACGCTTGGCGCGACCGCGTGCGTGTGTATTAGCATCTTTTTTTTCAGGACCTTCGATGATGATTTCGAAGATAATTAACATGTACTAATTGATATCCTATCTAATTTCAGCATGTAATTAATTTCCTGCACTGAATGCCTGTTTATTACAGTGAATTTTAATGGGAACGTCCCAAGTGTCGAACGAATTCGAAGAGCAGCGGCGGCTATGTGATGATTACGTGTACGGTGCACACTGTTCGCTGTTGTTTCAGAGCTTGACGTGCGGTTCCAGCTCCAGGTGAGAAATGTGTGGCTCCATGAGTATTTGCTATTGTCCCTAAAATGCATTGGAATGCCTAACACATGCAGAAATCTCAAAACATAAATAAATATGATTGTGCTGCTCCCCTAGGTAGCAGAGCTGCCGTCAGAAAATCTAGGTTCTATACCATATCCGCAACAACAATAGACTATTGGGGCGATCTTTGAGGCAGATGAGTACTGGCACTAACAGTATCTAGCCAATGTAGTGGTAGCTTAAGATTTGAGGCCACGGTCTAGTCATTGACTGGACCCAATAGTGGAGTATTGGAGGCTAAGATGATAGCTTCTGTACCTTTCTATGCAGGTGAAAGCCCTAGGTCTAGCCTTCCCATTTCAGATTCGATGAGCACGACATTGTACAATATCGTCTTTGTAAGTGTGTTGTTGTGTTGTAATTGGACTGGTTGTGTGGGAGTGAAAACCTTGATTTGTTGAATTTGATGACTATAGCATGATTCAGTCGTATTTGATGACTAGTATGATTCAGTCGTATTTGTTGAAGAGTTGTAGTTCGAGAAGCTAACAAAACGTGGCATAGTTGAATCGGTTTTCAAGGGAAAATAGTGAGAAAATTTGACAAAACTAGAAAACGGAGATGAGGCACAGAGGGTGAATGAACGAAAGAAATGTAAGTCATAACCCCAAAATTTTAAAAAGTTCATCGATTCCCAAAATGTTTTATGATTTAAATAATGTTCAATTAAAAAAATCATGAATTTCAAGAAATTTTTATTAAAATAAATGTTTGTGAAATTCATAAATTGTTCCCTAAATTAAAATATGTTCTTCGGTTCAAAAAAGGTTCACCAATTCAAAACAATGTTCACCTGTTTTAGAAAAATGTTCAAATTTTTTAAAAATTCTCAAGAATTTGTAAAAATTGACTCACAATTTCAATATATGGTAGATGATTCCTAAAATGTTTAGAATTTCAAGAGAAGGTTTGTGAATTTGAAAAAAAAAATCATGATTTATGAAAATGTTCACGATTTGAAATATGACCACGAATTTGAAACTTATTCACAAAAATAAAAAGAGAAAATAAAGAAGAAAGAAAAGGTGAATATGAAAAAAAATAAAATGAAAATAAGAAAAAAGATAGAGATAACAGATAAACGAAATAAAAACCAGAAGAAATAGGAATGAAAAAACTGGCTCGAGAAACATGCTAGAACCAACCCAAAACCAGTTCAAAAAAGCTTAGACTGGACCGGCCCATATGCTGGACAGGCGCGAGGTGCGGGTATGCATTATGTACTCCCTCCGTTCCTAATATAAGTATTTTTACAAATTTCAATTTGAACTATATATATGGAGCAAAACGAATGAATCTATACTTTTGCTCCGTATGTAGTTCATATTAGAATCTTTAAGAAAACTTATATTTAAAAACGGAGAAAGTACTATTTAGCGACCTACGCGCGAAATAGGAGAAACCCTCTTAGAGTTGAGACCTCCTATGTGCCACTCAGTACGGCGTACAAGGCATGATGCATAGGGGAGACAGATTGTGTCGGCCTGTTAGCACTGTAACGTGAGGTACTATAGCACATGTTTCAAAAACTTGTTAACAGTATTTGAAGAAAGTGAATTATTTTAACTTTTCAAACCCCAAATATTTTTTTTTAAATCTGAACATATTTTGAACAACTTGGTTTTATTAAAACATGAACACCTTCTAGATGGTTTGTAAAACTAGTAAAAGGCGGACACGGGAGGTTCAGAAAATCAGGATGGATATAATCCATATGGTCCGGCCCACCTCACCATTTCCTACTATGAGAAAACCCGACTATTGGACGCAATGAGCATCTAATAGGAAAACCCGACCATTGGACGATGAGTTGGTACATGGAAAACGAGAACTGCTATCCGTTGTTTTGTGCGACTGGGTGGCAGCTAAAACGCACCAGCGCTATGTCTGGTTCGTACTGATTCCTAATAGGTACTGCCCGTTAGCTGTTCGCCGCGCAAGACATTCGCTCGTGTCAAGGCTGGTCGCTGTTTCGGTCGGCTCAGTCTGATTTTCATTGGTGTTTCTTCATTTTTCACCAGATTTTTTGATTTTTCTTCCTTTGTTAGGTTTTCAGTTTTCTTTGTTTTTTTATGGTTTTCTTCAATCTTTTTTCTTTTTTTCTTTGACTTTCTTAGTTTCCTTCTTTTCTATTTTTGCTTGTTCCCCTCTTTTGTTTGTTTGTCAGTTTTATGTTTTTTGAACATGTCTATTTTCTTTTCTATTTCAAACACATGTTTCTCCTTCATGCACGTTGTATATTTCTCATATACATGTAAAACATAGTTTTTGCAAGTATGTAATATTTTCCAAATACAAGTTTATTTTTGTACAAAAATATATTCTGAATATATTTTTCAAATACATATTAACCATTTTTTCAAATACATGTTGTAACATTTTTCAAATGATAAAAACATTTTTTGAAATATGCAAATATTTTGTACATTGTACAATGTTTTTTGAAAATATCACAAACACATTTTATAAAATTATGAAGATTTTTCAAACGTGATGTTATTTTTTATTGTACGTAAAATTCTGTTTGAATTACATGAAGATTTTTTAAAATTTTATAAACATTTTAAAAATATATCACGTTCATTATTTTTTGAACTGTGTAACATTTTTTAATTGTCACAAAATTTTTCGTAAACATGATTACACAATTTGTCGAACACATGATAAACATTTGTATTTTTTCATTCATGTTATACATTTTCGTATGCAATAGAAACATTTTTCGGGAGATAATTCCCTTTAACCGACCGATCTTGGGTGAAGCATCTGCTGCTTCCAGGTCCGTTAGATCGGCTCGATCAGGAGCCAATTTATCCGTGTCCACCTACTGTAACTGGTCCATTGTTTTAAAAAGAGGTTCTGCAGTTAGCCTTTTGTTATAAACCGACCAGACGATAAATCCTGTAGCGCCCATGGTAAAAAATACTACAACACAACCCATGTTGCAACTTTTTTCTGAAACACATCCCATGTTGTAAAAAAGTATCCACAACGCAAATCATGTTGCAAAAAAGCCCCGCAACATAACCTCTGTTGCAAATGTTTCTACAACAAGACCTTTGTTGCAAAGTAAAAAAAGATGTCTAACTAACCGATTGTGTCATATCTGATGGCTCACTAGGTGGCTGACACGTAGTAGCCCCCACATTTTTTACATATGTTTAACATTTTTAAAATGCATAAATAACTTTTTTTCAAAATTTGATGCAAAGTTTTTTCTAACTATAAATGAAAGTAGAAAAACAAAAATTAAAACTTGAACGGAAAACAAAAAACAACAAAAAACACGAGGCTAGTGGTTACTGGCCGGCCCATACTAGGCTCCTGTAGGTGAGCTGTGCGTCGGTGTAGCTGCTGGCGGTGTCGTGGTTCTAACTCTGACAGTGATGTAGGGGGGTGTGTATGGAGAGGCTAGATCTCAGCTATTGGAAAGTTGTAAGCACATCAAGATGTACGAGTTCAGGCCCTTCGTGGAGGAAGTAACAGCCCTACGTCTCAGTGCCCGGAGGCGGTCGATTGGATTATAGGCGTGTGAATAACAGGGGTGCGAACCCTTGATACTGAGGTGGGGGTGGCTTATATAGAGTTCACCAGGACCCCGGCCAGCCCACGTTATCAAGGGTTCAATGTACATTAATGCGGGGCGTTACTGGTAACGCTGGTAATGAAGTGCTATAATGACCATAAAGACTACTTAATAGCCGACCGTTTGCCTGCGGAATGACTTTAGATCTCCTGGCAGTCGAATGGTTAGCTTCACTGTCGAGTGGTAGCTTCTTGGTCGAGTGTCTTAAACCCGTCGAGTGGGTACCTTCAAGTCGATTGAAAGGTGACTTCTTCTAGGGATGTCCTTGGGTAGGGCTCTTTTGGACAGGTCCGTGCCCCCACCCTAGGTACATAGCTTCATCATTAGCCCCCGAATGGATCGAGGTCAGAGTGGAGAAAGAGTTGTGGATCTTTCCGACTGGTTTTTGGGCTACATGAGTGCCTCGCTTTGGGTCAATCATCACGGATGATGTCATCAACCTCTTTCAGTCGCCTTGATCCATTCCAGGCCTTTCGTCGAGTGAATTTCTTTACCCGTGACATACCGAGTGCCGGCGCGAGCGGGGTTTTCTGTTTTGACAAGTTGTTCTGCAGCCCGCGGATGCCGCTGGATTCGGATTTTGGGAAGCGCGCGGGACGGGAGCGGCCGCAGTAATCGGAAGCGATAAAGCAGAAGCTCCTCGATTTCCGTGCCACCTTTTTCGCCACGTACTGTGCGCGCGTCTGTTGCGGGATTTGACTGGATCGCCTGGGCCTACCAGTCAGCCACTCGGGAGCGGCCTCTTATAAGTCGCCGGCTCGGGGTTTCTAACCAGTGTGCTTTCTTCTTCCTCTCTCCCTTCGCAAGTTCCTCCGCCACCTCTGCTCTCACCCTAGCGCCGCAAGCCCGCGCAAGACTTGCCGGTGACGATGGCGAAGGACAAGACATCTGCTCTGGAGCGCGCGAAGAAGGCGGCGGCGCAGGGGAAAGGGAAGAGGTCTGCTCGGGGCGGATCCTCCTCAAGGTCTGCTCTGCCCGGGGGCTGGATCCAGGGGGATTGGATGCCACCGGTGATCCGGCAAGAGGATCTCGACGACATGGTCGAGGAGGGAGTCATTCCCCACGAAGCTGCGCGTCTCCCGGGGAGAGAGATCGAACCGCAGCCCCGCGACGGTGAGTGCGTGCTCCTAGCCACCCATATCGACCGTGGGTTTTCTCTGCTGCCCCATCCTTTTTTCCGGAGCTTCTTGAACTTCTTCGGAGCGCAGCTCCACCACTTCACTCCCAACTCCATCGTATACCTTGCTGCTTTCATTTCCATGTGTGAGGGTTTCTTGGGTTGCCGCCCCCATTCGGGACTCTTCAAGCATATCTTTACCTGCCGTTCTCAATCGGTTAAGAAGGCCAAGTCGAGTGACGAGAGGACGCGGGTGGTCCAGCTGTGTGGAGGCCTGGCGATCCAGACGAGGGGAAAGAGTTGTTTTCCTTCTATCACTTTCTCGGAGTCGGTCCGCGGTTGGTAGTCGACCTGGTTTTACTGTCGAGACGAGGCGACCCCAGGACAGTCGACAGGTCTTCCCCCTTTCTCTCTCGACCGAACTGAAAAACCTGCTTCTTTGAAAGTGACGCCAGAAGAAAAGGCCCAAGTCAAAGTGCTGGCCGGTCGAGTGGTTGAGCTCGTCCGCGAGGGCGTGACTGGTATGGACCTGCTGGAGGTCTTCCTCCGGAGGCGCATCCAACCGCTCCAGGCTCGTGACCACCCGATGTGGCTGTACTCGGGTCTCGACGACACCACTCGGATCCACCCGGAGGAGGTCACTGACGAGATGCTGGAGGGGTGGCTGTCGAGCATCACGAGGAACAAAGACAACCCCCGAGGAGCCAGGAGGGTAATTCCACTCGACAACTCGTACGACGTGGACCAGGTATGTCTTCATGCTTCCGACTGAGATCTTGTTTTCTTCATTGGTCTTCTTTGAGTTGGTCGATTGACTTTTTGTCTTGTTGTTTTCCAGGCGACCACCGAGATGTACTCGACGCCCAACGGGGCACAGGAGCTAACTGAGGAAGGGGAGGCGAGCGGAGGTGAGAGAGGAGACGATCAAGGCGAGTGGGAGTCCGATGGTGAGGGAGAGGGAGGCGACGACGTCGATTCCAGCGAAGAGGAGGAGGAGGAGGCCAACCCCCCCCCCCCCCCGCCCGGAGAGGTGATCCAAACTCACACACGATCCAGCGCGGGAACGTGGCAAGGCGACTACTCCTGTTGGGCAGTCGTCGAAATGCCCTCGGACCTCTTCTCCTACACCGACTGGGAAGGCTCCCAAGCACCCACGCGCGACGCCGTCCAAGCCGCCCAAGGCTCTGCCCAAGATGAAGTTGGCTGTCCCCACCATTTCCGGGTGGTAACAAAACTTGCTTTCCTTTGTCGACTGTGGATGGGTCCTTGGTCGCTTCATTGAGCCAACTGACTGACTTTCGAGGCTTGCAGCGCTGCTACTTCTGAGGTCTCCGCCAAGGACGACGACCAAGAGATGGATGATGCTGTCACCTCCAACCCTGGTACGATTACTGACGTTCCGTTTTGAGTCGACTGAACATTTATTGCAACTCTGGTCGATTGAATGTTTTCCTTGTAGCTCCTCCTCATGTTATCGACCTCCCGGATGACGACGACAACGAACCACTGAGAGTGAGGAGGAACAGGAGGGCGTCGGCTGACAAGGCCCCCCAATCTGCTCCAGCGTCTGAGGCCGTAGCTCGGGATGGTGGCGACACCACTCGGGCTTCTGTGACTTTCGCCGTTCCTCTGACGAGTGTGCGGCCCTCGACGTCGACTGTGGATCCGCCTTCGCTTTTTGCCACGTACCCCGCCCCTGAGGACCAAGCGGCTGCTGCAAGAGAGGCTATACGCCAAGTGGGGATCATGATGGAGCAAGTGAAGGTGGCTCGGGAGGCCAGCCAAGCAGCTTATGACGCAAGCTCGGCTCTTCAGAGTAACGTCCAGGTCAGTCGACTCAACCCTTGGTCTGTTACGATGTGCTATTTGAAGAATCTTTTTTCCGAAGATCTTTATATCTGTACACCCACTGGGTGTGTCTGCCAATTCTTGGACGAGTGGGGGCACGCTAAGTGCACCCACTCGGTGTAGTCCCCGAGACTACAGTGGACTGCTGGCAGTCGACTGTAGTCTTTATATTGTGTTGATGTAGCTGTATTTCTTCACTCGGTCTGGTCAGGCCATGTCGAATGGAACTGTATCCGGTCGACTGCGGACAATCGGCTCTCTCTTTTTTTACAGTGGGGGCACGCTGAGTGCACCCACTGGGTGTAGTACCCGAGACTACTGTCGAATGTTTTTGATTCGGCTGTAGTCTTAGAAACGCCATCATTGTCTCTTAGTTACTCGGAAGCAACTTATCTTGGACGTCTGTCCACTGATTTTTCTTTTCGCAGAAATCCTGTGAACTTGTAGCTCGCTATACTGAGTTGGAGAACTAGCAGATCCAGCTCAACCTTAACTTGAAGCTTGCTCAAGAGAATTTGAAGAAGGCGCAAGAAGAAGCAAAAGGTATGGTTGGTGGGGTTCTCCATTCTTGACGAGTGATTTTTCTTCCTTGTCCATTCTTGATGTTGATTTCACTCGACATGCTACAGATAAAATGGAGGAAGCTCTGAAGAAGAAAGATCAAGATCTTGCAGAGGCACAGAAGGAGGTCTTGGACAAAACGAGGCTTGCTGAAGAGAAACTAGCTTCGGTCGTAACTCTTGAGCAGGAGAACTCCAGACTGAAAACTGCTCTCGGGGTAGCCAATCAAGAGGTCACCCGACTGAAGAACGACAACGAAGTTCTGCACGACAAGGCAGGTGATCTGGTGGGGAAGAAGAATGACCTCGAAGCTTATCTCGGTGGACTCGCCAAGAAGCTGTACGTCATGCTCGAAGGTAATTACTCTGCCCTAACTGTCTCGCAGTTACCAAGCCTGTGTAGAGTCACTATCTGACTCTTGAATCGTGTTTGCAGAATTTCGCCAGAACTTTGAAGAGGAAACCAGTTGAGTGGAGCCAGGCTTGGACCCCATCAATTCTCTCGTGAAGGATGAGGCTGCTATGAACGTGCTCCGACTGGAGTCTCGTGTTACCAGCGCTGTTAACTATCTTGCTCGACTGAAGGTCGCGATGTCGCGGATCGACACATCACTCTGGCCTGGGACGACGCTTCAGAACGACCTTGAGTCTCTGATGACTCGACTGAACGAAGTCCCGGGTCGAGTGGCGGAATGGAAGAAATCTGCTGCTAGATGTGGTGCTGATGTCGCTCTGTCTCTGGTCTGTGTCCATTGCAAGGAGGCGCGAGAAGAAAAGCTGGCCGCCATCCAAGTTGCCAATACCAGGAAGCACAACTTTCAAGACTTCATGGAGACTTTCATCGCTGCTGCCACTCGTATTGCAGACGGGATCGACTTGGACGAGTTCGTCGCCCCTTCCAGTCCTCCTCCTAAGGAATGAAAAACTTTCATGCTTCACTTTAAATTTGCCTCGGAATGCCGAGTGGATTTGTAACCGTTAAACTCCGCCGAGCCGAGGGCTCGAGTACTTTGATCTGAGGTCTCGGACCTTTAGGTTTTATCCGAACTTGATTTCTTTGTTGGATATCTTCATGGTCTGATCTGTCGAGTGGAACTTGACCTTCATTCGGAATAACCTTGCATTTGTGGCGTAACTCTTTTGCGGATTGGGTAGCAGTCGACTTGCGCCTCGTCGTCCTTGCGGATTGGGTTGTGTCCTGTACTTAGGCGAGCGCTGGGCCGCAGCTAAGCCCCCGAGTGGGAGGTTTGCTCTCACTCGGTAGGTTTTTTAAACACTTAGGCGAGTGCTGAGTTGCAGCTAAGCCCCCGAGTGGGAGGTTTGCTCTCCACTCGGTAGGATATTTTCAAACTTAGGCGAGTACCTGACTGCAGCTAAGTCTCTAAGTGGAAGAACTTAGGTGAGTACTGGACCGCAGCTAAGCCCCCGAGTGGGAGGTTTGCTCTCCACTCGGTAGGATTTTTAAACACTTAGGCGAGCACTGGGCTGCAGCTAAGCCTCCGAGTGGGAGGATTGCTCTCCACTCGATAGGATTTTTTCAAACTTAGGCGAGTGCCTGACTGCAGCTAAGTCTCTAAGTGGGAGAACTTAGGCGAGTACTGGTCTGCAGCTAAGCCCCCGAATGGGAGGATCGCTCTCCACTCGATAGGATTTTAAACACTTAGGCGAGCACTGGGCTGCAGCTAATCCTCCGAGTGGGAGGATTGCTCTCCACTCGGTAGGATTTTTTCAAACTTAGGCGAGTGCGTGACTGCAGCTAAGTCTCTAAGTGGGAGAACTTAGGCGAGTACTGGTCTGCAGCTAAGCCCCCGAGTGGGAGGATCGCTCTCCACTCGGTAGGATTTTAAAACACTTAGGCAAGCACTGGGCTGCAGCTAAGCCCCCGAGTGGGAGGTTTGCTCTCCACTCGGTAGGATTTTTTCAAACTTAGGCGAGTGCCTGACTGCAGCTAAGTCTCTAAGTGGGAGAACTTAGGCGAGTACTGGACTGCAGCTAAGCCCCCAAGCGGGAGGATTGCACTCCACTCGGTAGGATTTTTTTCAAACTTAGGCGAGTGCCTGACTGCTGCTAAGTCTCTAAGTGGGAGAACTTAGGCGAGTACTGGACTGCAGCTAAGCCCCCGAGTGGGAGGATTGCTCTCCACTCGGTAGGATTTTTTCAAACTTAGGCGAGTGCCTGACTGCAGCTAAGTCTCTAAGTGGGAGAACTTAGGCGAGTACTGGACTGCAGCTAAGCCCCCGAGTGGGAGGATTGCTCTCACTCGGTAGGATTTTTGACTACTTAGGCAAGCACTGGGCTGCAGCTAAGCCCCCGAGTGGAAGTCTGGCTCTCCACTCGGTAGGATTTTTCAAACTTAGGCGAAACGGATTCGCGGCTAAGTCACCCACTGGGGGATTTCGTATGCAAACAAAAGTGACAACAATTATTGGAACACTCTTGCCTTTGATAAAAATGATCTGCAGAAATTTTTCTTATTACATCTTGTCTAAGGGAGAACTCAAGTGTAAAAGGGGCGGAGTAGTTCCGCATTTCAAGCTCGCGGCTCGTCGATCTGGCGATCAACATTGTAGAGGTGATACGCTCCATTGTGGAGGACTCTGGTGACGATGAAGGGGCCTTCCCAAGTAGGAGCAAGCTTGTGTGGTTTCTGCTGATCCACTCGGAGGACCAAATCTCCTTCTTGGAAGGCTCGACTCTTTACATTCCTGGCATGGAATCGACGCAAGTCCTGCTGATAAATGGTCGATCTGATCATGGCCATCTCCCTTTCTTCTTCTAGGAGGTCGACTGCGTCTTGCCGGGCTTGTTCTGCTTCGTCTTCGGTATAAAGCTCGACTCAGGGTGCGTTGTGAAGAAAATCACTCGGCAGAACTGCCTCGGCTCCATAAACCAGAAAGAATGGAGTTCTTCCAGTCGACCGGTTCGGGGTGGTCCTCAATCCCCACAGAAATGACGGAAGCTCGTCGACCCAAGCACCTGCCGCGTGCTTGAGATCACACATCAGTCGAGGCTTTAGTCCTTTGAGAATCAGACCATTTGCCCTCTCTGCCTGTCCATTCGACTGGGGATGCGCGACCGATGCGTAGTCGAGTCGTGTGCCTTGAGAGGCGCAAAAAGCTCTGAACTTGTCCGAATCAAAGTTTGACCCACTGTTAGTGATGATGCTATGCGGGACTCCATATCTGAATGTTAGCCCTCTGACAAAACTGATAGCAGTGCAAGCATCAAGATTCTTGATGGGCTTAGCTTCGATCCATTTGGTAAACTTGTCGACTGCCACAAGCACATGAGTGAAACCGCTCCTGCCTGTTCTCAATGGACCAACCATGTCCAGTCTCTAGACAGCAAAGGGCCAGACGAGTGGAATGGTCTTCAAGGCTGATGCAGGCTTGTGTGACATGTTGGAATAGAACTGGCACCCTCCACACTTGTCGACTATCTCTTTTGCCATCTCATTTGCTCTTGGCCAGTAAAATCCCGCTCGGTATGCTTTGGCCACAATGGTCCGAGAAGACGCATGGTGACCATAGGTCCCCGAGTGGATGTCATCAAGGATCATCCGACCCTCTTCTGGTGTTATGCACTTCTGACCGATTCCAGTCGCGCTTTCTCTATACAGCTGACCCCTTATGACTGTGAAGGCTTTGGATCGGCGGACGATCTATCGAGCCTCTTCTTCGTCCTCCGGGAGTTCTTTCCTCAGGATATACGCGATGTACGGTATCGTCCAGTCAGGAGTGATTGCCAAGACTTCCATGATTAGGTCGACCACAGCAGGAACTTCGACTTCAGTCGGATCTGTGGCACTTTTCGGTTGCGGGGCTTCTTCTGTAAAAGGATCCTCCTGGACTGACGGCGAGCGGATGTGCTCCAAAAACACGTTGCTGGGAATGGCTTCTCTCTTGGATCCTATCTTTGCCAGATCATCAGCTGCTTGATTTTTCAGTCGGGGATGTGATGAAGCTCTAACCCCTCGAATTTCTTTTCTAGCTTTCTCACTGCATTGCAATAACCAGTCATTGCCGGACTTCTGACGTCCCACTCCTTCATCACCTGATTAACCACCAAATCTGAGTCGCCATAGACCATGAGGCGACAGACGCTGAGTGAAATGGCCATGCGCAACCCATACAAAAGTGCTTCATATTCTGCTTCATTATTGGAGGAATCGAAGTGAATCTGGAGAACATATCTGAGCTTATCTCCTCGGGGGGAGACCAACACTACCCCAGCACCGGAACCATTCAGCATCTTAGATCCATCGAAGAACATGGTCCAGTGCTCCGAGTGAACTTGAGTCAGAAGCTGCTGTTCGATCCACTCGGCGACGAAATCTGCAATTGCTTGGGACTTGATAGCCTTTTTTGCTTCAAAGTTGATATCTAGGGGAAGGAGTTTAATCGCCCACTTCGCCACTCGACCAGTTGCATCTCTGTTATGCAGAATCTCTAACAATGGGGCGTCGCTGACGACTGTAATGGAGTGGTCAGAGAAGTAATGTGCAACCTTCTTCGTGGTCATATAAATCCCGTATACAAGCTTCTGATAATGAGGATATCTTTGTTTTGAAGGTGTCAAAACTTCAGACACATAATATACTGGGCGTTGAACTCTGAAGGCCTTTCCTTCTTCTTCCTGCTCGACCGTAAGTACTGTACTGACAACTTGTCCTGTGGCTGCAATGTAAAGCAGCAAAGGCTCTTTACTGATTGGGGCAGCAAGCACCGGCTGGGTGGAGAGCAGAGCTTTGAGGTCTGCAAACGCTGCATCAGCTTCTGGAGTCCACTCGAACTTGTCAGACTTTTTCATCAGTCGGTAAAGAGGCAACGCCTTTTCACCGAGACGAGAAATGAATCGACTTAGAGCGGCCAAGCAACCTGTAAGCTTCTGGACATCGTGCACACGCACAGGGCGCTTCATCCGGAGTATGGTGCCAATTTTCTCGGGATTGGCGTCGATTCCTCGTTCGGAAACGAGAAAACCGAGTAACTTTCCACCCGGAACTCCGAATGTGCACTTTGATGGATTAAGCTTGATATCATACCCCCTGAGGTTGGCAAACGTTTCAGCAAGGTCAGTCAGCAGGTCGGAACCTTTCCGTGACTTGATCACAATATCATCCATGTATGCTTCCACGTTCTGATTGATCTGAGTGAGCAAACACTTCTGAATCATCCTCATGAACGTGGCTCCAGCGTTCTTGAGGCCGAAGGGCATGGTGACATAACAGAAGCACCCGAATGGAGTGATGAAAGCTGTTTTGATCTCATCGGGTCCATACAGACAGATCTGATGGTACCCGGAATAGGCGTCTAGAAAAGACAATCGCTCACACCCCGCGGTCGAGTCGACTATTTGGTCGATGCGAGGGAGAGGAAAATGATCTTTCGGGCAGGCCCGATTGATATGTTTAAAGTCGATGCACATGCGAAGCGACTTGTACTTCTTGGGGACCATGACAACATTGGCGAGCCACTCGGAGTGGTAAATCTCTCGGATGAACTCCGCTGCTAAGAGCCGAGCCACCTCCTCGCCAATAGCTTTCCTCTTCTGGACGGCGGACCGTCGAAGATGCTCTTTCACAGGCTTGAACTTTGGGTCGACTCGTAGACGGTGCTTAGCCAGCCCCCTGGGAATTCCAGGCATGTCAGAAGGCTTCCATGCGAAGATGTCCCAGTTCTCATGGAGGAACCGGATGAGCGCTTCTTCCTATTTGGAGTCGAGCGTCTTTGAGATGTGAGTCAGGGCAGCCTCGGGGTCGGTTGGGTGAATGTGAACTGCCTTTGTTTCACCGGTCGACTGAAAAGCTGACTCTGAAGCGGGCTTCTTAGATCGTAACAACTCACTCGGATCTGCAGTCTTCTGATACTCTTGCAGCTCGACCACTGCCATCTGAGCGTCAGCAATCTTTGAGCCTTTCTGAAAACACTCTTCTGCCTTCTTCCGATTGCCTGTAACAGTGATCACACCTTTGGGACCAGGCATCTTCAACTTGAGATACACATAACATGGTCGGGCCATGAAGCGTGCATAAGCTGGTCTGCCCAAAATGGCATGATAAGCACTTTGGAAGTCCACAACCTCGAATGTCAACTTTTCCTTGCGGTAATTCTTTGAATCACCGAAAACCACATCGAGAGCAATCTGGCCGAGTGATTCGGCTTTCTTCCCGGGAATGACTCCGTGGAAGCTCATTTTGCTGGTGCTGAGCCTGGACATCGGAATGCCCATCCCTTTTAGTGTTTCAGCATACAGTATGTTCAGGCCACTGCCACCATCCATCAGGACTTTGGTCAGTCGAGTGCCTTCGACAACTGGGTCGACCACCAAAGCTTGCCTCCCAGGGGTGGCAATGTGCGTAGGGTGATCGGACTGGTCGAATGTTATGGCAGTCTGAGACCACTTCAGATAACTGGGTGTTGCCGGAGCAACCATATTCACTTCACGATTAATGACTTTCAGTCGACTTTTGCTTTCGACATCAGCAAAAATCATCAAGGTGGAGTTGACTTGGGGGTATCCATCGTCACTATCATCCTTGTCTTCAACTCTGTCTGGCTCTTTTTCCTTATCTTTGGGCTGCTTGCCCTGAAACTGCTGGATCAGGAGCCGGCACTGTCGAGTGGTATGCTTTGGGTAAATAAAATTACCCTCTTCATTTTTCTTGGTGTGGATGTGACATGGCAGATCCAAAACATCATTTCCATCTTGATCCTTGACCTTCTTGGGCTTCCAGGGGCCCTTGGCTTTTCCCTTGAAATTTCCCTGGGTTACGGCCAGGGCCTCCCCAGGGGCGGCTGGCTCAGCCTTCCGCTTCTGTTTCCGACTGGAGTTGCCTCTGGTTTCCTAGGCGACTGCCTTGTGCTTGCCACTCCGGAGGCGATCTTCGTCTTCGCCATTGGCGTATTTGGTGGCAATCTCCATCATCCGATTCAGAGACATCCCTCCAGTCTGACCGAACTTCAGATTCAATTCTCTATACTTAACGCCTTCTTTGAAGGCACAAACTGCTTGATGATCTGGGACATTCTCAACCGTGTGATGCAATGTGATCCACCTCTGGATGTAATCCCTCAGCGTTTCATTCGGTTTTTGCACGCAAGACCGCAACTCTGTAAGGCCTGCAGGTCGCTTGCATGTTCCCTCAAAGGTTGTGACAAACACTCGGGAGAGGTCCTCCCAAGTGTAGATGCTGCTGGGCGCTAACTGATTTAGCCATGCTCTGGCCGAGCCCTCTAATATGAGAGGCAAATGCTTCATGGCCACCTCATCATTGCCACTGCCAATCTGTACAGCCACTCGGTAATCCTCGAGCCAAGTGTCAGGCTTAGACTCACCGGTGAACTTGCTGACTCCAGTCGCCAACCTGAAGTTGGGAGGAATCACTGCGGCTCTGATGGCCCGACTGAAACACTCTGGCCCTGAAATACGTACTCTGCTGCTGGCAGGCGCATCTCTGTCGTGGCCTTCTCGGCGAGCTCTGTTCCTATCAACCAGACCCTGAACGAGGATGGATCTCGCATCAAAGCCTGGGTCCCTGGGGTCGACTGGAATCCTCTGCCCAACACTATGAGGGCGCCTGTCATCTCGCTATCGAGGTGCATATGACCCACTCCGCGGGGGAGGGGTTGGCACTCGACGTCGATCCTCACGGTCGAATCGGTGATCATACTGCTCATTTCTTCTGTACTGATCGTGCCGGTCTCCACGTCCCTCATGCCTCGGGGGCGATCTCGGGCTGTGAGCCGACTGGACTGTATCTATTGCAACGGATCGACTGTGGATCCTATTCCGTGACTGAGAAACAGCGGAATTCTGGTTCCCCGCCGCCCGGAGCAACGCTCTGATCTGCAACAAGCCCCTGCCAGCCTCTGACTGGGAGGGCTGAATTGACTCTGCTATACGGGCCGCGGCGGCCAAATTCTGAACTGGGGTTCGATATACCTGCGTCGGCGGGAAGAGCTAACCTCGACTGGACTCAGGAGCTCGCTGACGTGCTTGCTCGTCGAGTATTCGCGTGAGATTCTCCAGTCGAGTGCCCTCGGCCAAGTTAGCCAAGCGCGCGTCCTCCAAGGCCCGGGCCTCGGGGGTTTCTCCGATGATGGGAGTGTGTAGTGCGTCTATGTTCTGGTGGCGAAGCTCTTCTCGCTGCAACGCCGTGAGAGGTTTGGGGAGATACTCGTCGTGGGGATGCGACGGGTCGCACCCACCCGCCCCTCCCTCAGCGCGAGGGAAACCGGGAGGACTGTGTGCTCCATCAACTGCCAGAACCTCAGCCGCTGGGTCGCTGCTGTCGCACTCGGATGCGGTCTCCGCAGAGCCAGTCGACAGGTCGAACAGGCCGCAGAGGGATTCGTCGGGCTCGATTGTCGCGACTTGCGGGGCGGCCGATTGGCGGGCCACGGCATGCCTCACCCACCTCTGAAGTCTCGACCTACCGGAGCGCTTGCGTCGGTGGGAGACAGAGCGGGGAGACGACACGGGGGCCGACCGATACTGGGTCGACGGCTGCCGCAGGAGGACGCCACGAACGCATGCGCAGAAATGCGTCGCGCCGCGGACGGGGAGCGCGTCGATGTCGAGTGGAGCCTCCTGAAGCCAAGCGGAGTCGTCTGCGATGAATGTGAGCGCGCCGAGACGGATCTCGCGGCCCTCCACCAAAACTCCGCACGAAACCATGATCAAAGGGATCGGAAGAATCGCAACTTCTCCAATCGAGCGCTAAGATTCCTGCCCCATGGTGGGCGCCAACTATCGTGGTTCTAACTCTGACAGTGATGTAGGGGGTGTGTATGGAGAGGCTAGATCTCAGCTATTGGGAAGTTGTAAGCACACCAAGATGTATGAGTTCAGGCCCTTCGCGGAGGAAGTAACAGCCCTACGTCTCGGTGCCCAGAGGCGGTCGATTTGATTATAGGCGTGTGAATAACAGGGGTGCGAACCCTTGATATTGAGGTGGGGGGTGGCTTATATAGAGTTCGCCAGGACCCCGGCCAGCCCACGTTATCAAGGGTTCAATGTACATTAATGCCGGGCGTTACTGGTAACGCTAGTAATGAAGTGCTATAATGACCATAAAGACTACTTAATAGCCGACCGTTTGCCTGCGGAATGACTTTAGATCTCCTGGCAGTCGAGTGGTTGGCTTCACTGTCGAGTGGTAGCTTCTTGGTCGAGTGTCTTAAATCCGTCGAGTGGGTACCTTCAAGTCGATTGAAAGGTGACTTCTTCTAGGGATGTCCTTGGGTAGGGCTCTTTTGGACAGGTCCGTGCCCCCACCCTAGGTACATAGCTTCATCAGGCGGCGCATCCACATATTGTTTGGACATCCCTTACCAAAAAATACTCGACTTTGACAAATTCACCCAATGTCCCGAAGCATCACAATATCAGGTGCGTCGGGGAATGTTTTGCGTGAGCACCTCCAGGAGATTGATGTACAGAAAGTCCTGAATATCCCGCTGAGCTCTTACAATAGATCAGATGCTTGGGCCTGGCATTATGAGCGAACTGAAAATTTTACTGTAAGATCAGCATATAGGCTGGTGATGGAAACAAAGAGAGTTAGAGAAAACTAGCTGTATGAAGTACCTGGAAATTCAGACACTAGCGGTCATATGATAGAATGGAAGAAGCTCTGGAGTTTAAAAGTGCTGGCTAAGTTGCGTAACTTTGCATGGCGGCTGGCTAGAAACTCCATCCTGACAGAGGGTGTTCGCAGCCATCGAAATATGACTGAATCAAGTGTGTGTCCGATGTGCAATTCAGTTGAAGATTCTTGGAAACATGCTTTGATTCAGTGCCCAATGACGAAGAGTGTGTGGTCTCGTGTGGATGAGGAGCTGGTGAAACATATGATAGCCTGTAATTACACTGATGCAAAGCTCTGGCTTATGGAGCTTCAAGATTCAATGCGACAAGAAATTACTGTGAAGCTCATTTTGACCCTTTGGTCGATATGGTGGGTGTGTAGGAAGGGTGTCCACGAAGAACAATTTCAATCCCCATTAACCACCTTTTCCTTTATCCAAAGGTACTTGCTGGATTTGCAGATTCTACAGGCTGAACCTCCAATTCAGAGATCATTGGCGTCTGTCCTAAACCCCAGGTGGATTGCACCGCCAGCGGGGAGAGTGAAGTTGCACGTTGATGCTGCTGTTGGAGAAACGGTGATTGTGGTGCAGTCGCAGTTATCTGCCGAGATGACTCCGGCGTATATCTGGGAGCCTCTGCAATAACCATCCAAGAGATGGTTGATCCGGAGATTCTGGAAGCTTTGGCAGGGTTGGAGGCCTTATCTTTAGCTGCTGATCTGGGCTGCCAAAATGTTGTTGTTGCTACGGATTGCATGGCAACGATTACACACTTGAAATGTGATTACAGAGGACCTTCAGCAGTTACTATTCAAGATATCAAGGGAATGATACATGACTTTCTGTCGGCTGATTTCATTCATGAGAAGCGGGAGATGAATCTTGAAGCTCACAAACTTTCACAAGCAGCAACAACTTTAACTTTTGGTCGCCATGTGTGGCTCTCTATTTTACCAGACTGTATTTGTATTCCTGAGCACATTCTTAGTTATATATAGTTTCGTTTACCCCTAAAATAAAAGTTGGTGGCGGCGCATAACTCGGCTCCTCAAACGGAGAGCGGGATGGCATTTATGAGCTGGCCCAGTCAGCGTATCTCTCATTCAGTCTTAGAGTTATTTTATCCCTAAAAAAATTCTTAGATTGATTTTTTCCTCTTGGTTTCCCTTGGGTTTCCTTGCTTTTTCGTTCCTTATTATTGTTCCCTTACTTTTTGTCACGAACACCTTTTATTAATACAAGTCAATTTTAAAAGGTTAGCGATTTTAGAAATATTCATGAATTTAGCTAATGTTCACATATTTTCTAAAACATGCATGAATTTTAAAAAAACTAGTGAGTTTAGAAATGCTCTTGAATTTCAAAATGTTCATGATTTTTTTGGCTTTTTTGAAACAACTTACACGAATGGAAAAACAAAGATATGACTAAAAAAGGACGGGGAATAATCATGGAGAAAAGGATGGAGAAGAAAACCAAAATGAAAAACAAAGAACCATCCTAAGAACCAAAGAAACAAACAAAAATGATGGGAGTGAAAAAAACCAACATGGGTTGGCCCATGGTGCACTTCCACATGTGTGGTAGCTCGACAAACAGTGACACAAAGCAACGAATAGGGTTTTTTCCTTGGAAAAGGGCGCTCAACCCTTGAGGGCGATGCAGGTTGCACTACTTAACTGGAAAGGATCTACTTTGAATCCCGATGTAGCCCCTTTGAGCATGACAAACCCATGCAGCCTCTGGTTGGATCAAGAATCATGAAGCCCGGCGGAAATATTACGTCACTGACTCTTCCCAATAGATTACATTGTGCCACTATTGCATTTACATCCAGAATATTTTCGTAAAGTTGATAATTTCTTGTGTGTGGCAACGGGGGCACAAAATGTACACAATCACTGTGATTGTACTACCAATTTTATTGTTAATGTGATTACATGCATAGAAAAATATGAAGGTTAGCTACCAATTGAATGAGTACTTATTGCCTCACTAAATGAAACATGAATTTTGTTTATAAGCTAATAAGACGTAGGACAAAGTCAGTTTTGAAGCAAAAACAGTGAGAAAATATGACAACAATAGAGAGGAGCTGAGGTAGGGAGGGAGAATGGAAGAAAGAAATCTAATACGTAACCCTAAATGCTTTTCAAATTAGTGGAGATATTAACAATCACATTGTGGTACTATTGCTTCCTACATTTTTGGGTTTAGTGTTCAAAATATCAAAAATAACATTTAAATGAAATTCAGAACATTTTCCGTAGAAAATAAAAACTGAAGACTTCAAAAACTATAACAAGTTTAGTATTGTTTTTGTTGTAGCAAAATTTATAATTATCCCACTAATCTTGCACCAAATTCAATTCAAATATATATTTTCAAACAAAAATACCAAAGAAATTTCTCGATATCTATGTAATGTTTCTATTTGATTTGAATAAAGTGCAAATAATG
Organism: Triticum monococcum; assembly: GCA_034509565.1. Lineage (NCBI taxonomy): Eukaryota > Viridiplantae > Streptophyta > Magnoliopsida > Poales > Poaceae > Triticum > Triticum monococcum. The sequence continues at coordinate 577,867,966 of CM067844.1, read as the reverse complement.
TGAAATCTCTTTAAAATGTTTCCAAAACTAGTTCAAATATCATGGAGATAATTTAAATCCATGTGATTATTATTGTTTCAAACATTTTGAAACAAAGAAATGACTCTGAAATAGTTCATAGACTTTGAATAAAAATACATTTTTCTAAAATATACTAAAATAATTTAATTGTATCAGAATATGTGAATGAAACAATTGAAATTTGTGCATTATTAATCTAATAATTTTTTGAAAGAATAAATATCATTTAAAAATCCATAAAATCTAAAAATTTGGTTTTTATAATGCACTGAAATAACCAAACAAATTTGAAGCAAAATATGTCAGTCAAAGTTATTTTGGGAACTTTTCATTTGAAACAATGAAATATTTGGTTCATGTATGAATGCATCTTAAACTATTTTGAAAGATAGTTGAAACAGTGAAATCTAAACTAAAATAAATGTATCCATGAACAGTTTTGCACTCAAGGTTTTGCCACGAAGAATTTAGATACATACAAATATCACAGTTTTTCTAAAGAAACCAATCATCTAAATTATCATATTGAATAAAACATGTGCGTTTTTGTATGAGGATAGATAATGCATGCATCTGTCCTCCTATTTACACACTCCCTTATATTCCCTGACACAAAGCTAACATGGGAGGTATTTAGGTTTGTATTTGCAATTGTCCCTTATGCACTGGAATAATGCCTAACGCATCCAGAAATCTCAAAGCATAAATGAATATGATTGACACATACTGCTCCCCAAGGTGGCAGGGCCGTTAGAAAATCTAGGTTCTATGTCATGTCCACAACAACAATAGACTATTTGTGGTGATCTGCAAGGCAGATGAGTATTGGCACTTGTGGTATCTAACCAATGCAATGGTAGCTTAAGATTTGAAGTCACGGTCTAGTCGTTGACTGGACCCGATAGTGGTAGAGTGTTCGAGGCTAGGGTGATAGCTTATGTACCTTTCTATGCAGTTGAAAACCCTAGGTCTAGCTTTGACATTTCAGCCTAGGTGAGCATGGCATTCTACAATATGGCTTTCGTAAGTGCGTTGTTCTGTAGTAATAGAACTGATTGTGTGGGAGTGAAACCCTAGATTTGTTGATTTGATGACTATGGTATGATTCAGTTGTATTTCTCATTGAAAGCATCGCTTGATGACAAGGTCTTTCACTTGTTATTGTTGTGCAATGTTGGCTTTGGGATTCAGTATGTTGCCATTTATTTCATGGAGTATAAATTTTTTGTATTAGTTTTGTTATGTGTGTCCTCAGTTGGTGCAAAGGCGGAGGGTTGATTATTTCGATATCTAGAAAAGATTTTCCTTTCAAGAATGTGTACCATCATATGTAATTCTCTTTTTTTTGCAAAAAATGACTCATATCTATTCCAAAAGTTTATCGGAAATACATAGCATCTCAAGCATAAAAGAATGAATTGAGGTCCCTAGACCACTAGACGACCACTATCGCCGTCAGAACGAGTCGCCGACACGCCTCTGTCACCACCCCCATACTGGAGCCGACCTAACTTTATCGATGATAGTCAGGGAGTCTTCGTGCATGTGCCCCTAAGAATATGCGCCATCATAAATGTTGAAACATTGAATATATCTGAAGGACCTGACAGCAAATTTTATCGTCGTGTATGCACAATGAGAAATCCTAACCTCACCGCCCTATGAGTTGGCAAGAATCTACATTCGAGCTCAGTGTAATCTGTCCCGGAGGACGAACTTGAAGAGGATCGGAGCCCAGAAGACTGACTCTAAAAATAAGCACCGCCATCCGTTCGAGCACCGCTCCTGCAAAGACTAAAATCCTAACCTGTTTACTAGCTGAAGCCGAGGTACCAGGATTCCCCTTCCTGCCATCGATCTTGAAAAGATAGACAAAGGGGAGATGAATCTACCGCTAGTCGGCGGAGACCGAGCAGAGGAAGGCTTTGCCGGCCTTGCGATAGGGGAAAGATTTGTTCCATTTAGTTCTCTTTGTCTTATTAGATTTTAAATAAAAATACAAATAAGATGTACTCACTAAAGTTGTATAAGGAGTACAGCTCATTTTTTTTTACTTTGGTATATAGTGTACTCATTATATGTTTTTGCACTGCGAAGTACTATTTGGCTGCGTAGACAAGTGAAAATTCTGTCAAAAAAGATCTTGAGGAATAAAGTTCGTCTAGTCAAGGTTTGCTGTTGGCTGCGGCCTATGCTGGCTTCAGCTTATTATTTATTTTCAAATATCAATACTCGTCCACTCACTTTACAAAAGTACACCGGTGCTTTTCTTTTCGCAACAATAGAGTCGGCCTGAAATTTGGAGTCCGGCGAAGATCCAAAGGAAGCGCGTAGACAACAACAAACCCAGCTTCTTGGGGAACGCTATCTCAAGGACTTGGAAGGCTTTGTTCCAGCAAAGATCCAACCGAATAGCGGCGTGTGCATAGACAAGACAACAAGTGCCAGTTATCGGGGTTTACCACTACCCCCAAAAACAAAACAAAATTGGATTGGTGCACAGGCATAAAACTTGTCGTTGACGGAGTATGTTCACAAGGCAAGGGAGAAATATGGCCATACGTCGAGAAACATGGAGACAGGTTCAAGAGTTGAGCGTCTAGTGGGATCGAGGCTCCATCTCCACCAATGTTTGATACTGATCTGACAAAGCCGTAGACCTAGAGACTGTCGGGGATTAATAGATGAGGCAATGCTTTTGTCTTCGTTTCGGCAAAAAAAAAAATGTTGAGCGTGGCAGATGATCTTCACCTACGAAACCCGCTACTGAATAAGTTTGTTCAGAACATGAACGCAGGGGGACGCTATGCTACTTCCCCAGTGGCAGCAACATTTCTCTGACGAAGTGTTCTATGATCACCATCCTTTTCTTCCGAGGAGAGTATTAAGCCGCCAGAGTTGAACCAATGTCTGTTTGCCGTCCAGCAGTCTTGCGTGTCTCCGGTCGGCTTGCTGAGAGAGCTACGAGTCTGTGACCAAACCACTACTGTTTTCCACGATCAATCGTGAAGCGGCAGCTGACATTAGTTACATCGTATGGTCGTCCGTGTTGGTAAAATTCACACTGTACTGTGACTTTACGTCGTCTGCCATTGATTGGTGTTGCAGGACACCGCGCTCAAAGAGTCAAAGTAGCCACCGGGAACAACGACAGGCTACATAGCAGCACACGAGCGCTCGTGGTCTGCCTATTACTATTAACTTGTGCCGGCGCTAATTGCTGGACCTGCGCCACGATCCATCGTTTTTTAAGCGTCCTGGCGTGCGCAGTTGCTCTAATCGGACCGTTTCAGGGCACCCATTTCCCACCTTAACTCGGTCGCAATAAGTCAACACTAGAGCTTATATATAACGGGAGAACCCAGTCACACCGAAACCACACTCCTCTACTTCTCCCTCGAGTCGAGTCCTCGGTCGGCCACACGAGATCGAGGTTAATTTTCCATAGCCGGCTACTGAACAAGACTAGGAGAATGGCTTCCACGGTGACGCTGCTGAGGAAGACGGCCGCCATACGGATGAGCGACGTCGCCGCCGTGGCGTCGTCACCAGCGGCGACGACGATGAAGTCGCTTTTGCTGGAGGGAAGCAAAGGCGGCGGCGGCGTGGCGAAGAGGTGCTGCGGGCGCAGGTGCGAGCTCGTCGGCTACGACGCGCTCCCGGCCTTCCTGCAGCACAACGAGTTCATCCTCCACTACTACCGCAGCGAGTGGCCTCTCAAGGAGGCGCTCCTCAGCGCCTTCGCCCTCCACAACGAGACCATCAACGTCTGGACGTAAGCCTCTCTGCCCGAGCACGTACTACGTCTGTGACACGTCGCGCATGCGCTCTAGAAGCTGACGCGTGTTTTCTCGCAGGCATTTGATCGGCTTCTTCGTGTTCCTCGCGCTCACCGTGTGCGCCGCCACGATGGTCCCCATGGAAACCAGCGTGACCCAGTCGGCGACATCCGCGGGCCTGGCCAACTGCACCGGCAACGGCGACCACAGGGTGCTGATGGCCTCCTACAGCACCAGTGGAGCGGCCGTGGCAATGCAGACGCTGCTGCGCCGCAACGTGTCCGTCTCCGGCGAGACGGACCTCGCGGCAGCGGCGGCGTTGTCGCTGTTGTCGGGAGAACACGGCCCGGTCGAGCGGTGGCCGTTCTACACGTACCTGTGCGGCGCCATGTTCTGCCTGCTGATGAGCAGCGGGTGCCACCTGCTGGCGTGCCACTCGGAGCACGCCAGCTACGTGCTGCTCCGCCTCGACTACGCCGGCATCACCGGCCTCATCGTCACCTCCTTCTACCCGCTTGTCTACTACACCTTCCTCTGCGACCCCTTCTCCCGGACGCTCTACCTCGGCTCCATCACCGTGTTCGGCGCCGCCGCGGTGGCCGTGTCGCTGCTGCCGGTCTTCGAGGCGCCGGAGCTGAGGTGGGCGCGCGCGGCGCTGTTCGTGTGCATGGGCGCGTCCGGCCTCGTGCCCATCGTGCACAAGATGCTGGTGTTCGGCGCACGGCCCGAGGCGGTGGTCACCACGGGATACGAGGTGGCCATGGGGGTGTTGTACCTGGCCGGCGTGCTGGTGTACGCCACGAGGGTGCCGGAGAGGTGGATGCCGGGCAGGTTTGACCTCGTCGGGCATAGCCACCAGCTGTTCCACGCGCTTGTCATCGCCGGCGCTTACGCGCACTACCATGCCGGCCTGGTTTACTTGAGCTGGAGGGACATGGACAAGTGCTGACTACTGTCGTGCACGGTCTGCCAAGACAAAGAATTTTGACGAAAGAAGTTCTAGTACTACAAGAATTGTGGTGTTATTGAGCTACACAAACCTATGCCAGAACAACAAAAGAACATCAAAGTTCACACTTCTTGTGTATAAATAGACTTGACATATAACTAGTTCAATGCTCTTACTTTGCCGACAATATTTTTAGACATAAATATATCGATTCATACCAAATTACTATGAATAAATGGCCATAGTTGGAGTATAGGCGAAACTTAAAATGTAGCCCCACACGCTCTCAGACCTTAACTCCACAATTTGAGCCCCCCCCCCCCCTCTAAAATTTGAGGATTTAAATTGAAGTGGTCCCTTACCGAACTCGTATAACTTAACTCCCCAAGAAGATTTAGCACGAATTCATTTATTTAGGTCAATGACTTAAAGCTTCACTACTTCATTAAAATGATATTTTGGGCACATAGTTCATCGGTTCCTTAACATGAGAACTAATCCAAACAAAATGACAAGAACAATTACACACTTTAACATGAAGACAAGTTATTGCTACCACAAGTGCAATCAACACTTTTTCCATCTCCTTATGTTCACCATTAACACTTTTGCCCTTTGCTGTTGACTTCTTTGCCCTGGACACTTGTTTCTTCTCTTAATTCTAATGTAAAAAAATTGAACACTGCATCCTTTGTAATCTCATCTCTAGTAGCAAGTGCACCAATATCCAATAGGCCTCTTTGAATCAATAGAATTCTACTTCCCAATACCAAAAGTTTAAACTTTTCTGCACAATACTTAAGCAAACATTGAGCTCACATTGCTTGAAACCGAAAAAAACACCCGCAAAATATTGCACTTACTTTGTCCTTTTCACACTTATAGTAGAACCATCTGGGATGTTTCTTCGTCGTAGGGACCCGGTGCGGCACTGGTCGCCAACATTCGTTGCATTTCATGAGTGGTAGAGGGGAGCCAACGACTTGCTGGGTGACGGCTGTGCCCAGTTGAGCGGCTGATGAGGATGTGTCGACACTCGAAAGAGTGGTGAGAGGCGAACACTGAGATGAGGAGAACATCCTGGGAGGAGCTCCGAAGGCGACGCGGGGCACTCTAGGAGGCCGCGCGGTTCTGTTCTCGATGAAATGCGGCTTCGTGGTGGCCATTCTCGTTAACAAGCCCGAGGCGGCGATGGGGGCCTAGGAGCGATGATTAAGGCGGCGTGAGTGACCCACGAGTGAATCAAAGTGGGGCGGTAGGGCGGCGAGCGTATGGGGTGTCAGCGGCAGTGCTTAGTGGGCGCAAGAGGCAATCTCTCGACGCCACCATGGAGGCGGACAGGCAGAGGGAAGAGACAACCGAGCGAGGGGATGGGATCTTTTTTGCTGAGAACTTCGTTCAGACGCTCAAATTTGAGATCCACTAGAGGGTTCTCCTATTTTTTTCCGAGTTATACCGTCTAAGCGTTTGGCTAGGTGCGGCTTAGCTGCTCAAAAGAAATATTTTGAGGAGATAATCCCATCTGAAGGTTTGTGACTTCGCATAGTGTTGCTCTTATATTAACATGGCCCAACACCCACATGTCAAGTCCTTCCTTCCCATTCCCTATTTCTCCCCCTATCAAGCTAACACAAACAATTTCTGTGGATTCGCCCAAGGTCACACACCGCAATGATGAGGGACACATTTCGCGGAGTAACAACATCTCCAACCGAAATGGTCTATTTTGACCCCCTCACATATCAATGAACGTGCCCCGCGGGCAGGACGGTTTCGATCCCTATTTTTCCACCCCCCGCAGCCGCCCCCTCTTATCCGAACCCTCAAATTCATACAAGCCCTGCAACGACCATCACCACATACATAGTTCATACATCATACAACATGGGACAACGAATGACAACATTAAACTAAGACTTGGATAGTGAGATTGCAACACTAAACTAAGGGCATGTTCGGCAACTGCCCAACTCCCGACTTCTCTGAATCAACGGGCGAAGCTTGGTCGAACGGGTTAGCTCCATGAAGTTAGCTTCCCATATCTAAGGTGGGTATAGTGCAAAAACGAGGAGAAGGTGTTCTGGCGATCCCATCAATTGCAAAACAAAGAGTTCACGTTATTTATGGGAAGTTGTCACCGGGAAGTGAAAGAAAATGATTTGTACCACGGAAGAGAAGACCAAAGCAAGTACATTCCCTCTCTACCAAGCCAGAATCAAGCTTAATGGGCTAAGCGGCTACCGGCCCACGACTAGCAATTTGGGATCTGGGAGTTTTGTTGCCGAACTATTCTTCGGACCCACGATTTTCATAGGGAAGGTGAAAGTGAGATCGAGGAGTTGGATTTGAGGATTCCTTGGCGCTGGGTAGTTGCTGAACAGGCCCTAAGACTAGATGGTTTGATGGCAACATTAACCTAAGACTGGATAGTTCGATAGCATAAACTAAACTAGGACCAAGGAGAAGTTCACCAACGGCCGCTGTTGGTGTCAAAACCGGCGGATCTCGGGTCGGGGGTCCCGAACTGTGCGTCTAAGGTTGATGGTAACGGGAGACAGGGGACACGATGTTTACCCATGTTTGGGCCCTCTCTATGGAGGTAATACCCTACTTCCTGCTTGATTGATCTTGATGAATATGAGTATTACAAGAGTTGATGTACCTCGAGATCGTAATGGCTAAAACCCTAGAAGTCTAGCTTATGTGATTATGATTGTCCCTCCATTTACGGACTAAACCCTCCGGTTTATATAGACACCGGAGGAGAATAGGGTTATACAATGTCAGTTACATAGAAAGGAAATAGTACATCCGACCGCCTAGCTCGCCTTCCTCGCAAAGGAGAGTTCCATCCGGACACGGGAGAGAGTCTTCGGTCTTGTACCTCCACAGCCAATCAATCTGGCCCATGTCAACAGGCCGGATGCCCGAGGACCCCTTAATCCAGGACTTCCTCAGTAGCCCCCGAACCAGTCTTTCAATGACGATGTGTCTGGCACGCAGACTGTCTTCGGCATTGCAAGGCGGGTTCCTCCTCCGATCACTTCAAAGTATCTGACTTAAAGAGCTGCATTCGGCCCTCCATTTAATGTCGCATCCATCGGCTTCTTTTCCTCCACACCTTCTGCTCCACGCGTCGAGCGAATGCGAGAGGTCGGGACATTTTTGCATAACCCCCCTCCGGCCACATAAGAAAGCCCTCTATTTAAAGGGGTTGGATCTCAGATCCATTCCACACACAGCGGAAAACCTTCAATGTCTTGCCCGGGGAAACCATTCAACATGGCTAGCATCCCTAGTTCTTCCTCCCGCCCCCACGGCTCCAAAAAAAGGTGATTGAGAGAGATGCCTTGTATCCCTGAGCAGTTGGTTAAGCTCCAAACATAGGGATTCCTTCCCCCTGCGGATCTGGTCCCTGTTCGAGCAGGATTGACCTCCTTTACAGGCGAGGTCCTGGTGGAAAACTTCCCCAATCCAACTAGGAGGGAACGGGTGTGCTTCGTATCTTACTTGTTGAGAGGCGTTGGGTTTCCAATCCACCCTTTCCTCCATGGACTCCTGGAGTATTATGGCCTCCAACTGCACAACCTCACGCCAGCCTCTATCCTGCACATCGCAGGTTTTGTTGCCCTGTGCGAGCTTTTCCTGGGCTGTGAAGCCCACTTTGACTTGTGGAGGAAGCTATTCTGCCTCGTCCCTCGCAACTGAGAAGGGTCGATATTTGAGGTGGGCGGTGCCGAAGTATGTCGCATAGCTGGGACCGGATACCTGTCCGGCACACCGAAGAAAGCGCCTGAAGAATGGCCCTCAGAATGGTTTTATATTGAGGACATCGCTCTCCCCGACCCAGTTCTAATGGGCGTTCCCAAATTTTCAAATGCTCCGCTGAAGAAATGTCACAGCTGGCGTCCTTGGAGCCTCGAGGAGGAAGATAGAGTGGAAGTCCGTCAACTGATGGGCAACATAAAAACACTTGCCCAATCCGGATTATCAATAATCGAGGTGATGGCGACTTCCATAGTGCGGGGGGTCCAGCCACTCTAGTATCGAGGGCTTCCCATGTGGCACTATAATGGGGAGGATGACGCCTCACACTACGGTCGGAAAGGTTTGGACTCCCCCGCTGCTTTGGTCAAAATATTGGCCGAACTGTACAAAGGGGAGGAAAAGGAGTTCGCTCGTCTTGAACGCCGAGATGGGTTTTCCATGTACAATCCTCTCCACTTTATTCAATCTTCTCCCCGAATCACTTTTAATGGACATTAACCCATCTATTTACAATAGGAATGGCAGAGGGTTACCGAGGGGATCCATAATCCCGCCCCACAGCCAGAGGATCACAATCGGGATCTTGACCCCGGATTCAAAGAGGATCCATACATATTTGTGGAGCTCGAGAAGGGAGTATTCTACTAGGCGAGCTATGATGGCATAGTTGTACCAATCGTGGCCGACTATCCTGGCCTCCTTCCTGCCTCACACGTAAGTAATCAAGAGATACCTTCTTCGAAAGAGCTTCCTTATTATGCCTCACCCACCGCACTATTTCGTGCTCCAAAGGGGAGGCGCTCGACGCCACAACGCGCACCAGAAGCATCTCCGAGGAGAGTGGTGCCCGCGCCGAGCACATCTTCGAAGAGAAAGGCAAACAATAATACGGCAGAACCTTCATCAAAGAGGTAAGGCTTTACTTTTAAACTATGCCTCTTGGTCGCCACATCAAATCGTGACGTCATCCGCCGCATTTTATCAGGAAAAGCGTCCGCTAGACTATGTTCGGGGATCCTGCCGGCCGTGCCTCCACTAGTCAGGTTCCAGACCTTGCCCTAAGGACGGGGGCTGACACGGGAGTGGCGCCGGACTGTCCTTCTACAGAGGATTCAGACGATATGTCCGTCACGAACTCTGAAGTGGAGAGCGCCATGAATCAACATCATCGGAGGGACGCTCTCCGTGACCCCGTCTTTTCAAAGGAGGCATTCAATGCCTTCAGCTCGGCCGATGCGTACATCTGAGCTGCTCGGAATGGACTTGCCAGAGCCACGGGCCAGTATCTAAAAGATATGTGGGTAAGTGTAGATTTGGTAATCATATACCAGTAGCCCCCGAGACTTAAAGCAGTTGATACAACTGATTTAAGGATCATTGTATACTCTGGCACTTATGGAGAAAAATGGCCTGTTGTCTCAAGAGCTGGAAAAGTGTCAGACTCAGCTAACTGCGGCTACCACGGAATTGGAAAAATCCAAGGAGGCACCGCCTGGTAATGTTTCTTCCCATCATAAAAAAGTATAATCATATACCAGTAATATTAATACTGTTGTGTTTCTGCTGATAGAATCAGTAGAGCAGCTGAGAGAGAAACTAAAGATCGCCCAGGCTGGTGAACAAGAGGCCAAAAGGCAACATGCGGTAGGCGAACGTGTGCTGACGTGGGTTAGGGGGGAAAAGAACAAGCTGCAGGATTCCCATACCCAGCTGGGCGAAGAACTAAAAGATGTTCGAGCCTAGCTAGCTAACGCCGTCAAGGAGAATAAGAGATTATGAGGCGGCATATTCGGTATGTTTTTCAAACTTGCCTCCCTATAATTCGGCGAGGGCAGGGACTGACAGATTTATGTCTGCAGGTATGCTGACTGGCCGCCCCGAAGAGGAAATATCCGGATTTCAAGGCGACCTGCTGCAAGAGTTGTCCCAGATGCACGAGCGAGTTCGGCAAGCAACGCGGAGTGTTGCCAAGGCTTTATGGCCATCCGCCTCCCCTCCAGGAAGTATGGTGGAGCTCGTGGAGCTATTCAGAGGGGCACAATGGCGTATTTGATTATGGAAGATATCAACCTGCCGGGAAGGTGCGCGAGAAGCTTGGGCCATGGTGAAAACACGTTATACCAAGCTTGATCCAAATCATATGGCCCGGGTCGGACCTCTACGGTCAGATGGGAAAGAAATTCCTGTTAATTTGGTATATGACCAAGTAGAAGTAGTCGCCAAATATTCCCAACAGGATTGTAAGCTAGACAGCCTGTTGGACGGTATAGAGGAGGAAATTTTTGAGTCCAACTATGTGCTTTCCTTGACATATTTGTCCCTAGCCGGTTTGTAAAGGATTGTCATGGTCGACCTTTTCGCTTTGACCTCTGGACCCGAAGGTGCGGAGTGTTACCGAATACTTGAGCGGCAAAATAGACCGGGGTATGCGTGGAAACCAGGCGTAGGGGTCATAGTTGCTTGAATAGACAAGTTGTATCCGGCTAGCTATGTTATATTACATTGTGATTGTAAGAAACATCTTCCAGAGAGAATAGTTCCGTTAAGGGTTCCTTTCCCTCGGTGTACATGTGTTAATGTGCATGTCCAAACTGTGATTGAAAAGATCGCAGTATATGTAACATCTGGGGGTTCATAGTGGAAGGAATGTAAAAACATCTTTAGTCCGCCAACCAAATATTCCCTTAAGAAAGCTAGCTTTCGGCTTCACCCAGTCTGAGGTACACATCTAGATGATCCAACAGTAACGATCGCAGAGGTGCTCCCTTTATACCCTAGCGGAACTAATGGGAACGTAGGGCATAAGTACAGGAGCCAGGCAACCCAGCTTGGCAAAAACTTAAGTCATATCGATGCCTATAATGACGAAGAAAAGGTACATGTGAGGAAAAAACGCATATGTGATGAGCTTGATGCTCGAAAAATAACAATAATAAGCTTCTGTGCAAGAAGCCCCAGGTATAATGGACGTACACATTTGAGGAAGTGTACGTCATAGGTGCACGTTTTAGCCACACGAAAGCTTTATGGCTAAAAAAGGAAAAGGAAAAAGAGAGAAGAAAAAATAATGGAAACAAAAGGGAGAAGGAGACGAACGAACAGTTCGGCGCTAGGCATAGAATCTTCGGAGTCTGGCCGCGTTCCACGGGTTCGGCTCTAGGCGATTGTGTGATGCATCACGCAGGCGGTACGCTCCTCCAGTGAGAACTTCGTCAATGATGAAGGGACCCTCCCACTTGGGCTTGAGTTTGTCCTTTTTCTTCTTCGGCAAGCGTAGAACGAGTTCGCCAACATTATAAGTCTTGGTCCGCACTTCTCTGCTTTGATATCTGCGGGCCTGCTGTTGATAAAATGCGGAACGGGCTTTTGCAACATTGCGCTCCTCCTCCAGGGCATCTAAACTGTCCTGCCAATCAAGCTCGGCCTCTCTCTCTCTCTCTCTCTCTCTCTCTCTCTCTTCGTACATGCGCACTCAAGGTGAGTCATGAATAATGTCGCATGGTAACACAGCCTCTGCGTCGTACACCATGAAGAAAGGTGTATATCCGGTAGTGCGATTGGGCGTGGTCCACAGGCCCCAGAGTACGGAGTCGAGCTCCTCAACCCAGTGATTGTCTGATTCTTTCAAAGACCGCACTAGTCTGGGTTTGATGCCGCTCATAATAAGACCATTGGCTTGTTTGACTTGACCATTTGTTTGCAGATGATAGACGAAGGCGTAATCGAGCTTAATGCCTAGATTAGCACACCAGACTTTCACCTCATCGGCTGTAAAATTGGAGCCGTTGTCGGTGATGATGCTGTGTGGGACACCATAACGGTGCATGACACCGGATATAAAGTCTATCACTGGTCCGGCTTCGGCCGTTTTAACTGGTTTGGCCTCTATCTAGTTAGTGAACTTATCAACCATGACCAGCAGATATTTTTTCGTATGGCTGCCTCCTTTAAGGGGTCGACCATATCCAGCCCCCAAACCGCAAAAGGCCAAGTAATGGGGATTGTTTGTAGAGCGGTGGTCGGCATATGGCTTTGGTTGGCGAAAAGCTGGCATCCGACACAGCGTTGGACAAGGTCCTGTGCATCTGCTCGGGCCGTCGGCCAAAAGAAAACCTGTACGGAAGACCTTACTTACAAGGGCCCGAGCCGCGGCATGGTGACCACGGATGCTAGCATGGATTTCAGCCAAGAGCTGTCGTCCCTCTTCTTCGGAGATACATCTTTGAAGTATTTCGGTAGCGCTTTTCTTGTAGAGCTCTCCTTCGTGGACCTTGTAGGCTTTCAAACGCCGAACAATGCAGCGAGCCTCATTCTGATCCTCGGGGAGCTCTCGCCTATTAAGGTAGGCCAAGAAGGGTTCAGTCCATGGGGCAATTACTACCATTATTAAATGGGCTGACAATGTTGTTTCGGTGGCTGAGCCTCCGATGATATCGGTATTGTGTTCGCAATCTGGGGGTATAATTGTATCTGGACTAGTGTTGCCGCTCTCGTCCTGCCACACCACAGATGGCTTGAAGAGCCTTTCCAAAAAGATGTTAGGCAGGATGGGGTCACGCTTGGCGCCCATGCGAGCAAGAACATCCGCCGCTTGATTGCTTTCTCGAGCCACATGATGAAACTCGAGTCCCTCGAACCGAGCTGATATTTTGAGTACGGCGTTACGATAGGCCGCCATCTTTGGATTTTTGGCATCGAAGTCTCCATTTATCTAGGATATTGCGAGATTTGAGTCCCCGTGTACTTCCAGGTGTTGTATGCCCATGGAGGTAGCCATCCAAAGAGCGTGCAATAAGGCCTTGTATTCGGTTGCGTTGTTGGAGTCTATGTATAATATTTGGAGTACATACTGAACTGTGTCTCCAGTGGGGGACGTTAAGACAACGCATGCCCCTAAGCCCGCCAGCATTTTGGAACCATTGAAGTGCATGACCCAATTGCAATATGTGTCGTACTTTTTAGGGAGTTCGACCTCTGTCCATTCGGCGACGAAGTCTACCAGTACTTGGGATTTGATGGCCCGGCGCGGCTTATATGTTATGTCGAATGGAAGGAGCTCAATGGCCCACTTGGCAATCCGACCCATGGCGTCGCGGTTGTTTATTATGTCATTCAGTGGTACTTCGGAAGCCACCGTGATCGAACACTCTTGGAAATAGTGTTGTAGCTTCCAGGATGCCATAAAGACCATGTATGCTATCTTTTGATAATGAGGGTACCGGGATTTGCATGAAGTTAGGACATTGGATACGTAGTATACCGGCTTCTCGAGCGGGGATTTGTGTCTGTCCTCCTCTCGCTCGATGACGAGTACTACGCTCACCACCTGGTGTGTTGCAAGATGTATAATAACATTGGTTCGCCGACGCTTGGCGCGGCCAGGATTGGGTTGCTCGCTAAAAGAGCCTTTATTTCTTCCAATCCGCCCGTTGCCGCATCCGTCCACTCGAAGTGGTCGGTGCGTCGGAGAAGTTGATAAAGTGGCAATGTTTTTTCTCCTAGTGTGGAGATAAAGCGGCTTAAAGCTGCCACGCATCCGGCTAGTTTTTGGACCTATTTAAGGTCTATTGGTGTAGCCAATTGTGATAAAGCTCGAATTTTGGCTGGATTTGCCTCGATTCCTCTACTGGAAACAATGAAGCCCAGCAGTTTTCCAGAGGGAACACCGAAAACACATTTTTCCGGATTGAGCTTAATGCCATATGTCCAGAGATTGTCGAATGTGAGGCGTAAGTCGTCTATTAATGACTCAACGTGCTTAGTCTTGATAACGACGTCGTCCACATATGCTTCAACTGTCTTGCCGATTTGTTTCTCCAGGCATGTTTGAATCATGCGTTGGTAGGTGGAGCCGGCGTTTTTAAGCCCAAAGGGCATAGTGTTGAAGCAGAAAGGCCCTTATGGGGTAATAAATGCCATTGCAGCTTGGTCGGATTCCTTCATTTTAATTTGATGATATCCGGAATATGCGTCGAGGAAACACAATGAGTCGTGTACTGCAGTGGCATCAATAATTTGATCGATGCAGGGGAGGGGGAAGGGATCCTTAGGGCAAGCTTTGTTGAGATCTTTGAAATCGACGCACAGGCGCCACGATTTATCCTTCTTTGGCACCATCACCAGGTTTGCTAGCCAGTCTGGGTGTTTTATTTCTCTGATGAATCCGGCCTCAATTAACTTGGCTAGCTCCTCCCCATAGCTTGTCGTTTGGGTTCGGAAAAGCGCCGCAGTGTTTGCTTGACCGGCTTATATCCCTTCAATTTATTGAGGTTGTGCTCGGCCAACCTGCGTGGGATTCCTGTCATATCAGAAGGGTGCCAGGCAAATATGTCCCAGTTCTCGCGTAGGAACGCTCGTAGTGCGGCGTCCACCATTGGCTCCAGCTGTGCCCCGATGGAGGCTGTCTTCTTTGGGTCCGTTGGGTGGACTTGAAATTTGACTATTTCGTCTGCTGGTTTGAAGGAGGTGGATTTGGAGCGCTTTTCAAGGATTACGTCGTCCCTATCCACCATCGAGCGCAGCGCGGTTAAATCTTCGGCCGCGAGGGCCTCAGATAGTGCCTCGAGGGCCAAAGATGTTGTTTTGTTTTCGGCACGGAGGGCTATATCTGGATCACTACCGAGAGTAATAATACCGTTGGGCCTGGGCATCTTGAGCTTCATATACCAGTAATGAGTTATGGCTTGAAAGCGTGTGAATGCATCTCGCCCCAACAGGGCCTGGTATCCACTTTTAAACGGGGTCACTTGGAAGGTTATCTCTTTGGACCGATAGTTCTCCGGCGTGCCGAGTACCACGTCAAGTGTAATTTTTCCCGCGCATCGTGCCTCTCGACTGGGAATGATTCCTCGGAAGGTCGTGCTACTTTGCTCGATACGGCTCCTGTCGATTTCCATTTTATTGAGTATATCCTCGTAGATGAGGTTTAATCTGCTGCCGCCGTCCATGAGCACTTTGGTGAGTCAAAAGTCGTCCACAATTGGATTGAGGACCAAGGCGGTTGGTGCCCGGTGAGGGAGTCCTGGACTAAGGGGTCCTTGGGCGTCCGGCCTGTTAGCCATGGGTCGGACTGGTGGGCTGTGAAGTGCTACCTCTTGAGCACTGCGTTGGTTTTTCCCGAAGAGGAAGGGATATTGCAGCAAAGTAGCGTAAGTATTTCCCTCAGTTTTTGAAAACCAAGGTATCAATCCAGTAGGAGGGTACGCGCAAGTCCCCCGTACCTGCACAAAACAAATAAATCCTCGCAACCAACGCAAATAGGGGTTGTCAATCCCTATAAGGCAACTTACGAGAGTGAGATCTGATAGATATGATACAGATAATATTTTTGGTATTTTTATGATAAAGATGCAAAGTAAAATAAAGGAAAAGTAAATAACAAAGTAGTAGGAGAACAATATGATAAAGATAGACCTCGGGGGCCATAGGTTTCACTAGTGGCTTCTCTCGAGAGCATAAGTATTCTACGGTGGGTGAACAAATTACTGTTGAGTAATTGACAGAATTGAGCATTATTATGAGAATATCTAGGCATGATCATGTATATAGGCATCACGTCCGAGACAAGTAGACCTACTCCTGCCTGCATCTACTACTATTACTCCACTCATCGACCGCTATCCAGCATGCATCTAGAGTATTAAGTTAAAAACAGAGTAACGCCTTAAGCAAGATGACATGATGTAGAGGGATAGACTCATGCAATATGAAGAAAACCCCATCTTTTTATCCTCGATGGCAACAATACAATACGTGCCTTGCTGCCCTTACTGTCACTGGGAAAGGATACCGCAAGATTGAACCCAAAGCTAAGCACTTCTCCCATTGCAAACAAGATCAATCTAGTAGGCCAAACCAAACTGATAATTTGAACAGACTTGCAAAGATAACCAATCGTACATAAAAGAATTCAGAGAAGATTCAAATATTATTCATAGATAGACTTGATCATAAACCCACAATTCATCGTATCAACAAACACACTGCAAAAAGAAGATTACATCGAATAGATCTCCACAAGAGAGGGGGAGAACATTGTATTGAGATCCAAAAAGAGAGAAGAAGCCATCTAGCTACTAACTATGGACCCGTAGGTCTGAGATAAACTACTCACACTTCATCGGAGGGGCTATGGTGTTCATGTAGAAGCCCTCCATGATCGATGCCCCTCCGGCGGAGCTCCGGAACAGGCCACAAGATGTGATCTCATGGATACAGAAAGTTACGGTGATGGAATTAGGGTTTTGGCTCCTGTTCTAATCGTTTGGGGGTACGTGGATATATATAGGAGGAAGAAGTATGTCGGTGGAGCAACAGGGGGCCCACGAGGGTGGGGGCGCGCCTGGTAGGGTAGGGTGCGCCCCCCTACCTCGTGGCCTCCTGTTACGTGCCTTGGCATAGGGTCCAAGTCTCCTGGGTCTTATCTGTTGAGAAAATCATGTTCCTAAAGGTTTCATTCCGTTTGGACTCCGTTTGATATTCCTTTTCTTCGAAACCCTAAAACAGGCAAAAACAACAATTCTGGGCTGGGCCTCTGGTTAATAGGTTAGTCCTAAAAATAATGTAAAAGTGGATAATAAAGCCCAATAATGTCTAAAACAGTAGATAATATAGCATGGAGCAATCAAAAATTATAGATACGTTGGAGACGTATCATGAAGATACGAATACCGAAGACCGCAGCCGTGTCCGGATAGGACTCTCCTTGACATGGAAGGCAAGCTTGGCGACTAGATATGTAGATTCCTTTCTTTGTAATCGACCTTGTGTAACCCTAGATCCTCCCGGTGTCTATATAAATCAAAGGACTTAGTCCGGAGGACAGGTACATTATCATAAGCATACAAGCTAGGCCTCTAGGGTTTAGCCATTACGATCTCGTGGTAGATCAACTCTTGTAATACTCATATTCATCAAGATCAATCAAGAAGGACGTAGGGTATTACCTCCATAGCGAGGGCCCGAACCTGGGTAAAGCATTGTGTCCCCTGTCTCTTGTTATCATCGACCTTAGACGCACAGTTCAGGACCCCCTACCCGAGATCGGACGGTTTTGTCACCGACATTGGTGCTTTCATTGAGAGTTCCACTGTGTCGTCGTCGAAAGGGTTGATGCCTCAACTTATCGTCAAGGAAACTATCACCTCTGAAGGAGCTCTGGCCTCAGGCCAAACCCTTCGGCTGGGCGGTTTTATCATGACCGCCCGTTCGACCCTTGAGCCGACGATGATGACCTCTCGAGTCATCGAAAATTGCCTTTGCGTTGATTCTGAATACGCCAAACGGATGGATCCCGACGGAGTTATCGTCTTTAAACAGACTCCTAGATCGCATTGCCGCCTTGGGGGTTGCTACAGACAACGATCAGATTGGGCTTAAACCCGACCAGAGAGAAATTAAATCTCCACCGATCACCCACCAGATAGCGGTAGTCGAGGAGCAAGATAACTCTTCCTCTATATTGAGGACGAACTATGTTCGGATCTCCGACCTCGAGAAGCCGGACACCTACCGGCGGAAAGACACGCCTTGTCCTCCGAACATAGAATCGGATGACAAGCTTCAAAAATCAGTTGATATCCCAGAGCTCGAACCACTAAGTCCGAAAGATCTTCGGACTCCGGACCCTAAATTGGGTCAGGGTTCGGATTTAATTCCACCCACCCACCCAGACATAAGCGCTCTCTTGAGCACGCAGCAGCAATCTCAGGAAACGGACTACCACTTTTGGGCCAGATTCCTCCTTGTTAAAAACAAGATCAAAGATTGCCGCGACAAAGACACGATCTCAGTGTTTCGCAACAAATGCACGGACGAGGGAATCCTCAACGCCATCAACTGCCATCACATATTACACTTTGCTGACTTGGCAACTATCGTGCAGAAGTACAGCGCAATGGAAAGCGCCTGGAAAACTCAGGCAGCACGGTGGGGACCAGTAGTCCCCACTCAAGCCCTCGTTCAGAAGAAAAGAGCACACCCTCATGGCACGCCGGGACAAATGGTAAAGAAACACAAGCCCGTTACGGGGTGCGGAACAGTTTTGGAAGGATGGCGCGACGGGCCATGCAAAATACACACAACACCGGATAGCATACCAACCCACAACCTTAGAGCATGTTGGATACTCCTGTAGGTGGCCAAGAGCGGTGAAGATATCCTCACCAGGAATACCCCAGAGCAGCACCCCCCACAAGACGATGACCTCAAACTATTGACGGTCTTCGAGACATTCGCCTCAAACAATAGGCACAAAAAGGCACTCCGCAAACTCGCCGAAGTCTACCAGACTGCAACAATAAACCCTTGGAACAACACGGCGATAACCTTTAATGCTGGCGACGAGCCAAAATACAGGACAGTCCGAGCACCAGCCGCCTTGGTCCTCAGCCCAATTGTGGACGGCTTTCGGCTCACCAAGGTTCTCATGGACGACGGCAGCGGACTATACCTCATCTATGAGGATACAATACTAAAAATCGAAATAGACAGGAGCCGCATCAAGCAAAGCAACACGACCTTCCGAGAAATCATTCCAAGTCGGGAGGCATGGTGTGCAGGAAGAATCACACTCGATGTGGTATTCGGCACACCGAAGAACTATCGGTCCGAAGAAATAACCTTCCAAGTGGCCCCTTTCAACAGCGGATATCACGCAATCTTAGAGCGAGATGCATTTACATGCTTCCCAGTGGTACCCCATTATGGTTACATGAAGCTTAAGATGCCTGGGCCCAACGGTATAATCACTCTAGCTAGTGATCCGGACATAGCACTCCACGCTGATAATAAAACCACATCCCTGGCCCTCGAGGCATTATCTGAAGCCCTTGCGGTCGAAGAATTAATCGCGCTGCGCTCCACGATGGACAGGGATGATGTGGTCCTAGACAAATGACCCAAATCCACCTCCTTCAAACCAGCAGAAGAAATAGTCAAATTGCAAGTCCATCCAACAGACCCCAAGAAGACAGCATCCATCGGAGCACAACTAGACCCAACGGTTGACGCCGCACTACGAGAGTTCCTGTGCGAGAATTGGGATATATTCACCTGGCACCCTTCTGATATGCCAGGAATCCCACGCGAGTTGGCTGAATACAGCCTCAATATATTGAAGGGATATAAACCGGTCAAGCAAACACTGCGGCACTTTTCCGAACCCGAACGTCAAGCTATGGGGGAGGAGCTAGCCAAGCTAGTCGAGGCAGGATTCATTAGAGAAATAAAGCATCCAGACTGGCTGGCAAACGTGGTGATGGTTCCAAAGAAGGACAAGTCCTGACGCCTATGCATTGATGTCGAAGACCTCAACTAGGCTTGCCCTAAGGATCCCTTCCCCCTCCCCCGCATTGACCAGATCATTGATGCTACCGCAGGACACGTCTCATTATGCTTCCTTGACGCATATTCCAGATACCATCAAATTAAAATGAAGGAGTCCGATCAAGCTGTAACAGCATTCATCACCCCATATGGGCCATTCTGCTTCAACACCATGCCCTTCGGACTCAAGAACGCCGGTGCCACTTATCAACGCATGATCCAAACATGCCTGGAGAAACAGATCGGAAAGACAGTTGAAGCCTATGTGGATGACGTTGTAATCAAGACAAGGCACGTTGAAACACTAATAGACGACTAGCGCCTCACATTTGACAACCTCCGCGTATATGACATTAAGCTCAATCCGGAAAGTGTGTTTTTGGCGTCCCCGCAGGAAAGCTGCTGGGCTTCATTGTTTCCCATAGAGGAATTGAAGCAAATCCAGCCAAAATCTGAGCTCTGTCACAATTGGCTACGCCAACAGACCTTAAACAGGCCCAAAAACTCGCGGGTTGCGTGGCAGCTCTAAGACGTTTTATCTCCAGATTGGGAGAAAAGGCACTGCCACTCTATCATCTTCTACGGCAAACCAATCGCTTCAAGTGGACGGACGCGGCAACAGCCGGACTGGAAGAAATAAAAACCCTTCTGGCGAGCAAACCAATCCTGGCCGCACCAAACGTCGGCGAACCCATGTTGCTATACATATCGGCAACACATCAGGTGGTGAGCGTCGTACTCGTCATTGAACGAGAATAGGACGGACACAAATTCCCGCTTCAGAAGCCAGTATACTACTGTGACGCCCCCGATTTAATCGTACACTAATCATACACGCAAACGTGTACGATCAAGATCAGGGACTCACGGGAAGATATCACAACACAACTCTACAAATAAAAATAAGTCATACAAGCATCATATTACAAGCCAGGGGCCTCGAGGGCTCGAATACAAGAGCTCGATCATAGACGAGTCAGCGGAAGCAGCAATATCTGAGTACAGACATAAGATAAACAAGTTTGCCTTAAGAAGGCTAGCACAAACTGGGATACAGATCGAAAGAGGCGCAGGCCTCCTGCCTGGGATCCTCCTAACTACTCCTGGTCGTCATCAGCGGGCATCACGTAGTAGTAGGCACCTCCGGTGTAGGGGTCGTCGTCGACGGTGGCGTCTGGCTCCTGGGCTCCAACATCTGGTTGCGACAACCAGAAAGAAAGGAAAGGGGGGGGAAAAGGGGGAGAAAGCAACCGTGAGTACTCATCCAAAGTACTCGCAAGCAAGGAGCTACACTACATATGTATGCATTGGTATCAACTGGGATAAGGCTATTATATGTGGACTGAACTGCAGAAAGCCGGAATAAGAGGGGGATAGCTAGTCCTTTCGAAGACTACGCTTCTGGCAGCCTCCGTCTTGCAGCATTTAGAAGAGAGTAGACTGAAGTCCTCCAAGTAGCATCATATAGCATAATCCTAACCGATGATCCTCCCCTCGTCGCCCTGTGAGAGAGCGACCACCGGTTGTATCTGGCACTTGGAAGGGTGTGTTTTATTAAGTATCCGGTTCTAGTTGTCATAAGGTCAAGGTACAACTCCGGGTCGTCCTTTTACCGAGGGACACGGCTATTCGAATAGATAAACTTCCCTGCAGGGGTGCACCACATACCCCAACACGCTCGATCCCATTTGGCCGGACACACTTTCCTGGGTCATGCCCGGCCTCGGAAGATCAACACGTCGCAGCCCTACCTAGGCACAACAGAGAGGTCAGCACGCCGGTCTAAATCCTATGGCGCAGGGGTCTGGGCCCATCGCCCTTTGCACACCTGCACGTTGCGTACGCGGCCGGAAGCAGACCTAGCCTAGTGGCTTTCCAGTCCAATCCGGCGCGCGCCACTCAGTCGCTGACGTCACGAAGACTTCGGCTGATACCACGACGCCGGGATACCCATAACTGCTCCCACGTAGATGGTTAGTGCGTATAGACCAAATGGCCAGACTCAGATCAAATACCCAGATCTCGTTAATCGTGTTAAGTATCCGCGAACACCGACCAGGGCCAGGCCCACCTCTCTCCTAGGTGGTCGGAACCTGCCCTGTCGCTCCGCCACAAAGATCCACACAGAGGGCCGTCGGGACAAAGGTCCTTTCAGCCCCCAATCCGTGAATCACTCGCGGGTACTCCTCGAGCCAACCCGACTTTGGTCACCACATGTATCATGTTTAAAATATATAGCATATACCCGTGATCACCTCCCGAGTGATCACGGCCCAATAGTATAGCATGGCAGACGGACAAGAATGTAGGGCCACTGATGATAAACTAGCATCCTATACTAAGCAGTAGGATAGCAGGTAAAGGTATCAACAGTAGTAGCAAGGACAGGCTATGCATCAGTATAGGATTAACGAGAAGCAGTAACATGCTACACTACTCTAATGCAAGCAGTATAGAGAAGAGTAGGCGATATCTGGTGATCAAAGGGGGGGGGGCTTGCCTGGTTGCTCTGGCAAGAGAGAGGGGTCGTCAACTCCGTAGTCGTACTGGGTAGCAGCGGCGTCGGTCTCGGTGTCTATCGAGAGAAGAGGGGGGGAAGAAACAATGAATACAATGCAAACAGATGCATAACGATGCATGACAAGACAAGTAACGGTGTTAGGGGTGCCCTAACGCGGTAGTAGGTGATACCGGTGAAGGGGGATAACATCCGGGAAAATATCCCCGGTGTTTCGCGTTTTCGGGCAGAGGAGCCGGAGGGGGAAAGTTGCGTGTTTGCTATGCTAGGGATGCGTGACGGACGAACGGGCTGCGTATCCGGGTTCGTCTCGTTGTTCTGAGCAACTTTCATGTACAAAGTTTTTCGATCCGAGCTACGGTTTATTTTATATTAATTTTAAAAGATTTAAATCATTTACTGGAATTTAATTAATTTAATCAACATTATCCAGAATAGTAAATGATGACGTCAGCATGACATCATGCTGACGTCAGCAGTCAATTGTGTAGTTGACTGGGTCAACTAAGTGTGGGGCCCACATGTCATTGGTTATTTAATTAGCAGACTAATTAAACAGGGTCAATTAGTTTAATTAGTGGTTAGGTTAATCTAATCTGGTTTAATTAGTTTAATTAATTCTTTAACTAATTAATTAATTTAATTATTATTTATTTAATTAATTAATTTTATTTATTATACTTTTTTTTTAAAACGTTCTCAAGGGGCGGGGCCCAGTTGTCATAGGCCCTGTGGGCTATCGGGCGCGCGGTTGCCGCGGGTGCGGGCGCTGGGCGTCGGCGCCCGACTGGGCGAGCGCCCAGATCGGCGGGCAGGGGGGCCAGCCACGGGCGTGGCGAGGCCGCCGGCGCCCACGACGCCGGCCAAGGGAACGGAGGGCGGCACCACGGGAGGCGGTGACGGGGGTCCAGCGCGGCAAGGCCTCGCGCGAGAGGAGGAGAGTGGGGCGGTCGGAGTTGGCCACGGACATGGCGGCGTCGCCGGTGCAGGGGGGTGCAGGAACGGGGCAAGGCGAACGGCGCAACAGCGGGTCGCGCGAGGCTGGGCACAGCGGCCATGGGGGTGTGGCACGCACGGGGGCGAGCAAGTGGAGGCCGGGGCGTGCGCTTGCGAAGGAGGGCGCGGTGGCCACGAGCGCTGGGCGTGAACGAGGCGTCGATGCGGGCGGCAGAGCACGGCGACGGCCGTGCAGCGCGTGCGGTGAGCGCGGTGAGAGTGAGGCGCAGACGGACATGGAGGAGGGGAAGAGAGGAGGAGAGGCTGGGCTCACGGCGGAAGCGTAGGGACGGGGGCAATGGGGCGCGGGGAGGATGCCGGAGACGACGAGCGATGTCGGGGAGGCAGACCGGCGGGGATGAGGAGGTAGTCCGGCGAGGAGGCGCGGGCTCCGGGCGCGGCGTCCTGGCGCGGGACGGAGAGGTCGTCGCGGCGACGGGCAACGGGATCGGGGGGTGCAGGGCGGCGCGGGATCGGGAGGTTGCCCCGATCCAGATCGGGGAAAGGCGAGTGGGAGGAGTGGGACGAGGGGGGAAGTGGGTGGCGGCTAGGGTTTCGCTGGGGGTGGGGGGGATAAGGGGAGGGACTGGCCGGCTGGGCCTTTGCCCAGTTGGGCCGGTGGTGGTCTGGCCGGTTGGGCCGTCTGGCCCAGTGGGGGGTCCCTTTTATATATTTTTTTTGTTGTTTGTTTTATGTTTTCTTTTTATTTATTTTCTTTTATGTTTTTATTTATTTATAAACACTTAGGCATTTTATAAAATTGTGAACCATACACCATAATTATCTTTGTAATATTTGGCAACCACCGAACATTTTTGTTTTTTTTTTGAAAACTTTTATTACCATCATAATTTTGAATTGAATATCGAAACCGAAACCGTTTTGATTTAACCCGAGATTAACTACAGTGACAGAGGCGACGTGGCATCATTAGTGAGGATTACTGTAGCTTAATTACCCGGGCGTCACAATTCTCCTCCACTACAAGAAATCTCGTCCCGAGATTTAGGAGGTGGAAGGAAAGAGTGTGGGGTATTCATCACGCAGACGATCCTCGCGTTCCCAGGTGGCTTCGTCTTCAGAGTGATTCGACCACTGGACTTTGAGGAATTTGATCGCCTTCTGACGTGTGCGGCGTTCAGCTTGGTCAAGAATGCGGACCGGATGCTCTTTATAGGAGAGGTCCTGTTGCAATTCGAGCACTTCATGATCCACTGCTCGGATTGGGTCCTTGAAGCAACGGCGGAGTTGTGACACATGGAACACATCGTGAACCTGAGAAAGGTTCGGCGGAAGCTCCAATTGATATGCCACTTTTCCACGCCTTTCCAGAATAGTGAAGGGACCGATATAGCGAGGAGCTAGCTTTCCCTTGATCCCGAAGCGGTGAGCACCCTTCATTGGTGTAACTCGAAGATAAGCCTTTTCGCCAGGTTGATAGACCATGTCTTGGTGATGACGGTCATACTGACTTTTCTGACGTGACTGAGCAGTCTTGAGATTCTCGCGAATAATGCGAACTTGTTCTTCGGCCTGTTGGATAATATCCGGACCGAAGAGTGGACGTTCCCTAGTTTCTGACCAGTTCAGAGGGGTTCGGCACTTTCGTCCATATAACACTTCGAAGGGGGACATCTTCAGACTAGCTTGATAGCTATTATTATAAGAGAACTCGGCATATGGAAGAGATTCCTCCCATTTCTTGCCGAATGAGATTACACAAGCTCGAAGCATGTCTTCGAGAACTTGGTTGACACGTTCAACCTGTCCTTGCGACTGAGGATGAAACGCAGTACTGAACGACAGATGAGTTCCCATAGCTTCTTGGAAACTCGCCCAAAACCTTGAAGTGAATAGGCTGCCACGGTCTGAACTGATAACCAGTGGGATACCGTGAAGTGAAACAATTCTGGCCATGTAGAGAGTAGCAAGCTGACTAGCCGTGATTGTCTCTTTGACCGCCAGAAAATGGGCAACTTTGGAAAGCCGGTCAATGACGACAAGAATAGCATCATTACCTTTCTGCGATTTGGGAAAACCAGTGACGAAGTCCATCTCAACATGGTCCCATTTCCATTCAGGAATAGAGATAGGTTGCAGAGTTCCAGCAGGCCTTTGATGCTCTGCTTTGATTCGGCGACAAACGTCACATTCCGCAACATAACGAGCAATGTCCTGCTTCATATTAGACCACCAGAATCTTTGACGAATATCCTGGTACATCTTGGTACTACCAGGATGGATGGACAGAGGCGTATCATGGGCTTCTTGCATAACCCCTTTAGTTTTATCCAGGTTTTTCTTCGAACAAGGTACCACTAGGCGGCCTTTGAAATACAAGGCGCCATCGTCGGCGATCGTGAAGAATGAGGGCTTTCCCCTTTTGAGGTCGCGCTTAATCTTGAGGACTTCATCGTCACACTTCTGTATCCATTTGATGGTGTCCACAAGATCTGGTTTCGCAACC
Source organism: Triticum monococcum (assembly GCA_034509565.1). NCBI lineage: Eukaryota > Viridiplantae > Streptophyta > Magnoliopsida > Poales > Poaceae > Triticum > Triticum monococcum. Next base: position 577,842,143 of record CM067844.1, on the reverse strand, counting down.
AGGGTATTGAGAGAACCCTTGGAAACAACATGGAGGTTCTGTTTGGGGAAACCTTCGGGAGGGGGAGCGAGTGATCCCGGAGGAACAATATGGAGGTTCAGCCTTCTAAATTCTTCAACAAGCGATGGTTGAACTTTGTGAACCTGGAGGTGGTTACAGTAATACTTGCGGCTCAAGGCATCAGCCATTACATTAGCCTTGCCGGGGGTATAGGATATACCCACGTCAAAGTCTGCAACAGTCTCCATCCATCTTTGCTGACGTAGGTTCAAATCCGGCTGAGTAAACAGATACTTCAGACTTTGATGGTCGGTGAAGATCTCGCAACGATTACCGAGAAGGTAATGTCGCCACTGCTTCAGTGCATGAATGACAGCAGCAAGCTCGAGGTCGTGAACTGGGTAGTTTTCTTCATGAGGGCGCAGTTGACGAGAGGCATAAGCAATCACCCTGCGCTCTTGCATTAGGACACAGCCTAATCCTTGACGGGAAGCGTCGCAGTAAATGACGAAGTCCTTCTTAGTATCAGGTGGAGCAAGTACGGGGGCAGAAGTCAACTTGTCTTTGAGCGCCTGGAAACTATCCTGACACTTGTCTGTCCAGTCAAACTTGACACCCTTATGTAACAGATTAGTCAGAGGCCTGGCAATCTTGGAGAAGTTCTCGACGAATCGACGGCAATAGCTGGCGAGACCGAGAAAACTTCGGACTTGCTTGACGTTCTTCGGGGGAGTCCAATCGAGAATAGCCTGAACTCGTTCAGGGTTGATGGCAATACCATCTTTGGAGATGACATGCCCAAGATAGGTTACTTCGGGAAGCCAGAATTCACACTTGGAATACTTAGCATACAGCTGATGTTCTCGAAGCTTCGCTAGCACAAGACGCAGATGTACAGCATGTTCTTCCTCGTTCTTGGAAAATACAAGGATATCGTCCAGATATACCACGACGAACTTGTCGAGGTAATCCATGAATATATAATTCATCAGACGAGAGAAGGTGGCGGGAGCATTCGTTAAGCCGAATGACATGACGGTGTACTCATATGACCCATACCGAGTCACGAAGGCGGTTTTTGGGATGTCCTCTTCACGAACACGGATCTGGTGGTAACCCAACCTCAAGTCGAGTTTGGAGAACACTGATGAACCAGCCAGTTGATCATAAAGATCATTGATCCGAGGAAGAGGGTATTTATTCTGAATGGTAGCTTGGTTTATAGGACGGTAGTCTTGGACCAATCGGTTTGTCCCATCCTTCTTCCTAACAAAGAGAGAAGGTGCTCCCCAAGGAGAGCAACTTGGGCGAATGAAACCTTTGACAAGAGATTTGTCGATTTCCTCCTTAAGCTCAATGAGTTCATGCGGCGGCATCTTATAGGGTCGTTTAGCTATAGGGGTGGTGCCGGGTTTCAAGTCAATGATGAATTCGACAGCTCTAGCAGGGGGAATCCCTGGAAGTTCTTCTGGGAAGACATCTTGGAATTCACGAACGACGGGAATGTTTTCAATGCCCTCGAGTGGTGCAGTGTTCAACGCATTCAAGGCATAAAGTCGTGCCTCGGCGTTCTGAACTAGATGAGCTTGGTAAGCTATTATTTCGTCAGAAGGGTGTAGCAGATGGACGACCTTAGTGGCGCAAACTATAGAAGCAGTATGCGCTTTCAACCAATCCATTCCCAGAATGAGGTCTATGTTAGACGACTTCAAGATAATGGGAGAGGCATAGAATTCCAGCCCTTCGATTTCCACGGGGACATCGATGCCAACCAATGAGGTTTGACATTGTCCCACGGCGGTTTTTACCAATACGAAGTGTTCATCGCCTCACATTTAATGTCATGCTTGTATGCAAAATCTTCTGACATGAATGAATGCGATGCTCCTGAATCGAATAAAACAGATGCAGGTACTGAGTTTACGAGGAGTGTACCCATCACGGTAGCAGGCTGGTCTTGGGCTTCGTTCAGATCAACATGGTTGGCATGAACGTGACCATAAGACTTGGCATTGTTGTTGCGGGGCTGGTTGTTTCCATGGCCAGTTGCTGGAAAGGCCAGTTGATTTTGTTTCTGGTTGCATTCCCTAGCACGATGTCCTGGTTGTCCACACCTGAAGCACAAACCATTCTCGGGAGTAGGAACAGGAGCTTGGGGTGGTGGAGCTGGAAGCCTTGGCTGCCTAGTTGGAGCCGTAGGCGGACGAGGTGCAGCATAGGACTGCCTTGGGGCAGGTGCATTCGGCTGGTACATGCTGTTGGGAATCCATATCTTGCGCTTCTGCGAGGACGGGCCCGAAGATGAGCCCGTGTCACGGCTGCGCCTGTGAGAGCTCTGGTATTCCTGCAGACCAGTTTCGACATTGATGGCTTTGTTCACCAGAGTGGCGAAATCAACAAAGTCATGCACTAGAAGTGCGAGCTTGATGTCAGCTTGAAGGCCATCCCGGAACTTCTCCTGTCTGCATGCGTCAGTTGCAATGTCCTCTTCAGCATAGCGGGACAAGTCCAGAAACTCCCGCTGATAAGCTTCCACCGTTTTGTTGCCTTGGGTGAGGTTGCGGAACTCACGCTTCTTCCGGTCCATGACTCCCTGAGGGATGAAGCGAGCACGAAAGGCAGCTTGGAAGTCTGGCCAGGTGATGATTGTCCCAGCTGGCAGGGTACGCCTGTGGCTGTCCCACCATTGAGCTGCGGGTCCTTTCAGGAAGAATGAAGCAAAGGTGACATAGCTGGCAGGGGCTACATCAGCAGACTCCATCTCATAGGTGATGTCACGGAGCCAGTCATCAGCATCCAGAGGCTGAGTTGAGCTGCGGTACACAGTCGGGTTCAGGCGCATGAAGTCCTGCAGAGTCACTTGGGTTGGCTGCTGGTTCATATTGGGGCGAGGGAATTGAGCCATAATATTCTCCATGAACTGACGATTCAGCTCAAACTGTTGCATCATCCCAGCCATGTACTCAGGCGGTGGTGGGGGGTTGCCACCACGACCACGACCACCTGGTCTAACCATCCTGCTAACATATAACAGGGGTAGTTCAGCATTTAGAAATTTGCAAACACAAGAATCATTCATGAAGAAACATGCACAACGAAAGCAGTACGATAGATACTACATAGTAGTCGGCATATCTTACAAAAGAGACCATGCATAGAGCTCGTTACACAGAGTTCGGTACAAAGTCTAAGACATCATAGGCGGCACGCAGGCTCGCGGCGAATGCAACTAATAGTAACAAGCAAGTCTACATCAGTCCCACGCGGTACTGTGGAGGTAGGTGTAGCCCGACAGCTGGTAGCGACGCGAAGGGAAGACCTCCACGTGAGTAGCCTGGGGTCCGCGGATACTCTGGTGCGGAACCCGATGCTCAGGTGGCAGGAGAGGACCAAGGGCAGGAGAGTAGCCTCGCACCATTGGCCAACCGACACCCTGAGGCATCACGGTCCTGGCGGGGTAGATAGCAGAACGCGGCAGCTCCCCAGATCCAACAAAGGGGTGTAACATCGTCAAAGCCCGGTAGAGGTGCTGACGAGTGGTGTACAACTCGTGGCGAAGAGCTCGGTTAGCTCGATCCAGACCATCAGCATGCAGAACAAAGTTCTGATGGTGGAAGGGCTCGCGGGTGACAGTGGAGTAGGCAGCAGTGTAGTAGCCCTCCGCACCAATATCAGATACGATAGCAATGTGCCTGAAGGGGGAGGTGTCCAACTCCTGATACTCACCACGAAGACGTGTCAGAGCAGCATAAGCAGCATCGTGGACCGCCATATCGATAGTCACTCCAACACCATAAGCAGTGTGCAGCACAGTAGTGGAGTCATACTCCCGAGAGTAGAGGTGGACAACGGCACGGTACTGCTCCTGGTTGAAGTCCTGATACTCCTCATAGACGGTGTACTCAGGGTGCCAGCGATAACCCAGATAGGTCATCATTTCAACCAACACAGTAGGTGATCCTGAGGCACCAATGGCCGTCGTGTGGCGCACGACCTGCCTCGTGGGTTCCATCTGAAAACAAAGTTGTTTTCGCAGGAGTCAAATGACAATGTGGATAATGTTCAAGTACTACACTAAAGAATAACTAGGGCTTATCCAACTTTGGGGTGAATGTCGTAACGGGATCCTAGTGTCAGAGTTAGGGAATTCGTTTAACCCGAGTAGAAGGGAGTTCAGAGTCCCAGAGTAAAGGTCGAGGAGTAAAAGATCCTAGCACCACCCGATGGCGACGTGGGCCCGTAAGGCACACAGCCAAGTTAGTAAAAGTTTTTGCAATGTCTAGACTCGACTTCGGCCAAGGAGTGTGGAAGGGGGGTTTCCTACAGGCAGTCGGCTCTGATACCAACTTGTGACGCCCCCGATTTAATCGTACACTAATCATACACGCAAACGTGTATGATCAAGATCAGGGACTCACGGGAAGATATCACAACACAACTCTACAAATAAAAATAAGTCATACAAGCATCATATTACAAGCCAGGGGCCTCGAGGGCTCGAATACAAGAGCTCGATCATAGACGAGTCAGCGGAAGCAGCAATATCTGAGTACAGACATAAGATAAACAAGTTTGCCTTAAGAAGGCTAGCACAAACTGGGATACAGATTGAAAGAGGCGCAGGCCTCCTGCCTGGGATCCTCCTAACTACTCCTGGTCGTCATCAGCGGGCATCACGTAGTAGTAGGCACCTCCGGTGTAGGGGTCGTCGTCGACGGTGGCGTCTGGCTCCTGGGCTCCAACATCTGGTTGCGACAACCAGAAAGAAAGGAAAGGGGGGGAAAAGGGGGAGAAAGCAACCGTGAGTACTCATCCAAAGTACTCGCAAGCAAGGAGCTACACTACATATGTATGCATTGGTATCAACTGGGATAAGGCTATTATATGTGGACTGAACTGCAGAAAGCCGGAATAAGAGGGGGATAGCTAGTCCTTTCGAAGACTACGCTTCTGGCAGCCTCCGTCTTGCAGCATTTAGAAGAGAGTAGACTGAAGTCCTCCAAGTAGCATCATATAGCATAATCCTAACCGATGATCCTCCCCTCGTCGCCCTGTGAGAGAGCGACCACCGGTTGTATCTGGCACTTGGAAGGGTGTGTTTTATTAAGTATCCGGTTCTAGTTGTCATAAGGTCAAGGTACAACTCCGGGTCGTCCTTTTACCGAGGGACACGGCTATTCGAATAGATAAACTTCCCTGCAGGGGTGCACCACATACCCCAACACGCTCGATCCCATTTGGCCGGACACACTTTCCTGGGTCATGCCCGGCCTCGGAAGATCAACACGTCGCAGCCCTACCTAGGCACAACAGAGAGGTCAGCACGCCGGTCTAAATCCTATGGCGCAGGGGTCTGGGCCCATCGCCCTTTGCACACCTGCACGTTGCGTACGCGGCCGGAAGCAGACCTAGCCTAGTGGCTTTCCAGTCCAATCCGGCGCGCGCCACTCAGTCGCTGACGTCACGAAGACTTCGGCTGATACCACGACGCCGGGATACCCAAAACTGCTCCCACGTAGATGGTTAGTGCGTATAGACCAAATGGCCAGACTCAGATCAAATACCCAGATCTCGTTAATCGTGTTAAGTATCCGCGAACACCGACCAGGGCCAGGCCCACCTCTCTCCTAGGTGGTCGGAACCTGCCCTGTCGCTCCGCCACAAAGATCCACACAGAGGGCCGTCGGGACAAAGGTCCTTTCAGCCCCCAATCCGTGAATCACTCGCGGGTACTCCTCGAGCCAACCCGACTTTGGTCACCACATGTATCATGTTTAAAATATATAGCATATACCCGTGATCACCTCCCGAGTGATCACGGCCCAATAGTATAGCATGGCAGACGGACAAGAATGTAGGGCCACTGATGATAAACTAGCATCCTATACTAAGCAGTAGGATAGCAGGTAAAGGTATCAACAGTAGTAGCAAGGACAGGCTATGCATCAGTATAGGATTAACGAGAAGCAGTAACATGCTACACTACTCTAATGCAAGCAGTATAGATAAGAGTAGGCGATATCTGGTGATCAAAGGGGGGGCTTGCCTGGTTGCTCTGGCAAGAGAGAGGGGTCGTCAACTCCGTAGTCGTACTGGGTAGCAGCGGCGTCGGTCTCGGTGTCTATCGAGAGAAGAGGGGGGAAGAAACAATGAATACAATGCAAACAGATGCATAACGATGCATGACAAGACAAGTAACGGTGTTAGGGGTGCCCTAACGCGGTAGTAGGTGATACCGGTGAAGGGGGATAACATCCGGGAAAATATCCCCGGTGTTTCGCGTTTTCGGGCAGAGGAGCCGGAGGGGGAAAGTTGCGTGTTTGCTATGCTAGGGATGCGTGACGGACGAACGGGCTGCGTATCCGGGTTCGTCTCGTCGTTCTGAGCAACTTTCATGTACAAAGTTTTTCGATCCGAGCTACGGTTTATTTTATATTAATTTTAAAAGATTTAAATCATTTACTGGAATTTAATTAATTTAATCAACATTATCCAGAATAGTAAATGATGACGTCAGCATGACATCATGCTGACGTCAGCAGTCAATTGTGTAGTTGACTGGGTCAACTAAGTGTGGGGCCCACATGTCATTGGTTATTTAATTAGCAGACTAATTAAACAGGGTCAATTAGTTTAATTAGTGGTTAGGTTAATCTAATCTGGTTTAATTAGTTTAATTAATTCTTTAACTAATTAATTAATTTAATTATTATTTATTTATTTAATTAATTAATTTTATTTATTATACTTTTTTTTAAAACGTTCTCAAGGGGCGGGGCCCAGCTGTCATAGGCCCTGTGGGCTATCGGGCGCGCGGTTGCCGCGGGTGCGGGCGCTGGGCGTCGGCGCCCGACTGGGCGAGCGCCCAGATCGGCGGGCAGGGGGGGCCAGCCACGGGCGTGGCGAGGCCGCCGGCGTGGCCGCCGGCGCCCACGACGCCGGCCAAGGGAACGGAGGGCGGCACCACGGGAGGCGGTGACGGGCGTCCAGCGCAGCAAGGCCTCGCGCGAGAGGAGGAGAGTGGGGCGGTCGGAGCTGGCCGCGGACATGGCGGCGTCGCCGGTGCAGGGGGGTGCAGGAACGGGGCAAGGCGAACGGCGCAACAGCGGGTCGCGCGAGGCTGGGCACAGCGGCCATGGGGGTGTGGCACGCACGGGGGCGAGCAAGTGGAGGCCGGGGCGTGCGCTTGCGAAGGAGGGCGCGGTGGCCACGAGCGCTGGGCGTGAACGAGGCGTCGATGCGGGCGGCAGAGCACGGCGACGGCCGTGCAGCGCGTGCGGTGAGCGCGGTGAGAGTGAGGCGCAGACGGACATGGAGCAGGGGAAGAGAGGAGGAGAGGCTGGGCTCACGACGGAAGCGTAGGGACGGGGGCAATGGGGCGCGGGGAGGATGCCGGAGACGACGAGCGATGTCGGGGAGGCAGACCGGCGGGGATGAGGAGGTAGTCCGGCGAGGAGGCGCGGGCTCCGGGCGCGGCGTCCTGGCGCGGGACGGAGAGGTCGTCGCGGCGACGGGCAACGGGATCGGGGGGTGCAGGGCGGCGCGGGATCGGGAGGTTGCCCCGATCCAGATCGGGGAAAGGCGAGTGGGAGGAGTGGGACGAGGGGGGAAGTGGGTGGCGGCTAGGGTTTCGCTGGGGGTGGGGGGGATAAGGGGAGGGACTGGCCGGCTGGGCCTTTGCCCAGTTGGGCCGGTGGTGGTCTGGCCGGTTGGGCCGTCTGGCCCAGTGGGGGGTCCCTTTTATATTTTTTTTTGTTGTTTGTTTTCTGTTTTCTTTTTATTTATTTTCTTTTCTGTTTTTATTTATTTATAAACACTTAGGCATTTTATAAAATTGTGAACCATACACCATAATTATCTTTGTAATATTTGGCAACCACCGAACATTTTTGTTTTTTTTTTTGAAAACTTTTATTACCATCATAATTTTGAATTGAATATCGAAACCGAAACCGTTTTGATTTAACCCGAGATTAACTACAGTGACAGAGGCGACGTGGCATCATTATTGAGGATTACTGTAGCTTAATTACCCGGGCGTCACAACTACGTATCCATTGTCCTTACACCATGCAAATCCTGGAACCCCCATTATCAAAATATAGCATACGCGGTTTTCATGGCATCTCGAAAGCTACAACACTACTTCCAGGAGTGTTCGATCACGGTGGCTTCCGAAGTACCACTCAACGACATAATAAACAACCGCGATGCCACGGGCCGGATTGCCAAATGGGCCATTGAGCTCCTCCCATTTGACATTACATATAAACCACGTCGAGCTATTAAATCCCAAGTACTAGCTGACTTCATCGCCGAATGGACAGAGGCCAAACTCCCTAAAGAGTATGGCACATATTCCAATAGGGTTATGTATTTCGATGGCTCCAAAATGCTGGCAGGACTAGGAGTGGGCGTCGTTTTAACGTCCCCTACTGGAGACGTCGTTCAGTACGTACTCCAAATACTATACACAGACTCCAATAATGCAGCCGAATACGAGGCCTTATTGCATGGTCTCCGGATGGCTGTCTCCATGGGCATACAGCGCTTGGAAGTGCGCGGGGACTCAAACCTCATAATATCTCAAATAAATGGAGACTTCAATGCCAAAGACCCAAAGATGGCAGCTTATCGTAATGCCATCCTAAAAATGTCGGCTCGGTTCGAGGGACTCGAGGTCCATCATGTGGCCCGAGAAAGTAATCAAGCGGCGGACGTTCTTGCTCGCATAGGCGCTAAGCGCGACCCCGTCCCACCTAACATTTTTCTGGAAAGGCATTTTAAGACATCCGTTGTGTGGCAGGGGGAGGGCGGCAACACCAGTCCGGATCCAAACACAACCCCAGATTCCAAACACACCGATATCGTCGGAGGCTCAACCACCGAAATAACACCATCGGCCCATCTCATTATAGCAGTCATCGCCCAATGGACCGAGCCATTCCTGGCCTACCTTAATAAGAAGGAGCTTCCCGAGTATCAAAATGAGGCCCGCTGCATTGTCCAACGTTCAAAGGCCTACAAGGTTCATGACGGAGAGCTCTATAAGAAAAGCGCTACCGGAGTCCTTCAAAGATGTATCTCCGAAGAGGAGGGGCGACAGCTTCTGGCTGAGATTCATGCAGGTCTCGGCGGGCACCATGCCGCAGCTCGGGCCCTTGTTAGCAAGGTCTTCCGTACAACATTTTATTGGCCAACGGCCCGAGCAGATGCACATGACCTTGTCCAACGTTGCGTCGGATGCCAACTCTTCGCCAACCAAAGCCATACACCCCCCACTGCCTTACGAACAATCCCCATCACTTGGCCTTTTGCGGTCTGGGGACTCGATATGGTCGGACTCCTTAAAGGATGAAGCCATAACACAAAGTATTTGCTGGTCATGGTGGACAAATTCACTAAGTGGATAGAGGCCAAACCAGTCAAAACGGCCAAGGCGGGGCCGGTAATAGATTTCATATCCGACGTGATACACCGTTATGGTGTTCCACACAACATCATCACCGATAATGGCTCTAATTTCACAGCCGATGAAGTGAAAACTTGGTGTGCTAATCTGGGCATTAAGCTCGATTATTCCTCTGTCTATCACCCGCAGACAAACGGTCAGGTCGAACGGGCTAATGGTCTTATTATGAGTGGCATCAAACCTAGACTAGTGCGGTCTTTGAAAGAATCAGACAAGCACTGGGTGGAGGAACTTGACTGCGTACTCTGGGGGTTGTGGACCACGCCCAACTGCACTACTAGATATACACCTTTCTTCATGGTGTACGGTGCGGAAGCAGTGATACCCTGCGACATTATTCATGACTCCCCTTGAGTGTGCATGTATGAAGAGAGAGAGGCCGAGCTTGATCGGCAGGACATCTTAGAGGCCCTGGAGGAGGAGCGCGACGTCACAAAAGCCCGTTCCGCATTTTATCAACAGCAGGCTCGCAGGTATCAAAGCAGAGAAGTGTGGGCCAAGACTTATAACGTTGGTGAACTCGTTCTACGCCTGCCGGAGAAGAAAAAGGACAAACTCAAGCCCAAGTGGGAGGGTCCCTTCATCATTGACGAAGTTCTCACAGAAGGAGGACACCGCCTGCGTGATGCGTTAGCCAATCACCTGGAACCGAACCCCTGGAATGCAGCCAGACTCTGAAGATTCTATGCCTAGCGCCGAACTCTGTGTTTGTCTCCTTCCTCCTGTTATTAACATTGTTTTTTCTCTCTTTTCGTTTTGCTCTTTAGCCCTACGGCTTTAGTACGGCTAGACCATGCTCCCCTGATGCGTACATCTCCAAATATGTAAGTCCATTATACCTGGGGGCTTCTTGTACAGAAGCTTGCTACTATTCTTCGAGCATCATGCTCACCACATATGCGTTCTTCCCATATGTACCTTTTATTCGCCATTATATGCATCGATATGACTTAAGTTTTGGACAAGCTGGGTTGCCTGGCTCCTGTGCTTATGCCCTACGTTCCCGTTACTTTGGCTAGGGCATAAAGGGAGCACCTCTGTGATTGTTACTGTTGGGTCATCCCGATGTGTACCTCAGACTGGGTGAAGCCGAAAGCTAGCATTCTTAAGGGAATATTCGGTCAGTGAATTAAAGACATTTCCGCATTCACTCCATTGTGAAACCCCAGAAGTTACTTACTCTACAATTTTTTTCAATCACAGTTCGGACATGCACATTAAACGCATGCACACCCAGGGAAAGGAACCCTTAACAGAACTATTCTCTCTGGAAGATGTTTCTTACATAATGTAATATAACATAATAGCCAGATACACATTGTCTGTTCAAGCAACTATGACCCCTACGCCTGGTTCCCATGCATACCCCGATATATTTTACTGCTAGGGTATTCGGAAACACTCTGCACATTCGGGTCCAGAGGTCAAAGCGAAATGGTCGGCCATGACAATTGTTTTTACAATCCAGCTAGAAGGAAAGTACATAGTTACTTAGGACTTAAAGACTTCCTCCTGTATACCGTCCAGCAGGCGGTCTAACTTACAATCCTATTGGGAATATCTTGCAGCCACCTCTACTTGGTCATATACTAAACTAACGGGAATTTCTTCCCCATTTGACCCTAGCTGTCCGACCCGGGCCATGTGATTCGGATCCAGCTTGGTATACCGCGTTTTACCATGGCCCAGGCCTCTCGCGCACCCTCTCGGCAGGCTGATATCTTTCATAGTCGGATACGCCGCCGCGTTCCCTTGAACAGCTCTACAAGCTTCTCCATACTCCCTAGAGGGTAGGCGGATGGCCATAAGGCCTTGGCTACACTCTGCATTGCCTGCCGAGCTTGCTCGTGTAACTGCGACAGCCCTTGCAGAAGATCACTTGATGATCCGGACACCTCCTCTTCGGGACGGCCCATCAACATACCTGCAATCATAGCTATATCAGCTAATTGTACCCCCAAACTGTTATAAGATAAATTCAGCCACATACTGAATATGCCGCCTCGCAGCTTTTTGTTCTCCTTCATGGAGTCGGCTAGCTGGGCTCGCACATCTTTTAGTTCTTCGCCCAGTTTGGTGTTTGAATCCTGGAGTTTGTTTTTCTCCTCTCTGACTCGGGTCAGAACGCGCTCGCCTACGACATGTTGTCTCTTTGCCTCTTTTTCGCTCGTGCGGCCTTGAGTTCCTCTCCTAGTTGGTCCGATGACCCTGTTATGAGACAAGCAGCAGTTGCAATACAGCTGACGTATAAGTTTTTGTTTCTCGATGGAGGGAAATATTACCAGAGGACGCCTTCTTGAACTTTTCCAGTTCGGTGGTAGGAGTTGTTAGCTGTGTCCAGCACTGCTCCAACTCTTGGGCTAGCAGGTCGTTCTTCTCCGTAAGAACCTGGTTATACAATGATCCTTAAAACATTTGTCCCAACTGCTTCAAGTCTCGGGGGCTACGGGCACATGGTTATCAAATTCGGACAAGGTAAACTTACCTGCACATCTTTCAAATGTTGCTCGGTGGCTCTGTTAAGACCATCTCGAGCAACTCGGATGTATGCATCAGCCGAGCTGAAGGCACCTGACGCCTCTTTTGAGAAGTGGGGATTTCGTAAAACGGCCCTCCGGCGCCGGTGGTTCATGGCGCTCTCCACTTCCAAATTGGTGACGGACATATTTTCCGAACCCTCGGCAGAAGGACAGTCCGGCGCCACTCCCATATCGGGCCCCATCTCTTCGGCTGGGACCGAATCTTGGTGATCAGGAGTACGACTAGTCGGGTCCCCGGACACAGTCTGTCGAACCTTTTCCCTGATAAAAATGAACATATAAGTCATAGTTGGACGCGACTGCTAAAAAGAGCATAGTTGCAAACCCATACCTCTTCAAGGAAGGCCCGATCGTATCTCTGTTTACCTTCCTCTTCAAAGGCCTGCCTGACATGGGAGTCGTTCTCTCTGGAGATGCCCCCGGGGCAGCACGACGCGCCGAACGCCTCCCCTTCTAGGCATAGGATGGTGCGGTAAGTGAGGAAGAATAAGAAAACCCTCTCGGACAAAGTGTCTCCTAATTACTTACATGCAAAACAGGAAGGAGGCCGGGGTAATCAGCGATGGTGGGTACATCCGTGCCGTCATAGCTCGTCTGATAGAAAACTCCATCTTTGAGCTCCACTAATATGTTCGGATCTTCCTCATATCCGGGGTCAAGATCCCGATTGTGATTCTCCGGCTGAGGGGCAGGGTCATGGATCCCCTCGACAGCCTTTCGCCATTCCTGTCATGAATGAATAAGATACCGCCCTTCAAAAATAGTTCAGGGAGAGGAGTCGAATAGTGGAGTTAGAGCTTACCCAGCTAGGATAATTATACATGGAAAACCCATCTCGATTTTGGAGACGGGTGAACTCCTCCTGCTCCCCTTAATACACTTCGACCAATATTTTGGCTAGAGCGGTGGGAGTCTTCGGGCCCTTCCGACCGCAGAGGGAGGCGTCGTCTTCCCCATTGTAATGCCACATGGGTAGCCCTCTATATTGGAGTGGTTGGACCCCCCCCCCCCCCCCCCCCCCGCGCGCGTTATGGAGACCGCCATTACCTCGACTATTGACAATCCGGACTAGGCGAGCATCTTAATCTTACCCAGCAGCAGATTGATCTCTGCGATATCCTCTTCCTCGAGGCTCAGAGGACGCCAGCTATGGTGCTTCTTCAACGGGACACTTGAAACTTCGGGGAGGCCCATCCGGACTGGGTCGGGAAGAGCGACATCGTCAATATAAAACTATTCAGAGGTCCACTCTTCGGAAGCTTTATATTGGTGTGCCATATAGGTATTCGGTCTCAGCAATGCGCCATATTTCGGACCCGCCCAGTTCATATATCGATCCCTCGTGGTTGCGCGGGACAAGACAAAACAACCTTCTCCATAGATCAAAATGGGCCTCACAACCCAGGAAGGGTTCGCATAAAGTGACATAACCCGCAATGTGCAGGATGGAGGCTGGGGTAAAATTATGCAGCTAGAGGCCATAATACTCCAGAAGCCCTCGGAGGAATGGGCGAATTGGAAATCCCACGCCCCTCAACAGATAGGGGACGAAGCATACTCGTTCCCCCGCAGATGGATTGGGGAAATCCTCTACCTGGGTTTTGCCGTTGAAGGAAGCCAACCCTGCTCGAACAGGGACCAGATCCGCGGGGGGGAGAAATCCCTGCGTTTGCAACTTCGCCAATCGGTTGTGGGACACGAAGGACCTCTCCCACTCACCTTTCTTCGAGTCGGAACGGGAGGAGGAGCTGGGAATGCTAGCCATGTTGGAATGGTCTTTCCTGGCAGTCTCTGAGGATTTTCTCCGTATGGTGCCGAATGGATCTGAGACCCAATCTCTTTAAATAGACGCTCTTTCTTGCATGACCGGGGTGTTATTTGCAAAAAATACCCTGACCGTCCGCATTCGCCCGACACGTGGAAGCTGAAGTCATTGATGCACAGAAGCCAAGGGGCGCGACCTTGGATTAAAACCGAATACATTATTTGGAAGTCGTCGGAGGAGGAACCCGCCTTGCAATGCCGAAGACAATCTGCGCGCCAAACACCTCGTCATTGAAGCCTAGTTCGGGGCTACTGAGGGAGTCCTGGACTAAGGGGTCCTCGGGCGTCCGGCCTGTTAGCCATGGGCCGGACTAGTGGGCTGTGAAGATACGAAGACCGAAGACTACACGCGTGTCCGGATAGGACTCTCCTTGGCGTGGAAGGCAAGCTTGGCGACTAGATATGTAGATTCCTTTCTTTGTAACCGACCTTGTGTAACTCTAGATCCTCCCGTTGTCTATATAAACCGGAGGACTTAGTCCGGAGGACAGGTACATTATCATAACCATACAAGCTAGGCCTCTAGGGTTTAGCCATTACGATCTCGTGGTAGATCAACTCTTGTAATACTCATATTCATCAAGATCAATCAAGTAGGACGTAGGGTATTACCTCCATAGAGAGGGCCCGAACCTGGGTAAAGCATCGTGTTCCCTGTCTCCTGTTACCATCGACCTTAGACGCACAATTCGGGACCCCCTACCCGAGATCCGCCGGTTTTGACACCAACACCCGGGCTGTCCGGAATTTTAGTTCGTCACTGGCATTGAAGGTTATGGCTGTGTCATTACAAGGGTTTACTGTTGTGACTTGGCAGACTTCAGCGAGGTCGCGGAGGGCCCTTTTGTGCTGATTATTTGAAGCGAAAGTCTCATAGACCGTCAATACCCTGAGGTCGTCGTCTTCCGGGGGTGTTGCTCTGAGGTATTTTTGGCGAGGATATCCTCGCCACTCTTGGCCACTTGCCGGAGTATCCAACATGCTCCAAGGCTGTTGGTAGGTATGGTATCCAGTGTTGTGTGTATTTTGCATGGCCTATGGAGCCATTCCTCCAGAACGGTTCCACGCCTCATAATGGGTTTAGATTTCTTTACTGCTGTGTCGGGCGCCCCGTGAGGGTGCATCCTTTTTGCCCGGACGGGGGGTTGAGTGGAAACTGGTGGTTCCCAGAGAGCTGCCTGAGTTTTCCAAGCGCTTTCTGTAAGTGCATCTAGTGCCGCCCCTAGTTGGTTTTGGAGTATTGACGACAAACCTAGTTGAGGGACTAATGTGTTTGTGAGAATTGCAGGATAACACAGGTAGAAGTCCTCATTGATTCGGTTTTCCTACCAGAGATGACCCCTAAAAATATACAAAGACATTGAAGTCAATGGTGGTATATGAAGATATTCACATTGAAGACTATGACAAGAGAAGACACCACGTGAAGCCTATGGAGCTCGAAGACTTAGATCTTTCGTAGTTCTCTTTCATTTGTGTTGAGTCATAGGAACCACCGTACTGTTAAGTGGGGTCCAAGAGAACCAGTCAGAACGACTGAAGTGATGCCTAAACAAAAAACCTATGTCTTCGATTGAAGACTATGAGAGCAAATCTTGTCCAGAGTCGGACAAGTCAGCTTTGCTTGTAGCCCAAGTAAAGTTGCCGTGTGGGTTTGAAATCTGACAGTTGGAACACGTGTCAGTTCCTTAGTGACCCATGGTCATTTCGGACAAATCAGGTCGGGTTGCCAAGTGGCTATATATAGCCCACCCCCTACAACCATAAATGGTTGGCTGCTCAGATTTAGTGCACGGCTTTTGTAACCCACCTCGAAGCCTTTGAGAAAGAGAACACCTAGCGAGGATAAAGCCCTAACCACCCAGAGCCAGAGATAATTGGGCATCACTTAAGTCTTCTTGTCTGAGTGATCTGAAGACTTATTACACTTGAGGACTGTGCATCCTCCAGCCGGTTAGGCGTCGCGTTCTGAGCATCCAAGAGACATTGTGGATTGCCGGTGAACGAAGTCTGTGATGGTTTGGGAGTCTACCTTGAAGACTTACCGGAGTGATCGGGCGAGGTCTGTGTGACCTTAGCTCAAGGAGAATACGGTGAGGACTGGGTGTCCTGAGCTGCGTGTTCAGGACTGGGTGTCCGGGACTGTGTGTCCTAAGGTTTAAATACCTAGCTGCTCCAACCAGACGTACAGTTGTCACAGCAACTGGAACTGGTCCAACAAATCATTGTCTTCAACGATTCACTGGTTTCATCTTCACTTCCTTTTACTTACTGATTACTCATTGTGAAGTCATTGCATGTCTGTCCTATCTTTTGTCTTCACAACGTGAGTGTATGATCTGTTTGGCCTCATAATATCTTCCTACCTGATCCTTATTACACTTTAGCTATTTGTCACTGTGCTTTCACTCTGTTGATACTTGACCATGGCTTGCCTAGTGTAGTCTACCTTCCGCTGCATAGTAATAGGCATATCTCTATTGTTTGTCTTCATAACTTCCATGTTTTGAAGAATTTCATAAAAATTGCCTATTCACCCCCCCTCTAGTCGATATAACGCACTTTCAATTGGTATCATAGCAAGGTGCTCCCTTGTTCTGTGTGATTCGGTTTAACCACCTGGAGTTTTAGCTATGTCGACTGCAGGGATAATTAAAGTCTCCGCTACGTGCCCCGTCTTCGATGGAACTGAATATCCCTACTGGAAGACTAAGATGCGCATGCATCTTGAAGCCATTGACGTCGACCTATGGTATGTCGTCGAGAACGGCGTTCCCAAGGCTGGAGAAGGTGTCACTGCTGCTGATGTCAAGAAATTCGTTCAACTGGACTCTACTGCCAAGAATATCATCTGTGGTTATCTGACCAAAGGACAGTATGGCCGTGTGAGTGCTTTGAAGACATCCAAGCTGGTCTGGGACTGGCTCTCCAAGGTCAATGAAGGCATCTCAACCCAGAGAGATCAGAGAATCAGTGTTCTTCACAACCGCTTCAAGCGAAATGACAATGAGAATGTCCAGCACACATTTGACCGACTCACTGACATCACAAATGAGCTTCAAGCCCTCGGCGCTACTGAGATCACCAAACATGAAGTCGTCAAGACGCTGCTGAGATCACTTGATAGTTCGTTTGACATCCTAGCCCTGATGATTCAAGAACGTCCTGATTTCAAGACACTCGATCCGTCTGGCATACTCGAGAGGCTCCACACACATGAGTTTCAGCTTTCTGAGAAAAGAGAAATCTACGGTCCAAACTATGGGCGAACTCGTGCCTTGAAGGCAAAAGATGTTTCCTCATCTGAAGAAGAATCTGACAGCAGTTCTGAAGATCCTGAAGACATTGGAAGGGAACTTGCAATGCTTGTGAAGAAGTTCCAAAAAGTCACCAAGAAGAAAGGCTTCAGAAAGTCTTCACGATCAAGCTCAAGGAATGATGAAGCTTCTGCTCATGACTACAAGAATAAAACATGCCACAAGTGCAAGAAAACTGGACACTTCATCTCTGAGTGTCCACAGTGGGACAATGAGAACAGAAAGAAGAAGAAGAGCAAGGAATATGACTCTGACGACAAGAAGAAGAAGAAATACTCAAAGTCTTCTTCCAAGTCTTCCTCAAAGTCTTCATCACACAAGAAGAGCTCATCTGGCAAGGCACGTGCGTTTGTTGGCAAGGAAATGGATTCAGAGGAGGAGTCCGCTTCTGAGGAGGCAGAGGTGGAGTCTGAGGAGGAGTCTGATTCTGGCATTGCTGAAGGAAATATGCCCTAGAGGCAATAATAAAGTTATTATTTATTTCCTTATATCATGATAAATGTTTATTATTCATGCTAGAATTGTATTAACCGGAAACATAATACATGTGTGAATACATAGACAAACAGAGTGTCATAGTATGCCTCTACTTGACTAGCTCGTTAATCAAAGATGGTTAAGTTTCCTGACCATGAACAATGTGTTGTTATTTGATTAACAAGGTCACATCATTAGTTGAATGATCTATTTGACATGACCCATTTCATTAGCTTAGCACTCGATCGTTTAGTATGTTGCTATTGCTTTCTTCATGACTTATACAAGTTCCTATGACTATGAGATTATGCAACTCCCGTTTGCCAGAGGAACACTTTGGGTGCTACCAAACGTCACAACATAACTGGGTGATTATAAAGGAGTACTACAGGTGTCTCCAAATGGTAGATGTTGGGTTGGCGTATTTCAAGATTAGGATTTGTCACTCCGATTGTCGGAGAGGTATCTCTGGGCCCTCTCGGTAATGCACAATACACAAGCCTTGCAAGCATTGCAACTAATGAGTTAGTTGCGAGATGATGTATTACAGAACGAGTAAAGAGACTTGCCGCTAACGAGATTGAACTAGGTATTGGATACCGACGATCTAATCTCGGGCAAGTAACATACCGATGACAAAGGGAACAACGTATGTTGTTATGCGGTCTGACCGATAAAGATCTTCGTAGAATATGTAGGAACCAATATGGGCATCCAGGTCCCGCTATTGGTTATTGACCGGAGACGTGTCTCGGTCATGTCTACATTATTCTCGAACCATAGGGTCCGCACGCTTAACGTTACGATGACAGTTATTATGAGTTTATGCATTTTGATGTACCGAAGGTTGTTCGGAGTCCCGGATGTGATCACGGACATGACGAGGAGTCTCGAAATGGTCGAGACATAAAGATTGATATATTGGAAGCGTATGTTTGGACATCGAAGTGTTCCGGGTGAAATCGGGATTTTACCGGATCACCGGGAGGTTACCGGAACCCCCCGGGAACCATATGGGCCTTCATGGGCCTTAGTGGAAAAGAGAAAAGGGGAAGCCCATAGCTGGCCGCTCCCCCCCCCTCCCTTAGTCCTATTAGGACTAGGAGAAGGGGCCGGCCCCCCTCTCTCTCTTTTCCCCCTTGGGAATCCTAGTTGGAATAGGATTGAGGGGGGGAGTCCTACTCCCGGTAGGAGTAGAACTCCTCCCGCGCCCTCTCCCTGGTCGGCGCACCCCTCCCCCTTGGATCCTTTATATACGGGGGCAGGGGGCACCTCTAGACACACAAGTTGATCATTGAGATCGTTCCTTAGCCGTGTGCGGTGCCCCCTGCCACCAAATTCCACCTCGATCATATCGTTGTAGTGCTTAGGCGAAGCCCTGCGTCAGTAGTACATCAAGATCGTCACCGTGCCGTCGTGCTGACGGAACTCTTCCTCGACGCTTTGCTGGATCGGAGCCCGAGGATCGTCATCGAGCTGAACGTGTGCTAAGAACTCGGAGGTGCCGGAGTAACGGTGCTTGGATCGGTCGGATCGGGAAGAAGACGTACGACTACTTCCTCTATGTTGTGTCAACGCTTCCGTTGCGATCTACAAGGGTACGTAGATCAGACTCTCCCCCTCGTTGCTATGCATCACCATGATCTTGCGTGTGCGTAGGAATTTTTTTGAAATTACTACGTTCCCCAACCGTGGCATCCGAGCCTAGGTTTTATGGTTTGATGTTATTTGCACGAGTAGAACACAAGTGAGTTGTGGACGATACAAGTCATACTGCCTACCAGCATGTCATACTTTGGTTCGGCGGTATTGTTGGACGAGACGACCCGGACCAACCTTACGCGTACGCTTACGCGAGACCGGTTCCCTCGACGTGCTTGGCACATAGATGGCTTGCGGGCGACTGTCTCTCCAACTTTAGTTGAACCGAGTATGGCTACGCCCGGTCCTTGAGAAGGTTAAAACGGAGTCTATTTGACAAACTATCGTTGTGGTTTTGATGCGTATGTGAGATGAGTTCTTGCTTAAGCCCGTAGCAGCCACGTAAAACTTGCAACAACAAAGTAGAGGACGTCTAACTTGTTTTTGCAGGGCATGTTGTGATGTGATTGGTCGATACATGATGCTAAATTTTATTGTATGAGATGATCATGTTTTGTAACCGAGTTATCGGCAACTGGCAGGAGCCATATGGTTGTCGCTTTATTGTATGCAAAGCAATCGTGATGTAATGCTTTATTTTATCACTAAGCGGTAGTGATAGTCGTGGAAGCATAAGATTGGCGAGACGACAACGATGCTACGATGGAGATCAAGGTGTCGCGCCGGTGACGATGGTGATCATGACGGTGCTTCAGAGATGGAGATCACAAGCACAAGATGATGATGGCCATATCATATCACTTATATTGATTGCATGTGATGTTTATCCTTTATGCATCTTATCTTGCTTTGATTGACGGTAGCATTATAAGATGATCTCTCACTAAATAATCAAGAAGTGTTCTCCCTGAGTATGCACCGTTGCGAAAGTTCTTCGTGCTGAGACACTACGTGATGATCGGGTGTGATAGGCTCTACGTTCAAATACAACGGGTGCAAAACAGTTGCACACGCGGAATACTCAGGTTATACTTGACGAGCCAAGCATATACAGATATGGCCTCGGAACACGGAGACCGAAAGGTCGAGCGTGAATCATATAGTAGATATGATCAACATAATGATGTTCACCGATAAAACTACTCCATCTCACGTGATGATCGGACATGGTTTAGTTGATTTGGATCACGTGATCACTTAGAGGATTAGAGGGATGTCTATCTAAGTGGGAGTTCTTAAGTAATATGATTAATTGAACTTAAATTTATCATGAACTTAGTACCTGATAGTATCTTGCTTGTTTATGTTGATTGTAGATAGATGGCTCGTGCTGTTGTTCCGTTGAATTTTAATGCGTTCCTTGAGAAAGCAAAGTTGAAAGATGATGGTAGCAATTACACGGGCTGGGTCCGTAACTTGAGGATTATCCTCATTGCTGCACAGAAGAATTACGTCCTGGAAGCACCGCTGGGTGCCAGGCCTGCTGTTGGAGCAACACCAGAAATTATGAACGTCTGGCAGAGCAAAGCTGATGACTACTCGATAGTTCAGTGTGCCATGCTTTACGGCTTAGAATCGGGACTTCAACGACGTTTTGAACGTCATGGAGCATATGAGATGTTCTAGGAGTTGAAGTTAATATTTTAAGCAAATGCCCGGATTGAGAGAGATGAAGTCTCCAATAAGTTCTATAGCTGCAAGATGGAGGAGAACAGTTCTGTCAGTGAGCATATACTCAAAATGTCTGGGTATAACAATCACTTGATTCAGATGGGAGTTAATCTTCTAGATGATTGCGTCATTGACAGAATTCTCCAATCACTGCCACCAAGCTACAAGAGCTTCGTGATGAACTATAATATGCAAGGGATGAACAAGACTATTCCCGAGCTCTTCGCAATGCTGAAAGCTGCGGAGGTAGAAATCAAGAAGGAGCATCAAGTGTTGATGGTTAACAAGACCACTAGTTTCAAGAAAAAGGGCAAAGGAAAGAAGAAGGGGAACTTCAAAAAGAACGGCAAGCAAGTTGCTACTCAAGAAAAGAAGCCCAAGTCTGGACCTAAGCCTGAAACTGAGTGCTTCTACTGCAAGCAGACTGGTCACTGGAAGCGGAACTGCCCCAAGTATTTGGCGGATAAGAAGGATGGCAAGGTGAACAAAGGTATATGTGATATACATGTTATTGATGTGTACCTTACTAATGCTCGCATTAGCACCTGGGTATTTGATACTGGTTCTGTTGCTAATATTTGCAACTCGAAACAGGGACTACGGATTAAGCGAAGATTAGCTAAGGACGAGGTGACGATGCGGGTGGGAAACGGTTCCAAAGTCGATGTGATCGCGGTCGGCACGCTACCTCTACATCTACCTTCGGGATTAATATTAGACCTAAATAATTGTTATTTGGTGCCAGCGTTGAGCATGAACATTATATCTGGATCTTGTTTAATGCGAGACGGTTATTCATTTAAATCAGAGAATAATGGTTGTTCTATTTATATGAGTAATATCTTTTATGGTCATGCACCCTTGAAGAGTGGTCTATTCTTGTTAAATCTCGATAATAGTGATACACATATTCATAATGTAGAAGCCTTCAGATGCAGAGTTGATAATGATAGTGCAACTTATTTGTGGCACTGCCGTTTAGGTCATATCGGTGTAAAGCGCATGAAGAAACTCCATACTGATGGACCTTTGGAACCACTTGATTATGAATCACTTGGTACTTGCGAACCGTGCCTCATGGGCAAGATGACTAAAACACCGTTCTCCGGTACTATGGAGAGACCAACAGATTTATTGGAAATCATACATACCGATGTATGTGGTCCGATGAATATTGAGGCTTGTGGCGGATATCGTTATTTTCTCACCTTCACAGATGATTTAAGCAGATATGGGTATATCTACTTAATGAAACACAAGTCTGAAACATTTGAAAAGTTCAACGAGTTTCAGAGTGAAGTTGAAAATCATCGTAACAAGAAAATAAAGTTTCTACGATCTCATCGTGGAGGAGAATATTTGAGTTACGAGTTTGGTATACATTTGAAAAATTGTGGAATAGTTTCGGAACTCACGCCACCCGGAACACCACAGCGTAATGGTGTGTCCGAACATCGTAATCGTACTTTACTAGATATGGTACGATCTATGATATCTCTTACTGATTTACCGCTATCGTTTTGGGGATACGCTTTAGAGACGGCCGCATTCACGTTAAATAGGGCACCATCAAAATCCGTTGAGACGACGCCTTATGAACTGTGGTTTGGCAAGAAACCAAAGTTGTTGTTTCTTAAAGTTTGGGGTTGCGATGCTTATGTGAAAAAGCTTCAACCTGATAAGCTCGAACAAAAATCGGAGAAATGTGTCTTCATAGGATATCCAAAGGAAACTATTGGATACACCTTCTATCACAGATCCGAAGGCAAGACTTTTGTTGCTAAATTCGGAAACTTTCTTGAGAAGGAGTTTCTCTCGAAAAAAGTGAGTGGGAGGAAAGTAGAACTTGACGAGGTAACTGTACCCGCTCCCTTATTAGAAAGTAGTACATCACAGAAAACTGTTTCTGCGACACCTACACCAATAAGTGAGGAAGTTAATGATAATGATCATGAAACTTCAGAACAAGATACTACTGAACCTCGTAGATCAACCAGAGCAAGATTCGCGCCAGAGTGGTACGGTAATCCAGTTCTGGAAGTCATGCTACTAGATCATGATGAACCTATGAACTATGAAGAAGCGATGGTGAGCCCAGATTCCGCAAAGTGGCTTGAGGCCATGAAATCTGAGATGGGATCCATGTATGAGAACAAAGTATGGACTTTGGTTGACTTGCCCGATGATCGGCAAGCGATTGAGAGTAAATGGATCTTCAAGAAAAAGACTGACGCTGACGGTAATGTTACTTTCTATAAAGCTCGACTTGTTGCAAAAGGTTTTCGACAAGTTCAAGGGGTTGACTACGATGAGACCTTCTCACCCGTAGCGATGCTTAAGTCTGTCCGAATCATGTTAGCAATTGCCGCGTTTTATGATTATGAAATATGGCAGATGGATGTCAAAACTGCATTCCTGAATGGATTTCTGGAAGAAGAGTTGTATATGATGCAACCGGAAGGTTTTGTCGATCCAAAGGGAGCTAACAAAGTGTGCAAACTCCAGCGATCCATTTATGGACTGGTGCAAGCCTCTCGGAGTTGGAATAAACGCTTTGATAGTGTGATCAAAGCATTTGGTTTTATACAGACTTTTGGAGAAGCCTGTATTTACAAGAAAGTGAGTGGGAGCTCTGTAGCATTTCTGATATTATATGTGGATGACATATTGCTGATTGGAAATGATATAGAATTTCTGGATAGCATAAAGGGATACTTGAATAAGAGTTTTTCAATGAAAGACCTCGGTGAAGCTGCTTACATATTGGGCATTAAGATCTATAGAGATAGATCAAGACGCTTAATTGGACTTTCACAAAGCACATACCTTGACAAGATTTTGAAGAAGTTCAAAATGGATCAAGAAAAGAAAGGGTTCTTGCCTGTGTTACAAGGTGTGAAGTTGAGTCAGACTCAATGCCCGACCACTGCAGAAGATAGAGAGCAAATGAAAGATGTTCCCTATGCTTCGGCCATAGGCTCTATCATGTATGCAATGCTGTGTACCAGACCAGATGTGTGCCTTGCTATAAGTTTAGCAGGGAGGTACCAAAGTAATCCAGGAGTGGATCACTGGACAGTGGTCAAGAACATCCTGAAATACCTGAAAAGGACTAAGGATATGTTTCTCGTATATGGAGGTGACAAAGAGCTCATCGTAAGAGGTTATGTTGATGCAAGCTTTGACACTGATCCGGACGATTCTAAATCGCAAACCGGATACGTGTTTACTTCAAACGGTGGAGCTGTCAGTTGGTGCAGTTCTAAACAAAGCGTCGTAGCGGGATCTACATGTGAAGCGGAGTACATAGCTGCTTCGGAAGCAGCGAACGAAGGAGTCTGGATGAAGGAGTTCATATCTGATCTAGGTGTCATACCTAGTGCATCGGGTCCAATGAAAATCTTTTGTGACAATACTGGTGCAATTGCTTTGGCAAAGGAATCCAGATTTCACAAAAGGACCAAACACATCAAGAGACGCTTCAATTCCATCCGGGATCTAGTCCAGGTGGGAGACATAGAGATTTGCAAGATACATACGGATCTGAATGTTGCAGAGCCGTTGACTAAGCCTCTTCCACGAGCAAAACATGATCAACACCAAGGCTCCATGGGTGTTAGAATCATTACTGTGTAATCTAGATTATTGACTCTAGTGCAAGTGGGAGACTGAAGGAAATATGCCCTAGAGGCAATAATAAAGTTATTATTTATTTCCTTATATCATGATAAATGTTTATTATTCATGCTAGAATTGTATTAACCGGAAACATAATACATGTGTGAATACATAGACAAACAGAGCGTCACTAGTATGCCTCTACTTGACTAGCTCGTTAATCAAAGATGGTTAAGTTTCCTGACCATGAACAATGTGTTGTTATTTGATTAACGAGGTCACATCATTAGTTGAATGATCTGATTGACATGACCCATTTCATTAGCTTAGCACTCGATCGTTTAGTATGTTGCTATTGCTTTCTTCATGACTTATACAAGTTCCTATGACTATGAGATTATGCAACTCCCGTTTGCCGGAGGAACACTTTGGGTGCTACCAAATGTCACAACGTAACTGGGTGATTATAAAGGAGTACTACAGGTGTCTCCAAATGGTAGATGTTGGGTTGGCGTATTTCAAGATTAGGATTTATCACTCCGATTGTCAGAGAGGTATCTCTGGGCCCTCTCGGTAATGCACAATACACAAGCCTTGCAAGCATTGCAACTAATGAGTTAGTTGCGAGATGATGTATTACAGAACGAGTAAAGAGACTTGCCGGTAACGAGATTGAACTAGGTATTGGATACCGACGATCGAATCTCGGGCAAGTAACATACCGATGACAAAGGGAACAACGTATGTTGTTATGCGGTCTGACCGATAAAGATCTTCGTAGAATATGTAGGAACCAATATGGGCATCCAGGTCCCGCTATTGGTTATTGACCGGAGACGTGTCTCGGTCATGTCTACATTATTCTCGAACCGTAGGGTCCGCACGCTTAACGTTACGATGACAGTTATTATGAGTTTATGCATTTTGATGTACCGAAGGTTGTTCGGAGTCCCGGATGTGTTCACGGACATGACGAGGAGTCTCGAAATGGTCGAGACATAAAGATTGATATATTGGAAGCCTATGTTTGGACATCGGAAGTGTTCCGGGTGAAATCGGGATTTTACCGGATCACCGGGAGGTTACCGGAACCCCCCGGGAACCATATGGGCCTTCATGGGCCTTAGTGGAAAAGAGAAAAGGGGCAGCCCATAGCTGGCCGCGCCCCCCCCCCTCCCTTAGTCCTATTAGGACTAGGAGAAGGGGCCGGCCCCCTCTCTCTCTTTTCCCCCTTGGGAATCCTAGTTGGAATAGGATTGAGGGGGGGAGTCCTACTCCCGGTAGGAGTAGGACTCCTCCCGCGCCCTCTCCCTGGCCGGCGCACCCCTCCCCCTTGGATCCTTTATATACGGGGGCAGGGGCACCTCTAGACACGCAAGTTGATCATTGAGATCATTCCTTAGCCGTGTGCGGTGCCCCCTGCCACCAAATTCCACCTCGATCATATCGTTGTAGTGCTTAGGCGAAGCCCTGCGTCAGTAGTACATCAAGATCGTCACCATGCCGTCGTGCTGACGGAACTCTTCCTCAACGCTTTGCTGGATCGGAGCCCGAGGATCGTCATCGAGCTGAACGTGTGCTAAGAACTCGGAGGTGCCGGAGTAACGGTGCTTGGATCGGTCGGATCAGGAATAAGACGTACGACTACTTCCTCTACGTTGTGTCAACGCTTCCGTTGCGATCTACAAGGGTACGTAGATCAGACTCTCCCCCTCGTTGCTATGCATCACCATGATCTTGCGTGTGCGTAGGAAATTTTTTGAAATTACTACATTCCCCAACAATTGCAAGTCTGGCTACAGCATACGTCGCCAAGTCCATCTTCAACACTGAAGACAATGACTTCATCACCGACACCGATGCAAATGACAAGGACTACTCCGCTCCTACCTACTGCTTCATGGCACGCGGTGCCAAGGTAAACACACGCACTACTCACTATCAAACATCTAGCAACGATGACTCTGATTGTGGTTCGAAACCCAGCTACAAAACACTTGCTAAAATTGCAACTGAACAACAGAAAGCTATGGAACATATTCAAAAACTGTTAGACAGAAGTGCTGATCTGTTGGGTGCTGAAATGACTTGATCTGAATCCTTAATTGAAGACATAAAAAATCTTCACGTTAAGTATCAGGAACTTGAAAGTCGTCATGATACTCTCTCAACAACTCATGAAAAGCTTTCTTATGATTATCTTCAAAGGAAGCAAGATCTTGAGAAATTGAGAGCGGCTCATGAAGATCTTCAAAAGGAAAACGAGTCACTTCACACCAAACAGATCAGTTCCGCTCAGGAAGGATTTGAACCACTGTGTCTTAAATGCATTGAGCATGATAATGCTACTTCTGTTGCTGAATGTTCCACTGCTACTGTTGTTGCAATATCTTCAACTGTTGATGTGGTAACTAACCCCTCTGCTGAGGATACCACCGCTATTGCTGATGAGAATGCTAGGTTGAAGACATTGCTTGAAACAGGGATGTACAAAAGTCTTAAAGGGCATCAGACATTATGTGATGTCCTCAAGAAGCTGATTCTGAACCGAAACCCTAGGAAAGAGGGTGTTGGGTTCGTAAGGAAAATGAATGCGGATGGCTCTTACTGGAAACCTGAGCAGTACCCCAAAACCATGTGGGTTGCTGCAAAGGAACCTTCAGCAGATCCATCCAATCTATCTGGCTTCACTTGTGCTAACCCCATTATCATTGATGAATCCTTTGATGCAAACAATGTACTGTTTAAAAATCAGAATGGTGAAGTGTTTGCCAGGTACATTGGAACTAACTGCAGGAATGGACTGCCCATGAAGAAAATCTGGGTTCTGAAAAGGTGTCTGGAAAATCTTCATGTGAATGTCTTCATGACACCTCACATGAAGAAGACAAACCTCAGACCAAAGGTTTCATATGGTCCTAAGGCTTCATACAGACAGAGGACTCACCTGAGTTGCACTAACGCAAATGTTTTGCAGGGAAACCATACTCAGACATATGAATATGAGAGCGGTACATCAAACCGCCATGTTCATATGACCAAGAACTATTCTGCCTATTCTTATGAGTACTATTGTCCGCCTACTAGACTGTTTGCTAGGGCTCCAAAGCCAAAATTCTCAGATGCTGCACTTAGACTTATTGCTTCTAAGCCACCCTTGAAGATGTGGGTGGATAAGAAAGCTTAACTCTCTCTTGCAGGGAAAGGTCTCCAACAGAAAACGAAAATCTTCTGACGCCATTGCTGGGGACCTTAAACATCTTGCAGGGCGCAAGATCAAATGCCCAAATGGCATTACTATGTACTTCGTTCCTGAATCGCATGCTACTCTCCCTATTAGTCCTAATCTGGATCTAAGTTTTCATAACCCACTGGTTCATCAAAATTTTTTGCTTCACAATTCTCTTCGTGAAGCCTATCCCCCTAACTGCACTGTAGGGTACGACACCAGCGTCTTCAGAATGGATTATTGACAGTGGGTGTACAAATCACATGACCGGCAAAAGAAGCCTTCTCATGGACTCAACCTTACGCCCATCCGACAAGAGCCACATCACATTCGCTGACGCTGGTAAAAGTAAGGTATTAGGTCTAGGTAGAGTTGCAATCTCAAGGGATCAGCACATGGATAAAGTCATGCTTGTTGAATCCCTTGGCTTCAACTTAATGTCTGTCTCAATGCTTTGCGATTTGAACATGATCGTAATATTTGGAAAATATCGTTGCCTGGTACTAATGGAATCTAACAAATCTCTAGTGTTTGAAGGGTATCGGAAAGATGATTTGTACGTAGTAGATTTCTCAGCAGGGCCACAGCTTGCAGTATGTCTTCTAGCAAAAGCTTCAGAATGCTGGCTTTGGCATCGGAGACTTGGGCATGCTGGCATGAGGAACCTCCATACCCTTGCGAAGAAGAAGCATGTCATAGGCATCGAGGGCATCAAGTTCAAGAAAGATCACTTATGCGGTGCCTGTGAAGCAGGGAAGATGACGAGGGCCAAACATCCCTCGAAGACAATCATGACCACTACTCGACCCTTCGAACTGCTTCACATGGATCTTTTTGGTCCCACTCACTACTCAACTTTTACCACTACTGCTTGCCTATATGGCTTTGTCATTGTTGATGATTACTCTAGATATACTTGGGTGCACATAATCCTTTACAAGACTGAAGTGCAGGATGTCTTCAGACGCTTCGCCAATCGAGCAATGAACAACTATGGCGCCAAGATAAAGCACATCAGAAGTGACAATGGCACTGAATTCAAGAACACTGGCCTTGATACATATCTTGATACCTTGGGCATCACACATCAATTCACAGCCCCGTACACGCCACAGCAGAATGGCGTCGTCGAACGCAAGAACAGAACACTCATTGAGATGGCCAGAACGATGCTAGATGAATACAAGACTCCAAGAAAATTCTGGCCTGAAGCCATTGACACTGCATGCCATACAATCAACTATGTTTATCTTCACAAGCTTCTTAACAAGACATCTTATGAACTCCTAACTGGCAAGAAGCCAAATGTCAGTTACTTCAGAGTATTTGGCGCAAGATGCTGGATTAAGGACCCACATCACACCTCAAAGTTTGCACCAAAAGCACATGAGGGTTTCATGCTTGGATATGGAAAGGATTCGCACTCCTACAGAGTCTTCAATCTCTTTCATTACAAAGTGGTTGAAACAGTGGATGTGCGGTTCGATGAGACCAATGGTTCACAAAGAGAGCACCTGCCAAATGTGCTAGATGAAGTTCCATCCAGTGAATCAATCAAGCTAATGGGAACTGGAGAAATCATACCTTCTGAAGCTCATCCTGAAGAGGAACTCATCGTCTCCGCACCAGATCAACCTGAAGACAATGCTCAACCTGAAGACAATCCCTCCAACAACGACAATGATCAGCAAGAGCAAAGTCTTCGCCCTGTACGTCCACGCGTTGCCAATGAAGTGCAGATTGAAAGAATAATTGATAGCATCAATGCACCCGGACCACTCACTCGTTCAAGGGCAACTCAGCTGGCAAATTTCTGTGGGCACTTCGCATTCGTCTCAATTACAGAACCCAAGAAAGTTGAAGAAGCCTTCATGGAACCTGAATGGATTCAAGCTATGCAAGAAGAGCTTCAACAGTTTGAGCTGAACAATGTATTGGAACTGGTTAAGCGTCCTGATCCACGGAAGCACAATATAATAGGCACCAAATGGATATACCGCAACAAGCAAGATGAGCATGGTCAAATTGTCAGAAACAAAGCTCGTCTCATTGCTCAAGGATATACTCAAGTGGAAGGCATTGATTTCGATGAAACATTTGCTCCTGTGGCTAGACTTGAAGCCATACGTATACTGCTGGCCTATGCAAATCATCATAACATACTTCTATATCAAATGGATGTGAAGAGTGCCTTTCTCAATGGCAAGATTGAAGAAGAAGTGTATGTTGCACAACCGCCTGGGTTTGAAGATCCAAAACATCCTGACATGGTATACAAGCTCAACAAGGCAATGTATGGCCTCAAACAAGCCCCTCAGGCCTGGTATGACACACTCAAATATTTCCTAAAGAGCAAAGGCTTCATACCTGGTTCCCTAGACCCCACTCTCTTCACGAAGACATATGATGGTGAACTATTTGTGTGCCAAATATATGTGGATGACATTATCTTCGGCTGCACCAATCAGAAGTACAGTGAAGAGTTTGGCTATATGATGCAAGAGCAATATCAGATGTCTATGATGGGGGAGCTGAAGTTCTTCCTCGGTCTTCAAATACGGCAACAACGAAATGGCATCTTTATATCTCAAGAGAAGTATCTCAAAGAGTGACTGAAGAAGTTTGGTATGCAAGACTGCAAAGGCTTCACAACACCAATGCCAGCCAAACATCATCTGGGTCCCGTCGACAATGGTAAAGAGTTCGATCAAAAGGTATACCGCTCCATGATTGGTTCTTTGCTTTATTTATGTGCATCTTGGCCAGATATTATGCTTAGTGTTTGCATGTGTGCTCGATTTCAAGCGGCACCAAAGGAGACGCATCACTTAGCTATGAAGCGAATTCTTCGATATTTGGCTCACACTCCAACTCTCGGATTATGGTATCCAAAGGGCTCAGAGTTTGATCTGCTTGGATTCTCGGATGCTGATTATGCTGGTGACAAGGTTGATCGGAAGTCTACATCAGGCACATGCCACTTTCTGGGACGATCACTTGTATGTTGGTCTTCAAAGAAGCAGAACTGTGTATCCCTCTCCACTGCTGAATCTGAATACATTGCCGCTGGATCTTGCTGCGCTCAGCTTCTGTGGATGAAGCAAACTCTCAAGGACTATGGCATTCATCTGAAGCAACTGCCACTTTACTGCAACAACAAAAGCGCCATCAAGATTGCCAACAACCCAGTTCAGCACTCGAAGACAAAGCACATAGAAATTCGTCATCACTTTCTCAGAGATCATGTTGTGAAGGAAGATATTGATATCATACACGTCAACACTGAAGAGCAATTGGCAGATATCTTGAAGGAAATATGCCCTAGAGGCAATAATAAAGTTATTATTTATTTCCTTATATCATGATAAATATTTATTATTCATGCTAGAATTGTATTAACCGGAAACATAATACATGTGTGAATACATAGACAAACAGAGTGTCACTAGTATGCCTCTACTAGACTAGGTCGTTCATCAAAGATGGTTATGTTTCCTAACCATGAGCAAAGAGTTGTTATTTGATTAACGAGGTCACATCATTAGTTGAATGATCTGATTGACATGACCCATTCCATTAGCTTAGCACTCGATCGTTTAGTATGTTGCTATTGCTTTCTTCATGACTTATACATGTTCCTATAACTATGAGATTATGCAACTCCCGTTTGCCGGAGTAACACTTTGGGTGCTACCAAACGTCACAACGTAACTGGGTGATTACAAAGGAGTACTACAGGTGTCTCCAATGGTAGATGTTGGGTTGGCGTATTTCGAGAATAGGATTTGTCACTCCGATTGTCGGAGAGGTATCTCTGGGCCCTCTCGGTAATGCACATCACTTAAGCCTTGCAAGCATTGCAACTAATGAGTTAGTTGCGGGATGATGTATTACAGAACGAGTAAAGAGACTTGCCGGTAACGAGATTGAACTAGGTATTGGATACCGACGATCGAATCTCGGGCAAGTAACATACCGATGACAAAGGGAA
Organism: Triticum monococcum; assembly: GCA_034509565.1. Taxonomy (NCBI): domain Eukaryota; kingdom Viridiplantae; phylum Streptophyta; class Magnoliopsida; order Poales; family Poaceae; genus Triticum; species Triticum monococcum. The sequence goes on along the minus strand of CM067844.1, from coordinate 577,810,402 downwards.
CAATGTATGTTGTTATGCGGTCTGACCAATAAAGATCTTCGTAGAATATGTAGGAACCAATATGGGCATCCAGGTCCCACTATTGGTTATTGACCGGAGATGTGTCTCAGTCATGTCTACATTGTTCTCGAACCGTAGGGTCCGCACGCTTAATGTTACGATGACAGTTATTATGAGTTTATGCATTTTGATGTACCGAAGGTTGTTCGGAGTCCCGGATGTGATCACGGACATGACGAGGAGTCTCGAAATGGTCGAGACATAAAGATTGATATATTGGAAGCCTATGTTTGGACATCGGAAGTGTTCCGGGTGAAATCGGGATTTTATCGGAGTACCGGGAGGTTACCGGAACCCCCCGGGAATCATATGGGCCATAGTGGGCCTTAGTGGAAATGAGAAGGGGGCAGCCCAAGGTGGCCGCGCGCCTCCCCCCTCCCCTAGTCCTATTAGGACTAGGAGAGGTGGCCGGCCTCCCTCTCTCTCTTTCCCCCTTGATGAATCCTATTCCAACTAGGATTTGGGGAGGGGGGAGTCCTACTCCCGGTAGGAGTAGGACTCCTCCTGGCGCGCCCCAAGGCTGGCTGCACCTCTACCCCCTTGCTCCTTTATATACAGGGGCAGGGGGCACCTCTAGACACACAAGTTTATCATTGTGATCGTTCCTTAGCCGTGTGCGGTTCCCCCTGCCACCATATTCCACCTCGATCATATCGTTGTAGTGCTTAGGCGAAGCCCTGCGTCGGTAGAACATCAAGATCGTCACCACGCCGTCGTGCTGACGGAACTCCTCCCCGAAGCTTTGCTGGATCGGAGCCCGGGGATCGTCATCGAGCTGCACATGTGCTAAGAACTCGGAGGTGCCGGAGTAACGGTGCTTGGATCGGTCGGATCGGGAAGAAGACGTTCGACTACTTCCTCTACATTGTGTCAACGCTTCCGTTGCGATCTACAAGGGTACATAGATCATGCTCTCCCCCTCGTTGCTATGCATCACCATGATCTTGCGTGTGCATAGGAAATTTTTTGAAATTACTACGTTCCCCAACCATGGCATCCGAGCCTAGGTTTTATGGTTTGATGTTATTTGCACGAGTAGAACACAAGTGAGTTGTGGGCGATATAAGTCATACTGCCTACCAGCATGTCATACTTTGGTTCGGCGGTATTGTTGGACGAGACGACCCGGACCAACATTACGCGTACGCTTACGCGAGACCGGTTCCCTCGACGTGCTTTGCACATAGATGGCTTGCGGGCGACTGTCTCTCCAACTTTAGTTGAACCGAGTGTGGCTATGCCCGGTCCTTGAGAAGGTTAAAACGGAGTCTATTTGACAAACTATCGTTGTGGTTTTGATGCGTAGGTGAGATTGGTTCTTTCTTAAAGCCCGTAGCAGCCACGTAAAACTTGCAACAACAAAGTAGAGGACGTCTAACTTGTTTTTGCAGGGCATGTTGTGATGTGATATGGTCAAGGGATGATGCTAAATTTTATTGTATGAGATGATCATGTTTTGTAACCGAGTTATCGGCAACTGGCAGGAGCCATATGGTTGTCGCTTTATTGTATGCAATGCAATCGCGATGTAATGCTTTTTTTATTACTAAGCGGTAGTGATAGTCATGGAAGCATAAGATTGGTGAGACGACAACGATGCTACGATGGAGATCAAGGTGTCGCGCCGGTGACGATGGTGATCATGACGGTGCTTCGGAGATGGAGATCACAAGCACAAGATGATGATGGCCATATCATGTCACTTATATTGATTGCATGTGATGTTTATCTTTTTATGCATCTTATCTTGCTTTGATTGACGGTAGCATTATAAGATGATCTCCCACTAAATTATCAAGAAGTGTTCTCCCTGAGTATGCACCGTTGCCAAAGTTCGTTGTGCCCAGACACCACGTGATGATCGGGTGTGATAAGCTCTACGTCCATCTACAACGGGTGCAAGCCAGTTTTGCACACGCAGAATACTCAGGTTAAACTTGACGAGCCTAGCATATGCAGATATGGCCTTGAAACACGGAGACCGAAAGGTCGAGCGTGAATCATATAGTAGATATGATCAACATAACGATGTTCACCATTGAAAACTACTCCATCTCACGTGTTGATCGGTTATGGTTTAGTTGATTTGGATCACGTAATCACTTAGAGGATTAGAGGGATGTCTATCTAAGTGGGAGTTCTTAAGTAATTTGATTAATTGAACTTAAACTTATCATGAACTTAGTACCTGATAGTATCTTGCTTGTTTATGTTGATTGTAGATAGATGGCTCGTGCTGTTGTTTCGTTGAATTTTAATGCGTTCCTTGAGAAAGCGAAGTTGAAAGATGATGGTAGCAATTACATGGACTGGGTCCGTAACTTGAGGATTATCCTCATTGCTGCACAGAAGAATTACATCCTGGAAGGACCGCTGGGTGCCAGGCCTGCTGCTGGAGCAACACCAGATGTTATGAACGTCTGGCAGAGCAAAGCTGATGACTACTCGATAGTTCAGTGTGCCATGCTTTACGGCTTAGAATCGGGACTTCAATGACGTTTTGAACGTCATGGAGCATATGAGATGTTCCAGGAGTTGAAGTTAATATTTCAAGCAAATGCCCGGATTGAGAGATATGAAGTCTCCAATATGTTCTATAGCTGCAAGATGGAGGAGAACAGTTCTGTCAGTGAGCATATACTCAAAATGTCTGGGGTATAACAATTACTTGATTCAGATGGGAGTCAATCTTCCAGATGATTGCGTCATTGACAGAATTCTCCAATCACTGCCACCAAGCTACAAGAGCTTCATGATGAACTATAATATGCAAGGGATGAACAAGACTATTCCCGAGCTCTTCGCAATGCTGAAAGCTGCGGAGGTAGAAATCAAAAAGGAGCATCAAGTGTTGATGGTTAACAAGACCACTAGTTTCAAGAAAAAGGGCAAAGGGAAGAAGAAGGGGAACTTCAAGAAGAATGGCAAGCAAGTTGCTGCTCAGGAGAAGAAACCCAAGTCTGGACCTAAGCCTGAAACTGAGTGCTTCTACTGCAAGCAGACTGGTCACTGGAAGCGGAACTGCCCCAAGTATTTGGCAGATAAGAAGGATGGCAAGGTGAACAAAGGTATATGTGATATACATGTTATTGATGTGTACCTTACCAGAGTTCGCAGTAGCACCTTGGTATTTGATACTGGTTTTGTTGCTAATATTTGCAACTCAAAACAGGGACTACGGATTAAGCGAACACTGGCGAAGGACGAGGTGACGATGCGCGTGGGAAATGGTTCCAAAGTCGATGTGATCGCGGTCGGCACGCTACCTCTACATCTACCTTCGGGATTAATATTAGACCTAAATAATTGTTATTTGGTGCCAGCGTTAAGCATGAACATTATATCTGGATCTTGTTTGATGTGAGACGGTTATTCATTTAAATCAGAGAATAATGGTTGTTCTATTTATATGAGTAATATCTTTTATGGTCATGCACCTTTGAAGAGTGGTCTATTTTTGATGAATCTCGATAGTAGTAACACACATATTCATAATGTTGAAGCCAGAAGATGCAGAGTTGATAATGATAGTGCAACTTATTTGTGGCACTGCCGTTTAGGTCATATCGGTGTAAAGCGCATGAAGAAACTCCATACTGATGGGCTTTTGGAACCTCTTGATTATGAATCACTTGGTACTTGCGAACCGTGCCTTATGGGCAAGATGACTAAAACACCGTTCTCCGGTACTATGGAGAGAGCAACAGATTTGTTGGAGATCATACATACCGATGTATGTGGTCCGATGAATATTGAGGCTCGTGGCGGATATCGTTATTTTCTCACCTTCACAGATGATTTAAGCAGATATGGGTATATCTACTTAATGAAACACAAGTCTGAAACATTTGAAAAGTTCAAAGAATTTCAGAGTGAAGTTGAAAATCATCGTAACAAGAAATTAAAGTTTCTACGATCTGATCGTGGAGGAGAATATTTGAGTTACGAGTTTGGTGTACATTTGAAAAATTGTGGAATAGTTTCGCAACTCACGCCACCCGGAACACCACAGCGTAATGGTGTGTCCGAACGTCATAATCGTACTTTACTAGATATGGTGCGATCTATGATGTCTCTTACTGATTTACCGCTATCATTTTGGGGATACGCTCTAGAGACGGCCGCATTCACGTTAAATAGGGCACCATCAAAATCCGTTGAGACGACGCCTTATGAACTGTGGTTTGGCAAGAAACCAAAGTTGTTGTTTCTTAAAGTTTGGGGCTGCGATGCTTATGTGAAAAAGCTTCAACCTGATAAGCTCGAACCCAAATCGGAGAAATGTGTCTTCCTAGGATACCCAAAGGAGACTGTTGGGTACACCTTCTATCACAGATCCGAAGGAAAGACATTCGTTGCTAAGAATGGATCCTTTCTAGAGAAGGAGTTTCTCTCGAAAGAAGTGAGTGGGAGAAAAGTAGAACTTGACGAGGTAACTGTACCTGCTCCCTTGTTGGAAAGTAGTACATCACAGAAAACTGTTTCTGCGACACCTACACCAATAAGTGAGGAAGTTAATGATCATGATCATGAAACTTCAGAACAAGATGCTACTGAACCTCGTAGATCAACCAGAGTGAGATCCGCACCAGAGTGGTACGGTAATCCAGTTCTGCAAATCATGCTACTAGATCATGATGAACCTACGAACTATGAAGAAGCGATGGTGAGCCCAGATTCCGCAAAGTGGCTTGAAGCCATGAAATCTGAGATGGGATCCATGTATGAGAACAAAGTATGGACTTTGGTTGACTTGCCTGATGATCGGCAAGCAATTGAGAATAAATGGATTTTCAAGAAGAAGACTGGCGCTGATGGTAATGTTACTGTCTACAAAGCTCGACTTGTCGCAAAAGGTTTTCGACAAGTTCAAGGAGTTGACTACGATGAGACCTTCTCACCCGTAGCGATGCTTAAGTCTGTCAAAATCATGTTAGCAATTGCCGCATTTTATGATTATGAAATTTGGCAGATGGATGTCAAAACTGCATTCCTGAATGGATTTCTGGAAGAAGAGTTGTATATGATGCAACCGGAACGTTTTGTCGATCCAAAGGGAGCTAACAAAGTGTGCAAGCTCCAGCGATCCATTTATGGACTGGTGCAAGCCTCTCGGAGTTGGAATAAACGCTTTGATAGTGTGATCAAAGCATTTGGTTTTATACAGACTTTCGGAGAAGCCTGTATTTACAAGAAAGTGAGTGGGAGCTCTGTAGCATTTCTGATATTATATGTGGATGACATATTACTGATTGGAAATGATATAGAATTTCTGGATAGCAGAAAGGGATACTTGAATAAGAGTTTTTCAATGAAAGACCTCGGTGAAGCTGCTTACATATTAGGCATAAAGATCTATAGAGATAGATCAAGACGCTTAATTGGACTTTCAGAAAGCACATACCTTGATAAGATTCTGAAGAAGTTCAAAATGGATCAAGCAAAGAAAGGGTTCTTGCATGTGTTACAAGGTGTGAAGTTGAGTCAGACTCAATGCCCGACCACTGCAGAAGATAGAGAGAAAATGAAAGATGTTCCCTATGCTTCAGCCATAGGCTCTATCATGTATGCAATGCTGTGTACCAGACCTGATGTGTGCCTTGCTATAAGTTTAGCAGGGAGGTACCAAAGTAATCCAGGAGTGGATCACTGGATAGCGGTCAAGAACATCCTGAAATACCTGAAAAGGACTAAGGATATGTTTCTCGTATATGGAGGTGACAAAGAGCTCACCGTAAGAGGTTACATTGATGCAAGCTTTGACACTGATCCGGACGATTCTAAATCGCAAACCGGATACGTGTTTACATTAAATGGTGGAGCTGTCAGTTGGTGCAGTTCTAAACAAAGCGTCGTAGCGGGATCTACATGTGAAGCGGAGTACATAGCTGCTTCGGAAGCAGCGAACGAAGGAGTCTGGATGAAGGAGTTCATATCCGATCTAGGTGTCATACCTAGTGCATCGGGTCCAATGAAAATCTTTTGTGACAATACTGGTGCAATTGCCTTGGCAAAGGAATCCAGATTTCACAAAAGGACCAAGCACATCAAGACACGCTTCAATTCCATCCGGGATCTAGTCCAGGTGGGAGACATAGAGATTTGCAAGATACATACGGATCTGAATGTTGCAGACCCGTTGACTAAGCCTCTTCCACGAGCAAAACATGATCAGCACCAAGGCTCCATGGGTGTTAGAATCATTACTGTGTAATCTAGATTATTGACTCTAGTGCAAGTGGGAGACTGAAGGAAATATGCCCTAGAGGCAATAATAAAGTTATTATTTATTTCCTTATATCATGATAAATGTTTATTATTCATGCTAGAATTGTATTAACCGGAAACATAATACATGTGTGAATACATAGACAAACAGAGTGTCACTAGTATGCCTCTACTAGACTAGCTCGTTAATCAAAGATGGTTATGTTTCCTAACCATGAGCAAAGAGTTGTTATTTGATTAACGAGGTCACATCATTAGTTGAATGATCTGATTGACATGACCCATTCCATTAGCTTAGCACCCGATCGTTTAGTATGTTGCTATTGCTTTCTTCATGACTTATACATGTTCCTATAACTATGAGATTATGCAACTCCCGTTTGCCGGAGGAACACTTTGGGTGCTACCAAACGTCACAATGTAACTGGGTGATTACAAAGGAGTACTACAGGTGTCTCCAATGGTAGATGTTGGGTTGGCGTATTTCGAGAATAGGATTTGTCACTCCGATTGTCGGAGAGGTATCTCTGGGCCCTCTCGGTAATGCACATCACTTAAGCCTTGCAAGCATTGCAACTAATGAGTTAGTTGCGGGATGATGTATTACGGAACGAGTAAAGAGACTTGCCGGTAACGAGATTGAACTAGGTATTGGATACCGACGATCGAATCTCGGGCAAGTAACATACCGATGACAAAGGGAACAACGTATGTTGTTATGCGGTCTGACCGATAAAGTTCTTCGTAGAATATGTCGGAACCAATATGGGCATCCAGGTCCCGCTATTGGTTATTGACCGGAGATGTGTCTCAGTCATGTCTACATTGTTCTCGAACCGTAGGGTCCACACGCTTAACGTTACGATGACAGTTATTATGAGTTTATGCATTTTGATGTACCGAAGGTTGTTCGGAGTCCTGGATGTGATCACGGACATGACGAGGAGTCTCGAAATGGTCGAGACATAAAGATTGATATATTGGAAGCCTATGTTTGGACATCGGAAGTGTTCCGGGTGAAATCGGGATTTTACCGGAGTACCGGGAGGTTACCGGAACCCCCCGGGAATCATATGGGCCATAGTGGGCCTTAGTGGAAAGGAGAAGGGGGCAGCCCAAGGTGGCCGCGCGCCTCCCCCCTCCCCTAGTCCTATTAGGACTAGGAGAGGTGGCCGGCCCCCCTCTCTCTCTTTCCCCCTTGATGAATCCTATTCCAACTAGGATTTGGGGGGGGGAGTCCTACTCCCGGTAGGAGTAGGACTCCTCCTGGCGCGCCCCAAGGCTGGCCGCACCTCTCCCCCCTTGCTCCTTTATATACAGGGGCTGGGGGCACCTCTAGACACACAAGTTTATCATTGTGATCGTTCCTTAGCCGTGTGCGGTTCCCCCTGCCACCATATTCCACCTCGATCATATCCTTGTAGTGCTTAGGCGAAGCCCTGCGTCGGTAGAACATCAAGATCGTCACCACGCCGTCGTGCTGACGGAACTCCTCCCCGAAGCTTTGCTGGATCGGAGCCCGGGGATCGTCATCGAGTTGTACGTGTGCTAAGAACTCGGAGGTGCCGGAGTAACGGTGCTTGGATCGTTCGGATCGGGAAGAAGACGTACGACGACTTCCTCTACGTTGTGTCAACGCTTCCGTTGCGATCTACAAGGGTACGTAGATCATGCTCTCCCCCTCGTTGCTATGCATCACCATGATCTTGCGTGTGCATAGGAAATTTTTTGAAATTACTACGTTTCCCAACATATCTTCACCAAGCCCTTGGATGAGAAGAGATTTTGCAAGTTACGGTGTGAGCTAAATATCCTGGAATCCTCAAATGTCCTATGATCAGGCACACATCCTAACACTTAGGCATATTGATGACTTAGATGTGCAACACAGAAAATAACGTATATCTTCAATCAATGAAGACATACTTTCTAAGTGTGAATACATTAATGTGGAATTTGACTTCGGAGCGCCACGATAATTATGCGGCATGTCCGGATCTAATACTTCCTATACGGTGGGTAACGCCACCATCAAACATTCTATTTTGAAGTGTTTCACTCATGGCGTTACCTTGCAATGTCTTCACATTTGGTTTTGCTTCAATCTCAACATGTCTTCATGATTATCTTCACTATGTTGATGGTACAGATATATATATACTAGTGTTCTGTCCTCTACAGCATTCACTTATAGCTGTGACTTCTTGTTTGAATCTTTTGAACTAAGTGAATGTGATTGGACCCTAACCTCTCTATGCTTTCTATCTCAAATTCTATCTCTCCAAGTCATATGCATTCTATTGAAACTGTCGAATGTCTTCTCTGCGCCCTTCAGCAGACGAGACAGAGACAACCTTTAAGTCCGTTTTCAATGCTCATTCATCCACATGAAATCCGGAGAAGTGGGAACGACCACCCGACAATCCAGGCGTGCGTGGGACGTGGAACAAACCCCAAAATTCCGCATGATGGCCACGCGTTACTCAGATGCGAATCGCCAGGGGCACCTGTGTAATAGCGCAGTGCCGCCCCTGTACCTATAAATACACACTTCACAGCGGTCATTATCTCTTCTTCCACTCTCGCACGAACCCTAGCGCCACCGCTAGCCCTCGACGACGCCGGCGACGAAGCGCTTCGCTGCCGCAACCTCTCCGACACCGTTTTCACGCCGATCGCGGACATCGTCCTCTCCGCCGTCGCCGTAGGTCTCCTCCGTCGCCAAGTTAGGGCACGGAAGATTGAACTGCTCGGCCTCATCTCCCACTCCGTCTAGCAGTTCCTAGTGTGGTAAATAAAACTTCTTTTACGGCCCCTTTTGATCCTATGGCTTTGTCACTTTCTACCATAAGAAGTTTCTATTCACACGAGTTAGATCTCTCTCATACTGCATCTCATAACATGCCTAGTATATTCACTTGTGCTTCACAAAGTAGTTAGATTCCTCACTTGTACTGATCTGTGCGTTCGTACAAATCTGGAACCAACTTCTTATCTATGAGTGAATGTCTTCGCACGATGAGGTCAATGTCTTCTAAACTGATTTATCTTCAAAATCATCTGAGAATGCATATGACCTCTTCCCCTTCCCTCGCACCTTAATGCTGTCACAGGTACATGTCCGTGGGAGAATCCTTTGGTTCTCATAGTCTGCATTCATTTGCAGAATTCTTACAGCATCACATAAATTCTCCTGAAGCCAGATCCTGTTGGTCCAGCAAGAGAAAGCCTTTGAAGCCTTTGAACATCTTGAAGCCTTTCAAGTTAAAGTTTATGGCTTCAGAGAAAGCAGCAAGGAAGGGGGCAGACAACGTCGTGGCGGAACATCCAGAGATCTGCCTGATGAACTCGCAGAAATGTATAAGACAGATCCTGAAGAGGATTATAGTCAGCACAAGACCCGAATCCAATGGATTCGACGATATTGGGCAGAACAATGGTTCAAATACCGCTTCACAACCCAAGAGTATGCTGAGAAAAGTGCCATCGAAAGACCGTGGGGGGACATCCTATACAAGAATCTTCTACCCAGGTCCAGAGATGAAGCTATTGCCCAAAGCTTCTATCCATGCATGGTCCGTGGGCCACAGCCTGATGATGCACATCAGTCGTCACTACTCTGGTGTCATGATGACAATCTGTTCAAGCGCAACTTCCAGTTTGCACAAAACTCAGCGAAGCAGAACAAGAAGAAGTTTGGGTTAGACTTCAACCCTGGTCCCTCAGCACCAAGGGCAGATGGCACACGAGAAGCAAAACCCAATGTCATTGGTCCGTATGCCAACCTTGAAGGCCTCATTACCCGCATCTTGGTTCAAGGGACCGCAGTGAATGAGCCTCCAGCTGACTCTGAATCAGAAGAAGCTCCTGCAGTGCTGAAGCCAAAGAAGATGAAGAAGCCTAAAGCTTCAAAGCCTGCCTCTTCACCGAAAATCTCAAGGGCGAAGCCACTTGCAACTGCACCTCCTGAAGACAGTGTGCAGTCTGAAGACGTATCCCGCATCTCCAAGCCCCAGAAGAGCAAGATGCCTCAGCCACACACCAGCCAAGAGCTCATAGCTGCTGCTATTCTGCGCAATGATGACATTGACCTGTCAAGTGATGAAGACCTGGCAGATGACGCTCTTGAGCAACTCATCAAGAGCAAAGAAGAAGCAGAAATCTTCAATGATCTGCCACTCTTTGATGTCACCATCATCCACAACTTCATTGACGAGTGGTTTGACACGCCCAACACCAGCTTCGATGATCTACAGCTACCCATTGGCCTCAGTGTCGCCTTCCATGGCGCCATTGCTTCAGAACTAGCCATCGCCCAGCGCGTTGTTGAGCTGAAGCAGAAGATTGACTATGAAAAGGCTCAGTTCAAGAAACATATGGCCAAGCTCAGCGTGCAAGATGTGAAGAACTTCAAAATCGTGATGCACGAGCTCAAGGAAGCTTTTCTGAAGAAACGTGCAGAAGCTCAAGGTTCGCGTGAGCGCATGAAGACTCTGGCTGACAGATGTGTGCAAGCCTACAATGAGGCTGAGAAGCGTAAGGCACTTGGGCGTCCTGGCATCGACCCCAGGATGGCCGCGAAGAAGAAGAAGAAGCCTGCTACAGCTGAACCCGATGCACCAAGGCAAGAAGAAGTTCCGATTGTCTTCCCAACTGCAATAACTGGCTCGAAGCCAAAGAGCCGGTCAACCGCTTCAGAGCTCAAGAAGACCAAGACTGCTGAGGCTGAAGCAAGGAAGCGAAAATATCCTGAAGCATCTGAAACTGCCCCCTCTAAGAAGAAGAGGAAGACCAAGAAAGATCGGGCTGCTCCCACAGAGCCCTTGATGGTTGAACCCATTTCTATGGTCTATCCTAAAGCTGAACGCCAACTGACTGTCCATGAGCTTGCTTCCATGGAGGCTCATGAAGCTGAAGACATTCCAGCAGCTGATCCCCTCGCTGCTGAAGACATTGGTCAACATGACAATGTAGAAGATGATGCAGTCCTTCCTCAGCAAGACAACAACAAACTCATCAGCATTGGTCGTCCGTTGACGCCAATTGCCCAGGATGCCTCATGGGCGGATCGCCCACAAGAGGAAGAAGACAATGAGGCCCAGCCCACTCAAACTCCACAGGCGTCGGCCACGTTGCGTAGGCTTCGCAAAGGTCCAAGGCCTCACGTCTCTGCTGAAGACATTCCGGCTGCATCAGCCGAACAAGAAGAAGTACCACAAGTCCCCTCGTCTTACCAAGAAGCAATTCTTACGGAGAACGTGCTTGTGTCCGACCCTCCAGCTCGTCAAGTAGAGGATGACAAGCATGAGGCTGCCACAACCAACAATGAAGCTAATGTGGAGCCGTCCCCACCAAAAGCATTAGAAGACAGTGAAGCCACTGATCCTGACGCTTCTGTTCCTGAGTCTGATGCCGGTCCCCAGTTTGACTATCATGTTGGGCACAGGCCTCAGGTACAGAAGCCAATCCCAAGACTGCCAAGGTTCCCAGGTCCTGCATCAGCACCTGGCTCCTTCAACATCAATGGCTTCAGGGCAGACAATACATTCTTCAATAGCTCCAAGAACCCCTACTCAAGGGAAAGGATTTCATCAGATCGGTTCTGGAGCTATCCTCAGCGAAGCTATTACTCATGCATACTATACAACCAAGGTCGCATCTTCCCACACAAGCGCCTTGGCGTTGAAGCTATAGCTGGTCTGCCCTGCCTAGAAGAAGCGCTGGATTGTTTGAAGCAAGTGGGACTGCTGCCATTCATAACTGACCAAGAGCATTGGAATGAAGAGCTGCTGCTCCAATTCTATGCCACACTCCACATCCGTGGGTACAACAGAGATACGAAGACTTGGGTCCTGGAGTGGATGACCGGCAATGTTCATCACGAAGCCAATGCATTTGACATCATTGAGCTCACTCACTTGCCCACTCCTGGCGATCTCTTCGAGCAAGGCTGTCAGCTGCATACTGAAGCTATTGAAAGCATCTTTCAGAGGCCTGAACCTAATATGAGTCAGATTCTCAGCATGATGAAGCCATTGCCCCAAGATGCTGGTTATCCCACAGAGTTCTTCATTGAAGACCTTGAGTATCTGCCAAGAACCATCTATCACATTATCAGGCGGACTCTCTGGCCCATTAAAGGACACTCTCCAAATGCCAAGATTGAGGGTGCAATGAAGACTTTGATATTCTATATCTTTCATGGCAAATGCTTCAATGCACAGGACTTTTTCATACGCCAACTTGCTGCATCAGGCTTTGATATGTTTGGTTTGAAGTTCTACGCCCCTTGGGTAATGCGGCTGATCAAACTTCACTCTGCTATCTTGTATCAGCTCTCTGCCCGCAACCATCGTATCTTCTTGCCAGATGTGGATACCTCTGCTGAAGCCATCTATCCTGAACCTGCCAAGCAACCTCTAAGTCTTCAGAATGCAGAACATCAGAGCTTCACTCAAAACATTGAAAGAATTGAAGCAGTCTCTCGGGTGTATCCGTTGGCTGGCACTACACATGCACCACGCCCTGCTTCCACTGAAGCCACTGACAGCACAACTGCTCCAAGACCCAAGAAGCGCACTCGTGTTCTCAATGACCGAGAGCTTCTTGTGGCCCTTCATCAAAAACAGGATAGGCATCATGACTGGCTGAAGCGTCAGATGAAAAGCCTCTTGGTGGATGTTAATCGCATTCGAAATCTTGCCACCAAGAATGATTTCGTTACCCATGAAACCTGTCGCTGTACATGGAAAGGGCTAACGATGATGTGTTCTGAAGCTGATCTTCAAGAGGATGGCTTCACTGAGCGATTCAAGTTTGACTCCACACCTCCTAGAAGGGTTGTGCTGCGAGGAACACCATCCTTTGAAGACTCTGAGTTCTCTTCCTCTGCTGCCATAGTGACTGCCCGAGTTATTGAGGATGAAGACGATGCTACTTCACCACCACCCTCTTCAGCACCGCCAAACACCACCAACGACCCCTGCTCATGGGAACGAGTAGACACTCTATGTCTTCAAACATTTTTGGTCCTCACTGACAAAAGGGGGAGAAGCATATGAGGTTGATAGTCTTCAAGCGGGTCCATATGGGTGGGTACTTTATATTTTGCTTCGTGCTTACAACTCTCGTTTTGCTACATTTGGTTCTTTGAGTTGTAACACTTAAACTCGATGGTCGTCTACTACTTATTTGCCAACTTGTTTTACGATGATAAATTCCGCATGTGCGACGATAAATTCCGCACTTAGATCATTCTGCAGACGTCCATTTTTCATTATGCATGTCATTATCTTCATATACTTTCACATGCATAGTGAAATGTCATCATAAGGTGAAGTGGATCTCCACAAGTACAACCTGCCATGTGCATTTGCATTCCAAAAGCAAATTACTTATATGCACATCTTCAGGGGGAGCCCTTGCAACTTATGAAGACAATTCCTTATCCTTTAAAATTTCACAGATTATATTCCCCGTTGAAAACTTCAACTAGTTTGTCATCAATCACCAAAAAGGGGGAGATTGTAAGTGCATCTAGTGCCACCCCTAGTTGGTTTGGGAGTATTGACGACAAACCTAGTTGAGGGACTAATGTGTTTGTGTGAATTGCAGGATAACACAGGTAGAAGTCCCTCATTGATTCGGTTTTCCTACCAGAGATGACCCCTAAAAATGTACGAAGACATTGAAGTCAATGGTGGTATATGAAGATATTCACATTGAAGACTATGACAAGAGAAGACACCACGTGAAGCCTATGGAGCTCGAAGACTTAGATCATTCGTAGTTCTCTTTCATTTGTGTTGAGTCATGGGAATCACCGTACTGTTAAGTGGGGTCCAAGAGAACCAGTCAGAACGACTGAAGTGATGCCTAAACAAAAAACCTATGTCTTCGAGTGAAGACTATGAGAGCAAATCTTGTCCAGAGTCAGACAAGTCAGCTTTGCTTGTAGCCCAAGTAAAGTTGTCGTGTGGGTTTGAAATCTGACCTTTGGAACACGTGTCAGTTCCTTAGTGACCCAGGGTCATTTCGGATAAATCAGGTCGGGTTGCCAAGTGGCCATATATAGCCCACCCCCTACAACCATAAATGGTTGGCTGCTCAGATTTAGTGCACGGCTTTTGTCGTTTAAGAGTAACCCACCTCGAAGCCTTTGAGAAAGAGAACACCTAGTGAGGATAAAGCCCTAACCACCCAGAGCCAGAGATAATTGGGCATCACTTAAGTCTTCTTATCTGAGTGATCTGAAGACTTATTACACTTGAGGACTGTGCATCCTCCAGCCGGTTAGGCGTCGCGTTCTGAGCATCCAAGAGACATTGTGGATTGCCGGTGAACGAAGTCTGTGAAGGTTTGGGAGTCTACCTTGAAGACTTACCAGAGTGATTGGGCGAGGTCTGTGTGACCTTAGCTCAAGGATAATACGGTGAGAACTGGGTGTCCTGAGCTGCGTGTTCAGGACTGGGTGTCCGGGACTATGTGTCCTAAGGTTTAAATACCTAGCCGCTCCAACCAGACGTACAGTTGTCACAGCAACTGGAACTGGTCCAACAAATCATTGTCTTCAACGAGTCACTGGTTTCATCTTCACTTCCTTTTACTTACTGATTACTCATTGTGAAGTCATTGCATGTCTGTCCTATCTTTTGTCTTCACAACGTGAGTGTATGACCTGTTTGGCTTCATAATATCTTCCTACCTGATCCTTATTACACTTTAGCTATTTTTCACTGTGCTTTCACTCTATTGATACTTGACCATGGCTTGCCTAGTGTAGTCTACCTTCCGCTGCATAGTAATAGGCATATCTCTACTGTTTGTCTTCATAACTTCCATGTTTTGAAGACTTTCATAAAAATCGCCTATTCACCCCCCCCCCTCTAGTCGATATAATGCACTTTCACTTTCCATTGCGCGGCACTTCTGTACTATGGTTGCCAAGTCAGCGAAGTGTAATACGTGACAGCGGTTGATGGCGTTGAGGATTCCTTCGTCCATACAATTACTGCAGAATATTGAGACCGCGTCTTCATCGCGGCAATCTTAATCTTGTCCTTGACAAGGAGGAATCTGGACCAAAAGTGATGGACTGTTTCCTGAGACTACTATGGTAGGTATGTGAGATCACGTATATCTGGGTGGGTGGGTGGATTTAAATCCGAACCCTGACCCAATTTGGGATCCGGAGTTTGAGAAATTTCCGAGCTTGATAGTTCGGGCTTCGGGAGATCGACCGATTTTTTAGGTCTACCGTCTGATTCCGGGTTCGGAGGACAAGGCATGTCGTTCCGCGGACAGGTATCCGGCTCTTCGAGCTCGGAGATCCGAACATAGTTCGTCCTCAGTATAGAGGGAGAGTTGTTGTTTTGCTCCTCTACTACCGCTATCTGATGGGTGATCGGTGGAGATTTGATTTCTCTCGGATCGGGTTTAAGCCCAATCCGATCGTAGTCTGTAGCGACCCCCAAGGCGGTGATGCGATCCAGGAGTTCGTTCAAGGACGACAATTCCGTTGGATCCATCCGTTTGGAGTATTCGGAGTCAATTCGGAGGCGATTTTCAATGACTCGAGAAGTCATCGTTGGCTCACCGGCCGAATGGGCGGTCATGATAAAGCCACCCAGCCAGAGGGTTTGGCCTGAGGCCAGAGCTCCTCCGGCGGTGATACACAAGGCGAGCCATCAACCCTGACTTCGACGCCATAGTGGAACTCTCAATGAAAGCACCAATGTCGGCGTCAAAACCGGCGGATCTCCGGTAGGGGGGTCCCGAACTGTGTGTCTAAGGTTGATGGTAACAGGAGACAGGGGACACGATGTTTACCGAGGTTCGGGCCCTCTCTATAGAGGTAATACCCTACTTCCTGCTTGATTGATCTTGATGAATATGAGTATTAGAAGAGTTGATCTACCTCGAGATCGTAATGGCTAAAACCCAAAAAGTCAAGCCTATGTGATTATGATTGTCCCTCCCTCTACGGACTAAACCCTCCGGTTTATATAGACACCAGAGGGGACTAGGGTTATACAATGTCGGTTACATAGAAAGGAAATAGTACATCTGGCCGCCTAGCTTGCCTTCCACGCAAAGGAGAGTCCCATCCGGACACGGAAGAGAGTCTTCGGTATTGTACCTTCATAGCCCATCAGTCCGGCCCATGTCAACAGGCCGGACGCCCGAGGACCGCTTAATCCAGGACTCCCTCAGCCGCCCTTACCCTTCCCTTCCTGTCGTTGTCACAGAAGTGGCGCTCAGATGCCACATAGGGGTCGAGGTTGATCTTCTCGTCGTTGGAGCCGGATGTGTCAGAGGAGGAACCAGACAAATTCTCGCCTGTCTCGGACCTCTGAGTAGCCGCCGTAGGTATCGTGTCCTTCGCATCTGCGGCCATGGTTGTTGTCGTTGGCCTTGGACAAGCACTCCGAGGCCAACTTCGTGGAGACCAGCACCAGTGTCAGGGCGGTGATACTTTGCAAGCTTTTGCCAGACACGACGCTAGTGTTGGATTCGTGCCGGACAGGTGGAGAAGAAGCCCGGCGGCTAAACTGACGTCGGGGCGGCTCCAACGACAGAGCTCAAGTCTTGAAAACCACTTAGGCAATATACAACGTTAAGTGTTTCGAGAAGTGCTTAGAAAACAAACTGGTTTTTTGTTTAAGTACCAATGCTTATTTGTGTAGTGTAGACCCTTAATTAGGCACCTCTACTACACAAACTTGCTAGATTAGCTAGATTTTTTTTTGATTTCTGATTGGCTTGAGGAGCCTTTAAATGAAATTGTATCAATCCCCATAAACAATGTAATGATTATTTCAAATAAGTAAAGTTTCGTGTTTTTCCAAAGGAAAGGCACCTCTACTACACAAATAAGAATAGGTGTCTAAGGGGAAAAAATAGCCATATAACATGTGGTTGTGCTCAATCATCTTTCCCCATAGCATAATGAAGCTAACAATTTAGCAGATATTCAATTTGATGCCCAAAAGAAATTCAAAAAATCTGGAAAAAAACAAAAAATCTGGAAAAAAAATAGGTGAAAGAAATTCCGGTGCGTGATGCTCGTGCCAAATTTCAGCTTGTTCGGACATCTGAGAAGCTCATGGTAAAAAAGACAAAATCGGTCAAAAATAATATGTGAACAATAAACTTTCTTACAACCCTAAAAATTGCCTTTTGCTGAGAGCTAATGAAATGTCTGAACTCCACAAAATTTGGTACGCAGTTCATGCGCGTGAGTATCTAGAATCACAAAAAGATTCCAATTTTTTTAATTCTTTTACTATTTTTTAAATTCTTTTACTGCTCACCTCAGGTGCACATGCGTCCAAGAGCCAATACGCCACGTCCTTTATACATGATAGAGAGATCCTTCTCAACAAGACGATGGGGAAGCCATTCTCTAATTCCGAGTAGTCTTAGCTAATCAACCAATAGGTGGGCCCCCTCGCCCTCGTGTCGCCCCGGGCGACATGGGGAACCCTAGCCCGCCACTGCCAGGCCCCCCTCGCCCCCTCCCTCGCTTCGCCGTTGCTGGAGGGGCCGCCGACGAAGTCCGCGTGCGCCCCAGAGAAGGTGGCGGCGGGGCGTTTTCCCCTCTCCGCGGCGTTGTGCGCGCATGCATTGCCTGCGTCGCCTTGGGCACGGGCGAGATGCAGAGCCGCGGGAGTGGCTTCAGCGCGGGGAGAGGCCGGATCCTGGCCGGGCTTGGCCGGATCTACCTTCTCCGCCCCCGTTGGCCGCCCTTGATGTGGTGCGTGTCGTGTCGACGGGCAGTGCTCAGTGACTCCATGGTGGGGTCGTGGACGTTGATCTGCGGCGGGTGGCGTTCGACGGTGAGGTGGGGCTCGGTGGCTTCGTGGTGGGGCTGTGAGATCCGGCGGCCAGCGAGGGCTAGATCCCGGGGCGGCGGCCCCGGACGGCGGAGGATGTGTCGGCGGCTGTGGACTCGCGACGGGCGACGTGGCAGCCGCGGTGGTGGAAGATCCATGCACAAGACGCTTGATGGAGGCCATTGGAACAGATCTAGGTGAAGACCTGCTCGCGACTGCTGCCGAGGCCGGCGATGGCGGTACTATTCGGTGTCGTTCCCTTGTTGAAGGCATCGATATTGAGAAGTTTCAGGCCACTATCTGCTACCTCCGGGAGAAACCCTAGATCAGTAGATCGGATGACGGCGGCATTATTATGCCGTTTCCCTCTTGTGGCGTCATTCTTGGAGGTGTACACGGGCTCGAGGGACCGGTGAATGGAATTTTTGGTGGAGCGGTGATTCATCCTACACATTAATGGTGGCGTATCTCGGCGACATGGCGCAGTGGAGACTCGGCGTCCGATGTGTGGCGAGGGACTCGCGCAGGAGGGTGAGTTATCTGGCGTCGTGGTGGCATCGATGGCAGAGACGCCGGGCAAGGTGGATGCAACAGTACAACACTAAAGATGGATTGGTGGCAGGTGCTGCGGCGGCCTCATACCCGGCAGGCGTCCTAGTTGAGGAGTGTGCCGGACTGGTAGGTGCCCCATACCCGGCAGGCGTCCTGGTTGGGACCTCAGGTCTTAGATGTTTAGGTTTGGCTGCGATGTCTGATTGGTATTAGGCTCAGGCTATCAGCGTCTCTTCATCAATTAGATAGGAGTAGCGACAGTTGTTACTTAGACGGTGGCTTTTGATAGAAGTATGACTTTGTAAGGTCTTATAAGAATAATTAGTAAGATGCAGAGGCCGGGGGTCTTCCTCTTTAAAAAGACAAGACGATGGAGCCAATATTTGGCCGTGCAGTCATTGGCCGCATATCTGGAGAACGTGTCGGTACCATCCTAGGTTCCTAGTGCAGCACGCTAGTTAATTGGGCGGGCGTGCAAACATGACAGACACCCAGTCGCCTACTTGGCTTGTGCTTGGCGGGCGGATTAACCTACGCCGCGGTGGCGTGGGCGCATCGAAGAATCATAGAAGAGGTCAGCCGGTGCGCCAGCGCGCACCAAGCGAGCGTTGGCGTGTGGTGTCGTGCGGGTTGCGCGGCCGGCGATGGCAAAGCAGCGCGTTGCATCCGCGGTGGCGTCATCGAAATGTCAATTTGGGTTCCTCTGGATCGAGTCAATTTGGTCTCCTGCACTGAATGCCTGTTTATTACAGTGAATTGAAATGGGAACGTCCTAAGTATACCGAACGAATTCGAGGAGCAGCAGCGGCTCTGTGATGATTGCGTGCACACTGTTCGCTGTTGTTTCAGAGCTTGGCGTGCGGTTGCAGCTCCAGGTGAGAAATGTGTAGAATACCCGCGTAGAATACTCCTACTTTGGGCCAGCCTGTACTAGATGGATAAATTTCTGTATGCGGCCTGGTCAGCCCAGTTAGTAAACTTTGAGGAAGCTTCTGGCCCGCCTAAGGCAACGACTAGAGAAGGAAATTTCTGTATGTTGTTCATTTTCTTTTGTTTCCTTTCTTTTTTCCTCTCCGTTTTTTTCATTTGTTTATTCTGTTTTTTATTTTACTTTTCCTTTTTTATTTTGTTTCCTTTTTGGGTTTTCTTTGTTACTTTTTGGTTTTCATTCTACATATTTTTAATATGTGAACAATTTTTTTTCAAATGCCCAATTAATATTTTTTCCATATATGATCAACATTTTTTCAAATACTTTACCAAAAAAATCCAATTACTTGTTTCATATATTTCATTTATTTTTTAAGACTGATTTTTTAATATACTATATTTAAATTATTTTAAATAATAAACAAAAATACAAGAATAAAGCAAAAAAACATAAAAAGTAAAATTTAAAATGAAAAAATGAAAAGGAGGTTGTGGCCTCCCGCGTGCGTGGGCAGACCCAAATGCTCACCCCTTCAGCGAGATGGAAGCCAGACTCGCTGAGGGCGAGATATAGGAGCGCCCGGTCCTTAGGGCATGTACAATGGGGCACCACCTAGGTGTTGCCTCGTGTATCCAGCTGGATGGAAACAAATGAGGCCATAGGTCATATTCTTTTACATGCAATGCTCTTTTCTGAAGCCACCACATTATTTTGAAAATGATACTTAAAAAACATGAGCATTTTTTAAATATGAGCATTCCTTGAGACAGTAAAAAAATTTGAAAATTGCACATGATTTCTGAAATTCTAAATAATTCCTGAAGAGTTTGAATATTTAAAAAAAATGCATTTATGAAGAAGAAAACAAAAAAATACTCCTAATTACATTTGAACTGACAAAATATCTTATATGTAAACACGGAGGTAGTAATTATAAACCCGATTAACTAGTAAACAAGGTAAATGAAAACAGAAAACTGGTCCAGAAACCTTCTAGAAGGTTTCCAAAACCGAAACCAGAACCCTTTTGCTTACAGCTGATATGGGTTGGCCCACTGGCTCGCCCGTCTGTGCGCGTTGCAATGCCACAACGTGCGGCATATATGAAAGGAAAATGACTCCACTCCGAGCCCATGGATGTGCATGCGTTATTTATCCTTGTCAGGCCAACCTATTTAAAAATAATCATGTATAGCCCTTGATTACATGTGTTTAGCCTTTGATTACATGCATGCTTTTTTCAGAGAAGCATGCTCCATCCGCCCCACTTCCATGTTTTTTCATTTGATTTTTAAATTTGATCTATTATGTCTTTTGGATCAAAAGTCTATTTATGTTTTCCATTGCATAATGTGTTATTTGCGACGAGTACTTTAACACAAGATCATTCTTGAATACGTTTTGACAAGTTTTAAAAGTTTCACCAAGTCTCAACGATTAAAACATGATACAGATGACTATAAAATCATCAAATTTCAAATTTTAGAACTTAAAACCTAAACCCCAAACCTAAGCAGAAATTTAATAGTACGACCCGTCGACCGGGCAAGCAGAAAGACCGTAGATGTATTTCACTCATAGTAATTCCACCTACGCTAGTTTATCGTTTTCTTGCTTACTGAAAGAGGACCCTTTGGCTAGGATTTCTCGCGGCTCCCGCCGGTGCTGCCACTGGTCTACCTCGTTTTCTTTGGTCTTAGGGCCATGGTGCCGTGGGGGATCCTGACCTTTGCTGGTGAGAGGGCTCCGTTTTTTCATGCTTTTATGAGTTTTGGTAGGGTTTGTGTCCTGCTTAGAGAGGCGAGGCGGCGACAGCTCTTCGAAGATGGAATAAGTTTCACCCTGCCTAGTCCCTATCCCGGTGGTGTTTCTGGCATCGTCGGAGGGTGTGTGGATGTTTGCTTCCGCGGGATCTCGTAGGATTCAGTCGGCGTTTGTCTTCGGTGGATCCAAGTGGATTCTGTCTTTCGTTCGTGTGTCTACATGTTTGATCCTTCCGATCCACGCTTCTCTTCATCGACAGCGGTTATTGTTCTGGTGCGCTACTTATATGGGGACTTAGCACGATGACTTTCTGACTGTCTACCACAACAAGGTTTGTCGGGCTCCGATGAAAGAGGGACGAAGACGGCGGCGTGTTTTCGGCTCACTCTAATGCTTGTAGTCGTCGCTGTGTGGTCCACGGACATCGACATTTTTTTACTTATGGTGTTTTTTGTATTACCTTGACAGTTGATGAATACATCAAAAGTGTTTTCTCGAAAGAAAAAATCCACCCACAAAGCTTCGGTTGATCAGGGCTTATCGTGTACCAACAGTGAACCCGAAGCAAGTGACGAGGCAAGGCAGCAAGCGACACGCGCGCCACATGGCCGGAACCCCAACCGGAAAAGCGAGTATTAACTTGGGCATTAATCCACTAACAAACGCCGGGAAAGAATGGACATCTAATAACCCGCGGGCACGTCCGCCACACTAATAAACGCACAAAGATGGTGCTGTTGCCGACCGGGACCATGCATGCACGCTCCAACCTACTGCCTCTCCCTTTGCCTTGCTATTGCTTGCTTCGGCCCGCAAATTCTTACTCTCATCCCTATCTACATACCCCTTTTTCTCGTCCGCCCGCCCCACGCGTTGCGCCCTTCACCGCGTGCGCGTCACCCTTCACGCACAAGAAAGTGCGCCCGCGAGCCCTTTCCCTTGTCCCCTTGCTAGATCTCTACGTACGACGGAGGCTGCTGCTTGCGGGGAGACGCAACCGGGATGGGCACCGTTGCTTGCGCGCCAATGCACCCCTCCATCCATGCGTCGCCGTTGGTGTGTGCGATGCGGGCGCGGCAACGGGACAAGCGCAAGGTGGCCGCCGGTTGATGGTTGACACGGCCATCTCAACCCACGGGTCGGCCGATTCTCCGGACGTGCGCCCGGGAAATTTTACTTCTTTGGGGTGTTCTCCGACGCTTTCACTTTTCCTCCAGGGGGGTCGTCGATCGACTTGGCGTCCCTAGCGGGACGCCGCTTTAGCACGGAAAAGCCACCTGCCTCTTCCTGGGGTGAAAGCAATGAGGTAACCACCGCCGATAAGAAATGCTAGGAGCTAGCGGTGTACGCGCGCCGTGCGTGGAAGCGGCCGGGAGATGGAGATCGCCAGATCGGGTCGTCCACGTTGGTTGCTTCCATGTATGCCTGCCTGAATGCGCCGGGTTGGCCAGTGGCCGGAATCTGAATATGGACGTCAGTTGATGATGCCTGGTACAAGGAAGTTCGTGCCGAGCTGTAGTGAGTAGTATCTACATAGAGTATCTTCAAGATGCAAATTTGAAGATGTAAATCAAGATATGTAAAAATTTACATCTTTAGCATCTCTAAAAAAGGCCCAACTCCAACGGATGATGCAAACGGTGATGTAAATGGGCAACTCCAATAGGTGATGTAAACTGGAGATGCAAAACGGGCCGGCCGCTGTAGTTGTTGTTCAGTTGTTGTATAGCCGTTGTACAACCGATGTTCATCTTTGAACATTCTGAACCGGCGTCGAAAGTATTTCTTCGAAAAAACGGGTAGTGAACCAAAGTAGTTACGCATCAACCCGTTCTCTTGGAATGAATGCACGGCCATAGACGGAACCAAGGTGCTTCCGCTTTCTTCCCCTTGTGCATTGCCACTAGCATTGCAATGTTTTCTTCATTTAAATCAAATTCCTCATCCGACGAGGAATCGTCCACGAAAGAGGAGTCACATGAGTTCATTTACAATGCGGAAAATCACCGTCAAACTATTTTCCATCCCCAACAAAAAAAGTCAAGTTTCATCTTTTTTTACCTTCAGGAATTTCGTCAAACACCTTACTTGTGGGGTGGACGAAATCGTTTGATTGCGGACTGGCAGCCATAGGCGGCAGCGGTTGCGGGCGGCGGCGACTGCACGGCAGAAGAGACGGCCGTACGTTGGCGGGAGCTCCGCGTGGCTGTCGGGCGGGCGGAGTGGCACGTCTCCACTAACTCCGGCGGGGGGCTACAGTTGGATGAAGCCTACCCCATCGTAGGCCTCGCCGGGGAAGGCGTTTAGGCCAGCCGCAGCTGCCGGACAAGCTTCGATTCGGCGGCGGCCGGAAGTGAATCGGCGGCTTCGGGCGGCAGGTCGGCGAGGCAGACGGCGAGGGCGAAGTCGGGACGGGCCCGGCGGCCGTCAGGCGGGGGGCGGCAGCGTCGTTTTGGTGTCGATTTGGCCGACGACGACTGGTCGCGCGGAAGGGGAAGGAAGTGGTAGCTGGGCGATTAGCGGGCGGACCCATTTTTACATCTCCTGTAGGTGAAGATGCAAATTTGCACCCCGGGGTGTTGTAGTTACATCTCCGAACGGTAGAGATGTAATTTTTTGCATCTACATGATCTGTTGGAGCGGCGTTTTTGGGTCACGGAGATGCAAAAGGTAGTTATTTTTCATCTATATCTTCTATTATATATGCTCTTAGTTTACGGAGGAAGTGCTATTTTTTACTCTATCGGGAAAACATAATTCATCAATTAGAGAGGTGGAGTGAGCTACTAGTAGTACCACAATGCTGCCCGACTGTCTGCTCGGCACAAGACAGACAAGACAGGCAGGAGCAATATTTTGCGCGTTCGATTTCGCAGGTTCCTCGAGATTAATTACGAGCCAACTATGCGGTTTTGTTGCCTCTTCGCTTTCCTAAGTACTTTTGTTTACGAGCTAGCTATGCGATTAAGTTGCCTCTTCGCTTTCTTAACCGAAACCCTGGGAGATAGCTAGTGGAGTACTACGCCCATACTAGTACCACACGCACGCACGGCCAAGTTGACTTGATTGCCGGACTGAAACCGTGGCATGATGAGGGCCGAGGTTGATCAGCTCAGCTGTCCTCGGGGCTTTTCTTCTTCGATCCAACGGTCTCCCGGGTCTACTAATAGAAATATGGTAGCTGTCCAGAAATAGTAGAGCGCTCAGCGGTGCCAAAACGGCTCAGAATTAATAAATGGAGCTAACAAACGGACCGTGTAGTGCTCCTTGGCCCAGAAGGCACCACAGTTTCCAGACACACCACCAACTTTCACTGTCTCCGGGCCAAACAGCCGCCCGGTCATCCGTTCTTGTATCCACGATCGACCAGGTTTCATCCGGCCATGTATGATATGATCTTCATCCTGCGAGAGTTTCTTGGGGCCATGCATGGCCGTCAACGCGTCGCCTGGCGTGTGGACTGTTCGTCTCGGAGGGAGGGGGTCGAGAGGGGGCGTCAACCCGGCCCATGATGATGTGGGTTCAAGAAATATCAGCCCGTTTAAGAGCTACCAAGAAGAGACGAGGTGGAGGCACAGAAAAAAATCATGAAGACGGCCGCAGTAAACACATTGCATGCGCCATCACGTTACACCCTTGTTTGGCTAGATAACACTACTAACAGTCCTCTTGACTAATCGTGTCTTGATTAATCTACACGCAGCCATGACGGTGATTGCAGTTGTGGGATAGCTTGTTGTGCCAGCGACGTAATTTTACGGGATCTTTTTCGATAGAATTATTCTAGACGCGGATACGGTTCATTTTCATCTCAAGACAGAAGCCATGGCCTATATTTCCCGCGCATATGTCATGAAGCGTTGTTTTATCACCCGCAAAGTACCGTTTATCACCAGCAACGTACCATATCCGGTACAGATCCCCAGAAGTGGAGTGGAGTTTCTCCAAAGTAGAAGAAAATGTCTCTATATACTTTATACTACTGTATGTATAGTAATCGCTTTTGCCGTTTCTCATACGACCGATAAGTTACTATTGCGACGCTAGAACATTCGGTGGGATGATTCAAATTGAAGCAACCACAAAGGGACGAGAAGTCCTTAAACCGCTATGAATGCGGACTAAAAAAAGTAATAGCCAATCCAAATCTACCCAAAAATAGCTGACCCCTTTTGTAATAATTAAATGGTTTACCCTTTTTCTATGATTGCATGGAACAAGGTACACATGAGCTTGCACGCGTGCAACACGTGCACACACTTGTGTTCTTTTAATCACACATTAGAGTGATAAAACAAGAGATTTGACTTTCTTTTTGAAAAGAAGCATGTACCTCCGGCCTCTAGATCTGGACGATATCGATGCATGCAGTCATTTTGTTAATTATTCGCAAAGCCCTTACAACATAATACACCAGTAAGCCTGAAGTCATCATCTTGGCAACATCAGTCGCTACTCCTATCCCCGTGATGAAGGGGTGTCGAATGTCCGAGCCTAATATCAAACAGACATCGCACCAACACCTAATATCTAATGCCGAATGCCCCCATCCAAGCCAACAAGAGATTTGACCTAAAATGGTGAAGTGAGACATCGCACCAACACCTAATATCTAATGCCGAATGCCCCCATCCAAGCCAACAAGAGATTTGACCTAGAATGGTGAAGTGACCCCCCCCCCCCCCCCCCCAAAATCGTTCATTGGGACTGTTTATTTGTGGTGACAAAAATTATAGGTTTTGTTGTTGGCTAAATATATATAGAGAAATGACATACAATCAGGCCCGCGACGTCTATTGATTTCGCCACACATTGGTCAAATGAAAAGGGGGGTCCAGATTTCAGAATGGAGCTTGCTGGCGGAAGAACTTACTTTTCCGGCTATCGTATGAACGCCTTGGCAATGTGCCTTGTACAACTAGCTAAGATTGGTGAGGGAGTACTGGATTAGGGGGTGTTCGGGTAGCCGAACTATACCTTCAGCCGGACTCCTGGACTATGAAGATACAAAATTGAAGACTCCGTCCCGTGTCCGGAAGGGACTTTCCTTGGCGTGGAAGGCAAGCTTGGCGATATGGATATTCAGATCTCCTACCATTGTAACCGACTCTATGTAACCCTAACCCTCTCCGTGTCTATATAAACCGGAGGGTTTTAGTCCGTAGGACAACATACACATCAACAATCATACCATAGGCTAACTTCTAGGGTTTAGCCTCTCTGATCTCGTGATAGATCTACTCTTGTACTACCCATATCATCAATATTAATCAAGCAGGACGTAGGGTTTTACCTCCATCGAGAGGGCCCGAACCTGGGTAAAACTTCGTGTCCCTTGCTTCATGTTACCATCCGGCCTAGACGCACAGTTCGGGACCCCCTACCCGAGATCCGCCGATTTTGACACCGACGTTGGTGCTTTCATTGAGAGTTCCTCTGTGTCATCGCCGTCAGGCTCGATGGCTCCTACGATCATCGATAGCGATGCAGTCAAGGGCGAGACCTTCCTCCCCGGACAGATCTTCGTCTTCGGCGGCTTCGCACTGCGGGCCAATTCACTTGGCCACCTGGAGCAGATCGAAAGCTATGCCCCTGGCCGTCAGGTCAGATTTGGAAATTTAAACTACACGACTGACATCCGCGGGACATGATCCTCGACGGATTCGAGCCACTACCGAGCGCGCCGCACTGTCCCGACGAGCATGATCTATCTCTGCCGCTGAACAGTGCCCTGGAGGCCGCACCCGCATCGGCTCCGATCCTTAATTCGGAGCCAACTGCGCCGACCGAGGATGGGCGGTTGGACGCCGCCTCGGGGGCTGCAATCCCAACGGCGATTGAGCCGAACACCAGCCCCGCACTCCGCGAGACTCATGACTCCAAGGAGCTGGACTCCTTTCCGGACTCCGAACCCTCCGCGCCCCGGCCAATCGAATCCGATTCGGCGCCGATCATGGAGTTTACTGCCGCGGACATCTTTCAGCACTCGCCTTTTGGCGATATTCTGAAGTCACTGAAGTCTCTCTCTTTATCAGGAGAGTCCTGGCCGGATTGCGGCCAGCAAGGTGGGGATTCGGACGATGAAGAAATTCAAAGCCCACCCACCACCCATTTTGCAGCCACTGTCGACGATTTAACCGACATGCTCGACTTCGGCTCAGAAGACATCGACGGTATGGACGCCGATGAAGGAGACGGTGAAGAACCAGCGCCTATTGAGCCCTGGAACGCCACCTCGTCATATGACGTATACATGGTGGACGCACCAAAAGATGACGACGAGGAGCGGAAGGACGCACCAAAGGCTTGTTCCCTTGAAAAGCAGTCAAAGCGGCGATGCAAGCGCCGCCCCAAATCCCGCCTCGACAGAAATAGCAATCACACAGGCCCAGCATTGGAGCAAGGCGAACCGCTGCCGGACAACGGCAATCCGGATAATCAAACCGAACAAACAAATCCTATCAAGGATAATGGTCCGGACGACATAACGCCGGACAGACACCCGGAGCAGCAGACTGCCCGTAAAAGGCTTGTTGCCACCGCGAGGAGTCTGAAAAGCAGAAGCAAAGGCTCAAGACTGCGCAAGACACACTCCACATTAGATGGAGCAAAATACTCAACACAGCAGCGAGGTACGGCGACAATCGCCCCTCCAAGAGCTACCCAAAGCGGAAGCTGCTACCCGAATTCGATGAGGAGGCCGCAGACCTCCCACAACCAAATATCAAAGCAGCCACCTGGTCGGATAGACGACCCCTCTACCAACACAGAGCGGCATACAACGCCGCTCAAAATACAACACGCGACCTAGGCGAGGGTTCACACCCAAAGGACGGCGCAACAAGATCCATCTGTGGACCATGCAAGCGCCCCCAGCATACAATGCAACACAACAAGTATTCGAACAACGCGACACACCCAGCTACAGGGGTGCCGCACACCCCCTGTGTTTCACCGATGAGGTTCTGGACCATGAATTTCCAAAGGGATTCAAACCCGTAAACATAGAGGCATACGACGGAACAACAGACCCTGGGGTCTGGATTGAGAACTATATCCTTCATATCCATATGGCTCGAGGAGATGATCTCCACGCAATCAAATACTTACCCCTCAAGCTCAAAGGGCCAACTCGTCACTGGCTCAAAGGCCTCCCCGAAAGCTCCATTGAAAGTTGGGAAAAGCTCGAAGACGCCTTTTGGGCAAATTTTCAAGGAACTTATGTCCGACCTCCGGATGCGGATGATCTGAGTCATATAACTCAGCAGCCCGGAGAGTCAGCTCGAAAGCTTTGGAATAGGTTTCTTACTAAAAAGAACCAGATTGTCGACTATCCGGACGCCGAAGCCTTAGCGGCTTTCAAGCATAGCGTCCGGGACGAATGGCTCGCCAGACACCTCGGCCAAAATAAGCCGAGAATGATGGCCGCATTAACAAACCTCATGACCCGCTTTTGCTAAGGTGAGGACAGCTGGCTAGCCAGATGTAGCACCAACGACCCCAGTACATCGGAAGTTAGAGATGGAAACGGGAAATCATGGCGTAACAGCAATAACAAACGCCGGAATAAAGAAGACAGCACGAAGGGCACAACAGTAAATGCCGGATTCAAAAGCTCTTGGCCAGGTTAAAAGCCGCCCACTAAAGGCATCAGGGGTGAACTGTCCAGCCTCAACAAAATTCTGGACCAAGTATGTCAGATCCACAGTATCCTGGGTAAACCTGCTAATCATACCCACATAGAATGTTGGGTCTTCAAGCAGTCCGGCAAGCTCAACGCCGTACACAAGAGGGAGGACACACCAAGTGAAGACGAGGACGAGCCCTCCAAGCAAGACACGGGGGAACAAAAGAAATTCCCACCAGAAGTCAAAACAGTAAACGTACTACACATGATGAAGGGAAAAAACAATGCGGCACCACCAGGAAAATATACCCAAGTGCCTGTCACCTCGAAGTCCTGCCAATGGTCGTCTCAACCGATCACTTTCGACCATCGTGATTACTCAGCAAGTATCCGACACGCAGGATGGGCTGCCTTGGTATTAGACCCAGTAATTGGCAGATATCACTTCACACGAGTCTTGATGGACGGCGGCAGCAGCCTAAACCTAATATACTAGGATACAATCCGCGGGATGGGGTTAGACCCAACACAAATTCGCCATAGCAATACTACCTTTAAAGGAGTAACGCCAGGCCCAGGGGCTCGTTGTACGGGCTCCCTCCTACTACAAGTTATATTCGGCTCCCCCGATAACTTCCGTCGCGAGCATTTAACTTTCCGCATCGCTCCGTTTCAAAGTGGCTATCAAGCACTGCTCGGACGCGAAGCTTTCGCTCGCTTTAATGCAATACCACACTACGCCTTCCTCACACTCAAGATGCCCGGTCCACGTGGCATCATTACAGTGCACGGAGATATCAAGCGCTCTCTATGCGCCGAAGAGAGTGAGGCTGCCTTGGCAGCCGAACATTAAAGACGTCCGGACCAACGATCGAGTCCGGCGCCGCTATTCACACCGAATAAGTGATCACACCCCTATTCGTCAATACAAGGGGCTCAACGCGCGCAGACAAGTGGCAATTTCTTATCATTTTCAATTATACATGGTTTCTTTAAAAACTATCTTTTTGCACGACAACTCTTTCACTTAACTTCCTCTCTTTTACAGACGATCTTCGTGCTACACCCGTCCAGGATACGGCACAACAGAGACACACGCAGACATGCAGCAGGGACCCGCTCAAAGGATTCTTTTTAGATTAAGACCCTGCGTAAACCTTTTTTACTGTCTCTTGTTGATACATATCCACCGTTGTGAAGGATGCTGACGTCTTCGCATGTGGCCACGCCAGAATAATGCACGTACCTGGACACAAGGGGCTTCTTACAAAGGCCATTATTTAGGCCCGGTTTATACCGCAAAGACCGAATACCTTAGGGAGTATTCGGCGTCGCAAGTTTGGCCTTATATGCATCAGCTCCGAATCATTGTCTTTGGTCAAATGTTGGGTTTGCCTGGCTCCTGTGTTTTGGTGCCTTACGTTCCGCTTTACCGGCTAATGTGGCACCAGGAGAACTACTGCGATTGTGCCCTGGTTCATCCGGACGAGCACCTTAGTAGAGAAAGCCGAAAACTGACTGTCATGATATAGCGTGAGACTGGTCAACCACTCGATGACCTGTGGGAATGTTAGAATTCCTCCGCCTTAATGAAGGGCCGTTTTCCGACCAGGCATATACGCACCCCGAGATCGGGAGAGTGCGGAGCCACCAGGGGCTATCTAGTAGCCCCACTGTCAAACTCCTATGGCTAAGTGAAAGTGTTAAAGCATCATAGTCCGGTTGCCTCGCTTGCTCCGCTATCACCTCCTTAATAGGACCAAGACATTGGGTTAAGTGTGAACGCGTGTTTTTGCTAGCACCTCCGCATTATATGCGTGGGGGTTGAAGCCGACGACTGCAATCTTTCAGGTTATACACACGTATACAAAAACGGCCGCCCAGGAGGCATCATATTACTTTCAGGCAAAAGTATAAAAACAGCCTTATAAAACTCTATAAAAGCATTTCGCTTACAATGAGATTACATATCACTCAAACATAATATTTTTTGAGCACTGGGTCTCTACCAAACGGGCACCCTCAAGAACTTCTTCAAAGTAGTGCTCAGCAGCCTTTCGACCTATGGCCGAATTCCGCGCTGCAATATTGGTAGCATCCATCTCCGCCCAGTATGCCTTGACACGGGCAAAGGCCATCCGTGCGCCCTCTATGCACGCCGACCTCTTCATCGCATCAATGCGCGGCATCACATCGAGTAACTGATGCACCAAGCTGAAATAGTTGTTCGGTTTTGACCCTTCCGGCCATAACTGATCCACAACAGACCTCATGGAGAGTCCGGACAACCTATTTAGTTCGGCCCATTCGTCTAATTGGTCAGTCAATGAAAGTGGACGCTCGGGAGTATGGAATTGTCTCCAAAACAACCGGTCTACTCCATGGTCCGTCTGACCCTGGAAGTACTTGGCCACATCGGCAGCACTCGCCGCCAAATCCGTATACACATCCTCCGAGCTCCACAGCCGATCCAGGGGGGCATACCGTGGATCTCCGAACTTCCTCTGCAACATAAAGGATTTCCCGGCTACAATATCCTCGGCTTCCCGCAGCTCCTCCTTCTTTGCCCTCATAGCAGAGCGGAGGTCCTTTCTAGTCGCAATAGCCTTCTCAAGGTCCGATGCCTTCGCCTGGTTTTCCTTTTCAAGAACCCGGCAACGGTCGGTGGCGGCTTTTAATTCTATGGCCATCTTGGCCATCTTGTCTCAGCTCTCGCCATGTGCGGCCTTCTCGGCTTGCAACTCTTCGGCCGCCTTAAAGCAGCCGCATTACCCAACCTCGCTTGTTCCTTGGCTCGGGCAAGTTCTGCCCGCAAGGCTTCAACAGTGGCCGCCCCATCTGCAGTCACAACATATTAAAGATACTGGCATCATGCTACTCTTCCTATGTGACGTTCACCAGATAATGACACTTACCCTGTGCCTCGTCAAGCCTTTTGTTAACAAGCTCGATGTCGGCGTCTGCCACATCCAACTGCCGTTCTAAATGGGCAAAGTAGCTAGTCCGGCTAGCCACCGGAGCTTCCATCACCTGCACATCAAGGCAGTATGGTTATTACCTGGGAATATGATCCTCTATTCGTCGTCGTTTCCGACGACCACCAGAGTCTCAGGGGCTACTATCTACACAGGGCACGCCTAGTATGTGCAGGACTATCATACATTATTTTACGTACCTCAAACCATGTCAGTAGACTCATAAAAGCTTTATGCAATCCGCTTTCGGCGGACGAGATTCTCTCCATCACCGTATTCATCAGCACACAGTGTTCATCTGAGATGGCCGCTTGCCCCACCAACTCCCTCAGAACATCCGACCGCACACTAGACGATGCCGGACTCGTTTGTCTGCTCTCTTCGGGAGCCGGACACTGGGAACTTCGGGGGTCGACGGGATTATCTTCTGGCCTCGCCGGACTCGGAGAGGCCCTCCGCGACGACACTTCAGGGTCGCCCGTTTCCGGAGCGGGGGAGTCCGGAGGAGGCGTTTCGCTCTCCATCATCTCTGGAAGAAGATCCCCCGAAGACGAGCTCATTTGAGAGGGGCTAAGGCCCGAACTGCAAAGATAAATGCAGCGGTTATCTTCTCAGAAGAAAAGACGACATATATGTACTATTAAGGTATTTTGGGTCACTTACGACTTGTGGGAGAATTGATCCCCTCGCGGACTTTGTGCGGCAACGGTGCCCCCCGAGGTAGGACCCTCTGTGGGTGACTTCTTCCCCCGTTTGGAAGTTTCAGCTTCCGAATCCTCGGGCGCAGTTCTTTTCCTCTTCTGGTCGTCTTCCTTCATGGAGACGCTCGCTCCCTCGGCTAGAATGGGCAGCGTTGAGGGCCCGCGTCCGCCCGCATTACCCTCCATAGTATTTTCCTTTAAGGGCTCCGGGCAAGGTGCGGTCTGGAGCATCTTCTCCAATACCAGATTTTCCAAACCCTCGGGGAGGGGGGCCGAACACCGAATCAACTTCGCCTTTGTTAGCCAGTCCTGGTCAAAAAGCAAACTCTCAGAAATAACTTCGTAACAAAGGAGAGATAGTATGTTCGGCCGGAAGACGCCTTACCTGTTCGGCGGCGCGGTTGCTACTCAGGACCGCGTCCTCGGTGATTTCCGGACACTCCACTTGAGGTCCGAAGAACGACTTGTACATCTCCTTGTGCGTCAGGCCGAGGAAATTTTGAATGGCGCGCGGTCCCTCGGGATTAAACTCCCACAAGCGAAGAGGCCGGCGTTTGCAAGGCCGGACTTGGCGAACCAGCATAACTTGTGCTACCGCAACCAAACCGAAATCTCCATTAAAGAGATCTTGAATGCGGCTTTGCAGTATAGGCACGTCCTTGGCCGGACCCCAGCTCAATCCTCTGCTAATCCATGACATCAGTTGTGGTTGAGGGCCCGGGCGGAAGACAGGGGCGGCCGCCCACTTGGCACTTCTAGGAGCCGTGATGTAGAACCGCTCCTGTTGCCACAATTCAGACACCTCTGGAATGGAACATTTGGGCCATGCAGCTCCCGTCATCTTGTGTATTGAGGCACCTCCACACTCCGCATGTTGCCCCTCGATCATCTTCGGTTTTACATCAAAGGTCTTGAGCCATAGGCCAAAGTGAGGGGTAACCCGGAGGAAGGCCTCGCACACAACAATAAATGTCATGATATGAAGAAAGGAGTCCGGAGCTAGATCATGGAAATCTAGCCCGTAGTAAAACATCAAGTCCCTGACAAAAGATCCAATGCAAGGCCTAGACCTCGGAGGAAATGGGAGACGAACACGACGCTCTCGTTGGGTTCGGGGGAGGGGACGGCCTGCCCCCGGGGAGGCAGCCGATACAGAATCTCGGCGGTCAGATATCTGGCCTCCCTCAACTTTTTGACGTCTTCTTCCGTGACGGAAGAAGGCACCCATCGGCCTTGAAGGCTAGATCCGGACATGATTGAAGGTTCGGAGCACCTGACCTGAACTTTGGGCATTTGAGCTTGAGGTGGGGGAAGGATTCGATTGAGCACGGGAGAGAAAAATAAAAGGCCTCGTCCCTTTATAAAGAGGGTGGATATCGAGCGTCCTCCCCGTGTCCGTTTGGACTTGCCTATGATCTAGGAGTCCTAGAAGCGGTTGGGTTACCCACGCCCGTATTGATGAGAATCCCGGAATATGGGGACACGATCTCTGCTTTAACAAGACGTGCCAAGGGTGCATAACGCGCTAAGATGGGACAGTAAAACGGTTCGAATAAAAGCTTGGCCGTGGTGTGATGTCACACTACGGAGTACGTCAGCAGATTAGATTTGTGTAAATATTATTCTCTCTATGGCAATATGTGGAAACTTATTTTGCAGAGCCGGACACTATCTTTGTGTTCAAAATCTTCTATGAAGTACTTGGAGGAGGAACCCGCCTTGCAATGCGGAAGACAATCTGCGTGCCGGACTCATCGTCATTGAAGCCTGGTTCAGGGGCTACTAAGGGAGTACTGGATTAGGGGTGTTCGGATAGCCGAACTATACCTTCAGCCGGACTCCTGGACTATGAAGATACAAGATTGAAGACTCCGTCCCGTGTTCGGAAGGGACTTTCCTTGACGTGGAAGGCAAGCTTGGCGATACAGATATTTAGATCTTTTATCATTGTAACCGACTCTATGTAACCCTAACCCTCTCCGGTGTCTATATAAACCTGGGGGTTTTAGTCCGTAGGACAACATACACATCAACAATTATACCATAGGCTAGCTTCTAGGGTTTAGCCTCTCTGATCTCGTGGTAGATCTACTCTTGTACTACCCATATCATCAATATTAATTAAGAAGTACGTAGGGTTTTACCTCCATCGAGAGGGCCCGAACCTGGGTAAAACTTCGTGTCCCTTGCCTCCTGTTACCATCTGGCCTAGACGCACAGTTCGGGACCCCCTACTCGAGATCCGCCGGTTTTGACATCGACAATTGGAGACTCTACTACTTATTGGAAATTATTTCCTACTTTAAATCAGACTAGATTTTCATGATAAAATACTACACATAGTGCTAAATATAGAACCAATTTTTAATGGACGCACATAACGCACGATTGCCAGATCGGGAGCTAGCTTGGTGCGAACAAATCGATCACTCCCAATGGCTGACGCGAGCGAACGAATAGAATGCTCGCGATAGTACGCGCTAATGTGTGGCTCGCGCGGACGTTCTAGAGTATGAATAAAGTTATAGTTTTTTTTTCTAAAAAAATATAAAATACATAGAGGCAATTGCCATGATAAACTACAAAAAACACAATACATACAGGAAATTGCCTTGATAAACTACAAAAAAATAGAATAGATACAAGAAATTGCCAAGATAAACTACAAAAAAAAAACTACATACAAGAAATTGCCATGCTCAACTACAAAAAAACCTACATGGAAAATATGTTGGGAAACGTAGTAATTTCAAAAAAATTCCTACGCACACGCAAGATCATGGTGATGCATAGCAACGAGAGGGGAGAGTGTTGTCTACGTACCAACGCAGACCGACTGCGGAAGCGATCATACAACGTAGAGGAAGTAGTCGTACGTCTTCCCGATCCGACCGATCCAAGCACCGTTACTCCGGCACCTCTGAGTTCTTAGCACACGTTCAGCTCGATGACGATCCTCGGGCTCCGATCCAGCAAAGCGTCGAGGAAGAGTTCCGTCAGCACGACGGCGTGGTGACGATCTTGATGTACTACCGACGCAGGGCTTCGCCTAAGCACTACAACGGTATGATCGAGGTGGAATTTGGTGGCAGGGGGCACCGCACACGGCTAAGGAACGATCTCAAGGATCAACTTGTGTGTCTAGAGGTGCCCCCTGCCCCCGTATATAAAGGATGAAGGGGGGGAGGCTGGCCGGCCAAGCTAGGAGGCGCAGGAGGAGTCCTACTCCTACCGGGAGTAGGACTCCCCCCCCCCAATCCTATTCCTAATAGGATTCCCCAAAGGGGAAGAGAAAGAGAGAGGTGGCCGGCCCCTCTCCTAGTCCTAATAGGACTAGGGAGAGGGGGGAGGCGCGGCCCTATGTGGGCTGCCCTCTCACCTTTCCACTAAGGCCCATGTTGGCCCATTTGGCTCCCGGGGGGTTCCGGTAACCCTCCCGGTAATCCGGTAAAATCTCGATTTCACCCGGAACACTTCCGATGTCCAAACATAGGCTTCCAATATATCAATCTTTATGTCTCGACCATTTCGAGACTCCTCGTCATGTCCATGATCACATCCGGGACTCCGAACAACCTTCGGTACATCAAAATGCATAAACTCATAATAACTGTCATCGTAACGTTAAGCGTGCGGACCCTACGG
Source organism: Triticum monococcum (assembly GCA_034509565.1). Taxonomy (NCBI): domain Eukaryota; kingdom Viridiplantae; phylum Streptophyta; class Magnoliopsida; order Poales; family Poaceae; genus Triticum; species Triticum monococcum. The sequence goes on along the minus strand of CM067844.1, from coordinate 577,774,085 downwards.
TTCGAGAACAATGTAGACATGACCGAGACACGTCTCCGGTCAATAACCAATAGCGGGACCTGGATGCCCATATTGGCTCCTACATATTCTACGAAGATCTTTATCGGTCAGACCGCATAACAACATACGTTGTTCCCTTTGTCATCGGTATGTTACTTGCCCGAGATTCGATCGTCGGTATCCAATACCTAGTTCAATCTGGTTACTGGCAAGTCTCTTTACTCGTTCCGTAATACATCATCTCACAACTAACATCTTAGTTATAATGCTTGCAAGGCTTATGTGATGTGTATTACCGAGAGGGCCCAGAGATACCTCTCCGACACTCGGAGTGACAAACCCTAATCTCGAAATACGCCAACCCAACATCTACCATTGGAGACACCTGTAGTACTCCTTTATAATCACCCAGTTACGTTGTGACGTTTGGTAGTACCCAAAGTGTTCCTCCGGTAAACAGGAGTTGCATAATCTCATAGTTATAGGAACATGTATAAGTCATGAAGAAAGCAATAGCAACATACTAAACGATCGGGTGCTAAGCTAATGGAATGGGTCATGTCAATCAGATCATTCAACTAATGATGTGACCTCGTTAATCAAATAACAACTCTTTGTTCATGGTTAGGAAACATAACCATCTTTGATTAACGAGCTAGTCAAGTAGAGGCATACTAGTGACACTCTGTTTGTCTATGTATTCACACATGTATTATGTTTCCGGTTAATACAATTCTAGCATGAATAATAAACATTTATCATGATATAAGGAAATAAATAATAACTTTATTATTGCCTCTAGGGCATATTTCCTTCAAAATATGCCATATTAAATCCAAAAATATATATAAAAACAACAAAATATTACCATGTTCCACTGCAGAAAAAATAAAATCATACATGGCAAATTTGCATATCGATTAAAAAATGCATACAGTTTACCATGGTGCACTAAAAAGATATACAAAAAAGAAATATTTCAAGTTGTCGTGGTTGTATAATTTTAGTTTCCATGACAACAAAAATTAAGTTCCCATGGCAACAGGTTATTAGTTTTTTTAATAATAATGATGCAAAAATTAAAATGTTATGAAAGAAAAGAAAACTGCCATGATGGAACTAAGAAAAAACATGAAAACTGCAAATGGAACAGTGATGAGAGAAATGTTACAAATTTTCAAATAATAAAGACATGTACATAAAGATATGATTGAGCTACCTATACATTTTAATTTAATACATGTTTCTATATGTAGAGTTGAAAATAGCAAATAGTAAACACATTTTTTGCTATTACAAACAACAAATCTGTGTGCATAGCTCACATGATAAAGTATTACCTCCGTCCCAAATTATGTGTCAAGATGCATCGATGTCTGGACAAATCTAAGACAAATAATTCGGAAGGGAGGGAGTATGTCTTAATGAGATTTACACACACACAATGGAATTTTTTTACGAACTATTTGAGGTTTCTATATAAACAATTTTATTTCCCTTCTTTGGAAAACCTGGCCCCGTGGAGCCCCAGATTTCAAAAAAGAATTAACTCATTGTTTGGTCCATAGTAAATGTTGTACTCCCTCCGTTCCAAATTACTTGTCGTGGTTTTAATTCAATGAACTAAAACCACGACAAGTAATTTGGAACGGAGGGAGTAACTATTAATGTCCATTATTTGCTTAAGAGAAAAGTATAATTTCGGCCCCTCAGGTTTACTGAACCTCAACTGTCTTTGGGTGACATTTAGTCCGTTAAGTCTCAAAACCGGAAAAGTTTCGTCCAAAACCAAATTGTCTTCATATTTTCATTTTGTTTCTACGATTGTCCCAATTTTGGTTGCGAACCAGACGTGCTCCAAGTTTTCCCTCTTAATCCACCATTGGGTCCTTGCCAGGGGGCCTCGTGTCCTTGGTGGCACTACGTACGTCCTCTGCCGGCCCATCCTCATTCCACACTTTCCTAGCAGTCCTATACATATACATATAGTACATATACATATACATAACATGTTACAGATTCATTGTTCTCGCAAGCTTGACGTTAACTTTAGGACAATTTCTCATCATTTTTGTACGCCTGCCACATATTGGTAGACCACCAAACACGCTCAACATTTCCCCACTAGAGACAGAGTAGTCCGTAGTGTTTCGGCACTCTCCCCGGTTTGTCTCATTCGTGCCACCACACCCCTCGACCGGTCGAGCCGCACCCGGCCACCGCACGCACGCGAGAGCCAAAAAAGGGCAACGCAACGGGGGATTCGCCGGCCTGCGTCGCTTGATGCGTGCACGGCCAAGTAACGTGGACTGTAGCTAAATTCGGCACACCGGCCCGGTCGAGTTAGGCGTCGACCCGCTGGGTGGGAGGGAAATACCACCACTCCCAATAATTTACTTCGGTCACACAGAGTAGCCGGCCGCACCCGCACGTATCTCTCTCTCTCTCTCTCCATCGGCATCGACGGCACCAGCCTTGTTATAAAACGGTCGCCGCTGCCACCTGCGACGGTCACTCGTCGCCCGCCCCCGACCTCCCGACCCCCTCCCTCGCCTCGCAAACGCACGAGGGAACAGACGCCGGCGTGTGCAGAGCCATGGGTAACTGCCAGGCGGCCGACGCGGCGGCGGTGGTGATCCAGCACCCGGCCAGCGGCCGCACGGAGCTGGCCTACTGGTCGCTCCCGGCGGGCGAGGTCATGGCCGCCAACCCGGGCCACTACGTCGCCGCCGTCATCACCGCCCCGCACGCCGCGTCTTCCGAGGGCGCCGGCGCCGCCCCGCCCGTGAAGCACCTCAAGCTGCTCCGCCCCGATGACACGCTCCTGCTCGGCCGCGTCTACCGCCTCGTCAGCTTCGAAGGTACGTCGCTTCCGATACCACCAAGCTCCCGCCGCCCCCTCCGATCGCTTGCGTTGGGACGCCGCGCCGAAAATGTTTCCCGGCGTCAACTTGTTGCGCGTGTACGTGCGTACCTTCGACTGCGACGGGCGAGGGAGGGATTAATCTGCGATTCCCGCCTCTCGCCGTCCGATTAAATGCCGTTTTTTGACTACTCGTGCGGCGGATTAAGTGGAGCTTTACCCGTAATAACTTTCTGGGGCGAGCTGGCGTTCTAGGTGTCACCGAGCTCCATTATTTGCCAGTATCTTCTTCCCTATTCTATTCCCGCCGAGGAGTAACTAACGAGATCTTCTCCATTGATTGGTGCTGTGCGGCGATCGATCGAGCAGAGGTGCTGAAGGAGTTCGCGACGAAGCGGCACGTCAAGCTCAGCCGCGTCATGGTCAAGGCCAAGGACGAGGTGGCGGCGCCCACGAAGCCGGCCAAGCCCAGGCGCCGGCGTGGCAGCAGCGGCGGCGCCGACGCCGGCGTCGTGCGCGAGGAATCCGACCGGTCGCTCGCAAAGGTGCGTTCGCATGCTTCTCCTAGCTTCCGAATGTTCACTCGCACATGCATTGCAACCACCGGCTCGGCCCAAATCTTTGGTGATCCGTTCGGTCGCCATCGACGGGGATCATGGGCCGATCCATCGCGGCTCGTACCAATATCTGCGCCGAATTGAACTGCCAGTCCTCGTCATCGCTGTCCAAACTAGTTAATGCCCCGAAACGGCCGTGTCACCAACCCTGCGCTTTTTCTCTTATTCCAGATCATGCGCCAGTCGATGGAGGAGGAGCAGAAGGAGGCCGAGGCCGCACCGACTTCCGGCCCCGTGCTGAAGCGAGGAACAGACGACAACAATGGCGACGCGGCGTCGGAGCCTGGCCTCGAGGACGACGACGACTGCGACCTGGAGTCGCTGCTGCCGCCCGGGCTGGCGCTCGGCAGGCGGCTCGGCCGGCAGTGGCGGCCGGCCCTGCAGAGCATCGCGGAAGGGCGGGACTGAAGCGGAGTACACGACCGCTGATCACACGCACGGCTCCGTCTCTCTCTGTGTGTATGTATGTGTAAAATGTTGCGTGGCTGCGGCTCCAGATGGATGCATAGTGGTAGTAGTAGTAAACTGTGCAAGTATGGGTCACTGGGTGTAAAAGTGTGTAACGTGACGGATGATATGGACTATTGACTGGTCCTCGAGAACCAAAATGACCACGCGATCAAACTGCTCGAGCCGTGGGTCGAGCGTCCCGGGCGGCGAGCCTCCCACATTATTACGTATCGGGAGGCTCAATCTCTTTTGATCGGGAGAGAAAGATCGGGATGCTCAATTGATCGATCGATCGATCGATCTCCAGTCAGAGGCCTGCTCGTTTGGGCATCTGAACAGCGGCCGGTTCAAGCGCTGAGCGCCATCATGCACGTGTAGCAGAGACTATCATCCAACACGTGCACGGCGATCTCTGATAGTCTGATCTCCCTCGCTCCTCCGCAGGGGAAAGCCCGGTTTCCTCTGCCTGCCTGGTCTCTGGATCAATGATCGGCTCGGCTCCGTGACAAAGCTAGGGAGGGATTCGGCAGTGCTTCAGACGATGCATGCATGGATGGACAGATGGATGCGTGTGGGAGATGGGTTGGGGACTGACCCGACCTGACCTGACCTGATCGAACTTGACCGGCGACGTGATCGCCATGCCCATGCACTGCAGCTGGGATCTGTATCTGCCTATCCGTCTGGAGACGGCGACGCTGCACTGCAGCAGGCGTGTGGTAGCTCGGTAGCCTAGCTTCCGAGACAAGAAAAGTAGAAAGGGCAAATTTGACAAATCTGACCTATAGACAAAATAAAATTACGGAATGAACTGCCCGTGAAACTATTTCACACGCCTGACCTTTTTGTATAGTGCCCGTCACGACGGCGCCACACTACACTGTGCAACGCCTCACAGATAGGCGCTACACAGCCAGCGTCATACCCGAAAATTACTAAAACAGTGTGTAGCGCCGGAGAGCTAGGCGCCACACTATACAGTGCAGCGCCTAGCTCCCGGGCGTTGCACTAGTGCAGCGCCTAAGAGCTAGGCGCCATGGGTCAGCTACGTGAAATAGTTTTCTGTGATTTGATTTCGTCTATAGGTCAGATTTGTCAAATTTGCCCACGGAAAGTGCCTGCATAGATAGCTTCCGGAGGGCAAAATTCCTGGCGCAGCATATGCTCTACGTACGTGCAGGGGCACGTGATGCGCCGAAAGATTCGTTGGCCTCGTTAGCCTGATGGACTGATCGGAGCTAGCACTGGTGCTATGGCCTGCCTAGCCGCGGCTGGAATCGTTTCGTTTTGTTCTCCCCTGGGCACTGTGGTGTCATGTAACCATGCCAGTGCAAGGCTGCATGCATTCTCCGGTCGCTCGTCTGAAACTGATGATACTCCCGGCATTGCCGCTAGGCCGGACAAGAGAAAAATGACCCCGTCAGAGAGGATATGATCGAGACCCCGAACAGATAATTTGGTCGATGCTTTGTAGCAAATTCAAACAAAGCAATAACCGTAAATGGTGCTCTTGGTCTGCATGTACTGGCCGGGCTAGTTGTGCATGCAAATGCTTGCATGCTTCCCTAGAATAGGCGAGTAGCAGCACATCACTTGCGCAGCTTCCTCCCTCCAGATCGGTCTCGTCTGCTCGTCTCCCTCAACAACCGGCAGCCTCCCCTCCTCCGGATCAAGCACCGCAATTTCCATTCGTTCTCTTCACTTCTTGTTCAGAAAACAATATACTAGTTCTTCTTCTTCGTCGTCGCCGCCGCCGCCGATGAGCTACTACAACCCGCATGCCCCTGTCGGCGCCCCGCCCCCGCAAGGTGAGACGTGCTAATCATCATCAACGTCGTCGTCCTAGTTTTCAATTGTGTTAGTCAGAGCCCGTTAAATTTTACCCGTTTCAACGGTCCGTCGTGAATGCATGCTCCGATCTCTTCTTTATTCTATGAAAATCACGCGGACTGACTAAATCTCGTTGACATTGCGTTGTTAATTCCAAGGAAGAACGAACTGTCGCCGACCGACAGTTTGCACGAAATCGGTTATACGTTTTTTTCTGCGGCATTTTTGCATTTTGAAATTGTGATGATGATTCTTGTATTTGCACTGACATTGACACATGTAACGTGGTCGCGGATTAGGGTACCCGATGGACCCGTACGCCAAGACCGGCGTCGAGGAGAGCCAGCACCAGCACCAGCCGTACCCGCCGCCGCCGGGCCAGCCGTACCCGCCGTCGCCGCAGAACCAGACGTACCCTCCGTCGCCGCAGAACCAGACGTACCCTCCTCCGCCGGGCCAGCCGTACCCGCCGTCGCCGCCGAACCAGCCGTACCCTCCTCCGTCGAACCAGCAGTACCCGCCGTCGCCGCAGCAGCAGCAGAATCGCGAGCAGTACGCGCCACTGCCACCGGGCCAGCCGTACCCATCGCCGGCGGGCCAACCGTACCCGCCGCCGCCGGTCCAGCCGTACCCGCCGCCGATGGCGTACCCGGCGCACCAGTACGCGCAGCCCTACGGGTACCCGCCGCCGCAGCCGTACCCGCCGTACGCGCAGCCGCCGCCGCCCCCGCCGCACCGGCACGAGGGCCCGTCCTTCGCCCAGGGATGGTACGTACCCGCAACCTCACCTCGTCATCGGTTGACAGCTTCAAAACTGCGACTAGAGTTAAGAATGAATTCAGATGGTGATTGTGTGATGTCAACTGTCGGAAAACGTCAGAACAGAAATGGTAAAATGGTGGGCACGAGGCACCGGGAAAACGGGGTCACGATGTGCTACCTTTGAGACAGGAACAGGTCTAGGTCTGTCCTATGCACACCATACGTGTATGCGAGATGACGAACTAGACGCCATTAATTAGCCAACACTGCCCCCTGATCAACATACATAATTAGAAACTAGCCAGATGCTCACTCCATCGACGAACATAAGATGTTTTGAATATTTCAATATAGATTAAATACAAACTAATATAGTGAACAAACACACTAAAACATGGCATTATACATCCAATTCAGAAAAAAGAGCTAAACATCTTATATTTGTGAGCAGAGGGAGTACGCCTTTTTTTTACTCTGGATATTATTAGTTTTTGGTTGAGTCAAACTTTATAAAATTCGATCAAATTTATGTTAAAAATATCAACATCTAATATAAAAAACATACCCCATGATGGATCTAACAATATTGATATGGTATCATGAGGGTCGAAGACAATATCCGCAAAAAGAAAAATGAATGTTAAAGACAAAACTGATATGTGAAATAAAATGAAACAAAGGCTGTGATGTATGAATAACTGTTGTGCATCTTAGGATCGACTAACTGCCCAACCGTGCATGCAATTGTCATATGGTGCAATGCTTCCTCTATTGTTATTGAGGCATTGCACCATATTAAGTACTATTTCTAACTAAAAAAATCCAACTCATAAATTGTGCACCGGTGACGTGTCTTCATATTTGGCTCTGTTTCAGCGAGATATTTAAAACTAGATATCATACATCCATGTTTTGGGAATATTGTTTTCGTCGTAAAAAGTTATCACCCAATGATTTATGAAGTTGCCACTCTTTTTTGATATTAAAGCATTGTCATACAGTTTACTTGCTTAATTTATGACACTGATGGCGAGTCTGCGACACAAGTGTGAAAGTGAGTGCAAAGTTATAAGGATGTGCTATAACACAAACATTATCAGCTAGTCACTCGTTTGTGGAAATAAATTACCACCACCATAGTGATGACATTGGTGATGTTGTACTAGTTATCACCATGATGGTGATGCACTTACAGGAGATGGTACTAACATTGATGTTGTGTGTAGTTACCATGACAACAACACATTTGCCAGACCATTCGCTGGAAACTTACTATGTGATGTAATTATCCTGTTTTAGTATTAATTATTACCTTGTCGGTGCAATGAAATGACATGGTAACTACTCCTTTAATATGTTATTATATGTATTAACATACACATCAAATTTGTAAACGGGTGTAGTATCACCGCGATGGTGATGTGCATACCGGCCTGCTGCTACAAAATTTTATATTAACAATCATGAAACCAAGAATTAGTGGGTTGATGTCATCATCTTTTGTCCTTGTATGTTTTTGCATAGCAACTAAAATTTTCACCTATGTACCTTCTAATTTACCTTTTCTTTCATGCCTTTGCATACACGTCGGATATCACGGGCAAGAAACTTGCTAAGACAATAATTTGAACTTTCGTCCTCTTGATTTTTCATTTGTTATTAACATTTTTTGCACTTTGGTTCATCGGTTCGTTGCAGATGCTATAGTATATTGTTATTATGATAGTTGATTCCTGACTTATGCTATATGTTCTCATGTCCAGTCTTGCAGCATGTTGTTGTTGTTGTCTCATGGATGCATGCTTCTAAGGGAAAACAAGGATCACGATACAAACTGACGGAAGACTTGGTTACAATAGTTGCGGGACATCAACATTAGTTTGTTTAGACCCCAAGAGTTTTGTATTCATTACTTGACATAATTACAATTGTGTTGAGTGCACGTGTTCGATGAAACCATGAAAGTTAGTAAGTTAGGAGGGTATGTTGTAGTTTTAGTAATATATTTAGGCACTGATAAAAAATGCTATCATCTAACTAATATATCCATAGATATCAATAAATAAGGTTGTGTTTGCCACTGAGGTGAATTCTTGTGGGCTTATATATTTATGCACTTTTCAAAACTTTTTTTTGTTTCGCTAACTATTTTTCTTTGCTTTTGTAGATGTTTTCGTAATACATTGCAATTTTTTTACCATAACGACAATTTGCCGTGTTGTTGTCACCTAGTTGTGTTACTGTTGTGGGCTTACTAGCCTTGGAGAGCAACCCATTATTTCAATATCTCTAGTTGGCGTCCATCTTGGAGATTGCTTTGTCAGCCATGAACACGTAATAGGGAGAAGAGGCAATGGGACAATGTCATCCTCGGCCCTACCCGGAAAGCAATGCTTGCAGTGGCTCCTTTTGGTCATGTAATAGACCAATAATCACTCACAAAGAGGGTACCTTGGAGCTTGAACCATCTCATATGGTTGAGATCGTCGTAATGTTGTCGAAGTAAAGATTGTAAACAACCATGCACCAAGCACTCCGACATCCCGAGCTCCTAGTCCCTCTCTAGTCGTGGTCGCTAAGGTTGGCCTGCTCAGATTTATAGAGGCTTTTGGCCGAGAGTCCATGAATGTTATATAATCCTGCAGTAGATAACTCTTAGGAGGCCATCTCCAAGAGGGAGATTTGTTTCGGAGAAACCCTTAAAGTTTTGTGGCCATGTTGTCTTGATGAGAACATCGTTTCACCCAACGGCTAGTGAGAGCTGGCGATTTACAAATACATTGATAGTAAAAATAATAAGGGGATGAGGCAATGCGAGCTTCTCAGTGCCGAGCTCGGACGAGACTAATGTGATGACTGGGACAATATACACGGGTTCAGACCCCCCCCCCCCCCCCCCCCCCATGCGTGTAAATCCCCATGACTTGCATTGATATGCTTTTCTTATAACGTGGATACAACTTGCCAATGTGTTTGTGGCCAAAAGACTAAATCTTAGATTGGACAGAGCTCGCTGTTTGTGGCTCCAGAATAGGTTGTTCTGGCTTCCAAGATTTTTATATATGTGGCATTGCTTGGCCTCCCGGTCAGGATTAGTCCAGCATGTCATCCAAATCTTACTGAACTAAGGGAACATATCTCTTAGTCGGTTTGCAACTCAGAGTCCATACAATACCATCCTTATAAGCGCTCAAGTCCCTTCCTCGCACGACCTGGGCCGAAACTTTAGAAGAAACTGTACCTGCATGTGGATACATCATACTATATTTTATAGATATGGTATTCATACCAATAGAGGTATCCATTACGAATTCTGGCATCTAAGTCGCTCTTGTCACCACATCTCCATCTGGAAGTGTCGTCTGAGTTGCTTTCCAGCCCACCTGCTCAAGATTCACCCGAGTTAGTAGTGGCGCTTCAAAACACAATAGGACGGTCTAAAGGTTGTACCGAGTTCCCCTCCAAGCTTGAATTACTACCTCTGCCCCATTGGTGAAGATTAAGATTAAAATCATGACGCTCGACTAAGGAAAATTCGATGATAACTAGTAAATCAATGAATAATTCGCGGAAAAACCCCACAGTGGAGTTGGCACTCAAGTATAATAAAGGAAATACATTACTACTCACTAGAGATCCCAATATGACATGCTCGTGTCTGCAAAACATTGCATACGAACGACCTGTAGATAAGCTAGTGTTAGTGATGCAAGAATTGTACTTACAGAAAGAGCATTCCCTCCATAAGTCGGGTAGTATGTGTTGAAGTGTTAACTTCAAGGACTTGTACCTCCTCTTCAACCTTGTCTTCTCATTTCAAGTATGTTGCAAATAACTTCAACATTCAAGTGGCTCTCTTTTGTTTAGTACTCACTCTATTCCAAAATACTTGTGGTGGTTTTAGTTCAAATTTGAACTAAAATCGCGTTAAGTATTTTGAAACGGAGGGGGTACATGATAATTCTTCTATTTCATATGCTTAAGTACTTGATGAGCGAGCGCAAAAGACGAAAATAGTCAGTTGATTTGTTGAACCACATTTGGCCTTCACTCAACAAATCGGCTATGAAAGTAACACCATCTAGGATTAATTGTCGAGGCATTGTTGGGTAAATAGGACAAAGTATTCATTCTACTTAAATACAATTATGTGTACGTAAATGTCACAGTACGTGAACAAGACATCTATATTGTCGAGGCATTGTATATGAACTCTATCTCCATTAGTTGTCATCGTCACATTAGGGTTGTGATAGCCTTTTTTCAAGGATCTTAGATGTCGCCGTACATAAATGGAACATGTTCATGCAGCCTGATTCTGTCTATGGGTCAAACCGTGACTACGCGATGATCTATATCTTCTTGGATAGGTAATGCATAATATTTTCATTCCACTTGTTATTTTCAAATTTATCTTTGCTTTGTTGATTGTCTAAATCAATTCATCTACCATTGTAGTGCATCTTTTATATCTAAATAGTTATCCCCCACTATTAGGTTTCTCTCCATATGTGTGGTTCCACATCACCCATTACGGGTAGTTGTACCATCAAAATTGTATGACATCCTTAAGTCATGCATGTACTTATAGGTTACTATTTTGCATTAATATATCAATGAAAATCATGACACCTCATCATGTCATGCATGTACTTTTTTCCTGGGCAAATCAAGTCATCCATGTTATTCCCAAGTTAATTTTTTTATGTCAGTCTGCTATATCTAAATAGCTAACCCCACTATTATCTCTTCACATGTGTGCTCCCTTATCACCTCAATTATTGATAGTCGTCAGATCAAAATGGTGTGACATCCTCAAGTCATGCATGTAGTCATAAGTTAAAATTTTGCATTAATGTACCGATGCAAATCAGGACACCTGATTAAGTTATGCATGTTAATTTTTTTGCGTTAGTTTTTATATAGTCATGGACGATATATGTGTTGGACGGTTGGAAACAAAATTGTCCATGCTTCGCTTTTTTTACTTTGCTAAAAATGGTATCAAGTTAAGTTTAATTTAAATGGCTTTCTCTTTTTATACATCATGTTTGTTAATATATAATTTATGCTTCACTTTGTAGGTTTTATAGTTTTAAAAATGCAACTGAGGAACACTATCGCTTTTGTTTTTTTATCATTTTAAATTATTTTTAAATGCCTATTTCTGCATTTGTTTTAATAGCAACGCCTTAAATAAGGGAGCGACACTCAAGTGCTACCGTCACCGGATCCAAACACCCATGGTTAGATTCTTTGTTTTCACCCTGAAGGACCAGTCTGAGCATATCCGAGCAATGCCTTCAACGAGGTAATGTCGTAAAAACATCATTGTGAGGTATAACCAACTCGGGTGAGACCTAGGATTTCATCCTGGAGCTCGAGACCAGTTGCTCGAGTAGCACCATCATATTAAAGTAGCTGAAGGAAATATGCCCTAGAGGCAATAATAAAGTTGTTATTTATATTTCCTTATATCATGATAAATGTTTATTATTCATGCTAGAATTGCATTAAGTGGAAACTTAGTACATGTGTGAATATATAGACAAACAGAGTGTCACTAGTATGCCTCTACATTGACTAGCTCGTTAATCAAAGATGGTTAAGTTTTCTAACCATAGACATAAGTTGTCATTTGATGAACGGGATCACATCATTATAGAATGATGTGATTGACTTGACCCATCGTAAGAAGTTCAAAGAATTTCAGAGTGAAGTGGAAAATCATCGTAATAAGAAAATAAAGTTTCTATGATCTGATCGTGGAGGAGAATATTTGAGTTACGAGTTTGGTCTTCATTTGAAACAATGCGGAACATTTTCGCAACTCACGCCACCTGGAACACCACAGCGTAATGGTGTGTCCGAACGTCGTAATCGCACTTTATTAGATATGGTGCGATCTATGATGTCTCTTACTGATTTACCGCTATCATTTTGGGGTTATGCTTTACAAACGGCTGCATTCACATTAAATAGGGCACCATAAAAATCCATTAAGACGACACCATATGAACTGTGGTTTGGAAAGAAACCCAAGTTGTCGTTTCTTAAAGTTTTGGGCTGCAATGCTTATGTGAAAAAGTTTCAACCTGATAAGCTCGAACGCAAACGGAGAAATGTGTCTTCATAGGATACCCAAAGGAGACTATTGGATACACCTTCTATCACATATCCGAAGGCAAGATATTCATTGCTAAGAATGGATCATTTCTATAGAAGGAGTTTCTCTCGAAAAAGTGAGTGGGAGGAAAGTAGAACTTGATGAGGTAACTGCACCTGCTCCCTTATTGGAAAGTAGTTCATCACAGAAATCAGTTCCAGTGATTCCTACACCAATTAGTGAGGAAGCTAATGATGATGATCACAAAACTTCTGATCAAGTTACTACCGAACCTCGTAGGTCAACCAGAGTAAGATCCGCACCAGAGTGCTACGGTAATCCTATTATGGAGGTCATGTTACTTGACCATGACAAACCTATGAACTATGAGGAAGCGATGATGAGCCCAGATTCCACAAAATGGCTTGAGGCCATGAAATCTGAGATGGGATCCATGTATGAGAACAAAGTGTGGACTTTGGTTGACTTGCCCGATGATTGGCAATCCATAGAGAATAAATGGATCTTCAAGAAGAAGACTGACGATGATGGTAATGTTACTGTCTACAAAGCTTGACTTGTTGCGAAAGGTTTTCGACAAGTTTAAGGAGTTGACTACGATGAGACCTTGTCACCCGTAGCGATACTTAAGTACGTCCAAATCATGTTAGCAATTGCCGCATTTTATGATTATGAAATTTGGCAAATGGATGTCAAAACTGCATTCCTTAATGGATATCTTTAAGTAGAGTTGTATATGATGCAACCAGGAGGTTTTGTCGATCCAAAAGGTGCTAACAAAGTGTGTAAGCTCCAGCGATTCATTTATGGACTGGTGCAAGCATCTCAGAGTTGGAATATATGCTTTGATAGTGTGATCAAAGCATATGGTTTTATACAGACTTTTGGAGAAGCCTGTATTTACAAGAAAGTGAGTGGGAGCTCTATAGCATTTCTGATATTATATGTGGATGACATATTGTTGATTGGAAATGATACTAAATTTCTGAATAGCATAAACGGATACTTGAATAAGAATTTTTCAATGGAAGACCTCGGTGAAGCTACTTGTATAGTGGGCATCTAGATCTATAGAGATAGATCAAGACGCTTAATTCGATTTTTCACAAAGCACATACCTTGATAAAGTTTTGAAGAAGTTCAAAATGGATCAAGCAAAGAAAGGGTTCTTGCCTGTGTTACAAGGTGTGAAGTTGAGTTAGACTCAATGCCCGACCACTGCAGAAGATAGAGGAAAAATGAAAGTCATTCCCTATGCTTCAGCCATAGGTTCTATCATGTATGCAATGCTGTGTACCAGACCTGATGTGTGCCTTGCTATTAGTTTAGCAGGGAGGTACCAAAGTAATCCAGGAGCAGATCACTGAACAACGGTCAAGAATATCCTGAAATACCTGAAAAGGACTAAGGATATGTTTCTCGTTTATGGAGGTGACAAAGAGCTCGTCATAAACGGTTACGTCGATGCAAGCTTTGACACTGATCAGGATGACTCTAAGTCACAAACCAGATACTCATTTTTATTGAATGGTGGAGCTGTCAGTTGGTGCAGTTCTTAGCAAAGCGTCGTGGGGGGATCTACGTGTGAAGCGGAATACATAGCTTCTTCGGAAGCAGCAAATGAAGGAGTCTAGATGAAGGAGTTCATATCCGATCTAGGGTCATACCTAGTGCATTGGGTCCAATGAAAATCTTTTGTGACAATACTGGTGCAATTGCCTTGGCAAAGGAATCCAGATTTCACAAGAGAACCACGCACATCAAGAGACGCTTCAATTCCATCCATGATCAAGTCAAGGAGGGAGACACAGAGATTTGCAAGATACATACGAAACTGAATGTTGCAGACCCGTTGACTAAGCCTCTCTCACGAGCAAGACATGATCAGCACCAAGACTCCATGGGTGTTAGAATCATTACAATGCAATCTAGATTATTGACTCTAGTGCAAGTGGGAGACTGAAGGAAATATGCCCTAGAGGCAATAATAAAGTTGTTATTTATATTTCCTTATATCATGATAAATTTTTATTATTCATGCTACAATTGTATTAACCGGAAACTTAGTACATGTGTGAATACATAGACAAACTGAGTGTTACTAGTATGCATCTACATTGACTAGCTCGTTAATCAAAGATGGTTAAGTTTCCTAACCATAGATATGAGTTGTCATTTGATGAACGGGATCACATCATTAGAGAATGATGTGATTGACTTGGCCCATCCGTTAGCTTAGCACTATGATCGTTTAGTTTATTGCTATTGCTTTCTCCATAACTTATACATATTCCTATGACTATGAGATCATGCAACTCCCGAATACCGGAGGAACACTTTGTGTGCTACCAAACGTCACAATGTAACTGGGTGATTATAAAGGTGCTCTACAGGTGTCTTCGATGGTGTTTTTTGAGTTGGCATAGATCGAGATTAGGATTTGTCACTCCGATTATCGGAGAGGTATCTCTGGGCCCTCTCGGTAGTGTACATCACTATAAGCCTTGCAAGCAATGTAGCTAATGAGTTAGTTACGGGATGTACCATTACGGAATGAGTAAAGAGACTTACCGGTAACGAGATTGAACTAGGTATTGAGATACCGACGATCAAATCTCGGGAAAGTAACATACCGATGACAAAGGGAACGACGTATATCGTTATGCGGTTTGACCGATAAAGATCTTCGTAGAATATGTAGGAACCAATATGAGAATCTAGGTTCCGCTATTGGTTATTGACCGGAGATTAGTCTCGGTCATGTCTACATAGTTCTCGAACCCGTAGGGTCCGCACGCTTAACGTTCGATGATGATATGTATTATGAGTTATGTGATTTGATGTACCGAAGATAGTTTAGAGTCCCGGATGTGATCACAGACATGACGAGGAGTCTCGAAATGGCCGAGACATAAAAATTGATATATTGGAAGGCTATGTTTGGACACCCGAAAGGTTTCGGATAGGTTCGGGCATTTTCCGGAGTACCGAGGGGTTATCGGAACCCCCCGGGGAGTTAATGGGCCTTAATGGGCCATGGTGGGAGAGAGGAGGAGGCGGCCAAGTGGGAGGCGCGCGCCCCCCAAGCCCAATCCAAATTGGGAGGGGCTCGGGCCCCCTTTCCTTCTCTCCCTCTTCCTTCTTCTCCTACTCCAACTAGGGAAGGGGGGATTCCTACTCTTACTCCTACTAGGAGTAGGACCCCCCCTTGGGGCGCGCCATAGGAGGCTGGCCCTCCCCTCCTCCACTCCTTTATATACGGGGGAGGGGGCACCCCATAGACACACAAGTTGATCTCTTAGTCGTGTGCGGAGCCCCCTCCACAGATTTCCACCTCGGTCATATTGTCGTAGTGCTTAGGCGAAGCCCTGCGTCGGTAACTTTATCATCACCATCAACACGCCGTCATGCTGACGAAACTCTCCCTCAGCCTCAGCTGGATCTAGAGTTCGAGGGACATCACGGAGCTAAACTTGTGCAGATCACGGAGGTGCCGTGCGTTCGGTACTTGATCGGTTGGATCGCGAAGACGTTCGACTACATCAACCGTGTTACTTAACGCTTCCGCTTTCGGTCTACGAAGGTACGTAGACACACTTTCCCCTCTCGTTTCCATGCATCCCTAGATAGTGTTCGCACATGAACACGTCACCGTGTACCTCCAACGCCGAGGGTGATGCACCGCAGCTCACGTCGAAGGAGACCCGTCCGGAAGCGTGGTACGCAAGCAATCCGGCGGGTGCTTTTCAGGACCCGAAACCCCACGCGCCCGGGAGGGACCCTGTCTGGACGTGTGGCGGCTATGGGCTGCCCTAGGTCGGTTCGCCCGCCCCTAGAGCCTCGAGGATCGCTGCCCTTCAACACGAAGAACGAACAAAGAACGAGAGAGAAAGAACAAGGGAGGGATGTAAAACTAGGGTAAAAAGTAGATGTGTTTTGCGATTGTGTGTTGTTCAATCGGCCGTCACCTCTCATATATTTATGAGGCGGCTGGACTTCCCGTACAAGAAAAGGACTAAAAATTCCGTCCAAAACACCAAAAACCCTAACCTAACTCGGACAGGAATCTTTGGTAATTTCCCGGACCAACTCGGTCTCACCGATTAGTTTGCTTCGGTCCCACCGAGTGAACGTTGCAAACTTTCTGTAACTTTCTGTAATTTTTTGGATCAACTCGATCTCACCGAGTCAATCAACTCGGTCGGTCCGAAATGACTCTGCAGGTTTTATTTCTGACCTTGTTTTGTCTCCACAGGTTGCATACGACCTCCGATTTAGACATTCTTTATATCAAAATCGATCGTTTCGACGATACGAAGACAATCCGTCTAGAAATTTTTCCCATATGAGGCCATCTTGGGGGCGTAATCAGCCGAATAGTATTCTGAATACAAAATCTGAGTACTTCGAACACAACTTCAGCCTTAGAGATGAGACCGGATGACTATGGCCCAAATATCAAAGTTTTCCCTTTTGACGATACGGAACTTTCTCACTTTGAGCACTTCTCTATTTGAGGCCATCTTAATTAAGTTCTTGGCCATGCCAAAATCTGGTGTCAACACATGCCCCCCTGTTTTTCGGCAAACTTGTGTGCCGAAAAATAACTTGCATGATGATTTTCCTAAGGACGGTGTCAACACTCCATCGGCCATTCTATGTGCTTAGGGCGATACTTTCTATATTGTCCATGTTTAACTTCTTGTTTACATCATACCCTGGAACCGATTACCACCAATCGGCTTTAAAGAGATAGGAATGAA
Source organism: Triticum monococcum (assembly GCA_034509565.1). Lineage (NCBI taxonomy): Eukaryota > Viridiplantae > Streptophyta > Magnoliopsida > Poales > Poaceae > Triticum > Triticum monococcum. Next base: position 577,756,673 of record CM067844.1, on the reverse strand, counting down.
CCCGTTCCTCGTAGCACTAAGGAAATCAAAGTCCGAGAGGTCACGCCTTGTTAAGCAAGTAACATCCGGATGATTCCAATCCACCAATGTATCGGCCAAAGCAACACAAGCCGAATTATCCGCGTGAATGACTTCTACCTCATCATCGACCCATTGTATTAAGAATTGATGCATGGTAGATGGCACACATTGGTTAGCATGAAGCCAATCGCGGCCTAATATAACATTATAGTTACCTTGCACCTCGGCGATGAAGAATGTGGTGGCCAAAGTCTTGCTTCCCACGGTGAGTTCCATGCACATCACACCTTTGGCCTCTGTCTTTTCTTTACCCTCAAATCCATTAAGTACCATATTGGTCTTCATCAATGCATCATCATCTAACCCCAACTTCTTGAAGACTGAGTAGGGCATAAGATTTACCACAACACCACCATCAACGAGCATCCTAGCAACCGGCGATCCGTTAATATGACCTTCGAGGTACAATGGCTTCAAGTGTTTCACCGGTTCTTTTGGCTTCTCGAAGATAGCGTTCTTTGGACCAAAATCCAGTTGAGCCACCTCCCCTTCTTCACCTATAGCATGAAACTCGACAGGTAAGTAATACACCATATTAATATCCATACCTTCCCGAACCGGCGTAGAGTCATAATCCACCATCTCATCTTCATCCCCCAATGTGTATATTGGCCTTAAAGTTTCCTCAATCGAAGGGGCCTTTTCAGGTGGTGTGGACGATGTAATAGGGGTTGCATCATCCTCTTTTGGTGGTGAAGGTGTTGCTGCAGCTAATGTAGAAGCATCTGTGTTTTGTTTTTGTTTAGGCCTCCACACTTGTTTTGTGAGTGCCATGGGCCGAATTTCACCTAACAATTCGTCCCTTTGCCTCTCCTCTTTGTGCTCTACCTTCTCGTGGTTCCTCATGTGTTGTAATCTCCTTTTCATGGTCTTGGTTAAACCGGGAGGACACCACTTAGGTTGAGTATATTTGGGATCCCTTGGTTTGGCCTTGCTTGTGCTCGCCTCATGATCACTAACCATGGAACCCTGCTGAACAATAACAATATCACCATTAGAAGTAGCCAGATTACCAACAACCGGCTTTTCGATCTCCTTTTGCTTGTCGCATTTTGAAATTTTCACATTAGATGACTTAACACGCCACACTTTTTTATTGGCCTTACTTGGAGAAATTTTTGTTGGCCAATTTGCACCATAGCTCAAACGGCCTTGTGTGGGATAATAAAGCCTCTCGCGAGCAGGCCTTCTAGGTGCTGCCCACCCCATATGGAAAGCATAAGGAGCCATTGGGGGCTGCCCCCATCCTCCACCGAAGCCTCTCATGTAATATGGTGCATAGAAGGGTTGTGACATCCATGGTGTCGGTGCCCATGACCCATATGGCCTTGCATATCGTCGAAACTCTTGCTCCGGAGGCAATCTTGAACGCTTTGAATGTGATGGCCGATTAGAGCTAGAACCGGCCGCTTGACTTGCATATTTGGATAGCAACATATCAAAAGTTGGCTTGATTCTCTTGTTCTTAGTTTCATTCTTTTTTCCACTTGCCAACTTCTGAATTCTTGGGCTTGATCAATTTAACATGAGCATCCTCTTGTACTTGTGGTTGCCCCCCGAGTGTGGCATTTTTTATAGTGATCTTCAACACTTCCTTGCCATCGGGTTGCTTCTCAAGCACAATCTTTCTTCCCAAGACCTTGTCGCCCTCCTTGCTATTCCTGGGTTCACCAATAACAACATTATCTTTATTAGCAGATTCGGCTATGCTAGGCCGAATCAACATTTTCTTTCCCTCCAAGTCTATGGTGTTTATTGGGAAGGGCTGTTTATCAACTTGCATCTCAGCAAAATTCAATCATCCGTCATTAATGGCCGATTGTATCTGTCGTCAGAAAACATTGCAATCGTTAGTAGCATGAGAAAATGAATTATGGTACTTGCAATAAGCACGCCGTTTCAGCTCCTCAAACGGCGGTATGGTGTGTGATATTCTAATCATCTTATCTTGCAAGAGTGCATCAAATATTTTATCACACTTTGATATATCAAAAGTAAACCTCATCTCCTCATCACGATTCTTGCGAATCGGCTTAAGAGCATTGCACATATAGGGTTTGGCCTTTGAGGACCAAACAAATTCAGTAGTATAGACATCAACCTCATCGTCCGAATTATCATCATTGTGTTCAACCATATGCATTCTAGAACGATTGGTTGTAGACCTATGGACCTCTTTACTTCGACTCTCTTGGGCCAAAGCTTTTTGTAAGACTTGATTAATGCTCGAAAACTCATAACTTTCTAGCCTCTCTTTAATGTGAGTTTTCAAACCATTAAGAACAAGATCTGCCAAGTCTCTCTCAGTTATCACTAAGCTATAACATCGGTTTTTTATATCTCTAAACCTCTTGACATAATCGGTGACCGATTCATCATGTTTCTGCCTAACCGATGTAAGATGTGACAACTTTAGCTCGTTATTGAAGGAAATATGCCCTAGAGGCAATAATAAAGTTACTATTTATTTCCTTACATCATGATAAATGTTTATTATTCATGCTAGAATTGTATTAACCGGAAACATAATACATGTGTGAATACATAGACCAACAGAGTGTCACTAGTATGCCTCTACTTGACTAGCTCGTTAATCAAAGATGGTTATGTTTCCTAACCATGAACAAGGAGTTGTTATTTGATTAACGAGGTCACATCATTAGTAGAATGATCTGATTGACATGACCCATTCCATTAGCTTAGCACCCGATCGTTTAGTATGTTGCTATTGCTTTCTTCATGACTTATACATGTTCCTATAACTATGAGATTATGCAACTCCCGTTTACCGGAGGAACACTTTGGGTACTACCAAATGTCACAACGTAACTGGGTGATTATAAAGGAGTACTACAGGTGTCTCCAATGGTAGATGTTGGGTTGGCGTATTTCGAGATTAGGGTTTGTCACTCCGATTGTCGGAGAGGTATCTCTGGGCCCTCTCGGTAATGCACATCACATAAGCCTTGCAAGCACTGCAACTAATATGTTAGTTGTGAGATGATGTATTACAGAACGAGTAAAGAGACTTGCCGGTAACGAGATTGAACTAGGTATTGGATACCGACGATCGAATCTCGGGCAAGTAACATACCAATGACAAAGGGAACAACGTATGTTGTTATGCGGTCTGACCGATAAAGATCTTCGTAGAATATGTAGGAGCCAATATGGGCATCCAGGTCCCGCTATTGGTTATTGACCGGAGACGTGTCTCAGTCATGTCTACATTGTTCTCGAACCGTAGGGTCCGCACGCTTAACGTTACGATGACAGTTATTATGAGTTTATGCATTTTGATGTACCGAAGGTTGTTCGGAGTCCCGGATGAGATCACGGACATGACGAGGAGTCTCGAAATGGTCGAGACGTAAAGATTGATATATTGGAAGCCTATGTTTGGGCACCGGAAGTGTTCCGGGTGAAATCGGGATTTTACGGGATTACCGGGAGGGTTACCGGAACCCCCCGGGAGGCAAATGGGCCTATTGGGCCTTAGTGGAAAAGAGAGAAGGGGCAGCCCACAGGCTAGCCGGCCGAACCCCCCTTCCCTAGTCCTATTAGGACTAGGAGAAGGGGCCGGCCCCCCTCTCTTCTCTTTCTCCCGAAGAGTCCTATTAGGAATAGGATTTGGGGGAAGGAGTCCTACTCCCGGTAGGAGTGGGACTCCTCCCTGCGCCTCCCTCCTAGCCGACCGACCCCCTTGCCCCTGGTCCTTTATATACGGGGGCAGGGGGCACCCCATAGACACACAACTTGATCCTTGAGATCGTTCCTTAGCCGTGTGCGGTGCCCCCTGCCACCAAATTCCACCTCGATCGTACCGTTGTAGTGCTTAGGCGAAGCCCTGCGTCGGTAGTACATCAAGATCGTCATCACGCCGTCGTGCTGACGGAACTCTTCCTCGACGCTTTGCTGGATCGGAGCCCGAGGAACGTCATCGAGCTGAACGTGTGCTAAGAACTCGGAGGTGCCGGAGTAACGGTGCTTGGATCGGGAAGAAGACGTACGACCACTTCCTCTACGTTGTGTGATCGCTTCCGCAGTCGGTCTGCGTTGGTACGTAGACAACACTCTCCCCTCTCGTTGATGTGCATCACCATGATCTTGCGTGTGCGTAGGAAATTTTTTGAAATTACTGCGTTCCCCAACAGTGGCATCCGAGCCTAGGTTTTATGGTTTGATGTTATATGCACGAGTAGAACACAAGTGAGTTGTGGGCGATACAAGTCATACTGCCTACCAGCATGTCATACTTTGGTTCGGCGGTATTGTTGGTTGAGACGATCCGGACCAACCTTACGCGTACTCTTACGCGAGACCGGTTCCCTCGAAGTGCTTTGCACATAGATGGCTTGCGGAAGACTGTCTCTCCAACTTTAGTTGAACCAAGTGTGAGTACGCCCGGTCCTTGAGAAGGTTAAAACGGAGTCTATTTGACGAACTATCGTTGTGGTTTTGATGCGTAGGTGAGATGAGTTCTTACTTAAAGCCCGTAGCAGCCACGTAAAACTTGCAACAACAAAGTAGAGGACGTCTAACTTGTTTTTGCAAGGTATGTTGTGATGTGATATGGTCAAGGCATGATGCTGATTTTATTGTATGAGATAATCATGTTTTGTAACTAAGTTATCGGCAACTGGCAGGAGCCATATGGTTGTCGCTTTATTGTATGCAATGCAATCGCGATGTAATGCTTTACTAGATTACTAAACGGTAGTAATAGTCGTGGAAGCATAAGATTGGCGAGACGACAACGTTGCTACGATGGAGATCAAGGTGGCGCGCCGGTGACGATGGTGATCATGACGGTGCTTCGGAGATGGAGATCACAAGCACAAGATGATGATGACCATATCATATCACTTATATTGATTGCATGTGATGTTTATCCTTTTATGCATCTTATCTTGCTTTGATTGACGGTAGCATTATAAGATGATCTCTCACAAAATTATCAAGAAGTGTTCTCCCTGAGTATGCACCGTTGCCAAAGTTCGTCGTGCCCAGACACCACGTGATGATCGGGTGTGATAAGCTCTACGTCCATCTACAACGGGTGCAAGCCAGTTTTGCACACGCAGAATACTCAGGTTAAACTTGACGAGCCTAGCATATGCAGATATGGCCTCGGAACACAGAGACCGAAAGGTCGAGCGTGAATCATATAGTAGATATGATCAACATGACGATGTTCACCATTGAAAACTACTCCATCTCACGTGATGATCGGTTATGGTTTAGTTGATTTGGATCACGTGATCACTTAGAGGATTAGAGGGATGTCTATCTAAGTGGGAGTTCCTAAATAATTTGATTAACTGAACTTAAACTTATCATGAACTTAGTACCTGATAGTATCTTGCTTGTTTATGTTGCTTGTAGATAGATGGCTCGTGCTATTGTTCCATTGAATTTTAATGCGTTCCTTGAGAAAGCAAAGTTGAAAGATGATGGTAGAAATTACACGGACTGGGTCCGTAACCTGAGGATTATCCTCATTGCTGCACAGAAAAATTACGTCCTGGAAGCACCGCTGGGTGACAGGCCTGCTGCTGGAACAACGCCAGATGTTATGAACGTCTGGCAGAGCAAAGCTGATGACTACTCGATAGTTCAGTGTGCCATGCTTTACGGCTTAGAATCGGGACTTCAACGACGTTTTGAACGTCATGGAGCATATGAGATGTTCCAGGAGTTGAAGTTAATATTTCAAGCAAATGCCCGAATTGAGAGATATGAAGTCTCCAATAAGTTCTATAGCTGTAAGATGGAGGAGAACAGTTCTGTCAGTGAGCATATACTCAAAATGTCTGGGTATAATAATCACTTGATTCAGATGGGAGTTAATCTTCCAGATGATTGCGTCATTGACAGAATTCTCCAATCACTGCCACCAAGCTACAAGAGCTTCGTGATGAACTATAATATGCAAGGGATGAACAAGACTATTCCCGAGCTCTTCGCAATGCTAAAAGCTGCGGAGGTAGAAATCAAGAAGGAGCATCAGGTGTTGATGGTTAGCAAAACCACTAGTTTCAAGAAAAAGGGCAAACGGAAGAAGAAGGGAAACTTCAAGAAGAACAGCAAGCAAGTTGCTGCTCAAGAGAAGAAACCCAAGTCTGGACCTAAGCCTGAAACTGAGTGCTTCTACTGCAAGCAGACTGGACACTGGAAGCGGAACTGCCCCAAGTATTTGGCGGATAAGAAGGATGGCAAAGTGAGCAAAGGTATATGTGATATACATGTTATTAATGTGTACCTTACTAGAGCTCGCAGTAGCACCTGGGTATTTGATACTGGTTCTGTTGCTAATATTTGCAACTCGAAACAGGGACTACGGAATAAGCGGACACTAGCAAAGGACGAGGTGACGATGCGCGTGGGAAACGGTTCCAAAGTCGATGTGATCGCGGTCGGCACGCTACCTCTACATCTACCTTCGGGATTAATATTAGACCTAAATAATTGTTATTTGGTGCCAGCGTTGAGCATGAACATTATATCTGGATCTTGTTTAATGCGAGACGGTTATTCATTTAAATCAGAGAATAATGGTTGTTCTATTTATATGAATAATATCTTTTATGGTCATGCACCTTTGAAGAGTGGTCTATTCTAGTTGAATCTCGAAGATAGTGATACACATATTCATAATGTAGAAGCCAAAAGATGCAAAGTTAATAATGATAGTGCAACTTATTTGTGGCACTGCCGTTTAGGTCATATCGGTGTAAAGCGCATGAAGAAACTCCATACTGATGGGCTTTTGGAATCACTTGATTATGAATCACTTGGTACTTGCGAACCGTGCCTCATAGGCAAGATGACTAAAACACCGTTCTCCGGTACTATGGAGAGAGCAACAGATATGTTGGAAATCATACAAACCGATGTATGTGGTCCGATGAATAGTGAGGCTCGCGGCGGATATCGTTATTTTCTCACCTTCACAGATGATTTAAGCAGATATGGGTATATCTACTTAATGAAACATAAGTCTGAAACATTTGAAAAGTTCAAGGAATTTCAGAGTGAAGTTGAAAATCATCGCAACAAGAAAATAAAATTTCTACGATCTGATCGTGGAGGAGAATATTTGAGTTACGAGTTTGGTGTACATTTGAAAAATTGTGGAATAGTTTCGGAACTCACGCCACCCGGAACACCACAGCGTAATGGTGTGTCCGAACGTCGTAATCGTACTTTACTAGATATGGTGCGATCTATGATGTCTCTTACTGATTTACCGCTATCGTTTTGGGGTTATGCTTTAGAGACGGCCGCATTCACGTTAAATAGGGCACCATCAAAATCCGTTGAGACGACGCCTTATGAACTATGGTTTGGCAAGAAACCAAAGTTGTCGTTTCTTAAAGTTTGGGGCTGCGATGCTTATGTGAAAAAGCTTCAACTTGATAAGCTCGAACCCAAAGCGGAGAAATGTGTCTTCATAGGATACCCAAAGGAAACTGTTGGGTATACCTTCTATCACAGATCCGAAGGCAAGACATTCGTTGCTAAGAATGGATCATTTCTAGAGAAGGAGTTTCTCTCGAAAGAAGTGAGTGGGAGGAAAGTAGAACTTGACGAGGTAACTGTACCTGCTCCCTTATTGGAAAATAGTACATCACAGAAAACTGTTTCTGCGACACCTATGCCAATCAGTGAGGAAGCTAATGATGATGATCATGAAGCTTCAGATCAAGATACTACTGAACCACGTAGATCAACCAGAGTGAGATCCGCACCAGAGTGGTACGGTAATCCAGTTCTGGAAGTCATGATGCTAGATCATGATGAACCTACGAACTATGAAGAAGCGATGGTGAGCCCAGATTCCGCAAAGTGGCTTGAGGCCATGAAATCTGAGATGGGATCCATGTATGAGAACAAAGTATGGACTTTGGTTGACTTGCCCGATGATCGGCAAGCAATTGAGAATAAATGGATCTTCAAGAAAAAGACTGACGCTGACGGTAATGTTACTATCTATAAAGCTCGACTTGTCGCAAAAGGTTTTCGACAAGTTCAAGGGGTTGACTACGATGAGACTTTCTCACCCGTAGCGATGCTTAAGTCCGTCAGAATTATGTTAGCAATTGCCGCATTTTATGATTATGAAATATGGCAGATGGATGTCAAAACTGCATTCCTGAATGGATTTCTGGAAGAAGAGTTGTATATGGTACAACCAGAAGGTTTTGTCGATCCAAAAGGAGCTAACAAAGTATGCAAACTCCAGCGATCCATTTATGGACTGGTGCAAGCATCTCGGAGTTGGAATAAACGCTTTGATAGTGTGATCAAAGCATTTGGCTTTATACAGACTTTTGGAGAAGCCTGAATTTACAAGAAAGTGAGTGGGAGCTCTGTAGCATTTCTGATATTATATGTGAATGACATATTGCTAATTGGAAATGATATAGAATTTCTGGATAGGATAAAGGGATACTTGAATAAAAGTTTTTCGATGAAAGACCTCGGGGAAGCTGCATACATATTAGGCATAAAGATCTATAGAGATAGATCAAAATGCTTAATTGGACTTTCACAATGCACATACCTTGACAAAATTTTGAAGAAGTTCAAGATGGATCAAGCAAAGAAAGGGTTCTTGCCTGTGCTACAAGGTGTAAAGTTGAGTAAGACCCAATGCCCGACCAATGCAGAAGATAGAGAGAAAATGAAAGATGTTCCCTATGCTTCAGCCATAGGCGTTATCATGTATGCAATGCTGTGTACCAGACCTGATCTGTGCCTTGCTATAAGTTTAGCAGGGAGGTACCAAAGTAATCCTGGATTGGATCACTGGACAGCGGTCAAGAACATCCTGAAATACCTGAAAAGGACTAAGGATATGTTTCTCGTATATGGAGGTGACAAAGAGCTCACCGTAAGAGGTTACGTTGATGCAAGCTTTGACACTGATCCGGACGATTCTAAATCGCAAACCGGATACGTGTTTACTTTAAACGGTGGAGCTGTCAGTTGGTGCAGTTCTAAACAAAGCGTCGTAGCGGGATCTACATGTGAAGCGGAGTACATAGCTGCTTCGGAAGCAGCAAACGAAGGAGTCTGGATGAAGGAGTTCATATCCGATCTAGGTGTCATACCTAGTGCATCGGGTCCAATGAAAATCTTCTGTGACAATACTGGTGCAATTGCCTTGGCAAAGGAATCCAGATTTCACAAAAGAACCAAACACATCAAGAGACGCTTCAACTCCATCCGGGATTTAGTCCAGGTGGGAGACATAGAGATTTGCAAGATACATACGGATCTGAATGTTGCAGACCCGTTGACTAAGCCTCTTCCACGAGCAAAACATGATCAGCACCAAGGCTCCATGGGTGTTAGAATCATTACTGTGTAATCTAGATTATTGACTCTAGTGCAAGTGGGAGACTGAAGGAAATATGCCCTAGAGGCAATAATAAAGTTATTATTTATTTCCTTGCATCATGATAAATGTTTATTATTCATGCTAGAATTGTATTAACCGGAAACATAATACATGTGTGAATACATAGACCAACAGAGTGTCACTAGTATGCCTCTACTTGACTAGCTCGTTAATCAAAGATGGTTATGTTTCCTAACCATGAACAAGGAGTTGTTATTTGATTAACGAGGTCACATCATTAGTAGAATGATCTGATTGACATGACCCATTCCATTAGCTTAGCACCCGATCATTTAGTATGTTGCTATTGCTTTCTTCATGACTTATACATGTTCCTATAACTATGAGATTATGCAACTCCCGTTTACCGGAGGAACACTTTGGGTACTACCAAACGTCACAACGTAACTGGGTGATTATAAAGGAGTACTACAGGTGTCTCCAATGGTAGATGTTGGGTTGGCGTATTTCGAGATTAGGGTTTGTCACTCCGATTGTCGGAGAGGTATCTCTGGGCCCTCTCGGTAATGCACATCACATAAGCCTTGCAAGCACTGCAACTAATATGTTAGTTGTGAGATGATGTATTACGGAACGAGTAAAGAGACTTGCCGGTAACGAGATTGAACTAGGTATTGGATACCGACGATCGAATCTCGGGCAAGTAACATACCGATGACAAAGGGAACAACGTATGTTGTTATGCGGTCTGACCGATAAAGATCTTCGTAGAATATGTAGGAGCCAATATGGGCATCCAGGTCCCGCTATTGGTTATTGACCGGAGACGTGTCTCGGTCATGTCTACATTGTTCTCGAACCGTAGGGTCCGCACGCTTAACGTTACGATGACAGTTATTATGAGTTTATGCATTTTGATGTACCGAAGGTTGTTCGGAGTCCCGGATGAGATCACGGACATGACGAGGAGTCTCGAAATGGTCGAGACGTAAAGATTGATATATTGGAAGCCTATGTTTGGGCACCGGAAGTGTTCCGGGTGAAATCGGGATTTTACCGGATTACCGGGAGGGTTACCGGAACCCCCCGGGAGGCAAATGGGCCTATTGGGCCTTAGTGGAAAAGAGAGAAGGGGCAGCCCACAGGCTAGCCGGCCGAACCCCCCTTCCCTAGTCCTATTAGGACTAGGAGAAGGGGCCGGCCCCCCTCTCTTCTCTTTCTCCCGAAGAGTCCTATTAGGAATAGGATTTGGGGGAAGGAGTCCTACTCCCGGTAGGAGTGGGACTCCTCCCTGCGCCTCCCTCCTAGCCGGCCGACCCCCTTGCCCCTGGTCCTTTATATACGGGGGCAGGGGCACCCCATAGACACACAACTTGATCCTTGAGATCGTTCCTTAGCCGTGTGCGGTGCCCCCTGCCACCAAATTCCACCTCGATCGTACCGTTGTAGTGCTTAGGCGAAGCCCTGCGTCGGTAGTACATCAAGATCGTCATCACGCCGTCGTGCTGACGGAACTCTTCCTCGACGCTTTGCTGGATCGGAGCCCGAGGAACGTCATCGAGATGAACGTGTGCTAAGAACTCGGAGGTGCCGGAGTAACGGTGCTTGGATCGGTCGGATCGGGAAGAAGACGTACGACTACTTCCTCTACGTTGTGTGATCGCTTCCGCAGTCGGTCTGCATTGGTACATAGACAACACTCTCCCCTCTCGTTGCTGTGCATCACCATGATCTTGCGTGTGCGTAGGAATTTTTTTGAAATTACTGCGTTCCCCAACAGTTATCGCCGCTATAAAAGTGATCATGAAACTTTTGCTCTAATTGCGACCATAAGAGAATTGAGCCATGTGGTAAAGCAGCAAACCATGAAAATGCGGTACCAGTTAAAGATAATGGAAATAAACGCACTTTCAATTCTTCTATGGAACCTGCTTCACCCAACTGTGCTAGATACTGACTCACATGCTCCCAAGTTGTTTTCCTACCCTCACCACTAAATTTAACAAAATCAGGAACCTTATAACCTTGAGGGTAAGAAATTGCATCGAAGTGTTCAGGATAAGGCTTTTGGTACACACGACTCTTTACTTTCGGCTCATTTCCGAAAGTTTCTAGAAACATCTTATGCAAATCCTCCCTTAATTTAGCTAAAATTGGATCTGAGGTAGATGAAGATGTTTGTGGCAATGACATAGGACCAACCTGAGTACTAGCTATTGGTGCAACTTGTGGGATGGGTGCCGAACCATAATTTGGCGGAAGACCAAACATGCCTGCGCCTATGGGTGGTGTGACAAAGTGATTCATCGTTGATGCCGAATTGGGCACACTCATAATAGGATTAGATTATGTAGGTGTAGCCATAAGCTGGTTGGTTTGAGTAGGGTAAAAATTCAACGGCATATTATATTGTTGTTGCATAGGTGGTGCCGAGAAATAGGTAAAATTGGACTAGGGTCTTCAGATATACCAACAGTACCACTACATGATGCAGGCATATTTTTCTGAGCATTAGCACTAGCCACAAAAGAATTGTATGCCATCACATTACCCTTACTAACAAGACTTTCAATCACAGCCACTTGCTCTGGAGAAAAAACTTTACTCACAGTGATTAGATCTTGTTCGTTGATGAGGGGAGGAAAATTGGTGTTTCCAACCGGAGTGATGTTGCCTTGACGGTCCTTCTTGAAACTTGAAAGAAACGCTTCCAAATCCTCCTCCTCGCGCTTCTTCTTGAGCGCCTCAAAAGCCTCTTCACTCTGCTTCTTGCGCGCTTCGTAGGCTTGGCGATGTTCATCCGATAGTTCATCAAGACCGGGCTTAATGATGTTATCGGCGTCAACTTCTGAGGGCTTGGGGAGATTAGACATGGTTGATGATGATTCTTGATCTTTCGTCCCCAGAGGAGTCGCCAAAAAGTGTGTTCGCACACGAACACGTCACCGTGTACCTCCAACGGCGAGGGTGATGCACCGCAGCTCACATCGAAGGAGACCCGTCCGGAAGCGTGGTACGCAAGCAATCCGGCGGGTGCTTTTCAGGACCCGAAACCCCACGCGCCCGGGAGGGACCCCATCTGGACGTGCGGCGGCTATGGGCTGCCCTAGGTCGGTTCGCCCGCCCCTAGAGCCTCGAGGATCGCTGCCCTTCAACACGAAGAACGAACGAAGAACGAGAGAGAAAGAACAAGGGGGGGATGTAAAACTAGGGTAAAAAGTAGATGTGTTTTGCGATTGTGTGTTGTTCAATCAGCCGTCACCTCTCATATATTTATGAGGCGGCTGGACTTCCCGTACAAGAAAAGGACTAAAAATTCCGTCCAAAACCCCAAAAACCCTAACCTAACTCGGACAGGAATCTTTGGTAATTTCCCGGACCAACTCGGTCTCACCGATTAGTTTGCTTCGGTCCCACCGAGTGAACGTTGCAAACTTTCTGTAATTTTTCGGATCAACTCGGTCTCACCGAGTCAATCAACTCGGTCGGTCCGAATGACTCTGCAGCTTCTATTTCCGACCTTGTTTTGTCTCCACAGGTTGCATACGACCTCCGATTTAGACGTTCTTTATATCAAAATCGATTGTTTCGACGATATGAAGACAATCCGTCTAGAAACGTTTCCCATATGAGGCCATCTTGGGGGCGTAATCAGCCGAATAGTATTCTGAATACAAAATCTGAGTACTTCGAACACAACTTCAGCCTTAGAGATGAGACCGGATGACTATGGCCCAAATATCAAAGTTTTTCCTTTTGACGATACGGAACTTTCTCACTTTGAGCACTTCTCTATTTGAGGCCATCTTAATTAAGTTCTTGGCCGTGCCAAAATCTTGTGTCAACAGATAGATCTTGCGTGATCGTAGGAATTCATTTGAAATACTGCATTCCCCAACAGTAACTCATGTGTTTGTCGCCACCATTTCTCTGCGATCCCAACAACTACATGCAAGGTGCGACTGCCACCGCTGCAACCATCTAGTCGATTGAAGCCATTGTCCATAGTTTGCATCTCATTGTCGAAGTCAACCATCGGATCTGGAGAGAGGAACCCTCTCGAAGATGTTTTGGTGGCACGCAATTGGCTGCGAGGCTGTTGCCACAAGCCAGAGTGGTCACCACAAGGACAAACACTAAAGGCGGAGCACACCACGCTGACTACCACCTCATCAGAGAGAGCCCTAACCAGGCCCAATGGCCACCATTATCATAATTAGAGCATGAAAGGCAAATCTATACCACCACCGGGGCGCCCATAGTGGACCCGTCAATGAACTGATCGTATATGGCCAAGCACCGCTGCCATGCCCCGACTGCAACTATTGCTATTGCTGGCTAGGTAGCCACCCATACGTCATTGTTGCAAGGGGAGACAACCACATCACGCTACCATGACTTCCATATTCTGGGTCGCCGTCGCCCCACACGACACCGCCATTGAAAAGACCCCCACCACCGTCCAGTAGTAGGGTCGGCCGCCACCGCGGTGCAAGATGTCGACAATAACAGAGGTAGGAGTCATGTCGGTGTTGGCTACGGGGCGCTAGGGTTGGCCCCTGGTGTCATCTAGGGAACACCGTTGGGGGTACTTGGTGCTACCTTTTTATGATGTTGTTCTCTGTCAATTTTACATATTGTTGATATCTATGCACAAATGGCTATAAATCATTGCTGTATGTATGAATGTTTCTGCCATTGCATTGGCACACACAATGTGACCTACATCACACACAGTTAAAGCAGGGGAAACATGTGCAATGTAGGGGCACAAAGCGCGTGATTTGAAGCTAATCAATTGTAGGCGATGTGGTGCAACACACACGATCGGTTTGCCAATGTCATGTAGGATTGGACCCCCATCGCAACGGAGCTTCCGAAAAAGTTGTGTACGTCATGACCCCACATCATAGAGAGTTGACACTCCGTTTAGGATGCGATCCTCACATAAGCAATAAGCTATTTGTGAAGGACATTGGCTAGCCCTGTTCGCGATGAGCGTATCTGTAGTAGCACATATTCTTAGAAAGTTAGAAGTCCATTTGAATACCCATACACAAGCACGCTATAGTGCCGAGCAAATTACCGGTTCGTGGACAATAACTATTTATTTCCGGGTTTTCTAAAACAGTCGACTAAGAATTAACCAAGTCTCAGCCGACTGCTCAACCGTTGAATCTTTTGCATGCAAATTTGTGCTGGACTGAGCATTTTTTCCCACCGTTTGCAATATGTTGTCATACCTGTTGCAACATCTGTCATTGCTGGTTGTAGCATGTCCTCTCACCATTCACAACATCTTCCATCCTCGTTCATAGCACGTGGTCTTGATGTCGCTTGAAGCTACATCGGTATTTCCCCAAAAAGGAAGGGATGATGCAGCCCAGCGGTGGTAGGTATTTCCCTCAGATGTGAAACCAAGGTTATCAAACCATTAGGAGAACCAAGCAACAAAACGTAAACAACACCTGCACACAAATAACAACTACTCGCAACCCGACGTGTAAAAGGGTTGTCAATCTCTTTCGGGTAGCGGCGCCCCAAGATGGGCAAACGGACATGAGAGAGTTGTAAATATTGATAGATAGAACACCAAAAAATAAATTGAAGCAAGGTACTTTTGTATTTTTTTGGTTTAGTAGATCCGAAAATAAAAGCAAAGGAAAATAGATCGCAAAGGCAAATAATATGAGAAAGAGACCCGTGGGCCGTAGGTTTCACTAGTGGCTTCTCTCAAGAAAATAACAAACGGTGGGAAAACAAATTACTGTTGGCCAATTGATAGAACTTCAGATACTCATGACGATATCCAGGCAATGATCATTACATAGGCATCACGTCCAAGATTAGTAGACAGACTCCTGCCTGCATCTACTACTATTACTCCACACATCGACCGCTATCCAGCATGCATCTAGTGTATTAAGTTCATGGAGAAACGGAGTAATGCAATAAGAACGATGACATGATGTAGACAAGATCTATCTATGTAGAGATAGACCCCATCGTTTTATCCTTAGTAGCAACGATACATACGTGTCGGTTCCCCTTCTGTCACTGGGATCAAGCATCGTAAGATCGAACCCACTACAAAGCACCTATTTCCATTGCAAGATAAATAGATCAAGTTGGCCAAACAAAACCCAAATATCGGAGAAGAAATACGAGGCTATAAGCAATCATGCATAAAAGAGATCAAATAAACTCAAATACTTTCATGGATATAAGAAGATAGATCTGATCATAACTCAAAGTTCATCAGATCCCAACAAACACACCGCAAAAAGAGTTACATCATATGGATCTCCAAGAGACCATTGTATTGAGAATCAAACGAGAGAGAGGAAGCCATCTAGCTACTAACTACGGACCCGAAGGTCTACAAAGAACTACTCACGCATCATCGAAGAGGCACCAATGGAGGTGGTGAACCCCATCTGTGATGGTGTCTAGATTGGATCTGGTGGTTATGGACTCTGCGGCGGCTGGAATTGATTTTCGTTGACTCCCCTAGGGTTTCTGGAATATTGGGATATTTATAGAGCAAAGAGGCGGTCAGAGGGGCACCTAAGGTGGGCACAATCGACAAGGGCGCGCATGGGCCTCCTGGCGCGCCCTGGTGGATTGTGCTCTCCTCGAAGAACCTTCAGGCGTTGCCTTGGCCCATTAGGTGTATTCTGGTCCATAAAAAATCTCCGTAAAGTTTCGTGGCATTTGGACTCCGTTTGGTATTGATGTTCTGCGATATAAAAAACATGCAAAAAAAATAGCAACTGGCACTTGGCACTATGTCAATAGGTTAGTACCAAAAATGACATAAAATGACTATAAAATGATTATAAGACATCCAATATTGATAATATAACAGCATGGAACAATAAAAAATTATAGATACGTTGGAGACGTATCAGGTCTCACCGGTCGCAACATCCACCATTGATAGTTGTAGCATGTAGTCACACCGGTTGCAACGTCTGTGTTGTTGCTTGCAAAACTGCTTGCAACATTTGTCGTCGACGTTTTTAGTATCTAACTATGTCGCTTGTAGCACACAATTACGTCGATGTCACTCAACTGAGTTCTAGCCACACTCATTCTTTTCCTCCCTTTCTTGTACATCGATGACATGAACACACCTTAACATGCTACATGTGGTTAAGAGTTAAGTAGAAGGCATCCAGTGTCTCATTATCAAAGTCTTCTAGCCATTTGTAGATCCCAAGAAAGGCCTCGAATGAAACTAGGAGGCAACTAATTAATCAAGATTCTTCCATGGACGAAGGTCTCACGTCAAACAAACTAAGAAGACCTAGCTAAAGAGGGCAAGAAAGGATCCAAGTCTCGTTTCTTTATAGGTGAAAATTTAGCCACCATCTTGCATGTCACGGGGAAAGGCATTGGAAGGAACCAGGAGATAGCTAGTTAATCAAGATTCTTGCATTGAATGGATCAAGATCTCTTGTCAAATAAACTAGAGACACCTAAAGAGGGACGGAGAGTCCCCAAGTCTCATTTCTTGTACAAATAAAAAGCCTTATAAATTACCTTGAGGATGCATTCATCTCACCATAACTCACTAAGGAAGCTCGGTTAGTCACCATGGATAGGACTAGATTAGCAACACTTAGCCTCCTCGTAGTTCTCCTAAGAATTGGCTTGACGAGCGTGGGTTCAGCAAAGGCCAATGCTGAGGGAAGTGGTGAGGGAGAGGGAGAGGATGGCGTATTCGTGAATAGCGGAGGTGGGGGTTCAGGGAGTAGCACCGGGTCCGCCGAGAAAGGCCCCGACAGAGGGTCCACATGCAGTCGTTGGAGGTGGTGGAGCCGGCGGTGACGGTGGACCAAATAGTGGAAGTGGATATGGCCGTGGATCCGGCAAAATCTCAGGCTCTACCGAGAAGAGTTATCTTTATCGTGGATACGTTGCGGCTGGCGGCAATGGCGGAGGTGGCAGCGGCGGACAAGCCAGAGGTAACCCAAGATCCAACAACAATGGGGGAAGTGTTGGCTCTGGCTCTGGTACTAGTTCCGGCACAAGCTATCAGATCAATTCTTGGGAAGCGAATGCCAATGGTAATGGTGGTGGCCAAGGCAATGGTCAAAATGGCGGGAGCGGTGGCAGCGAAGGTGGTGGATCTGGATACGGTGATGCAAAGCCTTGAAACCAACTGCAATTAGTCAATCTCAGATGTTGGTTCCCCTATTACAAGTTATAAGGTCAGTTCTCTTTTATTTCTACCATTTTAAGCTTTAATTCTTTAATTAGTAAGAAGCAATAAAGGGGTTATTTTGGTTGAGAAAGTATTTTTGGTGAAACAATGAGCAGAGTGTCCTTGCTGTATGGTGGGTTGGTGTGCGCTCCTGTCCTCTTTGTTGGATCACCAAATGTATTCAAGGTTGTATTTCTACCATTTTTTGCGGGGATATTTCTATCATTTTTTATGATTTGTTGTTTCTGATTTCGACTCTGGCACAAGCATGTCCTCCTTGTGGGACAGGGAGTAATTCTATGTGTGTGTGTGTGCTGCATGCTTCGGTGCTAAATTTGCATCATAATTTGATATTTATTAATCCAAGCTTATCAAATTTTCTTTCTCAATGTTTAGTGGACAGAGGATGGAAAGAGGGTTCAGTGTGCAACCGAGATACCTTTTCTGGGTTTAGGGTTGTGAATAAATTGGTCATGACTCATGACCCATGGAAGTGATGTGATGGAAGGCTGATAAAATTTGTTCGTATTGAAATCGTACAGAGAATGTCGTACATGTAGCAAGGTTCTTTTCAATTTGATTTTCTTCTAGAGTTAGCTAGTTCAGAGTATGAACTTCAGAGCAGACCTAGCTATATATCGATCTAAAATGATCAAGCATGCATCACACCCACTTGTAATGCACATGTGTATCATTCAGTCGATTACTTTCTCAAACTTGTTTTTGTTTGAAATGGCAGTTATCCTGCATTCATTAAGAAGAAAAGAGTTGCTCAGTTAATTAGGGAAAATCGAGCGGAAACCAGATTGCCCAGTTGATTATGGAAAATCGGGCGAAAAACATCACAACCGCTGAGCGGCACACACATGAAACCCCCCACACACCACTTCAATTAGGACCTCGTCGAGACAGTGGGCAAGTATCATCGTCATCACTCCTCCCCTAGAGGTGTCATCGCCATACCTAAACCTTGAGAAAACGACTCCGACTTCACCGTAGGCGGTTGTCGACTCAACACACACTGCAAAGTCCATGTGAAGATGTATGAAGATCCGCGCCAAAAATCAGCCACCTGCGACCAGACAGCGCAACTCTGACTATGATGGAGCCATGAAGGACAAAACCAGGCACGGCTGGCGCCGCAGAAGATCGCCAAACAGATCGCCTACAGCCAGTCATCGTATACCACAGAGGCCCCGCCACTGCAGCTTCGACTTCTCGGCATCAAACAAACCGACGCAATTCCGCGAACACGCCAGAGAAGAGCCGACTACCTCAACCAGTGTCGCGTTGCCGACATCACTCCCATCACCATCGTTGCCACAGAAGCCTGAATACCACAATCGCCGCCATTCACCTATCCCGCTTGCCGATGCCGAGCTCCGAAACGAAGCCCCCAAGAGGGAAGAACGACACCAAGGCGCCGCCATCGTCCGATCACACAAGATCAAGGGTTCCCCCTGGAGAGGCCGTGATGGCCGGATCCGTGCAGGAGGGGTGCGGAAGCAATGCAACAATGCCTCCAAGAAGGTTGACTACGGCCTGCCACCATCGCTGGTCCGACACAAGGCCGAGACAGGGTTCTCACCCAAACTCCCTCAGCACCTCAGTTGCAGATCATCCCACACCGGCGCCAACAAAAGCCCACCAATCACTGTCACACCATCTGAGCTGGCCATCAATGAAGAAGCATCGAGATCCGCTGCAACCAACCGCACCATGCGGAGACCACCAATAGCCAACCTCCACCACAAGGCGCCAGGTCCATCCACAGTCGTCTGAACATAGAACCACTGGACGCAGCGCGAGCCACTGTTCCCTGCCGAGCACCATGCCGACAACGGACCAAAGAGCACTGCCCGAGGCCAAGAACCACCATGGTTCCGAGCCGTGGCCAAGCATCAGATGCACCTACATGCCCCATGCACGCCACCGCGGCTTTCGGAGACCAGATCTGCCGCATCCACAGCCAGAGGCGCCCTTCATTGCCAACTTGGCTCTCCACTCAACACCTGAACCGCAGCACCCGAACCCCTTGTGCGCCAGTGTCGTACCCCCGTGGCCGCTCGCCCAGAACAGCAAAACTATGTAGGCGAACTATAGCGGGTTTATGTGATGGTTTCATGCTGCAGCGTTCTAGGTCGCAAGCATGGGCTCGAACGTGTCCGTTGTTTTTGTTGATGTGTTCTTCTCGTGTTACAATAAGACAACGGATTTTACTGGTAATGTTCTAACCCCAAGTGTTGGAAGGTTTGAGTGGTGTTATATTGGGTGTGTTCTTCAGTCTGCCTTCGTGGTCTCACGGACCCATTATTTGGGAGTAGTCCACATGGTTCGAAAATTTTGTGATGATTTTCACCTGAGTTCCATAAATAAACTGAGAACTTCTCTTCTTCTTAATTAATTGATGAGACAAATATTTTGGCTTCGCTTCAGAAAAATAAATAATGAAAGAATCATCATATCATATGATACAACAACTACACAATGTAAAACATGGTACTTACACTAGAGATTATAAGGAAAACAGAGAGATACCTGTAAACGTGCTATGGTTAGACAATCCAACAAAATCTTACTTTTTAAAAAGACACCCAAAGAGCATCTTCTTACTTCGATGGTACCCCGCCTGTTGGAGACTTCCAAGTAGGTGTGGGGGTGGGGGTGGGGGGTGGGGGGTCGCAAGCCATATGCGCCATTGACAACGGCGGAGAGGACGGAGATAGTGGGTGAAAGAGTGTTCAATAGTAATAAAAAGTTGACAGTATTGTCTAATATGCTTTGAGGATTCTAAATGATATATTAGACATGGTAGATATTAATCTACAAGAATGTATATGTCCCAATAAAATGCACATGCAATTAACTAGGTTGCCAAAAAAATAGTGCAAAGAGTATGTAAATACACTTTAGCTATATTTAAGTCAACCAAAAATTAATTTTGGGTCGGTAAATTTTGGGCCAATGATTTCTTCTTTAAGATTTGTCTACCTTTTTTCTGGGTTGGTCTGTGTGTTGTTTTGGGCAGTTTTTTTACTGACCACATATTTGGGTCAGTCAATTCTTTAATGGCCCGAAACCCATTCCAATGTGACATAGCCTTCCTCTTCCTGCTTTGTTTTTTCTTTTTTATGCATTTTTCCCTTGTATTTACTAGTTGGTCTTTATTTTCTTTGTGGGTATTTTTAGGATGTTAGGTGAGCATAAATATATACATACAGATACTATATAATATGTGCCGAAATTTCAATATCATATGTTTATTCTTTGCATATTACAGAAAGTGCAATTTCGTTGCAAAATTTGTGCAAGTTACTTTTGTTATTTCTTTCTTCTTAAAGGGATTTACCAACGCCACTAATTCATTATTTATTACAAAACTTCATTATTTTGAATCTGTTTTAGTTTTTAATTCATTCCCATTCTACTTTAAGAGTAAATACCAATGCCAATAATTATCTGTACTTCGGTATTGTTTTTTTTGAGAAAAATCACTTTTATATGATTATTCTTGCATATTGCAAAAATCCACAATTGTTATGTATAGTTTGTGCAAATTTAGTCATTGTTTCCTTTAGATTTTTTTTTCATTTTCTTTCTTCTTAAATTGTAATATCAATGCCACTAATTCGTTCTTGTTTAGAAAATTTAAATATTTTTAGTTTGTTTCATTTTTTTTCATTTTCTTTCTTCTTATAGGGTAATACCAATGTAACTAATTTTCATTACATCTTAGTAAACATTTTTTTGTGATATTTCACTATTATATGCTTATTCTTGCATATTGTAGAAAAACATATTTTTTGTGTCCATACTGTGCAAATTTTATCATTATTTTATTTTATTGTTTTCACTTTCTTTCTCATTAAAATGGTAATCTAAATGCCACTAATTCATTACTTCTTAGAAAATATATTTTTTATTTTTGTGTGTGTAAGTATAAATGCAAATACTAAATAATATGTGTGTAAATTATAGTAGAGTGCGAAAATTGCACTATCATATGCTTATTATTTGTATTTTTCAGAAAAATTAATTTCTGTGCAAAGTTGTGTGCAAGTTTTTATTTTTTATATCTTCTTAAAGGATTTCATTCTTTCTTAAAAAACTACACTATTTTATTTTCTTTTAGTTTTTATTTTATTTTTCTAAAAGGGTAATACCAATGCCACAAATTCTCACTTTTTTAGAAAAAATCATTCTGTTATTTAATATTAGATTTTATTTCATTTTCTTGTTTTGTTTTACTTTCCATTTTGTTTTTTTGTAAGGGTAATACCGATGTCATTGATCCATTAGGCATACATAGTGCCGAAATCTCTCACACAAGGTGGGTCTGGGGAAGGGAATTTCTAGACGACCTTACCCTTGCATAATATTCTGCAAGGAAGAAAACATCCTTTTTGCATAAATTTCACTATTAAGTGCTTATTTTTGCATATTATAATAAAACATTTTATGTGGGAATTGTGGGAATTTGTTTTTCCTATTTGTTTTAATATTTTATTTTCTTTCTTCTTAAATATGAATGCCACTAATTCATTCCTGCCTAGAATTGTTTTTTCCTTAAATTCCACTCCTATGTGTATTCTTGCACAAATGCACAATTTTGTGTAAATTGTGTGCAATTTTTATTTTTTTGTGCATTAACTATTTCGTTTTCAATTAGAAACTTCTTTTTTTCTTTTTTTTCCTGTTCATCAACGGGTTGTTGTTTTGTGCTGGCCCAAGAAGTGTTGTGGGCTTCTGTTGGTTTTGTACGGAAAAAGGCTTAAGTTGTGCTATAACACTGACATTTGTTAGAAATCGATTAACCCAAATCCTAAAATCAGGCAACTACCCCGTAGCTAGTCCCGCATAAAAGAAAGCCTTCAGTTTTGGCAAAGATAATAGAAGTGCAGTGACTAGGGTCATCAGATCAAGAGAAGCGTTAATAGGAAAGTTGTCATGTGATTTTCTAGAGGTTCAGATTTCTGAATCAGACTTGTTGGAATCTTATGTCAAATTAGTCTAAAAGTTGTCATTGAATATTTGGAAGACTAGAACACGAGAAATTATGGTGTGTTGATCTTTTTTTTTCTTTCTAGAATCCATGATCCATGTTTTTGATAGCCAATATGTCTGAGGGCTCATCTTTTAAAATTTTGGAACACAGACCAATTGTGAAATACCTACCACATTGGTTTCTAGTTCCGACAATGTTCAAAGAGTAAAGTGTGAATATCCATGAATAAAGCAAAAGTGTTTCCAGAGATTCCGAAATACCGGAGAAAATTGAAATATTCGATATCTGAATATGGTGCATATACACATTCCCTCGTATTTATTGAAATGAGAGCACCTCCAAATCCTCCAAGCAAGGAATGGGAGTACGTTCTCCTCTAATCATGTGGATCATTCGCATTTAGCAACAAACAGAAGCACGATGGCCTACCTGCAGGATGCGATATTTTGCCTTCAAGAGAACGCGTCAGCGGTGTGTAGTGTACCAGCAATAGTTTGTATGTTCAATCATTGGTATAATTGTCCACATCAGCAGTCGACAGCACATTATACATACTTTTCAATAGGGTGTATGTTAAGCGTATGTTAAATAACTAGGCGGGTCCACTAAATGTTGAAGAAATGAACAGACTTGCCTCGGAGCTTGTGCCTGGACCCTGGAGCGTTGGTTCAGATTCATACGATTCCATTCTCTCTCTTCTTTTATTATATGCCATGTCATCAAAATAGTTTAGATGGCAATTTAACCAACGGTAATCATACCACTGTTGGAGATGCCCTCAGTTTTCACATATACTGCAGTATTCAACATTCGTCAGTTTATTTATTATCTAATCAAAGATTGGCACGCCGGCACTCCATCATTCGCTCTGTCTATTTTTTTTTATTTTTTTTGAGAATCATTCGCTCTGTCTAAATGTGCAGAGGAAACAAGGACGGGGACGAGCTCTACACGCGGCGCCGCCGCAGGCCTCCACAGTTTTCTTTTTTGAGGTCGCGTGTTCTGAGCGCTGTCTGCATTCGGCGTCCATCGGCTTTGGTCCAACCGTTAAATCTTGTTTGAAGGGCCGAGGCCTAGTTTGGTGCGGAGGCCCACACCGTGTTGCTGCTGCTCTGGGTTGGGCTGCGCTGAAAAAAATACCTGGGAATACTACAAAGGAATAAAAAAACCTGGGCCGACGCATTGAAAAAACGTTTGTGCGGTGAGCGTGGATCGAACACGCGACCTTCAGATCTTCAGTCTGACGCTCTCCCAACTGAGCTATCCCCGCTGTTACAACTTTGGGTACTTAAAACTTATTGGTGATTAGTACTCTCTCCGTCCGGAAATACTTATTATCAAAATAAATAAAATGGGATGTATCTCGATGTAAAAAGCAACATCAACTCCTATTTGATGACTTATGCATCAGTTTTAGTTATTGAGAAGCTTCTAGACCTTTTTGGGCGTTTTTCCTTCTTTTTTCGTTTTCTGTTTTTTCAGGTCGTGGTATTTTCCTGTTTATGTTTTTCTGTTTAATTTTAGTTTTTTCCCTTTTTTCTTAATTTCCATTTTTTCAAATTTGTGAATGTGTTTCAGATTCGCAAACTTTTTCAAACTCATGAACTATTCAATAATTCGTGAACTTCTTTTCCAAACCCATGAACTATTCTCAAATTCGTGAAGTTTTCCAATAATTTTGAACTTTTTCCAAAATTATGAACTTTTCCCTGAATTTTTTTGAATATTTTTCAAATTCATGAACTTTTTTTCCAAATTCGTGGAACTTTTTCCATACTTATGTGAAGTTTTTTTTAAAAATGTGTTTTTTTAAATTTCATGAACTTTTTTAAAAAGAAAGGTCAACGGTCTCATATTCAAAGGACAACCGTGAAGGAAATATGCCCTAGAGGCAATAATAAAGTTATTATTATTTATTTCCTTATATCATGATAAATGTTTATTATTCATGCTAGAATTGTATTAAGCAGAAACATAATACATGTGTGAATACATAGACAAACTTATTGTCACTAGTATGCCTCTACTTGATTAGCTCGTTAATCAAAGATGGTTATGTTTTCTAACCATGAACAAAGTGTTGTTATTTGATTAACGAGGTCACATCATTAGTAGAATGATCTGATTGACATGACCCATCCCATTAGCTTAGCACCCGATCGTTTAGTATGTTGCTATTGCTTTCTTCATGACTTATACATGTTCCTATGACTATGAGATTATGCAACTCCCGTTACCGGAGGAACACTTTGTGTGCTACCAAACGTCACAATGTAACTGAGTGATTATAAAGGAGCTCTACAGGTGTCTCCAAAGGTAGATGTTGGGTTGGCGTATTTCGAGATTAGGATTTGTCACTCCGATTGTCGGAGAGGTATTTCTGGGCCCTCTCGGTAATGCACATCACATAAGCCTTGCAAGCATTGCAACTAATGAGTTAGTTGCGGAATGATGTATTACAGAACGAGTAAAGAGACTTACCTGTAACGAGATTGAACTAGGTATTGGATACCGACGATCGAATCTCGGGCAAGTAACATACCGATGACAAAGGGAACAACGTATGTTGTTATGCGGTCTGACCGATAAAGATCTTCGTAGAATATGTAGGAGCCAATATGGGCATCCAGGTCCCGCTATTGGTTATTGACCGGAGATCTGTCTCAGTCATGTCTACATTGTTCTCGAACCGTAGGGTCCGCACGCTTAACGTTACGATGATAGTTATTATGAGTTTATGCATTTTGATGTACCGAAGTTAGTTTGGAGTCCCGGATGTGATCATGGACATGACGAGGAGTCTCGAAATGGTCGAGACATAAAGATTGATATATTGGACGGCTATATTCGGACACCGGAAGTGTTTCGGGTGATTTCGGAGAAAACCGGAGAGCTGGAGGGTTACCGGAACCCTACCGGGAGAAGTACTGGGCCATATGGGCCTTAGTGGAGAGAGAGAGGGGCTGCAAGAGGTGGGCCGCGCGCCACCTCCTCCCTGGTCCAAATTGGACTAGGAGAGGGGGGCGGCGCCCCCCCTTTCCTTCTCCCACTCCACCTCTTTCCCCCTCCTAGTAGGAGTCCTACTCCTACTAGGAGGAGGACTCCTCCTTGGCGCGCCACACCTGGCCGGACGGCCTCCTCCCCTTGCTCCTCTAGACACACAAGTTGATCTTTGAGATCGTTCCTTAGCCGTGTGCGGTGCCCCCTGCCACCATATTCCACCTCGATTATATTGTAGCAGTGCTTAGGCGAAGCCCTGCGACGGTAGTACATCAAGATCGTCACCACGCCGTCATGCTGACGGAACTCCTCCCCGACGCTTTGCTAGATCGGAGCCCGGGGATCGTCATCGAGCTGTACGTGTGCTAAGAACTCGGAGGTGCCGGAGTAACGGTGCTTGGATCGGTCGAATCGGGAAGACGTATGACTACTTCCTCTATGTTGTGTCAACGCTTCCGCAGTCGGTCTGCGTGGGTACGTAGACAACACTCTCCCCTCTCGTTGCTGTGCATCACCATGATCTTGCGTGTATGTAGGAATTTTTTTGAAATTACTACGTTCCCCAACAGTGGCATCCGAGCCTAGGTTTTATGGTTTGATGTTATATGCACGAGTAGAACACAAGTGACTTGTGGGCGATATAAGTGTTGGGGAACGCAGTAATTTCAAAAAAATTCCTACGCACACGCAAGATCATGGTGATGCACAGCAACGAGAGGGGAGAGTGTTGTCTACGTACCAACGCAGACCGACTGCGGAAGCGATCACACAACATAGAGGAAGTAGTCGTACGTCTTCTTCCCGATCCGACCGATCCAAGCACCGTTACTCCGGCACCTCCGAGTTCTTAGCACACGTTCAGCTCGATGACGTTCCTCGGGCTCCGATCCAGCAAAGCGTCGAGGAAGAGTTCTGTCAGCACGACGGCGTGATGACGATCTTGATGTACTACCGACGCAGGGCTTCGCCTAAGCACTACAACGGTACGATCGAGGTGGAATTTGGTGGCAGGGGGCACTGCACACGGCTAAGGAGCGATCTCAAGGATCAAGTTGTGTCTATGGGGTGCCCCCTGCCCCCGTATATAAAGGACCAGGGGCAAGGGGGTCGGCCGGCTAGGAGGGAGGTGCAGGGAGGAGTCCCACTCCTACCGGGAGTAGGACTCCTTCCCCCAAATCCTATTCCTAATAGGACTCTTCGGGAGAAAGAGAAGAGAGGGGGGCCGGCCCCTTCTCCTAGTCCTAATAGGACTAGGGAAGGGGGGTTCGGCCGGCTAGCCTGTGGGCTGCCCCTTCTCTCTTTTCCACTAAGGCCCAATAGGCCCATTTGCCTCCCGGGGGGTTCCGGTAACCCTCCCGGTAATCCGGTAAAATCCCGATTTCACCCGGAACACTTCCGGTGCCCAAACATAGGCTTCCAATATATCAATCTTTACGTCTCGACCATTTCGAGACTCCTCGTCATGTCCGTGATCTCATCCGGGACACCAAACAACCTTCGGTACATCAAAATGCATAAACTCATAATAACTGTCATCGTAACGTTAAGCGTGCGGACCCTACGGTTCGAGAACAATGTAGACATGACCGAGACACGTCTCCGGTCAATAACCAATAGCGGGACCTGGATGCCCATATTGGCTCCTACATATTCTACGAAGATCTTTATCGGTCAGACCGCATAACAACATACGTTGTTCCCTTTGTCATCGGTATGTTACTTGCCCGAGATTCGATCGTCGGTATCCAATACCTAGTTCAATCTCGTTACCGGCAAGTCTCTTTACTCGTTCCGTAATACATCATCTCACAACTAACATATTAGTTGCAGTGCTTGCAAGGCTTATGTGATGTGTATTACCGAGAGGGCCCAGAGATACCTCTCCGACAATCGGAGTGACAAACCCTAATCTCGAAATACGCCAACCCAACATCTACCATTGGAGACACTTGTAGTACTCCTTTATAATCACCCAGTTACGTTGTGACGTTTGGCAGTACCCAAAGTGTTCCTCCGGTAAACGGGAGTTGCATAATCTCATAGTTATAGGAACATGTATAAGTCATGAAGAAAGCAATAGCAACATACTAAACGATCGGGTGCTAAGCTAATGGAATGGGTCATGTCAATCAGATCATTCTACTAATGATGTGACCTCGTTAATCAAATAACAACTCTTTGTTCATGGTTAGGAAACATAACCATCTTTGATTAACGAGCTAGTCAAGTAGAGGCATACTAGTGACACTCTGTTGGTCTATGTATTCACACATGTATTATGTTTCCGGTTAATACAATTCTAGCATGAATAATAGACTTTTATCATGATATAAGGAAATAAATAATAACTTTATTATTGCCTCTAGGGCATATTTCCTTCAATAAGTCATACTGCCTACCAGCATGTCATACTTTGGTTCGGCGGTATTGTTGGACGAGACGACCCGGACCAACATTACGCGTACGCTTACGCGAGACCGGTTCCCCCAATGTGCTTTGCACATAGGTGGCTTGCGGGCGACTGTCTCTCCAACTTTAGTTGAACCGAGTGTGGCTACGCCCGGTCCTTGCGAAGGTTAAAACGGAGCCTATTTGACAAACTATCATTGTGGTTTTGATGCGTAGGTGAGATTGGTTCTTGCTTAAGCCCGTAGCAGCCACGTAAAACTTGCAACAACAAAGTAGAGGACGTCTAACTTGTTTTTGTAGGGCATGTAGTGATGTGATATGGTCAAGACATGATGCTAAATTTTATTGTATGAGATGATCATGTTTTGTAACCGAGTTATCGGCAACTGGCAGGAGCCATATGGTTGTCGCTTTATTGTATGCAATGCAATCGCGATGTAATGCTTTACTTTATCACTAAGCAGTAGCGATAGTCGTGGAAGCATAAGATTGGCGAGACGACAACGATGCTACGATGGAGATCAAGGTGTCGCGCCGGTGACGATGGTGATCATGACGGTGCTTCGGAGATGGAGATCACAAGCACAAGATGATGATGGCCATATCATATCACTTATGTTGATTGCATGTGATGTTTATCTTTTTTATGCATCTTATCTTGCTTTGATTGACGGTAGCATTATAAGATGATCTCTCACTAAATTATCAAGAAGTGTTCTCCCTGAGTATGCACCGTTGCCAAAGTTCGTCGTGCCCAGACACCACGTGATGATCGGGTGTGATAAGCTCTACGTCCATCTACAACGGGTGCAAGCCAGTTTTGCATACGCAGAATACTCAGGTTAAACTTGACGAGCCTAGCATATGCAGATATGGCCTCGGAACACGGAGACCGAAAGGTCGAGCGTGAATCATATAGTAGATATGATCAACATAGCGATGTTCACCATTGAAAACTACTCCATCTCACGTGATGATCGGTTATGGTTTAGTTGATTTGGATCACGTGATCACTTAGAGGATTAGAGGGATGTCTATCTAAGTGGTAGTTCTTAAGTAATTTGATTAATTGAACTTAAACTTATCATGAACTTAGTACCTGATAGTATCTTGCTTGTTTATGTTGATTGTAGATAGATGGCTCGTGCTGTTGTTCCGTTGAATCTTAATGCGTTCCTTGAGAAAGTGAAGTTGAAAGATGATGGTAGCAATTACACAGACTGGGTCCGTAACTTGAGGATTATCCTCATTGCTGCTCAGAAGAATTACGTCCTGGAAGCACCGCTGGGTGCCAGGCCTGCTGCTGGAGCAACACCAGATGTTATGAACGTCTGGCAGAGCAAAGCTGATGACTACTCGATAGTTCAGTGTGCCATGCTTTACGGCTTAGAATCGGGACTTCAACGACGTTTTGAACGTCATGGAGCATATGAGATGTTCCAGGAGTTGAAGTTAATATTTCAAGCAAATGCCCGGATTGAGAGATATGAAGTCTCCAATAAGTTCTATAGCTGCAAGATGGAGGAGAACAGTTCTATCAGTGAGCATATACTCAAAATGTCTGGGTATAATAATCACTTGATTCAGATGGGAGTTAATCTTCCAGATGATTGCGTCATTGACAAAATTCTCCAATCACTGCCACCAAGCTACAAGAGCTTCGTGATGAACTATAATATGCAAGGGATGAACAAGACTATTCCCAGCTCTTCGCAATGCTGAAAGCTGCGGAGGTAGAAATCAAAAAGGAGCATCAAGTGTTGATGGTCAGCAAGACCACTAGTTTCAAGAAAAAGGGCAAAGGGAAGAAGAAGGGGAACTTCAAGAAGAATGGCAAGCAAGTTACTGCTCAAGAGAAGAAACCCAAGTCTGGACCTAAGCCTGAAACTGAGTGCTTCTACTGCAAGCAGACTGGTCACTGGAAGCGGAACTGCCCCAAGTATTTGGCGGATAAGAAGGATGGCAAAGTGAACAAAGGTATATGTGATATACATGTTATTGATGTGTACCTTACTAGAGCTCGTAGTAGCACATGGGTATTTGATACTGGTTTTGTTGCTAATATTTGCAACTCGAAACAGGGACTACAGATTAAGCGAACACTGGCGAAGGACGAGGTGACGATGCGCGTGGGAAACGGTTCCAAAGTCGATGTGATCGCGGTCGGCACGCTACCTCTACATCTACCTTCGGGATTAATATTAGACCTAAATAATTGTTATTTGGTGCCAGCGTTGAGCATGAACATTATATCTGGATCTTGTTTGATGCGAGACGGTTATTCATTTAAATCAGAGAATAATGGTTGTTTTATTTATATGAGTAATATCTTTTATGGTCATGCACCTTTGAGGAGTGGTCTATTTTTGATGAATCTCGATAGTAGTAACACACATATTCATAATGTTGAAGCCAAAAGATGCAGAGTTGATAATGACAGTGCAACTTATTTGTGGCACTGCCGTTTAGGTCATATCGGTATAAAGTGCATGAACAAACTCCATACTGATGGACTTTTGGAACCACTTGATTATGAATCACTTGGTACTTGCGAACCGTGCCTCATGGGCAAGATGACTAAAACACCGTTCTCCGGTACTATGGAGAGAGCAACAGATTTGTTGGAAATCATACATACCGATGTATGTGGTCCGATGAATATTGAGGCTCGTGGCGGATATCGTTATTTTCTCACCTTCACAGATGACTTAAGCAGATATGGGTATATCTACTTAATGAAACATAAGTTTGAAACATTTGAAAAGTTCAAAGAATTTCAGAGTGAAGTTGAAAATCATCGTAACAAGAAAATAAAGTTTCTACGATCTGATCATGGAGGAGAATATTTGAGTTACAAGTTTGGTGTACATTTGAAAAATTGTGGAATAGTTTCGCAACTCACGCCACCCGGAACACAACAGCGTAATGGTGTGTCCGAACGTCGTAATCGTACTTTACTAGATATGGTGCGATCTATGATGTCTCTTACTGATTTACCGCTATTGTTTTGGGGTTATGCTTTAGAGACGGCCGCATTCATGTTAAATAGGGCACCATCAAAATCCGTTGAGACGACGCCTTATGAACTATGGTTTGGCAAGAAACCAAAGTTGTCGTTTCTTAAAGTTTGGGGCTGCGATGCTTATGTGAAAAAGCTTCAACATGATAAGCTCGAACCCAAATCGGAGAAATGTGTCTTCATAGGATACCCAAAGGAGACTGTTGGGTACACCTTCTATCACAGATCCGAAGGCAAGACATTCATTGCTAAGAATGGATCCTTTCTAGAGAAGGAGTTTCTCTAGAAAGAAGTGAGTGGGAGGAAAGTAGAACTTGACAAGGTAACTGTACCTGCTCCCTTATTGGAAAGTAGTACATCACAGAAAACTGTTTCTGCGACACCTATACCAATTAGTGAGGAAGCTAATGATGATGATCATGAAACTTCAGGACAAGATACTACTGAACCTCGTAGATCAACCAGAATGAGATAGGCACCAGAGTGGTACGGTAATCCTGTTCTGGAAATCATGCTGCTAGATCATGATGAACCTACGAACTATGAAGAAGTGATGGTGAGCCCAGATTCCGCAAAGTGGCTTGAAGCCATGAAATCTGAGATGGGATCCATGTATGAGAACAAAGTATGGACTTTGGTTGACTTGCCCGATGATCGGCAATCAATTGAGAATAAATGGATCTTCAAGAAGAAGACTGACGCTGATGGTAATGTTACTGTCTACAAAGCTCGACTTGTCGCAAAAGGTTTTCGACAAGTTCAAGGGGTTGACTACGATGAGACCTTCTCACTCGTAGCGATGCTTAAGTCTGTCCGAATCATGTTAGCAATTGCCGCATTTTATGATTATGAAATTTGGCTGATGGATGTCAAAACTGCATTCCTGAATGGATTTCTGGAAGAAGAGTTGTATATGATGCAACCAGAAGGTTTTGTCGATCCAAAGGGAGCTAACAAAGTGTGCAAGCTCCAGCGATCCATTTATGGACTGGTGCAAGCCTCTCGGAGTTGGAATAAACGCTTTGATAGTGTGATCAAAGCATTTGGTTTTATACAGACTTTCGGAGAAGCCTCTATTTACAAGAAAGTGAGTGGGAGCTCTGTAGCATTTCTGATATTATATGTGGATGACATATTGCTGATTGGAAATGATATAGAATTTCTGGATAGCATAAAGGGATACATGAATAAGAGTTTTTCAATGAAAGACCTGGGTGAAGCTGCTTACATATTAGGCATAAAGATCTATAGAGATAGATCAAGACGCTTAATTGGACTTTCACAAAGCACATACCCTGACAAGATTTTGAAGAAGTTCAAAATGGATCAAGCAAAGAAAGGGTTCTTGCCTGTGTTGCAAGGTGTGAAGTTGAGTCAGACTCAATGCCCGACCACTTCAGAAGATAGAGAGAAAATGAAAGATGTTCCCTATGCTTCAGCCATAGGCTCTATTATGTATGCAATGCTGTGTACCAGACCTGATGTGTGCCTTGCTATAAGTTTAGCCGGGAGGTACCAAAGTAATCCAGGAGTCGATCACTGG
Organism: Triticum monococcum; assembly: GCA_034509565.1. NCBI lineage: Eukaryota > Viridiplantae > Streptophyta > Magnoliopsida > Poales > Poaceae > Triticum > Triticum monococcum. Next base: position 577,724,040 of record CM067844.1, on the reverse strand, counting down.
ACAGCGGTCAAGAACATCCTGAAATACCTGAAAAGGACTAAGGATATGTTTCTCGTATATGGAGGTGACAAAGAGCTCACCGTAAACGGTTACGTTGATGCAAGTTTTGACACTGATCCGGACGATTCTAAATCGCAAACCGGATACATGTTTACATTAAACGGTGGAGCTGTCAGTTGGTGTAGTTCTAAACAAAGCGTCGTAGCGGGATCTACATGTGAAGCGGAGTACATAGCTGCTTCGGAAGCAGCGAACGAAGGAGTCTGGATGAAGGAGTTCATATCCGATCTAGGTGTCATACCTAGTGCATTGGGTCCAATGAAAATCTTTTGTGACAATACTGGTGCAATTGCCCTGGCAAAGGAATCCAGATTTCACAAGAGGACCAAGCACATCAAGAGACGCTTCAATTCCATCCGGGATCTAGTCCAGGTGGGAGACATAGAGATTTGCAAGATACATACGGATCTGAATGTTGCAGACCCATTGACTAAGCCTCTTCCACGAGCAAAACATGATCAGCACCAAGGCTATATGGGTGTTAGAATCATTACTGTGTAATCTAGATTATTAACTCTAGTGCAAGTGGGAGACTGAAGGAAATATGCCCTAGAGGCAATAATAAAGTTATTATTTATTTCCTTATATCATGATAAATGTTTATTATTCATGCTAGAATTGTATTAACCGGAAACATAATACATGTGTGAATACATAGACAAACTTATTGTCACTAGTATGCCTCTACTTGACTAGCTCGTTAATCAAAGATGGTTATGTTTCCTAACCATGAACAAAGTGTTGTTATTTGATTAACGAGGTCACATCATTAGTAGAATGATCTGATTGACATGACCCATCCCATTAGCTTAGCACCCGATCATTTAGTATGTTGCTATTGCTTTCTTCATGACTTATACATGTTCCTATGACTATGAGATTATGCAACTCCCGTTTACCGGAGGAACACTTTGTGTGCTACCAAACGTCACAACGTAACTGGGTGATTATAAAGGAGCTCTACAGGTGTCTCCAAAGGTAGATGTTGGGTTGGCGTATTTCGAGATTAGGATTTGTCACTCCGATTGTCGGAGAGGTATTTCTGGGCCCTCTCGGTAATGCACATCACATAAGCCTTGCAAGCATTGCAACTAATGAGTTAGTTGCGGAATGATGTATTACAGAACGAGTAAAGAGACTTACCGGTAACGAGATTGAACTAGGTATTGGATACCGACGATCGAATCTCGGGCAAGTAACATACCGATGACAAAGGGAACAACGTATGTTGTTATGCGGTCTGACCGATAAAGATCTTCATAGAATATGTAGGAGCCAATATGGGCATCCAGGCCCCGCTATTGGTTATTGACCGGAGATCTATCTCAGTCATGTCTACATTGTTCTTGAACCGTAGGGTCCGCACGCTTAACGTTACGATGACAGTTATTATGAGTTTATGCATTTTGATGTACCGAAGTTAGTTCGGAGTCCCGGATGTGATCACGGACATGACGAGGAGTCTCGAAATGGTCGAGACATAAAGATTGATATATTGGACGGCTATATTCGGACACCAGAAATGTTTCGGGTGATTTCGGAGAAAACCGGAGAGCCGGAGGGTTACCGGAACCCTACCGGGAGAAGTATTGGGCCATATGGGCCTTAGTGGAGAGAGAGAGGGGCTGCAAGAGGTGGGCCGCGCACCACCTCCTCCCTGGTCCGAATTGGACTAGGAGAGGGGGGCGGCGCCCCCCATTTCCTTCTCTCACTCCACCTCTTTCCCCCTCCTAGTAGGAGTCCTACTCCTACTAGGAGGAGGACTCCTCCTTGGCGCGCCACGCCTGGCCATCCGGCCTCCTCCCCTTGCTCCTTTATATACGGGGGCAGGGGGGCACCTCTAGACACACAAGTTGATCTTTGAGATCGTTCCTTAGCCGTGTGCGGTGCCCCCCTGCCACCATATTCCACCTCTATTATATTGTAGCAGTGCTTAGGTGAAGCCCTGCGACGGTAGTACATCAAGATCGTCACCACGCCGTCGTGCTGACGGAACTCCTCCCCGACGCTTTGCTGGATCGGAGCCCGAGGATCGTCATCGAGCTGTACGTGTGCTAAGAACTCGGAGGTGCCGGAGTAACGGTGCTTGGATCGGTCGGATTGGGAAGACGTACGACTACTTCCTCTACGTTGTGTCAACGCTTCCGCAGTCGGTCTGCGTGGGTACGTAGACAACACTCTCCCCTCTCGTTGCTGTGCATCACCATGATCTTGCGTGTACGTAGGAAATTTTTTGAAATTACTACGTTCCCCAACAAACCGGTGGCCCGGTCAACCGATCTAACATATCACGGGTGGTGGGGGGTGACCGCGCAAGCGTGTGTTTGCATTTCCTGGGTGGCCCAAAGCGGTGGGTACAACTGTTAATGCGGTGGGTACAACCGGAATCGACTCGCATAGAAGAGACAATCTTTTTATGGTCTTGTCGTTTTTTGCTTTTCATGTGGCTCATTGGGACATTTGTATGGTGTGACTCCCGCGGAGCGCGATAGTCATCCTTGTCTTTTGTTCAAGGAAAATATATGGTGGCTCATCATTAGGTGTGGATGGGGCAAAAACCAACGGACTCATGGAGAGCCTTTCGGTGCATATAGCATCCAAGTAAAATATAAGGTGGCCCAACAATAGGCGTAGCTGGGTGAATAACTAAAGGAGTTAGGGAGAGGCTTTCGACGCATATAGCTAACTGAAGATGGTGTGCCGAATGAAGTAGAGGATGGAGAAGAGGCTACATCATCGATCAAGTCAGGGCAGGGGGTGGTTCGAGATGTTGTGTATAAGTTCAATGTCCGAGGTGGCTAGCTGGTCGAGGAGATATTGGAAATGGAGGAAGAGGAAGGAACAACAACCAAGTATACCGATGAGTGGATACGAATGCAAAGGGAGGTGTTGGTACTTCTGAACTGATGTTGGTACACTAGGAGTACCTAAAAAAGAAAAGGAACAATGAAGACGAGTGTCTAATGAGATGGGAGATAATAGAGACTCGAAGAAAAGGTGTGCACCATCGCCGAGAACAATTAACGAATTTCTAGGGTTTGAACTGCCGTGGGCTTGGGAACCCAAAGACACTTTGAGAATTCCATAAGATAATTTGAGGTTGGAGGCACCCACCCTTTGTGTGGATGAAGGTCGAGGGTAATGGAGTTGCAGATTTGAGAAAACTTGTTTGGCTTTTAGTGGATGTGTGCATCTAAGCAGTGATGGATAAGTGGTAGTTTAGGCTTATTATGGATAGAAGATGTTGATGTTACCCTAAATAATGTCTTTGATTGGCATATTGATGCAAATGTCTAATGCTGGAGGTGACCAGAAAAATTGGCGGTTCACTAGCAGCAAAAAATAAAATTACTTTGAAAATCATTCTCACCATCTTCTTCCTTCGATAGTACCACGACTGCTGGAGATTGAAAAATTGCACTGAACCGACAAAAAATGAAGGAAAAAGGAACTTATACTTAGCACATAGCACCATGTAAATAGACCAAAAAGAGCAAGGAGTGTTGCTAGATCAATAAAAAAGAATCACATCACCGAGATTGCACGGAGAAAATGTCACCCGCTTTCCCAATGATCACTACACTCCTTGCAGAACTAGAAGAGTCATGTCCAGCTTCAAAGGGAATCTCGCCTTCGTGGTCACAATCACGACACCGAGAGCCGCCGATGACACCAGAGGGCGGTGATCCACCAATGCGGTTGGAATTTAGAGGACGATGATGCCATAAGTCGAGAACTAGAGTGTCATCCATGGAGCCAACGTGACGAAACAAATCGGGGTGCTCACGATGGCATGTGCCACCAGACTTGTAATCAATGACTCATGCAATGAAGTTGTCGCGGTCGATCCATTCTCTCGCAGAGCAATAAGTCCACAAGGACGAGGACCAACATGAGGTGCCAATGGTGCAACGGGGCTAGACATATCATGCATGGAAAGACGAACCACATATAAGAGAGGTCGGATATTGATAGAGAGGGGGAAAGGGTGCGGTGCTTGAGTGTGGGATTGATATGGGAGAGAGAGAGAGAGAGGGAGAGAGAGAGAGTATGCGTGCGTGTTCGTTAGAGACATAGGGCGACATGCTACTACTTCTTGAGCTTGCGTTGGTTTTTCCCTTGAAGAGGAAAGGGTGACACATCAAAGTAGAGATAAGTATTTCCCTCAGTTAAGAACCAAGGTATCGATCTAGTAGGTGATACAATCAAGTCCCCAATCTGTGCATCTGCACAAACGATCAAACACTTGCACCCAACGCGATAAAGGGGTTGTCAATCCATTCACGGTCACTTGCAAAGGTGAGATATGATAGAGATAGATATAAAAGATTACTAAAACGTAACACAAAATAAAAGTAAATAAATTATAGCGATATATTTTTTGGTTTTTTGTTTATAAATCTGAAAATATATGATGGAAAATAGATCCAGGGGCCATAGGTTTCACTAGAGGCTTCTCTCTTGAAGGCAAATAATACGATGGGTGAACAAATTACTGTCGAGCAATTGATAGAAAAACGCAAAGTTATGATGATATCCAAGGCAATGATTATGAATATAGGCATCATGTCACTGTCAAGTAGACTGACTCCTGCATGCATCTACTACTATTACTCCACACATCGACCGCTATCCATCATGCATCTAGAGTATTAAGTTCATAAGAACGGAGTAACGCCTTAAGCAAGATGACATGATGTAGAGGGATAAACTCAAGCAATATGATGAAAACCCCATCTTTTTACCCTTGATGGCAACAATACAAATACGTGCCTCGCTACCCCTACTTTGTCACTGGGTGAGGACACCACAAGATTGAATCCAAAAACTAAGCACCTCTCCCATTGCAAGAAAAACCAATCTAGTTGGACAAACCAAACCGATAATTCTAAGAGAAAGAAAAAGATATCAAATCATGCATATAAGAATTCAAATAATATTCATACATAAGCTGATCATAAATCCACAATTCATTGGATCTCGACAAGCACACCGCAAAAGAAGATTACATCGGATAGATCTCCAAGAACATCAAGGATAACATGGTATTGAGGATCCAAGAGAGAGAAGAAGCCATCTAGCTACTTGCTATGGACATGTAGGTCTGTGGTAAACTACTCATGCTTCATCGAAAGGGCAATAGAGTTGATGTAGAAGCCCTCCGTGATCGAATCCCCCTCAAATAGGGTGCCAGAAAAAGGTCCTAAGATGGGATCTCACGGGTACAGAAGGTTACGACAGCGGAAAAGTATTTTGGTGGATGTTTCTGGTCGTTTGGGAATATTTGGCAATTTATAGGCCAAAGATTAGGGTTGGAGGGGTCCCATGGGCCCCACAAGCCAGGGCCTAGAGTGCGTTCTGAGGGCTTGTGGAGCCCTCGGGACTCTTCTAACTTCGTCTCCAAGTCCTACGTGTGTCTTCTGGTCCAAGAAAAATCATCATATAGTTTTATTCCATTTGGACTCCATTTGATATTCATTTTCCATAAAACTCAAAAACAAGGAAAAAAACATAAACTGGCACTAGGCTCTGAGTTAATAAGTTAGTACCAAAAATAATATAAACTAGCATATTAATGCATATAAAACATCCAAAACAGATAATATAATAACATGGAACAATAAAAAATTATAGATACGTTGGAGACATATCAAGCATCCCCAAGCTTAATTTCTGCTCATCCTTGAGTAGGTAAATGATAAAAACAGAATTTTTGATGTGGAATGAATATTTATCCAAGTAATTTTCTTTATTGTGGCATGAATATTCAGATCCATAAGATTCAAAACAAAAGTTTAATATTGACATAAAAACAATAATACTTCAAGCATACTAATAAAGCAATCATGTCTTCTCAAAATAACATGACCAAAGAAAGTTATCCCTACAAAATCATATAGTATGGCTATGCTCCATCTTCATCAGACAAAGTATTAAATCATGCACAACCCCGATGATAAGCTAAGCAATTGTTTCATACTTTTGATGTTCTCAAACTTTTTCAACCTTCACGCAATATATGAGCGTGAGCCATGGATATAACACTATAGGTGGAATAGAATATGGTGGTTGTGGAGAAGACAAAAAGAAGGAGATAGTCTCACATCAACTAGGCGTATCAACGGGCTATGGAGGTGCCCATCAATAGATATCAATGCGAGTGAGTAGGGATTGCCATGCAACAGATGCACTAGAGCTATAAGTTTATGAAATCTCAAAAAGAAACTAAGTGGGTGTGCATCCAACTCGCTTGCTCACGAAGACCTAGGGAAATTTGAGGAAGCCCATCATTGGAATATACAAGCCAAGTTCTATAATGAAAAATTCCAACTAGTATATGAAAGTGACAACATAGGAGACTCTCTATCATGAAGATCATGGTGCTACTTTGAAGCACAAGTGTGGAAAAAAGATAGTAGCATTGCCCCTTCTCTCTTTTCCATCATTTTTTTTCTTTTTTTGGTGGGCTTCTTTGGCCTCTTATTTTTGTAAAGTCTATAGACTCATCCCAACTTGTGAGGGAATCATAGCTTTCATCATCCTTTCATCACATGGGACAATGCTCTAATTATTATGACCATCACACTTTTATTTACTTACAACTCAAGAATTACAACTCGATACTTAGAACAAAATATGACTCTATATGAATGCCTCCGGCGGAGTACCAGGATGTGCAATGATATAGCATAGCAAATGCCATAAAAAAATGGACAAGCCATGAAAACATCATACTAGCTCTCTTACGATCATGCAAAGCAATACGACAATGATGGTGTGTGTCATAATAAATGGAAATGTGGAAGTTGCATGGCAATATATATCTCAGAATGGATAAGGAAATGCCATAATAGGTAGGTATGGTGGCTGTTTTGAGGAAGGGTAAATGGTGGGTTTAATGCACCCACGAAAGTTGTGCGATACTAGAGAGGCTAGCAATGGTGGAAGGGTGAGAGTGCATATAATCCATGGACTCAACATTAGTCATAAAGAACTCTAATACTTATTGCAAAAATTTATTAGTTATCGAAACAAAGTACTACACGCATGCTCCTAGGGGGATAGATTGGTAGGAAAAGACCATCGCTCGTCCCCGACCGCCACTCATAAGGAAGACAATAAATAAATAAATCATGCTCTGACTTCATCACATAACGATTCACCATACGTGCATGCTACAGGAATCACAAACTTTAACACAAGTATTTCTACCAATCCACAATTACCCACTAGCATGACTCTAATATTACCATCTTTATATCTCAAAACAATCATAAGGAATCAAACTTCTCATAGTATTCATTACACTTTATATGAAAGTTTTTATTATATCCCTCTTGGATGCCCATCATATTAGGACTAAATTCATAACCAAAGCAAATTACCATGCTGTTTAGAGAGACTAGCAATAATATAAGTGAAGCATGATAGTTCAACAATTTCTATAAAATAAAGCCATCACCGTGCTCTAAAAAGATATAAGTGAAGAACTAGAGCATATTGCCTAGCTCAAAAGATATAAGTGAAGCACATAGAGTATTCTAATAAATTCATGATTCATGTTTGTCCCTCTCAAAAGGTGTGTGAGACGTCTCCAGCATATCTATAATTTTTGATTGTTCCATACTATTATATTATCCATCTTGGATGTTTTATATGCATTTATATGCTATTTTATATGATTTTTGGGACTAACCTATTAACCTAGAGCCCAGTGCCAGTTTCTGTTTTTTTCCTTGTTTTTGAGTTTCGCAGAAAAGGAATATCAAACGGAGTCCAATTGAGCTGAAACTTTTTGACAATTGTTTTCGGACCAAAAGAAGCCCACGGAGTACCGGAGTTGGGCCAGAAGAGTCCCGAGTCATCCACAAGGGTGGAGGGCGCCCCCACCCCCTAGGTCGTGCTCTCCGACCTTGTGGTTGACTCGTGGACCCCCCTGACTTGTTCTCGATGCCAACACCTCTTATATATATCCCCAAACCTCCATAACTGAACCTAGATCGGGAGTTGCACCGCCGCAAGCCTCTGTAGCCACCAAAAACCAATCGAGACCATGTTCCGGCACTGCGCCGGAGAGGGAAATCATCACCGGTGGCCATCTTCATCATCCCGGCGCTCTCCATGACGAGGAGGGAGTAGTTCACCCTCAGGGCTGAGGGTATGTGCCAGTAGCTATGTGTTTGATCTCTCTCTCTCTCTCTCTCTCTCGTGCTCTTGATTTGGCACGATCTTGATGTACCGTGAGCTTTGCTATTATAGTTGGATCTTATAATGTTTCTCCCCCTCCACCTTCTTGTAATGGATTGAGTTTTCCCTTTGAAGTTATCTTATCGGATTGAGTCTTTATGGATTTGAGAACACTTGATGTATGTCTTGCATGTGCTTATCTGTGGTGTGGATATTCACGTCGTCTACTTGATGTATGTTTTGGTGATCAACTTGCGGGTTCTGTGACCTTGTGAACTTATGCATAGGGGTTGGCACACGTTTTTGTCTTGACTTTCCGATAGAAACTTTGGGGCACTCTTTGAAGTTCTTTGTGTTGGTTTGAATAGATGAATCTAAGATTGTGTGATGCATATCATATAGTCAAACCCGCGGATACTTGTGGTGACATTACGGTTTTGGTTGATGTGTGTATTAAGGTGTTATTTTAGTATGAACTCTAGGACTGTTTGTGACACTTATAGGAATAGCCCAATAGATCAACCAGAAAGAATAAATTTAAGGTGGTTTCATACCCTAAAATAATCTCTTCATTTGTTCTCCGCTATTAGTGACTTTGGAGTGACTCTTTGTTGCACGTTGAGGGATTTTTATATGATCTAATTATGTTATCATTGTTGAGAGAACTTGCACTAGTGAAAGTATGAACCCTAGGCCTTGTTTCCCAGCATTGCAATACCGTTTTTGCTCACTTTTACCATTAGTTACCTTGCTGTTTTTATATTTTTAGATTACAAAAACCTATATCTACCATCCATATTGCACTTGTATCACCATCTCTTCGCCGAACTAGTGCACCTATACAATTTACCATTGTATTGGGGGTATTGGGGACATAAGAGACTCTTTGTTATTTGCTTGCAGGGTTGTTTGAGAGAGACCATCTTCATCCTACGCCTCCCACGGATTGATAAACCTTAGGTCATCCACTTGATGGAAATTTGCTGATGTCCTACAAAACTCCACACTTGGAGGCCCAACAACGTTTACAAGGATAAAGTTGCATAGTAGACATCAAGCTCTTTTCTGGCACCATTGCCGTGTAGGTTAGCGCTTGAAGGTATATCTTTAGATCTTGCAATCGAATCTTTTAGTTTCTTGTTTTATCACTAGTTTAGTTTATAAAAGAAAACTACAAAAAAATGGAATTGAGGTTGCCTCATATGCTTCATCTTTTTAATGTATTTCGTGAAAATAAGTATTCCGATAATTGTGCCAAAGTGTTAGAAGAAGAATGCATTAAAATGTTTGGCACTAAATATTTTTATGATGAGCATGATTGCAATGTTGTTAGTATTAATTCTTTGAATATCTGTGATGCTAATGATTTGCAAAGCCTTGGGGATGCTATGTTTGATGAAGATGATATTTTAGGTCCCCCAAGTTTTTATGAGCTAATTTATTATTATGATAGCATGCCTCCTATTTATGATGATTATATTGATGAAAGTGGGTTTGGAAGAGTGTCAACTCTAGGTAATGATCCCACTATTTTGGAGGGTGTTGAATCTTATAATATCTATGAAAGTGGATTTGGAGAGGTCATGACTTTATTTAGTGATGAATCCACTATTTCGGAAGAAGTTCCAATTATTATGAGAACAAAGTTGCTATCTATGATGATTATTGTGATGCCATGTTTGCTATAAAGAATAATGATAACCATGAAACTTGTCACCATGATTTTAGTTTTCAATTGGATTATGCCTCCCATGATAGTTATTTTGTTGAATTTGCTCCCACTACTATGAATGAGGAGAATTTTGCTTATGTGGAGAGTAGTAAAATTTCTATGCTTGTGCATCATGAAAATAATGCTTTATGTGATGGTTATATTGTTGAATTCATTCATGATGCTACTGAAAATTATTATGAGGGAGGAATGCATGCTTCTACGTATCTCAACAATATCAAGTTTCCTCCCTACATGTTGAAAATCTTGAAGTTATGGTTGTTTTACCTTCCTATGCAAGTTGATTCTTGTTCCCATAAGTTGTTTTCTCACAAAATCCCTATGCACAGGAAGTAGGTTAGACTTAAATGTGCTAGTCATATGCTTCATGATGCTCCCGTTATGTTTCAATTCTTATCTTTTATGTGAGCATCATTGAAATCATCATGCCTAGCTAGAAAGGCATTAAAGAAAATCGCTTGTTGGGAGACAACCCAACATTTATACCTACTGTTTTTGTGTGTTCACATGATTATGCTACTTTAGTAATCATGTTTTACAGCTTTTGTTTCAATAAAGTGCCAAGTAAGACCTTTGGGATGATCTATGGTGATAGTTGATTTGATCTTGCTGAAAAACGGAAACTTTTGCGCCCAGGAGATTAGTTTCATTTTTAATAGAAGCGCAATAAAATACCGATTCTTTTTGCAGAGGATTAATAAACAAATTGCCTAGGACTTCCTAATTTCTTAGGATTTTTGGAGTTCTAGAAGTATTCAAGAGTTACAGATTACTACAGACTATTATGTTTTTGACAGATTCTGTTTTCGATGCATAGTTTGCTTGTTTTCTAGTTTCTATGGCTTATATTGCTTAATATAAATTGTATAAATGATGTGCTACAGTAGGCATCATGTGAGAAAATTATGAATCTTTTCTTGACAGTACCTAAGTGGTGATTTGCTTTCTTATACTAACGGAGCTTACGAATTTTCTGTTGAGTTTTGTGTTGTGAAGTTTTCAAGTTTTGGGTAAAGTTTTGATGGACTACAGAATAAGGAGTGTAAGAGCCTATGCTTGGGGATTCCCAAGGCACCCCAAGGTAATATTAAAGGACAACCAAGAGCCTAAGCTTGGGGATGCCCTGGATGGCATCCCCTCTTTCATGTTCATTCATCGTTTTTAAGTACTAGGGAAACCGTGATATGAGAGGAATTATGGAGACACAAAAGCTCAGGCTTGGGGATGCCCAAGGAATCCCTAGTTAATATTCCAAGAAGTCTCAAGCATCTAAGCTTGGGGATGCCCCGGTTGGCATCCCACCTTTCTTCTTCAACAATGATCGGTCAGTTTGGTTGAACCTAAGTTTTTGCTTCTTCACATGATATGTGATATCCTTGCAATGTCATCATATTTTGTGTTGCTTGTCGTTTGAATAAAGTACTTAAGATATGAAATTTTATTTATGATAAGGAGTCTTCACATAGTTACATAATTATTCAACTACTCATTGATCTTCACTTATATCTTTTGGAGTAGTTTGTCATTTGCTCTAGTGCTTCACTTATATCTTTTTAGAGCACGGTGGCAATTTTATTTTGAAGAAGTTGTTGAACTCTCATGCTTCACTTATATCATTTTGAGAGTCTCTGACAGCATGATAATTTGCTTTGGTTATGAATTTAGTCCTAATATGATGGGCATCCAAGTGGGATATAATAAAAACTTTCATATAAAGTGCATTGAATACTATGACAAGTTTGATTCCTTATGATTGTTTTGAGATATGAAGATGGTGATACTAGAGTCATGCTAGTGAGTAATTATGGATTGTAGAAATACTTGTGTTAAAGTTTGTGATTCCTGTAGCATGCACGCATGGTGAACCGTTATGTGATGAAGTCAGAGCATGATTTATTTATTGATTGTCTTCCTTATGAGTGGTGGTTGGGGACGAGCGATGGTCTTTTCCTACGAATCTATCCCCATAGGAGCATGCGCGTAGTACTTTGTTTCGATTAATAGATTTTTGCAATAAGTATGTGTGTTCATGACTAATGTTGAGTCCATGGATTATACACACTCTCACCCTTCCACCATTGCTAGCCTCTCTAGTATCGTGCAACTTTTGCCGGTGCCATACACCCACCATATATCTTCCTAAAAATAGCCACCATACCTACATATTATGGCATTTCCATAGCCATTCCGAGATATATTTCCATGCAACATTCCACCGTCCCATTTATTATGACATGTTCCATCATTGTCATATTGCTTTGCATGATCATGTAGTTGACATCGTATTTGTGGCAAAGCCACCGTTCATAATTATTTCATACATGTCACTCTTGATTCATTGCACATCCCGGTACACCGCCAGAGGCATTCATATAGTCATATTTTGTTCTAAGTATCGAGTTATAATTCTTGAGTTGTAAGTAAATGAAAGTGTGATGATTTTCATTATTAGAGCATTGTCCCATGTGAGGAAATGATGATGGAGACTATGATTCCCCCACAAGTCGGGATGAGACTCCGAACGAAAAATAAAATAAAAATATAAAAAGAGGCAAAAACAGAGAAGGCCCAAAAAACAAAAAAAATGAGAGAAAAGAGAGAAGGGGCAATGCTACTATCCTTTTACCACACTTGTGCTTCAAAGTAGCACCATGATCTTCATGATAGAGAGTCTCCTATGTTGTCACTTTCATATACTAGTGGGAATTTTCATTATAGAACTTGGCTTGTATATTCCAATGATGGGCTTCCTCAAATTGCCCAAGGTCTTCGTGAGCAAGCAAGTTGGATGCACACCCGCTTAGTTTTCTTTTTGAGCTTTCATAAACTTATAGCTCTAGTGCATCCGTTGCATGGCAATCCCTACTGAAAGCACAAGTGCTCCCTAGGTGGTTTTGGTAATTAATGTCAACATATCTCTTGTTGGACTAACACTTTTACCCAGTATGTTTTAGATAAGTTCAACAATGAAGTGGCATGGACTAGAGGATGTGGAACCCCTTCAAAATGCTAAGGACAAAGGATTGGATCAAGCTTCAAGCTCAAGAGTCTACACTTTCTATTTTAGTGATCCAAGATCACATTGAGTCAATAGGAAAGCCAATACTATTAAGAAGGGACGAGGTGTTGCTTAATGGCTTGCTTGCTCAAAGTGCTTAGTGATATGCTCCAAGGCGTCAACCATTTTCTCACTTCCAAATATGTCCAACACCAAATATCCAACTCGGCCCCACCGATTCTTTCTATCCGGAGCCACCGAGTTTAGTTGACATAGCCACTGCCAGAAACCCTAATCAGTTCAGTCTCACTGATGGGATCTCGGTCTCACCGAGATGGGCTTGCAAACTCTTTGTTACCCATTGCAATATTTTCGGTCCCACCGAACTATGCAATCGGCCCCATCGAGTTTGCTTGGCCAACTCTCTGTTTTGCTTATTACCCAAATCGGTCCCACCGAGTTTGAGTAATCGGTCAAACCGAGTTTTGGATTTACCCTAACCCTAGCACATCGGTCCTACCGAGTTGATCCAGTCGGTCCCACCAAAAACCCTAACGGTCACTAGCTTTGCTGAATCGGTCCGACCGAGTTTATCAATTTGGTCCCCCGAGATTGGCAAGTTGTGTGTAATGGTTAGATTTTGTGTGGAGGCTATATATACCCCTCCACCACCTCTTCATTCGTGGAGAGAGCCATTAGAACAAACCTACACTTCCAACTTACCTTTTTCTGAGAGAGAACCACCTACACTTGTGTTGAGGCCAAGATATTCCATTCTTACCATATGAATCTTGATCCCTAGCCTTCCCCAAGTTGCTTTCCACTCAAATCTTCTTTCCACCAAATCCATATCCTGTGAGAGAGTTGAGTGTTGGGGATACTATCATTTGAAGCACAAGAGCAAGGAGTTCATCATCAACACACCATTTGTTACTTCTTGGAGAGTGGTGTCTCCTAGATTGGCTAGGTGTCACTTGGGAGCCTCCGACAAGATTGTGGAGTTGAACCAAGGAGTTTGTAAGGGCAAGCAGATCGCCTACTTCGTGAAGATCTACCGCTAGTGAGGCAAGTCCTTCGTGGGCGACGACCATGGTGGGATAGACAAGGTTGCTTCTTCGTGGACCCTTCGTGGGTGGAGCCCTCTGTGGACTCGCGCAACCGTTATCCTTCGTGGGTTGAAGTCTCCATCAACGTGGATGTACGATAGCACCACCTATCGGAACCACGTCTCAAAAATCTCTGTGTCTCCAAATTGCGTTTGCACACTCCAATCCCATCTCTTTACATTCTTGCAAGTTGCATGCTTTACTTTCTGCTACTCATATACTCTTTGCGTGCTTGCTTGATATGTATTGTGTTTGTTAAACTTGTGCCTAAACTCCACTTCAACTTAAGAAAATTAAAAACTACAACTTTTAGCACTTAGTGTCTAATCACCCCCCTCTAGACACCTCTTCTTGATCCTTTCAATTGGTATCAGAGCTTTGGTCTCCATTGCCTTGGTTTAAACACCATTGGAGGAAGATCGATGAGTCTACTTTGGGGAGTCTTAGACGTAGAGTGCCTATTCTTGATGGGGAATATTTTCATGAGTGGAAAAACGAAATGCTTGAGATTTTCAATGAATATCATTTGAGCAAGTATATTGCTAGCCCTTGTGCACCTCATATTGATCCCATGCATCCTACCCTTGATGAGTCAATTGACATGATTCACAATCTTAGAACTGTTAATCTTATCACTAGAGGCTTGCCTAGAAACTTGATTGGATGTTTGCCTACTCTTAAGTGTGCCTACACCATATGGAAATTTCTTGAGGAACTCTTTCCAAATTATTCCTTGAAAGATCTAGATGAAATTCTCTAGAAATCCATTGCCTTGATTAAGATGAATTCCAATGATCCGAAATTTGGTGACTACTTATTTGAGCTTACAAATCTTACGAGTGCCAAAGGAGATGTTGGAATCATTAGCAATATCATTTCCAAAGCTATTAGAATACATAGATATGACCATATAAATGATCATTTATCTAATGAATTACCCTCTCTAGGAGTTGATCAATCACAAGATGATGTTGAACATGGATACTATGATGAGGATGACGATAGTGACTATGATCTTGATGATGCGATGAGACATTTTGGTCTTATGGCAAATCTTCACGGCTACATGGCCGGAGGAAAGGAATGGGTCCTTGATAGTGGATGTACTGATCATATGACCGGAGATAAAGATATGTTCCGTGAGGTTGCTGAAAATGATTGTGACGTCCGGATAATTAAGCTACAGTAATTCTCTGCTAATGATGCCATGTCACTTCGATTACTATCGCTAATCTCGTGTTAGTTCGAAACCGATTCAAATTCAAATTCAATTAAAGGCAAATAATAAAAGTTTTTAAACAATGAAACCAAAATGTTCAAGGTGGGTCAGATAAATCAGGTGTAAATACGATGGAAAAACCAAACCTTGATAAAATGTTTAAGGGCTCTAAACTAATTAAAACAGTAGTGAAAACAATTCAACAAATACCTATTTGATTTTATAAAATATAAAAAATATTTTATTATGGGTTAAGAATTGATGTGACAGCAGTTTGTTTATAAATACTACTTTAGGTACTAGTGGTGATTTTTGTAAAAACTAAAGATTAAAAGAAACTAGAAATAAAACAGAAAAGAAAATAAATAAAAAGAAAAGATCTAAACAAAAACAAAACAACAAAAAAAGGAAGAAAGACCCCCCCCCCCCCCCCCCCACACACACTGGGCCTCAGTCCAGCTGGCCATCCAACCGGGTCGGCCCACCTCTCCTCTCCTTATCCCCCACGACCGGAACCCACCAACACCCCCACCCCCACCGACACCACAACCCCCTCCCCGAAATATCTCCTGGATCGGAGCTCCCGATCCCGATCCGCTGGCACCCCGCTCGCCGGTCGGCTACAGCCTGGCTGGCCACCGTCGCCACCACCTCGCCTCCCCTCGCCGGTCTGTCCCTCGTGCCGGCCTCGGCCACCCCGGCCCGAGCCACCACCCGTGGTGGCGCCCCCGATCTCCGGCACCCGACGCGCCCGTCGGCACCAGGCCGTCGCCGAACCGCCGCCCCTCTCTGCCGAACTACCTCCTCTTCGCCTCCACCCCAACGGACTCCCTTGAGCCTCGCCGACCCCTGTTCCCCTGCTCGAATGTGAGCACGCCGCCGCTCGAACCCTCCCTTTGCTCTCTCTCCGCACGCCGCGCTCCGCCCCCCCGTCGCGGTCACCCCGCACCCACCGCCGCCGTTCGCGCACATCCCCTCCTCCTCGCACGCGCTCGCTGCCGTGTCCGCGCCCTGGCTGCGTGTTGCGCTCAGTGTGGCCACACACCACGCGCCACCCCCCCACGGCCGCACCCCGACCACCGTGGCCGGTGGGCTGACACGCCACCCGAGCCACGCGCTCACCCGCCCCCCCCCCCCCCCCCCCCCCCCCCCTCTGCCGGCCCGCCCCCGCCTTGACCTCTGCTGGCCGGCGACGCCATAGCGACGGCCCTGCCGTCTCGCATGCGCGTCCAGCCAGTGGCTGGCTGGCTGGGGCCACCGACATGTGGGCCATGGCCCAAAAGTTATAACAAAAAAATGGAATAAAAGAAGGGTTTTTATTAATAATAATTAAAATAAATTTTTAGTTAATTAATTAATTAGATGATGATTAGACTAATCTAATTTCTGTCATTAGAAATGTGAGAATGACAAGGGAGGCCCACCCCCTGTTGACTAGTCAAAGTTGACTGGTCAATAGGGACCCCCTAGACCCACATGTCATCTGGTGCACATTCTGTGTACACTATGCTGGGTACCCCTAGCAATTTAATATTTAATTTCAAATTAAAATAAATTCATAAAATTCTTTAAAACTTTGAAAATTAATATAAAATAAACCGTAGCTTGGATGAAAAAACTTTGTACATGAAAGTTGCTCAGAATGACGAGACGAATCCGGATACGCAGCCCGTTCGTCCATCATTCATCCCTAGCATAGTGAACGCGCAACTTCCCCCCTCCGGTTCATCTGCCCGAAAACGCGAAA
The DNA here is from genome assembly GCA_034509565.1 of Triticum monococcum. Classification (NCBI taxonomy): domain Eukaryota; kingdom Viridiplantae; phylum Streptophyta; class Magnoliopsida; order Poales; family Poaceae; genus Triticum; species Triticum monococcum. The sequence continues at coordinate 577,706,991 of CM067844.1, read as the reverse complement.
CATCGGGATACTTTTCCGGATGTTTCCCCCCTTCGTCGGTATCACCTCCTACCGCGTTAGGGCATACCTAGCACCACGTATTGCCTCATTATGTTTTGTGATGCTTTGTTTGCATTATATTTATTATTTCTTCCCCCTCTTATCTCGCTAGACACCGAGACCAACGCCGCTGCTACCCAGTACGACTACGGTGTTGACGACCCCTCTCTCTTGCCGGAGCAACCAGGCAAGCCCCCCCCCTTGATCACCAGATATCGCCTACTCTTCTCTATACTGCTTGCATTAGAGTAGTGTAGCATGTTACCGCTTTCCGTTAGTCCTATCCTGATGCATAGCCTGTCATTGTTGCTACAACTATTGACACCTTACCTGCAATCCTAAATGCTTAGTATAGGATGCTAGATTACCATCAATGGCCCTACATTCTTGTCCGTCTGCCATGCTATACTACTAGGCCGTGATCACTTCGGGAGGTGATCACGGGCATATGATATATACTTATACTATTACATTACTTGTGATACTGTTCGGAGATGGGGGCTGAAGGGGCAAGTGGCTCCATCCCGGTAGAGGTGGGCCTGGGTTCCCGACGGCCCCTGACTGTTACTTTGTGGCGGAGCGACAGGGAAGGTTGAGACCACCTAGGAGAGAGGTGGGCCTGGCCCTGGTCGGCGTTCGCAGATACTTAACACGCTTAACGAGATCTTGGTATTTCATCTGAGTCTGGCTACTGGCCTATACGCACTAACCATCTACGCGGGGACAGTTATGGGCACTCGACGTCATGGTATCAGCCGAAGCCTAATTGATGTCAGCGACTGAGCGGCGCGCGCCGGGTTGGACCGCGTAATGCAACTTCCTTTGTAATGGAGGTTGCTAGGTCTGCTCACCGGCCGCGTACGCAACGTGCAGGTGTGCAATGAGCGACGGGCCCAGACCCCCGCGCCATAGGATTTAGACCGGCGTGCTGACCTCTCTGTTGTGCCTAGGTAGGGCTGCGACGTGTTGATCTTCCGAGGCCAGGCATGACCCAGAAAAGTGTGTCCGGACAAAGGGGATCGAGCATGTTGGGAAATGTGGCGCACCCCTGAAGGGAAGTTAATCTATTCGAATAGTCATGATCTTCGTTAACAGGACGACTTGGAGTTGTACCTTGACCTTATGACAATTAGAACCGGATACTTAATAAAACACACCCTTCCAAGTGACAGATACAACCCGGTGGTCGCTCTCTAACAGGGCGGCGAGGAGAGGATCATCGGTTAGGATTATGCTATGCGATGCTACTTGGTGAACTTACCTTCTACTCTCTTCTCCTGCTGCAAGATGGAGGTTACCAGAAGCGTAGTCTTCGATAGGACTAGCTATCCCCCCTCTTATTCCGGCATTCTGCAGTTCAGTCCACATATGATACCCTTATTCCAATTGATACCAATGCATACATATGTAGTGTAGCTCCTTGCTTGCGAGTACTTTGGATGAGTACTCACGGTTGCTTTGCTTCCTCTTTTCGCCCTTTCTATACCCGATTGCTGCGAACAGACGTTGGAGCCCAGGAGCCAGATGCCAACGTTGTCAGATTTCGGGTTCCGGTAGACCCTTGAGGTTTGAACACTGGGGTGCGCGCGGAGATTTCGCCTCCTACCTACCTGCACCCCTCCGCCTCGCTAAGATCTAAGCTACGGAAAGAACAACACAAGAAACACATGGTTTATACTGGTTCGGGCCACCGTTGTGGTGTAATACCGTACTCCAGTGTGTGGTGTGGTGGATTGCCTCTTGGGCTGATGATGATGAACAATACAAGGAAGAACAGCCTCGCGAGGGTCTGTTCTTGGCTGGGGGGATGAACTGCTGGGAGGAGTTCAGTCGCCCTTCTCTCTCTCTCTTCTAAACTCTATTCTAGAAAAACTCTCTTCCAAACCTCTCTCTCCTCTCGTCTCAACTCTCTATGGGTGGCTGGTCCTATTTATAGAGGCCCTGGTCCTCTTCCCAAATATCGAGCGGGAAGGGAGCCAACAATGGCGGGCTAATTTGAAAAGGGACAGCTAGTACCAGCTATCCTGACAAAAGTAGTCTTCGCCTGCACAAAGCTCTGGCGGTGACGCCATCTTGGGCTCCATGATGACCTCCGTCTTGCAGTCCTCCTGGTCTTGGTCTTGTTGCACCGAAATGGCAACCTTTGCCTGATGCCTCGGTACTCCGCGGCTGCGCTTGCCCCCTTGGCACCAAAGGGGAAAAGAGGACACTGCGAGGGCTGGCACCCGCCTGGCGCCCTTGGTCGTCATGGCTTGCGTCACGGGCACCTCGTGAGGTACCCCGCCTTGATCTCTCCGCCTCCTCGCGAGCCAGCCTAATGAGGCCGTGCCTGAGGAAGCTCCGCGTCGTCCGCCCCGCGAGGCTTGGCCCCTCGCGAGGGTCTTGGGTCTGTGTCGATGAAGATGGGCCGTGCTGGGCCCCCTTTTGAGCCACGCCGCAGGCCGCAGGCAGGCAATTCTGGGGACCCCCGTTCCCAGAACGCCGACAACCGTTGACGACGACTACTACTACTCGAGAGGTGCCTACTACTATGTGCAGCCCGCTGACGATGACCAGGAGTAGTTTAGGAGGATCCCAGGCAGGAGGCCTGCACCTCTTCCGATCTGTATCCCAGTTTGTGCTAGCCTTCTTAAGGCAAACTTGTTTAACTTATGTCCGTACTCAGATATTGTTGCTTCCGCTGACTCGTCTATGATCGAGCTCTTGTATTCGAGCCCTCGAGGACCCTGGCTTGTAATATGATGCTTGTATGACTTATTTTATTTGTAGAGTTGTGTTGTGATATCTTCCCGTGAGTCCCTGATCTTGATCATACACGTTTGCGTGTATGATTAGTGTACGGTTGAATCAGGGGCGTCACAATGATGGCCCTCGAAAGTATGTCACCTTTGGTGATAACTCAAAGGGTAAGGTGGTTGGCCTAGGTAAGGTGGCCATCTCACATGATAGCTCCATACAAAATGTCATGCTCGTTGAATCTCTTGGCTACAATTTACTTTCAGTATCTAGACTTGCTGATTTCGGTTTCAATGTCCTATTCACTAAAGTAGATTGCCAAGTGTTTCATAGAGATAATCATAAAATAGTCTTTACCGATATACACAGAGGTGATCTTTATATTGTTGATTTCACTAAAAAGACTCAACCTAAAACTTGCTTAATTGCTAAATCCTCTAAAGGTTGGTTATGGCATAGATGATTAGGTCATGTTGGTATGCGAATCCTTAACAAGCTTATTAAAGAAAATCATATCCTTGGCGTTAACGATGTCATAGTTGATAAGGATAGACTTTGCAGTGCCTGTCAAGAAGGTAAACAGGTTGGAGGAAGGCATCCCGTGAAGAACATCATGACTACAAGGAGACCACTCGAGCTACTTCACATGGATCTTTTTGGTCCTAACGCTTACAAAAGTCTCGGTGGAAATTCTTTTGGTCTAGTTATAGTTGATGATTTTTCAAGATTTACGTGGGTGTTCTTTCTCGATGATAAATCACAGGTCCAAAAGTGTAACACCCCATATGTAACCTGCCATATTTGTATTCCAACTCTTGTCATTTCCGGCACTAAGTTATGTTATTCCTCGTTGTTGGGTTTCGTCTTCGTTTTGCTTTTGCCTTTTTCATGCATCTCATATCATGTCATCATGTGCATCGCATTTGCATACGTGTTCGTCTCATGCATCCGAGCATTTTCCCCGTTGTCCGTTCTGCATTCCAGCGCTCCTTTTGTCCTCCGGTGTCCCCTTTTGCCTCTTTTCATGTGCGGGTGTTAAACGTTCTCGGATTGGACCGAGACTTGCCAAGCGGCCTTGGTTTACTATCGGTAGACCGCCTTTCAAGTTTCGTGCCATTTGGACTTCGTTTGATACTCCAACGGTTGACCGAGGAACTGAAAAGGCCTTGTGTGTGTTGCAGCCCAACACCTCTCCAAAGTGACCCAAAACCCATCTAAACCCCCTCCATCGTCTCGGTCGTTCGATCACGATCGCGTGGCCGAAAACCGTGCTCAATTTGGAGCCTCCTAGCTCCCTCTACCTATAAAAAGGCATCTCCCCTGAATTTTCCGGATCAAACCCTAGCTCCCTCTCCCCTCCGCGCGGCTGGACGTGTCCGCACGCCGCCGGACAGAAACTCCTGCCGCCCGCCACCATGTGTCATCGCCCGATTCGTCCGCCGCCCGTGCTCCACATCGCCGCGCTTCCCATCGTGTCGGCCCAGGGCGGGCCCTCCGGCCCGCGCACCGCCGCGCCGCCCGAGCGCCGCGCCGGCGCCGCCTCGCCCGCCTCGACACCGGCGACCGCTGCCTCTGCCGCCTGGCCGCTGCGCCTCCTCGCGGTCGCCGCGCCGCCCGGACGCCTCCGCAGCTCCGCCGCCCCGACGCCCTCCAATGACCCCGCGCCGCCCGCTCTAAGCTCCGGCCGCCGCCCCGCACTGTTTCGGCCGTCTACAGTAACTCCGGCGAGCTCCCCGTTGAACCTCGTAAAGCGCGTCGAAACCCTAGATCCAGATCTGGGAGGTTGACCTTGTTTTTTCCCCTAAGTCCCAGTATTTTTAGCTATCTTCATCGCATCATAACTTTGCATCTGTGGCTCCGTTTTGGGCGTGTGGCATATCAAATTATTCGTCTCGATGTGCACTTCATTTCATTCCATTGCACCATGTTCATTTGAGCTCATCTTGATGCCCTAAATGCTGTTGCAAGAGTGCTATGTAATGTTAGTTCCAGATTCTTAACAGATTATGGACATTTGTCATTTTTTCCATGTTTAATGTGTGCCTCCTATGAACTTGAGCCGTACATGTGTTTTGAAGTATGCCATGCCATCTTTACAGGGGTGTATGCCATGTATTTTTGTGATCTTTGTGGTGACTAGCATAAGCATGCAAAGTAGCTCTCGTGATGTTGCTGATTTCAGGGACTTACAATTCTTCTAAGTCTTTTCCTTGATAATATTTTTATGCCATGTATTCTTGTTGCTACAGAGTGATCCATGCCTCTTTTGAGCATGTTCAGTAAGGATGATTTTGAGATATTGTTATGCTCTATCCATCCATGTCTTTGTTTGCAATTATGGAGCACCCTAACTTGACTCAATCTTGCTCTACTTTTGCTATAAAATGTTCTTGACAGATTATTTACGTGTTAAGCAATTTTGCCGAGGTTGTTGTAGTTGATCCATGCATGCTATGAGAGTGTTCTCGCCATGGTTAGCTTATTTATCATGTATTCTTGTTGGGTGTATGCTTAGTTTGTCATGAAATGCCTTGTGGTGAGTGCATCGAGCTCGTAAACATGCCTACGTAAATCTGTTTTGCCATGTTCCAGTTTTCTGCTAAGTCTGAATCTGTTAACGAAACTTGCTATGTTCACATGGTTGTCATTGTACTTTCTGATCCCCTTTGGCTTATGGCCAGTAAGGGACTTTTGTTGTATGCTTTGTGTAGTATCATGCCATGCCTTGCTTTGCCATGATATGTTCCTGTAGCATGTTGTTATCTTGCTCTAAACATTGCTTCCTGATGTTAATTCCTGACATGTTATTTTCACTAAGTCTGTGAACCTAATATCTTTTGCACTTTTGCCATGCTTGTTTAAACCTGCTATTCTGTGATTTAGTCGTAGCTCAGTGTTCATCTTTTGTCAAGCATCTTGAGTGGATCACAGCCATGTGCTTTGTTGTCATGTTAGAGTGAAGTAGCTTGTTGTTCTTGATGCAATTAGATGGCCTCGTGCTGTTAATCGCAGCTTTGTGTCATTATAGTTTTGCTAGCCATTTGCAAACCGTGCATCCGATTCCGGTGATCTTTATATCGATTTCGACCGAAATCAACTCATCTTTCCAGCGGCACTCTTGGTTTTTCAAGTTCAGGCCTGGTTCAATCTTTCCCTTCCGGAGTATGCATATGCATTGCATATCACATCCTACATATCATGTCATGTTTTACATCATGTTGTTTGCGCATTGCACCGTGGTTGATCGTGGTTCCCTTTGCTTGTGTTCTTGCTTTGGGTAGAGCCGGGAGACGAGTACGTGATCAAGGAACCCGTTGAGTACGCTTACGAGGATCAAGCTAACGTCAACTCGGAGAACTTTGCAGGCAAGATGACCATACCCTCGAAATCACTTCTAACTTTGCTTGCTAGATGCTCGCTCTATTGCTATGCCTATGCTACGATACCTACCGCATGCTTTATCTATTTGGGAATGTAGTAATTTCAAAATTTTCCTACGCACACGCAAGATCATGGTGATGTATAGCAACGAGAGGGGAAAGTGTGATCTACGTACCCTTGTAGATCGACAACGGAAGCGTTTGGTTGAAGTAGTCGTACGTCTCCACGGCCCGACCGATCAAGCACCGAAACTACGGCACCTCCGAGTTTTAGCACACGTTCAGCTCGATGACGATCCTCGGACTCTGATCCAGCAAAGTGTTAGGGAAGAGTTCCGTCAGCACGACGGCGTGGTGACGATCTTGATGTACTACTGTCGTAGGGCTTCACCTAAGCACCGCTACAATATTATCGAGGACTATGGTGGCAGGGGGCGCCGCACACGGCTAAGATTATGATCACGTGGATCAACTTGTGTGTCTCTGGGGTGCCCCTGCCTCCGTTTATAAAGGTTCAAGAGGGGGAGGCAGGCCGGCCACCATAGGGCGCGCCAGGAGGAGTCCTACTCCCTCTGGGAGTAGGACTTCTCCCCCAATCCTAGTTGGAATAGGATTCGTGAGGTGGAAAAAGAGAGAGAGAGAAGGAGGGGGGCGCCGGCCCCCTCTCTCCTTGTCCTATTCGGACTAGGGGGGAGGGGCGCGCGGCCCTAGCCCTGGCCGCCTCTCCTCTTCTTCCACTAAGGCCCATTAAGACCCATTTAGCTCCCCGGGGGGGGGGGGGGGGGGTTCCGGTAACCTCCCGATACTCCGGTAAAATCCCGATTTCACCCGAAACACTTCCGATATCCAAACAAAGGCTTCCAATATATCAATCTTTATGTATTGACCATTTCGAGACTCCTCGTCATGTCCGTGATCACATCCGGGACTCCGAACAACCTTCGGTACATCAAAACGTATAAACTCATAATATAACTGTCATCGAAACCTTAAGCGTGCGGACTCTATGGGTTCGAGAACAATGTAGACATGACCGAGACATGTCTCCGGTCAATAACCAATAGTGGGACCTGGATGCCCATATTGGCTCCTACATATTCTACGAAGATCTTTATCGGTCATACCGCATAACAACATACGTTGTTCCCTTTGTCATCGGTATGTTACTTGCCCGAGATTCAAACATCGGTATCCAAGACCTAGTTCAATCTCGTTACCGGCAAGTCTCTTTACTGGTTCCGTAATACATCATCCCGCAACTAACTCATTAGTTGCAATGCTTGCAAGGCTTAAGTGATGTGCATTACTGAGAGGGCCCTGAGATACCTCTCCGACGATCGGAGTGACAAATCCTAATCTCGAAATACGTCAACCCAACATGTACCTTTGGAGACACCTGTAGAGCACCTTTATAATCACCCAGTTACGTTGTGACGTTTGGTTGCACACAAAGTGTTCCTCCGGCACATGGGAGTTACATAATCTCATAGTTATAGGAACATGTATAAGTCATGAAGAAAGCAATAGCAACATACTAAACGATCGGGTGCTAAGCTAATGGAATGGGTCATGTCAATCAGATCATTCAACTAATGATGTGATCCCGTTAATCAAATAACAACTCTTTGTCAATGGTTAGGAAACATAACCATCTTTGATTAACGAGCTAGTCAAGTAGAGGCATACTAGTGACACTCTGTTTGTCTATGTATTCACACATGTATTATGTTTCCGGTTAATACAATTCTAGCATGAATAATAAACTTTTATCATGATATAAGGAAATAAATAATAACTTTATTATTGCCTCTAGGGCATATTTCCTTCAGTCTCCCAGTTGCACTAGAGTCAATAATCTAGATTACACAGTAATGATTCTAACACCCATGGAGCTTTGGTGCTGATCATGTTTTGCCCGTGGAAGAGGCTTAGTCAACGGGTCTGCTACATTCAGCTCCGTATGTATCTTGCAAATCTCTATGTCTCCCACCTGGACCAGATCCCGGATGGAATTGAAGCGTCTCTTGATGTGTTTGGTTCTCTTGTGAAATCTGGATTCCTTTGCCAAGGCAATTGCACCAGTATTGTCACAAAAGATTTTCATTGGACCCGATGCACTACGTATGATACCTAGATCGGATATGAACTCCTTCATCCAGACTCCTTCGTTTGCTGCTTCCGAAGCAGCAATGTACTCCACTTCACATGTAGATCCCGCCACGACGCTTTGTTTAGAACTGCACCAACTGACAGCTCCACCATTTAATGTAAACACGTATCCGGTTTGCGATTTAGAACCGTCCGGATCAGTGTCAAAGCTTGCATCAACGTAACCGTTTACAATGAGCTCTTTGTCACCTCCATATACGAGAAACATATCCTTAGTCCTTTTCAGGAATTTCAGGATGTTCTTGACCGCTGTCCAGTGATCCACTCCTGGATTACTTTGGTACCTCCCTGCTAGACTTATAGCAAGGCACACATCAGGTCTGGTACACAGCATTGCATACATGATAGAGCCTATGGCTGAAGCATAGGGAACATCTTTCATTTTCTCTCTATCTTCTGCAGTGGTCGGGCATTGAGTCTGACTCAATTTCACACCTTGTAACACAGGCAAGAACCCTTTCTTTGCTTGATCCATTTTGATCTTTTTCAAAATTTTGTCAAGGTATGTGCTTTGTGAAAGTCCAATTAAGCGTCTTGATCTATCTCTATAGATTTTTATGCCTAATATGTAAGCAGCTTCACCGAGGTATTTCATTGAAAAACTCTTATTCAAGTATCACTTTATGCTATCCAGAAATTCTATATCATTTCCAATCAGTAATATGTCATCCACATATAATATCAGAAATGCTACAGAGCTCCCACTCACTTTCTTGTAAATACAGGCTTCTCCGAAAGTCTGTATAAAACCAAATGCTTTGATCACACTATCAAAGCGTTTATTCCAACTCCGAGAGGCTTGCACCAGTCCATAAATGGATCGCTGGAGCTTGCACACTTTGTTAGCTCCCTTTGGATCGACAAAACCCTCCGGTTGCATCATATACAACTCTTCTTCCAGAAATCCCTTCAGGAATGCAGTTTTGACATCCATCTGCCAAATTTCATAATCATAAAATGCGGCAATTGCTAACATGATTCGGACAGACTTAAGCATCGCTACGGGTGAGAAGTTCTCATTGTAGTCAACCCCTTGAACTTGTCGAAAACCTTTTGTGACAAGTCGAGTTTTGTAGACAGTAATATTACCGTCAGCGTCAGTCTTCTGCTTGAAGATCCATTTATTCTCAATTTCTTGCCGATCATCGGGCAAGTCAACCAAAGTCCATACTTTGTTCTCATACATGGATCCCATCTCAGATTTCATGGCTTCAAGCCATTTTGCGGAATCTGGCTCACCATCGCTTCTTCATAGTTGTTCATCATGATCTAGCAGCATGATTTCTAGAACAGGATTACCGTACCACTCTGGCGCGGTTCTCACTCTGGTTGATCTACGAGGTTCAGTAGTATCTTGTCCTGAAGTTTCATGATCATTATCATTAGCTTCCTCACTAATTGGTGTAGGTGTCGCCGAAACAGATTTCTGTGATGTACTACTTTCCAATAAGGGTACAGTTACCTCATCAAGTTCTACTTTCCTCCCACTCACATCTTTCGAGAGAAACTCCTTCTCCAGAAAGTTTCCGAATTTAGCAACAAAAGTCTTGCCTTCGGATCTGTGATAGAAGGTGTATCCAATAGTTTCCTTTGGATATCCTATGAAGACACATTTCTCCGATTTGGGTTCGAGCTTATCAGGTTGAAGCTTTTTCACATAAGCATCGCAGCCCCAAACTTTCAGAAACGACAACTTTGGTTTCTTGCCAAACCATAGTTCATAAGGCGTCGTCTCAACGGATTTTGATGGTGCCCTATTTAACGTGAATGCGGCCGTCTCTAAAGCATAACACCAAAACGATAGAGGTAAATTAGTAAGAGACATCATAGATCGCACCATATCTAGTAAAGTACGATTACGACATTCGGACACACCATTACACTGTGGTGTTCCGGGTGGCGTGAGTTGCGAAACTATTCCGCATTGCTTCAAATGTACACCAAACTCGTAACTCAAATATTCTCCTCCACGATCAGATCGTAGAAACTTTATTTTCTTGTTACGATGATTTTCAACTTCACTTTGAAATTCTTTGAACTTTTCAAATGTTTCAGACTTATGTTTCATTAAGTAGATATACCCATATCTGCTTAAGTCATCTGTGAAGGTGAGAAAATAACGATATCCGCCACGAGCCTCAATATTCATCGGACCACATACATCTGTATGTATGATTTCCAACAAATCTGTTGCTCTCTCCGTAGTACCGGAGAACGGTGTTTTAGTCATCTTGCCCATGAGGCACGGTTCGCAAGTACCAAGTGATCTATAATCAAGTGGCTCCAAAAGTCCACCAGTATGGAGTTTCTTCATGCGCTTTACACTGATATGACCTAAACGGCAGTGCCACAAATAAGTTGCACCATCATTATCAACTCTGCATCTTTTGGCTTGAACATTATGAATATGTGTATCACTACTATCGAGATTCAATAAGAATAGACCACTCTTCAAGGGTGCATGACCATAAAAGATATTACTCATATAAATAGAACAACCATTATTCTCTGATTTAAATGAATAACCGTCTCGCATTAAACAAGATCCAGATATAATGTTCATGCTCAACGCTGGCACCAAATAACAATTATTTAGGTCTAATACTAATCCCGAAGGTAGATGCAGAGGTAGCGTGCCGATCGCGATCACATCGACTTTGGAACCGTTTCCCACGCGCATCATCACCTCGTCCTTAGCCAATCTTCGCTTAATCCGTAGTCCCTGTTTCGAGTTGCAAATATTAGCAACAGAACCAGTATCAAATACCCAGGTGCTACTGCGAGCATTAGTAAGGTACACATCAATAACATGTATATCACATATACCTTTGTTCACCTTGCCATCCTTCTTATCTGCCAAATACTTGGGGCAGTTCCGCTTCGAGTGACCAGTCTGCTTGCAGTAGAAGCACTCAGTTTCAGGCTTAGGTCCAGACTTGGGTTTCTTCTCTTGAGCAACAACTTGCTTGCTGTTCTTCTTGAAGTTCCCCTTCTTCTTCCCTTTGCCCTTTTTCTTGAAACTAGTGGTCTTGTTGACCATCAACACTTGATGCTCCTTTTTGATTTCTACCTCCGCAGCTTTCAGCATTGCGAAGAGCTCGGGAATAGTCTTATTCATCCCTTGCATATTATAGTTCATCACGAAGCTCTTGTAGCTTGGTGGCAGTGATTGGAGAATTCTGTCAATGACGCAATCATCTGGAAGATTAACTCCCATCTGAATCAAGTGATTATTATACCCAGACATTTTGAGTATATGCTCACTGACAGAACTGTTCTCCTCCATCTTGCAGCTATAGAACATATTGGAGACTTCATATCTCTCAATCCGGGCATTTGCTTGAAATATTAACTTCAACTCCTGGAACATCTCATATGCTCGATGACGTTCAAAACGTCGTTGAAGTCCCGATTCTAAGCCGTAAAGCATGGCACACTGAACTATCGAGTAGTCATCAGCTTTGCTCTGCCAGACGTTCATAACATCTGGTGTTGCTCCAGCAGCAGGCCTGGCACCCAGCGGTGCTTCTAGGACGTAATTCTTCTGTGCAGCAATGAGGATAATCCTCAAGTTACAGACCCAGTCCGTGTAATTGCTATCATCATCTTTCAACTTTGCTTTCTCAAGGAACGCATTAAAATTCAACGGAACAACAACACGGGCCATCTATCTACAATCAAACATACATAAGCAAGATACTATCAGGTACTAAGTTCATGATAAATTTAAGTTCAATTAGTCAAATTACTTAAATAACTTCCACTTAGATAGACATCCCTCTAATCCTCTAAGTGATCACGTGACCCAAATCAGCTAAACCATGTCCGATCATCACGTGAGATGGAGTAGTTTCATTGGTGAACATCACTATGTTGATCATATCTACTATATGATTCACGCTCGACCTTTCAGTCTCCGTGTTCCGAGGCCATATCTGCATATGCTTGGCTCGTCAAGTATAACCTGAGTATTCCGCGTGTGCAACTGTTTTGCACCCGTTGTATTTGAACGTAGAGCCTATCAGACCCGATCATCACATGGTGTCTCAGCACGAAGAACTTTCGCAATGGTGCATACTCAGGGGGAACACTTCTTGATAATTTTAGTGAGAGATCATCTTATAATGCTACCGTCAATCAAAGCAAGATAAGATGCATAAAAGATAAACATCACATGCAATCAATATAAGTGATATGATATGGCCATCATCATCTTGTGCTTGTGATCTCCATCTCCGAAGCACCGTCATGATCACCATCGTCACCGGCGCGACAGCTTGATCTCCATCGTAGCATCGTTGTCGTCTCGCCAATCTTATGCTTCCACGACTATCGCTACCTCTTAGTGATAAAGTAAAGCATTACAGCGCGATTGCATTGCATACAATAAAGCGACAACCATATGGCTCCTGCCAGTTGCCGATAACTCGGTTACAAAATATTATCATCTCATACAATAAAATTCAGCATCATGTCTTGACCATATCACATCACAACATGCCTTGCAAAAACAAGTTAGACGTCCTCTACTTTATTGTTGCAAGTTTTACGTGGCTGCTACGGGCTTAAGCAAGAACCAACCTTACCTACGCATCAAAACCACAACGATAGTTTGTCAAGTTGGTGCTGTTTTAACCTTCGCAAGTACCGGGCGTAGCCACACTCAGTTCAACTAAAGTTGGAGAAACTGTCACCCACAAGCCACCTATGTGCAAAGCACGTCGGGAGAACCGGTCTCGCATAAGCGTACGCGTAATGTCGGTCCGGGCCGCTTCGTCCAACAATACCGCCGAACCAAAGTATGACATGCTGGTAAGCAGTATGACTTATATCGCCCACAACTCACTTGTGTTCTACTCGTGCATATAACATCAACACATAAAACCTAGGCTCGGATGCCACTGTTGGGGAACGTAGTAATTTCAAAATTTTCCTACGCACATGCAAGATCATGGTGATATATAGCAACGAGAGGGGAGAGTGTGATCTATGTACCCTTGTAGATCGACAACGGAAGCGTTTGGTTGAAGTAGTCGTACGTCTCCACGGCCCGACCGATCAAGCACCGAAACTACGGCACCTCCGAGTTTTAGCACACGTTCAGCTCGATGACGATCCCCAGACTCCGATCCAGCAAAGTGTCGGGGAAGAGTTCCGTCAGCACGACGGCGTGGTGACGATCTTGATGTACTACTGTCGCAGGGCTTTGCCTAAGCACCGCTACAATATTATCGAGGACTATGGTGGCAGGTAGCGCCGCACACGGCTAAGATTATGATCACGTGGATCAACTTGTGTGTCTCTGGGGTGCCCCTGCCTCTGTATATAAAGGTTCAAGAGGGGGAGGCCGGCAGGCCACCATAGGGCACGCCAGGAGGAGTCCTACTCCCTCCGGGAGTAGGACTTCTCCCCCAATCCTACTTGGAATAGGATTCGTGAGGTGGAAAAAGAGAGAGAGAGAAGGAGGGGGGCGCCGACCCCCTCTCTCCTTGACCTATTCGGACTAGGGGGGAGGGGCGCGCGGCCCTAGCCCTATCCGCCTCTCCTCTTCTTCCACTAAGGCCCATTAAGGCCCATTTAGCTCCCGGGGAGGTTCCGGTAACCTCCCGGTACTCCGGTAAAATCCCGATTTCACCCGGAACACTTCCGATATCCAAACATAGGCTTCCAATATATCAATCTTTATGTCTCGACCATTTCGAGACTCCTCGTCATGTCCGTGATCACATCCGGGACTCCGAACAACCTTCGGTACATCAAAACGTATAAACTCATAATATAACTGTCATCGAAACCTTAAGCGTGCGGACCCTACGGGTTCGAGAACAATGTAGACATGACCGAGACATGTCTCCGGTCAATAACCAATAGCGGGACCTGGATGCCCATATTGGCTCCTACATATTCTACAAAGATCTTTATCGGTCAGACCGCATAACAACATACGTTGTTCCCTTTGTCATCGGTATGTTACTTGCCCGAGATTCGAACGTCGGTATCCAATACCTAGTTCAATCTCGTTAACGGCAAGTCTCTTTACTCGTTCCGTAATACATCATCCCACAACTAACTCATTAGTTGCAATGCTTGCAAGGCTTAAGTGATGTGCATTACTGAGAGGGCCCTGAGATACCTCTCCGACGATCGGAGTGACAAATCCTAATCTCGAAATACATCAACCCAACATGTACCTTTGGAGACACCTGTAGAGCACCTTTATAATCACCCAGTTACGTTGTGACGTTTGGTTGCACACAAAGTGTTCCTCCGGCACACGGGAGTTACATAATCTCATAGTTATAGGAACATGTATAAGTCATGAAGAAAGCAATAGCAACATACTAAACGATCGGGTGCTAAGCTAATGGAATGGGTCATGTCAATCAGATCATTCAACTAATGATGTGATCCCGTTAATCAAATAACAACTCTTTGTCAATGGTTAGGAAACATAACCATCTTTGATTAACGAGCTAGTCAAGTAGAGGCATACTAGTGACACTCTGTTTGTCTATGTATTCACACATGTATTATGTTTCCGGTTAATACAATTCTAGCATGAATAATAAACTTTTATCATGATATAAGGAAATAAATAATAACTTTATTATTGCCTCTAGGGCATATTTCCTTCAGTCTCCCACTTGCACTAGAGTCAATAATCTAGATTACACAGTAATGATTCTAACACCCATGGAGCTTTGGTGCTGATCATGTTTTGCCCGTGGAAGAGGCTTAGTCGACGGGTCTGCTACCTTCAGCTCCGTATGTATCTTGCAAATCTCTATGTCTCCCACTTGGACCAGATCTCGGATGGAATTGAAGCGTCTCTTGATGTGTTTGGTTCTCTTGTGAAATCTGGATTCCTTTGCCAAGGCAATTGCACCAGTATTGTCACAAAAGATTTTCATTGGACCCGATGCACTAGGTATGACACCTAGATCGGATATGAACTCCTTCATCCAGACTCCTTCGTTTTCTACTTCCGAAGCAGCAATGTACTCCGCTTCACATGTAGATCCCTCCACGACGTTTTGTTTAGAACTGCACCAACTGACAGCTCCACCATTTAATGTAAACATGTATCCGGTTTGCGATTTAGAATCGTTCGGATCAGTGTCAAAGCTTGCATCAACGTAACTGTTTACAATGAGCTCTTTGTTACCTCCATATACAAGAAACATATCCTTAGTCCTTTTCAGGAATTTCAGGATGTTCTTGACCGCTGTCCAGTGATCCACTCCTGGATTACTTTGGTACCTCCCTGCTAGACTTATAGCAAGGCACACATCAGGTCTGGTACACAGCATTGCATACATGATAGAGCCTATGGCTGAAGCATAGGGAACATCTTTCATTTTCTCTCTATCTTCTGCAGTGGTCGGGCATTGAGTCTGACTCAATTTCACATCTTGTAACACAGGCAAGAACCCTTTCTTTGCTTGATCCATTTTGAACTTTTTCAAAATTTTGTCAAGGTATGTGCTTTGTGAAAGTCCAATTAAGCGTGTTGATCTATCTCTATAGCTTTTTATGCCTAATATGTAAGCAGCTTCACCGAGGTATTTCATTGAAAAACTCTTATTCAAGTATCTCTTTATGCTATCCAGAAATTCTATATCATTTCCAATCAGTAATATGTCATCCACATATAATATCAGAAATGCTACAGAGCTCCCACTCACTTTCTTGTAAATACAGGCTTCTCCGAAAGTCTGTATAAAACCAAATGCTTTGATCACACTATCAAAGCGTTTATTCCAACTCTGAGAGGCTTGCACCAGTCCATAAATGGATCGCTGGAGCTTGCACACTTTGTTAGCTCCCTTTGGATCGACAAAACCCTCCGGTTGCATCATATACAACTCTTCTTCCAGAAATCCATTCAGGAATGCAGTTTTGACATCCATCTGCCCGCCGCCCGCCGTCAACGCCGCCACCGGCCCGGCGGGGGGCGAGCAGCAGGCATCGTCTCAGCACCCGTCCGTGCGGCAAGACGGCCGCACCGCCACTCCATCACTCGCTCCAGCCGGTTCTTCGTCCCGCGCGCTCCGCGCACCCTTGGAGGCTCGAGCTGCGCTCCTCGCGGCAAACGAGCTCCTGCGCTACCGTCCCGTCGATGACGTCTACGAAGAATGGCTCGACCGCGTCGCCGAGCTTGTCCGCGCCACAGGGGGCTCTTCCGTGCCGTCTGTCCCTCTGCGCCGCACTCCGCCCCGCGCGGGCAACGAAGCTCCGGAGGCGCACCAGCCGCCTCCTCTCCAAGAAGATGCCGTGGCTCCAAGGCGACTGGCCCCTGGGTGGAACCCGCTCCGCCAGGCGCCATCGCAACAAGAGCGAAGCTGCCAAGAAATCCCTTGCCCACAGGGGGCTGCCCGAGCGCTCCCTGCTCCGGCACGCCGTGACCCTACTCCAGCTCCAGCGCGTCAAGACCCCGCCCTGCTCCTAGCTGCAGCGCGTGGGGACCCTCAAGACCAAGCTCTCCACCAACCGAGGCCTTTCGTAGCCACCGCGGGCTGCCACGCCTACACCACTGAGCTGTGCAGCGTCGCGTGGCCCGGCAAGTTCAAGCCCGACCTGCCTCCTCGCTACGACGGCACAACTGACCCCGCGGAATTCCTCCAGCTCTATGAGCTGGGTATCGAGGCTGCCGGCGGGGATGAAAAGGTCATGGCGAACTGGTTCCCCATGGCGCTCAAGGAAGGAGCTCGGACCTGGCTCCTGAATCTGGCTCCAGGCACGATCTCCTCCTGGGACCAGATGCGCGCCCGCTTCATCTCCAACTTCCAAGGTACTCGTGACCGGCCGCCCGCCGTGAGTGACATGCGCCGCATCAAGCAACAACTCGGAGAGACCCTGCAAAAGTACATCCAGCGCTTCAACAGCACGCGCCTTAAGATCCCCAGGGTGTCAGAAGAGGCCATCATCTCCGCCTTCTCTGACGGCGTGCATGACGTCAAGATGAAGGAGGAGCTGGCGATGCACGAAGACCTCTGCACCTCCCTGGAGCTGTTCAACTTGGCGAACAAGTGCACCAGGGCTGAGGAGGGACGTCTCTCCCTCCTCGAGCTGCCTGCCGTGGACCCAGAAGAGAAGAAGCCCAAGGCCAAGGACGTGAAGCGCAAGGGGGCTGCCGTACTCGCGGCAGAACCAGACACCAAGCGGGGCAAGGATCTGCCCGAACCCTTCAGAGGCAGCCGGTACAGTGTGTACCATGACCTCCACACCCACAACACCAACGAATGTCAAGAGCTCCGCGCCGTGCGAGAAGGAAGGATCGGCCGTCGCCTTGACCATGCTGACCGGGGCTATGGCCGAGGAGGAGGAAGAAACCCAGGGCGCTGGGAAGACCGCGGCCCGCGCCAGGGGTGGCGCGACTAGCCTCGCGAGGACCGCTGGCAGGACCTACCTCGCGAGGGGGACTGGAGAGACCAGCCTCGTGAGGACCGCCCTCATGGCAATGCAGGCCTACCTCCGCTGCTGCCTCCACCAAGAAGGAACGAAGACCGCCATCAAGACGAGGGGGCTGGGGGCTTCCAGGAGCCGCGCGCGATCGCCTGCATCCTGGGCGGAGCTCAAGCCCCAGCCTCCCAACGTGTCTTCAAGCAGTTTGCGCGCGAAGTGAATGCAGTTCTCCCCAAGCTCGAAGCAACGCGCCCCCTCAGGTGGTCGGCGTGCCCCATCATGTTCAGCTCGGCAGACCAGCTCAAGTGCGCAGCCACTGTGGGAGTCCTCCCGATGCTTTGCTCCCCAGTCATCAGCAACGTGCAGGTCACCAAGACCCTCATCGATGGCGGGGCAGGGCTCAACGTCCTATCCGTGGAAACATTCAACAACCTCCAAGTGCCCTATGACCAGCTTCAGCCAACCAGGCCTTTCTCCGGGATCACCGACGGTTCCACAATCCCGATCGGGCAGGTCCGCCTCCCTGTCACCTTTGGGGCCCGCAGCAACTACCGCACCGAGCTCATCGACTTCGACGTCGCCCACATCCGCCTGCCATACAACGCCATCCTCGGGTACCCAGCACTGGCCAAGTTCATGGCCGTGACCCACCACGGCTACAACGTCCTCAAGATGCCAGGAAGTGGCGGCGTCATCACGGTGCCCTGTGAAGAGAGAGATGCAGTGTGTTCCCTGGAGCGAGCCTTTCAGGCCGCGTCGCTAGAAGACCCAGATCGCGGAAGCAGGAGGCTTCCTGAGACCACCCCCAAGAAGAAGAAGACGTCATCAGGCTCAACCCCTCAGGAGGCAGGCCCCTTAGGGCCCGTGCCTCCTCAGGAGGGCCCTCCATCCATCGCATAGGAAAGCGCGCCCGGTGCCCTCCTCAGGCAGGGCTTGGGGGCTCTCACCTGGAGGGCCACCGACCTAGCCAGGGTCGCGAGGGAGGCACTTGGGCACCATGTGGAGGCATGCTTCGCAGCACGTTTCCCTCAGGAGGGAGCCAGGCGAGGAAGATCAGACCAGCAAGAGTTCGTTGACGAGGCCGTTCAAGGGCTACAGGAGACAAGGATCATGAGAGGTTGCCGCCGCTTGTCAGCCGTGGCCCCACATCCAGGCGAGGATGGTGGACTGCGCGTCTGTGTCGACGTACCAGGGCTTAATCAGATCGCCACAACGGAGCGCCTCTGGCCCTCGCAAGTGGGGCGCTGCGG
The DNA here is from genome assembly GCA_034509565.1 of Triticum monococcum. NCBI lineage: Eukaryota > Viridiplantae > Streptophyta > Magnoliopsida > Poales > Poaceae > Triticum > Triticum monococcum. Next base: position 577,688,012 of record CM067844.1, on the reverse strand, counting down.
AGGTCCACCCCACAACTATGTTCGCATGCCTTACGGCCTGCCGAGCATGGCTACGGCGTACCAGCGCCTCATGAGGGGCATCGTGGAGGCTCAGGAAGACAGGCGTTCCACGGCCTTGGAGGAGATGGAGGCAGCTCGCGAGGGGTCACCAGCGCCTCCGGAGCCTCCCGAGGCCCCGGGGCCTGGGGGCTCGTAAGGATCAGCTTCTGCAGCCCGCCAAGTCTGCCGCACCGATGCCACTATGCCGACAACATCCTCAGGTGACATCTTTCAAGTCCCGTTCTCAGCTGGGAGCACCCCCCCAGGGTTGCATCACTCCCAGGCCACGTGGGTCCGTCCTCGCGGCATGTATCTGCATTTACCTGTCCATCGTTAGTTTGCCTTGTTGGGGGTGCCCCTCGGGCTGCATCATCCCCAAGCCATTCGGGCCAGACCCAGCGGCGTGTATCCCCCTAGCGTTTATTTCCAACTATGCATTGCCTATCACGCTTAGCTGCATGGTGCCCGTCCGCGGCATTTTCTCTTCTCATGTCGGCACCTTGCACGTTAAAGGGGGGGGTGCCTGAGCATCGCGACTCAGGGCTCTTACTGGCTCTCCAGCCCTCACCATCTGGCCTTGTCCATGGCATCGCGACCTGGCATACCAGCGACGGCTGAGACAAGCTCGAGGGCCGGGACCCGAAGACGTAGAGTACTGGCATCTAACCAAATTTTGCAGGGACACATATCAAGATATGGCCCAGTGCCGGGCGCAACTCGCCCAGAGGTAGGGCCTCGTGAGTCCCGCGTTGGCTCACGGGTGCCTAGATACACCTCACTTAGCTCTACTGTGCCGGTCACGTGTCAGGGCGGGGCTGTATACGCCCCGGGGGCTCCTCCCGGAGGGGAGCCCCCTCCCACGTACCAGTGGAAGCACCATGCTCCGCGCTGGCTGACCACACTGCCGAGGAGCGGCTATGCCCGTACACATACGGAAGCGCTATGCTCCGCGCTGGTGATGAATAGCTGAGGGTGGCCTACGAGCCGTGTTAACCTCAGGGAGCCCAGAGCTCAGTGGCTGGCCTCATCGCAATGCCTCCCCTCGGGAGCGCCGCGCGAGGGGGCTGGGCACGGGGGCTAAGGCTGGGTCACGCCCAGACGTACGTCGCCCAGCCAGGCCCCTCGGGCCTGGTTCGCCGCACGTCTCTCCCCGAGCGAAGCCAAGGTACGAAGGCCGTTTGCGCGTCAAGGGGGACCCCTGGGCATCGCGACCCAGGGGCCTAACTAGTCCCGTAGCCCCTCACTCCTTAGTTCCGAAAGGCTATGCTGGGTGAGGTACGCGCGAGGCCGGGCTCTGCAGACGTAGAACGGTAGCCACGCTTACATCTCGCCTCATCACCCGCTGTTCGCGCGTCAAGGGGGACTCCTGAGCATCGTGACTCAGGAGCCTAACTGGCTCCGTAGCCCCTCACTCCTTAGTTCCGAAAGGCTATGCTGGGTGAGGTACGCGCGGGGTCGGGCTCTGCAGACGTAGAACAGAAAACACGCCTACATCACGCTTCCCTACTTGTTGTTCGAGCGCCAAAGGGGACTCCTGAGCATCGCGACTCAGGAGCCTAACTTTTCACGTGGCCCCTCAGTCCTTTGGTTCCGTCCTGGTTTCCGGTCGGGGCTGATGCTGGGTGAGGCATGCGCGGGGCCGGGCCCTGCCGGCGTAGAACACAAGCAAGTAGGGAAGAAAAGCATAAAATCCAAGGAACTTAAAAGCAAACATTACAGTCCATACTGTCAATCTCAATGCCAAACGCAAGTTTAAATGCCTCTCCGAGGCGTGATGCATGTGCAGGAACCTAAAGAAGAGTAGGGACGGAGTCACTCGCCGGCGCTGGTTTCGCCTTGTGGAACAGCAGGGTCGGCAGCGCCTTGCTTCGGCCTGGTGCTGAAGGCCCGGAACTTCTCCAGCAGCGCCTCCGCGCGCCCCTTCACGGCTTCGACAGCGGCAGCAGCACCCTCGCCGCTCACCGGTTCCAGCAGGGCGTCGAGGTCGGTGTTGGGATCGCGGAGGTAGACGTGGGCGAAGACCCGTGTCAGCGCGGCAAAAGACAGGACGTGCGCCTCGGCCTCGGCCACGGGGCCGATGCCGAGGACGACGTCCTCAAGAGCCTTGACCAGGAAGGGAAGCAGCTTGGCGGGGCCATCCTCGTCACCAACAAGCGGGCTGTCCAAGCCGCTTTCGTAAAGCATCTTCAGCGAAGCGCGAGCGTCCTTCTCCATGTCCGCGAAGGCCACGCGATCTTCGGCGAGGACCTGAGCCTTGGCGTCCAGCTCGGCCTTCGTCGCCTCCAGCTCCTGCTTCCACACGCCTAGACGCTCGCGACGCTTCTTGAGCTTGGCCTCCGAGTCCACGAGCGCCGCCTCACGCGCCTTCGCCCCCCTCTCCTGCTCTTGGCGAAGGCGAACCTCCTCCGCAAGTTGGCCCCGCAGGCCTTGCAACTCGTCCTCCAGTGCCTTGCAGCGGTCGCGGGCCTTGACCGCTTCCCCCAGGGCCGCGTCACGAGCAATCTTTGCCTCAACGACGGCCCGCTTCTCCTTGTCGCAGGCCGTCAAAGCCTGAACCAGCGCCGCCCGGATCGAAGCATCAGAGCGAATCCACCCCGAAGCTAGTTCCAGACGCCCGGCCACCAGGCGAGGGTCGGCGCCGAGAAGGTCCTGGCGCAGCCGGTCCAGTTCAACAGCAGCATGCTCCAAGACGGAGGAAGAAGACGGAGGAGCCTCGGCGCGCTCCAGGACGACAGGAGGAGCTGAGAGAGCAGTGGCCAGCAAAACGGGAGGAGAAGGTGGCGGCGGCAAGGCCGCTGAATCCCGAGCCATCATTCGCTGCGTCTCCCCAGCCGTGGCAGTGGCGCCGGACGATGACACCTCAGGAGTCACCTGGGCCATGGGGGCTGAGCTCGCCCCCGCCAGAATGGCCAGACCTCCTGAGGGCGACCGACCAGGAGAAGCCCGCGCACGGCGATCGCCCCCTTTCACAGGCGGGGGCGCTACCGCGGATGGAGCCTCAGGAGCCCGCTTTGGTTTCTTCGCCGAAGGCGCCCACCTACTCAAGAGAAGCAATCATCAGGCCTCATCGGCAGAATGAGAAACAAGAGAACAAGGATCAAGCGCTTACGGGTCATCGCCGGTGAGCTCGGGCAGCTTTCGGCCCAACTTCAAGCCAAACAGCCGGCTAGAAGGGCCGACCTTGGGAGCGGAAGGCGCGGCAGCGGACTGCCCCGGGGTAGGGGTAGGCCCGCGGGGGACCAGCCCGGTCCTGTCCTTCTTCGGGATCGGAGGCGAGCTCCCGCTACCCAGCACATCATCGTCATCATCATCATCATCGCTCGGTGATAGGCGGAGAGTGCGGGGCGAGCGCCGAGGGAAGGGAGCCCTCGACTCTCCGTCAGTCGCCCCGGAGTCGGGCCCCTCTCCCCGCTCCTCTTCGCCCTCCTCCTCGCTGGAGTCGCTGGAGGGCACGTCCACCAGTCCTTCAGAAGGCGCCACGGGCACGAGCCCGACCCCGTTGAAAACGGGCATGGACCTCACCACCTGCTCCCAGTCGCTGCGAAGAAACAAGGGCTCGGGAGCGCCCTCCAACCTTGCCACCGTGCCCCCGACCAGAGATTGAAGAACCGCGTCCACGCCCTCTTCGTACACAGGCACGGGGTTCAGATGAGGCCTCCACATCGGAGAAGAGTACTGCCAGAGTGGAGCCAGCTGCTGCTCCAAGAACTCCCTCAACAGTGACACGCTAGTCAACTTCGCCATCGCCATGTTGGCTGGCCTCAAGTCCGCATCCATCTTCTCCAACACCGGCTTTGCGCGGGGATCCACGAGCTCCTCCCGGCACCAGTCACTGGCGCTCACGGCCTGCTCCATGGGCGGGATCAGCCGAGGGTGGACGCGCCCGGCGTCAACCAAGACCCACTTGCTCCGGAAGCCATCATCCCTCTTCCCAGGATTCGAGATGGTAATGGTGCTGCCATGCGCGACGAAGCTCGTGCACGCGGAAGGAGAACTGCCAGTAGTCCGGAGGTAGAAGTAGTGGCGCAGCAAGGCCACCGAGGGCTGCACCCCCACGCGGGCCTCGCAGTAGTAAGCAAAGATCGCCAGGAGAAGGACAGAGTTGGGGTGGAGATGCAGAGCCAGCAAGTTGTAATGGCGGAGGACAGATAAGAAGAACTCGGAGAAGGGAGGCACCAAGCCCGCTGCGATGGTGCTCGCAAAGAAAGGGTAATAGGTGCTCCCTCGACCTTCAGGGGAGGTGGAGCCGACCTTGAACACCTCCGTCCCAACGACGCCCTGCGCCGCCGCCATCCGGCACAGCCGGGCAAAGGTGGCCTTGGACACAGTTGGCGGGTCCAGAGCAGGGGAATACCAAGCTTCGGCCGGAGGCTTGCGAGGCGCCATGGCTTCCTAGGTTGCGCAACCGGAGTAGATCTGGAAGTTTGGAGGAAGAAAGGGGAGGCGCAAGAAAGGGGATCTGAGCAGCAGCCGAAGAAAGCAAGGGCGAAGTCTGGGAAGATGCCTCTCCCCTGTCAACCCGCGCGGTTGCTAAGGCACCCACGTCCAATCAACCGCCACGCGGCGTCCAAGGCCGCATGCTGTTGGGGCCCGTAGTGCTTCACCCTTGCCCTTTCGCCTCTCGGCACGGCCAAGTCCATGCGCACCTTGGGCCCGGGGGCTACTATCGGCGTTCTGGGAACGGGGGTCCCAGACTTGCCTGCCTGCGGCCTGCGGCGTGGCTCAAGTGGGGGCCCAGCGCGGCCCATCTTCATCAACGCAAGGCTCAAGACCCTCGCGAGGGGCCAAGCCTCGCGAGGCGGACGACACGGCGCATCCTCAGGCACAGCCTCGTCTGGCTGGCTCGCGAGGAGGCGGAGAGTTCAAGGCGGGGTACCTCACGAGGTGCCCATGACGCAAGCCATGACGACACGGGGCACCAGGCGGGTGCCAGCGCGCGCAGCGTCCCTCTTTCCTCTTTGGTGCAAAGGGGGCAAGCGTATCAGCGGAGTACCGAGGCATCAGGCAAAGGTTGCCACTTCGGTGCAACGAGACCAGGACCAGGAGGACTACGAGACGGAGGTCACCATGGAGCCCAGCGCGGCGTCATCACCAGAGCCTTTGGCAGGCAAAGACTGCTTTTGTCAGGATAGATGTACTTGTTGTCCCCCTTCAAATTAGCCCGCCATTGTTGGATCCCTTCCCGCTCAATATTTGGGGAGAGGACCAGGGCCTCTATAAATAGGACTAGCCACCCACATAGCGGGGGGTTGGATTCCTGTTCGGGTGTTCGGAGGTTGGGAGGTTGGTTCGTTTGGTTCGCAAGTAGAGAGAGAGAGAGAGGGTGACTGAACTCTTCATAGTAGTTCATCACCACAGCCAAGAACAGACCCTCGCGATGCTGTTCTTCCTTGTATTGTTCGTCCACACCAGCCCCAGGAGGCAATCCATCCACCACACACTGGAGTAGGGTATTACACCACATCGGTGGCCCGAACCAGTATAAATCTTGTGTCTTTCGTGCAGTTCTCTTAGTAGTTTAGGTCCCCTCGAGACGGAGAGGTTGAAGGCGAGATTTCCGCGTGCACCCCAGTGTTCGAACCTTAAGGGTCTGCCGGAACCCGAAATCCGACACTACGGGTTCGGGAGTCATGCAGACATGGCCGAGACAACTCTCCGGTCAATAACCAACAACGGGATCTGGATACCCATGTTGGCTCCCACATGCTCCACGATGATCTCATCGGATGAACCACGATGTCAAGGACTTAATCAATCCCGTATACAATTCCCTTCGTCTAGCGGTACGATACTTGCCCGAGATTCGATCGTCGGTATCCCGATACCTGGTTCAATCTCGTTACCGGCAAGTCTCTTTTACTCGTTACGTAACACATCATCCCGTGATCAACTCCTTCATCACATTGTGCACATTATGATGATGTCCTACCGAGTGGGCCCAGAGATACCTCTCAGTTTACACGGAGCGACAAATCCCAGTCTCGATTCGTGCCAACCCAACAGACACTTTCGGAGATACCTATGGTGTACCTTTATAGGCACCCAGTTACGTTGTGACGTTTGGCACACCCAAAGCACTCCTACGGTATCCGGGAGTTGCACAATCTCATGGTCTAAGGAAATGATACTTGACATTAGAAAAGCTTTAGCATACGAACTACATGATCTTGTGCTAGGCTTAGGATTGGGTCTTGTCCATCACATCATTCTCCTAATGATGTGATCCTGTTATCAACGACATCCAATGTCCATGGTCAGGAAACCGTAACCATCTATTGATCAACGAGCTAGTCAACTAGAGGCTTACTAGGGACATGGTGTTGTCTATGTATCCACACATGTATCTGAGTTTCCTATCAATACAATTCTAGCATGGATAATAAACGATTATCATGAACAAGGAAATATAATAATAACTAATTTATTATTGCCTCTAGGGCATATTTCCAACAGTCTCCCACTTGCACTAGAGTCAATAATCCAGTTCACATCGATATGTGATTAACACTCAAGGTCACATCCCCATGTGACTAACACCCAAAGAGTTCTAGGTTTGATCATGTTATGCTTGTGAGAGAGGTTTCAGTCAACGGATCTGCAACATTCAGATCCGTATGTACTTCGCAAATTTCTATGCCATCTTGTAGATGCAACTACTACGCTACATTTGGAGCCATTTCAAATAACCGTTCTACTTGGAGCTATTCTAAATTGTTGCTCCATTATAGTATCCGGTATCTCTACTCAGAGCTATCCGGATAGGTGTTAAGCTTGCATCAACGTAACTCTTTACGTCGAACACTTTATCACCTCCATTACCGAGAAACATATCCTTATTCCTCTATGGATAATTTTGACCACTATCTAGTGATCTACTCCTAGATTACCTTTGTACCCTCTTGCCAGATATGTGGCAAGGCACACATCAGGTGCGGTACTCAGCATGGCATACCGTATAGAGCCTATGACAAAAGCATAGGGGACGACCTTCGTCCTTCCTCTTTCTTTTGCCGTGGTCGAGCTTTAAGTCTTAACTTCATACCTTACAACTTAGGCAAGAACTCCTTCTTTGTCTGATCCATCTTGAACACCTTCAAGATCATGTCAAGGTATGTGCTCATTTGAAAGTACCATTAAGCGGTTTTTATCTATCCTTATAGATCTTGATGCTCAATGTTCAAGTAGCTTAATTCAGGTTTTCCATTGAAAAACACTTTCCAAATAACCCTATATGCTTTCCAGAAATTCTACATCATTTCTAATCAGCAACATATACTCATCAGAAATTCTATAGTGCTCCCACTCACTTCTTTGGAAATACAAGTTTCTCATAAGCTTTATATACACCCAAAATCTTTGATCATCTCATCAAAGCATACATTCCAACTCCGAGATGCTTACTCCAGTCCTTAGAAGGATTGCTGGAGCTTTGCATACTTGTTAGCATCTTTCAGGATTGACAAAACCTTCCGGTTGTATCACATACAACCTTTCCTCAAGAAAATCGTTGAGGAAACAATGTTTTGACATCCTATCTGCAAGATTTCATAAATAATGCAGTAATTGCTAATATAATTCCAACAGACTCTTAGCATCGCTACGAGTGAGAAAGTCTCATCGTAGTCAACTCCTTGAACTTGTCAGAAAACATCTTAACGACAAGTCGAGCTTTCTTAATGGTGATACTTACCATCATTGTCCGTCTTCCTTTTAAAAATCCATATGTACCTAACAGCCTTACAACCATCAAGTAGTTCTTCCAAAGTCTACACTTTGTTTTCATATATGGATCCTCTCTCGGATTATATGGCCTCGAGCCATTTTGGAATCCAGGCCCACCATCGCTTCTTCATAGCTCGTAGGTTCATTGTTGTCTAGCAACATGACTTCCAAGACAGGATTACGTACCACTCTGAAGTAGTACGCATCCTTGTCATCCCACGAGGTTTGGTAGTGACTTGATCTGAAGTTTCATGATCACTATCATAAGCTTCCACTTCAATCGGTGTAGGTGCCACAGGAACAACTCCTTGTGCCCTGCCACACACTAGTTGAAGAGACGGTTAAATAACCTCATCAAGTCTCCACCATCCTCCCACTCAATTCTTTCGAGAGAAACTTTTCCTCGAGAAAGGACCCGATTCTAGAAACAATCCCTTATTGCTTTCGGATCTGAGACAGGAGGTATACCCAACTGTTTTGGGTGTCCTATGAAGATGCATTTATCTGCTTTGGGTTCGAGCTTATCAGCCTGAAACTTTTTCACATAAGCGTCGCAGCCCCAAACTTTTACGAAATGACAGCTTAGGTTTCTCTAAACCATAGTTCATACGGTGTCATCTCATTGGAATTACGTGGTGCCCTATTTAAAGTGAATGTGGTTGTCTCTAATGCCTAACCCATAAACTATCGTGGTAACTCGATAAGAGACATCATGGTATGCATCATATCCAATAGGGTGCAGTTATGATGTTCGGACACACCATCACACTATGGTGTTCCAGGCTGTATTAGTTGTGAAACAATTTCCACAATGTCTTAATTCTGTGCCAAACTCGTAATTCAGATATTCATCTCTATGATCATATCATAGATATTTTATCCTCTTGTCACGACGATCTTTCAACTTCACCCTGAAATTACTTGAACCTTTCAATAATTCAGACTCGTGATTCATCAAGTAAATGTACTCAACATCTACTCAAATCATCTGTGAAGTAATAACATAATGATATCCACTACACGCCTCAGCACTCATTGGACTGCACACATCAAAATGTATTACTTCCAACAAGTTGCTTTCTAGTTCCATTTTACTGAAAACGAGGCTTTCAGTCATCTTGCCCATGTGGTATGATTTGCATGTCTCAAGTGATTCAAAATCGAGTGAGTCCAAATGGTCCATTTGCATGGAGTTTCTTCATGCATATACACCAATAGACATGGTTCGCATGTCTCAAATTTTTCAAAAATGAGTGAGCCCAAAGATCCATCAACATGGAGCTTCTTCATGCGTTTTATACCGATATGACTTACGTGGCAGTGCCACAAGTAGGTGGTACTATCATTACTATCTTATATCTTTTGGCATGAACATGTGTATCACTACGATCGAGATTAAAAAAACATTCATTTTAGGTGCAAGACCTTTGAGGGTATTATTCAAATAAACAGAGTAACCATTATTCTCCTTAAATGAATAACCGTATTGCGATAGACATAATCCAATCATGTCTATGCTCAACGCAAACACCAATCTCGATGGTAGAGGGAGCGTGCGATGCTTGATCACATCAAGCTTGGGAAAAACTTCCAACACATATCACCAACTCACCTTTAGCTAGTCTCCGTTTACTCCGCAGCCTTTTATTTCGAGTTTACTAACACTTAGTAGCCGAACCGGTATCTAATACCATGGTTCTACTAGGAGTACTAGTAAAGTACAAATTAACACAATGTATATCCAATATACTTCTATCGACCTTGCCAGCCTTCTCATCTACCAAGTATCTAGGGTAATTCTGCTCCAGTGGCTGTTCCCCTTATTACAGAAGCACTTAGTCTCGGGTTTGGGTTCAACCTTGGATTTCTTCACTAGAGCAGCAACTAATTTGCCGTTTCATGAAGTATCCCTTCTTGCCCTTGCCCTTCTTGAAACTAGTGGTTTCACCAACCATCAACAATTGATGCTCCTTCTTGATTTCTACTTTTGTGGTGTCAAACATCGCGAATATCTCAAGGATCATCATATATGTCCCTGATATATCATAGTTCATCACGAAGCTCTAGCAGCTTGGTGGTAATGACTTCGGAGAAACATCACTATCTCATCTGGAAGATCAACTCCCACTCGATTCAAATGATTGTTGTACTCAGACAATCTGAGAACAAGCTCAACAATTGAGCTTTTCTCCCTTAGTTTGCAGGCTAAGAAAATTGTCGGAGGTCTTATACCTCTTGATGTGGGCACAAGCCTGAAATCCCAATTTCAGCCCTCGAAACATCTCATATGTTTCGCGACGTTTCAAAACGTCTTCGGTGCCTCAACTCTAAACCGTTTAACTGAACTATCACGTAGTTATCAAAATGTGCATGTCAGATGTTCGCAACATCCACACATGACGTTCGAGGTTCAGCACACTGAGCGGTGCATTAAGGACATAAGCCTTCTATGAAGCAATGAGGACAATCCTTAGTTTACGGACCTAGTCCGCATAATTGCTACTATCAACTTTCAACTAAATTTTCTCCAGGAACATATCTAAACAGTAGAACTAAAGCGCGAGCCACGACATAATTTGCGAAGACCTTTTGACTATGTTCAGGATAATTAAGTTCATCTTATGAACTCCCACTCAGATAGACATCCCTCTAGTCATCTAAGTGATTACATGATCCGAGTCAACTAGGCCGTGTCCGATCATCACGTGAGATGGACTAGTCATCATCGGTGAACATCTTCATGTTGATCGTATCTACCATACGACTCATGCTCGACCTTTCGGTCTTCCGTGTTCCGAGGCCATGTCTGTACATGCTAGGCTCGTCAAGTCAACCTAAGTGTTTCGCATGTGTCCCGAGGCCATGTCTGTATATGCTAGGCTCGTGAACACCCGCTGTATTCGAACGTTAGAATCTATCACACCCGATCATCACATGGTGCTTCGAAACAACGAACCTTCGCAACGGTGCACAGTTAGGGGGAACACTTTCTTGAAATTTTAATGAGGGATCATCTTATTTACTACCGTCGTTCTAAGCAAATAAGATGCAAAAACATGATAAACATCACATGCAATCAAAAAGTGACATGATATGGCCAATATCATTTTGCTCCTTTTGATCTCCATCTTCGGGGCTCCATGATCATCGTTGTCACCGGCATGACACCATGATCTCCATCATCATGATCTCCATTATCGTGTCTTCATGAAGTTGTCTCGCCAACTATTACTTCTACTACTACAGCTAACAGTTAGCAATAAAGTAAAGTAATTACATGACATTTATATTGACACGCAGGTCATAAATAAATTAAGACAACTCCTATGGCTCCTGCCGGTTGTCATACTCATCGACATGCAAGTCATGATTCCTATTACAAGAACATGATCATCTCATACATCACATATATCATTCATCACATCCTTTGGCCATATCACATCACAAAACACTTGATGCAAAAACAAGTTAGACGTCCTCTAATTGTTGTTGCAAGTTTTTACGTGGTTGCTATAGGTTTCTAGCAAGAACGTTTCTTACCTACGCCAAAACCACAACGTGAATTGCCAATTTCTATTTACCCTTCATAAGGACCCTGTTCATCGAATCCGATCCGACTAAAGTGGGAGAGACAGACACCCGCCAGCCACCTTATGCAACTAGTGCATGTCAGTCGGTGGAACCGGTGTCACGTAAGCGTACGTGTAAGGTTGGTCCGGGCCGCTTCATCCCACGATGCCGCCGAATCAAGATAAGACTAGTAACGGCAAGATAATTGACAATATCGACGCCCACAACTACTTTGTGTTCTACTCGTGCATAGTAACTACGCATAGACCTAGCTCATGATGCCACCGTTGGGGAACGTAGCAGAAATTCAAAATTTTCTACGCATCACCAAGATCAATCTATGGAGTAATCTAGCAACAGGGAAGGAGAGTGCATCTACATACCCTTGTAGATCACTAAGCGGAAGCGTTCAAGTGAATGGGGTTGATGGAGTCGTACTCGTCGTGATCCAAATCACCGATGATCCTAGTGCCGAACGGACGACACCTCCGTGTTCAACACACGTACAGCCCGATGACGTCTCCTACGCCTTGATCCAGCAAGGGGAGAAGGAGAGGTTGGGGAAGACTCCATCCAGCAGGAGCACGACGGCGTGGTGGTGGTGGAGGAGTGCGGGACTCCAGCAGGGCTTCGCCAAGCACTACGAGAGACGAGGAGGGAGAGGGGTAGGGCTGCTCCAACAGGGAGAGCAAATCACATGTGTTGGGCAGCCCCAAACCTCAAGTATATATAGGGGGAGGGGAGGGGTTGCGCCCCCACCTAGGGTTCCCTCCCTAGGGGTGGCGGCAGCCCCCAGATCCCATCTGAGGTGGCGACCACAAGGGGGAGAGGGGGAGGCGCACCTAGGGTGGGCCTTAGGGCCCATCTGCCCTAGGGTTTGCCCCTTCCCCTCTTGGAGGCGCCTTGGGCCTTGGTGGGAGGTGCCCCAGCCCACCTAGGGGCTGGTCCCTTCCCACTATTCGCCCATGTAGGCCTCCGGGGCTGGTGGCCCCCCCGGTGGACCCCCGGACCCCTCCGGTGGTCCCGGTACACTACCGGTGATGCCCGGAACACTTCCGGTGGCCAAAACCATACTTCCTATATATCAATCTTTACCTCTGGACCATTCCGGAACTCCTCGTGACGTCCGGGATCTCATCCAGGACTCCGAATAACATTCGGTAACCGCATACCTAATTTCCCTATAACCCTAGCGTCATCGAACCTTAAGTGTGTAGACCCTACGGGTTCGGGAGTCATGCAGACATGGCCGAGACAACTCTCCGGTCAATAACCAACAACGGGATCTGGATACCCATGTTGGCTCCCACATGCTCCACGATGATCTCATTGGATGAACCACGATGTCAAGGACTTAATCAATCCCGTATACAATTCCCTTCGTCTAGCGGTACGATACTTGCCCGAGATTCGATCGTCGGTATCTCGATACCTGGTTCAATCTCGTTACCGGCAAGTCTCTTTTACTCGTTACATAACACATCATCCCGTGATCAAATCCTTGATCACATTGTGCACATTATGATGATGTCCTACCGAGTGGGCCCAGAGATACCTCTCCGTTTACACGGAGCGACAAATCCCAGTCTCGATTCGTGCCAACCCAATAGACACTTTCGGAGATACCTGTAGTGTACCTTTATGGCCACCCAGTTATGTTGTGATGTTTGGCACACCCAAAGCACTCCTACGGTATCCGGGATTTGCACAATCTCATGGCCTAAGGAAATGATACTTGACATTAGAAAAGCTTTAGCATACGAACTACATGATCTTGTGCTAGGCTTAGGATTGGGTCTTGTCCATCACATCATTCTCCTAATGATGTGATCCCGTTATCAACAACATCCAATGTCCATGGTCAGGAAACCTAACCATCTATTGATCAACGAGCTAGTCAACTAGAGGCTTACTAGGGACATGGTGTTGTCTATGTATCCACACATGTATCTGAGTTTCCTATCAATACAATTCTAGCATGGATAATAAACGATTATGAGGAACAAGGAAATATAATAATAACTAATTTATTATTTCCTCTGGGGCATATTTCCAACGGTCCTAGCAAACCGTTGTTTGGCTATGTTACCGCTTTGCTCAGCCCCTCTTATAGCGTTGCCAGTTGCAGGTGAAGATTGGAGTTTGTTCCTTGTTGGAACATGTTTATGGTTGGGATATCACTATTATATCTTGTCTATTTTAATGCACCTATGTACTTGGTAAAGGGTGGAAGGCTCGGCCTTATGCCTGGTGTTTTGTTCCACTCTTGCCGCCCTAGTTTCCGTCATACCGGTGTTATGTTCCTTGATTTTGTGTTCCTTACACGGTTGGGTTATAATGGGAACCCCTTGACAGTTTGCCTTGAATAAAACTCCTCCAGCAAGGCCCAACCTTGGTTTTACCATTTGCCACCTAGCCTCTCTTTCCCTTGGGTTTCGCGGACTCAAGGGTCATCTTTATTTTAAACCCCCGGGTCAGTGCTCCTCTGAGTATTGGTCCAAACTAGATCCCTTTGCAGCGCCCCCTCGGGGAAACTCGAGGTTTGGTTTTAGTTGTACGGAGCGCTCATCCGGTGTGCCCTGAGAACGAGATATGTGCAGCTCCTATCGGGATTTTTCGGCACATTCGGGTGGCTTTGCTAGATTAGTTTTACCATTGTCGAGATGTCTTGTAACTGGGATTCCGAGTCTGATCGGGCCGTCCTGGGAGAAAGAATATCCTTCATTGACCGTGAGAGCTTGTGATGGGCTAAGTTGGGACACCCCTGCAGGGATTTGAACTTTAGCCGTGCCCGCGGTTATGGGCAGATGGGATTTGTTAATGTCCGGTTGTAGAAAACCTGAAACTTAACTTAGTTAAAATGGATCAACAGCGTGTGTAGCCGTGATGGTCTCTTTTCGGCGGAGTCCAGGAAGAGAACACGGTCTCGTGTTATGCTTGAACGTAGGTTGTTCTAGGATCACTTCTTGATCATAGTTTCTCGACCGTGCCTTGCCTTCTCTTCTCGCTCTCATTTGCGTATGATAGCCACCATATATGCTAGTGCTTGCTGCAGCTCCACCTCATAACTTTTACCCTACCTATAAGCTTAAATAGTCTTGATCGTGAGGGTGTGAGATTGCTGAGTCCCCGTGACTCACATTTTACTTCCAAAACCAGATGCAGGTGCCGATGATACCATTCCAGGTGATGCGACTGAGCTTAAGTGGGAGTTCGATGAGGACTCAGGACGATACTACGTTTCCTTTCCTGACGATCAGTAGTGGAGCCCAGTTGGGGCGATCGGGAACATTATGCATCTGGGATTGTCTTTATTTTGGTTCCTTAGTCGGACCTTGAGTGTATCTGGATGATTGTAATGTTTTATTTATGCTATTGTGTGACGTGGCGATTGTAAGCCAACTATGTTCCTCTTTTCTTATTCAGTATATGGGATGTGCAAAGATTACCCCTCTTGCGACATTGCCTACAATGCGGTTATGCCTCTAAGTCGTGCTCTGGCACGTGGGAGATATAGCCGCATCGTGGGTGTTACAAAAAGATCTTCAAAAACTTCGCTAGGAAGGCCCAAAATCAATTTGAAGTGAAAATCAAGAAGGTTCGCAGCGACAACGGAACGGAGTTCAAGAACGCAAATGTGGACACCTTTCTTGACGAAGAAGGGATTTCACATGAGTTCTCGGCTATGTACACACCTCAACAAAATGGAGTTGTTGAGAGGAAGAACCGAACACTCATCGAAATGGCGAGAACAATGCTTGATGAGTACAAAACGCCAAAGCACTTTTGGGCGGAAGCGGTTGAGACAGCTTGTCATGTAACAAATTGCTTGTATCTTCACAAGCTACTCGGCAAGACGGCATACGAGCTCCTCACCGGTAACAAACCACAAGTTGGATACTTTCGAGTATTCGGCTCAAAGTGCTACATTCTTGATAAGCATTGTCGTTCTAAATTTTCTCCTAAGTCTCATGAAGGTTTCCTACTTGGTTATGGCTCAAACTCTCACACATACCGTGCCTACAACAATTTCACCCGAAAGGTTGAAGATACGGTAGATGTGAAGTTTGATGAATCTAATGGCTCGCAGGTAGAGCAATTGCCAGTTGATGTAGGGGACAAAGACCCTTCAGAAGAAATCCAAGACTTGTCTATTGGCAAGATTCGTCCAACGGAGGTGAAGGAGAGTACCTCGTCCGTCCAAGTGGAAGGTTCTACCTCACGACAAGGTGAACCAAGAGTTGATATGGAAGCATCCACAAGTGGGACACACCGAGATGAAGAAAACGAGGAAGTGCACCAAGATGAACGCCAACAACCTCCTTCTCCACCACGACAAGAGAACGACAACGTCAACAACGAAGAAGGCCAAGAAGAAGAACAAGATGAAGAAGATGTTCTACCTAGATCCAAGCAAAAGCTTTCACGAGTTCGAGCAAGAATTGCTAAAGACCATCCTATCGAGCAAATCTACAATGATATTCAAACCGGGAGAATCACTCGCTCAAAAACACATTTAGCTAACTTTTGTGAACACTATTCATTTATCTCTAGCATTGAACCTATGAATGTTGAAGAAGCTTTGGAAGATCCGGATTGGATAAATGCCATGCATGAAGAGCAACACAACTTTGAGAGAAATCAAGTTTGGACATTAGTTGACAAGCCCGACAACAACCACAACATCATAGGTACCAAATGGGTGTTTCGCGACAAGCAAGATGAAGATGGACAAGTAGTTTGCAACAAAGCACGTCTCGTCGCCCAAGGCTACACTCAAGTCGAAGGTATGGACTATGGTGACACATATGCCCCCGTTGCTATACTTGAGTCCATTCGCATCTTACTTGCCTATGCTAAGCATCATGATATCACCTTGTACCAAATGGACATTAAAAGCGCTTTTCTAAATGGTGAAATAGAGGAGGAAGTTTATGTTAAGCAACCTCCCGGATTTGTCAATCCTAAGAAACCTAATCATGTTTACAAACTTCCCAAAGCTCTTTATGGTCTTAAACAAGCTCCTAGAGCATGGTATAAATGCTCGACCAAATTCCTTATTGAAAAATGCTTTGAAATTGGAAAAATAGATTCTACTCTTTTTACTAAAAGGGTTAATGGAGAACTATTTGTGTGCCAAATTTATGTCGATGATATTATATTTGGATCAACTAACCCTCATTTTAGTGAAAAGTTTGGAAAGCTAATGTCAGAGAAGTTTGAGATGTCAATGATGAGAGAACTCAAATTCTTTCTTGGTTTGCAAATCAAGCAAACAAAGGAAGGTACCTTTGTCTCTCAAACGAAGTACACTGTCAGTGTTCTGGGAACGGTGGTCCCCAGACTTGCCTGCCTGCGGCCTGCGGCGCGGCTCAAAGGCGGGCCCAGCACGGCCCATCTTCACCAACACAAACTCAAGACCCTCGCGAGGGGCCAAGCCTCGCGGGGCGGACGACGCGGAGCTTCCTCAGGCACGGCCTCATCAGGCTGGCTCACAAGGAGGCGGAGAGATCAAGGCGGGGTACCTCACGAGGTGCCCGTGACGCAAGCCATGATGACTCAGGGCGCCAGGCGGGTGCCAGCCCGCGCAGCGTCCTCCTTTCCTCTTTGGTGCAAAGGGGGCAAGCGCAGCCGCGGAGTACCGAGGCATCGGGCAAAGGTTGCCATTTCGGTGCAACAAGACTAAGACCAGGAGGACTACGAGACGGAGGTCACCGTGGAGCCCAAGACGGCGTCACCACCAGAGCTTTGCGCAGGAGAAGACTACTTTTGTCAGGATAGCTGATACTTGCTGTCCCCCTTCAAATTAGCCCGCCATTGTTGGCTCCCTTCCCGCTCGATATTTGGGAAGAGGACCAGGGCCTCTATAAATAGGACCAGCCACCCACAGAGCAAGAAGGGGGGAGGTTGGAAGGAAGAGGCTCGTTAGAGGGGGTTCAATCAGTCGGTTGGTTGGAAGCAGAGAGAGAGAGAGAGAGAGAGAGAGAGAGAGAGAGAGAGAGAGAGAGAGAGAGAGAGAGAAAGGTGATTGAACTCCATCCAGCATTTCATCGCCCCAGCCAAGAACAGACCCTCGCGAGGCTGTTCTTCCTTGTATTGTTCATCATCATCAGCCCAAGAGGCAATCCACACACCACACACTGGAGTAGGGTATTACACCACAACGGTGGCCCGAACCAGTATAAACCCTGTGTCTCTTGTGTTGTTCTTTCGATAGTTTAGATCCTAGCAAGGCGGAGGGGTGCAGGTAGGTAGGAGGCGAAATCTCCGTGCGCACCCCAGTGTTCGAACCTCAAGGGTCTGCCGGAACCCGAAATCCAACATTTGGCGCGCCAGGTAGGGGTGCGCCGGAATCCACTTTCTGCCGCTTCGTGCCCCGTCGCGTCGTCATCGCCATGTCCGGCGACCAGGCGGGCAACCCAGATCCGTGGGTGGCGTGGCCCGCTCGCGCAGAGCCGCTAGCCTCGGGCGACCCCGTGCCCTAGGCAGCTCGCGGTCCGCAGGGCGCTGCGGGCCGCGGGCGACGCGGACAGGCTTCGACAGCTCTCACATAGCGGCAGGCGTGGTCGGCAACAAGGGCCTCCAATCACGCCGCGACCACGACACCGTACACCCGCCGGGAGTAGGTGAACTCGAGGGCTGCGCTCACGATGGCCCGGGAGCTGCTGCAGTGCAGACTGCTGGAGGCCGGCCGCGACGTGCTGTTGGAGCGGGTGGTAGAGCTCCTGGGCTTCGCTGCCTCGGGGGCTCACCCCTTCTGCACACAGTTCCCATCTCAAGCCCAGAGCAGCCCGCGCGGGGACTCCGCGCGCGCCCACGGACTCCAAGGCTACACCAACACCAGCGAGGCTGTCAGCACCGGACCGGCGGCGGCGCTGCCCCCGCTCCCGGTCCGCGAAGAAGAGGGACTCAACGCGACCCGCGGCTCCAGTGGACAGCCACGCTGCCACCCCACGGTAGGCGCGTCAGGCAGGACCGCGTGGCACGCAGAGCACTACGGCGTGGCCTTCGGGATGACAGTGCCAGAGGAGTACGTGCCCCTCATGATGGACCAAGGACACCCACACGAGGGCGAACAAGGCTCGCTCCTCAGCCCAAGCTGGGGGGACGAGGCACCAGAAGCTGAGCCCTTCCAGGAGTCCCGGGACGGTCCCACTTGGCACGCTGGAGGCAACGAATATCGGGTACCGCTAATCCTTCAGCAGGCATACGCTAACCATGGATTGCAGGAGGTGCAGGTTAGCACAGCGAGCAGCTGCCCCGCTCCTACAGTCTCCTATCCCTCGGGAGGAGGGCGCAGGGGGCTGCAGGAGAGGGGCAGGGATCCGACATCACCACCGCGGCGTTCGGAGCAAGGTGTTCTCAGGAGGTAGGCCCTCCGCTAGGGAGGCGCCCCAGGGCCTGCCCCCGGCGGAGGACCCGTGGTCATCGGGGGAGCCGCTGGCGACCGCTCTACCTCATCGGCGGCGTCCTGGTTTCCGGTCGTCGTTGATGGCACTAGAGTGTGATGCAAGGCGGGGCCCTCATCTGGCGATATGAAGCAAGGCCGGTACCTGTGAAGAAGGCCCAGTGCCTGTGAAGCTCGCCGCCCCGTGACACTCTCAAGTAATAATGAGTGGGGCTGTACACGCCCCGGAGTCTCAGGGGTGCCGGCCTCAGGCCCTGGGGCTCCCTCCCACGCCCAGTGGCAGCACTTAGCTCCGCGCTGGTGAGAAGACGTCCAAGACTAGACTAGGTGCCGGACGCGGCCTTTTGTTTGCTTTCATTGCTCTTCCCTTTGGTTATCGCTTTCCCCCGCTGGATTCAAGTTGGATTCGAATTTGAAATTTGCGTGTGTTCGGGGAAGGGGTGCTTAGTCTCGTTCGAGCAATTTCTCACGTTTTGGTTACCACTTCGCCTCAGCTGGCTCCCCTCGTGAGCCCCTCGCGAGCCGGGTTAGGCCTAGCTTGCGCGCAACCCAGACTGCCGCCGCCGCGTCCTCTCAGGAGGGCGTTTTACTGCAGATCCAATGGATCCAATCAAGAAACACTCAGGGCACCACAGCCTCCTGCGGGCTGCCCCAGGGCCTGCACGGGATAAAGGTAAACTAGCCGACCAGCGCGTCACTTAAGCCAACCACTTGGCGCGGGCGCATGGGCAACGTAGCTCCTACTGATACGATAAACACAAGTTTTACATGAGGGGCTCCCCCTCCAAAATGCTCTCACAGCTATCAGGCCAAAACCTGAGTTCTATTCATGCAGGATAAGGAAGCAGGAACGATGCACAATGAGCCGGATGAATCCCCCAATGCGTCCTTAGGAGCACCATCGGGGCCGTTGCTGGCGTCGCTGAACTCGCCATCGCTGTCCGCGTTGCCACCAGCGGCGTTAGAGCCGCCCATCACGCCGCCCTCGTCGGCCGCCACGATCGCATCGTCGTTGTCCGAGGCGAAGGCCCTGATAAGAGCATCCACATTGTCTTCCACCCAGTGTGCCAGCTCGCCTTGGACGGCCTGGGGGACTGGGGCGATGGCGGCGTCAAAATCAAAGTGGGGATCCATGCTCCGGAGGTGGCTGAAGACGCGAGAAAAGGTGCGCCTGAGCAGGGCGCGGCTCCTCTCCTCCACCAACCTACCAGCCCTGATCGACCGCGCCTCCAGCTGCGTCACCACATCAGTGAAGAACTGAAGATTGCCCGCATAGTTGACTGCGTGCGGCTCACCGACGGCCTCCTCACAGATGTTGCCCAAGGCCGCGTTGGCTCTCTCCCGTAGCGTGGAGAGCATATGGCCATGCTCATGCTCCAGGAGCCGCCACTGACGTATCTCGTCCGCATTCTGGCGCGCGACGGCCTCAGGCTCCTCCACCCGCTGGCGAAGAAGGAGCACCTCGGCCTGGGAGGTGGTTAACTCGCCTTGCGCCACCTCAAGGGCGGCCCGGGAAGCATCGGCCTGCCGCGTCGCCTCCTCCAGCTTGGCCCTCAAGGCGGCAGTCCTGCCTTCAGCTTCAGCCCGGATCAACCCTAGCTTCTCTTCGAACTCGTGCTCGAGGTTCAAATGCGCCATCGCCACTCGACGTCCGACCTCCTCCAGGACGCGGGCTTCCTGTGCTGCAACATCATCCTCCGCCTGCATAACCAAGCGCTCCCTCGTCTCCAGACGCTCGTACTCACGGGTACGTTCGGCGGCTTCCAACGTCAGCGCCTCCTCACGCTTCTGGAGCTCCACCGAGTCATCGGAGGCCACCTTCATCGATGCGAGGGCTGCCTCGCGCAGCTCCACCTGCTCCTCCAGCGAGTGGCACCAGACCAGAAGCTCCCGAGCCCGCTCCTCCGCAGCCGTTCGCCGCCGGTCGGCTTCCCGAGCCTCCTCAGCGGACCGAGATCGGGCCTCCCGAGAGGCCTCCAGCGACGCCTTGGCCTCTGCGTCGTTAAGATCGTGCTGACGGCGCGCAAGGGCGATGGCGCCCTCCAGTTCGCGCCTCTCTGTAGCCAGGCGCAGGCCCTCGGCCTCAAGGCGCGCGTCTTCATCAGCAAGCTCCTCACCAAGCAGGCTCACCGCGTCAGCCGCCCTTCGAAGGAATCCTTGGCGGAGAGCGCGACGCTCCCGAGCATGCTCGAGCACATCTTCTACACCATCATCTGCCCCAAGCAAGCGCTGGTAGCCACGAATCAACACTCCCCCTCCGGGCTAGGGGCTGGGGGCTGGCACCCTCGCGACGGCCGGGCACGTCATGCCAGAAGCCCGGCCTGGGGCCAGCCCGTCCCCAGGAGAAGAGCGCAAGAGGCGCCTCCGCCAATCGCAATCCATGACCAGGCGAGAAGCCCACGGCAGACTGGCTATGCCACGAGGAGGCCCGCGAAGGGGGATCGCGAGGTGCGCGGGGCCACAATATGCCTCGGAGTGGCTCGCCTCATCGATCGACCTCACCACAAGGGCTCCGCTGCTCGGAGCGCTTGAGGACGATGGAGGGGGCGAAGCCAAGGGGGACGACTCCTCATTCGTCTCCGCAAGCTCGGCTGGAAGGGGCCTGCGGAGCAAGGGTCAGTAAGAGCAACAGAAGGATCGGGAGCTGGGAAAGGAGAAGGCTTACTCATCAGTGGTGAAGTACTTTCTGCACTTCAGCAGGCGACAAGGGTAACCGTCGCCCAGGGCCTCCCTTCTCTTCCGGAGGGCCCCAAAGTCCACGCGGAAGCGGCCTAAGAGTCGGGCGCAGGGATCAACCTGCGACAAAGATGGAGCGTCAAGACGATCAGCGTCAGGGGCACCTGCCTGATGTGCGCCGCCAATCGCCTCCCCAAGAGAAGCAGCTGGAGCCTCAGGGGCCCCAGTCGCAGGCGCAGAGGGCAGCTGTTTGTCACCCTCAGCCTCAGCGGCACGGGCCCCGATAACCGCTTCCTCATGAGCCTCGCCCGGCGCTGTCACCATGCTGGGAGCCCCCTCGGCTTCTGGCGCCTCGTGCCTCCCTGCTCCGCCACTTGAGGAAGAGTCGCCTTGGCCGACTGGAAGGGCAGTCACCACCACTGGATTCTCGTGAGGTCCCTGGAGGCCGGCAGGGCGCGGACCCCACCCATCAAAGACATGCATCTGCTTCACAAAGTCACCCCTGCTCTGGCAGAGGTACAACAAGGCCCCTCCCTGCCGGACGCTGCCAGGGTTGGGGTCCCCAGCCAGGGTCAAGAGCGCCGTCTTTAGCACCTCAGGAGCCAGGTCCTCTTCCTGGAGCCTCATACGATCCTCGCACCCACGGAAGGCCCACATCTGGCGAGAGTGGCGTTGAAGAGGAGCAACGCGGCATAGCAGGAACTCCTTCACCACCTTGGGCGCTGTCACGCCAAGCGACCTCAAGAGCACGAAGCGGCGCCAGACGAAGACGAGCCGGGGGCTCTCAAGCGTCTCTTGGCCCTAGCCCAAATTGGGGACAGCAGGCGAGGTCGGCTCCGATAGCAGGGGGCTGGGCACCCCTGCGTCCACATACAGCCACCGTTCTCGGAACCCAACCGCGGGCAGGGGGAGCTTGAAGTCAATTCCAGAGGCCGCAGTCTCAGACGTGGCAACGAAGCTCACGCATGCCCGACATTGGGTAGGGTTGACAAGATGCAGCGAGAAGAAGTGGCGCAGCAAGGAAACCGAAGGAGGGATGCCCACCATGGCTTCGCAAACAAAGGCGAAGACCGAAAGGAGGGTGATGGATTCAGGACTCAGATGCATCATGTGGATCTGATAGTGGGAGAGCACGGCATTGAAGAAATCAGAAAAGGAGGGAACCAGACCCGCCCACAGGGCATCGAAAAAATATGGGACCTCGGTAACTATCCTTTCGATGGAGAGGTGGGATGCGGGCCTGGCCGTCGTCCTCCCGCATTCATTGAAGATGGTGGCCAGAGCCAAGCTGACCTTACCCAAGCCCTCGGCGGGGGCCGCCAGCGGCGGTGGGCAAGGTGGAGACACGGGTTTCTTCCCTCTCCCCTTCTTCGTCGGGGCCATGGCGATAGGAAAGGGGGGGGAAGGATTCGAGATTGAATTGAAAATAGAAACCAGGGTTCGAGCGGAGGAAGGACAGGGGGCACTCGAGCGATAAAAGGGGAACGCCTGTGTACGACTACGGGTCGGCCTAACATGGCGCAAAATAAGGAGGGCGTGGGAGAACAGTGCCACCCACGTCCAATCAACCGCCGTGTGACGCCTAAGGCCGCAGGCTGCTAGGGCCCGCGGCGCTTCGCTCTTGCCCTTCCGCCTCCCTGCACGGCCAAGTCCGTGCGCGCCTTGGGCCCGGGGGCTACTGTCGGCGTTCTGGGAACGAGGGTCCCCAGACTTGCCTGCCTGCGGCCTGCGGCGCGGCTCAAAGGGGGGCCCAGCACGGCCCATCTTCACCAACACAAACTCAAGACCCTCACGAGGGGCCAAGCCTCGCGGGGCGGACGACGCAGAGCTTCCTCAGGCACGGCCTCATCAGGCTGGCTCATGAGGAGGCGGAGAGATCAAGGCGGGGTACCTCACGAGGTGCCCGTGACGCAAGCCATGACGACTCAGGGCGCCAGGCCGGTGCCAGCCTGCGCAGCGTCCTCCTTTCCTCTTTGGTGCAAAGGGGGCAAGCGCTGCCGCGGAGTATCGAGGCATCGAACAAAGGTTGCCATTTCGATGCAACGAGACCAAGACCAGGAGGACTACGAGACGGAGGTCACCCTGGAGCCCAAGACGGCGTCACCACCAGAGCTTTGCGCAGGCGAAGACTACTTTTGTCATGATAGCTGATACTTGCTGTCCCCCTTCAAATTAGCCCGCCATTGTTGGCTCCCTTCCCGCTCGATATTTGGGAAGAGGACCAGGGCCTCTATAAATAGGACCAGCCACCCACAGAGAAAGAAGGGGGGAGGTTGGAAGGAAGATGCTCGTTAGAGGGGGTTCGATCAGTCGGTTGGTTGGAAGCAGAGAGAGAGAGAGAGAGAGAGAGGGAGAGAGAGAGAGAGGTGACTGAACTCCATCTAGCAGTTCATCGCCCCAGCCAAGAACAGACCCTCGTGAGGCTGTTCTTCCTTGTATTGTTCATCATCATCAGCCCAAGAGGCAATCCACACACCACACACTAGAGTAGGGTATTACACCACAACGGTGGCCCGAACCAGTATAAACCCCGTGTCTCTTGTGTTGTTCTTTCGATAGTTTAGATCCTAGCAAGGCGGAGGGGTGCAGGTAGGCAGGAGGCGAAATCTCCGCGCGCACCCCAGTGTTCGAACCTCAAGGGTCTGCCGGAACCCGAAATCCGACATACACCAAGGACTTATTCAAGAAGTTCAATATGCAAGAATGCAAAGGTATGACTACACCCATGCCTACTAGTGGACATCTTGATTTAACCAAAGATGGTGAACCGGTTGATCAAAAGGTTTATCGCTCTATGATTGGTTCATTGTTATATCTATGTGCTTCACTCCCCGATATTATGCTAAGTGTGTGTATGTGTGCACGATATCAAGCCTCTCCTAAAGAATGTTGAGGGAGTCCTGGATTAGGGGGTGTTCGGATAGCCGGACTATACCTTCAGCTGGACTCCTGGACTATGAAGATACAAGATTGAAGACTTCGTCCGATGTCCGGGAGGGACTTTCCTTGGCGTGGAAGGCAAGCTTGGCGATACAGATATGTAGATCTCCTACCATTGTAACCGACTCTATGTAACCCTAACCCTATCCGGTGTCTATATAAACCGGAGGGTTTTAGTCCGTAGGACAACGAACACATCAACAACCATACCATAGGCTAGCTTCTAGGGTTTAGCCTCTTCGATCTCGTGGTAGATCTACTCTTGTACTACCCATATCATCAATATTAATCAAGCAGGATGTAGGGTTTTACCTCCATCGAGAGGGCCCAAACCTGGGTAAACTTCATGTCCCTCGCCTCCTGTTACCATCCGGCCTAGACGCACAGTTTAGGACCCCCTACACGAGATCCGCCGGTTTTGACACCGACATTGGTGCTTTCATTGAGAGTTCCTCTGTGTCGTCGCCGTCAGGCTCGATGGCTACTACGATCATCAATAGCGATGCAGTCCAGGGTGAGACCTTCCTCCCCGGACAGATCTTCGTCTTCGGTGGCTTCGCACCGCGGGCCAATTCGCTTGGCTGTCTGGAGCAGATCGAAAGCTACGCCCCTGGCCGTCAGGTCAGATTTGGATGTTTAAACTACACGGCTGACATCCACGGGGACTTGATCTTCGACAGATTCGAGCCACTGCCAAGCGCGCCGCACTGTCATGACGAGCATGATCTAGCTCTGCCGCCAAACAGTGCCCTGGAGGCCACACCCGCATCGGCTCCGACCCTTAATTCGGAGCCAACTGCGCCGATCGAGGATGGGCGGTTGGACGCCACCCCGGGGACTGCGACCCCAACGGCAATTGAGCCGAACACTAGCCCCGCACTCCGCGAGACTCATGATTCCAAGGAGTCGGACTCCTCTCCGGACTCTGAACCATTCGCGCCTTTGCCAATCGAATCCGATTGGGCGCCGATCATGGAGTTTACTAGCGCGGACATATTTCAGCACTCGCCCGTTGGCGATATTATAAAATCACTAAACTCTCTCTTTATCAGGAGAGCCCTGGCCGGACTACGGTCAGTGAGATTGGGATACGGACGATGAAGAAATTCAAAGCCCACCCACCACCCACTTTGTAGCCACTGTCGATGATTTAACTGACATGCTCGACTTCGACTCCGAAGTCATCGACGGTATGGACGCCGATGAAGGAGACGATGAAGAACCAACACCTATTGGGCAGTGGAACGCCACCTCGTCATATGACATAGACATGGTGGACGCACCAAAAGATGACGACGAGGAGCGGAAGGACACACCGAAGGCTTGTTCCCTCGAAAAGCAGCCAAAGCGGTGACGCAAGCGCCGCCCAAATCCCTCCTCGACAGAAATAGCGATCACACAGACCCAGCGCTGGAGCAGGGCGAACCGCGGCCGGACAACGGCAATTCTGATAATCAAACCGAACAAACAAATCCTATCAAGGATAATGGTCCGGACGACATAACGCCGGACAGACACCCGGAGTAGCGGACTGCCCGTAAAAGGCTTGTTGCCACCGCGAGGAGCCTGAAAAAGCAGAAGCAAAGGCTCAAGGCCGCGCAAGACACACTCCAATTCAGATGGAGTAAAATACTCAGCACTGCAGCAAGGTACGGCGACAATCGCCCCTCCAAGAGCTACCCAAAGCGGAAGCTGCTACCCGAATTCGATGAGGAGGCCTCATAACCCCCACAACCAAATACCAAAGCAGCCACCCGGTCGGATAGACAACCCCTCTACCAACACAGAGCGGCATACAACGCCGCTCACAATACAATACACGCCCCTTCCAAGGGCTCGCACCCAAAGGACGGCGCAACCAGATCCATCTACGGACCACGCAAGCGCGCCCCAGCATACAATGCAACACAACAAACATCCGAACAACGCGGTACACCCAGCTACAGGGGTGCCGCACACCCCCTATGTTTCACCGATGAGGTACTGGACCATGAATTTCCAGAGGGATTCAAGCCCGTAAACATAGAGGCATACGACGGAACAACATACCCTGGGGCCTGGATTGAGGACCAGATCCTTCATATCCATATGGCTCGAGGAGATGATCTCCATGCCATCAAGTACCTACCCCTCAAGCACAAAGGGCCAGCTCGTCACTAGCTCAAAGGCCTCCCCGAAAGCTCCATTGGAAGTTGGGAAGAACTCGAAGACGCCTTTCGGGCAAATTTTCAAGGGACTTATGTCCAACCTCCGGATGCGGACGATTTGAGTCATATAACTCAACAGCCCGGAGAGTCAGCCCGAAAGCTTTGGAATAGGTTTCTTACTAAAAAGAACCAGATTGTCGACTGTCCGGATGCCGAAGCCTTGGCAGCTTTCAAGCATAGCGTCCGTGACGAATGGCATGCCAGGCACCTCGGACAAAATAAGCCGAGAACGATGGCCGCATTTACGAACCTCATGACCCGCTTTTGCATGGGTGAGGACAGCTGGCTAGCTAGATGCAGCACCAGCGACCCTAGTACATCTGAAGTTAGAGATGGAAACGGGAAATCATGGCACAACAGCACTAACAAATGCCGGAATAAAGAAGACAACACGAAGGGCACGACAGTAAATGCCGGATTCAAAAGCTCTCGGCCAGGTCAAAAGCCGCCCCCTAAAGGCACCAGGGATGAACTGTCCAGCCTCAACAAAATTCTGGACCAAGTATGTTAGATCCATAGTACCCCTGGTAAACCTGCTAATCATACCCATAGAGAATGTTGGGTCTTCAAGCAGTCCGGCAAGCTCAACGCCGTACATAAGGGGGAGGATACACCAGGTGAAGACGAGGACGAGCCTCCCAAGCAAGACACAGCGGAACAAAAGAAATTTCCACCAGAAGTCAAAACAGAAAACGTGTTACACGTGATCAAGGGAAAAAACAACACGGCACTCCCATGAAAATATACCCAAGTGCCTGTCACTGGTCATCTCAATCGATCACTTTCGACCATCGCGATTACTCAGCAGGTATCCGATACGCAGGATGGGCTGCCCTGGTATTAGACCCAGTAATTGGTGGATATCACTTCACAAGGGTCTTGATGGACGGCGGCAGTAGCCTAAACCTAATATATCAGGATACAATCCGCGGGATGGGGCTAGACCCAACACAAATCCGCCATAGCAATACTACCTTTAAAGGAGTTACGTCAGGCCCAGGGGCTCGTTGTACGGGCTCCCTCCTACTACAAGTTACATTCGGCTCCCCCGATAACTTCCGTCGCGAGCATTTAACTTTCCACATCGCTCCGTTTCAAAGTGGCTATCAAGCACTGCTCGGACGCGAAGCTTTCGCTCTCTTTAATGCAATACCACACTACGCCTCCCTCACACTCAAGATGCCCGGTCCACGTGGCATCATTACAGTGCACAGAAATATCAAGCGATCTCTGCGCGCTGAAGAGAGTGAGGCTGCCTTGGCTGCCGCACACTAAAGGTGCCCGGACCAACGAAAGCATCCAATAGGTCGTCAAGACCTCAGATACAACTAATCAAGTCTGGCGCCGCTATTTATACGGAAATAAGTGGTCACACCCCTATTTGTCAATACAAGGGGCTCAACGCGCGCAGACAAGTGGCAATTTCTTATCATCTTGAATTATACATGGTTTCTTTAAAAACTATCCTTTTGCACGACAACTTTTTCACTTAACTTCCTCTCTTTTATAGACGATCATCATGCTACACCTGTCCAGGATACGACACAATGGAGACACAGGCGCAGACGTGCAGCACGGACCCGCTCCAAGGATTCTTTTTAGATTAAGACCCTACGTAAACCTTTTTTACTATCTCTTGTTGATACATATCCACCGTTGAGAAGGATGCTGACGTCTTGGATTAGGGGGTGTTCGGATAGCCGGACTATACCTTCAGCCGGACTCCTGGACTATGAAGATACAAGATTGAAGACTTCGTCCCGTGTCCAGGAGGGACTTTCCTTGGCGTGGAAGGCAAGCTTGGCGATACGGATACGTAGATCTCCTACCATTGTAACCGACTCTATGTAACCCTAACCCTATCCGGTGTCTATATAATTCGGAGGGTTTTAGTCCGTAGGACAACGAACACATCAACAACCATACCATAGGCTAGCTTCTAGGGTTTAGCCTCTTTGATCTCGTGGTAGATCTACTCTTGTACTACCCATATCATCAATATTAATCAAGCAGGACGTAGGGTTTTACCTCCATCGAGAGGGCCCGAACCTGGGTAAACTTCATGTCCCTCGCCTCTTGTTACCATCCGGCCTAGACGCATAGTTCGGGACCCCCTACCTGAGATCCGCCGGTTTTGACACCGACAAATGTCGTCTTAAGGCCGTGAAAAGGATACTGAGATACTTAATCCATACACCAAATTTTGGCATTTGGTATCCAAAGAGGGCCTCCTTTGATCTTGTTGGCTACTCCGACTCGGAATATGTCGGTGACAAGGTTGATAGGAAGTCCACTTCGAGCACTTGTCAATTTCTTGGTAGATCTCTTGTGTCTGGGTCTTCCAAGAAACAAAACTCGGTATCCTTATCCACCGCCGAAGCGGAATACATTGTCGCTGGATCATGTTGTGCTCAATTACTTCGGATGACCCAAACTCTTAAATATTATGGGATATCTGTGAAACATGTTCCATTACTTTGTGACAATGAAAGTGACATTAAGATTGCTCACAATCCCATGCAACATTCTTGAACTAAGCATATTGAAGTTCGTCATCATTTCATTCGAGATCATGTTGCCAAAGGGGACATTAATCTTAAGCATGTTCGCACCGAAAAGCAGTTAGCTGATATATTCACAAAACCACTTGATGAGAAAGTGTTTTGCAGGTTAAGAGGTGAATTGAACATCATTGATGCTTCAAACTTGGAGTAGGAACTCCATTTGATACATGCAAGGCATGAGCCAATGACTAATCCTTGATATTTCTCTTATGATTGACTATCTTATGTCTTGGATATTTTTGCACTTTGCATGTTATCTAACCTGTGTAGGTACTTGGATGAATCTAAATCTATGAGATTGCAACCCACTCATATCTTGAGCAATTTCTATATCACCAAGTCTCTACACAACGGTGGATGAAGACAAGGAAACATGCAACCATTTAAACATATCCTTTGACAAATTTTATGTTGAGTTTCATAATTGTCATTTTGGATACAAGTGCTCTTCCTTGCAAAAACTAACCCATGTAGGTAGATGAACTCAAACTCCAAGTGGTGCTCCCAACTCTTGATGAGCTACATCAACCTTGAGCAACCCACACAAGTTCAACTACATGATCATGATCAACACCACCACCCAAGGTATGTTATTCCATCTTAGAGAAGCTTTACTCCAAGTCATGAGTCAAAGCAACTCTACAAGATGTGAATACATCAAAAAGCTTAAATGAAAATTGGTAACCCCATTTTGAGCTTAAACGATGAGTATGACCTAAGATCAAGTGATCTCACTTGACTCCTAAGTCAATATACTCTAACGTAGGTGACTTTGTCGTCAACCATTTCTAGACGAAGCTCTCTTATGTTCTTTTTGTGCTCTTGCATTTGTCTCATCCATATTTGTTTCCAACTTCATCTAGACTTATTTTTAGTTTCTTCTCTTTTGTTTTTTGTTCTGCATCCAATTCATTGCAAAGCTTTCAGTTAATTCCTTGCAAATCCTTGTGAGATCTTACTTGTCTAGTGAGCTGAGGTGACAAGTGTTTTCTCTGCGATGAACTTGTTCTCACCGATCTTATGCTTTCAGTCCAACCGAATCCTCTCGGTACAACCGAACCATACAACTCGATGTCACCGATTTCACTACAGGAAAGACATCTTGCCACTTGTTTCTGCATTATTTTTGATCCAGCTCCACTCAATGAATCTTATCCTTGACCAACATCCTATTCAACTTGCTGCCTTGTTCTGTGACTCAAGGACCAAACCCATCATGACAAAAATCCGGAAGAACCCTTCTCGAAAATTGATGTCAAAGGGGAGAGAGAGATCACACATCAAAGGTTAATCATATCTATAGGGGGGGAGAATACTCAAGGGAAGAAAGAGTAATCATCATGGACCCCAGATGCTTGGTGTTCAAGAGGAGAGAAGTTACATGTCTTCAAGAGGGGAAACACATGTTCATATTTGCTTGTTTGCATTAGCTATGTTTATTTCCTTTGACTAAGATTTCTTTGAGCTCTGACTTTGTGTAGGACCTTGAAGTAGATGTGTCTAGAGGGGGGGGGGGTGATTAGACACTTAATGCTAAAGTTACAGTTTTTAAGCTTTTTCGGTTTAAGTGGAGTTTAGGCACAATTTCAACATTCATAATACATATCAAGCAAGCATGCAAAGAGTATATAGGCAGCGGAAAGTAAAGCATGCAACTTGCAAGAATGTAAAGGGAAGGGTTTGGAGAATTCAAACGCAATTGGAGACACGGATGTTTTTCCCGTGGTTCGGATAGGTGGTGCTATCCTACATCCATGTTGATGGAGACTTCAACCCACGAAGGGTAACAGTTGCGCGAGTCCACGGAGGGCTCCACCCACGAAGGGTCCATGAAGAAGCAACCTTGTCTATCCCACCATGGCCATCGCCCACGAAGGACTTGCCTCACTAGCGGTAGATCTTCATGAAGTAGGCGATCTCCTTGCCCTTACAAACTCTTTGGTTCAACTCCACAATCTTGTCGGAGGCTCCCAAGTGACACCTAGCCAATCTAGGAGACACCACTCTCCAAGAAGTAACAAATGGTGTGTTGATGATGAACTCCTTGATCTTGTGCTTCAAATGATAGTCTCCCCAACACTCAACTCTCTCTCACAGGATTTGGATTTGGTGGAAAGAAGATTTGAGTGGAAAGCAACTTGGGGAAGGCTAGAGATCAAGATTCATGTGGTAGGAATGGAATATCTTGGCCTCAACACATGAGTATGTGGTTCTCTCTCAGAACATATGAGTTGGAAGTGTAGATGTGTTGTGATGGCTCTCTCCATGAGTGAAGAGGAGGTGGAGGGGTATATATAGCCTCCACACAAAATCCAACCGTTACACACAATTTACCAATCTCGGTGGGACCGAATCAACAAACTCGGTCGGACCGAAATAGTAAACCTAGTGACCGTCAGAGATTTTCGGTGGGACTGACATGCAACCCGGTAGGACCGATATGGTTAGGGTTAGGGCATAACGTAATCTCGGTGAGACCGATTACACAAACTTGGTGAGACCGATTTGGTAATAAGCTAACCAGAGGGTTGGTCAGGCAAACTCAGTGGGACCGATTACACAAACTCGGTGAGACTGATTTTGGTAATGAGCATACACAGTGAGTTTGCATTGTAACCACGGTAGTACCGATTGCACAAGATCGGTGAGACCGATTTTGGCAATGGACATACACAGTGAGATTACAATCCCATCTCGATGAGACCGAGATCCCTATTGGTAGAACCGATTTGCTAGGGTTTGGCAATGGCTATGACAAGTGAAACTTGGTGGTGCTGGATAGAAATAATCGGTAGGTCTGAGTTTGGCTTAGGTTTAGGTCATATGTGGAAGTGGGAAAGTAGCTGGGGATTTTGGAGCATATCATTAAGCACTTGAAGCAAGAGGCCCATTAAGCAACACCTCATCCCTCCTTGGTAGTATTAGCTTTTCCTATGGACTCAATGTGATCTTGGATCACTAAAATGTAAAATGAAGAGTCTTGAGCTTTAAGCTTTAGCCAATCCTTTGTCCTTAGCATCTTGGAAAATTTCCCACAACCTTTACTCCATGCCACTCCATTGTTGAACTTATCTGAAACATACTAGATAGAAACGTTAGTCCAACAAGAGATATGTTGTCATTAATTACCAAAACCACCTAGGGAGCACTTGTGCTTTCAATCTCCCCCTTTTTGGTAATTGATGGCAACATACATCAAAGCTTTAGATAAAGATATAAAGAACAGCAAGTAAAGCTTTGGAAGGACATGTAACAAGCATAGGTTCCCCCTACATGTATGCACTCATGTAAATCTGAAATATAGAGGCATGTGAGAGCATAAGCATGTCAGAGTAGGCAATGTGTTACATGTATCTTGGCCATATGCATCAGAGCAAAAGATTATCAAGGAAAATACCTTCATGCTCATGAGTCCTTGCAAACAGTATGTACATAAGCAAGAATTCCTCATACTCATGATTTTGATGCATACACTTACCTTGTAGTCTTTACCTGTCTTAGGATGGAATGAACCTGCACAAACAAGGTTAGATAACACAGGTACCTCCACTAGCCAGAGCAAATCAAAGAAGCCACAAGAGTACCAAGACTGGGATGACATGTAGAGAGTGAGTAGAAGGTACCACACTGGATTCGACATGTCCCCAAGAGTAAAGATATGCAATGAATTTGAATGATTTCTTTCCCTTAGGTGTCTTGCTCCCCCTGAATCTTACATGGGATATTGGGAGAAGATAGGGAACAGAAAATCAGAGCTGAAAGATACAAATGGATAGAACTTAAATGCAAATAAGCACATATGAACATGTCTTTCCCCCAAAAAGACATGTGACATCTCTCCTCTTGAACATCAAGCATCTAGGATCCTTGAGTATTCTCTCCCTGGAAATCTCTTTCTCCCCCTTAATACTTTCTCCCTTGTTGGTGATAAGGTTTGATGTGATCTCTCTCTCTCTCCCCCTTTGACATCAATTTCCAAGAAGGGCTTTCTGGAATCCGCCGTTGTCGGATTCACGGGTTCCGGCAGACCCTTAAGGTTCGAACACTTGGGTGCGCACGGAGATCACGCCCTCTACCTCCCCGTCTCACAAAGATCTAAACTACTAAAAGAACTGCATGAGAGACACAAGATTTATACTGGTTCGGGCCACCATTGTGGTGTAATACCCTACTCTAGTGTGTGGTGGGTGGATTGCCTCTTGGGGCTGATGATGTTGAACAATACAAGGAAGAACAGCCTCGTGAGGGTCTGTTCTTGGCTGGGGCGATGAACTGCTAGGAGGAGTTCAGTCACCCTTCTCTCTCTTACTCACTCACTCTCTCTCTGCTTGCGAACCGAATGAACCGAACCCACCGAATCGAACCGAACCCCTTGCTACGTGGGTGGCCGGTCCTATTTATAGGCAAAGGCCCTGGGCCTCTCCCAAAATATTGAGAGGGAAGGGCACCAACAATGGCGGGCTAATTTGAAGGGGAACAACAAGTACTCTTATCCTGACTAAAGTTGGTCTTCGCCTGCCAAAGGCTCTGCTATGACGCCGTGCTGGGCTCCATGGTGACCTCCGTCTCGTAGTCCGCTTGGTCCTGGTCTCGTTGCACCGGAATGGCAACCTTTGCCTGATGCCTCGGTACTCCGCGGCTGCGCTTGCCCCCTTTGCACCAAAGAGGAAAGAAGGACGCTGCGCGCGCTGGCACCTGCTTGGCGCCCTGAGTCGTCATGGCTTGCGTCACGGGCACCTCGCGAGGTACCCCGCCTTGATTTCTCCGCCTCCTCGCGAGCCAGCCTGAGGAGGCTGCGCCTGAGGTCGCGCCGTATCGTCCGCCCCGCGAGGCTTGGCCCCTCACGAGGGTCTTGAGTCTTGTGTTGATGAAGATGGGCCATGCTGGGCCTCCCTTGAGCCACGCCGCGGGCCGCAGGCAGGCAAGTCTGGGGACCCCCGTTCCTAGAACGCTGTCAGTAGCCCCGGGCCCAAGGCGCGCATGGACTTGGCCGTGCCGAGAGGTGAAAGGGCAAGGGCGAAGCGCCGCGGGCCCTAACAGCCTGCAGCCTTGGGCGCCGCGTGGCGGTTGATGGGACATGGGCGTCTCCACTTCCCCATGACGCCTCGGTGACCGCGCGAGGTGGACAAGTCCCTGCATGCAAATCATGTCATGATTACCTGTGATCATGGAGGCCAGCGGTTGGTCTTCGCCGGCTATAAGTACGAAGCTGTGCGTGCCCTCCCAGTCCATTCCTCCGGGCTTCTCCTTCTTCCCGATCCTTGCTCCGTCTTGCTGCGATGGCTTCGATCCACCGGTTCTCTGCAGCGGAGAAGGGAAAGGCTCCTCGAGAGGGGCCAAACCCGCTCCCGCTGAAGAAACGGCTCGCCCTTTGCAGCCGTGGCGAGGAAGACCGTTAGGTGGTGCCGAGGCCCTGGTGCGAGCGGGCTCCGCCGGGGTTCCCGCTTCCCTTGTATGCCCACGCGAGGGCCCCGAAGGTGTCGATGCCGATCTCCGCGGTC
Source organism: Triticum monococcum (assembly GCA_034509565.1). Taxonomy (NCBI): domain Eukaryota; kingdom Viridiplantae; phylum Streptophyta; class Magnoliopsida; order Poales; family Poaceae; genus Triticum; species Triticum monococcum. The sequence goes on along the minus strand of CM067844.1, from coordinate 577,653,385 downwards.
GGCACCGTCGCAGGCGCCGTCGGGTCGTGAAGGCGTGGGTTGTTCCTCCTGGAGTCCATGGCGAGGGCTCCTCCCAAGAGTTCATGCTCCACGTCGTCGTTCCTCTCCAGTCCTGGATCCGTCTGCCTGCCTTCTTCGCCTCCATCATCCCTCCAGGAGGGCCCCTGGAGCTCTGGCTGCAGCACGCCGGCTGCGGCGCCCTCGTGGCCGAGGCAGAGGTCGTGGTCGCTGCCCCGGGCGAGGTCTACTTGTCCCGCGGCTAGAGAGAGATCGCCCGGGTTTGCAGGGAAAGGGGCGTCTTCGCGGTCCACCTGGAGTACGATGGCGCTGCGGTGATGTTCTTCAAGGTCTTCGACGCGAACGGGCGCCGGCTGGAGTGTTGCTCCAGGAGAGGTGGCCAGGACCTTGCCCTGGTGAGGGCTAGGCCCATCGACCGCTCCCTTGGTGGAGGCGCCGAAGGGTCCAGCGACTCCAGCGAAATCTTCGCGACTCCGGAGACGAGCGACGACAGCTACGAGCCCCCGAGTCGGCACCGCTCCCGGAGCAGGGCGGGCTCGTCAGGCCGTCGCCGACCCTGATCTGGATGGGGTTGGCGCCGGCGCCTGACGGCCCACTGTTGATGATGGCATCTTTTGCAGGAGCTCGTGTAGTTAGCACCCCTTAGGATCCGTTCCCTGCGAGGAATCAAAATGCGCCCCACGGGGGCTTGTAAGGTGCCTGTAGTCCCGTTTGTTAATACATAACCTTTGCCATAGAGCTGTGTGAGTTGCTGATTTCGTCTTAGCTTAGTTCTCCCTTTCGAACCTCGCGAGGGCTTGGTGCTCTGCGTCGACAGGTCCCAGTCCCAAGGCGGCGTCAGCCGTCGCTGGTATGCCAGGTCGCGATGCCATGGTCAAGGCCAGGAGGTGAGCGACCCGGGGTCCGGTAAGAGCCCCTGAGTCGCGATGCTCAGGAGGTCCCCTTTGGCGCCCAAGCAGCCGTCGCTTGGTGAGAAAGGGAAGCAACGTTGCTTGTACGGAATTGCTTTAGGTACGGGGGTAGTGCCACGGTAGCCAGTGCTTTGGATGGTGACTTATCTTGAGGATCGGGGATCGCCCCCAGCGCATCATCGGGTCCATGGGGTAGTTGGGACGGAGTTGCTCTGCGAGGTGCTCACGCGCCCCTTCTCCCTTGCCTCTGCTCCCCTTTCTTGGTTAAGGCCCTTGGGGACGTCGCCCTTGGCATCGGCCCCACGGCCGAGGCCGAGGCGTGCGTCCTGTCTTCTGCTGCGCTGACGCGGGTCTTCGCCCACATCTACCTTCGTGATCCCAACGCCGACCTCGACGGCCTGCTGGAACCGGTGAGCGGCGAGGGTGCTGCCGCTGCTGTCGAAGCCGTGAAGGCGCGCGCGGAGGCGCTGCTGGGGAAGTTCCGGGCCTTCAGCACCAAGCCAAAGTGCTGTCGGCCCTGCTACTCCACGAGGCAAAGCCACTCCGCACAGCTTCACCGCCGACAAGTGACTCCGTTCCGTCCCTGTTCTTCATTCAATTCCTGCACATGCATCAGGCCTCGGGGAGGCATTTAAACTTGCGTTTGGTATTGAGACGACAGTATGGGTTGTAATATTTGCTTTTAAATTCCTTGAATTTTATGTTTTTCTTCCCTACTTGCTTGTGTTCTGCGCCGGCAGAGCCCGGCCCCGCGCGTGCCTCACCCAGCATTAGCCCCGACTGGAAACCAGGACGGGACCAAAGGTGTGAGGGGCTACATGACAAGTTAGGCTCCTGAGTCGCGATGCTCAGGAGTCCCCCTTAGCATGCGAACAACAAGTAGGGAGGCGCAATGTAGGTGTATCTTCTGTTCTACGTCTGCAGAGCCCGGCCCCGCGCGTACCTCACCCAGCATAGCCTTTCGGAACTAAGGAGTGAGGGGCTATGAGACCAGTTAGGCTCCTGAGTCGTGATGCTCAGGAGCCCCCCTTGACGCGCAAATAGCGGGCGATGAGGTGCAATGTAAGTGGGGCTACCGTTCTACGTCTGCAGAGCCCGACCTCGCGCGTACCTCACCCAGCATAGCCTTTCGGAACTAAGGAGTGAGGGGCTACGGGACCAGTTAGGCCCCTGAGTCGCGATGCTCAGGGGTCCCCCTTGACGCGCAAACGGCCTTCATACCTTGGCTCCGCTCGGGGAGAGACGCGCGACGAACCAGGCCCGAGGGGCCTGGCTGGGCGGCGTACGTCTGGGCGTGACCCAGTCATAGCCCCCGTGCCTAGCCCCCTCGCGCGGCACTCCCGAGGGGAGGTGTTGCGATGAGGCCAGCCACTGAGCTCTGGGCTCCCTGAGGTTAATGCGGCCCGGAGGCCACCCCCAGTTGTTTATCACCAGCGTGGAGCATAGCGCTTCCGTATGTGTGTGGGCATAGCCGCTCCTCGGTAGTGTCGTCAGCCAGCGCAGAGCATGGTGCTTCCACTGGTACATGGGAGGGGGCTCCCCTCTGGGAGGAGCCCCCGGGGCGTGTACAGCCCCGCCCTGACACGTGGCCGGCACGGTAGGGCTAGGTGAGGTGTATCTGGGCACCCGTGAGCCAGCGCGGGACTCATGAGGCCCTACCTCTAGGCGGGTTGCGCCTGGCACTGGGCCGTATCTTGAGATGTGTCCCTGCAAAATTTGGTTAGATGCCGGTACTCTATGTCCTCGGGTCCCGGCCCTCGAGCTTGTCTCAGCCGTCGCTGGTATGCCAGGTCGCGATGCCGTGGACAAGGCCAGAGGGTGAGGGCTAGAGAGCTAGTAAGAGCCCTGAGTTGCGATGCTTAGGCACCCCCCTTTAATGTGCAAGTGGCCGACATGGAGAAGAAGGGATGCCACGGACAGGCATCAAGCAATCAAGTGCGATAGGCAATGCATAGTTGGAAATAAACGCGAGGGAGATACACGCCGCTGGGCCTAGCTCGAGCGGCTTGGGGATGATGTAGCCCGAGGGGCGCCCCCAACAAGGCAAACTAACGACCGAGAAATAAAAGGGGATACATGCCACAGGGACGGACCCACGCGGCCTGGGAGTGATGCAACCCTGGGAGGGTGCTCCCAGCTAGGAATGAAGCTTGAAAGATGTCACCTGAGGATGTCGTCGGTGAAGTGGCGTTGGTGCAGCAGACTCGGTGGGCTGTGGAGGCTGATCCTCAAGAGCCCCCAGGCCCCGGGGCCTCGGGAGGCTCCGGAGGCACTGGTGACTCCTCGCGAGCTGTCTTCATCTCCGCCAGGGCCGCGGAACGCCTGTCTTCCTGAGCCTCCACGATGCCCCTCATGAGGCGCTGGTACGCCACAGCCATGCTCGGCAGGCCGTAAGGCATGCGAACATAGCTGTGGGGTGGACCCCCGTAGCGCCCCACTCGCGAGGGCCAGAGATGCTCTGACGTGGCGATCTGATTGAGCCCTGGTACGTCGACGCAGACGCGCAGCCCACCATCCTCGCCTGGGTGTGGGGCCACAGCTGGTAGACAGCGGCAACCTCTCATGATCCTTGACTCCTGTAGTTCTTGAATGGCCTCGTTAATGAACTCCTGCTGGTCTGACCTTCCTTGCCTGGCTCCTTCTCGAGGGAAACGTGCTGCGAAGCACGCCTCCACATGGTGCCCAAGCGCCTCCCTCGTGACCCTGGCTAGGTCGGTGGCCCTCTAGGTGAGAGCCCCCGAGCCCTGCCTGAGGAGGGCGCCGGCCGCGCTTTCCTATGCGATGGATGGGGGGTCCCCCTGGGCAAACACGGGCCCTGAGGGAACTGCCTCCTGAGGGGCTGAGCCCGACGATGTCTTCTTCTTCTTGGGGGTGGTCTCAGGAAGCCTCCTGCTTCCGCGATCTGGGTCTTCTAGCGACGCGGCCTGATAGGCCCGCTCCAGGGAACACACTGCATCCTTCTCTTCACAGGGCACCGTGATGACGCCGCCACTTCCTGGCATCTTGAGGATGCTGTAGGTATGGTGAGTCACGGCCATGAACTTGGCCAGTGCTGGGTACCCGAGGATGGCGTTGTACGGCAGGCGGATGTGGGCGACGTCGAAGTCGATGAGCTCGGTGCGGTAGTTGCTGCGAGCCCCGAAGGTACAGGGAGGTGCACCTGCCCGATCGGGACTGTGGAACCGTCGGTGATTCTGGAGAAGGGCTTGGTTGGCTGAAGCTGGTCATAGGGCACTTGGAGATTGTTGAACGTTTCCACGGACAGGACATTGAGCCCTGCCCCGCCATCGATGAGGGTCTTGGTGACCAGCATGTTGCTGATGACTGGGGAGTAAAGCATCGGGAGGACTCCTGCCGTGGCCGCGCACTTGAGCTGGTCTGCTGAGCTGAACGTGATGGCGCACGCCGACCACCTGAGGGGGCGCGTTGCTTCGAGCTTGGGAGAACTGCATTCACTTCACGGGCAAACTGCTTGAAGATACGTTGAGAGGCTGAGGCTTGAGCTCCGCCCAGGATGCAGGCGATTGCGTGCGGCTCTTGGAAGCCCCCAGCCCCCTCATCTTGATGGCGGTCTTTGTTCCTCCTTGGCGGAGGCGGCAGCGGAGGTAGGCCTGCATTGCCATGAGGGCGATCCTCACGAGGCTGATCCCTCCAGTCTCCCTCGCGAGGCAGGTCCCGCCACTCCTGGCGCGGGCTGCGATCTTCCCAGCGTCCTGGGTTTCTTCCTCCTCCTCGGCCATAGCCCCGGTCAGCACGGTCAGGGCAACGGCCGATCCTTCCTTCTCGCACGGCACGGAGTTCCTGGCATTCGTTTGTGTTGTGGGTGTGGAGGTCGTGGTACACGCAATACCGGCTGCCTCTGGAGGGTTCGGGCAGATCCTTGCCTCGCTTGGTGTCTGGTTCTGCCGCGAGTACGGCAGCCCCCTTGCGCTTCACGTCCTTGGCCTTGGGCTTCTTCTCTTCTGGGTCCGTGGCAGGCAGCTCGAGGAGGGAGAGACGTCCCTCCTCAGCCCTGGCGCACTTGGTCGCCAAGTTGAACAGCTCCAGGGAGGTGCAAAGGTCTTCTTGCATTGCCAGCTCCTCCTTCATCTTGACGTCGCGCACGCCATCGGAGAAGGCCAAGATGATGGCTTCCTCAGACACCTTGGGGATCTTGAGGCGCGCACTGTTGAAGCGCAGGATGTACTTTTGCAGGGTCTCTCCGGGTTGTTGCTTGATGCGGCGCATGACGCTCACGGCGGGCGGCCGGTCGCGGGTACCTTGGAAGTTGGCGATGAAGCGGGTGCGCATCTGGTCCCAGGAGGAGATCGTGCCCGGAGCCAGATTCAGGAGCCAGGTTCGAGCTCCTTCCTTGAGCGCCATGGGGAACCAGTTCGCCATGACCTTTTCATCCCCGCTGGCAGCTTAATGCCCAGCTCATAGAGCTGGAGGAACTCTGCGGGGTCAGTTATGCCGTCGTAGCGAGGAGGCAGGTCTGGCTTGAACTTGCCGGGCCACGCGACGCTGAGCAACTCGGTGGTGTAGGCACGGCAGCCTGCGGTGGCCACGAAAGGCTTCGGCTGGTGGAGAGCTTGGTCTTGAGGGTCCCCACGCGCTGCAGCTAGGAGCAGAGTGGGGTCTTGGCGTGCCGGAGCTGGAGCAGGGTCGCGGCGTGCCGGAGCAGGGAGTGCCCTGGCAGCTCCTTGCGGGCGAGGGACTTCTTGGCAGCTCCGTTCTTGTTGTGCTGGTGACTGATGGAGCGGGTTCCGCCCAGCGGCCAGGCGCCTTGGAGCCATGGCATCTTCTTGGAGAGGAGGCGGCTGGTGCGCCTCTGGAGCTTCGTTGCCCGTGCGGGGCGGGGTGTGGCGCAGAGGAACGGACGGCGCGGAAGAGCCCCCTGCGGCGCGGACAAGCTCGATGACACGGTCGAGCCACTCTTCGTAGACGTCGTCGACGGGGCGGTAGCGCAGGAGCTTGTTTGCCGCGAGGAGCGCAGCTCCAGCCTCCAAGGGTGCGCGGAGCGCGCGGGACGAAGAACCAGCTGGTGCGAGCGATGGAGTAGCGGTGCGGCCGTCTTGGCGCACGGACGGATGCTGAGACGACGCTAGCTGCTCGCCCCCCGCCGGGCCGGTGGCGGCGTTGACGGCGGGCGACGGGGAACGACGAGGACGCCCACCGACGGGGGCCGTCTGGGCGACGCGAGAAGCGATGGTGGCCCGGCGCTCGGCGCGGGCCCGACGAGCGTCAGACATGGATGCGACGGTCGGAGAAGAGCGGAGTGGTGGAAGACAGATTCCGGCGCACCCCTACCTGGCGCGCCAAAATGTCGGATTCACGGGTTCCGGCAGACCCTTTAAGGTTCGAACACTGGGGTGCGTGTGGAGATCAGGCCCTCTACCTCCCCATCTTACAAAGATCTAAACTACTAAAAGAACTGCACGCGAGACACAAGATTTATACTGGTTCGGGCCACCGTTGTGGTGTAATACCCTACTCCAGTGTGTGGTGGGTGGATTGCCTCTTGGGGCTGATGATGATGAACAATACAAGGAAGAACAGCCTCGCGAGGGTCTGTTCTTGGCTGGGGCGATGAACTGCTAGGAGGAGTTCAGTCACCCTTCTCTCTCTTACTCACTCACTCTCTCTCTGCTTGCGAACCGAATGAACCGAACCCACCGAACCGAACCGAACCCCTTGCTACGTGGGTGGCCGGTCCTATTTATAGGCAAAGGCCCTGGGCCTCTCCCCAAATATTGAGCGGGAAGGGCGCCAACAATGGCGGGCTAATTTGAAGGGGAACAACAAGTACTCTTATCCTGACTAAAGTTGGTCTTCGCCTGACAAAGGCTCTGCGGTGACGCCGTGCTGGGCTCCACGGTGACCTCCGTCTCGTAGTCTGCTTGGTCCTGGTCTCGTTGCACCGGAATGGCAACCTTTGCCTGATGCCTCGGTACTTCGCGGCTGCGCTTGCCCCCTTTGCACCAAAGAGGAAAGAAGGACGCTGCGCGCGCTGGCACCCGCCTGGCGCCCTGAGTCGTCATGGCTTGCGTCACGGGCACCTCGCGAGGTACCCCGCCTTGATTTCTCCGCCTCCTCGCGAGCCAGCCTGAGGAGGCTGCGCCTGAGGACGAGCCGGGTCATCCGCCCCGCGAGGCTTGGCCCCTCGCGAGGGTCTTGAGTCTTGTGTTGATGAAGATGGGCCATGCTGGGCCTCCCTTGAGCCATGCCGCGGGCCGCAGGCAGGCAAGTCTGGGACCCCCGTTCCCTGAACGCCGACAGTCGTATAGGTTTGGTCCTTGAGACTCAGCACAAAGCAATGGATAAAACTGTGATGCTTGTAGAGGACAAGATTCATTGAGTGGAGCTGGATCAGAAGAAATATAGAACAAGTGGCAAACTGTTTTTCCTGTTGTGAAGTCGGTGGCACCGAATGGCATGTTTCGGTGGGGCCGAAAAGATTCGGTTGGACCGAAAACTACAAGTCGGTGAAACCGAGTTCAACACAGAGAAAAACACTTGTCACCTCAGCTCACTAAACATGTAGGATCTCACAAAGATTTGCATTGAATTATCTGAAGGATTTGCAAGGAATTGAATGCAGAAAATGCAGAACAAAAACAAAAAGAAAGAGAAGAAACTGAAAGATCTAGATGAAGTTTTTTTTTGAAAAAGAGAAAGAAAATAAATATGCATGAGACAAATGCAATAACACAGAAAAGAACGCAAGAGAACTTCATCTAGAGTTGGGCGGTGATATAGTCTCCTATGTTAGAGTATATTGACTTAGGAGTCAACTGAGAACACTTGATCATAGGTCATACTCATCGTTTAAGCTCAAAATGGGGTTACCATTTTTCGTTTAAGCAACTTGATGTATTCACATCTTGTTGAGTTGCCTTGACTCATGACTTGGAGTAAAGCTTCTCTAAGATGGAATAACGTACCTTGGGTGGTGGTGTGGGTCTTGCTCATGTAATTGGACTTGTGTGGGTGCTCAAGGTTGATGTAGCTCATCAAGAGTTGGGAGCACCACTTGGAGTTTGAGTTCATCTACCTACATGGGTTAGTTCTTGCAAGGAAGAACACTTGTGTATCCAAAAATGACAATCATGAAGCTCAACATAGAATTTGTCAAAGGAAATGTTTGAATGGTTTTGTGCTTCCTTGTCTTCAACCACCATTGTGTAGAGACTTGGTGATGTAGAGATTGGTCAAGATGTGAGTGAGTCGCAATCTCATGGAATTAGATTCAACCAAGCACCTACATGGGTTAGACAACATGCAAGGTACAAATTTATCCAAGACATAAGATAGTCATCATAAGAGATATATCATGGATTAGTCATAAGCTCATGTCTTGCATGTATCCAATGGAGTTCCTACTCCAAGTTCGAAGCATCAATAATGTTCAATTCACCTCTCAACCTGCAAAATACTTTCTCATCAAGAGGTTTAGTAAATATATCTGCTAATTGCTTATCGGTGCGAACATGCTTAAGATCAATGTCACCCTTAGCAACATGGTCTCGAATGAAATGATGACGGACTTCAATATGCTTAGTTCGAGAATGTTGTACAGGATTATGACCAATTTTGATAGCACTTTCATTGTCACAAAGCAGTGGAACATGTTTCACATAGATCCCATAATCTTTAAGAGTTTGGGTCATCCAAAGTAATTGAGCACAACATGAACCAGCGGCAATGTATTCCGCTTCGGCGGTGGATAAGGATACCGAGTTTTGTTTCTTGGAAGACCAAGACACAAGAGATCTTCCAAGAAATTGACAAGTACCCGAAGTGGACTTTCTATCAACCTTGTCTCCGGCATAATCCGAGTCGGAATAGCCAAAAAGATCAAAAGAAGACCTCTTAGGATACCAAATGCCAAAGTTTGGTGTATGAATTAAGTATCTCACTATCCTTTTCCCGGCCTTAAGATGACATTCTTTAGGAGCAGCTTGATAACGTGCACACATGCACACACTTAGCATAATTGTCGGGTGGTAGGATCGACATATGCCAACGGGTGGCTTATCATTGCGGGGGCCAATAGAACGTCGCCGGTGCCTGGAAACGGGATGAGGCGTAGACATGCACACCGGCGAATCTTACCCAGCTTCAGGGCTCTCCGGGGAGATAACACCCCTACTGCTGCTCTGCGGGGTCTCCGCATGGTTACTAAGTTCACAGGTGGCTACAATGCTCCTTGAGCTGTTTGGGGTGGAAGGAGGAAGAAGGGCTTAGCTCAGCTTGCTTCCTCTCCTTGCATGAGTTTATGTCTAGAAAGAGAGTCCAACCCCTTGCATGGGTGCACCGGGGGTTTATATAGGCCTACCCCCCGGGGGTACAATGGTAATCCGACTGGGCACGGGGCCCAGCTGTCTGTGGCTGCGTTCGCCGGCTTCTCCGCCGGCTCCTGGGGCCCGCCGGCTGGTGGGTCCCGCCGACTGCCGGCTCCCGGGTCGACAGGCCGGCCCCACTGGCCAGGGCCTGGTCGGCGGCCGGTTACTGTTGCTCCGTGTTTGTTGGCGCAGGCTTGGTCGGGGTAAGCGTGGCTACAGTAACGCCGCCCTGGCGGGCGGTTACTGTAGCCCCGCCGCACCTTGTCTTCTTAATGGGCGTCTCCTTCGAGGAGGGCGGCAGGCCGGCTACGCGAAGCCGGCCCTCTGTCTCGCCGGCTTGAGAGGGGGTGTGGCCGCCTTCGGCATCTCTCTGCCCGAAGGGGCCCACCGCCTCGGGGGCCACGCTGGTGGCCCGTCGTGGACGGCGTCAGAGCCGCCGTGGCTATAGTGCCGCGCCGGGCGGGCCGCGGCTGCCCGCACGACGCGCTGTGCCAGGTGTGCTCCGGGTTTTGGGGGTGGCAGGCTCCACTGTAGCCACGCCCTGCTTCATCATCACAGAGTGGACGCGTACATCGCGGGTACGGCGTTGACTGCTTTATCGGAGCCGGCCCGGTGGTAGCCGGCCGTGCCATAGCCGGCCTTGCCATAGCCGGCCCTGCCGTAGCCGGCCATGCCGTAGCCGGCCCTCCACAGTCTTCTTCATGGGGGTAAAAAGGGCGGGCCGCCCCCCAAGCCGGCAAAGATGGCAGTCGGCTAGGGGGGAGGCGGCCCAGGTCTTGAGTCTCCTTATGAGCCGGATGGGCTCATAATTTTTTCTGAGGGGCCAGGGGAAGCCGGCTGGGCTACCCATGGCTATTTACCCCGACAGTAGTCCCCGAAGGCGGGCGAGCTTCACGGCGGACGGAAGGACGGGAAGCTTGGCCGGCTTCATACCTCGAGGGGCCGACCTCGTCGTTGCAGCCGACTTCAGAGCGCTTTTCTTTATTAGGGCGACCGTGGTTGACCCGCGGGCCCCACGACGAGCCACGTGGTGGGGAAGTCCTGCCGTCGCACGCGCGTGACGGGACTCCGCCGCAGGCCCGGGCCCGCCACTCCCTGGCCTCGGCCCGGGCGCAGATCTTCTGTGGCCCGAGGGGGCTGCTCGCCTCCCCGCGGCCGTTACCTCGCGTCATCAAGGCGCGTGATTAACGCGGGCGTGGGGGAGGTGGGCACGATCGATCCCCACGATCCCCCATGCCGCGCCTCCTCGTCTCTGGCGCACGCGCCTACAAGTAGGGGGGGAGGGGGAGAGGCACGGGCCTGTTCGCTCCCCCGCTCCCCGTCCCTCCTGCTCTTCTTCTTGCTCTTCTTCTTCTTCCTCGCGCCCGACGCAGTTTCGCGCCGTAGCCCACCCACGCCGCCATGTCGCTGGCTTTGTCGAGCTCATGGGACGGGTCCAATGTCCACGAGGACCACATCGAGTTCCTCCGCCAGACCCAGCGCCTGCCCGCCGCCAACCTCGTGCAGGTGCGCCTGGCGCCCACGAAGGAGGTCTCGCCGGCGCCGGAGGAAGGCGAGCGCGTCGTCTTCCGCACGCACTTCCTCCGGGGCTTCGGCTTCCCGGCGAGCAGCTTCATGCGTTCCTTTCTTGAGTTCTACAACCTCCAACCACACCACGTCACGCCCAACGCAGTGCTGCAGCTCTCGGCCTTCGTCACGCTCTGCGAAGGGTACTTGGGGGTGCTACCGACGCTGGAGCTCTGGGCGGAGCTGTTCCAGAACAAGCTCGGCACCGTCTCCGCCGGCGTGCCGGCTCCCTGCGGCGCCTTCATCGCGATGAAGAGGGCAAGCGACGACAACCCCTTCCCCCACATTCCTCTGATCCAGTCTGTCAAGCTATGGCAGAAGTCTTATTTCTACGTCAAGAACGTCGCCCGGCACGGCGACTACATCAACCTGCCGGCTTACGTAGCCGGTCCGCCGGCTGGGAGGCGGCGGACCTGGGGCTACCGGTCGAAATCCCTGTCTCCAGTGGGGAACGCTTCCATCTCCCGGCTTCGGGTGATGATCCAGTCGAAAGGTCTGCGCGCATCTGACTTGGTAACCGCCTTCGTCGAGCGCCGGATCCTGCCTCTCCAAAGCCGGCCGCACATGATGTACCAAATGAGTGGCCAGTTCGATCCTTGCCGGCTGAGCACGTGGGAGATGCCCCATGCCGAGGTGGCTCTGATGGCAAACTACGTCGCCAACTTGAAGCTCACCGACGAGTGGCAATTCGGCAAGGCGCCGTACTCCCGCGCCCATCCTCCGCCTGCGGTAAGTTTTTCTTCTCGTCGTCTGCCGGCTTGGGTTAGCCGGCCTCTGACCAGGCGGCTATTTTCTTTTTTCTCTTCATCAGAATCCTCTCCTCCCGCTGCCAGCCGGGGCAGCCGGAGTCGACCGAGAGTACGCCCCGGACTACACGGTGGACAACCCCGACGACCCGGATCTCTCCGCCGTCGCCATGGAGGACGCCGCCACGGGGGACGCCGCCGAGCCCGGCGGCACCGGGTTCTCGGCCAGTTTCGACGACTGGCCGGTCGATTATGAAGCCGAAGAACTCCCGCGCCACCTGCCGGCAACCGACCGCCGCGGCGCGAGCTCGTCTACCGTGCCGACTGCCGGTGGTGGAAAGGGGAAGCGCCGGGCCGCGCTCCCGCTCTTCGGAAGCCGGCCGAAGAGGCCGAAGGCCTCCGCCGCGGCCACAAAGCGCGAGGAGGCGGCGGCGAAGGCGGCCCGCTTCCGGAAGGCGGTGAAGAAGCCCCCCTCAGTGTCCGCGTAAGTCTAGTAGCCGCCTACGTGCTTGTTATTCTGAAGTTTTCTTTCCTTGAATGCTTTTCTGATTTCCTGAGCAGGGCGCCGCTCTCCCTCGAGCGAGGCCCAGCCGGCTCCGTGGTCGGGCCGAGCGCCGGTTCCTCAGGGTCCCGCCGAGTGGACCCCCGCGCCGAACTTGACGCAGCCACGGAGCGCAACGCTCGCGAGGCGCGCCGAGAGAGGGAGGCGGCGGAGCGGGAGGCGGCGGAGCGAGAGGCCGCCTAGACGGCGCCAGGGCGAGCGAGCGAGGCGGCTGAAACTCCGTCGGAGCGGGCGGCCGCGGAGACAGAGGCGGAAGGCGCGCGCAGCCAGCCTCCGCTACTCGCCATCCCCCTCCAGACCTCGGATCCGGATATTCCTCTGCCCACGGCGGAGGAGATTATCCCCGAGCAGCCGCCGGTGAAGAGGGACGAAGTCCTCGGGGCTTTCGTTGAGAGGACGTCGCCGGCAGCGCCAGCCGGAGCAGGCGAAGGCGGCCAATCATCGGCGGTGCCGGAGGAGCCGGCCCGGGCCGCGCCCGAGGCCGGAGCCGGCCTTGAGATTGAGCTGGCGGCGGGCTGGCCCGCCGGAGGGAGCACGGCCCCGCCGGACACCCGCCGAGCCGCGGGGGCCGAGCGGACGGCAGCCGCCTTGGAGGCGGCCAGCTCCGCAACATCCGGCTGGGCTCCCAGCGGAGGGAGCGGCGAGCTGAACGCCGCGGCTCAAGAGGTTCGGAGCCGGCTGCAGGCACAGGCCGGCCTCCTAAGGCAATTCACTCAGGAGTTTCTGTCGACGCGGTCTGCAATCCGGGTAAGTCTTCACTCCTTGATCGCTCTGGTCTTTTGAATTTTTTCCGTGGGGGCGCGCTAGCGCACCCACTGGGTGTAGTCCCCGAGATCCGGGCCGACTGCAGCGCAGTCGGGTCGGATCTTACTAGACGACTATGTTGACTGTTTTTTCTGATCTCCAGGATTATCACAATTCTCGCGTGGCCGCCTTCAACTCCCAGGCTCGGGAGCTAAGCCGGAGGACCGAAGACCTCGCCAGCAGCCGGCGTAAGTGTTTTGTCCTTATTAATTTCTCGTGGGGGCGCGACAGCGCACCCACTGGGTGTAGTCCCCGAGATCCGGGCTGACTGCAGCGCAGTCGGGTCGGATCTTACTTGACGACTTTTCCTTTGCTAACTTTTCTCTTTGTTTTTTGCTCGTGCAGAGGCCAACGCCGACCTGCGGAGGGAACTCGGCATGGTGCAGGCCGCTCTTCGTGCCAAGGACGCTGAGTACGCTGACTTGGCTCAAGAGCGCGACCGCCTGGCGACGAAACTGGCCGATCAATAGGAGAGCCACAAGGCGGCCCTGCAAAAGGCGCAGGACGGCGAGGCTACCCTGAGGGCGAAGTTCGAGGCCAGGGAGGCGAGCTGGGCCGAGACGCGCCGGGCGCTGGAAGAAGGCTTCGGCCGGATCGAGGATCTCATTGATGGTAGGCTGTCTTTCTTGCTCTTCTTCCATTCGCCGGCCGCCTATGGTTTTGTTTTGACTTGTGTTTGCTATCTTGCGCAGAGTACTTCCCCGGCCAGTCCGTCCTTGCCGCCCAAGCCATCGAAGCCTACCGCGAGGAGCGCCGTCAGGCCGGGGTTGTGATTCCGCCGGATGCGAACCGGACGTTGTCGGAGCAGCTTATCGCCGTCCAGGCGCGGCTGCAGCCGGCCCACCGGTTGCTCCGCCGGCTCCAACGCGCCGGGGCGACGATGCTGGCCGCACTCTGGCCCGGCCAGACAATTCCCCGGACCCCAAGCCGGACGTCCGACTGGCTCGAAGTCGCAGTCGGCCGCTTCGAGGCCTGGAAGGCGTCTGCGGCCCGTCTTGGAGCCGGGCGCACACTGGAGTTCGTCCGCGCGTGGTACCCGGGGCTAAGCCTGGACCAGCTGCGGACGTGGCGGTCGGAAGCCGACGCCGAGCTGGAGGAGGTGCGGCCGGCGATTGCGCAGCGCGCCTCGACAATCGCCGAGTGCACCGACACCAGCGTCTTCGCGCTGGAGCTCAACGACGATGGCGCCGCCCAGCCGGAGGAATGGTTCGGGCTGAACCCGGCGGACGGTGAGGACTCGGCCGAAGAGATCGCCTCCAGCGACGAGGGCGAGGACGACGAGGAGGAGGACGGCGAAGACGCCGAGCCGACTGGTGAGGCGGCCGACCGTCCCCCAGCCGACCGTGCCTTTAGCAACGAGCCACGCGGGAGCGCGCCCTCTGCCGGAGACGACGATCAAGCCGAGGTTGGCCAGCCGGCCGCTCCTCCAGCCGGCGCGACCACTTCCGCCGCCTAACTCAGCTCGTCTGCGGCCCCGCCGGCTTGATCTGCCATTCTTTTTGTCCCAGTCTTTCTTTTTGGACAAATTTAAGTTTCTGCAATTCCACCCACTGGGGGTGTATCGAACAATGTTGGATGTCGACCTCTCTGGAGGCTTTTTGTGTAATATATTAATATATGCATGTGTTGGCGTTCATCCGAGTGTACTTTTTGTCCTTGGGCTCTTTCCTTTGCCGCCTTCCCTCTTTGGGAAGGCAAGTACTTGAGTTTTCTTGGATTTGAAGTAGACTGAATGTAAGCCGGCCGGCCGGCTACTCTGGTAGTCGGTCGGTGTGAGGCAGTCAGCCGACTTTTGTTATATATGCGAGCCTGTTTGGTCCCAAGCCGTTTTTCATGTGGGTACCCTTTCTGGCTTGTGGCTCTTGCCAGCCGGGCAGTCGGTTCTTCGAGCTGCGGTTTCGACAAGAGCCAAGCCTGGGTGTCGGCACATTACTTGTCTGACTGCGGGTAGGGCTCCTAATATAACTCTAGTCGGCCAGTCCCCGGGCCGACTCATCGGACCCGGTACCGGACAAAATAAATGAAAAGGTAATATCATACGCATGATAACTCTCATTCATAAAACAACGGGTGGCAGTCCCCGAGTCTTTCTCGGGGAGCCTACTGTATCATACTAAATAAAAAAGTGGGCATGACACATACTGCGCTTTAACTGTAAAACTTCCGAAGGAGATTTGCGTTCCATGGTCGCTCCGACTCCTTGCCGGAGTCGTCTCTCTTGCGTGCCTTCGGCTTCTGCGCGTCGATGAGGTAGTAGGCGTCGTTGCCCAAGGCTCGGCTGATGATGAAGGGGCCTTCCCAGGGGGCTGCGAGCTTGTGCTGGCCGGCTGTTCGCTGGATCAGCCGGAGCACAAGGTCGCCCTCCTGGAAGGATCTTGGGCGGACCCTCCGGCTATGGTAGCGGCACAGACCCTGCTGGTAGATGGCGGACCGGCTGAGGGCTAACAGCCGGGCCTCTTCCAGCAGGTCGACACCGTCTTCTCGTGCTTCTTTGGCTTCCGCTTCCGTGTACATGGTTACCCGAGGCGAGTCGAACTCGATGTTTGTTGGGATGACTGCCTCGGCACCATATACAAGGAAGAAGGGAGTGAAGCCGGTTGATCTGTTGGGAGTAGTGCGCAAACTCCATAGGACAGCCGGCAGCTCATCGAGCCAGCAGCCGGCTGAACGCTCCAGGGGTACGACCAGTCGAGGCTTGATGCCGGACAGAATGAGGCCATTTGCTCGCTCCACTTGGCCGTTTGACTGCGGGTGGGCGACTGACGCAAGGTCCAGCCGGATACCTTGCGCAGCGCAGAACCGTGCCAGGGCACCTTTGGCAAAGTTCATGCCGTTGTCGGTGATGATGCTGTGCGGTACGCCGTACCGGGTTGTTATATCTGCAATGAAGGTCACTGCAGTCGGCCCATTCAGCTTCTTGATCGGCTTCGCCTCGATCCACTTGGTGAATTTGTCAACGGCGATGAGCAAATGTGTCATGCCGCCGCGCACCGTCTTGAATGGGCCCACCATATCCAATCCCCAGACGGCAAAGGGCCAGGTGATGGGAATGGTCTTGAGTGCTGAAGCCGGCATGTGTTGCTGCGAGCTGAAAAGCTGGTAGCCTTTGCAGTGTTTGACTAGCTCTTTCGCGTCGTCCAATGCAGTCGGCCAGAAGAAACCGTGGCAGAAGGCTTTGGCGACCAGTGATCTTGATGCGGCGTGGTGGCCGCACTCTCCTTGGTGTATATCCCTGAGGATCGCGATGCCTTTCTCCTGCTCGACGCATCGCTGCAAGACTCCGGTGGCGCTGCGCTTGACAAGCTCTCTGTTGACGATTGTGTATGCACCAGCCCGGCGCTGAACTTGTCTTGCTTCGTTTTTGTCAGCCGGCAGGTCATGGTTCGCGAAAAAGTTGCGGATGGTTTGGGCCCATGATGGGGCGGCGACCTCCTCAGCCACCAATGTGGCCAGGGCCACCAGGGTGGGCGGGTTGGGCAGTGCAGCGCTGGAGTCGGCCGCCGCTTCCTGTGCTGGAGAAGTCCCCGGGCCGGCTACTGCAGTCCCCGGGCCGGGTACTGCAGTCCCCGAGCCGGGTGCGGCAGTCCTCGGGCCGGGTACTGCAGTCCCCGAGCCGAATATTGAAGTCCCCGGGCCGGCTTCTTGATTCTTCGAGCTGGACCCGGCCCCCTCGGGGTTAGGCGGCACGAAAATGGAGTCGGATTCCGGAGACGGCTTGATTGAAGGCTTGAGGAGGCGCTGCAGGGCGACGCCGGCTGGTATTGCTTGCCGCGTGGAGCCTATTCGGGCCAGAGCATCTGCTGGCTCGTTGTCGGCTCGCGGCACGTGAAGGAACTCACACCCGTCGAAGTATCCGCTGATTTGCTGCACTAGGAAACGGTAGCTCGCCATGTTCGCGTCTTTGGCGTCCCAGTCGCCAGAAGACTGCTGCACCACCAAATCCGAGTCGCCATAGCACAGGATCCGGCGAATGCCAAGTTCCTTGGCAAGCCGGAGCCCGTGTATGAGCGCCTCGTACTCGGCTACGTTGTTGGAGGCGGCGAAGTGGATGTGCAGCGTGTATCTGAGCTTGTCGCCCTTTGGAGAAGTAAGGACGACGCCGGCTCCCAAGCCGGTGCGCATATTTGATCCGTCAAAGTGCATGCGCCAATGGGTGGAGTCGGGCGCCGGTGGTAAGTATTGGGTCTCGGCCCAGTCGACGAGGAAGTCGGCCAGCGCTTGCGTCTTGATGGTGGTGCGGGGTTGGTAGAAGATGGTGTAGGGGGCCAGCTCGATGGCCCATTTGGCCACCCGGCCGGATGCATCCCGGCTGCCTATGATGTCGGCAAGCGGGGCAGTGCATACGACCGTGATGGGATGCTCTTGAAAGTACGGCTTCAGCTTCTTGGCGGCGAAGTACACGCCATAGCACATCTTCTGATAGTGCGGGTAATTTTGTTTCGAGGCGGACAGCACCTCGCTCAGGTAGTAAACCGGCCTTTGGACCGGCTGGGCTCGGCCTTCTTCGGGGCGTTCGACCACAATGACGGTGCTGACCACCCGGCTAGTAGCGGCAATATATAGGAGCATGGGCTCCTTCTCAGTCGGTGCCACCAAGACAGGTGGCGTGGACAGCATTTTCTTCAGCTCGTGGAAAGCTTGGTCGGCCTGGTCGTTCCACTCAAAGTGAGTGCTCTTCTTCATGAGGCGGTAGAGGGGGAGAGCTTTTTCTCCAAGCCGGCTGATGAAGCGGTTAAGAGAGGCCAGGCACCCGGTGAACTTCTGAATCTCTCTGAGCTTGGTTGGGACCGCCATCCTCTCGATGGCCTTGATCTTCACAGGGTTGCACTCTATGCCGCGTTCAGAGACCAGGAAGCCTAGGAGCTGGCCGGCTGGCACTCCGAACACGCATTTCTCCGGGTTGAGCTTGATCCGGAACCGGCGCAGGTTCTCGAACGTCTCCTTCAAGTCTTCCAGCAGAGTGCCACGCTTCTCCGTCTTCACCACAACATCATCCACGTAAACGTGGGCATTCTTGCCGAGCTGCGTGAGGAGGCACTTCTGCATGCAACGCTGAAAAGTGGCACCGGCATTCCTCAAGCCGAACGTCATGGTCAGGTAGCAGAAGGCTCCAAACGGCGTGATGAAGGCGATCTTTAGTTGGTCATCCGGGTTCAGCTTGATCTGGTGGTATCCCGAGTAGGCATCCAAAAAACTCAACAGCTCGCATCCGGCTATGGAGTCTATCACTTGATCAATTCTGGGCAGAGCGAAGGGATCTTTTGGGCAGGCTTTGTTGAGGCTCGTGTAATCTATACACATGCGCCACTTGTTATTCTTTTTCAGCATGAGAACCGGGTTCGCGAGCCATTCGGGGAAGAAAACTTCCATGATGAAGCCGGCTGCGAGGAGCCGAGCTATCTCCTCCCCTACGATCCTTCTCTTCTCTTCTGACAGTCGGCGGAGGGGTTGCTTGACTGGTTTAGCATCCTCCCGCACGTGCAATTTGGGCTCGGCGAAATCCTTCGGAACACCCGGCATGTCCTTGGGGGACCATGCAAAGATATCCCGATTCTCACGGAGGAAATCGACAAGCTCGCCTTCTTATTTGCTATCCAGGCTCGCCCCAATGACGGCAAACCTCTCGGGGTGCTCGGGGTCGAGCTGTATCTTCTTGGTTTCCTTGGCCGGCTGGAAAGATCCTTGGGCATCATACGCTTTGGAGTCGGCGGGTTGGTTGAGCTGCTTGCTAGCCAGGGCCACGACCCGGTCCAGCGTCTTCCTCTCGGCAGCGATCACGAGGGATTCAGCCAGCCGGCTGCTGGCCACGGCGCAGTCGGCGGACTTCTTGTAGTCGCCAGCGATGGTGATGACACCCTTGGAGCTCGGTATCTTCATCTTGAGGTAAGGATAGTGGGGGACTGCCATGAACTTGGCCAAGGCGGGTCGGCCAAGCAGGGCATGATAAGGGCTTTCCAGGTCCACCACCTCGAACCAGATTGCTTCTCGGCGGAAATGATCCTTGCCCCCAAAGAACACGTCAATCTTGAGCTTGCCGATGGGGGCACAGGACAATCTGGGTACGATGCCGTGGAACACCGTTCGAGTCGGCGCAAGTTGCTTGGCCTTGACGCCCAGCTTCTCCATGGTGTCGCGGTACAGGATGTTGATGCTGCTTCCGCCGTCGATCAGCACGCGGGAGAAGCGTGCGGCGCGCGTATCCGTTGCGAGGGTGGCCTCCAGGACCAATGCGTAGGAGCCAGGGGAAGGCATCACCTCTGGGTGGTCGGCCCGGCTCCAGCTGATGGGTTTCTCCGACCAGTGCATGTGGCCGGCTGGGCTGGTGGCGGCCATGTTGACCTCCTGTTGCTCTCGGCGCTTGCTGCGCCGGTCTTCGGGCTGGCTCGTGAAGACGACATAAGACGCTTGCTCGTCGGGGAACTCGTCCTGCACGGCGTCGACCGCGGGCCAGGCGGCTTTGGGCGGCGGAGCCGGCGGCGGCGGGCCGGCAGGCGGAGTCGGCGTGAGCCCCTCGCCCTTCGAGATTCGGGCGAGCCAGTTGCATTTGCGGGTTGTGTGGTTGGACGGCTTCGCGCCGCTGTGGAACTTGCACGGGGCATCAAGGGTTTGCTCGTAGGAGAAGGCCGGCTGCGAAGCCGGCCTGCCGCCCTTGGTCTTCTTGGGTGCGGGCCGCCCTTCAGGCGGCGTATCTTCGACCGTGGCCACCTGCCGACTGGCGGGAGGCGGTGCAGGGCCCTTGCGTTTTTGATCGTTCTGGTGTTGGCGTCGGCCGCCGTCTCCAGCCGGCGCTTTGGGCGCCGGATTGAGCACCTTTCCGGATGCATCCACCCGGAGCTCGGTCTTCATCGAGGAGTCGGCAGTGGCATACTTGTCGGCGATGTTCAGGAGCTCGTCGAGGGAAGTCGGCTCATCGCAGAGAAGCTTGTGCTTGAGGAGGGTGCCCTCTCGGCACCCGGCCGTGAAGTATTCGATGGCTTGCACCTCGTGCACCCCCTCACAGGAGTTGCGGAGCTCGGCCCAACGCGTCAGGTTGTCGCGAGTGGACTCGGTTGGGCCCTGTACACACAGGGAGAGCTGTCTGGGCTTGGGAGCCCGCTTGTAGGTGCTGGTGAAGTTGCGAACGAAGGCTTCAGTGAAGTCCACCCAGCTGTTGATGCTGAGGGGCTTAAGGCTGTTAAGCCAAGTCCGCGCCGTGCCTTGCAGCATGAGGGGCACGTACTTTACGGCAACGCGCCGGTTGCCATTGGCGATGCTGACGGCTGTGGAGTAGTCGGTCAGCCAGTCTTCCGGCTTCACCGAGCCGTTATACTTGGGTGTGTCTCTTGGGAGCGAGAACCCTTTGGGGAAGGGCTCGTCGTGGATGCGGGGGCCGAAGCAAGGCGGGCCGACATCGTCTTCTTCTTCTAGCGCCAGGGATCGGGCCAGGCGGTCGATCCGGTGGCGGGCGTCGTTTTCGCCGATTCCCTCCCGGCGACCAAGCCGGCCGCTGAGAGTCGGGTGAGCCACTGGAGGCGGGGTAGGATATCTTTCTCCGCGAGCTCGAGGCGGAGGCGGGGTGCCCTGCCATTCCATGGCTCGGGGGCGGCCGTCCGCGTCTCGTTCGATGGAGACTTGGGTCCGGCTTCGGCTGGAAGCCGGCTCTTTCTCGCGCCGCGCGCGGGTGTAGCTGGTAGTCGGCGACCGGGAGGTCGCGCCGTGTTCGCGGCGCGGGGGAGGGCTCCCCGCGCAAGCGTCGGCCTCGTGCCGTCGTGCGGCCGCATCGATTAGTTGCTGGATGCGCCGCATCATATGGGGGAGATCTTTGGCTTCCAAGCCGCCCAACTCGTCTACGGCCGCCTGGGCGGCGCGCAGGTTCTCGAGCGGGGTGGCGTAGACTGGGCGATCCACCCCAAGCGTGTCGGCGATGACGGCGCCGCGTTGCCTGACGGCGCCGGCCCGGCTAGGGCCAGCCGGAGCCGGCGTGCCGAAGGCGGCACGGTCAGCTTCGCGCTGGTAGGCCTCGGTGAGGCGTCTAACGGAGGCCAGCCGCCGGCCCTCCGCGAGGAGGGCGAGGCGGCGTGCCTCCAGGACTTCATCGCTGGCGTCAGCCGGAAGGGGGACGGACAAGTCTTGGGCCGCCGCGCGCGGGGAGTCGCGGGCGCCCTCGTCAGTCGGGCCGTCGAGGCCGATAACCATCACCTCGGGGGCGTCCGAATCGCGATCGCCAACCGGAGGGAGCGGGTCATTGTAAACCGTGACGTTGGTGGGGAAGGTGTCGTAGGATGCCGCGTCGGAGTCGGCGGGCATCGGGTAGGTGGAGCCAACCGACTCCAGGTCCGCAGCGGGCTCGTTGGAGACGTGGAGCTGGCTGAGGAGGTTGGCGAGGTGATCTGCGCCCGCATCGGAGGCGAGCTCGTCGGAGATGCGGGCTTTGTTGAAGAGGCTGGCGAGGCTGCTAGCCGCGCAGACGTCGGCGACGCCATGCAGCGCGTCGCGGCAAGCGCCAGCGGGCGAGCCAGGCTGGCTGCGCCCGCGAGGAAGGAAAAGGGTTCCCGTCCAGAACAGGTCTCCGGACGACGGTGCACCTGGCCCCAAGGTGGGCGCCAAATGTCGGGTGGTAGGATCGACATATGCCAACGGGTGGCTTATCATTGCGGGGGCCAATAGAACGTCGCCGGTGCCTGGAAACGGGATGAGGCGTAGACACGCACGCCGGCGAATCTTACCCAGCTTCAGGGCTCTCCGGGGAGATAACACCCCTACTGCTGCTCTGCGGGGTCTCCGCATGGTTACTAAGTTCACAGGTGGCTACAATGCTCCTTGAGCTGTTTGGGGTGTAAGGAGGAAGAAGGGCTTAGCTCAGCTTGCTTCCTCTCCTTGCATGAGTTTATGTCTAGAAAGAGAGTCCAACCCCTTGCATGGGTGCACCGGGGGGTTTATATAGGCCTACCCCCCCGGGGTACAATGGTAATCCGACTGGGCACGGGGCCCAGCTGTCTGTGGCTGCGTTCGCCGGCTTCTCCGCCGGCTCCTGGGGCCCGCCGGCTGGTGGGTCCCGCCGACTGCCGGCTCCCGGGTCGACAGGCCGGCCCCACTGGCCAGGGCCTGGTCAGCGGCCGGTTACTGTTGCTCCGTGTTTGTTGGCGCAGGCTTGGTCGGGGTAAGCGTGGCTACAGTAACGCCGCCCTGGCGGGTGGTTACTGTAGCCCCGCCGCACCTTGTCTTCTTAATGGGCGTCTCCTTCGAGGAGGGCGGCAGGCCGGCTACGCGAAGCCGGCCCTCTGTCTCGCCGGTTTGAGAGGGGGTGTGGCCGCCTTCGGCATCTCTCTGCCCGAAGGGGCCCACCGCCTCGGGGGCCACGCTGGTGGCCCGTCGTGGACGGCGTCAGAGCCGCCGTGGGTATAGTGCCGCGCCGGGCAGGCCGCGGCTGCCCGCACGACGCGCTGTGCCAGGCGTGCTCCGGGTTTTGGGGGTGGCAGGCTCCACTGTAGCCACGCCCTGCTTCATCATCACAGAGTGGACGCGTACATCACGGGTACTGCGTTGACTGCTTTATCGGAGCCGGCCCGGCGGTAGCCGGCCGTGCCATAGCCGGCCTTGCCATAGCCGGCCATGCTGTAGCCGGCCCTCCACAGTCTTCTTCATGGGGGTAAAAAGGGCGGGCCGCCCCCCAAGCCGGCAAAGATGGCAGTCGGCTAGGGGGGAGGCGGCCCAGGTCTTGAGTCTCCTTATGAGCCGGATGGGCTCATAATTTTTTCTGAGGGGCCAGGGGAAGCCGGCTGGGCTACCCATGGCTATTTACACCGACAATAATGTCGGGACGTGAAGCACATAGGTATAACAAAGAACCAATCATAGAGCGACAAACCTTTTGATCAACCGGTTCACCATCTTTGGTCAAATCAAGATGTCCACTAGTAGGCATGGGTGTAGGCATACGTTTGCATTCTTGCATATTGAACTTCTTGAATAAGTCCTTGGTGTACTTCGTTTGAGAGACAAATGTACCTTCCTTAGTTTGCTTGATTTGCAAACCGAGAAAGAATTTGAGTTCACTCATCATAGACATCTCAAACTTCTCTGACATTAGCTTTCCAAACTTTTCACTAAAGAGAGGGTTAGTTGAACCAAATATGATATCATCAACATAAATTTGGCATACAAATAGTTCTCCATTAACCCTTTTAGTAAAAAGAGTAGAATCAATTTTACCAATTCAAAATCACTTGCAATAAGGAACTTGGTCAAGCATTTATACCATGCTCTAGGAGCTTGTTTAAGACCATAAAGAGCTTTGTGAAGTTTGTAAACATGATTTGGTTTCTTAGGATTGATAAAGCCGGGAGGTTGTTTGAAATAAACTTCCTCCTCTATTTCACCATTTAGAAAAGCACTTTTAATGTCCATTTGGTACAAGGTGATATTATGGTGATTAGCATAGGCAAGTAAGATGCGAATGGACTCAAGTCTAGCAAAGGGAGCATATGTCTCACCATAGTCCATACCTTCGACTTGTGTGTACCCTTGGGCGACGAGACGTGCTTTGTTGTGAACCACTTGTCCATCTTCATCTTGCTTGTTGCGAAACACCCATTTGGTACCAATGATGTTGTGGTTGTTGTCGGGCTTCTCAACCAATGTCCAAACTTGGTTTCTCTCAAAGTTGTGTAGCTCTTCATGCATAGCGTTTATCCAATCCGGATCTTCCAATGCTTCTTCAACCTTCATAGGTTCAATGCTAGAGATGAATGAATAGTTTTCACAAAAGTTAGCTAAACGAGTTTTTGAGCGAGTGATTCTCCTGGTTTGAATATCATTGTAGATTTGCTCGATGGGATGATCTTTGGCAATTCTTGCTCGAACTCGTGAGAGCTTTTGCAAGGGTCTTCGTTGAACATCTTCTTCATCTTGTTCTTCTTCTTGGCCTTCTTCATTGTTGACGTTGTCGTTCTCTTGTCGTGGTGGAGAAGGAGGTTGTTGATGTTCGTCTTGATGCATTTCCTCGTCTTCTTCATCTTGGTGTGTCCCACTTGTGGATGCTTCCGTATCAATTCTTGGTTCACCTTGTCGTGAAGTAGAAGCTTCCACTTGGACGGACGAGGTACTCTCCTTCACCTCCGTTGGACAAATTTTGCCAATAGACAAGTCTTGGATTGCTTCTGAAGGGTCTTTGTCTCCTACATTGATTGGCAATTGCTCTACTTGCGAGCCATTAGATTCATCAAACTTCACATCTACCGTCTCTTCAACCTTTCGGGTGAAATTGTTGTAGACATGGTAAGTGTGAGAGTTTGAGCCATAACCAAGTAGAAAACCTTCATGAGATTTAGGAGCAAACTTTGAACAACGATGCTTGTCAAGAATGTAGCACTTTGAGCCGAATACTCGAAAGTATCCAACTTGGGGTTTGTTACCGGTGAGGAGCTCGTATGCCGTCTTGCCGAGTAGCTTGTGAAGATACAAGCGATTTGTTGCATGACAAGCTGTCTCAACCGCTTCTGCCCAAAAGTGCTTCGGTGTCTTGTACTCATCAAGCATCGTTCTCGCCATTTCGATGAGCGTCCGGTTCTTCCTCTCAACAACTCCATTTTGTTGAGGTGTGTACAGAGCCGAGAACTCGTGTGAAATCCCTTCTTTGTCAAGAAAGGTGTCCACATTTGTGTTCTTGAACTCCGTTCCGTTGTCACTCCGAACCTTCTTGATCTTCACGTCAAACTGATTTTGGGCCTTCCTAGTGAAGTTTTTGAAGATCTTTTGGACCTGCGACTTGTCATCAAGAAAGAACACCCACGTAAATCTTGAAAAATCATCAACTATAACTAGACCAAAAGAATTTCCACCGAGACTCTTGTAGGCATTGGGACCAAAAAGATCCATATGAAGTAGCTCGAGTGGCCTCCTTGTGGTCATGATGTTCTTCACGGGATGCCTTCCTCCAACCTATTTACCTGCTTGACAAGCACTGCAAAGTCTATCCTTATCAAATATGACATCGTTATCTCCAAGGATATGATTTCCTTTAATAAGCTTGTCAAGGTTTCTCATGCCAACGTGACCTAGTCGTCTATGCCACAACCAACCTTTTGAGGATTTAGCAATAAAGCAAGTTTTAGGTTGTGCCTTTTTAGAGAAATCGACAATGTAAAGATCACCTCTACGTATACCGGTAAAGACCATTTTATGATTGTCTCGACGAAACACTTGGCAATCTACCTCAGTAAATAGGACATTCAAACCGAAATCAGCAAGTCTAGATACTGAAAGTAAGTTGTAGCCGAGAGATTCAATGAGCATGACATTTTGAATGGAACTATCATGTGAGATGGCCACCTTACCAAGGCCAACCACTTTACCCTGTGAATTATCACCAAAGGTGACATATTTTCGAGGGCCGTCATTTTCAGCAAGCTCACAGAACATCTCTTCATCTCCGGTCATATGATCAGTACATCCACTATCAAGAACCCATTCCTTTCCTCC
The DNA here is from genome assembly GCA_034509565.1 of Triticum monococcum. Classification (NCBI taxonomy): domain Eukaryota; kingdom Viridiplantae; phylum Streptophyta; class Magnoliopsida; order Poales; family Poaceae; genus Triticum; species Triticum monococcum. The sequence goes on along the minus strand of CM067844.1, from coordinate 577,627,995 downwards.
TGACACATATCCCCGAAGATTTGCCATAAGACCAAAATGTCTCATTGCATCATCAAGATCGAAGTCACTATCATCATCATCATCATCATAGTATCCATGTTCACCATGATCTTGTGACTCATCTTTTCCTAGAGAGGGTAATTCATTAGATAAATGATCATCAAATTGGTTGAAGGAAATATGCCCTAGAGGCAATAATAAAGTTATGATTTATTTCCTTATATCATGATAAATGTTTATTAATCATGCTAGAATTGTATTAACCGGAAACATAATACATGTGTGAATACATAGACCAACAGAGTGTCACTAGTATGCCTCTACTTGACTAGCTCGTTAATCAAAGATGGTTATGTTTCCTAACCATGAACAAAGAGTTGTTATTTGATTAACGAGGTCACATCATTAGTTGAATGATCTGATTGACATGACCCATTCCATTAGCTTAGCACCCGATCGTTTAGTATGTTGCTATTGCTTTCTTCATGACTTATACATGTTCCTATAACTATGAGATTATGCAACTCCCGTTTACCGGAGGAACACTTTGGGTACTACCAAACGTCACAACGTAACTGGGTGATTATAAAGGAGTACTACAGGTGTCTCCAATGGTAGATGTTGGGTTGGCGTATTTCGAGATTAGGGTTTGTCACTCCGATTGTCGGAGAGGTATCTCTGGGCCCTCTCGGTAATGCACATCACATAAGCCTTGCAAGCACTACAACTAATATGTTAGTTGTGAGATGATGTATTACGGAACGAGTAAAGAGACTTGCCGGTAACGAGATTGAACTAGGTATTGGATACTGACGATCGAATCTCGAGCAAGTAACATACCGATGACAAAGGGAACAACGTATGTTGTTATGCGGTCAGACCGATAAAGATCTTCGTAGAATATGTGGGAGCCAATATGGGCATCCAGGTCCCGCTATTGGTTATTGACCGGAGACGTGTCTCGGTCATGTCTACATTGTTCTCGAACCGTAGGGTCCGCACGCTTAACGTTACGATGACAGTTATTATGAGTTTATGCATTTTGATGTACCGAAGGTTGTTCGGAGTCCCGGATGAGATCACGGACATAACGAGGAGTCTCGAAATGGTCGAGACGTAAAGATTGATATATTGGAAGCCTATGTTTGGACATCGGAAGTGTTCCGGGTGAAATCGGGATTTTACCGGATTACCGGGAGGGTTACCGGAACCCCCCGGGAGCCAAATGGGCCAACATGGGCCTTAGTGGAAAGGTGAGAGGGCAGCCCACATAGGGCTGCGCCTCCCCCCTCTCCCTAGTCCTATTAGGACTAGGAGAGGGGCCGACCACCTCTCTCTCTCTCTCCCTTTAAGGATTCCTAGTTGGACTAGGATTGGAGGGGGGAGTCCTACTCCCGGTAGGAGTAGGACTCCTCCTGCGCCTCCTCCTCTTTGGCCGGCCAGCCCCCCTCCCTCCAACCTTTATATACGGGGGCAGGGACACCCCAAGACACACAAGTTGTTCCTTGAGATCGTTCCTTAGCCGTGTGCGGTGCCCCTGCCACCAAATTCCACCTCGATCATACCGTTACAGTGCTTAGGCGAAGCCCTGCGTCGGTAGTACATCAAGATCGTCACCATGCCGTCGTGCTGATGGAACTCTTCCTCGACGCTTTGCTGGATCGGAGCCCGAGGAACGTCATCGAGCTGAACGTGTGCTAAGAACTCGGAGGTGCCGGAGTAACGGTGCCTGGATCGGTCGGATCGGGAAGAAGATGTACGACTACTTCCTCTACGTTGTGTCAACGCTTCCGTTGCGATCTACAAGGGTACGTAGATCAGACTCTCCCCCTCGTTGCTATGCATCACCATGATCTTGCGTGTGCGTAGGAAATTTTTTGAAATTACTGCGTTCCCCAACAGTGGCATCCGAGCCTAGGTTTTATGGTTTGATGTTATATGCACGAGTAGAACACAAGTGAGTTGTGGGCGATACAAGTCATACTGCCTACCAGCATGTCATACTTTGGTTCGGCGGTATTGTTGGACGAGACGATCTGGACCAACCTTACGCGTACTCTTACGCGAGACCGGTTCCCTCGACGTGCTTTGCACATAGATGGCTTGCGGAAGACTGTCTCTCCAACTTTAGTTGAACCAAGTGTGACTACGCCCGGTCCTTGAGAAGGTTAAAATGGAGTCTATTTGACGAACTATCGTTGTGGTTTTGATGCGTAGTTGAGATGAGTTCTTACTTAAGCCCGTAGCAGCCACGTAAAACTTGCAACAACAAAGTAGAGGACGTCTAACTTGTTTTTGCAGGGTATGTTGTGATGTGATATGGTCAAGGCATGATGCTGATTTTATTGTATGAGATGATCATGTTTTGTAACCAAGTTATCGGCAACTGGCAGGAGCCATATGGTTGTCGCTTTATTGTATGCAATGCAACCGCGATGTAATGCTTTACTTTATTACTAAACGGTAGTGATAGTCGTGGAAGCATAAGATTGGCGAGACGACAACGATGCTACGATGGAGATCAAGGTGTCGCGCCGGTGACGATGGTGATCATGACGGTGCTTCGGAGATGGAGATCACAAAGCACAAGATGATGATGGCCATATCATATCACTTATATTGATTGCATGTGATGTTTATCCTTTTATGCATCTTATCTTGCTTTGATTGACGGTAGCATTATAAGATGATCTCTCACTAAATTATCAAGAAGTGTTCTCCCTGAGTATGCACCGTTGCAAAAGTTCTTCGTGCTGAGACACCACGTGATGATCGGGTGTGATAGGCTCTACGTTCAAATACAACGGGTGCAAAACAGTTGCACACGCGGAATACTCAGGTTATACTTGACGAGCCAAGCATATACAGATATGGCCTCGGAACACGGAGACCGAAAGGTCGAGCGTGAATCATATAGTAGATATGATCAACATATTGATGTTCACCATTGAAAACTACTCCATCTCACGTGATGATCGGTTATGGTTTAGTTGATTTGGATCACGTGATCACTTAGAGGATTAGAGGGATTTCTATCTAAGTGGGAGTTCTTAAGTAATATGATTAAATTGAACTTAAATTTATCATGAACTTAGTCCTAGTAGTATTTTGCAAATCATGTTGTAGATCAATAGCTCGCGTTGTTGCTTCCCTGTGTTTATTTTGATATGTTCCTAGAGAAAATTATGTTGAAAGATGTTAGTAGCAATGATGCGGATTGGATCCGTGATCTGAGGTTTATCCTCATTGCTGCACAGAAGAATTATGTCCTTGATGCACCGCTAGGTGACAGACCTATTGCAGGAGCAGATGCAGACGTTATGAACGTTTGGCTGGCTCAATATGATGACTACTTGATAGTTTAGTGCACCATGCTTAATGGCTTAGAATCGGGACTTCAAAGACGTTTTGAACGTCATGGACCATATGAGATGTTCCAGGAGTTGAAGTTAATATTTCAAGCAAATACCCGAGTTGAGAGATATGAAGTCTCCAACAAGTTCTATAGCTAAAAGATGGAGGAGAATCGCTCAACTAGTGAGCAAGTGCTCAGATTGTCTGGGTACTACAATCGCTTGAATCAAGTGGGAGTTAATCTTCCAGATAAGATAGTGATTGACAGAATTCTCTAGTCACCATCACCAAGTTAGCAGAACTTCGTGATGAACTATAATATGCAAGGGATAACGGAAACAACTCCCAAGCTCTTCGTGATGCTGAAATCAACGAAGGTAGAAATCAAGAAAAACATCAAGTGTTGATGGTTGACAAGACCACTAGTTTCAAGAAAAGGGCAGAGGACAGAAGGGGAACTTCAAGAAGAATGGCAAGCAAGTTGCTGCTCAAGTGAAGAAGCCCAAGTCTGATCCTAAGCCTGAGACTAAGTGCTTCTACTGCAAAGGGACTGGTCACTGGAAGCGGAACTACCCCAAGTGATTGGCGGATAAGAAGGATGGCAAAGTGAACATAAGTATATTTGATATACATGTTATTGATGTGTACTTTACTAGTGTTTATAGCAACCCCTTAGTATTTGATGCTAGTTCAGTTGCTAAGAGTAGTAACTCGAAACGGGAGTTGCAGAATAAACAGAGACTAGTTAAGGGTGAAGTGACGATGTGTGTTGGAAGTGGTTCCAAGATTGATATGATCATCATCGCACACTCCCTATAATTTCGGGATTAGTGTTAAACCTAAATAAGTGTTATTTGGTGTTTGCGTTGAACATGAATATGATTTGATCATGTTTATTGTAATACGATTATTCATTTAAGTAAGAGAATAAATTGTTGTTCTGTTTACATGAATAAAACCTGATATGGTTACACACCCAATGAAAATAGTTCATTGGATCTCGATCTTAATAATACACATATTCATAATATTGAAACCAAAAGATGCAAAGTTAATAATGATAGTGCAACTTATTTGTGGCACTGCTGTTTAGGTCATATCGGTGTAAAGCGCATGAAGAAACTCCATACTGATGGGCTTTTGGAACCACTTGATTATGAATCACTTGGTACTTGCGAACCGTGCCTCATAGGCAAGATGACCAAAACACCGTTCTCCGGTACTATGGAGAGAGCAACAGATTTATTGGAAATCATACATACCGATGTATGTGGTCCGATGAATATTGAGGCTCGTGGCGTATATTGTTATTTTCTCACCTTCACAGATGATTTAAGCAGATATGGGTATATCTACTTGATGAAACATAAGTCTGAAACATTTGAAAAGTTCAAAGAATTTCAGAGTGAAGTGAAAAACATCGTGACAAGAAAATAAAGTTTCTACGATCTGATCGCGGAGACAAATATTTGAGTTACGAGTTTGGTCTTCAGTTAAAATAATGTGAAATAGTTTCACTACTCACGCCACCTGTAACACCACATCATAATGGTGTGTCCGAACGTCATAACCGTACTTTATTGGATATAGTGCAATCTATGATGTCTCTTACCGATTTACCACTATTGTTTTTGGGTCATGCATTAGAGACAGCTGCATTCACGTTAAAAAGGGGCACCATCTATATCCGTTGAAACGACGCCTTATGAACTATGGTTTGGCGAGAAACCAAAGTTGTCGTTTCTTAAAGTTTGGGGTTGCGATGCTTATATGAAAAAGTTTCATCCTGATAAGCTCAAAACTCAAATCGGAGAAGTGCGTCTTCATAGGATATCCAAAGGAAACTATTGGATACACCTTCTATCACAGATCCGAAGGCAAGACTTTTGTTGCTAAAATTCAGAAAATTTCTCGAGAAGGAGTTTCTCTCGAAAGAAGTGAGTGGGAGGAAAGTAGAACTTGACGAGGTAACTGTACCTGCTCCCTTATTGGAAAATGGTACATCACAGAAAACTGTTTCTGCGACACCTATACCAGTTAGTGAGGAAGCTAATGATGATGATCATGAAACTTCAGAACAAGACACTACTGAACCTCGTAGATCAACCAGAGTAAGATCCGCGCCAGAGTGGTACGGTAATCCTTTTCTGGAAGTCATGCTACTAGATCATGATGAACCTACGAACTATGAAGAAGCGATGGTGAGCCCAGATTCCGCAAAGTGGCTTGAGGCCATGAAATCTGAGATGGGATCCATGTATGAGAACAAAGTATGGACTTTGATGGATTTGCCCGATGATTGGCAAACCATAGAAAATAAATGGATCTTCAAGAGGAAGACGGACGCTGATAGTAGTGTTACTATCTACAAAGCTAGAATTGTCACAAAAGGTTTTTTTTGACAAGTTCAAGGTGTTGACTGCGATGAGATTTTCTCACTCGTATCTATGCTTAAGTCTGTCCGAATCATGTTAGCAATTGCCGCATTTTATGAAATCTGGCAAATGGATAAACAAAACTGCATTCCTTAATGGATTTATTAAAGAAGAGTTGTATGTGATGCAACTAGAAGGTTTTGTCAATCCAAAAGGTGCTAACAAAAATGTGCAAGCACCGGCGATCCATCTGTGGACTGGTGCAAGCATCTCGGAGTTGGAATATACGCTTTGATAAGTTGATCAAAGCATATAGTTTTATACAGACTTGCGGTGAAGCCTGTATTTACAAGAAAGTGAGTGGGAGCACTACATCATTTCTGATAAGTATATGTGAATGACATATTGTTGATCGGAAATAATGTAGAATTATTCTGTAAAGCATAAAGGAGTGCTTGAAAGGAGTTTTTCAAAGAAAGACTTCGGTGAAGCTGCTTACATATTGAGCTTCAAGATCTATAGAGATAGATCAAAGACGCTTGATAAGTTCTTTCAATGAGTACATACTTTGACAAAGATTTTGAAGTAGTTCAAAATGGAGCAGTCAAAGAAAGAGTTCTTGCCTATATTATAAGGTGGGAAGTTGAGTAAGACTCAAAGCCCGACCACGGCAGAAGATAGAAAGAGAATGAAAGTCATTCCCTATGCCTTGGCCATAGGTTCTATAAAGTATGTCATGCTGTATACCAGATCTATTGTATACCCTGCACTAATTTGGCAAGGGAGTACAATAGTGATCTAGGAGTAGATCACTGGACAGCGGTCAGAATTATCCTTAGTGAAATAAGGATATGTTTCTCGATTATGGACGTGATAAAAAGGTTCGTCGTAAAGGGTTACGCCGATGCAAGTTTTGACACTAATCTAGATGACTCTAAGTCTCGGTCTAGATACATATTGAAAGTGGGAGCAATTAGCTAGAGTAGCTCCGTGTAGAGCATTGTAGACATAGAACTTGCAAAATACTCACGGATCTGAATGTGACAGACCCGTCGACTAAAATTATCTCACAAGCAAAACATGATCACACCTTAGTACTCTTTGGGTGTTAATCACATAGAGATGTGAACTAGATTATTGACTCTAGTAAACCCTTTGAGTGTTGGTCACATGACGATGTGAACTATGGGTGTTAATCACATGGTGATGTGAACTATTGCTGTTAAATCACATGGCGATGTGAAACTAGATTATTGACTCTAGTGCAAGTGGGAGACTGAAGGAAATATGCCCTAGAGGCAATAATAAAGTTATGATTTATTTCCTTATATCATGATAAATGTTTATTATTCATGCTAGAATTGTATTAACCGGAAACATAATACATGTGTGAATACATAGACCAACAGAGTGTCACTAGTATGCCTCTACTTGACTAGCTCGTTAATCAAAGATGGTTATGTTTCCTAACCATGAACAAAGAGTTGTTATTTGATTAACGAGGTCACATCATTAGTTGAATGATCTGATTGACATGACCCATTCCATTAGCTTAGCACCCGATCGTTTAGTATGTTGCTATTGCTTTCTTCATGACTTATACATGTTCCTATAACTATGAGATTATGCAACTCCCGTTTACCGGAGGAACACTTTGGGTACTACCAAACGTCACAATGTAACCGGGTGATTATAAAGGAGTACTACAGGTGTCTCCAATGGTAGATGTTGGGTTGGCGTATTTCGAGATTAGGGTTTGTCACTCCGATTGTCGGAGAGGTATCTCTGGGCCCTCTCGGTAATGCACATCACATAAGCCTTGCAAGCACTACAACTAATATGTTAGTTGTGAGATGATGTATTACGGAACGAGTAAAGAGACTTGCCGGTAACGAGATTGAACTAGGTATTGGATACCGACGATCGAATCTCGGGCAAGTAACATACCGATGACAAAGGGAACAACGTATGTTGTTATGCGGTCAGACCGATAAAGATCTTCGTAGAATATGTGGGAGCCAATATGGGCATCCAGGTCCCGCTATTGGTTATTGACCGGAGACGTGTCTCGGTCATGTCTACATTGTTCTCGAACCGTAGGGTCCGCATGCTTAACGTTACGATGACAGTTATTATGAGTTTATGCATTTTGATGTACCGAAGGTTGTTCGGAGTCCCGGATGAGATCACGGACATGACAAGGAGTCTCGAAATGGTCGAGACGTAAAGATTGATATATTGGAAGCCTATGTTTGGACATCGGAAGTGTTCCGGGTGAAATCGGGATTTTACCGGATTACCGGGAGGGTTACCGGAACCCCCCGGGAGCCAAATGGGCCAACATGGGCCTTAGTGGAAAGGTGAGAGGGCAGCCCACATAGGGCTGCGCCTCCCCCCTCTCCCTAGTCCTATTAGGACTAGGAGAGGGGCCGGTCACCTCTCTCTCTCTCTCCCTTTAAGGATTCCTAGTTGGACTAGGATTGGAGGGGGGAGTCCTACTCCCGGTAGGAGTAGGACTCCTCCTGCGCCTCCTCCTCTTTGGCCGGCCAGCCCCCCTCCCTCCAACCTTTATATACGGGGGCAGGGGACACCCCAAGACACACAAGTTGATCCTTGAGATCGTTCCTTAGCCATGTGCGGTGCCCCCTGCCACCAAATTCCACCTCGATCATACCGTTACAGTGCTTAGGCGAAGCCCTGCGTCGGTAGTACATCAAGATCGTCACCACGCCGTCGTGCTGACGGAACTCTTCCTCGACGCTTTGCTGGATCGGAGCCCAAGGAACGTCATCGAGCTGAACGTGTGCTAAGAACTCAGAGGTGCCGGAGTAACGGTGCCTGGATCGGTCGGATCGGGAAGAAGACCTACGACTACTTCCTCTACATTGTGTCAACGCTTCCGTTGCGATCTACAAGGGTACGTAGATCAGACTCTCCCCCTCGTTGCTATGCATCACCATTATCTTGCGTGTGCGTAGGAATTTTTTTGAAATTACTGCGTTCCCCAACAGTGGTCACCTTTATGAATTCTTATAGCTTCGGATATAATGATTCCAACATCTCCTTTAGCACGCCTGAGATTGGTAAGCTCAAATAGACAATCACCAAAACTAGGATCACTAGAGTTCATCTTACTCAAGGCAATAGATTTATGGAGAATTTCATCCAAATTTTTCAAGGAATAATCGGGAAATCGTACCTCAAGAAATTTCCATATAGTATAGGCACAATTAAGAGTAGGCAAACTAGCAATCAAATTTTTGGGCAATCCTCTAATGATGAGCTCAATAGTTCTAAGATTGCGAATTATGTCGATATCTTCGTCTAGGGTAGGATGCAAAGGATCAATATGAGGTGCACAAGGGCTAGCAATATACTTGTTCAAATGATATTGATTGAAAATTACAAGCATCTCATTTTCCCACTCATGAAAATACTCTCCATCAAGAATAGGCACTCTATGTCTAAGACTCCCTAAAGTAGACACATCCATCTTCCTCCAATGGTGATTAAACCAAGGCAATGGAAACCAAAGCTCTGATACCACTTGTAGGACCTTGAAGTAGATGTGTCTAGAGGGGGGGTGATTAGACACTTAATGCTAAAGTTGCAGTTTTGAAGCTTTTTCTGTTTAAGTGGAGTTTAGGCACAATTTCAACATTCACAATACATATCAAGCAAGCATGCAAAGAGTATATAGGTAGCGGAAAGTAAAGCATGCAACTTGCAAGAATGTAAAGGGAAGGGTTTGGAGAATTCAAACGCAATTGGAGACACGGATGTTTTTCCTGTGGTTCGGATAGGTGGTGCTATCCTACATCCATGTTGATGGAGACTTCAACCCACGAAGGGTAATGGTTGTGCGACTCCACGGAGGGCTCCACCCATGAAGGGTCCATGAAGAAGCAACCTTGTCTATCCCACCATGGCCATCGCCCACGAAGGACTTGCCTCACTAGCGGTAGATCTTCACGAAGTAGGCGATCTCCTTGCCCTTACAAACTCCTTGGTTCAACTCCACAATCTTGTCGGAGGCTCCCAAGTGACACCTAGCCAATCTAGGAGACACCACTCTCCAAGAAGTAACAAATGGTGTGTTGATGATGAACTCCTTGCTCTTGTGCTTCAAATGATAGTCTCCCCAACACTCAACTCTCTCTCACAGGATTTGGATTTGGTGGAAAGAATATTTCAGTGGAAAGCAACTTGGGGAAGGCTAGAGATCAAGATTCATGTGGTAGGAATGGAATATCTTGGCCTCAACACATGAGTAGGTGGTTCTCTCTCAGAACATATGAGTTGGAAGTGTAGATGTGTTCTGATAGCTCTCTCCATGAGTGAAGAGGAGGTTGAGGGGTATATATAGCCTCCACACAAAATCCAACCGTTACACACAATTTACCAATCTCGGTGGGACCGAATCAACAAACTCGGTCGGACCGAAATAGTAAACCTAGTGACCGTTAGAGATTTTTGGTGGGACTGACATGCAACCCGGTAGGACCGATATGGTTAGGGTTAGGGCATAACATAATCTCGGTGAGACCAATTACACAAACTCGGTGAGACCGATTTGGTAATAAGATAACCAGAGGGTTGGTCAGGAAAACTCGGTGGGACCGATTACACAAACTCGGTGAGACCGATTTTGGTAATGAGCATACACAGTGAGTTTGCATTGTAACCTCGGTAGTACCGATTGCACAAGATCGGTGAGACCGATTTTGGCGATGGACATACACAGTGAGATTACAATCCCATCTCGGTGAGACCGAGATCCCTATCGGTAGAACCGATTTTCTAGGGTTTGGCAATGGCTATGACAAGTGAAACTCGGTGGCGCCGGATAGAAATAATCGGTAGGTCCGAGTTTGGCTTAGGTTTAGGTCATATGTGGAAGTGGGAAAATAGCTGAGGATTTTGGAGCATATCATTAAGCACTTGAAGCAAGAGGCCCATTAAGCAACACCTCATCCCTCCTTGATAGTATTGGCTTTTCGTATGGACTCAATGTGATCTTGGATCACTAAAATGTAAAATGAAGAGTCTTGAGCTTTAAGCTTTAGCCAATCCTTTGTCCTTAGCATCTTGGAAAATTTCCCACAACCTTTACTCCATGCCACTCCATTGTAGAACTTATCTGAAACATACTAGATAGAAACGTTAGTACAACAAGAGATATGTTGTCATTAATTACCAAAACCACCTAGGGAGCACTTGTGCTTTCACTTTGCTCTCATCCCTATCTTCTCCCAGTATTCCATGCTAAAATTCAGGGGGAGCAAGACATCTAAGGGAAGGAAATCCTTGAATTTATTGCACATCTTTACCTTTGGGGACATGTCTATATCCAATGTGGTACTTAGTACTCACTCTATATGTCATCCCAGTCTTGGTACTCCTGTGGTTTCTTTTGTTTGCTCTGGCCAGTAGGTGTATCTGTGTTATCTAACCTTGTATACGCAGGATCATTCCATCCTAAGCCAACTCAAGACCACAAGGTAAGTATATGCATCACATTCATGCGTATGAGAAATTCTTGCTGATGTACATACTGTTTTAAAGCAGGACTCATGAGCATGAAGGTACATTTCTCATATTCACATCATTTGCTCCGATGCATATAGCCAAGATACATGTAACACATTGCTTACTCTGTCATGTTTATGCATTCACATGCTTCTATATTCCATATTCACATGATTGCATACATGTAGGGGGAGCCCATGCATGTTACATGTATTTCCAAAACTTTACGTACTATTCTCTATATTTTTATCTAAAGCTTTGATGTATGTTGTCATCAATTACCAAAAAGGGGGAGATTGAATGCACAAGTGCTCCCTAGGTGGTTTTGGTAATTAATGTCAACATATCTCTTGTTGGACTAACACTTTTACCTAGTATGTTTCAGATAAGTTTAACAATGAAGTGGCATGGACTAGAGGATGTGGAACCCCTTCAAAATGCTAAGGACAAATGATTGGCTCAAGCTTCAAGCTCAAGACTCTACATTTTCTATTTTAGTGATCCAAGATCACATTGAGTCAATAGGAAAGGCAATACTATTAATTAGGGATGAGGTGTTGCTTAATGTCTTGCTTGCTCAAAGTGCTTAGTGATATGCTCCAAAGCCCTCAACCATTTTCTCACTTCCAAATATGTCCAACACCAAATATCCAACTCGGCCCCACCGATTCTTTCTATCCGGAGCCACCGAGTTTAGCTGCCATAGCCACTGCCAAAAACCCTAATCAGTTCGGTCTCACCGATGGGATCTCGGTTTCACCGACATGGGCTTGCAAACTCTCTGTTACCCATTGCAATATTTTCGGTCCCACCAAAATATGCAATCGGCCCCACCGAGTTTGCTTGGCCAACTCTTTGTTTCGCTTATTACCAAAATCGGTCCCACCGAGTTTGAGTAATCAGTCAAACCGAGTTTTGGATTTACCCTAACCCTAGCACATCGATCCTACCGAGTTGATCCAGTCGGTCCCATCGAAAACCCTAACGGTCACTAGCTTTGCTGAATCGGTCTGACCGAGTTTATCAATTCAGTCCCACCAAGATTGGCAAGTCGTGTGTAAAGGTTAGATTTTGTGTGGAGGCTATATATACCCCTCCACCACCTCTTCATTCGTGGAGAGAGCCATCAGAACAAACCTACACTTCCAACTTACCTTTTTCCGAGAGAGAACCACCTACACTTGTGTTCAGGCCAAGATATTCCATTCTTACCATATGAATCTTGATCTCTAGCCTTCCTCAAGTTGCTTTCCACTCAAATCTTCTTTCCACCAAACCCATATCCTGTGAGAGAGAGTTGAGTGTTGGGGAGACAATCATTTGAAGCACAAGAGCAAGGAGCTCATCATCAACACACCATTTGTTACTTCTTGGAGAGTGGTGTCTCCTATATTGGCTAGGTGTCACTTGAGAGCCTCCGACAAGATTGTGGATTTGAACCAAGGATTTTTTAAGGGCAAGCAGATCGCCTACTTCGTGAAGATCTACCGCTAGTGAGGCAAGTCCTTCGTGGGCGACGGCCATGGTGGGATAGACAAGGTTGCTTCTTCGTGGACCCTTCGTGGGTGGATCCCTCCGTGGACTTGCGCAGCCGTTACCCTTCGTGGGTTGAAGTCTCCATCAACGTGGTTGTACGATAGCACCACCTATCGGAACCACGTCTCAAAAATCTCCGTGTCTCCAAATTGCGTTTGCACACTCCAATCCCATCTCTTTACATTCTTGCAAGTTGCATGCTTTACTTTCCGCAGCTCATATACTCTTTGCATTCTTGCTTGACATTTATTGTGTTTGTTAAACTTGTGCCTAAACTCCACTTCAACTTAAGAAAATTAAAAACTGCAACTTTTAGCACTTAGTGTCTAATCACCCCCCTCTAGACACCTCTTCTCGATCCTTTCACCTACTCACTCACATTGATATCTATTAATGGGCATCTCCATAGCCCATTTATACACCTAGTTGATGTGAGACTATCTCCTTCTTTTTTGTCTTCTCCACAACCACCTTCTATTCCACCTAATGCCATGTCCATGGCTCACGCTCATGTATTGCGTGAAAGTTGAAAAAGTTTGAGAACATCAAAAGTATGAAACATTTGCTTGGCTTGTCATCGAGGTTGTGCATGATTTGAATATTTTGTGTGATGAAGATGGAGCATACCAGTCAATATGATTTTGTAGGGATAACTTTCTTTGGCCATGTTATTTTGAGAAGACATGATTGCTTTATTAGTATGCTTGAAGTATTATTGTTTTTATGTCAATATTAAACTTTTGTTTTGAATCTTATGGATTTGAATATTCTTGCCACAATGAAGAACATTACATGGATAAATATGTTAGGTAGCTTTCCACATCAAAAATTCTGTTTTTATCATTTACCTACTCGAGGACGAGCAGGAATTAAGCTTGGGCGTGCTTGATACGTCTCCAACGTATCTATAATTTTTGATTGTTCCATGCTATTATACTATCCATCTTGGATGTTTTATATGCATTTATTTTCTATTTTATATGATTTTTTTGGACTAACCTATTAACTAAGAGCCCAGTGCCAGTTTCTGTTTTTTCCTTGTTTTTGAGTTCCGCAAAAAAGGAATACCAAACAGAGTCCAACTGAGCTAAAACTTTTTGACAATTATTTTTGGACCAAAAGAAGCTGACAGAGTACCGGAGTTGGGCCAAAAGAGTCCCGAGTCATCCACATGGGTGGAGGGCGCCCCCACCCCCCTAGGGCGCGCCCTCCGACCTTGTGGTTGACTCATGGACCCCCCCTGACTTGTTCTTGATGCCAACACATCTTATATATATCCGCAAACCTCCATAACAGAACCTAGATCGGGAGTTCCGCCGCCGCAAGCCTCTATAGCCACCAAAAACCAATCGGGGCCCTGTTTAGTCACCCTGCTGGAGGGGGAAATCATCACTGGTGGCCATCTTCATCATCCTGGCGCTGTCCATGACGAGGAGGGAGTAGTTCACCATCAGGGCCAAGGGTATGTATCAGTAGCTATGTGTTTGATCTCTCTCTCTCTCTCGTGTTCTTGATTTGGCATGATCTTGATGTACCGTGAGCTTTGCTATTATAGTTGGATCTTATAATGTTTCTCCCCCTCTACCTTCTTCTAATGGATTGAGTTTTCCCTTTGAAGTTATCTTATCGGATTGAGTCTTTAAGGATTTGAGAACACTTGATGTATGTCTTGCATGTGCTTATCTGTGGTGACAATGGGATATTCATGTGATCTACTTGATGTATGTTTTGGTGATCAACTTGTGGGTTCTGTGACCTTGTGAACTTATGCATAGGGGTTGGCACACATTTTTGTCTTGACTCTCCGGTAGAAACTTTGGGGCACTCTTTGAAGTTCTTTGTGTTGGTTTGAATAGATGCATCTGAGATTGTCTAATGCATATCATATAATCAAACCCGCGGATACTTGTGGTGACATTGGAGTATCTAGGCGACATTAGGGTTTTGGTTGATGTGTGTCTTAAGGTGTTATTTTAGTACGAACTCTAGGGCTGTTTGTGACACTTATAGGAATAGCCCAATAGATCAATCAGAAAGAATAATTTTAAGGTGGTTTCATACCCTACAATAATCTATTCATTTGTTCTCCGCTATTAGTGACTTTGGAGTGACTCTTTGTTGCACGCTGAGAGATTTTTATATGATCTAATTATGTTATCATTGTTGAGAGAACTTGCACTAGTGAAAGTATGAACTCTAGGCCTTGTTTCCAAGCATTGCAATACCATTTTCGCTCACTTTTATCATTAGTTACCTTGCTGTTTTTCTTTTTTTAGATTACAAAAACCTATATCTACAATCCATATTGCACTTGTATCACCATCTCTTCGCCGAACTAGTGCACCTATACAATTTACCATTGTATTGGGTGTATTGGCGACACAAGAGACTCTTTGTTATTTGGTTTCAGGGTTGTTTGAGAGAGACCATCTTCATCCTACGCATCCCACAGGTTGATAAACCTTAGGTCATCCACTTGAGGGAAATTTGCTGTTGTCCTACAAAACTCTGCACTTGGAGGCCCAACAACGTCTACAAGGATAAAGTTGCATAGTAGACATCAGTGTGTACAACAAAGATGATTGTGGCAAACTAAAAAGCAAAGATTCATATCATACAAGACGCTCCAAGCAAAACACATATCATGTGGTGAAGAAAAATATAGCCTCAAGTAAATTTACTAATAGACGAAGACGAAAGAGGGGATGCCATCTGGGGAATCCCCAAGATTAGATGCTTGGTTGTCCTTTAATATTACCTTGGGGTGCCTTGGGCATCCCCAAGCTTAAGATCTTACCACTCCTTATTCCATAGTCCAAATCTTTGCCCAAAACTTGAAAACTTCAGAACACAAAACTCAACAGAAAACTCATGAGATTCGTTAGTATAAGAAAATAAATCACCCCTTTTGGTACTGTTGTGAACTCATACTTTATTATATTGGTGTAATTGTCGGCGTTCTAGAAACGGGGGTCCCCAGACTTGCCTGCCTGCGGCCTGCGACATGGCTCAAAGGGGGCCCAACACATCCCATCTTCATCAACACAAGTCTCAAGACCCTCGCGAGGGGCCAAGCCTCATGGGGCGGATGGCATGGAGCTTCCTCAGGCACGGCCTCGTCAGGCTGGCTCGCGAGGAGGCGGAGAGATCAAGGCGGGGTACCTCGCGAGGTGCCCGTGACGCAAGCCATGACGACTCAGGGCGCCAGGCGGGTGCCAGCCCGCGCAACGTCCTCCTTTCCTCTTTGGTGCAAAGGGGGCAAGCGCAGCCACGGAGTACCGAGGCATCAGGCAAAGGTTGCCATTTCGGTGCAACTAGACCAAGACCAGGAGGACTACGAGACGGAGGTCACTGTGGAGCCCAAGACGGCGTCATCACCAGAGCTTTGTGCAGGCGAAGACTGCTTTTGTCTGGATAGTTGATACTTGCTGTCCCCCTTCAAATTAGCCCGCCATTGTTGGCTCCCTTCCCGCTCGATGTTTGGGAAGAGGACCAGGGCCTCTATAAATAGGACCAGTCGCCCACAGAGCAAGTGGGTTGGGAAAAAGAGTAAGCAGGCCGGCGAGTAAGAGTAAGGCAGTGAGTGAGAGAGAGAGAGAGAGAGAGAGAGAAAGGTGGCTGAACTCCTCCCAGCAGTTCATCGCCCCAGCCAAGAACAGCCCCTCGCGAGGCTGTTCTTCCTTGTATTGTTCATCATCATTAGCCCTAAGAGGCAATCCACCCACCACACATGGGAGTAGGGTATTACACCACAACGGTGGCCCGAACCAGTATAAACCTTGTGTCTCTTGTGTAGTTCTTTCAGTAGTCTAGATCTTTGCGAGACGGAGAGGTAGAAGGCGTAATCTCCGCATGCACCCCAGTGTTCGAACCTTAAGGGTCTGCCGGAACCCGAATCCGACATTTGGCGCGCCAGGTAGGGGTGCGCCAGAATTTGTCTTCCACCGCTCCGTTCTCCTCCGGTCATCACGCTCATGTCTGACGCTCGTCGAGCCCACGCGGAGCGCCGGGCCGCCCTCGCCTCCCGCATCGCCCGGACAGCCCCTGTCGGCGGGTGTCCTCGCCGTTCCCCGTCACCTGCCGTCAACGCCGCCACCGGCCCGGCGGGGGACGAGCAGCAAGCATCATCTCAGCATCCATCCGTGCGCCAAGACGGCCGCACCGCAACTCCCATGATCGCCCCAGCTGGATCTTCGCCCCGTGCGCTTAGCGCGCCCATGGAGGCTCGGGCTGCACTCATCGCGGCAAACGAGCTCCTGCGCTGTCGCCCGGCCGACGACGTCTACGGGGAATGGCTCGACCGCATCGCCGAGCTCGTCCGCGCCGCAGGGGGCTCTCCTGCACCGTCCCATCGCGCTACACAAACACCCCCGGTCATCGCGGCCCTCCTGGGTGGCTCGCAGGCGCCGCCCACAAGTCACCGCGTCAAGCCGTTCGTCCGTCGGGTCAGCGCCGCTTCCACGCGGCAGGGGGCTCCCCTGGATCGGATGGCGCCCGAGACCGGCCTGACCTTCAGTTCGGAGGACCACCCCTCCAACTCGGCCTGCTTGGGCGCGCTCCCCATGTTGTGCACCCCCACCATCTGCCCGGTGGCCATCACCAAAACCCTGGTTGATGGCGGTGCGGGCCTCAGCGTGCTCTCGGTCGAGGCCTTCAACCTCCTCCGCATACCCCTGGAATGGCTGCAACCCAGCCGGCCCTTCTCAGGCGTCGGGGGCAAGTCGTCTAGTTCCTTGGGGTAGATCCGGCTCCCAGTAACCTTCGGCACCTACGACAACTTCCGCACGGAGCTGGTTGACTTCAACATCGCCCCCATCGGCCTCCCCTACAACGCCATCCTCGGCTACCCAGCGCTGGCCTAATTCATGGCCGCGACGCACCCGGCGTATAACCTCATGAAGATGCCCGGGAGCAGCGGTGTCCTCACTGTGCACGGGGACACCAGGGACACGCTGCGGGCGCTCAAGATCGCCTTCGAGATGGCGGCGTCGGCACAGCCCACCGACTTGGAGACCCCCGGGCCCAAGGGGGCTGCACCCGCCAAGAAGAAGCAGTTGTTCACCCAAGACAAGACAGAAACCAAGCAGATACCCGTCGATGAGGACGGGTCCACCAACGCCACTTTCACCATAGGCGCCCACCTCAAACCCGAGCAGGAGGAGGCCCTGGTCGGGTTCCTGCGTGCAAACAAGAAGGTATTCACTTGGGAGCCGGACCAGTTGGCAGGGATCCCCAGGAGTGTAATCGAGCATCACCTCAACATGTGCCCCAACGTGCGCCCTGTGAAGCAGAAGGCCAGGCGGCAATCCACAGAAAAGCAGGCCTTCATCGTCCAGGAGACCTGCAAATTAGAGGCCGTTGGGGTCATCCGCGAGGTCCGATACCCAGATTGGTTGGCCAACCCTGTCGTTGTGCCAAAGAAGGGAGGAAAGGAGCGTATGTGTCTCGACTTCACCAACCTCAACAAAGCATGCCCGCAAGATCCGTTCCCGCTCCCCCGCATCGACCAGGTCGTCGTTTCCACTGCGGAATGCGACCTGTTATGCTTCCTGGATGCCTTCTCTGGGTATCACCAGATCAAGATGGCGGTAGAAGACGTCGAGAAGACAGCCTTCCTAACCCCGTGTGGGGTATACTGCTACACGTGCATGCCATTCGGGCTGCGTAACGCATGGGCGGCCTTTCAGCGGCTGATGCACATCACCTTGGGCCCGCAGCTCGGGAAGAATGTTGAAGCTTACGTCGATGACATTATGGTAAAGTCTCGGGAGGCCGGGACCTTGATACAGGACTTGGAGGAAACCTTCGCGAGCCTCAACGCAGTGAACCTACGGCTCAACCCAGAGAAGTGTGTGTTTGGAGTCCCCTCGGGCAAGCTCTTGGGTTTCCTCGTGTCGCACCGAGGCATCGAGGCTAACCCAGAGAAGGTCAAGTTGGTGGAAGACATGAGCCCGCCAAAGACCCTCAGAGAAATGCAGAAGCTCACGGGGCACATGACCTCGCTAGGGCGCTTAATCTCCAAGTTGGGAGAACGAGCCCTGCCCTTCTTCCAGCTAATGAAGAAAAAGGGGCCCTTCGAGTGGACTGAAGAGGCCGACAAGGCGTTCCAGGATCTCAAGAGATACCTGACCAGCCCACCAGTCATGGTGGCACCACGCCCTCAGGAGCCCCTGGTGCTTTACCTCACTGCCACTCCCTACTCTGCCAGCGCAGCCTTGGTGGCAGTCAGAGAGGAGCGTCGAATCAAAACCACGGCAGCAGCCCGGGACAAGGCAAAACAGGGACAAGGAAGGCCTGCAGAAACCACCACCGCGGCTGAGGAGGATCAGCCACCGCAGAGGGGCGCACCAGAGGCGGAAGAGGCCCCTCTTCCAGATGGCCAGTCTTAGGAGGCCTCATTGCCTCAAGAGGCGTCACGGTCTCCGGAAGCAGCCACCAGCACTAACGCGCTCCGCCTTGTTGAGCACCCAGTGTACTTCGTCAGCACAGTGCTGCGGGATGCAAGAGCACGGTACCCCATGCCTCAGAAACTCCTCCTCGCACTACTGGTGGCTTAGCGCAAGCTGTGGCACTATTTTCAGGGTCACCCCATCAAGGTCGTCTCGTCATACCCCCTGGAGAGAGTACTCAGGAGCCCTAATTCAGCTGGAAGGGTCGCTGAGTGGAACATAGAACTGCAAGCGTTTCAGCTCGAATTCAGCACGACCAGGGTCATCAAGGGAGCAGCGTTGGCGGATTTTGTGGCAGAGTGGATGGAGGTGCCAGGCCTCAAGGCCGATGAGGATCGGTCCCTATCCCCGGGAAGCGAGGCGCCAGAAGGCTGGGTCATGTACTTCGATGGGGCGTTCTCCAGGCATGGCGCTGGAGCTGGGGCGGTGCTTATATCGCCCACGCAGGACAAGCTCTATTACGCCGTGCAACTCTGTTTCCAGCAAGGCGAAAAGGTCTCCAACAACATAGCGGAGTATGAAGGTTTAATAGCAGGCTTGAAGGCCGCTGCCGCCCTGGGAGTGAAATGCCTCACCGTCAAGGGCGATTCGCAGCTCCTTGTCAATTTCTCCAACAAGGTGTACGAGCCGAAGGATGAGCACATGGAAGCCTACCTTGCGGAAGTCCGCAGGATGGAGAAGCAATTCTGGGGGTTGGAGTTGCAGCATGTGCTCCGTGGCACCAATTAGGAGGCCGACGATATCACCAAACGCGCGTCCAGATGGTTACCCCAGGAGCCTGGCGTTTTTGAGGAGCGGCTCTTCAAGCCCTCAGCTCTGCCATCATTATCAAACACGGCTCAGCCCTGGGAGGAGCTCCCCCAGCCACCTGCCTTAGGAGCTCTGATCGATGGCCCAGTCTCAGGAGCGCGCCTGCTCCTGACGATGGAACCTCAGGAGGGATGTTGGATCACGGAGCTCGGGAGCTACTTAGTGCAAGGGACCTTGCTGACGATGGAACCTCAGCCCGTTTGGCGATGTCGTCGGCCTCCTGATTGGTGCCACGGGGCACATGCTGCAACTCCAACCCCCAGAACTGCTTCTCCATCTGGCGGACCTCTGCAAGGTAGGCTTCCATGTGCTCATCTTTCGGCTCGTACACCTTGTTGGAGAAGTTCACGAGGAGCTGTGAATCACCCTTAATGGTAAGGCGCTTCACCCCCAGGGCTGCCGCAGACTTCAGGCCTGCTATTAGACCCTCGTATTCCGCTATGTTGTTGGAGACCTTTTCACCTTGTTGGAAGCAGAGTTGTACGGCATAGTAGAGCTTGTCCTGAGTGGGCGATATAAGCACCGCTCCAGCCCCAGCACCATGTCTGGAGAACGCCCCGTCAAAGTGCATGACCCAGCCTTCTGGTGCCTCGCTCCCCGAGAAGAGGGACCGATCCTCGTCGGCCTCGAGGCCTGGTGCCTCTGTCCATTCTGCCACAAAATCCGCCAATGCTGCTCCTTTGATGACCCTGGTTGTGCTGAATTCGAGCTGAAACGCCTGCAGCTCTATGTTCCATTCAGCGACCCTTCCGGCTGAGTTAGGGCTCCTGAGCATCCTCTCCACGGGGTATGACGAGACGACTTTGATGGGGTGAGCCTGGAAGTTGTGACGCAGCTTACGCGAGGCTACCAGTAGCACGAGGAGGAGCTTCTGAGGCATTGGGTACCGGGCCCTTGCATCCCGTAGCACCGTGCTAACAAAGTAAACTGGGTGCTCGACAAGGCTGGGAGCATCTAGGGTTGCTGCGCCCTCGGGAGGTAAGGGCGCCTCACGGGGCGTCGTGGCCTCGGGAGGTGGACCATCTGGTCGGGCGACCTCTCCTGCCCCCGGTGCATTCCTCGGCAGCTGACCCTCCTCAGCTGCGGTTGCGGCTTCTGCAGTCTTTCCTTGTTCTTGTTTTGTCCTGCCTCGGGCTTCCGCTGCGGCCTTGACTTGGCGCTCCTCCCTAACCGCCACCAGGGCTGCGCTGGCGGAGTAGGGTGTGGCGGCGAGGTACAGCAGCAGGGGCTCCTGAGGGCGCGGAGCCACCATGACTGGGGGACTGGTCAGGTATCTCTTGAGATCTTGAAATGCTTTTTCTGCCTCTTCAGTCCACTCAAAGGCCCCTTCTTCATCAGCTGGAAGAAAGGCAGCGCTCGCTCCCCCAATTTGGAGATGAAGTGCCCTAGCGCGGTCACGCGCCCCGTGAGCTTCTGCATTTCTCTAAGGGTCTTTGGCGGGCTCATGTCCTCGACCGCTTTGACCTTCTTGGGGTTGGCCTCGATGCCACGATGTGACACGAGGAATCCCAAGAGCTTACCCGAGGGGACGCCAAACACACATTTCTCCGGGTTGAGCCGCAGGTTTACTGCGTCGAGGCTCGTGAAGGTCTCCTCCAGGTCTTGTATCAGGGTCGTGGCCTCCCGAGATTTTACTACAATGTCATCAACGTAGGCTTCGACATTCTTCCCGAGCTGCTGGCCCAAGCTGATGTGCATCAGTCGCTGAAAGGTTGCCCCTATGTTACGCAGCCCGAACGGCATGCATGTATAACAGTATACCCCACACGGGGTCAAGAAGGCGGTCTTCTCAACGTCTTCCACTGCCATCTTGATCTGGTGATACCCGGAGAAGGCGTCCAGGAAGCATAGCAGGTCGCACTCCGCAGTGGAATCGACAATCTGGTCAATGCGGGGGAGCGGGAACGGATCTTGCGGGCATGCCTTGTTGAGGTTGGTGAAGTCGACACACATGCGTTCTTTCCCCCCCTTCTTGGGCACAACGACAGGGTTGGCCAACCAATCCGGGTACCGGACCTCGCGAATGACCCCGGCGGCCTCTAGCTTGCGTGTCTCTTGGGTGATGAAAGCCCGCTTCTCCGTGGACTGCCGCCTGGCCTTCTGCTTCACGGGGCGCACGTTTGGGCATACGTTGAGGTGGTGCTCGATGACGCTTCTGGGGATCCCCGCCAGCTGATCCGGCTCCCAAGAAAATACCTTCTTGTTCGAGCGCAGGAACTTGACCAAGGCCTCCTCCTGCTCGGGCTCAAGGTTGGAGCCTATGGTGAAAGTGGCATTGGAGGACCCGTCCTCGTCGACGGGTATCTGCTTGGTCTCTGCCTTGTCCTGGGTGAACAACTGCTTCTTCTTGGCGGGCGCAGCCCCCTTAGGCTTAGGGGCCTCCGCGTTGGCAGGCCGTGCCGACGCCGCTATCTTGAAGGAGAGCTTGAGTACTCGCTGGGCGTCCCCGGTGTCCCCACACACCGTGAGGGTACCATTGCTCCCGGGCATTTTCATGAGGTTGTACGCTGGATGCGTGGCGGCCATGAACAGGGCCAGTGCCGGGTAGCCGAGGATGGCTTTGTAAGGAAGGCCGATGAGGGCGATGTCGAAGTCAACCGTCTCTGTGCGGAAGTTGTCGTAGGTGCCGAAGGTCACCAGGAGCCGGATCTGCCCCAGGGAGCTGGATGATCCGCCCCCGACGCCCGAGAAGGAGCGGCTGGGTCACAGCCGCTCCCGGGGTATGCGGAAGAGGACGAAAGTCTCGGCCGAAAGCATGCTGAGGCCCGCGCCGCCGTCGACGAGGGTCCGGGTGACGGCCACCTGACAGATGGTGGGGGTGCACAACAAGGGGAGCGCGCCTGAGCTAACCGGGTTGGTGGGGTGGTCCTCCGAGCTGAAGGTCAGATCAACCTCGCTCGCCGCTCGGTCCGGGGGAGCCCCCTGCCGCGCGGCAGCAGTGCTAACCCGGCGGGCAAAAGGCTTGATGTGGCGACTTGTGGGCGGCGCCTAAGAGCCGCCCAGGAGGGCCGCAATGACCGGAGGCGTCGGTGCCGCGGTGCAGTTGCTCTGTCGCGTAGGCGGACGCTGGGGTGGTGCTTGTAGCTCGTTCCCCGCTGAGCCGGTGGCGGTGTTGACGCGGGCGGCGGAGGACGACGACAGCGCCCGCTGGCGAGGGCCGCCGGGGCGGCGCGAGCCCGGCTAGCGCCGCGCATGGTTGCAGCGACCGAAGGAGGGCGGAGCGGTGGAAGACGGATCCCGGCACACCCCTACCTAGCGCGCCAAATGTCGGATTTCAGGTTCCGGCAGACCCTTAAGGTTCGAACACTGGGGTGCGTGTGGAAATCTCACGTTCAACCTCTCCGTCTCGAGGGGATCTAAACTACTAGAAGAGCTGCACGAAAGACACAAGATATATACTGGTTCGGGCCACCGATGTGGTGTAATAACCTACTCCAGTGTGTGGTGGATGGATTGCCTCCTGGGGCTGGTGAGGATGAACAATACAAGGAAGAACAGCCTCGCGAGGGTCTGTTCTTGGCTGAGGTGATGAACTGTTGTGAAGAGTTCAGTCACCCTCTTTCTCTCTCTCTACTTGTGAACCAAACGAACCATCCGACCTCTTGCTATGTGGGTGGCTAGTCCTATTTATAGAGGCCCTGGTCCTCTCCCCAAATATTGAGCGGGAAGGGATCCAGCAATGGCGGGCTAATTTGAAGGGGGACATCGAGTACATCTATCCTGACAAAAGCAGTCTTCGCATGCCAAAGGCTCTGGTGATGACGCCGCGCTGGGCTCCATGGTGACCTCTGTCTCGTAGTCCTCCTGGCCTTGGTCTCGTTGCACCGAAGTGGCAACCTTTGCCCGATGCCTCGGTACTCTGCTGATACGCTTCCTCCCTTTGCACCAAAGAGGAAAGAGGGATGCTGCGCGCGCTGGCACCCGCCTGGTGCCCCGTGTCGTCATGGCTTGTGTCATGGGCACCTCGCGAGGTACCCCGCCTTAAACTCTCCGCCTCCTCGCGAGCCAGCCTGACGAGGCTGTGCCTGAGGGTGCGCCGTGTCGTCCGCCTCACGAGGGTCTTGAGCCTCGTGTTGATGAAGATGGGCTGCGCTGGGCCCTCACTCGAGCCACGCCGCAGGCAGGCAAGTCTGGGGACCCCCGTTCCCAGAATGCCGACAACCAGTAACCTCTTCAAAATATACTGTGCTAACCTTGGAACGCAGATATGCTATGCCTCAGTGGCGCACCCTCGAATCAACGGCCAGGCCGAGCGAGCCAACGCGGAGGTCCTAAGGGGCCTTAAGACCAGGACGTTCAAGAAGAAGCTGGTGGCATGTGGCAGAGGTTGGTACGACGAGCTTCAGTCCGTGCTGTGGTCCATCCGCACCACCGCGACCAAACCGACTGGAGAGACCCCGTTCTTCCTAGTCTACGGAGCGGAAGCGGTCCTCCCTCACAAGATCAGATGTCGCTCCACGCGGGTCCTGGCATTCGACGAGGCGCAGCTGTCGGATTTCGGGTTCTGGCAGACCCTTAAGGTTCGAACACTGGGGTGCGCGCGGAAATCTCACCTTCAACCTCTCCGTCTTGATGGGATCTAAACTACTAAAAGAGCTGCACGAAAGACACAAGATTTATACTGGTTCGGGCCACCATGTGGTGTAATACCCTACTCCAGTCTGTGGTGGATGGATTGCCTCCTGGGGCTGGTGTGGATGAACAATACAAGGAAGAACAGCCTCGCGAGGGTCTGTTCTTGGCTGTGGAGATGAACTGCTATGAAGAGTTCAGTCTCCTTTCTCTCTCTTTCTCTCCTAGATCCTGGACCGAACAACCAGGAATCGAACCACCCCTTGCTATGTGGGTGGCTAGTCCTATTTATAGAGGCCCTGGTCCTCTCCCCAAATATTGAGCGGGAAGGGATCCAACAATGGCGGGCTAATTTGAATGGGGACAGCGAGTACATCTATCCTGACAAAAGCAGTCTTCGCCTGCCAAAGGCTCTGGTGATGACGCTGCGCTGGGCTCCATGGTGACCTCCGTCTCGTAGTCCTCCTGGTCTTGGTCTTGTTGCACCGAAGTGGCAACCTTTGCCTGATGCCTCGGTACTCCACGGATATGCTTGCCCCCTTTGCACCAAAGAGGAAAGAGGGACACTGCGCGCGCTCGCACCCGCCTGGTGCCCCGGGTCGTCATGGATTGCGTCATGGGCACCTCGCGAGGTACCCCACCTTGAACTCTCCGCCCCCTCGCGAGCCAGCCTGACGAGGCTGTGCCTGAGGATGCGCCGTGTCGTCCGCCTCATAAGGCTTGGCCCCTCGCGAGGGTCTTTAGCCTTGTGTTGACGAAGATGGGCCGCACTGGGCCCCCACTTGAGCCACGCCCCAGGCCGCAGGCAGGCAAGTCTGGGGACCCCTGTTCCCAGAACACCGACAGTAGCCCCCGGGCCCAAGGTGCGCATGGACTTGGCCGTGCCGAGAGGCGAAAGGGCAAGGGTGAAGCGTCGCGGGCCCTAACAGCCTGCGGCCTTGGACGCCGCGTGGCGGTTGATTGGACGTGGGCGGCACCGTTCCCCCACGCTTCCTTATTTTGCGCCCTGCTAGGCGGACTGGTAGTTGTACACAGCCGTCCCCTTTCCTGTTGCTCGGGTGTCCTCTATTCTTCCTTCTTTCGAGCGACTCCCCCTGCCTCCAATCCAATCTCGAATCCCCCGCGTCCTTCCCATCGCCATGGCTCCGACGGGGAAGGAGAGAGCAGAGAAATCCATGCCTTCGTCTTGTGCGCCGCCAGCGGTGGCCCCCTTCGTCGGCCGGTCGACTGTGCTCAACCAAGAGTGCCTGGGCAGGGACAGCTTGGCCCTGGCCACCGTCTTCAACGAGTGCGGAAGGATGACTGCCTGGCCCGCGTCCCACTTCTCCATTGACAGGACAGCCACTGAGGTCCCACGTTTTACCGATGCCTTGTGGGCGGGCCTGGTTCCCCCTTTCTCCGATTTCTTCAATGCCGTGCTTTCGCATTATCAGATCCACTTAATGCATCTAAGTCTTGAGTCCTTCGCCCTCCTTTCGGTCTTTGCCTTCGTTTGCGAAGCCATGGTGGGCGTCCCTCCTTCGGTCGCCCTGCTGCGCCAATTCTTCTCACTGCATCTTGTCGATCCTTCCCAGCGCTGGGCATGCGCGAGCTTTGCTGCCGAGCCTGCGTCCGAGGCGTCTGGAATTGACTTCCAACTCCCCCAGCCCGCGGCCGGGTTCCGCGAGCGGTGGTTGTATGTGGACGCAGGGGTGCCCAGCCCCCTGCTATCGGAGCCGACCTTGCCTGCCGTCCCCAATTCGGGTTGGGGCCAGGAGACACTGAAGAGCCCTCGGCTTGTCTTCGTCTGGCCCCGCTTCGCGCTCCTGAGGAAACTCGGCGTGATAGCGCCCAAAGTGGTGAAGGAGTTTCTGTTGTGCCGTGTCGCTCCCCTGCAACGGCACTCTCGCCGAATGTGGGCCTTCCGGGGGCGCGAGGACGACATGAGGCTCCAGGAAGAAGACCTGGCTCCCGCAGCGCTGAAGTCGACGCTCCTGACATTGGCCGGGGACCCCAATCCTGGCAACATCCGGCAAGGCGGGCCCTTGCTATATCTTTGTTAGAGCAAGGCTGACTTCGTGAAGCAGATGCCCGCCTTCGATGAGTGGGGGCTGCGCCCTGTCGGTCTCGAAGGGCCTCGCGAGAACCCTGTAGTGGTGACTCCCCTCCCAATCGGCCAAGGCGACTCCTCCTCAAGCGGTGGAGAAGGGAGGTAGGAAGCGCCTGAGGCCGAGGAGGCTCCGGAGGAGGGGGAAGCGTTGTGCGCCGCCCGTGAGGGGGTGGCTCCGGAGGAGAGTGCGGTGCCCGAGGCTGCTCGCGCGGGGGCAGCTCCCGAGGCCCGTACTACTGCGGCTGAAGATGGTAGGCAGCGGCTCCCAGTGCCCGAGGCTGGGGCCTTGGAGGCCCTGGTCCCGGCTTCTGACGAGGTGATTGGTGGCATGCGCCAGGAGGGCGCTCCCGACGCGGGCCGTCCTGTTGCCTCGTCCTCGCGGCTGGTGGATCCTTGCGCTCCTCTCTTGGGCCGCTTCCGCATGTGTCAGGACCCCGATTCTAAGACACATCGATCTAGCCGGTAACACCTCATATCACTTTGCGGCCTCACGCACGGTATTCCATGTTTGTCGCCTTACCATGGCCCGGGACCATTTGCGCCTTTTGGCTCGCGTATATGACAATGTCGCTAGCATCCATATGACCGAGAACCCGGGCCGACATGGCTAGTCGTAAACCCAAAGCGGCACAGACCTATGGAGACAGGCATACATGAATCACATCGAACATGTCGGTCATCAACGAGTGATTCCGGGCTGTAGCACTGGGCTAACAGGACTCCGGGGATCCCGGGCTGTAGCAGGCTAGACAGGACTCCGGAGATCATCGCGTGACATTTCCCCGAAGGGACAGACATAGGGACGAAGTGAAACACATGCCGGCCAGTCAAGTGTCCTGAACAATAGTGCTGGGCTAGCAGGACTCCGGTGAACCGGGCTGTAGCGGACTACTATGGCTCGAGGAACACTAGACTACATTTCCCCATAAGAAAGGCTGCGAAGGACAAACAACTAGATTGTCGGATCCCACTCATACCAAGCATTTCAATCATACACACAATATGCTCGATATGAGTACATACAACATGGCATCACAACAAAACTCTACAACTCAAGTACTTTATTTAAAGGCTCCAGGGAGCCATACATAACATATTCATACATATAGGGGTCACATGACCCGACACTCAAGTCATACAATCATACAAGCACATGCGGAAGCAACTAGTCTGAGTACAGACTCTAGAAAGAAAGAAGGCTTCTCGAAGCCTGTTTATCTACATAGGGCCCTCCATGGCCTGGATCACCACCTGGGTGGCTAGTCACTCGTCGACGTCAAGGTCTACGTAAAACCCATCGGAGGGGGCGGTGTTGTCGTCTGAAAACAATAAATAAGCAAACATGAGTACAAAGGTACTCAGCAAGTCTTACATCAGAACCTACTATACATGCTCATTCTCAAGAGGGTGGTGGGGTTTATGCAGCAAGCCAGCTTTGACTCTTGGCTAAGCTATCCTACGGAACCTCCTTAGTAAAATAGTTTTCGCACACGAGTCCACTACTCACCAACACAATACTCCACCGTGGATCCTCCCTCGTATCTTACGAGAGGGCCATCCCCGGTACTCACACTTAGCTTGAGTCTTTTAGTAGTATCCATTAACTTGTCTATGAACTGTATAGGCAACCAAGTAGTCCTTTACCGTGGACGCGGCTATTCGAATATTTTTATACCCTGCAGGGGTGTACTTCGTCACACATGTTTCCACCACTTAGCGTCTGCACACGAAATGTGCTCGGCAGACTTCAAGCGAAAACCGACGTGGGTGTAGACCACGACCTGACTAACCTCACAAGTCTCTAGTCCAGGGTCATCGCCTATTCAGGTTCCATCCACAAGGAAATCCGGCCGGGGTGTCCTCAACGGCCCCGAACGATGTGAACAGGGTTCCCGAGACACCAAACGGGTGACTTGGTACACCGTGCCACGGTGTATCTACCGCAACATAGCCCACCCCTAGGGTCAGCGCTACGCACGGCCGCCAACACTTAACCTACAAACACCAGAAACTAGTTGCAACTCCTGGACTGAGGCGAGAGGGGTCATATTTCAGGGCCCAATGTGTGGTAGTAGCTGAATCTTAAATCACGCATACAGAACTCAGTTCTTAGGGACGGCCTCAATGAAACAACCCACCATGTACTCCTACATGGCCTCTCATCGATACCTTTACCAAAACATGTTCAACACATCCCACATATCACTAACACAAGCATTTCACTCTAGCCCATCACCTAGATGAACCAGACATGACACAACTCTAAGCATAGCAGGCATAGCAAGGTAGGAATCACAAAACATGGCTCAATCAACTCCTACACATGCTAGTGGGTTTCATCTAGTTACTGTGGCAATGACAGGTCATGCAGAGGATAAGGGTTCAACTACCGTAGCACACAGCAGTTTGAATCGTGTTGTCTTAATGTAGTAAACAAGAGCAGGAGCGAGAACATGGGTTTGTATCGGAATGATCAATGGTTGCTTGCCTGATGGAGTGGTAACGGGATACTGCCCTTCAGTTGGATACTCGTGAATATCCTCGGAGGCAGAACCTACCACGAAGAACACAACCGAGCTCAATCAACACATGACGATATGCAACAATATGATGCATGCTATGACATGGTAATATGAATGTGTTTTGGCCTAATGCAAGCTAAAACAGAAAGGGGTGAACTCATTTGAATCCAAGATTCAAATATTAGCTCATTAACTATTGCATTTATAGGGCATTTCCTTATTCCGCTTAAACAGTAGGGTAAACTTGTTTTGTCATGCATGAAACCATTACAGATGGATAGATTGAATTTTTTCTGATAATTTTTCATATATAATTTGTCTCATTTGGAGTTATGGTAGAATTTCTATGAATTTTTGAAGTTTGAACTATTTTCTAGAATTTCCTGGTTATTTAGAAATAAATTAAATCCAGAAAAGGACTTATTGCGTCAGCATGATGTCACCAAGTCAACAGGGCTGGCCCTGGTCAAACCTGACCAGTGGGGTCCTCTGGTCAGCGACACAGTGATGTTTAGGGTCACAGACAGGTGGGCCTGGTCAACGGCCACGTCAGCGTGGTCAAAACTGACGCGTGGGCCCAGTCGGATTAGATTATCCCTAACTAATTCCGTTAGCTGCTTAACTAAACTGGTGGGGCACGTCTGTCAGTGGCTCATGGCTGCTTAGTTAGCTGGTCATTAGTGGCTAATGACAGCGCCACGTCACCAGCCACCGGAGTTAGACGCCGGCGACCAGACTCGACGGCGGAGGATCGCTGGAGTTGCTTGGAACGGCGCTACGGGGCTCGGTTCGACGCGCTGGAGGCACCAGAGGGATGCCCATCCTCGCGCGCATCCAGGGGACCACGCAGGAGGCTGCGGGGTGGCCGGAGACGATGGCCATGGCAACCATGGCGATGGCTGGAGCTACGGGAACGGCGGGTTCGGCGCTAGGGGGCACGGTAGGTCGAATGGGTGGGCGCGCTCGGCTCCTGGAAGCGTGCTGAGCACAGCAGTGTGCTCGGCTTCGAGCTACCGTGGCTCTAGCCATGACAGCGTCGAGGCACAGCGGTGGCGAGCTTCGGGTGCTCGCGGGGTAGCAGCTACGGGGCGAAAACGACGGCGTGGTTAAGGGGGAAAGGATCGGGAGCTCACAATGGTGCCGTAGGGATGGCTAGCGGGCTCGGGGACGTCCTTGACGGCGCGAATCGACGGCGAGGGGCTCGGGTGCCCGAGGTTGAAGATGACCACGACGGCGATGAAACAGGGCCTCCTGGCGTCTCCTAGCTCGATTGGGAGGACGAGGAGGCTTCGGGGGTGCTTCTGGACTCGGCGGAAGGGTGAGGGGAGCACGGAGGCTACGTCTACGGCGTACGGCGGCGACGAGCTCCGCTCGGTGGGAGAGAGAGGGAGCCAGAGGAGAGAATGGGGACGAGAGAGTGAGCGAGAGGGGTTCCAGGGGCTGCGTGGCGCTCGTCTAGAGGGGTCAGGGAAGCAGGAGGTGGCCAGGCAGGGTGGAGGTGGCGCGCGCGTGCCGGCGGGCGTCGAGCACGCGCCCCTGTCCTTCTGTCCGAGGAGGGAGACGACAGGGGGCAGCGGTGGTGTGCTGGGCCGCCAGCTGGAGTTGGGCCAGGTAGGTCCAGGTAAGTGGCCCAGTGGCCTTCCCTTTTTTATTTATTTCTGTTTTCTATTTATGTTATTTTGTTTTGATTTAGTTTAAATACTAAATCATTTTATAAAATCCTGAAAATATTCATGGACACTTGCTGAATTATTTCAGTGGCCCAAAAATAGTTCCAACATTATTTGAGCATTTGAATTATTTAATAGCATTTAAATGCCCAAATTCAAATATTTACGAATTAAATCAGTGACCTTCTGTTGACCTAGAAAAATGTGCACCTATTTTTCCCAAAGGTTCTAACCCAAGGCAAAGAGGGTGAGCATTTTAGAAGGGCATTTCAGGTTCATTGAATTTATTTTTAGTAAACCCTAGATGATTTCAGGGGGGGGGTGCTGGGGGTTCTGCCTTCCCCATTTCAAATTTCTGATGAAAGTAAACATGATGCACACTCTAATGCATGGTCTAGCTAGGGTGTGACAACTCACCCCCACTCAATAGAATCTCGTCCCGAGATTTAGGATCATCTGGAAAGAAGGTGGGGTACTCGAGTCGAAGACGATCCTCCCTTTCCCAAGTGGCTTCTTCCTCGGAATGGTGTGACCATTGAACCTTGAGAAACTTGATATTATGACGTCGAGTGGTACGCTCGGCTTGATCAAGGATACGAACGGGGTATTCCCGATAAGAAAGGTTATCTTCTAAATCAAGCATTTCGTGGTCCACTCCACGGATAGGATCCGCGAAGCAACGCCTGAGTTGCGAAACGTGGAAGACATCGTGAACTCTGGAAAGATGCGGAGGTAGTTCCAATTGGTAGGCAACTTCTCCTCGTTTGGCAAGAATGCGAAAGGGTCCAATGTAACGAGGAGCCAATTTGCCCTTGATACCGAAGCGGTGGGTTCCCTTTAACGGGGTAACCCGAAGGTAAGCCTTCTCGTCAACTTCAAAGGTCATAGGCTTATGTTTACGATCATATTGACTCTTTTGGTGAGATTGGGCTGTTTTCAATTTCTCACAAATAACGCGAACCTGCTCTTCTGCTTCCTGAATCATATCCGGGCCAAAGAGTTGTATTTCCCCGGTTTCTGACCAGTTAAGAGGCGTTCGACATTTTCGTCCATAGAGAACTTCGAAGGGAGCTTTGCCCAAACTAGCTTGATAACTATTGTTATAAGCAAACTCCGCGAATGGAAGGCATTTCTCCCAACTCATTCCGAACGAGATAACAGAAGCTCGGAGCATATCTTCCAGAATTTGATTGACTCGCTCTACTTGACCACTTGATTGAGGATGGAAGGCGGTGCTAAAGGAGAGACAAGTTCCCATAGCATTTTGGAAACTTTCCCAAAATCTAGAGGTGAAGAGACTCCCACGGTCCGAGTTAATTTCCAATGGGACACCATGAAGAGACACTATTCGGGAGATGTATAAGTCAGCTAGCTGGCTAGCGGTGATACTCTCACGAACAGGTAGAAAATGGGCTACTTTGGAAAGTCGGTCGATCACAACGAAGATGGCATTATTTCCTCTCTTGGTCCTGGGAAACCCAGTGATGAAATCCATACTGATTTTGTCCCATTTCCATTCAGGAATAGCCAAAGGTTGAAGGGTGCCAGCAGGCCGTTGATGCTCTGCTTTAACACGACGACAAACGTCGCAATTAGCAATGTATCGAGCGATTTCTCTCTTCATCCTAGTCCACCAAAACCTCTGGCGTAGGTCTTGATACATTTTAGTACTACCGGGATGAATGGTGAGAGGGGATTCATGAGCTTCCTTAAGGATCATCTGGCATAGATGTTGTTTCTTGGGAACCACCAGGCGGTTCTCGAAGAAGACAACACCTTGTTCATCCACGTAAAAACATTTAGCAACTCCGCTAGCAATGTTTTCCTTAATCCGGGATATGCCCTTATCACGCTTTTGGGCAGCTATGATTTGATCCACAAGGGTAGGTTTCGCCACCAGGGTAGATAGAAATCCTCGAGGAACAATGTGAAGATTAAGCTTACGAAATTCCTCATGGAGAAGTGGTTGACTTTGTTGTAACATTAGGTTGTTACAATAGGACTTACGGCTTAGCGCATCAGCCATGACATTGGCTTTGCCCGGGGTGTAAGTTATTCCTAAGTTGTAATCTGAGATCAACTCGACCCAACGTCTTTGCCTGAGATTCGAATCTGGTTGGGTGAAGATATATTTCAAACTTTGGTGATCGGTGAAGATCTCGCAACGATTACCGAGAAGGTAATGTCGCCAGGTTTTGAGTGCATGGACTACAGCTGCAAGCTCTAGATCACGTGTGGGATAATTTTCCTCATGTGGGTGTAATTGCCATGAAGCATAGGCAATTACCTGACGATCTTGCATGAGTATGCAACCTAGTCCTTGTCGCGAGGCGTCGCAATAGATAATAAAGTCCTTGGAGAAATCTGGTGGTACCAGTACGGGAGCAGATGTCAGGCGTCTTTTCAGTTCTTGAAAACTGAACTCGCACTGTGGAGTCCACTCGAACTTTTTATCTTTCTTGAGGAGTTCAGTTAGAGGTTTAGCAACCTTGGAGAAATTCTCGACGAAGCGGCGGCAATAGCTCGCTAGGCCAAGGAAACTCCGAACTTGCTTGACCGATTCAGGTGGAGTCCAATCAAGGACGGCTTGAACTCGCTCGGGATTGACAGCAATACCCTTACCCAAGATTACATGGCCTAGATAGGTCACTTCCGAGAACCAAAATTCACACTTGGAGAATTTGGCATAAAGGCGATGCTCTCGAAGTTTCATCAATACCAGCCTTAGATGTTCGGCATGTTCCTCTTCATTCTTGGAGTAGATGAGTATGTCATCGAGGTATACTACGACGAATTTGTCCAAGTACTCCATGAAGACTGAGTTCATTAACCGACAAAAAGTAGCCGGGGCATTGGTTAAACCGAAGGACATGACGGTGTATTCGTATTGGCCATAACGAGTAACAAAGGCCGTTTTGGGAATGTCCCCGTTTCTGATTTTGATTTGATGGTAGCCCAACCTCAAATCCATCTTGGAGAAGACTGAGGATCCAGCGAGCTGGTCATACAGGTCGTTGATCCTAGGAAACGGGTATTTGTTCTTGATGGTGACCAGATTGACAGGTCGATAATCCACAACCATTCGATCTGTTCCATCCTTCTTCTTGACGAAGAGGACGGGGCAAGCCCAAGGAGAGGAGCTAGGATGGATGAACCCCTTGTTCAAGGACTCATCGAGTTGGTTCTTAAGCTCGGCTAGTTCTAAGGGTGCCATCTTGTAGGGTCTTCTAGAAATTGGAACAGTTCCTGGAACAAGGTCTATTACGAACTCAACATCCCTGTCGGGTGGAACACCTGACAGTTCTTCTGGAAACACATCCGGAAAGTCTCGGACTACCGGAACGTCCTCAAGGTCTGGAAGAGGGTTGGCATTTAGGGAATAAAGTTGGCGCTTGGCCACTCGAGTTAAGACATTAACCGTCTTACCCGAGGGGTGAGTAAGTTGAACAGTTCTAGTGGCACAATCGATCTTGGCATAATGAGATGACATCCCGTCCATACCCAAGATGATGTTTATGTTGGAGGACTTGAGAGCTATTAAAGATGCAAGGAAGACAAGCCTATCGACAAGAATTTCGTTCCCATGGCTTACCCTAGAAGTTTGCCATTTGGAACCCGGAGTCTGAATTACCATGGAAGTGGGCATGTCACAGAATGTTGTGTTATGCAACCGAGCATAATTCTCGGATATGAATGAATGAGATGCTCCAGTATCGAAAAGAACACATGCCGGATGGCAGTTAACAAGGAGCGTACCAAGGACGACGTTGGGATCCTCATGAGCCTCTTCGGCTGAAACATAATTGACATGGCCACGTGCAGTGGTGGCCGGCTTGGCGTAGAAAGTCTTTCCCGTGGGCTTACCACGGCCAACGGACTTTCCAGCTTGATTGGGGTTGTTCTGGGGACACTCCCGACTATAGTGACCCGGCTCTCCACACTTGAAGCATGTTACCACAGTGGGGCGTGGAGCAGCATTAGCAGCGGGGCCACCATAGGGCTTGGGCGGTGCGAATTGCCGGTTGGGACGAGGCGCCTCAAAGGATGGCCTCGGGGTGAATCTGGGTGGCAGTGCCGTGCTTGGAATCCACACCCGGCGCTTCTGAGCTCCAGAGCCGGATGAAGACCCAAAATCACGGGAGTACTTGCGTGAAGCGTCATAATCAGTCTGGCCTGTCTCAGCACTGATAGCTTTATTGACCAACTTCTGAAAGGATGTGCACTCGTGCAGACGGAGATCGCGGCGAAGCTCAGGGCTAAGTCCCTTGCGGAACCTTGCCTGTTTCTTGGCGTCAGTAGAAACCTCTTCAGGAGCATAGCGTGCCAGGTTCCCAAATTCCTGGCTATATGCATCCACAGTTAGCCTTCCTTGGGTGAAGTTGCAGAACTCCTCCCTCTTGCGATCCATGAGACCTTCCGGAATGTGATGCTCACAGAAAGCCTCGCTGAACTCAGCCCAGGTAGTGATTTGACCGACCGGGCGCATAGCTTCGTAGTTTTCCCACCAATGGCTAGCGGGGCCCTTGAGATGATAGGCCGCATAGGTAACCTTGTCGGCTTCGGCTACGTTGGCAGAATGTAGCTTGTGGGTGATGCTGCGAAGCCAATCATCCGCGTCGAGGGGCTCGACGGAATGGTTAAACTTTGGTGGGTACAGCTTGATAAAGTCATTGATTGACACCAAGTCATTTCGTGGGTGGCGTGCAGTGTTCTGCTCAATCCGCTCCAGCAGGCGGTTGGTCTCACGCTTGTTTCTTTCCGCCTCCAGCATCACTTCGGCCAGAGAAGGCGGGTGAGGCAGATTTTCACCTCTAGCTGCACTGGCTTCCCCCTGCTCCGGAACAGCAGGGTTGCCGCGGGTGTTGACCATCCTAGGAGGAAACAAGACAACGGTTTAGACAAGGATGGCTCAAACTTAACGAGGAAGTGCAGAATGTAAAGGATAACACGGAATGCAGAGATGCTCATTCGTATGCCATGGGAATATAAAACTGCCATATATACACCAACGGTCATACTCGTCATACATAGTTTAGTACAAGCCCATGCTACAGTACAACTATGAAGGTAGACGTTACATCTCATCGGAGGCATTCTGAGTTCCTATACATTATTTGTCTACACCTCCGGAATCGATTACACGCCAAGTCATATTCCACAAGTCACGCAGGACAGTGGAGATACAACTACTACAATACTAGTGGTACTACTACTAACTCAGACAGCTCCGTAGTAGTCCTCATAGAAGTCACCTCCATAGCCTGGAAGTTCAACGTGATCATCCGGAAACAGACGGTCCCGAGGAGCCTGTGGACCATAGGGGCTAGGATGAGGTCTTGGACCAACAAACGGTGGCCTGCGGGGACCACGGGGTGGGGTGATGCCTCCCACATCACGCCAATCCACCATGTCTGGCAGAGCCGATCTCACAGGATACAGATCCCTGGTATCCATACATCCAGCTTGCACCGTGGGTGCAAACCGAGTCAATGTGGCCCAATGATCAGCACGAGTATTAAAAAGCTCCAGCCTCAAGGCCCGATTCTCTCGGTCCTTATCTTCGAGCATCTCAGCGGTGGTACGAGTTAATGAGTCCTCCTGAGTGGAGTCAGCATAGATAGCCTGAAGATACCCTTGCGCTCCCGGAAGTGAAGCTGGCATGTAACGGAAGTCAGTGTTCCGAAGCAGGCCAGTCCGGACTCGCAAGATGGTCATCATGGAGTAGGCAGCATCCTGCATAGCCATCTCAACGGTAACCCCGAGTCCATAGGAACAGTGAAGGGGCTCGGTAGATCCAGGATAGGAGGGAAATATCCTGACGGTGCAGAAATACTGGCTTTGATTAAAGTCGCGGAACTGCTCTTCAACAGTGTATTCGGGATACCAACGGTATCCTGTCTCGATCATGACCCAGACTAACATGGCAGTATGACCGGGCACGTTGAGGCACCTGGTCAGGCGAACCACTTGGTTTTGAGGACGGTTGGCCATGTGAAAGCACAACCACAAGACAAAGACATCAGAATTCCTAGGGAAAATTGGACAGCATAACGGCTGTAAATGCTCAGAAAAAGAATTGAGACATCCACAACAGTTCACAATACCGCTCAACAGCATCATATCAAGGTTCTGATTCAAATAGCAACATACTAAATTAGTAGAAACTGGACTGGGACTCGTAGCAATAATCCTATAAACTACTACAGATTAGTAACACGTGAACTTGATAGAAGAAGAGAGCCTAGTCCTTAACCCACGTTGAATGAGAAGAGAATGACTCAGATCAGAGGCACAGGGTAAAGGAGTAAAAGAACCTTACGTTCCCTCCCACAATCAATTCCCTTACATATAACTAAAGAATTTCTAGACTCGACATCGACCAGTTTGGCTCAACGAACCTACAGGCAGTCCAGCTCTGATGCCAACGCTGTCAGGACCCCGATTCTAAGCCACATCGATCTAGCCGGTAACACCTCATATCACTTTGCAGCCTCATGCACGGTATTCCACGGGTGTCGCCTTACCATGGCCCGGGACCATTTGCGCCTTTTGGCTCGCGTATATGACAATGTCGCTAGCATCCACATGACCGAGAACCCGGGCCGACATGGCTAGTCGTGAACCAAAAGCGGCACAGACCTATGGAGACAGGCATACATGAATCACATCGAACATGTCGGTCATCAACGAGTGATTCCGGGCTGTAGCACTGGGCTAACAGGACTCCTGGGATCCCAGGCTGTAGCAGGCTAGACAGGACTCCGGAGATCACCGCGTGACATTTCCCCGAAGGGACAGACATAGGGACGAAGTGAAACACATGCCGGCCAGTCAAGTGTCCTGAACAGTAGTGCTGGGCTAGCAGGACTCCGGTGAACCGGGCTGTAGCGGACTACTATGGCTCGAGGAACACTAGACTACATTTCCCCATAAGAAAGGCTGCGAAGGACAAACAACTAGATTGTCGGATCCCACTCATACCAAGCATTTCAATCATACACACAATATGCCCGATATGAGTACATACAACATGGCATCACAACAAAACTCTACAACTCAAGTACTTTATTTAAAGGCTCCAGGGAGCCATACATAACATATTCATACAGATAGGGGTCACATGACCCGACACTCAAGTCATACAATAATACAAGCACATGCGGAAGCAACTAGTCTGAGTACAGACTCTAGAAAGAAAGAAGGCTTCTCGAAGCCTGTTTATCTACATAGGGCCCTCCATGGCCTGGATCACCACCTGGGTGGCTAGTCACTCGTCGACGTCAAGGTCTACGTAAAACCCATCGGAGGGGCGGTGTTGTCGTCTGAAAACAATAAATAAGCAAACATGAGTACAAAGGTACTCAGCAAGTCTTACATCAGAACCTACTATACATGCTCATTCTCAAGAGGGTGGTGGGGTTTATGCAGCAAGCCAGCTTTGACTCTTGGCTAAGCTATCCTACGGAACCTCCTTAGTAAAATAGTTTTCGCACACGAGTCCACTACTCACCAACACAATACTCCACCGTGGATCCTCCCTCGTATCCTGCGAGAGGGCCATCCCCGGTACTCACACTTATCTTGAGTCTTTTAGTAGTATCCATTAACTTGTCTATGAACTGTATAGGCAACCAAGTAGTCCTTTACCGCGGACGCGGCTATTCGAATAGTTTTATACCCTGCAGGGGTGTACTTCATCACACATGTTTCCACCACTTAGCGTCTGCACACGAAATGTGCTCGGCAGACTTCAAGCGAAAACCGACGTGGGTGTAGACCACGACCTGACTAACCTCACAAGTCTCTAGGCTAGGGTCATCGCCTATTCAGGTTCCATCCGCAAGGAAATCCGGCCGGGGTGTCCTCAACGGCCCCGAACGATGTGAACAGGGTTCCCGAGACACCAAACGGGTGACTCGGTACACCGTGCCACGGTGTATCTACCGCAACATAGCCCACCCCTAGGGTCAGCGCTACGCACGGCCGCCAACACTTAACCTACAAACACCAGAAACTAGTTGCAACTCCTGGACTGAGGCGAGAGGGGTCAGTAAGTCGAGCGGGGTCATATTTCAGGGCCCAATGTGTGGTAGTAGCTGAATCTTAAATCACGCATACAGAACTCAGTTCTTAGGGACGGCCTCAATGAAACAACCCACCATGTACTCCTACATGGCCTCTCATCGATACCTTTACCAAAACATGTTCAACACATCCCACATATCACTGACACAAGCATTTCACTCTAGCCCATCACCCAGATGAACGAGACCTGACACAACTCTAAGCATAGCAGGCATAGCAAGGTAGGAATCACAAAACATGGCTCAATCAACTCCTACACATGCTAGTGGGTTTCATCTAGTTACTGTGGCAATGACAGGTCATGCAGAGGATAAGGGTTCAACTACCGTAGCACACAGCAGTTTGAATCGTGTTGTCTTAATGCAGTAAACAAGAGCAGGAGCGAGAACATGGGTTTGTATCGGAATGATCAATGGTTGCTTGCCTGATGGAGTGGTAACGGGATACTGCCCTTCAGTTGGATACTCGTGAATATCCTCGGAGGCAGAACCTACCACGAAGAACACAACCAAGCTCAATCAACACATGGCGATATGCAACAATATGATGCATGCTATGACATGGTAATATGAATGTGTTTTGGCCTAATGCAAGCTAAAACAGAAACGGGTGAACTCATTTGAATCCAAAATTCAAATATTAGCTCATTAACTATTGCATTTATAGGGCATTTCCTTATTCTGCTTAAACAGTAGGGTAAACTTGTTTTGTCATGCATGAAACCATTACAGATGGATAGATTGAATTTTTCTAATAATTTTTCATATATAATTTGTCTCATTTGGATTTATGGTAGAATTTCTATGAATTTTTGAAGTTTGAACTATTTTCTGGAATTTCCTGGTTATTTAGAAATAAATTAAATCCAGAAAAGGACTTATTGTGTCAGCATGACGTCATGATGATGTCACCAAGTCAACAGGGCTGGCCCGGGTCAAACTTGACCAGTGGGGTCCACTGGTCAACGACACAGTGATGTTTAGGGTCACAGACAGGTGGGCCTGGTCAACGGCCACGTCAGCGTGGTCAAAACTGACGCGTGGGCCCAGTCGGATTAGATTATCCCTAACTAATTCCGTTAGCTGCTTAACTAAACTGGTGGGGCACGTCTGTCAATGGCTCAGGGCTGCTTAGTTAGCTGGTCATTAGTGGCTAATGACAGTGCCACGTCACCAGCCACCGGAGTTAGACGCCGGCGACCAGACTCGACGGCGGAGGATCGCCGGAGTTGCTCGGAACGGCGCTACGGGGCTCGGTTCGACGCGCTGGAGGCACCAGAGGGATGCCCATCCTCGCGTGCATCCAGGGGACCACGCGGGAGGCTGTGGGGTGGCCGGAGACGATGGCCACGGCAACCATGGCGGTGGCCGGAGCTACGGGAACGGCGGGTTCGGCGCTAGGGGGCACGGTAGGTCAAATGGGTGGGCGCGCCCGGCTCCTGGAAGCGTGCTGAGCACAGCAGTGTGCTCGGCTTCGAGCTACCGTAGCTCTAGCCACGACGGCGTCGAGGCACAACGGCGGCGAGCTTCGGGTGCTCGCGGGGCAGCAGCTACGGGGCGAAAACGACGGCGTGGTTAAGGGGGAAAGGATCGGGAGCTCACAGCGGTGCCGTAGGGATGGCTAGCGGGCTCAGGGACGTCCTTGACGGTGCGAATCGACGGCGAGGGGCTCGGGTGCCCAAGGTTGAAGATGACCACGACGGCGATGAAACAAGGCCTCCTGGCGTCTCCTAGCTCGATTGGGAGGACAAGGAGGCTTCGGGGGTGCTTCTGGACTCGGCGGAAGGGTGAGGGGAGCACGGAGGCTACGTCTACGGCGTACGGCGGCGACGAGCTCCGCTCGGTGGGAGAGAGAGGGAGCCAGAGGAGAGAATGGGGACGAGAGAGTGAGCGAGAGGGGTTCCAGGGGCTGCGTGGCGCTCGTCTAGAGGGGTCGGGGAAGCAGGAGGTGGCCAGGCAGGGTGGAGGTGGCGCGCGCGTGTCGGCGGGCGTCGAGCACGCGCCCCTGTCCTTCTGTCCGAGGAGGGAGACGACAGGGGGCAGCGGTGGTGGGCTGGGCCGCCAGCTGGAGTTGGGCCAGGTAGGTCCAGGTAAGTGGCCCAGTGGCCTTCCCTTTTTTATTTATTTCTGTTTTCTATTTATGTTATTTTGTTTTGATTTAGTTTAAATACTAAATCATTTTATAAAATCCTGAAAATATTCATGGACACTTGCTGAATTATTTTAGTGGCCCAAAAATAGTTCCAACATTATTTGAGCATTTGAATTATTTAATAGCATTTAAATGCCAAAATTCAAATATTTATGAATTAAATCAGTGACCTTCTGTTGACCTAGAAAAATGTGCACCTACTTTTCCCAAAGGTTCTAACCCAAGGCAAAGAGGGTGAGCATTTTAGAAGGGCATTTCAGGTTCATTGAATTTATTTTTAGTAAACCCTAGTTGATTTCAGGGGGGGTGCTGGGGGTTCTACCTTCCCCATTTCAAATTTCTGATGAAAGTAAACATGATGCACACTCTAATGCATGGTCTAGCTAGGGTGTGACAGCATGGACTTCGAGGCCCTCCAGAGGAAGAGGGAGGCTCTGGGTGTTGACTCCCCTTGTCGCGTGCTGAAGCACAGGAAGTACTTCGCCACTGACGAGTACGTCTTTTTCCTCTCTAACTCCCAATCCACTTGTTGCTTTTGCTGATTCTTGCTCCGCAGGCCCCTTCCAACTGAGATCGCGGGAGTCGCCGAGGCACCACCTCCCTCGGCTTCGCCTCCTCCACCATCCTCAAGTGCTCCGAGCAGCTCTGCCCTCGTGGTGAGGGCGTCTGATGGGGCGAATCGCCCCGAGGTGCGCCGCGGCCCTTCATTCCCCGCGCTTCTCCTCCGCGGGCCTTCTCAGGGGATAGCCAGTCTATCGGGTACCTCCCGTCTGGTCTTGGACTGCGACTGGTTGAGGCGCCACCTACGCCCCTCATCTGGAGGCGGGCTGGCCCTTGGTCGGGCTTCTGATGTGGCGCGTCCGGCCGTTGCGAGGTCGCCAGCCCCCTGCCCGGAGGGGGAACGATGACCCGCAGCCCCCGGCGCCTGCTTGGGGCGGATGATTCCTTCGACGAGCCGCCGACGCGGTGGACCTGCTTGGGGAAGAGCTTGCCGCTGAAGATTCTCGCCTGGAGGCCGAGGGCCTGCACCTAGCTGCAGGGAGGCGCGAGCTGGAGGCTGCCGTCGCCCTTGCGCGCCGCCAACGCGACCTTGATGATGAAGAAGCGAAGGCGTCGCTGGAGGCCTCCCAAGTGGCCCGCTCCCAGGCCGTCGAGGAGGCCCGGAGAGCTGACGGGTGGCGAGAGGCGGCGGAGGAGCGAGGTCACGAGCTCCTGGCCCGATGCCACTCGTTGGAGGAGCAAGCGGAGCTGCGCGAGGCAGCCCTTGCATCGATGGAGGGCTTTCCGGTGATCCAGCTGAGCTTCAGAAGCGCGAGGAAGCATTGGTGCTGGAGGCCGCCGAACGCTCCCGTGA
The DNA here is from genome assembly GCA_034509565.1 of Triticum monococcum. Classification (NCBI taxonomy): domain Eukaryota; kingdom Viridiplantae; phylum Streptophyta; class Magnoliopsida; order Poales; family Poaceae; genus Triticum; species Triticum monococcum. Next base: position 577,585,499 of record CM067844.1, on the reverse strand, counting down.
GTATGAGAGGGTGGAGACGAGGGAGCGCCTAGTGACGCAGGCGGAGGACGGCGTCACTGCGCGGGAAGCACGTGTCCTGGAGGAGGTTTGTCGTCGGGTGGCGATGGTGCGCCAAGGCCTCGAGCGTGAGTTCGAGGGGAAGCTGGGGATGATCCGGGTCGAGGCCGAAGGCAGAACCGCAGCCCTGAGGACCCAACGGGACGAGGCGATGCGGCTGGCCGACGCCTCCCGGGCCGCCCTTGAGGCAGCGCAGAAAGAGCAGGCCGCCTCTCAAGCCGAGGTGCTCCGCCTTCGCCAACGGATGGAAGAGGCCGAGGCCGTCGAGCGCCAGAACGCCGACGAAATACGCCAGCGGCGGCTCCTAGAGCACGCGCATGGCCCAATGTTCACCACGCTCAGGGAGAGGGCCAACTCGGCCTTGGGCAACATCTGCGAGGCGTCCGTCGGTGAGCCACACACGATCAACTACGCCGGCAACCTGCAGTTCTTCACCGCCGTGGTGGCGCAGCTGGAGGCGCGGTCGGTTAGGGTCGACAGGTTGGTGGAGGAGAGGAGCCGCGCCTTGCTCAAGCGCGCCTTCTCCCGTGTCTTCAGCCATCTTCAGAACATGAATCCCCGCTTCGACTTCGAAACCGTCATCGCCCCAGTCCCCCAGGTCGTCCGAGACGACCTGTCGCGCTGGGTGGAGGATATCGTGGACGCCCTCGTCAGGGCCTTCACTTCGGACGACAGCGACGTGGTCGTGGGTGCTGACGAGGATGGCGCGGCGAGCGGCCCTGACGCCGCCGGCAGCGACGCAGGCGTCGATGGCGAGCTCGGCGACTCCAGCGAGGGCTCAGGAGGTGCTTCCGGGGACGCATTGGGGGATTGGTCCGACTGAGAGCGTATCGCTCCTGTCTTTTTCACTCTGCATGAATAGAACTCAGGCTTTTGGCCTGGTGGTGTGTGAGAGCATTTTGCGAGGGGAAGCCCCTCATGTAAAAACCTGTGTCTATCATACCAATAGTAACCAAATTGCGCTCGCGCCTGATGATGGGCTGGTTTACCTTTGTCACACGCTGGTTCCGAGGCGGCCTCCAGGAGGGCGCGACGCCTTGGGCGCTTTCTAGCTGGGTCCTCAGGATGTGAGGTTGTCGCTGATGAGAAACTCCTCATGCGTTGGCCTTCTCCACGGGCCCTGGGCCTTCTCCCGAACGCGATGACTTCACAAGCACTCGCCTTGCTTCACAGGCTCCGGGTCTTTCCCTCACGCGCGAGAGCTTCACAGGCACTCGCCTTGCTTCACAGGCTCTGGGCCTTTTCCTCGAGCGCGAGAGCTTCACAGGCACTCGCCTTGCTTCACAGGCTCAGGGCCTTTTCCTCGAGCGCGAGAGCTTCACAGGCACTCGCCTTGCTTCACAGGCTTCGGGCCTTTTCCTCGAGCGCGAGAGCTTCACAGGCACTCGCCTTGCTTCACAGGCTCTGGGCCTTTTCCTCGAGCCCGAGAGCTTCACAGGCACTCGCCTTGCTTCACAGGCTCTGGGCCTTTTCCTCGAGCGCGAGAGCTTCATAGGCACTCGCCTTGCTTCATAGGCTCTGGGCCTTTTCCTCGAGCGTGAGAGCTTCACAGGCACTCGCCTTGCTTCACAGGCTCCGGGCCTTTTCCTCGAGTGCGAGAGCTTCACAGGCCCTGGGCCTTTTCCTCGAGCGCGAGAGCTTCACAGGCACTCGCCTTGCTTCACAGGCTCTGGGCCTTTTCCTGGATAGGACAACCTCCGTAGGCACCCGAAAATCCTCCCGAGACGGAGCAACAGCGGCAGCCTGGGCTGCGCACTAGCCTGGCCTGACCCGGCTCGCGAGGGGCTCACGAGGGGAGGCAGCTGTGACGAAGCGGTAACCGGAACGCGAGAACAGCTCGAGCGAGAACAAGCACCCCACCCCCAAACACACGCAAATCTCAAATTCGAATCCAACTTAAATCCAGCGAGAGAAAAGCTACAACCAAAGGGAAGGGCAACAAAAGGCAGACAAAAGGCCGCATCCGGCAGCTAATCTAGTCTTGGACGTCTTCTCACCAGCGCGGTGCTAAGTGCTGTCCACTGGGCGTGGGAGGGAGCCCCAGGGCCTGAGGCCGGCACCCCTGAGACTCCGGGGCGTGTACAGCCCCACTCATTATTACGTGAGAGTGTCACGGGGCGGCGAGCTTCACAGGCACTGGGCCTTCTTCATAGGTACTGGCCTTGCTTCATATCGCCAGACGAGGGCCCCGCCTTGCGCCACACTCTAGTGCCATCAGCAACGACCGGAACCCAGGACGCCGCCCGATGGGGTAGAGCGGTCGCCAGCGGTTCCCCCGACGACCACGGGTCCTCTTCCAGGGGCAGACCCTGAGGCACCTCCCCAGCAGAGGGCCTACTTCCTGAGAACACCTTGCTCCGAACGCCGCAGTGGTGATGTCGGATCCCGGCCCCTCCCCTGCAGCCCCCCGCACCCTCCTCCCGAGGGGTGAGGGGTTGTAGGAGCGGGGCAGCCGCTCGCCACGGCGACCTGCACCTCCTGTGATCCATGGTTAGCATATACCTGCCCCTGAAGAGTTACCGGCGCCCGGTGATCGCTGCCTCCAGCGTGGCCAGCGGGCTTGTCCTGGGGCGCCTGGAAGGGCTGAGCCTCCATCACCTCGTCCCCCCAGCTAGGGCCGAGGAGTGAGCCCTGCCCGTCCTCGTGAGGGTGTCCTTGGTCCATCATGCGGGGCACGTACTCTTCCGTCGCCATCATCCCGTACGCCATGCCGTGGCGCCCCACATGCCATGCGGCCCCACCTGTGATGCCTGCCACTGGGTGGCAATGCGGCCGCCCTCGGGGGCCGCGGGTCGCGTCGAGTCCTTCTCCTTCGCGGGCCGGGGGCGGGGGCAGCGCCGCCACCGGTCCGGTGCTGATAGCTTCGCTGGCGTCGGAGTAGCCTTGAAGCCTGCGGGCACGCGCAGAGCCCCCGTGCGGGTCGCCCTGGGCTTGAGATGGGAGCTGGGTGGAGAAGGGGTGAGCCCCTGAGGCGGCGAATCCTAGGAGCTCTGCCACTCGCTCTAGCAGCACGTCGTGGCCGCCCTCCAGCAACCTGCATCGTAGCAGCTCTCGGGCCACTGTGAGCGCGGCCTTCGAATTCGCCTGCTCCCGGCGTGTGTATGGTGTCGTTGTCGCAGCGTGATTGGAGGCCCTTGCTGCCGACTGAGCCTGCCACGGCGTAAGAGTTGCCGAAGTCTGTCCGCGTCGCCCGCGGCCCGCAGCGCCCTGCGGACCGCGAGCTGCCAGGGGCGCGGGGTAGCCCGAGGCGAGCGGTTCCGCGCGTTTGGGCCATGCAGCCCACGGGTCCGGGTTGACCTCCTGGTCGCCGGGCATGGCGATGAAGATGCGACGGGGCACGGAGTGGTGGAGGACGAATTCCGGCGCACCCCTACCTGGCGCGCCAAATGTCGGATTTCGGGTTCTGGCAGACCCTTAAGGTTCGAACACTAGGGTGCGCGTGGAAATCTCACCTTCAACCTCTCTGTCTCGATGGGATCTAAACTACTAAAAGAACTGCACGAAAGACACAAGATTTATACTGGTTCGGGCCACTGATGTGGTGTAATACCCTACTCTAGTCTGTGGTGGATGGATTGCCTCCTAGGGCTGGTGTGGATGAACAATACAAGGAAGAACGGCCTCGCGAGGGTCTGTTCTTGGCTGGGGAGATGAACTGCTATGAAGAGTTCAGTCTCCTTTCTCTCTCTTTCTCTCCCAGATCCTGGACCGAACAACCTGGAATCGAACCACCCCTTGCTATGTGGGTGGCTAGTCCTATTTATAGAGGCCCTGGTCCTCTCCCCAAATATTGCGCGGGAAGGGATCCAACAATGGCGGGCTAATTTGAAGGGGGACAGCAAGTACATCTATCCTGACAAAAGCAGTCTTCGCCTGCCAAAGGCTCTGGTGATGACGCCGCGCTGGGCTCCATGGTGACCTCCGTCTCGTAGTCCTCCTGGTCTTGGTCTCGTTGCACCGAAGTGGCAACCTTTGCCAGATGCCTCGGTACTCCGCGGATACGCTTGCCCCCTTTGCACCAAAGAGGAAAGAGGGACGCTGCGCGCGCTGGCACCCGCCTGGTGCCCTGGGTCGTCATGGCTTCCGTCATGGGCACCTCGCGAGGTACCCCGCCTTGAACTCTCCGCCCCCTCGCGAGCCAGCCTGACGAGGCTGTGCCTGAGGATGCACCGCATCGTCCGCCTCGCGAGGCTTGGCCCCTTGCGACGGTCTTGAGCCTCGTGTTGACGAAGATGGGCCGCGCTGGGCCCCCACTTGAGCCACGCCGCAGGCCGCAGGTAGGCAAGTCTGGGGACCCCCGTTCCCAGAACGCCGACAGCAGCAGGACGCCATGCGGGGGATGGACCTCGTGCTGGGGGAGGAACATCGCCGAGAAGCCGCGCTGCGAGCGGTGAGGTGCCAGCAAGAGCTGCGGCGATATCACTGCCGCAACATCCGTCCTAGGACTCTTGAGGTAGGAGACCTCGTGCTCAGGCGGGTTCTCTCCAGGGAGGGACTGCACAAGCTCTCTCCCATGTGGGAGGGCCCGTTCAAGGTTGTTCATGTTTCCAGGCCCGGCTCCGCGCGCTTGGAGACTCAGGAGGGAGTGCCGGTTAAGAATGCGTGGAACATCCAGCACCTCTTGAGGTTCTACCCCTGAAAAGGCCCAGAGCTTGTGAAGCAAGGCGAGTGCCTGTGAAGCTATCGCGTTTTGGAAAAGGCCCAGAGCCTGTGAAGCAAGGCGAGTGCCTGTGAAGCTATCGCGTTTTGGAAAAGGCCCAGAGCCTGTGAAGCAAGGCGAGTGCCTGTGAAGCTACCGCGTTTTGGAAAAGGCCCAGAGCCTGTGAAGCAAGGCGAGTACCTGTGAAGCTATCGCGTTTTGGAAAAGGCCCAGAGCCTGTGAGGCAAGGCGAGTGCCTGTGAAGCTATCACGTTTTGGAAAAGGCCCAGAGCCTGTGACGCAAGGCGAGTGCCTATGAAGCTATCGCGTTTTGGAAAAGGCCCAGAGCCTGTGAAGAAGGCCAATGCCTGTGAAGCTCGCCGCCCGTGACACTCTCACGTAATAATGAGTTGGGGCTGTACACGCCCCGGAGTCTCAGGAGCACCGGCCTCAGGCCCTGGGGCTCCCTCCCATGCCCAGTGGCAGCACTTAGCTCCGCGCTGCTGAGAAGACGTCGAACACTAGATTAGGTGCCGGACGCGGCTTTTCATTTTCTTTCCGCAGTTGGCTTGTTCCTTCTCATTTGAAGTTTTATTGAAGTTGTTGCCATCTTTGGCTTGCGGTTCTTCGGCTTTTCACTCTCCTGCCTCGATTTCTCTTGCGCAAGGCCTCGCGAGGGGGGCAGCTAAGCACCCTCGCGAGCGTTCCTACCCTAGTCATTCAAAGAGTTCGCGACTTGGGCCCCTTACAGGAGCACCCCTCCAGTCCGTGCCCCACGGGCACCGCGACACAAAGGGCCTGGGTCGGTCGCCCCGCCCCCCCCCCCCCCCACGGTCGGGGTCGGGAACTATCCACGCTCGGGCACATAGCTGGAAGGAATGGTAACAAAAGCAAAACGATGATTGACAGCAATAACCCAAACACGCCCCCGCGGGGCTCCGCACTATTGTCTTTGTTATGCGGGAAAAAGGGAAAAGGGAGAACAAATCCGACGCGGCTCACCTCACAGCGCCCGCGGGGAAGGCCCGAGCTGCCTCCGGGGCTCAGGCGGACTCCCTCTCGTGCTTCACCAGGGCGCGGCGGCGTGCGGACACGTTGCCACCCTCAAGCAGATACGACGGCGTGGAGGCTGATCGCGGCCACCGCTGGAGGAGTCGCCGCCTGAAGAAGAACCAGAGAAGCTTGAGGAACCCCGAACGCCGCCAGCCGCGCGAGCGCTGCTCCCTCCATCATCACCGGAGCTGGGTTCCCAGCCACGGTCGTCACCCTCGGGGCAACACCCTGCGCGGCGACAATCTTCCCCAAACACCCTCACGTAGAGGGTGGCGTCACCGTCGAACTTGAAGTGTAGGGTGCAACGACGGCTCAGGCCACGCGCACGGGCAAACATCTGCCAACCGCGGGCCAGGGACAGGCTCCCGGCCGCGGAGACCTCCAGGGAGACCCATGAGGCCCGGCTGTAGCAGCCGTCGGCCTGGAGCCAGAGGCTGCCCGGGGTGCCGGCTGGGAGCTCGCCAAGGAGGAAGCGAGGAAGCGGGAGCCGGGTGCTAGCCGGCTCCGCCGACCACACGAAAAACTCCGGCAGCACTTCAGCAGCACGAACGTGCGGCCTGGGGGGACGCGCAGCCGGAGTGCACCCCCCGGCTGCAGCAATCCGCCCGTCGCCATGCTGAAGATCACCTCCACGGCCGCGGGGAGCCACTGTGGTGGCCACAGGATGCTTGCGAGGGCGCCCTCTGCCGCGCTTGGGTGGGGGAGAGGCGGGCTCAACCCGGCAAGCCTTCCCCTTCTCGGCGGCCGAGAACCTCCTCGACGGGGCCATGAAGAAAAAGGAGAAGCAAGGGGGGATGAACTGGAAGGGCGCGCGCCGGCCCGTACTTATAGCCGGCGAAGGCCAACCGTCGGCCTCCACGATCACAGGTAATCATGACACGATTTGCATGCAGGGACTTGTCCAACTCGCGCGATCACCGAGGCGTCATGGGGAAGCGGAGACGCCCACGTCCCATCAACCGCCATGCGGCGCCCAAGGCCGCAGGCTGTTAGGGCCCGCGGCGCTTCGCCCTTGCCCTCTCGCCTCTCGACACGGCCAAGTCCGGGCGCGCCTTGGGCCCGGGGGCTATTATCGGCGTTCTGGGAACGGGGGTCCCCAAACATGCCTTCCTGCGGCCTGCGGCGTGGCTCAAAGGGGGCCCAGCACAGCCCATCTTCATCAACACAAGACTCAAGACCCTCACGAGGGGCCAAGCCTCGCGGGGCGGACGACACGGAGCTTCCTAAGGCACGGCCTTGTCAGGCTGGCTCGCGAGGAGGCGGAGAGATCAAGGCGGGGTACCTCGCGAGGTGCCCGTGACGCAAGCCATGACGACTCAGGGCCCCAGGCGGGTGCCAGCCCGCGCAGCGTCCTCCTTTCCTCTTTGGTGCAAAGGGGGCAAGCGCAGCCGCGGAGTACTGAGGCATCAGGCAAAGGTTGCCATTTCGGTGCAACGGGACCAAGACCAGGAGGACTACGAGACGGAGGTCACCGTGGAGCCCAAGACGGCGTCATCACCAGAGCTTTGCGCTGGCGAAGACTGCTTTTGTCAGGATAGTTGATACTTGTTGTCCCCCTTCAAATTAGCCCGCCATTTTTGGCTCCCTTCCCGCTCGATATTTGGGAAGAGGACCAGGGCCTCTATAAATAGGACCAGCCGCCCACAAAGCAAGTGGGTTGGGAAAAAGAGTAAGCAGGCCGGCGAGTAAGAGTAAGGCAGTGAGTGAGTGAGAGAGAGAGAGAGAAAGGTGGCTGAACTCCTCCCAGCAGTTCATCGCCCCAGCCAAGAACAACCCCTCGCGAGGCTGTTCTTCCTTGTATTGTTCATCATCATCAGCCCCGAGAGGCAATCCACCCACCACACACTGGAGTAGGGTATTACACCACAACGGTGGCCCGAACCAGTATAGACCTTGTGTCTCTTGTGCAGTTCTTTCAGTAGTCTAGATCTTTGCGAGATGGAGAGCTAGAAGGCGTAATCTCCGCGTGCACCCCAGTGTTCGAACCTTAAGGGTCTGCTGGAACCCGAAATCCGACAGTAATATCTACTTATTCCAACTTCTCCATGGTTCATACCCCCCGATACTACCCATAGATTCATCAAAATAAGGAAGCAACACAAAGAAAACAGAATCTGTCAAAAACAAAACAGCCTATAGCAATCTGGAAACTTCGAATACTTCTATAACTCCAAACATCCTGAAAAATTAGGACAACCTGGTAAAGTTTTATATCAATCTTGTGCAAAAAGAATCAGGATTTTATCATGCTTCTGTGATAAATGAAAATTATTTTACTAGGCGCAAAAGTTTCTATTTTCAGCAAGATCAAATCAACTATCATCGTAAGCCATCCCAAAGGTCTTGCTTGGATCAAACTAATTAAAACACCAAAACACAATTACTACAAAAGTAATAATGCGAATCTCATAAAAACATAAAAGAAAAACATTAGGTTGTCTCCCAACAAATGCTTTTCTTTAAAGACTTTTAGCTAGGCATTGATAATTTTAATGATGGTCACATAAAATATAGCAATTGAAACATGAAGAGAGCATCATGTAGCATGTGAAAAACAAGATTTAGTCTAACATACTTCCTATGCATAGGCATTTTATAAGCAAACAAATTATGAAGACAAGCAAAAACTAGCATATGCAAGGAATAAGGAAGAAACAATAGCAATCTCAACATAACGAGAGGTAATTTAGTAACATGAAAATTTCTGCAATCACATTTTCCTCTCTCATAATAATTACATGTAGGATCATAATCAAATTCAACAATATAACTATCATGTAAAATATTCTCAACATGATCCACATGCATGCAAAGTTGACACTCTTCCGAAATAGTGGGATTATCATCAAATAAAGTCATGACCTCTCCAAACTCGCTTTTATCCAAAATTTCATAGGACTTATCAATATCCAAAGTAGTGGGGTCATTATTCCCTAAAGTTGAAACTCTTCCAAACCCACTTTCAATATTATAGCAAACATATTCACCATGAGGCTTAAATAAATTTTCAAGATCATCAGAAGCATCATCACCCCAATCATGATGATTGCAATAAGTAGCGAACATAGTCAACTAGCATCCCCAAGCTTGAGGTTTTGCATATTATTAGCATAATTGACATTAATAGAATTTATAATAACATCATTGCAATCATGCCTTTGATTCAAGGAACTATCAAGTAGGGGTGCATGATGACCCACAAGTATAGGGGATCAATCGTAGTCCTTTCGATAAGTAAGTGTCAAACCCAACGAGGAGCAGAAGGAAATGACAAGTGGTTTTCAGCAAGGTAATGTCTGCAAGCGCTGAAATTGTAAGTAACAGATAATTTGGTGGTGGGATAATTTGTAACGAGCACGTAATGGTAACATCAAATAATATGCAGCAAGGTAGCCCAATCCTTTTGTGGCAAAGGACAGGCTAAAACGGTTTCTTATAATAAGAAAAGTATTATTGAGGGCACACGGGAATTCCATCTAGTCACTTTCACCATATTAGCTTGATTTGTGTTCACTACTTTGATAATTTGATATGTGGGTGGATCGGTGCTTAGGTGTTGTTCTTACTTGAACAAACCTCCTACTTATGATTAACCCCCTCGCAAGCATCCGCAAATATGAGAAAAGTATTAAGACGGAATCTAACCATAGCATTAAACTTTTGGATCCAAATCGGTCCCTTACGAAGTAGCGCATAAACTAGGGTTTAAGCCTCTGTCACTCTAGTAACCCATCATCTAATAACTACTCCACAATGCATTCCCTTAGGCCCAAATATGGTGAAGTGTCATGTAGTAGATGTTTAAATGACACAACTAAGGGAATCACAACATACATATTATCAAAATATCAAACACATATCAAGTTCACATGATTACTTGCAACATGATTTCTCCCGTGACCTCAAGAACAAAAGTAACTACTCACAAGTGATAAACATGTTCATGATCAGAGGGGTATTAAATAGCATAATGGATCTGAACATATAATCTTCCAACAAATAAACCATATAGTGATCAACTACAAGATGTAATCAACACTACTAGTCACCATAGGTAACAATCTGAGGTTTCGGTACAAAGATTGAACACAAGAGATGAACTAGGGTTTGAGAGAAGATGGTGATGGTGAAGATATTGATGAAGATTGGCATCCCCAAGATGAGAGGGTTGTTAGTGATGATCATGATGATGATTTCCCCCTCCGGGAGGGAAGTTCCCCCCGCTGAATCGCTTCGTCGGAGGGCAAAAGTGCTCCTGCCCAAGTTCTGCCTTGAGACGGTGGCGCTCCGTCCCGAAAGTCCTCTCCTTATTTTTTGTAGGTCAAAATGACTTATAAACCAGAAGATGGGCACCAAAGGAGGGCACAACCCACCAGCGCGCGCCTTGTCTCCCTGGCGTGCCCAGGTGGGTTGTGCCCACCTGGTGGGCCCCTCTGGTAGTTATTCACTCCAATAATTCTTATTTATTCCATAAAAATTCCTCGTGAAGTTTTAGCTCATTTGGAGTTGTGCAGAATAGGTAGCCTGACATAGCTTTTTCAGGTCCAGATTTCCAGCTGGCGGAATTCTCGCTCTTTGTGTGTAGCTTGCATATCATGAGACGAAAGGCATTAGAATTACTCTAAAAAGCATTATTATGCATAAAACATTATAAATAACAGTAGTTAAACATGATGCAAAATGGATGTATCAACTCCCCCAAGCTTAGACCTCGCTTGTCCTCAAGCAAAAATCGAAATCGAAAAACATGTCCACATGCTTAGAGAGAGAGAGAGGTGTCGATAAAAACAAAATACAGACATAGAAGCATCATGTAAATTATTATAATAGCCACAAACTTAAAAATCAAACTTTTATCGTAGAATTCTCACGAATAAGTAACAATTCATCACAACATCGAAGTATAAAGCATAAACTCTATTGCTAACCAACAAACTATGTTCTCAGTCAACTTTGCAACTACAATTCATCATCTTTTCAGGAAGGGTCACGTATTGGAGCCTTTAGGCAAGTCCACATACTCAACCATCATATAGTCTTCTATGATTGCCAACACTCACCGCATACACATGAGCAAAATGTTTCAGCCGGACACATAGAAGGATAGGGGCTTATAACTTTTCCTCCCAATGTATTCACCTCAAGGGTGATGTCAACAATAATAACTCATTCTACCCGTATCCAACTAGGTATATGTGCCTAGATCTTTCCTCACTGCATGATGCTTTCCAAAAGAGAAATATAAAAAGGAATAGAGAGAAAAACTTTGACTCTTGCATGAAAGTAAATACATAAAAGTAAAAGATAGGCCCTTCATAGAGGGAAGCAGAGGTTGCCATGCGCTTTTTGTTTGTATGCTCAATCCCTTAGTGCAAAAGAACGTCACCTTATATTGCCCCTATGATAGCAACCTTTATTATGCAGTCTGTCGCTTTTATTCTTTGCCATCACAAGTTCGTACAACGCTCAATTTTCTCTTACACTAAATGATATAACACTTTTAGAAGCAATTTTTATTGCCTTAGTGCACCGATGACAACTTACTTGAAGGATCTTACTCAATCCTTAGCTAGGTATGGTGGACTCTTGAAAATAAGATTTGGGTTTAAGGGTTTTTGGATGCACAAGTAGTATCTCTACTTGGTGCAGAATTTTTGGCTAGCAAAGATGGGGGCAAGCACCACATGTTGAAGGATCTTTGATAATATAACTTCTATGTGAATATGAACAAACATAAATCATTACATTGTCTTCCTTGTCCGATGTGAACAATTTTGGCATATAATATTTTGATGGGGTTCACAATCACAAAAGATTTCCAAGATAGTGTATTTGCATGTGAATCTTCTCTTACCTTATTAATTCTTTCATGAATTGCATCATTAACCAATGCTAGGTTTGTCAATCTCCAATAAAATTTTCTACTAATACTTTTCCTTATGTGATGTCATTACTTACCATAAGATTAGCATATGATCTTTTTCATTTATTTCCTTTCTTTATTGTTGAACATGAAAGTAAAGGAAACAAAACTCCAACTAAACTTTATTATACATCTTGCATACGATTACAAAGATAGATCACTAAGCAAACTCTCGAAAAGAAAGGATCGAACTAAACTTTTATTCATCTAAAGCAAAATATAACTATTGGTCGAACTAAGGTAAATAAAGGCAAAAGATAGTGGATGTGATACGATACCGGGGCACCTCCCCAAAGGTTGGCAAAAGCCAAGGGGAGAGCCATACCCGATACTCAATTTTCTTTTGGTGATGAAGAAGGTGGTGGTGGTGATAAAGTGGTAGCGATCTGGTCCTTCATGATCAAGAGATTCTCCAATCTACGGATGACGCTCTCGAGGGCGATGATGTGCTTTTGCAACAGAATATTTTCACGGGTGAGATATTTATTTTGCAGGCGAACATTTTGATGATCCGAAAGGCATCGATCTCCGTGGGGGTGAGATGATCATAGTAAGGTCTAAGAATATCTTCTTCTTCTTCCTCGCGAAGGAAATATGCCCTAGAGGCAATAATAAAGTTGTTATTTACATTTCCTTATATCATATAAATGTTTATTATTCATGCTAGAATTGTATTAACCAGAAACTTAGTACATGTGTGAATACATAGACAAACAGAGTGTCCCTAGTACCCCTCTACTAGACTAGCTCATTAATCAAAGATGGTTAAGTTTCCTGACCATAGACATGTGTTGTCATTTGATGATCGGGATCACATCATTAGAGAATGATGTGATGGATAAGACCCCTCGGTTAGCTTAGCATAATGATCGTTTAGTTTCATTGCTATTGCTTTCTTCATGACTTATCCATGTTCCTCTGACTATGAGATTATGCAACTCCCGAATACCGGAGGAACACCTTGTGTGCTATCAAACGTCACAATGTAACAGGGTGATTATAAAGATCTCTACAAGTGTCTCCGATGGTGTTTGTTGAGTTGGCATAGATCGAGATTAGGATTTCTCACTCCGTGTATCGGAAAGGTATCTCTGGGCCCTCTCGGTAATGCACATCACTATGAACCTTGCAAGCAATGTGACTAATGAGTTAGTTACGGGATGATGCATGACAGAACGAGTAAAGAGACTTGCCGGTAACGAGATTGAACTAGGTATGATGATACTGATGACCGAATCTCGGGCAAGTAACATACCGATGACAAAGGGAACAACATATTGTGTTATGCGGTTTGACCGATAAAGATCTTCGTAGAATATGTAGGAGCCAATATGAGCATCCAGGTTCCGCTATTGGTTATTGACCGGAGATGTGTCTCGGTCATGTCTACATAGTTCTCGAACCCGTAGGGTCCGCACGCTTAACGTTTGATGATGATTTGTATTATGAGTTGTGTGATTTGATGACCGAAGTTTGCTCGGAGTTCCGAACGAGATCACGGACACGACGAGGAGTCTCGAAATGGTCGAGAGGTAAAGATTCATATATTGGAAGGTTACATTCGGACACCGAAATGGTTTCGGGAAGTTTCGGAGTACCGAGGGTTACCGCCCCCCCGGGAAGTTAATGGGCTTCATGGGCCTTAGTGGAAAAGAGAGAAGGGTCGCAAGGGAGGCCATGCGCCCCCCATGGCTAGTCCGAATTGAACTAGGGAGGGGTGTCGCCCCCTTCTTTCCCTCTCCCTTCCTCCTCCTTCCCCCTTTCCCTCTCTTGGAAAGGAAGGGGACTCCAACTAGGATTGGGAATCCTAGATGGACTCCCCTATGGCGCGAGCCCTCCTATGGCCGGCCTCCTCTCCTCCCCCTTTTTATATACGGAGGCGGGGGGTGGGGCACCCCAAAAGCACAACAGACATCTCTTAGCCCTGTGCGGTGCCCCCCTCCACAGTTTACCACCTTAGTCACATCGTCGTAGTGCTTAGGTGAAGCCCTACGCCGGTAGCTTCATCATCATCGTCACCACGCCGTCATGCTGACGGAACTCTCCCTCGTCCTCAACTAGATCAAGAGATCAAGGGACGTCATCATGCTGGACGTGTGCTGAACACAGAGGTGTCGTATGTTCGGTGCTAGGATCAGTTCGGTCATGAAGACAAACGACTACATCAACCACGTTACTAAACGCTTCCGCTTTCGGTATACGACGGTATGTAGACACACTCTGCCCTCTCATTGCTATGCATCTCCTAGATAGATCTTGTGTGATCGTATGAATTTTTTTGAAATTGCATGCTACATTCCCCAGCAGTGGCATCCGAGCCAGGTCTATGCGTAGATGTTATATGCACGAATAGAACACAAAGAGTTGTGGGCGATAATAGTCATACTGCTTACCAACAACGTCTTACTTTGATTCAGCGGTATTGTTGGATGAAGCGGCCCGGACCGACATTACATGACCGCGTTCATGAGACTGGTTCTACCGACGTGCTTCCCACATAGGTGGCTGGCGGGTGTTTGTTTCTCCAACTTTAGTTGAATCGAGTTTGACTACGGTTGGTCCTTGTTGAAGGTTAAAGCAACACACTTGACGAAAAATCGTTGTGGTTTTGATGCGCAGGTAAGAACGATTCTTGCTAGAAGCCCGTAGCAGCCACGTAAAACTTGCAACAACAAAGTAGAGGACGTCTAACTTGTTTTTGCAGGGCATGTTGTGATGTGATATGGTCAAGACGTGATGAGATATAAATTGTTGTATAATATGATCATCTTTTGTAAAAGTTATCGGCAACTCGCAGGAGCCTTATGGTTGTCGCTTTATTGTATGAAATGCAATAGCCACGTAATTGCTTTACTTTATCACTAAGCGGTAGCGATAGTCATAGAAGCAATAGTTGGCGAGACGACAATGACGCTAGATGGAGATCAAGGTCTCAAGCCGGTGACGATGGAGATCATGACGGTGCTTTGGAGATGGAGATCAAAGGCACAAGGTGATGATGGCCATATCATGTCACATATTTTGATTGCATGTGATGTTTATCCTTTATGCATCTTATTTTGCTTAGTACGGCGGTAGCTGAAGGAAATATGCCCTAGAGGCAATAATAATGTTGTTATTTATGTTTCCTTATATCATGATAAATGTTTATTATTCATGCTAGAATTGTATTAACCGGAAACTTAGTACATGTGTAATACATAGACAAACAGAGTGTCCCTAGTATGCGTCTACTTGACTAGCTCGTTAATCAAAGATGGTTAAGTTTCCTAACCATAGACATGTGTTGTCATTTGATGAACGGGATCACATCATTAGAGAATGATGTGATGGACATGACCCATCCGTTATCTTAGCATAAATGATCGTTTAGTTTTATTGCTATTGCTTCCATCATGACTCATACATGTTCCTCTGACTATGAGATTATGCAACTCCGAATACCGGAGGAACACCTTGTGTGCTATCAAACGTCACAACGTAACTGGGTGATTATAAAGATGCTCTATAGGTGTCTCCGGTGGTGTTTGTTGAGTTGGGATAGATCGAGATTAGGATTTGTCACTCTGTGTATCGGAGAGGTATCTCTGGGCCCTCTCGGTAATGCAAATCACTATAAGCCTTGCAAGCAATGTGACTAATGAGTTAGTTGCGGGATGATGCATTGCGGAACAAGTGAAGAAACTTGCCGGTAATGAGATTGAACTAGGTATGATGATACCGATAATCGAATCTCGGGCAAGTAACATACCGATGACAAAGGGAACAACGTATGTAGTTATGGTTGGAAATATGCCCTAGAGGCAATAATAAATTGGTTATTATTATATTTCCTTGTTCATGATAATCGTTTATTATCTATGCTAGAATTGTATTGATAGGAAACTCAGATACATGTGTGGATACATAGACAACACCATGTCCCTAGTAAGCCTCTAGTTGACTAGCTCGTTGATCAATAGATGGTTACGGTTTCCTGACCATGGACATTGGATGTCGTTGATAATGGGATCACATCATTAGGAGAATGATGTGATGGACAAGACCCAATCCTAAGCCTAGCACAAGATCGTGTAGTTCGTTTGCTAAAGCTTTTCTAATGTCAAGTTTCATTTCCTTAGACCATGAGATTGTGCAACTCCCGAATACGGTAGGAGTGCTTTGGGTGCGCCTAACGTCACAACGTAACAGGGTGGCTATAAAGGTACACTACAGGTATCTCCGAAAGTGTCTGTTGGGTTGGCACGAATCGAGACTGGGATTTGTCACTCCGTGTAAACGGAGAGGTATCTCTGGGCCCACTTGGTAGGACATCATCATAATGTGCACAATGTGATCAAGGAGTTGATCACGGGATGATGTGTTACAGAACGAGTAAAGAGACTTGCCGGTAACGAGATTGAACAAGGTATCGAGATACCGATGATCGAATCTCGGGAAAGTATCGTACCGATAGACAAAGGGAATTGTATACGAGATTGATTGAATCCGCGACATCGTGGTTTATCCGATGAGATCATCATGGAACATGTGGGAGCCAACATGGGTATCTAGATCCCGCTGTTGGTTATTGACCGGAGAGTTATCTCGGTCATGTCTACATGGTTCCCGAACCCGTAGGGTCTACACACTTAAGGTTCGATGACGCTAGTGTAATGCCCCGAGACCGATGTGCCAGGTGTCGTTCTGTTATTCGCTGTTGTTGCCTTGTCATTGCTTGTGTGTCATGCATTGCATATCATGTCATCATGCGCATTTCATTTGCATACATGTTCGTCTCATGCATCCGAGCATTTTCCCCGTTGCCCGTTTTGCAATCCGGCGCTTCGTTCTCCTCCGGTGGTCATTTCTACCTTCCTCTTGTGTGTGGGGGTTAAACATTTCCGGATTGGACCGATACTTTCCAAGCGGCCTTGGTTTACTACCGGTAGACCACCTGTCAAGTTTCGGGTCATTTGGACTTGGTTTGATACTCCAACGGTTAACCGAGGGACCGAGAAGGCCTCATGTGTGTTGCAGCCCAACACCCTTCCAAAGTGGCCCAAAACCCACCTAACTCTGTTCCATCGTCTCGGTCGTTCGATCAAGATCGCGTGGCCGCAAACCACACCTCATTTGGACTCTCCTAGCTCCCTCTACCTATAAATATAGCCTCCTCCCCGAAACCCCGGATCAAACCCTAGTCTTCTTCCCCACCGCGCATCCGGACGCGTCCGCGGCGCGCCGGACACGTCCAACCCGCGCGCCACCTCACTCCAGCCTATCAGAGGCCGACACCTCAGCCGGCCACCGCCCTCGTCCAACCCGCGCGCGCCACTTGGCACCGTGACGCCCCACTTCGCCGCCGGCCCGCGGAGCCCATCGTGGACCCGCCCGGCCTGGTCGCCGCGCGCCGCCGATCCCACTCGCCCGTGGCTCCCCGCCGCCCAGCGCCACCGCCCGCCTCCTCTCGCCGCCTCGCTACCTCCATCGTCGCTCGCCGGACCTCGTTCAAGCCAACACCGCCCCGCAGGACGTCGTTCGTCACCTCTGGAGTCTCCCCGAGCGCCGCTGGCCACCCCTGACACCGGATCCGGCCTCCCCTTGCCCGGATCCATCCGTTCCCGGCCGTCCCGTCACCCACGCACCTTCCAGCCATCCCGCCGGTGCCCCTGCGCCGCCTGTCGCCGCCATGGCCGCGTGCTCGGGCGGGAGCACGAAGGCCTCGCTCGCCTGGGCCAGCCTCCGTACCAGGCCCAGCTCCCCTTCCCCGGCATAGCGCCACGCACAGATCCAGCCCAGCTCCAGATCCGCGTAAGCCTCGGCCTGCTTCTGCCTCCTCCCCGCATGGGCCGATGCGAGGCCCAGCGCGCCGCCTCCTCGCCTCGGCCTGCCTCTCCCTCCGACCGGGCCGCAGCCCAGGGTGAGCAGCACCCGCAGCACCCTCCTCTCCTTTTTTTCCCTTACCGTTGGGCTTGCCCCAGATTCAGCCCGTGCCATGTTTTTTTCCCAGTTCTACGATTTTATCTATTATCCTGAGACAGCCAGTTTTGCAGATTAGTCCCTCTAGATCATGCATTTAATAACTCATGAACCATGCATCGGATTAAAATGATCTAATTATGAAACTTGCTCAGAATTTTGTGTAGATTAATAATATCCAACATTCACCCATGTTTAAAATGTTTAAAATGCTGTTTGCATATATTTGCCCCTATGCCATGCTAAAATGATTTAATTCATAACTTGATAACCGTAACTCCGATTATAATAAACTTTATATGCAAATGGGGTAGAATTTTGCCTAGTTTATCATGGTGGCAACACTTTGCATGTTAAAAAACTCTAAAATTATGTTTAGGGCAGAACAGTACCAAACCTAATTTATGCTCATGAGGAGTTTCTGGAATTGTTGTTCGTTGCTTCCGGCCTCATTTAACCTTGACTAGTTAGGTAGTTTAATTATGCTCCACCCTCTTGCCATGTTAATCAACATTTAATATTGTTGGGTAACTAAACGAGAGAGAACTAAATAATTGATGTGGTGTTTTGTCAATATGCAACTCGTTGCATATTGAGCTCCACTTAACCTGTAGTTTTGTTTGTGCTCTTTGCCATGCCATGCCTCTTTAAACCGGACATGCATCATACTTGTTTGCGCATCGTGACATGCTTATGTGTTGGATGTTTACCATGTTGTGTGCTTATTTTCCGGTGATTGCTTCTTCAGGTTGGTTCCGGTAACGTCAAGTTTGTGAGGACCCGTTCATCTACGTCCGTTTGTCTTCTTCATGGACTCGTTCTTCTTCCTTGCGGGATTTCAGGCAAGATGATCATACCCTCAAAATCACTACTATCTTTGCTATGCTAGTTTGCTCGCTCTTTTGCTATGCCATTGCTACGATGCCTACCACTTGCTTGTCAGCCTCCCAAATTGCCATGTTGAACCTCTAACCCACCATTGTCCTAGCAAACCGTTGATTGGCTATGTTACCGCTTTGCTCAGCCCCTCTTATAGCGTTGTTAGTTGCAGGTGAAGATTGAAGTTTGTTCCTTGTTGGAACATGGAGATGTTGTTCCTTGTTGGAACATGTTTTACTTGTTGGGATATCACTATATATCTTATTTAATTAATGCATCTATATACTTGGTAAAGGGTGGAAGGCTCGGCCTTATGCCTGGTGTTTTGTTCCACTCTTGCCGCCCTAGTTTCCGTTATATCGGTGTTATGTTCCCGGATTTTGCGTCCCTTACGCGGTTGGGCTATCATGGGAACCCCTTGACAGTTCGCCTTAAGTAAAGCTTCTCCAGCAATGCCCAACATTGGTATTACCATTCGCCACCTAGCCTTTTCTTTCCCTTGGGAGTCGCGCTCCCGAGGGTCACCGTTATTTTACCCCCCCCGGGCCAGTGCTCCTCTGAGTGTTGGTCCGAACTAGAGTCCTATGCAGCGCCCCCTCGGGGAAACTCGAGGTTTGGTTTTAGTTGTATGGAGCGCTCATCTGAGTGTGCCCTGAGAAAGAGATATGTGCAGCTCCTATCGGGATTTGTCGGCACATTCGGGCGGTGTTGCTGGTTTTACCCTGTCGAAATGTCTTGTTGTACTGGGATACCGAGTCTGATCGGAATATCTCGGGTGGAGGTCTATTCCTTCGTTGACCGTGAGAGCTTGTCGTGGGCTAAGTTGGGACACCCTGCAGGGATTTGAACTTTCGAAAGCCGTGCCCGCGGTTATGGGCAGATGGGAATTTGTTAACGTCCGGTTGTAGAAAACCTGAACTTGACCTTAATTAAAATGAATCAACCGCGTGTGTAACCGTGATGGTGTCTTTCCGGCGGAGTCCAGGAAGTGAACATGGTTGTTGGAGTTATGCTTGACGTAGGTAGCCTAGGATCACTTCTTGATCATATTTTTTATCGATCGTGCCTTGCCTTCTGTTCTCGCTCTCATTTGCGTATGTTAGCCACCATATATGCTAGGCGCTTGCTGCAGCTCCACCTCATACCTTTACCTTACCCACAAGCTTAAATAGTTTTGATCACGAGGGTGCGAGATTGCTAAGTCCCTGTGGCTCACAGATACTTCCAAAACCAGTTTGCAGGTGCCGATGAGTCCGTGCAGATGACGCAACCCAGCTCAGGAGGAGCTCGTTGAAGACCTTGTTTGTTTGTGTTGTTTCGTTCTAGTTGATCAGTAGTGGAGCCCAGTTGGGGTCGATCGGGGACCTTTGTCGCATTTGGGGTTCTTCTTTTATTTTGGTTCCGTAGTCGGACCATGAGTGTATTTGGTTGATGTAATGCTTTATTCATGTAATTGTGTGAAGTGAAGATTGTAAGCCAACTATGGAACTCTTTCCTTATTATATTACATGGGTTGTGTGAAGATTACCTCACTTGCGACATATGCCTTCAATGCGATTATGCCTCTAAGTCGTGCCTCGACACGTGGGAGATATAGTCGCATCGAGGGTGTTACAAGTTGGTAATCAGAGCCTTCCCCGACCTTAGGAGCCCCCACTGCTTGATTGTTTTTAGCAGCCGAGTTGTGTCTAGAAAAATGTTTTGAGTCTTTAGGAATTATATATCGGAGAGTTTAGGAATTCTTTTTACTTCCCAGTCTCCTCATCGCTCTGGTAAGGCATCCTGACGTAGAGTTTTGACTCTTCTCTTCTCAAATTTCACTAAATTTTTTTTAGGATCACGCGAGTATCTTGGTTTTGTTCCGATGGCTTATGATGAGAACACTGTCTTGGTGCCTCCTGTCAGGGGTTTAGTGGAAGTGTCCCGGGGAGTTGAGCTCTGAGGTGTTGTCATCATAATTCTATCGTTGTAATTCTGGCATACTTTAGATATGTGCGCGACATCGAAAATCTCCGTTATGCAGTTCGTTGGTGAGATAACCTCGACGCCACCCAGTACTGGGGCGGGAGTTCGGGAGTATCGCCATAACTTGTATAACGGATGCTTTTCGAAGGTTGAGATACATGGTTTCCGAAGGTTTCTTGGTTATGTGTTGAAGGATGGATGCAGCTGGATGTAGGATTTGCTAGTTTGGGTGAGATATTATGCTTCCCCTGTATCCTCAACACCTGATTGCATAACCGGAAAACTTCGGGAGTTTCATAGGTGGGAATTCAAGTAGCTCTTAGGATATCTTTCCGACAGATGTATGATATGAAATTGGGGTTCGACGTCTAGTGGTTCTCCTATTCATGGTCGATTTTACAGTGGTCTTGTTGTGTCTTAAAGAGTCCTTGGCTATGCCGACTCGGGGACGCTTCGTATGTCATGTGCACTGCCTTGTACATGATGGTGCTGTACGATCGAGCCCGTGTAGGTCCCACCACAAAAACTTCGGACGAAATCTCTATCATATGTTTGTTCCGGCTTATTCTGCAAGCCAACCCTTTGTTTTTGTTTTGAGTTGTGGTATCCGAGTTGCTTCGATGTCAAGTGTTGATTCCATACCTTCCTCAAGTGGTGTTCTCATATTCCTATGCGAATACTATTCCTTCATGATTATCGAGATTGTCATGTTAATTCTTTTCAACCGGTGTGTCTCTCCTCAAGTGGATCCGTTCACTTCAACATCCGCTAGATCAATTATCACTTCTTCTCAACGGTGTTTGTTTCATTCGTCTCCAAGTTGCCTTTGTTTTCCCACCCTCCCTCCCTTTGTTTTTCTCCAAGGACTCAGATTTCTTATTCTACTATTCATTTTATTGATGTGAAGTCTCTTCTTTTTTTCCTTTCAATGTTCTTATCCGGTGTTTCTCATGAAGATTCTAATGGAGCTTCAAGTTCGTCATTCTTCATTCTCTCATCTCCGGTGTTTCCAATTCAAGATTTCGGTGTTGATCATATCTTTTCCTCGTTTTAGAAGCTTTATCATGACGGTGCAATTCTTAATCATTCACCTCTCGCTATTCATTTATTCCGGAGTGCTCAAGATATAACGAAGATTCGTGTTTCCACTCTTAATCCGTTGAAGCTATTTTGAGGTTGTTATCTTATTCAAGCCTTTTTATTCAACCGGTGCAATCTCTCCATCTAATCGTTCTACGGTTTTTCTTTTGAGGGGGCCCTAACCCACAGGTCTTTTCCCAGGATCTTACCTGACTCTTCTTATTTTCTCGGAGCTATCCTAAATTCCTTTTAAAGTTTGACGTAAGAATGATTATCATCAGTCTTATGTTTTTCTCCAAGATCTTCCAAATTCTTTTCATCGTTGGATCAACCTCTTCGTTTCAATCCTTCCGGAGTGTCTAAATAATTCTTGGTGGTGTTTCTCATCGTTATTCTTGGATTTTGAAGACCGAAGAAGAGTTCTCCTCCATATCTTGCTCCATTCTCTTCAAGTTTCGTGATTCTAGCTCGTTGCCATCCTCTCATAATTATTTGCGATTGTGAGATATTCTTTTCACCCTTCCAGAGCAATTTAAGAGTCTTCTCAGTTTGTTATCCGGAGTCCATCAAGTCAGGTTTATTCATTCGCAGCTTTCACTTATCATTCTCCGATCTTACCGGTGTAGCGTTCAAGTGATCTCTAATCGGTCCATGATCTATTATATTCACTTGTATCTAAATTCTCTCAAGCACCTTCGTTCATTTTATAATTCTTCCCGGTGTTTCTTTATCTTACTCCGTTCATTTTCAATTATTACGGTGGTTCGTTCAAGATTTCTCTTCCCTTCTTATCATATCAATTTTATTCGTTGTTTCAACCCTTCCGGTGGTTCGTTCAATACCTTCCCAAGTCTGATGTTATATCTCTCTTAATCTTTTCTACAAGAATAAGTAATATGCCAAATCCGTTGATGGTCATCAATTTAAATTGGTGAAGGATAAGCATAATGTAATTCTTATTCTTGTTTCATCGAGTTTATTCTATTCCTGTTTTTTCCGGAGTGGCTCATCATACTAATTCTTGGTTCCAATTGTTCATCTTCTCTTTTTCCAGGAGTTCCAACCTCTCTCAATTATTTCACCACGGAGATTCATCTAAATCATTGCAAGGATTCACCTTGTGTTTTCAACTTCTTTTTCCTTCCGTTTGTTCATCCTTTTGTTTACCGGAGTTGTTCTCGATGATTAAATTCTTGGGTTCAAGTGCTCATCTTTCTTTCCCGGAGTTCCAACCTCTTTCAATTATATTATCACGGAGATCTCTATCTAAATCATTATGAGGCTTCAATCTTATTCTTTTCATCATTCAATTATTTTGGATCATTCTTTTTATTACCGGAGTTCTTCATGAAGGCTCTACATGATGGTTCATCAGGGATTTAATTCCTTCTCGAAGTGTTCATCGAGATTCTTTTCAAAGGAGCTCAAGCTTTCTTCTTCTTGTAATCCGGAGTGCAATTCTTTCAACCGTATTACCGGAGGTGGTATTATGCCATCCTTGATAATTTGAGTTCATGTTTTCATGATTCACATGTTGTCAAGATTGAGATATTTTGAATCCATCAATCTCTTCATTGGAGTTATCTTGGGTTATATTTCACCTTAAGCCTTCCTTAAGGATGGTTGTTATTATGGTGCTTATATATGATCCAAGTTTCTTCATTTATCCTCCCGGTGATATAAGTTCTCGTCTCCTTGTTCATTCTTTTCCCGTGAGTGGCAGGTTTCCACCTCATAATTTGAGTTGTATTTCATAAGACCATATCAAGCTTATTATTTTCGTTGTTGGTTTTACAACAACTCCGTTCGACCCTTCTCCTAGAGATGCCTTTTCAGGCTCTTTTGTAGCAGAAGTTGGCATTGTCTTCTACATTCGCTTGTCTCAATTATCTTTACTCTACTCTTTTGTTCTGGAGGCATGGTGATGTTGCTCTCTTCAACCCATCTTCTTGTTTTATCAGGATCGTGTTCTTGTCGTGCCTGTCCTTTTAATTGGAGTGTTGTGTCCTCTTTTCAAGTATCCTCTCATCTTGTCTTGTTCAATCCCTTCCATTTACAGACAGAGTGCTGTCCAAATTATATCAGTCTTTTTCCTTCTCTATTTTGTATAACTGGAGTGTTGTGCCATTCTGCTCAAGTTCTTGTCGCCTTATCAAGTCTTGCATCCCTTTCTCAACCAGAGTGTCGTGCTTTCATTTGAGCTCTCTCATCTTATCAATTTTGACTCCCTTCTCAACCGGAGTGCGATCTGAGATCTTTCTTACCCCTTGTTCCATTCATTCAATAGTTTTCGGTGGCAGTGTGTTGTGATTTCATCAAGTATCTTCTCATCTTATGAAGACCTTATTCAATTCTTTTCTTTTCAACCGGAGTGCTGCCCGAATTTGGTCTTCCTTGATCCCCTTCCTTAACCGGAGTGTTTTAAATATATATCTTCCCTTCAACCTCAAGGTTTTTCGCAATGTGCTTTCTTCCTCTTTTCTAAATGGCTGTTTTCGACCTTGTTCACCTTCATTGAATTCTGTCTCGAATGTATTCAACCTATCAAGGTTGTGGTTTCACTTGTTTGTCAAAGAAGCAACTTAGTTTTACCTCTTCTTTTTCCCTTCTGTTGTTTCCCCGGTGCCATTCTAGATCTCGGGACGAGATCCTCTCGTAGTGGCGGAGTGTTGTAACGCCTCGAGACCGATGTGCCAGGTGTCGTTCTGTTATTCGTTGTTGTTGCCTTGTCATTGCTTGTGTGTCATGCATTGCATATCATGTCATCATGCACATTTCATTTGCATACATGTTCGTCTCGTGCATCCGAGCATTTTCCCCGTTGCCCGTTTTGCAATCCGGCGCTTCGTTCTCCTCCGGTGGTCATTTCTACCTTCCTCTTGTGTGTGGGGGTTAAACATTTCCGGATTGGACCGAGACTTGCCAAGCAGCCTTGGTTTACTACCGGTAGACCGCCTGTCAAGTTTCGGGCCATTTGGACTTCGTTTGATACTCCAACGTTTAACCGAGGGACCGAGAAGGCCTCGTGTGTGTTGCAGCCCAACACCCTTCCAAAGTGGCCCAAAACCCACCTAACTCTGTTCCATCGTCTCGGTCGTTCGATCACGATCGTGTGGCCGCAAAACGCACCTCATTTGGACTCTCCTAGCTCCCTCTACCTATAAATATAGCCTCCTCCCCGAAATCCCGGATCACACCCTAGTTTTCTTCCCCACCGCGCATCCGGACGCGTCCGCGGCGCGCCGGACATGTCCAACCGGCGCGCCACCTCACTCCACCCTATCAGAGGCCGACACCTCAGCCGGCCACCGCCCTCGTCCAACCCGCGCGCGCCACTTGGCACCGTGACGCCCCACTTCGCTGCCGGCCCGCGGAGCCCATCGCGGACCCGCCCGGCCCGGTCGCCGCGCGCCGCCGATCCCACTCGCCCGCGGCTCCCCGCCGCCCAGCGCCACCGCCCGCCTCCTCTCGCCGCCTCGCTACCTCCATCGTTGCTCGCCGGACCTCGTTCAAGCCGCCACCGCCCTGCAGGACGTCGTTTGTCACCTCTGGAGTCTCCCCGAGCGCCGCCGGCCACCCCTAACACCGGATCCGGCCTCCCCGTGCCCGAATCCGTCCGTTCCCGGCCGCCCCGCCCCGCCCCCCCCCCCCCCCCGCGCCTTCCAGACGTCCCGCCGGCGCCCCTGGGCCGCCTGTTGCCGCCATGGCCGCGTGCTCGGGTGGGAGCACGAAGGCCTCGCTCGCCTGGGCCAGCCTCCGTACCAGGCCCAACTCCCCTTCCCCGGCACAGCGCCAGGCACAGATCCAGCCCAGTTCTAGATCCGCGTAAGACTCGGCCTGCTTCTGCCTCCTCCCTGCATGGGCTGATGCGAGGCCCAACGCGCCGCCTCCTCGCCTCGGCCTGCCTCTCCCTCCGACCGGGCCGCAGCCCAGGGTGAGCAGCACCCGCAGCACCCTCCTCTCCTTTTTTTTCCTTACCGTTGGGCTTGCCCCAGATTCAGCCCGTGCCATGTTTTTTTCCCAGTTCTGCGATTTTGTCTATTATCCCGAGACAGCCAGTTTTGCAGATTAGTCCCTCTAGATCATGCATTTAATAACTCATGAACCGTGCATCGGATTAAAATGATCTAATTATGAAACTTGCTCAGAATTTTGTGTAGATTAATAATATCCAACTTTCACCCATGTTTAAAATGTTTAAAATGCTGTTTGCATATATTTGCCCCTATACCATGCAAAAATGATTTAATTCATAACTTGATAACCGTAACTCCGATTATAATAAACTTTATATGCAAATGGGGTAGAATTTTGCCTAGTTTATCATGGTGGCAACACTTTGCATGTTAAACAACTCTAAAATTATGTTTAGGGCAGAACAGTACCAAACCTAATTTATGCTCATGAGGAGTTTCCGGAATTGTTGTTCGTTGCTTCCGGCCTCATTTAACCTTGACTAGTTAGGTAGTTTAATTATGCTCCACCCTCTTGCCATGTTAATCAACATTTAATATTGTTGGGTAACTAAACGAGAGAGAACTAAATAATTGATGTGGTGTTTTGTCAATATGCAACTCGTTGCATATTGAGCTCCACTTAACTTGTAGTTTTGTTTGTGCTCTTTGCCATGCCATGCCTCTTTAAACCGGACATGCATCATACTTGTTTGCGCATCTTGACATGCTTATGTGTTGGATGTTTACCATGTTGTGTGCTTCTTTTCCGGTGATTGCTTCTTCGGGTTGGTTCCGGTAACGTCGAGTTTGTGAGGACCCGTTCATCTACGTCCGTTTGTCTTCTTCATGGACTCGTTCTTCTTCCTTGCGGGATTTCAGGCAAGATGATCATACCCTCGAAATCACTACTATCTTTGCTATGCTAGTTTGCTCGCTCTTTTGCTATGCCATTGCTACGATGCCTACCACTTGCTTGTCAGCCTACCAAATTGCCATGTTGAACCTCTAACCCACCATTGTCCTAGCAACCGTTGATTGGCTATGTTACAGCTTTGCTCAGCCCCTCTTATAGCGTTGTTAGTTGCAGGTGAAGATTGAAGTTTGTTCCTTGTTGGAACATGGAGATGTTGTTCCTTGTTGGAACATGTTTTACTTGTTGGGATATCACTATATATCTTATTTAATTAATGCATCTATATACTTGGTAAAGGGTGGAAGGCTCGGCCTTATGCCTGGTGTTTTGTTCCACTCTTGCCGCCCTAGTTTCCGTTATATCGGTGTTATGTTCCCGGATTTTGCGTCCCTTACGCGGTTGGGCTATAATGGGAACCCCTTGACAGTTCGCCTTAAGTAAAGCTTCTCCAGCAATGCCCAACATTGGTTTTACCATTCGCCACCTAGCCTTTTCTTTTCCCTTGGGAGTCGCGCTCCCGAGGGTCATCGTTATTTTACCCCCCCCGGGCCAGTGCTCCTCTGAGTGTTGGTCCGAACTAGAGTCCTGTGCAGCACCCCCTCGGGGAAACTCGAGGTTTGGTTTTAGTTGTATGGAGCGCTCATCTGAGTGTGCCCTGAGAAAGAGATATGTGCAGCTCCTATCGGGATTTGTCGGCACATTCGGGCGGTGTTGCTGGTTTAGTTTTACCCTGTCGAAATGTCTTGTTGTATTGGGATACCGAGTCTGATCGGAATATCTCGGGTGGAGGTCTATTCCTTCGTTGACCGTGAGAGCTTGTCATGGGCTAAGTTGGGACACCCTGCAGGGATTTGAACTTTCGAAAGCCGTGCCCACGGTTATGGGCAGATGGGAATTTGTTAACGTCCGATTGTAGAAAACCTGAACTTGACCTTAATTAAAATGAATCAACCGCGTGTGTAACCGTGATGGTCTCTTTCCGGCGGAGTCCGGGAAGTGAACACGGTTGTTGGAGTTATGCTTGACGTAGGTAGCCTAGGATCACTTCTTGATCATATTTTTTATCGCCCGTGCCTTGCCTTCTCTTCTCGCTCTCATTTGCGTATGTTAGCCACCATATATGCTAGGCGCTTGCTGCAGCTCCACCTCATACCTTTACCTTACCCACAAGCTTAAATAGTCTTGATCGCGAGGGTGCGAGATTGCTGAGTCCCTGTGGCTCACAGATACTTCCAAAACCAGTTTGCAGGTGCCAATGAGTCCATGCAGAAGACGCAACCCAGCTCAAGAGGAGCTCGTTGAAGACCTTGTTTGTTTGTGTTGTTTCGTTCTAGTTGATCAGTAGTGGAGCCCAGTTGGGGTCGATCGGGGACCTTTGTCGCATTTGGGGTTCTTCTTTTATTTTGGTTCCGTAGTCGGACCATGAGTGTATTTGGTTGATGTAATGCTTTATTCATGTAATTGTGTGAAGTGGCGATTGTAAGCCAACTATGTAACTCTTTCCTTATTATATTACATGGGTTGTGTGAAGATTACCTCACTTGCGACATATGCCTTCAATGCGATTATGCCTCTAAGTCGTGCCTCGACACGTGGGAGATATAGTCGCATCAAGGGTGTTACAGCTAGGGTTATAGGGAAAAGATATACGTGGTTACCGAATGTTGTTCGAAGTCCCGGATGAGATCCCGGACGTCACGAGGAGTTCCGGAATGGTCCGGAGGTAAATATTTATATATGGGAAGTCCTGATTTGGTTGCCAGAAAAGTTTCAGGTTTTATTGGTAATGTACCGGGACCACCGGGAGGGTCCCGGTGGTCCACCAAGTGGGGCCACCTGCCCCGGAGGGCTGCATGGGCCAAGTGTGAGAGGGGACCAGCCCCTGGTGGGCTGGTGCCCCCCCCACCAAGGCCCAAGGCGCAAGGGAGAGTGGAAGGGGGCAAACCCTAGGCTCACATGGGCCTAAGGCCCACCTAGTGGTGCGCCCCCTCTCTTCCCCCTTGGCCGCCACCCCCTAGATGGGATCTAGGGCTGGCCGCCACCCCTAGGGGTGGAAACCTAGGTGGGGGCGCAGCCCCTCCCCTCCCCCTATATATACTTGAGGTTTTGGGCTGCCATAGACATGATTCAATCTCCTTCTTGGCGCAGCCCTACCCCTCTCCCTTCTCGTCTCTTGCGGTGCTTGGCGAAGCCCTGCTGGAGTACCACGCTCCTCCACCACCACCACGCCATCATGCTGCTGCTGGATGGAGTCTTCCCCAGCCTCTCCTTCTCGCCTTGCTGGATCAAGGCGTAGGAGACGTCACCAGGATGTACGTGTGTTGAACACAGAGGTGCCGTCCGTTCGGCACTAGGATCATCGGTGATTTGGATCACGACGAGTACGACTCCATCAACCCCGTTCACTTGAATGCTTCCGCTTAGCGATCTACAAGGGTATGTAGATGCACTCTCCTTCCCCTCATTGCTAGATTACTCCATAGATTGATCTTGGTGATGTGTAGAAAATTTTGAATTTCTGCTACGTTCCCCAACAGTGGCATCATGAGCTAGGTCTATGCGTAGTTACTATGCACGAGTAGAACACAAAGTAGTTGTGGGCGTCGATATTGTCAATTATCTTGCCGTTACTAGTCTTATCTTGATTCGGCGGCATTTTGGGATGAAGCGGCCCAAACCAACCTTACACGTACGCTTACGTGAGACCGGTTCCACCGACTAACATGCACTAGTTGCATAAGGTGGCTGACGGGTGTCTGTCTCTCCCACTTTAGTCGGATCAGATTCGATGAACAGGGTCCTTATGAAGGGTAAATAGAAATTGGCAATTCACATTGTGGTTTTGGCGTAGGAAAGAAACGTTCTTGCTAGAAACCTATAGCAGCCACGTAAAAAACTTGCAACAACAATTAGAGGACATCTAACTTGTTTTTGCAGCAAGTGTTTTGTGATGTGATATGGCCAAAGGATGTGATGAATGATATATATGTGATGTATGAGATCATGTTCTTGTAATAGGAATCGCGACTTGCATGTCGATAAGTACGACAACCGGCAGGAGCCATAGGAGTTGTCTTTATTTTTTGTATGACCCGCGTGTCATTGAGAAACGCCATGTAAATTACTTTACTTTATTGCTAAACGTGTTAGCCATAGTAGTAGAAGTAATAGTTGGCGAGCAACTTCATGGAGACACGATGATGGAGATCATGGTGTCATGCCAGTGACAAGATGATCACGGAGCCCCAAGATGGAGATCAAAGGAGCTATATGATATTGGCCATATCATGTCACTATTATTCAATTGCGTGTGATGTTTATCATGTTTTTGCATCTTGTTTACTTAGAACGACGGTAGTAAATAAGATGATCCCTCATAATAATTTCAAGAAAGTGTTCCCCCTAACTGTGCACCGTTGCGACAGTTCATTGTTTCGAAGCACCACGTGATGATCGGGTGTGATAGATTCCAACGTTCACATACAACGGGTGTAAGACAGATTTACACATGCAAACACTTAGGTTGACTTGACGAGCCTAGCATGTACAGACATGGCCTCGGAACACAGAAGACCAAAAGGTCGAACATGAGTCGTATAGAAGATACGATCAACATGAAGATGTTCACCGATGTTGACTAGTCCGTCTCATGTGATGATCGGACACGGCCTAGTTGACTCGGATCATGTAATCACTTAGATGACTAGAGGGATGTCTATCTTAGTGGGAGTTCATAAGATGAACTTAATTATCCTAAACATAGTCAAAAGGTCTTCGCAAATTATGTCATGGCTCGCGCTTGAGTTCTATTGTTTAGATATGTTCCTGGAGAAAATTTAGTTGAAAGTTGATAGTAGCATTAATGCGGACTAGGTCCGTAAACTGAGGATTGTCCTCATTGCTTCATAGAAGGGTTGTGTCCTTAATGCACTGCTCAGTGTGCTGAACCTCGAACGTCGTCTGTGGATGTTGCGAACATCTGACATACACATTTTGATAACTACGTGATAGTTCAGTTAAATGGTTTAGAGTTGAGGCACCGAAGACGTTTTGAAACGTTGCGAAACATATGAGATGTTTCAAGGGCTGAAATTGGGATTTCAGGCTCGTGCCCACGTCAAGAGGTATAAGACCTCCGATGATTTTCTTAGCCTGCAAACTAAGGGAGAAAAGCTCAATTGTTGAGCTTGTGCTCAGATTGTTTGAGTACAACAATCATTTGAATCGAGTGGGAGTTGATCTTCCAGATGAGATAGTGATGTTTCTCTGAACTCATTACCACCAAGCTGCTAGAGCTTCGTGATGAACTATAATATATCAGGGACATATATGATGATCCTTGAGATATCCGCGATGTTTGACACCACAAAAGTAGAAATCAAGAAGGAGCATCAATTGTTGATGGTTGGTGAAACCACTAGAAGGGCAAGGGCAAGAAGGGATACTTCATGAAACGGCAAATCAGCTGCTGCTCTAGTGAAGAAACCCAAGGTTGAACGCAAACCCGAGACTAAGTGCTTCTGTAATAAGGGGAACAGCCACTGGAGCAGAATTACCCTAGATACTTGGTAGATGAGAAGGCTGGCAAGGTCGATAGAAGTATATTGCATATACATTGTGTTAATGTGTACTTTACTAGTACTCCTAGTAGCACCATGGTATTAGACACCGGTTCGGTTGCTAAGTGTTAGTAAACTCGAAATAAAAGGCTACGGAGTAAACGGAGACTAGCTAAAGGGGAGCTGGCGATATGTGTTGGAAGTTTTTCCCAAGCTTGATGTGATCAAGCATCACACGCTCCCTCTACCATCGAGATTGGTGTTTGCATTGAGCATAGACATGATTGGATTATGTCTATCGCAATACGGTTATTCATTTAAGGAGAATGATGGTTACTCTGTTTATTTGAATAATACCTTCAATGGTCTTGCACCTAAAATGAATGGTTTATTGAATCTCGATCGTAGTGATACACATGTTCATGCCAAAAGATGTAAGATAGTAATGATAGTACCACCTACTCGTGGCACTGCCACGTAAGTCATATCGGTATAAAACGCATGAAGAAGCTCCATGTTGATGGATCTTTGGGCTCACTCATTTTTGAAAAGTTTGAGACATGCGAACCATGTCTATTGGTGTATATGCATGAAGAAACACCATGCAAATGGACCGTTTGGACTCGCTTGATTTTGAATCACTTGAGACATGCAAATCATACCACATGGGCAAGATGACTAAAAGCCTCATTTTCAGTAAAATGGAACTAGAAAGCAACCTGTTGGAAGTAATACATTTTGATGTGTGCATTCCAATGAGTGCTGAGGCGTGTAGTGGATATCGTTATGTTCTTACTTCACAGATGATTTGAGTAGATGTTGAGTATATTTACTTGATGAATCACGAGTCTGAATTATTGAAAGGTTCAAGTAATTTCAGGGTGAAGGTGAGAGATCGTCGTGACAAGAGGATAAAATATCTATGATATGATCATAGAGATGAATATCTGAATTACGAGTTTGGCACAGAATTAAGACATTGTGGAAATTGTTTCACAACTAATACAGCCTGAAACACCATAGTATGATGGTGTGTCCGAACATCATAACTGCACCCTATTGGATATGATGCATACCATGATGTCTCTTATCGAATCGCTACGATAGTTTATGGGTTAGGCATTAGAGACAACCACATTCACTTTAAATAGGGCACCACGTAATTCCGATGAGATGACACCATATGAACTATGGTTTAGAGAAACCTAAGCTATCATTTGTTAAAAGGTTTGGGGTTGCGACGCTTATGTGAAAAGTTTCAGGCTGACAAGCTCGAACCCAAAGCGGATAAATGCATCTTCATAGGACACCCAAAACAGTTGGGTGTACCTCCTGTCTCAGATCCGAAAGCAATAAGGGATTGTTTCTAGAACCGGGTCCTTTCCAGAGGAAAAGTTTCTCTAGAAAGAATTGAGTGGGAGGATGGTGGAGACATGATGAGGTTATTGAACCGTATCTTGAACTAGTGTGTGGTAGGGCACAGGGAGTTGTTCCTGCGGCACCTACACCAATTGAAGTGGAAGCTTATGATGGTGATCATGAAACTTCAGATCAAGTCACTACCAAACCTCATGGGATGACAAGGATGCGTACTACTTCAGAATGGTACGTAATCCTATCTTGGAAGTCATGTTGCTAGACAACAATGAACCTACGAGCTATGGAGAAGCGATGGTAGGCCTAGATTCCAAAATGGCTCGAGGCCATATAATCCGAGAGAGGATCCATATATGAAAACAAAGTGTAGACTTTGGAAGAACTACTTGATGGTCGTAAGGCTGTTAGGTACATATGGATTTTAAAAGGAAGACGGACAATGATGGTAAGTATCACCATTAAGAAAGCTCAACTTGTCGTTAAGATGTTTTCCAACAAGTTGAAGGAGTTGACTACGATGAGACTTTCTCACTCGTAGCGATGCTAAGAGTCTGTTGGAATTATATTAGCGATTACTGCATTATTTATGAAATCTTGTAGATAGGATGTCAAAAAACATTGTTTCCTCGACGATTTTCTTGAGGAAAGGTTGTATGTGATACAACCGGAAGGTTTTGTCAATCCTGAAAGATGCTAACAAGTATGCAAAGCTCCAGCAATCCTTCTAAGGACTGGAGTAAGAATCTCGGAGTTGGAATGTATGATTTGATGAGATGATCAAAGTTTTTGGGTGTATACAAAGTTTATGAGAAACTTGTATTTCCAAAGAAGTGAGTGGGAGCACTATAGAATTTCTGATGAGTATATGTTGTTGATCAGAAATGACATAGAATTTCTGGAAAGCATATAGGGTTATTTGGAAAGTGTTTTTCAATGGAAAGCCTGGATTAAGCTACTTGAACATTGAGCATCAAGAACTATATGGATAGATCAAAACGCTTAATGGTACTTTCAAATAAGCACATACCTTGACATGATCTTGAAGGTGTTCAAGATGGATCAGTCAAAGAAGGAGTTCTTGCCTGAGTTGTAAGGTATGAAGTTAAGACTTAAAGCTCGACCACGGCAGAATAAAGAGGAAGGACGAAGGTCGTCCCCTATGCTTTTGTCATAGGCTCCATATGGTATGCCATGCTGAGTACCACACCTGATGTGTGCCTTGCCACATATTTGGCAAGAGGGTACAAAGGTGATCTAGGAGTAGATCACCACATAGCGGTCTAAATTATCCTTAGAGGAATAAGGATATGTTTCTCGGTTATGGAGGTGATAAAGAGTTCGACGTAAAGAGTTACGTTAATGCAAGCTTAACACCTATCCGGATAGCTCTGAGTAGAGATACCGGATACGTATAATGGAGCAACAATTTAGAATAGCTCCAAGCAGAACAGTTATTTGAAATGGCTCCAAATGCAGCGTAGTAGTTGCATCTACAAGATGACATAGAAATTTGCGAAGTACATACGGATCTGAATGCTGCAGACCCGTTGACTGAAACCTCTCTCACAAGCATAACATGATCAAACCCAGAATTCTTGGGTGTTAGTCACATGGGGATGTGACCTTGAGTGTTAATCACATATCGATGTGAACTGGATTATTGACTCTAGTGCAAGTGGGAGACTGTTGGAAATATGCCCTAGAGGCAATAATAAATTGGTTATTATTATATTTCCTTGTTCATGATAATCGTATATTATCCATGCTAGAATTGTATTGATAGGAAACTCAGATACATGTGTGGATACATAGACAACACCATGTCCCTAGTAAGCCTCTAGTTGACTAGCTCGTTGATCAATAGATGGTTACGGTTTCCTGACCATGGACATTGGATGTCGTTGATAATGGGATCACATCGTTAGGAGAATGATGTGATGGACAAGACCCAATCCTAAGCCTAGCACAAGATCGTGTAGTTCGTTTGCTAAAGCTTTTCTAATGTCAAGTATCATTTCCTTAGACCATGAGATTGTGCAACTCCCGGATACGGTAGGAGTGCTTTGGGTGTGCCAAACGTCACAATGTAACTGGGTGGCTATAAAGGTACACTACAGGTATCTCCGAAAGTGTCTGTTGGGTTGGCACGAATCGAGAATGGGATTTTTCACTCCGTGTAAACGAAGAGGTATCTCTGGGCCCACTCGGTAGCACATCATCATAATGTGCACAATGTGATCAAGGAGTTGATCATGGGATGATGTGTTACAGAACGAGTAAAGAGACTTGCCGGTAACGAGATTGAACAAGGTATCGGGATACCGACGATCGAATCTCGGGCAAGTATCGTACCGATAGACAAAGGGAATTGTATACGAGATTGATTGAATCCGCGACATCGTGGTTCATCCGATGAGATCATCGTGGAACATGTGGGAGCCAACATGGGTATCCAGATCCCGCTTTTGGTTATTGACCGGAGAGTTATCTCGATCATGTCTGCATGGTTCCCGAACCCGTAGGGTCTACACACTTAAGGTTCAATGACACTAGGGTTATAGGGAATAGATATACGTGGTTACTGAATGTTGTTCGGAGTCCCGGATGAGATCCCGGACATCACGAGGAGTTCCGGAATGGTCCGGAGGTAAAGATTTATATATGGGAAGTCCTGTTTTCGTCGCCGGAAAAGTTTCGGGTTTTATCGGTAATGTACCGGGACCACCGGGATGGTCCCGGTGGTCCACCAAGTGGGGCCACTAGCCCCGGAGGGCTGCATGGGCCAAGTGTGAGAGGGGACCAGCCCCTGGTGGGCTGGTGCGCCCCCCCACCAAGGCCCAAGGCGCAAGGGAGAGTGGAAGGGGGCAAACCCTAGGCTCACATGGGCCTAAGGCCCACCTAGTGGTGCGCCCCCCTCTCTCCCCCCTTGGCCGCCCCCCTAGATGGGATCTAGGGCTGGCCGCCACCCCTAGGGGTGGAAACCTAGGTGGGGGCGCAGCCCCTCCCCTCCCCCTATATAAACTTGAGGTTTTGGGCTGCCATAGACACGATTCAATCTCCTTCTTGGCGCAGCCCTACCCCTCTCCCTCCTCGTCTCTTGCGGTGCTTGGCGAAGCCCTGCTGGAGTACCACGCTCCTCCACCACCACCACGCTGTCGTGCTGCTGCTGGATGGAGTCTTCCCCAACCTCTCCTTCTCCCCTTGCTGGATCAAGGCATAGGAGACGTCACTGGGCTGTACATGTGTTGAACATGGAGGTGCCGTCCGTTCGACACTAGGATCATCGGTGATTTGGATCACGACGAGTACGACTCCATCAACCCCGTTCACTTGAACGCTTCCGCTTAGCAATCTACAAGGGTATGTAGATGCACTCTCCTTCCCTCGTTGCTAGATTACTCCATAGATTGATCTTGGTGATGCGTAGAAAATTTTGAATTTCTGCTACGTTCCCCAATAGTTATGCGGTTTGACCGATAAAGATCTTCGTAGAATATCTAGGAGCCAATATGAGCATCCATGTTCCTCTATTAGTTATTGACCGAAGATGTGTCTCGGTCATGTCTACATAGTTCTCGAACCCATAGGGTCTGCACGCTTAACGTTCGATGACGATTTGTATTATGAGTTATGTGATTTGATGTACCGAAGTTTGTTCGGAGTCCCGGATGAGATCACGGACATGACGAGGAGTCTCTAAATGGTCGAGAGTAAATATTCATATATTGGAAGGCTATATTCGGACACCGGAAGTGTTCCGGGTGATACCGGGTCACCAAAAGGAGTTCCGAGCAACCCCTGGCAAAGATATGCGCTTAATGGGCCAAGTAAGGGAACACACCAGCCCACAAGGGGCTGGTGCGCCCCCTATAGGGCCAACCACGTGGGGAGAAAGCAAAAGGATAGGAGGGAAAGGAAAGTATGAAGTAGGACTCCTACTTCCTTCCCCTCCCCCTCCTTTCTTTCCCCCTTGTCCAAATATGGTAAGGGGGGCCGAATTGGACTAGGGGCCCAAGTAGGATTCCTCCTACTTGGGCGCGCCCTAGGTTGCTGCTACCTCTTGAGCATGCGTTGGTTTTCCTTGAAGAGGAAAGGGATATGCAACAAAGTAGCGTAAGTATTTCCCTCAGTTTTTGAGAACCAAGGTATCAATCCAGTAGGAGATTACACGCAAGTCGCCTAGTACCTGCACAAAAATCAAGAACCTTGCAACCAACGCGATAAAGGGGTTGTCAATCCCTTCATGGCCACTTGCAAAAGTGAGATCTGATAAAGATAATAAGATAAATATTTTTTGGTATTTTTGTTGTATAGATTGAAAAGTAAAGATTGCAAAATAGTAAACGAGATGCGATAATAAAAGAGATGCAATATGATAAGAAAAAGACCCGGGGGCCATAGGTTTCACTAGTGGCTTCTCTCATGTTAGCATGTATGATGGCGGGTAAAAAATTACTACCGAGCAACTTATAGAAAAGTGCATAGTTATGAGAATATCTAGGCACGATCATGAACATAAGCATCACGTCCGTGTGAAGTAGAACGAAACGATTCTGCATCTACTACTATTACTCCACACATCGACCGTTATCCAACATGCATCTAGAGTATTCAGTTCATAAGAACAGATTAACGCATTAGGCAAGATGACATGATGTAGAGGGATAAAATCAAGCAATATGATATAAACCCCATTTTCTTATCCTTGATGACAACAGTACAATACGTGCCTTGCTGCCCCTACTGTCACTAGGAAAGGACACCGCAAGATTGAACCCAAAGCTAAGCACTTCTCCCATTGCAAGAAAGATCAATCTAGTAGGCCAAACTAAACCGATAATTTGAAGAGACTTGCAAAGATATCAAATCATGCATATAAGAATTCAGAGAAGAACCTAATATTGTTCATAGATAAACTTGATCATAAATCCACAATTCAGCGGATCTCGGCAAACACACCACAAAAGAATATTACATCGTATAGATCTCCAAGAACATCAAGGAAAACTTTGTATTGAGAACCAAAGAGAGAGGAGAAGCCATCTAGCTAATAACTATGGACCCGAAGGTCTATGGTAAGCTACTCACACATCATCGGAGAGGCTATGGTGTTGATGTAGAAGCCCTCCGTGATCGATTCCCCCTCCGGCAGATCACCGGAAAAGGCCCCAGATGGGATCTCATGGGTACAGAAGGTTGTGGCGGTGGAAAAGTGGTTTCGTGGCTCCCCTGGTTGTTTTTAGGGTATAAGAGTATATATAGGCGAAAGAAGTATGTCGGTGGAGCTACGAGGGGCCCACGAGGGTGGGGGGGCGCACCCTCCTGCCTCATGGCTGCCTTGTTGCGGCTCTGACTTCCACTCCAATTCTCGTGGGTTGCGTTTGTTCCAAGAAAGATCCTCGTGAAGGTTTCGTTCCGTTTGGATTCTATTTGATATTCCTTTTCTGCAATACACTGAAATAGGCAAAAAACAGAAACCGGCACTGGGCCTCCGGTTAATAGGTTAGTCCCAAAAATAATATAAAAGAGCATATTAAAGCCCATGAAACATCCAAAACAGATAATATAATAGCTTGGAACAATAAAAAATTATAGATACGTTGGAGACGGATCAGCATCCCCAAGCTTAATTCCTGCTCGTCCTCGAGTAGGTAAATGATAAAAACAAATTTTTTGATGTGGAATGCTTCCTAACATAATTTTCAATGTAATTTTCTTTATTGTGGCATGAATATTCAGATCCGAAAGGTTCAAGACAAAAGTTTAATATTGACATAAAAATAATAATACTTCAAGCATACTAACCAAGCAATTATGTCTTCTCAAAATAACATAGCCAAAGAAAGCTCATCCCTACAAAATCATATAGTTTGGCCATGCTTCATTTTTGTCACACAAAATGCTCCCATCATGCACAACCCCAATGACAAGCCAAGCAATTGTTTCATACTTTAGTATTCTCAAACTTTTTCAACTTTCACACAATACACGAGCGTGAGCCATGGACATAACACTATAGGTGGAACAGAATATGATGATGGAGGTTGTGTGGAGAAATCAACAAAAGAGAAAGTCTCATATCGACGCGGCTAATCAGCGGGCTATGGAGATGTCCATCAATTGATGTCAATGCGAGGAGTATGGATTGCCATGCAACGGATGCACTAGAGCTATAAATTTATGATAGCTCAACAAAAGAAACTAAGTGGGTGT
Source organism: Triticum monococcum (assembly GCA_034509565.1). Taxonomy (NCBI): domain Eukaryota; kingdom Viridiplantae; phylum Streptophyta; class Magnoliopsida; order Poales; family Poaceae; genus Triticum; species Triticum monococcum. The sequence continues at coordinate 577,546,924 of CM067844.1, read as the reverse complement.
GCATCCAACTTGCTTGCTCATGAAGACCTAGGGCATTTTGAGGAAGCCCATTGTTGGAATATACAAGCCAAGTTCTACAATGAAAATTCCCACTACTATATGAAAGTGACAAAATAAGAGACTCTCTATCATGAAGATCATGGTGCTACTTTGAAGCACAAGTGTGGAAAAAGGATAGTAACATTGTCCGTTCGCTCTTTTTCTCTCATTTTTTGGGCCTTCTCTTTTTTTATTTGGCCTTTCTCTTTTTTTTATTTCCTCACATGTGACAATGCTCTAATAATGATGATCATCACACTTCTATTTATTTACAACTCAAAAATTACAACTCGATACTAGACCAAAATATGACTCTATATGAATGCCTCTGGTGGTGTACCGGGATGTGCAATGATTCAAGAGTGACATGTATAGAAAATGATGAGCGGTGGCTTTGCCACAAATACGATGTCAACTACATGATCATGCAAGGCAATATGACAATGATGAAGCGTGTCATAATAAATGGAAGAGTGGAAAGTTGCGTGGCAATATATCTCGGAATGGCTATGGAAATGCCATAATAGGTAGGTATGGTGGCTATTTTGAGGAAGATATAAGGAGGCTTATGTTTGATAGAGTGTATCATATCATGGGGTTTGGATGCACCGACGAAGTTTGCACCAACTCTCGAGGTGAGAAAGGGCAATGCACGGCGCCGAAGAGGCTGGCAATGATGGAAGGGTGAGAGTGCGTATAATCCATGGACTCAACATTAGTCATAAAGAACTCACATACTTATTGCAAAAATCTACAAGTCATCAAAACCAAGCACTACGCGCATGCTCTAGGGGGATAGATTGGTAGGAAAAGACCATCGCTCATCCCCGACCGCCAGTCATAAGGAGGACAATCAAAGAAACACCTCATGTTTCAAATTTGTTACACAACGGTTACCATACGTGCATGCTACAGGACTTGCAAACCTCAACACAAGTATTTATCAAATTCACAAATACTCAACTAGCATGACTCTAATGTCACCATCTTCATATCTCAAAACAATCATGAAGTATCAAACTTCTCATAGTATTCAATGCACTCTATATGAAAGTTTTTATTATACCCATCTTGGATGCCTATCATATTAGGACTAATTTCATAAACAAAGCAAATTACCATGCTGTTCTAAAAGACTCTCAAAATAATATAAGTGAAGCATGAGAGATCAATAATTTCTATAAAATAAAACCACCACCGTGCTCTAAAAAGATATAAGTCAAGCACTAGAGCAAAATTATCTAGCTCAAAAGATATAAGTGAAGCACATAGAGTATTCTAATAAATTCCGATTCATGTGTGTGTCTCCCAAAAGGTGTGTACAGAAAGGATGATTGTGGTAAACTAAAAAGTAAAGACTCAAATCATTCAAGACGCTCCAAGCAAAACACATATCATGTGGTGAATAAAAATATAGCCTCAAGTAAAGTTACCGATAGATGAAGACGAAAGAGGGGATGCCTTCCGGGGATCCCCAACCTTAGGCTTTTGGTTGTCCTTGAATTTTACCTTGGGGTGCCTTGGGCATCCCCATGCTTAGGCTCTTGCCAATCCTTATTCCAAAATCCATTAAATCTTTACCCGAAAACTTGAAAACTTTACTACACAAAACTCAACAGGAAATCTCATGAGCGTCGTTAGTATAAGAAAACAAACCATCACTTTAAGGTACTGTAATGAACTCATTCTTTATTTATATTGGTGTTAAACCAACTCTATTCCTACTTATCTATGGTTCATACCCCCTATCATGGTGGGCGCATGGCAGATGCCATGGGATGGCTAAAGAGAGGAGGAGGCTCGAGGGCACTGGTGGGCTCCGGAGGCGAGGTTGGCATGAGTGAGCGCGGGACGCAAGACATACCCAGGTTCGGGGCTCTCCGAAGAGATAACAACCCTAGTCCTGCCGAGTGTGGTTTATGTGTTATAGTACAAAGTTGCTCCTCGAGCTGTGCCGGGGAGGAAGAAAGGCAAGCCGAGGCTTGGGCTGCTCTCTCCCGGTATGTGGGTGTTCTACTACTGTGTTTCTCACCCCCCGTGCATGGAGGCCTCCTGGGAGGTTTTATAGGTCAACCCCCAGGGGTACAATGGTAATGTTATAGGGCCACGGGGCCGGGTTGTCAGTGTCTGTGGACCCGGTGCTGGGACCCGCCGGGTACCAGGTCTCGCCGGGTTTGCCGGGCGTGGGGCCCGCTAGGTACGGTGGCACTGTTGGCGGTCTTGTTGATCATCAGGGCGTGGCCGAGTCGAGTCGGCTACAGGGCGCTCCGTCAGGTCGCCACTTGCTGGCACCATGGGTGACGACGGGTGCACTGTTGCCATGCCGAGCTTGGTCAGCGGGTAGGTGGGGGGCACTATTGCCTCGTCCGTCTGACCAAAGGCATGGGCAAGATACTGTGGCTTCGGTCATTAGTTGGTGGCGACTCGTCCCATCGTACGGCTGGGATGGGACGGCTGCTGACCCTTGGCCGGGTTGGAGTACACGCCAAGGGGTGTCGGCTTGTTGGGTAAGTCTTGGTACGCCGGGCTCGGCCGCTCTGGGCTAGCTTGTTGGAGAAGTCTCGTGGATTAGGCCGGGTTGAGGGGGCTTGGCCGAGTCGAGCGACTCGGCTGAGCGCGAGCTGTCTTGAGGGGCGATGTCGGCCCTGTTGTTTTTTCAAGGGATCCGGGTTCCGTTGCCTGCCCCGGGTCTATCCCCTCGACAGTAGTCCCAGAAGCTGTGAAGGTCCGCCGTCTTCGGGTGGAAGGGCCTTCGCAGTTTCCCCCTTGATGGAGGTGAATTTTGAGGCCGCCGGGTCCGGCAACACCCACTATGCGCCGGCTTCCGGAAGCCGGATCGCGTCATCTTGATAGTGGCGGGAAACTGAGGAGTCCGCCGAATCTTGGAGACAATCTTTCGGGCCTCGCGCGGGCGCCACGTGCGTCCGAGAGCCAGAGGGGCCGGACAGGCCACGTGCGCGATAGGACAGGGCGATGCACAGTGTCCCGGGGCCGCGCGCCCATGGCCCACACGCACGGATTTATTGCGGCGTCAGCGAGTTGGTTGCCATTCTCGAGGCAGTTACTGCGCATGTACGTGCGCAGTTATTGCGGGGAAGTGGGGGAGGCGAGCGCAAAGGATCCCACTTCCCCATGTTTTGAACCATGGCTTATAAATAGGTGCGAGGAGGGGGTGGCGGAAACAATTTGCACCCGCGCCCTCCTGCCATCGTCTTCCTTCTTCCGCTTCTTGCGAACGCCACGCGCTGCAACACCCACTGCCTCGAGCAGAGCCTTGCGGTCGCCTTCTTCTTCTCTTCTTGCTTCTTCATCGTTGGCGCTGCCATCGGGCTCATGGATGGGCTTGACCGTCAGCCTCGATGACATCGCCTAGCTCCGCGCCACCAGGCGCCTGCCGTCGGAGACGGAGGTCGCCGCGCGCCCGCCGCGGGGCGAGCGGGAGCCGCAGCCCGAGGGCATGGAGCGGGTCGTCTTCCTCCCGCACTTCGAGCGCGGGTTCAGGCTTCCCGCGAGCGGCATCTTCTGCGACTTCCTAGAGTTCTTCGTGCTCCAGCCTCATCATCTGGGCGCCGGCGCCATTGTGGAGCTGTATGGCTTCGTAACCCTCTGCGAGGGGTACCTGGGGGTCGAACCTTCGATCGCCCTCTGGGTACGCTTCTTTTCCTTGAGGCAGCAGGGGCCGAGGGCCGGCGAGATGTCGGAGTGCGGGGCCGCCGCCATCTCGAAGCGGTCGGGCACTGACTGCCCGAAGATGCCGCTGGAGGACTCTGCCAAGAAATGGCAGAACTCTTTCTTCTACGGCCGCAACCTTAGCGCAGACCGCATCAACCTGCCTCCCTTCGTCAGCTTGCCGCTGAAGGAGAAGTAGAACTAGGAATACTACCCCAAACGCCCGTCACAGGAGGTGCTCAACCTGTCCGAGCGAGTATTGGTGATGAAGGAGCAGGAGGGGCTCACCGGCACCGACCTCATCGCTGCCTTCATCGTTTGCCGGGTCTTGCTGCTGCTACAGCGCAACCATCTCATCAGGGAGATGATCGGCCTCCAGGAACCCAACCACATGGTGAGCACGCGGCTGGGCGCGAACCTGGTCACGTGCTGGGTCAACGACATCTCCAAGGCCAATCTCTAAGGCGACCAGGAGTTCGGGGAGGCCCCGTATAGTCGCGTGAACCTGGCACCCGTGGTGAGTCCTTGGTCTCCATTCTTTGTTGGCGCTTATCTTCTTATTCGTCCCGATGCAATGCAGGAAGTGCTTCTGAATGCCATCCGACATCCTTATGACCGGGCGCAGGCGCAAGTGGTGCGTGCTGCCTTGGAGGAGCCTGAGGCCCACAGCGGAGGGGAGGAGGCGGCACCCGATGCGGGCGTGTGGCGCCAAGCTGGTAAGCCTTGAGAGCGCTTTTGTGTTTTCTTTTGAATCGCCGGGTTGCCGGGTCGAGACGCCGACATGGGCCGTTGATGAAGTGGCGTCAAGTGGAGGAAGTGGCTGTGTGGTTGGGGCCGGGTTGCCTCGGGGAGCGCTTGTCGGCGTCCTGGGAATGGGCTCCCCAGACTTTCCTTCCTGCGGCCCGTGGCGTGGCTGGGCTAGCAGGTCTGTACGGCCCATCTTCATCGACAAGGCATTCAAGACCCTCGTGAGGGGCCAAGCCTCGCGAGGCGAACGATGCAAGACCTCCTCAGGAGCGGCCTCGCCAGGCAGGCTCACGAGGGGTAGAGAGATCAAGGCAAGGCAAACCTCACGAGGTTCTCGTGATGTGAGCCATGACGATCGAGACCAGGCGGGCGCCAGCGCGTGCAGTGTCCTTGCTTCCTCTTTGGTGCCAAGGGGGCAAGCGCAGGCGCGGAGTACCAAGGCATCAAGCAAAGGTTTCCATATTGGTGCAATGATACCAAGACCAGCAGGACGGCAAGACGGAGGTCACCATGGAGCCCAGGACGGCGTCACCAATAGAGCCTTTTGCAGGCGAAGACCACTTTTGTCAGGATAGGCTGTACTAGCTGTCCCCTTTCAAATTGGTCGTTGTTGGCTCCCTTCCCGCTCAATATTTGGGGAGAGAACCAGGGCCTATATAAGTAGAACTAGCCACCACAGTAGAGAGAGGAACTGATTGGAGGGAACTAATGGGCAATTAACTGATTGGAGGCGGATCCAAGATCATCTCACCCACACAAGTTCACCAAGCACAAGAACGCCTCATCCTCAGGAGGCTGTTCTTCCCCTTGTACTGTTTATCATCAGCCCAAGAGGCAATCCACCACCACCACACTGGAGTAGGGTGTTACACCATGACGGTGGTCTGAACCAGTATAAATCTTGTGTCTTTGTGTTGCAAGTTCGTCGACTTCGTCCGCGAGATCTTAGAGAGCTAGGGCGTGGATCGATAGGGAGAAAGCCTTCGCGCGCACCCTAGTGTTCAAACCGTGAGGGTTTGTCGGAACCCGTGATCCGACATTTGGCGCACCAGGTAGGGGTGCGCTGAAGCTTCCTTCCGTCGCTCCATGCCCCGTTGCTCCGTCGTCTCCATGGCTGACGCGTGCCACGCTCGTGTTGAGCGTCGGGCTGCCCTCGTCGCCCACGTCGCTAAGACGGCTCCCGTCGGCGGGCCACCTCATCGTTCCCCATCACCTGCCACCAACGCCGCCACCGGCCCAGCGGGGAACGAGCAGCAAGCATCCTCGCTGCACCCCTCGGTGCGGTGAGACGGCCGCACCGCCACTCCATCGCTGACCCCGGCCGGTTCTTCTTCCCATGCACATCGCCCTCCCATGGACGCACGGGCCGCGCTCCTCATGGCGCATGAGCTCCTACGCTACTGCCCGGTCGACGACCTCTACGAGGACTGGCTCGAGGGCTCCCCTGCGTCGTCCCTCTCTCCGCCTCGCCCTCCGCTAGCTAGAGGCGACGTAGCTCACGGAGCGCCTCCACCACCTATGCCCCAAGACGGCGCCCTGGTGCCAAGACGCGCGGCTCCGCGACGCGACCCGCCGCGCCCCGCGCCCGCGCATGAGGAAAGAAGCTGTCAAGAAGTCCCTCGACTGCAAGAAAATGCTTCGCCGCTCCTCGCGCCGGGACCGGATGCTGCGGCAAGACCGCGCGCCACCTATAGCGGCAGGGCGCAGACCCCATCAAGACCAAGCTCCACCCCCAAGGCGGGCCCCGGTGACCACAGCCGGCTGCCGCGCTTTCACCCCTGAGCTGCATAGCGTCGCTTGGCCAGGCAAGTGCAAGCCGGATATGCCTCCTCGCTACAACGACATCCCCGACCCCACGGAGTTCTTGCAGCTCTATGAGCTGAGCATCGAAGCTGCCAACGGCGACGAGAAAGTCATGGCGAACTGGTTTCCCATTGCTCTCAAGGAGGGCGCCCGCTCCTGGCTCCTGAACCTGCCTCCAGGCTCAATTTCCTCCTGGGACGAAATGCGCAACCGCTTCATCGCCAACTTCTAGGGCACTCGTGACCGCCCCCCGGTTGCGGGCGACCTGCGTCGCATCAAGCAGCAACCAGGAGAGACCCTGCAGAAGTACATTCAGCGCTTCAATAGCGTACTGATCAAGATCCCCAAGGTGACCGACGAGGCCATCATCTCAGAATTCTCCGACGGTGTCCCGACGTCAAGATGAAGGAGGAGCTCGCCATCCACGAGGAGCTGTGCACGACCCTGGAGCTGTTCCGCATCGCGACCAAGTGTGCAAGAGCTGAGGAGGGGTGCCTCTCCCTCCTCGAGCTCCCTGCTATGGACCCGGAGGAGAAGAAAGCCAAGGCCAAGGACGTGAAGTGCAAGGGAGCAGCCGTGCTCGCAGCGGAACCAGACACCAAGCCTGCCAGAGACCAACCAGAGTCATCCAAGAGCAGCCGTCCATTCTACGCCTTCCACAACCAGAACACCCACAACACCAGTGAATGTCAAGAGCTCAGAGCCATTCGCGAAGGATGCTTCGGTCGACGCCCTGAGCCTGGCGACCAGGGCTATAGCCGAGGAGGACGTGGTGGCGGACGCTGGGATGACCGTCGCCCGCGCCAGGAGTGGCGCGACTGGCCTCACGAGGAACGCTGTCAGGATCAGCCTCGCGAGGGCGCTTGGAGGGATCAACCTCGTGAGGATCGTCCTCAAGGCAATGCTGGGCTCCCTCCGCTGCCGCCACCGCCAAGAAGGAATGATGAGCACCATCAGGACGAGGGGGCTGGGGTCTTCTAGGAACGGCGTGCTATCGCCTGCATCTTGGGCGGAGCCCAGGCCCTAGCCTCACAGCGTATCTTCAAGCAGTTTGCTCGTGAAGTGAATGCAGTCCTCCCCAAGCTCAAAGCCACATGCCCGCTCAGATAGTCCCAGTGCCCCATCACGTTCAGCTCAGCAGACTAGCTCAAGTGCGCGGCTACCGCTGGCGCCCTCCCGATGCTTTGCTCCCCAGTCATCAGCAACGTGCAAGTTACCAGGACCCTCATCGACGATGGCGCAGGGCTCAACGTCCTGTCCGTCGACATGTTCGACAGCCTCCAAGTGCCATATGACCAGCTTCAGCCCACCAATCCCTTCTCAGGAGTGACCAACGGTTCCACCACACCGATAGGGCAGGTCCGCCTCCCTTTCACCTTCGGGGAATGCAAGAACTATCGCACCGAGCTCGTCGACTTCGACGTCGCGCACATCCGCCTACCGTACAATGCCATCCTCGGGTATCCACCCCCGGCCAAGTTCATGGCGGTGACCCATCATGGCTACAATGTCCTTAAGATGCCCGGAAGCGGCGGGATCATCACGGTCCCATGTGAAGAAAGAGATGCGGTGTGCTCCCTCGAGCGTGCCTTCCCAGCTGCAGCAATCGATGACCCCGACAGCAAGGGCAAAGGCCCTCCTGAGGCCATCCCCAAGAAGAAGAAGCAGCTGGTACATGCAGGACCTCAGGAGGGTGGCGTCACAGTCGGACTCTTGTCAGGATCAGCGCCCCGCTCCAGGGGCGCCTCCCTCCAATACATAGGAAGGCGCGCCTGGTGCCCTCCTCGGGCAGGGCTCAGGGGCTTTCTTCTGGAAGGCCTCAGACCTTGCCCACATCACGAGGTAGGCGTCCAGTTGCTATGCTTGACGGTGCGTCTCAAGGAGTCGGTTGAAGACACTAACCCGGTAGGCGTCCAGTTGCTTCAAAAAGAAGTGATCAATACAATACATCAAGATAAGATTCGACCCAACTACTGCGCAGTTGGCCCGAATCTCAGGGGGTGCACCCGGTGGGTCCGCTGGCGCGCCCCATGAAGTAAAAGCAATAAAAGGGAAAGAAGAATGCAAAAGGAACTCATAAGAACGGCGCGCTCCAGGTCCCGCGTCGTCTCGACCTCGGCCTGGGCGAAGGCCTGGATCCGGTCCGCCGCCCTCGCAGGCACCGGGTCACGGTGAGGGAGTCCTGGATTAGGGGGTCTCCGGACAGCCAGACTATATCCTTTGGCCGGACTGTTGCACTTGAAGATACAAGATTGAATACTTCGTCCCGTGTCCGGATGGGACTCTCCTTGGCATGGAAGGCAAGCTTAGCAATACGGATATGTAGATCTCCTCCCTTGTAACCGACTCTGTGTAACCCTAGCCCCCTCCGGTGTCTATATAAACTGGAGGGTTTAGTCCGTAGGACAACAACAATCATACCATAGGTTAGCTTCTAGGGTTTAGCCTCTACGATCTCGTGGTAGATCAACTCTTGTAATAGTCATATCACCAAGATCAATCAAGCAGGACATAGGGTATTACCTCCATCAAGAGGGCCCGAACCTGGGTAAACATCGTGTCCCTTGCCTCCTATTACCATCTGCCTTAGACCCACAGTTCGGGACCCCCTACCCGAGATCCGCCGGTTTTGACACCGACATTGGTGCTTTCATGGAGAGTTCCACTGTGCCGTCACCATAAGGCTTGATGGCTCCTTCGATCATCGGTAACGATGTGGTCTAGGGTGAGGTTTTCCTCCCCGTAGAGATCTTCGTATTTGGCGGCTTCACACTACGGGCCAACTCGCTTGGCCATCTGGAGCAGATCGAGAGCTACGCCCCTGGCCATCAGGTCAGGTTCGGTAACTTAAACTACACTGCCGACATCCGCGGAGACTTGATTTTCGACGGATTTGAGCCCATGTCAGGTGCGGTGCAAATCACGACAAGCATGATTTAGCTCTGCCGTCGGACAGTGTTCGGGAGATCACACCTGCAACTACTCCGGCCTTCAATCCGGAGCAAATTGCGCCATCCGAGGACGGGTGGATAGACCCCGCGATGGAGGCCGCACTCTCAGTGGCGATAGAACCGGATACTGACTTCACCCCTTACGGGAGTCGTGTTGCCGAACCACTGGATTCATCTCTGGCCATAGACTCTGAGCCACCTACGTCCGTGCCTATCAAATCCGATTGGGCGCTGATCATGGAGTTGACCTCCGCGGATATCTTTCAGCACTCACCTTTCGGCGACGTGGCTCTCTCCTTGTCAGGAGAACCTTGGCCGAACTATGTCCGGCTAGAATGGGATGCGGACGACGAAGAAATTCGCTCCCCACCCACCACCCACTTAGTAGCCATTGTCGATGATTTAACCGACATGCTCGACTTCGACTTCGAAGACATCGAAGGTATGGACGACGATGCAGGAGACGAACAGGAACCACCGCCCATAGGGCGCTGGACTGCCACCTCATCATATGATATATACATGGTGGACACCCCCAAAGAAGGCAATGGCGACGACACAGTGGAGGATGACCCCTCCAAGAAGCAACCCAAGCGCCTGTCGGATTTCGGGTTCCGGCAGACCCTTAAGGTTCGAACACTGGGGTGCGCGCGGAAATCACGTCCTCAACCTCCCCGTCTCACAAAGATCTAAACTACTAAAGGAATCACACAAGAGACACAAGATTTATACTGGTTTGGGCCACCATTGTGGTGTAATACCCTACTCCAGTGTGTGGTGGATGGATTGCCTCTTGGGGCTGATGAGGATGAACACTACAAGGAAGAACAGCCTCGCGAGGGTCTGTTCTTGGCTGGGGTGATGAACCGCTGGGAGGAGTTCAGTCACCTCTCTCTCTCTCTACTTGCCAGCCGGATCCACACGCCGGACTGAACCCCTCTATTTTGTGTCCCTTCCTACCAAAACCGAACCCTCTACTACGTGGGTGGCTGGTCCCTATTTATAGAGGCCCTGGTCCTCTTCCCAAATATCGAGCGGGAAGGGAGCCAACAATGGCGGGCTAATTTGAAGGGGGACAGCAAGTACTCTTATCCTGACTAAAGGCGGTCTTCGCCTGCGAAAGACTCTGCGGTGACGCCGTGCTGGGCTCCATGGTGACCTCCGTCTTGTAGTCCGCTTGGTCCTGGTCTTGTTGCACCGAAATGGCAACCTTTGCCTGATGCCTCGGTACTCCGCGACTGCGCTTGCCCCCTTTGCACCAAAGAGGAAAGAAGGACGCTGCGCGCGCTGGCGCCCGCCTAGCACCCTCGATCGTCATGGCTTGCGTCACGGGCACCTCGCGAGGTACCCCGCCTTGATATCTCCGTCTCCTCGCGAGCCAGTCTGAGGAGGCTGCGCCTGAGGATGCGTCTTGTCGTCCGCCTCGCGAGGCTTGGCCCCTCGCGAGGGTCTTGAGTCTTGTGTTGGTGAAGATGGGCCATGTTGGGCCCCCACTTGAGCCGCGCCGCCATGCAAGTCTGGGGACCCCCGTTCCCAGAACGCTGACAGTAGCCCCCGGGCCCAAGGCGCGCATGGGCTTGGCCGTGCCGAGAGGCGAAAGGGCAAGGGCGAAGCGCCGCGGGCCCTAACAGCCTGCGGCCTTGGGCGCCGCATGGCGGTTGATGGGACGTGGGTGGCACTGTTCCCCCCACGCCCCCTTATTCTGCACCTTGTCAGGCGGACTTGTGGTTGCACACAGCTGCTCCTCTTCTTGTTGCTTGAACGTCTCCTGCCCTTCCTTCCTTCGCATGCCGGCTCCCGCCTCCAATCCAATCTCAAATCTTCCCCCTCCTTCCCATCGCCATGACTCCGACGAGGAAAGAGAGAGAGGAGAAATCCGCGCCTCTGTCTTGTGTGCCGCCAACGGGGGGCCCCGCCGCCGGCCAGTCGACCGTACTCAACCAAGAGTGCCTAGGCAGGGACAGCTTGGCCCTGGCCTCCGTCTTCAACGAATGCGGGAGAACGACGGCTTGGCCCGCGTCCTACTACTCCATCAACAGGATAGCAACCGAGGTTCCATGTCTCACCGACGCCTTGTGGGCGGGTCTGGTTCCCCCCTTCTCCGATTTCGTCAACGCCGTGCTCTCCCATTATCAGATCCACTTGATGCATCTAAGTCCTAAGTCCATCAACCTTCTTTCGGTCTTCGCCTTCGTTTGCGAAGCCATGGTGGGCAACCCTCCTTCGGTTGCCTTGCTGTGCCACTTCTTCTCACTGCGTCTTGTCGACCCTTCCCAACGCTGGGCATGCGTGAGCTTTGCTGCCGAGCCTGCGACCGAGGCCTCTGGGATTGACTTCAAACTCCCTCAGCCCGTGGTTGGGTTCCGCGAGCGGTGGTTGTACATGGACGCAGGGGTACCCAGCCCCCTGCTATCGGAGCCGACCTGGCCTGCTGTCCCCAATTCGGGTTGGGGCCAGGAGACGCTCAAGAGCCCCCGGCTCGTCTTCGTCTAGAGCCGCTTCACGCTCCTGAGGAAGCTTGGCGTGACAGTGCCCAAAGTGGTGAAGGAGTTTCTGCTGTGCCATGTCGCTCCCCTGCAGCGCCACTTTCGCTGGATGTGGGCCTTCCGTGGGCGCGAGGATAACATGAGGCTCCAGGAGGAGGACCTGGCTCCGGCGGTGCTGAAGTTGACGCTCCTGACCCTAGCCGGCGACCTCAACCCCGGCAACGTCCGGTAGGGAGGGGCTTTGTTGTATCTCTGCCAGAGCAGGGCCGACTTCATGAAGCAGATGCCCGTCTTCGATGAATGGGGACTGCGCCCGGCCGGCCTCCAGGGACCTCGCAAGAACCCGATGGTGGTGACTGCCCTTCCAACTGATCATGGCGGCTCCTCCTCAAGTGGCGGAGCAGGGAGGCAGGAGGCGCCTGAGGCCGAGGGTGCCCCTGATGAGGTGGCAGCGCTGGGTGGCGCTCGCGAGGGGACAGCTCCCGAGGCCCGTGCCGCTGTGGCTGAAGGTGGCGAGCAGCCGCTCCCGGCGCCCGGGGCTGAGACCTTGGAGGCCCTAGCTGCGTATTCCGGCGGGGCAATGGAAGGCATGCGCCGGGCAGGCGCCCCTGACGCAGGCCGCTCTGATGCTCCGTCCTCGCGGCAGGATGATTCTTGCGCTCTTCTCTTGGGCCGCTTTCGTGTGGACTTTGAGGCCCTCCGGAGGAAGAGGGAGGCCCTAGGGGATGACTTCTCTTGTCGCGCGCTGAAGCGCGGGAAGTTCTTCGCCACTGACGAGTAAGTCCTCCTTCTCTCTGGCTCCTGATCCCCTTGCCGCTTCCGCTGATCCTTGTTTCGCAGGCCCCTCCCGACTGAGCTCGCGGAAGTCGCTGGGGTGCCGCCTCATTTGGCTTCGCCTCCTCTACTGTCTTCAAATGCTCCGAGCAGCTCTGCCCTGGTGGTGAGGGCGTCTGAAGGGGCGGACCATCCCGAGGTGCACCACGGCCCATCGTTCCCCGCGATTTTCCTTCGCGGGCCCTCTCAGGGTATAGCCAGCCTGCCGTGGGTTTCTCGTCTGGTCGGGGACTGCGACTGGCTGAGGCGCCTCCTGCGCCCCTCATCCGGGGACGGGCTAGCCCTAGGCCGGGCTTCCGGTGTGACGCGCCCGGCCATCGCGAGGGCGCCAGCCCCCAGCCCCCTGCCCGGAGGAGGAACAATGATTCGTGGCCCCCGGCGCTTGCTTGGGGCGGACGACAGTGTGGAAGATGTGCTTGAGCGTGCCCGGGAGCGCCGTGCCCGCCGCCAAGGGTTCCTTCGAAGAGCGGCCGATGCAGTGAACTTGCTTGGGGAGGAGCTCGCTGACAAAGACGCGCGCCTGGAGGCCGAGGGCCTGCGCCTGGCTGTAGGGAGGCGCGAGCTGGAGGCCGCCATCGCCCTCGCGCGCCGTCAGCGGGATCTTGATGATGAAGAGGCGAAGGCGTCGCTGGAGGCCTCTCGAGCGGCCCAATCCCAGACCGTCGAGGAGGCCCGGAGGGCTGATCGATGGCGAGAGGCAGCGGAGGAGCGGGCTCGTGAGCTCCTGGCCCGGTGCCACTCGCTGGAGGAGCAAGCGGAGCTGCGTGAGCTGGCCCTTGTGTCGATGTGGGTGGCCTCCGGTGACCCAGCCGAGCTCCAGAGGCGCGAAGAAGTGTTGACGCTGGAAGCCGATGAATGCACTCGCGAGTATGAGCGGCTGGAGACGAGGGAGCGCCTAGTGACGCAGGCAGAAGATGATGTCGCCGTGCGGGAAGCGCGTGTCCTGGAGGAGGTTTGTCGTCGGGTGGCGACGGCGCGCCAAGGCCTCGAGCGAGAGTTCGAGGGGAAGCTGGGGATGATCTGGGCCGAAGCCGAGGGCAGAACCGCAGCCCTGAGGGCCCAACGCGACGAGGCGACGCGGCTGGTCGACGCCTCCCGGGCCGCCCTCGAGGCAGCGCAAAAGGAGCTGGCTGCCTCCCAGGCCGAGGTGCTCCGTCTTCGCCAGCGGATGGAAGAGGATGAGGCCGTCGTGCACCAGAACGGCGACGAAATACGCCAGCGGCGGGTTCTGGAGCACGCGCACGGCCCCATGCTCACCACGCTCAGGGTGAGGGCTAACGCAGCCTTGGGCAACATCTGCGAGGCAACCGTCGGCGAGCCGCACACGATCAACTATGCCGGCAACCTGCAGTTCATCACCGCCGTGGTAACGCAGCTGGAGGCTCGATCGGCCAGGGCCGACAGGTTGGTGGAGGAGAGGAGCCGTGCCCTGCTCGGGCACGCCTTTTCCTGCGTCTTCAGTCACCTCCGGAACATGGATCCCCACTTCGAATTTGACGCCGCCATCTCCCCAGGTCCCCAGGCTGTCCGGGGCGACCTGGCGGAATGGGTGGAGAACAACGTGGATGCTCTCGTCCGGGCCTTCACTTCGGACGACGATGATGTGGTCGTGGCTGCCGACGAAGGCGGCATGGTGGATGGCCCCGACGCCGCTGGTGGTGGCGCAGACGACGAGGGTGGATTCAGTGATGCCAGCGACAGCTCGGGAGGCGCCCCCGAGGATGTGTTTAGGGATTTGTCAGACTGACCATGTACTTCTCCTGTCTTTTACCCTGCATGAATAGAACTCAGGTGTTTGGCCTGACGGTCGTGAGAGCATTTTGGGAGGGGAAGCCCCTCATGTAAAAACCTGTGTCCAGCGTATCAATAGTAGTCAAATCGTGTGCGCGCCTGATGGTGGGCTAGTTTACCTTTGCCCCACGCCGGCCCCGAGGCGGTCTGCAAGAGGGCGCGACGCCTTGGGAGCTCTCTAGTTGGGTCCTCAGGATGTGAGATCGTTGCTGGTGAAAAACTTGACTGTCACACCCTAGCTAGCTTATGCATTAGAGTGTGCATCATGTTTACCTTCATCAGAAATTGAAATGGGGAAAGCAGAACCCCCAGCACCCCCCCCCCCTGAAATCAACTAGGGTTTACTAAAAATAAATTCAATGAACCTGAAATGCCCTTCAAATATGTTCACCCTCTTTGCCTTGGGTTAGAACCCTTGGGAAAAATGGTGCATATAATTTTAGGTCAACAAAAGGGGCATTGACTTAATTCATAAATATTTGAATTTGGGCATTTAAAATACTATTATATAATTCAAATGCTCAAATAATGTTGGAACTATTTTTGGGCCACTGAAATATTTCAGAAAGTGTCCATAAATATTTTCAGGATTTTATAAAATGATTTAGTATTTAATCTAAATCAAAACAGAATAACAAAAATACAAAAACAGAATAAAATTTGAAAAGAGAGAGAGAGTAGGCCAGTGGGCCACTTACCTGGCCCAGCGCCAGGCCACCAGCGGCCCAGCCCACCAGGCCGATGCCAGTCGTCCCCTAGCTCCTGCCAGGAGGACGAAGGGCGTGTGCCCGTGGTGCGCCAGCACGCGCACGGCCACCGACGGCCACCTCCTGCTTCGGCCGCCTCCCCGACGTCGCTTTGGACGCCACGCATCCCCCCCTGACCCCTCGCTCACTCTCTTCCATCCTCATCCCCTCCTCTGCTCTCTCTCCCACGCAACCGCCATGAGCCCGAGAGCGCCGACGAGGACCACCACGGCCACCGCCTCCCCCTCGCTTCCCTGACCAGCTTAGAGGCTCCGCCTCGACCCCGTCTTCCTTCTCACCGAACCACGCCCCGCCGGAAGCCCTGCGTCGTCGAATTCAAGCTCTTCTTCAAGCTTCGGCACCGACGAACGCCGCCGTCGATCCGCTTGCTCCAGTGCCTCCCCGAGCTTCCCGAGGCCACCGCTGCAACTGCTGTGAGCTCCTGTGTCGTTTCCCCCTCTCCCCTGGCTCGATTTCTTCCTCTAACACCGATGCCCGTCGGAACCGAGAGCTCTTCGCCGCCGGCCATGCCGCCACCGTGACCACAGCCGTGCAAGCTCACTCCCGAGCACGGCAACGTGCTCCACACCTCACCAGGAGCACGTGGAACCCATCAGCTTCCCCTCCCGTGCACCACAACGCCGATCCGCTCAACTCCCGAACTCCGGCCGCCGCGCAAGTTGCCGCCGCCGTCGTTTTAGGCCACTAGGGCTGCTGCCGTGTGCACAGATAGATGCGGGCGAGTCCCAGCTCCGCGTAGATGCCCTCCGCTGGCCATTTGGTCACCGGAGGAGGATTTCCGAGCCCCTCCGCCGTCTCTGGCCTTGCCGGCGACGTGCCGGGGTCAACTCCGGCGTGTTTTGACCCCGGGTCGGCTGGGTTGACTCCCCCCTGACTCACTGACGTGTGGGCCCAGGCGCCTGCCTAATTACCATTAGTTAATTAGAGTTAATAAAAATTAGCTAATTAGTGAGCCACTGACATGCGGGCCCCGCCCGGCTAACCAAGTTAGTTAGGGTTAACTAACTTAGTTAGTTGATTGTGTCACTGACCAGTGGACCCCACTGGTCAGGTTTGACCTGGAGGCGCCAGTTGACCTGCTGACATCAGGGTGATGTCATGCTGACGCAATAACTCTTTTTCTGGATTTAATTTTATATAGAAAATTCCAGAAAATTGCCTAAGCTTCAAAAATTCATAGAAATTCAACCATAACTCCAAATGAGACAAATTATATATGAAAAATTATCAGAAAAATTCAAGGAATCCATCTGTACCATTTTCATGCATGTTTGAACAATGCTTGTCCTCTGTTTTGGACAAAACAAATAAAGGGCATTTAAATAATCATATATGGGGTTGGAATTTGAACCTTGTACTCAAACCAACTCCATTTAAATCATAGCAAGTTGCATAAGCTCAAGACACATCCATATTGCCATGTCATAGCATGCATCATATTCGTGGTAGGTTCTGCCTCCGAGGATATTCACGAGTATCCAACTGAAGGGCAGTATCCCGTTACCACTCCATCAGGCAAGCAACCATTGATCATTCCGATACAACCCATGTTCTTGCTCCTGCTCTTGTTTACTGCATTAAGACAACACGATTCAAACTGCTGTGTGCTACGGTAGTTGAACCCTTATCCTCTGCATGACCTGTCATTGCCACAGTAACTAGATGAAACCCACTAGCATGTGTAGGAGTTGATTGAGCCATGTTTTGTGATTCCTACCTTGCTATGCCTGCTATGCTTAGAGTTGTGTCAGGTCTGGTTCATCTGGGGGATGGGCTAGAGTGAAATGCTTGTGCCAGTAATATGTGGGATGTGTTGAACATGTTTTGGTAAAGGTATCGATGAGAGGCCATGTAGGAGTACATGGTGGGTTGTTTCATTGAAGCCGTCCCTAAGAACTGAGTTCTGTATGCGTGAATTAAGATTCAGCTACTACCACACATTGGGCCCTGAAATATGACCCCGCTCGACTTACCGACCCCTCTTGCCTCAGTCCAGGAGTTGCAACTAGTTTCTGGTGTTTGTAGGATATGTGTTGGCGGCCGTGCGTAGCACTGACCCTAGGGTGGGCTATGTTGCGGTAGATACACCGTGGCACGGTGTACCGAGTCACCCGTTTGGTGTCTCGGGAACCCTGTTCACATCGTTCGGGGCCGTTGAGGACACCCCGGCCGGATTTCCTTGCGGATGGAACCTGAATCGGCGATGACCCTGGACTAGAGACTTGTGAGGTTAGTCAGGTCGTGGTCTACACCCACGTCGGTTTTCGCTTGAAGTCTGCCGAGCACATTTCGTGTGCAGACGCTAAGTGGTGGAAACATGTGTGACGAAGTACACCCCTGCAGGGTATAAAACTATTCGAATAGCCGTGTCCGCGGTAAAGGACTACTTGGTTGCATATACAGTTCATAGACAAGTTAATGGATACTACTAAAAGACTCAAGATAAGTGTGAGTACCGAGGATGGCTCCCTCGCAGGATACGAGGGAGGATCCACGGTGGAGTATTGTGATGGTGAGTAGTGGACTCGTGTGCGAAAACTGTTTTGCTAAAAGATTCCGTAGGATAGCTTAGCCAAGAGTCAAAGCTGGCTTGCTGCATAAACCCCACCACCTTCTTGAGAATGAGCATGTACAGTAGGTTCTGATGTAAGACTTGCTAAGTACCTTTGTACTCATGTTTGCTTATTTATTTTTTTCAGACGACAACACTGCCCCCTCCGATGGGTTTTACGTAGACCTTGACATCGACGAGTGACTAGCCACCCAGGTGGTGATCCAGGCCATGGAGGGCCCTATGTAGATAGACAGGCTTCGAGAAGCCTTCTTTCTTTCTAGAGTCTGTACTCAGACTAGTTGCTTCCGCATGTGCTTGTATGACTGTATGACTTGAGTGTCGGGTCATGTGACCCCTACCTATATGGATATGTTATGTATGGCTCCCTAGAGCCTTTAAATAAAGTACTTGAGTTGTAGAGTTTTGTTGTGATGCCATGTTGTATGTACTCATATCGGGCATATTGTGTGTATGTTTGAAATGCTTGGTATGAGTGGGATCCGACAATCTAGTTGTTTGTCCTTCGCAGCCTTTCTTATGGGGAAATGTAGTCTAGTGCTCCTCGAGCCATAGTAGTCCGCTACAGCCCGGTTCACCGGAGTCCTGCTAGCCCAGCACTACTGTTCAGGACACTTGACTGGCCGGCATGTGTTTCACTTCGTCCCTATGTCTGTCCCTTCGGGGAAATGTCACGCGGTGATCTCCGGAGTCCTGTCTAGCCTGCTACAGCCCGGGATCCCCCGGAGTCCTGTTAGCCCAGTGCTACAGCCCGGAATCACTCGTTGATGACCGACATGTTCGTTGTGATTCATGTATGCCTGTCTCCATAGGTCTGTGCCGCTTTGGATTCACGACTAGCCATGTCGGCCCGGGTTCTCGGTCATATGGATGCTAGCGACATTGTCATATACGCGAGCCAAAAGGCGCAAAGGGTCCCGGTCCATGGTAAGGCGATACCCGTGGGATACCGTGCGTGAGGCCGCAAAGTGATATGAGGTGTTACCGGCTAGATCGATGTGGCTTAGAATCGGGGTCCTGACATTGACAGGCGTTGGCCTTCTTCACAGGCTGTGGGCCTTCTCCTTAGCGTAATGACTTCACAGGCATTCGCCTTCTTCACAGGCTCTGGGCCTTTTCCGTAGCACGAGGGCTTCACAGGAACTCGCCTTGCTTCACAGGCTCCGGGCCTTTTCCTTAGCACGAGGGCTTCACAGGCACTCGCCTTGCTTCACAGGCTCCGGGCCTTTTCCTTAGTGGGAGGGCTTCACAGGCACTCGCCTTGCTTCACAGGCTCCGGGCCTTTTCCTTAGCGCGAGGGCTTCACAGGCACTCGCCTTGCTTCACAGGCTCCGGGCCTTTTCCTTAGCGCGAGGGCTTCACAGGCACTCGCCTTGCTTCACAGGCTCCGAGCCTTTTCCTTAGTGTCAGGGCTTCACAGGCACTCACCTTGCTTCACAGGCTCCGGGCCTTTTCCTTAGCGTGAGGGCTTCACAGGCACTCACCTTGCTTCACAGGCTCCGGGCCTTTTCCTTGGCGTGAGGGCTTCACAGGCACTCGCCTTGCTTCACAGGCTCTGGCCTTTTTAAATAGGACAACCTCCGCAGGCACCCGGAAATCCTCCCGAGGGGGAGGGGTAACAACGGCAGTCTGGGTTGCGCACGAGCCAGGCCTGACCCGACTCGCGAGGGGCTCGCGAGGGGAGGCAGCTGTGATGGAGCGGTAACCAAAACGCGAGAAACGGCTCGAGCAAGAATAAGCACCCCTTCCCTGAACACACGCAAATCTCAAATTCGAATCCAACTTAAATCCAGCAGGGGAAAGCAATAGCCAAAGGGAAAGGCAATGAAAAGCAGACAAAAAGCCGCGTCCGGCACCTAATCTAGTCTTGGACGTCTTCTCACCAGCGCGGAGCTAAGTGCTATCCACTGGGCGTGGGAGGGAGCCCCAGGGCCTGAGGCCGGCACCCCTGAGACTCCGGGGCGTGTACAGCCCCACTCATTATTACGTGAGAGTGTCACGGGGTGGCGAGCTTCACAGGCACTGGGCCTTCTTCACAGGTACTGGCCTTGCTTCATATCACCAGACGAGGGCCCCGCCTTGCGCGACACTCTAGTGCCATCAGCAACGACCGGAACCCAGGACGCCGCCCGATGGGGTAGAGTGGTCACCAGCGGTTCCCCCGACGACCACGGGTCCTCTACCAGGGGCAGGCCCTAAGGCACCTCCCCAGCAAAGGGCCTACCTCCTGAGGACGCCTTGCTCCGAACGCCATGGTGGTGATGTAGGATTTCGACCCCTCTCCCGCAGCCCCCTGTGCCCTCCTCCCGAGGGGTAGGAGACTGTGGGAGCGGGGCAGCTGCTTGCCGCGGCGACCTGCACCTCCTGCGATCCATGGTTAGCATATACCTGCCCCTGAAGAGTTAGCGGTGCCCGATAGTTGTTGCCTCCAGCGTGGCCAGGGGTTCGTCCATGGGCTCCTGGAAGGGCTCGGCTTCCACTGCCTCGTCCCCCCAGCTCGGGCCGAGGAGCGAGCCTTGCCTGCTCTCGCGAGGGTGTCCTTGGTCCAGCATGAGGGGCAAGTATTCCTCCGTCGCCGTCATCCCGAATGCCACGCCGTGATGCCCCGCATGCCACGCGGTCCCACCTGCCGTGTCTACTGCGGGGTGGCAGCACGGCAGCCCTCCGGGGCCGCGGGTCGTGTCGAGTCCTTCTTCTTCGCGGGCCAGGGGCGGAGGCAGCGCCGCCGCCGGTCCGGTGCTGACGGCTTCGCTGCCGTCGGAGTAGCCTTGGAGTCCGCGGATGCGCGCGGAGCCCCCCCACGGGCCGCCCTGGGCTTGAGATGGGAGCTGGGTGGAGAAGGGGTGAGCCCCCGAGGCGGCGAAGCCCAGGAGCTCCGCCACCCGCTCTAGCAGCACGTCATAGCCACCCTCCAGCTGTCTGCACCGCAACAGCTCCCGGGCCACCGTGAGTGCGGCCCTTGAATTCGCCCGCTCTCGGCGGGTGTACGACGTCGTGGTTGCGGCGTGATTGGAGGCCCTTGCCGCCGACCGCGCCTGCCGCGGTGTGAGGGTCACGGAAGCCTGTCCGCGTCGCCCGCAGCCCGCAGCGCCCTGCGGGCCGCGAGCTGCCTAGGGCGCGGGGCCGCCTGAGGTGGGCGGGTCCCGCAGGCGGGCCACACTGCCCATGGACCTTGGTTGCCCGCCTGGTCACCGGACAAGGTGATGACGATGCGACGGGAGGCGGAGCGGAGTGGTGGAAGACAGATGCCGGTGCACCCCTACCTGGCGTGCCAAATGTCGGATTTCGGGTTCCGGCAGACCCTTAAGGTTCGAGCACTGGGGTGCACGCGGAAATCATGTCCTCAACCTCCCCGTCTCACAAAGATCTAAACTACTAAAGGAATCACACAAGAGACACAAGATTTATACTGGTTCGGGCCACCATTGTCGTGTAATACCCTACTCCAGTGTGTGGTGGATGGATTGCCTCTTGGGGCTGATGAGGATGAACACTACAAGGAAGAACAGCCTTGCAAGGGTCTGTTCTTGGCTGGGGTGATGAACCGCTGGGAGGAGTTCAGTCACCTCTCTCTCTCTCTCTCTCTCTCTCTCTCTCTCTCTACTTGCCAGCCGGATCCACACGCCGGACCGAACCCCTCTACTCTATGTCCCTTCCTACCAAAACTGAACCCTCTACTATGTGGGTGGCCGGTCCCTATTTATAGAGGCCCTGGTCCTCTTCCCAAATATCGAGCGGGAAGGGAGCCAACAATGGCGGGCTAATTTGAAGGGGGGGGGGCAGCAAGTACTCTTATCCTGACTAAAGGCGGTCTTCGCCTGCGAAAGACTCTGCGGTGACGCCGTGCTGGGCTCCATGGTGACCTCCGTCTCTTAGTCCGCTTGGTCCTGGTCTTGTTGCACCGAAATGGCAACCTTTGCCTGATGCCTCGGTACTCCGCGGCTGCGCTTGCCCCCTTTGCACCAAAGAGGAAAGAAGGACGCTGCGCATGCTGGCGCCCGCCTGGCACCCTCGATCGTCATGGCTTGCGTCACGGGCACCTCGTGAGGTACCCCGCCTTGATATCTCCGTCTCCTCGCGTGCCAGCCTGAGGAGGCTGTGCCTGAGGATGCGTCGTGTCGTCTGCCTCGCGAGGGTCTTGAGTCTTGTGTTGGTGAAGATGGGCCATGTTGGGCCCCCACTTGAGCCGCGCCGCAGGCCGCAGACAGGCAAGTCTGGGGACCCCCGTTCCCAGAATGCCGACAGCGCCGGCGTCAGCGGCACCGTTCTAAGTCCCGCCATAGCAAAAGTAGTGATACCAGCATAAGAGACAATAACACTCTAGATAGTGCCGAAGACGATAACAATCCCCTCTAGCACAATTTAGAATGGAAGGGTGAACAAGCTAGCCCTCCAGAGCGGGCAACAGATGGAGAATTGGAGGAGGACAATTACATGCCTCCCTCCGAAGACGAGGTGAGCCTCAGCGACGAAGAATTTATCGTGCCTGAGGATCCCATCGAGCAGGAGCGCTTCAAGTGCTGGCTTATAGCTACAACAAATAGCTTGAAGAAAAAGCAACAGTAGCTTCGAGCTGATCAAGATTTGCTAGCAGACAGATGGACCGAAGTCCTTGTGGCCGAGGGATACAAACTCGAGCGCCCAAACAAGAGTTATCTCGAGGAGGAAGCATTGAAACCCACATCACCAGCGTATGATGCGGCTGACGGGCCACCTCGTGGCCGAGACAGAGAGGTATTTCAGCCCGAAGTCCAGCCCGCACCCTGCCGCCAATCAAACAAAAATACCAAGGCCCGGGGCAACACGCGGGACCTGCGAGACGTATTGGAAAGTAGGGCAAAACATGCAAGGTCGATATACGGGTCACGGGTACACGCGCCAACGCGGGACGATGACCCTCACGCCGGATACACTAAAAGTAAATCCGGCCGGGCCGAATACAGCAGACAAGACTCATATGAACTGCGTCGTGATATAGCCCGGCACAGAGGCGCCACACACCCCCTATGCTTCACGAATGAAGTTATGGATCACGAATTCTCAGAGGGTTTTAAACCCGTAAATATCGAATTGTATGATGGTACAACAGATCCCGCTGTATGGATTGAGGATTTCCTCCTCCACATCCACATGGCTCGTGGTGACGATCTACGTGCCATCAAGTACCTCCCACTAAAACTCAAAGGACCAGCTCGACATTGGCTGAATAGCTTGCCAGCAGACTCCGTCGGCAGTTGGGAGGATTTGGAAGATGCATTCCTTGACAACTTCCAGGGCACTTATGTGCGACCACCGGATGCTGATGACCTGAGCCATATAACTCAGCAGCCAGGGGAATTGGCCAGACAATTTTGGACACAGTTCCTAACTAAGAAAAGCCAAATTTTCGACTGTCCGGATGCAGAGGCCTTAGCGGCATTCAAGCATAACATCTGTGACGAGTGGCTCACCCGGCACCTCGGCCAGGAGAAGCCGAAGTCTATGGCAGCCCTCACGACACTCATGACCTGCTTTTGCGCGGGCGAGGATAGCTGGCTGGCTCGCAGCAACAACACATCAAGGAATCCGAGCACATCGGATACTAAAGATGCCCATGGCAGACCATGTCATAACAGACAAAAATGCCACAACAATGGCGATAACGCCGATGATACGATAGTCAATGCCGGATTCAGAGGCTCTAGATCCGGTCAGCGGAAAAAGCCATTCAAAAGAAGTACTCCAGGCTCATCCAGTTTGGATCGCATACTTGATCGCTCGTGTCAAATCCACGGAACCCCCGATAAGCCAGCCAATCACAGAGAATGCTGGGTGTTCAAGCAGGCCGGCAAGTTGAATGCCGAACGGACAAGGGGCTGCATAGTGATGACGAGGAGGAGCCCCGGCCGCGGAACACGGGAGGACAGAAGAGGCTCCCCCACAAGTGAAGACGGTGAACATGATATGCGCAACCCACATTTCCAAACGGGAACGGAAGTGGGCACTAAGGGATGTCTATGCGATAGAGCCCGTCGCCCCAAAGTTCAACCCATGGTCCTCTTGTCCGATCACCTTCGATCACAGGGACTACCCCACTAGTATCCGTCATGGCGGATCCGCCGCTGTAAGTGCATCTAGTGCCACCCCTAGTTGGTTTTGGAGTATTGACGACAAACCTAGTTGAGAGACTAATGTGTTTGTGAGAATTGCAGAATAACACAGGTAGAAGTCCCTCTTTGATTCGGTTTAGCTACCAGAGATGACCCCCAAAAATGTATGAAGATATTGAAGACAATGGTGGTTCATGAAGACATTCATGTCGAAGACAATGACATATGAAGACTCCCCATGAAGCTTTTGGGACTCGAAGACTTAGATCCTTCGTAGCTTTACTTTATTCATGTTGTGTCATAGGAACCACCGTACTGTTAAGTGGGGTCCAAGAAAACCAGTCAGGATGACTGAAGTGATGCCTAATTCAAATCCTATGTCTTCAAGTGAAGACAATGAGAGAAAAATCTTGTCCAGAGTCAGACAAGTCAGCTTTACGTGCAGCCCAAGTAAAGTTGCCGCGAGAGTTCAAAATCCGACCATTAGTACACGTGTCAGTTCCTTAGTGACCCAGGGTCATTTCGGACAAATCAGGTCAGGGTTGCCAAGTGGCTATATATAGCCCACCCCCCACAACCATAAACGGTTGGCTGTTCAGATTTCAGTGCACGGCTTTTGTCGTTTGAGAGCAACCCACCTCGAAGCCTTTGAGAGAAAATCCCTAGCGAGGAGAAAAGCCCTAACCACCCAGAGCCAGAGTAAATTGGGCATCACTTAAGTCTTCTTGTCTGTGTGATCTGAAGACTTATTACACTTGAGGACTGTGCATCCTCCAGACGGTTAGGCGTCGCGTTCTGAGCATCCAAGAGTAATTGTGGATTGCCGGTGAACGAAGTCTGTGAAGGTTCGGGAGTCTACCTTGAAGACTTACCTGAGTGATTGGGCGAGGTCTGTGTGACCTTAGCTCAAGGAGAATACGGCGAGGACTGGGTGTCTTGGACTAAGTGTCCTTGACTGGGTGTCCAGGACTGTGTGTCCTTTGGTTTGAATACCTAGCCGCTCCAACCAGACGTACAGTTGTCACAGCAACTGGAACTGGTCCAACAAATCATTGTCTTCAACGTGTCACTGGTTTCATCTTCACTTCCCTTCAACTTACTCTTATTCATTGAGAAGCCATTGCATGCTTGCTCTATCCTTTGTCTTCGCAACATAACTGTATGATTTGATTGGCTTCATAACTTCTTCCTACCTGATCCTAATTACACTGAAGCTATTGTTGCTGTGCTTTCACTCTATTGAATACTTGACCTTAGCTTACTTGTGTAATCTAACTTCCGCTGCATAATGATAGGCATATCTTCACTGTTTGTCTTCATAACTTCCACGTTTTGAAGACTTTCAAAAAAAATCGCCTATTCACCCCCCTCTAGTCGATATAACGCACTTTCAATTGGTATCAGAGCAAGGTGCTCCCTTGTTCTGTGTGATTCGGTTTAACCACCTGGAGTTTTAGCTATGTCGACTGCAGGGATAATCAAAGTCTCCGCTGCGTGCCCCGTCTTCGATGGAACTGAATATCCCTACTGGAAGAATAAGATGCGCATGCATCTTGAAGCCATTGACGTCGACCTATGGTATGTCGTCGAGAACGGCGTTCCCAAGGCTGGAGAAGGTGTCACTGCTGCTGATGTCAAGAAGTTCACTCAACTGGACTCTACTGCCAAGAATATTATCTGTGGTCATCTGACCAAGGGACAGTACGGCCGTGTGAGTGCCTTGAAGACATCCAAGCTGGTCTGGGACTGGCTCTCAAAGGTCAATGAAGGCGTCTCAACCCAGAGAGATCAGAGAATCAGTGTTCTTCGCAATCTCTTCAACCGCTTCAAGCGAAATGACAATGAGAATGTCCAGCACACATTTGACCGGCTCACTGACATCACAAATGAGCTTCAAGCCCTCGGCGCCACTGAGATCACCAAACATGAAATTGTCAAGACGCTGCTGAGATCACTTGACAGTTCATTTGACATCCTAGCCCTGATGATTCAAGAACGTCCAGACTTCAAGACACTCGATCCGTCTGACATACTTGAGAGGCTCAACACACATGAGTTTCAGCTTTCTGAGAAAAGAGATATCTACGGTCCAAACTATGGGCGAACTCGTGCATTGAAGGCAAAAGCTGTGTCATCATCTGAAGAAGAATCTGACAGCAGTTCTGATGATCCTGAAGACATTGGAAGGGAACTTGCTATGCTTGTGAAGAAGTTCCAGAAATTCACCAAGAAGAAAGGCTTCAGAAAGTCTTCACGATCAAGCTCAAGGAATGATGAAGCGTCTGCGCATGACCACAAGAAGAAAACATGTCACAAGTGCAAGAAAATTGGACACTTCATCTCTGAGTGTCCACAGTGGCAAAATGAGAACAGAAAGAAGAAGAAGAGCAAGGAAATGACTCTGACGATAAGAAGACGAAGAAATACTCAAAGTCTTCGTCCAAGTCTTCCTCAAATTCTTCATCACACAAGAAGAGGTCATCTGGCAAGGCTCGTGCATTTGTTGGCAAGGAAATGGATTCAGAGGAGGAGTCTTCGTCTGAGGAGGCAGAGGTGGAGTCTGAGGAGGAATCTGATTCTGGCATTGCGAGTCTGGCTACTGCCTATGTTGCCAAGTCCATCTTCAACACTGAAGACAATGACTTCATCACCAGCACCGACGCTAATGACGAGGACGACTCCACTCCCACCTACTGCTTCATGGCCCGTGGTGCCAAGGTAACCAAACGCACTACTCACTATCAAACATCCAGTGACGATGACTCTGATTGTGATTCGAAACCTAGCTACAAAACTCTTGCTAAAATTGCAACTGAACAACAAAAGGATATGGAACACATTCAAAAGCTGTTAGAAAGAAGCGATGATCTGTTGGGTGCTGAAATGACTCGTTCTGAATCCTTAATTGAAGACATAAAAAATCTTCACATTAAGTATCAGGAACTTGAAGATCGTCTTGAGACTCTCTCAACTACTCATGAAAAGCTCTCCTATGATTATCTTCAAAGGAAGCAAGATATTGAGAAGTTGAGAGCGGATCATGAAGATCTTCAAAAAGAAAACGAGTCACTTCGAGCCGAACAGATCAGTTCCGCTCCAGAAGGATTTGAACCACCATGCCTTAAATGCATTGAGCATGATAATGCTGTTTCTGTTGCTGAATGTTCCACTGCTACTGCTGTTGAAATATCTTCAACTGTTGAAGTGGTAACTAACCCCTCTGCGGAGGATACCACTGCTATTGCTGACGAAAATGCTAGGTTGAAGACATTGCTTGAAACAGGGATGTACAAAAGTCTCAAAGGGCATCAGACATTATGTGATGTCCTCAAGAAGCAGATTCTGAACCGAAACCCTAGGAAGGAGGGTGTTGGGTTCACAAGGAGAATAAATGCAGATGGCTCTTACTGGAAACCTGAGCAGTACCCCAAAACCACATGTGTTGCTGCAAAGGAATCCTCAGCAGATCCATCCAATCTGTCTGGCTTCACGTGTGCCAACCCCGTTATTATTGATGAATCCTTTGATGCAAACTATAAACTGTTTAAGAATCAGAATGGTGAAGTGTTTGCCAGATACATTGGTACTAACTGCAGGAATGGACCGCCTATGAAGAGGATCTGGGTTCCAAAAACGTGTCTAGAAAATCTTCCTGTGAATGTCTTCATGACACCTCACTTGAAGAAGACAAACCCCAGACCAAAGGCTTCATACGGTCCAAAGGCTTCATACAGACAGAGGACTCACCTGAGTCACACTAACGCAAATCTTTTGCAGGGAAACCATACTCAGGCATATGAATATGAGAGCGGTTCGTCAAACCATCATGTTCATACGACCAAGAACTATTCTGCCTATTCTTATGAGTACTATTGTCCACCTGCTAGACTGTTTGCTAGGGCTCCAAAGCTAAAATTATCAGATGCTGCACTTAGACTTATTGCTTCTAAGCCACCCTTGAAGATGTGGGTGGTTAAGAAAGCTTAACTCTCTTTTGCAGGGAAAGGTCTCCAGCTCAAAACCAAAACCTTCTGATGCTACTGCTGGGGACCTTAAAAAACTTGTGGGGCGCAAGATCAAATGCCCAAATGGCATCACTATGTATTTTATATCTGAATCGCATGCTACTCTCCCTGCTTGTCCTAACCTGGATCTCAGTTTTCATAATCCACTGGTTCGTCAAATGTTCTTGCTTCACAACACTCTTGGTGAAGCCTATCCCCCTAACTGCACTGTAGGGTACGACACCAGTAACTTCGGAGTCTTCAGTATGGATTATTGACAGCGGGTGTACAAATCACATGACTGGCAAAAGAAGTCTCTTTATGGACTCAACCTTACGTCCATCCGACAGGAGCCACATCACATTCGCTGACACTGGTAAAAGTAAGGTACTGGGTCTAGGTAGAGTTGCAATCTCAAAGGATCAACACATGGATAAAGTCATGTTTGTTGAATCCCTTGGCTTCAACTTAATGTCTGTCTCAATGCTTTACGATTTGAACATGATTGTGATCTTTGGAAAATATCGTTGTTTGGTACTAATGGAATCTGACAAGTCTCTAGTGTTTGAAGGGTATCGAAAAGATGATTTGTACGTGGTAGATTTCTCAGCAGGGCCACAGCTTGCAGTTTGTCTTCTCGCAAAGGCTTCAGAATGCTGGCTTTGGCATCGAAGACTTGGGCATGCTGGCATGAGGAACCTCCACACCCTTGCGAAGAAGAAGCATGTCATAGGCATCGAGGGCGTCAAGTTCAAGAAAGATCACTTATGCGGTGCCTGTGAAGCTGGAAAGATGACGAGGGCAAAACATCCTTCGAAGACAATCATGACCACTACTCAACCCTTCGAACTGCTTCATATGGATCTCTTCGGTCCCACTCACTACTCAACCTTTAACACTACTGCTTGCCTCTATGGCTTCGTTATTGTTGATGATTATTCTAGATATACGTGGGTGCACATAATCCTTTACAAGACTGAA
Organism: Triticum monococcum; assembly: GCA_034509565.1. Classification (NCBI taxonomy): domain Eukaryota; kingdom Viridiplantae; phylum Streptophyta; class Magnoliopsida; order Poales; family Poaceae; genus Triticum; species Triticum monococcum. The sequence continues at coordinate 577,518,191 of CM067844.1, read as the reverse complement.
GTGCAGGATGTCTTCAGACGCTTCACCAATCGAGCTATGAACAATTATGGCGCCAAGATAAAGCACATCAGAAGTGACAATGGCACAGAATTCAAGAACACTGGCCTTGACACATATCTTGATACATTGGGCATCACTCATGAATTCTCAGCTCCATACACGCCACAACAGAATGGCATCGTCGAACGCAAAAACAGAACACTCATTGAGATGGCCAGAACAATGTTAGATGAGTACAAGACACCAAGAAAATTCTGGACTGAAGCCATTGACACTGCATGCCATACTATCAACCGTGTATATCTTCACAAGCTGCTGAACAAGACACCTTATGAACTCCTAACTGGCAGGAAGCCAAACGTCAGTTACTTCAGAGTATTTGGTGCAAGATGCTGGATCAAGGACCCACACCATACCTCTAAGTTTGCACCAAAAGCACATGAGGGCTTCATGCTTGGATATGGAAAGGATTCGCACTCCTACAGAGTCTTCAATATTTTTCACTACAAAGTGGTTGAAACAGTGGATGTGCGGTTTGATGAAACCAATGGATCTCAAAGAGAACAACTGCCAAATGTGCTAGATGAAGTTCCAGCTAGTGAAGCAATCAAGCTAATGGGAACTGGAGAGATTATACCTTCTGAAGCTCGTCCTGAAGAAGAACTTATCATCTCAGCACCTGATCCACTTGAAGATAATGCTCAGACTGAAGACATACCTCCCCATGATAATGTAGATCAGCAAGAGCAAAGTCTTCGACCCCTACATCCTCGTGTTGCCAATGAAGTGCAAATTGACAGAATAATTGATAGCATCAATGCACCTGGTCCACTGACTCGTTCAAGGGCAACACAACTGGCAAACTTCTGTGGGCACTTCGCATTTGTCTCAATCTCAGAACCCAAGAAAGTTGACGAAGCCTTTATGGAACCTGAATGGATTCAAGCTATGCAAGAAGAGCTTCAACAATTTGAGCTGAATGATGTATGGGAGTTGGTTAAGCGTCCTGATCCACGGAAGCATAACATAATAGGCACCAAATGGATATACCGCAACAAGCAAGATGAGCATGGCCAAGTCGTCAGAAACAAGGCTCGTCTCGTTGCTCAAGGATACACTCAAGTGGAAGGCATTGACTTCGATGAAACATTTGCTCCTGTAGCCAGACTTGAAGCCATCCGTATACTGCTGGCCTATGCAAATCATCACAACATAATTCTGTATCAAATGGATGTGAAAAGTGCCTTTCTCAATGGCAAGATTGAAGAAGAAGTGTATGTTGCACAACCACCAGGGTTTGAAGATCCAAAACATCCTGACATGGTATACAAGCTCAAAAAGGCACTATATGGCCTCAAACAAGCCCCTCGGGCCTGGTATGACACACTCAAATACTTCCTGAAGAGCAAAGGCTTCATACCCGGTTCCCTGGATCCCACTCTCTTCACGAAGACATATGATGGTGAACTGTTTGTGTGCCAAATATATGTGGATGACATTATCTTCGGCTGCACAAATCAGAAGTACAGTGAAGAGTTTGGCTATATGATGCAAGAGCAATATCAGATGTCCATGATGGGGGAGCTGAAGTTCTTCCTCGGTCTTCAGATAAGGCAACAACGCAATGGCATCTTCATATCTCAAGAGAAATACCTCAAAGACTGCCTGAAGAAGTTCGGTATGCAAGATTGCAAAGGCTTCACAACTCCAATGCCAACCAAACATCATCTGGGTCCTGACGACAATGGTAAAGAGTTCGATCAAAAGGTATACCGCTCCATGATTGGTTCTTTGCTTTATTTAAGTGCATCTAGGCCAGATATTATGCTTAGTGTTTGCATGTGTGCTCGATTCCAAGCGACACCAAAGGAGTCGCATCACTTAGCTGTGAAGCGAATTCTTCGATATTTGGCTCACACACCAACTCTGGGATTGTGGTATCCAAAGGGCTCAGAGTTTGATCTGGTTGGATTCTCGGATGCTGATTATGCTGGTGACAAGGTTGATCGGAAGTCCACATCAGGCACATGTCACTTTCTGGGCCGATCTCTTGTCTGTTGGTCTTCAAAGAAGCAGAACTTTGTATCTCTCTCCACTGCTGAATCTGAATACATTGCTGCTGGATCCTGCTGCGCTCAGCTTCTATGGATGAAGCAAACCCTCAAGGATTATGGCATTCATCTAAAACAAGTGCCACTTTACTGCGACAACGAAAGCGCCATCAAGATCGCCAACAACCCAGTTCAGCACTCGAAGACAAAGCACATTGAAATTCGTCATCATTTTCTCAGAGATCATGTGGCAAAAGAAGACATTGATATCATACACGTCAACACTGAAGATCAATTGGCAGATATCTTCACCAAGCCCATGGATGAGAAGAGGTTTTGCAAGTTACGGTGTGAGCTAAATATCTTGGAATCCTCAAATGTCCTGTGATCAGGCACACATCCTAACACTTATGCATATTGACGACTTAGGTGTGCAACACACGAAGTAACGTATATCTTCAATAAATGAAGACATACACTCTAAGTGTGAATACATTAATGCGGAAATAGACTTCGGAGCGCCACGATAATTGTGCGCCGTGTCTGGGTCTAATACTTCCTATACGGTGGGTAACGCCACCACCAACCATTCTATTTGAAGTATTTCATTCATGGCGTTACCTCGCAATGTCTTCACATTTAGTTTGGCTTCAATCCCAACATGTCTTCATGATTATCTTCACTATGTTGATTACATATGCACTGGTGTTCTGTCCTCTACAGCATTCACTTATAGCTATGTCTTCTTGTTTGAATCTTTTGAACTAAGTGAATGTGATCGGACCCTAACCTCTCCATGCTTCCTACCTCAAACTCTATCTCTCCAAGTCGTATGCATTCTATTGAAACTGTCGAATGTCTTCACTGCACCCTAGTTAGTTGAAGACAAAGAGACAAACTTTAAAACCATTTTCAATGCTCCGAAGAAGTAGGAACGACCGCCCGACAGTCCAGGCGAACGTGGGATGTGGAACTGCCCCCGAGATTCCGCATGATGGCCACGTGCTGTTCAGATGCGAACCGCCCGGGGCACCTAAGTAATAGCGCAATGCCGCCTCTGTTCCTATAAGTACACGATTCACAGCGGTCACTATTTCTTCTTCCACCCTCGCTCGCACGAACCCTAGCGCCACCGCTAGCCCTAGACGACGCCGGCGACGAAGCGCTTCACTGCCGCAACCTCTCCGACGCCGTTTTCACGCCGACCGCGGACCTCAACCTCTCCGCCGTCGCCGTAGGTGTCTTCCGTCGCCAAGTTAGGGCACGGAGGATCGAACTGCTCGGCCTCAAATCCCACTTCGTCTAGCAGTTCCAAGTGTGGTAATTAAAACCCCTTTTTACTGCCTCTTTTGATCCTATAGCTCAGTCATTCTCTTCCGTAAGAAGTTTACTGCTATCACAAGTAACATCTCTCTCAGTCTGCATCTCATAAACTGCCTAGAATCTTCACTTGTGCATCCTGAAGTAGTTAGATTCCTCACTTGTACTTATCTATGGGTTCATACAAATCTGGAACCAACTTCTTTTCTCTAAGTGAATGTCTTCGTATAATGAGGTCAATGTCTTCTAAACGAATTTATCTTCAAAATCTTCTGAGAATGCATATGACCTCTTCCCCTTCCCTCGCACCTCAATGCTGTCACAGGTACATGTCCATGGGAGAATCTTTTGGTTCTCATAGTCTGCATTCATTTGCAGAGTTCCTACAGCGTCACATCAATTCACCCGAAGCAAGTTCCTGTTGGTCAAGCAAAAGGAAGCCTTCGAAGCCTTTGAATCCTTTGAATCTTTTAAAGTCTTCCAAGTTAAGCTTCATGGCTTCCCAGAAACAATCAAGGAAGGGAGGCAGACAGAGACGAGGTGACACATCAAAGGATCTGCCTGAAGACTTGGCAGAAACGTACCAAACAGATCCTGAAGAAACCTATGCTCAGCGCAAGACACGAATCCAATGGATTCGCAGGTACTGGGCGGAGCAGTGGTTCCTATACCGCTTCGTCACCAAAGAATATGCAGAGAAGTGCGCCATCAAGCAGCCATGGGGAGATGTCTTGTACAAGAATCTTGTACCCCAAACCAGAGACGAAGCCATAGCTCAAGGTTTCTTTCCATGCATGGTTAGGGGACAACAGCCAGCTGATGCACATCCATCGTCCCTTCTCTGGTGTCGCGATGACACTCTTTTCAAGCGCAACTTCCAATTTGCCCAGAACTCTGCGAAGCAAAACAAGAAGGAGTTTGGATGGGACTTCAACCCTGGTCCCTCCAAACCAAGGGCAGATGGCACACGCGACGCTAATCCCAATGTCATCGGGCCATTTGCCAATCTCGACGGCCTCATCACTCACATTATAGTCCAAGGGACTACCGTGAACGACCCTCCAGCAGACACTAAGTCTGATGATGCTCCTGGTGCCCCAGAGCCAAAGCAGATGAAGAAGAAGCCAAAAGCTTCCAAGCCAGTCGCCTCCCCCAAGATCTCCAAAGCGAAGCCATTGGCCACTGCACCTCCTGAAGCCAGTGTGCAGTCTGAAGGCTTATCAAGAGTCTCCAAGCCTCAAGATGCAAAGAAACCACAGCCACACACCAGCAAAGAGCTAACTGTCGCTGCCGTTCTTCGCTGCGAAGACATTGATCTGTCCAGTGACGAAGATCTTGGTGATGACGCTCTTGAGCAGCTCATCAAGAGCAAGGAGGAGGCTGAAATCTTCAACAATCTGCCTCTGTTCGATGCAAAGATCATCCACAGCTTCATAGATGAGTGGTTTGACACGCCCAACATCAGCTTTGACGATCTGCAGCTGCCCATTGGCCTCAGCGTGGCCTTCCAAGGAGCTATCGCTTCAGAACTCGCTATTGCCCAGCGCATCGTGGAACTGAAGCAAAAGATAGATTTTGAGAAGGCTCAGTTTAAGCAGAACATGGCCACGCTCAGCGTCCAGGAGATCAAAGACTTCAAGGTCATGCTGCATGAACTGAAGGAAAACTTCATGCAGAGACGTGCAGAGGCTCAGGGATCCCGCGAGCGCATGAAGCATTTGGCTGATCTCTGCGTACAGGCCTACAACGAGGCCGAGAAGCGAAAGGCACTTGGGCGTCCCGGCATCGACCCCAGGATGGCCGCCAAGAAAAAGAAGACGCCCACCGTGGCTGAAGAAGAGGCCCCACACCAAGAAGCTATTCCAACTGTCTTCCCCACCGACAAGCCTAGCTCGAAGCCAAAGCGCTCACCCGCTTCAGAGCTTAAGAAGACAAGGATAGCCGAAGCCAAAGCAAGGAAGAGGAAACACTCTGAAGCCTCTCCTTCAGACCCCACCACCAAGAAGCGCAAGTCCAAGAAGTCTCGGGCTGCTCCCACAGAGCCCTTGATAGTTGAACCCCTTTCCGTTCGCCGTCCTAATGAAGATCGTCAGCTGACCATCCATGAGCCTGCTCTCACCGAGGCTCAGCGTGATGAAGACATTCCAGCAGCCGACCCCACCGCTGCTGAAGACATTGGTCTCGAAGACAATGTACAAGATGATGCAGTCCTTCCTCAGCTCGAATCGAGTGAATTGCTCAGCATTGGTCGTCCCTTGACGCCAATCACACAAGATGCATCGTGGGCAGATCGCCCACAGGAGGAAGAGGATGAGCCCCAGACCACTGCAACTCCACCAGCATCGCCTGCATTCCGTAGGCTTCGCAGAGGACCAAGGGCTCAAGCTGCTGACGACATTCCGGCTGCACCAGCCGAAGACAGTGAGAAAGCACCACAGGAACCCCAAGCTCCAACTCCACCACCCCAACAAGAGGCCGTTCTCCAGGAGAACGTGCCTGAGTTCGTTCCTCTCACTGCACGTGCTGAGGATGAAAACATTGAGGCTGCCACACACAATGCTGAAGCCAATGTGGAGTCCTCTCCGACAATAGCTTCAGAACATACTGAAACTGCTGACCCTGAACCTTCTGCACCAGAGTCTGCTGCCGGCCCGCAATTCAACTATCACATTGCGCACAGGCCCCAGGTACAGAAGCCAATTCCACGACTGCCAAGGTTCCCAGGACCAGTCACTGCTCCTGGCTCCTTCAATGTCAATAGCTTCAGGGCAGACAACACTTTCTTCAACAGCTCCAAGAATCCTTACTCAAGGGAAAAGATTGTGTCAGATAGGTTCTGGAGCTACCCACAGCGCAGCTACTACTCCTGCGTCCTCTACAACCAGAACCGTATCTTTCCACATCAGCGCCTTGAAGTTGAAGCTTTCGCTGGTCTGCCTGGTCTGGAAGAAGCCCTGGACTGCTTCAAGCAAGTTGGCCTGCTGCCATTTGTCACGGACGAAGAGCACTGGAACGAAGAGCTTCTGCTTCAGTTCTATGCCACATTGCACATCAAGGGATACAACAGAGATCCGAAGACTTGGGTCCTGGAGTGGATGACCGGCAATGTCCATCATGAAGCCAATGCATTTGATATCATTGAGCTCACCGGCCTACCCACTCCAGGCGAACACTTCGAAGAAGGCTGCCAACTCCACACTGAAGCAGTTGAGAGCATATTTCAGCGACTTGAGCCGAATATGAGTCAGATGCTCTCGATGATGAAGCCATTGCCTTCTGACGCACCTTACCCAGCGGAGTTCTTCGTTGAAGACTTAGAGTACCTGCCGAGAACTATCTATCACATCATCAGGCGGACTCTATGGCCCATTAAGGGGCACTCTCGATATGCCAAGGTTGAAGGTGCCATGAAGACTCTCATCTTCTGCATCCTACACGGCAAATGCTTCAATGCCCAGGATCTCTTCATCCGTAAACTTGCTGCGTCTGGCTCAGATCTCTTTGGTCTGAAGATCTATGCTCCATGGGTTATGAGGCTAATCAAGCTCCACTCTGCGATATCATATCAGCCCTCAGCCCGCAACCACAGAATCTTCTTACCCGATGTGGACACCTCTGCTGAAGCCATTTATCCTGAGCCTGCCAAACAGCCACTAAGTCTTCAGAATGCAGAACACCAAAGCTTCACTCCACATGATGAAGGTGTTGAAGCCATTTCCAGAGTCTATCCAATGGCTGGCACCACACGTGCCCCTGCATCCACTGAAGCCACTGACAGCGAAGCTGGGCAGAGACCCAAGAAACGAGCTCGTACACTCACTGATCGTGAACTTCTTGTGGCTCTGCATCAAGAGCAAGATAGGCATCACGACTGGCTCAAGAGGCAGATGCACAGTCTCATGCAAGACGTCAATCGCATCAGGAATCTGGCCACCAAGAACGCCTTCGTCGCACACGAAACCTGTCGCCGCACTTGGAAAGGCCTCACTATGATGTGCACTGAAGCCGAATTGCAAGAGGATGGCTTCAAGGAGCGTTTCAAGTTTGACTCCACACCCCCCAGAAGAGCTGTGTTGCGTGGGACTCCTTCACTTGAAGAATCCGAGTTCTCTTCCTCTGCTGCCACCGTGACGGGAAAAATCATTGAGGAAGAAGACGACGCCACATCACCACCAATGACTTCACCGCGCGTCGTCACTGCCCCAAGCTCGCCTGCACCACCAAACGTCTCCACCGACCCTGCTGCGCCTGGGAACGCATAGAAAACTCTATGTCTTCAAACCTTTTTGGTCATCACTGACAAAAGGGGGAGAAGCATATGATGTTTATAGTCTTCAAGCGGGTCAATAATATGGGCGGGTGCTTTATATTTTGCATTTTGCTTCGTGCTTACAACTCTCGTTTTGCTACATTTGGTTCTTTGAGTTGTAACACTTAGACTTGATGGTCGTCTGCTACTATGTTTGCCAATGTGTTCATGCGACGACAATTTCCGCACTCTTATCATTTCGCAGACGTCCATTTTTTATTATGCATATCATTATCTTCATATATCTTTACGTGCATGATGGATTGTCATCATAAGTTGAAGCAGATTCCCACAAATACAACCTGCTGTGTGCATTTGCATTCCAGAAGCAAATCAGTTAACATGCACATCTTCAGGGGGAGCCCTTGCAGCCTATGAAGACAATTCCTTTACAATTTCACAAATTATATTCCCCGTTGAAAACTTCAACTAGTTTGTCATCAATCACCAAAAAGGGGGAGATTGTAAGTGCATCTAGTGCCACCCCTAGTTGGTTTTGGAGTATTGACGACAAACCTAGTTGAGAGACTAATGTGTTTGTGAGAATTGCAGAATAACACAGGTAGAAGTCCCTCTTTGATTCGGTTTAGCTACCAGAGATGACCCCCAAAAATGTATGAAGATATTGAAGACAATGGTGGTTCATGAAGACATTCATGTCGAAGACAATGACATATGAAGACTCCCCATGAAGCTTTTGGGACTCGAAGACTTAGATCCTTCGTAGCTTTACTTTATTCATGTTGTGTCATAGGAACCACCGTACTGTTAAGTGGGGTCCAAGAAAACCAGTCAGGATGACTGAAGTGATGCCTAATTCAAATCCTATGTCTTCAAGTGAAGACAATGAGAGAAAAATCTTGTCCAGAGTCAGACAAGTCAGCTTTACTTGCAGCCCAAGTAAAGTTGCCGCGAGAGTTCAAAATCCGACCGTTAGTACACGTGTCAGTTCCTTAGTGACCCAGGGTCATTTCGGACAAATCAGGTCAGGGTTGCCAAGTGGCTATATATAGCCCACCCCCCACAACCATAAACGGTTGGCTGCTCAGATTTCAGTGCACGGCTTTTGTCGTTTGAGAGCAACCCACCTCGAAGCCTTTGAGAGAAAATCCCTAGCGAGGAGAAAAGCCCTAACCACCCAGAGCCAGAGTAAATTGGGCATCACTTAAGTCTTCTTGTCTGTGTGATCTGAAGACTTATTACACTTGAGGACTGTGCATCCTCCAGACGGTTAGGCGTCGCGTTCTGAGCATCCAAGAGTAATTGTGGATTGCCGGTGAACGAAGTCTGTGAAGGTTCGGGAGTCTACCTTGAAGACTTACCTGAGTGATTGGGCGAGGTCTGTGTGACCTTAGCTCAAGGAGAATACGGCGAGGACTGGGTGTCTTGGACTAAGTGTCCTTGACTGGGTGTCCGGGACTGTGTGTCCTTTGGTTTGAATACCTAGCCGCTCCAACCAGACGTACAGTTGTCACAGCAACTGGAACTGGTCCAACAAATCATTGTCTTCAACGTGTCACTGGTTTCATCTTCACTTCCCTTCAACTTACTGTTATTCATTGAGAAGCCATTGCATGCTTGCTCTATCCTTTGTCTTCGCAACATAACTGTATGATTTGATTGGCTTCATAACTTCTTCCTACCTGATCCTAATTACACTGAAGCTATTGTTGCTGTGCTTTCACTCTATTGAATACTTGACCTTAGCTTACTTGTGTAATCTAACTTCCGCTGCATAATGATAGGCATATCTTCACTGTTTGTCTTCATAACTTCCACGTTTTGAAGACTTTCAAAAAAAAATCGCCTATTCACCCCCCCTCTAGTCGATATAACGCACTTTCAGCCGCATTGGTCTTAGACCCCATCATCAATGGATTTCACCTCACTCGATTCCTTATGGATGGCAGCAGCAGCCTGAACCTTCTCTGTCAGGATATAGTGTGCAAAATGGGTATAGATTTCTCGAGGATCAAACCCACCAAAACCACCTTTAAGGGCGTCATCCCAAGTGTAGAGGCCCGTTGCACGGGCTCAATCACACTGGAAGTGGTCTTTGGATCTCCGGACAACTTCCGAAGCGAGGAGTTAATCTTCGATATCGTCCCGTTCCTCAGTGGCTATCACACACTGCTCGGGCGAACCGCATTTGCAAAATTCAATGCGGTACCGCATTACGCATACCTCAAGCTCAAGATGCCAGGACCTAGGGGGGTCATAACAGTCAATGGAAACACAGAACACTCGCTCCGCACGGAAGAGCACACTACAGCCCTCACAGCAGAAGCACAAAGCAGCCTTTTAAGGCAAACCACCAATTCGGCGATACAGTCCCTGGACACCGTCAAGCAAGTCCGGAGTAACCTGCAACAGGATTGCCTGGCACGTTCAAAGCTTGCCTAGCAATTCGGCCGCTGTCCTAGTCCCAGGCAAGCGACGAAATCCGTGCCACGCATACATAATTACACACTGAAAATACCATGGGCATAGGCGGGGGCACGATCAGGGCACGTCCCGCAATGCGGGTTAACCGCCCTAGGGGCTGCATACCTTTATTATTTTTTCTCTTTGAGGGCCCTACTCTCTAGAAGCCCTTTCCGACAGTATGATTGCCGGACACATTACGGGAAGGAACGACCAAGGAGGCAAGAAACTAAGATGTACAAGGGAACCCCCAGGTGGTCTCTAATAACAAATGATATACCCGCTTTTTACTACCCATACGCAGCTTGCCCTTGGACAGGACATGTCAAATAGTCGTATTTTTTGCTTATTGCATTACTTGTACCAGTACGCTTCGACGTATGATTTAAATAACAATGCATATCATCAAGTCTATTATTGCATTATCCATCCCTTTTTTCTTATATGTTCATTTACGACAACTTGCACCCGTACATTCTGGTACGGTCAGTACGCCAGGTGCTTTCGTTTACCCCATAATACGGCGTGAGAAGTCCGAACACTTTCCACAGTGCGGCACACCAAACTTATAGCATTATATGCATCAGCTCTGAATCATGTCTTGGGTCAATAGTTGGGTTTGCCCGCCTCCCATGTTTTGGTACCTTACGTCCCGCTATATCGGCTAAGGTAGCACTGGGAGAACTACTGTGATTGTGTCCCGGTTCTTCCGGATGAGCACCTCAGTAGAGAAAGCCGAAAACTGACTATCACGATTAGGCAAGAGTTGGTTGCTGTTCGAGAGGTCTCAAGTCCTTAAAGACTTTTTCTGCTTCGGGCGAGGAGTCGGCCTTGCCCGACTTAGGCGTATATAGCTACCCAAATTCGGCCTTCCGAATACTAGGGGCTTCGCCAAAATTTAAAATTGTAGACTTATATGGCTAAGTGAGAGTGACAAAGCCATATAGTCCGATTGCCTGGTTCGTTGTGCTGAACACCTCCCTCGAAGGACCCAAAATTGGGACAAAGAGTGTCCAGGTTTATCCCGAACACCCTAGTACTAGCTACATGGGGGCAGAAGCCGACGACTGGCCAACTCTCAGATTTTATAAACGGTCGCATAGAAGGTAATATTTCAAATTCAAAAAGCATTGCATAGCGCAAATGAACTCGTTTCACATTACAGGATCACATGAGCATGTTCATTCAAAAATTACATCTCTAGCACGTTCCTCCACCACAAGGCGGGAACCCTTCAGGACACTGTCATAATACATTTCGGGGCAGCGATGCTCCTTGCCCTCCGGCGGCCCCTCCTTCACCAGCTTTACGGTGTCCAGCTTCGCCCAGTGCACCTTCGCCCGGGCAAAAGCCCGCCGCGCACCCTCGATGCAGATGAACCACTTTATGACTTCAAGCCGTGGACAGGCATGTACAAGGTGCCTCACCAGACCGAAGTAGCTGCTAGGCAGGGGATCACCAGGCCACATCCGGACTATATGACCCTTCATGGCCTGTTTCGGCCGCCTTGTGAAGCTCCACCAGTTGCTTCAGTTGGTCGCTCAAGGGCATTGGGTGTTCGGTCCCAGTATACTGAGACCAGAACAACTTTTCCGTCGAGCTCCCCTCCTCAGCTCGGTAAAACTCCGCGCCATCCAGTACACTGCGGGGAAGATCTGCGAACGCTCCTGGAGAGCTCCGAATTCGGGTAAGTAAAAGGAAATTTTCCTTCACATTCTTGCTTTGCATAATCAATGCCTTACCCGCTGCTATCTTCTTCACCGCATCAATCTCCTGGAGGGCCTTGTGGGCTTCAGCCTTGGCGCGCCGTGCGCTTTCAAGCGCCTTTGCAAGCTCGGACTCTCGCGTCTTAGAGTCAAGCTCCAAGGACTCGTATTTTTTGGCGAGAGCCTCGAGCTCTTGCTGCACCTCACCTACCCAGGCTTCTTGCTTTTCCTGCTCAATGCGCTCATTGGTCGCTTTGTCTTCGGCCTCGGACAGCGCCCTCTTCAGGGTCGCCACCTCGGTTGTGGCCCCTGGCAAATTCATGATGATCCTATTACTTTACAACCAAATTTCTTTTCAATACATAGACAAGGTATTGCTTACCTTTGCTCTCCTTGAGATGCCTCTTGGTAAGGCCTAGCTCTTTCTCGGACCGCTCAAGGTCCTGCTTCAGTGCAGCGACCTCCGCAGGACGTGCGGCAGTCGCCAGCAGTGAAGCCTGCCTATGCACATAGACATATTCAGATTAGACTCCTGAGTCATTATTTGATCCTCTATTCGGCCTTTCTTTGCGAACGCCAAACAGAGCATCAGGGGCTACTATCTATGCGGTAATATTTTCCTATATTTTGATTGCTTACCTCAAAGGCTGTTAGGAGGCTGGCACAAGCTTCGGTTAGTCCGTTTTTGGCAGACTGAACTTTCTTGACCACCGCACTCATGATAGTGCGGTGCTCTTCGTCGATGGAAGCGCCGCGAAGCGCTTCCAGCAAGTTGTCCGGCGCCTCTGGATGGATAGAGACCATCGGCACAGATGGCTTGCCCCTCTTAGCGGGGGATTGTCTGCCGGAGTCCAGAACCACTGAAGGTTCCGGCGCAGTGTTCGGCTAGGGGCCGAACTTGGAGCCCGTGGGAGTCTTGCTCCCTTTGCGCCCAGGGTCCGAAAGGTCGCCTCGAGGCGTCCCCAGGACTACCTCCCCTTGGCTCGGTGCCTTTTGAGACAACACCTCGACGTTGTCCGTAGGGCAAGGGGTGGAGGCGGTCGGAAGTGAATCGCTATTCATATCCGACGAGTCCAAAGAACCATCCGATGAAGATACATCGAGACGGGCTCGGGACGGACTGCATAACCATATTCGGCGTGAGGAGAAGCAGTGCAATAAAACAAACCGTGAATTACTATGGTATACGGATACTTACGACTTTGCTAGGGGCTTGTCCCTTGGTAACCACTCGTCATCACCGTGGGCGGCTGTCGTGGAGCAGTCCGGAAGGAGGGTCCTTCCCTTCTCGGACCCTTCGGCCTCCCCGGTTGGGGCAGCCTTCCTTTTCTTGTCTCCCCCGGCTAGGGGGGGGAGAACTTTCCTCTTCCTCCTCCTCGTTTTCGTGGGAGGAGGGCACGTCGGAGTTATCGGACGAGGAGTCCGATATAACCTTGCACCGGAGACCCTTTTGGGTCCCCGCGACCTTCTTCTTAACCTTATTCACCGGCACCTCTAAAGGCACCAGAACCAGCATCTCCGTTAGGAGAGCATCTGCAGGATCTTTAGGCAGGGGGCTGGGCAATTGATCTGCTCTGCTGTCTCTACCCAGTCCTGTTAATGGCATGGAAGCTTAGATCCCGCACATGATTAAGCTGGGGCAAATAAATATCCTGTGAGATATCAAAACTTACCGGATTGGCATGGCGCTTTGCGCTGAGTCCGCGGTCCTCGGTAAGGGGAGGAGGTACCTCGGCGCCCTTGAACAACACCTTCCAAACGTCCTTGTGCGTCATGTCAAAGAGCACTCGCAGCGTCTAGTGCTTGGCCGGGTCGAACTCCCACAAATTGAATACCCGTCGTTGACACGAGAGGATCCGGCGGAAGAACATGACTTGGACCATGTTGGCGAGCTTGATTTTCTTCCTCATCATGTTCTTGATGCAGGTCTGGAGTCCAGTCAGCTCTACCGAGGAACCCCAGGACAAGCCCTTATCTTTTCCAGGAGGTGAGCCGTGTGGGGGTTCCGGATCGAAATTCGGGGGCCGCCACCCAGTTGGTGTCACGCGGCTCGGTGATGTAGAACCACCCCGGTTGCCACCCCTTTATGGTCTCCACATAGGAGCCTTCGAGCCAGGTGACATTAGGCATCTTGCCCACCATGGCGCCTCCGCACTCTGCTGGCTGGCCGACCACCACCTTCAGTTTAACATTGAAGTTTTCAGCCACACGGCAAAGTGGGGCCTGATGCGGAGGAAGGCCTCGCACACGACGATAAACGTCGAGATGTTGAGGATGAAATTGGGGGCCAGATCATGAAAATCCAGCCCGTAGTAGAACATGAGCCCGCGGACAAATGTGTGAAGAGGAAATTCTAGTCCACGGACAAAGTTGGTAAGGAAAACTACCCTCTCATGGGGTGCGGGCGTAGGGATGATCTGCCCCGCATCTGGCAGCCGGTGCGCAATGTCCGCGGCCAGATATCCGCCTTCCCATAGCTTTGCGATGTTCTCCTCCGTGACGGAGGAGACCATCCACTTGCCTCCCGCTCCGGACATGCTTGGAGTGGTTTGAGGATAAAGACGCGAACTTGGGCGCTAGAGCTTGAGTGTGCGAGAATGGATAAGCAAGGAGGAAGAAGGCGTGGGTAAAAATGGTGAATCTTTGTCCCTTTATAAGGGTGGAAGAGGCGATGCGCCTTCCCACTTACCTGGTAAAGTCGCTTATTCCCCGAGCGCCGTAATTGATGGCGCGGTTGGGTTACCCATGTCCGTATTGATGAGAATCCCGTGATAAGGGGACACGATCTCTGCATTGACAAGACGTGTCAAGGGAACCCCCTCACGATATGTGTAGTGCTGGTTGAGAAAAACGGTTCGAATAATGACCGGGCCATGGCGTGATGTCATGTTGCTAAACATGTCAGCAGATTAGATTTGTGGAAATATTATTCTCTCTACGGTGGTAAGTGGAACTTGTTTTGTGGAGCCGGACACTATCCTTGTGTTCAAAATCTTCTATGGTGTATTCGGAGGAGGAACCCGCCTTGCAATGCCGAAGACAAATCTGCGCGCCGGACTCATCGTCGTTGAGGCCTGGTTTAGGGGCTACTGAGGGAGTCCTGGATTAGGGGGTCTCCGGACAGCCGGACTATATCCTTTGGCCGGACTGTTGGACTATGAAGATAGAAGATTGAAGACTTCGTCCCGTGTCCGGATGGGACTCTCCTTGGCGTGGAAGGCAAGCTTGGCAATACAGATATGTAGATCTCCTCCCTTGTAACTGACTCTGTGTAACCCTAGCCCCCTCCGGTGTCTTTATAAACCGGAGTGTTTAGTCCGTAGGACAACAACAATCATACCATAGGCTAGCTTCTAGGGTTTGGCCTGTACGATCTCATGGTAGATCAACTCTTGTAATACTCATATCATCAAGATCAATCAAGCAGGACATAGGGTATTACCTCCATCAAGAGGGCACGAACTTGGTTAAACATCGTGTCCCCTGCCTCCTGTTACCATCCGCCTTAGACGCACAGTTCGGGACCCCCTACCCAAGATCCGCCGGTTTTGACACCGACACACGACGTTCATCGCCGCCTCCTCTTGGGTCGTGTAAGTGAATCTAGTGCCACCCCTAGTTGGTTTTGCAGTATTGACGACAAACCTAGTTGAGGGACTAATGTGTTTGTGAGAATTGCAGGATAACACAGGTAGAAGTCCCTCATTGATTCGGTTTTCCTACCAGAGATGATCCCTAAAAATGTCTGAAGACATTGCAGACAAAGGTGATATGTGAAGACATTCACATTGAAGACTATGACAAGAGAATACACCGCATGAAGACTATGGAGCGTGAAGACTTAGATCTTTCATAGTTCTTTTTCTTCTTTGTTGAGTCATAGGAACCACCGTACTGTTAAGTGGGGTCCAAGAGAACCAGTCAGAATGACTGAAGTGATGCTTAACCAAAATCCTATGTTTTCGAGTGAAGACTATGAGAGCGAATCTTGTCCAGAGTTGGACAAGTCAGCTTTGCTTGTAGCCCAAGTAAAGTTGCCGTGTGAGTTTAAATCTGACCGTTGGAACACATGTCAGTTCCTTAGTGACCCAGGGTCATTTCGGACAAATCAGGTCGGGTTGTCTAGTGGCTATAAATAGCCCACCCCCTACAACCATAAACGGTTGGCTGCTCAGAGTTAAAGTATGGCTGTTGTCGTTTAAGAGCTACCCACCTCGAAGCCTTTGAGAGAGAATTCCTTGTGAGGATAAAGTCCTAACCACCCAAAGCCCAAGAGTGTTAGGCATCACTTAAGTCGTCCTGTCTGTGTGATCTGAAGACTTATTACACTTGAGGACTGTGAATCCTCCAGCTGGTTAGGCGTCGCGTTCTGAGCATCCAAGAGTCATTGTGGATCGCCGGTGAACGAAGTTTGTGAAGGTTTGGGTGTCTACCTTGAAGACTTACTAGAGTGATTGGGCGAGGTCTGTGTGACCTTAGTTCAAGGGGAATATGGTGAGGACTAAGGGTTCTGAGCTGTGTGTTCAGGACTGGGTGTCCGGGACTGTGTGTCCTTAGGTTTAAATACCTAGCCGCCCTAACCAGACGTACAGTTTTCACAGCAACTGGAACTGGTCCAACAAATCATTGTCTTCAAAGAGTCAGTAGTTTCATCCTTCCCTTCCCTTTACTTACTGTTGGTCCTTGTGAATGAAGGAAATATGCCCTAGAGGCAATAATAAAGTTATTATTTATTTCCTTATATCATGATAAATGTTTATTATTCATGCTAGAATTGTATTAACCGGAAACATAATACATGTGTGAATACATAGACCAACAGAGTGTCACTAGTATGCCTCTACTAGACTAGCTCGTTAATCAAAGATGGTTATGTTTCCTAACCATGAACAAAGAGTTGTTATTTGATTAACGAGGTCACATCATTAGTTGAATGATCTGATTGACATGACCCATTCCATTAGCTTAGCACCCGATCGTTTAGTATGTTGCTATTGCTTTCTTCATGACTTATACATGTTCCTATAACTATGAGATTATGCAACTCCCGTTTACCGGAGGAACACTTTGGGTACTACCAAACGTCACAATGTAACTGGGTGATTATAAAGGAGTACTACAGGTGTCTCCAATGGTAGATGTTGGGTTGGCGTATTTCGAGATTAGGTTTTGTCACTCTGATTGTCGGAGAGGTATCTCTGGGCCCTCTCGGTAATACACATCACATAAGCCTTGCAAGCATAGTAACTAAGATGTTAGTTATGAGATGATGTATTACGGAACGAGTAAAGAGACTTGCCGGTAATGAGATTGAACTAGGTATTGGATACCGACTATCGAATCTCGGGCAAGTAACATACCGATGACAAAGGGAACAACGTATGTTGTTATGCGGTCTGACCGATAAAGATCTTCGTAGAATATGTAGGAGCCAATATGGGCATCCAGGTCCCGCTATTGGTTATTGACCGGAGACATGTCTCGATCATGTCTACATTGTTCTCGAACCGTAGGGTCCGCACGCTTAACGTTACGATGACAGTTATTATGAGTTTATGCATTTTGATGTACCAAAGGTTGTTCGGAGTCCCGGATGAGATCACGGACATGACGAGGAGTCTCGAAATGGTCGAGACGTAAAGATTGATATATTGGAAGCCTATGTTTGGGCACCGGAAGCGTTCCGGGTGAAATCGGGATTTTTCCGGATTACCGGGAGGGTTACCGGAACCCCCCGGGAGGTAAATGGGCCTATTGGGCCTTAGTGGAAAAGAGAGAAGAGGCAGCCCACACCTGGCCGGCGCCCCCCACCTTTCCCAAGTCCTAATAGGACTAGGAGAGGTGGGCCGGCCCCCTCTTTCTCCTTCTTCCCCAAGAATCCTAGTTGGAATAGGATTGGGGGGAAGGAGTCCTACTCCCGGTGGGAGTAGGACTCCTCCCTGCGCCTCCCACCTGGCCGGCCGAACCCCCTGCCCCTGGCCTTTATATACGGGGGCAGGGGGCACCCCAAGACACACAAGTTAATCGCTCCTTAACCGTGTGCGGTGCCCCCTGCCACCAAATTCCACCTCGATCATACCGTTACAGTGCTTAGGCGAAGCCCTGCGTCGGTAGTACATCAAGATCGTCACCACGCCGTCGTGCTGACGGTACTCTTCCTCGACGCTTTGCTGGATCAGAGCCCGAGGAACGTCATCGAGCTGAACGTGTGCTAAGAACTCGGAGGTGCCGGAGTAACGGTGCTTGGATCGGTTGGATCGGGAAGAAGACGTACGACTACTTCCTCTACGTTGTGTGATCGCTTCCGCAGTCAGTCTGTGTTGGTACATAGACAACACTCTCCCCTCTCGTTGCTGTGCATCACCATGATCTTGCGTGTGCGTAGGAAAATTTTGAAATTACTGCGTTCCCCAACAGTGGTATCAGAGCCTAGGTTTTTATGGTTTGATGTTATATGCACGAGTAGAACACAAGTGAGTTGTGGGCGATACAAGTCATACTGCCTACCAGCATGTCATACTTTGGTTCGGCGGTATTGTTGGACGAGACGATCCGGACCAACCTTACGCGTACTCTTACGCGAGACCGGTTCCCTCGACGTGCTACGCACACAGATGGCTAGCGGAAGACTGTCTCTCCAACTTTAGTTGAACCAAGTGTGACTACGCCCGGTCCTTGAGAAGGTTAAAACGGAGTCTATTTGACGAACTATCGTTGTGGTTTTGATGCGTAGGTGAGATGAGTTCTTACTTAAGCCCGTAGCAGCCACGTAAAACTTGCAACAACAAAGTAGAGGACGTCTAACTTGTTTTTGCAGGGAATGTTGTGATGTGATATGGTCAAGGCATGATGCTGATTTTATTGTATGAGATGATCATGTTTTGTAACCGAGTTATCGGCAACTGGCAGGAGCCATATGGTTGTCGCTTTATTGTATGCAATGCAATCGCGATGTAATGCTTTACTAGATTACTAAACGGTAGTAATAGTCTTGGAAGCATAAGATTGGCGAGACGACAACGTTGCTACGATGGAGATCAAGGTGGCGCGCCGGTGACGATGGTGATCATGACGATGCTTCGGAGATGGAGATCACAAAGCACAAGATGATGATGGCCATATCATATCACTTATATTGATTGCATGTGATGTTTATCCTTTTATGCATCTTATCTTGCTTTGATTGACGGTAGCATTATAAGATGATCTCTCACTAAATTATCAAGAAGTGTTCTCCCTGAGTATGCACCGTTGCAAAAGTTCTTCGTGCTGAGACACCACGTGATGATCGGGTGTGATAGGCTCTACGTTCAAATACAACGGGTGCAAAACAGTTGCACACGCGGAATACTCAGGTTATACTTGACGAGCCAAGCATATACAGATATGGCCTCGGAACACGGAGACCGAAAGGTCGAGCGTGAATCATATAGTAGATATGATCAACATATTGATGTTCACCATTGAAAACTACTCCATCTCACGTGATGATTGGTTATGGTTTAGTTGATTTGGATCACGTGATCACTTAGAAGATTAGAGGGATGTCTATCTAAGTGGGAGTTCTTAAGTAAAAATTAACTGAACTTAAAAAAAATTATCATGAACTTAGTACCTGATAGTATCTTGCTTGTTTATGTTGATTGTAGATAGATGGCTCGTGCTGTTGTTCCGTTGAATTTTAATGCGTTCCTTGAGAAAGCTAAGTTGAAAGATGATGGTAGCAATTACACGGACTGGGTCCGTAACCTGAGGATTATCCTCATTGCTGCACAGAAGAATTACGTCCTGGAAGCACCGCTAAGTGCCAGGCCTGCTGCAAGAGCAACACCAGAAGTTATGAACGTCTGGCAGAGCAAAGCTGATGACTACTCAATAGTTCAGTGTGCCATGCTTTACGACTTAGAACCGGGACTTCAACGACGTTTTGAACGTCATGGAGCATATGAGATGTTCCAGGAGTTGAAGTTAATATTTCAAGCAAATGCCCGGATTGAGAGATATGAAGTCTCCAATAAGTTCTATAGCTGCAAGATGGAGGAGAACAGTTCGGTCAGTGAGCATATACTCAAAATGTCTGGGTATAATAATCACTTGATTCAATTGGGAGTTACACTTCCGGATGACTGCGTCATTGACAGAATTCTCCAATCACTGCCACCAAGCTACAAGAGCTTTGTGATGAACTATAATATGCAAGGGATGAACAAGACTATTCTCGAGCTCTTCGCTATGCTGAAAGCTGCGGAGGTAGAAATCAAGAAGGAGCATCAAGTGTTGATGGTTAACAAAACCACTAGTTTCAAGAAAAAGGGCAAAGGGAAGAAGAAGGGGAACTTCAAGAAGAACGGCAAGCAAGTTGCTGCTCAAGAGAAGAAACCCAAGTCTGGACCTAAGCCTGAAACTGAGTGCTTCTACTGCAAGCAGACTGGTCACTGGAAGCGGAACTGCCCCAAGTATTTGGCGGATAAGAAGGATGGCAAGGTGAACAAAGGTATATGTGATATACATGTTATTGATGTGTACCTTACTAATGCTCGCAGTAGCACCTGGGTATTTGATACTGGTTCTGTTGCTAATATTTGCAACTCGAAACAGGGACTACAGAATAAGCGGACACTAGCAAAGGACGAGGTGACGATGCGCGTGGGAAACGGTTCCAAAGTCGATGTGATCGCGGTCAGCACGCTACCTCTACATCTACCTTCGGGATTAATATTAGACCTAAATAATTGTTATTTGGTGCCAGCGTTAAGCATGAACATTATATCTAGATCTTGTTTGATGCGAGACGGTTATTCATTTAAATCAGAGAATAATGGTTGTTCTATTTATATGAGTAATATCTTTTATGGTCATGCACCCTTAAAAAGTGGTCTATTCTTATTGAATCTCGATAGTAGTAATACACATATTCATAATGTTGAAGCCAAAAGATGCAGAGTTGATAATGATAGTGCAACTTATTTGTGGCACTGCCGTTTAGGTCATATCGGTGTAAAGCGCATGAAGAAACTCCATGCTGATGGGCTTTTGGAACCACTTGATTATGAATCACTTGGTACTTGCGAACCGTGCCTCATGGGCAAGATGACTAAAACACCGTTCTCCGGTACTATGGAGAGAGCAACAGATTTATTGGAAATCATACATACCGATGTATGTGGTCCGATGAATATTGAGGCTCGTGGCGGATATCGTTATTTTCTCACCTTCACAGATGATTTAAGCAGATATGGGTATATCTACTTAATGAAACATAAGTCTGAAACATTTGAAAAGTTCAAGGAATTTCAGAGTGAAGTTGAAAATCATCGTAACAAGAAAATAAAGTTTCTACGATCTGATCGTGGAGGAGAATATTTGAGTTACGAGTTTGGTGTACATTTGAAAAATTGTGGAATAGTTTCGCAACTCACACCACCCGGAACACCACAACGTAATGGTGTGTCCGAACGTCGTAATCGTACTTTACTAGATATGGTGCGATCTATGATGTCTCTTACTGATTTACCGCTATCATTTTGGGGTTATGCTTTAGAGACGGCCGTATTCACGTTAAATAGGGCACCATCTAAATCCGTTGAGACAACGCCTTATGAACTATGGTTTGGCAAGAAACCAAAGTTGTCGTTTCTTAAAATTTGGGGCTGCGATGCTTATGTGAAAAAGCTTCAACCTGATAAGCTCGAACCCAAATCGGAGAAGTGTGTCTTCATAGGATATCCAAAGGAAACTATTGGATACACCTTCTATCACAGATCCGAAGGCAAAACTTTTGTTGCTAAATTCGGAAACTTTCTTGAGAAGGAGTTTCTCTCGAAAGAAGTGAGTGGGAGGAAAGTAGAACTTGACGAGGTAACAGTACCTACTCCGTTATTGGGAAATAGTACATCACAGAAAACTGTTTCTGTGAGACCTACACCAATAAGAGAGGAAGTTAATGATGATGATCATGAAACTTTAGATCAAGATACTACTGTACCTCGTAGATCAACCAGAGTAAGATCCGCACCAGAGTGGTACGGTAATCCTGTTCTGGAAGTCATGCTACTAGATCATGATGAACCTACGAACTATGAAGAAGCGATGGTGAGCCCAGATTCCGCAAAGTGGCTTGAAGCCATGAAATCTGAGATGGGATCCATGTATGAGAACAAAGTATGGACTTTGGTTGACTTGCCCGATGATCGGCAAGCAATTGAGAATAAATGGATCTTTAAGAAAAAGACTGACGCTGATGGTAATGTTACTGTCTACAAAGCTCGACTTGTCTCAAAAGGTTTTCGACAAGTTCAAGGAGTTGACTACGATGAGACTTTCTCACCCGTAGCGATGCTTAAGTCTGTCAGAATCATGTTAGCAATTGCCGCATTTTATGATTATGAAATTTGGCAAATGGATGTAAAAACTGCATTCCTGAATGGATTTCTAGAAGAAGAGTTGTATATGATGCAACCAGAAGGTTTTGTCGATCCAAAGGGAGCTAACAAAGTGTGCAAACTCCAGCGATCCATCTATGGACTGGTGCAAGCATCTCGGAGTTGGAATAAACGCTTTGATAGTGTGATCAAAGCATTCGGGTTTATACAGACTTTTGGAGAAGCCTGTATTTACAAGAAAGTGAGTGGGAGCTCTGTAGCATTTCTGATATTATATGTGGATGACATATTACTCATCGGAAATGATATAGAATTTCTGGATAGCATAAAGGGATACTTGAATAAAAGTTTTTCGATGAAAGACCTCGAGGAAGCTGCTTACATATTAGGCATAAAGATCTATAGAGATAGATCAAAACGCTTAATTGGACTTTCACAAAGCACATACCTTGACAAGATTTTGAAGAAGTTCAAAATGGATCAAGGAAAGAAAGGGTTCTTGCCTGTATTGCAAGGTGTGAAGTTGAGTCAGACTCAATGCCCGACCACTGCAGAAGATAGAGAGAAAATGAAAGATGTTCCCTATGCTTCAGCCATAGGCTCTATCATGTATGCAATGCTGTGTACCAGACCTGATGTGTGCCTTGCTATAAGTTTAGCAGGGAGGTACCAAAGTAATCCAGGGGTGGATCACTGGACAGCGGTCAAGAACATCCTGAAATACCTGAAAAGGACTAAGGATATGTTTCTCGTATATGGAGGTGACAAAGAGCTCACCGTAAGAGGTTACGTTGATGCAAGCTTTGACACTGATCCGGACGATTCTAAATCGCAAACCGGATACGTGTTTACTTTAAACGGTGGAGCTGTCAGTTGGTGTAGTTCTAAACAAAGCGTCGTAGCGGGATCTACATGTGAAGCGGAGTACATAGCTACTTCGGAAGCAGCGAACGAAGGAGTCTGGATGAAGGAGTTCATATCCGATCTAGGTGTCATACCTAGTGCATCGGGTCCAATGAAAATCTTCTGTGACAATACTGGTGCAATTGCCTTGGCAAAGGAATCCAGATTTCACAAAAGAACCAAACACATCAAGAGACGCTTCAACTCCATCCGGGATTTAGTCCAGGTGGGAGACATAGAGATTTGCAAGATACATACGGATCTGAATGTTGCAGACCCGTTGACTAAGCCTCTTCCACGAGCAAAACATGATCAGCACCAAGACTCCATGGGTGTAAGAATCATTACTGTGTAATCTAGATTATTGACTCTAGTGCAAGTGGGAGACTGAAGGAAATATGCCCTAGAGGCAATAATAAAGTTATTATTTATTTCCTTATATCATGATAAATGTTTATTATTCATGCTAGAATTGTATTAACCGGAAACATAATACATGTGTGAATACATAGACCAACAGAGTGTCACTAGTATGCCTCTACTAGACTAGCTCGTTAATCAAAGATGGTTATGTTTCCTAACCATGAACAAAGAGTTGTTATTTGATTAACGAGGTCACATCATTAGTTGAATGATCTGATTGACATGACCCATTCCATTAGCTTAGCACCCGATCGTTTAGTATGTTGCTATTGCTTTCTTCATGACTTATACATGTTCCTATAACTATGAGATTATGCAACTCCCGTTTACCGGAGGAACACTTTGGGTACTACCAAACGTCACAACATAACTGGGTGATTATAAAGGAGTACTACAGGTGTCTCCAATGGTAGATGTTGGGTTGGCGTATTTCGAGATTAGGTTTTGTCACTCTGATTGTCGGAGAGGTATCTCTGGGCCCTCTCGGTAATACACATCACATAAGCCTTGCAAGCATAGTAACTAAGATGTTAGTTATGAGATGATGTATTACGGAACGAGTAAAGAGACTTGCCGGTAACGAGATTGAACTAGGTATTGGATACCGACGATCGAATCTCGGGCAAGTAACATACCGATGACAAAGGGAACAACGTATGTTGTTATGCGGTCTGACCGATAAAGATCTTCATAGAATATGTAGGAGCCAATATGGGCATCCAGGTCCCGCTATTGGTTATTGACCGGAGACATGTCTCGGTCATGTCTACATTGTTCTCGAACCGTAGGGTCCGCACGCTTAACGTTACGATGACAGTTATTATGAGTTTATGCATTTTGATGTACCGAAGGTTGTTCAGAGTCCCGGATGAGATCACGGACATGACGAGGAGTCTCGAAATGGTCGAGACGTAAAGATTGATATATTGGAAGCCTATGTTTGGGCACCGGAAGCGTTCCGGGTGAAATCGGGATTTTTCCGGATTACCGGGAGGGTTACCGGAACCCCCCGGGAGGTAAATGGGCCTATTGGGCCTTAGTGGAAAAGAGAGAAGAGGCAGCCCACACCTGGCCGGCGCCCCCCACCTTTCCCAAGTCCTAATAGGACTAGGAGAGGTGGGCCGGCCCCCTCTTTCTCCTTCTTCCCCAAGAATCCTAGTTGGAATAGGATTGGGGGGAAGGAGTCCTACTCCCGGTGGGAGTAGGACTCCTCCCTGCGCCTCCCACCTGGCCGGCCGAACCCCCTGCCCCTGGCCTTTATATACGGGGGCAGGGGGCACCCCAAGACACACAAGTTAATCGCTCCTTAACCGTGTGCGGTGCCCCCTGCCACCAAATTCCACCTCGATCATACCGTTACAGTGCTTAGGCGAAGCCTTGCGTCGGTAGTACATCAAGATCGTCACCACGCCGTCGTGCTGATGGAACTCTTCCTCGACGCTTTGCTGGATCGGAGCCCGAGGAACGTCATCGAGCTGAACGTGTGCTAAGAACTCGGAGGTGCCGGAGTAACGGTGCTTGGATCGGTTGGATCGGGAAGAAGACGTACGACTACTTCCTCTACGTTGTGTGATCGCTTCCGCAGTCGGTCTGCGTTGGTACGTAGACAACACTCTCCCCTCTCGTTGCTGTGCATCACCATGATCTTGCGTGTGCGTAGGAAAATTTTGAAATTACTGCGTTCCCCAACAGTGAAGTCATTGCATGATTGCATTATCTTTTGTCTTCACTGAGTGACTGCTTGTTCTGATTGGCTTCACAATAATCTTCCTACCTGATCCTTACTGCCTAGCTGCTATTAGTCATTGTGCTTTCACTTCATTTATTACTTGACTAAGGCTTGCCTAGTGTAGTCTACCTTCCGCTGCGTGGTAATAGGTTTACTTCTATCATTTGTCTTCGATACTTCCCTGTCTTGAAGACTTTCATAAAAATTTCCTATTCACCCCCCTCTAGTCGATCACTAGCACTTTTAATTGGTATCAGAGCAAGGTACTCCCTTGTTCTATGTGATTCGGTTTAACAACCTAGAGT
Organism: Triticum monococcum; assembly: GCA_034509565.1. Lineage (NCBI taxonomy): Eukaryota > Viridiplantae > Streptophyta > Magnoliopsida > Poales > Poaceae > Triticum > Triticum monococcum. Next base: position 577,492,639 of record CM067844.1, on the reverse strand, counting down.
CTTAGCTATGTCGACTGCAGGGATAATTAAAGTCTCTGCTGTGTGCCCCGTCTTCAATGGAACTGAATATCCCTACTGGAAGAATAAGATGCGCATGCATCTTGAAGCCATTGATGTCGACCTATGATATGTCGTCAAGAACGGCGTTCCCAAGGCTGGAGAAGGTGTCACTGCTGCTGATGTCAAGAAGTTCGTTCAACTAGACTCTACTGCCAAGAATACCATCTGTGGTCATCTGACCAAAGGACAGTATGGCCGTGTGAGTGCGTTGGAGACATCCAAGCTAGTCTGGGACTGGCTCTCCAAGGTCAACGAAGGCGTCTCCACCCAGAGAGATCAGAGAATCAGTGTCCTTCACAACCTCTTCAACCGCTTCAAGAGAAATGACAATGAGAATGTCCAGCTCATGTTTGATCGACTCACTGACATCACAAATGAGCTTCAAGACCTCGGCACCACTGAGATCACCAAGCATGAAGTCGTCAAGACACTCCTGAGATCACTTGACAGTTCGTTTGACACTCTAGCCCTGATGATTCAAGGACGCCCTTATTTCAAGACACTCGATCCGTCTGACATACTTGAGAGGCTCAACACACACGAGTTTCAGCTTTCTGAGAAAAGAGACATCTACGGTCCCAGCTATGGGCGAACTCGTGCCTTGAAGGCAAAAACTGTCTCCTCATCTGAAGAAGAATCTGACAGTAGTTCTGATGATCCTGAAGACATTGGAAAGGAGCTTGCTATGCTTGTGAAGAAGTTCCAAAAATTCACCAAGCAGAAAGGGTTCAGAAAGTCTTCACGATCAAGCTCAAGGAATGATGAAGCTTCTACTCATGACTACAAGAAGAGAACATGTCACAAGTGCAAGAAACCTGGCCACTACATCTCTGAGTGTCCACAGTGGGACAATGAGAAAAACAAGAAGAAGAAGAGCAAAGAGTATGATTCTGACGACAAGAAGAAGAAGAAATACTCAAAGTATTCTTCCAAGTCTTCCTCAAAGTCTTCAGCAAACAAGAAGAGCTCATCTGGCAAGGCACGTGCATTTGTTGGCAAGGAAATGGATTCTGAGGAGGAGTCTGCTTCTGAGGAGGCGGAGGAGGAGTCTGAGGAGGAGTCTGATTCTGGCATTGCGAGTCTGGCTACAGCCTACGTTGCCAAGTCCATCTTCAACACTGAAGACAATGACTTCATCACCGACACCGATGCGAATGATAAGGACTACTCCGCTCCTTCATACTGCTTCATGGCACGCGGTGCCAAGGTAAACACACGCGCTACTCACTATCAAACATCTAGTGACGATGACTCTGATTGTGATTCCAAACCTAGCTACAAAACACTTGCTAAAATTGCAACTGAACAACAGAAAGCTATGGAACACATTCAAAAACTGTTAGACAAAAGCGATGATCTGTTAGACGCTGAAATGACTCGATCTCAGTCCTTGATTGAAGACATAAAAAATCTTCACGTTAAGTATGAGGAACTTGAAAGTCGTCATGAAATGCTCTCAACAACTCATGAAAGGCTTTCCTATGATTATCTTCAAAGGAAGCAAGACCTTGAGAAATTGAGAGCGGCTCATGAAGATCTTCAAAAGGAAAACGAGTCACTTCGCGCCAAATAGATCAGTTCAGCTGAGGAAGGATTTGAACCACCATGTCTTAAATGCATTGAGTGTGATAACGCAACTTCTATTGCTGAATGTTCTACTGCTGCTACTGTTGCAATATCTTCACCTGTTGATGTGGTAACTAACCCCTCTACTGAGGATACCACTGCTATTGCTGATGAGAATGCTAGGTTGAAGACATTGCTTGAAACAGGGATGTACAAAAGTCTCAAAGGACATCAGACACTATGTGATGTCCTCAAAAGGCAGATCCTGAACCGAAACCCTAGGAAAGAGGGTGTTGGGTTCGAAAGGAAAATGAATGCCGATGGCTCTTACTGGAAACCTGAGCAGTACCCCAAAACCATGTGGGTTGCTGCAAAGGAATCTTCAGCGGATCCATCCACCCTATCTGGCTTCACTTGTACTAATCCCATTGTTACTGATGAATCCTTTGATGCAAACTACAAACTGTTTAAGAATCAGAATGGTGAAGTGTTTGCCAGGTATATTAGTACTAACTGCGGGAATGGACCGCCTATGAAGAAGATCTGGGTGCCAAAAAGGTGTTTGGAGAATCTTCCTGTGAATGTCATCATGACACCCCAGGTGAAGAAGACAAACCCCAGACCATAGGCTTCATATGGTCCAAAGGCTTCATACAGATAGAGGACTCACCAGAGTCGCACTAACGCAAATGTTTTGCAGGGAAGCCATACTCAGGCCTATGAATATGAGCGCGGTTCATCAAACCGCCATGTTCATAAGACCAAGAACTATTCTGCTTATTCTTATGAGTATTATTGTCCACCTTCAAGACTTTTTGCTAGGGCTCCAAAGCCAAAGTTCTCAGATGCTGCACTTAGACTCATTGCTTCAAAGCCACCCTTGAAGATGTGGGTGGCTAAGAAAGCTTAACCCTCTTTTGCAGGGAAAGGTCTCCAGCAGAAAACCAAAATCGTCTGACGCTATTGCTGGGGACCTTAAACATCTTGTAGGGCGCAAGATCAAATGCCCAAATGGTCTTATTATGTACCTTGTTCCTGAATCGCTTGCTACTCGCCCTATCAGTCCAAATCTCGATCTTAGCTTTCATAACCCACTGGTTCGTCAAATGTTTTTGCTTCACAATTCTCTTCGTGAAGCCTATCCCCCTAACTGCACTGTAGGGTACGACACCAGCCGCTTCAGAATGGATTATTGATAGTGGGTGTACCAATCACTTGACTGGCAAGAGAAACCTTCTTATGGACTCAACCTTACGTCCATCCAACAAGAGTCACATCACATTTGCTGACACTGGTAAAAGTAAGGTATTGGGTCTAGGTAGAGTTGCAATCTCAAAGGATCAACACATGGATACAGTCATGCCTGTTGAATCCCTTGGTTTCAACTTAATGTCTGTCTCAATGCTTTGCAATTTAAACATGATTGTGATGTTTGGAAAATATCGTTGCCTTGTTCTAATGGAATCTTACAAGTCTCTAGTGTTTGAAGGGTATCGGAAAGATGATTTGTATGTGGTAGATTTCTCAGTAGGACCACAGCTTGTCGTATGTCTTCTAGCAAAAGCTTCAGAATGCTGGCTCTGGCATCGGAGGCTAGGGCATGCTGGCATGAGGAACCTGCACACCCTTGCAAAGAAGAAGCATGTCATAGGCATCGAGGGCGTCAAGTTCAATAAAGATCACTTATGTGGTGCCTGTGAAGCAGGAAAGATGACGAGGGCCAAGCATCCCTCGAAGACAATCATGACAACGACTCGACCCTTCGAACTGCTCCACATGGATCTTTTCGGTCCCACTCATTACTCAACTCTTACTACTATTGCTTGTCTCTATGGCTTTGTCATTGTTGATGATTATTCTAGATATACTTGGGTGCATATAATCCTCTACAAGACTGAAGTGCAGGATGTCTTCAGACGCTTCGCCAATCAAGCAATGGACAACTATGGCGCCAAGATAAAACACATCAGAAGTGATAATGGCACTGAATTCAAGAACGTTGGCCTGGATACATATCTTGATACTTTGGGTATCACACATGAATTCTCAGCTCCATACACGCCACAGCAGAATGGCATCGTCGAACGCAAGAACAGAACACTTATTGATATGGCCCGAACGATGCTTGATGAATACAAGACTCCAAGAAAATTCTAGCCTGAAGCCATTGATACTGCATGCCATACAATCAACCCTGTTTATCTTCACAAGCTTCTGAACAAGACATCCTATGAGCTCCTTACTGGCAAGAAGCCAAATGTCTGTTACTTCAGAGTATTTGGCGCCAGGTGCTGGATTAAGGATCCGCATCACACTTCAAAATTTGCACCAAAAGCACATGAGGGTTTTATGCTTGGATATGGAAAGGATTTGCACTCCTACAGAGTCTTCAATCTCTTTCATTATAAAGTGATTGAAACAGTGGATGTGTGGTTTGATGAGACTAACGGCTCACAAAGAGAGCACCTGCCAAATGTGCTAGATGAAGTTCCATCTAGTGAATCAATCAAATTTATGGGAACTGGAGAAATCATACCTTCTGAAGCTCAACCTGAAGAGGAACTTATCATCTCCGCACCTGATCAACCTGAAGACAATGCTCAGCCTGAAAAAAATCCCTCTAACAATGACAATGATCAGCAAGAGCAAACTCTTCGTCCTGTACATCCTCGTGTTGCAAATGAAGTGCAGATTGAGAGAATAATTGATAGCATCAATGCACCAGGTCCACTCACTCGTTCAAGGGCAACACAGCTAGCAAACTTCTGTGGGCACTTCGCATTCGTCTCAATAACAGAACCCAAGAAAGTTGAAGAAGCCTTCATGGAACCTGAATGGATTCAAGCTATGCAAGAAGAGCTTCAACAATTTGAGCTGAATAATGTATGGGAACTGGTTAAGCGTCCTGATCCTCGGAGGCACAATATAATAGGCACCAAATGGATATATCGCAACAAGCAAGATGAGCATGGTCAAGTTGTCAGAAACAAAGCTCGTCTCGTTGCTCAAGGATACACTCAAGTTGAAGGGATTGACTTCGATGAAACATTTGCTCCTGTGGCTAGACATCAAGCTATCCGCATACCGCTGGCCTATGCAAATCATCATAATATTCTCTTGTATCAAATGGATGTGAAGAGTGCCTTTCTCAATGGCAAGATTGAAGAAGAGGTGTATGTTGCACAACCGCTTAGTTTTGAAGATCCAAAACATCCTAACATGGTGTACAAGCTCAACAAGGCACTGTATGGCCTCAAACAAGCCCCTCGGGCTTGGTATGACACACTCAAATACTTCCTGAAGAGCAAAGGCTTCACACCTGGTTCCCTCGACCCCACTCTCTTCATGAAGACATATGATGGTGAACTGTTTGTGTGCCAAATATATGTGGATGACATTATCTTCGGCTGCACCAATCAGAAATACAGTGAAGAGTTTGGATATATGATGCAAGAGCAATATCAGATGTCCATCATGGGTGAGCTGAAGTTCTTCCTCGGTCTTCAAATACGTCAGCAACGCAACGGCGTCTTTATATCTCAAGAGAAGTACCTCAAAGATTGCCTGAAGAAGTTTGGTATGCAAGACTGCAAGGGCTTCACGACGCTAATGCCAACCAAACATCATCTGGGTCCCGACGACAATGGTAAAGAGTTCGATCAAAAGGTATACCGCTCCATGATTGGTTCTTTACTTTATCTATGTGCATCTAGGCCAGATATTATGCTTAGTGTTTGCATGTGTGCTCGATTCCAATCGGCACCAAAGGAATCGCATCACTTAGCTGTGAAGCGAATTCTTCGATATTTGGCTTACACCCCAACTCTAGGATTATGGTATCCTAAGGGCCCAGAGTTTGATCTGGTTGGATTCTCGGATGCTGATTATGCTGGTGACAAGGTGGATCGCAAGTCTACATCAGGCACATGTCATTTTCTTGGACGATCACTTGTATGTTGGTCTTCAAAGAAGCAGAACTGTGTATCTCTCTCCACTGCTGAATCTGAATACATTGCTGCTGGATCTTGCTACGCTCAGCTTCTGTGGATGAAGCAAACACTCAAAGACTATGGCATTCATCTGAAGCAAGTGCCACTCTACTGCGACAACGAAAGCGCCATCAACATTGCCAACAACCCAGTTCAGCACTCGAAGACAAAGCACATTGAGATTCGTCATCACTTTCTCATAGATCATGTTGTGAAGGAAGATATTGATATCTGAAAGTGCAACTATCCCTAGGTGGTTTTGGTAATCCATAACAACATATAGCTCATTGAGCTAATGCTATTCCAAGATGATTATTTCAGGAAAGCTCAATGATTGGCATGGCATGGATGTGAAAGTGGAACCCTCAAAATGCTAAGGACAAAGGATTGGCACAAGCTCAAAAGCTCAAGACTCTTCATTTTATATTTTAGCGATCCAAGATCACATTGAGTCTTTAGGAAAAGCCAATACTATCAAGGAGGGATGAGGTGTTGCTTAATGAGCCTCTTGCTTCATGTGCTTAGTGATATGCTCCAAAATCCTCAACCACTTTCCCATATCCACAAATGACCTAAACCCTAAGCCAAACTCAGTCATACTGATTCTATCTATCCGGTGCCACCGAGTTTCATATGTCATAAGCCACTGCCAAACCCTAGCAATTCGGTCCTACTGATAGGGATCTCGGTCTCACCAAGATGGGACTACAAACTCTTTGTGTCCCTTTCATAACTTTTCAGTCTCACCGAAAGAGCGAATCGGTCCCACCGAGATTGCAATGTAAACTCTATGTTTCCCTTTTGTAACTTTTCGGTCTCACCGAAAGAGCAAATCGGTCCCACCGAGTTTACCTGACCAACTCTCTGGTTAGCTTATTACCAAACTCGGTCTCACCGAGTTTGTGTAATCGGTCTCACCGAGATTACGTTATGCCCAAACCCTAACAGAATCGGTCCTACCGAGTTGCATGTTAGTCCCACCGAAAATCTCTAACGGTCACTAGGTTTACCTTTTCGGTCCGACCGAGTTTGTTGATTCGGTCCCACCGAGATTGGTAAATTGTGTGTAACGGTTGGATTTTGTGTGGAGGCTATATATACCCCTCCACCTCCTCTTCATTCGTGGAGAGAGCCATCAGAACACATACACAATTCTAACTCATATGTTCTGAGAGAGAACCACCTACTCATGTGTTGAGACCAAGATATTCCATTCCTACCATATGAATCTTGATCTCTAGCCTTCCCAAGTTGCTTTCCACTCAAACCTTCTTTCCACTAGATCCAAATCCTATGAGAGAGAGTTGAGTGTTGGGGAGACTATCATTTGAAGCACAAGAGCAAGGAGTTCATCATCAACACACCATTTGTTACTTCTTAGAGAGTGGTGTCTCCTAGATTGGCTAGGTGTCACTTGGGAGCCTCCGACAAGATTGTGGAGTTGAACCAAGGAGTTTGTGAGGGCAAGGAGATCGCCTACTTTGTGAAGATCAACCGCTAGTGAGTCAAGTCCTTCGTGGGCGATGGCCATGGTGGAATAGACAAGGTTGCTACTTCGTGGAACCTTCGTGGGTGGAGCCCTCCATGGACTCACGCAACCGTTACCCTTCGTGGGTTGAAGTCTCCATCAACATGGATGTAGGATAGCACCACCTATCCGAACCACGGGAAAACATCCGTGTCTCCAATTGCGTTTGAATTCTCCAAACCCTTCCCTTTACATTCTTGCAAGTTGCATGCTTTACTTTCCGCTGCGAATATACTCTTTGCATGCTTGCTTGAATTGTGTGATGATTGCTTGACTTGTCCTAAAATAGCTAAAATCTGCCAAGAACTAAAATTGGGAAAAGGTTAAGTTTTTATTTGGTCAAGTAGTCTAATAACCCCCCCTCTAGACATACTTTCGATCCTACAAGTGGTATCAGACCTTTGGTCTCCATTTGCTTTGATCTGCATAGCTTTTGGTGGTCATAGCCTTGGTTTCACAACCTACGAGAGTATGGCGTCTAGCAAGGGAAATTATCACCGTAGAGGTCCTTACTTTGATGGTACTAATTTTGCTAGTTGGAAGCATAAAATGAAAATGCATATTCTTGGACATAACCCCGCCGTTTGGGCTATTGTGTGTGTTGGTTTGCAAGGTGACTTCTTTGATGGGAAAGAACCAAACCGTGAAGCTACCGTGGATGGGTTGAAGATGTTGCAATACAATGCTCAAGCTTGTGATATTCTCTTCAACGGATTGTGCCCCGAAGAATTCAACAAAATCAGCCGCCTTGAGGATGCAAAGGAAATTTGGGACACTTTGATTGATATGCACGAAGGTACTGACTCCTTCAAGGAATCCAAGTTGGATGTGCTTCAAAGTCAACTTGACAAGTTCAAAATGAAGGATGGTGAAGGCGTTGCTGAAATGTACTCTAGGCTTGCTCTCATCACAAATGAGATTGCCGGCTTAGGAAGTGAAGAGATGACCGATAGATTCATCATCAAGAAGATTCTAAGAGCCTTGGATGGAAAATATGATATCGTGTGCACGTTGATCCAAATGATGCCCAATTACAAAGATCTCAAGCCAACGGAAGTGATTGGAAGAATTGTTGCTCATGAGATGTCACTTAAGGATAAAGAGGAACTTCACAACAAATCAAGTGGTGCCTACAAAGCCTCATGTGAAGCCCCTACATCATCAAGTGAGAAACAAAACTTCAATGAAGAATTGAGCTTAATGGTGAAGAACTTCAACAAGTTCTACAAGAGTAGAATCAAAGATAGAAGCTTCAAGTCAATGTCCTACAATGACAAAAGATCTTCTAGTCGAGAGCGAAACTGCTACAATTGTGGAAGACCCGGACACTATTCCAATGAGTGTACGGCTCCCTACAAGAGAAGAGAAGATTCTCCAAAAAGAAGAAGAAAAGAATCACCACCAAGAGAGAGAAGGAGTAGAGATGATCGTTATGAACGAAGATACTCACGGAGAAGCAAGGATTCGGAAAGGAAGGAGATACACAAAACGAAGACATCAAGCTCATGTTGGTGAATGGGTATCCGGCTCCGACTCCGACAGCCACTCCGAGAGAAGTTATCACTCCGACTCCGAAGATACTCAAGATGAAGGTGTTGCCGGTCTAGCACTTGTGTCATCCAACTCCTACGACATATTTGACTCACCAAATGAAGGAATTGGAAGATGCCTCATGGCCAAAGGTCCTAAGGTAACACACCCCGAGTATGTTGATTTTAATAGTGATGAAGATGACTTGTTAGGTGATGATGATTTGCTTGTTGACAACTCTAGTGATGAATACTATGATGAAACGTCAATTAATCATGCTAATCAAGATAAAACGAATGACAATGATAAGAAGAAGATTGAGGCTCTAACTAAAGAACTAAACACTCTTAAGTTAGCTCATGAAACTATCTTCGAAGATCATCGAGAACTTTTAAGAGCTCATGAGAAATTACGCTTTGAAAAGCTCAATCTTGAGCAAGATCATGAGTTTTTAAAAGCAATCAATGATGATCTCTGCAAGAAAAGTTCTTCTTACATTGCCAAGCGTTTACTCTTATCCACTTACATGCATCAAGTCAAGTCTAGTAACAAGAACAGGAAAGATTCTTCCTCTAGTAGTAACAATGATCATGCTAAATCCAATATTGTTGCTTCTAGTAGTTCTCTTGATTCCACTAATGATTCTCTTAGCCAAGTTACACTTGAGCAAGAAAATAGCTTATTGAAGGGAATTATAGAGAAAGGAGTGTACAAAAGCCTTGCCGGGAGTAAGCAATTCGAGGAAATTGTGCGCAAGCAAGGAATGCACCGGAAGAATCAAGGTGTTGGTTTTGAACGAAAGTTCAATGCCAATGGAGTTGAGTGGGAAGAAGATCAATACCCCAAGACAAAGTTTGTTCCTCAACAAGAGAAGTATGATACTTCCTTCAAGGGGACACAAGCTCAAGATGATCTTCCACCACAAGACTACAAGAAGAAAGGCAAGGATAAGCTTCAAGAGGAAATTGATGCATTTGAAGAAGCTCCTAAGACCCTAGTCAAGTGGATTCCCAAGACCACGTCAAGTTCCACTTCATCAAGTACGACTACCACTCCAAGGATTCCCATCAAGATGGTGTGGATCCAAAAGAAGAAGAACTAGAGAGTTCTTGAGGGTGACTCCGCCAACATACTTCACTCTTATCATTTTGGCAAGAACAAGTGCAATCAACTTCCACATCTTGCACTAGTTCAAGGAGTCACAAACCCTCTTGTTGGTAAGAAAAGGGACAAAGTAACCTAAAAGTTTTTATGGACATCATCTTATGTGTGCATCACTCTATGTCTATGAATATCCTTGTTTGTTCCTTGTGGGACTAACCCATGTAGGTATTGAAAGTGCAATTCACTCAAATGGATAGCTCCAAGTGATCTACATCAACATTGAGCATCCACATCTTCAACATCTACATGAAGTCATCATCGACAAAACCCAAGGTTAGTTCATCCCTCTTAGGGGGGATATCACTTCTAGGGGGAGCTTTACTCTAAGACTTGAGCTAAAGCAACTCTAAAGATGTGAACACAACAATGCTTTATGTACAAGTGGTAACCCCACTTGAGCTTAAACGATGAGTATGATCTATGATCAAGTGTTCTCACTTGACTCCTAAGTCAATATACTCATATATAGATGACCTAGTCGTCGCAAATTGCTTGATAGATGCTAGAATTAGTTGCGCATGCTTTGTCACATATTTCATTTGCCATCTTATTGTGTGAGCATGTTGGTTGCATATTTTACTCATTCGAGGACATCCACTTGTTGTTTTGATTGTTTGGCTTTATTTCCTTTTGCCAAGTGGATGGACAAGAATGCCTAAGAACCTCCTCTAGCTATCTATGCTTTTCTCGTCTCAAACTCTATTCATGTTACATCACAAAATTTGATCAAGTCAGATTCGAACCACTCTGTGTGAGGAGCGCTCGGAGTCCCCGATTCGTCATAGACTTAAACTTCCAAAACCTCTTTGTGATTCTCGGTCTGACCGATACCCTACTTTCAGTCCTACCGAGATCATTAAGTTGATCTAGGTTTTTGATCTCGGTGCAACCGATTTGAACCATTCGGTCACACCGAGTTGCAACAACTGTATACAGTTTTGCATCTCGGTGCCACCGAGTAGTTCCACTCGGTCACACCGACAGGGTCGGGCTATATATAGTCACGGGCAAAAATTTGGAAATTTCTCCGAACCCCTTCGCCCGCGCGATAGCCTGCTCTGCCAACTTGGTCTCCGGATCGTCTCCTCGCTGCCAACCGCCTCCAGTCGCTGGTCTCCGTCACCGTCAACGGGAATTCTACCCCGCCGTTGCCACCGTAGCGAGTCTCCGCCGAACTAGGGTATGGACTCGATCTTTGTGCTATTCCCCAATCCGATTCTTAGCACATTGTGCTCATCATGATTCTTGCCACGTTTGAAACACTTCTATCCAGTCAATGAACTCGTAGATTAGGTTTAATTCGAAAATTTTAGGGTTAGGTTTCCGCCGAAACCATCTCGGACCCACCGAGTTGAAAAACTCGGTCCCACTGATTTGGCTTATGCCATTGCACAAGTGAGACTCGGTCTGACCGAGTATTACTAGTCGGTGTGACCGATTTTGGAACTTTGTGAAACCCTAGCAGTCTCGGTGCCACCGAACTGTGACTCAGTCTGACCGAGTTCACCAGTTCAGGTGCCAAAACTGCTTCGGTATCACCGAGTTTAAAAATCGGTAGATCCGAGATGCTTTCAGTGGGAAACTAAAACTAAGTTTTTGAATTATTCTTTTGCAAAAATCTCTGCATTTTGTGATGCTCATCCACTCTATCTCATCTATAACCTATTCACAGGGTCAGCAGTCAGAGTTTGCATCATGTCAGACCAAAGTGATAGACAGAACATGTCAGAGCAGCAAGTGCAGATGAGTGAGGGCACTAGTCCCTCAAGTTCCTCAGATGATGGCAGCAGGAGCACCCCTAGCAATCTGCCTAAGGCTGCCACAAGACAGAGAAAGAAGAGAACCTCAGATTCAGAAGATGAGGGTTATGTGGCAGAAGAGGAAGCAACTTCCAAGAGAGTTGAGCCAGCACAGGGCATAAAACCAGGGATGAAGATCAAAAGGCCAGCAGGCAGGCTACCTATGTCAAAGGCTAGAGCTTCAACTGAGAAGCCCACTCCCATTGAGCCAGTTGCTGCTGAAGGCAAGAAGAGGAAAGAAAGGGTGAAGAAAACTGTAGCCAGAGTGCTTGGCAAGGCTTCCATCATGGAAGATGAGGAGGAGGAAGAAGAGGTAGCTGCGCCAGCACCTAAGGCACCCAAGCTGATGGGTGATGCCATAAGATCAGGGGCAGCTGCTTCCAAGGCCAAGCCAGCTCCAAAGCCAAAGCTAAAGAGAAATACAAGAAGCATCCCAGCTACTGAGAAGAACAAGGCCCCAGTGCCTGAAGCTGCAGAAGAAGAGGAAGAGAATGTTCTTAGAAAGCTCAAGCCCAAGATCCCAGACCACAACGATGGTCATCCTGTGGCTGAGGATATGAAACTCAGGAGAGATTCAGGGCTCCAGAAGTGGAGAGAAGCAGACCCGTATGCTTCAAGGAGAAGGACTGCAGTTGACTACAGGTTTCACACCAAGGAGCAGCAAGATTTTTATGGGACAGTGCTGCTAGATAAGAAGCCAATAGTCTGTGATATGAGATGGGTCGATTGGCAATACATCAAGGACAACGAAGAGTACTACCCTGGAGTGCAGGACAACTTCAAGGCGTGTGGAGTAGAGGACTTTGTTGGGCAGAAGCTCACAAAGTGGAATGAGGAACTCATCATGTAGTTCTACTCCACAGCCCATTTTTTATCCAGATGGTAGGATAATTTGGATGTCAGAGGGTACGAGGTACCAGTCTACAGTTGATGAATGGGCTCAGCTGATTAATGCCTCAGAGGAGCAAGCAGATGACTTGGACGTTTATGCCAAGAAGAAGATGGACCACAACTCAATGTCAAACATGTACAAGGAGATTCCAAATGAAGCACTTGACACTTTCAAGTTTGGCTCAGTACACTATCTTCTGTCGGGGCTACCAACAATCAATTGGATACTGAGGCACACCTTATTGCCCAAGTCTGGAGATCACAAGATGATCAGAGGCCATGCGATCAACTTGCTTCATATCTTTGACGTGCCACAGAAATTCAAGGTGATGAGCCTCATGATAGAAACAATCAAGAGGACAGCAGCAGACCAGAAGAGGAGCTGTGGATATGCCCCACAGATTCAGGAGCTCATCAACTCCAAGATGGGCACAGGCATATACTTATTGGACAAGGAACACCTGCCCATCCGTCCAGATTTTGAAGATAATCAAGTTGTCATGACTAAGAATGAGCCATCATCTGCCCAAGCACAAGCCAAGAAGGAGAAAGCGAGGAAGGAGAAAGCTGCCAAGATGCCTACTCAAGAGGAGGCATCTGAATATTTCTTGAAAAACCAAACATGAGCAGCTTGGTTACCTGATTGCATCCACCCTACATATTGAGAAAGGATTAGCCACCCTAACTCAGAACCAGGCAAGACTAGAGAGGATCGTAGAACAGAGGTTCTATGACTTGGATATCAAGGTGACAGAGATCCGTACTGCAGTGGAGCAGCTCCAGGATGACATGCAGGAGAGGAGAGGCAAGACGACAACTGATGCCTTTGCCAGAGTGCCACGAGGTCCGAGGTCCTCTGCAGTGCCAGTTGCTGACACCAAAGCCACCACGTCTGCACCAGCTACAGCCTCAGTTCCACCAGCTCCAGCATCCACTTCAGCCTCGACTCCGACCACGTCTACAGAAGGCTTCGTCCTTGGAGTGCTCCGGACTCCACCACCACCTGAAGATCAAGCCTGAGTGTCGATTTAGCACTATGCATTTTCTAGGAACTTTTTGGTAACTTTTTTCCAAAGGGGGAGAGAATGTATAGATCATAGGCTTCGAGAGAGAGAGAGAGAGACGGTGTTGCTTTTCTCTCTTGCTTTATTTGGTGGTTTTTCGAACTTTGTTTGCTTGTGTGCTTGAGATACTACGTCATTATCTGTGAGACATCGATGATCATGTGTTTGATCATAAGCTACACTTAATATGTGCTTAATATTTTTATCCTATCTATATTATGTGATCACTCACTATTCTTGGTGATGGGTGCATGTATTTCATTCTTATCATTTTAAGCGCTCCACCAAGATGTATGTGACATGGAAGAGTAACCCATGACTCTAACTCTTTGTGCATTTGCAGTCCAAAGCAAATTTTAAATATGCACAAATTTAGGGGGAGCTCTTACTTATCACATACTTCTCAAAGCGACGATATATTTCATGCTTATTATCATTTGTCGAAGCTTTGATCTATATGTTGTCATCAATTACCAAAAAGGGGGAGATTGAAAGTGCAACTATCCCTAGGTGGTTTTGGTAATTCATAACAACATATAGCTCATTGAGCTAATGCTATTCCAAGATGATTATTTCAGGAAAGCTCAATGATTGGCATGGCATGGATGTGAAAGTGGAACCCTCAAAATGCTAAGGACAAAGGATTGGCGCAAGCTCAAAAGCTCAAGACTCTTCATTTTATATTTTAGTGATCCAAGATCACATTGAGTCTTTAGGAAATGCTTCATGTGCTTAATGAGCCTCTTGCTTCATGTGCTTAGTGATATGCTCCAAAATCCTCAACCACTTTCCCATATCCACAAATGACCTACACCCTAAGCCAAACTCGGTCATACCGATTCTATTTATCCGGCGCCACCGAGTTTCATATGTCATAAGCCACTGCCAAACCCTAGAAATTCGGTCCTACCGATAGGGATCTCGGTCTCACCGAGATGGGATTGCAAACTCTCTGTTTCCCTTTCGTAACTTTTCGGTCTCACCGAAAGAGCGAATCGGTCCCACCGAGATTGCAATGTAAACTCTATGTTTCCCTTTTGTAACTTTTCGGTCTCACCGAAAGAGCAAATCGGTCCCACCGAGTTTACCTGACCAACTCTCTGGTTAGCTTATTACCAAACTCGGTCTCACCGAGTTTGTGTAATCGGTCTCACCAAGATTACGTTATGCCCAAACCCTAAAAGAATCGGTCCTACCGAGTTGCATGTCAGTCCCACCGAAAATCTCTAATGGTCACTAGGTTTACCTTTTTGGTCCGACCGAGTTTGTTGATTCGGTCCCACCGAGATTGGTAAATTGTGTGTAACGGTAGGATTTTGTGTGGAGGCTATATATACCCCTCCACCTCCTCTTCATTCGTGGAGAGAGCCATCAGAACACATACACAATTCTAACTCATATGTTCTAAGAGAGAACCACCTACTCATGTGTTGAGACTAAGATATTCCATTCCTACCATATGAATCTTGATCTCTAGCCTTCCCAAGTTGCTTTCCACTCAAACCTTCTTTCCACTAGATCCAAATCCTATGAGAGAGAGTTGAGTGTTGGGGAGACTATCATTTGAAGCACAAGAGCAAGGAGTTCATCATCAACACACCATTTGTTACTTCTTGGAGAGTGGTGTCTCCTAGATTGGCTAGGTGTCACTTGGGAGCCTCCGACAAGATTGTGGAGTTGAACCAAGGAGTTTGTAAGGGCAAGGAGATTGCCTACTTCGTGAAGATCTACCGCTAGTGAGGCAAGTCCTTCGTGGGTGATGGCCATGGTGGAATAGACAAGGTTGCTACTTCGTGGACCCTTCGTGGGTGGAGCCCTCCGTGGACTCGCGCAACCGTTACCCTTCGTGGGTTGAAGTCTCCATCAACGTGGATGTAGGATAGCACCACCTATCCGAACCACGAGAAAACATCCGTGTCTCCAATTGCGTTTGAATTCTCCAAACCCTTCCCTTTACATTCTTGTAAGTTGCATGCTTTACTTTCCGCTGCCAATATACTCTTTGCATGCTTGCTTGAATTGTGTGATGATTGCTTGACTTGTCCTAAAAATAGCTAAAATCTGCCAAGAACTAAAATTGGGAAAAGGTTAAGTTTTTATTTGGTCAAGTAGTCTAATCACCCCCCCTCTAGACATACTTTCGATCCTATAATATCATACACGTCAACACTGAAGAGCAATTGGCAGATATCTTCACCAAGCCCTTGGATGAGAAGAGATTTTGCAAGTTACGGTGTGAGCTAAATATCTTGGAATCCTCAAATGTCCTGTGATCAGGCACACATCCTAACACTTATGCATGTTGATGACTTAGATGTGCAACACACGAAGTAAAGTATATCTTCAATCAATAAAGACATACATTCTAAGTGTGAATACATTAATGAGGAATTTGACTTCGGAGCGCCACGATAATTGTGCGCCGTGTCTGGGTCTAATACTTCCTATACGGTGGGTAACGCCACCACCAAATGTTCTTTTTGAAGTGTTTCACTCATGGCGTTACATTTGCTATGTCTTCACATTTGGTTTGGCTTCAATCTCAACATGTCTTCATGATTATCTTCACTATGTTGAGTATATATATATACTAGTGTCTGTCCTCTACAGCATTCACTTATAGCTATGTATTCTTGTTGAATCTTTTGAACTAAGTGAATGTGATCGGACCCTAACATCTCTATGCTTTCTATCTCAAACTCTATCTCTCCAAATCACATGCATTCTCTTGAAACTGTCAAATGTCTTCTCTGCGTCCTTGTCAGCAGAAGATACAGAGACAAACATTAAGTCTGCTTTCAATGCTAATTCCTTCACCTGAAACCCGGAGAAGTGGGAACGACCACCCGACAATCCAGGCGTGCGTGGGACATGGAACAACCTCCGATATGCTGCATGATGGCCACGTGTTCCTCAGATGTGAATCGGCAGGGGCACCCGTGTAATAACACTGAGCCATCCCTGTCCCTATAAATACATGCCTCACCTCAGTCATTATCCTTTCTTCGACTCTCGCACGAACCCTAGCGCCACCGCTAGCCCTCGACGACGCCGGTGACGAAGCACTTAGCTGCCGCAACCTCTCCGACGCCGTCTTCACACCGACCGCGGACATCGACTTCTCCGCCGTCGCCGTAGGTGTCCTCCGTCGCCAAGTTAGGGCACGGACGATCTAACTGCTCGGCCTCCTCTTCCACTCCATCTAGCAGTTCTTTGTGTGGTAAATAAAACTTCCTTTTTTACGGCCCCTTTGATCCTATAGATTCATCACTTTCTACCACAAGCAGTTTCTGTTCACACAAGTTGGATCTATTTCATACTGCATCTCATAATATGCCTAGTATATTCACTTATGCTTCACAAAGTAGTTAGATTCCTCACTTGTACTGATTCGTGGATTCATACAAATCTGGAACCAACTCCTTATCTATGTGTGAATGTCTTTGCACGATGAGGTCAATGTCTTCTAAACTGATTTATCTTCAAAATCTTCTAAGAATGCATATGACCTCTTCCCCTTCCCTCGCACCTTAATGCTTTCACAGGTACATGTCCGTGGGAGAATCCCTTGGTTCTCATAGTCTGCATTCATTTGCAGAATTCTTATAGCATCATATAAATTCTCCCGAAGCCAGTTCTTGTTTGTCCAGCAAGCGAAAGCCTTTGAAGCCTTTGAACATATTGAAGCCATTCAGTTTAAAGTTCATGGCTGCAGAAAAATTAGTAAGGAAGGGTGGCAGAAAGCGTTGAGGAGAAACATCAAGAGATCTGCCCGATGACCTCTCAGAGTTGTACAAGACAGATCCTGAAGAGGATTACAATCAGCGCAAGACATGAATCCAATGGATTCGATGATATTGGGCAGAACAGTGGTTCAAGTACAGGTTTGTGACAAAGGAATATGCTGAGAAGAATGCCATCAAGCGACCATGGGGAGACATCCTCTACAAAAATCTTCAACCCAGGTCCAGAGATGAAGCCATTGAACAAGGCTTCTATCCCTGCATGGTCCATGGACCACAGCCTGTGGATGCTGACCCATCATCACTGCTATGGTGTCGTGACGACAATCTGTTCAAGCGCAACTTCCAGTTTGCCCAGAATTCGACGAAGCAGAACAAGAAGTCATTGGGATTAGACTTCAACCCTGGTCCCTCTGCTCCCCGTGCCGATGGCACCAGCGAAGCTGAACCCAATCTTGTTGGGCCCTTCTACAACCTGGAAGGTCTCATCACTCATATCGTGGTTCAAGGGACAGCCGTGGATGAGCCTGCAGATGACACTGAATCTGATGAAGCGCCTGCAGCGCCGAAGCCAAAGAAACTGAAGCAGCCTAAAGCTTCAAAGCTAGCCTCAGCACCAAAAATCTCATGGGCGAAGCCACTGGCTACTACACCTCCTGAAGACAGTGTGCAGTCTGAGGATATGTCACGCATCTCCAAGCCCCCGAAAGTCAAGATGCCTCTGCCACACACCAGCCAAGAACTGACTTCTGCTGCTATTTTGTGCAACGATGCCATTGATCTGTCCAGTGATGAAGATCTTGTAGATGACGCTCTTGAGCAACTGATCAAGAGCAAAGAAGAAGCAGAAATCTTCAACAATTTGCCTCTCTTTGACGTGGCAATCATCCACGACTTCATCGATGAGTGGTTTACCATGCCCACCTCAGCTTTGAAGACCTGCAACTTCCCATTGGCCTCAGTGTCGCCTTCCATGGCGCCATTGCTTCAGAGCTAGCTCTAGCTCAGCGCATCGTCGAACTAAAGGAAAATATTGATTTTGAGAAAGCTTAGTTCAAGAAGCATATGGCCAAGCTCAGCGTGCAAGAGGTCAAGAACTTCAAGATCATGCTGCACGAGCTCAAAGAAGCCTTTCTCAAGAAGTGTAAAGAAGCTCAAGGTTCTCGTGAGCGCATGAAGAACCTGGCTGACAAGTGTGTATAAGCCTACAATGAGGCTGAGAAGCGCAAGGCCCTTGGGCGTCCTGGCATTGACCCTAGGATGGCTGCAAAGCGGAAGAAGAAGCCAGCTGTGGCCGCACCCGACGCACCAAGGCAGGAGGCACATCCCTTTGTCTTCCCAGCCAGCATGGCTGGCTCGAAGCCAAAGGCCAGGTCAACCGCTTCAGAACTGAAGAAGACGAGGACTGCTGAGGCTGAAGCCAGAAAGAGGAAACATTCTGAAGCCTCTGATGTTGCTCCCTCCAAGCAGAAGCGGAAGACCAAGAAGGAACGAGCTGCTCCCACAGAGCCCCTGGTTGTTGAACCTATCTCAATGGTTCGCCCTTCATCTACACACCAAGAGCGCCAACTGATTGTCCATGAGCCTGCTTCCACAGAGGCTCATACAGCTGAAGACATTCCAGTAGTCGATCCCACTGCTGCTGAAGACATTGGCCCCATGACAATGTTGAAGATGATGCAGTTCTTCCTCAGATCGAGCACCAACAGGTATCATCGCCTGTGCTTACGCACAGCGAACTCATCAGCATTGGTCGTCCTTTGACGCCAACTGCTCAGGATGCATCATGGGCTGATCACCCACAGCAACAAGAAGAAGATGACCTTGAGGCCCAGCCAACTCCATCTCCAAAGGCGTCGCCCGCGTTACGCAGGCTTCGCAAAGGACCAAGGCCTCTAGTCTCCGAGTCTGAAGCTAAAGGTGCTGAAGACATTCCGGCTGCATCAGCCGATGACACCCAAGAAGAAGAATGTGTCCCCACTCCCCTAACTACTGAAGAAGCTGTTCTCGAGGAGAACGTGTCTGTGCCCGACCCTCCAGCTCATCAAGTGGAGGTGGAAAATCTTGAGGCTGCCACTATCAACACGAATGAAGCCACTGACGCTGTCATGGCTGAAGCAAATGTGGAGCCTTCACCAACCCATGAACCAGATGTCAGCGAAGCCAATGATGCTACTGCTCCTGTTCCTGCGCCTGCTGCTGGTCCTCAGTTTGACTATCATATTGAGCACAGGCCTCAGGTACAGAACCCAATGCCAAGGTTGCCCAGGTTTCCAGGTCCTGCATCAGCACCTGGATCCTTCAATGTCAATCGCTTCAAAGCAGACAACACCTTCTTCAATAGCTCCAAGAAACCCTACTCAAGGGAACGAATATCTTCAGATCAGTTCTGGAGCTATCCGCAGTGAAGCTATTACTCATGCATTCTGTACAATCAAGGTCGCATCTTCCCACATATGCGTCTTGACACCGAAGCAATAGCTGGTCTGCCCTACTTGGAAGAAGCTCTGGATTGCTTCAAAGAGGTTGGATTGTTACCTTTCTTCACCGACCAAGAGCACTGGAACGAAGAGTTGCTGCTCCAATTTTATGCCACTCTTCACATACGTGGTTAAAATAGAGATCCGAAGACTTGGGCCCTTGAGTGGATGACAGGAAATGTTCATCATGAAGCCAAAGCCTTTAACATCATTGAGCTTACTGGTCTGCCCACTCCTAGAGATCTCTATGAACCTGGCTGTCAGCTTCACAGTGAAGCCATGGAGAGCATCTTTCAGAAGCCTGAACCAAACATGAGTCAGATGCTCAGTATGATGAAGCCTTTGCCTCAAGATGCTGCCTATCCTAAGGAGTTCCTTGTTGAAGACCTTGAGTATCTGCCACGGACTATCTATCACATCATAAGGCGAACTCTCTGGCCTATCAAAGGACATTCTCCATATGCAAAGCTGGAAGGTGCAATGAAGACTTTGGTCTTCTATATTCTTCACGGCAAATGCTTCAACGCACAAGACTTCTTCATCCGCCAACTTGCTGCTTCAGGATCGGATCTTTTTGGCTTGAAGTTCTACGCTCCATGGATAATGCGGTTGATCAAACTCCACTCAGCTATCTCATATCAGCCCTCAGCTCGCAATCATCGGATCTTTATGCCTGACGTGGATATGTCCGTTGAAGCCCTCTATCCAGAGCCTGCCAAGGAGCCTCTTAGTCTTTAGAATGCGGAGCATCAAAGTTTCTCTCAGAACATTGAAGGAGTTGAAGCATTCACTCGTGTTTATCCTCTGGCTGGCACTACACACGCACCTCATCGTGCCCTCACTGAAGCCACTGAAAGCACTATTGCCCAACGGCCCAAGAAGCGATCTCGTGTTCTCAATGACCGAGAGCTTCTGGTTGCTCTTCATCGGAAACAAGATAGGCATCATGACTGGCTGAAGCGCCAAATGCACAGCCTCTTGGTGGATGTCAACCGCATTCGCAACCTTGCCACCAAGAATGTCTTTGTTGCCCATGAAACTTGTCGGCGTACATGGAAAGGGCTGACGCTTATGTGCTCTAAGGATGATCTTCAAGAGGATGGCTTCTCTGAACATTTCAAGTTTGACTCCACACCTCCCCGAAGGGCTGTGCTGCGACGAACTCCCTCACTTGAAGACTCTGAGTTCTCTTCCTCTGCGGCAACTGTGAATGCCAGAGTGATCGAGGACAAAGACGATGCTACTTCACCGCCCCCTCCTTCAGCACGCGTCGACACTACCCCGAGCTCGTCTGCACCGCCTAAAAACACCGACGACCCTGCTACTTCACCTACTCCTCATGGGAACGAGTAGATGCTCTATGTCTTCAAACCTTTTTGGTCCTTACTGACAAAAGGGGGAGAAGCATATGAGTTTGATAGTCTTCAAGCGGGTCCATATGGGCGGTTACTTTATGTTTTGCCTAGTGTTTACAACTCTCGTTTTGATACATTTGGTTCTTTGAGTTGTAACACTTAAACTCGATGGTCGTCTGCTACTTATTTGCTATTTTGTGATGCGATGATAAATTCCACATGTGCGACGATAAATTCTGCACTTAGATCATTTTGTAGACGTCCATTTTCCCTTATGCATGTCATTATCTTCACATACTTCTCATGCATAATGAATTGTCATCATAAGTTGAAGAGGATCTCCACAAGTACAACCTGCCATGTGCATTTGCATTCCAAAAGAAAATTACTTATATGCACATCTTCAGGGAGAGCCCTTGCAACTTATGAAGACAATTCCTTATCCTTTACAATTTCACATATTATATTCCCTGTTGAAAACTTCAACTAGTTTGTCATCAATCACCAAAAAGGGGGAGATTGTAAGTGCATCTAGTACCACCCCTAGTTGGTTTTGGAGTATTGACGACAAACCTAGTTGAGGGACTAATGTGTTTGTGAGAATTGCAGGATAACACAGGTAGAAGTCCCTCATTGATTCGGTTTTCCTACCAGAGATGACCCCTAAAAATGTATGAAGACATTGAAGACAAAGGTGGTATGTGAAGAGCTTCACATTGAAGACTATGACAAGAGAATACATCGCATGAAGACTATGGAGTGCGAAGACTTAGATCTTTCGTAGTTATTTTTCTTCTTTGTTGAGTCATAGTAACCACCGTACTGTTAAGTGGGGTCCAAGAGAACCAGTCAGAATGACTGAAGTGATGCTTAACCAAAATCCTATGTCTTCGAGTGAAGACTATGAGAGCGAATCTTGTCCAGAGTTGGACAAGTCAGCTTTGCTTGTAGCCCAAGTAAAGTTGTCGTGTGAGTTTGAAATCTGACCGTTGGAACGCGTGTCAGTTCCTTAGTGACCCAGGGTCATTTTGGACAAATCAGGTCTCGTTGCCTAGTGACTATAAATAGCCCACCCCCTACAACCATAAACGGTTGGCTGCTCAGAGTTAAAGTGTGGTTGTTGTCGTTTAAGAGCAACCCACCTCGAATCCTTTGAGAGAGAATTCCTTGCGAGGATAAAGTCTTAACCACCCAGAGCCAAAGAGTGTTAGGCATCACTTAAGTCATCCTGTCTGTGTTATCTGAAGACTTATTACACTTGAGGACTATGAATCCTCCAGCCGGTTAGGCGTCGCGTTCTGAGCATCCAAGAGTCATTGTGGATCACCGACGAACGAAGTCTGTGAAGGTTTGGGAGTCTACCTTGAACACTTACCAGAGTGATTGGGCGAGGTCTGCGTGACCTTAGCTCAAGGGGAATACGGTGAGGACTAACGGTTCTCAGCTGTGTGTTCAGGACTGGGTGTCCGGGACTGTGTGTCCTTAGGTTTAAATACCTAGTCACCCTAACCAGACGTACAGTTGTCACAGCAACTGGAACTGGTCCAACAAATCATTGTCTTCAAAGAGTCACTAGTTTCATCCTTCCCTTCCCTTTACTTACTGTTGGTCCTTGTGAAGTCATTGCATGATTGCATTATCTTTTGTCTTCACTGAGTGACTGCTTGTTTTGATTGGCTTCATAATAATCTTCCTACCTCATCCTTATTGCCTAGCTGCTATTAGTCATTGTGCTTTCACTTCATTGATTACTTGACTAAGGCTTGCCTAGTGTAGTCTACCTTCTGCTGCGTGGTAATAGGTTTACTTCTATCGTTTGTCTTCAAAACTTCCCTTTCTTGAAGACTTTCATAAAAATCGCCTATTCACCCCCCTCTAGTCGATCACTAGCACTTTCAGGTCGGGGGCCCGAAGAAGACCTCGCCGGTTCCGCTCCGCGCCGGTTGTGACCCGGCAGCCTGGTGGCACTCGGGCTTGAGCATCAGGGTGTTTTCCATCGCCGGCTCCATGGTCGACTGGCCTAGGGCTCCACCACCAGTGGTGTCTCGCTCACCGGTGCCCAGGCCGCTCCCGCCGGCGTCGTCCATGACGCCTCCCCCAAGACGGCGCCTCCGTCACTTCCGCCGGCTCCCGCCCGCTCGACCATGTCGGTCCGTGGCGGGACGCCGTCCACAACAACTACGACCTCCTGGTCAAGGTCCATCGTGTCGACACAGCCACCGTGGCCGCGCTCCCCCTCCAACGACGGCACAAAGGCCGTCTCCACCACCACCATCCCTGCCGGCATCTCCGGCGATGCTGGTTCCTCGCCGGCTCCCGCCCATGCCGCCGTGGCTCTAACCTAGGCCTGGGTCGATGCCGCCTCTAGCTCCACCTTGGCCCGGTTCCGGTCCCGCCAGGCCAGGCCTTCGGCATCGGACGGGTCCATACCAAGGTCCGAATCCGCCCGCCCCTCCTCCTCCTCGTCCCGGTCGATGGTGCCGGACCGGCTCCTTTGGAACACGGCGCCCTCGGCGGATGCCGCATCCGCCGCCACCGCCGCCAGCGAGATCAGCGACCAGAAACGCAAGATGAAGTAAATACAAGACAAGCAAAGCTGCTCAACGACTCAGTCCAAGTTAGAAGAAAAGCTTACCCCGACACCACCGGGACGGCGGGTCTTGCCACCCTCTCCTGCGGCACGGCGCGGCTCCTCTTAGCGGTCAGCTTTGACGCCCCGGTCGTGTCCGTTGTGCGCTTCGCGGCTAGGGCTCGCGGCGCAACGTTATCCTTCCCGTGCGGCCGCCTCGCCGCCGATGCTCCCCGAGGCAACCCGTCCCCAACTAGACCGCCACCTCCTCCACTCGGTGCCACTGCATCAACAGCCCATGTGGGTGTCTCAACCCGGCAACCCGATGATTCAAAAGAAAAAACAAGAGCGCTCAAGGCTTACCAGCTTGGCGCCACGCGCCCGTGTCGGGTGCCGCCTCCTCCTCTTCACTGTGGGCCTCGGGCTCCTCCGAGGTAGCGCGCACCACCTGCGCCCGCGCTCGTTCATTAGGATGCCAGATGGCATTCAGAAGCACTTCCCGTGTTGCATCGGGACGGACAAGAAGATAAGCGCTAGCGAAGAATGGAGACCAAGGACTCATCGCGGGTGCCGGGTGTCGGTGTCAAAACCGGCGGATCTTGGCTAGGGGGTCCCGAACTGTGCGTCTAAGGCGGATGGTAACAGGAGACGGGGGACGCAATGTTTACCCAGGTTTCGGCCCTCTCGATGGAGGTAATACCCTACGTCCTGCTTGATTGATCTTGATGAGAAGAGTATTACAAGAGTTGATCTACCACGAGATCGTAGAGGCTAAACCCTAGAAGCTAGCCTATTATTATGATTGTTGTTGTCCTATGGACTAAACCCTCCGGTTTATATAGACACCGGGGGCTATGGTTACATAGAGTTGGTTACAAGGGAGGAGATCTACATATACGAACTGCCAAGCTTGCCTTCCACGCAAAGGAGAGTCCCACCCGGACACGTGACGAAGTCTTCAATCTTGCTTCTTCATAGTCCAACAGTCCGACCAAAGTATATAGTCTAGTTGTCCGAGGACCCCCTAATCCAGGACTCCCTCAGTAGCCCCTGAACCAGGCTTCAATGACGATGAGTCCGACGCGCAGATTGTCTTCGGCATTGCAAGGTGGGTTCCTTCTCCGAATACTCCATAGAAGATTTTGAACACAAGGATTGTGTCCGGCCGTGCAAAACAAGTTCCACATACCACCGTAGAGAGTATAATATTTCCACAAATCTAATCTGCTGACAACTTTTCACAACATGACATCACGCCATGGCTCGGTCATTATGTGAACCGTTTTTGTCAACCAGCTACTACACGTATTGCGAGGCGGTTTTCTTGGCACGTCTTGTTGAAGCAGAGATTGTGTCCCCTTATCACGGGATTCTCATCAACACAGGTGTGGGTAACCCAACCGTGCCAGCAATTACGACGCTTGGGGAATAAGCGAGTTTACCAGGTAGGTGGGGAGGCGCATAGCTTCTTCCGCCCTTATAAAGGGACAAGGACTGCTCCTTTTCACCCACACCTTCTTCTTCCCTGCCCATCCATTCTTGCGCACTCGAGCTACAGCGCCCAAGTTCACATTTTCTCCATAAAACCACTCCAAACATGTCCGGAGCGGGAGGCAAGCGGATGGTCTCCTCTGTTACGGAGGAGAACATCACGAAGCTCTGGGAAGCCGGATACCTAGCTGCAGACATCGCGCACCGGCTCCCAGACGAGGGGCAGATCATCCCTACCCCCGAATCCCACGAAAGGGTCGTATTCCTTACCCATCTCGTCCACGGGCTGGGATTTCCCCTCCACCCATTTGTTCGCGGGCTCATGCTCTACTACGGGCTGTACTTCCATGATCTAGCCCCCAATTTCATCCTCAACATCTCGACGTTTATCTCTTGTGCGAGGCCTTCCTCCGCATCAAGCCCCACTTCGGTTTGTGGCTGAAGACCTTCAATGTTAAACCGAAGGTGGTGGTCGGCCAGAAAGCGGAGTGCGGAGGCGCCATGGTGGGAAAAATGCCTAGCGTCACCTGGATCGAAGGCTCCTATGTGGAGACAGTGAAGGGGTGGCAATCAGGGTGGTTCTACATCACCGAGCCGTGTGACACCAACTGGGTGGCGGCCCCGAATTACGATCCGGCATCCCCACGTGGCTCACCTCCTGGAAAGAGAAGGGCCTATCCTGGGGTTCATCGGTGGAGCTGACCGGACTCCAGAACTGTGTTAAAAACATGATAATCAAGAAAATCAAGCTTGTTAATGTGGTCCAGGTCATGCTCTTCCGCTGGATCCTCCCGTGTCAAAGACGGGCATTCAATATGTGGGAGTTCGACCTGGCTAAGCACCAAACGCTATGAGAGCTCTTCGACACAACACACGAGGACATCTGGAGGGTAATGTTAAAGTCTGCCGAGGTACCCCCTCCCCTTACCGAGGATCGCGGACTCAGCAAAAGCGCCCTGCCAATCCAGTAAGCTTCTTATATCTCATAAGACGTTTCTTTCCCCAGTATAATCATGTGGGGGATCTAAGCTTCCACGCCATTTAACAGGAATGGGTCGCGACAGCGGAGCAGATTGACTGTCCGACCCCACTGCCCGAGGATCCAGCAAGTGATCTCTTAATAGAGATGCTGGTTCCGGCGCCCTATGAGGCGCCGGAGAAGAAGGCCAAGAAGAAGGCCACGGGGACCAGGAAAGGTCTCCGGCGCAAGGTGGTATCGGAATCATCGTCCAATAACACCGAGGCACCCTCCTCCCATGGAAACGAGGAGGAGGAAGAGGAAAGTTCTCCCCCGCCCCCAGCCGAGGGAGACAAGAAAAGGAAGGCCGCCCCGTCAGGGGAAGCCGAAGGGTAAAAGAAGGGAAGGACTCTCCTTCCGAACTGCTCCCCGGCGGCCGCTTTTAGCAACGAGGAGTGGTTTCCCAGGGACAAGCCCCTGGCGAAGTCGTAAGTGTCCGGATACCGTCATAATTCTTGGTATGTTTAAATTTATTACTTCTTATCATGCCGAACAAGATCATGCAGCCCCTCCAAAGCCTGTATCAACATATCCTCTTTGGATGAGTCTTTGGGCCCGTCGGAGATGAACAATGATTCACTCCCGACCGCCTCCTCCCCCCGCCCTACGGACGATGTCGAGGTGCTGTCTCAAAGGGTACCGAACCAAGGGGAGACAGTTCTGGAAGCGCCCCAAGGTGACATTCCGGACGCCGGGCGCACGAGGGGCAAGACTCCCATGGGCTCTAATGCTGGGGGCAGCAAGTCTGTGCCAATCGCCTCTGTCCATCCAGGGTCATCGGACAATTTGCTGGAAGCGCTTCGTGACGCTTCCATTGACGAAGAGCACCGCACTATCAGGAATGCAGTGGTCAAGAAGATTCAGTCCGCCAAAAGCAGACTGACTGAAGCCTGTGCC
Source organism: Triticum monococcum (assembly GCA_034509565.1). NCBI lineage: Eukaryota > Viridiplantae > Streptophyta > Magnoliopsida > Poales > Poaceae > Triticum > Triticum monococcum. Next base: position 577,465,495 of record CM067844.1, on the reverse strand, counting down.
AGCCTCCTAACAGGCTTTGAGGTAAGTAATCAAATTATGAGAAAATGTTATAGCATAAACAGTAGCCCCTGATGCTCTGTTTGGTGTTCGGAAGAAAAGCTAAACAGAGGATCAAATAATAACCACAAGAGTCTAATAAGAATATGTCTATGTGAATAAGTAGGCTTCAGTGCTGGCCGCTGCGGCTCACACGGCGGAGGTCTCCGCATTGAAGCGGGACCTTGAGCGGTCGGAGGAAGAGCTCGGCCTTACCAAGAGGCAGCTCGAAGAGAACAAAGGTAAGTTATACCACGTCTATTTATTGATAAAGAAAAAGGGAACTTGTTGTTAGATCACAGGATCGTCATGAACTTTGCTAGGGGCCACGACCGAAGTGGCGACCCTGAAGAAGGCGCTGTCCGAGGCCGAAGACAAAGCGGCCAAGGAGCGCGCTGAGCGCGAAAAGCAAGAGGCCCGACTCGGAGAGGTTCAGCAAGAGCTCCAGGAGTTTGTCAAGAAGTACGAGTCCTTGGAGCGTGACTCAAGGACGCAAGGGTCCAAGCTTGCGAAGGCCCTCGAGAACGCACAGAATGCCAAGGCCGAAGCCCAAAAGGCCCTCCAGGAAATTGAGGCGGTCAGGAAGATTGCGGCGGGTAAGGCATTCTTTATGCAAAGGAAGCATGTGAAGGAAACTTTCCTTTTACTTACCCGAATTCGGAGCTCTCCAGGAGCATTCGCAGATCTATCCAGCAGTGTGTCGGATGCCGCGGAGTTCTACCGGGCCGAGGAAGGGAGCTCGACGGAGAAGTTGTTCTGGTCTCAGTATACTGGGACCGAACATCCGATGCCCTTGAGCGACCAGTTGAAGCAACTGGTCGAGCTTCACAAGGCGGCCGAACTGGCCATGAAGGGCCTCATAGTCCGGATGTGGCCTGGCGAGCCCCTGCCCGGCAGCTATTTCGGCCTAGTAAGGCGGCTTGTAAACGCCTGCCCCCGGCTTGAAGTCACCAAGCGGTCCGCCTGCATTGAGGGTGCGCGCAGTACTTTTGCCCGTGCGAAAGTGCACTAGGCGAGGATGGACGCCGAGAAGCTGGTGAAGGAGGGGCCATCGGAGGGCAAGGAGCATCGCCACCCCGAAAAGTATTATGATAGTGTCCTGAAGGGTGCCCGCCTTGTGGCAGATGAATGTGCTAAGGATGTAATATTTGAATGAATGTACTCTTTGATCCTGTAATATGAAACGAGTTCATGTGCGCTATGTACGCTTGTTAATTTAACATATTACCTTCTGTGCGGCCGTTTATAAAATTTGAGTGTTGGCCAGTCGTCGGCTTCTGCCCCCATGTAACTAGTACTGAGGTGTTCGGGATAGACCTGATCACTCTTTATCCCAGTTTTGGGTCCTTCGAAGGAGGTGTTTAGCACAACGAACCAGGCAATCGTACTATAAGGCTTTATCACTCTCACTTAGCCATAGAAGTCTACAATTTTAAATTTTGGCGAAGCCCCTAGTATTCGGAAGGCCGAACTTGGGGCGCTATGTACGCCTAAATCGGACAAGGCCGACTCCTCGCCCGAAGCGGGAAAAATCTTTAAGGATTTGAGACCTCTCAAACAGCGACCAGCTCTCGCCGCATCATGATAGTCAGTTTTCGGCTTTCTCTACTGAGGTGCTCGTCCGAATGAACCGGGACACAATCGCAGTAGTTCTCCCAGTGCTACCTTAGCCGATATAGCGTAACGTAAGGTACCAAAACATGGGAGCCGGGCAAACCCAACTATTGACCCTAGACATGATTCGGAGCTGATGCATATAATGCTATAAGTTTGGGGTGCCGCACTGTCGAAAGTGTTTGGACTTTTCATGCCATGTTATGGGGTAAACTGCAGCCCCTGGCGCACTGGTTGTATCAGAATGTATGGGTGCTATTTGTCGTGAATAAGCAGACATGAGAAAAAAGAAAAGGTAGAGGAATGCAATAATGAGCTAATGTTGTACATTGTTATTTAAATGATACGTCAAAGCGTATGCATACATGTAGTGCAATAAGTAAAAGATAGGACTATTTGACATGTCCTATCCAAGGTCAAGCTGCGTGTGGGTATGCAAAATAGGTATATCGATCGTTATCAGAGACCACCTGAGGATTCCCTTGTACGTCAAAGCTTCTTGCTTCCTTGGTGTTTACTTCTCATGACGGGTCCAAGAATCAGACGAGCGGAGAGGGCCTTCAAAGAATAGGGGCCTGAAAGGAAGAAAATGTTAAAGGTATATGGGTCCTGTAGCAGTTGAGCCGCATTGTGGGCTGTGCCATAGCCATGACTCCGCCTATGCCCATGGCATCTTGAGTGCGTAATTATGTACGCACGGCGCAAATTTTGTCGCTTGACTGGGACTAGGACGGAGGCCGAATTGCTAGGCGAGCTCTAAACGTGCCTGGCGATCCTCTTGTAGGGCACTCCGGACTCGCTTGAAGGTGTCCAGGGTCTTTTTCGCCGAGTTGGCGGTTTGCCTCATAAAGCTGCTTTGCGCTTCTGCTGCAAGGGCCGGAGTGTGCTCCTCCGTGCGGAGCGAGCGTTCTGTGTTTCCATTAACTGTTATAACCCCGTGAGGTCCTAGCATTTTGATCTTGAGGTATGCATAATGCGGTACCGCATTGAATCTGGCAAATGCGGTTCGTCCTAGCAGTGCATGATAGCCACTACGAAAGGGGATGATACCGAAGATTAACTCCTTGCTTCGGAAGTTTTCTGGAGATCCGAAGACTACTTCCAGTTTTATTGAGCCCGTGCAACAGGCCTCTACACCTGGGATGACACCTTTAAAGGTGGTTTTGGTGGGTTTGATCCTCGAGGGGTCTATGCCCATTTTACGCATTGTATCCTGATAGAGCAGGTTCAGGCTGCTACCACCGTCCATAAGGACTCGAGTGAGGTGAAATCCATCAATGATGGGATCAAGGACCAATGCGGCAGAACCGCCATGACGGATACTGGTGGGGTGGTCCCTGCGATCGAAGGTGATCGCACAAGAAGACCATGGGTTGAACTTTGGGGCGACTGGCTCCATCGCGTAGAAGCCCCTTAGTGCACGCTTCCGTTCTCGCTTGGGAATATGGGTTGCCTATATCATGTTTACCATTTTCACTTGGGGAGGGAATTTCTTCTGTCCTCCTATGTTCGGTGGCCAGGGCTCCTCCTTGTCGTCGCTATGCAGCCCCTTTTCCTTGTTTTCGGCATTTAACTTGCTGGCCTGTTTGAACACCCATCATTCTCTGTTGGTGTGGTTGGCTGGTTTATCGGGGGTGCCGTGAATTTGACACGAACGATCGAGTATGCGGTCCAAGCTGGACAGGCTCGGATTGCTTCTTTTGAATGGCTTTTCCGCTGACCGGATTTAGAGCCACTGAATCCGGCATTGACTGCCGTGTATTCGATGTTGTCGCCGTTGTTGTGGCGCTTGTGTCTGTTGCGACGTGGCCTGTCGTTGCTATCTTTGGCATCTGAATTGCCGGGGTTTCTTGAAGTGTTGTTGCTGCGAGCCATCCAGCAATCCTCGCCCGCACAAAAGCGGGTCATGAGTGTCGTGAGGGCTACCATGGACTTCGGTTTTCTTGGCCAAGGTGTCGGGCGAGCCACTAGTCGCGGATGTTATGCTTAAATTCCGCTAAGGCCTCGACATCCGGACAGTCGACGATTTGGTTCTTTTTAGTTAGGAACCGAGTCCAGAATTTCCTGGCTGATTCCCCTGGCTGTTGGGTTATGTGACTCAAGTCATCGGCATCCGGTGGTCGCACATAAGTGCCCTGGAAGTTATCAAGGAATGCGTCTTCCAAGTTCTCCCAACTGCCAATGGAATTTGCCGGCAGGCTATTGAGCCAATGCTGAGCAGGTCCTTTGAGTTTTAATGGGAGGTACTTGATGGCATGTAGATCGTCACCGCGAGCCATGTGGGTGTGGAGGAGGAAATCTTCGATCCTGTCGGCGTTCTAGGAACGGGGGTCCCCAGACTTGCCTGCCTGCGGCCTGCGGCGTGGCTCTGATGGGGGCCCAACATGGCCCATCTTCATCAGCACAACACTCAAGACCCTCGCGAGGGGCCAAGCCTCGCGAGGCGGATGACACGGTGCATCCTTAGGCGCAGCCTACTCAGGCTGGCTCGTGAGGAGGCGGAGATATCAAGGCGGGGTACCTCGCGAGGTGCCCGTGACGCAAGCCATGACGATCGAGGGTGCCAGGCGGGCGCCAGCGCGCGCAGCGTCCTTCTTTTCTCTTTGGTGCAAAGGGGGCAAGCGCAGCCGCGGAGTACCGAGGCATCAGGCAAAGGTTGCCATTTCGGTGCAACAAGACCAGGACCATGCGGACTACAAGACGGAGGTCACCATGGAGCCCAGCACAGCGTCACCGCAGAATCTTTCGCAGGCAAAGACCACCTTTAGTCAGGATAAGTGTACTAGATGTTCCCCTTCGAATTGGCCAATTGTTGGCGCCCTTCCCGCTCAATATTTGGGAAGAGGCCCAGGGCCTTCGCCTATAAATAGGGGCCGGTCACCCTCATTGCAAGGGGTCGATCAGTTCATAGAGAAGGGGTTTGGTTCGCAGAGTTGGTTCATCTGGCTAGCAAGCAGAGAGAGAGAAAAGGCGACGGAACTCCTCCCAGTAGTTCGTCGCCCCAGCCAAGAATAGACCCTCGCGAGGCTGTTCTTCCTTGTATTGTTCATCATCGTCAGCCCCCAAGAGGCAATCCATCCACCACACACTGGAGCAGGGTATTACACCACAATGGTGGCCCGAACCAGTATAAATCTTGCGTCCCTTGTGCAGTTCCTTTAGTAGTTTAGATCTTTGCGAGACGGGGAGGTAGAGGACGTGATTTCCGCGCGCACCCCAGTGTTCGAACCTTAAGGGTCTGTCGGAACCCGAAATCCGACATTTGGCGCGCCAGCTAGGGGTGCGACGGAGTCTGTCTTCCCCCACTCCGCTCCGCCTCCCTTCGCATCGTCATCACCATGTCCGGCGACCAGGCGGGCAACCAAGGTCCATGGGCGGCGTGGCCCACCTGCGCGGAGCCGCCCGCCTCGGGCAGCCCCACGCCCCAGGCAGCTCGCGGCCCGCAGGGCGCTGCGGGCCGCGGGCGACGCGGACAGGCTTCCGCGACCCTCACACCGCGGCAAGCGCGGTCGGCGGCAAGGGCCTCCAATCACGCCGCAACCACGACGCCGTACACCCGCCGGGAACAGGCGAATTCAAGGGCCGCGCTCACGGTGGCCCGGGAGCTGCTGCGGTGCAGACTGCTGGAGGGTGGCCACGACGTGCTGCCGGAGCGGGTGGCGGAGCTCCTGGGCTTCGCCGCCTCGAGGGCTCACCCCTTCTCCACCCAGCTCCCATCTCAAGCCCAGGGCGGCCCATGCGGGGGCTCCGCGCGCGCCCGCGGACTCCAAGGCTACTCCGACACCAGCGAAGCCGTCAGCACCGGACCGGCGGCGGCGCTGCCTCCGCCCCCGGCCTGCGAAGAAGAAGGACTCAACGCGACCCGCGGCCCTGGAGGGCTGCCGCGCTGCCACCCCGCAGTAGGCACGGCAGGCGGGACCGCGTGGCATGCGGGGCATCACGGCGTGGCATTCGGGATGACGGCGACAGAGGAATATGTGCCCCTCATGCTGGACCAAGGACACCCTCACGACAGCAGGCAAGGCTCGCTCCTCGGCCTGAGCTGGGGGGACGAGCCAGTAGAAGCCGAGCCCTTCCAGGAGCCCATGGACGAACCCGCTGGCCACGCTAGAGGCAACGACTGTCGGGCACCGCTAACTCTTCAGGGGCAGGTATATGCTAACCATGGATCGCAGGAGGTGCAGGTCGCCGCGGCAAGCAGCTGGCCCGCTCCCACAGTCTCCTACCCCTCGGGAGGAGGGCGCAGGGGCTGCGGGAGAGGGGTCGAGATCCTACATCACCACCGCAGCGTTCGGAGCAAGGCGTTCTCAGGAGGTAGGCCCTCTGCTGGGGAGGTGCCTCAGGGCCTGCCCCTGGCAGAGGACCCATGGTCGTCGGGGGAACCGCTGGCGACTGCTCTACCCCATCGGGCGACGTCCTGGGTTTCGGTCGTTGCTGATGGCACTAGAGTGTGGCGCAAGGCGGGCCCCTCGTCTAGCGACATGAAGCAAGGCCACTACCTGTGAAGAAGGCCCAGTGCCTGTGAAGCTCGCCGCCCCGTGACACTCTCACATAATAATGAGTGGGGCTGTACACGCCCCGGAGTCTCAGGGGTGCCGGCCGCAGGCCCTGGGGCTCCCTCCCACGCCCAGTGGACAGCACTTAGCTCCGCGCTGGTGAGAAGACGTCCAAGACTAGATTAGGTGCCGGACGCGGCTTTTTGTCTACTTTTCGTTGCCTTTCCCTTTGGCTGTTGCTTTCCCCCGCTGGATTTAAGTTGGATTCGAATTTGAGATTTGCGTGTGTTCGGGGAAGGGGTGCTTATTCTCGCTCGAGCCATTTCTCGCATTCTGGTTACTGCTTCGTCACAGCTGCCTCCCCTCGCGAGCCCCTCGCGAGTCGGATCAGGCCTGGCTCGTGCGCAACCCAGACTGCCGCTGATGCTCCCCCTCAGGAGGATTTTTTGGGTGCCTGCGGAGGTTGCCCTGTTTGAAAAGGCCCAGAGCCTGTGAAGCAAGGCGGGTGCCTGTGAAGCCCTCACGCTAAGGAAAAAGGCCCAGAGCCTGTGAAGCAAGGCGAGTGCCTGTGAAGCCCTCGCGCTAAGGAAAAGGCCCAAAGCCTGTGAAGCAACGCGAGTGCCTGTGAAGCCCTCGCGCTAAGGAAAAGGCCCAGAGCCTGTGAAGCAAGGCGAGTGCCTGTGAAGCCCTCGCACTAAGGAAAAGGCCCAGAGCCTGTGAAGCAAGGCGAGTGCCTATGAAGCCCTCGCGCTAAGGAAAAGGCCCAGAGCCTGTGAAGCAAGGCGAGTGCCTGTGAAGCCCTCGCGCTAAGGAAAAGGCCCGAGGCCTGTGAAGCAAGGCGAGTGCCTGTGAAGTCATTACGCTCAGGAGAAGGCCCAGAGCCTATGAAGAAGGCCAAAGCCTGTGAAGTTTTTCACCAGCAACGATCTCACATCCTGGGGACCCAACTAGAGAGCACCCAAGGCGTCATGCCCTCCTGCAGGCCACCTCGGGGCCAGCATGGGGCAAAGGTAAACCAGCCCACCGTCAGGCACGCGCGCAATTTGACTACTACTGATACGCTGGACACAAGTTTTTATATGAGGGGCTTCCCCTCCCAAAATGCTCTCACAACCGTGAGGCCAAACACCTAAGTTCTATTCATGCAGGGTAAAAGACAGGAGAAGTACATGGTCAGTCTGACAAATCCCCTAACGCATCCTCGGGGGCGCCCCCCGAGCTGTCGCTGGCATCACTGAATCCACCCTCGTCGTCCGTGCCACCACCAGCGGCGTCGGGGCCATCCAACACGCCGCCTTCGTCGGCAGCCACGACCACGTCGTCGTCATCCGAAGCGAAGGCCCAGATGAGAGCATCCATGTTGTTCTCCACCCATTCCGCCAGGTCGCCTCGGACGGCCTGGGGAACTAGGGCGATGGCGGCGTCAAAGTCAAAGTGGGGATCCATGTTCCGGAGATGGCTGGAGACGCAGGAAAAGGCGCACCCGAGCAGGGCGCGGCTCCTCTCCTCCACCAACCTGTCGGTCCTGACCGACCGAGCCTCCAGCTGCGTTACCACGGCGGTGAAGAACTGCAGGTTGCCGGCATAGTTCATCATGTGCGGCTCGCCGACGGCTGCCTCACAGATGTTGCCCAAGGCTGCGTTAGCCCTCACCCTGAGCGTGGTGAGCATGGGGCCGTGCGCGTGCTCCAGGACCCGCCGCTAGCGTATTTCATCGGCATTCTGGCGCTCAACGGCCTCGACCTCTTCCATCCGCTGGCGAAGACGGAGCACCTCGGCCTGGGAGGCAGCCAGCTCCTTTTGCGCTGCCTCGAGGGCGGCCCGGGAGGCGTCGACCAGCCGCGTCGCCTCATCGCGTTGGAACCTCAGGGCTGCGGTTCTGCCCTCGGCTTCGACCCGGATCATCCCTAGCTTCCCCTCGAACTCTTGCTCGAGGCCTTGGCGCGCCGTCGCTACCCGACGACAAACCTCCTCCAGGACATGCGCTTCCCGCACAGCGACATCGTCTTCCGCATGCGTCACTAGGCGCTCCTGTTGGGGAACGCAGTAATTTCGAAAATTTTCCTACGCACACGCAAGATCATGGTGATGCACAGCAACGAGAGGGGAGAGTGTTGTCTACGTACCAACACAGACCGACTGCGGAAGCGATCACAAAACATAGAGGAAGTAGTCGTACGTCTTCTTCCCGATCCGACCGATCCAAGCACCGTTACTCCGGCACCTCCGAGTTCTTGGCACACGTTCAGCTCGATGACGTTCCTCGGGCTCCGATCCAGCAAAGCGTCGAGGAAGAGTTCCGTCAGCACGACGGCGTGGTGACGATCTTGATGTACTACCGACGCAGGGCTTCGCCTAAGCACTGTAACGGTATGATCGAGGTGGAATTTGGTGGCAGGGGGCACCGCACACGGCTAAGGAACGATCTCAAGGATCAACTTGTGTGTCTTGGGGTGCCCCCTACCTCCGTATATAAAGGTTGGAGGGAGGAGGGCTGGCCGGCCAAATAGGTGTAGGCGCAGGAGGAGTCCTACTCCTACCGGGAGTAGGACTCCCCCCTCCAATCCTAGTCCAACTAGGAAACCTTCAAAGGGGAGAGAGAGAGAGGTGGCCGGCCCCTCTCCTAGTCCTAATAGGACTAGGGAGAGGGGGGGAGGCGCAGCCCTATGTGAGCTGCCCTCTCACCTTTCCACTAAGGCCCATGTTGGCCCATTTGGCTCCCGGGGGGTTCCGGTAACCCTCCCGGTAATCCGGTAAAATCCCGATTTCACCCGGAACACTTCCAATGTCCAAACATAGGCTTCCAATATATCAATCTTTACGTCTCGACCATTTCGAGACTCCTCGTCATGTCCGTGATCTCATCCGGGACTCCGAACAACCTTCGGTACATCAAAATGCATAAACTCATAATAACTGTCATCGTAACGTTAAGCGTGCGGACCCTACGGTTCGAGAACAATGTAGACATGACCGAGACACGTCTCCGGTCAATAACCAATAGCGGGACCTGGATGCCCATATTGGCTCCTACATATTCTACGAAGATCTTTATCGGTCAGACCGCATAACAACATACGTTGTTCCCTTTGTCATCGGTATGTTACTTGCCCGAGATTCGATCGTCGGTATCCAATACCTAGTTCAATCTCGTTACCGGCAAGTCTCTTTACTCGTTCCGTAATACATCATCTCACAACTAACATATTAGTTGTAGTGCTTGCAAGGCTTATGTGATGTGCATTACCGAGAGGGCCCAGAGATACCTCTCCGACAATCGGAGTGACAAACCCTAATCTTGAAATACGCCAACCCAACATCTACCATTGGAGACACCTGTAGTACTCCTTTATAATCACCCAGTTACGTTGTGACGTTTGGTAGTACCCAAAGTGTTCCTCCGGTAAACGGGAGTTGCATAATCTCATAGTTATAGGAACATGTATAAGTCATGAAGAAAGCAATAGCAACATACTAAACGATCGGGTGCTAAGCTAATGGCATGGGTCATGTCAATCAGATCATTCAACTAATGATGTGACCTCGTTAATCAAATAACAACTCTTTGTTCATGGTTAGGAAACATAACCATCTTTGATTAACGAGCTAGTCAAGTAGAGGCATACTAGTGACACTCTGTTGGTCTATGTATTCACACATGTATTATGTTTCCGGTTAATACAATTCTAGCATGAATAATAAACATTTATCATGATATAAGGAAATAAATAATAACTTTATTATTGCCTCTAGGGCATATTTCCTTCAGTCTCCCACTTGCACTAGAGTCAATAATCTAGTTCACATCGCCATGTGATTTAACAGCAATAGTTCACATCACCATGTGACTAACACCCATAGTTCACATCGTCATGTGACCAACACTCAAAGGGTTTACTAGAGTCAGTAATCTAGTTCACATATCTATGTGATTAACACCCAAAGAGTACTAAGGTGTGATCATGTTTTGCTTGTGAGATAATTTTAGTCAACGGGTCTGTCACATTCAGATCCGTAAGTATTTTGCAAAATTCTTTGTCTATAATGCTCTGCACGGAGCTACTCTAGCTAATTGCTCCCACTTTCAATATGTATCCAGATTGAGACTTTTAGATTCACCTGGATCAGTGTCAAAAACTTGCATCGACGTAACCCTTTACGACGAACCTTTTGTCACGTCCATAATCGAGAAACATATCCTTATTTCACTAAGGATAATTCTGACCGTTGTCCAGTGATCTACTCCTAGATCACTATTGTACTCCCTTGCCAAATCAGTGCAGGGTATACAATAGATCTGGTATACAGCATGACATACTTTATAGAACCTATGGCCAAGGCATAGGGAATGACTTTCATTCTCTTTCTATCTTCTGCCGTGGTTGGGCTTTGAGTCTTACTCAACTTCACACCTTGTAATACAGGCAAGAACTCTTTCTTTGACTGCTCCATTTTGAACTTTCTTCAAAATCTTGTCAAGGTTTGTATTCATTGAAAAAACTTATCAAGCGTCTTGATCTATCTCTATAGATCTTGAAGCTCAATATGTAAGCAGCTTCACCGAAGTCTTTCTTTGAAAAACTCCTTTCAAACACTCCTTTATGCTTACAGAATAATTCTACATTATTTCCGATCAACAATATGTCATTCACATATACTTATCAGAAATGTTGTAGTGCTCCCACTCACTTTCTTGTAAATACAGGCTTCACCGCAAGTCCGTATAAAACTATATGCTTTGATCAACTCATCAAAGCGTATATTCCAACTCCAAGATGCTTGCACCAGTCCACAGATGGATCGCTGGAGTTTGCACATTTTGTTAGCACCTTTCGGATTGACAAAACCTTCTGTTGCATCATATACAACTCTTCTTTAATAAATCCATTAAGGAATGCAGTTTTGTTTATCCTTTTGCCAGATTTCATAAAATGTGGCAATTACTAACATGATTCGGACAGACTCGAGCATAGATACGAGTGAGAAGCTCTCATCGTAGTCAACACCTTGAACTTGTCGAAAACCTTTTGCGACAATTCTAGCTTTGTAGATAGTAATCCTACTATCAACGTCCGTCTTCCTCTTGAAGATCCATTTATTCTCAATTGCTTGCCGATCATCAGGCAAGTCAACCAAAGTCCATACTTTGTTCTCATACATGGATCATATCTCAGATTTCATGGCTTCAAGCCACTTTGCGGAATCTGGGCTCACCATCGCTTCTTCATAGTTCGTAGGTTCATCATGATCTAGTAGCATGACTTCCAGAAAAGGATTACCGTACCACTCTGGCGCGGATCTTACTCTGGTTGATCTACGAGGTTCAGTAGTATCTTGTTCTGAAGTTTCATGATCATCATCATTAGCTTCCTCACTAACTGGTGTAGGTGTCACAGAAACAGTTTTCTGTGATGTGCTACTTTCCAACAAGGGAGCAGGTACAGTTACCTCGTCAAGTTCTACTTTCCTCCTACTCACTTCTTTCGAGAGAAACTCCTTCTCCAGAAAGTTTCCGAATTTTAGCAACAAAAGTCTTGCCTTCGGATCTGTGATAGAAGGTGTATCCAATAGTTTCCTTTGGATATCCTATGAAGACGCACTTCTCCGATTTGAGTTTGAGCTTATCAGGATGAAACCTTTTCATATAAGCATCGCAACCCCAAACTTTAAGAAACGACAGCTTAGGTTTCTTGCCAAACCATAGTTCACACGGTGTCGTCTCAACGGATTTATATGGTGCCCTATTTAACGTGAATGCAGCTGTCTCTAATGCATGACCCCAAAAACGATAGTGGTAAATCGGTAAGAAACATCATATATTGCACTATATCCAATAAAGTACGGTTATGACGTTCGGACACACCATTATGCTGTGGTGTTCCAGGTGGCTTGAGTAGTGAAACTATTTCACATTGTTTTTAACTGAAGACCAAACTCGTAACTCAAATACTCTTCTCTATGATCAGATCATAGAAACTTTATTTTCTTGTTACGATGATTTTTCACTTCACTCTGAAATTTTTTGAACTTTTCAAATGTTTCAGACTTATGTTTCATCAAGTAGATATACTCATATCTGCTCAAATCATCTGTGAAGATCAGAAAATAATGATACCTGTCGCGAGCCTCAATATTCATCGGACCACATACATTAGTATGTATGATTTCCAACAAATCTTTTGCTTGCTCCATTGTTCCGGAGAACGGCGTTTTAGTCATCTTGCCCAAAAGGCATGGTTTACAAGCATCAAGTGATTCATAATCAAGTGATTCCGAAAGCCCATCAGTATGGAGTTTCTTCATGCGCTTTACACCAATATGACCTAAACGGTAGTGCCACAAATAAGTTGCACTATCATTATTAACTTTGCATCTTTTGGTTTCAATATTATGAATATGTGTATTATTAAGATCGAGATCCAATGAACTATTTTCATTGGGTGTTTAACCATATTAGGTTTTATTCATGAAACAGAACAACAATTTATTCTCTTACTTAAATGAATAACCGTATTACAATAAACATGATCAAATCATATTCATGTTCAACGCAAACACCAAATAACACTTATTTAGGTTCAACACTAATCCCGAAATTATAGGGAGTGTGCGATGATGATCATATCAATCTTGGAACCACTTCCAGCACACATCGTCACTTCACCCTTAACTAGTCTCTGTTTATTCTGCAACTCCCGTTTCGAGTTACTAAACTTAGCAACTGAACTAGTATCAAATACTAAGGGTTTGCTATAAACACTAGTAAAGTACACATCAATAACATGTATATCAAATATACTTATGTTCACTTTGCCATCCTTCTTATCCGCCAATCACTTGGGGTAGTTCCGCTTCCAATGACCAGTCCCTTTGCAGTAGAAGCACTTAGTCTCAGGCTTAGGATCAGACTTGGGCTTCTTCACTTGAGCAGCAACTTGCTTGCCGTTCTTCTTGAAGTTCCCCTTCTTCCCTTTGCCCTTTTCTTGAAACTAGTGGTCTTGTGAACCATCAACACTTGATGTTTTTCTTGATTTCTACCTTCGTTGATTTCAGCATCACGAAGAGCTTGGGAGTTGTTTCTGTTATCCCTTGCATATTATAGTTCATCGCGAAGTTCTACTAACTCGGTGATCGTGACTAGAGAATTCTGTCAATCACTATCTTATCTGGAAGATTAACTCCCACTTGATTCAAGCGATTGTAGTACCCAGACGATCTGAGCACATGCTCACTAGTTGAGCGATTCTCCTCCATCTTTTAGCTATAGAACTTGCTGGAGACTTCATGTCTCTCAACTCGGGTATTTGCTTGAAATATTAACTTCAACTCCTGGAACATCTCATATGGTCCATGACGTTCAAAACGTCTTTGAAGTCCCGATTCTAAGCCGTTAAGCATGGTGCACTAAACTATCAAGTAGTCATCATATTGAGCTAGCCAAACGTTCATAACGTCTGCATCTGCTCCTGCAATAGGTCTGTCACCTAGCGGTGCATCAAGGACATAATTCTTCTGTGCAGCAATGAGGATAAACCTCAGATCACGGATCCAATCCGCATCATTGCTACTAACATCTTTCAACATAATTTTCTCTAGGAACATATCAAAATAAAACGCAGGGAAGCAACAATGCGAGCTATTGATCTACAACATGATTTGCAAAATACTACCAGGACTAAGTTCATGATAAATTTAAGTTCAATTTAATCATATTACTTAAGAACTCCCACTTAGATAGATATCCCTCTAATCTTCTAAGTGATCACGTGATCCAAATCAACTAAACCATAACCGATCATCACGTGAGATGGAGTAGTTTTCAATGGTGAACATCGCTATGTTGATCATATCTACTATATGATTCACGCTCGACCTTTCGGTCTCCGTGTTCCGAGGCCATATCTGTATATGCTTGGCTCGTCAAGTATAACCTGAGTATTCCGCGTGTGCAACTGTTTTGCACCCGTTGTATTTGAACGTAGAACCTATCACACCCGATCATCACGTGGTGTCTCAGCACGAAGAACTTTTGCAACGGTGCATACTCAGGGAGAACACTTCTTGATAATTTAGTGAGAGATCATCTTATAATGCTACCGTCAATCAAAGCAAGATAAGATGCATAAAAGGATAAACATCACATGCAACCAATATAAGTGATATGATATGGCCATCATCATCTTGTGCTTTGTGATCTCCATCTCCGAAGCACCGTCATGATCACCATCGTCACCGGCGCGACACCTTGATCTCCATCGTAGCATCGTTGTCGTCTCGCCAATCTTATGCTTCCACGACTATCACTACCGCTTAGTAATAAAGTAAAGCATTACATCGCGATTGCATTGCATACAATAAAGCGACAACCATATGGCTCCTGCCAGTTGCCGATAACTCGGATACAAAACATGATCATCTCATACAATAAAATCAGCATCATGCCTTGACCATATCACATCACAACATGCCCTGCAAAAACAAGTTAGACGTCCTCTACTTTGTTGTTGCAAGTTTTACGTGGCTGCTACGGGCTTATGTAAGAACTCATCTCACCTACGCATCAAAACCACAACGATAGTTCGTCAAATAGACTCCGTTTTAACCTTCTCAAGGACCGGGCGTAGTCACACTTGGTTCAACTAAAGTTGGAGAGACAGTCTTCCGCTAGCCATCTGTGTGCGTAGCACGTCGAGGGAACCGGTCTCGTTACCGGCAAGTCTCTTTACTCGTTCCGTAATACATCATCTCACAACTAACATATTAGTTGCAGTGCTTGCAAGGCTTATGTGATGTGCATTACCGAGAGGGCCCAGAGATACCTCTCCGACAATCGGAGTGACAAACCCTAATCTTGAAATACGCCAACCCAACATCTACCATTGGAGACACCTGTAGTACTCCTTTATAATCACCCAGTTACGTTGTGACGTTTGGTAGTACCCAAAGTGTTCCTCCGGTAAACGGGAGTTGCATAATCTCATAGTTATAGGAACATGTATAAGTCATGAAGAAAGCAATAGCAACATACTAAACGATCGGGTGCTAAGCTAATGGAATGGGTCATGTCAATCAGATCATTCAACTAATGATGTGACCTCGTTAATCAAATAACAACTCTTTGTTCATGGTTAGGAAACATAACCATCTTTGATTAACGAGCTAGTCAAGTAGAGGCATACTAGTGACACTCTGTTGGTCTATGTATTCACACATGTATTATGTTTCCGGTTAATACAATTCTAGCATGAATAATAAACATTTATCATGATATAAGGAAATAAATAATAACTTTATTATTGCCTCTAGGGCATATTTCCTTCAGCTCCCTCGTCTCCAGCCGCTCATACTCGCGGGCGCGTTCATCGGCTTCCAGCGTCAACGCTTCTTCGCGCCTCTGGAGCTCAGCTGGGTCGCCGGAGGCCACCCGCATCGACGCAAGGGCTAGCTCGCGCAGCTCCGCTTGCTCCTCCAGTGAGTGGCACCGGGCCAGGAGCTTGCGAGCCCACTCCTCCGCGCCTCTCGCCATCGGTCAGCTCTCCGGGCCTCCTCAGCGGCCTTGGATCGGGCCACTCGAGAGGCCTCCAGCGAGGCCTTCGCCTCTTCATCGTCAAGATCCCGCTGACGGTGCGCGAGGGCGATGGCGGCCTCCAGCTCGCGCCTCCCTGCAGCCAGGCGCAGGCCCTCGGCCTCCAGGCGCGCGTCTTCGTCAGTGAGCTCCTCCCCAAGCAAGTTCACCGCGTCGGCCGCTCTTCGAAGGAACCCTTGGTGGCGGGCGCGGCGCTCCCGGGCGTGCTCAAGCACATCTTCCACGCCGTCATCCGCCCCAAGCAAGCACCGGGGGCCACGAATCATTGTTCCTTCTCCGGGCAGGGGGCTGGGGGCTGGCGCCCTCGCGATGGCCGGGCACGTCGCGCCGGAAGCCCGGCCTAGGGCCGGCCCGTCTCCAGATGAGGGGCGCAGGAGGCGCCTCAACCAGTCGCAGTCCCCGACCAGACAGGAAGCCCACGGCAGGCTGGCTATTCCCCGAGAGGGCCCGCGAAGGTCGCGGTGAACGACGGGCCGCGGTGCACCTCGGGATGGTCCGCCCCTTCAGACGCCCTCACCACCAGGGCAGAGCTGCTCGGAGCATTTGAAGACGGTAGAGGGGACGAAGCTAAGGGAGGCGGCACCTCGGCGGCCTCCGCGAGCTCAGTTGGGAGGGGCCTGCAGAACAAGGATCAGCGGAAGCAACAAGGGGATCAGGAGCCAGAGAGAAAGAGGACTTACTCGTCAGTAGCGAAGTACTTCCTGTGCTTCAACACGCGACAGGGGAAGTCATCACCTAGGGCCTCCCTCTTCCTCCGGAGGGCCTCAAAGTCCACGTGGAAGCGGCCCAAGAGAAGAGCGCAAGGATCATCCTACCGAGAAGATGGAGCATCAGAGCAGTCCGCGTCGGGGGCGCCTGCCAGGCGCCTGCCTTCCATTGCCTCGCCAAGAGACGCGACTGGTGCCACCAAGGCCTCAGCCCCGGGCGCCGGGAGCGGCTGCTTGCCACCTTCAGCCGCAGCGGCACGGGCCTCAGGAGCTGTCCCCTCGCGAGCGCCACCCGGCGCTGCCACCTCATCAGGGGCGCCCTCGGCCTCAGGCGCCTCCTGCCTCCCTGCTCTGCCACTTGAGGAGGAGCCGCCTTGGCCGGTTGGAAGGGCAGGCACCACCATCGGGTTCTCGCGAGGTCCTTGGAGGCCGGCTGGGCGCAGTCCCCATTCATCGAAGACAGGCATCTGCTTCACGAAGTCGGCCCTGCTCTAGCAGAGATACAGCAAAGCCCCGCCCTGCCGGACGTTGCCGGGGTTGAGGTCGCCAGCTAGGGTCAAGAGCATCGACTTCAGCACCGCCGGAGCCAGGTCCTCCTCCTGGAGCCTCATGTTATCCTCACGCCCACGGAAGGCCCATATCCGGCGAAAGTGGCGCTTCAGGGGAGCGACGCTGCACAACAGAAACTCCTTCACCACTTTGGGCGCTGTCACGCCAAGCTTCCTTAGGAGCGTGAAGTGGCTCCAGACAAAGACGAGCCGGGGGCTCTTGAGCGTCTCCTGGCCCCAACCCGAATTGGGGACAGCAGGCAAGGTCAGCTCCGATAGCAGGGGGCTGGGTACCCCTGCGTCCACATACAACCACCGCTCGCGGAACCCAACCGCGGGCTGGGGGGTTTGAAGTCAATCCTAGAGGCCTCGGTCACAGGCTCGGCAGCGAAGCTCACGCATGCCCAGCATTGGGAAGGGTCGACAAGACGCAGTGAGAAGAAGTGGCGCAGCAAGGCAACCGAAGGAGGGATGCCGACCATGGCTTCGCAAACGAAGGCGAAGACCGAAAGAAGGGTGATGGACTCAGGACTTAGATGCATCAAGTGGATCTGGTAATTGGAGAGCACGGCGTTGAAGAAATCGGAGAAGGGGGGAACCAGACCCGCCCACAAGGCGTCTGTGAAACATGGAACCTTGGTTGATATCCTGTCGATGGAGAAGTGGGACGCGGGCCAAGCCGTCGTCCTCCCGCACTCGTTGAAGACGGAGGCCAGAGCCAAGCTGTCCCTACCTAGGCACTCTTGGTTGAGTACGGTCGACTGGCCGACGGCGAGCGCCGCCGATGGAGGCACGCAAGACGGAGGCGTGGATTTCTCCTCTCTCTCTTTCCTTGTCGGAGTCATGGCGATGGGAAGGAGGGGGAAGATTTGCGATTGGATTGGAGGCGGGAGCCGGCGTGCGAAGGAAGGAAGAGCAGGGGATGCTCGAGCAACAAGGAGGGGAGCGGTTGTGTGCAACCACAAGTCCGCCTGACAGGGTGCAGAATAAGGGGGCGTGGGGGGAACAGTGCCGCCCACGTCCCATCAACCGCCACGCAGCGCCCAAGGCCGCAGGCTGTTAGGGCCCGCGGCGCTTCGCCCTTGCCCTTTCGCCTCTCGGCACGGCCAAGCCCATGCGCGCCTCGGGCCCGGGGGCTACTGTCGGCGTTCTGGGAACGGGGGTCCCCAGACTTGCCTTCCTGCGGCCTGCGGCGTGGCTCCGATGGGGGCCCAACATGGCCCATCTTCATCAGCACAAGACTCAAGACCCTCGCGAGGGGCCAAGCCTTGCGAGGCGGACGACACGGCGCATCCTCGGGCGCAGCCTCCTCAGGCTGGCTCGCGAGGAGGCGGAGATATCAAGGCGGGGTACCTCGCGAGGTGCCCGTGATGCAAGCCATGACGATCGAGGGTGCCAGGCGGGCGCCAGCGCGCGCAGCGTCCTTCTTTCCTCTTTGGTGCAAAGGGGGCAAGCGCAGCCGCGGAGTACTGAGGCATCAGGCAAAGGTTGCCATTTCGGTGCAACAAGACCAGGACCAAGCGGACTACAAGACGGAGGCCACCATGGAGCCCAGCACGGCGTCACCGCAGAGTCTTTCGCAGGCAAAGACCACCTTTAGTCAGGATAAGTGTACTAGATGTTCCCCTTCGAATTGGCCAATTGTTGGCGCCCTTCCCGCTCAATATTTGGGAAGAGGCCCAGGGCCTTCGCCTATAAATAGGGGCCAGTCACCCTCGTTGCAAGGGGTCGATCAGTTCGTAGAGAAGGGGTTCGGTTCGCAGAGTTGGTTGATCCGGCTAGCAAGTTGAGAGAGAGAGAGAAGGCGACGGAACTCCTCCCAGTAGTTCGTTGCCCCAGCCAAGAACAGACCCTCGCGAGGCTGTTCTTCCTTGTATTGTTCATCATCGTCAGCCCCCAAGAGGCAATCCATCCACCACACACTGGAGTAGGGTATTACCCGACAATGGTGGCCCGAACCAGTATAAATCTTGCGTCCCTTGTGCAGTTCCTTTAGTAGTTTAGATCTTTGCGAGACGGGGAGGTAGAGGACGTGATTTCCGCGCGCACCCCAGTGTTCGAACCTTAAGGGTCTGCCGGAACCCAAAATCCGACAGATCCATACTGCGGGGTCTGTTGTGCCATCATATGATTCAATATTCACGGGTTTAAAACCTTCTAGGAATTCATGATCCATTACTTTATCCATGAAGCATAGGGGGTGTGCGGCGCGTCTGTGCCAGGCTATATCACGACGCAGTTCATACGAGTCTTGTCTGCTATATTCGGCCCGGCCGGATTTGCTTTTAGTATATCCGGTGTGACGGTAGTCGTCACTCGTTGGGGGCGCGCCCCCGTGATCCGTAGATCGATCTTTTATGCCCTGCTTTGTTTTCCAATACGTCTCACATGTCTTGCATGTTGCCCTAGGCCTTGGTGTTTTTGTTTGACTGGCGACGGGGTGCGGGCTGGACTTTGGGTTGATATGCCACTTTGTCTCGGCCATGAGGTGGCCGGTCAGCCGCATCATACGCTGGTAGTGTAGGCTTTAATGCTTCCTCCTCGAGTTCGGGCAGCAACCTGCGCTTTGGGTAACTTTTGGTTGGGCGCTCGAGTTCGTATTCCTCGGCTACCAACACCTCGGTCCATCTATCCACTAGCAGATCTTGATCAGCTTGAAGCTGGTGTTGCCTTTTCTTCAGGATTTTTGTTGTGGCTATAAGCCGGCTCTTGAAGCGCTCCTACTCAACAGTATCCTCAGGCATGATAAATTCTTCATTGCCGAGGCTCACCTCGTCATCAGAGAGAGGCATGTAATTGGCATCCTCTGATTCTCCGTCTGCCGCCTGTTCCTTAGGGCTAGCGTACCCATCCTCCCACTCGAAGCCTGGCCGGAGGGGGTTGTCTTCGGCATTGTCCGCAGCGTTATTGTCTCTTGTGCGAGTATCACTGCTTTTGCTATGGCGGGGCTTAGAGCGGCGCCGATGACACCGGTGTTTAGATTGCTTCTCGAGGGGATTATCCTCCGTTGCCTTATTGCCATCACTTTCTTTGGGGGTGTCCACCATGTATATGTCATATGATGAGGTGGCTGTCCAGCGCCCTGTGGGCGGTGGTTCCTGTTCTTCTCCTGCATCGTCATCCATACCGTCGATGTCTTCGGAGCCGAAATCAAGCATGTCGGTTAAGTCGTCGACAGTGGCTATTAAGTGGGTGGTGGGTGGGGGACGAATTTCTTTGTCGTCCACTTCCCGCTCGAGCAGGACACAGTTCGGCCAAGGGCCTCCTGACAAGGAGAGAGACCTTAATGAATTTAGCATGTCGCCCAAGGGCGAATGCTGAAAGATATCTGTGGAGGTGAACTCCATGATCGGTGCCCAATCAGATTCGATAGGCACGGACGTAGGCGGCTCGGAGCCTGTGGCCAGGGACGAATCCAAGGGTCCGGCAAGACAGGTCTCACAGGAGGTGAAGTTAGTATTCGGCTCTATCGCCGCTGGGTGTGCGGCCTCCTCGGTGGGGTCCATCCACCCGTCCGCGGACGGCATGATCTGCTCCGGTTTGAGGGCCGGAGTAGCCGCAGGTGTGATCTCCCGAACGCCGTCCGACGGCAAATCTAAGTCATGCTCTTAGCGACTGTGCGGCACACCTAACATGGGCTCGAATCCATCGATGATCAAGTCTCCACAGATGTCGGCAGTATAGTTCAAGCTTCCAAACCTGACCTGATGGCCAGGGGTGTAGCTATCGATCTGCTCTAGATGGCCAAGCGAGTTGGCCCGCAGTACGAAGCCGTCGAATACGAAGATCTGTCCGGGGAGAAAAACCTCACTCTAGACTGCATCGTTGCCGATGAACGAAGGAGCCATCAAGCCTTATGGTGACAATACAGTGGAACTCTCAATGAAAGCACCAATGTCGGGCGGATCTCGGGTAGGGGGTCCGAAACCGTGCGTCTAAGGCGGATGGTAACAGGAGATGGGGGACACAATGTTTACCCAGGTTCGGGCCCTCTAGATGGAGGTAATACCCTACGTCCCCCTTGGTTGATCTTGATGATATGAATATTACAAGAATTGATCTACCACGAGATAGTAGATGCTAAACCCTAGAAGCTAGCCTATGATTATGATTGTTGTTGTCCTACGGACTAAACCCTCCGGTTTATATAGACACCGGGGGGGCTAGGGTTACACAGAGTCGGTTACATGGGAGGAGATCTACATATCCGAACCGCCAAGCTTGCCTTCCACACAAAGGAGAGTCCCACCTGGACACAGGACGAAGTCTTCAATCTTGTATCTTCATAGTCCAACAGTCCGGGCAAAGTATATAGTCCGGCTGTCCGAGGACCCCCTAATCCAGGACTCCCTCACCGGGTTCACGCGACTATACGGGGCCTTCCCGAACTCCTAGTCGCCTTGGAGATTGCCCTTGGAGATGTCGTTGACCCAGCACACAGCCAGGTCCGCGCCCAGCCACGTGCTCGCCATGCGGTTGGGATCCTAGAGGCCGGTCATCTCACCGATGAGATGGCCACGCTGCTGCAGTGACGAGACCCGGTGAACGATGAAGGCAGCGATGAGGTCGGTGCCGGTGAGCCTCTCCCGCTCCTTCATCACCGATACCCGCTCGCACAGGTTGAGCACCTCCCGCGACGGGCGTTTGGGGTTGTATCCCCAGTTCTGCTTCTCCTTCGGCGGGAAGTTCACGAAGGGAGGCAGGTTGATGCGGTCCGCACCAAGGTTGCGGACGTAGAAGAAAGAGTTCTGCTATTTCTTGGCAGAGTCCTCCAGCGGCATCTTCGGGCAGTCAGTGCCTGACTGCTTCGAGATGACATCTCCCCAGTACTCGGCCCCTGCTGCTTCAAGGAAAAGAAGCGTACCCAGAGGTCGATCGAAGGTTCGACCCCTAGGTACCCCTCGCAAAGTGTTACGAAGCCGGACAACTGCACAATCGCGTCGGCGCCAAGATGATGAGGCTGGAGCCCGACGAACTCCAGGAAGTCATGGAAGAAGCCGCCCGCGGGAAGCCTGAACCCGCGATCGAAGTGCGGGAGGAAGACGACCCACTCCATGCCCTCGGGCCGCGGCTCCCGCTCGCCCTGCGGTGGGCGCGCGGCGACCTGCGTCTCCGATGGCAGGCGCCTAGTGGCGCGGAGCTGGGCGATGTCCTCGAGCGTGATGGTCGAGCCCATCCACGAGACCGATGGAAGCGCCATCGACGAAGAAGCAAGAAGAGAAGAAGAAGAAGGCGGCCGCAAGGCTCTGCTTGAGGCAACGGGTGACGCAGCACGCGGCGTTCGCAAGCAGCAGAAGAAGGAAGACGATGGCAGGAGGGCGTGGGTGTGAATGGTTTCCTCCGCCCCCTACTCACCCCAATTTATAAGCCACAGTTAAAACATGGGGAAGTGGGATCGTTTGCGCTCGCCTCCCCCACTTCCCCGCAATAATTGTGCATGTACACACATAGTAACTGCCTCGAGAATGGCAACCAACTCACAGACGCTGCAATAAATCCGCGGGCGTGGGCCATGGGTGCGTGGCCCCGGGCCACTGTGCATTGCGCTGTCCTATCGCGCGCGTGGCCTATCAGGCCCCTCCGGCTCCCGGACGCCACGTGGCACCCGCGCAAGGCCGGAAAGATTGCCTCCAAGATTCAGCGGACTCCTCGGTTTCCCGCCACTATCAAGATGACGTGATCTGGCTTCCGGAAGCCGGCGCATAGTGGTTGTTGCCGGACCCGGCGGCCTCAAGATTCACCTCCATCAAGGGGGAACTATGAAGGCCCTTCCACCCGCAGACCGCGGTCCTTCATAGCTTCGGGGACTACTGTCGAGGGGATGGACGCCGGGCAGGCAACGAAACCCGGATCCCTTGAAAAAACAACGGGGCCGGCATCACCCCTCAAGACGGCTCGCGCTCGGCCGAGTCGCTCGACTCAGCCAAGCCCCCTCAACCCGGCCTAATCCGCGAGACTTCTCCAACAAGCTAGCCCTGAGCGGCCGAGCCCGGTGCACCAAGACTTACCCAACAAGTCGACACCCCTTGGTGTGTACTCCAACCCGGCCAAGGGACAACGGCCGTCCCATCCCAGCCGTACGATGGGACGAGTCGCCACCAACTGATGACTGAAGCCACAGTATCTTGCCCATGCCTTTGGTCAGCCGGACGAGGCAACAGTGCCCCCCACCTACCCGCTGACCAAGCTCGGCATGGCAACAATGCACCCGTCGTCACCCATGACGCCAGCAAGCGGCGACCTGGCGGTGCGCCACTGTAGCCGACTTGACTCAGCCACGCCGTGACGATCGACAAGACGGCCAACAGTGCCACCGTACCTGGTGGGCCCTGCGCCCGGCGAACCCAGCGAGACCTGGTACCCGACGGGTCCTAGCACCTTGTCCCTAGACACTGACAACCCGGCCCCGTGACCCTATAACATTACCATTGTACCCCTGGGGGTTGACCTATAAAACCCCCTAGGAGGCCTCCATGCACGTGGGGTGAGAAACACAGTAGTAGAACACCCACATACCGGGAGAGAGCAGCCCAAGCCTCGGCATGCCTTTCTTCCTCCCAGACACAGCTCAAGGAGCAACTTTGTACTGTAACACATAAACCACACTCGGCAGGACTAGGGGTGTTATCTCTCCGGAGAGCCCCGAACCTGGGTATGTCTTGCAACCCGCGCTCGCTCATGCCAACCTCGCCTCCGGAACCCACCAATGCCCTCGAGCCTCCTCCTCTCTTTATCCATCCCATGGCATCTGCCGTGCACCCACCACAACACCCCCCCCCCCATACTAGCCATAGATTCATCAAAATAAGCAAACAACACACGAAAAACAGAATCTGTCAAAAACAGAATAGTCTGTAGCAATCTGGAGGTTTCGAATAATTCTGTAACTCCAAAAATTCTGAAAAAATAGGAAGACCTAAATAATTTGTATATTTATCTACTGCAGTTGGATTTGATATTTTATCGCTCTCTGGTAAAAAACGTAAATTATTTTTGTGAGCGCATACTTTCTGTTTTTATCAACAAGATCAAACAACAATCACCCAAGAAGATCCTAAAGGCTTTACTTGGCACAAACACTAATTGAACATAAAAAACACAATTATAACAAAGGATAGATCATATATTTATCACTAAATAGGAACAAAAAGTAAAGAACAAAAATAAAAATGGGTTGCCTCCCAACAAGCGCTATCGTTTAACGCCCCTAGCTAGGCATCAAAGCAAGACTAGATCTAGGTATTCTCATCTTTGGTATGCAATCCATAAGTGGATCTCATAATAGATTCATAAGGTATTTTAATTTTCTTTCTAGGAAAGTGTTCCATGCCTTTCCTTAACGGAAATTGAAATCAAATATTTCCTTCTATTATGTCAATAATTGCACCAATCGTTCTAAGGGTCTACCAAGAATAATAGGACATGTAGGATTGCAATCTATATCAAGAACAATGAAATCTATGGGCACATGATTCCTATTTGCAACAATAAAACATCATTACTCCTTCCCATAGGTTTCTTAATGGTGGAATCCGCAAGGTGCAAACTTAAAGAACAATTATCAAATTCACGGAAACCTAACACATCACACAAAGTTTTTGGAATCGTGGAAATACTAGCACCCAAATCACATCAAGCATAGCATTCATGATCTTTGATCTTAATTTCAATAGTAGGTTCCCACTCATCATAAAGTTTTCTAGGGATAGAAACTTCTAGTTCAAGTTTTTCTTCATAAGATTGCATTAAAGCATCGACGATATGTTTAGTAAAAGCCTTGTTTTGATCTTAAGCATGAGGAGAATTTAACACGGATTGCAACAAGGAAATACAATCTATCAAAGAGCAATTATCATAATTAAATTGCTTGAAAGCCAAAATAGTGGGTTTATTGCTCTGTAAAGTTTTGACCTCTTCAATCCCACTTTTATTAATTTTAGCATCAAGATCTAAAAACTCCGAATCATTGGGACACCCTTTAACTAAAGTTGACTCATCTCCAGTCCCATCTTTATCAAGATTCACATTGGAAAAAAGATTTAATAGGAGACATGTCGGGGGTGCTAATCCACGAACACCTATGGGACCGGCGGACCGAGCCCCTTCGGTTCGGCAGGGGGGCGGAGATCGCACGAAGAGCAGATCAAGGCGAAGCACACGAGCACGCGATCAGTTTACCCAGGTTCGGGCCGCACGGATGCGTAAAACCCTACTCCTGCTTTGTGGTTTGTATTAAGTTCTTGCTCGGGAGCGCTGAGTGCTACAGTACACACTAGCAGCTAACGAGACTGAGCGTGAGTGTTCTCTTTTTTCCCCGCCCTCCCTTCTACGTTACACATGGGCCTCCTTTTATATGCTCAAGGGGTCACCGACAGGTGGCAACGTAGACAAGCGTAAAAATGGAAAGGCGTTGCGGTTGGCACCGCCGCCTGCTATAGTGTATCATACCTAACCCTGATGGCTGGGGACAAGGGTATTAAATGCCCGTCTGCGTCGCCCAAATAGTGCAAAAGGGACCGCCAGGGACGCCACCGCTCGCCACGATGGCAATCTTGTCAGCGCCGCTTGCCACCGTGTACCGCTGGCTGCACAGCCTCCCGCCACGTACGCCTGGAAGGGTCCTAGAGCGACACGTTGGTGGATGTGCTGGAGCGCAGGTACAGAGTGGAGGCTTGCCACGGCAAGCGCCTTGCCACGGTCGTTGTCTTGTCGCGTCCGGGAGCTTGTCGCTCACCGGGCCTTGCCGGGACGCGTGGCGCGTCGCGGCAAGTTTCTTGGGATGCCTTGGTTGGCCTTCCTGGCAAGCTCCTCTTGCCGGGGTCTTGTCCTTCCCGGCAAGCTCCTCTTGCCGGGGTCTTGTCTCCTTGGCTTGGATACTTTGCTCTTGAATGGCCCCAAAGGAACCACGGAGGGCCTTGGCGGCCACCCGGCAAGCCTTGCCGCAGGATGCTGCGACTGCCCGTGCACAAGTTCGGGATACTAGGGTACCCCTACTCTAGTACACCGACAAGAGCCCCCGGGCCTAGGCCATACACGGTGGAGCGTTGTTGGGCCAGGCCCAACACAGGGCACGAGCACGCGTGGCCTGGGTTACGCCGCATCTCTCTCCGTATCCACCGCGCCCTCCCCGAACGGCACGTGTCGAATGCAGCGTCGTGGGAGAGATCGTGGGTGGTTTCTTTATTTGGAAAGGCGGAACGTCCGCCCCCTCCCTCTTTATAAGCAGGGGAAACAGGGGTAGTGCGCCCATTCGCCCCTTTCCATTCCAATCTCGGAAACCTCCGCCGCTCCTCCGTCTTCCCAAAGCTGAAAGAGAGCAGCGCTCTGCCCCCCATCGCCACCAGCACCACCAATGCCGTCGACCTCCTCCACCGCTTCCGCCATGGCTCCGAAAGCCGACAAGGGGAAGGCTGAGAAGTCGACCGAGGCGCAGCGGCTTGTGGTGCTGCCAAAGGAGCGGGCAATCTTCCCCCCCAAGCTCGCTGCGAAGGAGCTGAGGGAGTACTACTACCTCTTCTGGTCGACGAAGACGCGAGCGCATCCGAGCACGAAGGTACTTCCAGCCTCCGCTTGGAAAATGGCTCCAAACGGATATCCCTTCTTCGCCGTGTTCTTCTACTGCGGGCTTTGCCCGCCTTTCTCTGAGTTTTTCTGTGATATCATGAACACCTACAGGTTCTGCCTCCTTTATTTCACCCCCAATGCCGTTCTGACCATGGCAGTTTTCGCACATCTTTGCGAAAACTTTGTCGGAGTCCATCCCAATGTAGCCCTTTTCCGCCACTTCTTTATGCCTCGAGTAGAGAGAGGAGAGCCTTTATCCGGCGGAATCGCCTGGATCTCGAGGGCCGGCAAGAAGGACGCTTATCTGGAGGGGGAGTTCCGCGGCAAGTGGGAGGAATGGAGAGCAGACTGGTGCTGGATTGTCGAGGAGAACCCACAGCCGTTTACCGCCCGGCGCCAAGCCCCAGCGACACGCGGCAACGATTGGAGCGACGTGGCCCCGGAAGACGATAGGCTGAAGATTGCCATCACCCGGATCCAACGCCTCAGGCTTGCCGGGCTTACTGTAGGCGCTGTTGGCGCAGATTTTCTTCGCCGCCGCATCGCCCCCCTGCAGGAACGGAGGAGGCCCGCCTGGGAGTTCAAGAATGCGGCGGATATCATGAGGCTGCGTCCGGGCCTCAACTACAACTTCACTCTACTAGAGCTCAACGCGATGCTCCAGGAGCTGTTCAAGTATGACCCTGAGCATCCCGAAGTGTTCAGGTTGCCGCAGGGCGTCATTCCGTTGTGCAACAATTCTGCGCTCGACCGCATCCGGGCAACGATGCCGCTATGCGACTCGCATGGAATTTTCCCAACTTGGCAAGAGCCTGCAGACGACGTCGTGCAGGAGTTCTTTGACGGCCTGGTAGAAGTGCTGGTCCGCCCCGCCGAGAAGAATGGCCTCACTCGCGACACCACCGATGCGGAGTGGAAACGCATCGCCACCAGGCTGGAAGAGGCGGCGGCAGCCGCAGCTGCGGGCGAGTTTGGATTCACCATGGAGGAGGCAGAGGCAGCAGAGGCGGCAAGCTGTGCCGAGCGAGAGGAGCTTGCCGGCAAGAAAGAACTTGCCGGCAAGAAAGAGTTTGCCGGGCGTGACGTTGAGTCGAGCGAGCCCGCCGAGGATACGAGCGGCTCGTTGGAGATCAACTCCTCTTCCTCCTCATCATCAGACAGCTCGCCACAAGCAGAGCCCCCATCTCCACCAAGAAGGCATCTCCGCAAGGCCGGGGATGTAGCGAGGCGGCGGGCGAGTCGACAGTCGCCGCGCCGCGCGACACGCTCCACCGCGGCAAGCACTGCTGCCGCGGGAGCGCCTCACGCTGCTGCGGCAACTGGAGCGGGGTCCACCCGGACCGCCGCTACTGCTCCTGCCGCTTCTCATGCCGCGGGGGCAGCCGGAGCGGGGTCGTCTCAGACCACCGCCGCTGTTCCCGCCAAGCGGCCAAGGGAATCTACTCCTCCGCCTCCTCGCGCCGGACGTGAGCCGGACTTTGACTTCTCCGCGTTCTGCTCCGATGACGAAGAAGAAGAAGAGTAAGATTCTCTTGTTGTACTTGTAGTTCTTCAATCCTTGCTTTTTTGTCTTGTATCTCATTTGCTTCACTCTGAACCTATTCCTTTTTAGGACTCTGGCCCAGAGAGCGGCGAAGAGAGCCAAGGCCCCGGTGATTATCATCGAGGACGAACCCACCGCGTCAGCCGGGGGGACTTCCGAGACAACCTTGCCGGACCCGGCAACTGTTCTCTAGAGCAGCCCCCAGCGTAAGTATATGGTTTGCTTTCCGCTGTTGGGCGCGCACGAAGATTCTTGCTTTGATGATATCTGATTGTTGGTTTGTGTAGGAGTAGAGCAGCCCCACCAGGAGCGCCCGGAGGTCGCCCCCGAAACGCCAAGGGAGAGTCCTCCGGCAAGGGAGAGGTCTCCGGCAAGGGAGAGCTCTCCGGCAAGGGGCAGCACCAGTGGCCCCCCAGCGGCGGAGACCGCGACTGCAGAACCTGGCACAGGTAATCTTCTCGCCTCAGAACTTCCCTTGGGTTTTTCTTCTTTTGATCTTCTTTTTTTTGGATATTTGCTTGACTCTTCTCCCTTTTCCGGCTGTCAGATCCATCTGCTGCGGAGCTGATGGAGACCTAGGTTGCCGCCGACGACGCTGCTGCCGTCGAGGAAGCAGCCGGCACTGACGATCCCGCCGGCGCAGAGGCCACCAAGGCTGCCGCCGCAGAAGCAGGCGGGGGATCTGGCGATCGCACTGACGGCCCTGAGGCCGCAGGAGCGCCAGGCGCTACATCGACCGCCGATCCCTCCGCCGCTGCCACAGCGTCGGGCTCCGAAGAGCCCCAACCAGGCGTCTACTTGAAGGCCGGCGACGGCATCTTCATCAACCTCCCCTGGGCATCAAGCTCCAGGGCGCCGGTCGAAGGAGAGAGCTTTGACGGAGAGGTGCTCGCCTCCGCTGGGCTGGCGCTGGTTGACGCGCCGAGCAGCAGCAGCAGCAGCGAGCCCGAGGAGGAACGGCTGCTACGGAAGCTGGTGTCGCTCTACCGCGCCCAGCAAGCCAAGCTGGAATCCTGCGAGGCGCTTGTCGCGAAGGCGGGAGAGGACATCGAGAAGCGCGCGGAGGAGCTTCGGGGTCACAACCAGGAAGCTCTCCGCTCCCTAGCAGAGGAGCGGGCGCGACTTGCCGAGGAGTGGGAGGCCTTCCTCCTCGAGCGGGCTAAAGTCGAAGAGCAACAGCGGCTTGCCGCTGAGAAGTTGTCTGTGCAGGAGGGAGAGCTGGTGCAGCGAAAGGTCAACCTCGACAGCCACGAGGAGGAGCTTGTCGTGCGTGAGCGAACGTTTGGCGGAGCCCTCAAGCAAGCAGAAGATGCTGCCGCTACTGCCGAGGCCGCCAAGAAGGAGCTGGAGACAAAGGTGGCGCAGCTGGAGGCCGATCTCAAGGCGAGCGACGAAGAGCTTGCCGCGCTCAAGCGTGAGCGGGAGAAGGACGCCCACAGCTACTCGGAGCTGCAGGACCGTCTCGCCGAGAAGGGCCAGGAGCTTAGCGCCGCCAGGGATTCCAACGCAGATCTTGAGTTGAAGCTGACCACTTTGACCAAGACGCTGGACGGCGCCAAGGAGCAGGAGACGGCCCTGAAGGAGGAGGTCAAGGCCGGCAAGGCGCTGCTGGTGAGTGCTGCTGCCGCCCAGAGCACTTTCCGGGAGAATGTGGAGCACTGGACGGAGGGTCTCGTGGATGTTGCCGCAGACATTGACAGGGAGCTGGCGCAGCTGGGAATGGAGGATCTCGGGTATCCTTCCGACGAGAACCTCCAACCCAGCGGCAAGCTCACTCTGTTCTTCAAAGGCGTGGCGACGGCCCTCCAGCGACTCCGGGAGAGGATCCCAAAGCAGTTGGCCGACGAGTCGCGCAAGATCTGCGTGGGAGCTCTTCAAAAGGTCCTGGTGAAGGTGGCCTTCCGCAACCCGGGCCTCAACCTCACCAACGTCCTCAGGACCTTGCCGCCGGATGCCGATCTGGAGGCGCTCAAGACCCTTGTCGCACCCATTGTGGACAAGGTGAGCGGGATCAAGAGGGTTGAGGGCGATCGCGTAGACTAGGCCGCCCGTTTTCTTCTTTTCTTGTCGCTGGTGGTCATGTCATGAGAACAATCTGTTAGAGCCACGACAAGCTATCTTGTATTATAACTCTATTTCGGGTAATGATTGCAACGTTATTTCTTTTACTTGATTCCTTCCTTTGTATGTTTTTACCCTACGCTTTTAGGGAACTTGCCGGTGCAGGTACCTTAGCCGCGAGCGCTGAGTGCGGGACGTCAGCAGCCTGCTGGCGGTGCCGCTACCGACAAGAAACCTTGTCGCAACTAGTCGCAGCTCACTTAAGTTGTTGAGCGGACTCGAAACAAAGTAAGGGCGCAACTAGCTACGAGTTGGTTCCTCCACGCACATGTTTTCCATACAAGAACGGTCGTTCAAGGAAGATAACTTAAAAATTTTAAAAAATCTGATTGCTCAAACTTTGGCAACTTAGCTTTTCTGTCGTTTGCTTCCCGGCAAGGTGAAACTTTCTTGAACGACGCCTGGTCCATACCATTATCTTCTCCTTCCCCCCCCCCCCCCCCCCGGCAAACTTGTGGGCGAGGGACTCTTCCTTTCCTCGAGAAAAAAAGAAAGAGGAGAAAATAAAGATATGGAGCCTTATGGCTCGTTGTTGCTTACCGGGGGTATGCACTGCACAAAGTGTCAGATAACACATGCAAAAAATAAAAAGCATAAAATTGACAAGACGTGCGGAGCACATGAGCTTTATGCACGGGGTCTGCGCCCGGCTTTGTACAAAGGATTACATGCAACAGCGGCAAGACTTGTACAAAAGGTGGTTGCCGGAACGGGTTCCGGCAACCGCGCCCTACGGGTAAAACTTACGAAGATGCTCAATGTTCCAGGAGTTGCTCACTGGAATGCCATCTTCGGTCTCAAGGCGGACATCGCCAGGCCTAGTGACTCGTTTCACCCGGTAAGGGCCTTCCCACTTTGGCGTCAACTTGTGGGAATTCTTGGCGGACTGAACACGTCGAAGAACAAGGTCGCCTTCCTCGAGACTTCTGGCGTTAACTTTGTGGCTATGGTAGCGGCGCAAAGCTTGCTGGTAGCGAGCAGCTCGTACAACAGCTTGAAGACGGTCTTCCTCAAGGAGCAGCGCGTCATCTTGTCGCAGTTGCTCTTGCTCAAGCTCATCATAAGCGAGCACTCGAGGTGACCCGTATACGAGTTCCGTGGGGAGAACTGCCTCTGCTCCATAGACTAGAGCGAAAGGTGTCTGGCCAGTGGCTCGATTTGGCGTCGTCCTGATCGACCAAAGAACCACCGGCAGCTCAATCCAGTTTCTTCCGCACTTGTGCAGCCTGTCGAAAGTTTTGGTCTTGAGCCCACGCAACACTTCAGCATTTGCCCTCTCCGCTTGACCGTTGCTTCTCGGGTGAGCAACAAAAGCGAAGCAGACCTTGGCGCCAAGATCTTGGACGTACTGCATGAAGGTGCGGCTCGTGAATTGTGTACCGTTGTCAGTGATTATCCTATTAGGGATCACGAAGCGGCAAACAATCAACCTGAAGAACTTGACTGCTGACTGTGCTGTCACCTTCCTCACTGCTTCCACTTCCGGCCACTTTGTGAACTTGTCGATTGCTACGTACAAGTACTCAAAGCCCCCGACTGCTCGGGGAAAGGGGCCGAGGATATCGAGCCCCCAGACCGAAAATGGCTAGGACAAAGGGATCGTCTAGAGAGCTTGAGCTGGCTGGTGTATCTGCTTGGAATGGAACTAGCACGCTTCACACTTGGTTACTTGTGTAGTTGCATCCTAGAGGGCTGTCGGCCAAAAGAAACCTTGCCGGAATGCTTTACCGGCAAGTGCTCTTGGGCCAATGTGGTGACCACATATGCCTCCATGTATCTCTGCCAACAGCTTTTGTCCATCTTCCCGGTGAATACACTTCAATTTCACACCGTTGAGTCTTCTTCTGTACAGTGTGTTGTCGACAAACTGGTACATACTTGACTGCCGGGCTACTCTTTCCGCTTCTTCTTGCTCTTCGGGAAGTTCTCCTGTCTGAAGGAAACGGACAATCTGCTGTGCCCATGCTGGAGCTTGTGGCTCGACAACAAGGACTAAAGGCACATCTGCTGCTGCGGGAACATCCGCTTCTACGGCGAGAACCTGCGGCTCAGCCGGAGCTTGACGTTCCCCGACAAGCTTGCCGGAGCAAAACTTGTCGGGAGCCTCTGCTTCAATGGAACAAACCCTAGGGCTTGCCGGAGCAGACTGCTCCTCAGCACTCTTGGTGTTGATCCTGGGGACCTTCTTGGCGGCGGCTTCGGGAAGCTCTGCCGGAAAATAGTCACCAGAAACCAACTTCCTCTTCTTGCTCTGTCCAGTCGATGGGGTTACGGACGGTCGAGTCAGCTTGAGCACAAAGATCCCTGGTTCCACAGGTAACTTAAGTGCGGCGCACTTTGACAGGCCATCGACAATGTCGTTCTGAGCTCTTGGGACATGCTCCATCTGTAGGCCGTCAAAGTGCTCTTCTAGCTTTCTCACTTCGTCAACATAGGCTTCCATCAACGGACTCTGATAACTCTTGTTCACTTGGCGGACGACAAGCTGCGAGTCACCCCTGACAATGAGCTTCTTAATCCCAAGGTCTGCCGCGATCCTGAGACCGGCAAGCAAGCCTTCATACTCTGCAGTATTGTTTGTTGCTTGCTCCTTGGGAAAGTGCATCTGGACCATGTACTTGATGTGCTCTCCGGTGGGTGCGACAAGCAGCACGCCAGCGCCGGCGCCTTGCAGAGAGAAGGCACCGTGAAAGTACATGAGCCACTCTTTGCTTGCTTCCTTGACGGGGATGCTCGTTTCTGGGATTTCTTCATCTGGTGTTGGCGTCCACTCTGCTATGAATTCTGCCAATGCTCTGCTTTGGATAGTTGAAGTACTCTCAAACTTGAGGCCAAAGCTTGACAGTTCCAGTGCCCACTCAACAATCCTGCATGTTGCTTCTAGATTCTGTAGTATCCTCTTCAGCGGAAAGCGAGTGACAACTGTGATCTCATGTGCTTGGAAGTAATGGCGCAGCTTTCTCGAGGCCATGAGAAGGCCGAAAAGCAATTTCTGCACACCAGAGTACCTTGACCTAGCCCCCTGCAAAAGGGAACTGACAAAGTAAATTGGGCGCTGCACCATTCTCTTCTGTATCTCCTGCGCAGATCCGTCTTTGTCGGGACCAGAGCTTGTCGGGGAAGCCCCCTGCTTGTCGCTGGATGCGCCTGCCGCGGTTGCTGGCTCGTCATCTGCCTCCCTCTCTGCTACTAACGCAGCACTAACCACTTGATTGGTTGCCGCTATATACAGCAGCAACTTCTCTTGTGGCTTAGGTGCGACAAGCGTTGGAGTGGAGGACAGGTATCTCTTCAAGTCCTGCAGCGCAGCCTCCGCTTCCGGAGTCCATTTCATTGGACCTGCCTTTTTCAATATTTTGAAAAATGGCAGGGCGCGCTCAGTAGACCGATAGATAAACCTGCTGAGAGCAGCCACGCAACCGGCAAGTCTTCATACATCCTTGACGCGCTTTGGTGCTTCAATCTGCTCAATGGCCTTGATCTTGTCGGGATTGGCTTCAATTCCCCGCTGAGACACGAAGAACCCGAGAAGCTTGCCGGAGGGGACTCCAAACACACACTTCTCGGGGTTGAGTTTGAGGTTGATCTTGCGCAGATTTGCAAAGGTCTCATCTAAATCTTGAATCAGAGTTGCCCTGTCCTTGCTCTTGACCACTATGTCATCCATGTAGGCTTCCACATTTCTGTGCATTTGTGGCTCAAGAGCGACATGGACTACCCTTGCAAATGTTGAACCAGCATTCTTTAAACCGAAAGGCATCTGTATGAAACAGTACCTGCCACATGGAGTGATGAATGCGGTCTTCTCCTCATCTTCTTTTGCCATGAAGATTTGATGGTATCCTGAGTATGCGTCAAGAAATGAAAGCAAGTCACATCCGGCCGTGGAGTCAACAATCTGGTCAATGTGCGGCAAGGGAAATGGGTCTTTGGGACAAGCTTTATTAACATCTGTAAAGTCGATACAAGGCCTCCATTTCCCGTTTGCCTTGCGCATGACTACAGGATTGGCCAACCATGTAGGATGGAGCACTCCTCTGACAAGGCCTACTTCTTCCAATTTCTTGATCTCTTCTGCGATGAATTCTTGGCGCTCCACTGCTTGCTTCCCGACCTTCTGCTTGACGAGCCGTGCATGAGGACAAACGGCAAGATGGTGCTCAATTACTTTCCTGGGAACACCAGGGATGTCAGACGGTTGCCACGCAAACACGTCGACGTTCGCCCGCAGGAAAGCAATGAGCGCGCTTTCCTATTTAGGGTCAAGAGTGGCACTGATGGTGAAGGTACCACCAGTGCCGTCCTCCTTGGCGGACACTTTCTTGGTCTCTGGCGGAGCTGCCATTGCCTTTTTACACTTGCCGGTGGAGCTCGATGGTGCGTCCTCGACGGTAGCGCAGCACTCCGAAGACGTGCGCTTGCTGGAGTGGGCATCAGAACTCTTGCCGGACTTGGTCTTCTTCTTCCCCCCGGGAGCTTCAACGACAAGTGATTTGCGATCCGTTGCGGCTGCCGCTTCCCGGTAGATCTTGTCGGCGCAGATAAGAGCATCCTTCTTGTCGCCAGGGACAGAGATGACGCTTATCGGGCCTGGCATCTTCAGCATGTTGTATGCGTAGTGAGAGGCTGCCATGAACTTGGCGAGTGCTGGACGGCCGAGTATTCCATTGTAAGGCAATGGAAAATCGGCAACGTCAAAAGTGACCCTCTCAGTCTTGAAGTTCAACTCGCTGCCAAATGTTAACGGCAACGTGACCTTCCCCTTCGGCTTGCTCCTTCCCGGGTTGATTCCTTGGAATGTGCCGGTCTCTTCGAGCTCGCTGTCAGGGATCTGGAGTTTCTGGAGTACAGCGGAGGAGATCAGGTTCAAGCCGGCCCCGCCGTCAACTAGCATCTTAGTGACCTTGAGGTTGCGGATGGTTGGTGAAACCAACATCGGCAAGCACCCGACCGCAGTTGTGCGATCAGGGTGGTCCTCAATATCAAAGATGATAGGCGTGCTGGACCATTTCAGAAGTTTGCGTGACTCGACAGGTGGTTCTGCCGCATTGACTTCCCGCACCCACTACTTGAGTTGGCGGTGCGAAGTATGCAGAGAAGCACCACCGTCAATGCACAAGACCTCTGTGGCTTTCTGGAACTCCTGCTCACTGGTCTTGACATCATCCATGTCTTCGTCGTCATCGTCGTCTTCATCCTTGTCGCGGCCGCGGGGAGGTCTGTCTCCTTGCCGCTGCTTGGCCTTGCCGCAGCGTCCTCCCCGGCCGGCACGCTTCTTGCTGGATTCTCCAGCGCCTCCTTGGGCCCTCTTCTTGTCGCGTCGCTCGTATTCAGCCTTTTGCTGCTGGACAAGCTGCTCGACCTTCTTTCAGCTCTGGAGGTCATGGCCCTTGGTGCGGTGGATCTTGCAGTATTGCTTGTCGGTGCCGTCCTGCTTGTCGGCGACTGCCATAGCCTGGCAGTTGGTGCATGTGGCAATCTCCATGCCGAAGCTACCTGCCTTGGCTTTCTTGGCGCCACCGTCTTTGCTGGACTGCTCAACGACTAGCACATCTTTGCCTTTCTTCTTCCTGTTGTTCCGCCGCCGGTTTTTCTTTGCCGGGGCAGCATCCTTGCTGTCAGATCCTCCTGCTCCTGTGTTCTCCCCGGGGAGTTTCCTCCCTTCCTCAGCACATGCACACTTGTCGGCCAGGGCATATAGCTCACTAACGTCTTTGATCTTGCACATCGCCATCTCCTCCCGCATCCTGCGGTTACGCACGTTCTGATGGAACACGCTGATGACCGCGGCAGGGTGGACATCTGGGATGTTGTGCTGTACACGGCTGAATCTCTGAATGTACTTGCGCAGGGGCTCTCCTTCCTTCTGGGCGAGTAGGTGAAGGTCACTCTCTTGGCCATGAGGTTTGTGGCCGCCTGTAAAGGCACCGACAAACTGATGGCATAGGTCTGCCCAGGAGGATATGGAGTTTTCCGGCAAGTGCATGAGCCAGGACCTGACGTTGGGCTTGAGCACCAGCGGGAAGTAGTTGGCAAGGATCTTGTCATCTCGCCCCCCGGCAACTTGCACCGCGATGGTGTAGATGCTGAGGAACTCCGACGGATGCGACTTGCCGTCATACTTCTCTGGTACGTCTGGCTTGAAATTCTTCTTGCTGGGCCACTGGACTTGCCGCAGCTCAGGAGTAAACGCAGGGCAACCTACCGCGTACGGCAAGTCGCCTGGTTCCCCTGGCGCATGCATGTCGACAGAGGGCCCAGCGCGTTGGTCTGATTGACGCCGCGCTTCTCTTCGGCGCTCGATGCGAGTACGAGCGTCTTCTTGCTGACGTTCGTGAAGAACTTGGCGCTGATCACGACGAGCTTGTGGATCTGATGATGCGGTGGAGTCGCTGTCATGGTGGATCCGGCGAGTCGGCGATCTTGGCCTTCGGGGCGGAGAGTTCACGGTGGTTGCACCCCCACCGGTCTTGTCGCCACCGGCTCGTGCCTGGCTGACTTGCCGTGGCTGCGAAGTACTCGGCTGCCGTGGGATGTCACCGTTGGCGAAGCCGATGAGACTCTGAATGGTGGCCCTCCAGTCGTCGATCTTGTCTGCCGCTGGAGGGTAGTCTAGGAGCAGTTGAGCTCGTGCCAAAGCTTCTACTAAAGTGGCTGGTGGCGGCGGCGAATGGTGTGAGGAGCGGGATATGCTCGGACTTCTAACCATGTTAGAAGGAGCAGTATCTCGTCCAGGCGACCGTGCCCCGCTCACGCCAGCATGTTGGCGTGCATGCTGGTCTTGAGCACTCCGAGATCCACCAGCTCGATCTTGGTCCAGCAAGCGCATGGTACCATGAGTATCATGACGCTGCCGGTCCCGCGCCTCCTGGGATGGGAGCGGTGCATGTACGGACACCGAGGTCTTGGAGTGCGCCCGGTCGTTGTGGGAGCCGACTGCGCCGCCGATGGGCAGCGCAGCCTTGTCCTTGGACCTGGCAGCACCGTGAGCTCCCTCGTCGACGCACGTTCTCCCACCGGCGTCTACCCCACCAGCCGTTTGCTCCGGCGATGGTGGGTTCGGCGCGGATGGAGCAGCCGCCTCCGAAGCCTTCTTCTTCGGCGGCATGTCGATGAAAACGATGAAGATTTAGCTCGTGCGAACGCCGGATCAGGTTCACACAACCTCGACGAGCCCCTACCTGGCGCGCCAAAGATGTCGGGGGTGCTAATCCACGAACACCTATGGGACCGGCGGACCGAGCCCCTTCGGTTCGGCAGGGGGACGGAGATCACACGAAGAGCAGATCGAGGCGAAGCACACGAGCACGCGATCAGTTTACCCAGGTTCGGGCTGCACGGATGTGTAAAACCCTACTCCTGGTTTGTGGTTTGTATTAAGTTCTTGCTCGGGAGCGCTGAGTGCTACAGTACACACCAGCAGCTAACGAGACCGAGCGTGAGTGTTCTCTTTTTTCCCCGCCCTCCCATCTACGTTGCGCATGGGCCTCCTTTTATATGCTCAAGGGGTCACCGACAGGTGGCAACGTAGACAAGGGTAAAAATGGAAAGGCGTTGCGGTTGGCACCGCCGCCTGCTATAGTGTATCATACCTAACCCTGACGGCAGGGGACAAGGGTATTAAATGCCCGTCTGCGTCGCCCAAATAGTGCAAAAGGGACCGCCAGGGATGCCACCGCTCGCCACGATGGCAATCTTGTCAGCGCCGCGTGCCACCGTGTACCGCTGGCTGCACAGCCTCCCGCCACGTACGCCTGGAAGGGTCCCAGAGCGACACGTTGGTGGATGTGCTGGAGCGTAGGTACAGAGTGGAGGCTTGCCGCGGCAAGTGCCTTGCCACGGTCGTTGTCTTGTCGCGTCCGGGAGCTTGTCGCTCACCGGGCCTTGCCGGGACGCGTGGCGCGTCGCGGCAAGTTTCTTGGGATGCCTTGGTTGGCCTTCCCGGCAAGCTGCTCTTGCCGGGGTCTTGTCCTTCCCGGCAAGCTCCTCTTGCCGGGGTCTTGTCTCCTTGGCTTGGATACTTTGCTCTTGAATGGCCCCAAAGGAACCACGGAGGGCCTTGGCGGCTACCCGGCAAGCCTTGCCGCGAGATGCTGCGACTGCCCGTGCACAAGTTCGGGGTACTAGGGTACCCCTACTCTAGTACACCGACAAGACACATCAATCACTTTTAGATCTACATCTTTATTATCATGAAAACTAGAAGAACACGCTTTCACAACGCAATCTTTTTTAGCACGCATCCTAGCGATTCTTTCTTTGCACTCATCAATGGAAATTCTCATGGCCTTGAGAGACTCAATGATATCATGCTTAGCTAGAATAGATCTAAGTTTCAAAGAATCAACATCAAGAGAAATTATATCCATGTTCCTACCAACTCATCAATCTTAAGCAATTTTTCTTCAATCAAAGCATTGAAATTTTTCTGCGAATTCATAAATTCTTTAACACTTGTCTCAAAATCAGAGGGCATCTTATTAAAATCTCCATAAGAGTTGTTGTAGGAATTACCAAAATTATTAGAGGAATTACAAGGGAACGGTCTAGAATTAAAGTTTCCTCTATAAGCGTTGTTACCAAAATTGTTCCCACCAACAAAATTCACATCCATAGATTCATTATTATTCTCAATCAAAGTGGACAAAGGCATATCATTAGGATCAAAAGAAACACTCCTATTAGCAAACAATTTCATAAGTTCGTCCATCTTTCCACTCAAAACATTAATATCTTCAATCACATGAACCTTTTTACTAGTGGATCTTTCAGTATGCCATTGAGAATAATTAACCATAATATTATCTAGGAGTTTAGTAGCTTCTCCTAAAGTGATTTCCATAAAAGTGCCTCCTGTGGCCGAATCTAAAATATTTCTAGAAGCAAAATTCAATCCGGCATAAATAATTTGTATAATCATCCATAAATTCAAACCATGTGTAGGGCAATTACATATCATTAATTTATCCTCTCCCAAGCTTGTGCAACATGCTCATGATCAAGTTGCTTAAAATTCATAATATCGTTTCTAAGAGAGATGATCTTAGCAAGAGGAAAATACTTAGAGATAAAAGCATCTTTGCACGTATTCCATGAATCAATACTATTTTTAGGCAAAGAAGAGAACCAAGTTTTAGCACGATCTCTAAGAGAAAACGGAAATAGCTTCAATTTAACAATATCATTATCATATCTTTCTTCTTTTGCATATCACACAAATCAACAAAGTTGTTTAGATGGGTAGCGGCATCTTCACTAGGAAGGCCAAAAAAATGATCTTTCATGGCAAGATTCAACAAAGAAGCATTAATTTCGCAAGATTCAGCATCGGTAATAGGAGCAATCAGAGTGCTAATAAAATCATTGTTGTTGGTACTGGAAAAGTCACATAATTTAGTATTATCTTGAGCCATCATGACAAACAATAAATCCAACACACAATCACACAAGAAGCGAGCGTAAAGAGGCGAACGGAAAAAGGGGCGAATAAAACAGCAAAGGTGAAGTGGGGGAGAGAAAAATGAGAGGCAAATGGCAAATAATGTAATGCTAGGGAGAAGAGTTTGTGATGGGTACTTGGTATGTCTTGAGTTGAGAGTAGATCTCCCCAACAACGGCGCCAAAAATCCTTCTTGCTACCTCTTGAGCATGCGTTGGTTTTCCCTTGAAGAGGAAGGGTGATGCAGCAAAGTAGCGTAAGTATTTCCCTCAGTTTTTGAGAACCAAGGTATCAATACAGTAGGAGATTACACGCAAGTTGCCTAGTACCTGCACAAACAATCAAGAACCTTGCAACCAACGCGATAAAGGGGTTGTCAATCCCTTCACGGCCACTTGCAAAAGTGAGATCCGGTAAAGATAATAATATAAATATTTTTTGGTATTTTTGTTGTATAGATTGAAAAGTAAAGATTGCAAAATAGTAAACGAGATGTGATAATAAAAGAGATGCAATATGATAAGAAAGAGACCCGGGGGCCATAGGTTTCACTAGTGGCTTCTCTCATGATAGCATGTATTACGGTGAGTGAACAAATTACTGCTGAGCAACTGATAGAAAAGTGCATAGTTATGAGAATATCTAGGCATGATCATGAACATAGGCATCACGTCCGTGTCAAGTAGACCGAAACGATTCTGCATCTACTACTATTACTCCACACATCGACCGCTATCCAGCATGCATCTAGAGTATTAAGTTCATAAGAACAAAGTAACACATTAGGCAAGATGACATAATGTAGAGGGATAAACTCAAGCAATATGATATAAAACCCATCTTTTTATCCTCGATGGCAACAATACAATACGTGCCTTGCTGCCCCTACTATCACTGGGAAAGGACACTGCAAGTTTGAACCCAAAGCTAAGCACTTCTCCCATTGCAAGAAAGATCAATCTAGTAGGCAAAACTAAACCGATAATTCAAAGAGACTTGCAAATATATAAAATCATGCATATAAGAATTCAGAGAAGAACCAAATATTGTTCATAGATAAACTTGATCATAAATCCACAATTCATCAGATCTCGGCAAACACACCGCAAAAGAATATTACATTGAATAGATCTCCAAGAACATCGAGGAGAACTTTGTATTGAGAACCAAAGAGAGAGAAGAAGCCATCTAGCTAATAACTATGGACCCGAAGGTCTGTGGTAAACTACTCACACATCATCGGAGAGGCTATGGCGTTGATGTAGAAGCCCTTCATGATCGATCCCCCCTCCGGCAGATCGCCGGAAAAGGCCCCAGATGGGATCTCACGGGTATAGAAGGTTGAGGCGGTGGAAAAGTGGTTCCGTGCCTCCCTGGATGTTTTTAGGGTATAAGAGTATATATAGGAGAAAGAAGTACGTCGGTGGAGCTACGAGGGGCCCACGAGGGTGGGGGCGCGTCTACCCCCCTGGACGCGCCCTCCTGCCTCCTGGCCACCTCGTTGCATCTCTGACTTTCACTCCAAGTCTCCTGGGTTGCGTTTGTTCTAGGAAAGATCGTCGCAAAGATTTCGTTCCATTTGGATTCCATTTGATATTCCTTTTCTGCAAAACACTGAAATAGGCAAAAAAACAGAAACTGGCACTAGGCCTCCAGTTAATAGGTTAGTCCAAAAAATAATATAGAAGAGCATATTAAAGCCCATTAAACATCCAAAACAGATAATATAATAGCATGGAACAATAAAAAATTATAGATACGTTGGAGATGTATCAGCTGCCTCCCTCCCTCTCCCTCCTTTATATATGTGGGGAGGGTACCCCTAGAACACACATCAATTGTTCCTAGCCGTGTGCGGCGCCCCCTCAGTAGCCCCTGAACCAAAGCTTCAATGACGATGTGTCCGGCGCGCAAATCGTCTTCGGCATTGCAAGGCGGGTTCCTCCTCCGAATACTTCAAAGTAGTCCTCGAACGCATAGAACGTGTCCGGCTCTGCAAGACGGGCTCCACACATAGTCGCAAAGAGTATAATATTTCACAAGTCCCATCACCTGACAACTTTTTGTAGTGAGACATTACGTCCTTGCTCGGTCATTATTTGGACCTTTTTTTAGCCTCATGTTCCATGTTTCGAGGTGCGGTTTTCATTGGCACATATTGTCAAAGCAGAGATCGTGTCCCCTTATCATGGGATCCTCATCAATACGGGCGTGGGTAATCCAACTGCGCTGTCCGCATGACCCTTGGGGAATAGGCGAGTTTTAAGCTGTGTGGGGAGGCACTTGATATTCACTGTCTTTATAAGAGGATAAGGATCCACTCTTTAACCCACGCCTTCTTCCTCTCTACCCATTCGTTCTCGAGATCCAGCGCCCAAGCTTCCATCCTTTCCGCCTCCAAAAAGCAATCCGGACATGTCCGGATCTGGAACACATGGCAAGTGGATGGCCTCCTCCGTCACGGAGGGGAACATCATGGAGCTCCGGGAAGCGGGGTACTTGGCCCAGGGAATCGCCCACTGGCTTCCGTCCAAGGGGCGGATCGTCCCCACCCTGGAGCCGAACGAGAGGGTATTATTCATCCCCCACTTCATCCGCGGGTTACGATATCCTCTCCACCGCTTTGTCCACAGACTCATGTTCTACTACGGGCTAGATTTCCACGATCTAGCCTCGAATTCTTTCCTCAACATGTCGGCATTCATTGTCGTGTGTGAGGCCTTCCTCTGTATCCCACCCCACTTCGACTTATGGCTAAAGATCTTTAATGTGAAGCCGAAAGTGGTGGATGGTCAACATGCAGAGTGTGGAGGTACCATGGTGAGCAAACTATCAAATGTCACATGGCCCACTGTCACCTTTATGGAGACCGTCAAGGCATGACAGCAGCAGTGGTTCTATGTCACTGAGCTCCGCGACACCACATGGGCCGCGGCTCCTGAATTCAAGTCCGGGCCCCCAATGCGGCTTACCTCCTAGCTAAAAAGGGCCTGGACTGGTCGTCATCAGACGAGATATCAGCGCTGCAGGCGCGCATCAAGAGCATGGTGGACAAGAACATCAAGCTCGTTAATGTGATCCAGGTGATGCTTTTCCGCCGGATCCTACCCTGCCAAAGCCGGACTTGCCATTAGTGGGAGTTCGATCCGGCCAAGCACCAGACCTTGCGACAGTTCTTCGGCTCCATGCACGAAGGTATCTGGAAGGTGCTTTTCAATGCCAATCAGAGATGGCCGCAGACGTCTTAGGACCGCGGATACGACCTGACCCATCTAGCCAGCCCGGTAAGTTCTTCATACTTCAAGGTGTATCTCTTCCTGTGCATTCAAGGAAGATGTCTAAGTTTCTCCATTTGTCTTTCTAGAGCTGGATAAAGAAGGCGGAGCGGATCCAGTGTCGAGCTCTGCTACCCGAAAACCCAGCTATCCCACTCCTAACGAAGATGCTGGTTCCGGCGCCCTACCAGGCGCCGGAGAAGAAGGCTAAGAAGAAGGGCTAGGAGAAAATAAGCGGCCTCCGCCGTAAAGGCACTTTGGACGCAACATCTGAAGACGCCAAAACCCACTCCTCCCTCGCCAATAACGACGAGGAGGAGGAAAGAAATTCTCTCCCGAGAGGGGAAGGTAGAAAAGGGCGGCCTCCACGGATCTGGAGGCAGAGGCGGAGGCGTCCAAGAAAGGGAGAGTCTCCCTTGCGGACGATTCTGAATCAGACACCGATAGCAGCCCTGAGTGGCGTCCCAGGAAGAAGCCCCTGGCCGAATTGTAAGTACTCAAAGGCACTTACACACATATATATGCAGCTCCTTTACTTGATGGCTTTAATATGTTGAATCATGCGCTGCAGTCCGGCTCTCGCCCACCTCCGGCGATCCTCATCTTTGGCGAATTCACTAGATCCAAAGGTGATGGACAGCGGGTCGCTTTCGCCGGCCTCCTCCCCCGAGACTACGGACGACGCCGAAGTGATGTCCCGAAGGACCCTCCCAGGCCAGGAAGAGGTACAGGAGGCCACCATGGGGGCGTCAGCGGGTGATACCTCGGTCGTCGGATACATGGGGGAGCATACCCCCTTGGAGACTGGCAATGGGGGCCATATCCAATTCGGACACCAGCTGAATACTATTCCGGAGGCCTGTACGGCTCCGGAATCAGGTAACCAACCTCCTTCAAAAGAAGGAGGTGCAACTATTCTGCCGGTGACCTCTGTCCATCCGGAGGCACCGGATACTCTACTGGTGTCGGTGTCAAAACCGGCGGATCTTGGGTAGGGGGTCCCGAACTATGCGTCGGAGGTTGATGGTAACAGGAGTCAGGGGACACAATGTTTACCCATGTTCGGGCCCTCTCTATGGAGGTAATACCCTACTTCCTGCTTGATTGATCTTGACGAATATGAGTATTACAAGAGTTGATCTACCACGAGATCGTAATGGCTAATGCCCT
Organism: Triticum monococcum; assembly: GCA_034509565.1. NCBI lineage: Eukaryota > Viridiplantae > Streptophyta > Magnoliopsida > Poales > Poaceae > Triticum > Triticum monococcum. Next base: position 577,421,396 of record CM067844.1, on the reverse strand, counting down.
AGAAGTCTAGCCTACGTGATTATGATTGTCTCTACGGACTAAACCCTACGGTTTATATAGACACCGGAGGGGACTAGGGTTATACAAAGTCGGTTACATTGAAAGGAATCTTCATATCCGAATGCCAAGCTTGCCATCCACTCCAAGGAGAGTCCCATCCGGACACGAGCGAGAGTCTTCGATCTTGTATCTTCATAGCCCATCAGTTCGGCCCATGTCCAACAGGACGGACGCCCGAGGACCCCTTAGTCCAGGACTCCCTGAGTAGCCCCTGAACCGGGCTTCAATGACGTGGTGTCCGGCGCGCAGATTGTCTTCCGCATGGCAAGGCAGGTTCCTCCGCCGAATACTCCAACACAGTCTTCGAACACAACGGACGCGTCCAAATCTGCAAAACAAGTACCACACACCACCGTAGAGAGTATAATATTTCACGAGTCTAATCTGCCGACAACTTTTTGTAATGATACATCATGTCCCTGCCCGGTTATTATTTCGAACTTTTTTTTCTTTTAACCTCTCTCTTCATGTTTCGAGACACGGTTTTATTGGCACGTCTTATTGAGGCAGAGATCGTGTCCCCTTATCACGGGATTCTCATCAATACGGGTGTGGGTATCCCAACTGTTCTGTTGGTATGATTCCTTAGGAATAGGCAGGTTTTAAGGCCTAGGAGGAGACTTTCGATATTAATCATCTTTATAAAGGGGTTACGACCCGACTTTCTTTTTTACGCCGGCCCTTTCCTCAACCTCTTTGACCTCGAGTTCCAGCACCCAAGGTTCACCTTAACTGCTTCGAGATACCCAATCATGTCCAAGCCTAATTCTCAAGGCCGATGGATGGATTCCTCTGTCACAAAGGAGGATATTGCGAAGCTCCGGGCGGCACGGTACTTGACCGTGGAAGTCCCGCACAGGCTTCCTGCTCACGGGCAGGTTATTCCAACTCCCAGATCTGGTGAGAGGGTCGTATTCATCTCCCACTTCTTCCGAGGGCTAGGGTTCGCTCTTCACCCCTTTGTTCGAGGGATCATGTTCTATTACGGGCTAGATTTTTACGACCTAGCCCCGGACTCTTTTCTTCTCATCTCGGCGTTCATCGTTGTGTGCAAGGCTTTTCTCCGTATTCCCCCACACTTCGGCTTATGGCTTAAGACATTCAATGTGAAGCCGAAGGTGATCAAAGGGAAGCAAGCGGAGTGTGGTGGCGCCATGGTGAGCAAGGTCACCAATGCTCTTTGGTTAAAAGGATCCTTCACAGAATCTTCCAACTTATGGCGGCGGGAGTGGTTTTACATCACTCAACCCCGTGGTACAAAGTGGGCAGCTATACCTACATTCCGATCCGACCCTCCAATTCAGCTCGTCTCATGGATCAACAAGGGGCTGGACTGGGGATCAATTGATAAAGTGCAGACTCTACAAAGCCGCATCTGGAGCCTCCTTGAGAAGGTCACTGATCTCATCGACGTGATTCAAGTAATGTTAGTCCGCCGGGTCCTCCCATGCCAGTGACGGCCCCTCTGCATGTGGGAGTTCAATCCGGAATGACCATGAACCCTTCAACACTTCTTCGGCACAACGCACAAAGGAATGTGGAAGTTATTTTTCGGGACACGAAAACAGTGCACGGACACTACCGAGGTCCTCGGCCTCGACTGCAACCATCCGGATACCTCGGTAAGCATTCAACTTCCAAACATAGCTTAATTAAGTATCCGGTGTTAAGTCACTGAGAAAACCATCTTTTTCCAGGGCTGGACGAAGAAGGCGGAGCGAATTAGGTGTTCGCCCCCCTTCCCGAAGACTTAGCTAGTCCTGTGCTGACAAGGATGCTGTTCCCGGCACCATTCCAGGTGCCAGTGAAAAAGGGCAACGAGGAGAGCGGGAAGGCCAAAGGCGGCCTCCATTCCGAAGGAACAACAAATACTGTGTCCGGGGGGATTAAGATTCCCTCTTCCGAAGATAAAAGAGAAAAAGAAACATACATCCTTTCTCCCCATGGTAAGAAAAGGGCCGCCTCCGAAGGTTGGGAGGTAAAGGCTCCTAAGCGAGGTAAGACACTCCTATCAGGTGGTTCAGGCTCGGAAGACGACATTGTCGCGCAGTTCCTCCACAAGGACGGGCCTTTAGCCAAATCATAAGTGAACAAGGGTGTTTTAAACATATGATGTCCCTTTTCCCATTATAAGGGTAACATCTAGAATACATGTTTTTGCAGTCCGACACGCAGTCTTCCTCAACAATCCTCTTCGGGGGATCTTCTTCCGGAAATGATGGAAAGCGAAACGCCACCATAGGATCCCTCGCCCAATAGGGCGGACGACTTCGAGGTGTCGTCCCGGAGGATCTCTCTCGATCAACAAGTAGTGCAGGGGATAATGAAGACAACGCCCCAAGGTGAAACTTCGGTCACCCAGGGTCCGGGAAGTACGGTCCCTATGGGGGCCAACAATAAAGGCTCCGGACTATCCGGTTTATAGCCGGAGACGACTCTAGGGTCGGACAAACATATCCCCTCAAAGGGAGTCCGTACTCCCACAGCTGCTTCCCGGGATCCGGAGGCGCCGGATACTCTGATGGACATGTTGCGATATTCCTCCATCTCAGAGGAACATTGTACCTTAATGGGTACATTGGTTGAGAGGATTATATCCGCGAAAAGCAGATTAAATGAAGCTTTCACGGTCCTGCTAAGAGGCTTCGAGGTACGTAATGTAATGTTTTTGGTTGTGCTCTATACGCGAAATGCACCTGTGTATGGATAGTAGCCCCAGAGACTCTGGTTGGCGTCTGAAGGAAGGCAATCAGAGGATCGAAAAAGATATGCCCATGAAATAATAGAATTAATTGGAACACGGGTTGTTACATCCATGGCGACTGCCCATGCTATAGAGGTTGCAGATCTAGGGCAGAAACTTAATGTGGCGGATGACAACATCATGCTTATTAACAGGTGGCTCGACGAGGCGCAAGGTATGTTCCGAGGCGGTCAGTGTATGTATGTATAATAATATGAGCATGAAGCTAATTATTATGTACTGAGAAGTGTATAATTGCAGATAGTGCTGCCACGGTGGAGGCCCTTCGGGCTGAACTTGTCCGAGCCAAGGAGCAAGCCCGGATGAGTAATGTGGTTGCCAAAAAGGAGCTGATGAGTTAAAAGCCGAAGAGGCTGCTCGGCACCAGTGCAAGGAGAGAATGTCTATCATGGCGCGCGAGCTAATGGAAGCCACTGTCTGATGCGAATTCCTTCAGGGGGATAACAAAGCCAAAAATGGCCGATCTCGATAATGTCGTACAAGAGGCGAGGGAAGCACGATCCGAGTGTAGGGTGGCTCGGGAGGAGATCCGGCAAGCTGGGGAGATAGCGGCTGGTAAGCCTTTCTTATTACAGACTAAATTCGGCGATCCGAGTATGCCCCGCTTAATCGAATGTGGAGTTGTCCAGACGCATTCTTGGACTTGCCGAAGAGCGCCTCCGGTGCAGCGCAATTTTACCAAGCGCAAGAAGGGTATGCAACGGAGAGGCTTTTATGGATGCAATTCGGCATGCCAAAGCGCCCGCTGTTGCTGAACTAACAGATGTCCCAGTGGGCCGAACTCCACAAGATATCCAGTTCTGCCATGAAGGACGTCGTGGTCCGGCTGTGGCCGACTGAGCCAATTCTAAATAGTTATTTCAGTTTGGTGCAGCGACTTATGGATGTGGTGATGCGTGTCAACGCCGTGAAGCGATCATCGTGCATTGAAGGTGCATGGATGGCCTTTGCCCGTGTCAAAAGGTATTGGGCGAAGATGAATGTCGCCGATGTTGCAGCGAAGAGTCCGCCCGGGGGCAAGGACAAACACCCGCCGGAGCATTATTTTGAAGACGTCCTAGAGGGTGCCCGCTTGATAGAGGTTCAGTGCTCAAAGGATATGGTCTTCGAGTGAATTACCAAATTTGTAAAAACAATATTATGATATTTTAAGTCTATGCTTAAAAGTTTTAGCTCCTCATGTGCAGCCGTTTTTGTATAATCTAAAAGTTTTCCAGTCATCGGCTTCAGCCCCCTCGCATAAAATACATGGGTGTTCAAAAAAGCACTTGATCACTCTTGACCCAACGTCTTGGTCCGTGAAGGAGGTGTCAATGCGGCGAACTAGGGAATCAGACTATAGTTTGATGATGGGTCTATGATATAGCCCATGGTATGTACACGGCTATCCGAATACGGTGTGTTACATAGGTGACCGGAAGAATGGTCCTGCGTGTAATATGGAGGGAATCGCGAAAGATTCTGATAATTCATCGAGTGGTTGACCAGCTCTCGTCGCATCATGACAGTCAGTTTCGGCTTTCTCTACTAACGTGCTCATCTGGGTAAACCAGGACACAATCGCAGTAGTTCTCCCTTTACTAATCTAGCCGATAGAGCGGAACATAAGATAGTAAGAACATGAGCCGGGCAACCCAACTATTGACCAAAGACATGATTCGGAGCTGAACTCATGACGTCAAAGTGTGCTATAAAGCTGTTCGGACTTGCCGGCAATTTATTTGTTCCCATATTGAGTCCCTGATTGATGCGTCAATTGCCATTTTACAGATAATAATGCCATGACCCTGGCTATTTGACATGCCGGTGGTCGACGACTGAGGGAGAAGGCACTTTACAGGCTCTAAATAGAGATTGCGATCTACTAAGAGTTACTCGGACCTCCTGTCGCACGTCTACACCACCTTGCCTCGATGAAAGGACTCCTCAATAGGAATATCCTTTGGGTAGGTGAACGAAGCCGAACTCCGACAGATTGCATGAGATGACCGGTCTTTGAACCACTCTGATGAAAGATAATAAAAAAAGGTTGAAAAGGAAAAGAAGAGAAGGCTATGAGAGAGCTTGTAGGCCTATCCGTATTGTTCCTTTGCCGATGACCAGGGTATTCTAAGTACCCAATTATGTACGCGTGGTACAAACTTCACGGGTATATGAGGCGAACGACGGAGGCCGAACTGCCAATCCAACTCTGAGATTGATCGGTCCCCATTAATAGAGGCCGGCGGTTGAAATGGTCGATTAGTAATGCGGCTTGATGAGTCCTCTTGGTACTTCGACTGTGGTCGCCGAACCTTCGGGGTGGATATGGCAAAATTTGGGGGGGGGCCTATGGCGTATGCGTTCCGTAGTGCACGCCTGCATTCCCCTACTGGGGTGTGCGTCACGTATACCATGTTTACGGTTTTTACTTCAGGGGGGGGTTGCTTCTGACCCCCAGTATTTGGCTGGCGAGTCTCTTCGTCATCGCTGTCGCTGGGCGGACCCTTCCCTTTGTGTTTGGAATTAAGCTTGCCGACTTGTTTGAAGACCCAACAACTTCTATTGGTGTGAGTAGCTAGTTTATCGGGGGTGCCGTGAATCTGGCAAGGCCGATCCAATATTTTGTCTAGATTGGATGGTCTGTCTCTATTTGCCTTGAATGGCTTTTCCGTTGACCGGGTTTGGAGCCTCTGAATCCGGCGTTGACCGCCGTGTCTTGTGCTGTTTCATTGTCATTGCGACATTTGTGTTTATTGCGTCATGGCTTGCCGTTGCCGTCTCGGACTTCGGAAGTGCCCGAATCACTGGCGCTGTTGCTTCTATGAGCCAGCCAGCTGTCTTCTCCCGCGCAAAATCGGGTCATTAGAGCGGTAAGGGCTGCCATGGCTTTTGGTTTTTCTTGACCGAGGTGGCGGGCGAGCCACTCATCCCGGACGCTATGTTTAAAGGCCGCAAGGGCTTCGGTGTCCGGACACTCGACAATTTGGTTCTTTTTAATTAGGAACCTGGTCCAGAGCTTCTTGGCTGACTCTCCGGGCTGCTGGATGATGTGACTTAAGTCATCAGCATCTGGTGGCCGGACATATGTACCTTGGAAGTTATTGCGAAAGGCGTCTTCTAGGTCTTCCCAGCTGCCAACAAAGTTCTCTGGAAGGCTATTTAGCTAGTGCCGCACTGGTCCCTTTAGTTTTAGTGGGAGGTATTTGATGGCATGGAGGTCATCACCGCGGGCCATGTGGATATGGAGAAGAAAATCTTTGATCCATACCGCAGGATCTGTTGTTCCATCGTATGATTCGATGTTCATGGGTTTGAACCCTTCTGGGAATTCGTGCTCCATCACTTCATCAGTGAAGCAAAACGGGTGTGCAGCGCCTCTATATCGGGCCAGGTCGCGACGTAGTACGGATGGAGTTCGTCAGCGTTTTCAGCTCGGACGTAATTGTGCTTGCCATGTTCGGCTTGCTGGCTGTCGTAGCACGTCGGGGCACGCCCTCGTGATCCATAAATCAATCTGGTCGGGCCTTCTTTATTCTTCAAGCCCAGCCGGAGATCATATGTGTATTGCTGAGCAGTTTTGTCTTCGCCCTTACGGCGAGGTAGGACGGGCTGGTGTTCGGCGTGAGTTGCCATTTTGTCCTGGCCACATGATGGTCGATCAGTCACATTATGCGCTGATGGTATGGGCTCAAGTGCCTCGTAATCAAATTGGGGTAGCAGTTTTACGCTTCGGGTAACTTTTGGTTGGGCGCTCGAGGTCGTATTCTTCTACTGCCAGGACATCGGTCCATCTATCATTGAGCAGATCTCAATCTGCTTGAAGTTGTTGCTGCTTCTTTTTCAGGCTCCTTGCAGTGGCTATTAGCTGTTTCTTAAAGTGCTCCTGCTCGAGAGGTTCCTCAGGCATGATAAAGTGTTCGCCATCGAGGCTCACCTCGTCCTTGGAGGGTGGAAGATAAGTATTGTCCTCCGAGTCATCGTTTGCAACCTATTCGTTAGGTCTAACTCGCCCATCTTCCCGCTCGGCCTATTTGGAAGCTGGCTCAGCAGGGTCTTCATTGTCTCCGGCATCGTCTAGAGTATTGTTTTCTCCTGTGCTGGTATTACTGTCTTTTTCATGGCATGACTTGGAGCGGTGCCGCTGTAGTCGCCGCTTTGGATGTATCACAGGGGGTTTATCTTCCACTAGGTCTTCTTTGTCATCACCGTTAACTTCCTCGGGTGTATCCACCATGTATACATCGTAGGAGGAAGTGGTCGTCCAGCGCCCGATAAATGGCGGGTTTTGGGCCTGCTCCTCTTCGGCATCATCGTCCATACCGTCGATGTCTCTGGAGTCGTAGTCGAGCATGTCGGTTAGATCTTCGACAGTGGCTATTAAGTGGGAGGTGGGTGGGAAGCAAAATTCCCCGTCATCAGCCCCCAGTTCAGACCGGATATAATTCGGCTATGAGTCCCCTGCTAAAGAGAGGGTTTTTAGTGAGTTTAGCACATCGCCTAGAGGTGAGTGCCGGAAGATGTCTGCGGAACTGAATTCGACGATCGGCATCGGGTAAGGCTCGACAGACGCGGATGCACGTAGTTCGGAGCCAGTGACCGGAGATGAATCTGGGGGTTCGGTGACGCAGATCCCGCTCGAGGTGGGGTCTGTGTGCGGCTCCAATGCCGCTGAGTCTGTGGCTTCCATGGCAGGGGCAAGCCTCTCGTCTTCGGATGGCGCGAGCTGCTCTGGATCTAGGGCCAGAGTGCTTACAGGCGCAATCTCCTGGGTATAGTCCGATGACAGATTTGGGTCATGTTCATCGCGATGGCAGGGAGCGGCTGCCATGGGCTCAAATTCATCGAAGATCGAGTCTCCGCGGATATCAGCGACGTAGTTCAAGCTTCCAAACCTGACCTAATGGCCAGGGGCGTAGCTGTCGATCTGCTCTTGATGGCCAAGCGAGTTGGCCCGCAGTGCGAAGCTGCCGAATAGGAAGATCTAGCCAGGGAGAAAGACACCCCCCGGGAAGCATTGTTGTAGATGATGGATGGAGTCATCGAACCTTCTAATGACGGCATAGTGGAACTCTCAATGAAAGCACCAATGTCGGTGTCAAAACCGGCAGATCTCGGGTAGGGGGTCCCGAGCTGTGCGTCGGAGGTGGATGGTAACAAGAGACAGGGGACACATTGTTTACCCAGGTTCGGGCCCTCTCTATGGGAGTAATACCCTACTTCATGCTTGATTGATCTTGATGAATGAGTATTACAAGAGTTGATCTACCATGAGATCGTAATGGCTAAAACCCTAGAAGTCTAGCCTATGTGATTATGATTGTCTCTACGGACTAAACCCTCCGGTTTATATAGACACCGGAGGGGACTAGGGTTATACAAAGTCGGTTACATAGAAAGGAATCTTCATATCCGAATGCCAAGCTTTCCATCCACGCCAAGGAGAGTCCCATCCGGACACGAGCGAGAGTCTTTGGTCTTGTATCTTCATAGCCCATCAGTCTGGCCCATGTCCAACAGGCCGGACGCCCGAGGACCCCTTAGTCCAGGACTCCCTCAACTGGAAGCGCTCCAAGGTGCTTCTATTGTAGAAGAACACTGTATCCTTATGGGTATGGTGGTTGAGAGGGTTCAGTCCGCTAAGAGCAGACTGACCGAAGCCTGCGCCAGCCTTCTAACAGGCTTTGAGGTATGTGACGCAATTATGCAAAAATAACACCGCAGTACAAACAATAGCCCCTGAGACTTTGTCCGGTGTTCGAAGAGAAAGGCCGGACAGAGGATCGAATAATTTTCGCAGGAAACTAACCATATATGTCTATGTGAATAAGCAGGCGTTGATGTTGGTTGTGACCTCCCATTCTGCCGAAGTATCCAAACTGATGCAGAGGCTGGAGCAGGCCGATGAAGATCTCGGCCGTGTCAAAAAACAGCTTTAGGTCAAACAAGGTACGCAATGGTCTATTCAGATCTGAAAACAATAAGAATTGTTTGTGTTGATCACGTTAATATGATGCTTCATAGGAGCTGCGGCCGAGGTGGAGTCCCTCCAAAAAGATCTGAGCGAGGCCCAGAAGAAAGCGGAGAAGGAACAAGCCGCCTGCAAGAAACACGAGTCAAGGGTCGGGGAGGTTCAGCGGGAGCTCGAGGACGCCATAAATAAATGTGAGTCCTTGGAGCACAAGATTGCGGACCTCCGAACTTGCTAAGGCCCGCCAAACCGCACAAGAGGCCTGGGTTGAAGCCCAGGGTGCCCTTCGAGAAGTCCAGGAGGCCAAGCAAATTGCGGCGGGTAAGACCTTTATTATGCACAACAAATTTGTGAAGAAAAGGTACCTCTTACTGACCCGGATTTGGAGTTCTCCAGGAGCGTTTCCAGATCTACCTCGCAGTATGGCTGATGCTACAGAGTTCTTCTGAGACAAAGAGGGGAGCTCATCAGAGAAATTGTTCTGGTCGCAATACCTTGCGCCAGAGCATCCGATGGCCCTCAGCGATCAGCTGTCCGAACTGCATAGGGTGGCCGGACTGGCCATGAAGGATTTAATAATCCATCTATGGCCTACCGAAGCCGTGCCCAGCAGCCACTTCGGGCTCGTGAAGCGGCTGGTCGATGCCTGCCCTCGGCTTGATGCCATAAAGCGATCGGCCTGCATCGAAGGTGCGCGGATGGCCTTTGCCCGTGTCAAGGTACAGTGGGCGAAGATGAACGCCATCAAGCTTGCGACCGAGGGGCCGCCTAAGGGCCAAGAGCACCGCACACCCGAGCACTATTTTGATGACGTCCTGGAAGGATCCCGCATTGTAGAGGGCCAGTGTGCGAAGGACATTATTTTTGAATGAATGTATTCATGTTTATCCAGTCCTGTATTATGGAACAAAGCCTATATGTAATATATTGCTGTTGTTTTTAGAAAATATTTCCTCCTATGCGGACGTTTATTTAGATCTGAGAGTTGGCCAGTCGTCGACTTCAGCCCCCACGTAGATAGTACGGGGGTGTTCGGATTGGAACCTAAACACACTTGACCCAAGAGTTTGGTCCTTGAAGGAGGTGTTCAGTGCATCAAACTAGGCAATCGGACTAGGTGGCTTTATCACCCTCACTTAGCCATAGGAGTTTGACAAATAGGAGTGTAGACGTAGCCCCTAGTTTGTTTATCCGGACTAGGGGTTGTAAACACCTGATTGGGTGGAAGCCGATCCATCGCATAATGCGGAAAAAATCGCAATAGATTTTAGCCACCGAATAGATGACCAGCTCTCGCCGCATCATCACAGTCAGTTTTTGGCTTTCTCTACTGAGGTGTTTATCCGGATGAACCAGAAACACAATCGCAGTAGTTCTCCCTTTACTACCTTAGCCGATAAAACGAAACATAAGGTAGCAAGCACAGGAGGCGGGCAACCCAACTATTGACCAAAGACATGATTCGGAGCCGATGCATATAATGCAATAGGGGTGCCGAATTTTACTATAAAAAGTGTTCGGACTTGTTGCCAACATATGGAGCGCAATGGAGCCCCTGGCGAGTTAAGTCGTACCAAAGTGTATGGGTGCAATTGATAAAAATAGTTTAAATATAATAAAGGAGTAAGCCAATGCCACATATGTTGGGCCGCAAACTGTTTCCATTATAATCTGATTGATACGTCAAAGCGTATTTGTACAAATAATGCGATAAGCAACCGGGCTATTTAACATGACGAGGCCAAGGGGAAGCTGCGTGCGGGTCCTGCAAACAGGCGAAGTGATCGTCAAGAAGATTATCTAGATGCTTGTGCCACACGTCTATGCTGCTTGCCTCCTTGGTATGTTTATCCTTCGAAAGGATCGATGATGAGGCCATCGTGAGGGGCCTGTGGAAAAGAAACCTGAAAAGCGATAAAAAGAAAAAGGGAAAGTATGAGTGCCCGGATACGTCCAAGCCATATTGTGGACCATGATCGAGTTATGCCTCCGTCTTTTCCCATGGTATGTTTAGTGTGTAGTTATGTACGCGCGGTACGTACGCCACAGTTCGGTCGGAACTGATGTCGGTGTCGAAATCGGCAGATCTTGGGGTAGGGGGTCCCGAGCTGTGGATTCTCGGATCAACGGTAACAGGAACGAAGGAGATGATGTTTTACCCAGGTTTGGGCCCTCTTGATGGAGGTAAAACCCTATGTCCTGCTCTTGTTTATATTGATGGAGTATCAAGTACAGAGTTGATCTACCGCAAGATCATATGTTGTGGTCTAAAACCTAAGGGTATGATGAATACGTCATAATGATCTATCGACTAGCCTGGCCTCGTCTTATATAATGTACCGGAGGCCTAGGATAACAAGAGTCCTAGTCGAATACATTGGTGGAGAGGAGTCCTTGTCTTGATCACCAAGTCTTGTGGAATCTTCCTCGTGTATACATCGGCTGTCCGAACTGGCCCATGAGTAAACGACCATGGGGGTCCTCGGCCCAATCCAACTGATCGGGAGACGACATGGTGAGTACCCCCCTGGTCCAGGACACCGTCTGTAGGCCCCTAAACCGGTCTTCAAGTTGGGGGCGCTCCTCGGTTCTTCCGAACTGTTCTTCGTCTTCAGTCGTCGGTCTTGAAAACTAGTTCAACAAATCTTCCCGTCTTCTATCTTGAGGATTTTCAAGCTAAATCTAAAGATCTCACACATCGGGTCTCCGAGGAGCCCTTTAAGTCTTTATCCTTTATCAATGCCTTGTTAATTTTATGCCACACCTCGGGTTTGAAGTGTTTGTCATGCGGCAGTGTCCTCTTGCATCCGAGCTCCGACACCGGACTGCATTCAAGGTATCTTTCTCAGTCGAGCACCAACGCCGGACCGCTTCCAAGCTCCAATGCCGGAATGTATCCGAGCTCCAACGTTGGACTATGTCCAAGCTCCAATGTCGGACTGTATCCGAGGTGTCATAGATCACCTTGGTTAAAAAAGCTGAAGGAGTTTAGCCGAGCTTAATGCCGGAAATGCCTTCTATGGAGCCAGCCACTTGCATCCGAGCAATATCCCGAAATGATCTCGAGGTGGTTCAGCACCTCAATCATGGGCTGATTTTTTGCCGATTTGATTCCGAATTGTGCAATGTATTCTCTGCCGAGATGTATAGCCAGTAGCCCTCAAGGTGCATGTTGGCCTAATGTCTGGGATGCACCTGAAGGATAAAATCAAACCGCTAACCCTAGTAGCCCCTGAGACTCAGGTCGATCTGTAAAATCAACATGAGGATTAATTCCTAGCTCGGCGGCATACTTAGGAATAGAACTGCGGTGTAATATAGTAGAGGAAATAGTGATCGGCGAACGGGCCCCTGAGAGAGGGTCGTGAGAAGTCGTCATGATATATTAGATTGATGTCGGATAAGTCCCAGATGATACTTATTATCGTCCGAAGACGCGCTTGTCCATAGTTCGGTCATGCCGAACGATGAGCACTTTGAATTTTCTGTGTTTGAATAGGCAATGCAGTAGCCCCCGAGCCACTGGTCGGGTGGCAACACCAGATCAGGGGATCGATGTGCCCCTTTAATATTAGTGAATGATAAGCCCGAAGCCCAGTAGCCCCCGAGCCGTAATGCGGACGCGGGGGGCCGAATTAAGGATCGATATCCAGAGTAAAATCACAAATTATGTGTAATGATTCTATGTATCCAAGTACTTTACATCATTAACGCTCGGATCCGCACTATACAAAACTTTGTTGACCGACCATTGTCTACAACCTCCTCGGCCAGAAGCTGGGGAGTGTTTGTCCTACTTTATAAAGCCTTTATGAGGGCAAATATTTATGACAAACAAGGCAATCCGGCCATACGGTTTTATAAACAAGGGTATGCAGAGAGATATGCTATATTATTGTTTATCATAAGAAATGTCTTCCAAAGAAAATAGTCCTGCTATCGGTTCCTTTCTTTGGGTCGTCATGCTAAGCATGATCATGAAACCTCACCTCCAATCAATGTGGGAGGAAAATATTGAGGATTTAGTTTGGGGAAAGTTCCCGAACTCTATGGTATTAATGAACCAAAATTTTCACTTATGCCGTTCCCGACCAATTATATCCTCTAAGATCGCTAGCTTTCGGCTTCACCCAGTCTGAGGTACTAACTCAGATGACCCGGTAATAACAATCACAAAGGTGCTCCCTTTACCGCCTAGTCAAACAATTGGGAACGTAGGGGTAAGCACAGGAGCCAGGCAACCCAGCTTGGCCAAAATCTTAAGTCAAATTGATGCATATTTATGGCTTTATAAGGATTATTACGCAAGGGAGCCCTCGTATATTAAATATGAACACCGATGATATGTTTACTTTGACTCTGTTGCGACCGTTTATCAGTTGAAAGTGGCCCATCATCAGCTCCCACCACCCTGTAGATGCTACGCAGGGTGTTTCCGCAATAACAAAACAACCCTTAGCCGACGTCTCGGTGCCTAAAGGCAGTTGTGTTAGCAGAAACGAGGCAATCAGATATGCGGGCTTTATAACTTTAACTTAGTCATAGGAGCTTTAAGTTGGGAGGCCAGTAACTAGCCACCGGTTAGTGTTCGGTGACAGTCGAGGTCAAGTCGTAAACACTTCAGCCAATGTTGTGAACGTCGTCATTTAACACGGGATGACCTCTATCGATCTTATAGTTTAATATAGTCATCGGATCGCTGACCAGTTTACGCTTATTGTGACAGTCAGTTTTTGGCTTTCTCCACTGAGGTGCTTAACCATGCTAGCTGGAAGCGCAATCGCAGTGGTTCTCCCTTTGCGCACCTAGCCAAACAAAGCGGAATGTAGGAGGCAAGCATAGGAGCCGGGCAACCCAACTATTGACCGAAGACACAATTCGAAACCGATGCATATATAGCAATATCCGAGAATGTTTTTGCCGAACCTCTAAAGGTGTCCAGCGTTGCACTGTGGGACTTATGCTGGAAACGCACAAATAGTTTAAAATTGCCATAGACTTGGAAAACCAAAAAATATCAGTAAAAACTTGATGTCCGAACTAGATCGGGTGTTTGGTGCCAATCCGAAAATTGGTCTTAAAAAGTGCTTCTGTCGTGCTTTAACATGGCACTCCTATCTCGAGACTTCAAGCGGGTCAACCTACAGCTTCAACCTCCTATCCCGAAGGCGGAGTACTTCTCGTTAGGCCAGTTTAGCAAACTAAACTCTAGCGGCTTTGAGAGAGAAATTAGGCTCTTCGGCTATTGACCACACACTCACGTCGAAAAAAGAAGTGATAGAAAAAGACTTTGCAATGACTAAGAAGAAGAACACTTATTATAAAACAACTCACATAAATTTAAGAGCCCCAAGTGATTTGGGTAAAACAATTTTATGTATAATGATTGTATGTACCGAAGTACTTATATAATATTTGTGTTCACCTGAACTTTAAACGCGTCTTAACCGACCGTCGGCTTCTCCCTCTTCGGTCAAGGGCCGAAAAGTGTTATGTACTCCATCTATCGAGAGTATCCATGGTGTTTCCGATAACCAGGCAATCTGGCCATAAGGCTGTAACAGACAAAGCACGCTCAGGGAACTTATGCTATATTACTGATGAAGTGTAAGAAGCATCTTCGAAGAAAATAGTACGCCCACCGATACCTTTCTTCGATTTCTCATTGTTACTATGAGACTTGTTCGATAGATTTTTTGTACTCATGAGTTCCGTTGTGTGCCAACCATGATTGAAAACAATAAGAGCGCTAGCTTTTGGCTTCACCCAGTTCGAGGTCCGAGCTCGGATGACCCGATCGTGACAATCATAGAGGTGCTCCCTTTACTCCCTGGCCGAACAATCATGAACGTGGGGGTAAACAAAGGAGCAAGGCACCCCAGCTTGCAGAACAGTTAAATCAACATGGTGCATATTGTGGCGTAATACACGAACAAGGAACGAAGCCGTACAAGTATAGTCATATGCAAGACGGAAGGCTTCATAAAGGAAGCCCCCAAGTAAACGGGGTATTTGAATTTGTGTGTCACAAACAAAGTTTTGACAAGGAAGTTTTTCACAAACAACTCTTTGCCAAAAAAAGTATAATGCTTGGTTGAACCGAACAAAATTTAAAAATTTAAAACTTTGAGCATAAAAGCTACTTAGCTTGTTATTGTGTTCGGCATTGATGACGCGGTCCGAGCTTACAGCGGGACGAGGTCCCAGCCCCCAAGCCGATCCCGAGGTGGCAGAGCGAAGAGCTCGATGCTCCGAAGTGGCGACATAGCACGACCGATGCAGGCCGGCAATGTGATGCGGAAGTACCCGACGTGGGTTAATGAAGTGATGACGAAGCCCCCGGTCCAGCCGAGGTCACAACGCTGCCCAATCCGAATCATTTGCCTATGCACAAAGATAGTGCAAGCCAGAGATAATAGTAATAATAATTAAAAAAATTAATAAAATTTGCATAATTAATAATTTATGCAAAGTGAGTAATAAAAGAAATATGGCCCGTCACCGAACACCCACGAGGTAGGACCCTCTTAATGATGCTGAAGTCCCCAAGGCGACCGAACATGTCGGTATGGCAATTCAATCAACAAGGTGATCATGCGAGCTGATTTATGCCAATTGGGACGACGACGTTGGCTTGCCGAAGTGACCGCGTGACGCAGTCGAAGTCGATCACCTACACACATAAAATAGTGCGCTCCAAAAAGAATAATGTATATATATATATATAATCCTTGCATAATTGCTTTTCGCAAAAATAATTTATTTAAAGAGATGTGGCCTGGTGCCGAAGTCAATGTTGATGCTGGGCGTCGGCGTGACGCGGTGAAGGCGTGGCTAAGCCTGAATTCACAGGCCGGTCCAAGTTCCGGATTCGGCATTCGTCGAACTGTATACGAAAACTGACCGAACCACCACGCGACCGTCGTTAATGCAGCCACCATTTGACAGACATGTGTACATGTGATGGAACAAACCATAGTAATAATTCCTTATAAAAAATAAACCCAAGCAAGAAAAATTTCTAGGATTAATAGCACCTGGTTTATCTATTATAGCAACATGAAGAAAGATTACTCCCAAAATTGGGACTCGATCCGCACACCCATTGCCTAATGAGCGATGAAGCGACGACATGGCGATGCTGGCAAAGGTTAGCTCGCCGAGGCAAATCCCCCGGTCCAGCTAACGTGACGAAGCTGGTCGGCTGGTGACGCCGAAGTCTCCGGAGTAGGCTGATGAAGAGATGGCGAAGCCCCCGGTCTAGGCCGAGGTAACGGAGCGGGTCTGTAAGGAGACGTTGCCGCTGCCATGTCAGCTGAGGTATTGAAGAAGTTCGGCATGATGGACATCAGCTTGAAGAAGCAACAGTGCGGCCATACCGATGCTGGTCATAACTTGTGACGCGGTCAAAGCCGGATTGATGAAGTGACCGAGCGGCAATGTCGGCGCGCCTGACCCATGCAATCCGTGGGGTGATGGTGTTGGTGATAATTTAGTATTTGTGATGCCAGAATCTTGTTCGGCTTGCCGGGCTGATGATCCGATAAGGTTGGGCTCGGCCCAATGAAGCGACGATCTGTCTAGCGCAGGTCGGCAGACGTGGAGTAAAGGCTGGTTTGACATCGGCGTGACGGCGAAGATTACCTCTGAAAAGGAGCAAAATTTGTAAGCATGTGTTCGTAAACAAAACACAATACCCAACAAAGAGACTCTTCCAAAAAAAGTTGTCCAATATCTCGTTCATGAAGAAAGATGAACTTGGGTTGGATTCGTATTCGTGCAGAAAACAGATCTGAAAAGTGATGCACTAATCAGAAGGTTCCCGGAGTTTGGACGATCGGATCGAGCTGAAAGTTTGAGAGGTGGTAGATATAGGAATTACGCAGCCGATCAACGGTTGGATCTTCAAAAGGATGTCCAAGCTACATGCTGGATGACACGCTTAAAACTTGTCCAGATTCCCGTCCAGATTCGACAAGGCTCCGGTATATCGGAGATCGACGGAGATTGCTCCATCGGAACACAACGAAATCTTACAGTGTTGTTGTAGACTCAATTCGGCACAATTCCACTGAAGGAATCATCAAAGTGATGCTCGAGGAGGTGGTGGTAGCGGATACAATTTTGCTATTCGAAAAAACAGCATGGTCGCCTGAGGGTAATGTTGACGTTGAGCCCTCGAGTTCCATGGATGACTCCTCCATGATCATGATAGAGAACGGAGTTGATGTTGATGACGGCCCTCGTCCGAATATGACGATTGTAGGCAGGGCACAGTCCTTGGTCAAGCCAAGGTGACCAGTCGAGCCCGTGACAAAGATGCCGACGTCGTAGTTGATCTACAGGCGAGCCATTAATCTTTTGCCGATCACACAGCGGAACTCCAAGCACCATTGTCGGTGTCGAAACCGAAAGATCTCGGGGTAGGGGTCCCAAGCTGTGGATTCTTGGATCAATGGTAACAAGAACGAAGGAGACGATGTTTTACCCAGGTTCGGGCCCTCTTGATGGAGGTAAAACCCTACGTCCTGCTCTTGTCTATATTAATGGAGTATCAAGTATAGAGTTGATCTACCGCAAGATCATATGTTGTGGTCTAAAACCTGAGGGTATGATGAATATGTCATAATGATCTATCGACTAGCCTGGCCTCGGCTTATATAATGTACCCGAGGCCTAGGATAACAAGAGTCCTAGTCGAATACGTTGGTGGAGACGAGTCCTTGTCTTGATCACCAAGTCTTGTGGAATCTTCCTCGTGTATACATCGGCTGTTCGAACTGGCCCATGAGTAAATGGCCATGGGGTCCTCGGCCCAATCCAACTGATCGGGAGACGACATGGTGAGTAACCCCTGGTCCAGGACACCGTCAACTGAGATGGAGGCCGAATTGCTAGTCCGACTCCTGATGAGCCGGACTGTCATGCTGTGGAGTAATCCGGACTCGTTTAATAGTGTCCGGGGCTTAGCCGCCGAATTGATGTTCTGTTTGATAAGGCCGCCCTGTACTTCCGTTGCCAGGGCCACGGTGTGCTCCTCGGTACGAAGGGAGTGTTCCATGTTTCCGCTGACTATTATGGCAATGCGTGACCCGGGCATCTTAAGTTTGAGATAGGCGTAGTGTGGCACCACATTGAAGCGAGCAAATGCGGTTCGTCCGAGCAGTGTGTGATAGCCACTGCGGAAGGGGACGATGTCGAAGATCAAGTCTTCACTTCGGAAGTTGTCCGGCGATCCAAAGACGACTTCCAATGTGATTGAGCCCGTGCAACGGGCCTCTACACCTAGTATTACTACTTTAAAGGTAGTTTTGGTGGGCTTGATCCTTGATGGATCGATGCCCATCATGCGGTCTGTGTCCTGATAGAGCAGGTTAAGGCTGCTGCCACCGTCCATCAGGACCCGCGTGAGGTGGAATCCATCAATGATTGGGTCGAGGATCAGTGCGGCTGAGCCACCATGACGAATACTAGTCGAATGGTCCCTGCGATCGAAAGTGATCAGGCAAGATGACCATGGATTGAATTTTGGGGCGATCGGCTCTACCGCATAGACCTCCCTGAGTGCGCATTTGCGTTCCCTCTTGGGGATATGAGTAACGTATATCATGTTCGCCGTTTTGACTTGGGGGGATTTCTTTTGTCCCCTTGTGTTCGGTGGACGGGCTCCTCGTCGTCATCGTCACCTGGAAAACCCTTCTCTTTGTCCTCGGGTATGTAACTTACCGGCCGGTTTAAAGACCCAACAACTTCTCTTGGTATGATTGACAGGTTTATCGGGGGTGCCATGGATCTGACATGGTTGATCGAGGATTCGGTCCAAGCTGGATGAGCCCGAATTGTTTCTTTTAAATGGCTTCTTCCGCTGACCGGGCTTGGAGCCGTTGAATTCGGCCTTAACCGCCGTATCATTGGTATTATCATCGTTGTTCCGACGCTTGTGCCTGTTGCGTTGGGGCATGCCGTTGCTATTTTTGGCTTCAGAAGTGCCAGGTTCGCTTGCATTGTTGCTGCTACGGGCTAGCGAACTATCTTCACCCGCGCAAAAACGGGTCATAAGTGCCGTGAGGGCTGCCATGGACTTCAGTTTTTCTTGGCGAAGGTGTCGGGCGAGCCATTCGTTGTGAATGTTATGCTTAAAGGCTGCTAGGGCTTCAGTATTCGGACAGTCGACGATCTGGTTCTTTTTAATTAGGAACCTAGTCCAGAATTTCCTGGCTGACTCTCCGGCCTGTTGAACTATGTGACCTAAGTCATAGGCGTCCGGAGGTTGGTTGTATGTACCCTGGAAGTTGTCGTGGAAGGTGTCTTCCAGGTCCTCCCAGCTGCCAATGGAGTTTTCTGGCAGGTTGTTTAACCAGTGTTGAGCTGGTCCCTTGAGTTTTAGCAGGAGGTATTTGATGGCGTGAAGATCATCACCGCGGGCCATATGAATATGGAGGAGGAAGTCCTCAATCCGTACTGCGGGATCCGTTGTTCCATCATATGATTCAATATTCACGGGTTTAAACTCTTCTGGGAATTCATGTACCATTACTTCGTCAGTGAAGCAGAGGGGGTGTGTTGCGCCTCTATAGCGGGCCACGTCGCGACATAGCTCGGATGGAGTTTGTCTGCTGTTTTCAGCCCGGGCGTGGTTATGGCTGTCGTGCCCGGCTAGATAGCCATCCTCGCGTATCGGAGTGCGCCCCCGCGATCCATAGATTGATCTGGTCTGGCCGCTTTGTTTTCCAAATCCTACCGTGGGTCGTAAGTATATTTCCGAGCTGTTGTGTCTCTACCTTTACGGCGAGGTAGTACGGGCTGGTATTCGGCTTGAGCTGTCATTTTGTCACGGCCACGTGGCAGTCAGTCGGCTGCATTACGCACCGATGGTACGGGCACCAGCGCCTCGTCGTCGAATTGAGGTAGCAGCTTTCGCTTCAGGTAACTCTTGGTTGGGCGCTCGAGGCCGTATTCCTCGGCTGCCAGGATGTTAGTCCATCTATCGTTGAGCAGATCTTAGTCAGCTTGAAGCTGCTGCTGCTTCTTTTTCAGGCTCCTTGCAGTGGCTATTAGCCGGCGCCTAAAGCGTTCCTGCTCAAGGGGTTCCTCAGGCACCATAAAGTCTTCGTCGCCGAGGCTCACCTCCTCCTTGAAGAGTGGAAGATAATTACTATCTTCCGATTCTTCATTTATAGCCTGTTCCTCAAGGATAATTTTCCCATCTTCCCGATCGTCCTGTTCGGAGGCTGGCTCGACGGGGTCTTCTTTGTCTTCGGCGTCGTCTGGAGTATTGATGTCTTCAGTGCCGGTATTGCTATCTTTTTCACGGCGTGACTTAGAGCGGCTCCGCTGATGTCAGTGCTTTGGTTGTATCTCAGGAGGTGTATCCTTAGCTGGATTTTTCTCGTTATCACCGTTACGCTCTTTGGGTGTATCCACCACGTACACGTCATACGAAGAGGTGGCCGTCCAGCGCCCGGTGAACGGCAGGTTTTGGGCCTGCTCTTCTCCGGCATCGTCGTCCATACCGTCGATGTCTTCAGAGCCATAATCGAGCATGTCGGTTAAGTCCTCGACAGTGGCTATGAAGTGGCTAGTGGGTGGGACGTAAAATTCCCTGCTCTCAGCCCCTGGTCTGGGATGGGCGTAGTTTGGACGTTGGCCCTCTGTAATGACGGGGGATCGCATTAAGTCCAGAGCCTCGCTTAGAGGCGAGGTTCAGCCAGGGAGAAGGGAGTTCATGGAGTACGGCGGGGAGAAAACTCTTTGGCCGAGCTCACACGATGCTGACTCCGAGGGTTCGAGGTCGGTGTTCGGAGAAGAGTTCAGCTTCATGATGATTGCCGGTGATGATGCTTCCTCCGACTCTCCCGTACTAGGCTTAATAGCCGTAGAGAGTCCGGTGGGCTCGGGAATCCTGTCTTCGGACCTGGAGATGTGCTCTGGATCTAAGGCCAGAGCAGAGGTTGGGGTCGTGAACCCTTGGAAAATCAAGTCTCCTCGGATATCAGCGACGCAATCCGGATTTCCAAAACTAATCTGGTGACCTGGGGCGTAGCTGTCAATCTACTCTAGATGGCCAAGCAAGTTGGCCCGCAGTGCAAAGCCGCCGAACACAAAGATCTAGCCGGGGAGAAAGAGCCCCCTCAGGGCAGCATTGTTGTAGATGACTGATGGAGCCATCGGACCTTCTGGCGATGACACAGCAGAACTCTCAATGAAAGCACCAATGTCGGTGTGAAAACCGGCAGATCTCGGGTAGGGGGTCCTGAACTATGCGTCTAAGGATTGATTTTAACAGGAGACAAGGGACACAATGTTTTACCCAGGTTCGGGCCCTTTTGATGGAGGTAATACCCTACGTCCTGCTTGATTGACTTTGATGAGTACAGGGGTTACAAGAGTTGATCTACCATGAGATCGTAATGGCTAAACCCTAATTGTCTACCCTATATGATTATGATTGCCCCTACGGACTAAACCCTCCGGTTTATATAGACACTGGAGGGGGCTAGGGTTGTACGGAGAAAGGAATCTTCATATCAAGCTTGCCATCCACGTAAAGGAGAGTCCCATCCGGACACGAGAGGAAGTCTTCTGTCTTGTATCTTCATGGCCCATTAGTCCGGCCCACCTCACATAGCCCGGACGCGCGAGGACCCCTTAATCCAGGATTCCCTCAGTCTGCACGCTTAATGTTCGATGATGATTTGTATTATGAGTTATATGATTTGGTGTACTGAAGTTTGTTTAGAGTCCCAGATGAGATCACGGACATGACGAGGAGTCTCAAAATGGTCGAGAGGTAAAGATTCATATATTGGAAGGCTATATTCGGATATCGGAAGTGTTCCGGGTGATACCGGGTCACCGGGAGGGGTTCCGGGCAACCCCCGGCAAAGATATGTGCTTAATGGGCAAAGTAAGGCAACACACCAGCCCACAAGGGGTTGGTGCGCCCCCTATAGGGACAGCCACGTGGGGAGAAATGAAAAGGAGAGGAGGAAAAGGAAATTATGAAGTAGGACTCCTACTTCCTTCCCCTCCCCCCTCCTTCCTTTCCCCCTTGTCCAAATATGGTAAGGGGGGCCGAATTGGACTAGGGGCCCAAGTAGGATTCCTCCTACTTGGGCGCGCCCTAGGCTGCCTCCCTCCCTCTCCCTCCTTTATATACATGGGGAGGGCACCCCTAGAACACACATCAATTGTTCCTAGCCGTGTGCACCGCCCCCTCCACAGTTAACACATCGGTCATATCATCGTAGTGCTTAGGCGAAGCCCTACGCCAGTAACATCATCATCACTGCCACCACGCCGTCATGCTGACAAAACTCTCCTTCGGCCTCAACTGGATCAAGAGTTTGAGGGACGTCACCGAGCTGAACATGTGCAGATCGTGGAGGTGCCGTGTGTTCGGTACTTGGATCGGTTGGATCGCGAAGACGTTCGACTACATCAACCGCGTTACTAAATGCTTCCGCTTTCGGTCTACGAGGGTATGTGGACACACTCTCCCCGCTCGTTGCTATGCTTCTCCTAGATAGATCTTGCGTGATCATAGGAAATTTTTGAAATACTATGTTCCCCAACAGTAGCATTATAAGATGATCCCTCGCTAAATTTCAAGGCATAAGTGTTCTCCCTGAGTATGCACTGTTGCTACAGTTCGTCATGTCGAGACACCACGTGATGGTCGGGCGTGATAAGCTCTACGTTCACATACAACGGGTGCAAGCCAGTTTTGCACGTACAGAATACTCGGGTTAAACTTGACGAGCCTAGCATATGTAGATACGGCTTCAGAACACTGAGACCGAAAGGTAGAACGTGAATCATATAGTAGATATGATCAACATAGTGATGTTGACAATTGAAAACTACTCCATCTCACGTGATGATCAGACATGGTTTAGTTGATATGGATCATGTGATCATTTAGATGACTAGAGGGATGTCTATCTAAGTGGGAGTTCTTAAGTAATATGATTAATTGAACTTTAATTTATCATGAACTTAGTACCTGATAGTATTTGCATGTCTATTGTGTTGTAGATCAATGACCCGTGCTACCGTTCCCTTGAATTTTAATGTATTCCAAGAGAAAGCTAAGTTGAAAGATGATGGTAGCAACTACACGGACTGGGTCCGTAACTTGAGGATTATCCTCATTGCTGCACAGAAGAATTACGTCCTGGAAGCACCGCTAGGTGCAAGACCCGCTGCAGGAGCAATGCCAAACGTTGTGAATGTTTGGCAGAGCAAAGCTGATGACTACTCGATAGTTCAGTGTGCCATGCTTTACGACTTAGAATCGGGACTTCAAAGACGTTTTGAACGTCATGGAGCAAATGAGATTTCCAGGAGTTGAAGTTAATATTTCAAGGAAATGCCCGAATTGAGAGATATGAAGTCTCCAATAAGTTCTATAGCTGCAAGATGGAGGGAAATAGTTCTGTCAATGAACATATACTCAGAATGTCTAGGTACCACAACCACTTCACTCAATTGGGAGTTAATCTTCCTAATGATAGTGTCATTGACAAAGTTCTTCAACCACTGCCACCAAGCTACAAAAGCTTCGTGATGAACTATAATATGCAAGGGATGGATAAGACAATTCCCTAGCTCTTCGCAATCCTAAAGGCTGCGGAGGTAGAAAAGCAAAAAGGAGCATCAAATGTTGATGGTTAACAAGACCACTAGTTTCAAGAAAAAGGGCAAAGGGAAGAAGGGGAACTTCAAGAAGAACGGCAAGCAAGTTGCTGCTCAAGTGAAGAAGCCCAATTGTGGACCTAAGCCTGAGACTGAGTGCTTCTACTGCAACGGGGCTGGTCACTGGAAGAGGAACTGCCCCAAGTATTTGGCGGATAAGAAGGATGGCAAAGTGAAAGGTATATCTGATATACATTGATACGTCCATTTTGCACCATGTTTTCTTAATGTTATTTATACTATTTTATCCATAATAATGCTTTTTGGAGTAATTCTAATGCCTTTTCTCTCATAATTTGCAAGGTACACACGAAGGAGGATAATTCTGGCAGCTGGAAATCTGGACCTGAAAAAGCTACGTCCGGCTGCCTATTCTGCACAACTCCAAACAAGCTGAAACTTCACGTGGATTTTTTATGGAATATATAAGAATTATTGGAGCAAATAACTACCAGAGGGGTGATAACCCACAAGTATAGGGGATCGCAACAGTTTTCGAGGGTAGAGTATTCAACCCAAATTTATTGATTCAACACAAGGGGAGCCAAAGAATATTCTCAAGTATTAGCAGCCGAGTTGTCAATTCAACCACACCTGGAAACTTAATATTTGCAGCAAAGTGTTTAGTAGCAAGGTAATATGATAATAGTGGTAACGGTAGCAAAAGGTGACAATAGTAAAAGTAGTGTTTTTGGTATTTTGTAGTGATGATAGCAATAGCAACGGAAAAGTAAATAAGCGAAGAACAATATATGGAAAGCTTGTAGGCAATGGATCGGTGATGGAGAATTACGTCGGATGTGGTTCATCATGTAACAGTCATAACCTAAGGTGACACAAAACTAGCTCTAGTTCATTGATATAATGTAGGCATGTATTCCGAATATAGTCATACGTGCTTATGGAAAAGAACTTGCATGACATCTTTTGTCCTACCCTCCCGTGGCGGTGGGGTCCTTACGGAAACTAAGGGATATTAAGGCCTCCTTTTAATAGAGAACCGGAACAAAGCATTAACACATAGTGAATACATGAACTCCTCAAACTACGGTCATCACCGGTAAGTATCCCGATTATTGTCACTTCGGGGTTAACGGATCATAACACATAATAGGTGACTATAGACTTGCAAGATAGGATCAAGAACACTCATATTGATGAAAACATAATAGGTTCAGATCTGAAATCATGGCACTCGGGCCCTAGTGACAAGCATTAAGCATAGCAAAGTCATAGCAACATCAATCTCAGAACATAGTGGATACTTGGGATCAAACCCTAACAAAACTAACTCGATTACATGATAGATCCCATCCAACCCATCACTGTCCAGCAAGCCTACGATGGAATTACTTACGCACGGCGATGAGCATCATGAAATTGGTGATGGAGGATGGTTGATGATGACGATGGCATTGGATTGCCCTCTCCGGAGCCCCGAACGGACTCCAGATCAGCCCTCCCGAGAAGTTTTAGGGCTTGGCGGCGGCTCCGCATCGTAAAACGTGATGAATTCTTCTCTCTGATTTTTTCTCCCCGAATCACAATATATGGAGTTGGAGTCGGAGAGGAACTAGGGGGGCCACGAGGTTGGGGGCGCGCCCCCCACCCTTGTGGACAGGTGGTGGGCCCCCTGGCCTTCATCTTTTGCAGGTATTTTTCATATTTTCCAAAAAGTTGCTCCGTGAAGTTTCAGGTCATTCCGAGAACGTTTGTTTCTGCACATAAATAACACCATGGTAATTCTGCTGAAAACAGCGTCAGTCTGGGTTAGTTCCATTCAAATCATGGAAGTTAGAGTCCAAAACAAGGGCAAAAGTATTTGGAAAAGTAGATACGACGGAGACGTATCAACTCCCCCAAGCTTAAACCTTTGCTTGTCCTCAAGCAATTCAGTTGACAAACTAAAAGTGATAAAGAAAAACTTTTACAAACTCGGTTTGCTCTTGTTGTTGTAAATATGTAAAGCCAACATTCAAGTTTTTAGCAAAGATTATAACTAACCACATTCGCAATAACGCTTAGGTCTCAAGTTTACTCATATCAATGGCATAATCAACTAACGAGCAATAATAATAAATCTCAAATGACAACACTTTCTCAAAACAATTATAATATGATATAACAAGGTGGTATCTCGCTAGCCCTTTCTGAGACCGCAAAACATAAATGTAGAGCACCTTTAAAGACCAAGAACGACTAGACATTGTAATTCATGGTAAAAGAGATCCAGTCAAGTCATACTCAATGTAAACTAACAGTAATGAATGCAAATGACAGTGGTGCTCTCCAACTGGTGCTTTAAAATAAGAGGATGATGGCTCAGCATAAAAGTAAATAGATATGCCCTTCGCAAAGGGAAAAGCGGGGATTTGTAGAGGTGCCAGAGCTCGGTTTTGAAATAGAGGTGAATAATATTTTGAGCGGTATACTTTCATTGCCAACATAACAACCAAGAGATGGCGATATCTTCCATGCTACACACATTATAGGCGGTTCCCAAACAGAATGGTAAAGTTTATACCCCCCCTTCCACCAACAAGCATCAATCCATGGCTTGCTCGAAACAACGAGTGCCTCCAACTAACAAGAGTCCCAGGGGAGTTTTGTTTGCAGTTATTTTGATTTAGTTTGCATAAAGCATGGGAGTGGGCATCCCGGTGACCAGCCATTTATCTTGTGAGTGAGGAGCGGAGTCCACTCCTCTTGAGAATAACCCGCCTAACATGGAAGATACAGACAGCCCTAGTTGATACATGAGCTATTCGAGCATACAAAACAGGATATTTATTTGAAGGTTTAGAGTTTGGCACATACAAATTTACTTGGAACGGCAGGTAGATACCGTATATAGGTAGGTATAGTGGACTCATATGGAATAACTTTGGGATTTAAGGGATTGGATGCACAAGCAGTATTCCCGCTTAGTACAGGTGAAGGCTAGCAAAAGACTGGGAAGCGACCAGCTAGAGAGCGACAACAGTCATGAACATGCATTAAAATTAATCAACACCGAATGCAAGCATGAGTAGGATATAATCCACCATGAACATAAATATCGTGAAAGCTATGTTGATTTTGTTTCAACTACATGCGCAAACATGTGCCAAGTCAAGTCACTTAAACCATTCAGAGGAGGATACCACCCTATCATACCACATCACAACCATTTTAATAGCATGTTGGCACGCAAGGTAAACCATTATAACTCATAGCTAATCAAGCATGGCACAAGAAACTATGATCTCTAGTTGTCATTGCAAACATGTTTATTCATAATAGGCTGAATCAGGGACGATGAACTAATCATATTTACAAAAACAAAAGAGGTCGAGTTCATACCAGCTTTTCTCATCTCAGTCAGTCCATCATATATCATCATAATTGCCCTTCACTTGCACGACCGAATAGTGTGAATAATAATAATAGTGTACGTGCATTGGACTAAGCTGGAATCTGGAAGCATTCAATAAATAGGAGAAGACAAGGCAATATGGGCTCTTTTGTCAGATCAACAATAATGCATATAAGAGCCACTTCAACAATTTAATTAGGGTCTTCCCCTATCGACCCCCAAAGAAAACAAAAGAAATAAAACTATTTACACGGGAAAGCTCCTAACAAGCAAAAGAAGAATATGAAATATTTTTGGGTTTTATTTTTAATTACTACTACAAGCATGGAAATTAAAACTAGCTAAAAGCTACAACTAGTTTTTTTGGTTTTTCTTAAGGTTTATTAAACACACAAGAAGAAAGCATAAAAAGGAAATAAACTAGCATGGATGATACAAATGAAAAAGTATGAGCACCGACATCTAGCAATGAGTGTGTGAACATAAATGTAATGTCGGTGAGAAATACGTACTCCCCCAAGCTTAGGCTTTTGGCCTAAGTTGGTCTATGGCCATGGCTGGCCTGGCGGATATCTATAATAGTAGCTGGGGTCGTACTACGATGCAGCGGCTATCGCCTGCTAAGCTGCAGCGTGGCGACGAGCGGCCTCCGCTCTCCTCTCGTACTCATCTGCCTCCTTTCTGGTAATAGTATATCTTCCTTTTGCCTGATGATCAAAGAAGGCAGGAGCAGGGAGAGTAATATGGACAGCACGGCGTCTGTCAAAGATTAGTCGGTACTGGAGAGGTGATTCATTCCTCTCGACAAACTGGTGGTGAACCATAGCATTAAAGTCTAGGTAAGCTGGAGGTAATTCAATATCATCTTCGCGTATGGCTATACCAAGAAAATTAGCTATGCGGGTTGCATAAATTCCTCCAAAGAAATCTCCATTAAATCTATTAAGATGCAACCTACGTGCAATGATGGCTCCCAAATTATAAGATTTATCTCCTAACACAGCACTCCTAAGAATACTAAGGTCAGGGACACACATGTGACATGCCTCATCTTTACCATTAATGCATCTACCTACGAAGAGAGCAAAATAATGTATAGCAGGAAGGTGAATGCTCCCTATGGTGGCTTGTGTTATATCTCTAGATTCTCCCACAGTTATGCTAGCAAGAAAATCTCTAAATTCAGATTTGCGAAGATCCCTTATACTACCCCATTGTGGAAGTTTGTAAGCAGTGGTAAAATCTTCTAAGTCCATAGTATAAGAATTTTCATAGAGATCAAACAGGACAGTTGGAGAATTATGTGAAGATGAAAATTCAAACCTCCTCACAAAGGTACTAGTGATAATGTGATACTGGCTGCACTTCTGTTCCTCGAAGCTCACAAGATCGGCGTTACGCAAATATGCTTTGAATTCTTCCTAAATCCCTGCTCGATCCATAAAGTTTTCAGAAGGCCATTCACAAGGACACACTGGGGTGTCTCTTGGTGGCTCTTCATCAGCATCGCGCATTGCAAGCCTGGGTCCTTGCTTCCTTGAGGAACCACCTTGGAACATTTTCCTAAGCATTTTTCTTCCTCTGAAAAATTCTGATTTTTTTGTAACTTCAAAATAAAAGTGAACCAAACTCAATAATATTGATAGCAACTACTCCTACAAGTGCCTAGGGCCTATATCATGCATCAAAACTACTTTTGACCATATAAATTTGACATGCAAGCTCAAGAACAGGGTCACCTAAGTAGCAAAAATTTGCAATGAATAAAGCACTAGAACAAAAAACTAATTGGACCAATGGAGGAGTCACATACCAAGGAACAATCTCCCCAAGCAGTTTTATGAGAGGTGCTTTGATCAAGGAGACCGAAAATGGCAGCAAAATGAGCTAGAACTCGTGCTTGAGCTGGATATTCGTGTTTGGGGGAGGAAGAAGGAGTGTGTGGGTGCAGGAATAAGTGGAGGAGGGCCACCGTGG
The DNA here is from genome assembly GCA_034509565.1 of Triticum monococcum. Taxonomy (NCBI): domain Eukaryota; kingdom Viridiplantae; phylum Streptophyta; class Magnoliopsida; order Poales; family Poaceae; genus Triticum; species Triticum monococcum. Next base: position 577,392,593 of record CM067844.1, on the reverse strand, counting down.
GCCCACAAGGCAGGGGGCGCACCCAGGGGCTAGGGCGCGCCCTCCACCCTCGTGGGCGGGTGGTTGACCCCCCTACTATGTTCTCAGTGCCAAATATTCTGGAAAAATCATATTTAAATTTCAGGGCATTTGGAGAACTTTTATTTTCAGAGTATTTTCTATTGCACGGATAATCAGATAACAGTCAGAAAAATATTTATTTTTATTTTATTTAATATAAATAATAGAAAGTAAAAGTGGGGTATAGCAGGTTGTGCCTTCTAGTTTCATCCATCTCATGATCATCAAAAGGAATCCACTAACAAGGTTGATCAAGTCTTGTTAACGAACTCATTCCGAATAACATGGAACCGGAGAAATTTTGAATAACACTATGTTACCTCAACGGGGATATGCACATCCCCAATAATAAGAATATCATATTTCTTCTTGACAGTAGGAAGAGGAAATTCAAAACCTCCAAATATAATCGATGTAATTTTTCCAATAGAGTTGATACTATGAACTCGAGGTTGTTTCCTCGGAAAGTGTATCGTATGCTCATTACCATTAACATGAAAAGTGTCATTGCCTTTAGTGCAATCAATAGCAGCCCCTGCAGTATTCAAAAAGGGTCTTCCAAGAATAATAGACATACTATCATCCTCGGGAATATCAAGAATAACAAAGTCCGTTAAAATAGTAATGTTTGCAACTACGACATGCACATCCTCACAAATACCGACAGGTATAGCAGTTGATTTATCAGCCATTTGCAAAGATATTTCTGTAGGTGTCAACTTATTCAAATCAAGTCTACGATATAAAGAGAGAGGCATAACACTAACACCGGCTCCAAGATCACATAAAGCAGTTTTAACATAGTTTCTTTTAATAGAGCATGGTATAGTGGGTACTCCTGGATCTCCAAGTTTCTTTGGTATTCCACCCTTAAAAGTATAATTAGCAAGCATGGTGGAAATTTCAGCTTCCGGTATCTTTCTTTTATTTGTAACAATATCTTTCATATACTTAGCATAAGGATTCATTTTGAGCATATCAGTTAATCGCATACGCAAAAAGATAGGTCTAATCATTTCAGCAAAGCGCTCAAAATCCGCATCATCCTTTTTCTTGGATGGTTTGGGAGGAAAAGGCATGGGTTTCTAAACCCATGGTTCTCTTTCTTTACCATGTTTCCTAGCAACAAGGTCTTTCTTATCATAACATTGATTCTTTGATTGTGGGTTATCAAGATCAACAGCAGGTTCAACTTCTACATCATTATCATTACTAGGTTGAGAATCATCATGAACATTATCATTAACCTTATCGCTAGTTTCAGGTTCATTACCAGATTGTGTTTCAGCATCAGAAATAGAAATATCATTTGGATTCTCAGGTGTTTCAGTAATAGGATCACTAGAAGCATGCAAAGTCCTATCATTTTTCTTTTTCTTCCTTTTAGAAGCACTAGGTGCATCTATATTATTTCTCTGAGAATCTTGCTCAATTCTCTTGGGGTGGCCTTTAGGATACAAAGGTTCCTGAGTTGTTTTACCACCTCTAGTCATAACTCTAACATCATTATCATTATCCTTACTATTCAATTCATTGAGCAAATCATTTTGAGCTTTAAGTACTTGTTCTACTTTAGTGGTAACCATAGAAGCATGTTTACTAATAAGTTTAAGTTCACCTTTGACATTAGCCATATAATCACCCAAGTGTTCAAGCATATTTGAATTGTATTTCAATTGTCTACCAAAATAAGCATTAAAATCTTCTTGCTTAGCCATAAATCTATCAAACTCATCTAAGCATGGGCTAGCAAACTTAGTAAACGGGATTACAGCTTTATCATATCTATAGAGAGAATTTACCTTTACTACCTATGTCAGGTTATCAAGACCATGAGTTTCTTCAATAGGTAATGGATTAACATCATATGTTTCTTCAACACGGGGTAAATTAAGACCGTGTATTTCTTCAATAGGAGGTAAATTATTAACATCTCCAGCTTTAATACCTTTTTCTTTCATAGATTTCTTTGCCTCTTGCATATCTTCAGGACTGAGAAATAGAATACGCCTCTTCTTCGGAGTTGGTTTAGGAATAGGCTCAGGAATTGGCTCCGGAGGTGTCCAATTATTTTCATTTGTTAACATATTATTCAATAGAATTTCAGCTTCATCCGGTGTTCTTTCCATGAAAATAGAACCATCACAACTATCCAGGTAATCTCTGGAGGCATCGGTTAGTCCATTATAAAAGATATCAAGTATTTCAATTTTTCTTAAGAGGACGATTAGGCAAAGCATTAAGTAATTGGTGAAGCCTCCCCCAAGCTTGTGGGAGACTCTCTTCTTCAATTTGCACAAAATTATATATATATCCCTTAAAGCAGCTTGTTTCTTATGAGTAGGGAAATATTTAGCAGAGAAGTAATAAATCATATCCTGGGGACTACGCACACAACCAGGATCAAGAGAATTAAACCATATCTTAGCATCACCCTTTAATGAGAACGGAAATATTTTAAGGATATAAAAGTAACGAGTTCTCTCATCTTTAGTGAACAGGGTGGCTATATCATTTAATTTAGTAAGATGTGCCATAAGAGTTTCAGATTGATAACCATGAAAAGGATCAGATTCAACCAAAGTAATTATATCAGGATCAACAGAGAATTCATAATCCTTATTGGTAACACAGATAGGTGAAGTAGCAAAAGCAGGGTCAGGTTTCATTCTAGCATTTAGAGATTGCTTGTTCCATTTAGCTAATAACCTCTTAAGTTCATTTCTATCTTTGCAAGCTAAAATAGCTAAAGAAGCTTCTTGATCAAAAACATAACCCTCGGGAATAACAAGTGATTCTTCATCATCACTTTCATCAGTATTATCATATTCAATGTTTTTAATCTCTCTAGCCCTAGCAAGTTGTTCATCGAGAAAATCACCAAGTGGCACAGTAGTATCAAGCATAGAAGTAGTTTCATCATAAGTATCATGCATAGCAGAAGTGGCATCATCAATAACATGCGACATATCAGAACGAATAGCAGAAGCAGGTATAGGTGTCGCAAGCTTACTCAAAACAGAAGGTGAATCAAGTGCAAAGCTAGATGGCAGTTCCTTACCTCCCCTCGTAGTTGAGGGATAAATCTTGGTTCTCGGATCTTTCAAGTTCTTCATAATGATAAGCAGATATAAATCCCAAGTGACTCAAAGAATAGAGCTATGCTCCCCGGCAACGGTGCTAGAAAATGGTCTTGATAAACCACAAGTATAGGGGATCGGAACAGTTTTTGAGGGTAGAGTATTCAACCCAAATTTATTGATTCGACACAAGGGGAGCCAAAGAATATTCTCAAGTATTAGCAGCTGAGTTGTCAATTCAACCACACCTGGAAACTTAATATCTGCAGCAAAGTGTTTAGTAGCAAGGTAATATGATAATAGTGGTAACGGTAGCAAAAGGTAACAGTAGTAAAAGTAGTGTTTTGGTATTTTGTAGTGATGATAGCAATAGCAACGGAAAAGTAAATAAGCGAAGAACAATATATGGAAAGCTCGTAGGCAATGGATCGGTGATGGAGAATTACGTCGGATGCGGTTCATCATGTAACAGTCATAACCTAGGGTGACACAAAACTAGCTCCAGTTCATTGATATAATGTAGGAATGTATTCTGAATATAGTCATACGTGCTTATGGAAAAGAACTTGCATGACATCTTTTGTCCTACCCTCCCGTGGCAGCGGGGTCCTTATAGAAACAAAGGGATATTAAGGCCTCCTTTTAATAGAGAACCGGAACAAAGCATTAACACATAGTGAATACATGAACTCCTCAAACTATGGTCATCACCGGTAAGTATCCCGATTATTGTCACTTCGGGGTTAACGGATCATAACACATAATAGGTGACTATAGACTCGCAACATAGGATCAAGAACACTCATATATTGATGAAAACATAATAGGTTCAGATCTGAAATCATGGCACTCGAGCCCTAGTGACAAGCATTAAGCATAGCAAAGTCATAGCAACATCAATCTCAGAACATAGTGGATACTAGGGATCAAACCCTAACAAAACAAACTCGATTACATGATAGATCCCATCCAACCCATCACCGTCCAACAAGCCTATGATGGAATTACTCACGCACGGCAGTGAGCATCATGAAATTGGTGATGGAGGATGGTTGATGATGACGATGGCGACGGATTCCCCTCTCCGGAGCCCCGAACCGACTCCAGATCAGCCCTCCCGAGAGGTTTTAGGGCTTGGCGGCGGCTCCGTATCGTAAAATGCGATGAATTATTCTCTCTAATTTTTCTCCCTGAAACACAATATATGGAGTTGGAGTTGGAGTCGGAGAGGCACCAGGGGGGCCACGAGGTAGGGGGTGCGCCCTAGGGTGGCAGGCGCGCCCCCACCCTCCAGCGAGCGATTTCACCGGGGGAACTTCCCTCTTGGAGGGGGAAATCATCGTCATCATCATCACCAACAATTCTCCCATCTTGGGGAGGGCAATCTCCATCAACATCTTCAATAGCACCATCTCCTCTCAAACCCTAGTTCATCTCTTGTGTTCAATCTTGTTACCGGAACTATAGATTGGTAGTTGTGGGTGACTAGTAGTGTTGATTACATCTTGTAGTTGATTACTATATGGTTTATTTGGTGGAAGATTATATGTTCAGATCCAATATGCTATTTAATACCCCTCTGATCTTGAGCACGATAATTATTTGTGAGTAGTTACCTTTATTCGTGAGGTCACGAGAGAAATCATGTTGCAAGTAATCATGTGAATTTGATATGTGTTCGATATTTTGATAGTATGTATGTTGTGATTCCCTTAGTGGTGTCATGTGAACGTCAACTACTTGACAGATCACATATTTGGGCCTAAGGGAATGCATTGTGGAGTAGCATCTATATGATGGGTTGCGAGAGTGACAGATGCTTAAACCCCAGTTTATGCGCTATTCCGCAAGGGACCAATTGGATCCAAAAGTTTAATGCTATGGATAGAATTTATTCTTAATACTTTTCTCGTACTTGCGGATGCTCGCGGGAGGGTTAATCATAAGTAGGAGGTTTGTTCAAGTAAGAATAGCACCTAAGCACCGGTCCACCACATATCAAATTGTCAAAGTAGCGAACACGAATCGAACCAACATGATGAAGGTGACTAGATGAAATTCCCGTGTGCCCTCAAGAACGCTTTGCTTATAATAAGAGACTGTTTTGGCCTATCCTTTTCCTCAAAAGGATTGGGCTACCTTGCTGCACTTTTGTTACTACTATTGTTACTTGCTCGTTACAAATTATCTTGCTATCAAACTACTCTGCTACTTACAATTTCAGCACTTGCAGACATTACCTTACTGGAAACCAGTTGTCATTTCCTTCTGCTCCTCGTTGGGTTCGACACACTTACTTATCGAAAGGAGCTCCAATTGATACCCTATACTTGTGGGTCATCAAGGCTATTTTCTAATGCTATTGCCGGGGAGTGAAGCGCCTTTCGTAAGTGGAAATTGGTAAGGAAACATTTATATAGTATGCTGAAATTTATTGTCACTTGTTACTATGGAAAACAATCCTTTGAGGGGTTTGTTTGGGGTATCTTCACCTTGTTCGGAACCACAATTATCTACCCCTCAACCTACTGCACCTACTGAAAATATTGAATATGAAATTCCTTCAGGTATGATAGAACAACTGCTAGCTAATCCTTATGCAGGAGATGGAACTGAACATCCAGATATGCACTTGATATATGTGGAACAAATTTGTGGATTGTTTAAGCTTGCAGGTTTACCCGGAGATAAAGTTATGAAGAAGGTTTTCCCTTTATATTTGAAGGGAAAAGCATTGGCATGGTATAGGCTATGTGATGATATTGGATCATGGAATTGGAATCATTTGAAATTGGAGTTCCACCAATAATTTTATCATATGCATCTAGTTCATCGTGATCGGAATTATATATATAATTTTTGGCCTCGCAAAGGAGAAAGTATCGCCCTAGCTTGGGGGGCCTTAAGTCAATGTTATCTTCATGCCCCAATCATGAGCTCTCAAGAGAAATTATTATTCAAGAATTTTTTATGCTCGGCTTTCTAGTAATGATCAAACCATGCTTGATACTTCTTGTGCTAGTTCCTTTATGAAGAAGACTATTGAATTAGGTGGGAAAATAATTAAAATCAACTCTAAAGGTTGGGAACTCGACAAAGGTAAAGAGTCAGGTATTAAACTTGAGTATGATTGTGTTAAATCTTTTATGGATATCGATGCTTTTCAAAAGTTTAGCACTAAATATGGACTTGACTCTGAGATAGTAGCCTCCTTTTGTGAATCATTTGCTACTCATGTTGAACCCCCTAAGGAGAAGTGGTTTAAATATCACCCACCTATTAAAGAAGAAATTAAAGAACCGGTACCAGTTAAAGAAGAAACTATACTTTATAATGTTGATCCAGTTGTTCCTTCTGCTTATATTGAGAAACCACCTTTTCCTGTTAGGATAAAGGAACATGCTAAAGTTTCAATTGTGGTTAACGAAAGCTATATTAGAACACCTAAACCTGATGAACAAATTAAAGTTGAACCTAATATTGCTATGGTTAAAAATCTCTTAGAAGAAGATATGGATGGGCATGTTATTTACTTCTGTGAAGAAGCTGCTAGAATTGCCAAACCTGATAAGAAAGATAAACATAGAGCCATTGTTGGCATGCCTGTCATCTCAGTTAAAATAGGAGATCATTGTTATCATGGTTTATGTGACATGGGTGCTAGTGTGAGTGCTATTCCTTACACCTTATATCAAGAAATTATGAAAGACATAGCACCTGCAGAGTTAGAAGACATAGATGTTACTATTAATCTGGCTAACAGAGACACCATATCACCACTTGGGATTGTTAGATATGTCGAAGTCTTGTGTGGGAAAATAAAATACCCTGCTGATTTTCTTGTTCTTGGTTCCCCACAAGACGACTTTTGTCCCCTTATTTTTGGTAGACCTTTCTTGAATACAGTTAATGCTAAGATAGACTATTAGAAACAAACTGTTGGTGTTTAGCTTTGGTGATGAGTCTCATGAGTTTAATTTTAACAAGTTTAGTAGAAATCTTCGTGAAAAGAATTACCTTGTAAGGATGAATTAATTGGTCTTGCTTCTATTGCTGTAGCACCTACTAATCCTTTAGAACAATATTTGTTAGACCATGAGAATGATTTTCATATGCATGAAAGAAATGAAATAGATAAAATTCTTTGAACAACGTCCTCTACTTAAACACAATTTGCCTATTGAAACTCTAGGAGGTCCTCCTCCACCTACCGTGATCCTGTGCTTGAATTAAAATAATTGCCAGACACTTTGAAATATGCTTATCTTGATGAAAATAAGATATATCATGTTATTATTACTGCTAACCTTTCAGAACATGAAGAAGAAAGATTATTGAAAGTTCTAAGGAAGCACCGAGCTGCTATTGGATATACTCTTGATGATTTAAAGAGCATTAGTATTTAGTCCCACTCTATGTCAGCACAAAATTAATATGGAACCTGATGCTAAACTCGTTGTTGATCACCAACGTCGGTTATATCCGAAGATGGAAGAAGTGGTAAGAACGGAAATATTAAAACTTTTGGAAGCAAGTATAATCTATCCTATAGCTGATAGTAGATGGGTAAGTCCTGTTCACTGTGTTCCTAAAAAAGGAGGTATAATTGTTGTTCCTAATGATAAGAATGAACTTATTCCACAAAGAATTGTCACAGGATATAGAATGGTAATTGATTTTAGATAATTAAACAAAGCAACTAGAAAAGATCATTACCCTTTGCCTTTTATCTATCAAATGCTTGAAAGATTATCTAAGCACACACACTTTTGCTTCCTTGATGGATATTCTGGCTTTTCACAAATACCTGTTTCTCAACCTGATCAAGAAAAGACCACTTTTACTTGTACCTTTGGAACCTATGCTTATAGACGTATGCATTTTGGTTTATGTAATGCACCTGCTACCTTTCAAAGATGTATGACTGCTATATTCTCTGACTTTTGTGAAAAGATTGTTGAGGTTTTCATGGATGACTTTTCTGTTTATGGGAAGTCTTTTGATGATTGTTTAAGAAATCTTGATCGAGTTTTGTACAGATGTGAACAAACAAATCTTGTCTTGAATTGGGAGAAGTGCCACTTTATGGTTAATGAAGGCATTGTCTTGGGTCATAAAATTTCTGAAAGAGGTATTGAAGTGGACAAAGCTAAGGTTGATGCAATTGAGAAAATGCCATGTCCTAAAGATATAAAAGGTATTTGTAGTTTCTTAGGTCATGCTGGTTTCTATAGGATATTTATCAAAGACTTTTCAAAAATTTCTAGGCCTCTTACTAGTCTCTTGCAGAAGGACATTCCTTTTGTTTATGATGATGATTGTTTAGAAGCCTTTGAAACACTTAAGAAAGCCTTAATTTCTGCACCTATTGTTCAACCAGTTGATTGGAACTTGCCTTTTGAAATTATGTGTGATGCTAGTGATTATGTTGTTGGTGTTATTCTAGGACAAAGAGTTGATAAGAAACTCAATGTTATTCATTATGCTAGTAAAACTCTAGACAGTGCTCAAAGAAATTATGCTACTACTGAACAGGAATTCTTAGCAGTTGTGTTTTCTTGTGATAAATTTAGACCTTATATTGTTGATTCCAAAGTAACTGTTCACATAGACCATGCTGCTATTAAATATCTTGTGGAAAATAAGGATGCTAAACCTAGACTTATTCGATGGGTTCTCTTATTACAAGAATTTGATTTACATATCATTGATAGAAAAGGAGCTGAGAACCCAGTTGCTAATAATTTGTCTAGGCTTGAAAATGTGCTTGATGACCCACTACCTATTGTTGATAGTTTTCTTGATGAGCAGTTAGCTGCAATAAATGTTTCTCCTAGTACTCCTTGGTATGCTGATTATGCTAATTACATTATTGCTAAATATTTACCACCTAGCTTTACATACCGACAAAAGAAAAAAAATTATATGATTTAAGCCATTAATTTTGGGATGACCCACATCTTTATAAAGAAGGAGTAGATGGTATTATTAGACGTTCTGTACCTGAGAATGAAGAGGGGCAAATCCTATGGAAATGTAACTCCGAGGCTTGTGGAGGGCATCATGCTGGAGATAGAACTGCTCACAAGGTATTGCAATTTGGATTTTATTGGCCTACTCTCTTCAAGGATGTCTGTAAGTTCGTCTTATCTTGTGATGAATGTCAAAGGATAGGTAATATTGGTAAGCGTCAAGAAATGCATATGAATTATTCACTTGCTGTTGAACCATTTGATGTTTGGGGATTTGATTACATGGGACCTTTTCCTTCCTCTAATGGGTATACACATATTTTGGTTGCTGTTGATTATGTTACTAAATGGGTAGAAACTATTCCAACTAGTAGTGTTGATCACAACACCTCTATTAAAATGCTTAAGGAAGTTATTTTCCCAAGATTTGGAGTCCCTAGATATTTAATGACTGATGGTGGTTCACACTTTATTCATGGTGCTTTCTGTAAAATGCTTGCCAAGTATGATGTTAACCAAACCAAAAATACTAACATACCTTGCTGCAATTTATTTATCTCGCGTTCCCGCGCGATCTATCTACAAATTATTACAACTCTCTCACGTATATTTGCCAATTTTTGGCGTCGTTACCCGAAAGGGATTGACAACCCCTTTAACACGCCGGGTTGCGAGTAATTGTTATTTGTGTGCAGGTGTTGTTTACGTAGTGTTGCTTGGTTCTCCTACTAGTTCGATAACCTTGGTCTCATCACTGAGGGAAATACCTACCGTCGCTGTGCTGCATCATCCCTTCCTCTTTGGGGATATACCGACGTAGTTCTAGTAGACATCAGAAGCCCATCATTGGATTATACAAGCCAGGTTCTATAATGAAAATTTCCCACTAGTATATGAAAGTGATAACATAGGAGACTCTCTATCATGAAGATCATGGTGCTACTCTGAAGCACAAGTGTGGAAAAAAGGATAGTAGCATTGCCCCTTCTCTCTTTTCTCTTTTTTTTACTTTTTTTATTTTGGGCTCTTTTTTCCTCTTTTTTTATTTTTCGTCCGGAGTCTCATCTCGAATTGTGGGGGAATCGTAGTCTCCATCATCCTTTCCTCGCATGGGACAATGCTCTAATAATTATGATCATCACACATTTATTTACTTTACAACTCAAGAATTACAACCCGATACTTAGAACAAATATACGACTCTATATGAATGCCTCTGGAAGTGTACCGACATGTGCAATGACTCAAGAGTGACATGTATAAAAAATATGAATGGTGGCTTTGCCACAAATATGATGTCAACTACATGATCATGCAAAGCAATATGACAATGATGAAACGTGACATAATAAACGGAACGATGGAAGTTGCATGGCAATATATCTCGGAATGGCTATGGAAATGCCATAATAGGTAGGTATGGTGGCTATTTTGTGGAAGGTAAATGGTGGGTGTAATGCACCGGCGAAAGTTGCGCGGTACTAGAGAGGCTAGCAATGGTGGAAGGGTGAGAGTGCGTATAATCCATGGACTCAACATTAGTCATAAAGAACTCACATACTTATTGCAATTTTTTATTAGTTATCAAAACAAAGTACTACACGCATGCTCCTAGGGAGATATATTGGTAGGAAAATACCATTGCTCGTCCCTGACCGCCACTCATAAGGAAGAGAATCCATAAATAAATCATGCTCTGACTTCATCACATAACGGTTCGCCATATGTGCATGCTACGGGAATCACAAACTTTAACACAAGTATTTCTACTACTACACAATTACTCACTAGCATGACTCTAATATCACCATCTTTATATCTCAAAACAATCATAAGGAATAAAACTTCTCATAGTATTCAATGCACTTAATATAAAAGTTTTTATTATATCCCTCTTGGATGCCCATCATATTAGGACTAAATTCATAACCAAAGCAAATTACCATAATGTTTAGAGAGACTGTCAAAATAATATAAGTGAAGCAAGAGAGTTCGACAATTTCTATAAAATAAAACCACCCCTATGCTCTAAAAAGATTTGAGTGAAGCACTAGAGCATATTGCCTAGCTCAAAAGATATAAGTGAAGCACATAGAGTATTCTAATAAATTCACAATTCATGCGTGTCCCTCTCAAAAATTGCGTATAGCAAGTAGGATTGTGGTAAACTAAAAATCAAAGACTCATATCATACAAGATGCTCTAAGCAAAACACATATCATGTGGTGAATAAAAATATAGCCTCAAGTAAATTTACCGATGGACTGAAGACGAAAGAGGGGGTGCCTTTCGGGGCATCCCCAAGCTTAGGCTCTTGGTTGTCCTTGAATATTACCTTGGGGTGCCTTAGGCATCCCCAAGCTTAGGCTATTTCCACTCCTTATTCCATAGTCCATAAAATCTTTACCCAGAACTTGAAAACTTCACAACACAAAACTCAACAGAAAACTCATGAGATCCGTTAGTATAAGAAAATAAATCACCACTTTTGGTACTATGGTGAACTCATTATTTATTTATATAGGTGTAATATCTACTATATTCCAACTTCTCCATGGTTCATACCCCCCAATACTACCCATAGATTCATCAATATAAGCAAACAACACATAGAAAACAGAATCTGTCAAAAACAGAATAGTCTGTAGTAATCTGTAAACTTCAAATACTTCAGTTACTCCAAAAAATCTGAAAAATTAGGAAAACAGAGGTAATTGTAAATAAATCTTTTGCAGAAATAATCAGTATTTTTATTGCACTTATGTGAAAAGTGAAAATTATTTTACTGGGTGCAAAACTTTCTGTTTTTCAGCAAGATCAAATCAACAATCACCATAAGCCATCCCAAAGGTCTTACTTGGCTCAAACACTAATTAAAACATGAAAACACATCTAACCAGAGGCTATATGAAAATTTTATTGAAAAATAGAACCAAAAAATCAAGAAAAAAAATAAAATTGGGTTACCTCCCAACAAGCGCTATTGTTTAAAGCCTTTTAGCTAGGCGTTGATAATTTTAGTGATGCTCACATGTAAGATAGTAATTGAAACACGAAGATAGCATCATGTAGCATGTGAAGAACACATCTAAGTCTAACATAATTCCTATGCATAGGCATCTTATAGGCAAACAAATTATCAAGACAAGCAAAAACTAGCATATGCAAGGAAGAAGACAGAAACAATAGCAATCTCAACATAACGTGAGGTAATTTAGTAACATGAAGATTTCCACAACCATATTGTCCTCTCTCATAATTATTACATGTAGGATCATAGTCAAATTCAACAATATAGCTGTCACATAAAATTTTGTCTTTGTGATCCTCATGCATGCAAAGTTGACACTCTTCCAAAATAGTGGGATCAACATAAAATAAAGTCATTACTTCTCCAAGCCCACTTTTATCAAAAAAATTGTAAGCTCGATCAATCTCCAAAGTAGTGGGATCATTAAATTCCTAAAGTTGACATTCTTCCAAACCACTTTCAATATTATAGCAAACATATTCATCATGAGGCTTAAATAAATTTTCAAGATCATACGAAGCATTATCACCCCGATCATGATCATTGCAGTAAGTAGCGGACATAGCAAAACTAGCATCCCCAAGCTTGGGGTTTTGCTTATTATTAGGACAATTGACACTAATAGAATTTATAATAACATCATTGCAATCATGCTTTTGATTCAAGGAACTATCAAGTATGGGTGCAATAGCAATAATCTCATGTTTAACATAAGAAACTATAGCAAATTCATGTCCATAGAATTGGCATCATGGCCATAAGAATAGCAAGCATCATGTTCATCAAGGGATATTCCAATCAAATAATCGGAATCACAATTATCTATAAATTCATGCATATCATTATTTACTTCCAACACAACGTTCATTCTCTCAATAATCTTTGACATAGACATTATGAGCATAGTTTTCATAGCAATATTTAAGTATGTCAAAATTTTCAGATTTGTAGAGAGTAATATCACACTTTTAAATGAAAGAAGAAACTTCATAAGCACCATTAAAAGCAACAAATTCTTCAATTTGTTCGATATCATAGTAACTGTAAACACCCTTTTCATAAGAAGATAAGATTTCATTATCATTAAACTCACATAGGTAGGGAAGGTGTTTTTTAGGGTTCTTAGAGCAACAAGTAAAATCACAAAGTTCACAAAGATTCCAAGCATAACATAGCAAACAATTTATTTGATTCCACAAGAGTCTCCCATTTTCAGACAAACGGTGACGCACAAAATGAGCATGCTCATCTAAAGATTTTCCCTCAACTAAACTACTTGGGGTTTCAGCACGAGCACATATGGATCGAAGATGATCCAAGTAGAAAACTTTAAGTGGATCCATATCAATAGATTTTTAGTGAGAAAATATGAAATAAAATAGAAGGCACATGGTAACACAAGCAAAGGTAGCAAACGAGCAAAAAGGCATACGAAAAGAAGGAGAATAAAAAGGCAAATATTTTTGTATTTATCTGAAAATCATTTTAGAAGTGGGGGAGAGGAAAACTAGAGGCAAATGGCAAATAGTGTACTGCAAGAGATGAGAGTTTTTTATAGGTACTTGGTAGGCTTGATGTAGACCTCCCCGACTACGGCGCTAGAAATTTCTTCCTGCTACTTCTTGAGCTTGCATTGGTTTTCCCTTGAAGAGGAAAGGACGATGCAGCAAAGTTGAGATAAGTATTTCCCTCAGTTAGAGAATCAAGGTATCAATCTAGTAGGAGGTACAAGCAAATCTCCAATCTATGCACCTGCACAAACAATCAAACACTTGCACCCAACGTGATAAAGGGGTTGTCAATCCCTTCACGGTCAATTTCAAAGGTGAGATCTGATAGAGATATGTATAAAAGATTACTAAAACATAAAAGTAAATAAATTGCAGTAAGGTATTTTTGGGTTTTTTGGTTTATAGATCTGAAAATATATGATGGAAAATAGACCCGAGGACCATAGGTTTCACTAGAGGTTTCCCTCTTGAAGAGAAATAATACGGTGGGTGAACAAATTACTGTTGAGCAATTGATAGAAAAGCACAAAGTTATGATGATATCCAAGGCAATGATTATGCATATAGGAACCACGTCCGTGTCAAGTAGACTGACTCCTGCCTGCATCTACTACTATTACTCCACACATCGACCGCTATCCAGCATGCATATAGAGTATTAAGTTCGTAATGAACATAGTAACGCCTTAAGTAAGATGACATGATGTAGAGGGATAAACTCAAGCAATATGATGAAAACCCCATATTTTTATCCTTGATGGCAACAATATGATACGTGTCTCGCTACCCTACTTTATCACTGGGTGAAATCACGCAAGATTGAACCCAAAACTAAGCACCTCTCCAACTGCAAGAAATACCAATCTAGTTGGCCAAACCAAACCGATAATTAGAAGAGAAATACAAAGATATGAAATCATGCATATAAGAATTCAGAGAAGATTCAAATAATATTCATAGATAACCAGATCATAAATCCACAATTCATCGGATCTTGACAAACACACCGCAAAAGAATATTGCATCAGATAAAACTCCAAGAACATCGAGGAGAACATGGTATTGTAGAAATAGAGAGAGAAGAAGCCGTCTACTAGCTATGGACCCATAGGTCTGAGGTAAACTACTCACGCTTCATCAGAAGGGCAATAGGGTTGATGTAGATGCCCTCTGCGATCGCATCCCCCTCCGGCAGATCGCTGGAAAAGACCCCAAGATGGGATCTCACGGGAACAGAAGGTTGCGGCGGTGGAGAAGTATTTTCGTGGATGCTTATGAGTGTTTGGGAATATTTTGGAATTTATAGGCCGAAGAATAGGGTTAGAGGACTCGCGAAGGGCCCACAAGCCAGGGCCCCCCTAGGGCGCGCCCCTACGACTTGTCGTCACCTCGCGGGTATTCTGGCTTCATCTCCAAGTCTTGTAGGTGTCTTCTGGTCCAAGAAAAATCATCATAAAGTTTTATTCCGTTTGGACTCCATTTGATATTCCTTCTCTGAACTCAAAACAAGGAAAAGGCAGAAACTGGCACTAGGCTCTGGGTTAATACGTTAGTCCCAAAAATAATATAAAATATCATATTAATGCATATAAAACATCCAAAACATATAATATAATAGCATGGAACTTTCAAAAATTATAGATACGTTGGAGACGTATCAAATAGTAGCAATTTTCCCTCAAGTGGATGACCTAAGGTTTATCAATCCGTGGGAGGCGTAGGATGAAGACGATCTCTCTCAAACAACCCTGCAACCAAATAATAAAGAGTCTCTTGTGTCCCCAACACACCAAATACAATGGTAAATTCTATAGGTGCACTAGTTCGGCGAAGAGATGATGATACAAGTGTAATATGGATGGTAGATATAGGTTCCTGTAATCTGAAAATATGAAAACCGCAAGGTAGCAAGTAACAAAAGTGAGCAAAAGTGGTATTGCAATGCTTGAAAGCAAGGCCTAGGGTTCATACTTTCACCAGTGCAAATTATCTCAACAATGATAACATAATTGGATCATATAACAATCCGTCAACGTGCAACAAAGAATCACTCCAAAGTTTCTATCAGAGAATGTAGGACGAAAATTTGGATCAACCCCTATGCATAAATTACCCCAATGTCACCTCGGGAATCCACGAGTTGAGTGCCAAAACATACATCAAGTGAATCAATAGAGCATCTCACTGTCACCACAGTTATCCCATCGCAAGACATACATCAAGTGTTCTCAAATCCAAAACTCAATCCAACATAACGAAACCTCAAAGAGCAAGACTCAATTCATCATAAGAAGGTAGAGGGGGAAGAAAACCATAAGATCCAACTATAGTAACAAAGATCGCGGTACATCAAGATCGTGCCAAATCAAGAACACGAGAGAGAGAGAGAGAGAGGGAGAGAGAGAGGGAGAGAGAGAGAGGGGCGAGAGAGAGAGAGAGAGATCAAACACATAGCTAATAGTACATACCCTCAGCCCCGAGGGTGAATGTAACCCAAAAGTATAGAGGATCGCAACAGTTTTCGAGGGTAGAGTATTCAACCCAAATTTATTGATTCGACACTAGGGGAGCCAAATAATATTTGCAAGTATTAGTAGCTGAGTTGTCAATTCAACCACACCTGGAGATTAATTATCTGTAGCAAAGTGATCAGTAGCAAAGTAGTATGATAGTTTTGATAGTAGTAGCAACAGCAATAGCAATAGTAACAATGATAGAAATAATTTTGTAGCAAGTGTAACAGTAACAACAACGATAGTAACTTAGCAAGAACAAGCTATGAAGTTGAGTAAGACTCAAAACCCGACCACGGCAGAATATATATAGAGAATGGAAGTCATTCCCTATGCCTCAGTCATAGGTTCTATAAAGTATGTCATGCTGTGTACCAAACCTGTTGTGTGCCTTACCATGAGTTTGGCAAGGGGGTATGTCGGGGATATACCCCACAGTATGACCCGGCCGGACTTGGCGGTTTACTTGAGACCCTGCTGACACTTGGTGATTCACTGGCGACCCGCCCTGACCTGGCGGTTTACAAGCAACCCGCCTGAACATTACAACTCACGGGAAGACCATCAATGCTACATCTACATGCATCCAACAAATCCAAAAGTCTAGTTACCATACTAGCAGATCTTATGGGAGGACCACCAGTGCTAGGTCTACGTATTATATCCACGGCCACCACAACTGGGTCAAACCCGCCAGGGTTGACCCGGTCGTTCCCCCGCTGCTGCGGCTCTGCCATGGCCGACATGTCGCTCCACCACCTTGCTTTGAGCGCCTGCTGCCTCCGCGACTGAAACAAGAAACCGTGCTACCAACTCATGACCCGCTACTGCTGCCTTCGTCAGTGTGTGTCCCGGCGGACGTACGCACAAGTCATCTTTCGTCCAAGAAAAGGACAATGGCGTACTGTTTATGGCGACATGACCAGATCATATCTCATTCAAACATCACGTGATATTCGTCCAGTCTGTTTTAACATCACATATTAATTTGTGAGAATAATTATTTTGTCACGTAATATTTTTACGCAGGTTAGTCACTCAGGACAAGGGTGTTATACAACGGATATGGAGCGTGCACTAGCATAACTCTGCATTGGTGTTTGTCCGTGTCATGTTGCTCGACGGATACGCATGCAAGTCGTCGCCCCTGCTGTTCGGTTTACATCTGTCCGCGCCTGCTGCTGAGTCGCCCGTCCGCGTTGACTTACAACGCCACGGCCGACTCTCTCGTCCGCACCGGCTTACAATGTCGCGACCGACTATCTCATCCGTACCGGCTTACAACATCGCGGCCGATTCATATGTCTGTTCCCGCGGCCGACTCGGTCGTGGTTGATTTCAGTTTAAATGCGGTGATCATCAACTCCGCGGTGGAGAATTTCCGGCCTAACATATCAGGTGAAATCCATCTAGTATATTTTTATATTACATATTTGCTTTCTTTAAAAAGAAAAAATTACTCCGGCTTGCGATATTATTTATGCAGGAGCACTTGTTCATTGCAAAAGCTATGGCCGTGTCATGGATGTACAGCTCGCACCACCATTATAATGCACTAGCGTCTGACCATACCGTCAAGCTCGGTGAATATATCTGCAAGCCGCCATTCTGCAGACCAGTTTACATCAACATGATGTGGTTAACTCGCCCGTCCGCACCGGCTTACAATGTCGCGGCCGATTCATCTGTCTGAGCCTAAAAGCACAAGTGCTCCCTAGGTGGTTTTGGTAATTAATGTCAACATATCTCTTGTTGGACTAACATTCTTATCTAGTATGTTTCAGATAAGTTCAACGGTGAAGTGGCATGGACTAGAGGATGTGAAACCCCTTCAAGATGCTAAGGACAAAGGACTGGCTCAAGCTCAAAGCTCAAGACTCTACATTTTTCTATTTTAGTGATCCAAGATCACATTGAGTCTATAGGAAAAGCCAATACTATCAAGGAGGGATGAGGTGTTGCTTAATGAGGCTCTTGCTCAAATGCTTAGTGATATGCTCCAAAGCCCTCAACTACTTTCTCACATCCACATATGACCTAAACCAAAAGTCAAACTCGGCCCCACCGATTCTTTCTATCCGGCGCCACCGAGTTTCAAATGTCATAGGCAAATCGGTCTCACAGATAGGGATCTCGGTCTCACCGAGATGGGATTGCAAACTCTCTGTTGCCTATTGCAATACTTTCGGTCTCACCGAAACTTGCGATCGGTCCCACCGAGACCGCAAAGTAAACTCTCTGGTCCCTTTTGTAACATTTTGGTCTCACCGAAATGAGCGATCGGTCCCACCGAGTTTACCTGACCAACTCTCTGGTTAGCTTATTACCAAAATCGGTCTCACCGAGTTTGTGTAATCGGTCTCACCGAGATTACGTTATGCCCTAACCCTAATCATATCGGTCCTACCGAGTTGCATGTTGGTCCCACCGAAAACCCTAACGGTCACTAGCTTTGCTGAATCGGTCCGACCGAGTTTAACCATTCGGTCCCACCGAGTTTGGAAAGTCATGTGTAACGGTTAGATTTTGTGTGGAGCCTATATATACCCCTCCACCTCCTCTTCATTCGTGGAGAGAGCCATCAGAACAAACCTACACTTCCAACCTATATTTTCTGAGAGAGAACCACCTACACTTGTGTTGAGACCAAGATATTCCATTCCTACCTTATGAATCTTGATCTCTATCCTTCCCCAAGTTGCTTTCCACTCAAATCTACTTTCCACCAAATCCATATCCTGTGAGAGAGAGTTGAGTGTTGGGGAGACTATCATTTGAAGCACAAGAGCAAGGAGTTCATCATCAACACACCATTTGTTACTTCTTGGAGAGTGGTGTCTCCTAGATTGGCTAGGTGTCACTTGGGAGCCTCCGACAAGATTGTGGAGTTGAACCAAGGAGTTTGTAAGGGCAAGGAGATCGCCTACTTCGTGAATATCTACCGCTAGAGAGGCAAGTCCTTCGTGGGCGATGGCCATGGTGGGATAGACAAGGTTGCTTCTTCGTGGACCCTTCCTGGGTGGAGCCCTCCGTGGACTCGCGCAACTGTTACCCTTCGTGGGTTGAACTCTCCATCAACGTGGATGTATGATAGCACCACCTATCGGAACCACATCTCAAAAATCCCCGTGTCTCCAAATTGCGTTTGCACACTCCAATCCCATCTCTTTACATTCTTGCAAGTTGCTTGCTTTACTTTCCGCTGCTCATATACTCTTTGCATGCTTGCTTGATATGTATTGTATTTGTTAAACTTGTGCCTAAACTCCACTTCAACTTAAGAAAATTAAAAACTGTAACTTTTAGCACTTCGTATCTAATCACCCCCCTCTAGACACCTGTTCTCGATCCTTTCAATTGGTATAAGAGCTTTGGTCTCTATTGCCTTGGTTTAAACACCATTGGAGGAAGATGGATGAGTCTACTTTGGGGAGTCTTAGACGTAGAGTGCCTATTCTTGATGGAGAATATTTTCATGAGTGGAAAAATGAAATGCTTGAGATTTTCAATGAATATCATTTGAGCAAGTATATTGCTAGCCCTTGTGCACCTCATGTTGATCCCATGCATCCTACCCTTGATGAGTCAATTGACATGATTCGCAATCTTAGAATTGTTAATCTTATCACTAGAGGCTTGCCTAGAAACTTGATTGGATGTTTGCCTACTCTTAAGTGTGCCTACACCATATGGAAATTTCTTGAGGAACTCTTTCCAAATTATTCCTTGAAAGATCTAGATGAAATTCTCCATAAATCCATTGCCTTGATTAAGATGAATTCCAATGATCCCAAATTTGGTGACTACTTATTTGAGCTTACAAATCTTACGAGTGCCAAAGGAGATGTTGGAATCATTAGCAATATCATTTCCAAAGCTATTAGAATACACAAAGATGACCATAGAAATGATCATTTATCTAATGAATTACCCTCTCTAGGAGTTGATCAATCACAAGATGATGTTGAACATGGATACTATGATGAGGATGATGATAGTGACTATGATCTTGATGATGCAATGAGACATTTTGGTCTTATGGCAAATCTTCCTGGCTACATGGCCGGAGGAAAGGAATGGGTCCTTAATAGTGGATGTACTGATCACATGACCGAAGATAAAGATATGTTCCGTGAGGTTGCTGAAAACGATGGCCCTCGAAAGTATGTCACCTTTGGTGATAACTCAAAGGGTAAGGTGGTTGGCCTAGGTAAGGTGGCCATCTCACATGATAGCTCCATACAAAATGTCATGCTCGTTGAATCTCTTGGCTACAATTTACTTTCAGTATCTAGACTTGCCGATTTCGGTTTTAATGTCCTATTCACCGAAGTAGATTGCCAAGTGTTTTGTAGAGATAATCATAAAATAGTCTTTATCGGTATACGCAGAGGTGATCTTTACATTGTTGATTTCACTAAAAAGGCTCAACCTAAAGCTTGCTTAATTGCTAAATCCTCTAAAGGTTGGTTATGGCATAGACGATTAGGTCATGTTGGTATGCGAAACCTTGACAAGCTTATTAAAGAAAATCATATCCTTGGCATCGGCGATGTCATATTTGATAAGGATAGACTTTGCAGTGCCTGTCAAGCAGGTAAACAGGTTGGAGGAAGGCATCCTGTGAAGAACATCATGACTACAAGGAGACCACTCGAGCTACTTCACATGGATCTTTTTGGTCCTAACGCTTACAAAAGTCTCGGTGGAAATTCTTTTGGTCTAGTTATAGTTGATAATCTTTCAAGATTTACGTGGGTGTTCTTTCTCGATGATAAATCACAGGTCCAAAAGATCTTCAAAAACTTCGCTAGGAAGGCCCAAAATCATTTTGAAGTGAAAATCAAGAAGGTTCGCAGCGACAACGGAACGGAGTTCAAGAACGCAAATGTGGACACCTTTCTTGACGAAGAAGGGATTTCACATGAGTTCTCGGCTATGTACACACCTCAACAAAATGGAGTTGTTGAGAGGAAGAACCGGATACTCATCGAAATGGCGAGAGCAATGCTTGATGAGTACAAAACGCCAAAGCACTTTTCGGCGGAAGCGGTTGAGATAGCTTGTCATGCAACAAATTGCGTGTATCTTCACAAGCTACTCGGCAAGACGGCATACGAACTCCTCACCGGTAACAAACCACAAGTTGGATACTTTCGAGTATTCGGCTCAAAGTGCTACATTCTTGATAAGCATCGTCGTTCTAAATTTGCTCCTAAGTCTCATGAAGTTTTTCTACTTGGTTATGGCTCAAACTCTCACCCATACCGTGTCTACGATAATTTCACCCGAAAGGTTGAAGAGACGGTAGATGTGAATTTTGATGAATCTAACGGCTCGCAAGTAGAGCAATTGCCAATTGATGTAGGAGACAAAGACCCTTCGGAAGCAATCCAAGACTTGTCTATTGGCAAGATTCGTCCAACGGAGGTGAAGGAGAGTACCTCGTCCGTCCAAGTGGAAGCTTCTACATCACGACAATGTGAACCAAGAGTTGATACGGAAGCATCCACAAGTGGGACACATCAAGATGAAGAAAACGAGGAAGTGGATCAAGAGGAAAGCCAACAACCTCCTTCGCCACCACGACAAGAGAATGACAATGTCAACAATGAAGAAGGCCAAGAAGAAGAACAAGATGAAGAAGATGTTCAACCAAGATCCAAGCAAAAGCTTTCACAAGTTCAAGCAAGAATTGCTAAAGATCATCCCGTCGAGCAAATCTACAATGATATCCAAACTGGGAGAATCACTCGCTCAAAAACTCGTTTAGCTAACTTTTGTGAACATTACTCATTCATCTCTTGCATTGAACCTATGAAGGTTGAAGAAGCATTGGAAGATTCAGACTGGATAAACGCTATGCATGAAGAGCTACACAACTTTGAGAGAAATCAAGTGTGGACATTGGTTGAAAATCCCAACAACAACCACACCATCATTGGTATCAAATGGGTGTTTCGCAACAAGCAAGATGAAGATGGTCAAGTTGTCCGCAACAAAGCACGCCTAGTCGCCCAAGGCTACACTCAAGTCGAAGGTATGGACTATGGTGAGACATATGCCCCTGTTGCTAGACTTGAGTCCATTCGCATATTACTTGCCTATGCTAATCATCATGATATCACCTTGTACCAAATGGACATTAAAAGTGCTTTTCTAAATGGTGAAATTAAAGAGGAAGTTTATGTTAATCAACCTCCCGGATTTGTCAATCCTAAGAAACCTAATCATGTTTACAAACTTCACAAAGCTATTTATGGTCTTAAACAAGCTCCCAGAGCATGGTATAAATGCTTGACCAAGTTCCTCATTGAGAAAGGCTTTGAAAATGGAAAAATAGATTCTACTCTTTTTACTAAAAGGGTTAATGGAAACTATTTGTATGCCCAATTTATGTCGATGATATTATATTTGGATCAACTAACCCTCATTTTAGTGGAAAGTTTGGAAAGCTAATGTCAGAGAAGTTTGAGATGTCGATGATGAGTGAACTCAAATTCTTTCTTGGTTTGCAAATCAAGCAAACTAAGGAAGGCACCTTTGTATCTCAAACAAAGTACACAAGGACTTACTAAAGAAGTTAAATATGCAAGAATGCAAAGGTATGACTACACCCATGCCTACTAGTGGACATCTTGATTTAACCAAAGATGGTGAACCGGTTGATCAAAAGGTTTATCGCTCCATGATTGGTTCATTGTTATATCTATGTGCTTCGCATCCTGATATTATGCTAAGTGTGTGCATGTGTGCAAGATATCAAGCTGCTCCTAAAGAATGTCATCTTAAGGTTGTGAAAAGGATAGTGAGATACTTAATCCATACACCAAATTTTGGCATTTGGTATCCAAAGAGGGCTTCCTTTGATCTTGTTGGCTACTCCGATTCGGATTATGCCGGTGACAAGGTTGATAGAAAGTCAACTTCGGGTACTTGTCAATTTCTTGGTAGATCTCTTGTCTCTTCGTCCTCCAAGAAACAAAACTCGGTATCCTTATCCACCGCCGAAGCGGAATACATTGCCGCTGGATCATGTTGTGCTCAATTACTTTGGATGACCCAAACTCTTAAAGATTATGGGGTCAATGTGAATCATGTTCCATTGCTTTGTGACAATGAAAGTGCTATTAAGATTGCTCACAATGCTGTGCAACATTCTCGAACTAAGCATATTGAAGTTCGTCATCATTTCATTCGAGATCATGTTGCCAAAGGGGACATTAATCTTAAGCATGTTCGCACCGATAAGAAATTGGCGGATATATTTACCAGACCACTTGATGGGAAAGTGATTTCCAGGTTAAGAGGTGAATTGAACATCATGATTGTCACTTTGTACACACAAGTGCTCTTCCTTGCAAAAACTAACCCATGTAGGTAGATGAACTCAAACTTCAAGTGATGCTCCCAACTCTTGATGAGCTACATCAACCTTGAGCAACCCACACAAGTTCAACTACATGATCATGATCAACACCACCAACCAAGGTATGTTATTCCATCTTAGAGAAGCTTTACTCCAAGTCATGGGATAAAGCAACTCAACAAGATGTGAATACATCAAGATGCTTTGAAAAAAATGGTAACCCCATTTTGAGCTTAAACGATGAGTATGACCAAAGATCAAGTGATCTCACTTGACTCCTAAGTCAATATACTCTAACATAGGTGACTTTGTCACCGCCCAATTCTAGATGAAGTTCTCTTGTGTTCTTTTCTGTGCTCTTGCATTTGTCTCATGCATATTTGTTTCCCTCTTCAACTTCATATAGATTCTTTTTAGTTTCTTCTCTTTTATTTTCTATTCTGCATCTTCTGCATTAAATTCCTTGCAAATCCTTGTGAGATCTTACTTGTCTAGTGAGCTGAGGTGACAAGTGTTTTCTCTGCGATGAACTCGGTCACACCGGGCTGTTTACTTCGGTCCAACCGAACCCTTTCGATGCCACCGAAACACCAAACTCAGCGCTACCGATTTCACTACAGGAAAAACATCTTGCCACTTGTTTCTGAATTCTTTTTAATCCAGCTTCACTCAATGAATCTTGTCCTCGACCAACATCCTACTCAACTTGCTGCTTTGTTCTGTGACTCAAGGACCAAACCCATCATGACAAAAATCCAGAAGAACCCTTCTTGGAAATTGATGTCAAAGGGGGAGAGAGAGACCATCACATCAAAGCTTAATCATATCTATTGGGGGAGTGAATACTCTAAGGAAGAGAGTAAGAAAACCCCAGATGCTTGGTGTTCAAGAGGAGAGAAGTTACATGTCTTTAAGAGGGGAAAGACATGTTCATATTTGTTCATATTTGATTGCTTGCATTAGCTCTGTTGTCCTTTCTTTTGCTCTGATTTTCTATTTCCTATCTTCTCCCAATATCCCATTCAAGATTCAGGGGGAGCAAGACATCTAAGGGGAGGAAATCTCTGATTCTATTGCACATCTTTACCTTTGGGGACATGTCTATATCCAATAGAGTACTCAGTACTCACACTCTACATGTCATCCCAGTCTTGGTACCTTTGTGGTTCTTTTGTTTGCTCTGGCTAGTAGATGTATCTGTGTTATCTAACTTTGTTTACTTAGGTCCATTCTCTTCTAAGCCAACTCAAGACCACAAGGTAAGCATATGCATCACAGTCATGTGCATGAGGATTTCTTGCTGATGTGCATATTGTTTGCAAGAAGGAATCATGAGCATGAAGGCGCATTTCCTATATTTACATCTTTCACTCTGATGCATATAGCCAAGATACATGTAACACATGGCTTACTCTGTCATGTTTATGCATTCACATGCTCCTATGTTTCATACTTATATGATTGCATACATATAGGGGGAGCCTTTGCATGTTACATGTCTTTCCAAAGCTTTACTTGTTGTTCTCTATATCTTTATCTAAAGCTTTGATGTATGTTGTCATCAATTACCAAAAAGGGGGAGATTGAAAGCACAAGTGCTCCCTTGGTGGTTTTGGTAATTAATGTCAACATATCTCTTGTTGGACTAACATTCTTATCTAGTATGTTTCAGATAAGTTCAACAGTGAAGTGGCATGGACTAGAGGATGTGAAACCCCTTCAAGATGCTAAGGACAAAGGATTGGCTCAAGCTCAAAGCTCAAGACTCTACATTTTCTATTTTAGTGATCCAAGATCACATTGAGTCTATAGGAAAAGCCAATACTATCAAAGAGGGATGAGGTGTTGCTTAATGAGGCTCTTGCTCAGATGCTTAGTGATATGCTCCAAAGCCCTCAACTACTTTCTCACATCCACATATGACCTAAACCAAAAGTCAAACTCGGCCCCACCGATTCTTTCTATCCGGCGCCACCGAGTTTCAAATGTCATAGACACTGCCACAAACCCTAGGCAAATCGGTCTCACCCATAGGGATCTCGGTCTCACCGAGATGGGATTGCAAACTCTCTGTTGCCTATTGCAATACTTTCGGTCTCACCGAAACTTGCGATCGGTCCCACCAAGACCGCAAAGTAAACTCTCTGGTTCCCTTTTGTAACATTTCGGTCTCACCGAAATGAGCGATCGGTCCCACCGAGTTTACCTGACCAACTCTCTGGTTAGCTTATTACCAAAATCGGTCTCACCGAGTTTGTGTAATCGGTCTCACCGAGATTACGTTATGCCCTAACCCTAATCATATCGGTCCTACCGAGTTGCATGTCGGTCCCACCGAAAACCCTAACGGTCACTAGCTTTGCTGAATCGGTCCGACCGAGTTTAACCATTCGGTCCCACCGAGTTTGGAAAGTCATGTGTAACGGTTAGATTTTGTGTGGAGCCTATATATACCCCTCCACCTCCTCTTCATTTGTGGAGAGAGCCATCAGAACAAACCTACACTTCCAACCTATAGTTTCTGAGAGAGAACCACCTACACTTGTGTTGAGACCAAGATATTCCATTCCTACCTTATGAATCTTGATCTCTAGCCTTCCCCAAGTTGCTTTCCACTCAAATCTTCTTTCCACCAAATCCATATCCTGTGAGAGAGAGTTGAGTGTTGGGGAGACTATCATTTGAAGCACAAGAGCAAGGAGTTCATCATCAACACACCATTTGTTACTTCTTGGAGAGTGGTGTCTCCTAGATTGGCTAGGTGTCACTTGGGAGCCTCCGACAAGATTGTGGAGTTGAACCAAGGAGTTTGTAAGGGCAAGGAGATCGCCTACTTCGTGAATATCTACCGCTAGTGAGGCAAGTCCTTCGTGGGCGATGGCCATGGTGGGATAGACAAGGTTGCTTCTTTGTGGACCCTTCGTGGGTGGAGCCCTCCGTGGACTCACGCAACCGTTACCCTTCGTTGGTTGAAGTCTCCATCAACGTGGTTGTACGATAGCACCACCTATCGGAACCATGAAAAAAACATCCATGTCTCCAATTGCGTTTGAATCTTTCAAACCCTTCTCTTTACATTCTTGCAAGTTGCATACTTTACTTTCCGCTACTCATACACTCTTTGCATGCTTGCTTGATATGTATTGTGTTTGTTAAACTTGTGCCAAAATCCACTTCAACCTAAAGAATTTAAAAACTACAACTTTTAGCACCCAGTGTATAATCACCTTCCCTCTAGACACCTCTTCTCGATCCTTTCAGAGCCGCCTCTGATGCTGCGGTCGTCTTTGTCGTCCGTCTCTCGCGGCCTGGTCTACATCAACACACCGGGCCGCACCTGTCTGCATGAGCTGTTTATTGAGTATGAGCAAGTCACAGCTTGGGTAGCTTGGTTTTCTTTCAACAAAATGGAGGCAAATTATCATATACTATCAACCACTGTCTGCACTAGGTGGCCCAATGGGTAGGTGCACAAGTCGCCGCCACGACAGTTTGGTTAACTTCAAATAGCCAGTTGGAAGGAACCATTGGCCAAGTTGCTAACACGGCTCATACGGGATCATTTATAACCCGCCGCAGTCACCTCAACCTTCTGTGGATCCACATCATGCTATCAACACCAATGATATACAACTTATGCCGGTTTATATCACGGCCAAATATGGAGAATCTCATGCCAACTCCTCGAGTCACCTTGATACTCGGGGGCTACAATGATATAACTCAACAAATGTTGCCGGTTCTTAGTGAAATCAAGGACCCCAAGATGTTGGAGGGAAAGATAACCCGGTCCTAGAGGATACTACCATATTTATGAAAATTCAAAGGCCGTTAGGAAATTTCCGGTTCAAAATGAAGAATGCTGGTTTAAAATCCGGTTAAAGGGAAATCTGTTTCTCCCACAAGGCTCTAAAGCTCTCAAATCCAATTTAAGAATTTCCGGTTCAAAAAGAATTAATCTCTTGCAAGTTCGAGTTTAAAGGTCGTCAGAAAATTTCAGGCTAAAAATGAAGATTCTGGTTTAAAATCTGGTTCAAGGGAAAGATGTCTCCCACAAGGCTGTGAAGCTCTCAATATCCGGTTTAACATCCGGTTCAAGAAAGAAATATCTCTTGCAAAGTTCGAGTTCTCAAAAAAGTAAAAAGGGGCCAAAGAGAGTGCTGCAAAAGCACAACTCAAACATAGGCACCCATTGAGCACAGCGCAAAATATTGCTTGGGGGCTCTTTGCTTCTACAAGAACAAAGAGTCTATAACCTTGTAATAGGCTATAAAAGCCAGGCTTGGAAGCCAGGTGTATTCACCTAAAACCCCAGGTTATCCTGCCTTTTCAAGTAAGCCACTCCGCCCAGGTAATCCTGGTTAGACCCGTCGAACGTTTGACAAGTCAATCTTATAAAGACCCTGAACTTATCATCATTAAAATGACGATTGGTTAATGTGAGGTCCATCTTATAAGGCTTTGCAAAATGGTTTAACTCAGCGGCCTGGCAACCCATGAAAAGCCTCGCCTTTTGCATGTTTTCTTCTGAAATCTTTCTTTTGGCAGTTTATTTTGATGAGGTTTATGTTAATTCGGTGTTTACTGGCCCGGTATGGCTTTTGAGTTGCCAAGTACAAAATTACAAGATGACCAATATCAATTGACCCGGCTTGGCTTTCAACTATAAGTTGTCAGTGCACGATCAGTTATAATCCGGTGTTTATTAACCCGGCCTGGCTTTTGACTATAAGTCGCCGAGATTATAAATCACCGGCATTTATTAAACTGGCCTGCCTTTTGACTATAAGTCGCCAGTATGATTATAAATCACCAGAATTTGTTAAACCGGCCTGGCTTTCGACTATAAGTCGCCAGTATGATGATAAATTATCCAGTGTTTATTAAGCCAGCTTGGCTTTGGACTATAAGTCGCCGGTATGATGATAAATTATCCGGTGTTTATTAACCCGGCCTGGCTTGGGACTATAAGTCGCCAGTATATATTTGGATTGCGCCATTGGAATCATGCGCTCATAAATCATTGGATTATATTATTCAAATCTTCAAATAGCCAACATGGCTGGATTTTATTATGGTTATCAATAACCAGTATTATGATTAAGGTTTTCAAAGTCGCTTTAGCACAATGGCTATTATATTATCAATGGATATGATTTATTTTACAATTGAAGGAATAGTCCCGAGTCGCTATAGGCTTACGACCCGGCACTTGGGGGCTACATTACTCAAATTGAGATTACATCAAATATGCAAGTCTCATGTCGATGCAAGCATGCACCATGACACTTGGGGGCTAATGCAAAGTCATTTTTACTAGTCTTATTGAAGACCCGACTCATCACATTGTAATGAGCCGGCCCTTGGGGGCTACCAATTGCTCCTGTCAAAAAATTAAGGTACACAAGTCTTAATCCATTATATTAAAGGGTCCACTGCTCAGTTGGTAAAGCACAAAGCTCTTAACCTTGTGGACGTGGGTTCAAACCCCATGATGGGGGTTACATCATATGATGTTATTTTCAATGAAGTGTATATAAAGTCCCAGCTCAATATTATCTTACTAAGCCGGCCCTTGGGGGCTACACGTTGCTGTTCAAATCTACATGATCATATTTATAAAGTCCCTGCTCATTATTGCATAATGACCCGGCCCTTGGGGGCTACACTGGTTGAAGTTTTTTGAGCATCAGGCAATTACAAGTCCCAGGTTGCTGCAAGCATGACAACCCGGCACTTGGGGCTACATAATATGGAATATTCAGTTGTGACTAGTGACTGAGATGAACAATCTGGATTTCTTCAAGGTTGCAACATTTATATTGAAACAAGTCTTAAGCTATCACTATGTTCTCCTCTTAAGACTTGGGGGCTACAGGTAATATGCAGATAAAGGAGGAACATCATCAAATTCTCAATTTTGGGCAAATCAGGAAGATTAATTGTGTTACCCGGCGTTGGCAACAATCATAACCCGGCGTCTATAAACGGTCATGACCCGGGATCATCAGTTTTTATAATCCGGCAATTTTGGCAATGATAAACTGGCAAGTTTTACATTTTCAAACCGGCTGATATCAGTTGAATATTTGAAGACCAATATTTTTGTCAAATCAGAAGCATTGAAGGCCGATTCAAATGGATTCTTTATTTACAAAAGATCTTCTGCAAGCAATTGATTATGAAGCTGGTCTATTGACTCGGATTTTTCATAAGGAAGAAATGGCAAGGACTTAAGGATGATCAAGTGCCGGTTTATAAGAATATTTAACCGGAGCACAACCCGACAAATTTGTTCTTGTGTTTATATTGCAGATCAGTTTAACATGGATGAATCCAAATTAAACTGAGGGCTAATGCCGAGGATATACCCCGCGGCGTACCCCGGCCGGAAGTATAACCCAGCCGGACTTGGCGACTCACTAAGTGACCCGCCCGAGCCTGGCGACTCATGGGTGACCCGGCGAGCGGGTCAGAGGAACGACAAGAACCTGTGGCCTAGAAGGTGGTTTATGGAAGGCCAGTTCATGTTATGGTAGGCTGGTTTATGAGGAAAGCACAAGGAATATTCTCCTACAAAGGAAGCAAGACTAGGACTCCACTTGTAATAGAGTAATCCTAATCCAACTAGGACTAGTCATGTAAACCGCCCCTTCAACATATATAAGGAGGGGCAGGGCTCCCAACAAGGGAGAGAAAAGAAGAAACAATCTTTAGGGCTAGACACAAAGAGCTGGTTTACCGGCGACTCCCTCGTGATGATAATGAGACCTAGCGACAAACAGCATGTAGGGTTATTACCGGATGATGTTTCCGGGGGCCCGAAGCTGTCTAAACCCTTGTCTTGTGTTGCGTCTCTCAATTCCAATCAACCCCTCTCAAGCTATCACATAAATGTGTTGGCCTCACGACCAAGTCCTCACACTAGGACATCTGCCGTGACAATTCCACGATAGGGTACAATAGTGATCCAGGAGTAGATCACTGGACAGCGGTCAAAATTATCCTTAGGTACCTAAAGAGGGCCAAGGAAATGTTTCTCGGTTATGGAGGTGATAAAGAGTTAGGTCGATGCAAGCTTTGACACCGATCTGGATGACTCTGACTCTTGATCTGGATACATATTGAAAGTGGGAGCCATTAGCTAGAGTAGCTCCATGCAGGCACTGTAGACATAGAAATTTGCAAAATACATACGGATCTGAATGTGGCAGGCCCGTTGACTAAAATTCTCTCACAAGCAAAACATGATCACACCTTAGTGCTCTTTGGGTGTTAATCACATAGCGATGTGAACTAGATTATTGACTCTAGTAATCCCTTTGGGTGTTGGTCACATACTCACATGGCGATGTGAACTATGGGTGTTAATCACATAAAGATGTGAACTATTGGTGTTAAATCACATGGCGATGTGAACTAGATTATTGACTCTAGTGCAAGTGCGAGACTGAAGGAAATATGCCCTAGAAGCAATAATAAAGTTGTTATTTTATATTTCCTTATATCATGATAATTTTTTATTATTCATGCTAGAATTGTATTAATCGGAAACTTGATACATGTGTGGATACATAGACAAAACACCGTGTCCCTAGTAAGACTCTACTAGACTAGCTCGTTAATCAAAGATGGTTAAGTTTCCTAACCATAGACATGTGTTGTCATTTGATAGACGGGATCACATCATTAGGAGAATGATGTGATGGACAAAACCCATCCGTTAGCTTAGCATAATGATCGTTAAGTTTTATTGCTATTGCTTTCTTCATGACTTACACATATTCCTTTGACTATGAGATTATGCAACTCCCGAATACCTGAGGAACACCTTGTGTGCTATCAAACATCACAACGTAACTGGGTGATTATAAAGATGCTCTACAGGTGTCTCCGAAGGTGTTTGTTGGGTTGGCATAGATCGAGATTAGGATTTGTCACTCCGAATATCGGAGAGGTATCTCCGGGCCCTCTTGGTAATGCACATCACTATAAGCCTTGCAAGCAATGTGACTAATTAGTTAGTTACAGGATGATGCATTACGAAACGAGTAAAGAGACTTGCCGGTAACGAGATTGAACTAGGTATGAGGATACCGATGATCGAATCTCGGGCAAGTAACATACCGATGACAAAGGGAATTACATATGTTGTCATTACGGTTTGACCGATAAAGATCTTTGTAGAATATGTAGGAACCAATATGAGCATCCAGGTTTCGCTATTGGTTATTGACCGGAGATGTGTCTCGGTTATGTCTACATAGTTCTCGAACCCGTAGGGTCCGCACGCTTAATGTTCGATGACAATAATGTATTATATCAGTTATGTGATTTGGTGACCGAATGTTGTTCGGAGTCCCGGATGATATCACGGACATGACGAGGCGAAATGGTCGAGAGGTAAAGATTCATATATTGGACGATGATATTCGGACACCGGACGTGTTCCGGGGGTACCGGGTGCATATCTGGCCACCGGAAGGGGTTCCGGGCATCCCACGGCAACTACATGGGCCTTAATGGGCCAAGAGGGGGACATACCAGCCCCTGAGGGGCTGGTGCGCCCCTCCCATATGGGCTGGCCAAATTGGAGTAGAAAAGGGGAAGGAGGAAAGGAAAAAGGGAACAGGATTTCCCCCTTCCCCCTCTTCCATTCCTACTCCGAATAGGAATAGGAAAGGGGGGAGGCCGAATTGGGAGGACCCCAAGTAGGATTCCTCCTACTTTGGGCGCCCCCTTGGCTGCCTCTCCTCCCCTCCAACGTATATATATATGAATGGGGAACACCGCAAGAGCACACACCAATAATTGTTAGCCGTGTGCGGCATCCCCCTCCACAGTTTACGCCTTCGGTCATATCTTCGTAGTGCTTAGGCGAAGCCCTGCGCGGATCACTTCACCATCACTGTCACCACGCCGTCATGCTGACGGAACTCTCCCTCAACACTTTGCTGGATCAAGAGTTCGAGGGACGTCATCGAGCTGAACATGTGCAGAACTCGGAGGTGTCGTACGTTCGGTGCTTGATCGGTCGGAACGAGAAGAAGTTCGACTACATCAACCGCGTTGTCAAATGCTTCCACTTTCGGTCTACAAGGGTACGTGGACACACTCTCCCCCTCTCGTTGATATGCATCTCCTAGATAGATCTTGCGTGAGCGTAGGAAATTTTTGGAATTGCATGCTATGTTCCCCAACGGTTATGCCAACTGAACCATGTTGACCTTCCCCAATCAACATATGCATTCGTGTGCTCTGCTCACATGACAGAAATATGTCTGATTCTCCCATTTGTTATAATTCTTTATCCCCGTTAGAAATTGATGGCCAGGGATCAAATGAGAAATGAATAGAATCTTGAAGAACAACTTCGAATATACCTTCCTCATTCTCAGGTAATTAAAAATAAAACCTATAGATAAAAGGAGACACAGGGTTCCTATCGGATCACTATATTCATCTGCCAGCCTCTGCATCCATCACAGACCCCAAATTGATTGACATAACTAGCCACAAAACGCACATGTCCTGCTGCCCAGAAATGAGGAACGTCAGAGAGCAGAATGTAGAGTATAACTCCAGCACTCCATATGCCATCATTGGCTCCATATCTCTGCTTCCGGACCTCCGGAGCCACATAATAGGCACTCTCAAAATATCCCTGAACTTCTCACCTGCATTCCCATTATATCCCATTTAATCTTAAGCACAACATGAGCTTAGTTGCCAGAATTTAATTAAGGTAGCACTACATACACAAATAGAAATTGTATAGACAACATGAACTAAGGGGAATAGTTAAGGTTTCTTCCCTTGTCCCTTCTCAGATAGTATGTTCAGTAAACCAATTAATTAGTTGCCGGGCTTGAAGAAGACAGAGAGGCTGAAATCAGTGGGCTTGAGAAACAAATATGTGTATAGTTGTCCAACAAATTGACTGAAACATGCAGGGCAATACATCATCAATGGTTTTCTCCTTGCTTCATATTAACCAACACACAGCGCAATATATCATCAATGAAATGAGATTTCAACAAAGGAAGGAAGCTACTTACTGAGTTTAAGGGGTTTTGACCCGGCATTGACTGAAACTGTTTCCGAGAAATTTGACCTACATCGAGATTGAACAATATACATAGTGTTCCCATGAGTAAACGCCAGCTCTAAAAAATTTCTAAACGAAGTCGGCGCGTCAAAGCCCTGAGATAAACAGATCCAATAAAAAACCTCCATACTTTAACAATTGTATGATCTAGCTGGGTGTGCAAATAGGTTTTAAAGAACCTGATCATAGGTACAATCTTGGACAATGTAAGTAGATATTCAGTCAAATTAAAAGTGTTGGGGAACGTAGTATTTCAAATAAAATCCTATGATCACGCAAGATCTATCTAGGGATGCATAGCAACAAGAGGGGAGGGTATATCTACGTACCCTCGTAGACCGAAAGCGGAAGCGTTAAGAAACGCGGTTGATGTAGTTGAACGTCTTCGCAATCCAACCAATCAAGTACCGAACGCACGGCACCTCCGCGATCTGCACACGTTCAGCTCGGTGACGTCCCTCGTACTCTTGATCTAGTTGAGCCCGAGGGAGAGTTTTGTCAGCACGGCGGTGTGTTGACGGTGATGATGAAGTTACCAGCGCAGGGCTTCGCCTAAGTACGACGACGATATGACCGAGGTGTGTATCTATGGAGGGGGGCACCTGATACATCTCCAATGTATCTATAATTTTTGATTGTTCCATGCTATTATATTATCAACCTTGGATGTTTTATATGCTATTTTATATGATTTTTGGGACTAGCCTATTAACTTAGAGCCTAGTGCCAGTTTTTGTTTTTTCCTTGTTTTTGAGTATCGCAGAAAAGGAAAACCAAACGGAGTCCAATTGACCTGAAATTTCATGGAGATCATTTTTGGACCAGAAGAAGCCCACAGAGTACCGGAGATGGGCTAGAAGAGACCCGAGGCCACCACAAGGGTGGGGGAACGCCCCCCTACCTTGTGGCCGCCTCAGGGACCCCCTGACTTGTTCCTGACTCCAACACCTCTTATATAACCCAAAACTTCCAGAAAGAAACCTAGATCGGGAGTTCCGCCGCCGCAAGCCTCTATAGCCACCGAAAACCAATCTAGACCCGTTCCGGCACCCTGTCGAAGGGGGGAATCCCTCTGCGGTGACCATCTTCATCATCTCGGCGCTCTCCATGACGAGGAGGGAGTAGTTCACCCTCGGGGCTGAGGGTATGTACCAGTAGCTATGTGTTTGGTCTCTCTCTCTCGTGTTCTTGATTTGGCACGATCTTGATGTATCGCGAGCTTTTCTATTATACTTGGATCTTATGATGTTTCTCCCCCTCTACTCTCTTGTGATGGATTGAGTTTTCCCTTTGAAGTTATCTTATCGGATTGAATCTTTAAGGATTTGAGAACACTTGATGTATGTCTTGCATGTGCTTATCTGTGATGACAATGGGATATCACGTGATCCACTTGATGTATGTTTTGGTAATCAACTTGCGAGTTCTGTGACCTCATGAACTTATGCATAGGGGTTGGCACACGTTTTCGTCTTGACTCTCCGGTAGAAACTTTGGGGCACTCTTTGAAGTTCTTTGTGTTTGTTGAATAGATGAATCTGAGATTGTGTGATGCATATCATATAATCATACCCACGGATACTTGAGGTGACATTGGAGTATCTAGGTGACATTGGGGTTTTGGTTGATTTGTGTCTTAAGGTGTTATTCTAGTATGAACTCTAGGATGGATTGAACGGAAAGAATAGCTTTGTGTTATTTTACTACAGACTCTTGAATAGATCGATCAGAAAGGATAACTTTGAGGTGATTTCGTACCCTACAATAATCTCTTTGTTTATTCTCCACTATTAGTGACTTTGGAGTGACTCTTTGTTGCATGTTGAGGATTATTATATGATCCAATTATGTTATTATTGTTGGGAGAACTTGCACTAGTGAAAGTATGAACCCTAGGCCTTGTTTCAACGCATTGCAATACCGTTTATGCTCACTTTTACCACTTTCTACCTTGCTGTTTTTATATTTTCAGATTACAAAAACCTATATCTACCATCCATATTGCACTTGTATCACCATCTCTTCGCCGAACTAGTGCACCTATACAATTTACCATTGTATTGGGTGTGTTGGGGACACAAGAGACTCTTTGTTATTTGGTTGCAGGGTTGTTTGAGAGAGACCATCTTCATCCTACGCCTCCCACGGATTGATAAACCTTAGGTCATCCACTTGAGGGAAATTTGCTACTGTCCTACAAACCTCTGCACTTGGAGGCCCAACAACGTCTACAAGAAGAAGGTTGTGTAGTAGACATCAGCACCGCACACTAAAACAATTGTCAACTTGTGTGTCTATGGGGTGCCCCTCCCCCGTATATAAAGGAGGGGAGGAGGGGGCGGCCGACCCTCATGGTGCGCCCCAAGGGGGATTCCTACTCCTACTAGGAGTAGGTTTCCTCCCTTTCCTAGTCCTAATAGGAGGGGGGAGGAAGGGGAAGAGGAGAAGAACGAAAGGGGGCCGACCCCCCTCCTAATTCGGATTGTGCTTAGGGGGCGCCCCCACCTCTTGGCCGCCTCCTCTCTCTTCCACTAAAGCCCATGGAGGCCCATTAAGCCCCCGGGGGGTTCCGGTAACCCCCCGGTACTCCGGTATATGCCCGAACTCATCCGAAACCATTCTGGTGTCCAAACATAACCTTCTAGTATATCAATCTTCATGTCTCGACCATTTCGAGACTCCTCGTCATGTCCATGATCACATCCGGGACTCCGAACTACCTCCAGTACATCAAAACACATATATTCATAATACCGATCGTCATCGAACGTTAAGCGTGCGGACCCTACGGGTTTGAGAACTATGTAGACAAGATCGAGACTCGTCTCCGTCCAATAACCAATAGCGGAACTTGGATGCTCATATTGGTTCCTACATATTCTACGAAGATCTTTACCGGTCAAACCACATAACAACATATGATGTTCCCTTTGTCATCGGTATGTTACTTGCCCGAGATTCGATCGTCGGTATCATCATACCTAGTTCAATATCGTTACCGGAAAGACTCTTTACTCGTTTCGTAATGCAACATCCCATAACTAACTCATTAGTCACATTGCTTGCAAGGCTTATAGTGATGTGCATTATCGAGAGGGCCCAGAGATACCTCTCCAACAATCGGAGTGACAAATCCTAATCTTGATCTATGCCAACTCAACAAACACCATCGGAGACACCTGTAGAGCATCTTTATAATCACCCAGTTACGTTGTGAATTTGATAGCACACTAAGTGTTGCTCCGGTATTCGGGAGTTGCATAATCTCATAGTCATAGGAACATGTATAAGTTATGGAGAAAGCAATAGCAATAAACTGAACGATCATAATGCTAAGCTAACGGATGGGTCAAGTCAATCACATCATTCTCTAATGATGTGATCCCGTTTATCAAATGAAAACTCATGTCTATGGTTAGGAAACTTAACCATCTTTGATTAACGAGCTAGCCAAGTAGAGGCATACTAGTGACACTCTGTTTGTCTATGTATTCACACATGTATCAAGTTTCCAGTTAATACAATTCTAGCATGAATAATAAACATTTATCGTGATATAAGGAAATATAAATAACAACTTTATTATTGCCTCTAGGGCATATTTCCTTCAGTCTCCCACTTGCACTAGAGTTAATAATCTAGATTACATTGTAATGATTCTAACACCCATGGAGTCTTGGTGATGATCATGTTTTGCTCGTGAGAGAGGCTTACTCAATGGGTCTGCAACATTCAGATCCATATGTACCTTGCAAATCTCTATGTCTCCCTTCTTGACTTGATCACGGATGGAATTGAAGCGTCTCTTGATGTGCTTGGTTCTCTTGTGAAATCTGAATTCCTTTGCCAAGGCAATTGCACCAGTATTGTCACAAAAGATTTTCATTGGACCCGATGCACTAGGTATGGCACCTAGATAGGATATGAACTCCTTCATCCAGACTCCTTCATTTGCTGCTTCCGAAGCAGCTATGTATTCCGCTTCACATGTAGATCCCGCCACAACGCTTTGCTTAGAACTGCACCAACTGGCAGCTCCACCATTCAAAAAATACGTATCCGTTTTGTGACTTAGAGTCATCCGGATCAGTGACAAAGCTTGCATCGACGTAACCGTTTACGATGAGCTCTTTGTCACCTCCATAAATGAGAAACATATACTTGGTCCTTTTCAGGTATTTCAAGATATTCTTGACCGTTGTCCAGTGATATACTCCTGGGTTACTTTGGTGCCTCCCTGGTAAACTAATAGCAAGGCACACATCAGGTCTGGTACATAGCATTGCATACATGATAGAACCTATGGCTGAAGCATATGCAATGACTTTCATTTTCTCTCTATCTTCTGCAGTGGTCGGGCATTGAGTCTGACTCAACTTCACACCTTGTAACATAGTCAAGAACCCTTTCTTTGCTTGATCCATTTTGAACTTCTTCAAATCTTTATCAAGGTATGTGTTGTGACGCCCCGAGACCGATGTGCCAGGTGTCTTCTAGTTATTCGATGTCTTTGTCATGTCTTTCCCTTGCGTGTTGCATCTTTGCATGTCATCATGTGCATTGCATCATTATGTTTTCAAAACTTGCATCCGTCCGGGTTCCCCCATTCTTTCCGTTGTCCGTTCTGAGCCCAGACACACTTGCACGCGCCCGCGGCACGTCTGAAATGTTATTTTATAAGTGGCCGGAAAATGTTCTCGGAATGGGTTGAAAGTTGGCATGCGGTCTTATTTTAGTGTAGGTAGAGCGCCTGCCAAATTTCATCGCGTTCGGAGTCCGTTTGACGCCCCAACGAATAACTGTAGCGACAATATAGCCGGTCAAACGTCGGACATTTTCGGTCTCCGGAAACAGACACCGGGCCTATCTCTCTCTCTTCTCTCCTCTCAGCCCGAGGCCTTCTGCACAACCCACAAGCTCCAACCTACCCCTCCTCGCATCCGGAGCCGTCGGATCGCGATCGGAGGCTCTGAAAACCCCCCCTAATCCCCCCAAACCCTAACCCTGCCTATAAAAGGAGACCCCCTCCCATTTCTGGACATTCCTTCCTCCCCTCCTTGTTTTCCATGCCCCCAACCCGCAGCCGCCACCTCCACCTTCCAGTCGCCGCACCCACCTCAATTTATGTGCCCGGCCAACCTCGTCACCGCCACTTGGCGCGCTGCCAATGGCCAGCCGCCGCCAGCGCCGGCGTCCCGACCAACCGGACACTGCCAAGTCACCTCTAGCCTCCTCCCACCTCCCCGCGGCCCTCTCGTCCCGCAGCAGGCCCGCCCTGGGCTAGATCTGGGCCCGAGACACCCGCACCACACCGCCGTCTCTGATCTGGATCGGGAGTCCACTCCTCCCGAGCTCCTCTATGCCTTCGCCCTCTACTCCGTCGCCCCGCATCGCCTCATCGGACCTGCAGCCACCGGCGAACTCTAGGCTAGCTTCGCACCCTCTCCTTCTCCTTCCTTCTTCCCCGGATCCTTGCTCTATCTCCTCTAACCACACCCATGGCCGCCATGCCCTGTAGGTCGCCATAGACCTCCGCCCGCGCTCGGATTCGTCGCCGGGAATGGTTTCCTCGAGGCCGGATCCATCCTCTCTGGTCCTGGCCGCCGCCTTCACCTGCCAGATCCTCCCTGTCCCCGCCGTCCGCCGATGTCCCGCCTCGCTGCAGTCTCGGCGCCGCCCCTGCCTCGCTTGTTCCAGTCGGGATCGAGGACCGGGACAAGCCCAGCCACCGCGTGGGCCTCTGTCGGATTTCGGGTTTCGGCAGACCCTTAAGGTTCGAACACTGGGGTGCGCACGGAGATCACGTCCTCAACCTCCCCGTCTCACAAAGATCTAAACTACTAAAGGAATCACACAAGAGACACAAGATTTATACTGGTTTGGGCCACCAGTGCGGTGTAATACCCTACTCCAGTGTGTGGTGGATGGATTGCCTCTTGGGGCTGATGATGATGGACAATACAGGGAAGAACTGCCTCGCAAGGGTCTGTTCTTGGCTGGGGCGATGAACTAAGGAGTTCAGTCGCCCTTCTCTCTCTCTCTCTCTCTCTCTGATTTCGATCCCCCCTACCATGTGGGTGGCTGGTCCTATTTATAGAGGCCCTGGTCCTCTTCCCAAATATTGAGCGGGAAGGGAGCCAACAATGGTGGGCTAATTTGAAGGGGGACAGCAAGTAGTCTTATCCTGACTAAAGGTGGTCTTCGCCTGCGAAAGACTCTGCGGTGACGCGGTGCTGGGCTCCATGGTGACCTCCGTCTTGTAGTCCGCTTGGTCCTGGTCTTGTTGCATCGAAATGGCAGCCTTTTCCTGATGCCTCGGTACTCCGCGGATGCGCTTGCCCCCTTTACACCAAAGAGGAAAGAAGGACACTTCGCGCGCTGGTGCCCGCCTGGCACCCTCGATCGCCATGGCTTGCGTCACTGGCACCTCGCGAGGCACCCCGCCTTGATATCTCCGTCTCCTCGCGAGCCAGCCTGAGGAGGCTGCGCCTGAGGATGCGCCATGTCGTCCGCCTCGTGAGGCTTGGCCCCTCGTGAGGGTCTTGAGTCTTGTGTTGGTGAAGATGGGCCATGTTGGGCCCCGACTTGAGCCACGCCGCAGGCCGCAGGCAGGCAAGTCTGGGGACCCCTGTTCCCAGAACGCCGACAGTAGCCCCCGGGCCCAAGGCGCGCACGGACTTGGCCGTGCCGAGAGGCAAAAGGGCAAGGGCGAAGCGCCGCGGGCCCTAACAGCCTGCGACCTTGGGCGCCGCGTGGTGGTTGATTGGACGTGGGCGACTCCACTGCCCCACGACGCCTTGGTGATCGTGCGAGTTGGGCAAGTCCCTGCATGCAGATCGTGTTATGATTACCTGCTATCATGGAGGCCGACGGTTGGCCTTCGCCGGCTATAAGTACGGCACCGCGCGTGCCCCTCCAATCCATCTCTTCTTGCTCTCTCATTCGCCTCAGTTCTTGCTCCGTCTTGGTTTGCTGGCTCCATCGAGGAGGTACTCGGCTGCGGAGAAGGGGAAGGCCCTCCAGGTTGGTCCTGCCTCTCCCCCGCCCAAGCATGGTCGTGGGCGCCATCAGAAGCATCCGGTGGCCGCCCCGGCCGCGTTCAGTGGCCATGGGGA
This sequence comes from Triticum monococcum, assembly GCA_034509565.1. Lineage (NCBI taxonomy): Eukaryota > Viridiplantae > Streptophyta > Magnoliopsida > Poales > Poaceae > Triticum > Triticum monococcum. Next base: position 577,351,834 of record CM067844.1, on the reverse strand, counting down.
CGGCTCCCAGTGCGGCGGCGGGCGAGCCGCCGTAGCCGAAGGACGCGCCTGGGTCACGCGTTCTCCCAGGCCGCGCTTTCGCGCTATGCAGGCGCTGCCGGAGTTCGTCGTCTGGTCGGCGGAGCCGACTCGCGCCCGGCTCCCGCTCCCTCGCTTCCTCCTTGGTGAACTCCCGGCCGGCGCTCCTGGTGGCCTCTGGCTCCAGGCGGAGGGCTGCTGCAGCAGGTCCTCGTGGGTCGCGCTGGAGGTCTCCGCCAGCGGGGGCTTTGCCTTCACTCGTGGCTGGCAGGCGTTCGCCCGCGCTCGCGGCCTAGAGCGTCGGTGCACTCTGCACTTCAGGTTCGATGGCGACGCCACCCTCTATGTGAGGGTGTTTGGGGAAGATGGTCGCCGCGCGGGGTGCTGACCTGAGGACGACGACCGCGTCCACGGGCCCTGCTCCGATGGCGATGGAGGAGATAGCGCCCGCGCGGATGGCGGCGTCCGCGACTCCCCAAGCTTCGTCAGCTCTTCCTCAAGCGACTCCTCTAGCGGTGGCAGCAGTCCTCCCCCGCGCCGTCGAGCTTGCTTGGGAGGTGGCGGTTCATCCGCCCGCCGTCGTGCCCCGGTGAAGCACGAGAGGGAGTCCGCCTGAGGCCCTGAGGCAGCCCGTGTCGCCTCCGCGGGCCAATGTGAGGGGGGGCTGCGCCGAGCTCGTCTTTTTCCTTTCTCTTTTGTTCCCTGTGTAAGACAGAACAACTGCATGGAGCCCCCTTGGGGCGTGTTGGGAAACATTGCCATTTTAGCTATTACCTTGACCTCATTTTTTGCACCTCTTGATTTCTCGCTTGTGCGTAGATAGTTTTCGACCCCTGCCGGGGGGTGGGGCGACCAACCCAGGCCCTGTGTGTGCGTTGCGGTGCCCGAGGGGCACGGACTAGAAGGGGTGCTCCTGTAATGTGCCAGGGTCGTGAAAACCTTCCTGCGGCTAGGGAAGAAACCCTCACGAGGATGTCTGAGCACCATCCCTCGCGAGGTTGTTTACGAGAGAAACCAAAGCGAGGAGCGAAAATCGATGAACCACAAATCAGCAACAGTGACAACTTCAATAAGACTCCAAATGCAAACAAACACGTCAACTGTGGAAAGCAAATGAAAAAGCCGCGTCCGGCACCTAATCTAGTCTTCGACGTCTTCTCACCAGCGCGGAGCTAAGTGTTGCCACTGGGCGTGGGAGGGAGCCCCAGGGCCTGAGGCCGGCGCTCCTGAGACTCCGGGGCATGTACAGCCCCACTCATTATTACGTGAGAGTGTCACGGGGCGGCGAGCTTCACAGGCATTGGCCTTGCTTCACAGGCTCCAGGCCTTTTCCAAAGCGATAGCTTCACAGGTGCTCGCCTTGCTTCACAGGCTCTGGGCCTTTTCAAAAAGAGATGATCTTCACAGGCACTCGCCTTGCTTCACAAGCTCTGGGCCTTTTCAAAAAGAGATGATCATCACAGGCACTCGCCTTGCTTCACAGGCTCTGGGCCTTTTTCCAAAGCAATGATCTTCACAGGCACTCGCCTTGCTTCACAGGCTCTGGGCCTTTTTCCAAAGCGATGATCTTCATAGGCACTCGCCTTGCTTCACAGGCGCTGGGCCTTTTTCCAAAGCAATGATCTTCACAGGCACTCGCCTTACTTCACAGGCTCTGGGCCTTTTTCCAAAGCGATGATCTTCACAGGCACTCGCCTTGCTTCATAGGCTCTGGACCTTTTTAGGGGTAGAACCTCCGGAGGTGCTGGATGTTCCACGCGTTTTGGACCGGCACTCCCTCCTGAGTCTCCAAGCACGCGGAGCCGGGCCTGGAAACATGAACAACCTTGAACGGGCCCTCCCACATGGGAGAGAGCTTGTGCAATCCCTCCCTGGAGAGGACCCGCCTGAGCACGAGGTCTCCTACCTCAAGGGTCCTGGGGCGGATGTTGCGGCAGTGGTACCGCCGCAGCGCTTGCTGATACCTCGCCGCTCGCAGCGCGGCCTCCCGGCGACGTTCCTCCCCCAACACGAGGTCCGTCCCCCGCATGGCGTCCTGCTGCGCCTCATCGAACGCCAGGACCCGCGCGGAGCGATGTCTGACCTCGTGAGGGAGGACTGCCTCCGCTCCGTAGACCAGGAAGAATGGGGTTTCTCCAGTCAGTTTGGTCGCGGTGGTGCGGATGGACCACAGCATGGACTGAAGCTCATCGTACCAACCTCAGCCACAGGCCTCCAGCTTCTTCTTGAACGTCCTGGTCTTGAGGCCCCTCAGGACCTCCGCGTTGGCTCGCTCGGCCTGGCCATTGCTTCGGGGGTGCGCCACTGAAGCGTAGCATATCTGCGTTCCAAGGTTAGCACAGTATGTTTTGAAGAGGTTACTGGTGAACTGCGAACCGTTGTCTGTGATGATGCGGTTCGGAACCCCGAACCAGCTCACGATGCCCCTGATGAACTTGACCGCGGAGCCCACGAGGATGGTGCGGACGGCCTCCACTTCAGCCCACTTGGTGAACTTGTCCACGGCGACGTAGAGGTAGCGGTAGCCCCCTGGCGCCCGAGGAAACGGGCCCAGGATGTCCAGCCCCCAGACTGCGAATGGCCACGAAAGGGGTATAGTCTGGAAGCCTCCCGCCGGCTGATGGATTTGCTTGGCGTGGAACTAGCAGGCCTCACAAGCTTTCACCAGTTTGACGGCGTCATTGAGTGCGGTGGGCCAATAAAACCCACTACAGAACGCCTTGCCGACGAGGGTCCGTGATGATGAATGATGTCCACAGTCTCCGCCGTGTATGTCTTCCAGCAGTTCCTTTCCTTGCTCCCTGGAGATGCAGCACAGGGATACATCGTTTGGTCGCTTCTGGTAGAGCTCTCCATCCTTGATGCAGTACGTCGTGGCCTACCGTGCCACACGCTCCGCTTCGTCCTCCTTCTCTGGCAAGGTCCCTTGTGTTAAGTAACTCCGGAGCTCCGTGATCCAGCATCCCTCCTAAGGTTCCATCGTCAGGAGTAGGCATGCTCCAGAGGCCGAGCCACAGACCGGGGTTCCTGAGGCAAGTGGCTGGGGGAGCTCCTCCCGAGGCTGAGCCGTGTTTGACAATGACGGCAAGGCTGAGGGCTTGAAGAGCCGCTCCTCGAAGACACCAGGCTCCTGAGGTAACCGCCTGGACGCCCGTTTGGCGATGTCGTCGGCCTCCTGATTGGTGCCACAGGGCACATGCTGCAACTCCAACCCCCAGAACTGCTTCTCCATCCGGCGGACCTCCGCAAGGTAGGCTTCCATGTGCTCATCTTTTGGCTTGTACACCTTGTTGGAGAAATTAACAAGGAGCTGCGAATCGCCCTTAATGGTGAGGCATTTCACCCCCAGGGCTGCCGCGGCCTTCAAACCCGCTATCAAACCTTCATACTCCGCTATGTTGTTGGAGACCCTTTCACCTTGCTGGAAACAAAGCTGTACGGCATAGTAGAGCTTGTCCTGAGTGGGCGATATAAGCACCGCCCCAGCCCCAGCACCATGTCTGGAGAACGCCCCGTCGAAGTGCATGACCCAGCCTTCTGGCGCCTCGCTCCCCGGGGAGAGGGACCGATCCTCGTCGGCATTGAGGCCTGGTGCCTCCATCCATTCTGCCACAAAATCCGCCAATGCTGCTCCTTTGATGACCCTGGTTGTGCTGAACTCGAGCTGAAACGCCTGCAGCTCTATGTTCCACTCAGCGACCCTTCCGGCTGAGTTTGGGCTCCTAAGCACTCTCTCCAGGGGGTATGACGAGACGACTTTGATGGGATGAGCCTGGAAGTAGTGACGCAGCTTGCGCGAAGCTACCAGTAGCGCGAGGAGGAGCTTCTGAGGCATTGGGTACCATGCCCTCGCATCCCATAGCACCTTGCTAACAAAGTAAACTGGGTGCTCGACAAGGCTGGGAGCATCTGGGGTTGCCGCGCCCTCGGGAGGTAAGGGTGCCTCACGGGGCGACGCGGCCTCGGGAGGTGGACCATCTAGTCGGGCGGCCTCTCCTGCCCCCGGTGCATTCCTCGGCAGTTGACCCTCCTCAGCTGCGGTTGTGGCTTCTGCAGGCTTTCCTTGTTCCCGTTTTGTCCTGCCTCGGGCTGCCCCTGCGGCCTTGACTTGGCGCTCCTCCCTAACCGCCACCAGGGCTGCGCTGGCGGAGTAGGGTGTGGCGGCGAGGTACAACAGCGGGGGCTCCTGAGGGCGCGGAGCCACCATGACTGGGGGACTGGTCAGGTACCTCTTGAGATCTTAAAACGCCTTATCTGCCTCTTCAGTCCATTCAAAGGGCCCCTTTTTCTTCATCAGCTGGAAGAAAGGCAGCGCTCGCTCCCCCAGTTTGGAGATGAAGCGCCCTAGCGTGGTCACGCGCCTAGTGAGCTTCTGCATTTCTCTGAGGGTCTTTGGTGGACTCATGTCTTCGACCGCCTTGACCTTCTCGGGGTTGGCCTCGATGCCACGATGGGACACGAGGAATCCCAAGAGCTTGCCCAAGGGGACGCCAAACACACATTTCTCCGGGTTGAGCCGTAGGTTTACTGCGTCGAGGCTTGCGAAGGTCTCCTCCAGGTCTTGTATCAGGGTCTTGGCCTCCCGAGATTTTACCACAATGTCATCAACGTAGGCTTCGACATTCTTTCCGAGCTGCTGGCCCAAGGTGATGTGCATCAGCCGCTGAAAGGTTGCCCCTGCGTTACGCAGCCCGAACGGCATGCATGTATAGCAGTATACCCCGCACGGGGTCAAGAAGGCGGTCTTCTCAACGTCTTCCACGGCCATCTTGATCTGGTGATACCCAGAGAAGGCGTCCAGGAAGCATAGCAGGTCGCACTCCACAGTGGAATCGACAATCTGGTCAATGCGGGGGAGCGGGAACGAATCTTGCGGGCATGCCTTGTTGAGGTTGGTGAAGTCGACACACATGCGTTCTTTCCCCCCTTCTTGGGCACAACGACAGGGTTGGCCAACCAATCCGGGTATCGGACCTCGCGAATGACCCCGGCGGCCTCTAGTTTGCGGGTCTCTTGGGCGATGAAAGCCTCCTTCTCCATGGACTGCCGCCTGGCCTTCTGCTTCACGGGGCGTACGTTTGGGCACACGTTGAGGTGATGCTCGATGACACTTCTGGGGATCCCCGCCAGCTGATCTGGCTCCCAAGCAAATACCTGAAGGAAATATGCCCTAGAGGCAATAATAAAGTTATTATTTATTTCCTTATATCATGATAAATGTTTATTATTCATGCTAGAATTGTATTAACCGGAAACATAATACATGTGTGAATACATAGACAAACAGAGTATCACTAGTATGCCTCTACTAGACTAGCTCGTTAATCAAAGATGGTTATGTTTCCTAACCATGAACAAAGAGTTGTTATTTGATTAATGAGGTCACATCATTAGTTGAATGATCTGATTGACATGACCCATTCCATTAGCTTAGCACCCGATCGTTTAGTATGTTGCTATTGCTTTCTTCATGACTTATACATGTTCCTATAACTATGAGATTATGCAACTCCCGTTTACCGGAGGAACACTTTGGGTACTACCAAACGTCACAACGTAACTGGGTGATTATAAAGGAGTACTACAGGTGTCTCCAATGGTATATGTTGGGTTGGCGTATTTCGAGATTAGGGTTTGTCACTCCGATTGTCGGAGAGGTATCTCTGGGCCCTCTCGGTAATGCACATCACATAAGCCTTGCAAGCACTGCAACTAATATGTTAGTTGTGAGATGATGTATTACGGAACGAGTAAAGAGACTTGCCAGTAACGAGATTGAACTAGGTATTGGATACCAACGATCGAATCTCGGGCAAGTAACATACCGATGACAAAGGGAACAACGTATGTTGTTATGCGGTCTGACCGATAAAGATCTTCGTAGAATATGTAGGAGCCAATATGGGCATCCAGGTCCCGCTATTGGTTATTGACCGGAGATGTGTCTCGGTCATGTCTACATTGTTCTCGAACCGTAGGGTCCGCACGCTTAACGTTACGATGACAGTTATTATGAGTTTATGCATTTTGATGTACCGAAGGTTGTTCGGAGTCCCGGATGAGATCACGAACATGATGAGGAGTCTCGAAATGGTCGAGACGTAAAGATTGATATATTGGAATCCTATGTTTGGACATAGGAAGTGTTCCGGGTGAAATCGGGATTTTACCGGAATACCGGGAGGGTTACCGGAACCCCCCGGGGAGACTAATGGGCCTATTGGGCCTTAGTGGAAAAGAGAAAAGGGGCAGCCCATAAGCTGGCCGGCGCCCCCCCCCCCTTTCCCAAGTCCTAGTAGGACTAGGAGAAGGGGCCGGCCCCCCCTCTTTCTCCTTTCCCCCCGAGAGTCCTAATTGGATTAGGATTGGAGGGAGGAGTCCTACTCCCGGTGGGAGTAGGACTCCCCTGCGCCTCCCTCTCCCTGGCCGGCCAGCCCCCCTTCCTCCAACCTTTATATACGGGGGCAGGGGACACCCCAAGACACACAAGTTGATCCTTGAGATCGTTCCTTAGCCGTGTGCGGTGCCCCCTGCCACCAAATTCCACCTCGATCATACCGTTACAGTGCTTAGGCGAAGCCCTGCATCGGTAGTACATCAAGATCGTCATCACGCCGTCGTGCTGACGGAACTCTTCCTCGAAGCTTTGCTGGATCGGAGCCCGAGGAACGTCATCAAGCTGAACGTGTGCTAAGAACTCGGAGGTGCCGGAGTAACGGTGCTTGGATCGGTCGGATCGGGAAGAAGACGTACGACTACTTCCTCTACGTTGTGTGATCGCTTCCGCAGTCGGTCTGCGTTGGTACGTAGACAACACTCTCCCCTCTCGTTGCTGTGCATCACCATGATCTTGCGTGTGCGTAGGAAAATTTTCGAAATTACTGTGTTCCCCAACAGTGGCATCCGAGCCAGGTTTTATGGTTTGATGTTATTTGCACGAGTAGAACACAAGTGAGTTGTGGGCGATACAAGTCATACTGCCTACCAGCATGTCATACTTTGGTTCTGCGGTATTGTTGGGTGAGACGATCCGGACCAACATTACGCGTACTCTTACGCGAGACCGGTTCCCTCGACGTGCTTTGAACATAGATGGCTTGCGGAAGACTGTCTCTCCAACTTTATTTGAACCAAGTGTGGCTACGCCCGGTCCTTGAGAAGGTTAAAACGGAGTCTATTTGACGAACTATTGTTGTGGTTTTGATGCGTAGGTGAGATGAGTTCTTACTTAAGCCCGTAGCAGCCACGTAAAACTTGCAACGACAAAGTAGAGGACGTCTAACTTGTTTTTGCAGGGCATGTTGTGATGTGATATGGTCAAGGCATGATGCTGATTTTATTGTATGAGATGATCATGTTTTGTAACCAAGTTATCGGCAACTGGCAGGAGCCATATGGTTGTCGCTTTATTGTATGCAATGCAATCGCGATGTAATGCTTTACTTTATTACTAAGCGGTAGTGATAGTCGTGGAAGCATAAGATTGGAGAGACGACAACGATGCTACGATGGAGATCAAGGTGTCGCGCCGGTGACGATGGAGATCATGACGGTGCTTCGGAGATGGAGATCACAAGCACAAGATGATGATGGCCATATCATATCACTTATATTGATTGCATGTGATGTTTATCCTTTTATGCATCTTATCTTTCTTTGATTGACGGTAGCATTATAAGATGATCTCTCACTAAATTATCAAGAAGTGTTCTCCCTGAGTATGCACCGTTGCCAAAGTTCGTCGTGCCCAGACACCACGTGATGATCGGGTGTGATAAGCTCTACGTCCAAATACAACGGGTGCAAAACAGTTGCACACGCAGAATACTCAGGTTATACTTGACGAGCCAAGCATATACAGATATGGCCTCGGAACACGGAGACCGAAAGGTCGAGCGTGAATCATATAGTAGATATGATCAACATAACGATGTTCACCATTGAAAACTACTCCATCTCACGTGATGATCGGTTATGGTTTAGTTTATTTGGATCACGTGATCACTTAGAGGATTAGAGGGATGTCTATCTAAGTGGGAGTTCTTAAGTAATATGATTAAATTGAATTTAAATTTATCATGAACTTAGTCCTGGTAGTATTTTGCAAATTGTGTTGTAGATCAATAGCTCGCGTCGTTGCTTCCCTGTGTTTATTTTTGATATGTTCCTAGAGAAAATTATGTTGAAAGATGTGAGTAGCAATGATGCGGATTGGATCCGTGATCAGAGGTTTATCCTCATTGCTGCACAGAAGAATTATGTCCTTGATGCACCGCTAGGTGACAGACCTATTGCAGGAGCAGATGCAGACATTATGAACGTTTGGCTAGCTCATCATGATGATTACTTGATAGTTTAGTGCACCATGCTTAATGGCTTAGAATCGGGACTTCAAAGACGTTTTGAACGTCATGGACCATATGAGATGTTCCAGGAGTTGAAGTTAATATTTCAAGCAAATACCCGAGTTGAGAGACATGAAGTCTCCAGCAAGTTCTATAGCTAAAAGATGGAGGAGAATCGCTCAACTAGTGAGCATGTGCTCAGATTGTCTGGGTACTACAATCGCTTGAATCAAGTGGGAGTTAATCTTCCAGATAAGATAGTGATTGACAGAATTCTCTAGTCATCATCACTAAGTTAGTAGAACTTCGTGATGAACTATAATATGCAAGGGATAACGGAAACAACTCCCAAGCTCTTCGTGATGCAGAAATCAACGAAGGTAGAAATCAAGAAAAACATCAAGTGTTGATGGTTGACAAGACCACTAGTTTCAAGAAAAGGGCAAAGGGAAGAAGGGGAACTTCAAAAGAACGGCAAGCAAGTTGCTGCTCAAGTGAAGAAGCCCAAATCTGGACCTAAGCCTGAGACTGAGTGCTTCTACTGCAAAGGGACTGGTCACTGGAAGCGGAACTACCCCAAGTAATTGGCGGATAAGAAGGATGGCTAAGTGAACATAAGTATATTTGATATACATGTTATTGATGTGTACCTTACTAGTGTTTATAGCAAACCCTTAGTATTTGATACTAGTTCAGTTGCTAAAGATTAGTAACTCGAAACGGGAGTTGCAGAATAAACAGAGACTAGTTAAGGGTGAAGTGACGATGTGTGTTGGAAGTAGTTCCAAGATTGATATGATCATCATCGCACACTCCCTATAATTTCGGGATTAGTGTTGAACCTAAATAAGTGTTATTTGGTTTTTGCGTTGAGCATGAATATGATTTGATCATGTTTATTGCAATACGGTTATTCATTAAAGTCAGAGAATAATTGTTGTTCTGTTTACATGAATAAAACCTTCGATGGTCATACACCCAATGAAACAAGTTCGTTGGATCTCGATCGTAGTGATACACATATTGAAACCAAAAGATGCAAAGTTAATAATGATAGCGCAACTTATTTGTGGCACTTCCGTTTAGGTCATATTGGTATAAAGCGCATGAAGAAACTCCATGCTGATGGGCTTTCGGAATCACTTGATTATGAATCACTTGATGCTTGCGAACCATGCCTTTTGGGCAAGATGACTAAAACGCCGTTCTTCGGAACAATGGAGCGAGCAACAGATTTGTTGGAAATCATACATACTGATGTATGTGGTCCGATGAATATTGAGGCTCGTGACAGGTATCATTATTTTCTGATCTTCACAGATGATTTGAGCAGATATGAGTACATCTACTTAATGAAACATAAGTCTGAAACATTTGAAAAGTTCAAAGAATTTCAGAGTGAAGTGGAAAATCATCGTGACAAGAAAATAAAAGTTTCTACGATATGATCGCAGAGGTAAAATATTTGAGTTACGAGTTTGGTCTTCAATTGAAACAATGTGGAATAGTTTCACAAAATCATGCCATATGGAACACCACAGCATAATGGTGTGTCCTAACGTCATAACCGTACTTTATTGGATATGGTGCAATCTATGATGTATCTTACCGATCTACCACTATCGTTTTGGGGTTATGCATTAGAGACAGCTGCATTCACGTTAAATAGGGCACCATCAAAATCCATTGAGACGACACCTTATGAACTATGGTTTGGCAAGAAACCAAAGTTGTCGTTTCTTAAAGTTTGGGGTTGCGATGCTTATATGAAAAAGTTTCATCCTGATAAGCTCAAAACTCAAATCGGAGAAGTGCATCTTCATAGGATATCCAAAGGAAACTGTTGGATACACCTTCTACCACAGATCCGAAGGCAAGACTTTTGTTGCTAAATTCGGAAACTTTCTGGAGAAGGAGTTTCTCTCGAAAGAAGTAAGTGGGAGGAAAGTAGAACTTGACAAGGTAACTGTACCTGCTCCCTTGTTGGAAAGTAGCACATCACAGAAAACTGTTTCTGTGACACCTACACCAGTTAGTGAGAAAGCTAATGATGATGATCATGAAACTTCAGAACAAGATACTACTGAACCTCGTAGATCAACCAGAGTAAGATCCGCGCCAGAGTGGTACGGTAATCCTTTTCTGGAAGTCATGCTACTAGATCATGATGAACCTACGAACTATGAAGAAGCTATGGTGAGCCCAGATTCCGCAAAGTGGCTTGAAGCCATGAATTCTGAGATATGATCCATGTATGAGAACAAAGTATGGACTTTGGTTGACTTGCCTGATGATCGGCAAGCAATTGAGAATAAATGGATCTTCAAGAGGAAGACGGACGTTGATAGTAGTGTTACTATCTACAAAGCTAGAATTGTCGCAAAAGGTTTTCGACAAGTTCAAGGTGTTGACTACGATGAGAGCTTCTCACTCGTATCTATGCTCGAGTCTGTCCAAATCATGTTAGCAATTGCCGTATTTTATGAAATCTGGCAAATGGATAAACAAAACTGCATTCCTTAATGGATTTGCTAAAGAAGAGTTGTATACGATGCAACTAGAAGGTTTTGTCGATCCTAAAGGTGTTAACTAAATATGCAAGCTCCAGCGATCTATCTGTGGACTGGTGCAAGCATCTCGGAGTTGGAATATACGCTTTGATAAGTTGATCAAAGCATATAGATTTATACAGACTTGCGGTGAAGCATGTATTTACAAGAAAGTGAGTGGGAGCACTACAGCATTTCTGATAAGTATATGTGAATGACATATTGTTGATCGGAAATAATGTAGAATTATTCTGTAAAGCATAAAGGAGTGTTTGAAAGGAGTTTTTCAAATAGACTTCGGTGAAGCTGCTTACATATTGAGCTTCAAGATCTATAGAGATAGATCAAGACGCTTGATAAGTTTTTCAATAAGTACATACCTTGACAAGATTTTGAAGTAGTTCAAAATGGAACAGTCAAAGAAAAAGTTTCTTGCCTGTGTTACAAGGTGTGAAGTTGAGTAAAGACTCAAAGCCCGACCACGGCAGAAGATAGAAAGAGAATGAAAGTCATTCCCTATGCCTCATTCATAGGTTCTATAAAGTATGCCATGCTGTATACCAGATTATTGTATACCCTGCACTGATTTGGCAAGGGAGTACAATAGTGATCTAGGAGTAGATCACTGGACAGCGGTCAGAATTATCCTTAGTGAAATAAGGATATGTTTCTCGATTATGGACGTGATAAAAAGGTTCGTCGTAAAGAGTTACGCCGATGCAAGTTTTGACACTAATCTAGATGACTCTAAGTCTCGGTCTAGATACATATTGAAAGTGGGAGCAATTAGCTAGAGTAGCTCCGTGCAGAGCATTATAGACAAAGAATTTTGCAAAATACTTACGAATCTGAATGTGACAGACCCGTTGACTAAAATTATCTCACAAGCAAAACATGATCACACCTTAGTACTCTTTGGGTATTAATCACATAGAGATGTGAACTAGATTACTAACTCTAGTAAACCCTTTGAGTGTTGGTCACATAACGATGTGAACTATGGGTGTTAATCACATGGTGATGTGAACTATTGCTGCTAAATCACATGGCGATGTGAAACTAGATTATTGACTCTAGTGCAAGTGGGAGACTGAAGGAAATATGCCCTAGAGGCAATAATAAAGTTATTATTTATTTCCTTATATCATGATAAATGTTTATTATTCATGCTAGAATTGTATTAACCGGAAACATAATACATGTGTGAATACATAGACAAACAGAGTGTCACTAGTATGCCTCTACTAGACTAGCTCGTTAATCAAAGATGGTTATGTTTCCTAACCATGAACAAAGAGTTGTTATTTGATTAACGAGGTCACATCATTAGTTGAATGATCTGATTGACATGACCCATTCCATTAGCTTAGCACCCGATCGTTTAGTATGTTGCTATTGCTTTCTTCATGACTTATACATGTTCCTATAACTATGAGATTATGCAACTCCCGTTTACCGGAGGAACACTTTGGGTACTACCAAACGTCACAACGTAACTGGGTGATTATAAAGGAGTACTACAGGTGTCTCCAATGGTATATGTTGGGTTGGCGTATTTCGAGATTAGGGTTTGTCACTCCGATTGTCGGAGAGGTATCTCTGGGCCCTCTCGGTAATGCACATCACATAAGCCTTGCAAGCACTGCAACTAATATGTTAGTTGTGAGATGATGTATTACGGAACGAGTAAAGAGACTTGCCAGTAACGAGATTGAACTAGGTATTGGATACCGACGATCGAATCTCGGGCAAGTAACATACCGATGACAAAGGGAACAACGTATGTTGTTATGCGGTCTGACCGATAAAGATCTTCGTAGAATATGTAGGAGCCAATATGGGCATCCAGGTCCCGCTATTGGTTATTGACCGGAGACGTGTCTCGGTCATGTCTACATTGTTCTCGAACCGTAGGGTCCGCACGCTTAACGTTACGATGACAGTTATTATGAGTTTATGCATTTTGATGTACCGAAGGTTGTTCGGAGTCCCGGATGAGATCACGGACATGACGAGGAGTCTCGAAATGGTCGAGACGTAAAGATTGATATACTGGAAGCCTATGTTTGGACATAGGAAGTGTTCCGGGTGAAATCGGGATTTTACCGGAATACCGGGAGGGTTACCGGAACCCCCCGGGGAGACTAATGGGCCTATTGGGCCTTAGTGGAAAAAGAGAAAAGGGGCAGCCCATAAGCTGGCCGGCGCCCCCCCCCCCCTTTTCCCAAGTCCTAGTAGGACTAGGAGAAGGGGCTGGCCCCCCCTCTTTCTCCTTTCCCCCCCGAGAGTCCTAATTGGATTAGGATTGGAGGGAGGAGTCCTACTCCCGGTGGGAGTAGGACTCCCCTGCGCCTCCCTCTCCCTGGCCGGCCGGCCCCCCTTCCTCCAACCTTTATATACGGGGGCAGGGGACACCCCAAGACACACAAGTTGATCCTTGAGATCGTTCCTTAGCCGTGTGCGGTGCCCCCTGCCACCAAATTCCACCTCGATCATACCGTTACAGTGCTTAGGCGAAGCCCTGCGTCGGTAGTACATCAAGATCGTCATCACGCCGTCGTGCTGACGGAACTCTTCCTCGACGCTTTGCTGGATCGGAGCCCGAGGAACATCATCAAGCTGAACGTGTGCTAAGAACTCGGAGGTGCCGGAGTAACGGTGCTTGGATCGGTCGGATCGGGAAGAAGACGTACGACTACTTCCTCTACGTTGTGTGATCGCTTCCGCAGTCGGTCTGCGTTGGTACGTAGACAACACTCTCCCCTCTCGTTGCTGTGCATCACCATGATCTTGCGTGTGCGTAGGAAAATTTTCGAAATTACTGCGTTCCCCAACAATACCTTCTTATTCGAGCGCAGGAACTTGACCAAGGCCTCCTCCTGCTCGGGCTCTAGGTTGGCGCCTATGGTGAAAGTGGCACCGAAGGACCCGTCCTCGTCGACGGGTATCTGCTTGGTTTCTGCTTTGTCCTGGGTGAACAACTACTTCTTCTTGGTGGGCGCAGCCCCCTTGGGCTCAGGGGTCTCCGCGTCAACGGGCCGTGCCGGTGCCGCCGTTTTGAAGGCGAGCTTGAGTACTTGCAGGGCGTCCCCGGTGTCCCCGTGCACGGCGAGGGTGCCGCTGCTCCCGGGCATCTTCATGAGGTTGTACGTCGGGTGCGTGTGTAGCGACCCGACCCGAATGGATCAAGTCTACTGTGCTCCGGTGTCATCCCTGGATCAGTAATGCTGACACCACACAGTACTTCGAAGGATTTATAGCAGAGTAGCAATCACACACTTATTACAACGATGTCTCAAAAGAGAAATTATTACAATAAATATGGCTTAAGGCCATCTAAGATCGATAACAGCGGAAGACTCGGAAGATAAATGGGTCCATCAACTCCAACGGCATCACTGAGTATAGAACCACGACCTAAAAGCACCTTAATCATCGTCTGAAAAGTCTGCAACATTAACGTTGCAGCCCGAAACGGGTCAGCACATGGAATATGCTAGCAATGTAACACATAGAGAGTAATGGAATGAAACAGCTATACTATATGCATATTTGGATGGTGGAAAGCTCTATGGTTACTATTTTGCGTAAAGCCAGTTTTTCCCTACTGCAAAGGAATAAATTTTATTTAACTATCATGGTGGTTGAACATCAAGAATGGTTGACAGCATTCCGATCCCAATTAAGTGAACAATTAAAACCCAACAATATTAATTAGAAGTAACATGATGAGATTCACATGATATTCAAGTACTAGATACTCAAGATGTCCATAACCGGGGACACGGCTAATCATGATTAGTTTATTACACTCTGCAGAGGTTTGCGCACTTTTCCCCACAAGACTCGATCGCCTCCGTTGGATTTCTCGCACTACTGGTGTTTGAGAAACGGATGACCGAGACACAGTCTTTCAGAAGCGCTAGCACCTTACGATGGATAGACCGGTACACCTACTTTCCCCTACATCTGCTAGTCTACCCTGTAAGAGTTCGCACGACTTAGTCAACTATGCCAGAGCCCATATTGGCTTGTGGCTGCACACGGAAGTTTCTAGCATGAAAGATCTTATGATCCCTTTGAGCCTGGGTGGCGGTCCAAAAGAAAACAGGCAAGTCCTGATAGACATCAGGTGCCTCAATCCACCCAGATGTGTGTTTAAGTTGCCACCTTAGATAAACCATTAAAATTATCAATCTCACATCTGTCATGGATATCACTCACCCAATCCATGTCTACTAGCATAGCATGGCATAATAAGCAAACGTAGAAGTAACTCCCAAAGGTTTCATAATAAACAGCTAATAGGTACTACCTCATCTACTTCCCATCCCACAATTTAATTAGATCCTAATCATGCAATGTGTGAGGATTGGTCTAATGCAATAAAACTAGGTTGTAGAAAAGGTATGATCAAAGTGTTACTTGCCTTGCTGATGATCCACGAGTCCTAGAGATTCGAAGTAACAGGCGACGCAATCCGGGTAATCTATCGCAGACAAACAACAAGCATACAATAAGTACTCATCTAATGCACAGGTAAAACTCGAACAAAAGATCGAACCAGATAGTTCAACTTAAGAACTCTGGTTGCAAAGAGAGAAAGAACCAAACAAAGCAACGGAAAACAAACGGCGGAAGAAAACAACTCGGTTCTAGCAAGTTGAAACTAGGTCAAGTTTTACATTAGCAAAAACTTAGTTAAAGTTGATTAGTCAGAACGGCGGTTTCGAAACGAAACTCCAGGCGCTTGAATCACCTGATTCCGATAAACGAGCGAGAAGATAAACTAGAACGAAGATCAGATCTGAGATCGCGATCGCGGAATAAATCCGACGAAGAGAAAAAGGAAGAACAGTTAAACGAACGGACGTTCGTTAACCGGGGAATAATCCGGTGATCACGTTCGTTAGGACGAACGGTCCGGCGAACGGCCTCTAGGCAACTACACCGGAAAAGAAAACGAAACCGATCTAGGGTTTCGAAAGAAAACCGAAACAAAGATCCAAAAGAAAACAAATCGGAAGAAAAGAAAAGACCAAGAACGGTTTATAAGAAAAACCGACCCAAGGGGAGAAAAGAGACTCGGCGCGGGGCTACCTCCGGCGAGGCTCCGGCGAACGGCTCCGGCGTAGGGCGGCGGCGGCGGCGACGCAGGGCGGCGGCGGCGCTATATGGCGGCGGCAGCGCGGGCAAAGGGCGGCGGCAGCGCGGGCAGAGGGCGGCGCGGGGTGAGGCGCGGTTTGGTGTGGGGTTTAGAGGGGTGGTGTTGGTATTTATATAGGTGAGGGGAGAGGAGACTTAGGGGAGTGGGCAAGAAAAAAGAGGGGAAACGGAGTCCTAGTAGGACTCCTACTTGGGCGGCGGCGGCGGCCTTGCACAGGCGCGCGGCGCGCGGGAGCCTGGCCCGGCCGGCTGCTGGGCCTTGGCCCAGGGGCGCGGCGGAAAATATTTTTTTTAGAAAAAAAGGTTTCACGCGCAGAAAAACACAGAAAATAAAATCTAAACGAACTCCAAAACTCCCAAAGTAAATTTTCCCCGACTCCTAAAAATGAGTCGAACAAAATGAACTTTTCTCGGGACCTAGAATGCAAGATTTGAAAACACGCATTTTTCCCTATCCAAATAAAAGGCAAATAAACTCCGACAAATCCAATGACCCTCTTTTCAAAATTTGAGGAAGCTCAAATATGAAAATGATGAAATCTCCAACTCTCTCCGAGGGTCCTTGAGTTGCGTGAAATTTCTAGGATCGACCAAAATGCAAGAAAATATGATATGCATGATGATCTAGTGTATAAAATTCCAAATTGAAAATTTGGGATGTTACAAACCTACCCCCCTTAAGATGAATCTCGCCCTCGAGATTCGGGTTGGCTAGAAAATAGGTGAGGGTGGTCCTTGAGCAAATCTTCTTCTCTCTCCCAGGTGGCTTCATCCTCTGAGTGGTGGTTCCACTGAACTTTGCAAAACTTGATAACCTTGCTGCGTGTAACTCTGCTGGCAAACTCGAGAATCTTGACTGGTTTCTCCTCATACGTTAAGTCGTCCTTCAACTGAATCGCTTCAAGCGGCACTGTATCTCTTAACGGTACCTCCGCCATCTCGGCGTGACATTTCTTCAGCTGAGAAACATGGAATACATCATGAACTCCTGACAGTCCCTCTGGTAATTCCAACTTATACGCGACCTCTCCCATACGTTGCAAGATCTTATATGGTCCAACGAAACGCGGTGCTAATTTTCCCTTAACTCCAAAGCGCTTAACTCCTCGAAGTGGGGATACTCGGAGATACACCCTGTCTCCGGTTTCGTAAACTGTCTCCTTGCGTTTAGAATCTGCGTAGCTCTTCTGCCTGGACTGGGCTACCTTGAGCCTATCACGTATCAACTTAACTTTCCGTTCAGACTCCTTAATCAAATCTGGTCCAAAGAATTGACGGTCTCCAACTTTGTCCCATGACAACAGTGTCCTGCACCTCCTTTCGTATAAAGCTTCGAAAGGTGCCATCTTCAAACTGGTTTGGTAACTGTTGTTATAGGAAAGCTCCGCATACGGCAAGTTATCGTCCCAACTAGATCCATAATCTAGTGCACAGGCTCTCAGCATATCTTCCAAAATCTGATTGACTCTCTCAGTCTGTCCATCTGTCTGCGGATGAAAAGCGGTGCTGAACTCTAGCCTGGTTCCCAATGTTTCATGCAACTGATTCCAAAACTTTGAGGTAAATTGGGTTCCTTTGTCTGATACAATACTCCTCGGAACTCCATGCAAACAAATGATCCTAGTCATGTATATCTTTGCCAACTTAGCACTGGTGTAAGTGGTCTTAACTGGAATGAAATGTGCTACCTTCGTCAAACGATCAACTACTACCCATATCGAGTCATATCCTGCCTTCGTCCTGGGTAGTCCTGTGATAAAATCCATGCCTATCTTATCCCACTTCCATTCGGGTATCGGCAATGGTTGCAACAATCCGGCTGGCTTCTGATGTTCAGCCTTCACTCTATGACATACGTCACAAACTGCTACATAGGCTGCAATATCCTTCTTCATTCCGGTCCACCAGAATGTCTCCTTCAAATCCAAATACATCTTGGTATTTCCTGGGTGAATTGAATAGGGTGAATCATGTGCCTCTTGCAGAATTAACTTCCTGATCTTCGGGTCATTGGGCACATAAACACGGTCCTCAAACCATATGGTATCGTGCTCATCCTCATGAAATCCCTTCGCTTTTCCTTTGCTTAGTTTCTCCTTTATAGAAGCAATCTCCTTGTCAGATTTCTGAGCCTCTCTGATTTTATCCATCAATGTTGACTGAATCTCCAATGCTGCCACATAGCCTTTCGGAACTATCTCTAAACTTAGTTCACAAAGGTTTTCTGCTAACTCCTTGGGTATACCTCCCGTCATCAACGTATTTACATGGCTCTTACGGCTCAATGCGTCTGCTAGTACATTAGCTTTACCGGGATGGTAATGCAATCTCATATCATAATCTTTGATGAGCTCCAACCATCTCCTTTGTCTGAGATTCAACTCCTTCTGCATGAAAATGTACTTCAAACTCTTGTGATCCGTGTACACCTCACAATGATTTCCAATGAGGAAATGTCTCCATGTCTTCAATGCATGCACTACGGCTGCTAACTCCAAATCATGTGTGGCATAATTCAACTCATGAGGCTTCAGTTGTCGTGAAGCATATGAAACAACTCTCCCTTCCTGCATAAGCACTGCTCCAAGTCCTCGACGTGAAGCGTCGCAATACACCTCATAATCTTTGGTCTGATCTGGCAAAATCAACACCGGTGAGGTAACCAATCGTTTCTTCAACTCCTGGAAGCTAGCCTCACACTCCTCAGTCCAATTGAACTTGGTATCCTTCTTCAACAATTCCGTCATAGGCTTCGCAATCTTTGAAAAGTTCTCAATGAATCTCCGGTAGTATCCTGTGAGTCCAAGAAAACTCCGGATCTCTCCAACTATCGTTGGTGCTTCCCATTCGGTTACGGTCTCAACCTTTGCAGGGTCAACTGTTATCCCTTCTCCGGATATAACGTGTCCAAGAAATCCAACTTCCTTCAACCAAAACTCACATTTGCTAAATTTGGCATATAACTGATGTTCCCTTAGTTTCTCCAAAACCAAACGCAAATGTTCCTTATGCTCTTCTTCATTCTTTGAATAAACCAGGATATCATCAATGAACACTACGACAAACTTATCCAAAAACTCCATAAACACTTTGTTCATCAGGTTCATAAAATAGGCAGGTGCATTAGTCAATCCAAATGACATAATGGTATGCTCATACAGTCCATATCTTCTGGTGAATGCTGTCTTAGGTATGTCCTGCTCTCGGATCTTCAACTGGTGGTACCCTGATCGCACATCAATCTTGGAAAACACTTTAGCTCCTTGCAAACAATCAAACAGATCATTAATCATTGGCAGTTGGTACTTGTTCTTGATGGTTACCTCGTTCAATCCACGGTAATCAACAACCATCCGTAATGATCCATCCTTCTTCTCCACTAGAAGTACGGGTGATCCCCAACGCGAAGAACTTGGGCATATGTAACCTTTCTCCAGTAACTCCTTAATCTGATTCTTAATTTCTACCAAATCCTTTGCTGGCATCCGGTATGGTCTCTTTGATATTGGGCCTATACCTGGCAATAACTCAATCAAAAACTCAATGTCTCTATCCGGTGGCATGCCTGGCAACTCTTCTGGAAATACATCAGGAAAATCCTTTACCACTGGTACTTCCTCCTGCACAACTCCTGTTAGGCAATTTACTTGTGTCCTATTTGGCACATGCCGGGATACATACTTGATCCTTCTTCCTTCCGACGTTGTAAGCAAAATTGACTTACTAGCACAATCTATGTTTCCTCCATACATCGACAACCAATCCATACCGAGAATTACATCCAGTCCTTGGGATTCCAGAATAATTAAATCTGTTGGGAAAACATACCTTCCTATACTTAATGGCACTTGAAAACATCCTTGACTGGCCATGTATTCTGCTCCTGGCGAACTTACTAGCATAGGTGTTTTAAGGATCCTAGTGGGCAGGCTATATTTTTCCACAAATCCCCTTGATATGTATGAGTGTGATGTACCAGTATCGAAAAGAACGAGTGCGGTAAATGACTTAACCAAAAACTTACCGATTACTGCATCAAGCTGATCTTCAACCTCCTCCATGTTAACGTGGTTCACCTGTCCCCTATTGAAAGGGTTCGGCTTCTTCCCTGAGCTTCCATTGTCATTTCCATTCTGGCCTTCAGGACATTCATTGGCATAATGTCCGGTCTTGGAACACTTGAAACAGGTGACTTGACTCAGGTCTCTCTTGGTTGGGGTTGATGGGGTGGTACGGTTCTGGCCGTTGCTTCCTCCATTCCCATTACCATTCTTGTGGCCATTGTGGTTGTGCGAACTACCTCCTCCATGGGTATGCTGAAACTGAAATCCTGATTTAGGGGTAAAACGGGGCTTCTGCTGGGCTCCAGAGTTATACTTACCCTGTCCATACTTCCTCTTGCGGTTCTCAATTTGCTGTTGCTTCCCTTCAATCATGATGGCACGATCTACCAACTCCTGGTAGTTGTTGAAACTTGCTACCATCAACTGCATGCTTAACTCATCATTCAATCCTTCCAGAAACTTCTCCTGCTTAGTTGCATCCGTAGCAACGTCATCTGGGGCATAACGGGCTAACCTACTGAAGTCGTCAACATACTGGCCAACTGTCCTTCCTCCTTGGCGTAAGTTGCGAAACTCACGCTTCTTCATGGCCATAGCTCCTGCTGAAACATGGGCAGTGCGGAAAGCTTGCTGAAACTGATCCCATGTGACAGTGTCAACTAGGAAGGTGGCTGTGAAATTCTCCCACCATGCTGCTGCGGGTCCTTCAAGATGATGTGCGGCAAACTTCACTTTCTCACCATCTGTGCATCCTGCAGTGGTCAACTCCCTTCCTATCTTGCGGAGCCAATCGTCTGCTACTATCGGCTCGGTGCTACTAGAAAACACCGGCGGATTCAGCCTAAGGAAACGGGCTAAGTGGTTAACAGGTGGCGGTGGCGGTGGTGGGTTGTTGTTGTTGTTGTTGTTGTTGTTGTTGTTGTTGTTGTTGTTGTTCTGCTGATTCTGAACTAACATCTGCATCAATTGATTCTGCTGTTGGATCAACTGAGTGAGCTCCGGTGGAAATCCATTGTCACATCTCGGAGGCATCTGAGGGTTTAGAAAAGATGAGAAATAAGAATAGAGTGAGATCTAAAGAGAAAACACTACCCCAATGCACATGAGCAAATTCACACAAAATCACTTCATTCAATTCAAACAAGGGCTTACAATCGATCTAGCTATCGCAAAAGTGCTCGAACTATAGTGTATACATGGGGGAATACTACTAATATTTGGTGGTCATCTAGAAATTTGAACCGGTGGAAGACTCCATGATGTCTGCTCCAGCTTCGTCTTCAAAATCGGTTCACTTGGATCCGAATCGGTGTCGTCGATGATGATGTAGTTGTCCGGACATGCGACGTACATGTCTTCCTTCCTGGATGCTAACTCCCTCTTGAGTTCTTCAATCTCTTGCTTAAGATCGACGTTGTGTCTTGCTAGAGCTACGATCTCGTCCATGTAGTCCTTGCGTGTAGCCTTCAGTTCTCCTTCTAGCTCGATGATCCTAGCCTTCGCATTCTTCAACTCTATCATATCATTGCACATCTGGTTCTCATGGCGTCGAATGTGCTGGTTTAACTCCTGAATAAAAGCTGCAATGGATCTATCCTTCTTGGTGCTAACTAACTCCCATTGTTCATCTCGGCGTCCGCAAATCTGGTAGATAGTGTCCTTGAGGTCTTCTTGATAAACTTCTCCAATGCGTCCTATGGTGATATGGGCTGCCATGCTCTTTCCCAGACTCCAGGTTGGTGCATTGAAAATACTATCTATGCGCTTCGTGATTGGTGCGAATGTCCTTCCCAGAACGTGAGCTTGAATCTTCCAGCGCTCCTCTTCAGGCAGAGTGGCGTTGAAGGTTCCCATGAAACATGGTAACCAATGTTTAGGTACTTGGTGATTTCCTTCAAGTGAAATCCAAAAGTTGTGCCTTCATCCGGTTGGGCGTACTTGATCTTCGCGTCCTTCATCCTAAAGAGTAGAAAAGATGAGGAGTTAGAAAATGAGGAGAGAATAGTGATCTATGGCTTTAACTTAGTGGTCGTGTCCTACAGTCAGCGTGTGCTCTGATACCATCTCTGTAGCGACCCGACCCCAATGGATCAAGTCTACTGTGCTCCGGTGTCATCCCTGGATCAGTAATGCTGACACCACATAGTACTTCGAAGGATTTATAGCAGAGTAGCAATCACACACTTATTACAACGATGTCTGAAAAGAGAACTTATTACAATAAATATGGCTTAAGGCCATCTAAGATCGTTAACAGCAGAAGACTCGGAAGATAAATGGGTCCATCAACTCCAACGGCATCACTGAGTATAGAACCACGACCTAAAAGCACCTTAATCGTCGTCTGAAAAGTCTGCAACATTAACGTTGCAGCCTGAAACGGGTCAGCACATGGAATATGCTGGCAATGTAACACATAGAGAGTAATGGAATGAAACAGCTATACTATATGCATATTTGGCTGGTGGAAAGCTCTATGGTTACTGTTTTGCGTAAAGCCAGTTTTTCCCTACTGCAAAGGAATAAATTTTATTTAACTATCATGGTGGTTGAACATCGAGAATGGTTGACAGCATTCCGATCCCAATTAAGTGAACAATTAAAACCCAACAATATTAATTAGAAGTAACATGATGAGATTCACATGATATTCAAGTACTAGATACTCAAGATGTCCATAACCGGGGACACGGCTAATCATGATTAGTTTATTACACTCTGCAGAGGTTTGCGCACTTTTCCCCACAAGACTCGATCGCCTCCATTGGATTTCTCGCACTACTGGTGTTTGAGAAACGGATGACCGAGACACAGTCTTTCAGAAGCGCTAGCACCTTACGATGGATAGACCGGTACACCTACTTTCCCCTACATCTGCTAGTCTACCCTGTAAGAGTTCGCACGACTTAGTCAACTATGCCAGAGCCCATATTGGCTTGTGGCTGCACACGGAAGTTTCTAGCATGAAAGATCTTATGATCCCTTTGAGCCTAGGTGGCGGTCCAAAAGAAAACAGGCAAGTCCTGATAGACATCAGGTGCCTCAATCCACCAGATGTGTGTTTAAGTTGCCACCTTAGATAAACCATTAAAATTATCAATCTCACATCTGTCATGGATATCACTCACCCAAGCCACGTCTACTAGCATAGCATGGCATAATAAGCAAACGTAGAAGTAACTCCCAAAGGTTTCATAATAAACAGGTAATAGGTACTACCTCATCTACTTCCCATCCCACAATTTAATTAGATCCTAATCATGCAATGTGTGAGGATTGGTCTAATGCAATAAAACTGGGTTGTAGAAAAGGTATGATCAAACTGTTACTTGCCTGGCTGATGATCCGCGAGTCCTAGAGATTCGAAGTAACAGGCGGCGCAATCCGGGTAATCTATCGCAGACAAACAACAAGCATACAATAAGTACTCATCAAATGCATAGGTAAAACTCGAACAAAAGACCGAACCAGATAGTTCAACTTAAAAACTCTGGTTGCAAAGAGAGAAAGAACCGAACAAAGCAACGGAAAACAAAACGCGGAAGAAAACAACTCGATTCTAGCAAGTTGAAACTAGGTCAAGTTTTACAGTAGCAAAAACTTAGTTAAAGTTGATTAGTCGGAACGGCGGTTTCGAAACGAAACTCCAGGCGCTTGAATCACCTGATTCCGATAAACGAGCGAGAAGATAAACTAGAACGAAGATCGGATCTGAGATCGCGATCGCGGAATAAATCCGACGAAGAGAAAAAGGAAGAACGATTAAATGAACGGACGTTCGTTAACCGGGGAATAATCCGGTGATCACGTTCGTTAGGATGAACGGTCCGGCGAACGGTCTCTAGGCAACTAAACCGGAAAAGAAAACGAAACCGATCTAGGGTTTCGAAAGAAAATCGAAACAAAGATCCAAAAGAAAACAATTCGGAAGAAAAGAAAAGAACCGGAATAGTTTATATGAAAAACCGAACCGAGGGGAGAAAAGAGACTCGGCGCGGGGCTACCTCCGGCGAGGCTCCGGCGAACGGCTCCGGTGTAGGGCGGCGGCGGCGACGACGCAGGGCGGCGGCGGCGGCGCGGACAAAGGGCGGCGGCGGCGCGGGCAAAGGGCGGCGCGGGGTGAGGCGCGGTTTGGTGTGGGGTTTAGAGGGGGGGTGTTGGTATTTATATAGGTGAGGGGAGAGGAGACTTGGGGGAGGGGGCAAGAAAAAAAGAGGGGAAACGGAGTCCTAGTAGGACTCCTACTTGGGCGGCGGCGGCGGCCTTGCACAGGCGCGCGGGAGCCTGGCCCGGCCGGCTGCTGGGCCTTGGCCGAGGGGCGCTGCGTAAAATAATTTTTTTTTAAAAAGGTTTCGCGTGCAGAAAAACACAGAAAATAATATCTAAACGAACTCCAAAACTCCCAAAGTAAATTTTCCCCGACTCCTAAAAATGAGTCGAACAAAATGAACCTTTCTCGGGACCTAGAATGCAAGTTTTGAAAACACGCATTTTTCCCTATCCAAAGAAAAGGCAAATAAACTCCAACAAATCCAATGATCCTCTTTTCAAAATTTGAGGAAGCTCAAATATGAAAATGATGAAATCTCCAACTCTCTCCGAGGGTCCTTGAGTTGCGTGAAATTTCTAGGATCGACCAAAATGCAAGAAAATATGATATGCATGATGATCTAGTGTATAACATTCCAAATTGAAAATTTGGGATGTTACAGCATGGCGGCCATGAATTGAGCCAGAGCTGGGTAGCCGAGGATGGCGTTGTAAGGGAGGCCAATGGGGGCGATGTCGAAGTCGACCATCTCCGTGCGGAAGTTGTCGTAGGTGCCGAAGGTTACCGGGAGCCGAATCTGTCCCAAGGAGTCAGATGATCCGCCCCCGACACCCGAGAAAGATCGACTGGGTCGCAGCCGCTCCCAAGGTATGCAGAGGAGGCTGAAAGTCTCGACCGAAAGCACGCTGAGGCCCGCGCCGCCGTCAACGAGGGTCCTGGTGACGGCCACCTGGCAGATAGTGTGGGTGCACAACAGCGGGAGTGCGCCCGAGCCGACCGGGTTGGTGGGGTGGTCCTCCGAGCTGAAGGTCAGGCCGGCCTCGGGTGCCGCCCAGTCCGGGGGAGCCCCCTGCCGTGCGGAGACGGTGTTAAACCGGCGGGCAAAGGGCTTGACGTGGCGACTTGTGGGCGGCGCTTGCGAGCCGCCCAGGAGGGCCGCAACAACCGAAGGCGTCGACATCGTGGTGCAGTCATTCCGTCGCGCGGGTGGATGCCGGAGTGGCGCTCGCCGCTCGTTTCCTGCCGGGCCGGTAGCAGTGTCGACGGCGGGCGACGGGGAACGACGAGGATGCCTACTGACGGGGGCCATCCGGGCGACGCGAGAAGCGGTGGCAGCCGAGCGCTCGGCGCGGGCCCGACGAGCGTCAGACATGGATGTGACGGTCGGAGGAGAGCGGAGCGGTGGAAGACGAATTCCGGCGCACCCCTACCTGGCGCGCCAAATGTCGGATTTCGGGTTCCGGCAGACCCTTAAGGTTCGAACACTGGGGTGCGCACGGAGATCATGTCCTCAACCTCCCCGTCTCACAAAGATCTAAACTACTAAAGGAATCACACAAGAGACACAAGATTTATACTGGTTCGGGCCACCAGTGTGGTGTAATACCCTACTCCAATGTGTGGTGGATGGATTGCCTCTCGGGGCTGATGATGATGGACAATACAGGGAAGAACTGCCTCGCGAGGGTCTGTTCTTGGCTGGGGCGATGAACTGAGGAGTTCAGTCGCCCTTCTCTCTCTCTCTCTCTAATTTCGATCCCCCCTACCATGTGGGTGGCTGGTCCTATTTATAGAGGCCCTGGTCCTCTTCCCAAATATTGAGCGGGAAGGGAGCCAACAATGGCGGGCTAATTTGAAGGGGGACAGCAAGTACTCTTATCCTGACTAAAGGTGGTCTTCGCCTGCGAAAGACTCTGCGGTGACGCCGTGCTGGGCTCCATGGTGACCTCCGTCTCGTAGTCCGCTTGGTCCTGGTCTTGTTGCACTGAAATGGCAACCTTTGCCTGATGCCTCAGTACTCCGCGGATGCGCTTGCCCCCTTTACACCAAAGAGGAAAGAAGGACGCTGCGCGTGCTGGTGCCCGCCTGGCACCCTCGATCATCATGGCTTGCGTCACTGGCACCTCGCGTGGCACCCCGCCTTGATATCTCCGTCTCCTCGCGAGCCAGCCTGAGGACGCTGCGCCTGAGGATGCGCCGTGTCGTCCGCCTCGCGAGGCTTGGCCCCTCGCGAGGATCTTGAGTCTTGTGTTGGTGAAGATGGGCCATGTTGGGCCCCGACTCGAGCCACGCCGCAGGCCGCAGGAAGGCAAGTCTGGGGACCCCCGTTCCCAGAACGCCGCCAGCCTCCAGGGCCCATACCCTCCGTGCGTGGTCCAGATCCGTAGGCCCAGCTAGCGCCAGGAGGGCCCAGCCTCCTCCGCAGCCTGCCCGCACTGCGCCTCAGCCGCAGGCCAGCTGCTTCGCAGATCTGGGCCGAAGCCCATGGTGAAGCCCCATGTTCTGTTGACCCAGCTTGCTTCAGATTCGGCCCGATAGGGTTTTTTCACTGTTCTGCGATTTTGCAAATTATCCAGAGACTGCAGTTTTTCAAAAAAAAACCTTTGTGTTCATGCAGCAATAATTCACTAACCATGCATCAGAATTAAATAAACTATATATGTAAGATGCTCAGTTTTTCATGTACTTTCATAATATGCCACTTTTATCCATGTTTAAAATGTGTAAACTTGTTGTTTGTTTAATTTTTGCGTAAATGCCATACTAAAAAGCTTTAATTCATAACTTAATAACCGTAGCTCGGTTTTAAATAAACTTTATATGTAAATAGGGTGGAAAAATGCCTAGTTTAACATGGTGGCTTTACTTTGCATGTTTAACAACTCTAAAATTGTGTTTAGGGCATAACAGGACCAAACCTAAAAATATGTACATGAGGATTTTTCCGGACTTGTTGCTTGTTGTTCCGACCTCATTTAAACTTGCCTAGATAGGTAGTTTTCTTTTGCTTCACCTCTTGTCATGTTAATCAACATTTAATATTGTTGGGTACATAAACGAGATCAAACTAAATAACTTGTTGTGGTGTTTCGTCAATATGCAACTCGTTGCATATTGAGCTCCACTTAATTTGTAGGATTGCTTGTGCACTTTGCCATGCCATGCCTCATTAAACCGGACATGCATCATACTTGGTTGTGCATCATGCCATGATTATGTGATGGTTGTTTACTATGTTGCTTGCTTCTTTCCGGTGTTGCTTCTTCGGTTTAGTTCCGATAACGTCGCATTTGTGAGGATCCGTTCGACTACGTCTGTTTGTCTTCTTCATGGACTCGTTCTTCTTCCTTGCAGGATCTCACGCAGGATGATTATACCCTCGAAATCACTTCTATCTTTGCTTGCTAGTTGCTCGCTCTATTGCTATGCCGCGATACCTACCACTTGCTATATCATGCCTCCCATATTGCCATGTCAAGCCTCTAACCCACCTTTCCTAGCAAACCGTTGTTCGGCTATGTTACCGCTTTGCTCAGCCCCTCTTATAGCATTGCTAGTTGCAGGTGAAGATTGAAGTTTGTTCCTTGCTGGAACATGGATATGTTGGGATATCACAATATCTCTTATTTTAATTAATGCATCTATATACTTGGTAAAGGGTGGAAGGCTCGGCCTTATGCCTGGTGTTTTGTTCCACTCTTGCCACCCTAGTTTCCATCATACCAGTGTTATGTTCCTTGATTTTGCGTTCCTTACGCGGTTGGGGGAATGGGACCCCCTTGACAGTTCGCTTTGAATAAAACTCCTCCAGCAAGGCCCAACCTTGGTTTTACCATTTGCCACCTAAGCCTTTTTCCCTCGGGTTTCCGGAGCCCGAGGGTCATCTTTATTTTAAACCCCCGGGCCAGTGCTCCTCTGAGTGTTGGTCCAACCTGTCAGCAGCCGGTGGCCACCAGGGGCAACTCTGGGTTGGCCTACGGAATCTTGGACAATCCGGTGTGCCCTGAGAACGAGATATGTGCAGCTCCTCTCAGGATTTATCGGAACATTCTGGCGGCTTTGCTGGTCTTGTTTTACCATTGTAGAAATTTCTTGTAACCGGGATTCCAAGTCTGATCGGGTCTTCCTGGGAGAAGGAATATCCTTCCTTGACCATGGGAGCTTGTGATGGGTTAAGTTGGGACACCCCTGCAGGGTTTGAACTTTCGAAAGTCGTGCCCACGGTTATGGGCAGATGGGAAGTTGTTAATATCCGGTTGTAGAAAACTTGATACTTAACTTAATTAAAATGAATCAACCGCGTGTGTAGCCGTGATGGTCTCTTTCCGGCGGAGCCCGGGAAGTGAACACGGTTCTTGTGTTATGCTTGAATGTAAGTAGTTTCAGGATCACTTCTTGATCACTTCTAGTTCATGGCCGTTGCATTGCTTCTCTTCTCGGTCTTATTTGCGTAAGTTAGCCACCATATATGCTTAGTGCTTGCTGCAGCTCCACCTCACTACCCTTTCCTACCCATAAGCTTAAATAGTCTTGATCTCACGGGTGTGATATTGTTGAGTCCTCGTGGCTCACAGATACTTCCAAACAGTTGCAGGTGCCGATGATACCAGTGCAGGTGACGCAATGCAGCTCAAGTGGGACCTCGGTGAAGATCTTGTTCGTTGTGTTGTTTTGTTTCCTATTGATCAGTAGTGGAGCCCGGTTGGGACGATCGGGGATATAGCATTTGGGGTTTTCTTCTTTTATTTTGGTTCCGTAGTCGGACCTTGTTTGTATTCTGGATGATGTATGTTTAAATTGTATTTGTGTGAAGTGGCGATTGTAAGCCAACTCTTTGTCCCTTTCTTATTTAGTACATGGGATTGTGTGAAAATTACCCCTCTTGTGACAAACCTACCATGCGGCTATGCCTATAAGTCGTGCCCCGACACGTGGGAGATATAGTCGCATCGTGGGTGTTACAAGTTGGTAATCAGAGCCTTCCCCGACTTAGGAACCCCCTGCTTGATCAAATCGCTGACGTTGCTGAGTCTAGAACAAAATGTTTTGAGTCTTAGGATTATATATATCGGAGAGTAGGATTCTTTTTACTCCTCAGTCCCTTCGTCGCTCTGGTGAGGTCTCCTGGCGTAGAGTTTTGAATCTTCTCTCCTAAAATTTCACTAAAAAAATTTAGGATCACGGGGGTATCTTGGAATCATTTCGATGGTTTTGTGACGAGAACATTGTTCTTGGTGGCTCCTGACATTTAGGGTTGTGGCAGTGTCCCGGGGAGTTGAGCTCCGAGGTGTTGTCGTCACAATTTTATCGTTGCAGTTCTGGAATACCTGAGTTCACCGACATCGAAAATCTCTTTTATGCAGTTGTTGGTGAGATAACCTCGACGCCACCCAGTACTAGGGCGGGAGTTCGGGAGTATTGCCATAACTCGTATAGCAGATGCTTTTTGAAGGTTGAGGTGAATGATGTCCAAAGGTTTCTTGGTTATGTGTTGAAGGATGGATACAGCTAGATGTAGGATTTGCTAGTTTTGGGTGAGATATTATGCTTCCCCTATATCCCCAACACCTGATTGCATAACCAGAAAGTTTCGGGAGTTTTTAAGTGGGAATTCAAGTAGCTCCTAGGATATGTTTCCGATAGATGCATGATATGAGATTGGGGTTCGACGTCTAGTGGTCCGCCTATCCACGGTTGGTTTTACAGTGGTCTCGTTGTGTCTTAAAGAGTCCTTGGCTATGCTGACTCGGGGACGCTTCGTATGTCATGTGCACTGCCTTGTACATGATGATGTTGTACGATCAAGCCCGTGTGGGCCCCACCACGAAAACTTCGGACGAAATCTCTATCATATGTTTGTTCCGGCTTATTTTGCAAGCCAACCCTTTGTTTTTGTTTTGAGTTTTGGTATTCGAGTTGCTTCAAAGTCAAATGTTGATTTCATGCCTCCTTCTAAGTGGTGTTCTCATATTTCTGTGGGAGTACTAATCCTTCTTGATCATTGAGATGGTCATGCCAATTTCTTCTCAACCGGTGTGCTCCTCTTCAAGTGGATCCGATCATTTTCGACATCCGCAAGATCAACTCCAAGTCTGTTCAATGGTGTTTGTTTCATCCGTCCCAAGTTGCATTTGTTTTCCCGCCCTCCCACCCTTTTCTTCAAGGACTCGGACTTATTAATCAAGTATCCTTTTTTATTAATGGGAAGTCTCTCTATTCTTTTCCTTCATGTTCTTATCCGGTGATTCTCAGGAAGACACTAAGGCAGCTTCAAGTTCATCATTCTTCGTTCTCTTTCTTCTCCGGTGGATTCAATTCAAGCTTTGTCGATCATAGATTTTCCTCGTTTCAAATGTTTTCTCATGCCGGTGCACTTCTTAATCATCCACTTCTCGATTTTCTATTGTTCCGGAGTGCTGAAGATATCTCAGAAGGCTCACGGTTACATTCTCGATCCATTCAAGTTATTTCGAGGTTGTTATCTCATTCAATCCATTTAATTCAACCGGTGTGATCTCTCTTCAAAATCATTCCCAAGGTGTTTCTTTTCAGTGGTACCTAACCCACAGGTCTTTCCCCAGGATCTTACCTGACTCTTCTATTTTTCCAGAGCTACTCTCGAATTCTTTTCCATGTTGGACGTAAGAATGAATTATCATCAATCAAATGCCTTCTCCAAGATCTTTCAAATTCTTTTCATAATTGGTTCAACCTTTCTATTTTTTTCATTTCGGAGTGTCTCAACAATTCTTGATGGTGTTTCTCATCGTCATTCTCGGATTTGAAGACCGAAGAAGAGTTTCTCTGTAATCATATCCGTTCTCTTGAAGATTCTTGGTGCTAGCTTTATGCCATCCTCTCATAATTGTTTTCGATTGTGAGATATTCTTTCCACCCATCCGGAGCATTTCATGACCGTGAGAGCTTGTGATGGGTTAAGTTGGGACACCCCTGCAGGGTTTGAACTTTCGAAAGTCATGCCCACGGTTACGGGCAGATGGGAATTTGTTAATATCCGATTGTAGAGAACTTGACACTTAACTTAATTAAAATGAATCAATCGCGTGTGTAGCCGTGATGGTCTCTTTCTGGTGGAGTCCGAGAAGTGAACACGGTTCTTGTGTTATGCTTGAACGTAAGTAGTTTCTTGATCACTTCTAGTTCACGACCGTTGCATTGCTTCTCTTCTCGCTCTTATTTGCGTAAGTTAGCCACCATATATGCTTAGTGCTTGCTACAGCTCCACCTCACTACTCTTTCCTACCCATAAGCTTAAATAGTCTTGATCTCGCGGGTGTGAGATTGTTGAGTCCTCGTGGCTCACAGATACTTCGAAACAGTTGCAGGTGCCGATGATACTAGTGCAGGTGACGTAATCCAGCTCAAGTGGGAGCTCGATGAAGATCTTGTTCGTTGTGTTGTTTCGTTTCCTATTGATCAGTAGTGGAGCCCGGTTGGGACGATCGGGGATCTAGCATTTGGGGTTTTATTCTTTTATTTTGGTTCCATAGTCGGACCTTGTTTGTATTCTGGATGATGTATGTTTAACTTGTATTTGTGTGAAGTGGCGATTGTAAGCCAACTCTTTGTCCCTTTCTTATTCAGTCCATGGGATTGTGTGAAGATTACCCCTCTTGCGACAAACCTACCATGCGGCTATGCCTCTAAGTCATGCCCCGACACATGGGAGATACAGCCGCATCATGGGTGTTACGTGTGCTTTGTGAAAGTCCAATTAAGCATCGTGATCTATCTCTATAGATCTTGATGCCGAATATATAAGCAGCTTCATCGAGGTCTTTCATTGAAAAATTCTTATTCAAGTATCCTTTTATGATATTCAGAAATTCAGTATCATTTCCGATCAACAATATGTCATCCACATATAATATCAAAAATGCTACACAGCTCCCACTCACTTTCTTGTAAATACAGGCTTCTCCAATAGTCTGTATAAAACCATATGCTTTGATCACACTATCAAAGCATATATTCCAACTCCGAGATCCTTGCATCAGTCCATAAATGGATCGCTGGAGCTTACACACTTTGTTAGCACCTTTTGGATCGACAAAACCTTCTGGTTGCATCATATACAACTCTTCTTTAAGATATCCATTAAGGAATGCAGTTTTGACATCCATTTGCCAAATTTCATAATCATAAAATGCAGCAATTGCTAACATGATTCGGACGGACTTAAACATCGCTACGGGTGAGAAGGTCTCATCGTAGTCAACTCCTTGAACTTGTCGAAAACCTTTTGCAACAAGTCGGGCTGTGTAGATAGTAACATTACCGCCAGCGTCAATCTTCTTATTGAAGATCCGTTTATTCTCTATGGCTTGCCGATCATCGGGCAAGTCAACCAAAGTCCACACTTTGTTCTCATACATGGATCCCATCTCAGATTTCATGGACTCAAGCCATTTCGTGGAATCTGGGCTCATCACCGCTTCCTCATAGTTCATAGGTTCGTCATGGTCAAGTAACATGACCTCCAAAACAGGATTACCGTACCACTGTGGTGTGGATCTTACTCTGGTTGACCTACGAGGTTCGGTAGTAACTTGATCAGAAGTTCCATGATCATCATCATTAGCTTCCTTACTAATTGGTGTAGGAATCACTAGAACTGATTTCTGTGATGAACTACTTTCCAATAAGGGAGCAGGTACAATTACCTCATCAAGTTCTACTTTCCTCCCACTCACTTCTTTTGAGAGAAACTCCTTCTTTAGAAAGGATCCATTCTTAGCAACGAATATCTTGCCTTCGGATCTGTGATAGAAGGTGTACCCAACAGTCTCCTTTGGGTATCCTATGAAGACACATTTCTTCGATTTGGGTTCGAGCTTATCAGGTTGAAGCTTTTTCACATAAGCATCGCAGCCCCAAACTTTAAGAAACGACAACTTGGGTTTCTTGCCAAACCATAGTTCATGGTGTCGTCTCAATGGATTTCGATGGTGCCCTATTTAACGTGAATGCAACCGTCTCTAAAGCATAACCCCAAAACAATAGCGGTAAATCAGTAAGAGACATCATAGATCGCACCATATCTAATAAAGTGCGGTTACGACGTTCGGACACACCATTACGTTGTCGTGTTCCAGGTGGCGTGAGTTTCGAAAGTATCCCGCATTGTTTCAAATGAGGACCAAACTCATAACTCAAATATTCACCTCCACGATCAGATCGTAGAAACTTAATTTTCTTTTTACGATGATTTTCCACTTCACTCTAAAATTCTTTGAACTTTTCAAATGTTTTAGACTTATGTTTCATCAAGTAGATATACCCATATCTGCTCAAATCATTTGTGAAGGTCAGAAAATAACGATACCCACCACAAGCATCAACACTCATCAGACCGCATACATTAGTATGTATTATTTCCAATAAGTCGGTTCCTCGTTCCATTCTTCTGGAGAACGGAGTCTTAGTCATCTTGCCCATGAGGCATGGCTCGCAAGCATCAAGTGATTCCAAAAGCCCATCGGCATGGAATTCTTCATGCGCTTTACACCAATATGACCTAAACGGCAGTGCCAGAAATAAGTTGCACTATCATTATTAAATGTATATCTTTTGGCTTCAATACTATGAATATGTGTATCACTACTATCAAGATTTAGTAAAAATAGACCACTCATCAAGGGTGCATGACCATAAAAGATATTACTCATATAAATAGAACAACCATTATTCTCTGATTTAAATGAATAACCATATCGCATCAAACAAGATGTTCATGCTTAACGATGGCACCAAATAACAATTATTCAGGTCTAAAACTAATCCCGAAGGTAGATGTAGAGGTAGCGTGCCGACGGCGATCACATCGACTTTGGAACCATTTCCCACGCGCATCGTCACCTCGTCCTCAGCCAATCTTCGCTTAATCCGTAGCCCATGTTTCGAGTTGCAAATATTATAAACAGAACTAGTATCAAATACCCAGGCGCTACTGTGAGCATTAGTAAGGTATACATCAATAACATGTATATCAAATATACCTTTCACTTTGCCATCCTTCTTATCCGCCAAATACTTGGGGCAGTTCCGCTTCTAGTGACCAGTCCCTTTGCAGTAGAAGCACTCAGTCTCAGGCTTAGGTCCAGACTTGGGCTTCTTCACTTGAGCATCAACTTGCTTGCCGTTCTTCTGGAAGTTCCCCTTCTTCCCTTTTCCCTTCTTCTTGAAACTGGTGGTCTTGTTGACCATCAACACTTGATGCTCCTTCTTGATTTCTACCTCTGCAGCCTTTAGCATGATGAAGAGCTCGGGAATCGTCTTATCCATCCCTTGCATATTATAGTTCATCACGAAGCTTTTGTAGCTTGGTGGCGGTGATTGAAGAACTCTGTCAATGACACTATCAACCGGAAGATTAACTCCCAGCAGATTCAAGTGATTGTGGTACCCAAACATTCTGAGTATATGTACACTGACAGAATTATTCTCCTCCATCTTGCAGCTATAGAAGACTCCATGCAGAAAAGCTTCTTCATCTTGCGCTTAATCCTCTTAGCCCATGAGGGCTCCACACCGGAGGGCTCATAGTCCTCATCCTTGTCGGCCTCAGCATCGTCCTCGGACTCCATGTCAGCCTCAGAAGGTGGAGCATCAGAACGAGGGGCATGGGTGCCCCATTTGTCCTTCTTCCGCAGACGTTTGATATCATGAGAAATCAACTCTCCAGTTTCCAGCACAGCCCTGGGATAGTGGTGTGCCCAGGCCTTCTCAGTGAGTAGCATGATGAAAGGACCATAGATCGGGCACTTGCGCTCAGAAATGGCAGACAGAAGCTCAGACCACATAACATGAGAAATGTCCAGGGTCTCTCCAGTGGTTTCTTCCTTCTCATGCTGGCAGAAAAGAAGCATGTCCACAAGATAGGAGTGGACCATATCCAGATTCCCAATGCGCGGGAAAAGAGTCTCGCGGAAGACACGGTGAAGGATGTCCAGATAGGTAGACAACTCATAGGTTACCTTCTTTGTCTTGGGGTTAACCTTCTGAGAGCAGTAGGGCCAGAGAGATTGCTTGTGAGTGGAGGTGACATTGCGGTGAGGACGGAAGGCGACTGGATGCTCAAGCCCATGATCTTCCACCCCAAGTAACTCCATGAAGGCCTTCCACGTGACAGTGAGCAACTTGCCATTTGTCATCCAAGTCAAGGTCCTTTCTGCATCAGTTCCAAGATGGACAGTGGCATAGAATTGGCATATGATGTCGGCATCAAAGTCCTTGTTGAACTGCATGATTCCAAGAATGTTCAACTGAGTGCACATCTGAAGGGCTTCGCCAAAGTACTCAGGGTCCTTTTCCATTGGATCGGTGTCAATGGAACGAACATCAACAAAGTGATTCTTCTTCGCCTTGATCATAGCAAAGAAGATGGAGAACTGAAAGCGGTTCCAGAACGGGCGGTTAACCAAAGTGGGATCTTGGTCTTCCTCATAGGGGTTGCGGCGACGCTTTGCCCAAAATTCCTTGGCAGTCATCTCAGTCACAGTCTTTCCCTTTGGCTTGTTTGCAGATCTCTTCGAGTGCTGAGGTGGCGGTGGAGCACTTGAGTTTGTGCCTGCTAGCGGCGGTTGAGCACTAGATGAACCACCGGCTGAAGTGCGGTAGCGCTTTGACGTGGCACGACCGGGGTTTACATGGCGGGCCTGCTGCTCAGGATGATCACCACCTGGAACCAAACACACGAGCAGAAGAAACACACGAAAGAAAAGAACATAAGCCACCAAAGAACACAACACGGATCAAAGCTTGGTAAGAAAAGACAGAATCAAGCATCTAGCTTGCGTGGCAGTACCGCTCGAAGAGGGCGGTAGTACCGCGTTAGATGGGGCACGGTAGTACCGCGACCCATAAGCGGCAGTACCGCTTGCGTGGTAGTACCGCTTGAGGAGGGCGGTAGTACCGCGCCAGATGGGGAACGACGGTTCCCTACTGCCGTGGACGGATCCGGCACTACCAGAGATGCCAAATTCAAAAATAAACCTACCAAACTTCAATCCACAGGGCCTAGAGGCCATCTCCATCCTACTCAAGCCTCGCCTTAGCCAAAAGATGAGAAGAACAATGCCTATTGCCCCTAAAAACTAGATGCAAGATCTAGGCAAAGAGAGAACGGGAACGGGGGCAATACCGGCATCCATGGCTAGAGGACGTGGTGGGGATCGACTCCACTGGAGGAAATGGAGAGGGACGACACGAAAACGGCAGCCGGCCGGGGCCCTCCTGCGGCGAGAGGTTGCAGGAGCAACGAGGAAGATGAGTGAGTGGGAGCGAATGGGTATGGGGGAGAAACAACTCCCCCTGCCCCGACATAACCCCCATCACCCGCCCCGCAGCGGTAGTACCGCTGGGGTGGGCGGTAGTACCGCTTGATGCTTGTCAGCGGTAGTACCGCTCACACAACGGTAGTACCGCTCTGCCGCAAAAAGGCCGACCAAACCGGGCAAGCATAAGAGAAGAAACAGAGACAAAACGAGAACACACACACACAAAACCGACAAAAAGAAAGAAGACACACACCTCTCCAAGAGAGGGTGGTGGCCGAGGCCACCTCTATTTGAGTTTATAGGTATGGCGCCGCGAAGATTTTAACCTTGGGCCCATGACCAACACTCATCTTTGAAGCACAAGTACCATAAAAATGGCTAATGTGAAAGAGTTTGGTTAGTTTATGCATTATGGGGGGAGGGAAAGTTCATTGAGAGAACAACACTCCCCCTATGTCCATGCCTACACCTAAACTAGACAACAAGTTGAGTGAGGTGGGGTGTGCAAGGGTTCAAGTCACATTGCTCGAATCAATGATATTTAGCTCATGCCTTAACTCACGAAATCTTGTTTCATCCAAAGGCTTCGTGAAGATATCTGCAAGGTTATCATGAGTGTTGACATAGTTGAGCTCGATCTCCCCTCGCCTAATCTCAATGTGCTTTGTCTTGAAGTGTTGCACCGGGTTGAGAGAAATCTTGATGCCACTTTCATTGTCACACCAAAGAGGCACTTTGTCACAAGTGACACTGTAATCCTTTAAAGTTTGCCTCATCCATAAAAGTTGTGCACAACAACTACCGGCAGCCACATACTCCGCTTCCGTGGATAAGAGAGACACACAACTTTTCTTCTTGGAAGACCAACTTACCAAAGAGCAACCAAGAAATTGGCACCCTCCGGAAGTGGACTTCCTATCCACTTTTTCTCCCGCCCAATCCGAGTCCGAACAACCTACAAGCTTGAAGTTTGCTCCTCTTGGGTACCATAAGCCAAAGTTTGGGGTATGAGCCAAATATTGAAAGATTTGCTTGACCGCCACAAAGTGACTTTCCTTAGGTGCAGCTTGAAACCATGCACAAATTCCCACACTCAACATGATATCCGGTCTAGATGCACAAAGGTAAAGCAAGGAGCCAATCATGGAGTGATATACCTTTTGATCCACCACTTTACCATTGGGATCAATGTCAAGTTGGCACTTGGTGGGCATGGGAGTGGACGCCGGCTTGACATCACTTAGCTTGAATCTCTTAAGCATGTCTTGACTGTATTTGGCTTGGTTGATGAAGGTTCCTTCTCTCCTTTGCTTCACTTCGAACCCGAGAAAGAACTTCAACTCTCCCATGGAAGACATCTCAAACTTTGAGGTCATAAGAGCGGCATATTCATCATTGAAAGCTTTGTTAGGGGAACCAAAGATAATATCATCAACATATAATTGGCACACAAACAACTCCCCTTTGACCTTCTTAGTAAAAAGAGTGGGGTCGATTAGCCCAACTTCAAAACCACGGTCTTGTAACAACTCAGTAAGGTGGTCATACCACGCACGTGGGGCTTGTTTAAGGCCATAGAGTGCCTTATCGAGTTGATACACATGATCAGGAAAGTAGGGATCCTCGAACCCGGGGGGGTTGCTTGACGTAAACCAATTCATTAATAGGACCATTAAGAAAAACACTCTTCACATCCATTTGTTGTAACTTAAAGTTATGATGGGAAGCATAAGCAATCAACATGCGAATGGATTCAAGACGGGCAACGGGAGCAAAGGTTTCATCGTAGTCGATACCCTCGACTTGGGAGTAGCCTTGTGCTACCAAACGAGCCTTGTTGCAAATTATAATCCCATGAGCATCTTGCTTGTTCTTGAATATCCACTTGGTTCCAATGACATTGTGGTTCCCCGTAGGCCTTGGCACCAATCGCCACACTTTGTTGAGCTCGAAGTTATTGAGTTCTTCATGCATGGCATTGAGCCACTCCGGATCTTCGAGCGCCTCATAGACCTTTTGGGGTTCGACACACGAGACAAACGTGTGATGTTCACAATAATTTGCTAATTGTCTATGAGTGCTTACCCCCTTCCTTAAGCTTCCAAGCACATTTGTCATGAGATGATCCTTGGTAGAGAGCTTGGAAGCAACCTTGGCGGCACGACGCTCCAATTCCTCCTCGGGGGTGAGACGAGGAGTGGTCACTTGATCATCTTGAGCGTCGTCTTGAGCTTGTTCTTGATCACAAGGAATCTCTTGATCTTGAGCTTGCTTGGAGGAGGGAACTTGACCTTGGACATCACTTGATGTTACAACACCATCTTGAGATTGACCTTGCCCTTGGTCTTGTTCTTGAGGTTGAGGTCCCTCACTCTGTTGTTCGGAAGCATGTGGGTCTTGGGTTGGTGAAGGTTCCACTTGAGTGGAACATTGTCCTTCTCCTCCGGCCACACGGGGTTCCTCAATGGGTAGGATATGATCAATACCCATTCTTCTTATGGCTTGGGGAGTAATTTCATCACCTACATCACAAGTACCACTTTGCTCCACTTGGGAGCCGTTATTCTCATCAAACTCCACATTACACGTTTCCCCAATAAGTCTCGTGGACTTATTGAGAACACGGCAAGCATGAGAGTTTGTAGCATAACCAACAAATATGCCCTCATAAGCTCTAGCCTCAAATTTAGAAAAACGGACACCTTTCTTGAGAATGAAACACTTACACCCGGGCACCCGGAAGTACTTGAGGTTGGGCTTGTTACTGGTGAGTATCTCATATGGAGTCTTGTTCAAGCCTTTGCGGAGGTAGAGCCGATTAGATGCATGGCACGCGGTGTTGATGGCTTCGGCCCAAAAGTTGTAGGGAGACTTGAACTCTGCCATCATGGTCCTTGCCGCATCCATCAACGCCCGGTTCTTCCTCTCCGCTACACCATTTTGTTGAGGGGTATAAGGGGCGGAATATTGATGCTTGATTCCCTCATCACTCAAAAAATCATCCAAGGTGTAGTTCTTGAACTCGGAGCCGTTGTCACTTCTTATTATCAAGATCTTTGCATTATGTTGTCGTTGAGCTTCATTTGCAAAGTCGATGACGGTTTGTTGGGTCTCTCTCTTCCTCTTGAAGAAATATACCCAAGTTTATCTTGAATAGTCATCTACAATCACCAAGCAATACTTTCTACCCCCAAGACTATCAAAGGATGGAGGTCCAAAGAGATCCAAGTGAAGGAGCTCCAAAGGGCTCTTCGAGTAGATGATAGTCGTGGGAGGGTGAGCCTTATCATGTAGCTTTCCTTTGATGCAAGCACTGCAAGCACGATCTTTTGCAAAACTAACATTTGTTAGTCCACAGACATGGTCCCTGAGGGAGTCTTGGATTAGGGGGTCTCCGGACAGCCGAACTATCTCCACTGGCCGGACTATTAGACTATGAAGATACAGGATTGAAGACTTCGTCTCATGTCCGGATGGGACTCTACTTGGCGTGGAAGGCAAGCTAGGCAATACGTATATGGATATCTCCTCCTTTGTAACCGACCTTGTGTAACCCTAACCCTCTCCGGTGTCTATATAAACCGAAGGGTTTTAGTCCGTAGGACAACAATCACAACATACAATCATACCATAGGCTAGCTTCTAGGGTTTAGCCTCTCTGATCTCGTGGTAGATCTACTCTCGTACTACCCATATCATCAATATTAATCAAGCAGGACGTAGGGTTTTACCTCTATCAAGAGGGCCCGAACCTGGGTAAAACATCGTGTCCCCTGCCTCCTGTTACCATCCGACCTAGACGCACAGTTCGGGACCCCCTACCCGAGATCCGCCGGTTTTGACACCGACATTGGTGCTTTCATTGAGAGTTCCTCTGTGTCGTCGCTATTAGGCTTGATGGCTCCTATTATCATCGATAGCGATGTGGTCCAGGGTGAGACTTTTCTCCTCGGACAGATCTTCGTATTCGGTAGCTTTGCACTGCGGGCTAATTCGCTTGGCCATCTGGAGCAGATTGAAAGCTACGCCCCTGGCCATCAAGTCAGATTTGGAAGTTTGAACTACACGGCCGACATTCGCGGAGACTTGATCTTCGACGGATTCGAGCCACAGCCGGGCGCGCCGCACTGTCGCGGTGGGTATGACCTAGCTCTGCCGCCGAACAGTACCCCAGAGGCCGCGCCCGCATCAGCTCCGACCCTTAGTTCGGAGCCAACTGCGCCAATCGAGGACGGGTGGTTAGACACCACCTCAGGGGCTGCAGTCTCAACGGTGATCGAGCCGAACACCAGCATAACCCTCTGCGCAGCCCGTGACTCCAAGGTACCGGACTATTTTTCTGACTCTGAATCGCCCGCGCCCCTGCCAATCGAATCCGATTGGGCGCCGATCATGGAATTCACCGCCGCGGATATCTTTCAGCACTCGCCCTTCGGCGACATTCTGAATTCACTAAGGTCTCTCTCTTTGTCAGGAGAGCCCTGGCCGGATTATGGCCAACAGGATTGGGATGCGGACGACGAAGAAATTTGACGCCCACCAACCACCCACTTAATAGCCACTGTCGATGACTCAACCGACATGCTCGACTTCGACTCCGAAGACATCGACGGTATGGATGACGATGCGAGAGGCAAAGAGGAACCACCACCCATAGGGCGCTGGACGTCCACTTCATCATATGACGTATACATGGTGGACACACCAAAAGAAGACGATGACGAGGAACGGAAGGACGCACCGAAGGCTTGTTCCCTTGAGAAGCAGTCAAAGCGGCGGTGCAAGCGCCACCCCAAATCTTGCCTCGACAGAAATAATGATCATACAGACCCAGTGTTGGAGCAGGGCGAACCACTGCCGGACCACGGCAATACGGAGAATCAAACCGAACAAACCAATTCTGTCAAATATAATAGTCCGGACGACATAACGCCGGACAGGCACCCGGAGCAGCAGAATGCCCGTCAAAGGCTTGTTGCCACCGCGAGGAGTCTGAAAAAGCAGAAGCAAAGGCTCAAGGCTGCGCAAGATGCACTCCAAATCAAATGGAGTAAAGTACTCAACACAGCAGCGAGGTACGGCGACAATCGCCCCACCAAGAGCTACCCAAAGCGGAAGTTGCTACCTGAATTCGATGAGGAGGCCCCAGAGCCCCCACAACCAAAAATCAAAACAGCCACCTGGCCGGATAGATGACCTCACGGCCAACATCGAGCGGCAAACAACGCCACTCACAAGCCAATACGCGATCCACGTGAGGGCTCACACCAAAAGGACGGCGCAACCAGATCCATCTATGGACCACGCAAGCGCGCCCAAGCATACAATGTAACACAACAAACATCCGAACAACGCGGTACACCCAGATATAGGGGTGCCGCACACCCCCTATGTTTCACTGATGAGGTGTTGGACCATGAATTTCCAAAGGGATTCAAACCCGTAAACATAGAGGCGTACGACGGAACAACAAACCCTGGGGTCTGGATTGAGGACTGTATCCTCCATATCCATATGGCTCGAGGAGATGATCTCCACGCCATCAAGTACTTACACCTCAAGCTCAAAGGGCCAGCTCGTCACTGGCTTAAAGGCCTCCCCGAAAACTCCATTGGAAGCTGGGAAGAGCTCGAAGACGCTTTTCGGGCAAATTTTCAAGGGACTTATGTCCAACCTCCAGACGCGGATGATTTGAGTCATATAACTCAACAGCCCGGAGAGTCAGCCTGAAAACTTTGGAATAGGTTTCTTACTAAAAAGAATCAAATCGTCGACTGACCGGACGCCGAAGCCTTGGCAGCTTTTAAACATAGCGTCCGTGACGAATGGCTCGCTAGACACCTCGGCCAAGAAAAGCCGAGAACAATGGCAGCATTAACAAGCCTCATGACCCGCTTTTGCGCGGGTGAGGACAGCTGGCTAGCCAGATGCAGCACCAGCAACCCCAGTACATCCGAAGTTAGAGATGGAAACGGGAAATCACGGTGCAATAGCAGTAACAAACGCCGGAATAAAGAAGACAACATGAAGAACACGGTAGTAAACGCCGGATTCAAAAGCTCTCGGCCAGGTCAGCAAAAACCGCCCTCTAAAGGCGCCAGAGACGAACTGTCCAGCCTAAACAAAATTCTGGACCAAAT
Organism: Triticum monococcum; assembly: GCA_034509565.1. Taxonomy (NCBI): domain Eukaryota; kingdom Viridiplantae; phylum Streptophyta; class Magnoliopsida; order Poales; family Poaceae; genus Triticum; species Triticum monococcum. The sequence goes on along the minus strand of CM067844.1, from coordinate 577,309,202 downwards.
ATGTCAGATCCATAGCACCCTTGGTAAACCTGCTAATCATACCCACAGAGAATGTTGGGTCTTCAAGCAGTCCAGTAAGCTCAACGCCGTACACATGGGGGAGGATACACCAAGCGGAGACGAGGATGAGCCTCTCAAGCAAGACACTGGGGAACAAAAGAAATTTCCACCAGAAGTCAAAACAGTAAACGTGTTACACGTGATCAAGGGAAGAAGCAAAATGGCACTCCCAGAAAAATACGCCCAAGGGCCTATCACCGCGGAGTCCTGCCACGGGTCGTCTCAACCAATCACTTTCGACCATCGTGATTACTCAGCAAGTATTCGGCGTGCAGGATGGGTTGCCCTAGTATTAGACCCAATAATTGACGGATATCACTTCACACGAGTCCTGATGGACGGTGGCAGCAGTCTAAACCTGATACATCTGGATACAATCCGCGAAATGGGGATAGACCCAACAAAAATTTGCCATAGCAATACTACCTTTAAAGGAGTAACGCCAGGCCCAGGGGCTTAGTGCATGGGCTCCCTGCTACTAAAAGTTATATTCGGCTCCCCCGATAACTTCCGTAGCGAACATTTAACCTTCCACATCGCTCCGTTCCAAAGTGGCTATCAAGCACTACTCGGACGCGAAGCTTTCGGTCGCTTTAATGCAATACCGCACTACGCTTCCCTCACACTCGAGATGCTCGGTCCACGTGGCATCATTACAGTAAACAGAAGTATTAAGCGAACTTTGCGCGCCGAAGAGAGTGCGGCTGCCTTGGCAGCCGCACACTAAAAACGGCCTCCCCAACTAAAGCATTTAACAGGTCGTCAAGACCTCGGACGTGGTTAGACGAGTCCGGCACAGCTATATGTAATTCGTACCGGATCAATGGTCACACGCTCTACAAGGGGCTCACCGCGCGCAGACAAGTGGCAATTTTTACTCATCTTGAATTATACTTGGTTTCCTTAAAAAATATCCTTTTGCACGACAACTCTTTCACCTAAGTTCCTCTCTTTTACAGATGATCATCGTGCTACACCCGTCTAGGACACGGCACAACGGAGACACAGGCGCAGATGTGCAGCAGGGACCCGCTCCAAGGATTCTTTTTAGATTAAGACCCTGGGTAAACCTTTTTTTACTGTCTCTTGTTGATACATATCCACTGAATTCTCAGCACAGTTGAGAAGGATGCTGACGTCTTGGCATGTGTCCATGTCAGAATAATGCATGTACCTGGACACAAGGGGCTTCTTATGAAGGGCACTATTTAGGCCCGGTTTATACCATAAAGACCGAATACCTTAGGGAGTGTTCGGCATCGCGAGTTTGGCCTTATATGCATCAGCTCCGAATCATTGTCTTTGGTCAAATGTTGGGTTTGCCCGGCTCCTGTGTTTTGGTGCCTTACGTTCCGCTTTATTGGCTAAGGTAACACCAGGAGAACTACTGCGATTGTGCCCTGGTTCATCCGGACGAGCACCTGAGTAGAGAAAGCCGAAAACTGACTGTCATGATATAGCGTGAGACTGGTCAACCACTCGATGACCTATCGGAATGTTAGAATTCCTCTGCCTTAACGAAGGGCCGTTTTTCGGCCAGGCATGTACGCACCCCATGATCGGGAGAGTGCGGAGCCACCAGGGGCTGTCTAGTAGCCCCACTGTCAAACTCCTATGGCTAAGTGAAAGTGTTAAAGCATTATAGTCCGGTTGCCTCGCTCCCTACGCTATCACCTCCTTAATAGGACCAAGACGTTGGGTTAAGTGTGAATACGCGTTTTTTGCGAGCACCTCCGCATTATATGCGTGGGGGTTGAAGCCGACGGATGCAATCTTTCAGGTTATACACATGTATATATAAACGGCCGCACAAGAGGTATCATACTACTTTCAGGCAAAAGTATAAACATAACCTTATAAAAACTTCATAAAAGCATTGTGCTTACAATGAGAATACATATCACTCAAACATAATATTCTTCGAGCACTGGGCCTCTATCAAACGAGCACCCTCGAGAACCTCCTCAAAATAGTGCTCGACAGCCACCCGGCCTATGGCCGAACCCTGCGCCGCAACAATGGTAGCGTCCATCTCCGCCCAGTATGCTTTAACACGGGCAAGGGCCATCCGCGAGCCTTCTATGCACGCCAACCTCTTCATCGCATTAATGTGCGGCACCGCATCAAGGAACTGCCGCACTAAGCTAAAATAGTTGTTCAGCTTTGGCCTTTCCGGCCATAGCTGATCCACAACAGACGTCATGGCGAGTCCGGACAACCTATTCAGTTCGGCCCATTCGTCTAGCTGGTCAGTCAATGAAAGCGGACGCTCTGGAACGTGGAATTGCGTCCAGAACAGCTTGTCCACTTCACGATCTATCTGACCTTGGAAGTACTTGGCCGCATCGGCAGCGCTCGCCGCCAAATCCATATACGCATATGCCGAACTCCACAGCCGATCCATAGGGGCATACCATGGATCTCCGAACTTCCTGCGTAACATGAAGGGTTTCCCAGCTGCAATATCCCCGGCTTCCCGCAGCTCCTCCTTCTTCACTCTCATAGAAGAACGGGTGTCTTTGCCCGCCGCCGCGGCCTTCTCAAGGTCCATTGCCTTCGCTCGGTTTTCTTTTTCAATGACCCGGCAACGGTCGGCAGTGTCTTTTAATTCTACGGCCATCTTGGCCATCTTCTCTTGGCTCTCGCAATGTGCGGCCTTCTCGGCCTTCAACTCTTCGGCCGCCTTCAAAGCAGCCTCATTACTAATCCTCGCTTGTTCCTTGGCTCGGGCAAGTTCTGCCTGTAAGGCTTCCACGGTGGTAGCTCCATCTATAGTCACAACATATAAAAGATACTGGCATCATGCCGCTCTTACTATGTGGCGTTCACCGGATAATAACACTTACCCTGTGCCTCGTCAAGCCTCTTGTTAACAAGCTCGATGTCGGCGTCTGCCGCATCTAGTTGCCGCTTTAATTTGGCAAACTCATTAGTCCAGCTAGCCACCGGAGCTTCCACCACCTGCACATAGGGGTAGTCTGGTTATTGCCTGGGAATATGATCCTCTGTTCGCCGCCGTTCTTGGCGACAACTAGAGTCTCAGGGGCTACTATCTACACAGGGCACACCTAACATGTGCAGTACTATCACATATTATCTCACGTACCTCAAAGCCTGTCAGTAGATTCATAAAGGCTTCATGTAATCCGCTTTCGGCGGATGAGATTCTCTCCATCACCGTACCCATCAGCATATGGTGTTCTTCTGAGATGGCCGCTCGCCCCGCCAACTCCCTCAGAACGTCCGACCGCACACCAGACGGTGCCGGACTCTTTTGTATGCTCTCTTCAAGAGCCGGACACTGGGGACTTCGGGGGTCTACGGGATTATCTTCTGGCCTCACCGGATCCGGAGAGGCCCACCGTGACGACACTTCGGGGTCACCCGCTTCTGGAGCGGAGGAGTCCAGGGGAGGCGTTTCGCTCTCCATCATTTCTAGAAGAAGATCCCCTGAAGACGAGCTCATTTGAGAGGGGCTAAGGCCCGAACTGCAAGATATATGCGGTGGTTATTTTCTCAGAGGAAAAAGACAGCATACATTTACTATTAAAGTATTTTGGATCACTTACGACTCGTTGGAGGGTTGATCCCCCCGCAGACTTTGTGCGGCAAAAGCACCCCCCGAGGCAGGACCCTCCGTGGGAGACTTCTTCTCCCGTTTGGAGGCTTCGGCTTCCGGATCCTCGGAAGCAGTCCTTTTCCTCCCCCGGTCGTCCTCCTTCATGGAGACGCTCGTTCCCTCGGTTGGAACGGGCGGCGATGGGGGCCCGCGTCCGCCCATATTATCCCCCCGGTATCTTCCTTCAAGGGCTCCGGGCAAGGTGTGACCTCGAGCATCTTTTCCAATACCTGATTTTCCAAACCCTCAGGGAGGGGGGCCAAACACCGAATCATCTTCGCCTTTGTTAGCCAGTCCTGGTCCAAAAGCGAATTCTCAGAAATAACTTCGAATAAAAGACGGTGTGTTCGGCTAGAGGATTTCTTACTTGTTCGGCGGTGCGGTTACTGCTCAGGCCCACGTCCTCGGTAATATCCGGACATTCTACTTGAGGTCCGAGGAATGACTTGTACATCTCCCCGTGCGTTAGTCCGAGGAAACTTTGAATGGCACGTGGTCCCTCTGGGTTGAACTCCCACGAGCGAAGGGGCCGGCGTTTGCAAGGCTGGACTTGACGAACCAGCATAACTTGTATTACCGCAACCAAATTAAAATCTCCCTCGAAGAGATCTCGGATGCGGCTTTGCAGTATAGGCACGTCCTTGGCTGGACCCCAGCTCAGACCTCTCCTAATCCATGACATCAGTTGTGGTGGGGGGCCGAGCGAAAAGCGGGGGCAGCTGCCCACTTGGCACTTTTGGGAGCTGTGACGTAAAACCACTCACGTTGCCATAATTCGGACACCTCTGGAAAGGAACCTTTCGGCCATGGAGCTCCTGCCATCTTGCCTATTGATGCGCCTCCACACGCTGCATGTTTCCCCTCGATCATCTTCGGCTTTACTTCAAAGGTCTTGAGCCACAGGCCGAAGTGAGGGGTAACGCGGAGGAAGGCCTCACACGCGATGATAAATGTCAAGATGTGGAGAAAGGAGTCCAGAGCTAGATCATGAAAATCTAGCCCGTAATAGAACATCAAACCCCTGACGAAAGGATCCAGAGTGAGGCCTAGACCTCAGAGGAAGTGAAAGACGAACACAACGTTCTCATTGGGTTCAGGAGTAGGGACGATCTGCCCTCGAGCAGGCAGCCGATGCGAAACCTCGGCGGTCAGGTATCTGGCCTCTCTCAACTTCTTAATGTCCTCTTCCATAATGGAGGAGGGCGTCCATCGGCCTTGAAGGCTGGATCCGGACATGGTTGAAAATCCGGAGCACCTAACCTGGGCTTTGGGTGTTAGAACTCGAGGCGGGGGAAGGGTTCGATTGAGCACGAGAGGGAAAAAGTGAAAACCTTGTCCCCTTATAAAGAGGGTGAATATCAAGCGTCCTCTCCGTAGCCGTTTGGGACTTGCCTATAACCTAGGAGTCCTAGACATGGTTGGGTTACCCACGACCGCATTAATGAGAATCCCGTAATTGGGGGAACACGGTCTCCGTTTCGGCAAGACGTGTCAAGAAACTGCCTCGCGTTATGTGTGGAGCTGGTCAAAAGAAATGGTTCGAATAATCACCAAGCCATGACATAACGTCATGCTGCCAAAACAAGCCAGCAAATTAGATCTGCGAAAAAATTATTCTCTCTGCGGTGGAATGTGGAACTTATTTTGCAGGGTCAGACACTATCCTCATATTCAAATTCTTCTGTGATGTATTCGGAGAAGGAACCCGCCCTGCAATGCCGAAGACAATACTGCGCGCCGGACTCATCGTCATTGAAGCCTGGTTCAGGGGGTACTGAGGGAGTCCTGGATTAGGGGGTCTCCAGACAGCTGGACTATCTCCACTGGCTGGACTGTTAGACTATGAAGATACAAGATTGAAGACTTCGTCTCGTGTCCGGATGGGACTCTACTTGGCGTGGAAGGCAAGCTAGGCAATATGTATATGGATATCTCCTCCTTTGTAACTGACCTTGTGTAACCCTAACCCTCTCTGGTGTCTATATAAACCGAAGGGTTTTAGTCCGTAGGACAACAATCACAACATACAATCATACCATAGGCTAGCTTCTAGGGTTTAGCCTCTCTGATCTTGTGGTAGATCTACTCTTGTACTACCCATATCATCAATATTAATCAACCAGGACATAGGGTTTTACCTCCATCAAGAGGGCCCGAACCTGGGTAAAACATCGTGTCCCCCGCCTCCTGTTACCATCCGGCCTAGACGCATAGTTCGGGACCCCCTACCCGAGATTCGCCAGTTTTGACACCGACAGTCCCCCTTGAGAAGACTTTGCAAAGATCTCATATTGACGTGGGCTAAACGGCAATGCCAAAGCCATCCCACATCAACTTTAGCCATTAGACATGTCGCGGTCTTAGTGGGTTGGTTTGAAAAGTTAATCACATAGAGACCGTTCTCGACATGCCCAACAAAGGCTACTTTAAGAGTCTTGCTCCACAAGAGGGCCACGGAATCAATATCAAAGAAAGTGGCAAAGCCCATAAGTGCTAGTTGACGAACGGAAAGTAATTTGTATGCAAGAGACTCAACAAGCATGACCTTCTCGATCGTAAGATCATGAGAAATGACAACTTTGCCGAGTCCCAATACCTTAGAAGACAAGGCATCACCCCACTCGACGTTGGTGGGCATGGATGGAATCTTTTGCACGTCCACCACCAAGTCCTTGCTTCCGGTCATATGATTAGTAGCTCCACTATCGAGCAACCATGATCCCCCACCGGGAGCAAATACCTACAAGAGATCAATGCTTGGTTTTAGGTACCCATTTTGTAATGGGTCCTTTGATGTTAGTAACATGGGTCTTAGGAACCCAAATAGACCATTCAATGTACTCATAAGGAGAACCAACAAATTTGGCATAAACATGCCCATCTATAGCGCGACACAACACATAAGAAGGGTTAAAGTCGCCGGCTTTGTTGGGAAGGGGAGCGTTTCCCTTCTTGGCATCACTACCCCTCATGGAGTTTTTCTCCTTCTCCTTAGTAGCACCATCACCCTCCTTCACAAAGGTTTGCTTGAGAGGAGGAGGTCGTTTGGCCTTGTCATTCCTCTTCTTGTTCTTGGACTTGGGCACGTACCCAACCCCTTCCTTGGCCACAACTCCCTTTTGGTTGGTCAAGAGGTCGTTGAGGTTCTTCTCGCCTTGTATGCAAGACACAAGACCTTTCTCAAGTTGCACCTTTAGCTTAGCATTCTCCTCAACAAGATGCACATGCTCACAACACGGGTTAGTAGCATTTGCATTATCAATTAACATCATACGAGGAAAAGTGGCTTTCTCCTTGGTTAGCTTTACTTGAAGTTGATCATGAGACTCTTTGAGGCTAGCATGAGCACCCTTCAAGACCTTGTGAGCCTTGTCAAGTAGATCAAAATCCTCTTTGAGTCTAGCAAGATCAACCCCAAGTTTGGCCTTCTCGGAGTTTACACTACAAAAAAAGACACATCCGTGACATTTTGGGCCGAACGAATTTTTTTTCTGTCATACATATGACACTTCTATGACGATAATTATGACAAAACTCGGTATCATCATAGATGTGGTGGGCTCCTACTTCTATGACAAAAAATCATGATAGAAAATGGGCTTTTCGTCCTGGGCGGGCCGGAGATGCAGCTGCATGACATTCTTTGGGCCGTCCATGACGGAAAAAAACCGTGGTAGAAGCGAGGGGGAGGAAAATTTCGGGGAGTTCCCGGTTACGGTGGGAGGTCGGGGGCCGAGCGATGCGCATTTCTCTCGTACACATACACGCGTGTGTGCGAGGCGTTGGCTCTAACTGAACCCGAGCGAGGCGTTGGGCTCTAACTGAACCCGAGCGATTGCACTGCAGGCTACGCGTTACTGAACCCGAGCGATCGATCCATGGCTGTTAACTGAACCCGATCGAGCGATTCCTTCGCTACTGCTGCTAACTGAAGCCATTCGATGCTGCCTCTGGATGAATAGTGAGCGTTGCGGGGGGTGACGGTGTCCTGGACTAGGGGGTACTCAACACGTCATCTCCCGATCTGATAGATTGGGCCAAGGACCCCCGTGGCCGTATACTCATGGGCCAGTTCGGACAGCTGCCGCATACAATGAAGATTCCACAAGACTTGGCGATCAAGACAAGGACTTCTCCCCACCGGCGTATTCGGCTAGGACTCTTGTTAACCTAGGCCTCTGGTGCATTATATAAACCAGGGCCAGGCTAGTCGATAGACAACATACAAAACAACAATCATACCATAGGCTAGCTTCTAGGGTTTAGCCTCTCTGATCTCGTGGTAGATCTACTCTTGTACTACCCATATCATCAATATCAATCAAGCAGGACGTAGAGTTTTACCTCCATCAAGAGGGCCCGAACCTGGGTAAGACATCGTCTCCCCTGCCTCCTGTTACCATCCGCCTTAGACGCACAGTTCGGGACCCCCTACCCGAGATCCGCCGGTTTTGACACCGACATTGGTGCTTTCATTGAGAGCTCCACTGTGTGATCGACAAAAGGATCGATGGCTCGCCTGCAGATCAACTACAACTTCGGCATATTCGTCACCAGCTCGACTGGTCATCTTGGTTCAACCAAGAATTGCGCTCCGTGTTCGGATCACCATGTTCGCACGAGGGCCTTCATCAAACATCAACTCCGATCTCTAGCAAGATCACGGAGGAATCATCTATGGAGCTCGGGGGCTCAACGTCAACATTGCCCTCAAGCGATCGTGCTGTTTTTTTGGACAGCGAACTTGTATCTGCCGCCACCACCTCCTCGAGTATTGCTTTGACGATCGCTTTGGTGGAATTGTGCGGAATTGAGTCTATAACAACCCTGGAAAATTTCATCGAGTTCCGATGGAGGAATCTCTGGCAATCCACGATATACCGGAGCCCTGTCAAATCTGGACGGGAATTTGGATAAGTTTAGGGCGTGGTGTCCAGCTTCTAGCTCGGACGTCCTTTGGAAGATCCAACCGTTGATCGGCTGCGGAATTCCTATATCTACCACCTCTCAAAATTTCAGCTCGATCCGACCGTCCAAACTCCTGGAACCTTCCGATTAGTGCATCACTTTTCGGATCTGTTTTCTGCATGAAAACGAATCCGACCCGAGTTCATCTTTTTTATGAACGGGGTTTCGGACATCCCTTTTGAAGGAAGTTTTGTATGGGGTATTGTGTTTTGTTCCCGAACACATCCCACTAACTTTAAAATATTTTGAACATGATCTTCAACATCATGCTGGTGTCAAACTAGTCCGGCAATATTACTCCACGGCTGCCGACCTGCGCTAGACGCGGCGTCACTTTGTTGAGCCGAGCTCAACTTCTTCGGATCATCATCTCGGCAAGCCGAACAAGAGTCCGGCATCGCGAAGGATAAATCATCACCAACATCGCCGCCCCACGGATTACACGTAGCGGGCATACCGGCATCGCCGCACGGTCGCTTCATCAAGCCGGCATTGACCACGTCACGACCTGCATCGACAGGGCCGCACTATTGCTTCTTCAAGCTGGTGTCCATCACGCCGACCTACTTCGACTTATCGGCTGACATCGAGGCTTCGACATCTCGGCTGGACCGGGGGCTTCGCCATCTCTTCATCAACCTACTCCGGACACTTCGGCGTCACTAGCCAACCAGCTCCGTCACGTTAGCTGGGCCGAGGGCTTTGCCTCGGCGAGCCAACCTTTACCAGCATTGCCATGCCGTCGTTTTATCGCCCATCAGGCAATGGGTGTGCCGAGCGAGTCCCAATTTTGGGAATCACCTTCCTTCGGATAGCTACAACAAATAAACCAGGTGCTATTAATCCCAGTATTTTTTGCTTGTTTGGGTTCATTTTTCCAAGGAATTATTACTCTGGTTTGTCCATCATATGTACACAGGTCTATCAAATGGTGGCCGCATTAACGACAGTCGCATGGTAGTTCGGCCAGTTTTTGTACATAGTCTGGCTAACGCTGCATCCGGAGCTCGGACCGACCTGCGAATTCAGGCTTTGCCACGCCTTTACCGCATCATACCGACGCCCTGCATGGAATTGACTTCAGCGCCAGGCCATATTTCTTTTATTACTCACTTTGCATAAATTATTTATTATGCAATGATTTTTTTTAATTATCATCATTACTATTATCTCCCGTTTGCACTATTTTTGTGCACAGGAAAATGATCCGGGGACTTCGGCGTCACTCTGCCGGTCTGCATTGACTGTGCTATGTCACCACTTTGGCGTGTCGAGCTCTCCGCTCCGCCACCTCGAGACCAGCTTGGGAGATGGAACCTTGCCGCGCATCAAGCTCGGACCGCGTCATCAATACTGAACACATTAACCAGCTAAGTCGCTTTCACGCTCAAAGCTTTAATTTCTAACTTGTGTCCGGTTCGACCAAGCATTATACTTTTTTGGAAAAAAGTTGATTGTAAAAAATTTCCGTGTCCAAACTTTGTTTGTGACGCATAAATTCAAATACCCCATTTACTTGGGGGCTTCCTTTATGAAGCTTTCCCTGTTGCATATGATTATACTTGTACGGCTTCGTTCCTTGTTCGTGTATTACGCCACAATATGCACCATATTGACTTAAGCGATTTGCAAGCTGGGTTGCCTCACTCCTGTGTTTACCCCTACATTCCTGATTGTTCGGCTAGGGAGTAAAGGGAGCACCTCTGCGATTGTCACGATCGGGTCGCCCGAGCCGGAGCTCAGACTGGGTGAAGCCGAAAGCTAGCGCTCTTATAGTTTTCAATGATGGTCGGCACACAACGGAACACATGAGTACAAAAAATCTATTCCACAAGTCTCATAATAACAATGAGCACCGAAGAAAGGTATCGGTGGGGGTACTATTTTCTTCGAAGATGCTTCTTACACTTCGTGGTAATATAGCATAAGTTCCCTGAGCGCGCTTTGTCTGTTACAGCCTTATGACCTAATTGCCTGGTTATTGGAAACACCATCGATACTCTCGACAGATGGAGTACATAACACTTTTCGGTCCTTGACCGAAGAGGGAGAAGCCGACGGTCGGTTAAGACGCGTTTAAAGTTCGGTTGAACATGGATATGATATAAGTACTTCGGTACATGTAATCATTCTTCTACCCAAGTCACTTGGGGGCTCTTAAGTTTATTTGAGCCGTTTTATAATAAGTGTTCTTCTTCTTAGTCGTTGCAAAGTTTTATTACTATTATTTATCACTCCTTTTTTCGACGCGAGTGTGCGTTCACTAGCCGGGGAGCCTAATTTCTCTCTCAAAGCCGCTAGAGTTTAGTTTGCTAAACTGGCCTAATGAGAAGTACTCCACCCTCGGGATAGGAGGTTGAAGCCGTAGGCTGACCCGCTCAAAGTCTTGAGATAGGATGTATCATGTTAAAGCACGACAGAAGCACTTCCTTTTTTTAAAGACCAATTTTCGGATTGGCACCGAACACTTGATCTTGTTCGGACGTCATGCTTTTACTGACTTTTCTTGGTTTTCCAAGCTTTTTGGCACTTTTAAACTATTTGTGCTTTTCCAGCATTAGTCTCGCAGTGCAACACCGGACACCTTTAGGGATTCGGCAAAAACATTCTCAGATATTGCTATATATGCATCGGTTTCGAATTGTGTCTTCGGTCAATAGTTGGGTTGCCCGGCTCCTGCACTTGCTTCCCACGTTCCGTTTTGTTCGGCTAGGCGTGCAAAGGGAGAACCACTGCGATTGTGCTTCCAGCTCACATGGTTAAGCACCTCAGTGGAGAAAGCCGAAAACTGACTGTCACAATAAGCATAAACTGGTCAGCGATCTGATGACTATGTTAAAAGACGGGCCGTTCATAACATTGGCCGAAGTGTTTACGGCTTGACCCCGACTGTCGCCGAACACTATCGGGGGCTATTAACTGGCCTCCCAAACTAAATCCTCGATATTTTTCTCTTACATTAGAGCTGAGGTTTAATGATCATGCTTAGCATGACAACCCAAAGAAAGGAACCGATCGTGGGACTATTTTCTTTGGAAGACATTTCTTCTGTTAAACAGTAATATAACATATCTCTCTGCGTACCTTTGTTTATAAAACTGTATGGCCAGATTGCCTTGTTTGTTGTAAATCTTTGCCCTCATAAAGGCTTTATAAAGTAGGACAAACACTCCTCGGCTACTGGCCGAGGAGGTGAAAGCCGATGGTCGGTCAACAAAGTTTTGTACAATGCGGATCCGAGCATTAATGACGTAAAGTACTTGGATACATAGAGTCATTACACATAATTTGTGATTTTACTATGGATATTGATCCTTAATTCGGCCACCCATGCCCGCATTAAGGCTCGGGGGCTACTGGGCTTCGGGCTTATTATTTACAAATATTAAAGGGGCACATCGATCCCCTGATCTGGTGTTGCCACCCGACCAGTGTCTCGGGGGCTACTGCATTGCTTGTCCAATGCAGAAAATTTTATGTGCAATATAGTTTTCGAGGAGATTTTGATCCTCAGGTTGGTCGGCCGCACCCAACCTGAGTCTCGAGGACTGAGCACGCCGCTTTTAGTGTCCCGAAGTATTCTGCCGAGCTAGGACTTGATCCTCAGGCCAATTTTGCAAATCAACCTGAGTCTCAACGGCTACTGGGATCAGCGGTCTTACGTCATCCTTCATGTGCATCTCGGGTTTTAGACCGATACACGCCTTGAGGGCTACTGGCTATATATCTCGACAGAGAATAAATTGCACCAATAAAAAAATATTGACAAAAAATCGGCCCATAGTCGGGGTGGTGCACCACCTCGGAAGCAGTCCGGCATAAAGCTCGGGCGCTAGTGGCTGGCTCCATAGAGGGCATTTCCGGCATTAAGCTCGGCTAAACTCCTTCAACTTTTTTGAACCAAGGTGATATGACACCTCGGATATAGTCCAGCGTTGGAGCTTGGACACAGTCCGGCGTTGGAGCTTGGATACATTCCGGCGTTGGAGCTCGAAAAGCAGTCCGACATTGGTGCTCGGCTGCAAAAGATACCTCTAATGCAGTCCAGCGTTGGAGCTCGGACGCAAGAGGACACTGCCTCCCGGGAACAACTTCAAACCTGAGGTGTGGCATAAAAATAACAAGGCATTGATAAAGGCCGGAAACTTAAAGGGGCTCCTCGAATACCCGACATGTAAACCCATCGAATGCATTTCGGCGATCCTCAAGATTGAAGGTAAAGAAGATTTGTTTAACCAGTTTTCAAGACTGACGACTGAAGATGAAGAACAGTTCGGAAGAATCGAGGAGCGTCCCTAACTTGAAGACCGGTTCAGGGGGCTACTGTCGGTGTCCTGGACTAGGGGGTACTCAACACGTCATCTCCCGATCTGATAGATTGGGCCGAGGACCCCCGTGGCCGTATACTCATGGGCCAGTTCGGACAGCTGCCGCATACAAGGAAGATTCCACAAGACTTGGCGATCAAGACAAGGACTTCTCCCCACCGGCTTATTCGGCTAGGACTCTTGTTAACCTAGGCCTCTGGTGCATTATATAAACCAGGGCCAGGCTAGTCGATAGACAACATACAAAACAACAATCATACCATAGGCTAGCTTCTAGGGTTTAGCCTCTCTGATCTCGTGGTAGATCTACTCTTGTACTACCCATATCCTCAATATCAATCAAGCAGGGCGTAGGGTTTTACCTCCATCAAGAGGGCCCGAACCTGGGTAAAACATCGTGTCCCCTGCCTCCTGTTACCATCCGCCTTAGACGCATAGTTCAGGACCCCCTACCCGAGATCCGCCGGTTTTAACACCGACAGGGGGGGTTTGGATGAACAGTTCCTGGTGGGGGTGGATGAACAGGACCCCGTGATGTTGCCTCTGGATGAACAGGACCTCGATCGATCGAGCCGGTTAGGGCTGGATCAACAGGACCCCGTGGAGGGCTGGATGAACAGGACCACCTCGTGGAGGGCAGGATGAACAGTAGACGGTGGAGGGCAGGATGAACAGTAGCCCGTGGAGGGGTGGTTGAACAGGAGCCCGTGGAGAGGGCTGGTTGAACAGTAGCCGGTGGAGTAGCGTGCGGTGGAGACTGGATGAACAGGAGCCCGTGGATGAATAGTCGCAGGTGGAGGCTTGAGGAGGTCGATGGTGGATGAACAGTAGCTCGTGGAGGCTGGAGGGGGTCGACGGTGGAGATGAACAGTATCCCGTGGAGTCCCGTTTTGCAGTACGCCACACCCCTCCCGATGAACAGGACCCCCGTTTCGACCGTAGCGCTCCAACACAAGTTTGTTTCCTCCGTTTTGCGGTACGCCACACCCCTCCCGATGAACAGGACCCCTGTTTCGACCGTAGGAGGTCTGTTTCCTCCGTTTTGCGGTACGCCAGACCCCTCCTGATCAACAGGACCCCGTTCCGAACATAGGAGGTCCGTTTCCTCCGTTGTGCGGTACGCCAGACCTCGTTTCCATCGCATGTTCCATCCAAGCCCTCCCGATGAACACGACCACGCATTCCGTTCCGACCCAGCCGGTTGGCTCCCGCACGTTCCATTGCCTCCCGATGAACACGACACATTCCGTTGCCTCCCCATGAACACGACGCATTCTGTTGCCTCCCCATGAACACGACGCATTCCGTTGCCTCCCCATGAACACGACGACGACGATGTTTCTCCGTTCCGACCCAGCCATGTACACGAGCCCTCGCCGTACGTATGCGTGAGTAGGCATTCGAGACCCCGCCCGTATGTACACATACGTGGCCGTATTTTCTTTCTTGCACCCTGGCCGTTGTATGTACGTGTACATGCTACGTGCGCGCCTCTACTACGACACGTGCGCGCCTCTACATCGACCAGTATGTACGTACCCATTCGTGACCAGAATGACAACGCTATGTACGCTTCGACCAGGTGGGTCTCGACTGTCAGGCACTTCCTTGCCTACGAAGATGTAGCTGGTGGGTCCCAGCAGTCAGGGGGCGAATCATTTTTTTTGCCCGGATGCACTCCCTTGCGTGCGAAGATGTAGCTGGTGGGTCCCAGCAGTCAGGGGGAAACGTTTTTTCGCGAAATACAGTGGCCTGTCTGGTGGGTCCCAGCTGTCAGGTGGAGGAATCATTATTTTCCACGTAATGAGGCACTTCCTTGCTGTGGCCGTGGACCCAGCTGTCAGCCTCTCCACGTATAGTCCACGTTCGATGGAAGTCGTTCCTTAACCATGTTGACCATGCCGCGCCGAGAGCACCAGGGCGGTGGACGACGGCGAGGCCTAGGAAGGGGACGACACAGAGGCAGGGAAGACTCGGCAGTTTTTTCCCACGCAGAGGGGAGTAAGACTGTACGAGGGTTTACTGGTTCGCCTGCCGTCGCCGGAGAATAACAGCAGGTGTGGGTAAGTAGAGGGATGGCTAGGCCAGCGATGGGAGTACGGTCGGGCGGTGAGGCCTGCGCGGCAGCACAGCCGGCCGCGAGGAGGAGGGAGCAGGCAGTCCCGCCGGCGCTTGTTTGAGCGGCTGGAGCTAAAAGAGCAGAGATTGAAGAAGCATGATGGATGTTGGATGGACATCCAACAGTCAGTGCTTGTTTGTCAACCTTTTTTTAGGAAAGCCTCAAATCTGTGGAAAACAGCATACAACCATCTGCCATTATTTCTAATAATTTACAGCCCATTTGCTAATTCTTAAGGTTTTTTTTGGAGCCCATATTCTTTTTGTTAGCATTACAGCCCATATTGTGGCAACGGTTAAAAAATTATACGAAATTTTGCATATTTTGGTGCGGTCCAAACTGTTTTTAATCCCGAAATTTCGACTCACATTCAAACTGATTTTAAAAATAAATGTATATCAATATAAAATCTAACAAATTCTCCACGCATAAAAATTAATGTAATTTAAAATCTTGAAATGAAAAAAAGATATTTGAAACTAATTGCCGGTTTGATGTGTTTTAAAAATGTACAACCCATTTCTCATTACTGATGGGCCATTTTCTCGGCTAGCCGAATGAAAGCTCTCCTTGTCTTGAAAGATTTGCAGCCCAACAGGCCTGACAAAGCGACTTACTTGGCAAATCACAAAAAAACTGGGTTGTGGTCGTGGACCCAGCTGTCAGCCTCTCCACGTACAATACTCTTCCGATGGAAGTCGTTCCTTGACCACGTTGACCATGCCGCGCGGAGAGCACCACAGCGGTGGAAGACGGTGAGGCCTAGGAAGGGGACGACGCGACAGTGGAAGCCCGCGCAGAGAGGACTACGAGGGTTCACTGGTTCGGCTGCGGTGTGAGGCTGTCGTCGCCGCAGGGCCTGGCCAGCGGTGGGAATAGTAGGGGGCGGTGAGGCCTCTGCGGCAGCACAGCCGGCCACGGGAGGCAGGAGCATGCGGCACGACCGGCGCTGCTTTGGGTGGCTGGAGTAAGAAGACCAGAGGTTGAAGAAGCACTACGGCCGTTGGATGGACATCGTACGGTCACTGGAGCTAGAATCGTTCATATTGACTAAGTTGACAAAGCCCTTCATCCGCATCAACTTAGTAGGCCCACAAGTCAGCCTCCCAGCAAGGTGGGTCCCAGCTAGCCGGGGGAGTATTCATTTTTTTGTGCGTGATAAGGAGGCACTTCCGGCGGGTCCGAGCTGACAGCGGGGGGGACGTTTTTTTTGTGAAATACGGTGGCACGTCCAGTGGGTCCCAGCAGGCAGGGGGAAAAGATTTTTTTTCACAAAATACTGGTGGCCCGTCCTATGGGTCCCCGCTGTCAGGTGGAGGAATAATTATTTTGCATGTAATAAGGAGGCACTTCCTTGTTGCGGCCATGGACCCAGCTGTCAGCCTCTCCACGTACAGTCCACGTCCGATGGAAGTCGTTCCTTGACCACGTTGACCACACCGCGCTGAGAGCACCAGGGCGGTGGACGACGGCGAGGCCTAGGAAGGGGACGACGCGGAGTCGGGGAAGACGCGATAGTGGATGCCCACGCGTAGAGGAGTACGAGGGTTCAGTGGTTCGCTGCGGTGTTAGGCTGCTGTCGCCGCAGAATAACAGGGGGTGTGGGTGAGTAGAGGGATGGCCTGGCCAGCGGTGGGAGTAGTAGGGGGCGGTGAGGCCTCCGCCGCATCGCAGCCGGCCACGGGAGGCAGGAGCACGAGGCACGACCGGCGCTGGTTTGGGCGGCTGGATCAAGAAGACCAGAGGATGAAGAAGCACTACGGCCGTTGGATGGACATCGTACGGTCACTAGAGCTAGAATCGTGCATATTGACTAAGTTGACAAAGCCCTCCTTCCCCGTCAACTTAGTAGGCCCACAAGTCAGCCTGCCACTAAGGTGGGTCCCAGCTAGCGGGGGGTATTCATTTTTTTATGCGTAATAAGGAGGCACTTCCAGTGGGTCCGAGCTGACAGCAGGGGGAACATTTTTTCGCGAAATACGGTGGCCCATCAGGTGGGTCCCAGTAGTCAGGGGCAAATGTTTTTTTCGCGATATACTGGTGGCGTCCGGTGGGTCCCTGCTGTGAGGTGGAGGAATAATTATTTTCCACGTAATAAGGAGGCACTTCCTTGCGGCTGCCGTGGACCCAGCTGTCAGCCTCTCCACGTACAGTATTCTTCCGATGGAATTCGTTCCTTGACCACATTGACCACGCCGCGCCGACAGCACCACGGCGGTGGACGACGGCGAGGCCTAGGAAGGGGACGACGCGGAGCCGGGGAAGATGCGGCAGTGGATGCCCACGCAGAGAGGAGTACGAGGGTTCACTGGTTCGGCTGCGCTGCCATCACCGTAGAATAACAGGGGGTGTGGGTGAGTGGAGTGGAGGGATGGCCTGGCCAGCGGTGGGAGTAGTATGGGGGCGGTGAGGCCTCCGCGGCAGCACAGCCGGCCACGGGAGGCAGGAGCAGGCGGCACGACCGGCGCTGCTTTGGGCGGCTGGAGCAAGAAGACCAGAGGTTGAAGAAGCACTACGGCCGTTGGATGGACATCGTATGGTCAGTCGAGCTAGAATCGTGCATATTGACTAAGTTGACAAAGCCCTTCGTCCCCGTCAACTTAGTAGGCCCACTATACTGGGTCCCAGCTAGCAGGGGGGTATTCATTTTTGTGTGCGTAATATGGAGGCACTTCCTTGCGTGCGAAGATATAGCTAGTGGGTCCGAGCTGTCAGCGGCGGTAACGTTTTTTTCGCGAAATACAGAGGCCGTTTCGGTGGGTCCCAGATGTCAGGTGGAGGATATCATTATTTTGCGCGTAATAAGGAGGCATTTCCTTGCGTGCGGCCGTGGACCCAGCTGTCAGCCTCTCCACGTACAGTCCACTTCATATGCATGTCGGTCATTGACCACGCTACGCCGAGAGCACCAGGGCGGTGGACGACGGCGAGGCCTAGGAAGGGAACGACACGAAGGTAGGGAAGACTCGGCCGTTGTTTTTGTTTCCCATGCGGAGGGAGTACGATTGTACGAGGGTTTATTGGTTCGTCTGTCATCGCCGGAGAATAACAACAAGTGTGGTGAGTAGAGGGATGGCTAGGCCAGCGATGGGAGTATGGTGGGGCGGTGAGGCCTGCGCGTCAGCACAGCCGGCCGCGGGGAGGAGGGAGCAGGAAGAGCAGAGATAGAAAAAGCACGATGACCGTTGGATGGACATCCAACAGTATACAGGCCATCTGTGGAATGTCTCAAATCTGTGGAAAACAGCATACATCCCATCTGCCATTATTTCAAATAATTCACAGCCCATTTGCTAATACTTACGGGTTTTTTTGGAGCCCATATTCTTTATGTTAGCATTACAGCCCATATTGTGGCCACGGTTAAAAAATTATACGAAATTTTGCATATGTTGGTGCTGTCTGAACTGTTTTTAATCCCGAAATTTGGAGTCACATTCAGACTGATTTTAAAAATGAATGTATATCAATATAAAATCCAATAAATTGTCCACACATAAAAATCAATGCAATTTAAAATCTTGAAATGAAAAAAAGATATTTGAAAATAATTGCCGGTTTGATGTGTTTTAAAAATGTACATCCCATTTCTCATTACTGATAGACCATTTTCTCGGCCAGCCGAATGAAGCTCTCCTCGTCTTGAAAGATTTGCAGCCCAGCAGGCCTGATAAAGCGACTTACTTGATAAATCACAAAAGAACTGGGCTAGCCATTTTCAGAAAGAAAAAAAACTACTGGGCTGGTCTGTGGTAAACATAAAAGAAAGGCTGTCTAGACAGGCCAGAGTGTCCCGCACAGCCCAGTTGACACCCTGCTTCCGTCTCAAAAACAAATTAAATAAATGCCACTCCAATTATGGTGATTCATAAAAATGCCACTGCAATTTCCAAACTTTGAAAAATGCCACTCAATTTTTGCAAACTTTGAAAAACGCCACTGCAGTTTGCAAACTTTGAAAAACGCCACTCCAGACTTCAAAAAATGCCACTAGAAATGGCATGAAATGGCATTTTTCAAAGTTTGGAAATTGCAGTGACATTTCTCGGATACACCAGATTTGGAGTGGCATTTATCAAATTAACCCAAAACAAAAATAACTGGGCGAGTTGCTGGGTCCCTGGTGTCAGCCGCTCGTTGTGCAATTCTCTCGTTTATTGACTACGTTGGCAATGGCATGGGACCCAGATGTCAGAAATCCACTAGGAGGAGCCATTTTTTATTGGCTTGAAATAAGGAGGCACTTTCTTGCGTACTGCCATGACCTTGGTGGGTCCCTGCTGTCATCCTCTCCACGTACAGTACTAGTTAGTCGTGCTTCAAAACTGATCGGCACGCCATTAAAAAAATAAAGGTCGATAACTAATGCGGCACCTCGGGCCAACACGGCCAGATCAAATTTTGCACGAGAAATTACACACCATGTTTCGTTGACATGTGGTCCCGTTCCAACATATCAGTGAGACGATGGCGAGTAGTAGGAGTATTTCCGAACGGACGTGTAGGCCGGGCGCCTCTTCGTGAACCGTGGCAAACTCGCAGCCATCCACTGACTCTTCGCCTTCCCTCTCGATTTGGAACTGCTGTGCACGCTCTTCCTCTCCCTCTTCCATTTTCCTTCAGCCCTTCACCCTTTCTTCTGCCATTGTTCGATCGTCTTCTCCATGGAGGGAACAGGCCGGAAACGACCCCGTTATTCTTGCCCCGATCTGAAAGATGACGTGGTGGAGGAACTCATTGATCGGTGCGACGTCATCACCTCGGCTAGCATGGCAGGTTTGTTCAAGCCCATTCTCGACTCAACTAATAACATCATTACAAAGAACCCAAGAGTCAAGGAGCGGTTTGATCTCCCCTATCTTCTTCGCCATGACCCTGATGACTGGCACCGGCACGACAGAGGCCTCGCCCTGTGCCAGTTGATGTCGCTTGATAATGATACGTATGATGTTAAGATGCCATCGCTCAAGGGCAAGGCTTGGGCGGGCGCAAATGGAGATTGGGTTGTTTACATTGGGTCCAACTGAGAGTGGGAACTTGTCAATGTGTACACTCGTCACCGGGTTCCACTTCCAAAAATCTCAGCACACTGCCCAGAGGTTGAGCACACCGGTAATGTACGCACGTTCAAATACGATCATGGTGACTGTCTTCTACGGAAGATAGCAATTTGTCGACTTCCCAACCGCTCTTGGAATTACAACAACTATCAAGTTGTTGCTATCTTCGACAAGCTTGTTGCCATCCTTCGTGGTTCGACTCGATGGATATTGCTCAAAAATCAGTTTCTGTACACGGATGAGTACTGTGATGCAATTCAATACGAGGGCCTTGTGTTTGCTGCCACCACTCGTGGCACTATTTTTGCATGGCATCCTAGTAGTTTCGGTACGTTTGTCTTCCACCGTAATTATAATTGTTTCATCCACATGCATGCGGGTTAGCAAGTTTCCCTTTACTAATTAACCTTCTTCTTGTGTTTCCAAGGTCATGTGAACATCCCACCACCTATACTTGAAAAAATTTATAACCAAGGGGGAGATGACGGTGGTAATGATCACGAGCATGAGGACGAGCAGCGCCGATATACTCTGTGGCGCATGGCAACTAATTCCGATGGATCACCTCTTCTTGTGTGTATACAACCCACTGATGATGTTACTGCTAAGGAAGCAGGTGTCTCCCATGGTCGCACTCTCCGGACCTATTCCAACACCCGTTGCATGGTATTCGGGATGGATACTAGTGTGCTAGCGCCAACTCCTTCTCCCTGGCACAGAATTGATAGTCTTGGAGAAAACTCGCTCTTCCTTGGACAAAACTATCCGATGATGGTGAAAGGTGATCCAACTGCTGTTGACACATTTATGAGAAGCAACTGTATCTATACCTCGGACATTTGGGTGGTTCCCTACCCTCGTACTGATATAGTAGGCCGCTTCAGCCTGGATGATCGGTCCTGCGTTGGTCTCCAGATCGACAACAGATGGCCCGTCCCAGAGAATCACTTGTGGTTCAAAGCAAGCGTTTCCAACGCCGCGGAATGGTTGAGTTGAAGTTCATTTCATGGCTTTTTATTTGTTGTGTGGTGAAAAATTTAGTATTTATAATGTATCCTCGTTGTCGATGTGGGTTGATGACCTGTTGTATGTAATAAAATGATATGCCTGTGATAAAATTACTAAATTTATGAATGGCTTTCGAGTCGCTTCTCTAAATGTGTACTAGCTTCACATGCTTCGCGCGTCGGGCGGGTATTTTTACTGTAGCCATATGTTAGTGTGTTCGTTGTACGTAACCAGCACCTGGAATCCTCGATGCTAGTATACTATATACTAGTAGGAGTAAGTAGTAGGAGTAGTAGGGTGGCATGGGCTACAACAAGCATTCATGTCCAGGAGTACGACACACGCCACCACCACGACATCCATCTGACACCATATTATTTCTTGGAGTCCGTGCTAGAGAAATCTCTTCAACCTCGTCGTTTCTCTAACTTCAGCCATCGCACGGCGGGCAAGGAGGGGGTTTGCCGATAGTCAGTTTCCTTAACAGCGGTCCCACTTGTAAGGCCAACTCCAACGCACGACCCCAAACGGACCTCCGTTTTGCACGAACTCCAATGATAATTTTGACTAGAAAAGCAAGACGAAAGAAAACAAGAACCACAAGAATACATTTTACTACTCCTGTAAGTTGGATTAGTGCCTTCTCGATGCATTCATTGTTGATCTGCGGAGGCTCGATCTTGCGTGCTTCTTTCTTCTTCGAGTGTAAAGAAGTAGACATTGCTTCCTCGCATCTAGTCTCATGTCTAGCCTCTATTCTAGTAGGAGTATCAACAAGTGCACTAATCTCATCCGATAGCAAAACCGAAGATTTGGTCGGGTTCTTCCTCCTTTTGCCGACACGTGGGACATCCAGCATCCAGGTCGTGTCATGAAATAAAATAGAGTGGTAGTTGAAGCCACGAGATGTGCATCTCGGGTTAAACTGTAAATAGAATCCTACTACTCTTGAGTAACTCCAAAAGCAGCCACCGAAGATCTTTATTGGATTTGTTTTTCATCACCAGCACGTCGAGGTGAAAGATGTGTAGGTTCAGTCGGTCCTCTTGTGTTTTCACTGACATGTGGGGCCGCATGTGAGCAAACAAACGATGGGCTCCGTGTGTCCGCTGGCTGGCTGAGAAGAGAGATAGAGGAGGGCTGAGCACGTACTACAGGAAATTTGTTCTACGTACCTTGATATGGCCCTATTTGGATCATGGGGTTGGAGCTAGTTTGGGTTAGTTGAAGGCTTAAATAACCCAAAAGTATCCAAACAGGGAGGGTTAGAGTGGGTTAGTTTCATCTAACCCAACTATCCCGGTGGAGAGGTGCTTATTTGAGTTAGAGTGGGTTAGAAAATAACTCTAACTCTAACTGTGTTAGAGTATCCAAACAGGGCCATAGGCTCGATATAGTGGGGTGGCATGGGCCATAACTCAGTAGCATTCACGTCTAGCAGTACGGCACGCGCCACCCACACGAGTCCCATCCGACACCAATTTTCTTGGAGTCCGTGCTACAGCCATCTCTTCTCTCTCCTGTTTTCTCAGCCATCCGACAAGATAATTACTGTAGTATCATATACTACTACATGGATTTGACGGAAAGATAAAAATACATACGGATCCATCAACGTTCAACGACATCCTCACGCCCTAGTGCGCCGGGTCACCAACCGACGTGTGAGGAGCAGCGGCGTTGGCGGCGAGCTCAACGTGCTTCTGAACAGTGTCATCCAAGGTTGCCCTGCGCTCCAAGAAGGCCAGCATCCTATCGTCCTCCTCTTACATGTAGTAGTCCTTGTGGACAATTTTCGCGTAGACATGGGTGATTATGTCGATGGTGTCTTGCTACGCCAGGCGCTGCGTGGCGAGCGCGACCTCGAGGTGGACATTCTCCGGCGCGACGGCGGGCAGTCGCAGGGCCACCAGTGCATCGAAGAGGTTGTTACCATAGTGGCCATTGAGGGTGGCGGGCATCGTAGAGCCTGGGCACGTCGGCTAGAGGCTTACGTCAAAGTCGTCTGCAAGCTTCTTGACGATGGTGAACTTGTCGAGGAAACCGACGAGGACCTCGTCGAACAAGGAGACGAAGTTGTCGTCCAAGCGGCCCCTCGCCCTGGCGGCCTCAAGCAATACTACCTGGAGATGTTCCTCGGTGCCGGTGGACATGGTAGTACTCCTAAATCTAGACGTTGGTGCTACTAGTACTAGTAGTAGTACTACCAATGTAGTAGTAGGAGTACTAGCACTGTACTACCCGTTGGTCAAATTATTACGTGCTGCTCCTCACAGTGAAGTGACAAGACCCTGCGCCAGAGATGACACCTGAGTATAGGCGCCGTGTTCAGCATACCATAGTCAGCCTCACCGTCTGCAGTCACTATCATCATGGCTGTAGAGCTAGCCTGCTTACAAGTAGCCCTGTTCGACATAATTTCCCGTGCGTAGATGCTCGTGCATTGCACGGAACACCAAGATTGGGGGTGGACGGCTCCGGCAGCGGCCATCGCACCAGATTTTTCCACGGCCTTCTACTCCTAGATTGTGAGAGACAAGGAGTTGTTTGTAAATAGGGAACAAGTGCGGGCATCTTTTTGCAAAAATGGAGAAGCTTGGTTTGTATGCGTCAGATCTAGATCTGACGGCTATTGGTGAAAGATGGGAGGCACAACATCATCACCAACTCAGGACCTGTTTGATTCACAGGATTTTGAAAACGCAGGAATAGGACACGACAATATTACAAGTTTCAAACTGATATTACAAATGTTAGGAGTAATGCTGCACCTACGAAGAGGGAATTACTAGGAAGTTTACGTAAGAACTTTCGTTACTTTAGGTGGATGCAGCATTATCGTACAAACTAAAATCCACCGCCCTGACAAGTCACTAATGGGCAAATAAGTTTTCGAGTCTCTGGCCACTTGATGTTTCAAAAAACAAATTCAGCTTCTGCGGAGAAATGAGCTCCACCGTGTACCCACGCGGTTGTGGCTGGGCACGAAGCATGAGTACATGCACGGTGCACCTATTCTCTTCTTGTATACGTACACCACCTACGTGGGGTTGTGTGAGAGAGATACAAACCTAGAGAGATATAGTGTGTGGGTTCTTGAGAGTTTTTTTTGTGGGGGGGGGGTCAATCAAAAAATTTAACATATGCAATGTGTGTGAAATAGATATATGTTTGTTTAATGCTTTTATTATGTACTAGTACTTGGCAATAGAAGACTTGGTAGTTTAATCTTGTCCACCTTACTAATGAACTGGTTCACCGAAATGAGTTTCATATACTAGTACATGCTAAACTTGTTATGTGTCTGCTTGTTTCTTCTTTTAGAATGCTGACAGAATATTGGGGAAGAGTGCCTTATTAAGCAACGGTAAAGGAAGTAATGCAGATAAGGTTCAGGATAGTGACACATCCTATCTTGGTTTAGTGTTGGAGTTACTGGCCACTACCGCTTGCACAAGCTATTCAAACTCATTGTCTGAATCAGTTCGGTTTCTTGAGTCTCAACTACAAGCTGAAAGACATCGATCAGCTGTGCTGCGACAAGAAGCGGAAGGACTACGGAAGTCCCTGGAGCATTCAGATGCATACTTTCTGGTGCAACAGCAAGCGTTGGAGGATTTTAGCGCCAAACAGGACAAAGCTAATTAGCTTCCTAAGCTTATTGCCAGCATGGTGGATACCCAGGATAACGTTTCTTGAGCTCTTCTGAAGTTGTTTCAGTTATGCTCTTGTTTTGCTGCCGCGTTTATTTGCACTGGTGGCCAATTTTGACGGCCAGTGTATATGATATGCTGCTTTGTTCCCTATATTTGCACTGGTGGCGAACTTTGATGCCCAGTGGATGTAATATGTGTAATAGTCGTGATAGCCTAGCATTAGTTGCTTGCTTATTTATTTCCTTGTTGTCTTGTCTATTTGTTTGCTTGTAGTCATTGCAGTTCTTTTTCCGCAGTTAACTAGTGGCTGCAATAACCTATTTTTAAAAACTTGGCCACAATAACCATGGGCTAATATTTACTGTAGTGACACTGGGCCTCCTATGGGCCGTAGAAACAGTGGGCCTTCTACGGGCCATAGAAACAATGGGCCTTCTATGGGCTGTATCATCAATGGGCCTTATACGGGCCGTATGATCGATTGGCCAAACATGGGCCAATAACAGGCCGCATTATG
Organism: Triticum monococcum; assembly: GCA_034509565.1. NCBI lineage: Eukaryota > Viridiplantae > Streptophyta > Magnoliopsida > Poales > Poaceae > Triticum > Triticum monococcum. The sequence goes on along the minus strand of CM067844.1, from coordinate 577,283,867 downwards.
GCCATAAACGGGCTAGAGTTGGAATCGTCCGTTCATGGGCCGACCGTAATGGGCCATCATTAATAGGCCGTATTTGATGACGCTATGAAAACGGCCCAACGTATTAACGGGCCACAAACGGGCCGACTGTAACCACGGGCTGAATTTGGCCCACAAGAAGAAAATGACAGTAACAGGCCGTAAGTAAACGAATGCTGGAAATGAGCCCAAGAATAAATGAGCTCTAAGAAGGCCAAAAGATAACATGGGCTGGAAACGGCCCAACAGAATAATGGGCCGTTAATGGGTATAAAGTGATACACTATTCATTACGGGCCAGTTTCACCATGGGCCGTTAATGGGTGTAAAGTGATACACTGTTCATTACGGGCCAGTTTCACCACGGGTCATTAATAGGCCAGGAGTTACATAGGGCCTCATATGGGCCGAAAGAGGTCATGGGCCATACATGGGCCAGAAGTGAAAATGGGCTGGAATCATATTGGATGGCCTAGATGATGCTACTGGGCCTAATTCGGATAGGGCGTAACGGGCCTTGGGTTAGCGGGCTGTAAATGGGCTATATGCGAACATGTCGTTAACAGGCTTTCCATGGGCTGGGCCGCCACCTTTTGACCAAGTCAAACGGGCCGGCCTTTTCACGGGAATGGGCCTCTGTTGGGTCGTGCCATGTGTTGACGTATCATAGGCGCCTATCTGACCCACTAACGAGCTAACACGTGTTTCGTCCGGCCAATAAGAATTTTACACATGGAAATTTCCCATTGGTCGGGGCTGTTAACGGGATATCGGATCCAAAACCCGACCCGATAGCTTAACGGCGTTCCGTTACGGTGGATGCCACGTGTCGCTCACCCTTGACGAAAGCACTTCTGTGACGCACGATTTATCGTCATGGAAGTGGACACTTCCGTGATGATAATTTTGGTAATGTCATGGAACACTTCTACGACAGCACAGGTATGACTATCTTGATTCTGTCATAAATTTGTCATGGATGTACATGCATGACAAAAAAAGCGACCTACTGTGACAAACACGTATCATCACGGAAGTGTATTTTTTTGCAGTGTTAGCACATGAGAAACAACAACAGCATGATCCAAATCTTTCTTTAACTTAGCATGATCAACGTTGTGTGACTCCTCAAGAGCCAAACGAAGACCACGCTCTTCCTCAAGAGCATTGGAAATATCCGAAATCTCATCGGCATAGTCACGACTATGCCCCTCCATCTTGGAGATAGTATCTTCGTGAGCCTCGATCATGTCATTGGCTTCACCAAGTTGTTCCAAGAGAGCAACAAAATGCTTCTTGGTTTTACCCTTGAGTTTACCCATAAAGGACTCAAACTCATTTTCCTCCACATTAGGTCCATCATATTAATCAATGCAATCCGTCAAGGAAGGATTATTAATGATGGTAGCTTTGATGTTGGGAGTTACCTTGTTGGTGGCTTTAGCCATGAGGCACTTGGCGGTGATGTTCTCATTGGGTGAGTCAAATAGAGATATTATGGAGTTTTTGCAATGGCAACGGAGGCCATGGCAACCGACTCACCATCTTCATCATCATCATCATCATCCTCATGGTACTCTTCTTGAACCACCAACGCCTTGTGAGGGGTTTTCTTGGTGAAGTTGCTCTTGTTGGGGAAAGACTTGGCTTTGTCCTTTCAAATGAGCTTGCCACCATTGTCTTCCTCTTCTCATACGGGCATTCCGCAACAAAATGACTCACATTGCCACAATTGTAGCAAGTCCTCACACGTTGCTTGCTCTTCGTGCCACTTGAGTTGTTCTTGTTGAAGTTTGGCCTTGAGTTTTTCTTGCTCCAAAATTGCCTTGAAGCAAGTGCCATGTGTTCATGATAGGCATACTTTGTATCTTCGGGGTTGCTTTCCTCTTCTTCCTCTTCTTCTTCTTCTTCAATGCAAACCTTGGCCTTCAATGCAAGGTTGGGCTTCTTTGCCATTTGAGAGCGAAGCACCGCATTGTCGGCGGTCTTGTCCAAGATGTTCATAGCCACAAACTCATCCAACACTTCACTTGAGGTCAAAGTGTGGAAGTCCGGCCTTTGACGAATGACGGAGGACACGGCCTTGTGGTAAGGCATCATTGCCTTGAGGAATTTGCGCTTGATCCAATTGTCATCTGTGTCCTTGCTCCCATGATCTCGGAGTGAGACCGCGAGTTTGGTTACTCTCCGATAAAGCTCACGAGGTTCTTCATCTTCTTTCATTCAAACTCATCGGCTTCATCTTGCACTACTTCATAGTTGGAGCGTTGAATGCTTGCGCTTCCCCGGTAGAGAGAGATAACACAAAGCCATGCATCTTTGGCCAAGGCGAAGGGCCGAAGATGAGGTAGATCTTCGGGTGGAATTGCATCTTGAATGATGAAGAGAGCATTCTCATTGAATTGATTATCCGCGGCTTCTCAAGGAGTGAAGTTGCTTGGATCATGTGGATGGAAACCTTCTTCAATGATTCTCCAAAGATTAGTGTTCACATGATTTAAATGACGCTTAAAGCGATAAACCCAAGAATCAAAGTCCTCATTTTTCACAATCTTAGGGCACTACAAAAAATACACTTCCGTGATGATACGTGTTTGTCACAGTAGGTCGCGTTTTCTGTCATGCATGTACATCCATGATGATTTTATGACAGAATCAAGATAGTCATACCTGTGCTGTCGTAGAAGCATTCCATGACATTACCAAAATTATCATCACGGAAGTGTCCACTTCCATGACGATAAATCGCGCGTCACAGAAGTGCTTTCGTCAAGGGTGACCGACACGTGGCATCCACCGTAACGAAATGCCGTTAAGCTATCGGGTCAGGTTTTGGATCCGATAACCCGTTAACAGCCCCGACCAATGGGGATTTTCCACGTGTAAAATCATCATTGGCTGGAGGAGACACGTGTCAGGTCCGCGTTGGCACAGGTGTCACTCATCCAATGGGCGAGACGCGCCTATGATATGTTGACACGTGGACTCGCCCATCAAGTTTAAATGTGCCGGCCCAACTGAAGGCCCACAAGATTTTGCGGACCATAATGGGCCGGCCCAGCTAAAGGCCCACGAGATTTTGTGGACCATAATGGGTTGGCCCAGCTAAAGGACCTCAAGATTTTGCGGGCCATAATGGGTCGGCCCATGTAAAGGCCCACAAGATTTTTGTGTGCCATAATGGGCCGACCCAGGTAAAGGCCCACAAGATTCTGGCGGATCATAATGGGCCAGTCCAGCTAAAGGCCCATGAGATTTCACCAACATTAATGGGCCGGCCCAGCTATAGGCCCACAAGATTTTGAGGACCCTAGTAGGCCGGCCCATTAACTGGCTGCCATGTTTTGGGCCAAATGTCGGCCCATATTTGATCCGGTCCATTAATGGCCTGCCATGCTCCGGGCCTAATAGTGGCCCATATGAGATCAGGCCCGTTAAAAGCCTACCATGTTCTGGGCCAAATTACGGCCCAGATTAGGTCCGACCCTTTAAGAGGCTTTGGGCTCAATTATGGCCCATATCAGATTCGGCCCGTCAACTGGACACTATACTTTTGGGCCCACTTGCTAAAGGCCCACTTAGTAATTCGGCCTGATATTAGTTTTGTCCTGTTAAGGGCCCGTTTAACATTTCGTCCCTATATTAATTTTGGCCTGTTAAAAGCCCGTCCGGCTCGTCAACTAGACACTATGCTTTTGGGCCCACTTGCTAAAGGCCCACTTAGTAATTCGGTCTGATATTAGTTTTGTCCTGTTAAGGGCCCGTTTAACATTTCGGCCCTATATTAATTTCGGCCTATTAAAAGCCCGTCATATAGTTGGGCCTAACTACGGCCCGGTTTCCATCCGGCCTGCTCGTAGCCAATATCTGATTGGGCCAAACAAGGACTGAGACAATTTTGGCATGTTAAAAGCCCATGATTTGATTCGCACAATCATGGGCCGGGGTTCATTTCGGGCTGCTGCCGGCCCATGAGCTGTTCGGCACGTTTCAGGCCCAACCTACATCGTGATTGCATGACGACCCGATTATGTACCGTAATTTTACGGTTAGGCCGGTTTACTGCAAAGACAGGATATATATACAGTAAAATAACTGCAGCATCGTGAATAAGAAAAAACTTAGACTATGCAATAAAGAAATTACGGCATATTACATCCACTGGGCATCAAAGTTCGCCACTATGATAATAAAGCACAAGCAGACATCAGATTACATACACTAGGCATCAAAGATCGCCACCAGTGCAAATAAACACGCCGACAAAATAATATACAAAACCGACGGCACTTCAATAGAGTTCAAGAAAGGTTGGCCCTGCTGGGGAGCTGCAGCGCAAGAAGCTCAGCAAAATGATGAGATTACGCTTGTTCAACACTTATATCTTCCTCACTCTGAAAGATAAACAAGCAGACAGATGACAGGTTTTGCACATAAAAGTATCAGTGCTGAAAATTCATCACATTTCTTAGTGACGAATAAAGTGACATAGTTTAAAATTGCATTAACACAATATGGTATTGTTCAGGTCAAGACATGGTAGGAAATGATATTATGAAGGAGTTGGCAGCTTCACGACACCACTGGATTACAGATCAAGAACTCATAAGTATCAATGGTTAGTGTGCTGTCAATTTATACCATTTCAGATTGGCAAATAAAGAGACGGTTTAAATAATAGTAGAATGATATGACATTGTTCATAGTTAAGACATTACAGAATATGACATTGTGATGTAGTGGGTAGGTTCACCACACCACTGGATTACGGATGAAGAACAAAAGCATACATGCAGTGCAAAAGAAGATCACTTGCTCTGTATAGTTTAATTTACATGGTATGAAGAAGGAACTTGGTTGTACAACTGAAAACTTAAATTGAGAAAGGACAAACTTTTGTTTATGAACTACATAATAAACTTTAAACAAGCAATTTGATGCAAACACCAGAAATAAACAGCTATTGCAGTCATGCCTAACCAAATATATACAACAAAGTTTGAAGGCTTGAGATGGACAAACTTACATTATTGGTGAAGACATGCTCTATAAAGGCCTTGTCCATGCTGATGGGGGGGGCAATTCAAGAAGTTTACCACAGAATCTTCTTCAAAAGCATTGCCTTTATTCTACATTTTGTTAAGAGTAAATATAGATGTGATAATATACGAAAAATGGAGAATATTTAAGATAAGATGAAGAGTGATGCTACATAACTAAGTAGCTATAAATGTAAGTGCAGCGATACAGGCAAAAGGTACAGCCAAGAGCTATGCACAGCTAAACTTCTTCAGTACCAACCTTATGGTAAGAGTAAATATAGATCCGATGTGTGGAAAATGGAGGGCAAAGGAAAATAAGCTGCAGAGTGATGGTACATGAACAACTACCTGTCATTATAAGTACACTGATAAAGGAAAGCATGTACTTACAAGAACAATGCAGAGCTAAAAAAACATTGGCATTGCATATATTCTACACTAATGTAACCATTCATACAGATCAGATAATTTGGAGCGAACAATTGATAAGCAAACTATCATGCATACTGCTGTCACATAATGAACCAGGTATGTATGCAAGTACAGTGATACAGGACAACAGGTACTAACAAGAGCAAAGCAGCGGGCAGCATATTTGCGATATCATGTCGTTCTTGTCAAACCAGAATTCTTCTTCGAGCAGATTTCCTGCAAAAAAGATCCGTAAGGCACATGCAGAAAAGTAGAAGTTCAAATTTTCATGTGATTTCATAAACAGTACCTCATCCTGGGAACGAGACCAGTGCATAACAAGGTTTTTCCATTCAATGTCTTCTAAATTTAGCATAGGTGAAAGTGCAACTATCCCTAGGTGGTTTTGGTAATTCATAACAACATATAGCTCATTGAGCTAATGCTATTCCAAGATGATTATTTCAGGATAGCTCAAACATTGGCATGGCATGGATGTGAAAGTGGAACCCTCAAAATGCTAAGGACAAAGGATTGGCTCAAGCTCAAAAGCTCAAGACTCTTCATTTTATATTTTAGTGATCCAAGATCACATTGAGTCTTTAGGAAAAGCCAATACTATCAAGGAGGGATGAGGTGTTGCTTAATGAGCCTCTTGCTTCATGTGCTTAATGATATGCTCCAAAATCCTCAGCTACTTTCCCATATCCACAAATGACCTAAACCCTAAGCCAAACTCGGTCATACCGATTCTATCTATCCGGCGCCACCGAGTTTCATATGTCATAAGCCACTGCCAAACCCTAGCAATTCGGTCCTACCGATAGGGATCTCGGTCTCACCGAGATGGGGTTGCAAACTCTCTGTTTCCCTTTCGTAACTTTTCGGTCTCACCGAAAGAGCGAATCGGTCCCACTGAGATTGCAATGTAAACTCTGTGTTTCCCTTTTGTAACTTTTCGGTCTCACCGAAAGAGCACATCGGTCCCACCGAGTTCACCTGACCAACTCTCTGGTTAGCTTATTACCAAACTCGGTCTCACCGAGTTTGTGTAATTGGTCTCACCGAGATTACGTTATGCCCAAACCCTAACAGAATCGGTCCTACCGAGTTGCATGTCAGTCCCACCAAAAATCTCTAACGGTCACTAGGTTTACCTTTTCGGTCTGACCGAGTTTATTTATTCGGTCCCACCAAGATTGGTAGATTGTGTGTAACGGTTGGATTTTGTGTGGAGGCTATATATACCCCTCCACCTCCTCTTCATTCGGGGAGAGAGCAATCAGAACACATACACCATTCCAATTCATATGTTCTGAGAGAGAACCACCTACTCATGTGTTGAGACCAAGACATTCCATTCCTACCATATGAATCTTGATCTCTAGCCTTCCCCAAGTTGCTTTCCACTCAAATCTTCTTTCCATCAGATCCAAATCCTATGAGAGAGAGTTGAGTGTTGGGGAGACTATCATTTGAAGCACAAGAGCAAGGAGTTCATCATCAACACACCGTTTGTTACTTCTTGGAGAGTGGTGTCTCCTAGATTGGCTAGGTGTCACTTGGGAGCCTCCGACAAGATTGTGGAGTTGAACCAAGGAGTTTGTAAGGGCAAGGAGATCGCCTACTTCGTGAAGATCTACCGCTAGTGAGGCAAGTCCTTCGTGGGTGATGGCCATGGTGGGATAGACAAGGTTGCTACTTCGTGGACCCTTCGTGGGTGGAGCCCTCCGTGGACTCGCGCAACCGTTACCCTTCGTGGGTTGAAGTCTCCATCAACGTGGATGTAGGATAGCACCACCTATCCGAACCACGGGAAAAACATCCGTGTCTCCAATTGCGTTTGAATTCTCCAAACCCTTCCCTTTACATTCTTGCAAGTTGCATGCTTTACTTTCCGCTGCCAATATACTCTTTGCATGCTTGCTTGAATTATGTGATGATTGCTTGACTTGTCCTAAAATAGCTAAAATCTGCCAAGAACTAAAATTGGGAAAAGGTTAAGTTTTTATTTGGTCAAGTAGTCTAATCACCCCCCCCCCTCTAGACATACTTTCGATCCTACAAGTGGTATCAGAGCCTTGGTCTCCATTTGCTTTGATCTCCATAGCTTTTGGTGGTCATAGCCTTGGTTTCACAACCTAGGAGAGTATGGCGTCTAGCGAGGGAAATTATCACCGTAGAGGTCCTTACTTTGATGGTACTAATTTTGCTAGTTGGAAGCATAAAATGAAAATGCATATTCTTGGACATAACCCCGCCGTTTGGGCTATTGTGTGTGTTGGTTTGCAAGGTGACTTCTTTGATGGGAGAGAACCAAACCGTGAAGCTACCGCGGATGAATTGAAGATGTTGCAATACAATGCTCAAGCTTGTGATATTCTCTTCAATGGATTATGCCCCAAAGAATTCAACAAAATCGGCCGTCTTGAGAATGCAAAGGAAATTTGGGACACTTTGATTGATATGCACGAAGGTACCGACTCCGTCAAGGAATCCAAGTTGGATGTGCTTCAAAGTCAACTTGACAAGTTCAAAATGAAGGATGGTGAAGGTGTCGCTGAAATGTACTCTAGGCTTGCGCTCATCACAAATGGGATTGCCGGCTTAGGAAGTGAAGAGATGACCGATAGATTCATCATCAAGAAGATCCTAAGAGCCTTGGATGGAAAGTATGATACCGTGTGCACGTTGATCCAAATGATGCCCAATTACAAAGATCTCAAGCCAGCGGAAGTGATTGGAAGAATTGTTGCTCATGAGATGTCACTTAAGGATAAAGAGGAACTTCACAACAAATCAAGTGGTGCCTACAAAGCCTCATGTGAAGCCCCTACATCATCAAGTGAGAGACAAAACTTCAACGAAGAATTGAGCTTAATGGTGAAGAACTTCAACAAGTTCTACAAGAGTAGAAACAAAGATAGAAGCTTCAAGTCAAGGTCCTACAATGACAAAAGATCTTCTAGTCGAGAGCGAAACTGCTACAATTATGGAAGACCCGGACACTATTCCAATGAGTGTATGGATCCCTACAAGAGAAGAGAAGATTCTCCAAAAAGAAGAAACAAAAATTCACCACCAAGAGAGAGAAGGAGTAGAGATGATCGTTATGAACGAAGGTACTCACGGAGAAGCAAGGATTCGGAAAGGAAGGAAAAATCATCAAGGAGCTACACAAAACGAAGACATCAAGGTCATGTTGGTGAATGGGTATCCGGCTCCGACTCTGACAGCCACTCCGAGAGAAGTTATCACTCCGACTCCGAAGATACTCAAGATGAAGGTGTTGACGGTCTAGCACTTGTGTCATCCAACTCCTACGACATATTTGATTCGCCAATTGAAGGAATTGGAAGATGCTTCATGGCCAAAGGTCCTAAGGTAATACACCCCGAGTATGTTGATTTTAATAGTGATGAAGATGACTTGTTAGGTGATGATGATTTGCTTGTTGACAACTCTAGTGATGAATACTATGATGAAACGTCAATTAACCATGCTAATCAAGATAAAACGAATGACAATGATAAGGAGAAGATTGAGTCTCTAACTAAAGAACTAAACACTCTTAAGTTAGCTCATGAAACTATCTTCAAAGATCATCGAGAACTTTTAAGAGCTCATGAGAAGTTACGCTTTGAAAAGCTCAATCTTGAGCAAGAGCATGAGTTTTTAAAAGCAATCAATGATGATCTCCGCAAGAAAAGTTCTTCTTACATTGTCAAGCGTTTACTCTTATCCACTTACATGCCTCAAGTCAAATCTAGTAACAAGAACAAGAAAGATTCTTCCTCTAGTAGTAACAATGATCATGCTAAATCCAATATTGTTGCTTCTAGTAGTTCTATTGATTCCACTAATGATTCTCTTAGCCAAGTTACACTTGAGCAAGAAAATAGCTTATTGAAGGGAATTATAGAGAAAGGAGTGTACAAAAGCCTTGCCGGGAGTAAGCAATTTGAGGAAATTGTGCGCAAGCAAGGAATGCACCAGAAGAATTAAGTGTTGGGGAACGCAGTAATTTCAAAAAAATTCCTACGCACACGCAAGATCATGGTGATGCACAGCAACGAGAGGGGAGAGTGTTGTCTACGTACCAACGCAGACCGACTGCGGAAGCGATCACACAACGTAGAGGAAGTAGTCATACGTCTTCTTCCCGATCCGACCGATCCAAGCACCGTTACTCCGGCACCTCCGAGTTCTTAGCACACGTTCAGCTCGATGACGTTCCTCGGGCTCCGATCCAGCAAAGCGTCGAGGAAGAATTCCGTCAGCACGACGGCGTGATGACGATCTTGATGTACTACCGACGCAGGGCTTCGCCTAAGCACTACAACGGTACGATCGAGGTGGAATTTGGTGGCAGGGGGCACCGCACACGGCTAAGGAACGATCTCAAGGATCAAGTTGTTTGTTAATGGGGTGCCCCCTGCCCCCGTATATAAAGGACCAGGGGCAAGGGGGTCGGCCGGCTAGGAGGGAGGCGCAGGGAGGAGTCCCACTCCTACCGGGAGTAGTACTCCTTCCCCCAAATCCTATTCCTAATAGGACTCTTCGGGAGAAAGAGAAGAGAGGGGGGGCCGGCCCCTTCTCCTAGTCCTAATAGGACTAGGGAAGGGGGGTTCGGCCGGCTAGCCTATGGGCTGCCCCTTCTCTCTTTTCCACTAAGGCCCAATAGGCCCATTTGCCTCCCGGGGGGTTCCGGTAACCCTCCCGGTAATCCGGTAAAATCCCGATTTCACCCGGAACACTTCCGGTGCCCAAACATAGGCTTCCAATATATCAATCTTTACGTCTCGACCATTTCGAGACTCCTCGTCATGTCCGTGATCTCATCCGGGACTCCGAACAACCTTCGGTACATCAAAATGCATAAACTCATAATAACTGTCATCGTAACGTTAAGCGTGCGGACCCTACGGTTCGAGAACAATGTAGACATGACCGAGACACGTATCCGGTCAATAACCAATAGCGGGACCTGGATGCCCATATTGGCTCCTACATATTCTACGAAGATCTTTATCGGTCAGACCGCATAACAACATACGTTGTTCCCTTTGTCATCGGTATGTTACTTGCCCGAGATTCGATCGTCGGTATCCAATACCTAGTTCAATCTCGTTACCGGCAAGTCTCTTTACTCGTTCCGTAATACATCATCTCACAACTAACATATTAGTTGCAGTGCTTGCAAGGCTTATGTGATGTGCATTACCGAGAGGGCCCAGAGATACCTCTCCGACAATCGGAGTGACAAACCCTAATCTCCAAATACGCCAACCCAACATCTACCATTGGAGACACCTGTAGTACTCCTTTATAATCACCCAGTTACGTTGTGATGTTTGGTAGTACCCAAAGTGTTCCTCCGGTAAACGGGAGTTGCATAATCTCATAGTTATAGGAACATGTATAAGTCATGAAGAAAGCAATAGCAACATACTAAACGATCGGGTGCTAAGCTAATGGAATGGGTCATGTCAATCAGATCATTCTACTAATGATGTGACCTCGTTAATCAAATAACAACTCCTTGTTCATGGTTAGGAAACATAACCATCTTTGATTAACGAGCTAGTCAAGTAGAGGCATACTAGTGACACTTTGTTTGTCTATGTATTCACACATGTATTATGTTTCCGGTTAATACAATTCTAGCATGAATAATAAACATTTATCATGATGTAAGGAAATAAATAATAACTTTATTATTGCCTCTAGGGCATATTTCCTTCATTAAGGTGTTGGTTTGAAACGAAAGTTCAATGCCAATGGAGTTGAGTGGGAAGAAGATCAATATCCCAAGACAAAGTTTGTTCCTCAACAAGAGAAGTATGATACTTCCTTCAAGGGGACACAAGCTCAAGATGATCTTCCACCACAAGACTACAAGCAAAAAGGCAAGGACAAGCTTCAAGAGGAAATTGATGCATTTGAAGAAGCTCCTAAGACCTTAGTCAAGTGGATTCCCAAGACTACTTCAAGTTCCACTTCGTCAAGTACGACTACAACTCCAAGGATTCCCATCAAGATGATGTGGATCCAAAAGAAGAAGAACTAGAGAGTTCTTGAGGGTGACTCCGCTAACATACTTCACTCTTATCATTTTGGCAAGAACAAGTGCAATCAACTTCCACATCTTGCACTAGTTCAAGGAGTCACAAACCCTCTTGTTGGTAAGACAAGGGACAAGGTAACCTAAAAGTTTTCATGGACATCATCTTGTGTGTGCATCACTCTATGTCTATGGATATCCTTGTTTGTTCCTTGTGGGACTAACCCATGTAGGTATTGAAAGTGCAATTCACTCAAATTGATAGCTCCGAGTGATCTACATCAACATTGAGCATCCACATCTTCAACATCTACATGAAGTCATCATTGACAAAACCCAAGGTTAGTTCATCCCTCTCAGGGGGGATATCACATCTAGGGGGAGCTTTACTCTAAGACTTGAGCTAGAGCAACTCTAAAGATGTGAACACAACAATGCTTTATGTAAAAGTGGTAACCCCACTTGAGCTTAAACGATGAGTATGACCTATGATCAAGTGTTCTCACTTGACTCCTAAGTCAATATACTCATATATAGATGACCTAGTCATCGCAAATTGCTTGATAGATGCTAGAATTGGTTGTGCATGCTTTGTCACATATTTCATTTGCCATCTTATTGTGTGAGCATGTTGGTTGCATATTTTACTCATTCGAGGACATCCACTTGTTGTTTTGATTGTTTGGCTTTATTTCTTTCTGCCAAGTGGATGGACAAGAATGCCTAAGAACCTCCTCTAGCTATCTATGCTTTTCTCGTCTCAAACTCTATTCATGCTACATCACAAAATTTGATCAAGTCAGATTCGAACCACTCTGTGTGAGGAGCGCTCGGAGTCCCCGATTCGTCATAGACTTAAACTCCAAAACCTCTTTGTGATTCTCGGTCTGACCGATTCCCCACTTTCGGTCCTACCGAGATCATTAAGTTGATCTAGGTTTTCGATCTTGGTGCAACCGATTTGAACTTTTCGGTCACACCGAGTTGCAGTAACTGCTCGCAGTTATGCATCTCGGTGCCACCGAGTTGTTCCACTCGGTCACACCGACAGGGTCGGGCTATATATAGTCACGGGCAAAAATTTGGAAATTTCTCCGAACCCCTTCGCCCGCGCGATAGCCTGCTCTGCCAACTTGGTCTCTGGATCGTCTCCTCGCCGCCAGCAGCCTCCTATCGCTGGTCTCTGTCGCTGTCAACGGGAATTCTACCCCGCCGTTGCCGTCGTAGCGAGTCTCCGCCGCACTAGGGTATGGACTCGATCTTTGTGCTATTCTCCAATCCGATTCCTAGCACATTGTGATCATCATGATTCTTGCCACGTTTGGTAAACTCCTATCCAGTCAATGAACTCGTAGATTAGGTTTAATTCGAAAATTTTAGGGTTAGGTTTCCGCCGAAACCATCTTGGACCCACCGAGTTGAAAAACTCGGTCCCATCGATTTGGCTTATGCCATAGCACAAGTGAGACTCGGTCTGACCGAGAATTACTTATCGGTGTGACCGATTTTGGAATTCTGTGAAACCCTAGCAGTCTCGGTGCCACCGAACTGTGACTCGGTCTAACCGAGTTCACTAGTTTAGGTTCCAAAACTGCTTCGGTGTCACCGAGTTTAAAAATCGGTAGATCCGAGATGCTTTCAGTGGGAAACTAAAACTAAGTTTTTGGATTATTCTTTTGCAAAAATCTCTGCATTTTGTGATGCTCATCTACTCTATCTCATCTATAACCTATTCACAGGGTCAGCAGTCAGAGTTTGCATCATGTCAGACCAAAGTGATAGCCAGAACCTGTCAGAACAGCAAGTGCAGCTGAGTGAGGGCACTAGTCCCTCAAGTTCCTTAGATGATGGCAGCAGGAGCACCCCTAGCAATCTGCCTAAGGCTGCCACACGGCAGAGAAAGAAGAGAACCTCAGACTCGGAAGATGAGGATTATGTGGCAGAAGAGGAAGCAACCTCCAAGAGAGTTGAGCCAGCACAGGGTACAAAGCCAGGGTTGAAGTTCAAAAGGCCAGCAGGCAGGCAGCCTATGTCCAAGGCAAGAGCTTCAACTGAGAATCCCACTCCCATTGAGCCAGTTGCTGCTGAGGGCAAGAAGAGGAAAGAAAGGGTGAAGAAAACTGTAGCCAGAGTGCTTGGCAAAGCTTCCATCATGGAAGATGAGGAGGAAGAAGAAGAGGTGGCTGCACCAGCACCAAAAGCACCCAAGCTGATGGGTGATGCCATAAGGTCAGGGGGAGCTGCTTCCAAGGCCAAGCCTGCTCCAAAGCCCAAGCCAAAGAGGAATACAAGAAGCATTCCAGCTGCTGAGAAGAACAAGGCCCCAGTGCCTGAAGCTGCAGAAGAAGAGGAAGAGAATGTCCTCAGAAAGCTCAAGCCCAAGATCCCAGACCACAACGATGCTCATCCTGTGGCTGAGGGTATGAAACTCAGGAGAGATTCAGGGCTCCGGAAGTGGAGAGAAGCAGACCCGTATGCTTCAAGGAGAAGGAATGCAGTGGACTACAGGTTTCATACCAAGGAGCAGCAAGACTTCTATGAGACAGTGCTGCTAGACAAGAAGCCCATTGTCTGTGACATGAGATGGGTCGATTGGCAATATATCAAGGATAACAAGGAGTACTTCCCTGGAGTGCAGGACAGCTTCAAGGCGTGTGGAGTAGAGGAATTTGTTGGGCAGAAGCTCACAAAGTGGAACGAGGAACTCATCATGCAGTTCTACTCCACAGCCCACTTTTATCCAGATGGTAGGATAACTTGGATGTCAGAGGGTACGAGGTACCAGTCCACAGTTGCTGAATGGGCTCAGCTGATAAATGCCCCAGAGGAGCAAGCAGATGACTTGGACGTTTATGCTAAGAAGAAGATGGACCACAACTCCATGTCCAACATGTACAAGGAGATTCCAAATGAAGCACTTGACACTTTCAAGTTTGGCTCAGTACATTATCTTCTATTAGGGCTGCCCACTATCAACTGGATACTAAGGCACACCTTATTGCCCAAGTCTGGATATCACAAGATGATCAGAGGCCACGCGATCAATTTGCTTCTTATCTTTGACGTGCCTCAGAAATTCAAGGTGATGAGCCTAATGGTAGAGACCATTAAGAGGACAGCGGCAGATCAGAAGAGGAGCTGTGGATATGCCCCACAGATTCAGGAGCTCATCAACTCCAAGATGGGCACGGGCATATACCTCTTGGACAAGGAACACCTGCCTATCCGTCTGGACTTTGAATATAACCAAGTGGTCATGACTGAGAATGAGCCATCATCTGCCCAAGCACAAGCCAAGAAGGAGAAGGCTAGGAAGGAGAAAGCTGCCAAGATGCCTACTCAAGCGGAGGCATCTGAATATTTCCTGAAAACCAAACAAGAGCAGCTTGGTTACTTGATTGCATCCATCCTGCGAATTGAGCAAGGACTAGCCACCCTAACTCAAAACCAGGCAAGCTTAGAAAGGATCATGGAACAAAAGTTCTATGACTTGGATGTCAAAGTGACAGAGATTCAGTCTGCAGTGGAGCAGCTCTAGGATGACATGCAGGAGAGGAGAGGCAAGACTGCAACTGATGCCTTTGCCAGAGTGCCCCGAGCTCCGAGGTCGTCTGCAGTGCCAGTTCCTGACACAAGGGCAACCGCCTCAGCTCCAGCCGTAGCATCAGCTCCAACTCCAACATCTACTTCAGCTCCAGCATCTACTTCAGCATCTACGGAAGCCTTCATACTTGTAGTGATCCGGACTCCACCACCACCTGAAGATCAAGCCTGAGTGTCGACTTAGCACTATGCATTTTCTATGAACTTTTTGGTAACTTGTTGCCAAAGGGGGAGAAAATGTATAGATCATAGGCTTCGAGAGAGAGTGTTGCTTTTATTCTCTCTTGTTTTATTTGGTGGTTTTTCGAACTTCGTTTGCTTTTGTGTGAGATACTACGTCATTATCTGTGTGAGACATCGATGATCATGTGATTGATCATAAGCTACACTTAATGTTTGCTTAATGCTATTTTTATCCTATCTATCTTATGTGATCACTCACTATTCTTGGTGATGAGTGCATGTATTTCATTCTTATCATTTTAAGCGCTCCACCAAGATGTATGTGACATGGAAGAGTAACCCATGACTCTAACTCTTTGTGCATTTGCAGTCCAAAGCAAATTTTAAATATGCACAAATTTAGGGGGAGCTCTTACTGTTCACATACTTCTCAAAGCGACGATATATTTCATGCTTATTACCATTTGTCGAAGCTTTGATCTATATGTTGTCATCAATTACCAAAAAGGGGGAGATTGAAAGTGCAACTATCCCTAGGTGGTTTTGGTAATTCATAACAACATATAGCTCATTGAGCTAATGCTATTCCAAGATGATTATTTCAGGATAGCTCAATGATTGGCATGGCATGGATGTGAAAGTGGAGCCCTCAAAATGCTAAGGACAAAGGATTGGCTCAAGCTCAAAAGCTCAAGACTCTTCATTTTATATTTTAGTGATCCAATATCACATTGAGTCTTTATGAAAAGCCAATACTATCAAGGAGGGATGAGGTGTTGCTTAATGAGCCTCTTGCTTCATGTGCTTCATGATATGCTCCAAAATCCTCAACTACTTTCCCATATCCACAAATGACCTAAACCCTAAGCCAAACTCGGTCATACCGATTCTATCTATCCGGCGCCACCGAGTTTCATAGGTCATAAGCCACTGCCAAACCCTAGCAATTCGGTCCTACCGATAGGGATCTCGGTCTCACCGAGATGGGGTTGCAAACTCTCTGTTTCCCTTTCGTAACTTTTCGGTCTCACCGAAAGAGCGAATCGGTCCCACCGAGATTGCAATGTAAACTCTGTGTTTCCCTTTTGTAACTTTTCGGTCTCACCGAAAGAGCACATCGGTCCCACCGAGTTCACCTGACCAACTCTCTGGTTAGCTTATTACCAAACTCGGTCTCACCGAGTTTGTGCAATCGGTCTCAACGAGATTACATTATGCCCAAACCCTAACAGAATCGGTCCTACTGAGTTGCATGTCAGTCCCACCGAAAATCTCTAACAGTCACTAGGTTTACCTTTTCGGTCTGACCGAGTTTATTTATTCGGTCCCACCGAGATTGGTAGATTGTGTGTAACGGTTGGATTTTGTGTGGAGGCTATATATACCCCTCCACCTCCTCTTCATTCGGGGAGAGAGCCATCAGAACACACACACCATTCCAATTCATATGTTCTGAGAGAGAACCACCTACTCATGTGTTGAGACCAAGCCATTCCATTCCTACCATATGAATCTTGATCTCTAGCCTTCCCCAAGTTGCTTTCCACTCAAATCTTCTTTCCATCAGATCCAAATCCTATGAGAGAGAGTTGAGTGTTGGGGAGACTATCATTTGAAGCACAAGAGCAAGGAGTTCATCATCAACACACCGTTTGTTACTTCTTAGAGAGTGGTGTCTCCTAGATTGGCTAGGTGTCACTTGGGAGCCTCCGACAAGATTGTGGAGTTGAACCAAGGAGTTTGTAAGGGCAAGGAGATCGCCTACTTTGTGAAGATCTACCGCTAGTGAGGCAAGTCCTTCGTGGGCGATGGCCATGGTGGGATAGACAAGGTTGCTACTTCGTGGACCCTTCGTGGGTGGAGCCCTCCGTGGACTCGCGCAACCGTTACCCTTCGTGGGTTGAAGTCTCCATCAACGTGGATGTAGGATAGCACCACCTATCCGAACCACGGGAAAAACATCTGTGTCTCCAATTGCGTTTGAATTCTCCAAACCCTTCCCTTTACATTCTTGCAAGTTGCATGCTTTACTTTACGCTGCCAATATACTCTTTGCATGCTTGCTTGAATTATGTGATGATTGCTTGACTTGTCCTAAAATAGCTAAAATCTGCCAAGAACTAAAATTGGGAAAAGGTTAAGTTTTTATTTGGTCAAGTAGTCTAATCACCCCCCCCCTCTAGACATACTTTCGATCCTACAATAGGAGACTTCACCAGAAATTCGTTTATAGACTTGCCATCAAAGTGTGATTTCCTCAGGTAACACCGCTACTGCTGCAATGCTTCCTTGAAAAGCACAAGCAAGCTTTGCTCATCATGACTATCTAGATTGACCCTCGCCTAGTTACAACAATGTAATGTAAATCATTGATGTGTTCAATCAGCAGAAAACAGGAAAATAATAACCATGAATAATAGCACTTACACGTAAGTCGGACAGGAAGATGTGAAAATGGTGTTTGTCTTCACAATAATCTTCCCATGATGGGAATATATGCATGTAGTCCCTAACAACATTGAAAGCATTGTCCTTTAAATTGGGAATAAATGGAATGGGGTTCCAATCTATAGGAATTGGCTGTCTCTACAGTTGGGATAGGTCTTCGGCCGGTGGACTTGCTGTACTTTTTGCTGGAGTGGGATTTTTTCTGTGGTACAGCTGGTGCTATGGCAAATGAAATCGGTATACCTTTTGCTAGAGTGCAGGTCCTATGTGGTGGGGCTAGTGGTGTGGCCAGTGAAGTATGGGTACAGTCTGCTGGAGTCGGTCCTACGTTTTGTGTCACTGGTTGTACAGCCAATATAAGTGGGGTGCTGTCTGATTTCTCCGGCACCACCACGTTTTTCAAGGACTTTGCTAGTGCTCCTTCAGGTTCGGCAATCACCCTCTTCCTTTTTGATGTCTGATGCACAAGAACAGCATTTGAGTGGAAAAGCATGGTATGATGACAGATGGAATATGTATTGATAATGGATGGGCATGGCATCTCGACATATATGATGAGTAAACTAAGCAGATGGCGGTGCAACAAAGTAGAAAAAATGCAAGACAACATATGCAAGATACCCGCAATCAATAAAACATTGCCAAATTAGAACAGGCACCTTGATGGGTGAACAGGACAGGCCATCTGCCTTTGACTCCTTGAGGTTAGAATAGTCATTAGGATCATATTCTGAACAAGAATCAACAGGTGGGGAGCGTATGAGATTCATTGCATCCAGAATGGCACTCAATGCCTTGGTGCCAATTTTGTAAGTCATTGCAGTGTTTAGCTTCAAGAGTGGATTGCTGCTAGTGTGACACAAAGCAGCTACACAGATCATAGTGTATATATAACGGGAAAACCTTAAGCATCAGAGTAAATTCAACAAAGTGGAACTTGCTGGAATATATGTGCTAGTATTGCCGGTACAGCTATAAAGGCTTCGGATACCAGCTCTCTTCAAGTGAAGGTGTTGTACTGTTAATATCAGTGTAACTCTCAAAGGCGACACAGCTCCCCGCATTTCCTTGCTATTCTTATAGGATTCAAGTGGGCGGGCCACTACAAATCCTATTCCTATGTTTACAAGATCCTACGAATCAAAGAGGCTCAAAGTGTCCATCACAACCGACTATATAGACCTCTACACTGCAAATGCCCCTGCTCATCTTCAGTATAAGGAACATAATGTACTACTATCATACTCCCTCCGTTCCAAAATATAAGTCTTGGTAGAGATTTCCCCTATGGATCACATACAGATGTATCCAGATACATTTTAGAGTGTAGATTCACTCATTTTGCTCCATATGTAGTCCATGCTGGAATCAATACAAAGACTTGTATTTAGGAACGGAGGGAGTACATATTAAAGAAGAACGAAAGAGGAACATGGTAAAGAAGAGCAAGCAGATTTTGGATAATAAAATGTTGGTTGCGCAATGCCCACACATGATGAACCAGAGCGCATTAAGAATGCAGCTCCCAGCTGTCTCTCGACCATTTCAGGCGGTTGGAAGAAGATCCTACGTCTCCTAACCCTTCTTCTTCCTCATCTCTGATTCTTCCCATACAGAACACCGCACGGGCCGCCGGCCGGACCACCAGCCCCCACCGCCTGTGCTCCTCTGCCACCCCGCCCCAATCCCCACCCGCGTTGAGTTTTCTTCGGTCGGCGAGGCCCCACAACCACCTGAGCCCCTTCGATCGCACCGGTGAACTCCGGCGAGCTCTAAAAAATCGACTGGCCCAATTTTAAAATTTAGTCTACTGTGATTTAACTAGTGTGGAATATAAAAGGGGAAAACCATAAGCATTGGGAGTATAGTGTTGAGCATGCCATGGTGGATCTGAAGGTGCAAACCGGACAAAGGCAACTTCACAACCAAGACAAGAAATCAGAGTAAAGCAGTGGCGATCTATTTTCTTGCTGCGATAGATAAGTTGAGCAGATACGAAAGAGTACCGCCTCTGGTGCGGTGCCGTGTACGCATCTGCTGAGAATTTGATGGTGTTGCGGTAGCGATGGCTGTCGGCAGTGTGGAAGCAGATCTAGGAGGGTAGACGATGGCAGCGGGGCGCGGTGGACGAGATGGTCGTAGGAGTGGCGCCGGCAAGGTGGACGACGGCGGGGATGAAGCGAGAGGACGGGATGCAAGGATCCCGGTCCGAAGCCGTGGATGAGAGAGGTTGATCTCTTGTAATGGATGGCGGCGTCGGGGTATCAGCTCCGGCATGGTGGAGGAGGACGGCGGTGGATGGGGTGGCGGATGACGGCGGACGGAGGAGGGTGGGGTGGAGAGGGTGTTTTGGCGTCCACGGAGTACGAATGGGAAAAGGGAGGTAGAGAGGAAGGGGGGAACCATGTATTCAGGGCGCGCTTGTCTCAAATGCGAGGAAATTTACAAACTTAGCCCCCGTTTCAAATTTCTACTACATCACAGCAACATTAGTCGGTTGGGGATAGGACGGTAATCTCGCATACACCGAATATTTGCCGACGAGAGTTTATTTTTGGCGCCCTTTGTGTATGAATATGAATCAGGGAGGGAGTCGATTTCGGCCGAGGACACACTGTGTTTTGGTGCCCACCGTGTATGAAACCGGGTGAGAGGCAGTTACGTCACGTTTGGGTGAAATTACAAACCTACCCCTCTCGAAACCTTTAGAAATCCAGCAGAAAGGCTTTGCGTGGCAGGGATAGGCAGTAGTGATTTCCATCTCGCAGATTTTGGTTTCGGGCGGTTACAGCGACTTTTCCCGCTTCGTTCAAATTTTGCAGAGTGCACGTTTACCGTGCCAACTCAATTTGAATCCCGTTTGTATTCTATTTTTTTCGAGCGGGATCCATTTTCAATTGGAATTACATTCTATATACATCATTTTTCTATATATACTTTCAAAAGCACAGCAAAGAATTCTGCTCCTTTATATGTATAATATGATTTACAAATAGAACAATCTCGAAATCTTAAGGTTGAATTCGAAAAAATTTAACCAAATTATGTTCTACTAAAATGTATGGATCAGTAATATCTACATATTAAATAACATAGATGTGCGTGAATTCATATGAGTATGCATGTTTGATAGATCAATTTTGGTTCGAGTATGGATTACATGTATCATCATCTCGAATTCAAATATTTGAATCCCTTTTTTGTTCACTCCTTTCACGCCCATCTCTCTCGCATGCATGCTCCTTCAGGTAGCTATCACTCTCTTTTCTCCAGCTCACCCTCACGCTCACTTCATGTTTCTCCTATCCCCGCAAACATGGTCTCTCGGCATCTCCCTTGAGAAGTGTCACACTCTCCCTATCATTATACATTACATGGTTTTCATTATCTCTCACGTCTCTACTGTTCTCTGCTATCACTCGGTACCTAAGCTTTCTTTTTCACCGCCACACACACAGTCTCCACTCGTCTTTCACTTTGCCTTTCTCTCTATGGGATTCTCTCACACACCCTATATGTCTCTACATATGACTCATACCACTAAAATTACTCTCTCTCTCCTGTAGACACAACATTTGTTGCGGTCTCCTTTTCGTCTCCATCCCAGACTGACATTATTCATTTGTTTACCGATCAGACAACCCCGACTACCATCTCCTCTCTCTCTCTCACACACAGACACACACACACACAACTCCTACTTCCACTCCCCTTCCCGACTACCGTCTCTCTCTCTCACACACACAAAACTCTCGCTTTCGCACCCCGACTCGTATTTCTCTCACAGACATTTATCGACTAGCTAGCCTCTAGATTGGTTTATACACCCGCACACTCGTGCTTCCACCATCGCATACATGTCTCTCTCCCGCTCCTTGTATCTATGTAGATTTTTCTTCCCTTCTTGAGACACGCCCTATCGATCGTGCACACACACACTATCGCCTCATTTTAAGCTGATACCTATTGCACACACACTCCTTGTGTCTTTGTCACACATGCACTCCGTCCTCCTCCACTCTCCCTCTCTCTCACACACACATGGGCTTTTTGCAACAACTAGCAAGATGCCCATGCGTTGCACGAAACATCAAGATGCATTTGTATGAGTAGTTTATCTTGTGGGGGAAAACGATGAACGAGGGAAGGCCTTATTTGCAAATGTGGAGAGGGGTGTGGGTATCTTTTTGCAAAATTGCCATAGTTTCCTTCCTATCCGTCAGATATAGATCGGACAGCCTATATTGCAGGATGGCAGGCACACGATCATCGCCGACAATGCTTTTTATAAGAGTAGGGATAAAGATAGAGTTGGTGATGATGGTGGGCCTGCCATCCTGCAATGTAGGTCGTCCGATTTATATCTGACGGATAGGAAGGAAAATATGGCAATTTACCCACACTCTTCACCACATTTGCAGATAAGGCCTTCCCTCGTTCATCCTTTTCTCCCACAAGATCTTGATGTTCTGTGCAACGCACGGGCATCTTGCTAGTAAGATTAGAAATTAGACATATACCACTTCTCGAATCTTGAAACCAACAACATTCCTCCCTTATCTCATCAAACCGCCAAAGGAATATATTTTGAGTGAAACATAACATATTTTTAGTGATATACGTATTTCAAAACTAGACTTTTTTTCTATCAAATCGGTGAATGTGTATTAATCTACTTTGATCGTGTGGCAACGCATTGGCACATTGCTAGTAGTTATTATAATTTTTTGGACACCAGACAAACGGTGGAGTACATATACGAAGAGATGAGGCGCACGCACACAGTCGGCCTCTCGTTGTCTCGCACACATGAGTGTTATGTAAAGGCGACGTTAACAAATAAACCCTAAAACCCTAGGTGCATGATTGCTGCATTCGAGGGTACCGGGTACGTGGTGGAGAACCTTTGCATGAATAGTCAGCTCGCGTGATAATTTGATCCGTAGGAGTTGATGGTCGGGACCACAGGTGAACGACTTGGAGCGCGGTGGATCGCCAGTTGCCATAGATCGAGTACCACGTTTAAAATATCGTTTTTTTAGCGGGGTTAATTTAATTTGCATGCATGACTCTCCTCCCCCACGCTCGTCCAATCCGTTGTGACCAGCAATATTTCCACCCCTTCGCTCCCCCGTAATTTACTCCAACAAATATGCCCACGTAGTTCTTACTTAACTACAGGTGCATTGGGTCACTGACATATGGGCCCAATAGGGGTCTGGCCCACATGTCAGTGACGTAACTGGACCTGCAGTTAAGTCAGTGCAGCTCAGTCCATATCTTACGTAGGTGTGCCATTGCTCGCTATAAATACTACGCCTCCCACGACATCGCTATCTCCTCCCCTCACGTTCACGTTCATCGCTATCTCCTCCCCCTCCCTCTCACGTCGACCACCATGGCATCGCCCCTCCCAAGCCCTAGGAGCCCCTCGCCACACTGCGTGGACGGTCACGCATCGCCGTTCCGTTCCTTGTCACCACTAGTCGAGGAGGACACGTCGGTGTTCCACTCCTCCCCGCTACACGACGCGTCGTCGTTCCGTTCCTCGCCGCCACTAGTCGAGGAGGACGCGTCGGCGTTCCGCTCCTCGCTGCGACGCGACGTGTCGTCGTTTCGTTCCTCGTCACCGCTGGTCGAGGAGGACGTGTCGGTGTTCCGCCCCTCGCCGTGACACGTCGAGGTGGACGCGTCGGCGTTCCCAATCTCGCCAGCACACGCGCCGGAGGACGCGTCGGCTCCCCGCTACGAGGAGAACGCCGCGCCGCCCACTGAGCCCCCCAGCCTTGAGGAGCTTTGGAAAGAAATGGATGTAGCCTTGTGGGAGGCTTTGCCTCCAGCAGAGCGCGCCAAAATAGAGGGGGAGAAGAAGGTCGAGGAAGAGAAGCGCACCGCGGAACAAGCTACCTGGGAGGCCTATGTCGCGTCCGAGAGAGTCAGGCAATTGGCTCTTTGGCAGAAGTCTCGTGCGAGGGCCGTGAGGGTGGCGGAGGACGCCCGTGCCGACGCCCTGAGTGCAGTCAGGCCCAAGCGCCTCAGCTACACCTGGCGGTACGTGGACCGGGTGCACGCTTCCGGCGAGAAGGAGTACCTGTTGGCGCCGGATCACCACACCGGTGAGATCGTGCTCGCCCGCCGGCAAGCCGCCAATCAGCACCTCGGGAGTTGCGAGGCTAAGGAAGAGGCGTTGTGTCGGCGCGCTGGGAAACGGCCGCGCACCAGGGCACTCATGGTGCATCACAAGCGCTCCTGCGAGCGCCGTGGCTTTTAGGAGGAGTATAATTTTTGTTTCGTAAGGCGATCTCATTAGTTTTGGGACGCAAATGATAAATCCCGAACATTCAGGAATTTTTAGCGTCCTTAATTAAGTATGTAAAAGGGAAAGTTTGGAAACCTTGTGTATTCGTACGCATTTTGCAAGTACGTGCATATAGCACAAACTTTACTATATACTATCGCACTATACGTCTCTCTCGATATATGCTTGCAGACTGTGCTACTCCCTCCGTCCAGGTCAATAAGTCATCTTTGGTTGTGCACCGTGACCAAGAAGGAGGGAATACTTATACACCTAGACGGAGGGAGTACTACTATTACTTGTGTACTCCCTCTGTCCGGGTTTATTAGGCCTCTCAGCATCACAAGCATGTCCCCTTTTATAAGGCCCCGCGTTGGAAAGGTGCATGGGGGGGGAGCTCCTCCACCTGAAAGCTATTGTTGTTGGTGACATGGCTGAAAAGTTAATACACTTCATTTGTCCGTCCGGGTTTTTCATTGGTTGTATTGAAAGCTATTGTTGTTGGTGACATGGCTGAAAAGTTAATACACTTCATGTGTGCTTTTTCATTGGCTGCATGCATGTGAGAGAGTGCATTGGGAGTGGAATGGAAGAATTAATGTGAGCAAATTACTATGTGTCTTGGTCTAAGAGAAGTTGTCTTTAGGCCTAATAAACCCGGACGGAGGGAGTACGTGCAAATGCACGTTTTAACATTATGATGCGGTTTTTGTAAAAGTAGAAAAACAACAGTAGTCAAGCTTGTGAAACGATCCAATGCAAAACAAATGCAAAAATGCTCGTTTGATTGTTTACTTTTAGCTTCCTTCTCTGTGGTTATTTCTCTGTCGTACTTTGTACGGGGTATCTCACTGGTTGGAAAGGCATGCAAATTCCCAAACCGCTTCCTACACCCTGTATCGAATTTTTTGCCTAACAAGTTGTGCCGTGCAATTGGACTTCCAACTTGAGTACTACTACTAGTAGGAGTACCAGGGGCCAGTTCTTTTAGGCTTCTATATTAGTAATCCCATAACTACTACCTCCGTCCTGGTTTATTGGTCCCCATTGTAATCTGTGTCAAATTTTGATCATAAATTTAACTAATGAAATGTTAGTGCATGTCACATGCACTACTCCATCTGTCTAGTAGAGTAAGTCATCTTAGGCTGTGCACCGTGACCAAGGAGGAGGAGAAAATGAGAAACGTTAATGTTTATTTGATAATTAATAGTATTGCATGCAATGAACTAACCACTGCATGTCGTGTTTGATATCTCAAGTCATTAAAAGCATGCACACTCTTTATCTCTTATTGGTTGATATGTCAAGAAACAAGAAATGAGGTAGAAGTTAATGCACCGCGCCTAAGTGTTTTGGGATTATTTGGTTTTTGTAAGATGACTTACACACCTAGACGGAGGGATTACAATGGTGAGGAATAAACCAGGACGGAGTAGTAGTTTAGAAGCCCAAATAAATGAGTGAGGCGCCTTATTGTTACTCTCCACTGTGACTAGTCTTGTGGGAAAGCTGGGGAAGCCGCCAAAAGAACTGGCCCTAGGAGTAGTAGCTAGGGATCGAGTGTGCGAGATGAACCGGAGAAAGTAAATGCAGAGAGATGAAATGCAAAAAAGGGGGAGGGATGTGATGGTTGCTTGTCCATTTATTTTACCAGGCCACTTATTACTGGGAGTGGTTGGGTTTTGTGATATGACGGCTTTACTGCCGTGACACGAGCGGGGTGAGAGGTGAGACTCCCATGCAGCGCCACCCTCTACACTTGTACTACATCGGTCGTGGTTTATTAGTCCCCCATTGAATTTGACTGAAGATTTAACTGACAAAATGTTAGTGCATGTCAACAAAAACTATATCGTTGGATTTGTATTTGAACATAGTTTTGAATGATATAATTTTAGGTGACATGCATCAGCATTTACCGTAATATATATAATGTTAGTTCAATTTTTGGTCGTACTAATCTATAGTAGTAAGGTGTCTGTGCGTTGCACCGAAGAGTGAAATGCATTGATCGGGGAGTTGTTTATTTTGACAAAGGATGTGGGGGGTCATCTCATGTGTAACGGGTATCGATAGGTTTCTTCGGATATTATTTCATCTCTAGAGCTCACAAACATCCGGGTGAAATGGATAAAAATGTATCTTTTGCAAACAAAAGCGTTCAACTGTTCAACCTGCATCCAAAACTTGTGAAGAAATAACACTTATTGTGCTTTGCAAGAAATGATCTTTAAGAATTAGTTTTTGAGTATCGATTGTTATACATGTTGGCTACAGATGACATGACACTTTCTTATAGTCAATAGTTGGCTATACTATTAAGTAATATTAACCATGCCCTTATACACCTAGACGGAGGGATTAAATCAGGATGGCTTGCAAGCGGGCAGAGGAGATGTAAGAAATGGTTCATCATAAGTCTTTCACCAGTACTATAGTAAAAATTCATACATGGAAGATTCTAGACTAAACCATAAACGGATACACTTTTATTCATGCGCGATACTCCAATAGAGCAAGATCCTGCATGGAAGTCTCCACATGCTTAGACAGCGGATTACATTGAGCGAAGACTAATGATCAACATTCAACTTGATAATGCGTATGTCCAGGTGAACCTCCTTGGAGTCCCCGTGCACCGCGTCGGCGGGTAAAGGATGCCATGGGTTTTCCAAGTCCACATTGGTGGAATAGTCCCAGCTCCCCAGAGTCCAAGTCCGTTCGATGAGGCCGGTGTCGCCGCCCACGCGACCCGGAGGGGTAGTAACACTGACCACGCACTCGTACATCGGCCTCGTGTCAGTGTCAGCATCAGCGGCGTCGCCCCTGATGCACATTACAGAGACGGGGCGGCGGCTTGCGCGGGACTCGCCGGTGCCCACGATCAAGAGGAAGACGCTGTCGTCCTCCTCCGAGACTAGCAGGCGGCGGTGATCCTCTAGCGACTCCGGCATGGTGAACGGGTAGCACGTCTCGTACTTGATGTTCTCCGCCAAGGGCCAGCAGTGACCGCTGCATGCATCCGTGAGGTGATGCACCATGTCCACCGGCGAGCCACAAAATGGCATCGGGCACTCATAGCAGTGGACGAAGGGCTCCTTGGAGGCATTGACCAGGCCGTCCATGAAACGGGAGTGGTTGTAGGGGACATTGCACCAGTTGAATATATGAGCAAGTTACTACGAGATTTAATCCGAATAAGCACAAAATAAATCATGAATTCTACCACGATTTCAAATAGGAAGGACAGAAACACATACGGTGCAACGGGAGCAGCACCATTGGCGTTGAGGTTGTCGCCCATGTCCAAACACCACGTAGACATGGTCTTTGAGCACGGTTTGTAGTCATTCCACGCTTGGGCATTGAAGTTTGTAACTATTTTAGATTAGAATATACTACTCCTCCGGTGCTAGTAGTAGAGCAGAGTCCTACTCTACTACTCTACTCAAGCAAGTTAGGGCATAGCACTGTAGGGAGTACCAGTACTGTGATCACTCAAGCAAGTTGTCTGGCATCGACATGACCCTACGCTGCTGGTATGTGTCTCGTAAGTCAAGCGGCGTGCTGTAGTCATCATCACATGTCCACTTCCCACAGCACATATTCGCTTCTCCATCTTTGTCCGCACATAATCTCGTCCAATCTTCCATCCCCACTAAGGCACCTCCTCCCCTCGTCCGAAACCCAAGCACTAACAATGGCAGAACCGAGCAGCATTCGCTGAAAGAGTGGCTGGAATTCGCTCCCCACAGAGGTAATCAAGCTCATTGTTTCGCGTGTGGACAATCTCAGTACCATGCCGCTCGCCGCGTGCTCGTCGGGGTTGTACCGTTTACTCAAAGCCCTCAGGCCAGAGCTTTTTAAGCCAGCTCCTTGCTTGCTGATGCCGCTTGATCTTCAGAAATGGCGTGTCACGCAGAATAACGACCGTAGGGTGGCGAGCATCAACCCCCTTGACTGCGATCCGATCCCCGTCAGCCTCAACTACATTAACGATATGTACTGGGTCGGCATGAACACGTCTTGGATGGTGCTCGTCGACGGTCGCGGCAGCTGGATGCTTGTGGATGCTCGTGGAGGTCTTCACTCTTCTGGCCTGCTTACTGCTTCTGTTGCACCCCCAGCCCTGGTTGTTGCTGTTGTTGTTTTCAATGTATAATCAGTAGTATATTTCATCTGTTGGTTGAATAAATGTGTTGTTAGAACGACAAACACAATGTTTTGGAAGTCGTTGCACGGTTCGATCCTTTAGTGCCCCGTACCGTACGTAGCGCATACTATTTTTCATACGGAACACATTTTCCACTTGTTGATAACATGCAGCCCACTGATGAAGGCCCAATAGAGAAGCCCATAATTAACTGGAAGGGAAGCTCTCACATGAATCCAGCCCAGGTACATGCTCATGGTCCCTAAACATAAATAAGTAAATAAATAAAGCTAAATGCTCATGCACCGGTTCTTTGGGAAAATAGGTAACTCAGTATTTCTTTTTGAAGAATACCCAAGCTAGGCCTATTTGTTTTCTCCGAATTACTGGGCTGCAAATCTTTCAAGACGATGAGGGATGCATTCCGGCCTGGCTTAAGAGTATGGTCAATGTCTGTTAAAAGTAATATCAAAAGGGGTTGAAAATTCCAAAAAAATTATAGCAAATGGGATATAAGTTTCTTTTTTTGTTTTTGTTCTTCACTGATATCTTATACGTATTTCATTGGATTTAACATGACATAGTACTAATTTATTTTTAAATTTGTTTTAGTATGGCTATTAATTTTTGGATTAAGAAATATTTCATTCCCCAGCAAAAATTTGTGATTTTTTTCAAAATTTCCACATATTTAGTTAATTTTTTTACCCTGGTACTGACTAGAAAATGGCCAGCAATTCTAAAAATGGAAAACAGGCTGCAATAAATTCCATATGAATTAGAAAATGAGTAAAAATTATAAAAATAATAGCAAATGGGCTGTACGCCACAGATTTCGAGGCTGACTTGTTTACGCAAGCTTTGTCAGTGAACACACGATTCTAGCAGCAATGACTGTTGGATGTCCATCCAACGACCGACGTGCTTCTTCAATCTCTGATCTTCCTGCTCCAGCCGCCTAAACTAGCGCTAGCGGGACTGCCTGCTCCCTCCTCTTGTGG
This sequence comes from Triticum monococcum, assembly GCA_034509565.1. Classification (NCBI taxonomy): domain Eukaryota; kingdom Viridiplantae; phylum Streptophyta; class Magnoliopsida; order Poales; family Poaceae; genus Triticum; species Triticum monococcum. Next base: position 577,254,643 of record CM067844.1, on the reverse strand, counting down.
CCCGCTGTGATGTCGCGCAGGCTTCCCCGGCCCACCCTACTCCCTCCGCTGGCCTGGCCGCACGCAATCAACTGCCTCCTTATTACACGAAAAAAAATGATTCCTCCCACTGACATCTGGGGTGCACCGGTTGGGAGGCTGACCTGTGGGCCTACTAAGTTGACGCGTACGCAGGGCTTGTCAACTTAGTCAACAAATGATTCTAGCAGCAGTAACCATTGGATTTGAATCGAACGGTCATGCTGCTTCTTCAATCGCTGCTCTTCTTGCACCAGCCGCCCAAACCAGCGCCGGGGAGACTGCCTGCTCCTGCCTCCAGTGGCCGGCTGTGCTGCCGTTGAGGCCTCATCGCCCCCTACTACTCCCACCGCTAGCCAGGCCCTGCCATGACGACAGCCTCACACTGCAGCCGAACCAGTGAACCCTCGTACTCCTCTCCGCGTGGGCATCCACTGCCGCGTCTTCCCCGGCTCCGCGTCATCCCCTTCCTAGGCCTCGATGTCGTCCACCGCCTTGGTGCTCTCGGTGCGGCGTGGTCAACGTGGTCAACGACATTCCATCGGAAGAGTACTGTACATGGAGAGGCTGACAGCTGGGTCCACGGCCACAGCCCAGTTTTTTTGTGATTTGCCAAGTAAGTCGCTTTGCCAGGCCTGTTGGGCTGCAAATCTTTCAAGACGAGGAGAGCTTTCATTCGGTTGGCCGAGAAAATGACCCATCAGTAATGAGAAATGGGATGTGCATTTTTAAAACACATCAAACCGGCAATAAGTTTCAAATATCTTTTTTTCATTCCGAGATTTTAAATTACATTAATGTAGGACCTTGAAGTAGATGTGTCTAGAGGGGGGTGATTAGACACTTCATGCCAAAGTTGCAATTTTTAAGCTTTTTCGGTTTGAGTGGAGTTTAAGCATAATTTCAGCACTCACAATACATATCAAGCAAGTATGCAACGTGTATATAGGCAGCGGAAAGTAAAGCATGCAACTTGCAAGAATGTAAAGGGAAGGGTTTGGAGAATTCAAACGTAATCGGAGACACGGATGTTTTTCCCGTGGTTCGGATAGGTGGTGCTATCCTACATCCACGTTGATGGAGACTTCAACCCACGAAGGGTAACGGTTGCGCGAGTCCACGAAGGGCTCCACCCATGAAGGGTCCATGAAGAAGCAACCTTGTCTATTCCACCATGGCCATCGCCCACGAAGGACTTGCCTCACTAGCGGTAGATCTTCACGAAGTAGGCGATCTCCTTGCCCTTACAAACTCCTTGGTTCAACTCCACAATCTTGTCGGAGGCTCCCAAGTGACACCTAGCCAATCTAGGAGACACCACTCTCCAAGAAGTAACAAATGGTGTGTTGATGATGAACTCCTTGCTCTTGTGCTTCAAATGATAGTCTCCCCAACACTCAACTCTCTCTCGTATGATTTGGATCTGGTGGAAAGAAGATTTGAGTGGAAAGCAACTTGGGAAAGGCTAGAGATCAAGATTCATATGGTAGGAATGGAATGTCTTGGCCTCAACACATGAGTAGGTAGTTCTCTCTCAGAAATAGGATGCTGGAAGTGTAGGTTTAGTCTAATGGCTCTCTCCACGAGTGAAGAGGAGGTGGAGGGGTATTTATAGCCTCCACACAAAATCCAACCGTTACACACAATTTACCAATCTCGGTGGGACCGAATCAGAAAACTCGGTCAGACCGAAGTGGTAAACCTAGTGACCGTTATGAATTTCGGTGGGACCGATTGGAACAACTCGGTGGGACCGATGTGCTAGGGTTAGGGAAAATCCAAAACTCAGTTTGACCGATTACTCAAACTCGGTGGGACTGATTTGGGTAATAAGCAGAACAGAGAGTTGGCCAAGCAAACTCGGTGAGACCGATTGCATATATCGGTGGGACCGAGAGTAATGCAGTAGGTAACAGAGAGTTTGCAAGCCCATCTCGGTGAGACCGAGATCCCATCGGTGAGACCGAACTGATTAGGGTTTGGCAGTGGCTATGACATGTGAAACTCGGTGGCGCCGGGTTGAAAGAATCGGTATGACCGAGTTTGAATTAGGGTTTAGGTCATTTGTGGATATGGGAAAGTAGCTGAGGATTTTGGAGCATATCATTAAGCACTTGAGCAAGAGGCTCATTAAACAACACCTCATCCCTCCTTGATAGTATTGGCTTTTCCTATGGACTCAATGTGATCTTGGATCACTAAAATGTAAAATGAAGAGTCTAGAACTTCAAGCTTTAGCCAATCCTTTGTTCTTAGTGTCTTGGAGACCTTCCCACACCCTTTAGTCCATGCCACTCCATTGTTGAACTTATCTGAAACATACTAGGTGAAAACATTAGTCCAACAAGAGATATGTTGTCATCAATTATCAAAACCACCTAGGGAGCACTTGTGCTTTCAATTAATTTTTATGTGTGGAAAATTTGTTGGATTTTATATTGATATACATTTATTTTTAAAATCAGTTTGAATGTGAGTCGAAATTTCGGGATCAAAAACAGTTCGGACCGCACCGAGATATGCAAAATTTCGTATAATTTTTTAACCGTGGCCACAATATGGGTTGTAATGCTAACAAAAAGAATATGGGCTCCAAAAAACCTTAATAATTAGAAAATGGGCTGTAAATTATTAGAAATAATGGCAGATGGGCTGTATGTTGTTTTCCACAGATTTGAGGCTTTCCCAAAAAAGGTTGACGCACAAGCAGTGACTGTTGGATGGCCATCCAACGGCCGTCGTGCTTCTTCAATCTTTGCTCTTCCTGCTCCAGCCGCTCAAACAAGCGCCGGTGGGACTGCCTGCTCCCTCCTCCCCGCGGCCGGCTCTGCTGCCGCGCAGGCTTCACCGCCCCACCATACTCCCATCGCTGGCCTAGCCATCCCTCTACTCACCCACACGTGCTGTTATTATCCAGCAACGGCAGACGAACCAGTAAACCCTGGTACAGTCGTACTCCCCTCCGCATGGGAAACAACTGCCGAGTCTTCCCTGCCTCCGTGTCATTCCCTTCCTAGGCCTCGCTATCGTCTACCGCCCTGGTGCTCTCGGCGCGGCCTGGTCAACATGGTCAATGACCGACATGCATCTGAAGTGGACTGTACGTGGAGAGGCCGACAGCTGGGTCCACGGCCGCACGCAAGGAAATGCCTCCTTATTACGCGCAAAATAATGATTTCTCCACCTGACATCAGGGACCCACCGAAAGGGCCTTTGTATTTCGCGAAAAAAACGTTACCGCTGCTGACAGCTCGGACCCACCAGCTATATCTTCGCACACAAGGAAGTGCCTCCTTATTACGCACAAAAAAATGAATACTCCCCCTGTTAGCTGGGACCCAGTATAGTGGTAGGCTGACTTGTGGGCCTACTAAGTTGATGGGGACGGAGGGCTTTGTCAACTTAGTCAATATGCATGATTCTATCTCCAGTGACCGTACGATGTCCATCCAACGGCCGTAGTGCTTCTTCAACATCTGGTCTTCTTGCTCCAGCCGCCCAAACCAGCGTCGGTCGTGCCTCATGCTCCTGCCTCCCGTGGCCGGTTGCGATGTGGCGGAGGCCTCACCGCCCCCTACTACTCTCACCGCTGGCCAGGCCATCCCTCTACTCACCCACACCCCCCTGTTATTCTGCGGTGATGGCAGCCTCACACCGCAGCGAACCAGTGAACCCTTGTACTCCTCTATGCGTGGGCATCCACTGCCGCGTCTTCCCCGACTCCGCGTCGTCCCCTTCCTAGGCCTCACCGTCGTCCACCGCCCTTGTGCTCTCCGTGCGGCGTGGTCAACGTGGTCAAGGAATGACTTCCATCGGGAGTGGACTATACGTGGAGAGGCTGACAGCTGAGTCCACGGCCGCAGCAAGGAAGTGCCTCCTTATTACGTGCAAAATAATTATTCCTCCACCTGACAACGGGGACCCATCGGACGGGCCACCGTATTTCGCGAAAAAAATGTTTCCCCCCTGACTGCTAGGACCCACCAGCTACATCTTCACACGCAAGGAAGTGCCTGACAGTCGGGACCCACCTGGTCGAAGCGTACGTAGCGTTGTAATTTTGGTCGTGAACGTGTACGTACATATATATTGGTGGATGTAGAGGCGCGCACATGTCGTAGTAGAGGCGCGCATGTAGCATGTACATGTACGTACAACGGCCAGGGTGCAAGAAAGAAAATACGACCATGTATGTGTACATACTGGCAGGGTCTCGAACACCTACTCGCGCATACGTACGGCCAGGGCTTGTGTACATGGCTGGGTCGGAACGGAGAAACAACATCGTCGTCGTGTTCATGGGGAGGCAACGAAATGCGTCGTGTTCATGGAGAGGCAATGGAATGCGTCGTGTTCATGGGGAGGCAACGGAATGCGTCGTGTTCATCAGAAGGCAACGGAACGCGTGGGAGCCAACCGGCTCGGTCGGAACGGAATGCGTGGTCGTGTTCATCGGGAGGGCTTGGACGGAACAGGCGATGGAAACGAGGCCTGGCGTACCGCAAAACGGAGGAAACGAACCTCCTACGTTCGGAATGGGGTCCTGTTGATCGGGAGGGGTGTGGCGTACCGCAAAACGGAGGAAACGGACCTCCTACGGTCGAAACGGGGGTCCTGTTGATCGGGAGGGGTGTGGCGTACCGCAAAACGGACAAAACGGACCTCCTACGGTCGAAACGGGGGTCCTGTTGATCGGGAAGGGGTGTGGCGTACCGCAAAACGGACAAAACGGGGGTCCTGTTCATTGGGAGGGATGTGGCGTACCGCAAAACGGGACTCCATGGGATACTGTTCATCTCCACCGTCGACCTCCTCCAGCCTCCACGGGCTCCTGTTCATCCAGCCTCCACCGCGCGCTACTCCACCGGCTACTGTAGAGATGGCAATGGGTACCCATTACCCGCGTACCCGCCGGGTAAAAACCTTATTAGGGTAAGGGTATGAGATAAAAAATTACCCATGGGTATATAAATAGAAAAATATTAAACCCATCGGGCAGAGTGGGTATGGGTATGGGATAGCATAACCCATACCTGTGTACCCATATACCCGCGTAAAATCTGTTAAGTGGGCCTTCACTAATCACTACTCATATAACTAATCTAACTTCCCACAAAATCAGTTAGTCCACGAGATACATGTAGCCCACATACACACGTACATGGAATGATAGAACATAGAAGGAATCTGCGTGATTAAGGTGATTTGGCTTTGGTGAATAATGAATAGAGATCACGTCCCATATTCTGAGAGACAGAGATTGATATCCTTCTGTCTCCTCCTGATCTCATCTCGGCTCCTCGCCTCCTCGGGCATCCCTAGTCGCCGCTGCCATTGCGTCCAGCTACTTGCTGCCTCGCCGTCGCCAGCGCTTCAGCCGCTCGGACGCCATGGATCTTGGGGATAAGGACCATAGCTTGCGCGAGGACAGCGACCAGGAGAAAGAGATGCAGCTCGCGCTCATGCGGGCTAAGTCAGACGGCGGCAACCACCATGGCCAGGAGCATGGGCATGGCGCGGCTACCCTAGTCCCAAGCCTAACACCATCGTTGGGTGGTGCCATCCGTCTCCGTCCGCCGGGAAAGGGCCAAGCCCCGGGCCGACGTAAAGGACTTCTACCTCCTGCCTCGGCGTCCAAGGTGCAGCCCCGTCGCAACACTTCAAGCCGGCCGCCTCGCCCTAGCCCGCTTAGTCGATCCTCTACTGTCACCAAGCACAAGAACAAAAGCAACGCTATTTTGGCTTGGTGAGTTTGAATTTTGTGTATGATTTTATGCATTCGTAGACTATACATAGATGTATAGATATGTGATGATACGATGTTTTTTTCCTGCATATATAAGTTGATAAGTATTGGTTTTCTGCCTATGCATGATGTATATAGCTGTTGTGATGAATGAGATCTTTTTACATAAGAGAAAAATGTATTTGTTACTGAGATGAGCTCAGCGTAGCAAATTGTGTGCTAGTACGTACATCAGACCCTGTGTGATTTTTTTAGCATTGCAATAGCAGAGATAGAATCGGTGGTGGCAGATTTTAGATCTAATTAATGTGAGGTGGTAACTGATCATTTTTTCTTTTGTAAGCATGTACCTTCCCAGGGGTAAAAATGCAGAGACATTCTAACTTATTTCAGACTATTTACAGTTAACAAAATATAGTAAGATTCAGGCCCATTTAAGACAACACTGCAGATGCACGTTTTGGTCAGAAAAATGATGAGTTGCAGTTAATAAAAACACAAAGTGCTATACAAATCAAAATTAACTCTGCCTGCAAAATAAAATCGTTCGACCGAAAAGAAAGTAATGCTGAAAACAAAAAATTAACTATTTATAGTTGCTGCGATGAATACACTTTTTTTGCATATATATATAGATGATATGTAGAGATGTTACGATGCATATATGAGCATCGTACTTTCAATGCACATATAGAATCAAGTATTATCTTAATAAGACTACAAGAATTTGATGTATTTTTTCATTTATGCTCCTTTTGCAGTGGTACAAGTTCAACCAGCCAAGTAGATGCTCCTTGTGACGTATCTGTCCCAATGGATGAAGATGCAGATCATGTCATTCTTTCAGATGATGAAGATGGACAGGAGGAGGAGGTGGAAGAGGTCAATGAAGCAGGCAAACGGAAGCTAGCTTCTAAAGTTTGGTTGGAAATGAAGAAGATGAGGATCAATGAACAATGGAAAGCAAAGTGTAACTATTGTCACAAGGAACTTGCTTCAGGACCTAGAGCAGGCACAAAGCATCTTGCTTCTCATCTAAAGATTTGTACTCTCAAGATGTTGAAGATGAAGGGAGGCAAAACATTGAGTCAGCCATCATTGAGGATGAATGCTAAGGAGGACGGTAACGTTTTTTTTGGAGAGCTATACGTTTGATCAAGAGGTTGCTAGAAGAGAGCTTGGTAACATGTTGGTGTTGCATGAGTATCCACTGTCTATAGTGGACCATGCCGGTTTTAGGAAGTTTGTTCATGCACTTCAGCCACTATTCAAGCTACATACAAGAAATACTATTAGGTATACTTTGCCATGGGTTTATTTGATTTATTTCTGTTTATCTTGTTCTATGCAATGAAGAGGTAACATATGGTATCCTCTTCTTCTTTTTTCTTTTAGGCAAGATATTGAGGAAGATTATAACCAAGAAAGAAAGAAGGCAATTGATTACATGACTATGAACCAATCTAGGGTTGCTATCACTACAGATATGTGGACTACGGACCACCAAAAGAAGGGATATATGGCTATTACAGCTCATTTCATTGATGAATCTTGGAAGCTTCGGAATGTTATCATGAGGTACTACTATGTGCTGTTGTATAGTATGTGTTGCTGATCATATACTGTTGTTTATGATGTGCTGTTGTTTATGATGTGCTGCTGTTTATGATGTGTTGCTGATTAAGAAGTGTTGATATTTAGTATGTGTTGCTTTCTATGAAGTGCTGCTGTTTATGACTATATGTTGCTGAATACTGCAGGTTTGTATATGTTCCAGCTCCTCATACAGCTGAAGTGATATGTGAGGTGCTCTATGATTCCCTGCTTCAATGGAATATTGATGAAAAACTGATGACAGTGACTGTGGATAACTACACCACCAGTGACAAGGCAATTGAGATGATTGTGGGGAAGATAGGGAAGGAGAAGCTCCCTTTGGAAGGTACTCTGCTGCATATGCGTTGTAGTGCACACATCTTAAATCTTATAGTTAAGGATGGATTGGATGTTATGAAGTCAGCTATAGAAAACATTAGGGAAAGTGTGGCATATTGGATAGCAACAGGAAAAAGGATAGAGAAGTTTGAGGAGATGGCTAAGTTTAAAAAAAATAACAAGAAAGTTGATTCTTGATTGCAAAACTAGGTGGAACTCCACTTTCATGATGCTAGAAGTAGCTTTACCATACAGAGTTGTTTTTGAACGTGCAAAACAAGTTGACAAACAATATCAGCATTTACCTAGTGATAAAGAATGGGAGTTTGCTGTAGAGATGCTGGAGAGACTTGGCTTATTCTATGAGATAACAAAGTTGTTCTCCAGAACTAATTATGTGACTGCTAATGTTTACTTCCCTAGAATCTGTGAGATTAAAATGAAAATGAGACAGTGGGCCACTTCTAGCAACCCAATTATCAAAAAACTCTCTGAGGAAATGACTACTAAATTTGATAAGTATTGGACGGACATTCAAGATCTAATGGGGATGGCTACACTTCTTGATCCTCGGTACAAGAGGCATATGTTGACTGCTTGCTTTGCGATGCTTCATGGCATTGAGCCATCTTCTTATGAGTGTGTGGAGTTGGTTGATGCATTAGTAGCTAGACTACATTCACTGATAGAGGAGTATGAAGTGGAAGTAGATGAATATAAACCATGTGAAGAATTGCTTTCTTCAATGAAAGCTCCAGCCATCATGAATATTTTCAATGACATTGTTGCCAAGCAAAGTCCTGCAGCAGCTCGGCTACAAGGTGAAATAGATATGTACTTGACAGATGGCCTAGTGCCGTACACAGAAGTATTTAGTGTGTTGGATTGGTGGAAAGTAGCTGGAACAAGATATCCAACATTAAGGAAGGTTGCCAGAGATATATTTGCCATTCTCGTGACAACAGTTGCTTCAGAGTCGGCATTTAGCACAAGTGGCAGAATACTTAGTGAGCATAGGAGCCGCCTAACTCCTAATATGGTGGAAGTCTTGATGTGCTCCCAAAATTGGCTTAGAAACAAATGCAAAGGTGAGCAAATAATGTAATTTGTTTAAACTTACTCGTTCTTTAACTATTGCTAATCATTGTTTCATCATCTCTACAAATTGTTTGTTCTAGATGTTTATAAAGGAGATGCTAGCTTTTGGACATGCCTTCAAGACATTCAAGAGGGGATGCAGGTTAGTATTCGCCAACACATTTCCTTTGCCAATTGAGTATTTGAGTGCATATGCTACAAGAAAATTCTGAAAAATGACTATATTCATGTTTCCAACCAGGACTTGGCCCTTTGAGATGTAGAGAGATGGACTCCGTGAGTTATGCTCAAGATTGAAGACTTATTGCGCCAAGGTCATCGTTATGCTATTGTCGGATTGGTCAAGTTTATTTTAATTGAACTAGTTACAATGTCGAAACTTTATTGGGATGCTCATTTTGTGGCCTTATGTACGATCAAATTACCTGCATACTTTGTCGTGATTTTGTGACTTAAAATAAATGACTATGTGTTGTTGCCTATGAATAAGTGATGTTCTTTACGGGAATGTATTTTTGTTTATGATATGTTGCTGTTACGAGTAAGTGTTGTTTTTTTTTATAAGAATGTGATGCCGTTTATGATGTGTTGTTTTTTATAAGTATGTGATGTTGTTACGATGCGTTGATGTCTATAAATTATGTTGATATGTTGTCGTTTATGCTTATTTCTTGCACAAGTTGATATGTGCACACGTGGGTATTTTTACCCGTGGGTACCCATTGACCCTGCAGGGTGATGGGTATGGGAAAAAATTGTACCCGTTGGCGGGTATGGGTACGGGTGATGGGTAAGCTCAAAGGGGATGGGTAAGGGTATGGGGTAACTCCACCCGTACCCAAACCCAGCGGGTGCCATCCCTAGGCTACTGTTCAACCACCCCTCCACGGGCACCCCTCCACCATCTACTGTTCATCCAGCCCTCCACACCACGGGGTCCTGTTCAACCACCCCTCCACGGGCACCCCTCCACCGTCTACTGTTCATCCAGCCCTCCACACCGCGGGGTCATGTTCATCCGAGGTTCCCCCATCGCCCGTAGACGAGATCGGATTCACACTGGAGTGTTCCTCCACACCGTCTACGGTATCAACCATACTCTTCGGACGGCAAAGTCCTTAGTAAAGAGGCGAGGCTCTAATACCAATTGAAAGGATCGATATGGTTGACTAGAGGGGGTGAATAGGCAACTAACAATTTTTAGCTGTTCTTTACCAAATTAAACTATGCATCAAAGTAGGTTGTCTAGAAGTGCAACTAGGTGAGCAACCTATATGATGCAACAACAATAAGCACACAAGCAAGCAAGGGAAGTAACACTAATAAGCTTGCACAAGTAAAGGTACGAGATAACCAAGAGTGGAGCCGGTGAAGACGAGGATGTGAACCCATTTTTGGCAGAGGTTTTAGCCAGAACCAAAAATGATGAACATTTTTTAAGGGCATATTGGGTTTATTGAAAATATTTAAAGTTGGTCCTATTTGCATTGCTTTGGTGCTAGGGTTTGATCATCCCCATTTCAAGTTTAGGCAAAATTTAAACATGATGCACACATGAAACTAGCCTAGTGAAATGCCAGAAGCTAGGGATGTGACAACTGTTACTAGAGTTCCTTCCTTTTGAGGGGAAGTACGTCTCCGTTGGAGCGTTGTGGAGGCGCAATGCTCCCCAAAAAGCCACTAGGGCCACCATATTCTCCTCACGCCCTCACACAATGCGAGATGCCTTGATTCCACTTTTGGTGCCCTTGGAGGCGGCAACCGGACCTTTACAAACAAGGTTGGGGCAATCTCCACAACTTAATCGGAGGCTCCCAACAACACCACGAAGCTTCACCACAATGGACTATGGCTCCGTGGTGACCTCAACCGTCTAGGGTGCTCAAACACCCAAGAGTAACAAGATCCGCTAGGGATAGGTGGGCAAATCAAATTTCTCTTGGTGGAAGTGTAGATCTGATGACCCACAAGTATAAGGGATCTATCGTAGTCCTTTCGATAAGTAAGAGTGTCGAACCCAACGAGGAGCAAAAGGAAATGATAAGCAGTTTCCAGCAAGGTATTCTCTGCAAGTACTAAAATAAGTGGCAACAGATAGTTTTGTGATAGGATAAATTGTAACGAGCAACAAGTAAGAAAAGTAAATAAAGTGCAACAAGGTGGCCCAATCCTTTTTGTAGCAAAGGACAAGCCTAGACAAACTCTTATATAGAGAAAAGAGCTCCCGAGGACACATGGGAATATCTTCAAGCTAGTTTTCATCACGCTCATATGATTCGCGTTCGGTACTTTGATAATTTGGTATGTGGGTGGACCGGTGCTTGGGTACTGCCCTTACTTGGACAAGCATCCCACTTATGATTAACCTCTATTGCAAGCATCCACAACTACAACAAAAGTATTAAGGTAAACCTAACCATAGCATGAAACATATGGATCCAAATCAGCCTCTTACGAAGCAACGCATAAACTAGGGTTTAAGCTTCTGTCACTCTAGCAACCCATCATCTACTTATTACTCCCAAATGCCTTCCTCTAGGCCCAAACAATGGTGAAGTGTCATGTAGTCGACGTTCACATAACACCACTAGAGGAGAGACAACATACATCTCATCAAAATATCGAACGAATACCAAATTCACATGACTACTAATAGCAAGACTTCTCCCATGTCCCCAGGAACGAAAGTAACTACTCACAAAGCATAAACATGTTCATAATCAGAGGGGTATTAATATGCATACATGATCTGAACATATGATCTTCCACCAAATAAACCAACTAGCATCAACTACAAGGAGCAATTAACACTACTAGCAACCTACTAGCACCAATCCCGGACTTGGAGACAAGAATTGGATACAGGAGATGAACTAGGGTTTTGAGAGGAGATGGTGCTGATGAAGATGTTGATGGAGATTGCCCTCTCCCGATGTGAGGAGCGTTGGTGATGACGATGGCGATGATTTCCCCCTCTGGGAGGGAAGTTACCCGAGTAGAACAGCTCCGCCAGAGCCCTAGATTGGTTCCGCCAAGGTTCCGCCTCGTGGCGGCGGAGTTTCGTCCGAGAAGATGGCTTATTTTTTTCCCATTGAAAGACTTCATATAGGAGAAGATGGCCACCAGGGGGGCCACGAGTTAGGGGCGCGCCCAGGGGGTAGGGCGCGCCCCCACCCTCATGGGCAGGGTGTGGCCCCCCTGGTGAAGTTCTTGCTCTCAGTATTTTTTATATATTTGGAAAACGTCTTCCGTGGAGTTTTAGGACTTTTGGAGCTGTGCAGAATAGGTCTCTAATATTTGCTCCTTTTCCAGCCCAGAATCCCAGCTGTCGGCATTCTCCCTCTTTATGTAAACCTTGTAAAATAAGAGAGAATAGGCATAAGTATTGTGACATAATGTGTAATAACAACCCATAATGCAATAAATATCGATATAAAATCATGATGCAAAAATGGACGTATCAACTCTCTCAAGCTTAGACCTCGCTTGTCCTCAAGCGAAAAAGCCGAAATCGAAAAAAATGTCCACATGTTTAGAGATAGAGGTGTCGATAAAAATAAAATACGGACATGAGGGCATCATGATCATTCTTAGAACAGCAGCTTATATAATTCTTGTCATATGATTTCTTATGCTAGAGTAATAATTCAATCACAATATCAAGTATGAATCGCAAACTTCATTGAAAACTAACAAACTATAATCTCAGTCATTGGAGCAATTGCAATTTATCATAACGTAGGAAAGAGTCAACATATAAGAGCTTTTCAGCAAGTCCACATACTCAACTATCATATAGTCTTTCACAATTGCTGACACTCACACAATACTTATGGGTATGGAGTTTTAATCGGACACAGAGAAAGATAGGGGCTTATAATTTTGCCTCCCAATGTTTTACCTCAATGGTAATGTCAACAATAATAGTTCATGAAAACTCACATCCAATTAGCCATATATACCAGGATCTTTCCAACATACTGTGCTTGCCAAAGGATAAAATGTAAAAAAAGGAAGGGTGAAGATCACCATGACTCTTATGCAAAGTAGGAGATAAAAGTAAAAGATAGGCCCTTCGCAGAGGGAAGCAGAGGTTGTCATGCGCTTTTATGGTTGGATGCACAAAATCTTAATGTGAAAGAATGTCACTTTATATTGCCACTTGTGATATGGACCTTTATTATGCAGTATGTTGCTTTTATTTCTTCCATATCACACAATCGTATAAAGCTTATTTTCTCCCACACTAATAAGTCATACATATTTAGAGAGCAATTTTTATTGCTTGCACCGATGACAACTTACTTGGGGGATCTTACTCAATCCATAGGTAGGTATGGTGGACTCTCATGGCAAGATTGGTTTAAGGGTATTTGGAAGCACAAGTAGTATCTCTACTTGGTGCTATGAATTTGGCTAGCATGAGGGGGGAAGGCAAGCTCAACATGTTGGAGGATCCAAGACAATATAATTTATCTCAGATGTAAGAAAACATAACCCATTACGTTGTCTTCCTTGTCCAACGTCAACTCTTTAGCATGTCATATTTTAATGAGTGCTCACAATCATAAAATATGTCCAAGATAGTATATCTATATGTGAAGACCTCTCTTTCTTTATTACTTCCTATTAATTGCAACGATGACCAAAACTATGTTTGTCAACTCTCAACAACTTTTATTCATCATACCGTTTTTTTCTATGTGAGCTCATTACTCTCCATAAGATCCATATGATCTCTTTGTTTCTTTTTATTTCTTTCTCTTTTCTTTTATTCACTTAGGATCATGGAAAAATAAGCAATCCCTTGACTCAACACTAATCTTTATTATATATAGCTCACGGACTCGATTACACAGAAGGATAATAAAGCAAAACTCACAACTAGATCATACTAAGAACTTTTATTCTACTAGATCAAGATATTACCAAAAGGATCGAACTAAGAAAAACGGTAAAGATAAAAGTGATGGTGATACGATACTGGGGCACTCCCCCAAGCTTGGCAGTTGCCAAGTGGAGTGCCCATACCCATGTGATTATGTCTCTCTTTTCGGGGATGGTGATGTAATGTTCTTGGTGATGATGCCCCTCAAGATACGGTTCTCCTCCTCGAGCTTGTTTGACTTGCTGCTTGAGGTCCATTATTTCCTTTCGGAGCTTTCCTGTAACAGCCAAAGCTCCCTGCACCCAAGGGTGTTGCATAGCCGCGGGAGAACCAGAGACACTCTTTTTCATATTCTCATAAGAAAGAAATCTAACATTGGAAGGGATAACCGAGTTTGGAATAGCCGAGCTCTGCAGTTCTCCCATTGTGAATCCAGCTTGGAGGCGGGAAGTGACTTCTTGATCCTCTTCCATGGCATCTATCCTCTTCAAATCAGCCTCCATCTCTTCCTCCGTTGCTGGCCCAAAGAGGTCAGCATTGTTATTTGTCGTTGATCTCGGTGCCGGATGAGACACCCGGTTCTCCCCGACTGACTCTTGCGAAGACATCTTGCTCTAATCTGCAGCAGCAACAATTCGAAACACAAACATAGGATTTTTGCGTGATACGGGAGTCAAAACCTCCGGGAGATTATATAATGAATTTTTACCGACCAAAATATGTGTCATGTACGAAAACGGAGTCCGGAGAACACACGAGGTGCCCACGAGGTAGGGGGCGCGCCCAGGGGGTAGGGCGCGCCCTCCACCCTCGTGGGGCCCTCGTGTCCTTCCCGGATTGCTTCTTATTTTTCTATTTTTCTAGATATTCCAAAACAGAGAAATATTGCCTTAAAACTGTTTTGGAGTCGGTTTACTTACTGTACCACATACCTATTCCTTTTTGGAGTCTGAAACGTTCCGAAAAGTGTCCCTTATGTATTCCTCCGGGGTTACGGTTTCAATAACATTGGTTTCAACATTTATGGGATTACCTGAAATATAGTGTTTGATTCTTTGACCGTTCACCACCTTCAGATTTGTGCCTTCGAAGTTGTTGATTTTTATGGCACCGAAACGATAGACCTCCTCGATAACGTAAGGGCCTTCCCATTTAGAGAGAAGTTTTCCTGCAAAAAATCTTAAACGAGAGTTGTATAGCAATACATAATCACCTACATTAAACTCACGCTTTTGTATTCTTTTGTCATGCCATCTTTTAACTTTTTCTTTAAACAACTTGGCATTTTCATAGGCTTGGGTTCTCCATTCATCAAGTGAGCTAATATCAAATAACCTCTTCTCATCGGCAAGTTTGAAATCATAATTGAGTTCTTTAATAGCCCAATATGCCTTGTGTTCTAGTTCGAGAGGTAAGTGACATGTTTTTCCATAAACCATTTTATACGGAGACATACCCATAGGATTTTTTTATGCAGTTCTATAGGCCCATAATGCATCATCAAGTTTCTTGGACCAATTCTTTCTAGATCTATTAACAGTCTTTTGCAAAATTAATTTAAGCTATCTATTACTCAATTCTACTTGACCACTAGACTGTGGGTGATAAGGAGATGCAATTCTATGATTAACATCATATTTAGCAAGCATTTTACGGAAAGCACCATGAATAAACTGTGAATCACCATCAGTTATTAAATATCTAGGGACTCCGAATCTTGGAAAAATAACTTCTTTAAGCATTTTAATAGAAGTGTTATGATTAGCACTACTAGTTGGAATAGCTTCTACCCACTTAGTAACGTAATCAACAGCGACTAAAATTTGTGTATATCCATTAAAGGAAGGAAAGGGTCCCATATAGTCAAAGCCCCAAACATCAAATGGTTCAATAGAAGTGAATAATTCATGGGCATTTCTTGACGTCTACTAATATTACCAATTCTTTGACATTCATCACAAGATAAGACAAACTTACGGGCATCCTTGAAGAGAGTAGGCCAATAAAAACCAGATTGCAATACCTTATGTGCGGTTCTATCTCCAGCATGGTGTCCTCCATAAGCTTCGGAGTGACACTTGTGTAGGGTATGTTCCTGTTCATGCTCAGGTACACAACGTCTAATAACACCATCTACTCCTTCTTTATAAAGATGTGGGTCATCCCAAAAGTAATGCCTTAAATCATAGAAGAACTTTTTCTTTTGCTGGTATGTGAAACTAGGTGGTATAAACTTAGCAACAATGTAATTAGCAAAATCAGCATACCATGGAGTAGTATGAGAAGCGTTTATGACATTTAATTGCTCATCAGGAAAACTATCATCATAGGTAGTGGGTCATCAAGAACATTCTCTAACCTAGACAAGTTGTCTGCAACGGGGTTCTCAGCTCCCTTTCTATCAACAATATGTAAGTCAAATTCTTGTAGCAAGAGAACCCATCTAATAAGTCTAGGTTTAGCATCTTTCTTTTCCATGAGATATTTAATAGCAGCGTGATCAATGTGAATAGTTACTTTACAATCAACAATATAAGGTCTGAACTTATCACAAGCAAATACAACTGCTAAGAATTCTTTTTCAGTGGTAGCATAATTTCTTTGAGCATTGTCTAGGGTTTTACTAGCATATTGAATAACATTTAATTTCTTATCAACTCTTCGCACTAGAACAGCACCTACATCATAATCACTGGCATCACACATAATTTCAAAGGGTAAACTCCAATCAGGTGGCTGAACAATAGGTGCAGAAATCAATGCTTTCTTAAGTATTTCAAATGCTTCTACACAATCATCATAAAAAACAAATGGCATATCTTTTTGTAATAAATTAGTCATAGGCCGAGAAATTTTTGAGAAGTCCTTAATGAACCTCCTATAAAATCCGGCATGACCAAGGAAACTTCTTATACCTTTGATGTCCTTGGGACATGGCATCTTTTCAATAGCATCAACCTTGGCTTTATCCACTTCAATACCTCTTTCAGAAACTTTATGCCCCAAGACAATACCTTCATTAACCATAAAGTGGCACTTTTCCCAATTCAATACAAGATTAGTTTCTTCGCATCTCTACAAAACTCGATCAAGGTTGCTTAAGCAATCATCAAAAGAAGATCCATAGACAGAAAAGTCGTCCATGAAAACCTCACAAATCTTTTCACAAAAGTCAGAGAATATAGCCATCATGCATCTTTGAAAGGTAGCAGGTGCATTACATAAACCAAAAGGCATACGTCTATAAGCAAAAGTACCAAAAGGGCATGTAAAAGTAGTCTTTGATTGATCTCTGGCTGACACAAGTATTTGAGAGAAACCAGAATAACCATCTAGAAAGCAAAAATGTGTATGTTTGGATAATCTTTCTAGCATTTGATCGATAAAAGGTAAGGGGTAATGATCCTTTTTAGTTGCCTTATTTAATTTGCGGAAATCAATTACCATCCTATAACCTGTAATAATTCTTTGAGGAATCAATTCATCTTTACCATTAGGAACGACAGTAATACCTCCCTTCTTAGGGACACAATGGACAGGACTTACCCACTGACTATCAGCAACAGGATAGATTATACCTGCCACAAGGAGCTTTAGTATTTCCTTTCTTACCACTTCTTTCATTTTAGGATTCAGCCGGCGTTGATGATCACGAACTGGTTTAGCATCTTCTTCCAAATTGATTTTATGTTGACATAGAGTGGGACTAATGCCCTTAAGATCATCAAGAGTATACCCAATAGTAGCACGGTGCTTCTTTAGAGTTTTCAATAATCTCTCTTCCTCATGCTCTGAAAGGTTAGCACTAATAATAACAGGATATATCTTTTTCTCATCAAGATAAGCATATTTAAGAGTATCAGGTAACGGTTTAAGCTCAAACACAGGATCACCCTTGGGTGGAGGAGGATCCCCTAGGATTTCAACAGGTAAATTGTTTTTCAGAATAGGTTCCTGTTTAAAGAATACTTCATCTATTTCCATTCTTTCATTCATAAACATATCATTTTCATGGTCTAGCAAATAATGTTCCAAGGGATCATTCGGAGGTACGGCAATAGAAGCAAGACCAATAATTTCATCCTTACTAGGTAATTCTTCTTCACGGTGTTGTCTACTAAATTTAGAGAAATTAAATTCATGAGTCATAGCATCTAAACCGACAGTAACAACATCCCTTTTGCAATCTATGGTAGCATTAACAGTGTTCAAGAAGGGTCTACCAAATATAATGGGACAAAAGCTATCTTGTAGGGAACTAAGAACAAGAAAAGCAGCAGGATATTTAGTTTTCCCACACAAGACTTCAACATCTCTAACAATTCCCATTGGTGAAATAGTATCTCTATTGGCAAGTTTAATTGTGACATCAATATCTTCCATCTCAGTAGTTGCAATATCATGCATAACTTCTTTGTATAAGGAATAAGGTATTGCACTAGCACTAGCACCCATATCACATAAGCCATGATAACAATGATCTCCTATTTTAACAGAAACAACAGGCATGCCTACCACAGGTCTAGATTTATCTTTAGCACAGGGTTTAGAAATTCTAGCAGTTTCATCACAGAAATAAATAACATGCCCATCAATATTATCAGACAAGAGATCTTTAACAATAGCAATATTAGGTTCAACTTTAACTTGCTCAGGAGGTGTATATGTTTTAATATTGCTTTTATGATCTACAGTTGAAGCTTTAGCATGATCCTTTATCCTAACAGGGAAAGGTGGTTTCTCAACATAAGAAGTAGGAACAATAGGGTCATTATAAGTGACAATCTTTTCTTCAACTTCAATAGGTGCAGCTACTTTTACTCCTATGGGAGGATGATATATTTAAACCACTTATCCTTGGGGAGATCAACATAAGTAGCAAAAGATTCACATAAATAAGCTACTATCTCAGAGTCAAGTCCATATTTAGTGCTAAATTTACGAAAAATATCGGTATCCATAAAAGATTTAACACAATCAAAACTAGGTATTATACCTGACTCCTTACCTTTGTCGAGGTCCCAATCTTCAGAGTTGCGTTTAATTATTTCCAATAAATCCCATTTGAATTCAATAGTCTTCATCATAAAAGAGCCAGCACAAGAAGTATCAAGCATGGTGCGAATGTTATCAGAAAGCCGAGCATAGAAATTTTGAATAATCATTTTTCTCGAGAGCTCATGATTGGGGCATGAATATAACATTGATTTAAGCCTCACCCAAGCTTGAGCGATGCTTTCTCCTTCGTGAGGCCAAAAATTATATATGTAATTGCGATCACGATGAACAAGATGCATAGGATAAAACTTCTGATGAAATTCCAATTTCAATCGTTTGTAATTCCAAGACCCCATATCATCACATAGCCTATACCATGTCGATGCGTCTCCCTTCAAAGATAAAGGGAAGACCTTCTTCTTAACAACATCTCCGGGTACACCTGCAAGCTTAAATAGTCCACAAACTTCATCCACATATATTAGATGCTCATTAGGATGTTTTGTTCCATCTCCTAAAAAGGGATTAGCTAGCAGTTTTTTCTATCATACCCGAAGGAATTTCAAAGCAGTCATTTTCATTTTCAGTAGGTTCAGTAGGTTTAGGAGCAACTCTTTGCTCTACTGGTCGGGGTGAAGATACCCCGAACAAGCCCCTTGGACGATTACTTTCCATAGTAACAAGTGACAGTAAATTTCAGCACACTATATAAATTTTTCCTTACCAAATTCCACCTACCAAAGGCGCTTCACTCCCCGGGAATGGCGCCAGAAAAGAGTCTTGATGACCCACAAGTATAGGGATCTATCGTAGTCCTTTCTATGAGTAAGAGTGTTGAACCCAACGAGGAGCAAAAGGAAATGATAAGCAGTTTCCAGCAAGGTATTCTCTGCAAGTACTGAAATAAATGGTAACAGATAGTTTTGTGATAGGATAAATTGTAACGAGCAACAAGTAACAAAAGTAAATAAAGTGCAGCAAGGTGGCCCAATCCTTTTTGTAGCAAAGGACAAGCCTGGACAAACTCTTATATAGAGAAAAGCGCCCCCGAGGACACATGGGAATATCGTCAAGCTAGTTTTCATCACGCTCATATGATTCGTGTTTGGTACTTTGATAATTTGGTATGTGGGTGGACCGGTGCTTGGGTACTGCCCTTACTTGGACAAGCATCCCACTTATGATTAACCTCTATTGCAAGCATCCGCAACTACAACAAAAGTATTAAGGTAAACCTAACCATAGCATGAAACATATGGATCCAAAACAGCCCCTTACGAAGCAACGCATAAACTAGGGTTTAAGCTTCTGCCACTCTAGCAACCCATCATCTACTTATTACTCCCCAATGCCTTCCTCTAGGCCCAAACAATGGTGAAGTGCCATGTAGTCGACGTTCACATAACACCACTAGAGGAGAGACAACATACATCTCATCAAAATATATAACGAATACCAAATTCGCATGATTACTAATAGCAAGACTTCTCCCATGTCCCCAGGAACGAAAGTAACTACTCACAAAGCATAAACATGTTCATAATCAGAGGGGTATTAATATGCATATAGGATCTGAACATATGATCTTCCACCAAATAAACCAACTAGCATCAACTAAAAGAAGTAATTAAGACTACTAGCAACCTACTAGCACCAATCCCGGACTTGGAGACAAGAATTGGTTTATTATGAACTAGGGTTTTGAGAGGAGATGGTGCCGATGAAGATGTTGATGGAGATTGCCCTCTCCCGATGAGAGGAGCGTTGGTGATGACGATGGCGGTGATTTCCCCCTCCGGGAGGGAAGTTTCCCCGGCAGAACAGCTCCGCCAGAGCCCTAGATTGGTTCCGCCAAGGTTCCACCTCGTGGCGGCGGAGTTTCGTCCGAGAAGATGGCTTATTATTTTTTTCCATCAAAAGACTTCATATAGCAGAAGATGGCCACCGGAGGGCCACCAGGGGGCCCACGAGGTAGGGGGCGCGCCCAGGGGGTAGGGCGCGCCCCCCACCCTCGTGGGCAGGGTGTGGCCCCCTGGTGAAGTTCTTGCTCTCAGTATTTTTTTATATATTTGGAAAACGTCTTCCGTGGAGTTTCATGACTTTTGGAGTTGTGCATAATAGGTCTCTAATATTTGCTCCTTTTCCAGCCCAGAATCCCAGCTGCCGACATTCTCCCTCTTTATGTAAACCTTGTAAAATAAGAGAGAATAGGCATAACTATTGTGACATAATGTGTAATAACAGCCCATAATGCAATAAATATTGATATAAAAGCATGATGCAAAATGGACGTATCAAGATCGGGGCCTTCTCAACCACTCCCAAGCAAATCAACAAGTTTGATTGGCTAGGGAGAGAGATCGGGCGAAAATGGAGCTTGGAGCATTAATGGAGCTTATGGGGGAAGAGGTAGGTCAACGAAGAAGAAGGAGACCCCCTTTTATAGTGGGGGTAACAATCTAACCGTTACCCCACTAAACAGCCCCGCAGAGGGCGGTACTACTGCACGGGGTAGCGGTACTACCGCTAGACCCAGCGGTACTACTGCTCCCCCTTACGGTACTACCGCCCACCCAGAGAGGGCTTGAAGAAAGAGGAGGGACTGGCCCAGCGCGGTACTGCCGGACAGGCCTAGCGCGGTACTGCCGCAGTGGCAGGGTGGTACTACCGCTCTTGAGCGGTACTACCGTACCTACTACCGCTGCAAGTGCCGCTCAACCCGACACGAGAAGTGCCCCCTCGAGTCGAGGCGGTAGTGGCCCGGTACCGCAGCGGTACTGCCGCTGAAGACCCTCAAGCGGTACTACCGCTGGGCACCGCGGTACTACCGTTGGGGCCAAAGACTACCCAAACAGCAGGGAATCAGACCTCCAACGACGCGGGAAGGCCCAGAGGGTGTGAAACGAAAGTGTACATGATGAATCCACCCTGGCCTTACCAAAGCGGACCCACTCTCGATAGAACGGTGACTCCTACGAAACTAGTCCACCAACAAGAAACGAAAGAGCTACTCCGTCTTGAAACACACTCCGAGGGGAAAGAAATCGTCTCAAGCCAAAGGATGAATCTCTGAAATGCTCAAAGCACAAGGTTAGTCCGCAAATATGTTGTCATCAATCACCAAAACTACATCGAGAGAGATATGCCTCATGTCTTTGAGAAGGAGGCCCGCAGACGTCACAAGGAGCTCATGCGCCAGTTGGGTGCCACTGTTAACAGCGGATCTGAGGAGGGATCACTGACGAGGAGGAGTGGGTTCAGCAGCATTGCCCATGGACCGATTCAGACGCCGAGAAGTTTCCGACCGACGACGGAGGTGCAGACGATCACGCTGAGATGTGATGTTCGAGATCCTCAGCTTTCTATCACCTGGAGCCGTAGCAACGCTCTTTGCCCTTTTGGTGTCTCGCTGCCAAAGGGGGAGAGAGTTTAGAGATTTGTGTTGTTGCCGTGTTGCGATTGTGTCTTTGTGGTTTGTGATATCTTGTGTTTTCTCGTCATTTTGCTTGGTTTGGTTTGGTGCCAGTGAGACCTTAGTTCTAGACATATGGCGTGAGACATATGCTACCTTTTCTCTACCTTTATTATCTATGTCTATTCAATACTGTAGTATCTTATGAGTTGCATGCTTATCCTGTTTTGTATCCTATGCTTAGAATTTTTGGACTATAAAACATAGGGGGAGTGTTGATCCTAATGTGTGTGTCTTGCATTCCAAGGGCACTACTAACTAGGTGCACACATTCAGGGGGAGCCCGTCTATGTTTTGTAGTTCTAAGTATCCTTACTTTTATGTTTTTTCCTGCAAATCCCTGGTTGTCATCAATCCACCAAAAAGGGGGAGATTGTTAAGGCATATCTCTCTCGATGTAGTTTTGGTGATTGATGACAACATATTTGCGGACTAACCTTGTGCTTTGAGCATTTCAGAGATTCATCCTTTGGCTCGAGACAATTTCTTTCCCCTCAGAGTGTGTTTCAAGACGGAGTAGCTCTTTCATTTCTTGTTGGTGGACTAGTTTCGTAGGAGTCACCGTTCTATCGAGAGTGGGTCCGCTTTGGTAAGGCTAGGGTGGATTCACCACGTACACTTTCGTTTCACACCCTCTGGGCCTTCCCGCGTCATTGGAGGTTTGATTCCCTGCTGTTTGGGCAATCTTTGGCCCCAGCGGTAGTACCGCGGTGCCCAGCGGTAGTACTGCTTGAGGGTCTTCAGCGGCAGTACCACTGTAGTACCGGGCCACTACCGCCTCGACTCGAGGGGGGCACTTCTCGTGTCGGGTTGAGGCACTTGCAGCGGTAGTAGGTACGGTAGTACCGCTCGAGAGCGGTAGTACCGCCCCGCCACCGCGGCAGTACCGCGCTGGGCCTGTCTGGCAGTACCGTGCTGGGCCAGTCCCTCCTCTTTCTTCAAGCCCTCTTTGGGTGGGCGGTAGTACCGCTGCCCCCTGCGGTAGTACCGCCCTCTACGGGGCTGTTTAGTGGGGTAACGGTTGGATTGTTACCCCCACTATAAAAGGGGGTCTCCTTCTTCTTCGTTGACCTACCTCTTCCCCCATAAGCTCCATTAATGCTCCAAGCTCCATTTTCGCCCGATCTCTCTTCCTAGCCAATCAAACTTGTTGATTTGCTCGGGAGTGGTTGAGAAGGCCCCGATCTACACTTCCACCAAGAGAAATTTGATTTCCCCACCTATCCCTAGCGGATCTTGTTACTCTTGGGTGTTTGAGCACCCTAGACGGTTGAGGTCACCACGGAGCCATAGTCCATTGTGGTGAAGCTTCGTGGTGTTGTTGGGAGCCTCCGATTAAGTTGTGGAGATTGCCCCAACCTTGTTTGTAAAGGTCTGGTTGCCGCCTCCAAGGGCACCAAAAGTGGAATCATGGCATCTCGCGTTGTGTGAGGGCGTGAGGAGAATACAGTGTCCCTAGTGGCTTCTTGGGGAGCATTGTGCCTCCACACCGCTCCAACGGAGACGTACTTCCCCTCAAAAGGAAGGAACTTCGGTAACACATCCTCATCTTCACCGACTCCACTCTTGGTTATCTCGTACCTTTACTTGTGCAAGCTTATTAGTGTTACTTCCCTTGCTTGCTTGTGTGCTTATTATTGTTGCATCATATAGGTTGCTCACCTAGTTGCACTTCTAGACAATCTACTTTGATGCATAGTTTAATTTGGTAAAGAAAAGCTAAAAATTGTTAGTTGCCTATTCAGCCCCCCCTCTAGTCAACCATATCGATCCTTTCAGTGGTACCCATACATTCTGAGTATATGTTCACTGACATAACTATTCTCCTCCATCTTGCAGCTATAGAACTTATTGGAGACTTCATATCTCTCAATCCCGACATTTGCTTGAAATATTAACTTCAACTCCTGGAACATCTCATATGCTCCATGACGTTCAAAACGTCGTTGAAGTCCCGGTTCTAAGCCATAAAGCATGGCACACTGAACTATCGAGTAGTCATCAACTTTGCTCTGACAGGTGTTCATAACATTTGGGGTTGCTCCTGCAGCGGGTTTGGCACCTAGCGGTGCTTCCAGGACGTAATTCTTCTGTGCAACAATGACGATAATCCTCAAGTTACGGACCCAGTCCATGTAGTTGCTACCATCATCTTTCAACTTAGCTTTCTCTAGGAACGCATTAAAATTCAACGGAACAACAGCACGGTCCATTTATCTACAATAACATAGACATGCAAAATACTATCAGGTACTAAGTTCATGATAAAATAAAGTTTAATTAATCATATTACTTAAGAACTCCTGATACGTCTCCATTGTATCTACTTTTCCAAACACTTTTGCCCTTGTTTTGGACTCTAACTTGCATGATTTGAATGGAACTAACCCGGACTGACGCTGTTTTCAGCAGAATTGCCATGGTGTTATTTTTGTGCAGAAATAAAAGTTCTTGGAATGACCTAAAAATCAACGGAGAATATTTTTGGAATATATGAAAAATACTGGCGAAAGAATCAAGGCCAGGGGCCCCACACCCTGTCCACGAGGGTGGGGGCGCGCCTACCCCCCTGGGCGCACCCCCCCTGCCTCGTGGGCCCCCTGGTGCTCCACCGACCTCAACCCCAACTCCATATATTCACGTTCGGGGAGAAAAAAATCAGAGAGAAGGATTCATCGCATTTTACGATACGGAGCCGCTACCAAGCCCTAATCTCTCTCGGGAGAGCTGATCTGTAGTCCGTTCGGGGCTCCAGAGAGGGGAATCCATCGCCATCGTCATCATCAACCTTCCTCCATCACCAATTCCATGATGCTCACCGTTGTGCGTGAGTAATTCCGTCGCAGGCTTGCTGGACGGTGATGGGTTGGATGAGATTTATCATGTAATCGAGTTGGTTTTGTTAGGGTTTGATCCCTAGTATCCATTATGTTCTAAGATTGATGTTGCTATGACTTTGTTATGCTTAATGCTTGTCACTAGGGCCCAAGTGCCACGATTTCATATCTGAACCTATTATATTTTCATGAATATATGTGAGTTCTTGATCCTATCTTGCAAGTCTATAGTCACCTATTATGTGTTATGATCCGTTAACCCCGAAGTGACAATAATCGGGATACTTACCGGTGATGACCGTAGTTTGAGGAGTTCATGTATTCACTAAGTGCTAATGCTTTGTTCCGGTACTCTATTAAAAGGAGGCCTTAATATCCCTTAGTTTCCAATAGGACCCCGCTGCCACGGGAGGGTAGGACAAAAGATGTCATGCAAATTCTTTTCCATAAGCACGTATGACTATATTCGAAATACATGCCTACATTACATTAATGAACTGGAGCTAGTTCTGTGTCACCCTATGGTATAACTGTTGCATGAGGAATCGCATCCGACATAATTATCCATCGCTAGTCCAATGCCTACGAGCTTTTCACATATTGATCTTTACTTAGTTACTTTTTCGTTGCCACTGTTACAATCACTACAAAACCAATATTGTTACTTTTGCCACTATTACCGTTACTTCCATATTATTTTGCTACTAAATACTTTGCTGCAGATATTAAGTTTTCCAGGTGTGA
This sequence comes from Triticum monococcum, assembly GCA_034509565.1. Lineage (NCBI taxonomy): Eukaryota > Viridiplantae > Streptophyta > Magnoliopsida > Poales > Poaceae > Triticum > Triticum monococcum. The sequence goes on along the minus strand of CM067844.1, from coordinate 577,228,907 downwards.
TTGAATTGACAACTCAGCTGCTAATACTTGAGAATATTCTTTGGCTCTTCTTGTGTCGAATCAATAAATTTGGGTTGAATACTCTACCCTCGAAAACTGTTGCGATCCCCTATACTTATGGGTTATCAACTCCCACTTAGATAGACGTCCCTCTAATCATCTAAGTGATCACGTGATCCATATCAACTAAACCATGTCCGATCATCACGTGAGATGGAGTAGTTTTCAATGGTGAACATCACTATGTTGATCATATCTACTATATGATTCACGCTCGACCTTTCGGTCTCAGTGTTCCGAGGCCATATTTTGCATATGCTAGGCTCGTCAAGTTTAACCGAGTATTCTGCTTGTGCAAAACTGGCTTGCACCCGTTGTATGTGAACATAGAGCTTATCACACCCGATCATCACGTGGTGTCTCGGCACGACGAACTGTAGCAACGGTGCATACTCAGGGAGGACACTTATACCTTGAAATTTAGTGAGAGATCATCTTATAATACTACCGACGTACTAATCAAAATAAGATGCATAAAGGAAACATCACATGCAATCAATATAAGTGATATGATATGGCCATCATCATCTTGTGCCTTTGATCTCCATCTCCAAAGCACCGTCATGATCACCATCGTCACCGGCTTGACACATTGATCTCCATCATAGTATCGTTGTCGTCTCGCTAACTATTGCTTCTACGACTATCGCTACCACTTAGTGATAAAAGTAAAGCAATTATATGACGATTGCATTTTATACAATAAAGCGACAACCATATGGCTCCTGCTAGTTGCCGACAACTGTGTTACAAAACATGATCATCTCATACAACAATTTATATAATCGCATCTTGACCATATCACATCACAACATGCCCTGCAAAAACAAGTTAGACATCCTCTACTTTGTTGTTGCAAGTTTTACATGGCTGCTACGGGCGTAGCAAGAACCGTTCTTACCTATGCATCAAAAACAACAACACAGTATAGTGATTGCTTTTTGATCTTCAGAAAGAACCATGTTCATTGAATCTGATTCAACTAAAGTTGGAGAAACTGACACCCGCTAGCCACCTGTGTGTAAAGCACGTCGGTAGAACCAGTCTCATGAACGTGGTCATGTAATGTCGGTCTAGGCCGCTTCATCCAACAATACTGCCGAATCAAGAAACAACTAGTGACGACAAGCAATATGTATATACCCACGCCCACAACTCCTTTGTGTTCTACTCGTGCATATAACATCTAAGCATAGACCTGGCTCGGATGCCACTATTGGGGAATGCAGCATTTCAAAAAAAAAACCTACGATCACGCAAGATCTATCTAGGGATGCATAGCAACGAGAGGGGAGAGTATGTCTACGTGCCCTCGTAGACCGAAAGCGGAAGCGCTAAGAAGCGCGGTTGATGTAGTCGAACATCTTCGCGATCCAACCGATCAAGTACCGAACGCACGACACCTCCGTGATCTACACATGTTCAGCTCGGTGACGTCCCTCGTACTCTTGATCCAGTTGAGGCCGAGGGAGAGTTTCGTCAGCACGATGGTGTGCTGACGGTGATGATGAAGTTACCGGCGCAGGGCTTTGCCTAAGCACCACGACGATATGACCGAGGTGTGTATATGTGGAGGGGGGCACCGCACATGGCTAAAACAATTGTCAACTTGTGTGTCTATGGGGTGCCCCTCCCCTGTATATAAAGGAGGGGAGGAGGGGGGGTCGGCCCTCATGGTGCGCCCCAAGGGGGGATTCCTACTCCTACTAGGATCGAGGGCACTTGATGCGAGTGTGAGGGCGGCGGTGAAGGGATATGCTGTGACTAGGATGGGGATCGAGGGCAGTCTGATCGCCTTGCTCGCTCGTGCGTGCGAGTCGTCAATTTTTTCGTTTGATTCTCTGGCATGCGTGGGGACTACCTGGAGACATCGCTCCCTCCTAACGTGGTTTTGGTTGGGTTTTTTTCCGATGGGATCGTTACCTGCGAGGTAGGTGGGAGGAGAGACGAAAATAAATCAGGCAAAGGGCGGGAGGTGGGACGAAAAAAATGTGCAACAGAGACTACCAACCGCTTTATTAGGAGTAGAGACAAGGAATTTTCTCATTGTGATACGTGATCACGTGAGGGCGTGGCTTCGACGGTTGTGTTTTCCCCCTAGTGGAGCTAAGTATGGAGGGGGGTTGGTGGGAGAAATAAATCAGAGAGGGAGATGATCTGTTTGGAAGGTGATTTTATGTATATGGTATTATTTCTGAATTCTTAATTACCAAATATTTACATGATTGAATTGAATCGACATCTGCCAAAGCGAGCATGAATAAATGAAAGGAGTATCAGACGTGATTCGATTTTAAGTGTGAAGAAGAAAAAATTAACGTGCGAGGGCTGGTGAGAGGCGAGATGAAAATAAACAGATGAAAACTAACCAGACAAAAAAAATCATGAAGGCTATTCTACCAAGTGAGACATTAGGAGTAGAGATGAGAATTAATAAATCAAAAAAAAGTGTAAAAAAATTACAATTTAGAAACAAAACAAAAATCATGATTTTGAAAACAAATCAATGGAAAAAGAAACAGTAAATAAATAAAAATAACAAAAAATTGTAAAAACCCAAAATAGCAAAGGAGAAAAGACAAAATACTAGTTGGAAGCTTCTAGCCCAAAACCGGTACATGAAAGGTCGTGGCACTCCTCCTATAAAAGGCCGACTCTTCAGTTCTTTCGCCGTGTCACACTTCATTGCAAAGAAAAAAACATACACAACAACAACAACAACAAGGGGAGCAACATATGCAATCCATAAAACCCACAAAACATAAAAGAAAAACCATGCGAGATGAACACAAAAAACAAACATGGCCCGCCAGGAGACAAACACGCGCTCGACAGCAGAGACAAACCTTTTGCACGTATCTAACAACAACTAATTACGTGGTGACGAACTTAGATGTGCAATACTTAATTCTCATTTTAGCCTAAAAAGACATAATTCTTATATGTGCTTTAATAAAACTGTATTTATTTCCGTCTCTTCCCCTTCCTTTTTTTAGGAGTCTTTCCGTCCCTTCCCCTTTTTAACCAAAAGAAGAGACGGCCCGAGCCCATGCCATACACTATTGGGCCAAGCTTCAACACAATCTCCCCGAAGAGCCCACATGGGCTTCCCCGCATCCCATCCGTCCATCCACCCGGGCATCCTCGCGACCGCACGATGGAATGGAAACCCTCAAAGCGCACTATATATACCCCTCGCCTGTGTAGGGTTTCATCCCCTCGCGCCCCAGAAGACCCGACGCTCAAGCCCCCAGACGCCGCAGCGCCGCCACTCCACCCGCAGCGGCAACCATGGCGGTCGGCAAGAACAAGCGCATCTCCAAGGGGAGGAAGGGAAGCAAGAAGAAGGCGTGAGTGCCTCCCCCACCCCGCTCATCCGTTGCAGCGTCGTGATCTAGGATCTGTTTCATCTCCTCTTCCTCCTTCATGTGCTGATGCGGTTTCTTGCCTGGTTTCTCGTGGTTTTGCAGCGTCGATCCGTTCACCAAGAAGCAGTGGTATGACATCAAGGCGCCGCTGCTGTTCACCAGCCGCAACGTCGGCAAGACCCTCGTGTCCAGGACACAGGGTACCAAGGTATGCTCTCCTCGCCCTTGCGTCTGTGCGTGCGGTGTTTGTCACTTCCATTGATGCCTTCTGCCCCAACTATTAGTTGTTTAATGGTTTGCCTGCCCTCGTACGCGATTGAGATCTATCTAGTCCTATTGGCATGAAACGGATTCAACCATTTTCTCAAGGTTGCCTTGTTGTATTAAGCGATTAGGAAGTGATAGACTAGCACTAGAATGCAATCGCTATTATTTATAAACTATTCTTTTTGTACCCTGCTGATAATTGATGTTACTTCAGATTTACTATTTTGTCCCACAAATGTTCTCTGTGATGTAATTTGTCAAGTAGCCCATGTATGTATATGAAACGAAATCATGCATCTTGTTTCACTCTTGCACAATTTATGTGTAGTTATGGCCCATTTGTTTTAAAGCTAGCACTGAGTCTGTTTAGAATCAGTAGCTAAGTGCTGTCACTCGTTCTGTGTTTTATTGTAGTCATATGTGGGGATGCATATGTATAGGGGTGGACATGCTGAAACTACATTTCCTAGGCTTTTTGATTTTACTTTCGTTAGCAACTTGTTTAATGCTTGCGTTGTAGAGATTATAACAGTATTAGCTGACTGCACATTTCATTTTTGTTTTAGATTGCCTCAGAGGGTCTGAAGCACAGGGTGTTCGAAGTATCTCTAGCTGATCTTCAGAACGATGAGGACCAGGCCTACAGGAAGATCAGACTCCGTGCTGAGGATGTGCAAGGGATGAATGTCCTCACAAACTTCTGGGTAATGATCTCTTAGGCATTGCCTGAAACCTGATGTTATGTTGTGTTTTTTGCTTTGCTAACCTGTTCTTCCTCTTGCCAGGGCATGGACTTCACCACTGACAAGCTTAGGTCTCTTGTGAGGAAGTGGCAGACACTCATTGAGGCTCATGTGGATGTGAAGACCACTGACAACTACATGCTCCGCATGTTCGCCATTGGCTTCACCAAGAGACGCCCAAACCAGGTGAAGCGCACTTGCTATGCCCAAGCAAGTCAGATCAGACAGGTAAATTTGTTCACCTTGCTCTCTTTTTTATCTGTGTATGTATTATGTTCTGGTGATCATTGAGCTGATTGTTAACAACTCTATCTGTGTTTCTTGCTTGTAGATTCGCCGCAAGATGGTTGAGATCATGGTCAACCAAGCTGCAAGCTGTGACTTGAAGGAGCTTGTGAACAAGTTCATCCCTGAGGTGATTGGAAAGGAGATTGAGAAGGCCACCTCAAGCATCTTCCCCCTCCAGAACGTGTACGTCCGCAAGGTGAAGATCCTGAAGGCCCCCAAGTTCGACCTGGGGAAGCTCATGGAGGTAATTGTCTTGTGGCACCACCATGTGTACTGAAAATATTTTAGCTGGGCATTGGATAGACAGCTTTAGTTGTTCTCCAGTCTACTGAAGTTCTAATGTGACCCCATGTTGCCTGTTCCAGGTTCACGGTGACTACAAGGAGGATGTTGGTGTGAAGCTTGACAGGCCTGCTGATGGAGATGAGGTGATTCCTGGAGCAGAGGAGGTTGCTGCTGCTGAGTAGAGAATAGAAGTTGCTATTTTGCTGCTTCATATCTAGAAGATGATATATGTGCCACCTGGGTGTCGTGAACTTTGTAGTCAGTTTTGATGGCTGATTTCTTGAGTACTTCTGTCGACATTCCTAGCCAGTGTTCCGCTATCTTATTTTGTTCGTGTTACTTTCTGGATGGAGGTTATGAGTTGAAAACTAAATATTTAGTTTATTCCTGTCGTGTGTTTTTATGTTTGAATAGAACTTGTCCTCTGTTTTGTTAGTTTATCTCAGTACAACTTTTTGTGTTCGTGCATACAAGATGTTTGCAGCTTGTATGCAATGGCTCCAGCTCCTCCGAGCCAAGATAGCCCTCCGTCTTATTTGTACGAGTATGAAAGTAAAATTAGCAATGTGCTCCCCCAGTTAGTGGCACAGAAAGTGAAGATGTGGAAAAGAAAATGGATCGTAACAGCCAATTTGGCGTTTGATTTTTGAGTAGTATTTATTTACTGCAATATGTACATAAGCAAAAATGGATAGAAATTGATGTAGCCACAAGTAATTTGGGATGAAGGGAGTATATTGTGACAAGGGTTCCAAAACTGTTGTTGCATCAGCAGGTAATTTTGAAGAGATCAAACTGGTTGGCATTAGATAAATCAAAGAAAATGTTGTTGGCTTTAGATAAATCATAGTTTCAATGAAGTGGCACTACTGACTTAAGGGCTAGATATCTGTGGAAATCTCTACTCCTTTGAAGCACTTTATGTGGCTAGTTATGAATGTTTGCATTCAGTCTGCTGCAGAATTAAGTAAACGTCACTGGGATACTGATTGTAAACTCTGGTAAGATGGAGACATCACAAAACATTCTCTTCACTTGTCCACTGCCTATCCAAGCCTTCATTCATCAATCTATCATGATCGTGATCATGATTGATAGATGGATCATGATAGTGTGGTGCATATCCTTTGCTTGGATAGCTTCATTCATCAATCTATCATGATCGTCTTCCTTCCCTTTCCTCAACTGAACAGATCCAAGCCTAAACCTCCACTGCTTCCATCACTTGACAGAGCAGGTCTTGTTTTAAAACTTTTCGGGTTAAGTGCAGAAAACCAATGAAATCCAAAGCACTACTACATCAACTACTGCTTTAACAGTAAAAATCAGGGTTGGCACCAATAGAGGGCGGTTGCACTGATCTTTGAGAGAATTCCTTATTTGGCTCTTTCTTAAATTTTGCTTCCCTATTTGACCCAAAAATGTATCTTCTTCCCTTTTTGACACCAAAAGTTAATTTTGTTCCCTATGTGACACTTTTGCCTAGTTTGGCCCCTTAACAGGACATGAAATGACCATTCTGCCCCTGGTATTATACTAGGGATTCTGCCGCTTGTATTATTCTAGGGATTCTGCCCCTGGTATTATATTAGGGTGAGAAAAAAAGCATTCATTTGTTTCACATGAATTAAACTAACTCAATTAATTCATCAGGAGTCGCAAAAAATCATTAGAATTTGCACTGTACTACTAGGAAGTAAATTGTGATTAACTCCAGCACGCCGCCACTGGTGCTGTGGTGCATATGTTGCATTCGCATGCGTCAGGCACAAGGAGAGTTGCACCACGTCATGCACTATGAGTCTGACAGTGCGTACGTATATCCAGCAGAAATGGTACGGTGCTCCTGAAGTCCGTTGTGCATGCATGGGAATGGACGCCGTGTTTGTATTTTGGAGTAATAGCACTTGTGATCTTCATGGGAGGTGGTTGCAAGCTTGTGAGGTGACATGCGTCGAATTTTAAAGTGAGATACAAATTTTAAAAACCTGTTACAGCTATATGTCAATGTCTTGGCTGGGTTGCCCCGCCAGGCTGAAGTAATGAACTCTTTTTTAAGCCATGTATAACACGGGGGGCGGATGGTCTTTTCACATTGCACTTAGCACCTTAATTTGTCAAAAATAGATGAAAGTGTCACATATGGAACAAATTTTATATTAAGTGTCAGATAGGGAAGATTTTTTTATTAGGCCAAATAAGGAAACAAATTTTAAGAAATGGCCAAATAAGAAATTCTCTCCTGATCTTTATGGATGCAGTGATGTAAAAAGAAAAATCAGCACTTTCATCTAATGGCGGGAATGCTATTTTCGTTTAGAAAGAGACCATGGTTTGGTATTTTAGTTTTAGGACTGGATTTCATTGATTTCTGAGATTTTCACAATAGTGTAGTGGAAACCTTTTCCCTGTGAGATGGAAACAGATTCTTCGAGCAATGGAAATTCACTCTACCAAGCATATCTCTTTCATTTATGTTCTTCCAATAGAACAAAACTGAATGTGCAGCACAGGGAGTTGCAACATTAACAGAAACACCTACACTCACATAATTTACCATAACTGCTCATCCATAAAACAAAATTGGTAAAGGATGTCCATCTAAGGAAATGGGTATACTACATTCACATAATTTACTGGTTGGAGAGCCAAGGATGCAATGAGATTTCTACAGCAAAACCTGTGCTATTTGGCAAGGCAATGTACTACTTTCTTTTCCTTTTTGATATCTGGCAAGGCGACGGGTTCCTACTGCAGCAAGATGGGCAGTTGCTCGGAGAAATCCTGAATAGGTGACAACTCTAGGAGCTCGTAAGCTGCCTGGAAGCAGTCAGCGGCCTCAAGCACCGATCCTTCAGATTTCAGGACGAGTCCGAGCCCCATCCAGGCTTGATGGTTTGTTGGCTCTAAGCGGGTGGCGCTGCGAAGGAAAGTTCTCGCGATTGACGATGATTTCGCTCCAAGAGTTCTTAGAATGCTTGCCATAGAAACCATGCTAGGGACATAGTCTGGATTGATGGAGAGGGAGAATGAGAATGCCTCGAGGGCTTCTTGGTGCAAGGACTGGGCCTCCAGTATCAGGCCTGGAAAAGCACGCGTGTTAGCGCTTCTGAAAATCATAGAGCAGAATGAACAACAGCAAGTGTAGCAATTGATCCACAATATGAAAATGACAATAGCAAATCTAACACAAACATGCCTTTGGCTACCCATTCAGATATCTGGGATCACCATTACTTTTTTTAGTTGCTCCTGACATGCAATATCATTATGTCCGTTACCCGCAAATATGTAAACACGTTTAATTGATCGATAGTGAATTATAGCACTAAGCCAACAGAGTTTCAGGGACAAATCAAATCTCCTTAACGTCCACTCATCTTTGCTGTTGCTGACAATTTCTTGATGTCAAGTGAAAACAAATACCATTACTTAAGCACATGCAGGTAATATCAACCTCAATTGTATGACCGAGCCAGAACTCAAAGATGATAGCAAATAAATACAATGTTCTTATGGAAATCTTAATATCTGCACATAGCTAGATTAATACTTCAACCATCATCAAGTATCTGGTGATCGTCATGTAATATGTACATCCGAGTGCTGACAAAGTTGGTGTTCATAGCTTTAGCTTGTTCGATTATAGCCTATATAGTATGTGCTTGCTTGAGGTTGTTTTGGCCAAAAATAATTTGTCCTGATATTATTCGGAGTGGTAAGGTTTAGAGGTTAAAAGCCGGCACACACAGTTTTGGTAAAGGCCGGCTACGGGTGTAAGTACCAACTCCAATGCTTACTAACTAATTCAGAGTAATTTTTTTATGTTAGGCATGTACTCCCTCCGTTCCAAATTACTCGTCGCAGAAATGGATGTATCTAGAACTAAAATACATCTAGATACATCCATACCTGCGACAAGTAATTCAGAACGGAGGGAGTAACTTACTAGAATGACAGTAAGCATCAGAACCAGGCCTCATGTGGAGCACAATTAGCCACAAACGACAACATAGTCAAGGTTGTAAGAATATTTACCTTTGACATGCCAGCACTTTGGAGATAAGAAATCGATGGATTTTGCTTTGTCAAGACAGATGTTTGAGTCATTCCATGCTTCAAGCTTTGTGTATATTGATGCCAAATCTAACCATGCTTCCATCTCTAACTCATGCAGGGATTTAACCTGTGTAGGCCAAGTGGATATTAAAGAAAGTAGACACATGCTATCATCATTTGAGTTTCGGTAAGAAATGTAAGTGGTCGTACCTTATCATAAGGGGTCGATTTCCAGATTTCCTTCTTTGCTTGAATGATTGCAAGCAAAATCCTAAAGGATTCCACAGCAGACTTGAATTGTCCACGGGAGGACTGAATTAGTGCTTTTAGCCTCAAAATACCCATTTGATCCTCTTGCTCAGCCTCATCTAGTGCGATATCAGCTACTGATTCAGCTTCTTCCAAATTCTGCTGTGCAGATAACACTAGAATCAACAGCTTCCAGGTACTCACTGAACTTCCTGCCACCATTTCGAGACATTCCGCTGCACTTTCAATGGCTGCATTCAGTTTGCGCTGCATTGCATTTTCCCAAGCAAGGCTGTACAGTATTTCAGGATTATACTTCGCCGTTGCCGCAGCATCCTGCAACAGCCTCAGCGCATCATCTTGCAATCTCATTTTTTCTGTGTAAGAAGTGGATGACCTAGCAAAAGGTCCATAACAAACACCAAGGAAATGATTCACAGCACTCATGAAATGCATATCATGACTTCTGAATGACTCCCTGGCTTTATTTGCAAATTTTATTCCTTCAGAAGCATGCTTTGGGTTCTTACAACATAGTTTGGCTCCTAGAAGAAGAGATGGAATATGAGGTTTCCCCTTCCTTTGTAACACACGGAAACCATTCCTTATGATGTTTAAGGCACTATCATCCATGCCAGCTGCACTGTAGCAAAGCGCGAGAACGTACCATCTTTCTGATCTGCTATAGGTTCCAGGTAACAACATCTCTAGATGCCTGGCCAAGACTTCATAATGACCAGACAATGACAGTGCGTACATCAAATGGTTCACGAGATCAGGATCCCACTTTATTTCTTGGAAGGTTAGCTTTCTGATAAGTACAAACAGCAGCAAAATTGCTTCCTCGATGTTGTTCTCCGGGGTTGCCAAGTTCCGTTGCTGACTGAACTCTTGAGGAGACTTCACTTCAATACCACAGTACAGTAGAGTCACCGCTAAGTCTTTTTGTAAGTTGGCGGACCTTTGAGAATCCAAATTCCAGGGCCTTGCAAGAGCTCTCCGATATGCAGTTATGGCCTCCTCAAAACAACCACTTTTCATCCATAGGTTAGGAAGATATTCTAGAGCCGAGTGGAACATGTCTATCAACTTACAGTCTTCGGAAGTTCCTTCAGGAACACCATCCGGCCATGCAGACTCTACAATATCTATGATGGTTCTGCATTCTTCTGCAGCATCTGTCATGTAAAGGAGTTGGATGTAAGAGAAACTCAGATTGGATGTTGCGGAGATTTTAATTGAGGCATATGCATATAACTTGTATGATGGACAAAGAAATATAGTATGGCCTTATCCAATGCAATTACATAGGTTTCTGCTTCTGTTTAATCCTATGAAATACTAGGAAACAAAGCCCTCATACATTAGACTTTTGTTTTGGCAAAGCTTCTAAAACTAATACGGCAATTCCAGATGATGATGCTAAAGTACAATGCAAGAAATCACATAGATAAGAACTTCAGTCAGTACCTGTCACTCTACCATAGACTTTTGTTTTGGCAAAGCTTCTAAAACTACTACGGCAATTTCAGATGATGATGCTAAAGTACAATGCAAGAAATCACATAGATAAGAACTTCAGTCAGTACCTGTCACTCTACCAAGTCTTTCCAAAGATCTCGCTTTAAGCAATATGGCTTCCAGAAGCAAACTTACAGAATGCATTGACATATGCACTAGCATTCCATTCACTTGTGAGGTTTTCCGTCTTGAAGAACGTGGAGAAACTTTAGGCTTGGCACTTTCAGTAACAGCACTGGTCATTCGTGGTTTGAGGCTTCTTATATCAATGCCCTGAAGGACTTGCAATGCTGCATCAAAGTTTCCTCTCTGATACTCCAGTCTACCCAGCAATGCCCGGGCCTCCTGTTACATAATCAGATAGATCCAACAGTGAGCAAATCAGCAATGTAATCATCTTCCTTGAAGAGAGAAGGATTCAGCAAACCTCATAATTTAGCGAAAGAGTCTCTCTTAAGTCCGATTCCACTTCATTCACTTGGCTATCATCAGGCGTTGCTTCTCGTTTTCCTGGTCTCGAACAAGAACCACTTGCTGAGAAATCCCGTGTTGCGAGAGATTCCGGTGATCGGGGCATCTCTTCAAACTTCGATTGGTCCCCGCTGCACGTGCATAACATGATTGCAGCCATTTGCCCCCCGCGGGTAATTTTACTTAACCTGAATTAAAAAATGTAAGTTATCCTCTCTCTTAGGGTCTTCCCTGAGGCCAATGGTATAGATCACAGAACCTGGCAAGAAAAAATGAATGATGCTCAGTACACATTGTAATAAGGTTGCACTAGTTGGGCAACTAATCACATGAGCAAGCATATAGCAAGTTAGCTACAAATGACAGTAACACATCAAGACAAACTAAATCTTGAAATATATGTGAAGCTAGGAAGAATTCCCTTTCCAGCTAAAATTATCAAATCATCTACGAAAAAGTTTCACTTCTCGGGTAAAAACGACGAATCAGACAACATTGGTAATTGCATGGTTTAGTGTTAGCAACTTCTTGAAGCCTCATTCAGAGTTACAGACACACAACAATTATACAGGACTGGATATACAAAACAAGTAATCAGCAGGGCAAATATTCAGTAAGCCAACAGGAAGGCATATGCATGCTTGAGGAGGACAGCTGCAAATGTGAGCTCCCAGGAAGACCACGAGTCCAAAACCTCGTGTCCTACAAATGTCAGCAAGGACGTAGCGACACCGAAATCCTACTGGCAGCAACTGAGCAATGCCACCACCCATCACGCATTGCATGCACTGGTTCCCTCATAATCCATGAAGTATCCCTGACTCATAACGTTCCTGCTTCAGGAAGAAGCGGCAAATGAAAATAATTTCAGCAGTTCCTCCCACAATCCTGAGAAGAGCAGGCATAATTGATTTTGCAAACCTCACTGCTAAAATAAGGAAACAACTAACATGGTGGTGCCAGCAAAGCAGCAGCTCACAGTGGAATTAAACCTGTATAAACACACACGCACATCAAAGTACCAACTGAAACCCAATGACATTCTCCTTATGCCCTCCTTAGCTGAAGCAACGAACTCTCACATTAAACCAGTGTAACACATGAGCACAACATGTACTGAGTTAGCTACAAATGAAAGTAACACACAAAGACAATCCAAATATTGGAATATACATGAAGCAAGACTTAGCCATTCCCTTTCCAGCTCAAACTATGAAATCATCTCCGAACAATCTTTTCTTCTTGGGTAAACACGACGAACCAGAAAACATAAGCAACTACATGGTTTAGTGCTAGCAACTTCCTGAAGCCAACAGTAAGGCTTGTTCAGAGTTACAAGCATAGAACAATTCTACCGAACTGGATCTACCAAACATGCAATCAACAGGGCAAATATTCAGTAAACCAACAGAAAGCCCTGCGAATATTTCAGGAAGACAGTTGCAAATGTGAGCTCCCAGCAAGACCACGAGTCGAAAAACCTCATCTCCTACAAATACCACCATCATTTTCAGCGAGAAGGTAGCGACACTGAAATTCTACTGGCAGCAACTGAACAATGCCACCATCCAGTAGATGCACTGGTGCCCACATAATACCACAAAGTCACCTTATAACGTACCTGCTTCGGGAAGGAACGGCAAACGAAAGCGGAATTTCAGCAATCGCTCCCACATTCCCGAGAAGTGCAGGTAAGATTGATTTCTCGAACCGCACTGCTACGATAAGAATGCAACTAACGCGGTGGTTTCTGCCAGCAAAGCAGCAGCAGCCCACAATGAGATTAAACCTCTATAACACGCGAACGCACACGCACGTCAAATCACCAACTGAAACCCCATGATAATTCTCCATATGCGCTCCTTGATCGAACCAACCAACCCTCACATAGTCACATTCACCACCAAGTGAAAAAACTAGGCAACGGAGCAGAGCTTCGCCCGAGAATTCCACCCCGAGAAACCAACACAGGGGGCCGATCCTGCTTCCATTCCCCCACCCCGCAAAAACCGACGAACGGCAACAGACACAGCCGCAAGCCCGCAACCCACCTCGACAACGCCCACGGAACGGAGGCGACGCAGCGTCAAGCAGGCGGCGCGCAGCAGGGGAGCGAAGGCACGGAGGAAGATACTCGGGAGGGAGGAAGCAGCCCGTACCGTGAAGCGCGCGCGCGCGCGTTGCGGCGAGGAGGATCGCCCTGCGCGGCGCGGACGACGGAGGAGGCGGCGGCGGCGGCGGCCGAGAGCGCAGAGGGATCAGAGCAGGTAGATTGGAGAATGATGGCGATGCGAGGAGGATCTCTCTCTGCGCGCGCCGCGCCGCGCTGCACACCGAGAGGGGAGGGGAGGGGAGGGGAGGTGGGCGCTCGCTTCTCTCGTGTCGTTGGAAGGCAGGAGAAGGGAGGGGTCCGCCCGCCCTTTTTACCATTTTACCCCCCGTACCTTGTCCTCTGTACCTTCTCCCTGCACGTCAGCCCGCCCCGCCCGGTGCGTCACGCCCAAAGTCCAGACTCCAGACTGACTGACCGAGGTAAAAAAAATATCTAGCGAAAGCTGTGTGAACCTATCTCGGCCTCGTCGACGGAAATGGTAAACTAATCATCACCACCATCAGTTTACTAGCAAATCAGCGTGCCCAGGAAACCAATCATCCTCAAATTAGCAAACGAGCGTTTTAATTAATTAATGCCGCACGAAATGAAGATCGATGGCCGTACTAGTACTACTGCCTTCAGTTAATGGATGAAGGGCGTATTTAATGGCCTCCTTTCCACGCTGCCATGGGAAGGGAAGGGGAAGGGAAGGACCCGGAAGAGCAGAGCGGGGCAGAGCAGGCGTGGCGTGCTTTGTTGACGAAGGAGGGCGGCGAAGCTGAGCGTGCCAGCGATCGCTGCCATGATTCAGCGGCTCCAACTCCGATGACTACAGTACATTGCTAGGCCTTGACATTTTCGACCCCCTTCCAGACCTGCCTCCCCGCTAGCTGCCACTCGCCACGCCACAGCCAACCCAGCCCACAGCCAGCCAGTAGTACTACTGCTACTAGTACAGAGTGTTACTATAGACAGACAGCGAGTGAGGAGATGATGACGACGGCTTCTACTGGCCTCGATCGGCCCTCGCACTGCAGTCGCAATCTTGTCGCGTTCCTTCTCTGAGACTCTCGGCGTGTTCTTTAGCCCGTGGTAATAATGGCCACCCTGCGGATCATGTGATCTCTTGTTCCCCGCAAGATGAGATCATGAGATGAGAGTTACTGGTCGACATGGGACGCATGCCGAATCGCAAAACATGCAAGTATGCTGGTGTACAAAGGAGGGAATCGTGGATGGAAGAATCCTATGTAACATGTGTCCTCCTCTCTTGGGCTGGCTGGCTGGCTGGCTGGTGAGGAAGTGGAATCTTTCTTGTTAGGAGCAGTGTCCTTCCTTTGTCATTTAGGGTGATCTTCAGTGCCGCGGTACATTAATAAATGGCGAGAACTAACCACAGATTGGTGGTTCAAGGGCGATCGATTGATTGGGCGTCCTCTCTTAAGATTAGCACGGCTGTACCTGTACGAGCGGATACAGACGGCCATTTAAGCAGCAGCTGCACGGCCAGCGGCCAGGGCCAGGCTACCACCATGGCACCATCACATCAACTCCTCCTCAAGGTACTAAGTACTATACTCTACTACATTTTTCTCTAAAATAAAATAAGGGTGTACCCTACCATCACATCGTCACATGCATTGTTGACCTGCTTTCTCCAGACACATGGTACCACTACCACACCAGTAGGCTGGCTGTAGGGTACCAGAAAAACCATTGCCCAATTCACACCTGCCTGATTCAAGAACGTCGCCGGAGGAGACGCGGAGGGAAAAGGGACACCACCAGCAGCCAAGAGATGCAGAGGACAAGCAGAGAAAACAGCATGATAACCAAAACTGGAGGCCAAGAGTAGAGTAGAGGGCCATCAGGCTCTCAAGAGCTGTGCTGTGTTTGAACATGGACTCGGCAAAGCACTGCAGAAGTTCTGACGCGAGAGCGCCATCAGAAGGGGATTGATTCCCCATAGGGACAGGACAAACCCTGTTCGCTTTGCTGCTCAGCTGACCTCGAAGCAGCCGTCTTGGTGGTAAGTGCTGCTGCTGGTGGTGGAAAATGACTTTTGTCGTTTAAAGTTATAAATGGGCCAACCCAGCACATCAATGTTTCTGCCAACAGTCGCCAATAAAATTACTTTCGAACATGCTACAAAGAACAGCGATAGTCAGCAATGTCTTCTTCCTTTCCCTGGATGGTAGGCTAACAAAACTTGTGTAGCTCTGTAATTCTCCGAGCTCAGTCGGCTGAGCAATGCCCGGTATCAAATGCGGAAACAATGGTTTAATGAATCGTTGCCGGAGATTACAGATGCAACGCTCGCACACTCCTTCAGAAGCGGCATGAACTTGAGCTTCATAAAATAGGTACACGTTGGAGGAAAGGCTTTATTGGACTTCGGTCCTGCACTCCTACTATAGCCTCACCTTCTTTGCCTTTATCCGCTTTGCGGCCATGTAAGTCACAGCAGCAGAAAGAGTGTACCTGGTAATAGCAAAAGGTAAAGTGGTCACTAGACAGCCACCATCAACGGCATAACTAAGAAGTATGAATGCCAATGGGCAATAGCCTGTGCACTAATGAACTTCTCAGCTGATCACATATTGTGGGTATAGACTGGGAACCTAAGGGGTTTCAAGAATGTAACACTGTATGCTATTCTCTGATTTCTTCAACACATTCTTTTCCTACAGTAATTCCATTTGGTAGATGTATCCTATTCCCTCTGTTCCTAAATATAAGTCCATTTAGAGATTCCAATACGGACTACATACGGAGCAAAATGAGTGAATCCGCACTCTAAATATGTCTATATGCATCCGTATGTAGTTCGTATTGAAATCTCTAAAAGGGCTTATATTTAAAAATGGAGGGAGTATAAGCCTTTTTTAGAGATTCCAATATGGACTACATACGGAGCAAAATGAGCGAATCCAGACGTGATTTACAGCCCCAACCAAGTACCTTTGTCATCTGTCTTTTTATCAGCTTCTTCACTTCTAAAGTTTCACCAAGGTCCTGGTGATCCAGTATATTTTAGAATTACGGAACACTCTAAAATATGTCTATATACATCCACATGTAGTCCGTATTGAAATCTCTAAAAAGGCTTATATTTAGAAACGGAGGGAGTAGATCCTAGTGCTTCAGTCAAAATGTTAGATCATGATAGAACATCTCATAATTCTGTAAGTTGGCACACCAGCATTATGCTATTGCTGCAAGTACCACATGCAACGCTGCCAGACTCCAACGACGATTGCCAGATTCATGATACAAGCTAGATTCATACAAGCAAAGTTTTTTGCTCAAGGCAAGACACCACCAATTCATCATTCGAGTACTAGATGTGCATAGCTAATTAATACATACGGAGCAAAATGAGTGAATCCGCACTCTAAATATGTCTATATGCATCCGTATGTAGTTCGTATTGAAATCTCTAAAAGGGCTTATATTTAAAAATGGAGGGAGTATAAGCCTTTTTTAGAGATTCCAATATGGACTACATACGGAGCAAAATGAGCGAATCCAGACGTGATTTACAGCCCCAACCAAGTACCTTTGTCATCTGTCTTTTTATCAGCCTCTTCACTTCTAAAGTTTCACCAAGGTCCTGGTGATCCAGTATATTTTAGAATTACGGGACACTCTAAAATATGTCTATATACATCCACATGTAGTCCGTATTGAAATCTCTAAAAAGGCTTATATTTAGAAACGGAGGGAGTAGATCCTAGTGCTTCAGTCAAAATGTTAGATCATGATAGAACATCTCATAATTCTGTAAGTTGGCACACCAGCATTATGCTATTGCTGCAAGTACCACATGCAACGCTGCCAGACTCCAACGACGATTGCCAGATTCATGATACAAGCTAGATTCATACAACCAAAGTTTTTTGCTCAAGGCAAGACACTACCAATTCATCATTCGAGTACTAGATGTGCATATCTAATTAATACATACGGAGCAAAATGAGTGAATCCGCACTCTAAATATGTCTATATGCATCCGTATGTAGTTCGTATTGAAATCTCTAAAAGGGCTTATATTTAAAAATGGAGGGAGTATAAGCCTTTTTTAGAGATTCCAATATGGACTACATACGGAGCAAAATGAGCGAATCCAGACGTGATTTACAGCCCCAACCAAGTACCTTTGTCATCTGTCTTTTTATCAGCTTCTTCACTTCTAAAGTTTCACCAAGGTCCTGGTGATCCAGTATATTTTAGAATTACGGAACACTCTAAAATATGTCTATATACATCCACATGTAGTCCGTATTGAAATCTCTAAAAAGGCTTATATTTAGAAACGGAGGGAGTAGATCCTAGTGCTTCAGTCAAAATGTTAGATCATGATAGAACATCTCATAATTCTGTAAGTTGGCACACCAGCATTATGCTATTGCTGCAAGTACCACATGCAACGCTGCCAGACTCCAACGACGATTGCCAGATTCATGATACAAGCTAGATTCATACAAGCAAAGTTTTTTGCTCAAGGCAAGACACCACCAATTCATCATTCGAGTACTAGATGTGCATAGCTAATTAATACATACGGAGCAAAATGAGTGAATCCGCACTCTAAATATGTCTATATGCATCCGTATGTAGTTCGTATTGAAATCTCTAAAAGGGCTTATATTTAAAAATGGAGGGAGTATAAGCCTTTTTTAGAGATTCCAATATGGACTACATACGGAGCAAAATGAGCGAATCCAGACGTGATTTACAGCCCCAACCAAGTACCTTTGTCATCTGTCTTTTTATCAGCCTCTTCACTTCTAAAGTTTCACCAAGGTCCTGGTGATCCAGTATATTTTAGAATTACGGGACACTCTAAAGTATGTCTATATACATCCACATGTAGTCCGTATTGAAATCTCTAAAAAGGCTTATATTTAGAAACGGAGGGAGTAGATCCTAGTGCTTCAGTCAAAATGTTAGATCATGATAGAACATCTCATAATTCTGTAAGTTGGCACACCAGCATTATGCTATTGCTGCAAGTACCACATGCAACGCTGCCAGACTCCAACGACGATTGCCAGATTCATGATACAAGCTAGATTCATACAAGCAAAGTTTTTTGCTCAAGGCAAGACACTACCAATTCATCATTCGAGTACTAGATGTGCATAGCTAATTAATACATACGGAGCAAAATGAGTGAATCCGCACTCTAAATATGTCTATATGCATCCGTATGTAGTTCGTATTGAAATCTCTAAAAGGGCTTATATTTAAAAATGGAGGGAGTATAAGCCTTTTTTAGAGATTCCAATATGGACTACATACGGAGCAAAATGAGCGAATCCAGACGTGATTTACAGCCCCAACCAAGTACCTTTGTCATCTGTCTTTTTATCAGCCTCTTCACTTCTAAAGTTTCACCAAGGTCCTGGTGATCCAGTATATTTTAGAATTACGGGACACTCTAAAATATGTCTATATACATCCACATGTAGTCCATATTGAAATCTCTAAAAAGGCTTATATTTGGAAACGGAGGGAGTAGATCCTAGTGCTTCAGTCAAAATGTTAGATCATGATAGAACATCTCATAATTCTGTAAGTTGGCACACCAGCATTATGCTATTGCTGCAAGTACCACATGCAACGCTGCCAGACTCCAACGACGATTGCCAGATTCATGATACAAGCTAGATTCATACAACCAAAGTTTTTTGCTCAAGGCAAGACACTACCAATTCATCATTCGAGTACTAGATGTGCATAGCTAATTAATACCCCCCCCCCCCCCCCCCCCCCCCCCGCTTTGGATAAGCAATTAAGTCAGAGAAGAAAAACTGAGTTTGCATGTTAAGCGCATATGTGCTTGGACAGATGGCGACTATCATGGTATGGTACTGAACTGTCAAACTCAAGTCATCAGATAATAACAGCAATTGGATTTGTAGCTGCAATAAACCTCAAAGAAATTATCTATATCGGATACAGCCAGAATTTGCCCTCAAATTTTCTATGAGAAGCACAATACTTCTAGAGTTCTGGTAAGCACAGTCCAAAGATATAACTGACGCAAAATGGTACGTGTAGTGTCAAAAACGCTCTTATATTATGGGACGGAAGGAGTATAATACAATATCCCTGATTAGATGACACTTGGAAGTATCATTATATATTCTGTATACCTAACTGGAGACAAGGTTGATGAGTTGGGCACTTACCATGTAAAGGTGTATTTCAGATGGTCATCTGGCATCACTGAGTGATGAATCAAAGCATTGACATCTTTTGGAAGAGGATAAGGATTACTTGCAGAGATGCCTTCATTCATATCTTCTATATAAACAGTGTTCTCAGGGAGGCCACATGCACGTGCAATCATGGGAACATCCACGTAAAACCACTGGCCATTACTGGGTTCATTAGGTGGAACAAATATGCTGGGCTTCTCACTTCCTCGGATTACTCCAATAACTCTTACAGGAGGCTCTACAGGTTCTTCAATCTGTACAAAGTAAGATGCATCAATTTTGTGTCTGCCAAGTAAACGGTATAATTACATCAAATACGATAATGATGATATAAATACATGGAATTCCTAAATACATAAAATAAGGTAATGGATACCATGGTGGTTTTTATATGTATACAAGTGTGGCAGCATGTATTGACCCAAAACTGACATAAGACCCAACAACCAGCTCACTTTCATACTCCCTCCGTCCCATAATATAAGAGCGTTTTTGACACTACACTAGTGTAAAAAAACGCTCTTATACTGTGGGACGGAGGAAGTATTAAATATTCTAGCAACCAATAATAACTGCATTCGTGAGATTAAAAGCAGGTCAAGTTAACAGTTATACATAGAAGGTATCCTTTAATGGGCTGCAACAGTGTCATCGTTTAGAGAGTTCAAGAACCATCAGTCAGAAAATATCAGCAATATGTAAAAGAACACATGATAATCTGATCAGATGAGCAAACTATTGATATGCATACACTTGGTTGGGGCTGTAAATCACCTCTGGAGAAGATTCAGGCTTCTTAGACCAAAATTTCCACCAAGTACCTTTTTCATCTGTCTTTTTATCAGCCTCTTTCACATCTAAAGTTTCACCAAGGTCCTGCTGATCCAGTATGTTTTTATCACGCCAAACACGAGGAACCCACCCTCTATTCACAAGGATAGGTGACTGCAAACTGACAAAACATTTCTTAGAAACAAAAAGTTTCCGATAAAATGGGAAATGGTGAGACATTAGGGTTTGTTTCTATGGTCGACACATTCAGCATAACATCATCAGATAATTCTTATTTGCTGTGATCGCTATTTGTGGGAGACAAAGCCCAACCACTCTGAGGTAATGAGATTGCAGCTTGATCGCTCAAAACTCTGCAGGCACTGAACCTAGCATGGATATAGGTTGATAACATTTGGCAGAAGCGAAAGCTCCTTTAGTATTTTGATGAAGTACAGTTTAACTAGGGTTGGTCCTTTAATAGACTCATATCTAGCTTTCTTATCAATACTTAGTAAAAGCGTTATCACAATATGTGGAAGTATAGGAACTTCCATACAGAATTGCTTTCCTCTTCTAGTCTTCTTCTTTTTGTTCTCCTTTTGAAACTAGAGTTCCTTTTCTCATGTATCACTAATTAAGTGACAAAAACTTGTTCAGGAGAACAGCTAGGAGTTACAAGACAAACATCTGATGCTTCACTTCTAGTAGGCAAAACTCCAAAGATGCAAGAACAAATATATACATAGTAGTTAATTTCACTATTTAGTTCATGCTTTCTCTGCTGACTTTATCTTTTCCCAAAGATAAAAAGTGCAGGGGTACAAAAACAAGTCAATTTAGAACAAAGAAGTACGAAAACTACTGACAACTTCAGATAAGTTTGTGTTCTTATTCATTGAATAACTTGATGCCTTGTATAGTGAAAGGCTATGATAGTCATAGTGGTAATCAGATTCTGAACCTGACTATGGTAAAACTGGAAATGGCTATTTGTTCAACTGGAAGTTGTAGAGCTGAATAAAACGTCGACTCAAAGGAAATGGACAATGTGAACTGTGAAGAAACTAGAGTTTCATTGCAGCAGCACAATGCTGCCTCAAACAATAATTTACCTGCCAGGCTCAGTCGGCCGAGGTATCAACGGAGTGATCACATAATACCCATTTTCAGTCACACCAGAGATGCTCCGGGAGCGAGGCCCGAGGAAGACCGACTTCTCCGTGTCGAAATCGCCCTCACACACGATCTTCCGGAACTCCAGCACAGCCGGATCACGCGAGACGGCAGAGGAGACGGTCTCGTTCCACGCCACGGGCTCCATCTCCAGCCTCCGCGTCCTGTACTCCAGCATCTCTACCTGAGATGGCGCAGGAATCGGCACAGAGTGAGGATTTCAAGGGTTGAGCATGCACCGTACGGCCAGCCTAAGGAGGGGGTGCGTGAGCGCGATGTGACCTTCTCCTGCCGCCGGAAGAGCTGCCATGTGCCGAGGCCGAAGGTGATGGCGCCGGGGGCGAAGAGGAAGAGCTTCGACCACGCGCCCGCCTCCTTCCCTGCTCCTGCGCGACGAAACAAATCTGGTTAGAATGCGGCAGCGGCGGCGGCTTGACTTCGAAGATGCTCTGCAGGACATTTCGCGAGGCGGCAAGGGCGGAGACCTGGGGGCGGCGGGGCGGCGGCGGGCGGAAGTGGTGGCTGGGGCGCGTGGGAAGTGGAGGGCCGGGAGGGGAAGAGGCGGTGGCCGCCGCTGCCGCGCAGCCGGAGGCCGAGGGTTTTGGAGAGCGACGCCGCCATGTTTTGCCTCTGCGAACGATTTGGGGGTGAACCGAGGAGAGGACTCGCCCGTCTGGGCTTCCGGTTCAGAACTCGGGATGACCCGAGGCGACAACTTTCCTTTTCCTTTCACAACGAAATTTCCCTTTCTCTTCAAATTTGGAAGACGTGTGATTCATATGTTTTTCTAAAAAAAAATACTGGGACAGATATCCAGATTTTATATATGAATGTTAAAAATCCTCAGAGCAGGCGAAAAGAAACTATATTATGTATTCATAATAATGTAAAAAAGCACATTTAAATGATGGGAAAAGGTCAGCATCGTGTCACGTAAAAAAAACATCTTTTGTGGCAATAAAAATTGATGCATCAGGACATGTTTGAGTGCTTAGAAAAGCGAGCACCAAAATTTGGGTTTCACAACACAAAATGTTTTATACAGAAAAACTGCAAGCATGCAAGGACTCGAAAATTTACATGTATGATTTTTCAGAATTTTCTGACACTTGAAGTATTTATCTTGAATTTGGAGAAATTGGAGGAGCCCATGTTTGGTGCAATAAGTGCCTAGTATCGTTCAATCACCCGCAGAATTCAGCATTTCATCAGATTGACCGGTAAATGCACAAAACCATGCAGAGATTCAAATTCACCAAGCAAGTATGCAACATCTAAAGACTTCTGTAAGTTGTATAGGCTTTTTTTGTAGCAGCCTAACAGAGCACACGCGTCCAAATGCCAGATGCAGTCAACCAACAGATTGCTAAAACAGGTTACACAATTATCAATTATGAACACATAACCTTCCTGATTAAGACCTCTCACATAATTTACAGCCCCAATGCTAAGTAACATGCAAAAAACAGAGAGAGAATCTGCAGCACTTCAAACGCAACAAATCTTGGATCAGTTCTTCTTCTTTGAGTGCTTCACGAGCCAGTCGATGACGGAATCAATGTTGGTTGAGTTCTTGCATGATATCATGAAGCAGGCCACTTCTCGATCAGTCATTGCCTTCAGACCCCTGAAACGTAGCATATGGTTCGTCAAATAGGGTATCGATTGATGAGTAATTTGCATCAGTCCATAGTAGCTTCTGTGTGTGCTTACATCAATTCTGTGAAACTTTGCTTGGGGAAAGCTTCAGGCTTGTCGATTTTGTTGCCAATGACCAGTAATGGGATACCGGTCAAAGATGGCTTGCTCAGAAGGTCATGGAGCTCACTTTTGGCAATAGCCATGTTCTCCCGATCTGCTGCATCAACAACATACCTGCAGATGCAATTGTTTAAAAAATCATCAGCAATACAGAGAACTTTTTTCTTGTAGTTTGTTAAAGCCTCCAACAGAAAATACTGATCAAGCGTACATAAAAAACCCGATCCAGTTGCTATGCAGCTGGCTATCATAATATATATAGCCGTCAAGTGGGAATGAATCAGAATAGTAGACCTTCCAGCTTGCACAGCCTTCAGCATATAGATATGCTAGGCAAATAGAATAATCAGGAAAAACAAACAAGGAATCCTAGATCCAGTCTAAGTGAAAGGACTAATTAGTAATCACAGTCACAAGTCAAACCCACACTTATCCTTGCCATAAAGAGAATTATGACAACGAAAGTAGAGTACAAGATTCTTATAGCAAGTGCTTAGACTAGATAACTGAGGAAAAACGAATTTACACTGATACCATAACATCTGTGCCCCAAGGTACCCAAACTAATCAGGATACACTTTATTGGGAGTGAATGCCAATACAATGTCAATATGAAATTATTTAAGTTCTAGGATTTCTACCAGTTCAATTCACCAAATATATTAGTAGATAAATTTAATATAATTCAGCAGTGCATTTATCTGTATTGACGTACGTTACACGGATCCAGCAGGAAACTGACGTATCAGGGGTTAGATACGCCCAGATACGAGAATTTGTCTGGATACCCGCCGAAATGTATCCCATACGTATCCCCTGTTTTTTCTTTTCCAAATCCAAAAAATTAAACTAAATTGGACATTGGTGGGATACCCCACAATACTTGTCGGACACGAAAAAAACGGGAAAACCCTAACCCATGTGTCCATCCATACCTGCGATCCCCTCTCCCCTTTTCTCGTCTCATACCTCCCAACCTGGGCTTCGAGCCGCCGCCGCCACACCCTCCCCTTAACTGCCACTCACCGCACAGGAGGAGATACCCAGCCGCCAGCCCACCGCACCAGAGGAGAGACCCAGCCTGCATTGCTCCGTCATTCCCATCCCTAGATCTGAGCGCCACCACAGCAACCTCCCTGCCCAGATTAGAGCACCACCATCCGGCGACTACCTCTGAGCGCAGCCGCCGTGATCCCTCCCCGCATCTTAGTGCCTCCACCCCTGCTCCCTCCCCCTGACCTGAGCAACACTCGTATGAGGAAGGAGGAGGACAGCATACATTGCTCCCTCCCCCTAACTGGCACCGCACTTGAGAAGGGAAGACTAGCAGCCACTACTCCAGCATTCCACTCACCAAATCTGAATGACATTTTCTTAGCCATGGTGAGTTTGAGATTTTACCCTATGTGCCCTTGCTTGTAAAAAATTATCTTCTCATTGTCTACTGTTGCGTGTGCCTCACACTATTTTAGGATGTGCTGGCAAATGATCTAAGCAACAGGCCTTTGTGGAATCATGTAGACATTATGGAGGCAGATGCATGGGGTGGAGGGAATGTCTGATTCAGATGTATTGTAAGTATTGTACACAAGAATATAGAGATAGCTACAACAGAGTTCAAGCACATTTGCTCAAGATATCCAAGAAGGGGATCAGATCATGCCCATATGTGACTGATCCTACTCTTCGGCAGCTTCAAATTGAAGTTGCAGTGGCTGGAGAAAACTAGAATCATATTTATGGTGCATTTTCCATGGTCCTATCACCTTATTAGTATTCCTAAACTGTCATATATCTTCATATAATAATAATTTCCTATATATTATATTATATATATACAAACATATCCCCATATCTGTGTTTTTGAAAAACTGACAAATCATAGCATCTGTACCCGTATCGCCGTATCTGGACAATATAGGTGTTAACCAATGCGTATAATTATTAATTAATCATACAACGAAACAAACAAGATGTGAAAAAAAGGCATGTGCAACAACTAACAGCAAAGAAGTTATGCAGATTCATAAAATAGACAGTAAAGGAACATACACAATTGCAGAAACAGCACGGCAGTATCTCTCCCACATGCTCCGGAATCTTGGCTGGCCTCCAAGATCCCATAATTTTATAGTGACATTTCCTTTGGTTACCTTTCTCATATTGAATCCTACTGTGGGAATCATGTCTTCGCTAAAACCTCCTGTCTGCAGAATAGGCCGTTGATGGTAAATCAGCACAACTCCAGGGAATGAATAGTGACAAGAAAGCATGAAACTTACAGCAATAACATTCACAAGCGAAGTTTTCCCAGCATTTTGGAGCCCAATCAATGAAAGCTCCATTTCTTGCTTGAAAAAGAGGCTGTAGACACAAAAAAAAAGGTAAATACTTGAATCAAGCTCCAATGAAGAAAATATGAGTAACTAATTACGTCTGTGCATTTATTTTCTTGGTACACAAGTCAAAACTGTGCTCTGCCACTTAATGATGGCATGTGCAAGAGATCCTTTTGAGCCCAAGCCCCTTGTTTATATATGTGTAAGAAGCAAAGCCTACATGGCTGGTAGGTAGAAATGAAACAAATCATAGCATACAGCCCACTGGCAACTCATTTTCATTCCAATGATTAGATTCCAAGGGAAGCATTACTGACGAGAAGCATTACTGACCTTGGGCTAATTCTACTATGAAAAATTTAATGGTATGCATTGACAAACTATCACAAACTAAACATTTAAGGAAGTTTATTATCACGAGGATGAACATTACGTGGTATGCGTGGTAGCCCTATCTTAGTCAACATAACAACATAACGAGTATAATTTACTACTCCCTCCGTCCCATAATATAAGAGCGTTTTTAACACTACACTAGTGTTAAAAACGCTCTTATATTATGGGACGGAGGGAGTACGCGTCAGTTACAGGTGGAACCAGATTTCTTACGAGTTCATTGAGCAGAACAGGCAAGTTCATTAATTAATGCATGTTGGAAATGGCTTTTTTTTCTCTCTTGACAAGATAAGAGTCCATAAGAAAGCAGGATAACAAAAAATATTGACCATAGCTATCACGAGAAAATGCCGTACGACTTCTCGCCCTAGGCGATGTTAGCAGGGGATAAATTGACCCCATCACAAAAATGATAAGAACGATTTTCGTGTCCCTTCATCTCTCCTATCGATAGGCAGGCATGCACAATTAAATACTTCGATCGACATGTTCAATCAATAATGTGATCGCCATTTGTAGTCGATGGCGAGAAGTTCCGCCATACAAAGATACCACAAAGCACGCCTCGAAGCCACAGGACTCCATAATCTGAACTTGGCTCACGTAAAATAACCAGAAAGACCAACTTTCCTTATGATTACCGGCACTATTCGATGAGAAAAACAAATAACACCATGCTGCTGCTAACCAGCATCACCTTCATACAGGTCAAAGCTTCCTGTCAAGTGCCAACCATCAAAAACAACTTCCTACGAAATATACGGCAGCACGAACATCGCTCAACCTGCCCCAGCAAGCATCCGATCCAGCGAGCAACCGAGGCATGCTAATCCTAGACCGACCCAGAATTCCCAGATCTCCCGCACGCGGACCACCGCGCCCGTCCCGCAATGCGCAGCGCGTCGAACTCGAGAATCCGAACCCGCCCGCCCAGGTCATACGCTTGTGGAACCATACCTGCGGAGCCAGTTGAGGAAGGCCTCCCAGAAGCCCATGGCGGCCGCGCGCGGCGTGCTCCCTCTCCTCCGCGAAGAGGAAGGGCTGGACGGTCGCGCGGAGGGGAGGCGGTGGCGGGAGGGCGAGGGCGGGTTGCGAGGCGGAGGAGGATTCGGTGGTGCGGGTGGCCGCGCTTACTTTATTTGGAGGCGCGGATGGATGGGGCGGAGCGACAGGGAGGCCGAAGGAGGAAGAAGAGAGGGGAAAGAGCAGGGTATTATTGGCGTCCACCAATCATCAGGCATCCCGTGGCCGGGTGGGGTTGGGTTGGGTTGGTGCCTTGTTTTTCTTTTATTTTTTTATAATGTTATTTGGAGAAAGAATTGGTTTATCTACATCCTTTGTAAACGGAGTTTCACCTCGGAATAGGACTGTTGTTAGTCAGGACTCCTTCTCTGAGCGGTGACTAAGCAACAGTTTACTGTTTTGCTTTGCCGTGGCAAATGAATTTCTGGAGTGCCGCGTCAAGGTTCAAGGAAGAGTACACGTAAAGTGTAATCCATGTATATAAGCTCTCTTCTATCTTAATTTTTAGCTTGTTGTTCTTCGTGTCTACACAAGTATTGTTATCTTCGTCCTGTTCTTGTGCACTATTGCCCCCTCGCCTCCCTCTAACCATCTCTACGGCCTCCATCTTTTTGTCCTCAAATTTGTCACCAATGCACCTCCATCAATCTTCGACAACTCGATCAACATGGCTCGTCTTCTCATTCTCCTAACCAATTATGCTGTCGATTTGTCTCCTCCACTTCTCACAGTGATTTGCCAGCCGGCCTACGAAGATGGCAGTCTGCCCCACCCACCATGATGCGACAACGCTCTCTCGCCGCTTCATATTACCCTACTCAGTTGTTGATACGACACCCCCTATTGGCCATATGTCTAGGTTTGAGGAATTTCAAACCTATCATCGCAACAGAGATGTTGGTGATAGCAAAAATGGTGTTGTCGATGAAAGAGCTCATAAAAACTCGTGGAGAGTAAGAAGCAAAATCAAGGGGGTGATTCATGAAAAAACAGCAATGAAGGAAGAAGAATGGCATGATATGGTAGGTGATGATTTTGGTTTCCAATGTGTAGGCTAATAGTTGTAGTACAAATTTTGTAGGTACGGACAAACAAGGTGGTGTAACATTGGAAAATAAGCAATCTTAGCTCGCCACGTGGTGCAACATAAAGTGAGCGGGTGAGAGCACGAAAAGAGCTCATCAGAAGAGAACACAAGTGGGTCTATGATGTTTCCCAGGAGTTACGTGGAATTTACTCTAAATGAAATTCATACTAGAATGAGTTTTGAATGAAGATTCAAATTACATATCGTTCTCACATTGTCTCAAGGATATTGTTACACTAAATTGCTCGTTGATATGTTTGACGGCTTTTTTTCTACTTTAGTTTTTCTAAAAAGTACATCTCCACTCGCAACATAGTTGTCATGGTTGTACACTGCCCTGGCTAGTACCAAGTGCTACCACTAGCATTTTTTTGCGAAAAAACTTCTGATCTATTCATCTTCAATCATGGCAGTACAACAAACACCAGAAATAAATAAAAATTACATCCAGATCTATAGACCAGCTAGTGACGACTACGTGCACTGAAGCGAGCCGAAGGCGCGCCGTCATCATTGCCCCTCCCTTGTCGGAGCCAGCCAAAACTTGTTGTAGTAGACAGTCGAGAAGTCGTCATGCTAAGGCCCCATGGGACCAGCGCAGCAGGACAGCAACCGCCGCCGATGAAGAGTAGCGTAGATCGGAAGGATCCAACTTGAAAACACATGAACGTAGACGAGCTACAACGCCGCTGATGGCAGTACAACGAACACCAGAAATAATAAAAATTACATCCAGATCCGTAGACCACCTAGCGACGATTATGAGCACTGAAGCGAGACAAAGGCGCGCCGCCATCATTGCCCCTCCCTCGTCGGAGCCGGCCAAAACTTGTTGTAGTAGACAGTTGAGAAGTCGTCGTGCTAAGGCCACATGGGACCAGCGCAGCAGGACAACAACCGCCGCCGATGAAGAGTAGCATAGATCGGAAGAATCCAACCCGAAAACACATGAACATAGACGAGCTATGACCAGATCTGAGCAAATCCACCAAGGAGAGATCCGCCGGAGACACACCTCCACACGCCCACCGATGATACTAGACACACCATCAAGACGGGGGCTAGGCGGGGAAACCTTATTCATTTTCAGGGAGCCGCTGTCGTCTCGTCTTCCTAAACATGACATAAACCATAACAAAACGCAAAGAAACAACCGAAAACAGAGCCCTCCCGCCGCCAAGGGCCAAGATCCACTGCGCCGCCATGGCCGTAAGGCCACCGGAGACGAGGCGGACGGCGCCGGCGGGAGGCAGGGAACCCTAGACTTCTTTTCTTGGGGAGAAGGTGGCGTGTTGTATAATTTCCGTTACTACCACTAGCATTGTCTTTAATGAATGGCATGACACTAATGTTGGCTTGGTACATTATTATTTTTATTTCATTGGCATCAACAAACAATTTCATTTGATTTGATTTCAATTTTATAATGATTGAAAAATATGCGCACAAATCACCAAAATGATTGTACGTCAGTGCAACTGGCATCACGTGCGAAGCTTGATTTTGTCTTTGACGAATGGTGCAACATTAATGTTGCCTTGATGCATTTTTTACATTATTTTCTAAGGTTTACTAATAAACTTGTTTGGATTTATTTTGTTTCATACTGAATTACTAGAAAATATGCACGCATAGAAGAACCGTGAAAAAAGGGAAGATAAAAGGATACCAGTAAATCAGCCACGTGGCGCCCCGCTTGTCCGACGCACGCTCGAGCCTCGAGGGGTGCTTCCCGTGTGTCAAAGCTGGAGGGTGACCCCCACCAAGTTTCTAACATGTACCTAGCTTTTGGATTTGAGATATTTCACCACTAATGAGATCCAAACTCGCCCATCCCATTGCAAGCTTAAATCCATGCGAGGGAAAGTGTGATTCGACACTAGATCCAAGATTCAATCGAGCCAATCTTTGATATCCTTTAAGTTATCCATCAAGTTCTGTTACTCTTTGAGTTGCGAGGACTCATACAAGGTTGGAGTCACCGAAAACAGCCAAGCTTGTAGATTTTCCTTGAGAAGTTAGTGAATGAGGAAGATCACCTCAAGATTCACCATTAGTGATTAGCCTTAGAATTAGCGGACAAATCTCAATAAGAAAAGGTCTAGGTCTTTGTGGCCAATAGGGTCTTCGGTTCAGGGCTCTCCAACAAATAGGTGACCCCTCCCCCTACCAAGGTTGTCAGAATCGCGATTCTGTTATACGATTCTATGACTTTACGATCCAAACTAACCCCTATGATTCTACGATTTTAGTTTATAGAATCTGCGTTTCTACGATCCTGATAGTGAAGATTCTACGATTTGCGATCCTACCATCAGTGCTCCGATCCGATTCAAAATCGCGATTCTGACAACCTTGCCCCCTACACACGCAAATGGTCTTAACCATAGGGCATAACCTCGTCTTCTCCGTGCTCCCATCTCGTTAATTCTGCCACGTGTCTTCCTTACTTGTCTTTTATTTTGTTACTAGATGACTCATTGCGCCCTTGACACAAAGACCAATTGTAGCCACGTAACAAAGCAAACTATAAACAAAATGTTTTACGAATGGTCCGCAAAGAGTGGTTGGTTCCCTAAATGGTTATGAATGAACAACAAGAAGCAAAGCAAAGCTTAAAAGGTGAGCAAGCTGTTAAAAAGAAGTTCTTAAGGAACCATCTGAAAGTATGAAGTTAACCTATGCGATGGTAGGATGGTTTTTGCATGTCGGGAAGATAAGGACCGAACGACCACAGCCCCACCTAACCATGAGTCGGGTAGGCAGCAAGGAGCGAAACCGTTTTCAGGGGAACAACCAGGCAGTTCTGAAAGGAGCAAACGTACCTCATCCACTTGTCAAGACACTGACTCCAAACCGGGTACGTCACCATCTGGCCCATGGGTGGGATAGGCGGTCAGGATCCCGATAGGATGCCCCCCCGCCACAAATGGACATGCCAACACATGTAGAGCGACAACAACGGGCAATGAGATTCCAGAGGCATTGGATCATTCTTTAATCTGCACACAACCGCACCGAGTGGAAACCAAACGAAGTTGCATGCCGTTGAGTTAGCTCCACCGTGGCATAGGCTAAAGTCACTAGACCATCACCGATGCAGACCACTACCCTAACGAACTGGGCTCCTGCTCCTACCTGGCACGCGTGGATGAAAAAGCCCAACACGGGGTGAACAACACTGCTAGAGACTTTTTTCCATCGGTGCGCCTGTGGAGCCGAGTGATCAAAGCCTACGACAGGATCAAGGGATAGTTCTTGGCACCATGCCCCGCAATTTTCCGAACAAGGTAGAGGAACTTATATGGGTGATTTTCTACTTTGGCTTGGCAGGCAAAGACCTGGAGAAGCATCACATCAGAAAGGCAGGCCGATGGGTTATGGACCAGGAACGACGGTTGCACAATATGAGTTGGTCAGACTATTTTAAAGGGGGTGTCGTAAGAAGGTCATGCAAGAAGCTAGCCCTGCTTGCCTGATGGCCACCCGTGGGTACATAACCTTCATGGAGTACCTTGTTGCCCTGGAAGAGGATGCCAAAGAAAATGCCCATTCCATGAGCATAGCGCACGTGCATGCTCAATGGGTGACGGACCTCATTGTCATCGTCGAAGTTGAGGCAGTATTTGGCCTTGTTGGCAATTGAGAGGGCTTGATGAGGGCGACATTTCTTCGTCAACTCCATGAAGAAGATGAGGTGAAGAAGATTCAGGAGAGATGGGTCTTCATTCGCTTTAGCTGGCTTTATTTCCAAGATATTGTTTTGAACAAGATATATGAATAAACATTCAATTCCCCAATGCATGGACAAGATTGTTGCTACTTGTGATAGGCGTTAGGAATTCCCTGAAGAGGAAGGGTCAGATAGTATAGTAGCAGAAAGTATTTCCCTTAGTAAAGAATCAAGGTTTATCGAACCAATAGGAGGTTCACACAAACAAAGGTCATCAGTACCTACACACACAAAACAGATACTTGCACCCAACGCGGGCAAGAGGTTGTCAATCCCCTTGTACTCGTTAATTACAAGGACTAATTCTGATAATGGTGGATATGTAAATTTCAAAAGTAAATAAAAGTAAAAAAATTACAGTAAGGTAATTAGGGTCTTAGTAACATAGCCTTCAAATATATCAATCTTTATGTCTCGACCATTTCGAGACTCCTCGTCATGTCCGTGATCACATCCGGGACTCCGAACTACCTTCGGTACATCAAAACACATAAACTCATAATACCGATCGTCATCGAATGTTAAGCATGCGGACCCTACGGGTTCGAGAACTATGTAGACATGACTGATACTCATCTCCAGTCAATAACCAATAGCGGAACCTAGATGCGCATATTGGTTCCTACATATTCTATGAAGATCTTTATCGGTCAAACCGCATAACAACATACGTTGTTCCCTTTGTCATCGGTATGTTACTTGCCTGAGATTCGATCATCGGTATCATCATACCTAGTTCAATCTCGTTACCAGCAAGTCTCTTTACTCGTTCCGTAATGCAATATCCCGCAACTAACTAATTAGTCACATTGCTTGCAAGGCTTATAGTGATGTGCATTACTGAGAGGGACCAGAGATACATCTTCGACAATCGAAGTGAAAAATCCTAATCTTGATCTATGCCAACTCAACAAACGCCATCAAAGACACATGTAGAGCATCTTTATAATCACCTAGTTACGTTTGTGACGTTTGATAGCACACTAAGTGTTCCTCTAGTATTCGGGAGTTGCATAATCTCATAGTCATAGGAACATGCATAAGTTATGAAGAAAGTAATAGCAACAAACTAAAATGATCATAGTGCTAAGCTAACGGATGGGCCAAGTCAATCACATCATTCTCTAATGATGTGATCCCGTTCATAAAATGACAACTCATGTCTATGGTTAGGAAACTTAACCATCTTTGATTAACGAGCTAGTCAAGTAGAGGCATACTAGTGACACTATGTTTGTCTATGTATTCATACATGTACTAAGTTTTTGGTTAATACAATTCTAGCTCGAATAATAAACATCTATCATGATATAAGGAAATATAAATAACAACTTTAGTATTGCCTCTAGGGCATATTTCCTTCACCAACAACAGGTCTATGTTTATCTTTTTCATCGGGTTTGGCAATTCTAGCAGCTTCATCATAGAAATAAATAACATGCCCATCTATGTGTTTCTACCAGGAGATGTTTAACCATAGCAACACTAGGTTCTAGTTTGATTTGTTCAGCAGGGTTGGGTGCTCTAATATTACTTTCGTGAACCATGGTTGAAACTTTAGCATGTTCCTTTATCCTAACAGGGAAATGTGGTTTTTCAATATAAGCAGTAGGCACAACTGGATCAACATTATAAATAACAGTTTCATCTTTAACTGAGACCGGTTCTTTAATTTCTTCTTTAATAGGGGGATGATATTTAAACCACTTATCCTTAGGAAGATCAACATGAGTAGCAAAAGATTCACAAAAGGAGGCTACCATCTCAGAGTCTAGTCCATATTTAGTGCTAGACTTTTTAAAAGCACCGGTATTCATAAAAGATTTAACACAATGAAATTCAATCTTAATACCTGACTCTTTACCTTTATCGAATTCCCAATCTTCAGAGTTGTGTTTAATTCTTTCTAAAAGATCCCACATGAATTCAATAGTCTTCTTCATAAAATAACCAGTACAAGAAGTATCGAGCATGGATTGATCATCACGAGAAAGCCGAGCATAAAAGTACTGCATGATAATTTCTCTTGAGAGCTCATGATTGGGGCATGAATATAACATTGAGTTAAGCATCCCCCAAGCTAGAGCGATACTTTCTCCTTCACGAGGTCAAAAATTGTATATATAATTCCGACCACGATGAACTAGATGCATAGGATAGATTTTTTGGTGAAATTTCAATTTCAATCGATTCCAGTTCCAAGATCCAATATCATCGCATAGCCTATACCATGTCACTGATTTTCCCTTCAAAGATAAAGGGAAAACCTTCTTCTTAGCTTCATCTCTGGATAAACCTGCAAGCTTAAGTAATCCACAAATTTCATCAACATATATCAAGTGCATATCAGGATGTTCAATTCATCTCCTGCACAAGGATTAGCTAGCAGTTGTTCTATCATACCCAAAGGAATTTCATAACCAATATTTTTAGTAGGTGCAGTAGGTTGAGGGGCAACTAACTGTGGTTTTGGACGAGGTGAAGATACCCCGAACAGACCTCTCAATGGATGATTCTCCATAGTAACAAGTGACAATAAATTTCAGCATGTAGTAATAATTTTTCCTTACCAATTTCCACTTACCAAGAGCGCTTCATTCCCCGGCAATGGTGCCAGAAAAGAGCCCTGATGACCCACAAGTATAGGGGATCAATCGTACTCCTTTCTATAGGTAAGAGTGTCAAACCCAACGAGGAGTAAAAGGAAATGACAAGTGGTTTTCAGCAAGGTAATCTCTACAAGCACTGGAATTGTTGGTAACGAGTAGTTTGATAGCAAGGTAATCTGTAACGAGTAAGTAATGGTAATGGTAAATAAAGTGCAGCAAGGTAGTTGTAACGCCCTCGATGCGGCTATAGCTCCCACGTGTCGAGGCACGACTTAGAGACATAACCGCATTGAAAGCAATGCCGCAAGTTAGGCAATCATCACAACATCCCATGTAAGTATATAGAATAAAAGGGGGGATACATAGTTGGCTTACACTCGCCATGTCACATCAAAGTACATAAATAACATACATCATTCAAACACTCATGGCCCTACTACGGCGCCAAAATAAAAGACAACCCAACAAGCGACATAGGTCCTGATCACCCCAGCTGGGCACCACTACTGATCATCAGGAAAAGACACATAGTAACGCTGAGAATCCTCGTCGTACTCCCACTTGAGCTCAAACGCGCCATCTGGAGCTGTATCATCTGTCCTTGCATCTGGTGTAATAGTAATCTGTGAGCCACAGGGTCTCAGCAATCTCACACCCTCGCGATCAAGACTATTTAAGCTTAATAGGTAGGATGGGGTAAATGTATGAGTGGAGCTGCAGCAAGCGACTAGCATGTATGGTGGCTAACTTATTCGCAAAAGAGAGCGAGAAGAGAGAGCAAGGCGCGAGCGAGAAACTAAAGAGCAACCTGCGCAAACATAACTCCAACACCGTATCCGCTTCCCGGACTCCGCCGAGAAGAGGCCATCACGGTAACACACTCAGTTGATTCATTTTAATTAATTAAGGTTCAAGTTATCTACAACCGGACATTAACAAATTCCCATCTGCCCATAACCGCGGGCACGGCTTTCGAAAGTTCAATCCCTGCAGGGGAGTCCCAACTTAGCCCATAACAAGCTCTCACGGTCAACAAAGGAATAGACCTCCACCCAAGACACACCGATCAGACTCGGTATCCCGGTACAACAAGACATTTCGACAGGTTAAAACAAGTCCAGCAACACCGCCCGAATGTGCCGACAAATCCCGATAGGAGCGGCACATATCTCTTTCTCAGGGCACACTCAGATTGTCCAAACTTCCAGTAGGCCAGCCCAGAGTTGCCCCTGGTAGCCACCGGCGGCTGACAGTATGGACCAACACTCCCGGGGGGGGGGGGTTTAAAATAAGATGACCCTCGAGCTCCGGAAACCCAAGGGAAAAAGAGGCTGGGTGGCAAATGGTAAAACCAATGTTGGGCATTGCTGGAAAAGCTTTAATCAAGGCGAACTATCAAGGGGTTCCCATTATCACCCAACCGCGTAAGGAACGCAACAATCCAGGAACATAACACCGATATGACGGAAACTAGGGCGGCAAGAGTGGAACAAAACACTAGGCGAGAGGCCGAGCCTTCCACCCTTTACTAAGTATATAGATGCATTAAGATAACATGGCAATATAATGATATCCCAACAAGTAAATAAATGTTCCAACAAGGAACGGCTCCAATCTGCACCTGCAACTAACAACGCTATAAGAGGGGCTGAGCAAAGCGGTAACATAGCCAATCAACGGTTTGCTAGGACAATGGTGGGTTAGAGGCTGAACATGGCAATTGGGAGGCTGACAAGCAAGTGGTAGGCATCATAGCATTGTCATAGCAAAAGAGCGAGCAAACTAGCATAGCAAAGATAGTAGTGATTTTGAGGGTATGATCATCTTGCCTGCACAGTTGTCAGAGTTGACTGGATCCTCGAAAGCAAACTCAACGGGCTCCTCGTTAGCGAACTCGTCTCCCGGCTCTACCCAAACAAGACAAACAAGCAACAAGGATACAATCAACCACGTGCAAACTCAAACAATAAGATGCAATGATGGTATGCTATGCGGGATGCGATGCGGGATGCAAAATGCAAGATATGACAGGAAATGCATGAACCTGGCCTCAACTTGGAGAACCAAGTGTGCCACTGGAAAGATGGGATGAAATCGCTTGAAAACGATATAAAGAACGCCAGAATCGGAGTTACGGTTTGGAAATGGCAAGCGATTTAAGAATGACACCGGTCTGCGATTTACAGCAAGTAGGAATCTAAATGCAATGAAATGAACATGCTACAACCACCAAACATGACAACAAAATACATGGCAGGGATGACCACAAGATGCTTAACAAAACACTAGCACTGAGCCACGGCCAATTCATCCATTATGAGGTTCAAACAAGCATGGCAAAAACGTAAATGCATAACAGATTTCAGACTTAGTGAAATTAACACTAGTCTGGAATTCCAGATCACGAAGCTCTCTTCGGAGCAGCAAAACAACATGTTACATGACCTGATTATGACAAGTAAGAACATGGCATGGAGCTACTCAACAAGCTTATCAAAAGTCCCAAAGTGACCTGGGGCCAAAAGGGATCACAAAATATACTAACAAGCACACGAACATAGCTCAAACACAATCAGTTTTCAGTCTTAGTGAAAACTGAGACATGCTGGAATTTAACTCACGAAGGCATGTAAACGAGCTCGATGCACTCACTACGGTGCAAGTCATGGCAAGGCAAGCATACATCCATTAAGAAGGCACAAAATGCTAGCTAGACATGGCAAGAACAATGGCATAGCATGCACGGATCAACTACAATAGCATCGGCAAAATCGCAAACGAGTTGACGATCTGCCCAGATTTACCACGAAGCAAAAGTAGAGCTCGATTGACTCAAGCTAGGGTACTCCATATATGCAAACAAAGATATGGATGGATAGAGCATAACATGAATAACAAAAGTCCCTTACTGATCATCCTCAAAAGAGGCACGGATCACTAGGAAACAAGCTGAACATATGGCATCATGAACTAAATAATCCCAGACTTAGTGAAAACTACTAAGTCCCTGAAAACAGATTTACCAAGTGCCTCACTTTGCAAGCTTGCACAAGTCACCACACACATCCTAAAAATGCATGGGTTGCACCTCTGGAAAGAAGACAAAATGCTTAACAAATCATATGAAGGACTCACAGGCATAGCATGCACACAATAATCATGGCAAAAATGACAAAAGTCTAAGATGAACTAGCAGATCTGACAATTAACTCATGAAGCCTCCTTCTAGCAGCATTTCGGGCATCAAGATGAACTCAAATGCAAATGATGCAATGGAATGAAATGATGTACTCGTCGAGACGAACATTTTGATATACTATATGTCCAAATCGAAGCTACGGATGCGGAGATATCACCGGTCAAAGTATGCACAAAAATTAGGGTTCGGGAGCGAAAAGTCAACCGAGATATTTTGGATCTAGATCCAGATCGGGGTCTCGCGGGCACGGACTTCGAGGTTGACCGTGGGGCACTGTTCACGCCGGAGATCGGAAGCCGAGGTCGCCGGACTTGGAGCTTCACCGGATTCGGGCGGTGGAGCCGCCGGAGTGGAGCGGGAGGAGGACGGCGGGGCCGGCCGGAGTAGGGGAGGCGGGTCGCCGGACTTGCGGCAAACGGCGGTGAGGTGGCGTGGAGTGGCGGCGTGGCGGCGCTCGCGTCCGGTTAGGCGGCGGACATGTCCGTCGGTGGCGGGGGATTTTTAGGGTTTCGGGGAGAGGGAGAGATCCGAAATCGGGGGTGTCTATTTATAGGCATAAGTGGAGCTAGGAGAGTCCAAATGAGGTGCGGTTTTCGGCCACGCGATCGTGATCGAACGCTCTAGATGATGGAGCAAAGTTTGGTGGGTTTTGGGCCAAATTGGAGGGGTGTTGGGCTGCAACACACACGAGGCCTTTTCGGTCCCTCGGTTAACCGTTGGAGTATCAAACGAAGTCCAAATGGTACGAAACTTGACAGGCGGTCTACCGGTAGTAAACCAAGGCCGCTTGGCAAGTCTCGGTCCAATCCGTAAATGTTTAATCCCCACACACGAAAGAAAGCTAGAATTGACCACCGGAGGAGAACGAAGCGCCGAAATGCAAAACGGACAACGGGGAAAATGCTCGAATGCATGAGATGAACACGTATGTAAATGCAATGCACATGATGACATGATATGAGATGCATGAAAACGAAAACAACACACGGAGACAAAGACCCGAACCCGAGAAATAAATATAACTTAATGCCGGAAACGGCAAAAGTTGGAGTACAAATTGGGAAAGTTATATCTGGGGCGTTACAACACTCCACCACTACGAAAAGATCTCGTCCCGAGATCTAGGACTGAAAGAACTCCGGGTACTCAGAACGGAAGTGATCCTCGCGTTCCCAGGTAGCTTCACGGTCGGAATGGTGTGACCACTTGACTTTGAGAAATTTGATTGACTTGTTGCGAGTCCTGCGTTCAGTCTCTTCAAGGATTGCAACTGGGTGCTCACGATAGGAGAGATCTTCTTGGAGCTCAATGTCCTCGAAGTTGATGGTGCGATCAGGCGTCTTGAAGCACTTTCGAAGCTGAGAGACATGGAACACATCATGAACGTTTGCAAAGTTTGCCGGAAGCTCGAGTTGATAGGCGAGGTCGCCTCTCTTGCTGACAATCTTGAAAGGTCTGACGTATCTAGGGGCAAGCTTCCCTTTGATACCGAAGCGACGAGTCCCTTTCATAGGAGAGACACGGAGGTAAACATGATCTCCGATCTCGAAAGCCAAATCACGGTGCTTACTATCATAGTAGCACTTCTGGCGGGATTGGGCTGCTTTGAGGTTATCACGAATGACCTTGCACATTTCTTTTGCCTCTGTGATTAAGTCATTACCCAGCAGCTGACGTTCACCGGTTTCAGACCAGTTGAGAGGGGTACGGCACTTCCTACCATACAGAATTTCAAATGGGGCCTTGCCCGAACTTGCTAGAAAACTGTTGTTGTATGAGAATTCAGCATAAAGAAGACAATCCTCCCACTTCATGCCGAAGGAGATCACACAAGCCCTGAGCATATCTTCAAGAATCTGGTTGACATGTTCTACTTGACCGCTTGTTTGAGGATGGAAAGCAGTGCTGAAGCGGATGTTGGTGCCCATGGCCTTCTGAAAAGAATCCCAAAACTTGGAGGTAAAGATGCTGCCACGGTCTGAAGATATCACTTGAGGAATACCGTGCAGAGAGACAATTCGAGAGGTATAGAGTTCCGCCAATTGAGCTGCAGTGATTGACTCTTTGATAGGCAGAAAATGAGCCACTTTGGTGAGTTTGTCGATGACAACGAATATAGCATCATTGCCACGCTTGGACGTTGGAAACCCAGTCACGAAGTCCATTTCAATGTGATCAAACTTCCATTCTGGAATGGCAAGAGGTTGGAGGAGACCTGCTGGCCTTTGGTGTTCTGCCTTCACTCTTCTGCAGACATCACATTCATTCACGAATTGAGCGATCTCGCGCTTCATTCGAGTCCACCAATAAGCTTGCTTAAGGTCCTGATACATCTTCGTGCTCCCAGGGTGGATGGAGAGGAGAGAGTTGTGAGCCTCGTTCATGATCACTTTACGAAGTTCACCTTTGGGTACAACAATTCGATCCTCGAAGAAGAGAGTGTCCTTGTCATCAAGGCGGTAGCACTTGTACTTGGACTGACTCTTGGCAATCCCAATCTTCACCTTTTTCACCATAGCATCAAGAAGCTGGGCTTGGCGAATCTGGTCTTCCAAGGTAGGAGAGACTTGAGGGTTGGCGAGGAAACCTTGAGGAACAATTTGCAGATTAAGTTTGCGGAAAGCTTCACATAGCTCGGGTTGATAAGGCTTGAGAATCAGACTGTTACAATACTCTTTCCTGCTCAAAGCGTCAGCAATCACATTGGCCTTGCCTGGAGTATACTCGATACTCGGATTATACTCTTGAATCATTTCGACCCATCGAGTTTGCCTGAGGTTGAGATTAGGCTGAGTGAAGATGTACTTGAGACTTGTGATCAGTGAAAATATCCACTTTTCTTCCCAATAGAAGATGTCTCCAAGTCAACAAAGCATGCACAACTGCCGCCAACTCGAGATCATGAGTGGGGTAGTTCTTCTCATTAGGCTTCAACTGACGAGAGGTATAAGCAACAACTTTCTTCTCTTGCATCAATACTGCACTGAGACCTGGGAGAGAGGCATCACAAAAGACCTCGTATGGCTTGGATTCATCAGGTGGAGTCAGAACTGGAGCAGTGATCAATTTCTCTTTCAAAGTGTTGAAAGCAATATCACACTCCGGAGACCAAATGTACTTGACGTGCTTCTGAAGAAGATTTGAGAGAGGCTTCGCGATCTTAGAAAAGTTTTCAACGAATCTTCGGCAATAGCTTGCGAGACCGAGGAAGCTATGGAGTTGCTTCACGTTCTGAGGAGGTTCCCAATTAACAATTGCAGACACCTTCTCAGGATTCACGGCAATGCCCTTGACAGAGATGATATGACCAAGATAAAGAACCTCATCGAGCCAAAATTCACACTTGGAGAACTTGGCGTAGAACTGATGTTCCCTGAGCTTATCGAGTACCAAACGCAAGTGCTTGGCATGATCTTCCTTGTTCTTCGAGAAAACCAGAATGTCGTCGAGATAGACCAAAACGAAGTCATTGGTGTAGGGGTTGAAGATGAAGTTCATCATGCGA
Source organism: Triticum monococcum (assembly GCA_034509565.1). Classification (NCBI taxonomy): domain Eukaryota; kingdom Viridiplantae; phylum Streptophyta; class Magnoliopsida; order Poales; family Poaceae; genus Triticum; species Triticum monococcum. The sequence continues at coordinate 577,187,675 of CM067844.1, read as the reverse complement.
GAGAACGTCGGAGGAGCGTTGACGAGGCCAAAAGACATGACTGTGTATTCATATGACCCATAGCTTGTCCTGAAGGCCGTCTTGGGAATATCTTGCTCACGGATACGAATCTGATGATAACCCATACGGAGATCAAGCTTGGAGAATACTTTGGCACCTTTGAGTTGTTCAAACAACTCATTGATGTTGGGGAGTGGGTATTTGTTCTTGATGGTCTTCTTGTTTAATGGACGGTAATCAACACAAAGTCGGTCCGTTCCATCCTTCTTCTTCACAAAAAGAACACCACAACCCCACGGAGAAGAACTAGGCCAGATGAGACCCATTCTTTCTTGAATATCGAGTTGTTTCTTCAGCTCCTTCAACTCTTCAGGCCCGAGCTTGTAAGGGCGTTTGCACACAGGTTCCGTACCCGGCTCGAGATCAATGACAAATTCAACTGGCCGGTGCGGAGGCATTCCTGGGAGCTCTTCTGGGAAGACGTCTTGATACTCACAAACGACTGGAATCTGCGAAATAGCATCCAATTCACCCTTCTCATTGAGAGAAAACAACCGGATGGTATTATCCCGAGCAGCAAAGACAATTACATCCTCAGACGAATGAGTCAATTGAATCTGCCTGGCAGCACAATTGAGCTGAGCCTTGTGCTTAGAGAGCCAATCCATCCCGAGAATAAGATCGATATCCGAGTTACCAAGAACCATAGGAGAAGCCAGAAACTTGAAATCACCCATCATGATGGAAATATCCGGAATCTCGTGGTTGGCGAGCAAACATTTACCAGGAGAGACCACTGCTAACGGACTATGCATAGCTTGGGAAATCAACTCATGCTTAGATGCAAAAGGCTTCAAGATGAAACAATGTGATGCACCAGTATCAAAAAGTACTTTTGGGGGAACATCGTTAATAGGAAGGTTACCCATGATGACATCTGACGAATCCTCTGCCTGAGCTGCGTTCATCAAGTTGACCTTGGCGTGCTTGGGGTTATGCTTGACCATAGCTGTACTTGCCGATCTGACAGGAGGAGGAGGAGGAGGAAGACGCCTCTGGTTGAAACACTTGTTGGCATAGTGACCCTTCTGTTGGCACTTGTTGCACGTGACCTCTGAAAGCAGACGGTGGTACGGAGCACTCGATCTTGGAGCTTGAGACGAAGTCTTGTTCTGAAAGCCAGGGTTGGGTGGGTGGGAAGAACCATTGCCACCTTTGCTCTTCTGCTGATACGGCTGACGAAATGGAGGAGGAGGAAGCCAATACTTTTGTTGCTTGGTCACTTGAGTAGAGGAAGAAGGAGTAGTGTCTCTAACTCGCTTCTTGGAAGCATCACACTTCAACTGAGCGGCTTCTTGCTTCAGTGCCATGTTGTAGAACTCATCGTACCTCAACGGCTCAAAAAGGACAAGAGCGAGCTGAATTTCTTCTCTGAGACCACCCCTGAACTGATATATCATGCTCTTCTCATCAGGTACGTCCTGCTTGGCAAAGCGGGCGAGCTTCTGGAACAACTTGTTGTAATCATAGACAGACAAAGAGCCTTGCTTCAGATTGCGGAATTCCTCATGTTTACTTTCAGTCACACTCTGAGGGATGTGATGAGCTCTGAAATCTCGACGGAAATCATCCCAAGTGATCAAACGTCCACCTCTGGAATCCTTGTACTGCTGGAACCACTCTGCAGCCTGATCTTTGAGTTGGAAGGAAGCGAACTTGATGAAATCTTCAGGCCTGACGTTGCTGCATTCAAAATGCTTACCCAGGTCCACTAGCCAATCGTCAGCATCGGAAGCCTCAACACAATTGCTGAACGTCTTCGGCCCATTAGCAAGGAACTGGTTCAGTGTAGCAAAATGGTTCTGATTGTTGCCTTGATTCCCTTGACTGCCTTGATTGCGCTCTTGGAGGATTTGCATGATCAACTGTGTGTTTGCATTGGTTGCGGCCATCACAGCTTGCCAAGCCTCCGGAGGAGGTGGAGGTGGTGGCGGATTAGGATTCGGAGTCGTGCGCGTTGGAGGAGCCATCCTGAAGAGGTTGACCACCATTAGCACATAGATAGACAAATATTGAAGCTGAATCCAACGAAATGAAAATTGCAACATAAAGTCTTCACATCCGAACAAAATGAACGAATGCACTTCTCTTGAAGTGGTCACATATCCCTAAATTGCGAAGCCACGTAGAATTAGGTAGACGAAGTAAAACAACAAGGTACGGATCAAGAACGAATAATCGGTAAGAAACCCCAATCTCAAACCAATATCCGTGGAAGAATAACTAGAGCTACGAGAATTCCCACCTATGAAACTCCCGAAACTTTCCAGTTATGCAACCAGGTGTTGGGGATACAGGGGAAGCATAATATCTCACCCAAACTAGCAATACCTACATCCAGCTGTATCCATCCTTCAACACATAACCAAGAAACCTTCGGAAACCATCTACCTCAACCTTCGAAAAGCATCCGTTATACAAGTTATGGCGATACTCCCGAACTCCCACCCCAGTACTCGGTGGCGTCGAGGTTATCTCACCAACGAACTGCATAAAAGAGATTTTCGATGCCGGCGAACATATCTCAAGTATTCCAGAATTGCAAAGATAAAATTATGATGACAACACCTCAGAGCTCAACTCCCCGGGACACTTCCACTAAACCCCTGACAGGAGGCACCAAGACAATGTTCTCATCATAAGCCATCGGAACGATTCCAAGATACTCGCGTGATCCTAATTTTTTTTAGTGAAATTTGAGAAGAGAAGAGACAAAACTCTACGTCAAGATGCCTTACCAGAGTGATGAGGAGACTGGGAAGTAAAAAGAATTCCTAAACTCTCTGATATGTAATTCCTAAATGACTCAAAACATTTTTCTAGACACAACTCGGCTGCTAAAAACGATCAATCAGTGGGGGCTCCTAAGGTCGGGGAAGGCTCTAATTACCAACTTGTAACGCCCTTGATGCGGCTATAGCTCCCACGTGCCGAGGCACGACTTAGAGACATAACCGCATTGAAAGCAATGTCGCAAGTTAGGCAATCATCACAACATCCCATGTAAGTATATAGAATAAAAGGGGGGATACATAGTTGGCTTACACTCGCCATGTCACATCAAAGTACATAAATAACATACATCATTCAAACACTCATGGCCCTACTACGGCGCCAAAATAAAAGACAACCCAACAAGCGACATAGGTCCCGATCACCCCAGCTGGGCACCACTACTGATCATCAGGAAAAGACACATAGTAACGCTGAGAATCCTCGTCGTACTCCCACTTGAGCTCAAACGCGCCATCTGGAGCTGTATCATCTGTCCCTGCGTCTGGTGTAATAGTAATCTGTGAGCCACAGGGTCTCAGCAATCTCGCACCCTCGCAATCAAGACTATTTAAGCTTAATAGGTAGGATGGGGTAAATGTATGAGTGGAGCTGCAACAAGCGACTAGCATGTATGGTGGCTAACTTATTCGCAAAAGAGAGCGAGAAGAGAGAGCAAGGCGCGAGCGAGAAACTAGAGAGCAACCTGCGCAAACATAACTCCAACACCGTGTCCGCTTCCCGGACTCCGCCGAGAAGAGGCCATCACGGTAACACACTCAGTTGATTCATTTTAATTAATTAAGGTTCAAGTTATCTACAACCGGACATTAACAAATTCCCATCTGCCCATAACCGCGGGCACGGCTTTCGAAAGTTCAATCCCTGCAGGGGAGTCCCAACTTAGCCCATAACAAGCTCTCACGGTCAACGAAGGAATAGACCTCCACCCAAGACACACCGATCAGACTCGGTATCCCGGTACAACAAGACATTTCGATAGGTTAAAACAAGTCCAGCAACACCGCCCGAATGTGCCGACAAATCCCGATAGGAGCTGCACATATCTCTTTCTCAGGGCACACTCAGATTGTCCAAACTTCCCGTAGGCCAGCCCAGAGTTGCCCCTGGTAGCCACCGGCGGCTGACAGTATGGACCAACACTCAGAGGAGCACTGGCCCGGGGGGGTTTAAAATAAGATGACCCTCGGGCTCCAGAAACCCAAGGGAAAAAGAGGCTAGGTGGCAAATGGTAAAACCAATGTTGGGCATTTTTGGAAAAGCTTTAATCAAGGCGAACTATCAAGGGGTTCCCATTATCACCCAACCGCGTAAGGAACACAACAATCCGGGAACATAACACCGATATGACGGAAACTAGGGCGGCAAGAGTGGAACAAAACACTAGGCGAGAGGCCGAGCCTTCCACCCTTTACCAAGTATATAGATGCATTAAGATAACATGGCAATATAATGATATCCCAACAAGTAAATAAATGTTCCAACAAGGAACGGCTCCAATCTGCACCTGCAACTAACAATGCTATAAGAGGGGCTGAGCAAAGCGGTAACATAGCCAATCAACGGTTTGCTAGGACAATGGTGGGTTAGAGGCTGAACATGGCAATTGGAAGGCTGACAAGCAAGTGGTAGGCATCGTAGCATTGGCATAGCAAAAGAGCGAGCAAACTAGCATAGCAAAGATAGTAGTGATTTCGAGGGTATGATCATCTTGCCTGCACAATTGTCAGAGTTGACTGGATCCTCGAAAGCAAATTCAACGGGCTCCTCGTTAGCAAACTTGTCTCCCGGCTCTACCCAAACAAGACAAACAAGCAACAAGGATACAATCAACCACGTGCAAACTCAAACAATAAGATGCAATGATGGTATGCTATGCGGGATGCGATGCGGGATGCAAAATGCAAGATATGACAGGAAATGGATGAACCTGGCCTCAACTTGGAGAACCAAGTGTGCCCCTGGAAAGATGGGATGAAATCGCTTGAAAACGATATAAAGAACGCCGGAATCGGAGTTACGGTTTGAAAATGGCAAGCGATTTAAGAATGACACCGGTCTGCGATTTACAGCAAGTAGGCATCTAAATGCAATGAAATGAACATGCTACAACCACCAAACATGACAACAAAATACATGGCAGGGATGCCCACAAGATGCTTAACAAAACACTAGCACTGAGCCACGGCCAATTCATCCATTATGAGGTTCAAACAAGCATGGCAAAAACGTAAATGCATAACAGATTTCAGACTTAGTGAAATTAACACTAGTCTGGGATTCCAGATCACGAAGCTCTCTTCGGAGCAGCAAAACAACATGATACATGACCTGATTATGACAAGTAAGAACATGGCATGGAGCTACTCAACAAGCTTATCAAAAGTCCCAAAGTGACCTGGGGCCAAAAGGGATCACAAAATATACTAACAAGCACACGAACATAGCTCAAACACAATCAGTTTTCAGTCTTAGTGAAAACTGAGACATGCTGGAATTTAACTCACAAAGGCATGTAAACGAGCTCGATGCACTCACTACGGTGCAAGTCATGGCAAGGCAAGCATACATCCATTAAGAAGGCACAAAATGCTAGCTAGACATGGCAAGAACAATGACATAGCATGCACGGATCAACTACAATAGCATCGGCAAAATCGCAAACGAGTTGACGATCTGCCCAGATTTACCACGAAGCAAAAGTAGAGCTCGATTGACTCAAGCTAGGGTACTCCATATATGCAAACAAAGACATGGATGGATAGAGCATAACATGAATAACAAAAGTCCCTTACTGATCATCCTCAAAAGAGGCACGGATCACTAGGAAACAAGCTGAACATATGGCATCATGAACTAAATAATCTCAGACTTAGTGAAAACTACTAAGTCCCTGAAAACAGATTTACCAAGTGCCTCACTTTGCAAGCTTGCACAAGTCACCACACACATCCTAAAAATGCATGGGTTGCACCTCTGGAAAGAAGACAAAATGCTTAACAAATCATATGAAGGACTCGCAGGCATAGCATGCACACAATAATCATGGCAAAAATGACAAAAGTCTAAGATGAACTAGCAGATCTGACAATTAACTCACGAAGCCTCCTTCTAGCAGCATTTCGGGCATCAAGATGAACTCAAATGCAAATGATGCAATGGAATGAAATGATGTACTCGTCGAGATGAACATTTAGATATACTATATGTCCAAATCGGAGCTACGGATGCGGAGATATCACCGGTCAAAGTATGCACAAAAATTAGGGTTCGGGAGCGAAAAGTCAACCGAGATATTTTGGATCTAGATCCAGATCGGGATCTCACGGGCACGGACTTCGAGGTTGACCGCGGGGCACTGTTCACGCCGGAGATCGGAAGCCGAGGTCACCGGACTTGGAGCTTCGCCGGATCCGGGCGGTGGAGCCGCCGGAGTGGAGCGGGAGGAGGACGGCGGGGCCGGCCGGAGTAGGGGAGGCAGGTCGCCGGACTTGCAGCGAACGGCGGCGAGGTGGCGTGGAGTGGCGGCGCGGCGGCGCTCGCGACCGGTTAGGCGGCGGACATGTCCGTCGGTGGCGGGGGATTTTTAGGGTTTCGGGGAGAGGGAGAGATCCGAAATCGGGGGTGTCTATTTATAGGCATAAGTGGAGCTAGGAGAGTCCAAATGAGGTGCGGTTTTCGGCCACGCAATCGTGATCGAACGCTCTAGATGATGGAGCAAAGTTTGGTGGGTTTTGGGCCAAATTGGAGGGGTGTTGGGCTGCAACACACACGAGGCCTTTTCGGTCCCTCGGTTAACCGTTGGAGTATCAAACAAAGTCCAAATGGTACGAAACTTGACAGGCGGTCTACCGGTAGTAAACCAAGGCCGCTTGGCAAGTCTCGGTCCAATCCGGAAATGTTTAATCCCCATACACGAAAGAAAGCTAGAATTGACCACCGGAGGAGAACGAAGCGCCGGAATGCAAAACGAACAACAGGGAAAATGCTCGAATGCATGAGATGAACACGTATGTAAATGCAATGCACATGATGACATGATATGAGATGCATGAAAACAAAAACAACACACGGAGACAAAGACCCGAACCCGAGAAATAAATATAACTTAACGCCGGAAATGGCAAGAGTTGGAGTACAAATTGGGAAAGTTATATCTGGGGCGTTACAGTAGTTCAATACTTTCGTGGCAAAGGACAAGCCAAAACGGTCTCTTATAAGCAAAGCATTCTTGAGGGTACACGGGAATTTCATCTAGTCACTTTCATCATGTTGGTTTGATTCATGTTCGCTACCTTGATAATTTGATATGTGTGTGGTCCGGTACTTAGGTGTTGTTCTTACTTGAACAAACCTCCTACTTATGATTAACCCCCTCGCAAGCATCCGCAACTACGAGAAAAGTATTAAGATAAAATCTAACCATAGCATTAAACTTTTGGATCCAAATTAGTCCCTTACGAAGTAGCGCATAAACTAGGGTTTAAGCTTCTGTCACTCTATCAAACCATCATCTAATAACTGCTCCACAATGCATTTCCTTAGGCCCAAATATGGTGAAGTGCCACGTAGTCGATGTTCACATGACACCACTAAGGGAATCACAACATACATATCATCAAAATATCGAACACATATCAAGTTCACATAATTACTTGCAACATGACTTCTCCCGTGACCTCAAGAAAAAAGTAACTACTCAGAAATGATAATCATGCTCAAGATTAGTGGGGTATTAAATAGCATAATGGATCCGAACATATAATCTTCCACCAAATAAACCATATAGTAATCAACTACAAGATGTAATCAACACTACTAGTCACCCACAAGTACCAATCTGAGATTTCGGTACAAAGATTGAACACGAGAGATGAACTAGGGTTTGAGAGGAGATGGTGTTGTTGAAGATGTTGATGAAGATTTCCCTCCCAAAGATGAGAGGGTTGTTGGTGATGATGATGACGATGAATTCCCCCTCTGGGAGGGAAGTTCCCCCGGCGGAATCGCTCCGCCAGAGGGCAAAAGTGCTCCTGCCCAATTTCCACCTCGAGAATGCGACGCTCCGTCCCGAAAGTCCTGTTCTTATTTTTTCTAGGTCAAAATGACTTATATACCAGAAGATGGGCACCGAAGGTGGGCCGAGGAGCGCACCACCCACCAGGGCGCGCTGAGGGAGTCCTGGATTAAGGGGTCCTCGGGCGTCCGACTTGTGTGACATGGGCCGGACTATTGGGCCATGAAGATACAAGGTAGAAGACTTCCTCCCGTGTCCGGATGGGACTCTCCTTTGCGTGGAAGGCAAGCTAGGTGTCCCGATGTATTATTTCCTTTCTCTGTAACCGACTTTGTATAACCCTAGGTGAAGGAAATATGCCCTATAGGCAATAATAAAGTTATTATTTATTTCCTTATATCACGATAAATGTTTATTATTCATGCTAGAATTGTATTAACCGGAAACTTAGTACATGTGTGAATACATAGACAAACAGAGTGTCACTAGTTTGCCTCTACTTGACTAGCTCGTTGAATCAATGATGGTTATGTTTCCTAACCATAGACATGAGTTGTCATTTGATTAACAGGATCACATCATTAGAGAATGATGTGATTGACTTGACACATTCGTAAGCTTAGCACGATGATCGTTTAGTTTGTTGCTATTGCTTTCTCCATAACTTATACATGTTCCTATGACTATGAGATCATGCAACTCCCGAATACGGGAGGAACACTTTGTGTGCTACCAAACGTCACAACGTAACTGGGTGATTATAAAGGTGCTCTACAGGTGTCTCCAATGGTGTTTGTTGAGTTGGCATAGATCGAGATTAGGATTTGTCACTCCGAGTATCGGAGAGGTATCTCTGGGCCCTCTCGATAATGCACATCACTATAACCTTGAAGCATTGTGACTAATGAGCTAGTTGTGGGATGATGCATTACGGACTTAGTAAAGAGACTTGCTGGTAACGAGATTGAACTAGGCATTGAGATACCGACGATCGAATCTCGGGCAAGTAACATACCGATGACAAAGGGAACAACGTATGTTGTTATGCGGTTTGACCGATAAAGATCTTCATAGAATATGTAGGAACCAATATGAGCATCCAGGTTCCGCTATTGGTTATTGATCGGAAGTGAGTCTCGGTCATGTCTACATAGTTCTCGAACCCGTAGGGTCCGCACGCTTAACATTCGATGACGATCGATATTATGAGTTTATGTGTTTTGATGAACCAAAGGTTGTTCGGAGTTCCGGATGTGATCACGGGCATGACAAGGAGTCTCGAAATGGTTGAGAGATAAAGATTGATATATTGGAACCCTATATTTGGACACCAGAATGGTTCCGAGTGGTTCGGGCATTTTTTCGGAGTACCGGGATGTTACCGAAACCCCTCGGGAGAAGTTATGGGCCTTATGGGCCATAAGAAGGAAGCACACCAGCCCACAAGGAGCTGGTGCGCCCCCCTTGGGCAGGAGGCTGAATTGGAATAGGTTGGGGGGGGGATTTTCTTCTCTCCTACTCCTCCTTCCCTTCATCTCCGACTCCAACTAGGGAAGGGGGGGGGGATCCTACTCCCAGTGGGAGTAGGACTCCCCTAGGGCGCGCCATAGAGAGGGCCGGCCCCTCCCCTCCTCCACTCCTTTATAAACGGGGGAGGGGGGCACCCCATGGACACACAAGTTGATCATTGATCTCTTAGCCGTGTGCGGTGCCCCCTTCCACCATAGTCCACCTCGGTCTGTCATTTGATTAACGGGATCACATCATTAGAGAATGATGTGATTGACTTGACCCATCTGTAAGCTTAGCACAATGATCGCTTAGTTTTTTGTTATTGCTTTCTCCATAACTTATACATGTTCCTATGACTACGAGATCATGCAACTCCCGAATACCGAAGGAACACTTTGTGTGCTACCAAACGTCACAACGTAACTGGGTGATTATAAAGGTGCTCTACAGGTGTCTCTAATGGTGTTTGTTGAGTTGGCATAGATCGGGATTAGGATTTGTCACTTCGAGTATCGGAGAGGTATCTCTGGGCCCTCTCGATAATGCACATCACTATAAGCATTGCAAGCATTGTGACTAATGAGTTAGTTGCGGGATGATGCATTACGGAACGAGTAAAGAGACTTGCTGGTAATGAGATTGAACTAGGTATTGAGATACCGACGATTGAATCTCGGGCAAGTAACATACCGATGACAAAGGGAACAACATATGTTGTTACGCGGTTTGACCGATAAAGATCTTCGTAGAATATGTAGGAACCAATATGAGCATCCAGGTTACGCTATTGGTTATTGACCGGAAGTGAGTCTCGGTCATGTCTACATAGTTCTCGAACCCGTAGGGTCCGCACGCTTAACGTTCGGTGACGATCGATATTATGAGTTTATGTGTTTTGATGAACCGAAGGTTGTTCGGAGTCCCGAATGTGATCACGGGCATGACAAGGAGTCTCGAAATGGTTGAGACATAAAGATTGATATATTGGAAGCCTATATTTGGACATGGGAATGGTTCCGAGTGGTTCGGGCATTTTTTTTGGAGTACCGGGAGGTTACCGGAACCCCCCGTGAGAAGTTATGGGCCTTATGGGCCATAAGAAGGAAGCACACCAGCCCACAAGGGGCTAGTGCGCCCCCCTTGGGCAGGAGGCCGAATTGGAATAGGTTTGGGAGGGGGGGCTTTCCTTCTCTCCTACTCCTCCTTCCCTTCATCTCCTACTCCAACTAGGGAAGGGGGGAATCCTACTCCCGGTGGGAGTAGGACTTCCCTAGGGCGCGCCATAGAGAGGGCCGGCCCCTCCCCTCCTCCACTCCTTTATATACAGGGGAGGGGGACACCCCATGGACACACAGGTTGATCATTGATCTCTTAGCCGTGTGCGGTGCCCCCTTCCACCATAATCCACCTCGGTCATATCGTAGCGGTGCTTAGGCGAAGCCCCATTCCGGTAGCATCATCATCACCGTCATCACGCCTTCATGCTGACGAAGCTCTCCCTCGACACTCAGCTGGATTGTGAGTTCGTGGGACGTCACCAAGCCGAACATGTGCAGATCGCGGAGGTGCCGTACCTTCAGTGCTAGGATCGATCGATTGTGAAGACGCATGACTACATCAACCGCGTTGTCATAACGCTTCCGCTTACGGTCTACGAGGGTACATGGACAATACTCTTCCCGTTGCTATGCATCACCATGATCTTGCGTGTGCGTAGGAATTTTTTTGAAATTACTATGTTCCCCAACACTAGGCCCCTCTGGTGTCTATATAAATCGGAGGGTTTAGTCCTTAGGAACAATCACAATCATACATGCTAGACATCTAGGGTTTAGCCATTACGATCTTGTGGTAGATCAACTCTTGTAATCCTCATATTCACCAAGATCAATCAAGCAGGACATAGGGTATTACCTCCATCAAGAGGGCCTGAACCTAGGTAAAACATCGTGTCCCCTGTCTCCTTTACCATCGACCTTAGATGTACAGTTCGGGACCCCTACCCGAGATCCACTGGTTTTGACACCGATATTGGTGCTTCCATTGAGAGTTCCACTATGACGTCGAAGTTAGGGTTGATGGCTTGCCTTGTTATCAAAGACAGTATCACCTCCGGAGGAGCTCTGGCCTCAGGCCAAACCCTCCAGCTGGGCGGCTTTACCATGACCGCCCGTTCGGCCGTTAAGTCGATGATAACTTCTTGGGTCATCGAAAATCGCCTCCATGTTGACTCCGAATACTCCATACGGATGGATTCGGCGGAGTGTTAATCTTTAAATGAACTCCTGGATCGCATCGCCGCCATGGGGGTCGCTACTGACTATGATCAGATTGGGCTTAAACCCGATCAGAGAGAAATCAAATCTTTGCCAATCACCCATCATATAGCGGTCGTAGAAGAGCAAAACAACAATTCTTCCCCTATGCTGAAGACGAACTATGTTCGGATTTCTGAGCTCGAAGAGCCGGATACCCGTCGGCGGAACGACACACCCAGTCCCCCGAACTTGGGTTCAGGCGTTGGGCCCGGAAAAATCGTTCGACATCCCGGAGCCCGAACTAATGAGCTCGGAAGTTTTTCAGGCTCCGGACTCCAAATCGGGTCAGGGTTCGGATTTAAAACCACCTACCCACCACAAGCATTATTCGCCAAGCAATTCTGGCCCGCCGGATATATGCGACCTCATGTACGTACGACAGCAACCTCAGGAAACAGTCCATCACTTTTGGGCCAGATTCCTCCTTGTCAAAGACAAGATTAAGGACTGCCGCGACGAGGACGTGAAACGTATCTGTCGTATCTATAATTTTTGATTGTTCCATGCCAATATTCTACAACTTTTATATACTTTTGGCAACTTTTTATACTATTTTTGGGACTAACATATTGATCCAGTGCCCAGTGCCAATTCCTGTTTTTGCATGTTTTTTGTTTCGCAGAAAATCCATATCAAACAGAGTCCAAATGGCATAAAAACTGACGGAGATTTTTTTGGAATATATGTGATTTTTGGGAAGAAGAATCAACGCGAGACGATGCTCGAGGGGGCCACGAGGCAGGGGCGCACCCCGGGGGGTGAGGCGAGCCCTGGGCCCTCGTGGCCACCCCGTAAGGCGGTTGGTGCCCTTCTTTCTGTTGGGGAACGTAGTAATTTCAAAAAAATTCCTACGCACACGCAAGATCATGGTGATGCATAACAACGAGAGGGTAGAGTATTGTCCATGTACCCTCGTAGACTGAAAGCGGAAGCGTTAGCACAACGTGGTTGATGTAGTCGTACGTCTTCACGATCCGACCGATCCAAGTACTGAACGCACGGCACCTCCGAGTTCAGCACACGTTCAGCTCGATGATGTCCCGCGAACTCCGATCCAACGGAGCTTCATGGCATAGTTCCATTAGCACAACGGTGTGGTGACGGTGATGATGTTGCTACCGACGCAGGGCTTCGCCTAAGCATCGCTAAGATATGACCGAGGTAGAATATGGTGGAGGGGGGCACCGCACACGGCTAGAATAGATCAATAGATCAACTTGTGTCTAGAGGTGCCCCCTGCCCCCATATATAAAGGAGCAAGGGGGGAGAGGCGGCCGGCCAGGGATGGCGCGCCAAGGGGGGAGTCCTACTCCCACCGGTTTTACACGGAACACTTCCGATATCCAAATATAGGCTTCCAATATATCAATATTTATGTCTCGACCATTTCGAGACTCCTCGTCATGTCCCCGATCTCATCCGGGACTCCTAACTACCTTCGGTACATCAAATCACATAACTCATAATACAAATCGTCACCGAACGTTAAGCGTGCGGACCCGATGGGTTTGAGAACTATGTAGACATGACCGAGACACATCACCGGTCAATAACCAATAGCGGAACCTGGATGCTCATATTGGCTCCGACATATTCTACAAAGATCTTTATCGGTCAAACCGCATAACAACATACATTGTTCCCTTTGTCATCGGTATGTTACTTGCCCGAGATTCAATCGTCGTATCTCAATACCTAGTTCAATCTCATTACTGGCAAGTCTCTTTACTCGTTCCGTAATACATCATCCCGCAACTAACTCATTGGTTACAATGCTTGCAAGGCTTATAGTGATGTGTATTACCGAGTAGGCCCAGAGATACCTCTCCGACAATCGGAGTGACAAATCCAAATCTTGAAATACGCCAACTCAACAAGTACCTTCGGAGACACATGTAGAGCACCTTTATAATCACCCAATTACGTTTTGACGTTTGGTAGCACACAAAGTGTTCCTTCGGTAAACGGGAGTTGCATAATCTCATAGTCATAGGAACATGTATAAGTCATGAAGAAAGCAATAGCAACATACTAAACGATCAAGTGCTAAGCTAACGGAATGGGTCAAGTCAACCACATCATTCTCCTAATGATGTGATCCCATTTATCAAATGAAAACTCATGTCCATGGTTAGGAAACATAACCATCTTTGATCAACGAGCTAGTCAAGTAGAGGCATACTAGTGACACTTTGTTTGTCTATGTATTCACACATGTATTATGTTTTCGGTTAATTCAATTCTAGCATGAATAATAAACATTTATCATGATATAAGGAAATATAAATAACAACTTTATTATTGCCTCTAGGGCATATTTCCTTCACTTTGCCACAAGAAAGCCAATATCCGGATACAAATCGTGTTAAAATTTCAGCCCAATCGGAGTTACGGATCTCCGGGAATATAAGAAATGGTGAAATGCCAGAATCTGAAACACAGAAACAGAGAGAGACAGAGAGATCGATCTAATCTCGGAGGGGCTCTTGCCCCTCCGCCTCCATGGAGGCCTTGGACTAGAGGGGAAACCCTTCTCCCATCTAGGGAGAAGGTCAAGGAAGAATAAGAAGAAGAAGAAGATGAAGGAAATATGCCCTAGAGGCAATAATAAAGTTATTATTTATTTCCTTATATCATGATAAAAGTTTATTATTCATGCTAGAATTGTATTAACCAAAAACATAATACATGTGTGAATACATAGACAAACTAAGTGTCACTAGTATGCCTCTACTTGACTAGCTAGTTAATCAAAGATGGTTATGTTTCCTAACCATGGACAAAGAGTTGTCATTTGATTAAGCGAGATCACATCATTAGTTGAATGATCTGATTGACATGACCCATTCCATTAGCTTAGCACCCGATCGTTTAGTATGTTGCTATTGCTTTCTTCATGACTTATACATGTTCCTATGACTATGAGATTATGTAACTCCCGTGTGCCGGAGGAACACTTTGTGTGCTACCAAACGTCACAACGTAACTGGGTGATTATAAAGGTGCTCTACAGGTGTCTCCAAAGGTACATGTTGGGTTGACGTATTTCGAGATTAGGATTTGTCACTCCGATCGTCGGAGAGGTATCTCTGGGCCCTCTCGGTAATGCACATCACTTAAGCCTTGCAAGCAATGCAACTAATGAGTTAGTTGCGAGATGATGTATTACGGAACAAGTAAAGAGACTTGCCGGTAACGAGATTGCACTAGGTATTGGATACCGATGATCGAATCTCGGGCAAGTAACATACCGATGACAAAGGGAACAACGTATGTTGTTATGCGGTCTGACCGATAAAGATCTTCGTAGAATATGTAGGATCCAATATGGGCATCCAGGTCCCGCTATTGGTTATTGATCGGAGACATGTCTCGGTCATGTCTACATTGTTCTCGGACCCGTAGGGTCCGCACGCTTAAGGTTTCGATGACAGTTATATTATGAGTTTATACGTTTTGATGTACCGAAGGTTGTTCGGAGTCCCGGATGTGATCACGGACATGACGAGGAGTCTCGAAATGGTCGAGACATAAAGATTGATATATTGGAAGCCTATGTTTGGATATCGGAAGTGTTCCGGGTGAAATCGGGATTTTACCGGAGTACCGGGAGGTTACCGGAACCCCCCGGGAGCTATATGGGCCTTAGTGGGCCTTAGTGGAAAAGAGAAGAGGCAGACGGAGATGGGCCGCGCGCCCCTCCCCTCCCTTGGTCCGAATAGGACAATGAGAGGGGGCCGGCCCCCCTTTCTCTTTCCCCCCTCCGCGAATCCTATTCCAACTAGGATTGGGGGGGGGATCCTACTCCCAGAGGGAGTAGGACTCCTCCTAGCGCGCCTCTCCTAGGCCGGCCGCACACCCCCTCTTGAGCCTTTATATACGGAGGCAGGGGCACCCCAGAGGAACACAAGTTGATCCACGTGATCATATTCTTAGCCGTGTGCGGCACCCCCTGCCACCATAGTCCTCGATAATATTGTAGCGGTGCTTAGGCGAAGCCCTGCGACAGTAGTACATCAAGATCGTCAGCACGCCATCGTGTTGACGGAACTCTTCCCCGACACTTTGCTGGATCGGAGTCCAGGGATCGTCATCGAGCTGAATGTGTGCTAGAACTCGGAGGTGCCGTAGTTTCGGTGCTTGATCGGTCGGGCCGTGGAGACGTACGACTACATCAACCAAACGCTTCCGCTGTCGATCTACAAGGGTACGTAGATCACACTCTCCACTCTCGTTGCTATGCATCACCATGATCTTGCGTGTGCGTAGGAATTTTTTTGAAATTACTATGTTCCCCAACAGTGGCATCCGAGCCTAGGTTTTATGTGTTGATGTTATATGCACGAGTAGAACACAAGTGAGTTGTTGGCGATATAAGTCATACTGCTTACCAGCATGTCATACTTTGGTTCGGCGGTATTGTTGGATGAAGCGGCCCGGACCGACATTACGCGTACGCTTACGCAAGACCGGTTCTCCCAACGTGCTTTGCACATAGGTGGCTTGCGGGTGACAGTTTCTCCAACTTTAGTTGAACCGAGTGTGGCTACGCCCGGTCCTTGCGAAGGTTAAAACAACACCAACTTGACAAACTATCGTTGTGGTTTTGATGCGTAGGTAAGATTGGTTCTTGCTTGAGCCCGTAGCAGCCACGTAAAACTTGCAACAACAAAGTAGAGGACGTCTAACTTGTTTTTGCAGGGCATGTTGTGATGTGATATGGTCAAGACATGATGCTAAATTTTATTGTATGAGATGATCATGTTTTTTAACCGAGTTATCGGCAACTGGCAGGAGCCATATGGTTGTCGCTTTATTGTATGCAATGCAATCGCGCTGTAATGCTTTACTTTATCACTAAGCGGTAGTGTAGGATCGAAAGTATGTCTAGAGGGGGGGGGGTGATTAGACTACTTGACCAACTAAAAGCTTAGCCTTTTCCCAATTTTAGTTCTTGGCAGATTTTAGCTATCTTAGAGCAAGTCAAGCAATCATCACACAATTCAAGCAAGCATGCAACGAGTTTATTGGCAGCGGAAAGTAAAGCATGCAACTTGCAAGAATGTAAAGGGAAGGGTTTGGAGGATTCAAACGCAATTGGAGACGCGGATGTTTTCCCGTGGTTCGGATAGGTGGTGCTATCCTACATCCACGTTGATGGAGACTTCAACCCACGGAGGGTAATGGTTGCGCGAGTCCATAGAGGGCTCCACCCACGAAGGGTCCACGAAGAAGCAACCTTGTCTATTCCACCATGGCCATCGCCCACGAAGGACTTGCCTCACTAGCGGTAGATCTTCACGAAGTAGGCGATCTCCTTGCCCTTACAAACTCCTTGGTTCAACTCCACAATCTTGTCGGAGGCTCCCAAGTGACACCTAGCCAATCTAGGAGACACCACTCTCCAAGAAGTAACAAATGGTGTGTTGATGATGAACTCCTTGCTCTTGTGCTTCAAATGATAGTCTCCCCAACACTCAACTCTCTCTCATAGGATTTGGATATGATGGAAAGAAGATTTGAGTGGAAAGCAACTTGGGGAAGGCTAGAGATCAAGATTCACATGGTAGGAATGGAATATCTTGGTCTCAACACATGAGTAGGTGGTTCTTTCTCAAAACATATGAGTAGGAATGGTGTATGTGTTCTGATGGCTCTCTCTTCGAATGAAGAGGAGGTGGAGGGGTATTTATAGCCTCCACACAAAATCCAACCGTTACACACAATCTACCAATCTCGGTGGGACCGAATCAGAAAACTCGGTCTGACCGAAATAGTAAACCTAGTGACCGTTAGGAATTTCGGTGGGATTGAGATGCAACTCGGTAGGACCGATTCGGTTAGGGTTTGGGCATAACGTAATCTCGGTGAGACCGATCACACAAACTCGGTGAGACCGAGTTTGGCAATTGGCTAACCAGAGAGTTGGTCAGGCAAACTCGGTGGGACCGACTTGCTCTTTCGGTGAGACTGAAAAGTTACAAGAAGGAAACAGAGAGTTTGCATTGCATTCTCGGTGGGACCGATTCGCTCTTTCGGTGAGACCGAAAAGTTACGAAAGGGAAACAGAGAGTTTGCAACCCCATCTCGGTGTGACCGAGATCCTTATCGGTAGGACCGAATTGCTAGGGTTTGGCAGTGGCAAATGACAAGTGAAACTCGGTGGCGCCGGATTGACAGAATCGGTATGACCGAGTTTGGCTTAGGGTTTAGGTCATTTGTGGATATGGAAAGGTGGTTGAGGATTTTGGAGCATATCACTAAGCACATAAAGCAAGAGGCTCATTAAGCAACACCTCATCCCTCCTTGATAGTATTGGCTTTTCCTAAAGACTCAATGTGATCTTGGATCACTAAAATATAAAATGAAGAGTCTTGAACTTTTGAGCTTGAGCCAATTCTTTGTCCTTAGCATTTTGAGGGTTCCACTTTCACATCCATGCCATGCCAATCATTGAGCTTTCCTGAAATAATCATCTTGGAATAGCATTAGCTCAATGAGCTATATGTTGTTATGAATTACCAAAACCACCTAGGGATAGTTGCACTTTCAATCTCCCCCTTTTTGGTAATTGATGACAACATATAGATCAAAGCTTCGGCAAATAATAATAATCATGAAATACATCGTCGCTTTGAGAAGTATGTGATAAGTAAGAGCTCCCCCTAAATTTGTGCATATTTTAAAATTTGCTTTGGACTGCAAATGCACAAGGAGTTAGAATCATGGGTTACTCTTCCATGTCACATACATCTTGGTGGAGCGCTAAAAAAAATTGATAAGATTGAAATACATGCACTCATCACCAAGAATAGTGAATGATCATAGACAATAGATAGAATGACAACATTTAGCAAGCATTAAGCAACCATTAAGTGTAGCTTATGATCAAACACTTGATCATCGATGTCTCACGAATAATGACATAGTATCGCACACGCAAGCAAACAAAGTTCGAAAAACCACCAAATAAAAACAAGAGAATAAAAGCAACACTCTCTCTTGAAGCCTATGATCTATACATTTTCTCCCCCTTTGGCAACAAGTTACCAAAAAGTTCCTAGAAAATGCATAGTGCTAAGTCGATGCTCAGGCTTGATCTTCAGGTGGTGGTGGAGTCCGGAGCACTCCAAGGACGAAGCCTTCGGTAGAAGTGGTCGGAGTCGAGGCTGAAGTGGATGCTGGAGCTGGTGGAACTGAGGCTGTGGCTGGCGCAGACGTTGTGGCTCTGGTGTCAGCAACTGGCAGTGTAGACGACCTCGGACCTCGTGGCACCCTCGCAAAAGCATCAGTCGTGGTCCCGCCTCTCCTCTCATTCATATCCTCCTGAAGCTGCTCCACGGCGGTCTGTATCTCTGTCACCTTGATGTCCATGTCATAGAACCTCTGTTCCATGATCCTCTCTAGGCTCGCCTGGTTCTGAGTCAGGGTAGCTATACTCTGCTCAATCCGCAGGGTGGACGCTATCAGGTAACCGAGCTGCTCTTGTTTGGTCTTCAAGAAGTAATCAGATGCCTCCGCTTGAGTAGGCATCCTGGCAGCTTTCTCCTTCTGAGCATGTGCATGGGCAGAGGAGGGTTCATTCTCAGTCATAACCACTTGATTATCCTCAAAATCTGGACAGATGGGCAGGTGTTCCTTATCCAATAAATACACGCGCGTGCCCATCTTGGAGTTGATGAGCTCCTGAATCTGTGGGGCATACCCACAACTCCTCTTCTGGTCTGCAGCTGTCCTCTTGATTGTTTCCACAATGAGACTCATGACCTTGAATTTCTGAGGCACGTCAAAGACATGAAGCAAGTTGATCGCGTGACCTCTGATCATCTTGTGACCTCCAGATTTGGGCAGAAGGGTGTGCCTAAGGATCCAGTTGATCGTAGGCAATCCTGAGAGCAGATAGTGCACTGAGCCAAACTTGAACGTGTCGAGCGCTTCATTCAGGATTTCCTTGTACATGTTGGACATGGAGTTGTGATCCATCTTTTTCTTGGCATAAATGTCCAAGTCATCAGCTTGCTCCTCTGGGGCATTGATCAACTTCGCACATTCTTCAACAATGGATTGGTACCTTGTACCCTCTGACATCCATGTGATCCTGCCATCCGGATAAAAGTGTGCTGTGGAGTAGAATTGCATGATCAGCTCCTCGTTCCACTTTGTGAGCTTCTGCCCAACAAAGTCTGCAACTCCACACGCACTAAAGCTGTCAAATACACTGGGGTAGTATTCTTCATTGTCCTTGATGTAGGTCCAGTCGACCCATCTCATGTCACAAACGATTGGCTTCTTGTCAAGCAAAACCGTCTCATAGAAATCTTACCGCTCCTTGGTATGAAATCTGTAATCCACGGCAGTCCTTCTCCTAGAAGCATACGGATCTGCTTCTCTCCATTTCCTTAGCCCTGAATCTCTCTTGAGCTTCATATCCTCAGCCACAGGATGAGCATCGTTGTGGTCTGGGATCTTGGGCTTGAGCTTCCTAAGGACACTCTCTTCCTCTTCTTCGATAGCTTTAGGCACTGGGGCCTTGTTCTTTTCCGCAGCTGGGATGCTTCGTGTGTTTCTCTTTGGTGCACTCTTAGGCTTAGATGCAACCTTAGGTGCTTCCTTGGGCTTGGATGCAGCTGTTCCTGACCTTATAGCATCTCCCATGAGTTTGGCTGCCTTGGGTGCTGGTGCAGCAACCTCTTCTTCTTCTTCCTCCTCATCTACCATGATGGAGGCCTTCCCAAGCACTCTGGCTACAGTCTTCTTCACCCTCTCTTTCCTCTTCTTGCCCTCAGCAGCAATGGGCTCAATGGGAGCAGGCTTCACAGTTGAAGCCCTAGCCTTTGACATGGGCTACCTGCCTGCTGGCCTTTTGATTTTCAGGCCTGGCTTTGTGCCTGCTGCTGGCTCAGCTCTCTTTGATGTGGCCTCTCCATCTGCTGCATAGTCTTCATCCTCAGAATCATACGTTCTCTTCTTCCTTTGACGTGTGGCAGCCTTAGGCAGATTGCTGGGGGTGCTCCTGCTGCCATCATCAGAAGAACTTGAGGGGCTAGTGCCCTCACTCATCACAACTTGCTGCTCAGACACATTCTGGCTGTCACTTTGATCAGACATGTTGCAAACTGACTGCTGACCCTGTGAATAGATTATGGATAAGATAGAGTGGATGAGCATCACAAAAAGCAGAGATATTTGCAAAAGATTAATTCAAAAACTTAGTTTTAGTTTTCCACAGAAAGCATCTCGGATCTACCAATTTTCAAACTCGGTGACACCGAAGCAGTTTTGGCACCAGAACTGGTGAACTCGGTCAGACCGAGTCACAGTTTGGTGGCACCGAGACTGCTAGGGTTTCACAGAATTCCAAAATCGGTCGCACCGATAAGTTATTCTCGGTCAGACCGAGTTTCACTTGTGCAATGGCAAAAGCCAGATCGGTGGGTCCGAGATGGTTTCGGCGGAAACCTAACCCTAAAATTTTCGAATTAAACCTAATCTACGAGTTCATTGACTGGATAGGAGTGTTTCAATCATGGCAAGAATCATGATGATCACAATGTGCTAGGAATCGGAGTGGAGAATAGCACAAAGATCGAGTCCATACCCTAGTTCGGCGTAGACTCGCTACGGCGGCAACGGCGGGGCAGAATTCCATTGACGGCGGCGGAGACCAGCGACTGGAGGCTGCTGGCGGCGAGAAGACGATCCGGAGACCACAAAGGCAGAGCAGGCTATCGCGCGGGCGAAGAGGTTTCGGAGAAATTTCCAAAATTTTACCCGTCACTATATATAGCCCGACCCTATCGGTGTGACCGAGTGGAACAACTCGGTGGCACCGAGATGCAAAACTATGTGCAGTTATTGCAACTCGGTGTGACCGAAAAGTTCAAATCGGTTGCACCGAGATTGAAAACCTAGATCAACTTAAGGAACTCGGTAGGACCGAAAATGGAGTATCGGTCAGACCGAGATTCATAAAGAGGTTTTGGAATTTTAAGTCTATGACGAATCGGGGACTCCGAGCGCTCCTCACACAGAGTGGTTTGAATCTGACTTGATCAAGTTTTGTGATGCAGCATGAATAGAGTTTGAGACGAGAAAAGCATAGATAGCTAGAGGAGGTTCTTAGGCATTCTTGTCCATCCACTTGGCAAAATAAGAAAGCCAAACAATCAAAACAACAAGTGGATGTCCTCAAATGAGTAAAATATGCAACCAACATGCTCACACAATAAGATGGCAAATGAAATATGTGGCAAAGCATGCACAACCAATTCTAGCATCTATCAAGCAATTTGCGATGACTAGGTCATCTATATATGAGTATATTGACTTAGGAGTCAAGTGAGAACACTTGATCATAGGTCATACTCATCGTTTAAGCTCAAGTGGGGTTACCACTTTTACATAAAGCATTGTTGTATTCACATCTTTAGAGTTGCTTTAGCTCAAGTCTTAGAGTAAAGCTCCCCCTAGATGTGATATCCCCCCTAAGAGGGATGAACTAACCTTGGGTTTTGTCGATGATGACTTCATGTAGATGTTGAAGATGTGGATGCTCAATGTTGATGTAGATCACTTGGAGCTATCCATTTGAGTGAATTGCACTTTCAATACCTACATGGGTTAGTCCCACAAGGAACAAACAAGGATATCCATAGACATAGAGTGATGCTCACACAAGATGACATCCATGAAAACTTTAGGTTACCTTGTCCCTTGTCTTACCAACAAGAGGGTTTGTGACTCCTTGAACTAGTGCATGATGTGGAAGTTGATTGCACTTGTTCTTGCCAAAATGATGAGAATGAAATATGTTGGCGGAGTCACCCTCGAGAACTCTCTAGTTCTTCTTCTTTTGGATCCACACCATCTTGATGGGAATCCTTGGAGTTGTAGTCGTACTTGATGAAGTGGAACTTGATGTGGTCTTGGGAATCCACTTGACTAAGGTCTTAGGAGCTTCTTCAAATGCACCAATCTCCTCTTGAAGCTTGTCCTTGCCTTTTTGCTTGTAGTCTTGTGGTGGAAGATCATCTTGAGCTTGTGTCCCCTTGAAAGAAGTGTCATACTTCTCTTGTCGAGGAACAAACTTTGTCTTGGGGTATTGATCTTCTTCCCATTCAACTCCATTGGCATTGAACTTTCGTTCAAAACCAACACCTTGATTCTTCCAGTGCATTCCTTGCTTGCGCACAATTTCCTCGAATTGCTTACTTCCGGCAAGGCTCTTGTAAACACCTTTCTCTATAATTCCCTTCAATAAGCTATTTTCTTGCTCAAGTGTAACTTGGCTAAGAGAATCATTAGTGGAATCAAGAGAACTAATAGAAGCAACAATATTGGATTTAGCATGATCATTGTTACTACTAGAGGAAGAATCTTTCTTATTCTTGTTACTAGTCTTGACTTGAGGCATGTAGGTGGATAAAAGTAAATGCTTGGCAATGTGAGAAGAACTTTTCTTGCGGAGATCATCATCGATTGCTTTTAAGAACTCATGCTCTTGCTCAAGATTGAGCTTTTCAAAGCGTAATTTCTCATGAGCTCTTAAAAGTTCTTGATGATCTTCGAAGATAGTTTCATGGGCTAACTTAAGAGTGTTTAGTTCTTTAGTTAGAGCCTCAATCTTCTCCTTATCATTGTCATTAGTTTTAGCATGATTAATTGATATTTCACCATAATATTCTTCACTAGAGTGGTCAACAAGCAAATCATCATCACCTAACAAGTCATCTTCATCACTATTAAAGTCAACATACTCGGGGTGTGTTACCTTAGGACCTTTGGCCATGAAGCATCTTCCAATTCCTTCATTTGGTGAGTCAAATATGTCGTAGGAGTTGGTTGACACAAGTGCTAGACCGGCAACACCTTCATCTTGAGTATCTTCGGAGTCGGAGTGATAACTTCTCTCGGAGTGGCTGTCGGAGTCGGAGCCGGATACCCATTCACCAACATGAGCTTAATGTCTTTGTTTTGTATAGCTCCTTGATGATTTTTCCTTCCTTTCCGAATCCTTGCTTCTCCGTGAGTATCTTCGTTCATAACGATCATCTCTACTCCTTCTCTCTCTTGGTGGAGATTCTTTGCTTCTTCTTTTTGGAGAATCTTCTCTTCTTTTGTAGGGAGCCGTACACTCATTGGAATAGTGTCCGGGTCTTCCACAATTATAGCAGTTTCGCTCTCGACTAGAAGATCTTTTGTCATTGTAGGACCTTGACTTGAAGCTTCTATCTTTGTTTCTACTCTTGTAGAACTTGTTGAAGTTCTTCACCATTAAGCTCAATTCTTCATTGAAGTTTTGTTTCTCACTTGATGATGTGGGGACTTCACATGACGCTTTGTAGGCACCACTTGATTTATTGTGAAGTTCCTCTTTATCCTTGAGTGACATCTCATGAGCAACAATCCTTCCAATTACTTCCGTTGGCTTGAGATCTTTGTAGTTGGGCATCATTTGGATTAATGTGCACACGGTATCATATTTCCCATCCAAGGCTCTTAGGATCTTCTTGATGATGAATCTATCGACCATCTCTTCACTTCCTAAGCCGGCAATCTCATTTGTGATGAGAGCAAGCCTAGAGTACATTTCAGCGACACCTTCACCATCCTTCATCTTGAACTTGTCAAGTTGACTTTGGAGCACATCCAACTTGGATTCCTTGACGGAGTCGGTACCTTCGTGCATATCAATCAAAGTATCCCAAATTTCCTTTGCATTCTCAAGGCGGCTGATTTTGTTGAATTCTTCGGGCCACAATCCGTTGAAGAGAATATCACAAGCTTGAGCATTGTATTGCAACATCTTCAACTCATCCGCGGTAGCTTCACGGTCTGGTTCTCTCCCATCAAGGAACTCACCTTGCAAACCAACACAAACAATAGCCCATACGGCGGGGTTATGTCCAAGAATATGCATTTTCATTTTATGCTTCCAACTAGCAAAATTAGTGCCATCAAAGTAAGGACCTCTACGGTGATAATTTCCCTCGCTAGACGCCATACTCTCCTAGGTTGTGAAACCAAGGCTATGACCACCAAAAGTTATGGAGATAAAGCCAAATGGAGACCAAAGCTCTGATACCACTTGTAGGATCGAAAGTATGTCTAGAGGGGGGGGGGGGTGATTAGACTACTTGACCAACTAAAAGCTTAGCCTTTTCCCAATTTTAGTTCTTGGCAGATTTTAGCTATCTTAGAGCAAGTCAAGCAATCATCACACAATTCAAGCAAGCATGCAAAGAGTTTATTGGCAGCGGAAAGTAAAGCATGCAACTTGCAAGAATGTAAAGGGAAGGGTTTGGAGGATTCAAACACAATTGGAGACACGGATGTTTTCCCGTGGTTCGGATAGGTGGTGCTGTCCTACATCCATGTTGATGGAGACTTCAACCCACGGAGGGTAACGGTTGCGCGAGTCCACGGAGGGCTCCACCCACGAAGGGTCCACGAAGAAGCAACCTTGTCTATTCCACCATGGCCATCGCCCACGAAGGACTTGCCTCACTAGCGGTAGATCTTCACGAAGTAGGCGATCTCCTTGCCCTTACAAACTCCTTGGTTCAACTCCACAATCTTGTCGGAGGCTCCCAAGTGACACCTAGCCAATCTAGGAGACACCACTCTCCAAGAAGTAACAAATGGTGTGTTGATGATGAACTCCTTGCTCTTGTGCTTCAAATGATAGTCTCCCCAACACTCAACTCTCTCTCATAGGATTTGGATATGATGGAAAGAAGATTTGAGTGGAAAGCAACTTGGGGAAGGCTAGAGATCAAGATTCACATGGTAGGAATGGAATATCTTGGTCTCAACACATGAGTAGGTGGTTCTTTCTCAGAACATATGAGTAGGAATGGTGTATGTGTTCTGATGGCTCTCTCTTCGAGTGAAGAGGAGGTGGAGGGGTATTTATAGCCTCCACACAAAATCCAACCGTTACACACAATCTACCAATCTCGGTGGGACCGAATCAGAAAACTCGGTCTGACCGAAATAGTAAACCTAGTGACCGTTAGGAATTTCGGTGGGACTGAGATGCAACTCGGTAGGACCGACTCGGTTAGGGTTTGGGCATAATGTAATCTCGGTGAGACCGATCGCACAAACTCGGTGAGACCGAGTTCGGCAATTGGCCAACCAGAGAGTTGGTCAGGCAAACTCGGTGGGACCGACTTGCTCTTTCGGTGAGACCGAAAAGTTACAAGAAGGAAACAGAGAGTTTGCATTGCATTCTCGGTGGGACTGATTCACTCTTTCGGTGAGACCAAAAAGTTACGAAAGGGAAACAGAGAGTTTGCAACCCCATCTCGGTGTGACCGAGATCCTTATCGGTAGGACCGAATTGCTAGGGTTTGGCAGTGGCAAATGACAAGTGAAACTCGGTGGCGCCGGATTGACAGAATCGGTATGACCGAGTTTGGCTTAGGGTTTAGGTCATTTGTGGATATGGAAAGGTGGTTGAGGATTTTGGAGCATATCACTAAGCACATAAAGCAAGAGGCTCATTAAGCAACACCTCATCCCTCCTTGATAGTATTGGCTTTTCCTAAAGACTCAATGTGATCTTGGATCACTAAAATATAAAATGAAGAGTCTTGAACTTTTGAGCTTGAGCCAATTCTTTGTCCTTAGCATTTTGAGGGTTCCACTTTCACATCCATGCCATGCCAATCATTGAGCTTTCCTAAAATAATCATCTTGGAATAGCATTAGCTCAATGAGCTATATGTTGTTATGAATTACCAAAACCACCTAGGGATAGTTGCACTTTCAGGTAGCGATAGTCGTGGAAGCATAAGATTGGCGAGACGACAACGATGCTACGATGGAGATCAAGGTGTCGCGCTGGTGACGATGGTGATCATGACGGTGCTTCTGAGATGGAGATCACAAGCACAAGATGATGATGGCCATATCATATCACTTATATTGATTGCATGTGATGTTTATCTTTTATGCATCTTATCTTGCTTTGATTGACGGTAGCATTATAAGATGATCTCTCACTAAATTATCAAGATAAAAGTGTTCTCCCTGAGTATGCACCGTTGCCAAAGTTCGTCGTGCCCAGACACCACGTGATGATCGGGTGTGATAAGCTCTACGTCCATCTACAACGGGTGCAAGCCAGTTTTTGCACACGCAGAATACTCAGGTTAAACTTGACGAGCCTAGCATATGCAGATATGGCCTCGGAACACTGAGATCGAAAGATCGAGCGTGAGTCATATAGTAGATATGATCAACATAGTGATGTTCACCATTGAAAACTACTCCATTTCACGTGATGATCGGTTATGGTTTAGTTGATTTGGATCACGTGATCACTTAGAGGATTAGAGGGATGTCTATCTAAGTGGGAGTTCTTAAAGTAATATGATTAATTGAACTTAAATTTATCATGAACTTAGTACCTGATAGTATCTTACTTATGTATGTTTGATTGTAGATAGATGGCCCGTGCTGTTGTTCCGTTGAATTTTAATGCGTTCCTTGAGAAAGCAAAGTTGAAAGATGATGGTAGCAATTACACGGACTGGGTCCGTAACTTGAGGATTATCCTCATTGCTACACAGAAGAATTACGTCCTGGAAGCACCGCTGGGTGCCAGGCCTGCTGCTGGAGCAACACCAGATGTTATGAACGTCTGGCAGAGCAAAGCTGATGACTACTCGATAGTTCAGTGTGCCATGCTTTACGGCTTAGAATCGGGACTTCAACGACGTTTTGAATGTCATGGAGCATATGAGATGTTCCAAGAGTTGAAGTTAATATTTCAAGCAAATGCCCGGATTGAGAGATATGAAGTCTCCAATAAGTTCTATAGCTGCAAGATGGAGGAGAACAGTTCTGTCAGTGAGCATATACTCAAAATGTCTGGGTATAATAATTACTTGATTCAGATGGGAGTTAATCTTCCAGATGATTGCGTCATTGACAGAATTCTCCAATCACTGCCACCAAGCTACAGCAGCTTCATGATGAACTATAATATGCAAGGGATGAATAAGACTATTCCTGAGCTCTTCGCAATGCTAAAAGCTGCGGAGGTAGAAATCAAAAAGGAGCATCAAGTGTTGATGGTCAACAAGACCACTAGTTTCAAGAAAAAGGGCAAAGGGAAGAAGAAGGGGAACTTCAAGAAGAACAACAAGCAAGTTGCTGCTCAAGAGAAGAAACCCAAGTCTGGACCTAAGCCTGAAACTGTGTGCTTCTACTGCAAGCAGACTGGTCACTGGAAGCGGAACTGCCCCAAGTATTTGGCGGATAAGAAGGATGGCAAGGTGAACAAAGGTATATGTGATATACATGTTATTGATGTGTACCTTACTAGAGCTCGCAGTAGCACCTGGGTATTTGATACTGGTTTTGTTGCTAATATTTGCAACTCGAAACAGGGACTATGGATTAAGCGAACACTGGCAAAGGACGAGGTGACGATGCGCGTGGGAAACGGTTGCAAAGTCGATGTGATCGCTTTCGGCACGCTACCTCTACATCTACCTTCGGGATTAGTATTAGACCTAAATAATTGTTATTTGGTGCCAGCGTTGAGCATGAACATTATATCTAGATCTTGTTTAATGCGAGACGGTTATTCATTTAAATCAGAGAATAATGGTTGTTCTATTTATATGAGTAATATCTTTTATGGTCATGCACCTTTGAAGAGTGGTCTATTTTTGATGAATCTCGATAGTAGTAACACACATATTCATAATGTTGAAGCCAAAAGATGCAGAGTTGATAATGATAGTGCAACTTATTTGTGGCACTGCCGTTTAGGTCATATCGATATAAAGCGCATGAAGAAACTCCATACTGATGGGCTTTTGGAACCACTTGATTATGAATCACTTGGTACTTGCGAACCGTGCCTCATGGGCAAGATGACTAAAACACCGTTCTCCGGCACTATGGAGAGAGCAACAGATTTGTTGGAAAACATACATATAGATGTATGTGGTCCGATGAATATTGAGGCTCGTGGCGGATATCGTTATTTTCTCACCTTCACAGATGACTTAAGCAGATATGGGTATATCTACTTAATGAAACATAAGTCTGAAACATTTGAAAAGTTCAAAGAATTTCAGAGTGAAGTTGAAAATCATCGTAACAAGAAAATAAAGTTTCTATGATCTGATCGTGGAGGAGAATATTTGAGTTACGAGTTTGGTGTACATTTGTAGCAATGCGGAATAGTTTCGCAACTCACGCCACCCGGAACACCAAAGCGTAATGGTGTGTCCGAACGTCGTAATCGTACTTTACTAGATATGGTGCGATCCATGATGTCTCTTACTGATTTACCGCTATCGTTTTGGGGTTATGCTTTAGAGATGGCCACATTCACGTTAAATAGGGCACCATCAAAATCCGTTGAGACGACACCTTATGAACTATGGTTTGGCAAGAAACCAAAGTTGTCGTTTCTTAAAGTTTGGGGCTGCGATGCTTATGTGAAAAAGCTTCAACTTGATAAGCTCGAACCCAAATCGGAGAAATGTGTCTTCATAAGATACCCAAAGGAGACTGTTGGGTACACCTTCTATCACAGATCCGAAGGCAAGACATTCGTTGCTGAGAATGGATCCTTTCTAGAGAAGGAGTTTCTCTCGAAAGAAGTGAGTGGAAGGAAAGTAGAACTTGACGAGGTAACTGTACCTGCTCCCTTATTGGAAAGTAGTACATCACAGAAAAAATGTTTCTGCGACACCTACACCAATTTGTGAGGAAGCTAATGATAATGATCATGAAACTTCAGAACAAGATACTACTGAACCTCGTAGATCAACCAGAGTAAGATCCACGCCAGAGTGGTACGGTAATCCTGTTCTGGAAATCATGCTACTAGATCATGATGAACCTACGAACTATGAAGAAGCGATGGTGAGCCCAGATTCCGCAAAATGGCTTGAAGCCATGAAATCTGAGATGGGATCCATGTATGAGAGCAAAGTATGGACTTTGGTTGACTTGCCCGATGATCGGCAAGCAAATGAGAATAAATGGATCTTCAAGAAGAAGACTGACGCTGACGGTAATATTACTGTCTACAAAGCTCGACTTGTCGCAAAAGGTTTTTGACAAGTTCAAGGGGTTGACTACGATGAGACCTTCTCACCCGTAGCGATGCTTAAGTCTGTCCGAATCATGTTAGCAATTGCCGCATTTTATGATTATGAAATTTGGCAGATGGATGTCAAAACTGCATTCCTGAATGGATTTCTAGAAGAAGAATTGTATATGATGCAACCGGAAGGTTTTGTCGATCCAAAGGGAGCTTACAAAGTGTGCAAGCTCCAGCGATCCATTTATGGACTGGTGCAAGCCTCTCGGAGTTGGAATAAACGCTTTGATAGTGTGATCAAAGCATTTGGTTTTATACAGACTTTCGGAGAAGCCTATATTTACAAGAAAGTGAATGGGAGCTCTGTAGCATTTCTGATATTATATGTGGATGACATATTACTGATTGGAAATGATATAGAATTTCTGGATAGCATAAAGGGATACTTGAATAAGAGTTTTTCAATGAAAGACCTCGGTGAAGCTGCTTACATATTAGGCATAAAGATCTATAGAGATAGATGAAGACGCTTAATTGGACTTTCACAAAGCACATACCTTGACAAGATTTTGAAGAAGTTCAAGATGGATCAAGCAAAGAAAGGGTTCTTGCCTGTGTTACAAGGTGTGAAGTTGAGTCAGACTCAATGCCCGACCACTGCAGAAGATAGAGAGAAAATGAAAGATGTTCCCTATGCTTCAGCCATAGGCTCTATCATGTATGCAATGCTGTGTACCAGACCTGGTGTGTGCCTTGCTATAAGTTTAGCTGGGAGGTACCAAAGTAATCCAGGAGTGGATCACTGGATAGCGGTCAAGAACATCCTGAAATACCTGAAAAGGACTAAGGATATGTTTCTCGTATATGGAGGTGACAAAGAGCTCATCGTAAACGGTTATGTTGATGCAAGCTTTGACACTGATCCGAACGATTCTAAATCGCAAACCGGATACGTGTTTACATTAAACGGTGGAGCTGTCAGTTGCTGCAGTTCTAAACAAAGCGTCGTGGCGGGATCTACATGTGAAGCGGAGTACATAGCTGCTTCCGAAACAGCAAACGAAGGAGTCTGGATGAAGGAGTTCATATCCGATCTAGGTGTCATACCTAGTGCATCGGGACCAATGAAAATCTTTTGTGACAATACTGGTGCAATTGCCTTGGCAAAGGAATCCAGATTTCACAAGAGGACCAAACACATCAAGAGACGCTTCAATCCCATCCGGGATCTAGTCCAAGTGGGAGACATAGAGATTTGCAAGATACATACGGAGCTGAATGTAGCAGACCCGTTGACTAAGCCTCTTCCATGAGCAAAACATGATCAGCATCAAAGCTCCATGGGTGTTAGAATCATTACTGTGTAATCTAGATTATTGACTCTAGTGCAAGTGGGAGACTGAAGGAAATATGCCCTAGAGGCAATAATAAAGTTATTATTTATTTCCTTATATCATGATAAAAGTTTATTATTCATGCTAGAATTGTATTAACCGGAAACGTAATACATGTGTGAATACATAGACAAACTAAGTGTCACTAGTATGCCTCTACTTGACTAGCTTCTTAATCAAAGATGGTTATGTTTCCTAACCATGGACAAAGAGTTGTCATTTGATTAAACGGGATCACATCATTAGTTGAATGATCTGATTTACATGACCCATTCCATTAGCTTAGCACCCGATCGTTTAGTATGTTGCTATTGCTTTCTTCATGACTTATACATGTTCCTATGACTATGAGATTATGTAACTCCCGTGTGCCGGAGGAACACTTTGTGTGCTACCAAACATCACAACGTAACTGGGTGATTATAAAGGTGCTCTATAGGTGTCTCCAAAGGTACATGTTGGGTTGACGTATTTCGAGATTAGGATTTGTCACTCCGATCGTCGAAGAGGTATCTCTGGGCCCTCTCGGTAATGCACATCACTTAAGACTTGCAAGCAATGCAACTAATGAGTTAGTTGCGAGATGATGTATTACGGAATGAGTAAAGAGACTTGCCGGTAACGAGATTGAACTAGGTATTGGATACCGACGATCGAATCTCGGGCAAGTAACATACCGATGACAAAGGGAACAATGTATGTTGTTATGTGGTCTGACCGATAAAGATCTTCGTAGAATATGTAGGAGCCAATATGGGCATCCAGGTCCCGCTATTGGTTATTGACCGGAGACATGTCTCGGTCATGTCTACATTGTTCTCGAACCCGTAGGGTCCGCACGCTTAAGGTTTCGATGACAGTTATATTATGAGTTTATACATTTTGATGTACCGAAGGTTGTTCGGAGTCCCGGATGTGATCACGGACATGACGAGGAGTCTCGAAATGGTCGAGACATAAATATTGATATATTGGAAGCCTATGTTTGGATATCGGAAGTGTTCCAGGTGAAATTGGGATTTTACCGGAGTACCGGGAGGTTACCGGAACCCCCCGGGAGCTATATGGGCCTTAGTGCCAAAGAGAAGAGGGAGCCGGAGATGGGCCGCACGCCCCTCCCCTCCCTTGGTCCGAATAGGACAAGGAGAGGGGGCCGGCCCCCCTTTCTCTTTTCCCCCCTCCGCGAATCCTATTCCAACTAGGATTGGGGGGGGGGATCCTACTCCCAGAGGGAGTAGGACTCCTCCTGGCGCGCCTCTCCTAGGCCGGCCGCACCCCCCCTCTTGAGCCTTTATATACGGAGGCAGGGGCACCCTAGAGGAACACAAGTTGATCCACGTGATCATATTCTTAGCCGTGTGCGGCGCCCCCTGCCACCATAGTCCTCGATAATATTGTAGCGGTGCTTAGGCGAAGCCCTGCGACAGTAGTACATCAAGATCGTCACCACACCGTCATGCTGACGGAACTCTTCCCCAACACTTTGCTGGATCGGAGTCCGGGGATCGTCATCGAGCTGAACGTGTGCTAGAACCCGGAGGTGCCGTAGTTTCGGTGCTTGATCGGTCGGGCCGTGGAGACGTACGACTACATCAACCAAACGCTTCCGTTGTTGATCTACAAGGGTACGTAGATCACACTCTCCCCTCTCATTGCTATGCATCACCATGATCTTGCGTGTGCATAGGATTTTTTTTGAAATTACTACGTTCCCCAACAGAAGAAGGGGGGCCCTCTCCCCCCTCTCCCACTGGCGCTGGAACGCCGCTGGGGCCATCATCGCGACAACGATCTACACCAACACCTCCGTCATCTTCACCAACGTCTTCATCACCTCCCCCCTGATACGTCTCCAACGTATCTATAATTTTTGATTGCTCCATGCTATATTATCTACTGTTTTGGACATTATTGGGCTTTATTATCCACTTTTATATTATTTTTGGGACTAACCTATTAATCGGAGGCCCAACCCAGAATTGTTGTTTTTTGCCTGTTTTAGGGTTTCGAAGAAAAGGAATATCAAATGGAGTCCAAACAGAATGAAACCTTCGGGAACGTGATTTTCTCAACGAATAAGACCATGGTGACTTGGATCCTACGTCAAGAAAGAAAAGAGGAGGCCACGAGGTAGGGGGGCACGCCCACCCCCACCAGGCGCGCCCTCCACCCTCGTGGGCCCCCTGTTGCTCCACCGACATACTCCTTCCTCCTATATATACCTACGTACCCCCAAACGATCAGATACGGAGCCAAAAACCTAATTCCACCGCCGCAACTTTCTGTATCCACGAGAGCCCATCTCGGGGCCTGTTCCGGAGCTCCGCTGGAGGGGGCATCGATCACGGAGGGCTTCTACATCAACACCATAGCCCCTCCGATGAAGTGTGAGTAGTTTACCTCAGACCTACGGGTCCATAGTTAGTAGCTAGATGGCTTCTTCTCTCTTTTTGGATCTCAATACAATGTTCTCCCCCTCTCTTGTGGAGATCTATTCGATGTAATCTTCTTTTTGCGGCGTGTTTGTTGAGACTGATGAATTGTGGGTTTATGATCAAGTCTATCTATGAATAATATTTGAATCTTCTCTGAATTATTTTATGTATGATTGGTTATCTTTACAAGTCTCTTTGAATTATCAGTTTGGTTTGGCCTACTAGATTGATGGTTCTTGCAATGGGAGAAGTGCTTAGCTTTGGGTTCAATCTTGTGATGTCCTTTCCCGGTGACAGTAAGGGCAGCAAGGCACGTATTGTATTGTTGCCATCGAGGATAACAAGATTGGGTTTTCTTCATATTGCATGAGTCTATCCCTCTACATCATGTCATCTTGCTTAAGGCGTTACTCTGTTTTTAACTTAATACTCTAGATGCATGCTGGATAGCGGTCGATGAGTGGAGTAATAGTAGTAGATGCAGGCAGGAGTCGGTCTACTTGTCTCGGACGTGATGCCTATATACATGATCATACCTAGATATTCTCATAACTATGCTCATTTTTTTCAATTTCTCAACAGTAATTTGTTCACCCATCGTAGAATACTTATGCTCTCGAGAGAAGCCACTAGTGAAACCTATGGCCCCCGGGTCTATCTTTATCATATTAATCTCCTACTACTTAGTTATTTCCTTTGCTATTTACTTTGCCTTTATTTTACTTTGCATCTTTATCATAAAAATACCAAAAATATTATCTTATCATATCTATCAGATCTCACTCTCGTAAGTGGCCTTATAGGGATTGACAACCCCTATTTGCGTTGGTTGCGAGGATTTATTTGTTTTGTGCAGGTACGAGGGACTCGCTCGTAGCCTCCTACTGGATTGATACCTTGGTTCTCAAAAACCGAGGGAAATACTTACGCTACTTTGCTGCATCATCCCTTCCACTTCGGGGAAAACCAACGCAGTGCTCAAGAGGTAGCAAGAAGGATTTCTAGCGCCGTTGCCGGAGAGGTCTACACAAAAGTCAGCATACCAAGTACCCATCACATACCCTTATCTCCCGCATTACATTATTTGCCATTTGCCACTCGTTTTCCTCTGCCCCACTTCACCCTTGCCGCTTTATTCTCCCTCTCTCTCTCTCTCTATCCTCCCTCTCTTTCCCGTTTGCATCTTTTTGCCGCTTGCTTTCTGTTTGCTTGTGTGTTAGTTTGTTTGCTTGTAGTTATGGCTAGTCCCTTATCTTCTCCGTTGTCTCTTGAGAATGAAATTCTAAATTTTAAGCAAAGGGAGGGTGAAAATCTAAAAGATGCTTGGTTTAGAATTTGCAATGCTCAAAATAGATCTACTAGGAAGCAATCTACTACCATTCTCCTTCGCAATTTTTATGTAGGCATCACTCCTTGGCACCGTTATGTTCTTGATACTATTACCGGAGGGAACTTTTTGGGTAGCCATACTTTTGATTCTTATAATGCTATGTTAGATTTATTTGGCTCACCCCCTCTCTTGGTTAATGGAACTATATTAACTTTGGCGCATGTAATGCAAAGGCTTGAAATTATTGAAAATAAGGTTGCTACCTTAGAGTTAATTGAAAATTTGGATAAAAAGATCCATAGCCGAATCTCTCAATATGGATCTATAGTAGGAGTTACTTTGAAAAATATTAAAGAAAAGGAACCCATAGTTAATGAGAAAATAAATCACGATTCCACTAGGATCGATAAACTTGAGGGTATTATCAGCAACTTGGGAACCACTTTTTCTTCCGTAAAGAATACTCCAAGTCCTCCCACTAAAATTGCCAAGCTTATGTATGTTCCTAAAAATAAGGGTGAATCCTCTAGTAAGGAAAATGCGGATCTCAAATCTATAAGTATTCATCCCAATCTTTTTGCTATCATTAAGGAACCATTTGTTACAAATGAATTTTTCGATCTTGTGCCTAAAAGTTTGATAATTAATAAAAATAAATAAATTACTAAAGATGGTAGATGCCTAATTGAAGAATTACCTACCAAATATGGCAATACCTATATCTATTCTTGCTTGTTATGCCTAGCTAGGGGCGTTAAACGATAGCGCTTGCTGGGAGGCAACCCAATTTTATTTTTTTCCTTGATTTTTGCTCCTGTTTAGTAATAAATAATTTATATAGCCTCTGTTTTGGTTGTGTTTTTTGTGTTTAATTAGTGTTTGTGCCAAGTAGAACCGTTGGGAATACTTGGGGAAAGTCTTGTTGAACTTGCTGTAAAAAACAGAAACTTTAGCGCTCACGAGAATTGCTGTAATTTTTATTTGGAAAGTGATATTTAGCTAATTCTTTTTGCAGATGATTAATATATAAATTTCTCACATCCAGAAGTTTATTTTAGAATTTTTGGGGTTCCAGATCTTGCGCTAGCTACATATTACTGCAGACTGTTCTGTTTTTGACAGATTCTATTTTTCTTGTGTTGTTTGCTTATTTTGATGAATATATGGCTAGTAAAATAGTTTATGAACCATAGAGAAGTTGGAATACAGTAGGTATAACACCAATATAAATAAAGAATGAGTTCATTACAGTACCTTGAAGTGGTCTTTTATTTTCTTTCGCTAATGGAGCTCACAAGATTTTCTACTTTAAGTTTTGTGTTGTGAAGTTTTCAAGTTTTGGGTAAAGATTTGATGGATTATGGAACAAGGAGTGGCAAGAGCCTAAGCTTTGGGATGCCCATGGAACCCCCAAGATAATCTAAGGACACCTAAAAGCCAAAGCTTGGGGATGCCCTGGAAGGCATCCCCTCTTTCGTCTACTTCTATCGGTAACTTTACTTGGAGCTATATTTTTATTCACCACATGATATGTGTTTTGCTTGGAGCATCTTGTATGTTTTGAGTCTTTGCTTGTTAGTTTACCACAGTCATCCTTGCTGAACACACCTTTTGAGAGAGCCATACATGATTTAGAATTTGTTAGAATACTCTATGTGCTTCGCTTATATCTTTTGAGTCATATAATTTTGCTCTAGTACTTCATTTATATCTTTTAGAGCACGGTGGTGGATTTGTTTTATAGAAACTATTGATCTCTCATGCTTCACTTAGATTATTTTGAGAGTATTAATAGCATGGTAATTTGCTTAAAATCCTAATATGCTTGGTATACAAGATTAATAATAAAACTTTCTTATGAGTGTGTTGAATACTATGATAAGTTTGATACTTGATAATTGTTTTGAGATATAAAGATGGTGATATTAAAGTTGTGCTAGTTGAGTAGTTGTGAATTTGAGAAATACTTGTGTTGAAGCTTGTGATTCCCGTAGCATGCACGTATGGTGAACCGTTATGTGATGAAGTCAAAGCATGATTTATTTATTGATTGTCTTCCTTATGAGTGGCGGTCGGGGATGAGCGATGGTCTTTTCCTACCAATCTATCCCCCTAGGAGCATGCGCGTAATACTTTGCTTTGATAACTTGTAGATTTTTGCAATAAGTATATGAGTTCTTTATGACTAATGTTGAGTTCGTGGATTATACGCACTCTCACCCTTCCACCTTTGCTAGCCTCTCTAATACCGCGCACCTTTCGCCGGTATCATACACCCACCACATACCTTCCTCAAAACAGCCACCATACCTACCTATTATGGCATTTCCATAGCCATTCCGAGATATATTGCCATGCAACTTTCCACCGTTTCGTTTATCATGACACACTCCATCATTGTCATATTGCTTAGCATGATCATGCAGTTGACATCGTATTTGTGGCAAAGCCACCATTCATAATTCTTTCATACATTTCACTCATGCATCATTGCATATCCTGGTACACCGCCGGAGGCATTCACATAGAGTCATATTTTGTTCTAAGTATCGAGTTGTAATTGTTGAGTTGTAATAAAAATAAAAGTGTGATGATCATCATTATTAGAGCATTGTTCCAGTGAGGAAAGGATGATGGAGACTATGATTCCCCCACAAGTCGGGATGGGACTCCGGACGAAAAATAAATAAAAGAGGCCAAAGAAGTCCAAATAAAAAAAGAGAAAGAAAAGAGGCCATAAAAAAGATAAAAGGCCCAAATAAAAAAATGATGAGAGAAAAAGAGAGAAGGGACAATGTTACTATCCTTTTACCACACTTGTGCTTCAAAGTAGCACCATGATCTTCATAGTAGAGAGTCTCTCATGTTATCACTTTCATATACTAGTGGGAATCTTTCATTATAGAACTTGGCTTGTATATTCCAATGATGGGCTTCCTCAAATTGCCCTAGGTCTTCATGAGCAAGCAAGTTGGATGCACACCCACTTAGTTTCTTTTTGAGCTTTCATATACTTATAGCTCTAGTGCATCCGTTGCATGGCAATCCCTACTCACTCACAGTGATATCTGTTGATGGGCATCTCCATAGCCCGTTGATACGCCTAGTTGATGTGAGACTATCTTCTCCCTTTTTGTCTTCTCCACAACTCGCACTCTATTCCACCTATAGTGCTATATCCATGGCTCATGCTCATGTATTGCGTGACGATTGAAAAAGTTTTGAGAATGGCAAAAGTATGAAACAATTGCTTGGCTTGTCATCAGGGTTGTGCATGATTTAAATATTTTGTGTGGTGAAGATAGAGCATAGCCAGACTATATGATTTTGTAGGGATAACTTTCTTTAGCCATGTTATTTTGAGAAGACATAATTGCTTTGTTAGTATGCTTGAAGTATTATTATTTTTATGTCAATATGAACTTTTGTCTTAAATCTTTCAGATCTGAATATTCATACCACAATTAAGAAGAATTACATTAAAATTATGCCAAGTAGCACTCCGCATCAAAAATCCTATTTTTATCATTTACCTACTCGAGGACAAGCAGGAATTAAGCTTGGGGATGCTTGATACGTCTCTGATGTATCTATAATTTTTGATTGCTCCATGCTATATTATCTACTGTTTTGGACATTATTGGGCTTTATTATCCACTTTTATATTATTTTTGGGACTAACCTATTAACCGGAGGCCCAGCTTAGATTTGTTTTTTTTGCCTGTTTTAGGGTTTCGAAGAAAAGGAATATCAAACGGAGTCCAAACGGAATGAAACCTTCGGGGACGTGATTTCCTCAACGAATAAGACTAGGGAGACTTGGACCCTACGTCAAGAAAGAAAATAGGAGGCCACGAGGTAGGGGGGCGCGCCCACCCCCACCAGGCGCGCCCTCCACCCTTGTGGGCCCCCTGTTGCTCCACTGACGTACTCCTTCCTCCTATATATACCTACGTACCCCCCAAACGATCAGATAGGGAGCCAAAAACCTAATTCCATTGCCGCAACTTTCTGTATCCATGAGATCCCATCTTGGGGCCTGTTCCGGAGCTCTGCTAGAGGGGGCATCAATCACGGAGGGCTTCTACATCAACACCATAGCCCCTCCGATGAAGTGTGAGTAGTTTTCCTCAGACCTACGGGTCCATAGTTAGTAGCTAGATGGCTTCTTCTCTCTTTTGGATCTCAATACAATGTTCTCCCCCTCTCTTGTGGAGATCTATTCGATGTAATCTTCTTTTTGCGGTGTGTTTGTTGAGATCGATGAATTGTGGGTTTATGATCAAGTCTATCTATGAATAATATTTGAATCTTCTCTGAATTCTTTTATGTATGATTGGTTATCTTTGCAAGTCTCTTCGAATTATCAGTTTGGTTTGGCCTACTAGATTGATCTTTCTTGCAATGGGAGAAGTGCTTAGCTTTGGGTTCAATCTTGCGGTGTCCTTTCCCGGTGACAGTAAGGGCAGCAAGGCACGTATTGTATTGTTGCCATCGAGGATAACAAGATGGGGTTTTCTTCATATTGCATGAGTCTATCCCTCTACATCATGTCATCTTGCTTAAGGCGTTACTCTGTTTTTAACTTAATACTGTAGATGCATGCTGGATAGCGGTCGATGAATGGAGTAATAGTAGTAGATGCAGGCAGGAGTCGGTCTACTTGTCTCGGACGTGATGCCTATATACATGATCATGCCTAGATATTCTCATAATTATGCTCAATTTTGTCAATTGCTCAACAGTAATTTGTTCACCCACCATAGAATACTTATGCTCTCGAGAGAAGCCACTAGTGAAACCTATGGCCCCCGGGTCTATCTTTATCATATTAATCTCCTACTACTTAGTTATTTCCTTTGCCTTTATTTTACTTTGCATCTTTATCATAAAAATACCAAAAATATTGTCTTATCATATCTATCAGATCTCACTCTCGTAAGTGGCCTTATAGGGATTGACAACCCCTATTTGCGTTGGTTGCGAGGATTTATTTGTTTTGTGAAGGTACGAGGGACTCGCGCGTAGCCTCCTACTGGATTGATATCTTGGTTCTCAAAAACTGAGGGAAATACTTACGCTACTTTGCTGCATCATCCCTTCCTCTTCGAGGAAAACCAACGCAGTGCTCAGGAGGTAGCACCCCCATCTATCTACAGTGGTCCACTCTCCCGCAACCCGCTGTACCCTCTACTTGAACATGGTGCTTTATGCTTCATATTATTACCCAATGATGTGTTTCCATCCTATGATGTCTGAGTAGATTTTCGTTGTCCTATCGGTAATTGGTGAATTGCTATGATTGGTTTAATTTGCTTGTGGTTATGTTGTTGTCCTTTGGTGCTCATCATATGAGCGTGCGCGTGGATCCCATCGTAGGGTTAGTTGTATGTTGATAGGACTATGTATTGGAGGGCAAGAGTGACAGAAGCTTTAACCTAGCATAGAAATTGATGCATACGGGATTGAAGGGGGACCAATATATCTTAATGCTATGGTTGGGTTTTACCTTAATGAACGTTAGTAGTTGCGGATGCTTGCTAATAGCTCCAATCATAAGTGCATAGAATTCCAAGTCAGGGATGACATGCTAGCAGTGGCCTCTCCCACATAAAACTTGCTATCGGTCTAGTAAAGTAGTCAATTGCTTAGGGACAATTTCGCAACTCCTACCACCACTTTTCCACACTCGCTATACTAAATTTATTGCTTCTTTACCTAAAATAGCCCCTAGTTTTTATTTATGTGCTCTTTATATTCTTGCAAACCTATCCCATTACACCTAAAAGTACTTCTAGTTTTATACTTGTTCTAGGTAAGGTGAACGTTAAGCGTACGTAGAGTTGTATCGGTGGTCGATAGAACTTGAGGGAATATTTGTTCTACCTTTAGCTCCTTGTTGGGTTCGACACTCTTACTTATCGAAAGAGGCTATAATTGATCCCCTATACTTGTGGGTTATCAAGACCTTTTTCTGGCGCCGTTGTCGGGGAGTTATAGCATGGGGCGAATATTCTCGTGTGTGCTTGTTTGCTTTATCACTAAGTAGTTTTTATTTTGTGCACTTGTTTTCT
Source organism: Triticum monococcum (assembly GCA_034509565.1). Taxonomy (NCBI): domain Eukaryota; kingdom Viridiplantae; phylum Streptophyta; class Magnoliopsida; order Poales; family Poaceae; genus Triticum; species Triticum monococcum. The sequence goes on along the minus strand of CM067844.1, from coordinate 577,146,665 downwards.
ATATTTAGTTATGGGTAGGAAACACAAAATACCAAAAAAAATAGTTGTACCTGCTACACCAATGGTTGAAGAACCACTCAAAATCTATCACACTCCTGAAGCTTTTTACTTGGATCATCTTTGATCCCTATGTGCTCGTGCTGAAACCCCAACTAGCTTAGTTGAGGGAAAATCTTTAGATGAGAATGCTTGTTATGTGCGACACCGATATCTAAAAAAGGGAAACTTTTACTGGATCAAATTCATCGTTTGAAGTGCTATGCTTGGAATTTATGTGAAATATATGATTTTACTTGTTGTTCTGAAGACCCTAAGAAGCACCTTCCCTACCAATGTGAGTTTAGTGATAATGGAATCGTATCTTTGTATACTAAGGGTGTTTATAATTACTATGATGTTCAACAAATTGAAGAATTTGTTGCTTTTAAGGGTGCTTATGAAATTGCTTCTTTGATTGGAAAGTATGATGCTACTCTTTACAAATCTGAAAATTTTGCCATACTTAAATATTGTTATGATAATTATGCCTCTAATGCCTATGTTAAACCATATATTGAGGACTCCTTCGCTGTCCAAGAAGAGACTAATATTTTGCAGGAGTCTATGGAAGAAGGAATTGATGAAATTGTGGGCTCATTGGATGAAAAATATGATGAGGAGAGCGAAGAACAAAAGGAGGAAGAGCGGATTAGCTACCCGTGCCCACCTTCTAATGAGAGCAACTCTTTAACTCATACATTGTTTAATTTCCCTTCGTGCTTACCGAAGGATGATTGTTATGATCCCGTTGATTCTTTGGAAATATCCCTTTTTGATGATGCTTGCTATGCTTGTGGCCAAGATGCCAATATGAATGATGCTTATGGAGATGAACTTGCTATAGTTCCTTATATTAAACATGAAATTGTTGCTATTGTACCCACGCATGATAGTCCTATTATCTTTTTGAATTCTCCCGACTACACTATATCGAAGAAGTTGGCCCTTATTAAGGATTATATTGATGGGTTGCGTTTTACTACTACACATGATGATTTTAATAGATATAATATGCATGTGTTTGCTGCTCCTACTTGCAATTATTATGAGAGAGGAAATATATCTCCACCTCTCTATGTTTCCAATATGATAAAATTGCAAGAAACTGTTTATACTATGCATTGGCCTTTACTATGTGTGCATGAATTGTTCTTTTATGACATGCCGATGCATAGGAATAGAGTTAGACTTTGTTGTTGCATGATATATGTTACTTTGTGCTCACTACTAAATCACAAATCATTGTTAATTAAAATTGGCTTTGATATACCTTGGGATCCGGGTGGATCCATTACTTGAGCACTATATGCCTAGCTTAATGGCTTTAAAGAAAGCGCTGCCAGGGAGACAACCCGAAAGTTTTAGAGAGTCATTTATTTCTGTTGTGTGCTTTTATAAAGTACAAATCCATTGTATTATAAAAATAACGTGCCAAGATTTGCCTTTAGGATGTTTACATTGCTTGTTGGTTCGTGCGGTGCAAGACAGAAACTTTGGCCGTAGTGCACGATTTTACATTTTTTGCTGGAACGTCAAAAGGATCTGAAACTTTTTGCACTGTCTTTCTATACAAATTCTTTATTTTTCCTATTTTTTCAGAATTTTTGGAGTACAGAAGTATGGTGAATGTTCAGATTACTACAGACTGTCCTGTTTGAGATAGATTCTGTTTTTGATGCATAGTTTGCTTGTTTTGATGAAACTATCGATTTCTATCAGTGGATTAAGCCATGGAAAAGTTATATTACATTAGATACAATGCAAAGACAAAATATGAATTGGTTTGCAACAATACTTAGAGTAGTGATTTTCTTTATTATAGTAACGGATCTTACCGAGCTTTCTGTTGAGTTTTGTGTGTATGAAGTGTTCCAAGATCGAGGAGGTCTCGATGTGAGGAGAAGGAGGATAGGCAAGAGCTCAAGCTTGGGGATGCCCAAGGCACCCCAAGTAAATATTCAAGGAGACTCAAGCTTCTAAGCTTGGGGATGCCCCGGAAGGCATCCCATCTTTCTTCAACAAGTATCGGTATGTTTTCAGATTTTTTTCGTTCATGTGATATGTGCAAATCTTGGAGCGTCTTTTGCATTTAGTTTTCACTTTTCTTTTATGCACCATGCTGGTATGAGATAGTCCTTGGTTTATTTATAGAATGCTCATTGCACTTCAGTTATATCTTTTGAGTATGGCTTTATAGAATGCTTCATGTGCTTCACTTATATCATTTGAAGTTTGGATTGCCTGTTTCTCTTCACTTAGAAAACCGCCATTTGTAGAATGCTCTTTTGCTTCACTTATATTTGTTAGAGCATGGGCATATCATTTCTATAAAGAATTAAACTCTCTTGCTTCACTTATATCTATTTAGAGAGATGACAGGAATTGGTCATTCACATGGTTACTCATAAAATCCTACATAAAACTTGTAGATCACTGAATATGATATGTTTGATTCCTTGCAATAGTTTTGCGATATAAAGATGGTGATATTAGAGTCATGCTAGTGGGTAGTTGTGGATTGTAGAAATACCTGTGTTGAAGTTTGTGATTCTCGTAGCATGCATGTATGGTGAACCGTTATATAACGAAGTTGGAGCATGAGGTATTTATTGATTGTCTTCCTTATGAGTGGCGGTCGGGGACGAGCGATGGTCTTTTCCTACCAATCTATCCCCCTAGGAGCATGTGCGTAGTACTTTGTTTCGATGACTAATAGATTTTTGCAATAAGTATATGAGTTCTTTATGACTAATGTTGAGTCCATGGATTATACACACTCTCACCCTTCCATCATTGCTAGCCTCTTCGGTACCGTGCATTTCCCTTTCTCACCTTGAGAGTCGGTGCAAACTTCGCCGGTGCATCCAAACCCCGTGATATGATATGCTCTATCACACATAAGCCTCCTTATATCTTCCTCAAAATTGCCACCATACCTACCTATCATGGCATTTCCATAGCCATTCCGAGATATATTACCATGCAACTTCCATCATCATCATCATATACATGACTTGAGCATTTATTGTCATATTGCTTTGCATGATCGTAATATAGCTAGCATGATGTTTTCATGGCTTGTCCGTTTTTTATGTCATTGCCATGCTAGATCATTGCACATCCCGATACACCGCCGGAGGCATTCATATAGAGTCATATTTTGTTCTAGTATCGAGTTGTAATATTGAGTTGTAAGTAAATAGAAGTGTGATGGTCATCATTATTAGAGCATTGTCCCATGTGAGGAAAGGATGATGGAAGCTATGATTCCCTCACAAGTTGGGATGAGTCTCCAGACTTTACAAAAAATAAAACAGGCCAGAGAAGCCCACAAAAAAATAAAAGAGGGCCAAGAAGCCCACCAAAAAGAGAAAAAAGAGAAAAAAATAGAGAAAAGAGAGAAGGGACAATGTTACTATCCTTTTACCACACGTGTGCTTCAGAGTAGCACCATGTTCTTCATAGAGAGAGTCTCCTATGTTGTCACTTTCATATACTAGTGGGAATTTTCATTATAGAACTTGGCTTATATATTCCAACGATGGGCTTCCTCAAATTCCCTAGGTCTTCATGAGCAAGCAAGTTGGATGCACACCCACTTAGTTTCCAGTTTGAGCTTTCATACACTTATAGCTCTTAGTGCATCCATTGCATGGCAGTCCCTACTCCTCGCATTGACATCGATTGACAGGCATCTCCATAGCCCGTTGATTAGCCGCGTCGATGTGAGACTTTCTCCCTTTTTGTCTTCTCCACAGAACCTCCACCATCATATTATATTCCACCTATAGTGTTATGTCCATGGCTCACGCTCATGTATTGCGTGAAAGTTGAAAAGGTTTGAGAACGTCAAAAGTATGAAACAATTGCTTGGCTTGTCATCGGGGTTGTGCATGATTTGAATATTTTGTGTGGTGAAAATGGAGCATAGCCAGACCATATGATTTTGTAGGGATAACTTTCTTTGTCCATGTTACTTTGGAAAGACATGATTGCTTTATTAGTATGCTTGAAGTATTATTGTCTTAATGTCAAATGATAGGCTATTGCTTTGAATCACTCGTGTCAAGATATTCATGCCATGATTAGATTACATGATCAAGATTATGCCAGGTAGCATTCCACATCAAAAATTATCTTTTTATCATTTACCTACTCGAGGACGAGCAGGAATTAAGCTTGGGGATGCTGATACGTCTCCGTCGTATCTATAATTTTTGATTGTTCCATGCCAATACTCTACAACTTTTATATACTTTTGGCAACTTTTTATACTATCTTTAGGACTAAGATATTGATCCAGTGCCCAGTGACAGTTCTTGTTTGTTGCATGTTTTTTTTTCGCAGAAAATCCATATCAAACGGAGTCCAAACGGGATAAAAACTGACGGATTTTTTTGGAATATATGCAATTTTTGGGAAGAAGAATTGATACGTCTCCAACGTATCTATATTTTTGATTGTTCCATGCTATTATATATTCTATTTTGGATGTTTAATGGGATTTATTAAACACTTTTATATTATTTTTGGGACTAACCTACTAACCAAGGCCCAGTGCAAATTGCTGTTTTTTGCCTATTTTAGTGTTTCGCAGAAAAGGAATATCAAGCGGAGTTCAAACGGAATGAAACCTTCGGGAGCGTGATTTTTGGAAGAAACGTGATCCAGAGGACTTGGAGTGGACGTCAAGAAACAACCGAGGAGGCCATGAGGCAGGGGTGTGCCTACCCCCTAGGTGCGCCCTCCACCCTCGTGGGCCCCTTGTGGCTCCACCGACCTACTTCTTCCTCCTATATATACTCATATACCCTAAAAACATCCAAGAGCACCACAAAACCCTATTACCGCCGCAACCTTCTGTACCCAAGAGATCCCATCTTAGGGCCTTTTCCGGAGCTCCGCCGGATGGGGCATCGATCACGGAGGGCCTCTACATCAACTCCATGGCTCCTCTGATGATGTGTGAGTAGTTTACCTCAGACCTTCGGGTCCATAGCTATTAGCTAGATGGCTTCTTCTCTCTCTCTCTCTCTCTCTCTCTCTCTCTCTGAATCTCAATACAAAGTTCTCCTCGATCTTCTTGGAGATCTATTCGATGTAACTCTTTTCACGATGTGTTTGTCGAGATCCGATGAATTATGGGTTTATGATCAAGTCTATCTATGAACAATATTTGATTCTTCTCTGAAATCTTTTATGTATGATTGGTTATCTTTGCAAGTCTCTTCAAATTATTAGTTTGGTTTGGCCTACTAGATTGATCTTTCTTGCAATGGGAGAAGTGCTTAGCTTTGGGTTCAATCTTGCGGTGCTCGATCCAGTGACAAAAAGGGAAATGACACGTATTGTATTGTTGCCATCGAGGATAAAAATATGGGGTTTATATCATATTTCTTGAGTTTATGCCTCTACATCATGTCATATTACCTAATGCGTTGCTCTGTTCTTATGTACTTAATACTCTAGATGCATGCTGGATAGCGGTTGATGTGTGGAGTAATAGTAGTAGATGCAGGCAGGAGTTGGTCTACTTGTCACGGACATGATGCCTATATACATGAGCATGCCTAGATATTCTCATAATTATTCGCTTTTCTATCAATTGCTCGACAGTAATTTGTTCACCCATCGTAATACTTATGCTATCTCGAGAGAAGCCACTAGTGAAACCTATGGCCCCCAGGTCTATTCTCCATTATATTAATCTTCCGTCAACAAGCCATTTCTTTTACCATTTATTTTGAAATATTTACTTTCAATCTATATCATAAAAATACCAAAAATATTTATCTTATCATTATTATCTCTATCAGATCTCACTCTCGTAAATGACCATGAAGAGATTGACAACCCCTTTATCGTGTTGGTTGCGAGGTTCTTATTTGTTTGTGTAGGTACGAGGGACTTGTGTCTAGTCTCCTACTGGATTGATACCTTGGTTCTCAAAAACTGAGGGAAATACTTACGCTACTTTGCTGCATCACCCTTTCCTCTTCAAGGGAAAACCAACGTAGTGCTCAAGAGGTAGCAAGAAGGATTTCTGGCGCCGTTGCCTGGGAGATCTACGCACAAGTCAAGACATACCAAGTACCCATCACAAACTCTTATCCCTCACATTACATTATTTGCCATTTGCCTCTCGTTTTCCTCTCCCCCACTTCACCCTTGCCGTTTTATTCGCCTTTTCCCCGTTTATTTTTCTTGTGCCATGGCCGATTCAAAAAGGGCTAAGGGTCCTCTCCGGGTTTTACTCTGGATAGCCCCTTTTTCCTCTCTAAGCTCATAAATAATGGTGCTATGCAAAGACCTACCGGGATTATCAATGAGAGTTTGAATAATTTCGATGAAGATGATCCCAGATTTTTTTGTTATTTACTTGATGAATCTTTGAAAGATGCTTGGGATAGGCTATTAAGTATCCGAGCTACCTATGTGCCCCAATATCAAATTGAGATATATACCTGGAAAGCTTTTATATTGGTTTACCCTCTTCATTCAAACAAGTTCTAGATTCTATTTTTGAAGAAGGTTTTCTTGAGGGGGGGTCCCATAGATACTTATGAAAAATATGAAAACTATATTTGGGCACCCTGTCAGTGTCAAAACCGGCGGATCTCGGGTAGGGGGTCCCGAACTGTGCGTCTAGGCCGGATGGTAACAGGAGGCAAGGGACACGAAGTTTTACCCAGGTTCGGGCCCTCTCGATGGAGGTAAAACCCTACGTCCTGCTTGATTAATATTGATGATATGGGTAGTACGAGAGTAGATCTACCACGAGATCGAAGAGGCTAAACCCTAGAAGCTAGCCTATGGTATGATTGTTGATGTGTATGTTGTCCTACGGACTAAAACCCTCCGGTTTATATAGACACCGGAGAGGTTTAGGGTTACATAGAGTCGGTTACAATGGTAGGAGATCTGAACATCCGTATCGCCAAGCTTGCCTTCCACGCCAAGGAAAGTCCCTTCCGGACACGGGACGGAGTCTTCAATCTTGTATCTTCATAGTCCAGGAGTCCGGCTGAAGGTATAATTCGGCTATCCGAACACCCCCTAATCCAGGACTCCCTCAGTAGCCCCTGAACCAGGCTTCAATGACGACGAGTCCGACGCGCAGATTGTCTTCGGCATTGCAAGGCGGGTTCCTCCTCCAAGTACTTCATAGAATATTTTGAACACAAAGATAGTGTCCGGCTCTGCAAAATAAGTTTCCACATATTGCCATAGAGAGAATAATATTTACACAAATCTAATCTACTGACGTACTCCATAGTGTGAAATCACACCACGGCCAAGCTTTTATTCGAACCGTTTTACTGTCCCATCTTAGCGCGTTATGCGAGGCGGTTTCCTTGGCACGTCTTGTTAAAGCAGAGATCATGTCCCCTTATTCCGGGATTCTCATCAATACGGGCATGGGTAACCCAACCGCGCCATTGATTACGGCGCTTGGAGATAAGCGAGTTTTACCAGGCTGGTGGGGACACGTAGTCGCATCCACCCATATAGGGGGATAAGGATCCACCTTTTTACCCACGCCTTCTTCCTCCTTTGCCTATCCATTCTTGTGCACCCGAGCTCCAGCGCCCAAGTCCGCACTACCACCTCAACCTTCTCCAGTCATGTCCGGAGCGGGAGGCAAGTGGATGGTCTCCTCTGTCAGGAGGGACACATCAAAAAGCTGAGGAAGGCCGGATATCTGGCTAGCGACATCACGCACCGGCTTCCCGAAAAGGGGCGGCTCATCCCCACTCCTAGGCCCCATGAGAGGGTGGTATTCCTCCCCCATTTCCTCCGCGGACTGGGCTTCCCTCTGCATCCATTTGTCCGGGGGCTCATGTTCTACCACGGCCTGGATTTCCATGATCTAGCCCCGAACTTCGTCCTCAACATCTCAGTGTTCATCGTCGTGTGCGAGGCGTTCCTCCGCATCCGCCCCCATTTCGGCCTATGGCTTAAGACTTTCAACGTCAAGCCAAAGGTGGTGTGCGGCAGCCAGGCGGAGTGCGGCGGTGCCATGGTTGGCAAGATGGCCAACGTCCTGTGGCTCGAGGGCTCCTTTGTGGAGACCCTGAAGGGGTGGCAATCATGGTGGTTTTACATCACCAAGCCGCGCGACGCTGAATGGGTCGCACCCCCTGAGTTTCGATCCGGCCCCCCTACGTGGCTCACCTCCTGGAAAGAGACGGGCCTGTCATGGGGCAACCAAAAGGAGGTGACCGGACTACAAACATGCATCCAATCCCTGGTGAACAAGCAGCTCAGGCTTGTCAACTAGTCCAGGTTATGCTCATCCGCCTGATCCTCCCGTGTCAACGACGGGCCTTCAATCTGTGGGAGTTCGACCTGGCGCAGCATCAAACTCTAAACAGGCTCTTCGACACAATGTACGAAGATGCCTGGAGGATGCTTTTCAAGGGTACCGAGGCTCCCGCATCCGCTACCGAGGATCGCGGATTCAGCGCGCAGCGTCACGCGCTTGCGGCAAGCTGTTTTTTTCCTTTTACAGGGTATCAGTTTTCCATAGTTTAACTCTATGCGGGATCTAAACTCCCTTACCTTTGACAGGATTGGCAGGCGAAGTCCGGACGGATCGACTGTCCGGTGCCTTTGCTCGAAGGCCCAGCGGACGCTCAATTGGCGAAGCTGCTGGCTCCGGTACCCTATGTGGTGCCGGAGAAGAAGGCCGCAAAAAAGGCCGCGGGGACTCGAAAGAGTGCCCGGCGCCTGGAGGTGTCGGATTCACCATCCGACGAATCCAAGACGCACTCCCCCCAAGAAGACAAGGAGGAGGAAGAAGAGACCCCTCCCCTCCCAGCTAGGGAAGGGAAGAAAAGGAAGGCCGCCCCAACTGGGGAGGCCGAAGGGTCCAAGAAGGGGAAAACCCTTTCTCTGGATTACTCCACCGACGCCGACGACGGCGGAGAGGAGTGGGCGCCTAGGGCCAAGCCCCTGGCGAAATCGTAAGCATCCGGATACCAAAGTAATTCATAGTATTCGTTTATTGCACAGCTTTCCTTTATGTCGAATGTGTTTATGCAGCCCACCCAAAGACCGGCTCGACGCGTTGTCGAGCGGCTCACTGGACTCGTCGGACGTGAACTCACTTCCGACGGCTTCCTCCCCCCGCCCTACGGACGACACCGAAGTGTTGTCCCAACAGGTTGCAATCCGGGAGGAGGTGATCCTGGAGGCGCCGCGAGGCGACCTCCCGGACTCCAGGAGTAAGGGGGATGAAACCCCCCAGGGCTCCAAGTCCGGCCCTAGGCCGGACACCGCTCCGGAATCTCCAAAGGTTCCAGAGTCTGGCGGGGGACCTTCTTCCAAGAGGAGCAAGCCCGCCGTGCCGGTGACCTCCGTCCAACCGGAGGCGCCGGACAATATGTTGGAGGCGCTCCAAGGCGCCTCCATCGACGAGGGGCACCGCACTATTATGAGTGCGGTGATCCAGAAGGTTCAGTCCGCCAACAGCGGACCGACTGAAACTTGTACAAGCCTTTTAACAGGCTTTGAGGTAAGTAAAGAATGCGTGAATAATATTACCGCATAGACAGTAGCCCCTGATGCTCTGTTTGGCGTTCGGGAAGAAAAGCCAAATAGAGGATCAAAGAAAATTCACAGGAGTCTAACAAAAATGAGTCAATATTCATGTGCAGGCTACCCTGCTTGCGTCCGCCGCACTGACTGCGGAAGTGGACACGCTAAAGCAGGACCTCGAAAGGTCCGAGCAAGAGCTCGAGCGTGCCAAGAAGCAGCTCGAGGACAATGAAGGTAAGAAATACCTTGTTAAAAAATATATATAAAAAAAGGTGCAATTGCAAGAAATGACAGGATTAACATGGCTATTGTAGGGGCCACATATGAGGTGGCGACCCTTAAGCAAGCACTGCTCGAGGCCGAGAAGAGTGCGGCCGCAGAGCGCACCGAGCAGGAGAGGTATGAGGCCGAGGTTGGCAAGGTGCGGCAAGAGCTCCAGGTTCTCATGAAGAAACATGAGAGTTTGGAGCTTGACTCGAAGACGCGAGCGTCCGAGCTCACGGCGGCTATTGAAAATGCCAAGTCTGCCAAGACCGAATCCCGGAAGACCCTCCAGGAGTTGGATGAGGTGAAGAAGATAGCGGCAGGTAAGGCATTCTTTATGCAAAGTAAACACGTAAACGTGAGTTACTTGATGCTTACCCGAATCCAGAGCTCTCCAGGGGCATTTGCAGATCGTCCCCGGAGTGTATCTGATGCCGCTGCATTCTATTGAGCCGAGGAGGCCAGCTCGACGGAGAAGGTGTTCTGGTTTCAGTATGCTGAGGCCGGACACCCCGTGCCCCTGAGCGAACAGCTGAAGCAACTGGTCGAGCTCCACAAGGCGGCCGAACAGGCCATGAAGGGCCTCCTAGTTCGGATGTGGCCTGGAGAGGCTTTGCCTGGGAGCTATTTCGGGCTGGTGCGGCGGCTGGTGGAGGCATGTCCAAGGCTCGAAGTCATCAAGCGCTCCGTCTGTATTGAAGGTGCCCGTAGGGCCTTTGCTCGTGCTAAGGTGCACTGGGGCAGGCTGGATGCGGAGAAGCTTGTGAAGGACGGGCCACCAGCGGGGAAAGAGCATCGCAAGCCCGAAAATTACTATAAGGATGTTCTGAAGGGTGCCCGCCTTGTGGCGGATGAATGTACTAGGGATGTAATTTTTGAGTAAAACTCGCTCATGTTTGTCCTGTGCGCTGAAAACTTGTTCATATGCGCTGAGCAATGCTGCTTGAATTTAAAATATTACCTTCTGTGAGGTTGTTTATCAATACTGAGAGATGGCGAGTCGTCAGCTTCTGCCCCCTTGTCGCTAGTCCTGGGGTGTTCGGGGATAAACCTGAGGGCTCTTTTTCCCATGTTTGGGTCCTTCGAGGGAGGCGCTCAGCCCAACAAACAAGGCAATCGGACTATAATGCGTGAACACTCTCACTTAGCCATAGAATTCTATAATTTTAAATTTCGGCGAAGCCCCTGGTATTCGGAAGACCGAGTTCGGGGCGCTATCCATGCCTTGGCCGGACAGAGCCGGCTCCTCGCCCTAAGCGGCATAAGTCTTTAAGGACTCGAAAAGACCTCTCGAACAGCGACCAGCTCTCACCTCATCATGACGGTCAGTTTTAGATTTCTCCACTGAGGTGCTCGACCCAGCTCAACCGGGGCACAATCGCTGTGGTTCTCCTAGTGCTACCTTAGCCGATATAGCGGAACGTAAGGCACCAAAACATAGGAGCCGGGCAAACCCAACTATCGACCCAAGACATGATTCGGAGCCGATGCATATAATGCTATAAGTTCGGGGTGCCGCACTTGTTAAAGTGTTCGGACTTCTCACACCATGTTGAGGGGTACTGAAGCCCCTGGCGTATTTTGGCCGTACCAAAGTGTACGGGTGCAACATGTCGTTAAGGAACAAATAAAAAAGGTAATGCAAAAAATAGACAAAAGCTATGCATTGTTTATTAAAATAGCTGCGATCAAAGCAGAACGATACAAGTAGTGCGATAAACGAAAAGTTGGACTATTTAACATGTCTGCTCCAGGGGCAAGCTGCGGAATAGTATGCGAAACAGGTATACTGCTCGTGATAGAGACCACCTGGGATTTCCGTAATGCGGCATGGCTTGTCTGCTTCCTTGGTCCTTGCATCGTTTGTGCGGCAATTGAACTGCCGAACAGGCCTTCCAAAGAGTAGAGTCCTGGAAGTAAGAGAAAAGTAAAAATTCGGCAGCCCCTGGTGCGGTTTAAGCCGTGTTTTGGGCGTGCCGTGATGGTGCCCCTCCCTCTATGCCCATGGTATTTCCAGAGCGTAGTTATGGACGCGAAGTGCTGGCGTCGCCTTTTTGCGAGGGTTGGGGTTGGGGCCGCATTGCTACGCCTGCTCGGAACGTGCTAGGTGGTCTTGTTGTAGGTTACTCCAGGCGCGCTTGACGGTGTCCGGACGTTTAATGGACGGACTGGAGAGCTGCCTGGAGAGGCTGCTTTGTACTTCCGCTGCAAGGGCCGCCATGTGCTCCTCCATTTGGAGGGAGCGTTCGGTGTTTCCATTGACCGTAATTACTCCACGAGGGCCTAGAATCTTGAGCTTATGGTATGCGTAGTGTGGTACCACATTGAATTTGGCGAATGCGGTTCGCCCGAGCAGTGCTTGATAGCCACTGCGAAACGGGACTATGTCGAAGATTAACTCCTCGCTTCGGAAATTATCCGGAGATCCGAGGACCACTTCAAGTGTGACTGAGCCTGTGCAGTTGGCCTCTACACCTGGTATTACGCCTTTAAAGGTCGTTTTGGTGGCTTAATCCTCGAGGGATCTATGCCCATTTTCCGCACTGTATCCTGGTAAAGCAGGTTCAGGCTGCTGCTGCCGTCCATAAGGACTCTAGTGAGATGAAATTCGTCAATAGTTGGGTCTAGAACCAATGCGGCAAATCCTCCATGACGGATGCTAGTGGGATGGTCCCTTCGATCAAAGGTGATCGGGTAGGTGGACCATGGGTTGAACTTTGGGGCGACTGGCTCTACCGCATATACGTCCCTTAACGCACGCTTCCGCTCCCTTTTGGGGACATGGGTTGCGTATATCATGTTCACCGTCCGCACTTGTGGGGGAAAACCCTTCTCTCCACTGTTGTTTGGTGGTCGGGGCTCCTCGTCGTCGTCGCTATGCAGCCCCTTGTCTTCATTGTCGGCGCTTAACTTGCCTGCCTGCTTGAACACCCAACAATCCCTGTTGGTGTGATTGGCCGGCTTTTCGGGGGTGCCATGTATTTGGCACAAGCGGTAGAGTATTCGGTCCAAGCTGGACGGGCCCCTAGGATTCCTTTTGAATGGCTTTTTCCGCTGACCGGATTTAGAGCCTCTGAATCCGGCATTAACTGCTGTATCCTCAGCATTGTCGCCGTTAATGCGGCGCTTCTGCTTGTTGCGACGCGACCTGCCACTAATGTCCCTGGTGTCCGAACTACCAGGGTTCTTGGTCATATTGTTGCTATGAGCAAGCCAGCTATCTTCTCCCATGCAAAAGCGGGTCATGAGTGCTGCCAGAGATTTCGGCTTTTCCTGTCCGAGGTGCCGGGCCAGCCACTCGTCACAGATATTGTGCTTGAAGGCTGCTAGGGCCTCAGCGTCCGGACAGTCGACTATTTGATTTTTCTTTGTTAGGAATCGTGTCCAGAATTTTCTGGCCGATTCCTCTGGCTGCTGGATTACGTGACTTAGGTCATCGGCGTCTGGGGGTCGCACATAAGTGCCCTAGAAATTGTCGAGGAATGCGGCTTCCAGGTCCTCCCAACAACTGATTGATCCTGTTGGCAAGTTGTTGAGCCAATGCCGAGCTGGTCCTTTAAGCTTGAGTGGGAGGTATTTGATGGCGTGAAATCGTCGCCGCGGGCCATGTGGATATGAAGGAGATAATCCTCGATCCATACCGCAGGGTCTGTTGTGCCATCATATGATTCGATGTTTACGGGTTTGAAACCCTCGGGGATTTGATGATCAATTATTTTGTCTGTAAAGCACAGTGGGTGTGCGGCGCCTCTGTACTGGGCGATATCATGACGTAGCTCCAATGAGCTTTGTCTACTGTGTTCGGCCCTGCCGAATTTGTGGCCGGCGTGATGGTTATCGTCTCGAGCCGTGGGGTGCCCACGCGATCCGTAGATCGATCGTGTTTGCCTTGCCTTGTCCTCCAACATGTCTCATAAGTCCGGAGCATATTCTCGTGCCTTGGTACGGGGTGCGGCTTGAGTGGAGGGCCGAGAGGCCTCTCTATCGCAGCCACGAGGTGGCCGGTCGGCCGCATCAAGTGCTTCCTCCTCTAATTGGGGTAGCAACTTGCGCTTTGGGTAGCTCTTGGAGGGGCGTTCGAGTTTATGCTCTTCGGCCGCAAGGACTTCAGTCCATCTGTCAACTAGCAAATCTTGATCAGCTCTAAGCTGTTGCTGTTTTTTCTTGAGGCTTCTTGCCGTGGCCATAAGCCTGCATTTGAAACGCTTTTGCTCAACGGGATCCTCTGGTACGAAGAATTCGTCGTCGTCGAGGCTTGCCTCGTCTTCGGAGGGAGGCATATAATTATCGTCCTCAACCTCTCTGCCTACCGCTCTCTCATGAGGGCTGGTTTCTCCATCCTCCTGTGCTAAACCTTGCTGGAGGGGGTTTTCTTCGGCACTCTCCGGAGTATTATTATCTCCTGTGCTGGAATCACCATTTTTCTGCTGGCAGGATTTTGAGCGGCGCCGCTGACGCCGGCGCTTTTGCTGTTTCTTGGAGGGGTCATCCTCCACTGTTCCATCGCCATCTCCCTCTTTTGGGGTGTCCACCATGTAAATGTCATATGACGAGGTGGCTTTCCAGGGCCTAGCAGGCGCTGGTTCTTCATCATCTCCTTCATCGGCGTCCATACCGTCGATGTCTTCGGAGTCGAAGTCGAGCATGTCGGTTAAGTCGTCTACAGTGGCTACAAAGTGGGTGGTGGGTGGGTTTTGAATTTCTTCATCGTCCGTACCCCAACCTTGCTAACCGTAGTCTGGCCAGGGCTCTCCTGATAAAGAGAGAGACATCAGTGACTTCAGGATATCACCGAAAGGCGAGTGCTGAAAGATATCTGCGGCAGTGAACTCCATGATCGGTGCCCAATCGGATTCAATTGGGAGGGGCGCGGAGGGTTCGGAGTCCGGAGAGGAGTCTGGCTCGTTGGAGTCACGAGCCTCGCAGAGTACGGGGCTGGTGTTCGGCTCAATCGCCGTTTGGATCATAGCCCCCGAGGTGGCGTCCAACCGCCCATCCTCGATCGGCGTAGTTGACTCCGAACTAAGGGTCGGAGCCGGTGCGGGTGCGGCCTCCAGGGCACCGTTCGGCGGCAGAGTTAGATCATGCTCGTCATGACAGTGCGGCACGCTCGGCAGTGGTTCGAATCCGTCAAAGATCAAGTCCCCGCGGATGTCAGCCATGTATTTTAAACTTCCGAATCTGACCTGACGGCCAGGGGCGTAGCTTTCGATCTGCTCTAGATGGCCAAGTGAATTGGCCCGCAGTGCGAAGCTGCCAAAGACGAAGATCTGTCCGGGGAGGAAGGTCTCACCCTCGACTGCATCGCCATTGATGATCGTAGGAGCCATCGGGCCTGACGGCGACGGCACAGAGGAACTCTCAATGAAAGCACCAATGTCGGTGTCAAAACCGGCGGATCTCGGGTAGGGGGTCCCGAACTGTGCGTCTAGGTTGGATGGTAATAGGAGGCAAGGGACACGAAGTTTTACCCAGGTTCGGGCCCTCTCGATGGAGGTAAAACCCTACGTCCTGCTTGATTAATATTGATGATATGGGTAGTACGAGAGTAGATCTACCATGAGATCAGAGAGGCCAAACCCTAGAAGCTAGCCTATGGTATGATTGTTGATGTGTATGTTGTCCTACGGACTAAAACCCTCCGGTTTATATAGACACCGGAGAGGTTTAGGGTTACATAGAGTCGGTTACAATGGTAGGAGATCTGAACATCCGTATCGCCAAGCTTGCCTTCCACGCCAAGGAAAGTCCCTTCCGGACACGGGACGGAGTCTTCAATCTTGTATCTTCGTAGTCCAGGAGTCCGGCTGAAGGTATAGTTCGGCTATCCGAACACCCCCTAATCCAGGACTCCCTCACACCCCATGAGTGAGAAGGTGGAATCCACCTCTCTTTTGTGCTTTTACCAAAATGAAATTATCAAAGAAATGAGGGCTAGTTTAGATGCAAATTTCTGTAACGTGCTTAATCTTTATTACACCATTAATGGCCACGTGATCTCTCAAAATAGAAATATAAATGCTATAGAAAAGAAATTTTCTCTTTTCTTTCCCAATACCAAAGATGGCAATACCTAGATCTATCCTTGCCTTTGTGCCTAGCTAGGGGCGTTAAACGATAGCGCTTGTTGGGAGGCAACCCAATTTTATTTTTGTTTCTTGCTTTTTGATTCTGTTTAGTAATAAATAATTCATATAGACTCCGTTTATATGTGGTTTTATGCTTCTAATTGGTGTTTGTGCCAAGTAGAACCTTTGGGAAGACTTGGGGAAAGTCTTTGCGATCTTGCTGTAAGAAACAGAAACTTTAGCGCTCATGAGATTAGCTGCCATTTTTTACTGAGAGTGCTATTTAGTTAATTCTTTTTGAAGATGATTAATAGACAAATTCCTCACGTCCAGCAATTTATTTTAGAATTTTTTTGGGGTTCCATAAGTATTCGAAACCTACAGTTTACTACAGACTGTTCTGTTTTTGACAGATTCTGTTTTTCGTGTGTTGTTTGCTTATTTTGATGAATCTATGGCTAGTAATGGAGTTTACGAACCATAGGGAAGTTTGAATACAGTAGGTTTAACACCAATATAAAGAAAGAATGAGTTCATTACAGTACCTTGAAGTGGTGTTTTGTTTTCTTTCACTAATGGAGATCAAGAGATTTTCAGTTAAGTTTTGTGTTGTGAAGTTTTCAAGTTTTTGGTAAAGATTTGATGGATTATGGAACAAGGAGTGGCAAGAGACTAAGTTTGGGGATGCCCAAGGCACCCCAAGGTAAAATCCAAGGACAACCAAAATCCTAAGCTTGGGTATGCCCCGGAAGGCATCCCCTCTTTCGTCTTCTTCTATCGGTAACTTTACTTGGAGCTATATTTTTATTCACCACATGATATGTGTTTTGCTTGGAGCGTCTTGTATGATTTGAGTCTTTGCTTTTTTATTTTACCACAATAATCCTTGATGTACACACATTTTGAGAGAGACACACATGAATCAAAATTCATTAGAATACTCTATGTGCTTCACTTATATCTTTTGAGCTAGATAATTTTGCTCTAGTGCTTTGCTTCTATATTTTAGAGAACGGTGGTGGTTCTATTTTATAGAAATTATTGATCTCTCATGCTTCACTTATATTATTTTGAGTGTCCTTTAGAACAGCATGGTAATTTGCTGTGGTTATAAAATTAGTCCTAATATGATAGGCATCCAAGATAAAACCTTAAAGTGCATTAAAAACTAAGAGAAGTTTGATACTTGATACTTGTTTTGAGATATAAAGGTGGTAATATTAGAGGTGTGCTAGTTGAGTAATTGTGAAATTGGGGAATACTTGTGTTGAAGTTTGCAAGTCCAGTAGCATGCACATGTGGTAAACGTTGTGTGACAAATTTGAAGCATGGGGTCTTCTTTGATTGCTTTCCTTATGAGTGGTGGTCGGGGACGAGCGATGGTCTTTTCCTACCAATCTATCCCCCTAGGAGCATGCGCGTAGTGCTTGGTTTTGATGACTTGTAGATTTTTGCAATAAGTATGTGAGTTCTTTATGACTAATGTTGAGTCCATGGATTATATGCACTCTCACCCTTCCATCATTGCTAGCCTCTTCGGTACCGTGCATTGCACTTTCTCACCTTGAGAGTTGGTGCAAACTTCGCTGGTGCATCCAAACCCCGTGGTATGATACACTCTATCACACATAAGCCTCCTTATGTCTTCCTCAAAACAGCCACCATACCTACCTATTATGGCATTTCCATAGCCATTCCGAGATATACTGCCATGCAACTTTCCACCGTTCCGTTTATTATGACACGCATCATCATTGTCATATTTCCTTGCATGATCATGTAGTTGACATCGTATTTGTGGCAAAGCCACCATGCTTAAATTTTCATACATGTTACTCTTGATTCATCGCATATCCCGGTACACCGTCAGGGGCATTCACATAGAGTCATATTTTGTTCTAAGTATCGAGTTGTAATTCTTGAGTTGTAAGTAAATAAAAGTGTGATGATCATCATTAGAGCATTGTCCCATGTGAGGAAAGGATGATGAAGACTATGATTCCCCCACAAGTTGGGATGAGACTCCAGGCAAATAAAAAAATAGAAAGAAAAAAGAGGCCAGGAAAAAAAGGAGAAGGCCCAAATAAAAAAATGAGAGAAAAAGAGACAAGGGACAATGTTACTATCCTTTTCACACTTGTGCTTCAAAGTAGCACCATGATCTTCATGATAGGGAGTCTCTTATTTTGTCACTTTCATATACTAGTGGGAATTTTTCATTATAGAACTTGGCTTGTATATTCCAATGATGGGCATCCTCAAATGCCCTATGTCTTTGTGAGAAAGCAAGTTGGATGCACACCCACTTAGTTTCTTTGACGAGCTTTCATATATTTATAGCTCTAGTGCATCCGTTGCATGGCAATCCCTACTCCTTGCATTGACATCAATCAGTGGGCATTTCCATAGCCCATTGATTAACTGCGTCAATGTGAGACTTTCTCCTTTTTGTCTTCTCACACAACCTCAATCATTATATTCTATTCCACCCATAGTGATATGTCCATGGCTCGCGCTCATATATTGCGTAAAAGTTGAAAGAGTTTGAAAAGGATAAGTATGAAACAATTGCTTGGCTTGAAAAGTTGAAAGAGTTTGAAAAGGCTAAGTATGATGAGAGCATTTTGTGTGACGAAAATGAAGCATGGCCAAACTATATGATTTTGTAAGGATAAGCTTTCTTTGGCTATGTTATTTTGATAAGACATAATTGCTTGGTTAGCATGCTTGAAGTATTATTATTTTTATGTCAACATTAAACTTTTATCTTGAATCTTTCGGATCTGAACATTCATGCCACGATAAAGAAAATTACATTGAAGAATATGCTAGAAAGCATTCCACATCTAAAATTCTATTTTTTATCATTTACCTACTCGAGGACGAGCAGGAATTAAGCTTGGGATGCTTGATACGTCTCCAACGTATCTATAATTTTTTATTGTTCCATGCTATTATATATTCTATTTTGGATGTTTAATGGGATTTATTATACACTTTTATATTACTTTTGGGACTAACCTACTAACCCAAGGCCCGGTGCAAATCGCTGTTTTTTTGCCTATTTCAGTGTTTCACAGAAAAAGAATATCAAACGGAGTACAAACGGAATGAAACCTTCGGGAGCGTGATTTTTGGAACAAACGTGATCAAGAGGACTTGGAGTGGACGTCAAGAAACAAACGAGGAGGCCACGAGGCAGGGGGCGCGCCTACCCCCTAGGCACGCCCTCCACCCTCGTGGGCCCCTCGTGGCTCCACTGACGTACTTCTTCCTCCTATATATACTCATATACCCTGAAAACATCCAGCAGCACCACAAAACCCTATTTCCACCGCTGCAACCTTGTGTACTCAAGAGATCCCATCTTGGGGCCTTTTTCGGAGTTCCACCGGAGGGGGCATCGATCACGGAGGGCCTCTACATCAACTCCATGGCCCCTCCAATGATGTGTGAGTAGTTTACCTTAGACCTTCGGGTCCATAGCTATTAGCTAGATGGCTTCTTCTCTCTCTTTGAATCTCAATACAAAGTTCTCCTCGATTCTCTTGGAGATCTATTCGATGTAATCTTCTTTTGCGGTGTGTTTGTCGAGATCCAATGAATTGTGGGTTTATGATCAAGATTATCTATGAACAATATTTGAATCTTCTCTGAAATATTTTATATATAATTGGTTATCTTTGCAAGTGTCTTCGAATTATCAGTTTGGTTTGGCCTACTAGATTGATCTTTCTTGCAATGGGAGAAGTGCTTAGCTTTGGGTTCAATCTTGCGGTGCTCAATCCCAGTGACAGAAAGGGAAACGACATGTATTGTATTGTTGCCATCGAGGATAAAAAGATGGGGTTTATATCATATTGCTTGAGTTTATCCCTCCACATCATGTCATCTTACCTAATGCGTTACTCTGTTCTTATGAACTTAATACTCTAGATGCATGCTGGATAGCGGTCGGTGTGTGGAGTAATAGTAGTAGATACAGGCAGGAGTCGGTCTACTTGTCATGGACGTGATGCCTCTATACATGAGCATGCCTAGATATTCTCATCATTATTCGCTTTTCTATCAATTGCTCGACAGTAATTTGTTCACCCGCCGTAATAATTATGCTATCTTGAGAGAAGCCACTAGTGAAGCCTATGGCCCCCAGGTGTATTCTCCATTATATTAATCTTCCGTCAACAAGCTATTTATTTTACCGTTTATTTTGCAATATTTACTTTCAATCTATATCATAAAAATACCAAAAATATTTATCTTATCATTATTATCTCTATCATATCACACTCTCACAAGTGACCGTGAAGGGATTGACAACCCCTTTATCGCGTTGGTTGCGATGTTCTTATTTGTTTGTGTAGGTACGAGGGACTTGTGTGTAGTCTCCTACTGGATTGATACCTTGGTTCTCAAAAACTGAGGGAAACACTTACGCTACTTTGCTGCAACACCCTTTCCTCTTCAAGGGAAAACCAACGTAGTGCTCAAGAGGTAGCAAGAATCAACGCGGACGATGCTCGAGGGGGCCACAAGGCAGGGGGCGCGCCCCAGGGGGTCACGCACGCCCTGGGCCCTCGTGGACACCCCGTATGGCGGTTAGTGCCCTTCTTTTGCTGCAAGAAATCCAATATTCGGATACAAATCGTGTTAAAATTTCAGCCTAATCGGAGTTACGGATCTCCCGGAATATAAGAAACGGTGAAAGGCCAGAATCTCAAACGCATAAACAGAGAGAGACAAAGAGACAAATCTAATCTCGGAGGGTCTCTCGCCCCTCCGCCACCATGGAGGCCATGGACCAGAGGGGAAACCCTTCTCCCATCTAGGGAGAAGGTCAAGGAAGAAGAAGAAGAAGAAGAAAAAGAAGAAGAAGAAGAAGAAGAAGAAGAAGAAGAAGAAGGGGCCCCTCTCCCCCTCTCTCCTGGTGGTGCCGGAACACCGCCGGCGTCATCATCGTGACAACGATCTACACCAACACATCCGTCATCTTCACCAATGTCTTCATAACATTCCCCCATCTATCTATAGCAGTCCACTCTCCCGCAACCCGTTGTATCCTCTA
Organism: Triticum monococcum; assembly: GCA_034509565.1. Taxonomy (NCBI): domain Eukaryota; kingdom Viridiplantae; phylum Streptophyta; class Magnoliopsida; order Poales; family Poaceae; genus Triticum; species Triticum monococcum. The sequence continues at coordinate 577,125,689 of CM067844.1, read as the reverse complement.
CTTGAACATGGTGCTTTATGCTTCATATTATTACCCAGTGATGTGTTGTCATCCTATGATGTCTAAGTAGATTTTCGTTGTCCTATCGGTATTTGGTGAATTTCTATGATTGGTTTAATTTGCTTGTGGCTATGTTGCTGTCCTTTGGTGCCCATCATATGAGCACGCGCGTGGATCACACCATTGGGTTATTTTTATGTTGATGGGACTATGTATTGGAGGGCAAGAGTGACAAAAGCTTCAACCTAGCATAGAAATTGATGCATACGGTATTGAAGGGGGACCAATATATCTTAATGCTATGGTTGGGTTTTACCTTATTGAACGTTAGTAGTTGTGGATGCTTGCTAATAGTTCCAATCATAAGTGCATATAATTCCAAGTCAGGGATGACATGCTAGCAGTGGCCTCTCCCACATAAAACTTGCTATCGGTCTAGTAAAGTAGTCAATTGCTTAGGGACAATTTCGCAACTCCTACGACCACTTTTCCACACTCGCTATACTAACTTTATTGCTTCTTTACCTAAAACAGCCCCTAGTTTTTATTTACGTGCTCCTTATATTCTTGCAAGCCTTTCCCGTTACACCTACAAAGTACTTGTAGTTTTATACTTATTTTAGGTAAGGCGGATGTTAAGCGTGCGTAGAGTTGTATCGGTGGTCAATAGAACTTGAGGGAATATTTGTTCTACCTTTAGCTCCTCATTGGGTTCGACACTCTTACTTATCAAAAGAGGCTACAATTGATCCCCTATACTTGTGTGTTATCAGGACGCGATTTCAGTATTCTGCAATAATTGCACGGACGAAGGAATCCTCAATGCCATAAACCATCGTCACGTATTACAATTCACTGACTTGGCAACTGTGGTGCAGAAGTACTGCGCAATGGAAATAACTTGGAAAACCCAGTCAGCTCGCTGGGAGCCACCGGTCTCCACGCAACCCCTCGAGCGAGCAAAATGGATGCACACTCACGGGGCACCTGAACCGATAGTAAATAAAACTAAACCCATTACTGGACGTGGAACCGTTCTGGGGAGATGGCTCGATAGGCCGTGCAAAATACACACGACACCGGATATCGTACCAACCCACAGTCTCAGAGCATGTTGGATACTCCGGCAAGTGGCCAAGAGCGGCGAGGATATCCTCACCAAAAACACCGTGGAGCAACTCCCCCCGGAAGACGATGACCTCAGAGTATTGAAAGTCTTCGAGACTTTCGCTTCAAACAATCGGCGCAAGAGGGCACTCCGCGACCTCGCAGAAGTCTGCCAAGTCGCAACAATAATTCCCTAGAACGACACGGCCATAACTTTCAACACAAGTGACAAACCAAAAATTCAGTTAGTTCGGGCACCAGCCGCCTTGGTCCTCAACCCAACTGTGGATGGCTTTCGGCTCACTAAAGTGCTCATGGACGGCGGCAGCGGACTAAACCTCATCTACGAGGACACACTGAATAAAATGGAAATAGACATGAGCCGCATCGAGCATAGTAATATGACCTTCCGAGGGATCATTCCCAGCCGAGAGGCATGATGCGCGGGGAAAATTACACTCGACGTGGTATTCGGCACACCGAGAACTATCCGTCCGAAGAGATAACCTTCCAAGTGCCCCCTTTCAACAGTGGATATCATGCCCTGTTGGGGTGAGATGCATTCACACGCTTTCAAGATATACCTCATTACGGGTATATGAAGCTCAAGATGCCCGGGCCCAATGCTATTATCACTCTTGCTAGTGATCTGGACATAGCCCTCCGCGCCGAAAACAAAACAACATCCTTGGCCCTCGAGGCACTGTCTGAGGCCCTCGCGGCTGAAGAGTTAACCGCACTACGCTCTATGGTGGATAGGGACGATGTAATCCTTGATAAGCATCCCAAACCCACCTCCTTCAAACCAGCATACGAATAGTCAAATTTCAAGTCCACCCGACGGACCCCAAGAAGACAGCTTCCATCGGGGCACAGCTGGACCCAACGGTTGACGCTGCACTATGAACGTTCCTGTGCGAGAACTGGGACATATTCGCCTAGCACCCTTCTGATATGCCAGGAATCCCACACAGGCTGGCCGAACACAACCTCAATATATTGAAGGGATATAAGTCGGTCAAGCAAACACTGCGGCGCTTTTCCGAACCTAAACGACAAGCTATGGGGGAGGAGCTAGCCAAGTTAATCGAGGCCGGATTCATCAGAGAAAAAAACACCCAGACTGGCTAGCAAACCTGGTGATGGTGCCAAAGAAGGACAAATCCTAGCGCCTGTGCGTCGATTTCAAAGACCTCAATAAGGCTTGCCCTAAGGATCCCCCCCCCCCTCCCCCGCATCGATCAGATTATTGATGCTACTGCAGGACACGACTCACTGTGTTTCCTCGATGCATACTCCGGATACCATCAAATTAAAATGAAGGAGTCTGATCAAGCCGCAACGACATTCATCACCCCATACGGGCCTTTCTGCTTCAACACTATGCCCTTTGGGCTTAAAAACACCGGCGCCACCTACCAACACATGATTCAAACATGCCTGGAGAAACAAATTGGCAAGATAGTTGAAGCATATGTGGATGATGTCGTCATCAAGACTAAGCACGTCGAGTCGTTAATAGATGACATGCGTCTCACATTCGACAACTTCCGGACATATGACATCAAGCTCAATCCAGAAAAGTGTGTTTTCGGCGTTCCCGCCGGAAAACTGCTGGGCTTCATCGTTTCCAATAGAGGAATTGAGCCAAGTCCAGCCAAAATCCGAGCTTTGTCACAATTGTCTATACGAACATACCTTAAACAGGTCCAAAAACTAGCCGGATGCGTGGCAGCTTTAAGCCGCTTTATCTCTAGACTAGGAGAAAAAGCATTGCCACTTTATCGCCTTCTCCGACGTACCGACCACTTCGAGTGGACGGAAGCGCAATAGCCAGACTGGAGGAAATAAAGGCTCTTTTAGCGAGCAACCCAATCCCGGCCGCGCCAAATGTCGGCGAACCGATGTTATTATACATCTCTGCAACACACCAGGTGGTGAGTGCTACCTCTTGAGCATGTGTTGGTTTTCCCTTGAAGAGGAAAGGGTGATGCAGCAAAGCAGCGCAAGTATTTCTCTCAGTTTTTTAGAACCAAGGTATCAATCCAGTAGGAGACCACGCGTGAGTCACCTCATACCTACACAAACAAATAAGAACCTTGCAACCAACACGATAAAGGGGTTGTCAATCCCTTCTCGGCCACTTGCAAGAGTGAGATCTGATAGAGATAATAATAATAAGATAAATATTTTTGGTATTTTTATAATATAGATTGAAAGTAAAGATTGCAAAATAAAATAGATTGGAAACTTGTATGATGGAGAATAGACCCGGGGGCCATAGGTTTCACTAGTGGCTTCTCTCAAGATAGCATAAGTATTACGGTGGGTGAACAAATTACTATCGAGCAATTGATAGAAAAGCGAATAATTATGAGAATATCTAGGTGTGATCATGTATATAGGCATCACGTCTGTGACAAGTAGACTGACTCTTGCCTGCATATACTACTATTACTCCACACATCGACCGCTATCCAGCATGCATCTAGAGTATTAAGTTCATAAGAACGGAGTAACGCTTTAAGCAAGATGACATGATGTAGAGGGATAAACTCATGCAATATGATATAAACCCCATCTTTTTATCCTCGATGGCAACAATACAATACGTGTCGTTTCCCTTTCTGTCACTGGGATCGAGCACCACAAGATTGAACCCAAAGCTAAGCACTTCTCCCATTGCAAGAAAGATCAATCTAGTAGGCCAAACCAAACTGATAATTCGAAGAGACTTGCAAAGATAACCAGTCATACATAGAAGAATTCAGAGAAGATTCAAATATTTTTCATAGATAATCTTGATCATAAACCCACAATTCATTGGATCTCGACAAACACACCGCAAAAGAAGATTACATCAAATAGATCTCCAAGAGAATCGAGGAGAACTTTGTATTGAGATCCAAAGAGAGAGAAGAAGCCATCTAGCTAATAACTATGGACCCGAAGGTCTGAGGTAAACTACTCACACATCATCGAAGGGGCCATGGAGTTGATGTAGAGGCCCTCCGTGATCAATGCCCCCTCCGTTGGAGCTCCGAAAAAGGCCCCAAGATGGGATCTCTTGGGTACAGAAGGTTGCGGCGGTGGAATTAGGTTTTCTTGGTGCTCTCTAATGTTTTCAGGGTACATAGGTATATATAGGAGGAAGAAGTAGTAGGCATCCCCCTGCCTCGTGGCCTCCTTGTTGATTGCTTGACGTCCACTCCAAGTCCTCTAGATCACGTTTGTTCCAAAAATCACGCTCCCAAAGGTTTCATTCTGTTTGGACTCCGTTTGATATTCTTTTTCTGCAAAACACCGAAATAGGCAAAAAAACAGCAATTTGGGCTGGGCCTCCGGTTAATAGGCTAGTCCCAAAAATAATATAAAAGTGTATAAATAAGCCCATTAAACATCCAAAACAGAATATATAATAGCATGGAACAATCAAAAAATATAGATACGTTGGAGACATATCAAGCATCCCCAAGCTTAATTCATGCTCGTCCTCGAGTAGGTAAATGATAAAAATAGAATTTTTGATGTGGAATGCTTCTTAACATATTTTTCAATGTATTTTTTCTTTATTGTGGCATGAATGTTCAGATCCGAAAGATTCAAGATAAAAGTTTAATATTGACATAAAAATAATAATACTTCAAGCATACTAACTAAGCAATCATGTCTTCTAAAAATAGCATGGCCAAAGAAAGTTATCCCTACAAAATCATATAGTCTGGCTATGCTCTATCTTCATCACACAAAATATTAAATCATGCAGAACCCCGATGACAAGACAAGCAATTGTTTCATACTTTTGATGTTCTCAAACTGTTTCAACTTTCACGCAATACATGAGCGTGAGCCATGGACATAGAACTATGGGTGGAATAGAATGTTGGTTGTGGAGAAAACAAAAAGGAGAAGATAGTCTCACATCAACTAGGCGTATCAACGGGCTATGGAGATGCCCATAAATAGATATCAACGTGAGTGAGTAGGGATTGCCATGCAACGATGCACTAGAGCTATAAGTGTATAAAGCTCAACAAAAGAAACTAAGTGGGTGTGCATCCAGCTTGCTTGCTCACGAAGACCTAGGGCAATTTGAGGAAGCCCATCATGGGAATATACAAGCCAAGTTCTATACTGTAAAATTCCCACTAGTTTATGAAAGTGACAACATAGGAGACTCTCTATCATGAATATCATGGTGCTACTTTGAAGCACAAGTGTGGAAGAAGGATAGTAACATTGTCCCTTCTCTCTCTTTCTCTCATTTTTTATTTGGGCCTTCTTTCTTTTTTTCTTTTGGCCTCTTTTCTCTTTTTTTCCCGGAGTCTCATCCCGACTTGTGGGGGAATCATAGTCTCCATCATCCTTTCCTCACTCGGACAATGCTCTAATAATGATGATCATCACACTTCTTTTTACTTACAACTCAAGAATTACAACTCAATACTTAGAACAAAATATGACTCTACATGAATGCCTCCGATGATGTACCGGGATATGCTATGAATCAAGAGTGACGTGTATGAAAAAATTATGAAAGGTGGCTTTGCCACAAATACGATGTCAACTACATGATCATGCATGGCAATATGACAATGGTGAAGCGTGTCATAACAAACAGAACGGTGGAAAGTTGCATGGCAATATATCTCGGAATGGCTATGGAAATGCCATAATAGGTAGGTATGGTGGCTGTTTTGAGGAAGGTATATGGTGGGTGTATGATACCGGCGAAAAGTGCGCGGTAATAGAGAGGCTAGCAAATGTCGAAGGGTGAGGGTGCGTATAATCCATGGACTGAACATTAGTCATAAAGAACTCACATACTTATTGCAAAAATCTGTTAGTTATCGAAACAAAGTACTACACACATGCTCCTAGGGGGATAGATTGGTAGGAAAAGACCATCGCTCGTCCCCGACCGCCACTCATAAGGAAGGCAATCAATAAATAAATCATGCTCCGACTTCATCACATAACGGTTCACCATACGTGCATGCTACGGGAATCACAAACTTCAACACAAGTATTTCTCAAATTCACAACTACTCAACTAGCATGACTCTAATATCACCATCTCCATATCTCAAAACAATTATCAAATATCAAACTTCTCATAGTATTCAATGCACTTATATGAAAGTTTTTATTATTCCTAAAAGCAAATTACCATGTTGTTCTAAAGGACTCCCAAAATAATATAAGTGAAGCATGATAGATCAATTATTTCTATAAAATAAAACCACCACTTGGCTCTAAAAGATATAAGTGAAGTACTAGAGCAAAAACTATATAGCTCAAAAGATATACGTGAAGCACATAGAGTATTCTAATAAATTCCAATTCATGTGTGTCTCTCTCAAAAGGTGTTTACAGCAAGGATGATTGTGGTAAACTAAAAAGAAAAGACAGAAATCATACAAGACGCTCCAAGCAAAACACATATCATGTGGTGAATAAAAATATAGCTCCAAGTAAAGTTACCGGTGAACGGAGACAAAAGAGGGGATGCCTTCCGGGACATCCCCAAGCTTAGGCTTTTTGGTGTCCTTGTATTTAACTTGGGGTGCCTTGGGCATCCCAATCTTAGGATCTTGCCACTCCTTGTTCCATAATCCATCAGATCTTTACCCAAAACTTGAAAACTTCACAACACAAAACTTAACAAGCATATCTCGTGAGCTCTGTTAGCGAAAGAAAAAAAACACCACTTCAAGTTACTGTAATGAACTCATTATTTATTTATATTGGTGTTAAAACTACTGTATTCCAACTTTTCTATGGTTTATAAACTCCATTACTAGCCATAGATTCATCGAAATAAGCAAACAACACACGAAAAACAGAATCTGTCAAAAACAGAACAGTTTATAGTAATCTGTAACTAACGCAAATTTCTGGAACCCCCAAAATTCTAAAATAAATTTCTGGACGTGAGAAATTTATCTATTAATCATCTTCAAAAAGAATTAACTAAATAGCACTCTCCAATAAAAAATGGCAGCAATTCTCGTGAGCGCTAAAGTTTCTGTTTTTTACAGCAAGATCAAAAAGACTTTCCCCAAGTCTTCCCAACGGTTCTACTTGACACAAACACTAATTAAACACAAAAAACACAACCAAAACAGAGGCTAGATAAATTATTTATTACTAAACTAGAACAAAAAGCAAGGAATAAAAATAAAATTGGGTTGCCTCCCAACAAGCGCTATCATTTAACGCCCCTAGCTAGGCATAAAAGCGAGGATAGATCTAGGTATTGCCATCTTTGGTAGGCAATTTTTCAATAAGACACCTATAACTCCTAGTAGTTTCTTTCTTTTTATTAATTATCAAACTCCTAGGCACAAAATCGAGAAAATCATTTGTAGCAAGAGGTTCCTTAAGGATAGTGAGAAAGTTGGGGTGAACACTTATGGATTTGAGGTCCGCATTTCCCTTACTAGAAGTTTCACCCTTATGTTTAGGAACATACATCAATTTGGCAATCTTAGCATTAGAAGGAGTGTTTTTCACGGAAGAGAAGGCAGACCCTAGGTTGGTATTAATATCCTCAATTTTATCAATTCTAGTGGAGTCTTGATCTATTTTTTCATTAACCATAGGTTCCTTTTCTTTAAAAAATTTAAGAGCAACTCCTACCTTCACTACAAAAAAATACACTTCTGTGATGATACATGTTTGTCACAGTAGGTCACGTTTTCTGTCATGCATGTACATCCGTGACAAATTTATGACAGAATCAAGATAGTCATACCTGTGATGATAGTCATACCTGTACCTTCACTACAAAACGGAAAAACGAATGTTTTTAGGTGAGCCCTATAAACCCTAGTGGGTACGTACTCCGTAAAATCAGATTTTCCCAAAACTAAGTCGCTCAACCTTTATTTGCTTGTTTCCCTTCATGCCTCCTTGCCTCGAACAAACTATGCCAAACTCCCCTGCCTGCCGCGCACGAAAATACATGCCCTCGCCTTTTTTAGTCTGGATTTGTATTGATGGATCGCGCAAAGCAGGAAAAACCCAAGTTGTGTCTTGTACTCCTCCGTCGATGCTCGCTTTCATGAATTCTGTACTTCCTGTCGCTGACATGTGGGACATATAGCAACCGGGTCGACGTGTCAAGCACCAAATAACAGTGCAGAACAGCAGGGGGACGCACCCAAGTCGTACCGCCCCAGTAGTAGTAGTAATGAGCAATGAGACGTCAAATCACAATGCTGCACCTTCCCAGACGGACGAAGCAACCGTTATTTCACACTTCGGTTCGCCATCATCTCAAACCACGTAGTATTGCCTCTGCCTCAAGAGGGACACGCACATCGCCTTGGTACATCATGACACGTGGGACCGCATGACAGGCCATGCTCCCCCGCCGATTGCTCGGTAAAATCACCTCATTTTTACTACTATACTTCCTCCGTATCGGTTTATACATGGCATGCACGTCGTTCTAGGTTGAGAATTTAGCTGGCTATATATGTGATGAACAGTATATGTTTAGAAACTGCATCCGCTTAATAATCCAATGATATACTTTTTGTGACATAGTAACTCAGATTTAGTTAGTCAAATGGATGACCTAGAACTACGTGCACGCCCTATAAACTGAGACGTCTAAAAAACGAGACGGAGAGGGTAGTTCAGTACGTATCTTTTTAGATCAATATAGTCGGGATTCACCAAGGAGAAAAACCAAGTGGTAGGCTGCACCTGTCGTGTTGGCGTAGCAACTCAAGCAGGGTCAGTCCACACACGAAATGGCGACACACTTAATAGGACCCCTTTGGCTGATATGTGGCTCATCCACCATCTTGTTCCATGTGCGATGCACCAAATTACAGTTCGGAGCAGCGGTTGGAATTGGAGGCACCCCGGTCATGGCACCGCAGTAGTAGAAAATGAGCGATGAGGGGTCAAATCACAAAGCCCCACCTTTCCCGCATTAAGCTGGACGGACGAAGCAACCATCATTTCACTCTAGGGTGCAAGAGCATAAAGAAAAGAGAAAACCAATGATGCGTGCGGCAGCTACCTAGGGCACCCTAGGGTAGGGATCTCCACTACAGATCTTTTTTTGAAAGCGCCTCCACTACAAATCGGCCTCTCCCTTGTCCTCTTGAAGAAAACCGATGATGCATGCCGTGGGAATGTTTGTAGGAGTACTGCTAGGGCATGTGGGGCCACATCATAGTAAACAGGAGAGGGATTGAGTTCGAATCGACGCCTTAAATATGTGTGGGCCGCTTGGTTTTAGGGGAACGAGGCAGCATTTTGGGTTCGGGGACCGGTGGAGATATAGTACATACAAAAAAATGTGGACGTAGGTTCGACCGAAAGGCAATGATGCATGGGCCCTGGATTTTGATATACCCGGGGCCGCGTGAAATTTGCTACTCTACTCAAAACTAGTAAGGTACACATGCATTGAACACATGAGATTTCAAAACCAAATTATGAATAAATACACACTATAGCATGTAAAGCTTTGAGTCATATATGCATGATGTAGATGTTCGTTTAGTTCTTATAGTTCATCTCATTCAAAATCAATTAGTTTTATAAAAATGTTAAGATTCATGGGGTTGTGCATTGTAAAGCATAAAGTAAAAAACAAATAATGGCAATTCATTTAGAAAAAAAATCAATTATGATACGGAAGATTCTAGAACAAAGGAGAAGTGCTTGTGTTTTGAGGTTTGTGCATTATGCTTAAGTTCAACCATGGAATCTTCTAAATTATACATGTGGCAGATCTTGTGGAATGTTGATGATATTCATGTAGCGACCAGACCTCAAACAGTCTAATCTCTGTGCTTCAGTGTCATCCCTGGATCAGTAATGCTGACACGCACAATACTTGAAGGATTTATAACATAGTAGCAATCACACACTTATTACATCGAGTGTCTCAAAAGAGAACTTATTACAAATAATATGGCTTAAGGCCATCTAATAACGATAACAGCGGAATGCTTGGAAGATAAGTGAGTCCATCAACTCCAACGGCATCACTGAGTATAGAACCACGACCTAAGGCTCCTTACTCGTCGTCTGAAAAGTCTGCAGCATGAACATTGCAGCCCGAAAACGGGTCAGCACATGGAATATGCTGGCAATGTAACACATAGAGAGTAGTGAACAGAAATAGGCTATACTACATGCATATATGGCTGGTGGAAATCTCGATGGTTACAATTTGCGTAAAGCCAATTTTTCCCTACTGCAAAGGAATACATTTTATTTAACTATCATGGTGGTTGTTAAACATTGAGAGTGTAGATACCCTCTCAATCCCAATTAAACATCATCATTAAAACCCAACAAAATTAATTAAAGTCACATGATGAGATTCACATGATAATCCAAGTACTAGATACTCAAGACGTCCATAACCGGGGATACTACTAACCATGATTAGTTTATACACTCTGCAGAGGTTTGTGCACTTTTCCCCACAAGACTCGATCTCCTTCGTTGGGATTCTCGCACGTGTTTGAGAAACGGATGACCGAGACATAGTCTTTCAGAAGCGCTAGCAGCTTACGATCGGGTAGACCGTTACACCTACTTTCCCCTATATCTGCTAGTCTACCACTGTAAGAGTTCGCATGACTTAATCAACTATGCTAGAGCCCATAGTAGCTTGTCGCTGCACACGGAAGTTTCTTGCATGAATAATCTCATGATCCCTTTGAACCTGGGTGGCGGTCCATAAAGAAAAACAGGCAATCGCTGGAATACCTAGGTGCCTCAGTCCACCCAGATGTGTGTTAAAGTTGCCACCTTAAGTAAACCATTAAATAACAATCTCACATCTGTCATGGATACACTCACCCAATCCACGTCTACTAGCATGGCATGGCATAAGCAAACGTAGAAGTAACTCCCAAAGGTTTGATAATAAAACAGGTAATAGGTACTACCTCATCTACTTCCCAACCCACAATTTATTTAGATCCTAACCATGCAATTGTTTGAGTATTGATCTAATGCAATAAAACTGGGTAGTAAGAGGTATGATCAAAGTGTTACTTGCCTTGCTGATGATCCGTGAAACCTAGAGATTCGAAGTAACAAGTGGCGCACTCCGGGTACTCTAACACAAACAAACAAACAAGCATACTATAAGTACTCATCTAATGCACAGGTAAAACTCAAATAAGAGATCTAACCAGAAAGTTCAACTTAAGAACTCCGGTTTGCAAAAAGAAACAAATCGAACGAAACAACGAAAGTCAAACGGCAAAAGAAACAAGCTTCGATTACTAATCTGGACCTAAGTCAAATTTTACAGAAGCAAAAACTTGTTTGAGTTGGTTAAATGGAAAGAGGGTTTCGAGATGAAACTCTAGGCGCTTGAATCACCTGATTCCGATAAACGAGCGAAAAGTTAAACTAAAACGAAAATCGGATCAGAAATCGTGATCAGAAATAATCACCAAAAATCCGAGAAAAAGAAAAACTGACGAACAGATTAACGAGCGAATGTTCGTTAACTGAAACTAAACGGTGAACTCGTCCGTTAAAACGAACGAACGAGCGAGCGCTCGCTAAAAAATGAACCGAAAAAACCGATCTAATAAAAAACCTAGGGTTTTCAAAGAAAAATCGGGTCGGTTTTCTTCGGAAGCAGAGAACGATTCGGAAAACCGACGGCGGACGGCGCGGCTACTTCGTCGGAATCCGGCGGCTCGGGGCTCCGGCGGGGTGGGGCGGCGTCGGCGGCGGGTGGCGCGGGCGTCGGCGGCGGCTCGAGGTGGCAGGGTGAGGCAGCGGAGGCGTCGGTATTTAAGAGGGGGGGCGGCGTCGGCTTGGGGAAGGGGGCGGCGGGTCGGGGTCGGGGTCGGCCTCGGGAGGCGTGCCCCGGCCGGACTCGGCGGCGGCAGCGGGTCGGTCTCCCGCGGGGAAAGGCGGCGGCGGTGCAGGCCTGGCCTGGCTCGGCTGGTCCTTCGGCCCAGTCGGGCGCGCGGTACTTTTTTTATAACCAATTCCGCCGAAACTAAGAAAAATTCTAGAAAATAAAATAAAATTCTAAAAATGCCAAAAATAAATTTTCACCGCCTAAATAAAATATTTAGAACGAGATGAACATTTTCTTGGCCCTAAAATGCAGTTTTGAAAAACATGCAATTTTTCTTAAATTCAAATAAACTAGCCAAAAACTCCGAAATAAAATCTTATTTGATTTTTTATCAGAATCCTCAATATTTCTTTATTTTGGGAAAGTAATTTTGTTCCCTCTCTCATATTTTTATAATAGAAATAATTAAAGATAAAATAAATAAAATCAAATGATCCTATTTTCAAAATTTGAGAAAACTCAAATATGAAAATAACGAAATTCCCAACTCTCTCCGTGGGTCCTTGAGTGGCGTAGAATTTCTGTATCAGGCCAAAAGCAATAAAATATGATATGCAGTGATGATCTAATGTATAACATTCCAAATTGAAAATTTGGGATGTTACAATTCAACGGCTAGTAGTGCTCGGATTTGCCATCTGCACTGTCGGATTAGCTTCATCTAGTGACCATCTTTCAAGTTATTCGCACACTGTATAGATCTTGTGCCATAGTTGCATGTCTTGGAGAAAAGCTACTAGTGGGTTGTACTAGCTATTTAGGAATAGAAGATGTATACATGGAAGTTGTAGGGAAAGAGATGACATGGAGTATCTCAATTCCTATGAGTAGGGATTGGAAAAGAGATGTCATTTGGTTGACATCATAGGAACTTTTCTATTGAATCTAGAGATACCATGTATCTCAATTCCTATGAGGAGGGATTGGAAAAAAGATGTAATTTGGTTCATATCATAGGAACTTTTCTATTGAATATACGCTAATGTTTATTTTCCTTTGAAATTATGGGAGTATAGGAATCCATTCATATGAACCAAGTGGCTCTAAAGCTATAGAAATGATATCATGTTTATTTCCTTTGAAATGTGGAGTATATGAATCTACTCCTATGAACCAATCGGCTCTAAAGGAAAAAATCCTATAAAAATCATATCATATAGAGTTCCTATGATATTCCTCCACACCAAAGGATGGTTGAAATTGCTGCAGGTGATACGATGGTCTTTCTTTGTAGACTCCTCCCCCATCTTTATAGTTACCTCTCGAAGTTGAATGAAATGATATATACAGGGTATTCTACATGTGCAATTTGGTACACGAAAACTCGGTAAAAGTTTGTGAGGTTCGAATTTTCAATAAAGCTATATGCACTGCATTTTGGAACGGTGGGAGCATAAGGCAGTTGCTAACACTCACATTGAAGATTTGTGTGTAGGAGGAGTGGCTGTTCTGTTAAATGACATGGCAAAACTGACACTGTCGGATGCCGATCTAACGGTTCTTACAGCGTTCGTCAGGGAAAAGGCTTGTGGCGAACGTTTGTTGGATAATGATTTACGGACACATGCATTGCATTGACACGTGCCCCCTCTCTCTCACGCACACGCACCCTCCCGAGTCCTCTCGCACCCACCGTCTATCTGCAGGTAGACGTCACACACTTATGTGCTCTTCACACCCTACCCTCAGAACTTCTAAAAAACAAAAGATGTCGCGTGCATTTTATTTTAGCTCACACGTCACACACTTATACTATTACTCTTGTGGCGAACGTTTTTTGGGCATAGTATATTGTACTCTCATGAAGAGAAGCGGTGCACACACACACTAGTTCTCTCACACCCACTCGCGGGTACACATAGGAGCGCATTTTTTTGAAGCTGGTACAACAAAATCACTCCACTATATATATAAGCAGGAGCCTTAGCGCTTGCTTTACTAGGGCTCCTCTCGTTCACTCTCTCATGCTCTCTAGATCTAAGCAAGACATAGGTGGCCACACTCTATCTCAGCTCATGGTTGGTCACAAATCCAGCCGGACAACCTCGGCCGGGGCAGGGGTGTAGGTGCATCGTTCACGCTGTCGTCGGCGGCGAGGGAGGAGACCAATGGCTGCCCGCGCGTCCCGATCGGCGGCCATGTTGTTCTCTCCGAGAGAGCGCCGGCTCCGGAGGGCCTCCGACCCCTTCTTCCTCCCTGTGGTATTGTGGCCAAGATGCGGCCTCCCAACACCGTCTTTACCACATGCCGACGACCCTCAGGTATATATTCCTTCGAAACCTGCCTTGCTCTACTGCCCTAGCTCCCCACTTGGCTTCATGTGGATCTTTTTCTACTTCCATCCGCTGTTCCAAAGCTACCTAGACTTTTACTATTATTAGAGGTAAAGCTAGTTCATACAATCGACTCTAAGAGTTGTTTCAAACACGGAAGAAAGTGGGAAAGTTGTAGCATGAATCTAGGACTTGGTTCTAAGAGGAAACGGGGGAAAGTAGTAGATACTGGCTACCCAACCGGTCTCTTGGTTGAAAAGACGAAGAAAGCATGGTGGATGGTGAAGGGTGGGGGGAAGTGGACCTATCTATTGGTTGACAAAGGAAAGAAAGTGACGGGTGTTGGGGGACAACGCAAATGAGAATGAGCAGGTCTAGATTTCCTGTGCTCACATAGGAAAATGTCGCCGAGGAGATAAAAAATGGGACAAACGCAGACATGCTGCCTGAGTGTTTGCCACTCTCGACAACCACATCTGCCTCACCACTTTATGCCCCTGCTGTCCCTATGACCATATCGCTACCGTTAATGTAAAATCACATGAAGCATTAAGCAATGCCACCTAATGTCACTAATAAGTAATGGTCTAGTGCCGTCGGTAAATTGAAGCAATGCCACCACCATTTTATGAAGTGATTCTGTCTTGCTTTATTTCCCATGGATTGTGTTTTTGCAGTTACACTTAAATCTCACACCGCTAACATTGCTTCACCCAGTGGAACTGCACAAATTTGATTGCACATTTACTTACCATGAGCTACTCTCATGATAGTAATACTAATGCTATTGTTCTGCATGTTAATCTAGTGGCAGTGTTGATGTGATGTGATGCTACTTACTTAAGGACACTTTCATACTGTCAATCTAGTGCCAATTATAACACAGTAGATGCTGATGTTAATCATACGCCACTGTAAATATCTGTCACTGTTTAAATAACCATATTTCGTATTTGCGCAAACAGGGACGTATGTCTCCAAATTGTTTCGGGATGTCTGTCTCCGTATCATTTCTATCCGCGCAATCAAAAGCACACACCTCAGTTTTAGTAGAACTACGCAAAATGAGATGGCTATCCCTTGTTGTCGTTGTCTAACCACCCGTCTTCCAGGTATTCCTACATTGGTAGTTACTAGGTAGAATGACCAATGCAATGTAAAAGAACTTGATTCGTACGTTTTACTTCCTGATTGTAGTGTAGGGACGAGCGAAAACAACTGCATCCTAGTCCGGAATGCACTTTCTACTAGTTCATCCATGGATCGAGGATGAGCTGGCATGGCTGCACGGTGTTTTTTTGGATAGGTGCGCGGACAAGAGGCATTGTGGTCTGCTTATTTCTGCAAATAGCGGTGCTTAAATTTAGTGGAATGCACAAGAATTTCAGCTAGTTAGTACACTACATGGTTCAGTTCAGCATTCCAGCTGAGAACACAATTATAATTGGTTATTCTAGAATGAGAGAACCTTACCCTGGATGGTGGCAACAAGAAAAAACCAGAGTGAACTCCAGGAAATTTAAGCCTGCCGGGAGGCCCTTTGCTCAGAGAATCCTTGCTTGTTTTTTCCTGGTTTGTAAACCTTCTCACAACTTTGTCTTTTGCTATGAACTAGTATATGTTTGTTATGTTCTATGAATCATTGAGATGTATAAAATTGCTTAACTTATGCTTTCAAGTTTTTTATGAAGCCGAGTTTAATGTGAGTGTTCCACATGAACGCTGGACTAGCGTGTGAACGTTTGGAATTTACATTGTGGCCTGAGTTAACTGCATGAACCACTGTAACAAGATACATAGTTGCTTATATGTCAGACAATAGATTGTTGATTATTAGCTGGTCGATAGCCTAGTGTTGAAGCGAGCTGAGCCAATGTGCCATGTTTTGCACAACTGCTTACAAGTGGGGTAGCACCAACAGTGTTTACAAGTACTTATGTATACGTCGGCGCATAGTTCTCAAACGAGTACTATATTTCATCAAAACACACACTGCTCATATGATAAAACTAGTGAGGACGCATCTGTTTCGGCAACAATTACGATGATTCATGGGCACACAAAAGTAGCAGCAGTTCCCATAGACGGATTCAAACAGAGTACTAGCCCCAGAGGGCTCGATAACAGGCAAGGTTCGGATAATTAGACAGAATCCAAACTACTATTAAACACTAGCTGGGGCAAGTATTTCATGCCTCGATCTAATTTGGGCTGGACACAAGACGGACCTTGCCATGAACATCATCGAGGACGTCCGGTAGCAGCTCAATCCTGTGAACCTTCATGAAGACAACCTTGTGGCCTTGCCACTCATAAACTTGTTTGTGGAGGCATGCCACGTCATCTTCCTGCGTAAGCTTGACAAGAATAGTATGTCTCACAAACGAAGGAGTAGCTTTGAACTTCTTGTGCTTTAGTACACCCTGGACAACATGCCTGACAACAGTGAGTCTGGAATACAACTCTTCATTGGTATAAGCGCAAATGGCTTCCAGGACCCAACAGCCTAAAAACTCTGTTTTCCCAGTGCGTATATTCAGGTCATCCGCCTCATAGCGAGTGACATGTACAACCACACAATCCTTGTCTGCATCAGAGCTCTAATTGAAACATAAACAAATTCTGAATTACTTTCCAGTATAAGAAACACAAGTTATTTAAACCACTATGTATAGCATGGCATCGAAGCTAATAAAATTTTGCATAATTCATCACCACATACTTAGATGAAAAACCACAATCGAGATCGGCAAAGAAGAAAATCACCTTGGGCAGCTCAGCAGGGGGGACACATCCTCGAAGGGGGAAAACTGCTCCTGCAGTGCCGCGGGGGCTGTAACCTCAAACGGGGCGTTGACCATCTCAGTAGTGGCCGTGAGCGTATCTGGGGTCGGCTCGGTTGCTGCCTCCATCTTTTTGGAGCTCTTTGTCTCATGGGGATCAGCCACCCGCGTCTGCTCCAATATCGGTAGATCTTTATCTGGTTCTCCTTGGTCCATCATGAAACAGACGAATACTAGAAGACCACTGAAAGGAAAACACAATCGCAATGACAATGAAACAAAAAAGAGAGTGAGGATCGGTTACTGCTTTGCAAAAGTCCTTTTTTTTCTCTGAACGAAAATATACCAACATCATGGATCCGCTTACCTTCCCTTCGTTGGGAGAGAAGAACAGTGGCAGATGCGAGTGTTGCCTTTCTTGAAGACGGTGAGGGAGAAGGGGAATCAGCGAAGAGTGAAATGATGTTGCTTCGTCCGTCAAACTTAGACTGCAGGGAGGTGGGGTTTTGTGATACGACGGCTCGTTATTGCCGCCCTACGACCGGGGTGACTCTCCACCTGCATATTGCCTTCTAATTTGTTGGATGGCATTTGGGCCCACGTGCTGCATGGCCCGCATGTCGATGAACAAAAGTATAACGGCATTCAGTAGAGGGAGCCAGAAGCGGTATTGTATCCACTGTACTAGTAGTAATTGTTTTTCTGGGTAGCTGTAGAGTGTCTCCATTGTACTAGTAGTAATTGTTTCTCTGGGCCCAAGACAAAACATCCCATCCACCCTAGTAATAGTAAAATCAATTCAAAAGTCCATATATTTACTGAATGAGAGGCACTACCCACACCCAACACCCCCCCCCCCAAAACCCTGGGTGTTCTTCTTCCTCCTCACTCACACCCACGTCACGTCAGCTCGCTCCACTCGTACCCCGAAATTCCTCACCTCACTCCTACAGAAAACTCCAGTTCCCCTTCTTCCTCACTACTATAGAAAAACCCCAGCTCCCCTTCTTCTTCACTCGCACTACAACTAGGCTCGTCATTCGTTACTCTGCTCAAATCCATGAGCGCGATGCGACGCCCTCGAGGAAAATGGAGTCGGCTAACCCCAGCTCCAAGAAGATGAGGCTCCCACCAGCGGCAACGCATGTTGTAGATCCCGCACCTGGCAGTGCGGCGAGAAGCGGTGACCCCGCCCCCACCAGATCCCAGGAACCCGTAGAATCTCGGGTGGACCGCATCAGCGATCTCCCGGACGCCGTCCTTGGGGAGATCATCTCGCTTCTCCCCACCAAGGATTGCTGCTGCACCCAAGTCCTCTCAATTCGGTGGCGCCCTCTATGGCGCGTCATGCCCCTTAATCTCGACCATCGTCAGCTATCTCTCTTCAATGATTTTGAAATCCCAGAGCCATTATCTCCTCCCACCAGGGCTCCGTTCAAAGCCTCTGCATCCCGTCATGCTACCTGAGTAAGCATACCATGCCCTGCATGGTGGACGCCTGGCTGAAATCCCCTGAATTCACAGAACTATAGCTGCTTGAGTTCTACTATTCCCCTAGAAATCACCTACCAGATACCGAACGCCATCTACCTGTGCCCTCAGCACCGATGTCCATCTCGTGGTTTTCCTCCTCTCTCCACACCGCCACCTTTGCGTTGTGCGACCTACCAGACAATCTAGTACTAAACCTTCGACTCCCATTTCTCAAGAAACTTTCACTTGTGCGGCTTCGTATATCAGAGGCCTCATTGCACAGCATCATCCACTCCAGTTGCCCTGCCTTGGAGTGCTTGGTGCTTGTTTTCACAGTTAGAATCGGTTGTCTCCAAATAAAGTCGCCTAACCCTGTAAGAATTGGAATTTGTTTTGACGGAAGGCAGCTCATCATCCAAGATACCCCTTCACTTCAAAGGTTGATCCTTGATTCTAGTTATTCACCGTTGCAAATAATCGTCCTCTCTGCACCTAAACTGGAGACCTTGGGTGTAATACATGATCTTTGTGCTCATTTCAATATGGTGTTTGGCTCCATAGTTCTTCAGGTAATTTACATTATCATCTACACTTGTAATCATAAGCTGCATTTTAAATTTCCGCGCATAAGTTATATGTCATCTTGGAGTACACATTTTGTACTAATATTATGTTCTATGCTCAATGAAGAGTTTCTCCATGGACGGCCTATCAATGGTGCTGGATTCTGTCAAGATCTTATATATCCAAATGAATAGTTTTGATCTGAACAAGATTATTGGCTTGCTGCAATGCTTTCCATGCCTGGAGAAGTTGTATATAAAGGTGATAATTTCACGCACATTGGAAGCCCGCATATAGTGTACTAGAATAACCGTTCAGCTGTTGCTCTTTCGACACTCTTTTTATAGACATTAACTATTTTCAATCTTCATGTCTATTTAGGCAACAGGACGGGGTAAGAAATTTATAACCAATCGGTGGATTCGTAAGCATCGGGATTTTCTCACTTCTCATGAGATTCGATTGAAGACAATAACGCTAGAATGATATGTAGCCAACCGTGCAAACACTAGATTTGTCACATTCTTCCTGCTGAATGCGAGGTTACTATTGTCCATCAGGCTTAAGTTTATCAGCAGCATGGTTTTGACGGATGGGTATGTGGAAGAGCAAGAAAAGGAGTTTCAGGTGGGCAAAAGAGCTTCTGAACGTGTCGGGCTTCTATTTACAACATATTGTGGTCATAATCCAGTAAATTTTATGACCCATTTGACTGTGACTGCTTAGATGTTGTTGCCCTTTTCAACCTAGTTTTTTTGTAAACCTGATGAACAATTAACCCTCGTGCTTTTGTACAGTTTGTAAGCTGGAGTTAGATGTTCTTGCCCTTTCCAACTCGACTGTGACTGTCATATTTTCTTTTAAGCAAGGCAAATGGCTTGCCAGTCGTTTAATTTAGAGTGAAATATTGTAACAACTAACAAATCCCAACCAAGGGAAATAACATCACTCTCGCCGGCTGCTTGAGCTCACTGTGCATTACAGAAACCAAGTGATTAGCCCCCACCAGCACCCACAAACTTATTTCGAACTAGCACATCAAATGGGCTATAAATTTTCATAGGAAAGGCTGCATGACCGTAAAAGATTTGGATTCTGACATTTGGAACCCGCGAGGAAATAGGCTATCCAAGGTGGTGTGGACTTACTAGCCAGTCAACAAACGATTCTGCCTACCATTCGTTGGATTTGAAGGAAATATGCCCTAGAGGCAATAATAAAGTTATTATTTATTTCCTTATATCATGATAAGTGTTTATTATTCATGCTAGAATTGTATTAACCGGAAACATAATACATGTGTGAATACATAGACAAACAGAGTGTCACTAGTATGCCTCTACTTGACTAGCTCGTTAATCAAAGATGGTTATGTTTCCTAACCATGAACAAAGAGTTGTTATTTGATTAACGAGGTCACATCATTAGTTGAATGATCTGATTGACATGACCCATTCCATTAGCTTACCACCCGATCGTTTAGTATGTTGCTATTGCTTTCTTCATGACTTATACATGTTCCTATAACTATGAGATTATGCAACTCCCGTTTACCGGAGGAACACTTTGGGTACTGCCAAACGTCACAACGTAACTGGGTGATTATAAAGGAGTATTACAGGTGTCTCCAATGGTAGATGTTGGGTTGGCGTATTTCGAGATTAGGGTTTGTCACTCCGATTGTCGGAGAGGTATCTCTGGGCCCTCTCGGTAATACACATCACATAAGCCTTGCAAGCATAATAACTAAGATGTTAGTTATGAGATGATGTATTACGGAACGAGTAAAGAGACTTGCCAGTAACGAGATTGAACTAGGTATTGGATACCGACGATTGAATCTCGGGCAAGTAACATACCGATGACAAAGGGAACAACGTATGTTGTTATGCGGTCTGACCGATAAAGATCTTCGTAGAATATGTAGGAGCCAATATGGGCATCCAGGTCCTGCTATTGGTTATTGACTAGAGACATGTCTCGGTCATGTCTACATTGTTCTCGAACCGTAGGGTCCGCACGCTTAACGTTACGATGACATTTATTATGAGTTTATGCATTTTGATGTACCGAAGGTTGTTCGGAGTCCCGGATGTGATCACGGACATGACGAGGAGTCTCGAAATGGTCGAGACGTAAAGATTGATATATTGGAAGCCTATGTTTGGACACCGGAAGTGTTCCGGGTAAAATCGGGATTTTACCGGAATACCGGGAGGGTTACCGGAACCCCCCCGGGAGGCAAATGGGCCTATTGGGCCTTAGTGGAAAAGAGAAAAGGGGCAGCCCACAGCTGGCCGCGCGCCCCCCCCCCCTTCCCCAAGTCCTAGTAGGACTAGGAGAAGGGGCCGCCCCCCCCTCTCTCCTTTTCCCCTTGAGAGTCCTAGTTGGAATAGGATTAAGGGGGGGAGTCCTACTCCCGGTAGGAGTAGGACTCCTCCCGCGCCCTCTCCTTGGCCGGCCGAACCCCTCCCCCTGCTCCTTTATATACGGGGGCAGGGGGCACCCCATAGACACACAAGTTGATCATTGTTGATCGTTCCTTAGCCGTGTGCGGTGCCCCCTGCCACCAAATTCCACCTCGGTCATATCGTTGTAGAGCTTAGGCGAAGCCCTGCGTCGGTAGTACATCAAGATCGTCACCACGGTGTTGTGCTGACGGAACTCTTCCTCGACGCTTTGCTGGATCGGAGCCCGAGGATCGTCATCGAGCTGAACGTGTGCTAAGAACTCGGAGGTGCCAGAGTAACGGTGCTTGGATCGGTCGGATCGGGAAGAAGACGTACGACTACTTCCTCTATGTTGTGAGATCGCTTCCGCAGTCGGTCTGCGTTGGTACGTAGACAATACTCTCCCCCTCGTTGCTATGCATCACCATGATCTTGCGTGTGCGTAGGAAAATTTTCGAAATTACTACGTTCCCCAACAGTGGCATCCGAGCCTAGGTTTTATGGTTTGATGTTATTTGCACGAGTAGAACACAAGTGAGTTGTGGGCGATACAAGTCATACTGCCTACCAGCATGTCATACTTTGGTTCGGCGGTATTGTTGGACGAGACGATCCGGACCAACCTTACGCGTACTCTTACGCGAGACCGGTTCCCTCGACGTGCTATGCACACAGATGGCTTGCGGAAGACTGTCTCTCCAACTTTAGTTGAACCAAGTGTGGCTACGCCCGGTCCTTGAGAAGGTTAAAACGGAGTCTATTTGACAAACTATCATTGTGGTTTTGATGCGTAGGTGAGATGTGCTCTTACTTAAAGCCCGTAGCAGCCACGTAAAACTTGCAACAACAAAGTAGAGGACGTCTAACTTGTTTTTGCAGGGCATGTTGTGATGTGATATGGCCAAGGCATGATGCTGATTTTATTGTATGAGATGATCATGTTTTGTAACCAAGTTATCGGCAACTGGCAGGAGCCATATGGTTGTCGCTTTATTGTATGCAATGCAATCGCGATGTAATGCTTTACTTTATTACTAAGCGGTAGTGATAGTCGTGGAAGCATAAGATTGGCGAGACGACAACGATGCTACGATGGAGATCAAGGTGTCGCGCCGGTGATGATGGTGATCATGATGGTGCTTCGGAGATGGAGATCACAAGCACAAGATGATGATGGCCATATCATATCACTTATATTGATTGCATGTGATGTTTATCCTTTTATGCATCTTATCTTGCTTTGATTGACGGTAGCATTATAAGATGATCTCTCACTAAATTATCAAGAAGTGTTCTCCCTGAGTATGCACCGTTGCCAAAGTTCGTCGTGCCCAGACACCACGTGATGATCGGGTGTGATAAGCTCTACGTCCATCTACAACGGGTGCAAGCCAGTTTTGCACACGCAGAATACTCAGGTTAAACTTGACGAGCCTAGCATATGCAGATATGGCCTCGGAACACAGAGACCGAAAGGTCGAGCGTGAATCATATAGTAGATATGATCAACATGACGATGTTCACCATTGAAAACTACTCCATCTCACGTGATGATCGGACATGGTTTAGTTGATTTGGATCACGTGATCACTTAGAGGATTAGAGGGATGTCTATCTAAGTGGGAGTTCCTAAGTAATTTGATTAACTGAACTTAAACTTATCATGAACTTAGTACCTGATAGTATCTTGCTTGTTTATGTTGATTGTAGATAGATGGCTCGTGCTGTTGTTCCGTTGAATTTTAATGCGTTCCTTGAGAAAGCAAAGTTGAAAGATGATGGTAGCAATTACACGGACTGGGTCCGTAACCTAAGGATTATCCTCATTGCTGCACAGAAGAATTACGTCCTGGAAGCACCGCTGGGTGCCAGGCCTGCTGCTGGAGCAACGCCAGATGTTATGAACGTCTGGCAGAGCAAAGCTGATGACTACTCGATAGTTCAGTGTGCCATGCTTTACGGCTTAGAATCGGGACTTCAACGGCATTTTGAACGTCATGGAACATATGAGATGTTCCAGGAGTTGAAGTTAATATTTCAAGCAAATGCCCGAATTGAGAGATATGAAGTCTCCAATAAGTCCTATAGCTGCAAGATGGAGGAGAACAGTTCTGTCAGTGAGCATATACTCAAAATGTCTGGGTATAATAATCACTTGATTCAGATGGGAGTTAATCTTCCAGATGATTGCGTCATTGACAGAATTCTCCAATCACTGCCACCAAGCTACAAGAGCTTCATGATGAACTATAATATGCAAGGAATGAACAAGACTATTCCCGAGCTCTTCGCAATGCTGAAAGCTGCGGAGGTAAAAATCAAGAAGGAGCATCAAGTGTTGATGGTTAACAAAACCACTGGTTTCAAGAAAAAGGGCAAAGGGAAGAAGAAGGGGAACTTCAAGAAGACTAGCAAGCTAGTTGCTGCTCAGGAGAAGAAACCCAAGTCTGGACCTAAGCCTGAAACTGAGTGCTTCTACTGCAAGCAGACTGGTCACTGGAAGCGGAACTGCCCCAAGTATTTGGCGGATAAGAAGGATGGCAAGGTGAACAAAGGTATATGTGATATACATGTTATTGATGTGTACCTCACTAGAGCTCGCAGTAGCACCTGGGTATTTGATACTGGTTCTGTTGCTAATATTTGCAACTCGAAACTGGGACTACGGAATAAGCGGACGCTAGCAAAGGACGAGGTGACGATGCGCGTGGGAAACGGTTCCAAAGTCGATGTGATCGCGGTCGGCACGCTACCTATACATCTACCTTCGGGATTAATATTAGACCTAAATAATTGTTATTTGGTGCCAGCGTTGAGCATGAACATTATATCTGGATCTTGTTTAATGCGAGACGGTTATTCATTTAAATCAGAGAATAATGGTTGTTCTATTTATATGAGTAATATCTTTTATGGTCATGCACCTTTGAAGAGTGGTCTATTCTTGTTGAATCTCGATAGTAGTGATACACATATTCATAATGTAGAAGCCAAAAGATGCAGAGTTGATAATGAAAGTGCAACTTATTTGTGGCACTGCCGTTTAGGTCATATCGGTGTAAAGCGCATGAAGAAACTCCATACTGATGGGCTTTTGGAACCACTTGATTATGAATCACTTGGTACTTGCGAACCGTGCCTCATAGGCAAGATGACTAAAACACCGTTCTCCGGTACTATGGAGAGAGCAACAGATTTATTGGAAATCATACATACCGATGTATGTGGTCCGATGAATATTGAGGTTCGTGGCGGATATCGTTATTTTCTCACCTTCACAGATGATTTAAGCAGATATGGGTATATCTACTTAATGAAACATAAGTCTGAAACATTTGAAAAGTTCAAGGAATTTCAGAGTGAAGTTGAAAATCATCGTAAGAAGAAAATAAAGTTTCTACGATCTGATCGTGGAGGAGAATATTTGAGTTACGAGTTTGGTATACATTTGAAAAATTGTGGAATAGTTTCGCAACTCACGCCACCCGGAACACCACAGTGTAATGGTGTGTCCGAACGTCGTAATCGTACTTTACTAGATATGGTGCGATCTATGATGTCTCTTACTGATTTACCGCTATCGTTTTGGGGTTATGCTTTAGAGACGACCGCATTCACGTTAAATAGGGCACCATCAAAATCCGTTGAGACGACGCCTTATGAACTATGGTTTGGCAAGAAACCAAAATTGTCGTTTCTTAAAGTTTGGGGCTGCGATGCTTATGTGAAAAAGCTTCAACCTGATAAGCTCGAACCCAAAGCGGAGAAATGTGTCTTCATAGGATACCCAAAGGAAACTGTTGGGTATACCTTCTATCACAGATCCGAGGGCAAGACATTCGTTGCTATGAATGGATCATTTCTAGAGAAGGAGTTTCTCTCGAAAGAAGTGAGTGGGAGGAAAGTAGAACTTGACGAGGTAACTGTACCTGCTCCCTTATTGGAAAATAGTACATCATAGAAAACTGTTTCTGCGACACCTATACCAATTAGTGAGGAAGCTAATGATGATGATCATGAAACTTCAGGGCAAGATACTACTGAACCACGTAGATCAACCAGAGTGAGATCCGCACCAGAGTGGTACGGTAATCCAGTTCTGGAAGTCATGCTGCTAGATCATGATGAACCTACGAACTATGAAGAAGCGATGGTGAGCCCAGATTCCGCAAAGTGGCTTGAGGCCATGAAATCTGAGATGGGATCCATGTATGAAAACAAAGTATGGACTTTGGTTGACTTGCCCGATGATCGGCAAGCAATTGAGAATAAATGGATCTTCAAGAAAAAGACTGACACTGACGGTAATGTTACTGTCTATAAAGCTCGACTTGTCGCAAAAGGTTTTCGACAAGTTCAAGGGGTTGACTATGATGAGACCTTCTCACCCGTAGCGATGCTTAAATCCGTCAGAATCATGTTAGCAATTGCCGCATTTTATGATTATGAAATATGGCAAATGGATGTCAAAACTGCATTCCTGAATGGATTTCTGGAAGAAGAGTTGTATATGATGCAACCAGAAGGTTTTGTCGATCCAAAGGGAGCTAACAAAGTATGCAAACTCCAGCGATCCATTTATGGACTGGTGCAAGCATCTCGGAGTTGGAATAAACTCTTTGATAGTGTGATCAAAGCATTTGGTTTTATACAGACTTTTGGAGAAGCCTGTATTTACAAGAAAATGAGTGGGAGCTCTGTAGCATTTCTGATATTATATGTGGATGACATATTGCTGGTTGGAAATGATATAGAATTTCTGGATAGCATAAAGGGATACTTGAATAAAAAATTTTCGATGAAAGACCTCGGGGAAGCTGCTTACATATTAGGCATAAAGATCTATAGAGATAGATCAAAACGCTTAATTGGACTTTCACAAAACACATACCTTGACAAGATTTTGAAGAAGTTCAAAATGGATCAAGCAAAGAAGGGGTTCTTGCCTGTGTTACAAGGTGTGAAGTTGAGTCAGACTCAATGCCCGACCACTGCAGAAGATAGAGAGAAAATGAAAGATGTTCCCTATGCTTCAGCCATAGGCTCTATCATGTATGCAATGTTGTGTACCAGACCTGATGTGTGCCTTGCTATAAGTTTAGCAGGGAGGTACCAAAGTAATCCAGGAGTGGATCACTGGACAGCGGTCAAGAACATCCTGAAATACCTGAAAAGGACTAGGGATATGTTTCTCATATATGGAGGTGACAAAGAGCTCACCGTAAGAGGTTACATTGATGCAAGCTTTGACACTGATCCGGACGATTTTAAATCGCAAACCGGATACGTGTTTACTTTAAACGGTGGAGCTGTCAGTTGGTGCAGTTCTAAACAAAGCATCGTAGCGGGATCTACATGTGAAGCGGAGTACATAGCTGCTTCGGAAGCAGCAAACGAAGGAGTCTGAATGAAGGAGTTCATATCCGATCTAGGTGTCATACCTAGTGCATCGGGTCCAATGAAAATCTTTTGTGACAATACTGGTGCAATTGCTTTGGCAAAGGAATCCAGATTTCACAAAAGGACCAAACACATCAAGAGACGCTTCAACTCCATCCAGGATTTAGTCCAGGTGGGAGACATAGAGATTTGCAAGATACATACGGATCTGAATGTTGCAGACCCGTTGACTAAGCCTCTTCCACGAGCAAAACATGATCAGCACCAAGGCTCCATGGGTGTTAGAATCATTACTGTGTAATCTAGATTATTGACTCTAGTGCAAGTGGGAGACTGAAGGAAATATGCCCTAGAGGCAATAATAAAGTTATTATTTATTTCCTTATATCATGATAAATGTTTATTATTCATGCTAGAATTGTATTAACCGGAAACATAATACATGTGTGAATACATAGACAAACAGAGTGTCACTAGTATGCCTCTACTTGACTAGCTCGTTAATCAAAGATGGTTATGTTTCCTAACCATGAACAAAGAGTTGTTATTTGATTAACAAGGTCACATCAATAGTTGAATGATCTGATTGACATGACCCATTCCATTAGCTTAGCACCCGATCGTTTAGTATGTTGCTATTGCTTTCTTCATGACTTATACATGTTCCTATAACTATGAGATTATGCAACTCCCGTTTACCGGAGGAACACTTTGGGTACTGCCAAACGTCACAACGTAACTGGGTGATTATAAAGGAGTATTGCAGGTGTCTCCAATGGTAGATGTTGGGTTGGCGTATTTCGAGATTAGGGTTTGTCACTCCGATTGTCGGAGAGGTATCTCTGGGCCCTCTCGGTAATACACATCACATAAGCCTTGCAAGCATAATAACTAAGATGTTAGTTATGAGATGATGTATTACGGAACGAGTAAAGAGACTTGCCAGTAACGAGATTGAACTAGGTATTGGATACCGACGATCGAATCTCGGGCAAGTAACATACCGATGACAAAGGGAACAACGTATGTTGTTATGCGGTCTGACCGATAAAGATCTTCGTAGAATATGTAGGAGCCAATATGGGCATCCAGGTCCTGCTATTGGTTATTGACCAGAGACATGTCTCGGTCATGTCTACATTGTTCTCGAACCGTAGGGTCCGCACGCTTAACGTTACGATGACAGTTATTATGAGTTTATGCATTTTGATGTATCAAAGGTTGTTCGGAGTCCCGGATGTGATCACGGACATGATGAGGAGTCTCGAAATGGTTGAGACGTAAAGATTGATATATTGGAAGCCTATGTTTGGACACCGGAAGTGTTCCGGGTAAAATCGGGATTTTACCGGAATACCGGGAGGGTTACCGGAACCCCCCGGGAGGCAAATGGGCCTATTGGGCCTTAGTGGAAAAGAGAAAAGGGGCAGCCCACAGCTGGCCGCGCCCCCCCCTTCCCCAAGTCCTAGTAGGACTAGGAGAAGGGGCCGGCCCCCCTCTCTCTCCTTTTCCCCTTGATAGTCCTAGTTGGAATAGGATTGAGGGGGGGAGTCCTACTCCCGGTAGGAGTAGGACTCCTCCCGCGCCCTCTCCTTGGCCGGCCGAACCCCTCCCCCTGCTCCTTTATATACGGGGGCAGGGGGCACCCCATAGACACACAAGTTGATCATTGTTGATCGTTCCTTAGCTGTGTGCGGTGCCCCCTGCCACCAAATTCCACCTCGGTCATATCGTTGTAGAGCTTAGGCGAAGCCCTGCGTCGGTAGTACATCAAGATCGTCACCACGCCGTTGTGCTGACGGAACTCTTCCTCGACGCTTTGCTGGATCGGAGCCCGAGGATCGTCATCGAGCTGAATGTGTGCTAAGAACTCGGAGGTGCCGGAGTAACGGTGCTTGGATCGGTCGGATCGGGAAGAAGACGTACGACTACTTCCTCTACGTTGTGAGATCGCTTCCGCAGTCGGTCTGCGTTGGTACGTAGACAATACTCTCCCCCTCGTTGCTATGCATCACCATGATCTTGCGTGTGCGTAGGAAAATTTTCGAAATTACTACGTTCCCCAACAGGATTGACATCCAACATCTGTCGTGTATCTTCTATCTCTTGTCTTCTTCTTCCTCCAGCCACCCAAACCAAACCACCCCGTCGGCTTCGCCTGCTCCCGCCTCCCATGGCTGGCTGCGCCTCCGCCGCCCTACCGTACGTACCCTCCAACGTTGGCCAGTCCCTCCCTCTATTCCCCCACACGTCATGTTATTCTCCGGCGACGTCAGCCCCAACACGCACCCGCACCTGCGAATGGACCGGCGCATCTTCCAGTGCTCATGTTCGTTCCGTCCGAGGCCTTGCCGTCGTCCTCCGCCTTGCGGCCTTGGTTCGCTTGCCGTGCGTGGTGCGCCGCCCTCTTGCGTTGTCAACATTGTCAACAACCGAGAGGAACAAGGAGATGACTGTACATGGAGAGGATGAAAGTAGGGACCCACCAGCGTCATGCAGTACGCAAGCAAGTGCCTCTATATTACAAGCCCAAAAATATGGTTCCTCCTAATGGTTGGACATCTAGGGCTCACACCATTGTCAACGTAGTCAATAAACGAGAGAATTACACTACGAGCGGCTGACACCAGGGACCTAGCAGGTCGCGCATTTTTTTGGGAACAAGCAGTTGTTATTTATACTAGTTTTAGCGACGGATCAGGGTAACAATGGGGCTGTGCGGGGGCTGTGGCCCGTCTAGCCAGGGTTTTATTTATGTTTACCACATCATGAGCCTAGTTGTGTTTTTTTCTTGCTGAAAATGGCTAGCCTAGTTCTATTTTTTTTAAAGAAATACCCAAACCAGGACTACTTGCTTTATCAGCCCTGCTGGGCTGCAAATCTTTCAAGACGAGGAGAGTTTCATTCGGTTTGCCCAGAAATGGGCTGTACATTTTTTAAACACATCAAACCGGGAATTAGTTTCAATTTTTTTCATTACAAGATTTTAAATTCCATTGATTTTTATGCATGGACAATTATTTGGATTTTATATTTATATAAATTATTTTTCAAAATAGTTCGAATGTGAATCGATATTTCGGGATTAAAAATAGTTGACCACACCAAAATATGCAAAAATTCATATGCTTTTTAACCGTGGCCACAATATGGGGTGTAATGCTAAGAAAAAGAAGATGGACTCCAAAAAAATTCTTAAGAATTAGCAAATGGGTTGTACATTATTAGAAATAAAGCACACAAGAGCAGTGACTCTTGGATGTCCATCCAAGGGTTGTCGTGCTTCTTCAATCTCTGCTTTTTCCTGCTCCAGCCGCTCAAACAAGCGTCGGCGGGACTGCCTGCTCCCTCCTCCCATGGCCGGCTATGCTGTCGCGTAGGCCTCACCTCCCCACCGTACTCCCATCGCTGGCCTAGCCATCCCTCTACTCACCCACACCTGTTGTTATTCTCCGGGGACGGCAGACGAACCAGTAAACCCTCGCACTCCTCGCGGGGGCAACAACTGTCGAGTCTTCCCTAGCTCCGTGTCGTTCCCTTCCTAGGCCTCGTCGTCGTCCACCGCCCTGGTGCTCTCGGCGCGGCCTGGTCAACATGGTCAATGAACGACATCCATCGGAAGTGGACTGTACGTGGAGAGGCTGATAGCTGGGTCCACGGCCGCACGCAAGGAAATGCCTCCTTATTAGGGGAACAAACGATCCCTCCACCTGACAGCTAGGACCCACGGGAAGGGCTTCTGTATTTCACAAAAAAACGTTCCCCTCGCTGACAGGTCGGACCCACCAGCTATATCTTCGCATGCAAGGAAGTGCGTCCTTATTACGCACAAAAAAATGAATACCCCCTGCTAGCTGGGACCCACCATAGTGGGTGGCTGACTTGTGGGCCTACTAAGTTGACGGGGACAGAGGGCTTTGTCAACTTAGTCAATATGAACGATTCTAGCTCCAGTGACCGTCCGATGTCCATCCAACGGCCATAGTGTTTCTTCAACCTCTGGTCTTCTTGCTCCAGCCGCCCAAAGCAGTGCCGGTCATGCCGCCTGTTCCTGCCTCCCATGGTCGGTCGTGCTGCCGAGGAGGCCTCATGGCCCTATCATATACTCGCATCCCTGGCCTGTCTATCCCTTTACTCACCCACACCTCCTGTTATTTTCCGACGATGGTAGCTGAACCAGTCAACCCTCGTACTCTCCACCGCGTGGGCAGCCACTGTCGTGTCTTCCCCGGCTCCGTATCATTCCCTTCGTAGGCCTCGCCGTCATCCACCGCCCTGGTGCTCTCGGCACGGCGTGGTCAACATGGTCAACAAACGGCATCCATCGGAAGTGGACTGTACGTGGAGAGGCTGGCAGCTGAGTCCACGGACGCACACAAGGAAATGCCTCCTTATTACGTGCAAAATAATGATTCCTCCACCTAACATCTGGGACCCGCCGGAAGGGCCTTTGTATTTTGCGAAAAAACATTCCCTCCGCTGATAGGTCGGACCCACCAACTATATCTTTGCACGCAAGGAAGTGCCTCCTTATTGCGCACAAAAAAATGAATACCCCCTGCCAACTGGGACCCACCACAGTGGATGGCTGACTTGTGGGCCTACTAAGTTGACGGGGACGGAGGGCTTTGTCAACTTAGTCAATATGAATGATTCTAGCTCTAGTGACTATACGATGTCCATCCAACGGCCTTAGTGCTTCTTCAACCTCTGGTCTTCTTGCTCCAGCCGCCCAAAGCAGCGCCGATCGTCCCGCCTGCTCCTGCCTCCCGTGGCCGGCTGTGCTGCCGCGAAGGCCTCACCGCCCCCATACTACTCCCACCGCTGGCCAGGCCATCCCTCCACTCACCCACACCCCCCGTTATTTTGCGGTGACGGCAGCCTCACACCGCAGCCGAACCACTGAACCCTCGTACTCCTCTCCGTGTGGGCATCTGAAAGTGCAACTATCCCTAGGTGGTTTTGGTAATTCATAACAACATATAGCTCATTGAGCTAATGCTATTCCAAGATGATCATTTCAGGAAAGCTCAATGATTGGCATGGCATGGATGGTGAAAGTGGAACCCTCAAAATGCTAAGGACAAAGGATTGGCTCTAGCTCATATGCTCAAGACTCTTCATTTTACATTTTAGTGGTCCAAGATCACATTGAGTCCATAGGAAAAGCCAATACTATCAAGGAGGGATGAGGTGTTGCTTAATGAGTCTCTTGCTTCATGTGCTTAATGATATGCTCCAAAATCCTCAGCTACTTTCCCATATCCACATTTGACCTAAACCCAAAGCCAAACTCGGCCCTACCGATTCTTTCAACCCGGCGCCACCGAGTTTCACTTGTCATAGCCATTGCCAAACCCTAAGCAAATCGGTTCTACCGATAGGGATCTCGGTCTCACCGAGATGGGATTGCAATTTCTCTGTTTCCTTTTCGTAACTTTTCGGTCTCACCGAAAGAGTGGATCAGTCCCATCGAGATTGCAATGTAAACTCACTGTTTCCTTTTCGTAACATTTCGGTCTCACCGAGGAGAGCGAATCGGTCCCACCGAGTTTGCCTGACCAACCCTCTGGTTAGCTTATTACCAAATCGGTCTCACTGAGTTTGTGTAATCGGTCTCACCGAGATTACGTTATGCCCTAACCCTAACCATATCGGTCCTACCGAGTTGCATGTCAGTCCCACCGAAAATCTCTAACGGTCACTAGGTTTACTATTTTGGTCCGCCCGAGTTTGTTGATTCGGTCCCACCGAGATTGGTAAATTGTGTGTAACGGTTGGATTTTGTGTGGAGGCTATATATACCCCTCCACCTCCTCTTCACTCGTGGAGAGAGCCATCAGAACACATCTACACTTCCAACTCATATGTTCTGAGAGAGAACCACCTACTCATGTGTTGAGGCCAAGATATTCCATTCCTACCACATGAATCTTGATCTCTAGCCTTCCCCAAGTTGCTTTCCACTCAAATCTTCTTTCCACCAAATCCAAATCCTGTGAGAGAGAGTTGAGTGTTGGGGAGACTATCATTTGAAGCACAAGAGCAAGGAGTTCATCATCAACACACCATTTGTTACTTCTTGGAGAGTGGTGTCTCCTAGATTGGCTAGGTGTCACTTGGGAGCCTCCGACAAGATTGTGGAGTTGAACCAAGGAGTTTGTAAGGGCAAGGAGATCGCCTACTTCATGAAGATCTACCGCTAGTGAGGCAAGTCCTTCATGGGCGATGGCCATGGTGGGATAGACAAGGTTGCTTCTTCGTGGACCCTTCGTGGGTGGAGCCCTCCGTGGACTCGCGCAACCTTTACCCTTCGTGGGTTGAAGTCTCCATCAACGTGGATGTAGGATAGCACCACCTATCTGAACCACGGGAAAAACATCCATGTCTCCAATTGCGTTTGAATTCTCCAAACCCTTCCCTTTACATTCTTGCAAGTTGCATGCTTTACTTTCCGCTGCCAATATACTCTTTGCATGCTTGCTTGAATTGTGTGATGATTGCTTGACTTGTCCTAAAATAGCTAAAATCCGACAAGAACTAAAATTGGGAAAAGGTTAAGTTTTTATTTGGTCAAGTAGTCTAATGACCCCCCCTCTAGACATACTTTCGATCCTACAAGTGGTATCAGAGCTTTGGTCTCCATTTGCTTTGATTCCATAGCTTTTGGTGGTCATAGCCTTGGTTTCAAAACCTAGGAGAGTATGGCGTCTAGCGAGGGAAATTATCACCGTAGAGGTCCTTACTTTGATGGTACTAATTTTGCTAGTTGGAAGCATAAAATGAAAATGCATATTCTTGGACATAACCCCGCCATTTGGGCTATTGTGTGTGTTGGTTTGCAAGGTGACTTCTTTGATGGGAGAGAACCAAACCATGAAGCTACCGCGGATGAGTTGAAGATGTTGCAATACATTTCTCAAGCTTGTGATATTCTCTTCAACGGATTGTGCCCCGAAGAATTCAACAAAATCAGCCGTCTTGAGAATGCAAAGGAAATTTGGGACACTTTGATTGATATGCACGAAGGTACCGACTCCGTCAAGGAATCCAAATTGGATGTGCTTCAAAGTCAACTTGACAAGTTCAAAATGAAGGATGGTGAAGGTGTCGCTGAAATGCACTCTAGGCTTGCTCTCATCACAAATGAGATTGCCGGCTTAGGGAGTGAAGAGATGACCGACAGATTCATCATCAAGAAGATTCTAAGAGCCTTGGATGGAAAATATGATACCGTGTGCACATTGATCCAAATGATGCCCAATTACAAAGATCTCAAGCCAACGGAGGTAATTGGAAGAATTGTTGCTCATGAGATGTCACTTAAGGATAAAGAGGAACTTCATAACAAATCAAGTGGTGCCTACAAAGCCTCATGTGAAGCCCCTACATCATCAAGTGAGAAACAAAACTTCAATGAAGAATTGAGCTTAATGGTGAAAAACTTCAACAAGTTCTACAAGAGTAGAAGCAAAAATAGAAGCTCCAAGTCAAGGTCCTACAATGACAAAAGATCTTCTAGTCGAGAGCGAAACTGCTACAATTGTGGAAGACCCGGACACTATTCCAATGAGTGTACGGCTCCCTACAAGAGAAGAGAAGGCCTCCAAAAAGAAGAAGCAAAAGAGAAGAATCACCACCAAGAGAGAGAAGGAGTAGAGATGATCGTTATGAACGAAGACGCTCACGGAGAAGCAGGGATTCGGAAAGGAAGGAAAAATCATCAAGGAGCTACACAAAACGAAGACATCAGGCTCATGTTGGTGAATGGGTATCCGGCTCCGACTCCGACAACCACTCCGAGAGAAGTTATCACTCTGATTCCGAATATACTCAAATGAAGGTGTTGCCAGTCTAGCACTTGTGTCAACCAACTCCTACGATATATTTGACTCACCAAATGAAGGAATTGGAAGATGCTTCATGGGCAAAGGTCGTAAGGTAACACACCCCGAGTATGTTGATTTTAATAGTGATGAAGATGACTTGTTAGGTGATGATGATTTACTTGTTGACAACTCTAGTGATGAATACTATGATGAAACGTCAATTAATCATGCTAATCAAGATAAAACGAATGACAATGATAAGGAGAAGATTGAGGCTCTAACTAAAGAACTAAACACTCTTAAGTTAGCTCATGAAACTATCTTCGAAGATCATCGAGAACTTTTAAGAGCTCATGAGAAGTTACACTTTGAAAAGCTCAATCTTGAGCAAGAGCATGAGTTTTTAAAGGCAATCAATGATGATCTCCGCAAGAAAAGTTCTTCTTACATTGCAAAGCATTTACTCTTATCCACTTACATGCCTCAAGTCAAGTCTAGTAACAAGAACAAGAAAGATTCTTCCTCTAGTAGTAACAATGATCATGCTAAATCCAATATTGTTGCTTCTAGTAGTTCTATTGATTACACTAATGATTCTCTTAGCCAAGTTACACTTGAGCAAGAAAATAGCTTATTGAAGGGAATTATAGAGAAAGGAGTGTACAAAAGCCTTGCTGGGAGTAAGCAATTCGAGGAAACTGTGCGCAAGCAAGGAAGGCACCGGAAGGATCAAGGTGTTGGTTTTGAACAAAAGTTAAATGCCAATGGAGTTGAGTGGGAAGAAGATCAATACCCCAAGACAAAGTTTGTTCATCAACAAGAGAAGTATGATCCTACTTCCTTCAAGGGGACACAAGCTCAAGATGACCTTCCACCACAAGACTACAAGCAAAAAGGCAAGGACAAGCTTCAAGAGGAAATTGATGCATTTGAAGAAGCTCCTAAGACCTTAGTCAAGTGGATTCCCAAGACCACTTCAAGTTCCACTTCATCAAGTACGACTACAACTCCAAGGATTCCCATCAAGATGGTTTGGATCCAAAAGAAGAAGAACTAGAGAGTTCTTGAGGGTGACTCCGCCAACATACTTCACTCTTATCATTTTGGCAAGAACAAGTGCAATCAACTTCCACATCTTGCACTAGTTCAAGGAGTCACAAACCCTCTTGTTGGTAAGACAAGGGACAAGGTAACCTAAAAGTTTTCATGGACATCATCTTGTGTGTGCATCACTCTATGTCTATGGATATCCTTGTTTGTTCCTTGTGGGACTAACCCATGTAGGTATTGAAAGTGCAATTCACTCAAATGGATAGCTCCAAGTGATCTACATTAACATTGAGCATCCACATCTTCAACATCTACATGAAGTCATCATCGACAAAACCCAAGGTTAGTTCATCCCTCTTAGGGGGGGTATCACATCTAGGGGGAGCTTTACTCAAAGACTTGAGCTAAAGCAACTCTAAAGATGTGAACACAACAATGCTTTATGTAAAAGTGGTAACCCCACTTGAGCTTAAACGATGAGTATGACCTATGATCAAGTGTTCTCACTTGACTCCTAAGTCAATATACTCATATATAGATGACCTAGTCATCGCCAATTGCTTTAGATGCTAGAATTGGTTGTGCATGCTTTGTTACATATTTCAATTGCCATTTTATTGTGTGAGCATGTTGGTTGCATATTTTACTCATTCGAGGACATCCACTTGTTGTTTTGATTGTTTGGTTTTATTTCCTTTTGCCAAGTGGATGGACAAGAATGCCTAAGAACCTCCTCTGGCTATCTATGCTTTTCTCGTCTCAAACTCTATTCATGCTACATCACAAAATTTGATCAAGTCAGATTCGAACCACTCTGTGTGAGGAGCACTCGGAGTCCCCGATTCGTCATAGACTTAAACTTCCAAAACTCTTTGTGATTCTCGGTCTGACCGATATCCTACTTTCGGTCCTACCGAGATCATTAAGTTGATCTGAATTTTCGACTTCGGTGCAACCGATTTGAACCATTCGGTCACACCGAGTTGCAATAACTGTATACAGTTTTGCATCTCGGTGCCACCGAGTTGTTCCACTCAGTCACACCGATAGGGTCAGGCTATATATAGTCATGGGCAAAAATTTGGAAATTTCTCCGAACCCCTTCGCCCACGCGATAGCTCGCTCTGCCAACGTGGTCTCCGGATCGTCTCCTTGCCGCCAGCCGCCTCCAGTCGCTGGTCTCCATCACCGTCAACGGAATTCAACCCTGCCGTTGCCGCCGTAGCGAGTCTCCGCCGAACTAGGGTATGGACTCGATCTTTGTGCTATCCCCAATCTGATTCCTAGCACATTGTGATCTTATTGTTTCTAGCCACGATTGAAACACTCCTATCCAGTCAATGCGTTCGTAGAATAGGATTGATTCGAAAATTTTAGGGTTAGGTTTCCGCCGAAACCATCTCGGACCCGCTGAGTTGAAAAACTTGGTCCCACCGATTTGGCTCATGCCATTGCACAAGTGAGACTCGGTCTGACCGAGAATTACTAATCGGTGTGACCAATTTTGGAACTTTGTGAAACCCTAGCAGTCTGGGTGCCACCGAACTGTGACTCGGTCTGACCGAGTTCACTAGTTGAGGTTCCAAAACTGCTTCGGTATCACCGAGTTTAAAAATCGGTAGATCCGAAATGATTTCTGTGGGAAACTAAAACTAAGATTTTGAATCATTCTTTTGCAAAAATCTCTACATTTTGTGATGCTCATCCACTCTACCTCATCTATAAACTGTTCACAGGGTCAGCAGTCAGCTTGTTCATCATGTCAGATCAGAGTGATAGCCAAAACCTGTCAGAGCAGCAAGTGCACATGAGTGAGGGCACTAGTCCCTCCAGTTCCTCAGATGAAGGCAGCAGGAGCACCCCTAGCAATTTACCAAAAGCTGCCACCAGACAAAGGAAGAAGAGAACCTCAGACTCAGAGGATGAGGATTATGTGGTAGAGGAAGAGGAAGCTACTTCCAAGAAAGTAGTGCTCAAGAAGGAGTATGGCTCAGCATAGAGCACAAAGCCAGGCTTAAAATTCAAAAGGCCAGTAGGTAGGCAGCCTATGCCAAAGGCCAGAGCCTCAACTCAGATTCCTGAAAAGCCTGCACCCAAAGAGGCTGCTACAGAAGGGAAGAAGAGGAAGGAGAGGATCAAAAAGACCACTGCTAGAGTGCTTGGGAGATCCTCAATCATGAGAGATTCTGAAGAGGAAGAGGAAGAAGAGGTTTCTGCACCAGCACCCAAGGCACAAAAGCTGATGGGTGATGCTATAAGATCAGGGGCTACTGCATCCAAGCCCAAGGAAGCACCCAAGGCTGCATCAAAGGCCAAGACAGCTCCAAAGAGGAACACAAGGAGCATACCAGCTGCTGAAAAGAACAAGGCCCCAGTGCCTGACACTGTAGAAGAAGAGGAAGGCCAAGTTCTCAGGAAGCTAAAGCCCAAGATCCCAGACCACAATGATGCTCATCCTGTGGCTGAGGACATGAAAATCAGAAGAGATTCAGGGCTGGGGAAGTGGAGAGAAGCAGACATGTATGCTTCAAGGAGAAGAACTGCTGTCGACTACAGGTTCCACACAAAGGAACAACAGGACTTCTATGAGACAGTTTTGCTTGATAAGAAGCCCATTGTTTGTGACATGAGATGGGTAGATTGGCAGTTCATCAAGGACAATGAAGAGCACTATCCTGGAGTGCAAGACAGCTTCAAGGCTTGTGGAGTAGCAGACTTTGTTGGGCAGAAGCTCACAAAGTGGAATGAAGAGCTGATCATGCAGTTCTACTCCACAGCACACTTCTATCCAGATGGAAGGATTGTGTGGATGTCTGAAGGTACGAGGTACCAATCAACAGTTGCTGAGTGGGCACAGCTCATTAATGCCCCAGAGGAGCATGAGGATGACTTAGACATATATGCCAAGAAGAAGATGGACCACAACTCTATGTCCAACATGTACAAGGAGATTCCAAACAAGGAACTTGATACTTTCAAGTTTGGGTCTATACATTATCTTCTGTCAGGGTTGCCATCTATCAATTGGATTTTGAGGCACACTCTGTTGCTCAAGTCAGGTGATCACAAGATGATCAGAGGCCATGCAATCAACTTTCTTCATATCTTTGATGTGCCACAGAAATTCAAAGTCATGAGCCTCATGGTAGAGACCATCAAGAGAACTGCAGCAGATCAGAAGAGGAGCTGTGGTTATGCCCCTCAGATCCAGGAGCTAATTAACTCCAAGATGGGCACAGGCATATACCTATTGTACAAGGAACATTTGCCTATTCATCCAGATTTTGAAGATAATGAAGTTGTGATGAACAAGGATGAACCATCATCAGTTCATGCTCAAGCACAGAAGGAGAAGGCAAGGAAGGAGAAAGCTGCCAAGATGCCAACTCAAGAGGAGGCATCTGAGTATTTCCTGAAAAACAAGCAAGAGCAGCTTAGTTACTTGATTGCATCCACACTGAGGATTGAGAAAGGACTGGCCACCCTCACTCAGAATTAGGTGGGCTTAGAGAGGATCATAGAACAAAAGTTCTATGACATGGATGTCAAAGTAACAGATATTCAGTCTGCAGTGGAGCAACTTCAAGATGACATGCAGGAGAGGAGAGGGAAGACTACAACTGATGCATTTGCCAGAGTGCCACGAGCTCAGAGGTCGACTGCAGTGCCAGTTCCTGACACCAGAGCCACCACCTCAGCTCCAGCCACAGCACCAGCCCAACCAGCTCCAGCATCTACTTCAGCTCCAGCTCCAACCACGTCTACATAAGACTTCGTCCTTGGAGTGATCCAGACTCCACCACCACCAGAATATCAAGCCTGAGAGTCGATCTAGCACTATGCATTTTCTAGGAACTTTTTGGTAACTTGTTGCCAAAGGGGGAGAAAAATGTATAGATCATAAGCTTCGAGAGAGAGAGTGTTGCTTTTATTATCTCTTGCTTTATTTGGTTTTTTTTCAAACTTTGTTTGCTTTTGGTTGAGATACTTTGATATGCTTGTGAGACATTGATGATCATGTGTTTGATCATAAGCTACACTTATGCATGCTTGATATATCTTATCTATCTTATGTGATCATTCACTTTCTTTGGTGATGAGTGCATGTATTTCATTCTTATCTTTTTGAGCGCTCCACCAAGATGTATGTGACATGGAAGAGTAACCCATGACTCTAACTCTTTATGCATTTGCAGTCCAAAGCAAATTTTAAATATGCACAAATTTAGGGGGAGCTCTTACTTATCACATACTTCTCAAAGCAACGATATATTTCATTCTTATTATTATTTGTCGAAGCTTTGATCTATATGTTGTCATCAATTACCAAAAAGGGGGAGATTGAAAGTGCAACTATCCCTAGGTGGTTTTGGTAATTCATAACAACATATAGCTCATTGAGCTAATGCTATTCCAAGATGATCATTTCAGGAAAGCTCAATGATTGGCATGGCATGGATGGTGAAAGTGGAACCCTCAAAATGCTAAGGACAAAGGATTGGCTCTAGCTCATATGCTCAAGACTCTTAATTTTACATTTTAGTGGTCCAAGATCACATTGAGTCGATAGGAAAAGCCAATACTATCAAGGAGGGATGAGGTGTTGCTTAATGAGCCTCTTGCTTCATGTGCTTAATGATATGCTCCAAAATCCTCAGCTACTTTCCCATATCCACATTTGACCTAAACCCAAAGCCAAACTCGGCCCTACCGATTCTTTCAACCCGGCACCACTGAGTTTCACTTGTCATAGCCATTGCCAAACCCTAAGCAAATCGGTTCTACTGATAGGGATCTCGGTCTCACCGAGATGGGATTGCAATTTCTCTGTTTCCTTTTCGTAACTTTTCGGTCTCACCGAAAGAGCGGATCGGTCCCACAGAGATTGCAATGTAAACTCACTGTTTCCTTTTCGTAACATTTTGGTCTCACCGAGAAGAGCGAATCGGTCCCACC
This sequence comes from Triticum monococcum, assembly GCA_034509565.1. NCBI lineage: Eukaryota > Viridiplantae > Streptophyta > Magnoliopsida > Poales > Poaceae > Triticum > Triticum monococcum. Next base: position 577,084,937 of record CM067844.1, on the reverse strand, counting down.
GAGTTTGCCTGACCAACCCTCTGGTTGGCTTATTACCAAATCGGTCTCACTGAGTTTGTGTAATCAGTCTCACCGAGATTACGTTATGCCCTAACCCTAACCATATCAGTCCTACCGAGTTGCATGTCAGTCCCACCGAAAATCTCTAACGGTCACTAGGTTTACTATTTCGGTCCGACCGAGTTTGTTGATTCGGTCCCACCGAGATTGGTAAATTGTGTGTAACGGTTGGATTTTGTGTGGAGGCTATATATACCCCTCCACCTCCTCTTCACTCGTGGAGAGAGCCATCAGAACACATCTACACTTCGAACTCATATGTTCTGAGAGAGAACCACCTACTCATGTGTTGAGGCCAAGATATTCCATTCCTACCACATGAATCTTGATCTCTAGCCTTCCCCAAGTTGCTTTCCACTCAAATCTTCTTTCCACCAAATCCAAATCTTGTGAGAGAGAGAGTTGAGTGTTGGGGAGACTATCATTTGAAGCACAAGAGCAAAGAGTTCATCATCAGCACACCATTTGTTACTTCTTGGAGAGTGGTGTCTCCTAGATTGGCTAGGTGTCACTTGGGAGCCTCCGACAAGATTGTGGAGTTGAACCAACGAGTTTGTAAGGGCAAGGAGATCGCCTACTTCATGAAGATCTACCGCTAGTGAGGCAAGTCCTTCGTGGGCGATGGCCATGGTGGGATAGACAAGGTTGCTTCTTCGTGGACCCTTCGTGGGTGGAGCCCTCCGTGGACTTGCGCAACCGTTACCCTTCGTGGGTTGAAGTCTCCATCAACGTGGATGTAGGATAGCACCACCTATCCGAACCACGGGAAAAACATCCGTGTCTCCAATTGCGTTTGAATTCTCCAAACCCTTCCCTTTACATTCTTGCAAGTTGCATGATTTACTTTCCGCTGCCAATATACTCTTTGCATGCTTGCTTGAATTGTGTGATGATTGCTTAACTTGTCCTAAAAGAGCTAAAATATGACAAGAACTAAAATTGGGAAAAGGTTAAGTTTTTATTTGGTCAAGTAGTCTAATCACCCCCCCTCTAGACATACTTTCGATCCTACAGCATCCACTGTCGCGTCTTCCCCGGCTCCGTGTCGTCCCCTTCCTAGGCCTCCCCGTCGTCCACCGCCTTGGTGCTCTCAGTGCGGCATGGTCAATGTGGTCAACGACCGACTTCCATCGGAAGAGTACTGTACGTGGAGAGGCTGACAGCTGGGTCCATGGCCATGGCCCGGATTTTTTGTGATTTGCCAAGTAAGTCACTTTGCCAAGCCTGTTGGGCTGCAAATCTTTCAAGACGAGGAGAGCTTCATTCAGCTGGCCGAGAAAATGGCCTATCAGTAATGAGAAATGGGCTGTACATTTTTAAAACACATCGAACCGGCAATTAGTTTCAAATTTCTTTTTTTCATTTCGAGATTTTAAATTGCATTAATTTTGTGTGTCGACAATTTTTTGGATTTTATATTGATATACATTTATTTTAAAAATCAGTTTGAATGTGACTCGAAATTTCGGGATTAAAACAGTTCAGACCGCCTCGAAATATGCAAAATTTCATATAATTTTTTAACCGTGGCCACAATATGGGCTGTAATGCTGACAAAAAGAATATGGACTCCAAAAAACCTTAAGAATTAGCAAATGGTTGTAAATTATTAGAAATAATGGCAGATGGGTAGTATGTTGTTTTCCACAGATTTGAGGCTTTCCTAAAAAAAGGTTGACGCACAAGCAGTGACTGTTGGATTTCCATCCAACGGCCGTCGTGCTTCTTCAATCTCTGCTCTTCCTGCTCTAGCCACTCAAACAAGCGCCGGCGGGACTGCCTGCTCCCTCCTCCCGCGACCGGCTGTGCTACCGCGCAGGCCTAACCGCCCCACCGTACTCCCATCACTGGCCTAGCCATCCCTCTACTCACCCACACCTCCTGTTATTCTCCAGCGACGGCAGACGAACCATTAAACCCTCATACAGTCGTACTCCCCTCCACGTGAGAAACAACTGCCGAGTCTTCCCTGCCTCTGTGTCGTTCCCTTCCTAGGCCTCGCCGTCATCCACCGCCCTGGTGCTCTCGGCGCAGCTTGGTCAACATGGTCAACGACCGACATGCATCTGAAGTGGACTATACGTGGAGAGGCTGACAGCTGGGTCCACAGCCGCACACAAGGAAATGCCTCCTTATTACACACAAAATAATGATTCCTCCACCTGACATCTGGGACCCACTGGAAGGGCCTCTGTATTTTGCGAAAAAATGTTACCTCCGCTGACAGCTCGGACCCACCGGATATATCTTCGCACGCAAGGAAGTGCCTCCTTATTACGCACAAAAAAATGAATACTCCCCTTGCTAGCTAGGACCCATTATAGTGGCAGGCTGACTTGTGGGCCTACTAAGTTGACGGGGACGGAGGGCTTTGTCAACTTAGTCAATATGCACAATTCTAGCTCTAGTGACCGTACAATGTCCGTCCAACGGCCATAGTGCTTCTTCAACCTCTAGTCTTCTTGCTCTAGCCGCCCAAACCAGTGCCGGTCGTGCCTCATGCTCCTGCCTCTTGTGGCCGGCTGCGATGCGGCGGAGGCCTCACCGCCCCCTACTAGTCCCACCGCTGGCCAGGCCATCCCTCTACTCACCCACACCCTTTGATATTCTGCAGCGACGGCAGCCTCACACCGCAGCGAACCAGTGAACCCGCATACTCCTCTACACATGGGCATCCACTGTTGCGTCTTCCCTGGCTCTACGTCGTCCCCTTCCTAGGCCTCGCCGTCATCCACTGCCTTGGTGCTCTCGGCGTGGCGTGGTCAATGTGGTCAATGACCGACTTCCATCGGAAGAGTACTGTACGTGGAGAGGCTGACAGCTGGGTCCATGGTAGCCGCAAGGAAGTGCCTCCTTATTACACGCAAAATAATTATTCTTGTACCTGACAGCGGGGACCCACCGGACGGGCCACCGTATTTGTGAAAAAAATGTTTCCCCCCTAACTGCTGGGACCCGCCAGCTACATCTTCGCACGCAAGGAAGTGCGTCCGGGCAAAAACAAAATGATTCACCCCCCTGACTGTTGGGACCCACCAGCTGTATCTTCGCACGCAAGGAAGTGCCTGACAGTCGGGACCCACCTGGTCGAATCGTACGTAGCATTGTCATTCTAGTCACGAATGTGTACGTACATACTGGTCGATGTAGAGTGCACACGTGTCGTAGTTGAGGCGCACATGTAGCATGTACACGTACGTACATCGGCCAGTGTGCAAGAAAGAAAATACGACCATGTACGTACATACGGGCAGGGTCTCGAATGCCTACTCACGCATACGTACGGCAGGGCTCGTATACATGGCTGGGTCGGAACGGAGAAACTGCGTCATCGTCGTGTTCATGGGGAGGCAACGGAATGCGTCGTGTTCATCGGGAGGCAACGGAACGCGTGGGAGCCAACTGGCTTGGACGGAACAGCCGATGGAAACGAGGCCCGGCATACCGCAGAATGGAGGAAACGGCCTTGTGTTCGACCGGTCACGTTCAAAATAGGATCCTGTTCATCGGGAGGGGTCTGGCGTACCGCAAAACTGAGGAAACGAACCTCCTACGGTCGAAACGGGGGTCCTGTTGATCGGGACAGGTGTGGCATACCGCAAAACGGAGGAAACGGACTTGTGTTGGAGCGCTACGGTCGAAACGGGGGTCATGTTCATCGGGAGGGGTGTGGCGTGCCGCAGAATGGGACTCCACGGGATACTGTTCATCTCCACCGTCGACCTCTTCCAGCCTCCACGGACTACTATTCATCCACCGTCGACGTCCTCCAGCCTCCACCTGCGACTGTTCATCCACGGGCTCCTGTTCATCCAGCCTCCACCACGCGCTACTCCACCGGCTACTGTTCAACCAGCCCTCTCCATGGGGTCCTGTTCAACCACCCCTCCACGGGCTACTGTTCATCCAGCCCTCCACCGTCTACTATTCATCCTGCCCTCCACGGGGTGGTCCTGTTCATCAGCCCTCCACAGGGTCTTGTTCATCCAGCCCCAACTGGCTCGATCGATCGGGGTCCTGTTCATCCAGAGGCAACACCACGGGGTCCTGTTCATCCACCCCCACCGAGAACTGTTCATCCAAACCCCCCAACAACGGTCACTGTTCATCCAGAGGCAACACCACGGGGTCCTGTTCATCCACCCCCACCAGGAACTGTTCATCCAAACCCCCCCAGCAATGCTCACTGTTTTTTGTAGTGCTTAGATCCGTATTGGATAATTTGGTTATGGATCTTTCTATCCAAATTTGCAATCAACTCCACGGTGGCAACTTTATTTTCAATAATTTCAAGCTGTTGCATCACATGTTCCAAAGTTAAAATAGTTCCATTAACCAAAATAGGTAGTGGGCCAAACAAATCTATCATAGCATCATAAGAATCAAAAGTATGGCTACCCAAGAAATTTCCTCTGGTAATGGTATCAAGAATATATCTATTCCGAGGAGTGATGCCTACATAAAAATTGCGAAGAAGAACGGAAGTAGATTGCTTCCTAGTAGATCTATTTTGCGCATTGCAAATTCTGTACCAAGCATCTTTTAGATTTTCTCCCTCCCTTTGTTTAAAATTAAGAACTTCATTCTCGAGAGACAAAGGAGTAGATAAAGGACTAGCCATAATGACAAAGCAAGCGGAAAAGAGGCGAACAGAAAGAGAGGGCGAATAAAACGGCAAGGGTGAAGTGGGGGAGAGGAAAATGAGATGCAAATGGCAAATAATGTAATGTGAAGGATAAGAGTTGTGATGGGTACTTGGTATGTCTTGACTTGGTGTAGATCTCCCCGGCAACGGCGCCAGAAATCCTTCTTCCTACCTCTTGAGCATGCGTTGGTTTCCCCTTGAAGAGGAAAGGGTGATGCAGCAAAGCAGCGTAAGTATTTCCCTCAGTTTTTGAGAACCAAGGTATCAATCCAGTAGGAGACCACGTGTGAGTCACCTCGTACCTACACAAACAAATAAGAACCTCGCAACCAACGCGATAAAGGGGTTGTCAATCCCTTCTCGGCCACTTGCAAGAGTGAGAAGTGATAGAGATAATAATAATAAGATAAATATTTTTGGTATTTTTATGATATAGATTGGAAGTAAAGATTGCAAAATAAAATAGATTGGAAACTTGTACGATGGAGAATAGACCAGGGGGGCATAGGTTTCACTAGTGGCTTCTCTCAAGATAGCATAAGTATTACGATGGGTGAACAAATTACTGTCGAGCAATTGATAGAAAAGCGAATAATTATGAGAATATCTAGGTATGATCATGTATATAGGCATCACGTCCATGACAAGTAGACCGACTCCTGCCTGCATATACTACTATTACTCCACACATCGACCGCTATCCAGCATGCATCTAGAGTATTAAGTTCATAAGAACAGAGTAACGCTTTAAGCAAGATGACATGATGTAGAGGGATAAACTCATGCAATATGATATAAACCCCATCTTTTTATCCTCGATGGCAACAATACAATATGTGTCGTTTCCCTTTCTGTCACTGGGATCGAGCACCGCAAGATTGAACCCAAAGCTAAGCACTTCTCCCATTGCAAGAAAGATCAATCTAGTAGGCCAAACCAAACTGATAATTCGAAGAGACTTGCAAAGATAACCAATCATACATAAAAGAATTCAGAGAAGATTCAAATATTGTTCATAGATAATCTTGATCATAAACCCACAATTCATCGGATATCGATAAACACACCGCAAAAGAAGATTACATCGAATAGATCTCCAAGAGAATCAAGGAGAACTTTGTATTGAGATCCAAAGAGAGAGAAGAAGCCATCTAGCTAATAACTATGGACCTGAAGGTCTGAGGTAAACTACTCACACATCATCGAAGGGGCCATGGAGTTGATGTAGAGGCCCTCCGTGATCATTGCCCCCTCGGGCGGATCTTCGGAAAAGGCCCCAAGATGGGATCTCTTGGGTACAAAAGGTTGCGGCGGTGGAATTAGGTTTTCGTGGTGCCCACTGATGTTTGTCAAATGAAGTACATAGTCACTTGGACTCAAAAACTTCTTCCTCTACGCTGTTTAACAGACTGTCTAGCTTACAATCCTATTGGGATAACTTGGCGGCTATTTTTACTTGGTCATATACCAGACTAACGAGAATTTCTTGTCCATCTGACCCCCGAGGTACGACCCGGGCCATACGATTCTGATCAAGCTTGGTGTACCGTGTTTTTACCATGGCCCAAGCCTCTCGCACACCTTCTCGGCAAGCCGAAATCTTCCATATTCGAAAGCGTTGTCGATGTCGTGGTTTTGTCATGGTAGATTTCCTCGTGAAAGGACTAAGTCGTGGAGCCATCACAACGGGTTAGCTTAAAGGGGTTAAAGTTGACAAGGGACACAAGGAATTATACTGGTGCGGCCCCTTACGATGAAGATAAAAGCCTACTCCAGTTGTGATGGAATTGCTAGGGTTTCGATGACCAGGGAGCGAATCCGTTTTGCCTGGCTATCGAGTTATTATTTGTTGTCCCTAAACCGTCATCGGGTCATCCCTTTATATACACAGGTTAACGCCCGGCGATTTATAGAATCCCGAGGCCGGCTCATACACGTGCCCGTCTCGGTTTCTGCCTTTCCTTGCCTTACAACATAAGTTACATATCATATGGCGGTTTACGTCTACGGACCCTAATCCGCCTTCAGGCCCTGGGAATAGCTTCACAAGCTCCTCCATACTTCCTGGAGGGGAGGCGGATGGCCACAAAGCCTTGGCAATGCTCCGCATTGCTTGCCGAGCTCACTCGTGCACTTGGGACAGCTCTTGGAGCAGATCGCCTTGAGATCCGGACATCTCCTCTTCGGGACGGCAAGTAAGAATACCTGCAGACATAAATCTGTCAGCTCATTTTTCTGCCGAATTTCACAAAGGTAAGTTCGAAAGCATACTGAATATGTCGCCTCGTAGCCTCTTATTCTCCTTTACGGCGTCAGCCAGTTGGGCTCATACATCTTTTAGCTCTTCGCCCATCAGGTAATGTTGGAATCCTGCAGCTTGTTCTTGTCGTCCCTGACCCGCGTCAGCACACGTTCGCCTACTGCCTATTGCCTTTTGTCCTTCTGTTCACCCACCTGGGCGACTTTCAGTTTCTCTTTTAGTTTGATCTACTGATCATGTCAGTGTAAACACAACAGTATTAATATTACTGGTATATGATTATATTTTTCTGGATGGAGGGAAACATTACCAGGCGATGCCTCCTTGGATTTATCCAATTCGGCGGTAGTCGTAGCTAGCTGGGTCCGACACATTTCCAGCTCTTGAGACAACAGGTTGTTCTTATCTGTAAGTGCTTGATTATACAATGATCCTTAAATCAGTTGTATCAACTGCTTCAAGTCTCGGGGGCTACTGGTATATGATTATGATACATCTCCAATGTATATATAATTTTTGATTGTTCCATGCTATTATATTATCTGTTTTGGATGTTATTGGGTTTATTTAACACTTTTATATTATTTTTGGGACTAACCTATTAACCGGAGGCCCAGCCCAAATTGTTGTTTTTGCCTATTTCAGTGTTTCGTAGAAAAGGAATATCAAACAGAGTACAAACGGAATGAAACCTTCGGGAAGGTGATTTTTGGAACAAACATGATGCAGAGGACTTGGAGTGGACGTCAAGCAATCAACGAGGCGGCCACGAGGCAGGGGGGTGCCTACCCCCTGGGCGCGCCCTCCCCCCTCGTGGGCCCCTCGTAGCTCCACCGACCTACTTCTTCCTCCTATATATGTTCACATACCCCGCAAACTGAAGGAAATATGCCCTAGAGGCAATAATAAAGTTATTATTTATTTCCTTATATCATGATAAATGTTTATTATTCATGCTAGAATTGTATTAACCGGAAACATAATACATGTGTGAATACATAGACAAACTTAGTGTCACTAGTATGCCTCTACTTGACTAGCTCGTTAATCAAAGATGGTTATGTTTCCTAACCATGAACAAGGTGTTGTTATTTGATTAACGAGGTCACATCATTGGTTGAATGATCTGATTGACATGACCCATTCCATTAGCTTAGCACCCGATCGTTTAGTATGTTGCTATTGCTTTCTTCATGACTTATACATGTTCCTATGACTATGACATTATGCAACTCCCGTTTACCGGAGGAACACTTTGGGTACTACCAAACGTCACAACGTAACTGGGTGATTATAAAGGAGCATTACAGGTGTCTCCAAAGGTACATGTTGGGTTGGCGTATTTCGAGATTAGGATTTGTCACTCCCATTGTCGGAGAGGTATCTCTGGGCCCTCTCGGTAATGCACATCACTTAAGCCTTGCAAGCATTGCAACTAATGAGTTAGTTGCGGGATGATGTATTACAGAACGAGTAAAGAGACTTGCCGGTAACGAGATTGAACTAGGTATTGGATACCGACGATCGAATCTCGGGCAAGTAACATACCGATGACAAAGGGAACAACGTATGTTGTTATGCAGTCTGACCGATAAAGATCTTCGTAGAATATGTAGGAGCCAATATGGGCATCCAGGTCCCGCTATTGGTTATTGACCGGAGACGTGTCTCGGTCATGTCTACATTGTTCTCGAACCGTAGGGTCCGCACGTTTAAGGTTTCGATGATAGTTATATTATGAGTTTATGAGTTTTGATGTACCGAAGGAGTTCGGAGTCCCGGATGAGATCGGGGACATGACGAGGAGTCTCGAAATGGTCGAGACGTAAAGATCGATATATTGGACGACTATATTCGGACTTCCGAAAGGTTCCGAGTGATTCGGGTATTTTTCGGAGTACCGGAGAGTTACGGGAATTCGCCGGGGAGTATATGGGCCTTATTGGGCCATACGGGAATAGAGGAGAGAGGCCAAAAGGAAGGAGGCCTGCGCCCCCCCTCTAGTCCGAATTGGACAAGGGGCGCAGCCCCCTTTTCCTTATTCCTCTCCCCCTCTTTCCCCTTCTCCTACTCCAACAAGGAAGGAGGGAGTCCTACTCCCGGTGGGAGTAGGACTCCCCTTGGCACGCCTCCTCCTAGGCCGGCCGGCCCTCCCCCTTGCTCCTTTATATACGGAGGCAGGGGGCACCCCATGACACACAAGTTGATCCTTGGTGATCGTTCCTTAGCCGTGTGTGGTGCCCCCTGCCACCAAATTCCACCTCGATCATATTGTTGCAGTGCTTAGGCGAAGCCCTGCATCAGTAGTACATCAAGATCGTCACCACGCCGTCGTGCTGACAGAACTCTTCCTCGACGCTTTGCTAGATCGGAGCCCGAGGATCGTCATCGAGCTGTACGTGTGCTAAGAACTCGGAGGTGCCGGAGTAACGGTGCTTGGATCGGTCGGATCGGGAAGAAGACGTACGACTACTTCCTCTACGTTGTGTGATCGCTTCCGCAGTCGGTCTGCGTTGGTACGTAGACAACACTCTCCCCTCTCGTTGCTATGCATCAACATGATCTTGCGTGTGCGTAGGAATTTTTTTGAAATTACTACGTTCCACAACAGTGGCATCCGCCTAGGTTTTATGGTTTGACGTTATATGCACGAGTAGAACACAAGTGAGTTGTGGGCGATATAAGTCATACTGCCTACCAGCATGTCATACTTTGGTTCGGCGGTATTGTTGGATGAAGCGGCCCGGACCGACATTACGCGTACGCTTACGCGAGACCGGTTTCCCCGACGTGCTTTGCACATAGGTGACTTGCGGGTGACTGTTTCTCCAACTTTAGTTGAACCGAGTGTGGCTACGCCCGGTCCTTGCGAAGGTTAAAACGGAGTCTATTTGACAAACTATCGTTGTGGTTTTGATGCGTAGGTAAGATTGGTTCTTGCTAAGCCCGTAGCAGCCACGTAAAATTTGCAACAACAAAGTAGAGGACGTCTAACTTGTTTTTGCAGGGCATGTTGTGATGTGATATGGTCAAAATGTGATGAGTTATAAGTTGTTGTATAAGATGATCATGTTTTGTTGAAGTTATCGGCAACTGGCAAAAGCCTTATGGTTGTCTGTCTATTGCATAAGATGCAAGCGCCCAATAATTGCTTTACTTTATCGCTATGCGATAGCAATAGTTGCAAGAGCAATAGTTGGCGAGACGACCATGTGACGACATATTGATATAGATCAAGATGATGGAGATCATGATGTCATGCCGGTGACGATGGAAATCATGACAATGCTTTGAAGATGGAGATCAAAGGCACAAGATGATGATGGCCATATCATGTCACATATTTTGATTGCATGTGATGTTTATCTTTTTATGCATCTTATCTTGCTTTGATTGACGGTAGCATTATAAGATGATCTCTCACTAAATTATCAAGAAGTGTTCTCCCTGAGTATGCACCGTTGCCAAAGTTCGTCGTGCCCAGACACCACGTGATGATCGGGTGTGATAAGCTCTACGTCCATCTATAACGGGTGCAAGCCAGTTTTGCACACGCAGAATACTCAGGTTAAACTTGACGAGCCTAGCATATGCAGATATGGCCTCGGAACACGGAGACCGAAAGGTCGAGCGTGAATCATATAGTAGATATGATCAACATAGTGATGTTCACCATTGAAACTACTCCATCTCACGTGATGATCGGACATGGTTTAGTTGATTTGGATCACGTGATCACTTAGAGGATTAGAGGGATGTCTATCTAAGTGGGAGTTCTTAAGTAATATGATTAATTGAACTTAAATTTATCATGAACTTAGTCCTGGTAGTATTTTGTAAATCATGTTGTAGATCAATAGCTCGCGTTGTTGCTTACCTGTGTTTACTTTGATATGTTCCTAGAGAAAATTGTATTGAAAGATGTTAGTAGCAATGATGCGGATTGGATCCGTGATCTGAGGTTTATCCTCATTGCTGCACAGAAGAATTATGTCCTTGATGCACCGCTAAGTGACAGACCTATTGCAGAGCAGATGCAGACGTTATGAACGTTTGGCTAGCTCAATATGATGACTACTTGATAGTTTAGTGCACCATGCTTAATGGCTTAGAATCGGGACTTCAAAGACGTTTTGAACGTCATGGACCATATGAGATGTTCCAGGAGTTGAAGATAATATTTCAAGAAAATACCCGAGTTGAGAGATATGAAGTCTCCAGCAAGTTCTATGGCTAAAAGATTGAGGAGAATCGCTCAACTAGTGAGCATGTGCTCAGATTGTCTGGGTACTACAATCGCTTGAATCAAGTGGGAGTTAATCTTCCAGATAAGATAGTGATTGACAGAATTCTCTAATCACCATCACCAAGTTAGTAGAACTTCGTGATGAACTATAATATGCAAGGGATAACGGAAACAACTCCCAAGCTCTTCGTGATGCTGAAATCAACGAAGGTAGAAATCAAGAAAAACATCAAGTGTTGATGGTTGACAAGACCACTAGTTTCAAGAAAAGGACAAAGGGAAGAAGGGGAACTTCAAAAAGAATAGCAAGCAAGTTGCTGCTCAAGTGAAGAAGCCCAATTCTGGACCTAAGCCTGAGACTGAGTGCTTCTACTGCAAAGGGACTGGTCACTAGAAGCGGAACTACCCCAAGTGATTGGCGGATAAGAAGGATGGCAAAGTGAACATAAGTATATTTGATATACATGTTATTGATGTGTACTTTACTAGTGTTTATAGCAAACCCTCAGTATTTGATACTAGTTCAGTTGCTAAGATTAGTAACTCGAAACGGGAGTTGCAGAATAAACAGAGACTAGTTAAGGGTGAAGTGACGATGTGTGTTGGAAGTGGTTCCAAGATTGATATGATCATCATCACACACTCCCCATAATTTCGGGATTAGTGTTGAACCTAAATAAGTGTTATTTGGTGTTTGCATTGAGCATGAATATGATTTGATCATGTTTATTGTAATACGGTTATTCATTTAAGTAAGAAAATAAATTGTTGTTCTGTTTACATGAATAAAACCTTATATGGTTACACACCCAATGAAAATAGTTCGTTGGATCTCGATCGTAGTGATACACATAATCATAATATTGAAACCAAAAGATGCAAAGTTAATAATGATAGTGCAACTTATTTGTAGCACTGCCGTTTAGGTCATATTGGTGTAAAGCGCATGAAGAAACTCCATGCTGATGGGCTTTTGGAATCACTTGATTATGAATCAGTTGATGATTGCGCTTTTGGGCAAGATGACTAAAACGCCGTTCTCCGGAACAATGGAGCAAGCAACAGATTTGTTGGAAATCATACATACTGATGTATGTGGTCCGATGAATATTTAAGGCTTGCAGCGGGTATCATTATTTTCTGACCTTCACACATGATTTGAGCAGATATGGGTATATCTACTTAATGAAATAGAAGTCTGATACATTTGAAAAAGTTCATATAATTTCAGAGTGAAGTGGAAAATCATCGTAACAAGAAAATAAAGTTTCTACGATCTGATCGTGGAAAAGAGTATTTGAGTTACGAGTTTGGTCTTCAGTTAAAACAATGTGAAATAGTTCCACTACTCACGCCACCTGGAACACCACAGCATAATGGTGTGTCCGAACGTCATAACCGTACTTTATTGGATATAGTGCAATCTATGATGTTTCTTACCGATTTACCACTATCGTTTTTGGGGTCATGCATTAGAGACAGCTGCATTCACGTTAAAAAAAGGGGCACCATCTATATCCGTCGAGACGACACCTTATGAACTATGGTTTGGCAAGAAACCAAAGTTGTCGTTTCTTGAAGTTTGGGGTTGCGATGCTTATGAGAAAAAGTTTCATCCTGATAAGCTCAAACCCAAATCGGAGAAATATGTCTTCATAGGATACCCAAAGGAGACTGTTGGGTACACCTTCTATCACAGATCCTAAGGCAAGACATTCGTTGCTAAGAATGGATCCTTTCTAGAGAAGTAGTTTCTCTCGAAAGAAGTGAGTGGGAGGAAAGTAGAAAACTTGATAAGGTAATTGTACCTTCTACCTTATTGGAAAGTAGTTCATCACAAAAATCTGTTCTTGTGACTACTACACCAATTAGTGAGGAAGCTAATGATGATGATCATGTAACTTCAGATCAAGTTACTACCGAATCTCGTAGGTAAACCAGAGTGAGATCCGCACCAGAGTGGTACGGTAATCCTGTTCTAGAGGTCATGTTACTTGACCATGACGAACCTACGAACTATGAGGAAGCGATGGTGAGCCCAGATTCCGCAAAGTGGCTTGAAGCCATGAAATATGAGATATGATCCATGTATGAGAACAAAGTTTGGACTTTGGTTGACTTGCCCGATGATCGGCAAGCAATTGAGAATAAATGGATCTTCAAGCGGAAGACGGACGCTGATAGTAGTGTTACTATCTACAAAGCTAGAATTGTCGCAAAAGGTTTTTGACAAGTTCAAGGTGTTGACTACGATGAGAGCTTCTCACTCGTATCTATGATTAAGTCTGTCCGAATCATGTTAGCAATTGCCGCGTTTTATGTTTATGAAATCTGGCAAATGGATAAACAAAATTGTATTCCTTAATGGATTTATTAAAGAAGAGTTGTATATGATGCAACCAGAAAGGTTTTGCCAATCCTAAAGGTGCTAACAAAATATGCAAGCTCCAGCGATCCATCTGTGGACTGGTGCAAGCATCTCGGAGTTGGAATATACACTTTGATAAGTTGATCAAAGGATATAGTTTTATACAGACTTGTGGTGAAGCCTGTATTTACAAGAAAGTGAGTGGGAGCACTACAGCATTTCTGATAAGTATATGTGAATGACATATTGTTGATCGGAAATAATGTAGAATTATTCTGTAAAGCATAAAGGAGTGTTTGAAAGGAGTTTTTCAAAGAAAGACTTTGGTGAAGCTGCTTACATATTGAGCTTCAAGATCTATAGAGATAGATCAAGACGCTTGATAAGTTTTTTCAATGAGTACATACCTTGACAAGATTTTGAAGTAGTTCAAAATGGAGCAGTCAAAGAAAGAGTTCTTGCCTGTATTATAAGGTGTGAAGTTGAGTAAGACTCAAGCCCGACCACGGCAGAAGATAGAAAGAGAATGAAAGTCATTCCCTATAAAGTATGTCATGTTGTATACCAGATCTATTGTATACCCTGCACTGATTTGGCAAGGGAGTACAATAGTGATCTAGGAGTAGAGCACTGGACAGCGGTCAGAATTATCCTTAGTGAAATAAGGATATGTTTCTCGATTATGGACGTGACAAAAGGTTCGTCATAAAGGGTTACGCCGATGCATGTTTTGACACTAATCTAGATGACTCTAAGTCTCGGTCTAGATACATATTGAAAGTGGGAGCAATTAGCTAGAGTAGCTCCATGCAGAGCATTGTTGACATAGAAATTTGCAAAATACATGTGGATCTGAATGTGGCAGACCCGTTGACAAAGATTCTCTCACAAGCAAAACATGATCACACCTTAGTACTCTTTGGGTGTTAATCACATAGCAATATGAAATAGATTACTGAATCTAGTAAACCCTTTGGGTATTGGTCACATGGCGATGTGAACTATGGGTGTTAATCACATGATGATGTGAACTATCGATGTTAATCACATGGTGATGTGATCTAGATTATTGACTCTAGTGCAAGTGGGAGACTGAAGGAAATATGCCCTAGAGGCAATAATAAAGTTATTATTTATTTCCTTATATCATGATAAATGTTCATTATTCATGCTAGAATTGTATTAACCGGAAACATAATACATGTGTGAATACATAGACAAACTTAGTGTCACTAGTATGCCTCTACTTGACTAGCTCGTTAATCAAAGATGGTTATGTTTCCTAACCATGAACAAGGTGTTGTTATTTGATTAACGAGGTCACATCATTGGTTGAATGATATGATTGACATGACCCATTCCATTAGCTTAGCACCCGATCGTTTAGTATGTTGCTATTGCTTTCTTCATGACTTATACATGTTCCTATGACTATGAGATTATGCAACTCCCGTTTACCGGAGGAACACTTTGGGTACTACCAAACGTCACAACATAACTGGGTGATTATAAAGGAGCATTACAGGTGTCTCCAAAGGTACATGTTGGGTTGGCGTATTTCGAGATTAGGATTTGTCACTCCGATTGTCGGAGAGGTATCTCTGGGCCCTCTCGGTAATGCACATCACTTAAGCCTTGCAAGCATTGCAACTAATGAGTTAGTTGCGGGATGATGTATTACAGAACGAGTAAAGAGACTTGCCGGTAACGAGATTGAACTAGGTATTGGATACCGACGATCGAATCTCGGGCAAGTAACATACCGATGACAAAGGGAACAACGTATGTTGTTATGCGGTCTGACCGATAAAGATCTTCGTAGAATATGTAGGAGCCAATATGGGCATCCAGGTCCCGCTATTGATTATTGACCGGAGACGTGTCTCGGTCATGTCTACATTGTTCTCGAACCGTAGGGTCCGCACGCTTAAGGTTTTGATGACAGTTATATTATGAGTTTATGAGTTTTGATGTACCGAAGGAGTTCGGAGTCCCGGATGAGATCGGGGACATGACGAGGAGTCTCGAAATGGTCGAGACGTAAAGATCGATATATTGGACGACTATATTCGTATTGGGGAACGCAGTAATTTCGAAAATTTTCCTATGCACACGCAAGATCATGGTGATGCACAGCAACGAGAGGGGAGAGTGTTGCCTACGTACCAACGCAGACCGACTGCGGAAGCGATCACACAACGTAGAGGAAGTAGTCGTACGTCTTCTTCCCGATCCGACCGATCCAAGCACCGTTACTCCGGCACCTCCGAGTTCTTAGCACACGTTCAGCTTGATGACGTTCCTCGGGCTCCGATCTAGCAAAGCGTCGAGGAAGAGTTCCGTCAGCACGACGGCGTGATGACGATCTTGATGTACTACCGACGCAGGGCTTCGCCTAAGCACTGTAACGGTATGATCGAGGTGGAATTTGGTGGCAGGGGGCACCGCACACGGCTAAGGAACAATCTCAAGGATCAACTTGTGTGTCTTGGGGTGTCCCCTGCCCCCGTATATAAAGGTTGGAGGAAGGGTGGCCGGCCGGCCAGGGAGAGGGAGGCGCAGGGGAGTCCTACTCCCACCGGGAGTAGGACTCCTCCCTCCAATCCTAATCCAATTAGGACTCTCGGGGGGGAAAGGAGAAAGAGGGGGGGCCGGCCCCTTCTCCTAGTCCTACTAGGACTTGGGAAAAGGGGGGGGGGGCGCCGGCCAGCTTATGCGCTGCCCCTTTTCTCTTTTTCCACTAAGGCCCAATAGGCCCATTAGTCTCCCCGGGGGGTTCGGGTAACCCTCCCGGTATTCCGGTAAAATCCCGATTTCACCCGGAACACTTCCTATGTCCAAACATAGGCTTCCAATATATCAATCTTTACATCTCGACCATTTCGAGACTCCTCGTCATGTCCGTGATCTCATCCGGGACTCCGAACAACCTTCGGTACATCAAAATGCATAAACTCATAATAACTGTCATCGTAACGTTAAGCGTGCGGACCCTATGGTTCGAGAACAATGTAGACATGACCGAGACATGTCTCCGGTCAATAACCAATAGCGGGACCTGGATGCCCATATTGGCTCCTACATATTCTACGAAGATCTTTATCGGTCAGACCGCATAACAACATACGTTGTTCCCTTTGTCATCGGTATGTTACTTGCCCGAGATTCGATCGTCGGTATCCAATACCTAGTTCAATCTCGTTACTGGCAAGTCTCTTTACTCGTTCCGTAATACATCATCTCACAACTAACATATTAGTTGTAGTGCTTGCAAGGCTTATGTGATGTGCATTACCGAGAGGGCCCAGAGATACCTCTCCGACAATCGGAGTGACAAACCCTAATCTCGAAATACGCCAACCCAACATATACCATTGGAGACACCTGTAGTACTCCTTTATAATCACCCAGTTACGTTGTGACGTTTGGCAGTACCCAAAGTGTTCCTCCGGTAAACGGGAGTTGCATAATCTCATAGTTATAGGAACATGTATAAGTCATGAAGAAAGCAATAGCAACATACTAAACGATCGGGTGCTAAGCTAATGGAATGGGTCATGTCAATCAGATCATTCAACTAATGATGTGACCTCGTTTATCAAATAACAACTCTTTGTTCATGGTTAGGAAACATAACCATCTTTGATTAACGAGCTAGTCTAGTAGAGGCATACTAGTGACACTCTGTTTGTCTATGTATTCACACATGTATTATGTTTCCGGTTAATACAATTCTAGCATGAATAATAAACATTTATCATGATATAAGGAAATAAATAATAACTTTATTATTGCCTCTAGGGCATATTTCCTTCAGTCTCCCACTTGCACTAGAGTCAATAATTTAGTTTCACATCGCCATGTGATTTAGCAGCAATAGTTCACATCACCATGTGATTAACACCCATAGTTCACATCGTTATGTGACCAACACTCAAAGGGTTTACTAGAGTCAGTAATCTAGTTCACATCTCTATGTGATTAATACCCAAAGAGTACTAAGGTGTGATCATGTTTTGCTTGTGAGATAATTTTAGTCAACGGGTCTGTCACATTCAGATCCGTAAGTATTTTGCAAAATTCTTTGTCTATAATGCTCTGCACGGAGCTACTCTAGCTAATTGCTCCCACTTTCAATATGTATCTAGACCGAGACTTAGAGTCATCTAGATTAGTGTCAAAACTTGCATCGGCGTAACTCTTTACGACGAACCTTTTTATCACGTCCATAATCGAGAAACATATCCTTATTTCACTAAGGATAATTCTGACCGCTGTCCAGTGATCTACTCCTAGATCACTATTGTACTCCCTTGCCAAATCAGTGCAGGGTATACAATAGATCTGGTATACAGCATGGCATACTTTATAGAACCTATGAATGAGGCATAGGGAATGACTTTCATTCTCTTTCTATCTTCTACCGTGGTCGGGCTTTGAGTCTTTACTCAACTTCACACCTTGTAACACAGGCAAGAAACTTTTTCTTTGACTGTTCCATTTTGAACTACTTCAAAATCTTGTCAAGGTATGTACTTATTGAAAAACTTATCAAGCGTCTTGATCTATCTCTATAGATCTTGAAGCTCAATATGTAAGCAGCTTCACCGAAGTCTACTGGGCTCACCATCGCTTCTTCATAGTTCGTAGGTTCATCATGATCTAGTAGCATGACTTCCAGAAAAGGATTACCGTACCACTCTGGCGCGGATCTTACTCTGGTTGATCTACGAGGTTCAGTAGTATCTTGTTCTGAAGTTTCATGATCATCATCATTAGCTTTCTCACTAACTGGTGTAGGTGTCACAGAAACAGTTTTCTGTGATGTGCTACTTTCCAACAAGGGAGCAGGTATAGTTACCTTGTCAAGTTCTACTTTCCTCCCACTTACTTCTTTCGAGAGAAACTCCTTCTCCAGAAAGTTTCCGAATTTAGCAACAAAAGTCTTGCCTTCGGATCTGTGGTAGAAGGTGTATCCAACAGTTTCCTTTGGATATCCTATGAAGATGCACTTCTCCGATTTGAGTTTTGAGCTTATCAGGATGAAACTTTTTCATATAAGCATCGCAACCCCAAACTTTAAGAAACGACAACTTTGGTTTCTTGCCAAACCATAGTTCATAAGGTGTCGTCTCAACGGATTTTGATGGTGCCCTATTTAACGTGAATGCAGCTGTCTCTAATGCATAACCCCAAAACGATAGTGGTAGATCGGTAAGATACATCATAGATTGCACCATATCCAATAAAGTACGGTTATGACGTTAGGATACACCATTATGCTGTGGTGTTCCATATGGCATGATTTTGTGAAACTATTCCACATTGTTTCAATTGAAGACCAAACTCGTAACTCAAATATTTTACCTCTGCGATCATATCGTAGAAACTTTTATTTTCTTGTCACGATGATTTTCCACTTCACTCTGAAATTCTTTGAACTTTTCAAATGTTTCAGACTTATGTTTCATCAAGTAGATATACTCATATCTGCTCAAATCATCTGTGAAGATCAGAAAATAATGATACCTGTCGCGAGCCTCAATATTCATCGGACCACATACATCAGTATGTATGATTTCCAACAAATCTGTTGCTCGCTCCATTGTTCCGAAGAACGGCGTTTTAGTCATCTTGCCCAAAAGGCATGGTTCGCAAGCATCAAGTGATTCATAATCAAGTGATTCCGAAAGCCCATCAGCATGGAGTTTCTTCATGCGCTTTATACCAATATGACCTAAACGGAAGTGCCACAAATAAGTTGCGCTATCATTATTAACTTTGCATCTTTTGGTTTCAATATGTGTATCACTACGATCGAGATCCAACGAACTTGTTTCATTGGGTGTATGACCATCGAAGGTTTTATTCATGTAACCAGAACAACAATTATTCTCTGACTTTAATGAATAACCGTATTGCAATAAACATGATCAAATCATATTCATGCTCAACGCAAAAACCAAATAACACTTATTTAGGTTCAACACTAATCCCGAAATTATAGGGAGTGTGCGATGATGATCATATCAATCTTGGAACTACTTCCAACACACATCGTCACTTCACCCTTAACTAGTCTCTGTTTATTCTGCAACTCCCGTTTCGAGTTACTAATCTTTAGCAACTGAACTAGTATCAAATACTAAGGGTTTTCTATAAACACTAGTAAGGTACACATCAATAACATGTATATCAAATATACTTATGTTCACTTAGCCATCCTTCTTATCCGCCAATTACTTGGGGTAGTTCCGCTTCTAGTGTCCAGTCCCTTTGCAGTAGAAGCACTCAGTCTCAGGCTTAGGTCCAGATTTGGGCTTCTTCACTTGAGCAGCAACTTGCTTGCCGTTCTTTTGAAGTTCCCCTTCTTCCCTTTGCCCTTTTCTTGAAACTAGTGGTCTTGTCAACCATCAACACTTGATGTTTTTCTTGATTTCTACCTTCGTTGATTTCTGCATCACGAAGAGCTTGGGAGTTGTTTCCGTTATCCCTTGCATATTATAGTTCATCACGAAGTTCTACTAACTTAGTGATGATGACTAGAGAATTCTGTCAATCACTATCTTATCTGGAAGATTAACTCCCACTTGATTCAAGCGATTGTAGTACCCAGACAATCTGAGCACATGCTCACTAGTTGAGCGATTCTCCTCCATCTTTTAGATATAGAACTTGCTGGAGACTTCATGTCTCTCAACTCGGGTATTTGCTTGAAATATTAACTTCAACTCCTGGAACATCTCATATGGTCCATGACGTTCAAAACGTCTTTGAAGTCCCGATTCTAAGCCATTAAGCATGGTGCACTAAACTATCAAGTAGTCATCATGTTGAGCTAGCCAAACGTTCATAACGTCTGCATCTGCTCCTGCAATAGGTCTGTCACCTAGCGGTGCATCAAGGACATAATTCTTCTGTGCAGCAATGAGGATAAACCTCTGATCACGGATCCAATCCGCATCATTGCTACTCACATCTTTCAACATAATTTTCTCTAGGAACATATCAAAAATAAACACAGGGAAGCAACGACGCGAGCTATTGATCTACAACACAATTTGCAAAATACTACCAGGACTAAGTTCATGATAAATTTAAGTTCAATTTAATCATATTACTTAAGAACTCCCACTTAGATAGACATCCCTCTAATCCTCTAAGTGATCACGTGATCCAAATCAACTAAACCATAACCGATCATCACGTGAGATGGAGTAGTTTTCAATGGTGAATATCGTTATGTTGATCATATCTACTATATGATTCAAGCTCGACCTTTCGGTCTCCGTGTTCCGAGGCCATATCTGTATATGCTTGGCTCGTCAAGTATAACCTGAGTATTCTGCGTGTGCAACTGTTTTGCACCCGTTGTATTTGGACGTAGAGCTTATCACACCCGATCATCATGTGGTGTCTGGGCACGACGAACTTTGGCAACGGTGCATACTCAGGGAGAACACTTCTTGATAATTTAGTGAGAGATCATCTTATAATGCTACCGTCAATCAAAGCAAGAAAAGATGCATAAAAGGATAAACATCACATGCAATCAATATAAGTGATATGATATGGCCATCATCATCTTGTGCTTGTGATCTCCATCTCCGAAGCACCGTCATGATCTCCATCGTCACCGGCGCGACACCTTGATCTCCATCGTAGCATCGTTGTCGTCTCGCCAATCTTATGCTTCCACGACTATCACTACCGCTTAGTAATAAAGTAAAGCATTACATCGCGATTGCATTGCATACAATAAAGCGACAACCATATGGCTCCCGCCAGTTGCCGATAACTTGGTTACAAAACATGATCATCTCATACAATAAAATCAGCATCATGCCTTGACCATATCACATCACAACATGCCCTGCAAAAACAAGTTAGACGTCCTCTACTTTGTTGTTGCAAGTTTTACGTGGCTGCTACGGGCTTAAGTAAGAACTCATCTCACCTACGCATCAAAACCACAACGATAGTTCATCAAATAGACTCCGTTTTAACCTTCTCAAGGACCGGGCGTAGCCACACTTGGTTCAACTAAAGTTGGAGAGACAGTCTTCCGCAAGCCATCTATGTGCAAAGCACGTCGAGGGAACCGGTCTCGCGTAAGAGTACGCGTAATGTTGGTCCGGATCGTCTCACCCAACAATACCGCCGAACCAAAGTATGACATGCTGGTAGGCAGTATGATTTGTATCGCCCACAACTCACTTGTGTTCTACTCGTGCAAATAACATCAAACCATAAAACCTGGCTCGGATGCCACTGTTGGGGAACGCAGTAATTTCGAAAATTTTCCTACGCACACGCAAGATCATGGTGATGCACAGCAACGAGAGGGGAGAGTGTTGTCTACGTACCAACGCAGACCGACTGCGGAAGCGATCACACAACATAGAGGAAGTAGTCGTACGTCTTCTTCCCGATCCGACCGATCCAAGCACCGTTACTTCGGCACCTCCGAGTTCTTAGCACACGTTCAGCTTGATGACGTTCCTCGGGCTCCGATCCAGCAAAGCGTCGAGGAAGAGTTCCGTCAGCACGACGGCGTGATGACGATCTTGATGTACTACCGACGCAGGGCTTCGCCTAAGCACTGTAACGGTATGATCGAGGTGGAATTTGGTGGCAGGGGGCACCGCACACGGCTAAGGAACGATCTCAAGGATCAACTTGTGTGTCTTGGGGTGTCACCTGCCCCCGTATATAAAGGTTGGAGGAAGGGGGGCCGGCCGGCCAGGGAGAGGGAGGCGCAGGGGAGTCCTACTCCCACCGGGAGTAGGACTCCTCCCTCCAATCCTAATCCAATTAGGACTCTCGGGGGGGAAAGGAGAAAGAGGGGGGGCCGGCCCCTTCTCCTAGTCCTACTAGGACTTGGGAAAAGGGGGGGGGGGGCGCCGGCCAGCTTATGGGCTGCCCCTTTTCTCTTTTTCCACTAAGGCCCAATAGGCCCATTAGTCTCCCCGGGGGGTTTCGGTAACCCTCCCGGTATTCCAGTAAAATCCCGATTTCACCCGGAACACTTCCTATGTCCAAACATAGGCTTCCAATATATCAATCTTTACGTCTCGACCATTTCGAGACTCCTCGTCATGTCCGTGATCTCATCCGGGACTCCGAACAACCTTCGGTACATCAAAATGCATAAACTCATAATAACTGTCATCGTAACGTTAAGCGTGCGGACCCTACGGTTCGAGAACAATGTAGACATGACCGAGACACGTCTCCGGTTAATAACCAATAGAGGGACCTGGATGCCCATATTGGCTCCTACATATTCTACGAAGATCTTTATCGGTCAGACCGCATAACAACATACGTTGTTCCCTTTGTCATCGGTATGTTACTTGCCCGAGATTCGATCGTCGGTATCCAATACCTAGTTCAATCTCGTTACTGGCAAGTCTCTTTACTCGTTCCGTAATACATCATCTCACAACTAACATATTAGTTGCAGTGCTTGCAAGGCTTATGTGATGTGCATTACCGAGAGGGCCCAGAGATACCTCTCCGACAATCGGAGTGACAAACCCTAATCTCGAAATACGCCAACCCAACATATACCATTGGAGACACCTGTAGTACTCCTTTATAATCACCCAGTTACGTTGTGACGTTTGGTAGTACCCAAAGTGTTCCTCCGGTAAACGGGAGTTGCATAATCTCATAGTTATAGGAACATGTATAAGTCATGAAGAAAGCAATAGCAACATACTAAACGATCGGGTGCTAAGCTAATGGAATGGGTCATGTCAATCAGATCATTCAACTAATGATGTGACCTCGTTAATCAAATAACAACTCTTTGTTCATGGTTAGGAAACATAACCATCTTTGATTAACGAGCTAGTCTAGTAGAGGCATACTAGTGACACTCTGTTTGTCTATGTATTCACACATGTATTATGTTTCCGGTTAATACAATTCTAGCATGAATAATAAACATTTATCATGATATAAGGAAATAAATAATAACTTTATTATTGCCTCTAGGGCATATTTCCTTCAATTCGGACTTCGGAAAGGTTCCGAGTGATTCGGGTATTTTTCGGAGTACCGGAGAGTTACGGGAATTCGCCGGGGAGTATATGGGCCTTATTGGGCCATACGGGAATAGAGGAGAGAGGCCAAAAGGAAGGAGGCCTGCGCCCCCCCCCTCTGGTCCGAATTGGACAAGGGGCGCAGCCCCCTTTTCCTTATTCCTCTCCCCCTCTTTCCCCTTCTCCTACTCCAACAAGGAAGGAGGGAGTCCTACTCCCGGTGGGAGTAGGACTCCCCTTGGCGCGCCTCCTCCTAGGCCGGCCGGCCCTCCCCCTTGCTCCTTTATATACGGAGGCAGGGGGCACCCCATGACACACAAGTTGATCCTTGGTGATCGTTCCTTAGCCGTGTGCGGTGCCCCCTGCCACCAAATTCCACCACGATCATATTGTTGCAGTGCTTAGGCGAAGCCCTGCGTCAGTAGTACATCAAGATCGTCACCACGCCATCGTGCTGACGGAACTCTTCCTCGACGCTTTGCTAGATCGGAGCCCGAGGATCGTCATCGAGCTGTACGTGTGCTAAGAACTTGGAGGTGCCGGAGTAACGGTGCTTGGATCGGTCGGATCGGGAAGAAGACGTACGACTACTTCCTCTACGTTGTGTGATCGCTTCCGCAGTCGGTCTGCGTTGGTACGTAGACAACACTCTCCCCTCTCGTTGCTATGCATCAACATGATCTTGCGTGTGCGTAGGAAATTTTTTGAAATTACTACGTTCCACAACACAAACATCCAGGAGCACCACGAAACCCTATTTCCACCGCCGCAACCTTCTATACCTAAGAGATCCCATCTTGGGGCCTTTTCCGGAGCTCCGCCGGAGGGGGCATTGATCACGAAGGGCCTCTACATCAACTCCATGGCCCCTCCGATGATATGTGAGTAGTTTACCTCAGACCTTCAGGTCCATAGTTATTAGCTAGATGGCTTCTTCTCTCTCTTTGGATCTCAATACAAAGTTCTCCTCGATTCTCTTGGATATCTATTTGATGTAATCTTCTTTTGCGGTGTGTTTGTCGAGATCCGATGAATTGTGGGTTTATGATCAAGTCTATCTATGAACAATATTTGAATCATCTCTGAATTATTTTATGTATGATTGGTTTATCTTTGCAAGTCTCTTCGAATTATCAGTTTGGTTTGTCCTACTAGATTGATCTTTCCTGCAATGGGAGAAGTGCTTAGCTTTGGGTTCAATCTTGCGGTGCTCGATCCCAGTGACAGAAAGGGAAACGACACGTATTGTATTGTTGCCATCGAGGATAAAAAGATGGGGTTTACATCATATTGCATGAGTTTATCCCTCTACATCATGTCATCTTGCTTAAAGCGTTACTCTGTTCTTATGAACTTAATACTCTAGATGCATGCTGGATAGCGGTCGATTTGTGGAGTAATATTAGTAGATGCAGGCAGCAGTCGCTCTACTTATCGCGGACGTGATGCCTATATACATGATCATGCCTAGATATTCTCATAATTATTCGCTATTCTATCAATTGCTCGACAGTAATTTGTTCACCCATCGTAATACTTATACTATCTTGAGAGAAGCCACTAGTGAAACCTATGGCCCCTGGGTCTATTTTCCATCATACAAGTTTTCGGTCTTATTTTTTGCAATCTTTACTTTTAATCTATATCATAAAAATACCAAAAATTCTTATCTTATTATTATCATCTCTATCACTTCTCACTCTTGCAAGTGGCCGTGAAGGGATTGACAACCCCTTTATCGTGTTGGTTGCGAGGTTATTATTTGTTTGTGTAGGTATGAGGTGACTCGCGCGTGGTCTCCTACTGGATTGATACCTTGGTTCTCAAAAACTGAGGGAAATACTTACGCTACTTTACTGCACCACCCTTTCCTCTTCAAGGGAAAACCAACGCAGTGCTCAAGAGGTAGCAAGAAGGATTTCTCGCGCTGTTGCCGGGGAGATCTACACCAAGTCAAGACATACCAAGTACCATCACAAACTCTTATCCCTCGCATTACATTATTTTCCATTTGCCTCTCATTTTCCTCTCCCCCACTTCAACTTTGCCGTTATATTCGCCCTTTTTCCATTCGCCTTCTTCCCGTATGTATCTTTCTTTGTGTTTCCATGTGCCTTCTATTTGCTTGCATCTTTGCTTGCTAAAAATCTATTGATATGGATCCACTTAAAGTGTTCTACTTAGATCATCTTCGATCCTTATGCGCTCGTGCTGAAACCCCAACTAGCCTAATTGATGAGAAATCTTTAGATGAGCATGCTCATTTTGTGTGTCACTATTTGTCTGAAAAGGGGATACTCTTATGGAATCAAATAAACAGATTGCTATGTTATGCTTGGAATCTTTGTGAAATTTGTGATCTTACTTGTTGCTCTAAGAACCATAAAAAACACCTCCCCTACCTATGTGAGTTTAATGATAATGAAATCTTATCTTCTTATGCAAAGGGTGTTTATAGTTACTACGATATTGAACAAATTGAAGAATTTGTTGCTTTTAAGGGTGCTGATGAAGTTGCTTATTTGATTGAAAAGTATGATATTACTCTCTACGAATCTGGAAATTTTGACATACTTAAATATTGCTATGAAAACTATGCTCATAATGTCTATGTCAAAGAATTTATTGAAAGAATGACCGTTGCTTCGGAAGAAAATAATGATATGCATGAATCTATAGATAATTATGATTCTGATGATTTGATTGATATATCCCTTGATGAACAGGATGCTTGCTATTCTTGTGGCCATGATGCCAATATTTATGAAGATGAATTTGCTATAGTTCCTTATGTTAAACATGAGTTCATTGCTATTGCACCCATACTTGATAGTTCCTTCGATGAAAAGCATGATTGCAATGATGTTAGCATAAATTCTCTTAATGTCAATTGTGTCAATGATATGCAAAACCTCAAGCTTGGGGATGCTAGTTTTGCTATGACTACTATTTGTTGCAATGATCATGATTGGGGTGATACTTCTTTTGATCTTGAAAATTTATTTAAGCCCCATGATGAGTATGAGATTGATAATGGTGTTTGCAATCTTATTGAAAGTGGGTTTGGAAGAGTGTCCACTTTAGATCCCACATATTTGGAGAATGTCCAATCTTATGAAGTTTTTGATAGAAGTGGGTTTGGAGAGGTCATGACTTTAGTTAATGTTAATCCCACTATTTTGGAAGAGTGTCAACTTTGCATACATGTGGATCTTGTTAAGAATATGTTTTGTGGTAGCTATATTGTTGAATTTGCTTATGATCCTAGATGTCATGCAAGTTCTTTTCCATAAGCACGTATGACTATATTCAGAATACATGCCTGCATTACATTGATGAAGTCGAGCTAGTTCTATGTCACCCTATGTTATGACTGTTACATCACCGATGTCGGGGGTGCTGATCCCACGGACACCTATGGGACCACGGTGGACCGGGGCCCCTTTCGGTTCGGCAGGGGGCGGAGAGAGCACGAAGAGCAGATCGAGGCGAAACGCACGAGCGCACGATCGGTTTACCCAGGTTCGGGCCGCACGGATGCGTAAAACCCTACTCCTGCTTTGGTTTGTATTTGTGTTCTTGCTCGGGAGCGATGAATGCTACAGTACGCTCAACTGGCTAGCGAGACCGAGCGTGAGAATCCTCGTTCCCCCCCTTTCCCTGTTGCGCATGGGCCTCCTTTTATATGTCAAAGGGGTCACCGACAGGTGGCAACAGAGATGAGGGTAAAAAGGTAAAAGAGGTGGTGGTTGGCGCCACCGCTTACTACAGTTGTATCATACCTAACCCTGACGGCAGGGGACAAAGGGCATTAAATGCCCGTCTGTGTCGCCCAAACAGTGCAAAAAGGGCCGTCAGGGGCGCCACCGTTTGCAACGATGGCTATCTTGTCAGCGCCTGCTTTCCACCGCATGCCCCTGGCTACACAGCCTCCCGCCATGTACGCCAGGAATGGTCCCAGAGCGACACGTTGGTGGGTGAGCTGGAGCGCGGGCTGCGGGGTAGTAGCTTGCCGCGGCAAGTGTCTTGCCGCGGTTATTATCTTGCCGCGTCCAGGAGTTTTTCGCTCACTGGGTCTTGCAGTGCCCTGGATGGCCTTCCCGGCAAGCTCCTCTTGCCGGGGTCTTGTCTCCTTCCCGGCAAGCTCCTCTTGCCGGGGTCTTGGATACTTTGTTCTTGAATGGCTCCAAAGGAAGCACGGAGGACCTTGGCGGTCGCCCGGCAAGCCTTGCCGCGGGATGCTGCGACTGCCCGTGCACAAGTTCGGGATACTAAGGTACCCCTACTTTAGTACACCGACAGGAGCCCCCGGGCCTGGGCCATACACGGTGCCGAGCGCTGTTGGGCCAGGCCCAAAACAGTGCACGGGCACGCGCGGCCTAGGTTACGCCGTAACTCACTCTGCATCCACCGCGCCCTCCCCGCACGGCACGCGTCGAACGCGGCATCGTGGGAGAGATCGTGGGCGGTTTCTTCATTAGGAAAGGCGGAACGTCAGCATAAGTTTCTTGTTTACTTCCCGCTGTTGGGCGCGCACGAAGATCCTTACTGTGCTGATACTTGCTTGTTGACTTGTGCAGGAGCAGAGCAGCCTCACCAGGAGAGCCTGGAGGCCACTCCCGAAGCGCCAAGGGAGAGTCCTCCGGCGAGGAAGAGGTCTCCGGCAAGGGAGGAGACTCCGACAAGGGAGGAGCCCCGGCGAGGGAGGAGCCCCCGGCAAGGGAGGAGGCTCCGGCAAGGGAGGAGCCCCCGGCAAGGGAGGAGCCCCCGGCAAGAGACTGCGTCAGCGATCCCCTGGCGACGGAGACCACAGCTGCAGACCCTGGCACAGGTAACTCCCTTGCTTCAAACTCCCCTTGGCTTCTTCATCTTCTTGATCTTTCTCTTGGATTTTGCTCGAATTTTGCTTGAATCTTCTCCCCTCTTCCGGCTATCAGATCCATCTGTTGCAGAGCCGATGGAGACGGAGGTCGCCGCCGAGGAAGCAGCCGGCGCCGGCGAGGAGGCCGCTAGGGCTGCCGCCGCGGAAGCGGGCGGGGAGTCTGGCGGCCGTACTGACGACCCGGAGGCCGCAGGAGCGCCAGGCGCTGCTCCGACCACCGACTCCTCCGCCGCAGCCACCGCACGAGGCTCCGATGAGCCTTAGCCTGGCGTCTATCTGAAGGCTGGCAAGGACATCTTCATCAACCTCCCCTGGGCGTCGGGCTCCAGGGCGCCGGTCGAGGGAGAAATGCTTGACGGAGAGGTGCTTGCCTCTGCCGGGCTGAAGCTGGTCGACGCGCCAAGCAGCAGCAGCGGTGAACCTGAAGAGGAGCGCCTGCTGCGGAAGCTAGTGGCGCTCTACCGCGCCCGGCAGGCCAAGCTGGAGTCCCGCAAAGCGCTCGTCACGAAGGCCGGCGCTGATATCGAGAAGCGCGCAGAAGAGCTCCGGGGCGCCAACCAGGAAGCTCTCCGCTCCCTGGCAAAGGAGCGGGAAGATCTTCCGAAGTGCAGCAGGCCTTCCTCCTCGAGAAGGCCGACGTCGAAGAACGCCAACGCCTTGCCGCGGAGAAATTGTCTTTGCAGGAGGGTGACTTGGCGCAGCGGAAGGTCCACCTCGACAGCCACGAGGAGGAGCTTGCCGCGCGCGAGCGAGAAGTTGGCGGGGCCCTTAAACAAGCTGAAGATGCCGCCGCAGCCGCCGAGGACGCGAAGAACAAGCTGGAGCTGAAGGTGACGCAGCTGGAAGCGAGCCTTAAGGCGAACAGCAACAAGCTCGCCGCACTCAAGCTCGAGCGGGAGAGGGACGCCAACAGTTACTCGGAGCTGCAGGCCCTTTTCGCCAAGAAGGGCAAGGAACTGGACGCCGCCAAGAACTCCAATGCTGATCTCGAAGTGAAGCTGGCGGCTCTGACCAAATCTCTAGACGGTGCCAAGGAGCAGGAAGCGGCCTTGAAGGAAGAAGTCGAGGCCGGCAAGGTGCTGCTGGCGAATGCCGCTGCCGCCCAGAAGACCTTGTCGGAGAACGTGGAGCACTGGACGGAGGGTCTGGTGAATGTCACCGCAGACGTCGACAAGGAGTTGGCGCAATTGGGGATGGTGGATCTCGGGTACTCCTCCGACGAGAATCTCCAACCCAGCGCCAAGCTGACTCTGTTCTTCAAGGGCGTGGCGACGGCGCTCCAGCGACTCCGGGAGCAGATCCCAAAGGAGCTTACCGACGAGTCGCGCAAGATTTGCGCGGGAGCTCTCCAGAAGGTGCTGATGAAGGTGGCCTTCCGCAACCCAGGTCTCCGCCTCACCAACGTCCTCCGAAGCTTGCCGCCAGATGCTGATCTTGAGGAGCTCAAGGCCCTTGTTGCACCCATTGTGGACAGGGTGAGCGGAATCAGGAGGGTCGAAGGCGACCGTGTAGACTAGGCCATCTATCTTCTTCTTTTCCTTGTCGCTAGCAATCATGTTATGAAAAACAGTCTGTTAGAGCTGCGACAAGTTATTCTGTAATATACTCTATCCTTGGTAGTAATTGCTATGTTATTTCCTTTGCTTGACTCTTTCCTTTGTATGTTCTTACCCTACGCTTTTAGGGAACTTGCCGGCGCAGGCAACTTTGCCGCGAGCGCTGAGTGCGGAACGTCAGCAACCTGCTGGCGGTGCCGTAGCCGGCAAGAAACCTTGTCGCGGCTAGTCGCAGCTCACTTAAGTTGTTGAGCGGACTCGAAACAACAGTAAGGGCGCAACTAGCTACGAGTTGGTTCCTCCGTGCACAGGTTTTCCATACAAAGCATGGTCGTTCAAGGAAAATAACTTAAAAATTTAAAGGAAATTTGATTGCTCAGGCTTTGGCAACTTATCTTTTCTGTTATTTGCTCCCGGCAAGGCAAAACCTTCTTGAACGACGCCTGGTCCATACTGTATCTTCTCCCTTCCCCCCCCCCCCGGCAAACTTGTGTGCGAGGGAACCTCCTTTTCCTTGCGAAAAAGAAAGAAGACGAGGTAACAGTATGGAGCCTTATGGCTCGTTATTGCTTACCGGGAGTAAGTGCTGCACAAAATGTCAGATAATGCATGCAAAATTTAGAAAGCATGAAATCGGCAAGGTGTGCTGAGCATGCAATCTTTATGCACGGGATCTGCGCCCGGCTTTGTACAAAGGATTACATGCAATAGCGGCAAGACTTGTACAAAAGGGTGGTTGCCGGACAGGGTCCGACAACCGCGCCTTACGGGTAAAACTTACGAAGATGCTCAATATTCCAGGAGTCGCTCACCGGAATGCCATCTTCGGTCTCAAGGCGGACAGCGCCAGGCCTAGCGACTCGTTTCACCCGGTAAGGGCCTTCCCACTTTGGCGTCAACTTGTTGGAATTCTTGGCGGACTGAATGCGCCAAAGAACAAGGTCTCCTTCCTCGAGACTTTTGGTGTTAACTTTGCGGCTATAGTAGCGGCGCAAAGCTTGCTGGTAGCGAGCGGCTCGCACAGCAGCCTGAAGACGGTCTTCCTCAAGGAGCAGCGCGTCATCTTGCCGCAGCTGCTCTCGCTCAAGCTCATCGTAAGCGAGCACTCGAGGCGACCCGTATACGAGTTCTGTGGGGAGAACTGCCTCCGCTCCGTAAACTAGAGCGAAGGGTGTCTGGCCAGTGGCTCGATTTGGCGTCATTCTGATCGACCAAAGAACCACCGGCAGCTCCTCTGAGGAAGCAGCCAGCGCCGGCGAGGAGGCCGCCAGGGCTGCCGCCGCGGAGGTGGGCGGGGAGTCTGGCGGTCGCACTGACAACCCGGAGGCCGCAGGAGCGCCAGGCGCTGCTCCGACCACTGACTCCTTCGCCGCTGCCGCCGCGCCAGGCTCCGAAGAGCCCCTACCTGGCGCGCCAAAGATGTCGGGGGTGCTGATCCCATGGACACCTATGGGACCACGGCGGACCGGGGCCCCTTTCGGTTCGGCAGGGGGGCGGAGAGTGCACGAAGAGCAGATCGAGGCGAACGCACGAGCGACGCGATCAGTTTACCCAGGTTCGGGCCGCACGGATGCGTAAAACCCTACTCCTGCTTTGGTTTGTATTTGTGTTCTTGCTCGGGAGCGATGAATGCTATAGTACGCTCAACTGGCTAGCGAGACCGAGCGTGAGAATCCTCGTTCCCCCCCCCTTTCCCTGTTGCGCATGGGCCTCCTTTTATATGTCAAAGGGGTCACCGACAGGTAGCAACAGAGATGAGGGTAAAAAGGTAAAAGAGGTGGTGGTTGGCGCCACCGCTTACTACAGTTGTATCATACCTAACCCTGACGGCAGGGGACAAAGGGCATTAAATGCCCGTCTGTGTCGCCCAAACAGTGCAAAAAGGGCCGTCAGGGGCGCCACCGTTTGCCACGATGGCTATCTTGTCAGCGCCTGCTTGCCACCGCATGCCCCTGGCTACACAGCCTCCCGCCATGTACGCCAGGAACGGTCCCAGAGCGACACGTTGGTGGGTGAGCTGGAGCGCGGGCTGCGGGGTAGTAGCTTGCCGCGGCAAGTGTCTTTCCGCGGTTATTATCTTGCCACGTCCAGGAGTTTGTCGCTCACTGGGTCTTGCAGTGCCCTGGATGGCCTTCCCGGCAAGCTCCTCTTGCCGGGGTCTTGGATACTTTGTTCTTGAATGGCTCCAAAGGAACCACGGAGGACCTTGGCGGTCGCCCGGCAAGCCTTGCCGCGGGATGCTGCGACTGCCCGTGCACAAGTTCGGGATACTAAGGTACCCCTACTTTAGTACACCGACAAACGATCGCATCCGGCATAATTCACCATCACCGATCCAATGCCTACGAGCTTTTCATATATTGTTCTTCGCTTATTTACTTTTCAGTTGCTATTGTCACAATCACTATAAAACCCAAAAATATTACTTTTGCTATCGTTACCACTACTATCATATTACTTTGCTACTAAACACTTTGCTGCAGATATTAAGTTTCCATGTGTGGTTGAATTGACAACTTAGCTGCTAATACTTGAGAATATTCTTTGGCTCCCCTTGTGTCGAATCAATAAATTTGGGTTGAATACTCTACCCTCGAAAACTGTTGCGCTCCCCTATACTTGTGGGTTATCAAGACTATTTTCTAGCGGCGTTGCCTGGGAGCATGATACGTCTCCAACGTATCTATAATTTTTGATTGCTCCATGCTAATATATTATCTGTTTTGGATGATTAATGGGCTTTATTTTACACTTTCATATCATTTTTGGGACTAACCTATTAACCGGAGGCCCAGCCCAAATTGTTGTTTTTTGCCTATTTCAGTGTTTACCAGAAAATGAATATCAAACGAAGTCCAAACGGAATGAAACCTTCGGGGACGTGATTTTCTCAACATACGTGATCCAGGAGACTTGAAGTGGGCGTCAAGAAACAATCGAGGAGGCCATGAGGCAGGGGCGCGCTCTCCACCCTCGTGGGCCCCTTGTTGCTCCACCGACCTACTTCTTCCTCCTATATAAGTCCACGTACCCTGCAAACATTCGGGAGCACCACGAAAACCTAATTCCACCGCCACAACCTTCTGTACCCAAGAGATCCCATCTTGGGGCCTTTTCCTGAGCTCCGCCGGAGGGGGCATTGATCACGGAGGGCCTCTACATCAACTCCATGGCCCCTCCGATGATGTGTGAGTAGTTTACTTCTGACCTTCGGGTCCATAGCTAGTAGCTAGATGGCTTCTTCTCTCTCTTTGGATCTCAATACAAAGTTCTCCTCGATTCTCTTGGAGATTTATTCGATGTAATCTTCTTTTGCGGTGTGTTTGTCGAGATCCGATGAATTGTGGGTTTATGATCAACTCTATCTATGAACAATATTTGAATCATCTCTGAATTATTTTATGTATGATTGGTTTATCTTTGCAAGTCTCTTCGAATTATCAGTTTGGTTTGGCCTACTAGATTGATCTTTCTTGCAATGGGAGAAGTGCTTAGCTTTGGGCTCAATCTTGCGGTGCTCGATCCCAGTGACAGAATGGGAACCGACACATATTGTATTTTTACCATTGAGGATAAAAAGATGGGGTTTATATCATATTGCATGAGTTTATCCCTCTACATCATGTCATCTTGCTTAAGGCGTTACTCTATTCTTATGAACTTAATACTCTAGATGCATGTTGGATAGCGGTCGATGTGTGGAGTAATAGTAGTAGATGCAGAATCGTTTTGGTCTACTTGTATCGGACATGATGCCTATATACATGATCATGCCTAGATATTCCCATAATTATTCGCTTTTCTATCAATTTCTCGACAGTAATTTGTTCACCCACCGTAATACTTATGCTTTCTTGAGAGAAGCCACTAGTGAAACCTATGGGCCCCGGGTCTATTTTCCATCATACAAGTTTCCAATCTACTTTATTTTGCTATCTTTTATTTTCAATCTATATCATAAAAATACCAAAAATATATATCTTATTATTATCATCTCTATCATATCTCACTTTTGCAAGTGGTCGTGAAGGGATTGACAACCCCTTTTTCCCGTTGGTTGCGAGGTTCTTATTTGTGTATGTAGGTACAAGGTGACTTGCGTGTGGTCTCCTACTGGATTGATACCTTGGTTCTCAAAAACTGAGGGAAATACTTACGCTGCTCTACTGCATCACCCTTTCCTCTTCAAGGGAAAACCAACGCAGTGCTCAAGAGGTAGCAAGAAGGATTTCTGGCGCCATTGCTGGGGAGGCTTACGCAAAGTCAATCATGATTTGATCTCCCGACAACTAGCGATTTCTGGAGCTGTTGCCGGGGATATCTACGCCAAGTCAAGACATACCAAGTACCCATCACAACTCTTATCCTTCGCATTACATTATTTGCCATTTGCCTCTCGTTTTCCTCTCCCCCACTTCACCCTTGCCGTTTTATTCGCCCTTCTTCTATTCATCTTTCCATTTGCTTTGATGTCTTACTTGGCTCGTTTGCTCGTTTGTTTGGAATAGTTGTTTATTTATTGCTAAACAGAGAATCTAATATCTATGCATCCTCATCCGCTTGCTAATCTTTTTAAGAGATCCAATTATGATAAACCAATTACTAGTGAGTTTTGTACACTAGATTGTATTTATGAAGTTTTGCTTGAAATTCATGAACCTGAAAATTGCGATGAAGTACTTTATGAAGTGATTCACGATAGATCTTTGAATAAAAAGCATGATTGCAATGATGATAGTATAAATTCTATTAATGTCAATTGTGCTTATAATATGCAAAACCCTAAGCTTGGGGATGCTAGCTTTGCTATGTCCACTACTTGTTGCAATGATCATGATTGGGGTGATTCTTCTTATGACCTTGAAAATTTATTTAAGCCCCATCATGAATATGAGATTGATAATAATGTTTGCAATAATATTGAAAGTGGGTTTGGAAGAGTGTCAACTTTAGATCCCACTATTTTGGAAGAATGTCAACTTTGCATACATGTGGATCATGTTAAGAATATGTTTTGTGATAGCTATATTGTTGAATTTGATTATGATCCTACATTTTATTATTATGAGAGAGGAAAATATGATTGTAGAAATTTTCATGTTACTAAATCACTTCTCGTTATGTTGAGATTGCTATTGTTTCTTTCCGCTTCCTTGCATACGCTAGTTTTTGCCTGCCTTGATAATTTGTTTGCATATAAGATGCCTATGCATAGGAAGTATGTTAGACTTAGATGTGTTTGTCACGTGTTTTATGACGCTCTCTTTATGCTTCAATTCTTGTCTTTCGTGTGAGCATCATTAAAATTATCAATGCCTAGCTATAAGGCTTTAAAGAAAAGCGCTTGTTGGGAGACAACCCAATATTTTTCCTTTCTGTTATTCAATAAATAATTTATCTAGCCTATGTTTTGGTTGTGTTTTTTGTGTTTGATTAGTGTTTGTGCCAAGTACAACAAGTGGGAAGACTTGGGGAAAGTCTTTTTGATCTTGCTGTAAAAAACAGAAACTTTAGCACTCACGAGAATTGCTGCCATTTTTATTTGGAAAGTGATATTTAGTTAATTCTTTTTGAAGATGATTAATAGATAAATTCCTCACGTCCAGCAATTTATTTTAGAATTTTTTGGGTTCCAGAAGTTTGCGTTAGCTACAGATTACTACAGAGTGCTCTGTTTTTGACAGATTCTGTTTTTCGTGTGGTGTTTGCTTCTTTTGATGAATCTATGGGTAGTAATAGAGTTTATGAACCATAGAAAAGTTGTAATACAGTAGGTTTAACACAAATATAAATCAATAATGAGTTCAATACAGTACCTTGAAGTGGTGGTTTGTTTTCTTTTACTAACGGATCTCACGAAGATTTTCTTTTAAGTTTTGTGTTGTGAAGTTTTCAAGTTTTGGGTAAGGATTTGATGGATTATGGAACAAGGAGTGGAAAGAGCCTAAGCTTGGGGATGCCCAAGGCACCCCAAGGTAAAATCCAAGGACACCAAAAAGCCTAAGCTTGGGGATGCCCCGGAAGGCATCCCCTCTTTCGTCTTCGTCTATTGGTAACTTTACTTGGAGCTATTTTTTATTCGCCACATGATATGTGTTTTGCTTGGAGCGTATTGTATGATTTGAGTCTTTGCTTTGTAGTTTACCACAATCATCTTTGCTGTACACACCTTTTGGGAGAGACACACATGAATTGGAATTTATTAGAATACTCTATGTGCTTCACTTATATCTTTTGAGCTATATAGTTTTTGCTCTAGTGCTTCGCTTATATCTTTTAGAGCACGGCGGTGGTTTTATTTTATAGAAATAATTGATCTCTCATGCTTCACTTATATCATTTTGAGAGTCCTTTAGAACAGCATGGTAATTCACTCTGGTTATAAATTTTAAATGCTAAGAGAAGTTGGATGCTTGATAGATGGTTTTGAGATATAAAGGTGGTAATATTAGAAGTGTGCTAGTTGAGTAATTGTGAAATTGATGAATACTTCTGTTGAAGTTGGCAAGTCCCGTAGCATGCACGTATGGTGAACGTTATTTGACAAATTTGAAGCATGGGGTGTTCTTTGATTGCTATCCTTATGAGTGGCGGTCGGGGACGAGCGATGGTCTTTTCCTACCAATCTACCCCCCCCCCCCTAGGAGCATGCACGTACTGCTTGGTTTTGATGACTTGTAGATTTTTGCAATAAGTATGTGAGTTTTTATGACCAATTTTGAGTCCATGGATTATACGCACTCTCACCCTTCCACCATTGCTAGCCTCTTCGGTACCGTGCATTGCCCTTTCTCACCTTGAGAATTGGTGCAAACTTCGCGGGTGCATCCAAACCCCGTGATATGATACGCTCTATCACACATAAGCCTCCTTATATCTTCCTCAAAACAGCCACCATACCTACCTATTATGGCATTTCCATAGCCATTCCGAGATATATTGCCATGCAACTTTCCACCGTTCCATTTATTATGACATGCATCATCATTGTCATATTGCTTTGCATGATCATGTAGTTGACATTGTATTTGTGGCAAAGCCACCATTCATAATTTTTTCATACATGTCACTCTTGATTCATCGCAATCACGGTACACCACTGGAGGCATTCACATAGAGTCATATTTTGTTCTAAGTATCAAGTTGTAATTCTTGAGTTGTAAGAAAATAAAAGTGTGATGATCATCATTAGAGCATTGTCCCATGTGAGGAAAGGATGATGGAGACTATGATTCCCCCACAAGTCGGGATGAGACTCCGGACGAAAAAAAAGAAAAAAAAGAAAGAAAAGAGGCCAAAAAAAGAAGGCCCAAATAAAAAAATAAATGAGAGAAAAAGAGAGAAGGGACAATGTTACTATCCCTTTTCCACACTTGTGCTTCAAAGTAGCACCATGATCTTCATGATAAAGAGTCTCTTATTTTGTCACTTTCATATACTAGTGGGAATTTTTCATTATAGAACTTGGGTTGTATATTCCAATGATGGGCTTCCTCAAATGCCCTAGGTCTTCATGAGCAAGCGAGTTGGATGCGCACCCACTTAGTTACATTGATGAGCTTTCATATATTTATAGCTCTAGTGCATCCGTTGCATGGCAATCCCTACTCCTTGCATTGACATCAATCGGTGGGCATCTCCATAGCCCATTGATTATCCGCGTCAATGTGAGACTTTCTCCCTTTTGTCTTCTCACACAACCTCAATCATCATATTATATTCCACCCATAGTGCTATGTCCATGGCTCGTGCTCATATATTGCGTAAAAGTTGAAAGAGTTTGAAAAGGCTAAGTATGAAACAATTGCTTGGCTTGTCATCGGGGTTGTGCATGATGAGAGTATTTTCTGTGACGAAAATGAAGCATGGCAAAACTATATGACTTTGTAGGGACAAGTTTTCTTTGGATATGGTATTTTGATAAGACATAATTGCTTGATTAGCATACTTGGAGTATTACTATTTTTATGTCAATAATAAACTTTTATCTTGAATCTTTCGGATCTGAACATTCATGCAAGAACAGAGGAAAAATACATTGAAGAATATTCTAGAAAGCATTCCACATCAAAAAAATTGTTTTTATCATTTACCTACTCGAGGACGAGCAGGAATTAAGTTTGGGGATGCTGATACGTCTCGAACGTATCTATAATTTTTGATTGTTCCATGCTATTATATTATCTGTTTTGGATGTCAATGGGCTTTATTTTATACTTTTATATTATTTTGGGGACTAACCTATTAACCGGAGGCCCAGCCCAAATTGTTGTTTTTTCCTATTTCAGTGTTTCGTAGAAAAGGAATATCAAACGGAGTCCAAACGGAATGAAACCTTCGGGAACGTGATTTTTGAAACAAACGTGATCCAAAGGACTTGGAGTGGACGTCAAGCAATCAACAAGGCGGCCATGAGGCAGGGGGCGCGCCTACCCCCCTAGGCGCGCCCTCCCCCCTTGTGGGCCCCTCATAGCTCCACCGACCTACTTATTCCTCTTATATATGTTCACGTACCCCGCAAACATCCAGGAGCACCACGAAACCCTATTTCCACCACCGCAACCTTCTGTGCCCAATAGATCCCATCTTGGGGCCTTTTCCGGAGCTCCGTCGGAGGGGGCATTGATCACGGAGGGCCTCTACATCAACTCCAAGGCCCCTCCGATGATGTGTGAGTAGTTTACCTCAGACCTTCGGGTCCATAGTTACTAGCTAGATGGCTTCTTCTCTCTCTTTGGATCTCAATACAAAGTTCTCCTCGATTCTCTTGGAGATCTATTCGATGTAATCTTCTTTTGCGGTGTGTTTGTCGAGATCTGATAAATTGTGGGTTTATGATCAAGTCTATCTATGAACAATATTTGAATCTTCACTGAATTCTTTTATGTATGATTGGTTTATCTTTGCAAGTCTCTTCGAATTATCAGTTTGGTTTGGCCTACTAGATTGATCTTTCCTGCAATGGGAGAAGTGCTTAGCTTTGGGTTCAATCTTGCGGTGCTCGATCCCAGTGACAGAAAGGGAAACGACACGTATTGTATTGTTGCCATCGAGGATAAAAAGATGGGGTTTACATCATATTGCATGAGTTTATCCCTCTACATCATGTCATCTTGCTTAATGCATTACTCTGTTCTTATGAACTTAATACTCTAGATGCATGCTGGATAGCGGTCGATGTGTGGATTAATTGTAGTAGATGCAGGCAGGAGTCGGTCTACTTGTCACGGACGTGATGCCTATATACATGATCATGCCTAGATATTCTCATAATTATTCGCTATTCTATCAATTGCTCGACAGTAATTTGTTCACCCACCGTAATACTTACGCTATCTTGAGAGAAGCCACTAGTGAAACCTATGGCCCCTAGGTCTATTTTCCATCATACGAGTTTTCAATCTATTTTATTTTCCAATCTTTACTTTCAATCTATATCATAAAAATACCAAAAATACTTATCTTATTATTATCATCTCTATTAGATCTCACTCTTGCAAGTGGCCGTGAAGGGATTGACAACCCCTTTATCGCATTGGTTGCGAGGTTCTTATTTGTTTGTGTAGGTGCGAGGTGACTCACGCGTGGTCTCCTACTGGATTGATACCTTGGTTCTCGGAAATACTTATGCTGCTTTACTGCACCACCCTTTCCTCTTCAAGGGAAACCAATGCAATGCTTAAGAGGTAGCAGATTACAAAGGCTATACAATGCGTACTTACCCGCATATCTTTCAAATGTTGGTATGTGGCTCTCGTAAGCCCGTCCCGAGCAGCTCAGATGTATGCATCAGCCGAGCTGAAGGCATTAAATGCCTCTTTTGTAAAACCGGGTCACGAAGAGCGGCCCTCCGGTGCCGATAATTCATGGCGCTCTCCACTTCAGAGTTCGTGACGGACATATTGATGACCCACAAGTATAGGGGATCTACCGTAGTCCTTTTGATAAGTAAGAGTGTCGAACCCAACGAGGAGTAGAAGGAAATGATAAGCGGTTTCCAGCAAGGTATTCTCTGCAAGTACTGAAATAAGTGGTAACTGATAGTTTTGTGATAGGATAATTTGTAACGAGCAACAAGTAACAAGGGTAAATAAAGTGCAGCAAGGTGGCCCAATCCTTTTTGTAGCAAAGGACAAGCCTGGACAAACTCTTATATAGAGAAAAGCGCTCTCGAGGACACATGGGAATATCGTCAAGCTAGTTTTCATCACGCTCATATGATTCGCGTTCGGTACTTTGATAATTTGGTATGTGGGTGGACCGGTGCTTGGGTACTGCCCTTACTTGGACAAGCATCCCACTTATGATTAACCTCTATTGCAATCATCCGCAACTACAACAAAAAATGTTAAGGTAAACCTAACAGTAGCATGAAACATATGGATCCAAATCAGCCCCTTACGAAGCAACACATAAACTAGGGTTTAAGCTTCTGTCACTCTAGCAACCCATCATCTCTACTTGTTACTTCCCAATGCCTTCCTCTAGGCCCAAATAATGGTGAAGTGTCATGTAGTCGACGTTCACATAACACCACTAGAGGAGAGACAACATACATCTCATCAAAATATCGAACGAATACCAAATTCACATGACTACTAATAGCAAGACTTCTCCCATGTCCTCAGGAAGAAACTTAACTACTCACAAAGCATAAACATGTTCATAATCAGAGGGGTATTAATATGCCTATAGGATCTGAACATATGATCTTCCACCAATTAAACCAACTAGCATCAACTACAAGGAGTAATTAACACTACTAGCAACCTACTAGCACCAATCCCGGACTTGGAGACAAGAATTGGATACAAGAGATGAACTAGGGTTTTGAGAGGAGATGGTGCTGATGAAGATGTTGATGGAGATTGCCCTCTTCCGATGAGAGGAGCGTTGGTGATGACGATGGCGATGATTTCCCCCTCCGGGAGGGAAGTTTCCCCGGCAGAACAGCTCCGCCAGAGCCCTAGATTGGTTCCGCCAAGGTTCCGCCTCGTGGCGGCGGAGTTTCGTCCGAGAAGATGGCTTGTTATTTTTTCCCATCGAAATACTTCATATAGCAGAAGATGGTCACCAAAGGGCCACCAGGGGGGCCACGAGGTAGGGGGCGCCCAGGGGGTAGGGCGCGCCCCCACCCTCGTGGGCAGGGTGTGGCCCCCCTAGTGAAGTTCTTGCTCTCACTATTTTTTATATATTTGGAAAACGTCTTCCGTGGAGTTTCAGGACTTTTGGAGCTGTGCAGAATAGGTCTCTAATATTTGCTCCTTTTCCAGCCCAGAATCCCAGCTGCCGGCATTCTCCCTCTTTATGTAAAACTTGTAAAATAAGAGAGAATAGGCATAAGTATTGTGACATAGTGTGTAATAACAGCCCATAATGCAATAAATATCGATACAAAAGCATGATGCAAAATGGACGTATCAACTCCCCCAAGCTTAGACCTCGCTTGTCCTCAAGCGAAAAGCCGAAATCGAAAAATATGTCCACATGTTTAGAGATAGAGGCATCGATAAAAATAAAATACGGAATTGAGGGCATCATGATCATTCTTAGAACAACAACTTATATAATTCTTGTGATATGATTTCTTATGTTAGACTAATAATTTAATCACAATATCAAGTATGAATAGTAAACTTCATTGAAAACTAACAAACTATAATCTCAGTCATTGGAGCAATTGCAATTTATCATAACATAGGAAAGAGTCAATATATAAGAGTGTTTCAGCAAGTCCACATACTCAACTATCATATAGTCTTTCACAATTGCTGACACTCACGCAATACTTATGGGTATGGAGTTTTAATCGGACACAGAGAAAGATAGGGGCTTATAGTTTTGCCTCCCAACATTTCACCTTAAGGGTAATGTCAACAGTAATAGTTCATGAAAACTCACATCCAATTAGCCATATATACCAGGATCTTTCCAACATACCGTGCTTGCCAAAGGATAAAATGTAAAAAGGAAGGGTGAAAATCACCATGACCCTTATGCAAGGTGGGAGATAAAAGTAAAAGATAGGCCCTTCGCAGAGGGAAGCATAGGTTGTCATGCGCTTTTATGGTTGGATGCACAAAATCTTAAGGCGAAAGAACATCACTTTATATTGCCACTTGTGATATGGACCTTTATTATGTAGTCTGTCGCTTTTATTTCTTCCATATCACACGATCGTATAAAGCTTATTTTCTCCCACACTAATAAGTCATGCATATTTAGAGAGCAATTTTTATTGCTTGCACCGATGACAACTTACTTGGAGGATCTTTACTCAATCCATAGGTAGGTATGGTGGACTCTCATGGCAAGACTGGTTTAAGGGTATTTGGAAGCACAAGTAGTATCTCTACTTGGTGCGATGAATTTGGCTAGCGTGAGGGGGAAAGGCAAGCTCAACCATGTTGGATGATCCATGACAATATAATTTATCTCCGATGTAAGAAAACATAACCCATTACGTTGTCTTCCTTGTCCAACGTCAACTCTTTAGCATGTCATATTTTAATGAGTGCTCACAATCATAAAAGATGTCCAAGATAGTATATTTATATGTGAAGACCTCTATTTCTTTATTACTTCCTATTGATTGCAACGATGACCAAAACTATGTTTGTCAACCCTCAACAACTTTTATTCATCATACTTTTTCTATGTGAGCTCATTACTCTCCATAAGATTCACATGATCTCTTTGTTTCTTTTTATTTCTTTCTCTTTTCTTTTATTCACTTAGGATCATGGAAAAATAATCAATCCCTTGACTCAACACTAATCTTTATTATATAGCTCACGGACTCGATTACATAGAAGGATTGTAAAAGCAAAACTCACAACTAGATCATACTAAGAACTTTTATTCTACTGGATCAAGATATTGCCAAAAGGATCGAACTAAGAAAAATGGTAAAGATAAAAGTTATGGTGATACGATACCGGGGCACTCCCCCAAGCTTGGCAGTTGCCAAGTGCAGTTGCCAAGCTTGGCATGGAAAAAGAAGGTGAAGTTGTTGATGATGTAGGCTTGTCGTCCTTCTTCCAAGGCATAGGCTCACCATCATAGAAGGATGACCGAGTCTCCGGGATCCTCAAATCTGCAGCCAAACTCATCCTTTTGAATCTATATTCGTACTCACAGTTTTGGTTTTGCAGGTCATAGATTTGAGCTTGAAGGTGCTCGATTTTCTCGTGAAGCTTGAAGATGGTCTCCCCAATGTTGTCGGCATCCAGCTTGTGTTTGTTGGTGAACTCTACGATCATCATGTGGTTGGAGTTGATTCCACGCTCCACCATCCCCTGACACTTGAAAACTTGTTGCTCCATTGCTTCGAGCCTCGTCTCCATGCTTCCGGTCCCCTTCGGTCCCTCAGCATCACGGATGTGCAGCAACCCATCACGCATCTCAATGGTTTGAGGGTGTCGCTGCACCTCCGCGAGGTAAGGGTTGATGACCTTCTCGAAGAACTTGTCCTTGGGGGCACTTGGAGACATCATGATAATCCAGATCTGTCAGAAAAACAGCTCGAAACAAAGACAGGAGATTTTTGCGTGATACGGGAGTCAAAACCCCCGGGAGATTATATAATGAATTTTTACCGACCAAAATACGTGTCGTGTACGAAAACGGAGTCCGGAGAGCACATGAGGTGCCCAGGAGGTAGGGGCGCGCCCAGTAGGGTAGGGCGCACCCTCCACCCTCGTGGAGGCCTCGTGTCCTTCTCAGACTGCTTCTTATTTTTCGATTTTTCTAAATATTCCAAAACGGA
Source organism: Triticum monococcum (assembly GCA_034509565.1). Taxonomy (NCBI): domain Eukaryota; kingdom Viridiplantae; phylum Streptophyta; class Magnoliopsida; order Poales; family Poaceae; genus Triticum; species Triticum monococcum. Next base: position 577,041,103 of record CM067844.1, on the reverse strand, counting down.
GAAATATTGCCTTAAAAACTATTTTGGAGTCGGTTTACTTACCGTACCACATACCTATTCCTTTTCGGAGTCTGAAACGTTCCGGAAAGTGTCCCTTATGTATTCCTCCGTGTCGGGGGTGCTAATCCCACGGACACCTATGGGACCGGCGGACCAAGCCCCTTTCGGTTCGGCAGGGGGCGGAGAGAGCACGAAGAGCAGATCGAGGCGAAGCGCACAAGCAACACGATCAGTTTACCCAGGTTCGGGCGCACGGATGCGTAAAACCCTACTCCTGCTTTGTGATTGTATTGAGTTCTTGCTCGGGAGCGCTGATTGCTACAGTACACACCAGTAGCTAACGAGACCGAGCGTGGGCGTTCTGTTGGCCGACCCCTTCTACGTTGCACCTGGGCCTCCTTTTATATGCTCAAAGGGTCACTGACAGGTGGCAACGTAGATGAGGGTAAAAATGGAAAAGGCGTGGCGGTTGGCACCGCCGCCTACTACAGTGTATCATACCTAACCCTGATGGCAGGGGACAAGGGCATTAAATGCCTGTCTGCGTCGCCTAGACGGTGCAGAAAGGGACCGCCAGGGACGCCACTGCTTGCCACGATGGCAATCTTGTCAGCGCCGCTTGCCACCGTGTACCTCTGGCTGCACAGCCTCCCGCCACGTACGCCTGGAAGGGGTCCTAGAGCGACACGTTGGTGGATGCGCTGGAGCGCAGGTACAGAGTGGAAGCTTGCCGTGGCAAGTGCCTTGCCGCGGTCATTGTCTTGCCGCGTCCGGGAGCTTGTCGCTCACCGGGCCTTGCCGGGACGCGTGGTGCACCGCGGCAAGTTCCTTGAGATGCCTTGGTTGGCCTTCCCGGCAAGCTCCTCTTGCCGGGGTCTTGTCTCCTTCCCGGCAAGCTCCTCTTGCCAGGGTCTTGTCTCCTTCCCGGCAAGCTCCTCTTGCCAGGGTCTTGGATACTTTGTTCTTGAATGGCTCCAAAGGAACCACGGAGGACCTTGGCGGTTCACCCGGCAAGCCTTGCCGCAGGATGCTACGACTGCCCGTGCACAAGTTCGGGATACTAGGGTACCCCTACTCTAGTACACCGACAGGAGCCCCCGGGCCTGGGCCATACACGGTGCCGAGCACTGTTGGGCCAGGCCCAAAACAGGGCACGGGCACGCGCGGCCTGGGTTACGCCGTATCTCACTCTGCATCCACCGCGCCCTCCCCGAACGGCACGCATCGAACGCGGCGTCGTGGGAGAGATCGTGGGTGGTTTCTTTATTAGGAAAGGCGGAACGTCCGCCACCTCCCCCTTTATAAGCAAGGGGAAGCAGGGGTAGTGCACCCACTCGCCCCCTTTCCACTCCAATCTCAGAAGCCTCCGCCCCGCCTCCGTCTTCCCAAAGCTAAAAAAGAGAGCTGCGCCCTGCCCCCCATCGCCACCAGCACCACCAACGCCGTCGACCTTCTCCACCACCTCCGCCATGGCTCCGAAAGCCGACAAGGGGAAGGCTGTGAAGTCGACCGAGGCGCAGCGGCTTGCGGCGCTGCGGAAGGAGCGGGCCATCTTCCCCCCCAAGCTTGCCGCGAAGGAGCTGAGGGAGTACTACTACCTCTTCTGGTCGACAGAGACGCGGGCTCACCCGAGCACGAAGGTACTCCCAGCCACTGCTCATAAACTGGCTCCGAGCAGATATCCCTTCTTCGCCGTGTTCTTCTACTGCGGGCTCTGCCCGCCTTTCTCTGAATTCTTTTGCGACATCATGAACACCTACGGTCTCTGCCTCCTTGACTTCACCCCCAACGCCGTTCTGACCATGGCAGTTTTCGCACACCTTTGCAAAAACTTTGTCGGAGTCCACCCCAACGTAGCCCTTTTCCACCATTTCTTCATGCCCCGAGTAGAGAGAGGAGAGCCTCTATCCGGCGGAATCGCCTGGATCTCAAGGGCCGGCAAGAAGGATTCTTATCTGGAGGGTGAGTTCCGCGGCAAGTGGGAGGAGTGGAGAGCAGATTGGTGCTGGATTGTCGAGGAGAACCCGCAGCCATTTACCGCTCGGCGCCAAGTTGCAGCAGTACGCGGCAGCGATTGGAGTGACGTGGCCCCGGAAGATGATAGGCTGAGGATTGCCGTCACCAGGATCCAACGCCTCAGGCTTGCCGGACTCACAGTAGGCGCCGTTGGCGCAGATTTCCTTCGCCGCCGCATTGCCCCCCTGCAGGAACGGAGGAGGCCCGCCTGGGAGTTCAAGAACGCGGTGGATATCATGAGGCTGCGCCCGGGCCTCAACTACAATTTCACTGTCCTTGAGCTCAACGCAATGCTTCAGGAGCTGTTCAAGTATGATCTTGATCATCCCGAAGTTTTTAGGTTGCCGCAGGGCGTCGTCCCGCTGTGCAACAACTCTGCGCTCGACCGCATCAGGGCGGTGATGCCACTGTGCGACTCGCATGGACTTGTGCCAACTTGGCAAGAGCCTGCAGACGAGGTCGTGCAGGAATTCTTTGATAACTTGGTAGAAGTGCCAATCCGCCCCGACGAGAAGAATGGCCTCACTCGCGACACCACCGATGCGGATTTGAAGCGCATCCCCACCAGGCTGGAAGAGGCGGCGGCAGCCGCAGCTGCGGGTGAATTTGGATTCACCTTGGAGGAGGCAGAGGCAGCAGAGGCGGCAAACCGTGCCGAGCGAGAGGAGATTGCCGGCAAGAAAGAGCTTGCCCGGCAAGAGGAGCCTGCCGGCAAGAAAGATCTTGCCGGGCGTGACGCCAAGCCGAGCGAGCCCGCCGAAGACACGAGCGGCTCGTTGGATATCAACTCCTCTTCCTCCTCATCCTCAGATAGCTCGCCGCAAGCAGAGCCTCCATCTCCACCAAGAAGGTGTCTCCGCAAGGCCGGGGACATAGCGAGGCGGCAGGCGAGCCGACAGTCGCCGCGCCGCGCGACACGCTCCACCGTGGCAAGCACTGTTGCCGCGGGAGCGCCCCACGCTGCTGCGGCAACTGGAGCGGGGTCTTCCCGGACCACCGCTTCTGCTCCCGCCAAGCGGCCAAGGGAACCTACTCCTCCGCCTTCCCGCGCCGGACGCGAGCCGGACTTCGACTTCTCCGCGTTCAGCTCCGACGAGGAAGAAGAAGAAGAGTAAGGTTTTCTTGTTGTACTTGCAGTTCTTCAATCCTTGTTGTTTTTGTCTTGTCTTGTATCTCACTTGCTTTTCTCTGAATCTGTTCCTTTTTAGGACTCTGGCCCGGAGAGCGGCAAAGAGAGCCAAGGCCCCGGTGATTGTCATCGAGGACGAACCCACCGCATCAGCAGGGGATGCGCCCGAGACAACCTTGCCGGACCCGGCAACTGTTCTCCAGAGCAGCCCCCAGCGTAAGTATCTGATTTGCTTTCCGCTGTTAGGCGCGCATGGAGACTCTTGCTTTGCTGATATCTGGTTGTTGACTTGTGCAGGAGCAGAGCAGCCCCACCAGGAGCACCCGGAGGCTGCCCCCGAAACGCCAAGGGAGAGGTCTCCGGCAAGGGAGAGCTCTCCGGCAAGGGAGAAGTCTCCGGCAAGGGAAGGCTCTCCGGCAAGGGACAGCACCAGCGGCCCTCCGACGACGGAGACCACGACTGTAGATCCTGGCACAGGTAATCTTCTCGCTTCAGAACTTCCCTTGGGTTCTTCTTCTTTTGATCTTCTTCTGATCTTCTTTTTTTGGATATTTGCTTGATTCTTCTCCCCTTTTTCCGGCTGTCAGATCCATCTGCTGCGGAGCCGATGGAGACCGAGGTTGCCGCCGAAGATGCTGCTGTCGCCGAAGAAGCAGCCGGCGCTGATGAGCCCGCCGGCGAAGAGGCCGCTAGGGCTGCCGCCGCAGAAGCAGGCGGGGGATCGGGCGATCGCACTGATGACCCCGAGGCCGCAGGAGCGCCAGGCGCTGCACCGACCGCCGATCCCTCCGCCGCTGCTGCAGCGCCAGGCTCCGAAGAGCCCCAGCCTGGCGTCTACTTGAAGGCTGGCACGACATCTTCATCAACCTCCCCTGGGCGTCAAGCTCCAGGGCGCCGGTCGAAGGAGAGAGTTTCGACGGAGAAGTGCTTGCCTCCGCCGGGCTGGCGCTTGTTGACGCGCCAAGCAGCAGCAGCGGCGAGCCTGAGGAGGAGCGGCTACTGCAGAAGCTGGTGTCACTCTACCGCGCCCGGCAAGCCAAGCTGGAATCCCGCGAAGCACTTGTCGCCAAGGCGGGAGTCGACATCGAGAAGCGCGCGGAGGAGCTCCGGGGTCAAAATCAAGAAGCTCTTCGGTCCTTGGCGGTGGAGCGGGAGCAGCTTGCCGAGGAGCAGAGGGCCTTCCTCCTCGAGAAGGCTGAAGTCGAAGAGCAACAAAGGCTTGCCGCTGAGAAGCTGTCCGTGCAGGAGGGCGAGCTGATGCAGCGGAAAGTTGATCTTGACAGCCATGAGGAGGAGCTTGCCGCGCGCAAGCGAACGCTTGGCGGAGCGCTCAAGCAAGCAGAAGACGCTGCCGCAGCTGCCGAGGCCGCCAAGAAGGAGCTGGAGACGAAGGTGGCGCAGCTGGAGGCCGATCTCAAGGCGAGCGGCGACGAGCTTGCCGCGCTCAAGCTTGAGCGGGAGAAGGACGCCAACAGCTACTCGGAGCTGCAGGCCCATCTCGCCGAGAAGGGCAAGGAGCTTGACACCGCCAAGGACTCCAATGCAGATCTTGAGTTGAAGCTGATCGCTTTGACCAAGACGCTGGACGGCGCCAAGGAACAGGAGACGGCCCTGAAGGAGGAAGTCAAGGCCGGCAAGGCGCTGCTGGCGAGTGCCGCTGCCGCCCAGAGCACTTTCCGGGAGAATGTGGAGCACTGGACGGAGGGTCTCGTAGAGGTTGCCGGATGCATCGACAAGGAGCTGGCACAGCTGGGAATGGAGGATCTCGGGTATCCTTCCGGCGAGAGCCTCCAACCCAGCGGCAAGCTCACTTTGTTCTTCAAGGGCATGGCGACGGCTCTCTGGCGACTCCGGGAGAGGATCCCAAAGCAGTTGGCCGACGAGTCGCGCAAGATCTGCGCAGGAGCTCTTCAGAAGGTGCTGGTGAAGGTGGCGTTCCGCAACCCGGGCCTCAACCTCACCAACGTCCTCAGGTCCTTGCCGCCGGATGCTGATCTGGAGGCGCTCAAGACCCTTGTCGCACCCATTGTGGACAAGGTGAGCGGGATCCAGAGGGTCGGGGGCGACCGCGTAGACTAGGCTGCCCATTTTCTTTTCTCCTTGTCGCTGCTATTCATGTTATGAGAACATTCTGTTAGAGATGCGACAAGCTATCTTGTAATATAACTTTATTCTGGGTAATGATTGCAATGTTATTTCCTCTACTTGATTCCTTCCTTTGTATGTTTTTGCCCTACGCTTTTAGGGAACTTGCCGGCGCAGGCACCTTTGCCGCGAGCGCTGAGTGCGGGACGTCAGCAGCCTGCTGGCGGTGCCACTGCCGACAAGAAACCTTGTCGCAGCTAGTCGCAGCTCACTTAAGTTGTTGAGCGGACTCGAAACAACAGTAAGGGCGAAACTAGCTACGAGTTGGTTCCTCTGCGCACAGGTTTTCCATACAAAGTACGGTCGTTCAAGGAAGATAACTTTAAAAAATTTAAAAATCTGATTGCTCAAACTTTGGCAACTTATCTTTTCTGTTGTTTGCTTCCCGGCAAGGCGAAACCTTCTTGAACGACGCCTGGTCCATACCGTATCTTCTTCTCCCCCCCCCCGGCAAACTTGTGCGCGAGGAAACATTCCTTTCCTTGAGAGAAAAAAGAAGAAGGAGAAAAAGATATGGAGCCTTATGGCTCGTTGTTGCTTACCGGGGGTAAGTGCTGCACAAAGCGTCAGATAACACATGCAAATAATAAAAAGCATGAAATCGACAAGGTGTGCGGAGCACATGATCTTTATGCACGGGGTCTGCGCCCGGCTTTGTACAAAGGATTGCATGCAATAGCGGCAAGACTTGTACAAAAGGTGGTTGCCGAAACAGGTTCCGGCAATCGCGCCCTACGGGTAAAACTTGCGAAGATGCTCAGTATTCCAGGAGTTGCTCACTGGGATGCCATCTTCGGTCTCCAGGCGGACATCACCAGGCCTAGTGACTCGTTTCACCTGGTAAGGGCCTTCCCACTTTGGCGTCAACTTGTTGGAATTCTTGGCGGACTGAACACGCCGAAGAACAAGGTCGCCTTCCTCGAGACTTCTGGCATTAACTTTGCGGCTATGGTAGCGGCGCAAAGCTTGCTGGTAGCGAGCAGCTCGCACAGCAGCCTGAAGACGGTCTTCCTCAAGGAGCAGCGCATCGTCTTGTCGCAGCTGCTCTTGCTCAAGCTCATCATAAGCGAGCACTCGAGGCGACCCGTATACGAGTTCCGTGGGGAGAACCGCCTCTGCTCCATAGACTAGAGCAAAAGGTGTCTGGCCAGTGGCTCGATTTGGCGTCGTCCTGATCGACCAAAGAACCACCGGCAGCTCCTCGATCCAGTTTCTTCCGCACTTGTGTAGCCTGTCAAAAGTCCTGGTCTTGAGCCCGCACAGCACTTCAGCATTTGCCCTCTCCGCTTGGCCGTTGCTTCTCGGGTGAGCAACAGAAGCGAAGCAGACCTTGGCGCCAAGATCTTGGACGTACTGCATGAAGGTGCGGCTCGTAAATTGCATACCATTGTCGGTGATTACCCTGTTAGGGATCCTGAAACGGCAAACAATCGACCTGAAGAACTTGACTGCTGACTCTGCTGTCACCTTCCTCACTCGTTCCACTTCCGGCCACTTTGTGAACTTGTCGATTGCAACGTACAAGTACTCAAAGCCCCCGACTGCTCGGGGAAAGGGGCCGAGGATATCTAGCCCCCAGACCAAAAATGGCCAGGATAAAGGGATCGTCTGGAGAGCTTGAGCTAGCTGGTGTATCTGCTTGGAATGGAACTGGCACGCTTCACACTTGGTTACTTGTGCAGTTGCATCCTGGAGGGCTGTTGGCCAGAAGAAACCTTGCCGGAATGCTTTGCCGACAAGCGCTCTTGCGCCAATGTGGTGACCACATATGCCTCCATGTATCTCTGCCAACAGCTTTTGTCCATCTTCCCGGTGAATACACTTCAATTTCACATTGTTGAGTCTTCTTCTGTACAGTGTGCTGTCGACAAACTGGTACATACTTGACTGTTGGGCTACTCTTTCCGCTTCTTCTTGCTCTTCGGAAAGTTCTCCTGTCTGAAGGAAACGGACAATCTGCTGTGCCCATGCTGGAGCTTGCGGCTCGACAACAAGGACTAAAGGCATATCTGCTGCTGCGGGAACATCCGCTTCTACGGCAAGAGCCTGCGGCTCTGCCGGAGCTTGACGTTCCCCGGCAAGCTTGCCGGAGCAAAACTTGTCGGGAGCGTCTGCTTCAACGGAACAAACCCTAGGGCTTGCCAGAGCAGACTGCTCCGCAGCACTCTTGGTGTTGATCTTGGGGACCTTCTTGGCGGCGGCTTCGGGAAGCTCTGCCGGAAAATAGTCGCCAGAAATCAACTTCCTCTTCTTGCTCTGTCCAGTTGATGGTGTTATGGATGGTCGAGTCAGCTTGAGCACAAAGATCCCTGGTTCCACAGGTAACTTAAGTGCAGCGCACTTTGACAGGCCATCAGCAATGTCGTTCTGAGCTCTTGGGACATGCTCCATCTGTAGGTCGTCAAAGTGTTCTTCTAGCTTTCTCACTTCGTCGACGTAAGCTTCCATCAACGGACTCTGATAACTCTTGTTTACTTGGCGGACGACAAGCTGTGAGTCACCCCTGACAATGAGCTTCTTGATCCCAAGGTCTGCCGTGATCCTGAGACCGGCAAGCAAGCCTTCATACTCTGCAGTATTGTTTGTCGCTTTCTCCTTGGGAAAGTGCATCTGGACTACGTACTTGAGGTGCTCTCCGGTGGGTGCGACAAGCAGCACGCCAGCGCCGGCGCCTTGCAGCGAGAAGGCACCGTCAAAGTACATGAGCCACTCTTTGCTTGCTTCCTTGACGGGGATGCTCGTCTCTGGAATTTCTTCATCTGGTGTTGGCGTCCACTCTGCTATGAATTCTGCCAATGCTCTGCTTTGGATAGTTGAAGTGCTTTCAAACTTGAGGCCAAAGCTCGACAGTTCCAGTGCCCATTCAACAATCCTGCCTGTTGCTTCTGGATTCTGCAGTATCCTCTTCAGCGGAAAGTGAGTGACAACCGTGATCTCATGTGCTTGGAAGTAATGGCGCAGCTTTCTCGAGGCCATGAGAAGGCCGAAAAGCAATTTCTGCACACCAGAGTACCTTGACCTAGCTCCCTGCAGAAGGGAACTGACAAAGTAAACTGGGCGCTGCACCATTCTCTTCTGTATCTCTTCGCGCACCTGCGTAGATCCATCCTTGTCGGGACCAGAGCTTGTCGGGGAAGCCCCCTGCTTGTCGCTGGATGCGCTTGTCGCGGTTGCTGGCTCGTCATCTGCCTTCCTCTCTACCACTAACGCAGCACTAACCACTTGATTGGTTGCCGCTATATACAGCAGCAACTTCTCTTGTGGTTTAGGTGCGACAAGTGTTGGAGTGGAGGACAGCTATCTCTTCAAGTCCTGCAGCGCAGCCTCCGCTTCCGGAGTCCATTTCATTGGACCTGCCTTTTTCAAAATTTTGAAAAACGGCAGGGCGCGCTCAGCAGACCGAGAGATAAACCTGCTGAGAGCAGCCACGCAACCGGCAAGTTTTCGTACATCCTTGATGCGCTTTGGTGCTTCAATCTGCTCAATGGCCTTGATCTTGTCGGGATTGGCTTCAATTCCCCGCTGAGACACGAAAAACCCGAGAAGCCTGCCGGAGGGGACTCCAAACACACACTTCTCAGGGTTGAGCTTGAGGTTGATCTTGCGCAGATTTGTAAAGGTCTCTTCTAAATCTTGAATCAGAGTTGCCCTGTCCTTGCTCTTGACCACTATGTCATCCATGTAGGCTTCCACATTTCTGTGTATTAGTGGCTTAAGAGCGACATGGACTACCCTCGCAAATGTTGAACTAGCATTCTTTAATCCGAAAGGCATCCGTATGAAACAGTACGTGCCACATGGAGTAATGAATGCGGTTTTCTCCTCATCCCCTTCTGCCATGAAGATTTGATGGTATCCTGAGTATGCGTCAAGAAATGAAAGCAAGTCACATCCGGCCGTGGAGTCGACAATCTGGTCAGTGCGCGGCAAGGGAAATGGGTCTTTGGGACAAGCTTTATTAACATCAGTAAAGTCAATACAAAGCCTCCATTTCCCGTTTGCCTTGCGCATGACTACAGGATTGGCCAACCACGTGGGATGGAGCACTCCTCTGACAAGGCCCGCTGCTTACAATTTCTTGATTTCTTCTGCTATGAATTCTTGGCGCTCCACTGCTTGCTTCCTGACCTTCTGCTTGACGGGCCGCGCATGAGGACAAACGGCAAGATGGTGCTCAATTACTTTCCTGGGAACACCGGGGATGTCAGATGGTTGCCACGCAAACACGTCGACATTCGCCCGCAGGAAAGCAATGAGCGCGCTTTCCTATTTAGGGTCAAGCGTGGCACTGATGGTGAAAGTACCACCAGTGCCGTCCTCCTTGGCGGACACCTTCTTGGTTTCTGGCGGAGCTGCCATTGCCTTCTTATACTTGCTGGTGGAGCTCGATGGTGCGTCCTCGACGGTAGCGCAGCACTCCGAAGAGGTGCGCATGCCAGAGTGGGCATCAGAGCTCTTGCCGGACTTGGTCTTCTTCTTCCCCCCGGGAGCTTCAGCGGCAAGTGACTTGCGATCTGTAGCGGCTGATGCTTCCCGGTAGATCTTGTCGGCGCAGATAAGGGCATCCTTCTTGTCGCCAGGGACAGAGATGACGCTTATCGGGCCTGGCATCTTGAGCATGTTGTATGCGTAGTGAGAGGCTGCCATGAACTTGGCGAGTGTTGGACGGCCGAGTATTCCATTGTAAGGCAATGGAAAATCGGCAACGTCAAAAGTGACCCTCTCAGTCCTGAAGTTCATCTTGCTGCCAAATGTTACCGGCAACGTGATCTTCCCCTTCGGCTTGCTCCTTCCCGGGTTGATTCCTTGGAATGTGCCGGTCTCTTCGAGCTCGCTGTCAGGGATCTGGAGTTTTTGGAGTACAGCGGAGGAGATCAGGTTCAAGCCGGCCCCGCCGTCAACTAGCATCTTAGTGACCTTGAGGTTGCGGATAGTTGGTGAAACCAACAACGGCAAGCACCCGACCGCAGTTGTGCGATCAGGGTGGTCCTCAATATCAAAGATGATAGGCGTGCTGGACCATTTCAGAAGCTTGCGTGATTCGACAGGTGGTTCTGCCGCATTGACTTCCCGCGCCCACTGCTTGAGTTGGTGGTGGGAAGTATACAGAGAAGCACCGCCGTCAATGCACAAGACTTCTGTGGCTTTCTGGAACTCCTGCTCACTGGTCTTGACATCATCCATGTCTTCGTCATTGTCGTCGTCTTCATCCTTGTCGCGGCCGCGGGGAGGTCTGTCTCCTTGCCGCTGCTTGGCCTTGCCGCGGCGTCCTCCCCAGCCAGCGCGCTTCTTGCTGGCTTCTCCAGCGCCCCCTTGGGCCCTCTCCTTGTCGCGCCGCTCGTACTCAGCTTTTTGCTGCTGGACAAGTTGCTCGACCTTGTTGCAACTCTGGAGGTCATGGCCCTTGGTGCGGTGAATTTTGCAATACTGCTTGTCGGTGCCGTCCTGCTTGTCGGTGGCCGCCACAGCCTGGGAGTTGGCGCATGCGGCAACCTCCTTGCCGGAGCTACCAACTTTGGCTTTCTTGGCGCCACCGTCGTTGCCGGACTGCTCAACGACTAGCACCTCTTTGCCTTTCTTTTTCCTGTTATTCCGCCGCCGGTTTTTCTTTGCCGGGGCAGCATCCTCACTGTCAGATCCTCCTGCTCCTGTATTCTCTCCCGGGAGTTTCCTCCCTTCCTCAGCACGTGCACACCTGTCGGCCAGGGCATATAGCTCGCTGACGTCTCTGATCCTGCACATCGCCATCTCCTCCTGCATTCTGCGGTTATGCACGTTCTGATGGAACGCGCTAATGACCGCGGCAGGGTGGATATCTGGGATGTTGCGCTGCACACGGCTGAATCTCTGAATGTACTTGCGCAGGGGCTCTCCTTCCTTCTGGGCGAGCAGGTGAAGGTCACTCTCTTGGCCATGAGGTTTGTGGCCGCCTATAAAGGCGCCGACAAACTGATGGCATAGATCTGCCCAAGAGGATATGGAGTTGTCCGGCAAGTGCATGAGCCAGGACCTGACGTCGGGCTTGAGCACCAGCGGGAAGTAGTTGGCAAGGACCTTGTCGTCTCACCCCCCGGCAGCTTGCACCGCGATGGTGTAGATGCTGAGGAACTCCGACGGGTGCGACTTGCCGTCCTACTTCTCCGGTACGTCTGGCTTGAAATTCTTCTGGCTGGGCCACTGGACTTGCCGCAGCTCATGGGTAAACGCAGGGCAACCTACCGCGTACGGCAAGTCACCTGGTTCCCCTGGCGCATGCATGTCGACAGAGGGCCCAGCGCGCTGGTCTGATTGACGTCGCGCTTCTCTTCGGCGCTCGATGCGAGTACGAGCGTCTTCTTGCTGTCGTTCGTCAAGAACTTGGCGTTGATCGCGACGAGCTCATGGATCTGATGACGCGGTAGAGTCGCTGTCGTGGTGGATCCGGCGAGTCGGTGAAATTGGCCTTCGGGGCGGAGAGTGCACGGTGGTTGCACCCCCACCGGTCTTGTCGCCACCGGCTCGTGCCTGGCTGACTTGCCGCGGAAGCGAAGTACTCGGCTGTCGTGGATTGTCGCTGTTGGCGAAGCCGATGAGACTCTGGATGGTGGCCCTCCAGTCGTCGATCTTGTCTGCCGCCGGAGGGTAGTCCAGGAGCAGTTGAGCTCGCGCCAAAGCTTCTGCTGGAGTGGCGGGCGGCGGCGGCGAACGGTGCGAGGAGCGGGATATGCTCGGACTTCTAATCTATGTTAGAAGGAGCAGTATCTCGTCCAGGCGACCGTGCCCCGCTCGCGCCAGCACGTTGGCGCGCATGCTGGTCTTGAGCGCTCTGAGATCCACCAGCTCGATCTTGATCCAGCAAGCGTATGGTACTGTGGGTATCATGACGATGCCGGTCCCGCGCCTCCTAGGATGGGCGCGGTGCGTGTACGGACGCCGAGGTCTTGGAGTGCGCCCGGTCGTTGTGGGAGCCGACTGTGTCGCCGATGGGCGGCGCAGCCTTGTCCTTGGACCTGGCAGCACCGTGTGCTCCCTCGTCGACGCCCATTCTTCCGCCGGCGTCTACCCCACCAGCCGTTCGCTCTGGCGATGGTGGGCTTGGCGTGGACGGAGCAGCCGCCTCCGAAGCCTTCTTCTTCGGCGGCATGTCGATGAAGACGATGAAGATTTAGCTCGTGCGAACGCCGGATCAGGTTCACACAACCTCGACGCACCCCTACCTGGCGCGCCAAAGATGTTGGGGGTGCTAATCCCACGGACACCTATGGGACCGGCGAACCGAGCCCCTTTCGGTTCGGCAGGGGGCGGAGAGAGCACGAAGAGCAGATCGAGGCGAAGCGCACGAGCAACACGATCAGTTTACCCAGGTTCGGGCCGCACGGATGCGTAAAACCCTACTCTTGCTTTGTGATTGTATTGAGTTCTTGCTCGGGAGCGCTGATTGCTACAGTACACACCAGCAGCTAACGAGACCGAGCGTGAGCGTTCTGTTGGCCGACCCCTTCTACGTTGCGCATGGGCCTCCTTTTATATGCTCAAGGGGTCACCGACAGGTGGCAACGTAGATGAGGGTAAAAATGGAAAAGGCATGGCGGTTGGCACCACCGCCTACTACAGTGTATCATACCTAACCCTGACGGCAGGGGACAAGGGCATTAAATGCCTGTCTGCGTCGCCTAGACGGTGCAGAAAGGGACCGCCAGGGACGCCACTACTTGCCACGATGGCAATCTTGTCAGCGCCGCTTGCCACCGTGTACCTCTGGCTGCACAGCCTCCCGCCACGTACGCCTGGAAGGGGTCCCAGAGCGACACGTTGGTGGATGCGCTGGAGCGCAGGTACAGAGTGGAAGCTTGCCGCGGCAAGTGCCTTGCCGCGGTCGTTGTCTTGCCGCGTCCGAGAGCTTGTCGCTCACCGGGCCTTGCCGGGACGCGTGGTGCGCCGCGGCAAGTTCCTTGAGATGCCTTGGTTGGCCTTCCCGGCAAGCTCCTCTTGCTAGGGTCTTGTCTCCTTCCTGGCAAGCTCCTCTTGCCGGGGTCTTGGATACTTTGTTCTTGAATGGCTCCAAAGGAACCACGGAAGACCTTGGCGGTTCACCCGGCAAGCCTTGCCGCGGGATGCTGCGACTGCCCGTGCACAAGTTCGGGATACTAGGGTACCCCTACTCTAGTACACCGACACTCCGGGGTTACGGTTTCAATAACATTGGTTTCAACATTTATGGGATTACCTGAGATATAGTGTTTGATTCTTTGACCGTTCACCACCTTCGGATTTGTGCCTTTGAAGTTGTTGATTTTTATGGCACCGGAAAGATAGACCTCCTCGATAACATAAGGGCTTCCCATTTAGAGAGAAGTTTTCCTGCAAAAAATCTTAAACGAGAGTTGTATAGCAATACATAATCACCTACATTAAACTCATGCTTTTGTATCCTTTTATCATGCCATCTTTTAACTTTTTATTGAAACAACTTGGCATTTTCATAGGCTTGGGTTCTCCATTCATCAAGTGAGCTAATATCAAATAACCTCTTCTCACCAGCAAGTTTAAAATCATAATGGAGTTCTTTAATAGCCCAATAAGCCTTGTATTCTAGTTCAAGAGGTAAGTGACATGCTTTTCCATAGACCATTTTATACGGAGACATACCCATAGGATTTTTATATGCAGTTCTATAGGCCCATAATGCATCATCAAGTTTCTTGGACCAATTCTTTCTAGATCTATTAACAGTCTTTTGCAAAATTAATTTGAGTTCTCTATTACTCAATTCTACTTGACCACTAGACTGAGGATGATAAGGAGATGCAATTCTATGGTTAACATCATATTTAGCAAGCATTTCACGGAAAGCACCATGAATAAAATGTGAACCACCATCAGTCATTAAATATCTAGGGACTCCAAATCTTGGAAAAATAACTTCTTTAAGCATTTTAATAGAAGTGTTATGATCAGCACTACTAGTTGGAATAGCTTCTACCCACTTAGTAACGTAATCAAGAGCAACTAAAATATGTGTATATCCATTAGAGGAAGGAAAGGGTCCCATATAGTCAAAGCCCCAAACATCAAATCGTTCAATAACAAGTGGATAAATCATAGGCATTTCTTGACGTCTACTAATATTACCAATTCTTTGACATTCATCACAAGATAGGACAAACTTACGGGCATCCTTGAAGAGAGTAGGCCAATAAAAACCAGATTGCAATACCTTATGTGCAGTTCTATCTCCAGCATGGTGTCCTCCATAAGCTTCAGAGTGACACTTGCGTAGGATATGTTCATGTTCATGCTCAGGTACACAACATCTAATAACACCATCTACTCCTTCTTTATAACGATGTGGGTCATCCCAAATGTAATGCCTCAAATCATAGAAGAACCTTTTCTTTTGCTGGTATGTGAAACTAGGTGGTATAAACTTAGCAACAATGTAATTAGCATAATAAGCATACCATGGAGCAGTATGAGAAGCATTTATGACATTTAATTGCTCATCAGGAAAGCAGTCATCAATAGGAAGTGGGTCATCAAGCACATTTTCTAACCTAGACAAGTTGTCTGCAACGGGGTTCTCAGCTCCCTTTCTATCAACAATATGCAAATCAAATTCTTGTAGCAAGAGAAGCCATCTAATAAGTCTAGGTTTGGCATCTTTCTTTTCCATCAGATATTTAATAGCAGCATGATCAGTGTGAATAGTTACATTAGAATCAACAATATAAGGTCTGAACTTATCACAAGCCAATACAACCGCTAAGAATTCTTTTTCAGTAGTAGCATAATTTCTTTGAGAATTGTCTAGAGCTTTGCTAGCATATTGAATAACATTTAATTTCTTATCAACTCTTTGTCCTAGAACAGCACCTACAGCATAATCACTTGCATCACACATAATTTCAAACGGTAAATTCCAATCATGTGGTTGAATGTAGCGACCCGACCCGAATGGATCAAGTCTACTGTGCTCCGGTGTCATCCCTGGATCAGTAATGCTGACACCACACAGTACTTCAAAGGATTTATAGTAGAGTAGCAATCACACACTTATTACATCGATGTCTCCAAAGAGAACTTATTACAATAAATATGGCATAAGGCCATCTAATATCGATAACAGTGGAAGACTTGGAAGATAAATGGGTCCATCAACTCCAACGGCATCACTGAGTATAGAACCATGACCTAAAAGCACCTTACTCATCGTCTGAAAAGTCTGCAACATTTAAAGTTGCAGCCCGAAAATGGGTCAGCACATGGAATATGCTGGCAAGGTAACACATAGAGAGTAATGGAATGAAACAGCTATACTATATGCATATTTGGCTGGGGGAAAGCTCTATGGTTACTGTTTTTGCGTAAAGCCAATTTTTCCCTACTGCAAAGGAATAAATTTATTTAACTATCATGTTGGTTGTTAAACATCGAGAATGGTTGACAGCATCCTCAATCCCAATTAAGTGAACAATTAAAACCCAACAATATTAATTAGAAGTAACATGATGAGATTCACATGATATTCAAGTACTAGATACTCAAGATGTCCATAACCGGGGACACGGCTAATCATGATTAGTTTATTACACTCTGCAGAGGTTTGCGCACTTTTCCCCACAAGACTCGATCGCCTCTGTTGGATTTCTCGCACTACTGGTGTTTGAGAAACGGATGACCGAGACACAGTCTTTCAAAAGCGCTAGCACCTTACGATGGATAGACCAGTACACCTACTTTCCCCTACATTTGCTAGTCTACCCTGTAAGAGTTCGCACGACTTAGTCAACTATGCCAGAGCCCATATTGGCTTGTGGCTGCACACGTAAGTATTTAGCATGAAAGATCGTATGATCCCTTTGAGCCTGGGTGGCGGTCCAAAAGAAAAAATAGGCAAGTCCTGATAGACATCAGGTGCCTCAATCCACCCAGATGTGTGTTTAAGTTGCCACCTTAGATAAACCATTAAAATTATCAACTCACATCTGTCATGGATATCACTCACCCAATCCACGTCTACTAGCATAGCATGGCATAATAAGCAAACGTAGAAGTAACTCCCAAAGGTTTCATAATAAACAGGTAATAGGTACTAGCTCATCTACTTCCCATCCCACAATTTAATTAGATCCTAATCATGCATTGTGTGAGGATGGATCTAATACAATAAAACTGGGTTGTAGAAAAGGTATGATCAAAGTGTTACTTGCCTTGCTGATGATCCGCGAGTCCTAAAGATTCGAAGTAACAGGCGGCGCAATCCGGGTAATCTATCGCAGACAAACAACAAGCATACAATAAGTACTCATCTAATGCACAGGTAAAACTCGAAAAAAAGATCAAACCAGATAGTTCAACTTAAGAACTCCGGTCGCAAAGAAAGAACGAACCGAACAAAGCAACGGAAAACAAACGGCGGAAGAAAACAACTCGGTTCTAGCAAGTTGAAGCTAGGTCAAGTTTTACAGTAGCAAAAACTTATTTAAGTTGATTAGTCCGAACGGCGCTTTCGAAACGAAACTCCAGGCGCTTGAATCACCTGATTCCGATAAACGAGTGAAAAGATAAACTAGAACGAAGATCGGATCTGAGATCGCGATCGCGGGATAAATCCGACGAAAAGAAAAAGAAGAACGGTTAAACGAACGGACGTTCGTTAACCGAGAATAACCGGTGATCACGTTCGTTAGGACGAACGGTCCGGCGAACGGTCTCTAAGCAACTAAACCGGAAAAGAAAACGAAACCGATCTAGGGTTTCAGAAAGAAAACCGAAACAAAAAACCGGAGAGGAAAAGAAAAAGAATCAGAAGAAAAAGAAAAGAACCGGAACGGTTTATAAGAAAAACCGAACCGAGGGGAGGGGTGGTGCGGCGCGGGGCTACCTCGGCGAGGTTCTGGCGAACGGCGGCGGCGGGGTTGGACGGCGGCGGCGCGGGCAAGGGGCGGCGGCGGCGCTATAGGGCGGCGGCGGTGCTAGGGCGGCGCGGGGTGAGGGGCGCGGGTGGCGGCGCGGTTTGGGGCGCGGGGTGGTGTGGGGTTTAGGGGGGGTGTTGGGTATTTATATAGGTAAGGGGAGAGGAGACTTGGGGGAGGGGGCAAGAAAAGAGGAGGAGAGGGACGACTAGGGTCCTACTAGGACTCGGGCGGCGGCGCTGGCCTTGGCGCGCGGGCGCGCGCGTGGAGAGGAGCCGGCCTGGCCGGCGGCTGCTGGGCCTTGGCCCAGGCGCTGCAAAATTTTTTTAAAAAAAAAGATTTCGCATGCAGAAAAACACAGAAAAGAAAATCTAAACGAACTCCAAAACTCCCAAAGTAAATTTTCCCCGACTCCTAAAAATGAGTCGAACAAAATGAACTTTTCTCGGGACCTAGAATGCAATTTTTGAAAACACGCATTTTTCCCTATCCAAATAAAATGCAAATAAACTCCGGCAAATCCAATGATCCTTTTTTCAAAATTTGAGAAAGCTCAAATATGAAAATGACGAAATCTCCAACTCTCTCCGAGGGTCCTTGAGTTGCGTGAAATTTCTAGGATCGACCAAAATGCAAGAAAATATGATATGCATGATGATCTAGTGTATAACATTCCAAATTGAAAATTTGGGATGTTACAAACCTACCCCCCTTAAGATGAATCTCGCCCTCGAGATTCGGGTTGGCTAGAAAATAGGTGAGGGTGGTCCTTGAGCAAATCTTCTTCTCTCTCCCAGGTGGCTTCATCCTCTGAGTGGAGGTTCCACTGAACTTTACAAAACTTGCTAACCTTGCTGCGGGTAACTCTGCTAGCATAATCGAGAATCTTGACTGGTTTCTCCTCATACGTTAAGTCGTCCTTCAACTGAATTGCTTCAAGCGACACTGTATCTCTTAACGGTACCTCCGCCATTTCGGCGTGACATTTCTTCAGCTGAGAAACGTGGAATACGTCATGAACTCCTGACAGTCCCTCTGGTAATTCCAACTTATAAGCGACTTCTCCCATACGTTGCAAGATCTTATATGGTCCAACGAAATGCGGTGCTAATTTTCCCTTAACTCCAAAGCGCTTAACTCCTCGTAGTGGGGATACTCGGAGATAAACTCTGTCTCCGGTTTCGTAAACTGTCTCCTTGCGTTTTGAATCTGCGTAGCTCTTCTGCCTGGACTGGGCTACCTTGAGCCTATCACGTATCAACTTAACCTTCTGTTCAGACTCTTTAATCAGATCTAGTCCAAAGAATTGACGGTCTCCAACTTCGTCCCATGACAACGGTGTCCTGCACCTCCTTCCGTATAAAGCTTTGAAAGGTGCCATCTTCAAACTGGTTTGGTAACTGTTGTTATAGGAAAATTCCGCATACGGCAAGTTATCGTCCCAACTAGATCCATAATCTAGTGCACAAGCTCTCAGCATATCTTCCAAAATCTGATTGACTCTCTCGGTCTGTCCATCTATTTGCGGGTGAAAAGCGGTGCTGAACTCTAGCCTGGTTCCCAAAGTTTCATGCAACTGATTCCAAAACTTTGAGGTAAATTGGGTTCCTCTGTTTGCTACAATACTCCTTGGAACTCCATGCAAACAAATGATCCTAGTCATGTATATCTTTGCCAACTTAGCACTGGTGTAAGTGGTCTTGACTGGAATGAAATGTGCTACCTTCGTCAAACGATCAACTACTACCCATATCGAGTCATAACCTGCCTTCGTCCTGGGTAGTCCTGTGATAAAATCCATGCCTATCTTATCCCACTTCCATTCGGGTATCGGCAATGGTTGCAACAATCCGGCTGGCTTCTGATGCTCTGCCTTCACTCTATGACATACGTCACAAACTGCTACATATGCTGCAATATCCTTCTTCATTCCGGTCCACCAGAATGTTTCCTTCAAATCCAAATACATCTTGGTATTTCCTGGGTGAATCGAATATGGTGAATCATGTGCCTCTTGTAGAATCAACTTCCTGATCTCCGGGTCATTTGGCACATAAACACGGTCCTCAAACCATAGGGTATCGTGCTCATCCTCATGAAATCCCTTTGCTTTTCCTTCGCTCATTTTCTTCTTTATAGAAGCAATCTCCTTGTCAGATTTCTGAGCTTCTCTGATTTTATCCATCAATGTTGACTGAACCTCCAATGCTGCTACATAGCCTTTCGGAACTATCTCTAAACTTAGTTCACGAAGGTTTTCTGCTAACTCCTTTGGTATTTCTTCCGTTATTAACGTATTGACATGGCTCTTACGGCTCAATGCGTCAGCTACTACATTAGCTTTTCTGGGATGGTAATGCAATCTCATATCATAATCCTTGATGAGCCCCAACCATCTCCTTTGTCTGAGATTCAACTCCTTCTGCGTGAAAATGTACTTCAGACTCTTGTGATCCGTGTACACCTCGCAATGATTTCCAATGAGGAAATGTCTCCATGTCTTCAATGCATGCACTACGGCTGCTAACTCCAAATCATGTGTGGCGTAATTCAACTCATGAGGCTTTAGTTGTCGTGAAGCATACGAAACAACTCTCCCTTCCTGCATAAGCACTGCTCCAAGTCCTCGACGTGAAGCGTCGCAATACACCTCATAATCCTTGGTCTGATCTGGCAAAATCAACACTGGTGAGGTAACCAATCGTTTCTTCAACTCCTAGAAACTAGCCTCACACTCCTCAGTCCAATTGAACTTAGTATCCTTCTTCAACAACTCTGTCATAGGCTTTGCAATCTTTGAGAAATTCTCAATGAATCTCCGGTAGTATCCTGTGAGTCCAAGAAAACTCCGGATCTCTCCAACTGTCGTTGGTGCTTCCCATTCGGTTACGGTCGCAACCTTTGTGGGGTCAACTGCTATCCCTTCTCCGGATATAACGTGTCCAAGGAATCCTACTTCCTTCAACCAAAACTCACATTTGCTAAATTTGGCATATAACTGATGTTCCCTTAGTTTCTCCAAAACCAAACGCAAATGTTCCTTATGCTCCTCTTCATTCTTTGAATAAACCAGGATATCATCAATGAACACTACGACGAACTTATCCAAAAACTCCATAAACACTTTGTTCATCAGGTTCATAAAATAGGCAGGCACGTTAGTCAATCCAAATGACATAACGGTATACTCATACAGTCCATATCTTGTGGTGAATGCTGTCTTGGGAATATCCTGTTCTCGGATCTTCAACTGGTGGTACGCTGATCGCAAATCGATCTTGGAAAACACTTTAGCTCCTTGCAATCGATCAAACAGATCAATAATCATTGGCAGTGGGTACTTGTTCTTGATGGTTACTTCATTCAATCCACGGTAATCAACAACCATCCATAGTGATCCATCCTTCTTCTCCACTAGAAGTACGGGTGATCCCCAAGGCGAAGAACTTGGGCGTATGTAACCTTTCTCCAGTAACTCCTTAATCTGATTCTTAATTTCTACCAAATCCTTTGCTGGCATCCGATATGGTCTCTTTGATATAGGGCCTGTTCCTGGCAATAACTCAATCAAAAACTCAATGTCTCTATCCGGTGGCATGCCTGGCAACTCTTTCGGAAATACATCAGGGTAATCCTTCACCACTGGTACTTCCTCCTGCACAACTCCTGTTAGGCAATTTACTTGTGTCCTATTTGGCACATGCCGAGATACATACTTGATCCTTCTTCCTTCTGGCGTTGTGAGCAAAATTGTCTTACTGGCACAATCGATGTTTCCTCCATACATCGACAGCCAATCCATATCGAGAATTACATCCAGTCCTTGGGATTCTAGAATAATTAAATCTGTTGGGAAAACATGCCTTCCTATACTTAATGGCACTTGAAAACATCCTTGAATGGCCATGTACTCTGCTCCTGGCGAGCTTACTAGCATATGTGTTTTAAGGATCCTAGTGGGCAGGCTATATTTTTCCACAAATCCCCTTGATATGTATGAATGTGATGCACCAGTATCGAAAAGAACGAGTGCAGTAAATGACTTAACCAAAAACTTACCGATTACTGCATCAGGCTGATCTTCAACCTCCTCCACGTTAACGAGGTTCACCTGTACCCTATTGAAAGGGTTCGGCTTCTTCCCTGAGCTTCCATTGCCATTTCCATTCTGGCCTTCAGGACATTCATTGGCATAATGTCCGGTCTTGGAACACTTGAAATAGGTGACTTGACTCAGGTCTCTCTTGGATGGGGTTGATGGGGTGGTCCGATTCTAGCCGTTGCTTCCTCCATTCCCATTACCATTCTTGTGGCCATTGTGGTTGTGCGAACTACTTCCTCCATGGGTATGCTGAAATTGAAATCCCGATTTAGGGGTAAAACGGGGCTTCTGCTGGGCTCCAGAGTTATACTTCCCCTGTCCATACTTCCTCTTGCGGTTCTCAATCTGTTGTTGCTTCCCTTCAATCATGATGGCACGATCTACCAACTCCTGGTAGTTGTTGAAACTTGCTACCATCAACTGCATGCTTAACTCATCATTCAATCCTTCCAGGAACTTCTCCTGCTTGGTTGCATCCATAGCAACGTCATTTGGGGCATAACGTGCTAACTTGCTGAAGTCGTCAACGTACTGGCCAACTGTCCTTCCTCCTTGGCGTAAGTTGCGAAACTCACGCTTCTTCATGGCCATAGCTCCTGCTGAAACATGTGCAGTGCGGAAAGCTTGCTGAAACTGATCCCATGTGACAGTGTCAACTGGGAAGGTGGCTGTGAAATTCTCCCACCATGCTGCCGCGGGTCCGTCAAGCTGATGTGCGGCAAACTTCACTTTCTCACCATCTATGCATCCTGCAGTGGTCAAATCCCTTCCTATCTTGCGGAGCCAATCGTCTACTACTATCGGCTCGGTGCTACTAGAAAACACCGGCGGATTTAGCCTAAGGAAACGGGCTAAGTGGTCAACAGGTGGCGGTGGTGGTGGTGGGTTGTTGTTGTTGTTCTGCTGGTTCTGGACTAACATCTGCATCAATTGATTCTGCTGCTGGATCAACTGAGTGAGCTCCGGTGGAAATCCATTATCATGTCTCGGAGGCATCTGAGGGTTTAGAAAAGACGAGATTTAAGAATAGAGTGAGGTCTAAAGAGAAAACACTACCCCAATGCACATGAGCAAATGCACACAAAATCACTTCATTCAATTCAAACAAGGGCTTACAATCGATCTAGCTATCGCAAAAGTGCTCGAACTATAGTGTTTACATGGGGGAAATACTACTAATAGTTGGTGGTCATCTAAAAATTTGAACCGGTGGAAGACTCCATGATGTCCGCTCCAGCTTCGTCTTCAAAGTCGGGTTCACTTGGATCCGGATCGGTGTCGTCGATGATGATGTAGTTGTAATGCGACATACATGTCTTCCTTCCTGGATGCTAACTCCCTCTTGAGTTCTTCAATCTCTTGTTTAAGATCGACGTTGTGTCTTGCTAGAGCTACGATCTCTTCCATGTAGTCCTTGCGTGTAGCCTTCAGTTCTCCTTCTAGCTCGATGATCCTCGCCTTCGCATTCTTCAACTCTATCATATCATTGCACATCTGGTTCTCATGGCATCGAATGTGCTGGTTTAACTCCTGGATGAATGCTGCAATGGATCTATCCTTCTTGGTGCTGACTAACTCCCATTGTTCATCTCGGCGTCCGCAAATCTGGTAGATAGTGTCCTTGAGGTCTTCTTGATAAACTTCTCCAATGCGTCCTATGGTGATATGGGCTGCCATGCTCTTTCCCAGACTCCAGGTTGGTGCATTGAAAACACTATTTATAGGCTTCGTGATTGGCGCGAATGTCCTTCCTGGAACATGAGCTTGAATCTTCCAGCGCTCCTCTTCAGGTAGAGTGGCGTTGAAGGTCCCCGTGAAGCTTGGTAATCCGATGTTTAGATACTTGGTGACTTCCTTCAAGTGAAATCCAAAAGGTGTGCCTTCATCCGGTTGAGCATACTTGATCTTCGCGTCCTTCATCCTAAAGAGTAGAAAAGATGAGGAGTTAGAAAATGAGGAGAGAATAGTGATCTAGGGCTTCAACTTAGTGGTCGTGTCCTACAGTCAGCGTGTGCTCTGACACCATCTCTGTAGCGACCCGACCCGAATGGATCAAGTCTACTGTGCTCCAGTGTCATCCCTGGATCAGTAATGCTGACACCACACAGTACTTCGAAGGATTTATAGCAGAGTAGCAATCACACACTTATTACATCGATGTCTCCAAAGAGAACTTATTACAATAAATATGGCATAAGGCCATCTAATATCGATAACAGCGGAAGACTTGGAAGATAAATGGGTCCATCAACTCCAACGGCATCACTGAGTATAGAACCACGACCTAAAAGCACCTTACTCGTCGTCTGAAAAGTCTGCAACATTTAAAGTTGCAGCCCGAAAACGGGTCAGCACATGGAATATGCTGGCAAGGTAACACATAGAGAGTAATGGAATGAAACAGCTATACTATATGCATATTTGCCTGGGTGAAAGCTCTATGGTTACTGTTTTTGCGTAAAGCCAATTTTTCCCTACTGCAAAGGAATAAATTTATTTAACTATCATGTTGGTTGTTAAACATCGAGAATGGTTGACAGCATCCTCAATCCCAATTAAGTGAACAATTAAAACCCAACAATATTAATTAGAAGTAACATGATGAGATTCACATGATATTCAAGTACTAGATACTCAAGATGTCCATAACCGGGGACACGGCTAATCATGATTAGTTTATTACACTCTGCAGAGGTTTGCGCACTTTTCCCCACAAGACTCGATCGCCTCTGTTGGATTTCTCGCACTACTGGTGTTTGAGAAACGGATGACCGAGACACAGTCTTTCAAAAGCGCTAGCACCTTACGATGGATAGACCGGTACACCTACTTTCCCCTACATTTGCTAGTCTACCCTGTAAGAGTTCGCACGACTTAGTCAACTATGCCAGAGCCCATATTGGCTTGTGGCTGCACACGTAAGTATTTAGCATGAAAGATCGTATGATCCCTTTGAGCCTGGGTGGCGGTCCAAAAGAAAAAATAGGCAAGTCCTGATAGACATCAGGTGCCTCAATCCACCCAGATGTGTGTTTAAGTTGCCACCTTAGATAAACCATTAAAATTATCAACTCACATCTGTCATGGATATCACTCACCCAATCCACGTCTACTAGCATAGCATGGCATAATAAGCAAACGTAGAAGTAACTCCCAAAGGTTTCATAATAAACAGGTAATAGGTACTACCTCATCTACTTCCCATCCCACAATTTAATTAGATCCTAATCATGCATTGTGTGAGGATGGATCTAATACAATAAAACTGGGTTGTAGAAAAGGTATGATCAAAGTGTTACTTGCCTTGCTGATGATCCGCGAGTCCTAAAGATTCGAAGTAACAGGCGGCGCAATCCGGGTAATCTATCGCAGACAAACAACAAGCATACAATAAGTACTCATCTAATGCACAGGTAAAACTCGAACAAAAGATCGAACCAGATAGTTCAACTTAAGAACTCCGGTCGCAAAGAAAGAACGAACCGAACAAAGCAAAGGAAAACAAACGGCGGAAGAAAACAACTCGGTTCTAGCAAATTGAAACTAGGTCAAGTTTTACAGTAGCAAAAACTTATTTAAGTTGATTAGTCGGAACGGCGGTTTCGAAATGAAACTCCAGGCGCTTGAATCACCTGATTCCGATAAACGAGTGAAAAGATAAACTAGAACGAAGATCGGATCTGAGATCGCGATCGTGGGATAAATCCGACGAAAAGAAAAAGAAGAACGGTTAAACGAACGGGCGTTCATTAACCGAGAATAACCGGTGATCGCGTTCGTTAGGACGAATGGTCCGGCGAATGGTCTCTAAGCAACTAAACCGGAAAAGAAAATGAAACCGATCTAGGGTTTCGGAAAGAAAACCGAAACGAAAAACCGGAGAGGAAAAGAAAAAGAATCAGAAGAAAAAGAAAAGAACCGGAATGGTTTATAAGAAAAACCGAACTGAGGGGAGTGGTGGTGCGGCGCGGGGCTACCTCGGCGAGGTTCCGGCGAACGGCGGCGGCGGGGTTGGACGGCGGCGGCGGCGCGGGCAAGGGGCGGCGGCGGCGCTATAGGGCGGCGGCGGTGCTAGGGCGGCGCGGGGTGAGGGGCGTGGGTGGCAGCGCGGTTTGGGGCGCGGGGTGAGGGCGCGGGGTGGTGTGGGGTTTAGGGGGGGTGTTGGGTATTTATATAGGTGAGGGGAGAGGAGACTTGGGGGAGGGGGCAAGAAAAGAGGAGGAGAGGGAGGACTAGAGTCCTACTAGGACTCGGGCGGCGACGCTGGCCTTGGCGCGCGGGCGCGCGCGTGGAGAGGAGCCGGCCTGGCCGGCGGCTGCTGGGCCTTGGCCCAGGCGCTGCAAATTTTTTTAAAGATTTCGCGCGTAGAAAAACACAAAAAAGAAAATCTAAACGAACTCCAAAACTCCCAAAGTAAATTTTCCCCGACTCCTAAAAATGAGTCGAACAAAATGAACTTTTCTCGAGACCTAGAATGCAATTTTTGAAAACATGCATTTTTCCCTATCCAAATAAAATGCAAATAAACTCCGACAAATCCAATGATCCTTTTTTCAAAATTTGAGAAAGCTCAAATATGAAAATGAAGAAATCTCCAACTCTCTCCGAGGGTCCTTGAGTTGCGTGAAATTTCTAGGATCGACCAAAATGCAAGAAAATATGATATGCATGATGATCTAGTGTATAACATTCCAAATTGAAAATTTGGGATGTTACATTGAACAATAGGTGCAGAGATCAATGCTTTCTTAAGTATTTCAAATGCTTCTACACAATCATCATCAAAAACAAATGGTATATCTTTTTGTAATAAATTAGTCAGAGGCCGAGAGATTTTTGAGAAGTCCTTAATAAACCTCCTATAAAATCTGGCATGACCAAGGAAACTTCTTATACCTTTGATGTCCTTGGGACATGGCATCTTTTCAATAGCATCAACTTTGGCTTTATCAACTTCAATACCTCTTTCAGAAACTTTATGCCCCAAGACAATACCTTCATTAACCATAAAGTGGCACTTTTCCCAATTCAAGACAAGATTAGTTTCTTCACATCTCTGCAAAACTCGATCAAGGTTGCTCAAGCAATCATCAAAAGAAGATCCATAGACGAAAAAGTCGTCCATGAAAACCTCACAAATCTTTTCACAAAAGTCAGAGAATATAGCCATCATGCATCTTTCAAAGGTAGCAGGTGCATTACATAAACCAAAAGGCATATGTCCATAAGCAAAAGTACCAAAATGGCAAGTAAAAGTAGTCTTTGATTGATCCTTAGCTGACACAGGTATTTGAGAGAAACCAGAATAACCATCTAGAAAGCAAAAATGTGTATGTTTAGATAATCTTTCTAGCATTTGATCGATAAAAGGTAAGGGGTAATGATCCTTTTTAGTAGCCTTATTTAATTTGCGGAAATCAATTACCATCCTATGACCTGTAATAATTCTTTGAGCGATCAATTCATCTTTATCATTAGGAACAACAGTAATTCCTCCCTTCTTAGGGACACAATGGACAGGGCTTATCCACTGACTGTCAGCAACGTGATAGATTATACCTGCCTCAAGAAGCTTTAGTATTTACTTTCTTACCACTTCTTTCATTTTAGGATTTAGCCAGCGTTGATGATCACGAACTGGCTTAGCATATTCTTCCAAATTAATTTTATGTTGACATGGAGTGGGACTAATGCCCCTAAGATCATCAAGAGTATACCCAATAGCAGCACGGTGCTTCTTCAAAGTTTTCAATAATCTCTCTTCCTCATGCTCTGAAAGGTTAGCACTAATAATAACAGGATATATCTTTTTCTCGTCAAGATAAGCATATTTAAGAGTATCAGGTAACGGTTTAAGCTCAAACACGGGATCACCCTTGGGTGGAGGAGGATCCCCTAGGATTTCAACAGGTAAATTGTCTTTCAGAATAGGTTCCTGTTTAAAGAATACTTCATCTAATTCCCTTCTTTCATTCATAAACATGTCATTTTCATGGTCTAGCAAGTATTGTTCTAAAGGATCACTAGGAGGTACGGCAATAGAAGCAAGACCAATAATTTCATCCTTACTAGGTAATTCTTCTTCACGGTGTTGTCTACTAAATTTAGTGAAATTAAATTCATGATTAATATCATCTAAACCGATAGTAACCACATCCATTTTGCAATCTATGGTAGCATTAACAGTGTTTAGGAAGGGTCTACCAAATATAATGGGACAAAAGCTATCTTGTGGGGAACCAAGAACAAGTAAATCAGCAGGATATTTAGTTTTCCCACACAAGACTTCAACATCTCTAACAATTCCCGTTGGTGAAATAGTATCTCTATTGGCAAGTTTAATTGTGACATCAATATCTTCTAATTCAACAGGTGCAATATCATGCATGATTTCTCTATATAGGCTAATAGGTATTGCACTAGCACTAGCAACCATATCACATAAGCCATGATAACAATGATATCCTATTTTAACAGAAATAATAGGCATGCCTACCACAGGACTAGGTTTATCTTTAGCATAGGGTTTAGCAATTCTAGCAGTTTCATCACAGAAATAAATAACATGCCCATCAATATTATCAGACAAGAGATCTTTAACAATAGCAATATTAGGTTCAACTTTAACTTGCTCAGGAGGTGTATATGTTTTAATATTGCTTTTACGAACTACAGTTGAAGCTTTAGCATGATCCTTTATCCTAATAGGGAAAGGTGGTTTCTCAACATAAGAAGTAGGAACAATAGGATCATTATAAGTGACAATCTTTTCTTCAACTTTAATAGGTGCGACTACTTTTACTTCTATGGGAGGATGATATTTAAACCACTTCTCATTGTGGAGATCAACATAAGTAGCAAAAGATTCACAGAAAGAAGCTACTATCTCAGAGTCAAGTCCATATTTAGTGCTAAATTTACGAAAAATGTCGGTATCCATAAAAGATTTAACATAATCAAAACTAGATGTTATACCTGACTCCTTACCTTTGTCGAGGTCCCAATCTTCGGAGTTGCGTTTAATTCTTTCCAATAGATCCCATTTGAATTCAATAGTCTTCATCATAAAAGAGCCGGCACAAGAAGTATCAAGCATGGTGCGATTGTTATCAGAAAGCCGAGCATAAAAATTTTGAATAATCATTTCTCTTGAGAGCTCATGATTGGGGCATGAATATAACATTGATTTCAGCCTCCCCCAAGCTTGAGCGATGCTTTCTCCTTCGCGAGGCCAGAAATTATATATGTAATTGCGATCACGATGAACAAGATGCATAGGATAAAACTTCTGATGAAATTCCAATTTCAATCATTTGTAATTCCATGACCCCATATCATCACATAGCCTATATCATTTTGATGCGTCTCCCTTCAAAGATAAAGGGAAGACCTTCTTCTTAACAACATCTCCGGGTACACCTGCAAGCTTAAATAATCCACAAACTTCATCCACATATATTAGATGCTCATCAAGGTGTTTTGTTCCATCTCCTAAAAAAGGATTAGCTAGCAGTTTTTCTATCATACCCGAAGGAATTTCAAAGCAGACATTTTCATTTTTGTATTCATTTTCAGTAGGTTGAGTAGGTTGAGGAGCAACTCTTTGCTCTACTGGTCGGGGTGAAGATACCCCGAACAAGCCCCTCGGAGGATTATTTCCATAGTAACAAGTGACAGTAAATTTCAGCACACTATATAAATATTTCCTTACCAAATTCCACCTACCAAAGGCGCTTCACTCCCCGGCAACGGCGCCAGAAAAGAGTCTTGATGACCCACAAGTATAGGGGATCTATCATAGTCCTTTCGATAAGTAAGAGTGTTCAACCCAACAAGGAGCAGAAGGAAATGATAAGCGGTTTCCAGCAAGGTATTCTCTGCAAGTACTGAAATAAGTGGTAACAGATAGTTTTGTGATAGGATAATTTGTAACGAGCAACAAGTAACAAGGGTAAATAAAGTGCAGCAAGGTGGCCCAATCCTTTTTGTAGCAAAGGACAAGCCTGGACAAACTCTTATATAGAGAAAAGCGCTCCTGAGGACACATGGGAATATCGTCAAGCTAGTTTTCATCACGCTCATATGATTGGCGTTCGGTACTTTGATAATTTGGTATGTGGGTGGACCGGTGCTTGGGTACTCCCCTTACTTGGACAAGCATCCCACTTATGATTAACCTCTATTGCAAGCATACGCAACTACAACAAAAGTATTAAGGTAAACTTAACCATAGCATGAAACATATGGATCCAAATCAGCCCCTTACGAAGCAACGCATAAACTAGGGTTTAAGCTTCTGTCACTCTAGCAACCCATCATCTACTTGTTACTTCCCAATGCCTTCCTCTAGGCCCAAATAATGGTGAAGTGTCATGTAGTCGACGTTCACATAACACCACTAGAGGAGAGACAACATACATCTCATCAAAATATCGAACGAATACCAAATTCACATGACTACTAATAGCAAGACTTCTCCCATGTCCTCGGGAACAAACGTAACTACTCACAAAGCATAAAAATGTTCATAATCAGAGGGGTATTAATATGCATATAGGATCTGGACATATGATCTTCCACCAATTAAACCAACTAGCATCAACTACAAGGAGTAATTAACACTACTAGCAACCTACTAGCACCAATCCCGGACTTGGAGACAAGAATTGGATACAAGAGATGAACTAGGGTTTTGAGAGGAGATGGTGCTGATGAATATGTTGATGGAGATTGCCCTCTCCCGATGAGAGGAGCATTGGTGATGACGATGGCGATGATTTCCCCATCCGGGAGGGAAGTTTCCCCGGCAGAACAGCTCCGCTAGAGCCCTAGATTAGTTCCGCCAAGGTTCCGCCTCGTGGCGGCGGAGTTTTGTCTAAGAAGATGGCTTGTTATTTTTTTCCCATCAAAAGACTTCATATAGCAGAAGATGGTCACCGGAGGGCCACCAGGGGGCCCACGAGGTAGGGGGGCGCGCCCCCACCCTCGTGGGCAGGGTGTGGCCCCCTGGTGAAGTTCTTGCTCTCAGTATTTTTTATATATTTGGAAAACGTCTTCCATGGAGTTTCAGGACTTTTGGAGCTATGCAGAATAGGTCTCTAATATTTGCTCCTTTTCCAGCCCAGAATCCCAGCTGCCGGCATTCTCCCTCTTTATGTAAACCTTGTAAAATAAGAGAGAATAGGCATAAGTATTGTGACATAATGTGTAATAACAGCCCATAATGCAGTAAATATCAATATAAAAGCATGATGCAAAATGGACGTGTCACATATCATTCGAATCCTCTACAGAAGGACAATCCGGTGTCACTCCCGTGTCAGCCCCCGTCCTTAGGGCAGGGTCTGGAATCTGACTAGTGGAGGCGCGACCGACAGGATTCCCGGACATAGTTCGGCGAACACTCTTCCTGGTAAGTAATACGCCTCCGTCATATCTACTTTTCTGAACACTTTTGCCCTTTTTGGACTCTAACTTGCATGATTTGAATGGAACTAACCCGGACTGACGCTGTTTTCAGCAGAATAGCCATGGTGTTATTTTTGTGCAGAAATAAAAGTTCTCGTAATGACCTGAAAATCAATGGAGATTATTGTTGGAATATATAAAAAAATATTGGAAGAAAGATCCACGCCAGGGGGCCCACACCCTGTCCATGAGGGTGGGGGCACGCCCTACCCCCTGGCGCGGCCCCCTACCTCGTGGGCCCCCTGACGCTCCATCGACCTAAACCCCAACTCCATATATTCACTTTTGGGGAGAGAAAAATCAGAGAGAAGGATTCATCGCGTTTTACGATACGGAGCCGCCGCCAAGCCCTAAACTCTCTCGGGAGGGCTGATCTGGAGTCCGTTCGGGGCTCTGGAGAGGGGAATCCGTCGCCATCGTCATCATCAACCTTCCTCCATCACCAATTTCAAGATGCTCACCGTCGTGCATGAGTAATTCCATCGTAGGCTTGCTGGGCGGTGATGGGTTGGATGAGATTTATCATGTAATCGAGTTAGTTTTGTTAGGATTTGGTCCCTAGTATCCACTATGTTCTGAGATTGATGTTGCTATGACTTTGCTATGCTTAATGCTTGTCACTAGGGCCCGAGTGCCATGATTTCAGATCTGGACCTATTATGTTTTCATGAATATATGTGAGTTCTTGATCCTATCTTGCAAGTCTATAGTCACCTACTATGTGTTATGATCCAGCAACCCCGAAGTGACAATAATCGGACCACTCCCGGTGATGACCGTAGTTTGAGGAGTTCATGTATTCACTATGTGTTAATGCTTTGGTCCGGTACTCTATTAAAAGGAGGCCTTAATATCCCTTAGTTTTCAATAGGACCCCACTGCCACGGGAGGGTAGGACAAAAGATGTCATGCAAGTTCTTTTCCGTAAGCACGTATAACTATATTCGGAATACATACCTACATTACATTGATGAACTGGAGCTAGTTCTGTGTCACCCTATGTTATGACTGTTACATGATCGATCGCATCCGGCATAATTCTCCATCACCGATCCAATGCCTACGAGCTTTTCATATATTGTTCTTCGCTTATTTACTTTTCCGTTGCTATTGTCACAATCACTATAAAACCCAAAAATATTACTTTTACTATCATTACCACTACTATCATATTACTTTGCTACCAAACACTTTGCTGCAGATATTAAGTTTCCAGGTGTGGTTGAATTGACAACTCAGCTGCTAATACTTGAGAATATTCTTTGGCTCCCCTTGTGTCGAATCAATAAATTTGGGTTGAATACTCTACCCTCGAAAACTGTTGTGATCCCCTATACTTGTGGGTTATCAAGACTATATTCTGGCATCGTTGCCGGGAGCATGATACGTCTCCAATGTATCTATAATTTTTGATTGCTCCATGCTAATTTATTATCTGTTTTGGATGATTAATGGGCTTTATTTTCCACTTTTATATCATTTTTTGGACTACCTATTAACCGGAGGCCCAGCCCAAATTGCTGTTTTTTTGCCTGTTTCAGTGTTTCACAGAAAAGGAATATCAAACGAAGTCCAAACGGAGTGGGTGTCAAGAAACAATCGAGGAGGCCACGAGGCAGGGGGCGCGCCTACCCCCCTAGGCGCGCCCTCCACCCTCGTGGGCCCCTCATTGCTCCACCGACCTACTTCTTCCTCCTATATAAGTCCACGTACCCCACAAACATCCGGGAGCACCACGAAAACCTAATTCCACCGCCGCAACCTTCTGTACCCAAGAGATCCCATCTTGGGGCCTTTTACGGAGCTCTGCCGGAGGGGCATTGATCACGGAGGGCCTCTACATCAACTCCATGGCCCCTCCGATGATGTGTGAGTAGTTTACTTCAGACCTTCGGGTCCATAGCTAGTAGCTAGATGGCTTCTTCTCTCTCTTTGGATCTCAATACAAAGTTCTCCTCGATTCTCTTGGAGATCTATTCGATGTAATCTTCTTTTGCGGTGTGTTTGTCGAGATCCGATGAATTGTGGGTTTATGATCAAGTCTATCTATGAACAATATTTGAATCTTCTCTGAATTCTTTTATGTATGATTGGTTTATCTTTGCAAGTCTCTTCGAATTATTAGTTTACTTTGGCCTACTAGCTAGATTGATCTTTCTTGCAATGGGAGAAGTGCTTAGCTTTGGGTTCAATCTTGCGGTGCTCGATCCCAATGACAGAAAGGGAACCGACACATATTGTATTGTTGCCATCGAGGATAAAAAGATGGGGTTTATATCATATTGCATGAGTTTATCCCTCTACATCATGTCATCTTGCTTAAGGCGTTACTCTGTTCTTATGAACTTAATACTCTAGATGCATGCTGGATAACGGTCGATGTGTGGAGTAATAGTAGTAGATGTAGAATCGTTTCGGCCTACTTGTCTCGGACGTGATGCCTATATACATGATCATGCCTAGATATTCTCATAATTATTCGTTTTTCTATCAATTGCTTGACAGTAATTTGTTCACCCACTGTAATACTTATGCTTTCTTGAGAGAAGCCACTAGTGAAACCTATGGCCCCCGGGTCTATTTTCCATCATACAAGTTTCCAATCTACTTTATTTTGCTATCTTTTATTTTCAATCTATATCATAAAAATACCAAAAATATTTATCTTATTATTATCATCTCTATCAGATCTCACTTTTGCAAGTGGTTGTGAAGAGATTGACAACCCCTTTATCGCGTTGGTTGCGAGGTTCTTATTTGTGTGTGTAGGTACGAGGTGACTTGCGCGTGGTCTCCTACTGGATTGATACCTTGGTTCTCAAAAACTGAGGGAAATACTTACGCCGCTCTACTGCGTCACCCTTTCCTCTTCAAGGGAAAACCAACGCAGTGCTCAAGAGGTAGCAGAGCATAGCTCTATTCTTTAAGTCACTTGGGATTTATATCTGTTTATCACTATGAAGAACTTGAAAGATCCAAGAACCAAGATCTATCCCTCAACTACGAGGGAAGGTAAGGAAGTGCCATCTAGCTCTGCACTTGATTCACCTTCTGTTTTGAGTAAACTTGCAACACCTACACATGCTATTGATTCTGATAGGTCGCATGTTATTGATGATGCCACTTCTGTTATGCATGACACTTATGATGAAACTACTTCTATGCTTGATACTACTGTGCCACTTGGTGAATTTCTTGATGAACAACTTGCTAGGGCTAGAGAGAATGAAATTATTGAAACTGATAATATTGATGAAAGTGATGATGAAGATTCTCCCCTAGATATGAATTGCCTGTTGTTCCTGAGGGTTATGTTATGGATGAAGAAACTGCTAGAGACTTTCTTGCTTGCAATGATATAAGTGATCTTAAGAAACTATTAGCTAAGCTGAAAGAAAAATCTCTGAATGCTAGAATGAAATATGATCCTGCTTATGCTACTTCACCTATCTTCATTACTGATAAGGATTATGATTTCTCAGTTGATCCCGATAATTTTACTTTGGTTGAATCTGATCCTTTCTATGGCTATGAATCTGAAACTGTTGTGGCACATCTTACTAAATTAAATGATATAGCTACCCTGTTCACTAATGATGAGAAAACTTGCTACTATTATATCCTTAAATTATTTATGTTCTCATTAAAGGGTGATGCTAAGATATGGTTTAATTCTCTTGATCCCGATTGTGTGCGTAGTCCCTAGGATATGATTTACTACTTCTCTGCTAAATATTTTCCCGCTCATAAGAAACAAGATGCTTTAAGGGAAATATATAATTTTGTGCAAATTGAAGAAGAGAGTCGCCCACAAGCTTGGGGGAGGCTTCTCCGATTACTTAATGCTTTGCCTGATCATCCTCTCAAGAAAAATGAAATACTTGATATCTTTTATAATGGACTAACCGATGCTTCCAGAGATTACCTAGATAGTTGTGCTGGTTGTGTTTTCAGGGAAAGAACTGCTGATCAAGCTGAATTGCTATTGAATAATTTGTTGACTAATGAAAATAATTGGACACTTCCTGAACCAACTCCTAAGCCAACTCCGAAGAAAAGGGGCATTCTATTTCTCAGTCCTAAAGATATGCAAGAGGCAAAGAAATCTATGAAAGAAAAAGGTATAAAAGCTGAAGATGTTAAGAATTTACCTCCTGTTGAAGAAATACATGGTCTTAATTCATTACCTATTGAAGGACCACATGGTATTGATAACCCGACACAGGTAGTAAAGGTAAACTCTCTCTATAGATATGATAAAGCTGAAATCCCTCCTGCTAAGTTTGCTAGCCAATGTTTGGATGAATTTGATAACTTTATGGTCAAGCAAGAAGATTTTAATGCTTATTTTGGTAGACAACTGAAACATAATGCTTATATGATTGAACACTTGAGTGATTATATGGCTAGTGTTAAAGGTGAACTTAAACTTATTAGTAAACATGCTTCTATGGTTACCACTCAAGTAGAACAAGTGCTTAAAGCTCAGAATGATTTGCTCAATGAATTAAACAATAAGAATGATAATGTTGTTAGAGTTATGACTAGAGGTGGTAAAATTACTCGGGAACCTTTGTATCCTGAGGGCCACCTTAAGAGAATTGAGCAAGATTCTCAGAGAACTAATGTAGATGCACCTAGTCCTTCTAAGAGGAAGAAAAAGAAAAATGATAGGACTTTGCATGCTTCTAGTGAACTTGTTGTTGACACACCTGAGAATCCTAATGATATTTCTATTTCTGATGCTGAAACACAATCTGGTAATGAACATGAACCTAGTGATAATGTTAATGATGATGTTCATGTTGATGCTCAACCTAGTAATGATAATGATGTAGAGATTGAACCTGTTGTTGATCTTGATAACCCACAATCAAAGAATCAACATTATGATAAGAGAGACTTTGTTGCTAGGAAGCATGATAAAGAAAGAGAACCATGGGTTCAGAAACCCATGCCCTTTCCTTCTAAACCATTCAAGAAAAAGGATGATGAGGATTTTGAGCGCTTTGCTGAAATGATTAGACCTATCTTTTTGCGTATGCGTTTGACTGATATGCTTAAAATGAATCCTTATGCTAAATATATGAAAAATATTGTTACAAATAAGAGAAAGATACCGGAAGCTGAAATTTCCACCATGCTTGCTGATTATACTTTTAAGGGTGGAATACCAAAGAAACTTGGAGATCCAGGAGTACCAACTATACCATGCTCCATTAAAAGAAACTATGTTAAAACTGCCTTATGTGATCTTGGAGCCGGTGTTAGTGTTATGCCTCTCTCTTTATATCGTAGACTTGATTGAATAAGTTGACACCTACTGAAATATCTTTGCAAATGGCTGATAAATCAATTGCTATACATGTTGATATTTGTGAGGATGTGCCTGTTGTGGTTGCAAACGTTACTATTTTAATGGACTTTGTTATTCTTGATATTTCCGAGGACGATAGTATGTCTATTATTCTTGGAAGACCCTTTTTGAATACTGCAGGGGCTATTGCTGATTGCACCAAAGGCAATGCCGCTTTTCATGTTGATGGTAATGAGCATATGGTACACTTTCCGAGGAAACAACCTCAAGTCCACAGTATCAATTCTATTGGAAAAATTTCAACAATTACTATTGGAGGTTTTGAATTTCCTCTTCCTACTGTCAAGAAGAAATATGATATTCTTATTGTTGGGGATGTGCATATCCCCGTTGAGATAACCTAGTGTTATTCGAAAATTCTCCGGTTTCATGATATTCGAAATGAGTTTGTTAACAAGACCTGATCAACCTTGTTAGTGGATTCCTTTTGATGAGAATGAGATGGATGAATTTAGAAAACACAACTCTCTGTACCCTCTTTTTACTTTCTGTTATTTATATTAAATAAAGCAAAAATAGTATTTTCTGTCTGTTTTCTGAATTATCCATGCAATAAAAAATACCCCGAAAATAAAAGTTCTCCAAATGCCCTGAAAATTAAATATGATTTTTTCTAGAATATTTGAGAATATCTGGCATTGAAAACACAGCAGGGGGAGCAGCCACGTGCCCACGAGGGTGGAGGGCGCGCCCACCCCCTGCCTCGTGGACCCCACGTGGGTCCCCTCCACTTGTTCCAGCCACCACACACTCCTTCCTCCCAAAAAATCACCAACCATCTCAAGCACGAGTTCTAGCTCATCTTGCTGCCATTTTCGATCTCCAAGCTCAAAGCTCCATTCACAAAACTGCTCTGGGGGATTGTTCTTTGGTATGTGACTCCTCCAATGGTCCAATTAGTTTTTGTTCTAGTGCTTTTATTCATTACATTTTTTTGCTGCTTAGGTGACCCTATTCTTGAGCTTGCATGTCAAATTTATATGGTCAAAAGTAGTTTTAATGCATGATATTGCCTCTAGGCACTTGTAGGAGTAGTTGTTATCAATTTTGTTGAGTTTGGTTAACTTTTATTTTGAGTTACTAAAAATTTCAGAAAATTTCAGAGGAAGAAATATGTTTAGGAAAATATACCAAGGTGGTTCTTCAAGGAAGCAAGGACCCAGACCCGCAATACGCGATGCGGACGATGAACCACCAAGGGACGCTCAAGTGCGGCCTTGTGAGAGGTCGTTAGAGGACTTCATGGTTTGAGCAGGAATCAAGGAGGAATTTGAAGCATATGTGCGTAATGCCGATCTTGAGAGTTTCATGGCAGATAAGTGTCGTCAGTACCACTACCTCACTGATTCCTTTGTGAGAAGGTTTGAATTTTCATCATCACGCAATTCTCAAACTGTCCTATTTGATCTTTATGATAAATCTTATACCATGGACTTAGAAGATTTTAACACTGCTTGTAAACTCTCATAGTGGGGTAATGTTAGTGAACCTCGCAAAACTGAATATAGAGATTTTCTTGCTAGTATAATTGTGGTGGAATCTAGAGATGTAACACAAGCTACCGTAGGGAGCATTCATTTTCCCGCTATAGATTTTTTTGCTCTCTTCATATGAAGGTGCATAAATGGTAAATATGAAGCATATCACATGTGTGTACCTGATCTTAGCGTTCTCAGGAGCGCTGTTTTAGGATAAACAATACAACTTGGGGCTATTGTTGCACGTAGGTTGCATAATAATAGTATTCATGGAGATTTCTTTGGTGGAATTTATGCAACTCGTATAGCTAACTTTCTTGAGATACCCATACGGGGAGATGATATTGAGTTGCCCCCCTTCTTATCTAGATTATGATGCTATGGTTCGTCATAAGTTTGTTGAGAGGAACGACCAGTCCCTCCAGTACCGACTAATCTTTGATAGACGACACACCTATCACGTCGCTCTCCCTGCTCTAGCTTTTTTGAATTTCAGGCAAAGGGGAGATATGTTATAACCAGGGAGGAGGTGAACGAGTATAAGAGGAGGACGGAGATAGCTCGCCTCCAAGCGGCAGCTCATGAGGCAATAGTTGTTGCATCATAGTACGACCCCAACTACAACTTTGGATATCCACCAGGCCAGCCGTGGCAGTAGACCAACTTAGGCCAAAAGCCTAAGCTTGGGGGAGTATGTATTTCTCACCGACATTACATTCGTGTTCACACACTCATGTTAGTTGTCGGTGCTCATACTTTTTCATTGTAATATCCATGCTAGTTTATTTCCCTTTTTATGCTTTCTTCTTGTGTGTTTGATAAACCTTAAGAAAAAATAGTTGTAGCTTTTAGTTAGTTTACTTTCTATGCATGTAGTAGTAGTAATTAAAAAAACAAAAGATTTCTCGTTCTTCTTTTGCTTGTTGTGAGCTTTCCCGTGTAAATAGTTTTATTTCTTTTCTTTCCCTTGGGGTCGAGAGGAGAAGACCATGATTAAAATGTTGAGTGGCTCTCATATGCATTATTGTTGATCTAACAAAGAGCCCATATTACCTTGTCTTCTCTCTTGAATTGAATGCTTGCAGATTCCAGCTTAGTCCAATGCACATGCACTATTATTATTATCCACACTATTCGGTCGTGCAAGTGAAAGGCAATAATGATGATTATATGATGAACTTATTGAGATGAGAAAAGCTGGTATGAACTCGACCTCTCTTGTTTTGTAAATATGATTAGTTCATCGTTCCTGATTCAGCCTATTATGAAAGAAACATGTTTGCAATGACAATTAGAGATTATAGTTGCTTATGCCATGCTTAATTAGCTAGGAGCTTTATAATGGTTTACCTCGCGTGCCAACATGCTATTCAAATGGTTGTGATGTGGTATGATAGGGTGGTATCCTCTTTTGAATGATTCGAGTGGCTCGACTTGGCACATGTTCACGCATGTAGTTGAAACAAAATCAACATAGCCTCTATGATATTTATGTTCATGGTGAATTATATCCTACTCATGCTTGCATTCGGTGTTGATTAATTTTAATGCATGTTCATGACTGTTGTCGCTCTCTAGCTGGTTGCTTCCCAGTCTTTTTCTAGCCTTCACTTGTACTAAGCGGGAATATTGCTCGTGCATCCAACTCCATAAACCCCAAAGTTGTTCATATGAGTCCACCATACCTACCTATACATGGTATCTACCTGCCGTTCCAAGTAAATTTGTATGTGCCAAACTCTAAACCTTCAAATAAACATTCTGTTTTGTATGCTCGAATAGCTCATGTATCAACTAGGGCTATCTGTATCTTCCATGCTAGGCTGGTTATTCTCAAGAGGAGTGGACTCCGCTCCTCACTCACGAGAAAATGGCTGGTCACCGGGATGCCCAGTCCCATGCTTTATGCAAATCAAATCAAAATAACCACAAACAAAACTCCCCGGGGGCTCTTGTTAGTTGGAGGCACTCGTCGTTTCGAGCAAGCCATGGATTGATTCTTGTTGGTGGAGGGGGAGTATAAACTTTACCATTCTGTTTGGGAACCGCCTATAATGTGTGTAGCATGGAAGATATCGAGATCTCTCGGTTTTTATGTTGACAATGAAAGTATACCGCTCAAAACATTATTCATATTTATTTCAAAACCGAGCTCCGGCACCTCTACAAATCCCTCCTTCCCTCTATGAAGGGCCTATCCATTTACTTTTATGCTGAGTCATCATCATCTTATTAAAAAGCACCAGTTGGAGAGCACCGCTGTCATTTGCATCCATTACTGTTAGTTTACATTGAGTATGACTTGACTGGATCTCTTTTACCATGAATTACAATGTCTAGTCAGTCCTTGATCTTTAAAGGTGCTCTGCATTTATGTTCTACGGTCTCAGAAAGGCTAGCGAGATACCATCTTGTTATATCATATTATGATTGTTTTGAGAAAGTGTTGTCATCCGAGATTTATTATTATTGCTCGCTAGTTGATTATGCCATTGATATGAGTAAACATGAGACCTAAATGTTATTATGAATGTAGTTAGTTCATAATCTTTGCTGAAAACTTGAATGTTAGCTTTACATATTTACAACAACAAGAGCAAACCGAGTTTTTAAAAGTTTTTCTTTATCACTTTCAGTTTATCAACTGAAAATTGCTTGAGGACAAGCAAAGGTTTAAGCTTGGGGGAGTTGATACGTCTCCGTCGTATCTACTTTTCCAAACACTTTTGCCCTTGTTTTGGACTCTAACTTACATGATTTTAATGGAACTAACCCAGACTGACGTTGTTTTCAGCAGAATTGCCATGGGGTTATTTTTGTGCAAAAATAAAAGCTCTCAGAATGACCTGAAAATCAACGAAGATTATTTTTAGAATATATAAAAAATACTGGAAGAAATATCCACATCAGGGGGACCACACCCTGTCCACGAGGATGGGGGGCGCGCCCTACCCAGTGGGCGCACTCCCCTGTCTCGTGGGGCCCCTGACACTCCACCGACCTCAACTCCA
Organism: Triticum monococcum; assembly: GCA_034509565.1. Taxonomy (NCBI): domain Eukaryota; kingdom Viridiplantae; phylum Streptophyta; class Magnoliopsida; order Poales; family Poaceae; genus Triticum; species Triticum monococcum. Next base: position 577,000,483 of record CM067844.1, on the reverse strand, counting down.
ACTCCATATATTCACTTTCGGGGAGAAAAAAAATCAGAGAGACAGATTCATCACGTTTTATGATACGGAGCCGCCGCCAAGCCCTAAACTCTCTCGGGAGGGGAATCCGTCGCTATCGTCATCATCAACCTTCCTCCGTCACCAATTTCATGATGCTCACCGACGTGCGTGAGTAATTCTTGTTGGGGAACATAGTAATTTCAAAAAATTTCCTACGCACACGCAAGATCATGGTGATGCATAGCAACGAGAGGAGAGAGTGTGATCTACGTACCCTTGTAGACCGACAGCGGAAGCGTTAGCACAACACAGTTGATGTAGTCGTACGTCTTCACGGCCCGACCGATCAAGCACCGAAACTACGGCACCTCCGAGTTTTAGCACACGTTCAGCTCAATGACGATCCCCGGACTCCGATCCAGCAAAGTGTCGGGGAAGAGTTCTGTCAGCACGACGGCGTGGTGACGATCTTGATGTACTACCGTCGCAGGGCTTCGCCTAAGCACCGCTACAATATTATCGAGGATTATGGTGGAAGGGGGCACTGCACACGGCTAAGAATATGATCACGTGGATCAACTTGTGTGTCTAGGGGTGCCCCCTGCCCCCGTATATAAAGGAGCAAGGGGAGGAGGCCGGCCGGCCCTATAGGCGCGCCAAGGAGGAGTCCTCCTCCTAGTAGGAGTAGGACTCCTACTAGGAGGGGGAAGGAAGTGGGAAGGAGAAGGAAAGGGGGGCGCCGCCTCCCCTCTCCTAGTCCAATTCGGACCAGGGGAGGAGGAGGCGCGCGGCCCACCCTTGCTGCCCCTCTCTTTCTCCACTAAGGCCCATATGGCCCATTACTTCTCCGGGTAGGGTTCCGGTAACCCTCCGGCTCTCCGGTTTTCTCCGAAATCACCCGGAACACTTCCGGTGTCCGAATATAGCCGTCCAATATATCAATCTTTATGTCTCGACCATTTCGAGACTCCTCGTTATGTCCGTGATCACATCCGGGACTCCGAACTAACTTCGGTACATCAAAACTCATAAACTCATAATATAACTGTCATCGAAACCTTAAGCGTGCAGACCTTGCGGGTTCGAGAATAATGTAGACATGACCGAGACACGTCTCCGGTCAATAACCAATAGCGGAACCTGGATGCTCATATTGGCTCCTACATATTCTACGAAGATCTTTATCGGTCAGACCGCATAACAACATACATTGTTCCCTTTGTCATCGGTATGTTACTTGCCCGAGATTCGATCGTCGGTATCTCAATACTGTTGGAAATATGCCCTAGAGGCAATAATAAAAGCATTATTATTATATTTCCTTGTTCATGGTAATTGTCTTTTTCATGCTATAATTGTGTTATCCGGAAATCGTAATACATGTGTGAATAACAGACACCAACATGTCCCTAGTAAGCCTCTAGTTGACTAGCTCGTTGATCAACAGATAGTCATGGTTTCCTGGCTATGGACATAAGATGTCATTGATAACGAGATCACATCATTAGGAGAATGATGTGATGGACAAGACCCAATCCTAAACATAGCATAAAGATCGTGTAGTTCGTTTTGCTAGAGTTTTGCAGTGTCAAGTATCTTTTCCTTAGACCATGAGATCGTGTAACTCCCGGATACCGTAGGAGTGCTTTGGGTATACCAAACGTCACAACGTAACTGGGTGACTATAAAGGTAGACTACGGGTATCTCTGAAAGTATCTGTTGGGTTGACACGGATCAAGACTGGGATTTGTCACTCCGTATGACGGAGAGGTATCACTGGGCCCACTCGGTAATGCATCATCATAATGAGCTCAAAGTGACCAAGTGTCTGGTCACGGGATCATGCATTACGGTACGAGTAAAGTGACTTGCCGGTAACGAGATTGAACGAGGTATTGGGATACCGACGATCGAATCTCGGGCAAGTAATATATCGATTGACAAAGGGAATTGCATACGGGGTTGATTGAAACCTCGACATCGTGGTTCATCCGATGAGATCATCGTGGAGCATGTGGGAGCCAACATGGGTATCCAGATCCCGCTGTTGGTTATTGACCGGAGAGTCGTCTCGGTCATGTCTGCTTGTCTCCCGAACCCGTAGGGTCTACACACTTAAGGTTCGGTGACGCTAGGGTTGTGAAGATATGTATATGCAGTAACCCGAATGTTGTTCGGGGTCCCAGATGAGATCTCGGACGTCACGAGAAGTTCCGGAATGGTCCGGAGGTAAAGAATTATATATAGGATGTGCAGTTTCGGCCATCGGGACAAGTTTCGGGGTACCCGGTATTGTACCGGGACCACCGGAAGGGTCCCGGGGGTCCACCGGGTGGGGCCACCTATCCCGGAGGGCCCCTTGGGCTGAAATGGGAGGGAACCCAGCCCATAGTGGGCTGGGGCGCCAGCCCCCCCAAGGCCCATGCGCCTAGGGTTGGGGGGGAACCCTAAGGGGGGGCGCCCCCTTGCTTGGGGGGCAAGCCCCACCCCTTGGCCGCCACCCCCCCCCCCTAGTAGATGCCATCTACTAGGGCCGGCGCCCCCCTGGCACCCCTATATATAGTGGGGGAGAGGAGGGACTTGATCCCCACGCTTTTGGTGCTTCCCTCTCCCCTGTTACTTCTCCCTTTCTCGTAGTACACGACGAAGCCCTGCTATCGTGACGCCCTGCATCCACCACCACGCCGTCGTGCTGCTGGATCATCATCAACCTCTCCTTCCCCCTTGCTGGATAAAGAAGGAGGAGACGTCTCCCGTCCCGTACGTGTGTTGAACGCGGAGGTGCCGTCCGTTCGGCGCTGGTCATCGGTGATTTGGATCACGTCGTGTACGACTACTTCAACCTCGTTCTAACGAACGCTTCCGCTCGCGATCTACAAAGGTATGTAGATGCATCTCGTGACTCGTTGCTAGATGAACTCCTAGATGATCTTGGTGAAACGAGTAGGAATTTTTTTTGTTTTCTGCAACGTTCCCCAACAGTGGCATCATGAGCTAGGTCTATGCGTAGTTCTTTTGCGCGAGTAGAACACAATTCGTTGTGGGCGTGGATTTGTCAACTTTCTTGCCGCTACTAGTCTTTTCTTGCTTCAGCGGGATTGTGGGATGAAGCGGCCCGGACCAACCTTACACGTACGCTTACGTGAGACCGGTTCCACCGACTAACATGCACTAGTTGCATAAGGTGGCTGGCGGGTGTCTGTCTCTCCCACTTTAGTTGGAGCGGATTCGATGAACAGGGTCCTTATGAAGAGTAAATAGAAGTTGACAAATCACGTTGTGGCTTTCACGTAGGTAAGAAAACGTTCTTGCTAGAACCCTAATTCAGCCACGTAAAACTTGCAACAACAATTAGAGGACGTCTAACTTGTTTTTGCAGCAAGTGCTTTGTGATATGATATGGCCAAAGTTGTGATGAATGATGAATGATCTATATGTGATGTATGAGATGTTCATGCTATTGTAATAGGAATCACGACTTGCATGTCGATGAGTATGACAACCGGCAGGAGCCATAGGAGTTGTCTTTATTCTTTTATATGACCTGCGTGTCATTGAGAAACGCCATGTAAATTACTTTACTTTATTGCTAAACGCGTTAGCCTTAGTAGTAGAAGTAATAGTTGGCGAGCAACTTCATGGAGACACGATGATGGAGATCATGATGATGGAGATCATGGTGTCAAGCCGGTGACAAGATGATCATGGAGCCCCAAGATGGAGATCGAAGTAGCTATGTGATATTGGCCATATCATGTCACGTTTATTATTTGATTGCATGTGATGTTTATCATGTTTTGCATCTTGTTTACTTAGAACGACGGTAGTAAATAAGATGATCCCTCTAATAATTTCAAGAAGTGTTCCCCCTAACTGTGCACCGTTGCGACAGTTCGTTGTTTCGAAACACCACGTGATGATCGGGTGTGATAGATTCTAACGTTCACATACAACGGGTGTAAGACAGATTTACACATGCAAACACTTAGGTTGACTTGACGAGCCTAGCATGTACAGACATGGTCTCGGAACACAGAAGACCGAAAGGTCGAGCATGAGTCGTATAGAAGATACGATCAACATGAAGATGTTCACCGACGTTGACTAGTCCGTCTCACGTGATGATCGGACACGGCCTAGTTAACTCGGATCATGTTATACTTAGATGACTAGAAGAGGGATGTCTATCTAAGTGGGAGTTCATAAATAATTTGATTTGATGAACTTAATTATCATGAACTTAGTCTAAAATATTTACAATATGTCTTGTAGATCAAATGGCCAACGTAGTCCTCAACTTCAACGCGTTCCTAGAGAAAACTAAGCTGAAAGACGATGGCAGCAACTACACGGACTGGGTCCGGAACCTGAGGATCATCCTCATAGCTGCCAAGAAAGATTATGTCCTACAAGCACCGCTGGGTGACGCACCTGTCCTCCCTGCTGAACAAGACGTTATGAACGCTTGGCAGGCACGTACCGATGACTACTCCCTCGTTCAGTGCGGCATGCTTTACAGTTTAGAACCGGGGCTCCAAAAGCGTTTTGAGAGACATGGAGCATATGAGATGTTCGAAGAGCTGAGAATGGTTTTCCAAGCTCATGCCCGGGTCAAGAGATATGAGGTATCCGACAAGTTCGTCAGCTGTAAGATGGAGGAAAATAGTTCTGTCAGTGAGCACATACTCACGATGTCTGGATTACACAACCGCTTGACTCAGCTGGGAGTTAATCTCCCGGATGATGCGGTCATTGACAAAATCCTCCGGTCGCTTCCACCAAGCTACAAGAGCTTTGTGATGAACTTCAATATGCAGGGGATGGAAAAGACCATTCCTGAAGTATTTGCTATGCTGAAATCAGCAGAGGTAGAAGTCAAGAAGGAACATGAGGTGTTGATGGTCAATAAAACCACTAAGTTCAAGAAGGGCAAGGGTAAGAAAGCCTTCAAGAAGGACGGCAAGGAAGTTGCCGCGCCCGGCAAGCAAGCTGCCGGGAAGAAGCCAAAGAATGGACCCAAGCCCGAGACTGAGTGTTTTTATTGCAAGGGAAGTGGTCACTGGAAGCGGAATTGCCCCAAATACTTAGCGGACAAGAAGGCCGGCAAAACAAAAGGTATATGTGATATACATGTAATTGATGTGTACCTAACCAGTGCTCGTAGTAGCTCTTGGGTATTTGATACCGGTGCAGTTGCTCACATTTGTAACTCAAAGCAGGAGCTGCGGAATAAACGGAGACTGGCGAAGGACGAGGTGACGATGCGCGTCGGGAATGGTTCCAAGGTCGATGTGATCGCCGTCGGCACGCTGCCTCTTCATTTACCTACGGGATTAGTTTTAAACCTCAATAATTGTTATTTAGTACCAGCTTTGAGCATGAACATTGTATCGGGATCTCGTTTAATTCGAGATGGCTACTCATTTAAATCCGAGAATAATGGTTGTTCCATTTATATGAGAGATATGTTTTATGGTCATGCTCCTGTGGTGAATGGTTTATTCTTAATGAATCTCGAGCGTAATGCTACACATGTTCATAGTGTGAATACCAAAAGATGTAAGGTTAATAACGATAGTCCCACATACTTGTGGCACTGCCGCCTTGGTCACATAAGTGTCAAACGCATGAAGAAGCTCCATGCAGATGGACTTTTAGAGTCTCTTGATTATGAATCATTTGACACGTGCGAACCATGCCTCATGGGTAAAATGACCAAGACTCCGTTCTCAGGAACAATGGAGCGAGCAACCAACTTATTGGAAATCATACATACTGATGTGTGCGGTCCAATGAGTGTTGAGGCTCGCGGTGGCTATCGTTATGTTCTCACTCTCACTGATGACTTGAGTAGATATGGGTATATCTACTTAATGAAACACAAGTCTGAAACCTTTGAAAAGTTTAAGGAATTTTAGAGTGAGGTTGAGAATCAACGTGACAGGAAGATCAAGTTTCTACGATCAGATCGTGGAGGAGAATACTTGAGTCATGAATTTGGCACACACTTAAGAAAATGTGGAATAGTTTCACAACTAACGCCGCCTGGAACACCTCAGTGTAACGGTGTGTCCGAACGTCGTAATCGCACTCTATTAGATATGGTGCGGTCTATGATGTCTCTTACCGATTTACCGCTATCTTTTTGGGGCTATGCTTTAGAGACTGCCGCATTCACTTTAAATAGGGCTCCGTCAAAATCCGTTGAGATGACACCGTATGAATTATGGTTTGGGAAGAAACCTAAGCTGTCATTTCTAAAAGTTTGGGGATGCGATGCTTATGTCAAGAAACTTCAACCTGAAAAGCTCGAACCCAAGTCGGAAAAATGCGTCTTCATAGGATACCCTAAAGAAACTATTGGGTATACCTTCTACCTCAGATCCGAAGGCAAGGTCTTTGTTGCCAAGAATGGATCCTTTCTAGAGAAGGAGTTTCTCTCGAAAGAAGTAAGTGGGAGGAAAGTAGAACTAGATGAAGTATTGCCTCTTGAACCGGAAAATGGCGCAACTCAAGAAAATGTTCCTGAGGTGCCAGCACCGACTAGAGAGGATGTTAATGATAATGATCAAGATGCTTCTGATCTAGCTTCTACTGAAATTCGAAGGTCCACAAGGACACGTTCCGCACCAGAGTGGTACGGCAACCCTGTCTTGGAAATCATGTTGTTAGACAACGGTGAACCTTCGAACTATGAAGAAGCGATGGCGGGCCCGGATTCCGACAAATGGCTAGAAGCCATGAAATCCGAGATAGGATCCATGTATGAAAACGAAGTATGGACTTTGACTGACTTGCCCGTACAACGGCGAGCCATAGAAAATAAATGGATCTTTAAGAGGAAGACAGACGCGGATGGTAATGTGACCATCTATAAAGCTCGGCTTGTCGCTAAGGGTTATCGACAAGTTCAAGGGGTTGACTACGATGAGACTTTCTCACCGGTAGCAAAGCTGAAGTCCGTCCGAATCATGTTAGCAATTGCCGCATTCTACGATTATGAAATATGGCAAATGGACGTCAAAACGGCATTCCTTAATGGTTTCCTTAAGGAAGAATTGTATATGATGCAGCCGGAGGGTTTTGTCGATCCTAAGAATGCTGACAAGGTGTGCAAGCTCCAACGCTCGATTTATGGGCTGGTGCAAGCATCTCGGAGTTGGAACATTCGCTTTGATGAGATGATCAAAGCGTTTGGGTTTACGCAGACTTATGGAGAAGCCTGTGTTTACAAGAAAGTGAGTGGGAGCTCTGTAGCATTTCTCATATTATATGTAGATGACATACTTTTGATGGGAAATGATACAGAACTCTTGGACAGCATCAAGGCCTACTTGAATAAGAGTTTTTCAATGAAGGACCTTGGAGAAGCTGCTTATATATTAGGCATCAAGATCTATAGAGATAGATCAAGACGCCTCATAGGTCTTTCACAAAGCACATACCTTGATAAGATATTGAAGAAGTTCAATATGGATCAGTCTAAGAAGGGATTCTTGCCTGTACTGCAAGGTATGAAATTGAGCTTGGCTCAAAGTCCGACCACGGCAGAAGAAATAGAAGAGATGAGTGTCATCCCCTATGCCTCAGCCATAGGTTCTATTATGTATGCCATGCTGTGTACCAGACCCGATGTAAATCTTGCCGTAAGTTTGATAGGAAGGTACCAAAGTAATCCCGGCAAGGAACACTGGACAGCGGTCAAGAATATCCTGAAGTACCTGAAAAGGACTAAGGAGATGTTTCTCGTTTATGGAGGTGACGAAGAGCTCGTCGTAAAGGGTTACGTCGACGCTAGCTTCGACACAGATCTGGATGACTCAAAGTCACAAACCGGATACGTGTATATTTTGAATGGTGGGGCAGTAAGCTGGTGCAGTTGCAAGCAGAGCGTCGTGGCGGGATGTACATGTGAAGCGGAGTACATGGCAGCCTCGGAGGCAGCACATGAAGCAATCTGGGTGAAGGAGTTCATCACCGACCTCGGAGTCATACCCAATGCGCCGGGGCCGATCAAGCTCTTCTGTGACAACACTTGAGCTATTGCACTTGCCAAGGAGCCCAGGTTTCACAAGAAGACAAGGCACATCAAGCGTCGCTTCAACTCCATTCGTGAAAATGTTCAAGATGGAGACATAGAAATTTGTAAAGTACATACGGACCTGAATGTAGCAGATCCGTTGACTAAACCTCTCCCTAGGGCAAAACATGATCAACACCAGAATTCCATGGGTGTTCGATTCATCACAATGTAACTAGATTCTTGACTCTAGTGCAAGTGGGAGACTGTTGGAAATATGCCCTAGAGGCAATAATAAAAGCATTATTATTATATTTCCTTGTTCATGGTAATTGTCTTTTTCATGCTATAATTGTGTTATCCGGAAATCGTAATACATGTGTGAATAACAGACACCAACATGTCCCTAGTAAGCCTCTAGTTGACTAGCTCGTTGATCAACAGATAGTCATGGTTTCCTGGCTATGGACATAAGATGTCATTGATAACGAGATCACATCATTAGGAGAATGATGTGATGGACAAGACCCAATCCTAAACATAGCATAAAGATCGTGTAGTTCGTTTTGCTAGAGTTTTGCAGTGTCAAGTATCTTTTCCTTAGACCATGAGATCGTGTAACTCCCGGATACCGTAGGAGTGCTTTGGGTATACCAAACGTCACAACGTAACTGGGTGACTATAAAGGTAGACTACGGGTATCTCTGAAAGTATCTGTTGGGTTGACACGGATCAAGACTGGGATTTGTCACTCCGTATGACGGAGAGGTATCACTGGGCCCACTCGGTAATGCATCATCATAATGAGCTCAAAGTGACCAAGTGTCTGGTCACGGGATCATGCATTACGGTACGAGTAAAGTGACTTGCCGGTAACGAGATTGAACGAGGTATTGGGATACCGACGATCGAATCTCGGGCAAGTAATATATCGATTGACAAAGGGAATTGCATACGGGGTTGATTGAATCCTCGACATCGTGGTTCATCCGATGAGATCATCGTGGAGCATGTGGGAGCCAACATGGGTATCCACATCCCGCTGTTGGTTATTGACCGGAGAGTCGTCTCGGTCATGTCTGCTTGTCTCCCGAACCCGTAGGGTCTACACACTTAAGGTTCGGTGACGCTAGGGTTGTGAAGATATGTATATGCAGTAACCCGAATGTTGTTCGGGGTCCCGGATGAGATCCCGGACGTCACGAGAAGTTCCGGAATGGTCCGGAGGTAAAGAATTATATATAGGATGTGCAGTTTCGGCCATCGGGACAAGTTTCGGGGTACTCGGTATTGTACCGGGACCACCGGAAGGGTCCCGGGGGTCCACCGGGTGGGGCCACCTATCCCGGAGGGCCCCTTGGGCTGAAATGGGAGGGAACCCAGCCCATAGTGGGCTGGGGCGCCAGCCCCCCCAAGGCCCATGCGCCTAGGGTTGGGGGGGAACCCTAAGGGGGGGCGCCCCCTTGCTTGGGGGGCAAGCCCCACCCCTTGGCCGCCGCCCCCCCTAGTAGATGCCATCTACTAGGGCCGGCGCCCCCCCCCTGGCACCCCTATATATAGTGGGGGAGAGGAGGGACTTGATCCCCATGATTTTGGTGCTTCACTCTCCCCTGTTACTTCTCCCTTTCTCGTAGTACACGGCGAAGCCCTGCTGTCGTGACGCCCTGCATCCACCACCACGCCGTCGTGCTGCTGGATCATCATCAACCTCTCCTTCCCCCTTGCTGGATCAAGAAGGAGGAGACGTCTCCCGTCCCGTACGTGTGTTGAACGCGGAGGTGCCGTCCGTTCGGCGCTGGTCATCGGTGATTTGGATCACGTCGTGTACGACTACTTCAACCTCGTTCTAACGAACGCTTCCGCTCGCGATCTACAAAGGTATGTAGATGCATCTCGTGACTCGTTGCTAGATGAACTCCTAGATGATCTTGGTGAAACGAGTAGGAATTTTTTTTGTTTTCTGCAACGTTCCCCAACAAATACCTAGTTCAATCTCGTTATCGGCAAGTCTCTTTACTCGTTTCATAATACATCATCTCGCAACTAACTCATTAGTTGCAATGCTTGCAAGGCTTATGTGATGTGCATTACCGAGAGGGCCCAGAGATACCTCTCCAACAATCGGAGTGACAAATCCTAAGCTCGAAATACGCCAACCCAACATGTACCTTTGGAGACACCTGTAGAGCTCCTTTATAATCACCCAGTTACGTTGTGACGTTTGGTAGCACACAAAGTGTTCCTCCGACAAATGGGAGTTGCATAATCTCATAGTCATAGGAACATGTATAAGTCATGAAGAAAGCAATAGCAAGATACTAAACGATCGGGTGCTAAGCTAATGGAATGGGTCATGTCAATCACATCATTCTCCTAATAATGTGATCCCGTTAATCAAATGACAACACATGTCTATGGTTAGGAAACATAACCATCTTTGATTAATGAGCTAGTCAAGTAGAGGCATACTAGTGACGTTTGGTTTGTCTATGTATTCACACAAGTATTATGTTTCCGGATAATACAATTCTAGCATGAATAATAAACATTTATCATGATGTAAGGAAATAAAAATAATAACATTATTATTGCCTCTAGGGCATATTTCCTTCAGTCTCCCACTTGCACTAGAGTCAATAATCTAGATTACACAGTAATGATTCTAATACCCATGGAGCTTTGGTGTTGATCATGTTTTGCTCGTGGAAGAGGCTTACTCAACGGGTCTGCAATATTCATATCCGTATGTATCTTGCAAATCTCTATGTCTCCCACCTGGACTAGATCTCGGATGGAATTGAAGCGTCTCTTGATGTGCTTGGTTCTCTTGTGAAATCTGGATTCCTTTGCCAAGGCAATTGCACCAGTATTGTCACAGAAGATTTTCATTGGACCCGATGCACTAGGTATGACACCTAGATCGGATATGAACTCCTTCATCTAGACTCCTTCGTTTGCTGCTTCCGAAGCAGCTATGTACTCCGCTTCACATGTAGATCCCGCCACAACGCTTTGTTTAGAACTACACCAACTGACAGCTCCACCGTTTAATGTAAACACGTATCTGGTTTGCAATTTAGAATCGTCCGGATCACTGTCAAAGCTTGCATCAACGTAACCATTTACGATGAGCTCTTTGTCACCTCCATATATGAGAAACATATCCTTAGTCCTTTTCAGGTATTTCAGGATGTTCTTGACCGCTGTCCAGTGATCCACTTACTTTGGTACCTGCCTGCTAGACTTATAGCAAGACACACATCAGGTCTGGTACACAGCATTGCATACATGATAGAGCCTATGGTTGAAGCATAGGGAACATCTTTCATTTTCTCTCTATCTTCTGCATTGGTCGGGCATTGAGTCTTACTCAATTTCACACCTTGTAACACAGGCAAGAATCCTTTCTTTGCTTGATCCATTTTGAACTTTTTCAAAACTTCGTCAAGGTATGTGCTTTGTGAAAGTCCAATTAAGCGTCTTGATCTGTCTCTATAGATCTTAATGCCCAATATGTAAGCAGCTTCACCGAGGTCTTTCATTGAAAAACTCTTATTCAAGTATCCTTTTATGCTATCCAGAAATTCTATATCATTTCCAATTAGTAATATGTCATCTACATATAATATCAGAAATGCTACAGAGCTCCCACTCACTTTCTTGTAAATACAGGCTTCTCCAAAAGTCTGTACAAAACCAAATGCTTTGATCACACTATCAAAGCATTTATTCCAACTCCGAGAGGCTTGCACCAGTCCATAAATGGATCGTTGGAGCTTGCACACTTTGTTAGCTCCCTTGGGATCGACAAAACCTTTCGGTTGCATCATATACAACTCTTCTTGCAGAAATCCATTCAGGAATGCAGTTTTGACATCCATCTGCCAAATTTCATAATCATAAAATGCGGCAATTGCTAACATGATTCGGACAGACTTAAGCATTGCTACGGGTGAGAAGGTCTCATCGTAGTCAATCCCTTGAACTTGTCGAAAACCTTTTGCGACAAATCGAGCTTTGTAGATAGTAACATTACCGTCAGCGTCAGTCTTCTTCTTAAAGATCCATTTATTCTCAATTGCTTGCCGATCATTGGGCAAGTCAACCAAAGTCCATACCTTGTTCTCATACATGGATCCCATCTCAGATTTTATGGCTTCAAGCCATTTTGCGGAATCTGGCTCACCATCGCTTCTCCATAGTTCGTAGGTTCATCATGATCTAGTAGCATGACTTCCAGAATAGGATTACCGTACCACTCTGGTGCGGATCTTACTCTAGTTGATCTACGAGGTTCAGTAGTATCTTGTTCTGAAGCTTCATGATCATCATCATTAGCTTCCTCACTAGTTGGTGTAGGTGTCACAGAAACTAGTTTCTGTGATGTACTACTTTCCAATAAGGGAGCAGGTACAGCTACCTCATCAAGTTCTACTTTCCTCCCACTCACTTCTTTCGAGAGAAACTCCTTCTCTAGAAAGTTTCCGAATTTAGCAACAAAAGTTTTTCCTTCGAATCTGTGATAGAAGGTGTATCCAATAGTTTTCTTTAGATATCCTATGAAGACACATTTCTCCAATTTGGGTTCAAGCTTATCAGGTTGAAGCTTTTTCACATAAGCATCGCAGCCCCAAACTTTCAGAAACGACAACTTTGGTTTCTTCCCAAACCATAGTTCATAAGGCGTCGTCTCAACGGATTTTGATGGTGCCCTATTTAACGTGAATGCGGCCGTCTAGAGCATAACCCCAAAACGATAGCGGTAAATCAGTAAGAGACATCATAGATCGCACCATATCAAGTAAAGTACGATTGCGACGTTCGGACACACCATTACGTTGTGGTGTTCCGGGTGGCGTGAGTTGCGAAACTATTCCGCATTGTTTCAAATGTACACCAAACTCGTAACTCAAATATTCTCCTCCACGATCAGATCGTAGGAATTTTATTTTCTTGTTACGATGATTTTCAACTTCACTCTGAAATTCTTTGAACTTTTCAAATGTTTCAGACTTATGTTTCATTAAGTAGATATACCCATATCTGCTTAAGTCATCTGTGAAGGTGAGAAAATAACGATATCCGCCACGAGCCTCAACATTCATCGGACCACATACATCTGGATGTATGATTTCCAACAAATCTGTTGCTCTCTCCATAGTACCGGAGAACGGTGTTTTTGTCATCTTACCCATAAGGCACGGTTCGCAAGTACCAAGTGATTCATAATCAAGTGATTCCAAAAGCCCATCAGTATGGAGTTTCTTCATGCGCTTTACACCGATATGACCCAAACGGCAGTGCCACAAATAAGTTGCACTATCATTATCAACTCTGCATCTTTTGGCTTCAACATTATGAATATGTGTGTCACTACTATCGAGATTTAATAAGAATAGACCACTCTTTAAGGGTGCATGACCATAAAAGATATTACTCATATAAATAGAACAACCATTATTCTCTGATTTAAATGAATAACCGCCTCGCATCAAACAAGATCCAGATATAATGTTCATGCTTAACACTGGCACCAAATAACAATTATTTAGGTCTAATACTAATCCCGAAGGTAGATGTAGAGGTAGCGTGCCGACCACGATCACATCGACTTTGGAACCATTTCCCACGCGCATCGTCATCTCGTCCTTAGCCAATCTTCGCTTAATCCGTAGTCCCTGTTTCGAGTTGCAAATGTTAGCAACAGAACCAGTATCAAATACCCAGGTGCTACTGCGAGCATTAGTAAGGTACACATCAATAACATGTATATCACATATACCTTTGTTCACCTTGCCATCCTTCTTATCCGCCAAATACTTGGGGCAGTTCCGCTTCCAGTGACCAGTCTGCTTGCAGTAGAAGCACTCAGTTTCAGGCTTAGGTCCAGGTTTGGGTTTCTTCTCTTGAGTAGCAACTTGCTTGTTGTTCTTTTTGAAGTTCCCCTTCTTCTTCCCTTTGCCTTTTTTCTTGAAACTAGTGGTCTTATTGACCATCAACACTTGATGCTCCTTCTTGATTTCTACCTCCACAGCTTTCAGCATTGCGAAGAGCTCGGGAATAGTCTTATTCATCCCTTGCATATTATAGTTCATCACGAAGCTCTTGTAGCTTGGTGGCAGTGATTGGAGAATTCTGTCAATGACACAATCATCTGGAAGATTAACTCCCAATTGAATCAAGTGATTATTATACCCAGACATTTTGAGTATACGCTCACTGACAGAACTGTTCTCCTCCATCTTGTAGCTATAGAACTTATTGGAGACTTCATATCTCTCAATCCAGGCATTTGCTTGAAATATTAACTTCAACTCCTAGAACATATCATATGCTCCATGACGTTCAAAACGTCGTTGAAGTCTCGATTCTAAGCCGTAAAGCATGGCACACTGAACTATCGAGTAGTCATCAGCTTTGCTCTGCCAGACGTTCATAACATCTGATGTTGCTCCAGCAGTAGGCCTGGCACCCAGCAGTGCTTCCAGGATGTAATTCTTCTGTGCAGCAATGAGGATAATCCTCAAGTTACGGACCCAGTCCGTGTAATTGCTACCATCATCTTTCAACTTTGCTTTCTCAAGGAACGCATTAAAATTCAATGGAACAACAGCACGGGCCATCTATCTACAATCAGACATAAACAAGCAAGATACTATCAGGTACTAAGTTCATGATAAATTTAGGTTCAATTAATCATATTAATAAAGAACTCCCACTTAGATAGACATCCATCTAATCCTCTAAGTGATTACGTGATCCAAATCAACTAAACCATGTCCGATCATCATGTGAGATGGAGTAGTTTCATTGGTGAACATCGCTATGTTGATCATATCTACTATATGATTCACGCTCAACCTTTCGGTCTCCGTATTCCGAGGCCATATCTGTATATGCTTGGCTCGTCAAGTATAACCTGAGTATTCTGCGTGTGCAACTGTTTTGCACCCGTTGTATTTGAACGTAGAGCCTATCACACCCGATCATCACGTGGTGTCTCAGCACGAAGAACTTTCGCAACGGTGTGTACTCAGGGAGAACACTTCTTGATAATTAGTGAGAGATCATCTTAAAATGCTACCGTCAATCAAAGCAAGATAAGATGCATAAAAGATAAACATCACATGCAATCAATATAAGTGATATGATATGGCCATCATCATCTTGTGCTTGTGATCTCCATCTTCGAAGCACCGTCGTGATCACCATCGTCACCGGCGCGACACCTTGATCACCATCGTAGCATCGTTGTCGTCTTGCCAATCTTATGCTTCCACGACTATCGCTACCGCTTAGTGACAAAGTAAAGCATTACAGCGCAATTGCATTGCATACAATAAAGCGACAACCATATGGCTCCTGCCAGTTGCCGATACCTTGGTTACAAAACATGATCATCTCATACAATAAAATTTAGCATCATGTCTTGACCATATCACATCACGACATGCCCTGCAAAAACAAGTTAGACGTCCTCTACTTTGTTGTTGCAAGTTTTACGTGGCTGCTATGGGCTTAAGCAAGAACCAATCTTACCTACGCATCAAAACCACAACGATAGTTTGTCAAGTTGGTGCTGTTTTAACCTTCACAAGGACCGGGCGTAGCCACACTCGGTTCAACTAAAGTTGGAGAAACTGTCACCCGCTAGCCACCTTTGTGCAAAGCACGTCGGGAGAACCGGTCTCGCGTAAGCGTACGCGTAATGTCGGTCTGGGCCGCTTCGTCCAAGAATACCGCCGAACCAAAGTATGACATGCTGGTAAGCAGTATGACTTATATCGCCCACAACTCACTTGTGTTCTACTCGTGCATATAACATCAACACATAAAACCTAGCTCGGATGCCATTGTTGGGGAACGTAGTAATTTCAAAAAAATTCCTACGCACACGCAAGATCATGGTGATGCATAGCAACGAGAGGGGAGAGTGTGATCTATGTACCCTTGTAGACCGACAGTGGAAGCGTTAGCACAACGCGGTTGATGTAGTCGTACGTCTTCACGGCCCGACCGATCAAGCACCGAAACTACGGCACCTCCGAGTTTTAGCACACGTTCAGCTCGATGACGATCCCCGGACTCCGATCCAGCAAAGTGTCGGGGAAGAGTTCCGTCAGCACGACGGCGTGGTGACGATCTTGATGTACTACCATCGCAGGGCTTCGCCTAAGCACCGCTACAATATTATCGAGGATTATGATGGAAGGGGGCACCGCACACGGCTAAGAATATGATCACGTGGATCAACTTGTGTGTCTAGGGGTGCCCCATGCCCCCGTATATAAATGAGCAAGGGGAGGAGGCCGGCCGGCCCTATAGGCGCGCCAAGGAGGAGTCCTCCTCCTAGTAGGAGTAGGACTCCTACTAGGAGGGGGAAGGAAGTGGGGAAGGAGAAGGAAAGGGGGGCGCCGCCCCCCTCTCCTAGTCCAATTCGGACCAGGGGATAGGAGGTGCGCGGCCCACCCTTGTTGCCCCTCTCTTTCTCCACTAAGGCCCATATGGCCCATTACTTCTCCCGGTAGGGTTCCGGTAACCCTCCGGCTCTCCGGTTTTCTCCAAAATCACCCGGAACACTTCCGGTGTCCGAATATAGCCGTCCAATATATCAATTTTTATGTCTCGACCATTTCGAGACTCCTCGTTATGCCCGTGATCACATCCGGGACTCCGAACTAACTTCGGTACATCAAAACTCATAATATAACTGTCATCGAAACCTTAAGCGTGCAGACCCTACGGGTTCGAGAATAATGTAGACATGACCGAGACATGTCTCCGGTCAATAACCAATAGCGGAACCTGGATGCTCATATTGGCTCCTACATATTCTACGAAGATCTTTATCGATCAGACCGCATAACAACATACGTTGTTCCCTTTGTCATCGGTATCTTACTTGCCCGAGATTCGATCGTCGGTATCTCAATACCTAGTTCAATCTCGTTACCGGCAAGTCTCTTTACTCATTTCGTAATACATCATCTCGCAACTAACTCATTAGTTGCAATGCTTGCAAGGCTTATGTGATGTGCATTATCGAGAGGGCCCAAAGATACCTCTCCGACAATCGGAGTGACAAATCCTAATCTCGAAATACGCCAACCCAACATGTACCTTTGGAGACACCTGTAGAGCTCCTTTATAATCACCCAGTTACGTTGTGACGTTTGGTAGCACACAAAGTGTTCCTCCGGCAAACGGGAGTTGCATAATCTCATAGTCATAGGAACATGTATAAGTCATGAAGAAAGCAATAGCAAGATACTAAACGATCGGGTGCTAAGCTAATGGAATGGGTCATGTCAATCACATCATTCTCCTAATAATGTGATCCCGTTAATCAAATGACAACACATGTCTATGGTTAGGAAACATAACCATCTTTGATTAATGAGCTAGTCAAGTAGAGGCATACTAGTGACGTTTGGTTTGTCTATGTATTCACACAAGTATTATGTTTCCGGATAATACAATTCTAGCATGAATAATAAACATTTATCATGATATAAGGAAATAAAAATAATAACATTATTATTGCCTCTAGGGCATATTTCCTTCAATTCTATCATAGGCTTGCTGGACGGTGATGGGTTGGATGAGATTTATCATGTAACCGAGTTAGTTTTGTTAGGGTTTGATCCCTAGTATCCACTATGTTCTAAGATTGATGTTGCTATGACTTTGCTATGCTTAATGCTTGTCACTAGGGCCCGAGTGCCATGATTTCAGATCTGAACCTATTATGTTTTCATGAATATATGTGAGTTCTTGATCCTATGTTGCAAGTCTATAGTCACCTACTATGTGTTTTGATCCGGCAACCCCGAAGTGACAATAATCGGGACCACTCCCTATGATAACCGTAGTTTGAGGAGTTCATGTATTCACTATATGTTAATGCTTTGGTCCGGTACTCTATTAAAAGGAGGCCTTAATATCCCTTAGTTTCCATTAGGACCCCGCTGCCACGGGAGGGTAGGACAAAAGATGTCATGCAAGTTCTTTTCCATAAGCATGTATGACTATATTCGGAATACATGCCTACATTACATTGATGAACTGGAGCTAG
This sequence comes from Triticum monococcum, assembly GCA_034509565.1. Taxonomy (NCBI): domain Eukaryota; kingdom Viridiplantae; phylum Streptophyta; class Magnoliopsida; order Poales; family Poaceae; genus Triticum; species Triticum monococcum. Next base: position 576,982,387 of record CM067844.1, on the reverse strand, counting down.
TTCTGTGTCACCCTATGTTATGACTGTTACATGATCGATCGCATCCGGCATAATTCTCCATCACCGATCCAATGCCTACGAGCTTTTCATATATTGTTCTTAGCTTATTTACTTTTCCGTTGCTATTGTCACAATCACTATAAAACCCAAAAATATTACTTTTTCTATCGTTACCACTACTATCATGCTACTTTGCTACTAAACACTTTGCTGTAGATATTAAGTTTCTAGGTGTGGTTGAATTGACAACTCAGCTGCTAATACTTGAGAATATTCTTTGGCTCCCCTTGCGTCGAATCAATAAATTTGGGTTGAATACTCTACCCTCGAAAACTGTTGCGATCCCCTATACTTGTGGGTTATCAAAAAGACACACCAGATAATGTCACAATTCGATGTGACACCCATGAGGCATATTTAAAAAGCCATACCTCTTCGATGAAGGTTCGGATGTGTTATCGTCTGCCTTCCTCTTTGATGACTTGTTCGGCGCGGACGCCGTGCTCTTACGAGATACCTCTGGTGTAGCATGGCGTGCCGAGCACCTCCCCTTTGGAGCACGAGACAGTGCGGTGGGTGAGGTATAGTGAGGAAGCTCTTTCGGAGGAGATGTCTCCTGATTATTTACATGTGAGGCAGGAAGGAGGCCGGGATAGTCGGCAACGGTTGGCACTACTGTGCCATCATAGCTCGCCTAGTAGAATACTCCCTCCTCAAGCTCTACAAATATGTCCGGATCCTCTTAGTATCCGGGGTCAAGGTCCCGGTTATGGTTCTCCGGCTGTGGAGCGGGGCTATAGATCCCCGCTATAACATTCCGCCATTCCTATTGCAAATCGACGGGTTAATGCCAATTAAACATGACTCGGGGAGAGGGTTGAGTAGAGTGGTGGGATTAAAACTCACCCAGCTAGGAGGATTATACATAGAAAATCCTTCCCGGAGCGTAAGACGAGTGAACTCCTCTTTCTCCCCTTTATACGGATCGGCCAGTATTGTGGCCAGGGTGGTAAGGGAATCCGGACCCTTTCGTCCACAACGCGACGCGTCATCTTCCCCATTGTAGTGCCACATGGGAAGCCCCCTGAATTGGAGCGGCTGAACACCTCGCGCTATGGAAGTGGCCATTACCTCGATTATTGATAATCCGGACTGGACGAGTGTCCTTATCTTGCCCATTAATTGTTGGACTTCCGCACTATCTTCCTCCTCGAGGCTCCGAGGGCGCCAGCTATGGTGTTTCTTCAATGGAGCACTGGTAAATTCGGGAAGGCCCATTCGGACTGGGTCTGGGAGAGCGACATCCTCAATATAGAACCACTCTGAGGGCCACTCTTCGGACGCCTTCTTCGGCGTGCTAGATAAGTATCTGGTCCCAGCTATGCACCATATTTCAGCGCCGCCCACCTCAAATATAGATCCCTTTTGGGAGCGATGGACGAGGCAGAACAATTTCCTCCATAGCTCGAAATGGGCCTCGCAGCCCAGGAATAGCTCGCAAAGAGCAACATAGCCCGCGATGTGCAGAATGGAGCCCGGCGTGAGATTGTGCAGTTGGAGGCCGTAGTACTCTAGAAGACCTTGGAGGGAGGGGTGGATTGGAAACCCGACGCCTCTTATTAAGGATATAAAGCACACTAGCTCCCCTTGGCTGGATTGGGGAAATTTTCCGCCAGGGCTTCGCCCGTAAAAGAGGTTAATCCTGCCCGGACAGGGACTAGATCCACGGGGGGCGGGGGGATCCCTGCGTTTGAAGCTTACTTAGCTGGCCGTGGGATACTGAGCATTTCCCCCAATCGCCTTTTTCGGAGCCATGGGGGCGGGATGAAGAACCGGGAACGCTAGCCATGCTGGAATGGTTTCTCCTAGCAAGCTCTAAGGATTTTCTGCTCGATGTGGAATGGGATCTGAGATCCAGTCCCTTTAAATAGACGCCTTTCTTGCATGGCCAGGGTGTTATGTGCAAAAAGTACTCTGACCTTTCGTGTTTGCTCAACACGTGCAAGCCGAAGCGGTGGAGGCGCGGAAGCCAATGGGTACGACATTAAATGGAAAGCCGAGTATGACTCTTCGGATCAGACGCTTTGAAGTGTTCGGAGGAAGAACCCGCCTTACAATGCCGAAGACTATCAATGCGCCGGACACATCGTCATTGAAGCCTGGTTCGGGGGCTACTGAGGGAGTCCTGGATTAAGGGGTCCTTGGGCGTACGGCCTGTGTGACATGGGCCGGACTATTGGGCCATGAAGATACAAGATAGAAGACTTTCTCCCGTGTCCGGATGAGACTCTCCTTTGCGTGGAAGGCAAGCTAGGCGTATGGATGTATTATTTCCTTTCTCTGTAAGCGACTTTGTATAACCCTAGGCCCCTCCGGTGTCTATATAAACCGGAGGGTTTAGTCCTTAGGAACAATCACAATCACGTGTTAGACATCTAGGGTTTAGCCATTACGATCTCGTGGTAGATCAACTCTTGTAATCCTCATATTCATCAAGATCAATCAAGCAGGACGTAGGGGATTACCTCCATCAGGAGGGCCCGAACCTGGGTAAAACATCGTGTCCCCTATCTCCTGTTACCATCGACCTTCGATGTACAGTTCGGGACCCCCTACCCGAGATCCGCCGGTTTCGACACCGACACGCGCTGCGCGCCCTGGTGGGCCCTCCTATGATAGTTATTTGCTCCATTATTTTTCATATATTTTAAAATAATTCTCCGTAATTTTTCAGCTCACTTGGAGATGAGCAAAACAGGTAAGTCCGACGTAGTTTTTTCAGGTCCAGAATTCCAGCTGCCGCCATTCTCCTTTTTTGTGTAAACCTTGCATATTATGAGAGAGAAAAGCATTATAATTACTCCATGAAGCATTATTATGCACAAAAACATTGTAAATAACAGTAGGAAACATGATGCAAAATGGACGTATCAATCACCTTTCACAATACCACTACAAACTCTTGCAACCGTTTTGCTTTACTCCTTAACAACTTGTAGGCACACTTTATAAATCTCCACAAGAGACAAAATCAATTCCCCGCGTCCCCTATGGGATCGATACTATTATTTTAAAAAGCTACAGCCAAACCCTGTGCACTTGCAAGCTATCAATGACCGACGACACAAGGTGTTGCATGATGTTGCGATACAAGTGGGGGATGGGGGCACAAATGCTATAAAGGGACGGTGTTGTTGCGGGCTCGGGCACTGGTTGCAAGGGGCATGCAGGGCCGACATCCGAGGATGAGAAGGATGAGTCAGTCGATATTGCAGTGGCAGGGGATCTCATCTGCTTCACATAGCAGGTTTGGATCTCACATGTTTATGCGTGCGGGCGTTGTAACCGTGTGGAGGACGACATGGTTCATCTGCTTCATAGGTGCGATCCAAGGGCATGGTCTAACTGCCAACGACCCAACTAATCCTGGTACAAATCAGCCGACTAATACTTAGTGTGCTCCCTCAAAAAAAAAACTAATACTTAGCGTGCCCTTTGTTTTGTTGAGAAGAGTAAGGAGATTTCTTTTAATTATTATTGAAGGCAACAAGGAGGTCGTTTAATAATCAAAAACCATAAAAGTAGAGAGAAACCAAAACTATGTTTATTGCCATGAAAAAATAGGGAGCGGTGTACTATTACCATCATGAACACTATGGTTCTAAATGTAAGTAAAAGAGCTAGTCCACATTTGTCTCTACCAAACAAACAGAAAGTTCTGGCCTTACTTATTGTGACCTTATTCTTGTATAAGACGAAATGTAACCTTATTTTGCGTGAAAACGTTATCTTAAGCTAATCCCACATCGAGCTCAATTGCATCATCTGCCTTTTTTATACTATGAGGGAAAATTGCATCATCTGACTAACACCACCACGAGGAAAGTTTCATCCGAGAAAAGAACACACCACCACGAGGACACAACGGATATACACAAAGGCAAAGATGGCACTGAAATCCTTTTTTTCCCCTCCCGAGCAATGTGCAAGCTTCGAACTTTCAAGCGAAAAAAGGGAACGGTCCAGTCTAGTTCACTGGGCCATCTAGGCATATGGGGCATTATGGGCTGGTATCTTCGCATTGGGCCTCAACTTCAAGCCCTCACAAAACGGCTGGTCAGCCGGAAGCGCAGAGGCAGCAGCTCACGAGGCGCAGCTGCTGGTTCGTTTAGTCCCACCTCGCTCGCGGGGAGCGGTGGAGTCGCTCGACGAGCCTATAAAAGGAGGCGGAGGGCAGCACAACAACTCATACCTTTCTCGGCCTTTTGGCTAAGATCAAGTGTAGTATCTGTTCTTATCAGTTTAATATCTGATATGTGGGCCATGTGCCCACAACGATATTAAATTTATTTTTTGTGGGGGAGGGTCCACCACAGTGGCTTGCCACTGGGGCCCTCGTGTGTCGCCCGGGCGTTGCACTGCTGCCCGGGCCCGGCGCGCCCCAACCAAAACAATTAAAGATTTTTTTCCTGTGCACAAAGAAATTGCGTACGTGCACCGTATTAAGAGTTGCTTCGCGCAGCCTTCGAGTTTAGACATATTTCGAGGACTGGACTGCACATAATTCGCATCACGTGCACCAACTAACAGTGTTGTTAGATGTAACATGCTTGGTCATGTTAAGCATTAAGCACAAAATAATTAGTATAGGATTTACAGCGAGCCGTTTCCGGGCAAGCACTGGCCGCATCACGTCGTCGCCTTTTTCAAATCCATGCCCAAAAACAACTTCAAGGAACGGAATCATATCACGTCTTGTCAAACCCATGCCAACTTAGCTTTGCGGTACAAGATTAGAAGCCACAAGTTTAAAGCCGAACCACAGCGTACGTGTTTGGTTCGCCCGTAATTGTCATCTCATGGGCATCGTTTCCCTTTCAGAACAAGGAACCCAAAAAAGAACACGACAGTTTGCTAGCCGATCCTTGCACGACGACTGATCCAAATGTGCTAATCCACGCATCTGACATGGTGAAAGGGCTCAGCAGGCTCATCGTATACAAATCGTACAAATAGTGTCGTGTATGTACCATTGCTCAAGAAGAACACAAGCATCACTTTTGTCGCATGAGACTTGTGAGTTGTGATAGGGCTCGTGCGTGGGGCATGATTGACAAGGATTATGCAACATCTGCATCATGTCTGTGCAGTGGCCGAGATTGAGCCGAAATCATGAGGGGGGGGGGGGGGGGGGGGATAATTGCTTTTAGCTGGTTTTTAGAGATGTTTACTTCTCAGCTTGGGGGGGGGGGGGGGGGGAGGCATGGCACATGTTGGCCCTCCCGAAGCTCCGCCAGTGTGTGCGTGAACCAAACATGGTGGGTTTACGTGTCATGCTTGCTAAGGTTAGTTATGAATTCTCGAGCTGCTCGGGTCCCTTAGTTTCCCTTCGGTAGTGTCGCCCGCCGGAGTGGGAATGGGAGTGGAGCCTGGGTTTGATGTACAAGGTAGTGTTATCTTAGTTATGTTATTGGCTCTTGTCGCGTGTGTGACCGACACTATGCGGTGATTTGGTTGCATGTTGTGGAGAATTGGCGCGCCACTACTTGTGAGTGGCGTGCGGTGCTGGACATGCACTTCCCTAGCTCCTGTTTCATGTGTGTGTGTGTGTGCGCGCGCGCACGCCCGTAGGGGTGTGAGAGGGGTGCTGTTGGGGTGGGGTCATGCGACGACTTTGAAAATCAGCTCGTTCTTTGCGATGGATCTCAAAGTATTTGGAGGTGTTCCGCCCTTGTCTTGTTGCCACCATGGTGGTGAAAAAGGTGAGAATGATCTGAATCTAAGCCAAGCCCAAGGATATTGTTGTCATCGGCTCTCATCATCAACATCTTATGCTTCTGTTTCGACCTTCGACAGGAGAGCTTCGTATCAAACACAATATTGTCTTTGGCGAGCGATTTGGGTGGCTTGAATCTAATGCAACCCTCAAAATGGATTTGAGGGCAAATCCCAACGGCCATATTCAACCCTCGGATGGCAGGCCCTTTTTTCCTTGGCATGTGCTGGCAAGGTTGTGTCTGGAGATGGTGGCCAATCCATCTCAGGTGAGGTCACCTTCAACAAGGTCGCCCAAACCTTCATGATTTGATTGTGTTTTGGTTTCTTCTTGTGGGGTGTTGAATGTAAAACAAGAGGATCTGATTGCAATTTCTTCTTCTGTTTCTCTAGCAGTCCACCCAAAAGGAAAACTAAAACAAATCAAGACGGAGGCATGGCACATGTTGGCCCTCCCGAAGCTCCGCCAGTGTGTGCGTGAACCAAACATGGTGGGTTTACATGTCATGCTTGCTAAGGTTAGTTATGAATTCTCGAGCTGCTCGGGTCCCTTAGTTTCCCTTCGGTAGTGTCGCCCGCCGGAGTGGGAATGGGAGTGGAGCCTGGGTTTGATGTACAAGGTAGTGTTATCTTAGTTATGTTATTGGCTCTTGTCGCGTGTGTGACCGACACTATGCGGTGATTTGGTTGCATGTTGTGGAGAATTGGCGCGCCACTACTTGTGAGTGGCGTGCGGTGCTGGACATGCACTTCCCTAGCTCCTGTTTCATGTGTGTGTGTGTGTGCGCGCGCGCACGCCCGTAGGGGTGTGAGAGGGGTGCTGTTGGGGTGGGGTCATGCGACGACTTTGAAAATCAGCTCGTTCTTTGCGATGGATCTCAAAGTATTTGGAGGTGTTCCGCCCTTGTCTTGTTGCCACCATGGTGGTGAAAAAGGTGAGAATGATCTGAATCTAAGCCAAGCCCAAGGATATTGTTGTCATCGGCTCTCATCATCAACATCTTATGCTTCTGTTTCGACCTTCGACAGGAGAGCTTCGTATCAAACACAATATTGTCTTTGGCGAGCGATTTGGGTGGCTTGAATCTAATGCAACCCTCAAAATGGATTTGAGGGCAAATCCCAACGGCCATATTCAACCCTCGGATGGCAGGCCCTTTTTTCCTTGGCATGTGCTGGCAAGGTTGTGTCTGGAGATGGTGGCCAATCCATCTCAGGTGAGGTCACCTTCAACAAGGTCGCCCAAACCTTCATGATTTGATTGTGTTTTGGTTTCTTCTTGTGGGGTGTTGAATGTAAAACAAGAGGATCTGATTGCAATTTCTTCTTCTGTTTCTCTAGCAGTCCACCCAAAAGGAAAACTAAAACAAATCAAGACGGAGGCATGCAGCGAGCGGGACAGCTGGAACGAACGAATCAGTATCTTCCACTTAGCGGTGTCAGGTCTTATAATTTCATGAACTTTAGATCTGACGGCTGCAGACTCATGGGCTATACTGCATCAACGGTTGTAACAATTTGAGTGATGTGGCTTCATGAGAATGCAGGGAAATTACCTAGTGGGGTGTCCCTATTTAGATATAGAAGATGTGTTTATCACTAGTAATTAGCGTTATTATTGAAAGAAATCCTTCAACTAGCTTTTTATTTTTTTGTCTCTATTTCTGAGTGCACGTAGATAGCCATCGCAGATGCACACAAAGGCAAAAGAGAGGAACAAGAAAAAACAACTCCGGCTGAGCTCCAACTATAGCCTCTAGAACAGGAAAGGAAAAACACTACTAGGAAAACAGTTTTTAACAACGACAAATGTGGCCGTGGAAGATTGAATTGTGGTTGTTAAAGGTCATTAACGACCACAATCTGCTAGTCGTTGTAGGCTCCCTCGTTAAAAGTATAACGACCACATACCTTCTGTGGTCGTTATTCTTCTAACGACGGAATGGTGTGTGGTCGTCAATCCCAAGATAATAACGACCATAATTGTAGTATTAACAACCACTTTTGTCATCGTTAATAATGCTATTACCAACCACGCTCTCTTCACAATTTTATATTCTTCAGAACAACCTACATATAGTATAACTTTCCGTTCAACAATCACTTTATGTAGCATCCAACATTTGAATATTAACATCCACATTAATATAGAAACAAAAGAACCTGAATTGAAAAGATCATAGCCACTTTTAGTAATAAACATACCAATATTCCGACATACAATTCTGGAATTAAAATATCATTTAAGAAATGGAGTCAAAATCATTCCTTATATAACCAATGTACTTGATAATATCTATCTGGAAAATGAGACAACTAGAAAAGAAAATATTATTAATCTTCACTTGAGGAACACCACCATTGTTTGAATGGATATCATTCTTCATCAGCTATCCCTCCTATTGCTTCTATATATTATGGTGGACCATCAGTCCTACAAAATGTTGAGTAGTTTATGAAAGTCAGTCTTCTAAATAAATTGACACAAAGTATAATAGTATAATGAATGTATGAACTTCATCATATCATTTCCCATGTCACCGTCATTGCTGGCATCAACTTCATCATTCATAGTTGCAATATGTTATGAGTGACTAGAAGACAATAAAGCGTAGAAACAATTATTGGTAAAATACATGATTCTTAGAAACACACTTTTGGAATCATCTGCATCCCATTTTGTACTAAACAAGATTGGTGTATTTGTTGGCGCATCATTTCCATCTATGAAAAAAAGCAACCACATTATATCATCCCGTAGAAGATACTTGAATAATATTTTTATGTTTGTGTAGTACCTTTTGTAGCTAACTTGTACTTCTTCCCGGGTTCCTCATATTGCTTATGAGGCCTGTGAGTAACCCTTTTCCTGCTGAAATCTACTAATTTACTTGATTGCTCTGGCAAGGTCCACCTAGCAATACCTTGTATCAGTCCAGACTTGTTCAACTGTGAGTAGAAAGCATCTTTCCGGAGCTAATGCTGTCAAGTTTCCATACCTGTGATGACTCATCGTGATAACCTATACAGATATAGTTAGAAGTGTGCACAAAGGCTATACAAAGTACAATTAAATTAACTAAGTGAATGTTGATGTACTGAAAATGAATAACTGAATGCTAAATCAAATAAAGTACGTACAGAAGTACTTGTGTCACTGTTTATTGATGAGGTAAAAACTAAAACATGAAGCAAATCGATTACTACAGATTAAGACTTGCATTAACTAGTGGCATCATGTTGTTACTACGATGAGTCAGTCCTTCCTGTGAATTACAACAACCAAAAATTGTTGGCACCTATGTATATATGGCCAAAAAAAGGGTGCGGCACTGTTAATGTATTCCTTCTAATGAGCCACTTGATCAGGTGCTGTTAGCTCATACCCTCGTAGAGCTCAGGTTATATGCTTCCCGTAATCTTGCATGTGACCCTGTTGCATGGAGAACCAAATTAATGTATTAAGGACACATAACAAGTATGCTTCCCGTAATCCTCAGGTTGTTCTGAATATTTTATTGCCACAATTTAGCAATATGACATCTCACAGTTAACTTCTATTTATCGCTGCACATGATGAATCATTCAGATTGACAAAGCAGATAGCATTAGTAGTCATCAAAATGCAAGCATCTACAGTTTTTCAGACTGACTAAACACACAACAACACTGCAGCTTGCTGCTGCAACCTTGTGATATATTCCTTGATAGTCTCCCTAACATAGTAATAATAAAATTCATTAGCAGATGGACTTATGAAGTTTCAGATTACGCGGCTGCACTCAAGGTATTATCTTCTTAATAATCTCCTGTGGCGACTGTACGCTTACCTTTGAAAGAAAAAAGAAAAGAAAAATAGACTCGCTAATGTCTCAGATCTCAAGCTAACCTCACCTGCGCCGCCATCGATTTGCCGCCCTCCCATGTGCGCCCGTCGATTCATGGTCTCACCCACGCCTCCATCGCCGCTCACCATCGGTGTCTCTGGTTCTTTGAAAGGAAGATGCAGGTTGGCGGCTCAGAGGTAAGTAGAAATCTGCTAATTTTACTGGCCAGCGACAAAGGGGATGAACACAAGAGCACCAAGATGTCGAACCTGGTCGATTCCATTGCAGTAAGCTGGATGGATCTAATTTCTTTGGTCCGTTGCGGCTGTTGGCCTGTTGCGGCTGCCTCGTCGACCCGAGCCGCAAGTGCAGGCTTGAAGGCGCCTTCCACGCCGCCAATACGGCGATGAATGCCATGTATCCTCGGCCACAAGACAGGCAACTTCCAGGTGTGAGGTCGATGAAGAGGAAAATCAAAATAAACAGAAAATTTGGGACAAACCTTTTATGAACTTAGGGAGAGGATCTTGTATGTTGCTACGATGTTCCTCTGCTAGGCTGCCTCCAAGGCGAGATCAGGGTCACACTCCATGCCTACGATCTATGGGATGGGGTTGCGCCGCCTTGGTTCTCATGGACACGAGTCCTGGATAAGGAATAAACCTAACTTGTACATTGACATATATCCTTCTTTCCCGAGATAAAAGATATAATCGTTAATTACTCCAAAAATAAGGTTACTAATCAACAACGACCAGTGGGATACGTTAAAAATAACAACGGGCAGATCGCTGGTCGTCGTGAAGGTTGAGCAGGCCAAAGTTGGACATGTGGCTAGCCCATTGTACTGCTAACGACCAAGCATTATCTTTTGATGGTCGTTGATGGCCTAATTTTTAGTAGTGAAACCCCATCACAGAGCACCTTGTAATTGGGGCCTCTTCTCCATGGTCCTCGTAAGATAGTTGGCAAGGCGGGTAGAAATTTCATGTTATGCCCCCACACCTTGCTGTCTTCCCATGGTTTGGCGATCATGTAGTCACTGGGCTCCTTCCTCATCGTCACGCGCACCACCTCCAACTATTCTCTCTCCTCCATTCCCATCCCCTCGACAACCTGCCTCGTCTTTAGCCGCCCGACCCCTGCATCTGAAACCCTAGCTCAGCCAACATTATGTCATCGTCCACCTTCATCCTTCTCGATGCGGTCTCTCATTCTGCATCATTGACGATGTCTCACCTCCTTACGCACCTCCGCAACGCCGCTGTCCACCTCTGGCATCCTTAAGTCGGAGCTCTTCTTCGTCCGCTTCCGACTGTCCCAAAGCAAGACCGCTCTCCGCCGCATCCTGGTGCCGCCCAGCGATGCAACGCCCTATCGAGCATTTGGTGAAGATGAAGGAAAAATGAAAATGCAAATTAAACAACAAACCAATGGTATCTGCGCTCAATGCAAAAGTGAGCACACAACAAAACATACAGGTTAAAAAAAATATGATCTACTGCCTCCTTCGGATTTACTAGGCTTGCGGGTATCCTAGATTGATAATTTAACCAGCAAGTAATAAATCTCAAAATGCATACCACTAAAAGTATATCATTTGAAGTTTATAATACTCCGTACAAGTTATACTATGTTGATCAACTTTTTATTAATATAGAAATACACGCAGGCCTAATAAAGCGGAAAAGAGGTAGTGTCGCTGAGTTAGTGTTTTTTTCAATTCATCCCTGCAAATGAAGCAGCTCATTTTGCTTTGGGTGTGGCTAAATCTCAGTCAACTAAGATTTAACCAAGTCTAAGTCAAGTGATATAATATGGAAAAAGAAAAAAAAAATGTTAAGATTTTTTTTTTGCACGGATCTTAATGTAAAACCTCATGAATATAGCAGCAAGACTGTTTTGCTTTGGAGGGCTTAAAAAATGGAGCTAGCTCCGGAGATGCTTTGGAACCTCGTTAATTAACGTGGGACGAGATAATTTTTCGCCTACGTTTAAAAAACAATGATGTGAGTAGCCAAGACATGTCAAGCACGGCGGCCACCTGCCGCGGGCGACCATCCCCATCCCCAACCCAACCTGTCCCCGACCCAAGCCGCAGGGCACGCCCGCCGCACAGCGGCCGCAGCAGCACAGGTGTCTTCCGCCCCGCCAATCCGCCACCCCCACCCACCATTACGTGACGGGCGACCTTTCCTTCCAGGAACGGCCCGCCCCCGCAGCTCCACTGTCCGTGACCGCGACCGCCAGCAGCCAGAGTAAAGCAGAGGCGCTCGTCGTCGCCGCGATTCGCCACTAGACGACTCGCATTGCCAGCCGCTCAAGCCAAGCGAGCCCCTCCATGATCTCCCCGGGAGCCAGATCGCAGCTCCGCCTAATCTAATCAGAGAGAGCATCTCCCTCCCCATCATCGTCTGACGGGATCTCGGGGCCGGAGCACCGGCCCGCCCATGGTGAGTGAGCGCCGCCGATTTCTTTAATCGCTTGTTGGGGAGGTTATTCTTATTCTTCTGCTGCTGGTAGGTGGTAGTACTTACCAGGCGGGATTGGGCTTAGCTTAGCTTTTTTTAGCTCGTCCTCTTCCGCTCCCTGGATCAACCCGCCATGGTGGCTTGGTGAGCTTAGTTGGTTTCTCTTTTCTTTTCCTGCTCCTTTTTCCTTTTCATTTCGTTTGCGTGCTGAATGGGTAGTTTCTTGAACTGTCCTCTGTTCTTGGCGCCAATTTCGCTGGATTCCTAGCACAGCTCCCCGTCTTGACTTGCTCCAGCTGAGCTTAGCTGAGAAGAGGATGTGCTCTGCTTTGGCAAACCTTCCCGAAATCATCTCGTGACAAAACATGGGAAATTTCTGGCCATGCTGCGCCAAATTGGGGATGAAATCTGGCGCCCGCGAAATGCTGGACTTGTCCCAACGAACCTCTGTTTCTTTCTTGATTTGACACATGTAGCCGCGAGCCTGCTCATTTTCCGGAAATTTCCAAATTATATCTCTTTACAGTCTGATAAGGCATCCTTTCTTCCTTCTCATGCCGCAGCGCGTGCCAGCCGGAGCGGATGAGCGGCGGCAGCATGGCCATGGGCGCGAGGAGCAAGCACCATCCCAAATCTCTGGCCCTGCGCTGCTACTGCTACGCGGCGAGCCACCGCTCCCTGACCCTGCTGGTGTGGTGCCTGGCGGCGCTGCTGGTCCTTCTGAACTTCCACCTGCTCGTCACCCACGGCAAGGATGACCAGAGCGGCAGGCCCCGCGAGATCCACCGGGCGATCCTCAGGGAGCTGGAGGTGGTGGAGGAGGAGAGGTTCCAGGTGACGCCCGCCCGGAGCCGGAGGAACCCGCGGGCCGTGCGGCGCAAGGGGGAGCACACCAAGCCGCTCTCCGTGGTGGACGAGTTCCTGGACGAGTCCTCGGCCGTGCACGACATGTTCTTCCCGGAGCCGAGGACGGCCATCGACCCCGTCCACGGCGGCAACGACAGCATGTACTTCTACCACCCCGGGAGGGTGTGGCTCGACACCGACGGCAAGCCGATCCAGGCTCACGGAGGCGGCGTGCTGTACGACGAGAGGACCGAGACCTACTTCTGGTACGGGGAGAACAAGGATGGCAAGACCTACAAGGCTCACAGCAAGGGTGCTGATCGAGTAAGTCGAACTGTTCTGACGCTCTGAATATTTTCTGTTATCATTTGTATGTCACTCCTGAAGAGCTTCCGTATCATTTTGGTGGATTAATCAGAGAACATACATTATTGCCGATTTGCCGTACTCGAAACGTACCCCTAGCTGAATTTAGAGCCAGGCATAGCATTTACATTTATTTGCTCTACTCTTCACTAATGCATCAGACAATATGTACAGAAGCAGAATTGATCAGCCCTCTTTTAGTGCACATGAGCCTGATATACGTGTGAGTAGGCCTAGCAGCGTAGTCAAATTGTAAACAAAATGGGTGGGAAATGATCAAGTATATTTTGTGTCACTACACCAGTCCTATGCCTGGCTGCAAGATTAAGGAAAACATGCCAACAGACGGACTACACTATTCTCAGATAATCAAAATCTGTATTCCTGTATACAAGATTCAGTCGATGGAGTTGGCAATATCATTCACACACAACAAAAATTGTATAATTCTACAAACGTTTTAGTAAGCCTATTTCCCTTTTTTCTAAATACCGTTGCAAGGGTTTCAGTACCTGTGGAGTAGTGTGTGCTAATGCATGCATCTAATTTTTTCTAAATGCATCTAGATTCTGTCGCTGAGGTCCAGTTGCTAGGGGACATGTTGGAAGTAATTTTCCGTTCTGAAGGTAAGGACGTTACCCGGGGTGCGTGAAGGCAGGTCACTAGAAACGTAGGTTAATGTAGTATAAATTTTAGGGATAACAAATAGATAATATCTTCGATACCTTATCATGTGATAATTGTTTGGACATTTTTGGTCTGATGCTATTCGGCTGCATAAAAGAATACTCTGTGTCCATTCCTAGTTATTTTGTTTGAACATTTTAAGCAAGAAGACACACAATGCCTGCGCATCATCTAGAAAAACCGTTATTCAGTGTCAAGTTGTTGCAATCCAGTGTCAGCAGAATTAGATGGCAGATACATGATTGTGCAGTCAAGTATCAATAGAATTAGAAAGACAATGCTTGTGCATTTTCTAAGAAGACTATTGTAGGTTTTTCAAGAAGTCAGGGAGTTTTTTTCTTTCCTTTTTTGGAAAACAAGTTAGGCAGTTGGTTTAGGAAATTTACCATGATCATAGCTCTTTCGTTTAACTAACCCAAGGGGACCGCAATAGTGCCACACAGCATCTAATACTATCAACTAATCAATTTTAATAGGAATTTGACACTGGATCTAAAAAATTAAGAAAATGTGCGGTTCTGATTTGGTGTGAAACAATTTTTTCTAGATCATCAAGGATTCCTGGTTAGAGTTTTACTTACACATCCTTACAGAGTACACATCTATAGACCATGAAAATGCACCACTATGTAGACATACACTTGCATCTTGCTTCGGACATACTCCCTCCGTTTACTATTATACGATCTTCTAACTTTTTTCCGATTCGGATGTATATAGACGCATTTTAGTGTGTTTGTTCATTCATTTCAGTCCGTATGCAGTCCATATTGAAATATCTAAAACATCTTATAGTTGTGATCGGAGGGGGTACGATAATTTAGTGATGTTCAGTTGAACTTACTATGTCATTTGTTGCTTGTGACATACTACATAAGTTAGTCATGTTCAGCAGTTGAACTTACCATCTCATTTGCTGCTATGTTTTGTCATGCCATTCTGACCAAGATAAACTACCTCCCAGGTTGACATTGTTGGAGTGAGTTGCTATTCTTCGAAGGACCTGTGGGCATGGAAAAATGAAGGGGTCGTGCTCCGCGGCGAGAAAAAGAACGTGACACATGACCTCCACGTATCCAACGTCCTGGAGAGGCCGAAGGTGATCTACAACGACCGGACCGGCAAGTACGTGATGTGGATGCACATAGATGATGCTAACTACACCAAGGCGTCGGTCGGCGTGGCGGTCAGCGACTCCCCCACAGGCCCGTTCTCCTACCTCTACAGCAAGCGGCCGCACGACTGCGAGAGCAGAGACATGACCATTTTCAAGGATGACAACGGGAAGGCCTACCTGATATACTCATCCGAGGACAACAGCGAGCTCCACATCGGCCAGCTGACCGACGACTACCTCGACGTGACCGACGACATGAGGAGGTTTCTCATCGCGCAGCACCGGGAAGCCCCGGCGCTCTTCAAGTTCGACGGCACCTACTACATGATAACCTCAGGGTGCACGGGGTGGGCGCCCAACACGGCGCTGGCTCATGCCGCGACGTCGGTCATGGGGCCCTGGGAGACGCTGGGGAGCCCCTGCGTGGGAGGGAACGAAATATTCCGGTCGACGACCTTCTTCTCGCAGAGCACATTCGTGCTGCCACTCCCAGGCCTGAGAGGCTCCTTCATCTTCATGGCCGACCGGTGGAACCCTTCGGAGCTGCGGGACTCGCGCTACGTGTGGCTGCCGCTGACGGTGGGCGGGGTGCCGGACGAGGCCGCGGACTACAGCTTCATGTTCCCGCTCTGGTCCCGGGTGTCGATTTACTGGCACCGGCGGTGGCGGCTCCCCGAGGGGCGGACGGATTCTTGAAAATTTGAAAGTTTGAGTTGCTATACGTTTGTTACACATGAATACATGATAGATACGGGTTTATTGACATTCGACACACAGTGGAGGGGGTGTGTTGTATAGGTCAGATGTAGATGCTAGCAGAGTTGTAAATGTGCAGTTTTGAGATTGTTCTCAAGTCACATAAGTATACCTGTGCCCCTTGTGTGAATAATGTGGCTGCACCTTCAGTCTTTTGCTTGTGGTGTGGTATCTGAATCGTGTTGACAGACTTGACAGGTATATGTATCTGAATTCCTGTAATCCATATCGGTTCAGGTTCAGCACTGCATCGGGGCAATCAGTTGCACCTGGATATACTACAGAGTGCGGCAGAACTGTGGATTATAAGCAACTCAGCATCTATGTTTTTCATGCAGTTGACTGTAGTAAAAATAAACTTGGCAATTCCGCACTTTCTAAGATGCAGAATCAGGGTCTCGAAAAATGCGGAGTATAGCAAACGTGGATGCAGGCTTTCTAAGATGCAGTTGACTGTACGGGCTGTGTGTGTGTGCGTGCGTGGTTCAGTTAGCGATAGGAGCGGGGTGACCGCGTCGTTCTGTTGGAGCCGGCCGCGCTGATCGCGTTTGTGCGCGACGGGTGCGTGAATCATGGCGTGCGGAGCAGGCGGGCATGGAGGAGTGGGGAGCGCGGCGTCGTTTGGGCGCGCCTGCGTATAAAGCTCCACCCCGAGTACTGTTGTAGGTGTGGTGTCGAGTTCGTGCTCGGAAAACGTGCCGTTCGTGCATCGGGCGTTCGTGCGCCGGAAACATCACCGTGTCCACTGTGTGCACTTGTGTCTTCTCCTCCTTCCTCCTTTCTTCTTCGGTTCGTGGCCAGAGCAAAGATCAGAGAGAGAGAGAGAAAGAGCTAGGGCTAGACGGTGGCAACAACAGAGCTTTGTTCTCGTGTAGAGACGCACTAGAAGTGGAGTTGTGTGCTTGCATGGAAGAGGTGTCTTTTGCAATTCAACGATTTGATCTTCCCATTGAAATCGAGATGGATTCGAGGGTGGCGGTGGAGATGCTATCCAGTGGTGTGGTTGACCGTTCAGTTTATGCTTCTTTAGTTGGTGAAATTAAATTTCTGTTAAAACTTAGGCATTCTTGTATTACTCATGACCCTCATTGTCAGAATAAAGCGAGTGATAGGCTTGCCAGCTTTGCTAGATTAGAAGGTCGGACCATGACATGGGCTGGGTCAGGACCTGAGGATGTTGTGAAGATTGTCCTAGAGGATTGTAAGGACCAGATAATTGAGTAATACAAGTTTTTTTACCCGCAAAAAAAGAGAACGGTGTTGCAAAGGGAGGCCATGGGCTGATTGCAACCCGAGAAAGCCATTGTCGTGCATCTCCTCGGCGAGGTCAGACGTTTTGGCACCAGGCGAGGGTCAGAGGTCACGACCACCGGTGCTGAAGCGGCAACCGGCTCTGCAATTTTCTTCAATCGGCACCGGGAAAGCTACCATCGGTGCCCGGGTTCGACCAGACGACGGCGCACATTTTTGCTGCAACAGGTAATGGGAAAGCTACCACCGGCACCTGGTTTTTCTACAACCAAGCGACGATAAAGTGTGGCTGGCGATGATAGGCTGCAAATTTTGTTGCAACCGACAATGGGAAAGCTACCACCGGCGATCGATTTTGCTGCAACTGGCGTGCGATGGTGCAATGAGCGGTGACATGGGATGACCACGACGACCAGGATTGCTCAGCCGGTACACCTTTTTGCTACCACCGCGGTGATCGTGTGTTGCGTCGACGGGGAGCTCGTCGTGGATGACCCGACCTCACGGAGGGGACTCCACCTGCTGCTAGATGTCACATCCTTCCGACGATAGCTGCGATGCGTCACATCTCATGCTGCTGCTGTGAACCGCCGCCGACGAGGTCTAGAACTGGTGATGCCCACTGCCGCCACCCCGTCGATGTGAAGCCGGAATCGGCGTAGCACCATGCTACAACTGCCATCTTATTTTGCTGGAACCGACATAGCACCCTGCTACAAGCGACGCCTCATTTTGCTACAATGCACCGTCGGCGTCGCAATTTTGCTGCAACCGCGTTGCCTTTTTGCGACAATCGGCGTCCCTTTTTGCTACAATCGGTGGCGGTATTGATTCAAACATTCATGGGGAAATCAGATCGGAAAGCTGCATCTGTTCATAGGAACATGCCGACGAGTGGCAGTCTGATCTACTGTGAGTGGGGCGGGCTACCGAAGATGCTGCGAGCGCCGTGGGCATCTGCAGCTAGCGGGAGGGACCGTGGAGGCAGCTAGTTCCTACGTGGGAGCCGTCGCGAGGAAGAGGACGCGTGTGGAGGATTTTTTTTCTGTTTATTTTCTCAGCACGGGACCGGCCCTTGATTTGGAGCGTACGTACGCACCCGATCAGACGCACCGCGGGCGACCGGCACAAATTTGGGCCCACACACCGACGCCTATCATCACCCTTGTTCAAATACATCAACAAATGTGTCTAAAAAAATGCATCAACAAATCCGGCATCGACCAACTCATAAGCAGGCATCGACCAACTCACGAGCAACTGAACTAATAAGATCTGATTGAGTATCAATGGGTAGTTAAAGGTGACAACAATGTTGGGTTGTAATGATTAAACTTCTTTAAATTTCAACTAGTGCTGCATGCAGCCATTTAAACCACTGTATTCTATGTATGCGGTTATTTGATCACACGAACTTAAGAAAACGAGATGTATGCGGATAATGTTGAATGGCGGCTTCCTGCATCCGTGTCCGCAGATAAATGTAGAAGGAAACTTGCGGGTCATCATTAAAAACACCCTTAGAGGGGAGTACGGGGTGCCTGGTTGTAGATGCCCTTATGCTCCAACACGTACACCAACATCTCTTTTGCTACCGCTCCAATATACTTCCGTCGTACATATAAATGTGTCCTTCTTTAACACAGTATAAATGCAAGCGCTTGTATATATGCGCATACACTCATCTTTATAAACGCACACACACATATCCTACCCTTGTGAGCATCTTCGAGAGATTGAGCCAGCATATCATCTTGAAATTTAGGAAGTCACCATAGACATCTCGTCGTCGACGGAAATGTTACCTCCCACTAAAAGTGTATCGTGAAAAATCCTGAAATAAATAAATACTGTTTGGTTCGCTAATGTGTGTCCTTTTACAAATTTTTATATAGACCACATACGAAACAAAATATGTAAATCTACACTATAAAATATGTCTATATACATTAGTAAAAAAAATGCGTGTTCCAGTTTGGCCCGGTGATTTTGGCCTGTTTAATCGCGGAGATAAGCGGCGTGATTCCCTACGCAACTTAACCGCCCGCCGCGTATCAGCAAAAGGATTACACCCGTGTTGCGCAAGGACTCAACGTGGACGCCCCCCTCGTGCACCGCGCCCCACCCCACCATCCGTCCGTTCCAGGATCAACGGCCCAGATCCCGCGGCGCCCCCCTAATCTGAAGCGACCTTCCCTGACCCTCCGCGGCTATTAAATACCCGGTCGCCGCCATTCTCCCCGGGCTTTGATCGATCGAGTCGATTCTCGCGCAGAGCTTGAGAGAGATCGGAGGCGATGGGAGGCGGCAGCATGGGGATCCGCGCGGCCGCCAGGGCCGCCTTCATCGGCGGCTACCGCTCCGCCTCGAACGCCCGCCGCTCCGCCCTGCCCTCCTCCTCCGCCGCCGCCGTGGCAGACACCCGCCCCGTCTCCACGGCCACCACCTTCGACGACTGGTACATCCCCGACCGCGAGGTGTTCGGCCCCGTGCCCTCCCACGAGGAGGCCATGGCCGCCACCCTCGACCTCAGGGACGCCTTCGAGATGTGCGCATCCCTAAACTATACTAATTACTTGCCACTTCTCCTTCTTGCTTCCTTTGTTTTACCAGATTAATTACTTGCCAAACTGGTGATAGTTTGATAGATATGGTTCATGTCCATGAAGTTTTAGTTGCAAACTGATGCGATTGCACGTCTGGTTGTTAGGCAGTGACAGAGCCCTACATAGTGGTTGATTCTGTTCTGTTCTTCTTTTTCAGTAGATTGTCTTATCTGCTGTCCGGTGTAAGACAAAATTGGTATCAGGAGCGTTCAGCATTTTCTGATAGATTCAAGATTTTTTTTAATTTAGGCACCCTTCATGTTTATCTGTGATGTTCCCGTCCCCAATTGCTCGTTTGCTGGGATCGTGCCATCAGAATTTTGATTCACAGAAAATCACGCCGGTGCTTGTTTAGGATTTCCATTGCATGTTCTGACAGGATTGCCTGATCCAAACCCTAAAAATATCTCAACGTGTCTGTCATGTAGAGTTGCTCTTCCAACCATGTCATACAATTCTGTATTCGATTAGTTTCCTTATTGTACCTTTTTCATATGTATGCCGCTTTGGCCTTTTGGCTTGTGTGCCAGATGTTGTGTTTGCTAACAAACTGATGACTTGTGTTCATGCAACCAGTGCCAAGATTGATTCCCATGGTGGCCGCCTGGATATCTCCAAGACACATATCTCCCATGATGGCCTTGATGATCCCACAAAGGTTGCTCAGGAAACATTTCAGGATCATCTCCATTCAGAAGCATCTAAGCATGAAGAGAAGCATGACAGTTTATCCATTGCCTCTGGATCCTCTGCACGTGTTATTGAAGCCTTCACCATGCTACACGAGAGTCCTGAAGCTCAGGTAATTAAGCTCCAACTTATACTGAAGGTGTCAAGGCAAGGTCACCCTAATGATGTGTTGTGGAGTCGTGATTTTTTCATTTCTTCCTGCTAGCATCAGAAGATAAGTTGATTTCATATATTGGCATAATGTCAGCCCTTTTTTATTTTCATGCAACTTCAGTTGGCATTAAGTGCAAACAACTCAGGTTGTTTATTTACCTGAAGCATGGGTTCTATTTGGGCTGCAGGATGTTGTTGCTTCGCTTGCTTCTGATAAGAATGTCTGGGAAGCTGTGATGAAGAATAAGAAACTTGTGGAGTTTTACAAGACAAGTAAGCGCCCAGCCATCATTTAATACATCTAATTCAGTTAACCATTAGAAAAGTATAATAAATAACTTGGTTCATCTATCTTCCCGTTCTCAGACCTCAGCGAGTCATCCAGTGTCACTGACGAAGCTGAGCAGAGCGACGCCGAGAGCTCGCAGAGCAGCAATGGTGTCGTCTCGCCGGCAGATGCATTCAGTGATTACATTCAGATGATGAAGGCGTTCGTGTCGGAGATGGTGACGAATCTTTCGAGCATAATGCAGGACCTGGTGGCCACGGCGGACGAGGGCCAGAGCAAGGGGAGGTTGAAGACCCTGATCATCAACTCCAAGAAGGATTTCACAAATGGCCCGTCGTCCTTCGTGCTCCTGGCCATCGCGTCTATTCTGGTCGTTTTGCTCAAGCGTGCATAGTTCTAAATAAAACAAAGGAGCTGGCAGAGTGGTTGTTCTGAGTTTAGTTTCGTTTCAGCTTTTTGAGCCAGACAGGATTTGATCTTCTTTTTCTACTTATTAGTTCATCAAATGGTCGATTCTACGCACTGTACAGGTCGACGTTAAGTCTTTTCAAGGGTTTATCTGGTGGCTGTGTGTTCACCTGGGGATGAACATGTTCTGCATGATGTTTAGCTGTTACTGTAACTTTATATGATGGAGTTTAGTTTTCTTTTGGACTGGTTTTAAGTTTAGCTGTTACTGCAACTTTATATGATCTCGTTCTGGTTTAGCCATGTTTCAAGATATTCTGGTTTAGCCACATGTACATATCTGTGCAGTGCTCCAGGGTTAGCCCTCCATGCCTGAGTATCTAAATTACTCAATGTGGTAAGGTTTGTACATAACACCTACAAAACAATATTGATAGATTTTTGTAGGTACACACTCATTTTACACATATGCAGCAAATATGGCACACAAGCTGCTAAGCTTGGCAAAGGCGTGTGTACCCCGTCCAAATTGATGCCTCACTCATTTGCCTTTCTATTAACATCACTCTGAGTCATTTGGCTTTCTATTAGCATAATTCTTAGTGGAACAAAAGATCTGTATGCGCACATCTAAAGAAAATATCATACGTATTATGCATAAATATTTATGCGGCTCTTGCTCCAGACAGTTGTGTCTCACTTGAGGCTTAAAAGTTTTTCTGTGTAATAATTCATACATAGATACTCGAGTACTGAGCATACGTGTTTTGATTAAGTTGAGATTCTGAAAAATCTGTTGTGAGCTGTGAGACCGCATTCTGGGCAGTTAATACACTACCATAACATGGGCGCACATGCTCAAATGTTACAAAGTTTCAACTGGTTGTTTCTTCTGAGAAGAAAGGGGAAATTCACGTATACAGGGATCTACCATCCAGAGAAATCTTTGAATTCTACGCTAGGAGCACTCGCTTTTCTCTTCTTGCTTGAATCATCTGCTGCAGCGGCATTTCCAGTGGCATCAGCAGAGCCAGCCGTCCGAGCCTTGAGATACTTGCCAACTCCACCACCAGCGCTCGCTGAAGCAGAAACACCAGTCCCTGGGTTGCTATACCATGACCCCACCTTATCCTGGATTAATGCAAATAAACGTTCAAACAATCAGAGATGTATAAATGCAAAGAAGCACTTGAATCTAATTGAAACAAGATGCAAAGCAGCATTACATGATCTTCATCCTTGTTCTTCTCCTCCTCCTTTGCCTTTTCTTCTTCCTCGTCTGGTTCCGTGTAAGGATTCACAAATACACTAACTTTCAGTAACTTTATTTCCTCCTGTTAACAAAGTTGAAAACCAGGAATACCACGTTCAGATGTTTTTGTCCAGTGAAAAAACAACTATGCTGAACACAACACATCAATTATACCTAAAATGGTATGGAACATATAGTGCTTAGAAGACGAGTATACTGCAGTTGTGCCAAAGTTTAATGGCCAGCATATTGTGGCCACAATATCTTGTTTGCGTAAAACTACGAGGTATTTTCATTTCTAAAGCAAAGAAAAAAAATGCAGATGAAACTAGAACAATCATACTAACCAATGGGCGGTCGTCATCATCAACAGGAACCTTTTCCATTGCTGAAAGATTGTGCAGACCACCAACCACCATGCCAAACACTGTATGTTTGAAATTTAAATGTGCTGCAGACTTGTATAGGATGAAAAACTGCGACCCATTGGTATGGGGCCCAGAATTCGCCATGCTGACAACACCTCTTCCTGAATGTAGCAGCTTTGAATTCAATTCATCCTTGAAAGGTTGACCCCATATGGACTCCCCTCCACTTCCTGTGCCAGTTGGATCACCTCCTTGAATCATAAAGTTTCTGTAAAAAGGTGATGATCAAACCGGACAACATTTAGATATATAGCCATAATCATGTATAAAGAAGGGAATGATTGAATGGACAGGATTTGGATACGGCTAATAGAATAGGAGAACATACTTGATGCTACGATGGAAGATAAGACCATTGTAGTAACCATTTTCACAATGTGTTAGGAAGTTTTCACATGTCCGAGGAGTAATATCACAATGAAGCTCCAAATTCAAATCACCATGGGTGGTATGCAACTGAACATATCCTTTCTTTTTTGGATTCCTTTCAACTTTAACATACTCAAATTCATTTCTGGTAACGGGATCATAGGAAGTTGACGTGAAAGAACGTGAAGCTGCTCCAGTAGTGTAACGACTTTTAACCTGAAATCACCGAATCACCTCCATAAGACAAACACTAACTGCACAAGCAACAAAAGGGCTATGTAAATATAAGACATGAAGATGAGATGAGACTATACCAATTTAGCATTTATAGGATCCCGATCCCCTGCCCTGTGCATAGCAATTCTAGCAGCAGTTTTCTCAGCAGTGCCAGATTTTGCTGCTGCTGCACTTCTGCCATGAACAGAAGCCGAAGCAGCATCCACAACACTGAATGGTTGAGGAGGTTTAGGTTCTTTGCTCGATTTTGAGTCACTCTTCTCTTCTTTTGCTAAAAGGACAGCCAGTGCGGCAGCTCTTTCCTTTTGAGCTTTCTGTCCTCCACCACCATGCAGAAAAGCTAATTTTCCTTTTTCAGTCCCAAGTTCCTTCATCATTTGCTTAAGATCACCGGCAACATTTATGTTGTAGGTTGGATCATCTTTCATCCGCTGCAACTCTGCAAAGAAGTTGGATAGTCAGACTACATAAGTTGATCTACATCAAAAGGATAGATACAAAGCAGCCAACACAAAATAAGTAAAATGGAAAGAGGATGCATAATTGAACCTTCATCATCAAGTTTGAGGCCTTGTCTAACATGATCAAATTGCCCTAGGACCTTGGTATCAAGCGCATTTGGATTCTAGAGAAGTCAGAAGGCAAACAGTATTAGGCTAGGGTATTAATTGGCAGTAAGACAATGCGTAATATATATTGTCCTTCCAGACAGCTACCTGAATTGTTATCAAGTCCTTTCGTGCGAAGGGCTCATCGGTTAGCAACTCTTTCCAATTCTTTGGCTTAATGTTAAGCTCCTGGATTGCCTATGAACACAAAGCAATAATCAATCAGCTACGAGCATACCAAATTGACCACCTGAAAAACACTATTATATAAGCTAACCAAAGTCTAAAGCCCACCTCATAACAGAAGACGTTCCCGGTAGTCTTTACAGCAACTATATGCGTGAATTCTGTAAAAACTTTATTTAAAACAGGACACTGGAACTCTCCTGCACGAAAAGAGTAAATATTAACACAATGACACCAGAAGATCAACTAACATCAAAGGAATTTACTACTGTTCAAGCAGTTCTATTTGGTTCAGGCTACATCGACTTTTTCATGCCATAGATTCAACCCACCATCTGTGTTCTTGTGGAAAGTGAGAGGAATTAGATCCTCCTGCTTCAGTGCTCCTCCAGTTACCGGATGCTTCCCGAATTTTTTAATATATGGGATTATGCTCCTACATTCAGAAGCAAAAAAATAAGAATCCCTGCCTTCTCAGCTCTCCTACCAATAAGTTATCCAAGAAGCAACTCCTAGGCACTTACATCAAATCGAAGACGCTTCCATCTGCCGTACACACCGGATCCTCAAATGGCAGGAACGTGAGCCTAATATCCAATGAAATGACAATCAGTGGCTGAAGAAGAGGGATTGACTTTACTTACTACTCCCTCCGTTCCAAAATAGATGACCCAAATTTGTACTAACTTTAGTACAAAGTTAGTACAAAGTTGAGTCATCTATTTTGGAATGGAGGGAGTAATCAACTGCTAATGTGGCTAAATTCGAATAGTATGAAGGTTCAACATCCAGAGCTGAATTTGAGCATTTGGAGCTTACAAAGGTAACTAACTAGCTTAACTAGTGGCATATGCCAACTAAAAGATCCACAAAAAACGAGTTCATGCCCTAAGGAAGAAACCCTATAAGCTCAAGCTCTCCGAAATTCGAATCAGAATCCTAAATTACCAAGAGAACAGAGGTAAGCAGGCAAATCTTCCAGCAAGGCTGGTGCGGGAACAGGGGAAGCGGGGAGGGAGAGTAGGTAATTACGCGCAGCAGTAGAAGGGGAGGCGCTGGAATGGCGCGATGGCCTCCCTGTTCTTGGCGCCGCCCCACTCTGTCGCCCACTCCGTGGCCGTTATGAACATCCGGTCCTTGCTATGCTGCTTCTTCCCCATCTCCGACTACCCTACAAGCGCGGGCCTCCGGCCGGTGGTGCGGTTGCCCTGCCGGGCGGTCGGGTTTCGCCGGCGGCGAGGTGGGACGGCAAGATTTGGACGACCGCAAGTGTTCGGGTCGGGGAAAGAGAAGGGAATAATAGGCGGCTCAGCCCGTGATAGAATACACGGCTCGAGCCGCGCGGGTCGGTGCGAAACAGATTCGGCCCGGCCCAGCCCAACCCAGCGCACAACCGGCCCAAAAGTAGAGCGCAAGTGCGCACAGCGCACCACCGGCAGAGCGAGCTGAGTCGTCGATTCGAGCAGCAGGATGGGCGGCGGCGGCGGCGGCAGCCCGACGGCGAGCAGCAGCAGCGACGATGACGGAGACGCCTCGTGGAGGGCGGCCATCGACTCCGTCGCTGTAGGGGGCTTCGGCTACCCGTCGTCCAACGGCGCGGCGAAGGCCGCCCCTGGCGGCGGCGGCGTCGAGGACAGCAACGGGCTGGAGCAGCCGCCGCAGGATGAGGGGAAGGCGCAAACGCCTGGGCTCAAGCTGTACCAGATCAAGGTATCTTGCTCTCCACGTTCGCCCCTTGCTTTTATGTTTGCTAGCTGCATAATATCAGGCGCAAAGCTCGGTTTCTTCTGCTCCTAATTCAGTGCTGCAGCTGCAGCTGCAGCTCATTGGTTGACATGGTCTTCGGTTTTGTTGTTCTAATTCAGTGCTGTTTTCAAAGCTTGATGCATACTTCATTCGTCCTGTGGTCCTTGGACGAACTAGAATTAGCTGGTTCACTCGAATTAGTCTGGGTTAACATAGTGAGTTAGCAATAGCAGCTGCATTTGCTTCAGTTGTACTCCCTCCGTTCCTAAATATGGACTACATACGGAGCAAAATGAGTGAATCTACACTCTAAAATATGTCTATATACATCCGTATGTAGTTCCTATTGAAATCTCTAAAAGGACTTATATTTAGAACGGAGGGAGTATATTCGAGTGGGATATATCAGTGTTACCAGCGGATGCACATACGTAGCTACATTCTTGCAGAGTAGCTACGGTTGGCAAGTTGAGAAAACCCATCATGTTTCACCCCATAGACTGAAGTTGTGGATATAATCAATCATGTTCCACTCCATATAGGATGTGTACTGCACCATTGCCATTTTGGAGGTTTTCTCGCTGGTTTGATAAAATGCCACAACTTACTATGCCGCTACCCAGTAAAAATCAACTTTGTCAGTACCCAGTAAAAACGAACTGGCTTTGCCACTAGGAAATAATGCCCCATCTTGCATTGCAATCTATCCAATTCCCCTTATTGCTTTCACCTTTTGGTAGATGCCCCGTTCCATGTGTTAAATAGTTTACGGTGGGCCTCCGGATCATCATATTAGTTTCCGTTGGTACCTGTCCAAGCCACAAAGTAAGTTCATCACTTGCATGATCCTTTTAATATGCAGTAGTTTGCAAATACACCATGTGATTTACATTCTACATCTACAGAATTCTGTACTGTTTACTTGCATGATCCTTTCAGAATGTTGTAGTTCATCACTTCACCTGGCAAGCCTGATGAGCAACTAGAAAAAGCTGGCACAATGTTGCCCTGTATTCACCATTCAGACCTGCCAGTTTGCAACTATAGTATAACCATTTCACTTAAACAAAATTTTCCTGTTTAAGTTTTTTTTCTCTTGCCCTTCATTCAGTTGTTCTTCTGTTTATATCATTTTTTCTTTTGGTTAGGCATTAGAAAGTCATACTATGTTATGCGTTATGATCTTACAAACTTTCGATTTGTTTCAGGTAAGAAATATGTTGGACGATATGTTAGAGAAAAATCTCGAAATAGTGAGGAATCCTTGCTTGAACGTGGCTGACCCCGAGGAAACAGGGGGAGGGATAAAGTTATTTAAAAAGGCACCTCCTGGCATCAGAATGGATGCCGTAGGTATGACGTGAATGTGATTATCTTTAATAATCTTGGTGGATAAATCCTTTCATGATGATAATACATATTCATACTAATGTTTATTTCTAGATAAATACCATGTGCAACTCAAGAGACCAAAGATTCTTCCTGGGCCAGAGGTCGACGAGAAAACAAAGAAGGTTTGATATCTATTTTCACAATAATTATACATATGCATGTGAGCTTATGGTTGTATGTTTTACTGATCGTACTGCGACCCTGATTTCAGTTCAGACATATGCTTCAGTCTGTTGTTGTTGATGGTAACGACGTACTTGTTTCCGCGAAAGAAGCATCCCAAATATCATTGGCTAGAATGGAAGCTAGAGAAACTGCAGCAAAGACCAAAGCCAAGAGGGAGGAAGAAAGGGTGAACCAGCTGAAGAAGGTCAGGGGAGAGAAATGGCTTCCTTCCATTGCTAGTAAAATGAAGGTAAATAAATGCATACTTTAAATCACTCTTCAATGGCTAGTTTGGTGGGTTTGTTGTTGTACAACATCGACCAACATTTTGTATTAACAGATATATGATGCCAACATGCATTATGTTCATATTGCCTCTGCAGAAAGAAAAATCTTGGGAGCAATGGCAGGAAAAAAAGCTCAGGAGCAACGGCGGTGATGGTGGATCATTTCAGCTGGGCCGCATATGCTAATCTTTTAGGCCATTTATGGGGGCACCCTTTTCTGGATGCCACAAGCCCACAATTGCTTTGATAACTTCTATTTTGCCTTTTATCCATTTGGCGATGATGGTCGACAAGAGGATTGAATTGGATGAAAAGATAGAATGTTGGATTGACGATTTTGTTCTAATCTAGAGAACGTAGCTCTGAGTATCATATCAGTACCTTCTCATGGAATTTTTGTAGCAAAACTATGTTATATTCCAGGATTGGACATACTTGAGCAGTCTCTGCCTCGCAACTGGAGCTGAAATCTAAGCCACAATTGCATTTTGTGTGTGGGGGGAATTCGTATTTATTTGATGACTCACAAATAGAAGTAGTTATTAGGAAATGCCACAACTTACTATGCCGCTACCCAGTAAAAATCAACTTTGTCAGTACCCAGTAAAAGCGAACTGGCTTTGCCACTAGGAAATAATGCCCCATCTTGCACTGCAATCTATCCAATTCCCCTTATTGCTTTCACCTTTTGGTAGATGCCCCGTTCCATGTGTTAAATAGTTTACGGTGACTCACAAATAGAAGTAATTATTAGCCTAACCCCCCCCCCTCCCCCCCCCTCCCCCCCCCCTCCCCCCCCCTCCCCCCCACGCACACACACCAGGAGGAAGAAGCCGTGAAGACGCCTTCATCGTCCGATCCCGCGGATCTGAGGTTTCCTTCCGAAGCCAAGGCCATGGGAAGAGGGGAGGATCACCACACATCAGCGATGCTTCCAAGAAAGAGCGCGGCGCTTGTGGGCGTCGCTGTATTTAAGTTTGAACAATTATATAGAAAAACATGCTATTATTTACAACAGTAAATAGTATATAGATTGTGAAAATGTATATTTATGAAGAATTTAATGAATCTAATATTGTACTCCCTCTGTTCACCGCTATAAGATTTTCTAACTCTTTTTCTAAATCAAATGTATGTATGTATAGACATATTTTAGTGCGTTTGTTTACTCATTTCAATGTGTATATTGTCCATATTGAACTACTCCTATCCAAAACATCTTATAATAGTGAACGGAGGGAGTACATGTTATATTGAATCTTAAATAAGTTTGACTTAGGAAAAAACAATAGAACTTCAAATAATTTGAAACAGGTGAAGTACTCAAAGTTACCAAGCGTGCACTATTCCAACCAGTGATAACCCATAAGTATAGGGGATCGCAACAGCTTTCGAGGATAGGATATTCAACCCAAATTTATTGATTTGACACAAGGGGAGCCAAAGAATATTCTCAAGTATTAGCAGCTGAGTTGTCAATTCAACCACACCTGGAAACTTAGTATCTGCAGTAAAGTGTTTAGTAGCAAAGTAATATGATAGTGGTGGTAGCGGCAACAAAGGTAAAGACAGTAAAAGTAATGTTTTTGGTATTTTGTAGTGATTGTAACAGTACCAGCGGGAAAGTAAATAAGCGTGAACCAGTATATGGAAAACTCGTAGGCACCGGATCAGTGATGGATAATTATGCCGGCTGCGGTTCATCATGTAACAATCATAACATAGGGTGACACAGAACTAGCTCCAATTCATCAATGTAATGTAGGCATGTATTCCGTATATAGTCATACATGCTTATGGAAAAGAACTTGCATGGCATCTTTTGTCCTACCCTCCCGTGACAGCGGGGTCCTATCGGAAACTAAGGGATATTAAGGCCTCCTTTTAATAGAGAACCGGAACAAAGCATTAGCACATAGTGAATACATGAACTCCTCAACTATGGTCATCACCGGGAGTGGTCCCGATTATTGTCACTTCGGGGTTGCTGGATCATAACACAGAGTAGGTGACTATAGACTTGCAAGATAGGATCAAGAACTCACATATATTCATGAAAACATAATAGGTTCAGATCTGAAATCATGACACTCGGGCCCTAGTGACAAGCATTAAGTATAGCAAAGTCATAGCAACATCAATCTCAAAACATAGTGGATACTAGGGATCAAACCCTAACAAAACTAACTCAATTACATGATAAATCTCATCCAACCCATCACCGTCCAGCAAGCCTACGATGGAATTACTCACGCATGGCGGTGAGCATCATGAAATTGGTGATGGAGGATGGTTGATGATGACGACGGCGACGAATCCCCCTCTCCGGAGCCCCGAACGGACTCCAGATCAGCCCTCCCGAGAGGTTTTAGGGCTTGGCGGCGGCTCCGTATCGTAAAACGCGATGATTTCTTCTCTCTGATTTTTTTCTCTCCGAAAGCAAATATATAGAGTTGGAGTTGGCGCCGGAGGGCATCCAGGGGGCCCACGATGTAGGGGGCGCGCCCTCCACCTCATGGACAGGGTGTGGGCCCCCTGGTCTTCATCTTTGGCGAGGATTTTTTATTATTTTTTCTAAGATGTTCCGTGGAGTTTCAGGTCATTCCGAGAATATTTGTTTTCTGCACATAAAACAACACCATGGTAATTCTGCTGAAAACAACGTCAGTCCGGCTTAGTTCCATTCAAATCATACAAGTTAGAGTCCAAAACAAGGGCAAAAGTGTTTGGAAAAGTAGATACGACAGAGACGTATCAACTCCCCCAAGCTTAAACCCTTGCTTGTCCTCAAGCAATTCAGTTGACAAACTGAAAGAAAGAAAGAAAAACTTTTACAAACTCTGTTTGCTCTTGTTGTTGTAACTATATCAAGCCAGCATTCAAGTTTTCAGCATAGATCATAACTAACCACATTTGCAATAATTCTCAGGTCTCATAATTACTCATATCAATAGCATAATCAACTAGCAAGTCATAATAATAAATCTTAGATGACAACACTTTCTCAAAACAATCATAATATGATATAACAAGATGGTATCTCGCTAGCCCTTTCTGGGACCGCAAAACATAAATGCAGAGCACCTTTAAAGATCAAGGACTGACTAGACATTGTAATTCATGGTAAAAGAGATCCAATCATAGTCACACCCAATATAAATTAATAGTGATGAATGCAAATGACAGCTGTGCTCTCCAGCTAGTGCTTTTTAATAAGAGGGTGATGAGTCAACATAAAAGTAAATGGATAGACCCTTCGCAGAGGGAAGCAGAGATTTGTAGAGATGCCAGAGCTCGGTTTTGAAATAGAGATAAATTGCATTTTGAGCGGTATACTTTCATTGTCAACGTAGCAACTAAGAGATGGCGATATCTTCCATGCTAAACACATTATAGGCGGTTCCCAAACAGAATGGTAAAGTTTATACTCCCCTCCACCAACAAGCATCAATCCATGACTTGCTCGAAACAACGAGTGTCTCCAACATACATCAAGTCCCAGGGGGAGTTTTGTTTGCAATTAATTTTGATTTAGTTTGCATAAAGCATGGGACTGGGCATCCCAGTGACCAGCCATTTTCTCGTGAGTGAGGAGCGGAGTCCACTCATCTTGAGAATAACCCGCCTAACACGGAAGATAAGGACAGCCTTGGTTGATACATGAGCTATTCGAGCATACAAAACAAAATGTTTATTTGAAGGTTTAGAGTTTGGCACATACAAATTTACTTGGAACGGCAGGTAGATACCGCATATCGGAAGGTATGGTGGACTCATCTGGAATAACTTTGGGGTTTAAGGGATTGGATGCACAAGCAGTATTCCCGCTTAGTACAAGTGAAGGCTAGCAAAAGACTGGGAAGCGACCAACTAGAGAGCGACAACAGCCATGTACATGCATTAAAATTAATAAACATTGGATGCAAGCATGAGTAGGATATAATCCATCATGAACATAAATATCGTGAAGGCTATGTTGATTTGTTTCAACTACATGCGTGAACATGTGCCAAGTCAAGTCACTTAAATCATTCAAAGGAGGATACCATCCCATCATACCACATCATAATCATCTCAATAGCATGTTGGCACACAAGATAAACCATTATAACTCATAGCTAATCAAGCATGGCACAAGCAACTACGATCTCTAATTGTCATTGCAAACATGTTTATTCATAATAAGCTGAATCAAGAACAAGGGGTTCATCATATTTACAAAAACAAAAGAGGTCGAGTTCATACCAGCTTTTCTCATCTCAGTCAGTCCATCATATATCATCATAATTGCCTTTCACTTGCACGACCGAACGATGTGAATAATAATAAGAGTGTACGTGCATTGAACTAAGCTGGAATCTGCGAGCATTCAATAAACAGGAGAAGACAAGGCAATATGGGCTCTGGGTTAAATCAACAATAATGCATATAAGAGCCGCTTCAACAATTTAATTATGGTCTTCTCCTACTGACCCCCAAAGAAAAGAGAAGAAATAAAATTATTTACACGGGAAAGCTCCCAACAAGCAAAAGAAGAACGGGAAATATTTTTTGGGTTTTCTTTTTAATTATTACTACTACTACAGTAGAAAAGTAAACTACAACTTTTTTTGGTTTTCTTAAGGTTTAACAAACACACAAGAAGAAAGCAGGAAAAAGAAAATAAACTAGCATGGATATTACAGTGAAAGAGTATGAGCACCGACATCTAGTAATGAGTGTGTGTGAGCATAAATGTAATGTCGGTGAGAAATACATACTCCCCCAAGCTTAGGCTTTTGGCCTAAGTTGGTCTATTGCCAAGGATAGCCTGGCGGATACCCATAGGTGTAGCTGGGGTCGTACTGCAACGAAGAATAGTTGGGATCATACTGTGATGAAGAAGAAGACTCTGACTGCCACTGGCTGACAGTCATCTCTGGATCCCAAGAATAAACATATTGTCGTGGAGGCTCATCTTGTGGTTCCTGTTCTGGGGCTGGTGCAGGATTCTTGTAAGCTTGGACGATAGCCCACGTAACAAGGTAGGGTCCTACAAAATTAAACAAAGAAGGAGCAGGCAATGTAATAGTTTCAGGATAATGTTTATCAAATTATAACTTATATTTGAGCTCTCCATTCCTGTCCTTAACAAGAAAATCATGAGCTATCATGCTCTTATAGTCTAGATAAGCATTAGGCAGCAATTTTTCTTCTTTCTCATAATGCCTAATAGCTATGTTAAAGTGTGCAGCAAGGCGAGAAGCATAAATGCCTCCAAAGATGGGGCCTTTAGTACGGTTCAGACTCAACCGCCTAGCAATAATTCCGCTCATACTGATAGTGTTGTCGCGGTATAAACCATGGAACAGAATAATAATATCAGGAACACTAAGGTTCCCACAGTTCCCACGACCAATCAAGTATCGACTAGCAAATAAAGCAAAATAGCGTAACATAGGAAAATGTATGCTAGTGATTCTGGCATCAGAAACCTTCCTGGTTTCTCCCATAGAGATAAGGTTAATAAATGGTTCCAACTCTTTACGAGGTGGTTCCTCTAAGATACCATCAGGAGGTATGTTGCCGACTGCGCAAAATTCAGACAATGGCATTTTCTTCACAACGTCATATAAATGAAACTCTACTGAAGGAGGTGACTCTTTAGGGAAAAAGTAGAAGTTTTGCACAAAAGTATTTGTGAGCAAGAGATACTGTGGACGTTGGTCGCGGACGAAGTCGATGAGGCCAGCATTCTTAATCAATGAATAGAAATCCTCATAAATCCCGGCATCTCTCAAGAAATTATCAGAAGGCCATTCACACGGCCGGATTTCTGCGGCATGAGGCAAATTATATTTGGGCCTCTGAGCTTCTTCATTTTGTTTATCCTTTGAGCTTCGGCTCGATGAGCCCCTCAAAAGTCTCCTCATCATCTTTCTGAAATAATCTGAAATTTTTAGTAATTTCAAACAAAAGTGAACCAACTTCAACAAAACTGATAGCAACTACTCCTACAAGTGCCTAGAGCATAAATCAAGCATTAGAACTACTTGGAACCATATAAATTTGACATGCAAGCTCAAGAACATGGTCACCTATGTAGCACAAATTTGCAAAGAATAAAACACTAGAACAAAAACTAATTGGACCAATGGAGGAGTCACATACCAAGGAACAATCTCCCCAAGCAGTTTTGCGAGAGGTGCTTTGAGCAAGGAGATCGAAAATCACAGCAAAAGTGGCTGGAACTCGTGCTTGAGTTGGTTTTTCGGGTTTGTGTGAGGCAGAGGAAGAAGATGGGTGCTGGGATAAGTGGAGGAGGGCCACCGTGGGCCCACGAGGTAGGGGGGCGCGCCCACCACCCTCGTGGCCAGGTGGCAGCTCCTCCCGCGGTAATTTTTGCACAGTAAATCCTCAAATATTCCCGAAAAAATCATATTAAATTGGCATGGCTTTCTGAGGACTTTTATTTTCGGGATATTTTTATATTGCACGGATAAGTCAGGAAACAGAGAAAAATACTATTTTTACTTTATTTCTACTAAATTACAGAAAATATAAAGAGGGTACAGAAGTTTGTGCTTCTAGTTTCATCCATCTCATGCTTATCAAAAAGAATCCACTAACAAGGTTGATCAAGTCTTGTTAACAAACTCATTCCGATAATCATGAAACCGGAGAAATTTCGAATAACACTAAGTTACCTCAACGGGGATATGCACATCCCCTATAATAAGTATATCATATTTCTTCTTGACAGTAGGAAGAGGGAATTCAAAACCTCCAAATATAATCGATGGAATTTTTCCAATAGAGTTGATACTATGAACTTGAGGTTGTTTCCTCGGAAAGTGTACCGTATGCTCATTACCATTAACATGAAAAGTGACATTGCCTTTGTTGCAATCAATTACAGCCCCTGCAGTATTAAGAAAAGGTCTTCCAAGAATAATAGACATACTATCATCTTCAGGAATATCAAGAATAACAAAGTCCGTTAAAATAGTAACGTTTGCAACCACAACGGGCACGTCCTCACAAATACCGACAGGTATAACAGTTGATTTATCAGCCATTTGCAAAGATATTTCAGTAGGTGTCAGCTTATTCAAGTCAAGTCTACGATATAAAGAGAGAGGCATAACACTAACACCGGCTCCAAGATCACATAAAGCAGTTTTAATATAATTTCTTTTAATGGAGCAAGGTATAGTAGGTACTCCGGGATCTCCAAGTTTCTTTGGTATTCCACCCTTAAAAGTATAATTAGCAAGCATGGTGGAAATTTCAGCTTCTGGTATTTTTCTTTTATTAGTAATGATATCCTTCTTATATTTAGCATAAGGATTTGTTTTGAGCACATCAGTCAATCACATACGTAAAAAGATAGGCCTAATCATTTCAGCAAAGCGCTCAAAATCCTCATCATCCTTCTTCTTGGATGGTTTCAGAGGAAAAGGCATGGGTTTCTGAACCCAAGGTTCTCTTTCTTTCCCATGTTTCCTAGCAACAAAGTCTCTTTTATCATAACGTTGATTCTTTGATCGTGGGTTATCAAGATCAACAACAGGTTCAATTTTTACATTATTATCATTACTAGGTTGAGCATCATCATGAACATCATCATTAATATTTTTACTAGGTTCATGTTCATTACCAGATTGTGTTTCAGCATCAGACATAGAAATATCATTTGGATTATCAGGTGGTTCAGCAATAGGTTCACTAGAAGTTTGCACACTTCTATCATTTTTCTTTTTCTTCTTTTTAGAAGAACTAGAAACATCAATATTATTTCTTTGAGAATCTTGCTCGATTCTCTTAGGGTGGCCTTCAGGATACAAAGGTTCCTGAGTCATTCTACCAGTTCTAGTAGCCACTCTAACAGCATAATCATTTTTCTTACTATTCATTTCATCAAGCACTTCTTTTTGAGCCTTAAGTACTTGTTCTACTTGAGTGGTAACCATAGAAGCATGTTTGCTAACAAGTTTAAGTTCACCTCTAATATTAGCCATATAATCACCCAAGTATTTAATTATATCGGAATCATATTTCAATTGTCTACCAAAATAAGTATTGAAATTTTCTTGTTTGACAATAAAATTATCAAACTCATCAAAGCATTGCCTAGCAGACTTATAGTGAGGGATATCACCTTCATCAAATCTATAGAGAGAATTTACCTTTACTACCTGTGTCGGGATATCGGGAGGTTCCTCAATGAATAAAGGATTAAGATCATATACTTCGTCAACAGGCGGTATATTAAGACCATGTATTTCTTCAATAGGAGGTAAATTCTTAACATCTTCAGCTTTAATACCTTTTTCTTTCATAGATTTCTTTGCCTCTTGCATATCTTCGGGACTGAGAAATAGAACACCTCTCTTCTTCGGAGTTGGTTTAGGAATAGGATCATTAATTGGAGCGGGAGCTGGCTTAGGAGGTGCCCAATTATTTTCATTTGTCAACATATTATTCAATATAATTTCAGCTTCATCCGGTGTTCTTTCCCTGAAAAGAGAACTAGCACAACTATCCAGGTAATCTCTGGAAGCATCGGTTAGTCCATTATAAAAGATATCAAGTATTTCAGGTTTCTTAAGAGGATGATCAGGCAAAGCATTAAGTAACTTGAGAAGCCTCCCCCAAGCTTGTGGGAGACTCTCTTCTTTAATTTGCACGAAATTGTATATTTCCCTCAAAGCGGCTTGTTTCTTATGAGCAGGGAAATATTTAGCAGAGAAGTAATAAATCATATCCTGGGGACTACGCACACAACCAGGATCAAGGGAATTAAACCATATCTTAGCATCACCCTTTAATGAGAACGGAAATATTTTGAGTAAATAGAGGTAACGTGATCTCTCATTATTAGTGAACAGGGCAGCTATGTCATTTAACTTAGTAAGATGTGCCACAACAGTTTTAGATTTATAGCCATAAAACAGATTAGATTCAACCAAAGTAATTATATCAGGATCAACATAGAATTCATAATCTTTATCAGGAACACATATAGGTGAAGTAGCAAAAGCAGGATCGGGTTTCATTTTATCTCTAAGTGATTCTTTGTTCCATTTAATTAATAACCTTTTAAGCTCATATCTATCTTTGCAGGCTAAAATAGCTAAAGAAGAATCTTTATCAAAAAGATAACCTTCAGGAATAACACGCATATTTTCATCATCACTATCATCATCGTATTCAGTTTCATCAATTTCTCTTTCTCTAGCCCTAGCAATTCGTTCTTCAGGAAATTCACTAAGGGGCACAGTAGTATCAGGCATAGAAGCAATTTCATGATAAGTATCATGCATAGTAGAAGTGACATCATCAATAACATGCGACATATCGGAACGAATAGCAGAAGCAGGTGTAGGTGTCGCTAACTTACTCATAACAGAAGGAGAATCAAGTGCAGAGCTAGATGGCAGTTCCTTACCTCCCCTCGTAGTTGAGGGATAGATCTTGGTTTTTGGATCTCTCAAGTTCTTCATAGTGTCCAGCAGATATAAATCCCAAGTGAGTCAAAGAATAGAGCTATGCTCCCCGGCAACGGCGCCAAAAAAGGTCTTGATAACCCACAAGTATAGGGGATCGCAACAGCTTTCGAGGGTAGAGTATTCAACCCAAATTTATTGATTCGACACAAGGAGCCAAAGAATATTCTCAAGTATTAGCAGCTGAGTTGTCAATTCAACCACACCTGGAAACTTAGTATCTGCAGCAAAGTGTTTAGTAGCAAAGTAATATGATAGTGGTATTAGCGGCAACAAAAGTAAAGACGACAAAAGTAATATTTTTGGTATTTTGTAGTGATTGTAATAGTAAAAGCGGGAAAGTAAATAAGCGTAAACCAGTATATGGAAAACTCATAGGCACCGGATCAGTGATGGATAATTATGCCGGATGCGGTTCATCATGTAACAGTCATAACATAGGGTGACACAGAACTAGCTCCAGTTCATCAATGTAATGTAGGCATGTATTCCGTATATAGTCATACGTGCTTATGGAAAAGAACTTGCATGACATCTTTTGTCCTACCCTCCCGTGGCAGCGGGGTCCTATCGGAAACTAAGGGATATTAAGGCCTCCTTTTAATAGAGAACCGGAACAAAGCATTAGCACATAATGAATACATGAACTCCTCAAACTATGGTCATCACCGGGAGTGGTCCTGATTATTGTCACTTTGGGGTTGCCGGATCATAACACATAGTAGGTGACTGTAGACTTGCAAGATAGGATCAAGAACTCACATATATTCAGGAAAACATAATAGGTTCAGATCTGAAATCATGGCACTCGGGCCCTAGTGACAAGCATTAAGCATAGCAAAGTCATAGCAACATCAATCTCAGAACATAGTAGATACTAGGGATCAAACCCTAACAAAACTAACTCGATTACATGATAAATCTCATCCAACCCATCACCGTCCAGCTAGCCTATGATGGAATTACTCACGCACGGCGGTGAGCATCATGAAATTGGTGATGGAGGATGGTTGATGATGACGACGGTGATGAATCCCCCTCTCCGGAGCCCCGAACGGACTCTAGATCAGCCCTCCCGAGAGGTTTTAGGGCTTGGCGGCGGCTCCATATTGTAAAACGCGATGATTTCTTCTCTCTGATTTTTTTCTCTCCGAAAGCAAATATATAGAGTTGGAGTTGGCGTCGGAGGGTTTCCAGGGGGCCCACGAGGTAGGGGGCGCGCCCTAGGGGGTGGCGCCCCCACCCTTGTGGAAAGGGTGTGGGCCCCCTGGTCTTCATATTTGGTGAGGATTTTTTATTATTTTTTCTAAGGTATTCTATGGAGTCTCAGGACTTTCCGAGAATATTTGCTTTCTGCACATAAAACAATACCAAGGTAATTCTGCTGAAAACAGCGTCAGTCCAGGTTAGTTCCATTCAAATCATACAAGTTAGAGTCCAAAACAAGGGCAAAAAGTGTTTGGAAAAGTGTTGGAAATATGCCCTAGAGGCAATAATAAAAGCATTATTATTATATTTCCTTGTTCATGATAATTGTCTTTATTCATGCTATAATTGTGTTATCCGGAAATCGTAATACATGTGTGAATAATAGACACCAACATGTCCCTAGTAAGCCTCTAGTTGACTAGCTCGTTGATCAACAGATAGTCATGGTTTCCTGACTATGGAGATTGGATGTCATTGATAACGAGATCACATCATTAGGAGAATGATGTGATGGACAAGACCCAATCCTAAACATAGCATAAGATCGTATAGTTCGTTTGCTAGAGTTTTTCCAATGTCAAGTATCCTTTCCTTAGACCATGAGATCGTGTAACTCCCGGATACCGTAGGAGTGCTTTGGGTGTACCAAACGTCACAATGTAACTGGGTGACTATAAAGGTATACTACGGGTATCTCCGAAAGTGTCTGTTGGGTTGACACGGATCAAGACTGGGATTTGTCACTCCGTATGACGGAGAGGTATCACTGGGCCCACTCGGTAATGCATCATCATTATGAGCTCAAAGTGACCAAGTGTCTGGTCACGGGATCATGCATTACGGTACGAGTAAAGTGACTTGCCGGTAACGAGATTGAATAAGGTATTGGGATACCGACGATCGAATCTCGGGCAAGTAACATACCGATTGACAAAGGGAATTGTATACGGGGTTGCTTGAATCCTCGACATCGTGGTTCATCCGATGAGATCATCGAGGAGCATGTGGGAGCCAACATGGGTATCCAGATCCCGCTGTTGGTTATTGACCGGAGAGCAATCTCGGTCATGTCTACATGTCTCCCGAACCCGTAGGGTCTACACACTTAAGGTTCGGTGACGCTAGGGTTGTAGGGATATGTATATGCAGTAACCCAAATGTTGTTTGGAGTCCCGGATGAGATCCCGGATGTCATGAGGAGTTCCGGAATGGTCCGGAGGTAAAGAATTATATATAGGAAGTGCTATTTCGGCCATCGGGACAAGTTTCGGGGTCACCGGTATTGTACCGGGACCACCGGAAGGGTCCCGGGGGTCCACCGGGTGGGGCCACCTATCCCGGAGGGCCCCATGGGCTGAAGTGGGAAGGGATCCAGCCCAAAGTGGGTTGGGGCGCCACTTCCCCTAGGGCCCATGCGCCTAGGGTGGGGGAAACCCTAAAGGGGGGCGCCCCCTTGCTTGGGGGGCAAGCCCCCCACCCCTTGGCCGCTGCCCCCCTAGGAGATTGCATCTCCTAGGGCCGGCGCCCCCCCTAGGCCCCCCTATATATAGTGGGGGGGATGGAGGACCTCTTACCTTTGCCTTTGGTGCCTCCCTCTCCCTCTCCAACACCTCCTCCTCCATAGAGCTTGGCGAAGCCCTGCCGGAGTACTGCAGCTCCATCACCACCACGCCGTCATGCTGCTGCTGGAGCCATCTTCCTCAACCTCTCCTCCCCCTTGCTGGATCAAGAAGAAGGAGACGTCACGCTGACCGTACGTGTGTTGAACGCGGAGGTGCCGTCCGTTCGGCGCTAGGATCTCCGGTGATTTGGATCACGTCGAGTACGACTCCCTCATCCCCGTTCTTTGAACGCTTCCGCTCGCGATCTACAAAGGTATGTAGATGCATCCGATCACTCGTTGCTAGATGAACTCATAGATGGATCTTGGTGAAACCGTAGGAAAATTTTTGTTTTCTGCAACGTTCCCCAACAGTGGCATCATGAGCCAGGTTTATGCGTAGTTCTCTTTGCACAAGTAGAACACAATTTGTTGTGGGCGTAGATGTTGTCAACTTTCTTGCCGCTACTAGTCTTATCTTGCTTCAGCGGTATTGTGGGATGAAGCGGCCCGGACCAACCTTACACGTACGCTTACCTGAGACCGGTTCCACCGACTAACATGCACTAGTTGCATAAGGTGGCTGGCGGGTGTTTGTCTCTCCCACTTTAGTTGGAGCGGATTCGATGAAAAGGGTCCTTATGAAGGGTAAGTAGAAGTTGACAAATCACGTTGTGGCTTTCACGTAGGTAAGAAAACGTTCTTGCTAGAACCCTATTGCAGCCATGTAAAACTTGCAACAACAATTAGAGGACGTCTAACTTGTTTTTGCAGCAAGTGTTCTGTGATGTGATATGGCCAAAGTTGTGATGAATGATGAATGATATATATGTGATCTATGAGATCATGTTCTTGTAATAGGAATCACGACTTGCATGTCGATGAGTATGACAACCGACAGGAGCCATAGGAGTTGTCTTTATTTTTTGTATGACCTGCGTGTCATTGAGAAATGCCATGTAAATTACTTTACTTTATTGCTAAGCGTGTTAGCCATAGTAGTAGAAGTAATAGTTGGCGAGCAACTTCATGGAGACACGATGATGGAGATCATGGTGTCATGCCGGTGACAAGATGATCATGGAGCCCCAAGATGGAGATCAAAGGAGCTATGTGATATTGGCC
Organism: Triticum monococcum; assembly: GCA_034509565.1. Classification (NCBI taxonomy): domain Eukaryota; kingdom Viridiplantae; phylum Streptophyta; class Magnoliopsida; order Poales; family Poaceae; genus Triticum; species Triticum monococcum. The sequence goes on along the minus strand of CM067844.1, from coordinate 576,941,053 downwards.
ATATCATGTCACTATTATTATTTGATTGCATGTGATGTTTATCATGTTTTGTACATCTTGTTTACTTAGAACAACGGTAGTAAATAAGATGATCCCTCATAATAATTTCAAGAAAGTGTTCCCCCTAACTGTGCACCGTTGTGACAGTTCGTTGTTTCGAAGCACCACGTGATGATCGGGTGTGATAGATTCCAACGTTCACATACAACGGGTGTAAGACAGATTTACACATGCAAACACTTAGGTTGACTTGACGAGCCTAGCATGTACAGACATGGCCTCGGAACACAGAAGACCGAAAGGTCGAGCATGAGTCATATAGAAGATACGATCAACATGAAGATGTTCACCGACGTTGACTAGTTCGTCTCACGTGATGATCGGACACGGCCTAGCTAACTCGGATCATGTTATACTTAGATGACTGGAGGGATGTCTATCTGAGTGGGAGTTCATTGAATAATTTGATTAGATGAACTTAATTATCATGAACTTAGTCTAAAATCTTTACAATATGTCTTGTAGATCAAATGGCCAACGTTGTCCTCAACTTCAACGCGTTCCTAGAGAAAACCAAGCTGAAAGACGATGGCAGCAACTATATGGACTGGGTCCGGAACCTGAGGATCATCCTCATAGCTGCCAAGAAAGATTATGTCCTACAAGCACCGCTAGGTGACGCACCCGTCCCACAGAACCAAGACGTTATGAATGCTTGGCAGACACGTGCTGATGATTACTCCCTCGTTCAGTGCGGCATGCTTTACAGCTTAGAACCAGGGCTCCAAAAGCGTTTTGAGCGACACGGAGCATATGAGATGTTGAAGAGCTGAAAATGGTTTTCCAAGCTCATGCCCGGGTCGAGAGATATGAAGTCTCCGACAAGTTTTTCAGCTGTAAGATGGAGGAAAATAGTTCTGTCAGTGAGCACATACTCACAATGTCTGGGTTACATAACCGCTTGACTCAGCTAGGAGTTAATCTCCCGGATGACGCAGTCATTGACAGAATCCTTCAGTCGCTTCCACCAAGCTACAAGAGCTTTGTGATGAACTTCAATATGTAGGGGATGGAAAAGACCATTCCTGAATTATTTGCAATGCTGAAATCAGCAGAGGTAGAAGTCAAAAAGGAACATCAAGTGTTGATGGTGAATAAAACCACCAAGTTCAAGAAAGGCAAGGGTAAGAAGAACTTCAAGAAGGATGACAAGGGAGTTGCCGCGCCCGGTAAGCAAGCTACTGGGAAGAAGCCAAAGAATGGACCCAAGCCTGAGACTGAGTGCTTTTATTGCAAGGGAAGTGGTCACTGGAAGCGGAACTGCCCCAAATACTTAGCGGACAAGAAGGCCGGCAAAACAAAAGGTATATGTGATATACATGTAATTGATGTGTACCTTACCAATACTCGTAGTAGCTCCTGGGTATTTGATACCTGTGCAGTTGCTCACATTTGTAACTCAAAGTGGGAGCTGCGGAATAAGCGGAGACTGGCGAAGGACGAGGTGACGATGCGCGTCGGGAATGGTTCCAAGGTCGATGTGATCGCCGTCGGCACGCTACCTCTACATTTACCTACGGGATTAGTTTTAAACCTCAGTAATTGTTATTTAGTGCCAGCTTTGAGCATGAACATTGTATCGGGATCTCGTTTAATTCGAGATGGCTACTCATTTAAATCCGAGAATAATGGTTGTTCTATTTATATGAGAGATATGTTTTATGGTCATGCTCCGATGGTGAATGGTTTATTCTTAATGAATCTCGAGCGTAATGCTACACATGTTCATAGTGTGAATACCAAAAGATGCAAGGTTGATAATGATAGTCCCACATACTTGTGGCACTGCCGCCTTGGTCACATAGGTGTCAAACGCATGAAGAAGCTCCATGCAAATGGACTTTTAGAGTCTCTTGATTATGAATCATTTGACACGTGCGAACCATGCCTCATGGGTAAAATGACCAAGACTCCGTTCTCAGGAACAATGGAGCGAGCAACCAACTTATTGGAAATCATACATACTGATGTGTGCGGTCCAATGAGCGTTGAGGCTCGCGGTGGCTATCGTTATGTTCTCACCCTCACTGATGACTTGAGTAGATATGGGTATGTCTACTTAATGAAACACAAGTCTGAAACCTTTGAAAAGTTCAAGGAATTTCAGAGTGAGGTTGAGAATCAACGTGACAGAAAAATCAAGGTTTTGCGATCAGATCGTGGAGGAGAATACTTGAGTCACGAATTTGGCACACACTTAAGAAAATGTGGAATAGTTTCACAACTCACGCCGCCTGGAACACCTCAGCATAATGGTGTGTCCGAACGTCGTAATCGCACTCTATTAGATATGGTGCGATCTATGATGTCTCTTACTGATTTACCGCTATCTTTTTGGGGCTATGCTTTAGAGACTGCCGCATTCACTTTAAATAGGGCTCCGTCGAAATCTGTTGAGACGACACCGTATGAATTATGGTTTGGGAAGAAACCTAAGCTGTCGTTTCTAAAAGTTTGGGGATGCGATGCTTATGTCAAGAAACTTCAACCAGAAAAGCTCGAACCCAAGTCGGAAAAATGCGTCTTCATAGGATACCCTAAAGAAACTATTGGGTATACCTTCTACCTCAGATCCGAAGGCAAGATCTTTGTTGCCAAGAATGGATCCTTTCTAGAGAAAGAGTTTCTCTCGAAAGAAGTAAGTGGGAGGAAAGTAGAACTTGATGAAGTATTACCTCTTGAACCGGAAAATGGCGCAACTCGAGAAAATGTTCCTGAGGTGCCTGCACCGACTAGAGAGGAAGTTAATGATGATGATCATGAAACTTTAGATCAAGTTGCTGCTGAACTTCGTAGGTCCACAAGGACACGTTCTGCACCAGAGTGGTACGACAACCCTGTCTTGGAAATCATGTTGTTAGACAACGGTGAACCTTCGAACTATGAAGAAGCGATGGCGGGCCCGGATTCTGACAAATGGCTAGAAGCCATGAAATCCGAGATAGGATCCATGTATGAAAACGAAGTATGGACTTTGACTGACTTGCCTATTGAGCGGTGAGCCATAGAAAATAAATGGATCTTTAAGAAGAAGACAGACGCGGATGGTAATGTGACCATCTATAAAGCTCGGCTTGTCGCTAAGGGTTATCGACAAGTTCAAGGGGTTGACTACGATGAGACTTTCTCACCCGTAGCGAAGCTGAAGTCCGTCCGAATCATGTTAGCAATTGTCGCATTCTATGATTATGAGATATGGCAAATGGACGTCAAAACGGCATTCCTTAATGGTTTCCTTAAGGAAGAATTGTATATGATGCAGCCGGAAGGTTTTGTCGATCCTAAGAATGCTGACAAGGTGTGTAAGCTCCAACGCTCGATTTATGGGCTGGTGCAAGCATCTCGGAGTTGGAGCATTCGCTTTGATGAGATGATCAAAGCGTTTGGGTTTACGCAGACTTATGGAGAAGCCTGCGTTTACAAGAAAGTGAGTGGGAGCTCTATAGCATTTCTCATATTATATGTAGATGACATACTTTTGATGGGAAATGATATAGAACTCTTGGACAACATTAAGGCCTACTTGAATAAGAGTTTTTCAATGAAGGACCTTGGAGAAGCTGCATATATATTAGGCATCAAGATCTATAGAGATAGATCAAGACGCCTCATAGGTCTTTCACAAAGCACATACCTTGATAAGATATTGAAGAAATTCAATATGGATCAGTCTAAGAAGGGGTTATTGCCTGTGTTACAAGGTGTGAAATTGAGCTCAGCTCAATGTCCGACCACGACAGAAGATATAGAAGAGATGAGTGTCATCCCCTATGCCTCAGCCATAGGTTCTATTATGTATGCCATGCTGTGTACCAGACCTGATGTAAACCTTGCCGTAAGTTTGGTAGGAAGGTACCAAAGTAATCCCGGCAAGGAACACTGAACATCGGTCAAGAATATCCTGAAGTACCTGAAAGGACTAAGGAAATGTTTCTCGTTTATGGAGGTGACGAAGAGCTCATCGTAAAGGGTTACGTTGACGCTAGCTTGGACACAGATCTGGATGACTCTAAGTCACAAACCGGATACATTTATATTTTGAATGGTGGGGCAGTAAGATGGTGTAGTTGCAAGCAGAGCGTCGTGGCGGGATGTACATGTGAAGCGGAGTACATGGCAGCCTCGGAGGCAGCGCACGAAGCAATTTGGGTGAAGGAGTTCATCACCGACCTAGGAGTCATACCCAATGCGTCGGGGCCAATCAAACTCTTCTGTGACAACACTGGAGCTATTGCACTTGCCAAGGAGCCCAGGTTTCACAAGAAGACCAGGCACATCAAGCGTCGCTTTAGCTCCATTCGTGAAAATGTTCAAGATGGAGACATAGATATTTGTAAAGTACATACGGACCTGAATGTAGCAGATCCGTTGACTAAACCTCTCCCTAGAGCAAAACATGATCAACACCAGAATTCCATGGGTGTTCGATTCATCACAATGTAACTAGATTATTGACTCCAGTGCAAGTGGGAGACTGTTGGAAATATGCCCTAGAGGCAATAATAAAAGCATTATTATTATATTTCCTTGTTCATGATAATTGTCTTTATTCATGCTATAATTGTGTTATCCGGAAATCGTAATACATGTGTGAATAATAGACACCAACATGTCCCTAGTAAGCCTCTAGTTGACTAGCTCGTTGATCAACAGATAGTCATGGTTTCCTGACTATGGACATTGGATGTCATTGATAACGAGATCACATCATTAGGAGAATGATGTGATGGACAAGACCCAATCCTAAACATAGCATAAGATCTTATAGTTCGTTTGCTAGAGTTTTTCCAATGTCAAGTATCCTTTCCTTAGACCATGAGATCGTGTAACTCCCGGATACCATAGGAGTGCTTTGGGTGTACCAATTCACAACGTAACTGGGTGACTATAAAGGTATACTATGGGTATCTCCGAAAGTGTCTGTTGGGTTGACACGGATCAAGACTGGGATTTGTCACTCCGTATGACGGAGAGGTATCACTGGGCCCACTCGGTAATGCATCATCATTATGAGCTCAAAGTGACCAAGTGTCTGGTCACGAGATCATGCATTACGGTACGAGTAAAGTGACTTGCCGGTAACGAGATTGAACAAGGTATTGGGATACCGACGATTGAATCTCGGGCAAGTAACATACCGATTGACAAAGGGAATTGTATACGGGGTTGCTTGAATCCTCGACATCGTGGTTCATCCGATGAGATCATCGAGGAGCATGTGGGAGCCAACATGGGTATCCATATCCCGCTATTGGTTATTGACCGGAGAGCAATCTCGGTCATGTCTACATGTCTCCCGAACCCGTAGGGTCTACACACTTAAGGTTCGGTGACGCTAGGGTTGTAGGGATATGTATATGCAGTAACCCGAATGTTGTTCGGAGTCCTGGATGAGATACCGGACGCCATGAGGAGTTCCGGAATGGTCCGGAGGTAAAGAATTATATATAGGAAGTGCTATTTCGGCCATCGGGACAAGTTTCGGGGTCACCGGTATTGTACCGGGACCACCGGAAGGGTCCCGGGGGTCCACCAGGTGGGGCCACCTATCCCGGAGGGCCGCATGGGTGGAAGTGGGAAGGGATCCAGCCCAAAGTGGGCTGGGGCACCACTTCCCCTAGGGCCCATGCGCCTAGGGTGGGGGAAACCCTAAAGGGGGGCGCCCCCTTGCTTGGGGGGCAAGCCCCCCACCCCTTGGCCGCCGCCCCCCTAGGAGATTGCATCTCCTAGGCCCCCCCTAGGCCCCCCTATATGTAGTGGGGGGGGATGGAGGACCTCTTACTGTAACGCCCCAGATATAACTTTCCCAATTTGTATTTCAACTCTTGCCGTTTCTGGCGTTAAGTTATATTTATTTCTCGGGTTCGGGTCGTTGTCTCCGTGTGTTGTTTTCGTTTTCATGCATCTCATATCATGTCATCACGTCCATTGCATTTGCATACGTGTTCATCTCATGCATTCGAGCATTTTCCCCATTGTCCGTTTTGCATTCCGGCGCTTCGTTCTCCTCCGGTGGTCAATTCTAGCTTTCTTTCGTGTGTGGGGATTAAACATTTCCGGATTGGACCGAGACTTGTCATGCGGCCTCGGTTTACTACCGGTAGACTGCCTGTCAAGTTTCGTACCATTTGGACTTTGTTTGATACTCCAACGGTTAACCGAGGGACCGAAAAGGCCTCGTGTGTGTTGCAGCCCAACACCCCTCCTTTTTGGCCCAAAACCCACCAAACTCTGCTCCATGTCCTAGAGCGTTCGATCACGATCACGTGGCCGAAATCCGCACCTCATTTGGACTCTCCTAGCTCCACTTATGCCTATAAATAGCCCCCCGTTTTCGGATCTCGGATCTCTCCCCGTCCAACCCTAAAAAAAACAGATCCCGCCGCCGCCGGACGTGTCCGCCCCCGGCCGGACAGCGTCCGCCGTCGCGCCCAACCAACCGGATCATGCCACGTGGCCCGCCGGGTCTCCCCCGCCGCCGGCCCGTTTGGCCCGGGGAGAGCCCCCGAGGCCCACGTCGCCCGCCGCCGCCCTCACCTGCCGCGCCGCCGCCCCGCTTCTTCTCCTCCAGGATGCCGGCCGCCGCTCCGCCGCCGACGCCGGCCGCCACCGCGGGCTTCCACGCCGCCGCCCGTGCCTCCACATCGCCGGCGCCGCCCCCCGTCCAAGCCGCCTCCTCCGGCGAACCGCACCACCGCCCCGGCCTCCTCTTCTTCCTCTCCGACACGGCAACCACGAACTCTGGTGAGAGCTCAAACTCCGTCCAGCTACAGTGAACTCCGGCGTGCATCGGGAAGCATGCGGATCTGGATCCAGATCTGAGATATTTTGAATCTCGGTTGACTTTCCCCCCTCCTAACCCTAATTTCCGAGCATACTTTGACCTGCCATATCTTTGCATCCATAGCTCCGTTTTGGACATATAGTATATCAAAATGTTCGGCTCGACGAGTACATCATTTCATTCCATTGCATCATTTTCATTTGAGTTCATCTTGATGCCCGAAATGCTGCTAGAAGGAGGCTTTGTGAGATAATTGTCAGATCTGCTAGTTCATCTTAGACTTTTGTTATTTTTGCCATGATTATTGTGTGCATGCTATGCCTGTGAGTCCTTCATATGATTTGTTAAGCATTTTGTCTTCTTTCCAGAGGTGCAACCCATGCATTTTTAGGATGTGTGTGGTGACTTGTGCAAGCTTGCAAAGTGAGGCACTTGGTAAATCTGTTTTCAGGGACTTAGTGGATTTCACTAAGTCTGGGATTATTTAGTTCATGATGCCATATGTTCAGCTTGTTTCCTAGTGATCTGTGCCTCTTTTGAGGATGATCAGTAAGAGAGTTTTGTTAATCATGTTATGCTCTATCCATCCATGTCTTTGTTTGCATATGTGGAGTACTCTAGCTTGAGTCAATCGAGCTCTACTTTTGCTTCGTTGTGAATCTGGGCAGATCGTCAACTTGTTTGCGATTTTGCCGATGTTATTGTAGTTGATACGTGCATGATATGCCATTGTTCTTGCCATGTCTAGCTTGAATTTTGTGCCTTCTTAATGGATATATGCTTGTCTTGCCATGACTTGCTCCGTAGTGAGTGCATCGAGCTCGTAAACATGCCTTCGTGAGTTATATTTCAGCATGTCTCAGTTTTCACTAAGTCTGAAAACTGATTGTGCGTGAGCTATGTTCGTGTGCTTGTTAGTATATTTTGTGATCCCTTTTGGCCCCAGGTCACTTTAGGACTTTTGATAAGCTTGTTGAGTAGTTCCATGCCATGTTCTTACTTGTCATAATCAGGTCATGTATCCTGTTGTTTTGCTGCTCCGAAGAGAGCTTCGTGATCTGAAATTCCAGACTAGTGTTAATTTCACTAAGTCTGAAATCTGTTTTGCATTTGCGTTTTTGCCATGCTTGTTTGAACCTCATAATGGATGAATTTGGCCGTGGCTCCGTGTTAGTGTTTTGTTAAGCATCTTGTGGGCATCCCTGCCATGTATTTTGTTGTCATGTTTGGTGACTGTAGCATGTTCATTTCGTTGCATTTAGATGCCTACTTGCTATAAATCGCAGACCTGTGTCATTCTTAAAACGCTTGCCATTTCCAAACCGTAACTCCGATTCCAATGATCTTTATATCGTTTTCAAGCGATTTCATCCCATCTATCCAGTGGCACACTTGGTTTTCCAAGTTGAGGCAAGGTTCATGCATTTCCAGTCACATCTTGCATTTTGCATCCCGCATCGCATCCCACATAGTATACCATCATTGCATCTTATTATTGGAGTTTGCACGTGGTTGATTGTATCCTTGTTGCTTGTTTGTGTTGTTTGGGTAGAGCCGGGAGACGAGTTCACTAATGAGAAGCCCGTTGAGTTTGCTTTTGAGGATCCAGTCAACTCTGACAACGTTGCAGGCAAGATGATCCTACCCTCGAAATCACTACTATCTTTGCTATGCTAGTCTGCTCGCTCTTTTGCTATGCCAATGCTACGATGCCTACCACTTGCTTGTCAGCCTCCCAAATTGCCATGTTCAACCTCTAACCCACCATTGTCCTAGCAAACCGTTGATTGGCTATGTTACCGCTTTGCTCAGCCCCTCTTATAGCGTTGTTAGTTGCAGGTGAAGATTGGAGCCGTTCCTTGTTGGAACATTTATTTACTTGTTGGGATATCATTATATTGCTATGTTATCTTAATGCATCTATATACTTGGTAAAGGGTGGAAGGCTCGGCCTCTCGCCTAGTGTTTTGTTCCACTCTTGCCGCCCTAGTTTCCGTCATATCGGTGTTATGTTCCCGGATTTTTGCGTCCCTTACGCGGTTGGGCTATAATGGGAACCCCTTGATAGTTCGCCTTGATTAAATTTTTTCCAGCAATGCCCAACATTGGTTTTACCATTTGCCACCTAGCCTCTTTTTCCCTTGGGTTTCCGGAGCCCGAGGGTCATCTTATTTTAACCCCCCCGGGCCAGTGCTCCTCTGAGTGTTGGTCCGACCGAGTAGACTGCGGGGCCACCTCGGGGCAACTTGAGGGTTGGTTTTACTCGTAGGATGTCTCATCTGAGTGTGCCCTGAGAACGAGATATGTGCAGCTCCTATCGGGATTTATCGGCACATTCGGGCGGTGTTGCTGGTCTGGTTTTAACCTGTCGAAATGTCTTGTTGTACCGGGATACCGAGTCTGATCGGTGTGTCTTGGGTGGAGGTCTATTCCTTCGTTGACCGTGAGAGCTTGTTATGGGCTAAGTTGGGACCCCCTGCAGGGATTGAACTTTCGAAAGCCGTGCCCGCGGTTATGGGCAGATGGGAATTTGTTAATGTCCGGTTGTAGATAACTTGAACCTAAATTAATTAAAATGAATCAACCGTGTGTGTTACCGTGATGGCCTCTTCTCGGCGGAGTCCGGGAAGCGGACACGGTGTTGGAGTTATGTTTGCGCAGGTTGCTCTCTAGTTTCTCGCTCGCGCCTTGCTCTCTCTTCTCGCTCTCTTTTGCGAATAAGTTAGCCACCATATATGCTAGTCGCTTGCTGCAGCTCCACTTACATTTACCCCCATCCTACCTTTTAAGCTTAAATAGTCTTGATCGCGAGGGTGCAAGATTGCTGAGTCCCTGTGGCTCACAGATTACTATTACACCAGATGCAGGGACAGATGATACAGCTCCAGATGGCGCGCTTGAGCTCAAGTGGGAGTACGACGAGGATTCTCAGCGTTACTATGTGTCTTTTCCTGATGATCAGTAGTGGTGCCCAGTTGGGGTGATCGGGACCTATGTCGCTTGTTGGGTTGTCTTTTATTTTGGCGCCGTAGTCGAGCCATGAGTGTTTGGATGATGTATGTTATTTATGTACTGTGATGTGACGTGGCGAGTGTAAGCCAACTATGTATCTCCCCTTTTATTCTATATATTACATGGGATGTTGTGATGATTGCCTAACTTGCAACATTGCTTTCAATGCGGTTATGTCTCTATGTCGTGCCTCGACACGTGGGAGCTATAGCCGCATCGAGGGCGTGACAAGTTGGTAATCAGAGCCTTCCCCGACCTTAGGAGCCCCACTGTTTGATCATTTTGAGCAGCCGAGTTGTGTCTAGAAAAATGTTTTGAGTCATTTAGGAATTATATATTGGAGAGCTTAGGAATTCTTTTTACTTCCCAGTCTCCTCATCGCTCTGGTAAGGCATCCTGACATAGAGTTTTGACTCTTCTCTTCTCAAATTTCACTAAATTTTTTTTAGGATCACGCGAGTATCTTGGAATCGTTCCGATGGCTTATGATGAGAACACTGTCTTGGTGCCTCCTGTCAGGGGTTTAGTGGAAGTGTCCCGGGGAGTTGAGCTCTGAGGTGTTGTCATCATAATTTTATCGTTGCAATTTTGGAATACTCGAGATATGTTCGCCGACATCGAAAATCTCTTTTATGCAGTTCGTTGGTGAGATAACCTCGACGCCACCCAGTACTGGGGCGGGAGTTCGGGAGTATCGCCATAACTTGTATAACGGATGCTTTTCGAAGGTTGAGGTAGATGGTTTCCGAAGGTTTCTTGGTTATGTGTTGAAGGATGGATACAACTGGATGTAGGTATTGCTAGTTTGGGTGAGATATTATGCTTCCCCTGTATCCCCAACACCTGATTGCATAACTGGAAAATTTCAGGAGTTTCATAGGTGGGAATTCTTGTAGCTCTAGCTCTTCTTCCACGGATATTGGTTTGAGATTGGGATTTCTTACCGATTATTCGTTCTTGATCCGTACCTTGTTGTTTTACTTCGTCTACCTTCATTCTACGTGGCTTCGCAATTTAGGGATACGTGACCACTTCAAGAGATATGCATTCGTTCATTTTGTTCGGATGTGAAGACTTTATGTTGCAATTTTCATTCAGTTGGATTCAGCTTCAATATTTGTCTATCTATGTGCTAATGGTGGTCAACCTCTTCAGGATGGCTCCTCCAACGCGCACGACTCCGAATCCTGATCCGCCACCACCTCCACCTCCTCCGGAGGCTTGGCAAGCTGTGATGGCCGCAACCAATGCAAACACACAGTTGATCATGCAAATCCTCCAAGAGCGAAATCAAGGCAGTCAAGGGAATCAAGGCAACAATCAGAACCATTTTGCTACACTGAACCAGTTCCTCGCTAATGGGCCGAAGACGTTCAGCAATTGTGTTGAGGCTTCCGATGCTGACGATTGGCTAGTGGACCTGGGAAAGCATTTTGAGTGCAGCAACGTCAGGCCTGAAGATTTCGTCAAGTTTGCTTCCTTCCAACTCAAAGATCAGGCTGCAGAGTGGTTCCAGCAGTACAAGGATTCCAGAGGTGGACGTTTGATCACTTGGGATGATTTCCGTCGAGATTTCCGAGCTCATCACATCCCTTAGAGTGTGATTGAAAGCAAACGTGAGGAATTCCGCAATCTGAAGCAAGGCTCTTTGTCTGTCTATGACTACAACAAGTTGTTCCAAAAGCTCGCCCGCTTTGCCAAGCAGGACGTACCTGATGAGAAGAGCATGATATACCAGTTCAGGGGTGGTCTCAGAGAAGAAATTCAGCTCGCTCTTGTCCTCTTTGAGCCATTGAGGTACGATGAGTTCTACAACATGGCACTGAAGCAAGAAGCCGCTCAGTTGAGGTGTGATGCTTCCAAGAAGCGAGTCAGAGATGCTACTCCTTCTTCCTCTACTCAAGTGGCCAAGCAGCAGAAGTATTGGCTTCCTCCTCCTCCGTTCCGTTAGCCGTATCAGCAGAAGAGCAAAGGTGGTGGTGGTTCTTCCCACCCACCCAACCCTGGCTTTCAGAACAAGACTTCGTTGCAAGCTCCAAGATCGAGTGCTCCGTACCACCGTCCGCTTTCGGAGGTCACGTGCAACAAGTGCCAACAGAAGGGTCACTACGCCAATAAGTGTTTCAACCAGAGGCGTCTTCCTCCTCCTCCTCCTATGAGATCGGCAAGTACAGCTATGGTCAAGCATAACCCCAAGCACACCAAGGTCAATTTGATGAATGCAGCTCAGACAAAGGATTCATCAGATGTCATCATGGGTAACCTTCCTGTTAACGATGTTCCCGCAAAAGTACTTTTTGATACTGGTGCATCGCATTCTTTCTTGTCATGCCCGTTTGCATCGAAGCACAATGTTGATACTGAGATTATGCCCAAAGCCATGCAAGTTGTTTCTCCCGGCAAGCTTTTGACTTCAAGTTTGGTTGCTCCCGATATCTCTATCATGTTGGGCGATTACAAGTTTCTCTCTTCTCCAGTGGTTCTTGGTAATTCGGATATCGATCTTATTCTCAGGATGGATTGGCTCTCTAAGCACAAGGCTCAGCTCGATTGTGCAGCCAGGCAGAATCAACTGACTCATTCGTCTGAGGATGTAATTGTCTTTGCAGCTCGGGATGATACAATCCGGTTGTTTTCTCTCAATGAGAAGGGTGAATTGGATGCTATTTTGCAGATTCCAGTCATTTGTGAGTATCAAGACGTCTTCCCAGAAGAGCTCCCAGGAATGCCTCCGCACCGGCCAGTCGAATTTGTTATTGATCTTGAGCCCGGTACGGAACCTGTGTGTAAACGTCCTTACAAGCTCGGACCTGAAGAGTTGAAGGAGCTGAAGAAACAACTCGATATTCAAGAAAGAATGGGTCTCATTCAGCCTAGTTCTTCTCCGTGGGGTTGTGGTGTTCTTTTTGTGAAGAAGAAGGATGGAACTGACCGACTTTGTGTTGATTACCGTCCATTGAACAAGAAGACCATCAAGAACAAATACCCACTTCCCAACATCAATGAGCTGTTCGAACAACTCAAGGGTGCCCAAGTATTCTCCAAGCTTGATCTCCATATGGGTTATCATCAGATTCGAATTCGTGAGCAAGATATTCCCAAGACGGCTTTCAGGACAAGCTATGGGTCATATGAATACACTGTCATGTCTTTTGGCCTTGCCAACGCTCCTCCGACGTTGTCTCACATGATGAACTTCATCTTCAACCCCTACACCAATGACTTCGTGTTGGTCTATCTCGACGACATTCTGGTTTTCTCCAAGAACAAGGAAGATCATGCCAACCACTTGCATTTGGTTCTTGACAAGTTGAGGGAACATCAGTTCTACGCCAAGTTCTCCAAGTGTGAATTTTGGCTCGATGAGGTTCTTTATCTTGGTCATATCATCTCTGCCAAGGGCATTGTCGTGAATCCAGAGAAGGTGTCTGCAATTGTGAATTGGGAACCTCCTCAGAATGTGAAGCAACTACATAGCTTCCTCGGTCTCGCAAGCTATTGCCGAAGATTCGTTGAAAATTTTTCTAAGATCGCGAAGCCTCTCTCAAATCTTCTCCAGAAGCACGTCAAGTATGTTTGGTCTCCGGAGTGTGATATTGCTTTCAACACTTTGAAAGAGAAGTTGATCACTGCTCCAGTTCTGACTCCGCCTGATGAGTCCAAGCCGTACGAGGTCTTTTGTGATGCCTCTCTCCATGGTCTCGGTGCTATACTGATGCAAGAGAAGAAAGTTGTTGCTTATACCTCTCGCTAGTTGAAGCCTAATGAGAAGAACTACCCCACTCATGATCTCGAGTTGGCGGTAGTTGTGCATGCTCTTTTGACTTGGAGACATCTTCTATTGGGAAGAAAAGTGGACATTTTCACTGATCACAAGAGTCTCAAGTACATCTTCACCCAGCCTAATCTCAACCTCAGGCAAACTCGATGGGTCGAGATGATTCAAGAGTATAATCCGAGTATCGAGTATACTCCAGGCAAGGCCAATGTGATTGCTGACGCTTTGAGTAGGAAAGCATATTGCAACAGTCTGATTCTTAAGCCTTATCAACCCGAGCTTTGTGAAGCTTTCCGCAAACTTAATCTGCAAGTTGTTCCTCAAGGTTTCCTCGCCAACCTTCAAGTGTCTCCTACTTTGGAAGACCAGATTCGCCAAGCCCATCTTCTTGATGCTATGGTGAAAAAGGTGAAGATTGGGATTGCCAAGAGTCAGTCCAAGTACAAGTGCTACCGCCTTGATGACAAGGACACTCTCTTCTTCGAAGATTGAATTGTTGTGCCCAAAGGTGACCTCCGTAAAGTGATCATGAACGAGGCTCACAACTCTCTCCTCTCCATCCACCCTGGGAGCACGAAGATGTATCAGGATCTGAAGCAAACTTATTGGTGGACTCGAATGAAGCGTGAGATCGCTCAATTCGTGAATGAATGTGATGTCTGCAGAAGAGTGAAGGCAGAACACCAAAGGCCAGCAGGTCTCCTCCAACCTCTTGCCATTCCAGGATGGAAGTTTGACCACATTGAAATGGACTTCGTGACTGGGTTTCCAAAGTCCAAGCGTGGCAATGATGCTATATTCGTTGTCATCGACAAGCTCACCAAAGTGGCTCACTTTCTGCCTATCAAAGAGTCGATCACTGCAGCTCAATTGGCGAACTCTATACCTCTCGAATTGTCTCTCTACACAGTATTCCTCAGGTGATATCTTCAGACCGTGGCAGCATCTTTACCTCCAAGTTTTGGGATTCTTTTTAGAAGGCCATGGGCACCAACATCCGCTTCAGCACTGCTTTCCATCCTCAAACAAGCGGTCAAGTCGAGCGTGTCAACCAGATTCTTGAAGATATGCTCAGGGTTGTGTGATATCCTTCGGCATGAAGTGGGAGGATTGTCTTCCTTATGCTGAATTCTCATACAACAACAGTTTTCAAGCAAGTTCGGGCAAGGCCCCATTTGAAATTCTGTATGGTAGGAAATGCCGTACCCCTCTCAACTGGTCTGAAACCGGTGAACGTCAGCTGTTGGGTAATGACTTAATCCCAGAGGGAGAAGAAATGTGCAAGGTCATTCGTGATAACCTCAAAGCAGCCCAATCCCGCCAGAAGAGCTACTATGATAGTAAGCACCGTGATTTGGCTTTCGAGATCGGAGATCATGTTTACCTCCGCGTCTCTCCTATGAAAGGTACTCGTCGCTTCGGTATCAAAGGGAAGCTTGCCCCCAGATACGTCAGACCTTTCAAGATTGTCAGCAAGAGAGGCGACCTCGCCTATCAACTCGAGCTTCCTTCAAACTTTGCAAATGTTCATGATGTGTTCCATGTCTCTCAGCTCCGAAAGTGCTTCAAGACGCCCGACCGCACCGTCAACTTCGAGGACATTGAGCTCCAAGAAGATCTCTCCTATCGTGAGCACCCAGTTGCAATCCTTGAAGAGACTGAACGCAGGACTCGCAACAAGTCAATCAAATTTCTCAAAGTCAAGTGGTCACACCATTCCGACCGTGAAGCTACCTGGGAATGCGAGGATCACCTCCGTTCTGAGTACCCGGAGTTCTTTCAGTCCTAGATCTCGGGACGAGATATTTTCGTAGTGGTGGAGTGTTGTAACGCCCCAGATGTAACTTTCCCAATTTGTACTCCAACTCTTGCCGTTTCTGGCGTTAAGTTATATTTATTTCTCGGGTTCGGGTCTTTGTCTCCGTGTGTTGTTTTCGTTTTCATGCATCTCATATCATGTCATCACGTGCATTGCATTTGCATATGTGTTCATCTCATGCATTCGAGCATTTTCCCCGTTGTCCATTTTGCATTCCGGCGCTTTGTTCTCCTCCGGTGGTCAATTCTAGCTTTCTTTCGTGTGTGGGGATTAAACATTTCCGGATTGGACCGAGACTTGTCATGCGGCCTCGGTTTACTACCGGTAGACCGCCTGTCAAGTTTAGTACCATTTGGACTTCGTTTGATACTCCAACGGTTAACCGAGGGACCGAAAAGGCCTCGTGTGTGTTGCAGCCCAACACCCCTCCTTTTTGGCCCAAAACCCACCAAACTCTGCTCCATGTCCTAGAGCGTTCGATCACGATCACGTGGCCGAAAACCGCACCTCATTTGTACTCTCCTAGCTCCACTTATGCCTATAAATAGCCCCCCGTTTTCGGATCTCGGATCTCTCCCCGTCCAACCCTAAAAAAAACAGATCCCACCGCCGCCGGACGTGTCCGCCCCCGGCCGGACAGCGTCCGCCGCCGCGCCCAGCCAACCGGATCGCGCCACGTGGCCCGCTGGGTCTCCCCCGCCGCCGGCCCGTTTGGCCCGGGGAGAGCCCCCGAGGCCCACGTCGCCCGCCGCCGCCCTCACCTGCCGCGCCGCCGCCCCGCTTCTTCTCCTCCACGACACCGGCCGCCACCGCGGGCTTCCGCGCCGCCGCCCGCGCCTCCACATCGCCGGCGCCGCCCCCCGTCCAAGCCGCCTCCTCCGGCGAACCGCACCACTGCCCCGACCTCCTCTTCTTCCTCTCCGACGCCGGCAACCACGAACTCAGGCGAGAGCTCAAACTCCGTCCAGCTACAGTGAACTCCGGCGTGCATCGGGAAGCGTGCGGGTCTGGATCCAGATCTGAGATATTTTGAATCTCGGTTGACTTTTTCCCCTCCTAACCCTAATTTTTGAGCATACTTTGACGTGCCATATCTTTGCATCCATAGCTCCGTTTTGGACATATAGTATATCAAAATGTTCGACTCGACGAGTACATCATTTCATTCCATTGCATCATTTTCATTTGAGTTCATCTTGATGCCCGAAATGCTGCTAGAAGGAGGCTTCGTGAGATAATTGTCAGATCTGCTAGTTCATCTTAGACTTTTGTCATTTTTGCCATGATTATTGTGTGCATGCTATGCCTGTGAGTCCTTCATATGATTTGTTAAGCATTTTGTCTTCTTTCCAGAGGTGCAACCCATGCATTTTTAGGATGTGTGTGGTGACTTGTGCAAGCTTGCAAAGTGAGGCACTTGGTAAATCTGTTTTCAGGGACTTAGTGGATTTCACTAAGTCTGGGATTATTTAGTTCATGATGCCATATGTTCAGCTTGTTTCCTAGTGATCTGTGCCTCTTTTGAGGATGATCAGTAAGGGAGTTTTGTTAATCATGTTATGCTCTATCCATCCATGTCTTTGTTTGCATATGTGGAGTACTCTAGCTTGAGTCAATCGAGCTCTACTTTTGCTTCGTTGTGAATCTGGGCAGATCGTCAACTTGTTTGCCATTTTGCCAATGTTATTGTAGCTGATACGTGCATGATATGCCATTGTTCTTGCCATGTCTAGCTTGAATTTTGTGCCTTCTTAATGGATATATGCTTGTCTTGCCATGACTTGCTCCGTAGTGAGTGCATCGAGCTCATAAACATGCCTTCATGAGTTATATTTCAGCATGTCTCAGTTTTCACTAAGTCTGAAAACTGATTGTGTGTGAGCTATGTTCGTGTGCTTGTTAGTATATTTTGTGATCCCTTTTGGCCCCAGGTCACTTTAGGACTTTTGATAAGCTTGTTGAGTAGCTCCATGCCATGTTCTTACTTGTCATAATCAGGTCATGTATCATGTTGTTTTGCTGCTCCGAAGAGAGCTTCGTGATCTGAAATTCCAGACTAGTGTTAATTTCACTAAGTCTGAAATCTGTTTTGCATTTGCGTTTTTGCCATGCTTGTTTGAACCTCAAAATGGATGAATTTGGCCGTGGCTCAGTGCTAGTGTTTTGTTAAGCATCTTGTGGGCATCCCTGCCATGTATTTTGTTGTCATGTTTGGTGACTGTAGCATGTTCATTTCGTTGCATTTAGATGGCTACTTGCTGTAAATCGCAGACCGGTGTCATTCTTAAAACGCTTGCCATTTCCAAACCGTAACTCCGATTCCAATGATGTTTATATCGTTTTCAAGCGATTTCATCCCCTCTATCCAGTGGCACACTTGGTTTTCCAAGTTGAGGCCAGGTTCATGCATTTCCGGTCACATCTTGCATTTTGCATCCCGCATAGCATACCATCATTGCATCTTATTGTTGGAGTTTGCACGTGGTCGATTGTATCCTTGTTGCTTGTTTGTGTTGTTTGGGTAGAGCAAGGAGACGAGTTCGCTAACGAGGAGCCCGTTGAGTTTGCTTTTGAGGATCCAGTCAACTCTGACAACGTTGCAGGCAAGATGATCCTGCCCTCGAAATCACTACTATCTTTGGTATGCTAGTCTGCTCGCTCTTTTGCTATGCCAATGCTACGATGCCTACCACTTGCTTGTCAGCCTCCCAAATTGCCATGTTCAACCTCTAACCCACCATTGTCCTAGCAAACCGTTGATTGGCTATGTTACCGCTTTGCTCAGCCCCTCTTATAGCGTTGTTAGTTGCAGGTGAAGATTGGAGCCGTTCCTTGTTGGAACATTTATTTACTTGTTGGGATATCATTATATTGCTATGTTATCTTAATGCATCTATATACTTGGTAAAGGGTGGAAGGCTCGGCCTCTCGCCTAGTGTTTTGTTCCACTCTTGCCGCCCTAGTTTCCGTCATATCGGTGTTATGTTCCCGGATTTTTGTGTCCCTTACGCGGTTGGGCTATAATGGGAACCCCTTGATAGTTCGCCTTGATTAAAGCTTTTCCAGCAATGCCCAACATTGGTTTTACCATTTGCCACCTAGCCTCTTTTTCCCTTGGGTTTCCGGAGCCCGAGGGTCATCTTATTTTAACCCCCCCAGGCCAGTGCTCCTCTGAGTGTTGGTCCGACCGAGTAGACTGCGGGGCCACCTCGGGGCAACTTGAGGGTTGGTTTTACTCGTAGGATGTCTCATCTGAGTGTGCCCTGAGAACAAGATATGTGCAGCTCCTATCGGGATTTGTCGGCACATTCGGGCGGTGTTGCTGGTCTGGTTTTAACCTGTCGAAATGTCTTGTTGTACCGGGATACCGAGTCTGATCGGTGTGTCTTGGGTGGAGGTCTATTCCTTCGTTGACTGTGAGAGCTTGTTATGGGCTAAGTTGGGACCCCCTGCAGGGATTGAACTTTCGAAAGTCGTGCCCGCGGTTATGGGCAGATGGGAATTTGTTAATGTCCGGTTGTAGATAACTTGAACCTAAATTAATTAAAATGAATCAACTGTTGGGGAACGCAGTAATTTCAAAAATTTTCCTACGCACACGCAAGATCATGGTGATGCACAGCAACAAGAGGGGAGAGTGTTGTCTACGTACCAACGCAGACCGACTGCGGAAGCGATCACACAACGTAGAGGAAGTAGTCGTACGTCTTCTTCCCGATCCGACCGATCCAAGCACCGTTACTCCGGCACCTCCGAGTTCTTAGCACACGTTCAGCTCGATGACGTTCCTCGGGCTCCGATCCAGCAAAGCGTCGAGGAAGAGTTCTGTCAGCACGACGGCGTGATGACGATCTTGATGTACTACCGACGCAGGGCTTCGCCTAAGCACTGCAACGGTACGATCGAGGTGGAATTTGGTGGCAGGGGGCACCGCACACGGCTAAGGAACGGTCTCAAGGATCAACTTGTGTGTCTTGGGGTGTCCCCTGCCCCCGTATATAAAGGTTGGAGGAGGGGGAGCCGGCCGGCCAGGGAGAGGGAGGCGCAGGGGAGTCCTACTCCCACCGGGAGTAGGACTCCTCCCTCCAATCCTAATCCAATTAGGACTCTCGGGGAAAAAGGAGAGAGAAGGGGGGCCGGCCCCTTATCCTAGTCCTACTAGGACTTGGGGAAAGGGGGGGCGCCGGCCAGCTATGGGCTTGTCCCTTTTCTCTTTTTCCACTAAGGCCCAATAGGCCCATTAGTCTCCCGGGGGGTTCTGGTAACCCTCCCGGTATTCCGGTAAAATCCCGATTTCACCCGGAACACTTCCTATGTCCAAACATAGGCTTCCAATATATCAATCTTTACGTCTCGACCATTTCGAGACTCCTCGTCATGTCCGTGATCTCATCCGGGACTCCGACCAACCTTCGGTACATCAAAATGCATAAACTCATAATAACTGTCATCGTAACGTTAAGCGTGCGGACCCTACGGTTCGAGAACAATGTAGACATGACCGAGACACGTCTCTGGTCAATAACCAATAGCGGGACCTGGATGCCCATATTGGCTCCTACATATTCTACGAAGATCTTTATCGGTCAGACCGCATAACAACATACGTTGTTCCCTTTGTCATCGGTATGTTACTTGCCCGAGATTCGATCGTCGGTATCCAATACCTAGTTCAATCTTGTTACCGGCAAGTCTCTTTACTCGTTCCGTAATACATCATCTCACAACTAACATATTAGTTGCAGTGCTTGCAAGGCTTATGTGATGTGCATTACCGAGAGGGCCCAGAGATACCTCTCCGACAATCGGAGTGACAAACCCTAATCTCAAAATACGCCAACCCAACATATACCATTGGAGACACCTGTAGTAC
This sequence comes from Triticum monococcum, assembly GCA_034509565.1. NCBI lineage: Eukaryota > Viridiplantae > Streptophyta > Magnoliopsida > Poales > Poaceae > Triticum > Triticum monococcum. The sequence goes on along the minus strand of CM067844.1, from coordinate 576,920,727 downwards.
TCCTTTATAATCACCCAGTTACGTTGTGACGTTTGGTAGTACCCAAAGTGTTCCTCCGGTAGACGGGAGTTGCATAATCTCATAGTTATAGGAACATGTATAAGTCATGAAGAAAGCAATAGCAACATACTAAACGATCGGGTGCTAAGCTAATGGAATGGGTCATGTCAATCAGATCATTCAACTAATGATGTGACCTCGTTAATCAAATAACAACTCTTTGTTCATGGTTAGGAAACATAACCATCTTTGATTAACGAGCTAGTCAAGTAGAGGCATACTAGTGACACTCTGTTGGTCTATGTATTTACACATGTATTATGTTTCCGGTTAATACAATTCTAGCATGAATAATAAACATTTATCATGATGTAAGGAAATAAATAATAACTTTATTATTGCCTCTAGGGCATATTTCCTTCAGTCTCCCACTTGCACTAGAGTCAATAATCTACATTACACTGTGATGATTCTAACACCCATGGAGCCTTGGTGCTGATCATGTTTTGCTCGTGGAAGAGGCTTAGTCAACGGGTCTGCAACATTCAGATCCGTATGTATCTTGCAAATCTCTATGTCTCCCACCTGGACTAAATCCCGGATGGAGTTGAAGCGTCTCTTGATGTGTTTGGTCCTCTTGTGAAATCTGGATTCCTTTGCCAAGGCAATTGCACCAGTATTGTCACAGAAGATTTTCATTGGATCCGATGCACTAGGTATGACACCTAGATCGGATATGAACTCCTTCATCCAGACTCCTTCGTTTGCTGCTTCCGAAGCAGCTATGTACTCCGCTTCACATGTAGATCCCGCTACGACGCTTTGTTTAGAACTGCACCAACTGACAGCTCCACCGTTTAAAGTAAACACGTATCCGGTTTGCGATTTAGAATCGTCCGGATCAGTGTCAAAGCTTGCATCAACATAACCTCTTACGGTGAGCTCTTTGTCACCTCCATATATGAGAAACATATCCTTAGTCCTTTTCAGGTATTTCAGGATGTTCTTGACCGCTGTCCAGTGATCCATTCCTGGATTACTTTGGTACCTCCCTGCTAAACTTATAGCAAGGCACACATCAGGTCTGGTACACAGCATTGCATACCTGATAGAGCCTATGGCTGAAGCATAGGGAACACCTTTCATTTTCTCTCTATCTTCTGCAGTGGTCGGGCATTGAGTCTTACTCAACTTCATACCTTGTAACACAGGCAAGAACCCTTTCTTTGCTTGATCCATTTTGAACTTCTTCAAAATCTTGTCAAGGTATGTGCTCTGTGAAAGTCCAATTAAGTGTTTTGATCTATCTCTATAGATCTTTATGCCTAATATGTAAGCAGCTTCCCCGAGGTCTTTCATCGAAAAACTTTTATTCAAGTATCCCTTTATGCTATCCAGAAATTCTATATCATTTCCAATCAGCAATATGTCATCCACATATAATATTAGAAATGCTACAGAGCTCCCACTCACTTTCTTGTAAATACATGCTTCTCCAAAAGTCTGTATAAAGCCAAATGCTTTGATCACACTATCAAAGCGTTTATTCCAACTCCGAGATGCTTGCACCAGTCCATAAATGGATCGCTGGAGTTTGCATACTTTGTTAGCTCCCTTTGGATCGACAAAACCTTCTGGTTGTATCATATACAACTCTTCTTCCAGAAATCCATTCAGGAATGCAGTTTTGACATCCATCTGCCATATTTCATAATCATAAAATGCGGCAATTGCTAACATAATTCTGACGGACTTAAGCATCGCTACTGGTGAGAAGGTCTCATCGTAGTCAACTCCTTGAACTTGTCGAAAACCTTTCGCGACAAGTCGAGCTTTATAGACAGTAATATTACCGTCAGCGTCAGTCTTTTTCTTGAAGATCCATTTATTCTCAATTGCTTGCCGATCATCGGGCAAGTCAACCAAAGTCCATACTTTGTTTTCATACATGGATCCCATCTCAGATTTCATGGCCTCAAGCCACTTTGCGGAATCTGGGCTCACCATCGCTTCTTCATAGTTCGTAGGTTCATCATGATCCAGCATCATGACTTCCAGAACTGGATTACCGTACCACTCTGGTGCGGATCTCACTATGGTTGATCTACGTGGTTCAGTAGTATCTTGTTCTGAAGTTTCATGATCATCATCATTAGCTTCCTCACTAATTGGTATAGGTGTCGCAGAAACAGTTTTCTGTGATGTACTATTTTCCAACAAGGGAGCAGGTACAGTTACCTCGTCAAGTTCTACTTTCCTCCCACTCACTTCTTTCGAGAGAAACTCCTTCTCTAGAAAGTTTCCGAATTTAGCAACAAAAGTCTTGCCTTCGGATCTGTGATAGAAGGTGTATCCAATAGTTTCCTTTGGATATCCTATGAAGACACATTTCTCCGATTTGGGTTCGAGCTTATCAGGTTGAAGCTTTTTCACATAAGCATCGCAGCCCCAAAATTTAAGAAACGACAACTTTGGTTTCTTGCCAAACCATAGTTCATAAGGTGTCGTCTCAACGGATTTTGATGGTGCCCTGTTTAACGTGAATGCGGCCGTCTCTAAAGCATAACCCCAAAACGATAGCGGTAAATCAGTAAGAGACATCATAGATCGCACCATATCTAGTAAAGTACGATTACGACGTTCGGACACACCATTACGCTGTGGTGTTCCGGGTGGCGTGAGTTGCGAAACTATTCCACAATTTTTCAAATGTACACCAAACTCGTAACTCAAATATTCTCCTCCACGATCAGATCGTAGAAACTTTATTTTCTTGTTATGATGATTTTCAACCTCACTCTGAAATTCTTTGAACTTTTCAAATGTTTCAGACTTATGTTTCATTAAGTAGATATACCCATATCTGCTTAAATCATCTGTGAAGGTGAGAAAATAACGATATCCGCCACGAGCCTCAATATTCATCGGACCACATACATCGGTATGTATGATTTCCAATAAATCTGTTGCTCTCTCCATAGTACCGGAGAACGGTGTTTTAGTCATCTTGCCTATGAGGCACGGTTCGCAAGTACCAAGTGATTCATAATCAAGTGGTTCCAAAAGCCCATCAGTATGGAGTTTCTTCATGCGCTTTACACCGATATGACCTAAACGGCAGTGCCACAAATAAGTTGCACTATCATTATTAACTTTGCATCTTTTGGCTTCTACATTATGAATATGTGTATTACTATCTTCGAGATTCAACAAGAATAGACCACTCTTCAAAGGTGCATGACCATAAAAGATATTATTCATATAAATAGAACAACCATTATTCTCTGATTTAAATGAATAACCGTCTCGCATTAAACAAGATCCAGATATAATGTTCATGCTCAACGCTGGCACCAAATAACAATTATTTAGGTCTAATATTAATCCCGAAGGTAGATGTAGAGGTAGCGTGCCGACCGCGATCACATCGACTTTGGAACCGTTTCCCACGCGCATCGTCACCTCGTCCTTTGCTAGTGTCTGCTTATTCCGTAGTCCCTGTTTCGAGTTGCAAATATTAGCAACAGAACCAGTATCAAATACCCAGGTGCTACTGCGAGCTCTAGTAAGGTACACATCAATAACATGTATATCACATATACCTTTGCTCACTTTGCCATCCTTCTTATCCGCCAAATACTTGGGGCAGTTCCGCTTCCAGTGACCAGTCTGCTTGCAGTAGAAGCACTCAGTTTCAGGCTTAGGTCCAGACTTGGGTTTCTTCTCCTGAGCAGCAACTTGCTTGCTGTTCTTCTTGAAGTTTCCCTTCTTCTTCCCTTTGCCCTTTTTCTTGAAACTAGTGGTTTTGCTAACCATCAACACTTGATGCTCCTTCTTGATTTCTACCTCCGCAGCTTTCAGCATTGCGAAGAGCTCGGGAATAGTCTTGTTCATCCCTTGCATATTATAGTTCATCACGAAGCTCTTGTAGCTTGGTGGCAGTGATTGGAGAATTCTGTCAATGACGCAATTATCTGGAAGATTAACTCCCATCTGAATCAAGTGATTATTATACCCAGACATTTTGAGTATATGCTCACTGACAGAACTGTTCTCCTCCATCTTGCAGCTATAGAACTTATTGGAGACTTCATATCTCTCAATTCGGGCATTTGCTTGAAATATTAACTTCAACTCCTGGAACATCTCATATGCTCCATGACGTTCAAAACGTCGTTGAAGTCCCGATTCTAAGCCGTAAAGCATGGCACACTGAACTATCGAGTAGTCATCAGCTTTGCTCTGCCAGACGTTCATAACATCTGGCGTTGCTCCAGCAGCAGGCCTGTCACCCAGCGGTGCTTCCAGGACGTAATTCTTCTGTGCAGCAATGAGGATAATCCTCAGGTTACGGACCCAGTCCGTGTAATTGCTACCATCATCTTTCAACTTTGCTTTCTCAAGGAACGCATTAAAATTCAACGGAACAATAGCACGAGCCATCTATCTACAATCAACATAAACAAGCAAGATACTATCAGGTACTAAGTTCATGATAAGTTTAAGTTCAGTTAATCAAATTACTTAGGAACTCCCACTTAGATAGACATCCCTCTAATCTTCTAAGTGATTACGTGATCCAAATCAACTAAACCATAACCGATCATCACGTGAGATGGAGTAGTTTTCAATGGTGAACATCGTTATGTTGATCATATCTACTATATGATTCACGCTCGACCTTTCGGTCTCCGTGTTCCGAGGCCATATCTGTATATGCTTGGCTCATCAAGTATAACCTGAGTATTCTGCGTGTGCAACTGTTTTGCACCCGTTGTATTTGGACGTAGAGCTTATCACACCCGATCATCACGTGGTGTCTGGGCACGACGAACTTTGGCAACGGTGCATACTCAGGGAGAACACTTCTTGATAATTTAGTGAGAGATCATCTTATAATGCTACCGTCAATCAAAGCAAGATAAGATGCATAAAAGGATAAACATCACATGCAATCAATATAAGTGATATGATATGGCCATCATCATCTTGTGCTTGTGATCTCCATCTCCGAAGCACCGTCATGATCACCATCGTCACCGGCGCGACACCTTGATCTCCATCGTAGCATCGTTGTCGTCTCGCCAATCTTATGCTTCCACGACTATCACTACCGTTTAGTAATAAAGTAAAGCATTACATCGCGATTGCATTGCATACAATAAAGCGACAACCATATGGCTCCTGCCAGTTGCCGATAACTCGGTTACAAAACATGATCATCTCATACAATAAAATCAGCATCATGCCTTGACCATATCACATCACAACATGCCCTGCAAAAACAAGTTAGACGTCCTCTACTTTGTTGTTGCAAGTTTTACGTGGCTGCTACGGGCTTAAGTAAGAACTCATCTCACCTACGCATCAAAACCACAACGATAGTTCGTCAAATAGACTCCGTTTTAACCTTCTCAAGGACCGGGCGTAGTCACACTTGGTTCAACTAAAGTTGGAGAGACAGTCTTCCGCAAGCCATCTATGTGCAAAGCACGTCGAGGGAACCGGTCTCGCGTAAGAGTACGCGTAAGGTTGGTCCGGATCATCTCACCCAACAATACCGCCAAACCAAAGTATGACATGCTGGTAGGCAGTATGACTTGTATCGCCCACAACTCACTTGTGTTCTACTCGTGCAAATAACATCAAACCATAAAACCTAGGCTCGGATGCCACTGTTGGGGAACGCAGTAATTTCGAAAATTTTCCTACGCACACGCAAGATCATGGTGATGCACAGCAACGAGAGGGGAGAGTGTTGTCTACGTACCAACGCAGACCGACTGCGGAAGCGATCACACAACATAGAGGAAGTAGTCGTACGTCTTCTTCCCGATCCGACCGATCCAAGCACCGTTACTCCGGCACCTCCGAGTTCTTAGCACATGTTCAGCTTGATGACATTCCTCGGGCTCCGATCCAGCAAAGCGTCGAGGAAGAGTGCCGTCAGCACGACGGCGTGATGACGATCTTGATGTACTACCGACGCAGGGCTTCGCCTAAGCACTGCAACGGTACGATCGAGGTGGAATTTGGTGGCAGGGGGCACCGCACACGGCTAAGGAACGGTCTCAAGGATCAACTTGTGTGTCTTGGGGTGTCCCCTGCCCCCGTATATAAAGGTTGGAGGAGGGGGAGCCGGCCGGCCTGGGAGAGGGAGGCGCAGGGGAGTCCTACTCCCACCGGGAGTAGGACTCCTCCCTCCAATCCTAATCCAATTAGGACTCTCGGGGAAAAAGGAGAGAGAAGGGGGGCCGGCCCCTTATCCTAGTCCTACTAGGACTTGGGGAAAGGGGGGGCGCCGGCCAGCTATGGGCTTGTCCCTTTTCTCTTTTTCCACTAAGGCCCAATAGGCCCATTAGTCTCCCGGGGGGTTCCGGTAACCCTCCCGGTATTCCGGTAAAATCCCGATTTCACCCGGAACACTTCCTATGTCCAAACATAGGCTTCCAATATATCAATCTTTACGTCTCGACCATTTCGAGACTCCTCGTCATGTCCGTGATCTCATCCGGGACTCCGAACAACCTTCGGTACATCAAAATGCATAAACTCATAATAACTGTCATCGTAACGTTAAGCGTGCGGACCCTACGGTTCGAGAACAATGTAGACATGACCGAGACACGTCTCCGGTCAATAACCAATAGCGGGACCTGGATGCCCATATTGGCTCCTACATATTCTACGAAGATCTTTATCGGTCAGACCGCATAACAACATACGTTGTTCCCTTTGTCATCGGTATGTTACTTGCCCGAGATTCGATCGTCGGTATCCAATACCTAGTTCAATCTCGTTACCGGCAAGTCTCTTTGCTCGTTCCGTAATACATCATCTCACAACTAACATATTAGTTGCAGTGCTTGCAAGGCTTATGTGATGTGCATTACCGAGAGGGCCCAGAGATACCTCTCCGACAATCGGAGTGACAAACCCTAATCTCGAAATACGCCAACCCAACATATACCATCGGAGACACCTGTAGTACTCCTTTATAATCACCCAGTTACGTTGTGACGTTTGGTAGTACCCAAAGTGTTCCTCCGGTAGACGGGAGTTGCATAATCTCATAGTTATAGGAACATGTATAAGTCATGAAGAAAGCAATAGCAACATACTAAACGATCGGGTGCTAAGCTAATGGAATGGGTCATGTCAATCAGATCATTCAACTAATGATGTGACCTCGTTAATCAAATAACAACTCTTTGTTCATGGTTAGGAAACATAACCATCTTTGATTAATGAGCTAGTCAAGTAGAGGCATACTAGTGACACTCTGTTGGTCTATGTATTCACACATGTATTATGTTTCCGGTTAATACAATTCTAGCATGAATAATAAACATTTATCATGATGTAAGGAAATAAATAATAACTTTATTATTGCCTCTAGGGCATATTTCCTTCATCAACCGTGTGTGTTACCGTGATGGCCTCTTCTCGGCGGAGTCCGGGAAGCGGACACGGTGTTGGAGTTATGTTTGCGCAGGTTGCTCTCTAGTTTCTCGCTCGCGCCTTGCTCTCTCTTCTCGCTCTCTTTTGTGAATAAGTTAGCCACCATATATGCTAGTCGCTTGCTGCAGCTCCACTTACATTTACCCCCCATCCTACCTTTTAAGCTTAAATAGTCTTGATCGCGAGGGTGCGAGATTGCTGAGTCCCTGTGGCTCACAGATTACTATTACACCAGATGCAGGGACAGATGATATAGCTCCAGATGGCGCGGTTGAGCTCAAGTGGGAGTACGACGAGGATTCTCAGCGTTACTATGTGTCTTTTCCTGATGATCAGTAGTGGTGCCCAGTTGGGGTGATCGGGACCTATGTCGCTTGTTGGGTTGTCTTTTATTTTGGCGCCGTAGTCGGGCCATGAGTGTTTGGATGATGTATGTTATCTATGTACTTTGATGTGACGTGGTGAGTGTAAGCCAACTATGTATCTCCCCTTTTATTCTATATATTACATGGGATGTTGTGATGATTGCCTAACTTGCGACATTACTTTCAATGCGGTTATGTCTCTAAGTCGTGCCTCGACACGTGGGAGCTATAGCCACATCGAGGGCGTGACACTTACCTTTGCCTTTGGTGCCTCCCTCTCCCTCTCCAACACCTCCTCCTCCTCCATAGAGCTTGGCGAAGACCTATCGGAGTACTGCAGCTCCATCACCACCACGCCGTCGTGCTACTGCTGGAGCCATCTTCCTCAACCTCTCCTTCCCCTTGCTGGATCAAGAAGAAGGAGACGTCACGCTGACCGTACGTGTGTTGAACGTGGAGGTGCCGTCCGTTCGGCGCTAGGATCTCCGGTGATTTGGATCACGTTGAGTATGACTCCCTCATCCCCGTTCTTTGAACGCTTCCGCTCGCGATCTACAAAGGTATGTAGATGCATCCGATCACTCGTTGCTAGATGAACTCATAGATGGATCTTGGTGAAACTGTAGGAAATTTTTTGTTTTCTGCAACGTTCCCCAACAAAAAGTAGATACGATGGAGACGTATCAATTACCAGATTGTGTTTCAGCATCAGACATAGATATATCATTTGGATTATCAGGTGGTTCAGCAAAAGGTTCACTAGAAGTTTGCACAGTTCTATCATTTTTCTTTTTCTTCTTTTTAGAAGAACTAGAAACATCAATATTATTTCTTTGAGAATCTTGCTCGATTCTCTTAGGGTGACCTTCGGGATACAAAGGTTGCTGAGTCATTCTACCAGTTCTAGTAGCCACTCTAACAGCATAAACATTTTTCTTACTATTCATTTCATCAAGCACTTGTTTTTGAGCCTTAAGTACTTGTTCTACTTGAGTGGTAACCATAGAAGCATGTTTGCTAACAAGTTTAAGTTCACCTTTAATATTAGCCATATAATCACCCAAGCGTCTAATCATATAAGCATTTTCTTTTAATTGTCTACCAAAATAAGCATTGAAGTCGTCTTGCTTAAACATAAAGTTATCAAACTCATCCAAGCACTGACTAGCAATTTTAGTAGGAGGAACTTCAGCTTTATCATATCTATAGAGAGAATTTACCTTTACTACCTGTGTCGGGATATCGGGGTCAGGAGGTTCTTCAATAAATAAAGAATTGAGATCATAAGTTTCTTCAACAGGCGGTGAATTAAGACCATGTATTTCTTCAATAGGAGGTAAATTCTTAACGTCTTAAGCTTTAATACCTTTTTCTTTCATAGATTTCTTTGCCTCTTGCATATTTTTGAGACTGAGGAATAGAACACCTCTCTTCTTCGGAGTTGATTTAAGAATAGACTCAGTAATTGGAGCAGGAGCTGGCTCAGGAGGTGCCTAATTATTTTCATTTGTCAACATATTATTCAATAGAATTTCAGCTTCATCCGGTGTTCTTTCCTTGAAAAGAGAACCAGCACAACTATCCAGGTAATCTTTGGAAGCATCGGTTAGTCCATTATAAAAGATATCAAGTACTTCGGGTTTCTTAAGAGGATGATCAGGCAAAGCATTAAGTAACTTGAGAAGCCTCCCCAAGCTTGTGAGAGACTCTCTTCTTTAATTTGCACAAAGTTGTATATTTCCCTCAAAGCAGCTTGTTTCTTATGAGCAGGGAAATATTTAGCAGAGAAGTAATAAATCATATCCTGGGGACTACGCACACAACCAAGATCAAGAGAGTTAAACCATATCTTAGCATCACCCTTTAATGAGAACGGAAATATTTTGAGTATATAGAAGTAACGCGATCTCTCATCATTAGTGAATAGGGCAGCTATATCATTTAACTTAGTAAGATGTGCCACAACAGTTTCAGATTCATAGCCATAAAACGGATCAGATTCAACCAAAGTAATTATATCAGAATCAACAGAGAATTCATAATCCTTATCAGGAACACAGATAGGTGAAGTAGCAAAAGCAGGGTCGGGTTTCATTTTATCTCTAAGTGATTCTTTGTTCCATTTAACTAATAACCTCTTAAGCTCATATCTATCCCTGCAAGCTAAAATAGCGGCAGAAGATTCCATATCAAAAAGATAACCCTCAGGAATAACAGGCATATTTTCATCATCACTTTCATCATCGTATTCAGATTCAATAGTTTCTTTTTCTCTAGCCCTAGCAATTTGTTCATCAAGAAATTCACTAAGGGGCACAGTAGTATCAGGCATAGAAGCAATTTCATCATAAGTATCATGCATAGCAGAAGTGGCATCATCAATAACATGCGACATATCGGAACAAATAGCAGAAGCAGGTTTAGGTGTCGCTAGCCTACTCATAACAGAAGGTGAATCAAGTGCAGAGCTAGATGGCAGTTCCTTACCTCCCCTCGTAGTTGAGGGATAAATTATTGTCTTAGCGTCTTTCAAGTTCTTCATAGTGTCCAGCAGATATAAATCCCAAGTGACTCAAAGAATAGAGCTATGCTCCCCGGTAACGGCGGCAGAAATTAGTCTTGATAACCCACAAGTATAGGGGATCGCAACAGCTTTCGAGGGTAGAGTATTCAACCCAAATTTATTGATTCGACACAAGGGGAGCCAAAGAATATTCTCAAGTATTAGCAGCTGAGTTGTCAATTCAACCACACCTGGAAACTTAGTATCTGCAGCAAAGTGTTTAGTAGCAAAGTAATATGATAGTGATGGTAGCGGCAACAAAAGTAAAGACATCAAAAGTAATGTTTTTGGTATTTTGTAGTGATTGTAACAGTAGCAGCGGGAAAGTAAATAAGCGTGAACCAGTATATGGAAAACTCGTAGGCACCGTATCAGTGATGGATAATTATGCCGGATGCGGTTCATCATGTAACAGTCATAACATAGGGTGACACAGAACTAGCTCCAATTCATCAATGTAATGTAGACATGTATTCCGTATATAGTCATACGTGCTTATGGAAAAGAACTTGCATGACATCTTTTGTCCTACCCTCCCGTGGTAGCGGGGTCCTATCGGAAACTAAGGGATATTAAGGCCTCCTTTTAATAGAGAACCGGAACAAAGCATTAGCACATAGTGAATACATGAACTCCTCAAAGTATGGTCATCACCGGGAGTGGTCCCGACTATTGTCACTTTGGGGTTGCCGGATCATAACACATAGTAGGTGACTATAGACTTGCAAGATAGGATCAAGAACTCACATATATTCAGGAAAACATAATAGGTTCAGATCTGAAATCATGGCACTCGGGCCCTAGTGACAAGCATTAAGCATAGCAAAGTCATAGCAACATCAATCTCAGAACATAGTGGATACTAGGGATCAAACCCTAACAAAACTAAATCGATTACACGATAAATCTCATCCAACCCATCACCGTCCAGCAAGCCTACAATGGAATTACTCACGCATGACGGTGAGCATCATGAAATTGGTGATGGAGGATGGTCGATGATGACGACGACGACGAATCCCCCTCTCCAGAGCCACGAACGGACTCCAGATCAGCCCTCCCGTGAGGTTTTATGGCTTGGCGGCGGCTCCGTATCGTAAAATGTGATGATTTCTTCTCTTTGATTTTTCTCTCTCCGAAAGCAAATATGTAGAGTTGGAGTTGGCGTCGGAGGGCAACCAGGGGGGCCACGAGGTAGGGGGTGTTGGGGAACGTAGCAGAATTTTAAAATTATCTACGCATCACCAAGATCAATCTATGGAGTCATCTAGCAACGAGGGAGAGAGGAGTGCATCTACATACCCTTGTAGATCACGAGCGGAAGCGTTCAAGAGAACATGGTTGATGGAGTCGTACTCGACGTGATCCGAATCACCGAAGATCCTAGCGCCGAACGGACGGCACCTCCGCGGTCAACACACGCACGGAGCGAGGACGTCTCCCGCGCCTTGATCCAGCAAGGAGGAGGGAGAGGTTGAGGAAGAGGGCTCCAACAGCAGCACGACGGCGTGGTGGTGGTGAAGCTGCAGTACTCCGACAGGGCTTCGCCAAGCTCTTATGGAGGAGGAGAGGTGTTGGGGAGGGGAGGGGCTGCGCCTTGGATGTTCTATGCAGCCCTCCCCTCACCCCTCTATTTATAGGGGAAGGGGGAAGGGGGCCGGCCCCCTCTAGATGAGATCTAGAGGGGGGCGGCCAAGGGGAGGGGGGATTGCCCCCCAAGCAAGGGGACGCCCCCTTAGGGTTTCCCCCCAACCCTAGGCGCATGGGACCTAGGGGGGTGTGGCGCCCCAGCCCACTTGAGCTGGTTCCCTTCTCCATACAGCCCATAAGGCCCTCCGGCAGAGGTGGCCCCTCCCGGTGGACCCCCGGAACCCCTCCGGTGGCCCCGGTACAATACCGATATGCCCCCGAACATTTCCGACGACCGTATGACAACTTCCCATATATAAATATTTACCTCCAGACCATTCCGGAATTCTTCGTGACGTCCGCGATCTCATCCAGGACTCCGAACAACATTCGGTAACCACAAACAAGTCTTCCTAACAACCCTAGCGTCACCGAACCTTAAGTGTGTAGACCCTACGGGTTCGGGAGACATGCAGACATGACCTAGACGACTCTCCGGTCAATAACCAACATCGGGATCTGGATACCCATGTTGGCTCCCACATGCTCCACGATGATCTCATCGGATGAACCACGATGTCGAGGATTCAATCAATCCGTATACAATTCCCTTTGTCAATCGGTACGTTACTTGCCCGAGACTCGATCGTCGGCATCCCAATACCTTGTTCAGTCTCGTTACCGGCAAGTCACTTTACTCGTACCGTAATGCATGATCCCGTGATCAACCACTTGATCACATTGAGCTCATTATGATGATGCATTACCGAGTGGGCCCAGAGATACCTCTCCGTCATACGGAGTGACAAATCCCAGTCTCGATTCGTGCCAACCCAACAGACACTTTCGGAGATACCTGTAATGTACCTTTATAGTTACCCCGTTACGTTGTGACGTTTGGCACACCCAAGGCACTCCTACGGTATCCGGGAGTTGCACAATCTCATGGTCTAAGGATATGATACTTGACATTCAGAAAAGCTACAGCAAACAAACTACACGATCTTTGAGCTATGCTTAGGATTGGGTCTTGTCCATCACATCATTCTCCTAATGATGTGATCCCGTTATCAATGACATCCAATGTCCATAGTCAGGAAACCATGACTATCTTTTGATCAACGAGCTAGTCAACTAGAGGCTCACTAGGGACGTGTTGCGCTCTATGTATTCACACATGTATTACGATTTCCGGATAACACAATTATAGCATGAACAATAGACAATTATCATGAACAAAGAAATATAATAATAACCATTTTATTATTGCCTCTAGGGCATATTTCCAACAGTCTCCCACTTGCACTAGAGTCAATATTCTAGTTACATTGTGATGAATCGAACACCAATGCAGTTCTGGTGTTTATCATGTTTTGCTCTAGGGAGAGGTTTAGTCAACGGATCTTCTACATTCAGGTCCGTATGTACTTTACAAATCTCTATGTCTCCATTTTGAACACTTTCACGAATGGAGTTGAAGCGATGCTTGATATGCCTGGTCTTCCTGTGAAACCTGGGCTCCTTGGCAAGGGCAATAGCTCCAGTGTTGTCACAAAAGAGAGTCATCGGGCCCGACGCATTGGGTATGACTCCTAGGTCGGTAATGAACTCCTTCACCCAGACTGCTTCTTGTGCTACCTCCGAGGCTGCCATGTACTCCGCTTCACATGTAGATCCCGCCACAACGCTTTGCTTGCAACTGCACCAGCTTATTGCCGCACCATTCAAAATATAAACGTATCCGGTTTGTGACTTAGAGTCATCCAGATCTGTGTCGAAGCTAGCATCGATGTAACCCTTTACGACGAGCCCTTCGTCACCTCCATAAACGAGAAACATTTCCTTAGTCCTTTTCAGGTACTTCAGGATATTCTTGACCGCTATCCAGTGTTCCATGCCGGGATTACTTTGGTACCTTCCTACCAAACTTACGGCAAGGTTTACATCAGGTCTGGTACACAGCATAGCATACATGATAGACCCTATGGCCGAGGCATAGGGGACGACACTCATCTTTTCTCTATCTTCTGCCGTGGCCGGGCATTGAGCCGTGCTCAATCTCGTACCTTGCAATACAGGCAAGAACCCCTTCTTTGACTCATCCATTTTGAACTTCTTCAATATCTTGTCAAGGTACGTACTCTGTGAAAGACCAATGAGGCGTCTCGATCTATCTCTATAGATCTTGATGCCTAATATATAAGCAGCTTCTCCAAGGTCCTTCATTGAAAAACACTTGTTCAAGTAGGTCTTTCTGCTTTCCAAGAATTCTATATCATTTCCCATCAACAGTATGTCATCCACATACAATATGAGAAATGCTACAGAGCTCCCACTCACTTTCTTGTAAATGCAGGCTTCTCCATAAGTCTGCATAAACCCAAACGCTTTGATCATCTCATCAAAACGAATGTTCCAACTCCGAGATGCTTGCACCAGCCCATAAATCGAGCGTTGGAGCTTGCACACCTTGTCAGCATTCTTAGGATCGACAAAACATTCTGGCTGCATCATATACAATTCTTCCTTAAGGAAACCATTAAGGAATGCCGTTTTGACATCCATTTGCCATATCTCATGATCATAGAATGTGGCAATTGCTAACATGATTCGGACGGACTTCAGCTTCGCTACGGGTGAGAAAGTCTCATCGTAGTCAACCCCTTGAACTTGTCGATAACCCTTAGCGACAAGCCGAGCTTTATAGATGGTCACATTACCATCCGTGTCTGTCTTCTTCTTAAAGATCCATTTATTTTCTATGGTTCGCCGATCAACAGGCAAGTCAGCCAAAGTCCATACTTCATTTTCATACATGGATCCTATCTCGGATTTCATGGGTTCCAACCATTTGTCGGAATCCGGGCCCGCCATCGCTTCTTCATAGTTCGAAGGTTCACCGTTGGCTAACAACATGATTTCCAAGACAGGGTTGCTGTGCCACTCTAGTGCAGAACGTGTCCTTGTGGACCTACGAAGTTCAGTAGCAACTTGATCTGAAGTTTCATGATCATGATCATCAACTTCCTCTCTAGTCGGTGCAGGCACCTCAGGAACATTTTCTTGAGCTGCGCCACTTACCGGTTCAAGAGGTAATACTTCATCAAGTTCCACTTTCCTCCCACTTATTTCTTTCGAGAGAAACTCTTTCTCTAGAAAGGACCCATTCTTGGCAACAAAGATCTTGCCTTCGGATCTGAGGTAGAAGGTATACCCAATAGTTTCTTTAGGGTATCCTATGAAGACGCATTTTTCCGACTTGGGTTTGAGCTTTTCAGGTTGAAGTTTCTTGACATCACATCCCCAAACTTTTAGAAACGACAGCTTAGGTTTCTTCCCAAACCATAATTCATACGGTGTCGTCTCAACGGATTTTGACGGAGCCCTATTTAAAGTGAATGTGTCGGGGGTGACTGATCCCCACGGACACCTATGGGACCACGGCGGACCGAGGCCCCTTTCGGTTCGGCAGGGGGCGGAGAGAGTGCAAAGAGCAGATCGAGGCGAAGCGCACGAGCACGCGATCAGTTTACCCAGGTTCGGGCCGCACGGATGCGTAAAACCCTACTCCTGCTTGTGGTTTGTATTGCGTTCTCGCTCGGGAGCGATGAATGCTACAGTACGCTCAAGTGGCTAGCGAGACCGAGTGTGAGAATGATCCTCCCCCCTCTCTGTTGCGCATGGGCCTCCTTTTATATGTCAAAGGGGTCGCCGACAGGTGGCAACAAAGGTGAGGGTAAAAATGTAAAAGAGGTGGTGGTTGGCATCACCGCCTACAACAGTTGTATCAAACCTAACCTAAGCGGCAGGGGACAAAGGCATTAAATGCCCGTCTGTGTCGCCCAAACAGTGCAAAAAGGGGCCGTCAGGGGCGCCACCGTTTGCCATGATGGCTATCTTGTCAGCGCCTGCTTGCCACCGCATGCCCCTGGCTGCACAGCCTCCCGCCACGTACGCCAGGAACGGTCCCAGAGTGACACGTTGGTGGGTGAGCTGGAGCGCGGGCTGCGGAGTAGTAGCTTGCCGCGGCAAGCGCCTTGCCGCGGATGTTGTCTTGTCGCGTCTGGGAGCTTGTCGCTCACCGGGTCTTGTCGCATCCGGGAGCTTGTCGCTCACCGGGTCTTGCCGGGACGCGCAGCGCGTCGCAGCAAGCTTCTCGGGATGCCTTGGTTGGTGTTCCCGGCAAGCTCCTCTTGCCGGGGTCTTTGTGCTTCGAGTGGCCTTCCCGGCAAGCTCCTCTTGCCGGGGCCTCGCGCCTTGGCTTGAATACTTTGTTCTTGAATGGCTCCAAAGGAACCACTGAGGACCTTGGCGGTCACCCGGCAAGCCTTGCCGCGGGGTGCTGCGACTGCCCGTGCACAAGTTCGGGATACTAAGGTACCCCTACTTTAGTACACCGACAGGAGCCCCCGGGCCTGGGCCATACACGATGCCGAGCGCTGTTGGTCCAGGCCCAAAATAGTGCACGGGCACGCGCGGCCTGGGTCACGCCGTATCTGACTCCGCATTCACCGCGCCCTCCTCGAGCGGCACGCGTCGATCGCGGCGTCGTGCGTGACGTGGGCGGCATGCGCGGGGCTAAGCCCCGCGTGCATGCGTCACGTCGTGGTAAAGGGGACGTTCGCGCCCCCCCCCCCATAAACGGAGGGAGGCATGGAGGCGTGGTTCATTTACTGGACGGGGCCGATGCATGGTTTTCGAGGCGTCCACTCCCCACGATCACGGGGTGGGGAGAGGTCGCCTCATCCGTCGCCTCGGTTCTACACGCCTGCCATGCGGCTCCCATGCGCTTGGGGCCGCGGACGGTGGAGGCGGGAAACTGGGCCGTCGCGGGTCGAGGCAGCGGGTCAGCCCCAGCTCCCTGCTCTTCCCGTGTCTTGATTCGCTGAGCGGGGCGGCCGAGCCCCCACCTCGCTCCTTTATAAAGAGCGGGAGGGGAGGACGGAAGCTCGCATTCTCTCATCTCCTCCTTCCTTCAGCTTCTGCTCTCCTTTCTCTCATTCGCCATGGAGAAAGGGAACCCTGGTCCTTCATCGGTGGCGGCGAGGGTCGCCGCCAGACAGTGCATCCCTCCCTCTCCCGCACCCGTGGTGGCAGAGCTAGCCGTAAAGGGAAGAGGGAGGGGGCGAGGTCGTGGACGAGGTCGAGGCGCTCGGGGAAGAGGTGGACGGGGCGGCGCGCCGGCTTTGCCTCCGCCGGTGGTTCCTCTTCCCACGGCGGTCCATATTGGGGACGACCCTTGCGAGTTCTTCGTCAGGCTGTGCCGGGCGCCTCGTCGTCGCCTCGGACTCCCAGCTCCGTTTGCGAGCGCGATGGAGTTGGACCCGCCCGAGACACTGAGACTGCACATGAGGGGCTGTGGGATCAGCGACACGCGAGTCCGCGTTGAATTCCCAGCCCCTAATGTGATGTATCTTGGTCGAGGGTGGAAGATGTTCGCCCGTATCCACAGCCTGATGGAGGGGTTCACCCTCCATTTTAAGTTGATGGAGGGCGATCTCCTCTCCGTCAAGGTCTTCGGGTGCTTCGGCACTGGGGCAAGGTGCTGTGTGGACAGCTCCTCCGATAGCGAAGGCTCCTCCTCGAGAAAGAGTGACGAGGAGGAGAGCGACAACGACGACGAGGGTAGCGGGCGGCAGGATGGCGGGTCCGACTAGGTGTCGGGCGCCACTCCGTGCGGCACCGGCGACCCCATCATCCGTGTCGCCGGCTCCTTGAACTCCCCGGGGTCGTCTCCTTGGGCGGCTGGCGTAGGGAGGCTGCGGAAGAGGAAGAGGGCTAGCGGCAAGGCCTTCAAGTCAGAGTACGAGGGCGAGGTGCCCTCGACAGCGTGCTGACGTCCTGCCGCCTCGTCTTCGAGCCCCGCTTCCGGCGCCGCCATCACCGCCCAGCCTTCGGACGGCCCCCGAGATGTTCTCTTGGTCTCTTCTGGCACCCGTAGCTCGCCTAGGCGCCCCTTTTGCCCTTTTCGCCTCCTTGACCTACCTCCTGAAGAGAGGGACAAGAAAGGGATTACGGGCATCTTGTCTTTTTAATTTGTAAGCCTTCGGGCCTTAGTTGCATTTAAAACTTGTAATCCTCTCTTTCATGTTTTTCATCCTCTATGGACTGTACCTGAGTGGAATGGGTTTTTAATGAAAAGGGGATGCTTGCCGGTTCATTTGTCTCGCGGGTAGAACCCACGTCAAGGAGCAAATCCTTGGTATCTTTCAGATAGACACTTCTTCTCCCGGCAACAGGCCATGCCGTCTTCCCACGTCGCTCGACCTTTCTCACGCTTTTGACGGAGGCAGGGACGAGGCGGGTGCAGGCCCCTCGTTTCATCCCTTTGCTGCCGCGACTACGACCAAACTTGGCCCCAGGAATGAGCCCCAGGGCCTAGAGTTAAGGGAGCACGGTAGTTTTCAGGAAGAAACGAGGTTTCGTATTCCCCAGTCCATAAGAGAATGCATGATGAGGGATGAAAGACTTATCTGAGATTGCAGCCCCTGGCAACTCTGGCTTGCCGTGGGTGAATCTTGGTGCTTGTAGCCCCCGGCAACACTGGCTTGCCGGGGTCCAGATGCCGGTACGTCCTTCTTCTCCTTTTCGTCCTCAAGCGGTCCGGCCAGGATATGCGAGCCCTGCGAACCAAGGGAAACGAAAGAAAGGCAAAGGGACGCACACTCGACCTCTAAGCTAGGGGTTAGCCGCTGTTAAGCACTATCAACCCTAACCAAGGACGAGACTCGATCTAGCATGCATGCTATAACTCAGGGCGCCAGCGCTTCATTTACTTGTGCTCAGGGTCTGCGCTGGCTTTGTACAAAGGATTACATGCAACAGCGGCAAGACTTGTACAAAAGGGTGGTTGCCGGACAGGGTCCGACAACCGCGCCTTACGGGTAAAACTTACGAAGATGCTCAATATTCCAGGAGTTGCTCACCGGAATGCCATCTTCGATCTCAAGGCGGACAACGCCAGGCCTAGTGACTCGTTTCACCCGGTAAGGGCCTTCCCACTTCGGCGTCAACTTGTTGGAATTCTTGGCGGACTGAACGCGCCGAAGAACAAGGTCGCCTTCCTCGAAGCTTCTGGCTTTAACTTTGCGGCTATGGTAGCAGCGCAAAGCTTGCTGGTAGCGAGCAGCTCATACAGCAGCCTAAAGACGATCTTCCTCAAGGAGCAGCCGTCATCTTCACGCAGCTGCTCTTGCTCAAGCTCATCATAAGCGAGCACTCGAGGTGACCCGTATACGAGTTCCGTGGGGATAACTGCTTCTGCTCCATAGACTAGAGCAAAGGGTGTCTGGCCAGTGGCTCGATTTGGCGTCGTCCTGATCGACCAAAGAACCACCGGCAGCTCCTCGATCCAGTTGCGTCCGCACTTGTGCAGCCTGTCGAAAGTCCTGGTCTTGAGCCCACGCAGCACTTCAGCATTTGCCCTCTCCGCTTGACCGTTGCTTCTGGGGTGAGCAACAGAAGCGAAGCAGACCTTGGCGCCAAGATCTTGGACGTACTGCATGAAGGCGCGGCTTGTGAATTGCGTACCGTTGTCGGTGATGATCCTGTTAGGGATCCCGAAGCGGCAAACAATCGACCTGAAGAACTTGACTGCTGACAGTGCTGTCACCTTCCTCACTGGTTCCACTTCCGGCCACTTTGTGAACTTGTTGATTGTGACGTACAAGTACTCAAAGCCCCCGACAGCTCGGGGGAAGGGGCCGAGGATGTCGAGCCCCCAGACCGAAAATGGCTAGGATAAAGGGATCGTCTGGAGAGCTTGAGCTGGCTGGTGTATCTGCTTGGAATGGAACTGGCACGCTTCACACTTGGTTACTTGTGCAGTTGCATCCTGGAGGGCTGACGGCCAAAAGAATCCTTGCCGGAATGCTTTGCCGGCAAGTGCTCTTGCGCCAATGTGGTGACCACATACGCCTCCATGTATCTCTGCCAACAGCTTTTGTCCGTCTTCCCGGGGAATACACTTCAATTTCACTCCGTTGCGTCCTCTTCTGTACAGTGTGTCGTCGACAAACTGGTACATACTTGACTGCCGGGCTACTCTTTCCGCTTCTTCTTGCTTTTCGGGAAGTTCTCCTGTCTGGAGGAAACGGACAATCTGCTGTGCCCATGCTGGAGCCTGTGGCTCGACAACAAGGACTAAAGGCACATCTGCTGCTGCGGGAACGTCCGCTTCTACGGCGAGAACCTGCGGCTCAGCCGGAGCTTGACGTTCCCCGGCAAGCTTGCCGGAGCAAAACTTGTCGGGAGCGTCTGCTTCAACGGAACAAACCCTGGGGTTTGCCGGAGCAGACTGCCCCTCAGCACTCTTGGCGTTGATCTTGGGGACCTTCTTGGCGGCGGCTTCGGGAAGCTCTGCCGGAAGATAGTCACCAGAAATCAACTTCCTCTTCTTGCTCTGTCCAGTTGATGGTGTTACGGACGGCTGAGTCAGCTTGAGCACAAAGATCCCTGGTTCCATAGGTAACTTAAGTGCTGCGCACTTTGACAGGCCATCGGCAATGTCGTTCTCAGCTCTTGGAACATGTTCCATTTGCAGGCCGTCAAAGCGCTCTTCTAGCTTCCTCACTTCATCAACGTAAGCTTCCATCAACGGACTCCGGTAAACCTTGTTCACTTGACGGACGACAAGCTGCGAGTCACCCCTGAAATAAGCTTCTTAATCCCAAGGTCTGTCGCGATCCTGAGACCGGCAAGCAAGCCCTCATACTCTGCAGTATTGTTTGTCGCTTGCTCCTTGGGAAAGTGCATCTGGACTACGTACTTGAGGTGCTCTCCGGTGGGTGCGACAAGCAGCACACCAGCTCCGGCGCCTTGCAGCGAAAAGGCACCGTCAAATTACATGAGCCACTCTTTGCTTGTTTCCTTGACGGGGATGCTCGTCTCTGGAATTTCTTCATCTGGGGTTGGCGTCCACTCCGCTATGAACTCTGCCAATGCTCTACTTTGGATCGTTGATGTATTCTCAAATTTGAGGCCAAAGCTTGACAGTTCCAGTGCCCACTCGACAATCCTGCCTGTTGCTTCTAGATTCTGCAATATCCTCTTCAGCGGAAAGCGAGTGACAACTGTGATCTTATGTGCTTGGAAATAGTGGCGCAGCTTTCTCGAGGCCATAAGAAGGCCGAAAAGCAACTTCTGCACACCAGAGTACCTTGACCTAGCCCCCTGCAAAAGGGAACTAACAAAGTAAACTGGGCGCTGCACCATCTTCTTCTGTATCTCCTCTTGCATCTGCGCAGATCCATCCTTGTCGGGACCAGAGCTTGTCGGGGAAGCCCCCTGCTTGTCGCTGGATGCGCTTGCCGTGGTTGCTGGCTCGTCGTCTGCCTCCCTCTCCGCCACTAACGCAGCACTAACCACTTGATTGGTTGCCGCTATGTACAGCAGCAACTTCTCTTGTGGTTTAGGTGCGACAAGTGTTGGAGTGGAGGACAGGTATCTCTTCAAGTCCTGCAGCGCAGCCTCCGCTTCCGGAGTCCATTTCATTGGACCTGCCTTTTTCAAAATTTTGAAAAATGGCAGGGCGCGCTCAGCAGACCGAGAGATAAAACCTGCTGAGAGCAGCCACGCAACCGGCAAGTCTTCGGACAACCTTGACGCGCTTTGGTGCTTCGATCTGCTCAATGGCCTTGATCTTGTCGGGATTGGCTTCAATTCACCGCTGAGACACAAAGAACCCGAGAAGCTTGCCGGAGGGGACTCCAAACACACACTTTTCGGGGTTGAGCTTGAGGTTGATCTTGCGCAGATTTGCAAAGGTCTCGTCTAAATCTTGTATCAGAGTTGCCCTGTCCTTGCTCTTGACCACTATATCATCCATGTAGGCTTCTACATTTCTGTGTATCTGTGCCTTCAGAGCGACATGGACTACTCTTGAAAATGTTGAACTAGCATTCTTTAATCCGAAAGGCATCCGTATGAAACAGTACGTGCCACATGGAGTAATGAATGCGGTTTTCTCCTCATCTTCTTCTGCCATGAAGATCTGATGGTATCCTGAGTATGCGTCAAGAAATGAAAGCAAATCACATCCGGCTGTGGAGTCAACAATCTGGTCAATGCGCGGCAAGGGAGATGGATCTTTGGGACAAGCTTTATTAACATCAGTAAAGTCAATACAAAGCCTCCACTTCCCGTTTGCCTTGCGCACTACAACAGGATTGGCCAACCACGTGGGATGGAGCACTCCTCTGACAAGGCCTGCTGCTTCCAACTTCTTGATTTCTTCTGCTATGAAGTCTTGGCGCTCCACTGCTTGCTTCCTGACCTTCTGCTTGACGGGCCGCGCATGAGGACAAACGGCAAGATGGTGCTCAATTACTTTCCTGGGAACGCCGGGGATGTCAGACGGTTGCCATGCAAACACGTCGACATTCGCCCACAGGAAAGCAATAAGCGCGCTTTCCTATTTAGGGTCAAGCGTGGCACTGATGGTGAAGGTACCACCAGTGTCGTCCTCCTTGGTGGACACCTTCTTGGTATGTGGTGGAGCTGCCATGGCCTTCTTACACTTGCCGGTGGAGCTCGATGGTGCGTCCTCGACGGCAGCGCAGCACTCCAAAGAGGCGCGCTTGCCGGAGTGGGCATCAGAGCTCTTGCCGGACTTGGTCTTCTTCTTCCCTCTGGGAGCTTCAGCGGCAAGTGTGTTGCGATCTGTTGCGGCTGTTGCATCCCGGCAAATCTTGTCGGCGCAGATAAGGGCATCCTTCTTGTCTCCAGGGACAGAGATGACACTTATCGGGCCTGGCATCTTGAGCAAGTTGTACGCATAGTGAGAGGCTGCCATGAACTTGGCGAGTGCTGGACGACCAAGTATGCCATTGTAGGGCAATGGGAAATCGGCAACGTCAAAAGTGACCCTCTCAGTCCTGAAGTTCATTTCGCTGCCAAATGTTACCGGCAACGTGACTTTCCCCTTTGGCTTGCTCCTTCCCGGGTTGATTCCTTGGAATGTGCCGGTCTCTTCGAGCTCGCTGTCAGGGATCTGGAGTTTCTGGAGCACAACGGAGGAGATCAAGTTCAAGCCGGCCCCGCCGTCAACTAACATCTTAGTGACTTTGAGGTTGCGTATTGTTGGTGAAACCAACAACGGCAAACACCCGACCGCAGTTGTGCGATCAGGGTGGTCCTCAATATCAAAGATGATAGGCATGCTGGACCACTTTAGAAGCTTGCGCGATTCGACAGGTGGTTCTGCCGCATTAACTTCACGCGCCCACTGTTTGAGTTGGCGGTGAGAAGTATGCAGAGAAGCACCGCCGTCAACGCACAAAAATTCTGTGGCTTTCTGGAACTCCTGCTCACTGGTCTCTGCATCATCCATATCTTCGTCGTCGTCGTCGTCTTCTTCATCCTTGTCGCGGCCGCGGGGAGGTCTGTCTCCTTGGCGCTGCTTGGCTTTGCCGCGGCGTCCTCCCCGGCTAGCGCGCTTCTTGCCGGCCTCTCCACCGCCTCCTTGGGCCCTTTCCTTGTCGCGCCGCTCGTACTCAGCTTTTTGTTGCTGGACAAGCTGCTCGACTTTCTTGCAGCTCTGGAGGTCATGGCCCTTGGTGCGGTGGATCTTGCAGTACTGCTTGTCGGAGCCGTCCTGCTTGTCGGTGGCCGCCACAGCTTGGCAGCTAGTGCATGCGGCAACCTCCTTGCCGGAGCCACCAACTTTGGCTTGCTTGGCGCCACCTTCGTTGCCGGACAGCTCAACGACCAGTACCTCTTTGCCTTTCTTCTTCCTGTTGCGCCTCCGGTTTTTCTTTGCCGGGGCGGCATCTTCGCTGTCAGATCCTCCTTCCCCAGTATTCTCTCCGGGGAGTTTCCTCCCTTCTTCAGTGCGTGCACACTTGTCGGCCAGGGCATACAGCTCGCTGACGTCTCTGATCCTGCTCATCGCCATCTCCTCCCGCATCCTGCGGTTACGCACGTTCTGATGGAACACACTGATAACCGCGGCAGGGTGGATGTCTGGGATGTTGCGCTGCACACAGCTGAATCTCTGAATATACTTGCGCAGGGGCTCTCCTTCCTTCTGGGCAAGCAGGTGGAGATCACTCTCTTGGCCATGGGGTTTGTGGCCGCCTGTAAAGGCGCCGACAAACTGGTGGCACAGGTCAGCCCAAGAAGATATGGAGTTGTCCGGCAAGTGCATGAGCCAGGACCTGACTTCGGGCTTGAGCACCAGCGAGAAGTAGTTGGCAAGGACCTTGTCGTCTCGCCCCCTGGCAGCTTGCACCGCAATGGTGTAGATGCTGAGGAACTCCGACGGGTGCGACTTGCCGTCGTACTTCTCCGGTACGTCTGGCTTGAAATTCTTCTGGCTGGGCCACTGGACTTGCCGTAGCTCATGGGTGAACACAGGGCAACCCACCGCATACGGCAAGTCGCCTGGTTCCCCTGGCGCATGCATATCAATAGAGGGCCCAGCGCGCAGGTCTGATTGACGCCGCGCTTCTCTTCGGCGCTCGATGCGACTACGAGCGTCTTCTTGTTGTCGTTCGTGGAGAACTTGGCGCTGATTGTGACGAGCTCGCGGATCTGATGACGCGGTGGAGTCGCTGTCGTGGTGGATCCGGCGAATCGGCGATCTTGGCCTTCGAGGCGGGGAGTACACAGTGGTTGCACCCTCCCTGGTCTTGTCGCCACCGGCTCACGCCTGACTAACTTGCCGCGGCTGCGATGTGCTCGGCTGCCGTGGGTTGTCGCCGTTGGCGAAGCCGATGAGACTCTGGATGGTGGCCCTCCAGTCGTCGATCTTGTCCGCCGCTGGAGGGTAATCTAAGAGCAGTTGAGCTCGCGCCAAAGCTTCTGCCGGAGTGGCGGGCGGCGGCGGCGAACGGTGCGAGGAACGGGATATGCTCGGACTTCTAACTACGTTAGAAGGAGCAATATCTCGTCCAAGCGACCGCGCCACGCTCGCGCCAGCATGTTGGCATGCATGTTGGTCTTGAGCACTCCGGGATCCGCCAGCTTGATCTTGGCCCAGCAGACGTATGGTACCATGGGTACCATGACGCTGCTGGTCTCGCGCCTCCTGAGATGGGCGCGGTGCGTGTACAGACGCCGAGGTCTTGGAGTGCGCTCGGCCGTCGTGGGAGTCGACCGCGCCGCCGATGTGCAGCGCAGTCTTGTCCTTGGACCCGGCCGCACCATGAGCCCCCTCGTCGGCGCCCGTTCTTCCGCCGGCGTCTACCCCACCAGCCGTTCGCTCCGGCGATGGCGGGCTCGACGCAGACGGGGCAGCCGCCTCCGAAGCCTTCTTCTTCGGCGGCATGTTGATGGAGATGATGAAGATTTGGCTCGTGCGAACGCCGGATCAGGTTCACACAGCCTCGACGCACCCCTACCTGGCGCGCCAAAGATGTTGGGGGTGACTGATCCCCATGGACACCTATGGGACCACGGCGGACCGAGGCCCCTTTCGGTTCGGCAGGGGGCGGAGAGAGCGCAAAGAGCAGATCGAGGCGAAGCACACGAGCACGCGATCAGTTTACCCAGGTTCGGGCCGCACGGATGCGTAAAACCCTACTCCTGCTTGTGGTTTGTATTGTGTTCTCACCCGGGAGCGATGAATGCTACAGTATGCTCAAGTGGCTAGCGAGACCGAGCGTGAGAATGATCCTCCCCCCCCTCTGTTGCGCATGGGCCTCCTTTTATATGTCAAAGGGGTCGCCGACAGGTGGCAACAGAGGTGAGGGTAAAAATGTAAAAGAGGTGCTGGTTGGCATCACTGCCTACAACAGTTGTATCAGACCTAACCTAAGCGGCAGAGGACAAAGGCATTAAATGCCTGTCTGTGTCGCCCAAACAGTGCAAAAAGGGGCCGTCAGGGGCGCCACCGTTTGCCACGATGGCTATCTTGTCAGCGCCTGCTTGCCACCGCATGCCCCTGGCTGCACAGCCTCCCGCCACGTACGCCAGGAACGGTCCCAGAGCGACACGTTGGTGGGTGAGCTGGAGCGCGGGCTGCAGAGTAGTAGCTTGCCGCGGATGTTGTCTTGTCGCGTCTGGGAGCTTGTCGCTCACCGGGTCTTGTCGCGTCCGGGAGCTTGTCGCTCACCGGGTCTTGCCAGGACGCGCAGCGCGTCGCAGCAAGCTTCTCGGGATGCCTTGGTTGGTGTTCCCGGCAAGCTCCTCTTGCCGGGGTCTTTGTGCTTCGAGTGGCCTTCCCGGCAAGCTCCTCTTGCCGGGGCCTCGCGCCTTGGCTTGAATACTTTGTTCTTGAATGGCTCCAAAGGAACCACTTAGGACCTTGGCGGTCACCCGGCAAGCCTTGCCGCGGGGTGCTGCGACTGCCCATGCACAAGTTCGGGATACTAAGGTACCCCTACTTTAGTACACCGACAGAATGCGGCAGTCTCTAAAGCATAGCCCCAAAATGACAGCGGTAAATCGGTAAGAGACATCATAGATCGCACCATATCTAATAGAGTGCGATTACGATGTTCGGACACACCATTACACTGAGGTGTTCCAGGCGGCGTGTGTTGTGAAACTATTCCACATTTTCTTGAGTGCGTGCCAAATTCGTGACTCAAGTATTCTCCCCCACGATCTGATCACAAGAACTTGATTTTCCTGTCATGTTGATTCTCAACCTCGCTCTGAAATTCCTTGAACTTTTCAAAGGTCTCAGGCTTGTGTTTCATTAAGTAGACATACCCATATCTACTCAAGTCATCAGTGAGGGTGAGAACATAACGATAGCCACCGCGAGCCTCAACACTCATTGGACCGCACACATCAGTATGTATGATTTCCAATAAGTTGGTTGCTTGCTCCATTGTTCCTGAGAACGGAGTCTTGGTCATTTTACCCATGAGGCATGGTTCGCACGTGTCAAATGATTCGTAATCAAGAGACTCTAAAAGTCCATCTGCATGGAGCTTCTTCATGCGTTTGACACCTATGTGACCAAGGCAGCAGTGCCACAAGTATGTGGGACTATCATTATCAACCTTACATCTTTTGGTATTCACACTATGAATATGTGTAGCATTACGCTCGAGATTCATTAAGAATAAACCATTCACCATTGGAGCATGACCATAAAACATATCTCTCATATAAATAGAACAACCGTTATTCTCGGATTTAAATGAGTAGCCATCTCGAATTAAACGAGATCCTGATACAATGTTCATGCTCAAAGCTGGCACTAAATAACAATTATTGAGGTTTAAAACTAATCCCGTAGGTAAATGTAGAGGTAGCGTGCCGACGGCGATCACATTGACCTTGGAACCATTGCCGACGCGCATCGTCACCTCGTCCTTCGCCAGTCTCCGCTTATTCCGCAGCTCCTGCTTTGAGTTACAAATGTGAGCAACCGCACAGGTATCAAATACCCAGGAGCTACTACGAGTACTGGTAAGGTACACATCAATTACATGTATATCACATATACCTTTAGTGTTGCTAGCCTTCTTATCCGCTAAGTATTTGGGGCAGTTCCGCTTCCAGTGACCACTTCCCTTGCAATAAAAACACTCAGTCTCAGGCTTGGGTCCATTCTTTGGCTTCTCCCCGGCAGCTTGCTTACCGGGCGCGGCAATTCCCTTGCCGTCCTTCTTGAAGTTCTTCTTACCCTTGCCTTTCTTGAACTTAGTGGTTTTATTCACCATCAACACTTGATGTTCCTTTTTGATTTCCACCTCTGCTGATTTCAGCATTGAATATACCTCAGGAATGGTCTTTTCCATCCCCTGCATATTGAAGTTCATCACAAAGCTCTTATAGCTCGGTGGGAGCGACTGAAGGATTCTGTCAATGATCGCGTCATCCGGGAGATTAACTCCCAGCTGAGTCAAGCAGTTATGCAACCCAGACATTTTGAGTATGTGCTCACTGACAGAACTATTTTCCTCCATCTTACAGCTGAAGAACTTGTCGGAGACTTCATATCTTTCGACCCGGGCATGAGCTTGGAAAACCATTTTCAGCTCTTCGAACATCTCATATGCTCCGTGTCTCTCAAAACGCTTTTGGAGCCCCGGTTCTAAGCTGTAAAGCATGCCGCACTGAACGAGGGAGT
This sequence comes from Triticum monococcum, assembly GCA_034509565.1. Taxonomy (NCBI): domain Eukaryota; kingdom Viridiplantae; phylum Streptophyta; class Magnoliopsida; order Poales; family Poaceae; genus Triticum; species Triticum monococcum. Next base: position 576,892,682 of record CM067844.1, on the reverse strand, counting down.
AATCATCGGCACGTGATTGCCAAGCATTCATAACGTCTTGGTTCTCTGGGACAGGTGCGTTACCTAGCGGTGCTTCTAGGACATAATCTTTCTTGGCAGCTATGAGGATGATCCTCAGGTTCCGGACCCAGTCCGTATAGTTGCTGCCATCGTCTTTCAGCTTGGTTTTCCCTAGGAACGCGCTGAAGTTGAGGACAACATGGGCCATTTGATCTACAAGACATATTGTAAAGATTTTAGACTAAGTTCATGATAATTAAGTTCATCTAATCAAATTACTCAATGAACTCCCACTCAGATAGACATCCCTCTAGTCATCTAAGTGAAACATGATCCGAGTTAACTAGGCCGTGTCCGATCATCACGTGAGACGGACTAGCCAACATCGGTGAACATCTTCATGTTAATCGTATCTTCTATACGACTCATGCTCGACCTTTCGGTCTTCCGTGTTCCGAGGCCATGTCTGTACATGCTAGGCTCGTCAAGTCAACCTAAGTGTATTGCGTGTGTAAATCTGGCTTACACCCGTTGTATTCGAACGTTAGAATCTATCACACCCGATCATCACGTGGTGCTTCGAAACAACGAACCTTCGCAACGGTGCATAGTTAGGGGGAACACTTTCTTGAAATTATTACGAGGGATCATCTTATTTAAGCTACCATCGTTCTAAGCAAATAAGATGTAAAACATGATAAGCATCACATGCAATCAAACAGTGACATGATATGGCCAATATCATTTGCTCCTTTTGATCTCCATCTTCGGGGCTCCATGATCATCGTTGTCACCGGCATGACACCATGATCTCCATCATCGTGTCTTCTTGAAGTTGTCTAGTCATCTATTACTTCTACTACTATGGCTAACGCTTTAGCAATAAAGTAAAGTAATTACATGACGTTTATGTTGACACGCAGGTCATAAATAAATAAAGACAACTCCTATGGCTCCTGCCGGTTGTCATACTCATCGACATGCAAGTCGTGATTCCTATTACAAGAACATGATCATCTCATACATCACATATACCATTCATCACATCCTTTGGCCATATCACATCACAAAACACTTGCTGCAAAAACAAGTTAGACGTCCTCTAATTGTTGTTGCAAGTTTTTACGTGGCTGCTATAGGTTTCTAGCAAGAACGTTTCTTACCTACGCCAAAACCACAACGTGAATTGCCAATTTCTATTTACCCTTCATAAGGACCATGTTCATCGAATCCGATCTGACTAAAGTGGGAGAGACAGACATCCGCCAGCCACCTTATGCAACTAGTGCATGTCAGTCGGTGGAACCGGTCTCACGTAAGCGTACGCGTAAGGTTGGTCCGGGTCGCTTCATCCCATAATGCCGCCGAATCAAGATAAGACTAGTAACGGCAAGATAATTGACAATATCGACGCCCACAACTGCTTTGTGTTCTACTCGTGCATAGTAACTACGCATAGACCTAGCTCATGATGCCACTGTTGGGGAACGTAGCAGAATTTTAAAATTTTCTACGCATCACCAAGATCAATCTATGGAGTCATCTAGCAACGAGGGAGAGAGGAGTGCATCTACATACCTTTGTAGATCATGAGCGGAAGCGTTCAAGAGAACGGGGTTGATGGAGTTGTACTCGACGTGATCCGAATCACTGAAGATCCTAGCGCCAAACGGACGGCACCTCCGCGTTCAACACACGTACGGAGCGAGGACGTCTCCCGCGCCTTGATCCAGCAAGGAGGAGGGAGAGGTTGAGGAAGAGGGCTGCAACAGCAGCACGACGGCGTGGTGGTGGTGAAGCTGCAGTACTCCGGCAGGGCTTCGCCAAGCTCTTATGGAGGAGGAGAGGTGTTGGGGAGGGGAGGGGCTGCGCCTTGGATGTTCTATGCAGCCCTCCCCCCACTCCTCTATTTATAGGGGAAGGGGGAAGGGGGCCGGCCCCCTCTAGATGAGATCTAGAGGGGGGCGGCGGCCAAGGGGAGGGGGGCTTGCCCCCCAAGCAAGGGGGCCCCCCCCCTTAGGGTTTCCCCCCAACCCTAGGCGCATGGGCCCTAGGGGGTGTGGTGCCCCAGCCCACTTGGGCTGGTTCCCTTCTCCATACAGCCCATAAGGCCCTCCGGAAGAGGTGGCCCCTCCCGATGGATCCCCGGAACCCCTCCGGTGGCCCCGGTACAATATCGATATGCCCCCGAACATTTCCGGCGACCGTATGACAACTTCCCATATATAAATCTTTACCTCCGGACCATTCCGTAACTCCTCATGACGTCCGGGATCTCATCCGGGACTCCAAACAACATTCGGTAACCACATACAAGTCTTCCTAACAACCCTAGCGTCACCGAACCTTAAGTGTCTAGACCCTACGGGTTCGGGAGACATGCAGACATGACCGAGACGACTCTCCGGTCAATAACCAACATCGGGATCTGGATACCCATGTTGGCTCCCACATGCTCCACGATGATCTCATCGGATAAACCACGATGTCGAGGATTCAATCAATCAGTATACAATTCCCTTTGCCAATCGGTACGTTACCTGCCCGAGACTCGATCGTCGGTATCCCAATACCTTGTTCAGTCTCGTTACCGGCAAGTCACTTTACTCGTACCGTAATGCATGATCCCGTGATCAACCACTTGATCACATTGAGCTCATTATGATGATGCATTACCGAGTGGGCCCAGAGATACCTCTCCGTCATACGGAGTGACAAATCCCAGTCTCGATTCGTGCCAACCCAACAGACACTTTCGGAGATACCTGTAATGTACCTTTATAGTCACCCAGTTACGTTGTGACATTTGGCACACCCAAGGCACTCCTACGGTATCCGGGAGTTGCAGAATCTCATGGTCTAAGGATATGATACTTGACATTCAGAAAAGCTACAGCAAACGAACTACACGATCTTTGAGCTATGCTTAGGATTGGGTCTTGTCCATCACATCATTCTCCTAATGATGTGATCCCGTTATCAATGACATCCAATGTCCATAGTCAGGAAACCATGACTATCTTTTGATCAACGAGCTAGTCAACTAGAGGCTCACTAGGGACGTGTTGTGGTCTATATATTCACACATGTATTACGATTTCCGGATAACACAATTATAGCATGAACAATAGACAATTATCATGAACAAAGAAATATAATAATAACCATTTTATTATTGCCTCTAGGGCATATTTCCAACAGGGGGCGCGCCCTAGAGGGGGGGCGCCCCCCCGCCCTCATGGACAGGGTGTGGGCCCCCTGGTCTTCATCTTTGGCGAGGATTTTTTATTATTTTTTCTAAGATGTTCCGTGGAGTTTCAGGCCATTCTGAGAATATTTGTTTTCTGCACATAAAACAACACCATGGCAATTCTGCTGAAAACAGCGTCAGTCCGAGTTAGTTCCATTCAAATCATACAAGTTAGAGTCCAAAATAAGGGCAAAAGTGTTTGAAAAAGTAGATACGACGGAGACGTATCAACCAGCCTCCATAATTTGGTTCCCTAATTTGAGCACTATTTTGTATGCAGCCTGGAATAGTTTCAAATGCATGGAGTGACCAATTCAAATTTTTTATGGTAGTGTGGTCCCAATTTCTTCTAAAAAAAGGTGAAGTCCTATTCTACTGATTTTGTTAGAACACCACAGTGGCATCATGAACGTTTTTGCAACTAGTCTTGCTTTATAGATAATAGGATTATCATCCGTGTTCGTTTTTTTTTGAAGATCCATTTTACATTGTATGAGTTTTACAGGCTCAACGAAGTCCAAACTTTGATTCTCGGACGTGGTCTTCATTTCGAATTCTGTCGGGCCAGAGTATAGTCCACCAGTGAGACTTTGTGAGGCTCTCACCGGGCAGATAGATACTCCCTCCTTAAAATATAAGACGCAATTGACTTTGCACGGTCTTTGATGCATGACTTTAATCATTAATAATATATCAAAGTACATGGATGGAATATGTACAAATGACATAGTCGTATTTGTCTTGCAAAACAATTTTATTCCATATATCTGTGTACTAATTTTACAGACATACAGTACATGAAAATCAGAGTCATTTGTGCAACGAAGACCAGAAAAATCAATGGGCGTCTTATATTTTGAGAAGGAAGGAGTATGAAAAGTCAAAACATACACACACTCCTCCGCCGATGGGCCACAGCCCACAGCCCGCAGGGCAGCCAACACCACCATGTCCCCTCTTCCCCCCCCCCCCCCCCCCCCCCCCCAACAGTTTCCCCGCTTTCCTCCTCCACTCCCCCTCGCCGCGCCGTCACCGTCCCCCGCCTCCCCTCCTCCCCATGGACACCCCGCCGTCCACCTCCGCCTCGGCCGCAACCGCGTCCGACCCGGACGCGGCGCTCGTCGCGGCCGTGGCGGACGCGCTCGTATCGGCGTCCCGCCTGCCCACCCCGGTGCCCATGCCCACCCTCCTGGCCGCCTACCTCCCGCGCCTCACCGCCTCCCACCACCCGCGCGTGCTCGCCGTCGCGGCCTCCAACCCGGCGCTCGCCTCGCCGGAGCCGCTCCTCGCCTACCGCAGCTTCCTCTCGCCGCCCTCCTGCCTGCCCTCCCTCCTCCCGCTCCTCCCCGTCCTCCCCTACCGCCACCTCTTCCCGCTGCTCCTCTCCTTCGTCCCGCTCGACCCGCTCCGCCACCTCCACCGGCACCTCCTCGGCCACCTCCCCTCGACCCCTCTCGCCGACGCCGCGCTCTGCGCCTACTCCCGCCTCCGCCTCCCCCACCTCGCCGCCCAGCTCCTCCACTCCCTCCGCCGCCGCATCCGCGTCCGCCCCTCCCTCCAGGCCGCAAACGCCGTCCTCTCCGCGCTCGCGCGGAGCCCCTCCACCTCCCCGGAGGCCTCCCTCGACGCCTTCCGCTCCCTCATCGCGCTCCGCCTCCACCCCAACCACTACACCTTCAACCTCCTCGTGCACACCCACTGCTCCAAGGGCACCCTCGCCGACGCCCTCGCCACGCTCTCCACCATGCAGGGGTTCGGCCTCTCCCCCGACGCCGTCACCTACAACACGCTCCTCCACGCGCACTGCCGGAAAGGCATGCTCGGTGAGGCGAGGACTCTGCTGGCGAGAATGAAGAAAGAGGGGATCACGCCCACGCGGCCGACGTACAATACCCTTGTGTCGGCTTACGCGAAGCTGGGGTGGATTAAGCAGGCGACCAAGGTCTTGGAGGCCATGACGGCCAACGGGCTGGAGCCTGACCTGTGGACGTACAATGTGCTTATCGCTGGGCTGTGCCAGGCAGAGAAGGTGGATGAGGCGTTTAGGCTGAAGGATGAGATGGAGCGGCTCGGCACTTTGTTGCCTGATGTAGTGACCTACAATACACTCGCTGATGCGTGCTTTAAGTGGAGGTGTTCGTCTGATGCACTGAGGCTGCTCGAGGAAATGCGTGAGAAGGGGGTGAAGCCGACTTTGGTCACACATAACATTGTTATCAAGGGGCTTTGCAAGGATGGGGAATTGGAGGAGGCGTTGGTGTGTCTGAAGAAGATGGCAGATGAAGGTTTAGCACCAGATGTGATCACGTATAATACCTTGATTGATGCATACTGCAAGGCTGGCAATGTCGCCAAAGCATTTGCACTAATGGATGAGATGGTCGGTAGGGGACTCAAATTGGACACCTTCACACTTAATACTGTGCTATATAATCTATGCAAGGAGAAGCGTTATGAAGAGGCTCAAGGGCTGCTACAATCTCCATCCCAAAGGGGTTTTGTGCCCGATGAAGTCAGCTATGGCACAGTGATGGCAGCCTACTTCAACGAGTATAATCCGGACCCTGCTCTGCGTCTGTGGGATGAGATGATTCAGAGGAAGTTGACACCAACTATTTCGACTTACAACACATTGATCAAGGGGCTTGGCAGAATGGGGAGGTTGAAAGAGGCGATTGATAAGTTGAACGAGCTCATGGAGAAGGGGTTGGTACCAGATGACACCACGTACAATATCGTCATCCATGCCTATTGCAAGGGAGGGGACTTGGAGAATGCCTTCCAGTTCCACAACAAGATGGTGGAAAATTCCTTTAAGCCAGATGTTGTTACTTGCAACACTTTGATGAATGGACTGTGTCTGCAGGGGAAGCTTGACAAAGCAATGAAGCTCTTTGACTCATGGGTAGAGAAAGGGAAGAAGGTTGATGTTATCACATATAACACCCTAATACATGCTATGTGCAAAAATGGGGATGTTGATGCTGCTTTGCATTTTCTCGCTGATATGGAGGTCAGAGGATTGCAGCCTGACGCGTTTACCTACAATGTTGTGTTATCTGCACTATCTGAAGCAGGGAGACCAGAAGAAGCGCATAGTATGCTGCATAAGTTATCCGAGAGTGGAAAATTGTCTCAAAGCTTTTCTTCTCCCCTCTTGAAGCCTTCTTCTGTAGATGAAACAGAGTCAGGGAAGGATCACGAGGGTAATACTGAGGAAGAAACTGCTGGAAATCCACAAGATAGTGCTCTGGAGGCGTACACGAAACGCGTAAATGAGCTATGCACCGGTGGGCAATTCAAAGAATCTAAGGCCATTTTGGATGAGATGATGCAAAAGGGAATGTCTGTTGACAGTTCAACGTATATAACTTTAATGGAAGGGCTTATCAAGAGGCAGAAAAGGCAAACACATGCAGCTGGGTAGTACATACCATTGATCTTTGCTGCTCTTTGATGTGGCATCAGCCGGAGTTTAGTCATAAATCTGGTAAATTTGAGTGCTTGATATCTCGGAGGAGTGTGATGGACATAAAAGAAGCAGGTATGTGATCTGCTTCTTTCTCAGAAATTCACCACTAGAATCTTGTTAGTTTTTCAGCTGCAATACAAAGTAAATCATTTCACAGTCAAATCTACTAGATGTAAAAAGTATGTTATTGCAATTTAAGTACATGTCTTCTAAACTTTTGTGCCTGATGAATTTACTGCTAGGTTCTCAGCCAGTGTGTGATGCAGCGCTCGCTGGCCACCTGCACTGTAGTTTTCCTTTTTGAGGGTTTCCTTTTCTTTACCAGCCAGAAATTGGAGGGCCACCCCCTCTTTTTTCCAAAAAAAGAAACATGTTTTCTGAAACCTGTCCAAAGGAAACAGCTTATACGGAAAAGCTTTATGTTATCTGCAAGCGCAAGCTCCGGACCATAATTGTTGTATGCTGAACAGCATGTTTGGTTGCCAACATACTTACCTGGTACTTTGTCAATTAAAATGGATGTTAACTTTTGCATGTTCTAGGGCCATAGTGTCCGCCATTTGTCTCAATGCTGTCAAACTCTTAAGCAAAGGGGTAATTGTAGCTAGAAAAGGTCTTACCTAGTTTAGATCCTTGGCGTAATGTTGTGCTACCACACTAATATTGGCCGTCATGTGGCAAGTCCAGTAACCTACTCCCTCCGTTCGGAATTACTTGTCGCAGAAATGGATGTATCTAGACGTATTTTAGTTCTAGATACATCCATTTTCGAGACAAGTAATTCCGAACGGAGGGAGTAGTTAATAGTTAATCGCCTGCCCTGTAGACTGAAGGTCAGTAACTCGGTTTACTCCTGTTACTTTTTCTTCACGCAGCAAATTCTAGTCCGCATTCAGTGATGTTGGATCTTTGCTTAGAAGAAAATTGATCATCATTGTGAGTTGTTAATATGCGAGAATTACCCTCTGGGAAAGCCCGAGAAGTTCACGGTGAACAAGATGGCTGAAGTGCTCAAATGTAATGAGTGCATCATACTCCAGTTTTCAACCTGTCATGATCATACCTAAACAAGAACGAATGAATTAGTCTGTTTCATAGAAAGATGGCTTAACCACTCTTTTTCTGTCCCTCGTGAAGAAAGGAGCCAAGCATAGGACACTGCTGTCTCCTCGCCCCCGCCGGCTTTGTTGGTCACGCACGGCCCATGCAGTGGACTATGGGAAGGTAGATACACATACTCCTACCTCTCATCAGCTCATTGTAATTTTCCGTTGGCTGTGCGTCTATGACGGCCGTTCCACAGCTAAGTTTACTGCCACATGGTCAGTATTTTAATTCACCTGTTCGGTGCGGTGTATATATACAAGACTTCACAAATGGACAAATGAATGCAGGTACTGCTTTTGTTTCTGTGTTCCGTGACCGAGTGACTGGTACTTCTGCATTCTTTTTGTCAATGCGAGTAGTGGCCACTACTATACTGTGATGTGACTTGGAATTTGGAAGCTTCAATCAACTTCTTATGGCTTGAGACGGCCGGTATTTTATATCGGGCCTACTCATACTGTGTCGTCTTTGCTGATCTTATGGGCCAGTTCATAGGAAAAAAACAAGTGTTAATTTGATTCGCATTTTGGAAAGAAGCGTTTAGGTTCATTTGATACCTAGAACGGAAGATGAGAACTTGAGGTGAGGTGCTTCCTTACTTACCCGCCCTTGACCGACTACGGAGGGAAGAGATTCCAGGCGAAGAATGTTGGCATATTGTTGAAACCAAGCGGCTAATTATAAGGGCATCTCCAGCCGTTGGCCCCCCAGGGGGCGTCTAAAAGCGCCGTCTGTGGGTGAGCCGGCGCAAAAAATGGCCCTGGGGGCGAGTCGGCCCCTAGCCGTCGGCCCCCGGGGCCGCCCCCAGGCGCGTATTAAAAAACAAAAAAAAAGAACGTTCGGCGAAGTTATGATAAAAACTAGTTAAATTTCGGCCAAACATTACAAATTTCGGCGAAATTCATTCAAACATTACATTAACCTAATCTAAAAAAAAGAAAGGGGGAAGCCGTCGCCGCCGTCGCTGCCATCGTCGTCGTCGGCCTTCTCCTCCTTGACGCGGGCGCCCTTGCTGGACCCCTACCCGGCGTCGCCATGGCGAACAGGCGGCGGCGCGTCGTCGTCGCTGCTGCCGCATAGGAGAACGACCCCGCCTTCCTCGCGGCCGCGCCGGCGCTCCTCGAAGCGGCGTAGGGCGGCGCGCTGGCGCTCCTTCTCTTTCTCGCGGCGCGCCTTCTCCATCGCAATGGAGTCCTGGCGCGCCCACTCGAGGGCGGCGTCGTCGTCGTCGGCGAACTCGGCCTTCACCGGCGCCAGCCCCGGCTCCGTATTCGGCTTGACAAAGCGCGGAGGAGCCCCCGACGAGGGGGCGCGCCGGCCGCCCTCGTTGATGACGATGCCGGCGCTGCGAGTGCGCGGCCGAGCGGCGTCTCCGCCGCGGGCTCGGCCTTGACGCCGAGCAGCGCCGGAGAGCCGGAGGAGTGGGAAGAAGAACGGGACGACGAGGAGGAAGAAGAGGATGCGCCGAACCTTCTTGGAGCCCATGGCCCGGCGCGTCGGTGCTGCGCCGGGGCGGCCACCCTCGCCGGGGGGTACGCCAACGGCGGGTCGTTGCCGCCCTCGAGGTACGTGAGCACGCCCTCGAGTGTGCGGCCGGGGACGCGCCACCAGAGGTAGCGTCCCTCGCTGTTCTGCCGGCTACCGACCATCGGTGCGCCGTTTGTGGACGCCAAGCGCTGCTGTTGGCGGCGCTCGAAGTACGCCGCCCAGGCCGCGTGGTTGTCAGCGGCGTACTGGGGGAGGGAGAGCTCGGCATCGGTGAGGGACGCGCGCACGATGTCGACCTCCTCGGCGAAGTACCTCGGGTCCGCCGCGGCGTCGGGCAACGGGGGAATGGGCACTCCCCCGGCGCTGAGTCTCCACCCCGTCGGCCCCGCGCGCATGTCCGGCGGCGCCGGGATGTTCGCCTGGAACAGGAGCCACGACTCCTGTTTGTGCAGCGAACGGCGGCCGAAGCCGTTGGCCGCCGCCGTATCTCCGGGGAAGCGCTCTGCCATGGCGAAGGTGGGGCTGGGCGGGCTCGGAAGAGGTAGAGGAAGGGGCTGGGCGGCGGCGCTCGGGAAGAGAGGAAGGGCTGGACGGCGGCGAGGGGGGGGGGGCTGGTGTGGGCGCAGGTGAGCGGAGGCCGCCGGCTTTTATAGCCGGGCCGCGCCGTGTGTACGCGTGCGAGGGAGTGGAGGCGTCGGCGCGCCGTCCCGTGAACGCGCCGCCCGTGAGGAATCAATGGCAAGGCTGACCGGCGGCAGCCTTGCCATTGATTCCCCGCGGGAACCGAGGCCGTTGGGGGAAGACGAGGCGCCGAGTCGCTGACGCGGCTGGCCCACGTCTTTTTCACGCCAAAACAGCTCGCCCCGGTGCCCGCGGGCGCCCCCCAGCGCGCCGGGTTCGCCCTGGGTCCGCCGGCGCTGTTTTCGGCCCAAGCCGGCGAAAATCGGGCTCCTGGGGACATGACTGGGCCGTTTTTTCGGCGCCGGCGCGAAAAAATCACCTGGGGAGTCCTTCCTGGACGCGCGGCTGGAGATGCCCTAAGATGCAATAGTTCTATGGAAATAAAATATTGACTTTTGCTCCCATTTTGAACGGATACCACGCTAGGTATATGTGTTCATCCAAGTCACTGATGTGTAAAATTCCTTTGCCCTCGACGGAACGGAACGGAACGGTGACGATGGGCGGCGGCAGCAAGGACATTCATTTCTTGATCGGCGGTGTCTTGTTGCAGTACCACATTCACATGTTGATTTTTGGCCTGTTGCGCGCGCACTTTTCTGCCACGGTAGTGTGCCCAGCGCACAGCATTCTGAATATCTGATACAACCGCATCACGAGCCGGCCCTAGCAGGCTCGGGACGGACGGACATTAGTAGCAGCCGTGCATAGGTTAAAGCCGACCCCGCGGATTCACATGACGATCGATCGGTCGACCTGGACTTCCGCATAGGCATAGGCGTCGTATGCACGGCCACTGACCGCGTGTCCGGGTCGGGCGCGCCGGCATCGAATCGCCTCCTCTGAGGAATTCCCTGTCGCCGCCACATGTAACGCCAGTCGCTGTAAAAGTTCCTTGTTCCGGCTCCACGTGAACCCCTCGGCCCCGTAGACGACGCTAGCCGGTTCACATGCGGCTCACAGGCGTCAATGCACGGCACAGTCAGTTCATCAATAGCAGCAGCCGCCCGTGCTGAATGCTCTGAAATCTGAATGCCGCCACTACCAACGCACACAGAGAGAGAGAGAGAGAGAGAGAGTTCGCATTCGTAGGCACCGGCTAAGCTAGACAGAAAAGAAAAACTAGAGTGGAGCAGTACGTGGAGAATTAGAAAGGCCAAGTGTCTTGCGCGGGCGGGCGACGGATCGGCATCCAGCACCCCTCCTCCGGCCGCGCTTGCTTGGCAAGCTCGATCTCCTCCCGTGCGGGTGGTGAGGTGAGCGCGGCCAGCAAGCAAAGCGCGCGCGCGGGACGGATATCATAATCTTTTGGCCCCGTCGCCGTCGCGGGGGGTGTTGCTGTTGCCCGCCCTCCCACTATAAATTCGGGCGGGAGGCCACGCAAAGATCGTTGGTGCGGATGTCCAGCTCCCGACGGAACAGAGCAAGGGAGCGCGAGTGTGAGCGTGGACTGGACCGTCGTCTACCTCTGCCTCTTCTTCCTCCTCTACCTACTGCCGCTCTTGAGCAAGTGCCTTGGTCTCTTCAGGTGGTGGGTAAACCCTCTATCTATATCTGCCATTGCCCTGCATTCCTCTTTCTCTGTGCTCTGTTTCCTCATTGCCATTGCCCTGGTTGGCGCTTACTGCAGAGCACGAACTGCTGACCGACGGCGATGGCTACCACGATGGAGAAGCTGGTGTTCTTGCTCTTATGGGCTGCTGCTCTAATGGAAGGTACACAATGTGCATGATTCAATCTGCTATACTACTTTGCTAGCTACTGCCGTGTATCCTTGAACCGATGAACCAATTATCAACCGGATAGTTGCATTCCATGAGAAATCGTTGTGGTTTCTTTGTGACACTGCCGGTTATAACCATTTGTTTTCATTCAGGTTCCATGGTGAAGTCTCTCCCGTACGATTCTTCGGCAAGCGTCGAGGCAAGTCCATCCACCCATCCATCCATTCTCTCATAGGAGAATTACTCGACCCTTACGTTTGCAATAGCATAGATAACCCATGTACAAGGGCAGATGATTTTTTAAGCACGAGCTTGGGTTAGCAGAGGAGATTACCATGCATGGGCCACGTCGTTATTCCTCACGCAACGGGGTTAATTTGCCACGCAAGTTAAAACGGGCCAGTGGGTTTCCCGCCCAAGTTAAAATGGAATGTCCTTAATTCTCTCTTACCTAGTAGTACGTACCTTAATATGCTTCTCAGTGCCATGCACGATAGCGGCCGTCCTAGTGCAGTGCGCAGACGTGTTAGAGAAGTTGGCTACACCTCAAAACAAAACCCCGTAAATCATGCACATATAGTCTGAACTGGTCTGGACTATGGAAGTATGTATAAATTTTCTTTGGGTCTACTTCTCTATGTTTTTGTCTGTCTTTATGCTGTCTTTGTGATATACTTCTTCCGTTCCTAAATACTTGTCTTTCTAGGTATTTCAACAAGTGACTACATACGGAGCAAAATGAGTGAATCTACACTCTAAAATATGTCTACATACATCCGTATGTAATAGTCATTTGAAATGTCTAGAAAGACAAATATTTAGGAACGGAGGGAGTATATAATACAATAATAATACTATAATGGATACAGTCAAAGCAAGCGGAAAGTATCTGAAATTAGTGGTTAGTGTTTGATTATCTGCTGATCCAGCTGATTAGGCAAAGCAAAGCATCTGCATATCCCAAGACGAAAGCAATATGGACGCCAAGTAGATGAAACTTGTGCACGGCGGTCATGCCGCAACTGGCCGATAGAATAGAAATAACCAGGAAAGGCGGACGGTAAAAGCCGGGTGGCAGGATCAATTTCCGGGTCTGTCTAGTTTCTACCCGGCCTAAACCAGGAAATCTGTTTCGCGTCGACGTCTAGACAGGCGCCTCTTTTTAAGAGATAGTCTAGTTCGGGCACTGGGCTCAAACCAGCTAAAAATATACTACTATGCACAAATTGTATTATTATTATTCTCAGAGTATACGTCGGTCGTCTGACTTGTGTGAGGTGGATGCAGTGCTTGGTTGAGCCGATGGAGCCGCACTACGGCGGCGGGCTCATCGTCAACCCGGACTTCAACGCCGGCCTCCGCGGCTGGTCGGCCTTCGGCTACGGCACCGTCGCCGAGGGCGCGTCGGTGGCCACGGGGAACCGGTACGCCGTGGCGGGCAACCGGACGCGGCCGTACCACAGCGTCAGCCAGAAGGTGTACCTGCAGAACGACACGCACTACACTCTGTCCGCGTGGTTGCAGGTGAGCCATGGTGCCGCCGCCGACGTGTGGGCGGTTGTCAAGACCGCCGACGACTTCGTTCACGTCGGCGGCGCCGTGGCCAAGCCCGGGTGCTGGTCCATGCTCAAGGGCGGGTTCACCGCCGCCAACGCCGGGCGCGCCGAGATCTACTTCGAGGTCCGATTACGCTCCATCTTCATTCTTGGTTCGTGCAAAGGAGCAAATCATTGAGTTGATTAACGTGTCGGTGCATGCATGCAGAGCAACGCGACGGTGGACATATGGGTGGACAGTGTCTCGCTGAAGCCGTTCAGCAAGGAGGAGTGGGCGGCGCACCGGACGGAGTCGACCCGCGCCGTGCGGAGGAAGATGGTGAGGCTCCAGGCCAAGGACTCCGGCGGGAACCCGCTGCAGGGCGCGGAGGTGTCGGTGGAGAACGTGCGCAGCAGCTTCCCTCTGGGCGCGGCCATGAGCCGCGAGATCCTGACCAACCCGGGGTACCAGCAGTGGTTCACGTCCCGGTTCACGGTGACCACGTTCGAGAACGAGATGAAGTGGTACAGCACGGAGCCGGCGCCGGGGCGGGAGGACTACACGGTGCCGGACGCGATGCTGGCGCTGGCGAAGCAGCACGGCATCGGGGTGCGCGGGCACAACGTGTTCTGGGACGACCCCAAGCAGCAGCCGCGGTGGGTGCAGTCGCTCCCCTACCCGGAGCTGCTGGCGGCGGCGTCGCGGCGGATCCGGTCCTTCGTGTCGCGGTACGCCGGGCAGGTGATCGCGTGGGACGTGGTAAACGAGAACCTGCACTACTCCTTCTTCGAGCGGCAGTTCGGGTGGGACGCGTCCACGGCCTTCTACGCGGCGGCGCGGCTGCTGGACGCCGGGTCGGCGCTCATGTTCATGAACGACTACAACACGCTGGAGCAGCCCGGGGACATGGCGGCGGCGCCGGGGAGGTACGTGGACCGGCTGCGGCAGATCATCGCGTCCTACCCGGAGAACGGCGCCGGCATGGCCATCGGGCTGGAGGGGCACTTCACCACCCCCAACATCCCCTACATGCGCGCCGCGCTCGACTCGCTGGCCCAGATCGGGCTCCCCGTGTGGCTCACGGAGGTGGACGTGGCCGGCGGGCCGTCGCAGGCGCAGCACCTGGAGGAGGTGCTGCGGGAGGCGTACGCGCACCCGGCGGTGCAGGGGGTCATCCTCTGGTCCGCGTGGCGGCCGCAGGGGTGCTACGTCATGTGCCTCACCGACAACAGCTTCAGGAACCTGCCGCAGGGGGACGTGGTGGACCGGCTGCTCGCCGAGTGGAGGACGGCGGCGCAGACCGGCACCACCGACGAGCAGGGCTACTTCCAGGCCGAGGTCGCGCACGGCGACTACAAGGTCACCGTCAGCCACCCGTCGCTCAACACCTCCGTCTCGCAGAGCGTCACGGTCGACCTCGGCTCCGGGAACCACTTCTTCATCCAGGCCTAGTAGAATCAAAAATGCTTTCGCTAGGTGTAATGCAGAAATGTTCCAGGGCATCGGAGTAGTAACTATTGAGAAATCACTACGTGGTACTGTAGAACACACTAGCTTAGCCATTCATGTACACAAAGTTTACACCGTATAAAAAAGGAGGCTGTACTACTTTACACGATTCCCGGATGAAAATGTTCCGTGCTTCGTCTTATCGGGCTAGCTTTGGCTTCAGGTCAAGATTAGCTGCGGCGGCCGGCGGCCGGCGGCGGCGGCGGCTTGTTGGTCTCTTCTTCTCACACGAAGTTCCTTTCTGGCAAATCCAATTACACGATGTCATCCCATGATCACGTCTTGTATTATCCTATAGTATAGCACTAACGATAACCAGAGAGTTCATGTCATCCGGATGCAAACAAATCGAAATCACGAGCGAGACGCAGACAAAGCAAAAAAAGTAAAAGAAAAAACCGCTGTTTTCTTTCACGAGTTCAGACGTGTGTGCTGCACCGCATCAAACGCTGCAAACCAAATTACTTTGGTCGAAGCAACAAAAAAAAATCCATGCCAGATTCCCAAACAAATTACATAGGCTCTGCTGCTCTACTGTCAAAGATATCGCATGCTTTTTTCTATTTACTACTCCCTCTGTTTCTTTTTTTACTTTGCATATAAAATTTGGTCAAAGTCAAACTAAACAAAGTTTGATCAAATTTATATAAAAAACATCAACATCTACAATACCAAAGTTATATGGTATATGAAAGTTAATTCCTGATGCATCTAATAATATTGATTTTATATTGTGAATATTGATACCTTTTTCTATAAAGTTAGTCAAACATTACAAAGTTTGATTTTCACCAAAAAAGTTATGCAAACTAAAAGAAACGAAGGGAGTATCTAACCCGCGACATTCTCCACTGTAGTTATGTCACGAATACGAATGGGAGAAACTCTAAACCAAGTCTTACAAATTCTATTCAGATAGTCTTCCCTAGCTAGATTGGGTGATGCCCCGTTGGCAGAGCGTCTAGTCCACAACACTCTGAAAATGATCGAGCGAGCTGAGAAGTTCCTTAATCTCTTCTATGAGAGGCCACCACCTGGACCTGTCTAACTCCTTCAACTTCAGCGCATGCATGACACCCTGGTTGTGTGCCTCCAACATGATCTTCCGAGTGCCCGCCTGGATCGCAAGTCGGACTCCTCGTCGACAAATATCGTGAAAGCTGAACATGGCAACAGAAGCTAAGAAATAGGCGGAAGTAGCGGCGATAGTTGCAAGAGGCAGTACCACGCAAGTGGTACGACCATTCTACTACCGTTTCACTACCGCTTATAAAACAAAGACTCATAGAAGCTAGATTCCAAGCGGAAGTAGGAGCGACACTGGTATGCGGAAGTACCACCTAAGCGAAACTACCGTGGACTAGAGCGGTACTACCGCCTGGATGCTGTAAGACTGTTCAAGCAATAACAGTTGAATCCTCCATGCTGGGGGAAGGGTTAGTGGGTGCAAATGGGTTTGTGTACGTGTCAATTCTATCCATACCTTTCCAAAGCAAACCCCTTCTTAATAGTACGGATTTTCTACGGCTCGAGTCAACTGAAAAGAAATGCCGGAAAACCGTCGTCACTCTTTCTATCACCCAGGGGAATAAAACCGTCCCGTGCCATATATAAGAATATCCGAAATGCTCAATGCACACGGTTAGTCCGCAAAACGCATTGTCATCAATCACGAAAACCATTAGAGACATGCCTTAACAGAGATCTTGACCCAAGTGGAAGGCTCTCTTTAGAATGTTGGTGGTGGCTGAGGGGGTGGTGGTGGTGGTTTTGATGGTACCGGCTGAGAGGATGGTGGTGGTGGCAGCGGTGATGTTTACTTCGACGACCACTTGTTTGAGTTCGTGCATGCTTTTGGTTGGCTCGATCGACAACATACACATGTTATGTTTATGGTGATTTTGGATCAAACTTGTGTTTGAAGAGATGACTTTTGGATAAACTATGCATGTTTTAATTTTTAAATCGCAATGATGAAATTATATGTTATGACGGTTATGTTATGCATTTTTTAATTTCAATGTTTTTGTGATATATATTGTGAAGTGTTTGAAGTTCATGCGGCTAGAAAAAAAATCTATACAAATTTTTTACTCTACTAAAGTTTAGGGAATCAACTAGATGCGGCCACTTATAGAGGAGTAAAATTTTCCTCATCAAACTTTACTCGGCCGAATCCTCCTTTAACTTTTAGGGGATCGGTTAGAGTTGGCCTAAACGAATAGCGTCGATTTGCATGCCATGTCGCTGTGCTTTGGTGTGTGTGTGTGTGTGTTATGCGTGCCAAGTCTTTCTCCAGTGTGATAAGAAATATTATACCCGTTCCTAATTAACAGTGTTGTGCTACCTTTCGATAAATGCATGTATTTCTTTTTTTGCTCAGATGTAAAGGCAATGCATAACATATTGATGTATAATGATGTTCTCTAAAGTTTCTCTTTGTTAAGTATTTTTATTTTGAGAACATCCTCTTTTAATGAAGTATAGCATAAAACCACCACAACACAACCGAGGCCAAGGTTCCTCACATTTCGATCGTATATTAAAAATATATAAAATAAGAACTAGTAGAACAGTTAGCTCACTTTAATAATGTTTCCGGCCGGTTGGATCTGCCTATAAGCGTTGACTTGCACCAAACATTGGTACTCCCTCCATTTCAAAATATAGTAAGTCCATACTTTTCGAGGTCCAAGTTTGACCATAAATTTAACTAACGAGACCAACTGCAGCGGGAGAAAAAAATTATATAATTGAAAACTTCTTTCGAATATGAATTCACTGATATAATTTTTGCTCCCGCCGCAATCGGTCTTGGCAGTTAAATTTACGGTCAAAGTTGAAGCACGTGGATAGAGAAAGCACTACATTATGGAATGAAGGGAGTATTGTTTGTCCGAACCGTAACATTGATGCTGTTTGTCTGAACCATTAAGCTCGGCTAGCGAGGCTGCAAGTGGGACGTACCGCCGGAGGTCACATCTACTACATATTATAAGTGGGAAGCCCACATCTACACACATAGCTTTAAACGGGAGAAGTGGACACGGGTGCGGGAGCCGACCATCCAACGTTGTCCGCATACATTTTAACAATTGTTTGAACTGATCAGGCGAAATTTGCGCAAACACGATAGATTTTCATATAAACCGGATGTAATTCATTACATTTTGGACAAATTTTAACTCAATCCTACTCTAAACCTAATCTAAATGATTGTCGGCGTGCATTCCCCATGTCCGGCCATGAGCCTGAGAATATGAAGCTCTGGCTCTTGCCTTCGCCTTCTCCAATTCCGCCTCGACGCTCTCAAGCTCTACCTTTGTAGCCCCCGCCTCTGCAGCCATGAGCCCCAGAAAGTGAAGTTGTTCGCCTCCACGTCGTCGCCAAAGCGGCTAACCGGCCGACGATGTTGAGCCCACCAAGCTTGGCTTCAATGAGAGGGGAGGAATTGGGAAGCGGCGGTGACCTACCATGCGCTACTCTTCCTTGATGTCGGTAGCATCCGCGGATGTGTCAGCTTTGTGGTTGTGGCGGCGGGGCACGACTTTGGCGGAGCTAGCGATGTCCACCTTGTCGTCGCTCTTGCCAAGCATCTCATCCGCCGCATCATCCATCTACTTGTAGGTGGCCTCTAATTCCACCTGATGAAGCCGGTACTGCCAGCGGCCGCGATGAATATCGCAGGCGGAGCGGTAGGAGTCAAGTAGCGCCTCTTGGTCCGCCACGTCCACGTCATGCGCGATGGTCGTGCTGGCAGCGAGTTGCTCCTTCGCGTGCCGATGCTCGTCGAGGAGGCCGAGGTTGTAGTCTTGGTCTCTTGCGCCTCCCGCTCCCTCCGTACCATGTCCGTGTAATGAGCATGGGCCTCGCCGATGGTGATGCTGGCATGCACCGACGAGGAGGGTGGTGCCGACTCATCCTCAATTGGGACGTTGTCGGCCTCCGTCTGCCGGCCGGCCTGCTAATGCCCCACAAGTATAGGGGATCAATCGTAGTCCTTTCGATAATTAAGAGTGTCGAACCCAACGAGGAGCAGAAGGAAATGACAAGTGGTTTTCAGCAAGGTATTCTCTGCAAGCACTGAAATTGTCGGTAACAGATAGTTTGATAGCAAGATAATTTATAACGAGCAAGTAACGGTAACGATAAATAAAGTGCAGCAAGGTAGCCCAATCCTTTTGTGGCAAAGGACATGCCAAAATGTTCTCTTATGATAAGCAAAGCGTTCTTGAGGGTATAAGGGAATTTCATCTAGTCACTTTCATCATGTTGGTTTGATTCGTATTCGCTACTTTGATAATTTGATATGTGGGTGGACCGGTGCTCAGGTGTTGTTCTTACTTGAACAAACCTTCTACTTATGATTAACCCCCTCACAAGCATCCACAACAACGGAAAAAGTATTAAGATAAAATCTAACCACAACATTAGACTTTTGGACCCAAATAGGTCCCTTATGAAGTAGCGCATAAACTAGGATTTAAGCTTCTGTCACTCTAGCAACTCATCATCTAATAACTACTCCACAATGCATTCCCTTAGGCCCAAATATGGTGAAGTGTCATGTAGTCGACGTTCACATGACACCACTAAGGGAATCACAACATACATATCATCAAAATATCGAACGCATATCAAGTTCACATGGTTACTTGCAACATGACTTCTCCCGTGACCTCAAGAACAAAAATAACTACTCACAAATAATAACCATGCTCAAGATCAAAGGGGTATTAAAGAGCATAATGGATCTGAACATACGATCTTCCACCAAATAAACCATATAGTAATCAACTACAAGATGTAATCAACGCTGCTAGTCACCCACAAGTACCAATCTAAGGTTCCGGTACAAAGATTGAACACAAGAGATGAACTAGGGTTTGAGAGAAGATGGTGTTGTTGAAGATGTTGATGAAGATGGCCCTCCCAAAGATGAGAGGGTTGTTGGTGATGACGATGATGATGATTTCCCCCTCCGAGAGGGAAGTTCCCCCAGCGGAATCGCTCCGTCGGAGGGCAAAAGTGCTCCTACCCAAGTTCCGCCTCGAGACGGCGGCGCTTCATCCTGAAAGTCCTCTCCAGTTTTTTTTCTAGGTCAAATTGACCTATATACCAGAAGATGGGCACCGGAGGTGGGCTGAGGAGAGCACAACCCACCAGGGCGTGCCTGGGGGGGGGGGGGGCTGGCGCGCCCAGGTGGATTGTGCCCACCTAGTGGGCCTCCTCCGGTAGTTATTTGCTCCAGTATGTTTTTATATATTGCAAAACAATTCTCCGTAATTTTTCAGCTCATTTGGAGATGTACAGAATAGGTAACTCTGATGTAGCTTTTTCAGGTCCAGAATTCCAGCCGCCGACATTCTCCCTCTTTGTGTAAACCTTGCATATTATGAGAGAAAAAGCATTAAAAAATACTCCAAAAGCATTATTATTCATAAAAACATTATAAATGACAGTAGGAAAACATGATGCAAAATGGACGTATCAACTCCCCCAAACTTAGACCTCGCTTGTCCTCAAGCGAAAACTGATATCGAAAAACATGTCCACATGCTTAGAGAGAGATGTGTCGATAAAAACAAAATGTGGACATGGAAGCATCATGAACATTATTATAACAACAAAGAACACATAGAAAGATAGGGGCTTATAGTTTTGCCTCCCAACATATTTACCTCAAGGGTGATGTCAACAATAATAACTCATGCTCACCCATATCCAACTGGATATATGTGCCTGGATCTTTCCTCACCACATGATGCTTGCAAAAAGAGAAAATAAAAGGAATAGGGAAGAATACTTTGACTCTTGCATAAAAGTAAATAAAAGTAAAAGATAGGCCCTTCGCAGAGGGAAGCATAGGTTACCATGCGCTTTTTGTTTGTATGCCAAATCCCTTAGTGCAAAAGAATGTCATGTTATATTGCCCCTTATGATAGCAACCTTTATTATGCAGTCTGTCCCCTTTATTAATTTGCCATCACAAGTTCGTACAACGCTCAATTTTCTCTTACACTAAATGATCCAACACATTTAGAAGCAATTTTTATTGCCTTATTGCACCGTTGACAACTTACTTGAAGGATATTACTCAATTCATAGGTAGGTATGGTGGACTCTCGAAATAAGATTTTGGTTTTAAGGGTTTTTGGATGCACAATTAGTATCTCTACTTAGTGTGGAATTTTTGGCTAGCAAAGATATTGAGGAAGCACCACATGTTAAAGGATCTATGGAAATATAACTTCTATGTGAATATGAACAAACATAACTCATTACATTGTCTTCCTTGTCCAACGTCAACAATTTTGGCATGTAATAATTAATGGGGCTCACAATCATAAAAGATGTCCAAGATGGTGTATTTGCATGTGAATCTTCTCTTCCCTTATTAATTCTTTCATGAGTTGCATCATTGACCAATGCCTTGCTATTCTGCCAAAATCGGGGAGTGTCGGATTCAGGGCTCTATGGACCCACAAAGGTTCGAACTCTAGGGGCTGTGCGAAGAACTCAACCTCCGGAGCCTACCAACTCGTCGCCCTATAGCCTAGCCTCACCGAACTCGTGTGAGCGGGGAAGAAGATGAACACGGTAGTTTACCTAGGTTCGAGCCACCTTGTAGTGTAAAATCCTACTCTTGCTTTGTGGTGGATTGGCCTCACGAGGAGGTTTGAGGATGAACTAGTACAGTGGATGAGCTGCCTCGTGAGGGCTCTAGTGGTGAGGGTGGAAAATGGATCTGATCGATCAGGTCCGGGATCCCCTTATACGGTGGTGGCTAACCTATATTTATAGTGCCTTGGTCCTCTCCCCCCCCCCAAAACATAGGCGGGAAGGGTTCCCACAGTGGCCAATTTGAAAGGGGACAAGTAGTACATCGTATCCTGACGAAAGGTGGTCTTCACCTGCAAAGCTTCTGGTCGTGACGCAGTGATGGGCTCGGCGATGACATCCATCCCGCCGAACCCGTGGTCTTGGTCTTGTAGCACGGGAATGGAAACCTTTGGTAGATTCCTCGGGAACCCACGCCTGTCCTTGCCTCCTTAGCACCAAAGAGGACACTGCCCCCTCTGTGCCTGCTGGTGCCCGCCTGGCCTTGGTCGTCATGGCTTGCATCGTCGTAGACTGCTAGAGAGATCCGAGAGATCTTGCTACCTTTGCTCTTGTGAGTTCATTCGGATTCGCGAGAAGGAGCCTCTGGTCCCCCCTAGTTCGTGCTCTACGGTTCCGATCGTTTTGTGTGGATTAGTCCTGGTTTGTGGTTCTACGATTGTTTGGACAGCGGGTTGGAGTTCTTGTAGTTTCGGTCAGCCATCCCCAACGTACGAGTTGCATCCAACCTTGGCAGGTATAAAGCTAGTTATCCCGGCTACTTACAACTAGTTATCCCCCCCCCGATTCGATCCTACGACGTGAAGATCGGGCCAGCCTCAGGCGTGAACTCATTCATTGGGTTCCCACCTATCACCAACTCCCCAAGCATGACCCATGCCGCGTTAACGAAGGGCGAGGGCACCCCGGCCCCCGCCAAGAAGGAGAAGAGGAGGGCGTGGATTGACCTTGAAGAGTAAGTGGCCCACCTTGCTCCTGAATTAAGCACAAATTGTGATTGTGCCCACAGTACCCCTCTCTTGGCGACCAGGTTGGGCGCCGCAGCGAAGAAGAGGAAGGAGGATGTGGAGCCGAAGGAGCACCCGACTCCGAGGGCGCCGTTGGCCCCGGGTCATGGCCGTGGCGGACGCGGAAATGCGCCGGGCCGGTCTGGCGCGTCCTCCGGCCGCACGGGCGACATCTTGCGCGAGCGCTCGGGAGCCTCGCCTGCACGAGTCGCCCCAACGGCGCTGCCTGAGGAGGTGCCCGCCGGGGGTGCTGGAGCTCAGGGGGCTACGCCCGTTAACGCAGCCGCGACGGTCCCCGTGTAGGGGGGAAAGACGGTCCCCCATCCTCTCGCAGAGGAGCACACTCCTAAGGATGTGGTGATGTAGCCTCTAGAGGACCCAACCCCCGCAGGTTGGCACGCCGCAGAGCCATCTGCCCATAATGTGCTGGGGGAGCTCGGAGCCTGATACGTCCATTTTGCATCATGTTTTCTTACTGTTATTTATAATGTTTTTATCCATAATAATGCCTTTTGGAGTAATTCTAATTCCTTTTCTCTCATAATATGCAAGATATACACAAAGAGGGAGAATTCCGGCAGCTGGAAATATGAACCTGGAAAGCTACGTCAGGCCACCTATTATGCACAACTCCAAATAAGCTGAAAGTTCATGGAGAATTTTTATGGAATATATGAGGAATATTGGAGCCAATAAGTACCATAGGGCCCCCACCAGGTGGGCACAACCCACCTGGGCGCGCTAGGGAGCCCAGGCGCGCCCTGGTGGGCTGTGCTCACCTAGGCCCACCTCCGGTGCCCATCTTCTGGTATATAAGTCATTTTTACCTAGAAAAAAAATAAGGAGAGGACTTTCTAGATGGAGTGCCGCCGCCTCGAGGCGGAACTTGGGCAGGAGCACTTTTGCCCTCCGGCGGAGCGATTTCACCGGGGGAACTTCCCTCCCGGAGGGGGAAATCATCGTCATCCTCATCACCAACAACTCTCCCATCTTGGGGAGGGAAATCTCCATCAACATCTTCAACAACACCATCTCCTCTCAAACCCTAGTTCATCTCTTGTGTTCAATGCTGTTACCGAAACTATAGATTGGTGCTTGTGGGTGACTAGTAGTGTTGAGTATATCTTGTAGTTGATTACTATATGATTTATTTGGTGGAAGATTATATGTTCAGATCCAATATGCTATTTACTCCTCTGATCATGAGCATGTTTATTATTTGTTAGTAGTTACTTTTGTTCTTGAGGTCACAGGAGAAATCATGTGAAGTTGATATGTGTTCGATATTTTGATAGCGTGTATGTTGAGATTCCCTTAGTGGTGTCATATGAACGTCGACTACATGACACTTCACCATATTTGGGCCTAAGGGAATGCATTGTGGAGTAGCAATTATATGATGGGTTGTGAGAGTGACAGAAGTTTAAACCCCAGTTTATGCGCTATTCCGTAAGGGACCAATTGGATCCAAAAGTTTAATGCTATGGTTAGAATTTATTCTTAATACTTTCTCGTAGTTGCGGATTCTTGCGAGAGGGTTAACCATAAGTAGGAGGTTTGTTCAAGTAAGAACAACACCTAAGCACCAGTCCACCCAAATATCAAATTATCAAAGTACCGAACACGAATTAAGCCAACATGATGAAAGTGACTAGATGAAATTCTTGTGTACCCTCAAGAATGCTTTGCTTATCATAAGAGACCGTTTTGTCCTGTCCTTTTCCTCAAAAGGATTGGGCTACCTTGCTGAACTTTTGCTACTATTATCTTTACTTGCTCGTTACAAATTACCTTGCTATCAAACTACTCTACTACTTACAATTTCAGCAATTGCAGACATTACCTTGCTGAAAACCACTTGTCATTTCCTTCTGCTCCTCGTTGGGTTCGACACTCTTACTCATCTAAAAGAGCTAAAATTGATCCCCTATACTTGTGGGTCATCAAGGCTGTTTTCTGGTGCCATTTCTGGGGAGTGAAGCGCTTTTGGTAAGGGAACATTTATATAGTATGCTGAAATTTATTGTCACTTGCTACTATGGAAAACAATCCTTTGAGGGGGTTTTCGGGTATCTTCACCTCGTCCGGAACCACAATTAATTACCCCTCAACCTACTGCACCTACTGAAATACTGAATATGAAATTCCTTCGGGTATGATAGAACAACTGCTAGCTAATCCTTATGCAGGAGATGGAACCGAACATCCTGATATGCACTTGATATATGTAGAACAAATTTATGGATTGTTTAAGCTTGGAGGTCTACCCAGGGTTGAAGTTATGAAGAATGTTTTCCCTTTATCTTTGAAAGGAAAAGCATTGGCATGGTATAGGCTATGCGGTGATATTGGATCTTGGAATTGGAGTTCCACCAAAAAATTTATCCTATGCATCTAGTTCATAATGATCGGAATTATATATATAATTTTTGGCCTCGTGAAGGAGAAAGTATCGCTCTAGCTTGGGGGAGGCCTAAGTCAATGTTATATTCATGTCCCAATCAAGAGCTCTCAAGAGAAATTATTATCCAGAACTTTTATGCTCGGCTTTCTCGTAATGATCAAACCATGCTTGATACTTATTGTGTTGGTTCTTTTATGAAGAAGACTATTAAATTCCGATGGGATCATTTGCAAAGAATTAAACGCAACTCTGAAGATTGGGAACTCGGCAAAGGTAAAGAGTCAGGTATTAAACTTAAGTATGATTGTGTTAAATCTTTTATGGATACCGATGCTTTTCAAAAGTTTAGCACTAAATATGGACTTGACTCTGAGATAGTAGCCTCCTTTTGTGAATCATTTGATACTCATGTTGAACTCCCTGAAGAGAAGTGGTTTAAATATCACCCACCTTTTTGGGGATATAGCTACCAGGTATGACCCGCCCAGGAGGGGCCGGGTCAACCCCAACGGCGGGTTACAAAAGAAGCCCAGTAATATTCAAGGTGATGGTTTATTAAAGACTTGTAGAAGGCATAAGCCCAAAGGCGGCATGAGGCCCAATATTGTAAACCGCCATATGTAAAAAAAGACTTGTAAAGAAAGGCATATAAAGAAGTCACCGAGCCAGACACGTTTTATGAACCGGCCGGGACTTTGTAGGCCGCCAGGCGTCAACCCGTGTATATAAGGGGACGACCCGGCAGTGGCTTAGGGCAAGAAACAACAATTCGAAGTCAGGCAAAGCGGATTCGCTCCCTGGCCATCGAAACCCCAACAATTCCAACACAACTAGACGTAGGCTTTTACCTTCATCGTAAGGGGCCGAACTAGTATAAACCTCTCGTGTCCTTTGTCCTGATTAACCCCTTTAAGCTTCCTAGTTGCGATGGCCCTATGACTAAGTCCTTTTGCTAGGACATCTGCCATGACAATTCCACGACAGTTGGCGCCCACCGTGGGGCCAGCACATGGTGGATTTGAGTTCTTGAAGGGCAACTTCGAAGGGCTCAAGGGATACACTGTGGGCTGGATGACCAAGAGTCATCGCGGTAGGCTCTACATCGACGACGAAGGCTGGGGCCCCGAGGCCAGCTCAATTGAGTACGGGTACCGGGTCCCCTTTGGCGGAATCCATGTCTTCATCGTCCGGATCGGCGAGTCAGACCCTGAGCCGGACATCTACACCGACCTCATCGAGACGGCTCAGCGCGCGAGATCCGCCCGGGCTCAACCCGCTGTGAGGCATGCCTTCGTGGGTTGCATCCATGGAGGTGAATTCTCTGAAGGATCAGTGGATGGCGGTCAGACGGCCATCTGTTCTGACGCTACGTCATCAACATGCGAGACAGATTCTTTCTATCAGCCGCAAGATGGCATGCTTGGGGGTTGTTCCGATGGCAGCAGTATTCCGGACCGCTTTGAGCCACCGAATCGAACCAGAGTCTTCATGGCTGGCACTCAACCCGGGCAGAACTCCACGGCTGCAGCAGCAATAACCACCGGGTCAGCAGCGGCCGGGTCAGGAGACCCCGCACGCCCCCCGGCTCAGATGCTAATGGACCTCATGGATAAGTTGACGGATCTATTGACTGCTATGGTGGAGCCGGCGGATAAGGGTCAGCATGACGCGGAGGTGGCACGGCTATGCGAAGAGATGGCACATGCCAAGGAAAATTTAGCAGCAGAAGAGGTCAGGATGGCCGCGGAGCGGGCGGATTTGGATGCTCGTGCTCAGAAGCTTCAAGCGGAAACTTTCCAGCTCTCGGTGGATCTGAACACGTCAAACGAGCTCATGAAGAGAAGGCACTAGAAAACTCAGTCACGTCTGCCTCTGACGTACGATCCTAGGAACCTTTTTCACACACCCGGGGCTGGTCCAAGTAACCCGCCGGAGGCAAACCGGATCACGACACCCGGGGCTGGGGCGCCGGTTCAACCGCGGGCCATGGAACCACCTCGTATGAATACCACTCTGCCTCATTACACACCAATACCACCGGGTCACTTTTCTAACCCTTTGGAGAATCTCATTACTGCGTCAGCTTGTTTGGCGGCTCTCCCGATGGAAGGCGACTCTCCGACAGCAATTGAAACACGAAGGGTGAGAGAACTTCTTCAGACGGCTCTGGCGCAGCAGGATGCGTACTCTTACAGTCGAGACAGAATCCATTCAACCCCTCGCCCAAGCTAGAGCCCGAGCTATAGCAGGCATATGGAATCAGCCGCTATGTCGAGCAACGCTCAATGCCGTAACCAACCGCGTAGGCATGAGCCGATGCAGGGTGGAGCCCTTAACTTGGCGGATCAGGAGAGAATCCGTCAAGAGGCTGAGCGGGCGGCTCAACTGGCAGCTGCGCAGGCGGCTCATCAGGCTTTTCCGGTTTATCCGACAACCTCTGTTGAGGCAGGAGTAGCCACAAGAACAGGAGGTGTCCCTTGCCTGGTGCCGGCTATACGTAATGAGCGCTTGCCAAAAGACTTTAAGGGGCCTCGTAAGGTGCCTAATTACACGGCCGACTTGTAGCGTGGGGCATGGATTGAAAGTTATGAGATGGCGATGGAGCTGTTGGAGGTCAGCGATGCAGCAATGGCTAAGTATTTCACTATGATGTTGGATGGAACGGCTCGCACTTGGTTGAAAGGGTTGCCACCCAATTCCATCGGCTCATGGGCGGAGTTAAAGGCCCGGTTCATTCAGAACTTGAAGGACACATGTAAACAACCTATGTCAATCGTGGACCTGACTAATTGTAAGCAATAGGAAGGTGAGTCCACGACCCATTGGGTGCGCCGGGTCAAGGAGATAATACATTCATCTGATAAGATGGATGCCGGTTCGACGGTCTTAATGTTGGAGAAAATATGTTGTTTTGAACCTCTGAAATAGAAGTTGGGGCGGCTCAAGCATGACTGTAATGACATGGGCCAGTTGATGGCGGCCCTGGTCAAATATGTTGATTCTGACAGTACCAAGGATCCCGTGTCTGATGAAGAAAAAATAGGGAAGGGAAAGAAGAACGGCAATGGCAAGGGTCACCAGCATAACCCGGCGAATCAAGGAGGTAATAAACATAAGGCTGACGAGTTTGTGGCTAACACCAATGCACAGGGCAACAACCAACGGCGCAAGGGTAGGCCACCTCCTCGGTCAGGTGGGTCAGGTCCCACCCTCGAGCAACTATTGAATGAACCTTGTCCAAGACACGGCACCCGGGAGAAGCCAGCTACCCATCTGTGGAAGGACTATAGGATCATGAAGGCATTTAAAAATTCCAACAGGTTTGATGGTAGCCACGAACCTGGTGGCGGTTCAGGCAGAGGCGGCTTTCATGGCCCCGGCGCTGGTTTAGGTGGAGGCGGTTTTCACGGTCAGGGCCATCCGGGTAACCAGGGTGGTTATAATCAGCAACCTGGCCAAAGTGATCAGCAGCAACAATAGCAACAGTCCGGGTATCAGAGCAACCCAAAATAGCTGAATACTGGGCAGTACCATGTATTTACCACTAGTTTATGCAAGAGGGACCAGAAGCTTCATAAGAGGGCTGTCAACGCCGTTGAGCCGGCGATTCCATGTTATTTGAGATGGTCAGAACAACCTATTGTGTGGGGCAGGTGTAGGATCGAAAGTATGTCTAGAGGGGGGGGGGGTGATTAGACTACTTGACCAATTAAAAATCTATCCTTTTCCCAATTTTAGTCTTTGACAGATTTTAGCTATCTTAGCACAAGTCAAGCAATCTTAACACAATTCAAGCAAGCATGCAAAGAGTCTATGAGCAGCAGAAAGTAAAGCATGCAACTTGCAAGAATGTAAAGGGAAGGGTTTGGAGAATTCAAACGCAATTGGAGACACGGATGTTTTTGTCATGGTTCCGATAGGTGGTGCTATCGTACATCCACGTTGATGGAGACTTCAACCCATGGAGGGTAACAATTGCGCGAGTCCACGGAGGGCTCCACCCACGAAGGGTCCATGAAGAAGCAACCTTGTCTATCCCATCATGGCCATCGCCCACGAAGGACTTGCCTCACTAGCGGTAGATCTTCACGAAGTAGGCGATCTCCTTGCCCTTACAAACTCCTTGGTTCAACTCCACAATCTTTGTCAAAGGCTCCCAAGTGACACCTAGCCAATCTAGGAGACACCACTCTCCAAGAAGTAACAAATGGTGTGTTGATGATGAACTCCTTGCTCTTGTGTTCAAATGATAGTCTCCCCAACACTCAACTCTCTCTCACAGGATATGGATTTGGTGGAAAGAAGATTTGAGTGGAAAGCAACTTGGGGAAGGCTAGAGATCAAGATTCATATGGTGTGAATGGAATATCTTGGTCTCAACACATGAGTAGGTGGTTCTCTCTCAGAAAATGTGTATTGGAAGTGTAGGTATGTTCTGATGGCTCTCTCCACGAATGAAGAGTGGGTGGAGGGGTATATATAGCCTCCACACAAAAACTAACCGTTACACACAATTTACCAATTTCGGTGAGACCGAATTGAGAAACTCGGTCGGACTGATTTAGCAAACCTAGTGACCTTAGGATTTTTGGTGGGACTGAGATGCAACTCGGTAGGACCGATATGGTTAGGGTTTGGGCATAACGTAATCTCGGTGTGGCCGATTACACAAACTCGGTGGGACCAATTTTTGTAATAAGCTAACCAGAGAGTTGGTCAGGTAAACTCGGTGGGACCGATCGCTCATTTCGGTGGGACTGAAATGTTACAAAAGGGAAACAGAGAGTTTACATTGCAATCTCGGTGGGACCGATCGCTCATCTCGGTAGGACTGAAACGTTACGAAGGGAAACGGAGATATTACAACCCCATCTCGGTGTGACCGTGATCCCTATCGGTGAGACCGATTTGCCTAGGGTTTGTGGCAGTGGCTATGACATCTGAATTCGGTGGCGCCGGATAGAAAGAATTGGTGGGGCCGAGTTTGACTTTTGGTTTAGGTCATATGTGGATGTGGGAAGGTAGTTGAGGGTTTTGGAGCATATCACTAAGCACTATGAAGCAAGAACCTCATCAAGCAACACCTCATCCCTTCTTGATAGTATTGGCTTTTCCTATAGACTCAATGTGATCTTGGATCACTAAAATATAAAATGTATAGTCTTGAGCTTTGAGCTTGAGCCAAACTTTTTGTCCTTAGTATTTTCAGGGGTCCACTTTCCTCATCCATGCCATGCCATTCATTGAGCTTTTCCTGAAATATTAATCTTGGAATATCATTAGCTCAATGAGCTATATGTTGTTAGGAATTACCAAAACCACCTAGGGATAGTTGCACTTTCAATCTCCCCCTTTTTGGTAATTGATGACAACATATAGATCAAAGCTTCGACAAATGATAATAAGAGTGAAAAACATTGTCACTTTGAGAAGTATGTGAAAAGCAAGAGCTCCCCCTAAATTTGTGCATAGCTTATGATTTGCTTTGGACTGCAAATTCACAGAGAATTAGGCTCATGGGTTACTCTTCCATGTCACATACATCTTGGTGGAGCGCTCAAAATGATAATAATTAAATACATGCACTCATCACCAAGCAAAGTGAATGATCATATAGGGATAAAATGATAATGTCATCCAACAAGCATTAAGGTAGCATATGATCGAACACACATGATCATCCAAGTAACACACAGACAAAGTATCTCAAACAAGCTAATAAAGTTCAACCACCAAAGCAAGAGAGAATAAAAAGCAACGCTCTCTCTCGAAGCCTATGATCTATACATTTTTCTCCCCCTTTGGAAACAAGTTACCAAAAAGTTCCTAGAAAATGAATAGCACTAAATCGTCTCTCAGGCTTGGTCTTCAGGTGGTGGTGTCCGGATAACTCCAAGAACGGAGGCTTCAGTCGATGTGGATGGAGCTGATGGAGTAGGTGCTGGAGCTGGAGGCACTGAAGCTGTAGCTAGTGCAGATGAAGTGGCTCTAGTGTCTGGAACTGGCACTGCAGCAGACCTCTGAGCTCTAGGCACTCTGGCAAATGCATCGGTGGTTGTCTTGCACTTCCTCTCCTGCATATCATCCCGAAGTTCCTCCACAACAGACTGGATCTCAGTTACCTTCACATCCAAGTCATAGAACTTTTGCTCCACGATCCTTTCCAGGCTCTCCTGGTTTTGACTCAGGGTGGCCAGTCCCTTCTCAATCCTCAAAGTGGAGGCAATCAAGTAGCCAAGCTGATCTTGCTTGCTCTTCAGAAGATACTGAGATGCTTCTTCAGTAGTTGGCATCCTTGCAGCCTTTTCAGCCTTTGCCTTCTCCTTCTTGGCTTGTGCGTGCACAGAAGATGTTTCATTTTCATCCATCACCACAGTGTTGTCCTCAAATTCTGGGTAGACGGGCAGGTGCTCCTTGTCTAGCAGATATGTGCCAGTGCCCATCTTGGAGTTAATAAGCTCCTGGATCTGTGGGGCATACCCACAACTCCTCTTCTGATCTACAACTATCCTCTTTATGGTTTCCACTATGAGGCTCATGACTTTGAACTTCTGTGGAACATCAAAGATGTGAAGCAAGTTAATTGCATGGCCTCTGATCATCTTGTGATCACCTGACTTTGGCAAGAGAGTGTGCCTAAGGATCCAGTTGATAGTTGGCAATCCTGACAGAAGGTAATGTACAGATCCAAACTTATGTGTCTCAAGAGCAGCATCTGGGATCTCCTTGTACATGTGTGCCATGGAGTTGTGATCCTTCTTCTTCTTGGCATAGACATCCAAGTCATCTTCACTCTCTTCTAGGGCATTGATCAATTTAGCCCATTCTGCAACTGTTGACTGGTACCTCGTACCTTCAGACATCCAGACAATCCTTCCATCTGGGTAGAAGTGAGCTGTGGAGTAGAACTGCATGATGAGCTCATCATTCCATTTTGTGAGATTCTAAGCCACAAACTCATCAACTCCACAAGCCTTGAAACTGTCATACACACCTGGATAATGTTCATCACTCTCCTTGATGTAGTCCTAGTCGACCCATCTCATGTCACACACTATTGGCTTCTTGTCAAGCAAGATGGTCTCATAGAAGTCCTGCTGTTCCTTTGTATGGAACCTGTAGTCCACAACAGTCCTTCTCCTGGTGGCATATGGATCAGACTCTCTCCATAGCCTTAGACCTAAGTCCTTCCTGACTCTGAGGTTCTTTTCTTGCTGGCCCTGGTGGTAGCCTTGGCAGATTGCTTGGTGTGCTCCTGCTGCCATCATCTGAGCTGCTAGAGGGACTAGTGCCCTCACTCAAGTGAACCTGCTCCTCTGACCTGTTCTGGCTGTCACTTTGATCCGACATATTGCAAACACTGACAATAGACCCTGTGAATAGATATAGATGAGATAGAGTGGATGAGCATCACAAAATGCAGAGGTTTTTGCAAAAGAATGAGTCAAAAACTTAGTTTTAGTTTTCCACAGAAAGCATTTCGGATCAACCGATTTGTAAACTCGGTGATACCGAAGCAGCTGTTGGAACCTAAACTAGTGAACTCGGTCAGACCGAGTCACAGTTCGGTGGCACCGAGACTGCTAGGGTTTCACAAAGTCCTGAACTCGGTCACACCGATTTACAATTCTCGGTCAGACCGAGAATCACATGTGCAATGGCCTGAGCCGAATCGGTGGTACCGAGTTCCACAACTCAGTGGGTCCGAGATGGTTTCGATGGAAACCAAACCCTAAATTCTCAATTCACGACTAAACTACGGAGTGTTTTCGATGGATAGAATGATCTCAATTGTGGCAAGATACATGGCGAACACAATGTGCTAGGAATCAGATAAGGATACCACAGTGATCGAGTTCATACCCTAGTTCGACGATGAACTCGCTACGGTGGCAACGGCGGGGATGATTCCCGTTGACGGCGGCGGAGACCAGCGATAGGAGGCGGCTGGCGACGAGGAGGACGATCCGGAGACCCTGGAGGCAGAGCAGGCTAAGCGTGGGTCGAGGAGGTTCAGAAAGTTTTCCAAAATTTGACCCGTGGATATATATAGCCCAACCCTGTCGGTGTGACCGAGTGGAACAACTCGGTGGCACCGAGATTCATAACTGCAAGCAGTTACTGAAACTCGGTGTGACCGAAAAGTTCAAATCGGTTGCACCGAGATTGAAAACCTAGATCGACTTAGTGATCTCGGTATGACCGAAATGGGTGAATCGATCAGACCGAAACGCACAAAGAAGTTTTGGAAGTTTAAGTCTATGACGAATCGGGGACTCCGAGTGCTCCTCACACAGAGTGGTTCGAATCTGACTTGATCAAATTTTGTGATGCAGCATGAATAGAGTTTGAGACGAGAAAAGCATAGATAGCTAGAGAAGGTTCTTAGGCATTCTTGTCCATCCACTTGGCCAAAAGAAAAGGAAACCAAACAATCAAAACAACAAGTGGATGTCCTTGAATGAGTAAATTATGCAACCAACATGTTCACACAATAAAATGACAAATGAAATATGTGGCAAAGCATGCACAAACAATTCTAGCATCTATCAAGCAATTGGCGATGACTAGGTCATCTATATATGAGTATATTGACTTAGGTGTCAAATGAGAACATTTGATCATAGGTCATACTCATCGTTTAAGCACAAGTGGGGTTGCCACTTTTACATAAAGCATTGTTGTGTTCACACCATTAGAGTTGCTTTAACTCAATTGTTAGATTAAAGCTCCCCCTAGATGTGAGATCCCCCCTAAGAGGGATGAACTAACCTTGGGTTTTGTCGATGATGACTTCATGTAGATGTTGAAGATGTGGATGCTCAATGTTGATGTAGATCATTTGGAGCTATCCCTTGGAGTGAGTTGCACTTTCAATACCTACACGGGTTAGTCCCACAAGGAACAAACAAGGATATCCATAGACATAGAGTGATGCACACACAAGATGATGTCTATGAAAGCTTTAGGTTACCTTGTCCCTTGTCTTACCAACAAGAGGGTTTGTGACTCCTTGAACTAGTGCAAGATGTGAAAGTTGATTGCACTCATTCTTGCCAAAATGATAAGAGTGAAGTATGTTGGCAGAGTCACCCTCAAGAACTCTCCAGTTCTTCTTCTTCGGGATCCACACCATCTTGATGGGAATCCTCGGAGTTGTAGTTGTACTTGATGAAGTGGAACTTGATGTAGTCTTGGGAACCCACTTGACCAAGGCCTTAGGAGCTTCTTCAAATGCATCAATTTCCTCTTGAAGCTTGTCCTTGCCTTTTTGCTTGTGGTCTTGTGGTGGAAGATCATCTTGAGCTTGTGTCCCTTTGAAAGAAGTAGGATCATACTTCTCTTGTTGAGGAACGAACTTCGTCTTGGGGTATTGATCTTCTTCCCACTCAACTCCATTGGCATTGAACTTTCGTTCAAAACCAATACCTTGATTCTTCCGGTGCCTTCCTTGGTTGCGTACAATTTCCTCGAATTGCTTACTCCCGGCAAGGCTCTTGTAAACACCTTTCTCTATAATTCCCTTCAATAAGCTATTTTCTTGCTCAAGTGTAACTTAGCTAAGAGAATCATTAGTGGAATCAAGAGAACTACTAGAAGCAACAATATTGGATTTAGCATGATTATTATTACTACTAGAAGAAGAATCTTTCTTGTTCTTGCTACTAGACTTGACTTGAGGCATGTAAGTGGATAAGAGTAAACACTTGGCAATGTAAGAAGAACTTTTCTTGCGAAGATCATCATTGATTGCCTTTAAGAACTCATGCTCTTGCTCAAGTTTGAGCTTTTCAAAACATAATTTCTCATGAGTCCTTAAAAGTTCTCGATGATCTCCTAAGATAGTTTCATGAGCTAACTTAAGAGTGTTTAGTTCTTTAGTTAGAGACTCAATCTTCTCCTTATCATTGTCATTCGTTTCATCATAGTATTCATCACTATAGTTGTCAACAAGTAAATCATCATCACCTAACAAGTCATCTTCATCACTATTGAAATCAACATACTCGGGGTGTGGTACCTTTGGACCTTTGGCCATGAAGCATCTTCCAATTCCTTCATTTGGTGAATCAAATATGTAGTAGGAGTTGGTTGACACAAGTGCTAGACCGCCAACACCTTCATCTTGAGTATATTCGGAGTCGGAGTGATAGCTTCTCTCGGAGTCATTGTCAGAGTCGGAGCCGGATACCCATTCACCAACATGAGCTTGATGTCTTTGTTTTGTGTAGCTCCTTGATGACTTGTCCTTCCTTTCTGAATCATTGCTTCTCTATGAGGGTCTTCGTTCATATCGATCATCCCTACTCCTTCTCCCCCTTGATGGTGATTCTTCTCTTCTACTTCTTCTTTTGGGAGAATCTTCTCTTCTCTTGTGGGGAGCCGTACACTCATTGGAGTAGTGTCCGGGTCTTCCACAATTGTAGCAGTTTCGCTCTCGACTAGAAGATCTTTTGTCATTGTAGGACCTTGACTTGGAACTTCTCTCTTTGCTTCTATTCTTGTAGAACTTGTTGAAGTTCTTCACCATTAGGCTCAATTCTTCATTGAAGGTTTGTTTCTCATTTGATGATGTGGGGGCTTCACATGAGACTTTGCAAGCACTACTTGACTTGTTATGGAGCTCCTCCTTATCCTTGAGTGACATCTCATGAGCAATAGTTCTTCCAATGACTTCCGTTGGCTTGAGATCTTTGTAATTTGGCATCATTTGGATCAATGTGCATACGATATCGTATTTTCCATCCAAGGCTCTTAGGATCTTCTTGATGATGAATTTGTTGGTCATCTCTTCACTTCCTAAGCCGGCAATCTCATTTGTGATAAGAGCAAGCCTAGAGTACATCTCAGCGACACCTTCACCATCCTTCATTTTGAACTTGTCAAGTTGACTTTGAAGCACATCCAACTTGGATTCCTTGACGGAGTCGGTACCTTTGTGCATATCAATCAAAGTATCCCAAATTTCCTTTGCATTCTCAAGACGGCTGATTTTGTTGAATTCTTCGGGGCACAATCCGTTGAAGAGGATATCACAAGCTTGAGCATTGTATTGTAGCATCTTCAACTCTTCCGCGGTAGCTTCACGATTCGGTTCTCTCCCATCAAAGAATTCACCTTGCAAGCCAACACACACAATAGCCCAGATGGCGGGGTTATGTCCAAGAATATGCATTTTCATCTTATGCTTCCAACTAGCAAAATTAGTACTATCAAAGTAAGGACCTCTACGGTGATAATTTCCCTCGCTAGACGCCATACTCTCCTAGGTTGTGAAACCAAGGCTATGACCACCAAAAGCTATGGAAATCAAAGCAAATGGAGACCAAAGCTCTGATACCACTTGTAGGATCGAAAGTATGTCTAGAGGGGGGGGTGATTAGACTACTTGACCAATTAAAAATCTATCATTTTCCCAATTTTAGTCTTTGACAGATTTTAGCTATCTTAGCACAAGTCAAGCAATCTTAACACAATTCAAGCAAGCATGCAAAGAGTCCATGAGCAGCGGAAAGTAAAGCATGCAACTTCCAAGAATGTAAAGGGAAGGGTTTGGAGAATTCAAACGCAATTGGAGACACGGATGTTTTTGTCGTGGTTTCGATAGGTGGTGCTATCGTACATCCACGTTGATGGAGACTTCAACCCACGGAGGGTAACAATTGCGCGAGTCCACGGAGGGCTCCACCCACGAAGGGTCCACGAAGAAGCAACCTTGTCTATCCCATCATGGCCATCGCCCACGAAGGACTTGCCTCACTAGTGGTAGATCTTCACGAAGTAGGCGATCTCCTTGCCCTTACAAACTCCTTGGTTCAACTCCACAACCTTTGTCAGAGGCTCCCAAGTGACACCTAGCCAATCTAGGAGACACCACTCTCCAAGAAGTAACAAATGGTGTGTTGATGATGAACTCCTTGCTCTTGTGTTCAAATGATAGTCTCCCCAACACTCAACTCTCTCTCACAGGATATGGATTTGGTGGAAAGAAGATTTGAGTGGAAAGCAACTTGGGGAAGGCTAGAGATCAAGATTCATATGGTGTGAATATCTTGGTCTCAACACATGAGTAGGTGGTTCTCTCTCAGAAAATGTGTATTGGAAGTGTAGGTATGTTCTGATGGCTCTATCCACGAATGAAGAGTGGGTGGAGGGGTATATATAGCCTCCACACAAAAACTAACCGTTACACACAATTTACCAATCTCGGTGAGACCGAATTGAGAAACTCGGTCGGACCGATTTAGCAAACCTAGTGACCATTAGGATTTTCAGTGGGACGGAGATGCAACTCGGTAGGACTGATATGGTTAGGGTTAGGGCATAACGTAATCTTGGTGTGACCGATTACACAAACTCGGTGGGACCGATTTTGGTAATAAGCTAACCAGAGAGTTGGTCAGGTAAACTCGGTGGGACTGATTGCTCATTTCGATGGGACCGAAATGTTACAAAAGGGAAACAGAGAGTTTACATTGCAATCTCGGTGGGACCGATCGCTCATCTCAGTAGGACTGAAACGTTACGAAGGGAAACAGAGATATTACAACCCCATCTCGGTGTGACCGAGATCCCTATCGGTGAGACCGATCTGCCTAGGGTTTGTGGCAGTGGCTATGACATCTGAACTCAGTGGCGCCGGATAGAAAGAATCGGTGGGGCCGAGTTTGACTTTTGGTTTAGGTCATATGTGGATGTGGGAAGGTAGTTGAGGGTTTTGGAGCATATCACTAAGCGCTATGAAGCAAGAACCTCATCAAGCAACACCTCATCCCTCCTTGATAGTATTGGCTTTTCCTATAGACTCAATGTGATCTTGGATCACTAAAATATAAAATGTAGAGTCTTGAGCTTTGAGCTTGAGCCAAACTTTTTGTCCTTAGTATTTTGAGGGGTCCACTTTCCTCATCCATGCCATGCCATTCATTGAGCTTTTCCTCAAATATTAATCTTGGAATATCATTAGCTCAATGAGCTATATGTTGTTAGGAATTACCAAAACCACCTAGGGATAGTTGCACTTTCAGCAGGGAAGATCACCCTCCCTGGGTTGATAATCCGGGTCACTTGGCCTTGGTGGTGGCACCTCACGGTGGTGGATATAAATTCACCAAGGTGCTCATGGATGGAGGCAGTAACATCAACATCCTCTATTATGAGATGTTTCGTCGGATGGGGTTGACTGATAAGAGTCTTAAACAACCCAACACTGTTTTTCATGGTGTTGTGCTTGGTAAATCGGCATACCCAGTTGGTAAGGTTGAATTGGAAGTAGCCTTTGGGGATGAATATGATTCCAGGGCTGAGAAGTTTACTTTTGAGGTGGTTAAGATCAAAAGCCCATATCATGCTCTGTTTGGATGGCCGGCTTATGCCAAGTTCATGGCTCGGCCATGTTATGTGTATCTACAGCTCAAGATGCCGAGTTATAAAGGCACCATCATAGTACATGGAAGCCGGAAAATAGCCCTGGAATGTGAAGAAGGAGATGCCGCTTATGCTGAGTCTGTTTGTGCGACAGAGGAGTTAAAGTTTTATAAAGATAATGTTGACCCGACAGACATGACGTCTTTGAAGAAGCCAACTACGGAGCATGAACTGGTGTTGAAATTCAAGTCAGCTGATGACACCAAGATGGTTGATTTTGTGCCTGGTGACTCATCCAAATAGTTCATCATCAGTGCCAACTTGGATCAAAAATAGGAAAGCACGCTCATCGAGTTCATTCGTGAGAACCGGGACATCTTTGCATGGAAACCTTCTGACATGCTGGGTGTCCCGAGAGAACTCGCTGAGCACACTCTTAATATTGATCCAAAGTTCAAGCCGGTCAGGCAGTTTCTTCGACGGTTTAACGAGGAAAGGCACAAGGCCATTGGAGAAGAGGTGGCCCGGCTCTTGGCGGCCGGGTTCATTGTTGAAGTTTTTCACCTAGAGTGGTTGGCTAACCCGGTGCTTGTACTCAAGAAGAATGGCACCTGGCATATGTGTGTTGATTACACCGATTTGAACAAGGGTTGTCCAACCGATCCTTTTTCTCTCCCTCGTATTGACCAGATCATTGATGCTACGGCGGGTTGCGAGCGTTTGAGTTTTTTGGATGCATATTCAGGTTATCATCAGATCAAGATGGCGGTTAAGGACCAGGAGAAGACGACGTTCATCACTCCGTTTGGAGCCTTCTGCTATGTGTCTATGCCTTTTGGACTAAAAAGTGCCCAGGCGACTTATCAATGATGTGTACAGAATTGTCTTCATAGTCAGATTGGGCGTAACGTTCATGCTTATGTGGATGACATAGTGGTGAAATCCAGAGAGAAGGAAACCTTGGTAACTGATCTGAAGGAGACCTTTGATAACCTCCGGGTCTACAAGATGAGCTTAACCCAGCCAAATGTGTTTTTGGAGTCCCCATTGGCAAACTTTTGGGTTTTTTGGTGTCTAATAGAGGTATTGAGGCTAATCCGGAGAAAATTAAGGCAATTACATCTCTGGCCAAACCGGTGTGCATCAATGACGTTCAGCGTTTGGCGGGTCATGTCGCCGCCTTAAGCCAGTTCATAAGCCGGTTAGGGGAGAAGGCAATGCCTTTGTATCAAATGATGAAAAAGGCGGATGACTTTGTCTGGAGTGATGCTGCTAACTCTGCTTTTGAGGATCTGAAGAGATAGCTGGCTGAGCCGCCGGTTCTTGCTGCTCCGGTTGAGAAAGAGCTATTGTTGTTATATGTAGCTGCTAACTCATGTGCTGTCAGTGTGGCCATTGTTGTGGAGCACAAGGAGGCTGGCAAAGAACATCCAGTCCAATGGCCGGTTTA
The DNA here is from genome assembly GCA_034509565.1 of Triticum monococcum. Taxonomy (NCBI): domain Eukaryota; kingdom Viridiplantae; phylum Streptophyta; class Magnoliopsida; order Poales; family Poaceae; genus Triticum; species Triticum monococcum. Next base: position 576,853,065 of record CM067844.1, on the reverse strand, counting down.
CTACGTCAGTGAGGTGCTGATTGAATCTAAACAAAGATATCCACATTGGCAGAAGCTCATTTATGGGGTGTTCATGGCAAGCCGGAATCTCAAACATTACTTTCAGGGTTACCCAATCACTGTGGTTAGCTCTGCTCCTCTAGGAGACATCATTCAAAATAGAGAAGCCACAGGACGAGTCGCCAAGTGGGCTATTGAACTTGGGTCTCATGGTTTGAAGTATATGCCACATACTGCGATCAAATCTCAAGCGCTAGTTGACTTCATTAACGACTGGACAGAGTTGCAGATGCCAGAGGAGAAACCAGACAACACACATTGGACGATTGATTTTGATGGGTCCAGAAAGTTGGAAGGCTCTGGGGCTGGAGTTGTTTTAACTTCTCCTCGAGGGGACAAGTTTTGTTATGTGTTGCGATTGATGTTTCCTTGTACTAACAACGCAGCAGAATATGAAGCCTTGCTCCATGGTCTTCGAATGGCTAAAGAGATGAGTCTGAGCCGGGTCCGGTGGCTTGGCGATTCAGATTTGGTGGCTCAACAGGTGTCAGGCAAGTGGGATTCCAAGGATCCTCTCATGGCGGCTTATCGCCGCGAGGTCGACGTTGTTGCAGGGCATTTTAAGGGTTATCAAGTGGAACACATTGACCGCAGAAAGAACGAAGCAGCCGATGCCTTAAGCCGGTTGGGATCTCAGCGTAAGCCAGTACCCCCCAACACCTTTTTGGATGTTTTACATAACCCGTCTATTAAGTTGCCTACAGAGGAAGATTTGGCCATTCCTGACCCGAAGACACAGTTAGTGGCGGCTAATCATGTTATTCCAGATTGGACAGTACCGTTCCTGGCTTACATGACCCGGGGCGAGTTGCCAGAAGACGAGACCCTGGCCCGACAGATAACCCAGCGGTCCAAGTCAATGACGATTTCTGACGGAGAGTTGTATCATCGCAGCATCACTGGAGCGTTTCAGCGTTGTGTTTCTCCTGAAGAAGGTCAAGAAATACTTCGTGAGATCCATGAAGGGGATTGTGGTCATCATGCCGGGTCAAAGTCTCTTGTGGCCAAAGCTTTTCGTCATGGTTTTTACTGGTTAACGGCTCACGCTGATGCAGAGGATCTAGTCAGTAGGTGTGATGGATGTCAAAAATTTGCACGACGAGCGCATGTGCAGGCTCAAGAGTTGCGGATGATTCCAATCACTTGGCCGTTTGCAGTTTGGGGGCTTGACATGGTTTGACCTTTCAAAAGGTCTAAGGATAAAAAGACACATCTTTTAGTGGCAGTTGACAAATTCACAAAATGGGTTGAGACAGAGCCAGTGAGTAAGTGTGATGCAGCCACGACGGTTCAGTTCATGAAAAAGGTGATTTTTCGCTCTGGTTTTCCACATAACATTATCACTGACAATGGCACTAATTTGTCCCAAGGTGCCATGGAGGAGTTTTGTCAACGTGAGCATATCTGGCTTGATGTTTCTTCCGTAGCTCACCCTCAATCTAATGGTCAGGCTGACAGAGCAAATCAGGAAATCTTAAAAGGTCTCAAGCCCCGGCTTATGGTTCCCTTACAACGGACTCCAGGTTGTTGGGTAGAGGAATTACCCTTGGTGCTGTGGAGTATCAACACCACTCCTAACAGGTCTACAGGTTATACACCTTTCTTCATGGTTTATGGAGCGGAAGCAGTGCTGCCCAGTGACATCCGTCATGACTCGCCTCGCGTGGCAGCTTACGTTGAAGCTAATAATGAACAATCCCGACAGGATGCACTTGACTTGTTAGATGAGGAGAGAGACTTGGCGGCGGCTCGATCAACAATTTATCAACAGGACCTGCGCCGTTATCACAACCGTCGGGTTAAGTCCAGGACCTTTCAAGAAGGTGACCTGGTGCTCCGGATCATTCAGGATCTGTCGGATGCACACAAACTATCCCCGTCTTAGGAAGGACCTTTGTGGTCAGTAAGAATTTAAACAACGGGTCATATTACCTCATTGACGTTCGAGAGCACACAGACTCACGTAAGTCGGAGGAGGAGACCCGCCGACCGTAGAACATTGCTCAGCTTCGGGCATACTACACCTGAGCTACCGGCTCTTGTCATGTACATACTTTGACGTTGTATATATTATGGTAAGTAATAAAGCAGGACCTCTGCCTTTTTCCTCTTCAAAGATCATATATCTTTACTATTTTCACTATTTACATGACTATTAAGGAGCTGATCATATCTGAATCTAGTTTAACCTTTTTGGTCTGGCTTATGATCGTATTCAAATCTAGCTGTAAACCTCATGGTCACTTGGGGGCTTCTTGTTCAAACATAGGTCATATTCGAACCAAAGAGAACATAGCTGTCGTAACCCTCTTGATCGGCTCAAAGCCAAACTCACTAGGGGGCTTCTTGATCGTATCCGAATCATAGCTTAACCCCCTTTTTGGGTCCGACTTGGATCGTATTCGAATCAGGGTCATTAAAAACCTCTCAAGGTCATTTGGGGGCTTCCTGTTAAAACATAGGTCGTATTCGAACCAAAGAGAACATAGCTGTCGGTACCCTCTTGATCGGCACAACACCAAAGCCACTGGGGGCTATATGATCGTATTCGAATCTTAGCTTAACCCCTTTGGTCCGGTTTACTGATCGTATTTGAATCAGAAACCCCCAAATTTATGTTGTTGGAAATCTGCTATTTTGTCTTACTGGTTTTTTATTGTCTCAAATTTAAATTATTAGTATGGTTTTTATTTAAGCCGGCTTGATTATTTGACAGTAAGCCGCCAAAGGCATGATAGTCATCAGGTGTATGGAAGCATTGACTTCTCAAAAAGATTGGGTCATCAACTTCATCATCCAGATCATGAAAATCGGCAGTCCAGAAACACAGGTATGACAGTGTTGTTCACGAACAGGTTTTTTCAACCTTATTTATCTTTTCAAATAAAGACATATACCGGGTGTTTTTGACCCATCCGATGTTAAACCACCAGGCTAGCTCTTTCATTTTTTGTAGGAGCAAAGTTAAAACATTGCAGATATAATCAAAGATGTGCTGGCAAAGAGTAATATGCAACATTCTGTGTGCGATGGCATAAGCAACACATGTAGTTTTTTAAGCTAAATCTATTACAAGGCTTTGAGAGCCCACAAGATGGTTATGACTCTCCCCTCGCCGGTTCATCTCCTTCTACTGATTGGAAGCTAGGCTTGAACCAGTCAAAGCCGTTCAAAGCAATGAACTCCGCCTCATCATCAATCAGGCGGGCCGGGTCAACTTCCGGAGCAAAAGTGTGCTGACGAACCGGCGGGACAAGATCTGTCACCTTATAAGAGGGAGTCGCCATCTTCTTATTCTCCATATCAAAACCCGGCTGATATTTATCGATGCTGGTCTCATCTCCAAGAATGGTAGCTTGAGGTCGAACTCCCCTCACACAAGCAATGAATTCATCTTGGTCAAATGGAGTCCCGTCTTCTTTCACAGTAGGGTACCCCTTAGCCACATCCATCGGGTCTAGATCTGGCACCCAGGCTTTGGAGTGGCTCAGGGCAGTCAGGGCTCCGGCTCTGGCACAAGATCGTTTGACTTCTTGAAACCTGGTGGGTAAGATTGATAACTTCTTCAAGACATCGCTCAACCAGTTGGGTCCTTGGTTGGCAGGGGAGATGGTGGCAGGTGCTCGTTGAGCGCCAGTATACAATTACTCCACTAAAGTATACACTGCCTTCAATTTGGTCACACTGTCTTGCCTCAGATTTTTGCTTCATGGACCTACGAGTGTTTTTTAAATAAAGGCTCAACAGGCGGCTTATATTCCGGGTCAAAAGAAGGTATAAGTGATTAATATAGATGACTTACCAAAGATGGCGGAGACCATTTGAGACACCCGGTTCTTTAAGCCGGTGAGCTCTGTAGTAACCTCCTCAAGAGCCGCCTCAGCTGTTTCAGCATGTTGTATCAGCAACGTCTTTTCTTCGGCCCAAGATTTCTTCTTTGCAGTCAAGTTGGTTTTCCATTTTTCTGTCTCAGAGAGACTCAATTGGAGTTTAGAGTCAACAGACTTGATTTCTGCCTCTTGATCCACCAGTCGGGTATTTGCATCAGTTAATTGGGAGCCCAATTCAGATAAGGCGTTCTACAAAACATATACATGTGTGTCAAGGTTTAAACCAGAAGTTATAAGGGTTCAAGTCTCAAGTACTTTGCACCACAATACCACTTGATACTTGGGGGCTAATGTCTGCCAAAGCAATTTTTTATGACTCTTATATGTTTCAAGTCCCAAGTGTTCTACAAAGTAACAACACTTGGCACTTGGGGGCTAATGCATGATATTCAGAAAGTTTATCAAGATTGAGCAGGATTGCAATACTTATTGGGACTAGCAAAAGACAGTTATGAAGTTAAGTACCTGTTCATTTATGATAAATTGAGACGGCCCTTGGGGACTACAGGTGAAGTTTACGCTACTCTATTGGGCTTTCGAAAATCTTAGCGACAAAGTATCAACCTATATCATAAAGTCTATAGATCATTCAGGGTCATCATCTGAAGACTTGGGGGCTGGCAGAGTATAAGTAAGCCGGAAAACATACCTCATATTTTAGCTGCAGTTGCTTGACCATCTCAATTTCCAACTCACGGCTGGAATGCACATGACTGAGATAGCCTGACAGTATGTCATTGGCATTTAGATGAGTGTAGTGAGAGATATCAAACTGTACCTTCTACCTTTCTAAGGCCTCCTATTTGGCAGAATGCCTGGCTAGCACAGTCGGATTACCCGGCACAACAAATCTGCTGCCAGTGATCAGAACGTCATGATCAGAGGATGTTGGTGGGTTAGCTGATCCGGATGGTCTAACGGTAGAGGGATTAACAATGGTATCATCAGGTGACAGTTCAGGAGGGTCCGATTGAGCATGGACAGCCGGATCTTCTGGCACTACAGATTGAGCGGGAGGAGTTGATGTTGCCGGTTCAGGTGCAAGATTTCTCGGGTCTTCTGTCGGTTTGATAACTTTAGCTTTCTCGTACTTTGCTTGACCGCAGAGAAAGATTTTTTATGAGACAGTTAGCATAATAATGCAGTTTTAAAGTTGCAGAGGAAAGACGATTTTCCTTACCCAGGGGCAGTCTTGAAAGCCGGAAATTGAGTCCGAGATGAGTCGCCAGACGAGCGAGAAACCTCCTGTAAAAGGTAAAGTTAGTGAGGCAAGAGAATAGATTCCTTAATGAAAGCAATAGATGAAGATGAAAGAAACCTCATTCTGGCGCTTTCAAGGAGTTTGTTGTAAAACGGAAGGCGGTTCGTCGTCGTCATTATTCTGGGCCTGACGGCGGCTCTCATGTTGCTGCTTTTTCAAAAGAAAATGAGGGTCCAAATAAGACAAAGGGTGCAAAAACCTTACTTTTTGGGTTACCAGTCGAAGTTTCTGTCCTGGCAAATGGGCTGAGTCGGAGGAAATAGTTACCTCTTCTTCTACGGCCTGACTGGCCCTCGCGTCGTCCTGGCAATATTCAGTGTCAATAAGGTTATTAACAAACTAGCCAAGGGAGTCAAGGGCTACCTCCGACTCAGTATCATCATCAAGCTTTAACAGGTCCGAAGCAGTGATCCTTTTCTTCTTGGACCTCCGGGTCGTCTTCCTGGCGGCTATGGCAGCGGCTCTAGCCTTCTTGGCAGCTTCATGGTCATACTTGGATTTCCAGAAGTCGGATTTGGCCTGTAAAAAAATAAACATGATAAAAGGTCATGCAAGTATTTAAAACTACTGAGGAAAACACAAAAAGAGGATGTCATGGGTTTCTCACCTCTGGTGTCGGGTTAAGTTTACAGAAGGGGTTTAACCCAACCTTACTGTAGTCCTCATACTTGCCGTTCACAAGGATGGTTGACATTGAAACAATATCTTCTTCAGTTGGTTGTACATAGTTGTAACGCAGAGAGTCATCTGGGCCTCTGCCATATTCATACATCAATTTGGATCGACGGCTTAGAGGAATGACCCGCCACGAGATCCAGTAGCGGATCAAGTCAACTCCGGTTAAGCCATTCCCTAGTAAGGCATGGATCCTTTTAATAGATGGAATAAGCTTCTTGCGTTCAGCAGCAGTAAGCTTATCAGGGAGCACAAACTTGGAATCCAGACGCTCTGCGCGATAACCCGGCAGTGGTTTTTTGTTGGCTGGAGACGTATCTTGGCAATAGAACCAGGACTGATTCCAATCTTTGGGATGACTCGATAAGACTATTAAGGGAAAGACGGCGCCCTGTCAGTGCTGAATTGAGATTCCACCGAGTTCCAAGCTAGGGCCATTGGTACATTCATTCTGTCGGTTCAGATAAAAGTACTCTCTGAAGAGTTCCACAATCGGCTCTTCTTGAAGATCCACCTCACAGAGAACTTGAAAATTGTAGGTGTTGGATATGGAATTGGGTCCAATATCTTGAGGGTTAAGTTTGAAAAAATGAAGAACGTCTCTGAAGAACTTTGAGCCGGGTGGTGTAAAACCCCAATTCATGTGGTTAGAGAAGACAATAACTTCACCGTCTTTGGGATTAGGCCGTTCCTCGTCCAGTTCAAGTGCACGATAAGACATAACAATTTTCCCTAGCAAAAATCCTATGGTGAAGAATTCCTTCAAGGTATCTTCAGTGACTGTGGAAGGGACCCAGTTGCAGACAGTCGGTGCTTTTGACGGCATGATGATCAAAGGACAAACTGAAAAGAAAGTAACATGCCGGTTCAATTCAATGGTGAAATTTAAAAGTTAAATGATGATGGTGCAAATGAGTAATGGCGGCTTAAGTAAGGGCTAATGTCATATAAGGGAAAAGTGAGCCGGCGTAATAAGCCGCCATGACTAAAGACATTTGAAGGAAACTAGAAATAGAATTGGCTAAGTGTTGAGACAAACAGATTTCCCAAAGCTATCACTAGTATTCTAGATCAAAATGGGTCAGAAAAGAAAAATAAATCTAGACCTAAAGAATGAGCGCGGAGAAGTTCATCAGCTCTAAGAAGGTATCTATGCAAAGGAAAGGGATCTACTAACATCTAAAATGGGCGTGAAACCACTACCGCACGAGTTAGGTGTTCCTTTTTGATCAGAAGAGGCTGCGGAGGAAGAACTACAAGAAGATCCGTGATGAACGACGAATAACACCGATGAACTCGCAAACCGTAATGCAGATCTAAAGGTGTGAGAAGGCAAGAGTTTACGGATGCGGATCTGTTGCGGAGGGTCGTCGCCGTTTCTCTAGACAGTTCAGGGTGATGCAGCGGCCAAGCTTGAGGACGACGATGAGAACTGCAATGGCGGCGGAGCTCGAGCGACAGAAGGGTTGCGAGATTGGAAGAATAAGATGGAAAAGGGGGAGAATGAAGAAAGGTTAGTCGTGCCTATTTATAAGGAGAAGATTGATAAGTGGGTGCAAAAAACGAGGAGACCAAAACATGGTTATCCAGCTACCTAGGCACCTCGATTTCGAGAAGGCATTAAAGATAAAGATCCGTTAAAAAGATGACATGTTGGCGGGTTTCCGAAAAATCCGGAGGTGACGTCATGGCGGGTTACAAGGCTTTCGCAAAACAGTAATAGATGGATTTTTTCTAACTATTGAAGGTGGACAAGAACAAAGTTCAAATCAACCTGGGGCCTAATGTTGGGGATATAGCTACCAGGTATGACCCGCCCAGGAGGGGCCGGGTCAACCCCAATGGCGGGTTACAAAAGAAGCCCAGTCATATTCAAGGTGATGGTTTATTAAAGACTTGTAGAAGGCCTAAGCCCAGAGGCAGCATGAGGCCCAATATTATAAACCGCAGTATGTAAAGAAAGACTTGTAAAGAAAGGCATATAAAGAAGTCACCGAGCCGGACACGTTTTATGAACCGGCCGGGGCTCTGTAGGCCGCCAGGCGTCAATCCATGTATATAAGGGGACGACCCGGCGGTGGCTTAGGGCAAGAAACAACAATTCAAAGCCAGGCAAAGCGGATTCCCTCCTTGGCCATCGAAACCCCAGCAATTCCAACACAACTAGACGTAGGCTTTTACCTTCATCGTAAGGGGCCGAACTTGTATAAACCTCTCGTGTCCTTTGTCCCGATTAACCCCTTTAAGCTTCCTAGTTGCGATGGCCCTACGACTATGTCCTTTTGCTAGGACATCTGCCATGACAATTGCACGACACACCTATTAAAGAAGAAATTAAAGAACTAGTACTGGTTAAAGAAGAAACTATACTTTATAATGTTGATCCAGTTGTTCCTTCTGCTTATATAGAGAAACCACCTTTCCCTGTTAGGATAAAGGAACATGCTAAAGTTTCAGCTGTGGTTAAAAAAAGCTATATTAGAACACCTGAACCTGATGAACAAATTAAAGTGGAACCTAGTATTGCTATGGTTAAAGATCTCTTGGAAGAAGATGTAGATGGGCATGTTATTTACTTTTGTGAAGAAGCTGCTAGAATTGCCAAACCTAATAAAAAGGATAAACATAGACCTATTGCTAGCATGCCCGTTGTCTTAGTTAAAATAGGAGATCACTGTTATCATGGTTCATGTGGCATAGGTTCTAGTGTGAGTGCTATTCCTTACACCTCATATCAAGAAATTATGAAAGACATAGCACCCGCAAAGATAGAAGACATAGGTGTTACTATTATACTTTCTAATAGAGACACAATATCACCGTTTGGGATTGTTAGAGATGTTGAAGTCTTGTGTGGGAAAATAAAATACCCTATTGATTTTCTTGTTCTTGGTTCCCCACGAGATGACTTTTGTCCCATTATCTTTGGTAGACCTTTCTTGAACACCGTTAATGCTAAGATAGATTGTAAGAAACAAACTATCGGTGTTAGTTTCGGTGATGAGTCTCATGAATTTAATTTTTCCAAGTTTAGTAGAAAGCTTCATGAAAAAGAATTGCCTAGTAAGGATGAATTAATTGGTCTTGCTTCTATTGCTGTACCACCTACTGATCCTTTAGAACAATATTTGCTAGACCATGAAAATGACTTACATATGCATGAAACAAATGAAATAGATGAAATTTTCTTTGAACAACGTCCTCTGCTTAAACACAATTTTCCCATTGAAACTCTAGGAGGTCCTCCTCCACCTAAAGGTGATCCTGTGTTTGAATTAAAAAAATTGCCAGACACTTTGAAATATGCTTATATTGATGAAAAGAAGATATATCATGTTATTATCGGTGCTAACCTTTCATAACATGAAGAAGAAAGACCACTGAAAGTTCTAAGAAAGCACCGAGATGCTATTGGATGTAGTCTTGATGATTTAAAGGGCATTAGTCCTACTCTATGTCAGCACAAAATTAATATGGAACCTGATGCTAAACCCGTTGTTGATCACCAATGTCGGTTAAACCCGAAGATGAAAGAAGTGGTAAGAACGGAAATATTAAAACTTCTAGAAGCAGGTATAATCTATCCCATAGCTGATAGTAGAGGGGTAAGTCTTGTTCATTGGTCCCTAAGAAAGGAGGTATTACTGTTCTTCCTAATGATAAGAATGAACCTATTCCACAAATAATTGTTAGATGCTATAGAATGGTAATTGATTTTAGAAAATTAGACAAAGCAACTAGAAAAGATCATTACCCTCTGCCTTTTATTGATCAAATGCTTGAAAGATTATCTAAGCAAACACATTTTTGCTTCCTTGATGGATATTCTCATTTTTCACAAATACCTGTTTCTCAACCTGATCAAGAAAAGACCACTTTTACTTGTCCCTTTAGAACCTATGCTTATAGATGTATGCCTTTCGGTTTATGCAATGCACCTACTACCTTTCAAAGATGTATGGCTGCTATATTCTCTGACTTTTGTGAAAAGATTGTTGAGGTTTTCATGGATGAATTTTCTGTTTATGGGCGTTTTTTGATGATTGTTTAAGCAATCTTGATCAAATTTTGCACAGATGTGAACAAACAAATCTTGTCTTGAATTGGGATAAGTGCCAATTTATGGTTAATGAAAGCATTGTCTTGGGTCATAAAATTTCTGAAAGAGGTATTGAAGCTACGGTTGATGCAATTGAGAAAATGCCATGTCCTAAAGATATAAAAGGTATTCATAGTTTCTTAGGTCATGCTAGTTTCTATAGGAGATTTATCAAAGAATTTTCTAAAATTTCTAGGCCTCTTACTAATCTCTTGCAAAAGGATGTTCCTTTTGTTTTTGATGATGATTGTCTAGAAGCCTTTGAAACACTCAAGAAAGCCTTAATTTCTGCACCTATTGTTCAACCACCTGATTGGAACTTGCCTTTTGAAATTATGTGTGATGCTAGTGATATGTTGTTGGTGCTGTTCTAGGACAATGAGTTGATAAGAAACTAAATGTTATTCATTATGCTAGTAAAACTCTAGATAGTGCTCAAAGAAATTATGCTACTACTGAAAAAGAATTATTAGCAGTTGTGTTTGCTTGTGATAAATTTAGACCTTATGTTGTTGATTCCAAAGTAATTGTTCACACATACCATGCTGCTATTAAATATCTTATGGAAAACAAAGATGATAAACCTGGACTTATTCGATGGGTTCTCTTATTACAAGAATTTGATTTACATATCATTGATAGAAAAGGAGCTGAGAACCCAGTAGCTGATAAATTATCTATGCTTGAAAATGTGCTTGATGACCCACTACCTATTGATGATAGTTTTCCTGATGAGCAGTTAGCTGCAATAAATGTTGCTCACACTACTCCTTGGTATGCTGATTATGCTAATTACATTGTTGCTAAATATTTACCACCTAGCTTTACATACCAATAAAAGAAAAAAATTCTTCTATGATTTAAGACATTACTTTTGGGATGACCCACATCTTTATAAAGAAGGAGTAGATGGTATTATTAGCCGTTGTGTACCTGAGCATGAACAAGGACAAATCCTACGGAAATGTCACTCCGAATCTTATGGAGGGCATCATGCTAGAGATAGAACTGCTCACAAGGTATTGCAATCTGGATTTTATTGGCCTACTCTCTTCAAGGATGCCCGTAAGTTCATCTTATCTTGTGATGAATGTCAAAGGATAGGTAATATCGCTAAGCGTCAATAAATGCTTATGAATTATTCACTTGCTGTTGAACCATTTGATGTTTGGGGATTTGATTACATGGGGCATTTTCCTTCGTCTAATGGGTATACACATATTTTGGTTGCTGTTGATTATGTTACTAAATGGGTAGAAGCTATTCCAACTAGTAGTGCTGATCACAACACCTCTATTAAAATGCTTAAGGAAGTTATTTTCCCAAGGTTTGGAATCCCTAGATATTTAATGACTGATGGTGGTTCACACTTTATTCATGGTGCTTTTCGTAAAATGCTTGCCAAGTATGATGTTAACCATAGAATTGCATCACCTTATCATCCTCAGTCTAGTGGTCAAGTTGAACTTAGCAATAGAGAAATAAAATTAATTTTGCAAAAGACTTAGGTCCAGGAAGAATTGGTCTAAGAAATTAGATGATGCACTTTGGGCTTATAGAACAACATATAAAAATCCTATGGGTATGTCTCCTTATAAAATGGTTTATGGAAAAGCTTGTCATTTGCCTCTTGAGTTAGAACATAAAGCATATTGGGACATCAGAGAGCTCAACTATGATTTTAAACTTGTTGGTTGATACATCCATTTTGCATCATGCTTTTATATCGATATTTATTGCATTATGGGATGTTATTACACATTATGTCACAATACTTATGCCATTTCTCTCTTATTTTACAAGGTTTACATGAAGAGGGAGAATGCCGGCAGCTGGAATTCTGGGCTGGAAAAGGAGCAAATATTAGAGACCTATTCTGCACAACTCCAAAAGTCCCAAAACTCAACGAAAGTCAGTTTTGGAATATATTAAAAATATTGGGCGAAGAAAGCACCAGAGGAGGGCCACCCACTGTCCACGAGGGTGGAGGGCGCGCCCTACTCCCCTAGGCGCGCCCCCTGCCTCGTGGGCCACCTAGAAGCCCCCCGATGCCCATCTTCTGGTATAAGGTGTCTTGCCCTGAAAAAACCCAGAAGGAAGCTTTCGGGACGAAACGCCGCCGTCTCGAGGCGGGACCTTGGCGGAACCAATCTAGGGCTCCGGCGGAGATGTTCTGCCGGGAAAACATCCCTCCTGGAGGGGGAAATCGTCACCATCGTCATCACCATCGATCCTCTCATCGGGAGGGGGTCAATCTCCATCAACATCTTCACCAGCACCATCTCCTCTCAAACCCTAGTTCATCTCCTGTATCCGATCTTTGTCTCAAAACCTCAGATTGGTACCTGTGGGTTGCTAGTAGTGTTTAATACTGTAGCGATTCGACCTCAAACGGTCAAATCTCTATGCATAAGTGTCATCCATGGATCGGTAATGCTGACACACACAATACTTTAAGAATTTATAACAGAGTGGCAATCACACACTTATTACATCGAATGTCTCAAAAGAGAACTTATTACAATAAATATGGTTAAGGCCATCTAATTACGATAACAGCGGAAGGCTTGGAAGATAAAGTGAGTACATCAACTCCAATGACATAGCTGAGTGCACGACAATGACATAGAGCACCTTACTCTTTGTCTGAAAAGTCCACAACATGATACGTTGCAGCCCGGAAACGGGTCAGCACATGGAATATGCTGGCAATATAACACAACAAAGCAATGAAACATGTAAAGACTATCACTATATGCATATATGGCTGGTGGAGGCTCTATGGTTATAATGCTTTTGCGAAAAGCTAATTTTTCCCTACAACAAAGGAATATATTTTATTTAAATATCATGGTAGTTGTTAAACATTAAGAAGGTTCCTCCAACTCAATCCCCATTAAGCAGTATTAACAACCCAACACATTAATTTAGAGTGATGAGATCAACATGATAATCCAAGAACCAGATACTCAAGATGTCCATAACCAGGGACTCGGCTAACCATGATTAGTTTGTACACTCTGCAGAGGTTTGAGCACTTTTCCCCACAAGACCCGATCTCCTCCGTTAGATTTCTCGCACTACATGGTGTTTGAGAAACGGATGACCGAGACACAGTCTTTCAAAAACATTAACTCTTTACTCTCGGTAGACAGTTACACCTACTTTCCCCTACATCGGCTAGCCTACCACTGAAAGAGGTCATGCAACATACTCAACTATGCTAGAGCCCATAATAGCTTGTGGCTGCAAGTAGAAGTTTCTAGCATGAATAATCTTATGATCCCTTTGAGCCTGGGTGGCGAACCATAAGATGATCACACGGGTACTCCGGGATATCCTAGGACAACACTGGATTCTCCAGGTGCCCGCAACCAATCCACCCAGACGTGTATTTAAGTGGCCACCTTAAGTTAACCATTAATTAACAATCTCACATCTTTCATGGATACACTCAAAACCCAATCCATGTCTACAAGCATAGCATGGCTATAAATAGCATAACGTAGGAGTAACTCCCAGGGTTTGATAATAAAAGGGCAATAGGTTCTACCTCATCAACTACTTCCCAAAACCCACATGTTAAGAGATCCTATTGATGCAATGTTTGAGGGTTGAAACTAATGCATAAAAACTGGGTAATAAAGGGGTATGATCAAAGTGTTACTTGCCTTGCTGATGATCCACAAAACCTAGTGACTTGTAGTAGCACGCTGCGCACTCCGGGAATTCTATCGCAAACAAACAATATCATACATAAGCACTCAAGAAAAGATGCAAGGGGAAAACTTCAAATAAGAAGATCCAAACTAAAAGTTCAACTGAAGAGGTTCGATTTGCAAAAAGAATCGACCAAAATGGAGGTACGGAACTGAAACTATGGTCAAAAGAAATTCAATTGCAAATCTGCTGACAACCAAATTTTAATTTGTCAAAAACCTTGTTCAACTTGATTAAACAGAAAGAGGGGTTCGAGACGAAGATTTTGGCGTTGGTTTCACTGGATTTGGACACACGGTTAAGAAATGGCGAGGGTTTGAAGATCAGGGGCTAATATGTGATAAAAATAATCACAGATAGGTCCCTGGACGAAAAATAAAATAAAAAGAAAAGACTAACGAACGAATGTTCGCTGTCTGAACCTAAGAGCGAACAACGTTCGTTAAAACGAACAAATGGACGAACGTCCGCTAAGTAAACCAACGAAAACCGAAAAAACGCATCTAGGGGTTTTAAAGAAAAACCGACGGTTTACCTAAAAACCAAAAAACCGGGTGGATCGGATCGGATTGGCGGCGGCCCCAGCGGTGTGCGGCGTCTCCGGCGAGGCGGCAGCACGGCGGCGGCGGGCGTCGGCAGCGGGCGGCGCGGGCGGCGGGCGCTAGGGTTGCGGCGGCGGTGGGTTATGGTTCGGGCGGCGGCGGGCTCTGGTGGGCTAGGGGCGTGGCCTCGGCCAGTTTTTAAAGCCTGGCTGAATGGAGTCCGGCTCGGGCACGACCCGTTAGGTCGGTTTGAGTTTTTTTAAATGGTTCTGCCGAGAAAAATCCTAATTAATTAAATAAAAATCTAAACATGCCAAAACAAATTTTCACCATCTAAATAAAATATTTAGAACAAAGTGAACATTTTCTTGACCTAAAAAAATGCATATTTTTCTAATTCAAATAAAATAGCAACAAGATTCAAATCAAATAATTTATTTGATTTTAACATTTTCCTCCAATATTTCCTTTATTTTGGAGAAGTCATATTATCTCCTCTCATATATTTTTAATATGAAATATTTTCGGAGAGAAAAATAATAAAACCAAAATGATCCACTTTTCAATATTTGAGAAAAATTCAAATATGAAAATAAAATAAAATCCCCAACTCTCTTCGTGAGTCCTTGAGTTGCTTAGTATTTTAGGATCACAAAACCAAAATGCAAATAAAATATGATATGCATATGATGACCTATGTATAACATTCCAAATTGGAAATTTGGGATGTTACAAACCTACCCCCTTAAGGTGAATCTCGCCCTCGAGATTCGGGTTGGCTTGAAAATAGGTGTGGGTGGTCTTTCCGTAGATCATCCTCTCGTTCCCAGGTGGCTTCATCCTCGGTATGGTGGCTCCACTAAACTTTGCAAAACTTGATAACCTTACTACGAGTGACTCGGCTGGCAAACTTGAGAATCTTCACTGGTTTCTCCTCATAAGTCATATCACTATCCAGGTGAATCGCTTCCAGGGGCACTGCATCCCTCAGAGGAATATCGGCCATCTCTGCATGATACTTCTTCAACTGGGAAACATGAAACACATCATGAACTCCTGACAGTCCTTTGGGTAATTCCAACTTGTAGGCAACCTCTCCCATACGTTCCAAAACTCGGTATGATCCTACAAATCTTGGGGCTAACTTTCCCTTAACTCCAAAACGTTTAACTCCTCGCAGAGGTGACACACGAAGATATGCTCTATCTCCAATTTCATAGACTACCTCCTTGCGTTTTGAGTCTGCATAACTCTTCTGCCTGGACTGAGCTACCTTCAGTCTATCTCGAATCAACTTAACCGTCTCTTCTGACTCTTTAATCAGATCTGGTCCAAACAACTGACGGTCTCCAACTTCATCCCACATCAACGGTGTCCTGCACCTCCTTCCATACAAGCCTTCAAAAGGTGCCATCTTCAGACTAGCTTGGTAACTGTTGTTGTATGAGAACTTTGCGTAGGGCAAATTATCATCCCAACTAGATCCATAATCTAGCGCACAAGCCCTCAACATGTCCTCCAGAATCTGATTGACTCTCTCGGTGTGTCCATCTGTCTACGGATGAAAAGTTGTACTGAACTCTAGCCTGGTGCCCGAAATCTGGTGCAGCTGGTGCTAGAACTTTGAAGTAAACTGTGCTCCCCTATCTGATACGATAGTCCTCGGAACTCCATGCAGACATACGATCCTGGTCATGTATATCTTGACCAACTTCACACTCGTATAGGTGGTTTTCACTGGGATAAAGTGGGCCACTTTGGTCAGACGATCCACTACTACCCAAATAGAATCATATCCCGATCGGGTTCTAGGCAATCCGGCGATGAAATCCATGCCAAGCTTGTCCCACTTCCATTCGGGAATCGGCATAGGTTGCAGTAATCCTGCTGGCTTCTGATGTTCTGCCTTCACTCTCTGACATACATCACATACGGCTACATACTCGACAATATCCTTCTTCATACCAGTCCACCAGAAACACTCCTTCAAATCCAAATACATCTTGGTGTTTCCGGGGTGTATCGAGTATGGCGAGTCATGAGATTCCTAAAGTATCAACTTCTTGATCTCTGCATTATTGGGTACATAAGCACAGTCCTCAAACCACAAGGTGTCGTGCTCATCCTCACGAAAACCCTTGGCTTTTCCTTTGCTCATCATCTCCTTTATCTTGGCAATTTCCTTATCATCCTTCTGAGCTTCTCGAATTTTCCCCAATAGTGTCGACTAAATTTCTAATGCTGCAAAAAAACCTCTAGGGACTATCTCCAAACGTAGCTCCCTGAGATCTTCGGTTAACTCCTTTGGAAATCCTCCACTTACGAGGGTATTGGCGTAACTCTTCCGGCTCAAGGCGTCTGCTATGACATTGGCCTTGCCTGGATGATAGTGCAACTTCATATCATAATCCTTTATGAGCGCCAACCATCTCCTTTGCCTGAGATTCAGCTGCTTCTGTGTGAAAATGTACTTCAAACTCTTATGATCCATGTACACATCACAATGATTCCTAATAAGAAAATGTCTCCAGGTCTTGAGCGCATGCACCACTGCAACTAACTCCAAATCGTGCGCGGCATAATTCAACTCATGCGGTCGAAGATGATGTGAGGCATAAGGAACAACTCTTCCGTCTTGCACAAGTAGGCCTCCAAGTCCTAGGAGAGATGCGTCGCAATACACCTGGAAATCCTTGCGTATATCCGGCAGAATCAACACCGGGGCTGTAACCAAACGTTTCTTCAACTCCTGGAAACTTGCCTCACATTCATCTGTCCACTTGAACTTGGTGTCCTTTTTCAACAACTCCGTCATAGGCTTCGCAATCTTAGATAAATTCTCAATGAATCTCCGATAATATCCCGCGAGTCCAGGAAAACTGCGGATCTCTCCAACTGAGGTGGGTGCCAACCACTCAGTGACTGACTGAACCTTAGTAGGGTCTACTGCTATACCTTCTCCTGATATAAAATGTCCAAGGAATCCAACTTCATTCAACCAAAACTCACATTTGCTGAACTTGGCTTATAATTGATGTTCCTTGAGCTTCTCAAGAACTAATCGCAAATGCTCCTTGTGTTCCTCTTCATTCTTCGAGTATACCAATATGTCATCAATGAACACCACAACAAATTTATCCAAGAACTCCATGAACACCTTATTCATCATACTCATGAAATAGGCATGGGCGTTAGTCAATCCAAATGACACAACCGTGTACTCATATAGCCCGTACCTTGTGGTGAAGGCTGTCTTAGGTATATCCTGTTCTCGGATCTTCAGCTGGTGGTATCCTGATCGAAGATTGATCTTGGAAAATACTTTAGCTCCTTGCAGCTAGTCAAACAAATCATTGATCATCGACAGTGGGTACTTGTTCTTGATCGTCACTTCATTCAATGCACGATAATCAACAACCATTCTTAAGGATTTATCCTTCTTCTCAACCAAGAGCACTGGGGCTCCCCATGGTGACAAGCTTCGTCGGATGTAACCTTTTTCCAATAACTCCTTAATCTGTTTCTTAATCTCCTCCAGATCATTCGCGGGCATCCGGTATGGTCTCTTCGACATTGGTCCGGTGCCTGGCAACAGCTTTATCAAAAACTCAATGTCTCGATCGGATGGCATGCCTGGTAGTTCCTCTAGAAATACATCTGGGTAATCCTTCACTACCGGCACTTCCTCCTGAACAACTCCCGTGAGAGAATTTACGTGGGTCCTGTTTGGTGTATGCCGGGATACATACTTAATCCTTTGTCCCTCCGGTGTGGTGAGTAGAATTGACTTACTGGCGTAATCGATGTTTCCTCCATACATCGATAGACAATCCATTCCCAATATCACATCCAATCCTTGTGACTCCAAAATTATCAAGTCGGAGGGGGAAACATGCCTACCTATGGTTAACGGCACCTG
Organism: Triticum monococcum; assembly: GCA_034509565.1. Taxonomy (NCBI): domain Eukaryota; kingdom Viridiplantae; phylum Streptophyta; class Magnoliopsida; order Poales; family Poaceae; genus Triticum; species Triticum monococcum. Next base: position 576,834,899 of record CM067844.1, on the reverse strand, counting down.
AAAACATCCTTGGCTTGCCATGTGCTCCGCTCCTGGCGAGCTTACTAACATAGGTGTCCTAAGAACTTTGGTGGGCAACTTATACTTATCCACAAATCCCCTTGAAGTGTATGAATGCGATGCACCAGTATCAAAAAGAACGATTGCAGTAAATGACTTAACCAAAAACTTACCTATTACTACATCGGGCTGCTCTTCAACCTCCTCCGCATTCACGTGGTTCACATGTCCCCTATTGAAAGGGTTGGGCTTCTTTCCAGAGCTTCCATTGCCATTTCCATTCTTTGCTTCAGAACAGTCGGTGGCATAGTGTCCAGTCTTCCTGCACTTGAAACAAGTAATGTGACTTCAATCCTTCTTGGCGGGTGTGCTTGGGTTAGAGTGGTTCTGGTTGCTGCCTGCTCCATTCCCGTTTCCATTCTTGGGGCCACTGTGGTTATGTGAACTTCCTCCATTGTGGGCATGGCCTCCATGGTTATGGGTAAATCCTCCCAAGTTCGGGGTGAAACGAGGCTTCTGCTGAGCTCCTGAATTATAGTTCCCTTGTCCATACTTCCTCTTGCGACTCTCAATTTACTGCTGCTTCCCTTCAATCAAAAGATCCTTATCTACCAACTCCTGGTAGTTGTTAAATGTTGCCACCATCAACTGCACACTCATTTCGTCATCCAGCCCTTCCATAAACTTCTCTGGCTTCATGGCATCTATGGCCACATCATCCGGGGCATAGCGAGCTAACTTGCTAAAATCCTCCATGTATTGCCCTACAGTACGGTTGCCCTGGCGTAAGTTGCCAAACTCACACTTCTTCATGCTTATAGCTCCAGTTGAGACTTGAGCAGTGCAGAATGCTTGCTGAAACTGCTCCCAAGTAACATTGGCTATGGGAAAAGTGGCTGTGTAATTCTCCCACCATGATGCTGCAGGTCCATCCAATTGGTGTGCGGCAAAATGCACCTTCTCAGCATCTATGCAACCTACAGTGGTTAGGTCCCTTCCAATCCTACGTAGCCAGTCATCAGCAACTATGGGCTCGGTGCTACTGGAAAACACCGGTGGTTGTAACCTCAGATGTAACATCCCAAAATTCTAAATTTTGGAATGTTATAATAATTAGATAGATTTGATTGATTGTTTGATTGATTGTCTGAAAGTGAGTGAATTCGAAACTTTTTGAAAGTTAAAAGAGAGGGAATAAAAGGACTTTCCCAAACTTTCATATTTGCTTTCTGATCTCCATGAATTCAAATTCTTTTCAACACAAAACCCTAGAGAGAAGATGACATGACTTCTTCCATTTATTTAAATGACTAGGGGTGTTGAAAATATTTGAATTTCATTTGGAAAATATTTTCCAATTCTGCAACTTTATGCAACTCAATGATTTTCACGAGCGAAGATAAAATGACTTCTTCAAATTATATGAAATATGAGTTGGGCGTTCAAAGAATTAAATTCAAAGTTCATTTGAATTTATTTTCAATTTGGAGATATTTGAGTTTTTTTTCAAATTATTTTTCTCCAAAATAAAAATAAATGGAAAATAGGGTAACATGATTCCCTACAATAGAAAATTGGAGAAAAATTAATTTGAAATCGTTTTGGTATTTTTAAAATGATTTTTGTTGGATTTTAATAGACCAGAGCACTCTTTGATTTATCTGAATTTGTGTGAATTTTCTTTAATGCTAGAAAAATGTTCATGTCGTAGAGAATCTTTTTCTGAAAATTTTGATATATTATATGCCTATATAATATTTTTAGTTATTTTTGTTTTTATTATTTTAGTTCTCTGAAAAAAAAGAAATATGTTTTTTTAAAAAATTCTTTCCCCGACTGGGCCGGCCCAGCTCCTGCCAGGCCGCGGCCCAGCCCAGCTAGCCCACGCCACTCGTCCCTGAGCTCGGGACGGAGTCCCGAGCCGCGGCGCCATCACCGTCGCCTCCGTGTCGCCGCCGGCCCCTTCTTGCCCCCTCCACGCATCTCGCCACCCCTCCACTCCATAAATAGAGCCGCCCCGGACCCCGGCCTCTTTTTCCTCAAACCGAAGCCGCCATCGCCTCCCGCAGCCTCGCACAAACCTCGCCAGAGTCCGAACTCCGACGAGATCCGCCGCCATCGCGCCTCGCTCCACCGCCGCCTACGCCCCGACGCCACCAGCCCCTTCGGACTCGCCTCGCCGAGCCGCTCCTCCCCATCTACTTTGCTGGTGCCGTTCAGCCCCGGAGCCGCCGCCCGCTCAAAGCCGCCGCCGCCATCTTCTCCGGCGACGCCGACGCCCACCACCGCGGTAAGCCCGGCTCCTCCCTCGTCCGTTAGATCTAGGGTCAACGGCTAGGATTGGATCTAGTCATTTTTTTCCGAACCGGTATTTGTTAAATAGCGAACGCTCGCTGTTTACCTCTTCGCAGCGAGCAAATTCGTTAGTTAGCGTTCGGTAACGAATGTTCACTTTTTAGATTTCTCTTTTTCTTTTATTTCTTTAGTTCTCAGTCCAGGGACCCGTACGTGAATATTTTCTTTACAGATCAGCCCCTGGTTTTCAAACGACTATAACTTTTTACTCGTTAGTCCAAATCCAACGAAACCAATGCGCACATCTTCGTTATGATCCCCTCTATCCAGTAATCCAACTCAAACATGTTTTTGAAAAGTTTAAAATTTGAATTAGATCAGATTTGAATTCAAACTTCGTTTGATCATAACTTGAGTTTCGTAGCTCCGTTTGAGTTGATTCTTTTTGCAAATCAAAGCTCTTGACCTAAACTTTCTGATAAGGCCAAATTCACATAATTTTGGTACTGTTAGAAATTGTTTTATGTTGCAAGAGTTATCTGCTTGGTTTTGAAGTTTTCCGAATCGTCTTCTTTGTTCTTTCTGATCTTTTGAGTGATTGCTTATGTGTGGTTACTATTGTTTGCTTACGATAGATTGACCGGAGTGTGACGAGTAGATCTATCAAGAGTCTTGAGTGCGAATCATCTTCATCAACATTGCAGGCAAGTTCACACCTTGATCATACGTCTTTCATACCCAGTTTTTGTTGCATTAGATCAAACCTCAAACATTGCATGATTAGGATCTAATTAAATTGTGGGTATTGGTAAGTAGTTGATGAGGTAGGAACCTATTGCCCTGCATTCAAACCTTGGGAGTTACTATTACGTTATGCTTATACTGCTACGCTATGCTCGTAGACGTGGATTGGGTTTTGAGAGTATTCATGACAGATGTGAGATTGTTAATTAATGGTTTACTTAAGGTGGCAACTTAAACACACATCTGGGTGGATTGAGGCACCTGGTTATTCTAGGATTGCCTGTCTAGGCACCTGGGTAGACCAGGATTGCCTGTTTTCTTTTGGACCGCCACCCAGGCTCAAAGGGATCATGAGATTTTTCATGCTAGAAACTTCCGTGTGCAGCCACAAGCTATTATGGGCTTTAGCATAGTTGACTAAGTCGTGTGAACTCTTATAGTGGTAGACTAGCAGATGTAGGGGATGTAGGTGGTACGGTCTACCCGATCGTAAGGTGCTAGCACTTCTGAAAGACTATGTCTCGGTCATCCGTTTCTCGAACACCATGCAGTGCGAGATATCCAATGGAGGAGATCGAGTCTTGTGGGGAAAAGTGCACAAACCTCTGCAGAGTGTATAAACTAATCATGATTAGTCGTGTCCCCGGTTATGGACAACTTGAGTATCTAGTACCTGGATTATCATCTGAATCTCATCACGTTACTTTAAATTAAGTTTGTTGGGTTTAATGATGTTATTTAATTGGGATTGAGGATGCTGTCAACCATTCTCAATGTTCAACAACCACCATGATAGTTAAATAAAATTATTTCCTTTGCAGTAGGGAAAAATTGGCTTTTTGCAAAAACCTTATAACCATAGAGCTTTTCCACAAGCCAAATATGCATGTAGTGATAGCCTTTATTCTTCATTCTCTATGGTGTGAATTTGCCAGTACATTCAATGTAGTGACCCTTTGTGGCTGCAACGTCTCATGTTGCAGGATTTCTTACGACGAGTAAGTGATACGTTAGGGTTATGATTTCTACACTCAACTTTGCCGTTGGTGTTGATGGGAATCCACAACCTTGTTACTTCCGCTATTTTGGATTGAGGTAATAGTATTTACATTACTTTTTACATGTGATTTACCTTTGTTATAAATCCTCGAGTACTGTGTGTCAGCATACCGGTCCAGGGATGACACTTAAGCACAGAGACTTGACCGTCTGAGGTCGGGTTGCTACAAGATGGTATCAGAGCACATGTTGACTGTAGGACGTGACCCTAGAAACTGGCAAGCCCATAGCAAAGATTTTTCTCTACAACTTTCCCTTTCAAAAAGATCTTTTACCTCTCTTCTCTTCTGAGCTTATTCAAAAATTCCCTTTAGTGAGACCATACCCCTTTCCCCTTTAGACCACATGAAGATTCAACTGATGAGACCACCCCAAGAAGTACGAGATATCGGACAACTAAGGCCACTTTGGAATGAAGAGTATTTTCCGTGCATCTGAATAATGGAAACTACAACGGTTGAAGGCCGAAGACAAGTAGAATTTGAAGGCTTTGAAGAATTCCCAGATTTGTATGACCTAGGAAGGCTACCCTTATGGAACTTGACAGACTATGGAAGTTGTCAATACCCGAGATCAAGGTGTATCGGAGAAAGACTGAAACAAGGAGCATGAGAACTCAAAGTTTTGTCAAAGAAAACCCTAAGGCAGGAGATATCAACTATGGAATGATAGCTCATGGGAAAGACAAGAGCAGAAACATGGTTATCCATGATGTCATCGCCCGCTGATGCTATTGTCACCGTGCTGAGTTAAGGATGCTTTCTTTAGAATGGATTTGATGGAAGAAGGTTGATGGAGCATCTATCAGCAAGAGGTGAAGTTTTAACGTTAGCTAAGTATATCACCAGGATCTGGAGTAGTACATCAAGAAGTTTAAGGTGGAGCTCCATGAAGCCGTATTAGACAAGGAAGCATTTCGTGAAGAACTCAGGAACCAAAAGCTGAAAGTAGCCAAGCTGGAGGAGCTACAACCTCGAGATACCGGAGATTTGTCAGGAACTGAAGGACAGTATGACCATGGTTCATGTGAAGGATGTTGAAACCAGAAGTTCGGAATGCAACTCCAGAATATTAAAGGACGTCACGAGAGACTTCACATCAACAGAGTTGATCTGGCAAAAGAACTTGAGAAAGACAAGCATGATCGGAAGAAGCCATTGGAGGCATGAACAAGGCTTGAAGAGTTTGGAGAGTTGAAGATTTATTGACCTGTTATATACCTACGTTAGATGCGACATTTGTGAGCTGTCATTTGTTTGATGTTTTTCCCAACGGCCACAAATAAAATCTGTCTTTTCAAAACTTTTGTTTGTATTGTGTGTATCCCTCTCCCTCTCTCTTATCTTACCCCAAACCCACATGGACCCAATAGAGGATGAATGGAGATGAGCTTGTATTTTCTAGACCAATGAGTCAGTTGGAGACAGACCGATGGATTCAGAACATGGAGGATCGCATGGAGAATAACCCTATAGTTGGAAATGATATGACGCAGCATGCTCTTCAGTGCTTTGAAAGAGGTGCTGCTACTTGGTGGAGGATGTACCAAACCATGAATGGATGGCAAGGAGTAACCACTTGGAAAGAATTTAAATTGACTCTGCAAAGATCTCACCTTGTGTCCCAGAAATTGAAGCCTTATGGAAAGGATATGAAGAAACCTTGTGCATGCAAGATTTGTGGAGAAATAGGACACACCCATAAAGAACACAAGGATGAATGCCCTAATTGTGAAGGAAGTCACCCAGTTGAAGAATGCCGAATTAGGTAGATTACTTGTTTCTTGTGTGAAGGGACTACCCACTATCCTGCTCAGTGTCACATTTACCCCATGGTACAGCAAACCATCCAGCAGAAGAAAGAAGTAATGAAAGGAGCCCTTATGGAAATTTTAGAAGAACCCGTGATGAAGGAAGAGGTGGAGGACACGCCTAAAGAAGACCCGAGAAAACCCTACACTAAGTCTTGCTATTCATGTGGAGAAGAAGGACACATCTCCCAAAATTGTTTGAATGGGGATCTAGTAGAATTCCCGACAGAGGAAGTAGAATATGACCCACTGGAAATAGAAGCCCTGATTGAAATGGAAAAGTCTAGAAAGAGAAGCAGATTGGATTCCAGGAAGGATCTGAGTCATATCACATGTTATAGGTGCAAGGAGTCAGGGCAATACCTCAACAATTGCCCAAAAAGGAAACCTCGATACTTGTCAGAAGTAATATGTTTTAGTTGTAATGGAGCAGGGCACTTTGCCAGAGAATGCCCCAAGGAGAAGGAAACTTGTGCTAGATAGTTGAGTTTGCAACAAAAGAAATGGAGTAGTAGAAGTGAGAACATTTTCTTTTATATTGAGGTGTTGAGTTGAGACATATAATGGAAAAGCAAGAGATTGTAATCATTGGAGAATCAATAAAGTTAGCATTGTTGGTAAAGATTTGGGTTTTATGAGTTGTTACTCTATGAAGAAGGATTTTGACCATTTTGAGGATATGAGAAATATGGTCTATGGAAGATTTGTGCATTTTAAGGGTGGTAGTACCCTGTAAGAACCCTTGACCCCTGGAAAAGATAAGGATACTCCACTGAGTGGATTTCAGACAAAATGAATACAAGTTTTGTCTCGATATGTGTGATGCCCCAAGAGTATGTGGGATGAAGTTGGAGACCGTGAGTTGTTTGGACCAAATGTGATCAAGGAGTCAGAAGAAAATGTTAAGTTGATTCAAGATAGACTGAAGGTAGCTCAGTCCAGGTAGAAGAGTTATGCAGACTCGAAAACGCAAGGAGGTAGTCTATGAAATTGGAGATAGAGCATGTCTTCGTGTGTCCCCGCTGCGAGGTGTTAAACAATTGGGAGTTAAGGGGAAAGTTAGCCCCGAGATTTGTAGGACCATACCGAGTTTTGGAGCGTATGGGAGAAGTGGCCAACAAGTTGGAGTCACCCGAAGGACTGTCAGGAGTTCATGATGTGTTTCACGTTTCCCAGTTGAAAAAGTGCCATGCAGAGATGGCCAATATTCCCGTGTAAGGACGCTTGACCCTGGAAAGGATAATGATGTTCCACGAAGTAGAATATGGACTTCATAAGTATAAGTTTTTATCTTGGTATGTGGGATATCCCACGAGGATGAAGAGATGAATTACTATTGGATATAAAGGAGGTATGATGCCGGAAATATGGATCAATGGAAACTCCATGATGAGTCTGAGTAATCATGTCCTAGTTTGGTGCCAGTAGAAGGAAGGAAGACAATACAATTGGATGGATTTAAGAATACTAGGAAGTTGGAAGTTGGAATAATGATCAGTTGCCCGATGATAAGTTCAAGGACTACAAGTGATGAGATGGGCCATAACCCACATGCCCCAGGACCTGCCAAGAAGCAAGCACATTCTTGCTAAAGGAAAAACCCTGAAAGAAGTTAAAATTTTATCGACAGACGATCTTATAGGAGTTACGCAAAACCTGAGAGTTGTGAAGGAACGATAGATGGTTGCTTGGCTTGCAGAATCTATGGATTTATCCGAACTTGGTTCATCGACAAGAGAAATTCTGCAATGCTTGTGAGGATGACCGAGTGTTAGAATACGAGATTCACTAAACCGTATACACGGTAATGATTTGGGTGCGGGATGGATTGATCACCATACCGACTTACTCTTATTATTCGCCTTGCTATATGGGATGGTAAATCTGAGTGACTTACCTATAGTAGAGCGCCGACGATCAAAACCTAGTTTAAGCCTTCGAATGGTATAGGTATTTTTTTCCTTGTTCAAGGCAGCTTTGCCAACCGTAGGTTATACGATGATGATCAACCCAGACCCATTTCCCATAGGAGAAACCCTAAATTGTTGACCACCATGAGAGATATCGATAGTTGATTAGTATTGGCGCCAGACCCGTCAGCTAAGAAGACCAGTCACCGAAGAACCTTACCTAGTTGAAAGATAGAAAAATTGAGGAAAAGGTTATGCCGTTACCGGAAGAGCCCAGAGAAAGGAATTATACTGAATATCTGAGAAGACCGACCCTGTCAAGAATAAGGATGGAGTATATGAGTATTGATGGGACCGTAACGATGTTTCTAAGGGTGGTAGCACCCCAGACCCCGGTGATGATTGATGGAATTTGAGGAGACCCCCAAACCCTAACCTTTTTCTTGCTAGCCTCTCCGAATCTCGAGGGCGAGATTCATTTTAAGGGTGGTAGGTTTGTAACATCCCAAAATTCTAAATTTTGGAATGTTATAATAATTAGATAGATTTGATTGATTGTCTAAAAGTGAGTGAATTCGAAACTTTTTGAAAGTTAAAAGAGAGGGAATAAAAGGACTTTCCCAAACTTTCATATTTGCTTTCTGATCTCCATGAATTCAAATTCTTTTCAACACAAAACCCTAGAGAGAAGATGACATGACTTCTTCCATTTATTTAAATGACCAGGGGTGTTAAAAATATTTGAATTTCATTTCGAAAATATTTTCCAATTGCAACTTTATGCAACTCAATGATTTTCACGAGCGAAGATAAAATGACTTCTTCAAATTATATGAAATATGAGTTGGGAGTTCAAAGAATTAAATTCAAAGTTCATTTGAATTTATTTCCAATTTGGAGATATTTGAGTTTTTTTTCAAATTATTTTTCTCCAAAATAAAAATAAATGTAAAATAGGGTAACATGATTCCCTACAATAGAAAATTGGAGAAAAATTAATTTGAAATCATTTTGGTATTTTTAAAATAATTTTGTTGGATTTTAATAGACCAGCAGCACTCTTTGATTTATCTGAATTTGTGTGAATTTTCTTTAATGCTAGAAAAATGTTCATGTCGTAGAGAATCTTTTTCTGAAAATTTTGATATATTATATGCCTATATAATATTTTTAGTTATTTTTGTTTTTATTATTTTAGTTCTCTGAAAAAAAGAAATATGTTTTTTTAAAAAAAAATTCTTTCCCCGACTGGGCCGGCCCAGCTCCTGCCAGGCCACTGCCTAGCCCAGCTAGCCCACGCCGCTTGTCCCCGAGCTCGGGACGGAGTCCCGAGCCACGACGCCATCACCGTCGCCTCCGTGCCGCCGCCGGCCCCTTCTTGCCCCCTCCTCCACGCATCTCGCCGCCCCTCCCCTCCATAAATAGAGCCGCCCCGGACCCCGGCCTCTTTTTCCTCAAACCGGAGCCGCCATCGCCTCCCGCAGCCTCGCACAAACCTCGCCGGAGTCCGAACTCTAACGAGATCCGCCGCCGTCGCGCTTCGCTCCACCGCCGCCTACGCCCGATGCCACCACCCCCTTCAGACTCGCCTCGCCGAGCCGCTCCTCCCCATCTACTTCGCTGGCGCCATTGAGCCCCGGAGCCGCCGCCCGCTCGAAGCCGACACCGCCGCCGCCATCTTCTCCGGCGACGCTGACGCCCACCGCCGCGGTAAGCCGACGCCACTGCTCGGACTACTAATATATACATGGGGGAAAATACTACTAATAATATGGTGGTCTACTAGAATTTTTTATCGTTAGAAGACTCCATGATATATGCTCCAGCTTCGTCTTCATAATCATCATCACTGGGGTCGGAGTTGGTGTCGTCGATGATGATGTAGTCCTTGGGATGGTCGTCATCTCCTCCTGGCACAGGGTCTCCCATGAATACTCCTAGCTTCCTTGTCAGGTTGTCATTCATTTCCACTAGTACGATGATTTCCTCTTTGTATCCGTCGTGTGTAGACTTGAGTTCCTCTTCCAGCTCCATATTCCTAGTCATCAACTTCTTCAGGTCTATCATGCTTGTGCACATTTGGTTCTCCTGGCGTCGAATGTGCTGGTTTAACTCCTGGATGTAAGCTGCAAATGACATGTCCTTCCTAGTGTTGATCATCTCTCATTGCTCATCTTAGCACCCACATATCTGGTAGATAGTGTCCTTAAGATCCTTGTGATAAACTTCGCCAATGCGTCCTATGGCGATGTGGGCTGCCATGCTCTTTCCTAGACTCCAGGTTGGTGCATCAAAGGAAAACTCTATGGGCTTAGTTACTAGCGTGAATGTCCTTCCTGAAACTTGAACTCGAATCATCCAACGTTCCTCTTCTGGTAAAGTGGCGGTGTAGGTCCCGATGAAGCTTGGTATTCCAATGTTCAGGTACCTAGTGACTTCCTTCAAGTGTCGCCCAAAAGGTGTGTCTTCATCCGGCTGTGCAAACTTGTTCCTTGTGTCCGCCATCCTATAGAGTGGAAAATGGAGAGGAGTCAGAAATGAGTAGAGAAGAGTGACCTATGGCTCATCTTAGTGGTCGTGTCCTACATTCAGCGTGTGCTCTGATACCATCTTGTAGCGATCCGGCCTCAAATGATCAAATCTCTGTGCATAAGTGTCATCCATGGATCGATAATGCTGACACACACAGTACTTGAAGGATTTATAACAGAGTGGCAATCACACACTTATTACATCGAATGTCTCAAAAGAGAACTGATTATAATAAATATGGCTTGAGGTCATCTAATTACGATAACACCAGAAGGTTTGGAAGATAAAGTGAGTCCATCAACTCCAACGACATAGCTGAGTGCACGACAACGACCTAGCGCACCTTACTCTTCGTCTTAAAAGTCTGCAACATGATAAGTTGCAGCCCGGAAATGGGTCAGCACATGGAATATGCTGCCAATATAACACAGTAGAGCAATGGAACAAGTAAAGACTATCACTATATGCATATATGGCTGGTGGAGGCTCTATGGTTATAATGTTTTTGCAAAAAGCCAATTTTTCCCTACAACAAAGGAATATATTTTATTTAACTATCATGGTAGTTGTTAAACATTGAGAAGGTTCCTCCAACGCAATCCCCATTAAGCAGTATTAACAACCCAACATTTTAATTTAGAGTGATGACATCAACATGATAATCCAAGAACCAGATACTCAAGATGTCCATAACCGGGGACTTGGCTAACCATGATTAGTTTGTACACTCTGCGGAGGTTTGCACACTTTTCCCCACAAGACCCGATCTCCTTTGCTGGATTTCTCGCACTACATGGTGTTTGAGAAACGTATGATCAAGACACAGTCTTTCATAAACATTAACTCTTTACTCTGGGTAGACAATTACACCTACTTTCCCCTACATCGGCTAGCCTACCACTGAAAGAGGTCATGCAACATACTCAACTATTCTAGAGCCCATAATAGCTTGTGGCTACACGCAGAAGTTTCTAGCATGAATAATCTTATGATCCCTTTGAGCCTGGGTGGCGAACCATAAGATGATCACACGGGTACTCCGGGATATCCTAGGACAACATTGGATTCTCCAGGTGCCCGCAACCAATCCACCCAGATGTGTATTTAAGTGGCCACCTTAAGTTAACCATTAATTAACAATCTCACATCTGTCATGGATACACTCAAAACCCAATCCACGTCTACAAGCATAGCATGGCAATAAATAGCATAACGTAGAAGTAACTCCCAGGGTTTGATAATAAAAGGGCAATAGGTTCTACCTCATCAACTACTTCCCAAAACCCACATGTTAAGAGATCCTATTCATGCAATGTTTGAGGGTTGAAACTAATGCATAAAAATTGGGTAATAAAGGGGTATGATCAAAGTGTTACTTGCCTTGCGGATGATCCGCAAAACCTAGTGACTCGTAGTAGCACACTGCGCATTCCAGGAATTCTATCGCAAACAAACAATAGCATACATAAGCACTCAAGCAAATATGCAAGGGGAAAACTTCAAATAAGAAGATCAAAACTTAAAGTTCAATTGAAGAGGTTCGATTTGCAAAAAAGAATCAACCAAAACGGAGGTACGAAACTGAAACTACGGTCGAAAGAACTTCGAGTACAAATCTGCTTGCAACCAAATTTTAATTTGTCAAAAACCTTGTTCAAGTTGATTGAAAAGAAAGAGGGGTTCGAGACGAAGATTTTGGCGTTGGTTTCACTAGATTTGGACAAACGGTTAAGAAACGGCGAGGGTTTGAAGATCAGGGGCTAATCTGCGATAAAACTAATCGCAGATAGGTCCCTGGCCAAAAAATAAAACAAAAAGAAAAGACTAATGAATGAATGTTCGCTGTCTGAACCTAACCGGCGAACAACGTTCTTTAAAACGAACGAACGGACGAACGTCCGCTAAATAAATAACCAACGAAAACCGAAAAAATGCATCTAGGGTTTTTAAAGAAAAACCGGCGGTTTACCTAAAAACTAAAAAAAACCTGGTGGATTGGATCGGATCGGCGGCAGTTCCGGCGGCGTGCGGCGTCTCCGGCGAGGCGGCAATGCGGCGGCGGCAGCGGGTGGCGAGCGGCGCGTGCGGCGGGCGCTAGGGTTGCGGCGACGGCGGGTTAGGATTCAGGCGGCGGCGGGCTCTGTTGGGCTGGGGGCGTGGCCTCGGCCGGCTTTTATAGCCTGGCCGGACGGAGTCCGGCCTGGGCACGACCTGTTAGGTCGGGTTGCGTTTTTTTAAACGGTTCTGCCAAGAAAAATCCTAATTAATTAAATAAAAATGTAAAAATGCGAAAACAAATTTTCACTGTCTAAAAAAATATTTAGAACAAAGTGAACATTTTCTTGGCCTAAAAAATTCAATTTTTGAAAAATGCATATTTTTCTAATTCAAATAAAATAGCAACATGATTCAAATCAAATAATTTATTTGATTTTAACATTTTCCTCCAATATTTCATTTTTTGGAGAAGTCATATTATATCCTCTCATATATTTTTAATATGAAATATTTTTGGAGAGAAAAATAATAAAACCAAAATGATCCACTTTTTAATATTTGAGAAAAATTCAAATATGAAAAAAATAATAAAATCCCCAACTCTCTCCGTGGGTCTTTGAGTTGATTAGGATTTTAGGATCACAAAACCAAAATGGAAATAAAATATGATATTCATATGATGACCTATGTATAACATTCCAAATTGGAAATTTGGGATGTTACAATTACTCCTTGTAGTTGATCCTAGTTGGTTTATTCGGTAGAAGATTATATGTTCAGATCATTTATGCACATTAATACCCCTCTAATTATGAACATGAATATAATTTGTGAGTAGTTATGTTTGTTCCTGAGGACATGGGAGAAGTCTTGTTATAAGTAGTCATGTGAATTTGGTATTCGTTCGATATTTTGATGAGATGTATGTTGTCTTTCCTCTAGAGGTGTTATGTGAACGTTGAACACATGACACTTCACCATTGTTTGGGCCTAGGGGAAGGCATTGGGAAGTAATAAGTAGATGATGGGTTGCTAGAGTGACCGAAGCTTAAACCCTAGTTTATGTGTTGCTTCGTAAGGGGCTGATTTGGATCCATATGTTTCATGCTATGGTTAGGTATACCTTAATTCTTATTTCATAGTTGCGGATGCTTGCGAGGGGGGTTAATCATAAGTGGGATGCTTGCCCAAGGAAGGGCAGTACCCAAGCACCGGTCCACCCACATAACAAATTATCAAAGTAGCGAACGCGAATCATATGAGCATGATGAAAACGAGATTGACGATAATTCCCATGTGTCCTCGGGAGTGCTTTCCTTTATATAAGAGTTTGTCCAGACTTGTCTTTTGCTACAAAAAGGATTGCACCACCTTGCTGCACCTTGATACTCCATTTTTCATCATGCTTTTATATCAATATTTATTGCATAATGGACTGTTATTTCACTTTATGTCACAATACTTATGGCTATTCTCTCTTATTTTACAAGGTTTAAATAAAGAGGGAGAATGCCGGCAGCTGGAATTCTGGGCTGGAAAGGAGCAAATATTAGAGGCCTATTCTGCGCAACTCCAAAAGTCCTGAAACTTCACGGGACATCTTAAAAGAAATAAAGAAAAATCCTCGCCAAAGATGAAGGCCAGGGGCCCACACCCTTCTCACAAGGGTGGGGGGCGCCCCCCCCCCTAGGGCGCCCCCCTAGGGCGCGCCCCCTACCTCGTGGGCCCCCTGGTGGCTCTCCGATATCCATCTTCTCCTATATGAGGTCTTTCGATGAGAAAAAAATAGCGAGGAACTTTTCGGGACGAGACTCTGCCGCCACGAGGTGAAACCTTGGCGGATCCAATCTAGAGCTCCGGCAGAGCTGTTCTGCCGGGGAAACTTCCCTCTGGGAGGGGGAAATCATCACCATCGTCATCACCAATGCTCCTCTCATCGGGAGAGGGCAATCTCCATCAACATCTTCACCAGCACCATCTCATCTCCAAACCCTAGTTCATCTCTTGTATCCAATTCTTGTCTCAAAGTCCGGGATTGGTGCTAGTAGGTTGCTAGTAGTGTTGATTACTCCTTGTAGTTGATGCTAGTTGGTTTAATTGGTGGAAGATCATATGTTCAGATCCTATATGCATATTAGTACCCCTCTGATTATGAACATGAATATGCTTTGTGAGTAATTACGTTCGTTCCTGAGGACAAGGGAGAAGTCTTGCCATGAGTAGTCATGTGAATTTGGTATTCGTTTGATATTTTGATAAGATGTATGTTGCCTAGCCTCTAGTGGTGTTATGTGAACGTTGACTACATAAAACTTCACCATTATTTGGGCCTAGAGGAAGGCATTGGGAAGTAATAAGTAGATGATGGGTTGCTAGAGTGATAGAAGCTTAAACCCTAGTTTATGTGTTGCTTCGTAAGGGGCTGATTTGGATCCACATGTTTAATGCTATGGTTAGGTTTACCTTAATACTTTTGTTGTAGTTGCGGATGCTTGCAATAGAGGTTAATCATAAGTGGGATGCTTGTTCAAGTAAGAACATCACCCAAGCACTGGTCCACCCACATATCAAATTATCAAAGTATCGAACGCGAATCATATGAACGTGATGAAAACTAGCTTGACGATATTCCCATGTGTCCTCGGGAGCGCTTTTCCTATTATAAGAGTTTGTTCCAGCTTGTCCTTTGCTACAAAAGTATTGGTCCATCTTGCTGCACTTTATTTACTTTTGTTACTTGTTGCTCGTTACAATTTATCCTATCACAAAACTATCTGTTACCACTTATTTCAGTACTTGCAGAGAATACCTTGCTGAAAACCGCTTATCATTTCCTTCTGCTCCTTGTTGGGTTCGACACTCTTACTTATCAAAAGGACTACGATAGATCCCCTATACTTGTGGGTCATCAAGACTCTTTTCTGGCGCCGTTGCCGGGGAGTGTAGCGCCTTTGGTAAGGAAAATTTATATAGTGTGCTGAAATTTACTATCACTTGTTACTATGGAAAGTAATTCTCTGAGGGGCTTGTTCGAGGTATCTTCACCCTGTCCAGTAGAGAAGAGAGTTTCTCCTCAACCTACTGAACCTATTGAAAATGAAACTCCTTTTGAATTTCCTGTGGTTATGATGGAAAAACTGCTAGCTAATCCTTTTATAGGAGATGGAACAAAGCATCCTGATGAGCACTTAATATATGTGGATGAAGTTTGTGGATTATTTAAGCTTGCAGGTATACCCAATGATGTTGCTAAGAAGAAGGTCTTCCCTTTATCTTTGAAGGGAGACACATTGGCATGGTATAGGCAATGTGATGATATGAGATCATGGGACTATAAAAGATTGAAGTTGGAATTTCATCAAAAGTATTACCCTATGCATCTTGTTCATCGTGATCGCAATTATATATATAATTTCTGGCCACGTGTAGGAGAAAGCATCGCTCAAGCTTGGGGGAGGCTTAAATCAATGTTATATTCATGCCCCAATCATGATCTCCAGAGAGAAATAATTATGCAAAGTTTTTATGCTCGGCTTTCTGAAAACAATCGCAACATGCTCGATACTTCATGTGCTGGCTCTTTTGTGATGAAGACTATTGAATTCAGATAGAATTTATTGGATAGAATTAAACACAACTCTGAAGATTGGGACCTCGACGAAGGTAAGGAGTCAGGTATGACCCCTAAGTTTGATTGCGTTAAATCTTTTATGGATACCGATATTTGCCGTAAGTTTAGCACTAAATATGGACTTGACTCTGAGATAGTAGCTTCTTTCTGTGAATCTTTTGCTACTTATGTTGATCTCACTAAGGAGAAGTGGTTTAAATATCATCCTCCCATAGAAGTAAAAGTAGCTGCACCTATTAAAGTTGAAGAAAAGACTGTCACTTATAATGATCCTATTGTTCCTACTTCTTATATTGAGAAACCACCTTTCCCTGTTAGAATAAAGGATCATGCTAAAGCTTCAACTGTTGTTCGTAAAAGCAATATTAGAACTTATACACCTCCTGAGCAAGTTAGAGTAGAACCTAATATTGCTATTGTTAAAGATCTCTTGTCTGATAATATTGATGGGCATGTTATTCAGTTCGAAGGTGAAACTGCTAGAATTGCTAAACCTTGTGCTAAAGATAAACATAAACTTGTGGTAGGCGTGCCTGTTATTTCTGTTAAAATAGGAGATCATTGTTATCATGGCTTATGTGATATGGGTGCTAGTGCTAGTGTCATACCACATACTATATATGAAGAAATTAAGAATGAAATTGCACCTGCTGAGTTAGAAGATATTGATGTCACAATTAAACTTGCCAATAGAGATACTATTTCAGCAATGGGAATTGTTAGAGATGTTGAAGTCTTGTGTGGGAAAACTAAATATCCTGCTGATTTTCTTGTTCTTGGTTCCCCACAAGATAGCTTTTGTCTAATTATATTTGGTAGACCCTTCTTAAATACTGTCAACGCTACCATAGACTGCACTAAGAATATTGTTACTGTTGGTTTGGATGATATGGTTCATGAGTTTAATTTCTCTAAATTTAGTAAACAACATCGTGAGGAAAAATTACCTAGTAAGGTTGAAATTATTGGTCTTGCTTCTATTGCCGTACCTCCTAGTCATCCTTTAGAACACTATTTGCTAGACCATGAAAATGATATGTTCATGAATGAAAGAAGGGAAATAGATGAAGTATTCTTTAAACAGGAACCTGTTCTGAAACACAATTTGCCTGTTGAAATTTTAGGGGATCCTCCTCCACCCAAGGGTGATCCCGTGTTTGAGCTTAAACCTTTGCCTGATAATTTTAAATATGCTTATCTTGATGAAAAGAAGATATATCCTGTTATTATTAGTGCTAACCTTTCAGAGCATGAGGAAGAAAGATTATTGAAAACTCTGAAGAAGCATCGTGCTGCTATTGGATATACTCTTGATGATCTTAAGGGCATTAGCCCCACTTTATGTCAACATAAAATAAATTTGGAAGCAGATGCCAAACCAGTTCGTAATCCTCAACGACGTCTGAATCCTAAAATGAAAGAAGTGGTAAGAAAAGAAATACTCAAGCTTCTGGAGGCAGGTATAATTTATCTCGTTGCTGATAGTGAGTGGGTAAGTCCTGTCCATTGTGTCCCTAAGAAGGGAGGTATTACTGTTGTTCCTAATGATAAAGATGAATTGATTCCGCAAAGAATTATCACAGGTTATAGGATGGTAATTGATTTCCGCAAATTAAACAAAGCTACTAAGAAAGATCATTACCCTTTACCTTTTATTGATCAAATGCTAGAAAGATTATGCAAACATACACACTATTGCTTTCTAGATGGTTATTCTGGTTTCTCTCAAATACCTGTATTGGCTAGAGATCAATCAAAGACTACTTTTACATGCCCTTTTGGTACTTTTGCTTATAGACGTATGCCTTTTGGCTTATGTAATGCACCTGCTACCTTTCAAAGATGCATGATGGCTATATTCTCTGACTTTCGTGAAAAGATTTGTGAGGTTTTCATGGACCATTTTTCCGTCTATGGTTCCTCTTTTGATGATTGCTGAGCAATCTTGATCGAGTTTTGCAGAGATGTGAAGAAACTAATCTTGTCTTGAATTGGGAAAAGTGCCACTTTATGGTTAATGAGGGTATTGTCTTGGGGCACAAAGTTTCTGAAAGAGGTATTGAAGTTGATAAAGCCAAGGTTGATGCTATTGAAAAGATGCCATGTCCCAAGGACATCAAAGGTATAAGAAGTTTCCCTGGTTAAGCTGGATTTTATAGGAGGTTCATTAAGGACTTCTCAAAAATTTCCCGGCCTCTGACTAATTTACTGCAAAAATATATACCATTTGTCTTTGATGATGATTGCGTAGAAGCATTTGAAATACTTAAGAAAGCATTAGTCTCTGCACCTATTGTTCATCCACCTGATTGGAATTTACCCTTTGAAATTATGTGTGATGCTAGTGATTATGCTGTAGGTGCTATTCTAGGGCAAAGAGTTGATAAGAAATTAAATGTTATTCATTATGCTAGTAAGACTCTAGACAATGCTCAAAGAAATTATGCTACTACTGAAAAAGAGCTTTTAGCAGTTGTATTTGCTTGTGATAAGTTCAGATCCTATATTGTTGATTCTAAAGTAACTATTCACACTGATCATGCTGCTATTAAATATCTTATGGAAAACAAAGATGCTAAACCTAGACTTATTAGATGGGTTCTCTTGCTAGAAGAATTTGATTTGCATGTTGTTGATAGAAAGGGAGCTGAGAACCCCGTTGCAGACAACCTGTCTAGGTTAGAAAATATTCTTGATGACCCACTACCTATTAATGATGATTTTCCTGATGAACAATTAAATGTTATAAGTACTTCTCGTAGTACTCCATGGTATGCTGATTATGCTAATTATATTGTTGCTAAGTTTATACCACCTAGCTTCACATACCAGCAAAAGAAAAAGTTTTCTATGATTTAAGACATTACTTATGGGATGACCCACATCTTTATAAGGAAGGAGTAGATGGTGTTATTAGGCGTTGTGTACCTGAGCATGAACATGAACAGATCCTATGCAAGTGTCATTCTTAGTCTTATATATGGAGGACACCACGCTGGAGATAGAACTGCACATAAGGTATTGCAATCTGGTTTCTATTGGCCTACTCTCTTCAAGGATGCCCGTAAGTTTGTCTTGTCTTGTGATGAATGTCAAAGAATTGGTAATATTAGTAGACGTCAAGAAATGCCTATGAATTATTCACTTGTTATTGAACCGTTTGATGTTTGGGGCTTTGATTATATGGGACCTTTTCCTGCCTCCAATGGATACACACATTTTTTTGTTGCTATTGATTACGTTACTAAGTGGGTAGAAGCTATTCCAACTAGTAGTGCTGATCATAAAACTTATATTAAAATGCTTAAGGAAGTTATTTTCCCGAGGTTTGGAGTCCCTAGATATTTAATGACTGATGGTGGTTCACACTTTATTCATGGTGCCTTCCATAAAATGCTTGCTAAATATGATGTTAATCATAGAATTGCATCTCCTTATCACCCACAGTCTAGTGGTCAAGTAGTGTTGAGCAATAGAGAGCTCAAATTAATTTTGCAAAAGACTGTTAGTAGGTCTAGAAAGAATTGGTCTAAGAAACTTGATGATGCATTATGGGCTTATAGAACTGCATATAAAAATCATATGGGTATGTCTCCGTATAAAATGGTCTATGGAAAAGCATGTCACTTGCCTCTCAAACTAGAACACAAGGCATATTGGGCTATTAAAGAGCTCAACTATGATTTTAAACTTGCCGGTGAGAAGAGGTTATTTGATATTAGCTCACTTGATGAATGGAGAACCCAAGCTTATGAAAATGCCAAGTTGTTTAAATAAAAAGTTAAAAAATGGCATGACAAAAGGATACAAAAGTGTGAGTTTAATGTAGGTGATTATGTATTGCTATACAACTCTCGTTTAAGATTTTTTGCAGGAAAACTTCTCTCTAAATGGGAAGGCCCCTATGTTATCGAAGAGGTCTACCGTTCTGGTGCCATAAAAATCAACAACTTCGAAGGCACAAATCCGAAGGTGGTAAACAGTCAAAGAATTAAACATTATATCTCAGGTGATCCCATAAATGTTGAAACCAATATTATTGAAACCGCAACCCCGGAGGAATACATAAGGGACACTTTCCGGAACATTTTAGACTCTAAAAAGGAATAGGTATGTGGTACGGTAAGTAAACCGACTCCAAAACAATTTTTAAGGCAATATTTCTCCGTTTTAGAATATTTATAAAAATAGAAAAATAAGTAGCAGTCCGAGAAGGACACGAGGGCCCCACGAGGGTGGTGGGCGCGCCCTACCCCCTGGGTGCGCCCCCTACCTCGTGAGCACCTTGTGTGCCTTCCAGACTCCGTTTTCTTGCACGTTACGTATTTTGGTCGGTAAAAATTCACTATATATATTCTCCCGAAGGTTTTGACTCCCGTATCACGCAATTATCCTCTGTTTTCGTTTCAAGCTGTCCCGTTGCAGATTAAATCAACATGTCTTCCTAGGATTCGGAAGGAGAAAGCTATGTGGATGATTACTTAGAAAATCCAAAGGTCTATGGAGATGTGGAGCATAATGGATGGACCACGGAGGAATAAGAGGACTATGAACCCAAGGAGAAGGAGGAGACAAGCTCAGATGAAGATGAAGCACCATTACCTCAACCTGGGGACATACACGTGGAGTTCAAAAAGTCAAGTCTCCCTGATAGGGTAAAGAAACCCAAGTTCGAGTTTATCCCTTTTCGTCTCTTGTTGGAAAATAAGCAGGACCTATGCAAAAAGTTATTAACCCTGGAGTGGGAGATTGATGATCTGAGGGATCAAAATGCCGTCCTCAAGCGCAAATTAAGGGAGAAGCCTAAGCCATCAACTAAGCCAACATCACCACCACCTTCTTCACCGAGAAAGGAGATATAATCACATGGGTATGGGCACTCCCCTTGGCAACTGCCATGCTTGGGGGAGGTGCCCCAGTATCGTATCACAATCACAACTCCTATCTTTACCGTTTTCTTAGTTCGATCCTATTAGTAGTATCTTGATCTAGTAGAATAAAGTTTATGGCATGATCTAGTTTTGAGTTTTGCTTTTTGATCTCTCTATGTAATCGAGTCCGTGAGCTACATATATTAAAGATTAGTGTTGAGTCAAGGGCTTGATTATTTTGCCATGATCTTGGGTGAATAAAAGAAAGGAGAAAAAGAATAAAAATAAACAAAAAGTTCATATTGATCTTATTGAGAGTAATGACTTCACATAGAAAGAGTATGATGATTAAAAGTTGTTGGGAGTTGGCAGACATAGCTTTGGTCATTGTTACAATTAATAGGAAGTAATAAGGAAAGAGAGGTTTTCACATATAGATATATTATCATTGACATCTTTTATGATTGGGAGCACTCATTAAAATATTACATGCTAAAGAGTTGATGTTGGACAAGGAAGACAACGTAATGAGTTATGTCTTTCTTATATCTGAGAAAAAGTATGTTTTCATGGTTCCTCTAACTTGTTGAGCTTGCCTTCCCCCTCATGCTAGCCAAATTCTCAGCACCAAGTAGAAATACTACTTGTGCTTCCAAATATCCCTAAACCAGTTTTGCCATGAGAGTCCACCATATCTACCTATGGATTGAGTAAGATCCTTCAAGTAAGTTGTCATCGGTGCAAAGCAATAAAAATTGCTCTAAATATGTATGATTGATTGGTGTGGGAGAAATAAGCTTTATACGATCTGGTGATGTGGAAGTAATAAAAGCGACGGACTGCATAATAAAGGTTCATATCACAAGGGGAAATATAAAGTGACGTTCTTTCGCACTGAGATTTTATATATCCAACCATAAAAGCGCATGGAAACCTCTGCTTCCCTTTGCAAAGGGCCTATCCTTTATTATTATCTTCTACCTTATGCAAGAGTCACGGTGATCTTCACCTTTCCTTTTTCATTTTGTCATTTGCTAAGCTCAGCATGTTGGAAAGAACATGATATATATATATATATATATATATATATATATATATATATATATATATATATATCTAATTGGATGTAGGGGAGCATGAACCATTATTGTTGACATTACCCTTGAGGTAAAAAGTTGTGGGGCAAAACTATAAGCCCCTATCTTTCTGTGTCCGATTAAAACTCCGTAACCACAAGTATTGCGTGAGTGTTAGCAATTATGGAGGACTAAATGATAGTTGAGTATGTGGACTTGCTTTTTAGCTCTGACATAGACTCTTTCTGATGCTATGATAAATTGCAATTGCTTCAATGACTGAGATTATAGTTTGTTGGAACCCAATAAGGTTTATGATTTATACTTTTGCATTGTGAATAGATCATCACTTGAACATAAGTAATCATATGACAATATATATATATATATATATGTTGCTGTTATGAGAATAATCATGATGCCTTCATGTCCGTATTTTATTTTTATCGACGCCTCTACCTCTAAACATGAGGACATATTTATTGTTATCGGCTTTTCGCTTGAGGACAAGCGAGGTCTAAGCTTGGGGGAGTTGATACGTCCATTTTGCATCATGCTTTTATATCAATATTTATTGCATAATGGACTGTTATTTCACTTTATGTCACACTTCTTATGGCTATTCTCTCTTATTTTACAAGGTTTACATAAAGAGGGAGAATGCCGGCAGCTGGAATTCTGGGCTGGAAAAGGAGCAAATATTAGAGGCCTATTCTGCGCAACTCCAAAAGTCCTGAAACTTCACGGGACATCTTAAAAGAAATAAAGAAAAATCCTCGCCAAAGATGAAGGCCAGGGGGCCCACACCCTTCTCACGAGGGTGGGGGGCGCCCCCCTAGGGCACGCCCCCTACCTCGTGGGCCCCCTGGTGGCTCTCCGATGCCCATCTTCTCCTATATGAGGTCTTTCGATGAGAAACAAATAGCGAGGAACTTTTTGGGATGAGACTCCGCCGCCACGAGGCGGAACCTTGGCGGATCCAATCTAGAGCTCCGACAAAGCTGTTCTGCCGGGGAAACTTCCCTCTGGGAGGGGGAAATCATCACCATCGTCATCACCAATGCTCCTCTCATCGGGAGAGGGAAATCTCCATCAACATCTTCACCAGCACCATCTCATCTCCAAACCCTAGTTCATCTCTTGTATCCAATTCTTGTCTCAAAGTCCGGGATTGGTGCTAGTAGGTTGCCAGTAGTGTTGATTACTCCTTGTAGTTGATGCTAGTTGGTTTAATTGGTGGAAGATCATATGGTCAGATCCTATATGCATATTATTACCCCTCTGATTATGAACATGAATATGCTTTGTGATTAATTATGTTCGTTCTTGAGGACAAGGGAGAAGTCTTGCTATGAGTAGTCATGTGAATTTGGTATTCGTTTGATATTTTGATAAGATGTATGTTGTCTAGCCTCTAGTGGTGTTATGTGAACATCGACTACATAACACTTCACCATTATTTGGGCCTAGAGGAAGGCATTGGGAAGTAATAAGTAGATGATGGGTTGCTAGAGTGACAGAAGCTTAAACCCTAGTTTATGCGTTGCTTCGTAAGGGGCTGATTTGGATCCACATGTTTCATGCTATGGTTAGGTTTACCTTAATAGTTTTGTTGTAGTTGCGGATGCTTGCAATAGAGGTTAATCATAAGTGGGATGCTTGTTCAAGTAAGAACAGCACCCAAGCACCGGTCCACCCACATATCAAATTATCAAAGTATCGAACGCGAATCATATGAACGTGATGAAAACTAGCTTGACGATATTCCCATGTGTCCTCAGGAGCGCTTTTCCTATTATAAGAGCTTGTTCCGGCTTGTCCTTTGCTACAAAAGGATTGGGCCATCTTGCTGCACTTTATTTACTTTTGTTACTTGTTGCTCGTTACAATTTATCCTATCACAAAACTATCTGTTACCACTTATTTCAGTACTGGCAGAGAATACTTGCTGAAAACCGCTTATCATTTCCTTCTGCTCCTCGTTGGGTTCGACACTCTTACTTATCGAAAGGACTACGATAGATCCCCTATACTTGTGGGTCATCACACCTTGTTTACTTTTGTTACCCGTTACAAATTACCTTATCACAAAACTATCTGTTACCGATAATTTCAGTGCTTGTAGAGAATACCTTACCGAAAATTGCTTGTCATTTCATTCTGCTCCTCGTTGGCTTCGACACTCTTACTTATCGAAAGGACTACAATAGATCCCCTATACTTGTGGGTCATCAAGACTCTTTTCTGGTGCCGTTGCCGGGGAGTGAAGTGCCTTTGGAAGGTGGAATTTGGTAAGGAAAAATTTATATATTGTGCTGAAATTTACTATCACTTGTTACTATGGAAAATAATCCTTTGAGGGGCTTGTTCGGGGTATCTTCACCCCGACCAGTAGAGCAAAGAGTAGCTCCTCAACCTACTGAACCTACTAAAAATGTTTACTTTGAAATTCCTTCGGATATGATAGAGAAACTGCTAGCTAATCCTTTTATAGGAGATGGAACATTGCATCCCGATATGCACCTAATCTATGTGGATGAAGTTTGTGGATTATTTAAGCTTGCAGGTATGCCCGAGGATGTTATCAAGAGGAAGGTATTCCCTTTATCTTTGAAGTGAAAGGCATTGACATGGTTTAGGCTATGTGATGATATTGGATCATGGAGCAACAACCCATTGAAATTGGAATTTCATCAGAAATTTTATCCTATGCATCTAGTTCATCGTGATCGTAATTATCTATATAATTTTTGGCCTCGCGAAGGAGAAAGTATCACTCAATCTTGGGGGAGGCTTAAGTCAATGTTATATTCATGCCCCAATCATGAGCTCTCAAGAGAAATTATTATTCAAAAATTTTATGCTCGAATTTCTCTCAATAATCGCTCCATGCTCGATACTTCTTGTACTGGTTCTTTTATGATGAAGACTATTGAATTTAGATGAGATTTATTGGAAAGAATTAAACGCAACTCTGAAAATTGGGAACTCGATGAAGGAGTCAGGTATAATACCTAAGTTTGATTGTGTTAAATCTTTTATGGATACCGATGCTTTTCGTGAATTTAGCACTAAATATGGACTTGACTCTGAGATAGTAGCTTCTTTCTGTGAATCATTTGCTACTCATGTTGATCTCCCTAAGGATAAGTAGTTTAAATATCATTCTCCCATTGAAGTAAAAGTAGTCGAACCTATTAAAGTGGAAGAAAATACTATCACTTATAATGTTGATCCTACTGTTCCTACCGCTTATATTGAGAAACCACCTTTTCCTGTTAGAATAAAGGATCATGCTAAAGCTTCAACTATGGTTCGTAAGAGTAATGCTAGAACACCTACACCCTCTAAGAAAATTAAAGTTGAACCTAGTATTGCTATGGTTAAGGATCTCTTGGTCGATAATATGGATGGGCATGTTATTTACTTCTATGATGAAGCTGCAAGAATTGCTAGACCCGATACTAAAAATAAACATAGACCTGTTATTGGCATGCCTGTTGTTTCTGTTAAAATAGGAGATCACTGTTATCATGGCTTATGTGATATCAGTGCTAGTGTCAGTGCAATACCTTATACTTCATATAAAGAATTATGCATGATATTGCACCTGCTGAGATAGAAGATATTGATGTTACTACTAAGCTTGCCAATAGAGATACTATTTCACCAGTTGGTATTGTTAGATATGTTGAAGTCTTATGTGGGAAAATTAAATATCCTACTGATTTTCTTGTTCTTGCTTCCCCACAAGATGACTTTTGTCCCATTATATTTGGTAGACCCTTCTTGAATACTGTTAATGCTAAGATAGACTACGAAAAGGATATTGTTACTGTTGGTTTAGGGGATATGTCTCATGATTTTAATTTTGCTAAATTTCATAGACAACCCCATGATAAAGAATTGCCTAGTAAAGAAGAAATTATTGGTCTTGCTTCTATTGTCGTGCCTCCTAATGATCCTTTAGAACAATATTTGCTAGACCATGAAAATGATATGTTTATGAATGAAAGAAGGGAAATAGTTGAAGTATTCGTTAAACATGGACCTATCTTGAAACACAACTTGTCTGTTGAAATTCTAGGGCATCCTCCTCTACCCAAGGGTGATCCTGTGTTTGAGCTTAAACCATTACCTGATACTCTTAAATATGCTTATCTTGATGAAAATAAGATATATCCTGTTATTATTAGTGCTAACCTTTCAGAGCAGGAAGAAGAGAAATTATTGAAAACTCTAAAGAAGCACCGTATTGCTATTGTATATACTCTTTATGATCTTAAGGGCATTAGTCCCACTCTATGCCAGCACAAAATAAAATTGGAGAAAGACGCTAAACTGATTGTTGATCACCAACGACGGTTAAATCCTAAGATGAAAGAAGTGGTAACAAATGAAATACTAAAGCTTCTGGAGGCAGGTATAATTTATCCTATTGCTGATAGTCAGTGGGTAAGTCATGTCCATTGTGTCCCTAAGAAGGAAGGTATTACTGTTGTTCCTAATGATAAACACGAATTGATCCCACAAAGAATTGTTATAGGTTATAGAATGGTAATTGATTTCCGCCAATTAAATAAAGCTACTAGAAAGGATCATTACCGTTTACCTTTTATTGATCAAATGCTAGAAAGATTATCCAAACATACACATTTTTGCTTTCTAGACGATTATTCTGGTTTCTCTCAAATACCTGTGTCGAAAGAGGATCAGGAAAAGACCACTTTTACTTGCCATTTCAGTACCTTTGCTTATAGACGTATGCCCATTGGCTTATGTAATGCACCTGGTACCTTTCAAAGATGTATGACTGCTATATTCTCTGACTTTTGTGAAAAGATTGTTGAGGTTTTCATGGATGATTTCTCCGTGTATGGAACTTCTTTTGATGATTGCTTAAGCAAACTTGATTGAGTTTTGCAGAGATGTGAAGAAACTAATCTTGTCTTGAATTGGGAGAAGTGCCACTTTATGGTTAATGAAGGTATTGTCTTGGGGCATAAAATTTCTGAAAGAGGTATTGAAGTTGAAAATGCTATTGAAAATATGTCGTGTCCGAAGGACATTAAAGGTATAAGAAGTTTCCTTGGTCATGCCGTTTTTATAGGAGGTTCATTAAAGACTTCTCAAAAATTTCTAGGCCTCTAAATAATCTCTTACAAAAAGATGTTCCTTTTGTCTTTGATGATGATTGTGTAGAAGCATTTGAAATACTTAAGAAAGCCTTGATTTCTGCACCTATTGTTCAGCCACCGGATTGGAATTTACCCTTTTAAATTGTGTGTGATGCTAGTGATTATGATGTAGGTGATGTTCTAGGACAAAGAGTTGATAAGAAATTAAATGTTATCCAATATGCTAGTAAAAGTCTAGACAGTGCCTAGAGAAATTATGCTACTACTGAAAAAGAATTTTTAGCAGTTGTATTTGCTTGTGATAAGTTCAGACCTTATATTGTTGATTCTAAAGTAACTGTTCACACTGATCATGCAGCTATTAAATACCATATGGAAAAGAAAGATGCTAAACCTAGACTTATTAGATGGGTTCTCTTGCTACAAGAATTTGATCTGCATATTATTGATAGGAAGGGAGTTGAGAACCCCGTTGCAGACAACTTGTCTAGGTTAGAAAATGTTCTTGATGACCCACTCCCTATTGATGATAGTTTTCCTGATGAACAATTAGCTGTCATAAATGCTTCTCGTACTGCTTCATGGTATGCTGATTATGCTAATTACATTGTTGCTAAATTTATACCACCTAGTTTCACATACCAGCAAAAGAAAAAGGTTTTCTATGATTTAAGACATTACTTCTGGGATGAACCACACCTTTATAAAGAAGGTATAGATGGTCTTATTAGACATTGTGTACCTGAGCAGGAACAAGAACAGGAATAGATCCTATGCAAGTGTCACTCCGAGGCTTATGCAGGACACCATACCGGAGATAGAACTGCACATAAGGTATTGCAATCCGGTTTTTATTGGCCTACTCTTTTCAAAGATGCTTGTAACTTTGTCTTATCTTGTGATGAATGTAAAAGAATTGGTAATATTAGTAGACGTCAAGAAATGCCTATGAACTATTCACTTGTTATTGAACCATTTGATGTTTGGGGCTTTGATTATATGGGACCGTTTCCTTCCTCTAATGGGTATACACATATTTTAGTTGCTGTTGATTACGTTACTAAGTGGGTAGAAGCTATTCCAACTAGTAGTGCTAATCATAACACCTCTATTAAGATGCTTAAAGAAGTTATTTTTCCAAGATTTGGAGTCCCTAGATACTTAATGAATGCTGGTGGTTCACATTTTATTCATGGTGCTTTTCGTAAAATGCTTGCTAAGTATGATGTTAATCATAGAATTGCATTGCCATGCCACCCACAGTCTAGTGGTCAAATAGAACTGAGTAATAGAGAGATTAAACTAATTTTGCAAAAGACTGTTAATAGATCTAGAAAGAATTGGTCCAAGAAACTTGATGATGCATTATGGGCCTATAGAACTGCATATAAAAATCATATGGGTATGTCTTCGTATAAAATGGTTTATGGAAAAGCATGTCACTTACCTCTCGAACTAGAACATCAGGCATATTGGGCCATTAAGGAGCTCAACTATGATTTCAAACTTGCCGGTGAGAAGAGACTATTTGACATTAGCTCACTTGATGAGTGGAGAACACAGGCCTATGAGAATGCCAAACTGTTTAAAGAAAAAGTTAAAAGATGGCAAGACAAAAGGATACAAAAGCGCGAGTTTAATGTAGGTGATTATGTTTTGTTATACAACTCTCGTTTAATATTTTTTGCAGGAAAACTCCTCTCTAAATGGGAAGGTCCTTACGTTATCGAGGAGGTCTATCATTCCGGTGCCATAAAAATCAACAACTTCGAAGGCACAAATCCGAAGGTGGTGAACGGTCAAAGAATCAAACATTATATCTTAGGTAATCCCATTAATGTTGAAACCAATGTTATTGACACCGTAAACCTGGAGGAGTACATAAGGGACACTTTCTAGAACATTTCAGACTCCGAAAAGGAATAGGTATGAGGTACGGTAAGTAAACCGACTCCAAAACAGTTCTAATAGCAATTTTTCTCTGTTTTGGAATACTTAAGAAAATAGGAAAATAAGAACTAGTCCAGAAAGGACACGAGGCATCCACGAGGGTGGAGGGCGCGCCCTACCCCCTGGGCACGCCCCCTGCCTCATGGGCAGCTCGTGTGTCCTTCAGACTCCGTTTTCTTGCACAATATTTCTTCTGGTCGGTAAAAATTCATTATATAATCTCTCGAAGGTTTTGACCACCGTACCATGAAAAAATCCTCTGCTTTTGTTTTGAGCTGTTGTTCTGACAGATCTAGATCACCATGACGTCTTCAAGCGCCCCAAGGACAATTTTTTTTGAGAAGGTCATCAACCCCTACCTCGCGGAGGTGATGCAACACCCTGAAACCATTGAGATGCGTGAGGGGGTGCTGCACATCCTCGATGTTGAGGGACCAAGGAGGACCGGAAGCATGGAGACAAGACTGGAAGCAATGGAGCAACAAGTTTTCAAGTGCCAGGGGATGGTGGAACACAGACTCAACTCCAACCACATGATGATCACGGAGTTCACCAACAACCACAAGCTAGATGCCAAGAACATTGGGGAGACCATCTTCAAGCTTCACGAGAAAATCAAGCACCTCCAAGCCCAGATCTATGACCCGCAAAACCAAAACTGCGAGTATGAATATAGATTCAAGAGGATGAGTTTGGCTGCAGATTTGAGGATCCAGGAGACTCGACCATCCTTCTATGATGGTGAGCCTATGCCTTGGAAGATGCACGACGAGCCTACATCCTCAACAACTCCATCATCACCACCTCCGAAGAAAGAGACATAAATACATGGGTATGGGCACTCCCCTTGGCAACTGCCAAGCTTGGGGGAGGTGCCCCGGTATCGTATCACCATCACACTTCTATCTTTACCTTTTTTTAGTTCGATCCTTTTGGTTATATCTTGATCTTGTAGAATAAAGTTTAGTATGATCTAGCTTTGAGTTTTTGTGTTGATCCTTATCTATGTAATCGAGTCTGTGAGCTATATATAATAAAGATTAGTCTTGAGTTGAGGGCTTGGTTATCTTGCTATGATCTTGAGGGAATAAAAGAAAAAAAGAAAAAAAGAAATAAAAAGATCATATTGATCTTATGGAGAGTAATGACATATAAAGAGCATGATGAATAAAAGTTGTTGAGAGTTGACAAACATAGTTTTGGTAATTGTTGCAATTAATAGGAAGTAATAAAGAAAGAGAGGTTTTCACATATAAATATAATATCTTGGACATCTTTTATGATTGTGAGCACTCATTAAAATATGACATGCTAAAAAGTTGATGTTGGACAAGGAAGACAATGTAATGGGTTATGTTTTCTTATATTCGAAATAAATTATATTGTCATGGATCATCCAACATGTTGAGCTCGCCTTTCTCCCTCATGCTAGCCAAATTCTTTGCACCAAGTAGATATACTACTTGTGCTTACAAATATCCTTAAACCCAGTTTTGCCATGAGAGTCCACCATATCTACCTATGGATTGAGTAAGGTCCTTCAAGTAAGTTGTCATTGTTGCAAGCAATAAAAATTGCGCTCTAAATATGTATGATCTATTATAGTGGAGAAAATAATCTTTACACGAGCTTGTGATATGGAAGAAATAAAAGTGACGGACTGCATAATAAAGGTCCCTGTCACAAGTGGTAATATAAAGTGACGTTCTTTTGCATTAAGATTTTGTGCATCCAACCATAAAAGCACAAGACAACCTCTGCTTGCCTCTGCTTTCTTCATGATCGTTTAGTTTATTGTTATTGCTTTCTTCATGACTTATACATGTTCCTATGACTATGAGATTATGCAACTCCCGAATGCCGGAGGATCACTTTACCAAACGTCACAACATAACTAGGTGATTATAAAGGTGCTCTACAGGTGTCTCCGATGGTACTTGTTGAGTTGGCATAGATCAAGATTAGGATTTGTCACTCCGATTGTCGGACAGGTATCTCCGGGCCCTCTCGGTAATGCACATCACTATAAGCCTTGCAAGCAATGCAACTAATGAGTTAGTTGCGAAATGATGCATTATGTAACGAGTAAAGAGACTTGTCAGTAACGAGATTGAGCTAGGTATTGAGATACCAACGATCGAATCTCGGGCAAGTAACATACCGATGACAAAGGGAACAACGTATGTCGTTATGCGGTTTGACCGATAAAGATCTTCATAGAATATGTAGGAGCCAATATGAACATCCAGGTTCCGCTATTGGTTATTGACCGGAGACGTGTCTCGGTCATGTCTACATAGTTTTCGAATCCGTAGGGTCCGCAAGCTTAACGTTCGGTGACGATCGGTATTATGAGTTTATGTGATTTGATGTACCGAAGGTAGTTCAGAGTCCCGGATGAGATCGGGGACATGACGAGGAGTCTCGAAATGGTCAAGATGTAAAGATTGATATATTGGACGACTATATTCGGACATCGGAAAGGTTCCGAGTGATTCAGGTATTTTTCGGAGTACCAGGGAGTTACGGGAATACGGGGAAGAAGTATTGGGCCTCATGGGCCAAGTGGTGGAAGAAAGGAGGCAGGCGCGTGCCCCCCTAGCCCAAACCGAATTGGACTAGGGGGCCGGCCCCCCTTTCCTCCTTTCCTCCCTCTCCTTCCTTCTTCCTCTCCTTCTTCCCTTCCTCCTCCTAGTAGGAGTAGGAAAGGGGAGTCCTACTCCTACTAGGAGGAGGACTCCTCCTCCTGGCGCACCCTACAGGGGTCGGCTGGCCTCCCCCCTTGCTCCTATATATACGGGGGCAGGGGGCACCCTGGAACACACAAGTTGATTGTTCCAAGCCGTATGCGGTGCTCCCCTCCACCATAATCCACCTCGATCATATCGTAGCGGTGCTTAGGCGAAGCCCTGCGTCGGTAGCAACATCATCACCGTCATCACGTCATCATGCTGACAGAACTCTCTCGTGAAGCTTTGCTAGATCGGAGTTCGTGGGATGTCATCGAGCTGAACGTGTGCTGAACTCGGAGGTGCCGTGCATTCGGTACTTGGATCGGTCGGATCGTGAAGACGTACGACTACATCAACCGCGTTCTCATAACGCTTCCGCTTACGGTCTACGAGGGTACGTAGACGACACTCTCCCCTCTCGTTGCTATGCATCACCATGATCTTGCGTGTGCGTAGGATTTTTTTTGAAATTACTATGTTCCCCAACAGTGGCATCCGAGCCAGGTTTATGTGTAGATGTTATATGCACGAGTATAACACAAAGGAGTTGTGGGCGTGCATATTGCTTGCCTTCACTAGTTGATTCTTGATTCAGCGGCATTGTTGGATGAAGCGGCCCAGACCGACATTACGCGTACGCTTACGCGAGACTGGTTCTACCGATGTGCTTCCGACACAGTTGGCTAGTGGGTGTCTATTTCTCCAGCTTTAGTTGAATCGGATTCAATGAACATGGTTCTTTCTGAAGATCAAAAAGCAATCACTATAGCGCGTTGTGGTTTTTGATGCGTAGGTAAGAACGGTTCTTGCTCAGCCCGTAGCAGCCACGTAAAACTTGCAACAACAAAGTAGAGGACGTCTATCTTGTTTTTGTAGGGCATGTTGTGATGTGATATGGTCAAGACGTGATGAGATATAAATTGTTGTATGAGATGATCATGTTTTGTTAAAGTTATCGGCAACTAGCAGGTGCCTTATGGTTGTCTCTTTATTGCATAAGATGCAAGCGCCATACAGTTGCTTTACTTTATCGCTATGCGATAGCAATAGTTGCAAAAGCAATAGTTGGTGAGACGACCATGTGATGACACGTTGATAAAAGATCAAGATGATGGAGATCATGGTGTCATGCCGGTAACAATGGAGATCATGATAGTACTTTGGAGATGGAGATCAAAAGCACAAGATGATGATGGCTATATCATGTCACATATTTGGATTGCATGTGATGTTTATCTTTTATACATCTTATTTTTGCTTAGTTCGGCGGTAGCATTATAAGATGATCTCTCACTAAATTTCAAGGTACAAGTGTTCTCCCTGAGTATGCACCATTGCAAAAGTTCGTCGTGCCGAGACACCACGTGATGATCGGGTGTGATAAGCTCAGCGTTCTTATACAACGGGTGCAAGATAGTTTTACACACGCGGGAATACTCGGGTTAAACTTTATGAGCCTAGCATATGCAGATATGACATCAGAACACTGAGACCGAATGGTCGAGCATGAATCATATAGTAGATATGATCAACATAGTGATGTTCACCATTGAAAACTACTCCATCTCACGTGATGATCGGACACGGTTTAGTTGATATGGATCACGTGATCACTTAGATGATTAGAGGGATGTCTATCTAAGTGTGAGTTCTTAAGTAATATGATTAATTGAACTTAAATTTATCATGAACTTAGTCCTGATAGTATTCACATATCTATGTTGTAGATCAATAGCTCGCGATGTAGCTCCCCGTTTATTTTTGATATGTTCCTAGAGAAAAACTAAGTTGAAAGATGTTAGTAGCAATGCTGTGGATTGGATCCGTGATCTGAGGATT
Organism: Triticum monococcum; assembly: GCA_034509565.1. NCBI lineage: Eukaryota > Viridiplantae > Streptophyta > Magnoliopsida > Poales > Poaceae > Triticum > Triticum monococcum. The sequence goes on along the minus strand of CM067844.1, from coordinate 576,801,314 downwards.
ATCCTCATTGCTGCATAGAAAAAATATGTCCTTGATGCACCACTAGGTGACAAACCTATTGCAGGAGCATATGCACACGTTATGAACGTTTGACAAAGCTCGGTATGATGACTACTTGATAGTTTACTTTACGGCTTAGAACCGGGACTTAAAAAATGTCTTGAACACCACGGAGCATATAAGATGTGCCAAGAGCTGAAATTGGTATTTTAGACTCATGCCAGAGTCGAGAGGTATGAGACCTGTGACAAGTACTTTGCCTACAAGATGGAGGAGAATAGCTCAGCTAGTGAGCATGTGCTTAGAATGTCTGAGTACTACAATCACTTGAATCAAGTGGGAGTTAATCTTCCAGATAAGATAGTGATTGACAAAGTTCTCTAGTCACTATCACCAAGTTACTAGAACTTCGTGATGATCTATAATATGCAAGGGATAACGAAAATGATTCCCAAGCTCTTCGTGATGCTAAAATTGACGAAGGTAGAAATCAAGAAAAACATCACATGTTGATGGTTGACAAGACCACTAGTTTCAAGTAAAAGGGCAAGGGAAAGAAAGGGAACTTCAAGAAGAATGGCAAGCAAGTTGCCACTCCCATGAAGAAGACTAAAGCTAGACCCAAGCCTGAAACTGAGTGCTTCTACTGCAAAGGAAATGGTCACTGGAAGTGGAACTGCCCTAGATACTTGGCGGATAAGAAGGATGGCAAAGTGAACAAAGGTATATTTGATATACATGTCATTGATGTGTACTTTACTAGTGTTCATAGCAACCCCTTGGTATTTTGATACTGATTTAGTCACTAAAGAGTAGTAACTCGAAACGGGAGTTGCAGCATGAACATAGACTAGTTAAGGGTGAAGTGACGATGTGTGTTGGAAGTGGTTCCAAGATTGATATGATCATCATCGCACACTCCCTATATTTTCGGGATTAGTGTTAAACCTATAAATGTTTTTTGGTGTTTGCGTTGAGCATGAATATGATTTGATCATGTTTATTGCAATACGGTTATTCATTTAAGTTAGAGAATAATTGTTGTTCTGTTTACATGAATAAAACCTTCTATGGTCGTACACCCAATGAAAATGGTTTGTTGGATCTCGATCATAGTGATACACATATTTATAATATTGAAGCCAAAAGATGCAAAGTTAATAATGATAGTGCAAGTTATTTGTGGCACTGTTGTTTAGGTCATATTGGTGTAAAGCGCATGAAGAAACTCCATGTTGATGGGCTTTTTGGAATCACTTGATGCTTGTGAACCATGCCTCATGGGAAAGATGACTAAGACTCCGTTCTCCGGAACAATGGAGCAAGCAACTGACTTATTGGAAATAATACATACTGATGTATGCGGTCTGATGAGTGTTGAGGCTCACGGCGGGTATCATTATTTTCTGACCTTCCCAGATGATTTGAGCAGATATGGGTACATCTACTTGATAAAACACAAGTCTGAAACATTTGAAAAGATCAAAGAATTTCAGAGTGAAGTGGAAAATCATCATAACAAGAAAATAAAGTTTCTACGATATGATCGCGGAGACAAATATTTGATTTACGAGTTTGGTCTTCAACTAAAACAATGTGGTATAGTTTCACAAATTCATGCCACCTGGAACACCACAGCATAATGGTGTGTCCGAACGTCATAACCGTACTTTATTGGATATAGTGCAATCTATGATGTCTCTTATCGATTTGCCACTATCATTTTAGGGTTATGCATTAGAGATAGCTACATTCACATTAAATAGGGCACCGTCTAATCTGTTGAGACGACACCGTATGAACTATTGTTTGGCTAGAAACCTAAGATGTCGTTTCTTAAAGTTTGGGGTTGTGATGCTTGTGTGAAAAAGTTTCAGCCTGTAAGCTCAGACCAAAATCAGAAAAGTGTGTCTTCATAGGATACCCAAAAGGAACTGTTGGGTACACCTTCTATCACAGATCTGAAAGGCAATATCTTTGTTGCTAAGAATGGATCCTTTCTAGAGAAGGAGTTTCTCTCGAAAGAAGTGAGTGGGAGAAAAGTAGAGCTTCATAAGGTAATTGTACCTTCTCCCGAATTGGAAAGTAGTTCATCACAGAAATCAGTTCCAGTGATTCCTACACCAATTAGTGAGGAAGCTAATGATGATGATCATGAAACTTCAGATCAAGTTACTACCAAACCTTGTAGGTCAACCAGAGTAAGATCCGCACAGAGTGGTACGGTAATCTTGATCTGGAAGTCATGTTACTTGACCATGACGAACCTACGAACTATAAGGAAGCGATGATGAGCCTAGATTCCGCAAAATGGCTTGAGGCCATGAAATCTGAGATGGGATCCATGTACGAGAACAAAGTATGGACTTTGATTGACTTGCCCGATGATCAGTGAGCCATTAAGAATAAATGGATTTTCAAGAGGAAGACGGACACTGATAGTAGTGTTACTATCTACAAAGCTCGAATTGTTGCAAAAAGTTTTCGACAAGTTCAAGATGTTGACTATGATGAGATTTACTCACTCGTAGCAATGCTTAAGTCTGTCTGAATCATGTTAGCAATTGCCCCATTTTATGAAATCTGGCAAATGGATGTCAAAACAGCATTCCTTAATGGATTTCTTAAAGAAGAGTTGTATATGATGCAACAAGAAGGTTTTGTCAATCCTAAAGGTGCTAACAAAGTGTGCAAGCTCCAGCGATCCATCTATGGACTGGTGCAAGCATCTCGGAGTTGGAATATATACTTTGATAAAGTGATCAAAGTATATGGTTTTATACAAACTTGCGATGAAGACTGTATTTACAAGAAAGTGAGTGGGAGCACTACAGCATTTCTGATAAGTATATGTGAATGACATATTGTTGATCGGAAATAATGTAGAATTTTCTAGAAAGCATAAAGGAGCATTTGAAAGGAGTTTTTTTCAAAGAAAGACCTTGATGAAGCTGCTTACACATTGAGCATCAAGATCTATAGAGATAGATCAAGACACTTGATAAGTTTTTTCAATGAGTACATACCTTAACAAGATTTTGAAGTAGTTCAAAATGGAACCGTCAAAGAAGGAGTTCTTGCCTATTTTGCAAGGTGTGAAGTTGAGTAAAGACTCAAAACCTGACCACAGAAGAAAATAGAAAGAGAATGAAAAGTCATTCCCTATGTCTTAGTCATAGGTTCTATAAAGTATGCTATAGTTTTTACCAGTCCTATTGTATACATTAGCATGATTCTGGCAAGGGAGTACAATAGTGATCTAGGAATAGATCACTGGACAATGGTCAAAATTATCCTTAGAGGACTAAGGAAATATTTCTCGGTTATGGAGGTGATAAAAGAGTTCATCGTAAAGAGTTACGTCGATGCAAGATTTTTACATCGATCTAGATGACTCTAAGTCTCGATCTGGATACATATCGAAAGTGGGAGCAATTAGCTAGAGTAGCTCCGTGCAGAGCATTATAGACATAGAAATTTGCAAAATACATACGGCTCTGAATGTGGCAGACCCGTTGACTAAATTTATCTCACAAGCAAAACATGATCATTCTTTGGGTGTTAATCGCATAGCGATGTGAACTAGATTATCGACTCTAGTAAACCCTTTGGGTGTTAGTCACATGGAGATGTGAACTAATCACATAAAGATGTGAACTATTGGTGTTAAATCACATAACGATGTGAACTAGATTATTGACTCTAGTGCAAGTGGGAGACTGAAGGAAATATGCCCTAGAGGCAATAATAAAGTTGTTATTTATATTTCCTTATATCATGATAAATGCTTATTATTCATGCTAGAATTGTATTAACCAAAAACTTAGTACATGTGTGAATACATAGACATACATAGTGTCACTAGTATGCCTCTACTTGACTAGCTCGTTGATCAAAGATGGTTGAGTTTCCTAGCCATAGACATGAGTTGTCATTTGATTAATGGGATCACATCATTAGGAGAATGATGTGATTGACATGACCCATTCCGTTAGCTTAGCACTTGATCGTTTATTTTACTGCTATTTTTTTCTTCATAACTTATACATGTTCCTATGACTATGAGATTATGCAACTCCTGAATACCGGAGGAACACTTAGTGTGCTATCAAACGTCACAACGTAACTGGGTGATTATAAAGGTGCTCTACAGGTGTCTCCGATGGTAATTGTTGAGTTGGCATAGATCAAGATTAGGATTTGTCACTCCGATTGTCGGAGAGGTATCTCTGGGCCTCTCGGTAATGCACATCACTATAAGCCTTGCAAGCAATGCAACTAATGAGTTAGTTGCGGGATGATGCATGACGGAACGAGTAAAGAGACTTTCTGGTAACGAGATTGAGCTAGGTATTTAGATACCGACGATCGAATCTTGGGCAAGTAACATACCGATGACAAAGGGAACAACGTATATTGTTATGCGGTTTGACCGATAAAGATCTTCGTAGAATATGTAGGATCCATTATGAACATCCAGGTTCCTCTATTGGTTATTGACCGGAGATGTGTCTCGGTCATGTCTACATAGTTCTCGAACCCATAGGGTCCGCACGCTTAACGTTCGGTGACGATCGGTATTATGAGTTTATGTGTTTTGATGTACCGAAGGTAGTTCGGAGTCCCGGATGAGATCGGTGACATGACGAGGAGTCTCGAAATGGTCGAGACGTAAAGATCGATATATTGGACGACTATATTTGGACATCGTAAAGGTTCCGAGTGATTCGGGTATTATTCGGGGTACTCGGGAATTACGGGAATACGGGGAAGAAGTATTGGGCCTCATGGGCCAAGTGGTGGAAGAGAGGAGGCAGGGCGCATGCCCCCCCTAGCCCAAACCAAATTGGACTAGGGGGTCGGCCCCCTTTCCTCCTTTCCTCCCTCTCCTTCCTTCTTCCTGTCCTCCTTCCTTTCCTCCTCCTAGTAGTTATAGGAAAGGGGAGTCCTACTCCTACTAGGAGTAGGACTCCTCCTCCTGGCGCGCCCTACAGGGGCCGGACGGCCTCCCCCTTGCTCCTTTATATACGGGGGCAGGGGGCACCCTAGAACACACAAGTTGATTGTTCCAAGCCGTGTGCGGTGCCCCCTCCACCATAATCCACCTAGATCAAATCGTAGCGGTGCTTAGGCGAAGCCTTGCGTCGGTAGCAACATCATCACCGTCACCATGTCGTCGTGCTGACAGAACTCTCCCATGAAGCTCTGCTGGATCGGAGTTTGTGGGACGTCATCGAGCTGAACGTGTGCTGAACTCGGAGGTGCCGTGTGTTCTGTACTTGGTCTGCCGGATCGTGAAGACATACGGCTACATCAACCGCATTCTCATAACGCTTCTGCTTACGGTCTACGCGGGTACGTAGATGACACTCTCCCCTCTCGTTGCTATGCATCACCATGATCTTGCGTGTGCGTAGGAATTTTATTCAAATTACTACGTTCCCAACAAAATTATGGGATGGAAAAGGAGCAAATATTAGAGACCTATTCTGCACAACTCCAAAAGTCCTGAAACTCCACGAGAGTCAGTTTTGGAATATATTAAAAATATTGGGCAAAGAAAGCACCAGAGGGGGCCCACCCACTGTCCACGAGGGTGCAGGGCGCGCCCTACCCCCTGGGGGCGCCCACCTGCCTCGTGGGCCACCTGGAAGCCCCCGATGCCCATCTTCTGGTATAAGGTGTCTTTTGCCCTGAAAAAATCAGAAGGAAGCTTTCGGGACGAAGCGCCGCCCTCTCGAGGCGGAACCTTGGCGGAACCAATCTAGGGCTCCAGCGGAGCTGTTTTGCCGGGGAAACATCGCTCCGGGAGGGGGACATCGTCACCATCGTCATCACCGTCGACCCTCTCATCGGGAGGGGGTCAATCTCCATCAACATCTTCACCAACACCATCTCCTATCAAGCCCTAGTTCATCTCTTGTATCCGATCTTTGTCTCAAAACCTTAGATTGGTACCTGTGGGTTGCTAGTATTGTTGATTATTCCTTGTAGTTGATGCCAGTTGGTTTATTCGGTGGAAGATTATATGTTCAGATCCTTTATGCACATTAATACCCCTCTGATTATGAACATGAATATGATTTGTGAGTAGTTACGTTTGTTCCTCAGGACATGGGAGAAGTCTTGTTATAAGTAGTCATGTGAATTTGGTATTCGTTCGATATTTTGATGAGATGTATGGTGTCTTTCCTCTAGTGGTGTTATGTGAACGTCGACTACATGACAATTCAGCATTGTTTGGGCCTAGGGGAAGGCATTGGGAAGTAATAAGTAGATGATGGGTTGCTAGAGTGACAGAAGCTTAAACCCTAGTTTATGCATTGCTTTGTAAGGGGCTGATTTGGATCCATATGTTTCATGCTATGGTTAGGTTTACCTTAATTCTTCTTTCGTAGTTGCGGATGCTTGCGCGCGGGGGGGGGGGGTTAATCATAAGTGGGATGCTTGTCCAAGGAAGGGCAGTACCCAAGCACCGGTCCACCCACATAACAAATTACAAAAGTAATGAACGCGAATCATATGAGCATGATGAAAACTAGCTTGACGATAATTCCCATGTGTCCTCGGGAGTGCTTTCCTTTATATAAGAGTTTGTCCAGGCTTGTCCTTTGCTACAAAAAGGATTGGGCCACCTTGCTGCACCTTGTTTACTTTTGTTACTTGTTACCCGTTACGAATCACCTTATCATAAAACTATCTATTACCGATAATTTCAGTGCTTGCAGAGAAAATCTTACTGAAAACAACTTGTCATTTCCTTCTGCTCCTCATTGGGTTCGACACTCTTACTTATCGAAAGGACTATGATATATCCCCTATACTTGTGGGTCATCACTGGTGAGAATAGGTTATTTGATATTAGCTCATTAGATGAATGGAGAACCCAAGCTTATGAAAATGCAAGATTATTCAAAGAAAAAGTTAAAAGATGGCATGACAAAAGAATCCAAAAGCGTGAGTTTAAAGTCAGAGAATATGTTCGTTTGTACAACTCTTGTTTCAGATTCTTTGCAGGAAAACTCCCCTCAAAATGGGAAGAACCATATGTCATCGAGGAGGTTTATCGGTCTGGAGCCATCAAAATAAATAATTTCGAAGGTACTAACCCGAAGGTTGTCAATGGGCAACTAATAAAACATTATATCTCAGGTATGCCCATTAATCTTGAAAGTAATATTATCCAAACTTTGACACCGGAAGAACACATAAAAGAGTCCTCCGGAACACTCCAGAATCGTGAAAATAAGGAGGTACGTGATATGATAAGTAAACAGACTAAGAAAAATCTGCAAAGATATTTTTTATCAGTTTTGGAATATTTAGAAAATTTGGAAATAAAGAAACTTCCAGGAAGCGTCCCCTGGTGAGCATAGCACGCCTAGGTGGGTTGTGCGCACCTGCACTACTGCAGGATACTGCTAACGCGACACTACGATCAGAGACCCTTTGCCGAAACTGTGTGCGATGCAATAATCGCAAACGATGGTGCAAAAAACCCATCTAAAAAGGTGTAAAACGTTTGCGATGGCGGAGCCATCAAACACAGTTCAAATTTTAGTTGCGTGTGCGATGCAGGGCACACGGTTAATCCATTCAAACTGTTGGCGATGAGGCAGAACAACAGAAACGGGCAGCCATATCAATGTGTGTGCGATGTAGGACACACGGTTAATCCATTCAAACTGTTTGCGATGAGGTAGAACAACAGAAACGGGCAGCCATATCAATGTGTGCGATATACGGCATACGGTTCACTTGGATGAACTGTTTTCGATTAGGGAACACAACAGAAACGGTACAACTTAACAAGATGTGTGTGATATGCGGCATACAGTTCACATATATGAACTGTTTGCGATGAGCCAAAAGAACACAAACGAGTCATGTAAACAAGATGTGGGTGATACATGGCAAACAACCGACTCGGATGAACTGTTTGTGATGAGAAATTACAACATAGACGGTCAATACAGTTACTTCGTGTGCGATTCTGTGTGTACAAAAAACTTTGAAAAATGCAAACTAGTTGCGTGCGGTGGCTAGGAGTATCGCACACGATGCGTTTGCGAGTACTCATGTGCGATGATTAGTATGTTACACATACGCTTCCTTATGTTAACATGTGTGTGAATTTGCAATATGGACATGCAGTTAATATGCAAATGCCTTCTGGACATCGGGCACACGTTTAAACTCAATGAACTGTTTACGACACTAATACTTTCCATGAAAATTTATGAACTTGGGTAACAACATTTGAGTAACATATATATAGTGGTTACACTATTCGACAAAAGGAGGATCTTCGTAACATGGTTTTGACAAACATATGGTCCATATCTACATACTTAACATAGTAACAACTATCACATTTTAAGAGGCTAAGGGCCAACAACCATATGGTCCATATCTACATACTTAACATATATAGTAACAGCTAGCACATTTTAAGAGGTTGAGGGCCAACAACCACAACTATCCACTGGAAGTAGCTTGATCACGTCGACTCGACATCTCATCAATGAAAAGGAAGAGCCCTCCTGTGCCTTGGTAGAGCATGTGTAGAACGATGTCTCCAATTTTCCAATATGGATGCATTGCCACAAGAAGCGAGAACTTGTTAATTTGAATGGTTCCATTTCTGCGGGAAATGCAGTACCTTGCGATCACTTTGGCATTATTAGCACGCACAAGTGTAATTCGACCACGCCAGGAAATCAATCCAGGAACTGCTACAGGGGGCAATTTCTGTTCACGCGTAGAATAAAAGACAATTGTAACATATCGTTGAAGATATATATATATATATATAGTTTATGAGCATCAACATTAAAATAAGACTTTTTACCAGCGTTTTATGCACACAATTGGTCTTGTTCAGTGTGTGCACCATAGGTCTAATTAATCCCATCCAAAATCCAGCATTCATACGCTGTGCTATCTCTGTCAGATTATCAACAAAGTTTATGACATGCTTCAAGTCCTTCCAGTGAAATTTGGTACGCTTAGTAACATACAGATCATTCACTATGCATCCAACATATCCTTCTTAAAAGGTGGAAATGTATTATTTATTCGGAACATGGCAAAAGAATATATAGTGCGCATAAATTGGTAAATAGAACTTGTTACTGCCTAGGAACGGAGTCAGAATATGATATTACAATTGGTTGCTTAAATAGTGATCAATTGGTTGCTTAAATAGTAATATGACAGCATGGAGAAAGTTGAAAGGACTCTAACCTCGATCAGACTTTGATCGGCTGATGACATTGGGGAAGTAAACATCCATGTTAATTAGACCAGGCTCTGGTGCACGCACTAGAATTTTATTGCCAGCTTTCAGTTCATAACACTTAGACATTTTTCTCCAAAGATCCGCATTAAAATAGGAGTGACCATCTTTATCAAGTTTTACGCTAACCTTCATTGTAAATCCATGCTACGTTGTCAATATGATATCCTGGGAGCCATCAGCAAAGTAAAGCCCAAGATTTCCTTCCACTCCAATTCTTGCAAAGGAAGGGGTGTACTGCTTGAAATGAAAATTAAGATCATAAATTAGATATATTGAAATAACAGAGCAAGATGCAGATATGGGAGTAACTGATAGAATAGATCAATATATATAGATGAAAGCAAAGTACAAAAATATAGAATTAAAAATATATAATGTAACAAAGATTTGATGCAAATATATAGATAATGTAGCAACAGACATGTTCATAAATTTAGGCCATGCTAACCGTGGTAGGTTGAGATATTGAACATACTGAGCGCTCCCTGAAGTCATCCAGAATGGTGAGATAGAACTTCGTTTCTGATTGGCCACGACCACAGTTGCCCGATTTGTGCTCGCGCTGTGGACACATGAATGAACACCCACGAATCAGCTAGAAGAAAAATGATTCAACGTCGTTTTCCACCGGTTGATTAACAGCGACAGACAGACTGTGATAAGAGATGAGTGAATATTTTGCTAATTAAGTTGATTACCTTCTCCATGAGAAAAATCCCCGGCCCAATCCCGCAGAAGACCACAGTCGACCAGAGTCTAGAATGTCGGTGCAGATAGGCGGCAGAAAGCGGTAGGGGCGAAATCTTGTGTCGTTCGGAGCGCGACCTACGCCCGCCGCCAATAGCCGTCGAGCTTAGGGTTTAGAGTTGCAGAGGAGTCTGCGTCGAGTGAGTGGTGACGAAGTGGGCGAGGGTTTTCTTTTTTCCTTTTGCACGTGTGAGTGAACACACACGGTTCGCAGAGGCGACGGAGATGAATCGTGCACGATAGTAAATCACCGAGATTGAATGGGAATCCAAATTTCCTTTGTCCTTCATCCATGAGTTTTTTTTCTATGATGAACATAAATCCTGCTAATCACCATGTTCGAATTTGACACTTTGCCGGGTTCATTTACAATATTTAGGGGATTGTGTGCATTTTGTAGGCATTAATGCACATAATTCAAATTCAAACAACCGATGCATGAAAGGGTGCACAAGAACGGTTTGGAAAAACCATACTCGTGGTATTTAGTAATTTCGCAAGCCTTTTACAGGGAATGGGTAGAGATTTAAATGGAATGAGTGGCAATAGTCAACCACAAACGCGTCATTTCCTGGGTTATAAACTATAGAACAATGAAATATGTGCTTGAAAAACATGATGCCTGGCATGGTGCCATGGTATGGCCTCACTGTGCCCTGGTTAAAAGTTGAGGAGGTTTGATTTATGTCGTCATGCACGCCCTTCATAAATCGAACCATCATCGAGGAAGTTCAATGCTTTCGAGAGGGAAATCACCAAGATTGAAGGGGAATCCAAATTTCCGTCCTAGTTTGTCATTCATTTTTTCCAACGATCAATATACTGCCTCAAATGCAACGTGTTCAAAGTTGACATTTTTTCGAACTCATTTACCATATTTAGGGGATTATGTGCATTTTCTAGGCATTAATTACACACATAATTCAAATTTGAACAATCGGTGCATGAAAAGGTGCACATGAACAGTGTGGAAAACCATGCGCGTGCTATTTAGTACATTCTCGTGTCTTTTACAAGGAATGGGCAGATATTTCAAGGAAATGTGTGGCAATAGTCAACCATAAACGCGTCGTTTACTGGGTTAACAACTATACAAAAATGAAATACATGCTTGGAAAACATGACGCCTGGTGTGGTGCCATGGTATGACCTAACCGTGCCCTGGTAAAAATTTCGTGATGCACGCCTTTTATAAATCGAACCATCACCGAGGAAGTTTCATGGTTTCGAGTGGGAAATCACCAAGATTGAAGGGGGATCCAAATTTCCATTGTCCTTTGTCCATGAGTTTTTTTCTACGATGAACATACAACCTGCAAATCACCATGTTCAAATTTGGCACTTTTCCGGGTTCATTTGCCATATTTAGGGGATTATGTGCATTTCCTAGGCATTAGTGCACATAATTCAAGTTCAAACAATCGGTGCATGAAAGGGTGCACAAGAACGGCTTGGAAAACCATGCCCGTGACATTTAGTAAATTCTCATGCCTTTTACAAGGGAGGGACAGATATTTCGATGAAATGTGTGGCAATAGTCAACCACAAATGTTTGTTTATTGGGTTTTCAACTATAGAAAAACTGAAATAAATGCTTGAAAAACATGACGCCTGTCATGGTGTGCCATGGTATGACCTCACCATGCACTACTAAAAATTAGAGAAGGTTTGACTTATGTCGTCATGCACGACCTTCATAAATCAAACCATCACCAAAGAAGTTCCACGCTTTCGAGAGGGAAATCACCAAGATTGAAGGGGAATACAAATTTTCTTCATTCTTTGCCCTGGAGTTTTTTCTACGATGAACATACACACTGCAAATCACCGTGTTCAAATTTGGCATTTTTCCGGGCTCATTACTATATTTAGGGGATTATGTGCATTTTCTAGGCATTTAGCGCATATAAATCCAATCCAGCTACAGGTGCATGGGTGTGATGTGAGGGACGTGGATTGCCGTTCGATCGCGGCGCATCCTACGGTGCACACGCATGATCCGCGTGGCTGGGGTTTTGGCCAATCATAATGCAACACACAATAGGCTCAGCGCACACTATTTCCGAAAGCGGCGGAGATGAACCGTGTGTGATAATGAATGAGCAAAATTGTAAGGGAAGCCAAATTTTTGTTGTCGTTTGTCGTTGAGCTCTTGAATACCACCGCACAGTATGGCTGCCCGGCCCCTTCGTCCCAGAGCTCTCTCCAGGCGTCGTCCATGGCACCGCGGCACACAGTAACTAGTAAGGAAGCGGTGGCATCCCCCGCGCCGCGTTCCTCACCGCCCGCGACCGTAGACATGGTAAGGAACCGATGGCATCTCACCGCGCCGAGTTCATCACTGCCGGCGACCAGAAAGTTACATGGGCGGACTTTGAGGCTGCCATGGCCGAATGGGTGGTGGATCTAGAGGCGGCCTAGCCGCACAGAAGGAGCGGAAAAGGCATAAAGCAGTCAAAAAAAGAGAGTCCCGCCGCCGCAAGAAAAAAGAGGCCGCACGCCGTGGTGAGGAGAGCTTGGCGGAGATCGAAGCACGGTGGGCTGCTGCCTACAAGTCCGGGAAGGAGAACGCCGGCGTCTGTCCAGCATGCCCCGATGGCAACATGTGAGAAGTGGTTTAAGTTTGTAGTATTAGAGCAAATTACCAGTAGTACTTTAAGTTTGTAGTATTAACATACAATGTCGGTAAGAGCATCCTTCGAGAGCTTTGAGAGTTGATTAGCATGTGTGCCTGTGTGCGTTTTTTGCGTTAATCATTAGAAGATCATAAAACACACGGTTGCTATGTCGTACCCGTCTGCATTTTTTGCGTTAATGACCCATAAGTCAGTTACCTGTGCGACATTTCCTAATAAACCAGGCGTACCATTGACCGAAAAAATCAAGTACATGTGTACATTTTTTTGGAGACGGGATCTGCCAACTTTCTTTTTTCTTGCACATGAGTATTTTATGTGCTTCGTCTGCGTTGTGTGTTTCCCCCGCCCAAGTTTCAAGTTTCACAGTGAAATTTTCATTAGGCGCACGATTTTAGAATTTATTCCTCCAACCACATCCCCACCCTCAGTATCCCCCCTCGCGCCTCCCCCTACCGGCATCTCAAACCGCCGTCGTCGCAACCACAGCTTCAACCACATCTACGTTCTGCTCGGATCCAACCAGCTAACGCACTGATCTCTATAATGGCCCCGACCTAATTGCTTAAAGGGCGCCTGCGAAACATCCTCGTGCCTCCAAATCCACACCGCCAGGAGCTGATGGCGGTCCATGGCGTGATGGCCGCTGTGCGTGTTGACCCGGAGGAACACCTCGCCTCCGCCGCCACCATCGACATGGTGCAGGCTCTGGCCCAGATGAAGTCCCCCAGCGACTACCCCCCAGGACTTAACAGGCAAGATCTGACCAGCTAAATCTTATCAATACCACTTGCAACGGCTATGATTTGTACGGTTGATGTATTACGCATGTTCGTGCCTTGTTTATTTCAGTACTCCACACTGTGTGATGTTCAAATATTACCAAGTCCAGCTCAATTTCACCAATACCAGCAACAAACTTACAATACATGACTCAGTATATCACTAGAGATGCTGCCCATTTGCTATTTTTAGTGGATGCTAACCCTGTTGTACTTAACATGCTTGTCCATGTACTTACACAGGGTCATAACGACCGATGCTTTTGTTTGCCGTCGAGGTGAGCCGCATCCCATTTCTTACAGTATTTCACATCATTTGTGCAATTGCAGTTTAACTTCTACCATTTATTGGTTGCCTGTAGGTACACATGTCAGTGGCACTGATCCACGCTTCGACCCGGAGGAACAACTCGCCTCCGCCGTCGCTGACTTTGGGAGGGCTCTGGCCAAGATGAAGTGCCCCAGCAACTACCTCTCAGGACTTACCAAGTATGTACTTGTCGGGTTTTGGGTTCCGGTAGACCCTTAAGGTTCGAACTCTGGGGTGCGCATAGAGATCTTCCCCTTCCGACTCACGCTTCTATGGCTCGCAAGGAATCTAGGCAGGAAAGAAGAACACGCAGAGGACATGAGGTTTATATCGGTTCGGGCCACCGATGTGGTGTAATACCCTACTCCAGTGTGTGGTGTGGTGGATTGCCGCAGGGGCCGACGATGAACAATACAGGGGGAAGAACGGCCTCGCGAGAGGTGTTCTTAAGCAGGTGTGGTATGTTCTACTTGGTCCAGATCCCCCTCCCTCTATGGTGGCTAGTCCTACTTATAGAGGCCCTGGTCCTCTTCCCAAAATGCGAGCGGGAAGGGCGCCAACAATTGGCCATTTTGAAGGGGAACATCTAGTACAAATTATCCTGACCAAAGGTGGTCTTCGGCTGCCAAAAGCACTGGTGATGACGCCGTCTTGGACTCCACGATGACCTCCGTCCTGCCGCTCTGCTGGTCTTGGTCTCGTTGCACCGGAATGGTAACCTTTGCCCGATGCCTTGGACTGTGATTGTTCCCTTTGCACCGAAGGGGAAACAAGGACACTGCACAGGCCGGTGCCCGCCTGGCACCCGCCTGATCTCGATCTTCATGGCTTGCGTCACGGGCTCCTCGCGAGGTGCCCCTGCCTTCATCTCTCTGCCTCCTCACGAGCCTGCCTGATGAGGCTGCTCCTGAGGAAGCTTCCTGTCGTCCGCCCCGTAGGGCTTGGCCCCTCGCGAGGGTCTTGAGTTCGAGCTGATGAAGCTGGGCCGCACTGCCCCCCCACTCGTGCCACGCCGCAGGCCGCAGGTAGGCAAGTCTAGGGACCCCCATTCCCAGAACGCCGACAGTAGCCCCCGGGCCCGAGGCGCGCCCGGGCTGGGCCTAGCAGAGAAGCGAAGGGGCAAGCGCGAAGCGCCGCGGGCCCCAATAGCCTGCGGCCTTGGGCGCCGCGTGGCGACAAATTGGTTGTGGGTGTATGCGCTTCCCCATGATGCCTCGGTAACCGCACGACTTGGCAAGTCCCTGCATGTAGAGAAATGGGTCATGATTACCTGCGATCGTGGTGGTCGGCGGTTGGCCTTCTCCAGCTATAAGTACGGGACTGTTCGAGCCTCGTTAGCGTATCCCTTCCTGCTACTCCTTTTCTTCTTCTTGGCCAGTCGCCATTCCCATGGCTCCGCCGAAGAGATTCTCGGCCGTGGAGAAAGGAAAATCTCGTCCGGCAGGGCCAGACTCCCCACCGACCAAGCGCGGCAGGGGCCACCCTCGCAAGCATCATGTGGTCCCCGTAGTGGCTTCCCGTGGCCATGGAGGCGGTTCCCTGCACGGTGGTGAGCGCCCGGTTGCCGATGGGAGGCACGCCGTGGCCGCGAGGCCCCCCAGGCCGTGCTTTCGCTCGATGGAAGTGCTGCCGGAGTTCGTCGTGTGGTCGGCGGACCCGATCAGCACCTGCTCCAGCTCCCCCATTTCTTCGTAGGCGAACTGCCGGCTGGCGCTCGGGGCGGCCTCTGGCTTTAGGCAGAATGTTGCTGCAGCAGGGCCTCCTGGGCTTCACTGGAGGTCTCCGCTTCTGGGGATGCGGCCCTGACCCGCGGCTGGTAAATGTTTGCCCGTGCGCGCGGCCTGAGCCGGCGGTGCACCCTGCACTTCAAATTCGATGACGATGCCACCCTCTATGTGAGGGTGTTCGGGGAAGACGGTCGCCGCGCTGGGTGCTGCCCCGAACACGATGACCTCGGCCGCCTGCCCAGCCCCGGTGCTGACCAGGATGAAGACGGTGGCATGCGTGTAGGCGGCGGTGCTTGGGGCTCGCCAAGCTTTGGCGAGTCCTTCTTAGGCAGCAGCTCCTCCAGCAGTGGCCGCGATCAGCCCCCGCCTGGGTGAAGGTAGCGGGTCAGCCCGTCATCGCGCCCCGGTGAAGCAAGAGGAGGGATCCGCCTGAGCCCCCTGAGGTAGCTCGAGCTTTCGTCGCAAGTTGGTGCTGGGCAAGCCATGCCCATTTTGTTTTTCTTCTTTCCCTGCGCAAAAAAGAAGGTAGTATAGGGCCCTACGGGGGCGTGTTAGAACTGTTGCTGTTAATCATTGTGCTGCTTCCGCTATTTCTGCGCTATGTTTCCGCGCCGCGTGTCCATGTGTGGGAATTATTTAGCTCAGTGGGGCTTGACGCGGCCCTCGCCTCCCGAGGCTGATGCCTCACCACGAGCTTCATGTCCTGCAAGGATTAGCAGGAGGAGTAGCCTTTGGTCTGGTTGCGAGGGCCATCGGCCTAGGTCCCGCGCTCGTGTCGCAATGCTTGTGGGGCACGGACTGGGAGGGGTGCTCCCACAGCGGACCCGAACAGGAAAGCTTCAAACGATCGGGGCAGAAAACACTCGCGAGGGCGCCCACGAACCTCCCTCGTGAGATTTGCAAGAGAAAACAAGGCAAGCAAGTGAAAAGGACAAAGAATCACAAGCCTGGGACGACAACAGCTCCAGTAAAACTTCAAACAGGAACGAACAAGCGAACTGCAAAAAGCAAATGAAAAAGCCGCGTCCGGCACCTATTCTAGTCTTCAACGTCTTCTGACCAACGCAGAGCTAAGTGCTGCCACTAGGCATGGGCGGGAGCCCCCGAGGCCCGAGGGCGGCACTCCGGAGACTCTGGGGCATGTACAGCCCCACTCATTATTACGTGAGAGTGTCACGGGCGGCGAGCTTCACAGGCATTGGCCTTCTTCACAGGCACCGGGCCTTTTCCAAAACGCGACAGCTTCATAGGCATTAGCCTTCTTCACAGGCACCGGGCCTTTTCCAAAATGCGGCAGCTACACAAGCATTGGCCTTCTTCACATGCACGGGGCCTTTCCCAAAATGTGGCAGCTTCACACGCACCGGGCCTTTCCATAGGCACTAGGCCTCGCTCAGGGATAGAACCTCCGGAGATGTTGAATGTTCCACGCGTTCTGGACGGGTACTCCCTCCGGGGTCTCCAAGCGCGCGGAGCCAGGCTTGGAAACATGAACAACCTTGAATGGGCCCTCCCACATGGGAGAGAGCTTGTGCAGCCCCTCCCTGGAGAGAACCCGTCTGAGCACGAGGTCCCCTACCTCAAGAGTTCTGGGGCGGATGTTGCTGCAGTGGTATCGCCGCAGCGCTTGTTGATACCTTGCCGCTCGTAGCGTGGCTTCTCGACGGTGTTCCTCCCCTAGCACGAGATCCGTCCCCCACATGGCGTCCTTCTGTGTCTCATCGAATGCCAGGACCCGCGCGGAGCGACGCCTGACCTCGTGAGGGAGGACAGCTTCTGCTCCATAGACTAGGAAGAACGGGGTCTCGCCAGTCGGCTTGGCCGCGGTTGTGCGGGTACAAGAAAATAAATCACCACTTCAAGGTACTGTAATGAACTCATTCTTTATTTATATTGGTGTTAAACCTACTGTATTCCAACTTCTCTATGGTTTATAAACTATTTTACTAGCCATAGATTCATCAAAATAAGTAAACAACACATGAAAAACAGAATCTGCCAAAAATCAGAACAGTCTGTAGTAATCTGGATCAAACGTATACTTCTGGAACTCATACAATTCTCAAATAAATTGCCAGACCTGATTAATTTATCTATTAATCACCTTCAAAAAGAATTAACTAAATAGCACTCTCCAAATAAAAATGGCAGCAATTCTCGTGAGCGCTAAAGTTTCTGTTTTTGACAGAATGATCAACAAGACTTTCCCCAAGTCTTCCCAAAGGTTCTACTTGGCACAAACATTAATTAAAAGCATAAAACCACATCTAAACAGAGGCTAGATGAATTATTTATTACTAAACAGGAACAAAAAGCAAGGAACTAAAATAAAATTGGGTTGCCTCCCAACAAGCGCTATCGTTTAATGCCCCTAGCTAGGCATGATGATTTCAATGATGCTCACATAAGGGATAAGAATTGAAACATAAATAGAGCATCATGAAGAATATGACTAGCACATTTAAGTCTAACCCACTTCCTATGCATAGGGATTTTGTGAGCAAACAACTTGTGGGAACAAGAATCAACTTGCATAGGAAGGTAAAACAAGCATAACTTGAAAAATTTAAGCACATAGAGAGGAAACTTGATATTATTGCAATTCCTACAAGCATATGTTCCTCCCTCATAATAATTTTCAGTAGCATCATGAATGAATTCAACAATATAACCAGCACCTAAAGCATTCTTTTCATGATCTACAAGCATAGAAATTTTACTAGTCTCCACATAAGCAAAATTCTTCTCATTAATAATAGTGGGAGCAAACTTAACAAAATAACTATCATGTGAGGCATAATCCAATTGAAAAGTAAAATCATGATTACAAGTTTCATGGATATCATTATTCTTTATAGCATACAAGTCATCACAATAATCATCATAGATAGCAACTTTGTTCTCATAATCAATTGGAACCTCTTCCGAAATAGTGGATTCATCACAAAATAAAGTCATGACCTCTCCAAATCCACTTTCATCAATATAGTTATCATAAATAGGAGGCATGCTTTCATCATAGTAAATTTGCTCATCAAAACTTGATGGACAAAATATATCATCTTCATGAAACATAGCTTCCCCAAGCTTGTGGCTTTGCATATCATTAGCATCATGGATATTCAAGGAATTCATACAAACGACATTGCATTGATGCTCATCATTCAAATATTTAGTGCCAAACATTTTATAGATTTCTTCTTCTAGCACTTGAGCACAATTATCCTTTCCATCATGCTCACGAAAGATATTAAAAAGGTGAAGCGTATGAGACAAACTCAATTTCATTTTTTATAGTTTTCTTTTATAAACTAAACTAGTGATAAAACAAGAAACTAAAAGACTCGATTGCAAGATCTAAAGATATACCTTCAAGCACTCACCTCCCCGGCAACGGCTCCAGAAAAGAGCTTGATGTCTACTACACAACCTTCTTCTTGTAGACGTTGTTGGGCCTCCAAGTGCAGAGGTTTGTAGGACAGTAGCAAATTTCCCTCAAGTGGATGACCTAAGGTTTATCAATCCGTAGGAGGCGTAGGATGAAGATGGTCTCTCTCAAGCAACCCTGCAACCAAATAACAAAGAGTCTCTTGTGTCCCCCACACACCCAATACAATGGTAAATTGTATAGGTGCACTAGTTCGGCGAAGAGATGGTGATACAAGTGGTATATGGATGATAGATAATAGTTTTTGTAATCTGAAATAATAAAAACAGCAAGGTAACTAATGATAAAAGTGAGAGTAAACGGTATTGCAATGTGTTGAAACAAGGCCTAGGGTTCATACTTTCGCTAGTGTAAGTTCCCTCAACAATACTAACATAATTGGATCACACAACTATCCCTCAACATGCAACAAAGAGTCACTCCAAAGTCACTAATAGTGGAGAACGAACAAAGAGATTATGGTAGGGTATGAAACCACCTCAAAGTTATTCTTTCCAATCAACCCGTTGGGCTATTCCTATTAGTGTCACAAACAGCCCTAGAGTTCGTACAAGAATTACACCTTAAGATACAAATCAACCAAAACCCTAATGTCACCTAGATACTCCAATTTCACCTCAAGTATCCATGGGCATGATTATATGATATGCATCACAAAATATCAATTCATCTATTCAACCAACACATAGAACCTCAAAGAGTGCCCCAAAGTTTCTATCGGAGAATCACGACGAAAACGTGTGCCAACCCCTATCATAGGTTCATGGGCGGAACCCGCAAGTTGGTCACCAAAACATACATCAAGTGGCACGTGGTATCCCATTGTCACCACAGATATCCACAGCAAGACATACATCAAGTGTTCTCAAATCTTTAAAGACTCAATCCGATAAGATAACTCCAAAGGGGAAACTCAATTCATTACAAGAGAGAAGAGGGGGAGGAGAAACATAAGATCCAACTATAATAGCAAAGCTCGCGATACATCAAGATCATGCCAAATCAAGAACACGAGAGAGAGAGAGAGAGAGAGATCAAACACATAGCTACTGGTACATACCCTCAGCCCCGAGGGAGAACTACTCCCTCCTCGTCATGGAGAGCGCCGGGATGATGAAGATGGCCAACGGAGAGGGATTACCCCCTCCGGCAGGGTGCCTGAACAGGTCTAGATTGGTTTTCGGTGGCTACTGTGGCTTCTGGCGGCGGAACTCCCGATCTATTGTGCGTTTTTGGAAGTTTTAGGGTATATGGAGTTATATAGGCAGAAGAAGCACGTGAGGGGAGCCACGAGGGCCCCACGAGGCAGGGATCCTCCTTCCTTCCTTGACGTGGGGTCCAAGTCCATCGGGTGGCTTTCGTTCCAAAAATAACTTCTCTAGTTGATTTCGTTCCGTTTTGATTCCGTCTGATATTCCTTTTCTTCAAAACACTAAAATAGGCATAAAATAGCAAATCTGGGCTGGGCCTCCGATTAATTGGTTAGTCCCAAAAGTAATATCAAAGTGGATAATAAAGCCCAATATTGCCCAAAACAGTAGATAATATAGCATGGAGCAATCAAAAATTATAGATACGTTGGAGACGTATCAAGCATCCCCAAGCTTAATTCCTGCTCGTCCTCGAGTAGGTAAATGATAAAAAGATAATTTTTGATGTGGAATGCTAGTTGGCATAATTTCAATGTAATTCTTCTTACTTGTGATATGAATATTCAGATTCGAAAGATTCAAGACAAAAGTTCATATTGACATAAAAATAATAATACTTCAAGCATACTAACTAAGCAATCATGTTTTCTCAAAATAACATGGCTAAAGAAAGCTATCCCTACAAAATCATATAGTCTGGCTATGCTCCATCTTCACCACACAAAGTATATAAATCATGCACAACCCCGATGACAAGCCAAAAAATTGCTTCATACTTTTGATGTTCTCAAACTTTTTCAATCTTCACGCAATACATGAGCATGAGCCATGTATATAGCACTATAGGTGGAATAGAGTGGTGGTTGTGGAGAAGACAAAAAAGGGGGAAGATAGTCTCACATCAACTAGGCGTATCAACGGCCTATGGAGATGCCCATCAATAGATATCAATGTGAGTGAGTAGGGATTGCCATGCAACGGATGCATTAGAGCTATAAGTATATGAAAGCTCAACAAAAGAAACTAGTGGGTGTGCATCCAACTCACTTGCTCATGAAGACCTAGGGCATTTTGAGGAAGCCCATCATTGGAATATACAAGCCAAGTTCTATAATGAAAGATTCCCACTAGTATATGACAGTGATAACTGAAGAGACTCTCTATCATGAAGATCATGGTGCTACTTTGAAGCACAAGTGTGGTAAAAGGATAGTAGCATTGTCCCTTTTATTTTATTTTTTTTATTTTTCATTTGGCCTTTCTATTTTTGGCCTTTTTTTGGGACAATGCTCTATTGAATGATGATCATCACACTTCTATTTATTTACAACTCAATGATACAACTCGATACTAGAACAAAGTATGACTCTATATGAATGCCTCCGGCGGTGTACCGGGATATGCAATGAATCAAGAGTGACAAGTATGAAAGAATCATGAATAGTGGCCTTGCCACAAATACTATGTCAACTACATGATCATGCTAAGCAATATGACAATGATGAATGTGTCATGATGAACGGAATGGTGGAAAGTTGCATGGCAATATATCTCGGAATGGCTGTGGAAATGCCATAATAGGTAGGTATGGTGGCTGTTTTGAGGAAGGTATATGGTGGGTTTATGGTACCGGCGAAAGGTGCACGGTACTAGAGAGGATAGCAATGGTGGAAGGGTGAGAGTGCGTATAATCCATGGACTCAACATTAGTCATAAAGAACTCACATACTTATTGCAAAAATCTATTAGTTATCGAAATAAAGTACCACGCGCATGCTCCTAGGGGGATAGATTGGTAGGAAAAGACCATCGCTCGTCCTCGACCGCCACTCATAAGGAAGACAATCAATAAATAAATCATGCTCCGACTTCATCACATAACGGTTCACCATACGTGCATGCTACGGGAATCACAAACTTTTACACAAGTATTCTTTAAATTCATAACCACTCAACTTAGCATGACTCTAATATCACCATCTCCATATCTCAAAACAATTATCAAGTATCAAACTTCTCATAGTATTCAACACACTCATAAGAGAATTTTATTATTCTTGAATACCTAGCATATCAGGATTTTAAGCATATTACCATGCTATTTAAGACTCTCAAAATAATCTAAGTGAAGCATGAGAGTTCATATATTTCTTCAAAATAAAACTACCACCATGCTCTAAAAGGTATAAGTGAAGCACCAGAGCAAATGACAAACTACTCCGAAAGATATAAGTGAAGATCAATGAGTAGTTGCAGACTAAGGCATAGCCTAGTGGTTGGAAGGGGCTGATGCCTTCCCACCCACCCAGGTTCAAGGCATGGTACTTGCAATTTGGGGTTGTTGCACCAATTATACTGTAGGGGGTTCCCTTACAGTCTTTATGTCAAAAAAAGATCAATGAGTAGTCGAATAATTATGCAACTATGTGAAGACTCTCTAACATTTAATAATTTCATAACTTGGTATTCTAATCAAACAGCAAGCAAAGAAAAATAAAATGACATTCTAAGAATGGCAAACATCATGTGAAGAAGCGAAAACTTAGGATCAACCGAAACTAACCGATAGTTGTTGAAGAAGAAAGATGGGATGCCAACCGGGGCATCCCCAAGCTTAGACGCTTGAGACTTCTTGAAATATTATCTTGGGGTGCCTTGGGCATCCCCAAGCTTGAGCTTTTGTGTCTCCTTAATTCCTCTCATATCACGGTCTCCTTAAATCTCAAAAGCTTCATCCACACAAAACTCAACAAGGACTCGTGAGATAAGTTAGTATAAACCATTGCCAAAACCTTATCATACTCTACTGTAGCTAACCACTAAAATTATTATTCAACATTGCATACTAAATTCCTCTGCATATTTAATAGTCCTATCCTCAAATAGAATCATTAAAGAAGCAAACATATGCAAACAATGCAAACATAACAGCAATCTGCCTAAACAGGATAGTCTGTAAAGAATGCTGCAACATCCATACCTCCCTAGATCCAAAAATTATGAAAGAAAATCCCCACTGTAGTAAATTTATCAGAGCTTAATATTCAAAAGGTTTCAACATTTTATCACATTCTGACTTTCCTAGGGAATTATTGCAACAGCGGTAAACTTTCTGTTTTCAAACAACGACCTGTATACTTGTAACATAGACATAGTAAAGGCTATCAATGCCACTTTTATTGAAATAAAAGATGCAAAACATTTTTATAAATAACATCAAGCAAATCCTAACAAAATAAATTGACGCTCCAAGCAAAACACATATCATGTGGTAAATAAAAATATAGGTCCAAGTAAAGTTACCGATGAACGAAGACGAAAGAGGGGATGCCTTCCGGGGCATCCCCAAGCTTTGGCTCTTGTCTATCCTTGAATATTACCTTGGGGTGTATTGGGAATCCCCAAGATTAGGCTCTTGACACTCCTTATTCCATAGTCCATTGAATCCTTACCCAAAACTTGAAAACTTCACAACACAAAACTTAACAGAAAACTCGTAAGCTCCATTAGTACAAGAAAATAAATCACCACTTCAAGGTACTATAATGAACTCATTATTTATTTATATTGGTGTTAAACCTACTGTATTCCAAATTCTCTATGGTTTATAAACTATTTTCCTAGCCATAGATTCATCAAAATAAGTAAACAACACATGAAAAACAGAATCTGTCAAAAACAGAACAGTCTGTAGTAATATGGATCAAATGTATACTTATGGAACTCATAAAATTCTAAAATAAATTTCTGGACCTGTGGAATTTATATATTAATCACCTTCAAAAAGAATTAACTAAATATCACTCTCCAAATAAAAATGGCATCAATTCTCGTGAGCGCTAAAGTTTCTGTTTTTGACAGAATGATCAACAAGACTTTCCCCAAGTCTTCCCAAAGGTTCTACTTGGCATAAACATTAATTAAAAGCATAAAACCACATATAAACACAGGCTATATGAATTATTTATTACTAAACAGGAACAAAAAGTAAGGAACTAAAATAAAATTGGGTTGCCTCCCAACAAGCGCTATCGTTTAATGCCCCTAGCTAGGCATGATGATTTCAATGATGCTCACATAAGGGATAAGAATTGAAACATAAAGAGAGCATCATGAAGAATATGACTAGCACATTTAAGTCTAACCCACTTCCTATGCATAGGGATTTTGTGAGCAAACAACTTGTGTGAACAAGAATCAACTTGCATAGGAAGGTAAAACAAGCATAACTTGAAAAATTTAAGCACATAGAGAGGAAACTTGATATTATTGCAATTCCTACAAGCATATGTTCCTCCCTCATAATAATTTTCAGTAGCATCATGAATGAATTCAACAATATAACCAGCACCTAAAGCATTCTTTTCATGATCTACAAGCATAGAAATTTTACTAGTCTCCACATAAGCAAAATTCTTCTCATTAATAATAGTGGGAGCAAACTTAACAAAATAACTATCATGTGAGGCATAATCCAATTGAAAAGTAAAATCATGATTACAAGTTTCATGGATATCATTATTCTTTATAGCATACAAGTCATCACAATAATCATCATAGATAGCAACTTTGTTCTCATAATCAATTGTAACCTCTTCCGGAATAGTGGATTCGTCACAAAATAAAGTCATGACCTCTCCAAATACACTTTCATCAATATAGTTATCATAAATAGGAGGCATGCTTTCATCATAGTAAATTTGCTCATCAAAACTTGGGGGACAAAATATATCATCTTCATGAAACATAGCTTCCCCAAGCTTGTGGCTTTGCATATCATTAACATCATGGATATTCAAGGAATTCATACTAACGACATTGCTTTCATGCTCATCATTCAAATATTTAGTGCCAAACATTTTATAGATTTCTTCTTCTAGCACTTGTGCACAATTATCCTTTCCATCATACTCACGAAAGATATTAAAAAGGTGAGGCGTATGAGACAAACTCAATTTCATTTTTTATAGTTTTATTTTATAAACTAAACTAGTGATAAAACAAGAAACTAAAAGACTCGATTGCAAGATCTAAAGATATACCTTCAAGCACTCACCTCCCCGACAACGACGCCAGAAAAGAGCTTGATGTCTACTACACAACCTTCTTCTTGTAGACGTTGTTGGGCCTCCAAGTGCAGAGGTTTGTAGGACAATAGCAAATTTCCCTCAAGTGGATGACGTAAGGTTTATCAATCCGTAGGAGGCGTAGGATGAAGATGGTCTCTCTCAAGCAACCCTGCAACCAAATAACAAAGAGTCTCTTGTGTCCCCCCACACCCAATACAATGGTAAATTGTATAGGTGCACTAGTTCGGGGAAGAGATGGTGATACAAGTGGTATATGGATGATAGATAATAGTTTTTGTAATATGAAATAATAAAAACAGCAAGGTAACTAATGATAAAAGTGAGCGTAAACGGTATTGCAATGTGTTGAAACAAGGCCTAGGGTTCATACTTTCTCTAGTGTAAGTTCCCTCAACAATACTAACATAATTGGATCACACAACTATCCCTCAACATGCAACAAAGAGTCACTCCAAAGTCACTAATAGCGGAGAACGAACGAAGAGATTATGGTAGGGTACGAAACCACCTCAAAGTTATTCTTTCCAATCAACCCGTTGGGCTATTCCTATAAGTGTCACAAACAGCCCTAGAGTTCATACTAGAATAACACCTTAAGATACAAATCAACCAAAACCCTAATGTCACCTAGATACTCTGTCGGATTTCGGGTTCCGGCAGACCCTTGAGGTTCGAACACTGGGGTGCGCGCGGAGATCTCTCCCCTACCGATCTACGTCCGATCCTCTCGTGCGAACTAAGATGAAAATGATGAACAACACAAGAGACACGAGGTTTATACCGGTTCGGGCCACCATTGTGGTGTAATACCCTACTCCAGTGTGTGGTGTGGTGGATTGCCTCAGGGGCTGATGATGAATAGTACAAGGGAAGAACAGCCTCGCGAGAGGTGTTCTTGAGCTGGTGCGATGAACGGCTAGGGTGAGTTCCGTCGCCTCTCTTTCCCTCTGCTAGGGTTCTACCAGATCTCTCGATGTCTCCTCTCTTTCTTTCCTGTCTCCCTCTCTCTGTGGAGGCTAGCTCTATTTATAGAGGCCCTGGGCCTCTCCCCGAATAATTGAGCGGGAAGGGCACCAACAATTGGCCATTTTGAAGGGGAACATCTAGTACAAGTTATCCTGACCAATGGTGGTCTTCGGCTGCCAAAAGCACTGGCGATGATGCCGTCTTAGGCTCCATGGTGACCTCGTCTGGCCGTCCGGCTGGTCTTGGTCTCGTTGCACCGGAATGGTAACCTTTGCCTGATACCTTGGCATGTGCTTGCCCCCTTTGCACCAAAGGGGAAACAAGGACCCTGTGTAGGCCGATGCCCGCCTGGCGCCCGCCTGGCCTTGATCGTCATGGATTGCGTCATGGGATCCTCGCGAGGTACCCTTGCATTGATCTCTCCGCCTCCTCGCGAGCCTGCCTGATGAGGCCGCTCTTGAGGAAGCTTCCTGTCGTCCGTCCCATGAGGTTTGGCCCCTCGCGAGGGTCTTGAGCTTGGGCTGATGAAGATGGGCCGCGCTGGGCCCCCACTTGAGCCATGCCACAGGCCGCAGGCAGGCTAGTCTGGGGACCCCCGTTCCCAAAACATCGGCGGCGTCAGGCTTGCCCCGCGCCCCTTCTCTGGTCATAGAAGGCGAATGGCTGAAGTCTGTCCTTGGCTCCTCCTCCGTGGGTGGATCGACGCCGGGCCGGACTGTCAGGGCGGTCCATCCATCGACGGCTGGGGCGGCAGCCCCCTGCCCCATGCCTGGAGGGGGCTTACCGCCTCGGGGCCCTCCGCGTGCTCCAGTGGAAGAGGGTGATGTGGAAGATGTGCTCAGGCGCGCTCGGGAGCGTCGTGCCCTTCGTGAAGAGTTCCTCCAGGGGGAGGCGGACGCGGTGAACCGGGTCGGAGCAGAGCTTGCTGCCGAGGATGCGCGCCTCGAGGCTGAAGGCCTGCGCCTTGCTGAGGAGAGGCGCAAGCTGAAGGTCGCCATTGCCCTCGCGTGTCATCAACGTGACCTTGACAACACGAAGGCCGAAGCATCGCTAGCGGCTTCGCGGGAGGCCTGCTCCCGGGCCGCCGAGGAGGCTCGGGAGGCAGACCGACGATGCCAGGAGGCGGAGGAGCGTGTATGGGAGCTCCAAGTCCGGAGCAACTCCCTGGAGCAGCAAATAGAGCTGTGCCACGCGGCCCTTGGGTCGATCCAGGAGGCCGCCATCGATCGGGCGGAGCTCCAGAGGTGCGAGGAGGCGCTGACGCTCGAGGCCGTCGAGCGCAGCCTTGAGCTGCAGCGGTTGGAGACGAGGGAGCGCCTGGCGGCCCAGGCGGAGGACGATGTTGCGGTACGCGAAGCCCGGGTCCAGGAAAAGGTCGACCGCCATGTGGCAGGAGCTTGCTCGGTCCTCGAGCACAAACACGAGGCGAGGTTGATGTTGATCGGGGCCGAGGCTGAGGGCAGGACAGCGGCCATCAAGGCCAAGTTGGTTGAAGAGGCACGACGCGCGGATTCCTCCGCAGCCGCCCTTGGTGCGGCGCAGGCGGAGCTGTCCTCTTCCCAGGCAGAGCTGCTTCTTCTTCAACAGAGGGTCGATGACGCCGAGGCCGTCACGCAGTGGAGTGAGGACGAGCTCCGTCAGCGGCGGGTTCTGGAGCACGTGCACGCCCCCATGCTTCAAAATGCTCTTACACGCAGGAGAAGGCACGCCCAAGCAAGGCATGGGTCCCAAAATGCTCTTACATTCTTCAGGGCGAAGCCCGAGAGAGGGCCAACACAGCTTTGGCTACATCTGCGAGGCTGCCGCTAGGGAGCCGCACGAGGTCAACTACGCCGGCAACCTCCAATTTTTCACCGATGTGGTGACGCTTCTGGAGAACCGGTCAGAGAGGTCCTGCTGGCTTGTTGAAGAGAGGAGCCGAGCCTTGCTCGGGCGTGCCTTCTCCTGCATCTTCAGCCATCTGCAGGACAGGGACCCCCACTTCGACTTCGACGCTGCCATCGCACCCGTGCCCATTGCCGTCCGGGGCGACCTGGCGCGGTGGGTGGAGGACAACGTGGACGCCCTCGTCAGGGCCTTTGCGTCCGATGATGACGGCGTGGTTGTGGGCGCCAATGAAGGTGATGTTGTGGACGAGCCTGGCGCTGATGGAGATGCCGCCGCCGGCGGCGGGAATGCCGACGGCGCCAGTGATGCCTCCGAGGACGCCCAAGACGCGGTGAGTGATATGTCTGACTGACCGCATGTCTCCGCAGTTTATCCTGCATGAAGAAGACTCGGGCTTGGCCCTGAAGAATGTAAGAGCATTTTGGGAGGGGAGGCCCCTCATGTAAAGATTTGTAATCCGTACTCTGGTGAGCACAACGTTATGCGTGAGTTTAGTCGCTAGCCCGGTGATGGTTTGGTTGATTCGTTTACCTTCCGGCCCTGGCGTGCCCTGAGCGGGCCTGCGGGGGGGGGGGGGGGGGTGCTATGCCTCCGGCGTCTTTCGATTATCCTGCTGATCCTGTGACGAGGACCTCCAGAGAGGGTGCGGAGACAGTGGTCCCGACTGTAGGCGTGCCTGGACCAGCCCGGCTCACGAGGGGCTCGTGAGGGGGGCAGCTGACGCTAGCTTGGGGCACAAATCTGAAACCAGAACGCGAGAGATTGCTCGAACGAGACTAAACACCCCTCCCCGATTGCACGCAAGCTCCGAACTCAAATCCAACTTAAATCCAACCGAAGAAACTTGCTGACAAGGAAGAAGCAAAAAAAGCAAGAAGGCAGAAGAAAAGCAAAAAAGGCCGCGTCCGGCACCTAGCATAGTCTTCGACGTCTTCTCACCAGCGCGGAGCTAAGTGCTGCCACTGGGCGTGGGCGGGATCCCCAGGGCCTGAGGCCAGTGCTCTTGAGACTCCGGGGTGTGTACAGCCCCACTCAGTATTACGTGAGACTGTCACGGGGCGGCGAGCTTCACAGGCACTGGGCCTTCTTCACAGGTACCGGCCTTGTTTCATATCGCTAGACGAGGGCCCCGCCTTGCGCCTCACTCTGCCGCCATTGACGGCGACCGGGAACCAAGGACGACGCCAATGGGGTGGAGCGGTCGCCAGCGGTTCCCCCGACGACCACGGGTCCCCTGCCGGGGGCAGGCCTTGGGGCACGTCCCCGACAGGGGGCCTACCTCCTGAGAATGCCTAGCTCTGACCGCCGCGGTGACGAACCCGAATTTCGGCCCCTCTCTTGCAGCCCCCTGCGCCCTCCTCCTGAGGGGTATGAGGCTGCAGAATTGGGGCAGCAACCTGCTGCAGCGACCTGTATCTCCTGCGACCCATGGTTAGCATAAGCTTGCTCCTGAGGGATGAGTGGTACCTGATAATTGCCGCCACCGGTGCGGCCGTCGGGGCTCTCTTGTGGTTCCCGAAAGAGCTCAACTCCTGGCGTCTCCTCGCCCCAGCCTGGCCCGAGGAATGA
This sequence comes from Triticum monococcum, assembly GCA_034509565.1. Lineage (NCBI taxonomy): Eukaryota > Viridiplantae > Streptophyta > Magnoliopsida > Poales > Poaceae > Triticum > Triticum monococcum. Next base: position 576,771,700 of record CM067844.1, on the reverse strand, counting down.
GCCATGATCTTCTTCCAGTGCGCACCCCCTGATCCACCATGCGGGGCACGTAAGCTTCTCGGGCCACCGCCCCATGCGCCTCGCTGTAGCACCCCGCATGCCACACAGCCTGGCTTGGAGCGCCGTCTTGGGGGTGATGGCGCGGCGGTCCGCCGAAGCTGAAGGCCATGGCGGGTACCCCTTCGCTGGCCTGAGAAGAGGCCGACGCGACTTGTCGCCCGGTGCCGGCGGGGATGTTGACGCTGAATGGGCCCTGGAGTCCGCCGGAAGTTGCGTGCACGCGCACGATGCTGCCATATGGCCCGCCTTGGGTCTGGAGTGGCAGCTGGACGCAGAAAGGAGGTGTCCCTGAGGTGGCGGTGTCCAGGAGCTCGGCGACTCGCTCCAGCAATACGTCGCGACCGCCCTGCAGCAGCCGACACTGTAGCAGCTCTCGGGCCACCGTGAGCGTGGCCCTGGAGTTCGCCTGCTCCCGTCGGGTGTATGGCACCGTGACAGCGGCGTGGTTCGAGGCCCTTACTGTGGCCCGCACCTACCGTGGCGTGAGGGCAGGCGGCGTCTGGCCGCGTCGCCCGCGTCCCGCAGCACCCTGCGGAGCACGAGCTTCCTGAGCCGCAAGGTTGAGGTCGCCCTGAGATGGCGACACGGCGTTGGCGGGCCACGCCGCCCAGCCGTCGGCATTGGCAGCCGGGTTGCTTGACATCTGGGTGGCGAGGCGACGGAACGCGACGCGGAGGAAGAAGGACTCTGGCGCACCCCTACCTGGCGCGCCAAATGTTGGATTTCGGGTTCCGGCAGACCCTTGAGGTTCGAACACTGGGGTAGGTGCGGAGATCTCTCCCCTACCGATCTACGTCTGATCCTCTCGTGCGAACTAAGATGAAAATGATGAACATCACAAGAGACACGAGGTTTATACTGGTTCGGGCCACCGTTGTGGTGTAATACCCTACTCTAGTGTGTGGTGTGGTGGATTGCCTTAGGGGCTGATGATGAATAGTACAAGGGAAGAACAGCCTCGCGAGAGGTGTTCTTGAGCTGGTGCGATGAACGGCTAGGGTGAGTTCTGTCGCCTCTCTTTCTCTCTGCTAGGGTTCTACAGATCTCTCGATGTCTCCTCTCTTTCTTTCCTGCCTCCCTCTCTTTGTGGAGGCTAGCTCTATTTATAGAGGCCCTGGGCCTCTCCCCGAATAATTGGGCGGGAAGGGCGCCAACAATTGGCCATTTTGAAGGGGAACATCTAGTACAAGTTATCCTGACCAAAGGTGGTCTTCGGCTGCCAAAAGCACTGGTGATGACACCGTCTTGGGCTCCACGGTGACCTCCGTCTAGCCGTCCAGCTGGTCTTGGCCTCGTTGCACCAGAATGGTAACCTTTGCCTGATACCATGGCCTGTGCTTGCCCCCTTTGCACCAAAGGGGAAATAAGGACCCTGCGCAGGCCGGCGCCCGCCTGGCCTTGATCGTCATGGCTTGCGTCATGGGATCCTCGCGAGGTACCCTTGCATTGATCTCTCCGCCTCCTCGTGAGCCTGCCTGATGAGGCCGCTCTTGAGGAAGCTTCCTGTTGTCCGCCCCGCAAGGCTTGGCCCCTCGCGAGGGTCTTGATCTTGGGCTGCTGAAGATGGGCCGTGCTGGGCCCCCACTTGAGCCACGCCGCAGGCCGCAGGCAGGCAAGTCTGGGGACCCCCATTCCCAGAACGCCGACATACTCCAATTTCACCTCAAGTATCCGTGGGCATGATTATACGATATGCATCACACAATCTCAATTCATCTATTCAACCAACACATAGAACCTCAAAGAGTGCCCCAAAGTTTCTACCAGAGAATCACGACGAAAACGTGTGCCAAACCCTATGCATAGGTTCATGGGCGGAACCCGCAAGTTGGTCACCAAAACATACATCAAGTGGCACGTGGTATCCCATTGTCACCACAGATATCCACGGCAAGACATACATCAAGTGTTCTCAAATCTTTAAAGACTCAATCCGATAAGATAACTCCAAAGGGGAAACTCAATTCATTACAAGAGATAAGAGGGGGAGGAGAAACATAAGATCCAACTATAATAGCAAAGCTCGCGATACATCAAGATCGTGCCAAATCAAGAACACGAGAGAGAGAGAGATCAAACACATAGCTACTGGTACATACCCTCAGCCCCGAGGGAGAACTACTCCCTCCTCGTCATGGAGAGCGCCGAGATGATGAAGATGGCCATCGGAGAGGGACTACCCCCTCCGGCAGGGTGCCTGAATGGGTCTAGATTGGTTTTCGGTGGCTACTGAGGCTTCTGGCGGCGGAACTCCCGATCTATTGTGTGTTTCTGGAAGTTTTAGGGTATATGGAGTTATATAGGCAGAAGAAGCACGTCAGGGGAGCCACGAGGGCCCCACGAGGTAGGGGGCGCCCCCCCCGGGGGTGGGCGCGCCCCCTGCCCTCGTGAGCTCCTCCTTCCTTCCTTGACGTGGGGTCCAAGTCCATCGGGTGGCTTTCGTTCCAAAAATAACTTCTCTAGTTGATTTTGTTCCGTTTCGACTCCGTCTGATATTCCTTTTCTTCAAAACACTGAAATAGGCATAAAACAGCAAATCTGGGCTGGGCCTCCGGTTAATAGGTTAGTCCCAAGAGTAACATAAAAGTGGATAATAAAGCCCAATATTGCCCAAAACAGTAGATAATATAGCATGGAGCAATCAAAAATTAGAGATACGTTGGAGATGTATCAGACCACAACACGGACTGGAGCTCGTCGTACCAGCCCCTGCCGCAAGCCTCCAGCTTCGTCTTGAAGGTCCTGGCTTTGAGGCCCCTCAGGACCTTCGCGTTGGCTCGCTCGGCCTGGATGTTGCTCCGGGGGTGCGCCACCTAGGCATAGCATATCTGCATTCCAAGGTTAGCACAGTATGTTTTGAAGAGATTACTGGTGAATTGCGAACCGTTGTCGGTGATGATGCGGTTGGGCACCCCAAACCGGCTCATGAGACCCTTGATGAACTTGACTGCGGAGCCTGCTGGGATGGTGCGGGCAACTTCAACCTCAGCCCACTTGGTGAACTTGTCCATGTTATGTCTTGATCTTGCATTGGTTTTCCCCGAAGAAGGGATGATGCAGCAGAGTAGCGTAAGTATTTCCCTCAGTTTTTGAGAACCAAGGTATCAATCTAGTAGGAGCCCACGCTCAAGTCCCTCGTACATGCACAAAGCGATATCTACTCGCAACCAACGAGATTAGGGGTTGTCAAGCCCTTCACAGTCACTTACGAGAGTTAGATCTGATAGATATAATATTTTTGTTTTTTTTGATATAAAGATGCAAAGTAAAAAGTAAAGGCAAAGGAAAAAGCAAAACAATATTAAAGTGATGGAGATTGATATGATGAGAATAGACCCGGGGGCCATAGGTTTCACTAGTGGCTTCTCTCAAGAGCATAAGTATTCTATGGTGGGTAAACAAATTACTGTTGAGCAATTGATAGAATTGAGCATAATTATGAGAATATCTAGGCATGATCATGTATATAGGCATCACGTCCGTGACAAGTAGATCGAAACGATTCTGCATCTACTACTATTACTCCACTCATTGACCGCTATCCAGCATTCATCTAGAGTATTAAGTTAAAAACAGAGTAACGCTTTAAGCAAGATGACATGATGTAGAGAGATAAATTCATGCAATATGAAATAAACCCCATCTTGTTATCCTCGATGGCAATGATAGAATACGTGCCTTGCTGCCCCTACTGTCACTGGGTAAGGACACCGCAAGATCGAACCCAAAGCTAAGCACTTCTCCCATGGCAAGAACTACCAATCTAGTTGGCCAAACCAAACGGATAATTCGAAGAGACTTGCAAAGATAACCAATCATACATAAAAGAATTCAGAGAAGATTCAAATATTATTCATAGATAGACTTGATCATAAACCCACAATTCATCGGTCTCAACAAACACACCGCAAAAAGAAGATTAAATCGAATAGATCTCCACAAGAGAGGGGGAGAACTTTGTATTGAGATCCAAAAAGAAAGAAGAAGCCATCTAGCTACTAACTACAGACCCGAAGGTCTGAGGTAAACTACTCACACTTCATCGGAGAGGCTATGATGATGTAGAAGCCCTCCGTCATGACAGCCCTCTTCCGACGGAGCTCCGGAACAGGCCCCAAGATGGGATCTTGTGGATACAGAAAGTTGCGGTGGTGGAATTAGGTTTTTGGCTCCTGTTCTGATCGTTTGGGGGTACGTGTGTATATATAGGAGGAAGGAGTACATCGGTGGAGCACCGAGGGGCCCACGAGGCAGGGGGCACGCCCTAGGGGGGCGCCCCCACCCTCGTGACCTCCTCTTTGATCCCTTGCAGTAGGGTCCAAGTCTCCTAGATCACATTCGGTGAGAAAATCACGTTCCCGAAGATTTTATTCCGTTTGGACTCCGTTTGATATTCCGTTTATCCGAAACACTGAAATAGGAAAAAAACAGCAATTCTGGGCTGGGCCTCCGATTAATAGGTTAGTCCCAAAAATAATATAAAAGTGTAAAATAAAGCCCAATATAGTCCAAAACAGTAGATAATATAGCAAGGAGCAATCAAAAATTATAGATACGTTGGAGACATATCAGGCATCCCCAAGCTTAATTCCTGCTCGTCCTCGAGTAGGTAAATGATAAAAAAAGAATTTTTGATGCGGAGTGCTACTTGGCATAATTTCAATGCAAATCTTCTTAATTGTGGTATGAATATTCAGATTAGAAAGATTCAAGACAAAAGTTTATATTGACATAGAAAATAGTAATACTTCAAGCACACTAACAAAGCAATTATGTCTTCTCAAAATAACATGGCCAAAGAAAGTTATCCCTACAAAATCATATAGTCTGTCTATGCTCCATCTTCCCCACACAAAGTATTTAAATCATGCACAACCCCGATGACAAGCCAAGCAATTGTTTCATACTCTAACTTTTTCAAAACTTTTTCAATTTTCACGCAATACATGAGCATGAGCCATGGATATAGCACTATAGGTGGAATAGAATGGTGGCTATGGAGAAGACAAAAAGGAGAAGATAGTCTCACATCAACTAGGCGTATCAACGGGCTATGGAGATGCCCTCAATAAATATCAATGTGAGTGAGTAGGGATTGCCATGCGATGGATGCACTAGAGTATTCTATCCAACATGCTTGCTCATGAAGACCTTGGGCAATTTGAGGAAGCCCATCATTGGAATATACAAGCCAAGTTCTATAACGTAAAATTGCCACTAGTATATGAAAGTGACAACATATGAGACTCTATATATGAAGAACATGGTGCTACTTTGAAGCACAATATATGAGACTCGCTATATCATGGTGCTACTTTGAAGCACATGTGTGGAAAAAAAGGATAGTAGCATTGTCCCTTTATTTATTTATTTTTTCGGCCTTCTTTTTTCTTTGGCCTTTCTCTTTTTTTGGGACAATGCTCTATTGAATGACGATCATCACACTTCTATTTATTTACAACTCAATGATTACAACTCGATACTAAAACAAAGTATGACTCTATATGAATGCCTCCGGCGGTGTACCGAGATATGCAATGGATCAAGAGTGACAAGTATGAAAGAATTATGAACGGTGGCTTTGCCACAAATACTATGTCAACTACATGATCATGCTAAGCAATATGACAATGATGGATGTGTCATGATGAACTATATGGTGGAAAGTTGCATGACAATATATCTCGGAATGGCTATGGAAATGCCATAATAGGTAGGTATGGTGGCTGTTTTGAGGAAGGTATATGGTAGGTGTATGATACCGGCAAAAGTTGCGCGGTATTAGAGAGGCTAGCAAGGGTGGAAGGGTGGGAGTGCGTATAATCCATGGACTCAACATTAGTCATAAAGAACTCATATACTTATTGCAAAAATCTAGAAGTTATCAAAGCAAAGTATTACACGCATGCTCCTAGGGGGATAGATTGGTAGGAAAAGACCATCGCTCGTCCCCGACCGCCACTCATAAGGAAGACAATCAATAAATAAATCATGCTCCGACTTCATCACATAACGTTCACCATACGTGCATGCTACGGGAATCACAAACTTCAACACAAGTATTCTTTAAATTCACAACTACTCAACTAGCATGACTTTAATATTATCACCTCCATATCTCAAAACAATTATCATGCTTCAATCTTTTCTTAGTATTCAACACACTCAAAAGAAAGTTTCACAAATCTTGAATACCAAGCGTATTATTATTAGGCAAATTACCATGCTATTAGGAGACTCTCAAATTAATTTAAGTGAAGCATGAGAGATCAATAGTTTCTTTAAAACGAATCCACCACCGTGCTCTAAAAGATCTAAGTGAAGCACATAGAGCAAAATTATCTAGCTCAAAGGATATAAGTGAAGCACATAGAGCAAAACTATCTATCTCAAAGGATATAAGTGAAGCACATAGAGCAAAACTACTTAGCTCAAAGGATATAAGTGAAGCACATAGAGCAAAACTACTTAGTTCAAAAGATATAAGTGAAGCACATAGAGTATTCTATCAAATTTTAATTCATGTATGGCTCTCTCAAAAGGTGTGTACAGCAAGGATGATTGTGGCATACTAACAAACAAAGACACAAATAATGCAAGACGCTCCAAGCAAAACACATATCATGTTGGTGAATAAAAATATAGCTCCAAGTAAATTACTGATGGAAGTGGATGAAATAGGGGATGCCTTCCAGGGCATCCCCAAGCTTTGACTTTTTGGTGTACTTGGATTATCTTGGGGGTGCCATGGGCATCCCCAATCTTAGGCTCTTGCCGCTCCTTGTTCCATGATCCATCAAAAGAATTCACCCAAAACTTGAAAACTTCACAACACAAAACTCAAAATAGAAAACTTGTGAGCTCCGTTAGCGAAAGAAAACAAAAGACCACTTCAAGGTACTGTAATGAACTCATTCTTTATTTATATTGGTGTTTAACCTACTGTATTCCAACTTCTCTATGGATTATAAACTATTTTACTAGCCATAGATTCATCAAAATAAGCAAACAACACACGAAAAACAGAAGATGTCAAAAACAGAACAGTCTGTAGTAATCTGCAGCTAGCGCAAGATATGGAACCCCAAAAATTCTAAAATAAATTTCTGGACGTGAGGAATTTATCTATTAATCATCTTCAAAATGAATTAACTAAATAACACTCTTTAAATAAAAATGACAGCAGTTCTCGTGAGCGCTAAAGTTTCTGTTTTTTTACAGCAAGTTCAGCAAGACTTTCCCCAAGTCTTCCCAACGGTTCTACTTGGCACAAACACTAATTAAACACAAAAAACACAACCAAAACAGAGGCTAAATAATTTATTTATTACTAAACAGGAGCAAAAAGCAAGGAATAAAAATAAAATTGGGTTGCCTCCCAACAAGCGCTATCGTTTAACGCCCCTAGCTTGGCATAACAAGCAAGGATAGATCTAGGTATTGCCATTTTTGGTAGGAGATTCTTCAATTAGGCATCTACCATCTTTAGGGATTTCTTTCTTCTTATTAATTATCAAACTTTTAGGCACAAGATCGAAAAAATCGTTTGTAATAAATGGTTCCTTAATGATAGCAAAAAGATTGGGATGAATACTTATAGATTTAAGATCAGCAGTTTCCTTACTAGATGATTCACCCTTATTTTTAGGAACATACATAAGCTTGGCAATTTTAGTAGGAGGACTAGGAGTATTCTTTACGGAAGAAGAAGTGGTTCCCAAATTTGTAATGATACCCCCAAGTTTATCAATTCTAGTAGAATCTAGGTTTATCTTCTCATTAACTACGGGTTCCTTATCCTTAAGATTTTTCAAAGTCATTCCTACCTTAGATCCATATTGAGTAATTTGATTATGGATCTTTTTATCTAGATTTTCAATTGATTCAATAGTAGCAACTTTATTTTCAATAATTTCAAGTCTTTGCATAACATGTTCCAAGGTTAACATGGTTCCATTAACCAAAAGAGGTGGTGAGCCAAATAAATCTATCATAGCATTATAAGAATCAAAAGTATGGCTACCCAAGAAGTTTCCTCCGGTAATGGTATCGAGGATATATCTATACCAAGGATTAACACCTACATAAAAATGATGAAGAAGAACTAAGGTAGATTGCTTCTTGGTAGATCTATTTTGAGCATTGCAAATTCTATACCAAGCATCTTTTAGATTTTCTCCCTCCCTTTGTTTAAAATTAAGAACTTGTCGGCGTTCTGGGAACGGGGGTCCCCAGACTTGCCTGCCTGCGCCCTGCGGCGTGGCTCAAAGGAGGCCCAGCATGGCCCATCTTCATCAACACAGGACTCAGGACCCTCGCGAGGGGCCAAGCCTCGCGGGGCGGACGACACGGTGCATCCTCAGGCGCGGCCTCCTCAGGCTGGCTCGCGAGGAGGCGGAGAAATCAAGGTGGGGTACCTCGCGAGGTGCCCATGACGCAAGCCATGACGACTTAGGGCGCCAGGCAGGCGCCAGCGCTGGCAGCGTCCTTCTTTCCTCTTTGGTGCAAAGGGGGCAAGCGCAGCCGCGGAGTACCGAGGCATCAGGCAAAGGTTGCCATTTCGGTGCAACGAGACCAAGACCAGGCGGACTACGAGACGGAGGTCACCATGGAGCCCAGCACGGCGTCACCGCAGAGCCTTTCATAGGCAAAGACCAACTTTAGTCAGGATAAGTGTACTAGATGTTCCCTTTCGAATTGGCCAATTGTTGGCGCCCTTCCCGCTCAACATTTGGGAAGAGGCCCAGGGCCTTTGCCTATAAATAGGACCAGCCACCCACATGGTAGTGGGGATCAAAATCAGAGAAAGAGAGAGAGAAGGGTGACTGAACTCCTCCTAGCAGTTCATCGCCCCAGCCAAGAACAGACCCTCGCGAGGCTGTTCTTCCTTGTATCATTCATCATCATCAGCCCCAAGAGGCAATCCACCAACCACACACTGGAGTAGGGTATTACACCACAACGGTGGCCCGAACCAGTATAAACCTTGTGTCTCTTGTGCAGTTCTTTCCGTAGTTTAGATCTTTGTGAGACGGGGAGGTAGAGGGCGTGATCTCCGCACGCACCCTAGTGTTCGAACCTTAAGGGTCTGCCGGAACCCGTGATCCGACATTTGGCGCGCCAAGTAGGGGTGCACCGGAATCTATCTTCCACCACTCCGCTCTCCTACGACCGCCGCATCCATGTACGGCGCCAGTCGAGCTCGTGTCGCCCCGGCAGCCCTCGCCGGTGGGCGTTCTCGTTGTCCCCCGTCGCCCGCCGTCAACACCGCCACCGGCCCGGCGAGGAACGAGCGGCAAGCACCCACCCAGCATCTGCCTACGCGGCGGAGTAGCTGCACCGCAACATCGATGCCTCCGGTCGTTGCGGCCATCCTGGGTGGCTCGCAGGCGCCGCCCACGAGTCGCCACGTCAAGCCTTTTGCCCGCCGGGTTAGCGCCGTTTCCGCACGGCAGGGGGCTCCCCTGGACCGGGCGGCGCGCGAGGCTGATCTGACCTTCAGCTCGGAGGACCACCCCACCAACCTGGTCGGCTCGGGCGCGCTCCCCCTGTTGTGCACCCCCACCATCTGCCAAGTGGCCGTCACCAGAACTCTCGTTGACGGCGGCGCGGGCCTCAGCGTGCTTTCAGTGGAGACTTTCAACCTCCTCTGCATACCCCGGGAGCGGTTGCGTCCCAGCCGATCTTTCTCGGGTGTCGGGGGGCGGATCATCCGACTCCCTGGGACAGATCCGGTTCCCGGTAACCTTCAGCACCTACAACAACTTCTGCACGGAGATGGTCGACTTCGACATCGCCCCCATCAGCCTCCCTTACAACACCATCCTCGGCTACCCGGCGCTGGCTCAGTTCATGGCCGCCACGCACCCGACGTATAACCTCATGAAGATGCCCGGGAGCAGCGGCACCCTCACCGTGCACGGGGACACCGGGGACGCCCTACGAGTACTCAAGCTCGCCTTCAAGACGGCGGCATCGGCACGACCCATCAATGCGGAGACCCCTGAGCCCAAGGGGGCTGCGCCCGCCAAGAAGAAGCAGTTGTTCACCCAGGACAAGGCAGAAACCAAGCAGATACCCGTCGACAAGGACGGGTCCTCTAGTGCCACTTTCACCATAGGCGCCAACCTTGAGCCTGAGCAGGAGGAGGCCTTGGTCAAGTTCTTGCGCGCGAATAAGAAGGTATTTGCTTGGGAGCCCGATCAGCTGGCGGGGATCCCCAGGAGTGTCATCAAGCATCACCTCAACGTGTGCCCAAATGTGCGCCCCGTGAAGCAGAAGGCCAGGCGGCAGTCCGTGGAGAAGCAGGCCTTCATTGTCCAAGAGACCCGCAAGCTAGAAGCCGCTGGGGTCATTCGCGAGGTCCGATACCCGGATTGGTTGGCCAACCCTATCGTTGTGCCCAAGAAAGGGGGGAAGGAACGCATGTGTGTCGACTTCACCAACCTCAACAAAGCATGCCCGCAAGATCCGTTTCCGCTCCCCCGCATCGACCAGATTGTCGATTCCACTGCAGAGTGTGACCTGCTATGCTTCCTGGACGCCTTCTCCGGGTATCACCAGATCAATATGGCGGTAGAAGACGTTGAGAAGACCGCCTTCTTAACCCCGTGCGGGGTATACTGCTATACACGCATGCCGTTCGGATTACGTAACGCAGGGGCAACCTTTCAGCGGCTGATGCACATCACCTTGGGCCCGCAACTCGGAAAGAATGTCGAAGCCTATGTTGATGACATTGTAGTAAAATCTCGGGAGGCCAAGACCCTGATACAAGACCTGGACGAGACCTTCGCGAGCCTTGACGCAGTAAACTTGCGGCTCAACCCGGAGAAATGTGTGTTTGGCGTCCCCTCGAGCAAGCTCTTGGGATTCCTCGTGTCCCATCGTGGCATCGAGGCCAACCCCGAGAAGGTCAAGGCGGCCGAGGACATGAGTCCGCCAAAGACCCTCAGAGAAATGCAGAAGCTCACTGGGCGCGTGACCGCGCTAGGGCGCTTCATCTCCAAATTAGGGGAGCGAGTGCTGCCTTTCTTTTAGTTGATGAAGAAAAAGGGGCCCTTTGAATGGACTGAAGAGGCAGATAAGGCGTTTCAAGATCTCAAGAGGTACCTGACCAGTCCCCCAGTCATGGTGGCTCCGCGCCCTCAGGAGCCCCTGCTGCTTTACCTCGCTGCCACACCCTACTCCACCAGCGCAGCCCTGGTGGCGGTTAGGGAGGAACGCCAAGTTAAGACCACAGCGGCAGCCCGAGGCAAGACAAAACGGGAACAAGGAAAGCATGCAGAAGCCGCAACCGCAGTTGAGGAGGGTCAGCTGCCGAAGAATGCACCAGAGGCAGGCGAGGCCGCACGCCCGGATGGTCCACCTCCCGAGGCCACATCATCTTGCGAGGCGCCCTTACCTCCCGAGGGCGCCGCGGCCCCAGATACTCTCAGCCTTGTTGAGCATCCCGTCTACTTTCTTAGCACGGTGTTGCGGGGCGCGAGGGCATGGTACCCAATGCCTCAAAAGCTCCTCCTCGCGCTGCTGGTAGCCTCACGCAAGCTACGTCACTACTTCCAGGCTCATCCCATCAAGGTTGTCTCATCATACCCCCTGGAGAGAGTGCTCGGGAGCCCTAACTCCACCGGAAGGGTCGCCAAGTGGAACATGGAGCTGCAGGCGTTTCAGCTCGAGTTCAGCACAACCAGGGTCATCAAAGGAGCAACACTGGCGGATTTCATAGTGGAATGGGCGGAGGCACCAGGCCTCAGGGACAACGAGGATCGGTCCCTCTCTCCAAGGAGTGAGGCGCCGGAAGGCTGGGTCATGTACTTCGATGGGGCGTTCTCCAGACACGGCGCGGGGGCTGGTGCGGTGCTGATATCACCCACTCAGGATAAGCTCTACTATGCCGTGTAGCTCTATTTCCAGCAAGGTGAAAAGGTCTCCAACAACATTGCAGAATATGAGGGACTGATAGCCGGGTTGAAGGCCGCAGTAGCCCTGGGAGTGAAACGCCTCACCGTCAAGGGCGACTCGCAGCTCCTAGTCAACTTCTCCAACAAGGTGTATGAGCCGAAGGACGAGCATATGGAGGCCTACTTAGCGGAGGTCCGCAGGATGGAAAAGCAGTTCTGGGGGCTAGAGCTGAAGCATGTGCCCCGTGGCACCAATCAGGAAGCTGACGACATAGCCGGACGGGCATCCAGGCGGTTGCCGCAGGAACCCGGCGTCTTCGAAGAGCGGGTCTTCAAACCCTCAGCACAGCCGACGTTATCAAACACCGCTCAGTCTCGAGAGGAGCTCCCCTAGCCGCCAGCCTCGGGAGCCCCGGTCTGTGGGCCGACCTCAGGAGCACGCCTGCTCCTGACGATGGAACCTCAGGAGGAGTGCTGGATCGCAGAACTCCGGAGTTATTTAACGCAAGGGGCCCTACCGAAAAAGGAAGAGGAAGCAGAGCGTGTGGCGCGGCAGGCCACGGCATACTGCATCAGAGATGGAGAACTTTACCGGAAGCGACCAAACGGTATATCTCTGTGCTGCATCTCCAGGGAGCAAGGAAAGGAACTACTGGAGGACATACACGGCGGAGACTGCGGGCACCACTCATCATCACGGACCCTCGTCGGCAAGGCATTCCGTAGCGGGTTCTATTGGCCCACCGCGCTCAACGACGAGATCGAATTGGTAAAGGCTTGTGAGGCCTGCCAGTTTCATTCCAAGCAGATCCATCAACCGATGGGGGGCCTGCAGACAATACCCATCTCGTGGCCATTCGCAGTTTGGGGGTTGGATATTCTGGGCCCGTTCCCTCGGGATCCAGGGGGCTACCGTTACCTCTACGTCGCCATTGACAAGTTCACCAAGTGGGCAGAAGTGGAGGCTGTCCGTACCATCCCCGCTGGCTCCGCGGTCAAGTTCATCAGGGGTATCGTGAGCCGGTTCGGGGTGCCGAATCGCATCATCACAGACAACGGTTCGCAGTTCACCAGTAATCTCTTCAAAACATACTGTGCTAACCTTGGGACGCAGATATGCTACGCTTCGGTGGCACACCCGCGAAGCAATGGGCAGGCCGAATGAGCCAACGCGGAAGTCCTGAGAGGCCTCAAGACCAGGACATTCAAGAAGAAGCTGGAGACCTGCGGCAGAGGCTGGTACGACGAGCTCCAGTCCGTGTTGGGGTCCATCCGCACGACCGCAACCAAACCAACTGGGGAGACCCCGTTCTTCCTGGTCTACGGAGCCGAAGCAGTCCTTCCTCACGAGGTCAGGCATCGCTCCGCGCGGGTCCTGGCGTTCGACGAGGCGCAGCAGGACACCATGCGGGGGATGGACCTCGTACTAGGGGAGGGACGCCGCCGGGAAGCCGCGCTGCGAGCGGCAAGGTACCAACAGGTGCTACGACGATATCACTGCCGCAACATCCGCCCTAGGACCCTCGAGGTAGGAGACCTCGTACTCAGGCGGGTTCTCTCCAGGGAAGGGCTGCACAAGCTCTCTCCCATGTGGGAGGGCCCGTTCAAGGTTGTTCATGTTTCCAGGCCAGGCTCCGTGCGCTTGGAGACTCAAGAGGGGGAGCCGATCCAGAACGCGTGGAACATCCAGCACCTCCGGAGGTTCTACCCCTAAAAGGCCCAGATCCTGTGAAGCAAGGCGAGTGCCTGTGAAGACCTCCCCTCTTTTGGAAAAGGCCCAGAGCCTGTGAAGCAAGGCGAGTGCCTGTGAAGACTATCCCTTTTTGGAAAAGGCCCAGAGCCTGTGAAGCAAGGCGAGTGCCTATGAAGCTATCGCGTTTTGGAAAAGGCCCAGAGCCTGTGAAGCAAGGCAAGTGCCTGTGAAGCTATCGCGTTTTGGAAAAGGACCAGAGCCTGTGAAGCAAGGCGAGTGCCTGTGAAGCTATCGCGTTTTGGAAAAGGCCCAGAGCCTGTGAAGCAAGGCGAGTGCCTGTGAAGCTATCGCGTTTTGGAGAAGGCCCAGAGCCTGTGAAGCAAGGCGAGTGCCTGTGAAGCTATCGCGTTTTGGAAAAGGCCCGGAGCCTGTGAAGCAAGGCCAATGCCTGTGAAGCTCGCCGCCCCGTGACACTCTCACGTAATAATGAGTGGGGCTGTACATGCCCCGGAGTCTCAGGAGCGCCGGCCTCAGGCCCTGGGGCTCCCTCCCATGCCCAGTGGCAGCACTTAGCTCCGCGCTGGTGAGAAGACGTCGAAGACTAGATTAGGTGCCGGACGCGGCTTTTTCATTTGCTTTCCGCAGTTGACGTGTTTACTTGCATTTGAAGTCTTATCGAAGTTGTTGCTGTTGCTGATTTGTGGTTCGTCGATTTTCGCTCCTCGCTTTGGTTTCTCTCATAAACGACCTCGCGAGGGATGGTACTCAAACGTCCTCGCGAGCATTTCTGCTCTAGCCGCTGGAAGGTTTCATGGCCCGGGCACGTTACAGGAGCACCCCTCTAGTCCGTGCCCCTCGGGCACCGCGACGCGCACAAAGGGCCTGGGTCGGTCGCCCCCCGGCAGGGGTCAAAGACTATCTACGCACAGGCGTGTAGTTAAGAGGCGCAAAAATAAGATCAAGGTAACGGCCGAAACGGCAGTAATTCCCAACACGCCCCAGCGGGGCTCCATGCAGCTGTTTTGTCTTACACAGGAAACAAAAGGGAAAGGAAGGGACAAGCCCGGCGCAACCCTCCTCACATCAGCCTGCGGAGGCGACCCGGGCTGCCTTCGGGCCTCAAGAATACTCCCTCTCGCGCTTCACCGGGGCACGACGGCGGGCGGATGAGCCATCACCTCCCAAGCAAGCTCGACGGCGCGGGGGTTGACTGCGGCCACTGCTGGAGGAGTCGCTTGACGAAGAGCCGATGAAGCTTGGGGAGTCTCGAGCGCCGCCATCTACGCGGGTGCTATCTCCTCCATCACCGTCGAGGCGGGGCCCCCGGCCGCGGTCGTCGTCCTCAGGGCAACACCCCGCGCGGCGACCATCTTCCCGAAACACCCTCACATAGAGGGTGGCGTCGCCGTCAAACCTGAAGTGCAGGGTGCACCGGCGCCCCAGGCCGCGAGCGCGGGCGAACGCCTGCCAGCCACGAGTTAAGGCCAGGCCCCCGTTGGCGGAGACCTCCATCGCGGCCCACGAGGACCTGCTGCAGCAGCCCTCCGCCTGGAGCCAGAGGCCACCAGGAGCACCGGCCGGGAGTTCACCAAGGAGGAAGCGAGTGAGTTGGAGCCGGGCGCTAGTCGGCTCCGCCGACCAGACGACGAACTCTGGCAGCACCTGCACAGCGCGAAAGCGCGGCCTGGGGGAGCGTGCAACCCAGGCGCGTCCCTCGGCCACAGCGGCTCGCCCGCCGCCGCGCTGGGAGCCGCCACCATGACCACCAGACGCTACCGGGGCGGCCACCGTATGCTTCCGAGGGCGCCCACGACCGTGCTTGGGCGGGGGAGAGGCATGATCGACCTGGAGGGCCTTCCCCTTCTCCGCAGCCGAGTACCTCCTCGATGGAGCCATCACACCAAGGCGGGGCAAGAATTGAGGCAAAGCAGAAAACACGAAGAGATGGACTGGAAGGGCACGCGCCGTGCCATACTTATAGCCGGCGAAGGCCAACCATCGGCCTCCACGATCACAGGTAATTATGACACGATCTTCATGCAGGGACATGTCCAACTCACGCGATCACCGAGGCGTCGTGGGGAAGTGGAGACGCCCATGTCCCATCAACCGCCACGCGGCGCCCAAGGCCGCAGGCTGTTAGGGCCCGCAGCGCTTCGCCCTTGCCCTTTCGCCTCTCAGCACGGCCAAGTCCATGCGCGCCTTGGGCCCGGGGGCTACTGCCGGCATTCTGGGAACGAGGGTCCCCAGACTTGCCTGCCTGCAGCCTGCGGCGTGGCTCAAAGGAGGCCCAGCATGGCCCATCTTCATCAACAAAAGACTCAGGACCCTCGCGAGGGGCCAAGTCTCGCGGGGCGCACGACATGGCGCATCCTCAGGCGCGGCCTCCTCAGGCTGGCTCGCGAGGAGGTGGAGAAATCAAGGCGGGGTACCTCGCGAGGTGCCCATGACGCAAGCCATGACGACTCAGGGCGCCAGGCGGGGGCCAGCGCGCGCAACGTTCTTCTTTCCTCTTTGGTGCAAAGGGGGCAAGCGCAGCCGCGGAGTACCGAGGCATCAGGCAAAGGTTGCCATTTCGGTGCAACAAGACCAAGACCAGGCGGACTACGAGATGGAGGTCACCATGGAGCCCAGCACGGCGTCACCGCAGAGCCTTTCGCAGGCTAAGACCAACTTTAGTCAGGATAAGTGTACTAGATGTTCGCCTTCGAATTGGCCAATTGTTGGCGCCCTTCCCGCTCAACATTTGGGAAGAGGCCCAGGGCCTTTGCCTATAAATAGGACCAGCCACCCACATGGTAGGGGGGATCAAAATCAGAGAAATAGAGAGAGAAGGGTGACTGAACTCCTCCTAGCAGTTCATCGCCCCAGCCAAGAACAGACCCTCGCGAGGCTGTTCTTCCTTGTATCGTTCATCATCATCAGCCCCAAGAGGCAATCCACCAACCACACACTAGAGTAGGGTATTACACCACAACGGTGGCCCGAACCAGTATAAACCTTGTGTCTCTTGTGCAGTTCTTTCCGTAGTTTAGATCTTTGTGAGACGGGGAGGTAGAGGGCGTGATCTCCGCGCGCACCCCAGTGTTCGAACCTTAAGGGTCTGCCGGAACCCGTGATCCGACAGAACTTCACTCTTGGGAGACAGCAGAGAATATATGAGACTAGCCATGACGACAAGCAAACAAAGAGGCGAACATAGAGGGAGGATAGAGAGAGAGAGGGCGAACAAAATGGCAAGGGTGAATTGGGGGAGAGGAAAACGAGAGGCAAATGGCAAATAATGTAATGCGAGAGATAGGGATTGTGATGGGTACTTGGTATATTGACTTTTTGCGTAGACTCCCTGGCAACGGCGCCAGAAATCCTTCTTGCTACGTCTTGAGCTTGCGTTGGTTTTCCCCGAAGAGGAAGGGATGATGCAACAGAGTAGCGTAAGTATTTCCCTTAGTTTTTGAGAACCAAGGTATCAATCCAGTAGGAGCCCATGCTCAAGTCCCTCGTACCTGCACAAAGCGATAGCTACTCGCAACCAACGCGATTAGGGGTTGTCAAGCCCTTCACGGTCACTTACGAGAGTTAGATCTGATAGATATAATATTTTTGGTATTTTTGATATAAAGATGCAAAGTAAAAAGTAAAGGCAAAGTAAAAAGCAAAACAATATTAAAGTGATGGAGATTGATATGATGAGAATCAACCCGGGGGCCATAGGTTTCACGGCTTCTCTCAAGAGCATAAGTATTCTACGGTGGGTGAACAAATTATTGTTTAGCAATTGATAGAATTGAGCATAATTATGAGAATATCTAGGCATGATCATGTATATAGGCATCACGTCCGTGACAAGTAGATCGAAACGATTCTGCATCTACTACTATTACTCCACTCATCGACCGTTATCCAGCATGCATCTAGAGTATTAAGTTAAAAACAGAGTAACGCTTTAAGCAAGATGACATGTTGTAGAGAGATAAATTCATGCAATATGAAATAAATCCCATCTTGTTATCCTCGATGTCAATGATACAATACGTGCCTTGCTGCCCCTTCTGTCACTGGGTAAGGACACCGCAAGATCGAACCCAAAGCTAAGCACTTCTCCCATGGCAAGAACTACCAATCTAGTTGGCCAAACCAAACGGATAATTTGAAGAGACTTGCAAAGATAACCAATCATACATAAAAGAATTCAGAGAAGATTCAAATATTATTCATAGATAGACTTGATCATAAACCCACAATTCATCGGTCTCAACAAACACACCGCAAAAAGAAGATTACATCGAATAGATCTCCACAAGAGAGGGGGAGAACTTTGTATTGAGATCCAAAAAGAGAGAAGAAGCCATCTAGCTACTAACTATGGACCTGAAGGTCTGAGGTAAACTACTCACACTTCATCGGAGAGGCTATGATGATGTAGAAGCCCTCGGTGATGATGGTCCTCTTCCGGCGGAGCTCTGGAATAGGCCCCAAGATGTGATCTCGTGGATACAGAAAGTTACGGCGGTGGAATTATGTTTTTGGCTCCTGTTCTGATCATTTGGGGGTACGTGTGTATATATAGGAGGAAGGAGTACGTCGGTGGAGCACCGAGGGGCCCACGAGGCAGGGGGCGCGCCCTAGGGGGGCACCCTCGTGACCTCCTCTTTGATCCCTTGCAGTAGGGTCCAAGTCTCCTGGATCACGTTCGGTGAGAAAATCACGTTCCTGAAGATTTTATTCCGTTTGGACTCCGTTTGATATTCCGTTTATCTGAAACACTGAAATAGGCAAAAAAAACAGCAATTCTGGGCTGGGCCTCCGGTTAATAGGTTAGTCCCAAAAATAATATAAAAGTGGAAAATAAAGCCCAATATAGTCCAAAAACAGTAGATAATATAGCATGGAGCAATCAAAAATTATAGATACGTTGGAGACGTATCAGTCCACAGCAACGTAGAGGTAGCGATAGCCCCCTGGCGCCCGAGGGAACGGGCCCAGAATGTCTAGCCCCCAAACCGCGAACGGCCATGAGAGGGGTATAGTCTATAGACCCTCCGCCGGCTGATGGATCTGCCTAGCGTGGAACTGGCAGGGCTCGCAAGCCTTCACCAGCTCAACAGCGTCGCTGAGTGCTGTGGGCCAGTAGAATCCACTACGGAACGCCTTGCCGACGAGGGTTCGCGACGATGAGTGGTGCCCACAGTCTCCGCCATGTATGTCCGCCAGCAGCTCCTTCCCTTGCTCCCTGGAGATGCAATGTAGGAACACGTCATTTGATCTCTTCCGGTAGAGCTCCCCATCCTTGATGCAGTAAGCCGTGGCCTGCCGCGCTACACGCTCTGCCTCCTCCTCGCTCTCTGGCAGGGTCCCTTGCATCAAGTAGTTCTTGAGCTCTGCGATCCAACACCCTTCCTGAGGCTCTAACGCCAGGAGCAGGCGTGCCCCTGAAGCCGGGCCGCAGGCCGGAGCTCCCGAGGTAGGCGGCTGAGAGAGCTCCTCCCTTGGTTGCGCCGTGCTCGATAGTGACGGTGCCGCCGAGGGTTTGAAGAGCCGCTCCTCGAAGACGCCAGGCTCCTGAGGCAGCCGCCTGGATGCCGTCTTGGCAATGTCATCAGCCTCTTGATTGGTGCCGCGAGGCACATGCTGCAACTCCAGCCCCCAGAACTGCTTCTCCATCTTGCGAACCTCAGCAAGGTAGGCTTCCATGTGCTCATCCTTTGGTTCATATATCTAGTTGGAGAAGTTGACGAGGAGCCGTGAATCGCCCTTGATGATGAGGCGCTTTATGTCACACCCTAGCTAGTTCATGCATTAGAGTGTTGCATCATGTCTACTTTTGCAGAAACTTGAAATGGGGATGACAGAACCCCCAGCACCTCCTGGAAACAACTAGGGTTTACTAAAATTATTTTCAATGAACCCAAAATGCCCTTCAAAAAATGTTCATCATTTCTGGATTGGGCTAAAACCCTTGGCAAAAATGGTGCACTCGTTTCTAGGACATTCTGGATTCTTTGAATTAAATCATAAGTATTTGAATTTGGGCATTTAAATGCTATAAAATATTTTAAATGCTCAAATAATTCTGGAAATAAGTGTGGGCTGTTGGAAATAATCTAAACAGAGCCTATGATTATTTTCAGGATTTTTGTAAGTGCCTAGCTATTTTTAATAAAGCCCAACAGTTACAGAAAATAGAAAAAGGAAACAAATCAGAAAAGAGAGTGGGAGAAACTTACCTACCAGCCCACTGGCCGGGCCAGCACTGTGCTGGCCCGTGCCAGCCAGTTGCTTCTCCCTCGCCAGGTAGGCACAAAGGTGACGCCGGCGAGCACGAGCTCGCCACGGCGTCAGTTGCTTGCCGCCCGCGCCCTTGGACACCTGGGTAAGCTGCACGTCGCCGCCCCGACCCCCTGGACACCTCATTCCTCCCCCCAGCTCTCTCCCTCGCTCCCCTGAAGCCATGGCCGACACAGTCGCCGCCGTCTTGCCGCCATAGCCGTAGCCACCGTCGTCCCCGTGCCACCCCACCCTGTCCACGAGCTCCGCCGCATCTCCCTCGACCTCCTCGACGAGCCACGAGGCCTCGGATGTGCTGCAACGCCGCCACCGCTGCCGTTCCCCTTGTCAGCCACCGGAGATCGTCGCCGACGATTTGCCGCCTCCCAAGCTTCCCTGAGCCCGCTTCGACGCCCGCTGCACTCACCATGAGCTCCTCTCTCTTCTCCCCTAGCCACGTTGCTCGAGTTGCCCTCTAACCCCGTTGGCCATCACGGCCGAGAGCTCGGCTCCGCCGGCCATGTCATCGCCGTGGCCACAGATGCGTAAGCTCGAATCCGACTGCGTCACTGCACTCACCGCGTCCCCAGGAGCCCAGCGCACCACTCCACGCGCCTTGCCGTGCCCCGTAGCTTTAGGTTCATCCTCACCCGAGCTCCGGCGATCGCCAAGGTCGTCGCCGGTGTCGTTCCCAGCCTCCCCGAGCTCCACTTCCACCACCAAACGACGTGGCTTGCTCCCCACGTCACATAGCTGCTCTCCGCCATCGATTTGGTCGCCGGAGACGCAAACCCGAGCCCCTCCGGCGCGTCTGTCGTCGCCGGCGAGTTGACCATGTTTGACCCGTGTGGGCCTAGGTTGACTCCCCCCTGAGCCTATGACAGGTGGGCTAGCCTGTTAATTAGGTTAGGATTAGTGCTAACTAATTTTAGTTAGTTTAAGTCATTGACATGCGGGCCCAGGCCCCACTAACAGTTAGTTAGTATTAACTAAACTCTGTTAGTTAGCTGAGACACTTATAATGGGGCCCACCAGTCAGGTTTGACCTGGGCTGGCGCCTTTGACTCGCTGACGTCATAGTGACGTAGTGCTGACGCAATTATTCATTTTCTAGATTTATTCTTATATAGGAAATTCCAGAAAATAGCCTCAACTTCTAAAAATCATAAAAAAATCAACCATAGCTCCAAATCAAACAAATTATATATGAAAAATGATCAGAAAAATTCAATCTATCCATCTGTAATGGTTTCATGCATGACCAAACACATTAACCTTGCTGTTTAGGTGAAACAAGCTAATACACTTATTATGCATAAGAGCTTAAGCTTTCATTTGAATCTTTGATTCAAATGGACCCATTTCAACTTGTTTCACATTGCATTAGGTAGGACACATCATTTTGCCATGTCATAGCATGCATCATATTGTTGCATATTGCCATGTGTTGATTATAGTCTGTGGTGTCTTTCGTGGTAGGTTCTGCCTTCGAGGATATCTGCGAGTATCCAACTGAAGGGCAGTACCCTACTACCACTCCATCAGGCAAGCAGGCCCATTGATCATATCAATACAATCCCATGTTCTCGCCTTTGCTCTCATTTACTGCATTAAGACAACAACGTTTCAAACTGCTGTGTGCTACGGTAGTTGAACCCTTATCCTCTGCATGACCTGTCATTGCCACAGTAACTAGATGAAACCCACTAGCATGTGTAGGAGTTGATTGAGCCATGTATGTGTTGCCTACCTTGCTATGCCTGCTATGCTTAGAGTTGTGTCAGGTCTGGTTCATCTGGGTGATGGGCTAGAGTGAAATGATTATGCCGGTAATGTGAGGAATGTGTTGAACATGATTTGGTAAAGGTATCGATGAGAGGCCATGTAGGAGTACATGGTGGGTTGTTTCATTGAGGCCGTCCCTAAGAACTGAGATCTGTATGTGTGATTTTAAGAGTCAGCTACTACCATGCATTGGGATCCTTAATTGACCCTCTCGGCTTCTTAATCACTCTAGTACTTTGTCCAGGAGTTGCAAATAGTTTCTGGTGTTTGTAGGTTATGTGTTGGCGGCCGTGCGTAGTGCTGACCCTAGGGGTGGGCTATGATGCAGTAGATACACCGTGGCATGGTGTATCGAGTCACCCGTTTGTTGTCTCAGGAACCCTGTTCACATCGTTCGGGGCCGTCTGTGGAAACCTCGGCCGGACTCCTTGTAGATGGTACGTGGATAGGCGATAAACCTGGACTAGAGACTTGAGTGTTTAGGTAGGCCGTGGCCGACACCCTCGTTGGGCTTCCGCTTGAAGGTTGCCGAGTACATGTCGTGTAAACGGCGATAAGTGGTGAGAACGTGTATGAAGAAGTACACCCCTGCAGGGTTAACATCATCTATTCAAATAGCCGCGTCCATGGTAAAGGCCTACTTGGTTGCCTATAAAGTTCATAGACAAGTTAATGGATACTACTAAAAGACTCAAGATAAGTGTGAGTACTGAGGATGGCCCTCTCGTAGGATGACGAGGGAGGATCCCCGATGGAGTATTGTGTTGGTGATTAGCGGACTCGTGTGCGAAAACTATTTTACTAGTGGTGTCTCATAGGATAGCTTAGCCAAGAGTCAAAGCTGGCTTGCTGCAATAACTCCACCACCTTCTTGAGAATGAGCATGTATAGTAGGTTCTGTTGTAAGACTTGCTGAGTACCTTTGTACTCATGTTTGCTTAATTACTGTTTTCAGACGACAACACCGCTGTCGGCATTCTGGGAACGGGGGTCCCCAGACTTGCCTGCCTGCGGCGTGGCTCAAAGGAGGCCCGGCATGGCCCATCTTCATCAGCACAGGACTCAAGACCCTCGCGAGGCAGACGACATAGCGCATCCTCAGGCACAGCCTCCTCAGGTTGGCTCGCGAGGAGGCGGAGGAATCAAGGCGGGGTATCTCGCGAGGTGCCCATGACGCAAGCCATGACGATCGTGGGTGCCAGGTGGGCGCCAGCGCGTGCAGCGTCCTTCTTTCCTCTTTGGTGCAAAGGGGGCAAGCGCAGCCGCGGAGTACCGAGGCATCAGGCAAAGGTTGCCATTTCGGTGCAACGAGACCAGGACCAAGCGGACTACGAGACGTAGGTCACCCTGGAGCCCAGCACGGCGTCACCGCAGAGTCTTTCGCAGGCGAAGACCAACTTTAGTCAGGATAAGGGTACTTGCTGTCCCCCTTCAAATTAGCCCGCCATTGTTGGCTCCCTTCCCGCTCAATATTTGGGAAGAGGACCAGGGCCCTATAAATAGGGACGGCCACCCACATAGCAAAGGGTTCGGCATGTGGATCTGACTAGCAAGTAGAGAGAGTAAGTGAGAGAGAGAGAGAGAAGGTGACTGAACTCCTCCCAGCAGTTCATCACCCCAGCCAAGAACAGACCCTCGCGAGGCTGTTCTTCCTTGTACTGTCCATCATCACCAGCCCCAGGAGGCAATCCATCCACCACACACTGGAGTAGGGTATTACACCACAACGGTGGCCCGAACCAGTATAAATCTTGTGTCCCTTGTGCAGTTCCTTTAGTAGTTTAGATCTTTGCGAGACGGGGAGGTAGGAGGCGAGATTTCCGCACGCACCCCAGTGTTCGAACCTTAAGGGTCTGCCGGAACACGTGAATCCGACATTTGGCACGCCAGGTAGGGGTGCGCCGGAATCTGTCTTCCACCACTCCGCTCCGCCTCCTGTCGCATCATCATCACCATGTCCGGCGACCAGGCGGGCAACCAAGGTCCATGGGCGGTGTGGCCCACCTGCGCGGAGCCGCCCGCCTCGGGCGGCTCCGCACCCCAGGCAGCTCGCGGCCTGCAGGGCGCTGCGGGTCGCGGGTGACGCGGACAGTCTTCCGCGACCCTCATACCACGGCAAGCGCGGTCGGCGGCAAGGGCCTCCAATCACGCCGCAACCACGACGCCGTACACCCGCCGGGTGCAGGCGAATTCAAGGGCCGCGCTCACGGTGGCTTGGGAGCTGCTGCGATGCAGACTGCTGGAGGGCGGCCACAACGTGCTGCTGGAGTGGGTAGCGGAGCTCCTGGGATTCGCCGCCTCGGGGGCTCACCCCTTCTCCACCCAGCTCCCATCTCAAGCCCAGGGCGGCCCGCGCGGGGGCTCCGCGCGCGCCCGCGGACTCCAAGGCTACTCCGACGCCAGCGAAGCCGTCAGCACCGGACCGGCGGCGGCACTGCCTCCGCCCCCGGCCCGCGAAGAAGGAGGACTCGACACGACCCGCGGCCCCGGAGGGCTGCCGCGCTGCCACCCCGCAGTAGGCACGGCAGGTGGGGCCGCGTGGCATGCGCGGCATCACGGCGTGGCATTCGGGATGACGGCGATGGAGGAATACGTGCCCCTCATGCTGGACCAAGGACACCCTCGCGAGAGCAGGCAAGGCTCGCTCCTCGGCCCGAGCTGGGGGGACGAGGCAGTGGAAGCTGAGCCCTTCCAGGAGCCCATGGACGAACCCGCTGGCCACGCTGGAGGCAACGACTATCTTGCACCGCTAACTGTTCACGGGCAGGTATATGCTAACCATGGATCGCAGGAGGTGCAGGTCGCCGCGGCAAGCAGCTACCCCGCTCCCACAGTCTCCTACCCCTCAGGAGGAGGGCGCAGGGGGCTGCGGGAGAGGGGTCGAGATCATACATCACCACCGCGGCGTTCGGAGCAAGGCGTTCTCAGGAGGTAGGCCCTCTGCTGGGGAGGTGCCTCAGGGCCTGCCCCTGGCAGAGGACCCGTGGTCGTCGGGGGAACCACTGGCGACCGCTCTACCCCATCGGGCGGCGTCCTGGGTTCCAGTCGTTGCTGATGGCACTAGAGTGTGGCGCAAGGCGGGGCCCTCGTCTGGCAATATGAAGCAAGGCTAGTACCTGTGAAGAAGGCCCAGTGCCTGTGAAGCTCGCCACCCCGTGACACTCTCACGTAATAATGAGTGGGGCTGTACACGCCCCGGAGTCTCAGGGGTGCCGGCCTCAGGCCCTGGGGCTCCCTCCCACGCCCAGTGGACAGCACTTAGCTCCGCACTGGTGAGAAGACGTCCAAGACTAGATTAGGTGCCGAACGCGGCTTTTTGTCTGCTTTTCGTTGCCTTTCCCTTTGGCTGTTGCTTTCCCCTCTGGATTTAAGTTGGATTCGAATTTGCGATTTGCGTGTGTTCGGGGAAGGGGTGCTTATTCTCGCTCGAGCCATTTCTCGCGTTCTGATTACCGCTTCGTCACAGCTACCTCCCCTCGCGAGCCCCTCGCAAGTCGGATCAGGCCTGGCTCGTGCGCAACCCAGACTGCCGCGGTTGCTCCCCCCTCGGGAGGATTTTTCGGGTACCTGCGGAGGTTGTCCTGTTTAGAAAGGCCCAGAGCCTGTGAAGCAAGGCGGGTGCCTATGAAGCCCTCGCGCTAAGGAAAAGGCCCAGAGCCTGTGAAGCAAGGCGAGTGCCTGTGAAGCCCTCGCGCTAAGGAAAAGGCCCAGAGCCTGTGAAGCAAGGCGAGTGCCTGTGAAGCCCTCGCGCTAAGGAAAAGGCCCAGAGCCTGTGAAGCAAGGCGAGTGCCGGTGAAGCCCTCGCGCTAAGGAAAAGGCCCAGAGCCTGTGAAGCAAGGCGAGTGCCTGTGAAGCCCTCGCGCTAAGGAAAAGGCCCAGAGCCTGTGAAGCAAGGCGAGTGCCTGTGAAGCCCTCGCGCTAAGGGAAAGGCCCAGAGCCTGTGAAGCAAGGCGAGTGCCTGTGAAGCCCTCGCGCTAAGGAAAAGGTCCAGAGCCTGTGAAGCCCTCGCGTTCTGGAGAAGGCCCAGAGCCTGTGAAGAAGGCCAACGCCTGTGAAGTTTTTCATCAACAACAATCTCACATCCTGAGGACCCAACTAGAGAGCACCCAAGGCGTCGCGCCCTCCTGCAGGCCGCCTCGGGGCCAGTGTGGGGCAAAGGTAAACCAGCCCACCGTCAGGCATGCGCGCAATTTGACTACTACTCCCAAAATGCTCTCACGACCGTCAGGCCAAACACCTGAGTTCTATTCATGCAGGGTAAAAGACAGGAGAAGTACATGGTCAGTCTGACAAATCCCCCAACGCATCCTCGGGGGCGCCTCCCGAGCTGTCGCTGGCATCACTGAATCCGCCCTCGTCGCCTGCGCCACCACTAGCGGCATCGGGGCCATCCACCACGCCGCCTTCGTCGGCAGCCAC
Source organism: Triticum monococcum (assembly GCA_034509565.1). Classification (NCBI taxonomy): domain Eukaryota; kingdom Viridiplantae; phylum Streptophyta; class Magnoliopsida; order Poales; family Poaceae; genus Triticum; species Triticum monococcum. The sequence goes on along the minus strand of CM067844.1, from coordinate 576,745,573 downwards.
GACCACGTCATCGTCATTCGAAGTGAAGGCTGGGACGAGAGCATCCACGTTGTTCTCCACCCAATCCGCCAGGTTGCCTCGGATGGCCTGGGGAACTGGGGCGATGGCGGTGTCAAAGTCAAAGTGGGGATCCATGTTCCGGAGATGGCTGAAGACGCGGGAAAAGGCGCGCCTGAGCAGGGCGCGGCTCCTCTCCTCCACCAACCTGTCGGCCCTGACCGACCGAGCCTCCAGCTGCGTTACCACGGCGGTGAAGAACTGCAGGTTTCCGGCATAGTTAATCGTGTGTGGCTCGCCACGGCTGCCTCCCAAATGTTGCCCAAGGCTGCGTTAGCCCTCACCCTGAGCGTGGTGAGTATGGGGCTGTGCACGTGCTCCAGGACCCGTCGCTGGCGTATTTCGTCGGCATTCTGGCGCTCAATGGCCTCGACCTCTTCCATCCGCTGGCGAAGACGGAGCACCTCGGCCTGGGAGGCAGCCAGCTCCTTTTCCGCTGCCTTGAGGGCGGCCCGGGAGGCGTCGACCAGCCGTGTCACCTCATCGCGTTGGGCCCTCAGGGCTGCGGTTCTGCCCTCGGCTTCGACCCGGATCATCCCCAGCTTCCCCTCGAACTCTCGCTCGAGGCCTTGGCGCGCCGTCGCCACCCGACGACAAACCTCCTCCAGGACACGCACTTCCCGCGCAGCGACATCGTCTTCCGCCTGCGTCACTAGGCGCTCCCTCATCTCCAGCCGCTTGTACTCGGGAGTGCATTCATCGGCTTCCAGCATCAATGCTTCTTCGCGCCTTTGGAGCTCAGCTAGGTCGCCGGAGGCCACCCGCATCGATGCAAGGGCCTGCTCACGCAGCTCCGCTTGCTCCTCCAGTGAGTGGCACCGGGCCAGGAGCTCGCGAGCCTGCTCCTCCGCTGCCGCTCGCCATTGGTCAGCTCTCCGGGCCTCCTCGGTGGCCTGAGATCGGGCCACTCGAGAGGCCTCCAGCGACGCCTTCGCCTCTTCGTCATCAAGATCCCGCTGACGGCGCGCGAGGGCGATGGCGGCCTCCAGCTCGCGCCTCCCTGCAGCCAGGCGCAGGCCCTCGGCCTCCAGGCGCGCGTCTTCGTCAGCGAGCTCCTCTCCAAGCAAGCCCACCGCATTGGCCGCTCTTCGAAGGAACCCTTGGCGGCGGGCGTGGCGCCCCCGGGCGCGCTCAAGCACATCTTCCACACCATCATCCGCCGCAAGCAAGCGCCGGGGGCCGCGAATCATTGTTCCTCCTCCGGGCAGGGGGCAGGGGGCTAGCGCCCTCGCGATGGCCAGGCGCGTCGCGCCGGAAGCCCGGCCTAGGGCCAGCCCGTCTCCAGATGAGGGGCGCAGGAGGCGCCTCAACCAGTCGCAGTCCCCGACCAGACAAGAAGCCCATGGCAGGCTGGCTATTCCCCGAGAGGGCCCACGAAGGAAAATCGTGGGGAATGACGGGCCACGGTGCACCTCGGGATGGTCCGCCCCTTCAGATGCCCTCACCGCCAGGGAAGAGCTGCTCGGAGCATTTGAAGACAATAGAGGGGACGAAGCTAAGGGAGGCGGCACCTCGGCGACTTCCGCGAGCTCAGTCGGGAGGGGCCTGCGGAACAAGGATCAGCGGAAGCAGCAAGGGGATCAGGAGCCAGAGAGAAGGAGGACTTACTCGTCAGTGGCGAAGTACTTCTTGCGCTTCAGCGCACGACAAGGGAAGTCATCACCTAGGGCCTCCCTCTTCCTCTGGAGGGCCTCAAAGTCCACACGGAAGCGGCCCAAGAGAAGAGCGCAAGGATCATCCTACCGCGAGGATGGAACATCAGAGCGGTCTGCGTCAGGGGCGTCTGCCTGGCGCCTGCCTTCCATTGCCTCACCAGAAGACGCGACTGGTGCCTCCAAGGCCTCAGCCCCGGGCGCCGGGAGCGGCTGCTTGCCACCTTCAGCCGCAGCGGCATGGGCCTCAGGAGCTGTCCCCTCGCGAGCGCCACCCGGCGCTGCCACCTAATCAGGGGCACCCTTGGCCTCAGGCGCCTCCTTCCTCCCTGCTCCGCCACTTGAGGAGGAGCCGCCTTGGCCGATTGGAAGGGCAGTAACCACCATCGGTTTCTCGTGAGGTCCTTGGAGGCCGGCCGGGCGCAGTCCCCATTCATCGAAGACAGGCATCTGCTTCACGAAGTCGGCCCTGCTCTGGCAGAGATACAACAAGGCCCCTCCCTGCCGGACGTGCCGGGGTTGAGGTCACCGGTTAAGGTCAAGAGCGTCGACTTCAGCACCGCTGGAGCCAGGTCCTCCTCCTAGAGGCTCATGTTATCCTCGCGCCCACGGAAGGCCCACACCCGGCAAGAGTGGCGCTGCAGGGGAGCGACGCGGCACAATAGAAACTCGTTCACCACTTTGGGCGCTGTCACGCCAAGCTTCCTCAAGAGCGTGAAGCGGCTCCAGACAAAGATGAGCTGGGGGCTCTTGAGCGTCTCCTGGCCCCAACACGAATTGGGGACAGCAGGCGAGGTCGGCTCCGATAGCAGGGGGCTGGGCTCCCCTCCGTCCACGTACAACCACCGCTCGCGGAACCCAACCGCGGGCTGGGGGAGTTTGAAGTCAATCCCAGAGGCCTCGGTCGCAGGCTTAGCAGCAAAGCTCACGCATGCCCAGCGTTGGGAAGGGTCGACAAGACGCAGTGAGAAGAAGTGGCGCAGCAACGCAACCGAAGGAGGGATACCCACCATGGCTTCGCAAACGAAGGCGAAGACCAAAAGAAGGGTGATGGACTCAGGACTTAGATGCATCAAGTGGATCTGATAATGGGAGAGCACGACATTGAAGAAATCGGAGAAGGGGGGAACCAGACCCGCCCACAAGGCGTCGGTGAAACATGGAACCTCGGTTGCTATCCTGTTGATGGAGAAGTGGGGCGCGGGCCAAGCCGTCGTCCTCCCGCACTCGTTGAAGACGGAGGCCAGGGCCAAGCTGTCCCTGCCCAGGCACTCTTGGTTGAGTACGGTCGACTGGCCGACGACGGGGGCCACCGATGGTGGCACACAAGACGGAGGCGTGGATTTCTCCCCTCTCTCCTTCCTCATCGGAGTAATGGCGATGGGAAGGAGGGGGAAGATTTGAGATTGGATTGGAGGCAGGAGCCGGCGTGCGAAGGAAGGAAGAGCAGGAGACGCTTGAGCAACAAGAAGGGGAGCGGCTGTGTGCAACCACAAGTCCGCCTGACAGGGCGCAGAATAAGGGGGCGTGGGGGGAACAGTGCCGCCCACGTCCCATCAACCGCCATGCGGCGCCCAAGGCCGCAGGCTGTTAGGGCCCGCGGCGCTTCGCCCTTGCCCTTTCGCCTCTCAGCACGGCCAAGCCCATGCGCGCCTTGGGCCCGGGGGCTACTGTCGGTGTTCTGGGAATGGGGGTCCCTAGACTTTCCTGCCTGCGGCCTGCGGCGTGGCTCAAAGGAGGCCCAGCATGGCCCATCTTCATCAGCACAGGACTCAAGACCCTCGCAAGGGGCCAAGCCTTGCAAGGCGGACGACACGACGCATCCTCAGGCGCAACCTCCTCAGGTTGGCTCGCGAGGAGGTGGAGGAATCAAGGCGGGGTATCTCGCGAGGTACCCATGACGCAAGCCATGACGATCGTGGGTGCCAGGCGGGCGCCAGCGCACGCAGCATCCTTCTTTCCTCTTTGGTGCAAAGGGGGCAAGTGCAACCGCGGAGTACCGAGGCATCAGGAAAAGGTTGCCATTTCGTTGCAACGAGACCAGGACCAAGCGGACTACGAGACGGAGGTCACCATGGAGCCCAGCACGGCGTCACCGCAGAGTCTTTCGTAGGCGAAGACCAACTTTAGTCAGGATAAGAGTACTTGCTGTCCCCCTTCAAATTAGCCTGCCATTGTTGGCTCCCTTCCCGCTCAATATTTGGGAAGAGGACCAGGGCCCCTATAAATATGGACGGCCACCCACATAGCAAAGGGTTCGGCATGTGGATCTGACTAGCAAGTAGAGAGAGTAAGTGAGAGAGAGAGAGAAGGTGACTGAACTACTCCCAGCAGTTCATCACCCCAGCCAAGAACAGACCCTCGCGAGGCTGTTCTTCCTTGTACTGTCCATCATCACCAGCCCCAGGAGGCAATCCATCCACCACACACTGGAGTAGGGTATTACACCACAACGGAGGCCCGAACCAGTATAAACCTTGTGTCCCTTGTGCAGTTCCTTTAGTAGTTTAGATCTTTGCGAGACGGGGAGGTAGGAGGCGAGATTTCTGCGTGCACCCCAGTGTTCAAACCTTAAGGGTCTGCGGGAACCCGTGAATCCGACAACCGCCCCCTCCGATGGGTTTTATGTAGATCTCGACGTTGATGAGTGACTTGCCACCCAGGTGGTGATCCTGGCCATGGAGGGCCCTATGTAGATAGACATGTTTCGAGAAGCCTTCTTTCTTTCTAGTGTCTGTACTCAGACTGTTTGCTTCCGCATGTGCTTGTATGACTTGAGTGTCGGGTCATGTGACCCCTATCTGTATGAAAATGTTATGTATGGCTCTCTGGAGCCTTTTAATAAAGTACTTGAGTCGTAGAGTTTTGTTGTGATGCCTTGTTGTATTTGCACATATCGAGCATATTGTGTGTATGATTGAAATGCTTGGTATGTGTGGGATCCGACAATCTAGTTGTCTATCTTTGGCAGCCTTTCTTATGGGGAAATGTAGTCTAGTGCTCCTCGAGCCATAGTAGTCCGCTACAGCCGGGATCACCGGAGTCCTGCTAGCCCAGCACTACTGCTTAGGACACTTGACTGGCCGGCATGTGTTTCACTTTGTTCCTATGTCTGTCCCTTCGGGGAAATGTCACGCGGTGACTTCCGGAGTCCTGCCTAGCCTGCTACAGCCCAGGTTCCTCGGAGTCCTGTTAGCCCAGTGCTACAGCCTGGATTCACTCGCTGATGACCGACATGCTCGATGTGATTCATGTATGCCTGTCTCCATAGGTCTGTGCTGCTTTGGGTTCATGACTAGCCATGTTGGCCCGGGTTCTCTGTCATATGGATGCTAGCGACACTATCATATACGTGAGCCAAAAGGCGCAAACGGTCCCGGGCCATGGTAAGGCGACACCCGTGGGGATACCGTGCGTGAGGCCGCAATGTGATATGAGATGTTACCGGCTAGATCGATGTGACTTGGAATCGGGGTCCTGACAACGTTGGCATCAGAGCCGGACTGCCTGTAGGTTCGTTGAGCCAAACTGGTCGATGTCGAGTCTAGAAATGCTTTAGTTATATGTAGGGGAATTGATTGTGGGAGGGAACATAAGGCTCTTTTACTCCTTTACCTTATGCCCTCTGATTTGAGTCATTCTCTTCTCATTCTACGTGGGTTAAGGACTAGGCTCTCTTCTTCTATCAGGTTCACGTGTTACTAATCCGTAGTAGCTTATAGGATTGTTGTTACCAGCCTCAGTACAGTTTCTACTACTTTTAGTATGTTGCCAGTTGAATCAGAACCTTGATATGATGTTGTTGAGTGGCATTGCAAACTGTTGTGGATGTCTCAAATCTTTTTCTGAGCTTTTATAGCCGTTATGCTGTCCGATTTCCCCTAGAAAATTCTAATGCCTTTGCTTTATTCTGTGCTTTCAGATGGCCACCCGTTCGTAGAACCAAGTGGTTCGTCTGACCCGGTGCCTCGATGTGCCCGGCCACTCGGCCATGTTGGTTCGAGTGATGGTCGAGTCAGGCTATCGGTGGTATCCGGAATATACCGTCGAGGAGTAGTTCAGAGACTTCAACCAGAGCCAGTACCTCTGTACCGTCAGGATATATCCCTCTTATCCTGGAGCCACTGAGCCCCTTCATTGTTCCTATGGACTTGGGGTCACTATTGAGATGTGTGTGTGTGCAGGATGCAGCCTATTCAATGATGACTATCATTTGAGCCAGGACTGCCTTGCTACAGAACACCGATTTCCGTTACATGCCAGCCTCACTTCCTAGAGCACAGGGGTACTATCAGGCTTTGTACTATGACTCTACACATGAGGAGTCACTACTCCGCACCACTGCCGAGATGCTCGAGGATAAGGACCGCGAAAATTGGGCCTTGTGTATGGAGCTTTTCCACACTCGTTCTGATCATTGGGCCACTTTGACTCGGTTTGCACCTGCGGTGCAGGCAGGATACATGGACATGAGGGACTTGTACCCTGTACGGTCTGGATTGCCAGATTGTATGGAGTGGCGCGATGTAGGAGGCATCACCCCTCCTCGTGGTCCCCGTCTGCCACCACCTGTGGGACCAAGGCCACATCTGAGCCCCTATGGTCCGCAGGCTCCGCAGGACCGTCTGTTCCCAGATGATCATGTTCCACTTCCAGGCTTTGGTGGTGACTTTTATGAGGATTACTACGAAGCCGTCTGAGCTAGTAGTAGTTTCACTAGTACTGTAATAGTTGTATTCTCCATAGTCGTGCATGACCCGTGGGATACGACTTGGTATGTATCACGCTCCGGAGGTGTAGAAAAATAATGTATAGGAGCTTGGAATGCCTCCGATGAGATGTAATGTCTTTCACCATAGTTGTACTCTAGCCTGGGCTGGTACTAAACTATGTACGGTGTGTATGACCAATGGTATATATATGGCAGTTTCTATATTACCATGTCGTGCAATGAACATCTTAGCATTCCATATTATCCATTACATTCTGCACTTCCTTGCTAAGTTTGTGCCATCCTTATCTAAACCGTTGTCTTGTTTTCTCCTAGAATGGTCAATGCCCGCAGCAACCCTGCTGCCCCGGAGCAGGGGGAAGCCAGTGCAGCTAGGGGTGAAAATCTGCCTCACCCACCTTCTCTGGCCGAAGTGATGTTGGAGGCGGAAAGAAACAAGCGTGAGACTAACCACTTGCTGGAGCGGATTGAGCAGAACACTGCACGCCATTAGCTAAATGACTTGGTGTCAATCAATTTCATCAAGTTGTACCCACCAAAGTTCAATCATTCCGTCGAGCCCCTCGACGCGGATGAATGGCTCCGCAGCATCACACACAAGCTACGTTCTGCCAACGTAGCCGAAGCTGATAAGGTTACCTATGTTGCCTATCACCTCGAAGGCCCTGCTAGCCTTTGGTTGGAAAACTTTGAGGCTATGCGCCCGGTCAGCCAAATCACTACTTGGACTGAATTCAGTGAGGCTTTCCGTGAGCATCACATCCCGGAAGGTCTCATAGATCGCAAGAGGGAAGAGTTCTGCAATTTCACCCAAGGAAGACTGACTATGGATGCATATAGTCGTGAATTTGGGAATCTGGCATGATATGCTCCTGAAGAGGTATCCACCGATGCTAAGAAGCAGGCAAGGTTCCGCAAGGGACTTAGCCCTGAGCTTCGCCGCGATCTTCGTTTGCACGAGTGCACCTCCTTTCAGAAGTTGGTCAATAAAGCCATCAGTGCTAAGACATGCCAGTCTGACTATGACGCTTCACGCAAGCACTCTCGTGATTTTGGCTCTTCATCCGGCTCTGGATCTCAGAAGCGCCGGGTGTGGATTCCAAGCACGGCACTGCCACCCAGGTTCATCCCGAGGCCATCCTTTGAGGCGCCTCGCCCCAACCAGCAGTTTGCACCGTCCAAGCCCTATGGTGGCCCCGCTGCTAATGCTGCTCCACACCCCAATGTTGTGACATGTTTCAAGTGTGGAGAGCTGGGTCACTATAGTCGAGAGTGTCCCCAAAACAACAACCCCAATCAATCTGGGAAGTCCGTTGGCCGTGGTAAGCCAGCGGAAAAGACATTCTACGCCAAGCCGGTCACCACTGCACGTGGCCATGTCAACTATGTCTCAGCCGAGGAGGCTCATGAGGATCCTAACATCGTCCTTGGTATGCTCCTTGTTAATTGCCATCCAGCATATGTTCTTTTCGATACTGGAGCATCTCATTCATTCATATCTGAGAACTATGCTCGATTGCATAACACGAAATTCTGTGACATGCCTACTTCCATGGTAATTCAAATTCCGGGTTCCAAATGGCAAACTTCTAGAGTAAGCCATGGGAACAAAATTCTTGTCGATAGACTTGTCTTCCTTGCATCTTTAATAGCTCTCAAGTCCTCGGACATAAACATCATCTTGGGTATGGACTGGATGTCAGCTCATTATGCTAAGATTGATTGTGCCACTAGAACCGTTCAACTTACTCATCCATCGGGCAAGACAGTCAATGTCTTAACTCGAGTGGCCAAGCGCCAGCGTTACTCCCTAAATGCCAACCCCCTTCCAGACCTTGAAGATATTCCGGTAGTCCAAGACTTTTCGGATGTCTTTGCAGAAGAACTGCCAGGTGTTCCACCTGACAGGGATGTCGAGTTTGTGATAGACCTTGTTCCAGGAACCGTTCCAATTTCTAGAAGACCCTATAAGATGGCACCCTTAGAACTAGCCGAGCTTAAGAACCAACTCGACGAGTCCTTGAAAAAGGGTTTCATCCATCCTAGTTCCTCTCCTTGGGCTTGCCCCGTCCTCTTCATCAAGAAGAAGGATGGAACGGATCGGATGGTTGTAGACTACCGACCTGTCAACTTGGTCACTATCAAGAACAAGTATCCGCTTCCCAGGATCAATGATTTGTATGATCAGCTCGCTGGATCCTCAGTCTTTTCCAAGATGGATTTGAGGCTGGGCTACCATCAAATCAAAATCAGAAATGGGGACATTCCCAAAACGGCCTTTGTTACTCGTAATGGCCAATACGAGTACATCGTCATGTCCTTCAGTTTAACCAATGCCCCAACCACCTTCTCCCGGTTAATGAACTCGGTCTTCATGGAGTATTTGGATAAGTTCGTCGTAGTATACCTCGATGATATACTCATCTACTCCAAGAATGAAGAGGAACATGCCGAACATCTAAGGCTGGTATTGACGAAACTTTGAGAGCATCGCCTTTATGCCAAATTCTCCAAGTGTGAATTTTGGTTGCCAGAAGTGACCTATCTAGGCCATGTAATCTCTGGTAAGGGTATTGCTATCAATCCTGAGCGAGTTCAAGCCATCCTTGATTGGACCCCACCTTAGACGGTCTAGCAAGTTCGGAGCTTCCTTGGCTTAGCGAGCTATTGCCGCCGCTTCGTCGAGAATTTCTCCAAGGTTGCTAAACCTCTAACTGAACTCCTCAAGAAAGATAAAAAGTTCTAGTGGACCCCACAGTGCAAGTTCAGCTTTCAGGAACTGAAAAGACACCTGACATCTGCTCCCATACTGGTACCACCAGATTTCTCCAAGGACTTTATTATCTATTGAGATGCCTCGCGACAAGGACTAGGTTGCATACTCATGCAAGATCGTCAGGTAATTGCCTATGCTTCACGGCAATTACACGCACATGAGGAAAATTATCCCACACATGATCTAGAGCTTGCAGCTGTAGTCCATGCACTTAAAACTTGGCGACATTACCTTCTTGGTAATTGTTGCGAGATCTTCACCGATCACCAAAGTTTGAAATATATCTTCACCCAACCGGATTTGAATCTCAGGCAAAGACGTTGGGTCAAGTTGATCTTGGATTACGACTTAGGAATAACTTACACCCCGGGCAAAGCCAATGTCATGGCTGATGCGCTAAGTCGTAAATCTTATTGTAACAATCTGATGTTACAACAAAGTCAACCACTTCTCCACGAGGAATTTCGTAAGCTTAACCTTCACATAGTTCCTTGAGGATTCCTATCCACCCTGGTGGCGAAGCCTAACCTTATGGATCAGATCATAACTGCCCAGCGGTATGATAAGGGCATATCTCGGATCAAGGGAAACATCGCTAGCGGAGTTGCTAAATGTTTTTCCATGGATGAGCGAGGTGTTGTCTTCTTCGAGAACCGCTTGGTGGTTCCCAAGAAACAACATCTACGTCGGCTGATCCTTAAGGAAGCTCATGAATCCCCTCTCACCATTCATCCCGGTAGTACTAAGATGTATCAAGACCTACGCCAGAGATTTTGGTGGACTAGGATGAAGAGAGAAATTGCTCAATACATTGCTAGTTGCGACGTCTGTCGTCGTGTTAAAGCAGAGCATCAATGGCTAGCTGGCACCCTTCAACCTTTGGCTATTCCTAAATGGAAATGGGATAAGATCAGTATGGATTTCATTACTGGGTTTCCCAGGACCAAGAGAGGGAATAACGCCATCTTCGTCGTAATCGATCATCTTTCCAAGGTGGCCCACTTTCTACCTGTTCGTGAGAGTATCACCACTAGCCAGCTAGCTGATTTATACATCTCCCGAATAGTGTCTCTTCATGGTGTCCCATTAGAAATTAACTCAGACTGTGGGAGTCTCTTCACCTCTCGATTTTGGGAAAGTTTCCAAAATGCTATGGGAACTCGTCTCTCTTTTAGCACCACCTTCCACCCTCAATCAAGTGGTCAAGTAGAGCGAGTCAATCAAATTCTGGAAGATATGCTCCGAGCTTCTGTCATCTCATTCGGAATGGGTTGGGAGAAATGCCTTCCATTCGCGGAGTTTTCTTATAACAATAGTTATCAAGCTAGCTTGGGCAAAGCTCCTTTCTAAGTTCTCTATGGACGAAAATGTCGAACGCCTCTTAACTGGTCAGAAACCAGGGAAAGACAACTCTTTGGCCCAGATATGATTCAGGAAGTAGAAGAGCAGGTTCGCGTTATTTGTGAGAAATTGAAAACAGCCCAATCTCGTCAAAAGAGCCAATATGATCATAAACATAAGCTCATGTCTTACGAAGTCGGTGAGAAGGCTTACCTTGGGGTTACTCCGTTAAAGGGAACCCATCGCTTCGGTATCAAAGGCAAATTGGCTCCTTGTTACATTGGACCCTTTCGCATTCTTGCCAAATGAGGAGAAGTTGCCTACCAATTGGAACTACCTCCACATCTTTCCAGAGTTTACGATGTCTTCCATGTTTCTCAACTCAGGCGTTGCTTCGCGGATCCTATCCGTGGAGTGGACCACGAAACGCTTGATCTACAAGATAACCTCTCATATCAGGAATATCCCGTTCGTATCCTTGATCAAGCCGAGCGTACCACTCGACGCCATAATATCAAGTTTCTCAAGGTTCAATGGTCACACCATTTCGAAAAGGAAGCCACTTGGGAAAGGGAGGATCGTCTTCGACTCGAGTACCCCACCTTCTTCCCAACAGATCCTAAATCTCGGGACGAGATTCTTTTTGAGTGGGGGTGAGTTGTCACACCCTAGCTAGTTCATGCATTGGAGTGTTGCATCATGTCTTCTTTTACAGAAACTTGAAATGGGGATGACAGAACCCCCAGCACCCCCTGGAAACAACTAGGGTTTCCTAAAATTATTTTCAATGAAGCCAAAATGCCCTTCACAAAATGTTCATCATTTCTGGATTGGGCTAAAACCCTTGGCAAAAATGGTGCACTCTTTTCTAGGACATTCTGGATTCTTTGAATTAAATCATAAGTATTTGAATTTGGGCATTTAAATGCTATAAAATATTTTAAATGCTCAAATAATTCTGGAAATAAGTGTAGGCTGTTGGAAATAATCTAAACAGAGCCTATGATTATTTTCAGGATTTTTGTAAGTGCCTAGCTATTTTTAATAAAGCCCAACAGTTACAGAAAAATAGAAAAAGGAAACAAATCAGAAAAGAGAGTGGGAGAAACTTACCTGCCAGCCCACTGGCCGGCCCAGCACTATGCTGGCCCGTGCCAGCCAGCTGCTTCTCCCTCGCCGGGCAGGAACAGAGGTGACGCCAGCGAGCACGAGCTCGCCACGGCGTCAACTGCATGTCGCCCGCGCCCCTGGACACCTGGGCAAGCTCCACGTCGCCGCCCCGACCCCCTGGACACCTCATTCCTCCCCCATGCTCTCTCCCTCGCTCCCCCGAAGCCATGGCCGACGCAGCCGCCGCCGTCTTGCCGCCGTAGCCGTAGCCACCGTCGTCCCCGTGCCACCCCACCCTTTCCACGAGCTCCGCCGCATCTCCCTCGACATCCTCGATGAGCCACGAGGCCTCGGACGCGCTGCAACGCCGCTACCGCTGTCGTTCCCCTCGTTGGCCACCGGAGATCGTCGCCGACGATTCGCCGCCTCCCAAGCTTCCCTGAGCCCGCTTCGACGCCCGCTGCACTCGCCGTGAGCTCCTCTCTCTTCTCCCCCTAGCCACGTCGCTCGAGCTGCCCTCTAACCCCGTTGGCCATCACGGCCGAGAGCTCGGCTCCGCCGGCCATGTCGCCACCATGGCCACAGATGCGTAAGTTTGAATCCGAGCGCGTCACCGCACTCACCACGTCCCCAGGAGCCCAACGCACCACTCCACGCGCCTCGCCGTGCCCCGTAGATTCGGGTTCATCCTCACCCGAGCTCCAGCGACCACCATGGTCGTCTCCCCGAGCTCCACCCGAGTTCCCGGCCTCCCCGAGCTCCACTTCCACCACCAAACGACGCGGCTCGCTCCCCGTGTCACATAGCTGCTCTCCGCCGTTGATTTGGTCGTCGGAGACGCAAACCCGAGCCCCTCCACCGCGTCTGTCGTCGCCGGCGTCAAGCCGCCGGCGAGTTGACCACATTTGACCTGTGTGGGCCCAGGTTGACTCCCCCCTGAGCCTATGACAGGTGGGGCCGGCCTGTTAATTAGGTTAGGATTAGTGCTAACTAATTTTAGTTAGTTTAAGTCACTGACATGCGGGCCCAGGCCCCACTAACAGTTAGTTAGTATTAACTAAACTCTGTTAGTTAGCTGAGACACTGACAGATGGGGCCCACCAGTCAGGTTTGACCTAGGCTAGCGCCTTTGACTCACTGACGTCACAGTGATGCAGTGCTGACGCAATTATTCATTTTCTAGATTTATTCTTATATAGGAAATTCCAGAAAATAGCCTAAACTTCTAAAAATCATAGAAAATCAACCATAGCTCCAAATCAAACAAATTATATATGAAAAATGATCAGAAAAATTCAATCTATCCATTTGTAATGGTTTCATGCATGAAAAAACACTTTAACCTTGCTGTTTAGGTGAAACAAGCTAATACACTTATTATGCATAAGAGCTTAAGCTTTCATTTGAATCTTAGATTCTAATGGACCCATTTCAACTTGTTTCACATTGCATTAGGCAGGACACATCATTTTGCCATGTCATAGCATGCATCATATTGTTGCATATTGCCATGTGTTGATTATACTCTGTGGTGTCTTTCATGGTAGGTTCTGCCTCCGAGGATATCTCCGAGTATCCAACTGAAGGGCAGTACCCTACTACCACTCCATCAGGCAAGCAGCCCCATTGATCATATCAATACAATCCCATGTTCTCGCCTCTGCTCTCATTTAGACAACAATGTTTCAAACTGTTGTGTGCTACGGTAGTTGAACCCTTATCCTCTGCATGACCTGTCATTGCCACAGTAACTAGATGAAAGCCACTAGCATGTGTAGGAGTTGATTGAGCCATGTATGCGTTTCCTACCTTGCTATGCCTGCTATGCTTAGAGTTGTGTCAGGTCTGGTTCATCTGGGGGATGGGCTAGAGTGAAATGATTATGTCGGTAATGTGAGGAATGTGTTGAACATGATTTGGTAAAGGTATCGATGAGAGGCCATGTAGGAGTACATGGTGGCTTGTTTCATTGAGGTCGTCCCTAAGAACTGAGATCTGTATGTGTGATTTTAAGAATCAGCTACTACCATGCATTGGGATCCTTAATTGAACCTCTCGGCTTCTTAATCACCCTAGTACTCTGTCCAGGAGTTGCAAATAGTTTCTGGTGTTTGTAGGTTATGTGTTGGTGGCCGTGCGTAGCGCTGACCCTAGGGGTGGGCTATGATGCGGTAGATACACCGTGGCACGGTGTATCGAGTCACCCGTTTGGTCTCTCGGGAACCCTGTTCACATTGTTCAGGGCCGTATGTGGAAACCTCGGCCGGACTCCCTGCGGATGGAACGTGGATAGGCGATAAACCTGGACTAGAGACTTGAGTGTTTAGGTAGGCCGTGGCCGACACCCTCATTGGGCTTCCGCTTGAAGGTTGCCGAGTACATGCCGTGTAAACGGCGGTAAGTGGTGAGAGCGTGTATGAAGAAGTACACCCCTGCATGGTTAACATCATCTATTCGAATAGCCGCGTCCGCGGTAAAGGACTACTTGGTTGCCTATACAGTTCATAGACAAGTTAATGGATACTACTAAAAGACTCAAGATAAGTGTGAGTACCGAGGATGGCCCTCTCGTAGGATGACGAGGGAGGATCCCTGGTGGAGTATTGTGTTGGTGATTAGCAGACTCATGTGCGAAAACTATTTTACCAGTGGTGTCTCGCAGGATAGCTTAGCCAAGAGTTAAAGCTGGCTTGCTGCAATAACTCCACCACCTTCTTGAGAATGAGCATGTATAGTAGGTTCTGTTGTAAGACTTGCTGAGTACCTTTGTACTCATGTTTGCTTAATTACTGTTTTCAGACGACAACACCACCCCTCGGATGGGTTTTATGTAGATCTCGACGTCGATGAGTGACTTGCCACCCAGGTGGTGATCCTGGCCATGGAGGGCCCTATGTAGATAGACAGGCTTCGAGAAGCCTTCTTTCTTTCTAGTGTCTATACTTAGACTATTTGCTTCCGCATGTGCTTGTATGCTTGTATGACTTGAGAGTCGGGTCATGTGACCCCTATCTGTATGAACATGTTATGTATGGCTCTCTGGAGCCTTTTAATAAAGTACTTGAGTTGTAGAGTTTTGTTGTGATGCCATGTTGTATTTGCACATATCGAGCATATTGTGTGTATGATTGAAATGCTTGGTATGTGTGGGATCCGACAATCTAGTTGTCTATCCTTGGCAACCTTTCTTATGGGGAAATGTAGTCTAGTGCTCCTTGAGCCATAGTAGTCCGCTACAGCTCGGTTCACCGGAGTCCTGCTAGCCCAGCACTACTGTTTAGTACACTTGACTGGCCGGCATGTGTTTCACTTCGTTCCTATGTCTGTCCCTTCGGGGAAATGTCACTCGGTGACTTCCGGAGTCCTGTCTAGCCTGCTACAACTCGGGTTCCCCGAAGTCCTGTTAGCCCAGTGCTACAGCCCGGATTCACTCGCTGATGACCGACATACTCGATGTGGTTTATGTATGCCTGTCTCCATAGGTCTATGCCGCTTTGGGTTCATGACTAGCCATGTCGGCCTGGGTTCTCTGTCATATGGATGCTAGCGACACTATCATATACGTGAGCCAAAAGGTGCAAAGCATCCCGGGCCATGGTAAGGCGACACCCGTGGGGATACCGTGCGTGAGGCCGCAATGTGATATGAGATGTTACCGGCTAGATCGATGTGACTTGGAATCAGGGTCCTGACACTTTACCCCTAAGGCGATTGCGGCTTTCAAGCCTACTATCAGGCCTTCGTGATCTGCTATGTTGTTGGAGACCTTTTCTCCGTGCTAGAAACAGAGTTGCACGGCGTAGTAGAGTTTGTCCTGAGTGGGGGATACGAGCACTGCGCCAGCTCCCGCGCCGTGCTGGGAGAATGCCCCGTCGAAGTACATGACCCAGCCGCCTGGTGCCTCACTTCCCGGGGAAAGTGATCGGTCCTCGCCTACCTCGAGACCCGATGCTTCTGCCCATTCTGCCATGAAATCCGCAAGTGCGGCTCCCTTGATAACTCTGGTCGTACTGAATTCTAGCTGAAATGCGTGTAGTTCGATGTTCCATTCAGTGACTCTTCCAACTGAGTTGGGGCTCCTGAGTACCCTTTCCAAGGGGTATGCTAAGACGACTTTGATGGGATGGCCTTGGAAATAGTGTCGCAGCTTGCGTGAGGCCACTAATAGCGCGAGGAGGAGTTTTTGAGGCATGGGGTACCGCGCCCTTGCATCCCGTAGCACCGTGCTGACGAAGTACACGGGATGCTCGACGAGGTTGAGGGTGCTGGCGCAGCTTGCATCCTCCAGAGGTCGAGGCATCTCCTGAGATGGTGGAGCCCCCAGTGCTTGGTCGCTTGAAGAGGCCTCTCCTGCCCCGGGTGCGTTCTCCCGCTGTGGCTGTTCCACTCCGGCTATGGTCGTGGTCCTCACGGGGCCCTCATGGCTTTGCTTTGCTGTAGCCTGGACGATGGCTGTGGCCTTGGTCCGGCGCTCCTCCCTGACCGCCACCAGGGCTGCGCTAGTGGAGTAGGGGGTGGCCACAAGGTAGAGCACCAGGGGCTCCCGCGGACGCGGAGCTACCATCACTGGTGGGCTGGTAAGGTACCTCTTGAGATCTTGGAATGCCTTGTCGGCCTCTTTAGTCCATTCGAAGGGGCCCTTCTTCTTGATCAACTTGAAGAAAGGAAGTGCTCATTCCCCCAGCTTGGAGATGAAGCGCCCTAGCGCGGTTACACGCCTGGTGAGCTTCTGCATCTCTCTGAGGGTCCTTGGCGGGCTCATGTCTTCGACTGCTTTGACCTTCTCTGGGTTGGCCTCGATGCCCCTGTGGGATACGAGAAAACCCAGGAGCTTTCCCGAGGGGACCCCAAACACGCACTTCTCCGGGTTGAGCTGTAGGTCCACTTCATTGAGGCTCGCAAAGGTTTCTTCCAGGTCTTGTATTAGGGTTTTTGCCTCCCGGGACTTCACCACATTGTCGTCGACGTAAGCTTCAGCGTTCCTCCTGAGCTGCCAACCTAAGGCGATGTGCATCAACCGCTGAAAGGTTGCGCCTGCGTTGCGCAACCCAAATGGCATGCACGCGTAGCAGTACACTGCACATGGGGTCAGGAAAGCCATTTTTTCCACGTCTTCTACCGTCATCTTGATCTGGTGATAGCTTGAGAAGGCATCTAGGAAGCACAATAGGTCACACTCTGCGGTAGAGTCAACTATCTGGTCAATGCGGGGGAGCGGAAATGGATCCTGTGGGCAGGCTTTGTTGAGGTTGGTGAAGTCGACACACATGCGTTCCTTTCCTCCCTTTTTCGGCACAATGACCGGATTAGCAAGCCAATCTGGGTAACGGACCTCGCGGATAACTCCTGCCGCTTCTAGCTTCCGGGTCTCCTGAACGATGAAAGCTTGTCTCTCAGTGGACTGTCACCTCGCCTTCTGCTTCATGGGGCGCACGTTGGGGCACACGTTAAGGTGATGCTCAACCCCCCGGGACCCCTGCTAACTGATCGGGTTCCCATGCGAACACATTCTTGTTCGCACGCAGGAACCTCACCAGGGCCTTCTCCTGCTCGGGCTCGAGGTTGGCTCCTATGGTGAAGGTAGCGTCAGTGGACCCGTCCTTGTTGACCGGTACCTGCTTGGTTTCCGCCTTGTCTTGGGTGAACAACTGCTTCTTTTTAGCCGGCGCAGCCCCCTTGGGCTCAAGGGCGTCGGTGCTGGTGGGCTGCGCCACCGCGGCCGCCCTGAAAGCAAGCTTGAGTGCCTGTAATGCATCCCTTGTGTCTCCTGACACGATAAGGACGCTGCTGCTCCCGGGCATCTTCATGAGGTTGTACGTCGGGTGAGTTGCTGCCATGAACTGGGCCAAGGCCGGATAGCCGAGGATGGAATTGTAGGGGAGGCCAATGGGGGCGATGTCGAAGTCGATCAGCTCTGTGCGGAAGTTGTCGTGGGTGCCGAAGGTCACCGGGAGGCGGATCTGTCCCAAGGAGGCGGTGGAACCAACTCCGACACCCGAGAAAGGCCTGCTAGGCAGAAGCCGGTCTAGCGGCATGTGGAGGAGGCTGAAGGCCTCCACCGAGAGCACGTTGAGGCCGGCACCGCCATCGATGAGGGTCCTGGTGACGGCCACCTGGCAGGTGGTGGGGGTGCACAGCCTCGGGAGCGCACCCGAATCGATGGGGTTGAAGGGGTGATCATCCGAGTCGAAGGTTAGATCGGCCTCGGGCGCCACCCAGCCCGGGGGGAGGGGGCTTCTCGACGCTTGGAGGCGGTGCTGATCTGGCAGGTGAACGGCTTGATGTGGCGGCTCGAGGGTGGTGCCTGTGAGACACCCAGGAGAGCTGCGACGACGGGCGGCACTGATGCGGCATAACGGGCGAGGAAGAGGTCGCGTAGCTCCTCCCAGGAGGTCCCAGAGGCCGTCGGCAGGTGGAGGAGCCATGCACGCAGGTCGCCGGCGAGGGCCATGGGGAACCAGTTGGCCATCACTCGGTCGTCGTCCCCGGCTTGGAGGACGGCCTCCTCACACGCCAGCAGGAAAATCAACGGATCCATCGTGCCATTGTAGCGCGGCGGTGTCTCAGGCTTGAATTTGTGCGGCCACTGCATGTGTCGCAAGGTGGGGGCCAAGGCTCGGAGCCCCCCGGCCCCAGTGCCGGCATCGGTTGCCGGAGCGGGCGACACGTTGTCCGCCATGAGGGCGAAACACAATGTTGGTGGAGAGTGGGTCGTCGAGAGGGAGAACTCCGGCGCACCCCTACCTGACGCGCCAAATGTCGGGTTTCGGGTTCTGGCAGACCCTTAAGGTTCGAACTCTGGGGTGCACACGGAGATCTTCCCCTTCCGACTCGCGCTTCTATGGCTTGCAAGGAATCTAGGCTGGAAAGAAGAACACGCAGAGGACATGAGGTTTATACTGGTTTGGGCCACCGATGTGGTGTAATACCCTACTCCAGTGTGTGGTGTGGTGGATTGCCGCAGGGGCCGACGATGAACAATACAGGGGGAAGAACGGCCTCGCGAGAGGTGTTCTTGAGCAGGTGTGGTATGTTCTACTTGGTCCGGATCCCCCTCCCTCTATGGTGGTTAGTCCTACTTATAGAGGCCCTGGTCCTCTTCCCAAAATGCGAGCAGGAAGGGCGCCAACAATTGGCCATTTTGAAGGGGAACATCTAGTACAAATTATCCTGACCAAAGGTGGTCTTCGGCTGCCAAAAGCACTGGTGATGACGCCATCTTGGGCTCCACGATGACCTCCGTCCTACCGCTCTGCTGGTCTTGGTCTCGTTGCACCGGAATGGTAACCTTTGCCCGATGCCTTGGATTGTGCTTGTTCCCTTTGCATCGAAGGGGAAACAAGGACACTGCACATGCCGGTGCCCGCCTGGCGCCCGCCTGATCTTGATTGTCATGGCTTGCGTCACGGGCTCCTCGCGAGGTGCCCCTGCCTTGATCTCTCCGCTTCCTCATGAGCCTGCCTGATGAGGCTGCTCCTGAGGAAGCTTCCTGTCGTCCGCCCGCAGGGCTTGGCCCCTCGCGAGGGTCTTGAGTTTGAGCTGATGAAGCTGGGCCGCACTGGGCCCCCACTCATGCCACGCCGCAGGCAGGCAAGTCTGGGGACCCCCGTTCCCAGAACGCTGACAGTACTCACCAGTTCAATCTTACCAATACCAGTTGCAATTAATGGTTATGTTCTGTACGGTTGATTTATTAAGCATGTTCTAGTAAACATGCCTAACACATTTTTGCTACTTTCCCTACCTTTTTATAGACATCTGGGGCATTCTCTGCTCTGGAAGCACTTGCCTTGTGATGTTTAACTGTGCCAATTGCATTTTTCACCAGTACCGGTTTCAATGTCTATTAAGCCTATTGCAATTCACTGTTGAATCCATTTTTAAATAGTTGTATTTCAATGGCCACAAGCTACAAAACATGACTGAGGATGTTGTTAAGCCCATTGCAATTTGAAGTAAATATGCCCTAGAGGCAATAATAAAGTTGTTATTTATATTTCCTTATATCATGATAAATGCTTATTATTGATGCTAGAATTGTATTAACCGGAAACTTAGTACATGTGTGAATACATATACAAACAGAGTGTCCCTAGTATGCCTCCACTAGACTAGCTCGTTAATCAAAGATGGTTAAGTTTCCTAGCCATAGGCATGTGTTGTCATTTGATGAATGGGATCACATCATTAGAGAATGATGTGATGGTTAAGACCCATTTTGTGACGCCCCGAGACCGATGCTCGCGAAGACTTCCATATGTTCCGGGTTTCACCGTGTGTTTCTTTTCTGCCTGCCCTTTTATTTTTGCATTGCATCATGTCATCATGTCATAAATATTTTGCAACTCAACTAAATAAATGGCATGGATCTTTGATCCACTTAAACCGAGGGAATTCACATGGTGATTCTCTTTATAACATATCCTCCCGATATTAGGGAGCTATATTAAATATTCCATTTGTTGTTGGAATTCACCGGAACAATCTTGCAAAATATCCCAATCCCTTTCTTATCTTAATTCTTGGTCTCCAACATGTCCATATATTTCTTCCATCATATTCCGCAGCTCCACAAAAAACCTCAACATTTTTGGACCTCCCTATCACCTACTTCCTATGCAAAACCATTTGAATTAAATTCAAATGATTTCGTTTCAAACTTCACCCACGTGATCATTTCCATTTTTCGTGGATCAGGCACATTTTTGTGACTCTGAGAAAATTTACTCCATGTCCAACATCCACTGCAATCCCTCTCGGTTTTTTCTTCCAAGTTTCTTTTCTTTTATTTAGTTAAAAGAAAAAAAGATTTGGAGGGAGAAGAGAGAGCCCAGCAGCCTGGCCGTTTTCCTTTCCTTTGGGCCGACCTCCAAGGCCTATCTAGCGCCGGCCCACTCCCTAACCTAACCCTAGCGAGCCTTACCCCGATCCCTCGCGCTCATCTCCCTCTCGATCCGCTCCCTCGCGCTGCCAGGAGAGGGGCACCGCGCTCGACCCCTTCTCTGCCCAATCCCCATCTTCGTCGATCTCTCCCGCTCGCCCGATCCATTGCCTCACCCTCTTCCTCGTCCCATGCGCCGCCTTCCCCCTTCTCCATCCATCCCCACTCCTCCTTTTCTCCACCTCGCGCCCCAGAGGAGCCCCTCTGCCTCGCCCTTTCTCCTCCACGCGCCGGCGACCATGCCCCTGCCGTCCCCGCGCCCTGCTGCCTCCTGGAGTGTCGTCGCCGTCTCCGTTCGTCTTCAACCGCGGGAGCACAATCCTCCTCCAACCTCGTCCCCTGGCTGCCTCTATCTGCATCGAGCAGCAGTAGCTCGTCGCTCAGCGCCATGGCACCCGCGCCCTCAAGCTCCTTCACCAACTTCGCCTTCCGCGCCACCATCGCCGTGGCCGCTCTGTGCTTCTCCACCGAATGACGTTGCCGCCGGCGTGCTCTGCCAGGATCCGGTGGTTCTCGGCTTCCCCTGTGACTGTGCCGTCCTGCCACGATCTCGGAGCTGCGGTGCCCTGCTCGCATCAAGCCGCTGCAGTCCCGCCGTGCTGCGCCCCTGCCTTGCCTCGCTACGTGGAGTCGCGAGCCAGCGCCAAGTCCAGCTTCGTCCGTTGACTGTTTCAACCTTCCGCGTGGGCCCTGCGTCGCCTCTGCCAGCCCTGTACTGCTGCTTGCATCCGCCAAGTACATGGATACGACAAGTTCCGCTCCGTACGTGTATGACTACACCGGGTGATATGACAAGCCCTGACAACATGTACATCTACTCCGTCAAGACCGGTCCGACAAGTAACCCAATGTCATGTGTACAACGACCGTCGCCGAAGACCCGGATAGCAAAACGTCAAGTACCTATGACCGAAGAACGCTATGTACCTCTCCGAAAAATGAACATGTACCACTATGTCCGAAGACCTCGAACCCGTCAAGTCCAACAACGATTGTGCACAACTACCGACGACGTGCTTGTTGCCAAGCACCCTCTCCGGATCGTCATGTTCGACTACCGATAAACATGTACCACTACCGTCGCCGAGATCGTGAGACCCTCTACCGTCATCATGTACCCCTACTTCCACTACCGAACGTCCCGAGAACGTCTACTTCCCCTGCACCGCATCGAAATTGAACCCCTCCGATAACGCACGCTTCAAAGGTATAACCATCAAGACGGCGCACGTGAACGAATGCTTGCGATGTTTGAGATGCACGTTTTTGCACCGTGTCCAAATTGTCACTCGTTTCCTTGTCGCCAACTCGTGGGACAGCCGGTAACTGGGATCACCCCACCATCTTTTGCATGCTCCCGCCACACTTTCTTTTGCACCAACGTCTCAATGAGTTGTTGGAACCGGAACGTTGCCGTGGCACCATTTCGTTATCGTTGCCGTGGCACCATTTAGTTATCGTTGCCGTGGCACCCCTTTTCCTTTCCACCACGATGACAAATGCTTCTTATTGCTCTTGTCAACTTTAATAAAAATTGCATAAACTTGTCCATGTCATCCGCATCATAATAACAACAATTAAAATGTTTAAATTTTTGTTTGCATTTAAATTACTAATGCATATGGGGATCTACCGGATTTGTTGTTTGTTATGTCCGGCCCATTTAAATTGCTTAGTTAGATAGTTTCTTTTATGCTTCACCCATGCCATGCTAACCAACATTTAATATTGTTGGGTACATAAACAAGAGCGAACTAAATAATTATTGTGGTGTCCGTCAATATGCAACTCGTTGCATATTGAGCTCCACTTAATTTGTAGTTTTGTTTGTGCACTTTGCCATGCTTCATTAAACCGGACATGCATCATACTTGATTGTGCATCATGCCATGCTTATGTGATGGTTGTTTACTATGTTGTTTGCTTCTTTCTGGTGCTGCCTCTTTGGGCTAGTTCCGATAACATCGTGTGTGAGGATCCGTTCGACTACGTCCTTTTGTCTTCTTCTTGGACTCGTTCTTCTTCCTTGCGGGATCTCAGGCAAGATGACCATACCCTCGAAATCACTTTTATCTTTGCTTGCTAGATGCTTGCTCTTTTGCTATGCCTATGCTGAGATACCTACCACTTGCTTATCATGCCTCCCATATTGTTAAGCCAAGCCTCTAACCCACCTTGTCCTAGCAAACCGTTGTTTGGCTATGTTACCGCTTTGCTTAGCCCCTCTTATAGCGTTGTTCATTGTAGGTGAAGATTGGAGTTGTTCCATGTTGGAACATGGATATTTGTTGGGATATCACAATATCTCTTATTTAATTAATGCATCTATATACTTGGTAAAGGGTGGAAGGCTCGGCCTTATGCCTGGTGTTTTGTTCCACTCTTGTCGCCCTAGTTTTCGTCATATTGGTGTTTTATTCCCGGATTTTGCGTTCCTTACACGGTTGGGTTATAATGAGAACCCCTTGATAGTTCGCCTTGAATAAAACTCCTCCGGCAAGGCCCAACATTGGTTTTACCATTTGCCACCTAGCCTTTTCTTTCCCTTGGGTCGGCCGGCTCAAGGGTCATCTTTATTTAACCCCCCCCCCCGGCTAGTGCTTCTCTAAGTGTTGGTCCAACTGAGCGATGTCTGGGGCTACCAGGGGCAACTCTGGGCTGGTCTACCCGACGTATTGCTCATCCGGTGTGCCCTGAGAACGAGATATGTGCAGCTCCTATCGGGATTTGTCGGCACATCTGGGTGGCTTTGCTGGTCTTGTTTTAACATTGTCGAGGATGTCTTGTAAC
Organism: Triticum monococcum; assembly: GCA_034509565.1. Lineage (NCBI taxonomy): Eukaryota > Viridiplantae > Streptophyta > Magnoliopsida > Poales > Poaceae > Triticum > Triticum monococcum. Next base: position 576,722,174 of record CM067844.1, on the reverse strand, counting down.
CGGGATGCCGAGTCTGATTGGATTGTCCTGGGAGAAGGAATATACTTCGTTGACCGTGAGAGCTTGTGATGGGCTAAGTTGGGACACCCCTGCAGGGATTTGAACTTTCGAAAGCCGTGCCCGCGGTTATGGGCAGATGGGAATTTGTTAATGTCCGCTTGTAGAAAACCTAAAACTTATCTTTTTTAAAATGCATCAACCGCGTGTGTTGCTGTGATGGTCTCTTTCCGGCGGAGTCCGGGAAGTGAACACGGTGTTGGAGTTATGCTTGACGTAAGTAGTCTTGGATCACTTCTTGATCATAGTTTCTCGACCGTGCCTTGCCTTGCCTTCTCTTCTCGCTCTCATTTGCGTATGTTAGCCACCATATATGCTAGTGCTTGCTGCAGCTCCACCTCATACCTTTTACCCTTCCTATAAGCTTAAATAGTCTTGATCGCGAGGGTGTGAGATTGCTGAGTCCCCGTGACTCACAGATACTTCCAAAACTAGTTTGCAGGTGCCGACGATACCGTGCAGGTGATGCACCTGAGCTCAAGGAGGAGCACGATGAAGATCTCGTTCTTTATATTGTTTCTGTTTCTAGTTGATCAGTAGTGGATCCTAGTTGGGACGATCAGGGATCTGTGTAGCAATTGGGGTAGCCTTCTTTTATTTTGGTTATGTAGTCGGACCTTGTTTGTATCTGGATGTTGTAATGTTGTATTCATGTTTTGAGTGAAGTGGCGATTGTAAGCCAACTATGTATCTCTTTCTCTTATGTATTACATGGGTTGTGTGAAGATTACCTCACTTGCGACATTGCTTACAATGCTGTTATGCCTCTAAGTCATGCTTCGACACGTGGGAGATATAGCCGCATCGTGGGCGTTACAAGTTGGTAATCAGAGCCTTCCCCGACTTTAGGAGCCCCCTGCTTGATCGAATCGCTGGCGTTGTTGAGTCTAGAAAAATGTTTTGAGTCATTTAGGATTATATATATCGGAGAGTAGGAATTCTTTTTACTCCTCAGTCCCTTCGTCGCTCTGGTGAGGCATCCTGACGTAGAGTTTTGACTCTCTCTCCTCAAATTTCACTAAAAAAATTTAGGATCACGCGGGTATCTTGGAATCGTTCCGATGGTTTTGTGACGAGAACATTGTTCTTGGTACCTCCTGACATTTAGGGGTTGTGGCAGTGTCCCGGGGAGTTGAGCTCTTAGGTGTTGTCGTCACAATTTTGTCGTTGCAGTTCTGGAATACTTGAGTTTCGCCGACATCGAAAATCTCTTTTATGCAGTTGTTGGTGAGATAACCTCGACGCCACCCAGTACTGGGGCGGGAGTTCGGGAGTATTGCCATAACTTGTATAACGGATGCTTTTCGAAGGTTGAGGTAAATGATTTCCGAAGGTTTCTTGGTTATGTGTTGAAGGATGGATACAACTGGATGTAGGTTTTGTTAGTTTTGGGTGAGATATTATGCTTCCCCTGTATCCCCAACACCTGATTGCATAACCGGGAAAGTTTCGTGAGTTTATAAGTGGGAATTCAAGTAGCTCTTAGGATATCTTTCCGACAGATGTATGATATGAAATTGGGGTTCGACGTCTAGTGGTCCGCCTATCCACGGTTGGTTTTACAGTGGTCTCGTTGTGTCTTAAAGAGTCCTTGGCTATGTTGACTCAGGGATGCTTCGTATGTCGTGTGCACTGCCTTATACATGATGGTGCTATACGATCGAGCCCGTGTGGGCCCCACCATGAAAACTTCGGACGAAATCTCTATCATATGTTTGTTTTGGCTTTTTCTGCAAGCCAATCCTTTGTTTTTGTTTTCAATTGTGGTATTCGAGTTGCTTCGAAGTCAAATGTTGATTCCATCCCTTGTCTAAGCGGTATTCTCATATTTCTATGTGAATGCTAATCATTTTCAATCATCGAGATGGTCATGCCAATCCTTTTCAACAGGCGCGCTTCTCGTCAAGTCGATCCGATCATTTCAACATTTGCAAGATCCAGTCTCAGTTTTCGTCAACGGTGTTTGTTTCATCCGTCTCCAAGTTGCCTTTGTTTTCCTGCCCTCCCACCCTTGTTTCTTCAAGGACTCGGATCTCTTAATCAAGTATCATCTTATTGATGAGAAGTCTCTCCATTCTTTTCCGTCAATGTTCTTATCCGGTGATTCTCATGAAGATTCTAACGAGCTTCAAGTTCATCATTCTTCATTATTTTTCTTCTCCGGTGGACTCAATTCAAGATTTGGTGTTGATCATATTCTTTTCTTTGTTCCAAATGCTTTCCCACGCCGTTGAACCTCATAATCATTCACTTCTCGCTATTCATTTGTTCTGGAGTGCTGAAGATATCTCAGAAGGCTCGTCCTGTCATTCAAGATCCATTCAAGCTCTTTTCGAGGATGTTATCTCATTCAAGCCATTTAATTCAACTGGTGTAATCTCTCTTCAAGATCCTTCAACGGTGTATCTTTTGAGTGGGCCCTAAGCCACAGGTCTTTTCCTAGGATCTTACGTGACTCTTCTGTTTTCCAGAGCTATCCTCAAATTCTTTCAAAATTTGACATAAGAATGAGTTATCATCAGTCAAATGCCTTTCTCCAAAAATATTTCTAATTCTTTTCGTTGTTGGCCCAACCTTTCTATTCGTCATCCCGGAGTATCTCAACAATTCATGGTGGTGTTTCTCATCGTTATTCTCAACATTTGAAGACCGAAGAAGAGTTTTCCTCAAAATCTTATCCATTCTCTCAGAGATGCGTAGTTCAAGCATGATACCATCCTCTCATAATTGTTTTCGATTGTGAGAATTCTTTTCACCTATCCGGTGCAATTCAGAAGTCTTTTTAGTTTGATTCTCCGGAGCCCATCATTTCAGAAGATTTATTCATTCTCAGCCTTCAGCTCTCATTCTCTAAATCTTACCGGTGAATCGTTCAAATATCCCCTAATCAGTTCATGATCTCTCCGTTCTCATGTATCTAAAATCCCCTCAAGTATCTTCATTTGTTTCCCAAATTCTTCCCGGTGAATTATGCCTTTGCTATTTTCATTTTCAATTCTTACGGTGGTTTGCTCAAGATTCTCTTCCATGGTTATCATATCAATTTATTCGTTGTTTCAACCCTTACGGTGGTTCGTTAAAGACCTTCCCAAGTTTGACACTATACCTATCTTAACCCTTTCTACGAGAATAAGCTGTATTCAATCCATTGCTTGTCATCAATTTAATTGGTGAAGGATATGCATAACATAATTCTTATTCTTGTTTCATCGAGTGAATTCAATTCTTTATTCTGGAGGCTCTTCAAATTCCCGGTTTCATTTGTTTCATCTTCTCTTTTTCCCGGAGTTCCAACCTCTTTCAATTATATTACCACGGAGATTCATCTAAATCGTTACAAGGATTCACCTTGTGTTTTTCAACTTCTCTTTCCTTTCGTTTGATCATTCTTTTGTTTACCAGAGTTCTTCATGAAGGTTCTACATGATGGTTCATCAAGGATTTAATTCCTTCTATAAGTTTTCATCGAGATTCTTTTAAGGAGCTCAATCATTCTTCTTCTTGCAATCCGGAGTGCAATTCTTTCTTCCGTATCATTGGAGGTGGTATTATGTCATTCTTGATAATTTGAGTTCATGTTTTATGAATCACATGTTGTTAAGAATGAGGTATTTTAAATCCATCAATCTCTTCTTTGGAGTTATCTTGGGTTATATTTCACCTAAAGCCTTCCCTAAGGATTGTTGCTATCTATGGTGCTCATAAATGACCCAAGTTCTTCATTTATCCTCCCGGTGAAATAGTTCCTCGTCTCCTTGTTCCTATCAGTCCAATCTTTTTCCGTGAGTGGCAAGCTATCACCTCATAATTTTGAGATGTCTTCTATAAGTCCATATCAAGCTTATCCTTTTCGTTGTTGTTAATTCAACAACTCCATTCTAGCATTTGTTGTAAGCGTGCTCTTTAAAGACCTTGTTTTTACCTCCGTTCATGCCATTCCATTCTTTCTTTTCTTCCAGAGGCATTGTGATGTTGCTCTTTTCTCTCGTCATCTCGAATGGGGAGGATCGTGTTCTTTTCATGCTTATCCATTTAACCGGAGTGTTGTGCCCTTTGCTCAAGTTCTTTTCATCTTATCAAGTTTCATATCCCTTTTCAACCGGAGTGCTGCCCGAATTTGTTCTTCCTTGTTCCTCTTTTCTAACGGAGTGTTTTCAACTTCGTTCGTCTCCGTTGTATTCTTTTCTCGAAATGGCTTAACCTTTTCAAGGTTCTTTGGTTTCACTCATTTTTCAAATAAGCAACTTAGTCGTACCTCTTCTCTTCCTCTTCCTTTTCCCTCCGGTGCCATCCTAGATCTCGGAACGAGATCCTCTCGTAGTGTTGGAGTGTTGTGACACCCCGAGACCGATTGAGGGAATCCTGGATTAGGGGGTAACCGGACAGCCGGATTATATCCTTTGGCCGGACTGTTGGACTATGAAGATACAAGATTGAAGACTTCGTCTCGTGTCCGGATGGGACTCTACTTGGCGTGGAAGGCAAGCTAGGCAATACGGATGTGTATATCTCCTCCTTTTGTAACCGACCTTGTGTAGCCCTAGTCCCCTCTGGTGTCTATATAAACCGGAGGGTTTTAGTCCATAGGACAACAAACAATCATACCATAGGCTAGCTTCTAGGGTTTAGCCTCTCCGATCTCATGGTAGATCAACTCTTGTAATACTCATATCATCAAGAATAAATCAAGCAGGACGTAGGGTTTTACCTCCATCAAGAGGGCCCGAACCTGGGTAAAACATCGTGTCCCCTGCCTCCTGTTACCATCCGCCTTAGACGCACAGTTCGGGACCCCCTACCCGAGATCCGCCGGTTTTGACACCGACATTGGTGCTTTCATTGAGAGTTCCTCTGTGGCGTCGCCGTAAGGAAGGATGCCTCGTCTCGTTGTTAAAAGCAACATCACCGCCAGGGGAGCTCTGGCTGTCGGCCAAACTCTCCGGCTAGGTAGTTTCGTCATGACTGCCTGTTCGGCCGCTGCACCGACGATGACTTCTCGGGTCATCAAAAACAGCCTCCACGTCGGCTCAGAAGTCGCCGAGCAGATGGATCCAATGGAGCTCTCTTCCCTAAATGAACTCTTGGATCGCATCGCCGCCTTGGGAGTCGCTACAAACTATGATCGGATAGGGCTTAAACCCGATCAAAGGAAGATTATCTCTCCACCGGTCACCCATCACGTTGCGGTGGTGGAGGAACAATGAAGTAACTCTTCCTCTATTTTGAGGACTAACTATGTCTGGATTCCTGAGCTCTCCGAGCCGGATACCCGCTTACGGGAGGACATTACCCAAGCCCTGAACCTAGAATCAGGCAGCGGGCCAAATTTATCGGGTAACACTCCGGAACCCGAACTTCCAAGATTGGAAACTCCTCGGCCCCTAGGTCTCAGATCGGGTAGGGATTCGGACTCAAATCCACCCACCCACCCAGACATAAACGATCTTTACCACATCAGACAAGAGCCCCACGAAACAGTACATCATTATTGGGCCAGATTCCTCCTTGTGTTGAACAAGGTTAAGGACTGTCGTGAGGAATATGCAATCTCACTTTTCTGCAATAATTGCACGGACAAGGGGATCCTTAACGCCTTAAGTCGCCGTGACAGATCACGCTTCGCTGACTTGGCGTCCATAGTGCGAAAGTACTGTGCGATGGAAAGTGCCTGGAAAACCGAAACGAAATTTTGGGATAATCCGGCTCCAAATATACACCCAGTCCGAAGTAAAAGGGTGCACTATCATAAGACACCCGAGCTAGTTGCCAAGAAACAAAAACCCTATACAGGGCATGGGAACCGTATTGGAGGGATGGCTTAATGACCCCTGCAAAATTCATAGTACGGTGGATACCATACCAATACACAACCTTAGAGCATGTTGGATACTCCGACAGGTGGCTAAAAGCGGTGAGGATCTTCTCATCCCAGATGCCACAGAGCACCATCCCACGGATAGCAATACGGTATTAACAGTCTTTGAGACCTTCGCATCAAATAATAGGCGCACTGGTCCTCAGCCCAATCATGGTGAAGACCCATTTTGTGACGCCCCGACACCGATGCTCGAGAAGACTTCCATATGTTCCGGGTTTCACCGTGTGTTTCTTTTCTGCCTGCCCTTTTATTTTGCATTGCATCATGTCATCATGTCATAAATATTTTGCAACTCAACTAAATAAATGGCATGGATCTTTGATCCATTTAAACCGAGGGAATTCACATGGTGATTCTCTTTATAACATATCCTCCCAATATTAGGGAGCTATATTAAATATTCCATTTGTTGGAATTCACCGGAACACTCTTGCAAAATATCCCAATGCCTTTGTTATCTTAATTCTTGGTCTCCAACATGGCCATATATTTCTTTTATCATATTCCGGAGCTCCACCAAAAACCTCAACATTTTTGGACCTCCCTACCACCTACTTCCTATGCAAAACCATTTGAATTAAATTCAAATGATTTCGTTTCAAACTTCACCCACGTGATCATTTCCATTTTTCGTGGATCAGGCTCATTTTTCTGACTCTGAGAAAATTTACTCCATGTCCAACCTCCACTGCAATCCCTCTCGGTTTTTTCTTGCAAGTTTCTTTTCTTTTATTTAGTTAAAAGAAAAAAAGATTTGGAGGGAGAAGAGAGAGCCCAGCAGCCTGGCCGTTTTCCTTTCCTTTGGGCCGACCTCCAAGGCCTATCCAGCGCCGGCCCACTCCCTAACCTAACCCTAGCGAGCCTTACCCCGATCCCTCGCGCTCATCTCCCTCTCGATCCGCTCCCTCGCGCTGCCAGGAGAGGGGCACCGTGCTCGACCCCTTCTCTGCCCAATCCCCATCTCCCTCGATCTCTCCCGCTCGCCCGATCCATCGCCTCGCCCTCTCCCTCGTCCCATGCGCCGCCTTCCCCCTTCTCCATCCATCCCCACTCCTCCTTTTCTCCACCTCGCGCCCCAGAGGAGCCCCTCTGCCTCGCCCTTTCTCCTCCACGCGCCGGCGACCATGCCCCTGCCGTCCCCGCGCCCTGCTGCCTCCTGGAGTGTCGTTGCCGTCTCCGTTTGTCTTCAACCGCGGGAGCGCAGTCCTCCTCCAACCTCATCCCCTGGCTGCCTCTGTCTGCATCGAGCAGCAGTAGCTCGTCGCTCAGCGCCATGGCACCCGCGCCCTCAAGCTCCTTCGCCAGCTTCACCTTCCGCGCCACCATCGCCGTGGCCGCTCCGTGCTTCTCCACCGAATGACGTCGCCACCGGCGTGCTCTGCCAGGATCCGGTGGTTCTCGGCTTCCCCTGCGGCTCTGCCGTCCCGCCACGGTCTCGGAGCCGCGGCGCCCTGCTCGCGTCAAGCCGCTGCAGTCCCGCCATGCTGCGCCCCTGCCTTGCCTCGCTACGTGGAGTCGCGAGCTAGCGCAAAGTCCAGCTTCGTGCGTTGACTGTTTCAACCTTCCGCGTGGGCCCTGCGTCGCCTCTGCCAGCCCTGTACTGCTGCTTGCATCCGCCAAGTACATGAATACGCCAAGTTCCGCTTCGTACTTGTACGACTACACAGGGTGATGCGACAAGCTCTGACAACGTGTACATCTACTCCGTCAAGACCGGTCCAACAAGTACCCCAACGTCATGTGTACAACGACCGTCGCCGAAGACCCGGATAGCAAAACATCAAGTACCTATGACCGACGCCATGTACCTCTCCGAAAAACGAACATGTACCACTACGTCCGAAGACCTCGAACCCGTCAAGTCCGACAACGATTGTGCACAACTACCGACGACGTGCTTGTTGCCAAGTACCCTCTCCGGATCGTCATGTTCGACTACCGATAAACATGTACCACTACCATCGCCGAGATCGCGAGAACCTCTACCGTTGTCATGTACCCCTACTTCCACTACCGAACATCCCGAGAACGTCTACTTCCCCTACACCGCATCGAACTTGAACCCCTCCAATAAAGCACGCTTCAAAGGAATAACCATCGAGACGACGCACGTGAACGAATGCTTACGATGTTTGAGATGCTCGTTTTTGCACCGTGTCCAAATTGTCACTCGTTTCCTTATCGCCAACTCGTGGGACACCCGGTAACCGGGATCACCCCACCATCTTTTGCACGCTCCCGCCACACTTTCTTTTGCACCGACGTCTCAATGAGTTGTTGGAACCGGAATGTTGCCGTGGCACCCCTTTTCCTTTCCACCACGATGGCAAATGCTTCTTATTGCTCTTGTCAACTTTAATAAAAATTGCATAAACTTGTCCATGTCATCCGCGTCATAATAACAACAATTAAAATGTTTAAATTGTTGTTTGCATTTAAATTACTAATGCATATGGGGATTTACCAGATTTGTTGTTTGTTATATCCGGCCCCATTTAAATTGCTTAGTTAGATAGTTTCTTTTATGCTTCACCCATGCCACGCTAACCAACATTTAATATTGTTGGGTACATAAACAAGAGCGAACTAAATAATTATTGTGGTGTCCGTCAATATGCAACTCGTTGCATATTGAGCTCCACTTAATTTGTAGTTTTGTATGTGCACTTTGCCATGCTTCATTAAACCGGACATGCATCATACTTGATTGTGCATTATGCCATGCTTATGTGATGGTTGTTTACTATGTTGTTTGCTTTTTTCCGGTGCTGCCTCTTCGGGCTAGTTCCGATAACGTCGTGTGTGAGGATCCGTTCGACTACGTCCTTTTGTATTCTTCTTGGACTCGTTCTTCTTCCTTGTGGGATCTCAGGCAAGATGACCATACCCTCGAAATCACTTTTATCTTTGCTTGCTAGATGCTCGCTCTTTTGCTATGCCTATGCTGCGATACCTACCACTTGCTTATCATGCCTCCCATATTGTTAAGCCAAGCCTCTAACCCACCTTGTCCTAGCAAACCGTTGTTGGCTATGTTACCGCTTTGCTCAGCCCCTCTTATAGCATTGTTAGTTGCAGGTGAAGATTGGAGTTGTTCCATGTAGGAACATGGATATTTGTTGGGATATCACAATATCTCTTATTTAATTAATGCATCTATATACTTGGTAAAGGGTGGAAGGCTCGGCCTTATGCCTGGTGTTTTGTTCCACTCTTGCCGCCCTAGTTTCGGTCATATCGGTGTTATGTTCCCGGATTTTGCGTTCCTTACACGGTTGGGTTATAATGGGAACCCCCTGACAGTTCGCCTTGAATAAAACTCCTCCGGCAAGGCCCAACATTGGTTTTACCATTTGCCACCTAGCCTTTTCTTTCCCTTGGGTCGGCCGGCTCAAGGGTCATCTTTATTTTAGCCCTCCCCGGGCCAGTGCTTCTCTAAGTGTTGGTCCAACTGAGCGATGTCCGGGGCTACCAGGGGCAACTCTGGGCTGGTCTACCCGACGTCTTGCTCATCCGGTGTGCCCTGAGAACGAGATATGTGCAGCTCCTATCGGGATTTGTCGGCACATCTGGGTGGCTTTGCTGGTCTTGTTTTACCATTGTCGAGGATTTCTTGTAACCGGCATGCCGAGTCTGATCGGATTGTCTTGGGGGAAGGAATATCCTTCGTTGACCGTGAGAGCTTGTGATGGGCTAAGTTGGGACACCCCTGCAGGGATTTGAACTTTCGAAAGCCGTGCCCGCGGTTATGGGCAGATGGGAATTTGTTAATGTCCGGTTGTAGAAAACCTGAAACTTATCTTATTTAAAATGCATCAACCGCGTGTGTTGCCGTGATGGTCTCTTTCCGGCGGAGTCCGGGAAGTGAACACGGTGTTGGAGTTATGCTTGACGTAAGTAGTCTTGGATCACTTCTTGATCATAGTTTCTCGACCGTGCCTTGCTGAGGGAGTCCTGGATTAGGGGGTGTTCGGGTAGCCGGACTATACCTTCAGCCGGACTCCAGGACTATGAAGATACAAGATTGAAGACTTCGTCCCGTGTCCGGAGGGGACTTTCCTTGGCATGGAAGGCAAGCTTGGCGATGCGGATATTCAAGATCTCCTACCATTGTAACCGACTTTGTGTAACCCTAACCCTATCCAGTGTCTATAAACCAGAGGGTTGTTGTCCGTAGAGAATCAACTCCATACACATCAATCGTACCATAGGCTAGCTTCTAGGGTTTAGCCTCCTTGATCTCGAGGTAGATCTACTCTTGTACTACCCATATCATCAATATTAATCAAGCAGGAGTAGGGTATTACCTCCATCGAGAGGGCCCGAACCTGGGTAAAACAAAGTGTCCCTTGTCTCCTGTTACCATCCGGCCTAGACGCACAGTTCGGGACCCCCTACCTGAGATCTGCCGGTTTTGACACCGACATTGGTGCTTTCATTGAGAGTTCCTTTGTGCGTCACAATCTGGAAGGATGCCTTCTCCCATCTTCAAAGACGACGCCGTTGCTAAGGGAGCCTTGGCTGTCGGCCAAACCCTCCGGCTAGGTGGTTTCCTCATGACCGCCTGTTCGGCTGTTGCACCGACGGTGACCTCTCGGGTCATCAAAAGCAACCTACACGTCAGCTCGGAGCTTGTCGAGCAGTTAGATCCAATGGAGCTCTCTTTCGTAAACGACCTCTTGGATCGCATCGCCGCCCTGGGGGTCGCTACGGATTATGACCAGGTTGGGCTTAAACCCGATCTAAGAGAAATTAACTCTCCCCAAGTCACCCACCACGTTGCCGTGGTAGAGGCGCAGTGCGGTGACCCTTCATCTATTTTAAGGACTAGTTACGTCCGAATTCCCGATCTCTCCAAGCTAGATACCCGCAGAGGGGAGGATGTAACTCAAGACCTGAGCTTAGGATCAGGCAACGGGCCGGATTCGTTGGATAACGTCCAGGAATCCAAACTTCAGAGTTCGGAAACTCTTCGGCCTCTGAATCTTGGATTGGGTGAGGTTTCAGATTCAACGAGACCCGCCCACCCGAGCATAAGCGATCTCTCCCAAGTCAAGCAGAGGCCCGACAAAATAGTACATCATTACTGGGCCAGATTCCTCCTGGTTATGAACAGGATAAAGGATTACCGCGAGGGAGACGCAATATGACTCTTCTGCAGTAATTGCATGGACGAGGGAATCCTTAATGCCATAAGTCATCGTGATATTACACGCTTCGCTGACTTGGCGTCCATAGTACAAAAGTACTGTGTGATGGAAAGTGCCTGGAAAACCGAAACAAAATTTTGGGATAATCCGGCCTTGAATAATAATCCCGTCTGAACTAAGAGGGTGCATCATCATAAGACACCCAGGATAAATAGCAAAAAGCCAAAACCCTTTACAGGGCATGGAACCGTACTGGAAAGGTGGCTTGATGGACCCTGCAGAATTCACAGTACAGAGGACGCCACACCAACTCACAGCCTTAGAGCATGTTGGATACTCCGGCAGGTAGCCAAAATTGGCGAGGACCTCTTAAATCGGGAGGCCGCAGAAAGCCAGCCCGAGGACACCAGTACCGTTCTCATAGTCTTCGAGACTTTCGCATCAAACAATATGCGAAAAAGAACACTCCGCAACCTCGCCGAAGTCTATCAAGTTGCAACAATAAATCCATGGAGCGACACTGCCATTACTTTCAACGCAAGTGATGAACCTAGATTCCGAACAGCCCGAGCACCAGCCGCATTGGTCCTCAGTCCCATAGTGGACGGCTTTCGCCTCACCAAGGTGCTCATGGATGGAGGCAGCGGACTGAACCTCATTTATGAGGAGACCCTTCAAAAAATGGAAATAGACTGGAACCGCGTCGAGCGAAGCAGCACAACCTTTAGAGGAATAATCCCCAGTCGGGAAGCGCGCTGCACAGGAAAAATCACACTAGATGTGGTGTTCGGCACGCCGGATAGTTATAGGTCCGAAGAAGTCATGTTTCAGGTGGCCTCGTTTAAAAGCGGACATCACGCCTTACTAGGGTGGGAAGCATTCACAATCTTCCAAGCAATACCCCATTACGGGTACATGAAGCTCAAGATGCCCGGGCCGAATGGAATTATCACTCTAGCTAGTGATCCGGACATAGCACTCCGCGCCAAAAATAAGATGGCCGCATTAGCCCTTGAGGCACTATCCGAAGCCTTAGCGGCCGCGGAACTGACTGCGCTGCGCTCCACGGTTAACAGGGATGATGTGATACTCGACAAAAGATCCAAATCCACATCCTTCAAACCAGCTGAAGAAATAGTCAAATTCCAGGTCCATCCAACGGACCCCAATAAAACAGCTTCCATCGGGGCATGACTGAACCCTGATGTAGACGCCGCACTACACGAGTTCCTACGAGAGAATTGGGACATTTTCGCCTGGCACCCTTCAGACATGCCAGGGATCCCACGCAGGCTGGCCGAACACAGCTTAAATATCCTAAAAGGAATCAAACCTGTCAAACAAGCCCTTCGGCGTTTTTCCGAACTCAAGAGACAGGCTATGGGAGAAGAGCTAGCCAAGCTATTGGAGGCCGGATTCATTAGAGACATAAAACATCCGGGCTGGCTAGCAAACCTGGTGATGGTACCAAAGAAGGACAAATCCTGGCGCCTGTGTGTCGACTTTAAAGACCTTAACAAGGCTTGCCCGAAGGATCCCTTCCCCCTCCCCCGTATTGATCAAATTATCGATGCCACCGTAGGACACAACTCGTTGTGTTTCCTCGACGCATACTCCGGTTACCATCAAATCAAGATGGCAGAATCAGACCAAGCTGCAATAGCATTCATCACACCATACGGCCCATTCTGCTTCAACACAATGCCCTTCGGGCTAAAAAAACGCCGACGCAACATATCAGCGCGTGATCCAGACATGTCTGGCAAAGCAGATCGACAAAACAGTGGAGGCATACATGGATGATGTGGTCATCAAATCAAGACATGTTGAATCTCTAGTAGACAACTTGAGGCTCACATTCGATAACCTCCGAAAATACGACATCAAGCTCAACCCGGAAAAATGCGTCTTCGGCGTTCCAGCCGGAAAGCTCTTGGGCTTCATTGTATCCGGTAGAGGAATTGAAGCAAATCCAGCCAAGATTCGAGCTTTGTCACAATTGGGTATCCCAAAGGACCTCAAACAAATACAAAAATTAACCGGATGCGTGGCGGCTCTAAGCCGCTTCATCTCCCGCTTGGGAGAAAAGGCACTGCCCCTTTATCGCCTACTCCAGCGCACCGAACACTTCGAGTGGACGGATGCCGCCACGGCCGGACTCGATGAAATAAAAGCCATATTGGCAACAAACCCAGTCCTGGCCGCGCCTAACACCGGCGAACCAATGCTATTGTACATTGCAGCAACACATCAAGTTGTCAGCGCAGTGCTCGTTGTCGAGCGGGAAACGGACGGACACAAATTCCCCCTTCAAAGGCCGGTCTACTACATGTCCACTGTCCTCACTCCATGCAAATCACGGTACCCGCATTATCAAAAAATTGCATACGCGGTATTCATGGCATCCCGAAAGCTATGACACTACTTCCAAGAGTGTTCCATAACAGTAGCCTCGGAAGTACCACTTAACGATATTATCAACAACCGCGATGCAACGGGCCGGATCGCAAAATGGGCCATCGAGCTCCCCCCGTTCGATATAACCTATAAGCCACGACGAGCTATCAAATCGCAAGTTTTGGCCGACTTCATCGCAGAATGGACGGAGGCCGAACTCCCTAAAGAGTACAACACATACTCAAACTGGATCATGCATTTCGACGGCTCCAAAATGTTGGCCGGACTGGGGGCTGGCGTCGTTTTGACGTCCCCAACAGGAGACACAGTCCAGTATGTACTCCAAATTATGTACACGGACTCCAACAACGCAGCCGAATACGAGGCCCTTCTACATGGCCTCCGGATGGCAGTATCCATGGGCATTCAACGCCTAGAGGTACGCGGGGATTCAAACCTCGCGATATCCCAAATAAATGGCGACTTCGACGCCAAGGACCCAAAAATGGCAGCTTACCGCAACGCCGTCCTAAAAATGTCAGCTCGGTTCGAAGGGCTGGAGTTTCACCATATAGCCCAAGAAAACAATCAAGCAGCGGATGTCCTGGCACGCATCGGAGCAAAACGCGATGCAGTCCCCCCCAACATCTTTTTCAAAGATTGTTCAAGCCATCTATAGCATGGGAGGGGGAACCCGCAAATAACAGCCCGGACCCAGCCGCACCACTTAACGCCGAACAATCTGACACAATTGGAGGCTCTACCAATGAAATTACACCTTCAGCCCATGTAATAATGGCGATCATCGCCTCGTGGACAGAACCATTCCTAGCCTACCTTACTAGGCAAGAACTCCTGGAGGATCAAAACGAGGCCCGCTGCATAGTGCGGCGATCTAAAGCCTACAGAGTCCATGAGGGAGAGCTTTATAAGAAAAGCACTACCGGAGTCCTTCAAAGGTGCATCTCCGAAGAGGAAGGGCGGAACCTTCTGGCTGAAATTCACGCCGGACTCGGCGGTCACCACGCCGCTGCTCGGTCCCTTGTTAGCAAGGCTTTCCGTACAGGCTTTTATTGGCCGACGGCCCGGGCAGACGCTCAGGACTTAGTCCAAAGATGCGCTGGTTGCCAAGTTTTTGCCAACCAAAGCCATATGCCACCCACCGCACTCCAAACTATACCAATCACCTGGCCTTTTGCGGTCTGGGGGCTTGACATGGTCGGACCCCTTAAAGGCGGGACCGATAGAAAGAAATACTTACTAGTCATGGTGGATAAATTCACCAAATAGATAGAAGCCAAGCCTGTTAAAACGGCCGAATCCGGACCTGCGATAGACTTCATATCTGGGGTTGTACACCGTTATGGCGTCCCCCACAGCATCATAACTGATAACGGCACAAACTTTACCGCAGACGAGGTAAAACTCTGGTGCAAAAACATGGGCATCAAGCTCGATTATGCTTCCGTCTATCACCCACAAACCAACGGCCAGGTCGAACGTGCAAACGGTCTTATTATGAGCGGCATCAAACCCAGATTAGTGCGGTCCCTTAAGGAATCTAATACGCATTGGGTAGAGGAGCTCGACTCCATACTCTGGGGACTGCGGACCAGGCCAAATCGCTCCACCGGATACACACCATTTTTTATGGTGTACGGCGCAGAGGCAGTTCTGCCCTGCGATATAATTCATGACTCACCTAGAGTGCGCATGTACGAAGAAAGAGAATCTGAGCTCGATCGGCAGGACAACTTGGACGCCTTGGAGGAGGAGCGTGAGATGGCAAAAGCCCGCTCCACATTTTATCAACAGCAGGCCCGAAAATATCAAAGCAGAGAAGTACGGGCCAAAAACTACAATGTTGGCGAACTAGTTCTACGCCTGCCGGATAAGAAAAAGGACAAACTCAAGCCCAAGTGGGAAGGTCCATTTATAATCGACCAAGTCCTGACTGGCGGGGCGTACCGCCTGCGTGATGAGTCGGATAACCGACTCGAGCCGAACCCGTGGAATGCCACCCGTCTTCGAAGATTCTATGCCTAGCACCGGACTCTGTGTTCGTCTCCTTCCTCTGTCCATTTTTTGTATTTTTCTGTCTTACATTTCTCTCCTTCCCCTATTTTCTTTTACAGCCCTTAAAGGCTTATCTAGTGCCGTGCCACTCGCGCTCATTAAACCTGGGGGCTTCTTTAACAGAAGCTTATTTATACGGGCTTCATGCCCAACACATGCGTCAAACTTCCGCATGTACCTTTTTCTTCACCATTATATGCATAGATATGACTTAAGTTTTGGCCAAGCTGGGTTGCCTGGCTCCTATGCTTACCCCTACGTTCCCGATTGTTCGGCTAGGAGGTAAAGGGAGCACCTCTGCGATTGTTACTGCCGGGTCAGCCGGATGTGTACCTCAGACTGGGTGAAGCCGAAAGCTAGTGTTCTTAAGGGAATATTCGGTCGGGGAGACAAAAGATGATCTTTTTACCCATTTTATGTGCCCCCAGATGCCTTTTTCTGCGTCTTATTACCCAGTCCGGACATGCACTTTAGGGCATGCCTCCCAGCGAAAGGAACCCCTAACGGAACTATTCTCTCTGGAAGATGTTTCTTACTAACCATGTAATATAACATAACTAGTTGGGAACTTGTCTGATAAAGCACTAATGACCCCTACGTCTGGTCTCCATGCATACCACGGTTCTTATATAACCGCTATGGTATTCGGACACACTCCGGACCGTAAGGTCCCGAGGTTGAAGCGGAAAGGTCGGCAATGACAAACGATCTACAATCCGGCTAGAATGCATTACACATGTCAATTCAAAATTACATAGTCATTCTGACTAATTGTATTCCTCTTCTATACCATCTAACAGGCTGTCTAATTTACAGTCCTGCTGGGAATACTTCGCGGCCAACTCTACTTGGCCGTATACTAAGCTCACAGGGATCTCCTTCCCGTCAGGCCCCACTGGTCCGACCTCAGCCATGTGGTTTGGGTCAGACTTCGTAAAACGGGTCTTCACCATGGCCCAGGCTTCCCGAGCGCCTTGTCGGCAGGCCGATATCTTCCACAAACGGAACCGCCGCTGAGCTCCCTTCAGCTTCTCCGCAAGCTCTCCAAGGCCCTCGGGCATGGAGTGGGCAGGCCATAAGGCTCGGGCAATGCCTCGCATCGCCTACTGAACTCGCTGATGCAGTTGCATGAGTTCGGGAAGAAGGTCACCCGTAGAACTGGGCATCTCCTCTGCAGGACGACCTGTGAGCATACCTACAGACATTACTCTGTTAGTCGACTTCCTCGTCGAACTCTTTTTTTCAAAGTTCGTTCAAGCACTTACTAAAAATGTTGCGTCGAAGCCGCTAATTCTCCTTCGTGGAGTCCAAAAGCTGGCCACAAACATCTTTAAGTTCGACGTCCAGCTTGGTGTTGGCATCCTGAAGATCATTCCTCTCTCGCCTCACCCTCGTCAACATACTCTCACCGGCCTTTAGCTGGCGTAAGAGTTGTTGCTTGTCCGGATCGAGTCCGGCGCCATCTGCAATTTGATTTGTCAGATTTACACCCACACCGCACAATACTAATCTTTCGAAGTGTATTCTACCTGAGGGGGTCCCTTTGGGCTCCCCTGCTGCGGCTAGTGCGGCCTCTAGTTGGGCCTTGCACTTTTCCAGCTCCTGGGACAGTACAGTATTCTTCTCTGTAAGAACCTGCATATTAAATGATCCTTAAATCAGTTGCTCTAACTGTTTCAAGTCTTGGGGGCTACTGGCATATATATATATATGATTAACCAAAATTTTCTTACCCGTATGTCTTTCACACACTGCTCCGTGGCTCTGGCTAAACCATTTTGAGTGGCACGGAGGTACGCATCTCCCGAATTAAAGGCATCTAAAGCCTCTCGGGAGAAACAAGCGTCGCGTAGAATTGTCCGGCGACGCCTGTGGTTCATGGCACTCTCCACTTCTGAATTTGTGGCAGACAACCTGTCTGCATCCTCTGTCGGAGGAACGTCCGGTGTGCGCCTTGTACTCGCCTCTGCTTCCTGGCCAGACGTTGGAGCCTGGCTGGTGGAGGCGCGATTGGCAACCTCTCTGGATGTAGTCCGGCGAGGTCTTTTCGTCCTGAAGATAGCACAAGCGTTAATATGCCCTGATAGAATAACTCCAGGGAAACAGAGGGTGCACTATACCTTTGCGTCGGCATTTCAGTCCGGACTTCGTTCCTTTTTGCCCTACGAGGCTCTGCGGCCCCTCGTTGGCTGGTCGCCGTAGGTTCAGCTTCCTGCCTCGGAAATCTCCCCTGCAAAACATGGTTGACGTCAGAAACACCGAAATACGCGAGAGTGGAATCCCCCTCAAGGGAATGAGACTTCGGTTTCCCTCACCTGGGAGGCCGGGATTAACCCTGGGTAATCAGCCGTGATGGCTACCAAGGTATTGTCCTTGCTTAGCTGATAAAACACCCCGTTGATAAGCTCCACCGATATGTCCGGATCCTCTTCGAAGTCCGGATCGAGGGACCATTCTGGGTCCTCGGGCTGTGGAGGGCGGCTGCTTATATTCTTTACCTCCTGTCGCAATTCCTACAGTGAAGTCGTTAGACTACCTATCTAACCACGGGAGTATCAAACAAACGGGCAAGCACAATTGTTCACTTACCCAACTTGAAGGATCGTACATACTAAATCCAGCCTGCGGGTTGACGCGGAGGAATTCCTCCTTTTCTCCCTTGTACAGAGAGGATAAGATCTTTTCGAGAGCAGCGACTGAGTCCGGCCCTTTACGACCGTAACGGGTGGCGTCATCCTCCCCGTTGAATTCCCACATTGGGTGGCCTCTATATTGAAGCGGCTGCACCCCCCGCATAATGCATGCAGCCATGACTCCAATCATGGTTAGTCCGGAATGAGCCAACAATCTTATTCGGCCCATCAGGTAAAGGACATCTCTGTCGCTTTCTCCCTGAGAGCTCTGTGCATGCCAGCTCAAGCGTTTCTTTAATGGAGCACTGTTGAACTCAGGGAGACCGACCCGGATAGGGTCTGGTAGCGGGACGTCATCTATATAAAACCATTCCGAAGTCCAGTCCTTGGATGCTTCCTTTGGGGTTCCGGATAGGTATCCGGTCCCGGCGATGCGCCATACTTCGGCTCCGCCCACTTGGTATATGGACCCCTTTTGAGAACGGGGCACCAGGCAGAATAACTTCTTCCACAACGCGAAATGAGCCTCAACGCCTAAAAATAGCTTGCAAAGGGCGACGAAACCCGCAATATGCAATACGAAGGCGGGCGTGAGATTGTGCAGCTGGAGGCCGTAGAACTCCAGAAGCCCGTGGAGAAATGGATGAATTGGGAATCCCAGTCCCCTTATTAGATAGGGGACGAGGCACACCCGCTCTCCTTTAGAGGGATTGGCGGTGCTCTCTGCTTGCTCTCCACCGTTATAGGTGGCGAGTTCGGCTCGGACCGGGACCATATAGGCCTGAGGGAGAAATCCCTTGGCTTGAAGCGACACTAGCTCGCTGTGCGGGATGGAGCACCTCTCCCAGTCTCCAGGTTTAGGGCTGGAAGGGCGAGATGAGGAGCTGGGACGGCTGGCCATGTTGGAATGGACCTTTGCTGGAAGCGCTCTAATGATAACTCGCGGAAAGGAAGAGATGTGGTTTGGACCTAAATCCCCATCCCGTTAAATAGGCGGCTCGTTTATACGGCTAGGGGTGTAGGTGTAAAAAACGCCCTGGCTTTTCACATTCGTTTGACACGTGGAAGACGGCCATTATTGGGCGTGGAAGCCGAGGAGCGCTACATTACAAAAATCGGACATTATTCCTACAGGTACACAAGATTTGGAGAAGAACCCGCCTTGCAATGCCGAAGAATCTGCGCGCCAGACTCGTCGTCATTGAAGCCTGGTTCGGGGGCTACTGAGGGAGTCCTGGATTAGGGGGTGTTCGGGTAGCCGGACTATACCTTCAGCCGGACTCCAGCACTATGAAGATACAAGATTGAAGACTTCGTCCTGTGTCCGAAGGGGACTTTCCTTGGCGTGGAAGGCAAGCTTGGCGATGCGGATATTCAAGTTCTCCTACCATTGTAACCGACTTTGTGTAACCCTAACCCTATCCAGTGTCTATATAAACCGGAGGGTTGTAGTCCGTAGAGAATCAACTCCATACACATCAATCATACCATAGGCTAGCTTCTAGGGTTTAGCCTCCTTGATCTCGAGGTAGATCTACTCTTGTACTACCCATATCATCAATATTAATCAAGCAGGAGTAGGGTATTACCTCCATCGAGAGGGCCCGAACCTGGGTAAAACAAAGTGTCCCCTGTCTCCTGTTACCATCCGGCCTAGACGCATAGTTCGGGACCCCCTACCCGAGATCTGCCGGTTTTGACACCGACACTTGCCTTCTCTTCTCACTCTCATTTGCGTATGTTAGCCACCATATATGCTAGTGCTTGCTTGAGCTCCACCTCATACCTTTTACCCTTCCTATAAGCTTAAATAGTCTTGATCGTGAGGGTGTGAGATTGCTGAGTCCCCGTGACTCACAGATACTTCCAAAACCAGTTTGTAGGTACCGACGATACCATGCAGGTGATGCACCTGAGCTCAATGAGGAGCTCGGTGAAGATCTCATTGTTTATATTGTTTTCGTTTCCAGTTGATCAGTAGTGGAGCCCAGTAGGGACGATCGGGGATCTGTGTAGCAATTGGGGTAGTCTTCTTTTATTTTGGTTCTGTAGTCAGACCTTGTTTGTATCTGGATGTTGTAATGTTGTATTCATGTTTTGAGTGAAGTGGCGATTGTAAGCCAACTATGTATCTCTTTCTCTTACGTATTACATGGGTTGTGTGAAGATTACCTCACTTGCGACATTGCTTACAATGCGGTTATGCCTCTAAGTCGTGCTTCGACACGTGGGAGATATAGCCGCATCGTGGGCGTTACACATTTGTCAGCTTAGCACTATGATCATTTAGTTTATCGCTACTGCTTTCTTCATGACTTATACATGTTCCTATGACTATGAGATTATGCAACTCTCGAATACCGGAGGAACACTTAGTGTGCTATCAAACGTCACAACGTAACTGGGTGATTATAAAGATGCTCTACAGGTGTCTCCGATGGTGTTTGTTGAGTTGGCATAGATCGAGATTAGGATTTGTCACTCCGATTGTCGAAGAGGTATCTCTGGGCCCTCTCGGTAATGCACATCACTATAAGCCTTGCAAGCAATGCGACTAATGAGTTAGTTGCGGGATGATGCATTACGGAACGAGTAAAGAGACTTGCCGGTAACGAGATTAAACTAGGTATGATGATACCGACGACCGAATCTCGGGCAAGTAACATACCGATGACAAAGGGAACAACATATGTTGTTATGTAGTTTGACCGATAATGATCTTCGTAGAATATGTAGGAGCCAATATGAGCATCCAGGTTCCGCTATTGGTTATTGTCCGGAGATATGTCTTGGTCATGTCTACATAGTTCTCGAACACGTAGGGTCCGCACGCTTAACGTTCCATGACGATATGTATTATGAGTTATGTAATTTGATGTACCGAAGTTTGTTCGAAGTCCCAGATGAGATCACATACATGACGAGGAGTCTCGAAATGGTCGAGACGTAAAGATCGATATATTGGAAGGCTATATTCGGACATTGTAAAGGTTCTGAGTGGTTCGAGTACTGGAGAGTTACAGGAATTCGCCGGGGGGAAGTATTGGGCCTTCATGTGCCTTAGTGGAAAGGAGAGAAGGGTCACAAGGGGAGGCCGCGCCCCCCCATGGGCTGGTCCGAATTGGACAAGGGAGGGGGCGGCGCCCCCCCTCTTTCCTTCTCACTCTCCTCTCCTTCCTTCTTCTCCTACTTGGACTAGGAAAGGGGGGGACCTACTCCTAGTAGGAGTAGGAATGCCCCCCCTTGGGCGCGCCCCTTGAGGACGGCCCTCCTCTTCCTCCCCTCCTTTATATACGGGGAGGGGGGAACCCCATAGACACACAAGTTGATCTTTAGCCGTGTGCGGTGCCCCCCTCCACAATTTTACACCTCGGTCATATTGTCGTAGTGCTTAGGCGAATCCTTGCATCGGTAACTTCGTCATCACCGTCACCATGCCGTGGTGCTGACGAAACTCTCCCTCGGCCTCAACTAGATCAAGAGTTCGAGGGACATCACCGAGCTGAAGGTGTGCAGAACGCGGAGGTGCCGTTCGTTCGGTACTTGATCGGTTGGATCGCGAAGATGTTCGACTATAGAAATCGCATTACTTAACGCTTCCGCTTTCGGTCTACGAGGGTACGTAGACACACTCTCCCCTCTCGTTGCTATGCATCTCCTAGATAGATCTTGCGTGATCATAGGTAATTTTTTTGAAATACTGCGTTCCCCAACAGTGGCATCCGAGCCAGGTCTATGCGTAGATGTTATATGTGTGAGTAGAACACAAAGGAGTTGTGGGCGTGGGTATATACATATTGCTTGACATCACTAGTTGATTCTTGATTCATCAGTATTGTTGGATGAAGTGGCTCCGACCGACATTACGCGTACGCTTACGCAAGACTGGTTCTACCATGTGCTTCACACACAGGTGGCAAGTGGGTGTCTGTTTCTTCAACTTTTTGAATCGGATTCAATGAACAGGGTTCTTTCTGAAGATCAAAAAGCAATCACTATACCGCGTTGTGGTTTTTGATGCGTAGGTAAGAACGGTTCTTGCTAGAAACCCGTAGCAGCCACGTAAAACTTGCAACAACAAAGTAGAGGACGTCTAACTTGTTTTTGCAGGGCATGTTGTGATGTGATATGGTCAAGACACGATGAGATATAAATTGTTGTATGAGATTATCATGTTTTGTTGAAGTTATCAGCAACTGGCAGGAGCCTTATGGTTGTCTCTTTATTGCATAAGATGTAGGCGCCATATAATTGATTTACTTTATCGCTATGTGATAGCAATACTTGCAAAAGCAATAGTTGGCGAGACGACCATGTGATGACACGTTGATAAAGATCAAGATGATGGAGATCATGGTGTCATGCCGGTGACGATGGAGATCATGACGGTACTTTGGAGATGGAGATCAAAGGCACAAGATGATGATGGCCATATCATGTCACATATTTTGATTGCACGTGATGTTTATCTTTTATGCATCTTATTTTGCTTAGTACGACGGTAGCATTATGAGATGATCCGGCGGCGAGGTGGTGGCCGTTGAACCAGTGGATGGGGACGGAGAGGGTTCGGGCTCCACGTCCGTCTCCTCACCCTCGCTGGCACCGGCGAACCGTAGGCGCTCGCCGTAGTGGCGGGAGACCTTGATGTACAGGGGCTTGATTTTGTTGAGGTACTTGAGCATAACCTCCTTGGCGAAGCGCCACTCCTCGGCGGTGATCGCCACTGCGTCGGAAGGCTAAGGTGCCTGCACCGCCGGCCTGGCCGCGCCGGTGCCGGCACCAGCATCGGAGGTGCGAGAGCTGTTGTCACGCGTGAAGAGCGACACAAACGGCGCGTCGTCCACCCGGAACTTGATCAAGAAGCAGTTCGTCTTGGGCGTTGGGGAACCGCCGGCAGCACCAACCGTGTTGCCCTCCACCGGAACGGGGACCTTCGGCTTCCTTAACTTAAGCAGAAGCACGCGGAACTTGGTTGCCGGACGGAGGAACGACGCTGCCGGGGCCTCCGCCGTCGCAGCAGGCTCCGCCTCCTTCCCGACGCCGTTCTCCATCTCGCTGACTGGCACCACCAGTTCAACGGCCACCACCTCACCGACGGTAGCATTTCAAGGTATAAGTGTTCTCCCTGAGTATGCACCGTTGCGACAGTTCTTCGTGCTGAGACACCACGTGATGATCGGGTGTGATAAGCTCTATGTTCACATACAACGGGTGCAAGCCAGTTTTGCACGTGCAGAATACTCAGGTTAAACTTGACGTGCCTATCATATGCAGATATGGCCTCGGAACACTGAGACCGAAAGGTCGAACATGAATCATATAGTAGATATGATCAACATAGTGATGTTCACCATTGAAAACTACTCCATCTCACGTGATGATCGGACATGGTTTAGTTGATATGGATCACGTGATCACTTAGATGATTAGAGGGATGTCTATCTAAGTGGGAGTTCTTAAGTAATATGATTAATTGAACTTAAATTTATCATGAACTTAGTCCTGATAGTATTTGCATATCTATGTTGTAGATCAATTGCTCGCGTATAGCTTCCCCGTTTTATTTATGATATGTTCCTAGAGAAAACTATGTTGAAAGATGTTAGTAGCAATGATGCGGACTAGCTCCATGATCCGAGAATTATCCTCATTGTTGCACAGAAGAATTATGTCCTTGATGCATCGCTAGGTGACGGACCTATTGCAGGAGCAGATGCAGACGTTATGAACTTTTGGCAAGCTCGGTATGATGACTACTTGATAGTTTAGTGCGCCATGCTTTACGGCTTAGAACCGGGAATTCAAAAACGTTTTGAATGCCACAGAGCATATAAGATGTTCCAAGAGCTGAAATTGGTATTTCACTCATGCCTGAGTCGATAGGTATGAGACCTGTGACAAGTACTTTGCCTACAAGATGGACGAGAATAGCTCAACCAGTGAGCATGTGCTCAGAATGTCTGAGTACTACAATCACTTGAATCAAGTGGGAGTTAATCTTCCAGATAAGATAGTGATTTAAAGAGTTCTCTAGTCACTATCACCAAGTTACTGGAACTTCCTGATGAACTATAATATGTAAGGGATGACGAAAACGATTCCCGAGCTCTTCGCGATGCTGAAATCAGCGAAGGTAGAAATCAAGAAAAGCATCAAGTGTTGATGGTTGACAAGACCACTAGTTTCAAGTAAAATGGCAAGGGAACTTCAAGAAGAATGGCAAGCAAGTTTCCACTCCCATGAAGAAGCCCAAAGCTAGACCCAATCCTGAAACTGAGTGCTTCTACTGCAAAGGAAATGGTCACTGGAAGTGGAACTGCCCTAGATACTTGCCGGATAAGAAGGATGGAAAAGTGAACAAAGGTATACTTGATATACATGTTATTGATGTGTACTTTACTAGTGTTTATAGCAACCCCTCAGTATTTGATACTGGTTTAGTTGCTAAGAGTAGTAACTCGAAACGGGAGTTGCAAAATAAACAGAGACTAGTTAAGGGCGAGGTGATGATGTGAGGTTGAAGTGACTCCAAGGTTGATAAGATCACCATCGCACACTCCCTTTACCTTCGGGATTAGTGTTGAACCTAAAATAAATGTTATTTGGTGTTTGCGTTGAGCATAAATATGATTGGATCATGTTTATTGCAATACAACTATTCATTTAAGTCAAAGAATAAATGTTGTTCTATTTACATGAATAAAACCTTCTATGGTCATACACTCAATATAAATGGTTTTTTGAATCTCGATCGTAGTGATACACATATTCATAATATTGAAGCCAAAAGATGCAAAGTTAATAATGATAGTACAACTTATATGTGGCACTGCCATTTAGGTCATATTGGTGTAAAGCGCATGAAGAAACTCCATGCTGGTGGACTTTTGGAATCACTTGATGCTTGCGAACCATGCCTCATGGGCAAGATGACCGAGACTCCGTTCTTCGGAACAATGGAGCGAGCAACAGACTTGTTGAAAATAATACATACAGATGTGTGTGGTCTAATGAGTGTTGAGGCTCGTGGTGGGTATCGTTATATTCTGACCTTCACAAATGATTTGAGCAGATGTGGGTATATCTACTTGATGAAACATAAGTCCGAAACATTTGAAAAGTTCAAAGAATTTCAGTGTGAAGTGGAAAATCATTGTAACAAGAAAATAAAGTTTCTACGATTTGATCGCAGAAACAAATATTTTAGTTATGAGTTTGGTCTTCATTTGAAACAATTTGGAATAGTTTCGCAACTCACGCCACCTGGAACACCACAATGTAATGGTGTGTCCGAATGTCATAACCGTACTTTATTAGATATGGTGCAGTCTATGATGTCTCTTACCGAATTACCACTATCGTTTTGGGTTATGCATTAGAGACAGCTGCATTCACGTTAAATAGGGCACCATCGAAATCCGTTGAGACGACACC
The DNA here is from genome assembly GCA_034509565.1 of Triticum monococcum. NCBI lineage: Eukaryota > Viridiplantae > Streptophyta > Magnoliopsida > Poales > Poaceae > Triticum > Triticum monococcum. The sequence continues at coordinate 576,696,546 of CM067844.1, read as the reverse complement.
ATATGAACTATGGTTTGGCAAGAAACCCAAGTTGTTGTTTCTTAAAGTTTGGGCCTGTGTTGCCTATGTGAAAAAGCTTCAACCTGATAAGCTCGAACCCAAATCAGAGAAATGTGTCTTCATAGGATACCCAAAGGAGACTGTTGGGTATACCTTCTATCACAAATCCAAAGTCAAGATATTCACTGCTAAGAACGGATCCTTTCTAGAGAAGGAGTTTGTCTCGAAAGAAGTGAGTGGGAGGGAAGTAGAACTTGATGAGGTAACTGTACCTACTATTGAATTGGAAAGTAGTTCATCAGAGAAATCTGTTCTTGTGATGCCTACACCAACTAGAGAGGAAGTTAATGATGATGATCATGAAACTTCGGATCAAGTTACTACAGAACTTCATAGGTCAACCAGAGCACGATCCGCACCAGAGTGGTACAGTAATCATGTTCTGGAGATCATCTTACTTGACCATGACGAACCTATGAACTATGAGGATGCGATGATGAGCCCGGATTCTGTGAAATGGCTTGAAGCCATGAAATCTGAGATGGGATCCATGTATGAGAACAAAGTATGTACTTTGATTGACTTGCCCGATGATCGGTGAGCCATTGAGAATAAATGGATCTTCAAGAGGAAGACAGACGCTGATAGTAATGTCACTATCTACAAAGCTCGAATTGTCGCAAAAGGTTTTCGACAAGTTCAAGGTGTTGACTAGATGAGATTTTCTCACTCGTATGGATGCTTAAAGTTTGTCTGAATCATGTTACCAATTGCCGCATTTTATGAAATCTGGCAAATGGATGTCAAAACTGTATTCCTTAATAGATTTATTATAGAAGAGTTGTATATGATGCAACCAGAAGGTTTTCTCAATCCTAAAGGTGCTAACAAAGTGTGCAAGCTCCAGCAATCCATCTATGGACTAGTGCAAGCATCTTGGAGTTGGAATATATGCTTTGATGACTTGATCAAAGCATATAGTTTTATACAAACTTTTGGAGAAGCCTGCATTTACAAGAAAGTGAGTGGGAGCTCTCTAGCATTTCTGATATTATATGTGGATGGCATATTGTTGCTCGAAAATGATACTGAATTTCTGGATAGCATAAAAGGATACTTGAATAAGAATTTTTCAATGAAAGACCTCGGTAAATCTGCTTACATATTGGGCATCAAGATCTATAGTGATAGATCAAGACGCTTGATAAATTTTTGAATGAGTACATACCTTGACAAGTTTTTGAAGTAGTTCAAAATGGAACAGTCAAAAAAGGAGTTCTTGACTGTGTTGCTAGGTGTGATGTTGAGTAAAGACTCAAAACCCGACCATGGCAGAAAATAGAAAGAGAATGAAAAAGTCATTCCCTATGCCTCAGTCATAGGTTCTATAAAGTATGTTATGCTATGTACTAGACCTATTGTATACCTTAGCATGATTTTGGCAAGGGAGTACCATAGTGATCTAGGAGTAGATCACTGGACAACGGAGAAAATTATCCTTAGAGGACTAAGGAAATATTTCTCGGTTATGAAGGTGATAAAAGAGTTCGTCGTAAAAGTTTACATCGATGCAAGCTTTTGACACCGATCTTGATGACTCTAAGTCTCGATCTAGATACATATTGAAAGTGGGAGCAATTAGCTAGAGTAGCTCCGTGCAAAGTATTGTAGACATAGAAATTTTCAAAATACATACGGATCTGAATGTTGCAGACCCGTAGGCTAAACTTCTCGCACAAGCAAAACATGATCACTCTTTGGGTGTTAATCACATAGAGATGTGAGCTAGATTATTGACTCTAGTGAACCCTTTGGGTATTAGTCACATGAAGATGTGAACTAATCACATAAATAATGTGAACTATTGGTGTGAAATCACATGACGATGTGAACTAGATTATTGACTCTAGTGCAAGTGGGAGACTGAAGGAAATATGCCCTAGAGGCAATAATAAAGTTGTTATTTATATTTCCTTATATCATGATAAATGTTTATTATTCATGCTAGAATTGTATTAACCGGAAACTTAGTACATGTGTGAATACATAGACAAACAGAGTGTCCCTAGTATGCCTCTACTAGACTAGCTCGTTAATCAAAGATGGTTAAGTTTCCTAGCCATAGACATGTGTTGTCATTTGATGAACGGGATCACATCATTAGAGAATGATGTGATGGACAAGACCCATCCGTTAGCTTAGCACTATGATCGTTTAGTTTATTGCCATTGCTTTCTTCATGACTTATACATGTTCCTATGACTATGAGATTATGCAAATCCCGAATACCGGAGGAACACCTAGTGTGCTATCAAACGTTACAACGTAACTGGGTGATTATAAAGATGCTCTACAAGTGTCTCCGATGGTGTTTGTTGAGTTGGCATAGATTGAGATTAGGATTTGTCACTTCGATTGTCGGAGAGGTATCTCTGGGCCCTCTCGGTAATGCACATCACTATAAGCCTTAAAGCAATGTGATTAATGAGTTAGTTGCGGGATGATGCATTACGAAACGAGTAAAGAGACTTGCCGGTAACGAGATTGAACAAGGTATGATGATACCGACGATCAAATCTCGGGCAAGTAACATACCGATGACAAAGGGAACAAGGTATGTTGTTATGCGGTTTGACTGATAAAGATTTTCATAGAATATGTAGGAGCCAATATGAGCATCCAGGTTCTGCTATTGGTTATTGACCGGAGATATGTCTCGGTCATGTCTGCATAGTTCTCGAACCCGTAGGGTCCACACGCTTAACGTTTGATGACGATATGTATTATGAGTTATGTGATTTGATGTACCGTAGTTTTTTAGAGTCCCGGATGAGATCACGGACATGATGAGGAGTCTCGAAATGGTCGAGATGTAAAGATTGATGTATTGGAAGGCTATATTCGGACATCGGAAAGGTTCTGAGTGGTTCGGGTATTTTTACCGGAGAGTTACAAGAATTCGCCGGGGGAAGTATTGGACCTTCATGGGACTTAGTGGAAAGGAGAGAAGGGCCACAAGGGGAGGCCACGCGCCTCCCCCATGGGCCGGTCCGAATTGGACTAGGGAGGGGGCGGCGCCCCCCTCTTTCCTCCTCCCTCTCCTCTCCTTCCTTCTTCTCCTACTTGGACTAGGAAAGGGGGAAAACCTACTCCTACTAGGAGTAGGAATCCCCCCTTGGGAACGCCCCTTGAGGCCGGCCCTCCTCCTCCTCCCCTCCTTTATATACGGGGGAGGGGGCACCCCATAGACACACAAGTTGATCTTTAGCCATGTGCGGTGCCGCCTCCACAGTTTTACACCTCGGTCATATTGTCGTAGTGCTTAGGCGAAGCCCTGCATTGGTAACTTCATCATCACCATCACCACGCCGTCATGCTGACGAAACTCTCCCTCTGCCTCAACTGGATCAAGAGTTCGATGGACGTCACCGAGCTGAACGTGTGCAGATCACGGAGGTGCCGTGCATTCGGTACTTGATTGGTTGGATCGCGAAGATGTTCGACTACAGCAACCACGTTACTTAACGCTTCCGCTTTCGATCTACGAGGGTACGTAGACACACACTCCCCTCTTGTTGCTATGCATCTCCTAGATAGATCTTGCGTGATCGTAGGTAATAAATTTGAAATACTGCGTTCCCCAACACAATTAACAGTTGTATCCATTTTTTAATCTGTCCATTCGCTACCATGCTACTCTCCGCAATGAATATATACTAGAGATGCTGCCCATTTGCTATTTATGGTGGATGCTAACCCTGTTCTACTTAACATGCCTGTCCATGTACTTACGCAGGGTCATAACGACCGATGCTGTTGTTTTCCGTCGAGGATAGTTGCATCTGATGTCTTACAGTATTTCAGATCATTTGTGGAATTGTAGTTTAACTTCTACCATTTACTGGTTGCCTGTAGGTACACATGTCAGTGACACTGATCCATGCTTCGACCTAGAGGAACAGCTCGTCTCCGCCACCGCTGACTTTGGATGGGCTCTGGCCAAGATGAAGTGCCCTGGCAACTACCTCTCAGGACTTACCAAGTATGTACTCACCAGTCCAATCTTACCAATACAAGTTGCAATTAATGGCTATGTTTTGTATGGTCGATGTATTAAGCATGTTGTAGTAAACATGCCTAACATGTTTTTAGCTATTTTCCCTTCCTTTTTATAGACAACTAGGCCATTATCTGCTCTGGCAGCACCTGCCCTGTGATGTTTAACTCCACCAATTGCATTTTTATGAGTACCGGTTTCAATGGCCATTAAGCATGTTGCAATTAACAATTGTATCCATTTTTAAAGAGTTGTATTTCAATGGCTACAAAGTTACAAAACATGAATTAGGATGTTGTTAAGCATGTTGCAATTAATAGTTGTATCCATTTTTAATCCGTCCCTTTGCTACCGTGCTATTCTTTCAAAATGAAGATGTCACTACAGATGCTGCCGTTTTATTACCATTTGCTATTTTTGGTGGATGTTAACCCTGTTGTAGTTAACATTGGCTTTCCATGTACTTACACAAGGCTATAATGGGCGATGTTGTTGTTTGCCGTCGAGGTTAGCTGCATCCCATGTCTTATACACCATCTATTCCTAAATATAAGTATTTTTAGAGATTCCAATATAGACTACATAAGGAGCAAAATGAGTGAATCTAGATTCTAATCTAAACTATATCTATAATTCTATATACATTCGTATGTAGTTCATATTGAAATCTCAAAAAATACTTGTACTTAGGAACATAGGTAGTTGTATTTTACATCATTTGTGCAATCTCAGTTTAGCTTCTAAAATTTACTTGTTGCTTGTAGGTACATATATGAGAGTTACTGATCCACGCTTCAGTCCCTTTTGCATATGGGGCAATGAGATATTCATGAACAAGCGTCAAGTGAGGAAACTAAGAAAGATTGTTAGGCGAAAGAAACGGGTGATTGGAATTAAGCTCTTTATTTACACATTGTCGAAGACAACAGTGAACTTTAGGATGCCAAGTAATGTGTTGCCTTTTCCCCCTGCCCACAACAAGTTACTCTATTAGACCTTAGTATCTAATATTTTCTCGTTTCAGTGGTTTCCAAAGCTATTTACAGATGATTACCTTGCAAACTACATGACCGGAGTGGAGGCAACTAAGGTTAAAGTATATAATTCATGCTACCATGATAATGCTCTAGAAGTCTTCCTGAAGGTGGTGAAGGATGGGCGGTTGATCGTCACAAGGGGTTGGACAAAAGTGGTTCGTGCCTATGGCATGCAGGAAGGCACATTATGGGCATTCCACTTCTTCAACACCATCAGCGGACAAAATGATGTATACTTGTCTCTTCACCTTTACCACCTTTAAATTTTGTGGTTCATCATAGTTAATTGCTGCCTAATCATGTAATTACTGAACATATTGTACTTGCAATTTTATTTATGGATTCGTTGTTGAACCATTGTGCCGAGAATTTGAATTACACATTTCATATTTCAAAATTTCCAATTCGAATAATAAATTATAGGGAAGTTTGCAAATGGTTCTGGCAGTAAAAGCGCTTGTGATGGATAGCCCAATGCCACACAGTTTTCTACATCAAATCATGTGTGATGTAGTTAATGAAAGCAAATAGTTAACCGAGGCAGAGCGTGTGTGATAGTTACACCTTTCACAGACGAGCGTATACATAAAACCGTGTGGGATGTACATGCGAACAGAAACGTTTTCCCTGGATTGACTATGTGGGATGTACATAAAAATAGAAACGTATTCCTTGGATTGACTGTGTGTGATATACATACGAACGGAAATGTTTTTCTGGGATTCACCGTGTGGGATGTACATACCTACGGAAATGTTTTTCTCGGATTACCGTGTGGTATGTACATACCTATGGAAATTATTGGGTTTTGATGCCTCACCCGATCGCACACGGCCCAGCCTATGTCCTAGGAGGGCCTATCCCCGATGATTTCTGGTTCGTGTGGGAAGGGCCCCTCTATCACCCAGACTCACTTGCCGATGGTTCCAAATGATGTCGTGGAAAGGGGTTAAAAACCGTTTGTATAGCACCGATGCGTACAAGTGTTGGGACACCTTCTGTACTTCGTTTTTCTACCATATGCTTGTCCTCCAAGATAAAAAATCTATATATACTTCCCGAACCTGTTGATCATCGTATCATGGAGAAATACTCTATTCTCTTTTCTTGCCCTTTTTCTGCTAGATCCCATCTACCATGGCCACCTTAAGCTCTTCCAAGGACAAATTCTTCAAGAACGTCATCAACCCATATCTGTGGGAGGTGGTGCAGCACCCTCAAACCATCCAGATGCATGAGGTGGTGCTTCAGCTTCGCGATGTGCCATGTCCCAAGGGGACGGGAACCATGGAGGCCAGACTTGAAGCTATGGAGCAAGATGTCTTCCGGTGCAAGGGTGTGGTGGAGTGCGGGCTCAATGCCAATCACCTCATGATCATGGACCTCTCCCATGATCTCAAGGTGGATGGCAAGCCCATGAAGGACATCGTCTTCACCCTCAACGAGCAAATCAACTTCCTCCAAAGCCAGATCTATGACCTCCAAAACCAAGTCTTTGAATATGAGGCGAGGTTTAAAGGTATGAGTTTGGCTGCTAGTTGCAGGACCCGTGAGACTCACTCCTCTTATGATGGTGGACCATTGGCATGGAATCCGACGACAAGTTCTCTTCACCACTGTCGGTGTCAAAACCGGCGGATCTCGGGTAGGGGGTCCCGAACTGTGCGTCTAGGCCGGATGGTAACAGGAGGCAAGGGACACGAAGTTTTACCCAGGTTCGGGCCCTCTCGATGGAGGTAAAACCCTACGTCTTGCTTGATTAATATTGATGATATGGGTAGTACAAGAGTAGATCTACCACGAGATCGGAGAGGCTAAACCCTAGAAGCTAGCCTATGGTATGATTGTTGTTGTGTATGTTGTCCTACGGACTAAAACCCTCCAGTTTATATAGACACCGGAGAGGTTTAGGGTTACACAAAGTCGGTTACAATGGTAGGAGATCTGCATATCCGTATCGCCAAGCTTGCCTTCCACGCCAAGGAAAGTCCCTTCCGGACACGAGACGAAGTCTTCAATCTTGTATCTTCATAGTCCAGGAGTCCGGCTGAAGGTATAGTCCGGCCATCCGGACACCCCCTAATCCAGGACTCCCTCAGTAGCCCCTGAACCAGGCTTCAATGACGACGAGTTCGGCACGCAGATTGTCTTCGGCATTGCAAGGCGGGTTCCTCCTCCAAGTAATTCATAGAAGATTTTGAACACAAAGATAGTGTCCGGCTCTGCAAAATAAGTTTCCACATATTGCCATAGAGAGAATAATATTTACACAAATCTAATCTGCTGACGTATTCCGTAGTGTGACACACCACGGCCGAGCATTTATCCGAGTCGTTTCATTATCCCACCTCAGCGAGTCATGCGAGGCGGTTTCCATGGCACGTCTTGTTAAAGCAGAGATCGTGTCCCCTTATTCCGGGATTCTCATCAATACGGGCGTGGGTAACCCAACCGCGCCATTGATTACGGCGCTTGGAGATAAGCGAGTTTTACCAGGCTGGTGGGGACACGTAGTTGCGTCCACCTATATAAGGGGATAAGGATCCACCTTTTCACCTATGCCTTCTTCCTCCCTTGCTTATCCATTCTCGCGCACTCGAGCTCCAGCGCCCAAGTCCGCACTCCCCACCTCAACCTTCTCCAGCCATGTCCGGAGCGGGAGACAAGTGGATGGTCTCCTCCGTCACGGAGGGACACATCAAAAAACTAAGGAAGGCCGGATACTTGTCTAACGACATTGCGTACCGGCTTCCCGAAAAGGGGTAGCTCATCCCCACCCCTAGGCCCCATGAGAGGGTGGTGTTCCTCCCCCATTTCCTCCGCGGACTGGGCTTCCCTCTTCACCCATTTGTCCAGGGGCTCATGTTCTACTATGGCCTGGATTTCCACGATCTGGCCCCAAACTTTGTCCTCAACATCTCGGCGTTTATCGTCGTGTGCGAGGCTTTCCTCCGCATCCGCCCCCATTTCAGCCTATGGCTCAAGACTTTCAATGTCAAGCCGAAGGTGGTGCGCGGCAACCAGGCGGAGTGCGGAGGCGCCATGGTGGGCAAGATGGCCAACGTCTTATGGCTCGAGGGCTCCTTTGTGGAGACCCTGAAGGGGTGGCAATCAGGGTGGTTTTATATCACCGAGCCGCGTGACCCCGAATGGGTCGCAACCCCCGAGTTTCGATCCGGACCCCCTACGCAGCTCACCTCCTGGAAGGAGACGGGCCTGTCATGGGGTAAAAAAGGCGAGCTGACCGGACTCCAAACATGCGTCCAAACCTTGGTGGACAAGAAGCTCAAACTTGTCAACGTAGTCCAGGTTATGCTCATCCGCCTGATCCTCCCGTGTCAACAACGGGCTTTCAACCTATGGGAGTTCGACCCGGTGCGGCACCAAACTCTGAGCAGGCTCTTCGACATGACGTACGAAGATGCCTGGAAGGTGCTTTTCAAGGGCGCCGAGGCCCCCGCATCCGCTACCGAGGATCGCGGATTCAGTATGCAGCGTCACGCTCATGCGGTAAGCTGTTTTTTCCTTTTACAAGGTATCCGTTTTTCATAGTTTGACTCCATGCGGGATCTAAGCTCCCTTACCTTTGACAGGATTGACAGGTGACATCCGGACAGATCAACTGTCCGGCTCCTTTGCCCGAAGGCCCAGAGGACGCTCGCTTGGTGAAGCTGCTGGTTCCGGCACCCTATGTGGTGCCAGAGAAGAAGGCCGCAAAAAAGGCCACGGGGACTCGAAAGAGTGCCCGGCGCCAGGAGGTGTCAGATCCATCATCCGACGGTTCCGAGGCGCATTCCTCCCGTGAAGACGAGGAGGAAGAAGAAGAGACCTCTCCCCCTCCAGCAGGAGGAGAGAAGAAAAGGAAGGCCACCCTCTCTGGGGAGGCCGGAGGGTCCAAGAAGGGGAAAACCCTTCCTCCGGACTACTCCACTGACGCCAACGACGGCGGAGAGGTGTGGCCGCCTAGGGCCAAGCCCCTGGCAAAATCGTAAGTATCCGGATACCAGAGTAATTCGTAGTGTTCGCTTATTGCACAAACCCAAACACCGGCTCGACGCGTCGTCGAGCGGCTCACTAGATTCGTCGGATGTGAACTCGCTTCCAACAGCTTCCTCCCCCCGCCCTACGGACGACACCGAAGTGTTGTCCCAACAGGTTCCAAGCCGGGAGGAGGTGGTCTTGGAGGCGTCGCAAGGCGACCTCCCGGATTCCAGGAGTAAAGGGGATGAAACCCCCCAGGGCTCCAAGTCCGGCTCTAGGCCGGACACCGCTCCGGAACCTTCAAAGGTTCCAGAGTCCGGCGGGGGACCTCCTTCCAAGAGGAGCAAGCCCACCGTGCCGGTGACCCCCGTCCAACCGGTGGCGCCGGACAATCTGTTGGAGGCGCTCCAAGGCACCTCCATCGACGAGGAGCACCGCACCATTATGGGTGCGGTGGTCCAGAAGGTTCAGTCCGCTAAGAGCGGACTGACTGAAGCTTGTACTAGCCTTTTAACAGGCTTTGAGGTAAGTAAAGAATGTGTAAATAATATTACCGCATAGATAGTAGCCCCTAATGCTCTGTTTGGCGTTCGGGAAGAAAAGCCGAATAGAGGATCAAATAAAATTCGCAGGAGTCTAACAAAAAGGAGTCAATATGCGTATGCAGGCTTCTCTGCTTGCGTCCACCGCACTGACTACGGAAGTGGACACGCTAAAGCAGAGCATCGAGCGGTCCGAGCAAGAGCTCGGGCATGCCAAGAAGCAGCTCGAGGGCAATGAAGGTAAGAAATACCTTGTTTAAATATATATATATATATAAAGATGCAATTGCAAAAAATGATAGGATTATCGTGGCTATTATAGGGGCCACGTCTGAGGTGGCGACCCTTAAGCAAGCGCTGGTCGAGGCCGAGAAGAGGGCGGCCAAGGAGCGCACCAAGCGGAAGAAGTATGAGGCCGAGGTTGGCAAGGTACAGCAAGAGCTCCAGGCTCTCATGGAAAAACATGAGAGTTTGGAGCTTGACTCAAAGACGTGAGCGTCTGAGCTCGCGGTGGCTATTGAAAATGCCAAGTCTGCCAAGGCCGAATCCTAGAAGACCCTCCAGGAGTTGGATGAGGTGAAGAAGATAGCGGAGGGTAAGGCATTCTTTATGCAAAGCAAACACATAAACGTGAGTTACTTGTTACTTACCCGAATCCGGAGCTCTCCAGGAGCGTTCGCAGATCTTCCCCGGAGTGTGTCCGATGCCGTCGCATTCTATCGAGCCGAGGAGGGCAGCTCGACAGAGAAGGTGTTCTGGTCTTAGTATGCTGAGGCCGGACACCCCGTGCCCCTGAGCGACCAGCTGAAGCAACTGGTCGAGCTCCACAAGGCGGCCGAACAGGCCATGAAGGGCCTCATAGTTCGGCTGTGGCCTGGAGGGGATCTGCCTGGGAGTTATTTTGGGCTGGTGTGGCGGCTGGTGGAGGCATGTCCAATGCTCGAAGTCATCAAGTGCTCCGTCTGCATTGAAGGTGCCCGTAGGGCCTGTGACGCCCCCGATTTGACCGTACACTAATCATACACGCAAACATGTACGATCAAGATCAGGAACTCATGGGAAGATATCACAACACAACTCTACAAATAAAATAAGTCATACAAGCATCATATTACTAGCCAGGGGCCTCGTAGGCTCGAATACAGGAGCTCGATCATAGACGAGTCAGCGGAAGCAACAATATCTGAGTACAGACATAAGTTAAACAAGCCTGCCTTAAGAAGGCTAGCACAAACTGGGATACAGATCGAAAGAGGCGCAGGCCTCCTGCCTGGGATCCTCCTAAACTACTCCTGGTCGTCGTCAGCGGGCAGCACGTAGTAGTAGGCACCTCCGGTGTAGTAGGAGTCGTCATCGACGGTGGCGTCTGGCTCCTGGGCTCCAACATCTGGTTGCGACAACCAGGTAGAAGGGATAGAGGGAAAAGAAGGAGAAAGCAACCGTGAGTACTCATCCAAAGTACTCGCAAGCAAGGAGCTATACTACATATGCATGGGTATAAAATGGAATAAGGGTATCATATGTGGACTGAACTGCAGAATGCCAGAATAAGAGGGGGATAACTAATCCTGTCGAAGACTACGCTTCTGGCAACCTCCGTCTTGCAGCATGTAGAAGAGAGTAGACTGAAATCCTCCAAGTAGCATCGTTTAGCGTAATCCTAACCGATGATCCTCCCCTCGTCGCCCTGTGAGAGAGCGATCACCGGTTGTATCTGGCACTTGGAAGGGTGTGTTTTATTAAGTATCCGGTTCTAGTTGTCATAAGGTCAAAGTACAACTCCGGGTCGTCCTTTTACCGAGGGACACGGCTATTTGAATAGATTAACTTCCCTGCAGGGGTGCACCACATACCCCAAAACGCTCGATCCCATTTGGCCGGACACACTTTTCTGGGTCATGCCCGGCCTCGGAAGATCAACACGTCGCAGCCCTACCTAGGCACAACAGAGAGGTCAGCACGCCGGTCTAAATCCTATGGCGCAGGGGTCTAGGCCCATCGCCCTTTGCACACCTGCACGTTGCGTACGCGGCCGGAAGCAGACCTAGCCTAGTGGCTTTCCAGTCCAATCCGGCGTGCGCCACTCAGTCGCTGACGTCACGAAGGCTTCGGCTGATACCACGACGCCGGGATACCCATAACTACTCCTGCGTAGATGGTTAGTGCGTATAGACCAAATGGCCAGACTCAGATCAAATACCCAGATCTCGTTAAGCGTGTTAAGTATCCGCGAACGCCGAACAGGGCCAGGCCACCTCTCTCCTAGGTGGTCTCAACCTGCCCTGTCGCTCTGCCACAAGTAACAGTCGAGGACCGTCGGGAACCCAGGCCCACCTCTACCGGGATGGAGCCACTTGCCCCTTCAGCCCCCAACTCCGAACAATACCACAGGTAATGTAACTGTGTAAAGTATATAGTATATGTCCGTGATCACCTCCCGAAGTGATCACGGCCCAGTAGTATAGCATGGCAGACGGACAAGAGTGTAGGGCCACTGATGGAACACTAGCATCCTATACTAAACAGTAGGATAGCGGGTAATGGTAACAACAGTAGTAGCAAGGACAGGCTATGCATCAGGATAGGAATAACGGAAAGCAGTAACATGCTACACTACTCTAATGAAAGCAGTATAGAGAAGAGTAGGCGATATCTGGTGATCAAAGGGGGGGGCTTGCCTGGCTGCTCTGGCAAGAGAGAGGGGTCGTCAACTCCATAGTCGTACTAGGTAGCAGCGGCGTCGGTCTCGGTGTCTATCGAGAGAAGAGGGGGGAAACAATAAATATTTAACCAAGCATATGCATAGTGATGCATGACATGACAAGTAACGGCGTTAGAGGTGCCCTAACGCGGTAGTAGGTGATGCCGGTGAAGGGGGATAACATCCGGGAAAGTATCCCCGGTGTTTCGCGTTTTTGGGCAAAGGAGCTGGAGTGGGAAAGTTACGTGTTCGATAGGTTAGGGAGGTGTGGCGGATGAACGGGTTGCGTATCCGTAATCGTCTCGTCGTTCTGAGCAACTTTCATGTACAAAGTTTTTTTCATCCGAGTTACGGATTATTTTCTATGATTTTTCAAAGATTTAAACCATATTCTGAAATTGTTTTAATTTGGAAATTAAATCTTAAATTGCTATGGGTACACAGAATTGTACCCAACAGAATGCAAGTGTGGCTGGTAGGTGGGGTCAAGGGTGGTCCAGTCAGCATTTGACCAGTCAACTGTTGACTGGTCAACAGGGTCAAAGAGGGCCCACCTGTCATAGACTGGGTCAACCCAGTCAACAGTTTGACTGGTCAAACTGGACAAGGGGCCCACATGTCATTGGCTGATAACTAATTAACCTAATTAATTGGTTTAATTAACAGAATAATTAGGTTAAGTTAATTAGGTTAATCTAATTATGATTAATTAGTTTAATTAATCAAGTTAATTAATTAATTGATAATTAATTTTATTTATTATTTTTTTAAATCCTTTTTTTATCTTAAACATTCTTTGGGCAGTGGCCCACTTGTCATAGGCCCAAGGCCTGATGGGTTCGGGCGCGGGGCGCAGCCCGAGCGGGCGCACGCCCAGGAGCGGGCGGAGCACGCACGACGCACGCGGGCATCGACGGTGGGGCGCGCGCGACTGGACCCGGGCGCCGGCCAGCAGCGGTGGACGGCGACGGCAGTTACGAGCGGCGGTGGTGGCGTAGGAGAAGCAGAGCCGCGGCAGAGCAGGGACGATGGGAGGCGGTGACAGGCAGGGGCTCGACGACAGGGTCAGTGCACGGGCGATGCGAGCACAGGGCCGGCGCGGATGCGAGGCGCACGCAGCGGGGCAGCAGCAGCAGGGCTGCCCGGCGGAGCGGACGTGGAGGGAGCCGAGCGGGCGCGTCCGAATGAGGTGGGGCGCGGGCGCAGGCAGGGGGCGCGGGCGCGGCCAGGGCGGCCGGCACGCGTGCGGGCGTCGGTGAGCGTGGCCATGGCCAAAGTGGCCGGAGCAGGAGAGAAGGAGGAGATGCCGGGGCCTCACCACGGGGCCGTGGGGTCTATGCAGCGGTGCTCGGGAAGGTTGACGGGGACGGCCGGCGCAGGGGAGGACGACGGTGATGGCGTCCGTCAATGGGTCGCAGGGACGAGCGGCGGGGTCGATCCCGCGAGAGAGGCGCGGGAGGTCGTGGCGAAGCCCATGGCAGAGGGGCGATGCAGGGACGACGACCTTGGTACGGGGCGGAGGAGGCAGTTTGGCATGGCATGAACGCGGAGAATCAGGCGGCGTTGGGGCGGCAGGGATCGGTGTGGTTGCAGCCGGATCCGTCCGGGAACGGGAAGGGGCGACGGAGGCCGGCCGGACCTGGTCACTGGGACGGAGGAGGTCGGGGATCTCGCCCCCCACTGTGGGTGGCGGCGCACGGGAGGACGAGAGGGAGTGGGGGGATCGTGGGGGTCGTGCGGGGGGGAGTGGGGTGACGCTAGGGTTTCGTTGCCACCGGGGGGGTTATAGTCAGGGGGTGAAGGGGCCGCGTGGGCCGGCCTGGTGGGCGGCCTGGTCGGCCAGCTGGGCCGTTTGGCCCGGGGGGCTCTTTTCTTTTTATTAGTTTTCTGTTTTTGTTTTTCCTTTTTATTTATCTTATATCTTTTCTGTTTTATCTTGTTCCTCATTTTATTTTAGTTTGTTAAAGTACAAGAATGATCCCTAACTTAGTACTACCACTAAACCCACTGCGATAATAAGTTTAACACCTAAATAGAATAGTTTAACATTTTATTAATTATAAAAGGCATCTCAATAATTGTTTTGACTACTGTTTTATTCATTTTAGAGTATTTAAAGATTTTATATAAGTGTGGTTTCTCCATCATAATTACCTATGCATTATTTGGCTCACTCCGAACATTTTAGTTTTAATATTTGAAAACTTTTGTTGTTTGCCAAATTTTGAATTTGAATTTTAATCAGTTTCGAACTAACGCGGGATTAGCGACAGTAATCGAAGTGACGTGGCATCAATAGCAGAGGTTACTGTAGCTTGATTATCTGGGCATCACAATTCTCCTCTACTACAAGAAATCTCGTCCCGAGATTTAAGAGGGGAAGTAAGGGGGAAGAATAGGTTACGACATTCTAACGAATCGTCTCGGTCTTGGTTGCTCTTCTCGAAGAGGTCGATCCATTATGTTGATGTCTTCATTTCTCTGCATCAGGTCACCATGATGTAGCGCACATCCTTTCTTCGGGATCTTCATCGTACTTACGGAAAAGGATATGGGGAAGACTCGGGAAGGACGGTCCTCTACAAGGTTGCTTATCTGGTAGATAAAATCAGGGAAGGTGACAGGAAGTAACTCTCGAATTCAAACTTGAGAAAACTTCGAGAGTTTGCAAGATGGTGCAATAAGAAGTTTCGAGCATATAGGCAATCGTTCATTGCCTGAAACCGAGTGTGAGAGGGGTTCAGAGTAACGAGAATAAGTATTGTATTTGATACCATAATGGATGATTACTCAAAAGGTGGCTCGTGAATTACTTATGAGGCCTCGCATGAGGAATAACTTTGGAAACCGGAGGTGTATAGGAGGGTCAGGTTTCGATCCTGTGTAATTGTGGGTTATGGGCCCACCATGTGGTTAAAAGTAGGAAAAGCGTTGATATCATGCACGGTCGTGATAGCAAGACATGTCAGAGGGTAGCCTATCATTTATGTTGGAAACAATGTCGGTACCAAGGGCGAGGAACGAAGAGAACCATTTTCCTGCTCGTTGAACGAGGCGAGCCATTAGGCAAAGTTCTCGTCCATCGGTGGCTACCGGAATGTCATCAACAATAGTAACAGTGTCATGCTAACAGAATTGTACACCACGGTGTTTACATAAACATGAGAATATTTCTGCTTGGATCATATAGATCACAAGAAAGGTTAAACAAAACAATGGAAAGGAAAAATGCGATTCTTAGATTAAACAGAAGAATGGAAAGGAAAATGTGATTAAACACATATTTCAGGGGTATATCCTTCCCAAGAACAAGCAGAGTATGATATCCAAGACCGGATAGAAGGTAGAAAACTCTTTTAGGTAGGAGAGACAAATTTCATGACATTACCCATACAATGGTGTTTGGGTAATTTCAACAAGAAACATTTAGCATGGTGCTTCAAATGTTCTTATTGAAAATCGGAGTACCATAGACATGCTTCGAGATAGCGCTGACATGGTCAAACAGGTGAAATTCAGACTTTGGAAACAAAAAGGATCCATTAGGAATAACTTGTAGAATAAGTCTTACAGTTTCCTCATGGAAGAATGGATAACATTGCTAAAAGGGAACTATAACAATAGGGCCTCCGGCCAGGTGGGCTAGGTATGATACCACCTTACCGGGTCATCTAAAGACCAATGTTATAACTCTTGGAAATATGTTCCAACCATCATATCTGACCGAGATTCAGATTTGATTGGTGTTAGGATACCTCAGACTCGGGATGCCTGAGAAGAAAAGGTGCAACACAATTTGACGAGATGACATTGTGAGATTCTCAGAAGTGATCTATGTAAGTGAGCTCTGAAACAAGAGGTCATCAGTAAACCAAGGAGAGGATGAGGAGGTGGCTGATAGGCTCAGCAACAAATCATCAAGATTTCCAAAGGATTGATTTCCACAATTATGTGAACAAGGAAATATCATTTGTCGGATCAAATGTCATAATGATGTATGCTTGAGGGAAACATACACAACTGAACAATGATAGAAGGGTGCACCCAGGAATCTGGACTAGGTAGCACGATCAATGTTTGAATGATGATTCAATAATCAATAGACTTAGAATGAAACTGTAGACCAATAACTCCAAGCAATAGGGTTGCTAGAAGTTTAGAATTTACACATCACAGACCATTTATCGGTATTCCGGTTAGAAACAACACGGAGACCAAGAAATGAACGCAAAAGGCGAGAGATATTACTATATCAAGAATTCTCAAGAGGTGGTAAAATTACCACGACATTCTTGACATAAAAGGTGGTAACATGCCAAGGTAAAGAAGAACAAATGCTGGATAGCAAGGATATCAAGGTATAACTCAAAACACGAACAAGTTTGTGTTGGAGGGAAGGCAATAAAGTGGCCGATGATAACATAAATCATCGGGGGCAAGGATGGTATTTCTCATCATGAATTCAGTTGATACCCTTGAAGAGCTCAGAATGCTGATGATTAAAATTAGCACGATAATGATGTATCCGTTCAGGCTAGGGCAGACATGGAGTATTAAACTTGTAAGCGATGAAGATCTCTAATCCTCGTTGAATCGCAGTGCAGACTCGATTCCGTTATCGGTGTCCTTGAGTGTTTCATAACTCAAGGCCCATGAAAAATTGGAGTCCGTGAGAATGTAATACCTGATGAAGAACTCATAAGAGGTTGTGTAGTTCCATGATAATCTCGAGATAACAGGGGGGTAATGCTTGACGACAGATCAAAGTAGAGATTGGACTAGGGTATTGCTCTGCAGAAGACAAATGCTTAAACTTGCACGAGAAATGTTATTTAAAGGAGAACATGGTCAGAACCACGATTGAAAAAGGCCAGATCCCAGAGATAAGATGAACTTATACCAAGGGAATAATTAATTTTAAGAAAAGCTTTAATGATAAGATCTACATCGTGTCCATGGGCATGAACACAAAGTTCAAGGTCGACTCCCACTTCTTCAATATATAACCTTCCATTCACTTTTCGCTTAGATAAAGGCATTAGTGTTGAAAGTTTTATCTGGTGAAATACCATATGAGTATGACTCATGAAAACTTCCGAGTTCACACATATAAAGGAAGGCATAGGTTCAACCCGTCAGGGTATCGTGGAAACATATACCACAAGCTTCAATAGTAAGTATGACCAGCTCGAAAGCAGAGCATGGTTGGCCAAGCAGATGATACCATTTACCAAGGGCATTATGTATCAGGTAAAGAACTCACAAGAATTTTGGTTGTGAAGGACATTGTCGGATAATAACCCGCAATGGGTACGGCGATCCACAACGGGGCTGATGTGAGTATCGGTACTCAATCAAAGGAAGAAGGAATGCCATGGCATCGGGTTATAGAAACAACTGACTAATTCAAAGCTTAATGCAAAGAAACTTTATGATCTCCAAATCAAGGGATCAGAAGCAATCGTTCTGATCGAAAATGAATAAGTTCAACAGACTTGGAAGCACAAACGATCAAGGCATTGATTGGTCAAGAACCAGCTCATATCCAAATGACGTCTGAGTCGGAAGGATGAATCCTAGGATTCGACTGAGGAATGCGAGCATCCTCAACATATTGAATCAACGGACTTAAAATGATAAAGACAAGGGAGGTCAATAAGATTACGAAACTTATGGGCTTAACCATAATGCAAGCAAGCGAGAATTTCAAGAGCAATAGGCTGCTCGGGATTTTCGGAAGATCGAATGATATTTTGAAGTTTTTGGTGAAACACCTGAACAACTGGGAATGAGCGGATACCCGATAAGTGCGAGAATTATCCGTAGGGGTGTATATGTGGATAATGAACTGCAAGACAGTAGGCACAAAGTATTCTTGGAAAAATAGAGAGAATTTCCGAGGTATCTTGTAATAACAAGATTAACTGGGAATGAAGTTATGGACGACAAGTGTATGTATCTTTCCATATGGACTTATCGGTGGTATGGAATTGCAACGGCGAAGGACACAAAGGCCTCGGGGAAACATCGGAGAGTATTGTCAGAATCTTCTGTTGCAGCAGGCCATCATCTGGCCTGAAGGGGCTCTCCGGGAGGAAGTATTTTCGAGAACCTAAAGTTAGATTTTAGCAAAATCACTTAACCTGAATAGAAGAGAGTTCAGAGTCCCAGAGTAAAGGTCGAGGAATAAAAAGATCCTACTACCATCCAAACGGCGACGTGTGCCCGTAAGACACACAACCGTGTTAGTAAAAGTTTTTGCAATGTCTAGACTCAACTTCGGCCAAGGAGTGTGGAAGGGGGATTCCTACAGGCAGTCGGCTCTGATACCAACTTGTGGGTTCGGGCGCGGGGCGCAGCCCGAGCGGGCGCACGCCCAGGAGCAGGCGGAGCACGCACGACGCACGCCGGCATCGACGGTGGGGCGCGCGCGACTGGACCCGGGCGCCGGCCAGCAGCGGTGGACGACGATGGCAGTTACGAGCGGCGGTGGTAGCGTAGGAGAAGCAGAGCCGCGGCGGAGCAGGGACGATGGGAGGCGGTGACAGGCAGGGGCTCGACAACGGGGTCGGTGCATGGGCGATGCGAGCACATGGCCGGCGCGGATGCGAGGCGCACGCAGCAGGGCAGCAGCAGCAGGGCTGCCCGGCGGAGCGGACGTGGAGGGAGCCGAGCGGGCGCGTCCGAATGAGGTGGGGCGCGGGCGCAGGCAGGGGGCGCGGGCGCGGCCAGGGCGGCCGGCGCGCGTGCGGGCGTCGGTGAGCGAGGCCATGGCCGAAGTGGCCGGAGCAGGAGAGAAGGAGGAGATGTCAGGGCCTCACCACGGGGCCGTGGGGTCTATGCAGCGGTGCTCGGGGAGGTTGACGGGGACGACCGGCGCAGGGGAGGACGACGGTGATGGCGTCCGTCAATGGGTCGCAGGGATGAGCGGTGGGGTCAATCCCGCGAGGAAGAGGCGCGGGAGGTCGTGGCGAAGCCCATGGCAGAGGGGCGATGCGGGGACGACGACCTTGGTACGGGGCGGAGGAGGCAGTTTGGCGTGGCATGAACGCGGAGAATCAGGCTGCGTTGGGGCGGCAGGGATCGGTGTGGTTGCAGCCGGATCCATCCGGGAACGGGAAGGGGCGACGGAGGCCGGCCGGACCTGGTCACTGGGACAGAGGAGGTCGGGGATCTCGCCCCCCACTATGGGTGGCGGCGCACGGGAGGACGAGAGGGAGTGGGGGGATCGTGGGGGTTGTGCGGGGGGGAGTGGGGTGACGCTAGGGTTTTGTTGCCACCGGGGGGTTATAGTCAGGGGGTGAAGGGGCCGCGTGGGCCGGCCTGGTGGGCGGCCCAGCTGGGCCGTTTGGCTCGGGGGGCTCTTTTCTTTTTATTAGTTTTCTGTTTTTGTTTTTCCTTTTTATTTATCTTATATCTTTTCTGTTTTATCTTGTTCCTCATTTTATTTTAGTTTGTTAAAGTACAAGAATGATCCCTAACTTAGTACTACCACTAAACCCACTGCGATAATAAGTTTAACACCTAAATAGAATAGTTTAACATTTTATTAATTATAAAAGGCATCTCAATAATTGTTTTGACTACTGTTTTATTCATTTTAGAGTATTTAAAGATTTTATTTAAGTATGGTTTCTCCATCATAATTACCTATGCACTATTTGGCTCACTCCGAACATTTTAGTTTTAATATTTGAAAACTTTTGTTGTTTGCCAAATTTTGAATTTGAATTTTAATCAGTTTCGAACTAACGCGGGATTAGCGATAGTAATCGAAGTGACGTGGCGTCATTAGCAGAGGTTACTGTAGCTTGATTATCTGGGCGTCACAGGGCCCTTGCCCGTGCTAAGGTGCACTGGGGCAAGCTGGATGCTGAGAAGCTTGTGAAGGACGGGCCACCGCCGGGGAAAGAGCATCGCAAGCCCGAGAATTATTATAAGGATGTTCTGAAGGGTGCCTGCCTTGTGGCGGATGAATGTTCTAGGGATGTAATTTTTGAGTGAAACTTGCTCGTTTTGTCCTGTGCGCTGAAAACTTGTTCATATGCGCTAAGAAATGCTGTTTGGAATTTAAAATATTACCTTTTGTGCGGCTGTTTATCAATTCTGAGGGATGGCAAGTCGTCGGCTTCTGCCCCCGTGCCACTAGTGCTGGGGTGTTCGGGGATAAACCTGAGCGCTCTTTTTCCCATGTTTGGGTCCTTCGAGGGAGGCGCTCAGCCCAACGAACAAGGCAATCTGACTATAATGCGTGAACACTCTCACTTAGCCATAGAATTCTATAATTTTAAATTTTGGCAAAGCCCCTGGTATTCGGAAGATCGAGTTCGGGGCGCTATCCACGCCTTGGCTGGACAGAGCCGGCTCCTCGCTCTAAGCGGCATAAGTCTTTAGGGACTCGAAAAACCTCTCGAACAGCGACCATCTCTCGCTTCATCATGACAGTCAGTTTTAGCATTCTCCACTGAGGTGCTCGACCCAGCTCAACTGGGGCACAATCGCAGTGGTTCTCCTAGTGCTACCTTAGCCGATATAGCGGAACGTAAGGCACCAAAAGATAGGAGCCGGGCAAACCCAACTATTGACCCAAGACATGATTCGGAGCCGATGCATATAATGCTATAAGTTCGGGGTGCCGCACTTGTTAAAGTGTTCGGACTTCTCACACCATATTGAGGGGTACTAAAGCCCCTG
This sequence comes from Triticum monococcum, assembly GCA_034509565.1. NCBI lineage: Eukaryota > Viridiplantae > Streptophyta > Magnoliopsida > Poales > Poaceae > Triticum > Triticum monococcum. The sequence continues at coordinate 576,675,534 of CM067844.1, read as the reverse complement.
GCGTATTTTGGTCATACCAAAGTGTAAGGATGCAACATGTCGTTAAGGAACATATATTACTCCTCGAGGGCCTGGCATTTTGAGCTTAAGGTATGCATAGTGCGGTAACGCATTGAACTTGGCGAATGCGGTTCGCCCGAGCAGTGTGTGATAGCCACTGCGGAATGGGACTATGTCGAAGATTAACTCCTCGCTTCGGAAATTATCCGAAGATCCGAAGACCACTTCAAGTGTGACTGAGCCTGTACAGTTGGCCTCTACACCTGGTATTACGCCTTTAAAGGTCGTTTTGGTGGGCTTAATCCTTGAGGGATATATGCCCATTTTCCGCACTGTATCCTGGTAAAGCAGGTTCAGGCTGCTGCCACCGTCCATAAGGACTCTAGTGAGATGAAATCCGTCAATAATTGGGTCTAGAACCAATGCGGCGAATCCGCCATGACGGATGCTAGTGGGATGGTCCCTTCGATCAAAGGTGATCGGGCAGGAGGACCATGGGTTGAACTTTGGGGCGACTGGCTCTACCGCGTATACGTCCCTTAACGCGCGCTTCCGCTCCCTTTTGGGGACGTGGGTTGCGTATATCATGTTCACTATCCACACTTGTGGGGGAAAACCCTTCTGTCCACTGTTGTTCGGCGGCCGGGGCTCCTCGTCGTCATCGCTATGCAACCCCTTGTCTTCATTTTCTGTGTTTAGCTTGCCTGCCTGCTTGAACACCCAACAATCCATGTTGGTGTGATTGGCCGGCTTTTCGGGGGTGCCATGTATCTGGCACAACCGATCGAGTATTCAATCCAAACTGGACGGGCCCCTAGGATTCCTTTTGAATGGCTTTTTCCGCTGGATCGGCGCTTCTGCTTGTTGCGACGCAACCTGCCACTACTGTCCCTGGTATCCGAATTACCAGGGTTCTTGGTCATATTGTTGCTACGAGCAAGCCAGCTGTCTTCTCCCGCACAAAAGCGGGTCATGAGTGTCGTGAGTGCTGCCATAGACTTCGGCTTTTCCTGTCCAAGGTGCCGGGCAAGCCACTCGTCACGGATATTGTGCTTGAAGGCTGCTAGGGCCTCAGCGTCCGGACAGTCGACTATTTGATTTTTCTTTGTTAGGAACCGTGTCCAGAATTGCCTGGCCGATTCCTCTGGCTGCTGAATTACGTGACTTAGGTCATCAATGTCTGGGGGTCGCACATAAGTGCCCTAGAAATTGTCGAGGAATGCGGCTTCCAGGTCCTCCCAACAACTTATTGATCCTGTTGGCGAGCTGTTAAGCCAATGCCAAGCTGGTCCTTTAAGCTTGAGTGGGAGGTATTTGATGGCGTGGAAATCATCACCGCGGGCCATGTGGATATGAAGGAGATAATCCTCGATCCATACCGCAGGATCTGTTGTGCCATCATATGATTCGATATTTATGGGTTTGAAACCCTCGGGGATTTGATGATCCATTATTTCGTCTGTGAAGCATAGTGGGTGTACAGCCGCCTCTGTACTGGGCTATATCACGACGTAGCTCCAATGACCTTTGTCTACCGTGTTCGGCCCTGCCGAATTTGTGGCCGGCGTGACGGTTACCGTCTCGAGCCGTGGGGCGCCCACGTGATCCGTAGATCGATCTTGTTTGCCTTGCCTTGTCCTCCAACATATCTCGTAAGTCCGGCGCATATTCCCGTGCCTTGGTACGGGGTGCGGCTTGAGTGGAGGGCCGAGAGGCCTCTCTGTCGCGGCCATGAGGTGGTCGGTCGGCCGCATCAAGTGCTTCCTCCTCTAATCGGGGTAGCATCCTGCGCTTTGGGTAGCTCTTGGAGGGGCGTTCGAGTTTATGCTCTCCGGCCGTAAGGACTTCAGTCCATCTGTCGACTAGCAAATCTTGATCAGCTCTAAGCTGTTCCTGTTTTTCTTGAGGCTTCTTGCCGTGGCCATAAGCCTGCGTTGAAAACGCTCTTGCTCGACGGGATCCTCTGGCACGACAAATTCGTCGTCGTCGAGGCTTGCCTCGTCTTCGGAGGGAGGCATATAATTATCGTCCTCGACCTCTCTGTCTGCCGCTCTCTCATGAGGGCTGGTTTCTCCATCCTCCTGTGCTAAATCTTGCTGGAGGGGGTTTTCTTCGGCACTTTCCGGAGTATTATTATCTCCTGTGCTGGAATCACCGTATTTGTTTTGGCGGCATTTTGAGCGGCGCCGCTGATGCCGGCGCTTAGGCTGTTTCTTGGAGGGGTCATCCTCCGCTGTTCCATCGCCATCTCCTTCTTTTGGGGTGTCCACCATGTATATGTCATATGACGAGGTGGCTTTCCAGGGCCTGATAGGCGCTGGTTCTTCATCGTCTCCTTCATCGGCGTCCATACCATTGATGTCTTCAGAGTCGAAGCCGAGCATGTCGGTTAAGTCATCGACAGTGGCTACAAAGTGGGTGGTGGGTGGGCTTTGAATTTCTTCATCGTCTGAATCCCAACCTTGCTGATCGTAGTCCGGCCAGGGCTTTCCTGATAAAGAGAGAGACTTCAGTGTCTTCAGAATATCGCCGAAAGGCAAGTGCTCAAAGATGTCCGCGGCAGTAAACTCCATAATCGGCACCCAATCGGATTCGATCGGCAGGGGCGCGGAGGGTTCGGAGTCTGGAGAGGAGTCCGGCTCCTTGGAGTCACGAGTCTCGCAGAGTGCGGGGCTGGTGTTCGACTCGATCGCCGTTGGGATCGTAGCCCCCGAGGCGGCGTCCAACCACCCATCCTCGATCGGCGTAGTTGGCTCCGAATTAAGGGTCGAAGCCGATGCGGGTGCGGCCTCCGGGGCCCTGTTCGGCGGCAGAGCTAGATCATGCTCGTCGTGACAGTGCGGCGCGCTCGGCAGTGGCTCGAATCCGTTGAAGATCAAGTCCCTGCAAATGTCAGCCGTGTAGTTTATACTTCCAAATCTGACCTGACAGCCAGGGGCATAGCTTTTGATCTGCTCCAGATGGCCAAGTGAATTGGCCCGCAGTGCGAAGCTGCCGAAGACGAAGATCTGTCCGGGGAGGAAGGTCTCACCCTAGACTGCATCGACATTGATGATCGTAGGAGCCATCAAGCCTGACGGCGATGACACAGAGGAACTCTCAATGAAAGCACCAATGTCGGTGTCAAAACCGGCGGATCTCGGGTAGGGGGTACCGAACTGTGCGTCTAGGCCGGATGGTAACAGGAGGCAAGGGACACGAAGTTTTACCCAGGTTCGGGCCCTCTCGATGGAGGTAAAACCCTACATCCTGCTTGATTAATATTGATGATATGGGTAGTACAAGAGTAGATCTACCACGAGATCAGAGAGGCTAAACCCTAGAAGCTAGCCTATGGTATGATTGTTGTTGTGTATGTTGTCCTATGGACTAAAACCCTCCGGTTTATATAGACACCAGAGAGGGTTAGGGTTACACAAAGTCGGTTACAATGGTAGGAGATCTGCATATCCGTATCGCCAAGCTTGCCTTCCACGCCAAGGAAAGTCCCTTCCAAACACGGGACGAAGTCTTCAATCTTGTATCTTCATAGTCCAGGAGTCCGGCTGAAGGTATAGTCCGGCCATCCGGACACCCCCTAATCCAGGACTCCCTCAACCACCATCATCTTCTTCACCACCAAAATAGAATTGCGTATCGGGTATGGGAACTCCCCTTGGCTTCCACCAAGCTTGGGGGAGGTGCCCCGGTATCATATCATCCCACTATCTTTTTTCCTTTACTTATTTTAGTTCGATCTTTTTTGCTTTAGATGAATAAAAGTTAGTTCGATCCTTTCTTCCTTGAGAGTTTTCTTAGTGATCTATCCTTGTAATCGTGTGCAAGTTATATAATAAAGTTTAGTTTGAGTTTTTGCTTTCTTTACTTTCATGTTGCAGATTAAAGAAAGGAAATGATAAATAATAAAAGAAAGGAAATAAATAAAATAAAGGAAAGAAATAATGAAAAGATCATATACTAATCTAATGGTAGGTGATGACACAACATAAGGAAAAGTATAAGTAGACAATTTTATTAGAGATTGACAAACATAACATTAGTCAATGATGCAACTCATGAAAGAATTAATAAGGGAAGAGAAGATTCACATATAAATATACTATCCTAGAAATCTTTTGTGACTGTGAGTCCTCATCAAAATATTATATGCCAAAATAGTTGACGTTGGACAAGGAAGACAACTTAATGGTTTATGTTTGTTTATATTCACATAGAAGTCACATTGTCATAGATCCTTCAACATGTGGTGCTTGCCCCCTATCTTTGCTAGCCAAAAATTCCACACTAAGTAGAGATACTACTTGTGCATCCAAAAACCCTTAAACCAAAATCTTATTTTCAAGTGTCCACCATACCTACCTAGGAATTGAGCAAGATCCCTCAAGTAAGTTGTCACCGGTGCAAAAAGGCAATAAAAATTGCTTCTAAATGTGTGAGATCATTTAGTGTAAGAGAAAATTGAGCGTTGCACGAACTTGTGATGGTGAAGAATAAAAGCGACAGATTGCATAATAAAGGTCGCTATCACAAGGGGCAATGTAACGTGACGTTCTTTTGCACTAAGGGGTTGAGCATACAAACAAATAAGCGCATGGCAACCTCTGATTCCCTCTACGAAGGGCATGTCTTGTACTTCTATGTATTTACTTTTATGCAAAGAGTCAAGGTTTTCCTTCTATTCCTTTTTATTTTTATCCTTTGGCAAGCATCATGTGGTGAGGAAAGATCTAGGCACATATGTCCAGTTGAATATAGATAGCATGAGTTATTATTGTTGACATCACCCTTGAGGTGAATACGTTGGGAGGCAAAACTATAAGCCCCTATCTTTCTATGTGTCCGGTTGAAACGTTTTGATCATGTGTACGAGGTCAGTGTTAGCAATCATAGAAGACTATATGATGGTTGAGTATGTGGACTTGCCTAAAGGCTCCGACACGTGACCCTTCCTGAAAAGATGAGGAATTGTAGTAGCAAAGTTGACTGAGAACATAGTTTGTTGGTTTTTAATAGAGTTTTTGCTTCATACTTCGATTGTGTGATGAATTGTTACTTATTCATGAGAAGTATATGATAGAAGTTCTATGATAAAAGTTTTTATGATTCCAGGTGTGGTTGAACTGACAACTCAGCTGCTAATACCTGAGAATATTCTTTGGCTCTCCTTGTGTCGAATCAATAAATTTGGGTTGAATACTCCACCCTCGAAAATTGTTGCGATCCCCTATACTTGTGGGTTATCAAGATGAACCAGTCCCTCCTCGCTTCAAGAACGAAAGCATGGAGGTGCTATCCAGGAGGATAATAAAGCTCGAGATGGAGAATGATGAGTTGAGGATAGATAACTTTATCCCTCGGCATAAGTTGGAGGAAAAGAAATACAAACCCGCTACTTCATCACCACCACCTCCTCCTTCTTCATCACCACCACCTCCTCCTTCTTCATCACCAAAGGAAAATCGAGTATCGGGTATGGGCACTCCCCTTGGCTTGTGCCAAGCTTGGGGGAGGTGCCCCGATATCGTATCACCTCCACTATATTTTGATTTTACTTATATTAGTTTGATCCATAGTTATCTTTTGCTTTAGATGAATAAAAGTTTAGCTCGATCCTTTCTTTTTGAGAGTTTTCCGAGTGATCTATCCTTGTAATCGTGTGCAAGATATATAATAAAGTTTAGTTTGAGTTTTGTTGGAATAAATTAAAAGGATCATATGCTAATCTTATGGTAAGTAATGACATCACATAAGGAAGAGTATAAGTAGAATTTTTTATTGGAGATTTACAAACATATCATTGGTCAACGATGCAATTCATGAAAGAATTAATAAGGGAAGAGAAGATACACATGCAAAATACACTATCTTGGACATCTTTTGTGATTGTGAGCCCCCATCAAAATATTATATGCCAAAATTGTTGACATTGGACAAGGAAGACAACGTAATGATTTATGTTTGTTCATATTCACATATAAGTTATATTGTAATAGATCCTTCAACATGTGGTGCTTGCCCCCCATCTTTGCTAGCCAAAAATTCCGCACTGAGTAGAGATACTACTTGTACATCCAAAAACCCTTAAACCCACATCTTGTTTTGAGAGTCCACCATACCTACCTATGGATTGAGTAAGTCCTTCAAGTAAGTTGTCATCGGTGTAATAAGGCAATAAAAATTACTTCTAAAAGTGTTGGATCATTTAGTGTAAGAGAAAATTGAGTGTTATTGAAAGTGCAACTATCCCTAGGTGGTTTTGGTAATTCATAACAACATATAGCTCATTGAGCTAATGCTATTCCAAGATGATTATTTCAGGAAAGCTCAATGATTGGCATGGCATGGATGTGAAAGTGGAACCCTCAAAATGCTAAGGACAAAGAATTGGCTCAAGCTCAAAAGTTCAAGACTCTTCATTTTATATTTTAGTGATCCAAGATCACATTGAGTCTTTAGGAAAAGCCAATACTATTAAGGAGGGATGAGGTGTTGCTTAATGAGCCTCTTGCTTTATGTGCTTAATGATATGCTCCAAAATCCTCAGCTACTTTCCCATATCCACAAATGACCTAAACCCTAAGCCGAACTCGGTCATACCGATTCTGTCAATCCGGCGCCACCGAGTTTCACTTGTCATTTGCCACTGCCAAACCCTAGCAATTCGGTCCTACCGATAAGGATCTCAGTCTCACCAAGATGGGCTTGCAAACTCTCTGTTTCCCTTTCATAACTTTTTGGTCTCACCGAAAGAGCGAATCGGTCTCACCGAGAATGCAAGGTAAACTCTATGTTTCCTTCTTGTAACTTTTCGGTCTCACCGAAAGAGCAAGTCGGTCCCACCGAGTTTGCCTGACCAACTCTCTGGTTAGCTAATTGCCGAACTCGGTCTCACCGAGTTTGTGCGATCGGTCTCACCGAGATTACGTTATGGCCAAATCCTAACCGAATCGGTCCTACCGAGTTGCATCTTACTCCCACAGAAATTCCTAACGGTCACTAGGTTTACTATTTCGGTCAGACCGAGTTTTCTGATTCGGTCCCGCCGAGATTGGTAGATTGTGTGTAACGGTTGGATTTTGTGTGGAGGCTATAAATACCCCTCCACCTCCTCTTCATTCGAAGAGAGAGCCATCAGAACACATACACCATTCCTACTCATATGTTCTGAGAAAGAACCACCTACTCATGTGTTGAGACCAAGATATTCCATTCCTACCAAATGAATCTTGATCTCTAGCCTTCCCCAAGTTGCTTTCCACTCAAATCTTCTTTCCATCAGATCCAAATCCTATGAGAGAGAGTTGAGTGTTGGGGAGACTATCATTTGAAGCACAAGAGCAAGGAGTTCATCATCAACACACCATTTGTTACTTCTTGGAGAGTGGTGTCTCCTAGATTGGCTAGGTGTCACTTGGGAGCCTTCGACAAGATTGTGGAGTTGAACCAAGGAGTTTGTAAGGGCAAGGAGATCGCCTACTTCGTGAAGATCTACCGCTAGTGAGGCAAGTCCTTCGTGGGCGATGGCCATGGTGGAATAGACAAGGTTGCTTCTTCGTGGACCCTTCGTGGGTGGAGCCCTCCATGGACTCGCGCAACCGTTACCCTCTGTGGGTTGAAGTCTCCATCAACGTGGATGTAGGATAGCACCACCTATCCGAACCACGGGAAAACATCCGTGTCTCCAATTGCGTTTGAATCCTCCAAACCCTTACCTTTACATTCTTGCAAGTTGCATGCTTTACTTTCCACTGCCAATAAACTCTTTGCATGCTTGCTTGAATTGTGTGATGATTGCTTGACTTGCTCTAAGATAGCTAAAATCTGCCAAGAACTAAAATTGGGAAAAGGCTAAGTTTTTAATTGGTCAAGTAGTCTAATCACCCCCCCTCTAGACATACTTTCGATCCTACAAGTGGTATCAGAGCTTTGGTCTCCATTTGCCTTGATCTCCATAGCTTTTGGTGGTCATAGCCTTGGTTTCACAACCTAGGAGAGTATGGCATCTAGCGAGGGAAATTATCACCGTAGAGGTCCTTACTTTGATGGCACTAATTTTGCTAGTTGGAAGCATAAAATGAAAATGCATATTCTTGGACATAACCCCGCCGTATGGGCTATTGTTTGTGTTGGTTTGCAAGGTGAGTTCTTTGATGGGAGAGAACCAAACCGTGAAGCTACCGCGGATGAGTTGAAGATGTTGCAATACAATGCTCAAGCTTGTGATATTCTCTTCAACGGATTGTGCCCCGAAGAATTGAACAAAATCAGCCGCCTTGAGAATGCAAAGAAAATTTGGGATACTTTGATTGATATGCACGAAGGTACCGACTCCGTCAAGGAATCCAAGTTGGATGTGCTCCAAAGTCAACTTGACAAGTTCAAGATGAAGGATGGTGAAGGTGTCGCTGAAATGTACTCTAGGCTTGCTGTCATCACAAATGAGATTGCCGGCTTAGGAAGTGAAGAGATGACCGATAGATTCATCATCAAGAAGATCCTAAGAGCCTTGGATGGGAAATATGATACCGTGTGCACATTAATCCAAATGATGCCCAACTACAAAGATCTCAAGCCAACGGAAGTAATTGGAAGGATTGTTGCTCATGAGATGTCACTCAAGGATAAAGAGGAACTTCACAATAAATCAAGTGGTGCCTACAAAGCGTCATGTGAACTCCCCACATCATCAAGTGAGAAACAAAACTTCAATGAAGAATTGAGCTTAATGGTGAAGAACTTCAACAAGTTCTACAAGAGTAGAAACAAAGATAGAAGCTTCAAGTCAAGGTCCTACAATGACAAAAGATCTTCTAGTTGAGAGCGAAACTGCTATCATTGTGGAAGACCCGGACACTATTCCAATGTGTGTACGGCTCCCTACAAGAGAAGAGAAGATTCCCCAAAAAGAAGAAGCAAAGAATATCCACCAAGAGAGAGAAGGAGTAGAGATGATCGTTATGAATGAAGATACTCACGGAGAAGCAAGGATTCGAAAAGGAAGGAAAAATCATCAAGGAGCTATACAAGACGAAGACATCAAGCTCATGTTGGTGAATGGGTATCCGGCTCCGACTCCGACAGCCACTCCGAGAGAAGTTATCACTCCGACTCCGAAGATACTCAAGATGAAGGTGTTGCCGGTCTAGCACTTGTGTCAACCAACTCCTACGACATATTTGACTCACCAAATGAAGGAATTGGAAGATGCTTCATGGCCAAAGGTCCTAAGGTAACACACCCCGAGTATGTTGACTTTAATAGTGATGAAGATGACTTGTTAGGTGATGATGATTTGCTTGTTGACAACTCTAGTGAAGAATATTATGGTGAAATATCAATTAATCATGCTAAAACGAACGACAATGATAAGGAGAAGATTGAGGCTCTAACTAAAGAACTAAACACTCTTAAGTTAGCCCATGAAACTATCTTCAAAGATCATCGAGAACTTTTAAGAGCTCATGAGAAACTACGCTTTGAAAAGCTCAATCTTGAGCAAGAGCATGAGTTCTTAAAAGCAATCAATGATGATCTCCGCAAGAAAAGTTCTTCTCACATTGCCAAGCGTTTACTTTTATCCACCTACATGCCTCAAGTCAAGACTAGTAACAAGAATAAGAAAGATTCTTCCTCTAGTAGTAACAATGATCATGCTAAATCCAATATTGTTGCTTCTAGTAGTTCTCTTGATTCCACTAATGATTCTCTTAGCCAAGTTACACTTGAGCAAGAAAATAGCTTATTGAAGGGAATTATAGAGAAAGGTGTTTACAAGAGCCTTGCCGGAAGTAAGCAATTCGAGGAAATTGTGCGCAAGCAAGGAATGCACCGGAAGAATCAAGGTGTTGGTTTTGAACGAAAGTTCAATGCCAATGGAGTTGAATGGGAAGAAGATCAATACCCCAAGACAAAGTTTTTCTTCAACAAGAGAAGTATGACACTTCTTTCAAGGGGACACAAGCTCAAGATGATCTTCCACCACAAGACTACAAGCAAAAAGGCAAGGACAAGCTTCAAGAGGAGATTGATGCATTTGAAGAAGCTCCTAAGACCTTAGTCAAGTGGATTCCCAAGACTACTTCAAGTTCCACTACAGCAAGTACGACTACAGCTCCAAGGATTCCCATCAAGATGGTGTGGATCCAAAAGAAGAAGAACTAGAGAGTTCTTGAGGGTGAGTCCGCCAACATACTTCACTCTTATCATTTTGGCAAGAACAAGTGCAATCAACTTCCACATCTTGCACTAGTTCAAGGAGTCACAAACCCTCTTGTTGGTAAGACAAGGGAGAAGGTAACCTAAAGTTTTCATGGACATCATCTTGTGTGTGCATCACTCTATGTCTATGGATATCCTTGTTTGTTCCTTGTGGGACTAACCCATGTAGGTATTGAAAGTGCAATTCACTCAAATGGATAGCTCCAAGTGATCTACATCAACATTGAGCATCCACATCTTCAACATCTACATGAAGTCATCATCGACAAAACCCAAGGTTAGTTCATCCCTCTTAGGGGGAATATCACATCTAGGGGGAGCTTTACTCTAATACTTAAGCTAAAGCAACTCTAAAGATGTGAATACAACAATGCTTTATGTAAAAGTGGTAACCCCACTTGAGCTTAAACGATGAGTATGACCTACGATCAAGTGTTCTCACTTGACTCCTAAGTCAATATACTCATATATAGATGACCTAGTCATTGCAAATTGCTTGATAGATGCTAGAATTGGTTGTGCATGCTTTGCCACATATTTCATTTGCCATCTTATTGTGTGAGCATGTTGGTTGCATATTTTACTCATTCGAGGAAACACTTGTTGTTTTGTTTGTTTGGCTTTCTTCTTTTGCCAAGTGGATGGACAAGAATGCCTAAGAACCTCCTCTAGCTATCTATGCTTTTCTCGTCTCAAACTCTATTCATGCTGCATCACAAAACTTGATCAAGTCAGATTCGAACCACTCTGTGTGAGGAGCACTCGGAGTCCCCGATTCGTCATAGACTTAAACTTCCAAAACCTCTTTATGAATCTCGGTCTGACCGATACTCCATTTTCGGTCCTACCGAGTTCATTAAGTTGATCTAGGTTTTCGATCTCGGTGCAACCAATTTGAAATTTTTGGTCACACCGAGTTGCAATAACTGCACACAGTTTTGCATCTCGGTGCCACCGAGCTGTTCCACTCGGTCACACCGACAGGGTCGGGCTATATATAGTGACGGGCAAAATTTTGGAAATTTCTCCGAAACCTCTTCGCCCGCGCGATAGCCTGCTCTGCCTTCGTGGTCTCCGGATCGTCTTCTCGCTGCCAGCAGCCTCCAGTCGCTGGTCTCCGCCGCCGTCAACGGAATTCTGCCCCGCCGTTGCCGCCGTAGCGAGTCTCCGCCGAACTAGGGTATGGACTCGATCTTTGTGCTATTCTCCACTCCGATTCCTAGCACATTGTGATCATTATGATTCTTGCCACGATTGAAACACTCCTATCGAGTCAATGATCTCGTAGATTAGGTTTAATTCGAAAATTTTAGGATTAGGTTTCCGCCGAAACCATCTCGGACCCACCGAGTTGAAAAACTCGGTCCCACTGATCCGGCTTTTGCCATTGCACAAGTGAAACTCGGTCTGACCAAGAATAACTTATCGGTGCAACCGATTTTGGAATTCTGTGAAACCCTAGCAGTCTCGGTGCCACCGAACTGTGGCTCGGTCTGACCGAGTTCACCAGTTCTGGTGCCAAAACTGCTTTGGTGTCACCAAGTTTGAAAATCGGTAGATCCGAGATGCTTTCTGTGGAAAACTAAAACTAAGTTTTTGAATTAATCTTTTGCAAAAATCTCTGCTTTTTGTGATGCTCATCCACTCTATCTTATCCATAATCTATTCACAGGGTCAGCAGTCAGTTTGCAACATGTCTGATCAAAGTGACAGCCAGAATGTGTCTGAGCAGCAAGTTGTGATGAGTGAGGGCACTAGCCCCTCAAGTTCTTCTGATGATGGCAGCAGGAGCACCCCTAGCAATCTTCCTAAGGCTGCCACACGTCAAAGGAAGAAGAGAACGTCTGATTCTGAGGATGAAGACTATGTGGCAGAGGAAGAGGCCACATCAAAAAGAGCTGAGCCAGCAACAGGCACAAAGCCAGGGCTAAAAATCAAAAGGCCAGCAGGCAGGCAACCCATGTCAAAGGCTAGGGCTTCAACTGTGAAGCCTGCTCCCGTTGAGCCCATTGCTGTTGAGGGCAAAAAGAGGAAGGAAAGGGTCAAGAAGACTATAGCAAGAGTGCTTGGGAAGGCCTCCATCATGGTAGATGAGGAGGAAGAAGAAGAAGAGGTTGCTGCACCAACACCCAAGGCAGCCAAACTCATGGGAGATGCTATAAGGTCAGGAACAGCTGCATCCAAGCCCAAGGATGCACCTAAGGCTGCATCTAAGCCTAAGAGTGCACCCAAGAGAAACATACGAAGCATCCCAGCTGCAGAAAAGAACAAGGCCCGAGTGCCTGAAGCTATCGAAGAAGAGGAAGAAAGTGTCCTTCGGAAGCTCAAGCCCAAGATCCCAGACCACAACGATGCTCATCCTGTGGCTGAGGATATGAAGCTCAGGAGAGATTCAGGGCTGAGGAAATGGAGAGATGCAGATCCGTATGCTTCTAGGAGAAGGACTGCCGTGGATTACAGATTTCACACCAAGGAGCAGCAAGATTTCTATGAGACTATTTTGCTTGACAAGAAGCCGATCGTTTGTGACATGAGATGGGTCGACTGGACCTACATCAAGGACAATGAAGAGTACTACCCCAGTGTCTTTGACAGCTTTAGTGCGTGTGGAGTTGCAGACTTTGTTGGGCAGAAGCTCACAAAGTGGAACGAGGAGCTGATCATGCAATTCTACTCCACAGCACACTTTTATCCGGATGGCAGGATCACATGGATGTCAGAGGGTACAAGGTACCAATCCACTGTGGAAGAATGGGCGAAGTTGATCAATGCCCCAGAGGAGCAAGCGGATGACTTGGACATTTATGCCAAGAAAAAGATGGATCACAACTCCATGTCCAACATGTACAAGGAGATCCCGAATGAAGCGCTTGACACGTTCAAGTTTGGCTCAGTGCACTATCTGCTCTCAGGATTGCCTACGATCAACTAGATCCTTAGGCACACCCTTCTGCCCAAATCTGGAGATCACAAGATGATCAGAGGTCACGCGATCAACTTGCTTCATGTCTTTGACGTGCCTCAGAAATTCAAGGTCATGAGTCTCATTGTGGAAACAATCAAGAGGACAGCTGCAGACCAGAAGAGGAGTTGTGGGTATGCCCCACAGATTCAGGAGCTCATCAACTCCAAGATGGGCACGGGCGTGTATTTATTGGATAAGGAACACCTGCCCATCCGCCCAGATTTTGAGGATAACCAAGTGGTTATGACTGAGAATGAACCCTCTTCTGCCCATGCACAGCTCAGAAGGAGAAGGCGAAGAAGGAGAAAGCTGCCAGGATGCCTACTCAAGCGGAGGCATCTGAATACTTCTTGAAGACCAAACAAGAGCAGCTCGGTTACCTGATAGCGTCCACCCTGCGTATTGAGCAAGGACTTGCCACCCTGACTCAGAACCAGGCGAGCCTAGAGAGGATCATGGAACAGAGGTTCTATGACATGGACATCAAGGTGACAGAAATACAGACCGCTGTGTAGCAGCTTCAGGAGGACATGAATGAGAGGAGAGGCAGGACCACGACTGATGCGTTTGCGAGGGTGCCACGAGGTCCGAGGTCGTCTGCACTGCCAGTTGCTGACACTAGAGCCACAACATCTGCACCAGCTACAGCCTCCGTTCCACCAGCTCCAGCATCCACCACAGCCTCGACTCCGACCACTTCTACTGAAGGCTTCGTCCTTGGCGTGCTCCGGACTCCACCACCACCTGAAGATCAAGCCTGAGCATCGACTTAGCACTATGCATTTTCTAGGAACTTTTTGGTAACTTGTTGCCAAAGGGGGAGAAAATGTATAGATCATAGGCTTCGAGAGAGAGTGTTGCTTTTATTCTCTCTTGTTTTATTTGGTGGTTTTTCGAACTTTGTTTGCTTGTGTGTGAGATACTACGTCCTTATGCTTGTGAGACATCGATGATCATGTGGTTGATCATAAGCTACACTTAATGGTTGCTTAATGCTTGCTTAAATATTATCATTCTATCTATTGTCGGTGATCATTCACTATTCTTGGTGATGAGTGCTCCACCAAGATGTATGTGACATGGAAGAGTAACCCATGATTCTAACTCCTTGTGCATTTGCAGTCCAAAGCAAATTTTAAATATGCACAAATTTAGGAGGAGCTCTTATTTGTCACATACTTCTCAAAGCGACGATATATTTCATGCTTATTATCATTTGTCGAAGCTTTGATCTATATGTTGTCATCAATTACCAAAAAGGGGGAGATTGAAAGTGCAACTATCCCTAGGTGGTTTTGGTAATTCATAACAACATATAGCTCATTGAGCTAATGCTATTCCAAGATGATTATTTCAGGAAAGCTAAATGATTGGCATGGCATGGATGTGAAAGTGGAACCCTCAAAATGCTAAGGACAAAGAATTGGCTCAAGCTCAAAAGTTCAAGACTCTTCATTTTATATTTTAGTGATCCAAGATCACATTGAGTCTTTAGGAAAAGCCAATACTATTAAGGAGGGATGAGGTGTTGCTTAATGAGCCTCTTGCTTTATGTGCTTAATGATATGCTCCAAAATCCTCAGCTACTTTCCCATATCCACAAATGACCTAAACCCTAAGCCGAACTCGGTCATACCGATTCTGTCAATCCGGCGCCACCGAGTTTCACTTGTCATTTGCCACTGCCAAACCCTAGCAATTCGGTCCTACCGATAAGGATCTCGGTCTCACCAAGATGGGCTTGCAAACTCTCTGTTTCCCTTTCGTAACTTTTCGGTCTCACCGAAAGAGCGAATCGGTCTCACCGAGAATGCAAGGTAAACTCTATGTTTCCTTCTTGTAACTTTTCGATCTCACCGAAAGAGCAAGTCGGTCCCACCGAGTTTGCCTCACCAACTCTCTGGTTAGCTAATTGCCGAACTCGGTCTCACCGAGTTTGTGCGATCGGTCTCACCGAGATTACGTTATGCCCAAACCCTAACCGAATCGGTCCTACCGAGTTGCATCTCAGTCCCACCGAAATTCCTAACGATCACTAGGTTTACTATTTCGGTCAGACCGAGTTTTCTGATTCGGTCCCACCGAGATTGGTAGATTGTGTGTAACGGTTGGATTTTGTGTGGAGGCTATAAATACCCCTCCACCTCCTCTTCATTCGAAGAGAGAGCCATCAGAACACATACACCATTCCTACTCATATGTTCTGAGAAAGAACCACCTACTCATGTGTTGAGACGAAGATATTCCATTCCTACCATATGAATCTTGATCTCTAGCCTTCCCCAAGTTGCTTTCCACTCAAATCTTCTGTCCATCAGATCCAAATCCTATGTGAGAGAGTTGAGTGTTGGGGAGACTATCATTTGAAGCACAAGAGCAAGGAGTTCATCATCAACACACCATTTGTTACTTCTTGGAGAGTGGTGTCTCCTAGATTGGATAGGTGTCACTTGGGAGCCTCTAACAAGATTGTGGAGTTGAACCAAGGAGTTTGTAAGGTCAAGGAGATCGCCTACTTCGTGAAGATCTACCGCTAGTGAGGCAAGTCCTTCGTGGGCGATGGCCATGGTGGAATAGACAAGGTTGCTTCTTTGTGGACCCTTCATGGGTGGAGCCCTCCGTGGACTTGCGCAACCGTTACCCTCCGTGGGTTGAAGTCTCCATCAACGTGGATGTAGGATAGCACCACCTATCCGAACCACGGGAAAACATCCGTGTCTCCAATTGCGTTTGAATCCTCCAAACCCTTACCTTTACATTCTTGCAAGTTGCATGCTTTACTTTCTGCTGCCAATAAACTCTTTGCATGCTTGCTTGAATTGTGTGATGATTGCTTGACTTGCTCTAAGATAGCTAAATTCTGCCAAGAACTAAAATTGGGAAAGGCTAAGTTTTTAATTGGTCAAGTAGTCTAATCACCCCCCTCTAGACATACTTTCGATCCTACAGTTATATGAACTTGTGATGGCAAAGAATAAAAGCGACAGACTACATAATAGAGGTTGCTATCATAAGGGGCAATATAATGTGACGTTCTTTTGCAGTAAGAGATTGAGCATACAAACAAAAAGGCGCATGGCAACCTCTGCTTCCCTCTGCGAAGGTCCTATTTTTTTACCCTTTTGCATTTACTTTTATGCAAGAGTCAAAGTTTTCTCTCTATTCCTTTTTATTTTCTCTTTTGGCAAGCATCATGTGGTGAGGAAAGATCTAGGCACATATATCTAGTTGGATATGGGTAACATGAGTTATTATTGTTGACATCACCCTTGAGGTGAGTATGTTGGGAGGCGAAACTATAAGCCCCTATCTTTCTATGTGTTCGGTTGAAACTTTTTGCTCATGTGTATGCAGTGTGTGTTAGCAATCATAGAAGACTATATGATGGTTGAGTATGTGGACTTTCCTAAAGGCTCCGACACGTGACCCTTACTGAAAAGATGATGAATTGTAGTTGCAAAGTTGACTGAGAACATAGTTTTTTGGTTTTTAATAGAGTTTTTGCTTCATACTTCGATTGTGTGATGAATTGTTACTTATTCATGAGAAGTATATGATAGAAGTTCTATGATAAAAGTTTTATGTTTAAGTTTGTTGCTGTTATAATAATCAACATGATGCTTCTATGTCCGTATTTTGTTTTTATCGACACCTCTCTCTCAAAGCATGTGGACATGTTTTTCGATTTCGGTTTTCGCTTGAGGACAAGCGAGGTCTAAGCTTGGGGGAGTTGATACGTCCATTTTGCATCATGTTTTCTTACTATTATTTATAATGTTTTTATCCATGATAATGCTTTTTGGAGTAATTCTAATGCCTTTTTTCTGATAATATGCAAGGTATACACAAAGAGGGAGAATTCTGGCAGCTGGAAATCTCGACCTGGAAAAGCTACGTCAGGCCACCTATTCTACACAACTCCAAATGATCTGAAACTTCATGGAGAATTTTTATGGAATATATAAGGAATATTGGAGCCAATAAGTACCATAGGGGGGCACCAGGTGGGCACAACCCACCTGGGCGCGCCAGGGAGCCCAGGCGCGCCCTAGTGGGTTATGCTCATCTAGGCCCACCTTTGGTGCCCATCTTCTGGTATATAAGTCATTTTGACCTAGAAAAGATAAGGAGAGGACTTTCTGGACGGAGCGTCGCCGCCTCGAGGCGGAAATTGGGCAGGAGCACTTTTGCGCTCCAGCGGAGCGATTTCGCCGGGGAGGGCTTCCCTCCCGGAGGGGGAAATCATCATATCATCATCACCAACAACTCTCCCATCTTGGGGAGGGCAATCTCCATCAACATCTTCAACAACACCATCTTCTCTCAAACCCTAGTTCATCTCTTGTGTTCAATGTTGTTACTGGAACTATAGATTGTTGCTTGTGGGTGACTAGTAGTGTTGATTATATCTTGTACTTGATTACTATATGGTTTATTTGGTGGAAGATTATATGTTCAGATCCAATATGCTATTTAATACCCCTCTGATCATGAGCATGTTTATTATTTGTGAGTAGTTACTTTTGTTCTTGAGGTCATGGGAGAAAGCATGTTGCAAGTAATCATGTGAACTTGATATGTGTTTCATATTTTGATAGTGTGTATGTTATGATTCCCTTAGTGGTGTCATGTGAACGTCGACTACATGACACTTCACCATATTTGGGCCTAAGGGAATGCATTGTGGAGTAGCAATTAGATGATGGGTTGCGAGAGTGACAGAAGCTTAAACCCTAGTTTATGCACTATTCCGTAAGGGGCCGACTGGATCCAAAAGTTTAATGCTATGGTTAGAATTTATTCTTAATACTTTTCTCATAGTTGCGGATGCTTGCGAGTGGGTTAATCATAAGTAGAAGGTTTGTTCAAGTAAGAACAACACCTAAGCACCGGTCCACCCACATATCAAATTATCAAAGTAGCGAACACGAATCAAACCAACATGATGAAAGTGTCCAGATGAAATTCCCGTGTACCCTCAAGAACGCTTTGCTTGTCATAAGAGGCCGTTTTGGCCTGTCCTTTGCCTCAAAAGGATTGGGCTACCTTGCTGCCCTTTTGTTACCATTACCGTTACTTGCTCGTTACAAATTATCTTGCTATCAAACTACTCGTTACTTATAATTTCAGTGCTTGCGGAGAATGCCTTGCTGAGAACTACTTGTCATTTCCTTCTGCTCCTCGTTGGGTTCGACACTCTTACTTATCGAAAGGACTACGATTGATCCCCTATACTTGTGAGTCATCAAGGCTCTTTTCTGGTGCCGTTGCCGGGGAGTAAAGCGCTCTTGGTAAGTGGAAATCGGTAAGGAAAATTATTACTACGTGCTGAAATCTACTGTCACTTGTTTTATGGAAAACAATCCTTTGAGGGGTTTGTTCGGGGTATCTTCACATAGACCGGAACCACAATTAGTTACCCCTCAACCTACGGCACCTACTGAAAATATTGGTTATGAAATTCCTTCCGGTATGATAGAACAACTCCTAGCTAATCCTTATCCAGGAGATGGAACCGAACATCCTGATATGCACTTGATATATGTGGATCAAATTTGTGGATTATTTAAGCTTGCAGGTTTACCCAGAGATGAAGCTAAGAAGAAGGTTTTCCCTTTATCTTTGAAGGGAAAATCATTGGTATGGTATAGGCTATGCGATGATATTGGATCTTGGAATTGGAATTTCACCAAAAAAATTATCCTATGCATCTAGTTCATCATGATTAGAATTACATATGTAATTTTTGGCCTCGTGAAGGAGAAATTATCGCTCTAGATTGGGGGAGTCTTAATTCATGTTATATTCATGCCCCAATCATGAGCTCTTAAGAGAAATTATCATTCAAATTTTTTATGATCGGCTTTCTCGTGATGATCAATCCATGCTTGATACTTCTTGTACTGGTTCCTTTATTTATGAATATATTGACTTCCGGTGGGATCTTTTAGAAAGAATTAAACGCAACTCTAAAGATTGGGAACTCAACGAAGGTAAAGAGTGAGGTATTAAGCTTAAGTATGATTGTGTTAAATCTTTTATGAATACTAATGCTTTTCAAAAGTTTAACACTAAATATGGACTTGACTCTGAGATAGTAGCCTCCTTTTGTGAATCATTTTCTACTCATGTTGATCTCCCTAAGGAGACGTGGTTTAAATATCACCCACCTGTTAAAAAAGAAATTAAAGGACCGGTAATAGCTAAATACGAAACTATTATTTATAATGTTGATCCAGTTGTTCCCACTGCTTATATTGAAAAACCACCTTTCCCTGTTAGGATAAAGGAACATGCTAAAGTTTCAACTGTGGTTAACAAAAGTTATATTAGAACTTACAAACCTACTGAACAAATCAGAGTAGAACCTAGTGTTGCTATGTTTAAAGATTCCTGGTTGAAAATATAGACGGGCATGTTATTTACTTCTATGATGAAGCTGCTAGAATTCCCAAACCCGATGAAAAAGATAAACATAGATCTGTGGCATGCATGTTGTCTCAGTTAAAATAGGAGATCACTGTTATCATGGTTTATGCAGCATAGGTGCTAGCATGCATGAGTGTTATCCCTTTTACCGTATATCAAGAAATTATGAATGATATAGCACCCGCTGAAATAGAAGACACACGTGTTACTATTAAACTTTCTAATAGAGACACAACCACACCACTTGGGATTGTTAGAGATGTTGAAGTCTTGTGTGGGAAAATAAAATATCCTACTGATTTTCTTGTTCTTGGCTCCCCACAAGATGACTTTTATCCCATTATCTTTGGTAAACCTTTCTTGAACACCGCTAATGCTTGATACGTCTCCAATGTATCGCTGTTATATTATCTGTTTTGGATGTTTAATGGGCTTTAATATGCACTTTTATATTATTTTTGGGACTAACCTATTAACCGAAGGCCCAGTGCAAATTGCTGTTTTCTTTGCCTATTTCATTGTTTCATAGAAAAGGAATATCAAACGGAATCCAAATGGAACGAAACCTTCGTGAGGATCTTTCTTGGAAAAAATGCAATCCAAGACACTTGGAGTACAAGTATGGAAGTGCGCAAAGCTCCCACGAGGCAGGGGGCGCGCCCCCACCCTCGTGGGCCCCACGAAGCTCCACCGACGTACTTCTTTTGCCTATATATACTCATGTACCCTAAAAACATCCAGGAGAACCACAAAACCACTTTTCCACCGCCGCAACCTTCTGTACCCGTGAGATCCCATCTGGGGCCTTTTCCGGCGATCTGCCGGAGGGGGATTCGATCACGGAGGGCTTCTACATCAACACCATAGCCTCTCTGATGATGTGTGAGTAGTTTACCACTAACATTCGGGTCCATAGTTATTAGCTAGATGGCTTCTTCTCTCTCTTTGGTTCTCAATACAAAGTTCTCCTCGATGTTCTTGGAGATCTATTCGATGTAATACTCTTTTGTAGTGTGTTTGCCGAGATCCGATGAATTGTGGCTTTATGAATTTGATTATCTATGAATATTATTTGGTTCTTCTCTGAATTCTTTTATGCATGATTTGATATCTTTGCAAGTATCTTCGAATTATCGGTTTAGTTTGGCCTACTAGATTGATCTTTCTTGCAATGGGAGAAGTCCATATCTTTGGGTTCAATCTTGCGGTGTCCTTTCCTAGTGACAGCAGGGGCAGCAAGGCACGTATTGTATTGTTGCCATCGAGGATAAGAAGATGGGGTTTATATCATATTGCTTGAGTTTATCCCTCTACATCATGTCATCTTGCCTAATGCGTTACTCTGTTCTTATGAAACTAATACTCTAGATGCATGTTGGATAGTGGTCGATGTGTGGAGTAATAGTAGTAGATGCAGAATAATTTTGGTCTACTTGACACGGACGTGATGCCTATATTCATGATCATTGCCTTAGATATCATCATAACTATGCGCTTTTCTATCAATTGCTCGGCAGTAATTTGTTCACCCACCGTAATATATGCTATCATGAGAGAAGCCACTAGTGAAACCTATGGCCCTCGGGTCTACTTTACATCATATAAGTTTCCGATCTATAATTCTAGTTTACTATTTATTTTGCAATCTTTATTTTCCAATCTATACTACAAAAATACCAAAAATATTTATCTTATTATCTTTATCAGATCTCACTTTTGCAAGTGGCCGTGAAGGGATTGACAACCCCTTTATCGCGTTGGTTGCAAGGTTCTTGATTGTTTATGCAGGTACTAGGCGACTTGCGTGTAGTCTCCTACAGGATTGATACCTTGGTTCTCAAAAACTAAGGAAAATACTTATGCTAGTTTGCTGCATCACCCTTTCCTCTTCATGGGAAAACCAACGCATGCTCAAGAGGTAGCAAGAAGGATTTCTGGTGCCGTTGCCAGGGAGATCTACGCCAAGTCAAGACATACCAAGTACCCATCATAAACTCTTTTCCCTCGCATTACATTATTTGCCATTTGCCTCTCATTTTCCTCTCCCCCACTTCACAAAATTTGCCTTTTCTTCGCCCTTCTTCCGTTCGATATTTTGTTTGCTTGTGTTACCATGTACCTTCTTTTTGCTCGCATCTTCGCCTGCTATAAGTTTATGGATCCTCATCCACTTTCTAATCTCTTTAAGAGATCCAATTATGATGAACCTATTGCTAGTGAGTTGAGTGCACTAGATTATCTTTATGAGGTTTTGCTTCAAATTCGTGAATCTAAAAAGTGTGATGAATTACTTTATGAAGCGATTCACGATAGATCTTTGAATAAAAAGCATGATTGCAATGATTTTATTATAACTTCTATTGATGTAAATCATGCTAATAATATGCAAAACCCTAAGCTTGGGGATGCTAGTTTTGCTATGTCTTCTACTTGTTGCAATGATCATGATTGGGGTGATAGTGCTTCTTATGATCTTGAAAATTTATTTAAGCCCCATGATGAATATGAGATTGATAATAGTGTTTGCAATATTATTGAAAGTGGGTTTGGAAGAGTGTCAACTTTAAATCCCACATATTTGGAGAATGTTCGATCTTATGAATTTTTTGAGAAAAGTGGGTTTGGAGAGGTCATGACTGTAGTTAATGTTAATCCCACTAATTTAGAAGAGTGTCAACTTCGCATGCAAGTGGATCATGTTGAAATATTTTATGTGCTATCTATTTTTTGAATTTTCTTATGATCCCACATGTAATTATTATGAGAAAGGAAAATATGGTTGTAGAAATTTTCATGTTACAAAATTACCTCTCGTTATGTTGAGATTGCTATTGTTTCTTTCCACTTCCTTGCATATGCTAGTTTTTGTTTGCTATGATGATTTGTTTGCCTATAAGATGCCTATGCATAGGAATTATGCTAGACTTAGATGTGTTTGTCATGTGTTTCATGATGCTCTCTTTGCGCTTCAATCCTTGTCTTTCATGTGAGCATCATCGAAATCTCAATGCCTAGCTAGGGGCGTTAAACGATAGCGCTTGTTGGGAGGAAACCCAATTTTATTTTTGTTCTTTGCTTTTTGTTCCTGTTTAGTAATAAATAATTTATCTAGCCTCTGTTATGATTGTGTTCTTTATGTTTTAATTAGTGTTTGTGCCAAGTAAATCCTTTAGGATCTTCTTGGGTGATTGTTGTTTGATCTTGCTGATAAAGACAGAAAGTATGCGCTCACGGAAATAATTTTCATTTTTTACTAGAGAGCGATAAAATACAAATTCCAACTGTAGTATATCATTACACAAATTTTCCTGGTCGTCCTAATTTTTTCAGAATTTTTGGAGTTACAGAAGTATTAGAAAGCTACTGATTGCTACAGACTTTTCTGTTTTTGACAGATTCTGTTTTTCACGTGTTGTTTGCTTATTTTGATGCATCTATGGCTAGTATCGGGGGTATGAACCATAGAGAAGTTGGAATACAGTAGGTATAACACCAATATAAATAAAGAATGAGTTAATTCCAGTACCTTAAGGTGGTGGTTTATTTTCTTATATTAACGGAGCTCACGAGATTTTCTATTGAGTTTTGTGTTGTGAAGTTTTCAAGTTTTTGGGTAAAGATTTGATGGATTTTGGAACAAGGAGTGGAAAGAGCCTAAGCTTGGGGATGCACAAGGCACCCTAAGGTAAAATTCAAGGATAACTAAAAGCCTAATCTTGGGGGTGCCCCGGAAGGCATCCCCTCTTTCATCTTCATCTATCGGTAACTTTACTTGAGGCTATATTTTTATTCACCACATGATATGTGTTTTGCTTGGAGCGTCTTGTATGATTTGAGTCTTTGCTTTTTAGTTTACCGCAATCATCCTTGCTTTACACACCTTTTGGGAGAGACACACATGAATCGGAATTTATTAGAATACTCTATGTGCTTCACTTATATCTTTTGAGCTAGATAATTTTGCTCTAGTGCTTCACTTATATCTTTTTAGAGCACGGTGGTGGTTTTATTTATAGAAATTATTGATCTCTCATGCTTCACTTATATTATTTTGAGAGTCTTTTAGAACAGCATGGTAATTTACTTTGGCTATAAAATTAGTCCTAATATGATAGGCATCCAAGATGGGTATAATAAAAACTTCCATATAGAGTGCATTGAATACTATGAGAAGTTTGATACTTGATGATTGTTTTGAGATATGAAGATGGTGATATTAGAGTCGTGCTAAAGTAATTGTGAAATTGATAAATACTTGTGTTGAAGTTTGCAAGTCCCGTAGCATGCACATATGGTAACCGTTGTGTGACAAATTTGAAGCATGAGGTGTTCTTTGATTGCCTTCCTTATGAGTGGCGGTCGGGGACGAGCGATGGTCTTTTCCTACCAATTTATACCCCTAGGAGCATGCGCGCAGTGCTTGGTTTTGATGACTTGTAGATTTTTGCAATAAGTATGTGATTTCTTTATGACTAATGTTGAGTCCATGGATTATACGCACTCTCACCCTTCCATCATTGCTAGCCTCTTCGGTACCGTGCATTGCCCTTTCTCACCTCGAGAGTTGGTGCAAACATCGCCTGTGCATCCAAACCCCATGATATGATACGCTATTTCACACATAAACCTCCTTATATCTTCCTCAAAACAGCCACCATACCTACCTATTATGGCATTTCCATAGTCATTCCGAGATATATTGCCATGCAACTTTCCACCATTCCGTTTTTATGACACGCTCCATCATTGTCATATTGCGTTGCATGATCATGTAGTTGACATTGTATTTGTGGCAAAGCCGCCGCTCATAATTTTTATACATGTCACTCTTGAATCATTGCACATCCCGATACACCGTCGGAGGCATTCATATAGAGTCATATTTTCTTCTAGTATCAAGTTGTAATTTTTGAGTTGTAAATAAATAGAAATGTGATGATCATCATTATTAGAGCATTGTCCCGTGAGGAAATAAAAAGAGAGAGAAAAAGGCCAAATAAAAAAGAGAAGGCCCAAAAAATGAGAGAAAAAAAGAGAAGGGGCAATGTTACTATCCTTTTTCCACACTTGTGCTTTAGAGTAGCACCATGATCTTCATGATAGAGAGTCTCTTATTTTGTCACTTTCATATACTAGTGGGAATTTTCATTATAGAACCTGACTTGTATATTCCAACAATGAGCTTCCTCAAAATTCCCTAGGTCTTAGTGAGCAAGCAAGTTGGATGCACACCCACTTAGTTTCTTTTGTTGTGCTTTCATACATTTATAGCTCTAGTGCATTCGTTGCATGGCAATCCCTACTCCTTGCATTGACATCAATTGATGGGCATCTCCATAGCCCGTTGATTAGCCGCGTCAATGTGAGACTTTCTCCTTTTTTTGTCTTTTCCACACAACCTCTATCATCATATTCTATTCCACCCATAGTGCTATGTCCATGGCTCGCGCTCATGTATTGCGTGAAAGTTGAAAAAGTTTGAGAATACTAAAGTATGAAACAATTTCTTGGCCTGTCATCGGGGTTGTGCATGATGGGAGCATTTTTGTGTGACGAAAATGAAGCATGGCCAAACTATATGATTTTGTAGGGATGAGCTTTCTTTGGCTATGTTATTTTGAGAAGACATAATTGCTTGGCTAGTATGCTTGAAGTATTATTGTTTTTATGTCAATATCAAACTTTTGTATTGAATCTTTCAGATCTGAACATTCATGCCACAATAAATAAAATTACATTTAAAATTATGTTAGGTAGCAATCCACATCAAAATTTCTGTTTTTATCATTTACCTACTCGAGGACGAGCAGGAATTAAGCTTGGGGATGCTTGATACGTCTCCAACGTATCTATAATTTTTGATTGTTCCATGCTATTATATTATGTGTTTTGGATGTTTAATGGGCTTTAATATGCACTTTAATATTATTTTTGGGACTAACCTATTAACCAAAGGCCCAATGCAAATTGCTGTTTTTTTTTGCCTATTTCAGTGTTTCGCAGAAAAGGAATATCAAATGGAATCCAAACGGAACGAAACCTTCGCCAGGATCTTTCTGGGAACAAATGCAACCCAGGAGACTTGGAGTACAAGTCTGTAAGTCTGCAAAGCTTCCATGAGGTAGCGGGGCACGCCCAGGGGGGTAGGCGCGCCCCCCATCCTTCTGGGCCCACGGAGCTCCACCGACACACTTCTTTCGCCTATATATACCCATGCTCCCTAAAAACATCCAGGAGAGCCACGAAACCACTTTTCCACTGCCGCAACCTTCTGTACCCGTGAGATCCCATCTGGGGCCTTTTCCGGTGATCTGTCATAGGGGGATTCGATCACGGAGGACTTCTACATCAACACCATAGCCTCTCCGATGATGTGTGAGTAGTTTACCACAGATCTTCGGTTCCATAGTTATTAGCTAGATGGCTTCTTCTCTCTCTTTGTTTCTCAATACAAAGTTCTCCTCGATGTTCTTGGAGATCTATTCGATGTAATACTCTTTTGCGGTGTGTTTGCCGAGATTCGATGAATTGTGGGTTTATGAATTTGATTATCTATGAGTATTATTTGGTTCTTCTCTAAATTCTTATATGCATGATTTGATATCTTTGCAAGTCTCTTCGAATAATCGGTTTAGTTTGGCCTACTAGATTGATCTTTCTTGCAATGGGAGAAGTGCTTAGCTTTGGGTTCAATCTTGCGGTGTCCTTTCCCAGTGACAGCAGGGGCATCAAGGCATGTATTGTATTGTTGCCATCGAGGATAAAAAGATGGGGTTTATATCATATTGCTTGAGTTTATCCCTCTACATCATGTCATCTTGCCTAATGCGTTACTTTGTTCTTATGAACTTATTACTCTAGATGCATGCTGTATAGCGGTCGATGTGTGGAGTAAAAGTAGTAGATGCAGAATCGTTTCGGTCTACTTGACACGGACGTGATGCCTATATTCATGATCATTGCCTTAGATATCATCATAACTATGCACTTTTCTATCAATTGCTCGACAACAATTTGTTCACCCACCGTAATATGTGTTATTATGAGAGAAGCCACTAGTGAAACCTATGGCCCCCGGGTCTACTTTACATGATATAAGTTTCCGATCTACAATTCTAGTTTACTATTTATTTTGCAATCTTTATTTTCCAATCTATACAACAAAAATACCAAAAATATTTATCTTATTATCTTTATCAGATCTCACTTTTGCAAGTGGCCGTGAAGGGATTGACAACCCCTTTATAAAGTTGGTTGCAAGGTACTTGATTGTTTTTGCAGGTACTAGGAGACTTGCGTGTAGTCTCCTACTGGATTGATACCTTGGTTCTCAAAAACTCAGGAAAATACTTATGCTACTTTGCTGCATCACCCTTTCCTCTTCATGGGAAAACCAACACATGCTCAAGAGGTAGCAAGAAGGATTTTTGGTGCCGTTGCCGGGGAGATCTACGCCAAGTCAAGACATACCAAGTACCCATCATAAACTCTTCTTCGTCGCATTACATTATTTGCCATTTGCCTCTCGTTTTCCTCTCCCCCACTTCACAAAATTTGCCTTTTCTTCGCCCTTCTTCCGTTCGATATTTTGTTTGCTTGTGTTACCATGTACCTTCTTTTTGCTTGCATCTTTGCTTGCTAAAAGTTTATGGATCCTCATCCACTTGCTAATCTCTTTAAGAGATCCAATTATGATGAACCTATTTCTAGTGAGTTGAGTGCACTAGATTATCTTTGCTGCATTGGTTGCAAGGTTCTTGATTGTTTGTGCAGGTACTAGGAGACTTGCGTAAATGTAGTCTCCTACTGGATTGATACCTTGGTTCTCAAAAACTAAGGGAAATACTTACGCTACTTTGCTGCATCACCCTTTCCTCTTCAAGGGAAAACCAATGCATGCTCAAGAGGTAGCAATGCTAAAATGGATTGTGAGAAACAAACTGTCGGTGTTAATTTTGGTGATGAGTCCCATGAGTTTAATTTTTCTAAGTTTAGTAGGAAGCATCATAAGAAATAATTGCCTAGTAAGGACGAAGTAATTGGTCTTGCTTCTATTCCCGTGCCTCCTACTGATCCACTAGAACAATATTTGCTAGACCGTGAAAATGATATGCATCTGCATGAAAGAAATGAAATAGATAAAAATTTCTTTGAACAACGTTCTCTGCTTAAATGCAATTTGCCTATTGAAACTCTAGGAGGTCCTCCTCCACCTAAAGGTGATCCTATGTTTGAATTAAAACAATTGCCAGACACTTTGAAATATGCTTATCTTAATGAGAGAAAGATATATCATGTTATTATTAGTGCTAACCTTTCAGAACATGAAGAAGAAATATTATTGAAGGTTTTGAAGAAGCACCGAGCTGCTATTGGTTATACTCTTGATGATTTAAAGGGCATTAGTCCCACTCTCTATCAGCACAAAATTAATATGGAACCTGATGCTAAACCTATTATTGATCACCAAAGACGTTTAAATCCCAAAATGAAAGAAGTGGTAAGAACTGAAATACTGAAGCTTCTGGAAGCAGGTATAATCTATCCTATAGCTGATAGTAGATGGGTAAGTCTTGTTCATTGTGCCCCTAAGAAGGGAGGTATTACTGTTGTCCTGATGATAAAAATAAACTTACTCCACAAAGAATTGTCACTGATTATAGAATGGTAATTGATTTTAGAAATTTAAATAAAGCTACTAGAAAAGATCATTACCCTCTACCTATTATTGATCAAATGCTAGAAAGACTGTCAAAGCACACACATTTTTGTTTCCTTGATGGATATTCTGTTTTTTCTAAAATACCTGTCTCACAACCTAATCAAGAGAAAACCACCTTTACTTGTACTTTTGGACCTTATTCTTATAGATGTATGCCTTTTGGCTTATGCAATGCACCCGCTACCTTTCAAAGATGTATAACTTCTATATTATCTGATTTTCGTGAAAAGATTATTGAGGTTTTCATGGATGATTTTTTCGTTTACAGAACTTCTTTTGATGATTGCTTAAGCAACCTTGATCGAGTTTTGTAGAGATGCGAGCAAACTAATCTTGTCTTGAATTGGGAGAAGTGTCACTTTATGGTTAATGAAGGCATTGTCTTGAGACATAAAATTTCTGAACGAGGTATTGAGGTGGATAAAGCTAAAGTTAATGCAATTGAGAAAATGCCTTGTCCTAAAGATATCAAAGGTATTCATAGTTTCCTTGGTCATGTTGGTTTCTATAGGAGATTTATTAAAGACTTCTCTAAAAGTTCTAGACCTCTTACAAATCTTTTACAAAATGATGTTCCATTTGTTGTTGATGATGATTGTGTAGAAGCCTTTGAAACACTTAAGAAAGACTTAATTTCTGCACCTATTGTTCAACCACCTGATTGGAATTTTCCTTTTGAAATTATGTGTGATGCTAGTGATTATGCTATTGGTGCTGTTCTAGGACAAAGAGTTGATAAGAAACTAAATGTTATTCACTATGCTAGTAAAACTCTAGACAGTGCCCTACGAAATTATGCTACTACTGAGAAAGAATTTTTAGCAGTGGTGTTTGCTTGGGATAAATTTAGATATTACATTGTTGATTCTAAAGTAATTGTTCACACCGATCATGCTGCTATAAAATATCTCATTTAAAAGAAAGATTCTAAACCTAGCTCATTAGACAGTTTCTTTTACTACAAGAATTTGACTTACATATCACTGCTAGAAAAGGAGCTGAGACCCCCATGGCTGATAACTTGTCTAGGTTAGAAAATATTCTTGATGACGCACAACCTATTAACGATAGTTTTCCTGATGAGCAATTAGCTGCAATAAATGTTTCTCATAACACTCCTTGGTTTGTTGACTATGCTAATTACATTGTTGCTAAATACATACCACCTTGTTTCACATACCAACAAAAGAAAAAATTCTTGTATGATTTAAGACATTACTTTTGGGAAGACCAACATATTTATAAAGAAGGAGTAGATGGTATTATTAGACGTTGTGTACCTGAGCATGAACAGGGACAAATCCTATGGAAATGTCACTCCGAAGCTTATGGAGGGCATCATGCAGGAGACGGAACTGCTCACAAGGTATTGCAATCCGGAATTTATTGGCCTACTCTCTTCAAGGATGCCCGTCAGTTTGTTTTATCTTGTGATGAATGTCAAAGGATTGGTAATGTTGGTAAGTGTCAGGAAATGCCTATGAATTATTCTCTTGCTGTTGAACCATTTGATGTTTGGGGTTTTGATTATATGGGACCTTTTCCTTCCTCTAATGGGTATACACATATTTTGGTTGATGTTGATTATGTTACTAAGTGGGTAGAAGCTATTCCAACTAATAGTGCTGATCACAACACCTCTATTAAAATGCTTAAGGAAGTCATTTTCCCAAGGTTTGGAGTCCCTGGATATTTAATGATTGATGGTGATTCACATTTTATTCATGTTCATGGTGCTTTCCGTAAAATTCTTGCTAAGTATGATGTTAACCATAGAATTGCATCACCTTATCATCCTCGTTCTAGTGGTCAAGTTGAACTTAGCAATAGGGAAATAAAGTTAATTTTAAAAAAGACTGCCAATAGGTCCCAAAAGAATTGGTCTAAGAAATTAGATGATGCACTTTGGGCTTACAGAACAACATATAAAAATCCTATGGGTATGTCTCCTTATAAAATGGTTTATGGAAAAGCTTGTCATTTGCCTCTTGAGTTAGAACATAAAGCTTATTGGGCAATTAAAGAACTCAACTATGATTTCAAACTTGCCGGTGAAAAAAGGTTATTTAATATTAGCTCACTAGATGAATGGAGAACCCAAGCTTATGAAAATGCCAAGTTATTTGTAGAAAAATTTAAAAGATGGCATGATAAAGGAATCCAAAAGCGTGAGCTCAAGGTTCGAGAATATGTTCTTTTGTACAACTCTCGTTTCAGATTCTTTGCAGGAAAACTCCTCTCCAAATGGGAATGACCCTATGTTATCGAGGAGGTTTACCTATCTAGAGCCATCAAAATAAATAATGCCGAGGGTACTAACCCAAAGGTTGTCAATGGGCAAATAGTAAAACACTATATCTCAGGTACGCCGATTAATGTTGAAAGCAATATTATCCAAACTATGACACCGGAAGAATACATAAAGGAAACCTTCCAGAACACTCCAGAATCATGAAAAAAGAGGAGGTATGTGATACGGTAAGTAAACGGACTCCGAAAAATCCACAAAAATACCTTTTGTCAGTTTTGGAATATATAAAAATAGGAAAATAAGAAGCAACCAGGAAGGCACCACTGGTGGGCACAAGAGCCACGTGCGCCCAGGTGGGTTGTGCCCACCTCGGGTACTTTCCAAACTCCGATTTTTCCCGTTTTCTTGTTTCCAAAGATAAAATCTTTCTATACCCCCGAACCTATTGACCACCGTATCGCGGAGAAATCTTCTGTTTTCTTTTCTTGCTGCTTTCCCAGCAGATCTGAAAATATGTCGTCTGAAAATTCCGAGGAGTGTCTAGTTTCTTATTAGCCTTTAGATAAAAATATCTTCAAGGACACCTATCCCTATATATGGTTCTCCGATGAGTAAGATGAAGATGTGATACGTCTCCAATGTATCTACTTTTCCAAAAACTTTTGCCCTTGTTTTGGACTCTAACTTGCATGATTTGAATGGAACTAACCCGGACTGACACTGTTTTCAGCAGAATTGCCATGGTGTTATATTTGTGCAGAAATAAAAGTTCTTGGAATGACCTGAAACTTCACAGAGAATATTTTTGGAATATATAAACAATACTGGCAAAATAATCAAGGCCAGGGGCCCACACCCTGTCCATGAGGGTGGGGGCGCGCCTACCCCCCACCCCCCCGGGCGTGCCCATGCCTCGTGGCCCCCTAGCGCTCCACAGACCTCAACTCCAACTCCATATATTCACGTTCGGGGAGAAAACATAGGAGAGAAGGATTCATCGCGTTTTACGATACGGAGTCGCCGCCAAGCCCTAATCTCCTTGGGAGGGCTGATCTGGAGTCCGTTCGGGGCTCCGGAGAGGGGAATCCATCGCCATCGTCATCATCAACCTTCCTCCATAACCAATTTCATGATGCTCACCGCCGTGCGTGAGTAACTCCATCGTAGGCTTACTGGACGGTGATGGGTTGGATGAGATTTATCATGTGATCTAGTTAGTTTTGTTAGGGTTTGATCCCTAGTATCCATTATGTTCTGAGATTGATGTTGCTATGACTTTGCTATGCTTAATGCTTGTCACTAGGGCCCGAGTGCCATGATTTCAGATTTGAACCTATTATGTTTTCATGAATATATGTGAGTTCCTATCTTGCAAGTCTATAGTCACCTATTATGTATTATGATTCGTTAACCCCGAAGTGACAATCCTCGGGATACTTACCGGTGATGACTGTAGTTTGAGGAGTTCATGTATTCACTATGTGTTAATGCTTTGGTCTGGTACTCTATTAAAAGGAGGCCTCAATATCCCTTAGTTTCCAATAGGACCCCGCTGCCATGGGAGGGTAGGACAAAAGATGTCATGCAAGTTCTTTTCCATAAGCACGTATGACTATATTCAGAATACATGCCTACATTACATTGATGAACTGGAGCTAGTTCTGTGTCACCCGATGTTATAACTATTGCATGAGGAATCGCATCCGACATAATTATCCATCACTGATCCATTGCCTACGAGCTTTTCACATATTGTTCTTCGCTTATTTACTTTTCCGTTGCTAGTGTTACAATCGCTATAAAACCAAAACTATTACTTTTGTTACTGTTACCACTACTATCATATTATTTTGCTACTAAATACTTTGCTACAGATATTAAAGTTTCTAGGTGTGGTTGAACTGACAACTCAGTTGCTAATACTTGAGAATATTCTTTGGCTCTCCTTGTGTCGAATCAATAAATTTGGGTTGAATACTCTACCCTCGAAAACTATTGCGATCCCCTATACATGTGGGTTATCAAGACTATTTTCTGGCGCCGTTGCCGGGGATCATAGCTCTATTCTGTGAGTCACTTGGGATTTATATCTGCTGGTCACTATGAAGAAGTTGAAAGATAAAAGAACCAAGATTTTTCCTCAACTACGAGGGGAGGTAAGGAATTGCCATCTAGCTCTACACTTGATTCACCTTCTGTTTTGAGTAAACTTGCGACGCCTACTCCTGCTATTCATTCTGATATGTTGCATGTTATTGATGATGCCACTTCTGCTTTGCATGATACTTATGATGAAACTACTTCTATGCTTGATAATATTGTGCCATTAGGTGAATTGCTTGATGAACAACTTGCTAGGGTTAGAGAGAATGAAATTATTGAAACTGATAATATTGATGAAAGTGATGATGAAGATTCTCCCCTAGATATGAATTGCCCGTTGTGCCCGAGGGTTATGTTATGGATGAAGAAACTGCTAGACTTTTTAGCTTGCAATGATAGATATGATCTTAAGAAATTATTAGCTAAGCTTAAAGAAAAATCTTTGAATGCTAGAATGAAATATGACCCTGCTCTTGCTACTTCACCTATCTTTATTTCCGATAAGGATTATGATTTCTCTGTCGACCCTGAGTTAATTACTTTGGTTGAATCTGATCCTTTTTATGGCTATGAATCTGAAACTGTTGTGGCACATCTTACTAAATTAGATGATATAGCCACCCTGTTCACTAATGATGAGAAAACTCACTATTACTTTATCCTTAAGTTGTTTCCATTCTCATTAAAGGGTGATGCTAAAACCTGGTTTAATTCTCTTGATCCTGGTTGTGTGCGTAGTCCCCAGGATATGATTTATTACTTCTCTGCTAAATATTTCCCCGCTCATAAGAAACAAGCTACCTTAAGGGAAATATATAATTTTGTGCCAATTGAAGAAGAGAGTCTCCCACAAGCTTGGGGGAGGCTTCTCCAATTACTTAATGCTTTGCCTGATCATCCTCTCAAGAAAAATGAAATACTTTATATCTTTTATAATGGACTAACCGATGCTTCCAGAGACCACCTGGATAGTTGTGCTGGTTGTCTTTTCAGGGAAAGAACTGTTGATCAAACAGAATTGCTATTGAATAATATGTTGAGTAATGAAAATGATTGGACACTTCCTGAACCAACTCCTAAGCCAACTCCGAAGAAAAGTGGTATTTTATTTCTCAGTCCTGAAGATATGTAAGAGGCAAAGAAATCTATGAAAGAAAAAGGTATTAAAGCTGAAGATGTTAAGAATTTACTGCCTATTGAAGAAATACATGGCCTTGATAACCCGACAAAGGTAGTAAAGTTAATTCTCTCTATAGATTTGATGAAGGTGATATTCCTCGTTATAAGTCTGCTAGCCAATGCTTGGATGAGTTTGATAATTTTATTGTTAAACAAGAAAACTTCAATGCTTATGTTGGTAGACAATTGAAACATAATGCTCATATGCTTGAACACTTGAGTGATTATATGTCTAGAGTTAAAGGTGAGCTTAAACTTATTAGTAAACATGCTTCTATGGTTACCACTCAAGTAGAACAAGTACTTAAAGCTCAGAATGATTTGCTCAATGAATTAAATAATAAGAAAAATGATAATGCTGTTAGAGTTATGACTAGAGGGGGTAAAATGACTCAGGAACCTTTGTATCCCGAGGGCCACCCCAAGAGAATTGAGCAAGACTCGCAGAGAACTAATGTTGATGCACCTAGTCCTTCTAAAAGGAAGAAAAAGAAAAATGATAGGACTTTGCATGCTTCTAGTGAACCTGTTGTTGACACACCTAAGAATCCCAATGATATTTCTATTTCTGATGCTGAAACACAATCTGGTAATGAACATGGACCTAGTGATAATGTTAATTAAAATGTTCATGTTGATGCTCAACCTAGCAATGATAATGATGTAGAGATTGAACCTGTTGTTGATCTTGATAACCCACAACCAAAGAATCAACGTTATGATAAGAAAGACTTTGTTGCTAGGAAGCACAGTAAAGAAAGAGGACCATGGGTTCAGAAACCCATGCCTTTTCCTCCTAAACCATCCAAGAAAAAGGATGATGCGGATTTTGAGCGCTTTGCTGAAATGATTAGACCTATCTTTTTGCGTATGCATTTGACTGATATTATTAAAATGAATCCTTATGCTAAGTATATGAAAGATATTGCCACTAATAAAAGAAAGATACTGGAAGCTGAAATTTCCACCATGCTTGCTAATTACACTTTTAAGGGTGGAATACCAAAGAAACTTGGAGATCCAGGAGTACCAACTATACCATGCTCCATTAAAAGAAACTATGTTAAAACTGCTTTATGTGATCTTGGAGTCGGTGTTAGTGTTATGCCTCTCTCTTTATATCGTAGACTTGATTTGAATAAGTTGACACCTACTGAAATATCTTTGCAAATGGCTGATAAATCAACTGCCATACCTGTCGGTATTTGTGAGGATGTGCCTGTTGTGGTTACAAACATTACTATTTTAACGAACTTTATTATTCTTGATATTCCCGAGGACGATAGTTGGTAGACCATTTTTGAATACTGCATGGGCTGTTATTGATTGCAACAAAGGCAATGTCACTTTTCATATTAATGGAAACAACCTCAAGTTCACAATATTAATTCTATTGGAAAAATTTCAACAATTACTATTGGAGGTTTTAAATTTCCTCTTCCTACTGTCAAGAAGAAATATGATATTCTTATTGTTGGGGATGTGCATATCCCCGTTGAGGTAACCTAGTGTTATTCGAAATTTCTCCGGTTTCATGCGATTCGGAATGAGTTTGTTAACAAGACTTGATCAACCTTGTTAGTGGATTCCTTTTGGTGAGCATGAGATGGATGAACTTAGAAAGCACAACTTTCTATACCCTCCTTTTACTTTCTGTTATTTATATTAAATAAAGTAAAAATAGTATTTTCTGTCTATTTTTTGAATTATCCTTGCAATAAAAAATACCTCGAAAATAAAAGTTCCCCAAATGCCCTGAAAATGAAATATGATTTTTTCCAGAATATTTAAGAAATATTGGCACTAAGAACACATTAGGGGGACCCACCGTGTGCCCACATGGGTGGAGGGCGCGCCCCCTGCCTCGTGGGCCTCACGTGGGCCCCCTCCACTTATTCTTGCACCCACACACTTCGTCTTCCTCCAGAAAAAATCACCCACCAGCTCAAATCCGAGTTCTAGCTCATCTTCCTGCCATTTTCAATCTCCTTGCTCAAAGCTCCATTCACAAAACTGCTTTGGGGGATTGTTCTTTGGTATGTGACTCCTCCAATGGTCCAATTAGTTTTTGTTCTAGTGCTTTATTTATTGCATTTTTTTGCTTAGGTGACCCTGTTCTTGAGCTTGCATGTCAAATTTATGTGGTCAAAAGTAGTTTTAATGAATGATATAGCCTCTAGACACTTGTAGGAGTAGTTGCTATCCATTTTGTTGAGTTTGGTTCACTTATTTTTGAAGTTACTAAAAATTTTAGAAATTTTCAGAAAAAGATGAAGAGATTTTTGAGGGGCTCATCAAGCCAAAGCTCGAAGGATAAGCAAAGTGAAGAGAATAAGAAGCCCAAGTATAATCTCCCTCTCGTACTGCGGAGTTTCGTCCGTGTGAATGACCTCGTGATGAGTTCTTGAGAGAAGCTGGGATTTATGAAGATTTTTATTATTTGGATAAGAATGCAAGCCTCACCGACTTCCTCCATGACCAACGTGAACAGTATCTCTTACTCACCAATATTTTTGTGCAAAATTTTCATTTCCACGCTAGGAGATCGCCACCTTCGGTGGGATTTTATTTATATGATGAGCATAAGGAGATGCCACTTTATGATTTTTGTAGGGTTTGTAGGATATCCTTTGAGGGCAGCATAGAGGAACCACATCGTAATGATGTGGAAGGATTTATTGATATGATTGCTGTAGGGGAAACGAGGAAGGTTTCCAATGTAAGAATTACTAGCATACATTTTACTATCCTACATTACTTTGCAATATTTGCTAGTAGATGCTTAATTGGTCGCGGGAACTGTGGAAATCTTAGTGCTCCTGATATTGTTATTTTGCGCCATGCTTTGTTTCATGATACCACTTTCAGTTTAGGCACTATTGTGGCTAAGCGATTAAATCTGAACCGTACAAAGGGTCACGTCTTGGGAGGCATCTTCGCCTCGCTCCTTGCTGCACACTTTAACATACCTGTTAGGCATTATGGGAAAGAGGAAAAGTTGCCACCTCATATTTTTCTAGATTATAAGAGCATGGTAGCACATGATTTTATTGTTAAGAATAAGAAGAAGATGCTTAACTATAGAATGATGTTTGATAAGAATCACTTTGAGACCATTACCTTGCCTACTCCCTCTTTGTTTAACATATTTTCAGGCACGTACCATGTTTTGTCGGAGGTTGTTCAGGCATGTCAGAGCCTAACATCAGCTCCAGAGCCGGAGCCACTATCTGATCCTCACCGTAAGTCTGTTTATCACTGGGATCCGGTGGAGATCGCCAACCAGTGGCACCCCGAAGACCCTCCTCAGTACACCAAAGAGGGAAGTTTTGATCCGCGGCCATAGAACAACTTAGGCCAAAAGCCTAAGCTTGGGGAGTACGTATTTCTCACTGACATTACATTCATGTCCACACACCCATGACAGTTGTCGGTGCTCATACTTTTTCATTGTATCATCCATGCTAGTTTATTTTCTTTTTAAGCTTTCTTATTGTGTGTTTGAAAAACCTTAAGAAAAACCAAAAAAATTATTTGTAGCTTTTAGTTAGTTTACTTTCCATGCCTGTAGTAGTAGTAATTAAAAAGAAAACCCAAAAAGATTTCTCGTTCTTCTTTTGCTTGTTGGGATCTTTCCTGTGTAAATAGTTTTGTTTATTTTCTTTTTCTTTGGGGGTCGAGAAGAGAAGACCATAATGAAAATGTTGAGTGGTTCGCATATGCATTATTGTTGATCTAACAAAGAGCCCATATTACCTTGTCTTCTCCCTTGAATTGAATGCTTGCAGATTCCAGCTTAGTCCAATGCACGTGCACTATTATTATTATCCACATCGTTCGGTCGTGCAAGTGAAAGGCAATAATGATGATATATGATGGACTGATTGAGATGAGAGAAGCTGGTATGAACTCGACCTCTCTTGTTTTTGTAAATATGATTAGTTCATCATTCCTGATTCTGCCTATTATGAATGAAACATGTTTGCAATGACAATTAGAGATTATGGTTGCTCATGCCATGCTTAATTTGCTAGGAGTTTGTAATGGTTTACCTTGCGTGCCAACATGCTATTAAAATGGTTGTGATGTGGTATGATAGGATGGTATCCTCCTTTGAACGGTTCGAGTGGCTTGACTTGGCACATGTTCACGCATGTAGTTGAAGCAAAATCAACATAGCCTCCATGATATTTATGTTCATGGTGAATTATATCCTACTCATGCTTGCATTCAGTGTTGATTAATTTTAATGCATGTTCATGACTATTGTCGCTCTGTAGCTGGTCGCTTCCCAGTCTCTTTCTAGCTTTCACTTGTACTAAGCGGGAATACTGCTTGTGCATCCAATTCCATAAACCCAAAAGTTATTCCATATGAGTCCACCATACCATCCTATATGCGGTATCTACCTGCCGTTCCAAGTAAATTTGTATGTGCCAAACTCTAAACCTTCAAATAAAAATTCTGTTTTGTATGCTCGAATAGCTCATGTATCAACTAGGGCTGTTTGTATCTTCCAGGCTAGGCGAGTTATTCTCAAGAGGAGTGGACTCCGCTCCTCACTCATGAGAAAATGGCTAGTCACCGGGATGCCTAGTCCCATGCTCAAATCAAATCAAAATAATTGCAAACAAAACTCCCCCAGGATTGTTGTTAGTTGGAGGCACCCGTTGTTTCGGGCAAGCCATGGATTGATGCTTGTTGGTGGTGGGGGAGTATAAACTTTACCATTCTGCTTGGGGACCGCCTATAATGTGTGTAGCATGGAAGATATCGAGATCTCTCGGTTGTTATGTTGACAATGAAAGTATACCGCTCAAAATATTATTCATCTCTATTTCAAAATCGAGCTTTGGCACCTCTACAAATCTCCGCTTCCCTCTACGAAGGGCCTATCTATTTACTTTTATATTGAGTCATCATCATCTTATGAAAAAACACCAGTTGGGGAGCACCGCTATCATTTGCATGTATTATTGTTAGTTTACATTGAGTATGACTTGACTGGATCTCTTTTACCATGAATTACAATTTCCAGTCAGCCCTTGATATTCAGGGGTGCTCTGCATTTATGTTTTGCGGTCTCAGAAAGGGCTAGTGAGATACCATCTTGTTATATCATATTATGATTGTTTTGAGAAAGTGTTGTCATCCGAGATTTATTCTTATTGCTCGCTAGTTGATTATGTCATTGATATGAGTAAACATAATACCTAAATGTTATTGTGAATATGGTTAGTTCATAATCTTTGCAAAAAACTTGAATGCTGGCTTTACATATTTGCAACAACAAGAGCAAACAGAGTTTGTAAAAGTTTTTCTTTATCACTTTCAGTTTATCAACTGAATTTCTTGAGGAGAAGCAAGGGTTTAAGCTTGGGGGAGTTGATACATCTCCAATGTATCTACTTTTCCAAACACTTTTGCCCTTGTTTTGAACTCTAACTTGCATGATTTGAATGAAACTAACCCGAACCGGCGTTGTTTTCAGCAGAATTGCCATGGTTATTTTTGTGCAGAAATAAAAGTTCTTGGAATGACCTGAAACTTCATAGAGAATATTTTTGGAATATATAAAAAATACTGGCGAAATAATCAAGGCCAGGGGGCCCACACCCTGTCCACGAGGGTGGGGGCGCGCCAACCCCCTGGGCGCGCCCCCTGCCTCGTGGGCCCCCTGACGCTCCACCGACCTTAACTCCAACTCCATATATTCACATTCAGAGAGAAAAAAAGGAGAAGGATTCATCACGTTTTATGATACGGAGCCGCTGCCAAGCCCTAATCTCTCTCGGGAGGGCTGATTTGGAGTCCGTTCGGGGCTCCGGAGAGGGGAATTTGTCGCCATCGTCATCATCAACCTTCCTCCATCACCAATTTCATGATGCTCACCGCCGTGCGTGAGTAATTCCATCGTAGGCTTGCTGGACGGTGATGGGTTGGATGAAATTTATCATGTAATTGAGTTAGTTTTGTTAGGGTTTGATCCCTAGTATACATTATGTTCTGAGATTGATGTTGCTATGACTTTGCTATGCTTAATGCTTGTCAATAGGGCCCGAGTGCCATGATTTCAGATCTGAACCTATTATGTTTTCATGAATATATGTGAGTTCTTGATCCTATCTTGCAAGTCTATAGTCACCTATTATGTGTTATGATCCGTTAACCCCAAAGTGACAATAATCGGGATACTTACCGGTGATGACCGTAGTTTGAGGATTTCATGTATTCACTATGTGTTAATGCTTTGGTCCGGTACTCTATTAAAAGGAGGCCTTAATATCCCTTAGTTTCCAATAGGACCCTGCTGCCACGGGAGGGTAGGACAAAAGATGTCATGCAGGTTCTTTTCCATAAGCACGTATGACTATATTCGTAATACATGCCTACATTACATTGATGAACTGGAGCTAGTTCAATGTCACCCTATGTTATAACTATTGCATGAGGAATCGCATCCGACATAATTATCCGTCACTGATCCATTGCCTACGAGCTTTTCACATATTGTTCTTCGCTTATTTACTTTTCTGTTGCTATGGTTACAATCGCTATAAAACCAAAACTATTACTTTTGTTACTGTTACCACTACTATCCTATTACTTTGCTACTAAATACTTTGCTGCAGATATTAAAGTTTCCAGGTGTGGTTTAACTAACAACTCAGCTGCTAATACTTGAGAATATTCTTTGGCTCTCCTTGTGTCGAATCAATAAATTTTGGTTGAATACTCTACCCTCGAAAATTGCTGCGATCCCCTATACTTGTGGGTTATCAAGATGAACCAGTCCCTCCTCGCTTCAAGAACGAAAGCATGGAAGTGCTATGCAGGAGATAATAAAGCTCGAGATGGAGAATGATGAGTTGAGGATAGATAACTTTATCCTCTGGCGTAAGTTGGAGGAAAAGAAAGACAAACCCTCTACTTCATCACCACCACCTCCTCCTTCTTCATCACCAAAGGAAAATCGAGTATCGGGTATGGGCACTCCCGTTGGCTTGTGCCAAGCTTGGGGGAGGTGCCTAGATATCGTATCACCTCCACTATCTTTTGCTTTTACTTATATTAGTTTGATCCATAGTTATCTTTTGCTTTAGATGAATAAAATTTTAGCTCGATCCTTTCTTTTCGAGAGTTTTCCTAGTGATCTATCCTTGTAATCGTGTGCGAGATATATAATAAAGTTTAGTTTGAGTTTGTTGGAATAAATTAAAAGTATCATATGCTAATCTTATGGTAAGTAATGACATCACATAAGGAAGAGTATAAGTAGAATTTTTTATTGGAGATTTACAAACATAGCATTGGTCAATGATGCAATTCATGAAAGATTTAATAAGGGAAGAGAAGATACAGATGCAAAATACACTATCTTGGACATCTTTTGTGATTGTGAGCCCCCATCAAAATATTATATGCCAAAATGTTGACATTGGATTAGACAACGTAATGATTTATGTTTGTTCATATTCACATATAAGTTATATTGTAATAGATCCTTCAACATGTGGTGCTTGCCCCCCATCTTTGCTAGCCAAAAATTCCGCACTGAGTAGAGATACTACTTGTACATCCAAAAACCCTTAAACCCACATCTTGTTTTGAGAGTCCACCATACCTACCTATGGATTGAGTAAGTCCTTCAAGTAAGTTGTGATCGGTGCAATAAGGCAATAAAAATTACTTCTAAAAGTGTTGGATCATTTAGTGTAAGAGAAAATTGAGTGTTATATGAACTTGTGATGGCAAAGAATAAAAGCGACATACTGCATAATAGAGGTTGCTATCATAAGGGGCAATATAACGTGACGTTCTTTTGCAGTAAGAGATTGAGCATACAAACAAAAAAGTGCATGGCAACCTCTGCTTCCCTCTGCGAAGGTCCTATTTTTTTTACCCTTTTGCATTTACTTTTATGCAAGAGTCAAAGTTTTCTCTCTATTCCTTTTTATTTTCTCTTTTGGCAAGCATCATGTGGTGAGGAAAGATCTAGGCACATATATCCAGTTGGATATGGGTAACATGAGTTATTATTGTTGACATCACCCTTGAGGTGAGTATGTTGGGAGGCGAAACAATAAGCCCCTATCTTTCTATGCGTCCGGTTGAAACTTTTTGCTCATGTGTATGCAGTGTGTGTTAGCAATCATAGAAGACTATATGATGGTTGAGTATGTGGACTTGCCAAAAGGCTCCGATACATGACCCTTCCTGAAAAGATGATGAATCGTATTTGCAAAGTTCACTGAGAACATAGTTTGTTGGTTTTCAATAGAGTTTATGCTTTATACTTCGATGTTGTGATGAATTGTTACTTGTTCATGAGAAGTTTAGGATAGAAGTTATGTGATAAAAGTTCTATGATAAAGTTTGTTGTTGTTATAATAATATAAATGATGCTTCTATGTCCATATTTTGTTTTTATCGACACCTCCCTCTCTAAGCATGTGGACATGTTTTCCGATTTCGGTTTTCGCTTGAGGACAAGCGAGGTTTAAGATTGGGGGAGTTGATACGCCCATTTTGCATCATGTTTACCTACTGTTATTTATAATGTTTTTATGCATAATAATGCCTTTTGGAGTAATTCTAATGCCTTTACTCTCATAATATGCAAGGTTCACACAAAGAGGGAGAATACCGGCAGCTAGAATTCTGGACCTGAAAAAGCTACGTCAGGCTACCTATTCTGCACAACTCCAAATAAGCTAAAAATTTACGAAGATTTTTTATGGAATATATAAGAAATAATGGAGCAAATAAGTACCAGAGGGGGCCACCAGGTGGGCACAACCCACCTGGGCACGCTAGGGAGCCCAAGCGCTCTCTGGTGGGTTGTTCCCTCCTCGTCCCACCTCTGGTGCCTCTCTTCTGGTATATAAGTCATTTTTACCTAGAAAAAATAAGAGGAGGACTTTCAGGACGAAGCGCCACGGTCTTGAGGCGGAACTTGGGCAGGACCACTTTTGCCCTCCGGCGGAGCGATTCCGCCGGGGAAACTTCCCTCTGAGTGGGGGAAATCATCGTCATCGTCATCACCAAAAACTCTCCCGTCTTGGGGAGGGCAATCTCCATCAACATCTTCAACAACACCATCTCCTCTAAAACCCTCATTCATATCTTCTGTTCAGTCTTTGTACCGAAACTATGTATTGGTGTTTGTGGGTGACTGTAGTGTTGATTGCATCTTGTACTAGATTACTATATGGTTTATTCGGTGGAAGATTATATGTTCAGATCCATTATGCTATTTAATACCCCTCTGATCTTGAGCATGATTATCATTTGTCAGTAGTTACTTTTGTTCTTGATATGTGTTTGATATTTTGATGGTATGCATGTTGTGATTCCCTTAGTGGTGTCATGTGAACGTCGACTACATGACACTTCACCATATTTGGGCCTAAGGGAATGCACTGTGGAGTAGTTATTAGATGATGGGTTGCGAGAGTGACAGAAGCTTAAACCCTAGTTTATGCGCTATTCTATAAGGGACTGATTTGGATCCAAAAATTTAATGCTATGGTTAGATTTATTCTTAATACTTTTATCGTAGTTGTGGATGCTTGCGAGGTGGTTAATCATAAGTAGGAGGTTTGTTCAAGTAATAACAACACCTAAGCACCGGTCCACCCACATATCAAATTATCAAAGTAGCGAACACAAATCAAACCAACATGATGAAAGTGACTAGATGAAATTCCCGTGTACCCTCAGGAACACTTTACTTATCATAAGAGACCGTTTTGGCCTTTCCTTTGCCTCAAAAGGATTGGGCTACCTTGCTGCTTTTTGTTACCGTTACCGTTACTTGCTCGTTACAAATTATCTTGCTATCAAACTAGTCGTTACTTATAATTTCAGTGCTTGCAGAGAATACCCTGCTGAAAATTACTTGTAATTTCCTTCTGCTCCATGTTGGGTT
This sequence comes from Triticum monococcum, assembly GCA_034509565.1. NCBI lineage: Eukaryota > Viridiplantae > Streptophyta > Magnoliopsida > Poales > Poaceae > Triticum > Triticum monococcum. Next base: position 576,631,736 of record CM067844.1, on the reverse strand, counting down.
CGACACTCTTAATTATCGAAAGGACTACGATTGATATCCTATACTTGTGGTTCAGCATTCCCTCGGAGGGAGACTCCGGGCGTGTACAACCCCATTCGTACGTGTGGCTAGCACGGCAGAACTGGAGGAGGTGTATCTGGGCACTTGTGAGCCAGTGCGGGACTCAGGAGGCCCTACCTCAAGGCGGGTTGCACCTGGATTTTGGCACGGGGCACACTTTAGAAACCTGTGAGGTGGGGGGGCCTGCGTCGAATGCCCCTCCGAAGGTTATCACATGAGATGGCCGGACACCAATGACCCCAGGAGGTGATGTGAACGGGACCGACCCGCACTACAAAAAAAGACACATCCGTGACATTTTGGGCCGAACGGAATTTTTTCTGTCATACATATGACACTTCTATGACGATAATTGTGACAAAACCCGGTATCATCATAGATGGGCTCCTACTTTTATGACAAAAAATCATGACAGAAAATGGGCTTTTCGTCCTGGGCGGGCCGGAGACGCAGCTGCATGACATTCTTTGGGTCGTCCATGATGGAAAAACCATGGTAAAAGCGAGGGGGAGGAAAATATTGGGGAGTTCGCTGTTACGGTGGGAGGTCGGGGGCCGAGCGATGCGTGTTTCTCTCGTACACGTACGCATGTGTGTGCGAGGCGTTGGCTCTAACTGAACCCGAGCGAGGCGTTCGGCTCTAACTAAACCCGAGCGATTGCACTGCAGGCTATGTGTTACTGAACCCGAGCGATCGATCGATGGCTATTAACTGAACCCGATCGAGCGATTCCTTCGCTACTGCTGCTAACTGAAGCCGATCGATGCTGCCTCTGGATGAACAGTGAGCGTTGCGGGGGGGGGGGGGGTGGATGAACGGTTCCCGATGGGGGTGGATGAACAAGACCCCGTGGTGTTGCCTCTGGATGAACAGGACCCCGATCGATCGAGCCGGTTAGGGCTGGATGAACAGGACCCCGTGGAGGGCTGGATGAACATGACCACCCCGTGGATGGCAGGATGAACAGTAGACGGTGGAGGGCAGGATGAACAGTAGCCCATGAAGGGGTGGTTGAACAGGAGCCCGTGTAGAGGGCTGGTTGAACAGTAGCCGATGGAGTAGCGCACGGTGGAGGCTGGATGAACATGAGCCCGTGGATGAACAATCTCAGGTGGAGGCAGGAGGAGGTCGACGGTGGATGAATAGTAGCTCGTGGAGGCTGGAGGGGGTCGACGGTGGAGATGAACACTATCTCGTGGAGTCCCGTTTTGCGGTACGCCACACCCCTCCCGATGAACAGGACCCCCGTTTCGACCGTAGCGCTCCAACACAAGTTCGTTTCCTCCGTTTTGCGGTACGCCAGACCCCTCCCAATGAACATGACCCCCGTTTCGACCGTAGGAGGTCCGTTTCCTCTGTTTTGCGGTACGCCAGACCCCTCCCGATCAACAGGACCCCGTTCCGAACGTAGGAGGTCCGTTTCCTCCGTTGTGCGGTATGCCAGGCCTCGTTTCCATCGCCTGTTCCGTCCAAGCCCTCCCGATGAACACGACCACGCATTCCGTTCCGACCCAGTCGGTTGGCTCCCACGCGTTCCGTTGCCTCCCCATGAACACGACGCATTTCGTTGCCTCCTCATGAACACGACGCATTCCATCGCCTCCCCATGAACACGACAACGATGCTGTTTCTCCGTTCTGACCCAGCCATGTACACGAACCCTGGCCGTACGTATGCGCGAGTAGGCATTCGAGACCCCGCCCGTATGTACACATACGTGGCCGTATTTTCTTTCTTGCACCCTGGCTGCTGTACGTACGTGTACATGCTACGTGCGCGCCTCTACTAAGACACGTGCGCGCCTCTACTACGACACGTGTGCGCCTCTACATCGACCAGTATGGATGTACACGTTCGCGACCAGAATGACAATGCTATGTATGCTTCGACCAGGTGGGTCCCGACTGTCAGGCACTTCCTTGCCTGCGAAGATGTAGCTGGTGGGTCCCAGCAGTCAGGGGGCGAATCTTTTTTTCCTGGACGCACTTCCTTGCATGCGAAGATGTAGCTGGTGGGTCCCAGCAGTCAGGGGGAAACGTTTTTTCGCGAAATACAGTGGCCCGCCCGGTGGGTCCCAGCTGTTAGGTGGAGGAATCATTATTTTCCGCGTAATAAGGAGGCACTTCCTTGCTGTGGCCGTGGACCCAGTTGTCAGCCTCTCCACGTACAGTCCACGTCCGATGGAAGTCGTTCCTTGACCACGTTGACCACGCCGTGCCGAGAGCACCAGGGCGGTGGACGACGGCGAGGCCTAGGAAGGGGACGACACGGAGGCAGGGAAGACTCGGCAGTTGTTTCCCACGCGGAGGGGAGTACGACTGTACGAGGGTTTACTGGTTCGTCTGCCATCGCCGGAGAATAACAGCAGGTGTGGGTGAGTAGAGGGATGGCTAGGCCAGCGATGGGAGTATGGTCAGGCGGTGAGGCCTGCGCTGCAGCACAGCCGGCCACGAGGAGGAGGGAGCAGGCAGTCCTGCCGGCGCTTGTTTGAGCGGCTGGAGTAGGAAGAGCAGAGATTGAAGAAGCACGACGGCCGTTGGATGGACATCCAACAGTCAGTGCTTGTGCATCAACCTTTTTTTTAGGAAAGCCTCAAATCTATGGAAAACAGCATACAACCCATCTGCCATTATTTCTAATAATTTACAGCCCATTTGCTAATTCTCAAGGTTTATTTGGAGCCCATATTCTTTTTGTTAGCATTACAGCCCATATTGTGGCAACGGTTAAAAATTATACGAAATTTTGCATATTTCGGTGCGGTCCGAACTATTTTTAATCCCGAAATTTCGACTCACATTCAAACTGATTTTAAAAATAAATGTATATCAATATAAAATCCAACAAATTCTCCACGCATAAAAATTAATGTAATTTAAAATCTTGAAATTAAAAAAAGAGATATTTGAAACTAATTGCCGGTTTGATGTGTTTTAAAAATGTACAACCCGTTTCTCATTACTGATGGGCCATTTTCTCGGCCAGCCGAATGAAATCTCTCCTCGTCTTGAAAGATTTGCAGCCCAACAGGCCTGACAAAGCGACTTACTTGGCAAATCACAAAAAACCTGGACTGTGGCCGTGGACCCAGCTGTCAACCTCTCCACGTACAGTAGTCTTCCGATGGAAGTCGTTCCTTGGCCATGTTGACCACGCCGCGCGGAGAGCACCACGGCGGTGGACGACGGCGAGGCCTAGGAAGGGGACGACGCGGTAGTGGAAGCCTGCGCGGAGAGGACTACGAGGGTTCACTGGTTCGGCTGTGGTGTGAGGCTGCCGTCGCCGCAGGGCCTGGCCAGCGGTGGGAATAGTAGGGGGTGGTGAGGCCTCTGCGAGAGCACAGTCGGCCACGGGAGGCAGGAGCATGCGATACGAACGGCGCTGCTTTGGGCGGCTGGAGCAAGAAGACCAGAGGTTGAAGAAGCACTACGACCGTTGGATGGACATCGTACAGTCATTGGAGCTAGAATCGTTCATATTGACTAAGTTGACAAAGCCCTTCGTCCCTGTCAACTTAGTAAGCCCACAAGTCAGGCTCCCAGCAAGGTGGGTCCCAGCTAGCCGGGGGAGTATTCATTTTTTTGTGCGTAATAAGGAGGCACTTCCGGTGGGTCCGAGCTGACAGCGGGGGGACGTTTTTTTCGCGAAATACGGTGGGTCCCAGCAGTCAGGGGGAGACAATTTTTTCGCAAAATAATGGTGGCCCGTCCGGTGGGTCCCTGCTGTCAGGTGGAGGAATCCTTATTTTCCATGTAATAAGGAGGCACTTCCTTGCTGCCGCCGTGGACTCAGTTGTCAGCCTCTCCACGTACAGTCCACGTCCGATGGAAGCCGTTCCTTCCACGTTGACCACGCCGCACCGAGAGCACCAGGGCGGTGGACGACGGCGAGGCCTAGTAAGGGGACGACGTGGAGCCGGTGAAGACGCGGCAGTGGATGCCCACGTGGAGAGGAGTATGAGGGTTCACATGTTCGGCTGCGGTGTGAGGCTGCCGTCACCGTAGGGCCTGGCCAGCGGTGGGAATAGTAGGGGGTGGTGAGGCCTCCACGGCAGCACAGCTGGCCACGGGAGGCAGGAGCAGGCGGCACGACCGGCGCTGCTTTGGGCGGCTGGAGCAAGAAGACCAGAGGTTGAAGAAGCACTACGGCCGTTGGATGGACATCGTATGGTCACTGCAGCTAGAATTGTTTATATTGACTAAGTTGACAAAGCCCTTGGTACGTCAACTTAGTAGGCCCACAGGTTAGCTTCCGAAACGGTGTGCCCCAGATGTTAGGGGAGGAATCATTTTTTGGGCGGGTGAAGCTAGAATATCCGAGATTGAAGAAGAAGCACGGCATCCATTGGATGGACATCCAACGGCCACTGCTGCTAGAACCGTGTGTTGACTATAAGTTCACAAAGCCTTGCATACGCGTCAACTCTGTTTTTTTAGCGGACGTGTCAACTTAGTAAGGCTAGAAGTGTGTGGCAGAGAACTTATAGCCCATTTGAGATTTGTAAGAATGTCTAGCCCATTTTTGAATTCCAATGGAATTTACTACAGCCCATTTGTAGTTTGTTAAAAGTACATCCCATTTCAACCAACCGTTCAAAACGGAATTCAATAAAATTTCCCACATTTTGATGGGATCCGAAATATTTTTATCCCGAAATTTCTAGTCAGATTAAATACAATTTCAATATAAATGTATATTACGTAAAAATCCAATGAAACATTGTGCTCGCAACAATTAATGAAATTAAAATTTTCAATATCCAAAAATAAATATTTTATAAAGTAATCACGTGTTTGGTGCATTTTTTTATAGTTACTGCCCAGTTTTTATAGTTACATCCCATTTATTATTTCTTAAAGCCCATTTTCTTATTAAGCCTAATGCATCCCTCCTAGGAAAGATTTGCTGCCCAGCGGGGCGGAGAATAACAACTTGACCTTGCGTGAGTATTCCTAAAAAAAGTATAGCTGGGCTAGCCATTTTCAGCTTGAAAAAAATTAATATCTGGGCTAGATATCTGGCCTGGGCTAGACGGGCCACAGCCCGCCCAGTTAATACCTGCAGCGATGTTTTCATTGTTGTTCAGAGGAGAAAAATTAATATCTGGGCTAAACATCGAAAAACTCCGCAGTGCTCACACCTCAAAAACACAAATACTGCTCGAGCTGCTTGGTCCCAACTGTCGGCCGCTTCTTGTGCAATTCTCTCGTTTATTGGCTAGTACTACATAGCTTGACAATGGTGTGGGACCGTGATGTCAGGAAACCAGGGGAAGCAAAATAAATAACTCCAGCGAGCGCTTCCACCTCTGCCTCGTTGTCTCCCGTGGAAACCCCTTTCCTCCCTTTTTTTTGCTCGGGCAAGGACCAATGCATGCATCACGTCCATGCGGTTATTAGGCAAGAAATAAAAGCGCTTTGTATGCTATGAATTACGATGGCCTGCATGGGTAGCTAATAAGGCATCCTCTTAAATGTTGTGATTAAATGTTGTGTTTAGAAGAGAGAAATATTCTTCTTTTCCACCAATCTGCTTGCACCTAGGTCATGATGCACCTTCTAATACGACTTATTCACCTAGACGGAGGGAGTATAGTTTTATACATATATATATATATATATAAAATAAGGAGGCACTTGTGTACGTGAGGCTATGGACCTGGTGGGTCCCCATTGTCATCCTCTCCAAGTAAAGTCATCTCCTCGCCCGCGCGCGCTTTCCGCCCGAAACAGCCAGCGCCGCCCGCCCCGCTTACCGGTGCCGGCGATTGCTCCGCCTTCAAACGACAGAAGTGCCATCCGTCCGTCCATCTGCCGCCCACATTAATGATACGTGGTTGCCGAGGCGGCTACTCCGGCGCCACACGTCTGTCCCACTGCCCGCCCACCATTGCTATATAAACTGCTGCACCGGCCATAGCCACAGTCATCCGCATACGTTCCCTTTCAATTGTCCACACAACTACTGCCCACCATGGCTTCCTCGCGCTCCAGCACTCTTCGGGACGGGCGGACGATGGACCACAAGGAGATGGCAGCCATTGCTGCCGACCGGCTGGCCGGCAGGCAGCCGGAGGACGACGACGTCCCAATGGAGAACATGGTAGTCGACGATCTGGCGCCAACCCCCTCCTCCATGCCATCCTCGCCGGTGCATTGCACCATGACCATCGGCGAGGCCCATGCCCAATATATGGACAGTGTGAGGCAGATGCGTCAGGAGCAGTTCCAGGAGGTGCAGGCCGATGCCACCTACAACCACCATCTCCTCCAGGAGCACCTACAGGCGGAGGAGCAGATCGCCGCGGAGCGGGCAGAGCAAGAGGCGCTGCTCGACTCGTACCGCTCCGCCCGCAAGGGCCACCTCGAGCGCTGGCGGGACCGCATGCGGGTGGCGGAGGCTGCGGCCGCCTACAAAGAGGCTAGCAAAGAGGGCGATGAAGCGGGTGCGGCGCTGTTTGGTGAGACCAAGGACGAGGCAGAGGACAATGCCGGCTCCGACGAGTCCCCGCTCCGCTGGCGTCGACGAGGCCCTGCTCCGCTGAGGCCCCGCGGCGTGAACAATGAGGCAGAGGACACTTCCGGCTCCGCCGAGGCCCCGCCCCGCCAACAACGAGGTAGAGGACATCGTCGGCTCAGCCGAGGCCCCACCCTGCCGGCAACGCGGGGGAGGATTTCCACCGCTCCGCTGAGGCGTCGCCCGCCGGCAATGAGACAGAGGACATCGCCGGCTCCGCCGAGGCCCCGCCCCGCTGCCAACGAGGCCGCTCCACACCGAAAACGAGGAAGAGTAGAACACGGTAGGTCACCGCCGCTCGGCTCCAAGTAAGGCCACCGCTGCTACCCTCCCGTTGAAGCCAAGCTAGGCGGGTTGACCATTGACGGCCGGTTAGCTTCTTGGCGGCGACGTGGAGTCGGGGAGTTCTGATAGAGAATAACGCTGCTTCTACTTAACTGCTGGTGCAGTTGGCTGACTGACACGTGGGCCCAATAGGCCACATGTCAGTTACGCAACTGCACCTGCAGTTAAGTCACTAAAGCTTCTGTTCGGCTCAGCGGGACACAGGTGGGTAGCTTCAGTTAATTAATTATACCTCCAACGCACCCCTTTTTAGTTGCAGAATGTATGAAATGTAATGAAATTTGGCATGTTTATATGAAATCCGACTGTGTATGAATGAATTTATTTCGATTAGTTCGAATTCCTGTATCACTGGCATTGGATGAACATGCAAAACAATATGTACTAGAATTATTCCCAGGGTGATCACCTCGTTTGCAGCAGTTTCACATGTACTCCCTCCGGTCCTTTCTAGTCTGCATACAAGTTTTGTCTGCAGTCAAAGTATCTCTACTTTGACCAATCTTATACAAAAAAGTATGCACTTTCACAATGTGAGAAGCAAAAAGGAACAGAAGGAGTACAAAGAGTTTGAGCAGGTTTTTAGCGTTTCTGTACATTGCAATCAAACACACAGGCCTGGCAATTCATAGAGAACATTCAAAACAATCGATGATTATAGATCTCAGTGACTCACATGTCAGAGGCAATATTTACTTCACAACTAAAGAATAAAGAAAAAATTGATCGACGCTGCTGATAGCAAGGGCGTCCCATTTGAAAATATCAAACACATGTCTTGCTAAAATCAATGAGCAAAATTTGACAAGGTTGTCCCATTCCAAAATATCAAATGCCTACGATTGTGGAATGGGCATGGTTTGCCATCAGTTCGGACATTGACATGGCACGTCGTGCTAAATAAACCAGCTGTTCTTTTTGTGCAGTTGCACCAAAATCAACCAAATTCGCGCGTAGCTTGTATGATTTCGCCCTTATATTTGCAACGCCTTGAACTTATCGGCACCACCTTTCTTGTGGTGGAAATGAATGATTCCATGTATTCATTAACATTTTGTGTAGTTCCCATTGAAATCAAGCTAAGCACACCTGTTTGCACAAATACAAAAAAGTGTTTAGTATAGAGCAAACTGTACTATGAATTGACAGTTTGAACAGGCACATACATGGTCCATGTAGAGCACACTTTTAGAAAAATGGAACTCACCAGAAAGAATCCTAGAACAACATTGTACTAGCGCATCGCAACAAAAAATGGAGATTTTGGCAGTCCTTCTGAGCTGAAGTTAGTTTGGTCTTGTGGGGAGTAATGTAACCATCCTTCAATTGCTCCTTCTGATGATAAGATAGGCAGGGCTTCTTCATCCTGGCATAATCGGACCTAGTCACTTCACGTACTCCATATTCTTCTTCAGAGGAAGATGATCCTGTTGTGCAAAGACAAGAGGACTACCAAATGCTAGCATCACCGTTTGCTTGAAAAAAAAGGAAAGGAAATATTTAAAACAGCACAGATGAAGCACTTCTCAAGGACAATACCACTTTTTCATGACAGTATCTAAACAGTAGCACAACACCAATAGAGATGACAAAGCTCAATCATATGGATGAAATCAGTGGGCGAGTACCAACCTTTGTCAAGAGGCTTATTGTGTAGAGCATACAGATGAAGCAATTCTCCGGAACCATCTGTTGCAATCTATGGTGGTGGCCATGCTTACTATATACTCCTCGATTAGTTTAATGTTTCCAACATCTTCTTGTGTAGTTCCACTAAAATATATGGTATCTTCAAAGAAGATCCCTGTTTGCACAAGTAGAGATAATTACATATTACATTAAGAGTGGCATCAAATCAGTGGCAAAACAATTGCTCGTTCCAGCCATAGCAATAAATTAAGATGCAAAACTATATCATTACTTGTGTCATCACAGTTCCAGTGCTTCATTACAGCACCGGGAGTTGATTTTTGTTTTTCTTCCCCTTGTTCTTCCCCTTCACCACTTGGTTCAATAACAAACAAGCTTCGCCTTCAATGTAAGATTTGGCATGTCAATTAGGGAGCACAAGTATAGTACTAAACGTAATTTTCTGATGAAAGTCACAAAATATAGGCCAGCAGTTGTGAAATATCCTTATCTTACCTCAATGGGATATTACGGTGCACATACAGATTGGAAGTCTTGTCTCCATTTGTGCAGTTCACTAAAATCAAGCAACATTATCGTGCACGTAGCACAACATATGAATGCACACTGCAGAATCATGTGAAAGAAGGCTAGTACTGACCTCTCATGATGCGGAATTCAAACAACTCACAAGAAGAAGATCTGAACCAAATTCGCCTTAACGGATAGGAAGTAAGATCTCCTCTTGTGCAGTTCCACTAAGATCAAGCAATCAAGCAACATTGTCGGTGTGACATTTTGGTTGAACTACACAAAACACTCTTAAAACAAAAGTGTTTTGTGCAGTGCAACAAAAGGTCACAATGGCAACGATGTGAAGCAGATAACCCTATTTACACAAAGATGCAAAGGAAACAATTAGTGGTCAATAATGGTGGATGACACAGAAGCCAACAAAAAGAAGCATCTACCTTATCTAAATGGGAAAGAAAGCAAGACAGTAGCATTTCTCAAACGGTGGCATTGATTAATATTAACATAGAGATTATATTAACAATAAAATTCGTTAAACATGTAATTTGCTTTTAATTGTGGCATTGCATCAATTTTCCAGCGGCATTATTAGAGGGTGTTTGTTTACATGGACATTTTGGTGTAGGGACTAAAAAAACTCCGTGTCAGTCCCATCTAAACCAAATAGGAGGGACTTTTAGGGACTAAAAGTGGGCATTTGGGACTAAAGAAAGAAGACCACGAGGGAGTCTTTTTGGGACTTTTTCCAACAGTTGCCCCTGCCACGCATCGCACCTTGTCTCTATTAGTTCATTACTAGGGGTAACATGGTCTTTTAGCATGTCATTTAATAACCTCTAGTCCATGTTTAGTCCCTGGAACCCAGCAGGTAGGGACTAGGGAGTTTTTAACCAAACAGGGCCTTAGATTAACAACAGCTAATGAGTTGCACGGGACAGTGGACGCACCAGCACCATGTGCATCTACCGATGTACTGTGGTCATGCACAGTCTGTTGCAACAAAGAATAAGCAACCAAGGAGCACATTTGTGTTGGTCCCAGTTTTGTTATCTTTAGACGCCTTTCCCTATGTGAGCGCAACAAATCTAGTCCTGCTCAAACTCTACAGCCTTGTCCCTTCCTTTCCTTTTTGAACTAGTACTTTCCCCCTTCCTTTCCTCTTTGAACCACGTCCTAGATTTATGTGATACAACTTTCCCCACTACTTTCCCCCATTCCTTTCCTCTTTGAACCACATCCTAGATTAATGCTATACAACTTTCCCCCTTCATTTCCTCTTTGAACCACGTCCTAGATTCATGATATATACAACTTTTCCCACTACTTTCCCCCACTCCTTTCCTCTTTGAACCACATCCTAGATTCATGGTATACATGCAGCTAGAGCAATGGATGTGGAGTAACTAAATTATACCTTAAGGTTCTTGGGGTGTGGTTCGGAGGGCGACGAGACGGCGGCGAAGAAGGGGTCGGAGGCCCTCCCGCGCCGCCGCTGGGTGGAAAGTGAACAGCTGCGCCGGTAGTCCCTCGCCAACGGTGACAACGTTAAGCCTCCTTCCCTTCCCGGTGGACGAATCCTGCCGGCTCTTTGAGCAGCAGTGAGGGGAGAGAGAGGCCAATGAAGTATTGTTTAGATCTGGAGAGGGCGAGAGAGTGTGAAGAGAGCAACTACAAGCGCTGAGGCTCCAGCGGGAGAGGGCGAGAGAGTGAGCGAATAGGCTAACCAGCTACACAACCCTCCTGTTATGTTCAACGAGAGGGAAATAACCTTTTATACATTCCTGCATTTGTGTGACAAGCATGCCGTGTTTTTGTGTGTGTGTGTGTGGGAGTCATTGGGATTTCAATCATAATCGTGTCATGTGGCTTTGGTGGTAAGACTATCCATAGTGGTGTAGAAATAATGCAGCCTTAGTCACCTTACCTCTCTCCACGTAGTACGTTGGGTCCCACCAGTCAGAGGGTGAAACAAACAAATTAATAAGAAAAATTAAAAGCGCCAGCGGTGTATCTTAACTCACACATCTCGCTACTGCTCGGGGAACACTGTCCAATTGATCCCTCTGTTCGCTCACGTACTATTTTAAGTGAATCCTTATTATAGCATGCACACAAATTTTGGGCACTTGCATTCGACTTAAGTCAGTGTGCCACAGTATCTCGTATACTTACTACTCCCTCCGTCTAGGTGTAATAAGTCACGTTAGAAGGTGCAACGGGACCAAGGTGCGTGTGTGTGTGTGTGTGTGTGTGTGTTTATAACACCATGTGTGTGTTAGAGAGAGCGACAAATCGACCTACTCCTACAGAGGGATGTTCTGTAGTGTACGATTTTAGCCGCGAGAGTCGGTACATCCTCCCGTTTCCGGGCGTGTCCGGTAGGGACATGCGGACAGCTGCCACGCCCGCTCCTGATCAGCCTGGCCCACCCAAAGCCCCTCCATCGCCCGTGCGCGCTTCCTGCTCGAAATGGTCAGCGCCGCTCCAAAGAATCGGTGCCACATTCATGCCCGGGCAGAGCGGAGGCGACCTCTCAGTGGCGCAGGAGTGATGGTTGCTTCGTCCGTCCAACTTACTGCTGGGTCTATGTGATTTGACGACTCATTGGTCTTTATTACTGAGGTGGTAGGACTGTTGGATGTCCCACGCTTTCAGCGAAAGGAGGTATACTACTACTACTAGATTACAATTTTCTCCATTCTTACAGCGGAGGCGTGCAACACGCAGGCTCAGTGATTACATGGCCCACCTCACACTATCACCGTGCGACACCTAACTCTTTACATAGTACTCCCTCCATTCCTAAATATTACTAGATGAGTCCCCATGCGTTGGCGCAGAACAGCGGTATATCTCTCTGCGCAAAATTATCGATTTCATAGAACACAAAAACTCTATAACCGCATGACAAATGGGGTAGCCAAACTAAATAAACTCCCATCATCATTTAGATCGTCCCACATAAGGAAAAAAGATCAGCCAACTCCTACTGCATAATGGGATTATATTTTTCTTTTTGACATGTTAGTGGGACTTAAAAGCTCACTTACATGCATGCTACTGGTGCATGCTTACATGCAGACATGTTGATGTGATTTAAAACCCATTCACATGCATGTGGCACGGTATTTCTGCATGCTTGCATGTGGCTTAGTGCGGAGCCTCTCAATGTCAAGATCAGACGACTATTATGGACTGATTTACTTCATCAACGGCTACATCAATTTTGATGACGTGGCTCAAGGAGAGGGTAGAGAATTCCTAGTAGTGGGGGCTAGCTATTACTAGTAGATATAAGTCTTTGTAGAGATTCCACTACATACGGAACAAAATGAATGAATCTACACTTAAAATGCATCTATATACATCCGCATGTGGTTCATGGTGAAATCTCTACAAAGACCTATATTTAGGAACGGAGGAAGTACCAGTATAGTACATACTGTAATTTATCAGCGAGATAAATTTGTACAATGCTATGAAGCTTACAGCTTCTGTTACTTGTATCTTGCGTCCAAGGTTGCCCATTGCAATTTCATCAAATACAAAGGAGACTAACATGCATGCTATTGCATCTCAATGATTGACAGCTCATAGCAAATATGTACTCCCTCCGTTCCAAAATAAGTTTCTCAACTTTGTGCAAACTTTAGTACAAAGTTGTATACTACTAAAGTTGACACTTATTTTGGAACAGAGGCAGCTAAAGAAAAAAAATGATCCATGCAGTCCCTAGCCCTTGAACCGTGAACCCTGACCAGGCTTCAATTTGCTGGCAACGTTCGAGCTTCCTAATAAATGAAGTTTGCAACCTTTTGACCATAGGATCATTTTGTGCAGTTTCACCAAAATCGAGATGAGCATCCATGTGGCAAAGAAATTGAACAAGCGTGATTAGAATAAGATTACTAGGACTAGTTGATGAGACCTAAACTCATCACAAATATAGTACGTAGAAGCCAGTAGAGGTATGTGCGGGGCAAAGAAGTAGAGAAATATCCACAGGGAGTGATGTGGGCAGCTGGAGCAGTGGTGCAAGCCAGCTACAAAGGGAGTTGTACCTGAGGGACGTAGCTCAACCTTGAGGAGGGCGGCGGGAGGCGGCAACTGCCCACGTCGCGGCAGTGAGCAAGGGACGAAGGCAACCTCACCGGCTTTGTGAGAGAGAACGGCGGGGACCCCTGATCGGGACGTGCCGGCAGTGGGTTTTCGCCGTCGGCGATGGCCACCGCATCTACACTAAGCATCCCCAAGCGATCATGATCCGCCGGGATGTTAGAGATGTGGCCACAATCGTTTTGTGTGATAGAGTGTGAAGAGAGCAACCCCAGCAAGCAACCGTGTAGGCTGGCCTGTCCTGACTATGTATATAGTGGAACGGTTTCCTTTTCTCTCCATATGAACCTATCATATTGCGTACGTGCCACTGAAGAAAAAAAACTTTATTTGTAAATGATGCGGCACCTACTACTCGTTCTCCTATAACCTTGCGCTTGGCATCTCCAAAATATTGACCTTGCGATTGGCTCTTCGGCTCTTCGGGAAGTCGAACAATAATGGTAGTGCAGTATATATCGTTCTGGCTATATGAGACCGAATGAATTGTTGCACGTCCACCACGTGGGCGAGGGTCGAGGGGCGAGGGAGAGTGCTACATACGGAGCAAAATGAGTGAATCTACACTCTAAAATACGTATATATACATCAGTGTTTGGAGTATGTACTAGTAGTTCATATTGAAATCTACCAAAGGACATATATATTCCAAACAATATGATATAATCTCTATAACCAAGGTAGTAGGGACGAGGAGTAAACGGAGGGAGTAGTAAACTTTTCTCCTCGTCCTACGAGCCACCACGCGCATGGGCGAGGGAGCGGGCGTAAGGCATAGTATGCAAGCTTCACCTCATCCTGCGAGCCACCGCGCCCGTGGGCGGGGGATACGGCGTACTAAGCAAGCTTCTCCTCATTCCGCGAGTTGACGGGACACATCAAAAGTACTCTAGTGTATAGAGCCTTGCCTCTAAGGTAGGCCCCACATGGTTTGCCTCTTTTTTTTTAACATAACACGTCAAGTCGCAATTTGTTTGTTCACCCGTGGTAGACGATCCTCCCTCCACCAAGTGGACAACCAGTACACGTGCCAAATTACCACGTGTGCTGCCTTTTTCATACAGAAATGAGCTCCACCGTGTACCCGCGCGGGTGTGGTTGGGAAAGAGATGGGAGTACGTGCACCATGCATGCACCTCTTCTCTTCGTGCATGTCCCCCACCTACGTGGGTGTGTGTGTGAGATACAAACCGCATTCGTGAGTGTTTTTTGTTTTGGGGTGGGGGTGGGGTGGGGGCTTGATTTCGTGAATTATTTGTGGGAATATGTGTCGATGACATCTCAAACAATATTTTGCATGCAATGTGTGTGAAATGGAGGCCTATCCATATCATACATAGAGGGTCGGGCAATCCACGAGAAGAGAGGGAGGGGTCATAGCTATCGATAGAGTCGAAGAGAGGATCAAGTGGGCGGGTGCGATATCGATGAAGAGAGCCATCGAAATTGTGTGTGTGTGTGTGTGTGTACAAGTCAAAGATATAGGGCGACTGGCCTACCGGAACGTTAGAGGGCACACACCAAGTTTGTGTGGCAGGGAGACATGACTAGAGCACTTGATGTATCGGTGTGTGTGGGGGGAGGGAGGTGGTGGGAGGGGTAGGCAGAGGCCTAACAATAGAGGTAGAACGACTCGTATATGTGTTGAGAAGGAGAGACCCAGCTATGTCTTGAGGGAGATCGGTCGACATCCATACATAACTGAAGGACGGGAAATATGATGGGAGAGAGAGAGGGAGGGAGAGGGTTAGAGTGCTGGATGGGTGATGGAGTTGCTTCTCGAAGATGGTGGGAGAGGCCTACTAGACAAACTGAGGGTGGAACTGTAATGTTATCAATAAGAGTGGGGATGTGTTTCTGTGTGTGCCTGTGCGTGATAGATCTGTCGGGACGCATCCATGGATGATGAAGGGGAACCATGTGTTTGGTAAGCAAACCTAACTAGATCGGTAGATCAATTGTTGTTTGTCGGAGGAAGGGAGAGACACAACTAATGAGATAGATCGATTGACGTGTGGGTAAAAACGAGTTATAAGGACCTAGCTAGTTATATGTATAGCGAGAGATCGGTCGGTGTACGTCCATTTGTTAGAGGCAAATAAGGCCCAGCGAGACGGATATACAGAGAGAATGGAGCTAGGAGGTGGTGCGAGAGGCCCAACTACTAGCTAGATAGGGGGAGGAGTGTGCGGTTATGAGAGCGATGAAAAGAGGGGCGAGAGTGTACACGTGTGTCTGACCGTATGAGAAACACGAGGCAAGGACACATAAAGGAGGAGATTGAAGGTGTGTTTGTATGTTGTAGGCAGGCATCGCTGGAGAGGTTTATCGATCGGTGGGTGTCGAAAAGGAGTTGTGGAAACTCTGGGAGAATGACCTAAAGAAAAAAATGAATGTGCCCGGTGGATAGAACGCTGAGGGACGGGGAGGGCGAGGAGGGCGTGTGCATGCACGAGAGAAAGTTAGTGGTAGCTACAAAGGTTAGAGGATTGTGTGGGTGTAAGAGACTAACAAAGATCATAATTTGATATGAAAGCGGATTCATATATTTGAATAGGAGATCATAGTGTTTTAAACATTGCATGCATGGATATAGCGGTGATACACGTGTTGTGCACATGTTATACCATAATGTGATAATGCATGGTGTTTGCAACTCACAGCTAAATGCCGAACAATCTAAACCATACTATACATCAAACAATCTCACATTTCATTTGAATTTGTGATAATGTGTGGCATTTGCCGCTTACAACTAAATATCGAACAATCTAAACAATACTATATATCGAACATTCTCACATTTTATTTGAATTTGTGGTAATGTGTGGTGTTTGCAACTCACATCTAAATACTTGTAGGCGTAGGGGGCGGGGCACCATACATAATGTGATAAACACATTATACATATGAGACATGGTTTAGATTATGAAGATCTAGATAGAGCTAGAAATGTAATGTGATTTGAAATCAAAATAAAGTGGATTCAAAAAATCTAGTTCGAGTTCATATAGTACACCTAGTTCATATGTAACTCGAGACTAATCATGTGGTGTGCTGTGAAGATAATACACAAACAATGGTTTAACTTGACAATAATGATGATTGTAGATCTTATTAAAACAGAGAAATGAATTCAAATGCTTTGACTTCACAACAATCATTACTATAGATCTTATTCAAATAGAGAAACGAATTCAAATTTAGTTCATATTGAAGCGGTAGTATATACGTTTGGAATGCACTAAAATGTTCATTTGAGTAGTAGGTTGCATGCATTATACACGTAGCAAAATATTTTAATTGAACATAACATGAATTCAAAGTTTTGAATGACATTTGTTGGGCGCATTGATTTGGTACAGTACACGTTAGGCTTGTTCGGAAAATTCAACCCGCGCCTTGTTAGCCCGAACTATTTAAGATATATCTTTGTCTCGTTGTGCTCCGACAACTCCCTCCATCTCAACCCGCGCCTTGCTATTCCGAAATTACAACGTGCACGAAAACTCCCACCTCTTGTGAAATCCAGACACGCGAAATGCCCGTGGTACTCCTGAACTGAAAGAACCGCCTCAAATCGGTGGGGGTACTTTCGTAACTTACCTCACATTTCTGACAAGCGCGTCTCTAAGCCATGGTTCCCCACTGCCATCCCATCCGCCCACCCATTCATACACCGAGGCCGCGAAAACCTACGACGAAACCCCACACCCTGCTCCGTCCGCCACCCAGCCAGAGCCTCTTCCCCGACGACATAGTCCACAGCAACACCTCGACGTCCCTCATCCACCGTACCGGATGAGGATTCGTCATCGATCTCATCGTCCTGCCGGTTCAGCCACCCCGTCCTCCACCTCCAAGGAGCTGCCCCGACGTTCCCCTCGTCTTTCGCGCCACCTCCATTCTCACACCGCCGTCTTCACCTGCACCACCGGAAGAGCATCATCATCACCGTTTCCTCGGATGAAGCTGCGGCCTAATCGGCGCCACCAAAGAGGTTGTACACTAATGACCGCATTTTCTTCTTGATTCGATCTCACGGTGCTGCCGGTGCTCGGTCCTGAGCCGACACGGCGCGGCTCCATCCACGGCGGTGTCGCCGGCCACTTCCTCTACAGCGTCGCTCCCTCGACGGCGATGTCCACATCAGTAGGACCTGCTTCTGCTTTAGCTCTCGCTCGCGCTACTGCTTTGCTCTTGCTCTCGGTCCCCTGCCTGGTCTGCTCTTGCTATTGCTCTTGCTCGCGCTGCTGCTCTCGCTCTTGCTCTTGCTTGTGATGCTGCTCCGATTTAGCTACACTTCACTCCGATGCCGCCGGGGTGAAGGAAGAACCAGCCGCAGCGGGGAGGGGGGCTTGCCGGAGAGGTACCCCACTATCTATCTTAGGGTTCAGGATGGGGGCGGTGGTCGCCAGCGGTGGCGGGGCATTAGCGGGGCGGTGGCGTGGGGATCGCCGGAGAAAAAGCTCGGCACCGGGGGGGCTAGAGGGATGGCCGGGGCGGCGGCAGACCGGTGGTGGGGAGTGTTTTCGGGGCGGGCGGGGCGGCGCACCGCCGGCCGCAGGCGACAGGGGGCTGCTGTTTGGCCGGCTCAGGGGGGTGGAGGTTGAAGATGAACCGCAGGCCCTTGATTCCGTATCCAACGACTGCAAAATCGACTGACCAGAGATGAAAAAGTCAGTCAACCGACGTGTAGCCTCACCTTGCTAGTGCGTTCAGTTTCAACAGCAAAATTCAGTTTCGACAGCAAAATTCAGTTTTGACAGTTAAGTTCAGTTTTGATAGTTAAGTTCAGTTTCGACAGTTAAATTCAGTTTCGATAGTTAAGTTCAGAGATGAGCGGCTGATGTATTTTACATCTAGCACTTTGTGGTTATGTATTTTACGTCATGTATTGGAGATGCTATTAGAATTCCACTCAGGTTAATGTTGTTCATTGTCTCTCTTGTCCTGCTTTAGCCTCGGCGTTGTACAACTCACCAGAGTTGCTCCAACGACGAAACCCTCCATCACAGCGGAGCAGTACTCGGGCTCCATCTCCATACGCCTAAGATCTTCTTCCACTCCTCCGACAACCAAGTCAGTCGGAGCATCCTCACCGGCCAACCCAATCACGCTGAGATCGACATGGCTTCGCCAAAGAGGTTGTACACTTGTTGCATCTCTTTTTTACTCTACATGTTATATATATTATCCACTGAGCACACGGATTTGTTCCTTTAGTGTCTCCTTGAAAGAAAAAACGTAGAGATTTTAATTTTCACTTGTCCTCCTTTTCAAATTCCTATTCATGAAGCACAAGACTAAGAGATAGTAGCATTATAACCGTACATTTTCTTGTGGTTTGACTTAATCTCACCATGCTCCTTTGCATCCTGTGATCTTCCAATTGTTGTGAATTAAACACCCTGATTGGCAGAAATCCTATGTTTTTAAATTCTCTGTTTTGCACGTGCATTCCTATCCTATTCCTGTCTATTTCCTATCCCTGCATTGTTGGAATCCTCCAATTCAAACGAGCCCTTACAGAATTACTTCTCTTACAGATAGTTGTCAAAGAAAACCTTGCGTGGTGTGTCCTGCTCCTGTTGCGCCGTCGTCCACCCCAGCTCAGCTGCTCCAACGACAGAAGGGTCCAACACAGCAGGGATCCGGCCTCCAGACTCTTTCGCCGCCTCAGATCTTCTTCCCTGCCGCTGGCAGCCATGAAAACTGCACTACCATCATCAACCGAGCAGATGACCTCGAGGACTACACGGGTCCGCACGAGAGGTCGCACTCTTTCGTGTCTGCTTACATTATGCATCACTTAATATTACATGCTACTTTATCATCCTGTTCACCAATTAGACTCCGAGTCAGCTCCAAACTAATGGTCAAACTTGAGTTTTTAAATGGTTGTGGGGTACATATCGGGGCCGCTATCAATAGTATCTATCTACTATATGGTTAATCTCCGGTGTCTACTATGAGTTTCATGTTGGGTGGGAAACAAACAGTAAGAAGCCATTATCTGTATTTTTTAACTGAAGCCATTATCTGCCTGCTATTATTGGTTTTGGGTCTATCCACAGGTTGCTACCATCACTCTGGATTTCTGCATGCACTCCTTACATAATCTCACTATGTTTTATTCCGATGCATGACAGTTATTGTAAACAATGGAACTGGACATGTAGAGAAAAAGAGACGAGCCTTGTGTGGCAATAAAATTTCATGCAGACGTCGCTCCATGGTCGGCGCAAAGGCAGCCCCCCTCCATGCATTTCGGATTGTAATCGAGAGAAAGATATCTGTTCTGAGGGGGATTCAGAAGGAGAAGACAACTCCTATTTACCCCCTGAGGTCTTCGCTCTAACTTGGCATGCTGATGTTGGTTATATCATGCATATGGTGTCTTGCATTGCTTACTTTATACATCAAATATGCCATCTACTTAGTTTAGACATCCTTTGTGCGAATGCCATCTGTTTAGTTTATTCATCGTTTATGTGAATTATGCAACGCCATCTTGTTTAGCTAGGCATCATATATGTGAATTTTGCAATGCCATCCTGCTTAGCCAGTCATCTTATATGTAAATTATATCAGGCCATCCTTTTTTTCGTTACATATTACATTTGTCAACAATGTTATTACATTCAACTGCTCTTCATGTGCATCAGCCATTTGACACGGTGATGGCAAATTCTGGAGTGAAAACAAGGTCTTCAGAGCAGACTATGCTATCTGACGAAGCGCATATCTCGTTGGTTACGAATAGCTCCTCAGAGGAGGATTCAGAGACAGATGACGAGTCCTATTCCCCCCCCCCCCGAGGTGTATGCTCTAACTTGGCAGGGTTATGTTGCTCATATCGTGCGTATGGTGTCTCGCATTGCTATGTCATTTGATTAGTTTGGACATGCTTTGTGTGAATGCCACCTGTTCAGTGTCTAATTACCATATATGTGAATTATGCATTGCCATCTTGTTGCAAGACATTATATATGTGAATTATACAATGCTATCTTGTTGCAAAGGCATTATATATGTGAATTATGCAATGCCATGCTGTTTAGCCAATAATCATGTATGTGAAATATATCATGCTATCATTTTTTTGTATTACGTGTTCCATTTGGCGACAACGTTTGTATATTCAACTACTCTTCCTATGCATCAGCCATTTGAAGCGGTGATGGAAGTATCTGGAGTGAAAACAAGGTATTTAGAGCAGACAATGCTACTTGCTGAAGCAGACATCTTGTTGGTTACAGAGAGCTCCTTAGAGAAGGATTCAGAGACTGATGACCAGTCCTATTTTCCCCCTGAGGTCTATGCTCAAACTTGGCAGGGTTATATTACCCATGTCATGCATGTTGTCTTGCATTGCTTAGTTTTTACATCATATATGGATAGCCATCTGCTTACTTGCTTACTATATAAATCATATATTTGAATTATATCATGCCATCATGTTTACATAGTACATACACATCATCTATCTGAATTATGGCATGGCAACCCATTTAATAAAGACATCATATAGTTTTATCATCTCATCCTATTTAGTGTTTACAGTCATCATATTTTGAATTATGGCATTCTATCCGTGAATGTATGTGAATTATGGCATGCCAACCTATTTAATAAACACATTATATAGTTATGTCATGTCATCCTGTTTACATAGTCTCATATTTTGAACTATGTCTTTCCATCTTTTTTAGTTAGCCATCATAATGTGAAATTGTGTCATGCTATCCTGTTTAGTTAGCCATCATATATGTGAAATTGTGTCATGCTATCCTGTTTGGTTAGACAACATAAATATGAATTATTTCATGCCCTATTTTATTCCCCACTATCCATTGCACATGTCTATCATACAATGTCTATACTTTCAATTACTTTTCTTGTTTATCAGCCATTTGAATTGGAGAGGGTGATGGCAGTATCTAAGTGAGTAACGACACGGTCTTTAGAAAAGATAGTGCTACCAGTTGATGCAGATAGAACCATGGTTGTACTTACCCAAGGACCAGATCCACCACACATAACCCAGACTCTCGCAGATTGTACCCCTACCCAGTTGGACAGAGAACCAGCTACACCCCTTCTAACCCCAACCCCGGCAGATAGTAACCCAGTTCTAGTTGACACAGCACCGTCTCCACCACAGAGCACCTAAACACGAGCAGTTAGTAAGGGAATTGCAGTGCCCAAAGCACGAGGACCACCACTCCGAATCCCAACTCAACGCTTAAAGGAGAAGAAGATTTGTTCTCAGGTCAGGTTCTGTAGCTATGGTTCATACTCCTTTGCTCTTGCATGACTGTATTTATTCATACCAACTATTTTCAAATTTGAAGGATGGAATTGAAACTCCAATGGCGCAACAGGTATGTTTTAAACCTGTTTCTTTAACTGGTTTGCTGTTGTAACTTGCTCTATGTTGATTTCAGTTTCAATTGAATAAACAGTTATGTTCTCATGTCATGCACATTACAAGTGTTGTTATTGCTCTATAGTTACCCACACTTATATTCTGTCTATTCTGCTTTGTCTTGAACAAATGTTATTTGAACTATGTCTGTATCCTGATTTGGCAACAAAAACTAGAATGATATAGACCACAAAGTGACCATGGTACATAGATATATGTTTGTTTCATGCTGTTATCCTGTCCACTTTACTACTGAACTCATTTACCAAAATGAGTTTCATATACAACATGGTAAACATGTGATGTGTCTGCTTGTTTCTCTTTTAGAATGCGAGCAAAATATTGGAGAACAGTACTGCATTATCCAATGGTAAAGGTAGTAATGCAGATAAGGTTCAAGATAGTGAGACATCCCTGTTGGTCTCCAAGAAAGCCGATAAAAACTATCTTGACGACAGTGAGGGAACCCAAAAGTCCTGTCTTGATGTAGTGTTCGAGTTACTGGCCATTACTGCTGGCACAAGCTCTTCGAACTCGTTGCCTGAATCAATTCGTCTTCTTGAGTCTCAACTTCAAGTTGAAAGACATCGATCAGATGTGCTGCGACAGGAAGCTGAAGGACTGAGGAAGTCCTTGCAGAATTCAGATGCATATTTTCTGGTGCAACAGCAAGCGCTGGAGGATTTAAGTGCCAAACAAGAGAAAGTTAATAAGCTTGCTAAGCATCTTGCCGGCATTATGGGTACCCATGATATTGTTTCTTGAGATCTTCTAAAGTGGTTTCAATTTTGGATTTGTTTTGCTGCGGCGTTTATTTGCGCTGGTCGCCAACTTTGACAACCAGTGTATATGATATGCTACTTTGTTCCCTATATTTGCACTAGTGGCGAACTTTGATGCCCAATGGATGTAATATGTGTAATAGCCGTGATAGCCTAGCGTTAGTTGCTTGCTTATTTATTTCCTTGTTGTCTTGTTTATTTGTTTGCTTGTAGTCATTGCAGTTCTTTTTCCGCGGTTAGCTAGTGGCTGCAATAACCTATTTTTAAAACTAGGCCACAATAACCATGGGCTAATATTTACTGTAGTGACACTGGTGTCGGATTACGGGTTCCGGCAGACCCTTAAGGTTCGAACACTGGGGTACGCGCGGAGATCACGCCTTCTACCTCCCCGTCTTGCAAAGATCTAAACTATTGAAAGAACTGCACAAGAGACACAAGGTTTATACTGGTTCGGGCCACCGTCGTGGTGTAATACCCTACTCCAGTGTGTGGTTGGTGGATTGCCTCCTGGGGCTGGTGATGATGAACAATACAAGGAAGAACGGCCTCGCGAGGGTCTCTTCTTGGCTGGGGCGATGAACTGCTAGGAGGAGTTCAGTCACCTTTCTCTCTCTCTCTCTCACTTACTCTCTCTGCTTGCCAACCGAACGAACGAACCCCCCTCTCTTCTCCTTCTAACCGCCCTACCCTGGGGGTGGCTAGTCCTATTTATAGGCAAAGGCCCTGGGCCTCTTCCCAAATATTGAGCGGGAAGGGCGCCAACAATTGGCCAATTCGAAGGGGAACATCTAGTACACTTATCCTGACTAAAGTTGGTCTTCGCCTGCCAAAGGCTCTGCGGTGACGCCGTGCTGGGCTCCATGGTGACCTCCGTCTCGTAGTCCTCCTGGTCTTGGTCTCGTTGCACCGAAATGGAAACCTTTGCCTGATGCCTCGGTACTCCGCGGCTGCGCTTGCCCCCTTTGCACCAAAGAGGAAAGAAGGACGCTGCGCGCGCTGGCGCCCGCCTAGCACCCTCGATCGTCATGGCTTGCGTCATGGGCACCTCGCGAGGTACCCTGCCTTGATCTCTCCGCCTCCTCACGAGCCAGCCTGATGAGGCTGCACCTGAGGATGCGCCGTGTCGTCCGCCCCGCGAGGCTTGGCCCCTCGTGAGGGTCTTGAGTTTTGTGTTGATGAAGATGGGCCATGCTGGGCCTCCTTTGAGCCACGCCGCAGGCCGCAGGCAGGCAAGTCTGGGGACCCCCATTCCCAGAACACCGATAGTAGCCCCCGGGCCCAAGGCGCGCATGGACTTGGCCGTGCCGAGAGGCGAAAGGGCAAGGGCGAAGCGCCACGGGCCCTAACAGCCTGCGGCCTTGGGCGCCGCGTGGCGGTTGATGGGACGTGGGCGTCTCCACTTCCCCATGATGCCTCGGTGATTGCGCGAGTTGGACAAGTCCCTGCATGCAAATCGTGTCATGATTACCTGTGATCGTGGAGGCCGGCGGTTGGTCTTCGCCGGCTATAAGTATGGGACCGCGCGTGCCCTTCCAGTCCATTCCTCCTGGCTTCTCCTTCTTCCCAATCCTTGCTCCGTCTTGCTGCGATGGCTCCGATCCGCCGGTTCTCTGCAGCAGAGAAGGGAAAGGCTCCTCGAGAGGGGCCAGACCCGCTCCCGCCGAAGAAACGGCTCGCCCTTTGCAGCCGGGGCGAGGAAGACCATCAGGCGGTGCCGAGGCCCTGGTGCGAGCGGGCTCCGCCGGGGTTCCCACTTCCCTTGTATGCCCACGTCGAGGGCCCTGAAGGTGTCGATGCCGATCTCCACGGTCGGCGCCGTCGTAGGCGCCGTCGGGTCACGAAGGCGTGGGTTGTTCCTCCTGGAGTCCATGCCGAGGGCTCCTCCCAAGAGTTCATGCTTCACGTCGCCATTCCTCTCCAGTCCTGGATCCGTCTACCTCCCTTCTTCGCCTCCATCATCCCTCCAGGAGGGCCCCTGGAGCTCTGACTGCAGCACGCCGGCTGCAGCGCCCTCGCGACCGAGGTAGAGGTCGTGGTCGCTGCCCCGGGCGAGGTCTACATGTCCAGCGGCTGGAGAAAGATCGCTCGGGTTTGCAGGGAAAGGGGCGTCTTCGCGGTCCACTTGGAGTACGATGGCGCTGCGGTGATGTTCTTCAAGGTCTTCGACGCGAATGGGCACCGGCTGGAGTGTTGCCCCGGGAGAGGTGGCCAGGACCTTGCCCTGGTGAGGGCTAGGCCCGTCGACCGCTCCCTTGGCGGAGGCGCCGGAGGGTCCAGTGGCTCCGGCGAAATCTTCGCGACTCCGGAGACGAGCGACGACAGCTACGAGCCCCCGAGTCGGCGCCGCTGCCGGAGCAGGGCGGGCTCGTCTGGCCGTCGCCGACCCTGATCTGGATGGGGTTGGCGCCGGCGCCTGATGGCCCACTGTTGATGATGGCGTCTTTTGTAGGAGCTCGTGTAGTTAGTATCCCTTAGGATCCATTCCCTGCGAGGAACCAAAATGCGCCCCACGGGGGCTTGTAAGGTGCCTGAAGTCCCGTTTGTTAATACATAACCTTTGCTGCAGAGCTGTGTGAGTTGCTGATTACGTCTTAGCTCAGTTCTCCCTTTCGAACCTCGTGAGGGCTTGGTGCTCTGCATCGACAGGTCCCAGTCCCAAGGCGGCGTCAGCCGTCGCTGGTATGCTAGGTCGCGATGCCGTGGTCAAGGCCAGGAGGTGAGCGACCCGGGGTCTGGTAAGAGCCCCTGAGTCGCGATGCTCAGGAGGTCCCCTTTGGCGCCCAAGAAGCCGTCGCTTGGTGAGAAAGGGAAGCAACATCGCTAGTACGGAATTGCTTTAGGTGCAGGGGTAGCGCCACGGTAGCCAGTGCTTTGGGTGGTGACTTATCTTGAGAATCGGGGATCGCTCCCAGCGCATCGTCGGGTCCGTGGGGTAGTTGGGATGGAGTTGCTCGGCGAGGTCCTCACGCGCCCCTTCTCCCTCGCCTCTGCTCCCCTTTCTGCTCTACGTCCTTGGGTCCCGGCCCTCGAGCTTGTCTCAGCCGTCGCTGGTATGCCAGGTCGCGATGCCGTGGACAAGGCCTGAGGGTGAGGGCTGGAGAGCCAGTAAGAGCCCTGAGTCGTGATGCTCAGGCGCCCCCCTTTAACGTGCAAGAAGTTCGCGTGGCGAGGGTGAAGGGAACTCCGTGAGGGCCTTGGCTAGCGCAGTTCCCTCCAAGGATCCTGCAGGTTCATCACAGAAAGAAGATGGGGTTGCCATGGCAGTCATCAGTCGATCGTTAGTCGCTCAAGAGCTCGCTGGTTGGAGCAGGTGAGGTGTATCAGGGCACCCGTGAGCCAGCGCGGGACTCATGAGGCCCTACCTCTAGGCGGGTTGCGCCTGGAACTGGGCCGTATCTTGAGATGTGTCCCTGCAAAATTTGGTTAGATGCCGGTCCTCTATGTCCTCGGGTCTCGGCCCTCGAGCTTGTCTCAGCCGTCGCTGGTATGCCAGGTCGCGATGCCGTGGACAAGGCCAGAGGGTGAGGGCTGGAGAGCCAGTAAGAGCCCTGAGTCGCGATGCTCAGGAACCCCCCCCCCCTTAACGTGCAAGTGGCCGACATGGAGAAGAAGGGATGCCGCGGACAGGCATCAAGCAATCAAGCGTGATAGGCGAATGCATAGTTGGAAATAAACGCGAGGGAGATACATGCCGCTGGGCCTAGCCCGAGCGGCTTGGGGATGATGCAGCCCGAGGGGCGCCCCCAACAAGGCAAACTAACGACCGAAAAATAAAAGGGGATACATGCCGCAGGGACGGACCCACGCGGCCTGGGAGTGATGCAACCCTGGGAGGGCGCTCCCAGCTGGGAATGAAGCTTGAAAGATGTCACCTGAGGATGTCGTCGGCGAAGTGGCGTTGGTGCAGCAGACTCGATGGGCTGCGGAAGCCGATCCTCACGAGCCCCCAGGCCCCGAGGCCTCGGGAGGCTCCGGAGGCACTGGTGGCTCCTCGCGAGCTGTCTTCATCTCCACCAGGGCCGCGGAACGCCTGTCTTCCTGAGCCTCCATGATGCCCCTCATGAGGCGCTGGTATGCCGCAGCCATGCTCGGCAGGCCATAAGGCATGCGAACATAGCTGTGGGGTGGACCCCCACAGCGCCCCACTTGCGAGGGCCAGAGACGCTCCGTCGTGGCGATCTGATTGAGCCCAGGTACGTCCACGTAGACGCGCAGCCCACCATCCTCGCCTGGATGTGGCGCCCCAGCTGGTAGACGGTGGCAACCTCTCATGATCCTTGACTCCTGTAGTTCTTGAATGGCCTTGTCAACGAACTCCGGCTGGTCTGAGCTTCCTTGCCTAGCTCCTTCTCGAGGGAAACATGCTTCAAAGCATGCCTCCACATGGTGCCCAAGCGCCTCCCTCGTGACCCTGGCTAGGTTGGTGGCCCTCCAGGTGAGAGCCCCCGAGCCCTGCCTGAGGAGGGCGCCGGGCGCGCTTTCCTATGTGATGGAAGGGGGGTCCCCCTGGGCAGACACGGGCCCTGAAGGGCCTGCCTCCTGAGGGGCCGAGCCTGACGACGTCTTCTTCTTCTTGGGGGTGGTCTCAGGAAGCCTACTGCTTCCGCGATCTGGGTCTTCTAGCGACGCGGCCTGATAGGCTCGCTCCAGGGAACACACTGCATCCTTCTCTTCACAGGGCACCGTGATGACGCCGCCACTTCCTGGCATCTTGAGGACATTGTAGCCGTGGTGAGTCATGGCCATGAACTTGGCCAGTGCTGGGTACCCGAGGATGGCGTTGTACAGCAGGCGGATGTGGGCAACGTCGAAGTCGATGAGCTCGGTGCGGTAGTTGCTGCGGGCCCCGAAGGTGACAGGGAGGCGAACCTGCCCGATCGGGACTGTGGAACCGTCGGTGACTCCGGAGAAATGCTTGGTTCGCTGAAGCTGGTCATAGGGCACTTGGAGGTTGTTGAATGTTTCCACGGACAGGACGTTGAGCCTTGCCCCTCCGTTGATGAGGGTCCTGGTGACCAGCACGTTGCTGATGACTGGGGAGCAAAGCATTGGGAGGACTCCGGCCGTGGCCGCGCACTTGAGCTGGTCTGCTGAGCTGAACGTGATGGCGCACGCCGACCACCTGAGGGGGTGCGTTGCTTCGAGCTTGGGGAGAACTGCATTCACTTCACGGGCAAACTGCTTGAAGATACGTTGAGAGGCTGGGGCTTCAGCTCCACCCAGGATGCAGGCGATTGCGCACGGCTCTTGGAAGCCCCCAGCCCCCTCGTCTTGATGGCGGTCTTCGTTCCTCCTTGGCTGAGGCGGCAGCGGAGGTAGGCCTGCGTTGCCATGAGGGCGATCCTCACGAGGCTGATCCCTCCAGTCCCCCTCGCGAGGCAGGTCCCGCCAGTGGTCCTCACGAGGTTGGTGGTGCCACCCCTGGCACGGGCCGCGATCTTCCTAGCATCCTGGGTTTCTTCCTCCTCCTCGACCGTAGCCCCGGTCAGCACGGTCAGGGCGACGGCCGATCCTTCCTTCTCGCACGGCGCGGAGTTCTTGACATTCGTTGGTGTTGTGGGTGTGGAGGTCGTGGTACACACTGTACCGGCTGCCCTGGAGGGTTCGGGCAGATCCTTGCCCCGCTTGGTGTCTGGTTCTGCTGCGAGTACTGCAGCCCCCTTGCGCTTCACGTCCTTGGCCTTGGGCTTCTTCTCTTCTGGGTCCGTGGCAGGCAGCTCGAGGAGGGAGAGACGTCCCTCCTCAGCCCTGGCGCACTTGGTCGCCAAGTTGAACAGCTCCAGGGAGGTGCAGAGGTCTTCATGCATCGCCAGCTCCTCCTTCATATTGACGTCGCGCACGCCATCGGAGAAGGCCGAGATGATGGCTTCCTCAGACACCTTGGGGATCTTGAGGCGCGCACTGTTGAAGCGCTGGATGTACTTTTGCAGGGTCTCCCCAGGTTGCTGCTTGATGCGGCGCATGTCGCTCACGGCGGGCGGCCAGTCGCGAGTACCTTGGAAGTTGGCGATGAAGCGAGTGCGCATCTGGTCCCAGGAGGAGATCGTGCCTGGAGCCAGATTCAGGAGCCAGGTGCGAGCTCCTTCCTTGAGCGCCATGGGGAACCAGTTCGCCATGACCTTTTCATCCCCGCTGGCAGCCTCGATGCCCAGGTCATAGAGCTGGAGGAACTCTGTGGGATCAGTTGTGCCATTGTAGCGAGGAGGCAGGTCTGGCTTGAACTTGCCGGGCCACGCGATGCTGCGCAGCTCGGTGGTGTAGGTGCGGCAGCCTGCGGTGGCCACAAAAGGCTTCGGCTGGTGGAGAGCTTGGTCTGGAGGGTCCCCATGCGCTGCAGCTAGGAGCAGAGCGGGGTCTTGTCGTGCCGGAGCTGGAGCAGGGTCGCGGCGTGCCGGAGCAAGGAGCGCCCGGGTAGCTCCTTGCGGGCGAGGGACTTCTTGGCAGCTCCGTTCTTGTTGCGCTGGCACCTGGCGGAGCGGGTTCCGCCCAGGGGTCACGCGCCTTGGAGCCATGGCATCTTCTTGGAGTGGAGGCGGTTGGTACGCCCCCGGAGCTTCATTGCCCGCGCGGGGCGGGGTGCGGCGCAGCGGAGCGGACGGCGCAGGAGAGCCCCCTGCGGCGCGGACGAGCTCGGCGACACGGCCGAGCCACTCCTCGTAGACGTCGTCGACGGGGCGGTAGCGCAGGAGTTCATTTGCCGCGATGAGCGCAGCTCGAGCCTCCAAGGGTGCGCGGAGCGCGCACGACGAAGAGCCGGCTGGGGTGAGCGATGGAGTAGCGGTGCGGCCGTCTTGCCGCACGGATGGATGCTGAGACGATGCTTTCTGTTCGCCCCCCGCCGAGCCGGTGGCGGCGTTGACGGCGGGTGATGGGGAACGACGAGGACGCCCACCGACGGGGGCCGTCTGGGCGACACAAGAAGCGATGGCGACCCAGCGCTCGGCGCGGGCCCGACGAGCGTCAGACATGGATGCGACGGTCGGAGGAGAGCGGAGTGGTGGAAGACAGATTCCGGCGCACCCCTACCTGGCGCGCCAAATGTCGGATCACGGGTTCCGGCAGACCCTTAAGGTTCGAACACTGGGGTGCGCGCGGAGATCACGCCTTCTACCTTCACGTCTCGCAAAGATCTAAACTATTGAAAGAACTGCACAAGAGACACAAGGTTTATACTGGTTCGGGCCACCGTCGTGGTGTAATACCCTACTCCAGTGTGTGGTTGGTGGATTGCCTCCTGGGGCTGGTGATGATGAACAATACAAGGAAGAACGGCCTCGCGAGGGTCTGTTCTTGGCTGGGGCGATGAACTGCTAGGAGGAGTTCAGTCACCTTTCTCTCTCTCTCTCTCTCACTTACTCTCTCTGCTTGCCAACCGAACGAACGAACCCCCCTCTCTTCTCCTTCTAATCGCCCTACCCTGGGGGTGGCTAGTCCTATTTATAGGCAAAGGCCCTGGGCCTCTTCCCAAATATTGAGCGGGAAGGGCACCAACAATTGGCCAATTCGAAGGGGAACATCTAGTACACTTATCCTGACTAAAGTTGGTCTTCGCCTGCCAAAGGCTCTGTGGTGACGCCGTGCTGGGCTCCATGGTGACCTCCGTCTCGTAGTCCTCCTGGTCTTGCTCTCGTTGCACCGAAATGGCAACCTTTGCCTGATGCCTCGGTACTCCGCGGCTGCGCTTGCCCCCTTTGCATCAAAGAGGAAAGAAGGACGCTGCGCGCGCTGGCGCCCGCCTGGCACCCTCGATCGTCATGGCTTGCATCATGGGCACCTCGCGAGGTACCCTGCCTTGATCTCTCTGCCTCCTCGCGAGCCAGCCGGATGAGGCTGTGCTTGAGGATGCGCTGTGTCGTCCGCCCCACGAGGCTTGGCCCCTCGCGAGGGTCTTGAGTTTTGTGTTGATGAAGATGGGCCATGCTGGGCCTCCTTTGAGCCACACCACAGGCTGCAGGTAGGCAAGTCTGGGGACCCCCGTTCCCAGAACGCCGACAACTGGGCCTCCTACTGGCCGTAGAAACAGTGGGCCTTCTACGGGCCATAGAAACAATGGGCCTTCTACGGGCCGTAGAAACAATGGGCCTTTTGCGGGCCGTATTATCAATGGGCCTATACGGGCCGTATAATCGATTGGTCAAACATGGGCCAAACAGACCGCATTATGGCCGTAAACGGGCTAGAGTTGGAATCATCCGTTCAAGGGCCGACCATAACGAGCCATCGTTAATAGGCCGTATTTGATGACGCTATGAAATCGGCTCAACGTATTAACGGACCACAAACGGGCCGACTGTAACCACGGGCTGAATTTGGCCCACAAGCCGAAAATGACAGTAACGGGCCGTAAGTAAACGAATGCTGGAAATGAGCCCAAGAATAAATGGGCTCTGAGAAGGCTGAAAGATATCATGGGCTGGAAACGGCCCAACGGAATAACGGGCCGTTAATGGGTATAAAGTGATACACTGTTCATTATGAGCCAGTTTCACCACGGGTCGTTAATGGATGTAAAGTGATACACTGTTCATTACGGGCCGGTTTCACCACGGGCCATTAGTAGGCCAAGAGTTACATAGGGCCTCATATGGGCCGAAAGACGTCATGGGCCATACATGGGCCAGAAGTGAAAACGGGCTGGAATCATATTGGATGGCCCAGATGACGCTACTGGGCCTAATTCGGATAGGGCGTAACGGGCCTTGGTTTAGCGGGCTATAAATGGGCTATGTTCGAACAAGCTGTTAACAGGCTTCCCATGGGCCGACCCGCCAGCTTTTGACCAAGTCAAACAGGCCGGCCTTTTCACAGGAATGGGCCTCTGTTGGGCTGTGCCACGTGTCGACGTATCATAGGCGCCTTCCATCCAATGAGTGGTTGACATATGTCCCAACGATGAGCCGACACGTGTTTCCTCCAGCCAATGATGATTTTACATGTGGAAAATCCCCATTGGTCGGGGCTGTTAACGGGTTATCGGATCCAAAACCCGACCCGATAGCTTAACGGTGTTCCGTTACGGTGGATGCCATGTGTCGGTCACCCTTGACGAAAGCACTTCTGTGACGCGTGATTTATTGTCATGGAAGTGGACACTTCCGTGATGATAATTTTGGTAATGTCATGGAACACTTCTACGACAACATAGGTATGACTATCTTGATTCTGTCATAAATTTGTCATGGATGTATATGCATGACAAAAAAAGCGACCTACTGTGACAAACACGTATCATCACGAAAGTGTATTTTTTTGTAGTGTCGCCAGACAGAGCTCAACTATTGGCTTTATCGACGCCGTAGGGACGGACCCAAGCACAGACGCTGTGCCAAGTCTTCTCATGCAACGATCCTACAAAAAAACACCCATCGTGCGGCTCCCGCAACGGCGAAACACCGAACTACGGTTGTATGAACCGGGCCATGCACCCTTACTCATCCACACGCGATTAGCTCATGTGAGAACAAGGAACGAAGGACCTCGGGAGGTGACCCGCTGATACGTCTCCGTCGTATCTATAATTTTTGATTGTTCCATGCCAATATTATATGATTTATTGGACTAACCTATTGATCTAGTGCCCAGTGCCAGTTCCTGTTTTCTGCATGTTTTTTGTATCGCAGAGTATCCATATCAAATGAAGTTCAAATGCAATAAAAAATATGGAGATTTATTTTGGAATATTTGTGAATTTGGGGAGTTGGAATCACCGCAAACGGAGGCCCACACAGGGCACGATACACCAGCGCACGGGCCAGGAGCCTGGCGCATGGTGGTGGGTTGTACCCACCTCATACGTCGGTTGGAGCTGTACATTGGGCGCAAGGAAGCTTATATCCGAAAAAAATCGTGTTAAATCTCAGCGCAATCGGAGTTACGGATCTCCGGGAATATAAGAAACGGTTTTCGGTCAGATCTGGGGAACACGAAATAGAAGAGAATAGAGAGGGAGATCCAATCTCGGAGGGGCTCTCGCCCCTCCCATACCACGGAGACCCAGGACCAGAGGGGAGACCCTTCTCCCACCTAGGGAGGAGGCCAAGTAAGAAGAAGAAGGATGGGGCTATCTCCCCCTCGCTTCCGGTGGCGTCGGAGTACCACCGGGGCAACGATCGGCACGGCAATCTACATCAACAATCTTGCTACCGTCAACACCCCCTCTTTATAGCGGTGTAACACCTCTTCTCCCCGCTGTAATCTCTACTTAAACATGGTGCTCAACTCCATATATTATTTCCCAATGATCTATGGTTATCCTATGATGTTTGAGTAGATCCGTTTTGTCCTGTGGGTTAATCGTGATCTTGGTTGGTATGATTGTATATTTTATTTATGGTGCTGTCCTATGGTGCCCTCCATCTCACGCAAATGTGAGGGGCCCTCGTTGTAGGGTGTTGCAATATGTTCATGGTTTGCTTATTGTCAGTGTTGCGAGAGTGATAGAAACTTAAACGCGGATAGGTAGGCTATGGCATATGGGAGTAAAGAGGACTTGATACTTAATGCTATGGTTGGGTTTCACGACCTTAATGATGTTTAGTAGTTGCGGATGCTTGCTAGAGTTCCAATCATAAGTGCATATGATCCAAGTAGAGAAAGTATGTTAGCTCATGTGCCTCTCCCTCATATAAAATTACAAGAATGATTACCGGTACCTGTTATCGATTGCCTAGGGACAAATGACTTTCTTATTTACAAAAGCTTTCCACTTTTATTAGCTTGAAATTTATTCATAGTTTAATTCTCGCAAAGTACTCGTAGTTTTATCCTTGCAAAATAGTTTCATACTGGTTTTCGGTAAAGCAAAAGTCAAGCGTGCATAGAGTTGTATCGGTGGTCGATAGAACTTGAGGGAATATTTGTTCTACCTTTAGCTCCTCGCTGGGTTCGACACTCTTACTTATCGAAACAGGCTACAATTGATCCCCTATACATGTGGGTTATCAAGACCTTTTTCTGGCGCCGTTGCTGGGGAGCCATAGTGTGGGGTGAATATTCTCGTGTGTGCATGTTTGCTTTATCACTAAGTAGTTGTTATTTCCTGTTCTAAGTTGTTCTCTATCTTTAGTTATGGATATGGAACTGATGTCTACTACACAACCTTCTTCTTGTAGACGTTGTTGGGCCTCCAAGTGCAGAGGTTTGTAGGACAGTAGCAAATTTCCCTCAAGTGGATGACCTAAGGTTTATCAATCCGTGGGAGGTGTAGAATGAAGATGGTCTCTCTCAACCCTGCAGCCAAATAACAAAGAGTCTCTTGTGTCCCCAAGACACCCAATACAATGGTAAATTGTATAGGTGCACTAGTTAGGCGAAGAAATGGTGATAAAAGTGCAATATGGATAGTAGATATAGATTTTTGTAATCTAAAAATATAAAAACAACAAGGTAACTAATGATAAAAGTGAGCGTAAACGGTATTGCAATGCGTTGAAACAAGGCCTAGGGTTCATGCTTTCACTAGTGCAAGTTCCTTCAATAATAATAACATAATTGGATCATATAACTATCCCTCAACATGCAACAAAGAGTCACTCCAAAGTCACTAATAGCAGAGAACAAATGAAGAGATTATGGTAGGGTACGAAACCACCTCAAAGTTATCCTTTCTGATCGATCTATTCAAGAGTCTGTAGTAAAATAACATGAAGCTATTCTTTCCGTTTAATCTATCCTAGAGTTCGTACTAGAATAACACCTTAAGACACAAATCAACCAAAACCCTAATGTCACCTAGATACTTCAATGTCACCTCAAGTATCCGCGGGTATGATTATACGATATGCATCACACAATCTCATCTATACAAACCAACACAAAGTACTTCAAAGAGTGCCCCAAAGTTTCTACCGAAGAGTCAAGACGAAAACGTGTGCCAACCCCTATGCACAGGTTCATGGGCGGAACCCGCAAGTTGATCACCAAAACATACATCAAGTGAATCAATAGAACAACCCATTGTCACCACGGTTATCCCACGCAAGACATACATCAAGTGTTCTCAAATCCTTAAAGACTCAATCTGATAAGATAACTTCAAAGGGAAAACTCAATCCATTACAAGAGAGTAGAGGGGGAGAAACATCATAAGATCCAACTATAATAGCAAAGCTCGTGATACATCAAGATCGTATCACCTCAAGAACACGAGAGAGAGAGAGAGAGAGAGATCAAACACATAGCTACTGGTACATACCCTCAGCCCCGAGGGAAAACTACTCCCTCCTCGTCATGGAGAGCACCGGGATGATGAAGATGGCCACCAGAGAGGGATTGCCACCTCCGGCAGGGTGCCGGAACGGGTCTAGATTGGTTTTCGGTGGCTACGGAGGCTTCTGGCAGCGGAACTCCCGATCTTTTTAGCTCCCTGAAGTTTTTAGGGTATATGGGTATATATATGAGGAAGAAGTATGTCAGGGGGGCCACGAGGGGCCCACGAGGGTGGAGGGCGCGCCCCCCTGCGTCGTGCCTTCCTTGTTGCTTCCCTTACGTACACCCCAACTCTTCTGGATTGCTTCTCTTCCAAAAATAAGCTCCGTGAAGTTTCAGGTCAATTGGACTCCGTAGGATTTTCCTTTTCTGCGATACTCTAAAACAAGGAAAAATAGAAACTGGCACTGGGCTCTGGGTTAATAGGTTAGTCCCAAAAATAATATAAAAGTGCATAATAAAGCCCATAAACATCCAAAACAGATAATATAATAGCATGGAACAATAAAAAATTATAGTTACGTTGGAGACCTATCAGCATCCCCAAGCTTAATTCCTGCTCATCCTCGAGTAGGTAAATGATAAAAACAGAATTTTTGATGTGGAATGCTACCTAACATATTTCTCTAAGTAATTCTCTTTATTTTGGCATGAATGTTCAGATCCATAAGATTCGAGACAAAAGTGTAATATTGACATAAAAATAATAATACTTCAAGCATACTAACTAAGCAATTATGTCTTCTCAAAATAACATGGCCAAAGAAAGCTATCCCTACAAAATCATGTAGTCTGGCTATGCTCCATCTTCACCACACAAAGTATTTAAATCATGCACAACCCCGATGACAAGCCAAGCAATTGTTTCATACTTTTGGTGTACTCAAACTTTTTCAATCTTCACGCAATATATGAGTGTGAGCCATGGATATAGCACTATAGGTGGAATAGAATGGTGGTATTGGAGAAGACAAAAAGGACAAGATAGTCTCACATCAACTAGGCGTATCAACAGGCTATGGAGATGCCCAACAATAGATATCAATGTGAGTGAGTAGGGATTGCCATGCAACGGATGCACTAGAGCTATAAGTGTATGAAAGCTCAACAAAAGAAACTAGTGGGTGTGCATCCAACTCGCTTGCTAACGAAGAGCTAGGGCATTTTGAGGAAGCCCATCATTGGAATATACAAGCCAAGTTCTATAATGAAAGATTCCCACTAGTATATGAAAGTGACAACATAGGAGACTCTCTATCTTGAAGATCATGGTGCTACTTTGAAGCACAAGTGTGGTAAAAGGATAGTAGCATTGCCCCTTCTCTCTTTTTTCTCTCATTTTTTATTTTTTATTTGGGCCTTCTCTTTTTTATGGCCTCTTTTTTATTTGGGCTTCTTTGGCCTCTTTTTTTCGTCCGGAGTCTCATCCCGACTTGTGGGGGAATCATAGTCTCCATCATCCTTTCTTCACTGGGACAATGCTCTAATAATGATGATCATCACACTTTTCTTTTCTTACAACTCAAGAATTACAACTCGATACTTAGGACAAGATATGACTCTATATGAATGCCTCCGGTGGTGTACCGGGATATGCAATGACTCACGAGTGACATGTATGAAAGAATTATGAATGGTAGCTTTGCCACAAATACGATGTCAACTACATGATCATGCAAAGCAATATGACAATGATGAAGCGTGTCATAATAAACGGAATGGTGGAAAGTTGCATGGCAATATATCTTGGAATGGCTATGGAAATGCCATAATAGGTAGGTATGGTGGCTGTTTTGAGGAAGGTATATGGTGGTTTTATGGTACCGGCGAAAGTTGCGCGGTACTAGACAGGCTAGCAATGGTTGAAGGGCAAGAGTGTGTATAATCCATGGACTCAACATTAGTCATAAAGAACTCACATACTTATTGCAAAAATCTATTAGTTATCGAAACAAAGTACTACGCACATGCTCCTAGGGGGATAGATTGGTAGGAAAAGACCATCGCTCGTCCCCGACCGCCACTCATAAGGAAGACAATCAATAAATAAAGCATGCTCCGACTTCATCACATAACGGTTCACCATACGTGCATGCTACGGGAATCACAAACTTTAACACAAGTATCTCTCAAATTCACAACTACTCACTAGCATGACTCTAATATTACCATCCCCATATCTCAAAACAATCATCAAGTATCAAACTTCGCATAGTATTCAATGCACTTTATATGAAAGTTTTTATTATATCCCTCTTGGATGCCCATCATATTAGGACTAAATTCATAACCAAAGAAAATTACCATGTTGTTCTAAAGACTCTCAAAATGATATAAGTGAAGCATGAGAGTTCATTAAGTTCTATAAAATAAAACCACCACCGTGCTCTAAAAAGATATAAGTAAAGCTCTAGAGCAACAACAAACTACTCTGAAAGATATAAGTGAAGACCAATGAGTAATCGAATAATTATGAAACTATATGAAGACTCTATAACATTTAAGAATTTCAGATCTTGTTATTTTATTCAAGCAACAAGCAAAACTAAATAAAATAAAATGACGCTCCAAGCAAAACACATATCATGTGGTAAATAAAAATATAGCTCCAAGTAAAGTTACCGATAAACGAAGACGAAAGAGGGGATGCCTTCCGGGGCATCCCCAAGCTTAGGCTTTTAGTTGTCCTTGAATTTTACCTTGGGGTGCCTTGGGAATCCCCAAGCTTAGGCTCTTGCCACTCCTTATTCCATAGTCCATCCAATCTTCACCCAAAACTTGAAAACCTCACAACACAAAACTTAACAGAAAACTCGTACGCTCCGTTAGTATAAGAAAATAAATCACCACTTATGTTGTGAACTCATTCTAAATTCAAATTGGTGTAATATCTGCTGTATTACAACTTATCTATGGTTCATACCCTCCGATAATACTCATAGATTCATCAAAATAAGCAAACAACACATCAAAAACAGAATCTGTCAAAAACAGAACAGTCTGTAGTAATCTGGATCAAACGTATACTTCTGGAACTCATAAAATTCTCAAATAAATTGCTGGACGTGAGTAATTTGTCTATTAATCATCTGAAAAAAGAATTAACTAAATAGCACTCCCCAATAAAAAAATGTCAGCAAATCTCGTGAGCGCTAAAGTTTCTGTTTTTTACAGCAAGATCAAAAAGACTTTCCCCACGTCTTCGCAAAGGTTCTACTTGGCACAAACACTGATTAAAAGCATAAAACCACATCTAAACAGAGGCTATATGAATTATTTATTACTAAACAGGAACAAAAATCAAGGAACAAAAATAAAATTTGGTCGTCTCCCAACAAGCGCTATCGTTTAACGCCCCTAGCTAGGCATGATGATTTCAATGATGCTCACATAGAAGATAAGAAGATAAGAATTGAAACATAAAGAGAGCATAATTAAGAATATGACTAGCACATTTAATTCTAACCCACTTCTTGTGCATAGGGATTTTGTGAGCAAACAACTTGTGGGGATGATAATCAACTAGCATAGGAAGGCAAAACAAGCATAACTTCAAAACTTTAAGCACACAGAGAGAAAACTTGATATTATTGCAATTCCTACAAGCATATATTCCTCCCTCATAATAATATTCAGTAGCATCATGATTGAATTCAACAATATAACTATCACATAAAGCACTATTTTCATGATGCACAAGCATAGAATTTTTATTACTCTCCACATAAGCAAATTTCTTCTCATGAATAGTAGTGGGAGCAAACTCAACAAAATAACTATCATATGAGGCATAATCCAATTGAAAACTAAAATCATGATGACAAGTTTCATGGATATCATTATTCTTTATAGCATACAAGTCATCACAATAATCATCATAGATAGCAACTTTGTTCTCATAATCAATTGGAACCTCTTCCGAAATAGTGGATTTATCACAAAATAAAGTCATGAACTCTCCAAATCATAAATAGGAGGCATGCTATCATCATAATAAATTTGCTCATCAAAACTTGGGGGACAAAGATATCATCTTCGTCAAACATAGCTTCCCCAAGCTTGTGGCTTTGCATATCATTAGCATCATGGATATTCAAGGAATTCATACTAACAACATTGCAATCATGCTCATCATTCAAATATTTAGTGCCAAACATTCTAATGCATTCTTCTTCTAACACTTTGGCACAATTTTCCTTTCCATCATACTCATGAAAGATATTAAAAAGATGAAGCGTATGAGGCAAACTCAATTCCATACCCTTTTGTAGTTTTCTTTTATAAACTGAACTAGTGCTAAAACAAGAAACTAAAGGACTCGATTGCAAGATCTAAAGATATACCTTGAAGCACTCACCTCCCCGGCAACAACGCCAGAAAAGAGCTTGATGTCTACTACACAACCTTCTTCTTGTAGACGTTGTTGGGCCTCCAAGTGTAGAGGTTTGTAGGACAATAGCAAATTTCCCTCAAGTGGATGACCTAAGGTTTATCAATCCGTGGGAGGCGTAGGATGAAGATGGTCTCTCTCAAGCAACCCTGCAGCCAAATAACAAAGAGTCTCTTGTGTCACCAAGACACCCAATACAATGGTAAATTGTATAGGTGCACTAGTTCGGCGAAGAAATGGTAATACAAGTGCAATATGGATAGTAGATATAGGTTTTTGTAATCTGAAAATATAAAAACAGCAAGGTAAATAATGATAAAAGTGAGCGTAAACAGTATTGCAATGCGTTGAAACAAGGCCTAGGGTTCATACTTTCACTAGTGCAAGTTCCCTCAACAATAATAACATAATTGGATCATATAAATATCCCTCAACATGCAACAAAGAGTCACTCCAAAGTCACTAATAGCAGAGAACAAGCGAAGAGATTATGGTAGGGTACGAAACCACCTCAAAGTTATCCTTTCTAATCGATCTATTCAAGAGTCCGTAGTAAAATAACATGAAGCTATTCTTTCCGTTCAATCTATCCTAGAGTTCGTACTAGAATAACACCTTAAGACACAAATCAACCAAAACCCTAATGTCACCTAGATACTCCAATGTCACCTCAAGTATCCGCGGGTATGATTATACGATATGCATCACACAATCTCAGATTCATCTATTCAAACCAACACAAAGTACTTCAAAGAGTGCCCCAAAGTTTCTACCAAAGAGTTTAGACGAAAACGTATGCCAACCCCTATGCATAGGTTCATGGGCGGAACCCGCAAGTTGATCACCAAAACATACATCAAGTGAATCAATAGAATAACCCATTGTCACCACGGTTATCCCACGCAAGACATATATCAAGTGTTCTCAAATCCTTAAAGACTCAATCTGATAAGATAACTTCAAAGGGAAAACTCAATCCATTACAAGAGAGTAGAGGGGGAGAAACATCATAAGATCCAACTATAATAGCAAAGCTCGTGATACATCAAGATCGTATCACCTCAAGAACACGAGAGAGAGAGAGAGATCAAACACATAGCTACTGGTACATACCCTCAGCCCCGAGGGAAAACTACTCCCTCCTCATCATGGAGAGCACCGGGATGATGAAGATGGCCACCGGAGAGGGATTGCCCCCTCCGACAGGGTGCCGGAACGGGTCT
Organism: Triticum monococcum; assembly: GCA_034509565.1. Classification (NCBI taxonomy): domain Eukaryota; kingdom Viridiplantae; phylum Streptophyta; class Magnoliopsida; order Poales; family Poaceae; genus Triticum; species Triticum monococcum. The sequence goes on along the minus strand of CM067844.1, from coordinate 576,591,500 downwards.
AGATTGGTTTTTGGTGGTTACGGAGGCTTCTGGCGGCGATCTCCCGATCTATTGTGCTCCCCAAAGTTTTTAGGGTATATGGGTATATATAGGAGGAAGAAGTATGTGAGGGGGGCACGAGGGGCCCACGAGGATGGAGGGCGTGCCTAGGGGGTGGGCGCGCCCCCTGCCTCGTGCCTTCCTCGTTGCTTCCCTTACATACACCCCAAGTCTTGTGGATTGCTTCCATTCCAAAAATAAGTTCCGTGAAGTTTCAGGTTAATTGGACTCCGTTTGATTTTCCTTTTTTGCGATACTCTAAAATAAGGAAAAAACAGAAACTGACACTGGGCTCTGGGTTAATAGGTTAGTCCCAAAAATAATATAAAAGTGCATAATAAAGCCCATAAACATCCAAAACAGATAATATAATAGCATGGAACAATCAAAAATTATAGATACGCTGGAGACGTATCAGGAACACGAAACACCAAAAAAAATAGTTGTACTTGCTACTCATGGAGATGGGGAACCTCCTAAAACCCCCGATGCTCGTTATGTGAAAAATATTATGCACTACTTTGAAAACCCCATTCAACTTGATAATGGGAGTAACGTTGGATCAACGTGAATACTTTAACGATTATCGCTTGACTCATAAAGGGAAATTGTTATGGCAGCAAATTCATATGTTGCATTGGTATGCTTGGGATTTATGCCAGAGATATGATTATACTTGTTGCTCTAGGATGAATGCTCCACATCGTCCCTTTTCATGTGAATTTAATGATAATGTAACCTTGGCTTCTGATGCTAGAGGTATATATGATTATTATGATGTGGAACGAATAGAATAATTTGTTGCTTTCAAGGGTGCATGTGAAATTGAATCTTTGTTTAAATTTTTTTGAAGATTTTGATGATTCAGTTTGTAGACCTGAAAATCTTGCTATCCTTAAATATTTCTATGATAATTATAAATACAATTCCGATATTGGTGCATTTATTAAGAAAGTCGCCGCTGTGCAAGAAGAGGCTAATATTGTGCAGGAGTCTATGGAAGAAGGAATTGATGAAACTGTGAGCTCATTGGATGAAAAAGATGATGAGGAGAGCGAAGAACAAGCGAAGGAAGACCGGATTGATCACCCGTGCCCGCCTTCTAATGAGAGTAACCCTCCAACTCATACCTTGTTTAATGCTCCTTCATTCTTATCAAAGGATGAATGATATGATAACTGCTATGATCCCGTTGATTCATTTGAAATATCCCGTTTTGATGATGCTTGCTATGCTTGTGGCCATGATGCCAATTTAAATGATGCTTATGGAGATGAACTTTCTATTGTTACTTATATTAAGAATGAAATTGTTGCTATTGCACCCACACATGATAGTCCTATTATCTTTTTGAATTCTCCCAACTACACTATATCGGAGAAGTTTGCTCTTTTTAAGGATTATATTGATGGGTTGCCTTTTACCGTTGCACATGATGATTTTGATGAATATAATATGCATGTGCTTGCTGATCCTACTTGCAATTATTATGAGAGAGTAACTACATCTCCACCTCTTTATGTTTCCAACACGATAAAATTGCAAGAAACTGCTTATGCTATGTATTGGCCTTTACTTGATGTGCATGAATTGTTCTTGTATGACATGCGGATGCATAGGAAGAGAGTTAGACTTCGTCATTGCTTGATATATGTTGCTTTGTGCTCACTACTAAATGTCAAATCATTTTTAATTCAAATTGGCTTTGATATACCTTGGGATCCGGGTGGATTCATTACTTGGGCACTTTATGCCTAGCTTAATGGCTTTAAAGAAAGCGCTGCCAGGGAGACAACCCAAAAGTTTTAGAGAGTCATTTATTTCTCTTGAGAGCTTTTATATAGTTTAAAAACAAAAAATATAGAGGGGAACTTAAAACTTCACAAAAAGAAAAGTGAAAGTGAGATAGACGAGCATTGTGAAAGTGGGGGACATCCTTGAACTTTGTTCATGCTCACGAAAACTTTGTGAATCTTGAATTGCAGAAACTTTTCAACAAAAATAATTACCCCCTTGTACAATTTCATTGTATTATAAAAATAATGTGCCAATATTTTCCTTTAGGATGTTTACATTGCTTGTTGGTTTGTGCGGTACAAAACAGAAACTTTGGTTGTAGTGTGTGATTTTACATTTTTTTTACTGGAACATCAAACGGTTGTAAAACTTTTTGAACTGTCTTGCTATACAAAATGTTCATTTTTCCTAATTATTTCAGATTTTTGGAGTATAGAGGTATGGTGAATGTTTAGATTACTACAGACTGTCCTGTTTAAGACAGATTGTGTTTTTGATGCATTGTTTTGCTTGTTTTGATGAAACTATCGATTTTTATCGGTGGTATAAGCCATGAAAAAGTTATATTACAGTAGCTACAATGCAAAAACAAAATATGAATTGGTTTGCAACAGTACTTAGAGTAGTGATTTGCTTTATTATACTAACAAATCTTAACGAACTTTCTGTTGAGTTTTGTGTGGATGAAGTGATCAAAGATCGAGGAGGTCTCGATATGAGGAGAAGGAGGAGAGGCAAGAGCTCAAGCTTGGGGATGCACAAGGCACCCAAAGTAAATATTCAAGGAGACTCAAGCGTCTAAGCTTGGGGATTCCCCGGAAGGCATCCCATCTTTCGTCAACAAGTATCGGTATGTTTTCGGTTTCATTTCGTTCATGTGATATGTGCAAATCTTGGAGCGTCTTTTGCTTCTAGTTTTCATTTTTCTTTTATGCACCATGCTGGTATGAGATAGTCCATGGTTGATTTATAGAATGCTCATTGCACTTCACTTATATCTTTTGAGTATGGCTTTTTAGAATGCTTCGTGTGCTTCACTTATATCATTTGAAGTTTGGACTGCCTATTTCTCTTCACATAGAAAACCGTTATTTGAAAAATGCTCTTTTGCTTCACTTATACTCCCTCCATTCCAAAATAGATGACTCAACCGTGTACTAACTTTATACTAAAGTTAATATAAGGTTGAGTCATCTATTTTAGAACGGAGGAAGTATTTGTTAGAGCACGATCTTTTGTAGAAAGAATTAAGCTCTCATGCTTCACTTATATCTATTTAGAGAGTCAACCGAAATTGGTCAATTGCATGGTTAGTCATAAAATCCTACATAGAACTTGTGGATCACTGAATATGATATGTTTGATTCCTTGCAATAGTTTTGCGATATAGAGATGGAATATGTGGGAGGTACTAGTAAACGGTTGTCGTTAGTAAGAATATTGGTGTTAAGGTTTGTGATTCACGGAGCATGCACGTATAGTCTCTTGTTATGTTATGATGTTGGAGCATGATTTATTATTGATTGTGTTCCTTATGAGTGGCGGTCAGGGACGAGCGATGGTATTTTCCTACCAATCTATCCCCCTAGGGGCATGCGTAGTAGTACTTTGCTTCGAGGGCTAATAAACTTTTGCAATAAGTATATGAGTTCTTTATGACTAATGTGAGTCCATGGATTATACACACTCTTACCTTTCCGCAATTTGCTAGCCTCTACGGTACCGCGCATTGCCCTTTCTCACATCGAGACGTGGTGCAAACTTCGCAGGTGCATCCAAACCCCATGATATGATACGCTCTATCACACATAAGCCTTATTATATCTTCCTGAAAACAGCCACCATACCTACCTATTATGGCTTTTCCATGGCCATTCCGAGATATATTGCCATGCAACTTCCACTCTTCCATTTGATGACTTGAGCATTCATTGTCATATTGCTTTGCATGATCATATAGCTGACATAGTAGTTGTGGCTCGACCACCGTTCATCATTTTTCATACATATGTTACGCTAGATCATTGCCAGAGGCATTCATATGAGTCATACTTTGTCATAGGCATCGAGTTGTATTTTTTATTTTATTTTGAGTTATAAGTAAACAGAAGTGTGATGATCATCATTATTCATTTTTAGAGCAGTGCCCCAGTGAGGAAAGGATGATGGAGACTAGGATTCCCCCACAAGTCGGGATGAGACTCCGGACAATGAGAGAGAAAATATATGAAAAGAAAAAATGGAAAGAAAAAAGGAAAAGGAAAAAAAGAAAAAAGAAAAAAATAAATAAAAAGAGAGAAGGGGCATTGTTAGTATCCTTTACCACACTTGTGCTTCAAAGTAGCACCATGTTTTTCATTTGGAGAGTCTCCTATGTTGTCACTTTCATATACTAGTGGGAATATTTCATTCTAGGATTAGATGCACACCCACTTAGTTTTCATAATGAGCTTTCATACACTTATAGCTCTTAGTGCATTCGTTGCATGGCAATCCCTGCTCCTCACGTTGATATCAATTGATGGGCATCTCCATAGCCCGTTGGTTAGCCGCATCGATGTGAGACTTTCTACCTTTTGTCTTCTCTATATTTACCCCTATCATTATACTCCATTCCACCCATAGTGCTATATCCATGGCTTGCGCTCATGTATTGCATGATAGTTGAAAAAGCTGAAGCGCGTTAAAAAGTATGAACCAATCGCTTGGCTTGTCATTGGGTTGTGCATGATAAATACTTTGTGTTAAGAAGACAAAGCATGACAAGACTATATGATTTTGTAGGGATAGCTTTCTTTAGCATTGATATTTTGAAAGACATGATTGTTTGTTGGGATGCCTGAGTATTGGTATCTTTGTGTCAAATTATAGACTATTGCTTTGAATCACTTATGTCTTAATATTCATGCCTTGATTAGATATACGATCAAGTTTATGCTAGGTAGCATTCCACATCAAAAATTATCTTTTTTATCATTTACCTGCTCGAGGATGAGCATGAATTAAGCTTGGGGATGCTGATACGTCTCCGTCGTATCTATAATTTTTTATTGTTTCATGTCAATATTATATCACTTTCACATACTTTTGGCAAATTTTTATATGATTTATTGGACTAACCTATTGATCCAGTGCCCAGTGCTAGTTCCTGTTTTATGCATGTTTTTTGTATCACAGAGTATCCATATCAAACAAAGTCCAAATGCAATAAAAATTACAAAGATTTATTTTGGAATATTTGTGAATTTTGGGAGTTGGAATCACCGCAAACGGAGGCCCACACAGGGCACGATACACCAACGCACGGGACAGGAGCCTAGCGCGCAGTGGTGGGTAACAGTGTCCTGGACTAGGGGGTACTCACCACGTCGTCTCTCGACCAGCTGGATCAGGCCGAGGACCCCCATGGCAGTTCACTATTGGGCCAGTTCGGACGGCCCATGCCGCATACAAGAGAGATCCCACAAGACTTGGCACCCATGACGAGGAATCTCCTAAACCCTAGGCCTCTGGTGTGTTATATAAACCGGGGCCAAGCTAGTCAATAGACAATCTCATATTCATTAGATCAGTCTCGTGGTAGACACATGTACTCTGTACTACACCCATATGAATACAATCAAAAGCAGGACGTAGGGTTTTACCTCCATCAAGAGGGCCCAAACCTGGGTAAAACCTGTGTCCATGTTACCATCGCTCCAAGACGCCTAGCTTAGGAACCCTACTACGAGATACGCCGGATGTAGAACCGACATTGGTGCTTTCATTCAGAGCCTGCCAGGTGATCGTCACGGATCGATGTGGCAATCAGGTGATATTTTTTCAGTTAGATCTGTTCCCGTAAATTATCTTTCCTGTAGACTGTTACTGTCGCCTCGTACTATTTGTTTGTTGTGCTAGATCAAAATCAAAGACCATCGTGCCTGGCGCTTGATAGTACAACGAATCCGAGCTACCAGGCAGAACATAGTTTGAGCAGCGGCGGCTCGGCCGAGGAGACTGCCCGGACTACAATGCCCGCGATGAGTGCGGCGGCTGGGCCGGCCACAAGGATCTGATCGGCGGCATCATACAGGAAAGATTCCATCCATCCTCCATTTTCTTTATTATTAGTACTATATTCGGTTGTAAGCGCCGCCGGTTATGATCCGGTCTGCTGTCGCCGGATTAACGCGACGGTCCAGTCGGTTTCAGTCCGACAACTTTTGCCCTATTTCATCCGAAGTTCAATGAACACTGCATCCACAATACTCGTGCTTTCATGCGGGGTATTGATGTGGTGTGATGGAATCTTCAACCGACTCTAAATCAGGTGTTATATTTTCTGTTATACTCATCTAGCATGGGAAGGTTTTCTTTTAGAATCGTTGCTACGGGCTTGTGCAATTTTTTCATTTGCAGAACTCAAGCTCGGGAAATTTTTTGTACGGCGGCTGATGAGCTTCTAGATCGGCAGCAAAGAAAAAAATGCAGTATGAATGGCAGCATCCCAGCCAAGGACACACGTGGACAATGTTCGCGGAGTGCACAAGACACCGCACTCATCAAAGAAAAGGGAAGGCAAGTACTAGTAGTACATGTCTTATTCCTTCTTATTTTTTATGATCTGATCTGATAAAGCTATTACTAATTGATTATCTATTAATGGAAGTATTGTCCTACTTGCCTATGCGTAAGATTGAACCAAGCAAACAAGGGCTCAAGTACCACTACAACCTCATATATTGGTTGACTTTCCAAAGATCAAATACGTGCATGTGCATGTACTATTACTAGTTTGGCTGGTGTCCACTTAGTAGACGCAAATCCATGGACGTCCAAATGGCTTTATTTTGGATTTTTATGCCACTGAATAAATTTCCAGGTGATATCTATCCTATTTATTTTAACCAATTTAGATTGATTTGTTTGAAGGAATTATTGCACTGGGTTGTACTGTGTTTTGTGCACATATTGGCTAGTGACATCGTGTGTCCATGCCACAGATCGCGCCATCACCGCGTCAAGCCAACGACATTGTCGTTCCGTGAATTCTGATATGCGTCCACATCTCTGCTCACGGCCTCGGCGCTCAGGCCATATTTACCAGATTATTCACTTTGCATAAATTAATTATGTAATTTATTATTATTATTATTATTATTATTATTATTATTTCTGGCTGTCAGGACCCCAATTCTAAGTCACACCGATCTAGCCTGTAACACCTCATATTACTTTGCGGCCTCATGCACGGTATTCCCACGAGTGTCGCCTTACCATGGCCCGGGATCGTTTGCACCTTTTGGCTCACGTATATGATAGTGTCGCAAGCATTCATATGACAGAGAACCCAGTCTGACATGGCTAGTCATGAACCAAAGCGGCACAAACTTACGGGGACATGCATACATGAATCAACATCGAGCATGTCGGTCAGCAGCGTGTGAATCCGGGCTGTAGCACTGGGCTAATAGGACTCCGGGAACCTAGGCTGTAGCAGGCTAGGAAGGACTCTGGATGTCACCGCGTGACATTTCCCCGAAGGGACAGACACAGGAACGAGGTGAAACACATGCCGGCCAGTCAAGTGTTCCGGAGCAGTAGTGTTGGGCTAGCAGGACTCTGGTGAACCGGGCTGTAGCGTACTACTATGGCTCATGGAAGCACTAGACTACATTTCCCCATAAGAGAGGCTGCCAAGGATAAACAACTAGATTGTCGGATCCCACACATACCAAACATTTCAATCATACACATAATATGCTCGATATGTGTAAATACAACATGGCATCACAACAAAACTGTACAACTCAAAGTACTTTATTTAAAGGCTCCGGAGAGCCATACATAACATGTTCATACAGGTAGGGGTCACATGACCCAACACTCAAGTCATACAAACATACAAGCACATGCAGAAGCAAACTTGTCTGAGTACAGACTACTAGAAAGAAAGAGGGCTTGACGAAGCCTGTCTATCTACATAGGCCCTTCATGGCTCGGAATTACCACCTAGGTGGAAAGTCACTCATCAATGTCAAGATCTACATAAAACCCGTCGGAGGGGGCAGTGTTGTCGTCTGAAAACAGTAATTAAAGCAACATGAGTACAAAGGTACTCAGCAAGTCTTACAACAGATCCTACAATACATGCACATTCTCAAGAAGGTAGTGGAGTTATTGCAGCAAGCCAGCTTTGACTCTTGGCTAAGCTATCCTACGAGATACCACTTGTAAAATAGTTTTCGCACACGAGTCCACTAATCACCATCACAATGCTCCACCATGGATCCTCCCACGTCATCCTACGAGAGGGCCATCCGCGGTACTCACACTTATCTTGAGTCTTTTAGTAGTAACCATTAACTTGTCTATGAACTGCATAAGCGACCAAGTAGTCCTTTACCGCGGACGCAGCTATTCAAATAGTTTTATACCCTGCAGGGGTGTACTTTGTCACACATGTTTCCACCACTTAGCGTCTGCACACGACATGTGCTCGGCATACTTCAAGCGAAAGCCGACGTGGGTGTAGACCATGATCTGACTAACCACACAAGTCTCTAGTCCGGGTTTATCGCCTATTCGGGTTCCATCGGCAAGGAAATCCGGCCGGAGTGTCCTCAACGGCCCCAAACGATGTGTGCAGGGTTCCTGAGACACCAAATGGGCGACTCGGTACACCGGGCCACGAGCCTACCACATTACAGCCCACCCCTAAGGTCAGCGCTGCGCACGGCCTCCAGCAACTACAAACACCAAAAACTACTTGCAACTCCTGGACAGAGGACGAGAGGGGTCAGTAAGTCGAGCGGGGTCATATTTCAGGGCCCGATGTGTGGTAGTAGCTGAATATTAAATCACGCATACAGATCTCAGTTCTTAAGGACGGCCTCAATGAAACAACCCGCCATGTACTCCTACATGGCCTCTCATCGATACCTTTACCAAATCATGTTCAACACTTCACCCTCATTACCGACACAACCATTCACTCTAGTTCATCACCCCGATGAGCCAGACCTGACACGACTCTACGCATAGCAAGCATAGCATGGTAGGAAACACAAACATGGCTCAATCAACTCCTACACATGCTAGTGGGTTTCATCTAGTTACTGTGGCAATGACAGGTCATGCAGAGGAAGTGGGTTCAACTACCGCAACCCACAGCAGTTTGAAACGCGTTGTCTTAGTGCAATAAACGAGAGCAGAAGCGAGAAGATGGGTTTGTATCGAAATGATCAATGGGGTTGCTTGCCTGACAGAGTGGTAGTGGAATACCGCCCTTCAGTTGGGTACTCGTGAATATCCTCGGAGGCAGAACCTACCATGAGGAACACACCGAAACACAATCACCACATGGCAATATGCAACAATATGATGCATGCAATGACATGGCAAAATGAGTATGTTTTGGCTAATGCAACCTAGGACATATTGGTTTGCGTTCATTTGAATCAAGGATTCAAATGCTAACCCAAAATAAGAGGTGATATTAGTGCATTAACTTGTTTCATCTAAACAACAAGGTTAAAGTGTTCTGACTTGCATGAAACTGGTACAGATGGAAAGATTGAATTTTTCTGATCAAAATTCATATATAAATCTTTGCATTTGGAGTTAAAGATTAATTTCTATGATTTTTTGAAGTTTGTAGTATTTTTTGGAATTTCCTGTATAAGAATAATTCCACTAATTGAATTACTGCATCAGCATTGTGTCAGGGTGACGTCAGCAGGTCAAAGGCGCCAGCCCGGGTCAAACCTGACGGCTGGGACCCACATGTCAGTGTAACAACTAACTAACAGAGATAGTTAGTGTTACGTTAGCACTAATCTAGGTTAATTAGGGCCTGGGCCCACATGTCAGTGAGTCAACCCATTAACTAAATTGGTTAGCATTAATTAATCTAACACTAAACTAAACAGGGGCATGGCCCACACGTCAGTGATCCTGGGGGGGTCAAACTGGGCCCACCCGAGGTCAAACTGGGTTAGCGGGGTCAAATTCGCCGGCGTTTAGCCACCAGCGAGGCCAGACGCGGCGGGGCGATGCGGGTTTCATGCTCCGATGACCAAAACAACGGCGGAGCACGTCTACGTGATGCGGGGTGTGAGCCGCGTCGAGTGGTGGTGGTGGTTGGGCTCGGGGTCGCCGGAAATGACGCCAGCGATGAGCTGTGCGGCTACCGGAGTTCGGGTGAGGTTGAACCCATCGTAGGGGGGCGTGCAGTGGTGCTACGGGTTCCTGGCGATGCGGTAAGTGTAGTGGACAAGGTGGTGTGGTCGTTGGGTGGCCGGAGCATCATCGGCGACGAGCTCAGCGGCGGCGCGTGCGGTGAAGCTTCATGCGGTCGCTATGGTGCTCGAGAGAGAGAGAGAGAGAGAGAACGGGAAGGATGGGGAGGTGGCTGAGCTCACGGCGATCAGGTCGGAGCAGTCGGCGAGGTCAGGGACGAGCTGGTGCGGCGGTGACGGTGAAGGGGATCTCCGGCGGTGGCGGAATCGGGCGAGGTCGTTGCAGTGGCTTCGGGACAAGCGAGCACTCGAGGCTCGGCCTGCTCGACAGAGAGGAGGGCGGCGGAGCTTCTGGACACAATGGCACGGCGCAGGGACGACGGTGGGCGCGTCTACATCGGCGGTGCGGCTGCGGCAGCGTCGGCCAAGGTGAGGAGGGTGAGGGAGAGAGGCAGGGGGGAATGGATGTGTCTAGGCAGTCGGGGCGATGACGTGGGGCTCGCCTAGGTGTCCACGGGCGCGGGCGGCAAGCAGGTGGCGCCATGGCGAGCTCACGCACGTCGGCGTCACCTTCCTGCCTGCTTGGCAGGGAAGAAGCCGCTGGCTGGCACAGGCCAGCACAGTGCTGAGCCGCCAGGTGGGCTGGGTGGTGGGTTGCGGCCAGGTAAGTTGTTTTTCTTTTATTTTCTATTTTCTATTATTTCTGCAAGTTTGTGGCATTTCTAAAAATACTTAGGCATCTCCAAAAATCACCAGACTGCACATGCTCACTGTATGGAACATATCCAACATGGAACATTTTAGTTTGGGATTATTTGAACATTTAAAATATTTACTAGCATTTAAATACCCAAATGCAAGTTACATATGATTTAATTCAATGATCTTAAGATGGCCTAGAAAATTGTGAACCCATTTTGTCAGAGGTTCTAACCCAAGACAAAAAGGGTGGACTTTTTAGAAGGGCATTTCAGGTTCATTGAAAATGATTTTAGTAAGACCTAGTTGTTTTCAGGGGGTGCTGGGGGTTCTGTCATCCCTTTTCAACATTCTGGAAAAGTAAACATGATGCAGAACTCTAATGCATGAACTAGCTAGGATGTGACAACTCGCCCCCACTCAAAAGAATCTTGTCCCGAGATTTAGGATCCGTCGGGAAGAAGATGGGGTACTCAAGTCGAAGACGATCCTCCCTTTCCCAAGTAGCTTCTTTCTCAGAATGGTGTGACCATTGAACTTTGAGAAACTTGATATTCTGTCGTCGAGTGGTACGCTCGGCTTGATCAAGGATGTGAACAGGATATTCCCGATATGTGAGATTATCTTGGAGATCAAGCGTTTCATGGCCCACTCCACAGATAGGATCCGCGAAGCAACGCCTGAGTTGAGAAACGTGGAAGACATCGTGCACTCTGGAAAGATGCGGAGGTAATTCCAATTAGTAGGCAACTTCTCCTTGTTTGGCAAGAATGCGAAAGGTTCCAGTGTAACGAGGAGCCAATTTGCCTTTGATACTGAAACGGTGGGTTCCCTTCAAAGGAGTAACCCGAAGGTAAGCCTTCTCGCCAACTTCATAAGTCATGAGCTTATGTTTGCGGTCATATTGGCTCTTTTGACGAGATTGAGTTGTTTTCAATTTCTCACGAATAATGCGAACCTGCTCTTCTGCTTCCTGAATCATATCCGAGCCAAAGAGTTGTCTTTCCTTGGTTTCGGACCAGTTAAGAGGCATTCGACATTTTCGTCCATAGAGAACTTCGAAAGGAGCTTTGCCCAAGCTAGCTTGATAACTATTGTTATAAGCGAACTCGGCGAATGGAAGGAATTTCTCCCAATTCATACCAAAAGAGATGACAGAAGCTCGGAGCATATCCTCCAAAATTTGATTGACTCATTCTACTTGACCACTTGATTGGTGGTGGAAGGCGGTGCTAAAGGAGAGACGAGTTCCCATAGCATTTTGGAAACTTTCCCAAAATCGAGAGGTGAAGAGACTTCCATGGTCTGAGTTAATCTCCAATGGAACACCATGAAGAGACACTATTCGCGAGATGTACAAGTCAGCTAGCTGGCTAGCGGTTATACTCTCACGAACAGGTAGGAAGTGGGCTACTTTGGAAAGATGATCGACAATGAGGAAGATAGCATTATTCCCTCTCTTGGTTTTGTGAAACCCGGTAATGAAATCCATACCGATTTTATCCCATTTCCATTCAGGAATAGCCAAAGGTTGAAGGGTGCTAGCAAGCCGTTGATGCTTTGCTTTAACACGACGACAGACGTCGCAACTAGCAATGTATTGAGCAATTTCTCTCTTCATCCTAGTCCACCAAAACCTCTGGCATAGGTCTTGATACATTTTAGTACTACCAGGATGAATGGTGAGAGGGGATTCATGAGCTTCCTTAAGGATCAACTGACGTAGATGTTGTTTCATGGGAACCACCAAGCGGTTCTCGAAGAAGACAACACCTCGCTCATCCATGGAAAAACATTTAGCAACTCCGTTAGCGATGTTTTCCTTAATCCGGGATATGCCCTTATCACGCTTCTAGGCAGCTATGATTTGATCCGTAAGGTTAGGCTTCGCCACCAGTGTGGATAGGAATCCTTGAGGAACAATGTGAAGGTTAAGCTTACAGAATTCCTCGTGGAGAAGTGGTTGAATTTGTTGTAACATCAAGTTGTTACAATAAGATTTACAACTTAGCGCATCAGCCATGACATTGCCCGGGGTGTAAGTTATTCCTAAGTCGTAATCCGTGATCAACTCGACCCAATGTCTTTGCCTGAGATTCAAATCCGGTTGTATGAAGATGTATTTCAGACTTTGGTGATCGGTGTAAATCTCGCAACGATTACCGAGAAGGTAATGTCGCCATGTTTTGAGTGCATGGACTACAGCTGCGAGCTCTAGATCATGTGTGGGATAGTTATCCTCATGTGGACGCAACTTTCGAGAAGCGTAGGCAATCTCATGATGATCTTGCATGAGTATGCAACCTAGTCCTTGTCGCAAGGCGTCGCAATAGATAATAAAATCCTTAGAAAAATCTGGTGGCACAAGTACGGGAGCAGATGTCAGGCATCTTTTCAGTTCCTGAAAGCTGAACTCGCACTGTGGGGTCCATTTGAACTTTTTATCTTTCTTGAGTTCAGTTAGAGGTTTAGCAACCCTGGAGAAATTCTCGACGAAGCGGCGACAGTAGCTCGCTAAGCCAAGGAAACTCCGAACTTGCTTGACCGTTTCAGGTGGAGTCCAATCAAGGACGGCTTGAACTCGCTCGGGATTGACAGCAATACCCTTAACAGAGATTAAATGGCCTAGGTAGGTCACTTCTAGCAACCAAAATTCACATTTGGAGAATTTGGCATAAAGGCGATGCTCTCGAAGTTTCGTTAATACTAGCCTTAGATGCTTGGCATGATCTTCCTCATTATTGGAGTAGATGAGTATATCATCGAGGTATACCATGACGAATTTATCCAAATACTCCATGAAGATCGAGTTCATTAACCGAGAGAAGGTGGCTGGGGCATTGGTTAAACCGAAGGACATGACCGTGTACTCGTATTGGCCATAACGAGTAAGAAAGGCCGTTTTGGGAATGTCCCCGTTTTTGATTTTGATTTGATGGTAGCCCAACCTCAAATCCATTTTGGAGAAGAATGAGGATCCAGCGAGCTGATCATACAGATTGTTGATCCTGGGGAGCGGATACTTGTTCTTTATGGTAACCAAGTTGACGGGTCGATAATCTACAACCATCCGATCCGTACCATCTTTCTTCTTCACGAAGAGGACGGGTCAAGCCCATGGAGAAGAACTAGGCTGGATGAAACCCTTTTTCATGGACTCGTCGAATTGTTTCTTAAGTTCAGCTAGTTCTAGGGGTGCCATCTTATAGAGTCTTCTAGAGATTGGAACGGTTCCTGGTACAAGGTCTATCACGAACTCGACATCCCTGCCAGGTGGAACACCTAGCAATTCTTATGGAAAGACATCCGGAAAGTCACGGACTACTGGAATATCTTCAAGGTCTGGAAGAGGGTTGGCATTTAGGGAGTAGAGCTGACGCTTAGACACTCGGGTCAAAACATTGACTATCTTGCCCAATGGACGGGTGAGTTGAACAGTTCTAGTAGAGAAATCAATCTTAGCATAATGGGCTGACATCCAGTCCATACCCAAGATGATGTTTATGTCCGAGGACTTGAGAGCTATCGGTGATGCAAGGAAGACAAATCTATCGACAAGAATTTCATTTCCATGACTTATTCTAGAGGTTTGCCATCTAGAGCCAGGAGTTTGAATTTCCATGGAGGTGGGCATGTCACTAAATGTGGTGTTGTGCAATCGAGCATAGCTCTTAGAAATAAATGAATGAGATGATCCAGTATCGAAAAGAACAGTTGCCGGATGGCAATTAACAAGGAGTGTACCAAGGACGACGTTGGGATCATCATGAGTCTCCTCAGCTGAGACATAGTTGACATGGCCACGTGCAGTGTTGGCGGGCTTGGCGTAGTAAGTCTTTCCCGCTGGCTTCCCACGACCAACAGACTTTCCAAGCTGATTGGGGGTGTTCTAGGGCACTCGCGCAGGTAGTGTTCCGTCTCTCCACACTTGAAGTATGTCACAACATTGGGGCGTGGAGCAGCATTAGCAGCGGGGCCACCATAGGCCTTGGGCGGTGCGTACTGCTGGTTGGGGTGAGGCGCCTCAAAAGATGGCCTCGGAGTGAACCTGGGTGGCAGAGCTATGTTTGGAATCCAGACCCGGCGTTTCTGAGATCCAGAGCCGGATGAAGAACCAAAATCACGGGAGTGCTTGCGTGAAGCGTCATAGTCAGTCTGACCTGTCTCAGCACTGATGGCCTTATTGACAAGCTTCTGGAAGGAGGTGCACTCGTGCAGACGAAGATCACGGCGAATCTCGGGGCTAAGTCCCTTGCGGAACCTTGCCTGCTTCTTGGCGTCGGTGGATACCTCTTTAGGAGCATAACGTGCCAAATTTCCGAACTTATGGCTGTATGCATCCACGGTTAGTCTGCCTTGGGTGAAATTGCAGAATTCTTCCCGCTTACGATCCATGAGACCCTCCGGAATGTGATGCTCACAGAAAGCCTCACTGAATCCAGCCCAAGTAGTGATTTGGCCAGCCGGGCGCATAGCCTCAAAGTTTTCCCACCAAAGGCTAGCAGGGCCTTCGAGGTGATAGGCAGCGTAGGTAACCTTATCAGCTTCGGCTATGTTGGCCGAACGTAGCTTATGGGTGATGTTGTGAAGCCAATCATCCGCATCGAGGGGCTCGACGGAATGATTAAACCGGTGGGTACAACTTGACAAAGTCATTGATTGACACCAAGTAGTTCCTCTAATGACATGCAGTATTCTGCTCAATTCGTTCTAGCAAGCGGTTGGTCTCACGCTTGTTTCTTTCTGCCTCCAGCATAACTTCGGCCAGAGAAGGCGGGTGAGGCAGATTCCCATCCCTAGCTGCACTGGCTTCACCCTGCTCTGGGGCAGCAGGGTTGTTGCGGGTATTAACCATCCTAGGAAAGAAAGACAACGGTTTAGACAAGGATGGCAAAATGCTGGCAAGGAAGTGCAGAATGTAATGGATGACATGAAATGCTGAGATGTTCATTTGCACGACATGGTAATATAGAAACTGCCATATATATACCATCGGTCATACACACCATACATAGTTTAGTACAAGCCCAGTCTAGAGTACAACTATGTTGAAAGACAATACATCTCATTAGAGGCATTCCAAGTTCCTATAGATTATTTTTCTACACCTCCGGAACATGATACACACCAAGTTGTATCCCACGAGTCACACAGGATTGTGGAGAATACAACTATTACAATACTAGTGAAGCTACTACCAACTCAGACGTCTCCGTAGTAATCTTCATAGGGATCACCACCATGTCCTGGGAGCTGAACATGATCATCTAGAAACAGTCGGTCATGTGGATCTTGCGGTCCATAGGGACTCGGATGTGGCATTGGTCCAACAAACGGTGGCAGACGGAGTCCACGAGGAGGGGTGATGTCTCCTACATCACGCCAGTCCATACAATCTGGCAGACCAGACCGCACGGGGTACAAGTCCCTCATGTCCATATACCCAGCATGCACTTCAGGTGCAAACCGTGTCAGAGTGGCCCAGTGATCAGAACGAGAGTTGAAGAGCTCCATTCGCAAGGCACGATTCTCACGGTCCTTGTCCTCAAGCATCTCTGTGGTGGTGCGGAGTATGAATCCTCATGTGTGGAGTCACAGTACATAGCCTGATAGTACCCTTGTGCCCCAGGAAGTGATGCTGGCATATAGCGGAAATCACTGTTCCAAAGCAAGGCAGTTCTGGCTCGTATGATAGTCATCATTGAGTAAGCTGCGTCCTGCACGGACATCTCGATGGTAACCCCAAGTCCATAAGAGCAATGGAGGGGTTTAGTAGCTCCAGGATAAGAAGGGTATATCCTGACTGTACAAAGGTATTGGCTCTGATTGAAGTCTCGAAACTGCTCCTCGATGGTATACTCAGGATACCATCGATAGCCTGTCTCGACCATCACTCGGACCAGCATGGCCGTGTGACCAGGTACATCAAGGCATCGAGTCAGACGAACCACTTGATTCTGGGAACGGGTGGCCATCTAAAAGCATGAAAAAAATGCAAAGGCATTAGAATTTTCTAGGAGAAATCGGACAGCATAACGACTGTAAAAGCTCAGAAAAAGATTTGAGACATTCACAATAGTTGGCAAAACCACTCAACAACATCATATCAAGGTTCTGGTTCAACTGACAACATACTAAAAGTAGTAGAAACTGAACTAAGGCCTGGAACCAACAATCCTATAAGTTACTACGGATTAGCAACACGTGAACCTGATAGAGAGAAGAGAGCCTAGTCCTTAACCCACATAGAATGAGAACAGAATGACTCAGATCAGAGGGCATAAGGTAAAGAAGTAAAAAGAGCCTTACGTTCCCTCCCACAATCAATTCCCCTACATATAACTAAAGCATTTCTAGACTCGACATCGACCAGTTTGGCTTAATGAACCTACAGGCAGTCCGGCTCTGATACCAACGTTGTTAGGACCCTGATTCTAAGTCACATTGATCTAGCCTGTAACACCTCATATCACTTTGCGGCCTCACGCACGATATTCCCATGAGTGTCGCCTTAGCATGGCCCGGGATCGTTTGCGCCTTTTGGCTCACGTATATGATAGTATCGCTAGCATCCATATGACAGAGAACCCGGGCCGACATGGCTAGTCATGAACCCAAAGCGGCACAAACTTACGGGGACAGACAAACATTAATCAACATCGAGCATGTCGGTCAGCAGCGTGTGAATCCGGGCTGTAGCACTGGGCTAACAGGACTCCGGGAACCCGGGCTGTAGCAGGCTAGGCAAGACTCCGGATGTCACCGCATGACATTTCCCCGAAGGGACAGACACATGAACAAGGTGAAACACATGCCGGCCAGTCAAGTGTACCGAAGCAGTAGTGCTGGGCTAGCACAACTCCGGTGAACTGGGCTGTAGCGGACTACTATGGCTCATGGAAGCACTAGACTACATTTCCCCATAAGAGAGGCTGCCAAGGATAAACAACTAGATTGTCGGATCCCACGCATACCAAGCATTTCAATCATACACACAATATGCTCGATATGTGTAAATATAACATGGCGTCACAACAAAACTCTACAACTCAAAGTACTTTATTTAAACGCTCCGGAGAGCCATACATGACATGTTCATATAGGTAGGGGTCACATGACCCGACACTCAAGTCATAAAAACACACAAGCACATGCGGAAGCAAACTTGCCTGAGTACAGACAACTAGAAAGAAAGAGGGCTTGACGAAGCCTGTCTATCTACATAGGCCCTTGCTACCTCTTGAGCACTTGCGTTGGTTTTCCATTGAATAGGAAAGGGTGGTGCAGCAAAGTAGCATTAGTATTTCCCTCAGTTTTTTAGAACCAATGTATCAATCCAGTAGGAAGCTACGCGTGAGTCCCTCGCACCTGCACGAAACAAATAAATCCTCGCAACCAACGCAACAAGGGGTTGTCAATCCCTACACGATCACTTACGAGAGTGAGATCTGATAGATATGATAAGATAATAATTTTAGTATTTTTATGATAAAGATGCAAAGTAAAATAAAAGGCAATGAAAATAACTAAGTATTGGAAGATTAATATGATGGAAGATAGACCCGGGGGCCATAGGTTTCACTAGTGGCTTCTCTCAAGAGCATAAGTATTTTACGGTGGGTGAACAAATTACTATTGAGCAATTGACAGAATTGAGCATAGTTATGAGAATATCTAGGTATGATCATGTATATAGGCATCACGTCCAAGACAAGTAGACCGACTCCTGCCTGCATCTACTACTATTGCTCCACACATCGACCACTATCCAGCATGCATCTAGAGTATTAAGTTCAAGAGAACAGAGTAACGCTTTAAGCAAGATGACATGATGTAGAGGGATAAATTCATGCAATATGATAAAAAACCCCCATCTTGTTATCCTTGATGGCAACAATACAATACGTGCCTTGCTGCCCCTATTGTCACTGGGAAAGGACACCACAAGATTGAACCCAAAGCTAAGCACTTCTCCCATTGCAAGAAAGATCAATCAAGTAGGCCAAACCAAACTGATAATTCGAAGAGACTTGCAAAGATAACCAATCATACATAAAAGAATTCAGAGAAGATTCAAATATTGTTCATAGATAAATTTGATCATAAACCCACAATTCATCGGTCTCAACAAACACACCGCAAAATAAGATTACAACGAATAGATCTCCACAAGAGAGGGGGGACTTCGTATTGAGATCCAAAAAGAGATCAGAAGCCATCTAGCTAATAACTGTGGACCCGTAGGTCTGAGGTAAACTACTCACACTTCATCGAAGAGGCTATGGTGTTGATGTAGAAGCCCTTCGTGATCGATGCCACCTCCGATGGAGCTCCAGAATAGGCCCCAAGATGGAATCTCGTGGATACAGAAAGTTACGGTGGTGGAATTAGGGTTTTGGCTCTGTCTCTGATTGTTTGGGGGTACGTAGGTATATATAGGAGAAAGTAGTACGTCAGTGGAGCAACAGGGGGCCCATGAGGGTGGAGGGCGTGCCTGGGGGGTAGGCGCCCCCCCCTACCTCGTGGCTTCCCTGTTGGTTGCTTGATGTAGGGTCCAAGTGTCGGTGTACTAAAGTAGGGGTACCTTAGTATCCCGAACTTGTGCACGGGCAGTCGCAGCACCCCGCGGCACGGCTTGCCGGGCGACCGCCAAGATTCTCCACGGCTCCTTTGAGGCCATTCAAGAACAAAGTATCCAAGAGCAAAACAAGGCCCCGGCAAGAGGAGCTTGCCGGGAAGGAGACAAGACCCCGGCAAGAGGAGCTTGCCGGGAAGGAGACGAGGCCCTGGCAAGAGGAGCTTGCCGGGAAGGAGACGAGACCCCGGCAAGAGGAGCTTGCCGGGAAGACCAACCAAAGCATCTCAAGAAGCTCGCTGCGGCGCACTGCGCGTCCCGACAAGACCCGGTGAGCGACAAGCTCCCGGACGTGACAAGGCAACATCCGCGGCAAGGCGCTTGCCGCGGCAAGCTACTACTCCGCAGCCCGCGCTCCAGCTCACCCACCAACATGTCGCTCTGGGACCGCTCCTGGCGCACGTGGTGGGAGGCTGTGCAGCCGGGGGCATGCGGTGGCAAGCAAGCGCTGACAAGATAGCCATCGTGGCAAACGGTGGCGTTCCTAGCGGTCCCTCTCTGTACTGTCTAGGTGACACAGACAGGCATTTAATGCCCTTGTCCCCTGCCGTCAGGGTTAGGTATGATACGACTGTTGTAGGCGGTGGAGCCAACTACCACCTCTTTTACATTTTTACCCCCACCTCTGTTGCCACCTGTCGGTGACCCCTTAGACATATAAAAGGAGGCCCATGCGCAACAGAGAGGGGGGGCGGCCATTCTCACGCTCGGTCTCGCCAGCTGCTTGAGCGTACTGTAGCACTCATCGCTCCCGAGCAAGAACTCAATACAACCACCAAAGCAGGAGTAGGGTTTTACGCATCCGTGCGGCCTGAACCTGGGTAAATCGATCGTCTCCCTCGTGCGCCTTGCCTCGATCTGCTCTTTGCTCGCTCTCCGCCCCCTGCCGAACCGAAAGGGGCCCCGGTCCGCCGCGGTCCTATAGGTGTACGAGGGATCAGCCACCCCCGACATCTTTGGCGCGCCAGGTAGGGGGCGCGTCGAGGCTGAGTGAACCTGATCCGGCGTTCGCACGAGCCGAACCTTCGTCAACCTCATCAACATGCCGCCAAAGAAGAAGGCTTCGGAAGCAGCGGCTCCGTCTGCGCCGAACCCACCATCGCTAGAGCGTACGGCTGGTGGGGTAGACGCCAGCGGAAGAACGGGCACCGACGAGGGGGCCCATGGTGCCGCCAGGTCCAAGGACAAGACTGCGCCGCACATCGGCGGCGCGGTCGGCTCCCACGACGACCGGGCGCACTCCAAGACCTCGGCGTCGGTGCACGCACCGCGCCCGTCCCAAGAGGCACGGGACCAGCAGCGTCATGGTACCCACGGCACCATACGTCTGCTGGACCAAGATCAAGCCGGCGGATCCCGGAGTGCACAAGACCGGCATGCACGCCAGCACGCCGGCGCGAGCGTGGCACGGTCGCTTGGGCGGGATACTGCTCCTTCTAACGTAGTTAGGAGTCCAAGCATATCCCGTTCCTCGCACCGTTCGCCGCCACCGCCCACCACTCCGGCGGAAGCGTTGGCACGGGCCCAGCTGCTCCTAGATTACCCTCCAGCGGCGGACAAGATCGACGACTGGAGGGCCACTATTCAGAGCCTCATCGGCTTCGCCAACGGCGACAACCCACGGCAGCCGAGCGCATCGCAGCCGCGGCAAGTCAGCCAGGCGCGAGCCAGTGGCGGCAAGACTGGGGAGGGTGCAACCACTGTGCACTCCCCGCCTCGAAGGCCAAGATCGCCGATTCGCCGGATCTACCACGACAGCGGCTCCACCGCGTCATCAGATCCGCGAGCTCGTCGCGATCAGCGCCAAGTTCTCCACGAACGGCAACAAGAAGACGCTCGTACCCGCATCGAGCGCCGAAGAGAAGCGCAGCGTCAATCCGACCAGCGCGCTGGGCCTTCTGTTGATATGCATGCACCGGGGGAACCGGGCAGCTTGCCGTACACGGTAGGTTGCCCTGCGTTTACCCGCGAGCTGCGGCAAGTCCAGTGGCCCAGCCAGAAGAACTTCAAGCCAGACGTACCGGAGAAGTACGACGGCAAGTCGCACCCGTCAGAGTTCCTCCACATCTACACCATTGCGGTGCAAGCTACCGGGGGGCGAGACGACAAGGTCCTTGCCAACTATTTCCCGCTGGTACTCAAGCCCGAAGTCAGGTCCTGGCTCATGCACTTGCCGGACAACTCCATATCCTCTTGGGCAGACTTGTGCCACCAGTTTGTCGGCGCCTTTACGGGCGGCCACAAACCCCACGGCCAAGAGAGTGATCTCCACCTGCTTGCCCAGAAGGAAGGAGAGCCCCTGCGGAAGTATATTCAGAGATTCAGCCGCGTGCAGTGCAACATCCCAGATATCCACCCTGCCGCGGTTATCAGCACGTTCCATCAGAACGTGCGTAACCGCAGGATGCGGGAGGAGATGGCGATGAGCAGGATCAGAGACGTTAGCGAGCTGTACGCCCTGGCCGATAGGTGTGCACGCGCTGAAGAGGGGAGGAAACTCCCCGGAGAGAATACTGGGGCAGGAGGATCTGACAGCGAAGATGCTGCCCCGGCGAAGAGAAACCGGAGGCGCAATAGGAAGAAGAAAGGCGAAGAGGTACTGGTCGTTGAGCAGTCCGGCAGTGAAGGTGGCGCCAAGCAAGCCAAAGTCAGTGGCTCCGGCAAGGAGGTTGCCGCATGCACCAACTGCCAAGCTGTGGCGGCCACCGACAAGCAGGACGGCTCCGGCAAGCAGTACTGCAAGATCCACCGCACCAAGGGCCATGACCTCCAGAGCTGCAAGCAGGTCGAGCGGCTCGTCCAGCAACAAAATGCTGAGTACGAGCGGCGCGACAAGGAAAGAGCCCAAGGAGGCGGTGGAGAGGCCGGCAAGAAGCGCGCGGGCCAGGGAGGGCGCCGCGGCAAGGACAAGCAGCGGCAAGGGGACAGACCTCCCTGCGGCCGCGACAAGGATGAAGACGACGACGACGAAGATATGGATGATGCAGAGGCCAGCGAGCAGGAGTTCCAGAAGGCCACAGAAGTTTTGTGCGTTGACGGTGGTGCTTCTCTGCATACTTCACACCGCCAACTCAAACAGTGGGCGCGCGAAGTTAATGCGGCAGAACCACCTGTCGAAGCGCGCAAGCTTGTGAAATGGTCCAACACACCTATCATCTTTGATATTGAGGACCACCCTGATCGCACGACTGCGATCGGGTGTTTGCCGTTGTTGGTTTCCCCAACAGTATGCAACCTCAAAGTCACTAAGATGTTTGTAGACGGCGGGGCCGGCTTGAACTTGATCTCCTCCGCTGTGCTCCAGAAGCTCCAGATCCCCGACAGCGAGCTCGAAGAGACCGACACATTCCAAGGAATCAACCCGGGAAGGAGCAAGCCAAAGGGGAAAGTCACGTTGCCGGTAACATTCGGCAGCGAGATGAACTTCAGGACTGAGACGGTCACTTTCGACGTTACCGATTTCCCATTGCCCTACAATGGCATACTCGGCCGTCCAGCACTGGCCAAGTTCATGGCAGCCTCTCACTATGCATACAACTTGCTCAAGATGCCAGGCCCGATAAGCGTCATCTCTGTCCCTGGAGACAAGAAGGATGCCCTCATCTGTGTCGACAAGATCTACTTGGAAGCAACAGCCGCAACAGATCACAACACACTTGCCGCTGAAGCTCCCGGAGGGAAGAAGACTAAGTCCGGCAAGAGCTCTGGTGCCCACTCCGGCAAGCGCGCCTCTTTGGAGTGCCGTGCTGCCGTCGAGGACGCACCATCGAGCTCCACCGGCCAGTGGACCAAGTCCGGCAAGAGCTCTGATGCCCACTCCGGCAAGCGCGCCTCCTTGGAGTGCTGCGCTGCCATCGAGGACGCACCATCGAGCCCCACCGGCAAGTGCAAGAAGGCGATGGCAGCTCCACCACATACCAAGAAGGCGCCCGCCAAGGAGGACGGCACTGGTGGTACCTTCACCATCAGTGCCACGCTTGACCCTAAATAGGAAAGCGCGCTCGTTACTTTCCTGCGGGCGAATGTCGACGTGTTTGCATGGCAACCGTCTGATATCCCCAGTGTTCCCAGGAAAGTAATTGAGCACCATCTTGCCGTTTGTCCTCATGCGCGGCCCGTCAAGCAGAAAGTCAGGAAGCAAGCAGTGGAGCGCCAAGAGTTCATAGCAGAAGAGATCAAGAAGTTGGAAGCAGCAGGCCTTGTCAGAGGAGTGCTCCATCCAACGTGGTTGGCCAATCCGATTGTAGTGCGCAAGGCAAACGGGAAGTGGAGGCTTTGTATTGACTTCACTGATGTTAATAAAGCTTGTCCCAAAGATCCATTTCCCTTGCCGCGCATTGACCAGATTGTTGACTCCACAGCCGGATGTGATCTGCTTTCATTTCTTGATGCATACTCAGGATACCATCAGATCTTCATGGCAGAAGAAGATGAGGAGAAAACCGCATTCATTACTCCATGTGGCACATACTGTCTCGTACGGATGCCTTTCGGATTAAAGAATGCCGGTTCAACATTTGCAAGAGTAGTCCATATCTCCTTGGAGCCACAGATACACAAAAATGTGGAAGCTTACATGGATGATATAGTGGTCAAGAGCAGGGACAAGGCGACCCTGATACAAGACTTGGACGAGACCTTTGCAAATCTGTCCAAGATCAACCTCAAGCTCAACCCTGAGAAGTGCGTGTTTGGAGTCCCCTCTGGCAAGCTTCTCGGGTTCTTTGTGTCTCAGCGGGGGATTGAAGCCAATCCAGACAAGATCAAGGCCATCGAGCAGATCGAAGTACCAAGGCGTGTCAAGGACGTCCGGAAACTTGCCGGTTGCGTGGCTGCTCTCAGCAGGTTTATCTCTCGGTCTGCCGAGCGCGCCCTGCCATTTTTCAAAATTCTGAAAAAGGCAGGTCCAATGAAATGGACTCCGGAAGCGGAGGCTGCGCTGCAGGACTTGAAGAGATAGCTGTCCTCTACCCCCAACACTTGTCGCACCTAAGCCACAAGAGAAGCTGCTGCTGTACATAGCGGCAACCAATCAAGTGGTTAGTGCTGCGTTAGTAGCGGAAAGGGAGGTAGATGACGAGCCAGCGACCATGGCAAGCACATCCAGCGACAAGCAAGGAGCTTCTCCAGCAAGCTCTGGCCCCGACAAGCATGGATCTGCGCAGATGCAAGAGGAGACACAGAAGAAGATGGTGCAGCGCCCAGTTTACTTTGTCAGTTCCCTTTTGCAGGGGGCTAGGTCAAGGTACTCTGGTGTGCAGAAGTTGCTTTTCGGCCTCCTCATGGCCTCGAGAAAGCTGCGCCATTACTTCCAAGCACATGAGATCACAGTTGTCACTCGCTTTCCACTGAAGAGGATACTACAGAATCCAGAAGCAACAGGCAGGATTGTTGAGTGGGCACTGGAACTGTCAAGCTTTGGCCTCAAATTTGAGAGTACATCAACAATCCAAAGCAGAGCATTGGCAGAATTCATAGCAGAGTGGACGCCAACACCAGATGAAGAAACCCCAGAGACAAGCATCCCCGTCAAGGAAGCAAGCAAAGAGTGGCTTATGTACTTTGACGGTGCCTTTTCGCTGCAAGGTGCCGGAGCTGGTGTGCTGCTTGTCGCACCCACCGGAGAGCACCTCAAGTACATAGTCCAGATGCACTTTCCCAAGGAGCAAGCGACAAACAATACCGCAGAGTACGAGGCCTTGCTTGCCGGTCTCATGATTGCGGCAGACCTTGGGATTAAGAAGCTTATCGTCAGGGGTGACTCGCAGCTTGTCGTCCATCAAGTGAACAAGGTTTACCAGAGTCCGTTGATGGAAGCTTACGTTGATGAAGTGAGGAAGCTAGAAGAGCGCTTTGACGGCCTGCAAATGGAACATGTTCCGAGAGCTGAGAACGACATTGCCGATGGCCTGTCAAAGTGCGCAGCACTTAAGTTACCTGTGGAACCAGGGATCTTTGTGCTCAAGCTAACTCAGCCATCCGTAACACCATCAACTGGATAGAGCAAGAAGAGGAAGTTGATTTCTGGTGACTATCTTCCGGCAGAGCTCCCCGAAGCCGCCGCCAAGAAGGTCCCCAAGATCGACGCCAAGAGTGCTGAGGAGCAGTCTACTCCGGCAAGCCCCAGGGTTTGTTCCGTTGCAGCAGACACTCCCGGCAAGCTCTGCTCCGGCAAGCTTGTCGGGGAACATCAAGCTCCGGCAGAGTCGCAGGCTCTTGCCGTAGAAGCGGACGTTCCCGCAGCAGCAGATGTGCCTTTAGTCCTTGTTGTCGAGCCACAGGCTCCAACATGG
The DNA here is from genome assembly GCA_034509565.1 of Triticum monococcum. NCBI lineage: Eukaryota > Viridiplantae > Streptophyta > Magnoliopsida > Poales > Poaceae > Triticum > Triticum monococcum. The sequence continues at coordinate 576,565,815 of CM067844.1, read as the reverse complement.
GCGCAGCAGATTGTCTGTTTCCTCCAGACAGGAGAACTTCTCGAAGAGCCAGAAGAAGCGGAAAGAGTAGCCCGGCAGTCAAGTATGTACCATTTTGTTGACGGCACGCTGTACAGAAGAAGACTCAATGGTGTGAAATTGAAGTGTATTCCCCGGGAAGATGGACAAAAGCTGTTGGCAGAGATACATGGAGGCATATCTGGTCACCACATTGGCGCAAGAGCACTTGTCGACAAAGCATTCCGGCAAGGATTCTTTTGGCCAACAGCCCTCCAGGATGCGACTGCACAAGTAACCAAGTGTGAAGCATGCCAGTTCCATTCCAAGCAAATACACCAGCCAGCTCAAGCTCTCCAGACGATCCCTTTATCCTGGCCATTTTCGGTCTGGGGGCTCGACATCCTCGGCCCCTTCCCCCGAGCAGTCGGGGGCTTTGAGTACTTGTACGTTGCAATCGACAAGTTCACAAAGTGGCCGGAAGTGGAACCAGTGAGGAAGGTGACAGCGCAGTCCGCGGTCAAGTTGTTCAGGTCGATTGTTTGCCATTTCGGAATCCCTAACAGGATAATTACCGACAATGGTACACAATTTACGAGCCGCACCTTCATGCAGTACGTCCAAGACCTTGGCGCCAAGGTCTGCTTCGCTTCTGTTGCTCACCTGAGAAGCAACGGTCAAGAGGAGAGGGCAAATGCTGAAGTGCTGCGCGGGCTCAAGACCAGAACTTTCGACAGGCTGCATAAGTGTGGACGCAACTGGATCGAGGAGCTGCCGGTGGTTCTTTGGTCGGTCAGGACGACGCCAAATCGAGCCACTGGCCAGACACCCTTCGCTCTAGTCTATGGAGCGAAGGCAGTTATCCCCATGGAACTCATATACGGGTCACCTCGAGTGCTCTCTTATGATGAGCTTGAGCAAGAGCGGTTGCGTGAAGATGACGCGCTGCTCCTTGAGGAAGATCGTCTTCAGGCTGCTGTACGAGCTGCTCGCTACCAGCAAGCTTTGCGCCGCTACCATAGCCGCAAAGTTAAAGCCAGAAGCCTCGAGGAAGGCAACCTTGTTCTTCGGCGCGTTCAGTCCGCCAAGAATTCCAACAAGTTGACACCGAAGTGGGAAGGCCCTTACCCGGTGAAACGAGTCACTAGGCCTGGCGCTGTCCGCCTTGAGACCGAAGATGGCACTCCGGTGAGCAACTCCTGGAATATTGAGCATCTTCATAAGTTTTACCCGTAAGGCGCGGTTGTCGGACCCTGTCCGGCAACCACCCTTTTGTACAAGTCTTGCCACTGTTGCATGTAATCCTTTGTACAAAGCCAGGCGCAGACCCTGAGCACAAGTAAATGAAGCGCTGGCGCCCTGAGTTATAGCATGCATGCTAGGTCGAGTCTCGTCCTTGGTTAGGGTTAATAGTGCTTAACAGCGGCTAACCCCTAATTAGAGGTCGAGTGTGTGTCTCTTTGCCTTTCTTTCGTTTCCTTTGGTTCGCAAGGCCCGCATACCCTGGCCGGACCGCTCGAGGACAAAAAGGAGAAGGAGGACGTACCGGCATCTGGACCCCGGCAAGCCAGTGTTGCCGGGGGCTGCGAGTACCCCCCGGCAAGCTAGTGTTGCCGGGGGCTGCAAGTACCCAGATTCACCCATGGCAAGCCGGGGTTGCCGGGGGCTGCGATCTCAGATAAGTCTTTCGTCCCTCATCATGCATTCTCTTATGGACTGGGAATACGAAACCTCGTTTCTTCCCGAAACTGCCATGCTCCCTTAACTCTAGGCCCTGGGGCTCATCCCCGGGGCCAAGTTTGGTCGTAGTCGCGGCAAGCAAAGGGTTGAAACGAGGGGTCGCACCCGCCTCTTCCCTGCCTCGGTCAAAAGCGTGAGAAAGGTCGAGCGACGTGGGAAGACGGCAGGGCCTGTTGCCGGGAGAAAAAGTGTCTATCTGAAAGATACCAAGGATTTGCTCCTTGGCGTGGGTTCTACCCGCGAGACAAGTGACCCGGCAAGCATCCCCTTTTCATTAAAAAAACATTCCACTCAGGTACAGTCCATAGAGAATGAAAAACATGAAAGAGAGGGTTACAAGTTTTAAATGCGACTGAGACCCGAAGGCTTACAAATTTAAAAGATAAGATGCCCGTAATCCCTTTCCTGTCCCTCTCTTCAGGAGGTAGGTCAAGGAGGCGAAAAGGGCAAAAGGGGCGCCTAGGCGAGCTACGAGAGCCAGAAGACACCAAGACAACATCCCGGGGGCCGTCAAGGCTGGACGGTGATGGCGGCGTCGGAAGCGGGGCTCGAAGACGAGGCGGCAGGACGTCAGCACGCTGTCGAGGGCACCACGCCCTCGTACTCTGACCTGACGGCCTTGCCGCCAGCCCTCTTCCGCAGCCTCCCCACGCCAGCCGCCCAAGGAGACGACCCCGGGGAGTTCAAGGAGCCGACGACACGGATGATGGGGTCGCCGGTGTCGCACGGAGCGGCGTCCGACACCTAGTCGGACCCGTCGTCCTGCCGCCCGCCGCCCTCGTCGTCGCTGCCGCTCTCCTCCTCGTCACTCTCGCTCGAGGAGGAGTCTTCGCTATTGGAGGAGCTGTCCACGCAGCACTTTGCCCGAGTGCCGAAGCACCCGAAGACCTTGACGAAGAGGAGATCGCCCTCCATCAACTTGAAATGGAGGGTGAGCCCCGCCGTCAACCTGTGCATGCGGGCGAACGTCTTCCACCCTCGACCAAGATACATCACACCAGGGGCTGGGAATTCAACGCGGACTCGCGTGCAGCTGATCCCACAGCCCCTCATGTGCAGTCTCAGCGCCTCGTGCCCAACTCCATCGCGTTCGCAAACGGAGCTGGGAGTCGGAGGCGACGACGGGGCGCCTGGCGCAACCTGACGAAGAACTCACAAGGGTCGTCCCCAGTATGGCCCGCCATGGGAGGAGGAACCGCCGGGGGAGGCGAAGCCGACGCACCGCCCCGTCCACCTCTTCCCCGAGCGCCTCGACCTCGTCCTCGCCCTCGTCCACGGCCTCGCCCCCTCCCTCTTCCCCTTACGGCTGGCTCTGCCACTATGGGTGCGGGGGAGAGAGGGATGCGCTCTCTGGCGGCGACCCTCGCCGCCACCGATGAAGGACCAGGGTTCCCTTTCTCCATGGCGAGTAGGAGAAAGGGGAGCAGAAGCTGGGGGAAGGAGGAGATGAGAGAATGTGGGCTTCCGTCCTCCCCTCCCGTTCTTTATAAAGGAGCAAGGTGGGGGCTCGGCCGCCCCGCTCAGCGAATCAGGACGCGAGAAGAGCAGGGAGCTGGAGCCGACCCGCTGCCTCGACCCGCGACGGCCCGGTTTTCCGCCTCCGCCGTCTGCGACCCCAAACGCATGGGAACCGTGTGGTAGGCATGCAGAACCGAGACGACAAATGGGGCGACCTCTCCCCACCCCGTGATCGTGGGGAGCGGACACCTCGAAAACCGCGCACGCCGCCCACGATCTCGCCCACGACGCCGTGTTTGACGCGTGCCGTTTGGGGTGGGCGCGGCGGGTGCGGAGTCAGATGCGGCGTGACCTAGGCCACGCGTGCCCGTGCACTGTTTTAGGCCTGGCCCAACAGCGCTCGGCACCGTGTATGGCCCAGGCCCGGGGGCTCCTGTCGGTGTACTAAAGTAGGGGTACCTTAGTATCCCGAACTTGTGCATGGGCAGTCACAGCACCCCGCGGCACGGCTTGCCGGGCGACCGCCAAGATTCTCCACGGCTCCTTTGAGGCCATTCAAGAACAAAGTATCCAAGAGCAAAACAAGGCCCCGGCAAGAGGAGCTTGCCGGGAAGGAGACAAGACCCCGGCAAGAGGAGCTTGCCGGGAAGGAGACGAGGCCCCGGCAAGAGGAGCTTGCTGGGATGGAGACGAGACCCCGGCAAGAGGAGCTTGCCGGGAAGACCAACCAAAGCATCTCAAGAAGCTCGCTGCGGCGCACTGCGCATCCCGACAAGACCCGGTGAGCGACAAGCTCCCGGACGTGACAAGGCAACATCCGCGGCAAGGCGCTTGCCGCGGCAAGCTACTACTCCGCAGCCCGCGCTCCAGCTCACCCACCAACGTGTCGCTCTAGGACCGCTCCTGGCGTACGTGGCGGGAGGCTGTGCAGCCGGGGGCATGCGGTGGCAAGCATGCGCTGACAAGATAGCCATCGTGGCAAACGGTGGCGTTCCTAGCGGTCCCTCTCTGTACCATCTAGGTGACACAGACAGGCATTTAATGCCCTTGTCCCCTGCCGTCAGGGTTAGGTATGATATGACTGTTGTAGGCGGTGGAGCCAACTACCACCTCTTTTACATTTTTACCCCCACCTCTGTTGCCACCTGTCGGTGACCCCTTAGACATATAAAAGGAGGCCCATGCGCAACAGAGAGGGGGGACGGCCATTCTCACGCTCGGTCTCGCCAGCTGCTTGAGCGTACTATAGCACTCATCGCTCCCGAGCAAGAACTCAATACAACCACCAAAGCAGGAGTAGGGTTTTACGCATCCGTGCGGCCCGAACCTGGGTAAATCGATCGTCTCCCTCGTGCGCCTCGCTTCGATCTGCTCTTTGCTCGCTCTCCGCCCCCTGCCGAACCGAAAGGGGCCCCGGTCCGCCGCGGCCCCATAGGTGTCCGAGGGCTCAGCCACCCCCGACACCAAGTCTCCTGGATCATGTTCGGTGAGAAAATCGTGTTCCCGAAGGTTTCATTCCGTTTGGACTCCGTTTGATATTCCTTTTCTTCGAAACCCTAAAATAGGCAAAAAAACAGCAATTCTGGGCTGGGCCTCCGGTTAGTAGGTTAGTCCCAAAAATAATATAAAAATGTATAATAAAGCTCAATAATGTCCAGAATAGTAGATAATATAGCATGGAGCAATCAAAAATTATAGATACGTTGGAGACGTATCAAGCATCCCCAAGCTTAACTCCTGCTCGTCCTCGAGTAGGTAAATGATAAAAACAAAATTTTTGATGTGGAATGCTACTTGGCATAATTTCAATGTAATTCTTCTTAATTGTGGCATGAATATTCAGATCCAAAAGATTCAAGATAAAAGTTTAATATTGACATAGAAATATGTAGCGCCCCGGATACAATTTTCCGTATTCGTACTCCGACTGTTGCCTTTTCCGGAGATGCGATATGTTTTTCCCTTCGTGGTTGGGTTTTTGTTTTCCTGTTGCATTTTGTTCTTGTCATGCATCTCATATCATGTCATCATGTGCATCGCATTTGCATATGTGTTCGTCTCATGCATCCGAGCATTTTCCCCGTTGTCCGTTTCGCAATCCGACACTCCTATGTCCTCCGGCGCCCCCTTTTGCCTCTTTTCATGAGCGAGTGTTAAACTGTCTCGAAATGGACCGATATTTGCCAAGCGGCCTTGGTACACCACCAGTAGACCGCCTGTCAAGTTTCGTGCCATTTGGAGTCCGTTTGATACTCCAACGGTTAACCGGGGAACCGTATAGGCCTCGTGTGTTGCAGCCCGACACCCCTCCAAAATTAAAATGAATCAACCGCGAGTGTAGCCGTGATGGTCTCTTCTCGGCGGAGTCCGGGAAGAGAACACGGTCTCGTGTTATGTTTGTGCGTAAGTAGTTTCAGGATCACTTCTTGATCACTTCTAGTTCACGACCGCTGCTTTGCTTCTCTTCTCGCTCTTATTTGCCTATGTTAGCCACCATATATGCTAGTGCTTGCTGCAGCTCCACCTCACTACCTTTTCCTACCCATAAGCTTAAATAGTCTTGATCTCGCGGGTGTGAGATTGATGAGTCCTCGTGACTCACGTATACTTCCAAACAGTTGCAGGTGCCGATGATAAGCATGTAGGTGACGCAACTGAGCTCAAGGAGGAGCTCGATGAAGATCGTGTTCGTTGTGTTGTTTTGTTTCCAGTCGATCAACAGAGGAGCCTAGTAGGGGCGATCGGGGATCTAGCATTAGGGGTTGTCTTTCTTTATTTGGTTCCGTAGTCGGACCTTGATTGTATTATGGATCATGTAATGCAATATTTATGTATTGTGTGAAGTGGCAATTGTAAGCCAACTCTTTATCCCTTTCTTATTCAGTACATGGGATGTGTAAAGATTACCCCTCTTGCGACATGCCTACTATGCGGTTATGCCTCTAAGTCGTGCTCCGACACGTGGGAGATATAGCCGCATCATGGGTGTTACAAGTTGGTAATCAGAGCCTTCCCTGACTTAGGAGCCCCCTGCTTGATCGAATCGTTAATGTTGTTGAGTCTAGAATAAAATGTTTTGAGTCTTACAAGATTATATATATCGGAGAGTAGGATTCTTTTTACTCCACAGTCCCTTCGTTGCTCTGGTGAGGCTTCCTGACGTAGAGTTTTGACTCTTCTCTCCTCAAATTTCACTAAAAAGAATTTAGGATCACGAGGGTATCTTGGAATCGTTTCGATGGTTTTGTGACGAGAACATTATTCTTGGTGCCTCCTGACATTTAGGGGATGTGGCAGTGTCCCGGGGAGTTGAGCTCCGAGGTGTTGTTGTCACAATTTTATTGTTGCAGTTCTGGAATACCTGAGTTTCGCCGACATCAAAAATCTCTTTTATGCAATTGTTGGTGAGATAACCTCGACGCCACCCAGTACTGGGGCGGGAGTTCGGGAGTATTGCCATAACTCGTATAACGGATGCTTTTCGAAGGTTGAGGTACACAATTTCCGAAGGTTTCTTGGTTATGTGTTCAAGGATGGATACAGCTGGATGTAGGTATTGTTAGTTTTGTGTGAGATATTACGCTTCCCCTGTATCCCCAACACCTGATTGCATAACCAGAAAGTTTCGGGAGTTTATAAGTGGGAATCCAAGTAGTTCCTAGAATATCTTTCCAACAAACACATGATACGATATGGGATCTATCATATGTTTGTTTCTGGCTTATTCTGGAAGACAATCCTTGTTTTTGTTTTGAGTTGTGGTATTCGAGTTGCTTCAAAGTCAAATGTTGATTCCATACCTTTCCTAAGCGGTGTTCTCATATCTCTATGTGAATACTGATCCTTTTTGATCATCGAGGTTGTCATGTCAATTCTTCTCAACCGGTGTGCTCCTCTTCAAGTGGATCCGATCATTTCAACATCCGCAAGATCACCTCTCGATTTTTCTCAATGTTCTTCATTTCATCTATCACCAAGTTGCCTTTGTTTTCCCACCCTCCCACCCTTTTTCCTTCAAGGAATCAGATGTCTTAATCAAGTATCCATCTTATTGATGTGAAGTCTCTCCATTCTTTTCCGTCAATATTCTTATCTGGTGATTCTCATGAAGATGCTCTACAAGTTATCATTCTTCGTTCTCTTGTCTTCTCTAGTGGATCCAAATTCAAGCTTTGTTGATCACATCCTTTTCCTCATTCCAAATGTTTTCTCATGCCGGTGCACCTCTTAATCATTCACCGCTTGCTATTCAATTCTTCCGGAGTGCTGAAGATATCTCCGAAGATTCGCGTTTCCATTGCTAATTCGCTTAAGATATCTTGAGCTTGTTATCTTATTCAAGCCATTTAACTCAACCGGCGCAATCTATCTTTTAAATCGTTCAATGATGTTTCTTTTGAGTGGGCCTAAGCCACAGGTCTTTTCCCAGGATCTTACCTGACTCCTCTATTCTCCCGGAGTTATTCCCAGATTCATTTCAAAGTTTGACGTAAGAATGAGTTATCATCAGTCAAATGTCTTTCTCCAAGATCTTTCAATTTCTTTTCATCGTTGGTTCAACCTCTTTGTTTTTTTGGATTCTTCCGGAGTGCCTCAACAATTCATGGTGGTGTTTCTTGTCGTCATTGTAGGATTTTTAAGACCGAATAAGAGTTTTCCTCCAAATTTTATCTTTTCTTTCAACGATTCGTAATTCTAGCTTGATGCCATCCTCACAATTATTTTAGATTGTGAGAATTCTTTTCACCCATCCGGAGCAATTTAGGAGTATTTTTAGTTTGATTCTCCGGATCCCATCATCTCAGAATTATTTATTCTCAGCTTCAGCTCTCATTCTCCAAATCTTACCGGTGCATCACTCAAATATTCTCTAATCAGTTCGTGATCCATTCGTTCTCATGTATCAAATTACCTCAAGTATCTTCGTTCGTTTTCTAATTCTTCCCGGTGAATTGTGCCTTTGCAGTGTTCATTTTCAATTCTTACGGTGGTTTGTTGAAGAATTTACCAAGTTTGCGCTATATCTATCGTAATCCTTTCCTCGAGAATAAGTAGTATGCCAAATCCATTGCTTGTCATCAATTTATATTGGTGAAGGATACACATAACATAATTCTTATTCTTGCTTCATCCAAGTGATCGTTTCATTCTTCCAAAGTTTGTTCACGATGAGTAAATTCTTGGTTCAAGTGCTTCATACTTTTCCCGGAGTTCCAAGATCTCTCAACTATTTTACCGTGAAGCTCCATCTAAATCATTGCAAGGCTCCTACCGGAGTTCCTTTCAACTCTCCTTTCATTTGATCATTTTTTAACCGAATTTCTTTATGGAGGCTCTACATGATGGTTCATCAAGGATTTAATTCCTTCTCGAAGTGTTCATTGAGATTCTTTTCAGAGAAGCTCAAGTATTCTTCATCTTGCATTTCAAAGTTCAATCCCTTCTCCCTTATCTTTTGAGGTGGTGTTATGTCATTCTTGATAATTTCCCTTCATGTTTCATGATTCACAGGTTATCAAGAATGAGTTATTTTAAATCCATTAATCTCTTCATTGGATTTATCTTGGGTTATATTTCACCTAAAGCCTTCCCTAAGGTTTGTTGTTTTTGTGGTACTTATAAATGACCCAAGTTCTTCATTTATCCCCCCGTGAAATAAGCTTGTCGTCTTCTTGGTGATATCAATCCAATCTTTTGTTTTCAGTTAGTGGCAGAATTTCACCTCATAATTTTGAGATGTTTTTTCATAAGCCCACAACAAGCTTACTCTTTTCATTGTTGATGATCCAATAACTCCGTTCTAGCATTTGTTGTAAGGGTGCTCTCTCAAGATCTTGTTTCCCTCTCTTCATTCCATTCCTTTCTTTCATTTCTTCCGGAGGCATTGTGATGTTTCTCTCTTCACCCGTCACCTTGTTGTGTCAAGATCATGTTCTTTCCTTTGCTTATCCATTTAACTGGAGTGTTGTGCCCTTTGCTCAAGTTCTTTTCGCCCTATAAAGTCTTGCATCCCTTTTGAACCGGAGTGCTACCCGAATTTGTTCTTCCTTGTTCCTCTTTCCTAACGGGGTGTTTTTTCAACTTTGTTCGTCTTCGTTGTTTTCTTTCTTTCAAGTTGTTCAACCTCTCAAGGTTCTTTGGTTTCACGCGTTTGTCAAAGAAGCAACTCAATTGTACCTCTTATCTTCCCCTTCCTTTCCCTCCGGTGTCATCCTAGATCTCGGGATGAGATCCTCTCATAGTGGTGGAGTGTTGTAACGCCCCGGATACAACTTTCCATATTCGTACTCCAACTCTTGCCTTTTCTGAAGATGCGATATGTTTTTCCCTTCGTGGTTGGGTTTTTGTTTTCGTGTTGCATTTTGTTCTTGTCATGCATCTCATCTCATGTCATCATGTGCATCGCATTTGCATACGTGTTCGTCTCATGCATCCGAGCATTTTCCCCGTTGTCCGTTTCGCAATCCGACACTCCTATGTCCTCCGGCGCCCCCTTTTGCCTCTTTTCATGAGCTGGTGTTAAACTGTCTCGAAATGGACCGAGATTTGCCAAGCGGCCTTGGTACACCACCGGTAGACCGCCTGTCAAGTTTCATGCCATTTGGAGTCCGTTTGATACTCCAATGCTTAACCGGGGAACCGTATAGGCCTCGTGTGTTGCAGCCCAACACCCCTCCAAAATGGCCCAATAACCCATCCAAACCCCCTCCATCCTCTCGGTCGTTCGATCACGATCGCGTGGCCGAAAACCGCTCCTCATTTGGACACTCCTACCTCCTCCTAGCTATAAATATGTGTCTCCCTCCGAATTTTTCGCGCAGTACAAACCCTAGCACCACTCCCCTCGCGCCGCCGGACGTTTCTTCCTCCCGCGCCGGACATGTCCAGCCTCCACGTCGCCCGGACCAATACGGGGACGCCACGTCACCCCGCCGCCGCTCTCCACCAACCGTAGCACGCCACCTCGCCCGCGCCCGCGCTCTCTCTTTCCTCCCCGCTGCCAGGCCCGCCGTGGCCCGGGTCAGGCCCTCCCGGCCCGCGCGCCCGAGCCGGCCGCCCGACGCTGCTCGCCCATGTGCCCCGCGTGCGCCGCCCATCCCGCCGCCGCCGACCGCCGTCTCCGCCGCGGCTCCGCCTCCCTGCGCCGCCGGACTCCCTCGCTGCCGACCACCGCGCACCTCGCCGCCTGCGCCCGCCGCCTGAGGTCCGCTGGAGCCGCGCCCACCGTCCGAGGTCCGCCGGAGCCGCGCCCGCTGTCGCCCTCTTCGGATCCGGCAGCCCGCACCGGATCCGGATTCTCCCACCTCGCCGGAGACCTCCCTCTTCTTCTCCGGCCACCGCGCAGCCCTTCTCCAGCGAACCTCAAGAGCCGTCCTGATCTAGATCTGGAAGAAAGGTTGACTTCCCGCCCCCTCCAATTTCCCTAAGTCCTTGATTTTCTATATTCTGTTGCACTATTCATCATGCCATAACTCCTCATCTGTAGCTCTGCTTTGTGCGTGCCATATATCAGAATGTTCATCATGATGTGCTCTTCATTTTGTTCCATTGTGCCATGTTTGTTTGAGTCCATGTTGATGCCCAAATCGTTGATGCAAGAGTGCTATAAAATGTTAGGTGCTGATTCTTATCAGATTATGAGCATTTGTCATTTTTGCTACATTTATTGTGTGCCGCATATGGACTTGAGCTCTACATGTGTTTTGGGCTATGCCATGCCATATTTACATGGGTGTATGCCATGTATTTTTGTGATCAATGTGGTGACTAGCACAAGCATGCAAAGTAGCTCTCATGATATTGCTGATTTCAGAGACTTAGAATTTTACTATGTCATTTCCCTGCTATTATATTTATGACATGTATTCATGTTGCTACAGTGAGATCCATACTTCTTTTGAGTATGTTCAGTAAGGATGATTTGGGCATATGGTCATGCTCTATCCATCCATGCTCCTGTTTGCATTTATGGAGTGCCCTAGCATGACTCAATCTTGCTCTACTTTTGCTATAAAATGTTCCTGGCAGATTGTTTACGTGTTAATCAATTTTGCCAAGGTTGTTGTAGTTGATCCATGCATGCTATGAGATTATTCTTGCTTTGGTTAGCTTCATAAACATGTCTTCTTGCTGGTAGTATGCTTAGTTTGTCATGCAATGCCTTGTGTTGAGTGCATCGAGCTCACAAACATGCCTTCATAATTCTGTTGATGACATGTCCAGTTTTCTGCCAAGTCTGAATCTGTTAACGAAACTTGCTTTGTTTACATGGGTGCCATCATATTTTCTGTGCCCTTTTGGCTTATGGTCGGTAAGGGATTTTTGTTCTATGCGTTGAGTAGATCCATGCCATGCCTTGTATTGCTATGTTATGTTCCTGTAGCATGTTGATATATTGCTCTAAACATTGCTCCCCGATGTTAATTCCTGGCATGTTAGTATTTTCACCAAGTCTGTGATACTGATATCTTTTGCACGTTTGCCATGCTTGTTTGAACCTGCTCTTGTGTGATTTAGTCGTAGCTCAGTGTTCATGTTTTGTCAAGCATCTTGAGTAGATCACTGCCATATGCTTTGTTGCTATGTTGGAGTGCAGTAGCTTAGTTTCTTGTTGCACTCTAGATGGCATCGTGCTGTTAATCGCAGAATTGTGCCATTCTTGTTTTTGCTTGCCATTTGCAAACCATGCATCCAATTCCGGTGATCTTTATATCAATTTCGACCGAAATCATCTCATCTTTCCAGCGACACTCTTGTATTGCCAAGTTGAGTCCTAGTTCATTCTTTTCCTTCTGGAGCATGCATATGCATTACATATCACATCCCGCATATCATGCCATGTTTTGCATCATGTTGCTTGCACATTGCACCGTGGTTGATTGTTATTTCCTTTGCTTGTGTTCTTGCTTTGGGTAGAGCCTGGAGACGGTTACGTGATCGAGGAACCCGTTGAGTACGCTTACGAGGATCAAGCTTACGTCAACTCGGAGAACTTTGCAGGTAAGATGACCATACCCTCGAAATCACTTCTATCTTTGCTTGCTAGTTGCTTGCTCTTTTGCTATGCCGCGATACCTACCACTTGCTATATCATGCCTCCCATATTGCCATGTCGAGCCTCTAACCCACCTTTCCTAGCAAACCGTTGTTTGGCTATGTTACCGCTTTGCTCAGCCCCTCGTATAGTGTTGCTAGTTGCAGGTGAAGATGGCGTTTGTTCCTTGTTGGAACATGGATATTGTTGGGATATCATTATTATATCTTGTTTACTTTAATGCACCTATATAATTGGTAAAGGGTGGAAGGCTCGGCATTATGCCTGGTGTTTTGTTCCACTCTTGCCGCCCTAGTTTCCGTCATACCGGTGTTATGTTCCTTTATTTTGTGTTCCTTACGTGGTTGGGTTATAATGGGAACCCCTTGACAGTTCGCCTTGAATAAAACTCCTCCAGCAAGGCCAAACCTTGCTTTTACCATTTGCCATGTAAGCCTTTTTCCCTCGGGTTCTACAGACTCAAGGTTCATCCTTATTTTAAACCCCCGGGCCAGTGCTCCTCGGAGTGTTGGTCTAAACTAGGCGATGTTCGGCGCCCCCTGGGCAACCAGGGTCTATGCCAACCCGACGTCTTGCCCATCCGGTGTGCCCTGAGAACGAGATACGTGCGACTCCTATCGGGATTTGTCGGCACATCGGGTGGCTTTGCTGGTCTTGTTTTACCATTGTCGAAATGTCTTGTAACCGGGATTCCGAGCCTGATCGGGTCTTCCTAGGAGAAGGAATATCCTTCGTTGACCGTGAGAGCTTGTGATGGGCTAAGTTGGGACACCCTTGCAGGGTTTTGAACTTTCGAAAGCCGTGCCCACAGTTATGGGCAGATGGGAATTTGTTAATATCCGGTTGTAGAAAACTTGACACTTAACTTAATTAAAATGAATCAACCGCGTGTGTAGCCGTGATGGTCTCTTTTTGTCGGAGTCCGGGAAGAGAACACAGTCTCGTGTTATGTTTGTGCGTAAGTAGTTTCAGGATCACTTCTTGATCACTTCTAGTTCACGACCGTTGCTTTGCTTCTCTTCTCTCTCTTATTTGCGTATGTTAGCCACCATATATGCTAGTGCTTGCTGCAGCTCCACCTCACTACCTTTTCCTACCCATAAGCTTAAATAGTCTTGATCTCGCGGGTGTGAGATTGCTGAGTCCTCGTGACTCACAGATACTTCCAAATAGTTGCAGGTGCCGATGATAACCATGCATGTGATGCAACTGAGCTCAAGGAGGAGCTTGATGAAGATCATGTTCGTTGTGTTGTTTCATTTCCAGTCGATCAGTAGAGGAGCCCAGTTGGGGTGCTCGGGGATCTAGCATTAGGGGTTGTCTTTCTTTATTTGGTTCCGTAGTCGGATCTTGATTGTATTCTGGATGATGTAATGCTATATTTATGTATTGTTTGAAGTGGCGATTGTAAGCCAACTCGTTATCCCTTTCTTATTCAGTACATGGGATGTGTAAAGATTACCCCTCTTGCGACCTGCCTACTATGCGGTTACGCCTCTAAGTCATGCTCCCACACGTGGGAGATATAGCCGCATTGTGGGTGTTACAACTTGGTAATCAGAGCCTTCCCCGACTTAGGAGCCCCCTGCTTGATCGAATCGCTGACGTTGTTGAGTCTAGAACAAAATGTTTTGAGTCTTATAGGATTATATATATCGCAGAGTAGGATTCTTTTTACTCCTCAGTCCCTTCGTCGCTCTAGTGAGGCTTCCTGACGTAGAGTTTTGACTCTTCTCTCCTCAAATTTCACTAAACAAATTTAGGATCACGCGGGTATCTTGGAATCGTTTCGATGGTTTTGTGACGAGAACATTGTTCTTGATGCCTCCTAACATTTAGGGGTTGTGGCAGTGTCCCGGGGAGTTGAGCTCCAAGGTGTTGTCGTCACAATTTTATCGTTGCAGTTCTGGAATACCTGAGTTTCTCCGACATTGAAAATCTCTTTTATGTAGTTGTTGGTGAGATAACCTCGACGCCACCTAGTACCAGGGCGGGAGTTCGGGAGTATTGCCATAACTCATATAAGGGATGCTTTTTGAAGTTTGAGGTACACGATTTCCAAAGGTTTCTTGGTTATGTGTTGAAGGATGGATACAGCTGGATGTAGGTATTGTTAATTTTGGGTGAGATATTATGCTTCCCCTGTATCCCCTACACCTGATTGCATAACCAGAAAGATTCGGGAGTTTATAAGTGGGAATTCAAGTAGCTCCTAGAATATCTTTCCAATAGACACATGATACAATATGGGATCTATCATATGTTTGTTTCCGGCTTATTCTGCAAGCCAATCCTTGTTTTTGTTTTGAGTTGTGGTATTCGAGTTGCTTCGAAGTCAAATTTCTATTCCATACCTTTCCTAAGCGGTGTTCTCATATATCTATGTGAATACTAATCCTTCTTGATCATCGAGGTTGTCATGTCAATTCTCCTCAACTGGTGTGCTCCTCTTCAAGTGGATCCGATCATTTCAACATCCGCAAGATCACCTCTCGATTTTTCTCAACGTTGTTCATTTCATCTGTCACCAAGTTGCCTTTGTTTTCCCACCCTCCCACCCTTTTTCCTTCAAGGAATCAGATGTCTTAATCAAGTATCCATCTGATTGATGTGAAGTCTCTCCATTCTTTTCCGTCAGTATCCTTATCCGGTGATTCTCATGAAGATGATCTAGAAGTTATCATTCTTCGTTCTCTTTTCTTCTCTAGTGGATCCAAATTCAAGCTTTGTTGATCACATCATTTTCCTCGTTCCAAATGTTTTCTCATGCCGGTGCACCTCTTAATCATTCATCGCTTGCTATTTAATTGTTCCGGGGTGCTGAAGATATCTCAGGAGATTCGCGTTTCCATTGCTAATTCGCTTAAGCTATCTCGAGGTTGTTATCTTATTCAAGCCATTTAACTCAATCGGCGCAATCTATCTTTTCAATCGTTCAACGGTGTTTCTTTTTAGTGGGCCCTAACCCACAGGTCTTTTCCCAAGATCTTACCTGACTCCTCTATTTTCCCAGAGTTATTCTCAAATTCATTTCAAAGTTTGACGTAAGAATGAGTTATCATCAGTCAAATGCCTTTCTCCAAGATCTTTCAATTTCTTTTCATCGTTGGTTCAACCTCTTTGTTTTTTTTTGGATTCTTCTAGAGTGCCTCAACAATTCATGGTGGCGTTTCTCGTCGTCATTTTTGGATTTTGAAGACCGAAGAAGAGTTTTCCTCCAAATTTTATCCGTTCTTTCAAAGATTCGTGATTCTAGATTGATGCCATCCTCACAATTATTTTCGATTGTGAGAATTCTTTTCACCCATCTGGAGCAATTTAGGAGTCTTTTCAGTTTGATTCTCTAGATCCCATCATCTCACAATTATTTATTCTTAGCTTTCAGCTCTCATTCTCCAAATCTTACCGGTGCATCATTCAAATATTCTCTAATCAGTTCATGATCTATTTGTTCTCATGTATCAAATTCCCTCAAGTATCTTCGTTCGTTTTCTAATTCTTCCCGGTGAATTGTGCCTTTGCTACGTTCATTTTCAATTCTTACGGTGGTTCGTTGAAGATTTTCCCAAGTTTGCTCTATATCTATCTTAATCCTTTCCTCGAGAATAAGTAGTATGCCAAATCCGTTGCTTGTCATCAATTTATATTGGTGAAGGATACCCATAACATAATTCTTATTCTTGCTTCATCCAAGTGATCGATTCATTCTTCCGAAGTTTGTTCACGATGAGTAAATTCTCGGTTCAAGTGCTTCATACTTTTCCCGGAGTTCCAAGATCTCTCAACTATTTTACCACAAAGGTCCATCGAAATTATTCAAGGCTCCTACCAGAGTTCCTTTCAACTTACCTTTTGTTTGATCATTTTGTTTACCAGAGTTCTTCATGGAGGCTCTACATGATGGTTCATCAAGGATTTAATTCCTTCTCGACGAGTTCATCGAGATTCTTTTCAGAGCAGCTCAAGTATTATTCATCTTGCATTTAAAAGTTCAATCCCTTCTCCCTTATCTTTTGAGGTGGTTGTCGGCGTTCTGGGAACGGGGGTCCCCAGACTTGCCTGCCTGCGGCCTGCGGCGTGGCTCAAAGGAGGCCCAGCATGGCCCATCTTCATCAACACAAGACTCAAGACCCTCGCGAGGGGCCAAGCCTCGCGGGGCGGACGACACGGCGCATCCTCAGGCGCAGCCTCCTCAGGCTGGCTCGCGAGGAGGCGGAGAAATGAAGGCGGGGTACCTCACGAGGTGCCCATGACACAAGCCATGACGACTCAGGGCGCCAGCGCGCGCAGCGTCCTTCTTTCCTCTTTGGTGCAAAGGGGGCAAGCGCAGCCGCGGAGTACCGAGGCATCAGGCAAAGGTTGCCATTTCGGTGCAACAAGACTATGACCAAGCGGACTACGAGACGGAGGTCACCATGGAGCCCAGCACGGCGTCACCGCAGAGCCTTTGGTAGACGAAGACCAACTTTAATCAGGATAAGTGTACTAGATGTTCCCCTTCGAATTGGCCAATTGTTGGCACCCTTCCCGCTCAATATTTGGGAAGAGGCCCAGGGCCTTTGCCTATAAATAGGACCAGCCACCCACGTAGCAGGGGGTTGGTTCGTTCGGTTCGCAAGTAGAGAGAGAGAGAGGGTGACTGAACTCCTCCTAGTAGTTCATCGCCCCAGCCAAGAACAGACCCTCGCGAGGCTGTTCTTCCTTGTATTGTTCATCATCACCAGCCCCAGGAGGCAATCCACCCACCACACACTAGAGTAGGGTATTACACCATAACGGTGGCCCGAACCAGTATAAACCTTGTGTCTCTTGTGCGGTTCTTTTAGTAGTTTAGATCTTTGTGAGACGGGGAGGTAGAAGGCGTGATCTCCGCGTGCACCCCAGTGTTCGAACCTTAAGGGTCCGCCAGAACCTGTGATCCGACATTTGGCGCACTAGGTAGGGGTGCGCCGGAATTTGCCTCCCTACCGCTCTGCCTCCCGTCGCATCGTCATCACCATGTCCGGCGACCAGGCGGGAAACCAAGGTCCATGGGCGGCGTGGCCCGCCTGCTCGGAGCCGCCCGCCTCGGGCGACCCCGCGCCCCAGGCAGCTCATGGTCTGCAGGGCGCTGCGGGCCGCGAGCGACGCGGACAGGCCTCCGCGACCATCACACCACGGCAAGCGCGGTCGGCGGCAAGGGCCTCCAATCACGCCGCAACCACGACACCGTACACCCGCCGGGAGCAGGTGAATTCAAGGGCCGCGCTCACGGTGGCCCGAGAGCTGCTGCGGTGCAGACTACTGGAGGGCGGCCATGATGTGCTGCTGGAGCGAGTGGCGGAGCTCCTGGGCTTCACCGCCTCGGGGGCTCACCCCTTCTCCACCCAGCTCCCATCTCAAGCCTAGGGCGACCCGCGCCGGGGCTCCGCACGCGCCCACGGACTCCAAGGCTACTCCGACGCCAGCGAAGCCGTCAGCACCAGACCGGTGGCGGCGCTGCCCTCGGCCCGCGAAGAAGAAGGACTCGACGCGACCCGCGGCCCCGGAGGGCGGCCGCGCTGCCCACTCGCAGTAGGCATGGCAGGTGGGACCGCGTGGCATGCCGAGCGTCATGGCGTGGCACTCGGGATGACGGCGACGGAGGAATACGTGCCCCTCATGATGGACCAAGGACAACCTCACGAGAACGGACAAGGCTCGCTCCACGGCCCAAGCTGGGAGACGAGGCAATGGAAGCTGAACCTTTCCAGGAGCCCCGGAACGGTCCCGCTGGCCACGCTGGAGGCGACGGTTATCGGGCACTGCTAATTCTTCAGGAGCAGGTATACGCTAACCATGGATCGCAGGAGGTGCAGGTCGCCACGGCAAGCAGCTGCCCCGCTCCCACAGTCTCCTACCCCTCGCGGCGTTCGAAGAGGGGCTGCAGGAGAGGGGCCGAGATCCGACATCACCACCGCGGCGTTCGAAGCAAGGCGTTCTCAGGAGGTAGGCCCTCTACTGGGGAGGTGCCTCAGGGCCTGCCCCTGGCGGAGGACCCATGGTCGTCGGGGGAACCGCTGGCGACCGCTCTACCCCATCAGGCGGCGTCCTGGGTTCCGGTCATTGCTGATGGCACTAGAGTGTGGCGCAAGGCGGGGCCCTCGTCTGGCGATATGAAGCAAGGCCAGTACCTGTGAAGAAGGCCCAGTGCCTGTGAAGCTCGCCGCCCCGTGACACTCTCACGTAATAATGAGTGGGGTTGTACACACCCCAGAGTCTCAGGGGTGCCGGCCTCAGGCCCTGGGGCTCCCTCCCACGCCCAGTGGACAGCACTTAGCTCCGCGCTGGTGAGAAGACGTCCAAGATTAGACTAGGTGCCGGACGCAGCCTTTTGTCTGCTTTCATTGCCTTTCCCTTTGGCTGTAGCTTTTTCCTCGCTGGATTTAAGTTGGATTCGAATTTGAGATTTGTGTGTGTTCGGGGAAGGGGTGCTTATTCTCGTTCGAGCCATTTCTCGCGTTCTGGTTACCGCTTCGTCACAGCTGCCTCCCCTCGCGAGCCCCTCGCGAGTCGGGTCAGGCCTGGCTCGTGCGCAACCCAAACTGCTGCTGTTGCTCCCTCTCGGGAGGATTTTCAGGTGCCTGCGGAGGTTGTCCTGTTTGAAAAGGCCTAGAGCCTGTCAAGCAAGGTGAGTGCCTGTGAAGCTCTCACGCTTGAGGAAAAGGCCCAGAGCCTGTGAAGCAAGGCGAGTGCTTGTGAAGCTCTCGCGCTTAAGGAAAAGGCCCAGAGCCTATGAAGCAAGGCGAGTGCCTGTGAAGCTCTCGCGCTTAAGGAAAAGGCCCAGAGCCTGTGAAGCAAGGCAAGTGCCTGTGAAGCTCTCGCGCTTAAGGAAAAGGCCCAGAGCATGTGAAGCAAGGCGAGTGCCTGTGAAGCTCTCGCGCTTAAGGAAAAGGCCCAGAGCCTGTGAAGCAAGGCGAGTGCCTGTGAAGCTTTCGCGCTTAAGGAAAAGGCCCAGAGCCTGTGAAGCAAGGCGAGCGCCTATGAAGCTCACGCGACCAGGAAAAGGCCCAGAGCCTGTGAAGAAGGCCAATGCTTTTGAAACTCCCCGCCGGTGATGCTCACGTATCCAATGGATTCAACTAAAGAACACCAAGGGCGACACGTCCTCCCGCAGGCTGCTGCGGGGCTTGCGCGAAACAAAGGGTGAAAAAGACAGGAGCGATGCACACTCAGTCGGACCAATCCCCCAATGCGTCCCCGGAAGCACCTCCCGAGCCTTCGCTAGGGTCGCCGAATTCGCCATCGTCGTCTGCGTCGCCGCCAGCGGCGTCAGGGCCACTCGCCACGCCGCCATCGTCAGCACCCACGATCATGTCGTCGTCGTCCGAAGCGAAGGCCCTGACAAGGGCGTCCATGTTGTCTTCCACCCAGTGCGCCAGGTCACCTCGGACGGCCTGGGGGACTGGGGCGATGACAGCGTCAAAATCGAAGCGGGAATCCATGATCAGGAGATGGCTGAAGACACGGGAGAAGGCACGCCCGAGCAGGGCGCGGCTCCTCTCCTCCACCAACCTGTCGGCCCTGGCCGACCGCGCCTCCAGCTGCATCACCACGGCAGTGAAAAACTGAAGGTTGCGAGCATAGTTGGCTATGTGCGGCTCGGCAACAGCCGCCTCGCAGATGTTGCCCAAGGCTGCGCTAGCCCTCTCCTGGAGCGTAGCGAGCATGGGGCCGTGCATGTGCTCCAGGACCTGCCGCTGAGATATCTCATCCGCGTTCTGGCGCGCGACGCCTTCAGCCTCCTCCACCCGCTGACAAAGACGGAGCATCTCGGCCTGGGAGGTGGCTAACTCCTTTTGCGCTGCCTCAAGGGCGGCCCAGGAGGCGTCGACCCGCCGCGTCGCCTCATCCTGTTGGGCCCTCAGGGCTGCGGTTCTGCCCTCGGCTTCGACCCGGATCATCTCCAGTCTCTTCTCGAACTCGCGCTCGAGGTCTTGGCGCGCCATCGCCACCCGACGACTGACCTCTTCCAGGATACGAGCCTCCTGCACGGTGACATCGTCCTCCGCCTGCATCACCAAGTGCTCCCTCGTCTTCGGCCGCTCGTACTCGCGAGTGCGTTCAGCGGCTTCCAGCGTCAACGCTTCTTCACGCCTCTGGAGCTCGGCTGGGTCGCCGGAGTCCACCCGCATCGACGCAAGGGCCAGCTCGCGCAGCTCCACCTGCTCCTCCAGTGAGTGGCACCGGGCCAGGAGCTCGCGAGCCCGCTCCTCCGCCGCCTCTCGCCATCGGTCAGCTCTCCGGGCCTCCTTGGTGGCCTAGGATCGGGCCACTCGAGAGGCCTCCAGTGACGCCTTCGCCTCTTCATCGTCAAGATCACGCTGACGACACGCGAGGGCGATGGCGGCCTCCAGCTCATGCCTCCCTGCAGCCAGGCGCAGGCCCTCGGCCTCCAGGCGCGCGTCTTCGTCAGCAAGCTCCTCCCCAAGCAAGTTCACCACGTCGGTCGCTCTTTGAAGGAACCCTTGGCAGCGAGCGCGGTGCTCCCGGGCGCGCTCAAGCACGTCTTCCACACCATCATCCGCCCCAAGCAAGCGCCGGGGGCCGCGAATCATCGTTCGTCCTCCGGGCAGGGGGCTGGGGGCTGGCGCCCTCGCGATGGCCGGGCGCGCCGCACCAGAAGCCCGGCCTAGGGCCAGCCCATCTCCAGATGAAGGGTGCAGGAGGCGCCTCAACCAGTCGCAGTCCCCGACCAGACAGGAAGCCCACGGCAGACTGGCTATTCCTAGAGAGGGCCCACAAAGGAAAATCGTGGGGAATGAAGGGCCGCGGTGCACCTCGGGATGGTCCACCCCTTCAGATGCCCTCACCACAAGGGCAGAGCTGCTCGGAGCATTTGAGGACAGTAGAGGGGGCGAAGCCAAGGTAGGCGGCACCTCTGCTACTTCCGCGAGCTCGGCCGGAAGGGGCCTATGGAGTAAGGATCAGTGAAAGCAACAAGAGGTTCAGGAGCCAGAGAGGAAGAAGACTTACTCGTCAGTGGCGAAGTACTTCCTGCGCTTCAGCGCGCGACAAGGGAAGCCATCACCCAGGGCCTCCCTCTTCCTTCGGAGGGCCTCAAAGTCCACGCGGAAGCGACCCAAGAGAAGAGCGCAAGGATCAACCTGCCGCGAGGATGGAGCATCAGAGTGGTCCGCGTCAGGGGCGCTTACCTGGCGCGTGCCGTCCATCACCTCGCCAGAAGACGCGGCTGGGGCCTCCAAAGCCTCAGCCCCGGGCGCTGGGAGCAGCTGCTTGCCACCTTCAGCCGTAGCAGCACAGGTCCCAGGAGCCGTCCCCTCGCGAGCATCACCTGGCGCTGCCATCTCATCAGGAGCCCCCTCGGCCTCCGGCGCCTCCTGCCTCCCTGCTCCGCCACTTGAGGAGGAGCCACCTTGGCCGGTTGGAAGGGCAGTCACCACCACTGGATTCTCGCGAGGTCCCTGGAGGCCGGCGGGGCGCAGTCCCCACTCATCAAAGACAGGCATCTGCTTCACGAAGTCGGCCCTGCTTTGGCAGAGATACAGCAAGGCCCCTCCCTGCCGGACGTTGCCAGGGTTGGGGTCCCCGGCCAAGGTCAAGAGCGTCGACTTCAGCGCCGCAGGAGCCAGGTCCTCTTCCTGGAGCCTCGTGTTATCCTCGCGCCCACGGAAGGCCCACATCCGGCGAGAGTGGCATTGCAGGGGAGCGACACGGCACAACAGAAACTCCTTCACCGCTTTGGGCGCTGTCACGCCGAGCTTCCTCAGGAGCGTGAAGCGGGTCCAGACAAAGACGAGCCGGGGGCTCTTGAGCGTCTCCTGGCCCTAACCCAAATTGGGGACATCAGGCGAGGTCGGCTCCAATAGCAGGGGGCTGGGCACCCCTGCGTCCACATACAACCACCGCTCGCGGAACCCAACCACGGGCAGGGGGAGTTTGAAGTCAATCCCAGAGGCCTCAGTCTCAGGCTCGGCAGCAAAGCTCACGCACGCCCAGCATTGGGAAGGGTCGACAAGGCGCAGCAAGAAGAAGTGGCGCAGCAAGGCAACCGAAGCAGGGATGCCCACCATGGCTTCGCAAACGAAGGCAAAGACCGAAAGGAGGGTGATGGACTCAGGGCTTAGATGCATCAAGTGGATCTGATAATGGGAGAGCACGGCATTGAAGAAATCAGAGAAGGGGGGAACCAGACCCTCCCACAAGGCGTCGGTAAAACATGGGACCTCGGTTGCTACCCTGTCAATGGAGAAGCGGGACGCGGGCCAGGCCGTCGTCCTCCCACACTCATTGAATACGGTGGCCAGAGCCAAGCTGTCCCTACCCAGGCACTCTTGATTGAGTACGGTCGACTGGCCGACGGCGGGGGCCACCGATGGCGGCGCACAAGACGGAGGCGTGTATTTCTCCCCTCTCTCCCTCCTCGTCGGAGTCATGGCGATGGGAAGGAGGGGGGAGATTCGAGATTGGATTGGAGGCGGTAGCAGACGTTCGAAGGCAGGAAGAATAGGAGACGCTCAGGCAACAGGAAGGGGAGTGGTTGTGTGCAACAACAAGTCCGCCTGGCAGGGCGCAGAATAAGGGGACGTGGGGAGAACAGTGCCGCCCATGTCCCATCAACTGCCATGCGGCGCCCAAGGCCGCGGGCTGTTAGGGCCCGTGGCGCTTCGCCCTTGCCCTTTCACCTCTCGGCACAGCCAAGTCCATGCGCGCCTTGGGCCCGGGGGCTACTGTTGTCAGGACCCCGATTCTAAGACACATCGATCTAGCCGGTAACACCTCATATCACTTTGCGGCCTCACGCACGGTATCCCACGGGTGTCGCCTTACCATGGCCCGGGACCGTTTGCGCCTTTTGGCTCGCGTATATGACAATGTCGCTAGCATCCATATGACCGAGAACCCGGGCCGACATGGCTAGTCGTGAACCCAAAGCGGCACAGACCTATGGAGACAGGCATACATGATTCACAACGAACATGTCGGTCATCAACGAGTGATTCCGGGCTGTAGCACTGGGCTAACAGGACTCCGGGAATCCCGGGCTGTAGCAGGCTAGACAGGACTCCGGATATCACCGCGTGACATTTCCCCGAAGGGACAGACATAGGGACGAAATGAAACAAATGCAGGCCAGTCAAGTGTCCTGAACAGTAGTGCTGGGCTAGCAGGACTCCGGTGAACCGGGCTGTAGCGGACTACTATGGCTCAAGGAGCACTAGACTACATTTCCCCATAAGAAAGGCTGCGAAGGACAAACAACTAGGTTGTCGGATCCCACCCATACCAAGCATTTCAATCATACATACAATATGCTCGATATGAGTACATACAACATGGCATCACAACAAAACTCTACAACTCAAGTACTTTATTTAAAGGCTCCAAGGAGCCATACATAACATATCCATACAGGTAGGGGTCACATGACCCGACACTCAAGTCATACGGTCATACAAGCACAAGCGGAAGCAACTAGTCTGAGTACAGACTCTAGAAAGAAAGAAGGCTTCTCGAAGCCTGTCTATCTACATAGGGCCCTCCATGGCCTGGATCACCACCTGGGTGGCTAGTCACTCGTTGACGTCAAGGTCTACATAAAACCCATCGGAGGGGCAGTGTTGTCGTCTGAAAACAATAAATAAGCAAACATGAGTACAAAGGTACTCAGCAAGTCTTACATCAGAACCTACTGTACATGCTCATTCTCAAGAAGGTGGTGGGGTTTATGCAGCAAGCCAGCTTTGACTCTTGGCTAAGCTATCCTACGGAATCTTTTAGCAAAATAGTTTTCGCACACGAGTCCACTACTCACCATCACAATACTCCACCGTGGATCCTCCCTCGTATCCTGTGAGGGGGCCATCCTCGGTACTCACACTTATCTTGAGTCTTTTAGTAGTATCCATTAACTTGTCTATGAACTGTATATGCAATCAAGTAGTCCTTTACCGCGGACGCGGCTATTCGAATAGTTTCATACCCTGCAGGGGTGTACTTCGTCACACATGTTTCCACCACTTAGCGTCTGCACACGAAATGTGTTCGGCAGACTTCAAGCGAAAACCGACGTGGGTGTAGACCACGACCTGACTAACCTCACAAGTCTCTAGTCCAGGGTCATCGCCTATTCAGGTTCCATCCGCAAGGAAATCCGGCCGGGGTGTCCTCAACGGCCCCGAACGATGTGAACAGGGTTCCCGAGACACCAAACGGGTGACTCGGTACACCGTGCCACGGTGTATCTACCGCAACATAGCCCACCCCTAGGGTCAGCGCTACGCACGGCCGCCAACACATATCCTACAAACACCAGAAACTAGTTGCAACTCCTGGACTGAGGCGAGAGGGGTCGGTAAGCCGAGCGGGGTCATATTTCAGGGCCCAATGTGTGGTAGTAGCTGAATCTTAATTCACGCATACAGAACTCAGTTCTTAGGGACGGCTTCAATGAAACAACCCACCATGTACTCCTACATGGCCTCTCATCGATACCTTTACCAAAACATGTTCAACACATCCCATATATTACTGCCACAAGCATTTCACTCTAGCCCATCACCCAGATGAACCAGACCTGACACAACTCTAAGCATAGCAGGCATAGCAAGGTAGGAATCACAAAACATGGCTCAATCAACTCCTACACATGCTAGTGGGTTTCATCTAGTTACTGTGGCAATGACAGGTCATGCAGAGGATAAGGGTTCAACTACCGTAGCACACAGCAGTTTGAATCGTGTTGTCTTAATGCAGTAAACAAGAGCAGGAGCGAGAACATGGGTTGTATCGGAATGATCAATGGTTGCTTGCCTGATGGAGTGGTAACGGGATACTGCCCTTCAGTTGGATACTCGTGAATATCCTCGGAGGCAGAACCTACCACGAAGAACACAACCGAGCACAATCAACACATGACGATATGCAACAATATGATGCATGCTATGACATGGCAATATGGATGTGTCTTGAGCTAATACAACTAGCTATGATTTAAATGGAGTTGGTTTGAGTACAAGATTCAAATTCCAACCCCATATATGATTATTTAAATGCCCTTTATTTGTTTTGTCCAAAACAGGGGACAAACATTGTTCAAACATGCATGAAAATGGTACAGATGGATTCCTTGAATTTTTCTGATAATTTTACATATATAATTTATCTCATTTGGAGTTATGGTTGAATTTCTATGATTTTTCAAAGTTTTGGGTATTTTCTGGAATTTCCTGAATTATTTTTAAACTAGAAAATGGTTTACTGCGTCAGCCTTGCGTCAGCATGACATCAGCAAGTCAAAGGCGCCAGCCAGGTCAAACCTGACTGGTGGGGCCCCCTGGTCAGTGTCTCTGTGCACTAACCGCGCTTAGTTAGCCTAATTAATAGGCGGGGCCCACTAGTCAGTGACTATACTAATTAACTAATCTATTTAGTTAGCACTAACAGGGTAATTAGCCGGGAGGGGCCCGCATGTTAGTGAGAGAGGGGGGGAGTCAACCCACGTCAGCAGGTCAAACCTCCCCGGTCAGTGGGTCAAAGCCTGCCGGCGTTTAGCCGCCGGCGAGGCCAGACGCGGTGGCGCGCTGCAGAAATCGCCCACGGGGCACCATTTGGGGCGTGGAGAGCATCTACGAGCTCCTGGGAACGAGCCGCAGCTCTTGGAGGTGGTGGTGGAGCTCGGGGTGGCCGGAGACGTCGCCGGCGACGACTTTGGCGGTCGCCGAAGTCGGGCAAAAGTGAACCCGTGGCTGTAAGGCACGGCGAGGTGCGTGGAGTAGCGCGTTGAGTTCCTGGTGATGCGGTGAAGTGTTTGAACAGGGTGGCGTGGCCAGAATTTGGCCGGAGCCACGTCGGCGACGAGCTCCGCGGCGGTGTGTACGGGTGAGCTTCGTGCAGTTGCTACGGTGCACGAGGAAGCAAACGGAGAGGATAGAGAGGTAGCTGAGCTCACGGCGGTCTCGTAGAGCTAGACGGCGCGGTCGGGGACGAGCTGGTGCGGCAGCGACGGCGAAGGGGATCTCCGGCAGTGCTCGGTGAAGACGAGGTCGAAGAGGACGATGCAGAGCGTGTGAGCGCTCGGGGCTCGGGCTGTTCGACGAAGTCGACGACGGCGGAGTTGTTGGACACGGTGGCTCGGTACAGGGGCGATGGTGGACGCGGTTTCACGGTGGCGCGAGCACGGCAGCGTCGGCCATGGTGGAGGGAGAGCGAAAGAGAGGAGCCAGAGGGGCGTGCGGGTGTCTGTGAGGTCGGGGAGAGAGCGGGGGGTTCGTCCCGCGTCGACAGCGCGACGAGGGGACGGCGAGGCGGCGGCAGCTGCGTGGCGTGCATGCGGGTGCTCGGCGTCGAGCACCTGGCTGCCTGCCTGGCGAGGACGAAGCAGCTGGCTGGCATGGGCAGCACAGTGCTGGGCCGCCAGGTGGGCCGGCTACTGGGCTGCGGCCAGGTTAGTCCAGGCGAGCCTCTGTTCTTCTCTCTAATTTATTCTGTTTTCTATTTTTGCTATTCTGTTTTGATTTAGTTTAAATACTAAATCATTTTATAAAATCCTGAAAATATTTAGGGACACTTTCTGAAATATTTCAGTGGCCCAAAAATAATTCCAACATTATTTGAGCATTTGAATTATTTAATAGTATTTAAATGCCCAATTTCAAATATTTATGAATTAAATCAATGCCCCTTTTGTTGACCTAAAAATATATGCACCATTTTCCCAAGGGTTCTAACCCAAGGCAAAGAGGGTGAACATATCTGAAGGGCATTTCAGGTTCATTGAATTTATTTTTAGTAAACCCTAGTTGATTTCAGGGGGGGTGCTGGGGGTTCTGCTTTCCCCATTTCCATTTCTGATGAAAGTAAACATGATGCACACTCTAATGCATAACCTAGCTAGGGTGTGACAACTCACCCCCACTCAATAGAATCTCGTCCCGAGATTTAGGATCATCTGGGAAGAAGGCGGGGTACTCGAGTCGAAGACGATCCTCCCTTTCCCAAGTGGCTTCTTCCTCGGAATGGTGTGACCATTGAACCTTGAGAAACTTGATATTATGACGTCGAGTGGTACGCTCGGCTTGATCAAGGATACGAACGGGGTATTCCCGATAAGAGAGGTTATCTTGTAAATCAAGCGTTTCGTGGTCCACTCCACAGATAGGATCCGCGAAGCAACGCCTGAGTTGCGAAACGTGGAAGACATCGTGAACTCTGGAAAGATGCAGAGGTAGTTCCAATTGGTAGGCAACTTCTCCTCGTTTGGCAAGAATGCGAAAGGGTCCAATGTAACGAGGAGCCAATTTGCCTTTGATACCGAAGCGATGGGTTTCCTTTAACGGGGTAACCCGAAGGTAAGCTTTCTCGTCAATTTCAAATGTCATAGGCTTATGCTTGTGATCATATTGACTCTTTTGGCGAGATTGGGCTGTTTTCAATTTCTCACAAATAACGCGAACCTGCTCTTCTGCTTCCTGAATCATATCCGGGCCAAAGAGTTGTCTTTCCCCGGTTTCTGACCAGTTAAGAGGCGTTCGACATTTTCGTCCATAGAGAACTTCGAAGGGAGCCTTGCCCAAACTAGCTTGATAGCTATTGTTATAGGCAAACTCCGCGAATGGAAGGCATTTCTCCCAACTCATTCCGAACGAGATAACAGAAGCTCGGAGCATATCTTCCAGAATTTGATTTACTCGCTCTACTTGACCACTTGATTGAGGATGGAAGGCGGTGCTAAAGGAGAGATGAGTTCCCATAGCATTTTGGAAACTTTCCCAAAATCGAGAGGTGAAGAGACTTCCACAGTCTGAGTTAATTTCCAATGGGACACCATGAAGAGACACTATTCGGGAGATGTATAAGTCAGCTAGCTGGCTAGCGGTGATACTCTCACGAACAGGTAGAAAATGGGCTACTTTGGAAAGACGGTCGATCACGACGAAGATGGCATTATTTCCCCTCTTGGTCCTGGGAAACCCAGTGATGAAATCCATACTGATTTTGTCCCATTTCCATTCAGGAATAGCCAAAGGTTGAAGGGTGCCAGCAGGCCGTTGATGCTCTGCTTTAACACGACGACAAACGTCGCAATTAGCAATGTACTGAGCAATTTCCCTCTTCATCCTAGTCCACCAAAACCTCTGGCGTAGGTCTTGATACATTTTAGTACTACCGGGATGAATGGTGAGAGGGGATTCATGAGCTTCCTTAAGGATCATCTGGCGTAGATGTTGGTTCTTGGGAACCACCAGGCGGTTCTCAAAGAAGACAGCACCTTGCTCATCCATGGAAAAACATTTAGCTACTCCGTTAGCAATGTTTTCCTTAATCTGGGATATGCCCTTATCACGCTTTTGGGCAGCTATGATTTGATCCATAAGGGTAGGTTTAGCCACCAGGGTAGATAGGAATCCTTGAGGAACAATGTGAAGATTAAGCTTGCGGAATTCCTCATGGAGAAGTGGTTGACTTTGTTGTAACATCAGGTTGTTACAGTAGGACTTACGACTTAATGCATCGGCCATGACATTGGCCTTGCCAGGGGTGTAAGTTATTCCTAAGTCGTAATCCGAGATCAACTCGACCCAACGTCTTTGCCTGAGATTCAAATCTGGTTGGGTGAAGATATATTTCAAGCTTTGGTGATCGGTGAAGATCTCGCAACGATTACCGAGGAGGTAATGTCGCCAGGTTTTGAGTGCATGGACTACAGCTGCAAGCTCTAGATCATGTGTGGGATAATTTTCCTCATGTGGGTGTAATTGCCGTGAAGCATAGGCAATTACCTGACGATCTTGCATGAGTATGCAACCTAGTCCTTGTCGCGAGGCGTCGCAATAGATAATAAAGTCCTTGGAGAAATCTGGTGGTACCAGTACGGGAGCAGATGTCAGGCGTCTTTTCAGTTCCTGAAAACTGAACTCGCACTATGGAGTCCACTCGAACTTTTTATCTTTCTTGAGGAGTTCAGTTAGAGGTTTAGCAACCTTGGAGAAATTCTCGACGAAGCGGCGGCAATAGCTCGCTAGGCCAAGGAAACTCCGAACTTGCTTGACCGAAACAGGTGGAGTCCAATCAAGGACGGCTTGAACTCGCTCGGGATTGACAGCAATACCCTTACCAGAGATTACATGGCCTAGATAGGTCACTTCTGACAACCAAAATTCACACTTGGAGAATTTGGCATAAAGGCGATGCTCTCGAAGTTTCATCAATACCAGCCTTAGATGTTCGGCATGTTCCTCTTCATTCTTGGAGTAGATGAGTATGTCATCGAGGTATACTACGACGAATTTGTCCAAGTACTCCATGAAAACCGAGTTCATTAACCGGGAGAAGGTGGCCGGGGCATTGGTTAAACCGAAGGACATGACGGTGTACTCGTATTGGCCATAACGAGTAACAAAAGCCGTTTTGGGAATGTCCCCGTTTTTGATTTTGATTTGATGGTAGCCCAACCTCAAATCCATCTTGGAGAAGACTGAGGATCCAGCGAGCTGATCATACAGGTTGTTGATCCTGGGAAGCGGGTATTTGTTCTTGATGGTGACCAGATTGACAGGTCGGTAATCCACAACCATTCGATCCGTTCCATCCTTCTTCTTGACGAAGAGGACGGGGCAAGCCCAAGGAGAGGAGCTAGGACGGATGAACCCTTTGTTCAAGGACTCATCGAGTTGGTTCTTAAGCTCGGCTAGTTCTAAGGGTGCCATCTTGTAGGGTCTTCTAGCAATTGGAACGGTTCCTGGAACAAGGTCTATCACAAACTCGACATCCCGGTCAGGTGGAACACCTGGCAGTTCTTCCGGAAACCCATCCGGGAAGTCTCGGACTACCGGAACGTCCTCAAGGTCTGGAAGGGGGTTGGCATTGAGAGAGTAAAGTTGGCGCTTGGCCACTCGAGTTAAGACATTAACTGTCTTGCCCGAGGGATGAGTAAGTTGAACGGTTCTAGTGGCACAATCGATCTTGGCATAATGAGCCGACATCTAGTCCATACCCAAGATGATGTTTATGTCGGAGGACTTGAGAGCTATTAAAGATGCGAGGAAAACAAGCCTATCGACAAGAATTTCGTTCCCATGGCTTACCCTAGAAGTTTGCCATTTGGAACCCGGAGTTTGAATTACCATGGAAGTGGGCATGTCACAGAATGTCGTGTTATGCAGCCGAGCATAATTCTCGGATATGAATGAATGAGATGCTCCAGTATCGAAAAGAACAGATGCCGGATGGCAGTTAACAAGGAGCGTACCAAGGACGACGTTGGGATCCTCATGAGCCTCTTTGGCTGAAACATAGTTGACATGGCCACGTGCAGTAGTGGCCGGCTTGGCGTAGAAAGTCTTTCCCGCGGGCTTACCATGGCCAACGGACTTTCCAGCTTGATTGGGGTTGTTCTGGGGACACTCTCGACTATAGTGACCCGGTTCTCCACACTTGAAGCATGTTACCACAGTGGGGCGTGGAGCAACATTAGCAGCGGGGCCACCATAGGGCTTGGGCGGTGCAAATTGCTGGTTGGAACGAGGCGCCTCAAAGGATGGCCTCGGGGTGAATCTGGGTGGCAGTGCGGTGCTTGGAATCCACACCCGGCGCTTCTGAGCTCCAGAGCCGGATGAAGACCCAAAATCACGAGAGTGCTTGCGTGAAGCGTCATAATCAGTCTGGCCTGTCTCAGCACTGATAGCTTTATTGACCAGCTTCTGGAAGGATGTGCACTCATGCAGACGGAGATCGCGGCGAAGCTCAGGGCTAAGTCCCTTGCGGAACCTTGCCTGCTTCTTGGCGTCAGTAGAAACCTCTTCAGGAGCATAGCGTGCCAGCTTCCCAAATTCTCGGCTATATGCATCCACAGTCAGCCTTCCTTGGGTGAAGTTGCAGAACTCCTCCCTCTTGCAATCCATGAGACCTTCCGGAATGTGATGCTCACGGAAAGCCTCGCTGAACTCAGCCCAGGTAGTGATTTGGCCGACCGGGCGCATAGCTTCGTAGTTTTCCCACGAATGGCTAGCGGGGCCCTCGAGATGATAAGCAGCATAGGTAACCTTGTCGGCTTCAGCTACGTTGGCAGAACGTAGCTTGTGGGTGATGCTGCGAAGCCAATCATCCGCGTCGAGGGGCTCGACGGAATGGTTAAACTTTGGTGGGTACAGCTTGATAAAGTCGTTGATTGACACCAAGTCATTTCGTGGGTGGCGTGCAGTGTTCTGCTCAATCCGCTCCAACGGGCGGTTGGTCTCACGCTTGTTCCTTTCCGCCTCCAGCATCACTTCGGCCAGGGAAGGCGGGTGAGGCAAATTTTCACTTCTAGCTGCATTGGCTTCCCCCTGCTCCGGGGCAGCAGGGTTTCCGCGGGTGTTGACCATCCTAGAAGGAAACAAGACAACGGTTTAGACAAGGATGGCTCAAACTTAACAGGGAAGTGCAAAATGTAAAGGATAACGCGGAATGCAGAGATGCTCATTCGTATGCCATGGTAATATAAAACTGCCATATATACACCAATGGTCATACTCGTCATACATAGTTTAGTACAAGCCCATGCTACAGTACAACTATGAAGGTAGACGTTACATCTCATCGGAGGCATTCTGAGTCCCTATACATTATTTGTCTACACCTCCGGAATCGATTACACACCAAGTCGTATTCCACAAGTCACACAGGACAGTGGAGATACAACTACTACAATACTAGTGGTACTACTACTAACTCAGATAACTCCGTAGTAGTCCTCATAGAAGTCACCTCCATAGCCTGGAAGTTCAACGTGATCATCCGGAAACAGACGGTCCTGAGGAGCCTGTGGACCATAGGGGCTAGGATAAGGTCTTGGACCAACAAACGGTGGCCTGCGGGGACCAAGGGGTGGGGTGATGCCTCCCACATCACGCCAATCCACCATGTCTGGCAGGGCTGCTCTCACAGGATACAGATCCCTGGTATCCATACATCCAGCTTGCACCGCGGGTGCAAACCGAGTCAATGTGGCCCAATGATCAGCACGGGTATTAAAGAGCTCCAGCCTCAAGGCCCGATTCTCTCGGTCCTTATCTTCGAGCATCTCAGCGGTGGTACGAGTTAATGAGTCCTCCTGAGTGGAGTCAGCATAGATAGCCTGAAGATACCCCTGCGCTCCCGGAAGTGAAGCTGGCATGTAACGGAAGTCAGTGTTCCGAAGCAGGCCAGTCCGGACTCGCAAGATGGTCATCATGGAATAGGCAGCATCCTGCACAGCCATCTCAATGGTAACTCCGAGTCCATAGGAACAGTGAAGGGGCTCGGTAGATCCAGGATAGGAAGGAAATATCCTGACGGTGCATAAATACTGGCTTTGATTAAAGTCGCGGAACTGCTCTTCAACAGTGTATTCGGGATACCAACGGTATCCTGTCTCGATCATGACCCGGACCAACATAGCAGTATGACCGGGCACGTCGAGGCACCTGGTCAGGCGAACCACTTGATTTTGAGACTGGTTGGCCATCTGAAAGCACAGCCACAAGACAAAGACATCAGAATTCCTAGGGAAAATTGGGCAGCATA
The DNA here is from genome assembly GCA_034509565.1 of Triticum monococcum. Taxonomy (NCBI): domain Eukaryota; kingdom Viridiplantae; phylum Streptophyta; class Magnoliopsida; order Poales; family Poaceae; genus Triticum; species Triticum monococcum. The sequence goes on along the minus strand of CM067844.1, from coordinate 576,533,042 downwards.
ACGGCTGTAAATGCTCAGAAAAAGATTTGAGATATCCACAACAGTTCACAATACCGCTCAACAGCATCATATCAAGGTTCTGATTCAAATAGCCACGTACTAAAATAGTAGAAACTGGACTGAAACTCGTAGCAATAATCCTATGAACTACTACGGATTAGTAACACGTGAACCTGATAGAAGAAGAGAGCTTAGTCCTTAACCCACGTTGAATGAGAAGAGAATGACTCAGATCAGAAGCATAGGGTAAAGGAGTAAAAAGAACCTTACGTTCCCTCCCACAATCAATTCCCTTACATATAACTAAATCATTTCTAGACTCGACATCGACCAGTTTGGCTGAACGAACCTACAGGCAGTCCGGCTCTGATGCCAACGCTGTCAGGACCCCGATTCTAAGACACATCGATCTAGCTGGTAACACCTCATATCACTTTGCGGCCTCACGCACGGTATCCCACGGGTGTCGCCTTACCATGGCCCGGGACCGTTTGCGCCTTTTGGCTCGCGTATATGACAATGTCGCTAGCATCCATATGACCGAGAACCCGGGCCGACATGGCTAGTCGTGAACCCAAAGCGGCACAGACCTATGGAGACAGGCATACATGATTCACAACGAACATGTCGGTCATCAACGAGTGATTCCGGGCTGTAGCACTGGGCTAACAGGACTCCGGGAATCCCGGGCTGTAGCAGGCTAGACAGGACTCCGGAGATCACCGCGTGACATTTCCCCGAAGGGACAGACATAGGGACGAAATGAAACACATGCCGGCCAGTCAAGTGTCCTGAACAGTAGTGCTGGGCTAGCAGGACTCCGGTGAACCGGGCTGTAGCGGACTACTATGGCTCGAGGAGCACTAGACTACATTTCCCCATAAGAAAGGCTGCGAAGGACAAACAACTAGGTTGTCGGATCCCACCCATACCAAGCATTTCAATCATACATACAATATGCTCGATATGAGTACATACAACATGGCATCACAACAAAACTCTACAACTCAAGTACTTTATTTAAAGGCTCCAGGGAGCCATACATAACATATCCATACAGGTAGGGGTCACATGACCCGACACTCAAGTCATACAGTCATACAAGCACAAGCGGAAGCAACTAGTCTGAGTACAGACTCTAGAAAGAAAGAAGGCTTCTCGAAGCCTGTCTATCTACATAGGGCCCTCCATGGCCTAGATCACCACCTGGGTGGCTAGTCACTCGTCGACGTCAAGGTCTACGTAAAACCCATCGGAGGGGGCAGTGTTGTCGTCTGAAAACAATAAATAAGCAAACATGAGTACAAAGGTACTCAGCAAGTCTTACATCAGAACCTACTGTACATGCTCATTCTCAAGAAGGTGGTGGGGTTTATGCAGCAAGCCAGCTTTGACTCTTGGCTAAGCTATCCTACGGAATCTTTTAGCAAAATAGTTTTCGCACACGAGTCCACTACTCACCATCACAATACTCCACCGTGGATCCTCCCTCGTATCCTGTGAGGGGGCCATCCTCGGTACTCACACTTATCTTGAGTCTTTTAGTAGTATCCATTAACTTGTCTATGAACTGTATATGCAATCAAGTAGTCCTTTACCGCGGACGCGGCTATTCGAATAGTTTCATACCCTGCAGGGGTGTACTTCGTCACACATGTTTCCACCACTTAGCGTCTGCACACGAAATGTGCTCGGCAGACTTCAAGCGAAAACCGACGTGGGTGTAGACCACGACCTGACTAACCTCACAAGTCTCTAGTCCAGGGTCATCGCCTATTCAGGTTCCATCCGCAAGGAAATCCGGCCGGGGTGTCCTCAACGGCCCCGAACGATGTGAACAGGGTTCCCGAGACACCAAACGGGTGACTCGGTACACCGTGCCACGGTGTATCTACCGCAACATAGCCCACCCCTAGGGTCAGCGCTACGCACGGCCGCCAACACATATCCTACAAACACCAGAAACTAGTTGCAACTCCTGGACTGAGGCGAGAGGGGTCGGTAAGCCGAGCGGGGTCATATTTCAGGGCCCAATGTGTGGTAGTAGCTGAATCTTAATTCACGCATACAGAACTCAGTTCTTAGGGACGGCTTCAATGAAACAACCCACCATGTACTCCTACATGGCCTCTCATCGATACCTTTACCAAAACATGTTCAACACATCCCATATATTACTGCCACAAGCATTTCACTCTAGCCCATCACCCAGATGAACCAGACCTGACACAACTCTAAGCATAGCAGGCATAGCAAGGTAGGAATCACAAAACATGGCTCAATCAACTCCTACACATGCTAGTGGGTTTCATCTAGTTACTGTGGCAATGACAGGTCATGCAGAGGATAAGGGTTCAACTACCGTAGCACACAGCAGTTTGAATCGTGTTGTCTTAATGCAGTAAACAAGAGCAAGAGCGAGAACATGGGTTGTATCGGAATGATCAATGGTTGCTTGCCTGATGGAGTGGTAACGGGATACTGCCCTTCAGTTGGATACTCGTGAATATCCTCGGAGGCAGAACCTACCACGAAGAACACAACCGAGCACAATCAACACATGACGATATGCAACAATATGATGCATGCTATGACATGGCAATATGGATGTGTCTTGAGCTAATACAACTAGCTATGATTTAAATGGAGTTGGTTTGAGTACAAGATTCAAATTCCAACCCCATATATGATTATTTAAATGCCCTTTATTTGTTTTGTCCAAAACAGGGGACAAACATTGTTCAAACATGCATGAAAATGGTACAGATGGATTCCTTGAATTTTTCTGATAATTTTACATATATAATTTATCTCATTTGGAGTTATGGTTGAATTTCTATGATTTTTCAAAGTTTTGGGTATTTTCTGGAATTTCCTGAATTATTTTTAAACTAGAAAATGGTTTACTGCGTCAGCCTTGCGTCAACATGACATCAGCAAGTCAAAGGCGCCAGCCAGGTCAAACCTGACTGGTGGGGCCCCCTAGTCAGTGTCTCTGTGCACTAACCGCGCTTAGTTAGCCTAATTAACAGGCGGGGCCCACTAGTCAGTGACTATACTAATTAACTAATCTATTTAGTTAGCACTAACAGGGTAATTAGCCGGGCGGGGCCCGCATGTTAGTGAGAGAGGGGGGGAGTCAACCCACGTCAGCAGGTCAAACCTCCCCGGTCAGTGGGTCAAAGCCTGCCGGCGTTTAGCCGCCGGCGAGGCCAGACGCGGTGGCGCGCTGCGGAAATCGCCCACGGGGCACCATTTGGGGCGTGGAGAGCATCTACGAGCTCCTGGGAACGAGCCGCAGCTCTTGGTGGTGGTGGTGGAGCTCGGGGTGGCCGGAGACGTCGCCGGCGACGACTTTGGCGGTCGCCAGAGTCGGGCAAAAGTGAACCCGTGGCTGTAAGGCACGGCGAGGTGCGTGGAGTAGTGCGTTGAGTTCCTGGTGATGCGGTGAAGTGTTTGAACAGGGTGGCGTGGCCAAAATTTGGCCGGAGCCACGTCGGCGACGAGCTCCGCGGCGGTGTGTGCGGGTGAGCTTCGTGCAGTTGCTACAGTGCACGAGGAAGCAAACGGAGAGGATAGAGAGGTAGCTGAGCTCACGGCGGTCTCGTAGAGCTATACGGCGCGGTCGGGGACGAGCTGGTGCGGCGGCGACGGCGAAGGGGATCTCCGGCAGTGCTCGGTGAAGACGAGGTCGAAGAGGACGATGCAGAGCGTGTGAGCGCTCGGGGCTCGGGCTGTTCGACGAAGTCGACGACGGCGGAGTTGTTGGACACGGTGGCTCGGTACAGGGGCGATGGTGGACGCGGTTTCACGGTGGCGCGAGCACGGCAGCGTCGGCCATGGTGGAGGGAGAGCGAAGGAGAGGAGCCAGAGGGGCGTGCGGGTGTCTGCGAGGTCGGGGAGAGAGCGGGGGGTTCGTCCCGCGTCGACAGCGCGACGAGGGGACGGCGAGGCGGCGGCAGCTGCGTGGCGTGCATGCGGGTGCTCGGCGTCGAGCACCTGGCTGCCTGCCTGGCGAGGACGAAGCAGCTGGCTGGCATGGGCCAGCACAGTGCTGGGCCGCCAGGTGGGCCGGCTACTGGGCTGTGGCCAGGTTAGTCCAGGTGAGCCTCTGTTCTTCTCTCTAATTTATTCTGTTTTCTATTTTTGCTATTCTGTTTTGATTTAGTTTAAATACTAAATCATTTTATAAAATCCTGAAAATATTTAGGGACACTTTCTGAAATATTTCAGTGGCCCAAAAATAATTCCAACATTATTTGAGCATTTGAATTATTTAATAGTATTTAAATGCCCAATTTCAAATATTTATGAATTAAATCAATGCCCCTTTTGTTGACCTAAAAATATATGCACCATTTTTCCCAAGGGTTCTAACCCAAGGCAAAGAGGGTGAACATATCTGAAGGGCATTTCAGGTTCATTGAATTTATTTTTAGTAAACCCTAGTTGATTTCAGGGGGGGGGGTGCTGGGGGTTCTGCTTTCCCCATTTCCATTTCTGATGAAAGTAAACATGATGCACACTCTAATGCATAACCTAGCTAGGGTGTGACAACTGTCGGCGTTCTGGGAACGGGGGTCCCCAAACTTGCCTGCCTGCGGCCTGCGGCGTGGCTCAAAGGAGGCCCAGCATGGCCCATCTTCATCAACACAAGACTCAAGACCCTCGCGAGGGGCCAAGCCTCGCGGGGCGGACGACACGGCGCATCCTCAGGCGCAGCCTCGTCAGGCTAGCTCGCGAGGAGGCGGAGAAATCAAGGCGGGGTACCTCGCGAGGTGCCCATGACGCAAGCCATGACGACTCAGGGCGCCAGGCGGGCGCCAGAGGGCGCAGCGTCCTTCTTTCCTCTTTGGTGCAAAGGGAGCAAGCGCGGCCGCGGAGTACTGAGGCATCAGGCAAAGGTTCCCATTTCGGTGCAACGAGACCAAGACCAAGCGGACTACGAGACGGAGGTCACCATGGAGCCCAGCACGGCGTCACCGCAGAGCATTTGGCAGGCGAAGACCAACTTTAGTCAGGATAAGTGTACTAGATGTTCCCCTTCGAATTGGCCAATTGTTGGCGCCCTTCCCGCTCAATATTTGGGAAGAGGCCCAGGGCCTTTGCCTATAAATAGGACCAGCCACCCACGTAGCAGGGGGTGGTTCGTTCGGTTTGCAAGTAGAGAGAGAGAGGTGGTGACTGAACTCCTCCTAGCAGTTCATCGCCCCAGCCAAGAACAGACCCTCGCGAGGCTATTCTTCCTTGTATTGTTCATCATCACCAGCCCCAGGAGGCAATCCACCCACCACACACTGGAGTAGGGTATTACACCACAATGGTGGCCCGAACCAGTATAAACCTTGTGTGTCTTGTGCGGTTCTTTTAGTAGTTTAGATCTTTGTGAGACGGGGAGGTAGAAGGCGTGATCTCCGCGCGCACCCCAGTGTTCGAACCTTAAGGGTCCGCCGGAACCCGTGATCCGACAGTGGTGTTATGTAATTCTTGATAATTTCCCTTCGTGTTTCATGATTCACAAGTTATCAAGAATGAGGTATTTTAAATCCATTAATCTCTTCATTGGATTTATCTTGGGTTATATTTCACCTAAAGCCTTCCCTAAGGTTTGTTGTTTTTGTGGTGCTTATAAATGACCCAAGTTCTTCATTTATCCTACCAGTGAAATAAGCTTGTCGTCTTCTTGGTGATATCAATCCAATCTTTTGTTTTCAGTTAGTGGCAGAATTTCACCTCATAATTTTGAGATGTTTTTCCATAAGCCCACAACAAGCTTACTCTTTTCATTGTTGATGATCCGACAACTTCATTCTAGTATTTGTTGTAAGGGTGCTCTCTCAAGATCTTGTTTCCCTCTGTTCATTCCATTCCTTTCTTTCATTTCTTCCGGAGGCATTGTGATGTTTCTCTCTTCACCCGTCGCCTTGTTGTGTCAAGATCATGTTCTTTCATTTGTTTATCCATTTAACCGGAGTGTTGTGCCCTTTGCTCAAGTTCTTTTTGCCCTATAAAATCTTGCATCTCTTTTCAACCGGAGTGCTACCTGAATTTGTTCTTCCTTGTTCCTCTTTCCTAACGGAGTGTTTTTTCAACTTCGTTCATCTTCGTTGTTTTCTTTCTTTCAAGTTGTTCAACCTCTCAAGGTTCTTTGGTTTCATGCGTTTGTCAAAGAAGCAACTCAATTATACCTCTTATCTTCCCCTTCCTTTCCCTCCGGTGCCATCCTAGATCTCGGGACGAGATCCTCTCGTAGTGGTGGAGTGTTGTAACGCCCCGGATACAACTTTCCATATTCGTACTCTGACTCTTGCCTTTTTCGGAGATGCGATATGTTTTTCCCTTCATGGTTGGGTTTTTGTTTTCATGTTGCATTTTGTTCTTGTCATGCATCTCATATCATGTCATCATGTGCATCGTATTTGCATACGTGTTCGTCTCATGCATCCGAGCATTTTCCCCGTTGTCCATTTCGCAATACGACACTCCTATGTCCTCCGGCGCCCCCTTTTGCCTCTTTTCATGAGCGGGTGTTAAACTGTCTCGAAATGGACCGAGATTTGCCAAGCGGCCTTGGTACACCACCGGTAGACCGCATGTCAAGTTTCGTGCCATTTGGAGTCCGTTTGATACTCCAACGGTTAACCGGGGAACCGTATAGGCCTCGTGTGTTGTAGCCCAACACCCCTCCAAAATGGCCCAATAACCCATCTAAACCCCCTCCGTCCTCTCGGCCGTTCAATCACGACCGCGTGGCCGAAAACCGCTCCTCATTTGGACACTCCTACCTCCTCCTAGCTATAAATATGTGTCTCCCTCTGAATTTTTCGCGCAGTACAAACCCTAGCACCACTCCCCTCGCGCCGCCGGATGTTTCTTCCTCCCGCGCCGGACATGTCCAGCCTCCACGTCGCCCAGACCAATCCGGGGACGCCACGTCACCCCACCACCGCTCTCCACTAACCATAGAGCGCCACCTCGCCCGCGCCCGCGCTCTCTCTCTCTCTCTCTCTCTCCTCCCCGCCGCCAGGCCTGCTGCGACCCGGGTCGGGCCCTCCCGGCCCGCGCGCCCGAGCCGGCCGCCCGACGCTGCTCGCCCGCATGCCCCACGTGCGCCGCCCATCCCGCCGCCGCCGACCGCCGTCTCCGCCGCGGCTCCGCCTCCCTGCATCGCCGGACTCCCTCGCCGCCGACCACCGCGCGCCTCGCCGCCCGCGCCCACCGCCTGAGGTCTGCCGGAGCCGCGCCCACCGCCCGAGGTATGCCAGAGCCGCGCCCGCCGTCACCCTCTTCGGACCCGGCGAGCCCGCACCGGATCTAGCTTCCCCCGCCATGCCGGAGACCTCCCTCTTCTTCTCCGTCCACCGCGCAGCCCTTCTCCGGCGAACCTCGAGAGCCGTCCCGATCTAGATCTGAAAGAAAGGTTGACTTCCCGCCCCCTCGAATTTCCCTAAGTCCTTGATTTTCTATATTCTGTTGCAATGTTCATCATGCCTCCCATATTTCCATGTCAAGCCTCTAACCCACCTTTCCTAGCAAACCGTTGTTTGGCTATGTTACCGCTTGCCCAGCCCCTCTTATAGCGTTGCTAGTTGCAGGTGAAGATGGAGTTTGTTCCTTGTTAGAACATGGATATTGTTGGGATATCATTATTATATCTTGTTTACTTTAATGCACCTATATACTTGGTAAAGGGTGGAAGGCTTGGCCTTATGCCTGGTGTTTTGTTCCACTCTTGCCGCCCTAGTTTCCGTCATACCGGTGTTATGTTCCTTGATTTTGTGTTCCTTACGCGGTTGGGTTATAATGGGAACCCCTTGACAGTTTACCTTGAATAAAACTCCTCCAGCAAGGCCCAACCTTGGTTTTACCATTTGCCACCTAAGCCTTTTTCCCCTGGGTTCTGCAGACTCAAGGGTCATCCTTATTTTAAACCCCCGGGCCAGTGCTCCTCTGAGTGTTGGTCCAAACTGGGCGACGTCTGACGCCCCCTGGGCAACCAGGGTCTATGCCAACCCAACGTCTTGCCCATCCGGTGTGCCCTGAGAATGAGATACATGCGACTCCTATCGGGATTTGTCGGCACATCGGGTGGCTTTGCTGGTCTTGTTTTACCATTGTCGAAATGTCTTGTAACCGGGATTCCGAACCTGATCGGTTCTTCCTGGGAGAAGGAATATCCTTCGTTCACCATGAGAGCTTGTGATGGGCTAAGTTGGGACACCCCTGCAGGGTTTTGAACTTTCGAAAGCCGTGCCCGCGGTTATGGGCAGATGGGAATTTGTTAATATCCGGTTGTAGAAAACTTGACACTTAACTTAATTAAAATGAATCAACCGCATGTGTAGCCGTGATGGTCTCTTTTCGTCGGAGTCCGGGAAGAGAACACGGTCCCGTGTTATGTTTGTGCGTAAGTAGTTTCAGGATCACTTCTTGATCACTTCTAGTTCATGACCGCTCCTTTGCTTCTCTTCTCGCTCTTATTTGTGTATGTTAGCCACCATATATGCTAGTGCTTGCTGCAGCTCCACCTCACTACCTTTTCCTACCCATAAGCTTAAATAGTCTTAATCTCGCGGGTGTGAGATTGCTGAGTCCTCGTGACTCACAGATACTTCCAAACAGTTGCAGGTGCCGATGATAACCGTGCAGGTGACGCAACTAAGCTCAAGGAGGAGCTCGATGAAGATCATGTTTGTTGTGTTGTTTCATTTCCAGTCGATCAGTAGAGGAGCCCAGTTAGGGCGATCGGGGATCTAGCATTAGGGGTTGTCTTTCTTTATTTGGTTCCATAGTCGGACCTTGATTTTATTCTGGATGATGTAATGCTATATTTATGTATTGTGTGAAGTGGCGATTGTAAGCCAACTCTTTATCCCTTTCTTATTCAATACATAGGATGTGTAAAGATTACCCCTCTTGCGACATGCCTACTATGCGGTTATGCCTCTAATCGTGCTCCGACACGTGGGAGATATAGTCGCATCGTGGGTGTTACAATAATACTTCAAGCATACTAACTAAGCAATTATGTCTTCTCAGAATAACATGGCCAAAGAAAGTTATCCCTACAAAATCATATAGTCTATCTATGCTCCATCTTCACCACATAAAGTATTCAAATCATGCACAACCCGATGACAAGCCAAGCAATTGTTTCATACTTTTAATGTTCTCAAACTTTTTCAATCTTCACGCAATACATGAGCGTGAGCCATGGACATAGCACTATAGGTGGAATAGAATGGTGTTTGTGGATAAGACAAAAAGGAGAAGATAGTCTCACATCGACTAGGCGTATCAATGGGCTATGGAGATGCCCATCAATAGATATCAATGCGAGTGGGTAGGGATTGCCATGCAACGGATGCACTAGAGCTATAAGTATATGAAAGCTCAAAAAGAAACTAAGTGGGTGTGCATCCAACTTGCTTGCTCACAAAGACCTAGGGCATTTTGAGGAAGCCCATCATTGGAATATACAAGCCAAGTTCTATAATGAAAATTTCCCACTAGTATATGAAAGTGATAACAAAGGAGACTCTCTATCATGAAGATCATGGTGCTACTTTGAAGCACAAGTGTGGTAAAAGGATAGTAGCATTGTCCCTTCTCTCCTTTTCTCTCATATTTTTTTTATTTGGGCCTTTTCTCTCTTTTTATGGCCTATTTTTTTCGTCCGGAGTCTCATCCCGACTTGTGGGGGAATCATAGTCTCTATCATCCTTTCCTCACTTGGGACAATGCTCTAATAATGATGATCATCACACTTCTATTTTCTTACAACTCAAGAATTACAACTCGATACTTAGAACAAAATATGACTCTATGTGAATGCCTCCGGCGGTGTACCGGGATATGCAATGACTCATGAGTGACATGTATGAAAGAATTATGAACGGTGGCTTCGCCACAAATACGATGTCAACTACATGATCATGCAAAGCAATATGACAATGATGAAGTGTGTCATGATAAACGAAACAGTGGAAAGTTGCATGGCAATATATCTCGGAATGGCTATGGAAATGCCATGATAGGTAGGTATGGTGGCTGTTTTGAGGAAGGTATATGGTGGGTGTATGATACCGGCGAAAGGTGCGCGGTATTAGAGAGGCTAGCAATGATGGAAGGGTGAGAGTGCGTATAATCCATGGACTCAACATTAGTCATAAAGAACTCACATACTTATTGCAAAAATATACAAGTTATCAAAGCAAAGTATTAGGCGCATGCTCCTAGGGGGATAGATTGGTAGGAAAAGACCATCGCTCGTCCCCGACCGCCATAGATAAGGAAGACAATCAATAAATAAATCATGCTCCTACTTCATCACATAACGGTTCATCATACGTGCATGCTACGGGAATCACAAACTTTAACACAAGTATTTCTCAAATTCATAACTACTTAACTAGCATGAATCTAATATCACCATCTCCATATCTCAAAACAATTATCAAGCATCAAACTTCTCTTAGTATTCAACACACTCATAAGAGAATTTTATTATTAATCTTGTATGCCTAGCATATAAGGATTATTTAAGCAAATTACCATGCTATTTAAGACTCTCAAAATAATCTAAGTGAATCATGAGAGATCAATAGTTTCTATAAAACAAATCCACCACCGTGCTCTAAAAGATATAAGTGAAGTACTACAGCAAAACTATATAACTCAAAAGATATAAGTGAAGCTCATAGAGTATTTTAATAATTTCCGAATCATGTGTGTCTCTCTCAAAAGGTGTGTACAGAAAGGATGATTTTGGTAAATTAACAAATAAAGACTCAAATCATACAAGACGCTCCAAGCAAAACACATATCATGTGGTGAATAAAAATATAGCTCCAAGTAAAGTTACCGATAGAAGTAGACGAAAGAGGGGATGCCTTACTGGGCATCCCCAAGATTTGTCTTTTAGGTGTCCTTATATTCTCTTGGGGGTGCCATGGGCATCCCCAATCTTAGGCTCTTGCCACTCCTTGTTCAATAATCCATCAAATCTTTACCCAAAACTTGAAAACTTCACAACACAAAACTTAAAGTAGAAAATCTCGTGAGCTCCGTTAGCGAAAGAAAACAAAAGACCACTTCAAGGTACTGTAATGAACTCATTCTTTATTTATATTGGTGTTAAACCTACTTTATTCCAACTTCTCTATGATTTATAAATTATTTTACTAGCCATAGATTCATCAAAATAAGCAAACAACACACGAAAAACAGAATCTGTCAAAAACAGAACAGCCTGTAGTAATCTGTAGCTAGCGCAAGATCTGGAACCCCAAAAATTCTAAAATAAATTTCTGGACGTGAGGAATTTATCTATTAATCATCTTCAAAAAGAATTAACTAAATATCACTTTCCAAATAAAAATAGCAGCAGTTCTCGTGAGCGCTAAAGTTTCTGTTTTTACAGCAAGATTAACAAGACTTTCCCCAAGTCTTCCCAACGGTTCTACTTGGCAAAAACACTAATTAAACACAAAAAACACAACCAAAACAGAGGCTAGATAAATTATTTATTACTAAACAGGAGAAAGAAGCAAGGAATAAAAATAAAATTGGGTTGCCTCCCAACAAGCGCTATCGTTTAACGCCCCTAGCTAGGCATAAAAAGCAAGGATAGATCTAGGTATTGCCATCTTTGGTAGGCAATCCATAAGTGGATCTCATAATAGATAAGGTAATTTAATTTTCTTTCTAGGAAAGTGTTCCATTCCTTTCCTTAACGGAAATTGGAATCTAATATTTCCTTCCTTCATATCAATAATTGCACCAATCGTTCTAAGGAAAGGCATACCAAGAATAATAGGACATGAAGGATTGCAATCTATATCAAGAACGATAAAATCTATGGGCATATAATTACTATTTGCAACAATAAGAATATCATTAATTCTTCCCATAGGTTTCTTAATAGTGGAATCCGCAAGGTGCAGGTTTAAAGAGCAATCATCAAAATCACGGAAACCTAACAAATCACACAAAGTCTTTGGAATCGTGGAAACACTAGCACCAAAATCACACAAAGCATAGCATTCATGATCTTTAATTTTAATTTTGATAGTTGGTTCCCACTCATCATAAAGTTTTCTAGGGATAGAAACTTCCAACTCAAGTTTTTCTTCATAAGATTGCATCAAAGCATCAACGATATGTTTGGTAAAAGCTTTATTTTGGCTATAAGCATGAGGAGAATTTAGCATGGATTGCAACAAGGAAATACAATCTATCAAAGAGCAAATATTATAATTAAATTCCTTGAAATCCCAAATAGTAGGTTCATTAACATCTAGAGTTTTGATCTCTTCAATCCCACTTTTATCAATTTTAGCATCAAGATCTAAAAACTCCAAATTTTTGGAACGCCTTTTAGGTAAAGGTGGATCATATTCAGTCCCATCATTATCAAGATTCATATTGCAAAACAGAGATTTAATAGGGGACACATCAATAACTTTTATATCTTCATCTTTATTATCATGGTAACTAGAAGAACACGGTTTTATAAAAGGAATCTTTCTTAGCACGCATCCTAGCGCTTCTTTCTTTGCACTCATCAATGGAAATTCTCATGGCTTTGAGAGACTCATTGATATCATGCTTAGGTGGAATAGATTTAAGTTTCAAAGAATCAACATCAAGACAAATTCTATCAACGTTTCTAGCCAACTCATCAATCTTAAGCAATTTTTCTTCAATCAAAGCATTGAAATTCTTTTGCGAAGTAATAAATTCTTTAATATTAGATTCAAAATCAGAGGGCGTCTTATTATAATTTCCATAAGAATTGTTGTAGGAATTACCATAATTATTAGAGGAATTACTAGGATAAGGCCTAGGATTAAAGTTTCCTCTATACGCGTTGTTACCAAAATTGTTCCTACCAACAAAATTCACATCCATAGATTCATTATTATTCTCAATCAAAGTAGACAAAGGCATATCATTAGGATCGGAAGAAACACTTTTATTAGCAAATAATTTCATAAGTTTATCCATCTTTCCACTCAAAACATTAATTTCTTCTATCGCATGCACTTTCTTATTAGTAGATCTTTCAGTGTACCATTGAGAATAATTAACCATAATATTATCTAGGAGTTTAGTAGCTTCTCCTAAAGTGATTTCCATAAAAGTGCCTCCTGCGGCCAAATCTAAAAGATTTCTAGAAGCAAAATTAAATCCGGCATAAAAAATTTGTATAATCAATTTAAACCATGTGTTGGGAAATTACTTACCATTAATTTCATCCTCTCCCAAGCTTGTGCAACATGTTCATGATCAAGTTGCTTAAAATTCATAATATCGTTTCTAAGAGAGATGATCTTAGCGGGAGGAAAATACTTAGAGATAAAAGCATCTATGCACTTATTCCAAGAGTCGATACTATTTTTAGGCAAAGACGAAAACCAAGCTTTAGCTCGATCTCTAAGAGAAAAAGGAAATAGCTTCAATTTAACAATATAATTGTCCACATCTTTCTTCTTTTGCATATCACACAAATCAACGAAGCTATTTAGATGGGTAGCAGCATCTTCACTAGGAAGGCCGGAAAACAGATCTTTCATGACAAGATTCAGCAAGGCAGCATTAATTTCACAAGATTCAGCATCGGTAAGAGGATCAATCAGAGTGCTAATAAAATCATTGTTGTTGGTATTGGTAAAGTCACACAATTTAGTGTTATCTTGAGCCATCGTGACAAGCAAGCAATCCAACACACAAGCAAACAAGAAACGGGCAAAAAGAGGCAAATAGAGAAGGGGAGGGAGGATAGAGAGACAGGGCGAATAAAACGGCAAGGGTGATGTGGGGGAGAGGAAAACGAGAGGCAATTGGAAAATAATGTAATGCGGGGGATAAGGGTTTGTGATGGGTACTTGGTATGTTGACTTTTGCGAAGACCTCCCCGGCAACGGCGCCAGAAATCCTTCTTGCTACCTCTTGAGCACTTGCATTGGTTTTCCCTTGAAGAGGAAAGGGTGGTGCAGCAAAGTAGCATAAGTGTTTCCCTCAGTTTTTTAGAACCAAGGTATCAATCCAGTAGGAGGCTACGCGCGAGTCCCTCGCACTTGCACAAAACAAATAAATCATCGCAACCAACATGATAAGGGGTTGTCAATCCCTACACGGTCACTTACGAGAGTGAGATCTGATAGATATGATAAGATAATATTTTTGGTATTTTTATGATAAAGATGCAAACTAAAATAAAAGGCAATGAAAATAACTAAGTATTGGAAGATTAATATGATGGAAGATAGACCCGGGGGCCATAGGTTTCACTAGTGGCTTCTCTCAAGAGCATAAGTATTTTACGATGGGTGAAAAAATTACTGTTGAGCAATTGACAGAACTGAGCATAGTTATGAGAATATCTAGGTATGATCATGTATATAGGCATCACATCCAAGACAAGTAGACCGACTCCTGCCTGCATCTACTACTATTACTCCACACATCGACCGCTATCCAGCATGCATCTAGAGTATTAGGTTCAAGAGAACAGAGTAACGCTTTAAGCAAGATGACATGACGTAGAGGGTGAGGAAGTCCTGGATTAGGGGGTGTCCGGATAGCCGGACTATACCTTCGGCCGGACTCTTGGAGTATGAAGATACAAGATTGAAGACTTCGTCTCGTGTCCGGAAGGGATTTTCCTTGGCGTGGAAGGCAAGCTTGGCGATACGGATATGTAGATCTCCTACCATTGTAACCGACTCTGTGTAACCCTAGCCCTCTTTGGTGTCTATATAAACCGGAGAGTTTTAGTCCGTAGGACGAACAACAATCATACCATAGGCTAGCTTCTAGGTTTTAGCCTCTCTGATCTCATGGTAGATTTACTCTTGTACTACCCATATCATCAATATTAATCAAGCAGGACGTAGGGTTTTACCTCTATCAGGAGGGCCCGAACCTGGGTAAAACTTCGTGTCCCCTGCCTCCTGTTACCATCCAACCTAGACGCACAGTTCGGGACCCCCTACCCGAGATCCACCGGTTTTGACACCGACATTGGTGCTTTCATTGAGAGTTCCTCTGTGTCGTCGCTTTTAGGCCCAATGGCTTCTCCGATCATCAACAGCGATGTGATCCAGGGTGAGACTTTTCTCCCCAGACAGATCTTCATATTCGGCGGCTTTGCACTGCGGGCCAATTCGCTTGGTCATCTGGAGCAGATCGAAAGCTACGCTCCTGGCCATCAGGTCAGATTTGGAAGTTTGAACTACACGGCCGACATCCGCGGAGACCTGATCTTCGACGGATTCGAGCCACAGCTAAGCGCGCCACACTGTCACGATGGGCATGATTTAGCTCTGCCGCCGAATAGTGCCCTGGAGGCTGCACATGTGTCCGCTCCGACCCCTAGCTCGGAGCTGATCACACCAACCGAGGATGGGTGGTTAGACACCGCCTCGGGGGCTGCAATTTCTACGGCGATCGAGCCGAACACCAGCCCTGTTCTCTGCGAAGCCCGTGACTCCAAGGAGCCGGACTCCTCTCCAGACTCCGAGCCCTCCGCACCCCGATCGATCAAACCCGATTGGGCGCCGATCATGGAGTTCACCGCCGCGGACATCGTTCAGCACTCGCCCTTCGGTGATATTCTGAATTCACCTAAAGTCTCTCTCTTTGTCAGGAGAGCCCTGGCCGGACTATGGTCGGCAAGGTTGGGATGCGGATGATGAAGAAATTCAAAGCCCACCCACCACCCACTTCGTAGCCACTGTCGATGATTTAACCGACATGCTCGACTTCGACTCCGAAGACATCGACGGTATGGACGCCGATGCAGGAGACGATCAAAAACCAGCGCCTATAGGGCACTGGAAAGCCACCTCGTCGTATGATATATACATGGTGGACACCCCAAAAGAAGGCAATGGCGATGGAACAGCGAAGGATGACCCCTCCAAGAAGCAGCCTAAGCGCCGGCGTCAGCGGCGCCGCTCTAAATCCCGCCAAAACAAAAACGGTGATTCCAGCAAGGGGGATAATAACACCCCAGACAGTGCCGAAGACAACCACCTCCAGCAAGATTCAGCACAGGAGGATAGAGAAGCCAGCCCTCATGAAAGAGCGGCAGTCAGAGAGGTCGAGGACGATAATTATATGCCTCCCTCCGAAGACGAGGCAAGCCTCGACGACGACGAATTTGTCGTGCCGGAGGATCCCGTCGAACAAGAGTGTTTCAAACGCAGGCTTATGGCCATGGCGAGCAGCCTCAAGAAAAAACAGCAAAAGCTTAGAGCTGATCAAGATTTGCTAGCCGACAGATGGATTGAAGTCCTTGCAGCCGAAGAGTATGAACTCGAACGCCCCTCCAAGAGCTACCCAAAGCGTAGGTTGCTACCCCAATTAGAGCAGGAAGCACTTAAACCTACATCACCAGCGCATGATGCGGCCGACCGGCCACCCCGTGGCCGCGACAGAGAGGCCTCTCGGCCCTCAACTCAAGTCGCACCCCAGCGCCGCTCAAAAACTACCAATGCATGGGAAAATGCGCCAGACCTGTGAGACACATTGGAGGACAAGGCAAGGCAAACAAGATCGATCTACGGATCACGTGGGCGCCCCACGGCACGAGACAGTACTCGTCACGCCGGATATAGTAAATCCGGCCGGGCCGAACACAGTAGACAAAGCTCGTTTGAGCTGCGTCATGATATAGCCCAGTACAAAGGCGCCGCACACCCAGTTGTTGGGGAACGCAGTAATTTCAAAAAATTTCCTACGCACACGCAAGATCATGGTGATGCACAGCAACGAGAGGGGAGAGTGTTGTCTACGTACCAACGCAGACCGACTGCGGAAGCGATCACACAACGTAGAGGAAGTAGTCGTACGTCTTCTTCCCGATCCGACCGATCCAAGCACCGTTACTCCGGCACCTCCGAGTTCTTAGCACACATTCAGCTCGATGACGTTCCTCGGGCTCTGATCCAGCAAAGCATCGAGGAAGAGTTCCGTCAGCACGACGGCGTGGTGACGATCTTGATGTACTACCGACGCAGGGCTTCGCCTAAGCACTGTAACGGTATGATCGAGGTGGAATTTGGTGGCAGGGGCACCGCACACGGCTAAGGAACGATCTCAAGGATCAAGTTGTGTGTCTTGGGGTGCCCCCTGCCCCCGTATATAAAGGCCAGGGGCAGGGGGTTCGGCCGACTAGGAGGGAGGCGCAGGGAGGAGTCCTACTCCCACCGGGAGTAGGACTCCTCCCCTCCAATCCTATTCCAACTAGGATTCTTGGGGGGGGAAGGAGAAAGAGGGGGCCGGCCCACCTCTCCTAGTCTTATTAGGACTTGGGAAAGGGGGGCGCCGGCTAGGCTTGTGGGCTGCCTCTTCTCTCTTTTCCACTAAGGCCCAATAGGCCCATTTACCTCTCGGGGGGTTCCGGTAACCCTCCCGGTAATCCGGAAAAATCCCGATTTCACCCGGAACGCTTCCGGTGCCCAAACATAGGCTTCCAATATATCAATCTTTACGTCTCGACCATTTCGAGACTCCTCGTCATGTCCGTGATCTCATCCGGGACTCCGAACAACCTTCGGTACATCAAAATGCATAAACTCATAATAACTGTCATCGTAACGTTAAGCGTGCGGACCCTGCGGTTCGAGAACAATGTAGACATGACCGAGACACGTCTCCGGTCAATAACCAATAGCGGGACCTGGATGCCCATATTGGCTCCTACATATTCTATGAAGATCTTTATCGGTCAGACCGCATAACAACATACGTTGTTCCCTTTGTCATCGGTATGTTACTTGCCCGAGATTCGATCGTCGGTATCCAATACCTAGTTCAATCTCGTTACCGGCAAGTCTCTTTACTCATTCTGTAATACATCATCTCACAACTAACATATTAGTTGCAGTTCTTGCAAGGCTTATGTGATGTGTATTACCGAGAGGGCCCAGAGATACCTCTCCGACAATCGGAGTGACAAACCCTAATCTCGAAATACGCCAACCCAACATCTACCATTGGAGACACCTGTAGTACTCCTTTATAATCACCCAGTTACGTTGTGACGTTTGGTAGTACCCAAAGTGTTCCTCCGGTAAACGGGAGTTGCATAATCTCATAGTTATAGGAACATGTATAAGTCATGAAGAAAGCAATAGCAACATACTAAACGATCGGGTGCTAAGCTAATGAAATGGGTCATGTCAATCAGATCATTCAACTAATGATGTGACCTCGTTAATCAAATAACAACTCTTTGTTCATGGTTAGGAAACATAACCATCTTTGATTAACGAGCTAGTCTAGTAGAGGCATACTAGTGACACTCTGTTGGTCTATGTATTCACACATGTATTATGTTTCCGGTTAATACAATTCTAGCATGAATAATAAACATTTATCATGATATAAGGAAATAAATAATAACTTTATTATTGCCTCTAGGGCATATTTCCTTCAGTCTCCCACTTGCACTAGAGTCAATAATCTAGATTACATAGTAATGATTCTAACACCCATGGAGCCTTGGTGCTGATCATGTTTTGCTCGTGGAAGAGGCTTAGTCAACGGGTCTGCAACATTCAGATCCGTATGTATCTTGCAAATCTCTATGTCTCCCACCTGGACTAAATCCCGGATGGAGTTGAAGCGTCTCTTGATGTGTTTGGTTCTTTTGTGAAATCTGGATTCCTTTGCCAAGGCAATTGCACCAGTATTGTCACAGAAGATTTTCATTGGACCCGATGCACTAGGTACGACACCTAGATCGGATATGAACTCCTTCATCCAGACTCCTTCGTTCGCTGCTTCCGAAGCAGCTATGTACTCCGCTTCACATGTAGATCCTGCTACGACGCTTTGTTTAGAACTGCACCAACTGACAGCTCCACCGTTTAAAGTAAACACGTATCCGGTTTGCGATTTAGAATCGTCCGGATCAGTGTCAAAGCTTGCATCAACGTAACCTCTTACGTTGAGTTCTTTGTCACCTCCATATACGAGAAACATATCCTTAGTCCTTTTCAGGTATTTCAGGATGTTCTTGACCGCTGTCCAGTGATCCACTCCTGGATTACTTTGGTACCTCCCTGCTAAACTTATAGCAAGGCACACATCAGGTCTGGTACACAGCATTGCATACATGATAGAGCCTATGGCTGAAGCATAGGGAACATCTTTCATTTTCTCTCTATCTTCTGCATTGGTCGGGCATTGAGTCTGGCTCAACTTCACACCTTGTAACACAGGCAAGAACCCTTTCTTTGCTTGATCCATTTTGAACTTCTTCAAAATCTTGTCAAGGTATGTGCTTTGTGAAAGTCCAATTAAGCGTTTTGATCTATCTCTATAGATCTTTATGCCTAATATGTAAGCAGCTTCCCCGAGGTCTTTCATCGAAAAACTTTTATTCAAGTATCCCTTTATGCTATCCAGAAATTCTATATCATTTCCAATCAGTAATATGTCATCCACATATAATATCAGAAATGCTACAGAGCTCCCACTCACTTTCTTGTAAATACAGGCTTCTCCAAAAGTCTGTATAAATCCAAATGCCTTGATCACACTATCAAAGCGTTTATTCCAACTCCGAGATGCTTGCACCAGTCCATAAATGGATCGCTGGAGTTTGCACACTTTGTTAGCTTCCTTTGGATCGACAAAACCTTCAGGTTGCATCATATACAACTCTTCTTCCAGAAATCCATTCAGGAATGCGGTTTTTACATCCATTTGCCAAATTTCATAATCATAAAATGCGGCAATTGCTAACATGATTCTGACAGACTTAAGCATCGCTACGGGTGAGAAAGTCTCATCGTAGTCAACTCCTTGAACTTGTCGAAAACCTTTTGCGACAAGTCGAGCTTTGTAGACAGTAACATTACCATCAGCGTCAGTCTTTTTCTTAAAGATCCATTTATTCTTAATTGCTTGCCGATCATCGGGCAAGTCAACCAAAGTCCATACTTTGTTCTCATACATGGATCCCATCTCAGATTTCATGGCTTCAAGCCACTTTGCGGAATCTGGGCTCACCATCGCTTCTTCATAGTTCGTAGGTTCATCATGATCTAGTAGCATGACTTCCAGAACAGGATTATCGTACCACTCTGGTGCGCATCTTACTCTGGTTGATCTACGAGGTATAGTAGTATCTTGATCTAAAGTTTCATGATCATCATCATTAACTTCCTCTCTTATTGGTGTAGTTCTCACAGAAACAGTTTTCTGTGATGTACTATTTCCCAATAACGGAGTAGGTACAGTTACCTCGTCAAGTTCTACTTTCCTCCCACTCACTTCTTTCGAGAGAAACTCCTTCTCAAGAAAGTTTCCGAATTTAGCAACAAAAGTCTTGCCTTCGGATCTGTGATAGAAGGTGTATCCAATAGTTTCCTTTGGATATCCTATGAAGACACACTTCTCCGATTTGGGTTCGAGCTTATCAGGTTGAAGCTTTTTCACATAAGCATCGCAGCCCCAAACTTTAAGAAACGACAACTTTGGTTTCTTGCCAAACCATAGTTCATAAGGCGTCGTCTCAACGGATTTAGATGGTGCCCTATTTAACGTGAATGCGGCCGTCTCTAAAGCATAACCCCAAAATGATAGCGGTAAATCAGTAAGAGACATCATAGATCGCACCATATCTAGTAAAGTACGATTTCGACGTTCGGACACACCATTACGTTGTGGTGTTCCGGGTGGCGTGAGTTGCGAAACTATTCCACAATTTTTCAAATGTACACCAAACTCGTAACTCAAATATTCTCCTCCACGATCAGATCGTAGAAACTTTACTTTCTTGTTATGATGATTTTCAACTTCACTCTGAAATTCCTTGAACTTTTCAAATGTTTCAGACTTATGTTTCATTAAGTAGATATACCCATATCTGCTTAAATCATCTGTGAAGGTGAGAAAATAACGATATCCGCCACGAGCCTCAATATTCATCGGGCCACATACATCGGTATGTATGATTTCCAATAAATCTGTTCCTCTCTCCATAGTACCGGAGAACGGTGTTTTAGTCATCTTGCCCATGAGGCACGGTTCGCAAGTACAAGTGATTCATAATCAAGTGGTTCCAAAAGCCCATCAGCATGGAGTTTCTTCATGCGCTTTACACCGATATGACCTAAACGGCAGTGCCACAAATAAGTTGCACTATCATTATCAACTCTGCATCTTTTGGCTTCAACATTATGAATATGTGTGTTACTACTATCGAGATTCAATAAGAATAGACCACTTTTCAAGGGTGCATGACCATAAAAGATATTACTCATATAAATAGAGCAACCATTATTCTCTGATTTAAATGAATAACCGTCTCGCATCAAACAAGATCCAGATATAATGTTCATGCTCAACGCTGGCACCAAATAACAATTATTTAGGTCTAATATTAATCCCGAAGGTAGATGTAGAGGTAGCGTGCCGACCGCGATCACATCGACTTTGGAACCGTTTCCCACGCGCATCGTCACCTCGTCCTTTGCTAGTGTCCGCTTATTCTGTAGTCCCTGTTTCGAGTTGCAAATATTAGCAACAGAACCAGTATCAAATACCCAGGTGCTACTGCGAGCATTAGTAAGGTACACATCAATAACATGTATATCACATATACCTTTGTTCACCTTGCCATCCTTCTTATCCGCCAAATACTTGGGGCAGTTCCGCTTCCAGTGACCAGTCTGCTTGCAGTAGAAGCACTCAGTTTCAGGCTTAGGTCCAGACTTGGGTTTCTTCTCTTGAGCAGCAACTTGCTTGCCGTTCTTCTTGAAGTTCCCCTTCTTCTTCCCTTTGCCCTTTTTCTTGAAACTAGTGGTTTTGTTAACCATCAACACTTGACGCTCCTTCTTGATTTCTACCTCCGCAGCTTTCAGCATAGCGAAGAGCTCGGGAATAGTCTTGTTCATCCCTTGCATATTATAGTTCATCACAAAGCTCTTCTAGCTTGGTGGCAGTGATTGGAGAATTCTGTCAATGACGCAATCATCCGGAAGTGTAACTCCCAATTGAATCAAGTGATTATTATACCCAGACATTTTGAGTATATGCTCACTGACAGAACTGTTCTCCTCCATCTTGCAGCTATAGAACTTATTGGAGACTTCATATCTCTCAATCCAGGCATTTGCTTGAAATATTAACTTCAACTCCTGGAACATCTCATATGCTCCATGACGTTCAAAACGTCGTTGAAGTCCCGGTTCTAAGCCGTAAAGCATGGCACACTGAACTATTGAGTAGTCATCAGCTTTGCTCTGCCAGACGTTCATAACTTCTGGTGTTGCTCTTGCAGCAGGCCTGGCACTTAGCGGTGCTTCCAGGACGTAATTCTTCTGTGCAGCAATGAGGATAATCCTCAGGTTACGGACCCAGTCCGTGTAATTGCTACCATCATCTTTCAACTTTGCTTTCTCAAGGAACGCATTAAAATTCAACGGAACAACAGCACGAGCCATCTATCTACAATCAACATAAACAAGCAAGATACTATCAGGTACTAAGTTCATGATAATTTTAAGTTCAGTTAGTTTACTTAAGAACTCCCACTTAGATAGACATCCCTCTAATCTTCTAAGTGATCACGTGATCCAAATCAACTAAACCATAACCGATCATCACGTGAAATGGAGTAGTTTTCAATGGTGAACATCAATATGTTGATCATATCTACTATATGATTCATGCTCGACCTTTCGGTCTCCGTGTTCCGAGGCCATATCTGTATATGCTTGGCTCGTCAAGTATAACCTGAGTATTCCGCGTGTACAACTGTTTTGCACCCGTTGTATTTGAACGTAGAGCCTATCACACCCGATCATCACGTGGTGTCTCAGCACGAAGAACTTTTGCAACGGTGCATACTCAGGGAGAACACTTCTTGATAATTTAGTGAGAGATCATCTTATAATGCTACCGTCAATCAAAGCAAGATAAGATGCATAAAAGGATAAACATCACATGCAATCAATATAAGTGATATGATATGGCCATCATCATCTTGTGCTTTGTGATCTCCATCTCCGAAGCACCGTCATGATCACCATCATCACCGGCGCGACACCTTGATCTCCATCGTAGCGTCGTTGTCGTCTCGCCAATCTTATGCTTCCACGACTATCACTACCGCTTAGCAATAAAGTAAAGCATTACATCGCGATTGCATTGCATACAATAAAGCGACAACCATATGGCTCCTGCCAGTTGCCGATAACTCGGTTACAAAACATGATCATCTCATACAATAAAATCAGCATCATGCCTTGACCATATCACATCACAACATGCCCTGCAAAAACAAGTTAGACGTCCTCTACTTTGTTGTGGCAAGTTTTACGTGGCTGCTACGGGCTTAAGTAAGAACTCATCTCACCTACGCATCAAAACCACAACGATAGTTCGTCAAATAGACTCCGTTTTAACCTTCTCAAGGACCGGGCGTAGTCACACTTGGTTCAACTAAAGTTGGAGAGACAGTCTTCCGCAAGCCATCTATGTGCAAAGCACGTCGAGGGAACCGGTCTCGCGTAAGAGTACGCGTAAGGTTGGTCCGGATCGTCTCAACCAACAATACCGCCGAACCAAAGTATGACATGCTGGTAGGCAGTATGACTTGTATCGCCCACAACTCACTTGTGTTCTACTCGTGCATATAACATCAAACCATAAAACCTAGGCTCGGATGCCACTGTTGGGGAACGCAGTAATTTCAAAAAATTTCCTACGCACACGCAAGATCATGGTGATGCACAGCAACGAGAGGGGAGAGTGGTGTCTACGTACCAACGCAGACCGACTGCGGAAGCGATCACACAACGTAGAGGAAGTAGTCGTACGTCTTCTTCCCGATCCGACCGATCCAAGCACCGTTACTCCGGCACCTCCGAGTTCTTAGCACACGTTCAGCTCGATGACGTTCCTCGGGCTCCGATCCAGCAAAGCGTCGAGGAAGAGTTCCGTCAGCACGACGGCGTGGTGACGATTTTGATGTACTACCGACGCAGGGCTTCGCCTAAGCACTGTAACGGTATGATCGAGGTGGAATTTGGTGGCAGGGGGCACCGCACACGGCTAAGGAACGATCTCAAGGATCAAGTTGTGTGTCTTGGGGTGCCCCCTGCCCCCGTATATAAAGGCCAGGGGCAGGGGGTTCGGCCGGCTAGGAGGGAGGCGCAGGGAGGAGTCCTACTCCCACCGGGAGTAGGACTCCTCCCCTCCAATCCTATTCCAACTAGGATTCTTGGGGGGGAAGGAGAAAGAGGGGGCCGGCCCACCTCTCCTAGTCCTATTAGGACTTGGGAAAGGGGGGGCGCCGGCTAGGCTTGTGGGCTGCCTCTTCTCTCTTTTCCACTAAGGCCCAATAGGCCCATTTACCTCCCGGGGGGTTCCGGTAAACCGGAAAAATCCCGATTTCACCCGGAACGCTTCCGGTGCCCAAACATAGGCTTCCAATATATCAATCTTTACGTCTCGACCATTTCGAGACTCCTCGTCATGTCCGTGATCTCATCCGGGACTCCGAACAACCTTCGGTACATCAAAATGCATAAACTCATAATAACTGTCATCGTAACGTTAAGCGTGCGGACCCTGCGGTTCGAGAACAATGTAGACATGACCGAGACATGTCTCCGGTCAATAACCAATAGCAGGACCTGGATGCCCATATTGGCTCCTACATATTCTACGAAGATCTTTATCGGTCAGACCGCATAACAACATACGTTGTTCCCTTTGTCATCGGTATGTTACTTGCCCGAGATTCGATCGTCGGTATCCAATACCTAGTTCAATCTCGTTACCGGTAAGTCTCTTTACTTGTTCTGTAATACATCATCTCACAACTAACATATTAGTTGTAGTGCTTGCAAGGCTTATGTGATGTGTATTACCGAGAGGGCCCAGAGATACCTCTCCGACAATCGGAGTGACAAACCCTAATCTCGAAATACGCCAACCCAACATCTACCATTGGAGACACCTGTAGTACTCCTTTATAATCACCCAGTTACGTTGTGACGTTTGGTAGTACCCAAAGTGTTCCTCCGGTAAACGGGAGTTGCATAATCTCATAGTTATAGGAACATGTATAAGTCATGAAGAAAGCAATAGCAACATACTAAACGATCGGGTGCTAAGCTAATGAAATGGGTCATGTCAATCAGATCATTCAACTAATGATGTGACCTCGTTAATCAAATAACAACTCTTTGTTCATGGTTAGGAAACATAACCATCTTTGATTAACGAGCTAGTCTAGTAGAGGCATACTAGTGACACTCTGTTGGTCTATGTATTCACACATGTATTATGTTTCCGGTTAATATTCTAGCATGAATAATAAACATTTATCATGATATAAGGAAATAAATAATAACTTTATTATTGCCTCTAGGGCATATTTCTTAACCAGTATGCTTCACAGATGAAGTAATGGATCATCAAATCCCTAAGGGTTTCAAAGTCGTGAACATCGAATCATATGATGGCACAACAGATCCTGCGGTATGGATCGAGGACTATCTCCTTCATACTCACATGGCCCGCGGTGATGACTTACACGCCATCAAATACCTCCCACTCAAGCTTAAAGGACCAGCTTGGCATTGGCTTAACAGCTTGCCAGCAGAATCAATTGGTTGTTGGGAGGACCTGGAAGCCGCATTCCTCGACAATTTCCAGGGCACTTATGTGCGACCACCAGACGACGATGACCTAAGCCACATAATTCAGCAGCCAGAGGAATCGGCCAGACAATTCTGGACACCGTTCCTAACCAAGAAAAATCGAATCGTCGGCTGTCCGGACGCAGAGGCCCTAGCAGCCTTCAAGCATAACATCCGCGACGAGTGGCTTGCACAGCACCTAGGACAGGAAAAGCCGAAATCTATGGCATCCCTCACGACACTTATGACCCGCTTTTGCGCAGGAGAAGATAGCTGGCTAGCTCGTAGCAATAACATGACCAAGAGCCCTGGTAATTCGGATACCAAGGATAGCAGTGGCAGGTCGCGTCACAACAAGCAAAAGCGCCGCATTAACGGTGACAATGCTGAGGATACAGCAGTTAATGCCAGATTCAAAGGCTCTAAACCCGGTCAGCGGAAAAATCCATTCAAAAGAAATACTCCGGGCCCGTACAGTTTGGACCGAATACTCGACCGCTCATGCCAGATACATGGCGCCCCTGAAAAACCATCCAATCACACCAACAGGGATTGTTGGCTGTTCAAGCAGGGAGGCAAGTTAAATGCCAAAAGTAGAGACAAGGGGCTGCACAGCGATGATGAGGAGGAGCCCCGGCCGCCGAACAACAGTGGACAGAAAGGTTTTCCCCCACAAGTGCGGACGGTGAACATGATATACGCAACCCACATCCCCAAGAGGGAGCGGAAGCGTGTGCTAAGGGACGTATACGCGATGGAGCCAGTCGGCCCAAAGTTCAACCCATGGTCTTCCTGCCCGATCACTTTTGATTGAAGGGACCACCCCACTAGTATCCGTCATGGCGGATTCGCCGCATTGGTTCTAGACCCAATTATTGACGGATTTCACCTCACTAGAGTCCTTATGGACGGCGGCAGTAGCCTGAACCTGCTTTATCAGGATACAGTGCGGAAAATGGGCATCGATCCCTCGAGGATTAAACCCACCAGAACTACCTTTAAAAGCGTCATACCAGGTGTAGAAGCCAACTGTACAGGCTCAGTTACACTTGAAGTGGTCTTCGGATCTCCGAATAATTTCCAAAGCGAGGAGTTAATCTTCGACATAGTCCCGTTCCGCAGTGGCTATCACGCACTGCTCGGGCGAACCGCATTTGCCAAGTTCAATGCGGTGCCGCACTACGCATACCTCAAGCTCAAGATGCCAGGCCCTCGAGGCGTCATCACGGTCATTGGAAACACCGAACGCTCTCTCCGAACGGAGGAGCATACGGCGGCTATCGCAGCGGAAGTACAAAGCAGCCTCTCAAGGCAATTCTCTAGTCCGGCCATTAAACATCCGGACACCGTCAAGCGCGCCCGGAGTAACCTACAACAAGACCGCTTGGCACGTTCCGAGCAAGCGTAGCAATGCGGCCCCAACCCCAGCCCTCGCGAACTTGCGAAACCAGTGTTGCACGTACATAACTATGCTCTAGAAATACCATGGGCACAGGGGGAGGGGCACCATCATGGCACGACCGAAACGCGGCTTAACCGCACTAGGGGCTGCCAATTACTTAATTTTCTCTTATTTTTAGGACTCCATCCTTCGGAAGGCTTGTCCGGCAGTACAATTGCCGCACAAATGATACAACCAAGGAAGCAGAAAGCTATGCCGCACTACGGAACTCTAAGGTGGTCTCTATAACAAGCAGTATACCTGTTTCGCATAGCATCCGCAGCTCGCCCCTCGAAAGGACATATTTGATAGTCCCATCCTTTGCTTACCGCACTATTTGTATCATTCTGCTTTGATCGCAGCTTTTTTAAATAAACAATGCATAGCTTCCGTCTATTATTGCATTACCTTTTTTACGAATATATGTTTATTAATGACATGTTGCACCCATACACTTTGGTACGGCCAATACGCCAGGGGCTTAAGAACCCCACAACATGGTGTGAGAAGTCCGAACACTTTCACAAGTGCGGCACCCCGAACTTATAGCATTATATGCATCGGCTCCGAATCATGTCTTGGGTCAATAGTTGGGTTTGCCCGGCTCCTATGTTTTGGTACCTTACGTTCCGTCATATCGGCTAAGGTAGCACTAGGAGAAATACTGCGATTGTGCCCCAGTTGAGCTGGGCTAAGCACCTCAATAGATAAAGCTAAAACTGACCGTCATGATGAGGCGAGAGCTAGTCGCCGTTCGAGAGGTTTTTGAGTCCCTAAAGACTTATGCCGCTTAGAGCGAGGAGTCGGCTTTGTCCGGCCTAGGCGTGGATAGCGCCCCGAACTCGGTCTTCCGAACACTAGGGGCTTCGCTGAAATTTAAAATTATAGAATTCTATGGCTAAGTGAGAGTGTTCAAGCATTATAGTCCGATTGCCTTGTTCGTTGTGTTGAGCGCCTCCCTCGAAGGACCCAAGAATGGGAAAAAGAGCGCTCATGTTTATCCCAAACACCCCAGCACTCATGGCATGGGGGTAGAAGCCGACGACTCGCCATCTCTCAAATTTGATAAACGGCCGCACAAAAGGTAATATTTTAAATTCAAAACGCATTGCTTAGCGCACATGAACAAGTTTTCAGCGCACAGGACAAAACAAGCGAGTTCACTGAAAAAGTACATTCATGGAACATTCATCCGCCACAAGGCGGGCACCCTTCAGAACGCCCTCATAATACATCTCGGGCTTGCGATGCTCCTTGCCCGGCGGTGGCCCGTCCTTCACAAGCTTCTCAGCATCCAGCTTGCCCTAGTGCACCTTCGCACGGGCAAGCGCCCAACGGGCACCCTCGATGCATACAGAGCGCTTGATGAGTTCGAGCCTTGGACATGACTCCACCAGCCGCCTCACCAGCCCGAAGTAGCTCCCAGGCATGGCCTCTCCAGGCCACAGCCGGACTATGAGGCCCTTCATGGCCTGTTCGGCCACCTTATGGAGCTCGACCTACTATTTCAGCTGGTCGCTTAAGGGCACCGGGTGTTCGGCCTCAGCATACTGAGACCAGAACACCTTCTCCGTCGAGCTTCCCTCCTTGGCGTGGTAGAAGGCGGCGGCATCCGACACGCTACGGGGCAAGTCTGCGAATGCTCCTGGAGAGCTCCAGATTTGGGTAAGTGACAAGTAATTCACTTTTATGTGCTTGCTTTTCATAAAGAATGCCTTACCCGCCGCTATCTTTTTTTACTGCCTCAACCTCCTAGAGGGCCTTCTGGGCTTCGGCCTTGGCATTTTCAATGGCCGCCACGAGCTCAGACTCTGGCGTCTTCGATTCAAGCTCCAAACTCTCATGTTTTTTCATGAGAGCCTGGAGCTCTTGCCGCACCTTGCCAACCTGCGTCTCATGCTTCTCCCGCTCGGTGCGCTCCATGGCCGCCCTCTTTTCGGCCTCGGACAACGCTTGCTTAAGGGTCGCCACCTCAGTTGTGGCCCCTACAATAGCCGCGTTAATCTTGTCACTTTTTGCAATTGCACCTTTCACATTTTTCAATAAGGTATTTCTTACCTTCCTTCTGCTCGAGCTGCTGCTTGGCTAGGACGAGCTCTTGCTCGGACAGCTCGAGGTTTTTCTTCAGCGTATCCACCTCTGCAGTCAGTGCGGCGGAGGCCAGCAGTGAAGCCTGCATATGCATATTGACTTGATTATGTTAGACTCCTGCGATTATTAGATCCTCTATTCGGCTTTTCTTTCCGAACGCCGAACACAACATCAGGGGCTACTGTCTATGCGGTAATATTTTTACATATTCTTTACTTACCTCAAAGCCTGTTAGAAGGCTGGCATAGGCTTCAGTCAGTCCGCTCTTGGCAGACTGAACCTTCTGAATCACCGCAATCATAATAGTGTGGTGCCCCTCGTCGATGGAGGCGCCATCAAGCGTCTCCAGCAAATTGTCCGGTGCCTCTTGGACGGAGGTCACCGGCTTAGTAGGCTTGCTCCTCTTGGAAGGAGGCTGCCTACCGGAGTCCGGAACCGTTGAAGGTTCCGGCATGGTGTCCGGCTCAAGGCTGGACTTGGAGCCCTTGGGGGTTCTTTCCCCTTTACGCCTGGAGTCCGGGAGGTTGCCTTGCGGCGACTCCAGGACACACTCCTCCTGGCTTTGAACCTGTTGGGACGCCACCTTGGCGCCGTCTGTAGGGTGGGGGAGGAAGCCGTCGGAAGCGAATTCACATCCGACGAATCCAGGGAGTCGCTCGACGACTCGTCGAGCCCGGCCTTGGGCGGACTGCACAATCATGTTCTACATAAGGAAAAGTCGTGTAATGGGGGAATACTATGAATCACTCGGGTATCCGGATACTTACGATCTTCCCAGGGGCTTGGCCCTGTGCGGCCACTCCTCTTCACCGTCGTCGGCGTTGGTGGAGTAGTCCGGAGGAGGGGTCTTCCCCCTCTTGGACCCTTTGACCTCCCCGGTTGGGGCGGCCTTCCTTTTCTTCCCTCCCCCCGCTGGAGGGGGAGAGGTCTCTTCTTCCTCCTCCTCGTCTTCATGGGAGGAGTGCGCCTTGGAGCCGTCCGATGGTGAATCCGACACCTGCTGGCACCGGGCGCTCTTTCGAGTCCCCGTGGCCTTCTTCTTGGCCTTCTTCTCCGACACCACGTAAGGTGCCGGAGCTAGCAGCTTCGCCAAGCGAGCGTTCGCTGGGCCTTCGGGCAAAGGAGCCGGACAGTTGATCTGTCCGGACGTCTCCTACCAATCCTGTCAAAGGTAAGGGAACTTAGATCCCGCATGGAGTCACACTATGAAAAACTAATACCCTGTAAAAGGTGAAAATAGCTTACCGCACAAGCGTGACGCTGCACGCTGAATCCGCGATCCTCGGTAGCGGATGCGGGGGCCTCGGCGCCCTTGAAAAGACCTTCCAGGCATCTTCGTACGTCGTGTCGAAGAGCCTGCTCAGAGTTCGGTGCCGCGCCGGGTCGAATTCCCACAGGTTGAAAGCCTGTTGTTGACACGGGAGGATCCGACGGATGAGCATAACCTGGACTATGTTGACAAGTTTGAGATTCCTGTCCACCAGGGTTTGGACGCATGTTTGGAGTCCGGTCAGCTCTCCTTTTTTACCCCACGACATGCCCGTCTCTTTCCGGGAGGCGAGCCGCGTAGGGCGTCCGGATCGGAACTCGGGGGCTGTGACCCATTCAGGGTCGCGCGGCTCGGTGATGTAAAACCACCCCGACTGCCACCCCTTTAGGGACTCCACGAAGGAGCCCTCGAACCATAGGATGTTGGGCATCTTGCCCACCATGGCGCCTCCGCACTCCGCTTGGGTGCCGCGCACCACCTTCGGCTTGACATTGAAAGTCTTGAGCCATAGGCCGAAATGGGGGCGGATGCGGAAGAAAAGCCTTGCACACGACGATAAACGCCGAGATCTTGAGAACAAAATTCGGGGCCACATCGTGGAAATCCAGGCCATAGTAGAACATGAGCCCCCGGACAAATGGGTGGAGAGGGAAGCCCAGTCCGCGGAGGAAATGGTGGAGGAACACCACCCTCTCATGGGCCTAGGGGTGGGGATGAGCTGCCCCTCTTCGGGAAGCCGGTGCGCAATGTCTTTAGACAAGTATCCGGCCTTCCTCAGTCTTTTGATGTGTCCCTCCGTGACGGAGGAGACCATCCACTTGCCTCCCGCTCCGGACATGGCTGGAGAAGGTTGAGGTGGGGTGTGCGGACTTGGGCGCTGGAGCTCGAGTGTGCGGAAATGGATAGGTAAAGGAGGAAGAAGGCGTGGATGAAAAGGTGGATCCTTATCCCCTTATATGGGCAGACGCAACTATGCACCCCCACCAGCCTGGTAAAACTCGCTTATCTCCCAAGCACCATAGTCAATGGCATGGTTGGGTTACCCACACCCGTATTGATGAGAATCCCGGAATAAGGGGACATGATCTCTGCTTTAACAAGACGTGCCAAGGAAACCGCCTCGCCAAACGTGCTGAGGTGGGACAGTAAAACGATTCGAATAAAGACTTGGCCGTGGTGTGATGTCACGCTATGGAATACGTCAGCAGATTAGATTTGTGTAAATGATTATTCTCTCTATGGCAATATGTGGAAACTTATTTTGTAGAGCCGGACACTGCCTTTGTGTTCAAAATCTTCTATGAAGTACTTGGAGGAGGAACTCGCCTTGTAATGCCGAAGACAATCTGTGCGCCGGACTTGTCGTCATTGAAGCCTGGTTCAGGGGCTACTGAGGGAGTCCTGGATTAGGGGGTGTCCGGATAGCCGGACTATACCTTCGGCCGGACTCCTGGACTATGAAGATACAAGATTGAAGACTTTGTCCCGTGTCCGGAAGGGACTTTCCTTGGCGTGGAAGGCAAGCTTGGCAATACGGATATGTAGATCTCCTACCATTGTAACCGACTCTGTGTAACCCTAGCCCTCTCCGGTGTCTATATAAACCGGAGAGTTTTAGTCCGTAGGACGAACAACAATCATACCATAGGCTAGCTTCTAGGGTTTAGCCTCTCTAATCTTGTGGTAGATTTACTCTTCTACTACCCATATCATCAATATTAATCAAGTAGGACGTAGGGTTTTACCTCCATCAAGAGGGCCCGAACCTGGGTAAAACTTCATGTCCCCTGCCTCCTGTTACCATCCGACCTAGACGCACAGTTCGGGACCCCCTACCCGAGATCCGCCGGTTTTGACACTGACAGAGGGATAAATTCATGCAATATGATAAAAAAACATCTTGTTATCCTTGATGGCAACAATACAATACGTGCCTTGCCGCCCCTACTGTACTGGGAAAGGACACCGCAAGATTGAACCCAAAGCTAAGCACTTCTCTCATTGCAAGAAAGATCAACCTAGTAGGCCAAACCAAACTGATAATTCGAAGAGACTTGCAAAGATAACCAATCATACATAAAAGAATTCAGAGAAGATTCAAATATTTTTCATAGATAAACTTGATCATAAACCTACAATTCATCGGTCCCAACAAACACACCGCAAAAGAAGATTACATCGAATAGATCTCCACAAGAGAGGGGGAAACTTTGTATTGAGATCCAAAAAGAGAGAAGAAGCCATCTAGCTAATAACTATGGACCCATAGGTCTGAGGTAAACTACTCACACTTCATCGGAGAGGCTATGGTGTTGATGTAAAAGCCCTCCGTGATCGATGCCCCCTCCGACGGAGCTTCGGAACAGGCCCCAAGATAGGATCTCGTGGATACAGAAAGTTACGGCGGTGGAATTAGGGTTTTGGCTCCGTCTTTGGTCGTTTGGGGGTACGTAGGTATATATATATAGGAGGAAGAAGTGCGTCGATGGAGCAACAGGGGGCCCACGAGGGTGGAGGGCGCGCTTAGGGGGGTAGGCGCGCCCCCCTACCTCGTGGCTTCCTTGTTGGTTGCTTGATGTAGGGTCCAAGTCTCCTGGATCATGTTCGGTGAGAAAATCATGTTCCTGAAGGTTTCATTCCGTTTGGACTCCGTTTGATATTCCTTTTCTTCAGAACCCTAAAATAGGCAAAAAAACAGCAATTCTGGGTTGGGCCTCCGGTTAGTAGGTTAGTCCCAAAAATAATATAGAAGTGTATAATAAAGCCCAATAATGTCGAAAACACTAGATAATATAGCATGGAGCAATCAAAAATTATAGATACGTTGGAGACATATCAGCCCTTCATGGCTCGGAATCACCACCTGGGTGGCAAGTCACTCATCAACGTCGAGATCTACATAAAACCCGCCGGAGGGGGCGGTGTTGTCGTCTGAAAACAGTAATTAAAGCAACATGAGTACAAAGGTACTCAGCAAGTCTTACAACAGATCCTACTATACATGCACATTCTCAAGAAGGTAGTGGAGTTATTGTAGCAAGCCAGCTTTGACTCTTGGCTAAGCTATCCTACGAGACACCACTTGTAAAATAGTTTTCACACACGAGTCCACTAATCACCATCACAATACTCTGCCGTGGATCCTCCCTCGTCATCCTACGAGAGGGCCATCCGAGGTACTCACACTTATCTTGAGTCTTTTAGTAGTAACCATTAACTTGTCTAGGAACTGCATAAGCGACCAAGTAGTCCTTTACCGCGAACGCGGCTATTTGAATAGTTTTATACCCTGCAGGGGTGTACTTCGTCACACATGTTTCCACCACTTAGCGTCTGCACACGACATGTGCTTGGCAGACTTCAAGCGAAAGCCGGTGTGGGTGTAGACCACGACCTGACTAACCACACAAGTCTCTAGTCCAGGTTTATCGCCTATTTGGGTTCCATCCGCAAGGAAATCCGGCCGGGGTGTCCTCAACGGCCCCAAACAATGTGTGCAGGGTTCCCGAGACACCAAACGGGCGACTCGATACACTGGGCCACGAACCTGCCGCATCACAGCCCACCCCTAAGGTCAGCGCTGCGCACCGCCTCCAGCAACTACAAACACCAGAAACTACTTGCAACTCCTGTATAGAGGACGAGAGGGGTCAGTAAGTCGAGCGGGGTCATATTTCAGGGCCCAATGTGTGGTAGTAGCTGAATCTTAAATCACGCATACAGATCTCAGTTCTTAAGGACGGCCTCAATGAAACAACCCACCATGTACTCCTACATGGCCTCTCATCGATACCTTTACCAAATCATGTTCAACACTTCACTCTCATTACCGACACAACCATTCACTCTAATTCATCACCCCGATGAGCCAGACCTGACACAACACTAAGCATAACAAGCATAGCATGGTAGGAAACACAAACATGGCTCAATCAACTCCTACACATGCTAGTGGGTTTCATCTAGTTAATGTGGCAATGACAGGTCATGTAGAGGAAGTGGGTTCAACTACCACAACACACAGGAGTTTGAAACGTGTTGTCTTAATGCAGTAAACGAGAGCAGAAGCGAGAAGATGGGTTTGTATCGAAATGATCAATGGGGTTGCTTGCCTGATAGAGTGGTAGTGGAATGCTGCCCTTCAGTTGGGTACTCGTGAATATCCTCGAAGGCAGAACCTACCACGAAGAACACATCGAAACACAATCACGACATGACAATATGCAACAATATGATGCATGCAATGACATGGCAAAATGAGTGTGTTTTGGCTAATGCAACTTAGGACAAATTGGTTTGAGTTCATTTGAATCAAGGATTCAAATGCTAACCCAAAATAAGAGGTGATATTAGTGCATTAACTTGTTTCATCAAAACAGCAAGGTTAAAGTGTTCTGACATGCATGAAACCAGTACAGATGGAAAGATTGAATTTTTTTTGATCAAAATTCATATATAAATCTTTGCATTTGGAGTTACAGATTAATTTCTATGATTTTTTGAAGTTTTTAGTATTTTCTGGAATTTCCTGTATAAGAATAATTCCAGTAATTGAATTACTGCGTCAACATTGCATCAGGTTGACGTCAGTAGGTCAAAGGCGCCAGCCCAGGTCAAACCTGATGGCTGGGACCCACATGTCAGTGTAACAACTAACTAACAGAGTTAGTTAGTGTTACGTTAGCACTAATCTAGGTTAATTAGGGCCTGGGCCCACATGTCAGTGAGTCAACCCATTAACTAAATTGGTTAGCGTTAATTAATCTAACACTAAACTAAACAGGGGCATGGCCCACACGTCAGTGACCCTGGGGGGTCAAACTGGGCCCACCCGAGGTCAAACTAGGTCAGCAGGGTCAAACTCGTCGGCGTTTAGCCACCGCCGAGGCCAGACGCGGCGGGGCGATGCGGGTTTCATGCTCCGGCGACCAAAACGACGGCGGAGCACGTCTACGTGATGCGGGGTGTAAGCCGCGTCGAGTGGTGGTGGTGGTTGGGCTTGGGGTCACCGAAAACGACGCCGGTGACGAGCTGTGCGGCTGCCGGAGTTCGGGCGAGGTCGATCCCGTCGCTAGGGGGCACAACAAGGGGCGTGCATTGGTGCTACGGGTTCCTGGCGATGCGGTGAGTGTAGTGGACAAGGTGGTGTGGCCGTTGGGTGGCCGGAGCATCGTCGGTGACGAGCTCGGTGACGGCGCGTGCGGTGAAGCTTCGTGCGGTCGCTATGGTGCGAGAGAGAGAGAGAGAGAGAGAGAGAGAGAATGGGAAGGATGGGGACGTGGCTGAGCTCATGGTGATCACATCGGAGCAGTCAGCGAGGTCGGGGACGAGCCGGTGCGGCGGTGACGGCGAAGGGGATCTCCGGCGGTGGAGGAGTCGGGCGAGGTCGTTGCAGTGGCTTCGGGGCAAGCGAGCGCTCGGGGCTCGGCCTGCTCGATGGAGAGGAGGGCGGCGGAGCTTCTGGACACGGTGGCGTGGCGCGGGGACGATGGTGGGCGCGTCTACGTCGGCGGTGCGGCTGCGGCAGCGTCAGCCATGGTGAGGAGGGGCAAGGGAGAGAGGCAGGGGAGAATGGATGTGTCCACGCGGTTGGGGCGACGATGTGGGGCTCGCCCAGGTGTCCACGGGCGCGGGCGGCAAGCAAGTGGCGCCGTGGCGAGCTCGCACACGCCGGCGTCACCTCCCTGCCTGCCTGGCGGGGAAGAAGCAGCTGACTGGCACGGGCCAACACAGTGCTGGGCCGCCAGGTGGCCTGGGTGGTGGGTTGCGGCTAGGTAAGTTGTTTTTCTTTTATTTTCTGTTTTCTATTATTTCTGCAAGTTTGTGGCATTTCTAAAAATACTTAGGCATCTCCAAAAATCACCAAACTGCACATGCTCACTGTATGGAACATATCCAACATGGAACATTTCAGTTTGGGATTATTTGAACATTTAAAATATTTACTAGCATTTAAATGCCCAAATGCAAGTTACATATGATTTAATTCAATGATCTTAAGATGACCTAGAAAATTGTGAACCCATTTTATCAGAGGTTCTAACCCAAGACAAAAAGGGTGGACTTTTTAGAAGGGCATTTCAGGTTCATTGAAAATTATTTTAATAAGCCCTAGTTGTTTTCAGGGGGGTGCTAGGGGTTCTGTCATCCCCATTTCAACTTTCTAGAAAAGTAAACATGATGCAACACTCTAATGCATGAACTAGCTAGGATGTGACACTGGCCTGCACTATTTTATGAGTACAGACGATTGGTTCAGACCGGGCCGAGGTGTCACCTTGGCATGCCGACGTCGTCGTCCGGCATCCATCGACATAATTGTGTCGTCGCTTTGGTGCGCTGCCCTGAGTTGGCAACCCCGCGTCGTTCGCTTCATCAACCTACTCAGTCGGAGACTTCGGCGTCATCCGCCATCACCTCGGCTAGACTGGGGGCTTCACCACTTTGTCAAGCCGAACTCTTTTCTCGGACACTTCGGAACCGGCTTGGGGGCTGGGACCTCGGCCAGGCCGAGGACTATGTCTTCGTCCCGCTATAAGTCTGGACCTCATCATCAACATCGAGCACATTAACCAGCTAAGTCGGTTTCATGCTCAAAAACTTTCAATCTTAAATTTTGTTCGGTTTGACCAAGCATTATACTTTTTTGGCAAAGAGTTGTCTGTGAAAAACTTCCATGTCAAAACTTTATTTGTGACACACAAATTCAAATACCCCGTTTACTTGGGGGCTTCCTTCATGAAGCCTTTCCTCTTGCATATGATTATACTTGTATGGCTTCGTTCCTTGTTCGTGTATTATGCCACAATATGCACCATATTGACTTAAGTGTTCGACAAGCTGGGTTGCCTTGCTCCTGTGTTTACCCCTGCGTTCCCGATTGTTCAGCTAGGGAGTAAAGGGAGCACCTCTGCGATTGCCACGATCGGGTCATCCGAGCTCAGACCTCAGACTGGGTGAAGCCGAAAGCTAGCGCTCTTATTGTTTTCAATCATGGTCGGCACACAACGGAACTCATGAATACAAAAAATCTATTGCACAAGTCTCATAGTAACAATGAACAACCGAAAAAGGTATCGGTGGAGCTACTATTTTCTTTGAAGATGCTTCTTACACTTCGTCAGTAATATAGCATAAGTTCCTTGAGCGCGCTTTGTCTGTTACAGCCTTATGGCATGATTGCCTAGTTATGGAAAACACCATCGATATTCTCGACAGGTGGAGTACATAACACTTTTCGGCCCTTGGCCGAAGAGGGAGAAGTCGACAGTTGGTTAAGACGCGTTTAAAGTTCGGGTGAACACAGATATGATATAAGTACTTCGGTACATAAACTCATTATAGATAAAATTCTTTTACCCAAGTCACTAGGGGGCTCTTAAATTAATATGAGCAATTTTATAATAGATGTTTTCTTCTTAGTCGTTGAAAAATCTTTTTCTACCACTCCTTTATCGACTCATGTGTATGATCAATAGCCGGGTAGCCTGTTTTCTCTCTAAAGCCGGTCGCGTTTAGTTTGCTAAACTGGCCCGAGAAACACTCCGCCTTCGGGATAGGGAAGTTGAAGCCGAAGGCTGACCCACTTGAAGTCTAGATATCGGATTTGTCATGTCAAAGCACGACGGAAGTACAATTGTAAGACCAATTTCTTATTTGCACCAAAACAACTTGATTCAATCTAGACGTAAAAAATTTTACGCATGTTTTTGGCCTTTGAGCTTATAACATATTTTCACCTATTTTATGTTTTCCTTTCAGGAAACAGGACATTCTCTTGGTTGAGGTGTTCAGCGTGAAACTCTTTTCTAAAAACTACAGTTCAACATCTTTTTCTGCCGAACCCCATCTCAGTATTGTCAAAACATACATGATAGTTGAACTAGTTCCCGAGGAGGTACGATCCTAGGGTCGGCCATGTTGCCCAACCCAATTCTCAGGGGGGCTACTGCATTGGCAATCCAATGCAGAAAATTTAAGTGCAATATAGTTTTCGAGGATATTATGATCCTCGGGTTGGTCGGCCGCACCCAACCTGAGTCTCGAGGACTTTGCACACCGCTTTTTGTGTCCCGGAGTATTCTGCCAAGCTAGGAGTTGATCCTCAGGCCGATTTTGCGAATCAACCTGAGTCTCATGGGCTACTGGGATCAGCGGTCTTATGTTATCCTTCAGGTGCATCTCGGATTTTAGACCGATACACACCTTGAGGGCTACTAGCTATATATCTCGGCAGAGAATAAATTGCACCAATCAAAAATATTGACAAAAAATTAGCCCGCGGTTGGGGTGGTGCACCACCTCGGAAGCAGTCCGGCATAAAGCTCAGGCGCCAGTGGCTGGCTCCATAGAGGGCATTAAGCTCGGCTAAACACCTTCAACTTTGTTGAACCAAGGTGATCTGTGACACCTCGGATATAGTTCGGCATTGGAGCTCGAATACAGTCCAATGTTGGAGCTTGGACATACTTTGGTGTTGGAGCTCGAATACATTCCGGTGTCGGAGCTCGGAAGCTGTCTGGCGTTCGTGCTTGGCTGCAAAATATACCTCGAATGCAGTCTGGTGTTGGAGCTCGGACGCAAGAGGACACTGCCGCCTAGGAACAACTTCAAACCCAAGGTGTGGCATAAAATAACAAGGCATTGATAAAGGCCGGAAACTTAAAAGGGGTCCTCGGATACCCAACGTGTAAACCCTTTATATGCACTTCGGCGATCCTCAAGATCAAAGATGAGAAGATTTGTTGAACCAGTTTTCAAGACCGGCGACCGAAGATGAAGAATAGTTCGGAAGAATCGAGGAGCGTCCCCAACTTGAAGACTGGTTCAGGGGGCTACTGACAGTGTCCTGGACTAGGGGGTACTCACCACGTCGTCTCCCGACCAGCTGGATTGGGCCGAGGACCCCCATGGCGGTTCACTATTTGGCCAGTTCGGACGGCCCATGTTGCATACAAGACAGATCCCACAAGACTTGCCGCCCAAGACGAGGACTCTCCTAAACCCTAGGCCTTTGGTGTGTTATATAAACCGGGGCCAGGCTAGTCAATAGACAATCTCATATTCATTAGATCAGTCTTGTGGTAGACACATGTACTCTGTACTACACCCATATGAATACAATCAAAAGCAGGACGTAGGGTTTTACCTCCATCAAGAGGGCCCGAACCTGGGTAAAACATGTGTCCATGTTACCATCGCTCCAAGACGCCTAACTTAGGACCCCTACTACGAGATACGCCAGATATAGAACCGACAGTGGGTTGTACCCACCTCGTACGTCGGTTGGAGCTGTACTTCGGGCGCAAGGAAGCTTATATCCGGAAAAAAAATCATGTTAAAATCTCAGCGCAATCGGAGTTAGGGATATCCAGGAATATAAGAAACGGTATTCGGCCAGATCTAGGGAACGCGAAACAGAAGAGAACAGAGAGGGAGATCCAATCTCGGAGGGGCTCTCGCTCCTCCCATGCCATGGAGACCAAGGACCATAGGGGAAACCCTTCTCCCACCTAGGGAGGAGGCCAAGGAAGAAGTAGAAGGAGGGGGCTCTCTCCCCTCGCTTCCGGTGGCGCTGGAGTGCCACCGGGGCAACGATCGGGACGATGATCTACATCAACAATCTTGCTACCGTCAACACCAACTCCCCCCCTCTTTACAGTGATGTAACACCTCTTCTCCCCGCTGTAATCTCCACTTAAACATGGTGCTCAACTCCATATATTATTTCCCAATGATCTATGGTTATCCTATGATGTTTGAGTAGATCGGTTTTGTCATGTGGGTTAATCGTGATCTTGGTTGGTATGATTGTATATTTTATTTATGGTGCTGCCCTACAGTGCCCTCCGTCTCGCACAAACGTGAGGGGTCCTTGCTGTAGGGTGTTGCAATATGTTCATGGTTTGCTTATTGTTAGTGTTGCGAGAGTGACAGAAACTTAAGCGCGGATAGGTAGGCTATGGCATATGGGAGTAAAGAGGACTTGATACTTAATGCATTGGTTGGGTTTCATGACCTTAATGATCTTTAGTAGT
The DNA here is from genome assembly GCA_034509565.1 of Triticum monococcum. Taxonomy (NCBI): domain Eukaryota; kingdom Viridiplantae; phylum Streptophyta; class Magnoliopsida; order Poales; family Poaceae; genus Triticum; species Triticum monococcum. The sequence continues at coordinate 576,492,530 of CM067844.1, read as the reverse complement.
TGCGGATGCTTGCTAGAGTTCCAATCATAAGTTCATATGATCCAAGTAGAGAAAGTATGTTAGCTCATGCCTCTCCCTCATATAAAATTACAAGAATGATTACCGGTACTTGTTGTTGATTGCCTAGGGACAAATGACTTTCTTATTGACAAAAGCTTTCCACTTTTATTAGCTTGCAATTTATTCGTAGTTTTATTCTCGCAAAGTACTCATAGTTGTATCCTTGCAAAATAGTTTCATACTTGTTTCCAGTAAAGCAAATGTCAAGCATGCGTAGAGTTGTATCAGTGGTCGATAGAACTTGAGGGAATATTTGTTCTACCTTTAGCTCCTCATTGGGTTCGACACTCTTACTTATCGAAAGAGGCTACAATTGATCCCCTATACTTCTGGGTTATCATGCACATGGGAGATGGCCCATCGGACAAAGCTCAGTCACTTGGATTTGACAACGCGGCAGTGACGGACCTGAGCACAGACGCCGTGCGAGTCCTTAATCATGAGGTGGTCATGGGCAGGGTTGTGAGGGCACAACGACATTCATGGTGACGAAGCACCGGACATGCAGGTTGGAATACTTAGAAAATTCATAAAGGCATAGGCAGCTTTGATACATGCGCAAAACGATACAGGCTGTAGGGATGGGCCCTGACAGCTTGAAGATAATGTAGCCCGAGGGGCGCCCTCAACTGAGCAAACCAAAAAGTCACCTGACACCGGTGTCATAGAAGCATCGAAGTAGCTGAAGACACACGCCGCGGAGATCGTTCCTCAAGAGCCGGACGGCTCCTCGGGCCCAGAAGGCTCGTGAGGTCCAGGGGGCTCACGAGGGTCCGAGACCTCCTGAGATGTAACCGCCATGCACCTGGCCTTGTAAGACGCCATAGCACGCTGTGTGAGGCGCTGGTATGTGGCGCCTGCGTTCAGCAAGATGAACAACACGCAGACGTAGTTGCAGGGGTAGCCCCCACTCCTGCCGACGCGGGACGTCCAGAAGAGCTCCTGAGCAGCGGCCCTATTGAGGCTTGGGATGTTGACGCAGATGCGCAACTCGCCACCCATGTCGGGGGCGGGGTTGTGCCCTGTGGTGTGGGGCGGCACTCGCCACGCATGGCTCGCGCCTCCTGAAGTTCCTCGGTTGCCTTGGTGATGAATTCCCTTGCGCCTGGCGCCTCGTGCCTTGCTCCTTTCTCACGGGAGCACGCGCTGAAGCACGCCTCCAAGTGGTGCTCGAACACCTCCCTCGTCGTGCTGGTTAGGTCGAAGGCTCTCCAGATGGAAGCCCTCGAGCCAGTCCTAAGGGGGACGTCGGGCGCGCCTTCCTATGCGGGAGGAAGGGGCGCCCCAGCAGCGGGCGTGGGGCCCGAGGCACCCTCAGCAGGCACCCCAGCCCCCTGACGGATCTTGAGGAGGAGGTTCTTCTTCTTTTTGGGGATGGTCTCAAGAGGCGGGATGGCACCTTCATCGTCGGAGTTCTCGACCGCCGCAACCTGGTAGGCATGCTTGAGGGAGCACACCACATCCTTTCCGTCGCAATGGCTGTGATGATGCAGCCACACCCTGGCATCTTGAGGACGTTGTAACCATGGTGGGTCGCTGCCATGAAGTTGTCCAGGGCTGGGTACCCCAGGATGGCATTGTATGGAAGGCCGATGTGAGCGATGTCGAAGTCAATGAGCTCGGTGTGGTAGTTGTCGCGCTTGCCGAAGGTGACTGGGAGACATACTTGCCCCAGGGGCGGTGGAGCCATCGGTCACCCCTGAGAAAGGCTTGGTGGGCAGGAGCTGGTCGTAAGGCACTTGGAGCGTCTCGATCGTCTCGACAAAGATAATATTGAGCCCCACGCCACCGTCGATGAGGATCTTGGTGACAGGAACGTTGTTGATGGTTGGTGTGCAGAGCATCAGGAGCGTTCTGGAAGCGGCGGAGCACTTGAGCTGATCCTTGGAGTTGAAGGTGACGGCATGCTTGGACCACCTGAGGGGGCGCATTGCCTCAAGCTTTGGGAGGTGCACGTTCACCTCGCGAGAGAACTGCTTGAAGATGTGATGTGAGGCGGGGGCCTGAGCACCACCCAGGATGCAGGCAATCGCTCGAGGCTCCTGAAAGCCCCCAGCCCCATCATCCTGCCGAATGTCATCATTTATCCTTAGTGGCAGTGGCAGCGGAGGGAGGCCGGCATTTCGCCGAGGGCGGTCCTCACGGGGCTGGTCTCGCCAAGGACCATCACAAGGCTGATCCTGCCAACTGTCCTCGCGAGGCTGATTGCGCCAATCCTGACGAGGGTCGCGATTGTCCCAGCGGCCTCCGCCATGGCCTCCCCCGCAGCCTTAGGTCACCATGCTCGGGGTGATGACCAAGGCGCCCATCATGGATCGCCCTGAGCTCCTGGTAGTCATTGGTGTTGTGGTTGTGAACATTGTGGAAGACACAGAACGGGTGATTGCCCTTGGAGGATCATCGTTGTCGCAGCCGCGCTTCATCTTAGGCTCGGCCGCGAGCACAGCGGGACCCTTGCGCTTTGCCTCCTTGGCCTTGGCCTTCTTGTCTTCAGGATCGGCCTCAGGGAGCTCTAGGAGGGAGAGGCGACCTTCCTCAACCCTTGTGCACTTGTTCACCAAGTTGAACATCTCCAGGGCTAAGCACTGGTCTTTGTGGATGGCGAGTTCCTCCTTCATCTTGACATCCCAGACGCCATCAGTGAACGCTGAGATGATGGCCTCATCCAACGCCTTCGGGATCTTGAGGTGAACATTGGTGAAGCGTTGTATGTACTTGTGCAAAGTCTCGCCCGGCTGCTGCTTCACGCACCGCAGGTCACTCACTGCAGGCGCACGGTCGTGAGTGCCCTGGAAGCTTGTGATGAAACGCTCGCGAAGCTTGCCCCAGGAGGAAATCGACCCCTCCGGGAGGTTCAGGGGCGCGCGCCATCCTTGAGGGCCATGGGAACTAGTTCGCCATAACCTTCTCATCACCGCTCGCCGCTTCGATGCTCTGCGTGTAGAGTTGAAGGAACTCCGCGGGGTCGGGGGTGTCGTTGTAGCATGGAGGCAAATCTGGCTTGAACTTGCCGGGCCAGAAGACGCGGCGTAGTTCTGGGGTGAAGGCGCCGCAGCCGATGCCCTCGGGAGCGGAGCGCGCATGGGAGGAGCTCGGTCTTGGCGCCCACGTGCCACAAGCTCCGACGGCACAGGGTCCTGGGACTGCCATTGAGGCACTGGGAGCGCGCGCGTCAGGTTGCGGACGCTGCACCACCTGGCAGCTTGCTTCATCCCTCGCTGGTGTCGCGCGTCGTGGATCACGTGGGGGTGCGTCGCGCTTGGGCTTTGTGTCAGCTTCGCGCTGTGGAGGTGGAGGAGGCACACTGTGGACCTTGTCACCCGCCTGGGATGGCGGGGGAAGGGGCAAGCGGGACGGCGTAGGGGCCTCACATGCAGCATTGACGAGCTCCGCAATGTGGCCGGGCCAGTCATCATAGAGGTCGTTGGTGGGGCGATAACGCAAGAGCTTGCGTGCCATGAGCAGCGCAGCCTGCACATTCGCCGGCCCACTGTGAGCATGAGAGGACGACACCATGGTGGGAGTAGGCGACGGAGTGGCGGTACGGCCATCACACCGCACGGAAGGCGACAACGATGAGTCCTGCTGCTCGCAAGCCGCAAGATCAGTGGCAGCGTTGGCCACGAGAGAGGTAGAATGACGAGGAGCGTTGTTTCCCACAGGTGTCGTCTGGGCGACACGAGCGGCCCGACGCTCGACGTGGGCAAGGCGTGCGTCGGCCATGGGAGTGATGGACCGGAAGCGAAATGGAGGTGAAAGAAGGACTTCGACGCACCCCTACCCGATGCGCCAAATGTCAGATTCAGGGCTCCGTGGACCCACAAAGGTTCGAACTCTGGGGCGTATGCGAAGAACTCAACCTCCGGAGCCTACCAACTCGTCGCCCTACAGCCTAGCCTCGCCGAACTCGCGTGAGCGGGGAAGAAGATGAACACGGTAGTTTACCTAGGTTCGGGCCACCTTGCGGTGTAAAACCCTACTCCTGCTTTGTGGTGGACTGGCCTCACGAGGAGGTTTGAGGATGAACTAGTACATTGGATGAGCTACCTCGTGAGGGCTCTAGTGGTGAGGGTGGAAAATGGATCTGATTGATCAGGTCCGGGATCCCCTTCTACGGTGGTGGCTAACCTATATTAATAATGCCTTGGTCCTCTTCCCCCCCCCCCAAAATGTAGGCGGGAAGGGTTCCCACAGTGGCCAATTTGAAAGGGGACAGGTAGGTGGTCTTTGCGTGCAAAGCTTTTGGTCGTGACACAACGATGGGCTCAGCGATGATATCCGTCCTGCCGAACCCACGGTCTTGGTCTTGTAGCACCAGAATGGAAACCTTTGGTAGATTCCTTGGGAACCCACGCCTGTCCTTACCTCCTTAGCACCAAAGAGGAAACTGCCCCCTCTGCGCCAGCTGGTGTCCGCTTGGTCTTAGTCCTCATGGCTTGCATCATCGTAGCCTCGTGAGGCTAGTACCCGCATAGAAATCTCCGCTCCTCAGGAGACAGCCTTGGTGTCGTCCACCTCGTGAGGCCAGGGGGCCCTCGCGAGGGTCTTGTCTTGGCAGTCTTGTAGGTGGCTCGTACCAGACCGTCGAGCAAGCCACGCTGTGGGCTGCAGGCAGGTGATGTCTACTACACAACCTTCTTCTTGTAGACGTTGTTGGGCCTCCAAGTGCAGAGGTTTGCAGGACAGTAGCAAATTTCCCTCAAGTGGATGACCTAAGGTTTATCAATCCGTAGGAGGCGTAGGATGAAGATGGTCTCTCTCAAGCAATCCTGCAACCAAATAACAAAGAATCTCTTGTGTCCCCAACACACCCAATACAATGGTAAATTGTATAGGTGCACTAGTTCGGCGAAGAGATGGTGATACAAGTGGTATATGGATAGTAGATAATAGTTTTTGTAATCTAAAAATATAAAAACAGCAAGGTAACTAATGATAAAAGTGAGCGTAAACGGTATTGCAATGCTAGGAAACAAGGCCCAGGGTTCATACTTTCACTAGTGCAAGTCCTCTCAACAATAATAACATAATTAGATCACATAACTATCCCTCAAGATGCAACAAAGAGTCACTCCAAAGTCACTAATAGCGGAGAACAAACGAAGAGATTATGGTTGGGTACGAAACCACCTCAAAGTTATTCTTTCCAATCAATCCGTTGGGCTATTCCTATAAGTGTCACAAACAGCCCTAGAGTTCGTACTAGAATAACACCTTAAGACACAAATCAACCAAAACCCCTAATGTCACCTAGATACTCCAATGTCACCTCAAGTATCCATGGGTATGATTATACGATATGCATCACACAATCTCAGATTCATCTATTCAACCAACGCATCGAACCTCAAAGAGTGCCCCAAAGTTTCTACCGGAGAATCACGACGAAAACGTGTGCCAACCCCTATGCATAGGTTCATGGGCGGAACCCGCAAGTTGATCACCAAAACATACATCAAGTGAATCACGTGGCATCCCATTGTCACCACAGATACACACGGTAAGACATACATCAAGTGTTCTCAAATATTTAAAGACTCAATCCGATAAGATAACTTCAAAGGGAAAACTCAATCCATTACAAGAGAGTAGAGGGGGGGAGAAAACATCATAAGATCTGACTATAATAGCAAAGCTCGCGATACATCAAGATCGTATCACCTCAAGATCACGAGAGAGAGAGAGAGAGAGATCAAACACATAGCTATTGGTACATACCCTCAGCCCCGAGGGAGAACTACTCCCTCCTCGTCATGGACAGCACCGGGATGATGAAGATGGCCACCGGAGAAGGATTCCCCCTCCGGCAAGGTGCCGGAATGGGTCTAGATTGGCTTTCGGTGGCTATGGAGGCTTCTGGCGGCAGAACTCCCGATCTATTGTGCTCCCCGATCGTTTTAGGGTATATGGAGATATATAGGCGGAAGAAGTACGTCAGGGGGGCAACGAGGGGCCCATGAGGGTGGAGGGCGCGCCCTAGGGGGGTGGGCGCGCCCCCCTACCTCGTGGCTCCCTCGTTTCTTTCCTGACATGCACTCCAAGTCCATCAGGTTGCTTTCCTTCCAAAAACAAGTTTCGTGAAGTTTCAGGTCAATTGGACTCCGTTTGATTTTCCTTTTCTGCGATACTCTAAAACAAGGAAAAAAACAGAAACTGGCACTGGGCTCTGGGTTAATAGGTTAGTCCCAAAAATCATATAACATAGCATATAAATGTATATAAAACATCCAAGGTTGATAATATAATAGCATGGAACAATCAAAAATTATAGATACGTTGGAGACATATCAGCATCCCCAAGCTTAATTCCTGCTCGTCCTCGAGTAGGTAAATGATAAAAACAGAATTTTTGATGTGGAATGCTACCTAACATATTCATCATGTATTTCTCTTTATTGTGACAATAATATTCAGATCCATAAGATTCAAGACAAAAGTTTAATATTGACATAAAAATAATAATACTTCAAGCATACTAACCAAGTAATCATGTCTTCTCAAAATAGCATGGCCAAAGAAAGTTATCCCTACAAAATCATATAGTCTGGCTATGCTCTATCTTCATCATACAAAGTATTTAAATCATGCACAACCCCGATGACAAGCCAAGCAATTGTTTCATACTTTTGGTGTTCTCAAACCTTTTCAATCTTCACGCAATATATGAGCGTGAGCCATGGACATAGCACTATAGGTGGAATAGAATGGTGGTTGTGGAGAAGACAAAAAGGAGAAGATAGTCTCACATCAACTAGGCGTATCGATGGTCTATGGAGATGCCCATCAATAGATATCAATGTGAGTGAGTAGGGATTGCCATGCAACGGATGCACTAGAGCTATAAGTGTATGAAGGCTCAACAAAAGAAACTAGTGGGTGTGCATCCAACTTGCTTGCTCATGAAGACCTAGGGCATTTTTAGGAAGCCCATCATTGGAATATACAAGCCAAGTTCTATAATGAAAGATTCCCACTAGTATATGAAAGTGACAACATAGGAGACTCTCTATCATGAAGATCATGGTGCTAATTTGAAGCACAAGTGTGGTAAAAGGATAGTAGCATTGCCCCATCTCTCTCTTTCTCTCATTTTTTATTTTTTTTATTTGGACCTTTCTCCTTTTTTATGGCCTCTTTTCTTTATTTATTTTCGTCCGGAGTCTCATCCCGACTTGTGGGGGAATAATGGTCTCCATCATCCTTTCCTCACTGGGACAATGCTCTAATAATGATGATCATCACACTTTCATTTACTTACAACTCAAGAATTACAACTCAATACTTAGAACAAAATATGACTCTATATGAATGCCTCCGGTGGTGTACCGGGATGTGCAATGACTCATGAGTGACACATATGGAAGAATTATGAATGGTGGCTTTGCCACAAATACGATGTCAACTACATGATCATGCAAAGCAATATGACAGTGATGAAGCGTGTCATAATAACGGAACGGTGGAAAGTTGCATGGCAATATATCTCGGAATGGCTATGGAAACGCCATAATAGGTAGGTATGGTGGATGTTTTGAGGAATATATATGGTGGGTTTATGGTACCGGCGAAAGTTGTGCGGTACTAGAGAGGCTAGCAATGGTGGAAAGGTGAGAGTGCGTATAATCCATGGACTCAACATTAGTCATAAAGAACTCACATACTTATTGCAAAAATCTATTAGTTATCGAAACAAAGTACTATGCGCATGCTCCTATGGGGATAGATTGGTAGGAAAAGACCATCGCTCGTCCCCGACCGCCACTCATAAGGAAGACAATCAATAAATAGATCACGCTCCGACTTCATCACATAACGGTTCACCATACGTGCATGCTACGGGAATCACAAACTTCAACACAAGTATTTCTCAAATTCCCAACTACTCAACTAGCATGACTCTAATATCACCATCTTCATATCTCAAAACAATTATCAAGTATCAAACTTCTCTTAGTATTCAATGCACTCTATATGAAAGTTTTTATTATATCCCTCTTGGATGCCCATCATATTAGGACTAGTTTCATAACCAAAGCAAACTTCCATGCTGTTCTAAAGACTCTCAAAATAATATAAGTGAAGCATGAGAGAACATCTATTTCTACAAAATAAAACCACCACCGTGCTCTAAAAATATATAAGTGAAGCACTAGAGCAAATGACAAACTACTCCGAAAGATATAAGTGAAGACCAATGAGTAGTCGAATAATTATGCAACTATGTGAAGACCCTCCCATTTAATAATTTCAGACCTTGATACTTTATTTAAACAGCAAGCAAAACTAAATAAAATAAAATGACACTCCAAGCAAAACACATATCATGTGGCGAATAAAAATATAGCTCCAAGTAAAGTCACCGATGAACGAAGACGAAAGAGGGGATGCCTTCCGGGGCATCCCCAAGCTTAGGCTATTGGTTGTACTTGAATATTACCTTGGGGTGCCTTGGGCATCCCCAAGATTAGGCTCTTGCCACTCCTTATTCCATAGTCCATCGAATCTTTACCCAAAACTTAAAACTTCACAACACAAAACTTAACAAAAAACTTGTAAGCTCTGTTAGCGAAGGAAAAGAAAACACCACTTCAAGGTACTGTAATGAACTCATTCTTTATTTATATTGGTGTTAAACCTACTGTAGTCCAACTTCTCTATGGTTTATAAACTATTTTACTAGCCATAGATTCATCAAAATAAGCAAACAACACACGGAAAACAGAATCTGTCAAAAACCGAACAGTCTGTAGTAATATGGATCAAACGTATACTTCTGGAACTCATAAAATTCTAAAATAAATTTCTGGACCTGAGGAATTTATCTATTAATCATCTGCAAAAAGAATTAACTAAATATCGCTCTCCAAATAAAGATGGCATCAATTTTCGTGAGCGCTAAAGTTTCTGTTTTTTACAGCAAGATCAACAAGACTTTCCCCAAGTCTTCCCAATGGTTCTACTTGGCATAAACACTAATTAAAACATAAAAACTCAATCATAACAGAGGCTAGATAAATTGTTTATTACTAAACAGGAGCAAAAAGAAAGGAATAAAAATAAAGTTGGGTTGCCTTCCAACAAGCGCTATCGCTTAACGCCCCTAGCTAGGCATGATGATTTCAATGATGCTCACATAAAAGATAAGAATTGTAACATAAAGAGAGCATCATGAAGAATATGACTAGCACATTTAAGTCTAACCCACTTCCTATGCATAGCGATTTTTTGATCAAACAATTTATGGTAACAATAATCAACTAGCATAGGAAGGCAAAACAAGCATAACTTCAAAACTTTAAGCACATAGAGAGGAAACTTGATATTATTGCAATTCCTACAAGCATAAGTTCCTCCCTCGTAATAATTTTCAGTAGCATCATGAATGAATTCAACAATATAACCAGCACCTAAATAATTCTTTTCATGATCTACAAGCATAGAAAATTTACAATTCTCCACATAAGCAAGATTCTTCTCATTCGGCATAGTGGAAGTATCATAAGAAACTCGAATACTATAAATTGTTTCCACATTAAAAGAGTAATGTTCAGAAAAAGGGTAATCATAATCATGAAAAGTTTTATAAATATAATCATCACTACTTTTTATAGCATATGTATCATCACAATAATTGTCATAGGTAGGAGGCATGCTATCATCATTATAAATTTGCATATCAAAACTTGCGAGACTAAAAATATCATATTCATTAAACATAGCATCCCCAAGCTTGGGACAAACATTAATTGCAGCAAATATATTCTCAAAAACATCATCTTCATCAAACATAGCATACCCAAGCTTGGGTCTTTTCATATCATAAGCATAATCACTCTCATCATTAATAGTATGGATAGCACCAATAGTATAGCAATTATCATATTCTTCCAGGCAAGTGCCAAAAAGATTTTCAAGATCATAAGAAGTATCATTATCTTCCACAATTATATTTTCATGAGGCACAATAGTAATAGGAGCAGCATTATTTGGGAGAGATATCTTTTTACCTCTCTTTCTTTTTCTTTTCTTCTTCTTCACCACATCATGTGTGGGTTCAATCCTCTTTTTGGAGCTCCTTAGTAATAAGATTGGTTGAATAGAAGGCTCCTCCTCGTTACCTGATTCATCATAAGAAATAATAGGAGAATATTAGGAAGTCTCTTCCCTTTCATTAGTGTTCTCTTCATCTTCTATTTGCTTTCTTTTCTTTATGTAATTGGCAATATAAGGATTTTCAATGAAATTCACCGCACAATACATATAAATTTCCTCTAGATCGAAACCAAGAAGTTTATAACGAGCAAATTCTGGAAGATGCCCAGTTATATGTTTCATTTCTTCGCAACCCATAAGCAAGCTAAGTTCATTATAATGTGCAAGGGAAATCAACTCATCACAATTTTTGGACACGATTAGATCATGAAACAATTTGCATCGGGTAGCTAAGTGACCACTTTCATTGCAAAGTCCACAAGTACGGCAAAGAAAATTTAAATTTTCAGCACAATCATCTAGCCTTTGTTGCAACAATTTAGTTTCTAAGTGCTTATGCCGCTTGCAATATCTATCTTCCTTATTTGGTGTGTACTTGCAAACCCAATGCACTCCACAAAAATTGACATGTTTATAGGAGACATTTTCATCATAACTAGTGCAATCATCATTAGTACCATGGATATTCAAGGAATTCATACTAACAACATTGCAATCATGCTCATCATTCAAAGATTTAGTGCCAAACATTTTAATGCATTCTTCTTCTAACACTTTGGCACAATTTTCCTTTCCATCATACTCACGAAAGATATTAAAAAGATGAAGCGTATGAGGCAAACTTAATTCCATTTTTTGTAATTTTCTTTTATAAACTAAACTAGTGATAAAACAAGAAACTAAAAGACTTGATTGCAAGATCTAAAGATATACCTTCAAGCACTCACCTCCCCGGCAACAGCGCCAGAAAAGAGCTTGTTGTCTACTACACAACCTTCTTCTTGTAGACGTTGTTGGGCCTCCAAGTGCAGAGGTTTGTAGGACAGTAGCAAATTTCCCTCAAGTGGATGACCTAAGGTTTATCAATCTGTAGGAGGCGTAGGATGAAGATGGTCTCTCTCAAGCAACCCTGCAACCAAATAACAAAGAGTCTCTTGTGTCCCCAACACACCCAATACAATGGTAAATTGTATAGGTGCACTAGTTCGGCGAAGAGATGGTGATACAAGTGGTATATGGATAGTAGATAATAGTTTTTGTAATCTGAAAATATAAAAACAGCAAGGTAACTAATGATAAAGGTGAGCGTAAACGGTATTGCAATGCTAGGAAACAAGGCCTATGGTTCATACTTTCACTTGTGCAAGTCCTCTCAACAATAATAACATAATTGGATCACATAACTATCCCTCAACATGCAACAAAGAGTCACTCCAAAGTCACTAATAGCGGAGAACAAACGAAGAGATTATGGTAGGGTACGAAACCACCTCAAAGTTATTCTTTCCAATCAATCCGTTGGGCTATTCCTATAAGTGTCACAAATAGCCCTAGAGTTCGTACTAGAATAACACCTTAAGACACAAATCAACCAAAACCCTAATGTCACCTAGATACTCCAATGTCACCTCAAGTATCCGTGGGTATGATTATACAATATGCATCACACAATCTCAGATTCATCTATTCAACCAACGCATAGAACCTCAAGCATCCGTGGGTATAATAGCAAAGCTCGCAATACATCAAGATCATATCACCTCAAGATCAGGAGAGAGAGAGAGAGAGAGAGAGAGAGATCAAACACATAGCTACTGGTACATACTGAGGGAGTCCTGGATTAGGGGGTGTTCGGGTAGCCGGACTATACCTTCAGCCGGACTCCAGGACTATGAAGATACAAGATTGAAGACTTCGTCCCATGTCTGGATGGGACTTTCCTTGGCGTGGAAGGCAAGCTTGGCGATGCGGATATTCAAGATCTCCTACCATTGTAACCGACTCTATGTAACCCTAACCCTATCCGGTGTCTATATAAACCGGAGGGTTGAAGTCCGTAGTCAATCAACTCCATATACAACAATCATACCATAGGCTAGCTTCTAGGGTTTAGCCTCCTTGATCTTGTGGTAGATCTACTCTTGTACTACCCATATCATCAATATTAATCAAGCAGGACGTAGGGTTTTACCTCCATCAAGAGGGCCCGAACCTGGGTAAAACATCATGTTCCCTGCCTCCTGTTACCATCCGGCCTAGACGCACAGTTCGGGACCCACTACCCGAGATCCGCCGGTTTTGACACTGACATTGGTGCTTTCATTGAGTTCCTCTGTGCCGTCACAATCAGGAAGGATGCCTCCTCCCATCTTTAAAGATGGAGCCGTTGCTAAGGGAGCCTTGGCTGTCGGCCAAACCCTCCGGCTAGATGGTTTCCTCATGACCGCCTATTCGGCTGTTGCGCCGACGGTGACCTCTCGGGTCATCAAAAGCAACCTACACGTCAGCTCGGAGCTCGTCAAGCAGCTAGATCCAATGGAGCTCTCTTCCGTAAACGAGCTCTTGGATCGCATCGCCGCCCTGAGGGTCACTACGGACTATGACCAGGTTGGGCTTAAACCCGATCTAAGAGAAATTAACTCTCCCCAAGTCACCCACCACGTTGTCGTGGTAGAGACACTGTGCGGCGAGCCTTCATCTATTTTAAGGACTAGCTACGTCTGAATTCCTGACCCATCCAAGCCGGATACCCGCGGAGGGGGAGATATAACTCAAGACCTGAGCTTAGGATCAGGCAACGGGCCAGATTCACTGGACAACATCCAAGAATCCGAACTTCAGAGTTCGGAAACTCTTCGGCCTCCGAATCTTGGATTAGGTGAGGTTTCAGATTCAACGACACCCGCCCACCCGATCATAAGCGATCTCTCCCAAATCAGGCAGAGGCCCGAGGAAATAGTACATCATTACTGGGCCGGATTCCTCCTGGTTATGAACAGGATAAAGGATTGCCGCGAGGAAGACGCAATCTCAATTTTCTGCAGTAATTGCACGGACAAGGGAATCCTTAACACTGTAAGTCGTCATGATATCACACGCTTCGCTGACTTGGCGTCCATAGTACAAAAATACTATGCGATGGAAAGCGCCTGGAAAACCGAAATAAATTTTTGGGATAATCCGGCCTTGAATAGTAATCCCGTCCGAACTAAGAGGGTGCATCATTACAGGACACACGGGATAAACACCAAAAAGCCAAAACCCTCTATAGGGCATGGAACCGTACTGGAAAGATGGCTTGATGGACCCTGTAGAATTCACAGTACAGAGGACGCCACACCAACTCACAGCCTTAGAGCATGTTGGATACTCCGGCAGGTGGCCAAAATCGGCGAGGACCTCTTAATTCCGAAGGCCGCAGAAAGCCAGCCCAAGGACACCAGTACCGTTCTCACAGTCTTTGAGACTTTCGCATCAAACAATGTGCGAAAAAGAACACTCCGCAGCCTCGCCGAAGTCTATCAAGTTGCAACAATAAATCCATGGAGCGACACTGCCATTACCTTCAACGCAAGTGATGAACCTAGATTCCAAACAGCCCGAGCACCAACCGCATTGGTCCTCAGTCCCATAGTGGACGGCTTTCGCCTCACCAAGGTGCTCATGGATGGAGGCAGCGGACTGAACCTCATTTATGAGGAAACCCTTCAAAATGGAAATAGACTGGAACCGCGTCGAGCGAAGCAGCACAACCTTTAGAGGAATAATCTCTAGTCGGGAAGCGCGCTGCACAAGAAAAATCACACTAGATGTGGTGTTCGGCACGCCGGATAATTACAGGTCCGAAGAAGTCACGTTTCAGGTGGCCCTGTTCAAAAGCGGGTACAAACTTTACCGCCGACGAGGTAAAACTCTGGTGCAAAAACATGGGCATCAAGCTCGATTATGCTTCGGTCTATCACCCACAAACCAACGGCCAGGTCGAACGTGCAAATGGTCTTATCATGAGCGGCATTAAACCCAGACTGGTGCGGTCCCTCAAGGAATCTAACACGCACGGGGTAGAGGAGCTCGACTCCGTGCTATGGGGGCTGCGGACCACGCCAAATCGCACCACCGGATACACACCATTTTTTATGGTGTACGGCGCAGAGGCAGTTCTGCCCTGCGACATAATTCATGACTCACCTAGAGTGCGCATGTACGAAGAAAGAGAAGCCAAGCTCGATCGGCAGGACAACTTGGACGCCTTGGAGGAGGAGCGTGACGTGGCAAAAGCCCGTTCCGCATTTTATCAACAGCAGGCCCAAAGATATCAAAGCAGAGAAGTACGGGCCAAAAATTACAATGTTGGCAAACTAGTTCTACGCCTGCCGGATAATAAAAAGGACAAACTCAAGCCCAAGTGGGAAGGTCCATTCATAATCGACCAAGTCCTGACTGGTGGGGCGTACCGCCTGTGAGATGTGTCGGATAACCGACTCGAGCCGAACCCGTGGAACGCCACCCGTCTCTGAAGATTCTATGCCTAGCGCCGGACTCTGTGTTCGTTTCCTTCCTCTGTCCATTTTTTGCATTTTTCTGTCTTACATTTCTCTCCTTCCCCTCTTTTATTTTATAGCCCTTAAAGGCTCATCTCGTGACGCGCCACTCGCGCTCATTAAACCTGGGGGCTTCTTTAACAGAAGATTATTTATACGGGCTTCACGCCCAACACATGCGTCAAACTTCCGCATGTACCTTTTTCTTCACCATTATATGCATCGATATGACTTAAGTTTTGGCCAAGCTGGGTTGCCTGGCTCCTGTGCTTACCCCTACGTTCCCGATTGTTCGGCTAGGCGGTAAAGGGAGCACCTTTGCGATTGTTACTGCCGGGTCAGCCGGATGTGTACCTCAGACTTGGTGAAGCTGAAAGCTAGTGTTCTTAAGGGAATATTCGGTCGGTGAAATAAAAGATGATCTTTTTACTCATTTTATGCGCCCCTAGATGCTTTTTTTCTGCGTCTTTTCATGCAGTACGGACATGCACTTTAGGGCATGCCTCCCAGCGAAAGGAACCCCTAACAGAACTATTCTCTCTGGAAGATGTTTCTTACTAACCATGTAATATAACATAACTAGTTGGGCACTTGTCTGATAAAGCACTAATGACCCCTACGCCTGGTCTCCACGCATACCCCGGTTCTTATATAACTGCTATGGTATTCGGACACACTCCGGACCGTCAGGTCCCGAGGTTGAAGCGAAAAGGTCGGCAACGACAAACGATCTACAATCCGGCTAGAAGGCATTACACATGTCAATTCAAAATTACATAGTCATTCTGATTGATTGTATTCCTCTTCTATATAGCATCTAACAGGCTGTCTAATTTACAGTCCTGCTGGGAATACTTCGCGGCCAACTCTACTCGGCCGTATACTAAGCTCACAGGGATCTCCTTCCCGTCAGGCCCCACTGGTCCGACCTCGGCCATGTGGTCTGGGTCAGACTTCGTAAAACGGGTCTTCACCATGGCCCAGGCCTCCCTAGCGCCTTGTCGGCAGGCCGATATCTTCCACAACTGGAAGCGCCACTGAGCTCCCTTCAGCTTCTCCGCAAGCTCTCCAAGGCCCTCGGGCATGGAGTGGGCAGGCCATAAGGCTTGGGCAATACCCCGCATCGCCTGCCGAATTCGCTCATGCAGTTGCAAGAGTTCGGGAAGAAGGTCACCCGTAGAACCGGGCATCTCCTCTGCAGGACGACCTGTGAGCATACCTACAGACATTACTCTGTTAGTCGACTTCCTCGCCGAACTTTTTTTCGAAATTCGTTCAAGCACTTACTAAAAATGCCGCGTCGAAGCCGCTGATTCTCCTTCATGGAGTCTGACAGCTGGCCACGAACATCTTTAAGTTCGACGTCCAGCTTGGTGTTGGCATCCTGAAGATCATTCTTCTCTCGCCTCACCTTTGTCAACGTACTCTCACCGGCCTTTAGCCGGCGTAAGAGTTGTTGCTTGTCCGGATCGAGTCCGGCACCATCTGCAATATGATTTGTCAGATTTGCACCAACACCACACAATACTAATCTTTCGAAGTGTATCTTACCTGAGGGGGTCTCTTTGGGCTCCCCTGCTGCGGCTAGTGCAGCCTCTAGTTGGGCCTTGCACTTTTCCAGCTCCTGGGACAGCACGGTATTCTTCTCTGTAAGAACCTGCATATTAAATGATCCTTAAATCAGTTGCTCTAACTGCTTCAAGTCTCGGGGGCTACTGGCATATATATGTTTAACCAAAATTTTCTTACCCGTATGTCTTTTACATACTGCTCCGTCGCTCTGGCTAAACCATTTTGAGCGGCACGGAGGTACGCATCTCCCGAATTAAAGGCATCTAAAGCATCTTGGGAGAAACAAGCGTCGCGTAGAACTGTCCGGCGACGCATGTGGTTCATGGCACTCTCCACTTCAGAATTTGTGGCAGACAGCCTATCCGCATCCTTTGTCGGAGGAGCGTCCGGCGCGTGCCTTGTGCTCGCCTCCGCTTCCTGGCCAGACGTTGGAGCCTGGCTGGTGGAGGCGCGATTGGCAACCTCTCTAGATGTAGTCCGGCGAGGTCTCTTCTTTCTGAAGATAGCACGAACGTTAATATGCCCTAACAGAATAACACCAAGGAAATAGAGGGTGCGCTATACCTTTGCGCTGTCATCTCAGTCCGGACTGCATTCCTTTTTGTCCCACAGGGCCCTACGGCCCCTCGTTGGCTAGCCGCCGCAGGTTCGGCCTCCTGCCTCGGAAATCTCCCCTGCAAAACACGGTTGTCCTCAAAAACACCGGAATACATGAGAGTGGAATCTCTCTCAAGGGAATGAGACTCCGGTTTCTGTCACCTGGGAGGCCGGGATTAACCCTGGGTAATCAGCTATGATGGCCACCAAGGTATTGTCCTTGCTTAGCTGATAGAACACCCCATCGATAAGCTCCACCGATATGTCCGGATCCTCTTCGGAGTCCGGATCGAGGGACCGTTCTGGGTCCTCGGGCTGTGGAGGGCGGCTGTTTATATCCTTTACCTCCTGTCGCAGTTCCTACACGGAAGTCGTTAGACTACATATCTAACCGTGGGAGTATAAAACAAACAGGGAAGCGCAATTGTTCACTTACCCAACTTGGAGGATCGTACATAGTAAATCCGGCCTGCGGGTTGACGTGGAGGAATTCCTCCTTTTCTCACTTGTACAAAGAGGATAAGATCTTTACTAGAGCGGCAGCTGAGGCCGACCCCTTACGACCGTAACGGGTGGCGTCATCCTCCCCGTTGAAATCCCACATTGGGTGGCCTCTATATTGAAGCGGCTGCACCCCCCGCATAATGCATGCGGCCATGACTCCAATCATGGTTAGTCCGGAATGAGCCAACAGTCTTATCCGGCCCATCAGGTAAAGGATGTCTCTGTCGCTTTCTCTCTAAGAGCTCCGCGGACGCCAACTCAAGCTTTTCTTCAATGGAGAACTATTGAACTCAGGGAGACCGACCCGGATAGGGTCCGTCAGCGGGACGTCATCTATGTAAAACCATTCCGAAGGCCAGTCCTCGGACGCCTTCTTTGGGGTTCCGGATAGGTATCCGGTCCCGGCGATGCGCCATACTTCGGCTCCGCCCACTTGGTATATAGACCCCTCTTGAGAACGGGGCACCAGGCAGAATAACCTCTTCCACAGCGCAAAATGAGCCTCAACACCTAAAAATAGCTCGCAAAGGGCGACGAAACCCGCAATATGCAATACGGATGCGGGCGTGAGATTGTGCAGCTGGAGGCCGTAGAACTCTAGAAGCCCACGGAGAAATGGATGAATTGGAAATCCCAGTCCCCTTATTAGATAGGGGACGAGGCACACCCGCTCTCCTTTAGAAGGATTGGGGGTGCTCTCCGCTTGTTTTCCGCCATTGTAGGTGGCGAGACCGGCTCGGACCGGGACCATGTATGCCTGAGGGAGAAATCCCTTGGCCTGAAGCGACACTAACTCGCTATGCGGGATGGTGCAACTCTCCCAGTCCCCGAGTTTGGGACCGGAGGGGCGAGGGGAGGAGCTTTAACGGCTGGTCATGTTGGAATGGACCTTTGCTGCAAGCGCTCTGATGATAACTCGCGGAGAGGAGAAGATGTGGTTTGGACCTAAATCCCCATCCCGTTAAATAGGCGGCTCGTTTATACGGCTAGGGGTGTGGATGTAAAAACGCCTCGGCTTTTCACATTCGTTTGACACATGGAAGACGGCCATTATTGGGCATGGAAGCTGAGGAGCACTACATTACAAAAATCGGACATTATTCCTACAGGTACACAAGATTTGGAGAAGAACCCGCCTTGCAATGCCGAACAATCTGCGCGCCGGACTCGTCATCGTTGAAGCCTGGTTCGGGGGCTACTGAGGGAGTCCTGGATTAGGGGGTGTTCAGGTAGCCGGACTATACCTTCAGCCGGACTCTAGGACTATGAAGATACAAGATTGAAGACTTCGTCCCGTGTCCGGATGGGACTTTCCTTGGCGTGGAAGGCAAGCTTGGCGATGCGGATATTCAAGATCTCCTACCATTGTAACCGACTCTATGTAACCCTAACCCTATCTGGTGTCTATATAAACCGGAGGGTTGAAGTCCGTAGGCAATCAACTCCATATACAACAATCATACTATAGGCTAGCTTCTAGGGTTTAGCCTCCTTGATCTCGTGGTAGATCTACTCTTGTACTACCCATATCATCAATATTAATCAAGCAGGACGTAGGGTTTTACCTCGTGTTCCATGCCTCCTATTACCATCCGGCCAAGACGCACAGTTCGGGACCCACTATCCGAGATCCGCCGGTTTTGACACCGACACATGCCCTCAGCCCCGAGGGAGAACTACTCCCTCCTCATCATGGACAGCATCGGGGTGATGAAGATGGCCACCGGAGAAGGATTCCCCCTCCAACAGGGTGCCAGAACGGGTCTAGATTGGCTTTCGGTGGCTACGGAGGCTTCTGGCAGCGGAACTCCCGATCTATTGTGCTCCCCGATTGTTTTAGGGTATATGGAGATATATAGGCAGAAGAAGTACGTCGGGGGGGCAATGAGGGGCCCACGAGGGTGGAGGGCGCGCCCCCTACCTTGTGGCTCCCTTGTTTCTTTCCTGGCATGCACTCCAAGTCCATCAGGTTGCTTTCCTTCCAAAAATAAGTTCTATGAAGTTTCAGGTCAATTGGACTGCGTTTGATTTTCCTTTTCTGTGATACTCTAAAACAAGAAAAAAAAACAGAAACTGGCACTGGGCTCTGGGTTAATAGGTTAGTCACAAAAATCATATAAAATAGCATATAAATGCATATAAAACATCCAAGGTTGACAATATAATAGCATGGAACAATCAAAAATTATAGATACGTTGGAGACGTATCAGCAGGCAGGTCTGGGTACCCTGGTTCCCAGAACACCGACGGGGAGGGATATCCTCTTAATCGGTGTCTTCCTCCTCATCTGAGAACCAAAAATATGGGAAGGTCTTCTTAAAGACATTTGGATCCAGAGGCTGGTGAGAAACACGGCTTCCTCCTCCGAATCTTGAGACGACATATTTCAGATCTGTCGAAATAACAACAAGAAACAAGAATAGAAGATTTTTCCGCGATACGATGGTAAATACGTTCGGGGGGTATATAAAGATTTTTTATCTTGGAAACAAGCAAACAGGAGGAAAACGGAGTCGGGAAGGTTCCCGAGGTAGGCACAACCCACCTGGGCGCGCCAGGGGGGCCCAGGCCCTGGTGTCTTGTGCCCTCCTTGATTGCCTTCCTGGTTGTTTCTTATTTTCCTATTTTTTGTAATATTCCAAAACTGACAGAAAATATTTTTGCGGATTTTTCGGAGCCCGTTTACTTATCGTATCACATAATTCCTCTTTTTCACTATTCTGGAGTGTTCCGGAAGGTTTCTTTTATGTGTTCCTCCGGTGTCATGGTTTGCATAATATTGCTAACAACATTAATAGGTGTACCTGAACTATAGTGCTTAATTCTTTGTCCATTGACAACCTTTGGGTTAGTACCTTCGACATTATTGATTTACATAGCTCCAGAGCGATAAACCTCTTCAATTACAAACGGTCCTTCCCATTTAGAGAGAAGTTTTCCTGCAAATAATCTGAAACGAGAGTTGTACAAAAGAATATATTCTCCAACTTTGAATTCTTGCTTTTGGATTCATTTGTCATGCCATCTTTTAACTTTTTCTTTAAACAGTTTGGCATTTTCATAAGCTAGGGTTCTCCATTCATCTAAAGAGCTAATATCAAATAACCTCTTTTCTCCGGCAAGTTTAAAATCATACTTGAGTTCTTTAATTGCCCAATATGCTTTATGTTCTAACTCAAGAGGCAAATGACAAGCTTTTCCATAAACCATTTCTATAGGGAGACATACCCATAGGATTTTTATATGTTGTTCTGTAATCCCAAAGTGGATCATCTAATTTCTTAGACCAATTCTTTCGGGACCTATTGACAGTTTTTTGTAATATTAGTTTTATTTATCTATTGCTAAGGTCAACCTGACCATTGGATTGAGGATGATAAGGTGATGCAATTCTATGGTTAACATCATATTTAGCAAGCATTTTACGGAAAACACCATGAATAAAGTGTGAACCACCACCAGTCATTAAATATCTAGGGACTCTAAACCTTGGGAAAATAACTTCTTTAAGCATTTTAATGGAATTGTTATGATCAACACTACTGGTTGGAATAGCTTCTACCCACTTCGTGACATAATCAACAACAACCAAAATGTGTGTATACCCAATAGAGGAAGGAAAAGGTCCCAAATAATCAAAACCCCAAACATCAAATGGTTCACTAGCAAGTGAATAATTCATAGGCATTTCTTTGACATTCATCACAAGAAAAAACAAACTTACGGGCATCCTTGAAGAGAGTAGGCCAATAAAAACCAAATTGCAATACCTTATGAGCAGTTCTATCTCCCTCATGATGCCCTCCATAAGCTTTAGAGTGACATTTCCGTAGGATTTGTTCCTGTTCATGCTCAGGTACACAACGTCTAATAATACCATCTACTCCTTCTTTATAAAGATGTGGGTCATCCCAAAAGTAGTGTCTTAAATCATAGAAGATTTTTTATTTTTTTGGTATGTGAAACTAGGTGGTATATATTTAGCAACAATATAATTGGCATAGTCAGCATACCAAGGAGTATTATGAGAAACATTTATTGCAGCTAGTTGTTCATCAGGAAAGCTATCATCAATAGGTAGTGGGTCATCAAGAATATTTTCTAACCTAGACAAGTTATCAGTTACGGGGTTCTCAGCTCCTTTTCTATCAATGATATGTAAATCAAATTCTTGCAACAAGAGAACCCATCTGATGAGTCTAGGTTTAGCATCTTTCTTTTCCATAAGATATTTTATAGCAGCATGATCAGTATGAACAGTTACTTTGGAATCAACAATGTAGGATCTGAATTCATCACAAGAAAACACTACTGCTAAAAATTCTTTTCAGTAGTAGTATAATTTCTTTGGGCACTGTCTAGAGTTTTGCTGGCATAATGAAAAACATTCAATTTCTTATCAACTCTTTGTCCTAGAACAGCACCTACAGCATAATCACTAGCATCACACATAATTTCAAAGGGCAAGTTCCAATCGGGTGGTTGAACAATAGGTGCAGTAGTTAAGGCTTTCTTAAGTGTTTCAAAGGCTTCTACACAATCATCATCAAAAATAAATGGAACATCCTTTTGTAAAAGATTTGTAAGAGGCCTAGAAATTTTAGAGAAGTCTTTAATAAACCTCCTATAGAAACCAACATGACCAAGGAAACTACGAATACCTTTGATATCCTTAGGACATGGCATTTTCTCAATTGCATCGACTTTAGCTTTATCCACCTCAATACCTTGTTCAGAAATTTTTATGCCCCAAGACAATACCTTCATTAACCATAAAGTGGTACTTCTCCCAATTCAAGACAAGATTAGTTTGCTCCCATCTCTGCAAAACTCGATCAAGGTTGCTCAAGCAATCATCAAAAGAAGTTCCATAAACAAAAAAACCATCCATGAGAACCTCAACAATCTTTTCACAAAAATCAGAGAATATAGTAGTCATACATCTTTGAAAGTTAGCAGGTGCATTATATAAACCAAAAGGCATGCGTCTATAAGCATAAGTGCTCTTGATCGGGTTGTGAAATAGGTATTTGAGAGAAACCAGAATATCCATCAAGAAAACAAAAGTGTGTATGCTTAGATAGTCTTTCCAACATTTGATCAATAAAAGGCAAAGGGTAATGATCCTTTCTAGTTGCTTTATTCAATTTTCTAAAATCAATTACCATTCTATAGCCAGTAACAATTCTTTGTGGAATAAGTTCATTTTTATCATTAGGAACAACAGTAATACCTCCTTTCTCAGGGACACAATGAACGAGACTTACCCATCTACTATCAGCTATGGGATAGATTATACTTGCTTCCAGAAGTTTTAGTATTTCAGTTCTTACCACTTCTTTCATCTTAGGATTCAAACATAGTTGATGATCAACAACAGGTTTAGCATTAGGCTCCATATTAATTTTGTGCTGACAAACAGTGGGACTAATTCCCTTAAGATCATCAAGAGTATACCCAATAGCAGCTCGGTGCTTCTTCAGAATTTTCAATAATCTTTCTTCTTCATGTTCTGAAAGGTTAGCACTAATAGTAACATGATATATCTTGTTCTCATCAAGATAAGCATATTTCAAAATGTCAGGAAACTATTTTAATTCAAACATAGGATCACCTTTAGGTGGAGGAGGACCTCCTAGAGTTTCAATGGGCAAATTGTGTTTTAGTAGGGGTCGTTGTTCAAAGAAATTTTTATCTATTTCATTTCTTTCATGCATATGCATATCATTTTCATGGTCTAGCAAATATTGTTCTAGTGGATCAGTAGGAGGCATAACAATAGAAGCAAGACCAAATATTTCATCCTTATTAGGTAATTCTTTCTTATGAGGTTGTCTACTAAACTTTGAGAAATTAAATTCATGAGACTCATCACGGAAGCTAACTGTCGGTGTCAAAACCGGCGGATCTCGGGTAGGGGGTCCCGAACTGTGCGTCTAGGCCGGATGGTAATAGGAGACTGGGGACACTTTGTTTTACCTAGGTTCGGGCCCTCTCGATGGAGGTAAAACCCTACTCCTGCTTGATTAATATTGATGATATGGTTCGTACAAGAGTAGATCTACCATGAGATCAAGGAGGCTAAACCCTAGAAGCTAGCCTATGGTATGATTGTGTATGGAGTTGATTCTGTCCTACGGACTACAACCCTCCGGTTTATATAGACACCGGATAGGGTTAGGGTTACATAGAGTCGGTTACAATGGTAGGAGATCTTGAATATCCGCATCGCCAAGCTTGCCTTCCACGCCAAGGAAAGTCCCCTCTGGACACGGGACGAAGTCTTCAATCTTGTATCTTCATTATCCAGGAGTCCGGCTGAAGGTATAGTCCAGCTACCCGAACACCCCCTAATCCAGGACTCCCTCAGTAGCCCCTGAACCAGGCTTCAATAACGACGAGTCCGGCGCACAAATTGTCTTCGGCATTGCAAGGCGGGTTCCTCCTCCAAGTCTTTCACAGAAGATTGTAATCACCAAGAGTAGTGTCCGGCTCTATAAAATAAGTTTCCACGTATTGCCATAGAGAGAATAATATTAACACAAATCAAATCTGCTGACGTATTCTGTAGTGCACCATCATATTACAGCCAAGTCCTTTACTTGAATCGTTTTTATTTTTCCGCCTCAGCGTGTTTTGCGAGGCGGTTTCCTTGGCACGTCTTGTCAAAGTAGAGATCGTGTGCCCCCCTTTTATGGGATTCTCATCAATACGGACGTTGGTAACCCAATCGTGCCTGTTAGCACTTTTTCTCGATTAAAGACGAGTCTCAAATGGTTACGGGGATGGCTCTTGGTATTCGACCTCTTATAAAGAGACCAAGGCCTTACTCCTTTTTCAATCTCAAACGAGTTTGCCTGCCGCCTCGAGTTCCAACACCCTAGGCTTCAGATTTCAGGCGCTTCGAACCTTCGACAATGTCCGGTTCCGACCTTCAAGGCCGATGGATGCCCTCCTCCGACACGGAGGAGGACGTGCTAAAGTTGAGAGAGGCTAAGTTCTTGACCACCGAAATTCCGCATAGGTTGCCTGTTCAAGGGCAAGCTATTCCCAGCCCCCAGCCCGGCGAGAGCGTAGTGTTCATGTCTCACTTCCTTCGGGGGTTAGGCTTCCCGATGGATCCCTTCGTGAGGGGGCTGCTGTTTTATTATGGGCTAGAATTTCATGACTTAGCTCCGGAGTCCATCCTCCATATTTCTTCATTCATCGTTGTGTGTGAAACGTTCCTCCATGTTATCCCTCACTTCGGATTATGGCTCAAGACCTTTGGAGTGGAGCCGAAGATGATCGAGGGACGGCATGCAGAGTGCGGAGGCGCCATCATAAGTAATGATGTCGATGCTCCATGGACCGAGGGCTTCTTTCAAGAGGAGCTCGGCTTATGGCAGCGAGAATGGTTCTATATCACCGCTCCCAAGAGCGCCAAGTGGGCGGCGCCTCCTGACTTTCGCTCTGGTCCCCCACCACGGCTATCGTCATGGGTCAACAAAGGATTAGACTGGGGGTTACCCAAAGACATGCCCCTGTTGCAGGGCCGCATTAGGGATCTCTTATAAGGAGACCTCAACCTGGTGAAGGTGACGCAGGTCATGCTGATTCACCGAACATTGCCCGGCAAACATCGCCCCCTTCGTCTGTGGGAGTTTAATCCGGAGGGACCACGAGTTCTCCAGAACTTTATGGGCGCAACACCCGTGATGTATAAACTGTTCTTCGGATCACAAGAGATGTGTCCGCATTTAACCGAGGACGCAGGCCTAAGCTGCAATCGCCCGGATACTCAAGTAAGCAACCTTGTGCCCGGACCTTCTATCCATATAATAAACTTGCCCCTAAAAGAGTTGTCCTTTTAAACAGGAGTGGATAGCGAAGGCGAAGCTGATCAGGTGTCCGGCTCCCGTTCCTGAAACCAGGCCGGATCCCGTGCTAGTCAGGATGCTGGAAATAATGCCTTTGGAGGGGGAGGACAAGGAAGCTATGGCCTCCTCGAAGGAGGCTGCTTTGAAGGGAGGAACCGACAATTCCTCTCCTAAGGGGAAGAAAAGAGCCGCCTCTGACGATCCGAAAACCATGGTCTCGAAGCGGGGGGAAAATCCTCGTCAGAGGGTCCGACGCCGGGGAGCCCCTCGGCCGGACTACGCCCTCAAGGGGATCAGCCCTCCAGCGAGCCGTAAGTAGAGAGAGGTTTTCCTTTTGAGGGATGAGAGAAATCTTTGATTTATATCTGAGAAGATTAACTGAAATTTTAGCATGTAGCTCGGACCTCAGCTCTTCTCAGCAGAGCTCGTCTTCGGGGGATCTTCTTCCGGAGATGATGGAGAGCGGGACGCCTCCCCCTGCCGTGCCGCCTAGCGAGGCGGGCGACCCTAAGGTGTCGTCGCAGAGGGTTTCTCCAAATCCGGCAGGGGCGGAAGGTGGCAGTGCAGCCCCCCTAAGTTCTCCGCGTCCGGCCTTCGAAGGAGGCCATAGGACAAGTCCGGCACCGTCTGGTGCTCGGCTGGAGGAGCTAAAGATTCTGCTGGGGCGAGCTTCTATCTCAGAGGAGCACCGTGCATTGATGGGTACGGCGATTGAAAAGATTTCATCCGCAGAAAGCGGATTGCATGAGGCCGTCGAAAGCTTACTGACGGGGTTTGTGGTACGTTAGATAATGTTCCCTTTGGTCCGTTGTGCATGAATAAGATGCACCCTATGTAGATAGTAGCTCCTGAGACTCTGCGCGTCGTTAAGAAATGACGGCACGCGGAGGATCATAATCCCAGGTCTAAGATGTCGCCTTTGAATGTAGGCGACAGGGAGTCCGGAATCGAGCCGAACTGAAGATTTTGCCGAACTAAAGCGGCAGCTGGACGTGGCAGATGCCGACATCATGCTTGTTAATAAGCAGCTTGATGAAGCTCAAGGTATGCAATTCTTCGAGTGGCATCAGGTAAGAAGAGTTTTATGCATAGTGTCTTCCTTTGTGTATGCTTGACGCAGATGGTGCGGCCGCCATGGAGAGTCTTAGGGCAGAACTTGCCCGAGCTAAAGAACAAGCCAGAGAAAGTGATGCGGTTGCCAAGAAAGCCCTTGAAGAGCTGAGAGCCGAACAGGCTGCTCATTGCCGAAGCAAAGAGGAGATGGCCGAGATGGCCAAAAAGTTAAAAAGCGCTACCGACCATTGCAGATTCCTTGAAAAAGAAGGCCAGGCGAAACAGGCGGACCTAGAGAAGGCCGTCGCTGATGCCAAGGACACTCGCTCTGCGATGAGAGCTGCGAAGGAGGAGCTGCGTCAGGCCGAACAGATTGTGGCTGGAAAGCCCTTTATGCTGCGAAGGAAGGTTTGTGATCCGAAGTTTGCTCCTTTGGACCGGATGTGGAGTGTGGAAGACACGTATCTGGATTTGGCAGCGAGTGCTGCTGATGCGACCAAACACTTTCGAAATCAAAAAGATTGTGAAGTGGAAAGGCTTTTCTGGTCGCAGTTTCATAATCCAGAGCGTCCACTGGCGGTGGATGATCGTTTGGCTCAATGGGCCGAACTGAATAGGTTGTCCGGACTCGCCATGAAGTATGTCGTGGGTCACCTGTGGCCGGGGAGTTCGGAGCCGAAGAGTTATTTCAGCTTGGTGCAGCAATTCCTTCACGCGGTGCCGTGTATAAATGCAGTTAAGAGGTCAGCATGCATAGGGGGCGCTAGGATGGCTCTAGCCCGTGTTAAGACATACTGGGTGGAGATGGAGACCACCGTTATTGTGTCCCGAGATTCGGACCAAAGCCGAGTACCCTCCGAGCACTATTTTCAGGAGGTTCTTGAAGGCGCTCGTGTAATAGAGACGCAGTGCCCGAAAGATGCTATGTTATGATAGCATATGTAATTATAAAGTAATATTTTGATGGCCTTTTATACTTGTGCCTCCAAGTATTGTAAACACCTTCTATGCGGCCATTTTAAGATATATATATCTATGTATAGAATCTGAAAGATGGCAGTCGTTGGCTTCAGCCCCCACGCACATAGTGCGGGGGTGCTCACAGAAGACGCATTTTCACACTTAACCCAACGTCTTGGTCCTACAAAGGAGGTGATAGCGCAGCGGGCCAGGCAACCAGACTATAATGCTTTAACACTTTCACTTAGCCATAGGAGTTTGAAAATGAGACTCTTTAGGTAGCTCCTTGGTGGCAACTGCGCTCGTCCGAATTCGGGGCGCGTATGTGCCTGGCCAGGAAACGGCCCTTCGTTGAAGCGGAGGAATCCGATAGATTCCGATCGGTCATCGAGTGGCTGACCAGTCTCACGCTACATCATGACAGTCAGTTTTCGGCTTTCTCTACTGAGGTGCTCACCCTGGCCGAACCGGGGGCACAATCGCAGTAGTTCTCCTGGTGCTACCTTAGCCGATAGAGCGGAACGTAAGGTAGTCGAACTCAGGAGCCGGGCAACCCAACATTTAACCAAAGACATGATTCGGAGCTGATGCATATAATGCCAAAACTCGCGACGCCGAACACTCCCTAAGGTGTTCGGTCTTTATGAGTGCGGGCCAAACAACACTCTTTATTAAAAAAAGCCCCTAGTGTCCGGGTACGTGCGAAAATTCTGATGTGGCCACATGCCAAGACGCCAGCCTCCTCCTTGGTTATACTGGAAAGAAAAAACCAGGGGAAGTGTAGCAACAAGAGACAGTAAAAAAAGGCTTACACAGGGTCTTAATCTAAAAAGAATCCTTTAGGACGGGTCCCTACTGCACGTCTGCGCCTGTGTCTCCGTTGTGCCGTATCCTGGACGGGCGCCGCACGACGTTCATCTGTAAAAGAGAGGAACTGAGTTGAAAACGGGTTGTGCGGGAAAAGTTTAAAAAATAAGCAAAGTATAAAGTAAGATATGGAAGTTTGAGCTTTATTTGTCTCTTATTGTATATGTGTGGAGCCCCTTGTGCGGGGGTATATGGCTTCTAGGCCTGCATCAATGATGATTTTGCACCGAACTCGTCTATCCGCGTTCGCGGTCTTGAAATGACCTATTTTTAAGTTTTTTGGCCGGTGAGGCCGTTTTTCTGTGGGGCTGTTAAGGCGGGCGCACTGTCCTCCGCTTAGGGCATCCCCAATCTTAGGCTCTTGCCACTCCTTGTTCAATAATCCATCAAATCTTTACCCAAAACTTGAAAACTTCACAACACAAAACTTAAAGTAGAAAATCTCGTGAGCTCCATTAGCGAAAGAAAACAAAAGACCACTTCAAGGTACTGTAATGAACTCATTCTTTATTTATATTGGTGTTAAACCTACTGTATTCCAACTTCTCTATGATTTATAAATTATTTTACTAGCCATAGATTTATCAAATAAGCAAACAACACACGAAAAACAGAATCTGTCAAAAACAGAACAGCCTGTAGTAATCTGTAGCTAGCGCAAGATCTGGAACCCCAAAAATTCTAAAATAAATTTCTGGACGTGAGGAATTTATCTATTAATCATCTTCAAAAAGAATTAACTAAATATCACTTTCCAAATAAAAATAGCAGCAGTTCTCGTGAGCGCTAAAGTTTCTGTTTTTACAGCAAGATTAACAAGACTTTCCCCAAGTCTTCCCAACGGTTCTACTTGGCAAAAACACTAATTAAACACGAAAAACACAACCAAAATAGAGGCTAGATAAATTATTTATTACTAAACAGGAGAAAAAAGCAAGGAATAAAAATAAAATTGGGTTGCCTCCCAACAAGCGCTATCGTTTAACGCCCCTAGCTAGGCATAAAAAGCAAGGATAGATCTAGGTATTGCCATCTTTGGTAGGCAATGCATAAGTGGATCTCATAATAGATTCATAAGGTAATTTAATTTTCTTTCTAGGGAAGTGTTCCATTCCTTTCCTTAACGGAAATTGGAATCTAATATTTCCTTCCTTCATATCAATAATTGCACCAATCGTTCTAAGGAAAGGTATACCAAGAATAATAGGACATGAAGGATTGCAATCTATATCAAGAACGATAAAATCTATGGCCACATTATTACTATTTGCAACAATAAGAATATCATTAATTCTTCCCATAGGTTTCTTAATAGTGGAATCCGCAAGGTGCAAGTTTAAAGAGCAATCATCAAAATCACGGAAACCTAACAAATCACACAAAGTCTTTGGAATCGTGGAAACACTAGCACCAAAATCACACAAAGCATAGCATTCACGATCTTTAATTTTAATTTTGATAGTTGGTTCCCACTCATCATAAAGTTTTCTAGGGATAGAAACTTCCAACTCAAGTTTTTCTTCATAAGATTGCATCAAAGCATCAACGATATCTTTGGTAAAAGCTTTATTTTGGCTATAAGCATGAGGAGAATTTAGCATGGATTGCAACAAGGAAATAAAATCTATCAAAGAGCAAATATTATAATTAAATTCCTTGAAATCCAAAATAGTAGGTTCATTAACATCTAGAGTTTTGATCTCTTCAATCCCACTTTTATCAATTTTAGCATCAAGATCTAAAAACTCCAAATTTTTGGAACGCCTTTTAGGTAAAGGTGGATCATATTCAGTCCCATCATTATCAAGATTCATATTGCAAAACAGAGATTTAATAGGGGACACATCAATAACTTTTATATCTTCATCTTTATTATCATGGTAACTAGAAGAACACGCTTTTATAAAGGAATCTTTCTTAGCACGCATCCTGGCGGTTCTTTCTTTGCACTCATTAATGGAAATTCTCATGGCTTTGAGAGACTCATTGATATCATGCTTAGGTGGAATAGATTTAAGTTTCAAAGAATCAACATCAAGACAAATTCTATCAATGTTTCTAGCCAACTCATCAATCTTAAGCAATTTTTCTTCAATCAAAGCATTGAAATTCTTTTGCGAAGTAATAAATTCTTTAATATTAGATTCAAAATCAGAGGGCATCTTATTATAATTTCCATAAGAATTGTTGTAGGAATTACCATAATTATTAGAGGAATTACTAGGATAAGGCCTAGGATTAAAGTTTCCTCTATAAGCGTTGTTACCAAAATTGTTCCTACCAACAAAATTCACATCCATAGATTCATTATTATTCTCAATCAAAGTAGACAAAGGCATATCATTAGGATCGGAAGAAACACTTTTATTAGCAAATAATTTCATAAGTTCATCCATCTTTCCACTCAAAACATTAATTTCTTCTATCGCATGCACTTTCTTATTAGTAGATCTTTCAGTGTACCATTGAGAATAATTAACCATAATATTATCTAGGAGTTTAGTAGCTTCTCCTAAAGTGATTTCCATAAAAGTGCCTCCCGCGGCCAAATCTAAAAGATTTCTAGAAGCATAATTAAATCCGGCATAAAAATTTTGTATAATCAATTTAAACCATGTGTTGGGCAATTACTTACCATTAATTTCATCCTCTCCCAAGCTTGTGCAACATGTTCATGATCAAGTTGCTTAAAATTCATAATATCGTTTCTAAGAGAGATGATCTTAGCGGGAGGAAAATACTTAGAGATAAAAGCATCTATGCACTTATTCCAAGAGTCGATACTATTTTTAGGCAAAGACGAAAACCAAGCTTTAGCACGATCTCTAAGCGAAAAAGGAAATAGCTTCAATTTAACAATATCATTGTCCACATCTTTCTTCTTTTGCATATCACACAAATCAACGAAGCTATTTAGATGGGTAGCAGCATCTTCACTAGGAAGGCCGGAAAACAGATCTTTCATGACAAGATTCAGCAAGGCAGCATTAATTTCACAAGATTCAGCATCGGTAAGAGGAGCAATCGGAGTGCTAATAAAATCATTGTTGTTGGTATTGGTAAAGTCACACAATTTAGTGTTATCTTGAGCCATCATGACAAGCAAGCAATCCAACACACAAGCAAACAAGAAATGGGCAAAAAGAGGCAAATAGAGAAGGGGAGGGAGGATAGAGAGAGACAGGGCGAATAAAACGGCAAGGTGTGATGTGGGGGAGAGGAAAACGAGAGGCAATTGGAAAATAATGTAATGCGGGAGATAAGGGTTTGTGATGGGTACTTGGTATGTTGACTTTTGCGAAGACCTCCCCGGCAATGGCGCCAGAAATCCTTCTTGCTACCTCTTGAGCACTTGCATTGGTTTTCCCTTGAAGAGGAAAGGGTGGTGCAGCAAAGTAGCGTAAGTATTTCCATCAGTTTTTTAGAACCAAGGTATCAATCCAGTAGGAGGCTACGCGCGAGTCCCTCGCACTTGCACAAAACAAATAAATCATCGCAACCAACACGATAAGGGGTTGTCAATCCCTACACGGTCACTTACGAGAGTGAGATCTGATAGATATGATAAGATAATATTTTTGGTATTTTTATGATAAAGATGCAAAGTAAAATAAAAGGCAATGAAAATAACTAAGTATTGGAAGATTAATATGATGGAAGATAGACCCGTGGGCCATAGGTTTCACTAGTGGCTTCTCTCAAGAGCATAAGTATTTTACGATGGGTGAAAAAAATTACTGTTGAGCAATTGACAGAACTGAGCATAGTTATGAGAATATCTAGGTATGATCATGTATATAGGCATCACATCCAAGACAAGTAGACCGACTCCTGCCTGCATCTACTACTATTACTCCACACATCGACCGCTATCCAGCATGCATCTAGAGTATTAGGTTCAAGAGAACATAGTAACGCTTTAAGCAAGATGACATGATGTAGAGGGTGAGGAAGTCCTGGATTAGGGGGTGTCCGGATAGCCATACTATACCTTCGGCCGGACTCCTGGACTATGAAGATACAAGATTGAAGACTTCGTCTCGTGTCCGGAAGGGACTTTCCTTGGCGTGGAAGGCAAGCTTGGCGATACGAATATGTAGATCTCCTACCATTGTAACCGACTCTGTGTAACCCTAGCCCTCTTCGGTGTCTATATAAACCGGAGAGTTTTAGTCCGTAGGACGAACAACAATCATACCATAGGCTAGCTTCTAGGGTTTAGCCTCTCTGATCTCATGGTAGATTTACTCTTGTACTACCCATATCATCAATATTAATCAAGCAGGACGTAGGGTTTTACCTCCATCAAGAGGGCCCGAACCTGGGTAAAACTTTGTGTCCCCTGCCTCCTGTTACCATCCAACCTAGACGCACAGTTCGGGACCCCCTACCCGAGATCCACCGGTTTTGACACCGACATTGGTGCTTTCATTGAGAGTTCCTCTGTGTCGTCGCTTTTAGGCCCAATGGCTTCTCCAATCATCAACAGTGATGCGATCCAGGGTGAGACTTTTCTCCCCGGACAGATCTTCGTATTCGGCGGCTTTGCACTGCGGGCCAATTCGCTTGGTCATCTGGAGCAGATTGAAAGCTACGCCCCTGGCCATCAGGTCAGATTTGGAAGTTTGAACTACACGGCCGACATCCGCGGAGACCTGATCTTCGACGGATTCGAGCCACAGCTGAGCGCGCCACACTGTCACGATGGGCATGATTTAGCTCTGCCGCCGAATAGTGCCCTGGAGGCTGCACATGTGTCTGCTCCGACCCCTAGCTCGGAGCCGATCACACCAACCGAGGATGGGTGGTTAGACACCGCCTCGGGGGCTGCAATTTCTACGGCGATCGAGCCGAACACCAGCCCTGTTCTCTGCGAAGCCCGTGACTCCAAGGAGCCGGACTCCTCTCCAGACTCCGAGCCCTCCGCACCCCGATCGATCAAACCCGATTGGGCGTCGATCATGGAGTTCACCACCACGGACATCGTTCAGCACTCGCCCTTCGGCGATATTCTGAATTCACTAAAGTCTCTCTCTTTGTCAGGAGAGCCCTGGCCGGACTATGGTCGGCAAGGTTGGGATGCGGATGATGAAGAAATTCAAAGCCCACCCACCACCCACTTCGTAGCCACTGTCGATGATTTAACCGACATGCTCGACTTCGACTCCGAAGACATCGACGGTATGGACGCCGATGTAGGAGACGATCAAAAACCAGCGCCTATAGGGCACTGGAAAGCCACCTCGTCGTATGATATATACATGGTGGACACCCCAAAAGAAGGCAATGGCGATGGAACAGCGAAGGATGACCCCTCCAAGAAGCAGCCTAAGCGCCGGCGTCAGCGGCGCCGCTCTAAATCCCGCCAAAACAAAAACGGAGATTCCGGCATGGGGGATAATAACGCCCCGGACAGTGCCGAAGACAACCACCTCCAGCAAGATTCAGCACAGGAGGATAGAGAAGCCAGCCCTCATGAGAGAGCGGCAGTCAGAGAGGTCGAGGACGATAATTATATGCCTCCCTCCGAAGACGAGGCAAGCCTCGACGACGACGAATTTGTCGTGCCGGAGGATCCCGTCGAACAAGAGTGTTTCAAATGCAGGCTTATGGCCATGGCGAGCAGCCTCAAGAAAAAACAGCAACAGCTTAGAGCTGATCAAGATTTGCTAGCCGACAGATGGATTGAAGTCCTTGCGGCCGAAGAGTATGAACTCGAACGCCCCTCCAAGAGCTACCCAAAGTGTAGGTTGCTACCCCAATTAGAGGAGGAAGCACTTAAACCTACATCACCAGTGCATGATGCGGCCGACCGGCCACCCCGTGGCCACGACAGAGAGGCCTCTCGGCCCTCCACTCAAGTCGCACCCCGGCGCCGCTCAAAAACTACCAATGCATGGGAAAATGCGCCAGACCTGTGAGACACATTGGAGGACAAGGCAAGGCAAACAAGATCGATCTACGGATCACGTGGGCGCCCCATGGCACGAGACAGTACTCGTCACGCCGGATATAGTAAATCCGGCCGGGCCGAACACAGTAGACAAAGCTCGTTTGAGCTGCGTCATGATATAGCCCAGTACAAAGGCGCCGCACACCCACTATGCTTCACAGATGAAGTAATCGATCACCAAATCCCTGAGGGTTTCAAAGTCGTGAACATCGAATCATATGATGGCACAACAGATCCTGCGGTATGGATCGAGGACTATCTCCTTCATACTCACATGGCCCGCGGTGATGACTTACACGCCATCAAATACCTCCCACTCAAGCTTAAAGGACCAGCTTGGCATTGGCTTAACAGCTTGCCAGCAGAATCAATTGGTTGTTGGGAGGACCTGGAAGCCGCATTCCTCGACAATTTCCAGGGCACTTATGTGTGACCACCAGACGCCGATGACCTAAGCCACATAATTCAGCAGCCAGAGGAATCGGCCAGAAAATTCTGGACACGGTTCCTAACCAAGAAGA
Organism: Triticum monococcum; assembly: GCA_034509565.1. Taxonomy (NCBI): domain Eukaryota; kingdom Viridiplantae; phylum Streptophyta; class Magnoliopsida; order Poales; family Poaceae; genus Triticum; species Triticum monococcum. The sequence goes on along the minus strand of CM067844.1, from coordinate 576,458,049 downwards.
ATCAAATCGTCGGCTGTCCGAACGCAGAGGCCCTAGCAGCCTTCAAGAATAACATCCACGACGAGTGGCTTGCACAGCACCTAGGACAGGAAAAGCTCAAATCTATGGCAGCCCTCACGACACTTATGACCCGCTTTTGCGCAGGAGAAGACAGCTGGCTAGCTTGTAGCAATAACATGACCAAGAGCCCTGGTAATTCGGATAGCAAGGATAGCAGTGGCAGGTCGCGTCGCAACAAGCAAAAGTGCCGCATTAACGGCGACAATGCTGAGGATACAGCAGTTAATGCCGGATTCAGAGGCTCTAAACCCGGTCAGCGGAAAAATCCATTCAAAAGAAATACTCCAGGCCCGTCTAGTTTGGACCGAATACTCGACCGCTCATGCCAGATACATGGCGCCCCTGAAAAACCAGCCAATCACACCAACAGGGATTGTTGGGTGTTCAAGCAGGCAGGCAAGTTAAATGCCAAAAGTAGAGACAAGGGGCTGCACAGCGATGATGAGGAGGAGCCCCGGCCGCCGAACAACAGTGGACAGGTTTTCCCCCACAAGTGCGGACGGTGAACATGATATACGCAACCCACATCCCCAAGAGGGAGCGGAAGCGTGTGCTAAGGGACGTATATGCGATGGAGCCAGTCGCCCCAAAGTTCAACCCATGGTCTTCCTGCCCGATCAATTTTGATCGAAGGGACCACCCCACTAGTATCCGTCATGGCAGATTCGTCGCATTGGTTCTAGACCCAATTATTGACGGATTTCACCTCACTAGAGTCCTTATGGACGGCGGTAGTAGCCTGAACCTGCTTTATCAGGATACAATGCGGAAAATGGGCATCGATCCCTCGAGGATTAAACCCACCAGAACGACCTTTAAAAGTGTCATACCAGGTGTAGAAGCCAACTGTACAGGCTCAGTTACACTTGAAGTGGTCTTCGGATCTCCGAATAATTTCCAAAGCGAGGAGTTAATCTGCGACATAGTCTCGTTCCGCAGTGGCTATCACGCACTGCTCGGGTGAACCGCATTTGCCAAGTTCAATGCGGTGCTGCACTACGCATACCTCAAGCTCAAGATGCCAGGCCCTCGAGGCGTCATCACGGTCAATGGAAACACCGAACGCTCTCTCCGAACGGAGGAGCATACGGCGGCTATCGTAGCGAAAGTACAAAGCAGCCTCTCAAGGCAATTCTCCAGTCCGGCCATTAAACGTCCGGACACCGTCAAGCGCGCCCGGAGTAACCTACAACAAGATCGCTTGGCACGTTCCGAGCAAGCGTAGCAATGCGGCCCCAACCCCAGCCCTCGCGAACTTGCGAAACCAGTGTTGCGCGTACATAACTACGCTCTAGAAATACCATGGGCACAGGGGGAGGGGCACCATCATGGCACGACCGAAACGCGGCTTAACCGCACTAGGGGCTGCCAATTTCTTAATTTTCTCTTATTTTTAGGACTCCATCCTTCGGAAGGCTTGTCCGGTAGTACAATTGCCGCACAAACGATACAACCAGGGAAGTAGAAAGCTATGCCCCACTACGGAACTCTAAGGTGGTCTCTATAACGAGCAGTATACCTGTTTCGCATAGCATCCGCAGCTCGCCCCTGGAAAGGACATATTTTATAGTCCCATCCTTTGCTTACCGCACTATTTGTATCATCCTGCTTTGATCGCAGCTTTTTTAAATAAACAATGCATAGCTTCCGTCTATTATTGCATTACCTTTTTTACGAATATATGTTTATTAATGACATGTTGCACCCATACACTTTGGTACGACCAATACACCAGGGGCTTAAGTACCCCACAACATGGTGTGAGAAGTCCGAACACTTTTACAAGTGCGGCACCCCGAACTTATAGCATTATATGCATCGGCTCCGAATCATGTCTTGGGTCAATAGTTGGGTTTGCCCGGCTCCTATGTTTTGGTACCTTATGTTCCGTCATATCGGCTAAGGTAGCACTAGGAGAAATACTGCGATTGTGCCCCAGTTGAGCTAGGCTAAGCACCTCAGTAGATAAAGCTAAAACTGACCGTCATGATGAGGCGAGAGCTAGTCGCTGTTCGAGAGGTTTTCGAGTCCCTAAAGACTTATGCCGCTTAGAGCGAGGAGTCGGCTTTGTCCGGCCTAGGCGTGGATAGCGCCCCAAACTCGGTCTTCCGAACACTAGGGGCTTCGCCGAAATTTAAAATTATAGAATTCTATGGCTAAGTGAGAGTGTTCAAGCATTATAGTCCGATTGCCTTGTTCGTTGTGTTGAGCGCCTCCCTCGAAGGACCCAAGAATGGGAAAAAGAGCGCTCATGTTTATCCCGAACACCCCAGCACTCGTGGCATGGGGCAGAAGCCGACGACTCGCCATCTCTCAAATTTGATAAATGGCCGCACAAAAGGTAATATTTTAAATTCAAAAGCATTTCTTAACGCACATGAACAAGTTTTCAGCGCACAGGACAAAACAAGTGAGTTCACTGAAAAAGTACATTCATGGAACATTCATCCGCCACAAGGCGGGCACCCTTCAGAATGCCCTCACAATACATCTCGGGCTTGCGATGCTCCTTGCCCGACGGTGGCCCGTCCTTCACAAGCTTCTCAGCATCCAGCTTGCCCCAGTGCACCTTCGCACAGGCAAGCGCCCAACGGGCACCCTCGATGCATACAGAGCGCTTGATGAGTTCGAGCCTTGGACATGACTCCACCAGCCGCCTCGCCAGCCCGAAGTAGCTCCCAGGCATGGCCTCTCCAGGCCACAGCCGGACTATGAGGCCCTTCATGGCCTGTTCGGCCACCTTATGGAGCTCGACCTACTATTTCAGCTGGTCGCTTAAGGGCACCGGGTGTTCGGCCTCAGCATACTGAGACCAGAACACCTTCTCCGTCGAGCTTCCCTCCTTGGCGCGGTAGAAGGCGGCGGCATCCGACACGCTACGGGGCAAGTCTGCGAATGCTCCTGGAGAGCTCCAGATTTGGGTAAGTGATAAGTAATTCACTTTTATGTGCTTGCTTTTCATAAAGAATGCCTTACCCGCCGCTATCTTTTTTACTGCCTCAACCTCCTGGAGGGCCTTCTGGGCTTCGGCCTTGGCAGACTTGGCATTTTCAATGGCCGCCGCGAGCTCAGACTCTCGCGTCTTCGAGTCAAGCTCCAAACTCTCATGTTTTTTCATGAGAGCCTGGAGCTCTTGCCGCACCTCGCCAACCTGCGTCTCATGCTTCTCCCGCTCGGTGTGCTCCATGGCCGCCCTCTTTTCGGCCTCGGACAACGCTTGCTTAAGGGTTGCCACCTCAGTTGTGGCCCCTACAATAGCCGCGTTAATCCTGTCACTTTTTGCAATTACACCTTTCACATTTTTCAATAAGGTATTTCTTACCTTCCTTCTCCTCGAGCTGCTGCTTGGCTAGGCCGAGCTCTTGCTCAGACCACTCGAGGTTTTGCTTCAGCGTATCCACCTCCGCAGTCAGTGCGGCGGAGGCCAGCAGCGAAGCCTGCATACGCATATTGACTTGATTATGTTAGACTCCTGCGATTATTAGATCCTCTATTCGGCTTTTCTTTCCGAACGCCGAACACAACATCAGGGGGTACTGTCTATGCGGTAATATTTTTACATATTCTTTACATACCTCAAAGCCTGTTAGAAGGCTGGCATAGGCTTTAGTCAGTCCGCTCTTGGCAGACTGAACCTTCTGGATCACCGCACTCATAATAGTGTGCTGCCCCTCGTTGATGGAGGCGCCATTAAGCGTCTCCAGCAAATTGTCCGGTGCCTCCGGTTGGACGGAGGTCACCGGCTCGGTAGGCTTGCTCCTCTTGGAAGGAGGCTGCCTACCGGAGTCCGGAACCGTTGAAGGTTCTGGCATGGTGTCCGGCTCAAGGCCGGACTTGGAGCCCTTGGGGGTTCTATCCCCTTTACGCCTGGAGTCCGGGAGGTTGCCTTGCGGCGACTCCAGGACCACCTCCTCCTGGCTTCGAACCTGTTGGGACGCCACCTTGGCGCCGTCTGTAGGGTGGGGGAGGAAGCTGTCGGAAGCGAATTCACATCCGACGAATCCAGGGAGTCGCTCGACGACTCGTCGAGCCCGGCCTTGGGCGGACTGCACAATCATGTTCGACGTAAGGAAAAGCTGTGTAATGGGGGAATACTATGAATCACTCGGGTATCCGGATACTTACGATCTTGCCAGGGGCTTGGCCCTGTGCGGCCACTCCTCTTCGCCGTCGTCGATGTTGGTGGAGTAGTCCGGAGGAGGGGTCTTCCCCCTCTTGGACCCTTCGGCCTCCCCGGTTGGGGCAGCCTTCCTTTTCTTCCCTCCCCCCGCTGGAGGGGGAGAGGTCTCTTCTTCCTCCTCCTCGTCTTCATGGGAGGAGTGCGCCTTGGAGCCGTCCGATGGTGAATCCGACACCTCCTGGCATCGGGCGCTCTTTCGAGTCCCCGTGGCCTTCTTCTTGGCCTTCTTCTCCGGCACCACGTAAGGTGCCGGAGCTAGCAGCTTCGCCAAGCGAGCGTTCGCTGGGCCTTCGGGCAAAGGAGCCGGACAGTTGATCTGTCCGGACGTCTCCTGCCAATCCTGCCAAAGGTAAGGGAACTTAGATCCCGCATGGAGTCACACTATGAAAAACTAATACCCTGTAAAAGGTGAAAACAGCTTACCGCACAAGCGTGACGCTGCACGCTGAATCCGCGATCCTCGGTAGCGGATGCGGGGGCCTCGGCGCCCTTGAAAGGACCTTCCAGGCATCTTCGTACGTCATGTCGAAGAGCCTGCTCAGAGTTCGGTGCCGCGCCAGGTCGAATTCCCAAGGTTGAAAGCCCGTTGTTGACACGGGAGGATCCGACGGATGAGCATAACCTGGACTATGTTGACAAGTTTGAGATTCCTGTCCACCAGGGTTTGGACGCATGTTTGGAGTCCGGTCAGCTCTCCTTTTTTACCCCACGACAGGCCCGTCTCTTTCCAGGTGGAGAGCCGTGTAGGGGGTCCGGATCGGAACTCGAGGGCTGTGACCCATTCAGGGTCGTGCGGCTCGGTGATGTAAAACTACCCCGACTGCCACCCCTTTAGGGACTCCACGAAGGAGCCCTCGAACCATAGGATGTTGGGCATCTTGCCCACCATGGCGCCTCCGCACTCCGCTTGGGTGCCGCGCACCACCTTCGGCTTGACATTGAAAGTCTTGAGCCATAGGCCGAAATGGGGGCGGATGCGGAAGAAAGCCTCGCACACGACGATAAACGCCGAGATCTTGAGAACAAAATTCAGGGCCAGATCGTGGAAATCCAGGCCATAGTAGAACATGAGCCCCCGGACAAATGGGTGGAGAGGGAAGCCCAGTCCGTGGAGGAAATGGTGGAGGAACACCACCCTCTCATGGGGCCTAGGGGTGGGGATGAGCTGCCCCTCTTCGGGAAGCCGGTGCGCAATGTCTTTAGACAAGTATCCAGCCTTCCTCAGTCTTTTGATGTGTCCCTCCGTGACGGAGGAGACCATCCACTTGCCTCCCGCTCCGGACATGGCTGGAGAAGGTTGAGGTGGGGTGTGCGGCCTTGGGCGCTGGAGCTCGAGTGCGCGGAAATGGATAGGCAAAGGAGGAAGAAGGCGTGGATGAAAAGGTGGATCCTTATCCCCTTATATGGGCAGACGCAACTATGTGCCCCCACCAGCCTGGTAAAACTTGCTTATCTCCCAAGCACCGTAGTCAATGGCATGGTTGGGTTACCCACACCCGTATTGATGAGAATCCCGGAATAAGGGGACACGATCTCTGCTTTAACAAGACGTGCCAAGGAAACGGCCTCGCTAAACGTGCTGAGGTGGGACAGTAAAATGATTCGAATAAAGACTTGGCCGTGGTGTGATGTCATGCTACGGAATACGTCAGCAGATTAGATTTGTGTAAATGATTATTCTCTCTATGGCAATATGTGGAAACTTATTTTGTAGAGCCAGACACTGCCTTTGTGTTCAAAGTCTTCTATGAAGTACTTGGAGGAGGAACCCGCCTTGTAATGCCGAAGACAATCTGCGCGCCGGACTCGTCGTCATTGAAGCCTGGTTCAGGGGCTACTGAGGGAGTCCTGGATTAGGGGGTGTCCGGATAGCTGGACTATACCTTCGGCCGGACTCCTGGACTATGAAGATACAAGATTGAAGACTTCGTCCCGTGTCCGGAAGGGACTTTCCTTGGCGTGGAAGGCAAGCTTGGCGATACGGATATGTAGATCTCCTACCATTGTAACCGACTCTGTGTAACCCTAGCCCTCTTCGGTGTCTATATAAACCGGAGAGTTTTAGTCCGTAGGACGAACAACAATCATACCATAGGCTAGCTTCTAGGGTTTAGCCTCCCTGATCTTGTGGTAGATTTACTCTTCTACTACCCATATCATCAATATTAATCAAGTAGGATGTAGGGTTTTACCTCCATCAAGAGGGCCCGAACCTGGGTAAAACTTCATGTCCCCTGCCTCCTATTACCATCCGACCTAGACGCACAGTTCGGGACCCCCTACCCGAGATCCGCCGGTTTTCACACCGACAGAGGGATAAATTCATGCAATATGATAAAAAACATCTTGTTATCCTTGATGGCAACAATACAATACGTGCCTTGCCGCCCCTACTGTACTGGGAAAGGACACCGCAAGATTGAACCCAAAGCTAAGCACTTCTCCCATTGCAAGAAAGATCAACCTAGTAGGCCAAACCAAACTGATAATTCGAAGAGACTTGCAAAGATAACCAATCATACATAAAAGAATTCAGAGAAGATTCAAATATTTTTCATAGATAAACTTGATCATAAACCTACAATTCATCGGTCCCAACAAACACACCGCAAAAGAAGATTACATCGAATAGATCTCCACAAGAGAGGCAGGAACTTTGTATTGAGATCCAAAAAGAGAGAAGAAGCCATCTAGCTAATAACTATGGACCCATAGGTCTAAGGTAAACTACTCACACTTCATCGGAGAGGCTATGGTGTTGATGTAAAAGCCCTCCGTGATCGATGCCCCCTCCGACGGAGCTCCGGAACAGGCCCCAAGATGGGATCTCATGGATACGGAAAGTTACGGCGGTGGAATTAGGGTTTTGGCTCCGTCTCTGGTCGTTTGGGGGTACGTAGGTATATATAGGAGGAAGAAGTGCGTCGATGGAGCAACAGGGGGCCCACGAGGGTGGAGGGCGCGCTTAGGGGGGTAGGCGCGCCCCCCTACCTCGTGGCTTCCTTGTTGGTTGCTTGATGTAGGGTCCAAGTCTCCTGGATCATGTTCGGTGAGAAAATCACGTCCCCGAAGGTTTCATTCCGTTTGGACTCCGTTTGATATTCCTTTTCTTCAAAACCCTAAAATAGGCAAAAAAAACAGCAATTCTGGGTTGGGCCTCCGGTTAGTAGGTTAGTCCCAAAAATAATATAGAAGTGTATAATAAAGCCCAATAATGTCCAAAACACTAGATAATATAGCATGCAGCAATCAAAAATTATAGATACGTTGGAGACATATCAGCCCTTCATGGCTCGGAATCACCACCTGGGTGGCAAGTCACTCATCAACGTCGAGATCTACATAAAACCCGCCGGAGGGGGCGGTGTTGTCGTCTGAAAACAGTAATTAAAGCAACATGAGTACAAAGGTACTCAGCAAGTCTTACAACAGATCCTACTATACATGCACATTCTCAAGAAGGTAGTGGAGTTATTGTAGCAAGCCAGCTTTGACTCTTGGCTAAGCTATCCTACGAGACACCACTTGTAAAATAGTTTTCACACACGAGTCCACTAATCACCATCACAATACTCCGCCGTGGATCCTCCCTCGTCATCCTACGAGAGGGCCATCCGCGGTACTCACACTTATCTTGAGTCTTTTAGTAGTAACCATTAACTTGTCTAGGAACTGCATAAGCGACCAAGTAGTCCTTTACCGCGAACGCGGCTATTTGAATAGTTTTATACCCTGCAGGGGTGTACTTCGTCACACATGTTTCCACCACTTAGCGTCTGCACACGACATGTGCTCGGCAGACTTCAAGCGAAAGCCGGTGTGGGTGTAGACCACGACCTGACTAACCACACAAGTCTCTAGTCCAGGTTTATCGCCTATTCGGGTTCCATCCGCAAGGAAATCCGGCCGGGGTGTCCTCAACGCCCCCAAACGATGTGTGCAGGGTTCCCGAGACACCAAACGGGCGACTCGATACACTGGGCCATGAGCCTGCCGCATCACAGCCCACCCCTAAGGTCAGCGCTGCGCACGGCCTCCAGCAACTACAAACACCAGAAACTACTTGCAACTCCTGGATAGAGGACGAGAGGGGTCAGTAAGTCGAGCGGGGTCATATTTCAGGGCCCAATGTGTGGTAGTAGCTGAATCTTAAATCACGCATACAGATCTCAGTTCTTAAGGACGGCCTCAATGAAACAACCCACCATGTACTCCTACATGGCCTCTCATCGATACCTTTACCAAATCATGTTCAACACTTCACTCTCATTACCGACACAACCATTCACTCTAATTCATCACCCCGATGAGCCAGACCTAACACAACTCTAAGCATAGCAAGCATAGCATGGTAGGAAACACAAACATGGCTCAATCAACTCCTACACATGCTAGTGGCTTTCATCTAGTTAATGTGGCAATGACAGGTCATGCAGAGGAAGTGGGTTCAACTACCGCAACACACAGCAGTTTGAAACGTGTTGTCTTAATGCAGTAAATGAGAGCAGAAGCGAGAAGATGGGTTTGTATCGAAATGATCAATGGGGTTGCTTGCCTGATAGAGTGGTAGTGGAATGCTGCCCTTCAGTTGGGTACTCGTGAATATCCTCGGAGGCAGAACCTGCCACGAAGAACACATCGTAACACAATCACGACATGACAATATGCAACAGTATGATGCATGCAATGACATGGCAAAATGAGTGTGTTTTGGCTAATGCAACTTAGGACAAATTGGTTTGAGTTCATTTGAATCAAGGATTCAAATGCTAACCCAAAATAAGAGGTGATATTAGTGCATTAACTTGTTTCATCAAAACAGCAAGGTTAAAGTGTTCTGACATGCATGAAACCAGTACAGATGGAAAGATTGAATTTTTTTATCAAAATTCATATATAAATCTTTGCATTTGGAGTTACAGATTAATTTCTATGATTTTTTGAAGTTTGTAGTATTTTCTGGAATTTCCTGTATAAGAATAATTCCAGTAATTGAATTACTGCGTCAGCATTGCATCAGGTTGACGTCAGTAGGTCAAAGGCGCCAGCCCAGGTCAAACCTGACGGCTGGGACCCACATGTCAGTGTAACAACTAACTAATAGAGTTAGTTAGTGTTACGTTAGCACTAATCTAGGTTAATTAGGGCCTGGGCCCACATGTCAGTGAGTCAACCCATTAAATAAATTGGTTAGCGTTAATTAATCTAACACTAAACTAAACAGGGGCATGGCCCACACGTCAGTGACCCTGGGGGGTCAAACTGGGCCCACCCGAGGTCAAACTGGGTCAGCAGGGTCAAACTCGCCGGCGTTTAGCCGCCGGCGAGGCCAGAAGCGGCAGGGCGATGCGGGTTTCGTGCTCCAGCGACCAAAACGACGGCGGAGCACGTCTACGTGATGCGGGGTGTAAGCCGCGTCGAGTGGTGGTGGTGGTTGGGCTCGGGGTCACCGAAAATGACGCCGGTGACGAGCTGTGTGGCTGCCGGAGTTCGGGCGAGGTCGATCCCGTCGCTAGGGGGCACAACAAGGGGCGTGCGTTGGTGCTACGGGTTCCTGGCGATGCGGTGAGTGTAGTGTACAAGGTGGTGTGGCCGTTGGGTGGCCGGAGCGTCGTCGGTGACGAGCTCGGTGACGGCGCGTGCGGTGAAGCTTCGTGCGGTCGCTATGGTGCGAGAGAGAGAGAGAGAGAGAGAGAGAATGGGAAGGATGGGGACGTGGCTGAGCTCACGGCGATCACGTCGGAGCAGTCAGCGAGGTCGGGGACGAGTCGGTGCGGCGGTGATGGTGAAGGGGATCTCCGGCGGTGGAGGAGTCGGGCGAGGTCGTTGCAGTGGCTTCGGGGCAAGCGAGCGCTCGGGGCTCGGCCTGCTCGATGGAGAGGAGGGTGGCGGAGCTTCTGGACACAGTGGCGCGGCGCGGGGACGATGGTGGGCGCGTCTACGTCGGCGGTGCGGCTGCGGCAGCGTCAGCCATGGTGAGGAGGGGCAAGGGAGAGAGGCAGGGGAGAATGGATGTGCCCACGCGGTCAGGGCGACGACGTGGGGCTCGCCCAGGTGTCCGCGGGCGCGGGCGGCAAGAAAGTGGCGCCGTGGCGAGCTCGCGCACGCCGGCGTCACCTCCCTGCCTGCCTGGCAGGGAAGAAGCAGCTGGCTGGCACGGGCCAACACAGTGCTGGGCCGCCAGGTGGCCTAGGTGGTGGGTTGCGGCCAGGTAAGTTGTTTTTCTTTTATTTTCTGTTTTCTATTATTTCTGCAAGTTTGTGGCATTTCTAAAAATACTTAGGCATCTCCAAAAATCACCAAACTGCACATGCTCACTGTATGGAACATATCCAACATGGAACATTTCAGTTTGGGATTATTTGAACATTTAAAATATTTACTGGCATTTAAATGCCCAAATGCAAGTTACATATGATTTAATTCAATGATCTTAAGATGACCTAGAAAATTGTGAACCCATTTTGTCAGAGGTTCTAACCCAAGACAAAAAGGGTGGACTTTTTAGAAGGGCATTTCTAAAAACTTTCAATCTTAAATTTTGTTCGGTTTGACCAAGCATTATACTTTTTTGGAAAAGAGTTGTCTGTGAAAAACTTTCATGTCAAAACTTTATTTGTGACACACAAATTCAAATACCCCGTTTACTTGGGGGCTTCCTTCATGAAGCCTTTCCTCTTGCATATGATTATACTTGTATGGCTTCGTTCCTTGTTCGTGTATTATGCCACAATATGCACCATATTGACTTAAGTGTTCCACAAGCTGGGTTGCCTTGCTCCTGTGTTTACCCCTGCGTTCCCGATTGTTCAGCTAGGGAGTAAAGGGAGCACCTCTGCGATTGCCGCGATCGGGTCATCCAGGCTCAGACCTCGGACTGGGTGAAGCCAAAAGCTAGTGCTCTTATTGTTTTCAATCATGGTCGGCACACAACGGAACTCATGAATACAAAAAATCTATTGCACAAGTCTCATAGTAACAATGAACAACCGAAAAAGGTATCGGTGGAGCTACTATTTTCTTTGAAGATGCTTCTTACACTTCGTCAGTAATATAGCATAAGTTCCTTGAGCGCGCTTTGTCTGTTACAGCCTTATGGCATGATTGCCTGGTTATGGAAAACACCATCGATATTCTCGACAGGTGGAGTACATAACACTTTTCGGCCCTTGGCCGAAGAGGGAGAAGTCGACAGTTGGTTAAGACGCGTTTAAAGTTCGGGTGAACACAGATATGATATAAGTACTTCGGTACATAAACTCATTATAGATAAAATTCTTTTACCCAAGTCACTAGGGGGCTCTTAAATTAATATGAGCAATTTTATAATAGATGTTTTCTTCTTAGTCGTTGAAAAATCTTTTTCTACCACTCCTTTATCGACTCAGGTGTATGATCAATAGCCGGGTAGCCTGTTTTATCTCTAAAGCCGCTCGCGTTTAGTTCGCTAAACTGGCCTGAGAAACACTCCGCCTTCGGGATAGGGAAGTTGAAGCCGAAGGCTGACCCACTTGAAGTCTAGATATCGGATTTGTCATGTCAAAGCACGACGGAAGTACAATTGTAAGACCAATTTCTTATTGGCACCAAAACAACTTGATTCAATCTAGACGTAACAAATTTTACGCATGTTTTTGGCCTTTGAGCTTATAACATATTTTCACCTATTTTATGTTTTCCTTTCAGGAAACAGGGCATTCTCTTGGTTGAGGTGTTCAGCGTGAAACTCTTTTCTAAAAACTACAGTTCAACATCTTTTTCTGCCGAACCCCATCTCAGTATTGTCAAAACATACATGATAGTTGAACTAGTTCCCGAGGAGGTACGATCCTAGGGTCGGCCATGTTGCCCAACCCAATTCTCAGGGGGGCTACTGCATTGGCAATCCAATGCAGAAAATTTAAGTGCAATATAGTTTTCGAGGAGATTATGATCCTCGGGTTGGTCGGCCGCACCCAACCTGAGTCTCGAGGACTTTGCACACCGCTTTTTGTGTCCCGGAGTATTCTGCCGAGCTAGGAGTTGATCCTCAGGCCGATTTTGCGAATCAACCTGAGTCTCATGGGCTACTGGGATCAGCGGTCTTATGTTATCCTTCAGGTGCATCTCGGATTTTAGACCGATACACACCTTGAGGGCTACTAGCTATATATCTCGGCAGAGAATAAATTGCACCAATCAAAAATATTGACAAAAAATAAGCCCGCAGTCGGGGTGCTGCACCACCTCGGAAGCAGTCCGGCATAAAGCTCAGGCGCCAGTGGCTGGCTCCATAGAGGGCATTAAGCTCGGCTAAACACCTTCAACTTTGTTGAACCAAGGTGATCTGTGACACCTCGGATATAGTTCGGCATTGGAGCTCGAATACAGTCCGACGTTGGAGCTTGGACATAGTTTGGCGTTGGAGCTTGAATACATTCCGGTGTCGGAGCTCGGAAGCTGTCTGGCGTTGGTGCTTGGCTGCAAAAGATACCTCGAATGCAGTCCGGTGTTGGAGCTCGGACGCAAGAGGACACTGCCGCCCAGGAACAACTTCAAACCCAAGGTGTGGCATAAAAATAACAAGGCATTGATAAAGGCCGGAAACTTAAAAGGGGTCCTCGGATACCCAACGTGTAAACCCTTTAGATGCACTTCGGCGATCCTCAAGATCGAAGATGAGAAGATTTGTTGAACCAGTTTTCAAGACCGGCGACCGAAGATGAAGAATAGTTTGGAAGAATCGAGGAGCGTCCCCAACTTGAAGACTGGTTCAGGGGGCTACTGACAGTGTCCTGGACTAGGGGGTACTCACCACGTCGTCTCCCGACCAGCTGGATTGGGCCGAGGACCCCCATGGCGGTTCACTATTGGGCCAGTTCGGATGGCCCATGTCGCATACAAGACAGATCCCACAAGACTTGCCGCCCAAGACGAGGACTCTCCTAAACCCTAGGCCTTTGGTGTGTTATATAAACCGGGGCCAGGCTAGTCAATAGACAATCTCATATTCATTAGATCAGTCTCGTGGTAGACACATGTACTCTGTACTACACCCATATGAATACAATCAAAAGCAGGACGTAGGGTTTTACCTCCATCAAGAGGGCCCGAACCTGGGTAAAACCTGTGTCCATGTTACCATCGCTCCAAGACGCCTAGCTTAGGACCCCTACTACGAGATACGCCAGATATAGAACCGACAGTGGGTTGTACCCACCTCGTACGTCGGTTGGAGCTGTACTTCGGGCGCAAGGAAGCTTATATCCGGAAAAAAAATCATGTTAAAATCTCAGCGCAATCGGAGTTAGGGATATCCGGGAATATAAGAAACGGTTTTCGGCCAGATCTAGGGAATGCGAAACAGAAGAGAACAGAGAGGGAGATCCAATCTCGGAGGGGCTCTCGCTCCTCCCATGCCATGGAGACCAAGGACCATAGGGGAAACCCTTCTCCCACCTAGGGAGGAGGCCAAGGAAGAAGAAGAAGGAGGGGGCTCTCTCCCCTCGCTTCCGGTGGCGCGGGAGTGCCATCGGGGCAACGATCGGGACGATGATCTACATCAACAATCTTGCTACCATCAACACCAACTCCCCCCCCCCTCTTTACAGCGATGTAACACCTCTTCTCCCCGCTGTAATCTCTACTTAAACATGGTGCTCAACTCCATATATTATTTCCCAATGATCTATGGTTATCCTATGATGTTTGAGTAGATCCGTTTTGTCATGTGGGTTAATCGTGATCTTGGTTGGTATGATTGTATATTTTATTTATGGTGCTGCCCTACAGTGCCCTCCGTCTCGCACAAACGTGAGGGGTCCTTGTTGTAGGGTGTTGCAATATGTTCATGGTTTGCTTATTGTCAGTGTTGCGAGAGTGACAGAAACTTAAGCGCGGATAGGTAGGCTATGGCATATGGGAGTAAAGAGGACTTGATACTTAATGCTATGGTTGGGTTTCATGACCTTAATGATCTTTAGTAGTTGCGGATGCTTGCTAGAGTTCCAATCATAAGTTCATATGATCCAAGTAGAGAAAGTATGTTAGCTCATGCCTCTCCCTCATATAAAATTACAAGAATGATTACCGGTACTTGTTGTCGATTGCCTAGGGACAAATGACTTTCTTATTGACAAAATCTTTCCACTTTTATTAGCTTGCAATTTATTCGTAGTTTTATTCTCGCAAAGTACTCGTAGTTGTATCCTTGCAAAATAGTTTCATACTTGTTTCCGGTAAAGCAAATGTCAAGCATGCGTAGAGTTGTATCAGTGGTCGATAGAACTTGAGGGAATATTTGTTCTACCTTTAGCTCCTCATTGGGTTCGACACTCTTACTTATCGAAAGAGGCTACAATTGATCCCCTATACTTGTGGGTTATCACGCACATGGGAGATGGCCCATCGGAGAAAGCTCAGTCACTTGGATTTGACAACGCGGCAGTGACGGACCCGAGCACAGACGCCGTGCGAGTCCTTAATCATGAGGCGGTCATGGGCAGGGTTGTGAGGGCACAACGACATTCATGGTGACGAAGCACCGGACATGCAGGTTGGAATACTTAGAAAATTCATAAAGGCATAGGCAGCTTTGATACATGCGCAAAATGATACAGGCTGTAGGGACGGGCCCTGACAGCTTGAAGATAATGTAGCCCGAGGGGCGCCCTCAACTGAGCAAACCAAAAAGTCACCTGACACCGGTGTCATTGAAGCATCGAAGTAGCTGAAGACACATGTCGCGGAGATCGTTCCTCAAGAGCTAGACGGCTCCTCGGGCCCAGAAGGCTCGTGAGGTCCAGGGGGCTCACGAGGGTCCGAGACCTCCTGAGATGTAACCGCCATGCACCTGGCCTTGTAAGACGCCATAGCACGCTGTGTGAGGCGCTGGTATGTGGCGCCTGCGTTCAGCAAGATGAACGACACACAGACGTAGTTGCAGGGGTAGCCCCCACTCCTGCCGACGCGGGACGTCCAGAAGAGCTCCTGAGCAGCGGCCCTATTGAGTCCTGGGATGTTGACGCACATGCGCAACCCGCCACCCATGTCGGGGGCGGGGTTGTGCCCTGTGGTGCGGGGCGGCACTCGCCACGCATGGCTCGCGCCTCCTGAAGTTCCTCGGTTGCCTTGGTGATGAATTCCCTTGCGCCTGGCGCCTCGTGCCTTGCTCCTTTCTCACGGGGGCGCGCGCTGAAGCACGCCTCCAAGTGGTGCCCGAACACCTCCCTCGTCACGCTGGTTAGGTCGGAGGCTCTCCAGATGGAAGCCCTCGAGCCCATCCCGAGGGGGACGTCGGGCGCGCCTTCCTATGCGGGAGGAAGGGGCACCCCAGCAGCGGGCGTGGGGCCCGAGGCACCCTCAGCAGGTGCCCCAGCCCCCTGACGGATCTTGAGGAGGAGGAGGTTCTTCTTCTTTTGGGGGATGGCCTCAAGAGGCGGGATGGCACCTTCATCATCGGAGTTCTCGACCACCGCAACCTGGTAGGCACGCTTGAGGGAGCACACCACATCCTTTCCGTCGCAATGGCTGTGATGATGCAGCCACACCCTGGTATCTTGAGGACGTTGTAACCATGGTGAGTCACTGCCATGAAGTTGTCCAGGGCTGGGTACCCCAGGATGGCATTGTATGGAAGGCCGATGTGAGCGATGTCGAAGTCAATGAGCTCGGTGTGGTAGTTGTCGCGCTTGCCGAAGGTGACTGGGAGACATACTTGCCCCAGGGGCGGTGGAGCCATCGGTCACCCTTGAGAAAGGCTTGGTGGGTAGGAGCTGGTCGTAAGGCACTTGGAGCATCTCGATCGTCTCGACAGAGATAATATTGAGCCCCACGCCACCGTCGATGAGGATCTTGGTGACAGGAACATTGTTGATGGTTGATGTGCAGAGCATCAGGAGCATTCTGGAAGCGGCGGAGCACTTGAGCTGATCCTTGGAGTTGAAGGTGACGGCATGCTTGGACCACCTGAGGGGGCGCATTGCCTCAAGCTTTGGGAGGTGCACGTTCACCTCGCGAGAGAACTTCTTGAAGATGCGATGTGAGGCGGGGGCCTGAGCACCACCCAGGATGCAGGCAATCGCTCGAGGTTCCTGAAAGCCCCCAGCCCCATCATCCTGCCGAATGTCATCATTTATCCTTAGTGACGGTGGCAGCGGAGGGAGGCCGGCATTTCACCGAGGGCGGTCCTCACGGGGCTGGTCTCGCCAAGGACCATCACAAGGCTGATCCTGCCAACTGTCCTCACGAGGCTGATCGCGCCAGTCCTGACGAGGGTCGCGATTGTCCCAGCGGCCTCCGCCATGGCCTCCCCCGCGGTCGTAGGTCACCATGCTCGGGGTGATGACCAAGGTGCCCATCATGGATCGCCCTTAGCTCCTGGTAGTCGTTGGTGTTGTGGTTGTGAACATTGTGGAAGACACAGAACGGGTGATTGCCCTCGGAGGATCATCATTGTCGCGGCCACGCTTCATCTCAGGCTCGGCCGCGAGCACAGCGGGACCCTTGCGCTTTTCCTCCTTGGCCTTGGCCTTCTTGTCTTCAGGGTCGGCCTCAGGGAGCTCCAGGAGGGAGAGGCGGCCTTCCTCAACCCTTGTGCACTTGTTCACCAAGTTGAACATCTCCAGGGCTGAGCACTAGTCTTTGTGGATGGCGAGTTCCTCCTTCATCTTGACATCCCGGACGCCATCAGTGAATGCTGAGATGATGGCCTCATCCAACGCCTTCGGGATCTTGAGGTGAACATTGGTGAAGCGTTGTATGTACTTGTGCAAAGTCTCGCCCGGCTGCTGCTTCACGCGCCGCAGGTCACTCACAGCAGGCGCACGGTCACGAGTGCCCTGGAAGCTTGTGATGAAACGCTCGCGAAGCTTGCCCCAGGAGGAAATCGACCCCTCCGGGAGGTTCAGGAGCCAAGAGCGCGCGCCATCCTTGAGGGCCATGGGAACTAGTTCGCCATAACCTTCTCATCACCGCTCGCCGCTTCGATGCTCAGCGTGTAGAGTTGAAGGAACACCGCGGGGTCGGGGGTGTCGTTGTAGCATGGAGGAAAATCTGGCTTGAACTTGCCGGGCCAGAAGACGCGGCGTAGTTCTGGGGTGAAGGCGCCGCAGCCGATGCGCTCGGGAGCGGAGCGCGCATGGGAGGAGCTCGGTCTTGGCGCCCACGTGCCACAAGCTCTGATGGCACAGGGTCCTGGGACTGCCGTTGAGGCGCTGGGAGCGCGCGCGTCAGGTTGCGGACGCTGCACCACCTGGCAGCTTGCTTCATCCCTCGCTGGTGTCGCGCGTCGTGGGTCACGTGGGGGTGCGTCGCGCTTGGGCTTTGTGTCAGCTTCGCGCTGTGGAGGTGGAGGAGGCACACTGTGGACCTTGTCACCCGCCTGGGATGGCGGGGGAAGCGGCGAGCGGGACGGCGTAGGGGCCTCACAAGCGGCATTGACGAGCTCTGCAATGTGGCCGGGCCAGTCATCATAGAGGTCGTTGGCGGGGCGATAACGCAAGAGCTTGCATGCCATGAGCAGCGCAGCCTGCACATTCGCCGGCCCACGGTGAGCATGAGAGGACGACACCGTGGTGGGAGTAGGCGACGCAGTGGCGGTACGGCCATCACACCGCACGGAAGGCGACAACGATGAGTCCTGCTGCTCGCAAGCCACAAGATCAGTGGCAGCGTTGGCCGCGGGAGAGGCAGAACGACGAGGAGCGTTGTTTCCCACAGGTGTCGTCTGGGCGACACGAGTGGCCCGACGCTCGACGTGGGCAAGGCGTGCGTCGGCCATGGGAGTGATGGACCGGAAGCGAAATGGAGGTGAAAGAAGGACTTCGACGCACCCCTACCCGGTGCGCCAAATGTCAGATTCAGGGCTCCGTGGACCCACAAAGGTTCGAATTCTGGGGCGTGTGCGAAGAACTCAACCTCCGGTGCCTACCAACTCGTCGCCCTACAGCCTAGCCTCGCCGAACTCGCGTGAGCGGGGAAGAAGATGAACACGGTAGTATACCTAGGTTCGGGCCACCTTGCGGTGTAAAACCCAACTCCTGCTTTGTGGTGGACTGGCCTCACGAGGAGGTTTGAGGATGAACTAGTACATTGGATGAGCTACCTCGTGAGGGCTCTAGTGGTGAGGGTGGAAAATGGATCTGATCGATCAGGTCCGGGATCCCCTTCTACGGTGGTGGCTAACCTATATTTATAATGCCTTGGTCCTCTTCCCCCCCCCCCCAAATGTAGGCGGGAAGGGTTCCCACAGTGGCCAATTTGAAAGGGGACAGGTAGGTGGTCTTTGCGTGCAAAGCTTTTGGTCGTGACACAACGATGGGCTCAGCGATGATATCCGTCCTGCCGAACCCACGGTCTTGGTCTTGTAGCACCAGAATGGAAACCTTTGGTAGATTCCTTAGGAACCCATGCCTGTCCTTACCTCCTTAGCACCAAAGAGGAAACTTCCCCCTCTGCGCCAGCTGGTGCCCGCTTGGTCTTAGTCCTCATGGCTTGCGTCATCATAGCCTCGTGAGGCTAGTACCCGCATAGAAATCTCCGCTCCTCAGGAGACAGCCTTGGTGTCGTCCACCTCGCGAGGCCAGGGGGCCCTTGCGAGGGTCTTGTCTTTGCAGTCTTGTAGGTGGGTCGTACCAGACCGTCGAGCAAGCCACGCCGTGGGCTGCAGGCAGGTGATGTCTACTACACAACCTTCTTCTTGTAGACGTTGTTGGGCCTCCAAGTGCAGAGGTTTGTAGGACAGTAGAAAATTTCCCTCAAGTGGATGACCTAAGGTTTATCAATCCGTAGGAGGCGTAGGATGAAGATGGTCTCTCTCAAGCAATCCTGCAACCAAATAACAAAGAGTCTCTTGTGTCCCCAACACACCCAATACAATGGTAAATTGTATAGGTGCACTAGTTCGGCGAAGAGATGGTGATACAAGTGGTATATGGATAGTAGATAATAGTTTTTGTAATCTGAAAATATAAAAACAGCAAGGTAACTAATGATAAAAGTGAGCGTAAACGGTATTGCAATGCTAGGAAACAAGGCCTAGGGTTCATACTTTCTCTAGTGCAAGTCCTCTCAACAATAATAACATAATTGGATCACATAACTATCCCTCAAGATGCAACAAAGAGTCACTCCAAAGTCACTAATAGCGGAGAACAAACGAAGAGATTATGGTTGGGTACGAAACCACCTCAAAGTTATTCTTTCCAATCAATCTGTTGGGCTATTCCTATAAGTGTCACAAACAGCCCTAGAGTTCGTACTAGAATAACACCTTAAGACACAAATCAACCAAAACCCCTAATGTCACCTAGATACTCCAATGTCACCTCAAGTATCCGTGGGTATGATTATACGATATGCATCACACAATCTCAGATTCATCTATTCAACCAACGCATCGAACCTCAAAGAGTGCCCCAAAGTTTCTACCGGAGAATCACGACGAAAACGTGTGCCAACCCCTATGCATAGGTTCATGGGCGGAACCCGCAAGTTGATCACCAAAACATACATCAAGTGAATCACGTGGTATCCCATTGTCACCACAGATACGCACGGTAAGACATACATCAAGTGTTCTCAAATATTTAAAGACTCAATCCGATAAGATAACTTCAAAGGGAAAACTCAATCCATTACAAGAGAGTAGAGGGGGAGAAAACATCATAAGATCTGACTATAATAGCAAAGCTCGCGATACATCAAGATCGTATCACCTCAAGATCACGAGAGAGAGAGAGAGAGAGATCAAACACATAGCTATTGGTACATACCCTCAGCCCCGAGGGAGAACTACTCCCTCCTCGTCATGGACAGCACCGGGATGATGAAGATGGCCACCGGAGAAGGATTCCCCCTCCGGCAGGGTGCCGGAATGGGTCTAGATTGGCTTTCGGTGGCTATGGAGGCTTCTGGTGGCAGAACTCCCGATCTATTGTGCTCCCCGATCGTTTTAGGGTATATGGAGATATATAGGCGGAAGAAGTACGTCAGGGGGGCAACGAGGGGCCCATGAGGGTGGAGGGCGCGCCCTAGGGGGGTGGGCGCGCCCCCCTACCTCGTGGCTCCCTTGTTTCTTTCCTGACATGCACTCCAAGTCCATCAGGTTGCTTTCCTTCCAAAAATAAGTTTCGTGAAGTTTCAGTTCAATTGGACTCCGTTTGATTTTCCTTTTCTGCGATACTCTAAAACAAGGAAAAAAACAGAAACTGGCACTGGGCTCTGGGTTAATAGGTTAGTCCCAAAAATCATATAAAATAGCATATAAATGTATATAAAACATCCAAGGTTGATAATATAATAGCATGGAACAATCAAAAATTATAGATACGTTGGAGACGTATCAGCATCCCCAAGCTTAATTCCTGCTCGTCCTCGAGTAGGTAAATGATAAAAACAGAATTTTTGATGTGGAATGCTACCTAACATATTCATCATGTATTTCTCTTTATTGTGACAATAATATTCAGATCCATAAGATTCAAGACAAAAGTTTAATATTGACATAAAAATAATAATACTTCAAGCATACTAACCAAGTAATCATGTCTTCTCAAAATAGCATGGCCAAAGAAAGCTATCCCTACAAAATCATATAGTCTGGCTATGCTCTATCTTCATCATACAAAGTATTTAAATCATGCACAACCCCAATGACAAGCCAAGCAATTGTTTCATACTTTTGGTGTTCTCAAACCTTTTCAATATTCACGCAATATATGAGCGTGAGCCATGGACATAGCACTATAGGTGGAATAGAATGGTGGTTGTGGAGAAGACAAAAAGGAGAAGATAGTCTCACATCAACTAGGCGTATCAATGGTCTATGGAGATGCCCATCAATAGATATCAATGTGAGTGAGTAGGGATTGCCATGCAACGGATGCACTAGAGCTATAAGTGTATGAAGGCTCAACAAAAGAAACTAGTGGGTGTGCATCCAACTTGCTTGCTCATGAAGACCTAGGGCATTTTTAGGAAGCCCATCATTGGAATATACAAGCCAAGTTCTATAATGAAAGATTCCCACTAGTATACGAAAGTGACAACATAGGAGACTCTCTATCATGAAGATCATGGTGCTAATTTGAAGCACAAGTGTGGTAAAAGGATAGTAGCATTGACCCTTCTCTCTTTTTCTCTCATTTTTTTATTTTTTTTATTTGGACCTTTCTCTTTTTTATGGCCTCTTTTCTTTATTTATTTTTGTCCGGAGTCTCATCCCGACTTGTGGGGGAATAATGGTCTCCATCATCCTTTCCTCACTGGGACAATGCCCTAATAATGATGTTCATCACACTTTTATTTACTTACAACTCAAGAATTACAACTCAATACTTAGAACAAAATATGACTCTATATGAATGCCTCCGGTGGTGTACCGGGATGTGCAATGACTCATGAGTGACACATATGGAAGAATTATGAATGGTGGCTTTGCCACAAATACGATGTCAACTACATGATCATGCAAAGCAATATGACAATGATGAAGCGTGTCATAATAACGGAACGGTGGAAAGTTGCATGGCAATATATCTCGGAATGGCTATGGAAACGCCATAATAGGTAGGTATGGTGGATGTTTTGAGGAATATATATGGTGGGTTTATGGTACCGGCGAAAGTTGCGCGGTACTAGAGAGGCTAGCAATGGTGGAAAGGTGAGAGTGCGTATAATCCATGGACTCAACATTAGTCATAAAGAACTCACATACTTATTGCAAAAATCTATTAGTTATCGAAACAAAGTACTATGCGCATGCTCCTATGGGGATAGATTGGTAGGAAAATACCATCGCTCGTCCCCGACCGCCACTCATAAGGAAGACAATCAATAAATAAATCACGCTCCGACTTCATCACATAACGGTTCACCATACGTGCATGCTACGGGAATCACAAACTTCAACACAAGTATTTCTCAAATTCCCAACTACTCAACTAGCATGACTCTAATATCACCATCTTCATATCTCAAAACAATTATCAAGTATCAAACTTCTCTTAGTATTCAATGCACTCTATATGAAAGTTTTTATTATATCCCTCTTGGATGCCCATCATATTAGGACTAGTTTCATATCCAAAGCAAACTTCCATGCTGTTCTAAAGACTCTCAAAATAATATAAGTGAAGCATGAGAGAACATCTATTTCTACAAAATAAAACCACCACCGTGCTCTAAAAATATATAAGTGAAGCACTAGAGCAAATGACAAACTACTCCGAAAGATATAAGTGAAGACCAATGAGTAGTCGAATAATTATGCAACTATGTGAAGACCCTCCCATTTAATAATTTCAGACCTTGATACTTTATTTTAAAAAGCAAGCAAAACTAAATAAAATAAAATGACACTCCAAGCAAAACACATATCATGTGGCGAATACAAATATAGCTCCAAGTAAAGTTACCGATGAACGAAGACGAAAGAGGGGATGCCTTCCGGGGCATCCCCAAGCTTAGGCTATTGGTTGTCCTTGAATATTACCTTGGGGTGCCTTGGGCATCCCCAAGATTAGGCTCTTGCCACTCCTTATTCCATAGTCCATCGAATCTTTACCCAAAACTTAAAACTTCACAACACAAAACTTAACAAAAAACTTGTAAGCTCTGCTAGCGAAGGAAAAGAAAACACCACTTCAAGGTACTGTAATGAACTCATTCTTTATTTATATTGGTGTTAAACCTACTGTAGCCCAACTTCTCTATGGTTTATAAACTATTTTACTAGCCATAGATTCATCAAAATAAGCAAACAACACACAGAAAACAGAATCTGTCAAAAACCGAACAGTCTGTAGTAATATGGATCAAACGTATACTTCTGGAACTCATAAAATTCTAAAATAAATTTCTGGACCTGCGGAATTTATCTATTAATCATCTTCAAAAAGAATTAACTAAATATCACTCTCCAAATAAAGATGGCATCAATTTTCGTGAGCGCTAAAGTTTCTGTTTTTTACAGCAAGATCAACAAGACTTTCCCCAAGTCTTCCCAACGGTTCTACTTGGCACAAACACTAATTAAAACATAAAAACTCAATCATAACAGAGGCTAGATAAATTGTTTATTACTAAACAGGAGCAAAAAGCAAGGAATAAAAATAAAGTTGGGTTGCCTTCCAACAAGCGCTATCGCTTAACGCCCCTAGCTAGGCATGATGATTTCAATGATGTTCACATAAAAGATAAGAATTGTAACATAAAGAGAGCATCATGAAGAATATGACTAGCACATTTAAGTCTAACCCACTTCCTATGCATAGGGATTTTTTGATCAAACAATTTATGGTAACAATAATCAACTAGCATAGGAAGGCAAAACAAGCATAACTTCAAAACTTTAAGCACATAGAGAGGAAACTTGATATTATTGCAATTCCTACAAGCATAAGTTCCTCCCTTGTAATAATTTTCAGTAGCATCATGAATGAATTCAACAATATAACCAGCACCTAAATAATTCTTTTCATGATCTACAAGCATAGAAAATTTACTATTCTCCACATAAGCAAGATTCTTCTCATTTGGCATAGTGGAAGTATCATAAGAAACTCGAATACTATAAATTGTTTCCACATTAAAAGAGTAATGTTCAGAAAAAGGGTAATCATAATCATGAAAAGTTTTATAAATATAATCATCACTACTTTTTATAGCATATGTATCATCACAATAATTATCATAGGTAGGAGGCATGCTATCATCATTATAAATTTGCATATCAAAACTTGCGAGACTAAAAATATCATCTTCATTAAACATAGCATACCCAAGCTTGGGACAAACATTAATTGCAGCAAATATATTCTCAAAAACATCATCTTCATCAAACATAGCATCCCCAAGCTTGGGTCTTTTCATATCATAAGCATAATCACTCTCATCATTAATAGTATGGATAGCACCAATAGTATAGCAATTATCATATTCTTCCAGGCAAGTCCCAAAAAGATTTTCAAGATCATAAGAAGTATCATTATCTTCCACAATTATATTTTCATGAGGCACAATAGTAATAGGAGCAGCATTATTTGGGAGAGATATCTTTTTACCTCTCTTTCTTTTTCTTTTCTTCTTCTTCACCACATCATGTGTGGGTTCAATCCTCTTTTTGGAGCTCCTTAGTAATGAGATTGGTTGAATAGAAGGCTCCTCCTCGTTACCTGATTCATCATAAGAAATAATAGGAGAATATTGGGAAGTCTCTTCCCTTTTATTAGTGTTCTCTTCATCTTCTATTTGCTTTCTTTTCTTTATGTAATTGGCAATATAAGGATTTTCAATGAAATTCACCGCACAATACATATAAATTTCCTCTAGATCGAAACCAAGAAGTTTATAACGGGCAAATTCTGGAAGATGCCCAGTTATATGTTTCATTTCTTCGCAACCCATAAGCAAGCTAAGTTCATTATAATGTGCAAGGGAAATCAACTCATCACAATTTTTGGACACGATTAGATCATGAAACAATTTGCATCGGGTAGCTAAGTGACCACTTTCATTGCAAAGTCCACAAGTACGGCAAAGAAAATTTAAATTTTCAGCACAATCATCTAGCCTTTGTTGCAACAATTTAGTTTCTAAGTGCTTATGCCGCTTGCAATATCTATCTTCCTTATTTGGTGTGTACTTGCAAACCCAATGCACTCCACAAAAATTGACATGTTTATAGGAGACATTTTCATCATAACTAGTGCAATCATCATTAGTACCATGGATATTCAAGGAATTCATACTAACAACATTGCAACCATGCTCATCATTCAAAGATTTAGTGCCAAACATTTTAATGCATTCTTCTTCTAACACTTTGGCACAATTTTCCTTTCCATCATACTCACGAAAGATATTAAAAAGATGAAGCGTATGAGGCAAACTTAATTCCATTTTTTGTAATTTTCTTTTATAAACTAAACTAGTGATAAAACAAGAAACTAAAAGACTTGATTGCAAGATCTAAAGATATACCTTCAAGCACTCACCTCCCCGGCAACAGCGCCAGAAAAGAGCTTGTTGTCTACTACACAACCTTCTTCTTGTAGACGTTGTTGGGCCTCCAAGTGCAGAGGTTTGTAGGACAGTAGCAAATTTCCCTCAAGTAGATGACCTAAGGTTTATCAATCCGTAGGAGGCATAGGATGAAGATGGTCTCTCTCAAGCAACCCTGCAACCAAATAACAAAGAGTCTCTTGTGTCCCCAACACACCCAATACAATGGTAAATTGTATAGGTGCACTAGTTCGGCGAAGAGATGGTGATACAAGTGGTATATGGATAGTAGATAATAGTTTTTGTAATCTGAAAATATAAAAACAGCAAGGTAACTAATGATAAAAGTGAGCGTAAACGGTATTGCAATGCTAGGAAACAAGGCCTATGGTTCATACTTTCACTAGTGCAAGTCCTCTCAACAATAATAACATAATTGGATCACATAACTATCCCTCAACATGCAACAAAGAGTCACTCCAAAGTCACTAATAGCAAAGAACAAACGAAGAGATTATGGTAGGGTACGAAACCACCTCAAAGTTATTCTTTCCAATCAATCCGTTGGGCTATTCCTATAAGTGTCACAAACAGCCCTAGAGTTCGTACTAGAATAACACCTTAAGACAAAAATCAAGCAAAACCCTAATGTCACCTAGATACTCCAATGTCACCTCAAGTATCCATGGGTATGATTATACAATATGCATCACACAATCTCAGATTCATCTATTCAACCAACGCATAGAACCTCATGTATCCGTGGGTATAATAGCAAAGCTCGCAATACATCAAGATCATATCACCTCAAGATCAGGAGAGAGAGAGAGAGAGAGAGATCAAACACATAGCTACTGGTACATACTGAGGGAGTCCTGGATTAGGGGGTGTTCGGGTAGCCGGACTATACCTTCAGCCGGACTCCAGGACTATGAAGATACAAGATTGAAGACTTCGTCCCGTGTCCGGATGGGACTTTCCTTGGCGTGGAAGGCAAGCTTGGCGATGCGGATATTCAAGATCTCCTACCATTGTAACTGACTCTATGTAACTCTAACCCTATCCGGTGTCTATATAAACTGGAGGGTTGAAGTCCGTAGTCAATCAACTCCATATACAACAATCATACCGTAGGCTAGCTTCTAGGGTTTAGCCTCCTTGATCTCGTGGTAGATCTACTCTTGTACTACCCATATCATCAATATTAATCAAGCAGGACGTAGGGTTTTACCTCCATCAAGAGGGCCCGAACCTGGGTAAAACATCATGTTCCCTGCCTCCTGTTACCATCCGGCCTAGACGCACAGTTCGGGACCCACTACCCGAGATCCGCTGGTTTTGACACCGACATTGGTGCTTTCATTGAGTTCCTCTGTGCCGTCACAATCAGGAAGGATGCCTCCTCCCGTCTTTAAAGACGGCGCCGTTGCTAAGGGAGCCTTGGCTGTCGGCCAAACCCTCCGGCTAGGTGGTTTCCTCATGACCGCCTATTCGGCTGTTGCGCCGACGGTGACCTCTCGGGTCATCAAAAGAAACCTACACGTCAGCTCGGAGCTCGTCAAGCAGCTAGATCCAATGGAGCTCTCTTCCGTAAATGAGCTCTTGGATCGCATCGCCACCCTGAGGGTCGCTACGGATTATGACCAGGTTGGGCTTAAACCCGATCTAAGAGAAATTAACTCTCCCCAAGTCACCCACCACGTTGTCGTGGTAGAGACACTGTGCGGCGAGCCTTCATCTATTTTAAGGACTAGCTACGTCTGAATTCCTGACCCATCCAAGCCGGATACCCGCGGAGGGGGAGATATAACTCAAGACCTGAGCTTAGGATCAGGCAACGGGCCAGATTCACTGGACAACATCCAAGAATCCGAACTTCAGAGTTCAGAAACTCTTCAGCCTCCGAATCTTGGATTAGGTGAGGTTTCAGATTCAACGACACCCGCCCACCCGATCATAAGCGATCTCTCCCAAATCAGGCAGAGGCCCGAGGAAATAGTACATCATTACTGGGCTGGATTCCTCCTGGTTATGAACAGGATAAAGGATTGCTGCGAGGAAGACGCAATCTCAATTTTCTGCAGTAATTGCACGGACAAGGGAATCCTTAACACCGTAAGTCGTCATGATATCACATGCTTCGCTGACTTGGCATCCATAGTACAAAAATACTGTGCGATGGAAAGCGCCTGGAAAACCGAAATAAATTTTTGGGATAATCCGGCCTTGAATAGTAATCCCGTCTGAACTAAGAGGGTGCATCATTACAGGACACCCGGGATAAACACCAAAAAGCCAAAACCCTCTATAGGGCATGGAACCGTACTGGAAAGATGGCTTGATGGACCCTGTAGAATTCACAGTACAGAGGACGCCACACCAACTCACAGCCTTAGAGCATGCTGGATACTCCGGCAGGTGGCCAAAATCGGCGAGGACCTCTTAATTCCGAAGGCCGCAGAAAGCCAGCCCAAGGACACCAGTACCGTTCTCACAATCTTTGAGACTTTCGCATCAAACAATGTGCGAAAAAGAACACTCCGCAGCCTCGCCGAAGTCTATCAAGTTGCAACAATAAATCCATGGAGCGACACTGCCATTACCTTCAATGCAAGTGATGAACCTAGATTCCGAACAGCCCGAGCACCAACCGCATTGGTCCTCAGTCCCATAGTGGATGGCTTTTGCCTCACCAAGGTGCTCATGGATGGAGGCAGCGGACTGAACCTCATTTATGAGGAAACCCTTCAAAATGGATATAGACTGGAACCGCGTCGAGCGAAGCAGCACAACCTTTAGAGGAATAATCTCCAGTCGGGAAGCGCGCTACACAAGAAAAATCACACTAGATGTGGTGTTCGGCATGCCGGATAATTACAGGTCCGAAGAAGTCACGTTTCAGGTGGCCCTGTTCAAAAGCGGGTACAAACTTTACCGCCGACGAGGTAAAACTCTGGTGCAAAAACATGGGCATCAAGCTCGATTATGCTTCCGTCTATCACCCACAAACCAACGGCCAGGTCGAACATGCAAATGGTCTTATCATGAGCGGCATTAAACCCAGACTGGTGCGGTCCCTCAAGGAATCTAACACGCACGGGGTAGAGGAGCTCGACTCCGTGCTATGGGGGCTGCGGACCACGCCAAATCGCACCACCGGATACACACCATTTTTTATGGTGTACGGCGCAGAGGCAGTTCTGCCCTGCGACATAATTCATGACTCACCTACAGTGTGCATGTACGAAGAAAGAGAAGCTGAGCTCGATCGGCAGGACAACTTGGACGCCTTGGAGGAGGAGCGTGACGTGGCAAAAGCCCGTTTCGCATTTTATCAACAGCAGGCCCAAAGATATCAAAGCAGAGAAGTACGGGCCAAAAATTACAATGTTGGCAAACTAGTTCTACGCCTTCCAGATAAGAAAAAGGACAAACTCAAGCCCAAGTGGGAAGGTCCATTCATAATCGACCAAGTCCTGACTGGTGGGGCGTACCGCCTGTGAGATGCGTCGGATAACCGACTCGAGCCGAACCCATGGAACGCCACCCGTCTCTGAAGATTCTATGCCTAGCGCCGGACTCTGTGTTCGTCTCCTTCCTCTGTCCATTTTTTGCATTTTTCTGTCTTACATTTCTCTCCTTCCCCTCTTTTATTTTATAGCCCTTAAAGGCTCATCTCGTGACGCGCCACTCGCGCTCATTAAACCTGGGGGCTTCTTTAACAGAAGCTTATTTATACGGGCTTCACGCCCAACACATGCGTCAAACTTCCGCATGTACCTTTTTCTTCACCATTATATGCATCGATATGACTTAAGTTTTGGCCAAGCTGGGTTGCCTGGCTCCTGTGCTTACCCCTACGTTCCCGATTGTTCGGCTAGGTGGTAAAGGGAGCACCTCTGCGATTGTTACTACCGGGTCAGCCGGATGTGTACCTCAGACTGGGTGAAGCTGAAAGCTAGCGTTCTTAAGGGAATATTCGGTCGGTGAAATAAAAGATGATCTTTTTACTCATTTTATGCGCCCCTAGATGCTTTTTTCTGCGTCTTTTCACGCAGTCCGGACATGCACTTTAGGGCATGCCTCCCAGCGAAAGGAACCCCTAACGGAACTATTCTCTCTGGAAGATGTTTCTTACTAACCATGTAATATAACATAACTAGTTGGGCACTTGTCTGATAAAGCACTAATGACCCCTACGCCTGGTCTCCACGCATACCCCGGTTCTTATATAACTGCTATGGTATTCGGACACACTTCAGACCGTCAGGTCTCGAGGTTGAAGCGAAAAGGTCGGCAACGACAAACGATCTACAATCCGGCTAGAAGGCATTACACATGTCAATTCAAAATTACATAGTCATTCTGACTGATTGTATTCCTCTTCTATACCATCTAACAGGCTGTCTAATTTACAGTCCTGCTGGGAATACTTCGTGGCCAACTCTACTTGGCCGTACACTAAGCTCACAGGGATCTCCTTCCCGTCAGGCCCCACTGGTCCGACCTCGGCCATGTGGTTTGGGTCAGACTTCGTAAAACGGGTCTTCACCATGGCCCAGGCCTCCCTAGCGCCTTGTCGGCAGGCCGATATCTTCCACAACTGGAAGCGCCACTGAGCTCCCTTCAGCTTCTCCGCAAGCTCTCCAAGGCCCTCGGGCACGGAGTGGGCAGGCCATAAGGCTTGGGCAATACCCCGCATTGCCTGCCGAATTCGCTCATGCAATTGCAAGAGTTCAGGAAGAAGGTCACCCGTACAACCGGGCATCTCCTCTGCAGGACGACCTGTGAGCATACCTACAGACATTACTCTGTTAGTCGACTTCCTCGGCGAACTTTTTTTCGAAATTCGTTCAAGCACTTACTAAAAATTCCGCGTCGAAGCCACTGATTCTCCTTCGTGGAGTCTGACAGCTGGCCACGAACATCTTTAAGTTCGACGTCCAGCTTGGTGTTGGCATCCTGAAGATCATTCTTCTCTCGCCTCACCTTTGTCAACGTACTCTCACCGGCCTTTAGCCGGCGTAAGAGTTGTTGCTTGTCCGGATCGAGTCCGGCACCATCTGCAATATGATTTGTCAGATTTGCACCAACACCACACAATACTAATCTTTCGAAGTGTATCTTACCTGAGGGGGTCTCTTTGGGCTCCCCCGCTGCGGCTAGTGAAGCCTCTAGTTGGGCCTTGCACTTTTCCAGCTCCTGGGACAGTACGGTATTCTTCTCTGTAAGAACCTGCATATAATATAATCCTTAAATCAGTTGCTCTAACTGCTTCAAGTCTCAGGGGCTACTGGCATATATATGTTTAACCAAAATTTTCTTACCCGTATGTCTTTTACATACTGCTCCGTCGCTCTGGCTAAACCATTTTGAGCGGCACGGAGGTACGCATCTCCCGAATTAAAGGCATCTAAAGCATCTTGGGAGAAACAAGCGTCGCGTAGAACTGTCCGGCGACGCATGTGGTTCATGGCACTCTCCACTTCAGAATTTGTGGCAGACAGCCTATCCGCATCCTTTGTTGGAGGACCGTCCGGCTCGTGCCTTGTGCTCGCCTCCGCTTCCTAGCCAGACGTTGGAGCCTGGCTGGTGGAGGCGCGATTGGCAACCTCTCCGGATGTAGTCCGGCGAGGTCTCTTCTTTCTGAAGATAGCACAAACGTTAATATGCCCTAACAGAATAACACCAAGGAAACAGAGGGTGCGCTATACCTTTGCGTCGTCATCTCAGTCCGGACTGCATTCCTTTTTGTCCCACAGGGCCCTACGGCCCCTCGTTGGCTAGCCGCCGCAGGTTTGGCCTCCTGCCTCGGAAATCTCCCCTGCAAAACACGGTTGTACTCAAAAACACCGGAATACATGAGAGTGGAATCTCTCTCAAGGGAATGAGACTCCAGTTTCTGTCACCTGGGAGGCCAGGATTAACCCTGGGTAATCAGCTGTGATGGCCACCAAGGTATTGTCCTTGCTTAGCTGATAGAACACCCCGTCGATAAGCTCCACCGATATGTTCGGATCCTCTTCGGAGTCCGGATCGAGGTACCGTTCTGGGTCCTCGGGCTGTGGAGGGCGGCTGTTTATATCCTTTACCTCCTGTCGCAGTTCCTGCACTGAAGTCGTTAGACTACATATCTAACCGTGGGAGTATAAAACAAACGGGCAAGCACAATTGTTCACTTACCCAACTTGGAGGATCGTACATAGTAAATCCGGCCTGCGGGTTGACGCGGAGGAATTCCTCCTTTTCTCCCTTGTACAAAGAGGATAAGATCTTTACTAGAGCGGCAGCTGAGGCCGGCCCCTTACGACCATAACGGGTGGCGTCATCCTCCCCGTTGAAATCCCACATTGGGTGTCCTCTATATTGAAGCGGTTGCACCTCCCGCATAATGCATGCGGCCATGACTCCAATCATGGTTAGTCCGGAATGAGCCAACAGTCTTATCCGGCCCATCAGGTAAAGGATGTCTCTGTCGCTTTCTCTCTGAGAGCTCCGTGGACGCCAGCTCAAGTGTTTCTTCAATGGAGCACTATTGAACTCAGGGAGACCGACCCGGATAGGGTCCGGCAGCGGGACGTCATCTATGTAAAACCATTCCGAAGGCTAGTCCTCGGACGCCTTCTTTGGGGTTCCGGATAGGTATCCGGTCCCGGCGATGCGCCATACTTCGGCAACGCCCACTTGGTATATAGACCCCTCTTGAAATGGGGCACCAGGCAGAGTAACCTCTTCCACAGCGCGAAATGAGCCTCAACGCCTAAAAATAGCTCGCAAAGGGCGACGAAACCCGCAATATGCAATACGGATGCGGGCGTGAGATTGTGCAGCTGGAGGCCGTAGAACTCCAGAAGCCCGCGGAGAAATGGATGAATTGGAAATCCCAGTCCCCTTATTAGATAGGGGACGAGGCACAACCGCTCTCCTTTAGAAGGATTGGGGGTGCTCTCCGCTTGTTTTCCGCCATTGTAGGTGGCGAGACCGGCTCGGACCGTGACCATGTATGCCTGAGGGAGAAATCCCTTGGCCTGAAGCGACACTAACTCGCTATGCGGGATGGTGCAACTCTCCCAGTCCCCGGGTTTGGGACCGGAGGGGCGAGGGGAGGAGCTGCAACGGCTGGTCATGTTGGAATGGACCTTTGCTGGAAGCGCTCTGATGATAACTCGCGGAGAGGAGAAGATGTGGTTTGGACCTAAATCCCCATCCCGTTAAATAGGCGGCTCGTTTATACGGCTAGGGGTGTGGATGTAAAAACGCCTCGGCTTTTCGCATTCGTTTGACACATGGAAGACGGCCATTATTGGGCGTGGAAGCTGAGGAGCACTACATTACAAAAATCGGACATTATTCCTACAGGTACACACGATTTGGAGAAGAACCCGCCTTGCAATGCCGAACAATCTGCGCGCCGGACTCGTCATCGTTGAAGCCTGGTTCGGGGGCTACTAAGGGAGTCCTGGATTAGGGGGTGTTCAGGTAGCCGGACTATACCTTCAGCCGGACTCCAGGACTATGAAGATACAAGATTGAAGACTTCGTCCCGTGTCCGGATGGGACTTTCCTTGGCGTGGAAGGCAAGCTTGGCGATGCGGATATTCAAGATCTCCTACCATTGTAACCTACTCTATGTAACCCTAACCCTATCTGGTGTCTACATAAACCGGAGGGTTGAAGTCCGTAGGCAATCAACTCCATATACAACAATCATACCATATGCTAGCTTCTAGGGTTTAGCCTCCTTGATCTCATGGTAGATCTACTCTTGTACTACCCATATCATCAATATTAATCAAGCAGGATGTAGGGTTTTACCTCCATCAAGAGGGCCCGAACCTGGGTAAAACATCGTGTTCCATGCCTCCTATTACCATCCGGCCAAGACGCACAGTTCAGGACCCACTACCCGAGATCCGCCGGTTTTGACACCGACACATGCCCTCAGCCCCAAGGGAGAACTACTCCCTCCTCATCATGGACAGCATCGGGATGATGAAGATGGCCACCGGAGAAGGATTCCCCCTTCGACAGGGTGCCGGAACGGGTCTAGATTGGCTTTCGGTGGCTACGGAGGCTTCTGGCGGCGGAACTCCCGATCTATTGTGCTCCCCGATCGTTTTAGGGTATATGGAGATATATAGGCAGAAGAAGTACGTCGGGGGGGGCAATGAGGGGCCCACGAGGGTGGAGGGCTCGCCCCCTACCTTGTGGCTCCCTCGTTTCTTTCCTGGCGTGCACTCCAAGTCCATCAGGTTGCTTTCCTTCCAAAAATAAGTTCTGTGAAGTTTCAGGTCAATTGGACTCCGTTTGATTTTCCTTTTCTGTGATACTCTAAAACAAGAAAAAAAACAGAAACTGGCACTGGGCTCTGGGTTAATAGGTTAGTGGCAAAAATCATATAAAATAGCATATAAATGCATATAAAACATCCAAGGTTGATAATATAATAGCATGGAACAATCAAAAATTATAGATACGTTGGAGACGTATCAGCAGGCAAGTCTGGGTACCCTGGTTCCCAGAACACCGACGGGGAGAGATATCCTCTTAATCGGTGTCTTCCTCCTCATCTGAGAACCAAAAATATGGGAAGGTCTTCTTAAAGACATTTGGATCCAGAGGCTAGTGAGAAACACGGCTTCCTCCGCCGAATCTTGAGAAGACATATTTCAGATCTGTCAAAATAACAACAAGAAACAAGAATAGAAGATTTTTCCGCGATACGATGGTAAATACGTTCGGGGGGTATATAAAGATTTTTTTATCTTGGAAACAAGCAAACAGGAGGAAAACGGAGTCGGGAAGGTTCCCGAGGTAGGCACAACCCACCTGGGCGCGCCAGGGGGGCCCAGGCCCTGGTGTCTTGTGCCCTCCTTGATTTCCTTCCTGGTTGTTTCTTATTTTCCTATTTTTTGTAATATTCCAAAACTGACAGAAAATATTTTTGCGGATTTTTTGGAGCCCGTTTACTTATTGTATCACATAATTCCTCTTTTACACTATTCTGGAGTGTTCCGGAAGGTTTCTTTTATGTGTTCCTCCGGTGTCATGGTTTGCATAATATTGCTAACAACATTAATAGGTGTACCTGAACTATAGTGCTTAATTCTTTGTCCATTGACAACCTTTGGGTTAGTACCTTCGACATTATTGATTTACATAGCTCCAGAGCGATAAACCTCTTCAATTACAAACGGTCCTTCCCATTTAGAGAGAAGTTTTCCTGCAAATAATCTCAAACGAGAGTTGTACAAAAGAATATATTCTCCAACTTTGAATTCTTGCTTTTGGATTCTTTTGTCATGCCATCTTTTAACTTTTTCTTTAAATAGTTTGGCATTTTCATAAGCTTGGGTTCTCCATTCATCTAAAGAGCTAATATCAAATAACCTCTTTTCTCTGGCAAGTTTAAAATCATACTTGAGTTCTTTAATTGCCCAATATGCTTTATGTTCTAACTCAAGAGGCAAATGACAAGCTTTTCCATAAACCATTTCTATAGGGAGACATACCCATAGGATTTTTATATGTTGTTCTGTAATCCCAAAGTGGATCATCTAATTTCTTAGACCAATTCTTTCAGGACCTATTGACAGTTTTTTGTAATATTAGTTTTATTTATCTATTGCTAAGGTCAACCTGACCACTGATTGAGGATGATAAGGTGATGCAATTCTATGGTTAACATCATATTTAGCAAGCATTTTACGGAAAACACCATGAATAAAGTGTGAACCACCACCAGTCATTAAATATCTAGGGACTCTAAACCTTGGTAAAATAACTTCTTTAAGCATTTTAATGGAATTGTTATGATCAACACTACTGGTTGGAATAGCTTCTACCCACTTAGTGACATAATCAACAACAACCAAAATGTGTGTATACCCAATAGAGGAAGGAAAAGGTCCCAAATAATCAAAACCCCAAACATCAAATGGTTCAATAGCAAGTGAATAATTCATAGGCATTTCTTTGACATTCATCACAAGAAAAAACAAACTTATGGGCATCCTTGAAGAGAGTAGGCCAATAAAAACCAGATTGCAATACCTTATGAGCAGTTCTATCTCCCTCATGATGCCCTCCATAAGCTTTAGAGTGACATTTCCGTAGGATTTGTTCCTGTTCATGCTCAGGTACACAACGTCTAATAATACCATCTACTCCTTCTTTATAAAGATGTGGGTCATCCCAAAAGTAGTGTCTTAAATCATAGAAGATTTTTTCTTTTGTTGGTATGTTGTCGTGGTATTTCTCACGGGGGGCTTGCGAGTCGACAGATGCCTCAAGGGCTTAGTGTGTGGGTAGGACTGCTGCTGATAGGACCGGGAGCGGGTATGCGAGTAGCACGCGGTGGTTTACCCAGGTTCGGGGCTCTCCGGAGAGATAATACCCCTACTCCTGCATGTCTGAGTATATATATCTGAGGTGTACATCGGGCAGTACAAAGTGCTCCTGGAGTTGTATCTGGAGTCGGTGCCATAGGCATCGATCTGGTAAATGCTTATACCAGGCATACTAGTGGCCGGCCATGCTCATGGCCGTAAGTGTGTGAGCTTATGTGGATGGATGGATAGCTAGCTAGCTTGCTAGCTAGTGTGTGCGTGAGTGAGTCCATCCTCCTGGGTGGATGGATGTCTAGTGTATATATAGTGTGGAGCTAGCTTGAGGTGTAAGCTATATGGGTAGCTTAGGAAGTAAGCTAGGTAGTGGCTTTGGATGTAAGCTACCTTGGGTAGCTTACATGCCAAGCCAGGTAGGCATGGCTAGTGGCATGGCACATGTCATGCTTGTCCCCAGGGATACTTTATAAATCAGTACCCAGGGGACACGGTACACTGTAGATGATGGCACCGCGGTACGGTTGTCTCGTCGATGTCGGGTCGGGCTGCAGTCGGCAGCCGGCTGGTTGGCGTAGTCAGTGGCCGGCAGTCAGTAGCCGGCCGGGTAGTGCATTCGGACGGGGAGCCGGCAGGAGCTGCCGGGCAGTCGGACTAAGGGGCTTTGCTAGCCCCGATGTCTTGAAATATCTTCTTGCCGTCTTCGGGGTATCCGTGTCCCATTACACGGACATATGTGAAACTAGGTGGTATATATTTAGCAACAATATAATTGGCATAGTCAGCATACCAAGGAGTATTATGAGAAACATTTATTGCAGCTAGTTGTTCATCAGGAAAGCTATCATCAATAGGTAGAGGGTCATCAAGAATATTTTCTAACCTAGACAAGTTATCAGTTACGGGGTTCTCAGCTCCTTTTCTATCAATGATATGTAAATCAAATTCTTGCAACAAGAGAACCCATCTGATGAGTCTAGGTTTAGCATCTTTCTTTTCCATAAGATATTTTATAGCAGCATGATCAGTATGAACAGTTACTTTGGAATCAACAATGTAGGATCTGAATTCATCACAAGAAAACACTACTGCTAAAAATTGTTTTTCAGTAGTAGTATAATTTCTTTGGGCACTGTCTAGAGTTTTGCTGGCATAATGAAAAACATTCAATTTCTTATCAGCTCTTTGTCCTAGAACAGCACCTACAGCATAATCACTAGCATCACACCTAATTTCAAAGGGCAAGTTCCAATTGGGTGGTTGAACAATAGGTGCAGTAGTTAAGGCTTTCTTAAGTGTTTCAAAGGCTTCTACACAATCATCATCAAAAATAAATGGAACATCCTTTTGTAAAAGATTTGTAAGAGGCCTAGAAATTTTAGAGAAGTCTTTAATAAACCTCCTATAGAAACCAACATGACCAAGGAAACTACGAATACCTTTGATATCCTTAGGACATGGCATTTTCTCAATTGCATCGACTTTAGCTTTATCCACCTCAATACCTTGTTCAGAAATTTTATGCCCCAAGACAATACCTTCATTAACCATAAAGTGGTACTTCTCCCAATTCAAGACAAGATTAGTTTGCTCCCATCTCTGCAAAACTCGATCAAGGTTGCTCAAGCAATCATCAAAAGAAGTTCCATAAACAGAAAAACCATCCATGAGAACCTCAACAATCTTTTCACAAAAATCAGAGAATATAGTAGTCATACATCTTTGAAAGTTAGCAGGTGCATTATATAAACCAAAAGGCATGCGTCTATAAGCATAAGTGCTCTTGATCGGGTTGTGAAATAGGTATTTGAGAGAAACCAGAATATCCATCAAGAAAACAAAAGTGTGTATGCTTAGATAGTCTTTCCAACATTTGATCAATAAAAGGCAAAGGGTAATGATCCTTTCTAGCTGCTTTATTCAATTTTCTAAAATCAATTACCATTCTATAGCCAGTAACAATTCTTTGTGGAATAAGTTCATTTTTATCATTAGGAACAACAGTAATACCTCCTTTCTCAGGGACACAATGAACGAGACTTACCCATCTACTATCAGCTATGGGATAGATTATACCTGCTTCTAGAAGTTTTAGTATTTCAGTTCTTACCACTTCTTTCATCTTAGGATTCAAACATAGTTGATGATCAACAACAGGTTTAGCATTAGGTTCCATATTAATTTTGTGCTGACAAACAGTGGGACTAATGCCCTTAAGATCATCAAGAGTATACCCAATAGCAGCTCGGTGCTTCTTCAGAATTTTCAATAATCTTTCTTCTTCATGCTCTGAAAGGTTAGCACTAATAGTAACATGATATATCTTGTTCTCATCAAGATAAGCATATTTCAAAATGTCAGGAAACTATTTTAATTCAAACATAGGATCACCTTTAGCTGGAGGAGGACCTCCTAGAGTTTCAATGGGCAAATTGTGTTTTAGTAGGGGTCGTTGTTCAAAGAAATTTTTATCTATTTCATTTCTTTCATGCATATGCATATCATTTTCATGGTCTAGCAAATATTGTTCTAGTGGATCAGTAGGAGGCATAACAATAGAAGCAAGACCAAATATTTCATCCTTATTAGGTAATTCTTTCTTATGAGGTTGTCTACTAAACTTTGAGAAATTAAATTCATGAGACTCATCACGGAAGCTAACTGTCGGTGTCAAAACCGGCGGATCTCGGGTAGGGGGTCCCGAATTGTGCGTCTAGGCCGGATGGTAACAGGAGACTGGGGACACTTTG
Organism: Triticum monococcum; assembly: GCA_034509565.1. Lineage (NCBI taxonomy): Eukaryota > Viridiplantae > Streptophyta > Magnoliopsida > Poales > Poaceae > Triticum > Triticum monococcum. The sequence goes on along the minus strand of CM067844.1, from coordinate 576,419,734 downwards.
TTTTACCTAGGTTCGGGCCCTCTCGATGGAGGTAAAACCCTACTCCTGCTTGATTAATATTGATGATATGGTTCGTACAAGAGTAGATCTACCATGAGATCAAGGAGGCTAAACCCTAGAAGCTAGCCTATGGTATGATTGTGTATGGAGTTGATTCTGTCCTACGGACTACAACCCTCCGGTTTATATAGACACCGGATAGGGTTAGGGTTACATAGAGTCGGTTACAATGGTAGGAGATCTTGAATATCCGCATCGCCAAGCTTGCCTTCCACGCCAAGGAAACTCCCCTCCGGACACGGGACGAAGTCTTCAATCTTGTATCTTCATAATCCAGGAGTCCGGCTGAAGGTATAGTCTAGCTACCCGAACACCCCCTAATCCAGGACTCCCTCAGTAGCCCCTGAACCAGGCTTCAATAACGACGAGTCCGGCGCGCAAATTGTCTTCGGCATTGCAAGGCGGGTTCCTCCTCCAAGTCTTTCACAGAAGATTGTAATCACCAAGAGTAGTGTCCGGCTCTATAAAATAAGTTTCCACGTATTGCCATAGAGAGAATAATATTAACACAAATCAAATCTGCTGACGTATTCTGTAGTGCACCATCATATTACGGCCAAGTCATTTACTTGAATCGTTTTTATTTTTCCGCCTCAGCGTGTTTTGCGAGGCGGTTTCCTTGGCACGTCTTGTCAAAGCAGAGATCGTGTGCCCCCCTTTTACGGGATTCTCATCAATACGGACGTGGGTAACCCAATCGTGCCCGTTAGCACTTTTTCTCGATTAAAGACGAGTCTCAAACGGTTACGGGGATGGCTCTTGGTATTCGACCTCTTATAAAGAGACCAAGGCCTTACTCCTTTTTCAATCTCAAACGAGTTTGCCCGCCGCCTCGAGTTCCAACACCCTAGGCTTCAGGTTTCAGGCGCTTCAAACCTTCGACAATGTCCGGTTCCGACCTTCAAGGCCAATGGATGCCCTCCTCCGTCATGGAGGAGGACGTGCTAAAGTTGAGAGAGGCTAAGTTCTTGACCGCAGAAATTCCGCATAGGTTGCCTGTTCAAGGGCAAGCTATTCCCAGCCCCCAGCCCGGCGAGAGCGTAGTGTTCATGTCTCACTTCCTTCGGGGGTTAGGCTTCCCGATGGATCCCTTCGTGAGGGGGCTGCTGTTTTATTATGGGCTAGAATTTCATGACTTAGCTCCGGAGTCCATCCTCCATATTTCTTCATTCATCGTTGTGTGTGAAATGTTCCTCCATATTATCCCTCACTTCGGATTATGGCTCAAGACCTTTGGAGTGGAGCCGAAGATGATCGAGGGACGGCATGTAGAGTGCGGAGGCGCCATCATAAGTAAGAATGCCGATGCTCCATGGACCGAGGGCTTCTTTCAAGAGGAGCTCGGCTTATGGCAACGAGAATGGTTCTATATCACCACTCCCAGGAGCGCCAAGTGGGCGGCGCCTCCTGCCTTTCGCTCTGGTCCCCCACCACGGCCATCGTCATGGGTTAACAAAGGATTAGACTGGGGGTTACCCAAAGACATGCCCCTGTTGCAGGGCCGCATTAGGGATCTCTTATAAGGAGACCACAACCTGGTCAAGGTGACGCGGGTCATGCTGATTCGCCGAACATTGCCCGGCAAACATCGCCCCCTTCGTCTGTGGGAGTTTAATCCGGAGGGACCGCGAGTTCTCCAGAACTTTATGGGCGCAACACCCGCGGAGATGTAGAAACTGTTCTTCAGATCACAAGAGATGTGTCCAAATTTAACCGAGGACGCAGGCCTAAGCTGCAATCGCCCGGATACTCAAGTAAGCAACCTTGTGCCCGGACCTTCTATCCATATAATAAACTTGCCCCTAAAAGAGTTCTCCTTTTAAATAGGAGTGGATAGCGAAGGCGAAGCTGATCAGGTGTTCGGCTCCCCTTCCTGAAACCAGGCCGGATCCCGTGCTAGTCAGGATGCTGGAAATAATGCCTTTGGAGGGGGAGGACAAGGAAGCTATGGCCTCCTCGAAGGAGGCTGCTTCGAAGGGAGGAACCGAGAATTCCTCTCCTAAGGGGAAGAAAAGAGCCGCCTCTGACGATCCGAAAACCATGGTATCGAAGCGGGGGGAAAAATCCTCGTCAGAGGGTCCGACGCCGGGGAGCCCCTCGGACGGACTACGCCCTCAAGGGGATCAGCCCTCCAGCGAGCCGTAAGTAGAGAGAGGTTTTCCTTTTGAGGGATGAGAGAAATCTTTGATTTATATCTGAGAAGATTAACTGAAATTTTACCTTGTAGCTCGGACCTCAGCTCTTCTCAGCAGAGCTTGTCTTCGGGGGATCTTCTTCCGGAGATGATGGAGAGCGGGACGCCTCCCCCTGCCGTGCCGCCTAGCGAGGCGGGCGACCCTGAGGTGTCGTCGCGGAGGGTTTCTCCAAATCCGGCAGGGGCGGAAAGTGGCAGTGCGGCCCCCCTAAGTTCTCTGTGTCCGGCCTTCGAAGGAGGCCATAGGACAAGTCCGGCACCGTCTGGTGCTCGGCTGGAGGAGCTAAAGATTCTGTTGGGGCGAGCTTCTATCTCAGAGGAGCACCGTGCATTGATGGGTACGGTGATTGAAAAGATTTCATCCGCAGAAAGCGGATTGCATGAGGCCGTCGAAAGCTTACTGACGGGGTTTGAGGTACGTTAGATAATGTTCCCTTTGGTCCGTTGCGCATGAATAAGATGCACCCTATGTAGATAGTAGCCCCTGAGACTCTGCGCGTCGTTAAGAAATGACGGCACGCGGAGGATCATAATCCCAGGTCTAAGATGTCGCCTTTGAATGTAGGCGGCAGGGAGTCCGGAATCAAGCCGAACTGAAGATTTTGCCGAACTAAAGCGGCAGCTGGACGTGGCAGATGCCGACATCACGCTTGTTAATAAGCGGCTTGATGAAGCTCAAGGTATGCAATTCTTCGGGCGGCATCAGGTAAGAAGAGTTTTATGCCTAGTGTCTTACTATGTGTATGCTTGACGCAGATGGTGCGGCTGCCATGGAGAGTCTTAGGGCAGAACTTGCCCGAGCTAAAGAACAAGCCAGAGAAAGTGATGCGGTTGCCAAGAAAGCCCTTGAAGAGCTGAGAGCCGAACAGGCTGCTCATTGCCGAAGCAAAGAGGAGATGGCCGAGATGGCCAAAAAGTTAAAAAGCGCTACCGATCGTTGCAGATTCCTTGAAAAAGAAGGCCAGGCAAAACAGACGGACCTAGAGAAGGCCGTCGCTGATGCCAAGGACGCTCGCTCTGCGATGAGAGCTGCAAAGGAGGAGCTGCGTCAGGCCGAACAGATTGTGGCTGGAAAGCCCTTTATGCTGCGAAGGAAGGTTTGTGATCCAAAGTTTGCTCCGTTGGACTGCATGTGGAGTGTGGAAGACACCTATCTGGATTTGGCAGCGAGTGCTGCTGATGCGACCGAACACTTTCGAAATCAAAAAGATTGTGAAGTGGAAAGGCTTTTCTGGTCGCAGTTTCATAATCCAGAGCGTCCACTGGCGGTGGATGATCGTTTGGCTCAATGGGTCGAACTGAATAGGTCATCTGGACTCGCCATGAAGTATGTTGTGGGTCACCTGTGGCCGGGGAGTTCGGAGCCGAAGAGTTATTTCAGCTTGGTGCAGCAATTCCTTCACGCGGTGCCGCGTATAAATGCAGTTAAGAGGTCAGCATGCATAGGGGGTGCTAGGATGGCTCTAGCCCGTGTTAAGACATACTGGGCGGAGATGGAGACCACCGTTGTTGTGTCCCGAGATTCGGACCAAAGCCGAGTACCCTCCGAGCACTATTTTCAGGAGGTTCTTGAAGGCGCTCGTGTAATAGAGACGCAGTGCCCGAAAGATGCTATGTTATGATAGCATATGTAATTATAAAGTAATATTTTGATGGCCTTTTATACTTGTGCCTCCAAGTATTGTAAACACCTTCTATGCGGCCGTTTTAAGATATATATATATATCTATGTATAGAATCTGAAAGATGGCAGTCGTTGGCTTCAGCCCCCATGCACATAGTGCGGGGGTGCTCGCAGAAGACGCATTTTCACACTTAACCCAACGTCTTGGTCCTACAAAGGAGCTGATAGCGCAGCGGGCCAGGCAACCAGACTATAATGCTTTAACACTTTCACTTAGCCATAGGAGTTTGAAAATGAGACTCTTTAGGTAGCTCCTTGGTGGCAACTGCGCTCGTCCGAATTCGGGGCGCGTATGTGCCTGGCCGGGAAACGGCCCTTTGTTGAAGCGGAGGAATCCGATAGATTCCGATCGGTCATCGAGTGGCTGACCAGTCTCACGCTACATCATGACAGTCAGTTTTCGGCTTTCTCTACTGAGGTGCTCGCCCTGGCCGAACCGGGGGCACAATCGCAGTAGTTCTCCTGGTGCTACCTTAGCCAGTAGAGCGGAACGTAAGGTAGCCGAACTCAGGAGCCGGGCAACCCAACATTTGACCAAAGACATGATTCGGAGCTGATGCATATAATGCCAAAACTCGCGACGCCGAACACTCCCTAAGGTGTTCGGTCTTTATGAGTGCAGGCCAAACAACACTCTTTATTAAAAAAAGCCCCTAGTGTCCGGGTACGTGCGAAAATTCTGATGTGGCCACATGCCAAGACGCCAGCCTCCTCCTTGGTTATACTGGAAAGAAAAAACCAGGGGAAGTGTAGCAACAAGAGACAGTAAAAAAAGGCTTACACAGGGTCTTAATCTAAAAAGAATCCTTTAGGATGGGTCCCTACTGCACGTCTGCGCCTGTGTCTCCGTTGTGCCGTATCCTGGACGGGCGCCGCACGACGTTCATGTGTAAAAGAGAGGAACTGAGTTGAAAACGGGTTGTGCGGGAAAAGTTTAAAAAATAAGCAAAGTATAAAGTAAGATATGGAAGTTTGAGCTTTATTTGTCTCTTATTGTATATGTGTGGAGCCCCTTGTGCGGGGGTATATGGCTTCTAGGCCTGCATCAATGATGATTTTGCACCGAACTCGTCTATCCGCGTTCGCCGTCTTGAAATGACCTATTTTTAAGTTTTTTGGCCGGTGAGGCCGTTTTTCTGTGGGACTGTTAAAGCGGCCGCACTGTCCTCCGCTTAGGGAGGCGCACTTTAGTGCTTTCCCGTCAAAGAAATGACGCCTCGTGGACCGGGCATCTTAAGCGTAAGAGATGCATAATGCGGTATTGCGTTAAATCGAGCGAAAGCTTCGCGTCCCAGAAGTGCTTGATAGCGACTTGAGAACGGGACGACGTGGAAGGTCAGCTTTTCGCGGTGGAGGTTATTGGCGGAGCCGAATCTGATTGTGAACCGGAGAAAACCCGTACAATGGGTGTCCGGGCGCGGTATTACCCCTTGAAAGGAGGTTTTGCTGTGGCGGATTCTTGCTGGGTTTATCCCCATGTGTTGTATTGTATCCTGATATATCAGGTTTAGTCCGTTGCCGCCGTCCATAAGGACATTTGGAAACTTGAGTCCGCCAATTATTGGATCGAGTATCAAGGAAGTCCATCCTACATTCTTGATATTCCTAGAATAATCTAGCTGGTCAAAGGTGATCGGTTTTGACAACTAGCAGGGTCCTTTGGGGGTGGGCCGTGTGGTGTGTACCTTTACGGGCACCGCATGTTTTGTTATGTGAAGTGAGTTCACTATTTTTACTTCTTGCGGGAAGTTCTTTTGTTTCCTGGTGCTCTGCTATTGGGGTTCGTCCTCGTCTTCGCTTGGTGTGCCGAGCCCCTTGTGTTCCGCATTAAGTCTGCCGGATTGTTTGAAGACCCAACAGTCTCTGTGGGTATGGTTAGCGGGCTTCACTGGAGTACTGTGTATCTGACATATCCTGTCCAGGATTTTATTTAGGTTGGATGGATCATCCCGGTTATCCTGGGGGGGCGATTTTTCCTGATTTTGTCGTGAGCCTTTGAATCCGGCGTTGACTGCCGTGCTCTTCGGACTTTTGTCCTTAGTCCGGCGACGATCCTTGTTGCGTCGCGGTCTTCCGTTTCCATCCCTGGTTTCGGATGTACTTGGGTCGCTGGGGCTGCACCTTGCTAACCAGCTGTCCTCCCCTGCACAAAAGCGGGTCATGAGGCTTGTTAGTGCGGCCATTGTTCTTGGCTTTTCTTGGCCGAGGTGTCTGGTGAGCCATTCGTCTCGGACATTATGCCTGAAAGCTGCTAGGGCTTCGGCGTCCGGACAATCAACTATCTGATTCTTTTTAGTGAGGAATCTATTCCAGAACTGCCGAGTTGATTCTCCGGGTTGTTGAGTTATGTGACTAAGATCGTCCGCATCCGGAGGGCGGACATAGGTCCCTTGAAAGTTTGCTCGAAAAGCATCCTTGAGCTCTTCCCAGCTTCCAATTGTGTTTTCGGGAAGGCTTTTAAGCCAATGCCGGGCTGGCCCTTTAAGCTTAAGGGGTAGATATTTTATGGCGTGGAGATCATCTCCTCTAGCCATGTGTATGTGGAGGATGTAATCCTCGATCCAGACTCCTGGGTCTGTTGTTCCATCGTATGCCTCTATGTTGACGGGTTTGAATCCCTCTGGGAATTCATGGTCCAAGACCTCGTTGGTGAAACATAGGGGGTGTGCGGCACCCCTGTATTTGGGTATGCCAGATTCTGATGATGGCTTCATAGCGTTGCTTACGAGAGCTTGCTTTCTTGGCCCATAAATGGACCTGACTGGGCCATGATGCGGATCCTTAAGTGGGTCGCATGCCGATTTAGGTGCGGCGCCGCTTGTCGCTTTATGGGGTCGTCTATCCGACCGTCTGGCTTTTTCATTTATTGAATGTGAGGGCTCTGAGGCCTCTTCGTCGAATTCAGGCAGTAGCTTTCTTTTCGAATAGCTTCTAGTGCGGCGATTGTCGCTGTACTTATCTGTGGCACTGATTACCTTGCTCCATCTGATCCAGAGTGCGTCTTCCACTGTTTTTAGCTTCCGCTTCTACTTTTTTAGGCTGCGTGCAGTTGCAACGAGCCTCTCATGGAGATTCTGCTCCGTGAGTTTATTCGGCGTGAGGTCGTCTAGAATGTCGTTTTCGCCGGAGGAGGGATGTTCAGTTTCTCTATCCGTGTTGCCCTGTTCGGACGGTTGCTCTAAGGCCTGCCCGTCGTCTACCGGCTCGTCCTGCTCTATGGCTGGGTTTTTGTCGAGGCGGGGCTTGGGTCGGCGTTTACGCCGACGCCTTGATTGCTTTTGGGGGGGTCAATCTCTCGTCCCCTCCCCTTTTTCCTTGTTGTTGCTTCCTTTAGGGGTGTCCACCATGTTCACATCGTGAGATGGGGTGGCGTTCCAGCGCCCTACAGGTGCTGGTTCCTGTTCGTCTCCTATATCGTCGTTCATGACGTCGATGTCTTCGGAGCCAAAGTCGAGTATGTTGGTTAGATCGTCGACAGTGGCTACAAAGTGGGTGGTGGGTGGGTTTTGAGTTTCCTCACCGTTCGTATCCCATCCTTGCTGACCGTAGTTCGGCCAGGGCTCTCTTGATAAAGAGAGAGACTTAAGAGAATTCAGGATGTCGCCAAAAGGCGAATGCTGAAAGATGTCCGCGGCAGTGAACTCCATTACCGGCGCCCAATCGGATTCGATTGGCAGGGGTGCGGGGGGCTCGGAGTTTGGAGAGGAATCCGGCTCCTCGGAGACACGGGCCACGCGGAGTGCAAGCTGGAGTTCGGCTCGATCGCCACTGAGATCGCTGCCCCTGAGGCAGCGTCCAACCGCTGATCCTCGGTCGGCGCAGTAGGTTCCGAATCAATGGCCGAAACCGATGCGTGTGCGGCCTCCGAAGCGCTATTCGGCAGCAGAGCTATATCATGCCCGTCGAGACAGCGCGGTAGCTTGGCTGTGGCTCAAATCCGTCGAAGATCAAGTCCCCGCGGATGTCAGCCGTGTAGTTTAGGCTTCCAAACCTGACCTGACGGCCAGGGGCGTAGCTTTCGATCTGCTCAAGGTGGCCAAGCGAATTGGCCCGCGGTGCGAAGCCGCCGAAGGCGAAGATCTGTCCGGGGAGAAAAGTCTCACCCTGGACCGCATCGTTGTTGAAGATCGAAGGAGCCATCGGGCCTAAAGGCGACGACACAGAGGAACTCTCAATGAAAGCACCAATGTCGGTGTCAAAACCAGCGGATCTCGGGTAGGGGGTCCCGAACTGTGCGTCTAGGCCGGATGGTAACAGGAGACTGGGGACACTTTGTTTTACCCAGGTTCGGGCCCTCTCGATGGAGGTAAAACCCTACTCCTGCTTGATTAATATTGATGATATGGGTCGTACAAGAGTAGATCTACCATGAGATCAAGGAGGCTAAACCCTAGAAGCTAGCCTATGGCATGATTGTGTATGGAGTTGATTCTGTCCTACGGACTACAACCCTCTGGTTTATATAGACACCGGATAGGGTTAGGGTTACATAGAGTCGGTTACAATGGTAGGAGATCTTGAATATCCGCATCGCCAAGCTTGCCTTCCACGCCAAGGAAAGTCCCCTCCGGACACGGGACGAAGTCTTCAATCTTGTATCTTCATAATCCAGGAGTCCGGCTGAAGGTATAGTCCGGCTACCCGAACACCCCCTAATCCAGGACTCCCTCACTAACACTGACACTTTGTTTATGATAATCTATAGTAGCATTACTAGTGTTCAAGAAAGGTCTACCAAAGATAATGGGACAAGTGTCATCTTGTGTGGAACCAAGAACAAGAAAATCAGTAGGATATTTTATTCTCCCATACAAGACTTCAACATCTCTAACAATCCCAAGTGGTGTGTTAGTGTCTATTAGCAAGTTTAATAGTAACATCTATGTCTTCTATTTCAGCGGATGCTATGTCATTCATAATTTCTTGATATAAGGTAAAAGGAATAGCACTCACGCTAGCACCTAAGTCACATAAACCATGATAATAATGATCTCCTATTTTAACCAAGACAACAGGCATGCCAACAACAGGTCTATGTTTATCTTTTTGATTAGGTTTGCCAATTCTAGTAGCTTCATCATAGAAGTAAATAACATGCCCGTCAATATTTTTTGCCAAGAGATATTTAACCATAGCAACACTAGGTTCTACTTTAATTTGTTCAGCAGGTTTAGCTGGTCTGATATTACTCTTGCGAACCAGAGTTGAAACCTTAGCATGTTCCTTTATCCTAACAGTGAAAGGTGGTTTTTCAATATAAGTAGTAGGGACAACTGGGTCAACATTGTAAATAATAGTTTCATCATTACCTATGAACGGTTCTTTAATTCCTTCTTTAATAGGTGGGTGATATTTAAACCACTTCTCCTTAGGGAGATCAACATGAGTAGCAAAAGATTCACAGAAAGAGGCTACTATCTCAGACTCAAGTCCATATTTAGTGCTAAACTTTTGAAAAGCATCGGTATTCATAAAAGGCTTAACACAATCAAACTTGAGCTTAATACCTAACTCTTTACCATCGTCGAGTTCCCAACCTTCAGAGTTGTGTTTAATTCTTTCCAAAAGATCCCACCTGAATTCAATAGTTTTCTTCATAGAAGAACCAGTACAATAAGTATTGAGCATGGATTGTTCATCACGAGAAAGCCGAGCATAAAAATTCCGGATAATAATTTCTCTTAAGAGCTCATGATTGGGGCATGAATATAACTTGACTTAAGCCTCCCCCAAGCTAGAGTGATACGTCTCCAACGTATCTATAATTTTTTATTGTTCCATGCTGTTTTATTATCAATACTGGATGTTTTATAATCATTTTATAGTCATTTTATATCATTTTTTGGTACTAACCTATTGACATAGTGCCCGGTGCCAGTTCCTGTTTTTTCCATGTTTTTACATCGCAGGAAATTAATACCACATGGAGTCCAAATGGCACAAAACTTTACGATGATTTTTTCTGGGCCAGAAGAAAGGCAATGGGCCCTAGTTGCACCTAGGGGTGCACCGAGGGGGGCACAATGTTGGGGAACGTAGTAATTTCAAAAAAAAATCCTACGCACACGCAAGATCATGGTGATGCATAGCAACGAGAGGGGAGAGTGTTGTCCACGTATCCTCGTAGACCGAAAGCAGAAGCGTTAGCACAACGCGGTTGATGTAGTCGTACGTCTTCACGGCCCGACCGATCAAGCACCGAAACTATGGCACCTCCGAGTTCTAGCACACGTTCGGCTCGATGACGATCCCCGGACTCCGATCCAGCAGAATGTCGGGGAAGAGTTCCGTCAGCACGACGGCGTGGTGACGATCTTGATGTTCTACTGTCGCAGGGCTTCGCCTAAGCACCACTACAATATTATCGAGGACTATGGTGGAGGGGGGCACCGCACACGGCTAAGAGATCAATGATCAACTGTTGTGTCTATGGGGTGCCCCCCTGCCCCCGTATATAAAGTTGCAAGGGAGGGAGGTGGCCGACCTAGGAGGAGGGCGCGCCAAGGGAGGATTCCTACTCCCACCGGGAGTAGGACTCCTCATTCCTTTGTTGGAGTAGGAGAGAAGGAAAGAGGGGGAGAGGAACAAGGAAAAGTGGGCTGCACCCCTTGTCCAATTCGGACCAGAGGGGGGTGCGCGCCTCCTTCCTTTTGGCCTCTCTCCTCTATTCCCGTATGGCCCAATAAGGCCCATATACTCCCCGGCGAATTCCCGTAACTCTCCGGTACTCCGAAAAATACCCGAATCACTCGAAACCTTTCTGATGTCCGAATATAGTCGTCCAATATATCAATCTTTATGTCTCGACCATTTCGAGACTCCTCGTCATGTCCCCGATCTCATCCGGGACTCCGAACTCCTTTGGTACATCAAAACTCATAAACTCATAATATAACTGTCATCGAAACCTTAAGCGTGCGGACCCTACGGGTTCGAGAACAATGTAGACATGACCGAGACACGTCTCCGGTCAATAAACGATAGCGGAACCTGGATGCTCATATTGGCTCCCACATATTCTACGAAGATCTTTATCAGTCAGACCGCATAACAACATACGTTGTTCCCTTTGTCATCGGTATGTTACTTGCCCGAGATTCGATCGTCGGTATCTCAATACCTAGTTCAATCTCGTTACCGGTAAGTCTCTTTACTCATTCCGTAATACATCATCCTACAACTAACTCATTAGTTGCAATGCTTGCAAGGATTAAGTGATGTGCATTACCGAGAGGGCCCAGAGATACCTCTCCGACAATCGGAGTGACAAATCCTAATCTCGAAATACGCCAACCCAACAAGTACCTTCGGAGACACCTGTAGAGCACCTTTATAATCACCCAGTTACGTTGTGACGTTTGGTAGCACACCAAGTGTTCCTCCGGTAAACGGGAGTTGCATAATCTCATAGTCATTGGAACATGTATAAGTCATGAAGAAAGCAATAGCAACATACTAAACGATCGAGTGCTAAGCTAACGGAATGGGTCAAGTCAATCACATCATTCTCCTAATGATGTGATCCCGTTAATCAAATGACAACTCATGTCTGTGGTTAGGAAACATAACCATCTTTGATCAACGATCTAGTCAAGTAGAGGCATACTAGTGACACTCTGTTTGTCTATGTATTCACACATGTATTATGTTTCCGGTTAGTACAATTCTAGCATGAATAATAAACATTTATCATGATATAAGGAAATAAATAATAACTTTATTATTGCCTCTAGGGCATATTTCCTTCAGTCTCCCACTTGCACTAGAGTCAATAATCTAGTTCACATCACCATGTGATTTAATACCAATAGTTCACATCACCATGTGATTAACACCCATAGTTCACATCGACATGTGACCAACACCAAAAGGGTTTACTAGAGTCAATAATCTAGTTCACATCGCTGTGTGATTAACACCCAAAGAGTACTAAGGTGTGACCATGTTTTGCTTGTGAGAGAAGTTTAGTCAACGGGTCTGCCACATTCAGATCCGTAAGTATTTTGCAAATTTCTATGTCAACAATGCTCTGCACGGAGCTACTCTAGCTAATTGCTCCCACTTTCAATATGTATCCAGATTGAGATTTAGAGTCATCTGGATCAGTGTCAAAATTTGCATCGACGTAACCCTTTACGACGAACCTTTTTGTCACCTCTATAATCGAGAAACATATCCTTATTCGACTAAGGATAATTTTGACCGCTGTCTAGTGATCTACTCCTAGATCACTATTGTACTCCCTTGCCAAACTCAGGGCCGGGTATACAATAGGTCCGGTACACAGCATGGCATACTTTATAGAACCTATGGCTGAGGCATAGGGAATGACTTTCATTTTCTCTCTATCTTCTCCCGTGGTCGGGTTTTGAGTCTTACTCAACTTCACACCTTGTAACACAGGCAAGTGTTGGATTTCGGGTTCCGGAAGACCCTTGAGGTTTGCACACTGGGGTGCGTGCAGAGATCTTGCTTCCTACCTACCTGCACCCCTCCGCCTCGCTAAGATCTAAGCTATGGAAAGAACAACACAAGAGACATAGGGTTTATACTGGTTCGGGCCACCGTTGTGGTGTAATACCCTACTCCAGTGTGTGGTGTGGTGGATTGCCTCTTGGGCTGATGATGATGAATGATACAAGGAAGAATAGCCTCGCGAGGGTCTGTTCTTGGCTGGGGCGATGAACTGCTGGGAGGAGTTCAGCCACCCTTCTCTCTCTCTCTGATTGTCTTTCTCCAATTCAACCTCCTATCGAACCTCTCCTCTTAACCCTTCCGAACCCCTCTCTTCTGTGGGTGGCTAGTCCTATTTATATAGGCCCTGGTCCTCTTCCCAAATATCGAGTGGGAAGGGAGCCAACAATGGCGGGCTAATTTGAAGGGGGACAGCTAGTACTAGCTACCCTGACAAAAGTAGTCTTTGCCTGCACAAAGCTCTGGTGGTGACGCCGTCTTGGGCTCCACTATGACCTCTGTCTTGCAGTCTTCCTGGTCCTGGTCTCGTTGCACCGAAATGGCAACCTTTGCCTGATGCCTCGGTACTCCGTGGCTGCGCTTGCCCCCTTTGCACCAAGGAGGAAAGGAGGACACTGTGCGGGCTGGCACCCGCCTGGCGCCCTTGGTCGTCATGGCTTGCGTCATGGGCACCTCGTGAGGTACCATGCCTTGATCTCTCCGCCTCCTCGCGAGCCAGCCTGACGAGGCCGTGCCTGAGGAAGCTCCGTGTCGTCCGCCCTGCGAGGCTTGGCTCCTCGCGAGGGTCTTGGGTCTGTGTTGATGAAGATGGGCCGTGCTGGGGCCCCCCTTGAGCCACGCCGCAGGCCGCAGGCAGGCAAGTCTGGGGACCCCTGTTCTCAGAACGCCGACAGTAGCCCCCGGGCCCAAGGCGCGCCCGGACTTGGCCATGCAGGGAGGCGGAAGGGCAAGAGCGAAGCGCCGCGGGCCCTAACAGCCTACGGCCTTGGGCGCCGCGTGGCGGTTGACTAGACGTGGGCGCCTCAGCAACCGTGCGAGTTGATAAGGGAGCGGCATCTGCCCAGGCTTCGCTTTTTGCTTTCTCCGGTTGCTGCTCAGATCCCCTTTCTTACGCCTCTCCTTCCTTCCTCCAAAATCTCCAGATCTACTTCGACCGCGTGACCTAGGAAGCCATGGCGCCTCGTCAGTCCCCGGCCGGAGCTTGGTACTCGTCTGCCCTGGACTCGCCAAATGTGTCGGAGGCGAGCCTTGCCCGGTTGCGCCGGATGGCGGCCGCGCAGGGCATCAACGGGGTGAAGGCGCTCAAGGCCGGCTCCGCCACCCCGGAAGGCCAAGGGAGCACCTTCTATCCGTTCTTCGTAAGTGCCATTGCCACCGGTCTGGTGCATCCCTTCTCTGAGTTCTTCTTCTTTGTCCTCCGCCATTACAAGCTACAGGCTCTGCATCTCCACCCCAACTCCGTCCTTCTCCTAACAATCTTCGCCTATTACTGCGAGGCTCACGTAGGGGTGCAGCCCTCAGTGGCCTTGCTGCGCCACTACTTCTACCTCCGGACCTCTCGCGGTCCTGCTTCCGCGTGCGCGAGCTTCATCGCGCACGGTGGCGCCATTGCCATCTCGAACCCCGGGAAAAGGATTGAGGGCTTCAGGAGCAAGTGGGTCTTGGTGGATGCTGGGCGCATCCACCCTCGGCTGATCTTGCCCACGGAGCAGCCCACGAGCTCCAGTGATTGGGGTCGAGCTGAGCTCGCGGACCCCCGCGCGAAGCTGGTGCTGGAGAAGATGGACGCGGATCTGAGGCCGGCCAACATGGCGGCAGCGAAGCTGACTGGCGCGTCGCTGCTGAGGGAATTCCTGGAGCACCAGCTGGCTCCGCTTCGGCGGTACTCACTTCCGATGTGGAGGCCCCATCCGAGCCCCGCGGCCTGGGCCGATGGAGATCTGGCTGCGGTCCTCCAATCTCTGGTCGGGGGCGATGTGGCAAGGTTGGAGGGCGCTCCTACGCCCTTGTTCCTCCGCGACGACTGGGAGCAGGTAGTGGAGTCCATGCCCGTCTTCAACGGGGATGGGCCCGTGCCCATGGAAACTCCCGAGGAACCGGTGGACGTGCCCTCCGACGATTCCAGCGAAGAGGAGGAAGGAGGGGAGCGGGAAAGAGGACCTGACTCCTAGGCGACTCACGGAGAGTCGAGGGCTCCCCTCTCCCGGCGCAGGTCCTGCGTTCTCCGCCTCTCTCCGAGCGATGACGACGAGGATGACGACGAGGATGACGGCGAGCAGGACGGCGGGAGCTTGCCCCCGATCCCGAAGAAGGACAGGACCGAGCTGATCTCCCGCGGGTCTACCTCGGCCCCGAGGTGGACCGCAGACGCACCTTCCGCTTCCAAGCTTCCCGAGGTTGACCCTTCCAGCCGGCTTTCAGGCTTCAAATTTGGCCGGAGGCCGCTCGAGCTCACTGGCGGCGACCTGTAAGCGTTTGATCCTTGTCTTTATTTCTTGTCCTGCTTCTGAGGCTTGACGTCCGCATCTCTTGGATAGGCTGGCGCCCGCAGCAAAGAAGCCAAAGGGAGCTCCTGAGGTTCCACCCATGGCAGCGCCTCTGCCCGCGAAGGAGGGTGACCGCGACGCACGGGCTTCTCCTGCTCGGTCATCCTCGCGAGGCCAGGCTGAGCCGACTGGGGCGAGCTCAGCCCCCACGGCCCATGTGACTCCCGAGGTGTCCTTGCCTGCCGCCGCCACTTCAGCCATTGGGGCGCAGCAGACTCCGCCTCAGGACGCTGTGGCCGCGCTGCCGCCTTCTCCTCCTACTCCACCGGCTACTGTCTCTCTGACTCCTTCTGCCGTTCTGGACCATGCTACTGCTGAGCTGGACTGACTGCGGCAGGATCTTCTTGGCGCCGACCCTTGCTTGGTGGCCGGGCGCTTGGAGCTGGCTTCAGGATGGGTTCGCTCTGACGCTTCGATTCGGGCGGCGCTGGTTCAGGCCTCGACGGCTTCTAATGAGGAGAAACAGGTCGTTCTTGAGGCGAAGGCTGCTCGTGATGCAGCCCTGGGGGAGGCGGTCGACGCCCGTGGTCGCTGCAAGGCGCTGGAGGACGAGCTGCAAGGCCTGCGGGACCAGCTCGCGAAAGAGGCCCGCCTTCGCCAAGAGCAGGAAGAAGGCGTGAAGGCTCGCGAGGCGGCCGTCAAGGAGAGGGAGGCCAAGCTCAGGAAGCGCCGCGACTGCCTAGGCGCGCTGGAGCAGGAGTTGGGGGCGAGGAAGGCCGAGCTGGACGACAAGGCCCTGGTTCTTGCTGAGGACCGCGTGGCCTTCACGGAGATGGAGGCGAAGGCTCGCTCCTCGCTGAGGATGCTTTACGACAGCGGCCTGGAGAGCCCGCTGGCTAGCGCCGAGGACGGCCCCGCCAGGCTGCTTCCCTTCCTGGTTCGTGCTCTCAAAGATGTCGCCCTTGGCCTTGGCCCCACGGCTGAGGCCAAGGCGCGTGTCCTGTCTTCTGCAGCACTGACGCGGGTCCTCACCCACATCTACCTTCGCGATCCCGGCATCGACCTCGATAGCCTGCTGGAGCCAGTAAGAGGCGAGCGTGCCGCTGCCGCTGCGGAGGCCATGAAGGGTCGCGCGGAGGCTCTGCTGGGGAAGTTCCGGGCCTTCAGCACCAAGCTGAAGCAAGGCGCTGCCGACCCCACTGCTCTGTAAGGCGAACCCATTCCGCGCTGCTCCTCTGCCGACAAGTGACTCCGTCATGGCTCCTGTCCTGCCTTTAATTCCTGCACATGTATCATGCCTCGGGGAGGCATTTAAACTTGCGTTTGGCATTGAGATAACAGTGTGGACTATAATATTTGCTTTTGAATTCCTCGAAATTTGTGCTTTTCCTTCCTACTTGCTTATGTTCTACGCCGGCAGAGCCCGGCCCGGCGCGTACCTCACCTAGCGTTAGTCCCGACCGGAAACCAGGACGGGGCCAAGGAGTGAGGGGCTACGTGACAAGTTAGGCTCCTGAGTCGCGATGCTCATGAGTCCCCCTTGGCGCACGAACAGCAAGTAGGGAGGTGTGAAGTGGGTGGATCTACCGTTCTACGTCTGTAGAGCCCGGCCGCGCGCATACCTCACCCAGCGTTAGTCCCGACCGGAAACCAGGACGGGGCCAAGGAGTGAGGGGCTACGTGACCAGTTAGGCTCCTCAGTCGCGATGCTCAGGAGTCCCCCTTGACGCTCAAACGGCCTTCGTACCTTGGCTCTGCTCGGGGAGAGACGCGCGACGAACCAGGCCCCAGGGGGGCCCGGCTGGGCGGCGTGCGTCTGGGCATGACCCAGGCGCAGCCCCCGTGCCCATCCCCCTCGTGTGGCACTCCCGATGGGAGGCGCCGCGATGAGGCTAGACACTGAGCTCTGGGCTCCCTGAGGTTGATGCGGCCCGGGGGCGACCCTCAGTTGTTTATCACCAGCGCGGAGCATAGCGCTTCCGTATGTGTACGGGCATAGCCACTCCTCGGTAGTGTCGTCAGCCAGCACGGAGCATGGTGCTTCCACTGGTACGTGCGAGGGGGCCTGTCGGAGTAAATAGCCATGGGTAGCCTAGCCGGCTTCCCCTGGCCCTCCTGAAAAAATTACGAGCTCGTCTGGCTCCCAAGAACCCAAGACCTAGGGCCGCCTTCCCTTTGCCGGCTGTCATCCAGGCCGGCTTCGGGAGGCGGCCCAACCTCAGCCCTCATGAAGAAAGCCATGGGAACACCGACTTCGAGAAGCCGGCCGCGAGAAGGCCGACTCCAAGAAGCCGGCTCCCATGAAGCGGTCAAGACCGTACCCTCAAAGTTTGCATCCACCCAGCGATGATGAAGCGGGGCGTGGCTACAGTGAAGCCTGCCACCCCCAAAACCCGGAGCACGACCGGCATAGTGCGCCGTACGGGTGACCACGACCCTCCTGGCATGGCACTGTTGACACGACGGGCCACCAGCGTGGCCCATGAGGCGATGGGACCCTTCGGGCAGAGAGACGCCCAAAGGCGGCCACACCTCCTCCCAGTCGGCCAGAGAGAGAGCCGGCTCCCCATAGCCGGCTTGCCATCCTCCTCGAAGGAGACGCCCCATTAAGGAGACAAGACACGGTGATGCTACAGTAATCGCCCGCCGGGCGGCGGTATTGTAGCCACGCCCACCACGACCAAGCCCGCGTCATTAGCATAGAGCAACAGTAACCAGCCACCGACCAGGCCCTGGACGGTGGGGCCTGCTTGTCGACCAAGAGGCCAGCAGCCGGCGGGACCCACCAGTCGGCGGGCCCCAGCGACCGGCGCAGAAGCCGGCAAGCGCAGTCACAGACGGCTGGGCCCCGCGCCCAGCCGGATTACCATTGTACCCCCGGGGGGTAGGCCTATATAAACCCCCCGGTGCACCCATGCAAAGGGTTCGACCCCCAAGCTAGCCTTAGACACCATACGAGGAGAAGAAGCAGGCTAGCCGTGCCCTTCTTCCTCCTTCCACCAAAAACAGCTCAAGGAGCATTGTGTAGCTACTTGTTCATCTAGTGATCATGCGGAGACCCCGCAGAGCGGCAGTAGGGGTGTTATCTCCACGGAGAGCCCTGAAGCTGGGTAAAGTTCGCCGGCGAGCTTATCTTCGCCTCATCCCGTTTCCAGGCACCGGCGATGTCTTACTGGCTCCCACAATGATAAGCCACCCGTTGGCATATGTCGCACCTACCACCCGACATTTGGCGCCCACCATGGGGCCAGGTGCACCGTCGTCCGGAGACCTGTTCTGGACAGGAACCCTCTTCCTCCCCAGCGAGCGTAGCCAGCCCAGCACGCCCGATGGCGCTTGCCACGACGCGCTGCAAAGCGTCACCGACATCTGTGCGGCGAGCAGCCTCGCCGATCTCCTCGACGAAACCCGCATCTCCGACGAGCTCGCCTCCGATGCGGGCACCGACCACCTCGCCAACCTCCTCGGCCAGCTCCATGTCTCCAGCGAGCCCGCTGTGGACCTGGAGTCGGTTGGCTCCACCGACCCGATGCCTGTCGACTCCGACACGGCCTCCTACGACACCTTCCCCACCAACGTCGCGATCTACAACGACCCGCTTCCTCGGACCGACGACTGCGATACTGTCACCACTGAGGTGATGGTCATCAGCCACGGCGGCCCGGCCGACGAGAGCACTCACGACGCCCCACGCGCGGTGGCGCATGACTTGTCCATCCCCCTCCCGGCTGACACCGATGACGAAGCACTGGAGGCACGCCGCCTTGCCCTCCTCGCAGAGGGCCGGAGGCTGGCTTCCGTGAGACGCCTCAATGAGGCCTACCAGCGTGAAGCTGACCGCGCCGCCTTCGGCACGCCGGCCCCGGGCGGGCCAAGCCGGGCGGCGTTGTCAGGCAACGCGGTGCTGTCATCGCCGACGCACTGGGAGTTGACCGCTCGGTCTATGCCACTCCGCTCGAGAACTTATGTGCCGCCCAGGCGGCCGTAGACGAGTTGGACGACTTGGAGGCCGAAGAACTCCCCCACATGACCCGGCGCATACAGCAGTTGATTGACGCAGCCGCGCAGCGGCACGAGGCCGACGCCCGCGCGGGAAGCCCTCCCCCGCACCGGGATCACGGCGCGACATCACGGACGCCGACTACGAGCAACACCCGCGCGCGGCGCGAGAAAGAGCCGGCTTCCAACCGAAGCCGGACCCGAATCTCCATCGAGCGAGACGCGGACGGCCGTCCCCGAGCCATGGAATGGCGGGGCAACCCGCCCCCGCCTCGACCTCGTGGAGAGAGATATCCCACCCCGCCGCCAGTGGCGCACCCGACTCTCAGCGGTCGACTAGGTCGCCGCGAAGGAGTCGGCGAGAACAACGCCCGCCATCAGATCGACTGCCTAGCGAGATCCCTGGCGCTGGAAGAAGAAGACGATGTCAGCCCGCCTTGTTTCGGCCCCCACATCCGCGACGAGCCCTTCCCCAAAGGGTTCTCGCTCCCAAGAGACACGCCCAAGTACAACGGCTCCGTGAAGCCGGAGGATTGGCTGACCGACTACTCCACAGCGGTCAGCATAGCCAATGGCAACCGGCGCGTCGCTGTGAAATACGTGCCCCTCATGCTGCAAGGCACGGTGCGGACCTGGCTCAACAGCCTCAAGCCTCTCAGCATCAACAGCTGGGTAGATTTCACCGAAGCTTTCGTTCGCAACTTCACCAGCACCTACAAGCGGGCTCCCAAGCCCAGGCAGCTCTCCCTGTGCGTACAGGGCCCTGCCGAGTCCATGCGCGACTACCTCACGCGTTGGGCCGAGCTCCGCAATTCTTGCGAAGGGGTGCACGAGGTTCAAGCCATCGAATACTTCACTGCTGGGTGCCGAGAAGGCACCCTCCTCAAGCACAAGCTCCTCTGCGATGAGCCGACTACCCTCGACGAGCTTCTGAACATAGCTGACAAATACGCCACCGCCGACTCTTCGATGAAGACCGAGCTCCGGGTAGACGCGTCCGGGAAAGTACTTAACCCGGCGCCCAAGACGCCAGCGGGGGATTCCGGCCGACGCCAACACCCGAACGACCAGAAGCGCAAGGGCCCTGCGCCGCCTCCCGCTAGTCGGCAGGTGGCCACGGTCGAAGACACGCCGCCTGAAGGGCGGCCCGCGCCCAAGAAGCCCAAGGGCGGCCGGCCGGCTTGGCAGCCGGCTTTCTCCTACGAGCAAACTCTTAATGCCCCGTGCAAGTTCCATAGCGGCACGAAGCCGTCCAACCACACAACCTGGAAGTGCAATTGGCTCACCCAAATCTCCAAGGGCGAAGGGCTCGCGCCGCCTCCGCCTGTCGGCCCGCCGCCTCCGGCTCCGCCGCCCCAGGCCGCTCGGCCCGCTGTCGGGGCCGTGCAAGACGAGTTTCCCGACGAGCAAGCATCCTACGTCATCTTTACAAGCCAGCTCGAAGACCGGCGCAGCAAGCGCCGAGAGCACCAGGAA
The DNA here is from genome assembly GCA_034509565.1 of Triticum monococcum. Lineage (NCBI taxonomy): Eukaryota > Viridiplantae > Streptophyta > Magnoliopsida > Poales > Poaceae > Triticum > Triticum monococcum. The sequence continues at coordinate 576,399,360 of CM067844.1, read as the reverse complement.
GTCAGCGTGGTCGCTGCTAACCCCGTCGGACACATGCATTGGTCAGAAAAGCCCATCAGCTGGAGCCGGGCCGATCACCCAGAGGTGATGCCGTCTCCCGGCTCTTACGCGTTGGTCCTAGAAGCCACCCTCGTGACGGATAGGCGCGCTGCCCGCTTCTCCCGTGTGCTGATAGGTGGCGGAAGCAGCATCAACATCCTGTACCGTGACACCCTGGAGAAGCTAACTGTCAAGACGAAGCAGCTCACGCCAACTCGGACTGTATTTCACGGCATCGTACCCGGCTTGTCTTGCGCCCCCATTGGCAAGATCAAGATTGATGTACTCTTTGGGGACAAGGAGCATTTCCGCCGGGAAGCAATCTGGTTCGAAGTGGTGGACCTGGAGAGCCACTACCACGCGTTGCTTGGCCGACCCGCCTTGGCCAAGTTCATGGTGGTTCCCCACTATGCATACCTCAAGATGAAGATACCAAGCTCCAAGGGCCTCATCACTGTAGCCGGCGATTACAAGAAGTCTGCCGAGTGCGTTGCTGCCAGCAGCCGGCTGGCCGAGTCCCTTGTGATTGCCGAAGAGAAGAAGATACTGAACCGGGTCGTGGCCCTGGCCAGCAAGCAGCTAAACCAGTCCCCCGACCCCAAGGAGTATGATGCCCAAGGATCTTTCCAGCCGGCCAAGGAAACCAAGAAGATACCCCTTGACCCCGAGCACCCCGAGAGGTTTGCCGTCATAGGGGCAAGCCTGAATAGCAAATAGGAAGGCGAGCTCGCCGATTTCCTCCGTGAGAATCGGGACATCTTTGCATGGTCCCCCAAGGACATGCCGGGTGTTCCGAAGGATTTCGCTGAGCACAAACTACACGTCCGAGAAGACGCAAAACCAGTCAAGAAGCCCCTCCGCCGACTATCAGAGGAGAAGAGAAGGATTGTAGGGGAGGAGATAGCCCGGCTTCTGGCAGCCGGCTTCATTATGGAAGTTTTCTTTCTAGAGTGGCTTGCCAACCCGGTCCTCGTGTTGAAGAAGAACAACAAGTGGCGCATGTGTATAGATTACACAAGCCTCAACAAGGCCTGCCCCAAAGATCCCTTCGCCCTGCCAAGGATTGACCAAGTGATAGACTCCACGGCCGGATGCAAGCTGTTGAGTTTCTTGGATGCTTACTTAGGATATCACCAGATAAAGCTAGACCCGGATGACCGCCTGAAGACCGCCTTCATCACGCCATTTGGAGCCTTCTGCTACCTGACTATGACATTCGGCTTGAGAAATGCCGGTGCCACTTTTCAGTGCTGCATGCAGAAGTGCCTCCTCAAGCAACTTGGCAAAAACACTCACGTCTACATGGACGACATCATGGTGAAGACGGAGAAGCGCGGCACCTTGCTGGAAGACTTGAAAGAAACATTTGAGAACCTGCGCCGGTTCCAAATCAAGCTCAACCCCGAGAAATGCGTGTTCGGAGTGCCAGCCGGCCAGCTCCTAGGCTTCCTGGTCTCCGAACGCGGCATCGAATGCAACCCGGTGAAGATCAAGGCCATCGAGAGAATGGCGATCCCTACCAAGCTTCGAGAAATCCATAAGTTCACCGGATGCTTGGCGTCCTTGAACCGCTTCATCAGCCAGCTCGGAGAGAAAGCTCTCCCTCTCTACCGCCTCATGAAGAGCACTCACTTCGAGTGGAACGACCAGGCCGACCAAGCTTTTCACGAGCTGAAGAAGATGCTGGCCACACCGCCTGTCCTGGCGGCGCCGACTGAGAAAGAGCCCATGCTCCTTTACATTGCCGCCACCAGCCGGGTGGTCAGTACCATCATCGTAGTCCAATGCCCAGAAGAAGGTCGTGCCCAGCCGGTCCAGAGGCCGGTGTATTATTTGAGCGAGGTGTTGTCCGCCTCAAAGCAGAACTACCCGCACTACCAGAAGATGTGTTATGGCGTGTACTTCACCGCCAAGAAGCTGAAGCCCTACTTTCAAGAGCATCCCATCACGGTCGTATGCACCGCCCCGCTGGCCGAGATCATAGGCAGCCGGGACGCATCCGGCCGGGTGGCGAAGTGGGCCATCGAGCTGGCCCCTTACACGATCTTCTATCAGCCCCGCACCACCATCAAGTCCCAAGCGCTGGCCGACTTCCTCGTCAACTGGGCCGAGACCCAGTACCTGCCGCCGGCTCCCGACTCCACCCATTGGCGCATGCACTTCGACGGGTCCAAGATGCACACCGGCTTGGGAGCCGGCGTCATCCTTACCTCTCCCAAGGGCGACAAGCTCAGATACACGCTGCAGATTCACTTTGCCGCCTCCAACAATGTAGCCGATTACGAGGCGCTCATTCATGGGCTCCGGCTTGCCAAGGAACTCGGCATTCGCCGAATCCTGTGTTATGGCGACTCAGACTTGGTGGTCCAGCAATCATCCAGCGACTGGGACGCCAAGGACGCAAATATGGCAAGCTACCGCTTCCTTGTTCAGCAAATCAGTGGATACTTTGAAGGATGCGAGTTCCTCCACGTACCACGAGCCGACAACGAGCCAGCCGATGCCCTGGCCCGAATAGGCTCCACTCGGCAAGCAATACCAACCGGCGTCACTCTACAATGCCTCCTCAAGCCATCCATCAAGCCGTCTCCAGAATCCGACTCCATCTTCGTACCGCCCGACCCCGACGCGGCCGCGTCTGGCTCGAAGAAACAAGCAGGCGACCCGGGGACATCAGTACTCGGCCCGGGGACTACAGTAACCGGCCCCGGGACTGCCACACCCGGCCCGGGGACTGTAGTAGCCGACCCGGGGACTGCACCAACACAACAGCCGGTGGCCGACTCCAGCATTTCATCACCCAGCCCGCCCACCCTGGTGGCAGTAGCCACACTGGCAATAGAAGAGGTCGCAGCTCCATCATGGGCTCAGTCCATCCTCAACTTCCTCGTAAACCAAGATCTGCCAGCTGACGAAACAGAGGCAAGACAAGTCCAACGTCGAGCCGGAGCATACACGATTGTCAACAGAGAACTCGTCAAGCGCAGTGTCACTGGAGTCCTCCAACAGTGCGTCGAGCAAGAGAAGGGCGTTGCAATCCTCAGAGACATTCACCAAGGAGAATGCGGCCACCATGCGGCCTCAAGATCACTCGTCGCCAAAGCCTTCTGCCATGGTTTCTTCTGGCTGACTACTTTGGATGACGCCAAAGAATTAGTCAAATATTGCAAAGGGTGCCAACTCTTCAGCTCCAAGCAACACATGCCGGCTTCGGCACTCAAGACCATTCCCATCACCTGGCCCTTCGTCATGTGGGGATTGGACATGGTGGGCCCATTCAAGACAGCGCGCGGCGGCATGACGCATTTGCTCGTCGCCGTCGACAAATTCACCAAGTGGATTGAGGCAAAGCCGATCAAGAAGCTGAATGGGCCGACTGCCGTGACATTCATCACAGACATAACAACTCGGTACAGCGTGCCACACAGCATCATCACCGACAATGGCACGAATTTTGCCAAGGGAGCCTTGGCACGTTTCTGCGCTGCACAAGGTATCCGGCTGGACTTAGCGTCCGTCGCCCACCCGCAGTCAAACGGCCAGGTCGAGCGAGCCAATGGCCTCATGCTCTCCGGCATCAAGCCCCGACTGGTCGTGCCACTGGAGCGTTCAGCCGGCTGTTGGCTCGATGAGCTGCCGGCTGTCCTCTGGAGTCTGCGCACTACCCCAAACAAGTCAACCGGCTTCACTCCTTTCTTCCTCGTGTACGGTGCTGAGGCGATCATCCCAACCGACATCGAGTTCGACTCGCCTCGGGTAACCATGTACACGGAGGCAGAGGCCAAGGAAGCACGAGAAGACGGCGTCGACCTGCTGGAAGAAGGCCGGTTGTTAGCCCTCAGCCGGTCTGCCATCTACCAGCAGGGGTTGCGCCGCTACCACAGTCGGAAGGTCGGGCCAAGATCCTTCCAAGAGGGCGATCTTGTGCTCCGGCTGATCCAGCGAACAGCCGGCCAGCACAAGCTCTCGGCCCCTTGGGAGGGCCCCTTCGTCATCAGCAGAGCTCTAGGCAACGACTCCTACTACCTGATCGACACACAGAAGCCCAAGGCACGCAAGAGAGACGACTCCGGCAAGGAGTCGGAACGACCATGGAACGCCAACCTCCTTCGAAGATTTTACAGTTGAAATGCAGTATGTATCACGTTAACTTTTGTACTAAGTACGAGACAATAGGCCCCCCGAGGAGGACTCAGGGACTGCCATCTTTTATCTATGAATGAAAAGTATCATGCTTATGACCTTGTCATTTCATTTACTTGTTTTGTCCGACACCGGGTTCGACTAGTCGGCCCGGGGACTGGCCGACTGGAGTTATATTAGAAGTCTTACCCGCAGTCAGACAAGTAGTGTGCCGACACCCAGGCTTAGCTCTTGCCAAAGCCGCAGTTCGAAGAACCGGCTGTTCGGCTGGCAAAAGTCAAAAGCAGGAAAGGGTGTGCACACGAAAAATGGCTAGGGACCAACGGACTAATATAACGAAAGCCGGTTCGCCGCCTACCGCCGACCGACTACCAGAGTAGCCAGCCGGACGGTTTCCATTCACTTCACTTCAATCCAAGAAAGCTCGAGTACTTACCTCCCCAAAGTGGGAAGGCGGCAAAGGAAAAAGCCTAAGGATAGAATGCATACGCGGATGGAAACCAAACATGCACATAATAATATTTACATAAACGACCTCCAAGAGGCCAGCATTCAACATAGTTTGAATACACCCCTAGTGGGTGGAACTGCGAAAGCTTAAAGATTGTTCAAAAGACAACAAGCAGGAAAAATAAGGACGGCAGGTCAAGCCGGCGGGGCGACTGATGAGCTGGGCTGGTCGGTGGAGACGGTTGTGCCGGCTGGAGGAGTGGCCAGCTGGCGAACCTCGGCTTGATCACCGCCTCCCACAGAAGGCGCGCTTCCGCGCGCCTCGTTGCTGGAGGCACGGTCAGCTTGAGGCCGGCCGATTGTTCCACTAGCCGGCTCTACATTGTCACCGTCCTCTTCCTCATCGTCTTCGCCCTCGTCGCTGGAGGCGATCTCCTCTGCCGAGTCCTCGCCCACCGCCGGGTTCAGACCGAACCACTCCTCCGGCTGGGCGACGCCATCATCATTGATTTCAGGCGTGAAGACGCTGGTGTCGGTGCACTCGGCGATCGTTGAAGCACGCTGGGCGATAGCCGGCCGCACTTCTTCCAGCTCCGCATCAGCCTCCAGCCGCCAAGTGCGCAGCTGATCCAGGTTCAACCCCGGGTACCATGCGCGAACGAATTCCAACGCCCGCCCAGCTCCAAGACGGGCCGCCGATGCCTTCCAAGCTTCAAAACGACCAACTGCGACCTCCAGCCAGTCGGCGGTCCGGCTTGGGGTGCGGGGGATCGTCTCAGCGGGCCAGAGGGCGGCCAGCACCTACGCCCCGGCACGTTGGAGCCGGCGAAGCATCCGGTGAGCCGGCTGCAGCCGCGCTTGGATCGCCAAGAGCTGCTCCTCCAGCGTCCGATTTGTGTCCGGCGCAATGATGACCCCCGCCTGACGGCGCGCCTCGCGGTGGGCCTCGATGGTTTGGGCGGCGAGGGCGGAGTAGCCGGGAAAGTAGTTTGCACAAGAAAACGGGCAGCAACACAGGTCAGGTCAAAACCCAGGCGGCAAGGGACAGGAGAGGAGCGAGGAAAGTTACCATCGATCAAGTCCTCGATGCGGCCGAAGCCGTCATCCAGCGCTTGCCGGGTCTCAGCCCAACTCGCCGCCTCAGTCTCAAACTCCGCCTTCAGGGTGGCCTCGCTGTCCTGCGCCTTCTACAGCGCCGCCTTGTGGCTCTCCTCCTGGTCAGCCAGCTTCTTGGCCAGGCGGTCACGCTCCTGGACCAAGTTGGCGTACTCAGCGTCCTTGGCGCGAAGGGCGGCCTGCGCTTCGCCGAGCTCCTTCCTCAAGTCGGTGTTGGCCCCTGAAAGCACGAAGGGCAAAAGAGAAAACCAATAAGGAAAAAGTCGTCAAGGAAGATCCGACCCGACTGCTCAGCAGTCGGCCCGAATCTCGGGGACTACACCCAGTGGGAGCGCTGACGCGCCCCCACTGGAGATAGACAAGTTCAAGCACTTACTTCGGCTATTGACCAGGTCGTCGGTCCTCCGACTCAACTCCTGAGCCTGGGAGTTGAAGGCGGCAGCACGAGAATTATGATATTCCTGAAAGTTCAGACAAGAAGCAAGAATAAGGTTGTCGTCGAGAAAGATCCGACCCGACTGCTCAGCAGTCGGCCCGAATCTCGGGGACTACACCCAGTGGGTGCGCTGACACGCCCCCACGGAAGAAATCAAGAAACCAACGCGGCCAAGAATAAAAAACTCACCTGGATGGCGGTCCGCGTCGACAAGAACTCCTGGGTGAACTGCTGCAGCAGGGCGGCCTGCGCTTGAAGCCGGCTCCGGACCCCTTGGGCCGCCACGTTCAGCTCGCCGGCCCCCCCGCTGGGTGTCCACTCGGACGTGGCGGTGCTGGCCGCCTCCAGGGCCTCCGCCGACTGGCCGGCGCCCGCAACTCGGCGCGACTCCAGCGGAGCCGCGCTTCCCTCCGCACGCCGACGCGTCACCGGCTGCACCTCGAGGCCGGCTCCGCCCGCCGGCTCACCCCCGGCCGGCTCCTCCGGCGCCGCTGAAGATTGGCCGCCTTGGCCCGCTCCAGTTGGCGTTGTCGCTGGCGCCCTCTCCGCGAAGACCACGAGGTCCTCTCCCCTCTCCATCAGCGGCGGGTCTTGGACAATTTCCTCCGTCGGGGGCAATGGGGTGTCCGGGGCCACGGATCGGAGGGGGATGGCGAGCAGCGGAGGCTGGCTACGCGAACCCTCCGCCTCCGTCTCTGCGGTCGCCGCCTCTGCCTGGGCCTTGGCTGCCGCGTCAGCTTGCTCCTTCGCCGCCTGGGCGGCTGCCCGTTCCGCCGCCTCCCGCTCCTCCCGCGCCTCACGGGCGTTCCGCTCCGTGGCCTCCCTGAGGTCGACGGCGGGATCCACGCGGCGGGGGCCTGAAGACCCTCCAGTCGGCCCAACCACGGAGCCGCCCGGGACCTGCTCAAGGGAAAGTGGCGCCCTGTTTGTCAAATGGAGAAAGGTCAGGAAGAATGATCAAAACAGAAGAAAAATGATGGAAGAAGTGCGTCCAAGCAATCGACGACTTACGCTGAGACCGCCTGAGGCTGCTTCACCGCTTTGCGGAAGCGGGCCGCCTTCGCGGCTGCCTCGTCTCGTTTTGTTGCCGCGGCGGAGGCTTTGGGCTTCTTCGGCCGGCTGTCGAAGAGGGTCGACGCGGCCCGACGCTTCTGTGCGCCGCTGCTGGCAGCCGGCGCGGTGGACGAGCCCGCGCCTTGATGGTCGGCCGCCGACTGGCGACGCGGGGCGACTTCTACGTCGGCATCATCCGGCCAGGCTTCGAAGCTGGTGGTGATCCCTGTGCCTCCGGGCTCGGTGTTGCCCCCCACAATGGCGTCTTCCATGGCGGCCGCCCCCAGATCCGGATCGTCGACGTCGTCCATCGTGCAGTCGGCGGCGTACTGGCGTTCTATCCCTGCCGCCCCGGGCGGCGTCGGAAGAAGGGGGTTCTGCTAGGAAGGGCCGGCTGGTCAAAAGCCGGCCGTCATGAAGCCGGCTATCAACAAAGAGAAGAAAGAGAAGAAAACTTACCACAGGCGGAGGATTGGCGCGTGAATACGGCACCTTGCCGTACTGCCAGTCGGCGCCGAGCTTGCAATTGGCGATGTAGTTAACCATGAGCGATACCTCCACATGAGGCATCTCCCTGGTGCTCAGCCGGCTTGGGTCGAAGCGGCCGCTCATCTGGCACATCATATGGGGCCGGCTTTGGAGAGGAAGAATCCGGCGCTCCACAAAGGCGGCCACCAAGTCGGATCCGCGCAGGCCTTCCGACTGGATCATCACCCGAAGCCGGGCGATGGCGGCGTTCCCGGCCTGAGACAGGGACCTGGACCGGAAGCTCCATGAGGGCTGCCTCCCAGCCGGCGGGCCGGCTACGTAGGCCGGCAGGTTGATGTTGTCTCCTCTCGGGGGCGAGCCGGCGTTCTTCACATAGGAATACGACCTCTGCCATACCTTCACCGACTGGATTAGGGGGATGGACGGGAACGGATTGTTCTCGCCTGACCTCCTCATGGCGATGTAGGCTCCACAGGGGGCAGGCACGCCGGCGACGACGGTGCCGAGCTTGCTCTGGAAGAATTCTCCCCAGAGCTCCAGCGTGGGGAGCACGCCCAAGAAGCCTTCGCAGAGGGAGACGAAGGCCGACAGCAGCATCACCGCATTGGGCGTGAGGTGATGCAGCTGTAGGTTGTAGAACTCGAGGAAGGCGTGCAGAAATCCACTCGCCGGAAGGCCGAAGCCGCGCAGGAAGTGCGAGCGGAAGACGACCCGCTCGCCTTCCTCCGGTGCCGGCGAGATCTTCGTCTCCGGCGTCAGGCGGACCCGCACGAGGTTGGTGCCGGGCAGGCGCCGGGTCTGGCGGAGGAACTCCACATGATCGTCGTGGACATTAGAGCCATCCCACGAGCTCGGCAGCGCCATGAGAGCGTGACGACGCGGTGGCGCGGCGGCGCTGAGATGGGAGGCTGCGGCGACGTCAAGAAGAAGAAGGAAGACAAGGGAGAGCGGAGTGGGGGAGAGCGTGCGAACCTCTGCCTTTCCCCTTCCTCCCCCTACTTATAGGCTCACACGGCGGAGCCGAGGAGGCGCGACGTGGGGGGGCGTGGGGATCGATCGTGCCCACTCCCCCACGTCCCGCGTTTATTACGCCTTAAAGGTCAAATGAAACCGCCACAGGAAGGCGAGCGGTCCACCTGGGCCGCAGAAGACCAGCGCTCGGGCCGAGGCCAGGGAGTGGCGGGCCCGGGCCTGCGGTGGCGTCCCGTCGCGCGCGTGCACTGGCAGGCTTCCGCTGCCACGTGGCCCGCGGGTGGGCCCGCGGTCAGCACGCAGGTCAAACGCCATCTCGCCTGCAAGACACAGGAGCAAAGCTGGCTCCTTAGGGTGAGAAGCTGACCAAGCTTCTTGTCCCTCTGTCCGCCTCGAAGCTCGATCAGCTTCGGGGACTACTGTCAGAGTAAATAGCCATGGCCCTCCTAAAAAAATTACGAGCTCGTCCGGCTCCCAAGAACCCAAGACCTGGGGCCGCCTTCCCTTTGCCGGCTGTCATCCAGGCCGGCTTCGGGAGGCGGCCCAACCTCAGCCCTCATGAAGAAAGCCATGGGAACACCGACTTCGAGAAGCCGGCCGCGAGAAGGCCGACTCCAAGAAGCCGGCTCCCATGAAGCGGTCAAGACCGTACCCTCAAAGTTTGCATCCACCCAGCGATGATGAAGTGGGGCGTGGCTACAGTGAAGCCTGCCACCCCCAAAACCCGGAGCACGACCGGCACAGTGCGCCGTATGGGTGACCACGACCCGCCCGGCGCGGCACTGTTGCCATGACGACCCTGACGCCATCCACAACAGGCCACCAACGTGGCACACGAGGCGGTGGGACCCTTCGGGCAGAGAGACGCCCGAAGGCGGCCACACCTCCTCCCAGTCGGCTAGAGAGAGAGCCGGCTCCCCATAGCCGGCTCGCCATCCTCCTCGAAGGAGACGCCCCATTAAGGAGACAAGACATGGTGATGCTACAGTAATCGCCCGCCGGGCGGCGGTACTGTAGCCACGCCCACCACGACCAAGCCCGCGTCATCAGCATAGAGCAACAGTAACCAGCCACCGACCAGGCCCTGGATGGTGGGGCCTGCTTGTCGACCAAGAGGCCGGCAGCCGGCGGGACCCACCAGTCGGCGGGCCCCAGTGACCGGCGCAGAAGCCGGCGAGCGCAGTCACAGACGGCTGGGCCCCGCGCCCAGCCGGATTACCATTGTACCCCCGGGGGGTAGGCCTATATAAACCCCCCGGTGCACCCATGCAAAGGGTTCGACCCCCAAGCTAGCCTTAGACACCATACGAGGAAAAGAAGCAGGCTAGCCGTGCCCTTCTTCCTCCTTCCACCAAAAACAGCTCAAGGAGCATTGTGTAGCTACTTGTTCATCTAGTGATCATGCAGACCCCGCAGAGCAGCAGTAGGGGTGTTATCTCCACGGAGAGCCCTGAAGCTGGGTAAAGTTCGCCGGCGAGCTTATCTTCGCCTCATCCCGTTTCCAAGCACCGGCGATGTCTTACTGGCTCCCACAATGATAAGCCACCCGTTGGCATATGTCGCACCTACCACCCGACATCCCCTCCGGGAGGAGCCCCCGGGGCATGTACAGCCCCGCCCTGACACGTGGCTGGCACGGTAGGGCCTGGCGAGGTGTATCTGGGCACCCGTGAGCCAGCGCGGGACTCACGGGGCCCTACCTCTAGGCGGGTTGCGCCTGGCACTAGGCCTTATCTTGTGATGTGTCCCTGCAAATTCGGTTAGATGTCGGCACTCTACGTCCTCGGGTCCCGGCCCTCGAGCTGGTCTCAGCCGTCGCTGGTATGCCAGGTCGCGATGCCGTGGACAAGGCCAGAGGGTGAGGGCTGGAGAGCCAGTAAGAGCCCTGAGTCGCGATGCTCAGGTACCCCCCCTTTAACGTGCAAGTGGTCGGCATGGAGAAGAAGAGGTGCCGTGGACCGGCATCAAATAATCTAGCATGGTGGGTATAACGCATAACCGGGAATAAACGCAAATAGGATACAAGCCGCTGGGTCTGGCCCGAGCGACTTGGGGATCATGCAGCCCGAGGGGCGCCCCCAATAAGGTAAGCTAACAACATGAAATAAAAGGGGTACATGCCGCAGGGACGGACCCACGCAGCCTGGGAATAATGCAGCCCTGGGGGGGAGGCGCTCCCAGCTGGAAGTGAAACTTGAAAGATGTCACCTGATGACGTTGAGGACGAAGGGGTGTTGGTGTAGCAGACTCAGTGGGCTGCGGAAGCCAATCCTCATGAGCCCCCAAGCCCGGGGGCCTCGGGAGGCTCCGGAGGTGCTGGCGGCTCCCCGCGGACCATCTCCATCTCCGCCAGGGCTGCGGAACGCTTGGCCTCTTATGCCTCCATGATGCCCCTCACGAGGCGCTGGTACAAGGCAGCCGCATTCGGCAAGCCGTAAGGCATGCGAACGTAGCTGTGGGGTGGACCTCCGCAGCACCCCACTCGCGAGAGCCAGAGGCGCTCCAGAGAGGCGACTCGGTTGAGCCCTGGTATGTCGATGGAGACGCACAGCCCACCATCCTCGCCTGGATGGGGAGCCACTGCTGGTAGACGGCGGCCGCCTTTCATGAGTCTTGACTCATGTAGCTCCTGAATGGCCTTGCCGACGAACTCCTGAGGGTCTAGCTCTCCTTGCCTTACTCCTTCTTGAGGGAAACGTGCTTCGAAACACGCCTCCATGTGGTGCCCAAGCGCCTCCCTTGTGACCCTAGCCAGGTCGGTGGCCCTCCAGGGGAGAGCCCCCAAGCCTTGCCTGAGGAGGGCGCCGGGCGTGCTTTCCTATGCGATGGAAGGAGGTTCCCCCTGGGCAGGCACGGGCCCAAAGGGGCCTGCCTCCTGAGGAGCCGGGGCGGACGATGTCTTCTTCTTCTTGGTGGCGGTCTCGGGAAGCCTCCTGCTTCCGCGATCCGAGTCTTCTAGTGACGCGGCCTGACAGGCTCATTCCAGGGAACACACTGCATCCTTCTCTTCACAGGGCACCGTGATGACTCCGCCACTTCCTGGCATCTTGAGGACGTTGTAGCCGTGGTGAGTTACGGCCATGAACTTGGCCAGCATTGGGTACCCGAGGATGGTGTTGTACGGCAGGTGAATGTGAGCGACGTCGAAGTCGATGAGCTCGGTGCGGTAGTTGTCGCGTGCCCCGAAGGTGACAGGGAGGCGGACCTGCCCGATCGGGACCGTGGAGCCGTCGGTGACTCCGGAGAAAGGCTTGGTTGGCTGAAGCTGGCTGTAGGGCACTTGGAGATTGTTGAATGTTTCCACGGACAGGACGTTGAGCCCTGCCCCGCCATCGATGAGGGTCCTGGTGACCACCATGTTGCTGATGATTGGGGAACAGAGCATCGGGAGGACTTCGGTTGTAGCCGCACACTTGAGCTGATCTGTCGAGCTAAACGTGATGGCGCACGCCGACCACCTGAGAGGGCGCGTGGCTTCGAGCTTGGGAAGGACTGCATTCACTTCGCGGGCGAACTGCTTGAAGATGCGTCGAGAGGCTGGGGCTTGAGCCCCGCCCAGGATGCAGGTGATCGCGCGCGGCTCCTGGAAGCCCCCAGCCTCCTCGTCCTGGTGGCGGTCCTCATTTCTCCTTGGTTGCGGCGGCAGCGGAGGGAGGCCTGCGTTGCCTTGCGGGCGATCCTCGCGAGGCCGACCCCTCCAGTCTCCCTCGCGAGGCGGGTCTTACCAGCGATCCTCATGAGGTTGATCGCGCCACCCTTGGCGCGGGCCACGGTCTTCCCAGCGTCCTGCGTTCCTTCCTCCTCCTCGACCATAGCCCCGGTCACCATGGTCGGGGCGACGGCCGATCCTTCCTTCTCGCACGGCTCGGAGCTCTTGACATTCGTTGGTGTTGTGGGTGTGGAGGTCGTGGTACACGCGGTACCGGCTGACCTTGGAAGGCTCGGGCTGATCTCTGCCCCGCTTGGTGTCTGGTTCTGCCGCGAGCACGGTAGCCCCCTTGTGCTTCACATCCTTGGCCTTGGGCTTCTTCTCTTCCGGGTCCGCGGCAGGCAGCTCGAGGAGGGAGAGACGCCCTTCCTCAGCCCTGGCGCACTTGGTTGCCAAGTTGAACAGCTCCAAAGAAGTGCACAGGTCTTCATGCATCGCCAGCTCCTCCTTCATCTTGACATCGCGCACGCCGTCGGAGAAGGCTGAGATGATGGCCTCTTTAGTCACCCTGGGAATCTTGAGGCGTGCATTGTTGAAGCGCTGGATGTACTTCTGCAGGGTCTCCCCGGGTTGTTGCTTGATGCGGCGCATGTCGCTCACGGCGGGTGGCCGGTCGCGAGTACCTTGGAAGTTGGCGATGAAGCGGGTGCGCATCTCGTCCCAGGAGGAGATCATGCCTGGAGCCAGGTTCAGGAGCCAGGTGCGTGCCCCGTCCTTGAGCGCCATGGGAAACCAGTTCACCATGACCTTCTCGTCTCCGTTGGCAGCTTTGATGCCCAACTCATAGAGCTGGAGGAACTCCGCGGGGTCAGCCGTGCCGTCGTAGCGAGGAGGCAGGTCTGGCTTGAACTTGCCGGGCCACGCGACACTGCGTAGCTCGGCGGTGAAGGCACGGCAGCCTGCTGTGGCCATGGAAGGTCTTGGGTGACGGAGAGCTTGGTCTTGCATGTCCCCACGCGCCGCAGCTGGGTCTTGACGTGCGGGAGCAGGAGCATGGTCGCGACGTGTTAGAGCAGGGAGCGCCCGGGCAGCTTCTTGCGGGCGAGGAACTTCCTGGCAGCTCTGCTCTTGCTGTGCTGGCACCTGACGGGGCGGGTTCCGCCCAGGGGCCACGCGCCTTGGAGCCATGGCGCCTTCTTGAGGAGGAGCCGGCCAGGGCGCCGCCGGAGCTTCGTCGCCCATGCGGGGCGGGGTGCGGTGCAGCGGAACGGACAACGCAGGAGAGCCCCTTGTGGTGCGGACGAGCTCGGCGACGCGGTCGAGCCATTCTTCGTAGACGTCGTCGACGGGGCGGTAGCGCAGGAGCTCGTTCGCCGCGATGAGCGCAGCTCGAGCCTCCATGGGTGTGCGGAGCGCGCGGGACGAAGAACCAGCCGGGGGAGCGAGGGAGTTGAGGTGCGGCCGTCTTGCCGCACGGACGGATGCTGAGACGATGCTTCCTGCTCGTCCCCCGCCGGGCCGGTGGCGGCGTTGACGGCAGGTGACGGGGAATGGTGAGGACGCCCGCCGACAGGAGCCGTCTAGGCGACACAGGAAGCGAGAGCGGCCCAGCGCTCGGCGCGGGCCCGACGAGCGTCAGACATGGGTGCGATGGTCGGAGGAGAACGGGGTGGTGGAAGACGAATTCCGGCGCACCCCTACCTGGCGTGCCAAATGTCGGATTTCGGGTTCCGGCAGACCCTTTAGGTTCACACACTGGGGTGCGCACGGAGATCTCGCTTCCTACCTACCTGCACCCCTCCGCCTCGCTAAGATCTAAGCTATGGAAAGAACAACACAAGAGACACAGGGTTTATACTGGTTCGGGCCACCGTTGTGGTGTAATACCCTACTCTAGTGTGTGGTGTGGTGGATTGCCTCTTGGGCTGATGATGATGAATGATATAAGGAAGAACAGCCTCGCGAGGGTCTGTTCTTGGCTGGGGCGATGAACTGCTGGGAGGAGTTCAGCCACCCTTCTCTCTCTCTCTCTGATTGTCTTTCTCCGATTCAACCTCCTATCGAACCTCTCCTCTTAACCCTTCCGAACCCCTCTCTTCTGTGGGTGGCTGGTCCTATTTATAGAGGCCCTGGTCCTCTTCCCAAATATCGAGCAGGAAGGGAGCCAACAATGGCGGGCTAATTTGAAGGGGGACAGCTAGTACTAGCTACCCTGACAAAAGTAGTCTTCGCCTGCACAAAGCTCTGGTGGTGACGTCGTCCTGGGCTCCACGATGACCTCCGTCTTGCAGTCTTCCTGGTCCTGGTCTCGTTGCACTGAAATGGAAACCTTTGCCTGATGCCTCGGTACTCCGTGGCTGCGCTTGCCCCCTTTGCACCAAAGAGGAAAGGAGGACACTGCGCGGGCTGGCACCCGCCTGGTGCCCTTGGTCGTCATGGCTTGCGTCACGGGCACCTCGTGAGGTACCCCGCCTTGATCTCTCCACCTCCTCGCGAGCCAGCCTGATGAGGCCGTGCCTGAGGAAGCTCCATGTCGTCCGCCCCGCGAGGCTTGGCCCCTCGCGAGGGTCTTGGGTCTGTGTTGATGAAGATGGGCCGTGCTGGGGGCCCCCTTGAGCCACGCCGCAGGCCGCAGGCAGGCAAGTCTGGGGACCCCCGTTCCGAGAACGCCGACAGCAAGAACTCCTTCTTTGACTGTTCCATTTTGAACTACTTCAAAATCTTGTCAAGGTATGTACTCATTGAAAAACTTATCAAGTGTCCTGATCTATCTCTATAGATCTTGATGCTCAATATGTAAGCAGCTTCACCGAGGTCTTTCTTTGAAAAACTCCTTTCAAACATTCCTTTATGCTTTGCAGAATAATTCTACATTATCTCCGATCAACAATATGTCATTCACATATACTTATCAGAAATGTTGTAGTGCTCCCACTCACTTTCTTGTAAATACAGGCTTCACCGCAAGTCTGTATAAAACTATATGCTTTGATCAACTTATTGTTGGGGAATGTAGTAATTTCGAAAATTTTCCTACGCACATGCAAGATCATGGTGATGCATAGCAACGAGGGGGAGAGTGTTGTCTACGTACCAACGCAGACCGACTGCGGAAGCAATCACACAACATAGAGGAAGTAGTCGTACGTCTTCTTCCCGATCCGACCGATCCAAGTACCGTTACTCCGGCACCTCCGAGTTCTTAGCACACGTTCAGCTCGATGACGATCCTTGGGCTCCGATCCAGCAAAGCGTCGAGGAAGAGTTCCGTCAGCATGACGGCGTGGTGACGATCTTGATGAACTACCGACGCAGGGCTTCGCCTAAGCTCTACAACGATATGACCGAGGTAGAATTTGGTGGCAGGGGGCACCGCACACGGCTAAGGAACGATCAACAATGATCAACTTGTGTGTCTATGGGGTGCCCCCTGCCCCCGTATATAAAGGAGCAGGGGGAGGGGTTCGGCCGGCCAGGGAGAGGGGCGCAGGAGGAGTCCTACTCCTACCGGGAGTAGGACTCCCCCCCCCCCCCCAATCCTATTCCTAATAGGAATCCTTAAGGGGGAAAGAGAGAAAGAGGGGGCCGGCCCCTTCTCCTAGTCCTAATAGGACTAGGGAAGGGGGGAAGGTGCGCAGCCCTTGTGGCAGCCCCTTTTCACTTTTCCACTAAGGCCCAATAGGCCCATTTGCCTCCCGGGGGGTTCCGGTAACCCTCCCGGTATTCCGGTAAAATCCCGATTTCACCCGGAACACTTCCGATGTCCAAACATAGGCTTCCAATATATCAATCTTTATGTCTCGACCATTTCGAGACTCCTCGTCATGTCCGTGATCACATCCGGGACTCCGAACAACCTTCGGTACATCAAAATGCATAAACTCATAATAACTGTCATCGTAACGTTAAGCGTGCGGACCCTACGGTTCGAGAACAATGTAGACATGACCGAGACACGTCTCCGGTCAATAACCAATAGCGGGACCTGGATGCCCATATTGGCTCCTACATATTCTACAAAGATCTTTATCGGTCAGACCGCATAACAACATACGTTGTTCCCTTTGTCATCGGTATGTTACTTGCCCGAGATTCGATCGTCGGTATCCAATACCTAGTTCAATCTCGTTACTGGCAAGTCTCTTTACTCGTTCCGTAATACATCATCTCATAACTAACATCTTAGTTATTATGCTTGCAAGGCTTATGTGATGTGTATTACCGAGAGGGCCCAGAGATACCTCTCCGACAATCGGAGTGACAAACCCTAATCTCGAAATACCCAACCCAACATCCACCATTGGAGACACCTGTAGTACTCCTTTATAATCACCCAGTTACGTTGTGACGTTTGGTAGTACCCAAAGTGTTCCTCCGGTAAACGGGAGTTGCATAATCTCATAGTTATAGGAACATGTATAAGTCATGAAGAAAGCAATAGCATCATACTAAACGATCGGGTGCTAAGCTAATGGAATGGGTCATGTCAATCAGATCATTCAACTAATGATGTGACCTCGTTAATCAAATAACAACTCTTTGTTCATGGTTAGGAAACATAACCATCTTTGATTAACGAGCTAGTCAAGTAGAGGCATACTAGTGACACTCTGTTTGTCTATGTATTCACACATGTATTATGTTTCCGGTTAATACAATTCTAGCATGAATAATAAAAATTTATCATGATATAAGGAAATAAATAATAACTTTATTATTGCCTCTAGGGCATATTTCCTTCAGTCTCCCACTTGCACTAGAGTCAATAATCTAGATTACACAGTAATGATTCTAACACCCATGGAGCCTTGGTGCTGATCATGTTTTGCTCGTGGAAGAGGCTTAGTCAACGGGTCTGCTATATTCAGATCCGTATGTATCTTGCAAATCTCTATGTCTCCCACCTGGACTAAATCCCGGATGGAGTTGAAGCGTCTCTTGATGTGTTTGGTCCTTTTGTGAAATCTGGATTCCTTTGCCAAAGCAATTGCACCAGTATTGTCACAAAAGATTTTCATTGGACCCGATGCACTAGGTATGACACCTAGATCGGATATGAACTCCTTCATCCAGACTCCTTCGTTTGCTGCTTCCGAAGCAGCTATGTACTCCGCTTCACATGTAGATCCTGCTACGACGCTTTGTTTAGAACTGCACCAACTAACAGCTCCACCGTTTAAAGTAAACACGTATCCGGTTTGCGATTTAGAATCGTCCGGATCAGTGTCAAAGCTCGCATCAACGTAACCTCTTACGGTGAGCTCTTTGTCACCTCCATATACGAGAAACATATCCCTAGTCCTTTTCAGGTATTTCAGGATGTTCTTGACCGCTGTCCAGTGATCCACTCCTGGATTACTTTGGTACCTCCCTGCTAAACTTATAGCAAGGCACACATCAGGTCTGGTACACAGCATTGCATACATGATAGAGCCTATGGCTGAAGCATAGGGAACATCTTTCATTTTCTCTCTATCTTCTGCAGTGGTCGGGCACTGAGTCTGACTCAACTTCACACCTTGTAACACAGGCAAGAACCCTTTCTTTGCTTGATCCATTTTGAACTTCTTCAAAATCTTGTCAAGGTATGTGCTTTGTGAAAGTCCAATTAAGCGTCTTGATCTATCTCTATAGATCTTTATGCCTAATATGTAAGCAGCTTCCCCGAGGTCTTTCATCGAAAAACTTTTATTCAAGTATCCCTTTATGCTATCCAGAAATTCTATATCATTTCCAATCAGCAATATGTCATCCACATATAATATCAGAAATGCTACAGAGCTCCCACTCACTTTCTTGTAAATACAGGCTTCTCCAAAAGTCTGTATAAAGCCAAATGCTTTGATCACACTATCAAAGCGTTTATTCCAACTCCGAGATGCTTGCACCAGTCCATAAATTGATCGCTGGAGTTTGCATACTTTGTTAGCTCCCTTTGGATCGACAAAACCTTCTGGTTGCATCATATACAACTCTTCTTCCAGAAATCCATTCAGGAATGCAGTTTTGACATCCATCTGCCATATTTCATAATCATAAAATGCGGCAATTGCTAACATGATTCTGACGGATTTAAGCATCGCTACGGGTGAGAAGGTCTCATCGTAGTCAACCCCTTGAACTTGTCGAAAACCTTTTGCGACAAGTCGAGCTTTATAGACAGTAACATTACCGTCAGCGTCAGTCTTTTTCTTGAAGATCCATTTATTCTCAATTGCTTGCCGATCATCGGGCAAGTCAACCAAAGTCCATACTTTGTTCTCATACATGGATCCCATCTCAGATTTCATGGCCTCAAGCCACTTTGCGGAATCTGGGCTCACCATCGCTTCTTCATAGTTCGTAGGTTCATCATGATCTAGTAGCATGACTTCCAGAACTGGATTACCGTACCACTCTGGTGCGGATCTCACTCTGGTTGATCTACGTGGCTCAGTAGTATCTTGTCCTGAAGTTTCATGATCATCATCATTAGCTTCCTCACTAATTGGTATAGGTGTCGTAGAAACAGTTTTCTGTGATGTACTATTTTCCAATAAGGGAGCAGGTACAGTTACCTCGTCAAGTTCTACTTTCCTCCCACTCACTTCTTTCGAGAGAAACTCCTTCTCTAGAAATGATCCATTCTTGGCAACGAATGTCTTGCCTTCGGATCTGTGATAGAAGGTATACCCAACAGTTTCCTTTGGGTATCCTATGAAGACAAATTTCTCCGCTTTGGGTTCGAGCTTATCAGGTTGAAGCTTTTTCACATAAGCATCGCAGCCCCAAACTTTAAGAAACGACAACTTTGGTTTCTTGCCAAACCATAGTTCATAAGGCGTCGTCTCAACGGATTTTGATGGTGCCCTATTTAACGTGAATGCGGCCGTCTCTAAAGCATAATCCCAAAACGATAGCGGTAAATTAGTAAGAGACATCATAGATCGTACCATATCTAGTAAAGTACGATTACGACGTTCGGACACACCATTACGCTGTGGTGTTCCGGGTGGCGTGAGTTGCGAAACTATTCCACAATTTTTCAAATGTACACCAAACTCGTAACTCAAATATTCTCCTCCACGATCAGATCGTAGAAACTTTATTTTCTTGTTACGATGATTTTCAACTTCACTCTGAAATTCCTTGAACTTTTCAAATGTTTCAGACTTATGTTTCATTAAGTAGATATACCCATATCTGCTTAAATCATCTGTGAAGGTGAGAAAATAACGATATCCGCCACGAGCCTCAATATTCATCGGACCACATACATCGGTATGTATGATTTCCAATAAATCTGTTGATCTCTCCATAGTACCGGAGAACGGTGTTTTAGTCATCTTGCCTATGAGGCACGGTTCGCAAGTACCAAGTGATTCATAATCAAGTGGTTCCAAAAGCCCATCAGTATGGAGTTTCTTCATGCGCTTTACACCGATATGACCTAAACGGCAGTGCCACAAATAAGTTGCACTATCATTATCAACTCTGCATCTTTTGGCTTCTACATTATGAATATGTGTATCACTACTATCGAGATTCAACAAGAATAGACCACTCTTCAAAGGTGCATGACCATAAAAGATATTACTCATATAAATAGAACAACCATTATTCTCTGATTTAAATGAATAACCATCTCGCATTAAACAAGATCCAGATATAATGTTCATGCTCAACGCTGGCACCAAATAACAATTATTTAGGTCTAATATTAATCCCGAAGGTAGATGTAGAGGTAGCGTGCCGACCGCGATCACATCGACTTTGGAACCGTTTCCCACGCGCATCGTCACCTCGTCCTTTGCTAGCGTCCGCTTATTCTGTAGTCCCTGTTTCGAGTTGCAAATATTAGCAACAGAACCAGTATCAAATACCCAGGTGCTACTGCGAGCTCTAGTAAGGTACACATCAATAACATGTATATCACATATACCTTTGTTCACCTTGCCATCCTTCTTATCCGCCAAATACTTGGGGCAGTTCCGCTTCCAGTGACCAGTCTGCTTGCAGTAGAAGCACTCAGTTTCAGGCTTAGGTCCAGACTTGGGTTTCTTCTCCTGAGCAGCAACTTGCTTGCTGTTCTTCTTGAAGTTCCCCTTCTTCTTCCCTTTGCCCTTTTTCTTGAAACTAGTGGTTTTGTTAACCATCAACACTTGATGCTCCTTCTTGATTTCTACCTCCGCAGCTTTCAGCATTGCGAAGAGCTCGGGAATAGTCTTGTTCATCCCTTGCATATTATAGTTCATCACGAAGATCTTGTAGCTTGGTGACAGTGATTGGAGAATTCTGTCAATGACGCAATCATCTGGAAGATTAACTCCCATCTGAATCAAGTGATTATTATACCCAGACATTTTGAGTATATGCTCACTGACAGAACTGTTCTCCTCCATCTTGCAGCTATAGAACTTATTGGAGACTTCATATCTCTCAATTCGGGCATTTGCTTGAAATATTAACTTCAACTCCTGGAACATCTCATATGCTCCATGACGTTCAAAACGTCGTTGAAGTCCCGATTCTAAGCCGTAAAGCATGGCACACTGAACTATCGAGTAGTCATCAGCTTTGCTCTGCCAGACGTTCATAACATCTGGTGTTGCTCCAGCAGCAGGCCTGGCACCTAGCGGTGCTTCCAGGACGTAATTCTTCTGTGCAGCAATGAGGATAATCCTCAGGTTACGGACCCAGTCCGTGTAATTGCTACCATCATCTTTCAACTTTGCTTTCTCAAGGAACGCATTAAAATTCAACGGAACAACAGCACGAGCCATCTATCTACAATCAGCATAAACAAGCAAGATACTATCAGGTACTAAGTTCATGATAAGTTTAAGTTCAGTTAATCAAATTACTTAGGAACTCCCACTTAGATAGACATCCCTCTAA
The DNA here is from genome assembly GCA_034509565.1 of Triticum monococcum. Lineage (NCBI taxonomy): Eukaryota > Viridiplantae > Streptophyta > Magnoliopsida > Poales > Poaceae > Triticum > Triticum monococcum. The sequence continues at coordinate 576,378,136 of CM067844.1, read as the reverse complement.
TCCTCTAAGTGATCACGTGATCCAAATCAACTAAACCATAACCGATCATCACGTGAGATGGAGTAGTTTTCAATGGTGAACATCGTCATGTTGATCATATCTACTATATGATTCACGCTCGACCTTTCGGTCTCTGTGTTCCGAGGCCATATCTGCATATGCTAGGCTCGTCAAGGTTAACCTGAGTATTCTGCGTGTGCAAAACTGGCTTGCACCCGTTGTAGATGGACGTAGAGCTTATCACACCCGATCATCACGTGGTGTCTGGGCACGACGAACTTTGGCAACGGTGCATACTCAGGGAGAACACTTCTTGATAATTTAGTGAGAGATCATCTTATAATGCTACCGTCAAACAAAGCAAGATAAGATGCATAAAAGGATAAACATCACATGCAATCAATATAAGTGATATGATATGGCCATCATCATCTTGTGCTTGTGATCTCCATCTCCGAAGCACCGTCATGATCACCATCGTTACCGGCGCGACACCTTGATCTCCATCGTAGCATCGTTGTCGTCTCGCCAATCTTATGCTTCCACGACTATCACTACCGCTTAGTAATAAAGTAAAACATTACATCGCGATTGCATTGCATACAATAAAGCGACAACCATATGGCTCCTGCCAGTTGCCGATAACTTGGTTACAAAACATGATCATCTCATACAATAAAATCAGCATCATGCCTTGACCATATCACATCACAACATGCCCTGCAAAAACAAGTTAGACGTCCTCTACTTTGTTGTTGCAAGTTTTACGTGGCTGCTACGGGCTTAAGTAAGAACTCATCTCACCTACGCATCAAAACCACAACGATAGTTTGTCAAATAGACTCCGTTTTAACCTTCTCAAGGACCGGGCGTAGCCACACTTGGTTCAACTAAAGTTGGAGAGACAGCCTTCCGCAAGCCATCTATGTGCAAAGCACGTCGAGGGAACCGGTCTCGCGTAAGAGTACGCGTAAGGTTGGTCTGGATCGTCTCGTCCAACAATACCGCCGAACCAAAGTATGACATGCTGGTAGGCAGTATGACTTGTATCGCCCACAACTCACTTGTGTTCTACTCGTGCAAATAACATCAAACCATAAAACCTAGGCTCGGATGCCACTGTTGGGGAACGTAGTAATTTCGAAAATTTTCCTACGCACACGCAAGATCATGGTGATGCATAGCAACGAGGGGGAGAGTGTTGTCTACGTACCAACACAGACTGACTGCGGAAGCGATCACACAATGTAGAGGAAGTAGTCGTACGTCTTCTTCCCGATCCGACCGATCCAAGTACCGTTACTCCGGCACCTCCGAGTTCTTAGCACATGTTCAGCTCGATGACGATCCTCGGTCTCCGATCCAGCAAAGCGTCGAGGAAGAGTTCCGTCAGCACGACGGCATGGTGACGATCTTGATGAACTACCGACGCAGGGCTTCGCCTAAGCTCTACAACGATATGACCGAGGTGGAATTTGGTGGCAGGGGGCACCGCACACGGCTAAGGAACGATCAACAATGATGAACTTGTGTGTCTATGGGGTGCCCCTGCCCCCGTATATAAAGGAGCAGGGGGAGGGGTTCGGCCGGCCAGGGAGAGGGGCGCAGGAGGAGTCCTACTCCTACCGGGAGTAGGACTCCCCCCCCCCCAAATCCTATTCCTAATAGGAATCCTTAAGGGGGAAAGAGAGAAAGAGGGGGCCGGCCCCTTCTCCTAGTCCTAATAGGACTAGGGAAGGGGGGAAGGTGCGCAGCCCTTGTGGCAGCCCCTTTTCACTTTTCCACTAAGGCCCAATAGGCCCATTTGCCTCCCGGGGGGTTCCGGTAACCCTCCCGGTATTCCGATAAAATCCCGATTTCACCCGGAACACTTCCGATGTCCAAACATAGGCTTCCAATATATCAATCTTTATGTCTCGACCATTTCGAGACTCCTCGTCATGTCCGTGATCACATCCGGGACTCCGAACAACCTTCGGTACATCAAAATGCATAAACTCATAATAACTGTCATCGTAACGTTAAGCGTGCGGACCCTACGGTTCGAGAACAATGTAGACATGACCGAGACACGTCTCCGGTCAATAACCAATAGCGGGACCTGGATGCCCATATTGGCTCCTACATATTCTACGAAGATCTTTATCGGTCAGACCGCATAACAACATACGTTGTTCCCTTTGTCATCGGTATGTTACTTGCCCGAGATTCGATCGTCGGTATCCAATACCTAGTTCAATCTCGTTACTGGCAAGTCTCTTTACTCGTTCCGTAATACATCATCTCATAAGTAACATCTTAGTTATTATGCTTGCAAGGCTTATGTGATGTGTATTACCGAGAGGGCCCAGAGATACCTCTCCGACAATCGGAGTGACAAACCCTAATCTCGAAATACGCCAACCCAACATCCACCATTGGAGACACCTGTAGTACTCCTTTATAATCACCCAGTTTTGTTGTGACGTTTGGTAGTACCCAAAGTGTTCCTCCGGTAAACGGGAGTTGCATAATCTCATAGTTATAGGAACATGTATAAGTCATGAAGAAAGCAATAGCATCATACTAAACGATCGGGTGCTAAGCTAATGGAATGGGTCATGTCAATCAGATCATTCAACTAATGATGTGACCTTGTTAATCAAATAACAACTCTTTGTTCATGGTTAGGAAACATAACCATCTTTGATTAACGAGCTAGTCAAGTAGAGGCATACTAGTGACACTCTGTTTGTCTATGTATTCACACATGTATTATGTTTCCGGTTAATACAATTCTAGCATGAATAATAAACATTTATCATGATATAAGGAAATAAATAATAACTTTATTATTGCCTCTAGGGCATATTTCCTTCACTTATCAAAGCATATATTCCAACTCCGAGATGCTTGCACCAGTCCATAGATGGATCGCTGGAGCTTGCATATTTTGTTAGTACCTTTAGGATTGACAAAACCTTCTGGTTGCATCATATACAACTCTTCTTTAATAAATCCATTAAGGAATGCAGTTTTGTTTATCCATTTGCCAGATTTCCTAAAATGTGGCAATTGCTAACATGATTCGGACAGACTTAAGCATAGATACGAGTGAGAGACTCTCATCGTAGTCAACACCTTGATCTTGTCGAAAACCTTTTTTGCGACAATTCTAGCTTTGTAGATAGTAACACTAATATCAGCGTCCATCTTCCTCTTGAAGATCCATTTAATCTCAATGGCTCGCCGATCATTGGGCAAGTCAATCAAAGTCCATACTTTGTTCTCATACATGGATCTCATCTCAGATTTTATGGCCTCAAGCCATTTCACGGAATCTGGGCTCATCATCGCTTCCTCATAGTTCGTAGGCTCGTCATGGTCAAGTAACATGACCTCTAGAACAGGATTACCTTACCACTCTGGTGCGAATCTCACTCTGGTTTACATACGAGGTTTCGATAGTAACTTGATCTGAAGTTACATGATCATCATCATTAGCTTCCTCACTAATTGGTGTAGTAGTCACAGGAACAGATTTCTATGATGAACTACTTTCCAATAAGGGAGCAGGTACAGTTACCTCATCAAGTTCTACTTTCCTCCCACTCACTTCTTTTGAGAGAAACTCCTTCTCTAGAAAGGATCCATTCTCAGCAATGAATATCTTGCCTTCGGATCTGTGATAGAAGGTGTACCCAACATTTTATTTTGGGTATCCTATGAAGACGCACTTCTCCGATTTGGGTTTGACCTTATCAGGTTGAAACTTTTTCACATAAGCAATGCGACCTCAAACTTTAAGAAACGACAGCTTAGGTTTCTTGCCAAACCATAATTCATACGGTGTCGTCTCAACGGATTTAGATGGTGCCCTATTTAACGTGAATGTAGCTGTCTCTAATGCATAACCCAAAACTGATAACGGTAAATCAGTAAGAGACGTCATAGATCGCACCATATCTAATAAAGTATGGTTACGACGTTCAGACACACCATTACACTGTGGTGTTCCAGGTGGCGTGAGTAGTGAAACTATTTCAAAATGTTTTAACTGAAGGCCAAACTCGTAACTCAAATATTTTCCTTCTGTGATCATATCGTAGAAAATTTTATTTTTGTTATGATGATTCTCCACTTCACTCTGAAATTCTTTGAACTTTTCAAATGTTTCAGATTTGTGTTTCATTAAGTAGATATACTCATATCTGCTCAAATCATCTGTGAAGATCAGAAAATAATGATACCTGCCGCGAGCCTCAATATTCATCGGACCACATACATCAGTATGTATGATTTCCAACAAATCTGTTGTTTGCTCCATTGTTCCGGAGAACGGAGTCTTAGTCATCTTGCCCATGAGGCATGGTTCGCAAGCATCAATTGATTCATAATCAAGTGATTCCAAAAGCCCATCAGCATGGATTTTCTTCATCTATTTTACACCAATATGACCTAAACGGCAGTGCCACAAATAAGTTGCACTATCAGTATTAACTTTGCATCTTTTGGTTTCAATATTATGAATATGTGTATCACTACGATCGAGATCCAACGAACCATTTTCATTGGGTGTGTAACCATATAAGGTTTTATTCATGTAAACAGAACAACAATTTATTCTCTTACTTAAATGAATAACCGTATTGCAATAAACATGATCAAATCATATTCATGCTCAACGCAAACACCAAATGACACTTATTTAGGTTCAACACTAATCCCGAAAGTATAGGGAGTGTGCGATGATGATCATATCAATCTTGGAACCACTTCCAACACACATCGTCACTTCACCCTTAACTAGTCTATGTTCATTCTGCAACTCCCGTTTCGAGTTACTACTCTTAGCAACTGAACCAGTATCAAATACCGAGGGGTTGCTACGAACACTAGTAAAATACACATCAATAATATGTATATCAAATATACCGTTGTTCACTTTGCCATCCTTCTTATCTGCCAAATACTTGGGGTAGTTCCGCTTCCAATGACCAGTCCCTTTGCAGTAGAAGCACTCAGTTTCAGGCTTCGGTCCAGACTTGGGTTTTTCACTTGAGCAGCAACTTGCTTGCCATTCTTCTTGAAGTTCCCCTTTCTTCCCTTTGTCCCTTTACTTGAAACTAGTGGTTTTGTTTACCATCAACACTTGATGCTTTTCTTGATTTCTACCTTCGTCGATTTAAGCATCGCGAAGAGCTTGGGAATCATTTCCGTTATCCCTTGCATATTATAGTTCATCACGAAGTTCTACTAACTTCGTGATGGTGACTAGAGAATTCTGTCAATCACTATTTTATCTGGAAGATTAACTCCCACTTGATTCAAGCGATTGTAGTACCCAGACAATCTGAGCACATGCTCACTGCTTGAGCTATTCTCCTCAATCTTTTAGCTATAGAACTTGTTGGAGACTTCATATCTCCCAACTCGGGTATTTGCTTGAAATATTAACTTCAACTCCTGGAACATCTCATATGTTCCATGACGTTAAAAACGCCTTTGAAGTCCCGATTCTAAGCCGTTAAGCATGGTGCACTAAACTATCAAGTAGTCATCATATTGAGCTAGCCAAATGTTCAGAACGTCTGCATCTGCTCCTGCAATAGGTCTGTCACCTAGCGGTGCATCAAGGACATAATTCTTCTGTGCAGCAATGAGGATAATCCTCAGATCACGGATCCAATCCGCATCATTGCTACTAACATTTTTTAACTTAGTTACATATAAAAATTAAATGGGGAGCAACATCGCGAGCTATTGATCTACAACATAGATATGCTAATACTACCAGGACTAAGTTCATGATAAATTAAAGTTCAATTAATCATATTACTTAAGAACTCCCACTTAGATAGACATCCCTCTAATCATCTAAGTGATCACGTGATCCAAATCAACTAAACCATAACCGATCATCACATGAAATGGAATAGCTTTCAATGGTGAACATCATTATGTTGATCATATCTACTATATGATTCACGCTCGACCTTTTGGTCTCAGTGTTCCGAGGCCATATCTGCATATGCTAGGCTCGTCAAGTTTAACCTGAGTATTCTGCGTGTGCAAAACTGGCTTGCACCCCTTGTATATGGACGTAGAGCTTATCACACCCGATCATCACGTGGTGTCTGGGCACGACGAACTTTGGCAACGGTGCATACTCAGGGAGAACACTTTTATCTTAAAATTTAGTGAGAGATCATCTTATAATGCTACCATCAAACAAAGCAAGATAAGATGCATAAAAGATCACATGCAATCAATATAAGTGATATGATATGGCCGTCATCATCTTGTGCTTGTGATCTCCATCTCCGAAGCACCGTCATGATCACCATCGTCACCGGCGCGACACCTTGATCACCATCGTAGCATCGTTGTCGTCTTGCCAATCTTATGCTTCCACGACTATCGCTACCGCTTAGTGATAAAGTAAAGCATTACAGCGCAATTGCATTGCATACAATAAAGCGACAACCATATGGCTCCTGCCAGTTGCCGATAACTCGGTTACAAAACATGATCATCTCATACAATAATTTTTAGCATCATGTCTTGACCATATCACATCACAACATGCCCTGCAAAAACAAGTTAGACGTCCTCTACTTTGTTGCAAGTTTTACGTGGCTGCTACGGGCTGAGCAAGAACCGTTCTTACCTACACATCAAAACCACAACGATAGTTTGTCAAGTTGGTGTTGTTTTAACCTTCGCAAGGACCGGGCGTAGCCACACTCGGTTCAACTAAAGTTGGAGAAACTGACACCCGCCAGCCACCTGTGTGCAAAGCACGTCGGTAGAACCAGTCTCGCGTAAGCGTACGCGTAATGTCGGTCCGGGCCGCTTCATCCAACAATACCGCCGAACCAAAGTGAGACATGCTGGTAAGAAGTATGACTTATATCACCCACAACTCACTTGTGTTTTACTCGTGCACAACATCAACGCATAAAACCTAGGCTCGGATGCCACTGTTGGGGAACGTAGTAATTTCAAAAAAAATCCTACGCACACGCAAGATCATGGTGATGCATAGCAACGAGAGGGGAGAGTGTTGTCCACGTACCCTCGTAGACCGAAAGCGGAAGCGTTAGCACAACGCGGTTGATGTAGTCGTACGTCTTCACGGCCCGACCGATCAAGCACCGAAACTACGGCACCTCTGAGTTCTAGCACACGTTCAGCTCGATGACGATCCCCGGACTCCGATCCAGCGGAATGTCGGGGAAGAGTTTCGTCAGCACGACGGCGTGGTGACGATCCTGATGTTCTACTGTCGCAGGGCTTCGCCTAAGCACCACTACACATATTATCGAGGACTATGGTGGAGGGGGGCACCGCACACGGCTAAGAGATCAATGATCAACTGTTGTGTCTATGGGGTGCCCCCCTGCCCCTGTATATAAAGGAGCAAGGGAGGGAGGTGGCCGGCCTAGGAGGAGGGCGCGCCAAGGGAGGAGTCCTACTCCCATCGGGAGTAGGATTCCTCCTTCCCTTGTTGGAGTAGGAGAGAAGGAAAGAGGGGGAGAGGAACAAGGAAAAGTGGGCTGCACCCCTTGTCCAATTCAGACCAGAGGGGGGGGTGCGTGCCTCCTTCCTTTTGGCCTCTCTCCTCTATTCCCGTATGGCCCAATAAGGCCCATATACTCCCCGACGAATTCCCGTAACTCTCTGGTACTCCGAAAAATACCTGAATCACTCGGAACCTTTCCGATGTCCGAATATAGTCGTCCAATATATCGATCTTTACTTCTCGACCATTTCGAGACTCCTCGTCATGTCCCCGATCTCATCCAGGACTCCAAACTCCTTCGGTACATCAAAACTCATAAACTCATAATATATCTGTCATCGAAACCTTAAGCATGCGGACCCTACGGGTTCGAGAACAATATAGACATGACCGAGACACGTCTCCGGTCAATAACCAATAGCGGAACCTGGATGCTCATATTGGCTCCCACATATTCTACGAAGATCTTTATCGGTCAGACCGCATAACAACATACGTTGTTCCCTTTGTCATCGGTATGTTACTTGCCCGAGATTCGATCGTTGGTATCTCAATACCTAGTTCAATCTCGTTACCGGCAAGTCTCTTTACTCGTTCCGTAATACATCATCCTGCAACTAACTCATTAGTTGCAATGCTTGCAAGGCTTAAGTGATGTGCATTACCGAGAGGGCCCAGAGATACCTCTCCGACAATCGGAGTGACAAATCCTAATCTCGAAATACGCCAACCCAACAAGTAATTTCGGAGACACCTGTAGAGCACCTTTATAATCAACTAGTTACGTTGTGACGTTTGGTAGCACACAAAGTGTTCCTCTGGTAAACGGGAGTTGCATAATCTCATAGTCATAGGAACATGTATAAGTCATGAAGAAAGCAATAGCAACATACTAAACGGTCGAGTGCTAAGCGAACGGAATGGGTCAAGTCAATCACATCATTCTCCTAATGATGTGATCCCGTTAATCAAATGACAACTCATGTCTATGGTTAGGAAACATAACCATCTTTGATCAACGAGCTAGTCAAGTAGAGGCATACTAGTGACACTCTGTTTGTCTATGTATTCACACATGTATTATGTTTTCGGTTAATACAATTCTAGCATGAATAATAAAAATTTATCATGATATAAGGAAATAAATAATAACTTTATTATTGCCTCAAGGGCATACTTCCTTCACACAACCCACCAGGGCGCGCCAGGAGGCCCTGGCGCGCCCAGGTGGGTTGTGCCCACCTCGGGTGCCCCCTGGATCGCCTCTTTGCTCTATAAATATCCAAATATTCACAAAACCCTAGGGGAGTCGACGAAATATTCATCCAGCCGCCGCAGAGTCCAAAAACACCAGATCCAATCTAAACACCATCACGGAGGGGCTCACCACTTCCATTGGTGCCTCTCCGATGACGCGTGAGTAGTTCCTTGTAGACCTTTGGGTCCGTAGTTAGTACCTAGATGGCTTCATCTCTCTCTCTCTCTTGATTCTCAATACAATGGTCTCTTGGAGATCCATATGATGTAATTCTTTTGCGGTGTGTTTGTTGGGATCGATGAACTTCGAGTTTATGATCAGATCTATGTTTTTATATCCATGAAAGTATTTGAGTTTCTTTGATCTCTTTTATGTGTGATCTCTTATAGCCTCGTATTTCTTCTCTGATATTTGGGTTTTGTCTGGCCAACTCGATCTATTTATCTTGCAATGGGAAGAGGTGCCCGGTAGTGGGTTCGATCTTACGGTGCTTGATCCCAGTGACAGAAAGGGAACCGACACGTATGTATCATTGCTACTAAGGATAAAAAGACGAGATCTATATCTATCGCCATATAGATAAACAGATCTTGTCTACATCATATCATCGTTCTTATTGCATTACTCCATTTTTCCATGAACTTAATACACTAGATGCACGCTGGATAGCGGTCGATGTGTGGAGTAATAGTAGTAGATGCGTGCAGGAGTCGGTCTACTAATCTTAGACGTGATGCCTATGTAATGATCATTGCCTGGATATCGTCATAATTAGTTGATGTTCTATCAATTGCCCAACAGTAATTTGTTTACCCACCGTTTGTTATTTTTCTCGAGAGAAGCCACTAGTGAAACCTACGGCCCCCGGGTCTTATTTCTCATATATTTGCCTTTGTGATCTACTTTTTCCTTACTTTTATTTTCAGATCTATTAAACCAAAAATCCAAAAATATCTTGCTACAATTTATTTTATTTGGCATTCGATCTATCAATATTTACAACTTTCTCCCGTCACACGCCAATTTCTGGCGCCGTTACCCGAAAGGGATTGACAACCCCTTTAACTCGTCGGGTAGCTAGGTGTTGTTATTTGTGTGCATGGGTTGTTTACATTGTGCTGCTTGGTTCTCCTACTGGTTCGATACCTTGGTTTCATAACTGGGGAAATACTCTACCGTCGCTGTGCTACATCATCCCTCCCTCTCCGGGGAAATACCGACGTAGTTCCAACTGCCATCATAGAGCAATACTTTCTCCTTCACGAGGCAAAAAATTATATATATATATATACCGATCATGATGAACTAGATGCATAGGATATTTTTTTGGTGAAATTCCAATTTCAATCGGTTTTAGTTCCAGGATCCAATATGATCACATAGCCTATACCATGTCAATGCTTTTCCCTTCAAAAATAAAGGGAAAACCTTCTTCTTAGCTTCATCTCCGGATAAACCTGCAAGCTTAAATAATCCACAAATCTCATCACATATATCAAATGCATATCAGGATGTTCAGTTTCATCTCCTGCATAAGGATTAGCTAGTAGCTGTTCTATCATACCCGAAGGAATTTCATAACCAATATTTTCACTAGGTGCAGTAGGTTGAGGGGAAACTAATTGTGGTTCTGGTCGAGGTGAATATACCTCGAACAAACCCCTCAAAGGACGATTCTCCATAGTAACAAGTGACAATAAATTTCAGCACGTAGTAATAATGTTTCCTCACCAATTTCCACTTACCAAGAGCGCTTCACTCCCCGGCAACGGCGCCAGAAATAAGCCTTGATGACCCACAAGTATAGGGGATCAATCGTAGTCCTTTCGATAAGTAAGAGTGTCAAACCCAACGAGGAGCGAAAGGAAATGACAAGTGGTTTTCAGCAAGGTATTCTCTGCAAGCACTGAAATTGTCGGTAACAGATAGTTTGATAGCAAGATAATTTGTAACGAGCAAGTAACGGTAACGGTAAATAAAATGTAGCAAGGTAGCCCAATCCTTTTGTGGCAAAGGATAGGCCAAAACAGTCTCTTATGATAAGCAAAGCGTTCTTGAGGGTACACGGGAATTTCATCTAGTCACTTTCATCATGTTGGTTTGATTCGTATTCGCTATTTTGATAATTTGATATGTGGGTGGACTGGTGCTTAGGTGTTGTTCTTACTTGAACAAACCTCCTACTTATGATTAACCCCCTCGCAAGCATTTGCAACTACGAAAAGTATTAAGATAAAATCTAACCATAGCATTAAACTTTTGGATCCAAATCGGTCCCTTACGAAGTGGCGCATAAACTAGGGTTTAAGCTTCTGTCACTCCAGCAACCCATCATCTAATAACAACTCCACAATGCATTCCCTTAGGCCCAAATATGGTGAAGTGCCATGTAGTCGACGTTCACATGACACCACTAAGGGAATCACAACATACATATCATCGAAATATCGAACACATATCAAGTTCACATGATTACTTGCAACATGACTTCTCCTGTGACCTCAAGAACAAAAGTAACTACTTACAAATGATAATCATGCTCAAGATCAGAGGGGTATTAAATAGCATAATGGATCTGAACATATGATCTTTCACCAAATAAACCATGTAGTAATCAACTACAAGATGTAATCAATACTACTAGTCACCCACAAGTACCAATCTAAAGTTTTGGTACAAAGATTGAACACAAGAGATGAACTAGGGCTTGAGAGGAGATGGTGTTGTTGAAGATGTCGATGGAGATGGCCCTTCCAAAGATGAGAGGGTTGTTGGTGATGACGATGACGATGATTTTCCCCTCCGAGAGGGAAGTTCCCCCGACGGAATCTCTTCGCCGGAGGGCAAGAGTGCTCCTTCTCAAGTTCCGCCTCGAGACGGCGGCACTTTGTCACGAAAGTCCTCTCCTGATTTTTTTCTAGGTCAAAATGACCTATATACCAAAAGATGGGCACCGGAGGTGGGCCGAGGAGAGCACAACCCACTAGGGCGCGCTTGGGGGGCCTAGCGCGCCCAGGTGGGTTGTGCCCACCTGGTGGGCCTCTTCCGGTAGTTATTTGCTCCAGTATTTTTTATATATTGCAAAATAATTCTTTATAAATTTTCAGCTCATTTGGAGATGTGCAGAATAGGTAACTCTGACGTAGCTTTTTCAGGTCTAGAATTTCAGATGCCGGCATTCTCCCTCTTTGTGTAAACTTTGCATATTATGAGAGAAAAAACATTAGAAATACTCCAAAAAGCATTATTCTTCATAAAAACATTATAAATAACAGTAGGAAAACATGATGTAAAATGGACGTATCACCTGCCAGCCGACATCGATGGTGGCCATCTCCTTCTTCTGCTCCGACGAGAGGATGTTGTAGAGGGCTTTGGTGCACGAGGAGGCCATGGCGAGCGTGGTGCAGGGAGGAGAAAGGGACCGGAGGAGGATGACTGCGGCTATGCCCAAGGCTAGAGTGTACATAGCGGGCGTATGGCAATGGGCCACGATGGTGAGGTTAATGGTGGGCGAAAGACGGACGGACGAGTGACGTCGGTGTAGGTTCCTCGGCAACCGCATATCATTAATGTAGGGCGACAGACCTACGGGGTGTTGTTTCAACGCTGAGCAGTCACATGCACTGGGAAGCGGCGCAGGTGGCGGTCTCTCGGCCGGCACGCCGTTTCAATGTCGGCAGCCGTGAGAGATCACGTCCGCTGTGGCCGGGCATGAATGTGGCACCGGCGCTGACTGTTCTGGACAGGAAGCGTGCGCGGGCAAGGGATGGGTTATTAGTGGACCAGGGCAGTCAGAAGCGGACGTGGCAGCGGTTCGGATGCCCGCAAAGCCCCCCCCCCCCCCCCCCCCCATGGTGGTCTCCGGTTTGAGGAAAAAAAGTGCATCCGGACCGCTGAGCAGGCCAATACAGAACCGCGTTGTATGACAAAACACGTCTGGACCAACCCGATATAGCACATACAAAGTTTTGACTCCTATTTTTGGGCATGAGCAAACATGTATACAAAGGTGATGCAATTAACAGTTCGTTGACGGCATTGTGAGCTGGAATCTTCGGACTGGTGATACCCAATGCACAGATATATATATATAAACTGCAACACAGAAAAAACTTTTAGAGTGTACCACATGAAAAAGCTTCTAAAAACGGTGTCTACAATTGACATAATAAAGTTAGGCTGATAATAAAGAAGGAATTTGTTTCATAACACAAACCATAAGCTGACATGAGCTAAAAGCACCAGAATCCAAGTCCAGCCTTACAAGCTCCAGCGCCTAAAGATTGTACATACGGCGCTGAATGTAAAATTGACCAGTCTTAGTAGTTCTCTAGAATAAATTTCTTTTATTACAGTATTCACAAACTACAATTTTGGCCCAGCCAAGATTGGTAAAATGTCATTCTGACGTTGTAGTTGTTGGAAAGCATTCTTGTAGCAAAGGAGGAATTGTCCATGACCATTCTCAACACTTTAATCAGTTTAAAATAAGGTGATACGATGTAACCATCAATTTTATTTCCTGCAATAAACCGTGTATTGTGGTGCTAGCATACTCACTATACACCCAGATATACCTAGCATATACAACTTCATATAAAACCATAAGACCAGGACGAGAGCAGCCAACATATGCAACATGTATTTCACATATTTCACAAGGAAATCACTAGCAAATACTACAGGCAATGGGCTTTGGTCGATCTGTACACATAGCTGCATATTCCAACATGGGCTTTGTTGGAAAAAAGTAGTCAACGATTGTTCTGAAACGAATCATCACATACTTACTCCATGGCAAAAGCTACCAAAAAATATTAGAGCAATTCTCTTGTCTGGAACGCCCTAGATGCCAAGTGCTAACCAATCAACTTACCACTACAGTTAAGAAACTTAAATGAAGTCAAATAACATCAACTCTGCTGTTATACTGTTGAAGACATCACATCATTACAATATGTTACACGAATTAGTCAATATGTCCCTCACTGTCTACACAGAATCCATCTCAGGTTCTCAATCAAGATCACTTTCCTGTAGCTTGCGTATGAGTGCCACTGTACTCTACTACGTATATCTGAATGAACTGTACCAACTGAAGGTTACAGTAGATTGCAAGTCTATAAGGGCATTGCCATGGATATTGTTACAAGGAAAAGAAACTAATGCTTCAACCAAAAAGTTACAGTGACACAAGAGTAAAATCACAAAGAACATCATATACTCTGCTACAACCTAATTAAACAGGAAATGAGTATGAAGGCGCCAGCTGCTATGAAGCTTCAACAAAGCCAAATTTTCCCAGCACAGCCATTGTTTCCTCCCTCGAACTGCACAATTGTATCCATGTCAGCGATTCAAGTCAATTTGGATACTGTACTTAAGACAATACCATCCTCAATTGGATGTGAATAATTTAACAAGAGCTATTAACAATTGATATTGCTATTCTTGAGCTTACCTTCCATCTCTCAATATCTTGTAGACTCCTGGTGTTATTAGATCAACAATTGTTGAACCAGCACGTCCAGAAGGAAGTATACCACCATCAAAGACATATGAACAGTGTGGCCACAGATCCCCGAAATCTTTGACACTGACGCTACTAGGACGACCACTTAAGTTGGCGCTTGTAAGCGCAAGTGCACTTCCAGCACCACGAGCAATGGATCGTATGAAATCCAATTTTGGCACACGTACTCCAATGCTGTCCAGACCAGGATTAAGAGATCTCTCCAGTATACTGTTCTCACCTATGTAATGAATAAAGAATATATTCAGCACCTCATGCAGTTTAACAAAGAAGCTTGAGAAAACTGAAATGTAGTGTAGTATCCCCACCTCGCTTTAAAACAACAGTGACAGGCCCAGGAAGAAGACTATGAAGCAAACCATGGGGCAAGTGATCCACTACGGCAAACCGTGATATTTCTGGGACATCAGCAACGCAGATTGCCAAAGGGCGTGTATGTATGCGTCCTTTGATTTCATATATCCTATTGACTGCTTCTGCAGAACTGTCATGACGAGAATTTTTAGAGTGAATCATGGATGAACCCAACCAACTGAAATTCAGTGACAGAAACTCCAAAATGGAAGTCTTAGCTTAGAAGGATGCAATGGAAGTCTAAGTCTTGGTGAAAGCAAGGTTCAAAAGTAACTAATGAAGGTTTCTGAAATTTATTCTGGATGTTTGCATCACATGCGTAATTTAGATATGGGTACAAGACTACAGATTTATCATAACTTGATTTAAACGAGACCAGAGGGGGAGGAGCCCCTCGGCATATTTTTATAGGAGGAGACGAGAAACACAGTTGATATCCGTTCCCCTCAGGGATCGAACCTGGCTGGCTTGGAGCACAGGACAGTGCCCCTACCACTAAGCTATCGCTTAGTTCTCTATCATAACTTGATTCAGGAGTAATTACTGAAAACAATTTCGGATTTTCTGTGCTATACAACCACACTGCACCACTGCGGCAAGTTCTAATTTGGAATCAATATGAAAACGACGTTTAAAAGAAGGCAAAAAAAAACTAAATTTCTTAGCGCAAAGAGAAATTAAGATAGCACTAACCATGCATCACAAGCAAACCCGTATATTGTATCGGTGGGCACCGCGATCACTTGTCCCCCATTAATTGCTTCAATTGCTTTCACGACATGATCTTGCGACGCTGGAAGAATGTGGTCTGTGCTGGCTTCTATTTTGTGTGAAATGCTTTCTGACACCCTCGCCGAGCAGGACACTACACGATTTGTCTCATGCAAAGAAGGTAGTCTGTTGACCTTAACAAAGCTGGAAAAAAAGTGCGTTAGTGGTATTAACCCGAATGAGGATTTCACAAAACCTCAATAAAATTAAAACAAATATTTTTCATGTGCTCCAAAAAAGGAACTTCAGTAAGCAGCAGCAAATGCCAAACGAAAATAGCAACAGACAATTTATGTCGCCAATGCGCTGGAAAAAAAAGACAATTACGAGCAAGTAGTTGCCCTTATGAGGATTCCATAACAACTCAATCAAATTAACAGATACTAACTCCCATGTGCTAAATAAAAGGGATTTCAGTGAATAACAGACAATAATACTATATCGCGAGTAAGCTAAAAAAAAGAGCTTGCAGAACAACAGATAATTTATATAGCAAGTCCCAGTAATCATGATAATTCAAATGAATTATTTGATTGCAGAGATACAACTGAAATTAGCAATACGAACTCAGTACCATGGGAACAACAAGCCGCCTACCAAATTTCTTGGCAAGCGGGGGCATCAATTAGGGGGAGCAAACGGATAGGAATCGCAGAGACGAAGAGAGATACCTCTGAGCCAGCGGCTGCCTGGCGGGGGAACGAACCAGCGGGAGTCCCTCCCCCGCCGCCCTAGCGCACGCCTGCATCTTCCCCGCTCTCCTCTTCTTCCCTCCTCTCGCCGCCGCCGCCGCGCAGGAAACGAGCAGAGGAACAGGAGAAGCTGGGCTTAAGAACAGGGAGGAGTAGTCAAACGTATCCGACATGGAAAAGGGAAGGCACTCCGAGTCTCCCTGACAGGCGGGCCCGTACCGCTCCTGGCTTCCGGGAGCTCTGCGAAGTCCGAGCTGGGAGGGCTGTTCCGCGAAGAGGCGCGAGGAGGGAGGGGCCCTTCTGCAAAAGCTCCATCCCCTCGCGCTAGGGTTTTAAGGTTTTGAGTCGGGAGGCGCCGCCGGCGACGACGACGACTACGACGGGGAGCTGAGATGGCGGACGCGGCGGTAAGGTGCCTCCGGGACGGCCGCCTCGACGGCGAGCACGCGCCGGCGCTGGCCGTGGAGGGCTCCCTCCAGTGCTGCCCCCTCGCGGCGCGCGCCATGCTCCACGTCGCCGCGGCCGTCGCCTCCAACGCGGCCGCGGGGAAGGCGCAGGCCAGGTACTGCTGGGATCCTCTGTGGTATGCTGCTTTAGCTTGACTTCGGCTGGATAATGACGCGGGTTGCTGGTTTGGCTGGCAAATTGTGGTGGTGCAGGGGACTTGTGGTTGTGGCGTTTGACCGGAGCCCGGAAGTTTACCTGGATATCATGCTTCGGCACGGCCTTGATTCAAATGCCCTGAGTCGATGGTAAGACTTTGCAGAGTAATTTAAAATGGAAAAGATATTCAGAGCTTTAGCATAACGGACAATTTGTAGAGTTGACATTTTAAAGTGTGAGCTAGACTGTGAAATCAGAGATTATTTTCTGTTAAAATGTTCTACTGTGAACCTCACATAGCATCTCCTTAATGTAGGCCAAAGTTGGCGCAGTGCAGGTCATAGTTTATAATGTTCATGATGGTAGAATTTACATGAATGTGCAATACCCTGTTTTAGAATTTTTGCTTTGTTCCAACAGTGTTCGGATATTGGATTGCTACTCAGACCCACTGGGGTGGAAGCAAAATATTCGAAGTCAGCAGCAACAAAAGGAGAGTGGAACACCGTGCTCAACAAACAAAGACACCATCACAACTTTCAGAAGTGTGAAGGATGTTGATAAGTTGTCATGCTCCATAATTGATCTTGGAAGAGGTACAATCCACCATATAACCTTTTTGACTTGTTATAATTTCCTTATTTATGATCATGAAGCTAATGCCACACTGTGTGCTATGCATATCAGGGTTTGAAGGAGAAGGCAAGACCTATTTTTCTGTTGCTGTTGATTCAGTATGTACCTTGATGAAACTTTTTTTCTTCTATGGAAAGCTTACTTAGGGCAGATTTTAATACAGTACCAAGTATGTTTTCCCTAAAGATGAAACTGGGTTGTGTTGTGTTAATTGCGACTCTGGCATACTTTGCACCACATATTACCATACATATGTTCTTCTGCTATAATTTAGTATTCTTGATGCTTATGGAACTGGCTGCATTAAAATGCGAATTCCGGAAGTTCGTGCGAAAATTGAACAGTACACCTTAATCTTTTAGTTAGCAGTTTGTGTATTGAACTTCAGTAGCTTTGGGTCATCCGGAACAATCAATCAAAGGTATCAAACCAATATCTCACTTTACCCCCATCTGGATAACACCAACATGTCACCTACAAGTATTCTACCATTTGCATTTTACGATTATAACTTGACACTGTTTATATTGTGTAAAGCAAACCTGTCTTTGCATTCTTTGTGATCGAAAAAAGTTCATCACACTTCTACAATATTATTTAAATTCTTTGATGTTTAACAGCAAAGTCCTTCATGATATTTCAGATCAGCTCTATGTTAAGGCATGCTTCAGTGCAATCAATTTCAGGCCTTCTTAGTAATCTTCGAAGCCATGGTATTATTTCTTCTTTTATATTTCCCATTTGTGCTCATGGTAAAATGTAGATGCAATTGAAATTCAGCATTTACATTAATGATGCAGCATATATTGTACAAAATGCATGCTGTATATATCTTGTTCTACACGGATATACGCTGCACAATTGCACATCAACTAAAGGACCACACTTGAGGATATTTTGAGCAACACACCAATTAAATGGACTGTACTATCAATATGAAGCATTCATATGGTCTAAAAGGTTGATGTACCATTCTTCATGTGATGCTTACAGTATTAATGTGTACTATCCTCTGTATTTCAGATCAGATATCGTCGATCTTCTGGCTAATGCATTCAGATCTCCATGAAACCAAGTTTTCCCGAGCTTTTGAATGTCTTTCTACCATGGTTGCTTGTGTAGAGCCAGAAGTTGTAGATTCTGTATATGGAGAAGAACGTAGGGGGGACATGTCTTTCCTTGAGCATAACTATTCGAAAGCAAAGTTCCATGTGCGCCTGAAACGAAGGAATGGACGGGTGAAGCATCTGGTAAAGTTCTTGGTCATTTGGTGGGCAAAACTTCAAGTTATTCTAAATATACCACACTGTGAATAATATTTGATTGAAACTATCCCTACATATGCAGTATGAGGAGTTATGTGTCGAGGGATATGATGTAAAATTTATTTCTGCTACTTCTGTAAGTATGGAAGTGAGCCAAAGTCTACTACCTAAGGTTTGTTCATACATCCCAACCTGTATTTGAATAATATTAGCATATTTGCCTTATTACTTGGTTTGGTTTCTGTAAAAAATATTGGTTTTGAATTGTGATATGTTGGCAAACAGGTTCAGTTCAATCTTGAGTTGTCAGAAAAGGAACGCAGTGACAGGGCAAATGTTGTTCTTCCTTTCGAACATCAAGGTACTCTCATAAAATGGAGTTATTGACCAATAGTTAGTGTCTGTCCTAAGTTTTATATGTCACATTTGGCTACCTGAGCTGAATTGATGAAGAATCAGTAACTGATTGCCGCTTGCTCCTACCTTAATTTCAGGAAAGGGCGAGCCAATCCGTATATACGATGGACGGCGATCTCTCCCGGAGGCTCATCAAGATCCCAATTTAACTACGGCAGCTCTCCTGGATGAAACAGAAGCTCTTAAATCTGCAAACCCGAAGGGTGAAATTCATTACCTTCGTGATTCCGATGATGAGCGACCTGACTCGGATGAAGACCCCGATGATGATTTGGATATTTAGCCACAATATGAGCTTTGTTTATCTTAGTGGGCAGCTATCAAATCAAAGGTAACACTTACCGAGAATTGCGATCTTTTGTTGTTATTGGTCTTCTCCATTCCTTATTGCTTATGCTGATCACAGATGTTTAGTGTTCACAATGCTAGAGTGAGGGAGTAAGTCTTCTGTTGTTGTTTTCATAGAAGCTACTTTTTCTCACAAAAGAAAGCTCGCTGTTCTGGAATATCAAAAGAATATTACCCACACTCCCAGTGGCGGAGCATAGTGGAGACCAAATCGGGTCATGGCTAGTCCGTGTCTATATATTTCATCTTAGGAGTTGGCACTATTTGGCCCTAGAACCACAGATGGCCCACTGAGGAAGCTGTTGACACGTTCTTCAATTTGTTTGCACTGTTTTGAATTGTTAGTAAAAGTGTCCATCTACTTCCTTCTCTAAAAGAGAAACACCAAAATGTATTTCAACTAATAGAAATTAACATCTGACAACTGACATGTTCAAATGATATAGTAAAATTAATTTGGATGTAGCAAATGACGCATGCCTCACAAAAATTTCACCTGTCACCAAGCAACATAAGCAATACCAAGCCCCCAAACCAACACATATTACTGATTACTGCAACATAAGCAATACCAAGCCCCCAAA
Organism: Triticum monococcum; assembly: GCA_034509565.1. Taxonomy (NCBI): domain Eukaryota; kingdom Viridiplantae; phylum Streptophyta; class Magnoliopsida; order Poales; family Poaceae; genus Triticum; species Triticum monococcum. The sequence continues at coordinate 576,358,168 of CM067844.1, read as the reverse complement.
CCAAAACATATTATTGATTACTGAACAAGGCCGTCTTACTGTAACATCCCAAGGTAGTGTAAAAGCTATATCACAAAACAACATAAAGGGCAGCCCGGTGCATGTAGCTCCCGCTTGTGCAGGGTCTGGGGAAGGGTCCGACCACTTTGGGTCTATTGTACGCAGCCTTTCCCTACATTTCTGTAAGAGGCTGTTTCCAGGACTTGGAACCCGTGACCTCATGGTCAGAAGGCAATAGCTTTACCACTACGCCAAGGTTCCCCTTCACAAAACAACATAGCAAAAATAAAAATTGGTACCTCTAGCCACATCAGCCAGTGATTTATTCCTTGGCCTTGATGGTGGCCTCTGACTTCGAGTCGAGGTCTACCATATGCACGAGGGGGTCCTTGAGCAATTTGTGCTTCAGTGTATTGTATTCACCATGGAAGAGCTCAGTCTCAGTGACGCCATTGTCATCGGTCTTGGCGTCCTTGGGCACAACCTTCCACTCGGCGATGAGCTTGTCAACAACATCCCCTACAGGAAGGTTCTTGAAGTTTTTGTCCGTGAGACACATGACGTAGCACCCCTTGGCATGGTAGGCGCTCCACAACACTATGCCCTTTGTCGGTGTGAAATTCGGTAGATCCCTCGGTAGGCTGCTGTGACTAGCCAGAAAGCCCAATGGAGAAACAAGTGAAATTACCTGGGGTTGAGCCCTCCCCTTTGGAGGTAAACCCTACTCTTGCTCTTGTATTGATTTGATGGGGTGTACACTGTACATAGTACAAGGTTGATCTAAGGATCTTAGGTATACCAAGGGAAGATGATAAGGTGCCCTAAAGACTAGCCCGACCTCGGCTTATAAAGGATGTTGACGCCTATGGTTACATGAATCCTAGTCGGCTAGGGTGGTTGGAGAGTCCTCACAGAGTTCCGAGCTTGTCTTGCATGCTAAGGATGATGTTTCCTTATAGAGGGCCCACGGGCCGGATTGATGATCGGGGTCGTGTAGCGACCTAGGAGGTCTCGGTGCGGCCTAGTGGGCCGACTTCCAGTGACTTGAAGCACCGCCCTTGACCTGGTCCATGGACTTGCCAGCTTTTGGTTTGAGGCCGAGCTGAGCGCGCCGTCTTTTGTTAGCATGACGAGGTCGGGGCCGACCTGGATCCGAAATAAGAAAGCACGCTCTGCGAGTTCCTTCGTGAGAGCTAGGAAATTTTCACGTGGCAATCATCCGACGTGCTCGGAACCCCAATGGAACTCACTGCACACACCCTAAATAGCTAACCTAGATTCCAACCAGTAAAGCAAACCCCGCGCAGATTTTCTAAGCCTAAGAGGCACGCGATGGTGAGGAGATTTCCAAGTTGCCCGAGGCCAGCTTCATCAGAGAAGTCAACGACCCAGAAGACGTTAATCGTTGTGAGCCACAAGGTAGTTTTGGTCTGCCCACGCTTAAAATGTGTACTCGTAATCCGGTTTGGTTTCATTGTTGCAGTAAAGCCATGAATCGACAATTGCCTACAAACCTTTGGTTTTTGGATTGATGGAGAAGTTAGCAATTTTTTGATTAAATTAATCTAGAAATAAATCATGCTAATGGCATGCGGTATTAATCTCGTCATGATATTTAATGATGTAAGCGCGTTCTAAGAATACAACAAATGCATCTAGGTAAACAACAAGTGCAACCAACATATGAGTAAATATCAGAGGGATGAACGGATTATACCTCCAGTTGGCAAGGTGAAAAGCTGCCGCGGCGGCGGCATCCTTGGCAACATTCTTCTTTGCGGCTTTAGAGTTCTCACCCAAGTCGAAGTCGGAGAGGTTGATGACATAGTGGAAGTATAGGACGAAGACAAATAACAGGGATCAATCTCGCCGGAGACGCTTCCCAAAAACCTAATCGCCCTTCTCCCGGCGAAGGATCGCAAATGACGGGGTTCCAGAGGCCTACTCTCTCTTGTGTAGCTGTGCACTCGGTTGACGGGATAGGATCGCTGAAAGCAGCAGCAGCAAACGGAACAACTGTGGGTTGTCGTGATGAGGTAGAGCAGATGCGATCCGATCTGGGTGATGGCTAGGGTTGTCGACGCCTCCAATATATAGGCGGTCGTGGTAGGAAGACGTGGGGCTGGACCAACGCCCAAGTCGGCAACAACCCACGATTTGACGTCTCGGATTTGTAGCGCGTCATTAGTGAATCATATTTAATTGCCAATTAATTATTCGTTCCTGATGGCAAAAATTAAGCGCACGCATGACATAGGTCTGAGCTTGGCTTGTCTCGTTCACAAAACTCGACGCGCATGCAGGCGAGGCGTGGCAAGGCTGACAGCGGCGGAGGAGCGCGCAGGAACCCCTTCTCATCTGAAGCTCCAATAGCATGCAGAAGAATATCCCTTATAAGGGGCTCTCCACACCCCTCTACTCATGAGGTGAGTTTAGTCCCACCTCATGAGTGGAGGAGTGTTGAGACCTCTTTATAAGGGATTCTCTTCTACATGCTATTGGAGCTTGAGAAGAGGAATGCTTCCCGCGTTGCTCCTCCGCCGCCCGCCTCACCACGCCCGAGCAGATGTCGTGAACGAGCCGAGCCGAGCTCAAACTAATGTCATGTGTGCGCTTAATTTTTGCCGGTCAGGAACGAATAATTAATTACGAGTCATTCTCGGACTTGCTATGAATCTAAGACGTCGGACCGTGGGTTGTTGCTGACTCGGGAGTAGGTCCAGCGACTCTAGCCCCACGTCTCCCTACCACGACCGCCTATATATAGGAGGCGTCGGAACTCTAGTTGTCACCTACTCCCTCGCGCACAACCCACTGTCATTTTGCTCGCTGCGGCTGCTTTCGGCGATCCCATCCCGTCAACCGTGTGCATGATTGTACGAAAGAGCAGGCCTCTGGAACCCCGCCCTTTGCGATCCTGCACCAGGAGAAGGGCAATTAGGTTCTTGGGGAGCGTCTCTGACGCGACTGCTCGCTGCTGTTCGTCTTCGTTCTCTACTTTGACTATGTCCCCGACCTCTCCGACTTTGACATGTGTCAGAACTTCGAAGCCAAAAAGAAGAAGACTACCGAGCATGTTGCCACCGCCGCGACTGACCTGGCCAACTGGAGGGTATAATACGTTCATCCCTCCCTCTCCTGTTTATTCCTATGTTGGTCGTACTTGTTCTTTACGTAGATATATCTGATGTATGGTTAGTATGTGCTTACATGGTTAAATATCAATACAAGATTAAATATTGCATATGTCATTATCATGATTTATTCTGGATTAAATCAGTCATAAAATTGGTTATTTTTCCACCACTGGCGTCGTCCCAATGTCTCCAACATTAGACCAGATACGCTATGTGTTACAGATCCTCTTCAACTGACTTCAACAACGTGGTCGAATACGTGGCCCTCCTCCATGTTTTGCATTTGGCCATCTCCATGGGCATCCGTAGGCTGGAGGTGCATGGTGATTCCCTAGGTTACGAAGAACTTTGAAGCAAGAGATCCACGGATGATAGCATACCGCGAGGCGGTTTGCCGGCTTATGGGTCACTTTGACAAGGTCATCCAGCTTATGAATCAAAATAGTTTTTGATTCCTATGCCTTTTTGTATTCCATGCGCTAAGATCATGTCTTACGGTCAACATGTGCTCTGATACCATCTTTTAACACCCCAACACATCCATAGTGTTTGCATAAAAAGAATGTTCCAAATTAGAACCAACTGGGAAAAGCATAACTAACTTCCCTATGAAAATCTTCATATTTTCTACGCCACTACAAGTTCGTGTGTTTGAACTTAAGACTTATGTTGATGTTACTACGGGAGAGAACATTGTAGAGCAATAAGGTACTCGTCGAGTATGGCTTTTATCAAGTAGTTGTCATAAAAGGAGAAAAAAAATAGTATGAAGTCAGTCTCGCATGTGTGAAGGTAATTAGATATATACTCTCTCCGTCCACTATTATAAGATGTTTTGGGTATTTCAATATATGGACTACATACGGATTGAATGAGTGAACAAACACACTAAAACTTGTCTACATACACCCGATTTAGAAAAAAGTTCGAACATCTTATAATAGTGAACAAAGGGGTTAGCATTTGGTGATTTACAAGCTCTAGATGTCTGCCCAGCAGTTCTTGGTTGCCCACATCAACTAGGCTTTTAGTTCCATTTTTCTCTTTATATGTCGTTTGTATACTATGAGCATGTAACAGCATCTTTACTTAGATGGGCGCTCATGTAAAAATATATTTTTTTTGCTTTGTCAGGAACATAAGGTGCTTGCGAAAATTCTTGGAGGCGATTCACTTCGCCTCGGCGGCTGAGCGAGTGCAAAGTTATGGTTGAACAATTTAAGCACCTGTATTATGTATAGCTTCGAGAGCATTGGAGGGCAACCTTTGTGTAAGGTTTTGAAATTTCTTGAATGCTTAAGACTAGATGTGTTGATGGTAGCATATCGAGTGAAAGGTCCCCAATTGCGATTTTGTAGTTTTTGTTTACGTGGATGAATGCTGGCTAGTGTGTCACAATCGATGAAATGGGTCCAGAACAAGAGGATGTGAGATGTAACACTGTTTTTTCAGTTATAAGAGTATAAACAGGCGCGTCTAATTGCGTATTTGTTTGCTGGATGCTACTACCTCCGTCCGGAATTGCTTACGCTGAAATAGATGTATCTATACCTCCTCAAATAATTCCGGACGGAGGAAGTAGTTCTGTTGATTAATGTTTGATTGCTAGTAACTGATTGTTCAGCCTTCTGTTTCATTTTACTATCGAAGATGGCAGAAATAACTTGCAAACTTGTATATTAAGAAGAACAAATCAAACTTCTCCTTGATTCAATTGATAATGATAATAATGAACACATGATCCACCGCCTCTCCAGGACTGAGAATTCAATCTCATGGGCGGGCGCCTACGAAATCCCAACAACAATGCTCTAAAACAACAACAACAATCAATGGCAGGCATATCTGAAATCACCGCATGGGCGCTAGCTACACGCCTATGTATACTAGTAGTACTAGGCTAGACGTGTATGGTGTACTCGTTGTCGGACTCCCTGTCCACGCTGAGGCTCTGCACCACGGTGGAGTTGGCCGCTGCCGCCGGGTGGGTGACGGTGACCTGGTAGTCCCCGTGGAAGAGCTCCGCGTCGTAGTGCCCGTCGGCATCCGCCACGCCGACGTGCGAGGTCGTCTTCCACTCCGCGATGAGCTTGTCGACCGTGTCGCCGACGGGGAGGTTGTTGAAGTTGTCGTCGGTGAGGCACATGACGTAGCAGCCCGTCGGGTGCCACGCCGTCCAGAGCACGATGCCGTGCACGGCCGGGTGCGCGTACACCTCCCTCAGCACCTGCTCCAGGTGGTACGCCTGGTCCGGCCCCGCCTTCACGTCCACCTCCGTGACCCAGATGGGCACGCCGGCCTGCGACAGCGTGTCCAGCGCCGCCCGGACGTAGGGGATGCTGGGCGTGGCGCCGAAGTGGCCCTCCAGGCCGATGGCCATCCGGACGCCGATGCCGTTGCCGGGGAAGGCGTCCTTGATCTGCGACAGCTTGTTGAGGTACTTGCTGGGCAGGCCGTTGGGGTCCATGGGCTGCTCCAGCGTGTTGAAGTCGTTCATGGACATGAGCGCGCCGCCGTCCATGCCGTGCGCCTTCTGGTAGAACGCCGCCGACGCGCCGGCCCCGAACTTCTCCTCGAAGAAGTCGAAGTGCAGGTTCTCGTTCACCACGTCCCACGCGATCACCTTGCCGGCGTACCGCGACATGACGGACCTCATCCGGTTGGCGGCGGCGGCGCGGAGCTGGTCGCAGCTCAGGGCCTTGACCCACCCGAGCTGCGTCCTGGGGTCGTCCCAGAAGACGTTGTGCCCGCGCACGGCGATGCCGTGGCTGCGCGCGAACTGGAGCATCGCGTCGGGCACGGTGTAGTCCTCGTGCCCCTGCGTCCACTCCGTGCTGTACCACTTCATCTCGTTCTCGAAGGTGGTCACCGTGAACCGCTTGGCGAACCACTCCTGGTACTTGACGTTGGTGATGATCTCCTTGCTCATCGCCGACCCCAGCGGGAAGGCGCTCCGGACCTGCCGGACGTGCACCCGCGCGCCCGGCACCGGGTTGCCGGCGGCGTCCCTGGCGCGCAGCCGCACCGTCCTCTTCCGGGCCTTCTTCACGGCCGCGTGCCGGTGGGAGCTCCACTCCTCCTTGGAGAACGGCTGCAGCGACACGTTGTCCACCCAAACGTCCACCGTCGAGTTGCTCTGTACGCGCCAAAAGCAGAGCATGTAAACGATCGTGCCTACTACTCATTTTGTTTCCAACAACATGGTAGACAGAAACGCTGCTGGTCCGTGTTTACCTCGAAGTAGAGCTCGGCCGGGCCGGAGGCGGCGGCGGTGAGGCCGCCCTTGAGGATGGACCAGCAGCCGGACTTGGCGTCGACCCCGCCGGCGTGGATGAAGTCGTCGGCGGTCTTCACGACGGCTATCACGTCGGCGCTCCGGTCGCTGACCTGCAACCAAGCTGCAACCACAAGTCCTGCCCTTGTGAGCGACAGTCCCCACAAACTCTGAAGTTGGAGAGAGGCGTACGTGGCAGTGGCAGTGAGATTCAGACCTGAGAGGGTGTAGTGCGTGTCGTTCTGCAGGTACACCTTCTGGCTGACGCTCTGGTACGGCCGCGTCCGGTTCGCCGCCACGGCGTACTTGTTCCCCGCCGGCGACGCGCCCTCGGCGACGCTGCCGTACCCGAAGGCCGACCAGCCCAGGAGGCCGGCGCTGAAGTCCGAGTTGACGATCACGCCGCCGCCGTAGTGAGCCTCCAGCGGCTCACCCAAGCACTGCGCATTCACGCCATCACACATAGGTCAGCTCAACAAAAAGTTACCAACAGTAACAACTAACAAATGACGTCAAAGTGTACCGAAATCCAGATCAGAAAATCGGTAGAAAGCAACTGACAAAACTACCAACCGAGCATGTCAACGTCTGGGTGAAAAGTCACCAAAAGGCCGTTACCGTCCAGAACCACTGCAGCTGATAGTAACCGTCGCCAAACCGCGAGGATTCAGAGCGTTCAGACAAGCGCGCGCGTGCCAGATTATTTTACACAACGTTGCTTTTGTTTGGTAAGTTATCACTGGCTGGCTGCTGGCTGCCTAGAAGAATATTGTTTGACTTGCCTGAAAAGGTCCAGGTGATCGCATATCTAACAGCGCCTAACATGAGACTTAACAAGGGGTAAAATAAGTCGCTTAGTGATTGCCTTGGGCCCTTTGTTCGGGCGCACTTGACTTTGGTTGAGCTCCTGTTCCTGGCATGGAGCATTTCACACATGCAGAAGGAGAAGGAGGGCTGATGACACTGTCTTCACCAACCAACCGGCAAAAGTTAACCCAAAAGCTAGCTAAGTGCCCGAGTAAGCGCATGATTTGTGTTTCTGGGTTGGTTTCAATGGAGAAGTGAGTGGAACGAGGGTGTGCATGCAGCCGCGGTGTGTGGCGGACACTGGGGTACACATGCCCTCCCCTGCTTGGCCTCGGCCGAAAAGCATGGCCATGATCACCATGTATCCCAACTCTGATCACAAAGTTGCGTTCACAAATCACTATGATGATTGTGAGTGCATTTGTGAACAAGTCAGCAACTTGCCAACATGCATGGTGCTACTGCGTGTGATCTGTGCAGTTTTTTAGTTGTTGCAGCTGGAATTCCTGTCGCCCACATTAGGGTTTAGGTACGGAGAGAGAGAGAGAGAGAGAGAGAGGCTTGTTGACGGAGGCTGCTGCCGGACCGGAGCCACCAAGATGCATGGGAATGTACTGGATGTTAGGCTGGAATAACGCAGCAAGGGTCAAAACGACCCGGCGTGTGGTGTGGTGCGGGTTCGGCACGCCGGAGCGATGGAGCTCTGTTTGTCTGTGGCGCGCGATTGGTGGTGCGCCGATGAGTTCGGCGTGACTCTGTAGAGGCTTTCGGCCATCTCGATCGACCCGTTCTTGGCGTCACGTCATGTTTCCACACGGCTTTTAATCGACTCACAATTCTTCCTTCCTGGCTAGTGATGTGTTTGGCTCGTTTCCACAATACACACCCCATCTGATCGCCCGTTTGAGGAACATGGACGGATGAACATTAGTAAATGGGAGGAGGAGGAGAAAAGGTGATGATCGATGGGGCGGAGTCATTAGTCACGAGCGACTTTCTAAGCTGGCATCATCGATCACTAGCTAGATGTGTGTGTGTGCGCGCGCGAGACCTAGCTAAGCTAGGTAGTACCAACGCATGCACGCAATATGCACATGTCTCGATCGCCGCCCGCTAGTGGCTGGATCAGTGGACTCCGGCCGGCCAGCCGGCAAAGATCCATCCCACGAGGCAACGAGATTGTCCCCGTGCTCATCGATGGCCAGTGCACACGCATGGGGCTAGCGCACACGTGTCACTGCCCGTAGCTTGTGAGCAACGACATCGGTCGGTCGATCATGCACGTGACCATACGTGTACATACACGCACGTACGTACCTCGGAGCTTGACGAGTAGTCGTAAGGAACCGACTGCGCCACGAGAGCAACTGCGTGGAGAAAGGAGGATGAAGAAGGGTTAATCAAGGCGGCTGACCAGTAAGATCAAAAGGCTCCGAGGCCATAAGATCAAAGGCCTGCTCAAGTTACCATTCAGCAGCAGGGCAGCAGCAGCCCACACCAGGGAGAGCACGGACGACGACGGCGGCGATCTCCCCATCGAAGCTCTCATCCCTCCACCGGTCGACGAAGGCCAAGGTGGTTTGAGTTGGACGAGCGAGGAGGGGAGGTATTTATAACGGCGGCTCAGCTCCGGCGGCTAAGCTGAGTAGTGTGTATTACAGTTGCACCGTTGCCGTTGCATGCATGCCGTGGCCTCGGTGTGTGGGCACCCTAGCTGCTTATATAGGCGCGCGGCCGAGGGAGGGGGCCGGGTTTACTTCTTGTTAGAGCTACTAGGTTAGAGAGGGCGTAGCACACATGTTCCCGCGTCGTTGCTCCGTCTAGTACTTTATGTTCAAACGGAAAGGGACTAGCTGCGACCCTGGCTAGCTCGCCGTGCGTGGCCCGGCCGGCCGGCCGGGCCGAACGTGCGTGCCGCGGTGGTGGTGATAAACTAATTTGCTACGGCTCCCTCGAAGCATTAACTCTCTCTCTCTCTCTCTCTCTCTCTCTCTCTCTCTCTCTCTCTCTCTCTCTCTCTCTCTCTCTCTCTCTGTGTGTGTGTGTGTGTGTGTGTGTGTGTGTGTGTGTGTGTGTGTGTGTGTGTGTGTGTGTGTGTGTGTGTGTGTGGCGCCCTGCGCACTAATCCTAACTCGTTCGGCCCCTTTTGACCTGGCTCGTACGTACTCGTATGTGCGTGGTGCCTCCACTCATCGATCTGGCTCTGGCTCTGGCTCGCCGGTCGTCCATGCGACCGGTTCCGGTTAAGTCAGAACGTCTGATTTGGCCAGAGAGCATCGCTTTGTTATGTTGCTTAATTCTTTTTTGGATCGTCTTAGCATAGAGGTGGAAAATAGTGCCTGATCAGCAACGGTTTTCCGATTAGAAAGCGGATGCATGCGCGCGCGCACGCGTGGCACCGCACCAGAGGCCAGGGATAATTGATCCACGGCCCGCATTAAGTTTCCAACATGCGTCCCCGTAACTCCACCGCCCTAGCAAAGAGGTGTCACTTAGAGCATGGCTTATAATTATTATATAATCAGCGGATGATTATTTGTTGTTGACATGTCGTAAAAATTCATTATTAACGTCGACTCATTCACATGTATATTCCGATTTGGGTTGCGGCACTTGTGAAGCTAGACTCTTGCATAAGAGCCCATGCCTTTTCATTTTTTTTTTCTCTCCTTCACATAGGAAAATTTTGTCAAGCAAGCTATAAACCTTTTATTATACTTGTTTTTATGATGTGCAAACCTCGCAATACCTTGGCGGGCTAGGCACCCTTAACCCGAACAAATTCACGAGAGCTGTTAATTTCCACTGGCTATTGAATGAGTCGACGATGCCCGACAAGCACTACCCTAAAATAAATAGGTCGCATGGCCTCTTTTTGTTCATCTGCTTGGCTCAAAGGGGCTCAACCGAAATAGAAGCCATGAACCTCTTCCTCGCGTCAAGGCAAAAAAACAATAAGGCGCACATGATGCCTTGCTTGCAGAAACATGGATGATGGACCTAAATCTTAGAGGCTTTCATAGTCACAAGGATGGGGCAATAAGTTTGCTTCTTCAAGAGCTTATCCGCAGTCCATTTCATGTCCTTTGGACTGACATAAAATGGTCACTCCGTCTCTCTTCCATAAGTTCCCATCAATTTTTACGTTAGCCTTTGACCCAAAATTTGACTAATTGTGAGTTACTATATGTCGCGAAAATTATATCACTAGAAACTTATTTCGAATACGAATCTAATGATATTCTTTTAGGCATATAACTCATACTTTGTTAATCAAATTCCTGATCAAACTTAGCCACAAAATTCGAAGGAGACCGATAAACTGGACAAAGAAAAATACATCGCATAGGACACATATACGTTTGCTCCTTGTATATCGATATAATTGTATCTTGGTGCAAGATAAATATGACAGCCATTGAAAATTACGCGAAGTTTTTCCTCAAAAAAAAAATTGCGCGCTATTAGATTGATTATTATTAGGTCCTTAATTAGCCATTAACGTGTTGGATTTAAAAAAACACGGTACATGTATATCTCGAGGGAAAAACGGCACATAAAATGAGTAGCCCATCATGGCGGCAGCGCAAGGGATTTTGGCCCCTCCCGTTTTTCAGACGTTAGGCAGAGAAACTTTCGTGCCCGGTTTATGGCGGTTACTGGTTAACAAACTAGTGCAGCAGAATCTACGGCTGGCTCGCTGCTGCGCAAGTTGCTAGCGACGGTTTGCTGACGGGCGCACGAGTTAACGTGCACGGTAGTACATCAGGCACGCCCGCCCGCCCGCCCGCCGCCACACCACGAGCCCGTTTCACGGCCGAGGTAGCTAGCTTAAGCTAGTGGCCGTGGCTGTCGACCGTACGTCGGAGCGCGCGGGTGGAGTGCCGGCGGCGGCAACGTTCTCCGTCGACGCACACTCTTGCTTGCACTCCCGATTAATCCACCCATCAACTCGCAGCTCGGCCGCACGTATGGTGCAGCGGCAATCAAGCAAGCTCGATAGTAGTAGTAAATGTCCCGGTTAAGCGACCGGCCGGATGAGGTTCCGGCGGCGGCCGGCGTTCCGGTCCCGGCCGGTTGCCTTCCGGTGACGTCGTACGTCTACTCTAGTCTGTGGAATGCTGATCGTTGCCACGAGATGCGTCCCGTTCCGTGAGCCAGAAGCAAACTAGAGAAATGTGACGGACGGTGACTGCATGGCACATGCATGTGTTAGTTAGTTATAAATCTATCCTACGGCTCTTATCCAATCCCCAGCGTAGCATGCTTCAAGTATAGTACTGGTAGTATGAACGTTGTACTACGTTTCTGTGCGTCTCCTGTCAGGATCAGAGCACTGTATGTGTAGACTCTCAGTAGTATTCAGTACGTATGTTGGCAGGAATTAATGGATGCATGTGATCCATTGACCTTGAGGCGCGCGTGCGTGCGGGCGGCGCTTGAGGAGAGGGAGGGAATGGGGGCGGAGGCGGAGGGGGAGGGGGACTCCCGCCGAAACCATCCATCCTGGGGATCGTGCCATGCCATGACGCGCGCGGGGTGGAGTACCTGAATCTGCGTGAATGCAGCAACGGCTGCGTCGCTCCGTTCTGTTGGGCAGCCGCATCGACGTCGGTTTCAGCCGCTCCGCCGAACCTCCCAAGGACCGGGAAAGGAGATAACAGCATTTCCCCTTTTCCATCTTATCCTCTGACCTTTTTGTTACAAAATCTCGTCATAGACCTGACAGTAGCACCTTCAATTCGTTCGTTCATAGCAGGCCGGGGGCTGGAAAATGAGCAGTGCTACGAGGGTGGTCTATCTTGCATTGGGAGCTATCCTAGGGCAATTGTCTAGCGAGGATAAGCTAGGCGGAAGGGGCACCTAGCTGCCGGGGCACGCACCTGCCCGGCCGCACGATTGCTACCTGATCTGCAAGCTCGTTTGATTTTGGCCTTTGGAAGAAATTAAGTTTCGTTTGGATATTTGTGCGATGAAAACTTTGAAACAAGATCACTCCTGAATACATTTTGGCAACTTCTAAAGTTTTACTAAGTTTTAAATATTAAAACTTAATAGACATAATAATAAGTTCTTATGAACTTTAATCAAGTTTTACCAAGTTTCATATTAAAACTTAATAGACATAATAATAAGTTCTTATGAACTTTAATCAAGTTTTACCAAGTTTCATGTGCTTTTAGGGTTTAGGGTTTTAGTTTTAGCTTTTGAAACTTAGTGGATTTATTATTTGTTACTATCAGGTTTTAGTAGTTAAAACTTGGTGAAGTTCTTAGAACTTGTCAAAACATATTCAAAGAGTGATCTTGTTTCAAAGCACTTGTCACAACAAACACGAATATGCAAACAAAAAATAATTTTGACTTTCAGTTTAAAAGGTATAATTATTCAAATTTGGAAGTGGGGAGAAAAGGCATAGGAGATGGAATGGATGGAGCTGCCAAAAGTTGCAACTTGCACGGATATAACCCATCTAAGTTTTTTTTTGCGATGAATAATCTATCTAAGTTAATTAAGGGATAAAGCACATGCAAAGACCAAATCAATTTTTGAATCTTGATGCAATCGTGCGGTCCATAAACCATAATCCACGTGTCCCCGCATGTGTGTGTCACAAATCCCCGTATGAGGATAAGAAACCCTTGCATTCACGAGATTTTAAAAACACGGGAACACAAAAATAAATGGAACCGTCTATACCTCAGGTACTTAATTTTTTTAGTGTCACTCAAATATCTCAGCCGTTGATTGAAAAGGACGGCTGGATGATTTTGTTCAACCTCCCAGCCATTTTCTTCTCCCCGCGAACAGATCATGCGTACATCTTCCAAGTGCTGACCTGCCTCACCCAATTTGTCTGCCCCCGCCCTCGGACCCTTCCGGGCTCTGCTTTTCTTCATCAGTGGCGGTTGTTGTTCTGGTGCATTGGTCATGTGGGGCATTAACACGACGGCTTTTTGATTGTCTGCTATAACAATATTTGTTCGGCTTCGATAAGGAGGGGCTATGATGGTGCCGGAGAGATTATAGCCGTCGCTAGATGGTTTAAAAGTCCGTGGTGTTCTTTTGTACTGGCATAATAGTTGATGAATAGACCAAAAGTTTCCACAAAAGATTAGAATAAGCTTTAGCATTTCCGTGCACACTTGTTGTATGGAATAATAAACTGTCTGATCGATTTGCCTCATCGGTGGCGTATCCATGCGGGCGGACGGGCGATCCAGCGAGGAGTTCTTCCGTGGCGTGTCCATGCCCGCCTCCATCATTACCTTCTCCCCGTGCCGTTGCCAAATCTTGGACGAAGGCGCCACCACCACCACCACCGCATGCACGTCGGCCACGTACGTAACGGCCGGCCACATGCATGCACAACGGCGGCCTGCATGCAAGCAGGCACACTCCGGGCCTCTTTTTCCAACCGCCGCCATATATAGCTGCTTAATAACCGGATCCATTCATTTCGACCGATAAATTAGGTACCATGGCGTTGCAGGAAAAGCAACGCAACGCAGGGGAAGCCTTCAAGGCGGGTCCGAGACTTCCAGCCCAATCCACAAGCCGGATGTGGAAACGCATCCATCGTCCGTCCATGCCTGCCGTGTGCTTCCTGTCACTCGCACGCCTCGCCAACATCAACATGCACCGCACGTCTCCTGCCTGTCAAGACAAAGCAGCATGAAATAATCTTTTGGTTTGAGCAGTGATCTTCAAGAAGAAGAAGAAGATGAAGATGCGTGGCTACTGGCTAGCACGTGGCAGTCTTGTATTAATGACAAATGGACTTGGCATGATTGTCTAGTCGCCGGCTAATGGCCTCTGCTCGCAAAAACTCAAGCCAATCTCGCATCGATCGTCAACGTTCTCTTCATGGATCGTGTATTGTGATTAATAGCAAGAGCCATGGCCTCCTCCTCTACGTAATTTGCGTATGTAAGATCTCGATCTCTCCATCAACCTGGCTCGCCTATCCTCTTTTAAATGATGTGTTACGTGTTGCACATACACATTGACCTTCGGCGTCGAGTACTTCACTCTACGCACACACGTGGCTTCGTCGCGCCGCACGGGAGAATTGCATTGCCTTAACGAAACTTTAATCCGAGTCTGTCATCGAGATCACTCAGCTAAGCGTTTCAGTAAGTATGGGAAATTAATTAAATGGCCTTATCCTCCCGTTTCCTTCCGAAAGAAGGCGGCCGGCAAATCACTCTCTCACTTCTGTTCTTGGTCTGAGTTTCCATCTCGTTTCTCATCTGTTTTTACGTCCTGCGTTAGTTCTAGTTCTCCACGGCTTCCTTCCCTCTACACATTCTGGCATCCTGATCCAGTTCTGCATTAATACCCCTCGCATCGCTCTCACAAGTTGAGATTCCACTTGTCGCGCTCCGCTAATTATTTTGGCTAATTATTTCGTTAGCTAATCCACTCCTGGCTGTTTTCTAGAGGGTGCTTGGATACGTTTTAGTCCCATGACTAAAAGTAGTGAGACTAAAACTTGTTAGCCTCACTCATACTTGAATCCAAATACTAAAGAGACTAAAATCAAGTTATTGAGCATTTATTATCTTCCAAACCCTCCAATCCAGAACTCGCATGTGTTAAAGGAGAGACATTAAATAAGGAGAGAGAGAGCTAATACATATTTTAATAGGTTTCCTATGACTAAAAAATTTTAGCCTCAAGACTAGTCCTAGACTCTCTTTAGTCAGGGGTGCTTGGAACTTTAGCCTTTAAAAGAGATTATTTTTAGTCAGACTAAAAATAGTCCCTTGGATGCAAGCACCCTCCTAGTCTAGTTATATATTTAGCTCTTGATATGTCACGCAGAGTTCCAATTTGCGAAGCACATAGAGCCACCCGTGTGGTATATATTGTTGGATAAGTCTGTGTACTAGGGTCTTTGTGGGGCTGCAGCACATGGTCCTAAATGTTGGATAAGTCTGTGTACTAGGGTCTTTGTGGGGCTGCAGCACATGGTCCTTGTGACAGTTAGGATATAGTTCCTGGCCATCAAGGACTGGCAGTTAGGATAGCATCTTAGACCAGCATCTTAGACTAGCATCTTAGACTGGCATCTTAGTAGCATCTCAGCATATGCTTGGCTGGCTAGCAGCCTATAAGTATGTATCCCCAACCCCTCAGGTTGGCATGGCATTGTGTGAGAAATAAACCAACAAAAATTGTCCCAACTCTTCTAGTGTCATCCACAACTATCAATGCTCAGGTTCAAAGGTCTAACAAGTGGTATCAGAGCCTCGTTATCTTGTACCCTGAGCATTTCCTACGAGCAGCTCAAGTCGGTAGCAGCAGCTGCTCCGTCTGCCTCTGGTTACTTTCCTCCATCCGGACTGTCGAGCAACAGTTCGTCTTCAACAGCCTCCTCTTCACGCAACAGCCCCCCTGCAGCGAGCCATGTCTGCAGGTCGCTCTCAGCACACGGCTACCTCGAGCATGCGGCGCCGGCAGGAGGCCGAGCGCGCCGTGGCAGAGGAGCGTGAGCGAGCAGCTGTAGCAGCAGCTGCTGCGGCAGCAAGGGTGTCAAGGCTGGCTGCAGCGGAGCTGGCAGCAGCCAAAGCGGAGGTAGAAGCAGCCAAGGCGGAGTTAGAAGCAGCAGCAGCAGCAGACACAGCACGTGAGGCTACGGCGGATGCCAAAGCACTCCGCGGCGGCTCCGACAGCTCCAGCAGCTCCGCGCCTGCGGACGACGGCGCTGACGCAGACCGCGCCAAAGTGGCGCAAGAGCGGACGGCGCAGTGGGCAGCCGAGCACACCCGCGCTCCAGGTGGAGGTGCGCACCACGACGACGGCTGCAATGACCAGGACCGCGGCCTCTACGAGGTACGGACTGTGGTCAGGGATGTTGGTCCCAGTGCTGGGTGGCCTACCCTCACTAAAACCAACTACGTCGAGTGGGTCGGGATCATGAAGGTCAGGCTCCAGGTGCGGCGCATGTGGGAGGCAGTCCAGGACAGCAACGTCGACCACCAAGAGGACCGACGGGCGCTCGACGCCCTCATTGCCGCAGTCCCGCCCGAGATGCAGTTCTCGCTTTCCAGCAAGCGGACTGCCAAGGAAGCTTGGGACGCCATCGCCGCGGCACGCATCGGCAGCGACCGTGCTCGCAAGTCCACTTTGCAGGCACTTCGTAAAGAGTGGGAGAGCCTGGCTTTCAAGCCAGGTGAGGACGTTGATGACTTTGCTCTCCGTCTCAACACTCTGCTGCAGAAGTTGGTGAAGTTTGGTGATGCCACCTACACCGAGGAGAGAGCTGTCGAGAAGCTCTTTCGGTGCATCCCCGAGAAGTACAAGCAGATGGCTCGGTCGATCGAGTCCTTGCTGGACCTCTCCACGATGACAATCGAGAAGGCGATAGGTCGCCTCAAGGTCGTCGACACTGACGAGCCACAACCTTCCTCGGGGCCCATCACCACCGGCGGGAAGCTGCTCCTAACTCGGGAGCCGTGGGATGCCAGCCTTGGTGACAGGAAGAAGGGGGAGCCTTCTTCCACGACGGGCGGCCGCAAGCGTGGCAAGCAGCGTAAGACGCGAAGAGGGCCCCCGGGCAGGGCACAAGGACGTGCCGAAGGGGACGCCCGCGGAGGCGCCAAGGACGTCGCCGCTGGCAAGCCCAAGCCGGCACAAGACAACAGCTGCCACAACTGTGGCCGGTTTGGCCATTGGGCCAATGAGTGTCGGCAACCACGACAAGGCCAGGCTCACGTCGCACAGGCGAAGGAGGAGGAGACGGCTCTGTTCATGGCGCATGCAAGCATTGAGCTATCTTCAGCGACACCAGTCGCAAAAGCTCTCATCCACCTCGACGACCTAAAGGCACACGCTCTTCTCGGCGATGCCTCCGGGAAGGACAAGACTACGGGGTGATGCCTTGACACCGGCGCCACCTGAAGGAAATATGCCCTAGAGGCAATAATAAAGTTATTATTTATTTCCTTATATCATGATAAATGTTTATTATTCATGCTAGAATTGTATTAACCGGAAACATAATACATGTGTGAATACATAGACAAACTTAGTGTCACTAGTATGCCTCTACTAGACTAGCTCGTTAATCAAAGATGGTTATGTTTCCTAACCATGAACAATGTGTTGTTATTTGATTAACGAGGTCACATCATTAGTTGAATGATCTGATTGACATGACCCATTTCATTAGCTTAGCACCCGATCGTTTAGTATGTTGTTGTTGCTATTCTTCATGAGTTATACATGTTCCTATGACTATGAGATTATGCAACTCCCGTTTACCGGAGGAACACTTTGGGTGCTACCAAACATCACAACGTAACTGAGTGATTATAAAGGAGTACTACAGGTGTCTCCAAAGGTAGATGTTGGGTTGGCATATTTCGAGATTAGGATTTGTCACTCCGATTGTCGGAGAGGTATCTCTGGGCCCTTTCGATAATACACATCACATAAGCCTTGCAAGCATTGTGACTAATGAGTTAGTTGCGAGATGATGTATTACGGAACGAGTAAAGAGACTTGCCGGTAACGAGATTGAACTAGGTATTGGATACCGACGATCGAATCTCGGGAAAGTAACATACCAATGACAAAGGGAACAACGTATGTTGTTATGCGGTCTGACCGATAAAGATCTTCGTAGAATATGTAGGAGCCAATATGGGCATCCAGGTCCCGCTATTGGTTATTGACCGGAGATGTGTCTCAGTCATGTCTACATTGTTCTCGAACCGTAGGGTCCGCACGCTTAACGTTACGATGACAGTTATTATGAGTTTATGCATTTTGACGTACCAAAGTTAGTTCGGAGTCCCGGATGTGATCACGGACATGATGAGGAGTCTCGAAATGGTCGAGACATAAAGATTGATATATTGGATGACTATATTCGGACACCGGAAGTGTTCCGGGTGATTTCGGAGAAAATCGGAGAGCCGGAGGGTTACCGGAACCCTACCGAGAGAAGTAATGGGCCTTATGGGCTTTAGTGGAGAGAGAGAGAAGGGCTGCCAGAGGTGGGCCGCGCGCCACCTCCTCCCTGGTCCGAATTGGACTAGGGGAGGGGGCGGCGCCCCCCCTTTCCTTCTCCCACTCCACCTCTTTCCCCCTCCTAGTAGGAGTCCTACTCCTACTAGGAGGAGGACTCCTCCTTGGCGCGCCACACCTGACCGGCCGGCCTCCTCCCCTTGCTCCTTTATATACGGGGGCAGGGGGCACCCCAAGACACACAAGTTGATCCATGTGATCGTTCCTTAGCCGTGTGCGGTGCCCCCTGCCACCATATTCCACCTCGATCATATCGTTGTAGTGCTTAGGCGAAGCCCTGCGTCGGTAGAACATCAAGATCGTCATCACGCCGTCGTGCTGACGGAACTCCTCCCCGAAGCTTTGCTGGATCGGAGCCCGGGGATCGTCATCGAGCTGTACGTGTGCTAAGAACTCGGAGGTGCCGGAGTAACGGTGCTGGGATCGGTCGGATCGGGAAGAAGACGTACGACTACTTCCTCTACGTTGTGTCAACGCTTCCGTTGCGATCTACAAGGGTATGTAGATCAGACTCTCCCCCTCGTTGCTATGCATCACCATGATCTTGCGTGTGCGTAGGAAATTTTTTGAAATTACTACGTTCCCCAACAGTGGCATCAGAGCCTAGGTTTTATGGTTTGATGTTATATGCACGAGTAGAACACAAGTGAGTTGTGGGCGATACAAGTCATACTGCCTACCAGCATATCATACTTTGGTTCAGCGGTACTGTTGGACGAGACGACCCGGACCAACCTTACGCGTACGCTTACGCGAGACTGGTTCCCTCGACGTGCTTTGCACATAGATGGCTTGCGGGTGACTGTCTCTCCAACTTTAGTTGAACCGAGTATGGCTACGCCCGGTCCTTGAGAAGGTTAAAATGGAGTCTATTTGACAAACTATCGTTGTGGTTTTGATGCGTAGGTGAGATTGGTTCTTGCTTAAGCCCGTAGCAGCCACGTAAAACTTGCAACAACAAAGTAGAGGACGTCTAACTCGTTTTTGCAGGGCATGTTGTGATGTGATATGGCCAAGACATGATGCTAAATTTTATTGTATGAGATGATCATGTTTTGTAACCGAGTTATCGGCAACTGGCAGGAGCCATATGGTTGTCGCTTTATTGTATGCAATGCAATCGCGATGTAATGCTTTACTTTATCACTAAACGGTAGCGATAGTCGTGGAAGCATAAGATTGGCGAGACGACAATGATGCTACGATGGAGATCAAGGTGTCGCGCCGGTGACGATGGTGATCATGACGGTGCTTCGGAGATGGAGATCACAAGCATAAGATGATGATGGCCATATCATATCACTTATATTGATTGCATGTGATGTTTTTCTTTTTATGCATCTTATCTTGCTTTGATTGACGGTAGCATTATAAGATGATCTCTCACTAAATTATCAAGAAGTGTTCTCCCTGAGTATGCACCGTTGCGAAAGTTCTTCGTGCTGAGACACCACGTGATGATCGGGTGTGATAGGCTCTGCGTTCAAATACAACGGGTGCAAAACAGTTGCACACGCGGAATACTCAGGTTATACTTGACGAGCCAAGCATATACAGATATGGCCTCGGAACACAGAGACCGAAAGGTCGAGCGTGAATCATATAGTAGATATGATCAACATAATGATGTTCACCGATGAAACTACTCCATCTCACGTGATGATCGGACATGGTTTAGTTAATTTGGATCACGTGATCACTTAGAAGATTAGAGGGATGTCTATCTAAGTGGTAGTTCTTAAGTAATATGATTAATTGAACTTAAATTTATCATGAACTTAGTACCTGATAGTATCTTGCTTGTTTATGTTGATTGTAGATAGATGGCTCGTGCTGTTGTTTCGTTGAATTTTAATGCGTTCCTTGAGAAAGCAAAGTTGAAAGATGATGGTAGCAATTACACGGACTGGGTCCATAACTTGAGGATTATCCTCATTGCTGCACAGAAGAATTACGTCCTGGAAGCACCGCTGGGTGCCAGGCCTGCTGCTGGAGCAACACCAGATGTTATGAACGTCTGGCAGAGCAAAGCTGATGACTACACGATAGTTCAGTGTGCCATGCTTTACGGCTTAGAATCAGGACTTCAACGACGTTTTGAACGTCATGGAGCATATGAGATGTTTCAGGAGTTGAAGTTAATATTTTAAGCAAATGCCCGGATTGAGAGATATGAAGTATCCAATAAGTTCTATAGCTGCAAGATGGAAGAGAACAGTTCTGTCAGTGAGCGTATACTCAAAATGTCTGGGTATAATAATCACTTGATTCAATTGGGAGTTAATCTTCCAGATGATTGCGTCATTGACAGAATTCTCCAATCACTGCCACCAAGCTACAAGAGCTTCGTGATGAACTATAATATGCAAGGGATGAACAAGACTATTCCCGAGCTCTTCGCAATGCTGAAAGCTGCGGAGGTAGAAATCAAAAAGGAGCATCAAGTGTTGATGGTTAACAAAACCACTAGTTTCAAGAAAAAGGGCAAAGGGAAGAAGAAAGGGAACTTCAAGAAGAACGGCAAGCAAGTTGCTGCTCAGGAGAAGAAACCCAAGTCTGGACCTAAGCCTGAAACTGAGTGCTTCTACTGCAAGCAGACTGGTCACTGGAAGCGGAACTGCCCCAAGTATTTGGCGGATAAGAAGTATGGCAAGGTGAACAAAGGTATATGTGATATACATGTTATTGATGTGTACCTTACTAATGCTCGCAGTAGCACCTGGGTATTTGATACTGGTTCTGTTGCTAATATTTGCAACTTGAAACAGGGACTACGGATTAAGCGAAGATTGGCTAAGGACGAGGTGACGATGCGCATGGGAAACGGTTCCAAAGTCGATGTGATCGCGGTCGGCACGCTACCTCTACATCTACCTTCGGGATTAATATTAGACCTAAATAATTGTTATTTGGTGCCAGCGTTGAGCATGAACATTATATCTGGATCTTGTTTAATGCGAGACGGTTATTCATTTAAATTAGAGAATAATGGTTGTTCTATTTATATGAGTAATATCTTTTATGGTCATGCACCCTTGAAGAGTGGTCTATTCTTGTTAAATCTCGATAGTAGTGATACACATATTCATAATGTAGAAGCCAAAAGATGCAGAGTTGATAATGATAGTGCAACTTATTTGTGGCACTGCCGTTTAGGTCATATCGGTGTAAAGCACATGAAGAAACTCCATACTGATGGACTTTTGGAACCACTTGATTATGAATCACTTGGTACTTGTGAACCGTGCCTCATGTGCAAGATGACTAAAACACCGTTCTCCGGTACTATGGAGAGAGCAACAGATTTGTTGGAAATCATACATACATATGTATGCGGTTCGATGAATATTGAGGCTCGTGGAGGATATCGTTATTTTCTCACCTTCACAGATGATTTAAGCAGATATGGGTATATCTACTTAATGAAACATAAGTCTGAAACATTTGAAAAGTTCAAAGAATTTCAGAGTGAAGTGGAAAATCATCGTAACAAGAAAGTAAAGTTTCTACGATCTGATCGTGGAGGAGAATATTTGAGTTACGAGTTTGGTGTACATTTGAAAAATTGTGGAATAGTTTCGCAACTCACGCCACCCGGAACACCACAGCATAATGGTGTGTCCGAACATCGTAATCGTACTTTACTAGATATGGTGCGATCTATGATGTCTCTTACTGATTTACCGCTATCGTTTTGGGGATACGCTCTAGAGACGGCCGCATTCACGTTAAATAGGGCACCATCAAAATCCGTTGAGACGACGCCTTATGAACTATGGTTTGGCAAGAAACCAAAGTCGTCGTTTCTGAAAGTTTGGGGCTGCGATGCTTATGTGAAAAAGCTTCAACCTGATAAGCTCGAACCCAAAGCGGAGAAATTTGTCTTCATAGGATATCCAAAGGAAACTATTGGATACACCTTCTATCACAGATCCGAAGGCAAGACTTTTGTTGCTAAATTCGGAAACTTTCTTGAGAAGGAGTTTCTCTCGAAAGAAGTGAGTGGGAGGAAAGTAGAACTTGACGAGGTAACTGTACCCGCTCCCTTATTGGAAAGTAGTACATCACAGAAAACTGTTTCTGCAACACCTACACCAATAAGTGAGGAAGCTAATGATAATGATCATGAAACTTCAGAACAAGATACTACTGAACCTCGTAGATCAACCAGAGCAAGATCCGCGCCAGAGTGGTACGGTAATCCAGTTCTGGAAGTCATGCTGCTAGATCATGATGAACCTACGAACTATGAAGAAGCGATGGTGAGCCCAGATTCCGCAAAGTGGCTTGAAGCCATGAAATCTGAGATGGGATCCATGTATGAGAACAAAGTATGGACTTTGGTTGACTTGCCCGATGATCGGCAAGCAATTGAGAATAAATGGATCTTCAAGAAAAAGACTGACGCTGATGGTAATATTACTGTCTATAAAGCTCGTCTTGTCGCAAAAGGTTTTCGACAAGTTCAAGGGGTTGACTACGATGAGACCTTCTCACCCGTAGCGATGCTTAAGTCTGTCCAAATCATGTTAGCAATTGCCGCGTTTTATGATTATGAAATATGGCAGATGGATGTCAAAACTGCATTCTTGAATGGATTTCTGGAAGAAGAGTTGTATATGATGCAACCGGAAGGTTTTGTCGATCCAAAGGGAGCTAACAAAGTGTGCAAGCTCCAGCGATCCATTTATGGACCGGTGCAAAAATCTCGGAGTTGGAATAAACGCTTTGATAGTGTGATCAAAGCATTTGGTTTTATACATACTTTTGGAGAAGCCTGTATTTACAAGAAAGTGAGTGGGAGCTCTGTAGCATTTCTGATATTATATGTGGATGACATATTGCTGATTGGAAATGAGATAGAATTTCTGGATAGCATAAAGGGATACTTGAATAAGAGTTTTTCAATGAAAGACCTCGGTGAAGCTGCTTACATATTGGGTATTAAGATCTATAGAGAAAGATCGAGACGCTTAATTGGACTTTCACAAAGCACATACCTTGACAAACTTTTGAAAAAGTTCAAAATGGATCAAGCAAAGAAAGGGTTCTTGCCTGTGTTACAAGGTGTGAAGTTGAGTCAGACTCAATGCCCGACCACTGCAGAAGATAGAGAGAAAATGAAAGATGTTCCCTATGCTTCAGCCATAGGCTCTATCATGTATGCAATGCTGTGTACCAGACCTGATGTGTGCCTTGCTATAAGTTTAGCAGGGAGGTACCAAAGTAATCCAGGAATGGATCACTGGACAACGGTCAAGAACATCCTGAAATACCTGAAAAGGACTAAGGATATGTTTCTCGTATATGGAGGTGACAAAGAGCTCACTGTAAGAGGTTACGTTGATGCAAGCTTTGACACTGATCCGGACGATTCTAAATCGCAAACCGGATATGTGTTTACATTAAACGGTGGAGCTGTCAGTTGGTGCAGTTCTAAACAAAGCGTCGTAGCAGGATCTACATGTGAAGCGGAGTACATAGCTGCTTCGGAAGCAATGAACGAAGGAGTCTGGATGAAGGAGTTCATGTCCGATCTAGGTGTCATACCTAGTGCATCGGGTCCAATGAAAATCTTTTGTGACAATACTGGTGCAATTGCCTTGGCAAAGGAATCCAGATTTCACAAGAGGACCAAGCACATCAAGAGATGCTTCAATTCCATCAGGGATCTAGTCCAGGTGGGAGACATAGAGATTTGCAAGATACATACGGATCTGAATGTTGCAGACCCGTTGACTAAGCCTCTTCCACGAGCAAAACATGATCAGCACCAAGGCTCCACGGGTGTTAGAATCATTACTATGTAATCTAGATTATTGACTCTAGTGCAAGTGGAAGACTGAAGGAAATATGCCCTAGAGGCAATAATAAAGTTATTATTTATTTCCTTATATCATGATAAATGTTTATTATTCATGCTAGAATTGTATTAACCGGAAACATAATACATGTGTGAATACATAAACAAACTTAGTGTCACTAGTATGCCTCTACTAGACTAGCTCGTTAATCAAAGATGGTTATGTTTCCTAACCATGAACAATGTGTTGTTATTTGATCAATGAGGTCACATCATTAGTTGAATGATCTGATTGACATGACCCATTTCATTAGCTTAGCACCCGATCGTTTAGTATGTTGTTGTTGCTATTCTTCATGACTTATACATGTTCCTATGACTATGAGATTATGCAACTCCCGTTTACCGGAGGAACACTTTGGGTGCTACCAAACGTCACAACGTAACTGGGTGATTATAAAGGAGTACTACGGGTGTCTCCAAAGGTAGATGTTGGGTTGGCGTATTTCGAGATTAGGATTTGTCACTCCGATTGTCGGAGAGGTATCTCTGGGCCCTCTCGGTAATACACATCACATAAGCCTTGCAAGCATTGTGACTAATGAGTTAGTTGCGAGATGATGTATTACGGAATGAGTAAAGAGACTTGCCGGTAACGAGATTGAACTAGGTATTGGATACCGACGATCGAATCTCGGGCAAGTAACATACCGATGACAAAGGGAACAACGTATGTTGTTATGCGGTCTGGCCGATAAAGATCTTCGTAGAATATGTAGGAGCCAATATGGGCATCCAGGTCCCGCTATTGGTTATTGACCGGAGATGTGTCTCAGTCATGTCTACATTGTTCTCGAACCGTAGGGTCCGCACGCTTAATGTTACGATGACAGTTAGTATGAGTTTATGCATTTTGATGTACCGAAGTTAGTTCGGAGTCCCGGATGTGATCACGGACATGACGAGGAGTCTCGAAATGGTCGAGACATAAAGATTGATATATTGGATGACTATATTCGGACACCGAAAGTGTTCCGGGTGATTTCGGAGAAAACCGAAGAGCCGGAGGGTTACCGGAACCCTACCGGGAGAAGTAATGGGCCTTATGGGCTTTAGTGGAGAGAGAGAAGGGCTGCCAGAGGTGGGCCGCGCGCCACCTCCTCCCTGGTCCGAATTGGACTAGGGGAGGGGGGCGGCGCCCCCCCCCCCCTTCCTTCTCCCACTCCACCTCTTTCCCCCTCCTAGTAGGAGTCCTACTCCTACTAGGAGGAGGACTCCTCCTTGGCGCGCCACACCTGGCCGGCCGGCCTCCTCCCCTTGCTCCTTTATATACGGGGGCAGGGGGCACCCAAGACACACAAGTTGATCCACGTGATCGTTCCTTAGCCGTGTGCGGTGCCCCCTGCCACCATATTCCACCTCGATCATATCGTTGTAGTGCTTAGGCGAAGCCCTGCGTCGGTAGAACATCAAGATCGTCATCACGCCGTCGTGCTGACAGAACTCCTCCCCGAAGCTTTGCTGGATCGGAGCCCGGGGATCGTCATCGAGTTGTACGTGTGCTAAGAACTCGGAGGTGCCGGAGTAACGGTGCTGGGATCGATCGGATCGGGAAGAAGACGTACGACTACTTCCTCTATGTTGTGTCAACACTTCCGTTGCGATCTACAAGGGTATGTAGATCAGACTCTCCCCCTCATTGCTATGCATCACCATGATCTTGCGTGTGCGTAGGAAATTTTTTGAAATTACTACGTTCCCCAACACCACCCACCACATGACCGGTCGAAGGGAATTCTTCGCCGAGCTCGATTCCGATGCACGAGGCTCCATCAAGTTTGGGGATGCCTCCGCTGTGGAAATTAAGGGCGTCGGCTCCGTCATCTTCACCACCAAGACGGGAGAGCACCGACTGCTCACCGGTGTCTACTACATCCCCACGCTAAGGAACTCCATCATCAGCTTGGGACAGCTGGATGAGAACGGCTCACGCGTGCTGATTGAGCGTGGGGTCCTACGCATCTGGGATCGCCAGGGTCGCCTTCTCGCCAAGGTACCCAGAGGTGGAAATCGACTCTACGTCCTTGATGTGCAGGTGGCACAACCGGTCTGTCTCGCTGTCCGTCGGGACGACGAGGCGTGGCAATGGCATGAGCGCTTTGGGCACCTTCACTTTGAGGCCCTGAAGCGTCTAAGTGCCAAGGAGATGGTATGAGGCCTGCCATGCCTCGACCATGTGGAGCAGTTCTGCGACATCTGCCTACTGACGAAGCAGAGACGACTCCCCTTTCCCCAACAGGCGAGTTTTCGGGCCAAGGAGAAGCTGGAGCTCGTGCATGGAGACTTGTGCGGCCCGGTGACGCCAGCCACACCAGGAGGTCGATGCTACTTCCTGCTGCTCGTCGACGATCTCTCTCGCTACATGTGGGCGATGATTCTCGGCAGCAAGGGAGAAGCGGCGGACGCCATCAGGCGCGCGCAGGCTGGTGTGGAGGCGGAGAGTGGCCGCAAATTGCGCGTGTTGCGCACTGACAATGGTGGCGAATTCACGGTGGCAGATTTCGTGTCGTACTGCGCCGATGAGGGCATCCAGCGCCACTACTCCGCGCCGTACAGCCCGCGGCAAAACGGAGTCGTCGAGCGGCGCAACCAGATGGTTGTGGGGATGGCTCGGGCTCTCCTCAAGCAGCGAGGGATGCCGGCTGTTTTCTGGGGAGAGGCGGTGCTGACGGCCGTCTACATCCTCAACCGCTCGCCTACTAAGGCACTCGACGGCAGGACATCGTATGAGGCCTGGCATGGGCGGAAGCCGGCGGTCTCCCATTTGCGGGTTTTTGGCTGTCTTGCGTTCGCTAAGGAGCTTGGCCACATCGGCAAGCTCGACGACAGGAGCACTCCGGGAGTCTTCATCGGCTACGCGGAGGGCTCAAAGGCCTATCGCATCCTCGACCCAAAGACACAGCGTGTGCGCACGGCGCGAGACGTTGTGTTCAACGAAGGGCGAGGGTGGCAATGGGACAAGGCGGTGGACGACGGCGCGACGCCGACGTATGACGACTTCATTGTCGAGTACGCTCACTTCAAGGAAGCCGGGGGAGCAAGCAGCTCCTCTCCGCCGGGCACGTCTACCCCGGCCCCCAAAACTACATCGACTCCGGTGCCCGCTACGCCGACGGCACCACAACTGGCGACGCCGCATACTCCAGCCCCGGCGGTCGCCACTACGGGTTCGTCTTCATCAGCACCAGCTCACGCGGAGCACAACCCGATGAAGTTCGCTTCCCCGCTCACTCACGACGAGGAGCGGGTCGACGCGTGGTATGGAGGCGAACAGCTGCGGTATCGCATGATGGATGATCTACTCGGCGACCAGCCGGTGCCGGGACTGATGCCACGTGACCTGGAGGCGCAGCTACAACTTGCGTGTGAGGACGGCGAACCACGGTCCTTTGCAGAGGCCGAGAGAGATGCGGCATGGCGCGCCGCGATGCAGTTGGAGATGGATGCGATCGAGCAAAACCGCACCTGGGAGCTCGCTGACCTCCCCCGTGGTCACCGCGCAAACACCCTTAAGTGGGTGTTCAAGCTGAAGAGGGATGGAGCCGGCGCCATCATCAAGCACAAGGCTCGCCTGGTGGCCCGAGGCTTCTTGCAGCAGGAAGGAGTCGACTTCGACGACGCCTTCGCTCCCGTGGCACGGATGGAGTCCGTGCGACTTCTTCTTGCGCTGGCTGCCCAGGAGGGCTGGCGTGTCCATCACATGGATGTCAAGTCGGCATTCCTCAACGGTGACTTGAAGGAGGAAGTCTACGTGCATCAGCCACCGGGTTTTGCGATTCCCGGCCAGGAGGGCAAGGTACTCCGCCTGCGCAAGGCCCTCTATGGCCTACGGCAGGCACCTAGGGCGTGGAACGCCAAGCTGGACTCCACGCTAAAGAAGATGGGCTTTGAGCAAAGCCCGCATGAGGCCGCTGTCTACCGACGGGGCAATGGAGGAAATGCCCTGCTGGTGGGCGTCTATGTTGATGACTTGGTGATCACCGGCACCAAAGATGCAGAAGTAGCGGCATTCAAGGAAGACATGAAGGCCACCTTCCAGATGAGTGATCTGGGGCTCCTCTCCTTCTATCTAGGGATTGAGGTGCACCAGGATCACTCCGGGATCGCGCTTCGACAGTCCGCCTAGGCCAAGCGCATCGTTGAGCTAGCTGGGCTCACCGGCTGTCATCCAGCTCTCACTCCGATGGAGGAGAGGCTGAAACTGAGCCGCGACAGCACGACGGAGGAAGTGGATGCTACGCAGTACCGCCGCCTTGTGGGGAGCCTTCGCTACCTCACCCACACACGGCCGGACCTAGCATTCTCCGTCGGCTACGTCAGTCGGTTCATGGAGCGACCGACGTCGGAACACCAGCAGGCAGTGAAGAGGATCATCCGCTACATAGCAGGGACCCTCAACCACGGCCTCCACTATCCTAGGTGTCCGGGGGCAGCACACTTCGTCGGGTACAGCGACAACGACCACGCTGGCGACATCGACACCAGCAAGAGCACGAGCGGGATTCTCCTCTTCCTCGACATCCGCTGGCAATCAGTCAAGCAGCAGGTGGTGGCCCTGTCCAGCTGTGAGGCTGAGTACATAGCAGCCTCCACCGCCTGCACTCAGGCGCTTTGGCTCGCTCGACTGCTTGGTGATCTTCTCGTTCAAGACACCAGAACGGTGCAGCTCCTGGTGGACAGCAAGTCCGCCCTGGCCCTGGCAAAGAACCCCGTGTTCCACGAACGGAGCAAGCACATCCGGCTGAGGTATCACTTCATCCGCAGCTGTGTGGAAGAAGGGAGCATCGAGGCGAGCTACATCAACACCAAGGATCAGCTCGCAGACCTGCTCACCAAGCCTCTTGGGAGGGTCAAGTTCCTCGAGCTTTGCTCCAGGATCGGGATGATTCAACACTCCCACAAGACGACGTACAAGACTTAGGGGGAGAATGTTGGATAAGTCTGTGTACTAGGATCTTTGTGGGGCTGCAGCACATGGTCCTAAATGTTGGATAAGTCTGTGTACTAGGGTCTTTGTGGGGCTGCAGCACATGGTCCTTGTGGCAGTTAGGATAGAGTTCCTGACCATCAAGGACTGGCAGTTAGGATAACATCTTAGACCAGCATCTTAGACTAGCATCTTAGATTGGCATCTTAGTAGCATCTCAGCATATGCTTGGCTGGCTAGCAGCCTATAAGTATGTATCCCCAACCCCTCAGGTTGGCATGGCATTGTGTGAGAAATAAACCAACGAAAATTGTCCCAACTCTCCTAGTGTCATCCACAACTATCAATGCTCAGGTTCAAAGGTCTAACATATATATGTGGTGTTTTCACCTCTGTAATTTTATTAGAAGCCATTATGATAATTTGCCCAAAGGTGATACTACGTTTTTGTACTCCCAATATTTTTTATTGGGTGTGGCAAGGTCTCAGTCGACTGAGGTTTAACCAAGTCTCGGTCAAATGACATAACATATAAAAAAGAAAAGGAAAAAAAACTGATTTTTTTGCATAAATCTTAATGTAAGATTTTACGGATATAGCGTCGTCTGAGACTGAGCAAGACTGTTTTCTCCCATAGGCCGTCAAAGCAGAAGTCAAACCGCTCTCCTAGCCCAAGTCGAACTCTACCATGGTGTACGTTCTCTTCTCAGTCCGGCCGCGAGCCACTAAGGCCAAACTTCGGCCGAATCATTCCTAGTCCAGATTGACCTTGGCGGGCAAGAATGTTACTCTATTGCGTTGAATCCTGCCCTGCCCTACTGCACACGAATACATTACAGCAGCAGCACAACGTGAACGTACGTAGACCCGTCCTAGTTTTCACCTAACAGAAGAAAACACGGTCAGCGAAATCACTCGCCGGGGGCGGTAAAAACGCTCGCCAGGTCAATCGGGTTGATTTCCCGCGTCGTTCGTCTCGACCTGGAAAAGACCAGCCAGTAGCAGCTTGGACAGTTTGACCCAGACGCGAGTTACAACTTACAACGTGAGGCGGGCGGCCAGAGCCTGCGATCCACGGCGGGCGAGCGACAGGTTCCATGGCTAATCTGCAGCCGCTGGGTTTTTCTTCCTATAGGCGCAGCACCGTCCTCCACGCTGCGCCTGCGGTACGCGCTCCGCCCGTGCACGCCAGACTGAAACTCGACGGTACAGCTCAGAGGCAGTACGTACTCCAGAACGGACGGACTACTGGTTCGTTCGTTCGTTCGTTCGTTTGGTTCTTTCCTTTTTGGCACTTGCCTGTTTTGTTTCAGTTGGTTAGGCAATATTACCTCGGGTCGGACTTGGTCCGGTTCTTCAACGGCGATCCCCGGCCTCGCCACCGGTCGCCACTACTGAAGTGGTCAGAACCGAGGAGGATGTTCAGACTTGCCGCTTCGGAGTTCAGAGCACGCGCGTGCCATCCGAAGCTTCGGAGGATAAACCGTCGCCGGCACACTGATCTGATCGCCGGGGTGAGCGACTAACTTTGCAGGTGATCGATTATATGTATGTCAATGGCCGGTCAAACTGGGATCAGGTGTTGGTCGGCCGTTTTATGGGCACCGGATGTGTGGTGCGGGACGTGCATTTCCTGCTGGCCGGCCGGCAGCTTTGCGGCTCGCCGTCTCGGTGCTCCCTCACTGCTTTCGTGCCCATGATTGTAGATTGCACAAACAACTGTGGTTGGGATGAGAACCTTTTTCCGACGCTTGAAAAGCAGCAGGATCAATCAAACAAGATTATCCGCGCCCCCACATAACGTACTTTAACAGTAAGTGGGGAGTGATTCTCTGCCTAAGAGGAGAGAGGACTAACATTTTTTCCCATGTGTTTTCAACTGACAGTGTGAATGTGTGATCTCAAGTGTCTAGAGGGAATAGCACATCACCGGTGCTGCATTTTCTTCTCAGGGATTCAATTCAGCATGCAAACAACCAGCGCTTGGAAAACGCAAGCACGATTTATTCATTCGTACTTTTGACACCCACATTCAAATCATACATTACCAACAAATAAACACAGCACAGCACAGCACACCATTTCAGCCGAAATGAGCAAGTATAGACTACAGCTAAAATAGCACAACACGCGCGAGAGGAGCAATGCCGAACAATCAAACTGATCATCGATCTGCGTCCCTTTCCTCGTGAAAAAGGCAGCTTGTTGCTTCAATAACATCACCTTTTATTCCGGATGCGACCAAATGGATCATGCCTGTGTCCATGAGTTATGGACACAGAAGAATAAGATCAATCTTCTGGATCTGGAGTATGTATGCTAAGCCTGCAAATATCCGTTCTTCTCAAGGTAGGACAGAACTTGCTGGGCCATTGCCTTCGGTGAAGGGCATTCCCCACCTTCCATCTTAATTACTATCTGTGCAACATCATAAAATGAACCATCTCAGTTTTTTGAAGGGAAGAATCATTTCATTTTAATTAAACAAATGAACAAATTTTCTGTTTTACATGGTGGAGGCAGCAGTAGAGATTAAGAAGGCCTTAGGGTACTGCTGAATGATGGTTGATGAGCTATCTAGGCATCTACTAGAATATTGGATTTGTTGTCTAAAGTAAATGAACAATTCAAATGTGACCTATATGAGTGATCGACATATATCTCAGGCTCAACTAATAAGTAGCGCTTTCGGTTCGAAAAAAATGAAAGCAATAAGTAGGCCTGATGGGTACACTTCTATTAATCCAGATGAAAACAAACTAGGGAGAGCTGGCATATCACAAGCCGGGATCTGGATGACATCCCATATTGTATTAGTGCATAGCTAAGTACCAATGGTTGCTCATATCATCTATCACCTCTGTTCCGAATTATAAGATGTTTTGGATATTTCAATATGGACTACATACGGACTGAAATGGCTGAACAAACACACTAAAAGGCGTCTATATACATCCAATTCCGAAAAAGTTAGAAAATCCTATATAATTTGGAACGGAGGGAGTACTATGTAGTCAATATTGGGCACATTAACATATGAAAACACTAATAGACTCACTACCGGTTGTTCAATGTTAACTTTTTGCATTTTTCCATTATTCACAGAATAAGGATTAATAGAGTTAATAGTGGCAGATAAACATTAAATCCAATCACAGCGACCAAGCTTGAGAATTTTGCCATACTGGTCAAGCATCCCACAACAATGTATCACCCATTACTGAAGATACAATCAAAAGCTGATTCATCCTGGACGGTTCCCCTTTTACTTTGGTTTGTGAACTCTGTTCCGTTAAGCTTATAAGTGGAACCCGGCTCCCAGTTGGGTTGGGAGGCGTATGGAAAAAGAAAAAAGAACTTCGTCTGGCTAGCTGCGCAAAATACTACTGACCATTACAAGGGAATGGCCTATGGCCTATGGCCCAACAATTACAAGGGAATGGCCTATGGCCCAACAATTACTACTGACCATTGCGCATGAGATCTTCAGAAACAATTAATCACCTATCCACCTCCCACTACACTGCAACTATTCGTCCTTCATCTGGAATGCGGTGTCTACCTGACTCAAAAGTTTAATTTGTGCACCCATTCTCATGGACACAGGTAACTTACTGGAATGGTGGCTACAAGATGTGTCTGCTCATCGAAGAACCATGCAGGCTTATCTTAAAGCAGAAAGTAAAGAGCAGCTACAACATCATCACTGAGAACGAGAATTTTCTTATATGCTGGGCCAAGGCAATACTGACACTTTCAGGCGCTAATGCCTGTTCAGAGTAGTTGAAGTTTATTTTCCTTTCAGCTTGAAATATCTTTTTTTTAATGAAATAGTGACAATTCTCCTGCCATTCGTTCAAAGAAAGTAGGAAGGTGAGGTATGATCAAAAGCTGACCTCACTATTCACTGGTGATTCGTATGGATCATCAACTCCGGTGAACCCTGTTTGTCAAAAGGCAATGTTTAAAGTAAATAAAATAAAATATTCTTGTACTTTCGGCAGGTAAGCTCTTTGAGTTGATGCTGAATGCATTAAAATGTGGAACTTAAATGTTTAAAAGAGGTTCAAAGACTATCCATACCTTTAATCTTTCCTGTGCGTGCAAGCTTGTATAACCCTTTAGGATCACGAGCTTCACATAATTCTAGTGGCAAATCCATAAATACCTGTAAGGTTTGTGTGCTGTTAGATGGTTAACATTAACGAGGCGTCAAGGAATCATAAGATAAGCATACTTCAATAAATCTAGAATCTGGAAGTAGAGCTCGGCATGCATCACGGTCTCTCCTGTATGGAGATATCAAACTAGCAATGCATATGGTACCAGCATCTGCAAAAAGCTTTGCCACTTCTCCTGTACAAGAATATACGACTGTCATTATAAAACCCTCTCCAATGAATGCTCTTATTGGTCAGAACTTACCAACTCTTCGTATATTTTCTGTACGGTCTTCTGCCTTGAAGCTTAGATCTCGATTAAGGCCATGTCTGAGGTTGTCACCATCAAGAACATACGTGTGGTGGCCTCTGTAGTGTAATTCCCGACTCAGTGCACAGGCAACGGTACTTTTCCCTGACATATGGAAACATGGCAGTTCCTCGTGATGGCTTCCTTATGTGTTTGATAATTTTGAAGCTACAAGAGAACCAAGGTAATCCTAGGCGTGGTTCATAGTACTCCAAGATCAACTGAAATAAGTTCATCTTTTACCTTTATATAAAATTTAGATAGAATGGCTCAGGAGCTACTCCCCCCATTCACAAGATGTTTTGGATATTTCAATATGGACTACATACGGACTAAAATGAGTGAATAAACACACTAAAACGTGTCTATATACATCTGATTCAGAAGAAAGTTAAAAAATCTTATATGTGTGAACGGAGGGAGTATTTCAGAACCACAGGCTAGGAAAACTATTGCCACGTAGACTAATCTCATACTCAGCATATAATATGGTGTTAATCATTATCCAACAATCATCATCTACCGGAGGAAAAATGCTAGAAGACGGAGAAAATGGACTTTGAAGTGAACTACTAGAAGCAAGATGAGAGTGACGATCAGGTGCTGATGCCAATACAGTAAGATCATGTACTGGTGCCGATACAGACAAAATGACCGTTATGACACCCGAGTATGAAGGCCTGTAAATGCCCTTTGTGTCAACATAGCAATGCTATGTTCTGCATATTCATGATCATCAAGAAGCCAACTGCTTATACAGCAAACACCAAACTGATATGAGCATAACACCCAGAGGAGCTTATCAACCTATGAAAGAAGTGCCCAAATTGTGTGAGTGCTCAAATCTCAAACTTCATTTGGTTAGACATACCAGTGTAAATGTCTCGTCATCTATAGGGAAACATCTCTAAACCATCATCAATATATTGATGAAGATTGAACGCTAAGATTGGGCCAATTCCTCTGTTGTAACACAACCAACACATCAACAAGAGTCTACGTGACCATAACAGAAAGAAACCATTTTGACAACAGACAGCAACAGTGCCATAGATACTTCACCAAGAATGTAAAAGGTGATACCAGGTGAAAATCAATATATAATCCGCTGAAAATATACCTGAACCGCTGAGTCCTGTGATCCATATGACACATCCTTTTTGCCCCAGCAATTTCTGTCGCTCAGGTTGTCCAATTGGGCAGTCATGCCATAGAATATTAGTTGATTTCCCAATGTTGGACATGACAGGCTTCTCTCGCACTGATAATGGGCATCAGGAAATGGTTAGCATGACTCTATTCCTGCTTTTGACCACCGGTACCCCATTTGAAAAGAAGTACCAAAATATATAGAAAAGGATAAGCAACATCAAAATAGCAAAGCTGTGTAAGCCGTGTAATTTAGTACTCCCTCCATCGCAAAATAAGTGTCTCAACCTTAGTACAATTTTGTACTAAAGCTAGTACAAAGTTAAGACACTTATTTTGGGACGGAGAACTTTTCCTTCACATTATTACAGACCAACTCAAAATTTTTTTTTGGAAGAATATCATTCTCCATGCTCCAAATGTAACACTAAAACCAAATACTCACTCCGTTCCTAAATATAGGTTTTTTTATAGAGATTCCAATACGAACTACATACGGATGTATATAGACATATTTTAGAATGTAGATTCACTCATTTTGCTCCATATATGTAGTCCGCATTGGAATCTCTAAAAAGACTTGTATTTAGGAACGGAGGGGGTAGCTTTTATGTCTTTTCACTTAGACTTCGCCATGCAGGTGACAACATGACCATCAGCCAGACAGGTTTTCATGTTACATTTACCCTAAATTCCTTACATGGCACACAATATGTGAACTCAACATTTCAGCTGAGGCCATAACTACACTCATGCACGTTCGCCATAAATCGCAAGTATACTATACCTCTAAAATACAGTCAATTGTACTACCTTCACTAGTTCATACACCAAGCAGATAACTTTAGGTTCATCGGACCGAAACTATGTGCCACGAGCAATTACGCAGAGTTAATTCTCCCCCTCCACCGACACCAACAAATCAAACAGTGATTTTACAGTGAATTGTGCCACTGGCTCAAATGCTTAATTCTAGTTCCATACAAATTTACTTCCACCACTAATCTATCAGCAGTGAACGCCCTCGAGTCCTCCTAATCGTGACACAGAAGGCTGGTACTACTTGTGTGATAATAAAGCGGCGACGTGGATAGGACGCGAGATTCCAGTCCCACTTATCCTATCCTACGCGACCCCTTTCAGAGATTCCATAGATTCTGGCGTCACTGACACGCCGACCCCGCAGGCAACCGAATCACCGTCCCCACGAACCTGGGCTGCCGGAGGCGCTCCCTGCCTGGAGATGCTGCTGCTGCTCCATCCCGGTCCCCGCGCACCCGCCGTCGCCGGCCAGGGCCGCCACCGGAGCGCGCACGCGCACGCGCGCCGCGTGCTTCCTCCAATTCGCCTTCGCCGCTGCCGTTGGAGATGGAGATGGAGAGGGCGACGGGCGCAGGAGCGGAGGCGGGATCGAGAGCGAGGACATGGTCAGGAGCGGGGCATTGCGCGGGGCGGGTGGGGGGCGAGCGAGCGTGCCTTGGATCTTGAGGGGAGGGGAGGGTGCTGGGTGTGCTTACGTCGGCGGCGGAGTGGGGGCGGGGCGGGGCGGGGAGCTGGCGAGAGTGGAGGGGGACGAAGCTCCCAGCACCAGCACACAGCCTGGCCGCGCGCGGGGCGTGCGTGCGTGACGTGATGGACTCGTACACAGCCACTTCCCCCGGAGCAGAAATAGTGGTGCCACGGCGACGAGCACACCGGCCCAAAAGGAAAAAAGGACCGCCTGTTGATTTATTTATTTATTGCGAAAAAGGCCTATGACCAAATTTTTTTAGGAAAAAAAGGCCTATGACCATGTACCAACTATCAAATGTCCTTCCAAACACGTCCTTCAAAAATAAAATACCGGAATCTTGAGGGTATCCAAGTCTTCTTCACCGTGAGCATAGCCCGTCTTTGGGCCTCCTGAGGAGCAAAAAGTTTAAAATCTAGGGGTTTGTAGAAGCAGTGGCCGGAAAGTTGTCGATTGAGAGCAGGAGATGCCGATGACCGTGATCCGTGAAGTAAATCGCCGCCCCGAAGGAAAACTATGCCAATAAGGGCATGTAGAAACTTCGAAGACCATGAAAGTCGGTTGAATCCATACAGATCCATCGAAACCCTAAACTGACCGGATCCATAAGACCTGTCCAAGACACGCTACACATGCCCTTTGTCGGCGAAAAACACACCAACGAAACGGCGATAGGGTGGGGAAAACATTATTCATTCCTACCCTGGGGCAACGTCGTCGCTTCATCTTTTCAAACTAAACATGAAGACTACTGAAGAAAAAAATCACCCTTGTCGTTGTGCGACAAGTCTAGGGTCTGATGTCGATACCACTGCCATCTAGAATCGTGCACTCGGCCCTCTTCTCCGATGATCTACGTAGGACAGACCACCGATGAAGAACTCCATGTTGAATCCCTTCGGTCATCAGCGACTTCACCAACGCTATCGTCATGCACCACCTAACGAAGGCCATCACTCAAGGACACATCTCCTTCACCGCCCCATAGCAACCCTCCAGCGCCTCCACAGTAGGTCACCCCGATCCATGCCTTCCCGTCGCCGGCGACGGTTTGATGACGGGTTGGAGACTAGGGTTACACGGCCACCCGTGTGGTTGCCTCTTCTAGGAAAAAAAATCGTCTGACCTCGAGTCACGGGTTGTTGGCCGCTTATGGATCATGTGCCTGCATTTTTTTCGAACTGATTTCTGTGAGTCGTCGGATCTATGATGAAAGGTCGGATGTGTTATTTTTTCATTGAACCAGTCATGTCCATTTTCTTCTTCATGAGCCCCCCCTCCCCCTCCCCTCCCGGCCAACCTCCCCTCACCCCTACCCCCACCCATGCGGCCGCAGACATTAGGGCACACCGCCTCATTGCCCCGCACTCCTCTGAACAGCCGCCCACAACCGCTAAGGCCATCTCTCTACCCTCCACCTCATGTTTTCTCCTGTGCCGGCAGCCTCCTCTCCCCTTCGCCCTGCGCATCTGAACCCGTCAATCTCTAACTCCCCTCTGCATGGGATGTCCCTGCCGCATTGTTCCTATATGAGACCTCGCGGCTTGTTGCGACACCTCCGTCTTCAGACTCGATGCTAATGCTAAAATCAACCGATGCTTTTGAAATTTCCAGGCACATGAAAACTAGCAAATGCAAAAATAAATAAATGAGCATGTGCCA
The DNA here is from genome assembly GCA_034509565.1 of Triticum monococcum. Classification (NCBI taxonomy): domain Eukaryota; kingdom Viridiplantae; phylum Streptophyta; class Magnoliopsida; order Poales; family Poaceae; genus Triticum; species Triticum monococcum. The sequence goes on along the minus strand of CM067844.1, from coordinate 576,320,332 downwards.
CCGCACGAGAGGGCTCACCCAAGCTATTAGGCTGAAGAATGTAGTTTCTATCTAAATCCAAATAATATCAAGATTTATGGATCAAATTATCACACTATCGTGTACTTAGAACCTTGGTACCATAATCATGTTAGCATTGTCCGATTGTATTAGCGTCGAAATGCACAGACGTGTGCAATGGTGTTATCATAGAAGTGCTAAATATTGAGGTGAAGAAAAGATAATTTAGAGAGAAAACTTGCCTTTCGAATCTTAATTAAGAGATGATCTCTTAGTAATAATATCTTTCATCACATTATTTAGAAAGGTCTAGTTACTAGCGATAAGACTAAGGGATAACCCATGATACATCATGTTTTTTTGTTGTCTCTTTAAACGGATGCAGAAAAGTTGTGTCATTGATTAAGTAGAAGAGAATTCCCTAGTTAATTAACTGAAAATTGAACGAAAACCAATACAAACAGACCACATGCAAACTACTCAAACATGAAGCCCCATGACCACACGTTCTCTTTGACATATATTCTCAACACGCAACAACCACAACTCTTACACTTCTGCATCGCAAAGAAAAACTCAACAGACAATGGACACCACCAAACACACGATGACAAGCCAGACCATGAGGACGATTGAAAAGATTGAGTACCATCCATTAAGCAGAAACAGACGTCTTCCCATGGCACCACACTTCTTTCCTTTGCCCCGGGTAGCATTGCCTGTTAGTAGGCAAGCAATCGCCTAGCCAGATCCAGGGCTTGCCGTCTCCAAGCTAATGAGCAGGGGTGCGGTGTGGTTCTTGCCCGACGCCAGGCCACGTTTAAATAGCGGGCGGATGCGAGGCATCAACCGACAAGGTGTTTAATGTCGGGCGGCACATGGACAGACATGCGCCGGAGTAGGTTCCTTGGCACACGTGCTAATTCAATGGAGGTGGCGGGTAGATGGATGTCGTTTCAATGGGGAAAGAAAGCGTGCACAGCGGGCAGCCAGCGGGCCGCTTCAATGCTGGCTCCAATGAGTGGTCGCGTCCGCTCTCGGTCGGCATGAATGCGGCGCTGACACTGTGGTGTCAATGAAAAGGGGTTGCCTGCAGACGGATGGAGATGCCTAAATACCCTAAACTTTGCATCATCTCATGAAGATGCTCTAAGAGACGTATTGGAATAGTGACATCCATGATTCAAACGTGGCGATCACATGGTGAGGTTGACGGGGACCCATTATCTATACATGAATCTCGCCTGATTTCTCATAAAGCTTCACATGTGCATATGAAATTTCTTATGAAGATACACGGTTGTGCATAAAATTTCTTATGAAGATACACAGTTGCATAACTTGCATATAAAATTTATTATAAAGATAGGCATCAGTATATAGAATTCCTTGGAAAGATACCAAGTTGTATATAAAATTCTTTATAAAGATACACAGGTGTATATAAAAGTGAGCATGAGGATACAAGTGGTTCTCAGGAGATAATTTTAAGAATCTCATGCGAGAGTGGTGGGGTGTGGTTCCAACATCCAAGTCACATGCTTTCTTTCAAGCCGCGTGTTAGTGACACACTTTCTGCATTTTCTTGACACGACCTACATGATGATAACCTTTTCTAACGGCTCCATGGTATGGTGGTATAGCAAAGTTTAGGGCGCGCCAAACACAATCAATTGCCACGATCCAACCATATGAAGTATGGTGATTATATTCTCAGTACAAATGGAGACATTCTCAGAGTAAATGGAGACATTGCCACGAGTCAACTAATCCTTATCGTCGATATTAATGTCTTTTTCTAAAAGAAGAGAAAATACCAATAAACATTAGAAAGCAGGCTGCGTGAGAAGAATGATATATAGAAAGAAAGAAAAAAAGAACTGATACCCGAACAAGCAGTAAATCTCAACTAGCGGTAAAATCAATCAACACCGCATGAAAAATCAAGTGTAGCTTCTTCAAGTAACAGACTACCGTGAAAGCTACACGGAACTCACAGTAGAAAGAAACAAGCTGCATACATCTATCAATGAGGAAGAACTTCGATCATCAAAAAGTAAATGCCTGGACAAAATCCAGGTGAAGGCCTATCGGATCCTGCCCACAGAGCACCTAAACCTCCAGAGATTTAACAGAACATGTCTGCGGAACAAATTATTGGCCATAGCTTCACAAAAAATAACCAAAGAATCCGATGTTCAATCGCCATCATCCACGTATGACCTCATCAAGGCTTGAGTGCGAGTGACAGCCCAAACTTGGGTGCCCTGTCCAAGGCCTTGGTGTCGAATTCACCAGATATCGTCAAGAGTGACTTTGGTTTAACCTCGTGCTGGAGAAGGGCAGCAAGCTTTCCAGTGTTGTTGAGCCTTGCCTTCACAGCTGTTTGAGGATCGACCGTGTACAGGCCACCAACTGTCAGTGTGTTCTCGTTTGTTGAGAGCTTCCGGGTAAATTCAGCCACGGCCGAAGCCTTCTGCTTCTCATCAAGGTGATACACACCTGACACTTTGATGGTGTCACCTTTGTCGGCCCTGTACACGTAGGTGTAATCTATCAAATCAATGCTAGTTCAAATCTCAACTCATGACAAAACACAGCAAAGCATGGACTTACAGAATAGCTGAAGCATGGAAGTCAGGCTTGGTTACACTGAAACCACCAGTGTACTTGGTAAACTTTCCTGAAGAAGTGTCAAACCCAGCTTCCCCACCGAAGGCAAGTCCTTTAGGGCCTACTACCAAAGAAAAATCGACCACAGGAGAGGGCTTCATGCCAACAGCGGCAGCAAAAGTTGCATGGTCATGGAAGTATTGCACCTCCACCTGTTAAGAAAGAACTCGGCTCATAGGCTGTTTCCACTCCAACAACCAGCAACTGACACCAAAATGAAATTACCTTTCCAGCATTGTAATCAGGAAACTTGACAGACGTCACAAGCTTTGTGGATGGCAGGACATCCAAGACAGTCAAGGTAGTAGAGATCTGCAAATAGCCAAATACAATATAAATGTGCTACAATACAGGCTTAAAAGAGGGAAAACATAAATCTGAGTATTCAATATCACTTACATTTGATTCTGTATCCACTTTAACATCAACAAGATTATTCTTATACTTGTAAGCTGATGCTACATCAAGAGAATAAAGCCCTCCTTTCTTCACAGCTGTGGAAGTGACGGCCTGAACAATATACATGAATTACAAGTTCATTAAAGGCAAATAAATTCAGATAATAGAAACAGTGAGCCAGTATTGCAAGTTACATAATTATACGGGTTAGTAAGAATCAGGCAAAGGGTAACAAAAAAGGATATATATGCACTTAGTTCAACTTGCACTTTAGTGCGCATCAGTCAAAGATATAATACATGATTTCATATCAATGGTAGAGAAGTGCACGGGGAAATATAAACCATACAAGAACAAAATAAGCGCATTTCCAAATGCAAAATCAATTAAATACAATTCTTTCTGTAGCTCAAACAAACTACAGGGTCGTTATATCATAAAAGATCTAATTTATATTCTGAAACTGAAGATGAAGATTATTTAAATTTTCACTTAATAATTTTGGTTGTGCAATGGATAATTGCTTATCATGAGAACAGACTATTGCTGACAGGTTGAACGTAGGTTTACACTGAAGATACTGACTCACCAATCTGCATTTTATTCTTAATTCTAGAAAAAAAATATGGGAAGAAAACGGTAAGCCAACCATATTATAAGAAGATTTTCAGTTAAAAAGATGGTCCATGCTCAAAGATCTAGGTAAACGCAAAAATATTACTATAACAAGACTGACCTTACTGGAATATTGAGACGTTAAAATACTGAAGTTCCATAATGCACATGTCATTGGGGAAAGTGACATGGCAAACAGTGTTCAAAATATTAATTTCCTCAAAACACCGATGCATTTGAAAGAACAAGCTAATGAATCAAAATAATCAATTCCTAGCACAAACAAACACATAAATTACACGGCTACAACGGTTTTTTTTTGTTAAATCAGGATATTCAACTAAAACATATCTTTATATACTCTTATAAAGATCCAAGTTCTCAGAGATTACCTCTTAAGTTGCTGAGGAATTCAATTCAGTTATCGTATATTATATGTAATAGACAGATGTATCACGATCTTTTGATTAGTTAATTCAGTTGATGTATATTTTCAGATATGATGACACAAGCGTTTAAAAAACTCATGGAATAGAAAAAAACTTCTACGGCAGTGGACGAGCATTTAACGTTTGTAGCATCAGCCTGTATTTATCCTAGAAGAAACCTTTGACTATAGCCATCATCCCAAGAAGCAATTGTATAGGCCAGAAAGTGTATATGCAAAGTGTCGACGCTCCTTATGAAGGCACATAACCATGACACAAAATTAAAAGCTTCTGAAATCACAAATTTGCAACAATTTGTGTTCGGTCTTCAGTCCTGGAAACTAAGCGCACGCCTTAATTAATTCCAAAACCCGGTGGCTGCCAGCAGGGCAAGGACCAACTCTATATATAAGACACTTGCATAGCCATTCGTAAAAAAGGATGGTGATCGTTGCCACAAAGGAGCCAGCAACAAAGTAGGCCATCTGCGGCGTCTTAACCTCTTAACCTCGATGGTCAGCCAGAAGGCATTGCTCGACTCAAATGATGTGTTGTTCCCCCCAATCAACCACAGCCAACATGTGACCACATTGCTGTACAAGGATACAACGAGATTTCCACCCCCCATCAGGCTACCAACCAAGCAGCTAGCACATAATAAGAGTACGGAGCACGGCCTGCATCCGCATTCATTCATTCAAAATACTAACATCAATATGCAACAACCACGGAGTAGATTCCGAGCAAACAGGAGCGCTAGAAAACCCAGGAACCCAATCTACTCGTAGTCAGCGATGAACCATCGGAGGGTAACTAGATCGTACGGCCCGACGGCAAACATGCGACAACACCGGCATCATCGAATCGAGCCGCGGGAGCGGGGCGGGATCGGGGGGGATCCTTACCACTCCGGAGGAGCTGACGGTGGAGACGGACAGCTTCTGGTCGTAGGTGTAGTCCCTGGTGAGCAGATCTGCAGATCACGGAGACGCCCGACGGGGAAGACCGAAGAACAGATTAGAGAGAGGAGATGCGGGTGCAGAGGAGGGTGGAAAGAGAGGAGCGGATGCAGGTACCCTTGGCCTTCTTGCCGATGTCGGTGAAGAGGCCGGGTCCCTTCATGGCCATGGCGGCGGCGGCGGCGGCGGCGGCGTGGGGGAGGGGGTGCGGGGAGGCGGCCGCCGAGGAGGAGGAGCGAGGGGCAAAAAGGGTGGAGAGGGTCAGAGGGAGATGCCAGCGAGTCCCGTTCCGCCACTAGTAATCGCGTGAGCCGTGCCAAAGCCAGGAGGACCCGTTGGAGGGGGCTGCGCCCGCTATCCGGAGCCTCGTGGCCGCACGATCTCGCGATCCCAGCATCGGACGCTCCAGATCGTTTCTTTTCTTTCGCGAAGAACGCACCGAATCTTGTTCTCTTTCTTTCCTTTTTGGCTTGAGAATGAAAGGGCACCTTATATGTTCCATTAGGATTTGTTGTCATGAACTTGATGATCATGATCCTGTTATGTGTCTCATCTTGTCAAATCCCTTACATGGAACCAGTTCAATTCTCATAAATAGTAGCGACCACTTGCTGGTATCTATGATGGCAGAGGAGAGGTGTTGTAAGAGAAGAAGAGGTGCTACCCCCAAGATGAACTGGTCCAGAGGTCCAGCCGCTGGCGCTCAGCTATGTGCGGGCTGCCGGGAACCCAACTTCAACTCCAAGACTGCACCAGTGGAGCAAGGGCCTAGCTGGACAAATTTTGATCAACATGGATGCCTCATTTTCTGATCATGATTCTAGAGGATCTTGCGGCGCTGTAATGCAGGATCACATGGGGCCGTTTCTTTTGGCTGAACGGCAGTGATTGAGCATGTTTCCGATGTGGTTTCAGCGGAAGCAGTGGTGTTGCTTAAAGGACTGAAACTTGTAACAAAGATAGATGCAACAACATTCTGATCCATATGGACAATATCACAATTGTTCAGGCTTTGAAGGAAGATAAGGGCTACTCAATGATTGTCGTGGTGAGTCAGTAAGTTTCGAGAAGGCTTGTACCGAATTTTGTAATAGGTAGCCTACTGTAGTAACACATGTGCTAATTGTATGGGACGAGAGAACCAACCTTTAGAGTGGTTCAATTCGCTTCCGAGCTTTATTGTCAAATTCTTAGCGGATGATGTAAGTGTGGTTTGATTTTAATAAAGTTAGTCATGATGGTTTTTCCTAAAAAAGAAATTTGTTGACATAATTACTACGGTACGTTTTTACCTGCCTCAAGTCTTATATGCCAAACAGTTGAATAAGAACTGCAAAAACGTCAATTATATATATTTTTATAGACGGAGTAATTAAAAGACTGCCTATCTGCAAGTCGCCTGAGGAACTCGGCTTCAGTCGATTTGGCTGAACCGTTGGATCATTCCAACAACTGCCCTGCCCTGCCCTGCCATCTTCATCCTGCCACCCGCCCCAACTCTGGCAAGGCCGGCCATCCACATCTCCCCATTTCGACCTCGCTCTGCTTCGCCTCCTTTTTCTTCTCCACGAAAATCAACTTCACGCCAAATCATTTTTCAGGCACCTTGAAAGTAGGCACATGAAAAATTAAGACCACCAAGCATCCACATTTCCTAGACGCCAAAAAAGAAAACAAGCAACACAACTCATGTGCTTCACCATGTCTTGCCACCACACTACACATGACCCCCCACCAATTGCCAGCTCCACACACCATCACCTCACACATGCAGCACCATAACGTCTGAGCAACCAGGCAACAATCCCGCTGACACAAGTAAACAAACAAGCAGCAAAGAAGAGCTCGAGCCCAACACACCCAGATCAAATATCAAAATAGCAGCAGGAGATCCAAACGAGAACTTCCAGGTATACATCCAACTTCGACACGAGCTAAAAACATCCAAGGCAGGGCCAGCACTGCGGTGCTACTATATATATATGTCCATCACAAGGCTTAGAAAGAGTTGCTAGCATTTTCCAGTTGCTGTCCACAAAAACCAGGTTTGTGACATTTGTGCCGACAGCAGCAAAATTGTGTTTCCCAAGTTCGAAGGGAAACACACGCCACGATGGCCAAAACCAGGTCTATATTTTAAAGCTTGCTTGGGAACTACGGTGCTAGTTACTATATCAAGACATGACGCTGATTGGTAATATAACTCGACTTTGCGATGATATATTGAGCAACAGGCAGGACAGAAGTCAGATCCTGAGGTCTTCGATGTCTGACAGAAGGGTGGCCCCGCCTGCCGATCTTTCGTCGGGCAGGCTAACCACCAACTGCCCACAAGCACCGGCTATGTCTTGACCCATCTCCTGGCGAACGGTGGTTCTGATGCTGTAGATGCCTCTCAGGACCTTCTGAAACTTCTTGATGCTCTGGTCACTGCTTGTCTTGAACGTGCTTGCTGAGCCAATTGGATTGAATGGTATCAGGTTAACAACCTGTCAGTGATTAGGAGAACAGAGTGATGATTGGTTTCAACATGCGACCATCAACGAAGATGAAATAAGCAAAATCGCAATGCACTAAAAAATTCATTATGCTCAACTGGTCATGGCATTATGTGCTAGCTGCCTAAGAAAAAAATAACTAAGCACACATTCACATCAGATGCAGTTCAGAACTTCAGATGGTTCACAACAGTTTTGAAAGAAAAAAAATAGTAACAAGAGACAACGTATCTCACCGCTTTAAAATTTTCAAGTAGTTTACCAAGCTTGTGGGCATGCTCCTCCTGATCGTTCACTCCATCAAGCATAATGTACTCAATGAATATTGTCTGCTTGCTGCAATGGAACATGGAAGCAAGATCGTTGATACTTAAAACTACTCATTCTAAAACTTTGGCACTGACAAAGTCGTGACATTTGTAGAATCTTACCTCGCGTTTTGATACGATTGTAATGCATTCATTAGCTTTGCTAAAGGAAAGGCCCGTGCAGCAGGCATTATATGACAACGTATGTCTTGGTCAGGAGCATGCAATGACACGGCTAAATTTATATTTGGAAGATCATTGTTGAACTTGTTGATCGAATGGATAATCCCAACCTGCGGTACATCATATAATATTACGATATAAACTAAGATTTACAACAGTTGCTCCAAGTCCAATCCTAAATGATGATCAATTTTTTAGCTACATTAATCCTAAACAAAACTCGATAGTTCAACTAAATATTAGCAGGGCATACTTACACCATGATGAACCATATGGTACACAAGCCATAATAGCAAAGATAGTACAAGTCAAAAGTATGGATAGCACAAAAGCACAACTTAATATCAAGTTATCAGCATCAATAAGTCTTCACCAGACAAAAGGACAGGAACAAAGGTATACTGCAATACAGGTTTATCCATTTTTCGAGTCTAGACTGGAAGCAGCTTCAATAATAGGTGGAGTAAAAAGGGGAATGCTTCTATTGATCCAGGTAACCAACAAAATTATTATTTGGACAGCAAAATAATTAACAACACTGAAATAGAAGATGACCACTCAGCAGACAAGTACATCCTTACTAATATCCAATGCCCACTGCACACTATTTGCTGGGTGATCATTGCACAGTTGTCAACCACTCATATTTTACGCAATTTTCCAGTGTGGTTTATCACAAAACAGGGGCAATAATAGCTCATCCAGAAAGTCACTTTAACAAGTGTTCAATAAGGTTAAGACTGTCATCAGAAAATCATCTCAAGAATGATAATTCAACATGCAAACAAGCTACTTATGCAGGTATGCTTACAGTAGATACAGTAACTCTCTTGGGTGAAATCTGAAAGGGAAATCCTGTCAAGACTTGGATTGCTTCAACCAAAGCAGTATAGTTGTTTAATGGCTCCCCCATTCCCTGCATATACGGCAGAGCAAGTACATAAATTGAAAGTCATCTAGAGAATACTGTTTACCAGACATCAGATCCAATAAGATTATCTACCAATTTTCTCACTAATAACATGAGCACTAGTAACCCAATTGGCACAGTAGTTTGTCTATAAAGACACATTGTATAGATATAAGACAGTGGAGCACTCATCGATACAAGTACACATGGTTTTCCATACAATAATTTGAACTTGCATGAATGTTTATGAACACATGTATATGTAACATGAAGCACAGTGATCCTGCCTACTAGCCTCATACAAGAACAAACCCATAAAGCAGACAGCCTTTGCCAACAAAAATCATATTATTTACAAACATCGGTCATGAAACAACAAAAAAATACAACGGCGACACTCAAAAAGATGCGCCATGGCTTTGACTTTCTGACCGTAAATCGCCATGCAAAGTACATGGAAAAATCAATAATAAAACCAAACAACACAAATGAATCAGGTTAGGATGATGAAAAAACTCCAGTGGGCATGATTTTCTTTCGAAAAGAAATACCAGGAAAGTCGTAACACGTTAAAATTACCATGAAAACAATGTTTCGAATTTGAGAATAACGGGTTGCATGGACCAGCTGCTCAACAATTTCTCCAGAGGAAAGGTTGCTTTTGAATCCCATTGTTCCGGTAGCACAGAATCTACAGCCCATCTTGCACCCAACCTGTGTTATATTATAGGGCAAAGTCAATAAAAATAATCAGAAAGTTGTAAGCTTAACAATGATCATAGTATGCTACCGCACAAAAGGTTACTGCACTGGTTGTTCAATATGAAAGGAAAATATATCTACCTGTGATGATACACACAGGGTTGAACGCACTCCTCCAGGGCGTGTCTTCCCATCATACTTCCCCAGTCGTGAATCATACCGCATGATCACTGCTTCTACAGATTCTCCATTCTAGAGCCACAAAATTTGAAGTGTGATTAGTCCAATACCTTTGATATTAGAAGCTAGAACAATCTATCAAGTAAAATAATTTGTGCCACCAAATGGAAACAAGCAAAAGTATCTGACAACAGCAATAACAAAAGGTGATTCACATGCAAGCAACCAAATCAAGTCACAAATTGGCAGTGATGATGAAATGAAATGGTACTGAGTGGCATTACAGAGTTCAAGATGTGATTGTGTAAAATTCAGATTGTTAGGAAACTATAAAACTAATACAGCACACGATGTCATAAGTCCAACACAACTTGAAGCATCCAAGCTTGGATCAAGTGTATTATTGTCATGTGGATGGGTCACCCACACACTAGACCCAGCCGGTCGTAGCTGACTCCAGTTAAGGGATATAATTACAGTCATCTGAAAGTTAGGAATATTAGCATTTAGGCTAGGGGCTCTGTTTTTTTAGTCGCCGACTAATCGCCAATTAGTCGCCGACTAATCGTCGAGTCGTCGCCGCGTGGCTGGCTCGCGCAGGCGACTTGACTCAGGGAGCGAGTCACGCGACTCGCGTGGCTCGCCGGCGACTTGGTGCGATTAGTCGCGCGACTCGCTGGCTTGCTGGCTTGCTGCTGATGTATATGTGGGGACTGGGGAAGGAGGAGGACTGAAGGAAAGAGAGCGCAGGGTGGGCTCTATATGTGCCCTGCTTAGATGTAGTATATGAAAAAGAGCGCAGGGTGGGCTCTATATGTGCTCTGCTTAGATGTAGTATATTTTCTCTGCTGTATATGTGCTCTGCTGCTGCTGTATATCTATGTTCTCTGCTGCTCTATGTACTGTTGTGCCATGGCGACTTGGGGCGACTAATCAAGCCAAGTCGGTGACTCAAGCCAGCAAGCCACTAGCCGCAGCCTCGGCGACTTGGCTTGACTCGGCGACTCAAAAACCTTGGCTAGGGGTACTCAATTAGAGGTAAGACATCAATTAGCTTGGGCCTTAAGCCAATAAGAGGTATGCTACATCTTAGCCTGGGCCTTAAATCAATCATAGATAAGATATTTCCTTAGATATGAGATTTGTTTAGAATCAATTTGTTAGGGCCAGCTCTATATAAAAAGCCCATCCATTTTTATCAAGTAAGAATATTACAATATACTCCTTTTGCCACAAGGAGAGATACAGACAATCAGGACAGAGATACTTTCCTTTTTTCTGGAGGGCTAACAAGGGAATTATGAGGAATTATAAGAAATGCACCTTATATAAAGGAATGGAGGAAGTATCTCCCATCTACTTCACCCTCTCAATCCCCAATATAATTATAACCCCTCCTGAATTAGCCATACTGCCCTGCCATCCTCCTATTGGTATATAACCTCATAAATCCCAGTTCACTACAATTATCATGATCACCTGGGCAGGCGGCATATCTAGAGACCAAGAAAAACATGCTAACATATTGCTACTGAAGATACAGATAACAATTTGTACATCAATTTCCTCAACAACATTCATACAAGTGGCTGATGCTTGCTTGCACTTGAATCAAACAGCATAGTTCTTTGACCGGCATTGGAATGAAGTTCATAGATAAGTACTGATACATTTTGATTTAATACAGGGAATTTTTTTATCTTAGTATAGTAACCCATAAACACCACACATGTAATGAGCCTGGGATGATTTAGATATTTATTAGTGTAGGTCACATTAGACAGCAAAATACTTCAATAGGCCCTTCTACACGCTATGGTCCAGGACTTGTGCATGGTTCACTGGAGAAGCTCATGGCAAGGCTTGATCCATAAAATGTTTCTCAAGCGGCCATTCAATTATGGTCCCATTAAACTATGCATGTTTATCAATATCTAACGTAGTAGAATCAAAAGGGACATTTTTTGCAAAAGCAAAACACAAAAGCTATAAACCAGAAAGGTGCTGAGAACATAAGGGGAGTCAGTGAATTGTCGTATATAAAGGTCCAAAACCAGGGTAGGACTGCAGACAACAAAATCAGCACTGAGTCAATCTCTCATATCTAGGGACTAGGATTGGGATAACAAGGGAAACTATAGCATTGCCAGCTTAGAAAAGCTTGTCCATTGACACAATATCCTAAATTAGCCCCCCTCAACTCCCTCTAGGACTCATTTAGCCCCCTCTTAATTCTTGCTCAAGCTCCGCCACTGGATACTTGCATAGTAAAAACTAGAATGGCGCAATGTCATGCAAATGTGCAGGGAAACAATCAGGAAGGGTGAAACGATGTGAATCTCATAGCAATCATCAGGCCTAAAAGGCTTATACAAGACCTAGAAGGCTTACAAGACCAAACCGTCGCATCCTACATCACCATCCCCAAAATTGATCTGACGCGAGCAGCTAAGCAGTCACCTGGAGGCGGATGAGCAGCTTGGTGGTGGTGCGGTCCTTGGATTCGGCGGCGGCGGTGAGGGTCGAGGTGGTCGGCCGGAACTTGTTCCGCAGGAGGGCGTAGGCGGCCGCCGAGAGCGACGGGACGCCGTCGAGGTCGCTGCACCTAGGGTTCTGCAGCACGTACCTGCACACGCCGACACAGAGTGAGCACCGCCGCTCGAAACAAGGGGGGAACGGAGATATGGGGCGCGGCGCGCGCGTAGGGTTCAAGGGGCTAGAAAGGCGTACTTCCAGATGGTAGGGATGAAGGTGGGGGAGATGCCGGCGGCGTCGAACTCCGCGCGGATGTAGGCGGCGTCGAACACGGAGCGACGCGCCGGCGGCGACGACGACGAGGACGACATTGGGGTTCGGTAGGGGGGAGCGGAGGGGAGGGGGCGGTGGGGGGAAGGGGAAGGGGAGGGGGGTGAAGCAATGCGTGGGTTTGTGGGGGTTTTGAGTGGGAGTTGCTTGTAGAAATGAAACGGACCAGGTAATGATTAATTTGGGAGCCAGAATTGAAGGATGAGATTTAGGTTTTCCAAATTAAGGATGAGATGATCTATATGCAGTAGTAGCGTCAAGTTTAAGATATAATAAAAAATTATACTCCCTCCAATTTGTATTAATTGTTGCGGATGGGAGGAAGTAGCTTACTTTTGCTCTACCTTCGAGTTAATGATATGATAACGAGAAAGGTCCCCCTCCTCCCGATGGCCCGTGGAAGGGCACCTCTTTCGGTTATCATGCCTGTGGTGTGGTGGATGTAGAAGTAGCAAAACATAGCTTTTTTTATGATGAGAAGCCCAACATCGTCAGCCTACTCGACGCAATCAAGGCGGAGGCCCCTCCCCTGACGCGGCATGAAAGAGCGTCTTCGGTTATCATGCTCCCGCGCGTGGTGGATTTGGAAGTAGTGTAATGTGTCGTCTTCGACAAGGAGCGGACCAACATCGCCAATCTACTCAGGACAATCAAGGCAGAGGCCCATCCCCTAACGCCCAAAAGAGCACATATTTCGTTATCCTACTCCCTACGTGGCGAATTTAAAAGTAGCGAAACATGGCATCTTCGACAACGAGCGGCCCAACATCTCCGTCCCATCGCAAATCAAGGAGGAGGTCACAAGCATGCGGCATGGTGGAATTAGAAGTATCGTAGCATGGAGTAGCCGGTAAGTACAAAGGTGGTGGGTCTACCGACGAACTTCCCTCGGTGTGTATCACTTAGCGTGTTTGGTTACTTCAGAGAAAGGGAATGAGAGTACGGGAGGGAGTTTGTCGGGGCATTAGGTTTGGAGAGTTGATTGTTAGTTCCAATCCAATATTTTAGTGTATGTGTTGCGAATTAGCAATGGGAACTCAAGAGGAAATCTCACCCTAGCAGCCTGTTTGGTAAACACTTGGGCATGAGAATGGGAGTTTGCATCAGGGTGTTTATGGAGGGATTAGTCATGGGAAGTTGATTTTTACTCCCATTCCCTTGTTTGGTATATGGTGGGAATTAGCACGGGATAAAACTCTGCTTACGAATTAACAGGGTACTCACTGGGAAGAAATAGGTGGGAATTGGCTTCCTCAACTCCCCTTCCCCTTCCCACTTAAACTCCCATTCCCTCTAATCAAACAGTGGATTTTTAATCTCCTCACCCCTCAACTCCCATTCCCCATCTCTAATTCCCCCGAACCAAACGCGCTGTAGGTGAATTAATAGGGGGCACGGAAGAGATACTTGAGATTTGACCTTCTTAATTCAGTTTCCCATCCTTCCACAATTCCCTTGCCCCAACCAAACAATGGATTATGTCTTGTATCCTTTGAATTCTCATTCCCTACCAAGCTGCCGGAGTGTTGCGTTATAACTTGTGCTGTTAGAATGTTGCGCTATAACTTGGCGTGTTGCCCTCTCAGTTTGAGGCGCAAGGGCACACCCCAAAAGAGAACTGAGTATACTAGGTGATCATCAAACCAAGCTAAACTGGCAGAGTGTACTAGGTAATTTTGCCTTCTAGTCAGGGCAGTTTTTTCATCAAACAAAACAGGCTATTTTGCGACAGATCATCAAACCAAGCTAAACTGTCAGTGGTAGAGTATATTAGGTGATCATCCACCAGCAGTAGGGATGTGCTGGACAAATAGAATAATACTTCCAAGATAATGGACAGACACAAATTCAATAGTAACATGTTAAAGAGCATACTTGTTCAGTGGATCTGACACAGACTGATAATGTTTGTTACAAACACTTTCACACCAAAGGGAAGAAGAGAACATTTTCAATCCAAATCAAGAGTTCATGAGATCAAAGGGGGGTAGAAAATATCATGTAAATGAAAATTCATAGATAAGACACCAAATTCCAGCAGAGCGCCATATAGTTAGATTCAATAACAACTAGACCAAGTACATAACCATCGAGCCATCCCAAACAGCTCCAGAGTCCAGACAACAATGAGGAAAGATAACTATCATTTACCCATCGCAAATAACTCCAGGCAACAACAAAAATGGTAACTACAGCGCCAACAGTGCTTCGACTTTTGCAATCTGCTCTTCTTCAGTCATCGGAGCTGGGGTACTGTTCGTCTCATCATAAAGGTCATGCTTCCATTTTTCTGTCTGATGATCACCGGCCTCCTCGTGCATGTTGCTTCTTCCACCATACTGGTAGTCAAACCTGTCTCTGCCCCTTCCCCCTCTGCCAGCAAAACGCCCTCTTGGATCATAGCCATTTCTCTGACCAACACTCCGGTAATCAGAATATCCCCTCCTGGTATCTCGATCATCAGGCCTTATGAATTCCCGTGAATGGTAGTTTATCCTTTCTTCTCCCATTCCAGAGGTCCACCCAGGTTGATCAGGTATACGTGATCTTGAATTCGGTTCTGTAACAGCATGAGCTGATTCTTGCCCCTCCAGTGGCATTCTCATCTCCTTAAACCCTGGCCTCCTTTTGGCAACCGGAGCGTCTTCCTGCAACTTGAAAAACCCATCGTGCTTCCATGTAGAATCAACATCACTCTGTTGGTGAGCCTGCCCAACCTTTTCCTGAAAACCATGTCCCTCAGACTTGTGTCTATCTCTATCATTGAGATGCTCATTTTGATCCCTTTGTCTTCCATAATCTTTAAAATGAAAAACAAAAAATACCCTAAGCAAAGGGATAGAAAGATAAAGTAGTGCAGAAAGTAAGAACTAGTAAGGCAGCTCCCCACTACCTTGGCGACCATAGTGTCGACCACCTTGCCTAGCACGTTCACGCTCATCATGCTGTACATACAAGTACAAGTAGCCTAATGTTGTTAATAAAGTGGACATTTGAAGGTATGTGTCACAAGAGAACTACCACTAAATCACCAGAAATATAGCACTTATGCATGATGACCTGACAACAGAGAGATATTCTTTAGCAACAACCCAACATTCTGACCACAACTAGTTCCGTAACAGTACAAGCAATTAACATGAACATGAATAACAATGTAAAAGAAAACACATAGTCTTTGCTCAGCATCCATGTGTTGTACAAGGTAGATCACCTAAGTATATGTGTTTTAATACAACTGGACTCTTAAAAAAATGAATAAGCATAATTTGATTTAAATAAATAAACGTTATGGGAGAGCATATGGACTCTAGAACTTCTTTGTAAACTACACTATAGGCTCAACCAAATTGAATCAGAAAGCCACTAAAATGAGTAGAATGGTACTCCCTCCGTCTCTAAATATACAGGTGCCATGGGATCCATGATCAACCTTCAAAAGTTTGACCATCAGTATATGTGAATACATACATGAAAATTTTAGCACTGGCTTCCTCTTGCAAAATACTAACACAAACTATTACCTATATTATAACATAACAGAACACATAGTATAAATCTTGCATTGTGGTCTTGTGGACCGCAGAAAACAAAATTATGACTTACATCTGCAGATGGAGGAAGTGCATAATAAGGAGGTACAAGTTATATTACTATATAATTCTATACACTTGACTTCTAGAGAGGAAACTATACCATTGGAATAAATCATCACTACATACTGAAATAGCTGAAAGTTTGCAACCCAACATGTAAGGAAGTAACATATATATATCAATATGTGTGAACAAATACAGGCCCAGTTCTTTTGGCCGATTCTCTTAGAATCTTGAGAATCGACCCTCCACCCAGCTTCTCCCAGAATCTTGAACTCGTATTTTTTTTACAATCCTAGCTAGTTAGGATGTGAACATCTAGGATTGTAAAAAAATTATGGGTACAAGATTCTGGGAAAAGCTGGGTGGAGGGTGGATTCTCAAGATTCTGGGAGAATCAGCCAAAAGAACTGGGCCACAGAACAAAGTGGGCTGATGAGGTGTAATTTAAGACAATTAGCCTTCTTGCTAGTTTATACTCCTAATTCCTAGATAGCATTAAAGATAGACATTTCACAACGCAACCGGCACAAGAATTGACAGTTACTGCTCCAGCACACGTAAACATTCATGCCGCGATCCTCTACTAGCTATTAAGCTAACAGCTATCAAACCACTGAGAGCAAAGAACATAACCCACTGACAACAATCCCTTTTCTGCACACGTGTATAGAAGACAAGAACCTGAAAGAACGAAGATCTAGGCCGCCATGCCTCCCTCGTCTCGGAGAACCGCTTGGTTCCCCTGGGAGACCTCTCGTGCCTCGCCGGAGGGTCCTCCTTCACGTCGCCCGGCGGCGGCTTCCCCTCCCCGCGGCCCGGATCAGGACCATCGCTCCGCGCCTTAACGTCTTGCAGGTGCCTGTTCCTCCCCTCATCACGGTCGCCCGCATCATCGGCGCCCCCCTCGGCCCGACGCCTGTGCTGGCTCCTCTCGGATTCATGCCTCCTGTCATCTCTCCGCCTCCTCGGGCTACCAAAAACGAGTTCCGGAATGGGGTCAGCACGGGCGCGGATCGCATTGCCGCGCGAGCACGATGCGCCGATCGGGAATCGCAAGCGCAAGGAACTGGTTACTAATCTGAAAAATTCTAGCGAGACGGATCGGGGGAGACGACGGGGGTTGCGGTGGGTTGGTCTGGGCGCTTACCTGGGGTCGTCCCGGCGCGACCTGGACGAGGAGTGCGGGCGCCTCCCGTGCGAGTCGCGGCCCTCCCGCCGGGACGCCTCGCGCGGCTCCCTCGCCGTCGCCGTCGCCGTCTCCGTCGTCGTCATCCTCTTCTTCTCTATCGGTTCTTCTTTTCCCCACCACTTCGCTTCCCCCGGCCTGGAGCGCGAGCTAGGGTTTTTACCCGGAGCCGGAAGGGCGCGGTGCGGTGCGGACCCGAGCCCAACCGGACCAGACCGTACGAGGCCGCGCGCCGCGAGACGGTCTGGTGGGCCTGCTTTAAGATTCGTGCTTGGCTGGCCGTCGCACAAGACTGGAGAGAGCGAAGCGAGTGTCTCCCGAAGCATCCTTCCTTCCTGACGAAGCAAGCGACGCCTGCCGCGCCTTCGCCTTCTGCCGCCGCAGCGACTGGGCCGACGATCTCCGCGCGCCTCGCCCTCTCGCCGGCGACATGACTCGGTATGATCTCCCTCCGACCTGCATTGTGTTTCGGGGCCGTTGGACGAGGGGTCCGACGGTTGAGTTCGGCGGCGGCGGCGGCGGGGAACCGACCTAGGGCTTTCCGGGGACCGCGGGCGAGGCTGCCGACGCGGCGGCGGGTGATGGGTGGGCTCGGAGAGGGAGGAGAGAGGGGGGGGGGGGGGGGGGGGGAGGTGGGTGTGGGTGAGGAGGAGAGAGATGATTGTGCTGCTTGGCGCTTCCGCTGTTGCTGCACGCATGCGGGAGAGTGATTGCGTAGGTTGTTCCTTCCGGTTTTTTTTTTCAGTTCTGATACACTCCGTCCAGATTATGCCAAGTTCATGTTGCTCAATCATCTATGATGGTCCGTATCAGTGCTTGATAGGCCTGTCTTTCCTAGCTGGTTAGATATGGCTGTGGTCGGTCAGGGATTTTTTTTCATGCAGCATGTGTTTATCCGAATTGTGCACATGAAGTGACGAACATTGCATGGGGCAAGGAATGGAGAAGCACATCATTCAGGAAGTGTGCCAAGCCTTGTGGTTGTTAGATCCATTAGAGTCACTATCCATGTCTGCTAGTTCAGTTTTTGTTGTTCAATCAATTCTAGTATTACAAGTCTTTGGATGGGTCGTCTGTAAATTGTCAAATAGGCTTGTTCAATTCCGTGCTAATTCGAGTAGGCCCCAATTGGTTTATAGTAGAACCCAGGGGAATCCGAACCGGTGTTTGGTTTACAAAACCCAGGTGTCTCCCTTGTATCTCGAGGTTGATTATTTCTTCAGTAGATATAGAAAATAGAAAATGCCATGGGGGTGATTGGTGACTTTGAGATATGCTGCTAGACAAACTATCTAGAGCTGGAACTCCTGCAGAATGATTCGAGAGTACTGTTCTCTGGTCCAGTGATTGGTGATTCTTCCTTGCTTTTCTCTCTGGACAGATTGTTTAGTGAAGTTCCTTGTTCATAACAGTTCTTTGTTTTTAAATTGCCAGACTCAAGAGTTCAGAAATCCTTGTAACAGTTCTGTGTTTACACATTACTGTTATTTATGTTCCTCTGCAATGCAACATCGCGTACAGCTTACCTTGTTAAATACTTCTGGTCAGACTTCGTGATCTTCAAGTACTGAGCTGTATTCAGATTTGTGTTAAGCTGCTGTTTATCTAATCAAATCCAGAAGCATATAAGTTGCTGCTTCTTAGTATTCCACATGGACAATGGACAGACGAATTAACTCAATTTTCAATAATTAGTGTGATAGTTGTTTCCTCGATTCTGCTGTTCTAACCGGGTTCAATAAAAGGAGGGTACATTAAATACTGATGGTTAAATGTGGAATTTATGTGTACTTTGCATTTGTGTTACATTACTCCAATCTGCTCCCACCTAAATCGCAGAGCTTCTCCTTAGGCGCCCAACGCACCTGGACGGAGGAAGTACTCCCTCCGGTCCTTTTTACTCTGCATATAAGAATTGTTTGAAGTCAAAACTTCGTAAAGTTTGACCATATTTATATTAACATCTACAATGCTTAATTTATACAATATGAAAATTGAAGTCATGACGCATCTAATGCTGTTGATTTCACATTCTGAATGTTGGTATTTTTTTCTATAAACTTGGTCAAAGTTTACGAGGTTTGACTTCAGACAAATCTTATATGCGAACTAAAAAGGACCGGAGGGAGTACTGTTTATCTAATCAGATCCAGAAGCACATAGTTGTTGTTGTAGCTTAGTATTGTGTTATCAGATATGCATTTTTTTTTACGTTTGTCTCTGAAGCATCAGTTCTTTAGGTCTGCAGTTGTCTTTGGCTGAGACATTTCTATGTGACATTGCAGCTCCTTTCCCAACATGTACCGGCTCCGAGCCAGGGACAAGATTAAGATGGCAATCAAGCGTGGGTTCAGCGACGAGGATGAGGAGGAAGTGGCACAGATGTCAGGCCCAGTGGACTTAAAGGAGGCCAGTCACGCAGACAAGATCACAAAGGAAGCTTTGGCTAAGGTTATGGTGCACAGGAAGGCGTCTGCCCTGACAGCTGCCCCGTGGACCGCGACAGCCCCCATCCCCTGGAGAACACCACAGGCCCGACCCCTACCCCGGAGACTGCCCCGACCCTCGCCCTGGCGCGAGCCATCCACTAAATCTGGTATAAAAATAACTTCTGTTTCTTTCTAAACACATGTAGGATTGTAGGTACATTGTAATAAATAATCTAACACGAATAAAGGATGGGGTTTCTCTCTCTTAACTATAATTTGTTTGTGTATGGTGGTTTGGATGTTACCTGGTTTCAAGTCTTGATATCTTTTGAATATATCTAATTTTCATTAAGTTTGCATGATGTCTGATCTCTTTTGCATTCTCCGCAGGCGAAAGGACTGCTGTACAAATGGGCAATTGGCACAAGGCAAAGATTTCTGGAGAATGTTTGCATCAACAGGGGTTTTTTCAGTTCCTCTTGTATTCAGTTCCCTTCCTAATGGTGATCAGTCACAAACCTTAAAATGTACTCCCTCCGTTCCTAAATATTTGTTTTTCTAGACATTTCAAATGACTACTACATACGGATGTATGTAGACATATTTTAGAGTGTAGATTCACTCATTTTGCTTCGTATGTAGTCACTTGTTGAAATGCCTAGAAAGACAAGTATTTAGGAACGGAGGGAGTAGCTGAGTTTGTGCCTTGAAACTGGCTGAAGGGTACCAGTAAATGGTAAGGGGAGAAGTTATCCAGTGGTATGCGAACCAAGTCTTGTGGTTACGATGGATGCTTTACCTTGTTCTGCAATGGGGAAGCATGTATACGTGTTCACTCTGAGGCGTTTGTCTTTGTCGTGGTGGCGGCGTATGATTTCGTGTTCATGTGAGATGATCATATGTTCGTCTGGTGTCTATGAAAATCCTGCATGTTCAGTCGTTTTGTCTGCCGCTCTTGTGATGTCATCACCTTATTCTTTTAACCTTCCATCCGTGTTAAACAAGCTTCGTTCATCTTAGAAATGTTCTTTTTCCGCGGAAACAGGTTGCAAGATGCATGATCATTGATCAGCCAGAACAAAAACAGCAGCCTCCTAATCTTTTAATGTCTTGAACGAGCGAATGAACACGCCGTTTGTAGCACTTGGATCATCAGAAAGGAAAACAGGCGGTTCGCCGCTAGATATGATACTCAAGCGCAAGAGACCATAAACAACAGCTCCTAGTGCCATCATTCCCTTGCAGTACTAAAACGCAAGCATGATTTCACAGTTCACAGTTGTGTAACAACGTCACTGCAGCAGCACAGCTACTGAATTTACTCCCTTTCAATTCCTATATGGATTTCTTCCACCTCGCATAAATGAAGTTTCAGTCCCTGACCTGTTGACAGTGAGGCTAGATCATTCCTTGAAGAGAAGAAATCTTTACAAACTCAATTAAAAACTAACTTGGAACAAGCTCAAGCCAGAATGAAAAGGTATGCAGATAAACAGAGAGAACGAGCTGACATGAACTATGAAGTGAGACATATGGTTTACTTAAAAATTGCAACCATAGCAGCTTTTGACATCCGTATAGAACTCAAACTGGCTACTAAATTCTATGGACCATTTCTAGTTCCGAAGAAAATTGGCGCAGGAGCATAGAAACTGCAGCTTCTGGGCATCGCACAAATACATGGCGTTTTTCACACCAGTCAATTCAAGAAGCACATGAGTCCATTAGTTGTTCCTGCTCCACATGGCAAAGCAAGGTCGCTCCTGTCCTGGTACTTGACACTCGAGCAGTACCTTGTCCTTCTAATTGGTAACGCAGTGGCCGGTGCAATGGTTAAAAAAAAAAGGGTTTTTATCAGTTATGTCACCGGTTGTGTCCCACTACTCAGTTTTGCCACTAGAAATTTCAACTGCTCAAAAATGCCATCGCTTCATTAGACACATGTTTAAAAATGCCATTAAACACCATTATTGTGATCTCAAATCTCTTTTGCCATGTTATAATGACATAAATACCTATGAACCAACATGCCAGCTCTCCCTCTATCTCACTACAATAAAGTATGGGGCCCACTTGATCCCAACAGCGTTCTTATTTTCCTATAAAATTATTCGCTTGGTTACTCCTGACAAGTGGGGCCACACATATCATTGTGAGATAGAGAGAACTGACATGTGGGTCTAGGCTTATTTTTGTCATAGAACATGGTCAACGGGTTTGACGTAAAAATAACAATGTCTAATGGCATTTTTGAGCAAACATCTAACAGAATGATGGCATTTTTGAGATATCTAATGGCATTTTTGAGCAAGCATCTCACAGATTGATGGCATTTTTGAGCAGTTGTAACTTCTAATGGCAAAACTGAGTAGTGGGACACAACTAGTGGCATAAATGATAAAACCCCCCAAAAAAAAGTCGCCTCCTCCCTAGCTTTTCCCATAAGCCGTCTCCCTCATTCATTGGGGCTTCTCAACTAGTTATGGGATTATTAATCTAGAAGCCTCAATAAATTTTGGGGGCGGCTTATTTTTTAAGCTAGGGAGAGGCAGCTTATTTTTAGAGACTTTTTACGGTGCATCATACTACCGAAATAGTGGGTAGTATATAACTGATCCAATGGTCAATATTGATCTCTGGTTTTTTTCTCCCTAGGACATTTTGGTAATTGGCTGTTAGGATAGATTTATCTTTTTTTAATGTTAATTGTAACCTAGGTAATCAGATCTGTAAAAAGAATTATCCTTCATCTTAGTTCGTAGGTTTGTACTTCATTCTCGGGGAGTTCCTCAGCAGCCGAAGCAGTCCGGCGGCTGTCTACACGCACAGGGCCGGTCGGTCTGTCTCCTAGCCTCCGGTCGCCGCTCCATGATCTTTGACGGCGCAGCCGCTCCGCTCCGCCTATCGGCCCTCTCTCTGTTGAATGATAGATCGGTTCCTCCGCAAGTCTCCGCCTTTCCAAATGAGCCCGCTTTCATGTCTCAACTCTGAACTAGTAAATCTTCTCTTTAATGCGGCAATGCATGCTCGTCTCAGTGCATGCGATGGCCAATGCGTACTAAGGGGGTGTTTGTTCCAGAAGTCCTAGAATTTTTTCTAGTCCCAGAGACTAATCAAAAAAGACTCTTCAATAGAGTCTTTTCCTAGTCACTGTAGAGAAAGTCCATCCCGTTTGGTTCCTAGGGACTTTTTCTAGTCTCTGGGACTAAAAAGTCCCTGAACCAAACACCCCCTAAACTAGTAGAACGCGGGAGGTGTCCTTTGATGCTGCATGTAGGAGACAATTAATCACAGCAATTAATATCTGATGCTATTATTACGCGAGTTAATTCCGTCTTGGCCGCAGTACTGCCAAAACTGCCCCTGGTCACAAAATATACTACCGAAAATCTGCAGCAGTATTTCCAAATCTGGGCCATCCAAACACAAAAATAAACGGCCTATATTGATCTGATGTATTGTAAAAGGTCTCATTTTTTAAGCCGCCTAAAAGAACTGGCCCAAACATGTCATGAAAACAAGCAATTGTGGTTCACATTTCCAGAATGCTTCAATCAGACAATCCAATCTTGGTTCCCTCAAAATGATCCTAGTGGGCAAGGGTCATCTTCAGGAACGGGCAATTGTCAGGACCTGAACTATCTGAACCTGAACATTTCCCAAGAACTCCATAGCGGCCGACACTGGCCAATCCCGAGATCCATTTTGTGAACCTGAACCTGAACATTTCTCAAGAATTGTCAGGATCACTGCTATACTTTTGTAGTACTATTAAACTATGAATCAGGGTGAGTGGGGAACGCCCGAGGTTTGTTGATCCATTTCGTGTGCTACCGATCATAGTCCTGTCAGCCGGCCTCGCGCCTGAGCTCCCTAGTGGCGTCGGCGGGGTCCTCGGTGCAGCGGAGGAACTCCATCGCGACGATCATGCCGGAGCCGCCCTTGCCGATGCCGTGCCAGTGGCGCGGTGGCACACCTTGATGACGATGCCGGAGCCGCCCTTGCCGATGCCGTGCGTCTCCGCGTAGTCCTCGGTGCCGCTGCTCCATCCGGATGCGCCTCCTCTTGCGGCAGCCGGTCGTTTCTGGTCCTTGGCTGCTCGTAGCGTGGCCAGTGTAGAGGATGGCAGCAGGTCTCTTGCAGTTGCAGACGGCCATGGCGCTCGGCTCGAGCTTTCCGTGCGGATCGTCGCGTCAGCATATATTGGAACCGAATCGGAAACGAAGAACCTGAAGTCGAGTCGGAAATGAACGAACCAAAACGCAGGCAGCAAGGCAAAGAAGCTGTCAGCCACCGTAACTCGGACTGAAACTGAACTGAATTCCATGGCGACTCGGTGAGGCAACCTGTCGAAACAAATTGCCAACGCAGAGCATGGATCCATACGGAAGTTCCTCCCTCCCCCCTCTCCATCATCGATCTCTGTTTGCTGCTTAGTTCCGCCGCCCTCTCCACCAACCAAAGCAGTTCGTTCGTCGAGCTAGCGCCATGGCCGCCCGCAAGCGACCTGCTGCCGTCCTCGACGCTGACCACGGCCACGCGACGGCTCAACATCAACAATCGCCGACGTGCTGCAAGAGGAGCCGCGCCTCCATCGGGAGCACCGACGACTACGAGAAGGTGGCCTGCCTAGGAGAGGGTGGCTTCGGCGTCGTCCACAGGATGCGCCACCGCGTCACCAAAAAGGACGTGGCCGTCAAGTTCCTCTCCTCGCCGGACGACACCGAGGAGCCCCCCGACGTCCAAGATCTTGAGCGGGAGGCACGATTCCTCGAGGCCTGCAACGGAAACCCTTACGTCGTCGGCTTCGAGGGCATGGTGTGCGATCCGGCCACCGGCGACACCGCCGGCCTCGTCATGGAGTACGTCGCGGCGTCGAGCCTCCAGTCTTTATTGTGGGACAGGCGCGGCGACCCGCCGCTCCCGGAATCCACGGTGCGCGACTTCATGCGGAAGCTCCTGACCGGCGCCGAAAAGATGCACGAGCACGAGCGCCACATCGTCCACCGTGACATCAAGCCAGCCAATATCCTCGTCGGGAAGAACGGGGAGCTCCTCAAGATTTGCGACCTCGGGCTGGCCATGTCCATGTGCGACTGGCCGCCGTACAACCAGGTCGGCACGGAGCCCTACATGGCGCCGGAGATGATCCTGGGCAAGCAGGACTACGACGCGCTCGTGGACACGTGGTCCATCGGCTGCGTCTTTGCCGAGCTGCTCACCGGCACGACGCTGTTCATGGTCGACCCCGAAGACGAGGAGGAAGACGAGACAAAGAATGACGTAAAGCAGCTGTGGAGCATCTTCCGAGTGCTCGGGGTGCCGGACGAGAGGACGTGGCCAGGGGTCACGTCGCTGCCGCTGACGAAGAAGGCGCCGCACCTGCTACTGCTGCAGGAGGGGCACAGGCACAGCCGGCTGCGGGATTTGTTCCCTGAAGAGAAGCTGTCTGAGGAAGGATTCCGGGTGTTGCAAGGGCTCCTCACGTGCAACCCCGACGAGCGACTGACGGCAGCCGCCGCGCTGAAGCACCCATGGTTCGCAGCTCCTCGTTCCGCCGCCGACGCCGTTGAGAAGGTCGATGCTCTGTCGTTTCCGAAAAGGAAGACACCAAGGATCAAGTTCATCCCGCCGGCCATGCCCCAGAAGAATCTACTCAAAATCCCACTGGCCGTGTGGAACGCAGCGCAACGAGTGTAATGAAACTCTGTACTAGATGTGACTGTGCTTGGATGAGCCATCTATGTAAATGCTAGCATAAACTCTCTTGATGTGATTGTGCTTGGATGAGCCATCAACAATCATGAGTCATTAGTGCTGATCCATCAAGTAGAAGTTGATCCTTGGCACATGTTCAGAGAATCAGAGATGTGTTAGCCTGCTTTTCTGAATTCTATGTGTCATTGTCCACATGTTCAGAGAATCAGAGATGTGTAACTGTAAGGTTGTGTTCAGAGATTCATTACAGTGCTGACATATGTTGTTTACATGGTCAGTTGTTATTGAGTTATACTACTGCACAATTTGTGTTGTTTTCCAGAAATCATGAGCTGGTGATAAAAATGTACAGTTCAAATGTTCCAAGCAACAGAATCTACAGAGTGATGGATGAATTGATATTAAAAATGTCTTGCTGGTGCAGATTTCATGAGAACTTATATATTTAGCAATGGTACTAGTACTGCAGCTGGACATACTTTCTTCAACCTAGTACGGCACCTAGGGGAGAATGAGTGCCTGGTATGGCACCTGTGGGATCTTCAACACATCGAGCTGTGGAAGATGTCCTGCAGGGGAGGATGAACCAAATTCAAGAGCTTATTGGACCATCGCAATCCGGCGGTACCCTTGCACTAAAACTGAAACTATGGCGTGGATCAGCTCTGTTCAAGCATCTTAGCTCTGAAGCAGGAAGCAGAGACTTGAGTCTGCAAGGCAGGAGAAGGGCAGGATATGTATAAGAAGGTAAGTTTCAATACCAACTCAACAAGAATCAGAGTGGCGCAGCGGAAGCGTGGTGGGCCCATAACCCACAGGTCCCAGGATCGAAACCTGGCTCTGATATATCTTTTCCACTTTTTTCCACTTTTATTTTCTTTTTTTTCCTTCATTTTTTTTGCTGCCTTTCTATGAGTTTCGGCTTCAAGATGCGTGCACGCCGACGACGCCATGGGCGAGCCGCGGCACAGGTGTACCAAAACGAAAACGCTCCCGCAAAACCCAGAACCCTAGCCTCCCTCCCTCCCTCCCTCCCTCCGCCCCCCTTCGCGCTCCCATGGCCATGGCCATGGAGTCGGCCGCCTCCGGCCCCCGTGGCGCGTCGAGGAAGCGCCCGCGGAGCCAGTCGCCGCCCCCCGCAGGAGAGGGCCCGAGCGAGCCCGCGCTCGCCCGGCCCCGCTTCGCGGAAAACCTCGACCTCGTCCTCTCCCTCCAGGGCAAGGAGCTCTCCCTCCAAAGGTCATCCCCTCGCTGCCCCCCGCTTGCGGTTCGATGCGGCTTAGCACCCCTGTGTGCCGATCTCCGAGTAGGATCGAAGCAATTTTTCTGTAGTAATTCGCGTGCTTCTAGTCTGGCTGCGGCTACGTGGATTTGGGGATGCGCTGCTTTATGTCGCTACACGAGGAGATTTGTCTGGTTCAGCCAGTTAGTGTATTTGGAAATGTAGTTTTTGTTGCAGTTATGTGATTCGAAGGGAGCTGATGTTGCTAGAAGTTTACACCTGCACTGATTGGATCATTGTTGACTTAGGATAATAACAACAATAATAATTACTCTGTAAAAACAGTTGCATTAATTAAGGCCAGATTTTATTTTAATTGTTCTGTGGAGGCGATAATATGCTTATGATTATACAGTATCTTTGTATGACCTCCGATTCTCAATAGCATCTGTTTGGTGATACTTGGATAGTGCAATACATAGTCCAGTGTTTCTTAGTTGGGGAATCGTTCCTGGATGAACCTTATTATGCTATTGCTGTTTGTACTTCTAACATTTGTATGCTAAATCATGCAGAAAGGTTGAACTGGCATTCAATTTTATAAAGGCCGAGTCAAATTGTTCAAGCCATGGCCATAGAGCAGACAATATCC
This sequence comes from Triticum monococcum, assembly GCA_034509565.1. Lineage (NCBI taxonomy): Eukaryota > Viridiplantae > Streptophyta > Magnoliopsida > Poales > Poaceae > Triticum > Triticum monococcum. The sequence goes on along the minus strand of CM067844.1, from coordinate 576,292,866 downwards.
AGCTATTGCGAATGGTGTCATTTATTGGAAACTGGGTGCAATCTATCCTACTTCCGTCTAAGAAAGTTCCAGAGCCTTTTGATCCTGTGTTAGATTATAGATGCTGGGAAATTCTGAGATTTTGCATTGAAAAGAAGCCGTCAGTCTCAATTTCTCTGAAGCTACTTCAACCACTTGGTTGCATTGCAAAGGATGGTTTGAGCAGAGTTCAAATCGGCGCTTCATGTGATGACCATGAATCCTTTTTGCTCTTCGAACGAGTTTTCGACTGCGTGTCCTTTCTTTTCTCCTCCAATACAAGAGCTTTCTTCAACGCACCCGTGGATTTGTGGACCTCTTGTGTCACCGAGGCTATTAATCTTGTCCAGAAGGTTTCAACTAATGAGAAAAAGGGTTGTACCATTCTTCAGAATCTTGGAAATTGTCTGCTTGAGCAATTTTCAAGCTTTCTCAGATTCCATGCAAATCCTAAGAATATTTTCCGTCCTTTTGTTGACAAGATTCTTGATCCGCTGTTGGAATTGTTGGTTTTACTTAATTCACAAGCAAATTCTATCAAGCACAAGCACGCAGGATCCACGTTGAAGATTGCTGAAGAAATTTTGTCAAATGGACTGTTTCATCCACAACATCTTAGTGGATATTTTGGGCTCAAGAATTTGAATAAAGGTATTGTCAAGGATGTCAAAGGAAGCTACCATAGGCATCTGTTTGAGCGATTCAAGGGAATAAAAGCAGAAAGCAAGGCTGTATTGCTTGCTGGGTTCGGTTACTTGCTTCAATTGTTTGTTACCAGGGCTAGAAATCAAAGAACATCTTTAGCACCAAGGGGTACATCCTTCAAAAGCCCACAAAAAACCAGTGAGGGTTCTGAAGAACCCCAGCAACAAGGAGAATCCATTTTTGAAGTGTTCATGCAATTTATGGAACCTTTGGTGTTAGAATGCAAATCATATTCGCAAAAGGACTTCTCTGATTTAGGAGTCACAAAGCTAGTAGAAGTTCATTGCATGCTGAAGTCCATCAATGAGATGCTAGCAACAGTTACTGAAGAGAAAATTTATGTCCCTACAGAGGACACATCGGAAGGATCTTATCTCCAGTTCTTGCAAGAAATTTACAGGGTCTTAATCTTGATGGCTGAAAAAATGTACGACTTCTGGGTGTCAGCTCTGCATTTAGAAGATACAAACGTTAAGAAGATGCTGCCTTTAATGTTTGTGGAGATTGTTGTTGCAGTTGGTCATTTTCTAGAAATTGAATACAAGGTCATGGGGAGTGACCTTGTAAAATTATGGTCAATGATTTTTGCTTTGTCTGCTATCAATGCATCTTCCAAGGACATCAAACCATGCTTACTACTAACCTCAAAGATTTCAAGCCTTTCGTCCCAAGTGATTCGTACATTTAGTGAGCTTCGTCAGGTCAGTTATGTTCTTTTTCAGTGATCACTTTTAGCAATGCCCTCTAAAAAACAATTGTTTATCTTTTTTCTTTATTTTTTGTATGCTCCTCACTTTCTGCTTTTGTGTTCTTCCGTTGCCTATGCCAATGGTTATATTTCTGCAATGGGATGTATATTTTACGAACTACTCCCTCCGTCACATAATATAAGATGTTTTTGCAGGCTAAGATAGCTCGCAAAAACGTCTTATATTGTGGGGCGGAGTAGTACTGAATAGATTTTTATTTTGAATCTGATGCTTCTCTCTCTTTTCCAAATTGTAGGTTGCGCACTCCATTTGTACACTGTGCAATACTGTGAGAACATTCAGAGCTGTTGCTGGTCCTGATGCAGTACCAGGACCGTTTTCTGTGGCTTCTTTATCCTCACATAAATGTTTTGAATCACTGGCAACATTACTGAGCTCCCAAACATTGAGGGATGCTATCTGTACTTCAATTAACTCAATGCCAGAAGGGCAGTCTAGTCGATGCATAGAGGAGCTGACAGTAGATCTTACAGAAACATTGAAATGGATGAAAAGTTGCGACGAGTTTGTAGATTTGGAAACACAGGGAGAGCCCCGCTTGATGTCCAGGAAGTCAGTTTTTCATCAGAGAGCTGAACTTTTTGGAAGGTACTTATCTGAACTATACACAAGCGTGCTTGACTCAATAACTGTGACCGCTTCAAATACTACACTGGTTGCAAAATCTGTTGAAAGGTTGGTCAACACAATACGTCCCAACTTGAGTCAGTTGATGAGAAATGAATCAATTAATCCAAGTGAGTTCATTTCTTCAGTTGTAGGAAAGAACCTATCTAACAAGCAATGTGCCAACTGGCAAAAGATTCCAAGTTTGTCTTGGTTTTTTGCCTTCTTCTTTCGCATATATACATCATGCAGGAGTCTGTATCTGCAATCTGTTGGCCTCATGCCTCCAAATTTAGCAATAGAAGCAACAGAATTAGTGGGGAATTCATTCATTGTATGCTGCGGAAAGGAATGGACCAATACATCCAATATTATTGCTGAAGGCTACTTTGCTTGGATTGTTGAAAGTGCTGGCTCCCTTTGGGAAGTCATCGAAATTTTATCACAGTCCCTTCCAAGAAACCATTCTGGTTTTACTACGCTTTTTTACACCCTTCATGTGATGGCTCTGCAAAGACTCGAAGATCTTAACAGGCAGATTAATGCATTTGACTTTTTGCTTGAAGACGGCACACGGCAGTTTGATACTGAGGATAGGGGAAAAACTGAGTTATTAAAGGATCCTTGCTGTCTTGAGGCTGCTCGACTAACCAGTTTTATGATGAACTATGTGAGAACATTATCTTCAGGAGGAACTGACAGGATTTCTTCATGGGATATGAGTATATGCTCTTTAGATGAAGATTCTTTTCATATAGCAACTTGGCGGCTTCTGTGTGAAAACATTGATATTTGGAGTTCTCATGCATCGAAGAAGGACCTAAAGAACTTCTTTTCGAACCTGATAAAGTTTTCTTTTGTTCAAAAGAGGTCATGCAGAGATGAGGAGAGTAGTGACTGTCAGGATTCATGCAGAGAAATAACCTTGCATACTATTTCGGTGGAGCTTCTTTGTGATACTATCATTTATGACCAAAAGGTTTTGTTGTCCTACTCCTTCCATCCAAAGAAAACTTTGTTAAAGAATTTACCATGTATGCTGATAGTATTAATTCTGTTTTGATGACGATGATCTGTTTGTTTTGCAGTTTTAAGTTTGAGTAGTTTCTTCCATTTGTTCTTTCCTATTTGGTCTAATTTGGAACAAATGTACTATTTCACAGGTGCTATTAAAGAATTTGGTATCATGTTTTTGCGGTGCTCTCAAGAAATCAACATCTTCTTTTATCACCGGAGCTGATGAAGATAATGCCTTATTGAACATCTCGCCTGATTTGATGGAGATATTAAATAAACTGAATAATGAGAAGTTGGTCCGTACATATCCTGATTCTACACATGCACACGGTGTAGATAAATACCGGATCTGTGAGAATTTACTAAATTTTTGTAGCACAGTTCCCGGATTTCATTCCAACTCCAAGTCATTCTTGCAACTTATAACTTACATTCTCCATCTTGAAAGGCAAGTGCACTATTTTTACATTTATCCATTTATTTGTATGGATGATGACGGCTATCCTTTCTGCCATTGCACTAGAGTATCTCTGTATGCTCCCACTTTGAACTTTTGATCTAAAAAAGTGTTCACAAATACTTGCCCCTAGGCATTTTCCCACTTTATGGTAATTAATTCTACTTATCTCCTCGGCTTTTCCTTGTTTTTTAGTCTTGTGAGGTTAACTGGAGGGTAGGAAGGTGTGGGAATGCCAAATCTCGTGAGGATAAAAGGTCCATTGTTTTTATGGATCCTGGTGATGTTGATAATTTATCTGTCATGTCACCACAAAAACTAGTCAGTGTAGTTGCTAATCTGTACAACTTGAGAATTTTTCACTTTAATTTTAATGGTTATTTCTAGTCTACGTTTAATCTTTCTGTGGATTTGATAAATTAAGATGAACTTATCATATGATGACGTGTGTCTGTCAACTATCAACTAATGTGCCACCTAGTTAACGCTACAGCCTTCTTGGGTAATCTGGGTCATCCGCAATTTCAGGGAATATAGACCAAACATGCTCATTTCTTATCTGCAAGTCTCTGCTCTGATTAGCTTGCTGACAAATTCTTTCTTTCTTTCAGACTTCTGCTGTTGACATTGCTAAGTCGCCATTATGAATCATGTAATCCAATTGAGCTAATCCGTCTGTTTATATGTTGTCGAAGGGCAATGCAAAATCTTGTTTCGAAATTTGGCAAAGAGTACCCAGATTCAAAGCAATACTCCACGTCTTCTGAACTTCTAGGTAACTCATATTCTCTGATTTGGCTTTTGAGATCTGTCCAGGAGATTATTGGATTGTCACACGAAATATTTGGTGAGCACACTGATCAGAAGAAAAATACCTTGTTCTCCTTGGTAGATAAGACATCAGAAATATTTTCTACACTAGCGAACATGAATTCGAAATTTTGCTTGCTGGGTCCCAAGAAACAAATTGGATCTTCCCTGAAGCATACTGCTAGTGAAAGCGACACTTCTGAACATGGTGGTCAGGCATTTGATACTCTAGAAAATTTAGCCTTGGAGCATGTCAAAACTATGGCTGAACAGTTAGAGAAGACTACAGCTGGCATACCTGTAACCACAAAGGATTGCAAGTGTGTTATAAAAATAGAGAACTCTTATGACAATGTGTGCTGGGATAAACTATTATGCACCATGTCTTGCATAGGTGGATTTTTGTGGGGTCTTGTTTCAGCATTTGAAAGCACAATCAAAGACTATCCAACTGCAAGCTCAGAGGAAAGAAAACTGATGCTTCACTATGCCTCCAATTTCAGCAGATCTATTGCTAAATTTGAGACCTTTGTAGATATCTGTCTGCATGTCTTGTTTATGGAGAACAAGGATTTTGGGTCTGTTGATTTGATCTCTGGTCGTCTACCACAAGAGCTGCTTTGTGAGAATGGTTTTCTGAATATTGAAGTAGTCATGGATGTTTGGACTATGCATCAGCTAAAGGATAACAAATCACAGTCAGATGGTCCACCCGGTATGAAAAGATCTCTTTTGGAAAATCTGTTAAATGGTGAAGGTCCATTTGTAGCATTTACTTTGAGAGAGCTCTACAGTGTATCTGCTGCTATTGTTAAGTTGAAGGGCCTCATATCCTTTTCAGGTGATGTCTGTAGGAAGGCATGCAATCCTTTCGAACACCTGTCGCTAAATCCAATGGTTGGGACAGCTTGCATTGCCCTACAGAAAATTGCAGACATGTCTGATTGGCCAGATATGTTTTCTCTTGTATGGATTGATGGAATATTAAGATATCTTGAAGTTTTAGGAACATTTCCTGAACTCAAGTTGTCAAAAGAACTGTATGCTCAGATAGTAAATGCACATGTGAGTGCTATTGGAAAATGCATTTTACTTCAAGGAAAGAGTGCGACTCTACCTACCCATGAGATTGGATCAAGCACAAAAACACTTAAGTTACAGAATACGTCTGGCTATGTAGTTACAAAGAATATTATCGATAGGCAGAATAGGTTAAATTCATTGATATCAAGACTTAGACTGTCGATGAGAAATTTTGTTAGTGTTGCATCAAACATGCATCTAAGTGCAACTTTACAAGTCATTGAGAGAGCCTTGGTCGGAGTGAATCAATATAGCCACTCAATATATGAAGTGGAGACTGGAACATCTGATGGTGGGACAGTTTCTTCTGACGTTGCTGCTGGAATTGACTGCCTTTATCTTGTTCTTGGATCTGTGCCAGGTTAGCAGCCAAAATTTTCTATCTGATATTCTCTGGAATGCAATCCTATTATTCATGTAATGGAATGTGTTTCCGTCTACTTGCTTCTGGGATATGTTAAATTAGCTTCTCAAAATAAATCAGTAATCTATGATCTGTAATGTCATGATATGCATTCGACAGATTACTTGCCTTAACAATAGTGATTGATTGTACCTGACAATAGCATTAGTCTCAAATTTTCATTGCTCATTAATGTATATTCCACTGTCCACTACTGAACATATGAAGAGTAAGCATCAAATTGTTCTTCAATGATAAAGAATGTTGATCAGTCATAGGTGGTTCTGAACGTAATAAAGTTCTATTTTAAATAAATATGTAAAATTTTATCTTGGAGTGCCTGATCCAGACTTCCATATTTTGGTTTCTCTTTAGGTAACAGGTAGTTGGTTAATGCTTCCACGAATAGCTGTAAATGATTTGATAATACATCATAACCAGAACATCTGTGATTCTACTCTGGATCTTTTGATCTGAATAATTCCTAATGATGAGTACTGTAAGGCGTTGGCTCGTGTAGCGTGGTGGTTGAAAATGTTGGTTGTTGCGTGAAAGGTTACAGTTTGAAGCCCTGATATGTGCTCCTAAAACTATAAAACGTGCAGCTCTTGCTTATTCTCAAAATAGCTTATACTCTGTAAAGAAATATAAGAGCCTTTAGATCATTAAAGTAGTGATCTAAATGCTCTTATATATCTTTACAGAGGGGGTACTATATAAAGGTGTGGAGTTCATATTTTTGCAAGCATCATTTCAGACTACAAGGCTGGTCATCAGCATTCTGCAGTTTGCACCTTGTTTAATGGCAGGGAGCAAGTATTTTGGACTGATTTTGTACTCATATTGCAGGAAATAAGCGTGTTTTTCAGAGAACTGTCCCAAGCCTAGTTGGTGCTTTATTCAACATTGTTTTACACCTTCAAAGTCCACTCATTTTCTATATAGAGAAACTACCTCCTCTTCGCCCTGATTTGCATCCAGATGCTGGAGCGATTGTTCTAATGTGTGTTGAGGTTATCACATCATTTGTGGGGAGGCATACTTTTCAAATCGATGCGTGCCATGTGTCCCAGTGCCTGCATCTTCCTGTGATGCTTTTCAAGGGCTTCAAACATCTTCTTGCTGATCGGAGTGTATCCTGTTCATCAGAAAACATTCGTGAGCAAATTGCAGGACAACCTCTAGCTAGTAAAGAATACTTACTTGACAGACAATTTTCTGTTGACATGTATGCTGCATGTTGCAAATTGTTATGTACTGTTCTTAGGCACCAACAAAGGTAAAGATTTGGGTTATTTTCTTTTTGTGCTTTTATGTTCTTTATTAAAACAAGCCTTTATATTGTTTTTTTCCTCTGGCCAGTGAGGTTGGACAATGTGTGGCTGTCCTGGAAGACTCAGTAAACATACTACTTAGTTGCTTGGAGTCTGCAGATTCCAAGATGGTTAGCATGGCAGGATGTTTCACTTGGAACAAGGAGGAGGCACTAAAATGTGCTTCCTTTTTCAGAAGGATTTATGAAGAGGTTTGTGATGCTTTTGTTCTGTGATTTAAAATGATACATATCTTGCTTTAGTAGTAATGCCATGCCTGGACAGATGGTTGGGATGTTTTATTTGCTGGTTGTAGTTCACATTTGCACTGGGCTTAACTGCGTATCCTTTTAAAAGCAGCTTCATAATTAGGCCATCTACAATGCAAAGTGCTTTAAGAGGTGCTTACGCAAAATAAACCAGTTCTTTTAAGCATCAGTGGTTATTTCTGTAGCAGAGGTGCCTAAATAAGCACCTACGCTCTACAAATAAATCCCAGTGCTTAAGTGGTTTATTTTTCAAAGCACTTCTCTAAGCACCTTGCATTGTAGATGGCCTTAGGAACCGTTTGCTGCAGCACAGACTTTGTATTTTGCTTTCACAGAATCAGGAACGTAAATGGCACAGTATATAGATGTCATGCCATTCAGCCATCCATGTTTTATGGTTCTTATGAACAAATCATATGTACTGATTCTCCTTTTGTGTGGATACTACAGATGCGTCAGCAAAAAACTATCATGGAACATCACTCAATGCACTTTCTTGCTGGTTATATTTCCATGTTTTCTGGACTGGGTCCATTTCAGACAGGCATAACACGGTATGTTCTCCCTTAATGAAGACCTTCTGTTTAGCTATTTATGTTTTTGTCTCAGCATTCTCACCCTTGTCCATGGTAGGGAAATTGACGAGGCCTTGCGACCTGGGGTGTATTCCCTAATTGATATCTGCCAGGAAAGCGATTTTCAACAGCTTCACACGTACCTGGGTGGTCTGTAAATCCTGCCTGTTCTATTTGTGGAATAACCTTTACTGCTATAAATACTAATCCGACACCCAAGATAATCCTTTCCTTGTTTGGCTTTGCAGAGGGCCCATGCCGAACCACTCTTGCTAACCTAGTGCATGACTATAAATTGCACTTCCAGTATCAGGGCAAAATCTAGTCCCAAGTTGCTAAAGATTTTTGGAATACTTGGTTATTCGTCCTGCTTACGCTGGATATGAAATCTACAGTGTCACCTTTTGCATGATGTTGGGTTCATGGAGTTCAATGGATATGCATCAAACTTTGGAGGAACCAATGGAACTATGGTTAGTGCTATTAAACCAGCCTGCTGGTATGTGTGGGTGTGGCAGATGAAGAGAAACTGAATTGTTTGCAGCAAATGAAACTCAGTAATCTCAAGCAAATGTCGGCGTTCATATTCTGGGGGTAATACATAACACGCTCGTTCTAGACTAAAACTAGTAGGGGTATATTATTCATGCGATGTTCTGTCACTGTGATCGGTTGTTCCTTTTCACTAATGTCGCTAAAAGTGTAAAAAGGTTGCAGGGGCACCCAATTAACCTTTTGTTGAAAAATTCTGAAAAGAAAAAAAAAATCTCAGATGCGCATGTGTGCTGTGTGCAAAACTTGTTATTTGACCGGCTCGAGCCAGCGTGCAATGCAGCATCAAGTTTTCAATTAGAAAGGATTTTTCTGCCTTGATGTCAGGATAGTATCTCTCCTTCTGTTTCACCTTTTCTCGTTTACATTTACTAAATCTAAACCACAAACAAACTGCGCTGCTCTTTTGGCAAACCACTTGTGCTGCTATGGCCTACCATCCTCTACTTACAGCCGTTGCCATGGCCATTGGCGCTGGCTAACCGTGTTTTGTCGAGGATCAGAGGATAAAATAAATTTGTTTTGATTAACATTAGTTTTACAGTTCCAGCCATGCCTTTTTACAAATTAGGCTCACTATATGTGTATCAGGGCTAGGTGGGTGCAAGTGTATGATGCAGTCGCCAAGGATGAGTGTGGAGATTACCAAGAACGTAGCTGAATCCTAAACCACTAGAGGAAGGTGCCACATACTTGCTCCTTTCCATAATCTAAGACGTTTTTTGATACTACACTAATGCCAAAACATTATACATTATGGACGGAGGGAGTAGTTGACTGCACGGCCAAGGGTGCCTCCGTCTGTACATTTCGTCGTGGTCTGTTTAGTGAGGGGCTTTGGATTAGCAAGCAAGTCGTCGTGGTCACCATCAGTCGAGGGCCACGAGAGAGAGAGAGAGAGAATGTGTGAGGTGATAGATAGGAGGGGGGGATAAGGGGAACCATGGAAGGTGTGCTGCGCGCGGTACAAGATCAACATGGTGGGGCACGCCACGGAATGGAATTAGGTGGATGCGGCAACAAGATAGCCGATCGGGGCCGAGAGGGACCAAAGCCAAAAGCTAGTAGCCGCACCCGCACGCACGCACACGCACACCGCGGTGGCCACTATCATTGGATTGGATAAAAAGTCTCTCTGGACTAGGCCACAGGGCTGAATCAGATTCCTACGATCGCGTGTTATCCATCCGTCACCTCACGTCGCCTCGCCTCTCCGCCCATGACTCGACGCGACGCTCCAAGCCTCATCCACATCCCGTCTCCGTGTGCAGTGTGCGTGCACCACGCCGTGCCTCCCCTCCCCTGCCGGTTCTGCCTCAAGGTTCGGTTCATGGTAATGGTCTCTCTCTTATCTTTGCGGTGCTGTTTGTGATGTAAACGCATGCTTTCCACTTCTCGTAACGGGGACGTGAGAGGTGGTTGTATTCTGCGTTAGCATGGTATCATCAGCCCACTTCTCATGATTTTGATTGATTTATTGTCCTCCACACATGAGCCCGCTCATCCATTTTCCTCTAACAAAAATGTGATTGTCCATTTTCCGATGTGTATGCACCGCTGTGAAGGATCCAATTGTATACATGCATGTTAATTGTTCTGGGCGCCGCCGACGTTGTGTTGTGAGGGTAGTGAGTTCGTTGGCCCGGTCAAGTGATCTAAGGGCTCGCTCAGGCCGGTATATTGGGGCGGCGCCCTGGATTTTTGGGGCAACATTTGTGCTCTGCAAGGCGGTCATCTTGTGTAACAAGAGCTACAAGGTGCCCGGGTCATGCACGGTGCGGCTTGTGAGCAGAGCGAGGGATGTCAGAGTGGCAGCTTCATAGCTGGGAGTGTGTGTTTGCTGCGTTCGTGGTCTAGGGTTGTGTGCTCATAAACATGGTCATTCTATTAGGTTTTAGATCTGTAATAAACTGGATCAATTATCTTCTTCCTGATGCACTGCCAGAGCTCCTAGCCCTCCGATGAGATTTCGTAAAAGAATTATCAAGTGTATTGCCGGTTCATCTAGAAGTAGAAGTTTGAAGGCATAATTCCAATGTTCTCTTGTTATTTGTGTTTCGTTTGCAGAAGAAAAGATTGGACGATGTGAGGACGACTATCAATCCTGCGGTTGTTGCTCCGCTGTAGACATGCATGCACGGCTGGATCTTCATGTCGTGCATGAATTGTCTGGGTTTTGTCGTCCGTGTAGCGCTGCTCTTGTTTTTGAGATTGCTCATCACTCATGCCGAATGGTACGGTGTTATTTGTAGATTATACTAAAACACATGTATCTATGCATGGGATAATGCATGGTAGAAGTTTCTCATTCACTGAACACTGTAGACCAACAGGTTGCAGGGAAATAAGAACCAGCCTGGGGTAATGAAAGCGCATGGTTACCCACTGAAAACAGAGAGCAGATTATGAGTCAACCCTTAACCCGCCAAGTTGACTCAAATGTATTTCCATGCCCCTCCTCCCATCCCCATCGAGCCGATTTTTGCTTTTCTCCATCAAGATATGGTGTTTGATTTGTGAGTTCGAGGTTTGTCTTCAGGCCATCATGAGGCTTAGCTCCAATCAACATCCTTGATATACCACATGCGATGGGATTGGGATGCATGCAGTGGTACTACAAAAAAGGAGGGCTAGGGCCTCCTCATCTTGGCTTATCCCTCCTTTGGTTGCCTTGGTGCTGACTTTTTTTGGCACCTCCAGCCAAGCCACCAGCACAGCACTACGAGCTGCAAGCAAAACAGCGGTTTGCCTCCAGTTAGCATTGGACCACGTGTGCCAAACCAAAGCATTGTCACTCTGACTCAGCAGGCACCCTTTCACCAACCACGGAGGTCCAGCGCGAAAAAGATAAAAAGTTGCCCGGCCGTGTAGCGTGTTGCATGCACGATCCGTTCCGTCTAGTGCGTCCCCGATTACGATCCTGGAGTACTTGCATGGCATTGCTGTGCTGGGATCAACCGACGTCACCGGCTTGCCTCGGATTTCGTCATCGAACGCCTCAGCTACAATTCGATTTTACACGCGATATAAACTGGTGGAGATTTTTGTACCTCGAGGAAACCATATGGGCATGTCAAGTTTCTTGTCGATCGATCGGTGAGGAGAGGAAACGTGTGGTACAGCGCTAGTCGCACGAATGGCAACGTGCCGCCATTGCCCACTAGCCAGCACTACTACGTGTGTCCATCTCCCGGTCCACTTATAATTGGGCGCCGAAGCCGGCCATCCTTATCCCATCGATTCTCCTTGTCCTGGGACGGGCAGTTCGGAATTCGCGATCCGCCGGATCTGAGTGCAGGAGATGGCGCGCACCGAGACGACCCACGTAGGTACGAGTACGATCGAGGTCCCCCTCTCTATCGCCGCCGGGGACCGACCTCGCCTTGGCGCTTATTGGCAGCACCGGCGCGGTGGAGGACATGGTAAGGGGCTGTTTGAATTGTGACTATCTTTGTCATATATTGCCATATGATTTTTATCACGCTTGTCATATTTGCCTTAGTTAAGTTGCTTAAATTGTTAGTCATATTTTGACTTGCCTAAGGGGATCTTACCATATATTTTGTATCTATGGCATGTGAGGTTCACTGTTTATAAAAAAAAATACTTGTTTTAGGTGTGGCTAGAAGAAAACACCTATCTAACTTGGTCAAACTTGATTAAAGTTAAGTAGGGCAAAGTGTGGTAAGATGTGGCTGGAAACTAAATAGCCTCTAAATTGACATGGAACGTGAATATTCAATTCTGAGTTCATACTCATCTGCACCCAGTGAATAAGAAAACAATTTTGCTGAAGACATCTAGATATATGCTCTAAGTGTTGTATATTTAAATCCTATATCATTGATTACGTTAAGGTTTGTATAAGCATTTTTTTGTCTTTGTTTGTTCTAATTTGATTGAGTCGCTTACATGTGCAATAGCTACAACATATTTAAATGTGCCCTAGATAAATCCAATTTTTTTTTTAAAAAAAATCATAAAATGGTGCTATTGCCTATCATTAGGGCATCTCCAACGCAGACGCTTAAACTGTCCGCAACCGTTCGGACCGTGCGGTCCGGATGTGTTATCCCATCCAACGTGGTTCGTTATCGGCCCACTCGGTGGTTCGGACGCAACTTTTTCGGCAAACCGGAAACAAAATGGGGGAGCTTTGCAGGCGTCTGGACCACTACCTCGCCCACGCCTGACTAACCTGGCCCACCCAAAATCCTCCTCCCTCGCCCGCATGCTTTCCCGCCCGGTGCCGGCTGCCCGCGTTCATGCCGCTGTAGAGCGCCCGCTCCGCACTGACGCCTGCTCAGAGCGGACACTACCTCTCACAAGTGTCGGCATTGAAGCGGCACGTCGGTCGAGAATGCCACAGGCGCCGCGTCCTTGGTGTCCGCGCCTATTCAATGCCGAAGAGACTTTTACTGGATGGGACGAGACGGATATCTACCACCCCGTTCAATATCCGTCCGTCCTTATGCCGCTATTAAGAAAGCTTGCCGGTCGAGGAACCAACTCCGGCGCCACACATTGACGCACCCGAACGCTTGACCTCATTAGAATCCGCTATTTAAAGGCTGCCATACCTGGCTAACTCCACACCATAACACATCCGCTCCACATCCTTCTCCCTTGCACCACATCCGCCATGACCGCAAGCTCTATTGTTGCGTGGGAGAGCCTCTCGTCGGAGCAAAAGCACGAGGTGGCCACCCTTGCAGCCGACTGGCAGACCCGCCGCGCCTGACGGATCGACCAAGGCATGCCGGCCAGCTTGCCCGAGGTCTTCGACGATGACCCTACGATGGCGACGGGCTCCGACGATGACTCCGTGTGGACCCTGCACCTATGCACGCCGACTTGACCATGGAGCAGGCGCAAACGCACTTCGACGCTGCCATGCCGGAGGAAGAGCAGCCTGCGCCGGCGCCTATGTTGGCATTCCTGCAGGCGCTGTAGGATTAGAGGTACAACCTGTTACTCCTCGAGCAACACCGGTCGGCGGAGGGCCAAATCTACGGTGAGTGCGCAAGTGAGGACACTGGGGCCGCCATGGTCATGGCGAACGCGAACTATGTCGCGGAGTAGTAGGCGCTCTATGAGGCTGGGCGTGCTCAAGGCCCCGCTCGCAACGCAGAGGCAGCGCAACCGGACGCGGCCGCACACACGCCGGCGTTGTCGGAGCAGGTGGTCGAGGACGGGAATGCCGCTATCTAACTTTCGGGGCGCATGTGGCAGGTGGACAGTGACGGACCATCCATGTCCATCGGCACCGGCGACAGACAGGTTGCGAATTCCTCCAAAGATGAGCAGGGGATGGGAGGCAGCAGGGCATGGTGTCCTAAGTGGGCTGGTCCGTCTCCTATGTTCTATTGTTTCTTGCCGGAGACCGCATCTTCAATTCACTGGTCTTGATCCCCGCCATTCATGGAGACGACAGATGGAGGGCATGGTCGCCGATGCGGAATACAAAGAAAGTAGACGACGGGCGGTGCTGTAGGATAGATTTAGGCCTGACCGCTTTTTTAGTGAAAAATGTCCGAAGTGTAAAGAATGTGCTCCGGTTTATATGAAAATCAGCCGGTTTGCATTAAATTCGCCCGAATATTGAAATGCGGTTTGAATTGTATGCAGATAACATTGGATGTCGGGCTCCCACATCCATGTCTGCGAACGCCCCCCTCCCTTTTCCATGGACGGATGTGAGAGAAAATCTGGGGTTCAGCGTTGGAGATGCCCGTACCCAGTCCAAGCGACTTCATGATACTGATTTTGTCGTGGACTGGATGGATGGGGTTGGCCCAATTTCACACTATTTTTTTAAAATTCAAACCTATTATAAAAGTTCATTGAAATTACAAAATCATCTGAAACATAATAAAAATTACATCGAGATTTCGAGACCATCGAACGGCCGCTACTACCGCCAGAACGAGCCACCGACAACATAATAAAAATTACATCTAGATTCCGAGACCAACGAATGACCACTACTGTAGCCAGAACGAGCCGCCGACGCGCCGTTGTCGCCGCTCCCCTATCGGAGCCGGCTTGACCATATCGATGGTAGTCAGGAAGTGATCGTGCATGTGCCCCTAAGGACCAGCGGCCTGAAACCTCAGTCGTCGTCGTTGAATCCTTACATAGATTTGAAGCACCTGACACCAAATCTCGCCACATGACGAGAACCCTAACCTCACCGCCCCAAGGAGGCCGTAGTCTACACCGGAGCTCCATCCACTATGTCCAGACGGACGAACTCGAGGAGAATCGAAACCTGGATTTTTTTCGAAGAGGGACACCGCAATCTGCTTGAGTGCCACATTCGTGAGGACTAAAAAACCCGTAACCTAAACTACTAACCGGAGCGAAGACACCGAGATTCCCTCTCCCCGCCAATGGCCGTCGGAGCGGCAGGGAAAGGATAGGCGGATCCACGAGTTCGAAGGTGAAGCCTGGAGAGAAGAGTTTACCATAGCCGCTTAGGGTTAGGGGAGGAAAACTAGAGAAAGTTGCCGTCCAAGATTTCTTGTTTTTTTTCAAATTGGAAACATCTTAAAAAAATTGTGAGACTTCATTTATTAGAAAATTTATCTTTCTTTTATAAAGTGTGACTTTTATTTACAAAAAAATGAAGCATCAAAAGGGAACAGCCTAATAGACGTTTTCCAAGGATTCCTTGTAACGCCCTCGATGCGACTATATCTCCCACGTGTCGAGGCACGACTTAGAGGCATAACCGCATTGAAAGCAATGTCGCAAGTTAGGAAATCATCACACATCCCATGCAACATAATATAAAAGGGAAGGTACATAGTTGGCTTACACTCGCCACTGAAAGAACATGCGGTGCCCCCATGTTTGGTTTTGGTAATTGATGACAATCTCTATGGACTAATGGTTGCCTTGAGTTATATTTGAAGGTTTCGTCCATAGGCTTTTCTTGGAGTACATGTGTTGGTTTCAAGGAGAGTTTGTGTCGACCAAGGTGCTATTCAAGGAATTACCTAAAGATTGGTCCTGTGAGAGGTTGATCAAGACTAAGTTAAAGAGTGAATCAAGTTGATCAACCCACAAAGCGTAGAAGATGTACCGAGAGGGATCAAGTGATCCCATGGTATGGTAAGCATTGTCAATTACGCTTTATGTACTAACCCATGGTCTTCGTGAGAGTTCTTTGTGGGGTTAGGTTGCGGTGTGCAAGTTCAAGTGGAGTATCATGAAGAGATCAAATGCTTGAAGCTTGCCGTCCTTTGTGGTGACAATGGACTTGTGAAGATGTGCGGAAGAGTGGCTCACCCATAGTGGAGTATGGGGGAGCAATCAACTAGTCTTCATCGAGTCAACCCAATCAAGAAAGGTGGTCCAACTTGAGGGAGTCAAGATCGTCATCATCTAGCTCAAGTGGACCATGTGCAAGGCAAAGGTTTGCCCTTGATAGGTTTTCTATTTTACCGGTCTCATGATGGTAGTTGGGAGACCGGGTTATAGGATCGATTGCCGTACTATCAAGGGGGGCCCTCGATGAGTAGCTTGATTGTATCGTTCGTTGAGAGCTCAAACCATTGCATCCTTGCATCATCTTTCTTGGTTCTTGTTTGGTTCTCTTTGTGAGTCTTAGAGCTTATGGTCATCTTGATGACAAGCTTGAGTTCATCGAAAACGGAGTTCGCATGCATCTTCTATGATGTTTTCGATGTTGGAGGTTTTGCCGGTTCTTCTCGGTTGGAGGTTTCACTCCTCTATTTGTTGGCATACCTCCCCTGCCTCTTCTTACTATAACTAGTCGCTGTTTTGATGCTACTCGTCGTCTTGTTTTTAACAAGCTTGAGTTTGCTCAATTCGGAGTTCATATGCAGAAGTTATGGCAGTTCTGGTTTTCTGGAGTGTGGTTTTTCTCCTGGACCCAGCGGTAGTATCGCGGGCCACAGCGGTAGTACCGCTGAGGCTCACTAAGCGGCAGTACCGCTCCTTGGAGCGGTAGTACCGCTTGATGGCCTCAGCAGCAGTGCCTCTGCGGATCCGTGCTCCTACCGCCTCGACACAGTGGTTGGAGCGGTAGTACGGCTGCAGTCCACTAAGCGGTAGTACCGCTCCTCGGAGCGGTAGTACCGCTTGCTGGGCTCAGCCGCAGTACCGCTGTGGCTTCGTGCTCCTTCCGCTTCGATTCGAGTGCGCATTTTCTCGTGTCGGGTTTTGCGGTACTTGCTGCGGTAGTAGTGGCGGTAGTGCTGCTTGTGAGCGGTAGTACCGCCCTACCTCCGCGGTAGTACCGCTCAGGGTCCCAGCCCCAGCCCTTTTCTTCTGGCGCGGCAGTACCGCTGAGGGGGAGCGGTAGTACCGCTTACGAGCGGTAGTACCGCCCTGCCTCCGCGGTAGTACCGCTCTCTGCGGGGCTGAGTGGGGGGTAACGGTTGGATTTTTTCCCCCTCCTATAAAAGGGGGTCTTCTTCCCCATTGAACCTAATCCTTTGAGCTCGTGTTCTTCCCCCATTGTTGACCTTCTTCGAGCTTGCTAACTCTCAATCCCTCCATGGATTCTTGCTAGTTTTTGAGGGAAAAGAGAGAGGAGATCTAGATCCGCATTTCCACCAATCACTTTCTCCTCTATGTGAGGGGAACCCCTTGGATCTAGATCTTGGAGTTCTTGGTGTTCTCTTTCTTGTTCTTCCTCTCATTTTCTTCCCTAGCATTAGTTGCTTCGATGGGATTTGAGAGAGAAGGACTTGGGCACTCCGTGTGCCCTTGCCATTGCATTTGGTGCATCGGTTTGAGTTCTCCACGTGATACGTGGAAGTTACAAGTTGAGAAGCTTATTACTCTTGGGTGCTTGGTACCCTTGAGCTTGTTCTTCTTGGGTGCTTGGGCGCCCTAGACGGTTGTTGGTGTTCGGAGCTCAATCATTGTGGTGCAAAGCTCCGGGCAAGCGTCGGGGTCTCCAATTAGGTTGTGGAGGTCGCCCCGAGCAATTTGACGGGTACCGGTGACCGCCCCCAAGGGTTGCCAAAGTGTACGGGTTCGGTGACCACCCCCAAGGGTTGCCATTTGTACGGGTTCGGTGACCGCCCTCAAGGGTCCCTTAGTGGAATCACGACATCTTGCATTGTGCGAGGGCGTGAGGAGATTACGGTGGCCCTAGTGGCTTCTTGGGGAGCATTGTGCCTCCACACCGCTCCAAACGGAGATTAGCATCCGCAAGGGTGTGAACTTCGGGATACATCATCGTCTCCTCGTGCCTCAGTTATCTCTTACCCGAGCCCTTTACTTATGCACTTTACTTTGTGATAGCCATATTGTTTCTTGTCATATATCTTGCTATCACATAGTTGCTTATCTTGCTTAGCATAATTTGTTGGTGCACATAGGTGAGCCTAGTTGTTTTAGGTTTTGTGCTTGACAAATTAACCGCTAGGTTTATTCCGCATTTGTTCAAGCCTAAACCGTAATTATTTTAAAACGCCTATTCACCCCCCTCTAGGCGACATCCACGATCTTTCAATTGGTATCAGAGCCTCGTCTCTCTTTTTAGGGCTTAACCGCCTAGAGAGTAAGGATGTCGACTAGGGGATTAGGATTCTCTGACACTCTTAGTTTCGATGGCACAAATTTTGATGTTTGGGTAATTCGCATGCTTAATCTCTTTAGGGTCATGGACCCAAATTTAGAGCGAATTGTAGATATGGGTTTTTCTCCTCCGAAGGATCCCCAAAGATTATCTTTAGAGGATGAGAAAAACTCTTATCTCAATGCTCAAGCTTCTAATGTGCTTTTCGATGCTTTGAGCAATGTAGTTTTATTTCAACTCATGCCGTTCCGGGATGCTCATGAGTTGTGGACAAAGCTTCAAGATAAATATGGAGTGTCCAAGATTTGTGGGGATGATTGTTCTCCCTCCACCTTCGGTCGTATAGTCTTCTCAACTTCTTCTACTTCACCTACATGTGGTTTGCCACAAGGTAATGATATGGTGAGTAGTGTTGGTCATTGCAATGATGATAGTATGTTTATTGTGGATGATCCTTCATCACTATCTTTTGGCAATGCTCCTTCTTTGGGCTTTAACACTTCGAGCACACCAAATGTTTCACATGCTTGTGTTGATAGTCCTTGCATATCATATAGAAATTTCTTGACTAAATCTCATGATGATATGTTTACTATGTCTTGTTGCCATGATAAAAATGCATATATGTCCTCGAATTGTTGTGCTAACAATGTAGAGGAAACCCAACACCCCATGGAACAAGATGTGGTCTTAAATGGTGCTTCAAGGGATCCTACATCATCATCTATTGCTTTTTGCCTCATGGCTAAGGCTTCAAAGGTATCTCCTACTTTGAAACCCAATATGTCTCTTGATGATGATGTTGATGCTAATGATGATGAGGATAATGATGAAGAGAATGATAATGTTGCCTCCTTAAAAATTAAGGGGGAAATAGTTTTTAAAGCTCTTCATAAAAACAAAATTGCTCGTTCCAACTTCATGGAAATCATGTCCATTGCCATTGAGGGCAAGAAGTATATTGATGAGTTGGAATCTCATCTTGAGGAGCATGAGGTCACCATTGATAAAATGGAAGGTTATGAGCGTGATTACGCAAATGAAATTGCGGACCTCTCTCAAGCTCTTGAACTTGAACAAACCACCAAGGAATCTCTTGAGGAGACTTTTGCTCTAGAATTATCTAGAGTGAGGGAATCTCGTGATAGAGCTCTTGAGGTGGCCAATGATTTTGAAACTAAAAATGAGGAGCTTGAAGTTGTGCATGCTAAACTCCTTGAGGACTTTGAGCACCTCGAAAATGGCTCAAGGGTCATTAAGAGTGAGCTCATCAAACTCACCGAGTCTCATGCTCAACTTAAAGCTTCATATTCTAAAGAGCTTGCCAAGTTGTCTTCTCCTCTTGTTGCTAATGATGATGCTTGTGCTACTAACTCTATCTCTTGTGAAGCATCCATATTGAAGGAGAATGTTGAGCTAAGGGCTCAACTTGAGTTGCTATCTAGCAATTATGGAATGTTGGAAGAAAATCATGTAAAGCTCACAAGCTCTCATGATGATCTTCTAGTATCCCATAATGTGCTAAAGATAGCCCATGAGGCCATGCTTGCTAAGGTAACATCTAGTGAGCCTCATGTGGATACTAGCACTACTTCTAGTCAAAATGCTATATTGCCATGTGCTAGTCCTTGTAATTCATCTACTCACAATGTTGGTACATCTTGTGATGAATTGCTTTTCTTGCCTTGCTGCTCTAACGATGAAGCTTATACTTCCTCTAGTACTTGTGTTGAGACTAACCATGTAGAGGAAATCAAAGAGCTCAAGGCCCAAGTCACTTCTTTGAAGAAAGACTTGGAAAAGAGTCATGAAGGGAAATCCACACTCAACAATATCTTGAGTGTGTAAAAATCCCCCAATGACAAAGGTGGACTTGGAAACATAGCCAATCAACGGTTTGCTAGGACAATGGTGGGTTAGAGGTTCAACATGGCAATTGGGAGGCTGACAAGCAAGTGGTAGGCATCGTAGCATTGGCAAAGCAAAAGAGCGAGCAAACTAGCATAGCAAAGATAGTAGTGATTTCGAGGGTATGATCATCTTGCCTGCACAGTTGTCAGAGTTGACTGGATCCTCAAAAGCAAACTCAACGGGCTCCTCGTTAGCGAACTCGTCTCCCGGCTCTACCCAACAACACAAACAAGCAATAAGGATACAATCAACCACATGCAAACTCCAACAATAAGATGCAATGATGGTATGCTATGCGGGATGCAAAATGCAAGACGTGACAGGAAATGCATGAACCTGGCCTCAACTTGGAAAACCAAGTGTGTCACTGGATAGAGGGGATGAAATTGCTTGAAAACGATATAAAGATCATTGGAATCGGAGCTACGGTTTGGAAATGGCAAGCGTTTTAAGAAATGAATCGGTCTGCGATTTACAGCAAGTAGGCATCTAAATGCAATGAAATGAACATGCTACAGCCACCAAACATGACAACAAAATACATGGCAGGGATGCCCACAAGATGCTTAACAAAACACTAGCACTGAGCCACGGCCAAATTCATCCATTATGAGGTTCAAACAAGCATGGCAAAAACGCAAATGCAAAACAGATTTCAGACTTAGTGAAATTAACACTAGTCTGAAATTTCAGATCACGAAGCTCTCTTCGGAGTAGCAAAACAACATGATATATAACCTGAACATGACAAGTAAGAACATGGCATGGAGCTACTCAACAAGATTATCAAAAGTCCCAAAGTGACCTGGGGCCAAAAGGGATCACAAAATATCCTAACAAGCACACGAACATAGCTCGCGCACAATCAGTTTTCAGACTTAGTGAAAATCGAGACATGCTGAAATTTAACTCACGAAGGCATGTAAACGAGCTCGATGCACTCACTACGGTGCAAGTCATGGCAAGGAAAGCATATATACATAAAGAAGGCACAAAATGCTAGCTAGACATGGCAAGAACAATGGCAATGCATGCACGGATCACTAACAATAGCATCGGCAAAATCGCAAACAAGTTGGCGATCTGCCCAGATTTACCACGAAGCAAAAGTAGAGCACGATTGACTCAAGCTAGAGCACTCCACATATGCAAACAAAGACATGGATGGATAGAGCATAACATGATTAACAAAACTCCCTTACTGATCATCCTCAAAAGAGACACGGATCACTAGGAAACAAGCTGAACATATGGCATCATGAACTAAAACATCCCAGACTTAGTGAAATCCACTAAGTCCCTGAAAACAGATCTACCAAGTGTCTCACTTTGCAAGCTTGCACAAGTCACCACACACATCCTAAAAATGCATGGGTGGCACCTCTGGAAAGAAGACAAAATGCTTGACAATTCATCCCAAAGACTCACATGCATATCATGCACACAATAATCATGGCAAAAATGACAAAAGTCTATGATGAACTAACGGATCTGCAATTTAACTCACGAAGCCTCCTTCTAGCAGCATTTCGGGCATCAAGATGAACTCAAATGCAAATGATGCAATGAAATAAAATGATGTACATGTCGAGACGAACACTTTGATATATAATATGTCCAAAACGGAGCTACGGATGCGGAGATATCATCAGTCAAAGTATACTCGGAAATCTAGGATTTGGGGAAGAAAAGTCAACCGATGAAGTTTTCAGATCCAGATTTGCACGGGAACCGAGGTCGGCCGGAGAAGCTCGCCGGAGTTGTCGAGGAAGACGCCGGAGAGGTAGATCCGGCCAGCCCCGGCCGGATCCGGCGGCGGAGGTGGCGGCAGCGGCTGGCGGGGTCCTCGGGGCGCGGGCGCGCGGGGCGGCGGGGTCCGGCGTCGGCCGGAGTTGACGGCGAGGTCCCCGCGGTGGCGCTCGCGGTGGCTCGGGCGTCCGGAGCGTAGGAAGACGGCGCCGTGGATGAGAAGGAGACGGGCGGCGGTGGATGGGCCGGGGGGCCCGCTATGGGCCTCTGCGGGCCGGCGGCGGAGAGAGCAGGCGATGTGGGCGCGGGCGCGGACCAACCGGCGAGTGCCACGTGGCGGCGGCGGGCGGAGGCGGACACGTCCGGCCCGAATCGGACGTGTCCGTCGGCGGGAGGTGGATTTTTTTAGGGTTTCGGGGAGGAAGAGAGATCCGAAAATGGAGGGGGGGGTATATATAGGCATAAGTGGAGCTAGGAGAGTCCAAATGAGGTGCGGTTTTCGGCCACGCGATTGTGATCGAACGCTCTAGGACATGAAGCAGAGTTTGGTGGGTTTTGGTCCAAATTGAAGGGGTGTTGGGCTGCAACACACACGAGGCCTTTTCGGTCTCTCGGTTAACCGTTGGAGTATCAAACGAAGTCCAAATGATACGAAACTTGATAGGCGGTCTACCGGTAGTAAACCAAGGCCGCATGGCAAGTCTCGGTCCAATCCGGAAATGTTTAATCCCCACACACGAAAGAAAGCTAGAAATGGCCACCGGAGAAGAACGAAGCGCCGGAATGCAAAACGGACAACGGGGAAAATGCTCGAATGCATGAGATGAATATATATGCAAATGCAATGCACGTGATGACATGATATGAGATGCAAGAAAAAAACAACAACACACGAAGACAAAGATCCGAACCCGAGGAATAAATATAACTTAACGCCGGAAACGGCAAGAGTTGGAGTACAAATTGGAAAAGTTATATCTAAGACGTTACATTCCTCTACAGCTCTACTGCATGACAATCCTCTATGGACCCCGGAGGCGATATTATCTGCGACTTGTGGACTACGGATCGCAGTCTCCGAGTCAGCCATCCCGGAACTGCTATGGTGCGGAGACCTAACGCATTGGTGGCGCCATGTCCACTCAGGCAGGGCCAGGGATAGCGAGGATCAGGGCCGGGCTCTCTCTCATCTCCCCAATGTGGACAAAGAATATCGCCGAAATGTGATCGGGAAACAATTTACATATATGCTTGTGATGATAGCGTGCTGATGGGGATGTCCCTAATGCCGACACATCACCAGCCACAGCAGCTGCAAAGCAGGCTTTTCGCTCTTAATCAATCATCAGGGATCCCCAATCAACAGCCTACTTGGTGGAGCCTAGGGCTTCATCTGGTCAGCTATGGCGTGCTTGAGCCGTATACTTTTCTTGTCCTGGAGGTTTATCTGACCATGGGCAATCTTCCGTCTTATGCTTTTCTTAATTTTCATGGAGAAAATGCCATTTTGTTGGTAAAATTTTGCCTACAAGATTCAAGGATTGTATCTTCCTACTCCCAGGATTCAAGGAGTATATGTCTATGGCTGCTTTTATACCCCCGAGAAAAGAAAAATACGCATCATGGAACGGACCTCTGAGCAATATATTTCAAGTGCTAAAAATAAAATACTGCCAAAGATGCCAGCAAATGCTCATTCCAAATTCTTTAGGTGCGTTATGATAAGATAGTATTTTTTTGTTGGCAACATGATAAGCTAGAGTTCAAGTACCTAGCTGTAGTGCTTTACGATTTTAGATGGACTTGAGCAAAGCGGGTCCTTGCAATGTAAATTGCTAAAAAAGAAGGAAAGAATCAAATCAAAGGTGACTCAGATGAAAATAACTATCTTATCCTGGGGCCAACCTCCTTTAGTTTATATTCCTGTTTATTTGTCATAGCATCCAGTTGTCGTTGTCTCCGATGATAACAGATAGGACGTCCCAATTTTGTGAACACAATGTTATTTAAATTCAATTACTTAAAAGTGTTAAAGTAACATTTTCTGTATGGAAGCACAAATCACATACCAGTTCTTGATCTTTCTGAACCCAGACATTCAGGAAACCTATTATAAATCCAAAAAAAAAGAACTCTTACATGGAGTAGCCAACTTTACTCTTTGGCGGCTCAAAAGATAAAACCTTACTCGCCGGCCGATATGTTTGGGCTCTATCTTTACTGCTGCCGAGTTGCTTTCACATGAATTTTCTTTCAGATAACACCAGGCTGGTGACTGGTGAGGGCCGTCATATTCACCTGTCATTTAACTCCAACTGCTCTCATTATTTTTGTGATGGGTCAAGGATCCAATTTTAGAAATATCGGCATAATTTACTGAAGCCTGGTAGTGATTGTTCGATAAAGGAAAATTTTATTATCTCAAAGATAGCATCAAACCGATACAAATTATGATGAGTAACATCTGACCTCTGCATAACTAAAATGTATTCATGCAATGAAGCTTGGCAATGATGTCAGTGAAAATCCATATGAAGAAAATTGTGTGCAAGTTCCACCGGGTTACGTATATATGACTGCTAAGTGAAATGGGTAATGTTGCAACGTCCCCATGTACCGGGAATACAAAGGGGGCAAGGAACGTGAGCTAAGTACTGTTAACGTTCACTAGTGGTGTAGGCCACCGAAACCCACGTCTAAAAATCTGTGAAAGATTTTATAAAATGTACTAGGACATGCAAATAAAATTGGAGAATACACCGTGTTTTTATACGTCTGATCCTTGCGATCTACGGCAGTCTCATCGGCAATGGTTGTTGTTTTGATTCACTAGTTCTATAAAGTCTTAACTGGACGAATTCATGATTGTCTATTGCAACAAGGTTTGTCTGCCTTCGTTGAAGCAGAGATGATAATGGCGAAGCGCCTTTGACCCGTAGAACGGATTATTAGCATGCATGAGATACCCTATGCATGCATCTTTCTGATACATGCACTGTTGTTGTGTACTATACACAGTATAACCCATTCCACTTCTCTCTCTTCGTAATCAACTACTCCATTCCTTTTCATTTGATTTTCAAGTTCGTATATATTTTGAATCAAAAGTACGATTTTTGCTTTCTTTGCATATTTGTGTTCCTGGTGACGAGAACTATTTATCGAGACCAATGTTGAATATATTTCAAAAAAAAATTGAATTTTCAAACATGATGAGACTTGATGATGCCACAAAAAATTATAGACATTTGCCTAGCATAATGTATCGGAACCTTACATAAGAATTTATTGTGTGTCAATGCGCATGAAAGTGATGCACATGAATCTTGGTAGCACTTGGCAAATTTGTTCCAAAAATGATATTACGAGTTTGTATTTAACATGTGTTCTTATGATGTTATAGTAGGTTTTTTGTGTTCTAGAGTGCATCACTTTGTTACATCAAGTTTTACAAAAATATTCAAAATCTTTATAAACTAGACTCTCGGTTTAAGAGATAAAATGGATTTAAACGTGGAAATCATATGAAAAATGGGTGAGTAGAACATGGCATATACTCTCTGCCACAAAGCTAGCTATGGGAAAAGCTATCAACGTCGATGCACTGATACTGCGAGGTGCTATACAAACGGTTTTTAGCCCCTTTCCTTGATGGCGTTCGGAACCGTCACCTAATGAGTGACTGCGATAGGGGGTCCTTCCCACACGAATCAGAAACCGTTGGAGATATGCCCTCCTGGCACACACGCTCGGCAAAATGAGGTCGTGTGCGACTGACGAGCGATCAAATACGGTTATACATGCAGTAGTGCTAAAAAATACAATTATACATGCGAAATCATTTCGGTCGTAAGTACATCCCACACAGTCAGTCCCTGCTAAATGTTTCTGTTCGTATATACATCCCATACAGTCGCTCCAAGAAAAGCGTTTCCATTTGCAGGTACATCACATACAATTTTCCCCGTTAAATCGTTTGTGTTAGTTATGCCATTGCACACGATATTAACAATTTTATCGTTTGTATTGTTGAATGCATCACACGCGGTGTGTAGAAGAAACTGTGTGGCAATCCATCACACACAATTTTTATGTGGTAAACGTTTAGACCTCTCCAAATCCGCATTCATCATTATAATCATCATAAATAGGAGGCATGCAATCATTATAACAAATTTGCACATCAATTCTTGGGGGACTAAAAATATCATCTTCATCAAACATAGCATCTTCAAGCTTATGGCTTTGCATATCATTAGCATCATGGATATTCAAAGAATTCATACTAACAACATTACAATCATGCTCATCATTCAAAGATTTTTTGTCAAACATTTTATAGAATTTTTCTTCTATCAATTGAGCATAATTTTCCTTTCCATCATTTTCATGAAAGACATTATAAAGATGAATAATATGATGCAACCTCAATTTCATTTTTTATAGTTTTCTTTTATAAACCAAACAAATGATAAAACAAGAAACTAAAAGATTCAATTGCAATATCTAAAGATATACCTTCATGCACTCACCTCCCCGGCAACGGCGCCAGAAAAGAGCTTGATGTTTACTACGCAACTTTATTCTTGTAGACACGTGTTGAGCCTCCAAACGCATAGTTTTGTAGGACAATATCAATTTTTTCTCAAGTGGATGACTTAAGGTTTATCAATCCGTGGGAGACATAGGATGAAGATGGTCTCTCTGAAACAACCCCTGCAATCAAATATAAGAAATCTCTTGTGTCCCCAACACACTCAATACAATGGCAAATTGTATAGGTGCACTAGTTCCGCGAAGAGGTGGTAATAAAAGTGTACTATTGATGGTAGAAATATATTTTTATAATCTGAATAAATAAAAATAGCAAGGTAGTAAATAGTAAACGGGCACACAAACGGTGTTGCAATGCTTGAAAATGAGGCCTAGGGTCCGTACTTTCGATAGTTTAATATCTCAACAATGCTAATATAATTGGATCATATAATCACCCCTCAAAGTGTGACGAAGAATCACTCCAAAGTTCCTATCTAGCGAAGAACATACGAAGAAACCGTTTGTAGGGTACGAAACCACCTCGAAGCTATTCTTTCTGATCGATCTATCCAAGAGTTCATACAAAAATAACACCAAATAATTTCAGATTCATAATAATCAATCCAACACAAAGAACCTCAAAGAGTGCCCCAAGATTTCTACCGGAGAAACTAAAGACGAGAACATGCATCAACCCTTATGCATAGATTATCCCAATGTCACCGCGGGAATCCGCAAGTTGAGTGCCAAAACACATATCAATATGACACCCCATTGTCACCACGAGTATTCATATGCAAGACATATATCAAGTGCTCTCAAATTCATAAAAGTATTCAATCCGATAACAAAGAAATCTCAAAGGGAAAAACTCAATTCATCACAACAAGATAGAGAGGGAAAAACATCATATGATCCGACTATATTAACAAAGCCCGCGATACATCAAGATCGTGACATCTCAAGAACATGAGAGATAGAGATTAAACACATAGCTACTGGTACAAACCCTCAGCCCCGAGGGTGGAATACTCCCTCCTCATCATGGTGGCCGCCGAGATGATGAAGATGGCCACCGGTGATGATTTCCCCTCCGACAGAGTGCTAAAACGGGGTCTAGATTGGTTTTTGGTGGCTATAGAGCCTTGTAGCGGCAGAACTTCCGATCTAGGGTTACCCCCAGGGTTTTTGGAATATTTGGGAATTTATAAGGCGAAGAGGGGGTGCGGGAGGCCACCGAGGTGGGCACAACCCACCTGGGCGCGCTTGGGCCTCCAGGCGCGCCCTGGTGGGTTGTGCCCCCTCGGGGCACCCCCAGGTGCTGCTCTAGCCCACTGGTGGTCTTCTGGTCCATAAAATATCCACAAAAAGTTTCGCGGTGTTTGGAATCCGTTTGATATCGATTTCCCGCGATGTAAAAAACTAGCAAAAAACAACAACTGGCACTGGGCACTGGGTCAATAGGTTAGTCCCTAAAAATGATATAAAGTTGCTATAAAATGATTGTAAAACATCCAAGAATGATAATATAAAAGCATGAATACTTAATAAATTATAGATACGTTGGGGACGTATCAGCGATCTACACCAACAACTTCGCCGCCGTCATCACCAACTCTCTCCCCCTCTATGCAGTGGTGTAACACCCCTTCTCCCCACTGTAATCTTGATGTCTGCTAGAACTACGTTGGTATTTCCCCAAAGAGGAAGGGATGATGCAGCACAGCGACGGTAGGTATTTCCCTCAGTGATGAGACCAAGGTTACCGAACCAGTAGGAGAACCAAGCAACACTACGTAAACAACTCCTGCACACAAATAACAAATACTCGCAACCCGACGTGTTAAAGGGGTTGTCAATCCCTTTCGGGTAACGGCGCCAGAAATGGCAAACAGACGTGATAAAAATATGATAGATGGGATAAATAGATCTCGAATAAAATAAATTGCAGCAAGGTATTTTTGTATTTTTGGTTCAATAGATCTGAAAATAAAAGCAAAGGAAAATAGATCGCAAAGGCAAATATATTAAAGAAGAGACCCGGGGGCCGTAGGTTTCACTAGTGGCTTCTCTCGAGAAAAATAGCAAACGATGGGTGAACAAATTACTGTTGGACAATTGATAGAACTTCAAATAATCATGACGATATCCAGGCAATGGTCATTATATAGGCATCACATCCAAGATTAGTAGACCGACTCCTTCCTGCATCTACTACTATTACTCCACACATTGACCGCTATCCACCATGCATCTAGTGTATTAAGTTCATGGAGAAACGGAGTAATGCAATAAGAACGATGACATGCATGATGTAGACAAATTCTATTTATGTAGAAATAGACCCCATCTTGTTATCCTTAATGGCAAAGATACATACGTGTCAGTTCCCCTTCTGTCACTGCGACCAAGCACCGTAAGATCGAAGCACCGTAAGATCGAACCCGTCACAAAGCACCTCTTCCCATTTCAAGATAAATAGATCAAGTTGGCCAAACAAAACCCAAATATCAAAGAAGAAATACGAGGCTATAAGCAATCATGCATATGAGAGATCAAAGAAGACTCAAATAACTTTCATAGATAAAAAGAGATAGATCTGATCATAAACTCAAAGCTCATTGGATCCCAACAAACACACCGCAAAAGAATTACATCATATGGATCTCCAAGAGACCATTGTATTGAGAATCAAACGAGAGAGAGGACGACATCTAGCTACTAACTACAGACCCGAAGGTCTACAAAAGACTACTCACGCATCATCGGAGAGGCACCAATGAACATGATGAACCCCTCCGTGATGGTGTCTAGATTGGATCTGGTGTTTCTGGAACTTGCGGTGGCTGGAATTGATTTTCATCGACTGCCCTAGGGTTTCTAGAACATTAGGGTATTTATAGAGTAAAGAGGCGGTCCGGAGGGCACCCGAGGTGGGCACAACCCACCAGGGCGCTTCTCCGGCCCATTGGATGTCTTCTAGTCGAAAAATTCCACAAAAAGGTTCACTGTGTTTGGACTCCGTTTGATATTGATTACCTGCGATGTAAAAACATGCAAAAACAACGACTCGCACTTAGCACTATGTCAATAGGTTAGTACCAAAAATGATATAAAATGACTATAAAATGATTATAGAACATCCAAGAATGATAATATAACAGCATGGAACAATCAAAAAGTATGGATAGATTGGAGACGTATCAAATCTCTACTTAAACATGGTGCTCAACGCTATATATTTTTTCCCAATGATGTATGGCTATCCTATGATGTTTGAGTAGACCCGTTTTGTCGTATGGGTTGATTAATGATCATGATTGGTTTGAGTTGCATGTTTTATTATTGATGATGTCCTATGGTGCTCTCCATGTTGCACAAGCATGGGGGATCCCCACTGTAGGGTTTGCAATATGTTCATGATTTGCTTATGGTGGGTTGCTAGAGTGACAGAATCTTAAACCCGTGTAAGTAGGTTGTTTGCATATGGGAGTAAAGAGGACTTGTTACTTTAATGCCATGGTTGGGTTTTACCTTAATGAACTTTAGTAGTTACGGATGTTTGCTAGAGTTCCAATCATAAGTGCATATGATCCAAGAAGAGAAAATATGTTAGCTTATGCCTCTCCCTCATATAAAATTGCAATAATGATTATCGGCCTAGTTATCGATTTCCTAGGGACAAATAACTTTCGTGTGACAAAAAGCTCTCTACTAAAACTAACTTAGTTGTGTCTTTATCTAAACAACCCCTAGATTTTATTTACGTGCTCTTTATTATCTTGCAAACCTATCCTATCACACCTACAAAATACTTCTAGTTTTATACTTGTTCTAGGTAAAACGAATGTTAAGCATGCGTAGAGTTGTATCAATGGTCGATAGAACTTGAGGGAATATTTGTTGTACCTTTAGCTCCTCGTTGGGTTTGACACTCCTACTTATCCAGAAAGACTACAATTGATGCCCTATACTTGTGGGTTATCATGCTGGCGCTGGCATGTACACGAGCTCGCGCGGGTACGCGGAGACCTCGCTGATGCCCGTGGCTTCCAGCTCTGTGATAGTGCTCGATGACCAGCCCGCCAATGCTAAGGGGATGGTCACTGGCACGGGTGCGGGGATGGGAGCTGGGACGGGCGCGGGGGCAGAAACCATCGCGGCCAGCTCGTTTAGGGCCATGTCCATGAGGACCCATTCCTCCTTATTTTCTATCTCCTCCGGCTCGGAATCGACTTCACCAAACTTGAAGACTAGTGGTAGATGATCCGTCTCCGCCATGGCGTTGGTGGAGGTCTGTGGGAGGGAGGGGAATGGGAGGCGAACAGTAAGGCCGCCCGTATTAAACAGCGGCTCAGGCGCCATTAATGGAGAGGATGCGAGCAAGGCGGGCTGCCATGGAAGTCAAAGGGCTCGCTTCCCAGTGAGCCTGTGGAGCGTACAACTCGCACACTTCCCGGTGAGCCTGCGCATTGGAGGACAACTTACATGCCTCTCGGTCAGCCTGCACACCGGATTGCGCTCGAACACCTCCTGTTCAGTCAAGCAGCTGTCCGCGCAGCACCTCCTATAGCCATTAAAAGCCAGACATGTAGCGTCATGTGAATGGTTAATAGATCGCACATGATTTAAATTATACAAACATTTGAGATGTTAAAGTGGCAGCTATTTTTTCAAAATGCCTTTGTTGGCTGTTATTCGAGTGCGCCTTCTCTCAAAATGGACATGAAAAATACCACAACATATTGGGTGCCATTCCATGTAGCATGCCAAGTTTCATTAATTTCAGACGAGTTTTAGATTGACTAGAATTTAAAAACAAAGTATCTCAATGTTTTTCCGACAATCAACAGTGCTCTGGTGTTTGAAATTCATTCCCATTTCTTGCATGGGACCTAAGCATGCACCCAAGGACACACATTTCATATGTCAACCCATTTTTTGCACTGGAGCATGCGCATGTTGTTCAAATTTGAATTATGCACGTGCCTACAAAACCCAGTTAATGTATAAAAATGTCCAAGTGAACCCTGAAAAATCCCAAAAATTGACACAACACTCCTGCCGTTCTATGTTGACACCAGAAAAATTTTGAAAACAAGAAGAGGCAATGGATATCTATTCGTCTCCACAGGTGGCACGTTCCCTACCAAAACCACCAGGCTTATTGTGAGAAGCTCTCATTTGCGAGAACCTTATATACCCAAACCTGCTCCAAATGAGACAAATTTTTTCCACAACATGTTGATGCTGCTCCACTACAAAAAAATACACTTCCGTGATGATACGTGTTTGTCATAGTAGGTCACGTTTTCTGTCATGCATGTACATCCATGACAAATTTATGACAGAATCAAGATAGTTATACCTGTGTTGTCGTAAAAGTGTTCCATGACATAACAAAATTATCATCACGGAAGTGTCCACTTCCATGACGATAAATCGCGCGTCACAGAAGTGCTTTCGTTAAGGGTGACCGACACGTGGCATCCACCGTAACGCAACGCCGTTAAGCTATCGGGTCCGGCTTTGGATCCGATAACCCGTTAACAGCCCCGATCAATGGGGATTTTTCACGTGTAAAATCATCATTGGCTGGAGGAAACACGTGTCGGCTCACCGTTGGGACAGATGTCATCCACTCATTGGACCCAAACCGCCTATGATACATCGACACGTGTCACGGCCCAACAGAGGCCCATTCCTGTGAAAAGGCCGGCCCATTTTACTTGGTCAAAAGATGGCGGGCCGGCCCACGGCAAGCCTGTTAACGGCCAGTTCGCATATAGCCCATTTACAACCCGCTAACCCAGGGCCCGTTTACGGCCTATCCGAATTAGGCCCAGTAGCGTCATCTGGGCCGTCCAATATAATTCCAGCCTGTTTTAACTTCCGGCCCATGTATGGCCCATGACGTCTTTCGGCCCATATGAGGCCCTTAGTAACCCTCGGCCCATTAACGGCACGTGGTGAAACTGGCCTGTAATGAACAGTGTATCACTTTATACCCATTAACGACCCATTATTCCATTGGGCCGTTTCCAGCCCATGTTATCTTTTGGCCTTCTTAGGGCCCATTTAGTCTTGGGCTCATTTCCAGTATTCATTTACTTTCGGCCCGTTACTGTCATTTTCCGCTTGTGTGCCAAATTCAGCCCGTGGTTACAGTCGGCCTGTTTGTGGCCCGTTAATACGTTGGGCCATTTTCATAGCGTCCTCAAATACGGCCGATTAACGACGGCCCGTTATGGTCGGCCCATGAACTGACAATTTTAACTCTAGCCCATTTACGACCATAATATGGTCTGTTATTGGCCCATATTTGGCCAACCGATCATAAGGCCCGGAGAAGGCACATTGATGATACGGCCCGTAGAAGGCCCATTGTGTCTACAACCCATATAAGGCCCATTGTTTCTACGCCCCGTAGAAGGCCCATTGTTTCTACGGCCCGTAGGAGGCCCATGTTAACTACAGTAAATATGTAGCCCATGGTTATTGTGGCCTAGTTTTAAAAAATTGGTTATTGCGGCCACTAGCAAACAGCGGAAAAAGAACTGCACTGACTACAAGAAAACAAATAAACAAGACAAAAAGGAAATAAATTAGCAAGCAACTTACGCTAGGCTATCATGGCTATTACACATATTACATCCACTGGCCATCAAAGTTCGCCACCAGTGCAAATGTAGGGAACAAAGCAGCATATAAACGCCGCAGCAAAACAAGTCCAGAACTGAAACCACTTCAGAAGATCTCAAGAAACAATATCCTGGGTACCCATAATGCTGTCAAGATGCTTAGCAAGCTTATTAACTTTCTCTTGTTTGGCGCTTAAATCCTCCAGCACTTGCTGTTGCACCAGAAAGTATGCATCTGAATTCTGCTGGGACTTCCTCAGTCCTTCGGCTTCCTGTCGCATAACATCTGATCGATGTCTTTCAACTTGAAGTTGAGACTCAAGAAGCCGAACTGATTCAGGCAGCGAGTTTGAAGAGCTGGTGCCACCTGTAGTAGCCAGTAACTCGAACACTACATCAAGACAGGACTTTGGGGTTGTCTCAGTGTCTTCATTATAGTTTTTATCAGCTTTCTTGGAGACCAACAAGGATGTCTCACTATCTTGAACCTTATCTGCATTACTTCCTTTACCATTGCATAACGGGGTACTCTTCTCCAATATTTTATCCGCGTTCTAAAAGAGAAACAATCAAACACATCACAGGTTTACAATGTAGTATATGAAACTCATTTTGGTAAACCAGTTCAGTAGTAAGGTGGACAGGATAACAACATGAAACAAACATATATCTATGTAGTATGGTCACTGTATGGTCTATATCATTCTAGTTTATGTTGCCAAATCAAGAAAGATACAGTTCAAATCATATCTATTTAAGACAAAGCAGCACAGACAGAATATAAGTGCGGGAAACTACACATCAATAACAACACTTGTAATGTGCATGGCATGAGAACATAACTGTTTATTCAAGTGAAACTGAAATCAACATAGAGCAAGTTACAACAGCAAACACGTTAAAGAAACAGGTTTAAAACATACCTGTTGCGCCATTGGAGTTTCAATTGCATCCTTCAAATTTGAAATTAGTTGGTATGAGTAAATACAGTGATGCAAGAGCAAAGTAGTATGAACCATAGCTACGGAACTTGACCTGAGAACAATTCTTCTTTTGCTTTAAGCGTTGACTTGGGGTTCGGAGTGGTGGTCCTCGTGCTTTGGGCACTGCAGTTGCCTTACTAATTTCTCGTGTTTGGGTGCTCTGTGGTGGAGATGGTGCTGTGTCAACGGGAACTGGGTTACTATCTGCTGGGGTTGGGGTTAGAAGGGGTGTAGCTGGTTCTCTATCCAACTGGGTAGGGGTACAATCTGCGTGAGTCTGGGTTATGTGTGGTGGGCTGATTCTTGGGCAAGTACAACCATGGTTCTATCTCCATCGACAGGTAGCACGATCTTTTTTGAAGACCGTGTTTTTATTCCCACAGATACTGCCATCACCCCCTCCAATTGAAATGGCTGATAAACACGAAAAGTAATTGAATGTACAGACATTGTAAGATAGACAGGTGCAATGGATAGTAGGGAGGAAAACAGGGCATGAAATAATTCACATTTATGTGGTCTAACCAAACAGAATAGCAGGACATAATTTCACATATATGATGGCTAATTAAATAGGATAGCATGACACAATTTCACATGTATGATGGCTAACTAAACAGGATAGAATGACATACTTCAAAATATGATGACTATGTAAATAGGATGACATGATATAACTATACGATGTGTCTATTAAAGTGGTTGGAATGCCATAAATCACAAACATGCCGTCGATGGAAACATGATGGCATGATATACTCATGGATAGAATGACATAATTCAAAATATGATGACTATGTAAACATGATGAGATGATATAACTATATTATGTCTTTAGAAAATGGGTTGGCATGCCATAAATCAGATACATGTTGTCTATGTAAACATCATGACATATATAATTCAAATATAGGATTCATATACTAAGAAAGTGGCAGAGGGCAATCGCATATATGATGTGTCAACTAAGGAGATGGCATTCAATATCGTGTATATAATGTAAAAACTAAGCATTGCAATACAACATATGCATGATATGAGTAATATAACCCTGCCAAGTTTGAGCATACACCTCAGGGGGATAATAGGACTAGCCATATGCCTCTGAATCCTCCTCTAAAGAGCTATCTGTAACCAGCAAGATATCTGCTTCAGCAGGTAGCATTGTGTGCTTTGAAGACCATGTTTTCACTCCAGATTTCTCCATCACCAATTCAAATGGCTAATGCACAGGAAGAGCAGTTGAATATACAAACATTGTTGACAAAAGCAATGAGAGATACAAAAAAGGATGGCATGATATAATTCACATATATGAAGCTTGGCTAAACAACATGGCATTGCATAATTCACATATATAATGCCTTGCAACACGATAGCATTGCATAATTCACATATATAATGTCTTACAACAAGATGGCATTGCATAATTCACATATATGGTAATTAGACACTAAACAGGTGGCATTCACACAAAGCATGTCTAAACTAAGCAAATGACATAGCAATGCAAGATACCATACA
Organism: Triticum monococcum; assembly: GCA_034509565.1. Taxonomy (NCBI): domain Eukaryota; kingdom Viridiplantae; phylum Streptophyta; class Magnoliopsida; order Poales; family Poaceae; genus Triticum; species Triticum monococcum. Next base: position 576,257,385 of record CM067844.1, on the reverse strand, counting down.
CACGATATGAGCAACAGAACCCTGTCAAGTTAGAGCATGCACCTCGGGGGGGGGGGGGTAGGACTGGTCATCTGTCTCTGAATCCTCCTCTGAGGAGCTATCTGTAACCAGCAAGACATGCGCTTCGTCAGATAGCATTGTCTGCTCTGAAGACCTTGTTTCCACTCCAGATTTTTCCATGACCGTGCCGAATGGCTGATGCACAGGAAGAGTAATTGAATGTACTAAAATTGTTGGCAAATTTAACATGTAATAAAAAATGATGTCATGATATAATTCACATATAAGATGACTGGCTAACCAGGGTGGCATTGCAAAATTAACATATATGATGCCTGGCTAAACAAGATGGCATTGCATGATTCACATATACGACAAAGAAACTAAACAGATGTCATTGACACAAAGCATGTCTAAACTAAGCAGATGACATCTTTGGTGTATACAGTAAGCAATGCAAGGCACCATATGCATGATATTACCAACATCAGCATGCCAAGTTAGAGCGAAAACCTCATGGGGTAAATAGGAGTGGTCTTCTGCTTCTGAATCCCCCTCAGAACAGTTATCTTCCTCTTGATTACGGTCCGAAATGGGTGGAGGGGGGGGGGCTTCCTTTGCGCCCATAATGGAGCGATGTCTGCCTGAAATTTTATTGCCACGCAAGGCTCGTCTCTTGTGCTCTACATGTTCAGTTCCATTGTGTAGAATAACTGACATGCATAGGAATAAAACATAGTGAGATTATGTAAGGAGTGCATGCACAAATCCAGAGTGATGGTAGCAAACTGTGGATAGACCCAAAACCAAGGATAGCAGGCAGATAATAGCTTTTGTTAAAAAATACAGATAATGGCTCCTTTAATGTTTGTTTGCACCCAACATGAAACTCATAGTAGACACCCGAGATTAACCAGATAGTAGACACATAGTACTGATTGTTGCCCAAATATGTACCCCACAACCATTTAAAAACTCAAGTTTCAGCATAAGTTTGGACCTGACTCGGAGTCTAATAGGTGAACACAATGATAAAGTAGCATGTCATCATATTAAGCAACGCATAACGTAAGCAGACACGAAAGAGTGCAACCTCTCTTGCGGACCCGTGTAGTCCTCAAGGTCATCTGCTCAGTTGATGATGGTAATGCCGTTGTCGTGGCTGCCGATGGCGGGGAAGAAGATCTGAGGCGGCGAAAACAGTCTGGAGGGCGTATCCCTACTATGGTGAACCCTTCCGTCGTTGGAGCAGCTGAGCTGGGGTGGAACACAGCACCGCAGGAGCAGGACAAACCACACAAGGTTTTCTTTGACACATATTTGTAACAGAAGTAATTGTTTAAGGGCTTGTTTGAATTTGAGGATTCTAACAATGCAGGGATAGGAAATAGGCAGGAATAGGATAGGAATGCACTTGCAAAACAGAGAATTTAAAAACACGGGATTTCTGCCAATCTGGGTGTTTGGTTCACAAGAATTGGAAGAACACATGATGCAAAGAAGCATGGTGAGATTAAGTCAAACCACAAGAAAATGTACAGTTATAATGCTATTATGCTACTATCTCTTAGTCTTGTGCTTCATGAATAGGAATTTGAAAAGGAGGACAAGTGGAAATTAAAATTCCTATGGTTTTTCTTTCAAGGAGACACTAAAGGAACAAATCCTACAGCTTTCCTTTGCTCCATTCCTTTGCACCAAATTCATGAAAAGTAGTACCATAGGAAACTTTCCAATTCCTATGTTTTTCATTCACTTTTCCTTTCAAGCACTGGCGATTCTAGTAGGCAGGCTTGAGCAAGGAAAAGCCTACACTAAAAAAATGTTTTTGTGCTACTTCTATTGCTTTGGACCCAGACCACTGCCCTACTAGCTCAGCTCCCAGGGCCATCGACAAATGCACAGCTCAAACACGCATAGATAAATAATGATGGCGTTCAAGAGAGTCCATCACGGATAGCTAAGTTGCCTGGTACCTCACTTCTTGTCATATAGTAGGATAAAATAATCGTATTTCCCGTTACTCCGTGTGCTCAGTGGACAATATATATAACATGTAGAGTAAAAAAGAGATCCAACAAGTGTACAACCTCTTTGGCGAAGCCATGTCGATCTCAGCGTGATTGGGTTAGCCGGTGAGGATGCTCCGACTGACTTGGCTGTCGGAGGAGGGGAAGAAGATCTTAGGCGTCTGGAGATGGAGCCCGAGGTACTGCTCTGCTGTGATGGAGGGTTTCGTCATTGGAGCAGCTCCGGTGAGTTGTACGACGCCGAGGCTGAAGTAGGACAAGATAGACAACTTTAACCTGAGTGGAATTCTAATAGCATCTCCAATAGATGATGTAAAATACATAACCACAAAGTGCTAGATGTAAAATACATCAGCCGCTCATCTCTGAACTTAACTGTCAAAACTGAATTTGACTGTCGAAACTGAACTTAACTGTCGAAACTGAATTTTGCTGTCGAAACTGAATTTTACTATCGAAACTAAACGCACTAGAGGTGAGCCTACACGTCAGTCGACTGACTTTTTCATCTTTGGTCAGTCGATTTTGCAGCCGTTGGATACGAAATCAAGGGCCTACAGTTCATCTTCAACCTCCACCCCCCTGAGCCGCCAACCACCACCGGCCAAATAGCTGCCCCCCCCCCCCCGCCGCCTGCGGCCGGCGGTGCGCCGCCCCGCCTGCCCCGAAAACACTCCCCACCGTCGGCCCGTCGCCTCCCCGGCCATCCCTCTAGGCCTCCCCCCTGTGCCGAGCTTTTTCTCCGGTGATCCCCACGCCACCGCCCCACCACCGCCGGCGACCACCGCCCCCACCCTGAACCCTAAGATAGATAGTGGGGTACCTCTCCGGCAAGCCCCCCTCTCCGCTGGGGCCGGTTCTTCCTTAACTCCGGCGAGCCCCCCGCCCCCTGAAAATCGACTGACCCAAAAGTCGATTCCGTCGACTGAAGTGTAGCTAAATCGGAGCAACATTGCAAGTAAGAGCAAGAGCAAGAGCAGCAACACAAGAAAGAGCAAGAGTAGACAAGGCAGGGGACTGAGAGCAAGAGCAGAGCAGCAGCGCGAGCAAGAGCTAAAGAAGCAACATCTCCAACTGATGTGGACATCTCCGCCGAGGGAGCGACGACGTGGAGGAAGTGGTCGGCGACGCCGCCGTGGATGGAGCCGCGCCGTGTCGGCTCCGGACCGAGCGTCGACAGCACTGTGAGATCGAATCAAGAAGAAATGCGACGATTAGTTTACAACCTCTTTGGTAGCGCCGATTAGGCCGCAACTTCATCTGAGGAAACAGTGATGATGATGCTCTTCCGGTGGTGCAAATGAAGACGGTGGTGTGGGAATGGAGGTGGCACGAAAGACGAGGGAACGTCGGGGCAGCTCCTTGGAGGTGGAGGACGGGGTGACTGAACCGGCGCGACAACCAGATTGACGACGGATCCTCATCCGGTACGGTGGATGAGGGACGTCGAGGTGTTGCTGTGGACGACGTCGTCGGGGAAGAGGCTCCGGCTGGGTGGCGGACGGAGAAGGGTGTGGGGCTTCGCGGGTTTTCCCAGCCTCGGTGTACGAATGGGTGGACAGATGGGATGGGAGTGGGGAACCATGGCAGAGGGATGCGCTTGTCCGAAATGCAGGGTAAGTTACGAAAGTACCCCCACTGATTTGAGGCGGTTCTTTTGGTTCAGGGGTATCACGGGCATTTCACGTGTCGGGATTTCACAGGAGGTGGGAGTTTTTGCGCGCGTTGTAATTTTGGAATAGCAAGGCGCGGGTTGAGATGGAGGGTGTTGTCGGAGCACAACGAGACAAAGATATATCTTAAATATTTCGGGCTAACAAGGCACGGGTTGAAATTTCTGGACAAGCCTAACATGTACTGTACCAAATCAATTTGCACTACAAATGTCATTCAAAACTTTGAATTCATGTTATGTTCAATTAAAATATTTCGCTACGTGTATACTGCATGCAACCTACTACTCAAATGAACGTTTTAGTGCATTCCAAACGTATATACTACCGCTTCAATATGAACTAAATTTGAGTTCGTTTCTCTATTTTAATACACGACCAATTAGTGTTTGGACAAAAAGTTTTTCCGTCATCCCATTTTGAGGACTTACAGAAATACCTCGGACACCACAATCTCTTCTACGCACAATAATATGTTGAACTACTTCAACAAGTCTTTTGAATAAGATCTACAATAATGATTGTTGTGAAGTCAAAGCATTTGAATTCGTTTCTCTGTTTTAATAAGATCTACAATTAGCATTATTGTCAAGTTAAACCATCGTTTGTGTATTATCTTCACAGCACATGATTAGTCTCGAGTTACATATGAACTATGTGTACTATATGAACTCGAACTCGATTTTTTGAATCCACTTTATTTTGATTTCAAATCATAGTACATTTCAAGATCTAGCTAGATCTTCATAATCTAAACCATGTCTCATATGTATAATGTGTTTATCACATTATGTATGGTGCCCCGCCCCCTACGGCTACAAGTATTTAGATGTGAGTTGCAAACACCACACATTACCACAAATTCAAATAAAATGTGAGAATGTTTGATATATAGTATTGTTTAGATTGTTCGATATTTAGTTGTAAGCTGCAAACGCCACACATTATTACAAATTCAAATAAAATGTGAGATTGTTCGATGTATAGTATGGTTTAGATTGTTCGACATTTAGCTGTGAGTTGCAAACGCCATGCATTATCACATTATGGTATAACATGTGCAAAACCACAACACGCATATCACCGCTATATTCATGCATGCATATGTTTAAAACCCTATGATATCCTATTCAAATATATGAATCCACTTTCATATCAAATTATGATCTTTGTTAGTCTCTTACACCCACACAATCCTCTAACCTTTGTAGCTACCACTAACTTTCTCTCGTGCATGCACACGCCCTCCTCGCCCTCCCCCTCCCTCAACATTCTATCCATCACGCACATTCATTTTTTCTTTAGGTCGTTCTCCCATAGTCTCCACAACTCCTTTCCGACACACATCGATCGATAAACCTCTCCAGCGATGTCTGCCTACAACATACACACACACACCTTCAATCTCCTCCTTTATGTGTCCTTGCCCCGCGTCTCTCATACGGTCCCACACACGTGTAAACTCTCTCCACTCTTTTCATCGATCTCACAACCGCACACTCCTCCCCCTATCTAGCTAGTAGCTGGGCCTCTCGCACCACCTCCTAGCTCCATTCTCTCTGTCTATCTGTCTCGCCGGGCCTTATTTGCCTCTAACAAATGGACGTACACCGACCGATCTCCCTCTATACATATAGCTAGCTAGGTACTTATAACTCATTTCCCCCCACGTGTCGATCGATATACCTCATTAGTTATGTCTCTCCCTTCCTCCGAGAAACAACAATTGATCTACCAATCTAGTTAGGTTTGCTTACCAAACACATGGTTCCCCTTCATCATCCATGGATGCGTCCTGACAGATCTATCACGCACAGGCACACACAGAAATACATCCCCACTCTTATTGATAATATTGCAGTTCCACCCTCAGTTTGTCTAGTAGGCCTCTCCCACCATCTTTGAGAAGCAACTCCATCACCCATCCAACACTCTACCCCTCTTCCTCCCTCCCTCCCTCCCCCCCCCCCTCTCTCTCTCTCTCTCTCTCTCCTCTCTCTCTGTCCCATCCTATTTCCCGTCCTTTAGTTATGTATGGATGTCGACCGATCTCCCTCAAGATATAGCTGGGTCTCTCCTTCTCAACACATATACGAGTCGTTCTACCTCTATAGTTAGGCCTCTGCCTACCCCTCCCCCCACCTCCTCCCACACACACACACACCGATACATCGAGCGCTCTAGTCATGTCTCCCTGCCACACACAAACTTGACATGTGCCCTCTGATGTTCCGGTAGGTCAGTCGCTATATCTTTGACTTGCACACACACACACACACACACACACACACACACACACACACACACACACACACACACAATTTAGATGGCTCTCTTCATCGATCTCGCACCCACCCACTTGATCCTCTCTTCGACTCTATCGATATCTATGACCCCTTCCTCTCTTCTTGTGGATCGCCCAACCCTCTATATATGATATGGATATGCCTCCATTTCACACACATTGCATGCAAAATTTTGTTTTGAGATGTTATCGACACATATTCCCACAAACACATTCACGAAATCAACCTCCCCCCCAAAACACACTCACGAATGCACAAGCCATTTGTCTAGGTTTGTATCTCTCACACACACCCACATAGGTGGGGGACGTGCACGAAGAGAAGAGGTGTATGCATGGCGCATGTACTCCCGTTTCTTTCCCAACCACACCCGCGCGGGTACACGGTGGAGCTCATTTTTGTATGAAAAGGCAGCTCATGTGGTAATTTGACACGTGTACTGGTTGTCCACTAGATGGAGGGAGGATCGTCTACTACGGGTGAACAAACAAATTGCGACTTGACGCGTTATGTTAAAAAAGAGGCAAACCATGTGGGGCCTACCTTAGAGGCAAGGCTCTATACACTGGAGTACTTTTGATGTGTCCCATCAACTCGCAGAACGAGGAGAAGCTTGCTTAGTACGCCGTCTCCCCCGCCAACGGGCGCGGTGGCTCGCCGGATGAGGTGAAGCTTGCTTACTAGTAGTAGTATTGTACGCCTTACGCCCGCTCCCTCGCCCACGCGCGCGGTGGCTCGCACGATGAGGAGAAATTTTTACTACTCCCTCCGTTTACTCCTCGTCCCTACTACCTTGGTTAGAGAGATTATATATTGTTTGGAATATATATGCCCTTTAGTAGATTTCAATCTGAACTACTAGTACATACTCCAAACACTATTGTATATAGACGTATTTTAGAGTGTAGATTCACCCATTTTGCTCTATATGTAGTCCATATTGAGGCCTTATTTGGTTCATAAGTCCTAGGACTTTTTCTAGTCCCAACTAAAAAGTCCCTACTCCTTAAAAAGTCCCTCCCTGTTTGTTTTCAGGGACTAAAAAGTCCCTAGTCCCTCCCTAGAGGTTATTGAATGACCATGTTACCCCCAGTATACAGAAAAATAACAACCAAACAACACCATAGGGCAGCGGGGCAATGGGTGCAGGGAGGGGCATTGTTGGAAAAGTGCCAAAAAGACTCTCCTTGAGAGTCTTCTTCATTAAGTCACAAAAAGCAAGTTTTAGTCCCTAGTAGTCCCTCCTGTTTGGTTAAAAAGTCTCTAAGAGGTACTTTTTCCAGGCCCTACACTAAAAAGTCCCTGGAAACAAACACCCCCTGCATAAAGTTGAGACACTTATTTTGGAATGGAGGGAGTACATATTTGCTATGATCTGTCAATCATTGAGATGCAATAGCATGCATGTTAGTCTCCTTTGTTTTTGATGAAATGTTGCAACGGACAACCTTGGACGCAAGATACATGTAACAGAAGCTGGAAGCTTCATAGCATTGTACTATCTCACTGATAAATTATAGTACGTACTATACTAGTACTTCCTCCGTTCCTAAATATAAGTGTTTGTAGAGATTTCACCATGAACCACATACAAATGTATATAGATGCATTTTAAGTGTAGATTCATTCATTTTGTCCCGTATGTAGTCCACCTAGTGGAATCTCTACAAAGACTTATATTTATGAACAGAGGGAGTACTATGTAAAGAGTTAGGTGTCGCACGGTGTTCAGAAAATATGGTGATAGTGTGAGGTGGGCCATGTAATCACTGAGCCCGCGTGTTTTCACTGCTCTTGCACCCCTCCGTTGTAAGAATGGACAAAATTGTAATCTAGTAGTACCTCCTTTCGCCGAAAGTGTGGGACATCCAGCAGTCCTACCACCTCAGTAATAATGACCAATGAGCCATCAAATCACATAGACCTAGCAGTAAGTTGGACAGACGAAGCAACCATCACTCTTGAATCCGCTTCTCCCTTCAATGCAAGCGCCAGTGAGAGGTCGCGTCCGCTTGATGACCCACAAGTGTAGGGGATCTATCGTAGCCTTTTCGATAAGTAAGAGTGTCGAACCCAACGAGGAGCATAAGGAAATGATAAGCGGTTTACAACAAGGTATTCTCTGCAAGTACTGAAATTATCGGTAACAGATAGTTTTGTGATAAGGTAATTTGTAACGGGTAACAAGTAATAAAAGTAAATAAGGTGCAGCAAGATGGCCCAATCCTTTTTGTAGCAAAGGAAAAGCCTGGAAAAACTCTTATATAAAGGAAAGCGCTCCCGAGGACACATGGGAATTATCGTCAAGCTAGTTTTCATCACGCTCATATGATTCGCGTTCGGTACTTTGATAATTTGATATGTGGGTGGACCGGTGCTTGGGTACTGTCCTTCCTTGGACAAGCATCCCACTTATGATTATCCCCTATTGCAAGCTCCCGTAACTACAACAGAAGTATTAAGGTAAACCTAACCATAGCATGAAACATATGGATCCAAATCAGCCCCTTACGAGGCAACACATAAACTAGGGTTTAAGCTTCTGTCACTCTAGCAACCCATCATCTACTTATTACTTCCCAATGCCTTCCTCTAGGCCCAAATAATGGTGAAGTGTCATGTAGTCGATGTTCACATGACACCACTAGAGGAAAGACAACATACATCTCATCAAAATATCGAACGAATACCAAATTCACATGACCACTTATAGCAAGACTTCTCCCATGTCCTCAGGAACAAACGTAACTACTCACAAATCATATTCATGTTCATAATCAGAGGGGTATTAACATGCATAATGGATCTGAACATATGATCTTGTTGGGGAACGTAGTAATTTCAAAATTTTCCTACGCACACGCAAGATCATGGTGATGCATAGCAACGAGGGGGAGAGTGTTCTCTACGTACCAACGCAGACCGACTGCGGAAGCGATCACATAACGTAGAGGAAGTAGTCGTACGTCTTCTTCCCGATCCGACCGATCCAAGCACCGTTACTCCCGCACCTCCGAGTTCTTAGCACACGTTCAGCTCGATGACGATCCTCGGGCTCCGATCCAGTAAAGCGTCGAGGAAGAGTTCCGTCAGCACGACGGCGTGGTGACGATCTTGATGTACTACCGACGTAGGGCTTCGCCTAATCTCTACAACGATATGACCGAGGTGGAATTTGGTGGCAGGGGGCACCGCACACGGCTAAGGAACGATCAACAATGATCAACTTGTGTGTCTATGGGGTGCCCCCTGCCCCTGTATATAAAGGATGAAGGAGGAGGAGGCCGGCCAAGGCATAAGGTGCGGCCAAGATGGGAGTCCTACTAGGACTCCAAGTCCTAGTAGGAGTCCATCAAGAGGGGAGGAAGGGAGAAGGAATAGGAGGAGAAGGAGAGGTGGCCGGCCCCCTTTTCCCTAGTCCAATTCGGACCAAAGGGGAGGGGGGGGGGCGCAGCAGCCTTTTCCTCTTCCCACTAAAGCCCATCAAGGCCCATTACTTCTCCCGCAACTACCCGGTACTCCGAAAAATACCCGAATCACTCGGAACCTTTCCGATGTTCGAATATAGTCGTCCAATATATCGATCTTTACGTCTCGACCATTTCGAGACTCCTCGTCATGTCCCCGATCTCATCCGGGACTCCGAACTCCTACGGTACATAAAAACTCATAAACTCATAATACAATTGTCATCGAAACCTTAAGCGTGCGGACCCTACGGTTCGAGAACAATGTAGACATGACCGAGACACGTCTCCGGTCAATAACCAATAGCGGGACCTGGATGCCCATATTGGCTCCTACATATTCTACAAAGATCTTTATCGGTCAGACCGCATAACAACATACGTTGTTCCCTTTGTCATCGGTATGTTACTTGCCCGAGATTCGATCGTCGGTATCCAATACCTAGTTCAATCTCGTTACTGGCAAGTCTCTTTACTCGTTCCGTAATACATCATCCCGCAACTAACTCATTAGTTGCAATGCTTGCAAGGCTTAAGTGATGTGCATTACCGAGAGGGCCCAGAGATACCTCTCCGACAATCGGAGTGACAAATCCTAATCTCGAAATACGCCAACCCAACATCTACCTTTGGAGACACCTGTAGTACTCCTTTATAATCACCCAGTTACGTTGTGACGTTTGGTAGCACCCAAAGTGTTCCTCCGGCAAACGGGAGTTGCATAATCTCATAGTCATAGGAACATGTATAAGTCATGAAGAAAGCAATAGCAACATACTAAACGATCGTGTGCTAAGCTAATGGAATGGGTCATGTCAATCAGATCATTCAACTAATGACGTGACCTCGTTAATCAAATAACAACTCTTTTGTCCATGGTTAGGAAACATAACCATCTTTGATTAACGAGCTAGTCAAGTAGAGGCATACTAGTGACACTCTGTTTGTCTATGTATTCACACATGTATTATGTTTCCGGTTAATACAATTCTAGCATGAATAATAAACATTTATCATGATATAAGGAAATAAATAATAACTTTATTATTGTCTCTAGGGCATATTTCTTTCAGTCTCCCACTTGCACTAGAGTCAATAATCTAGTTCACATCGCCATGTGATTTAGCAGCAATAGTTCACATCACCATGTGATTAACACCCATAGTTCACATCGTCATGTGACCAACACTCAAAGGGTTTACTAGAGTCAGTAATCTAGTTCACATCTCTATGTGATTAACACACAAAGAGTACTAAGGTGTGATCATGTTTTTGCTTGTGAGATAATTTTAGTCAACGGGTCTGTCACATTCAGATCCGTAAGTATTTTGCAAAATTCTTTGTCTATAATGCTCTGCACGGAGCTACTCTAGCTAATTGCTCCCACTTTCAATATGTATCCAGATTGTGACTTTAGATTCATCTGGATCAGTGTCAAAAACTTGCATCGACGTAACCCTTTACGACGAACCTTTTTGTCACGTCCATAATCGAGAAACACATCCTTATTTCACTAAGGATAATTCTGACCGCTGTCGAGTGATCTACTCCTAGATCACTATTGTACTCCCTTGCCAAATCAGTGCAGGGTATACAATAGATCTGGTACACAGCATGGCATACTTTATAGAACCTATGAATGAGGCATAGGGAATGACTTTCATTCTCTTTCTATCTTCTGCCGTGGTCGGGCTTTGAGTCTTTACTCAACTTCACACCTTGTAACACACGCAAGAAACTTTTTCTTTGACTGTTCCGTTTTGAACTACTTCAAAATCTTGTCAAGGTATGTACTTATTGAAAAACTTATCAAGCGTCTTGATCTATCTCTATAGATCTTGAAGCTCAATATGTAAGCAGCTTTACTGAAGTCTTTCTTTGAAAAACTCCTTTCAAACACTCCTTTTATGCTTTATAGAATAATTCTACATTATTTCCGATCAACAATATGTCATTCACATATACTTATCAGAAATGCTGTAGTGCTCCCACTCACTTTCTCGTAAATACAGGCTTCACCGCAAGTCTGTATAAAACTATATGCTTTGATCAACTTATCAAAGCGTATATTCCAACTCCGAGATGCTTGCACCAGTCCACAGATGGATCGCTGGAGCTTGCACATTTTGTTAGCACCTTTCGGATTGACAAAACCTTCTAGTTGCATCACATACAACTCTTCTTTAATAAATCCATTAAGGAATGCAGTTTTGTTTATCCATTTGCCAGATTTCATAAAATGCGGCAATTGCTAACATGATTCGGACAGACTTAAGCATAGATACGAGTGAGAAAAACTCATCGTAGTCAACACCTTGAACTTGTCGAAAACCTTTTTCGACAATTCTAGCTTTGTAGATAGTAACACTACTATCAGCGTCCGTCTTCCTCTTGAAGATCCATTTATTTTCTATGGTTTGCCGATCATCGGGAAAATCCATCAAAGTCCATACTTTGTTCTCATACATGGATCATATCTCAGATTTCATGGCCTCAAACCATTTCGCGGAATCTGGGCTCATCATCGCTTCCTCATAGTTCGTAGGTTCATCATGATCTAGCAGCATGACTTCCAGAACTGGATTACCGTACCACTCTGGCGCGGATCTTGCTCTGGTTGATCTACGAGGTTCAGTAGTATCTTGTTCTGAAGTTTCATGATCATCATCATTAGCTTCCTCACTAACTGGTGTAGGTGTCACAGAAACAGTTTTCTGTGATGTGCTACTTTCCAACAAGGGAGCAGGTACAGTTACCTCGTCAAGTTCTACTTTCCTCCTACTCACTTCTTTCGAGAGAAACTCCTTCTCCAGAAAGTTTCCGAATTTTAGCAACAAAAGTCTTGCCTTCGGATCTGTGATAGAAGGTGTATCCAATAGTTTCCTTTGGATATCCTATGAAGACGCACTTCTCCGATTTGAGTTTGAGCTTATCAGGATGAAACTTTTTCATATAAGCATCGCAACCCCAAACTTTAAGAAACGACAGCTTAGGTTTCTTGCCAAACCATAGTTCACACGGTGTCGTCTCAACGGATTTAGATGGTGCCCTATTTAACGTGAATGCAGCTGTCTCTAATGCATAACCCCAAAACGATAGTGGTAAATTGGTAAGAAACATCATAGATTGCACTATATCCAATAAAGTACGGTTATGACGTTCGGACACACCATTATGCTGTGGTGTTCCAGGTGGCGTGAGTAGTGAAACTATTTCACATTGTTTTAACTGAAGACCAAACTCGTAACTCAAACATTTTACCTCCGCGATCATATCGTAGAAACTTTTATTTTCTTGTCACGATGGTTTTTCCACTTCACTCTGAAATTCTTTGAACTGTTCAAATGTTTCAGACTTATGTTTCATCAAGTAGATATCCCCATATCTGCTCAAATCATCTGTGAAGGTCAGAAAATAATGATACCTGCTGCAAGCCTTAATATTCATCGGACCACATACATCAGTATGTATGATTTTCAACAAATCTGTTGCTTGCTTCATTGTTCCGGAGAACGGCGTTTAGTCATCTTGCCCATAAGGCATGGTTTGCAAGCATCAAGTGATTCATAATCAAGTGATTCCAAAATCCCATCAGCATGGAGTTTCTTCATGCGCTTTACACCAATATGACCTAAACGGCAGTGCCACAAATAAGTTGCACTATCATTATTAACTTTGCATCTTTTGGTTTCAATATTATGAATATGTGTATTATTAAGATCGAGATCCAATGAACTATTTTCATTGGGTGTGTAACCATATAAGGTTTTATTCATGTAAACAGAACAACAATTTACTCTTTTGCTTAAATGAATAACCGTATTATAATAAACATGATCAAATCATATTCATGCTCAACGCAAACACCAAATAACACTTATTTAGGTTCAACACTAATCCCGAAAGTATAGGGAGTGTGCGATGATGATCATATCAATCTTGGAACCACTTCCAACACACATCGTCACTTCACCCTTAACTAGTCTCTGTTCATTCTGCAACTCCCGTTTCGAGTTACTACTCTTAGCAACTGAACTAGCATCAAATACTAAGGGGTTGCTATAAACACTAGTAAAGTACACATCAATAACATGTATATCAAATATACTTATGTTCACTTTGCCATCCTTCTTATCCGCCAATCACTTGGGGTAGTTCCGCTTCCAGTGACCAGTCCCTTTGCAGTAGAAGCACTTATTCTCAGGCTTAGGATCAGACTTGGGCTTCTTCACTTGAGCAGCAACTTGCTTGCCGTTCTTCTTGAAGTTCCCCTTCTTCCCTCTGCCCTTTTCTTGGAACTAGTGGTCTTGTCAACCATCAACACTTGATGTTTTTCTTGATTTCTACCTTCGTTGATTTCAGCATCACGAAGAGCTTGGGAGTTGTTTCCGTTATCCCTTGCATATTATAGTTCATCACGAAGTTCTGCTAACTTGGTGATGGTGACTAGAGAATTCTATCAATCACTATCTTATCTGGAAGATTAACTCCCACTTGATTCAAGCGATTGTAGTACCCAGACAATCTGAGCACATGCTCACTAGTTGAGCGATTCTCCTCCATCTTTTAGCTATAGAACTTGTTGGAGACTTCATATCTCTCAACTCGGGTATTTGCTTGAAATATTAACTTCAACTCTTGGAACATCTCATATGGTCCATGACGTTCAAAACGTCTTTGAAGTCCCGATTCTAAGCCATTAAGCATGGTGCACTAAACTATCAAGTAGTCATCATATTGAGCCAGCCAAACGTTCATAACGTCTGCATCTGCTCCTGCAATAGGTGTGTCACCTAGCGGTGCATCAAGGACATAATTCTTTTGTGCAGCAATGAGGATAAACCTCAGATCATGGATCCAATCCGCATCATTGCTACTAACATCTTTCAACATAATTTTCTCTAGGAACATATCAAAATAAACACAGGGAAGCAACAACGCGAGCTATTGATCTATAACATAATTTGCAAAATACTACCAGGACTAAGTTCATGATAAATTTAAGTTCAATTAATCATATTACTTAAGAACTCCCACTTAGATAGATATCCCTCTAATCCTCTAAGTGATCACGTGATCCAAATCAACTAAACCATAACCGATCATCACGTGAGATGGAGTAGTTTTCAATGGTGAACATCGTTATGTTGATCATATCTACTATATGATTCACGCTCGACCTTTCGGTCTCTGTGTTCCGAGGCCATATCTGTATATGCTTGGCTCGTCAAGTATAACCTGAGTATTCCGCGTGTGCAATTGTTTTGCACCCGTTGTATTTGAACGTAGAACCTATCACACCCGATCATCACGTGGTGTCTCAGCACGAAGAACTTTCGCAACGGTGCGTACTCAGGGAGAACACTTCTTGATAATTTAGTGAGAGATCATCTTATAATGCTACCGTCAATCAAAGCAAAAATAAGATGTATAAAAGATAAACATCATATGCAATCAAAATATGTGACATGATATGGCCATCATCATCTTGCTTCTTTGATCTCCATCTCCAAAGTACTGTCATGATCTCTGTCATCACCGGCATGACACCATGATCTCCATCATCTTGATCTATATCAATGTGTCGTCACACGGTCGTCTAGCCAACTATTGCTCTTGCAACTATTGCTATCGCATAGCGATAAAGTAAAGCAACTATTTGGCGCTTGCATCTTATGCAATAAAGAGACAACCATAAGGCTTTTGCCAGTTGTCGATAACTTCAACAAAACATGATCATCTCATACAACAACTTATATCTCATCACGTCTTGACCATATCATATCACAACATGCCCTGCAAAAACAAGTTAGATGTCCTCTACTTTGTTGTTGCAAGTTTTACGTGGCTGCTACGGGCTTAAGCAAGAACCAATCTCACCTACGCATCAAAACCACAATGATAGTTTGTCAAATAGACTCCGTTTTAACCTTCGCAAGGACCGGGCGTAGCCACACTCGGTTCAACTAAAGTTGGAGAAACAGTCACCCGCAAGTCACCTATGTGCAAAGCACGTCGGGGAAACCGGTCTCGCGTAAGCGTACGCGCAATGTCGGTCCGGGCCGCTTCATCCAACAATACCGCCGAACCAAAGTATGACATGCTGGTAGGCAGTATGACTTATATCGCCCACAACTCACTTGTGTTCTACTCGTGCATATAACATCAAACCATAAAACCTAGGCTCGGATGCCACTGTTGGGGAACGTAGTAATTTCAAAATTTTCCTACGCACACGCAAGATCATGGTGATGCATAGCAACGAGGGGGAGAGTGTTGTCTACGTACCAACGCAGACCGACTGCGGAAGCGATCACATAACGTAGAGGAAGTAGTCGTACGTCTTCTTCCTCATCCGACCGATCCAAGCACCGTTACTCCGGCACCTCCGAGTTCTTAGCACACGTTCAGCTCGATGACGATCCTCGGGCTCCGATCCAGCAAATCGTCGAGGAAGAGTTCCGTCAGCACGACGGCGTGGTGACGATCTTGATGTACTACCGACGCAGGGCTTCGCCTAAGCTCTACAACGATATGACCGAGGTGGAATTTGGTGGCAGGGGGCACCGCACACGGCTAAGGAACGATCAACAATGATCAACTTGTGTGTATATGGGGTGCCCCCTGCCCCTGTATATAAAGGATGAAGGAGGAGGAGGCCGGCCAAGGCATAAGGTGCGGCCAGGATGGGAGTCCTAATAGGACTCCAAGTCCTAGTAGGAGTCCATCAAGAGGGGAGGAAGGGAGAAGGAATAGGAGGAGAAGGAGAGGTGGACGGCCCCCTTTTCCCTAGTCCAATTCGGACCAAAGGGGAGGGGGGGGGGGCGCAGCAGCCTTTTCCTCTTCCCACTAAAGCCCATCAAGGCCCATTACTTCTCCCGTAACTACCCAGTACTCCGAAAAATACCCGAATCACTCGGAACCTTTCCGATGTCCGAATATAGTTGTACAATATATCGATCTTTACGTCTCGACCATTTCGAGACTCCTCGTCATGTCCACGATCTCATCAGGGACTCCGAACTCCTTCGGTACATCAAAACTCATAAACTCATAATACAATTGTCATCGAAACCTTAAGCGTGCGGACCCTACGGTTCGAGAACAATGTAGACATGACCGAGACACGTCTCCGGTCAATAACCAATAGCGGGACCTGGATGCCCATATTGGCTCCTACATATTCTACGAAGATCTTTATCGGTCAGACCGCATAACAACATACGTTGTTCCCTTTGTCATCGGTATGTTACTTGCCCGAGATTCGATCGTCGGTATCCAATACCTAGTTCAATCTCGTTACTGGCAAGTCTGTTTACTCGTTCCGTAATACATCATCCCGCAACTAACTCATTAGTTGCAATGCTTGCAAGGCTTAAGTGATGTGCATTACCGAGAGGGCCCAGAGATACCTCTCCGACAATCGGAGTGACAAATCCTAATCTCGAAATACGCCAACCCAACATCTACCTTTGGAGACACCTGTAGTACTCCTTTATAATCACCCAGTTACGTTGTGACGTTTGGTAGCATCCAAAGTGTTCCTCCGGCAAACGGGAGTTGCATAATCTCATAGTCATAGGAACATGTATAAGTCATGAAGAAAGCAATAGCAACATACTAAACGATCGTGTGCTAAGCTAATGGAATGGGTCATGTCAATCAGATCATTCAACTAATGATGTGACCTCATTAATCAAATAACAACTCTTTTGTCCATGGTTAGGAAACATAACCATCTTTGATTAACGAGCTAGTCAAGTAGAGGCATACTAGTGACACTCTGTTTGTCTATGTATTCCCACATGTATTATGTTTCCGGTTAATACAATTCTAGCATGAATAATAAACATTTATCATGATATAAGGAAATAAATAATAACTTTATTATTGTCTCTAGGGCATATTTCCTTCAGATCTTCCACCAAGTAAACCAACTAGCATCAACTACAAGGAGTAATCAACACTACTAGCAACCCACATGTACCAATCTGACGTTTTGAGACAAAGATTGGATACAAGAGATGAATTAGGGTTTGAGATGAGATGGTGCTGGTGAAGATGTTGATGGAGATTGACCCCCTCCCGATGAGAGGATCGTTGGTGATGACGATGGTGATGATTTCCCCCTCCCGGAGGGAAGTTTCCCGGCAGAACAGCTCTGCTGGAGCCCTAGATTGGTTCCGCCTTGTGGCGGAGGAGTTTCGTCCCATGAGCTTGCTTATGATTTTTTCCTTGACGAAAGACTCCATATAGCCAAAGATGGGCATCAAAGGGCTGCCAGGGGGCCCACGAGGCAGGGGCGCGCCCAGGGGGGTAGGGCACGCCCCCGCCCTCGTGGACGGTGGGTGGCCCCCTCTGGTATTTCTTTCGCCCAATATTTTTCATATATTCTGAAAATAATTCCCGTGGAGTTTCAGGACTTGTGGAGATGTGCAGAATATGTCTCTAATATTTGCTTCTTTTCCAGCCCAGAATTCCAGCTGCCGGCATTCCCCCTCTTCATGTAAACCTTGTAAAATAAGAGAGAATAAGCATAAGTATTGTGACATAATGTGTAATAACAGCCCATAATGCAATAAATATCGATATAAAAGCGTGATGCAAAATGGACATATCACTGGTCTGCCCAGGCATGAATGCGACACTGATTCTGTGGAGCGGCGCTGACCGTTTCGGGCGGGAAGCACGCGTGGGCGATGGAGGAGCTTTGGGTGGGCCAGGCTGGTCAGGAGCGGGTGTGGCAGCTGTCCGCCTGTCCCTACCGGATGCACGGAAACGAGAGGATGCACCGACTCCCGCGGCTAAAATCGTACACTACACACCATCTCTCTGTAAGAGTAGGTCGATCTGTCGCTCTCTCTAACACACACATGCTATTAAACACACACACACACACAACACACACACACACACACACACACACACAGGTTCATAGAATAGGAAAATCGTGCGAGTGCTAAGCCACAAGAAGTGAGATACAAATGGAGTATGTACAAGAAGCGAAGAGGTGATGAATATTCCATCAAACCTGGACTGAGGAGTAGTACTCCCTCCGTCTAGGTGTTAAGTCATCTTACGGAAATCAGATATTCCCAAAATGTTTAGGCGTCGTCCATTAACTTCGCATCTCAATCCCCTCCTGGCCTCATTGCTAGCGAGTGTTGTTACTTAGGGAGCGTTTGGATCCTTAGCAAGAACAGCTTATAGCATAGTCGGGCAAGGTTAGGCGTTTGGAACTGTTAAAATACGTTACCTTTTGTGGGCTAGCTAGCTTGGGTGGGCTAGAAAAACCTTTCTAGCTCAGAAGAGCCAGATTGGCTCGCTTCCGACGGCAAACTTCGCGTAGTCGTAACATAGACTAGTAACATATGCATGTTACTAGTCCAAGTTACTCACCACTATGACCAGCCTAAGCAATGTAACCAAACGCTCCTTACTCTGCCTTGTTATCTCCCCTGGAAACCCAATGCATGGAATGCAACTACGTGTTGATCATTCAAGAAATTAAAGTTGGCTTGCATGCGAGTTAATATGTGGCCCTAAATGGTTGCTAAAATGGCATCTCTTAGTTGTTTGGATTAATTGTTGCGTTTAGAGACAGAAATCAGGGCTTTGATTGGAGGAATGACCGGTCAAGTTTCTCCTTCTCCTCCAATCTGCTTGCACCTTGGTCCCACTGCACCTTCTAATGTGACTTATTACACCTAGACGGTGGGAGTCGTACGAGATACGGTGGCACACTGACTTAGGTCGAATACAAGTGCCAAAAATTGTGTGCATGTTATAATAAGGATTCACTTAAAATAGTACGTGAGCGAACAGAGGGATCAATTGGACAGTGTTCCCGAGCAGTAGCGAGATGTGTGAGGTAAGATACACCACTGGCGCTTTTATTTTTTCTTATTAATTTGTTTGTTTCACCCTCTGACTGGTGGGACCCAACATACTACATGGAAAGAGGTAAGGTGACTAAGGCTGCGTTATTTCTGCACCATTGTGGATAGTCTTATCACCAAAGCCACATGACACGATTATGATTTAAATCCCAATGACTCCCACACAAAAAAACATGGCATGCTTGTCACACGAATGCAGGAATGTATAAAAGGTTATTTTCCTCTCGCTGAACATAACGGGAGGGTTGTGTAGCTGGTTAGCCTGTTCGCTCATCAAACTTGAGGTCTCGGGTTCGATAACTACACTTGAGCATAATTCGTGCCAGGAGGATTCTTTGACTACTCAAAATGGATGGATACGGAGGTATACGATCAGCTGCAGCCTCGACACTTGTTTTCTAGGGTTTGCACTCTTCACACTCTCTCCAGTATATATATACACGCTGGAGCCTCAACGCTTGTAGTTGCTTTCTTCACTCTCTCTCACCCTCTCCAGATCTAAACAAGACTTCATTGGCCTCTCTCTCTCCCCCTCACTGCTGGTCTGCTTGTAGTTGCTCTCTTCACACTCTCTCACCCTCTCCAGATCTAAACAAGAATTCGTTTTGTGATAAGATCATTTGTAACGAGCAACAAGTAACAAAAGTACATAAAGTGCAGCAAGGTGGCCCAATCCTTTTTGTAGCAAAGGACAAGCTTGGAAAAACTCTTATATAGAAGAAAGCGCTCCCCAGGACACATGGGAATTATCGTCAAGCTAGTTTTCATCACGTTCATATGATTCGCGTTCGGTACTTTGATAATCTGATATGTGGGTGGACCGGTGCTTGGGTGATGTCCTTACTTGGACAAGCATCCCACTTATGATTAACCCCATTGCAAGCATCCGCAACTACAACAGAAGTATTAAGGTAAACCTAACCATAGCATGAAACATATGGATCCAAATCAACCCCTTACGAAGCAACGCATAAACTAGGGTTTAAGCTTCTGTCACTCTAGCAACCCATCATCTACTTATTACTTCCCAATGCCTTCCTCTAGGCCCAAATAATGGTGAAGTGTCATGTAGTCGACGTTCACATAACACGACTAGAGGAGAGACAACATACATCTCATCAAAATATCGAACGAATACCAAATTCACATGACTCCTAATAGCAAGACTTCTCCCATGTCCTCAGGAACAAACGTAACTACTCACAAAGCATATTCGTGTTCATAATCAGAGGGGTATTAATATGCATATAGGATCTGAACATATGATCTTCCACCAAATAAACCGGCTAGCATCAACTACAAGGAGTAATCAACAATACTAGCAACCTACAAGCACCAATCCCAGACTTAGAGACAAGAATTGGATACAAGAGATGAATTAGGGTTTGAGAGGAGATGGTGCTGGTGAAGATGTTGATGGAGATTGGCCCCCTCCCGATGAGAGGAGCGTTGGTGATGATGATGGTGATGATTTCCCTCTCCCGGAGGGAAGTTTCCCCGGCAGAATAGCTCCTCCAGAGCCCTAGATTGGTTCCGCCAAGGTTCAGCCTCGTGGCGGCGGAGTCTTGTCCCGAAAGCTTGCTTATGATTTTTTCCCCAACGAAAGACTCCACATAGCAGAAGATGGGCATTGGAGGGCCACCAGGGGGCCCACGAGGCAGGGGCGCGCCCCCACCCTCATGGCCAGGGTGTGGACCCCCTCTGGAACTTCTTGCGCTCAATATTTTTTATATATTCTGAAAATAGCTTCCATAAAGTTTCAGGACTTTTGGAGCTGTGCAGAATAGGTCTCTAATATTTGCTCCTTTTCCAGCCCAGAATCCCAGCTGTCGGCATTGTCCCTCTTTATGTAAACCTTGTAAAATAAGAGAGAATAGGCATAAGTATTGTGACATAATGTGTAATAACAGCCAATAATGCAATAAATATCGATATAAAAGCATGATGCAAAATGGACGTATCAACTCCCCCAAGCTTAGACCTTGCTTGTCCTCAAACGAAAGCCGAAATCAAAAAATATGTCCACATGTTTAGAGATAGAGGTGTCGATAAATATAAAATACGGACATGAGGGCATCATGATCATTCTTAGAACAATAGCTTATATAATTATTGCCATGTGATCTCTTATGCTAAAGTAACAATTCAATCACAATTTCAAGTATGAATCATAAACTTCATTGAAAACTAACAAACTATATTCATTGCAATTTATCATAACATAGGAAAGAGTCAATATAAGAGCTTTTTCAGCAAGTCCACATACTCAACTATCATATAGTCTTTCACAATTGCTAACACTCACGCAATACTTATGGGTATGAAGTCTTAATCGGACACAGAGAAAGCTAGGGGCTTATAGTTTTGCCTCCCAACGTTTTACCTCGAGGGTAATGTCAACAATAATAGTTCATGAAAACTCACATCCAATTAGCCATATATACCAGGATCTTTCCAACATATTGTGCTTGCCAAAAGATAAAATGTAAAAAGTTAAGGTGAAGATCACCATGACTCTTATGTAAGGTGGGAGATAAAAGTAAAAGATAGGCCCTTCGCAGAGGGAAGAAGAGGTTGTCATGCACTTTTATGGTTGGATGCACAAAATCTTAATGCGAAAGAACGTCACTTTATATTGCCACTTGTGATATGGACCTTTATTATGCAGTCCGTCGCTTTTATTTCTTCCATATCACAAGATCATATAAAGCTTATTTTCTCCCACACTAATAAGTCATACATATTTAGAGAACAATTTTTATTACTTGCACCGATGACAACTTACTTGAAGGACCTTACTCAATCCATAGGTAGATAAGGTGGACTCTCATGGCAAAACTGGGTTTAGGGATATTTGGAAGCACAAGTAGTATCTCTACTTGGTGCAAAGAATTTGGCTAGCATGAGGGGGAAAGGCAAGCACAATCATGTTGGATGATCGATAACAATATAATTTATCTCAGATGTAAGAAACATAACCCATTACATTGTCTTCCTTGTCCAACGTCAACTCTTTAGCATGTCATATTTTAATGAGTGCTCACAATCATAAAAGATGTCCAAGATAGTGTATTTATATGTGAACCTCTCTTTCTTTATTACTTCCTATTAATTGCAATGATGACCAAAACTATGTTTGTCACTCTCAACAACTTTTAATCATCATACCCTTTATATGTGAGCTCATTACTCCCCATAAGATCAATATGATCTCTTTTATTTCTTTTATTCTTTCTCTTTTCTTTTATTCACTCAAGATCATAGCAAGATAATCAAGCCCTTGACTCAACACTAATCTTTATTATATAGCTCACGGACTCGATTACATAGGAAGATCATAAAGCAAAACTCACAACTAGATCATACTAAAACTTTATTCTACTAGATCAAAATATTATCAAAAGGATCGAACTAAGAAAAATGGTAAAGATAAAAGTGATGGTGATACGATACCGGGACACCTCCCCCAAGCTTGGCAGTTGCCAAGGGGAGTGCCCATACCCATGTGATCATATCTCTTTTGTCGGTGAAGGAGTTGGAGTTGTTGATGATCTAGGCTTGTCGTCCCTCTTCCAAGGCATAGGCTCACCATCATAGAAGGATGATTGAGTCTCCCGAGTCCTCAAATCTGCAACCAAACTCATCCTTTTGAATCTATATTCATACACACAATTTTGATTTTGCAGGTCATAGATCTGGGATTGGAGGTGCTCGATTTTCTCATGAAGCTAGAAGATGGCCTCCCCAATGTCCTTGACGTCCACCTTGTGGTTGTTGGTGAACTCCGTGATCATAGTGTGATTGGAGTTGAGTCCACGCTCCACCATCTCCTGACACTTGAAAATTTGTTGCTCCAATGCCTCGAGCCTTGCCTGCGTGCTTCCGGTCTTCCTTGGTCCCTCAACATCGCGGATGTGCAACAACCCCTCACGCATCTCAATGGTTTGAGGGTGTTGCAGCACCTCCGTGAGGTAGGGGCTGATGACCTTCTCGAAGAACTTGTCCTTGGGGGCACTTGAAGACGACATGACGACCTAGATCTATCAGAAAAACAGCTCGAAACAAAGACGAGAGATATTTGCGTGATACAGGAGTCAAAACCTTCGGGAGATTATATAATGAATTTTTACCGACCAAAATACGTAAGGTGCAAGAAAACGGAGTCCGGAGAGCGCACGAGGTCCCACGAGGTAGGGGCGTGCCCAGGGGGGTAGGGCGCCCCCTCCACCCTCGTGGAGCCCACGTGTCCTTCCCGGACTGCTTCTTATTTTTCTATTTTTCTAAATATTTCAAAATGGAGAAAAATTGCCATTAGAACTGTTTTGGAGTCGGTTTACTTACCGTACCACATACCTATTCCTTTTCAGAGTCTGAAACGTTCCAGAAAGGGTCCCTTATGTACTCCTCCGGGGTTACGGTTTCAATAACATTGGTTTCAACATTTATAGGATTACCTGAGATATAATGTTTGATTCTCTGACCGTTCACCACCTTCGGATTTGTGGCTTCGAATTTGTTGATTCTTATGGCACCGGAACGATAGACCTCCTTGATAACGTAAGGACCTTCCCATTTAGAGAGAAGTTTTCCTGCAAAAAATCTTAAACGAGAGTTGTATAGCAATACATAGTCACCTACATTAAACTCATGCTTTTGTATCCTTTTGTCATGCCATCTTTTAACTTTTTCTTTAAACAATTTGGCATTCTCATAGGCTTGGGTTCTCATTCATCAAGTGAGCTAATGTCAAATAACCTCTTCTCACCGGCAAGTTTGAAATCATAATTGAGCTCTTTAATAGCCCAATATGCCTTATGTTCTAGTTCGAGAGGTAAGTGACATGCTTTTCCATAAACCATTTTATACGGAGACATACCCATAGGATTTTTATATGCAATTCTATAGGCCCATAATGCATAATCAAGTTTCTTGGACCAATTCTTTCTAGATCTATTAACAGTCTTTTGCAAAATTAATTTGAATTCTCTATTACTCAATTCTACTTGACCACTAGACTATGGGTGATAAGGAGATGCAATTCTATGATTAACATCATACTTAGCAAGCATTTTACAGAAAGCACCATGAATAAAATGTGAACCACCATCAATCATTAAATATCTAGGGACTCCAAACCTCAGAAAAATAACTTCCTTAAGCATCTTAATAGAGGTGTTATGATCAGCACTACTAGTTGGAATAGCTTCTACCCACTTAGTAACATAATCAACAACAACTAAAATATGTGTATATCCATTAGAGGCAGGAAAAGGTCCCATATAATCAAAGCCCCAAACATCAAATGGTTCAATAACAAGTGAATAATTCATAGGCATTTCTTGACATCTACTAATATTACCAATTCTTTGACATTCATCACAAGATAATACAAACTTATGGGCATCCTTGAAGAGAGTAGGCCAATAAAAACCGGATTGCAATACCTTATGTGCAGGTCTATCCCCAGCGTGGTGTCCTCCATAAGCTTCGGAGTGACACTTGCGTAGGATCAGTTCTTGTTCATGCTTAGGTACACAACGCCTAATAACACCATCTACTCCTTATTTATAGAGATGTGGGTCGTCCCAAAAGTAATGTCTTAAATCATAGAAAAACTTTTTCTTTTGCTGGTATGTGAAACTAGGTGGTATAAATTTAGCAACAATGTAATTAGCATAATCAGCATACCATGGAGCAGTATGAGAAGCATTTATGACATTTAGTTGTTCATCAGGAAAGCTATCATCAATAGGTAGTGGGTCATCAAGAACATTTTCTAACCTAGACAAGTTATCTGCAACGGGGTTCTCAGCTCCCTTTCTATCAATAATATGCAAATCAAATTCTTGTAGCAAGAGAACCCATCTAATAAGTCTAGGTTTAGCATCTTTATTTTCCATAAGATATTTAATAGCAGCATGATCCATGTGAATAGTTACTTTAGAATCAACAATATAAGGTCTGAACTTATCACAAGCAAATACAACTGCTAAGAATTCTTTTTTAGTTGTAGCATAATTTCTCTGGGCATTGTCTAGAGTTTTACTAGCATATTGAATAACATTTAATTTCTTATCAACTCTTTGCCCTAGAACATCACCTAAAGCATAATCACTAGCATCGCACACAATTTCAAAAGGTAAATTCCAATCAGGTGGCTGAACGATAGGTGCAGAGATTAATGTTTTCTTAAGTATTTCAAATGCTTCTACACAATCATCATCAAAGACGAATGGTATATCTTTTTGTAATAAATTAGTCAGAGGCTGAGAAATTTTTGAGAAGTCCTTAATGAACCTCCTATAAAAGCTGGCATGACCAAGGAAACTTCTTATACCATTGATGTCCTGGGGACATGACATCTTTTCAATAGCATCATCTTTAGCTTTATCAACTTCAACGCCCCTTTCAGAAATTTTATGCCCCAAGACAATACCTTCATTAACCATAAAGTGGCACTTCTCCCAATTCAAGACAAGGTTAGTTTCTTCACATCTCTGCAAAACTCGATCAAGGTTGCTTAGGCAATCATCAAAAGAGGATCCATAAACGGAGAAATCGTCCATGAAAACCTCACAAATCTTTTCACAAATGTCAGAGAATATAGCCATCATGCATCTTTGAAAGGTAGCAGGTGCATTACATAAACCAAAAGGCATACGTCTATAAGTAAAAGTACCGAAAGGGCAAGTAAAAGTGGTCTTTGATTGATCATCAGCTGACACAGGTATTTGAGAGAAACCAGAATAACAATCTAGAAAGCAAAAATGTGTATGTTTGGATAATCTTTCTAGCATTTGATCAATGAAACATAAGGGGTACTGATCTTTTTTAGTAGCCTTATTTAATTTGCGGAAATCAATTACCATCCTATAACCTGTAATAATTCCTTGCGGAATCAATTCATCTTTATCATTAGGAACGACAGTAATACCTCCCTTCTTAGGAACACAATGGACATGACTTACCCACTGACTATCAGCAACGGGATAAATTATACCTACCTCAAGGAGCTTTAGTATTTCTTTTCTTACCACTTCTTTCATCTTATGATTCAGCCATCGTTGGTGATCAACAACCGGTTTGGCATATTTTTCCAAATTTATTTTGTGTTGACATAGAGTGGGACTAATGCCCTTAAGATCATCAAGAGTATATCCAATAGCAGCACGGTGCTTCTTCAGAGTTTTCAATAATTTTTCTTCCTCCTTCTCTGAAAGGTTAGCACTAATAATAACATGATATATCTTTTTTTCATCAAGATAAGCATATTTAAGAGTATCAGGCAATGGTTTAAGCTCAAACACAGGATCACCCTTGGATGGAGGAGGATCCCCTAAGATTTCAACAGGCAAGTTGTGTTCAGAATAGGTCCTGTTTAAAGAACACTTCATCTATTTCCCTTCTTTCATTCATAAACATATCATTTTCATGGTCTAGCAAATATTGTTCTAAAGGATCACTAGGAGGTACGGCAATAGAAGCAAGGCCAACAATTTGATCTTTACTATGAAATTCCTCTTCACGGTGTTGTCTACTAAATTTAGAAAAGTTGAACTCATGAGACATATCACCTAAACCAATAGTAACAACATCCTTTTCGCAGTCTATCCTAGCATTAACAGTGTTTAAGAAGGGTCTACCAAATATAATGGGACAAAAGCTATCTTGTGGGGAACCAAGAACAAGAAAATCAGCAGGATATTTAGCTTTCCCACACAAGACTTCAACATCTCTAACAATCCCAATTGGTGAAATAGTATCCCTATTATCAAGTTTAATTGTGACATCAATATCTTCTAACTCAGCAGGTGCAATATCATGCATAATTTCTTTGTATAAGCCAATAGGTATTGCACGAGCACTGGCACCCATATCACACAAGCCATGATAACAATGATCTCCTATTTTAACATAAATAACAGGCATGCCTACCACATGTCTATGTTTTTCTTTAGCACAAGGTTTAGCAATTCTAGTAGTTTCATCAAAGAAATAAATAGCATGCCCATCAATATTATCAGCCAAGAGATCCTTAACAATAACAATATTAGGTTCAACTTTAACTTGCTCAGGAGGTGTATAGGTTCTAATATTGCTTTTACGAACCACAGTTGAAGCTTTAGCATGATCTTTTATCCTAACTGGAAAAGGTGGTTTCTCAACATAAGCAATAGGAATAATAGGATCATTATAAGTGATAGTCTTTTCTTCAACTTTAATAGGTGTAGCTACTTTTACTTCTATGGGAGGATGATATTTAAACCACTTCTCCTTAGGGAGATCAACATGAGTAGCAAAAGATTCACAGAAAGAAGCTACTATCTCAGAGTCAAGTCCACATTTAGTGCTAAATTTACGGAAAACATCGGTATCCATAAAAGATTTAACACAATCAAACTTAGTGCTACCTCTTGAGCACTGCGTTGGATTTCCTTGAAGAGGAAAGGATGATGCAGCAAAGTAGCGTAAGTATTTCCCTCAGTTTTTGAGAACCAAGGTATCAATCCAATAGGAGGTTATGCTCGAGTCCCTAGTACCTGCACAAAACAAATAACTCCTCGCAACCAATGCGATATGGGGTTGTCAATCCCTTCACGGTCACTTACGAGAGTGAGATCTGATAGATATGATAAGATAATATTTTTGGTATTTTTATGATAAAGATGCAAAGTAAAATAAAAGCAAAGTAAAAAAGCAAAGGAAATAACTAAGTATTGGAAGATTAATATGATGAAGATAGACCTGGGAGCCATAGGTTTCACTAGTGGCTTCTCTCAATAGTATAAGTATTTTACGGTGGGTGAACGAATTACTGTTGAGCAATTGACAGAATTGAGCATAGTTATGAGAATATCTAGGTATGATCATGTATATAGGCATCACGCTCGTGCAAAGTAGACCGACTCCTGCCTGCATCTACTACTATTACTCCACTCATCGACCGCTATCCAGCATGCATCTAGAGTATTAAGTTCATGAAAACAGAGTAACGCCTTAAGCAAGATGACATGATGTCGAGGGATAAATTCATGCAATATGATAAAAAAACCATCTTGGTATCCTCGATGGCAACAATACAATACGTGCCTTGCTGCCCCTACTGTCACTGGGAAAGGACACTGCAAGATTGAACCCAAAGCTAAGCACTTCTCCCATTGCAAGTGTTGGTGTCAAAACCGGTGGATCTCGGGTAGGGGGTCTCGAACTGTGCGTCTAAGGCAGATGGTAACAGGAGGCAGGGGACACGATGTTTTACCCAGGTTCGGTCCCTCTTAATGGAGGTGAAACCCTACGTCCTGCTTGATTATTCTTGATAATATGAGTAGTACAAGAGTTGATCTACCACGAGATCGAAGAGGCTAAACCCTAGAAGCTAGCCTATGGTATGATTATATGTTGTCCTACGGACTAAAACCCTCCGGTTTATATACACACTGGAGGGGGCTAGGGTTACACAAGGTCGGTTACAAAGGAGGAGATATACATATCCGTATTGCCTAGCTTGCCTTCCATGCCAAGTAGAGTCCCATCCGGACACGGGACAAAGTCTTCAATCTTATGTCTTCATAGTCCAACAGTCCGGCCAAAGGATATAGTACGGCTGTCCGGAGAACCCCTAATCCAGGACTCCCTCAATAGCCCCTGAACCAGGCTTCAATGACGATGAGTCCGGCGTGTAGTGTTGTCTTCGGCATTGCAAGGCGGGTTCCTCCTCCGAATACACCACAGAAGAGTTTGAATACAAGGATAGTGTCCGACCCTGCAAAATAAGTTCCACAAACCACCGTAGAGAGAATAATATTTCCACAAATCCAATATGCTGACACGTTTTGGCAGCATGACATCATGCCATGGTCCGGTAATTATTCGAATCGTTTTTCTTTAACCAGCCCAGCACATAATGCGAGACGGTTTCTTGACACGTATTGTCAAGGCAGATATCGTGTTCCCCTTATTATGTGATTCTCATCAATACGGACGTGGGTAACCCAACCACGCCATCAATTACGTCGCTTGGGGGATAAGCGAGTTTTACCAGGCTAGTGGGGGCGCATAGTTTAGTCCGCCCTTATAAAGGGATAAGATCTCACCTTTTTCTACCCACGCCTTCTTCCTCCTTGCTCATCCATTCTTGCCCACTCGAGCTCCAGCGCCCTAGTCCGCATCCTCCTCCTCAACTCTCTCCAAACATGTCCGGAGCGGGAGGCAAGTGGATGGCCTCCTCCGTCACAGAGGGGCACATCAAAAAGTTGCGTGGAGCCGGATACTTAGCCGCAGACATCGCACACCGGCTGCCAACCGCGGGGTAGGTCGTCCCTACCCCGGAACCTCACGAAAGGGTGGTTTTCCTCCCCCACTTCATCCGCGGATTGGGGTTTTCCCTCCATCCATTCATCCGCGGCCTCATGTTCTACTACGGGCTGGACTTTCATGATCTGGCCCCGAATTTTATCCTCAACATCTCGACGTTCATCGTCGTGTGCGAGGCTTTCCTCCGCATCCGGCCCTGCTTTGGCCTATGGCTGAAGACCTTCAATATCAAGCTGAAGGTTGTAGGTGGCCAACAAGCAGAATGCAGCGGAGCCATGGTGGGAAAAATGCCCAACATTGCATGGCTCGAGGGCTCCTTCGTGGAGACCGTAAAGGGGTGGCAATCGGGGTGGTTCTACATCGCCGAGCCGCACGACACCAACTGGGTGGCGGCCCCCGAGTTTCGATCCAGAATCCCCACGCGGCTCACTTCCTGGAAGGAGAAGGGCCTGTCTTGGGGTTCATCGGTGGAGCTGGACGGACTCCAGAAGTGTTTCCGGAACATGACAAGCAAGAAACTTAAGCTTGTCAACATAGTCCAGGTCACGCTCTTCCGCCGGATCCTATCGTCTCAACAACGGGATTTCAACTTATGGGAGTTCGACCCGGCCCGGCACCAGACTCTAAGCGAGCTCTTCGACACGATGCACAAAGACGTCTGGAGGGTGCTGTTCAAGGGCGCCGAGGTCCCTCCCTCTCTCATCGAGGACCGCGGGCTAAGCGCGAAGCGCCCTGCGAATCCGGTAAGTTCTATTCATCTGGTAGGATATTTATTTCCCATAGCTTAACCATGGGCGGGGTTTGAGCTCCCATGCCTTTAACAGGACTGGGTGGAGGCATTAGAGTAGATTGACTGTCCGCCCCCCCTGTCCGAAGACACCGCGGACGCTCTCCTGACAAAGATGCTGACTCCGGCTCCTTATAAGGTGCCGGAGAAGACTAAGAAGAAGGCCAAGGGAACCCGAAAGAGTTCCCGGCGCCAGGTGGTATCGGACCCATCGTCTGATAACTCTGCGACGCACTCCTGCCATGAAGACGAGGAGGAAGATGAAGATGATCCCCCTCCAGCCGGGGGAGACAATAAAAGGAAGGCCGCCCCGACCGAGGAGGCCGAAGGGTCCAAGAAGGTAAGGACTCCTCTTCCGGACTGCTCCACCACCGCCGCCGAAGGCGAAGACAAGTGGCTGCTCAGGGCCAAGCCCCTGGCGAAGTCGTAAGTATTCGGATACCAGAGTAACTCATAGGATACCTTTGTCGCACTGCTTCTCCTAACGCCGAATATGATTATGCAGACCACCCCAAGCCCGTATCGATGTATCCTCGTTGGACGGCTCCTTGGATTCGTCGAATATGGATAGCGATCCACTTCCGACCGCCTCCTCCCCTTGCCCTATGGACAATGCCGAGGTATTGTCTCAAGGGGAACCGAGCCGGGGGGAGACAGTCCCGGAGGCGCCTCAAGGCGACCTTCCGGACTCCAGGAGCAAAGGGAGCAAGGCTCCCGGGGGATCCAAGTTCGGCTCTCAGCCGAACACCGCGCCGAAACCTCCAGTGGTTCCGGACTCGGGCAGGCGGCCCCCTTCCAAAAGGGGTAAGACGCCTGTGCTGGTGACCTATGTCCATCCAGAGGCACTGGATGACCTGCTGGGAGTGCTTCGCGGCGCTTCCATCGATGAAGAGCACCGCACTATTATGAGTGCGGTGATCAAGAAGGTTCAGTCCGCCAAGAGCGGACTGACTGAAGCCTGTGCCAGCCTTCTAACAGGCTTTGAGGTAAGTATTTAAAATATATGGAAAATATTACCGCATAGACAGTAGCCCCTGATGCTCTGTTTGGTGTTCACAAAGAAAAGCCGAATAGAGGATCAAATAATATCTGCAGGAGTCTAATATAAGTATGTCTATACGCGTATGCAGGCTTCGCCGCTGACCTCTGCCGCACTGACTGTGGAGGTCGCCACACTGAAGCAGGACCTCGAGGGGTCCGAGAAAGAGCTCGGCCTTGCCAAGAGGCAGCTCGAGGAGAACAAAGGTAAGTAATACCTTGTCTATATATATATACAAAAAAGATGCGATTGCAAAATGACAGGATCATCATGAATTTGCCAGGGGCCACGAACGAAGTGGCGACCCTGAAGCAAGCGATGTCCGAGGCCGAAAACAAAGCAGCCCAGGAGCGCACCGAGCGGGAAAAGCAAGAAGCACGGGTGGGCAAGGTGCAACAAGAGCTCCAAGCTCTCGTGACGAAGCACGAGGCGTTGGAGCTTGACTCGAAGACACGAGAGTCTGAGCTTGCCGCGGCCCTTGAGAGCGCAAAGAATGCCAAGGCTGAAGCCCAAAAGGCCCTCTAGGAGAGTGAGGCGATGAGGATCATAACGGCGGGTAAAGCATTCAATATGCAAACCAAGCATGTGAAAGTAAATTACTTGTTACTTACCCGAGTCCGGAGCTCTCCAGGAGCATTCGCAGATTTGCCCCGCAGCGTGTTGTATCCCACAAAGTTTTACCAAGCCGAGGAGGGAAGCTCGAAGGAGAAGTTGTTCTGGTCTCAGTATACTGGGACCGAACACCCGATGCCTATGAGCGACCAGCTGAAGCAACTGGTCGAGCTGCACAAGGCGGCCGAACAGGCCATGAAGGGCTTTATAGTCCGGATGTGGCCTGGCGACGCCCTTCCCAATAGCTACTTCGGCCTGGTGAGGCGGCTTGTGGATGCCTTCCCATGGCTAGAAGTCATCAAGCGGTCCGTCTGCATCGAGGGTGCACGCCCGGCTTTTGCCCGTGCGAAGGTGCACTGGGCCAAGATGGACGCTGAGAAGCTAGTGAAGGAGGGGCCGCCGCAGGGCAAGGAGCATTGCCACCCCGAGATGTATTATGAGGGTGTCCTGAAGGGTGCTCGTCTTGTAGCGGACGAGTGTGCGAAATATGTAATATTTGAATGAACTTGCTCGTGTGATCCTGTGGATTCATATGCGCTATGCAACGCTTGTTTGAATTTAAAATATTACCTTATGTTCGGCTGTTTATCAACTCTAAGAGATGGCTAGTCGTCAGCTTCTGCCCCCATGCCACGAGTGCTGGGGTGTTCGGGATAAACCTGAGCACTCTTGTTCCCATTTTTGGGTCCTTCAAGGGAGGTGCTCAGCACAACGAACAAGGCAATCGGACTATAATGCTTTATCACTCTCACTTAGCCATAGAATTCTATAATTTTAAATTTTGGCGAAGCCCCTATGAGGGAGTCCTGGATTAGGGGGTATCCGGACAGTCGGACTATATCCTTTGGCCGGAATGATGGACTATGATGATACAAGATGGAAGACTTCGTCTCGTGTCCGGATGGGACTCTACTTGGCGTGGAAGGCAAGCTAGGCAATATGGATATGAATATCTCCTCGTTTGTAACCGACCTTGTGTAACCCTAGCCCCCTCCGGTGTCTATATAAACCGGAGGGTTTTAGTCCGTAGGACAACATACAATCATACCATAGGCTAGCTTATAGGGTTTAGCCTCTCCGATCTCGTGGTAGATCAACTCTTGTAATACTCATATCATCAAGAATAAATTAAGCAGGACGTAGGGTTTTACCTCCATCAAGAGGGCCCGAACCTGGGTAAAACATCGTGTCCCCTGCCTCCTGTTACCATCCGCCTTAGACGCACAGTTTGGGACCCCCTACCCGAGATCCGCCAGTTTTGACACCGACATTGGTGCTTTCACTGAGAGTTCCTCTGCGATGTCGTCGTAAGGAAGGATGCCTCGTCTCATTGTTAAAAGCAACATTACCGCTGGGGGAGCTCTAGCTGTCGGCCAAACTCTCCGGCTAGGCAGTTTCGTCATGACTGCCCGTTCGGCCGCTGCACCGACGATGACTTCTCGGGTCATCAAAAACAGCCTCCACGTCGGCTCGGAAGTCGCCGAGCAGATGGATCCAATGGAGCTCTCTTCCCTAAATGAACTCTTGGATCGCATCGCCGCCTTGGGAGTCGCTACGGACTATGATCGGATTGGGCTTAAACCCGATCAAAGGGAGATTAACTCTCCATCGGTCACCCATCACGTTGCGGTGGTGGAGGAACAATGCAACAACTCTTCCTCTATTTTGAGGACTAATTATGTCCGGATTCCTGAGCTCTCCGAGCCGGATCCCCACTTACGGGAGGACACCACCCAAGCCCTGAACCTAGAATCAGGCAGCGGGCTAGACTTATCGGGTAACACTCCAGAACCCGAACTTCCAAGATTGGAAACTCCTCGGCCCCTGGGTCTCAGATCGGGTAGGGGTTCGGACTCAAATCCACCCACCCACCCAGACATAAACGATCTTTCCCACATCAGGCAAGAGCCCGATGAAACAGTACATCATTATTGGGCCAGATTCTTCCTTGTGATGAACAAGGTTAAGGACTGTCACGAGGAAGATGAAGTCTCACTTTTCTGCAATAAGTGCATGGACAAGGGAATCTTTAACGCCTTAAGTCGCCGTGACATATCACGCTTCGCTGACTTGGCGTCCATAGTATGAAAGTACTGTGTGATGGAAAACACC
Organism: Triticum monococcum; assembly: GCA_034509565.1. Classification (NCBI taxonomy): domain Eukaryota; kingdom Viridiplantae; phylum Streptophyta; class Magnoliopsida; order Poales; family Poaceae; genus Triticum; species Triticum monococcum. The sequence continues at coordinate 576,223,146 of CM067844.1, read as the reverse complement.
CGGAAAACTGAAACAAAATTTTGGGATAATCTGGCTCTCAATACACACCCAGTCCGAAGTAAAAGGGTGCACTATCATAAGACACCCGAGCTAGTTGCAAAGAAACAAAAATCCTCTACAAGGCATGGAACCGTACTGGAGGGATGGCTTAACAGACCCTGCAAAATTCATAGTATAGCGGATACAATACCAACGCACAGCCTTAGAGCATGTTGGATACTCCGGAAGGTGGCCAAAAGTGGTGAGGATCTTCTTATCCCAAATGCCACAGAGCACCATCCCGTGGATAACAATACGGTGTTAACAGTCTTTGAGACCTTTGCGTCAAATAATAGGCGCAAGCGAACACTCCGCAGCATGGCCGAAATCTGCCACGTAGCAACAATAAATCCATGGAGTGACACGGCTAGTACCTTCAATGCTAGTGATGAACCTAAATTCCGAACAGCCCGAGCACCAGCCGCACTGGTCCTCAGTCCAATTGTGGACGGCTTTCGACTCACCAAAGTACTCATGGACGGCGGCAGCGGATTAAACCTCATCTACGAGGAAACTCTTCAAAAAATGGAAAGAGACTGGAACCGCATTGAGCAAAGTAGCACAATCTTCAGAGGAATCATACCCAGTCGGGAGGCACGATGCGCTGGGAAAATCACACTAGATGTGGTATTCGGTACGCCAGAGAATTATAGGTCCGAAGAAATTACATTTCAAGTGGCCCTGTTCAGCAGTGGATACCACGCCCTTTTAGGACGTGAGGCATTCATGATCTTCCAAGCTGTACCCCATTATGGGTACATGAAGCTCAAAATGCCCGGGCCCAACGGAATCATCACCGTCGCCAGTGATCCGGACACAGCACTCCGCACCGAAAACAAAACATCCGCACTGGCCCTCGAGGTATTATCCGAAGCCCTCTTGGCCGAGGAATTAACCACGGTACGCTCCACAGTGGACAGGGACGACGTGATACTCGATAAGAGATCCAAGTCCACCTCTTTTAAACCAGCGGATGAAATAGTCAAATTTCAAGTCCACCCAACGGACCCTACAAAAAAACCTCCATCGGGGCATAGTTAAACCCCACCGTGGACGCCGCACTACGAGAGTTCCTGCGCGGGAATTGGGACATATTCGCCTAGCACCCCTCAGACATGCCAGGAATCCCACGCGGGCTAGCCGAGCATAGCCTCAATATCCTAAAGGGATTCAAGCCGGTCAAGCAAGCTCTTCGGTGTTTCTCTGAACCTAAGAGACAAGCCATGGGAGAGGAACTAGCCAAGTTATTGGAGGCCAGATTCATCAGAGAGATAAAACACCCGGACTGGCTAGCAAACCTAGTGATGGTACCAAAGAAGGATAAATCCTGGCGCCTTTGTGTCGATTTCAAGGACCTCAATAAAGCTTACCCAAAGGATCCCTTCCCCTGCCCCGCATCAATCAAATTATCGAAGCTACCGCAGGACACGAGTCATTGTGTTTCCTCGACGCATACTCCGGTTACCACCAAATCAAGATGGCGGAGTCCGACCAAGCCGCAACGGCATTCATCACACCATACGGTCCCTTCTGTTTCAACACAATGCCTTTTGGGCTCAAAAACGCCGGTGCAACATATCAGCGCATGATTCAGACATGTCTGGAGAAACAAATCGGCAAAACAGTAGAGGCATACGTAGACGATGTGGTCGTCAAAACCAAGCACCTCGACTCTTTGATAGACGACTTGAGGCTCACATTCGACAAGCTCCGAACATACGACAACCTTCGAACATACGACATCAAGATCAATCTGGAAAAATGTGTTTTCGGCGTACCAGCCGGAAAGCTCCTGGGTTTCATTGTCTCCAGTAGAGGTATTGAAGCTAATCCGGCCAAAATCCGAGCTTTGTCACAGTTGGCTACCCCAACAGACCTCAAAAAAAATCCAGAAGTTAACTGGATGCATGGCGGCTCTAAGCCGCTTTATCTCCCGCTTAGGAGAAAAGGCTTTACCCCTTTATAGCCTCCTTCGGCGCACTGAACACTTTGAGTGGACGGACGCTGCCACAACCGGATTGGAAGAAATAAAGGCCATTTTGGCAACCAACCCAAGCCTGGCCGCGCCAAACATCGGTGAACCAATGTTGTTGTACATTGCGGCAACTCATCAAGTTGTAAGCGCAGTGCTCGTCGTCAAACGAGAAGCTAAAAGACATAAATTCCCTCTTCAAAATCCGGTGTACTATGTATCCACTGTCCTCACTCCATGCAAATCACGGTACCCACATTATCAAAAGATAGCCTATGTGGTATTCATGGCATCCCGGAAGCTGCGACACTGCTTTCAAGAGTGTTCGATTACAGTAGCCTCGGAAGTGCCACTTAATGATATTATAAACAACCGCGACGCTACGGGCCGGATTGCTAAATGGGCCAACGAGCTCCTCCCGTTCGACATAACATACAAACCTCGACAGGCCATTAAGTCGCAAGTATTGGCCAACTTTGTCGCCGAATGGACGGAGGCCGGACTCCTAAAGAGTAAGACGCATACTCCAATTGGATCATGCACTTCGACGGTTCTAAAATGCTAGCTGGTCTAGGGGTTGGCGTCGTCCTGGCATCCCCAACCGGAGATACCGTTCAGTACGTACTGCAAATATTGTATACAGACTCCAACAACGCAGCCGAATACGAAGCTCTGTTGCATGGTCTTCGGATGGCAGTCTCCATGGGCATTCAACGCCTGGAGGTGCGTGGGGATTCAAACCTTGCAATATCCCAAATAAATGGAGACTTTGACGCCAAGGATCCGAAAATGGCAGCCTACCGAAACGCAGTCCTACAAATGTCAGCTCGGTTCGAGGGACTCGAATTTCACCATGTGGCTCAGGTAAACAATCAAGCGGCGGATATCCTCGCCCGCATTAGTGCAAAACGCGATGCGGTCCCCCCCAACATATTTCTGGAAAGGCTATTCAAGCCATCCATAGTATGGGAAGGGGAAACCTGTAAGAATAGTCCGGACCTGGCCAAAATGCTCGATACGGAATACTCGGAAACAATCGGAGGCTCCGCCACCGAAATAACACCTTCAACCCACGTAATAATGGCCATTATCTCCTCGTGGACAGAACCATTCCTGGCCTACCTAACTAGGCAGGAACTTCCGAAGGACCAAAATGAGGCACGCTGCATACAGCGGCGATCTAAGGCCTACAGGGTCCACGAGGGAGAATTATATAAAAAAAGCACTACCAGAGTCCTTCAAAGGTGCATCTCTGAAGAGGAAGGGCGGAACCTTTTGGCAGAAATCCACGCCGGACTCGGCGTTCACCACGCCGCAGCCCGGGCTCTTGTAAGCAAGGCCTTCCGTACATGATTCTATTGGCCAACGGCCCGGGTAGATGCACAGTACTTGGTCCAGCGTTGCGCCGGTTGCCAGCTCTTTGCAAATCAAAGCCACATGCCACCCACCGCCCTCCAAACAATCCCCATTACGTGGCCGTTCGCGGTCTGGGGGCTTGACATGGTTGGACCCCTTAAAGGGGGAACCCACAAGAAAAAAATACTTACTGGTCATGGTGGATAAATTCACCAAATGGATAGAGGCCAAACCTGTTAAAACGGCCGAATCCGGACCCATGATAGACTTAATATCTGGGGGCGTACACCGTTATGGCATCCCCCACAGCATCATCACTTACAATGGCACAAACTTCACAGCCGATGAGGTAAAACTCTCATGTAGCAAAATGGGCATCAAGCTCGATTATGCTTCAGTCTATCACCCACAAACCAACGGCCAAGTCGAGCGAGAAAACAGTCTTATAATGGGCGGCATTAAACCCAGATTAGTGCGTTCCTTAACGGAGTTTAACACGCACTAGGTAGAGGAGCTCGACTCCATACTCTGGGGGCTGCGGACCACGCCGAATCATAGTACCGGATATACACCCTTCTTTATGGTGTACGGCACAGAGGCAGTCTTGCCCTGTGACATAATTCATGACTCACCTCGAGTGCGCATGTACGAAGAAAGAGAAGCCGAGCTCGATCGGCAGGACAGTTTGGACACCCTGGAGGAGGAGCGCGACGTAGTCAAAGCCCGTTCCGCATTTTATCAGCAACAGGCTCGCAGATACCAAAGCAGAGAAGTACGGGCCAAAACTTATAACATTGGCGAACTAGTTCTACGCCTGTCGGATAAGAAAAAGAACAAGCTTGAGCCCAAATGGGAAGGTCCCTTCATTATTGACCAAGTTCTGACCGGTGGAGCGTACCGACTGCGGGATGCATCGACTAGTCGACTCGAGCCAAACCCATAAAACGCGGCCAGGCTCCGAAGATTCTACGCCTAGGACCGGACTCTATGTTCGTCCCCTCTCTTTGTCCATTTTTTGCATATACATTATCTGTCTTTTTTTTCTTTCTTCCTTTCTTTTATTCTTTCTTTAGGACTTCAAGGGCCAACTTGTGCCTCGCTTGCACATTATAGATGCGCTAGCCGCGCTCATCATACCTGGGGGCTTCTTTCATAGAAGCTTAATTATTTATCTGGGCCTCAGGCCCCGCACATGTGTCATCCTTCCACATGTACCTTCTTTTGCCATTATATGCATCGATATGACTTAAGTTTTGGCCAAGCTGGGTTGCCTGGCTCTTGTATTTATGCCCTACGTTCCCGTTAATTCGGCTAGGGCATAAGGGGAGCACCTCTGCGATTGTTACTACCGGGTCAGCCGGATGTGTACCTCAGACTGGGTGAAGCCGAAAGCTAGCGCTCTAAGGGAATATTCGGCCGATGAACAAAAGATGATTTATATTTATTGTCCATATCTGCCCTAGATGTTTTTCCTGCGTTTCCTATCGCAGCCCGGACATGCACTTTTACCCAGGGAAAGGAACCATTAACGAAACTATTCTCCCTAGAAGATGTTTCTTACTACCCATGTAATATAACATAACTAGTTGAACACTTTTCTGTTCAAGCACTAATGACCCCTACGCCTAGTCTCCACGCATACCCCGGTTCTTATATAACTGAGCGGGTATTCGGATACACTCCGGACTATCGGGTCCCGAGGTTGAAGCGAAAAGGTCCGCCAAGACAAATGATCTACAATCCGACTAGAAGGCATTATACATGTCACTTTAATTACATAGTCATGCAGACTGACTAAATTCCTCTTCTATACCATCTAACAGGCGGTCTAGCTTACAATCCTGTTGGGAATACTTTGCGGCTAATTCTACTTGCCCATAAACTAAGCTAACGGGGATCTCTTTTCCGTCAGGCCCCATAGGTCCGACCTCGGCCATGTGATTTGGGTCTGCCTTGGTATACTGCGTCTTCACCATGGCCCAGGCTTCTTTGGCACCCTGTCGGTAGGCCAATATCTTCCATAATCGGAAGCGCCGCCGTGCTCCCTTGAGCTTCTCCGTAAGCTCTGCAACACCCTTTGGCAGGGAGACGGATGGCCGCAAGGCCTGGGCAACACCTTGCATCACCTGCTGAACTTGTTCATGCAGATGTGAGAGCTCGGATAGAAGATCACCCGCAGACCTGGGCATTTCCTCCGCGGGACGACCCGCCAGCATGCCTACAGACCTAACGTTGTTAGTCGGCTTCTTCACCGAACTCCTTTAAAAGGATTCGTTCAAGCACTTACTGAAAATGCCGCGCCGAAGCCGCTTATTCTCCTTCTCGGAGTCTACAAGCTGGGCTCGAACGTCTTTTAGTTCCACGCTCAGCTTGATATTGGCATCTTGGAGATTGTTTTTCTCCCGCCTAACCTCAGTCAGCACGCGTTTGCCAGCCTCTAGCTGTCGCATAACATGCTGGTCCTCCGGATTTTCGCCGGATCCATCTGCAACATCTATTGTTAAATCTGCAGCCACGCCGCACACTATATGGTAACCATCATTCTTTAAAGTAAATGTTACCAGCAGGTGACTTTTTCGGTTCCTGCAATGTGGCAACAGTGGCCCGCAGTTGGGTCTTGCATTCCTCTAGCTCCTGTGATAGCCTAGTATTCTTCTCTATGAGAACCTGCACAATAAAGATGATCCTTAAATCAGTTCTGCTAACTGTTTCAAGTCTCAGGGGCTACTGATACATATAAATCGTCAGATCTACTTACCCGCACATCATTTACATACCGATCCATGGCTCTGGCTAGACCATCTTGAGCAGCTCGAAGGTACGCCTCTCCAGAATTGAAGGCATCAAATGTCTCTAGTGAGAGACAAGCGTCACGGAGTACGGCCCGGCGGCGCCTATGATTCATGGTGCTTTCCACTTCTGAGTTTGTAGCGGATAATCTATCCGCATCCTCTGTAGGGGGATTATCCGACGCCCGCCCCATATCGGTTTCCGCCTCTATGTCCGGTCCTCACGCCCGACTGGTGGAAGCTTGATTAGTAACATTGTCGGACATATTCCGGTGAGCATTTTTTTTGTTAAAGAAACACGGGCGTCATGATATTTCGAGAAAGATGACAACCACGGAGCGGGGTTTTTTGTCATACCTTTGCGCTAGCGTCTCAGTCCTGACCGCCGTCCTTTTTGGCCTACTCGGCCTCGGTGCCTCTTGTTGGCGAGTTGCTGCGGGTTCGGCAGGGCGTCCCGAATGCCTTCCCTGTAAAAATGCCATGTGTATATGGTGGGTGAAGTGTCTAAAAGGGGATCCTAGTTTTTGGAGTTGGCATTTTTGGTTTTTCTTACGTGCGATGCTGGGAGAAGTCCGGGATAGTCGGCCGTAATGCCCACCATGGCATCATCGCAGCTTAACTGATAGAACTGCCGGTCTATCAGCTCCACGAATATAACCGGATCTTCTTCAAGTCCGGAGTCGAGGGCCCGTTCAGGGTCCTCTGGTTGTGGAGAAGGGATGCTGACCTCCTTTATGGCTTTTCGCAGTTTCTGCCGCAAAATGGCAAGGTGAATACTTATGACAAAGAATGCGGGAGAAATGGGAGTAGGGAGATATAACTTACCTAGCTTGGAGGATTGTATATGGAGAATCCATCCCGTGGCTTGATGCGGGTGAACTCCTCTTCCTCACCCTTGAACAATTCGGACAGAATTTTCGCTAAAGCGGCGGCATTGTCCGGACCCTTACGCCCACAGCGGGTGGCATCATCCGCCCCGTTAAAACAACACAAGGGGTGCCCACGATATTGAAGTGGTTGCACTCCCCGCATTATGCAAATCGACATAACTTCAATTACTGTCAATCCTGATCGAGCCAGTGCTTTAATCCGGTTCATCAGATAGAGGACTTCTCCATTGTCCTCCACCTGGGGGCTCCGTGGGCGCCAACTTCGGCGTTTCTTCAAAGGAGCATTGTTGAACTCAGGAAGACCCCACCGAACAGGGTCCGAAAGGGGAACGTCCACCATATAAAACCATTCTGAAGGCCAGTCTTCGGACGACTTCTTCGGGGTACCGGACAGGTATATGGTATCGGCGATGCGCTATATTTCGGCTCCGCCCACTTGATAAAGTGATCCCCTCTGTGTGCGAGGGACAAGGCAAAATAGCCTTTTCCACAGCTCGAAGTGAGCCTCGCAGCCCAGGAACAACTCATAGAGAGCAACATAGCCGGTGATATGTAGGATGGAGGCGGGGGTGAAATTGTGTAATTGGAGACCGTAGAACTCCAGGAGCCCGCGGAGGAACGGATGAATTGGAAATCAGAGTCCTCTTAATAAATAGGGAACAAGGCAGACCCATTCCCCCATAGAGGGGCAGGGAAAGCTCTCCGCTTGCTCCCCGCCATTATAGGTGGAAGCCCGGCTCGAACGGGCACTATATACGCCGGAGGGTGAAATCCCTTAGTCTGCAGTTTGACTAATTGACTGTGCGGGACTGAACACCTCTCCCAATCACCGGGTTTAGGGCTACCAGGGCGGGAGGAGGAGCTACGGAGGTCGGCCATGCTGGAATGGATCTTTCCGAAACGCGCTCTGATGGATTCTCGCTGGGGGAGGATGGTATGGATTGGATCTAAGGATCCCCATCCCTTTAATACACAATTTATTTATCTGGCTAGGGGGTGAATGTAAAAACACCCTGGCGCCTCGTATTCATTCGACGCATGGGAGATAGCCCTTATTGGGCACAGAAGCCAAGAGGTCCAAACATTTATGGGACCGGACACTGCTTTACAAACGTTCGGAAGATGGAGAAGAACCCGCCTTGCAATGCCGAAGACAACTGTGCGCCGGACTCATCGTCATTGAAGCCTGGTTCGGGGGCTACTGAGGGAGTCCTGGATTAGGGGGTATCCGGACAGCCGGACTATATCCTTTGGCCGGACTGATGGAGTATGAAGATACAAGATTGAAGACTTCGTCTCGTGTCCGGTTGGGACTCTACTTGGCGTGGAAGGCAAGCTAGGCAACGGATATGTATATCTCCTCCTTTGTAACCGACCTTGTGTAACCCTAGCCCCCTCCGGTGTCTATATAAACCAGAGGCTTTTAGTCCGTAGGACAACATACAATCATACCATAGGCTAGCTTCTAGGGTTTAGCCTCTCCGATCTCGTGGTAGATCAACTCTTGCAATACTCATATCATCAAGAATAAATCAAGCAGGACGTAGGGTTTTACCTCCAGCAAGAGGGCCCGAAGCTGGGTAAAACATCGTGTCCCCTGCCTCCTGTTACCATCCACCTTAGACGCACAGTTCGGGACCCCCTACCCAAGATCCGCCGGTTTTGACACCGACACCCTAGTATTCGGAAGGCCGAATTTGGGGCGCTATACACGCCTTAAGCCGGACAAAGCCGACTCCTCGCTCTAAGCGGCATAAGTCTTTAGGGACTCAAAACCTCTCGAACAGCGACCAGTCTCTCGCCTTATTATGACAGTCAATTTTAGCTTTCTCTACTGAGGTGCTTAGCCCAGCTGAACCGGGGCACAATCGCATTAGTTCTGCCAGTGCTACCTTAGCCGATATAGCGGAACGTAAGGTACCAAGACATGGGAGCCGGGCAAACCCAACTATTGACCCAAGACATGATTCGGAGCTGATGCATATAATGCTATAAGTTCGGGGTGCCGCACTGTGTAAAGTGTTCGGACTTCTCACGCCGTATTATGGGGTATGCTTAAGCCCCTTGCGTATTGGCCATACCAGAGTGCACGGGTGCTGGATGTCATGAATGAACATATGTACTCCCTCCGTTTTTATTTACTCTGCATATTAGAGTTGACTGAAGTCAAACTTCGTAAAGTTTGACCAAGTTTATAGAAAAAAATTATAAATTTTTACCGTAACAAATATATATGATGTGAAAGTACATTTAATAATAAATCTAATAGTATTGATTTATTATTGTATATGTTAATATTTTTGTTTATAAACTTGGTCAAAGTTTATAAAGCTTGACTTTGACCAAAGCTAATATGCGGACTAAATAAAAATGGAGGGAGTATATATAAAAAAAGAAGAATAAAGAATGCGATAATAGTTTAGTGCTATGCATTGTTTATTCAAAAAGGTGGGTTAAAGCAGAATGATACAAGTGGTGCGGTGAGCAAAAAGTAGGACTATTTGACATGTCCCCTCTAAGGTCAAGCTGAGGAATGGTATTTAGAGCGAGTAATTCACTCGTTGTCAGAGACCACCTGGGAGTTCCGTGGTGCGACGTAGCTTTCTGCCTCCTTGGTTGCTGTATCATGTGTTCGGCAATCATACTGCCGGACAGGGTTTCCAGAGATTAAGGTCCTGAAAGAAAGAAAAACAACAAAGCGGGAAGCCCCTAGTGCGGTTGAGCCGCGTCTTGGGGCGTGCCGTAGTCGTGCCCCCTCCCCACATGTGCCCATGGTACTTTCAATGTGTAATTATGTACGCGTGGCACGGATTTCGCTATTTGGCTGGTACTGGGTGGGGGCCGCACTGCTATGCGAGCTCGGAACGTGCTAGGTGGTCTTGCTGCCGATTACTCCGGGCGCGCTTGAGGGTGTCCGGGTCCTTAATCGCCGAGCTAGTGGATTTCCTTAAGAGGCTGCTTTGCGCTTCTGCTGCGAGGGCCGCAGTGTGCTCCTCCATGCGGAGAGAGCGCTCTGTGTTTCCATTAACTATGATGACCCCCGAGGTTCTGGCATCTTGAGCTTGAGGTATGCATAATGTGGTACCGCATTGAATCTCGCAAATGCGGTTCACCCAAGTAGTGCATGATAGCCACTGTGGAACGAGACTATATCGAAGATTAACTCCTCGCTTCGGAAGTTATCCGGGGATCCGAAGACCACTTCCAGTGTCACTGAGCCTGTGCAATGGGCCTCTACACCTGGTATGACGCCTTTGAACGCCGTTTTTGTGGGTTTGATCCATGAGGGGTCTATACCCATTTTGCGCACTTTGTTCTGATAAAGCAGGTTCAGGCTACTGCCGCCATCCATAAGGACTCGAGTGAGGTGAAATCTATCAATGATTGGGTCTAGGACCAGTGCGGCGAATCCGCCATGATGGATACTAGTGGGGTGGTCCCTGCGATCGAAGGTGATCGGGCAAGAGGACCATGGGTTGAACTTTGGGGCGACCGGCTCCAACACATATACATCCCTTAGCGCACGCTTCCGGTCCCTCTTGGGAATGTGGGTTGCGTATATCATGTTCACCGTCCGCACTTGTGGGGGGAACCTCTTCTGTCCTCCGATGTTCGTCTGCCGGGGCACTTCCTTGTCATCGCTATGCGACCCCTTATCTTTGTTTTCGGCATTTAACTTGCCGGCCTGATTGAACACGCTACAATCCCTGTTGGTGTGGTTGGCTGGCTTGTCGGGGGTGCCGTGTATTTGACACGAGCGATCGAGTATACGGTCCAAACTGGACGGGCCTGGAGTGCTTCTTTTAAATGGCTTTTTCCGCTGACCGGGTTTAGAGCCTTTGAATCTGGCATTGACTGCCGTATCCTCTGTATTGTCGCTGTTAATGCGGCGCTTGTGTTTGTTGCGACGTGACCTGCCATTGCCATCCTTGGTATCCGAAGTACCATGCTTCTTTGATATGTTATTGCTACGAGCCAGCCAGCTGTCTTCTCCCGCACAAAAGTTGGTCATGAGTGTCGTGAGGGCTGCCATAGATTTCACCTTTTCCTGGCCAACGTGTCGGGCGAGCCACTCGTCGAGGATGTTATGCTTAAAAGCTGCTAGGGCCTCTGCATCCGGACAGTCGACGATTTGATTCTTCTTTGTTAGGAACCATGTCGAGAATTGCCTGGCCGATTCCTCTGGCTACTGAATTATGTGGCTCAAGTCATCGGCATCTGGCGGTCGCACATAAGTGCCCTGGAAGTTGTCGAGGAATGCAGCTTCCAGATCTTCCCAACAGCCAATGGACTCTGCTGGCAAGCTGTTGAGCCAATGCCGAGCTGGTCTTTTGAGCTTGAGTGGGAGGTATTTGATGGCGTGTAGATCATCACCGCGGGCCATGTGGATGTGCAGGAGGAAATCCTCGATCCATACCGCAGGATCTGTTGTATTGTCGTATGATTCGATATTTACGGGTTTGAAACCCTCTGGGATTTGGTGATCCATTACTTCGTCTGTGAAGCATAGGGGGTGTGCGGTGCCTCTGTACTGGGCTATATCGCGACGCAACTCAAATGAGTCTTGCCCGCTGTGTTCGGCCCGGCCGGATTTACTTTTACTGTATCCGGCGTGACAGTTATCGTCTCGCATAGTGGTGCGCCCTTGTGATCCGTAGATTGATCTTGCATGTTTTGCTTTGTCCTCCAATACGTCTTGCAGGTCCAGCATGTTTCCCCATGCCTTGTCATTTTTATTTGAGTGGCGTCGGCGTGCGGGCTGAGTTTTTGGATGAAATGCCTCTCGGTCGCGGCCACGAGGTGGATGGTCAGCCGCATCATATGGTGGAGATGTAGGTTTGAGTGCTTCCTCCTCCAGTCGGGGTAGCAACTTACGCTTTGGGTAACTCTTGGAGGGGCGTTCGAGTTTATTTTCCTCGGCCACAAGGACTTCAGTCCATCTGTCAGCTAGCAAATCTTGATCAGCTTGAAGCTGCTGTTGCTTTTTCTTAAGGCTATTTGCCGTGGCTATAAGCCGGCGCTTGAAGCGCTCTTGTTCGATGGGATCCTCGGGCACTACGAATTCATCATCGTCGAGGCTTGCCTCGTCTTCGGAGGGAGGCATGTAATTATCATCCTCCGCCTCTCCATCTGCCGCTCCCTCTGGAGGGCTGGCTTCTCCATCCTCCTGCCCTAAATCTTGCTGGAGGGGATTGTTGTCGTCTTCGGCACTGTTCGGAGTGCTATTATCTCCTGTGCCGGGGTCACCGCTTTTGCTTTGGTGAGACTTAGATCAGCGCCGCTGACGCCGATGCTTGGGTTGCTTCTTGGAGGGGTCATCTCTGCTGTCTCGTCGCCATTGCCTTCTTTGGGTGTGTCCACCATGTATATATCATATGATCAGGTGGCTGTCCAGTGCCCTGTGGGCAGTGGTTCCTCTTCGCCTCCCGCATCGTCGTCCATACCGTCGATGTCTTCGGAGTCAAAGTTGAGCATGTTGGTTAAGTCGTCGATAGTGGCTACTAAGTGGGTGGTGGGTGGGCAGCGAATTTCTTCGTCATCCACATCCCAATCCTACCGGACATAGTTCGGTCAAGACTCTCCTGACAAGGAGAGAGACCTTAATGAGTTCAATATGTCACTGAAGGGCGAGTGCTGAAAGATATCCGCGGAGGTAAACTCCATGATCGGCGCCCAATCGGATTCGATAGGCACGGGCGTAGGCGGTTGGGAGTCCGTGGCCGGGGAGGAATCCGGTAGTTCGGCATCACGGCTCTTGTGAAGGGTAAGGTCGATACTCGGCTCGATCACCGATGAGAGTGCAGCCTCCGTGGTGGGGTCTATCCACTCGTCTAGGGATGGCGCGGCTGGTTCAAAACTAAGGGTCGAAGCGGTTGCCGGTGCGATCTCCTGAACACTGTCTGATGGTAGAGCTAAATCATACTGATCGTGACCTTGTTGTAACGCCCCATATGTAACCTTCCCGAATTGTACTCCAACTCTTGCCGTTTCCGGCATTAAGTTATATTTAATTCTCGGGTTCGGGTCTTTGTCTCCGTGTGTTGTTTTTGTTTTCGTGCATCTCATATCATGTCGTCACGTGCATTGCATTTGCATACATGTTCATCTCATGCATTCGAGCATTTTCCCCGTTGCCCGTTTTGCATTCCGGCGCTTCGTTCTCCTCCGGTGGCCATTTCTAGCTTTCTTTCGTGTGTGGGGATTAAACATTTCCGGATTGAGCTGAGACTTTCCATGCGGCCTTGGTTTACTACCGGTAGACCGCCTGTCAAGTTTCGGGTCGTTTGGACTTCGTTTGATACTCCAACGATTAACCGAGGGACCGAAAACGCCTCGTGTGTGTGCAGCCCAACACCCCTCCATTTTGGCCCAAAACCCACCAAACTCTGCTCCATCGTCTCGGTCGTTCGATCACGATAGTGTGGGCGAAAACCGCACCTCATTTGGACTCTCCTAGCTCCCTCTAGGTCTATAAATAGACCCCCCTCCTCCAAATCCCGGATCCCCTCTCCAAACCCTAAAAAAAAACCTCCCCGCACCGACGGACACGTCCGCCCCCAGCCGGACGCGTCCGCCGCCGCGCCCCTCGACCAACCGCCGATCGCCACGTGGGCGCGCCCACATCGCCGCCGACGCGGCCCGGAAGGCCCAGGAGGGGCCCCCGAGGCCCGATCCGGCCGCCGCCGCCAGCCCTTCGCCCCGCCGCCCGCGTCCGGTCGACGCCGCCATCTTCTCCCGCGCCGGCGCCCGGAGCCGCCGCCGCCAGCCCTTCGCCCCGACGCCGGCCGGCGACCGCCGCCCCGTTCCACGCCGATCCCGCCACCGCACCGCGCCACCTCGCCGTCCGGCCCCACCGCCGCACCGCCCGGCCTCGCCGCCGCCGTCCGGGTGAGGTCCGGCCGCTCCATCGCCGGCCACCACCGCCATCTCCGGCCGGCCATCCTCGGGAGTCGCGCCGCATGCTACAGTGATCCCGGCCGGATCTAGATCTGAGTTGGACACGGTTGACTTTTGACCTAACTTTCCAGATTTTTATGCTACCTTTGACCGCTCATATCTTTGCATCCGTGGCTCCGTTTTGGGCATATGATATATCAAAATCTTCATCTCAATGAGTACATTATTGCATTCCATTGCATCATTTGCATTTGAGGTCATCTTGGTGCCCAAAATGCTGTTGGAAGGAGGCATCATGAGTTAAATTGCAGATCCGTTAGTTCTTCATGCACTTTTGTCATTTTTGCCATGTTTAATCCGTGCATGATATGCCTGTGCCCCTTTGGAATGAATTGTTAAGCATGTTGTCTTCTTTCCAGAGGTGCCTCCCTTGCATTTTTAGGATGTGTGTGTTGTCTTGTGCAAGCTTGCGAAGAGGGGTACCTGAGTTTACTGATTTCAGGGACTTAGTGAAAATCACTAAGTCTGGGATGTTTTAGTTCACGATGCTATATGTCCAGCTTGTTTCCTAGTGATCCGTGCCTCTTTTGAGGATGATCAGTAAGAGTGATTTGTTATGCTTGTTGTGCTTAATCCATCCATGTCTTTACTTGTTATGTTGGAGCCCCCTAGGTTGACTCAATCAAGCTCAACTTTTGCATAGTTGTTGTTTTGGGCAGATCGTGAACTCTTTTGCGATTTTGCCGGAGTTATTGCTAGTGATCCATGCATGCTATGCCATTGTTCTTGCCATGTCTAGCTAGCATTTTGTGCCTTCTTAATGGATATATGCTTGCCTTGACATGACTTGCACCGTAGTGAGAGCATCGAGCTCGTTTACATGCCTCCGTGAGTTATTATTTCAGCATGTCCCAGTTTTCACTAAGTCTGAAAACTGATTGTGTTTCATCGATGTTCGTGTGCTCGGTAGAGTATTTTGTGAACCCTTTTGGCCCCAGGTCATTTTGGGTGTTTTGTTAAGCTTGTTGAGTATCTCCATGCCATGCTCTTACTTGCCATGTTCAGGTTTTGCTTCATGTTGTTTTGCTGCTCCGAAGAGAGCATCGTGGTCTGAAATTCCAGACTAGCGTTAATTTCGCTAAGTCTGAAATCTGTTTTGCTTATTCAGTTTTGCCATGCTTGTTTGAAGCCCTTAATGGATGAATTTGCCTATGCCTCAGTCCTGGTGATTTGTTAAGCTTCTTGAGTACATCACTGCCATGCAATTTGTTTTCATGTTTGGTGGCTGTAGCATGTTCATTTTGTTGCATTTAGAAGCCTACTTGCTGTAAATCGCAGATCGGTTCGTTTAGTAAATCGCTTGCCATTTCTAAACCGTAGCTCCGATTGCCATGATCTTTATATCGTTTTCAGGGGATTTCTTACCCTCTATCCAGTGGCACACTTGGTTTTCCAAGTTGAGGCCAGGTTCATGCATTTCCTGTCACGTCTTGCATTTTGCATCCCGCATAGCATATCATCTTCGCATCTTATTGGTTGCCTTTGCACGTGGTTGATTGTATCCTTGTTGCTTGTTTGTGTTGTTGGGTAGAGCCGGGAGACGAGTTCGCTAACGAGGAGCCCGTTGAGTTTGCTTTTGAGGATCCAGTCAATTCTGACAACTGTGCAGGCAAGATGATCACACCCTTGAAATCACTACTATCTTTGCTATGCTAGTTTGCTCGCTCTTTTGCTTTGCCAATGCTATGATGCCTACCACTTGCTTGTCAGCCTCCCAATTGCCATGACTGAGCCTCTAACCCACCTTTGTCCTAGCAAACCATTGATTGGCTATGTTACCGCTTTGCTCAGCCCTTCTTATAGCGTTGTTAGTTGCAGGTGAAGATTGGAGCCGTTCCTTGTTGGAACACTTATTTACTTGTTGGGATATTATTATATTGCTATGTTATCTTTACTCATCTATATACTTGGTGAAGGGTGGAAGGCTCGGCCTCTCGCCTAGTGTTTTGTTCCACTCTTGCCGCCCTAGTTTCTGTCATATCAGTGTTATGTTCCCGGATTGTTGCGTCCCTTACGCGGTTGGGCTATAATGGGAACCCCTTGATAGTTCGCCTTGATTAAAGCTTTTCCAGCAATGCCCAACATTGGTTTTACCATTTGCCACCTACCCCTTTTCTTTCCCTTGGGTTTCCGGAGCCCGAGGGTCATCTTTATTTTAGCCGCCACGGGCCAGTGCTCCTCTGAGTGTTGGTCCCACCGAGCGATGTCCGGGGCTACCAGGGGCAACTCTGGGCTGGCCTACCCGACGTCTTGCTCATCCGGTGTGCCCTGAGAACGAGATATGTGCAGCTCCTATCGGGATTTGTCGGCACATCTGGGTGGTGTTGCTGGACTAGTTTTGACCTGTCGAATCATCTTGTTGTACCGGGATACCGAGTCTGATCGGTGGGTCCTGGGTGGAGGTCTATTCCTTCGTTGACCGTGAGAGCTTGTTATGGGCTAAGTTGGGACCCCCCTGCAGGGGTTGATCTTTTGAAAGCCGTGCCCGCGGTTATGGGCAGATGGGAATTTGTTAATGTCCGGCTGTAGATAACTTGAACCTTAAATAATTAAAATGAATCAACTGCGTGTGTTGCCGTGATGGCCTCTTCTCGGCGGAGTCCGGGAAGTGGACACGGCGTTGGAGTTGTGTTTGCGTAGGCTGCTCTATATAGTTTTCCCCTCGTGCTTTGCCTCCTCTTCTCGCTCTCTTTTGCGAATAAGGTAGCCACCATATATGCTAGTCGCTTGCTGCAGCTCCACTTTACATTACCCCTTTCCTACCTATTAAGCTTAAATAGTCTTGATCGCGAGGGTGCGAGATTGCTGAGTCCTTTGTGGCTCATGGATTACTATTACACCAGATGCAGGGACCGGCGATACCTCTCCGGATGGCGCGCTCGAGCTGAAGTGGGAGTACGACGAGGACTCTCTGCGTTACTATGTGTCGTTTCCTGATGATCAGTAGGGATGCCTATTTCGGGGTTAGATTCAGGGCCTAGTCGCTTGTTGGGGGTCTTTTCTATTTTGGCGCCGTAGTCGGGCCATGAGTGATTGTATGGTGGATGTTATTTATGTACTTTGATGTGACGTGGCGAGTGTAAGCCAACTATGCTATTATTCCCCTTTATATTATATATGTACATGGGTTTTGTAATGATTCCCGACTTGCGACATTGCTTTCAATGCGCCTATGTCTCTAAGTCGTGCCTCGACACGTGGGAGACATAGCCGCATCGAGGGCATTACAAGTTGGTATCAGAGCCTTCCCCGACCTTAGGAGCCCCATTGCTTGATCGTTTTTTGCAGCCGAGTTGTGTCTAGAAAAATGTTTTGAGTCCTTAGGAATTATATATCGGAGAGCTTAGGAATTCTTTTTACTTCCCAGTCTCCTCATCGCTCTGGTAAAGCATCCTGACGTAGAGTTTTGACTCTTCTCTTCTCAAATTTCACTAAAATTTTTTTAGGATCACGCGAGTATCTTAGTTTTGTTCCGATGGCTTATGATGAGAATACTATCTTGGTGCCTCCTGTCAGGGGTTTAGTGGAAGTGTCCCGGGGAGTTGAGCTCTGAGGTGTTGTCATCATAATTCTATCGTTGCAATTCTGGCATACTTGAGATATGTGCGCGACATCGAAAATCTCCTTTATGTAGTTCGTTGGTGAGATAACCTCGACGCCACCCAGTACTGGGGCGGGAGTTCGGGAGTATCGCCATAACTTGTATAAGGGATGCTTTTCGAAGGTTGAGATAGATGGTTTCCGAAGGTTTCTTGGTTATGTGTTGAAGGATGGATGCAGCTGGATGTAGGATTTGCTAGCTTGGGTGAGATATTATGCTTCCCCTGTATCCCCAACACCTGATTGCATAACCGGAAAGTTTCGGGAGTTTCATAGGTGGGAATTCAAGTAGCCTTAGGATTTCTTCCAACAGATGTGTGATATGAAATTCGGGTTCGACGTCTAGTGGTTCGCCTATTCACGGTCGATTTTACAGTGGTCTCGTTGTGTCTTAAAGAGTCCTTGGCTATGCTGACTCAGGGACGCTTCGTATGTCATGTGCATTGCCTTGTACATGATGGTGATGTACGGTCGAACCCGTGTAGGTCCTACCACGAACACTTCGGACGAAATTTCTATCATGTGTTTGTTCCGGCTTATTCCGCATGCCAACCCTTGGTTTTATTTTCAGTTGGGGCATTCGTTCTGCTTTGACGTCACATGTTGATTCCATCCCTCGTTGATGTACCTCTTCTACCTGATTCTTCGTGGCTTCGCAATTTAGGAATATGTGACCACTTCAAGAGAAGTGCATTCGTTCATTTTGTTCGGATGTGAAGACTTTATGTTGCAATTTTCATTCCGTTGGATTCACCTTCAATATTTCTCTATTTGTGTGCTAACGGTGGTCAACCTCTTCAGGATGGCTCCTGCTAAGAGCACCAGTCAGAACCAGAATCAAGATCCTCCGCCACCTCCGCCTCCTCCGGAAGCATGGCAGGCTGTGATGGCTGCTACTAATGCAAATACTCAGCTGATCATGCAAATCATCCAAGAGCGGAATCAAAGCAGTCAAGGAAATCAAGGCAACAACGAGAACCAATTTGCAACTCTGAATCAGTTCCTCGCAAATGGTCCAAAGACGTTCAGTAACTGCGTTGAGGCTACCGATGCTGATGATTGGTTAGTCGATCTGGGCAAGCATTTTGAATGTAGCAACGTGAGACCTGAAGATTTCGTCAAGTTTGCGTCTTTCCAGCTCAAGGATCATGCCGCAGAGTGGTTTCAGCAGTACCGGGATTCCAGAGGTGGACGTTTGATCACTTGGGATGATTTCCGTCGTGATTTCCGCGCTCATCACATTCCTCAAAGTGTGACTGAAAGCAAACGTGAAGAATTCCGCAATCTGAAGCAAGGCTCTTTGTCTGTCTATGACTACAACAAGTTGTTCCAGAAGCTCGCCCGTTTTGCCAAGCAAGATGTTCCTGATGAGAAGAGCGTGATCTATCAGTTCAGGGGTGGTCTTCGTGAAGAAATTCAGCTAGCTCTTGTCCTCTTCGAGCCACTGAGATATGATGAGTTCTACAACATGGCACTGAAGCAAGAGGCTGCTCAGCTAAGGTGTGATGCTTCCAGGAAGCGAGTCAGAGACACTACGTCTTCTTCCTCTACTCAAGTGGCCAAGCAGCAGAAGTATTGGCTTCCTCCTCCTTTGTTTCGTCAGCCGTATCAGCAGAAGAGCAAAGGTGGCAGTGGTTCATCCCACCCACCCAACCCAGGCTTTCAGAACAAGACTTCGTCTCAATCTCCAAGATCGAGTGCTCCATATCACCGTCCGCTCTCAGAGGTCACGTGCAACAAGTGCCAACAGAAGGGTCACTATGCCAACAAGTGTTTCAACCAGAGGCGTCTTCCTCCTCCTCCTCCTCCTGTCAGATCGGCAAGTACAGCTGTGGTCAAGCATAATCCCAAGTCCGCCAAGGTCAACTTGCTGAATGCAGCTCAGGCAGAGGACTCGCCAGATGTGATTATGGGTAATCTTCCTGTCAATAATATTCCCGCAAGAGTACTTTTTGACACTGGTGCATCTTTATCATTTTTATCGAAGCCTTTTGCTTCCATGCATGAGGTGCATACTATTGATTTGCCTAAGCCGATAGCGGTCTCGTCTCCGGGTTTGTTCATGAACACCAAAATGATGGCTCCAGATGTTACTATCACGTTGGGCGACTACAAGTTTCTTTCTTCCCCAATGGTTCTTGGCAATTCTGATATCGATCTTATTCTTGGGATGGACTGGCTCTCTAAACACAAGGCTCACCTCGATTGTGCAGCCAGGCAGATTCAACTGACTCATTCCTCTGAAGATGTCATTGTTTTTGCTGCTCGGGATAATACCATCCGGTTGTTCTCTCTCAATGAAAAGGGTGAATTGGATGCTATTTCGCAGATTCCGGTTGTTTGTGAGTATCAAGATGTCTTCCCTGAAGAACTCCCAGGCATGCCTCCAAACCGGTCGGTTGAATTTGTTATTAAACTTGAGCCCAGTACGGAACCTGTGTGCAAACGTCCCTACAAGCTCGGCCCCGAAGAGTTGAAGGAGTTGAAGAAACAAATCGATGTGCAAGAAAGAATGGGTCTCATTCGGCCTAGTACTTCTCCGTGGGGTTGTGGTGTTCTTTTCGTGAAGAAGGATGGAATGGACCGACTTTGTGTTGATTACCGTCCATTGAACAAGAAGACCATCAAGAACAAATACCCACTTCCCAACATTAATGAGCTGTTTGAACAACTCAAGGGTGCCCAAGTATTCTCCAAGCTTGACCTCCGTATGGGTTATCACCAAATTCGCATTCGTGAGCAATATATTCCAAAGACGGCGTTCAGAACAAGCTATGGGTCATATGAATACACTGTTATGTCTTTTGGCCTTGCCAACGCTCCTCCGACGTTCTCTCGCATGATGAACTTCATCTTCAACCCCTACACCAACGATTTCATTTTGGTCTATCTCGACGACATCCTGGTTTTCTCGAAGAACAAGGAAGATCATGCCAAACAGTTGCGTTTGGTTCTTGACAAGCTCAGGGAACATCAATTCTACGCCAAGTTCTCCAAGTGTGAGTTTTGGCTCGATGAGGTTCTTTATCTTGGCCATATTATCTCTGCCAAGGGCATTTCCGTGGATCCTAAGAAGGTGTCTGCAATCGTTAATTGGGAACCTCCTCAGAATGTGAAGCAACTCCGTAGCTTCCTCGGTCTTGCAAGTTATTGCCGAAGATTCGTCGAAAACTTCTCCAAGATCGCGAAGCCTCTCTCAAATCTTCTTCAGAAGCACGTCAAGTACGTTTGGTCTCCGGAGTGTGATATCGCTTTCAACGCTTTGAAAGAGAAATTGATCACTGCTCCAGTTCTAACTCCGCCTGATGAAACCAAGCCGTACGAGGTCTTTTGTGATGCCTCTCTCCAAGGTCTAGGTGCTGTACTGATGCAAGAGAAGAAAGTTGTTGCTTATACCTCTCGCCAGTTGAAGCCTAATGAGAAGAACTACCCCACTCATGATCTCGAGTTGGCGGCAGTTGTGCACGCATTGTTGACTTGGAGACATCTTCTCTTGGGAAGGAAAGTGGACATTTTCACTGATCACAAGAGTCTCAAGTACATCTTCACTCAGCCTAATCTCAACCTCAGGCAGACTCGATGGGTCAAAATGATTCAAGAGTACAATCCGAGTATCGAGTATACTCCAGGCAAGGCTAATGTGATTGCTGACGCTTTGAGCAGAAAAGCATATTGCAACAGTCTGATTCTCAAGCCTTATCAACCCGAGCTTTGTGAAGCTTTCCGCAAACTTAATCTGCAAGTTGTTCCTCAAGGTTTCCTCGCCAACCTTCAAGTTTCTCCTACCTTGGAAGACCAGATTCGCCAAGCCCAGCTTCTTGATGCTATGGTGAAAAAGGTGAAGATTGGTATTGCAAAGAGTCAGTCCAAGTACAAGTGCTACCGACTTGATGACAAGGACACTCTCTTCTTCGAGGATCGAATTGTTGTGCCCAAAGGTGAACTTCGTAAAGTGATCATGAATGAGGCTCACAACTCTCTCCTCTCCATCCACCCTGGGAGCACGAAGATGTATCAAGATCTGAAGCAAACTTATTGGTGGACTCGAATGAAGCGCGAGATCGCTCAATTCGTGAATGAATGTGATGTCTGCAGAAGAGTGAAAGCAGAACACCAAAGGCCAGCAGGTCTCCTCCAACCTCTTGCCATTCCAGAATGGAAGTTTGACCACATTGAAATGGACTTCGTGATTGGGTTTCCTAAGTCCAAGCGTGGCAATGATGCTATATTCGTTGTCATCGACAAGCTCACCAAAGTGGCTCATTTCCTGCCTATCAAAGAGTCAATCACTGCAGCTCAATTGGCCGAGCTCTACACCTCTCGTATTGTCTCTCTGCACGGTATTCCTCAAGTGATATCTTCAGACCGTGGCAGCATCTTTACCTCCAAGTTCTGGGATTCTTTTCAGAAGGCCATGGGCACCAGCATTCGCTTCAGCACTGCTTTCCATCCTCAAACAAGCGGTCAAGTCGAGCGTGTCAACCAGATTCTTGAAGATATGCTCAGGGCTTATGTTATCTCCTTCGGCATGAAGTGGGAGGATTGTCTTCCCTATGCTGAATTCTCGTACAACAACAGTTTCCAAGAAGTTCCGACAAGGCCCCATTTGAAATTCTGTATGGTAGGAAGTGCCGTACACCTCTCAACTGGTCTGAAACCGGTGAACGTCAGCTGCTGGGTAATGACCTGATCACAGAGGCAGAAGAAATGTGCAAGGTCATTCGTGATAACCTCAAAGCAGCCCAATCTCGTCAGAAGAGCTACTATGATAGTAAGCACCGTGTTTTGGCTTTCGAGATCGGAGATCATGTCTACCTCCGCGTCTCTCCTATGGAAGGGACTCGTCGCTTCGGTACCAAAGGGAAGCTTGCCCCCAGATACGTCGGGCCTTTCAAGATCGTCACCAAGAGAGGCGACCTCGCCTATCAACTCGAGCTTCCTGCAAACTTCGCTAATGTTCATGATGTGTTCCATGTCTCGCAACTCCGAAAGTGTTTCAAGACGCCTGAGCGCACCGTCAACTTCGAGGACATTGAGCTCCAAGAAGATCTCTCCTATCGTGAGCACCCAGTTGCAATCCTTGAAGAGACTGAACGCAAAACTCGCAACAAGTCAATCAAGTTTCTCAAAGTCAAGTGGTCACACCATTCCGACAGTGAAGCTACCTAGGAACGCGAGGATCACCTCCGTTCTGAGTACCCGGAGTTCTTTCAGTCCTAGATCTCGGGACGAGATCTTTTCGTAGTGGTGGAGTGTTGTAACGCCCCATATGTAACCTTCCCGAATTGAACTCCAACTCTTGCCGTTTCCGGCATTAAGTTATATTTAATTCTCGGGTTCGGGTCTTTGTCTCCGTGTGTTGTTTTTGTTTTCGTGCATCTCATATCATGTCGTCACGTGCATTGCATTTGCATACATGTTCATCTCATGCATTCAAGCATTTTCCCCGTTGTCCGTTTTGCATTCCGGCGCTTCGTTCTCCTCCGATGGCCATTTCTAGCTTTCTTTCGTGTGTGGGGATTAAACATTTCCGGATTGGGCCGAGACTTGCCATGCGGCCTTGGTTTACTACCGGTAGACCGCCTGTCAAGTTTCGGGTCGTTTGGACTTCGTTTGATACTCCAACGGTTAACCGAGGGACCGAAAAGGCCTCGTGTGTGTGCAGCCCAACACCCCTCCATTTTGGCCCAAAACCCACCAAACTCTGCTCCATCGTCTCGGTCGTTCGATCACAATCATGTGGGCAAAAACCGCACCTCATTTGCACTCTCCTAGCTCCCTCTAGGTCTATAAATAGACCCCCTCCTCCAAATCCCGGATCCCCTCTCCAAACCCGAAAAAAAACCTCCCCGCACCGACGGACATGTCCGCCCCCAGCCAGACGCGTCCGCCACCGCGCCCCTCGCTCAACCGCCGATCGCCACATGGGCGCGCCCACATCCCCGCCGACGCGGCACGGGAGGCCCAGGAGGGGCCCCCGAGGCCCGATCCGGCCGCCGCCGCCAGCCCTTCGCCCCGCCGCCCGTGTCCGGTCGACGCCGCCATCTTCTCCCGCGCCGGCGCCCGGAGCCGCCGCCGCCAGCCCTTCGCCCCGACGCCGGCCGGCGACCGCCGCCCCGTTCCACGCCGATCCCGCCGCCGCACCGCGCCACCTCGCCGTCCGGCCCCGCCGCCGCACCGCCCGGCCTCGCCGCCGCCGTCCGGGTGAGGTCCGGCCGCTCCATCGCCGGCCACCACCGCCATCTCCGGCCGGCCATCCTCGGGAGTCGCGCCGCGTGCTACAGTGATCCCGGCCGGATCTAGATCTGAGTTGGACACGGTTGACTTTTGTCCTAACTTTCCAGATTTTTATGCTACCTTTGACCGCTCATATCTTTGCATCCGTGGCTCCGTTTTGGGCATATGATATATCAAAATCTTCATCTCGACGAGTACATCATTTCATTCCATTGCATTATTTGCATTTGAGGTCATCTTGGTGCCCAAAATGCTGTTGGAAGGAGGCATCATGAGTTAAATTGCAGATCCATTAGTTCTTCATGCACTTTTGTCATTTTTGCCATGTTTAATCCGTGCATGATATGCCTGTGCCCCTTTGGAATGAATTGTTAAGCATGTTGTCTTCTTTCCAGAGGTGCCTCCCTTGCATTTTTAGGATGTGCGTGTTGTCTTGTGCAAGCTTGCGAAGAGGGGTACCTGAGTTTACTGATTTCAGGGACTTAGTGAAAATCACTAAGTCTGGGATGTTTTAGTTCACGATGCTATATGTCCAGCTTGTTTCCTAGTGATCCGTGCCTCTTCTGAGGATGATCAGTAAGAGTGATTTGTTACGCTTATTGTGCTTAATCTATCCATGTCTTTACTTGTTATGTTGGAGCCCCCTAGGTTGACTCAATCGAGCTCAACTTTTGCATAGTTGTTGTTTTGGGCAGATCGTGAACTCTTTTGCGATTTTGCCGGAGTTATTGCTAGTGATCCATGCATGCTATGCCATTGTTCTTGCCATGTCTAGCTAGAATTTTGTGCCTTCTTAATGTATATATGCTTGCCTTGCCATGACTTGCACCGTAGTGAGAGCATCGAGCTCGTTTACATGCCTCCGTGAGTTATTATTTCAGCATGTCCCAGTTTTCACTAAGTCTGAAAACTGATTGTGTTTAATCGATGTTCGTGTGCTTGGTAGAGTATTTTGTGAACCCTTTTGGCCCCAGGTCATTTTGGGTGTTTTGTTAAGCTTCTTGAGTATCTCCATGCCATGGTATTACTTGCCATGTTCAGGTTTTGCTTCATGTTGTTTTGCTGCTCCGAAGAGAGCATCGTGGTCTGAAATTCCAGACTAGCGTTAATTTCGCTAAGTCTGAAATCTGTTTTGCTTATTCAGTTTTGCCATGCTTGTTTGAAGCCCTTAATGGATGAAGTTGCCTATGCCTCAGTCCTGGTGATTTGTTAAGCTTCTTGAGTACATCACTGCCATGCAATTTGTTTTCATGTTTGGTGGCTGTAGCATGTTCATTTTGTTGCATTTAGGAGCCTACTTGCTGTAAATCGCAGATCGGTTTGTTTAGTAAATCGCTTGCCATTTCTAAACCGTAGCCCCGATTGCCATGATATTTATATCGTTTTCAGGGGATTTCTTCCCCTCTATCCAGTGGCACACTTGGTTTTCCTTGTTGAGGCCATGTTCATGCATTTCCTGTCACGTCTTGCATTTTGCATCCCGCATCGCATCCCGCATAGCATATCATCTTCACATGTTATTGGTTGACTTCGCACGTGGTTGATTGTATCCTTGTTGCTTGTTTGTGTTGTTGGGTAGAGCCGGGAGACGATTTCGCTAACAAGGAGCCCGTTGAGTTTGCTTTTGAGGATCCAGTCAATTCTGACAACTGTGCAGGCAAGATGATCACACCCTTGAAATCACTACTATCTTTGCTATGCTAGTTTGCTCGCTCTTTTGCTTTGCCAATGCTACGATGCCTACCACTTGCTTGTCAGCCTCCCAATTGCCATGACTGAGCCTCTAACCCACCTTTGTCCTGGCAAACCATTGATTGGCTATGTTACCGCTTTGCTCAGCCCTTCTTATAGCGTTGTTAGTTGCAGGTAAAGATTGGAGCCGTTCCTTGTTGGAACACTTATTTACTTGTTGGGATATCATTATATTGCTATGTTATCTTTACTCATCTATATACTTGGTAAAGGGTGGAAGGCTCGGCCTCTCGCCTAGTGTTTTGTTCCACTCTTGCCGCCCTAGTTTCTGTCATATCGATGTTATGTTCCCGGATTGTTGCGTCCCTTACGCGGTTGGGCTATAATGGGAACCCCTTGATAGTTCACCTTGATTAAAGCTTTTCCAGCAATGCCCAACATTGGTTTTACCATTTTCCACCTACCCCTTTTCTTTCCCTTGGGTTTCCGGAGCCCGAGGGTCATCTTTATTTTAGTCCCCACGGGCCAGTGCTCCTCTGAGTGTTGGTCCCACCGAGCGATGTCCGGGGCTACCAGGGGCAACTATGGGCTGGCCTACCCGACGTCTTGCTCATCCGGTGTGCCCTGAGAACGAGATATGTGCAGCTCCTATCGGGATTTGTCGTCACATTTGGGTGGTGTTGCTGGACTAGTTTTGACCTGTCGAATCATCTTGTTGTACTGGGATACCGAGTCTGATCGGTGGGTCCTGGGTGGAGGTCTATTCCTTCGTTGACCGTGAGAGCTTGTTATGGGCTAAGTTGGGACCCCCTTGCAGGGATTGATCTTTCGAAAGCCGTGCCCGCGGTTATGGGCAGATGGGAATTTGTTAATGTCCGGTTGTAGAAAACCTGAAGTACATAAAGTGCAGCATAGTGGCCCAATCCTTTTTGTAGCAAAGGACAAGCCTGGAAAAACTCTTATATAGAAGAAAACGCTCCCGAGGACACATGCGAATTATCGTCAAGCTAGTTTTCATCACGTTCATATGATTCGCATTCGGTACTTTGATAATCTGATATGTGGGTGGACCGGTGCTTGGATGTTGTCCTTACTTGGACAAGCATCCCACTTATGATTAACCCCCATTGCAAGCATCCGCAACTACAACAGAAGTATTAAGGTAAACCTAACCATAGCATGAAACATATGGATCCAAATCAACCCTTATGAAGCAACGCATAAACTATAGTTTAAGCTTCTGTCACTCTAGCAACCCATCATCTACTTATTACTTCCCAATGCCTTCCTCTAGGCCCAAATAATGCTGAAGTGTCATGTAGTCGACGTTCACATAACACGACTAGAGGAGAGACAACATACATCTCATCAAAATATCGAACGAATACAAAATTCACATGGCTACTAAAAGCAAGACTTCTCCCATGTCCTCAGGAACAAACGTAACTACTCAAAAAGCATGTTCATGTTCATAATCAGAGGGGTATTAATATGCATATAGGATCTGAACATATGATCTTCCACCAAATAAACCGGCTAGCATCAACTACAAGGAGTAATCAACACTACTAGCAACCTACAGGTACCAATCCCAGACTTAGAGACAAGAATTGGATACAAGAGATGAATTAGGGTTTGAGAGGAGATGGTGCTGGTGAATATGTTGATGGAGATTGGCCCCCTCCCAATGAGAGGAGCGTTGGTGATGACGATGGTGATGATTTCCCTCTCCCGGAGGGAAGTTTCATGTAACGCCCTCGATGCGGCTATATCTCCCACGTGTCGAAGCACGACTTAGAGGCATAACCGCATTGAAAGCAATGTCGCAAGTGAGGTAATCTTCACACAACCCATGTAATACATAAGGGAAAGAGATACATAGTTGGCTTACAATCACCACTTCACACAAATACATGAATAAAGCATTACATCATATAGATACAATCAAGGTCCAACTACGGAACCAAAATAAAAGAAGAACCCCAAATGCAACACAGATCCCCGATCGACCCCAACTGGGCTCCACTACTGATCAACTAGAATGAAACAACACAAAGGACAAGATCTTCATCGAGCTGCTCCTGAGCTTGGTTGCGTCATCTGCACGGACTCATCGGCACCTGCAAGCTGGTTTGGAAGTATCTGTGAGCCATGGGGACTCAGCAATCTCGCACCCTCGCGATCAAGACTATTTAAGCTTATGGGTAAGGTACAAGGTATGAGGTGGACTGCAGCAAGCGACTAGCATATATGGAGGCTAACCTATTCGCAAAAGAGAGTGAGAAGAGAAAGCAAAAGCACGGTCGAACAACTATGATCAAGAAGTGATCCTAGAACAACCTACGTCAAGCATAACTCCAACAACCATGTTCACTTCCCGGACTCTGCCGGAAAGAGACCATCACGGTTACACACGCGGTTGATTCATTTTAATTAAGGTCAACTTCAGGTTTTCTACAACCGGACATTAACAAATTCCCATCTGCCCATAACCGCTGGCACGGCTTTCGAAAGTTCAAATCCCTGCAGGGGTGTCCCAACTTAGCCCATCACAAGCTCTCATGGTCAACGAAGGAATAGACCTCCTCCCGAGACATTGCGATCAGACTCAGTATCCCGGTTCTACAAGACATTTCGACAGGGTAAAACTAAACCAGCAACACCGCCCGAATGTGCCGACAAATCCCGATAGGAGCTGCACATATCTCTTTCTCAGGGCACACTCAGATTGTCCTAGGTACGGGTAAGCCAGCCCAGAGTTGCCCCTGGTGGCCACCGGCAGCTGACAGGTGGACCAACACTCAGAGGAGAACTGGCCCCGGGGGGTAAAATAATGATGACCCTCAGGAGCGCGACTCCCAAGGGAAAAGAAAAGGCTAGGTGGCAAATGCTAAAACCAATGTTGGGCATTGCTGGAGGAGTTTTACTCAAGGAAAACTGTCAAGGGGTTCCCATAATAGCCCAACCGCGTAAGGAACGCAAAATCCGGGAACATAACACCGATATGACGGAAACTAGGGCGGCAAGAGTGGAACAGAACACTAGGCATAAGGCCGAGCCTTCCACCCTTTACCAAGTATATAGATGCATTAATTAAATAAGATATATTGTGATATCCCAACAAGTAAACATGTTCCCACAAGGAACAACATCTCCATGTTCCAACAAGGAACAAAACTTCAATCTTCACCTGCAACTAACAACGCTATAAGAGGGGCTGAGCAAAGCGGTAACATAGGCAAACAAGGTTTGCTAGGACAAGGTGGGTTAGAGGCTTGGTTCACAATATGGGAGGCATGATAAGCAAGTGGTAGGTATCACAGCATAGGCATAGCAAAAGAGCGAGCATCTAGCAAAGCAAAGATAGTAGTGATTTCGAGGGTATGGTCATCTTGCCTGAGATCCCGCAAGGAAGAAGAACGAGTCCATGAAGAAGACAAACGGACGAAGTCGAACTGATCCTCACAAACGCGACTTTATCGGAACTAACCCGAAGAAGCAACACCAGAAAGAAGCAAACAACATAGTAAACAACCAACACATCAACATGGCATGATGCACAAACACGTATGATGCATGTCCGGTTTAATATGCATGGCATGGCAAAGTGCACAAGCAATCCTACAAATTAAGTGGAGCTCAATATGCAACGGAGTTACATATTGAAGAAAACACCACATGACTTATTTAGTTCTCTCACGTTTATGTACCCAACAAGATTAAATGTTGTTAGCATCGCAAGAGGTGAAGCATGACAAAACTATACCATTCAAACCATTTAAATGGGGCCGGATATAACAAACAACAAATCTGGTAAATCCCCATATGCATTAGTAATTAAATGCAAACAACAATTTTTTCTTGATGTTGTTAACATGATGCGGATGACATGTTCTAGTTATGCAAGTTTTAAGAAAATGTTAACAAGAGCATATTATGAGGCATTTGTCACCGTGGTGGAAAGAAAAAGGGTGCCACGATAAAGAAACGGAAATGATGCCGCGGCAACAATTCGATGATCCGGTAGCTCACGGGGATACCGGTGCAAAAGGAAGTGGGTGCGAGTGTGTCATGCAAAAAGATGGGGTGCTCCCGGATTCCGGGTTCCCACATGACGGCGGCAAGACAAAAGAGGGGCTTCGTGCAACGGGCAACTCGGACACGGAGCAACACACGGTTCAACTCATACATCGCAAGCATTCATCCACGGGCGGTCGTTCTCGACGGTTATACCTTCGAAGTGTGCGAGCGGAACAGAACTCATTCGGTGCAAAGTAGAGGATGTAGCCATTCTCGCATGCTCTAGGGTCGGCGGTAGAGGTTCTCGCGATCTCGGCGATGGTAGTGGTACATGTTTATAGTTGCACAAGTTCCATAGACGTTCATGTCATCGA
Source organism: Triticum monococcum (assembly GCA_034509565.1). NCBI lineage: Eukaryota > Viridiplantae > Streptophyta > Magnoliopsida > Poales > Poaceae > Triticum > Triticum monococcum. The sequence goes on along the minus strand of CM067844.1, from coordinate 576,193,220 downwards.
TGTCGTGGTACTTGGGGTCTTCAGACTTTCCGGTCCCGTTCTTGCAACGGTAGTTGTTCACGTTCGTTCGGAGAGGTACTTGATGACCCCAACGTCTTCGGGGTGATGGTAGTGGTACACGCAACGTCGGGGTACTTGTCGGTCCGGTCTTGGTGGCATAGATGTACACGTTGTCGGGGTACTTGTCACATCATCGGGTGTAGTTGTACATGAGGGTCTTGACGAATCCGAAGGGGTACTTGACGAGTCCGGCCTTGGCGATTCAAGTTTCGTAGTGTCCTGGTGGCCGGCATCGCCGGACCTCGAGGATAGGAAGCTGGCGATGAAGCAACAGCGGCGGGCGTCAGGCCATGGGCGTCTCTGCCGAAGCCAAAACCCTGACAGGGCAACCGGGGATGAGGCAGAGGAGCAATCAAGCGAAGGGGCGCCGGCTGGCATTGGACTCTGCGGCCTGCAGGTCCCTGGCGCCCAGACCTTCGGTGCTCAACATGGTGGCGAGGAGGAGTCTCTCCGGCGAGTTGTGGGCGGCCAAAGCTCCAGGAGAGGCCATAGGCGGCTGGATTCGGCCAGAGGCGACGCCCTACAGCGTAGGGGCGAGGTGGTGGCGGCGGGAGCTTCGAGCTCGACTGGCTGTGGCCATGGAGGACGGCGGCGCTGAGGCAAGGCGACGCGCGCATAGAGGCAGGCGCGAACCATGGGGATCGGGTGCGCGGGACTCTCAAGGCGAGGAGGAGGCCATGGATCGGGCGAGAGGAGGTCGAGCAGGGAGCGAGAGAGGAGGAGGCAGAGGAGATCGGGCGCTCTCCCTGGCGTCGATGTGTGGCGGCGGCACAGGAACGAGGGAGGAGAGATGGGGATCGGGAGAGAGCGTGGTGAGCGGCTAGGGTTATAGGCGCGGCTGGACCTTGGGCCAAATGGACTGCGGGGAAGCAGGCCGGCCTGGCTGCTGAGCTCTCCTCTCTCACTCACTCTAAAGAAAGAGAAAAAACAGAGGAAAGAAAGAAAATAAAGAGGGTTAGGGGAAGAAGTTGGACACGCGGATAAATTTCCCGGACTAACAAAATGTGCTTGTTCCGAGAAAATACAAAAGGCCAAGATTGAAAGATTTAAATTCAAACTCATTTGATTTAAATTCAAATGATTTGAATAAGAAGTGAGGGTTGGGAAGGTCCAAAAATGTTCTGATTTTTGGTGGAGCTCCGGAATATGATGAAAGAATATATGGCAAGGTTGGAGACCAAGAATTAAGATAACAAAAGCACTGGGATAATTTGCAAGTGTGTTATGGTGATTCCAAAGTTAATGGAATATTTTATATAGCTCCCTAATAATAGTAGGAGACTCTGGGTATGTTTTAAAGATAAATCACTATGTGCATTTCCCTCGGTTTAAATGGACCGAAGATCCATGCAATTTATTTAGTTGAGTTGCAAAAAATAATGACATGATGGCATGATGACATGATGCAATGCAAACATAAAAGGAGCTAGCAAAAAAATAAAACACACAGAGAAACCCGGGAACCCTGGAAGGCAACAGAAGCCCCGGTCTTGGGGCGTTACATTTCAGCGGCAGAACAGCTCCGCCAGAGCCCTAGATTGGTTCCGCCAAAGTTCCGCCTCATGGCCGCGGAGTCTCGTCCCGAAAACTTGCTTATGATTTTTTCCCCAACGAAAGACTCCATATAGCAGAAGATGGGCATCGGAGGGCCACAAGGGGGCCCACGAGGCAGGGGGCGCGTCCAGGGGGGTAGGGCGCGCCCCCACCCTCGTGGCCAGGGTGTGGGCCCCCTCTGGATCTTCTTGCGCTTGGTATTTTTTATATATTCTGAAAATAGCTTCCGTGAAGTTTCGGGACTTTTGGAGCTGTGCAGAATAGGTCTCTAATATTTGTTCCTTTTCCAGCGCAGAATCTCAGCTGCCGGCATTCTCCCTCTTTATGTAAACCTTGTAAAATAAGAGAGAATAGGCATAAGTATTGTGACATAATGTGTAATAACAGCCCATAATGCAATAAATATCGATATAAAAGCATGATGCAAAATGGATGTCTCACACGTCGCCGCCAAGAAGCTAACCGGCCGTCAGTGGTCAACCCGCCTAGCTTGTCATAGCGATTAGGGCAACTAGGAGCCCAATGATCAGGATCCCCACATGAAAACACCTTTCTTCTTGTCATTCTTCTTCTTGAAGTTCGTGTGTTGCGCAACCTTGTTCTTCCCATCAAACTTTGCTTTACCATCAAACTTTCCCTTGTTCTTGAACTTGTGGGACTGGAAGTTCTTCTTGTGTACCAGATAGGCACTAGATCCTCCCTCAATTCCTCGAGCACATGTGTTCTTTGCTCTCGCCTTTTCTTCCACATCAAGAGTGCCAATGAGATCCATGAAGGAGGAACCTTAGTGATGATACCTCCGGCAACAAACTTCTCCGGTAGCATACAACTGAAGTGCTCAAGTTCTCTAGCAAATGAATGTATCTCATGAGCTTGCTCAACCACGGAGCGCTCTTCAATCATCCTGTAATCATAGAATTGCTCCATGATGTATAGCTCAGTGCCAGCAACCGGAGGGTCGCAGTGGTGGCCTTACTTGGACCCGAGCGGCGGTGACCTACCGTGTTCTACTCTTCCTTATTTTTTGTGTGGCGCGGCCTCGTTGGTAGCGGGGCGGGGCCTTAGCAGAGCCGGCGATGTCCTCTGTCTCATTGCCGGCGGGCGGCGCCTCGGCGGAGCAAGGGAAATCCTCCCCCTCATTGCTGGCAGGGTGGGGCCTCGGCAGAGCCGGCAGTGTCCTCTGCCTCGTTGTTGGCGTCACGGGGCCTCGGCGGAGCAGGGCCTCGTCGACACCAGCAGAGCGGGGACTCGTCGGAGCTGGCATTGTCCTCTGCCTCGTCCTCGGTCCCGCCAAACAGCGCCTCACCCGCTTCATCGCCCTCTTTGTAGGCGGCCGTCACCTCCACCACCCGCATGCGGTACCACTAGTGCTCGAGGCGGCCCTCGCGGGCGGAGCGGTACGAGTCGAGCAGCGCCTCCTGCTCTGCCCGCTTTGCGGCGATCTACTCCTCTACCTGCAGGTGCTCCTGGAGGAAATGGTGGTTGTAGGCGGCGTCGGCCTGCGCCTACCGGAACTGCTCCTCACACTTCTGCCTCACCATGTCCATATATTGGGCACGGGCCTCGCCGATGGTGATGATGCAATGCATCGGTGAGGATGGCGCGGAGGAGGGGGTTGGCGCCGGATCATCGACTAGCATGTTCTCCATTGGGACGTCGTCGTCCTCCGGCTGCCTGCCGGCTAGCCAGTCGGCAGCAATGGCTTCCATTGCCTTGTGGTCCGTCGTCTGCCCGTCCCAAAGAGCGCTGGAGCGCGAGGAAGCCATGGTGGGCAGTAGTGGTGTGGACAGGAGAAAGGAAACAAATGCGGATGACTGCGGCTATGGCCGGTGCAACGGTTTATATAGCAATGGTGGGCGGTGGGGGGACGAACGTGTGGAGCCAGAGTAGCCGCTTCGGCAACCACATATCGTTAATGTGGGCGGCAGAAGGATGGACAGATGGCACTTGTGTCGTTTGAAGGCGGAGCAATCGCCTGCATCGGGAAGCGGGGCGGGTGGCGCTAACCGTTTTGGGCGGAAAGCGCACACGGGCGAGGGAGGCGGTCTGGGTGGGCCATGGAAGTCATACTCGTGCTTGGCAGCGAGTCGGTCCAGCAGCCAGACATGCTGGTTCGCCAGCTAGCTCACCGAGCTAAGCGAGGACAATCAGACGATGGACGTAGCTTCCGACCAGGAGTGGGCGCACTGTCCAAGCCGGTTCATGCCATGTTCACCATAGAGCAGGTGCGGCCGCACTTCGACACCCTAATGGCGGAAGAGTTACCAGTGCAGGAGGACCTGTGCTGCAACCTTTGTCTCCTCAACGAGCACCGGTGAACAAGCGAACAACAATGTCGTCGCGGACATGTGGCCCTATGATCCTAGCTTCCCAAATGAGCAGCGGGCGCTATATCAGAGCATCCGTAGGGCCCGCGAGGCCCTCTCCGTTGTCCTTCGAGTTGTTGTGCTCGTCGTGGCGTTGATGTCTCGTGTTGTCAACATGGTCAACGGACATGAGGATGAGGAGATGACTTTACTTGGAGAGGATGACAGTAGGGACCCACCAGGCCATAGCCGCACGTACGTAAGTGCCTCCTTATTAGTATATAAAAATATAATTTTTTTGCTTCCTCCTGGTTTCCTGACATCATGGTCCCACACCACTGTCAACCTATGTAGTCAATAAACGAGAGAATTGCACAAGAAGCGGCTGACAGCTGGGACCAAGCAGCTCGAGCAGTATTTGCATTTTTGAGGTGTGAGCACTACAGAGTTTTTCTTCAGCGATGTTTAGCCCAGATATTAATTTTTCTACTCCGAACAACAACGAAAACATTGCTGCAGGTATTAACTGGGCGGGCTGTGGCCCGTGTAGCCCAGGCCAGATATCCAGCCCAAAAATTAAATTTTTACAAGCTGAAAATGGCTAGCCCAACTATACTTTTTTTAGGAATACCCAGACAAGGTCAAGTTGTTATTCTCCACCCCGCTAGGCTGTAAATATTTCCTAGGAGGGATGCATTAGGCTTAACAAGAAAATGGGCTTTAAGAAATAATAAATGGGATGTAATTATAAAACTAGGGAGTAACTATAAAAAATGCACCAAACACGTAATTACTTTATAAAATATTATTTTTGGATATTGAAAATTTTAATTTCATTAATTGTTATGAGCGCAATGTTTTGTTGGATTTTTATGTAATATAAATTTATATTGAAATTGTATTTAATATGACTAGAAATTTCGGGATAAAAATATTTCGGATCCCATCAAAATGTGGGAAAATTTATTGAATTCTGTTTTGAACGGTTGGTTGAAATGGGTTGTACTTTTAACAAACGGTAAATGGGTTGTAGTAAATTCCATTAGAATTCAAAAATTGGCTACACATTCTTACAAATCTCAAATGGGCTATAAGTTCTCTGCCACACACTTGTGGCCTTACTAAGTTGACGCGTCCCCTGAAAAAAAGAGTTGACACATATGGAAGGCTTTGTCAACTTATAGTCAACACACGGTTCTAGCAGTAGTGGCCATTGGATGTCCATCCAACGAATGACGTGCTTCTTCTTCAATCTCGGATATTCTATCTTCACCCGCCCAAAAAGTTATTCCTCCCCCTGACATCTGGGAAACACCGTTTCGGAAGCTGACCTGTGGGCCTACTAAGTTGACGCGTACCAAGGGCTTTGTCAACTTAGTCAATATGCACGATTCTAGCTCTAGTGACCGTACGATGTCCATCCAACGGCCATAGTGCTTCTTCAACCTCTGGTCTTCTTGCTCCAGCCGCCCAAACCAGCGCCGGTCGTGCCTCGTCCTCTTGCCTCCCATGGCCGGCTGCGATGCGGCGAAGGCCTCACCGCCCCCTACTACTCCCACCGCTGGCCAGGCCATCCCTCTACTCACCCACACCCTTGTTATTCTGCGGCGACGGCAGCCTCACACCGCAGCGAACCAGTGAACCCTCATACTCCTCTACGCTTGGGCATCCACTGCCGCGTCTTCCCCGGCTCCGCGTCGTCCCCTTCCTAGGCCTCACTGTCGTCCACCGCCCTGGTGCTCTCGGCGCGGCGTGGTCAACGTGGTGAAGGAACGGCTTCCATCGGACGTGGACTGTACGTGAAGAGGCAGACAGCTGGGTCCATGGCCGTAGCAAGGAAGTGCCTCCTTATTACTCGCAAAATAATTATTCCACCACTTGACAGCGGGGACCCACCGGACGGGCCACCGTATTTCGCGAAAAAATGTTTGGGACCCACCAGCTACATCTTCGCACGCAAGGAAGTGCGTTCGGGCAAAAAAACGATTCGCCCCCTGACTGCTGGGACCCACCGGCTACATCTTCACACGCAAGGAAGTGCCTGACAGTCGGGACCCACCTGGTCGAAGCATACATAGTGTTGTCATTCTGTTCGCGAATGTGTACGTACATATTGGTCGATGTAGAGGTGCACACATGTCGTAGTAGAGGCGCGCACGTAGCATGTACACGTACGTACATCGGCCAGTGTGCAAAATAGGAAATACGGCCACGTACGCACATATGAGCGGGGTCTCGAACGCTTACTCGAGCATACATACGGCCAGGGCTCGTGTACATGGCTAGGTGGAACGGAGAAACTCCGTCGTCGTCGTGTTCATGGGGAGCCAACCGGCTGGGTCGAAACGGAATGCGTCGTCGTGTTCATCGGGAGGGCTTGGATGGAATAGCCGATGGAAACGAGGCTTGGCGTACCGCACAACGGAGGAAACGGCCTTGTGTTCGACCGACCACGTTCGAAACGGGATCCTGTTCATCGAGAGGGGTCTGGCGTACCACAAAACGGAGGAAACGGACCTCCTATGGTCGAAACAGGGTCTTGTTGATCGGGAGGGGTGTGGCGTACCTCAAAATGGAGGAAAAAGACTTGTGTTGGAGCGCTACGGTCGAAATGGGGGTCTTGTTCATTGGGAGGGGTGTGGCGTACCGCAAAATGGGACTCCACGAGATACCGTTCATCTCCACTGTCGACCCCCCCTCCAGCCTCCACGGGCTACTATTCATCCACCGTCGACCTCCTCCAGCCTCCACCTGCGACTGTTCATCCACGGGCTCCTGTTCATCCAGCCTCCACCGCGCGCTACTCCACCGGTTACTGTTCAACCAGCCCTCTCCACGGGCTCCTGTTCAACCACCCCTCCGTGAGCTACTGTTCATCCAGCCCTCCACGGGGTGGTCCTGTTCATCCAGCCCTCCACGGGGTCTTGTTCATCCAGCCCCAACCGGCTCGATCGATCGGGGTCTTGTTCATCCAGAGGCAACACCAAGGGGTCTTGTTCATCCACTCCCACCGGAAACTGTTCATCCAAACCCCTCCAGCAACGCTCACTATTCATCCAGAGGCAGCATCGATCGACTTCAGTTAGCAGCAGTAGCGAAGGAATCGCTCGATCGGGTTTAGTTAACAGCCAACGATCGATCGCTCGGGTTCAGTAACGCGTAGCCTGCAGTGCAATCGCTCAGGTTCAGTAGGCGAATGCCTCGCTCGGGTTCAGTTAGAGCCCAACTCCTCGCACCCACGCGCGTGCGTGTACGAGAGAAACGCGCAAACCTCCGTGCATCGCTCAGCCCTGACGACCCCACCGTAACTGGGACCACCCTGATATTTTCCTCGCTCGCTTCTACCATGGTTTTTTCCGTCATGAACGGCCCAAAGAATGTCACGCAGCTGCGTCTCTAGCCCGCCCAGGACGAAAAGCCCATTTTCTGTCATGATTTTTTTCTCATAGAAGTAGGAGCCCACCACATCTATGATGATATCGAGTTTTGTCACAATTATCGTCATGGAAGTGTCATAAGTATGACAGAAAAAAATTCGTTCGGCCCAAAATGTCATGGGTGTGTCTTTTTTTGTAGTGAATAGCCATATACCAGTAGCCCCGAGACTTGAAAACAGTTGAAGCAACTGATTTTAAGGATCTTATTGTAATCAGATACTCACGGAGAAGAAGAACATGCTATCTCGGGAGCTGGAGCAGTGTCGGACCAGCTGACTACTGCTACTGCCGAACTAGAGAAGTCCAAGGAGGCACCGATTGGTAACGTTCCCTTCTGTCCGGAAAAATAATCATGTGCCTATCATGTGTAGGCGAATGAGCACAGTTTCGTTTTGCAATGGCAGGATCGGTGACGCAGCTATAAGAGAAACTGAAGGCCGCGCAGGCGGACAAAGAACATGCCGAAAGGCAAGAGGCTGCTGGTCAACGTGTACTGACACGGACGAGGGACGAGAAGAACAAACTGCAGGACGCCAATACCCAGCTCGGCGAAGAGCTGAAAGATGTGTGAGCCCAACTAGTAGACGCCTTGAAGGAGAACAAAAAGCTGAGAGGCGGCATATTCAGTATGCCTTTTAACTTATTGTCGTATAGTTCGCTAATGCGAATACTAACAAGTTTTATGTCTGTAGGTGTGTTGACTGGGTGGCCTGAAGAAGAGGTGTCCGGATTTCAAGGCAACCTGCTACAAGAGCTGTCCAAGGTGCATCAACGAGCACGGAAGGCAATGAGAAGCATTGCTAAGGCTTTATGGCCATCCAATTCTCCTCCAGGAAGTATGGAGGACCTTGTGAATTTATTCAAGAGAGCTCGGCGCGTTTTGGGCTATGGAAGATACCGGCATGCCGAGAAGGTGCTCAGGAAGCTTGGGCCACGGTAAAAACACGGTACACCAGACTTGATCCCAATCATATGGCCCGGGTTAGACCTCGAGGATCCGAGGGACAGGAAATTCCTGTCAGCCTGGTGTACGACCAAGTGAAGGTGGCCGCCAAGTTCACCTAACAAGATTGTAAACTAGATAGCCTATTAGAAGGTCTAGAGGAAGAAGAAGTTTTTGAGTCTAAGTAGCAATGTACTTTTGTCAACAAACTTGTTTCCATCCAAATTTGTAAAACGATTGTCATGGTAGACTTTCTGCTTCGACCTCTGAAAACCCTAGGTTAGGAGTGTTTCCGAATACTATACCATAGGTAAACACCAAAGTATGTTCGGAAACCAGGCAGTCCAGTCATCGTTGCTTGAACAGACAAGTTGTATTCGGGGAGTTATGTTATATTACATTTGATTGTAAGAAACATCTTCCAGAGAGAATAGTTCCGTTAAGGGTTCCTTTCCCTGGGCTAGTATGCGGTTCTTTGTGCATACCGAACTGTGATGCTGAAAAATCACACTACGCGTTTATACTCTGGAGTTTTGCAGTGCCACGAGGGCAGTTTGTCTTTTACTCACCGACCAATCATTCCCTTAAGAATGCTAGCTTTCGGCTTCACCCGCTGAGGTACATATCCGGATGACACGACTGTAACAATCGCAGAGGTGCTCCCTTTATGCCCTAGCCGAAGAAACGGGAATGTAGAGCATAAGCACAAGAGTCAGGCAACCCAGCTTGGCAAAAACGTAAGTCATAAAGGTGCATATAATGGAGAAGAAAAGACATATATGGATAGATGACACATATATATGGTGAGCTTGATGCTCGAAAAATAATAACAAGACTAAGCTTCTAGTGATAAGAAGCCCCCGGGTATTGTGGGGTAAGTACATTTGAGGATGTCTGCCCTTCAGGAGTACAATTTATCCGAACACGAGCTAGAAGTCATATAGAAACGAGGCAAAAAGGGAAAACTATAAAAGAAGAAAAGACAGAACGAGAAAAAAGGTATATGTGCGGACTTAGGCATAGAATCTTCGGAGCCTTGCGACATTCCATGGATTTGGCTCGAAGCGATTGTCTGAAGCATTGCGAAGTTGATAGGCTCCTCTAGTGAGAACTTCATCTATAATGAAGAGACCCTCCCATTTGGGCTTGAGCTTGTCCTTTTTCTTTTCTGGTAGGCGTAAAACTAGTTCACCGACATTGTAGGTCTTTGCCCGTACTTCTCTGCTTTGGTATCGCCGAGCCTGCTGTTGATAGAATGCGGAACGAGCCTTCGCGACATCGCTCTCCTCCTCCAGGCCGTCCAGGTCATCCTGCCAATCGAGCTCGACTTCTCTCTCTTCATACATGCGCACTCGAGGTGAGTCATGAATAATGTCGCAAGGAAAGACTGCCTTTGCACCGTACACCGTGAAAGTGAATATCCGGTCGTGCGATTGGGCGTGGTCTACAGCCCCCAGAGTACGGAATCAAGTTCCCCGACCCAGTGTTTATCTGATTCTTGCATAGATCGCACTAGTGTGGATTTAATGCCGCTCATTATCATGTCGTTAACCCGTTCGACCTGACCGTTTATCTGAGGGTGGTATACGGAGGCGTAATCAAGCTTGATGCCCAAGTTGGTGCACCAAGTTTTCACCTCGTCGGCTGTGAAGTTAGAGCCGTTGTCATTAATAATACTATGCGGGACACTGTAATGGTGTACGACACCGGATATGAAGTCTATCACTGGTCCGGCTTCAGCCGTTTTAACTGGTTTGGCTTCTATCCACTTAGTGAACTTGTCGATAATTACCAACAAGTATTTCTTCTTATGGCTTCCCCCTTTAAGCGGTCCGGCCATATAGAGCCCCCAGACCGCGAAGGGCCAAGTAATGGGGATTGTTCGGAGGGCAGTGGGTGGCATATGGCTTTGGTTAGCGAAAAGCTGGCATCCAACACAGCGATGCACGAGGTCTTGCGCATCTGCCCGGGCTGTGGGCCAAAAGATGTTGGGGAACGCAGTAATTTCGAAAATTTTCCTACGCACACGCAAGATCATGGTGATGCACAGCAACGAGAGGGGAGAGTATTGTCTACGTACCAACGCAGACCGACTGCGGAAGCGATCACACAACGTAGAGGAAGTAGTCGTACGTCTTCTTCCCGATCCGACCGATCCAAGCACCGTTACTCCGGCACCTCTGAGTTCTTAGCACACGTTCAGCTCGATGACGTTCCTCGGGCTCCGATCCAGCAAAGCGTCGAGGAAGAGTTCCGTCAGCACGACGGCGTGATGACGATCTTGATGTACTACCGACGCAGGGCTTCGCCTAAGCACTGTAACGGTACGATCGAGGTGGAATTTGGTGGCAGGGGGCACCGCACACAGCTAAGGAACGATCTCAAGGATCAACTTGTGTGTCTTGGGGTGCCCCCTGCCCCCGTATATAAAGGTTGGAGGAGGGGGGCCGGCCGGCCAAGGGAGGGGAGGCGCAGGGGAGTCCTACTCCCACCGGGAGTAGGACTCCTCCCCCCAATCCTAATCCAATTAGGACTCCCGGGGGAGAAAAGAGAGAGAAGGGGGGCCGGCCCCTTATCCTATTCCTAATAGGACTTGGGGGGGCGCCGGCCAGCTAGTGGGCTTCCCTTTTCTCTTTTCCACTAAGGCCCAACAGGCCCATTAGTCTCCCGGGGGGTTCCGGTAACCCTCCCGGTATTCCGGTAAAATCCCGATTTCACCCGGAACACTTCCGATGTCCAAACATAGGCTTCCAATATATCAATCTTTACGTCTCGACCATTTCGAGACTCCTCGTCATGTCCGTGATCTCATCCGGGACTCCGAACAACCTTCGGTACATCAAAATGCATAAACTCATAATAACTGTCATCGTAACGTTAAGCGTGCGGACCCTACGGTTCGAGAACAATGTAGACATGACCGAGACACGTCTCCGGTCAATAACCAATAGCGGGACCTGGCTGCCCATATTGGCTCCTACATATTCTACGAAGATCTTTATCGGTCAGACCGCATAACAACATACGTTGTTCCCTTTGTCATCGGTATGTTACTTGCCCGAGATTCGATCGTCGGTATCCAATACCTAGTTCAATCTCGTTACCGGCAAGTCTCTTTACTCGTTCCGTAATACATCATCTCACAACTAACATATTAGTTTCAGTGCTTGCAAGGCTTATGTGATGTGTATTACCGAGAGGGCCCAAAGATACCTCTCCGACAATCGGAGTGACAAACCCTAGTCTCGAAATACGCCAACCCAACATCTACCATTGGAGACACTTGTAGTACTCCTTTATAATCACCCAGTTACATTGTGACGTTTGGTAGTACCCAAAGTGTTCCTCCGGTAAACGGGAGTTGCATAATCTCATAGTTATAGGAACATGTATAAGTTATGAAGAAAACAATAGCAACATACTAAACGATCGGGTGCTATGCTAATGGAATGGGTCATGTCAATCAGATCATTCTACTAATGATGTGACCTCGTTAATCAAATAACAACTCCTTGTTCATGGTTAGGAAACATAACCATCTTTGATTAACGAGCTAGTCAAGTAGAGGCATACTAGTGACACTCTGTTGGTCTATGTATTCACACATGTATTATGTTTCCGGTTAATACAATTCTAGCATGAATAATAAACATTTATCATGATGTAAGGAAATAAATAATAACTTTATTATTGCCTCTAGGGCATATTTCCTTCAAAAGAAACCTGTGCGGAAGGTTTTACTTACATGGGCCCGGGCTGCAGCATGATGGCCGCCAAGACCAGCGTGTATTTCAGCCAAGAGTTGTCGTCCCTCGTCTTCGGAGATACATCGTTGAAGGACCGCGGAAGTACTTTTCTTGTATAGTTCTCCTTCACGAACTTTGTAGGCTTTCGAACATCGAACGATGCGACGGGCCTCAGTCTGATCCTTAGGGAGCTCATTCCCAGTGAGGTAGGCAAGGAAAGCCTCGGTCCATGGGGCAATTACAACCATTATTTCGTGGGCCGATGGTGTTATTTAGGTGGATGAGCCCCCAATGATATCGGGACTGTGTTCGGAATCGGTCGGTACATCAGAGCAGGCAATACAGTGGCAACGCCTTTTCTCCTAATCTGGAGATAAAGCGGCTCAAGGCTGCCACGCACCTGGCTAGTTTTTGGACCTGCTTGAGGTCGGTTGGTGTTGCCAATTGTGACAAGGCTTGAATTTTGTCTGGGTTTGCGTCGATTCCCCTATTGGAGACAATAAACCCAAGTAATTTGCCGGCGGGAACGCCGAAAATGCACTTTCCCAGATTGAGCCTTATGTCATATGTTCGGAGGCTGTTGAATGTGAGGCGTAAGTCGTCCACCAATGATTCAACATGCTTGGTTTTGATGACTACGTCATCTACATATGCCTCCACAGTCTTGCCGATTTGTTTTTCCATACACGTTTGAATCATGCGTTTGTAAGTGGTGCCGGCGTTTTTGAGCCAGAAAGGCATAGTGTTGAAGCAGAAAGGGCCATACGGGGTGATGAATGTCGTTGCGGCTTGGTCGGATTCCTTCATCTTAATTTGTTGGTAACCGGAGTATGCGTCGAGGAAACATAGTGAATCGTGTCCCATGGTTGCATCGACAATCTGGTCGATGCGAGGTAGTGGGAAGGGGTCCTTAGGGAAGGCCTTGTTAAGGTCTTTGAAATCGACACACAGGCACCAGGATTTATCCTTCTTTGGTACCATGACTAGGTTTGCTAGCCAGTCCCGGATGTTTCATATCTCTGATGAACCCGGCTTCGAGTAGTTTGGCTAGTTCCTCCCCCATAGCCTGTCGTTTGGGTTCGGAAAATCGCCGGAGCATTTGCTTGACCGGCTTTTATCCCTTTAGTATATCGAGACTATGTTCGGCCAGGGTGCGTGGGATTCCTGGCATATCCGAGGGGTGCCAGGCGAAGATGTCCCAGTTCTTGCGCAAGAACGTGTGTAATGCGGTATCGACCGTCGGGTCCAATTGTGCCCCAATGGAAGCTGTTTTCTTGGGATCCGTCGGGTGGACTTGAAATTTGACTATTTCGTCAGCTGGGTTGAAAGAGGTGGATTTGGGCCTTTTGTCAAGAATTACGTCGTCCCTATCCACTGTGGAATGCAGTGCGGTGAGTTCCTCGGCCGCTAGGGCTTCAAACAATGCCTCGAGGGCCAAGGATGCGGTTTTATTTTCGGCGCAGAGTGCTATGTCCGGATCACTGGAGATAGTGATAACACCATTGGGCCCGGGCATTTTGAGTTTCATATACCCGTAATGAGGTATAGCTTGAAAGCGTGTGACTGCATCTCGCCCTAAGAGGGCATGATATCCGCTGTTAAAAGGAGCCACCTGGAAGATTATCTCTTCGGACCTATAGTTTTCTAGTGTGCCGAATACCACATCCAGCTTAATTTCCCCCGAGCATCTTGCTTCCTTGCTGGGAATGCTTCCCCCAAAGGATGTATTGCTCTGCTCAATGCGACTCCTGTCCATTTGCATTTTATTGAGGGTGTCCTCGTAGATGAGGTTCAGTCCGCTGCCACCATTCATTAGCACTTTAGTGAGCCGAAAATTGTCCACAATTGGGTTGAGGACCAGAGCGGCTGGTGCCCGGACTGAGCGGGATCTTGGTTCGTCATCAGCATTGAAAGTAATTGCCTTATTGTTCCAAGGGTTTATTTCTGCTATATGGCAGACTTCGGCAAGGTCGCAGAGCGCCCGTTTGCGCCGGTTATTTGATGAGAAGGTCTTGAAGACTGTGAGTACTTTGGGGTCGTATTCCGAAGAGTACCTTTCTAGTGTAGTGCTGGTGAGGATACCCTCACCGCTCTTGGCCACCTGCAGGAGTATCCAACATGCCCGTAGGCTATGCGTTGGATCGGTGTGCAGCGTCATGTGTATTTGACAGGGTTTGTTGAGCCATTCTCCAAAGACAGTTCTATGGCCCGTAAAGGGCTTGAATTTCTTGTCCACGGGATGATGCTTAGGTGCCCCTCGAGGATGCGCCCTTTTTGCCCGTCCGAGAGATGGCTTAAAGGCATGCGGTTCCCAGCGGGCTGTCTGAGTTTTCCAGGCGCTTTCCATTGTGCAGCACTTCTGTACTATGTGTGCCAGATCTGCGAAGTACAAGATACAATGGCGATTGAGGGCATTAAGGATTCTCTTGTCCGTGCAGTTGTTGCGAAATACTAAAATTGCGTCGGCGTCGCGGTAGTCTTTTATCTTGTTTTTGACAAGGAGGAATCGCCCAGAAGTGATGGACTGTTTCCCGAGGCTGCTGCCGCACATACATTAGGTCGCATATGTCTGGAGGGCCGGAGTTTCTTCGAGAATATTGCTTGTGGTGGGTGGGCGGACTCAAATTCGCACCTTGACCCACCGTGGAATCCGGGGTTTGAAGAATTTCCGAGATTACCAGCCCAGGATCCGGAGTGCCCGGGAATCTTCAGGCTTAACGCCCAATTTTGTGTTCGGAGGACATAGAATGTCCTCTCGAGGTTCGGAGATCCAAACATAGTTGGTTCTCAATGTAGGAGAGGAGTTATTGTCAGCCTGTTTGTAACACCCTCGATGCGACTATATCTCCCACGTGTCGAGGCACGACTTAGAGGCATAATCGCATTGAAGGCATATGTCGCAAGTGAGGTAATCTTCACACAACCCATGTAATATAATAAGGAAAGAGATACATAGTTGGCTTACAATCGCCACTTCACACAATTACATGAATAAAGCATTACATCAACCAAATACACTCATGGTCTGACTACGGAACCAAAATAAAAGAAGAACCCCAAATGCGACAAAGGTCCACGATCGACCCCAACTGGGCTCCACTACTGAACAGCTAGAACGAAACAACACAAAGGACAAGATCTTCATCGAGCTCCTCCTAAGCTTGGTTGCGTCATCTGCACAGATTCAACAGCACCTGCAAACTGGTTTTGGAAGTATCTGTGAGCCACAGGGACTCATCAATCTCGCACCCTCGCAATCAAGACTATTTAAGCTTATGGGTAAGGTAAAAGTATGAGGTGGAGCTGCAGCAAGCGACTAGCATATATGGTGGCTAACATACGCAAATGAGAGCGAGAAGAGAAGGCAAAGCATGGTCGTGAAAGTATGATCAAGAAGATATCCTAAAACAACCTACGTCAAGCATAACTCCAACAACCGTGTTCACTTCCCGGACTCCACCGGAAAGAGACCATCACGGTTACACACGCGGTTGATGTATTTTAATTAAGGTCAACTTCGGGTTTTCTACAACCGGACGTTAACAAATTCCCATCTGCCCATAACCGCGGGCACGGCTTTCAAAAATTCAAATCCCTGCAGGGGTGTCCCAACTTAGCCCATCACAAGCTCTCACGGTCAACGAAGGAATAGACCTCCTCCCGAGACATTCCGATCAGACTCGGTATCCCGGTACAACAAGACATTTCGACAGGGTAAAACTAAACCAGCAACACCGCCCGAAAGTGCCGACAAATCCCGATAGGAGCTGCACATATCTCTTTCTCAGGGCACACCAGATTGTCTAAACTTCCGGTAGGCCAGCCCAGAGTTTCCCCTGGTGGCCACCGGCGGCTGACAAGTTGGACCAACACTCAGAGGAGCACTGGCCCGAGGGGTTAAAATAATGATGACCCTTGAGTCTGCAGAACCCAAGGGAAAGAAAAGGCTAGGTGGCGAATGGTAAAACCAATGTTGGGCATTGCTGGAGGAGCTTTACTTAAGGCGAACTGTCAAGGGGTTCCCATAGTAGCCCAACCGCGTAAGGAACACAAAATCCGGAAACATAACACCGATATGATGGAAACTAGGGCGGCAAGAGTGGAACAAAACACCATGCATAAGGACGAGCCTTCCACCCTTTACCAAGTATATAGATGCATTAATTAAATAAGATATATTGTGATATCCCAACAAGTAAACATGTTCCAATAAGGAACAACATCTCCATGTTCCAACAAGGAACAAACTTCAATCTTCACCTGCAACTAACAACGCTATAAGAGGGGCTGAGCAAAGCGGTAACATAACCGAACAACGGTTTGCTAGGACAAGGTGGGTTAGAGGCTTGGTTCAACAATGTAGGAGGCATGATAAGCAAGTGGTAGGTATCGCAGCATAGGCATAGCAAAAGAGCGAGCATCTAGCAAAGCAAAGATAGTAGTGATTTCGGGGGTATGATCATCTTGCCTGAAATCCCGCAAGGAAGAAGAACGAGTCCATGAAGAAGACAAACGAACGTAGCCAAACGGGTCCTCACAAACACGACGTTACCGGATCCAACCCGAAGAAGCAAACACCGGAAAGAAGCACACAACATAGTAAACAAACCACACATGAACATGGTATGATATGCGGTATGCGATGCACATGCATGATTGGACAAGGAATGCATGAACCTGGCCTCAACTTGGAAATCCAAGTGTGCCACTGGAAAGATGAGATGAAATCGCTTGAAAACGATATAAAGAACGCCGGAATCGGAGTTACGGTTTGGAAATGGCAAGCGATTCAAATATGACACTGGTCTGCGATTTACAGCAAGTAGTCATCTAAATGCAATGAGATGAACATGCTACAGCACCCAAACATGGCAACAAAATACATGGCAGGGATGCATTCAAGATGCTTAACAAAAATCTAGCACTGAGCTACGGCCAATTCATCCATTAACAGGTTCAAACAAGCATGGCAAAAACGCAAATGGTAAAACAGATCTCAGACTTAGTGAAATTAACACTTGTCTGAAATTTCAGATCATATAGCCCTCTTCGGAGCACCAAAACAACATGTTACAGGACCTGAACATGGCAAAGTAAAACATGGCATGGAGCTACTCAAAGAGCTTAACAAAAGTCCCTTAGTGACCTTGAGCCAAAATGGATCACAAAATACAATTGCAAGCATGTGAACATAGCAAAAACATAATCAGTTTTCAGACTTAGTGAAAACTGGGACATGCTGAAATCATAACTCAAGTAGGCATGTTTACAAGCTCGATGCACTCACTACGGAGCAAGTCATGGCAAGACAAGCATACATCCATTAAGATGGCACAAAATGCAAGCTAGACATGGCAAGAACAATGGCATAGCATGCACGGATCAACTACAACATCACCGACAAAATTGCAAACAAGTTGACAATCTGCCCAGATTCACAACGAAGCAAAAGTAGAGATCGATTGACTCAAGCTAGGGTGCTCCATATATGCAAACAAAGACATGGATGGATAGAGCACTACAAGATTAACAAAACATCCTTACTGATCATCCTCAAAAGAGGCACGGATCACTAGGAAACAACATGAACATATGGCATCATGAGATAAACAATCCCAGGACTTGGTGAAAATGCTAAGTCCCTGAAAACAGAATTACCGAGTGCCTCACTTTGGAAGCTTGCAATAGTCACCACACACATCACAAAAATACATGGGTTGCACCTCTGGAAAGATAACAGAACCCTTAACAAAACATATGTAGAGCTCATGGTCATATCATGCACACAATAATCATGGCAAAAATGACAAATGTCTAAGATGGAGTAGCAGATCTGACAATTAACTCAAGTAGCCTCCTTCTAACAGCATTTTCGGCATCAAGATGAACTCTAATGAAAATGATGCAATGGAATGAAATGATGTACTCTCAGAGATGAACATTTTGATATGCTATATGCCCAAATCGGAGTTACGCATGCGGAGATATAGCATGATGAACATGGGCAGTTGAAACATGGCAATCTCGGGGACTTCGAGGATGACCGGAGCTCGCCGGGAACGCCAGGGATCACCGGAGAGGAGGTTGGGGCCGCCGGATCCGGTCGAGGTCGGCAGATCCGGCGATGGGACGGCCGGATCAGTCGCCGGGGCGGCGCACGGCGATGAATGGCGGGGCGGAGCGGCGACCCGAGGCGGCGGGGCCGAAGCTCGGCATGGGGGCCGGCAATGGCGCGGTGGCGGAGAGGCGCGCCGGCGACAGGCGAGGCAGCGGCGTCGAGCAGGGACGCGAGGAGGCAGGCGGCGGCGGCGAGATGGGCTCGGGGGGCCCGCGATGGGCCACGGCGGGCCTGGCGCAGAGGCGACGCAGTGGGGCGCAGGCCCGGGCGATGTGGCGGCGCCCGATTGGCTGAGAGCGGCGGCGGGGATGATGTGGCGGAAGCTGATAGGTCGGAGTGAGGTGGCCGGGCGGGGTGGACATGTCCGGCCGGTGGCGGAGATGCGTCCGGTGGCGCGAGGTAGAGGAAGACTAGGGTTTCGTCCGCGAATTTGGCAGGGTTGCACATATATATAGGTAGAGGGAGCTAGGAGAGTCCAGATGAGGTGTGGTTTTCGGCCACGCGATCGTGATCGAACGACCGAGATGATGGAGGAGGTTTACGTGGGTTTTGGGCCAAAAATGGAGGGGTGTTGGGCTGCAACACACAAGAGGCCTTTTCGGTCCCTCGGTTAACCGTTGGAGTATCAAACGAAGTCCAAATGATACGAAACTTGACAGGCGGTCTACCGTTAGTAAACCAAGGCCGCATGACAAGTCTCGGTCCAATCCGGAAATGTTTAATCCCCACACATGAAAGAAGGGTAGAAATGACCACCGGAGGAGTACGAAGCGCCGGAATGCAAAACGGACAACGGGGAAAATGCTCGGATGCATGAGACGAACACGTATGCAAATGCAATGCACATGATGACATGATATGCAATGCATGACACGCAAGCAATGACAAGGCAACACCAGCGAATAACTGAACGACACCTGGCACAACGGTCTTGGGGCGTTACACTGTTCCTCCACAACCGCTACCTGATGGGTGACCGGCGGAGATTTAATTTCTCTCTGATCGAGTTTAAGCTTTATCCGATCATGGTCAGTTGCGACTCCCAAGGCGGCGATGCGATCTAGCAGCTCATTCAAAGACGATAGATCTGCTAGATCCATCTTGTCGGAATATTCGGGGCTGATACGGAGGGGATTTTCGGCGACTTGGGGGGTTGTTGCTACCTCTTTTAGCACTGCGTTGGTTTTCCCCGAAGAGGAAGGGATGATGCAGCAAAGTAGCGTATGTATTTCCCTCAGTTTTTCAGAACCAAGGTATCAATCCAGTAGGAGGCTACGCGCGAGTCCCTCGCAGCTGCACAAAAGAAATAAATCCTCGCAATCAACGCAAATAGGGTTTGTCAATCCCTATAGGGCCACTTACGAGAGTGAGATATGATAGATATGATAAGAGAATGTTTTTGGTATTTTTATGATAAAGATGCAAAGTAAAATAAAGGCAAATTAAATAGCAAACTAAATAACTAGGTAGTAGGAGATTGATATGATAAAGATAGACCCAGGGGCCATAGGTTTCACTAGTGGCTTCTCTCGAGAGCATAAGTATTCTACGGTGGGTGAACAAATTACTGTTGAGCAATTGACAGAATTGAGCATAGTTATGAGAATATCTAGGTATGATCATGTATATAGGCATCATGTCCGAGACAAGTAGACCAACTCCTGCCTGCATCTACTACTATTACTCCACTCATCGACTGCTATCCAGCATGCATCTAGAGTATTAAGTTAAAAACAGAGTAACGCCTTAAGCAAGATGACATGATGTAGAGGGATAGAATCATGCAATATGAAGAAAACCCCATCTTGTTATCCTCGATGGCAACAATGCAATAAGTGCATTGCTGCCCTTACTGTCACCGGGAAAGGACACCGCAAGATTGAACCCAAAGCTAAGCACTTCTCCCATTGCAAGAAAGATCAATCTAGTAGGCCAAACCAAATTGATAATTCGAAGAGACTTGCAAAGATAACTAATCACACATAAAAGAATTCAGAGAAGATCCCAATATTATTTATAGATAGACTTGATCATAAACCCACAATTCATCGGTCTCAACAAACACACCGCAAAAAGAAGATTACATCGAATAGATCTCCACAAGAGAGGGGGAGAACATTGTATTGAGATCCAAAAAGAGAGAAGAAGCCATCTAGCTACTAACTATGGATCCGCAGGTCTGAGGTAAACTACTCACACTTCATCGGAGGGGCTATGGTGTTGATGTAGAAGCCCTCCGTGATCGATGCCCCCTCCGGCGGAGCTCCGTAACAGGTCCCAAGATGGGATCTCGTGGATACAAAAAGTTGCGGCGGTGGAATTAGGGTTTTGGCTCCATATTTGATCGTTTGGGGGTACGTGGGTATATATAGGAGGAAGAAGTACGTCGGTGGAGCAACAGGGGCCCCACGAGGGTGGAGGGCGCGCCTGGGGGGGGGGGGGTAGGCGCGCCCCCTACCTCGTGGCCTCCTGTTACGTGTCTTGACGTAGGGTCCAAGTCTCCTGAGTTGTATGCGATGAGAAAATCACGTCCCCAAAGGTTTCATTCCGTTTGGACTCCGTTTGATATTCCTTTTCTTCGAAACCCTAAAACAGGCAAAAAACAGCAATTCTGGGATGGGCCACCGGTTAATAGGTTAGTCCCAAAAATAATATAAAAGTGGATAATAAAGCCCAATAATGTCCAAAACAGTAGATAATATAGCATGGAGCAATGAAAAATTATAGATACGTTGGAGACGTATCAAGCATCCCCAAGCTTAATTCATGCTCGTCCTTGAGTAGGTAAATGATAAAAACAGAATTTTTGATGCGGAGTGCTACTTGGCATAATTTTAATGTAATTCTCCTTAATTGTGGTATGAATATTCAGATCCGAAAGATTCAAGACAAAAGTTCATACTGACATAAAAATGATAATACTTCAAGCATACTAACAAAGCAATTATGTCTTCTCAAAATAACATGGCTAAAGAAAGTTATCCCTACAAAATCATATAGTCTAGCTATGCTCTATCTTCACCACACAAAATATTTAAATCATGCACAACCCAGATGACAAGCCAAGCAATTTTTTCATACTTTTGACATTCTCAAAACTTGTTCAATATTCACGCAATACATGAGCGTGAGCCATGGATATAGAACTATAGATGGAATAGAGTGGTGGTTGTGGAGAAGACAAAAAGGAGAAGATAGCCTCACATCAACTAGGCGTATCAACGGGCTATGGAGATGCCCATCAATAGATATCAATGTGAGTGAGTAGGGATTGCCATGCAACGGATGCGCTAGAGCTATAAGTATATAAAAGCTCAAAAAAGAAACTAAGTGGGTGTACATCCAACTTGCTTGCTCATGAATACCTAGGGCAGTTTGAGGAAGCCCATCATTGGAATATACAAGCCAAGTTCTATAATGAAAAATTCCCACTAGTATATGAAAGTGATAACATGAGAGACTCTCTACTATGAAGATCATGGTGCTACTTTGAAGCACAAGTGTGGTAAAAGGATAGTAACATTGTACCTTCTCTCTTTTTCTCTTGTTTTTTTATTTGGGCCTTTTTATGGCCTCTTTTCTTTCTCTTTTTTTATCCAGAGTCTCATCCCGACTTGTGGGGGAATCATTGTCTCCATCATCCTTTCCTCACTGGGACAATGCTCTAATAATGATGATCATCACACTTTTATTTTTCTTACAGCTCAACAATTACAACTCCATACTTAGAACAAAATATGACTCTATGTGAATGCCTCCGGCGGTGTACCGGGATATGCAATGATGCATGAGTGACAAGTATGAAAGAATTATGAATGGTGGCTTTGCCACAAATACTATGTCAACTACATGATCATGCTAAGCAATATGACAATGATGGAGTGAGTCATAAACGGAACAGTGGAAAATTGCATGGCAATACATCTCGGAATGGCTATGGAAATGCCATAATAGGTAGGTATCGTGGCTGTTTTTAAGAAGGTATATGGTGGGTGTATGATACCGGCGAAAGGTGCGTGGTATTAGAGAGGCTAGCAAAGGTGGAAGGGTGAGAGTGCGTATAATCCATGGACTCAACATTAGTCATAAAGAACTCATATACTTATTGCAAAAATCTATAAGTTATCAAAGCAAAGTACTGCGCGCATGCTACTAGGGGGATTGATTGGTAGGAAAAGACCATCGCTCGTCCCCGACCGCCACTCATAAGGAAGACAATCAAAAAATAAATCATGCTCCGACTTCATCACATAACGGTTCACCATACGTGCTTGCTACGGGAATCACAAACTTTAACACAAGTATTTCAAATTCACAACTACTCAACTAGCATAACTTTAATATCACCATCTTTATATCTCAAAACAAATATCAAGCATCAAACTTCTCATAGTATTCAACACACTCATAATAAATAAATCATGCTCCGACTTCATCACATAACGGTTCATCATACATGCATGCTACGGAAAT
This sequence comes from Triticum monococcum, assembly GCA_034509565.1. NCBI lineage: Eukaryota > Viridiplantae > Streptophyta > Magnoliopsida > Poales > Poaceae > Triticum > Triticum monococcum. The sequence continues at coordinate 576,170,583 of CM067844.1, read as the reverse complement.
CACAAGCTTCAACAAAAGTATTTTTGAAATTCACAACTACTCAACTAGCATGACTTTAATATCACCATCTCCATATCTTAAAACAATTATCAAGTATCAAACTTCTCATAGTACTCAACACACTCATAAGAGAGTTTTATTATTAATCTTGCATACCAAGCATATTAGGATTTTAAGCAAATTACCACGCTATTAATACTCTCAAAATAATCTAATTGAAGCATGAGATATCGATAGTTTCTATAAAACAAATCCACCACCGTGCTCTAAAAGATTTATGTGAAGCACTAGAGCAAAATTATATAACTCAAAGGATATAAGCGAAGCACATAGAGTATTCTAACAAATTCCAAATCATGTATGGCTCTCTTAAAAGGTGTTTACAGCAAGGATGATTGTGGTAAACTAATAAGCAAAGACTCAAATCATACAAGACGCTCCAAGCAAAACACATATCATTTGTTAATAAAAATATAGCTCCAAGTAAAGTTACCGATAGAAGTAGACGAAAGACGGGATGCCTTCTGGGGCATCCCCAAGCTTTGGATTTTAGGTGTCCTTAGATTATATCGGGGGCACCATGGGCATCCCCAAGCTTAGGCTCTTGCCACTCCTTATTCCATAATCCATCAAATCTTTACCCAAAACTTGAAAACTTCACAACACAAAACTTAAAGTAGAAAATCTCATGAGCTCCGTTAGCGAAAGAAAACAAAAGACCACTTCAAGGTACTGTAATGAACTCATTCTTTATTTATATGGGTGTTATACCTACTGTATTCCAACTTCTCTATGGTTTATAAACTATTTTACTAGCCATAGATTCATCAAAATAAGCAAACAACACACGAAAAATAGAATCTGTCAAAAACAGAACAGTCTGTAGTAATTTGTAGCTAGCGCAATATATGGAACCCCAAAAATTGTAAAATAAATTGCTGGACGTGAGGAATTTATCTATTAATCATCTGCAAAAATAATTGACTAAATAACACTTTCCAAATAAAAATGACAGCAGTTCCCGTGAGCGCTAAAGTTTCTGTTTTTTACAGCAAGTTCAACAAGACTTTCCCCAAGTGTTCGCAACGGTTCTACTTGGCACAAACACTAATTAAACACAAAAAACACAAACAAAACAGAGGCTAGATAATTTATTTATTACTAAACAGGATCAAAAAGCAAGGAATAAAAATAAAATTGGGTTGCCTCCCAACAAGCGCTATCGTTTAACGCCCCTAGTTAGGCATAACAAGCAAGAATAGATCTAGGTATTGCCATCTTTGGTAGGCAATTCTTCAATGAGGCATCTACCATCTTTAGGAACTAGTGTTGTGACCCGCGCATTTGCGCGGCTAGATTAACTATATATACTGTTATATTTTGGATTATTATTTTTGCCAAGTTTATGGCCTCTTTCTCATATATTATCTAATGTAATATTATTGTAGTCAAAAGGAATGTCCCGTGGTTCCTATGCTCCACGAAGTATATGTCATATCAATAGATTGTAGTCAAAAGGAATGTCCCGACGAAACATGGTCGGGTTATTGATTGCATTGTAGTTTGTCGATAAAAATACCTTGGTATATGAAGTTGGAAGACGGATACAAAATCATACTCCCTCCATTCCTTTATATAAGGTGTATTTGTTTTTTGATAAAATTTCAGAATGTAAGGTGCATTTCTTCTAATTCCTCGTAATTCCCTTGTTAGCCCTCTAGAGGAAAGTATCTCTCGCTTGATTGTCTGTATCTCTCTTTGTAGCAAAAGAAGGAAACTATCTCTATGTCGATTGCATGTATCTCTTACTTTCCTGGACTAACTGATTTACTTGCCACCAACTAATAAATTTGCCAAGGGTAATTTATTCCTAACACGTCTATAATTATATACCTTGGTCACCGTGCCAAAAATAATACACCTTAGATATAGGAACAGAGGGAGTATATACCAACCGTCATGTTTCCGCTCTTCGGTCCTTTCCTCATCCCTTGTTATGTATCTTAGCACCAATATATCTTCGGAACAATTCCCCTTCAGAATTAGATCTAAACATGAATAGCTTCTACGTATACCGATTGTACTATTGTTCCACCCAAATCACTGGTTGCATTCTTAATTGCCTTGACTTTCTTGGTTAGCACAATATCTTGCCTACATACATATGCATCCATACACGCTCATCTTAATATGACCATTTATCATTATATACAGGTATTTGTGCTTAAGGGGGTTGGATGTTTTTATCATTCACTTTCTTCGTATCTTACTCATGTCGACTATTTCTTACCTACCAACATATCGATTCACGCATTTTCATCTTTATATTATTGGTTATACATGTAATGTATATTAAACATTTTCTCTTATTCACTTCCTTCATACCTCAGTCGTTTTGCTCATGTCTTTGTCATTTTTGTATCAATTGTTTTTATATATTTTCCAGTATATGAACCCAACCATTAATTACGTAGTTTTATTCATAAAAATTTTACATGCCACAAATGGTGCACATGCATTTACATGTGTGTAAAAATGTATCATCTTTCATCCAAGAGCTCATCACCTTTTCTAAAGTTACTACTCTTTGAATTGCAAAAAGGACAATTGAAGCGACAATGACATTCGACTCATGTTTACCTACCGACGTCCATGGTGATTTCAGCGGTATAATGAGTCATGTGTGACCATTGCGCTTTCCGGTTGTTTTTTTCCTAACATGCGTGTTGTATGATCATGTTCCTGTGTTTAGTACTGGACACTCGACTATTATATCATATCTCGTATTATTAAATCTAAACCACTACAGTTTTATCCACTATATAATTAATGGTGGAGGTAACTATTATATGCGGTAGAACACTTGCATCTCTTAGGTGTTGAGTAGGTATTTACCCAATATGAGTTCTAGATTTCCTATCAGTGGCAAAGCCGGAAAAAAGATCCTCTGGGTCATTGTTAATTTTTCGGATCATTTTCTTCATAGCATACAATAATTTTAGGTTGTTTTCCACAAAAGGTGTGGGGTCGCCTGGCCCCACAGCTTCTACGTGGCCCCATTCCTGGCTCCTATATATCATTACATCCATTGTTTTGTATCTTGACACATTTTTGATATATAACTTTGGCAGTTTTAAATACATTTGTGTCTTTATATAAAACTATAAATCCTATTACCATTTAAATAATCTACAGTGAAAATGGTATTAGCTTTACTTGACCATCTAACTATTTATGGGAATGATCTCAAATATGTGTGCACCATTCGTTCTTATTGCAACCCTCTTCAATTACATGACTTAGTCGACTTAATTCTGTTAATTTATATTAGTTCATTTTGCTGAATTCATTTGTAGTATGCCTCCCGTACATTCATTTTTCTTGGTTTCTCCCGTACACAAAAATGACCAAGCGTATATATATTGTTAGCTATATATATATATGCCGCCGAATAGCCAACACAACACGCGGCTAATTTTTTTCACTCCTGCCTTTTTTTGACACAATTAACTCCTGCCTTTTTTTGAGACACAATGAACTCCTGCCTTGTATCGATAGTTATATCTAGGGCCGGCCCAAATCATTAGCTAAAATCGGAGCGCATCTTTCCATATTGATGTTGCTAAAAAAATCTTTCCATATCCTTTTTCTTGGCGTGGATTCTGATTGCCCTTTTTACGGAAGGACTCCTATTCACCTGGTTCGTATATGGAACTTTTTTTTGGTCTGGATTCCGGTTGCCCTTTTATAGGACGATTTCCGTTGGCCGTTGATCCGGACACACATGTTTTGTGACGTACATGTTTGTGTTTGTGCCTGGACGTGTTGGATAATAAAAGCTGGTTAGCTTCTCTCCATCAATACATTCGTGATTTTCCCAAAAAAAAAATACGTACGTGCTATCCTAATGCCAATCGGATCTCCTAAAAACAAATCTCCTCTCTTCTTTCCAACTTATTAACACACCTTTGAACGTGTCGGTTCCACATAAAATTTTAAGCACGTAACGTAATATCTTTAAATCACAGCCATAAGAATTTTTGATCAACGATGTATATTTTCTTAACTTATGTGGAAGAACGTGGTGTCTTATTTGCCTTCTATTTTAATTATATAATAGATAGATTCCTTTCTTTTTATTGATTATCAAGTTTTTAGGCATAAGATCGAAAAATTCATTTGTAACAAATGGTTCCTTAATGATAGCAAAAAGATTGGGATGAACACGTATAGATTTGAGATCCGCATTTTCCTTACTAGATGATTCACCCTTATTTTTAGGAACGTACGTATGTTTGGCAACTTTAGTGGAGGTACTCGGAGTATTCTTCACAGCAGAAAAAGTGGTTCCCAAGTTGGTAATAATATTCTCAAGTTTATCGATCCTAATGGAATCGTGATTTATTTTCTCATTAACTCTGGGTTCCTTTTCTTTAATATCTTTCAAAGTAACTCCTACTTTAGATCCATATTGAGAGATCCGGCTGTGGATCTTTTTATCCAAATTTTCAATTAACTCTACGGTAGCAACCTTATTTTCAATAATCTCAAGCCTTTGCATTACATGGTCCAAAGTTAATATAGTTCCATTAACCAAGAGAGGGGATGAGCCAAATAAATCTAACATAGCATTATAAGAATCAAAAGTATGGCTACCCAAAAAGTTCCCTCCGGTAATAGTATCAAGAACATAACGGTGCCAAGGAGTAATGCCTACATAAAAATTGCGAAGGAGAATGGTGGTAGATTGCTTCCTAGTAGATTTATTTTGAGCATTGCAAATTCTATACCAAGCATCTTTTAGATTTTCACCCTCCCTTTGCTTAAAATTTAGAATTTCATTCTCGGGAGACAACGGAGAAGATAAGGGACTGGCCATAACGACAAGCAAACAAACTAACACACAAGCAAACAAAAAGTAAGCGGACAAAAAAGGCAAATAGAGAAAGAGAGGGAGGATAGAGAGAGAGGGCGAATAAAATGGCAAAGTTGAAGTGGGGGAGAGGAAAACGAGAGGCAAATGGTAAATAATGTAATGCGGGAGATAAGGGTATGTGATGGGTACTTGGTATGTTGACTTTTGCGTAGACCTCCCCGGCAACGGCGCCAGAAATCCTTCTTGCTACCTCTTTTAGCACTGCGTTGGTTTTCCCCGAAGAGGAAGGGATGATGTAGCAAAGTAGCGTAAGTATTTCCCTCAGTTTTTGAGAACCAAGGTATCAATCCGGTAGGGGGCTACGTGTGAGTCCCTCGCACCTACACAAAGAAAATAAATCCTCGCAATCAACGCAAATAGGGGTTGTCAATCCCTATAGGGACACTTACGAGAGTGAGATCTGATAGATATGATAAGATAATATTTTTGGTATTTTTATGATAAAGATGCAAAGTAAAATAAAGGCAAAGTAAATAGCAAAGTAAATAACTAAGTAGTAGGAAATTGATATGATAAAGATAGACCCGGGGACCATAGGTTTCACTAGTGGCTTCTCTCGAGAGCATAAGTATTCTACGGTGGGTGAACAAATTACTGTTGAGCAATTGACAGAACTGAGCATAGTTATGAGAATATCTAGGTATGATCATGTATATAGGCATCACGTCCGAGACAAGTAGACCGACTCCTGCCTGCATCTACTACTATTACTCCACTCATCGACTGCTATCCAGCATGCATCTAGAGTATTAAGTTAAAAACAGAGTAACGCCTTAAGCAAGATGACATGATGTAGAGGGATAGAATCATGCAATATGAAGAAAACCCCATCTTGTTATCCTCGATGGCAACAATGAAATAAGTGCATTGCTGCCCTTACTGTCACCGGGAAAGGACACCGCAAGATTGAACCCAAAGCTAAGCACTTCTCCCATTGCAAGAAAGATCAATCTAGTAGGCCAAACCAAATTGATAATTCGAAGAGACTTGCAAAGATAACCAATCACACATAAAAGAATTCAGAGAAGATTCAAATATTATTCATAGATAGACTTGATCATAAACCCACAATTCATCGGTCTCAACAAACACACCGCAAAAAGAATATTACATCGAATAGATCTCCACAAGAGAGGGGGAGAATATTGTATTAAGATCCAAAAAGAGAGAAGAAGCCATCTAGCTACTAACTATGGACAGTAGGTCTGAGGTAAACTACTCACACTTCATCGGAGGGGCTATGGTGTTGATGTAGAAGCCCTCTGTGATCGATGCCCCCTCCGGTGGAGCTCCGGAACAGGCCCCAAGATGGGATCTCTTGGATACAGAAAGTTGCGGTGGTGGAATTCGGGTTTTGGCTCCGTATCTGATCGTTTGGGGGTACGTGGGTATATATAGGAGGAAAAAGTACGTCGGTGGAGCAACAGGGGGCCCACGAAGGTGGAGGGCACGCCTGGGTGGTAGGCGCGCTCCCCTACCTCGTGGCCTCCTGTTACGTGTCTTGAGAAAATCACGAGTTGTATTCGATGAGAAAATCACGTTCCCGAAGGTTTCATTCCGTTTGGACTCCGTTTGATATTCCTTTTCTTCGAAACCCTAAAATAGGCAAAAAAACAACAATTCTAGGCTGGGCCTCCGGTTAAAAGTTAGTCCCAAAAATAATATAAAGGTGGATAGTAAAGTACAATAATGTCCAAAACAGTAGATAATATACCATGGAGCAATCAAAAATTATAGATACGTTGGAGACGTATCAGTTGTCTTTGGCTTAATGGTCGGACGGGCACCCACAGTGAAGTCGCCGAGCCGAAAGGTTTGCCCTATAATTAGGGCTCCTTCAAAACTGATATTGTCATTGATGACAAGGTGAGCCATCGGTCCTTCAGTTGACGCCACAGAGGAACTCTCAATGAAAGCACCAATGTCAGTGTCAAAACCGGCATATCTCGGGTAGGGGGTCCCGAACTGTGCGTCTAAGGATCGATGGTAATAGGAGACAGGGGACACGATGTTTACGCAGGTTCGGGCCCTCTTGATGGAGGTAATACCCTACTTCCTTCTTGATTGACTTTGATGAGTATAGGGGTTACAAGAGTTATTCTACCATGAGATCGTAATAGCTAAACCCTAGATGTCTAGCCTATATGATTATGATTGCCTCTACAGACTAAACCCTCCGATTTATATAGGCATTAGAGGGGGCTAGGGTTGTACAGAGTCGGTTTACAGAGAAAGAGATCATCATATCCGCACGCCAAGCTTGCCTTCCACGCCAAGGAAAGTCCCATCCAAACACGGGGAAAAGCCTTCCATCTTGTATCTTCACGGCCCATTAGTCCAGCCCATGTCACATAGCCCAGATGCCCAAGGACCCATAATCCAGGGCTCCCTCAATCATCATCACCAACAACACTCCCATCTTCGGGAGGGCAATCACCATCAACATCTTCGACAGCACCATCTCCTCTCAAACACTAGTTCATCTCTTGTGTTTAGTCTTGTTACCGGAACTATAGATTGGTGCTTGTGGGTGACTACTAGTGTTGATTACATCTTGTAGTTTATTACTATATGGCTTATTTGGAGGAAGATTATATGTTCAGATCCAATATGCTATTTAATACCCCTCTGATCATGAGCATGTTTATCGTTTGTGAGTAGTTACCTTTGTTTTTCAGGTCACGGGAGAAATCATGTTCCAAGTAATCATGTGAATTTGATATATGTTCGATATTTTAATAGTATGTATGTTGTGATTCCCTTAGTGGTGTCATGTGAACGTCGACTACATGACACTTCACCATATTTGGGCCTAAGGGAATGCGACACTTCACCATATTTGTGGAGTAGCAATTAGATGATGGGTTGCGAGAGTGACAGAAGCTTAAACCCCAGTTTATGCGCTATTCCACAAGGGACCGATTGGATCCAAAAGTTTAATGCTATGATTAGAATTTATTCTTAATACTTTTCTCGTAGTAGCGGATGCTTGCGGGAGGGTTAATCATAAGTAGGAGTTTTTTTCAAGTAAGAACAGCACCTAAGCATCGGTCCACCCACATATCAAATTATCAAAGTACCGAACACGAATTAAACCAACAAGATTAAACTGACTAGATGAAATTCCCGTGCACCCTCAAGAACGCTTTGCATATCATAAGAGACCGGTTTGCCTATCCTTTGCCTCAAAAGGATTAGGCTACCTTGCTGCACTTTTGTTACTATTATCGTTACTTGCTTGTTACAAATTATCTTGCTATCAAACTACTCTGCTACTTACAATTTTAGCACTTGCAAATATTACCTTACTGAAAACTACTTGTCATTTCCTTTTGCTCCTCGTTGGGTTCGACACTCTTACTTATCGAAAAGAGCTACAATTGATCCCCTATACTTGTGGATCATCAAAGGCCTCGATCTACATTTCCACCAAGAGAAATTTGATCCCACCCCCCACTAATCCCTTGCGGATCTTGTTACTCTTGGGTGTTTGAGCACCCTAGACGGTTGAGGTCACCGTGGAGCCATATTCCATTGTGGTGAAGCTTCGTGCTGTCGTTGGGAGCCTACAATTAAGTTGTGGAGATATCCCCAACCTTGTTTGTAAAGGTTCGGTCACCACCTTCAAGGGCACCTGTAACACCCTTGATGCGACTATATCTCCCACGTGTCGAGGCACGACTTAGAGGCATAATCGCATTGAAGGAATATGTCGCAAGTGAGGTAATCTTCACACAACCCATGTAATATAATAAGGGAAAGAGTTACATAGTTGGCTTACAATCGCCACTTCACACAAATACATGAATAAAGCATTACATCAATCAAATACACTCAGGGTCCGACTACGGAACCAAAATAAAAGAAGAACCCCAAATGCGACAAAGGTCCCCGATCGACCCCAACTGGGCTCCACTACTGATCAACTAGCACGAAACAACACAAAGGACAAGATCTTCATCAAGCTCCTCCCGAGCTTGGTTGCGTCAACTGCACGGTCTCATCGGCACCTGCAAACTGGTTTTGGAAGTATCTGTGAGCCATGGGGACTCAGCAATCTCGCACCCTCGCGATCAAGACTATTTAAGCTTATGGGTAAGGTAAAGGTATGAGGTGGAGCTGCAGCAAGCGACTAGCATATATGGTGGCTAACATACGCAAATGAGAGCGAGAAGAGAAGGCAAAGCACGGTCGATAAAAGTATGATCAAGAAGTGATCCTGGACTACCTACGTCAAGCATAACTCCAACAACCGTGTTCACTTCCCGGACTTCGCCGGAAAGAGACCATCACGGTTACACACGCTGTTGATTCATTTTTAATTAAGGTCAAGTTCAGGTTTTCTACAACCGAACGTTAACAAATTCCCATCTGCCCATAACCACGGGCACGGCTTTCGAAAGATCAAATCCCTGCAAGGGTGTCCCAACTTAGCCCATGACAAGCTCTCACGGTCAACGAAGGAATAGACCTCCACCCGAGACGTTCCGATCAGACTCGGTATCCCAGTACAACAAGACATTTCGACAGGGTAAAACTAAACCAGCAACACCGCCCGATGCGCCGACATCCTGATGGGAGCTGCACATATCTCGTTCTCAGGGCAACACCGGATTGTCCAAACTTCCGGTAGGCCAGTCCAGAGTTGCCCCTGGTAGCCACCGGCGGCTAACAGTTTGGACCAACGCTTAGACAAGCACTGGCCCGGGGGGGTTAAAATAAAGATGACCCTCGGGATGCGCGACTCCCAAGGGAAAAAAGGCTAGGTGGCAAATGGTAAAACCAATGTTGGGCATTGCCGGCAAAGCTTTACTTAAGGCGAACTGTCAAGGGGTTCCCATTATAGCCCAACCGCGTAAGGGACGCAAAATCCGGGAACATAACACCGATATGACGGAAACTAGGGCGGCAAGAGTGGAACAAAACACCAGGCATAAGGCCGAGCCTTCCACCCTTTACCAAGTATATAGATGCATTAATTAAATAAGATATATTGTGATATCCCAACAAGTAAGCAAATGTTCCAACAAGGAACGATCTCCATGTTCCAACAAGGAACAAACTTTGATCTTCACCTGCAACTAACAACGCTATAAGAGGGGCTGAGCAAAGCGGTAACATAGCCAATCAACGGTTTGCTAGGACATTGGTGGGTTAGAGGCTGAACATGGCAATTTGGGAGGCTGACAAGCAAGTGGTAGGCATCGTAGCATTGGCATAGCAAAGAGCGAGCATACTAGCATAGCAAAGATAGTAGTGATTTCGAGGGTATGATCATCTTGCCTGAAATCCCGCAAGGAAGAAGAACGAATCCATGAAGAAGACAAACGGACGTAGTTGAACGGATCCTCACAAACACGACGTTATCAGAACCAACCCGAAGACGCAAACATTGGAAAAGAGCAAACAACATAGTAAACAACCACGACATCAACATGGCATGATGCACAATCGAGTATGATGCATGTCCGGTTTAAAGAGGCATGGCATGGCAAAGAGCACAAGCAATCCTACAAATTAAGTGGAGCTCAATATGCATCGGGATGCATATTGACAAAACACCACGTCAATTATTTAGTTCTCTCTCATTTATGTACCCAACAATATTAAATGTTATTAAACATGGCAGGAGGGGAAACATGATGAAACTATCTAATCTAGGCAAGTTTAAATGAGGCCGGGAGCAACGAACAACAATTCCGGAAATCCTCATGTGCAAATATTAGGTTTGGTCCTGATCTGTCCTAAACACAATTTTAGAGTTGTTTAACATGCAAAGTGATGCCACCATGATAAACTAGGCGAAATTCTACCCCATTTACATATAAAGTTTATTTAATTCGGAGCTACGGTTATTTAGTAATGAATTAAACCATTTTAGCATGGCATAGGGGCAAATTAATGCAAACAACATTTTAAATATTTCAATAATTGTTATCATGATGCAGATGACAGGAGCAAGTTTATGCATTTTTTTATTAAAAGTTGACATGAGCATAATGAAGCATTTGTCATCGTGGCGGAAACGAAAGGGGTGCCACGACAACGAATCCGAAAGTGATGCCACGGCAACATGTCGGTTCCGGTAACTCGATTGAGATCCCGGTGCAAACGAAAGTGCAGCGGGAGCGTGACATGCGATAGAAGGTGGGGTGGTCCCAGTAACCGGGTTCCCACGAGTTAGGGGCATGGAAACGAGTGTCAAAACGGACACGGTGCAGACAAAGGGTGCATCTCATACAACACAAGCATTCATTCACGGGCATCGTTCCGGCGGTTGTACCTTTGAAGCGAGCATTATCGAAACGGATCGAGTTCGGTGGTAGGGGTACACGTGTCGACGGGGAAGTAGTTGTTCACGGGGTCGTCGTGGGAAGTAGGGGTACATGACGACGTAGAGGTACTCGCGACGGTAGTCGTTCACGTTCACGTTACACGGGTCTTCGGCGATGGTCGTCGTACATGGTTCGGAGTGGTACTTGCGACGGTAGTGGTACACGTTTCGTAGACGTTCGAGCCATATCGGTAGCGGTACTTGATGAATCCCGAAACGGACTTGGCGTCTTCGTGCGTAGGGGTACTTGGCATTTCCGGAGACGACGGTAGAGGAACACGTCTCGAAGGGGTACTTGGGGTCCTCGAACTTGCCGATCTCGTCATCTTGAAGGGGTACTTGACGTCCATGGGTACTTGACAAAGACGAAACGGAACGCAATGGTTGTAGTAGTACATGGCGTCCAGGGGCCTCGCGGGTCACCCTATACTTCGGCGTTCGGTGCGGTGGTCGCCCGTGTGCCGTAAGTCATTGTACTTGCCATGGTACTCCCTGGTGGCACCGAGGTGGTCTAGCAGCAGCAGCAGGGGTGTCGGGGAGGTGATGGCCGCAGATCGACGGAACTTGGCGCCTCGATGAAAAGCAACAGCAGCGAGCGGCTCCAGGAGAGGGTCTGCATGGCAAAGGTCATGGGGCAGGGTCGGCCGGAGCTTCGAGCTCGGCGTCCATGGCAGGACGACGAGGAGGCCGGAGGAGGGGGGCCATGGAGGAGGTCGGCGACGTGGACTTGGGGGCGCCGGCGACGCTTGGCGCGATGCAGGGCTCCGGCGGCGCGGTCGACGAGGAAGAAACCCAGGAGGTCGAGGCCAGGGCCTCGGGGCGGAGCAGAGGTGCGAGGTGGAGGAGGAAGGCCGGCGTGGTCCTAGTGGAGCTCGGTGGCGGTGCAGGCTGCAGTGCCCGGCGGCCTCGGCGACGCGGCGAGGGAGGAGATCCGGCGGGGGAGCGAGGGAGCTGGGCGGCGGCCTGCTGGGTCCGGCGAGGGCAATGGGGCGCGCTGGCGATGCAGGGGAAAACCGAGCGCGGGGCGAGCGAGGGGGTCCGCTCCTGGCGATGTCTGCTAGTGCGTGCAGCGGAGGGAGACGAGGGAGAGGGAAAACGAGAGGAGAGCGAGGGATCGAGCGATGGGTGTCGCTGGCGGCGGCAGGGGAGGGATGGAGCGAAGGGTAGGAAATAGGAAGGCTAGGGTTCGGTCAGGCCTTGGTTGGCTCTTGGTCCGGCCGGCCTGAGGCTGTAGCCGGGCCTTAGGGGAAAAGGATGGGCCACCCTGAGGTCTATGCTGGGCTCTCTCTCTCACTCTAGAACAAGAGAGAAAAAAACAGAGAAGAAAGAAAAAAACAAGAAAGAAAGAAAGAAAAGAGAGAAAAGAAGATGGTAGGAGAGAGAATATATTCTCAAACTCATAAAAATGAGTCTAATCCAAGAAAGTAGGAGTGGGCGTGGATGCAAGGTTTAGATTCGAACACATTTGAATTAAATTCAAATAGTTGACTAGGAAGTGGAGGTTTGGAAGGTCCAAAAATGTTCGGTTTTTTTAGAGGAACCTCGATAAAAGAAATACAGACTTGTGGACAAGATGTGAAGGTCAAACTCGATGTGGGAATAGGCCTGAGGATTATTTTGCATGTGTGTTATGAGTGATCCCAAAGTTAATGGAATATTTTAATATAGCTCTCTAAATATCGAGAGGATATGTTGTAAAGAGAATCACCATGTGAATTCCCTCGGTTTAAATGGACCGAAGATCCATACGGTTTATTTATTTGAGTTGCAAAAGATTTATGAGATGATGACATGATGCAATGCAAAATTAAAAGGGCAGGCACAAATGAAACACACGGCGAAACCCGGAACATATGGAAGGCATCTGAAGCTCCGGTCTTGGGGCGTCACAACACTCCACCACTACGAGAGGATCTCGTCCCGAGATCTAGAATGGCACCGGAGGGAAAACGAAAGAGAAAGGGGAGAGGTAAAACTAAGTTGCTCCTTTGACAAACGAGTGAAACCACAAACCTTGAGGTTGAACAAATTCGAGAAAAGAATACAACGAAGGTGAACAAAGTCGATAACACTCCGTTAGAAACTAGGGACAAAGAGCATTGCGAAACCTTGAGGTTGAAGTAAGATATATATATATCAAAAAAAACACTCCGGTTAAGGAAGGAGATCAAGGAGAAACCAAAATTCAGGCAGCACTCCGGTTGAAAAGAAAAAGGAATTGAATAAAAACTTGATAAGATGAGAAGATACTTGATGAAATCACAATACACTGCCACCGGGACTATTGAATGGATGGGACAAAGGGTAAGAAAGATTTCAGGCGGCACTCCGGTTGAGAAGGGAGTCAAAATTTGATATGATGAGAGAGCTCAAATGAAAACACGACACTCCGGTTGGGAAAGGGATGCAAGACTTGATAAGGCGAAAAGAACTTGAACAAAGGGGCACAATACTCCGGTTAAGCAAGAATAAGAGTGATATAATTTGGACAGCACTCCGTCTGTAAATGGAAGGAATTGAAGTTGACAAGACGAGAGGATGCTTGAAAAAAGGACACAACACTCAGATTAAAAGGATAGGCATGGAAAAATCATGATCTTTGACAAAACGAGATGATGGGTGAAAATAGCAACATGACAATGCCTCCGGAACAAAAGAATAGAAGATAGATAACTGAAATAGGAGAATAGAGAAGAAAATGCCAACTTCTGCCACAAAAGAGCTTGAAAAGGCATCTTTAGGACAAGGATCGAACGGAATTGTTGGAAAACCAACAACGAAAAATAATAGGCTTGATATGGTCTTATGGAATACCTCTCAAATTAAGAGATGAAAAACCCGCCACTCATGGGAAAAGAATTGGATTGCCAAGAACAAGGAGACGAGAAGGCTATATTACCGGGAGGATAAAAGAAGAAACTTGGATCATATATAAGCACCATAATAACAACCATCCTTAGGGAAGGCTTTAGGTGAAATATAACCCAAGACAATACCAACGAATAGGTTGATGGATTTAAAATACCTCATTCATAACAACATGTGAATCATGAAAACATGAACTCAAATTATCAAGAATGACACAATACCACCTCCGGTAATATGGTAGAACGAATTGCACTCCGGATTGCAAGATGAAGAAAACTTGAGCTCCTTTGAAAAGAATGTTGATGAACGTTTCGAGAAGGAATATAAATCCTTGATGAACCATCATGTAGAACTTTCATGAAGAACTCCGTTAAACAAAAGAATGATCAAACGGAAAGAAAAGGGAAGTTGAAAACACAAGGTGAAACCTTGTAATGACTTAGATGGATCTCCGTGATAAAATAGTTGAGAGAGCTAGGAACTCCGGGAAAGAAAAAATGGATCAAGTGAAACCGATAATTTGATGAGCCTCCGGAGTAAAGAATTAATCATTAGGATGAAACAAGAATAAGAATTACATTATGCGTATCCTTCACCAATTAAAATTGATGACAAGCAATGGAATTGGCATACTACTTATTCCCGTAGAAAGGATTAAGATAGATATAGCGCCAACTTGAGAAGGTCTTCAACAAACCACCGGAAGGATTGAAAACAACAAATAATTGATATGATAAACGAAGGAATAAGAATCTTGGAAGAACCACCGTAAGGATTGGATATGAACGAAGTAAAAAGGACGAATCACCGGAAAGAATATGAAGAACGAATGAAGATACTTGAGGGAAATTAGATCCACGAGACCAAAAGATCATGAACTGATTAGAGGATATACTTGAATGATGCATCGGTAAAATTGAAGAATGAGAGCTGAAAGCTGAGAATGAATAAATCTTAGATGATGGACTCTGGATAACAAACTGAAAAGACTTCTAAATTACTCCGGATGGTTGAAAAGGATATCTCACAATCACAAATAATTATGAGAGGATGGCCACAAGCTAGAATCACGAATCTTGAAGAGAATGGATCAAAATTGAGAGAAACTCTTCTTCGGTCTTCAAAATATGAGAATGACGACGAGAAACACCACCATGAATTGTTGAGGCACTCCGGAATGAATAATGGAAAGGTTGAGCCAACGATGAAAAGAATTTGAAAGATCTTGGAGAAATACATTTGACAGATGATAATCATTCTTACGTCAAACTTCAAAAAGAATTTGTTTATAACTCCGGAAATAAGAAGAGTCAGGTAAGATCCTGGGAAAAGACCTGTGGGTTAGGGCCCACTGAAAAGGTACACCGTAGAACGATTTCAAAGAGAGATTGCACCGGTTAAATTTAAATTGCTTGAATGAGATAACATCCTCGAAATAACTTGAACAAAAGCAGAGTGGAGACACGAATCTTCGAGATATCTTGAGCACTCCGGAACAATAGAATAGCGAGAAGTGAACTATTATGAGGTGCACCGGCATGAGAAGGCATTGAAATGAGGAAAAGGATATGATCCACAAAGTTTGACTTGGGTCCACCGGAGAAGAAAAGAACAAAGAATGATAAACTTGAAGCTCCGTTAGAATATTCATGAGAATCACCGGGTAAGAACATTGAAGGAAAAGAATGAAGAGGCTTCCCATCAATAAGATTTATACTTGAATTGAGATATATGAGTCCTTGAAGCAAAACAAGGGATGGAGGGCGGGAAAAAAACAAAGGCCACTTGGAGACGGATGAAACAAACACCGTTGAGAAGAAGTGATAATTGATCTTGTAAAATTTGAAGTGAACGGATCCACTTGAGGAGAGACACACCGGTTGAAAAGAATTAACAAAAACAATCTTGATGATCTAGAAGGATTGGTATTCACATCGGAGTACGAGAACACCACTTGAGGAAGGTATGGAATCAACACTTGACACCGAAGCAACTCGAATACCACAACTCAAAACAAAACAAAGGATTGGCTTGCAGAATAAGCCGGAACAAACATATGATCGAAATTTCGTCCGAAGTTTTCGTGGTGGGACCTACACGGGCTCGATCGTACAGCACCATCATGTACAAGGCAGTGCACATGACATACGAGTGTCCCCGAGTCAGCATAGCCAAGGACTCTTTAAGACACAACGTGACCACTGTAAAATCGACCGTGAATAGGCGAACCACTAGACGTCGAACCCCAATTTCATATCATACATCTGACGGAAAGATATCCTAAGAGCTACTTGAATTCCCACCTATGAAACTCCCGAAATTTTCCGGTTATGCAATCAGGTGTTGGGGATACAGGGGAAGCATAATATCTCACCCAAACTAGCAAATCCTACATCCACCTGTATCCATCCTTCAACACATAACCAAGAAACCTTCGGAAACCATCTATCTCAACCTTCAAAAAGCATCCGTTATACAAGTTATGGCGATACTCCCGAACTCCCGCCCCAGTACTGGGTGGCGTCGAGGTTATCTCACCAACGAACTGCATAAAGGAGATTTTTGATGTCGCGAACATATCTCAAGTATACCAGAATTGCAACGATAAAATTATGATGACAACACCTCAGAGCTCAACTCCCCGGGACACTTCCACTAAACCCCTGACAGGAGGCACCAAGACAGTATTCACATCATAAAACCATCGGAACAAATCCAAGATACTCGCGTGATCCTAAATTTTTTTTAGTGAAATTTGAGAAGAGAAGAATCAAAACTCTACGTCAGGTGTTTTTTTCAAGTAAGAACAGCACCTAAGCATCGGTCCACCCACATATCAAATTATCCAAGTACCGAACATGAATTAAACCAACAAGATTAAGGTGACTAGATGAAATTCCCGTGCACCCTCAAGAACGCTTTGCATATCATAAGAGACCGGTTTGCCTATACTTTGCCTCAAAAGGATTAGGCTACCTTGCTGCACTTTTGTTACTATTATCGTTACTTGCTTTTTACAAATTATCTTGCTATCAAACTACTCTGCTACTTACAATTTTAGCACTTGCAAATATTACCTTACTGAAAACTACTTGTCATTTCCTTTTGCTCCTCGTTGGGTTCGACACTCTTACTTATCGAAAAGAGCTACAATTGATCCCCTATACTTGTGGATCATCAAAGGCCTCGATCTACATTTCCACCAAGAGAAATTTGATCCCACCCCCCACTAATCCCTTGCGGATCTTGTTACTCTTGGGTGTTTGAGCACCCTAGACGGTTGAGGTCACCGTGGAGCCATATTCCATTGTGGTGAAGCTTCGTGCTGTCGTTGGGAGCCTACAATTAAGTTGTGGAGATATCCCCAACCTTGTTTGTAAAGGTTCGGTCACCACCTTCAAGGGCACCTGTAACACCCTTGATGCGACTATATCTCCCACGTGTCGAGGCACGACTTAGAGGCATAATCGCATTGAAGGCATATGTCGCAAGTGAGGTAATCTTCACACAACCCATGTAATATAATAAGGGAAAGAGTTACATAGTTGGCTTACAATCGCCACTTCACACAAATACATGAATAAAGCATTACATCAATCAAATACACTCAGGGTTCGACTACGGAACCAAAATAAAAGAAGAACCCCAAATGCGACAAAGGTCCCCGATCGACCCCAACTGGGCTCCACTACTGATCAACTAGCACGAAACAACACAAAGGACAAGATCTTCATCGAGCTCCTCCTGAGCTTGGTTGCGTCAACTGCACGGTCTCATTGGCACCTGCAAACTGGTTTTGGAAGTATCTGTGAGCCATGGGGACTCAGCAATCTCGCACCCTCGCGATCAAGACTATTTAAGCTTATGGGTAAGGTAAAGGTATGAGGTGGAGCTGCAGCAAGCGACTAGCATATATGGTGGCTAACATACGCAAATGAGAGCGAGAAGAGAAGGCAAAGCACGGTCGATAAAAGTATGATCAAGAAGTGATCCTGGACTACCTACGTCAAGCATAACTCCAACAACCATGTTCACTTCCCGGACTTCGCCGGAAAGAGACCATCACGGTTACACATGCTATTGATTCATTTTTAATTAAGGCCAAGTTCAGGTTTTCTACAACCGGACGTTAACAAATTCCCATCTGCCCATAACTGCGGGCACGGCTTTCGAAAGATCAAATCCCTGCAGGGGTGTCCCAACTTAGCCCATGACAAGCTCTCACGGTCAACGAAGGAATAGACCTCCACCCGAGACGTTCCGATCAGACTCGGTATCCCAGTACAACAAGACATTTCGACAGGGTAAAACTAAACCAGCAACACCGCCCGATGCGCCGACATCCTGATGGGAGCTGCACATATCTCGTTCTCAGGGCAACACCGGATTGTCCAAACTTCCGGTAGGCCAGCCCAGAGTTGCCCCTGGTAGCCACCGGCGGCTGACAGTTTGGACCAACGCTTAGACAAGCACTGGCCCGGGGGGGTTAAAATAAAGATGACCCTCGGGATGCGCGACTCCCAAGGGAAAAAAGGCTAGGTGGCAAATGGTAAAACCAATGTTGGGCATTGCTGGCAAAGCTTTACTTAAGGCGAACTGTCAAGGGGTTCCCATTATAGCCCAACCGCGTAAGGGACGCAAAATCCGGGAACATAACACCGATATGACGGAAACTAGGGCGGCAAGAGTGGAACAAAACACCAGGCATAAGGCCGAGCCTTCCACCCTTTACCAAGTATATAGATGCATTAATTAAATAAGATATATTGTGATATCCCAACAAGTAAGCAAATGTTCCAACAAGGAACGATCTCCATGTTCCAACAAGGAACAAACTTTGATCTTCACCTGCAACTAACAACGCTATAAGAGGGGCTGAGCAAAGCGGTAACATAGCCAATCAACGGTTTGCTAGGACATTGGTGGGTTAGAGGCTGAACATGGCAATTTGGGAGGCTGACAAGCAAGTGGTAGGCATCGTAGCATTGGCATAGCAAAGAGCGAGCATACTAGCATAGCAAAGATAGTAGTGATTTCGAGGGTATGATCATCTTGCCTGAAATCCCGCAAGGAAGAAGAACGAATCCATGAAGAAGACAAACGGACGTAGTTGAACGGATCCTCACAAACACGACGTTATCGGAACCAACCCGAAGACGCAAACATCGGAAAAGAGCAAACAACATAGTAAACAACCACGACATCAACATGGCATGATGCACAATCGAGTATGATGCATGTCCGGTTTAAAGAGGCATGGCATGGCAAAGAGCACAAGCAATCCTACAAATTAAGTGGAGCTCAATATGCATCGGGATGCATATTGACAAAACACCACGTCAATTATTTAGTTCTCTCTCGTTTATGTACCCAACAATATTAAATGTTATTAAACATGGCAGGAGGGGAAACATGATGAAACTATCTAATCTAGGCAAGTTTAAATGAGGCCGGGAGCAACGAACAACAATTCCGGAAATCCTCATGTGCAAATATTAGGTTTGGTCCTGATCTGTCCTAAACACAATTTTAGAGTTCTTTAACATGCAAAGTGATGCCACCATAATAAACTAGGCGAAATTCTACCCCATTTACATATAAAGTTTATTTAATTCGGAGCTACGGCTATTTAGTTATGAATTCAACCGTTTTAGCATGGCATAGGGGCAAATTAATGCAAACAACATTTTAAATATTTCAATAATTGTTATCATGATGCGGATGACAGGAGCAAGTTTATGCATTTTTTTATTAAAAGTTGACATGAGCATAATGAAGCATTTGTCATCGTGGCGGAAACGAAAGGGTTGCCACGACAACGAATCCGAAAGTGATGCCACGGCAACATGTCGGTTCCGGTAACTCGATTGAGATCCCGGTGCAAACGAAAGTGCAGCGGGAGCGTGACATGCGATAGAAGGTGGGGTGGTCCCGATAACCGGGTTCCCACGAGTTAGGGGCATGGAAACGAGTGTCAAAACAGACACGGTGCAGACAAAGGGTGCGTCTCATACAACACAAGCATTCATTCACGGGCATCGTTCCGGCGGTTGTACCTTTGAAGCGAGCATTATCGAAACGGATCGAGTTCGGTGGTAGGGGTACACGTGTCGACGGGGAAGTAGTTGTTCACGGGGTCGTCGTGGGAAGTAGGGGTACATGACGACGTAGAGGTACTCGCGACGGTAGTCGTTCACGTTCACGTTACACGGGTCTTCGGCGATGGTCGTCGTACATGGTTCGGAGTGGTACTTGCGACGGTAGTGGTACACGTTTCGTAGACGTTCGAGCCATATCGGTAGCGGTACTTGATGAATCCCGAAACGGACTTGGCGTCTTCGTGCGTAGGGGTACTTGGCATTTCCGGAGACGACGGTAGAGGAACACGTCTCGAAGGGGTACTTGGGGTCCTCGAACTTGCCGATCTCGTCATCTCGAAGGGGTACTTGACGTCCATGGGTACTTGACAAAGACGAAACGGAACGCAATGGTTGTAGTAGTACATGGTGTCCAGGGGCCTCGCGGGTCACCCTATACTTCGGCGTTCGGTGCGGTGGTCGCCCGTGTGCCGTAAGTCATTGTACTTGCCATGGTACTCCCTGGTGGCACCGAGGTGGTCTAGCAGCAGCAGCAGGGGTGTCGGGGAGGTGATGGCCGCAGATCGACGGAACTTGGCGCCTCGATGAAAAGCAACAGCAGCGAGCGGCTCCAGGAGAGGGTCTGCATGGCAAAGGTCATGGGGCAGGGTCGGCCGGAGCTTCGAGCTCGGCGTCCATGGCAGGACGACGAGGAGGCCGGAGGAGGAGGGCCATGGAGGAGGTCGGGGACGTGGACTTGGGGGCGCCGGCGACGCTTGGCGTGATGCAGGGCTCCGGCGGCGCGGTCGACGAGGAAGAAGCCCAGGGGTCGAGGCCAGGGCCTCGGGGGGGAGCAGAGGTGCGAGGTGGAGGAGGAAGGCCAGCGTGGTCCTAGTGGAGATCGGTGGCGGCGCAGGCTGCAGTGCCCGGCGGCCTCGGCGGCGCGGCGAGGGAGGAGATCCGGCGGGGGAGCGAGGGAGCTGGGCGGCGGCCTGCTGGGTCCGGCGAGGGCGATGGGGCGCGCTGGCGATGCAGGGGAAAACCGAGCGCGGGGCGAGCGAGGGGGTCCGCTCCTGGCGATGTCTGCTAGTGCGTGCGGCGGAGGGAGACGAGGGAGAGGGAAAACGAGAGGAGAGCGAGGGATCGAGCGATGGGTGTCACTGACGGCGGCAGGGGAGGGATGGAGCGAAGGGTAGTAAATAGGAAGGCTAGGGTTCGGTCGGGCCTTGGCTGGCTCTTGGGCCGGCCAGCCTGAGGCTGTAGCCGGGCCTTAGGGGAAAAGGATGGGCCACCCTGAGGTCTAGGCTGGGCTCTCTCTCTCACTCTAGAACAAGAGAGAGAAAAACAGAGAAGAAAGAAAAAAAACAAGAAAGAAAGAAAGAAAAGAGAGAAAAGAAGATGGTAGGAGAGAGAATATATTCTCAAACTCATAAAAATGAGTCTACTCCAAGAAAGTAGGAGTGGGCGTGGATGCAAGGTTTAGATTCGAACACATTTGAATTAAATTCAAATGGTTGACTAGGAAGTGGAGGTTTGGAAGGTCCAAAAATGTTCGGTTTTTTAGAGGAACCTCGATAAAAGAGATACAGACTTGTGGACAACATGTGAAGGTCAAACTCGATGTGGGAATAGGCATGAGGATTATTTTGCACGTGTGTTATGAGTGATCCCAAAGTTAATGGAATATTTTAATATAGCTCTCTAAATATCGAGAGGATATGTTGTAAAGAGAATCACCATGTGAATTCCCTCAGTTTAAATGGACCGAAGATCCATACGGTTTATTTATTTGAGTTGCAAAAGATTTATGAGATGATGACATGATGCAATGCAAAAGTAAAAGGGCAGGCACAAATGAAACACACGGCGAAACCCGGAACATATGGAAGGCATCTGAAGCTCCGGTCTTGGGGCGTCACAGCACCAATAGTGGAATCACGACATCTCGCATTGTGTGAGGGCGTGAGGAGAATACGGTGGCCCTAGTGGCTTCTTGGGGAGCATTGTGCCTCCACACCGATCCAACGGAGACGTACTTCCTCTCAAAGGAAAGGAACTTCGGTAACACATCCTCATCTCCACCGACTCCACTCTTGGTTATCTCTTACCTTTACTTGCGCAAGCTTTTATTATGTTGCATCCCTTGCTTGCTTGTGTGCTTGTTGTTGTTGCATCATATAGGTTGCTCACATAGTTGCACATCTAGACAACCTATTTTGATAAGTTTAATTTGGTCAAGAAAAGCTAAAAATTGTTAGTTGCCTATTCACCCCCCCCCCCCCCCTCTAGTCAACCATATCGATCCTTCCAACTAGCCTAAAGTTGCAAAGACCTTCAGCATCTATGATGCTAATTTCGAAAGGTTCTAGATGTTGCATGTGAAACTTGGTGCTGGTGCAGTTGTGTAGTGAGGCAACTGAGTGCTGAAGCTATATGATGTTGTACTCTGATGTATTTCAATTATGAAATCCTGCTTCCTTAATATGGAAATGAAATATATTGTGTGCTTAATATGAAATGTTAATTAGATTAATAAATGGATTATTAATAATAGGGCAATTAACTTGCTAATGGCCAATTAGCCTGCTAAGTGGGTTTTTTCTATTGCAAACGGTTATTGAGAAAACATCGTGGGCGATGAACTCAGGCAATGCACATAGTTTCAAGGAATAAACCGTGTTGGATCAATAAACAATCACACACAACATCCTCTTGAAAATTGTTTGCGTTAGGCCACCTTGCACAAATGTTTACCACATAAAAAGTGTGTGTGATGGGACAGTCTTTGCCACACAGTTTTTTCTACGCACCGTGTGCGATGCATTCAATAACGCAAACGATAAAGTTGTTAATATCGTGTGCAATGACAACGCTATTACAAACAATTTAATGGGAAAAATTGTGTGTGATGTACCTACGAACGGAAACGTTTTCCTTGGAGCGACTGTGTGGGATGTATATACGAACGAAAACATACTTCTTGGATTAACTTTGTGGTATGTACGTACTAACAAAAACGTATTCCTTGGATTGACAGTGTGGAATATATATACGAACGGAAACGTTTAGCAGGGACAGACTCTGCGGGATGCACTTATGACCATAAACGATTTCACATGTATAATTGTAATTTTAGCATAAATGTACGTATAACCGTATTTGATCGCTCGCTAGTCGCACACGATCTCATTTTGCCGAGCGTGTGTGCTAGGAGGGCATATCCCCGACGGTTTCTGGATCATGTGGGAAGGACCCCCCCTATCGCGTTCACTCACTAGGCGACGGTTCAGAACGCCATTGTGGAAAGGGGTTAATTAAAAACCGTTTGTATAGCACCTAGTTGTACCAGTGGTAGGTTGACCAGAACACGTACTGCACCTGAGTGGCATGTTAATCCTATCTTGGAAATCATGTTATTAGACAACGATGAACCTACAAACTATGAAGAAGCTATGATGAGCCCAGATTTCTATAAATGGCTTGAGGCCATAAAATCTGAGATATGATCCATGTATGAGAACAAAGTGTGGACTTTGGTGGACTTGCCCGATGATCGGTAAGCCATTGAGAATAAATGAATCTTCAAGAAGAATATGGAAGTTGATGGTAATATCACTGTCTACAAAGCTCGACTTGTCGCAAAAGGTTTTCGACGAGTTCAAGGGGTTGACTACGATGAAACTTTGTCACCCGTAGCGATGCTTAAGTCTGTTAGAATCATGTTAGCAATTGCCGCATTTCATGATTATGAAATCTGGCAAATAGATGTCAAAACTGCATTCCTTAATGGGTTTCTTAAAGAAGAGTTGTATATGATGCAACCAGAAGGTTTTGTTGATCCTAAGGGTGCTAACAAAGTGTGCAAGCTCCAACGATCCATCTATGGACTGGTGCAAGCATCTCGGAGTTGGAATATACGCTTTGGTGAGGTGATCAAAGCATTTGGTTTTATACAGACTTACAGTGAAGTCTGTATTTACAAGAAAGTGATTGGGAGCTCTGTAGCATTTCTGAAATTATATGTGGATGACATATTGATGATTGGAAATGATATAGAATTTTTGGCATAAAAGGATATTTGAATAATAATTTTTTAATGAAAGACCTCGGTGAAGCTGCTTACATATTGGGCATCAAGATCTATAGGGACAGATCAAGACGGTTAATAGGACTTTCACAAAGAACATACCTTGGCAAAGTTCTAAAGAAGTTCAAAATGGACCAGTCAAAGATAGGTTTCTTGCCTATGTTGCAAGGTCTAAAATTGAGTCAGGCTTAAAGTCCGACCACGACAGAAGATAGAGAGAGAATGAAAGTCATTCCCTATGCCTCAGCCATAGGTTCTATAATGTATGACATGCCTTGTACCAGACCTGATGTGTGCCTTGCCATAAGTTTGGCAGGGAGGTACCAAAGTAATCTAGGAGTGGGTCACTAGATAGTGGTCAAGAATATCCTAATGTACCTGAAAAGGACCAAGGGTATGTTTCTCATTTATGGAGGTGACTAAGAGCTCGTCGTAAAGGGTTACGTCAATGTTAGCTTCGACACAGATTCGGATGACTCGAAGTCACAAACTAGATATGTATTTATATTGAATGGTGGAGATGTCAGTTGGTGCAGTTCTAAGTAGAGCCTCATGGCGGGATCTACATGTGAAGCGGAGTATATAGCTGCTTTGGAAGCATCACATGAAGGAGTATGGATGAAGGAGTTCATATCCGATATGGGTGTAAAACCAAGTGCATCGGGTCCAATGACAATCTTTTGTGACAACACTGGAACAATTTCCATAACCAAGGAGCCTAGGTTTCACAAGAGAACCAAACACATCAAGCAACGCTTCAACTCCATTTGTGGAAAAGTCAAGGATGGGGGCATAGAAATTTCCAAAGTATACGGATCTGAATGTGGCAAACCCGTTGACTAAACCTCTTCCATGGGAAAAATATGATCAGCACCAAGACTTTATGGGTGTTAGATTCATTACTATGTAATCTAGATTATTGACTCTAGTGCAAGTGGGAGACTATTGGAAATATGCCCTAGAGGCAATAATAAAGTGGTTATTATTATATTTCCTTAATCATGATAAAGTTTTATTATTCATGCTATAATCGTATTGATCGGAAACTTAAATACATGTGTAAATACGTAAACAAATACCAAGTCCCTAGTAAGCCTCTACTAGGCTAGCCCGTTAATCAAAAGATGGTTAAGGTTTCCTGGCCATGGACATGAGTTGTCGCTTGATAATGGGATCACATCATTAGGAGAATGATGTGATGGACAAGATCCATTTGTTAGCATAGCATACGATCGTTCAGTTTATTGCTACTACTTTCTTAATGTCAAATACATGTTCCTTCGACCATGAGATCATGCAACTCCCAGACTCTGCAGTAACCTTGTGTGTATCAAATGTCACTTCATAACTGGGTGATCATAAAGGTGCTCTACAGGTATCTCCGAAGGTGTCTATTGAGTTGCCATAGATCGAGATTGGGATTTGTCATTCCGTATGACGGAAAGGTATCTATGGGCCCTCTCGGTAATACAGCATCACAAGCAGCTTGCAAGCAAAGTGACTAAGGAGTTAGTTACAAGATGATGTATTACGGAATGAGTAAAGAGACTTGCTAGTAACGATATTGAACTAGGTATGGAGATACCGATGATTGAATCTCGGGCAAGTAACATACCGACGGACAAAGGGAACTACGAATGTTGTCATAAAGGTTCGACTATTAAAGATCTTCGTATAATATGTAGGAACCAATATGGGCATCCAGGTCCCGCTATTGGTTATTGGTCGGAGAACCTTCTCAGTCATGTCTACATCATTCTCGAACCTATAGGGTCCGCACGCTTAACATTCATTGACGATATAGTATTATATGAGTTGTGTTTGTTGGTGACCAAATATTGTTCGTAGTCCCGGATGACATCACGGACATGACGACGAGCTCCGGAATGGTCCAGAGGTAAAGATTGATATATAGGATGATAGTGTTTGGTCTCCGAAAGGGTTCGGATGTTTCCAGAAATGTTTTGGTGCGAGGACACTTTGGTTGGGCCAAGGGGTAAGGCCCACGGGGGTTTAGGTTAGTGCAAAAGGAAGTTCAGCGGAGGTCGGGGTCCAGATGCCAGGGACCCTAGCGTCTGGCCTTAGGCCCGATGCCGAGGACAATGGCGTCCGGGCCAGACGCCGAGGACCGTGGTGTCTGGAGCTGGAATCCGAGAGGGACTCTTCCTTGCGTTCCAACCCGACTTTGTGGAGGCCCTCTCCCCAAGTAACGACCCAAGGGCTCAACATATAAATATAGGAGTAGGGCTAGCCCCTAGAACATAAGTTTTTGGGCCTCCTCTAGTTGGTCCTAGTTGACTAATTCGAGCTAGCCCTAGCTACCTCTAATCCTCATAATTAGAAGCCTGGTATGGTTCTAATCTCCTCCCTCTAGTTCACCCTTCGCTCGAAATCCGTTGTGCTTGGCGAAGCCCTACGAAAATAGTTTTACCACCATCGTTACCACACCGTCGTGCTGCTAGAACTCATCTACTACTTCGCTCCTCTTGCTGGATCAAGAAGGCGAGGATGTCATCGAGCTGAACATCTGTTGAAAGCGGAGGTGCCGTTAGTTCGGTGCTAGATCGGAACAGAACGTGAAGGGATACACCTACATCAACTGTGTTGATAAACGCTTCCGCTTAGCGATCTACAAGGGTATGTAGATGCTCTCCCCCATGGATAGAGATCTTGCGTGTGCGTAGAACTTTTTTGTTTTCGATGCAACGTTTCCCAACACATCCAAACCCCGTGATATGATACGCTTTATCACACATAAGCCCCCTTATATCTTCCTCAAAACAGCCACCATACCTAACTATCATGGCATTTCCATAGCCATTCCGAGATATATTACCATGCAACTTCCACTGCACTGTTATTTTGGCACACATCATCATTGTCATATTGTTTTGCATGATCATATAACTAACATAGTATTTGTGGATCAGCCACCGTTCATCATTTTTATACATGTTACGCTAGATCATTGCACATCCTGGTACACCGCCAGAGGCATCATATAGAGTCATGTTTTCTAGTATCGAGTTGTAATTTTGAGTTGTAAGTAAATAGAAGTGTGATGATCATCATTATTCATTATTAGAGCATTGTCCCGGTGAGGAAATAAAGAACAGAGGCAAAGAAAGAGCCCAGAGAAAGAGGCCAAAAAGTGCCCACCAAAGAAAAATGAGAGAAAAAGAAGAAGGGGCAATGTTACTATCTTTTTCCACACATGTGCTTTAGAGTAGCACCATGTTTTTCATATAGAGGGTCTCCTATGTAGTCACTTTCATATACTAGTGGGAAATTTTCATTATAGAACTTGGCTTGTATATTACAATGATGTGCTTCCTCAAACGCCTAGGGACTTCTAGAGCAAGCAAGTTGGATCCACACCCACTTTGTTTTCATTTCGAGCTTTCATACACTTATATATCCTAGTGCATCCGTTGCATGGGAATCCCTTACTCCTTGCATTGACATCAATTGATGTGCATCTCCATAGCCCATTGATTAGCCTTGTCAATGTGAGACATTCTCCTTTCTTGTCTTCTCCACCTTAAACTCTACCATCGCATTCTATTCCACCCATACTGTTATATTTGTGGCTTGCGCTCATGTATTGTGTGGGGTTGAAAAAGTTCAAGCACATTAAAAAGTATGAACCAATTGCTTGGCTGCCACCGAGGTAGTGCATGATTTATACTTTGTGTAAATAAGATGGAGCATGACAAGGCTATATGATTTTGTAGGGATAGCGTTCTTTAGCATTTATATTTTCAAAGGCATGATTGTTTGTTGGTATGCCTGAGTATTAATGTCTTTATGTCAAATTATAGACAATTGCTTTAAATCACTCGGATCTAAATATTCATACCATAAAAGAAAGATTGCATAATGAACATATTAGGTAGCATTCCACATCAAAATTTTTGTTTTTATCATTTACCTACTCGAGGACGAGCATGAATTGAGCTTGGGGATGCTTGATATGTCTCTGACGTATCTATAGTTCTTTATTGTTCCATGATATTATAGTATCAATCTTGGATGTTTTATATGCAATTATATATCATTCTTTGGGACTAACATGTTAACCTAGTGCCCAGTGCCGGTTGTTTTGTTGCTTGTTTTTTGGCTTTTCAGAAACTCAATAGCAAACAGAGTCCAAACGGAGAAATAACTTTGGATTAATTTTTTCTTGACCAGAAGGGACCCTAGAAGGTTCGGGAGAAGACCTGAAAAGCCATCAGGGAGCGACAAGCTCGAGAGGCGCACCCTAGGGGGTTGGTGCGCCCCCAGGCTTGTGGGCCCCTTGTGGCACCTCTTCACGTAATTCCATCTCTATAAATTTCCAAATATTCTCAATACATCCGAGAGCTTCCCAAAATACTTTTTTCGCAATCCCATCTGGAGGCCTTTTCCGGTACTCTGCCAGAGGGAGAATCGATCATGGAGGACTTCTACATCAACCTTGATGACCTTCCGATGATGTGTGAGTAGTTTACCGTAGACCTATGGGTCCATAGCTAGTAGCTATATGGCTTCTCTCTCTCTCTCTCTCTCCGATCTTCAATACAATGTTCTCCTCGATGTTCTTGGAGATCTATTCGATTTATTTTTTGCGGTGTGTTTGTTGGGATCTGATGAATTGTGGTTTATGATCAGATTATTCATGAATATTAATTGAGTCTTCTCTGGATTCATTTATGCATGATTATTATAGCTTTGTATTTTCTCTCTGATCTATCCATTTGGTTTGGCCAACTAGATTGATTTATCTTGCAATGGGAGAGGTCCTTTGTGATGGGTTCAATCTTGCGGTGCTCAATCCCAGTGTCAGAATGGGACATGACACCTATTTGTATTGTTGCCATTAAGGGGAAAACGGCGGGGTTTATTCATATTGATTGGGTTTACTTTGTCCACATCATGTCATCTTGCTTAAGGCGTTACTCCGTTTTCATTAACTTACACTACAAAAAAGTACACTTCCGTGATGATACATGTTTGTCACAGTAGGTCGCGCTTTTTGTCATGCACGTACATCCATGACAAATTTATGACAGAGTCAAGATAGTCATACCTGTGTTGTCGTAGAAGTGTTCCATGACATTACCAAAATTATCATCACGGAAGTGTGCACTTCCATGATGATAAATCGCGCGTCACAGAAGTGCTTTCGTCAAGGGTGACCGACACGTGGCATCCACCGTAACGGAATGCCGTTAAGATATCGGGTCGGGTTTTGGATCCGATAACCCGTTAACAGCCCCGACCAATGGGGATTTTCCACATGTAAAATCATCATTGGCTGGAGGAAACACGTGTCGGCTCATCGTTGGGACAAATGTCATCCACTCATTGGACAGAAGGCGCCTATGATACGTCGACACGTGGCACGCCCAACAGAGGCCCATTCCTGTGAAAAGGCCGGCCCGTTTGACTTGGTCAAAAGGTGGTGGGCCGGCCCATGGAAAGCTCATTAACGGTTTGTTCGCATATAGCCCATTTACAGCCCGCTAACCCAAGGCTCGTGACGCCCTATCCGAATTAGGCCCAGTAGCGTCATCTGGGCCATCCAATATGATTCCAGCCTGTTTTCACTTCAAGCCCATGTATGGCCCATGACGTCTTTCGGCCCATATGAGGCCCTATGTAACTCTTGGCCTATTAACGACACGTGGTGAAAGTGACCCGTAATGAACAGTGTATCACTTTACACCCATTAACGGCCCTCGGTGAAACTGGCCCGTAATGAATAGTTTATCACTTTATACCCATTAACGGCCCGTTATTCCGTTGGGCCATTTCCAGCCCATGTTATCTTTCGGACTTCTCAGAGCCCATTTATTCTTGGGCTCATTTCCAGCATTCGTTTACTTACGGCCCGTTACTGTCATTTTCTGCTTGTGGGCCAAATTCAGCCTGTGGTTACAGTCGGCCCGTTTGTGGTCCGTTAATACGTTGGGCCATTTTCATAGCGTCATCAAATACGGCCTATTAACGATTTCCCGTTTACGGCCATAATGCGGCCTGTTATTGGCCAATGTTTGGCCAATCGATCATACGTCCCGTATAAGGCCCATTGATGATACGGCCCATAGAAGGACCATTGTTTCTACGGCCCGTAGAAAGCCCATTGTTTCTACGGCCCATAGAAGGCCTACTGTTTCTACGGCCCATAGAAGGCCCACTGTTTGTACGGCCCGTAGGAGGCCCAATGTCACTACATTAAATATTAGCCCATGGTTATTGTGGCCTAGTTTTTAAAAATAGGTTATTGCAGCCACTAGCAAACCGCGGAAAAAGAACTGCATTGACTAGAAGCAAACAAATAAACAAGACAACAAGGAAATAAATAAGCAAGCAACTTATGCTAGGCTATCACGGCTATTACACATATTACATCCACTGGGCATCAAAGTTCGCCACCAGTGCAAATATAGGAAACAAAGCAGCATATAAACGTCGTAGCAAAACAAGTCTAGAACTGAAACCACTTCAGAAGAGTTCAAGAAACAATATCCTGGGTACCCATAATGCTGGCAAGATGCTTAGCAAGCTTATTAACTTTCTCTTGTTTAGCGCTTAAATCCTCCAGCGCTTGTTGTTGCACAAGAAAGGACTAGTGTTTATCAGCCACAGTAACTTTCTGTTCGAGTTACTGGCCAGTACGGCTGGCACAAGCACTTGTAGCTGGCCAGTACCGCTGTCCTGTTCAAGAACCCCCTCCAATTCAAATGGCTGATAAACAAGAAAAGAAATTGAACATACAGACATTGTATGATAGACAGATGTGGTAATTCACATATATGTTGTCTAACCAGACAGGACAGCATGACACAGTTTCACATATATGATGCCTAACTAAACAGGATAACTTGACAGGATATAATGGCATAATTCAACATATGATGAGTACCTAAACAGGATGACATGACACAACTATATGATGTCTTTCTAAAATAGGTTGGGATGAAACAAGTCACATACATGTTGTCTAAGTATACAGGATGGCATGATATAATTGGCATAATTGATTCATATACTAAGCAGCTGGCACTCGCCTGTATGATCTCTAAACTAAGCAGATAGAATTCAATATTGTGCATATGATGTCTAAACTAAGCAATGCAAGACACCATATGCATCATATGAGAAATATAAACATTGCAACTTAGAGCATACACCTTAGGTGGGATATAGGACTGGTCATCTGACTCTGAATCCTCCTCTGAGGAGCTCCCTGTAACCATAGAGATATATGCTTCAACAGGTACCATTGCCTGCTCTGAAGACCTTGTTTTCACTCCAGATTTTTCCATAACCGGCTCAAATGGCTGATACACATGAAGAGTAGTTCAATATACACAGATTGTCGACAAATGGAATACGTGATGAAAAAAATGATAGCATGAAATAATTCACATATATGATGCCTGGCTCCATGGCAGTGCATAATTCACATATATGATAACTGGCTGAAAACATGGCATTGCATAATTCACATATCTGATATAGAAAGCAAACAGGAGGCATTCACACAAAGCATGTCTAATCTAAGCAGACGGCATGGCAATGCAAGACACCATATGCATGATATGAGCAATATAACCCAGCCAAGTTAGAGCATGCACCTCGGGGGGGGGGATACGACTAGTCATCTCTCTCTAAATCCTCCTCTAAGGAGCTATCTGTAACCAGCAACAAATCTGCATCGACAGGTAGCACTGACTGCTCAGAAGACCTTGTTTTCACTCCAGATTTTCCCATGACCGACTCAAATGGCTGATGCACAGGAAGAGTAGATGAATGTATAAACATTGTTGACAAATGGAATACATTATGGAAAAAAATATGGCACGATAAAATTCACAAATACGATGACTAGCTAAACAGGATGACATTGCATGATTCACGTATATGATGCCTGGCTAAAGAAGATGGCATTGCATAATTCCCATATACTCCCTCCATTCCTAAATATTTGTCTTTTAGAGATTTCAAATGGACTACCACATACGGATGTATATAGACACATTTTAGAGTGTAGATTCACTCATTTTGTTCCCTATGTAGTTACTTGTGGAAATGTCTAAAAAGACAAATATTTAGGAATGGTGGGAGTATGATATAGAAACCAAACAGGTGGCATTCACACAAAGCAAATCTAAACTAAGCTGATGACATATAAGATGTATAATGTAAGCAATGCAAGGCGCCATATGCATGACATGACCAACATCAGCATGCCAGGTTAGAGCAAACACCTCAGGTGGTAAATAGGCGTGGTCGGCTCCTTCTGAATCTCCATCTGAATAGTTATCTTCCTCTGGAATACAATCTGGAAATGTAGGAGGGGGGCACTTCGCCCACCATGGAGCGGCGTCTGCATGACATTATATTCGCACGCAACAGTCTTCTCTTTTTCTCTACATGTTCAGTACGATTGTGTACAATATCTGACATGCACAATAAAAAAATAGTTAGATTTTGTAAGGCCTAAGGGGTGCATGCAAAAATCAAGACTGATGGTAGCAAAGGAGTGGATGGATCCAAAACTAATGATAGCAGGTAGATTATAGCTTCAGTTTAAAAAGATAGACAATGGATCATCTATTGTTTGTTGCCCACCCAACATGAACCACATAGAAGACCAAGATGAACCAGATAGTAGGCAGATACTATTCGTAGCTGGCTCGATATGAGACCCATGGGCAATTCAAAACTCAAGATTGAACGATAAAGTAGCAGGTAATAATAACCAATGTATAACGTAAGCAAACACAAAAGACTGTGACCTCTCTTCCAGAACTGTGTAGTCCTCAGGTTCATCTGCTCAAGTCGATGATGGTAATGAAGTTGGTGTGGCTGCCGGCAACGGGGAAGATGATCTGAGGCGGCGAAAGGAAGTCTGCAGGGGGGATCTCTGCTGCAGTGAACGCTTCTGTCAATGGTGCACCTCAGGTGGGATGGATGACGGCACGGCAGGAGCAGGACATAACACACAGAGTTTTCTTTGACGCCTATCTAAAAATGAAGTAAATCTGTAAGGGCTCCTTAGAATTGGAGGATTCTATAAACGCGGGGACGGGAAAAACACAGGAATAGGATAGGAATGCACGTGCAAAACAGAGCATTTGGAAACATAGGATTTCAGTCAACCTGGGTGTTTGGCCCACATGAATTGGAAGAACAGAGGAATGGAGAAACAAAGTGATGCGACGAGTGTACAACCTCTTTGGCATAGCCTTGTGGACCTCAGCATCATTGGGTTGGACGTGGAGGATGGTGATGATGCTGGTGTGAGTGTCAGAGGCGGGGAAGAAGATCTGAGGCCTCTGGAAATGGCACCAAGGGTACTGCTCCGCTGTGATGGACGGTTCCGTCATTGGAGCAGCTCCGCTAAGGTGTAGGGTGACGAGGCTGAAGCATGACAAGACAGACAACGTTAATCTGAAGTGGGACCCTAATATCATCTACAATAGATGATGTAAAATACATCACCAAAAAGTGCTAGATGTAAAACGCATCAGCCACGCCATGGCTGCTCCGACAGATGTTGTAAGTACTGTTCACTCTGAACTTAACTGAAGAAAATGAACTTCACAGTCGAAACTGAATTTTACTGTCGAAACTGATTGAACTAGTAACAGAGCATTGCAATAGATGTTTAGGGCGTTCGAGCACTAGTAGCAGAGAAGCAGTGATCTAAATCAGCAGACGCTCGAGCAGGGAATGCACTAGCAGAGAGCAAGTCGTGCAGTAGCACCGCGAGCGAGTGCTAAAGCAGCAACTCCTGTAGCTGCCGGAGGTCGTGCAGCAGCAGCAGCAGCGCAAGCGAGAGCAAGAGCAGAGCAGCAGCATGAACGAAAGCAGGAGCAGTGCAGCAGCACGACCGACAACAAGAACAGAGCCGCAGCGCGAACGAGAGCCGGAGCAGCCGCAGCTAGTGCCGTTGTGGAAGTCACCGCCGAGGAAGCAACGACATGGGGGGGAGACGCCGTGGATGATGTGGCCGGCGACGGCGCCGTCGATGGAGACACGCCATGTCTGCTCGATATCGAGCACCGGTAGCCCCGTGAGATCGAATAAAAGATAAAATGCAGCGGTGAGTGCAGAACCTCCTTGGTGGCGCCGAGTTGGCCTCGGCTTCATTGGAGGAATTGGTGAGGGTGTTGCGGTTCCGGTGGGGCAGGTCAAGACGGCGCTGTGGGGATTGAGGTGCCGCAATAGACGAGGCGAACGTCGGGGCAGCTCCTTGGAGGTGGAGGACGGGGCGGCTGATCCGGCGGGACAACGAGATCGACAACGGATCCTCATCCGGTGCGGTGGATGAGGGACGGCAAGCTGTTGCGGTGGACGACGTAGTCGGGGAAGAGTCTTCGGCTGGGCGGCGGTCGGGAGGCCGATGGAGGAGCGTGGGGTTTCGCGGGTTTTGGTGGCCTTGGTGTACGAATGGGGCGAAGGGGGAGGGGTGAGCCAAGCTTAGGGACGCGCTTGTCCAAAATGTAGGGTAAGTTACCAACGTACCCCCACCGGTTTTGACACCGCGACATGGAACTTCATTTCCGGTTGAGGGGTAGAAGGGGGATTTCGCGTGTCTGGGCTACGGGAGGGATTTCGGATGACGAGGGAGTTCTCGCGCGCATCCAAATTTCGGGATAACAAGGCGCGGTGCAGGTTGAAGAAGCGAGAGTTTCAAAGCAGGTGAGACAAAAGATACTCGAGCTTGAAAATTTCGGGATAACAAGGTGCGGATTCCTTGTTCGACAGAACAAACTTAACGTGTAAAAAATCAATTCATACAAGACACAAGAGAGTCATGTCCCCTTTTACTATATTGCTATAGATGCCACTGAAAAAACTACAAGAAAAATGTAAAAAAAATCGGGAGAACAATATTACACTGCACAATACCAAATCGATTCGCACTTCCCTCAACAACAACAAAAAACAAATCAATTCCCACCAAAGACAGAGTAATGTCCCTTTTTATATGATTACACATGCCATGATTTCGAATTTGAATTTTTGAATCCACGTTATGTTGAATTCGAATATATCGTTAGGTGACCTTGCGATTTATAATTGATGTAGTCGTACATTTTGATCTTCCATCATATATGAACATTTTACTCCACCATGTGAACATATATATTGTCGTCTACCATATGGACTAAATTTGAATCAATTTTCCTTACTTGAATACGATTGTTGTCAAGTTATACAATAATTTAAATATTATCTTGATAACAAAAAACATACATATAGCAGTAATCATATTTCACTATGAACTACATGTACCATACGCTCTCCAATTCAAATATTTGTATCCATTTTATGTTGAATTCAAATCATAGTACATTATTGGTCTAGGTAGCGAGATGTTTGGGATAATCTAATCCCTGTATTCATACATATAATTTTTGGCTGAATTAGGACACGTTTTGGTATAAGCCTCTTGCAAAACCGGAGATTCTCTCAACAAGCCTCGTGGTTCTCAGAGGGAACGTGTCACCTTTGTGTGCGAAACGATATACGCTGCCTCCCCCTTGATTTTATTTACAGAGGCAACATAGAACTATATGAGTGCCCTGTTAAATTTTGGAATTATTTCGGGTTCATTTGGCCTTTTTATACATTAATTGAGTTTTTGGACTTTTAATGTGCATAATCTAAAAATGAATTGCATGCACATGCTCCGGTGCACCAAAGTGGGTTGAAAAATCACATGTGTGTCCCTGGTTGAATTTCTAGGTCCCATGGAAGAAATGAGAATGAAATTCAAACATTTGGGCGTCATGACTCGATCGAGAACATCGAGAAACTTTGTTTTTAAATTCATGTAAATCAAACTCGCGTGGAAATCATGAAACTTGGCATGGTGGCATGTCATGGCACTAACATGTTGTGGTAAAAATTGGGCCGATTTGGAAGCTCGTGGTTCTAAGAGGGAACGTGCCACCTTTGAGTGTGAAACGATATACGTTACCCCCCCCCCCCTTGAGTTTCTTAACAAAGGCAACATAGAACTACATTAGTGCCCTGTTAAATTTTGGAATTATTCCGGGTTCGTTTGTCGTTTTTTATACATTAATTGAGTTTCTGGTCATTTAATGTGCATAAGTCAAATTTGAACTACAAGCACATGCTCTCGTGCGCCAAAGTTGGTTGAAAAATCACATTTGTGTCCTCGGGTGAATTTCTAGGTCCCATGCAAGAAATGAGAATAAAATTAAAACATCTGGGCATCGTGGCTCGGCCGAGAACATTGAGAAACTTGGTTTTAAAATCTTGTAAATCCAAAACATGTCTGAAAATCATGAAACTTGGCATGGATGTCATGTCATGGTACTACCATGTTGTGGTAAAAAAAATTGGCCGAATAGGAACATATTTTGGTATAAGCTTTTGCAAACCAAAGCTTCTCTCAAGAAGGCTCGTGGTTTTGAGAGGGAACGTGCCACCTTTGAGTGCGAAACGGTATACATTGTCCCCCCATGAGCTTATTTACAAAGGCAACATAGAACTACGTGAGTGCCCTGTTATATTTTGGAATTATTCCGGCTTCGTTTGGCCTTATTTACACATTAATTGAGTTTTTGGTCATTTAATGTGCATAATTCAAATTTGAACTACAAGCACATGCTCCCGTGCACCAAAGTTGGTTGAAAATCACATTTGTGTCCTCGGGTGAATTTCTACTCCCTCCTTCCATCTATATAGGTCCTAATGCGTTTTTCGAGGCTAACTTTGACCAAACGTTAGAGCAATAATATATGACATGCAACTTACACAAAGCATACCTTCAATTTATTATGTCAAAGGAGCTTCCAATAATATAATTTTCATAGCATACATCTCATGTGCTATTAATCTTGTCAATAGTCAAAGGATGTCTTGAAAAACACATTAGGCCCTATATAGATTGAAGGAGGGAGTAGGTCCCATGCAAAAAATGAGAATAAAATTCAAACATCTGGGCATCGTGGCTCGGTCGAGAACATTGAGAAACTTGGTTTTAAAATCATGAAACTTGGCATGGTGTAATGTCATGGCAGTACGATGCCATGGTAAAAAAAATGGCCGAATAGGAACAAATTTTGGTATAAGCTTCTTGCAAATCGGTGAAGGAAATATGCCCTAGAGGCAATAATAAAGTTATTATTTATTTCCTTATATCATGATAAATGTTTATTATTCATGCTAGAATTGTATTAACCGGAAACATAATACATGTGTGAATACATAGACAAACAGAGTGTCACTAGTATGCCTCTACTTGACTAGCTCGTTAATCAAAGATGGTTATGTTTCCTAACCATGGACAAAAGAGTTGTTATTTGATTAACGAGGTCACATCATTAGTTGAATGATCTGATTGACATGACCCATTCCATTAGATTAGCACCCGATCGTTTAGTATGTTGCTATTGCTTTCTTCATGACTTATAGATGTTCCTATGACTATGAGATTATGCAACTCCCGTTTGCCGGAGGAACACTTTGTGTGCTACCAAACGTCACAACGTAACTGGGTGATTATAAAGGAGCTCTACAGGTGTCTCCAATGGTAGATGTTGGGTTGGCGTATTTCGAGAATAGGATTTGTCACTCCGATTGTCGGAGAGGTATCTCTGGGCCCTCTCGGTAATGCACATCACTTAAGCCTTGCAAGCATTGCCACTAATAAGTTAGTTGCGGGATGATGTATTACGGAACAAGTAAAGAGACTTGCCAGTAACGAGATTGAACTAGGTATTGGATACCAACGATCGCATCTCGGGCAAGTAACATACCGATGACAAAGGGAACAACGTATGTTGTTATGCGGTCTGACCGATAAAGATCTTTGTAGAATATGTAGGAGCCAATATGGGAATCTAGGTCCCACTATTGGTTATTGACCGGAGAAGTGTCTCGGTCATGTCTACATTGTTCTCAAACCATAGGGTCCGCACGCTTAACGTTACGATGACAGTTATTATGAGTTTATGCATTTTGATGTACCGAAGGTTGTTCGGAGTCCCGGATGTGATCACGGACATGACGAGGAGTCTCGAAATGGTTGAGACATAAAGATTGATATATTGGAAGCCTACATTTGGATATCGGAAGTGTTCCGGGTGAAATCCGGATTTTACCGGATTACCGGGAGGTTACCGGAACCACCCGGGAGCCATATGGGCCTTCATGGGCCTTAGTGGAAAAGAGAAAAGGGGCAGCCCATAGGTGGCCGCGCGCCCCCCTTCCCTTAGTCCTATTAGGACTAGGAGAAGGGGCCGGCCCCCCTCTCTCTCTTTCCCCCTTTGGGAAACCTAGTCCAACTAGGATTGGGGGGGAGTCCTACTCCCGGTGGGAGTAGGACTCCTCCTGCGCCCTCTCCCTGGCCGGCGCACCCCTCCCCCTTGGCTCCTTTATATACAGGGGCAGGGGGCACCTCTAGACACACAAGTTGATCATTGAGATCGTTCCTTAGCCGTGTGCGGTGCCCCCTGCCACCATATTCCACCTCGATCATATTGTTGTAGTGCTTAGGCGAAGCCCTGCGTCGGTAGTACATCAAGATCGTCACCACGCCGTCGTGCTTAGGCGAAGCCCTGCGTCGGTAGTACATCAAGATCGTCACCACGCCGTCGTGTTGATGGAACTCCTCCCCGAAGCTTTGCTGGATCGGAGCCCGGGGATCGTCATCGAGCTGTACGTGTGCTAAGAACTCGGAGGTGCCGGAGTAACGGTGCTTGGATCGGTCGGATCGGGAAGAAGACGTACGACTACTTCCTCTACGTTGTGTCAACGCTTCTGTTGCGATCTACAAGGGTACGTAGATCATGCTCTCCCCTCGTTGCTATGCATCACCATGATCTTGCGTGTGCGTAGGAAATTTTTTGAAATTACTACATTTCCCAACAGTGGCATCCGAGCCTAGGTTTTATGGTTTGATGTTATTTGCATGAGTAGAACACAAGTGAGTTGTGGGCGATATAAGTCATACTGCCTACCAGCATGTCATACTTTGGTTCAGCGGTATTGTTGGACGAGACCACCCGGACCAACATTACGCGTACGCTTACGCGAGACCGGTTCCCTCGACGTCCTTTGCACATAGATGGCTTGCGGGCGATTGTCTCTCCAACTTTAGTTAAACCTAGTGTGGCTACGCCCGGTCCTTGAGAAGGTTAAAACGGAGTCTATTTGACAAACTATCGTTGTGGTTTTGATGCGTAGGTGAGATTGGTTCTTGCTTAAAGCCCGTAGCAGCCACGTAAAACTTGCAACAACAAAGTAGAGGACGTCTAACTTGTTTTTGCAGGGCATGTTGTGATGTGATATGGTCAAGGCATGATGCTAAATTTTATTGTATGAGATGATCATGTTTTGTAACCGAGTTATCGGCAACTGGCAGGAGCCATATGGTTGTCGCTTTATTGTATGCAATGCAATCGCGATGTAATGCTTTACTTTATCACTAAGCGGTAGCGATAGTCGTGGAAGCATAAGATTGGCGAGACGACAACGATGCTACGATGGAGAGCAAGGTGTCGCGCCGGTGACGATGGTGATCATGACGGTGCTTCGGAGATGGAGATCACAAGCACAAGATGATGATGGCCATATCATATCACTTATATTGATTGCATGTGATGTTTATCTTTTTATGCATCTTATGTTGCTTTGATTGATGGTAGCATTATAAGATGATCTCTCACTAAATTATCAAGAAGTGTTCTCCCTGAGTATGCACCGTTGCCAAAGTTCGTCGTGCCCAGACACCACGTGATGATCGGGTGTGATAAGCTCTACGTCCATCTACAACGGGTGCAAGCCAGTTTTGCACACGCAGAATACTCAGGTTAAACTTGACAAGCCTAGCATATGCAGATATGGCCTCGGAACACGGAGACCGAAAGGTCGAGCGTGAATCATATAGTAGATATGATCAACATAGTGATGTTCACCAATGAAACTGCTCCATCTCACGTGATGATCGGACATGGTTTAGTTGATTTGGATCACGTGATCACTTAGAGGATTAGAGGGATGTCTATCTAAGTGGGAGTTCTTAAGTAATATGATTAATTGAACTTAAATTTATCATGAACTTAGTCCTGGTAGTATTTTGCAAATTATGTTGTAGATCAATAGCTCGCGTTGTTGCTTCCCTGTGTTTATTTTGATATGTTCCTAGAGAAAATTGTGTTGAAAGATGTTAGTAGCAATGATGCGGATTAGATCCGTGATCAGAGGTTTATCCTCATTACTGCACAGAAGAATGATGTCCTTGATGCACCGCTAGGAGAAAGACCTATTGCAGGAGCAGATGCAGACGTTATGAACGTTTGGCTAGCTCAATATGATGACTACTTGATAGTTTAGTGCACCATGCTTAATGGCTTAGAATCGGGACTTCAGAGATGTTTTGAACGTCATGGAACATATGAGATGTTCCAGGAGTTGAAGTTAATATTTCAAGCAAATTCCCGAGTTGAGAGATATGAAGTCTCCAACAAGTTCTATAGCTAAAAGATGGAGGAGAATCGCTCAACTAGTGAGCATGTGCCCAGATTGTCTGAGTACTACAATCGCTTGAATCAAGTGGGAGTTAATCTTCCAGATAAGATAGTGATTGATAGAATTCTCTAGTCACCATCACCAAGTTAGTAGAACTTCGTGATGAACTATAATATGCAAGGGATAACGGAAACAACTCCCAAGCTCTTCGTAATGCTGAAATCAACGAAGGTAGAAATCAAGAAAAACATCAAGTGTTGATGGTTGACAGGACCACTAGTTTC
Organism: Triticum monococcum; assembly: GCA_034509565.1. Classification (NCBI taxonomy): domain Eukaryota; kingdom Viridiplantae; phylum Streptophyta; class Magnoliopsida; order Poales; family Poaceae; genus Triticum; species Triticum monococcum. Next base: position 576,129,497 of record CM067844.1, on the reverse strand, counting down.
AAGAAAAGGGCAAAGGGAAGAAGGGGAACTTCAAGAAGAACGGCAAGCAAGTTGCTGCTCAAGTGAAGAAGTCCAAGTCTGATCCTAAGCCTGAGACTAAGTGCTTTTACTGCAAAGGGACTGGTCACTGGAAGTGGAACTGCCCCAAGTATTTGGCGGATAAGAAGGATGGCAAGGTAAACAAAGGTATATTGGATATACTATTATTGATGTGTACTTTACTAGTGTTTATAGCAACACCTCGGTATTTGATACTGGTTCAGTTGCTAAGATTAGTAACTCGAAACAGGAGTTGCAGAATAAACAAAGACTAGTTAAGGGTGAAGTGACGATGTGTGTTGGAAGTTGTTCCAAGATTGATATGATCATCATCGCACACTCCCTATACTTTCGGGATTAGTGTTGAACCTGAATAAGTGTTATTTGGTGTTTGTGTTGAGCATGAATATGATTTGATCATGTTTATTGTAATACGGTTATTCATTTAAGTAATAGAATAAATTGTTGTTCTGTTTACATGAATAAAACCTTATATGGTTACACACCCAATGAAAATAGTTCATTGGATCTCGATCGCAGTGATACACATAATCATAATATTGAAATCAAAAGATGCAAAGTTAATAATGATAGTGCAACTTATTTGTAGCACTGCCGTTTAGGTCATATTCGTGTAAAGCGCATGAAGAAACTCCATGCTGATGGGCTTTTGGAATCACTTGATTATGAATCAGTTGATGCTTGCGAACCATGCCTCATGGGCAAGATGACTAAGACTCTGTTCTTTGGAACAATGGAGCGAGCAAAAGATTTGTTGGAAACCATACATACTGATGTATGTGGTCCGATGAATATTGAGGCTTGCGACAGGTATCATTGTTTTCTGATCTTCACAGATGATTTGAGCAGATATGAGTATATCTACTTGATGAAACATAAGTCTGAAACATTTGAAAAGTTCTAAGAATTTCAGAGTGAAGTGAAAAATCATCATGACAAGAAAATAAAGTTTCTACGATCTCATCGCGGAGACAAATATTTGAGTTACGAGTTTCGTCTTCAATTAAAACAATGTGGAATAGTTTCACAAACTCATGCCACATGGAACACCACAGCATAATGGTGTGTCCGAACGTCATAACTGTACTTTATTGGATATAGTGCAATCTATGATGTATCTTACCGATCTACCACTATCTTTTGGGGTTATGCATTAGAGACAGCTGCATTCACGTTAAAAGGGCACCATCTAAATCTGTTGAGACGACATCGTATGAACTGTGGTTTGCCAAGAAACCAAAGTTGTCGTTTCTTAAAGTTTGGGGTTGCAATGCTTATGTGAAAAAGTTTCATCCTGATAAGCTCAAAACCAAATCAGAGAAATATGTCTTCATAGGATACCCAAAAGGATACTGTTGGGTACACCTTCTATCACAAATCAGAAGGCAAGACTTTTGTTGCTAAATTCGGAGTTTTTCTAGAGAAGGAGTTTCTCTCGAAAGAAGTGAGTGGGAGGAAAGTAGAAAACTTGATAAGGTAATTGTACCTTCTCCCTTATTGGAAAGTAGTTCATCACAAAATCTGTTCTTGTGACTACTACACCAATTAGTGAGGAAGCTAATGATGATGATCATGTAACTTCAGATCAAGTTAATACCGAATCTCGTAGGTAAACCAGAGTGAGATCCGTACCAGAGTGGTACGGTAATCCTGTTCTGGAGGTCATGTTACTTGACCATGACGAACCTACGAACTATGAGAAAGCGATGATGAGCCCAGATTCCGCGAAATGGTTTGAGGCCATGAAATCTGAGATATGATCCATGTATGAGAACAAAGTTTGGACTTTGGTTGACTTGCCCGATGATCGGCAAGCAATTGAGGATAAATGGATCTTCAATAGGAAGACGGCCGCTGATAGTAGTGTTACTATGTACAAAGCTAGAATTGTTGCAAAAAGGTTTTCGACAAGTTCAAAGTGTTGAGTACGATGAGAGCTTCTCACTCATATCTATGCTTGAGTCTGTCCGAATCATGTTAGTAATTGCCGCATTTTATGAAATCTGGCAAACGGATAAACAAAACTGCATTCCTTAATGGATTTATTAAAGAAGAGTTGTATATGATGCAACCAGAAGTTTTTGTCAATCTGAAAGGTGCTAACAAAATGTGCAAGCTCCAGCGATCCATCTGTGGACTGGTGCAAGCATCTCGGACTTGGAATATACGCTTTGATGAGTTGATCAAAGCATATAGTTTTTTACAGACTTGCGGTGAAGCCTGTATTTACGAGAAAGTGAGTGGGAGCACTACAGCATTCTTGATAAGTATATGTGAATGACATATTGTTGATCGGAAATAATGTAGAATTGTTCTATAAAGCATAAAGGAGTGTTTGAAAGGAGTTTTTTCAAAGAAACACTTTGGTGAAGCTGCTTACATATTGAGCTTCAAGATCTATAGAGATAGATCAAGACGCTTGATAAGTTTTTTCAATGAGTACATACCTTGACAAGATTTTGAAGTAGTTCAAAATGGAGCAGTCAAAGAAAGAGTTCTTGCCTGTATTACAAGGTGTGAAGTTGAGTAAGACTCAAAGCTCGACCACGGCAGAAGATAGAAAGAGAATGAAAATCATTCCCTATGCCTTGGCCATAGGTTCTATAAAGTATGTCATGCTGTATACCAGATCTATTGTATACCCTGCATTGATTTGGCAAGGGAGTACAATAGTGATCTAGGAGTAGATCACTGGACAGCGGTCAGAATTATCCTTATTAAAATAAGGATATGTTTCTCGATTATGGACGTGACAAAAAGGTTCATCGTAAAGGGTTACGTCGATGCAAGTTTTTGACACTGATCTAGATGATTCTAAGTCTCAATCTGGATACATATTGAAAGTGGGAGCAATTAGCTAGAGTAGCTTCGTGTAGAGCATTGTAGAAATAGAACTTGCAAAATACTTACGGATCTGAATGTGACAGACCCGTTGACTAAAATTATCTCACAAGCAAAACATGATCACACCTTAGTACTCTTTGGGTGTTAATCACATAGATATGTGAACTAGATTACTGACTCTAGTAAACCCTTTGAGTGTTGGTCACATGACGATGTGAACTATGGGTGTTAATCACATGGTGATGTGAACTATTGCTGTTAAATCACATGGCGATGTGAACTAGATTATTGACTCTAGTGCAAGTGGGAGACTGAAGGAAATATGCCCTAGAGGCAATAATAAAGTTATTATTTATTTCCTTATATCATGATAAATGTTTATTATTCATGCTAGAATTGTATTAACCGGAAACATAATACATGTGTGAATACATAGACAAACAGAGTGTCACTAGTATGCCTCTACTTGACTAGCTCGCTAATCAAAGATGGTTATGTTTCCTAACCATGGACAAAAGAGTTGTTATTTGATTAACGAGGTCACATCATTAGTTGAATGATCTGATTGACATGACCCATTCCATTAGCTTAGCACCCGATCGTTTAGTATGTTGCTATTGCTTTCTTCATGACTTATACATGTTCCTATGACTATGAGATTATGCAACTCCCTTTTGCCGGAGGAACACTTTGTGTGCTACCAAACGTCACAACATAACTGGGTGATAATAAAGGAGCTCTACAGGTGCCTCCAATGGTAGATGTTGGGTTGGCGTATTTCGAGAATAGGATTTGTCACTCCGATTGTCGGTGAGGTATCTCTGGGCCCTCTCGGTAATGCACATCACTTAAGCCTTGGAAGAATTGCCACTAATAAGTTAGTTGCGGGATGATGTATTATGGAACGAGTAAAGAGACTTGCCGGTAACGAGATTGAACTAGGTATTGGATACCGACGATCGCATCTCGGGCAAGTAACATACCGATGACAAAGGGAACAACGTATGTTGTTATGCGGTCTGACCGATAAAGATCTTCGTAGAATATGTAGGAGCCAATATGGGAATCCAGGTCCCACTATTGGTTATTGACCGGAGAAGTGTCTCGGTCATGTCTACATTGTTCTCGAACCATAGGTCCGCACGCTTAACGTTACGATGACAGTTATTATGAGTTTATGCATTTTGATGTACCAAAGGTTGTTCGGAGTCCCGGATGTGATCACGGACATGACGAGGACTCTCGAAATGGTCGAGACATAAAGATTGATATATTGGAAGCCTATATTTGGATATCGGAAGTGTTCCGGGTGAAATCGGGATTTTACCGGATTACCGGGAGGTTACCGAAACCCCCCGGGAGCCATATAGGCCTTCATGGGCCTTAGTGCAAAAGAGAAAAGGGGCAGCCCATAGGTGGCCGCGCGCCCCCCTTCCCTTAGTCCTATTAGGACTAGGAGAAGGGGCCGGCCCCCCTCTCTCTCTTTCCCCCTTTGGGAAACCTAGTCCAACTAAGATTGGGGGGGGGGGGAGTCCTACTCCCGGTGGGAGTAGGACTCCTCCTGCGCCCTCTCCCTGGCCGGCGCACCCCTCCCCCTTGGCTCCTTTATATACAGGGGCAGGGGGCACCTCTAGACACACAAGTTGATCATTGAGATCGTTCCTTAGCCGTGTGCGGTGCCCCCTGCCACCATATTCCACCTCGATCATATCGTTGTAGTGCTTAGGCGAAGCCCTGCGTCGGTAGTACATCAAGATCGTCACCACGCCGTCGTGCTTAGGCAAAGCCCTGCGTCGGTAGTACATCAAGATCGTCACCACGCCGTCGTGCTGACGGAACTCCTCCCCGAAGCTTTGCTGGATCGGAGCCCGGGGATCGTCATCGAGCTGTACGTGTGCTAAGAACTCGGAGGTGCCAGAGTAACGGTGCTTGGATCGGTCGGCTCGGGAACAAGACGTATGACTACTTCCTCTACGTTGTGTCAACGCTTCTATTGCGATCTACAAGGGTACGTAGATCATGCTCTCCCCTCGTTGCTATGCATCACCATGATCTTGCGTGTGCGTAGGAATTTTTTTGAAATTACTACGTTTCCCAACAATCGGAGCTTCTCTCAAGAAGGCTCGTGGTTCTCGGATGGAACGTGTCAGCTTTGTATGCATAATTCAAATTTGAAATACAAGCACATGTTCCAGTGCACCAAAGTTGGTTGAAAAATCACATATGTGTCCTCGGGTAAATTTCTAGGTTCCATGCAAGAAATGGGAATGAAATTCAAAAATCTGGGCGTCGTGGCTGGGTTGGAAACATTGAGAAACTTAGTTTTTTAATTGCTGTAAATCCAAAACACGCATGAAAATAATGAAACTTGGCTTGGTGCCATGACATGGCACCAACATGCTGTGGTAAATTTGCAGTCCGATTTGCGAAGGCGCACACATTAACAATCAACAAAGTCATTTTGGAACAAGTGATGTCACGTTACAATCGAAAACACAAGTATTATTGAAACCATGGGCGTTCTACTTACCAGTACCATTTACCTGCCGCCACGCGTCCCCATTTTTTATTAGCTAGGAGGCACCGTGCAGGGTAGCTATTTGAGTACGAGAGGCGTGCGATCAGACCCCTGCGCGTGCTTATCGGGAGGAGAGCCCTTTGACCTCCATCTGTCGTCCACCTCTCTCCCAAGGTATCCATTAATGGCGCTCGAGCCTCTATTTAATGGCATGGCTATGTCTCACTCGACTGAGATTTAAGAGAGAAAAAAGAAAATCTGAAAGCACCGATCTTGATGTAAGATCCGACGGACCTATATAGCATCTACTGCGACTTATAGCAAGACTGATGAATATATAAGGACGATTAAATTTTTTTGATCAAAGAAGGGCTTGCCCCTTTCGATTTTCAAACGAGGCTATCATGTCGTCCTGCAACCTCGCTGAACCGGAGATCTGATCCATCTCACTATGGACGATCGCATGCATGCGCCTGTAACAGTCGTCGCCTGCCCGCGAGAAATTTTCCCAGGCCGCCGCGGCGTGGCGGGACATCTCTGCTGCATTCGTGGTGCAGCAGGACATCTCTGCTGCTTCCGTGGCGCGGCCGGACCAGTCTGCTGCATCAATGGCGCGACGGGACCTCCGTGCTACTTCAGCGGCGCGGCGGGACCTCTGTGCTGCTACTTCTGCGCGGCGGGACATGTCGGCTGCTCTCGCAGCGAGGCGGGACATCTCTCGTGCTTCCGCTTCCATGCTCGCCTGTCCCTGGTGGCAATCTCTCGACCCAGAACTCACGCTGGCCATGGCAGACGCAAGGGAAGGATGCTGAATGACTTGTTTGTTTTGGTGGATGAAGAGTCGAGGAGGAATGTGCAGTCATCTTGGCATACTAGTATTTATAACCGAGTACTAATACGCTCCTCAGTGGGAAACTGTTTAGGTTGTGATCGGTGTGAATAGGTTTGCAATTCAATATAGTGTGGAGTAATTTGGAATGTGACGAGACATAAGGTCAAAATTTATTGACGGTTCTAGTTTCAAAGTGCGACACTATTCCCGGATGGAGTACTTCTTTTTCTACTCCCTCCTTTCCGGTTTTATAGGGCTTATCTCAAAATTTTAGTTTTTCCATTTTATAAGGCTCAATTTGGTTGTCCCCAACACATGTTCAGATTCCAAGGTGCATTAAATCATTGCATGCAAGTATTAAGAGAAAATTGACCAATGCATGTACTTTATGCATGAATGCATTGCAATTAATGCATTAAACCTATCTCTCGGGACTTCTCGCACGCACCATCGTGCCACCCACAAAAACTTGTACTCTTAGTTTAGTAGTACGTTATACAGGAAGAGAAGAGGTGCACGCACGCACTCGTCCTCTCACACACGCGTCTGTTTTTTCTCGAAAAGGAGGATGATGACCCCCGGCCTCTGCATCTGGGAGTCACACACGCAAATTATTGAAATATATCGAGTGAAGTGCTTTGATGTGTCGCGTCAACTCGTACATCAACGAGAAGTTTGATTATCCTCTCCCTCGCGGACTTAACTGCACCTGCCTTTGGCTGTATGACAGGTTGGCCACACACCTGTAGGGCCCACTTGTCATACACGCAAAGGCAAGAGCGTCCCTCCCTCGCCATGAGCGTGGTGGCTGGCAAGACTAGGAGAAGCTTTCCTACACGCTCTCCCTCCCGCATGCGGTGGACATGCAGCAGTTCAACCGGTGTTAGATGGCCAGAAGCATACTGTAGTACTCCTCCAGTGCAGTAGTATTCCATCATTATTCGACTTCCCGAACAGGCGAAGAGCCAAGCGCAGCCCGGACGCTTGTGTGGCAGTTTCATGTGTACAGTAGTCTAGGATAGCGTGTACCATGTCTATAAGCTTAAAATCGTTGGTGTCGGCTCCATGCTATGTGGCCGTCTCGAAGTTTTAAAAAAAATTAAAATAGTCTTCTAGCCCTACCAAAAAACTGCTGCGCGTACTGCCCGGGAAAAGCCCCGCCCTAAACTTTTAACTACGCGAAAATAGTACGAGCTTGTTCATTCTATATAAATACAATACTTACTGTATGTTTATACACCCGCGCGGTTGTTCAATGAATGGAGGGGCGAGGAGCACAAGTGAACAATACTGTACTAGTAGTAGTAGTAAGTAGGAGTCATACAGTAGTCACCTTAAATAGAGAGTTTCTTTTCTTTAATGCCACATACACAAATTGAAACGCTTGTTGTGGAGAGAAAAAAGATAATCACTCCACTATATATGGACGCAGGGGCCTGAGCGCTTGCTTTACAAGGGTTGCTCTCTTCATTCTCTCATCCTCTCCAGATATAAACAAGACAGTGGTAGCGACATTTTCTCTCTGCTCACCGCTGGTCACAGATCCGGCCGGATCCCTTCGGCCGGTGTGTGTAGAGGACTAAAAGGTGCATCATTCACGCGGTCATCGCCGCCGACGGAGGAAACCCACAGCTGCCGGAGGGGCCCGTGCCGTTCTCTCTGAGACATGGCCGGCTCGGGAGGTCCTCCGACCCTTCTTCCTCCCTGTCGTATTGTCCGCAGATCCAACCTGCCGCCGCCCACCTCCTGGCGACCCTCAGGTATAAGTTCTTCGAAAGCGTCCTTGCTCTACTGCCTCAGCTCCCCACGTATCTGCATGTGCATATTTTTCTACTCCCATCAGCTCTTCCAAAGCCACCTAATTTTTAGTATTATTAGAGGTAAAGCTACTTCATGCATTCGAATCTAGGTCTTTGTTCAAACAACGAAGAAAGGGGGGAAAGTTGTAGCATGAATCTAGGACTTGATTCAAAGAGGAAATAATATGGTGAAAGTAGTAGAGACCGGATACCCAACCGGTCTCTTGGTTGAAAAGGGAAATAATGGGAAAACGCAGTACGAACTGGATAAGAAACAGATCTATTATTGGTTGAAAAAAGGCTAGAAATTGGCGGCTGGTGGACAAGTCAACAAAGTATGTCCAGGATTATATTTGCTGCCATCACATAGTAAAAGGTCTCCAGGATTAGATTTGCTACCCTCACATAGTAAAAGGTCTCAGGATTATATTTGCTGCCCTCACATAGTAAAAGGTCTCCAGGATTAGATTTGCTGCCCTCACATAGTAAAAGGTCTCCAGGATTAGATTTGCTGCCCTCACATAGTAAAAGGTCTCCAAGATTAGATTTGCTGCCCTCACATAGTACAATGGCACTCCTGCTGTTTTCCCCAGTGTGATAAGTAAGTTGCTCCTTTACACTGCTGAGTGTCCTGGTGTCCCCACGGTCCCATGCCCTTAAACCAAATCTTTAGCTGTTGTTGATTTACTGTGTCTGGTAAACAAGCAATGCCACCATTAAAGTAATCCCATATTTGAGGAATCTCATTGTTGATCGTAATGCTTCTGGTAACATGAAGCATTGCTGACGTTTTAAAATTTCTACTGTCCTTGCATGATTGCCATGAACATAATTAAGATGCTTCTTTTCATTTTGTATATGTTTCGTATATTCTTATTGACCAGCAACTGTTTACTTTATATCTTTTTGTGCAGATAGGGATATCCATTTCACCTTGTTGCTATTGTGACCTTTTGGTGAACTGCACAAAACCTTTTTTTGAATGAGTGTCTTGTGCAGTTCAACTAAAATGTCATGTGGGCAACATCTCTCAATTTTGGTGGAACTGCACAAAATGGTGATTGGAGTTTCCAAAATCTCCGTCAAGTTCTGCTGGTAATCTCGTACAACATTTTATTAGCCTTTGCAAGATGGACCGGTCACTATCACCACAATGGCACTTTATTTTAGTGGAACTGCACAAAAGGATAAGAAGATTATAGTTGCACCTTACATGAGCCGGACAGCCAACCTTAATGTTCCTCAATTTTAGTGCAACTACTAAAGAAGAACCTGCCAGCTCACAAGAGCAAGTACTTCTTGCTAGCTGAATGATGCAATCTTTGCTTCATTTTAGGTGAACTGCAGAAAAAGGCGCATGAATTGAATCATGGAACTCCAGGCAGACCTCATCCAAGTAGAGCTGGAGGTTGAGTTCAAGGAGGCTGCTATTAAAGCGAAATCATGCTCTCCTGTCTCCTTGTTTGTGTTGTGCAAACATGTTGTGCAAACAGGAATACTCAACTACAGATGTTGTGACGGTCAAGAGCATTCGCCAAGTTCTTCGATTGTATGGCATGGCTAGCCAAGATGGATTTAATCCCGATATTCACTTTATCAAAAGGCTCTAATGGGTTGGTTCTGAATCTTGCAAGCTGGGAATCAGTGAGATGTGTAGGCATCTTTGTTGTACTTATTATTTGGATCTTATTTGTTGGTTCTAAATCTTGCAAGCTGGGAATCAATGAGATATGTAGGCATCTTTGTTGTACTTATTATTTGGATCTTATTTGTTGGTTCTGAATCTTGCAAGCTGGGAAACACGACATGATGATGTAGAGGACAACAACCATAACAAACAGTTCAAACTTGGTAGTATTATCTTTGTGAAAGTGTGACAAATGTGCTGATCGTGTGCGTCCTGAGAATAATAATTCTAATTGTTGTGAATGTTGATCATGTGGAACTGATAGAACGAGCGAGTGCATTGCTTATTTTAGGTACAAATTTCTATTAAAGCTAATTAAATTTAAGTAAAGTGACCACTAACTCCTGTTATTACAGTACCAATACAAACCCGCTCATGAACCGACGTGTGGCTGAGGGTGCATCTTCTGTCGGGCATGCAGCGGACGAGGGAGGGGTAGTAACTGTTGTCGCCTGTACACACTCAGCTTGCTGTTGAATCCAGTTCCCCAAGAGCTGAAAAACGAACTGCTGCCACGCCTACACACTCGTTCACTCGAAGAGACTCCAATGGTGATCCGAGGGGTGAGCCTGCTGGATATGGACTTCAGCAAGGAGTTCCCCTTTGAGTTCGCCATTCAGTCCTATGGCTGCACCAAGGTTAATGTGATGTACACCAATGACACGGACAAGGTGAAGCTCTGCCTCGCCTCAGTCCTATGGCTGCACCAGGTTCTGGAGCATTCACCCGTTTCATCAGCAGCGCCGACTGCACCTTCACTACAGTGGAGAGAAGGAAGAACGCGACGATTCGGCCATCTGGTGCAACAAGCTTGTTGACATCCAGAAGCAATACAAGATCATCAGCAACGGGCAGGAGAAGGACTCCGTGGTTGACCTCGCTAAGACCATCATCGACCCCTGCTACGCCAACATGAAAGAAGACGACCTGAACACGTGGGACGTACCTCTGAATCTAACCTACATAACCTACGCGGCCAAGGACGCATACGCATGCTACGACATGTACATGCAGATCTTGGACATGAGGGTGTGTCTGCTTCCCGTAACCGACGAGTACACGGACAACCGCAGCATCATGATCAAGCGTGCCAGGAAGGTCTAGATGTTGTACTTTATCTGTTTATAAGCACCTTTATCATCTGAGTGTTTCATGCATTAGCCCATGTGTCGTAATGATCTGTTTTGTCCGAAATGTTTCTTTTAAGAACCCATTAACCTGATTTCTTTTTTAGTGGCTATTTGCTTATGTATCTAAACTAGTTCACCTGTCCGTAAAAAAACTAGTTCACTCGGCTGCCGTAGTTTGAATCTCCTTCCTCCCAACATATTCCCCTTCTCAGGTGGACCCAACAGGTCTCTGAATTTTCTCCCACTTTCTTTTTCGATGTAAACTGAGTTTTCTCCCAGTACTTTCCCTTAGAACCAATTCAACTGTCCCACGTCTAGCCTAAAAAATAATAATACCCATGTACTATTAACTCATCAAATTAAAATGATATTTTATTTCGTAAGTTGAAAATTCTTACAAAATAATAATAATAATTGTTTACATATAACTTGGCAAGTTAACTCCTAGTTATTGCGTACATAAGCTTGCAAAGATTTTACTAACGTGCCATCATGTGTTTATGTTTTTATAACATTTCTCCGTCTAGCCCAACATGATATTTTCACCCAGCCCAGCAAGTCCGCAGATTTCGAGAAAAATGCAAATTGGATTTAAACGGGCTGCATAGATGCTACATCATTGTTTCACCCAGCCCACCAAATGGACTAAAAAACAAATGGACTGACAGCTGTGTCCACGGCCACAGCCTAGTTTTTTTGTGATTTGCCAAGTAAGTCGATTTGTTAGGCCTGTTGGGCTGCAGATCTTTCAAGACGAGGAGAGCTTTCATTCGACTGGCCGAGAAAATGGCCCATCAGTAATGAGAAATGGGATATACATTTTTAAAACACATCAAACCGGCAATTAGTTTCAAATATCTTTTTTTTCATTTCAAGATTTTAAATTACATTAATTTTTATGCATGGAGAATTTGTTGGACTTTATATTGATATACATTTATTTTTATAATCAATTTGAATGCGAGTCAAAATTTCAGGATTAAAAACAGTTCGGACCGCACCGAAATATGCAAAATTTTGTATAATTTTTTAACCGTGGCCACAATATGGGCTATAATGCTAACAAAAAGAATATGAGCTCCAAAAAAACCTTAAGAATTAGCAAATGGGTTGTATGCTGTTTTTGACAGATTTGAGGCTTTCCTAAAAAAAAGGTTGACACACAAGCAGTGACTGTTGGATGTCCATCGAACGTCCATCGTGCTTCTTCAATCTCTGCTCTTCCTGCTCCAGCCGCTCAAACAAGCGCCGGCGGGAGGACTGCCTACTCCCTCCTCCCCGCGGCCGGCTGTGCTGCCGCGCAGGCATCACCGCCCCACCGTACTCCCATCATTGGCCTAGCCATCCCTCTACTCACCCACACATGTTGTTATTCTCCGGCGACGGCAGATGAACCAGTAAACCCTCGTACAGTCGTACTCCCCTCTGCGTGGGAAACAACTACCGAGTCTTCCCTGCCTCCATGTCGTTCCCTTCCTAGGCCTCGCCATCGTCCACCGCCCTGGTGCTCTCGGCGCGGCCTGGTCAACATGGTCAACGACCGACATGCATCTGAAGTGGACTATATGTGGAGAGGCCGACAGCTGGGTCCATGGCCGCACGCAAGGAAATGCCTCCTTATTACACGCAAAATAATGATTCCTCCACCTGGCATCAGGGACCCACCGAAAGGGCCTCTGTATTTCGCAAAAAAAATGTTACCGCCGCTGACAGCTCGGACCCACTAGCTATATCTTCGCACGCAAGGAAGTGCCTCCTTATTACGCACAAAAAAATGAATACTCCCCCTGTTAGCTGGGACCCAGTATAGTGGCAGGCTGACTTGTGGGCCTACTAAGTTGACGGGGATGGAGGGCTTTGTCAAGTTAGTCAATATATGCATGATTCTAGCTCCAGTGACCATACGATGTCCATCCAACGGCCGTAGTGCTTCTTCAACCTCTGGTCTTCTTGCTCCAGCCGCCCAAACTAGCGCCGGTCGTGCCTCGTGCTCCTGCCTCCCGTGGTCATATGCGACGCGGCGGAGGCCTCACCGCCCCCTACTAGTCCCACCGCTGGCCAGGCCATCCCTCTACTCACCCACACCCCTGTTATTCTGCGGCAACGGCAACCTCACACCGCAGCGAACCAGTGAACCCCCGTACTCCTCTACGCGTGGGCATCCACTGCCGTGTCTTCCCCGGCTCCGCATTGTCCCCTTCCTAGGCCTCGCCGTCGTCCACCTCCCTGGTGCTCTCGGCGCGACGTGGTCAACATGGTCAAGGAACGGCTTCCATCGGACGTGGAATGTATGTGGAGAGGCTGACAGCTGGGTCCACGGCCGCAGCAAGGAAGTGCCTCCTTATTACATGCAAAATAATTATTCCTCCACCTGACAGCGGGGACCCATCGGACAGAGCACCATATTTTGCGAAAAAACGTTTCCCCCTGACTGCTGGGACCCACCAGCTACACCTTCGCACGCAAGGAAGTGCGTCTGGGCAAAAAAACAAAACGATTTGCCCCCGTGACTGTTGAGACCCCCCAGCTACATCTTCGCACGCAAGGAAGTGCCTGACAGTCGGGTCCCACCTGGTCGAAGCGTACGTAGCATTGTCATTCTGGCCGCTAACGTGTACGTACATATATACTGGTCGATGTAGAGGCGCGCACGTGTCGTAGTAGAGGCACGCACGTAGCATGTACACGTATGTACAACGGCCAGGGTGCAAGAAAGGAAATATGGCCACGTACGTACATACAGGCAGGGTCTCAAACGCCTACTCGCGCATACGTACGGCCAGGGCTCGCGTACATGGCTGGGTCAGAACGGAGAAACAGCGTCGTCCTCGTGTTCATGGGGAGGCAGCGTCATCGTCATGTTCATTGGGAGGCAACGGAATGCGTCGTGTTCATAGGGAGGCAACGGAATGCGTCGTGTTCATCGGGAGGCAACGGAACACGTGGGAGCCAACCGGCTAGGTCGGAACAGAATGCGTGGTCGTGTTCATCGGAAGGTCTTGGACAGAACGGGCGATGGAAACGAGGCCTGAACGGGGTCCTGTTGATCGGGAGGGGTCTGGCGTATCGCAAAACGGAGGAAATGGGCCTCCTACGGTCGAAACGGGGGTCATGTTGATCGGGAGGGGTGTGGTGTACCACAAACGGACGAAACGGACCTCCTACGGTCGAAACGGGGGCCCTGTTGATCGGGAGGGGTGTGCCGTACCGCAAAACTGACAAAACGGACATCCTACGGTCGAAACGGGGGTCCTGTTCATTGGGAGGGGTGTGGCGTACCGTAAAACGGGACTCCACGGGATACTATTCATCTCCACTGTCGACCTCCTCCAGCCTCCACGGGCTACCGTCGACCTCCTCCAGCCTCCACGGGCTCCTGTTCATCCAGCCTCCACTGCGCGCTACTCCACCGCCTACTATTCAACCACCCCTCCACCGTCTACTGTTCATCCAACCCTCCACACCACGGGGTCCTGTTCAACCACCCCTCCACAGGCACCCCTCCACCGTCTACTATTCATCCAGCCCTCCACCACACCACAGGGTCCTGTTCATCCAGAGGCAACGCCACCGCTCACTGTTCATCCAACCCCCCCCCCCCCCGCGACGCTCACTATTCATCCTAGAGGCAGCATCGACCAGCTTCAGTTAGCAGCAGTAGCGAAGGAATTGCTTGATCGTGTTCAGTTAACATCCATCGATCGATCGCTCGGATTCAGTAACGCGTAGCCTGCAGTGCAATTGCTCGGGTTCAGTTAGAGCCCAACGGCTCGCTCGGGTTCAGTTAGAGACAACACCTCGCACACACGCGCGTACGTGTACAAGAGAAACGCGCATCGCTCGGCCCCCGACCTCCCACCGTAACCGGGAACTCCCCGAAATTTTCCTCCCCCTCGCTTCTACCATGGTTTTTTCCATCATGGATGGCCCAAAGAATGTCATGCAGCTGCGTCTCCAGCCCGCCAAGGACGAAAATCCCATTTTCTGTCATGATTTTTTGTCATAGAAGTAGGAGCCCACCACATCTATGATGATACCGGGTTTTGTCACAATTATCGTCATAGAAGTGTCATATGTATGACAGAAAAAAATTCGTCCGGCCCAAAATGTCACGGATGTGTCTTTTTTTGTAGTGTTAATACCCTAGTTGCATGCTGGATAGCGGTCGATGGGTGGAGTAATAGTAGTAGATACAGGAAGGAGTCGGTCTACTTGTCTCGGACGTGATGCCTATATGCATGATAATTGCGTTGAATATCGTCATAGATATGCGCTTTTCTACCAATTGCCCAACAGTAATTTGTTTACCCATCGTATGCTTTTTGTTCGAGAGACAAGCCTCTAGTGAAAACTATGGCCCTGGGTTCTACTTTTATCATATATTAAATCTACAAATACCTTGCTGCAATTTATTTACCGTTATTTTATTTTGTGTTTTATTTATCTGTCTATCACTATCAGATTTGATCCTTGCAAATAACCGCCAAGGGGATTGACAACTCCCTTCATCCCATTGGGTGCAAGTATTTTCTGTTTTGTGTGTAGGTGCTGCTAACAAGGTTTCGCGTGGTTCCTAACTGAGAGAAATACTTATCTCTACTGTACTGCATCATCCCCTCCTCTTCGAGGAAATCCCAACGCAGCTCACAAGTAGCAGCTTGCATGGAGGGTATAATCATATGTAGGTGTTTGTTCAATTAATAAAAACACCTTAGCTATGGTCCACCCACATAACACTTATCTAGCAATGAATGTAAGTCGATGAATCATGGTGGAAGTAACTCGGCAATATTCTCATGTGTCCTCAAGAACGTATTAATCATTATAAAGAGTACCACTGGCTTGTCCTTAGCATAATTAAGATTGGGTCACTTTCTACACCTTGCTACTTAGTTACTTGTTGCCACTTGTTACCAATTATCTCACTATCAAATATTTATCAAAACTATCTTACAACACTTGTAGTGAAATCCTTGTTGAAAACTGTCTATCAGTTTCTTCTGCTTCTTGTTGGGTTCAACACTCTTACTTATCAAAAGGACTACAATCGATCCCCTATACTTGTGAGTCATCAGATTCCCTTTGTGCCACGCGCTGCTGGCCCATGTCTCCTCGACTCGCCAAAAGAAACTGAGGGCTGAGGAAACCGAGGCTTCACGTTTCTTCCTTATAATTAAGATATGGGCAACATGCATTGCCCTCCTCTTCTCTTTGCTATCCGCTGGCTACCCTTATAAGAGAAGGTCAAACACCTCTCTAGGGGTTTGGAGTGGTCAAAATGATTTTGGTGACACTGACCCAACCTTCTTCTGCCCAAAGGTCCGATCGAGGGCATTATGAACTTTGCACGCCGTGAACTCTGCTCGGGTCTTGTGATGAGTGGCGAGCGCCTCCTCCTCCTTTGCGAAAGTCGCATGATGGGAAGAGCGCGAATACAAGTAGATCTGCATGGTGAGGTGCAGCGAGCACCTCCTCCTTTGCTTCGGTAGCCACATAAGAAGCACACGCCCCCTTTGCATAGCGGCAGCATGCACCATTTGGTGGGAGGGCCGGATGCTGTGTCGCTTGTCGTGGGGGCTGCTAGGGGAGGTACGACCACTTGAGCTTGTGTGGAATAGATGAGACAGGCATCGCGAGGGGAGGATCGTGGGGACAAACTATGGCGGCGTTGTGGATTGGTAGGATGGGGAAATGTAGATGCTAGGGTTTGGGGTCATCGACCGACTTAAATAGTCGGGTAGGCTCCTCGGGCGGCGCGCCTACTCGTCGGGCATCAATGTGAGTAGGCGGAGCGATGAGTAGTGTGAAAACCGCGAGCATCAGATGAGGTTTTGGATAGGTCCAGACTGTCAGAGTCTGTTGTGACAGACTCCCGGACTACCCTAGCCTCCCCTGGTTTAGGGCCAGACCATGGGCGGACACCATAGAGGGCAGCAGGGGCGAATTCCCCGACTAAATATATTGGGCCTCCTGTATTGGGCCTGCAGTATAGAATTTTGCCTCCTTTCAGCCCATCCTCTTTGCCACCACATACACGAGAGACAACCCAACCCACCCAGTCGCATGACCTTGGCATGCATATACGAACAACAAGCATGCTGGGATGCCACTGTATTATGAGAGGATATACTAAATATTTTGGGCCTCCTGTATTTGAACTATTTGCTTCATATATGGCATTTTATTTTTGGACTCTTCAACATTGGTAGGGGAACTATTTGAGAAATGTTTTGCAAATCTATGCTCGATGGGATGCCTGAATTAGTTGATTTGGACAAACTTCCTTGTAATCTATCTAAAGGGAAGGGAATTACATATTTTAAACCCAGTCAGCATGAGGAGATGAGGAGAAACTACTTGATGTGGGGACCTTGTCAACCTCCTCCATCCAAGTTTAAACCTAGGATTATTAGAGAGAGTAGATGATATGTGACTGATATGATCTCCATGGTAATTTCCTAGAATACGGTAAAAGTTGAGAGATGCTTCTCATCTATGAAGTTGTGAAAATTGCTTTATGTAACAAGATGGGCAATGATTTTTTGAGCCATAGCCTGATTTGCTTTGCAACAAAGGAAATCTCGGATAACATCTCCGATGAGGTACACTCTGGACGACAAATTTGCTAGTATTTCTCAAGTCATTGTGTCAGGGGTGGGGTGCAACATATTCCAATGGATGGCTTATCATGGTGGGAGCAAGTAGAACGTCGCCGGTGCCCGGAAACGGGATGAGGCGTAGACACGAACGCCGGCGTACTTTACCTAGGTTCGGGGCTCTCCTAGGAGATAACACCCCTAGTCCTGCTCTAGGGGTCTCCGCATGATCACTAAGGCAAAGTGAATACAAGGGCGCTCCTCGAGCTGTATGCTGAAGGTAGGAGAAGGGAGGGCTAGCTCTCTCCTCCCTCTATGATCTGGTCTAGTTCTAATGGGTCCGAACCCTTTGCATGGGTGCCCTGGGGGGTTTATATAGGCCTACCCCCAGGGGTACAATGGTAAACTGTCTGGGCGCAGGGCCCAGCCATTAGTCTCTTCGCCTGCCGGTCCTTCCGCCGACTGCTGGGGCCCGCCGACTGGTCTGGTACGGAGCCGACAGGCCGTACCCGCCGCTTGCGGGTCTTGCCGGCTGCTGATTACTGTAGTCGTGCTTCTAATGACGCAGGCTTGGTCATGGGGTCGTGGCTACAGCCCCGCTGTCTGGTGGGTGATCACTATAGCCACTCCTTGTCTCGTCTGGTTAATGGCGCGGGGAACCCGTGGGAGGGGCAGGCCGACTCTCGGGGGCCAGCTTCCTACTGGTCCGACTGGTGGCGCTCTTGCCGTTTTCTGGACTCTCGCTGACCGGTAGGGCCGTCGTCCATGGACCGTACTAACAGGCCGTCATGGGCACAGGGCTTCGCCCACTGTTGCTGATGTCAGGGATGGCATGGCAACAGTGTCGCGCCAGACGGAGATCTCCGTTGGTACGGCGCACTTTGGCCTAGCCATCTCCTGGAAAAGGGGAGAGAGTGGGCTTTACTATTGCCACTCCCTGTCCCATCCCCCCTGATGAGGGCATGGGCTTTGTTGGTGCTGTGGGCCGACTCCCTGTGGTCGGCTTCTCTGGAAGCCGCCAGGCGGGAGTCGGCCGGTCTTGACCTCGCCTCTAGGACTCAGCTGCATGCGGGCAGCCGACTGTTCCTTCAGCCGTCCTCCAGAAGGCGTCTCTTCATCTGGCGTCTCGAGGGGTGCAGTCAGCCCCGATGTCTTGAAAGGTTTTGGGCCTCGGGTTAGCCTACCCGTGGCCCATTACTCTGGCAGTAGTCCCCGAAGTTGATGAGGCGCCGCGGACGATCAGCCGAGGAGCCTCAGCAGTTTCTTTCTCCGAATGTTTGAGGTGAAAACCTCGTTCGATTTCTGCCGAGCCGACTTGCAAGAGTCGGACTCGCCCAATTTGACTCGTCCAAAAACAATTCGATCGCCCTGGCGGGATCCCAGTGGTGTGCTTGCTAAGCTTCCAGGCCGCCGCCCGTTTCGGGCTCGTCACGTGGCAACAAGCGGCCGGGCCAGTCTGGCCATCCACATGCGCGACGGGACATGCCTACAGGCGGGGCCCGCCACTACCGCACCTCGGCGCGCGAGCGGATCCGCTATGGCTGAAGTGGACGGTTGAGGTTCCCACAGAGTTACTGCGTGCGATAACTTTGTGCGATAAACGTGGGGGCGTGGGGTAGTGGGCGCAGTAGATCCCATAACCGCCCCCTCGGCTTCGCAGCCCATGAGGCTATAAGGAGGGGGAGCGGCAGAGCACGCGCGCCCCTCCTCCTCATTGCTTCCTCTTCTTCTCCCTCTCGCCGCCGCGCCTCAAGCTACGTCGAGCGCTGCGGTGGTCCGCTCACAATGAGTTCTTCCTCCACCGTCACGCCCCCTATGCCGCACTCCGGCACCTGGGACGGTTCGGAGGTCCACGATGATCACGTCGATTTCCTCCACAAGACACGTCGTTTACCCGGCGAGGACCTCATGCGGGTCCGTCTCGCGCAGAGGGGGGAAATCTCACCGGTGCCGTAGGACGACGAGAGGGTCGTCTTCCGCTCGCACTGCCTACGTGGCCTTGGCTTACCGGCGAGCAGCTTCTTCCGCTCTTTTCTTGAATTCTACGGTCTCCAGCCGCACCACCTCACCCCCAACATGGTGGTGCTGCTGTCCGCCTTCGTCACCTTGTGCGAAGGCTTCCTCGGCGTTCTCCCCACCATCGAGCTCTGGGGGGAGTTCTTCTACTCCAAGCTTGGCACACAAGCCACGGGCGTGCCGGCTTAGTGCGGCGCGTTCATCGCCGTGCGGAGGTCGGGGGCCGACAACCCGTTTCCCTCCATCAAGCTGATAAAGTCGGTGAAGATGTGGCAGCGGTCCTACTTCTACATGAAGAACGTCTCCGCGGAGGGCGACTGGATCAACCTGTCGGCCTATGTAGCCGGCCCGCTGGCGGGGAGGCAGCCCAACTGGTCGTATCGGGCCAGGACGCTGACGCCCGCAGGAGCCGGCGTCATCACGTCACTCCGAGTGCTGACGTGGTCGGAGGGCCTGACCGGGCTAGATTTGCTGGCTGCCTTTGTGGCGCGCCGAGTCCTCCCACTCCAAGGTCGCCCCACATGATTTGCCAGATGAGCGGGCATCGGGGCCCGAGTCGGATGTGCACCAAAGAAATGCCTCACAAGGAGGTAGCCTATATGGTGAATTATCTTGCGAGCTGCGACCTCAAAGAAGAGTGGTAGTTCGGCAAGGAGCCATATTCACGCGCTGCCCCTCCGCCTCTGGTGAGTCATTTCTTTTTCTCTTTTTCTTTGACTCTCCTGACATCTTTGTTGCTGAGTCCGTCTTGTCTGATCTGACCAGTCGGCTTTGGTCAGAACCCCCTCCTCCAGCCAGCAGTTGGCACCGTGGGGCCGGACCGCGAATTCCTCATTGACCGGGCGGAGAGCGATGTTGACGACCCGACTTGGGGATGGCGGCCCTGGAGGACGACGCCGAGGGAGGAGGCGGCGCAGTGGGTGGCCCGAGACTTGGGACCAGTCTCGAGGACTGGCCTGACGACGACGAGGAGGTCGCCCCGCGCCATCAGCCAGCAGTCGGCCAGCCGGGCGCGAGCTCGTCCGCCGCGCCGGACGCCCAAGGCGGCGCTAAGAAGCGCAGGGCCGGGACGAGCCTGTTCGGCAGCCGGCCGAAGAAGCCCAAGGGCTCAACCGCTGCGACCAAGCGGGACGAACCGGCGGCAAAGGCCAACCGCTTCCGCAAGGTGGTGAAGACGTCGCAGTTGGTTTCTGCGTGAGTGCTACCTTCCTTTGCGCCTTCTGTTGGAAATATGCCCTAGAGGCAATAATAAAAGCATTATTATTACCTTGTTCATGATAATTGTCTTTATTCATGCTATAATTGTGTTATCCAGAAATCGTAATACATGTGTGAATAATAGACACCAACATGTCCCTAGTAAGCCTCTAGTTGACTAGCTCATTGATCAACAGATAGTCATGGTTTCCTGACTATGGACATTGGATGTCATTGATAACGAGATCACATCATTAGGAGAATGATGTGATGGACAAGACCCAATCCTAAACATAGCATAAGATCGTATAATTCGTTTGCTAGAGTTTTTCCAATGTCAAGTATCCTTTCCTTAGACCATGAGATCGTGTAACTCCTGGATACCGTAGGAGTGCTTTGGGTATACCAAACGTCACAACGTAACTGGGTGACTATAAAGGTATACTACGGGTATCTCCGAAAGTGTCTGTTGGGTTGACACGGATCAAGACTGGGATTTGTCACTCCGTATGACGGAGAGGTATCACTGGGCCCACTCGGTAATGCATCATCATTATGAGCTCAAAGTGACCAAGTGTCTGGTCACAGGATCATTCATTACGGTACGAGTAAAGTGACTTGCCGGTAACGAGATTGAACAAGGTATTGGGATACCGACGATCGAATCTCGGGCAAGTAACATACCGATTGACAAAGGGAATTGTATACGGGGTTGCTTGAATCCTCGACATCATGGTTCATCCGATGAGATCACCGAGGAGCATGTGGGAGCCAACATGGGTATCCAGATCCCGCTGTTGGTTATTGACCGGAGAGCAATCTCGGTCATGTCTACATGTCTCCCAAACCCGTAGGGTCTACACACATAAGGTTCGGTGACGCTAGGGTTGTAAAGATATGTATGCAGTAATCTGAAAGTTGTTCGGAGTCCCGGATGAGATCTCGGACGTCACGAGGAGTTCCGGAATGGTCCGGAGGTAAAGAATTATATATAGGAAGTGCAGTTTCGGCCATCGGGAAAGTTTTGGGGGTCACCGGTATTGTACCGAGACCACAGGATGGGTCCACCGGGTGGGGCCACCCATCCCGGAGGGCCCCATGGGCTGAAGTGGGAGGGGGAACCAGCCCTTAGTGGGATGGTGCGCCCCCGCTAGGCCCACCCCCTGCGCCTAGGGTTGGAACCCTAGGGTGGGGGGGGGGGCGCCCCACTTGCCTTGGGGGCACTCCACCCCCCTTGGCCGCCGCCCCCCTTGGAGATTGGATCTCCCAAGGGCCGGCGCCCCCCAGGGGGCCTACATAAAGGGGGGAGGGAGGGGGCAGCCGCACCCTTGCATCTTGGCGCCCCCTCTCCCCTGCTACACCTCTCCCTCTCGCGCAGACGCTCGGCGAAGCCCTGCTGCACGTGACAACTGCATCCACCACCACGCCGTCGTGCTGCTGGATCTTCATCAACCTCTCCTTCCCCCTTGCTGGATCAAGAAGGAGGAGACGTCATCCACTCCGTACGTGTGTTGAATGCGGAGGTGTCGTCCGTTCGGCGCTTGGTCATCAGTGATTTGGATCACGGCGAGTACGACTCCATCATCCACGTTCTAGTGAACGCTTCCGCTCGCGATCTACAAAGGTATGTAGATGCATCCGATTACTCGTTGCTAGATGAACTCATAGATGGATCTTGGTGAAACCGTAGGAAAATTTTTGTTTTCTGCAACGTTCAACAACAGTGGCATCATGAGCTAGGTCTATGCGTAGTTCTCTTTACACGAGTAGAACACAATTTGTTGTGGGCGTAGATGTTGTCAACTTTCTTGCCGCTACTAGTCTTATCTTGCTTCAGCGCTATTGTGGGATGAAGCGGCCCGGACCAACCTTACACGTTCGCTTACGTGAGACCGGTTCCACCGACTAACATGCCCAAGTTGCATAAGGTGGCTGGCGGGTGTCTGTCTCTCCCACTTTAGTTGGAGCGGATTCGATGAAAAGGGTCCTTATGAAGGGTAAATAGAAGTTGACAAATCACGTTGTGGCTTTCACGTAGGTAAGAAAACGTTCTTGCTAGAACCCTATTGCAGCCACGTAAAACTTGCAACAACAATTAGAGGACGTCTAACTTGTTTTTGCAGCAAGTGTTCTGTGATGTGATATGGCCAAAGTTGTGATGAATGATGAATGATATATATGTGATGTATGAGATGTTCATGCTATTGTAACAGGAATCACGACTTGCATGTCGATGAGTATGACAACCGGCAGGAGCCATAGGAGTTGTCTTTATTTTTGTATGACCTGCGTGTCATTGAGAAACGCCATGTAAATTAATTTACTTTATTGCTAAACGCGTTAGCCATAGTAGTAGAAGTAATAGTTGGCAAGCAACTTCATGGAGACACGATGATGGAGATCATGGTGTCATGCCGGTGACAAGATGATCATGGAGCCCCAAGATGGAGATCAAAGGAGCTATGTGATATTGGCCATATCATGTCACTATTATTATTTGATTGCATGTGATGTTTATCATGTTTTGTACATCTTGTTTGCTTAGAATGACGGTAGTAAATAAGATGATCCCTCATAATAATTTCAAGAAAGTGTTCCCCCTAACTGTGCACCATTCCGACAGTTCGTTGTTTCGAAGCGCCACGTGATGATCGGGTGTGATAGATTCCAACGTTCACATACAACGGGTGTAAGACAGATTTACACATGCAAACACTTAGGTTGACTTGACGAGCCTAGCATGTATAGACATGGCCTCGGAACACAGAAGACCGAAAGGTCAAGCATGAGTCGTATAGAAGATACGATCAACATGAAGATGTTCACCGACGTTGACTAGTTCGTCTCACGTGATGATCGGACACGGCCTAGTTAACTCGGATCATGTTATACTTAGATGACTGGAGGGATGTCTATCTGAGTGGGAGTTCAGTGAATAATTTGATTAGATGAACTTAATTATCATGAACTTAGTCTAAAATCTTTACAATATGTCTTGTAGATCAAATAGCCAACGTTGTCCTCAACTTCAACGCATTCCTAGAGAAAACCAAGCTGAAAGACGATGGCAGCAACTATACGGACTGGGTCTGGAACCTAAGGATCATCCTCATAGCTGCCAAGAAAGATTATGTCCTACAAGCACCGCTAGGTGACGCACCCGTCCCACAGAACCAAGACGTTATGAACGCTTGGCAGACACGTGCTGATGATTACTCCCTCGTTCAGTGCGGCATGCTTTATAGCTTAGAACCGGGGCTCCAAAAGCGTTTTGAGCGAAATGGAGCATATGAGATGTTTGAAGAGATGAAAATGGTTTTCCAAGCTCATGCCCGGGTCGAGAGATATGAAGTCTCCGACAAGTTTTTCAGCTGTAAGATGGAGGAAAATAGTTCTGTCAGTGAGCACATACTCACAATGTCTGGGTTACATAACCGCTTGACTCGGCTGGGAGTTAATCTCCCGGATGACGCAGTCATTGACAGAATCCTTCAGTCGCTTCCACCAAGCTACAAGAGCTTTGTGATGAACTTCAATATGCAAGGGATGGAAAAGACCATTCCCGAATTATTTGCAATGCTGAAATCAGCAGAGGTAGAAGTCAAAAAGGAACATCAAGTGTTGATGGTGAATAAAACCACTAAGTTCAAGAAAGGCAAGGGTAAGAAGAACTTCAAGAAGGACGGCAAGGGAGTTGCCACGCCCAGTAAGCAAGCTACTGGGAAGAAGCCAAAGAATGGACCCAAGCCCGAGACTGAGTGCTTTTATTGCAAGGGAAGTGGTCACTGGAAGCGAAACTGCCCCAAATACTTAGCGGACAAGAAGGCCGGCAAAACAAAAGGCATATGTGATATACATGTAATTGATGTGTACCTTACCAGTACTCGTAGTAGCTCCTGGGTATTTGATACCGGTGCAGTTGCTCACATTTGTAACTCAAAGCAGGAGCTGCGGAATAAGCGGAGACTGGCGAAGGACGAGGTGACGATGCGCGTCGGGAATGGTTCCAAGGTCGATGTGATCGCCGTCGGCACGCTACCTCTACATTTACCTACGGGATTAGTTTTAAACCTCAATAATTGTTATTTAGTGCCAGCTTTGAGCATGAACATTGTATCGGGATCTCGTTTAATTCGAGATGGCTACTCATTTAAATCCGAGAATAATGGTTGTTCTATTTATATGAGAGATATGTTTTATGGTCATGCTTCGATGGTGAATGGTTTATTCTTAATGAATCTCGAGCGTACTGCTACACATGTTCATAGTGTGAATACCAAAAGATGTAAGGTTGATAATGATAGTCCCACATACTTGTGGCACTACCGCCTTGGTCACATAGGTGTCAAACGCATGAAGAAGCTCCATGCAGATGGACTTTTAGAGTCTCTTAATTATGAATCATTTGACACGTGCGAACCATGCCTCATGGGTAAAATGACCAAGACTCCGTTCTCAGGAACAATGGAGCGAGCAACCAACTTATTGGAAATCATACATACTGATGTGTGCGGTCCAATGAGCGTTGAGGCTCGCGGTGGCTATCGTTATGTTCTCACCCTCACTGATGACTTGAGTAGATATGGGTATGTCTACTTAATGAAACACAAGTCTGAAACCTTTGAAAAGTTCAAGGAATTTCAGAGTGAGGTTGAAAATCAACGTGACAGAAAAATCAAGTTTTTGCGATCAGATCGTGGAGGAGAATACTTGAGTCACGAATTTGGCACACACTTAAGAAAATGTGGAATAGTTTCACAACTCACGCCGCCTAGAACACCTCAGCGTAATGGTGTGTCCGAACGTCGTAATCGCACTCTATTAGATATGGTGCGATCTATGATGTCTCTTACCGATTTACTGCTATCGTTTTGGGGCTATGCTTTAGAGACTGCCGCATTCACTTTAAATAGGGCTTCATCGAAATCCGTTGAGACGACACCGTATGAATTATGGTTTGGGAAGAAACCTAAGCTGTCGTTTCTAAAAGTTTGGGGATGCGATGCTTATGTCAAGAAACTTCAACCTGAAAAGCTCGAACCCAAGTCGGAAAAATGTGTCTTCATAGGATACCCTAAAGAAACTATTGGGTATACCTTCTACCTCAGATCCGAAGGCAAGATCTTTGTTGCCAAGAATGGATCCTTTCTACAGAAAGAGTTTCTCTCGAAAGAAGTAAGTGGGAGGAAAGTAGAACTTGATGAAGTATTACCTCTTGAACCGGAAAATGGCGCAACTCAAGAAAATGTTCCTGAGGTGCATGCACCGACTAGAGAGGAAGTTAATGATGATGATCATGAAACTTCAGATCAAGTTGCTACTGAACTTCGTAGGCCCACAAGGACACGTTCCGCACCAGAGTGGTACGGCAACCCTGTCTTGGAAATCATGTTGTTAGACAACGGTGAACCTTTGAACTATGAAGAAGCGATGGCGGGCCTGGATTCCGACAAATGTCTAGAAGCCATGAAATCCAAGATAGGATCCATGTATGAAAACGAAGTATGGACTTTGACTGACTTGCCCGTTGAGAGGCGAGCCATAGAAAATAAATGGATCTTTAAGAAAAAGACAGACGCGAATGGTAATGTGACCATCTATAAAGCTCGGCTTGTCGCTAAGGGTTATCGACAAGTTCAAGGGGTTGACTACGATGAGACTTTCTCACCGGTAGCGAAGCTAAAGTCCGTCCGAATCATGTTAGCAATTGCCGCATTCTATGATTATGAGATATGGCAAATGGACGTCAAAACGGCATTCCTTAATGGTTTCCTTAAGGAAGAATTGTATATGATGCAGCCGGAAGGATTTGTCGATCCTAAGAATGCTGACAAGGTGTGCAAGCCCCAACGCTCGATTTATGGGCTGGTGCAAGCATCTCGGAGTTGGAACATTCGCTTTGATGAGATGATCAAAGCGTTTGGGTTTACGCAGACTTATGGAGAAGCCTGCGTTTACAAGAAAGTGAGTGGGAGCTCTGTAGCATTTCTCATATTATATGTAGATGACATACTTTTGATGGGAAATGATATAGAACTCTTGGACAGCATTAAGGCCTACTTGAATAAGAGTTTTTCAATGAAGGACCTTGGAGAAGCTGCATATATATTAGGCATCAAGATCTATAGAGATAGATCAAGACGCCTCATAGGTCTTTCACAAAGCACATACCTTGATAAGATATTGAAGAAGTTCAATATGGATCAGTCTAAGAAAGGGTTCTTGCCTGTGTTGCAAGGTGTGAAATTGAGCTCAGCTCAATGTCCGACCATGGCAGAAGATATAGAAGAGATGAGCGTCATCCCCTATGCCTCGGCCATAGGTTCTATTATGTATGCCATGCTGTGTACCAGACCTGATGTAAACCTTGCCGTAAGTTTGGTAGGAAGGTACCAAAGTAATCCCGGCAAGGAACACTGGACAGTGGTCAAGAATATCATGAAGTACCTGAAAAGGACTAAGGAAATGTTTCTCGTTTATGGAGGTAACGAAGAGCTCATCATAAAGGGTTACGTCAATGCTAGCTTCGACACAGATCTGGATGACTCCAGGTCACAAACCGGATACGTGTATATTTTGAATGGTGGGGCAGTAAGCTGGTGCAGTTGCAAGCAGAGCGTCGTGGCGGGATCTACATGTGAAGCAGAGTACATGGCAGCCTCGGAGGCAGCGCATGAAGCAATTTGGGTGAAGGAGTTCATCACCGACCTAGGAGTCATACCCAATGCGTCGGGGCCAATCAAACTCTTCTGTGACAACACTGGAGCTATTGCACTTGCCAAGGAGCCCAGGTTTCACAAGAAGACCAGGCACATCAAGCGTCGCTTCAACTCCATTCGTGAAAATGTTCAAAATGGAGACATAGATATTTGTAAAGTACATACGGACCTGAATGTAGCAGATCCGTTGACTAAACCTCTCCCTAGAGCAAAACATGATCAACACCAGAATTCCATGGGTGTTCGGTTCATCACAATGTAACTAGATTATTGACTCTAGTGCAAGTGGGAGACTGTTGGAAATATACCCTAGAGGCAATAATAAAAGCATTATTATTATATTTCCTTGTTAATGATAATTGTCTTTATTCATGCTATAATTGTGTTATCCGGAAATCGTAATACATGTGTGAATAATAGACACCAACATGTCCCTAGTAAGCCTCTAGTTGACTAGCTCGTTGATCAACAGATAGTCATGGTTTCCTGACTATGGGCATTGGATGTCATTGATAACGAGATCACATCATTAGGAGAATGATGTGATGGACAAGACCCAATCCTAAACATAGCATAAGATCATATAGTTCGTTTGCTATAGTTTTTCCAATGTCAAGTATCCTTTCCTTAGACCATGAGATCGTGTAACTCCCGGATACCGTAGGAGTGCTTTGGGTATACCAAACGTCACAATGTAACTGGGTGACTATAAAGGTATACTACGGGTATCTCCGAAAGTGTCTGTTGGGTTGACACGGATCAAGACTGGGATTTGTCACTCCGTATGACGGAGAGGTATCACTGGGCCCACTCGGTAATGCATCATCATTATGAGCTCAAAGTGACCAAGTGTCTGGTCACGGGATCATGCATTATGGTACGAGTAAAGTGACTTGCCGGTAACGAGATTGAACAAGGTATTGGGATACCGACGATCGAATCTCGGGCAAGTAACATACCGATTGACAAAGGGAATTGTATACGGGGTTGCTTGAATCCTCGACATCGTGGTTCATCCGATGAGATCATCGAGGAGCATGTGGGAGCCAACATGGGTATCCAGATCCCGCTGTTGGTTATTGACCGGAGAGCAATCTCGGTCATGTCTACATGTCTCCCGAACCCGTAGGGTCTACACACTTAAGGTTCGGTGACGCTAGGGTTGTAAAGATATGTATATGCAGTAATCCGAAAGTTGTTTGGAGTCCCGGATGAGATCCCGGACGTCACGAGGAGTTCCGGAATGGTCCGGAGGTAAAGAATTATATATGGGAAGTGCAGTTTCGGCCATAGGGAAAGTTTCGGGGGTCACCGGTATTGTACCGGGACCACCGGATGGGTCCCGAGGGTCCACCGGGTGGGGCCACCATCCCGGAGGGCCCCATGGGCTTAAGTGGGAGGGGGAACCAGCCCTTAGTGGGTTGGTGCGCCCCCCTAGGCCCACCCCCTGCGCCTAGGGTTGGAACCCTAGGGTGGGGGCCCACTTGCCTTGGAGGGCACTCCACCCCCTTGGACGCCACCCCCCTTGGAGATTGGACCTCCCAAGGGCCGGCGCCCCCCCCAGGGGGCCTATATAAAGGGGGAGGGAGGGGGCAGCCGCACCCTTGCATCTTGGCGCCCCCCTCTCCCCTGCTATACCTCTCCCTCTCACGCAGACGCTCGGCGAAGCCCTGCTGCACGTGACAACTGCATCCACCACCACGCCGTCGTGCTGCTGGATCTTCATCAACCTCTCCTTCCCCCTTGGTGGATCAAGAAGGAGGAGACGTCATCCGCTCCGTACGTGTGTTGAACGCGGAGGTGTCGTCCGTTCGGCGCTTGGTCATCGGTGATTTGGATCACGGCGAGTACGACTCCATCATCCACGTTCTAGTGAACGCTTCGGCTCGCGATCTACAAAGGTATGTAGATGCATCCGATCACTCGTTGCTAGATGAACTCATAGATGGATCTTGGTGAAACCGTAGGAAATTTTTTGTTTTCTGCAACGTTCCCCAACACCTTCACTTTTTCTTCATTGACTCCGTCTGAAATTCCTTTGCTTTACACTCTTGACTTTAGGGCCGCGCTCTCTCTCTCGAGAAATCGGCCGCCGGCTCCGTCATGAAGTCGGCGGAGACCTCCTCGACCACCCGACGGATTGATCCGGCCGCCGACCTCTGGGAGGCGATGGAGCGGAACGCGCGGGAGGCGCGCGAGGAGCAGGAAGCCACCCGCCTGAAGAAGGCGGAGGTCGCCGCTCTGAAGAAACTTGCGGAAGCCGAGGCCGCCGACGCGGAGAAGAAACATGCTGAAGAAGCCGCACACCGCCAATCGGCGGTGTTCGTCGTCCCTTTGAACTCTGCGCTGCCACCACTTGAGTTCACGGCGCAGACTGGGGAAGTCGGCGACGAGAACCCGGTCATGGAGAGGGACGGCAATGACATCGCCACGCCGAACGTAATCGTGCCGCCATCGCCGCCGTCCGGGAGTGCGCCAGGCGGGCAGCCGGCGGACCTGCCGGTGCCGCCAACTGAAGACGTGGTGGCGACGGGCCTGGCTCTCGAGGTCGGCACGCCGACGCGCCGCCGTCTCGCGAAGGCAGCCTCGGCGCTGCGCCCTCGGGAGACCGGTGCCATGAGCTCCACGATCCCGGACACCGAGGCGACGAGCGCCGCGCCCACTGGGTGCGTGCGGGGAGGCGGGACGGGCCCGTTGAACCGGGCGCTTTTGGACGTCCAAGCCAAGCTCCGAGCCGAGGGCGATGCCATCAAGGAATGCACCACGGCGTATCTGGCGTCGCGGGCAGCCATCCGGGTACGCGTCCTTCCTTCATTGTTTCTATTTCTTGTTCTTCTTTGTGGGGGCGCGCCAGCGCACCCACTGGGTGTAGTCCCCGAGTTTCGGGCCGGCTGCTGAGCAGGCGACTCGGAACTCTAATCGGCGAGTTCCAAGTACCAACACTTTGTCTGAAATTTTGTTGCAGGACTACCACAATCTTCGTGTGACCACCTTCAACGCCAACGTTGAGGAGCTGACCAAGCGGACCACTGACTTGTCGGACAGCCGGGGTGAGTCCTCTTCCTTCTCTGCGGGGGCGCGCTGGTGCACCCGCGGACTGTAGTCGCCGAGATTTGGGCCGACTGCTAAGCAGTTGGGCCGGATCTCCCCGGCGACTATTCTTCTTTGTTGATGATTCCTTTCTTCGCGGGGGCGCGCTGGCACACCCGTGGGTTGTAGTCCCCGAGATTCGGGCCGACTACTGAACAGTCGGGCCAGATCTCCCCGGCGACTATTCTTCCTAGTTAACGACTGACACCTTTTCTTCTTCTTCTTCAGAGGCCAAGGCCGCCCTGCAGTGGCAGCTGGGCGAGGCCAACACTGCGTTGCGTGTCAAGGAGGAGGAGGGCGGCCAGCTGGCGGAGGAGCGCGACCGGCTGGCCACGCAGCTGGCGGAGCAGAAGGAGCTGCTCAAGAAGGCCCAGAAGGAGGCGGAGGACAAGGAGACCGCCCTCCTTGCCGAATTCACCTGCGAATGCTCCTCCTGGACCGACACGGAGGCGACGCTGGTCTCCGGCTTCCATGCGATCGAAGATCTCGTCGATGATGAGCTTCCCCTCATTTTCCTTTTCTAAGCTGCCACCTGCTAGTTGAGTCGACCTCTAGTCTTTTAATCTTGTTCTTCGTTCTTTTGCCTTGGCAGACTTCTTCCCTGGCCACTCGGTCGCTGCCAACCAAGCCATCGAAGCGGATCGCGAAGGGCGGAGGGCGGACGGCGCACAGATCGCCGCCGACGCCCCCCCGAAATCTTGGTGAGCAGATCCTGAGCATCGAGGCCCACCTTCGGCCGGCTCACCGGATGTTCCGCCGGCTTCAATGTGTCGGCGCCCAGGCGATTGCCGCCCTGTGGACGGATATGCAGGCACTGCGCACCCCTAGTCGGATTGCCGACTGGCTGGAGGTAGCGGCTGGCCGCCTTGAGGCCTGGAAGGGCTCTTCGGCCCGAGCTGGAGCGCGCCGGGCCTTAGAGTTCGCCAAGGCGTGGTATCCTGGGCTGAGTCTAGCCCAGCTAGCCACGTTCCGGCTAGAAGCTCAGGCGGAGTTGGCGGTCGTGGAAGACGATCTCGTCAAGTGCGCGGCATCAATCGCCGAATACACCAACACCAGCGTCTTTGTCCCAGAGCAGGCTGAGAACGGCGAGGAGGCACCGCCGGAGTGGTTCAGGCTAAACCCGGACGACGGCGAGGACTCGGCGGAGGTGATTGACTCCAGTGGCGAGGAAGAAGGCGAGGAGGAGGAAGGAGACGAGGAGGAGGCGCCAGAAGTCGGAGCAGACGGCCAGCCCCAGCTCGACCGCTCCTCTAGCAACGAGCCGCGCCCAACCGAGCCAGCTGCTGCCAGAGGTGACCAAGCGGAGACCAACCAGGCGGCCGCTCCGGCAACTGGCACCGCCGACCCCTCCGGTCCTCCGAATCCGTCTGTAGTTTCCTAGGCTGTCACTTCATCTTTGTTTTTATCTGCTTAATAGTCTCAATGAACTTGTTAATTCACACAATTCCACCCATGGGGTGTATCTTGAACTTCTGTTTTGAAGATTCGGCCAAGGGCCTTTTCTATGTATATATTTCTCTGCTTTCTATCTCTTTGCCCATTGCTCTTTGGCTTTTCCTTTGCGGCCTTCCCTTGGTCGATGTCTTGCCAGTCGGACAGCCGCTCTGCGGACTGTTGCTGGATCAAGTACTTAGCTTTTTTGGGAAGGCAAGTACTTAGCCGTTTAGAGTTTTTTAGCAAATTGATTAGAAAACGGTGAGCCGGCTGCTCGAGAGTCGGTTGTAAAAAGCTAGAAGTCGGCTTAAACTATGTACATGCTTTGAATCCTTAGCCATTTTTTATGTGGACACCCATTCTACCTTACTCCTGCCCACCATACAGTCGCTCTGCGAGCTGCGCTTCTAACAGGAGACGGCTTAAGTGCCACACACTACTTGTCCGGCTGCAGAAAGCATTTCATAGTTCAAGCCGACAAGTCCCCGGGCCGACTAGTCGAACCCGGTGACAAGCGGCATAACAAAGAATAACATACTCATAGGCATAATTCTTATCATATAGATAAAAGGGGGCAGTCCCCGAGCTCTTCTCGGGGGGGGGGGGCCAAAGTCTTCGTACTTTAATACAAAAGGTCGCGTGGTACATACTGCATTAACTGTAAAATCTTCGGAGGAGGTTTGTGTTCCATGGCCGCTCCGTCTCTTTTCTGGAGTCATCCCTCTTGCGTGCTCGGGGCTTCTAAGCATCGATTAGGTAGTAGGAGTCATTGCCCAACACTTTGCTGATGATGAAAGGGCCTTCCCAAGGTGCTGAGAGCTTGTGTTGGCCGGCTGTTCACTGAATCAGCCGGAGCACAAGGTCTCCTTCTTCGAAAGATCTCGGCTTGACCTTCCGGTTGTAGTATCGGTGCAGGCTCTGCTGGTAGATGCTGGACTGGCTGAGTGCCAACAGCCGGCCCTCTTCCAGCAGATCGACGCCGTCTTGACGTGCTTCTTCTGCTTCCTCTTCGGTGTACATGGTGCTTCGAGGGGAGTCGAATTCTATGTCCATTGGGATGACGGCTTCGGCACCATAGACGAGGAAGAAGGGCGTGAAGTCGGTCGACTTGTTTGGAGTTATGCGCAGTCTCCAGAGGACGGCTGGCAACTCGTCAAGCCAGCAGCCGGCCGAGTGCTCTAGAGGCTCGACCAGTCAAGGCTTGATGCCGGACAGGATGAGGTCGTTTGCTCGCTCTACCTGGCCGTTGGACTGCGGATGGGCAACGGACGCTAAGTCCAGTCGAATGCCCTACGTCGCGCAGAAACAGGCCAAGGCACCTTTGGCAAAGTTCGTGCCGTTGTCGGTGATCATGTTGTGCAGTATGCCGTACCGAATTGTGATGTCGGAGATGAAGGTCACAGCAGTCGGACCATTCAACTTCTTGATTGGTTTTGCTTCTATCCACTTGGTGAACTTGTCACTGCGACAAGTAAGTGAGTCAAGCCGCCTCGTGCCGTCTTGAATGGTCCTACCATGTCCAGACCCCAAACAGCGAAGGGCCAGGCAATGGGAATAGTCTTGAGTGCAGAAGCCGGCTGATGTGGCTTGGAGCGGAACTTCTGGCACCCTTTGCATTTCTGGACCAAGGCCTTGGCATCTTCAAGAGCAGTTGGCCAGAAGAAACCATGGTGGAAGGCTTTGGCGACGAGTGCTCTTGAAGCCGCGTGGTGGCCACACTCGCCTTGATGGATGTCCTTGAGAATTGCTTGGCCTTGCTCCGGCTCCACGCAGCGTTGGTAGACACTAGTGACACTGCGCCTTACAAGCTCTTTGTTGACTATGGTGTAGGCTGCTGCCCGGTGTTGCACTTGTCGAGCTAAGATCTCATCAGTTGGCAGTTCTTTGTTCACCAGGAATTTGAGGATGGGTTGGGCCCACGAAGGGGCTGCAATTTCTGCGACTGTCAGGACTGCGACTTGGACGAGGGTCGCTGGGCCGGGAGGCGGGGGCTTGGAGTCGGCAGCCGCTTGCTGTGTCGATGAAGTCCCCGGGCCGATTGGCGTAGTCCCCGGGCCGGGCTCTGGAGTCTCCGGGCTGACCACCGCAGTCCCTGGGCCGGGTGCGACTGCCACGATCCCCGTGCCGCTTGCCGGAATACTCATGCCATCTATGGGGGCTCTCAAGTCGGATCCGACTACTTCAGGAGGAGCCTGCATGAAGATAGAGTCTGACTCTGGCGATGGCTTGACAGACGGCTTTAGGAGGTGCTGAAGGGCGACGCAGGACGGTATTGCTTAACGGGTGGAGCCGATTCGTGCCAGGGCGTCTGCTTGGTCGTTGTCGTTTCTTGGCATATGGAGAAACTCGCGCCCCTAAAAATATCCACTGAGTTGCTGTACAAGGAAGCGGTAGCTCGCCATGTTTGCGTCTTTGGCATCCCAATCGCCTGACGACTGCTGGACCACCAAGTCGGAGTCACCATAGCACACGATCCGGCGAATGCCGAGCTCTTTGGCCAGCCGGAGCCCGTGAATGAGTGCCTCATATTCGGTGACGTTGTTAGAGGCGGCAAAATGGATTTGCAGCGCATATTTTAGCTTGTCGCCTTTGGGAGAGGTGAGGACGATGTCGGCTCCCAAGCCGGTGCGCATCTTGGAGCCGTCGAAATGCATTCGCCAATGGGTGGAGTCGGGCGCTGGCGGCAGATACTGGGTCTCGGCCCAGCCGACGAGGAAGTTGGCCAGCGCTTGTGACTTGATGGCGG
Organism: Triticum monococcum; assembly: GCA_034509565.1. Taxonomy (NCBI): domain Eukaryota; kingdom Viridiplantae; phylum Streptophyta; class Magnoliopsida; order Poales; family Poaceae; genus Triticum; species Triticum monococcum. The sequence goes on along the minus strand of CM067844.1, from coordinate 576,094,829 downwards.
TGCGAGGCTGATAGTAGATGGTGTAGGGGTCCAAATCTATGGCCCATTTGGCCACTCGGCCCGAAGCATCCCGGCTCCCGATGATCTCGGCTAGTGGAGCCGTGCAAACCACAGTGATTGGATGCTCTTGAAAGTAAGGCTTCAATTTCTTGGCGGCAAAGTGCACGCCGTAGCACATCTTCTGGTAGTGGGGGTAGTTTTGCTTGGAGGTCGACAACACTTCACTCAAATAATATACCGGTCTCTGGACTGGTAGTGCCTTGCCTTCCTCCTTTCGCTCTACCACGATGACTGTGCTGACTACTCGGCTGGTGGCGGTGATGTAGAGGAGCATGGGTTCCTTAGGAGTCGGAGCCGCCATGACAGGTGGAGTAGTCAACATCTTCTTCAGTTGGAGAAAAGCTTCGTCCGCCTTGTGGTTCCACTCGAAAAAAGTGGTCTTCTTCATGAGTTGGTATAGGGGGAGAGCCTTCTCACCCAGCTGATTGATGAATCGGTTGATGGATGCCAAACAGTCGGTGAACTTTTGTACGTCCAGCAGTCGGCTGGGTACCTCCATCCTCTCAATGGCCTTGATCTTCACAGGGTTGCACTCTATGCCGCGTTCAGAGACCAGGAAGCCAAGAAGCTGGCCGGCTGGTACTCCGAAGATGCATTTCTCCGAGTTGAGCTTGATTTGAAATCGGTGCAAGTTCTCAAAGGTCTCCTTGAGGTCTTCCAGTAGTGTTCCACGCTTCTCCGTCTTCACCACCACATCATCCACGTAAACATGGGCGTTTCTGCCGAGTTGCTTGAGGAGGCACTTCTACATGCAACATTGGAAGGTGGCGCCGGCGTTCCTCAAGCCGAACGTCATGGTCAAGTAGCAAAAGGCTCCAAATGGCCTGATGAAGGCGGTCTTCAGCCTATCGGCCGGGTTCAACTTGATTTGGTGATACCCTGAATATGCATCCAAGAAACTCAACAGCTTGCATCCGGCTGTGGAGTCTATCACTTGGTCGATCCTTGGCAAAGCGAACGGGTCCTTGGGGCATGCTTTGTTGAGGCTAGTGTAATCAATACACATTCGCCACTTCTTGTTCTTCTTCAGTACCAGGACCGGGTTGGCTAGCTATTCTGGAAAGAACACTTCCATGATGAAGCCGGTTGCCAGCAGCCGGGCTATCTCTTCTCCAACAACTCTTCTCTTCTCTTCTGACAAGTGGCGCAAGGGATGCCTGACTAGCTTGGCATCAGACCGGACATGTAATTTGTGCTCGACGGAATCTGTCGGTATACCTGGCATGTCTTTGGGGGACCATGCAAAGATGTCCCGATTATCATGGAGGAAATCGACAAGCGCGCCTTCCTATTTGTTGTCGAGGTTTGCACCTACGACAGCGTACCTCTTCGGGTGCTCCGGGTCCAAGGGTATCTTTTTCGTTTCTTTGGCCAGCTTGAACGAGCCCTCAGCTTCCGACTCCTTGGGATCGGGTGACATCCCTGGCTGCTTGCTTTCCATCGCCACAACCCGATCAAGGAGCCGCTTCTCAGCTGCGATCACGAGGGACTCGGCCAGCCGACTGCTTTCTGCTGCGCAGGCGGACGACTTCTTGTAGTCGCCAGTTATGGTCAGAATCCCCTTGGAACTCGGCATCTTCATCTTGAGGTAGGCATAGTGGGGGACAGCCATGAACTTGGCCAGGGCAGGCCGGCCGAGCAGCGCATGGTATGGGCTCTTAAGGTCCACCACCTCAAACCAAGCTGACTCTCGGCGGAAATGATCTTTGTCCCCGAAGAGGACGTCAATCAGAATTTTGGCGATTGGTGAGCAGGAAAGGCCTGGAACTATGCCATGGAACACTGTGCGGCTGGACTGAAGCTGCCTCTGTATGATTCCTAATTTCTCCATGGTATCCTTTTACAGGATGTTGATGCTGCTGCCGCCGTCTATTAGGACTCTGGAGAAGCGAGCAGCTCGCTTGTCCGTGGCAAAGGTGGCGTCCAAAACCAAGGCATAGGAGCCGGGTTTGGGCATTACTTCCGGGCGGTCAGCTCTGCTCCAGCTGATGGGCTTCTCAGACCAATGCATGAACTCTGGTGTCTCAGATGCTACTGCATTCACCTCTTTCTACTGCTGCCGCCTGCTACGTCGATCATCAGCCACGCTGGAGAACACGGCATAGGTTCCATGCTCTTTTGGGTACTCGTCTTGTATCGCACCGACTGGTCTGACCACCGACTATTGGGGCGGAGGAGGCGGCTGCCCAGCAGGTGGGGGAGGCAAAAGGCCGTCTCCCTTGGCGATCCTGGTGAGCCAGTGGCACTTCCGAATGGTGTGGTTGGACGGCTTCGCGCCACTATGGAATTTGCAGGGTCCATCCAAAGTCTGCTCATATGAGAAAGCCGGCTGCCAGTTGGGCTTGCCGCCCTTCTGGCGTTTGGGCGGAAGCCGCCCTTCCGGCTGCTGGTTTTCGACTATCGCGACCTGCCGACTGGTGGAAGCCAGCTGTGGGGCTTTGCGCTTGTGGTCGTTCTGCTGTTGACGCCGACTGGCGTCTCCAGCCGGGGTTCGAGGAGCCTGAGGAGCCACCTTGCCTGTCTCACTAACTTGGGTCTCCGTCTTCATGGAGGAGTCGGCTGTGGTATATTTGTCTGCTATGATCAGCAGCTCGTCGAGGGTCTTCGGCTCATCGCAGAGAAGCCTGTGCTTGAGGAGGGTGCCCTCTCGGCATCCTGTAGTGAAGTACTCAATGGCCTGCACCTCGTGCATGCCCTCACAGGAGTTGCAGAGCTCGGCCCAGCGCGTGAGGTAGTCGCGAGTTGACTCGTTGGGGCCTTGCACGCACAAGGAGAGCTGGCGAGGTTTGGGTGGCCGCTTGTACATGCTGGTGAAGTTGCGGACGAATGCACCAGTGAAGTCGACCCAACTATTGATGCTGTGAGGCTTCAAGTTGTTCAGCCATGTCCAGGCCGCGCCCTGGAGCATGAGCGGAACATATTTCACGGCAACACGCTTGTTGCCGTTTGCTATGCTGACGGTCATGGAGTAGTCAACTAACCAGTCTTCCGGCTTCACGAATCCGGTGTATTTGGGAGTGTCTCTTGGGAGCGTGAACCCTTTGGGGAAGGGCTCATCCCGAATGCGGGGGCCGAAACACGGTGGACCCAACTCATCTTCTTCTTCAAGCGCCAGGGATCAGTGGAGGCGGTCGATCCGGTGGCGGGCGTCATTCTCTCCGACTCCCTCTTGGCGGACAAGGCGGTCGCCGAGCGTCGGGTGATCAACAGGCGGCGGGGAGACTCGCCTTTCCCTGTGAGGGGGAGGAGGCGGACAGTCGCCCCATCATTCCATTATTTTTGGGCGGCCGTCTTGGTCGCGCTCTATGGTGATCCAAGTCCGACTACGGCTGGCAGCCGGCTCCTTGTCCTTTCTTCCGCGAACGCCACCAGTCGGCGTCCGAGATGTCGCGTCTTGGTCTCGGTGGGGAGGCAGGTTGTCATTCTGTCGGTGCGGCACATCAGTGCGGCAGCCGGCCTCGTTCTGCTCTGCAGCCGCGTCAAGGAGTCGCTGGACGCGCTTCGTCATCAAGCGACGTTCTTTGCCCTCGAATTTGTCCAGCTCGTCCGCCGCCGCCTGGGCAGCTCGGATGTTCTCCGCAGGCGTGGCATAAACGGGGCGATTTTCCCTGAACAGATCAGTGATGGCCACGCCGCGCTGCCGGACCATGCCAAGGCGGCTAGGTCCAGCGGGAGCCGGCGTGCCGCCCATAGCGCGGTCCATCTAGAGTTGGTAGGCCTCTAATAGGCGTCTCATGCTGGCCAGCTTCTTGGCGCCTTCGACTAGCTGAAGGCGGCGTGCCTCCAGCATCTCGGCGTCGGCATCTTCGGGAATGGGTGCTGCCAGATCTTGCAGCGCTGAGCGGGTCATAATCACCCCCGCCGGATTGCTCGCCATGATCAATGACAAGCACTTCCGTGACGGTGCTTCTGCCGCTCTCCGCGCAAGGGAGCGGCTCGTCGTAGACCACCACATTGGTGGGGAACGTGTCAAGCGACGCGGTGTCGGAGTCGACCAACATCGGAGAGGTGGAGCCTACGGACTCCAAGTCCCCAGCTGGCTCGCTGGCGACGTGGAGTTGATCGAGGAGGCCCGCGAGGAGGCTCTCGGGGCCGCCTGTGCCCGCGTCAGATGCAGGCTCGTCGGAGAGGCGGACCTCACCGACATGGTCGGCGAGGCAACTGGTCGCGCATGCGATTTCAGCGCCATGCAGCGCGTCGGCGCAGACTCCGTCTGGCATGCCGGGCTGGCTGCGCTCGCCAGGGAGGAAAAGGATTCCCGTCCAGAACAGGTCTCCGGACGACGGTGCACCACGCCCCACGGTGGGCGCCAAATGTCGGGGGTTGGGTACGACATATGCCAATGGATGGCTTATCATGGTGGGAGCGAGTAGAACGTCGCCGGTGCCCGAAAACAGGATGAGGCGTAGACACGAACGTCGGCGTACTTTACCCAGGTTCAGGGCTCTCCTAGGTGATAACACCCCTAGTCCTGCTCTGCAGGGTCTCCGCATGATCACTAAGGCAAAGTGAATACAAGGGCGCTCCTCGAGCTGTATGCTGAAGGTAGGAGAAGGGAGGGCTAGCTCTCTCCTCCCTCTATGATCTGGTCTAGTTCTAATGGGTCCGAACCCTTTGCATGGGTGCCCTGGGGGGTTTATATAGGCCTACCCTCAGGGGTACAATGATAAATTGTCTGGGCACAGGGCCCAGCCGTCAGTCTCTTCGCCTGCCGGCCCTTCCGCCGACTGGTCTGATACGGAGCCGACAAGCCGTACCCGCCGCTTGCGGGTCTTGCTGGCTGCTGATTACTGTAGTCGTGCTTCTAATGACGCAGACTTGGTCATGGGGTCGTGGCTACAGCCCCGCCGTCTGGCGGGTGATCACTGTAGCCACTCCCTGTCTCGTCTGGTTAATGGTGCGGGGAACCCGTGGGAGGGGCAGGCCGACTCCCGGGGGCCGGCTTCCTACGGGTCCGACTGGTGGCGCTCTTGCCGTTTTCTGGACTCTCGCTGACCGGTAGGGCCCGTCGTCCATGGACCGTACTAACAGGCCGTCATGGGCACAGGACTCCGCCCACTGTTGTTGATGCCAGGGATGGCATGGCAACAGTGCCGCGCCAGATGGAGATCTTCGTTGGTACGGCGCACTGTGGCCTAGCCATTTCCTGGAAAAGGGGAGGGAGTGGGCTTTACTGTTGCCACTCCCTGTCCCATCCCCCCTGATGAGGGCATGGGCTTTGTTGGTGCCGTGGGCCGACTCCCCATGGCCGGCTTCTCTGGAAACCGCCAGGCGGGAGTCGGCCGGTCTTGACCTCGCCTCTAGGACTCGGCTGCATGCGGGCAGCCGACTGTTCCTTCAGTCGTCCTCCAGAAGGCGGCTCTTCATCTGGCGTCTCGACGGGCGCAGTCAGCCGCGATGTGTTGAAAGGTTTTGGGCCTCGGGTTAACCTACCTATGGCTCATTACTCTGACACATTGTGTTTTAAATGATTAATTTACTTTTACTTTGATGATGAATTTATCATAATTATTTGTGTGACAGAATTATGTTTTACGCAAATCTATGCTTTTGCTGCTTATTTTTGTGTACTTGTGCAGTTAGTTTTGTAAATAATCTAGCCATCAGTTCCTACACATCTTTCCGCAAAAATATTTTAAAAAATCCTACATATATTTGCACCCTGTCAGTTTTCGTCCCAACTCCATCCTGGGCCGGACTAGGGAATTTCGGATGTTTGTACCGATCCAGTCCAATTCTGACGACTGCATTGAAGCCCTAAAAGTGTCCAGGCTATCCAGTTTGAACATTTGGAGGAGAATGATGTTGGTAAGTTCATCTCCCCATATCTATGAACATAGATCTCCTCTCTCATGAGATCTTTAGCTATGCATATGTCCTCATGCATATATGCATTGTTATCCCTTGATTTTTTTTTTCATTCTTTCCTTCTTTTCCCATCTTTCTGCGGAAAATGATATGTTTCACCCATTTGCAATATTCCCAATGATCAATCTATGTGTAACTTTCAGCAGAAATGCAGATAAAAAGTTTGTGGGGCCCGAGTATATATATATGGTGTGTATGTGGAACAGCGAGCATGCATTGCGCATGTTGGCGCCGGGAGGGATCTCTATATCTCCATGGGATCTTTCTTTTCTTTCTTTCCCGTCAACTTATTCGGTCGGCACGCCGTGTGGTTGCAGGTGTGTAAATCCTCCAAAAGCTTGCAGTGTATATGTTCTCCGTCCAATCACCCGTGTAACGGGTAAGATACCGATCGGCCGTGAGAATGACTGGTGCATTTGTATTCTTCCAAGTTATGTGTACGTGTTGATTAGCCCTTGTAAGTTGTGTTTTGATGTAGGAGTTATTTATTTCAGTACATTGAGATTCCCTCTGTCATGCTCAAGCTTCGAAACAAACAAAAATTGAGATAAGAGAAAAAATATATGAAATATTTCATTAAAAAGGCAAAAAAAAATGTTTTATCTGCGTTGGAAAGAGGATGTAGATTCTGTAGAATTTATTCCTTTTTCCACTGGCGCAACCCGGCCAATATCTGCCCTCCGCATTTGCATTTTTGTCGGTTTTGTTGGTGCTGTTGTGTGGAAGGGCAGCGTCTTCCCGTTGGGGCTTTGGAAGGTAGCTCAGCTCGGAAAGGGAGCGTCAGCAAGACAGCAAGCCGGAGACGGCCACATCGTCATCGACGTGCGTGCCACGGCCGGCGATCGAGAGGGATCACAGCCTGGACGATCGACCGTCCAGTGGACCGGAGCTTGCTAGCGACTACCACCTCGATTTCTAGCGACGAGCTCCCGTTCATCGACGGCGACGCGCCCCCTGGGCTTCACGTGGGCTCCGACCGGGACACACCATCCAGAAGAAGCTCTTGTCATCCGTTGGCGCCAACGCTCAGTGCGGCCGTTGCTTTTGTCATCGTACAATGGATCTTGCACTACATGTTGGAAGTTGGAGACCTGCTTGATAGCTTCGCATAGTATGGCTTAGCACGGTTTCATGCACAGGAAATATCCTTGGTTACTTCAGCGTCCTGTAGCTCACGCTCGACCTGATTTTGACCTTGATCCCATTTGTCTCCCCGGCCCTATCATTAGACTATCTACAGCTGAATACCCCAAACACCTCTCAAACACCCAGATGGATGTCCCGGTCAGTGACCCACTGAAAAACCCGACCTAGACGGCTACCTCAAACGTCTGGGCAGTCATCATTTATATCAAGCCCAAATCTGAGGCGGATAGAGGGAGGCCCGGGCGCGATCGGGCACATCTGCCACGTCGCCATGACGCTCTGGTCCCACACAAAAACACTTTGAAACCCAACGCACCCAAACTTGTCTCCTTCGTCGGACCGATGGCGCCGCATGGCGTCGCTTCGGCGGGCCGTGTAGTGTCCAAGCCTGGTTATTATATTTAAGCCAACCACCGGTACCGAAATCCTACCCGTTCACATTTCCTCTCCTCACGTCCGTCACCTCTGACACCACTTTCCACTCGCCGGCCGCCACCATGCCATTGGGTAAGGAGCTACCCATATCTAACGCCGGAGCGCCGACTGCAGCTCTTTGAGCAGATCCGGGCAAGGCGCGAAGTCCGGATCGCCGCGGGGCTACCTCCGGACGCGGTGGATCCAGAGGAGGAGTTGGAAGAGGACGCAGAGCAGGAGAAGGATGAAGAGGACGTGGGGGACGCTGGGGACGCGGACCTGCGGGCGGAACAACAGGCAATCCTTGATTCCCTCCGGTCCGAGGCTGAGGCCAACCGTCGTCATCTGCAGTAAGCAGAGGCGGAGTACGCCGCGGCCGTCGACCAGATGCTCACGTATATGGATGAGAAGGAGGAGCTAGAGCCCTCCTACGCGCCCATCTACCTGGTGCCCGGCACAAACTTTGTGGACATCTTCGACGACGAAGTGTAGTTTAGGCTAGCGTGATTTGCGTAGTACGTAGGATTTATTTTGCATAGTTTGTATGTATCCGTGGGATAAAATATGAGGTACTCGAATGCGTAGCACCAAGTATGAGGTCTGACAGTCAGTGCCCGCGTACGCGCCCGGTCGCATCCGCGAGCGTTTGAGGTGCCAGATTTGGTGTCTAAAAAGGATTTTGGGTATAGTTTTTTTTGTGACGGCCCAGGGCGGGGTGGTACTTGTGATATTTCTGCTTGGGACGTGTTTTATTTGGCAGTTTTCTGGATGTTAAATACCATTAGATGAGTTACTTTTCATTGGCATTGGAAACATATCACATTATGGCAGGGCAACATTTCACAATTTAATGAATCCTCCACGTATTTGATGGGATGGTTAAGGGATTATCTATGGTTAAACTCTTCACAAGTTATCAATGGATATTATCCTTTTGGGATGAATAGTTGCGGCTCTAGATACTCTCACTCAACTCGTATAAGTTTTCTTTCTAAAAATTGTAATACAAAGAACATCAGAAGTAACCAAAATTATATCTAGGTCCGTAGACCATATAGTAACAACTACACGCACTGGAGCCGGCAGAAGCCGCACCGCGCCGCGCAGTCCCTTCCTCATTGGTTGGGCAAATCTTGTTGTAGTAGACAGTAAAAAAATTCTCATGCTAAGGCCCCAAAAAGTCAGCGCACCAAAAGATAAGGTGAATGGCGCGTTCGTGCGCGTGAATGATCCACTGAAATTCGATTTGTTACCTTGCAAGAGCGCGGTTTCCTTTTACCCTTTTTTTAGTTTCTTAGCAGACTAATTTGTTGTTTTCTTGATCAGTAAGTTTACAAGTTGGAAACCTATTAGATTTGGATCGTGATCGCAACATAATACCACATAGACTCTCCTATATTTATGACTTACCGGACACCGACAAAGGCTTTGAAAATGCGCTATGGTATTTGCCTACTCTTGCCATTTCCGCCACCAATGGGATCTACTCCATCCTGAAAGTCGACGTGCACCAGTGAGCGGGAGAGCAGGTCCCCTGAACGTCTCATCCTTGTGATCCTGCATCGAGAGAGGGTGAATTAGGTTTTTGGGAAGTGCTACGCACGACTACACACGTCCATCACCATGAGCTGTCTTTTGTCAGTCATGCGGCATCATGCACGGTTGTCTCCGTCGCCATCAGCTTCGCATCAAAAACATTACCTCTGCAGTAACCACTGATACTTTATCTGCAACCAGTTAGTTTTCTAATTCAATCTTTAATTATGGTTATTGTTGCATGTGCAATGTTATTGTTCATGCTATTTAATGCATCTAGTATCTTTGACATATGCATGCTAATTGTTGCTTTTACCATGATTTATATTCTGGAATTAATCATGAAGTTTTCTATTATTCCAACACTTTTGAGAGATATTTTTTAGAAAAGACACCTATAGGCATCTTCTAACTGAATATTATCTAAAAAAATATAGCAAACATTGCAATGAAAAGACACTCAAATACAAAAAGACCAGCAAAAAAGAATTACATCAAAAATGATAGTGCCCATCTTCTTCCTCCAATTGTATGTCCCGAGCTTAAAGAAAAGGAACACTTGCCAACTTCCACTCGCCGATATAAATGAAATAAAGTAATCACTGAACAAATATTGGTTGGGGCATCACCCACGCAACACAGGCTTGCAATCATTCACCGCTAGTCCAATGGGTCGGAGAAATCGAGTCATGTCACATAAAAACTTGAGAGAATAGGTCGAAATCACCGCGCCAAGATCCGCTCAATTGCTTCCCTTGATTCACATATCAACCACCAGGATGTGGAGAGAGCTAATAAATCTGGTAGCACCTACCTTCACATGTCCTTCATCGGTGTCGGATCAGACGTTGTTGACGTAGGAGAGGTTGGAGTGACCTTATTCCAACATGACATCACCACCACCAGCTTATCAATGTCGTCGGCAAAAACAAAACCGTAAGGGAAACAAGAACCTACTAGAAATAATAAGGAAAACAAAAGGGATAGGTCCGCACTCCTCTATACACGACTTACCATCGGACAGGGGAGAGAAGCAGGAGTGAAATGACGACGTGGATGAGAATTGACAAACAGGGTCAGGGAAAGGGTGCACTGGTGTCAAGCATATTTTTATCATGCGTTCTACCATTTTTTGGGAGTCGTTGATGTGACAAGACGAGTACACGGCAGAAGAAGAGGGAGGTGAAGAGGTAGGTTCATGTGTTCAACCTACGAATGTATTAGGGGTTTTTCTAGTTTCCCCCGGTATATTTGTTTTGCAAGATCCAGCATTCACTGGCTTTTCATTAACTTAGCAGAGGGAGATTACAAAGTTTTGTCAAGTGACAAGAGAGGTGACCAAAACAAACAAGGGCCATTTCTGATTTCACTCCTGATTTCATTGATCACTGACATGTGGTTTGGCATCTTTTTCCTGAATCTGCAGTTGTTTCGCTCAAGCCAGAGACACCAGAGGGTCATGGCAAGCATCGTCTTTGTCCCACTTGTTCCTGGAGCAGCCCTGCCCACCATCGAGGCTACGGTCTCTGTGGTCTTCTATCCTTCTGTCTACATGCCTGGCTTGAGCGCCCCAAATCCTTATGGCTAATGGGCCTTCCCAGAAGAGGTGCACCGACGACTCCATACTTCTATTGCACAGAGCGCAGAAATATTTGTTCTCCCATCCCTGGCGTTCGAGGCTCTATCCCCTGCGCCTCCCCGGTATATTTTTGAATTTAATGTTCTTGTAGGCACTGGCGGAGACAGGGGTGCCAGCAGGGGCCCTGCCCCCCCCCCCTAACATCCAAGATTTGTTGATAATTTGCTTGTGAAAGGTGTAAAATTAGTCATTAGTTGCTACTAAATGTGTCTCTTTCAATGGTTTGGCCCTCCCAAACCTTATTCACCATCACTCAGCACCCTCGATCGATTTTTTCTGGCTCCGCCACTGCTTATAGGGGGTGGAGCACCCAGGAGCTCCAAATCCTCTTCCCGGATCAACGGAACTACCATGTTTCCTTGGGTTTAGAATAAGAAAGGTTTGGTTCTTTTAAAACTTTTATAAATGTTTAAAATTTGATGCAAAAAGCCCAACATTTTAACTACCTCAAGAGTCATGGGCCCATGGCATTGCCACATTTTCGAAAGGGAACATCCGTGCATGTACCGGACCAATTTCGTGGCCTGGGTGGTTAAAAAACGGTCGATCGATCCTCGACGCTCCACTGTGTCAAAGAAAGAATCATATGATTGGCAAGACGCCGAGGCGGCCCAATGTTTTCTATGCAGGGATGAGGTGTGAGGCGACTCGGGGGGCGACTCCGGGGATCCCCTCCGCCGACGAGAGGCGGCACGTTGGAGGTCCGTTCTGGGTGCTGGCTGAGGACGGCGCCGGGGATTCGGAGGACGATGATGGCGACTCGAGCGGCGGGGCAATGGAGGCGACGTCGCCAACGCCATCGGATACGATATGCGAGGCTTTTAGGGTCGGGTACCCCGAAGAGGAGGTGGCGCTGCTCATGGAAATGGCGATTCCTCCCGATGATCCGGCGCGGCTGGGACTGCAGGCGGTGGATAAGGTCGAGATAGTCCGGCGCGTGGTTCATCGACGTACGGCGGCGATGGCATTCCGTCCTTGGCGGGAACCTCTAGCTAAGGTTAGTCTCCCTAAACTAACTTTGTCAAATTACATTACGGAAGGATCTTGGAAGCTCGTTGAAAGAAAGAAGAAACGGCGGCCTTCGGTGGCGTAGTTGCCGGCGCCGGCGGCCGGCCGGTCAGGCAAGATCCGCGAGGGGCAGATCCGGCGTTTGAATTGTCTATTGGGCCCAGAGGGGCTGCATGTGGGCGCGGTGTGTGTGGGCTCGCTTCAAACTAGGTATTCGGCCCAGAGCGAGATGAATTTGAGTGGGTCGGGGTTAGCTGGGTATGAGCACCGCGCTAAAACGGACTCTAACTCGGACAACAACGTTGATTCATGCAAGGGGTCGCTTGATCGTCGTAATCGAAATCCTACACCACCATCGTCTAGGGTTCTTCGTCACTGTGCGGTGCCTGGTTTCCCTGCTTGCAGACCAAGCCGCGTCATGCGCATTCCTCCCCTCGCGTCGGCCATGGCAGGTCGCGGAGGTGGTGGACCACTGGGGCCGAGGCCTTCGGCTCCCATGCCGGCCGCTGCAGGGCCTCGGGCACAGCAGCCCATGCAACAGTCACCGCCCCGTGCGGGGGTTGCTCCGCAGGCGCAGGAGCGGGTGCAACAACCCAAGGCCGCACCACCGCCGCACATCGTTGTGCAGCCGCCGCTGAACCGGGCGGGGCCGACGCAGGTGGCGCACGTCCCGCCGCCACATAATGTGGGGCAGCCACCCGCGGCTATGGCTGGGCCGCCAGCGCACAGAGGTGGCGGAGGTGTGGGTCATCATCGCTTCGCGGCTAACCATGGCAGAGAGGCTCATGTTGGTCGTGATCCGCCCCGGAGCCAATGGGATGATGACGGTTTTGACGCGTATGGTGTTGGACAGCATCGAGGTTCGTCGTCGACGGGCGGCGGGCGCGGATATGCTTGGCAGAGTGATGGGACGACTGAGCATCCATTCTACGGCCCTCCGGGGGGTTTTGTTGAGGGGGCATATGGCCCGGACTACCGCAGAGAGGCGGATACCAAGGTTTTCATGCTGACCGCGGTGGTTGGAACCGCAACCGTCAGCCTCCACCGCCCGCCGCTACTGTTTCCGATGTCGCCGACCCGATGGTGTCCTCGGAGGTGGTTGTTGTGCAGACGCCGGTGTTATCTGGTCAGGTCATGGCTGCGGTGATGGCTCTGGCTAATGTGGCAGTGCCCGAGACTGAGCCCATGGTGACGGGTACTCTCGGCGCACCCGACAAACCAGATGGTGATTGATAATCCCCAAGTGCAAGGAATCATCATAGCAATTTCCAAAGGTGGAAGTGATAAGTATGGAGTGTCGAACCCACAAGGAGCTAAAGGTAAGATCAATATTCTCTCATGCCCTATCTGCCACTGATACGACTCTACGTACACCGAACGTTTGCTTCCAACTAGCAACGAGAAATAAAACTATGTTGTGGGTATGAAAAGGATAACTTTGTATGATATCGGAGAGCTAAAATATAAAAGTAGGTGTTGTTATCATGAAGTTAGATATATTACTAAATATTATAAATAGCAAGTGTGGAATAATGGTGGATCGGTGTGCGGAATTGTCCTAGGCAATTGTTAACAAGACCGGGAATCACTATTGTAGTTTCATATGAGGGAGAGGCATAAGCTAACATACTTTCTCTACTTAGATCATATGCACTTATGATTGGAACTCTAGCAAGCATCCGCAACTACTAAATATTGTTGGAAATATGCCCTAGAGGCAATAATAAAAGCATTATTATTATATTTCCTTGTTCATGATAATTGTCTTTATTCATGCTATAATTGTATTATCCGGAAATCGTAGTACATGTGTGAATAACAGACACCAACATGTCCCCTAGTGAGCATCTAGTTGACTAGCCCGTTGATCAACAGATAGTCATGGTTTCCTGACTATGGACATTGGATGTCATTGATAACGAGATCACATCATTAGGAGAATGATGTGATGGACAAGACCCAATCCTAAACATAGCATAAAGATCGTGTAGTTCGTTTTGCTAGAGTTTTGCAATGTCAAGTATCTTTTCCTTAGACCATGAGATCGTGTAACTCCCGGATACCGTAGGAGTGCTTTGGGTATACCAAACGTCACAACGTAACTGGGTGACTATAAAGGTAGACTACGGGTATCTTCGAAAGTATCTGTTGGGTTGACACGGATCAAGACTGGGATTTGTCACTCCGTATGACGGAGAGGTATCACTGGGCCCACTCGGTAATGCATCATCATAATGAGCTCAAAGTGACCAAGTGTCTGGTCACGGGATCATGCATTACGGTACGAGTAAAGTGACTTACCGGTAATGAGATTGAACGAGGTATTGGGATACCGACGATCGAATCTCGGGCAAGTAGCATATCGATTGACAAAGGGAATTGCATACGGGGTTGATTGAATCCTCGACATCGTGGTTCATCCGATGAGAACATCGTGGAGCATGTGGGAGCCAACATGGGTATCCAGATCCCGCTGTTGGCTATTGACCGGAGAGTCGTCTCGGTCATGTCTGCTTGTCTCCCGAACCCGTAGGGTCTACACACTTAAGGTTCGGTGACGCTAGGGTTGTGAAGATATGTATATGCAGTAACCCGAATGTTGTTCGAAGTCCCGGATGAGATCCCGGACGTCACGAGGAGCTCCGGAATAGTCCGGAGGTAAAGAATTATATATAGGAAGTGCTGTTTCGGCCATCGGGACAAGTTTCGGGGTTATCGGTATTGTACCGGGACCACCGGAGGGGTCCCGTGGGCCCACCGGGTGGGGCCACCTGTCTCGGGGGGCCACATGGGCTGTAGGGGGTGCGCCTTGACCTACATGGGCCAAGGGCACCAGCCCTACTAGGCCCATGCGCCTAGGGTTTCCACCAAGGAGGAGTCCAAGTGGTGGAAGGCACCCCGAGGTGCCTTGGGGGGAGGGAAACCCTCCCCTGGCCGCCGCACCTAGGAGATCAGATCTCCTAGGCTGTGCACCACCCCCCCTTGGCACCCCTATATATAGTGGGGGAGAGGAGGGACTTCATACACCAGCCCCTGGCGCCTCCCTCTCTCCCCGTTACGTCTCTCTCTCGTTGCGAAGGCGAAGCCCTGCAACTGTGACGCCCTGCATCCACCACCACGCCGTCGTGCTGCTGGTTCTTCATCAACCTCTCCTCTCCCTTGCTGGATCAAGAAGGAGGAGACGTCTCCCGTCCCGTACGTGTGTTGAACGCGGAGGTGCCGTCCGTTCGGCGCTGGTCATCGGTGATTTGGATCACGTCTTGTACGACTACTTCATCCTTGTTCTAACGAACGCTTCCGCTCATGATCTACAAAGGTATGTAGATGCAATATGAATACTCGTTGCTTGATGAACTCCTAGATGGATCTTGGTGAAACGAGTAGGAAAATTTTTGTTTTCTGCAACGTTCCCCAACAGTGGCATCATGAGCTAGGTCTATGCGTAGTTCTTCTTGCGCGAGTAGAACACAATTTGTTGTGGGCGTAGATTTGTCAACTTTCTTGCCGCTACTAGTCTTTTCTTGCTTCAGCGGTATTGTGGGATGAAGCGGCCCGGACCAACCTTACACGTACGCTTACGTGAGACCGGTTCCACCGACTAACATGCACTAGTTGCATAAGGTGGCTGGCGGGTGTCTATCTCTCCTACTTTAGTTGGAGCGGATTCGATGAACAGGGTCCTTATGAAGGGTAAATAGAAGTTGACAAATCACGTTGTGGCTTTAACGTAGGTAAAAAAACGTTCTTGCTAGAACCCTAATTCAGCCACGTAAAACTTGCAACAACAACTAGAGGACGTCTAACTTGTTTTTGCAGCAAGTGGTTTGTGATATGATATGGCCAAAGTTGTGATGAATGATGAATGATCTATATGCGATGTATGAGATGTTCATGTTATTGTAATAGGGATCACGACTTGCATGTCGATGAGTATGACAACCGGCAGGAGCCATAGGAGTTGTCATTATTTTTTATATGACCTGCGTGTCATTGAGAAACGCCATGTAAATTACTTTACTTTATTGCTAAACGCGTTAGCCGTAGTAGTAGAAGTAATAGTTGGCGAGCAACTTCATGGAGGCACGATGATGGAGATCATGATGATGGAGATCATGGTGTCATGCCGGTGACAGGATGATCATGGAGCCCCAAGATGGAGATCAAAGGAGCTATGTGATATTGGCCATATCATGTCACGTTTATTATTTGATTGCATGTGATGTTTATCATGTTTTGCATCTTGTTTACTTAGAACGACGGTAGTAAATAAGATGATCCCTCATATTAATTTCAAGAAGTGTTCCCCCTAACTGTGCACCGTTGCGACAGTTCGCTATTTCAAAACACCACGTGATGATCGGGTGTTTTATTCAGACGTTCACATACAACGGGTGTAAGACAGATTTACACATGCAAACACTTAGGTTGACTTGACGAGCCTAGCATGTACAGACATGGCCTCGGAACACAGAAGTCCGAAAGGTCGAGCATGAGTCGTATAGAAGATACGATCAACATTAAAATGTTCACCGACGTTGACTAGTCCGTCTCACGTGATGATCGGACACGGCCTAGTTGACTCGGATCATGTTATACTTAGATGACTGGAGGGATGTCTATCTAAGTGGGAGTTCATTATTAATTTTATTAGATGAACTTAATTATCTTGAACTTAGTCTAAAATATTTTACAATATGTCTTGTAGATCAAATGGCCCACGTAGTCCTCAACTTCAACGCGTTCCTAGAGAAAACCAAGCTAAAAGACGATGGCAGCAACTATACGGACTGGGTCCGGAACCTGAGGATCATCCTCATAGCTGCCAAGAAAGATTATGTCCTACAAGCACCGCTGGGTGACGCACCTGTTCTCCCTGCAGAACAAGACGTTATGAACGCTTGGCAGGCACGTACCGATGACTACTCCCTCGTTCAGTGCGGCATGCTTTACAGTTTAGAGCTGGGGCTCCAAAAGCGTTTTGAGAGACACAGAGCATATGAGATGTTCGAAGAGCTGAAAATGGTTTTCCAAGCTCATGCCCGGGTCGAGAGATATCAAGTCTCCGACAAATTCTTCAGTTGTAAGATGGAGGAGAATAGTTCTGTCAGTGAGCACATACTCACTATGTCTGGGTTGCATAACCGCTTGACTCGGCTGGGAGTTAATCTCCCGGATGATGCGGTCATTGACAGAATCCTCCAGTCGCTTCCACCAAGCTACAAGAGCTTTGTGATGAACTTCAATATGCAGGGGATGGAAAAGACCATTCCTGAAGTATTTGCTATGCTGAAATCAGCAGAGGTAGAAGTCAAGAAGGAACATCAAGTGTTGATGGTGAATAAAACCACTAAGTTCAAGAAGGGTAAGGGTAAAAAGAACTTCAAGAAGGACGGCAAGGAAGTTGCCGCGCCCGGCAAGCAAGCTGCCGGGAAGAAGCCAAAGAATGGACCCAAGCCCGAGACTGAGTGCTTTTATTGCAAGGGAAACGGTCACTGGAAGCGGAACTGCCCGAAATACTTAGCAGACAAGAAGGCCGGCAAAACAAAAGGTATATGTGATATACATGTAATTGATGTGTACCTTACTAGTGTCCGTAGTAGCTCCTGGGTATTTGATACCGGTGCAGTTGCTCACATTTGTAACTCAAAGCAGGGGCTGCGGAATAAGCGGAAACTGGCAAAGGACGAGGTGACGATACGCGTCGGGAATGGTTCCAAGGTCAATATGATCGCCGTCGGCACGCTGCCTCTACATCTACCTTCGGGATTAGTTTTAAACCTTAATAATTGTTATTTAGTACCAGCTTTGAGCATGAACATTGTATCGGGATCTCGTTTAATTCGAGATGGCTACTCATTTAAATCCGAGAATAATGGTTGTTCTATTTATATGAGAGATATGTTTTATGGTCATTCTCCTATGGTGAATGGTTTATTCTTTATGAATCTCGAACGTAATGCTACACATGTTCATAATGTGAGTGCCAAAAGATGCAAGGTTGATAATGATAGTCCCACATACTTGTGGCACTGCCGCCTTGGTCACATAGGTGTCAAACGCATGAAGAAGCTCCATGCTGATGGACTTTTAGAGTCTCTTGATTATGAATCATTTGACACGTGCGAACCATACCTCATGGGTAAAATGACCAAGACTCCGTTCTCAGGAACAATGGAGCGAGCAACCAACTTATTGGAAATCATACATACTGATGTGTGCGGTCCAATGAGTGTTGAGGCTCGCGGTGGCTATCGTTATGTTCTCACCCTCACTGATGACTTAAGTAGATATGGGTATATCTACTTAATGAAACACAAGTATGAAACCTTTGAAAAGTTCAAGGAATTTCAGAGTGAGGTTGAGAATCAACGTGACAGGAAAATCAAGTTTCTACGATCAGATCGTGGAGGAGAATACTTGAGTCACGAATTTGGCACACACTTAAGAAAATGTGGAATAGTTTCACAACTGACGCCGCCTGGAACACCTCAGCGTAATGGTGTGTCCGAACGTCGTAATCGCACTCTATTAGATATGGTGCGGTCTATGATGTCTCTTACCGATTTGCCGCTATCTTTTTGGGGCTATGCTTTAGAGACTGCCGCATTCACTTTAAATAGGGCTCCGTCAAAATCCGTTGAGACGACACCATATGAACTATGGTTTGGGAAGAAACCTAAGCTGTCGTTTCTAAAAGTTTGGGGATGCGATGCTTATGTCAAGAAACTTCAACCTGAAAAGCTCGAACCCAAATCGGAAAAATGCGTCTTCATAGGATACCCAAAAGAAACTATTGGGTATACCTTCTACCTCAGATCCGAAGGCAAGATCTTTGTTGCCAATAATGGGTCCTTTCTAGAGAAAGAGTTTCTCTCGAAAGAAGTAAGTGGGAGGAAAGTAGAACTTGATGAAGTATTACCTCTTGAACCGGAAAATGGCGCAACTCAAGAAAATGTTCCTGAGGTGCCTGCACCGGTTAGTGAGGAAGTTAATGATAATGATCAAGATACTTATGATCAAGCTCCTACTGAAATTCGAAGGTCCACAAGGACACGTTCCGCACCAGAATGGTACGGCAACCCTGTCTTGGAAATCATGTTGTTAGACAACGGTGAACCTTCGAACTATGAAGAAGCGATGGCGGGCCCGGATTCCGACAAATGGCTAGAAGCCATGAAATCCGAGATAGGATCCATGTATGAAAACGAAGTATGGACTTTGACTGACTTGCCCGTTGAACGGCGAGCCATAGAAAATAAATGGATCTTTAAGAAGAAGACAGACGCGGATGGTAATGTGACCATCTATAAAGCTCGGCTTGTCGCTAAGGGTTATCGACAAGTTCAAGGGGTTGACTACGATGAGACTTTCTCACCGGTAGCGAAGCTCAAGTCCGTCCGAATCATGTTAGCAATTGCCGCATTCTACGATTATGAAATATGGCAAATGGACGTCAAAACGGCATTCCTTAATGGTTTCCTTAAGGAAGAATTGTATATGATGCAGCCGGAAGGTTTTGTCGATCCTAAGAATGATGACAAGGTGTGCAAGCTCCAACGCTCGATTTATGGGCTGGTGCAAGCATCTCGGAGTTGGAACATTCGCTTTGATGAGATGATCAAAGCGTTTGGGTTTACGCAGACTTATGGAGAAGCCTGCGTTTACAAGAAAGTGAGTGGGAGCACTGTAACATTTCTTATACTATATGTAGATGACATACTTTTGATGGGAAATGATATAGAACTCTTGGGCAGCATCAAGGCCTACTTGAACAAGAGTTTTTCAACGAAGGACCTTGGAGAAGCTGCTTATATATTAGGCATCAAAATCTATAGAGATAGATCAAGACGCCTCATAGGTCTTTCACAAAGCACATACCTTGATAAGATATTGAAGAAGTTCAATATGGATCAGTCTAAGAAGGGGTTCTTGCCTGTGCTACAAGGTATGAAATTGAGCTCAGCTCAATGTCCGACCACGGCAGAAGATATAGAAGAGATGAGTGTCATCCCCTATGCCTCAGCCATAGGATCTATTATGTATGCCATGCTGTGTACCAGACCTGATGTAAACCTTGCGGTAAGTTTGGTAGGAAGGTACCAAAGTAATCCCGGCAAGGAACACTGGACAGCGGTCAAGAATATCCTAAAGTACCTGAAAAGGACTAAGGAAATGTTTCTCGTTTATGGAGGTGACAAAGAGCTCGTCGTAAAGGGTTACGTCGACGCTAGCTTCGACACAGATCTGGATGACTCTAAATCACAAACCGGATACGTGTATATTTTGAATGGAGGGGCAGTAAGCTGGTGCAGTTGCAAGCAAAGCGTCGTGGCGGGATCTACATGTGAAGCGGAGTACATGGCAGCCTCGGAGGCAGCACATGAAGCAATATGGGTGAAGGAGTTCATCACCGACCTAGGAGTCATACCCAATGCGTCGGGGCCAATCAAACTCTTTTGTGACAACACTGGAGCTATTACACTTGCCAAGGAGCCCAGGTTTCACAAGAAGACAAGGCACATCAAGCGTCGCTTCAACTCCATTCGTGGAAATGTTCAAGATGGAGACATAGAGATTTGTAAAGTACATACGGACCTGAATGTAGCAGATCCGTTGACTAAACCTCTCCCTAGGGCAAAACATGATCAACACCAGAATTCCATGGGTGTTCGATTCATCACAATATAACTAGATTATTGACTCTAGTGCAAGTGGGAGACTGTTGGAAATATGCCCTAGAGGCAATAATAAAAGCATTATTATTATATTTCCTTGTTCATGATAATTGTCTTTATTCATGCTATAATTGTATTATCCGGAAATCGTAGTACATGTGTGAATAACAGACACCAACATGTCCCTAGTGAGCATCTAGTTGACTAGCCCGTTGATCAACAGATAGTCATGGTTTCCTGACTATGGACATTGGATGTCATTGATAACGAGATCACATCATTAGGAGAATGATGTGATGGACAAGACCCAATCCTAAACATAACATAAAGATCGTGTAGTTCGTTTTGCTAGAGTTTTGCAATGTCAAGTATCTTTTCCTTAGACCATGAGATCGTGTAACTCCCGGATACCGTAGGAGTGCTTTGGGTATACCAAACGTCACAACGTAACTGGGTGACTATAAAGGTAGACTACGGGTATCTCCGAAAGTATCTGTTGGGTTGACACGGATCAAGACTGGGATTTGTCACTCCGTATGACGGAGAGGTATCACTGGGCCCACTCGGTAATGCATCATCATAATGAGCTCAAAGTGACCAAGTGTCTGGTCACGGGATCATGCATTACGGTACGAGTAAAGTGACTTACCGGTAACGAGATTGAACGAGGTATTGGGATACCGACGATTGAATCTCGGGCAAGTAGCATATCGATTGACAAAGGGAATTGCATACGGGGTTGATTGAATCCTCGACATCGTGGTTCATCCGATGAGAACATCGTGGAGCATGTGGGAGCCAACATGGGTATCCAGATCCCGCTGTTGGTTATTGACCGGAGAGTCGTCTCGGTCATGTCTGCTTGTCTCCCGAACCCGTAGGGTCTACACACTTAAGGTTCGGTGACGCTAGGGTTGTGAAGATATGTATATGCAGTAACCCGAATGTTGTTCGGAGTCCCGGATGAGATCCCGGACGTCACGAGGAGCTCTGGAATAGTCCGGAGGTAAAGAATTATATATAGGAAGTGCTGTTTCGGCCATCGGGACAAGTTTCGGGGTTATCGGTATTGTACCGGGACCACCGGAGGGGTCCCGTGGGCCCACCGGGTGGGGCCACCTGTCTCGGGGGGCCACATGGGCTGTAGGGGGTGCGCCTTGACCTACATGGGCCAAGGGCACCAGCCCTACTAGGCCCATGCGCCTAGGGTTTCCACCAAGGAGGAGTCCAAGTGGTGGAAGGCACCCCGAGGTGCCTTGGGGGGGAGGGAAACCCTCCCCTGGCCGCCGCACCTAGGAGATCAGATCTCCTAGGCTGCGCACCACCCCCCCTTGGCACCCCTATATATAGTGGGGGAGAGGAGGGACTTCATACACCAGCCCCTGGCGCCTCCCTCTCTCCCCGTTACGTCTCTCTCTCGTTGCGAAGGCGAAGCCCTGCAACTGTGATGCCCTGCATCCACCACCACGCCGTCGTGCTGCTGGTTCTTCGTCAACCTCTCCTCTCCCTTGCTGGATCAAGAAGGAGGAGACGTCTCCCGTCCCGTACGTGTGTTGAACGCGGAGGTGCCGTCCGTTCGGCGCTGGTCATCGGTGATTTGGATCACGTCTTGTACGACTACTTCATCCTCGTTCTAACGAACGCTTCCGCTCGTGATCTACAAAGGTATGTAGATGCAATATGAATACTCGTTGCTTGATGAACTCCTAGATGGATCTTGGTGAAACGAGTAGGAAAATTTTTGTTTTCTGCAACGTTCCCCAACAAATATCATTAAGGTAAAACCCAACCATAGCATTAAAGCATCAAGTCCTCTTTATCCCATACGCAACAACCCCCTTACTCGGGTTTGTGTTTCAATCACTCACGCAACCCACTATAAGCGAATCATAAACGTATTGCAACACCCTACAGCGGGAATCCCTCACGCTTGCGTGACACGGAGGGCACCATAAGACAGCACCAAAGTAAAACATACAACTCATACCAATCTAGATCATCAATCAACCCAAAGACAAAGGATATCTACTCAAAACATCATAGGATGGCAACACATCATTGGATCATAATATGTGGCATAAAGCACCATGTTCAAGTAGGGATTACAGCGGGGTGCGGGAGAGTGGACCGCGTAAAATAGATGAGGATGGTGATGTTGATGAAGACGATCACCCTGGCGATGATTCCCCTCCCGATGGCACTCCGGTGCCACCAAGAGAAAGGAGGAGAGGTTCTCCCCCTTGTGCTTCCTCCTCCATGGCTTCCCCCCTCTGGTCCTTGGCCTTCATGGTGATGATGGCCCCTCCGGGATCCTCCTCCATGCCCTCCGGTGATGACAGCCCCCTCCGGCAGGGTGCCAGAGAGGGCCTAGATTGGTTTTCGGTGGCTACGGAGGCTTCTGGTGGCGGAACTCTCGATCTAGGTTAATTTTCCGAGGTTTCTGTATTTATAGGAATTTTTGGCGTCGGTCTCGTGTCAAGGAGGAGCCCGAGGCGTCCACGAGGCAGGGGCCCACGCCCAGGGGGTGGGTGCGCCCCCACCCTCGTGGACAGCCCGGGACTCTTCTGTCCCAACTCTTTTACTCCGGGGTCTTCTTTTGGTCCATAAAAAATCGTCAAAAAACAGCACGTCAATTGGACTCCGTTTGATATTCCTTTTCTGTAAAACTCAAAAACAAGGAAAAACAGAAACTGGCACTGGCACTGGGCTCTAGGTTAATAGGTTAGTCCCAAAAACCATATAAAATAGCATATAAATGCATATAAAACATCCAAGATTGATAATATAATAGCATGATACTTCATAAATTATAGATACGCTGGAGACATATCAGCATCCCCAAGCTTAATTCCTGCTCGTCCTCGAGTAGGTAAATGATAAAAGAAATAATTTATGAAGTGTGAATGCTAGCAAGTGCATAAGTTTCATCAATGATAGTTTCAATCACTTTTTATGGCATCAGTATATATCATAATAGTAGCTCATCTTCATAAAACTTTTCATGATCAAGTAACAAGCCATTCACATGTTAAAGTATAGATCATAAACTTTCTTGAAACTAACAAACTATATTCTCGGTCATCAAACAATTGCAATTCATCTTGTTTTCAAGAAGGGTCTATGTCAGAGCTTTGATTTAGCAAAATCCACATACTCAACTATCATTTAGTCTTTCACAATTGCTAACACTCACGTGATATTTATGGATTCAAAGTTTTAATCGGACACAGAGAAAGATAGGGGCTTATAGATTCGCCTCCCAATGTTTTACCTCAAGGGTAATGTCAACAATAATAGTTCATGATAACTTACATCCAATTGGATACATATACCAGGATCTTTCCAACACAATGTGCTTGCCAAAGGATAAAATGTAAAAAGGAAAGGCATGACTCTTGCATAAGGGTAGAAGATAAAAGTAAAAGATAGACCCTTCACAGAGGAAGCAGAGGTTGTCATGCGCTTTTATGGTTGGATGCACGAAATCTTAATGCAAAAGAACGTCACTTTATATTACCACTTGTGATATGGACCTTTATTATGCAGTTCGCCGCTTTTATTTCTTCCACATCACACGATCGTATAAAGCTTATTTTCTCCACATTAATAGATCATACATATTTAGAAGGAAATTTTTATTGCATGCACCGATGACAACTTACTTGAAGGATCTTACTCAATCCATAGGTAGGTGTGGTGGACTCTCATGGGAAAACTAGTTTAAGGAATGTTTGGAAGCACAAGTAGTATCTCTACTTGGTGCAAAGAATTTGGCTATCATGAGGGGGAAAAGCAAGCTCAACATGTTGGATGATCCAAGACAATATACTTTATTTCGGATATAAGAAAACATAACCCACTATGTTGTCTTCCTTGTCCGACATCAACCTTTTAGCATGTCATATTTTAATGAGTGCTCACAATTACAAAAGATGTCCAAGATAGTATATTTATATGTGAAATCTCTCTTCCTTCAATATTCTTTCATGAATTGTTCAAGTGACCAATTCTATGTTTGCTAACTTTCAATAAGTTTACTACATATACTTATTCGGTGTGAAGTCATTACTCCCCATGGTATGAGCATATGAAACATATATGAATTCAGATTTATGATATTCAATTTTTCAACCATTTACTCATAGGATATACGGGAAGCACGTGAGCAAATGACAAACTACTCCAAAAGATAATACTGAAGGACACTGAGTAGTCAAATAATTAACTAGCCATGGGAGGATTATTTTTCATTTAATAATTCAGATCCAATGATTTTATTCAAACAGCAAGTAAAATTGAAAATACGCTCCAAGCAAAACACATATCATGTGACGAATAAAAATATAGCTCCGAGTAAGGTATACCGATAATTTTGAAGACGAAAGAGGGGATACCTTCCGGGGCATCCCCAAGCTTAGGCGCTTGAGTCCTCCTTGAATATTACCTTGGTGTGCCTTGTGCATCCCCAAGGTTAGGGTCTTTCCACTCCTTATTCTCCTCATATCGATATCTCACCCAAAAATTGAAAACTTCAATCACACAAAACTTAACGGAACTTCGTGAGATAGGTTAGTATGATAAAGAGTAAACCATTCACTTTGGTACTGTCAAATACAAGGTTCATAACTATTCTCACACAATTCCTACTGTACCATATCATTTCTACAATTAATATTGAGAAATATAAGCCATAGAAACTTGAAAACAAGCAAACTATGCAATGAAAACAGAATCTGCCAGAAACAGAACAGTCTGTAATGATCTGAACACTAACCATACTTCTGATACTCAAACAATTATGAAATAAATTGGTGGACGTGAGTAATTTGTCTATTGATCTTCTTCAAAAAGAATCAGGACCAAATCACTCTTCTGTAAAAAAAATGGCAGCTAATCTCGTGAGCGCAAAGTTTCTGTTTTTTACAGCAAGATCACATTAACTTTCACCCAAGTCTTCCCAAAGGTCTTACTTGGCACTTTATTGAAACAAAAGCTATAAAACATGATTAATACAGTATCTTAATCATGTAAACACACAAAAATAATAAGGGTAAATATTGGGCTGTCTCCCAACAAGCGCTTTTCTTTAATGCCTTTTAGCTAGGCATGATGATTTCAATGATGCTCACATAAAAGATAAGAATTAAAACATAAAGAGAGCATCATGAAGAATATGACTAGAATATTTAATTCTAACCCACTTCCTATGCCTAGGGATTTTTTAAGTACATAATTTATAGGAGCAAGAATCAACTAGCATCGGAAGGCAAAAAAAGTATAACTTCAAAGCTTTAAGCATATAGAGAGGAAACTTGATATTATTGCAACTCCTACAAGCATATATTCCTCCCTCATAATAATTTTCAGTAGCCTCATGAATGAATTCAACAATATAACCATCTCATAAAGCATTCTTTTCAAGATCTACAAGTATAGAAAATTTTCTACTCTCCACATAAGCAAAATTCTTCTCATTCGGAATAGCAGGATCACTAGTTCCTAAAGTTGACACTCTTCCAAACCCGCTTTAGATGATAGTATTATTCATACTCCAAAATATATAAGTGAAGTTCATGGAGCGTTCTAAAGTTAATATAGACTAACCAATATCCAAGCTCAAAATGTATAAGTGAAGCACATGAAGCATTCTATGAAACCATACTCAAAAGATTTAAGTGAAGCTCAAAGAGCAATTCTATAAGATCATACTTAAAAGATATGAGTGAAGCACATGAAGCATTCTATAAACCAATAAAGAGATATCTCATACTAGCATGGTTCTTAAAGAAAAAAGAAAAACACAAAGGACACAAATCATGTGAACAAAACAAAAACCGAGGTATATCGATAATTGTTGAAGAAGAAAGATGGGATGCCAAGCGGGGCATCCCCAAGCTTAGATGCTTGAGTATCCTTAGAATATTTACTTGTGGTTCCTTGGGAATCCCCAAGCTTGAGCTCTTGCCTCTCTTTATTCTTCTCACATTGGTAACTCCTCGTTCTTCGAACACTTCATCCACACAAAACTTTAAAAAAAACTTTGTGAGATCCATTAGTATAATAAAGCAAATCACTACCTTTAGGTACTGTTTTGAACTCATTATAAATTCATATTGGTGTAATATCTACTTTATTCCAACTCATCCATGGTTCATACCCTCCGATACTAGCCATAGATTCATCAAAATAAGCAAACAACACGCGAAAAACAGAATCTGTCTAAAACAGGACAGTCTGTAGTAATCTGGAAGTTTAGTAAACTTATTTGACTCCAATAATTATGAAATAAATTTGGAAATTTGAGCAATTTATACAGAAGTAATGTGAAAAAGGTTTCAGACCCATTTGAATTTCCAGTAAAAAATGTAAAATCACGTGCTACGGCCAAAGTTTCTGTTTTTGTTCTGCACATAGTAAACAAGCAATCTAATCATCCTAAAACCAAAGCTTGGCACATTATTTTTATAATACAATGGATATATACAAGGGGATAATTATTTACAGAGAAACTTCCATGAAAAATTCTACATTGTTTCCATGAGCATGAACACGAGTGCTCAAGGTCGACCCTCACTTCTTCAATGCATAACTTTCCAATCACTTCTCTTTTTGAAAAACTTTTTAGGCATGAGAGGCAAGTAAATTTTTTTGTATTTTCATTATTTTAAATTTTTTGTATGTTTCACCCACAACTAAACAGAAACAAAATCTACTTAGTGAAGAAAGCAAGCAAGAACACACGAGAATATCAACCCCACGCTATTGCTCCCCGGCAACGGCGCCAGAAAAGAGCATAATCCCCAAGTGCAAGGAATCATCGTAGAAATTTCCAAAGGTGGAAGTGATAAGTATGGAGTGTCAAACCCACAAGGAGCTAAAGGTAAGATCAATATTCTCTCAAGCCCTATCTGCCACTGATACGACTCTACGTACACCGAACGTTTGCTTCCAACTAGCAACGAGAAATAAAACTATGTTGTGGGTATGAAAAGGATAACTTTGTATGATATCGGAGAGCTAAAATATAAAAGTAGGTGTTGTTATCATGAAGTTAGATATATTACTAAATATTATAAATAGCGAGTGTGGAATAATGGTGGATCAGTGTGCGGAATTGTCCTAGACAATTGTTAACAAGACCGGTAATCACTATTGCAGTTTCATATGTGGGAGAGGCATAAGCTAACATACTTTCTCTACTTGGATCATATGCACTTATGATTGGAACTCTAGCAAGCATCCGCAACTACTAAAGATCATTAAGGTAAAACCCAACCATAGCATTAAAGCATCAAGTCCTCTTTATCCCATACGCAACAACCCCCTTACTCGGGTTTGTGTTTCAGTCACTCACGCAACCCACTATAAGTGAATCATAAACGTATTGCAACACCCTACAGCGGGAATCCCTCATGCTTGCGCGACACGGAGGGCACCATAATACAGCACCAAAGTAAAACATACAACTCATACCAATCTAGATCATCAATCAACCCAAAGACAAAGGATATCTACTCAAAACATCATAGGATGGCAACACATCATTGGATCATAATATGTGGCATAAAGCACCATGTTCAAGTAGGGATTACAGCGGGGTGCGGGAGAGTGGACCGCGTAAAATAGATGAGGATGGTGATGATGATGAAAACGATCACCGTGGCGATGATTCCCCTCCTGATGGCACTCCGGTGCCACCAAGAGAGAGGAGGAGAGGTTCTCCCCCTTGTGCTTCCTCCTCCATGGCGTCCCCCCTCTGGTCCTTGGCCTTCATGGTGATGATGGCCCCTCCGGGATCCTCCTGCATGCCTTCCGGTGATGACGGCCCCCTCCGGCAGGGTGCCAGAGAGGGCCTAGATTGGTTTTCGGTGGCTACGGAGACTTCTGGCGGCGGAACTCCCGATCTAGGTTAATTTTCCGAGGTTTCTATATTTATAGGAATTTTTGGCGTCGGTCTCACGTCAAGGAGGAGCCTGAGGCGTCCACGAGGGAGGGGCCCATGCCCAGGGGGTGGGCGCCCCCCCCCCCACCCACCCTCGTGGACAGCCCGGGACTCTTCTGGCCCAACTCTTTTATTCCGCGGTCTTCTTTTGGTCCATAAAAAATCGTCAAAAATTGGCACGTCAATTGGACTTCGTTCGATATTCCTTTTCTGTAAAACTCAAAAACAAGGAAAAAACATAAACTGGCATTGGGCTCTAGGTTAATAGGTTAGTCCCAAATACCATATAAAATAGCATATAAATGCATGTAAAACATCCAAGGTTGATAATATAATAGCATGAATACTTCATAAATTATAGATATGTTGGAGACGTATCAGTGATAGAGCTAACAAATGGGCTGCTACCTCTTGAGCACTGCGTTGGTTTTCCCTTGAAGAGGAAAGGGTGATGCAGCAAAGTAGTGTAAGTATTTCCCTCAGTTTTTGAGAACCAAGGTATCAATCCAGTAGGAGGCCACACGCAAGTCCCTCGTACCTACACAAACAAATAAGAACCTCGCAACCAACGCGATAAAGGGGTTGGCAGTCCCTTCACGATCACTTACGAGAGTGAGATCTGATAGAGATGATAAGATGATATTTTTGGTATTTTTATGATAAAGATGAAAAGTAAAGATTGCAAAATAAAAGGTAATAGAAATAGCTTATTGGCGGGAGATAAATATAATGGAGAATAGACCCGCGGGCCATAGGTTTCACTAGTGGCTTCTCTTAAGATAGCATAAGTATTACGGTGGGTGAAAAATTGCTGTCGAGCAATTGATAGGAAAGCGAATAATTATAAGAATATCTAGGCATGATCATGTATATAGGCATCACGTCTGTGACAATTAGACTGACTCCTGCCTGCATCTACTACTATTACTCCACACATCGACCGCTATCCAGCATGCATCTAGAGTATTAAATTCATAAGAATAGAGTAACGCATTAGGTAAGATGACATGATGTAGAGGGATAAACTAAAGCAATATGATATAAACCCCATCTATTTATCCTCGATGGCAACAATACAATACGTGTCGTTTCCCTTTCTGTCACTGGGATCGAAGACCGCAAGATTGAACCCAAAGCTAAGCACTTCTCCCATTGCAGGAAAGATCAATCTAGTAGGCCAAACCAAACTGATAATTTGAAGAGACTTGCTAAGATAATAAATCATACATAAAAGATTTTAGAGAAGAATCAAATATTGTTCATAGATAGACTTGATCATAAACCCACAATTCATCGGATCTCGACAAACACACCGCAAAAAGAGTTACATCGAATAGATATCCAAGAAGATCGAGGAGAACTTTGTATTGAGATCCAAAGAGAGAGAAGAAGCCATCTAGCTAATAGCTATGGACCCGAAGGTCTGAAGTAAACTACTCACACATCATCAGAGAGGCCATGGATTTGATGTAGAGGCCCTCCGTGATCGATGCCCCCTCCGGCGGAGCTCCGGAAAAGGCCCCAAGATGGGATCTCTTGGGTACAGAAGGTTGCGGCGGTGAAAATAGGGTTTCGTGGTGCTCCTAGATGTTTTCAGGGTATATGAGTATATATAGGAGGAAGAAGTAGGTCGGTGGAGCCACAAGGGGCCCACGAGGGGGGAGGGCGCACCCAGGGTGGGTAGGCGCGCCCCCCTGCTTTGTGGCCTCCTTGTTGGTTGCTTGACGTCCACTCCAAGTCCTATGGATCACATTTGTTCCAAAAATCATGCTCCCGAAGTTTTCATTCCGTTTGGACTCCGTTTGATATTCCTTTTCCACGAAACACTGAAATAGGCAAAAAAAATAGCAATTTGCACTAGGCCTTGGGTTAATAGGTTAGTCCCAAAAATAATATAAAAGTGTATAATAAAGCCCATTAAACATCCAAAACAGAATATATATAATAGCATGGAACAATCAAAAATTATAGATATGTTGGAGACGTATCATGGGCCCGTAAAAAAGAGAAGATGCTATGCTATCGTTGTGGTGAACATGGGCACTGCATTGCTAAATGTGTTACTAAGCTTTGCGACACTTGCCTCAAACCGATGCATGCTACGAGGGAGAGCCCGTTATTGCGTGAACCGATGCCGGGAGTTACCATTTATGGTGTGTACTGCGCCGAGTTGGTATTTTTTGAGTCTCCTACTGCTATGGAGATCCTAGAGGCGCCTCAGAGCGCGACCACATGGGTGGTCAAAGTGACTAAAGGTGACTTGTCTGAGGCACAGATCCTGCAGAGGCTAAATGAGCTGGCTCCAGGTAACTTTCAGTGGGAGCTTATTAGACTCGAGGCCAATATGTACAAGGTTGACTTTCCTTCTGCTGAGGACTTGCAGCGGCTCCTGAGTTTTGGGTTGTGCAGAGTGCCTGGCACTGAGCGCATCCTCGAGTTTCATGAGTGGAAGAAGGTCGAGCCGAAGGGCAAGCCTCTTACTCAGGTTTGGCTACGATTCTCGGGGGCACCATCGAAGCCGTTGAATGATGTTCGAGTCGCAGCTAGCTTGGGGACACTGGTTGGGAAAACCGAGAGGGTGGACATGCCCTTTACCCGAGCTAACGGGGTTGTCAGATTGCTTGTGAGTATTCTGGATATTGAGTATGTACCTGACGTGGTTAAGTGGACACATAAAGGCGTGCTATACAACCTCGAGGTTGAGTTTGAGGACACCGATCTTTTCATTGAGGCCTTGGCAGGGAATGATGTTGATACGCTCGATAAGGATGACGGATCGGGCAACAAGGAGGTGCGAGAGGATAATCGTGGGTGAGACGATGCGTCCAACATCCCGGGTTCCACCACGCCGGCGCCCGGGAAAGGGACTCCACCATCCACTACTGCACCCATGAACACGCTAAGATTTGGTTCGTTTGAACCGGCTTCTGCTCCTCCTAGACCGTGGAGCGATCAAGTGGAGTGTGATGATTTATTGGAGCACTTGCTTCCTCCCCTGGATTTTGCTGCTACTGACGCATCTGTGGGTGGTTGTTCGGATGAGTTTGTCACTGAGATGACCTCGGTGGAGGGTGCACCGAAGTCAGCGGTAGTGATCGGTCTGGGTTCTAAGCTTCGTTTCGAGGGTGGGGAGGAGCATGGGCACGCGGCCCTCCGTTCCCCCACTCGAAGTGTTGCTTCACCACCGGCGAGGACTCCGGCGATGGATGGCACGGTGATGGCCGGGCCGCGAGCTAATGTTGGGACCGGATCAGGAGGGGGAGCAGCCAGAAGGTCTCCGCCCTGGCCTCTCCCATGGCGCCCTTGGTTGTGGCGGCCCCCGTAGCGTCTCCTGGCTCCGGGCGCTGGACGACGCCCACCCGGAGAGTTGCTTCGCCGTAGGTGACGAGCCCGACATTGGCTGGTATGGTGATGGCAGTGCCACCTTCCAGTGGGGGTCGGGTTGGGCGGAGGGCGCGGGCAGGTGGCCTCCGCCCTACCTCTCCCTTGGCGCCCTTGGATGGAGCATTTCCGTTGCGTCCCCTGGCGCTGGACGCCGGCCGATGTCGCTGTGTGCGCCGGGAGCTTCACCAACATGCGACAGTACCCCGGTTGTTTCAGCTATGTTGAGCCCTGTTGGGGGTTGGGCAGGAGGCCTTACCCCAAACGGGGCAATGCGGGATGAGATCATTGCTTTTGGAGGGATCCCGGATCCTGTAGCCGAAGGTCGACGGATGAGCTGTCGCCTCCAGGATCAGCCGAATGTTGATGACATGCAGCTAAGGTGCACTATGCGGGTGGCCAGGCTTCGTGACATTGAGGTCACTACTGGTATGCCAGTCAATACTTGCAACTCTATTTTGCATTTTTCCAATGATGAGGTTATTCATAATGCAAATCAGTTAGGAGTTTCACTAGGTAGTAATGGTAATGAAATCTCTAAATCCGTTAATGATATCCTGGATCTTGAAGTGGAGTGCACTTTAGAAATGATGCGAAACTTAGCGGTTGTCAAACCCATGAACAATTCCTACATAGATGCATTGGGGTCAGGATACTTGATAGTTTTTGTGCGGATCTTGCCCCATCATTGCCTGAGACAGAGGAGGATGAATGCTCTATCTCCCCAAGGGATTCTACCCTTGTAGATGCTCAGGAGGTTAGGTCCACGGATCTCGGTTGTGAGGAACGGGTGGAGGATCAAAACAAGCATAAGTGGAAGTGGAAACGAAAGATTTATCCAGCTTCTGTTGTGCGTAGAAGTGCTAGGATCCGTACTACTAAAAAAATTCATGATGAAATATAAGAGGAATCTTTTGGAATAGCAGAGGTCTTACAGACTTGGCTAAAATAAGGTTTCTAGTGGATGCTTTTATCGAACACAAGTTGGATTTTATCACACTATCTGAAACTGGAAGGGACAACTTCACCCCCCAGTTTCTTAGTACTTTATTGGGAGATGTTGATTTCGATTGGCATTGCCTACCTCCGAGAGGAAGATCCGGTAGGATTTTACTTGGGGTTAAATGCGATATGTTGGAAGTTTGGAATGTGGTCATGGGAGATTTTGCAATTAAGTTTCGGGTTAGATCGAAGGCTGATGGGTTTAATTGGGCATTGGTGGCGGTGTATGGCACCGCGCGGCCAAAACTTAAACCAGATTTTTTTTTTGGCTGATCTTGTCCGCATTTGCGATAGCGAGCAACTCCCAATTCTGGTTGGGGCGATTTTAACATCATTCGGAGGAGGGAGGAAAAGAACAATGATAACTTTGACAGCAGATGGTCGTTTATGTTTAATACTTTCATCGAAAGCTTGGATCTTAGAGAGATAGAGCTTTCTGGTAGAAAATTCACTTGGGCCAATACGTTGCCAAACCCGACGTTTGAGAACCTGGATCGTGTCCTCGCTAGCGTCGAATGGGAGCAAAAGTTTCCCCTGGTAACAGTCCAGGCATTATCGTGCGCGATCTCCGACCATACCCCTTTGTTGGTTGACTCTGGTGAGGCAACGCATGTGGGAAATAAAAACACTTTTCTTTCGAATTAGCGTGGTTTGAAGAGAAGGCTTCCTGGATCTGATAGCAAGAGAATGGGCTAAAGATTCAGGAGGGAGGTCCAATGTTGAAAGATGGTAGAATAAGATAAGGCACCTACGAAGTTTCTTACATGGGTGGGCCAAGCATTTGAGTGGGGTATATAAGGTCGAAAAGGAAAGGCTCCTTACACTTATTCAATCCCTAGATTTAAAAGCCGAGTCCTCCATTCTAGATACCAGGGAGCTAGAAACTAAAGTGGAGGCGGAAATGAGACTGAAAGAACTTCTTCGGGAGGAGGAATTGAAGTGGGCACTGCGAGCTAAAGTCCGCAAAATCGTCCAAGGGGATGATAACACTCAATTCTTTCATATGATTGCGAATGGCAAGCACCTCTTTCATATGAAGAAGAGAATATTTCAGCTCGAGCAGGATGAAGGAGCAATTTTAGGACAGGAAAACCTAAAATTATACATCACCAATTACTATAAGC
This sequence comes from Triticum monococcum, assembly GCA_034509565.1. NCBI lineage: Eukaryota > Viridiplantae > Streptophyta > Magnoliopsida > Poales > Poaceae > Triticum > Triticum monococcum. The sequence goes on along the minus strand of CM067844.1, from coordinate 576,061,034 downwards.
AGCTGTTTGGGCCGCCGGAGGATAATTTCATATCCTTGGATGAGTCCAGGGTTGAGGATGTCCCTCGACTTGCCGCGGTTGAGAATGATATTTTGACCGCTCCATTTTCGGAGAAAGAGGTGTTTGAAGCAATTTCACAAATGAAGAATAATAAAGCTCCAGGGTCGGATGGTTTTCTGGCGGAGTTCTATAAGAAGTGCTGGCATATTATTAAGGGGGATTTGCTACCAATGTTCCATGATTTATTTTCTGGACAGCTTCAGTTGTTTCATTTGAATTTTGGAACAATCACTCTACTTCCTAAGAAAACAGAGGCCGTGAGAATTGAGCAGTTCAGGCCGATCTGTCTTCTTAATGTCAGCTTCAAAATTTTCACCAAGGTTGGGACTAATAGGCTTACGCAGATTACGCATTCTATGGTGCAGCCGTCCCAGACTGCTTTCATGCCGGATAGAAATATCCTAGAAGGGGTTGTGGTCCTACATGAAACACTTCATGAAATCCACACAAAAAACTAGATGGGGTAGTTTTCAAAGTGTATTTTGAGAAAGTGTACGATAAGGTCAAATGGCCATTTCTTCAACAGGCCTTGCGTATGAAAGGTTTCGATCAGTCTTGGAGAAACCAGGTAGAATCTTTCACACAAAAGGGAGTGTTAAAATTAAAGTGAATGATGACATAGGTCATTACTTCCAGAGACACAAAGGTCTAAGGCAAGGAGATCCGATGTCACCTATTCTGTTCAACATAGTGGTCGATATGTTGACAATTCTAATAGGAAGGGCTAAGGATGTTGGCCAGGTAGGTGGCCTCGTTCTGCATTTAGTTGACGAAGGTGTATCCATCCTACAGTACGCTAATAATACTATCATCTTCATGGAGCATGACTTGGCAAAAGCAAGGAACATGAAGCTGGTGTTATGCTTGTTCGAACAATTGGCCGGGTTAAAGATTAACTTCCATAAAAGCGAACTGTTCTGTTTTGAAAGAGCTAAAGACGAACAAGACGCTTACAAACAATTGTTCGGGTGCGAATTGGGGGCTTTACCTTTCACGTACCTGGGTATACCAATTCACCATCGCAAGCTTACAAATAGAGAATGGAAGTGCATTGAGGATCGATTTGAGAAAAAACTAAACTGCTGGAAGGGCAAGCTTATGTCATACGAAGGCCGACTAATTCTTATTAACTCGGTTCTCACGAGTATGCCTATGTTTCTTTTGTCCTTTTTTGAGGTACTAGTTGGAGTCCGAAAAAGTCTTGATTTTTATCGATCGCGCTTCTTCTGGTAGAGTGATGAACTCAAACGAAAGTATAGACTCGCTAAATGGGACATCATCTGTAGGCTGAAAGACCAAGGAGGCATTGGCATTGAAAATTTTGAGGTGAAGAACATATGTCTTCTTAGCAAATGGTTGTATAAGTTATCTGTAGAGACGGATGCCACATGGGCTCAGATTCTCGGTAATAAGTACCTTCAATCCAAAACCTTGTCCCGGGTGACGGGGAGGCCGACTGACTCGCCTTTTTGGAAAGGGCTAATGAGAGTAAAAACAGCCTTTTTCAACAAGACAAAGTTTATAGTTGAAAATGGTGCTACCACGAGATTCTGGGAGGATACATGGCTAGGGGACGCCCCTTGCAATCCAATATCCTTCTTTCTATAGTATTGTTCAGTGAAGAGACGCTTACGTTGCAACAGTAATACAGACCACTCCTCTCAATATTCAATTTAGGAGGACGCTGGCGGGAAACCGTTGGGAAGCCTAACTCCATCTTGTGAGAAAATTGATGAATGTTCAACTATCTCAACAGCCCGATCAATTGTGCTGGAAACTAACTAAGAAGGGAGAGTTTTCGGTTAAATCCATGTATTTGGACGCTATCCACTCTAGCTCTATTCCTCGTTCGAAACATGTTTGGAAAGTCAAAGTATCTTTGAAAATTAAAGTGTTTATGTGGTTTGTCCATAAACAAGTCATTTTAACTAAGGATAATTTGGCTAAACGCAACTGGACAGGATCTACGAGATGTAGCTTCTCTGATCGTGATGAATCCATCAAACATCTTTTTCTTGATTGTCCTTTGGCAAAAAAGTTGTGACGGTCCGTTCACATAGCATTTAATATTACTCATCCGAATACCATCAACATGTTATTTGGGACGTGGCTAGACGAGATAGATTCGAAAACAGCGAGATACATCCGTGTAGGAGTATACGCTTTATTATGGGCAGTCTGGAACTACAGAAATGATTTGGTTTTAAACAGAACAACAAATATTCATTTCTTGCAGGTTATTTTCCGAGCCACTGCACTAATCCGTATGTGGTCGCTACTCACTCCGACGGAGGGCAGGGAGCTATGGTTACTGGATCTATCCGATGGAAGATAGTAGCACGGGTTATCTTTAACCAGTTTGGATGACAGTTATGTAATATGATAAGCATTTAGTATTCCTATTTTTTTATGCCGGCCGATTGTGGCTTTCCTATATTTTGTTTGCTCTTTGTAAGCTTTTTTTCCGTCCTTTTTTAAGACTTGAAGACTTATGACCTTTCGAAGGGCGAGATTTGAAGATTTATGTTAAACCTTTTATTTATTAATAATATGGTCGCATGCATCGTTTTAAGACCGGGGATCAACCCCTTTTCGAAAGAAAGAAAAAATCCACCGAGTGGGACGGGATCGCCAGCCATTGGCCCCTCCAGTTTCCGGCCAGCGAACCGCGGCCGGCCGAGTTTAGCTTCCGTCCACCGATCCGGCACGCGCGAGACCACGGGACTCACGCGCGACGCGGGGCCAGAAGCCGCTGGCTGGGCTCTGTGTGTCTCGTCAGAGATATCCACTTGTGAGTTGTGAGTTGCTGACAGCCACTTGGGAGTCGTAATTCGCAGCGGAAAGCCGTTTTGATGCTGCGTTCGCACAAGGTGCCATGCTACTACATGGCTTCGAGTCGTGACTTTGAAGGCGTCGCGGTAAATAAAGTGCCAAGTTGCAGAAGCGCGGAAAATTAAAACCGGGGGATGGGAGGCACAAAATATCTTGCGGACTACGGATCTCTGTGTCATGAGTGGGTGGGACTGATGGCCTTATCTCGCGTGATCTGTGTATCAGTGATTCCTTCCTGGGGAGAAAAACCGAACCGGATTTGATGCTGGACTAGAAGAAACCAACTCATCTTCCTAGTGCATACAAAATTGAACTGGATTTTATGCTTTTCTTTAAAAATTAATTGGGGCACAGATATGTCATGAGTTGTATTTCAGAGCGAATAACAAAAATCAAGAAGTTGGGGGGTTATTATCTCACTTCTCCCCCGAAACTGGCTTCTGCCGCGCGCATGAAAAAACGCCTTTTTAGCGCGTGGGACCGAATCGGCAGCTCTAGCAGATGCGTAAAAATCACACGCGCGCTAAAAAGCACTCCCCGTGCCGAACAGAACGGCATCGCCCGCTGCTTTTTCCGGGCGTCCGCTAACGCGTGCGCGACAGAAAGAAATCGCGCGCGAGCGAGCAACCGCCGCTGAACTCTCTGCCCACGCCCGCTTTCGCCCCGCCCCGTGCTGCGTCGGCGACCTCCAGCCATGGACGGGCGCGCCGACATCCCCCTAACCCCTCCATACACTCGTGACCTCTCCGCCGCCGCCGCCGCAAACCCTGGCGCGGGCTTGACCTCCTCCGCCGTTGGCGGCGCCGCTGCGGCTCTGAACACCGGCCTCACACGCGGGCTCTTCATGCCGCCCCGGACAAGCATGCAGGGTAGCATCGCGTCGCTGCCCGCCGCGAAGCCACGAAGCTCCGCCTCCAAACGAACCATGGCGGCCACCGCGATCGCGACGGCGGCGGCGGCGGCTATGGCGTCCCAAAAGAAGAGGAAGGTGGTGATAAAGAAGAAGGCAGGAGTGAGGCCGTCCATGCCTCCGCCGCCCGAAGCGCCAGAAATCACGCACTTTGTTGCGTCGGCAGCCGATGCACACATAGTGTGATGAAATGCCCACCAGGTATAATTTTGGTTTTGTTTTGTTATTGTTGACAAATGTGGACATATGATAGATTGATTACTTTTCTTTTGTCATGCTACTTTGTAGTTTCAATGATGAGGCATATATGTCGACTATGGGTGTTGGCTCCAACAATTGGTCTCAAACCAATGAAGTTGATGAAGACGATCATGAATATGAAGTGGATGGCGAGGGTGAGGTTTTGATCGATCCACCGAAAGGAAGGGCTTCCAACTACACCGTCGATGAAGACATCTTGCTTTGCAGCACATGGTTAAATGTGTCTATGGATGCCACCGTTGGAACGAACCAAACTAGAGATACATATTGGCTTCAGATGAAGGAGTTCTTTGACACACACAACAAGAGTGGAATAGAGCGCACCGTAAGATCTCTTTGCTCCCGGTGGTCGACGATCAACAAAGATTGTCAAAAGTGGGTGGCAGCAATGACGGCGGTGGACAAGATAAACCCAAGTGGCACTAATGATAGAGATAGGGTGAGTGCCATTTCCCATGCCTGCCATGCATCCCATGCTCATCATTTCTTCTATGTTCATGCTTCATCTTTTGTGTTTCTAGTGATAACTTGTTCTTTTGTTTGTAGCTCAATATTGCACAAAAATTGTTACGAGGAGAAGAGAAGAAGACCAAGAAATGCAAGGTGAAGAAAGGGAGAGCATTTGTGTTGCCCCATTGCTACGAGGTGTTGACGGATGAAGAGAAATGGACAAAAATGTGAAGACAAACACAATGCAACTATTGATTTGGATGATGATGACAATGAGGCATCAAGTGATGGCGGCAAGAGGAGCCCTACACGGAACTCAGTTGCCTACTCCAAGCCAAAAAGACCACAGGGAGAGAAACTAGCAAAAGAAGAAGAAGAAGAAGAAGAAGAAGAAGAAGAAGAGATAAAGAGTGCTATGGAGGCTATTTTGAAGGCAAGAAAGGAAGCAAACAAGGAGAGGAGGGTGGCAAGGAGCCAACATCCAGCGGCCGAGGAGAGGAGGGTGGCGGCCAAGGAGAGAAAAGTGGCATTGAAGGAGAACAAATTGGCCGTGGAGGAGCAAGCAAGATTATTGGAATGGTAGAAGTACTTGTTCTTCATGGACACATCCAACTTCGATGAGAGGCAAAAGGAGTGCATCAACCTTTGTCGTGATCAAATCTTGATGCAAAAAAGAATGATGTGCATGGGAGGCATGGGAGCTTCCATGGGTGGCATGAGAGCACCTATGGGAGGCAGGGAGCTTCCATGGATGGCATCGAAGGCATGGGAGCTTCTATGGGAGCTACCATGAGAGACATGAGTTTTGTGTCTATCATGGGAGGCATGGGAGCACCTACGGGAGGTATGGGTGGCATGGGAGTTTCCGGTGTGCCTCACATCCTTCGCGTGATGCCTTTGTTGATAGTGCAAACACCGTCCCGAGTTTCCAATGAAGGAGAGAACAAACAAGAGGATGGAGAATCAGAAGAAGAAACGGACGAAGAAGAGGAGGCAAATGAGGAGGAAGAAGATGGGGAATGATTGTTGATGTTTAATTTGTTTGTGTGAACTTGTTTGCCATAAACTTGGTTGTGATCATCTTGTATCTGCGAACTTTGCATTTTTTGAACTATGCTATGTTTCTCATTGATGTTTGAGATCATCTTGTCTCTATGAAATTTGCATATTTTGGATGTTTGAGATCATCTTGTATGTGTTGTTTGTGCGTCGTGCTCTATTTTACCGCACCTGCTGAAGAGGCACACTGGTGCTTTTTGGGCGCCTGCTGAAGCAACTGAGTAGTTCGGCATTGTAAAAAACTTTTAGCGCGCCTGTTGGAGATCCTCTTATATATAAAGCAACCATCAAACAGAGTACATGGCAGAACAGGGTAGCCCTCAAACAATGTTGATCCTAGAATAAGCGTATCACGAAGGACACGACTAGGCTACCGAAAGAGAGTCGGGATGGACTGAGTACAAAGCCACACAATGCCCTAAAACATCTAAGCTTCACGACAACGCCCTAAAACACCTAAGCTGCATGACAACACCCCTAGGAGGGAAAACAACGCCAAGTGTCAAAGCTGCCAAGTCCAAACGGACAAGGGTTCTCACCTGGAACCTTGACTCGGAAAAGAGCACCTCGACGACATCTTCAGGATGAGAGCGGCACTCGTGCGCGTCGCTGTCATCGGCGACAAAGCACGGAGCTTTCGATCGGCAGTTCTACCGTGCCACCATGAGGCCTCCGGGACACACGCGGCGAGAGCAGACCCCCCAGTTCCTCGCCTTCTTCGTCGTGTGAGCCATCCGCGCTGCTGGCCTAGATCTAGGAGAAGGGAGGAGCTACCACCACCCGTGCCCCGCTATTGAACATCAACCGTGGCCGCCTAAGCCACCGCGATTACCTCACCAACGGGCGCATCCACCGCGCGATGGGCTGAAAGGATCACGGGAAGATGAACTTGCCCCAGCCCAAGACCCTTTCCACAACCCAATGGATCCACACCTTTAGGAATCTAGAAGAGGCTGCCGAGTGCCTCGCCCCCGGCCGGTGGTCGAGGTCGCCCCTGCAGGGCCAAACCCGCGCTGGATCTGCGCCCTCAGTGCCGCCCATGCCCTAGCCCCCAACACGACGCCATGCCTTGGCCTCCCACCATGCAACCACCACGGGGGGGTCGCCCGCCCGTACCACCGCCCGACCGAGAGCCCAGCCGCCACCCCACCCCACCCCGCACCAGCACCACGCCCCCGCCATGCCGCCACATCTCGCGGTGCCGCCACACGCCAAGAGAGGAAGAGGAACCTGGCGCCGTTGACGCCAACCGGGCTTCGCCCCGTGACGGGGAGGGAAAGAGAGGTTGGAGGAAGCGACCGTGGGTTGGAGGCTAGGGTTAGCCCAACGCCGCTTGCGAGAACGACACATGATGGTTTTTCAGTCTACGGGCTCATTTTATTATCTCACTTTACCATGACCTTTGAGGTTTGCAACAAGGAACCATATATTTTGCACTAACAATCCGGACACAGCCAAAATATACAAACTAGCTAGTTTGATTGTAGTATATCTGACATTCAAGGCCCGCTCGTTAGATCTAACGTGTAAATCCGCACCGCTAGTTTCACATGCCCCTGGGTGCCTTCCGGTACATGTGAGGTGGGGGAAGCCCTAGTTTGGGATTGGTCGTATTTGGTCACCCTAACTCTAGGTGGGACTCAGTTTAGGTGGCTCGACGTTGGTGGCGAGGCGATGACGTCATTAGTGCCATGGAATAACATCTTCCCATCATGTCCTCGTCCCGAGGGTGCTGGTTGATGTTGGTAGAGAGTCGGAACTTCAGTCAGTGCAGAATCTTGGTTCCTATTTTTTTTCTAAGTTTTGTCCAGATGGTCTTGAACGACGTCCTGGCGGAGTGGATGTGATAGTTCTTGTTTTTATCTTCTGGCCTTTAACGTCTGGTGATGCATGACCAACTTCACCTTCATTGTGAAGGTGGTGACGTAAGGCCTTACCGATTCAATATGGTCGGATATGAATTGTTGTCTAGCCCCTTTGCCACCTTCTTCTCTGCGAGAGCGATCTAATGTCCAGTTCATTATGGCTGATTTCTTCTAGCCCCGACAGGCAATTGCTCTAGTGTTGCGTCAACAACACTACCTTATCTTTGATTGTCTTTCACAAATCCAGATGCGGCATCGAGCATTGCTCACAGCGCACTGGCGACAAGTGTAGAAGGAAGACAAAGTTGATATACACAAGAACATGTGTGTTATTTTCTACTTTTATAAGGATGGTCTTGCAAGGGTTGGAGAATTTTAACATATGGTCATGGCCTTCTCGTGGGGGGGGGGGGGGGGGGGAGGAGGTACCAAGTCATTTGAAAATGCACTATATTTAGCTTATATTAAAATTGGAAATTTCAAACATACAATTTGGTATTTTTGGCAGTAATCATGGTGCAAAGCCTAATTTAGGAACTTTATTGTGGTTAAATTAAATAATAAAACTGAATTAAATTGATTTACTAAAGATTTTTTTCTGTACTTAAAATGAGGTTACAACCCCTGCTAAAAAGTACCTTCATTTCCACAATTATAATTGGAGAAGAAAGAAAATACAAGCGCTAGCACTACTAACAGGTAAAAATAAAACATAGTAGCTAGTAAAAAAGGTAAAATAAAATATACTCGCCACTCACCTTAATCTAGTACCGTACCAAAAAATTACAGTGTAACAAAACTGTACGATTGCCCTATATACAGCTAATAAAGAAGAGTGATGTTAAGCACCACAGAGCGGGTCAAAGTAATTTTGTAACAATGACATATTGACATCTCTGGGCCTGTCACGCGCACAAAAAACCAAATCAATAAAAAACAAAACCTAGCGGCTAGAATTATTAGGTGCCTCTCCTTTTTATCCGGTGCGGCGTGGATAATTGGGCACATCATCACACTATTCTACACCTCCAAAACGGAAACAAAACAAAACTCTCTCGTCGCCCACACCACACCACACCACACCAAACCAGACCAGGAAAGAAATCCGGAGGGGAGCAGAGCAAGCGAGGGGAATAAAGCAGAGGAGGGGAGAGAGAGGTAGCCAAGAACGCCATGGCCTCCGCTGCTTGCTATACTAGCTAGCTAGCCAGCCAGTAGTATATAAGGGGCGGCACCGCCCGTGCGACCCAGCCCCCAAGTCACTCGTCTCATGCTCCGGTCCACGCATCCCCTCAGCCCCAGCAGCAGCAGCGGCAGCGGAGGTAGCTCGGCTCCGGCGTCCAGCTCCGGCGAGGCGATGGTGGGGGGTGCGCCGAGCGGGGCGAAGCTGCTGCAGATCCTGAACGTGCGGGTGGTGGGCACCGGCGAGCGCGTGGTGGTGCTGTCGCACGGCTTCGGCACGGACCAGTCGGCGTGGAGCCGCGTGCTGCCGTACCTCATCCGCGAGCACCGCGTGGTGCTCTACGACCTCGTCTGCGCCGGCAGCGTCAACCCGGACCACTTCGACTTCCGCCGCTACAACAACCTGGACGCCTACGTGGACGACCTGCTCGCCATCCTCGACGCGCTCCGCATCCCGCGCTGCGCCTTCGTCGGCCACTCCGTCTCCGCCATGATCGGCATCCTCGCCTCCATCCGCCGCCCCGACCTCTTCGCCAAGCTCGTCCTCATCGGCGCCTCGCCTAGGTGGGTGGTCAATTATAGCCTTTCCTTGCACGCGACGCGCGGCGAACTAACCGACCGGAGTAATCAATCAATCGATCGATCGATCGAGCAGGTTCTTGAACGACAGCGACTACCACGGCGGGTTCGAGCTGGAGGAGATCCAGCAGGTGTTCCAGGCGATGTCGGCCAACTACGAGGCGTGGGCCAAGGGGTACGCGCCGCTGGCGGTGGGCGCGGACGTGCCGGCGGCGGTGCAGGAGTTCAGCCGGACGCTGTTCAACATGCGGCCGGACATCTCGCTCCACGTCTGCCAGAGCGTGTTCAAGACGGACCTCCGCGGCGTGCTGGGCATGGTGCAGGCCCCCTGCGTGGTGGTGCAGACCACCCGCGACGTCTCCGTGCCGGCCAACGTCGCCGCCTACCTCAGGGCCCACCTCGGCGGCCGCACCACCATCGAGCCCCTGCCGACGGAGGGCCACCTCCCCCACCTCAGCGCCCCCAGCCTCCTCGCCCAGGTGCTCCGCCGCGCGCTCGCCCGGTTCTAGCACCAGAAAAAAAGCAAAGAGAGAGAAGAAATACTGCCGCTGCCTGCTGGTTTCACCGGCCCGCGCGTACGTACGGGGTCTACCCCGTATTTTCTTCTCTGTATTTTTACCGCATCGATTTTTACTTGCCTCAAAGACTCGGAAGAAGATGCCAGGAGCCTGTCCTGTAGCACGTACTATGAGCACTCGAAATATTTCTCGAGGCGTACGAGTACTCATCAGTTTTCATCTCTATCTTTTCGCCGGGAAGAAAAGCTTTGTCTTTTCACTGCGTTGCACTAGCACCGGCGACGTCTCATGAATGGACTGGCGGGTGGGCCTGCCTGGCGCCACGTGGCGGTGACAGGGGGGCCGCACCGAGAGTTCGAGACTGTGCGCGAGCTTGTCTCCTTGCTCTTCCTGTCCTGCCCACTGCCCATCCGTAGTAGTAAGACGAGGCCCGCAGCCGCGCTGCTGCAGTGTTATTCTTGGTTTTTACTGGTAAATTTTGCCTGTGCTAACTGCACCGGGGCCAGTGGTATCATCCATCCATGTCACCATTTATGTCTGCCTAAGCATAATCACATTTGGATAAGCGATCGCACCCCGAAAAGAAAAAGATGGCGTTTGGATAAGCCCGTCCTGGAGAAGGATAGAGCCGCTCTGCTCTACTCGAGTATAACCCGTGGCGGCCGGTTGTCCACGTCGTGCATGGCCCATCCTATCACCATGGACATGGAGTATCGTGTAGCGCGGATAACGAAGTTGACCTAGCTAGTTCCCATCTAGTAGCCGAGCCGAGCGTACGCGTACCGAACTGGCCCCGGTGCGGCGCACCCGGCCGGTGGTGACTCGTACTACGCGATCATCTTGTCATCTGCTCGGGCGTGACAAGACAGTCGCAGGGAGCGGCGTGTCGCGCTGCTCCACTGCACCTACCAGAGTACTTTACTGGGTTTATTATCCAGCCACTATCTCCGAGAAATCTCATTTTGCAACATCAAGTTGCAAAGTTGCACGGGGTACGTACGTACTATTTGATTAGGAAAAAGATAGCCTTGGTCTAACACGAGCCGTTTTTATTATTTGGGACGGGATGCTTAGCTTAGCTTAGCTTAGCCGTGGGGTAAGTGGGTGTGTGTGGGGGGCCACCGGAGCAGACGTGATGATCGGCGTGATGCTTAGCTTTTGATATGGTTGGTGCGCTGTTGCTTGCTCAAGCCCAACCCCAACCACAACCCACCCGGCGCTAATATCTATCTAATCCAACTCGCTTGCATTGGCTGGGTGGGCATCAATCGAGCATTAATTAACAATGGTAATTAGCCGTCGTCGTCGTCATCGCCCGCATTGCATATTCTTTTGAATTCATTTTTTTTTTGGTCCGCCAACTAGTACGAACTAATCAAAGCCGTCTTAGCAACCGGCAGCCTTCCTTCGTGCTTACGCACGAACGAGTCCTTGCGATCTCGGCAAAGGCCAAAGCCAAAACGCTCGTGTATTTCTTTTGATGAATGAAATGAAGATAGCGGTGGAGAACGCAGGGGGCGCGGGCGGAGGGGAGATTCCGTGGTGATTTGGGTGGGGGCGAGGAGCGATTTTGTGCCTGCGCGGCGAGGTTCGTCTTTTCGGGCGGGCCCCGGGCCCGTTCCGGTACCGGAGGAATCCGGGACGACGCGATAAGGCGGGGGCCCAGCGCCCGGCCCGAACGGTAGTGCCATCCCGTATTGCTCGCTGCCATGGAGGGAGAGAGGTGCCGCGTCGCCGCCAACCTGCACGGCCCTGCCGCCTACTACTAGGTGGTAGGGCGGGGCGTGTGCGGTGTCGCTCTCTCGGCGCCACAGCAGTTGGCGCAGGGCGAAAAGACGGTGCAGCGCGGGGACGAGGACCCGGCGGACCCGGCCTGGATTGCAGTGCGCGGCGTGATGGCGGACCTGACCTGACTGACGTACCGGCCTCCACGGGACGAGCTGCCGCGTAAACTGGCGAACAGGACCTCGGGTTTTACTCGGTACGGCCGCCGGAGATGCCGCCCACTTGCCGGAGTTTATTAGCAACAGTGGGCCTTGACGGGGGAGCTGCATTTGTTGTACGGAGACTGTTACCGCTAACCTTCGTAATAAGGACGATAACGTTGCCAGCTGCGTCGCTAGTGCGGCCCGCTTCTCCGCCACATAGGGTCGTTTGGATACTCTAACTCAGTTATATATTAGAGTTAGATTCTAACTCTGAACTAACTCTAATCAATAAGGTGTTTGGATGACAGGGTTAGATTGACAATAAATGTACTTTGTTAATTATTTGACTCCTTTAGACCATTTTTCCTGCTGGATTTGGTGTGGCCAGCTCTTATGTGGCCTCCTCCCGTTCACAGTTGACATAAACAAATGATCTTTATAAATCAAGAGTCCAAAACATGATAAATTTTATTTTGTCCATATAAATGAGATGTCCCACTTAAACATACAAATCGTCAATCAAGCTTCATACAAAAAAAATACACTCCATGAAACAAAGCATAACCTAACTCATCACGGAAGTCATTCATGTCGATATCTTCAACAAGAGGTTCGTCTTCTGGCCATGCGGATGCAGAAGAACTAGGCATTGGGTTATAATTTTCATCCGCATCACATGCATCAAATTCCCTATCCGTAATTCTGCTCTCTCGAATGAAATTATGAAGAGCCATACAAGCAACAATAATTCTACTTTGCTTGTCCTCTGGAAATTTTGGCATGTTCAATAAAATCCTAAATTTCATCTTCAACACTCCAAAGAATCACTCCAAATGATCGCTCAACGACATTTCTAACTTTGGCATGTGCATGGTTGAAGGTTTCTTTCATACCTTGTGGCGGCGGGCCGTTTTGCCATTGTTCCACATGGTATCTTATGCATCTGTATGGTGAAAGGTAGCCCGGCCGGTTTGGGTAGCCCGGATCAATCACACAATACTTCCCTACATATTGTGGAAGGCACACAATGAGACTTAGATGCACACGTGTAATTGGATAAAAAATGTTGGAAGACAGTTCAAGTAGCAAACCTGGTGGTGGATGTGGAATTTTCTGATGATGAGTAGTTATGGCATCTTGGAAAACTCTCATGTCATGTGCTGACCCAGGCCATCCCGACATCACAAATGTAAATCTCATGTTGAAATCACAAACAACAAGCACATTCCGACTGGTTTCATTGTGTCTGTTCAAGTATGGAATCCTCTTACTTTTATCCACCACAACATCCTCCAATTCTTCATCACCATTGGCGAAGGGACCGCCGGAGCCAGATGCTTGCCCACGGACGGCACTCCTCAGTGCCCGGCGGCTAGGTGCCGCGGCGGCCGAGTTGGCGCGCTACCGAACATCACCGCCACTGAACGCCGTCCTGCCGCGTTGGTTACGGCGGCCGGGGGCCGTGGCGGCCGAGTTGGCGCGCTGCTGAACACCGCCGCCTGCCCCCGACGATGACCCGTCGAGGAACACACCACTGTTTCCTCCTCCACGCCGGCTGCTGCCGACGAGGTGCCGCCGAAGTTCAGTCGCTGGGCATAGGGTGGGCGATAGGGAGGGAGCCCGGAGCCTCTGACACGCCCAGGGAGGAGCTCATCATCGTCGCTCTGGAGGAAGGCTCCGTAGAGCCCAAGCCCCGGGAACCCCTCCGACGCTGGCGCTTGCGAGTTGAGGTCAAGACCAGCATGGGTAGCGGGGCTGCTTGCCGACGGCTGCGAACCCCACACGTCGAAACCGTCTCCGTCCATCGCGGGTGCTCTGCTCCAAGCTATACTACCTGCACCAGAAGAGAAGAATCAGTAGCGCATCCAGGAAGTACTACAAGCAAGCCAAACTCAACAACGCACACGCAGTCGTGCTCTTCTTCGGAATAAGTAATCTTGTCCATGTTAATTTATGAGATACATTTCTAACTTTGATTATTTCTAACAGCTAGTGCATAACAAAAATGAAATTGTACCAAATATTATTTAATGATGAAGTATTGAGTTGATCACACTATATAGATCAGCTCTTCGTTTCTTAATGCTCTAATTTGCACAAGAACATCTGCAACAAGAGAGGAGGCTGAACAGGGTGTTCTGATCCAGTTACTGTTGGTTCATTAGCTTCACATTCGACTCTCAAAATGTCAATTCATTAGCTTCACACTCTGATTCAGTTAATGTTCTTCACATTCGACTCTCTTTCTTATGTAAAATGCATCATTGGTTTTCTTTTGACCATCACTGCCAGTGTTGTTAACATAAAATAGTACAAAATCTAGCTATGAACTAATCAGAAGTTCCACCAACAAATCTAGCTATGGACTACTCTTGCTGACTTGTTGCTCACTAGCTAACTAATCAGAAAGATCCAGCCACACTGCTGCTCACTAGCTAACTAACAAGAAGTTCCGCCAATAAATCTAGCTATGGACCACTCTTGCTGACTTGCTGCACAGACGGACGCGTACGAGGAGGGAGAGCACGAGTACAGAAGGAACGGACGGACTCACCTCTCGCTGGATCCCTGGTAGATGCGCCGCCTCCGCGCACGAGAGAGAGAGAGAGAGAGAGAGAGAGAGAGAGAGATAGAGATAGAGAGAGAGAGAGAGAGAGAGAGAGAGAGAGACGACCGGGAGCGGGGCGAGCTTCGGACGGGGGAGGGCGAGCGGCGACCGGAGGAGATCGCGGCTTGGGCGGGCAGCGCGGCGCCCGGGCCGGCGGCGCGGTGGGGAACGAGAGGAAAGTCGCGCGAGAGGGTGCGGGAGGGAGGGTGGGATCTGGTGCGGGAGGGAGGGATCTGGTGTGGGGGCGATTTTTTTAGTTATTTTTTGTGTGGGCCCTGGGAAAACTAGCCCAACTAGCACCTTTCCACCGGGATACTTTTTTTACATGGGTTAGAGGCAACTAACCGAATCTAACCCACCTGTTCGGATCCTTTTAAGCTATTTGAGCCCAAAATAACTCAAACTAACACTAACTCTAGGATCCAAACAGGGCCATAGAACGAGCGAGGGCATCTCGAACGCGGACCCTCAAATCGACGTAAACTTTTGGACCGAGGTGTCTCGAGGGGACTTTGCAGGAATTCGGATACCCTTCACATAGGACTCTAACACCCCTAGTTCATCCAAAATCGAGGTGAAGCCCACGCATTTTAGCGGTCCTCATTGTTTCCGCGGCAACAATCCTCCTCCCCCTCCTCGGCCTCTCAACTACCATCCCACGGCTCTTTACCCCAATTTTCATCATTTTCGCCGCCGCCGCATGAACCCCATATGGAAAGTTGTTAGAGATAGTGGATGCGAAGGATCCGAAAAAGGTGGCCGCTTGGAAGATCCTAGCTGGAAGTCAAGGAAAAGGACGGGGCGGCCGGCAAATAGAAGGACAGCGGGCAGGGCCTGGGAGAGGGCGCAGGAGCCGAGTGAGGTCTGGGACGTGAGTTGCCGCTGCCGTCAGCCTCCCTATTTCTATGTCGTCAAGCAGTTCGACCGGCAGCCCATGGCCTCCTCCACCATGCACGTGTCGTATTCTGTCAACGTCAACGCGACGCTACTCCATTTTGCCGAGTCGGCATCGCTGTAGCTTGTTCGGTCGCGGACGTCGAGCGTAGATTAGCTCAGTTCTCCTCTCTGTTCGTTGGTGTGTCTTAATAGGGCGAGACATTGTATGACAATGCGAACAACAAATGTTTGAGATGATCCACGATGGAGCCGGGGGCTGCCACGAGGATCGGCAATTGGATGACTCGGAGTTGGAGATGCACACCCAACAATCAGGCACGTAGAGCCGGTCCGACATGTACACCCAGTCACGCACGTACACCCAATTGTCAGGCACGTATACCCACCAAGCCGGAGTAGGACAGTAATGAAGACCATGATCAAGAGGAATGGCCAGTCAATCCAAAGAAGAGTGGTAGAGGAGAAAGTTTCAACATGAATGAGGACGAATTACCATGAGATGCATGGTTGGCCACTAGCATTTGATCCGATCCATGGCATGGAGCAAAAGGGTGCAACATTTTTGGGCCAATATTCATACTTGGTTCCATGAGCACAAGAATTTCAAGCCGTACCACAACAAACTCATCCGAAATCATGGGACGAAGTCGCTCAACCATCGATTGTACACCATCCAAGAGTCCATAAGCATATATTGCAGCCAGTTGAAACAACTAATCGATCGTTGGCCAAGTGGTGCGCTAATCATCGAGCAAGTAAGTTGCTACATGTGTTGGTCATTTGGGCGGACATGCAACTTGTTGGCCAGATATACTGTATGCGTTGGTCATTTGGCCGGATGTGCAAGTTTGGAAGATATACACTATGCGTTGGTCATTTGGCCGGATGTGCAAGTTGTTGACAATATTTCCTTTCTAGCCCTCCCGTGCGTGCAACTTATTTTTGAAGGTAGAAAAGAGGAGCTTCGTTATCATG
The DNA here is from genome assembly GCA_034509565.1 of Triticum monococcum. Lineage (NCBI taxonomy): Eukaryota > Viridiplantae > Streptophyta > Magnoliopsida > Poales > Poaceae > Triticum > Triticum monococcum. Next base: position 576,044,910 of record CM067844.1, on the reverse strand, counting down.
CATTGCTGGTTGAAATTAAAAGGAGCACCCAAGTGGCAACTATCCATTGTCAACTCCATCAAAACTGTCCGCATCGGCACTGAGAAAGAAGTAGGATCCAATCGATCCAATAAAATATTCACAAGTTTACATAAAATAAAATTAAAAGGGAAAAAAGAAGAAAAAATATACATTGAGGAGAAAAAAAGAATAGTAGAGGAAACACTGAAGAGGGATTGGAGTAGAACCTTCTAGAACCTTGCCAAAATAGGGAGTGCCTGTGTACATGGCTGACCCAATTACCTTCACCGGGTGCTTTTTGATTGCTCCTGCCGCGTTCGCCCGCAATAGTAAACACGAACGCATAGGACTCATTGCACGAACATATGGTTGAAACTTGAAATTGTTGTCCGGTCGGGTCCGGCTCCCAAGTGTTTTGGGAGCAACTAATCAGGAGTGCCCTATGGGGGCACTGCTCGAGGAGCACGAGCAAGCCTAACCAGATAGAGATGCGACATGAGGAGCGAGGCTACAATTGTTTTTCTCCGTTTTTTCCCTAGTTCATGTGTGTTGCCTAAAATATGTATTTGTACTAGATGGTAGAACATATGTGTGATGTTTGGGGCAGTACAGGTGTGCTCCACAAGCTGTGTTGTGTGATGTTGAACAAGTTGTTGTGCGTCGTGTCAAAGGAATGTTGCATGGTGTTGTACATATGTGCTGCGTGACACATCAAAGGTTTGTTCAATGGAGTGTGGTGTGTTGCGTGCACAAAATGCACTACACACCGGGAGCACAAATACTCTACTGTGGGGATTACAAGTATACTACACTGGAGAGTATAGGTGTACCACAATGGAGGGGAGGGGTACAAGTTGCGTCAATAAAATCATTAAACTTCAACGTGAGATCTATTTTTGAAGTTCCCGATGTGAGGAGCACAATAGAGAAAATGATTCATAGTTCAAGCGCGGTTCACAAGATATTTGGTTAGAGAAAATGGACTCACGAAAAGAGCACCCTAGGATGATCTCCTATCCTCCCAAACACGTGGATAACCCATAAAACTCCTTGCTTTTTATAAGATGCATCAAACTCTTTGCTGACGACAAGTGATGTGAGATGTACCACTTATCGCCGCGACACAGCTTAAAAGTTAAAACAAACTTCCGCAGAAGGATTCTTAACCAGGGATTTCGACACAGCTGATATGTATCACCTGCTACGAGCGCTGGCCAAGCCTATTTGGTGCATAGATCGCGACTTCGCAACCGAGCGCGTACCCCCCTTCCCCTGCGGCACGCTACCGCTACATATATTTAGTCCAACCCATTAGCTCTTTCCATTTCTAGGAAGGTTCTAGAACCTTCCCAAACCGGCCTTTTATTTCTTTGTGTGTTCTTTCTGCATTTTTCATTTTAGATCTTTCCTCTCCTTTTTTTTCATTTTGGTGTTTCCTTTTTCCTTTTCTTCCCTCTTATAGTTTTTTCATGCTTGTTTTTCCTTTTATCTTTAAAATTTCTTATCTTTTACATTTTTCATTCTTTTTTTCAAATCGTGAGCATTTTAATTAATCATGAATATTTTTTAATTTTGCGAACATTTTTTAAATTTATTAAGTTTTTTTGAATTGTAAACTTTTCTAAAATTCATGAATTTCTTTAAATTGCGAACATTTTTTGAAAACAATGAACAATTTTAAAATTCATAAGCTTTTTTAAATTGTCAAGATTTTTTTAATTCACAAATATTTTCTTCAAATTAGTGAACATTTTAGAAATAGCCAACATTTTTTTCGAATCTGCAAACATATTTTGAATCATGATCATTTTTTGGGAACTGGGGGACAATTTGAAATTCATGAAAAAGAAATCTTTTGACGATCATTTTCTGAAGTTGATAAATAATTTCTAATTGATGAAATTATTTTCTAATGCATGGACATTTTCTGGCATTTTTTAAAAAAATCAACCTTCATGGACATTTTTTGAATTGTTGAACACTTTCCAATTTTATGAAAATTTTACGAAAACATGAACATTTTTATCCCCCAAATATATATTTTCAAAATCATGAACATTTTAGTGAACATGCGAACATTTTTTAAATAACAAATTTTTTGAATAACAGAATATTTAATGATTACTTAAACATGTTGTTTTCAAAATGAACATTTTTTGAATTTGAATAAAATTTTGAAAGCCTGAAATATTTTTTAAAAAGGAAAATAAATACTTGAATAATACTTTAAAATTTTATGAAAGTTTTACAAAAACATGAACATTTTATTATCCCCGAAATATATATTTTCAACATGAACATTTTAGTGAACATGCAAACATTTTTTAAATAACAATTTTTTTAATACCAGAACATTTTAATGATTACTTAAACATGTTGTTTTCAAAATGAACATTTTTTGAATTTGAGTAATGTTTTGAAAGCCTGAAATATTTTAAAAAAAAGGAAAATACATAATTGTAAAAACAGGGCGCCCCTCACATGGTTTGGCCCGTAAGGGCGCGGTGGAGAAGCGAAAGTCCTACACCTAGGTAATTGTTCCAATTAATTATCCACGGGAGCTATATGCCGCTTCATGCGAGATGGCCAGCTATATGCCGCTTCATGCGAGATGCCCGGCCATTAGCACCGAGGGATCGAACCCAGGTCTCCTAAATGATTGGTAGTAATGCTAGCCACTGAGTCATCATGGTGTTCGTGGTAAAACCACAGGGGTCAACATACTTACTTAGGCCCCGTTTGGAATGTAGTTTTTCTGCCACCCCTGTAATCTTTTACACCTGTATTATACCAGCCTCCAACCAAGTACATTCCGAAGGGTGGTATTTTCTATCCGGTTGTAATATGTGCTTGGCTCTCCTGGTTTCAATCCACTTGTTGAACGTCGCCGGTTAAACGGGGAAGGGGCGGGGAGGGATGGCAGAGGAGGAGGAGGAGGGAGGATACCTTGGTGGAGCAGAGGAGGATAAGCGATTCGCCGTCACGGTCAGGTCACGGCTGCCAGCCAACGTCGCCGTCGCAGCCAGGAGCGAGTCGCCGTCACTGTCGCGGCCAGGAGCGAGTCGCCGTCACCGTCGCAGCCAGGAACGACTCGCCGTCGTCGGCGCGCCTAACCCCCGTCGTGGCCACCGTCTTCTGCGCCTCACCACGTCGCCGTCGCGAACGCCGTTGCTTGACCACCTCGTGGACACCAGCGCCGGCGCCTCCCGGCGGCGCAACTCGATCTAGGTCTCGAGCGAGAGGCGAGGTGGGGAAAAACGACGGCCTCTGGTCTGTATCGGATACCGGTCTGATATGGGTGTAAACGAGAAAACCAGTGTAAAACTTACAGCCCAAAAACGACATGTCAAGCACCAACGACAGGCCCATCCGTTTTAATTTTACAGGGGTATATTTTACAGGTGTATTGGGCCCTAAAACGAGGAACCAAGCGGGGCCTTAAGGTAAAAGAGCCAGTTTTTTCTACTGTTTTTTCTGTTTTTTTTGTTTTTCCCGCCAGCTTTCTTCATTTCTTTCTATGTTTTCATTTTTTCTTCCTTTTCCATTGTTTTTGTTTCGTTTTCTTTGTTTCTTTCTCGGTTTTCATTTTTTTAATTTTTTAATTTTATTTTGTTTGTTTCTTTCTTATTTTTAATCGGGATTTTCATTTTATCTCTGTTTGCACAATTTTTCTTATATATTTTTGGTATATACCTAACACATTATTTCTAATACATGTTTAATGTTTTTAAATACAAGATCAATTTTTTAATACACGATCAATATTTTTTATAGACACTTAAAATTTTTCAAATGGTTGATTAACATTTTTCTAAAACATGATCAAATTTTTTCACACACATTTATATTTCTCTATACATTTTTCTTATACATGAGAAACCTTTTCTATGTACACATTTACATTTTTCAAACGCTTGGTTAATATGTTTTTAACAAATCATGTAAAGTTTTTTTGTAATATATTTCTTTAGAATATTTGAAAGTATAAACAAAGTGAAATAAGAAAGCAAAAAATGCGAAGAATAAAAACAAGGTTGTGGGCCTGTGGCTCCCGTGCGCCTGAGCCGGCCAATCTTACGCATGCCTTCACGCGAGAGTGCCCTACGTCTTGCGTGAAGCGAGACATAGTGCCGCCCGTAATTCTCTCTCCCCCCTGAATTTTAGGGGGTGGCCCCCTACCTATCCTAATGTCCAATCCTAACCCCCAAGGTAGAACTGCATGTTAAAGAAATAAAATATATTACGTAGATCGAGCATTGCTCTGGGGTAGTGGGGGGTTGCGCGTTGCACCTCCTCCCAGTGCAAGAGCTATATATCGGTTGTAATGATTTGTATTTTTTATTTAATTTTTTCATGTCTAACTCTTTTCTTCAGTGTTTTTCCCGGTTTTCATTGGGATTTTCTGTTCAACCTTTTGTGTTTCTTTCTCGTTTTTTGTTGATTTTCTATGATTTTATTGTTAGCCATGGTTTTCTAAAGTTTTTGTAGGTTTTTCTTTTTTCCAACACATGTCTAATTTGTACACACAATGTACATAATCTATATATCTGAAAAAATACTCATGTTTTAACATTTCTAAATACATGAGTAACAATTTTTTATATTTTTTGGTTCTGGTGTCTACCTTTTTTCATACATGCTGACACTGTTTGTGTACATGTGAAACTTTTTTTATGCATGTTTAACATTTTTTCTAAAATATGAATAACATTTGTTGTTTTTTTAGCGGATTAATATTTTTTGGTATTTTATGTTCTGATGTCTACTTGTTTTCATACACGCTGTGCACTTTTCATGTACGCTTGAATTTTATGTGTATAAACATTAAACATTATGAAATACACAATAGGCATCTTTTAAAATATATGTTTTGATGTCTACCTTTTTCATACACATTATACAGTTTTTGTGTACACCTGAAATATTTTTTATGCACATAAAACATTTTTCAAATACATATTCAACATTTTTCCAACTCATGTTTTCAAACTTTTGTTAGAATGCGTTTAAATAATTTTCTAATACAGGTTGATTTTTTAATGATATCGACATTTTTAAATACTATGTTAACAATTTTTACGCTACATTAACATTTTTTTTTCAAACATACGTTTTGATGTCTACTTTGTTCATACACATGGTACAATTTTCAATACATGTTTAGTATTGTTTTTCAAATGCATGATTCATGTTTCATTCAAATATATGTTTTTGAACATTTTCAAAATATGGGTTAACCATTTTTTGTCATATTCGCGATTTTTTAAGTAAGTAAATGTTTTTAAAACATGAACAAAAAAAGGAAACAAACTAATCTGCATGATATCGAACTCACGCGTGCCACTCCTCCCGAGCGTCAACCCACGTGGCCCATCTATGAGGCGGTATGTGGGCAAGGGCTTCTTCCAGCTCGCAATGAGCGGGACATAGTTATGCCCTTTCTCCCAGCGAGTACCATGCCAAATAGGGGCTCCCACAAGCGCTAAGGACGTGTTTGGTAGCTCGCATCCACCCCAATCAAGCCCGTGGGGGAAGAATTTGTCCTGTTTGTTGGGTGGGTCGCATTGATAAGTTGGTCTGCACAAATCTTAAAGCACCTCTGGGCCTGGCTCCAGGAGAATGGCCGAATCGACCTTTTTTCAAAGCCAATCCTAAGCGATGCAACTCATGGCACGTGGGCGTCGGAGGTTGCACGTGAGGAGGCATTCTCGAGAAGTCGTGTTCTTTCCCGAAGAGGCGGCATAATTATCCTCACCTTCCCTCACCACTCTCTCCCCATCTTCCCACTCTGACACTGGTGACGACGAGCGACAAGGTGATGGAGCTGCAAGGCGATCCTAGGCGTCGATCACCATATTCACCAGTGCACCGGCAGTACATCGACAATGGCAGTAAGCCCTCGACTCGAGTGTTACTGCATTCGATCCGCGGTTTAGATTGGATTGCCAGACTCGGTTCAAGCGTTATGAGAAGATTGAATAGAAAGGGGGTTGGAGGATCGAATTTGCGCACTCAATTCGTTACATAACCGATGGATTCTAGGTTCATACAGCACCTATCCTAGACGCTTGCGACCTTGGAGGCGCTTCGAGTAGTGGGGGGCACATCCTTCTTGTTGTCTTCCACCACCGCATCCACCACACCATCCACAATCTCCTCATCATTGTCTTCGTCCAGAACGATGGGTCTTGCATGGTCGCCTGGGGTCGGCGCCCTGGCCACCATATGCACCGCATCATGGTCGTCCTTCGGCGCCACCATCGTCTTCGTACAGAACGATGTGGCCCGCTAGTCTTGACAAGCCATGTACCCCTTGTACTTGGACCATATTGCTCTCTGACCAGCACCGCCGGACTCGGCCTGATCCATGGCCCAACATAGTATGTCGACTGACATAGGGCCTATCAGTAGGCCAGGAATCACCATCTTCAAATCCTCCATCGTCGCCTTCCTTACCATCACGTATGCGTCCTTGTGCATGTCCTCGGTGCTGGTGAAGTTAGAGCACACTTCCATGTTGTTCTCGAGCTTGGTTCAGTCATTGAGCGAGTAGCCAAGGAAGAAAGCCCTCCATCCAATGCCCCAGAGGAAGGGGTTGGGGACTGGGTTCATGGTGATGGAGAGGTGGTAAAGCAGAGATGTGGAAGATGAGTGACAGTGAGAGACAAAAAGAGTTTGAGTCGATGGTGGGTAAGTAGGTGGCCTTTGGGTGGTAAATATAGAGGCTTTGGACAATAGGAATGAATGTTGATCATCTTTTTGAACTTCGTGTTATTCATAATGCAGATCGAGACGGAGAACACGGAGGGCAAGGAGGTAGTGGTGCCTGGAGGCAAGGGCAAGGATGTGGTGGCGCCCGGAGACAAGGGCAAGTTGGTGGTGGAGCCCGGAGAAAATGGCAAGGAGGTGTTGTTGGCCTTAGAGAAGGGCAAGGAGGTGGTGCCGCCCTTAGACGACGACGTGGTGATGGAGGAGCCCCCTGAGCAACAAGCAGAGGAACTATGACCACTACCATGAGGCAAGATCAACCCACTTCTGCAAGGTGATCCTTGCCCCGAAGATGGAGTGTCTGCCTATGCCTCTAGACTTCACGAAGGATTTCCCCACCGTCTATGTGTTTGATTTGGTTTAAGATTGCTTGTTTCACTTTTGTACTCCCTTCGTCCCAAAATAAGGGTCTCAACTTTGTACTAAACTTGAGACACTTATTTTGAGACAAAGAGAGTACTATGTTAAACTTGTTCTTATGCTATCTATGTGTGTCTCTAGTTTGTTTTATCTGCTCTAGTGTGTTAGTAACCCGACTACCTTGAATGGGAGATTACCATACAACACGTGTTGCATGTAAGCAAACAGCCTGGCCTGTGTTTCCCCCTAAACAAGCCCGCAACCAAACAACATGCCTTCAGTTTCGTCGCATCCAGGCTAGAGGGTATGCTAGCAGCCAAACAATGTATAGATGTTTTTTACCTTGCATATGCTCAAGACCTAGGACAAACATGCAAAGTGGCAAAAAATGGTGCGAGCAACCAAACGCGTCATAAGGCTCCGACCGCCTACGCTATCTTGCAGTCGGCAAGGCCATTCAATTGAACTATGGGCACTGGCAGTGGCTAGTTTTGGGAACGTTCGGGAAGTTTCCGGCCTGCTTTTATTTTACTGTTGTTGTTGTTTTACTAATTTTTGTTTTTTTCTATTTTTGTGTTTCTTTTTTCTTTTTCTTCCATTGTATTTCAAATTTCCACATATTTAAAAAAAGTTCAAAATTTTAAAGGTTGTTTGCGTTTTTTTCAAAGCAAATCACGTTTTTTAGAATTGTTTGTAATTTTAAATTTTGTACATAATTTCAAGAAATGTTGACAATTTTTTCAAAAAATGTTCACATTTTTGAAATAAAGTTCACGGTTTCCAGAAGTTGTTTCTGGTTTAGAAAATTGTTCGGAACATTTTTGGTATTCATGTGAACTTTTTTGAATTTGCGAACATTTTGTGAATTCATGATTTTTTTGAATTTCATGATTTTTTTGAATTCTTGAACATTTATTTACACGACACTTTTTTGTATTCGCGTGAGTATTTTTTGAATTTCATGAATGTTTTTTGAATTCATGTTTTTTTTGGTATTCGCGTGAACATTTTTTGTACTGGTCCACCCACCGCCGTAGGAGGACTTGCTTCTGCTCGCCTCGAGTTGGTGGAGGTACTGGTGCGGAAACAACTCGACCTGTCCGTGTCCAGGAGCGTGTGGTGCACGGGTGTGGGTCACGTCCGGGCCGCGGAGCAGACGCGGTGTACTTTCGGCACCATCAACCGGACAAAAGGACTACGCGGCGCATCTTGACCAGGCACAGTGAGTCGCCCGCCAATAGATATATTATTTAATTATTAGAGTCAGATTAGACTACTCCTGGTCGAGGAAAGAATGGAGGTCGTGTCTGTTTGCGTCCGGATAATGCAGCCCACTTTTGAGCCACTCTCCGGATAATTGCACGACAACATGCTGCTAAGCTGCCTGCACGTCGTTTTCAACGCTGCGTCTCGGTTTCTAGCAGTATGTATGTCATGGAGCCTCTCCGTGCTCCAAGAGGTGGATGTTGCTTTCTCTTGCAGTTGCGCATCAATTCGCACGACCAGACTTGCAGATTTAAAAGCACGCGGGTTCGTTGAAATATATACTGGAATACAAGTACTATATTTTTTGAATGTTTGCATAGGACTGGATTTCCGTACTACTCCTAGTAGATTTCCCATGGAGGTATAGATCGTAGAATTGACCTTGAATATCCCTCTTCGGGTGCTTCATTCTTCCTTTTTAAGGACTTTTTTGTTACGGTCCTTGGTCAAGTTAATTCCACTTCCTCATGGTCAATACTGGTTAGAAATAGAATAGATCACCAATGGAATTGAATAGGAGCGAGGAATCGGGGAGCAGGTAAAATAAGGGCATACTACTTTCTTGTTTTGTTGCTAGAACCTAGAAACTAGTGGGTCTCTCTTCAAAGGTTGGATGCCTAAAACACTATAATAAGAAGAATGCAAGATCAATGCCATAATCGAATTTGCACGGAAGTTGTTTGATTGTATGACCAAAAAAGGAAAGAGTATTTATAAGAGTTTTGAGGCATCTTCAACGACAACCCGTAAATTTTCTCCCGTATATCAGATACGAATGTGGAAGGCCGCCATCCAACCATAGCCGCATATATCCGTTTTTTTTAATAAAAAAATCAGTCCGCACAATCAAATAGCCGCGTACAAATGATACACATATTCAAATAGTCGCACATTAGTTCAAATTTTTAAAAGTAGTCTGCAGTTGCAAACCTGACCATGGCATCTCTGCATATGCTCCCACACATCCGTAGGTACTCGTCCCACGAATCAACGTCCGTGCCATATGCAAGCATACAGGGTGCAAGCCGTGCACTTTTGGTAACCAGAGGCCAATCGTTTCTACGACGTCCTTCTTCAGGATGATGCAGACACCATAGCACCGGACGCCATGGTACAAACGATCGAAAATAGTCTTGCGCATTCGAAAACGCGGCGAAAATGGTCAGCAACAGTGCATCCGGGACAAAGTAGTCGGTCATTAATGTCAAATGGCCATGCGCGCTGTTGCGGTTGAGCACTCGATGACCCTTGATCGAGCCCTTGAAATTGAGAACATGTTCCTCCGCACGCTCCGCGTCTTCAAGGACCGCCTGCATCATCGCCGTCTCATCAGAGTACTCCTCCTCGTCCAACGAACCGTCCGACGACTCAACATAGTGCTTGTATATGTACTACAAATCGGAATCCATTGCTAGAAAGAAGAAGGGAAACTGCTTTTAGCTCCGGCGATTCAACCAACAATTGCGGGGCATGGTGAGTATAACTGTAGCGGATGGTACATGGCAGAGCCGTTGGAGGATAGGGTGTTGGGGAACGTAGTAATTTCAAAAAAATTCCTACGCACACGCTGAAGGAAATATGCCCTAGAGGCAATAATAAAGTTATTATTTATTTCCTTATATCATGATAAATGTTTATTATTCATGCTAGAATTGTATTAACCGGAAACATAATACATGTGTGAATACATAGACAAACAGAGTGTCACTAGTATGCCTCTACTTGACTAGCTCGTTAATCAAAGATGGTTATGTTTCCTAACCATGAACAAAGAGTTGTTATTTGATTAACGAGGTCACATCATTAGTTGAATGATCTGATTGACATGACCCATTCCATTAGCTTAGCACCCGATCGTTTAGTATGTTGCTATTGCTTTCTTCATGACTTATACATGTTCCTATAACTATGAGATTATGCAACTCCCGTTTACCGGAGGAACACTTTGGGTACTACCAAACGTCACAACGTAACTGGGTGATTATAAAGGAGTACTACATGTGTCTCCAATGGTAGATGTTGGGTTGGCGTATTTCGAGATTAGGGTTTGTCACTCCGAGTGTCGGAGAGGTACCTCTGGGCCCTCTCGGTAATGCACATCACATAAGCCTTGCAAGCACTGCAACTAATATATTAGTTGTTATATGATGTATTATGGAACGAGTAAAGAGACTTGCCAGTAACGAGATTGAACTAGGTATTGGATACCGATGATCGAATCTCGGGCAAGTAACATACCGATGACAAAGGGAACAACGTATGTTGTTATGCGGTCTGACCGATAAAGATCTTCGTAGAATATGTAGGAGCCAATATGGGCATCCAGATCCCGCTATTGGTTATTGACCGGAGACGTGTCTCGGTCATGTCTGCATTGTTCTCGAATCGTAGGGTCCGCACGCTTAACGTTACGATGACAGTAATTATGAGTTTATGCATTTTGATGTACCGAAGTTAGTTCGGAGTCCCGGATGTGATCACGGACATGACGAGGAGTCTCGAAATGGTCGAGACATAAAGATTGATATATTGGAAGCCTATATTTGGACATCGGAATTGTTCCGGGTGAAATCGGCATTTTACCGGAGTACCGGGGGGGGGGGGGGGGGGTTACCGGAACCCCCCGGGGGGTTATTGGGCCAACATGGGCCTTAAGGGAGAAGAAGAGAGGAGGCAAGAGGTGGCCGCGCGCCCCTCCCCTTCCTAGTCCGAATAGGACAAGGAAAGGGGGCCGGCGCCCCCCCTTTCCTTCCTCTCTTCCTCCTATTCTCCCCCTTCTCTCCTAGTCCAACTAGGAGTCCTACTCCCGGTGGGAGTAGGACTCCCCTTGGCGCGCCACACCTTGGCCGACCGCCTCCTCCCCTTGCTCCTTTATATACGGGGGCAGGGAGCACCCCATAGACACACAAGTTGATCCTTGAGATCGTTCCTTAGCCGTGTGCGGTGCCCCCTGCCACCAAATTCCACCTCGATTATACTGTTGTAGTGCTTAGGCGAAGCCCTGCGTCGGTAGTACATCAAGATCGTCACCACGCCGTCGTGCTGACGGAACTCCTCCCCGAAGCTTTGCTGGATCGGAGCCCGGGGATCGTCATCGAGCTGTACGTGTGCTAAGAACTCGGAGGTGCCGGAGTAACGGTGCTTGGATCGGTCGGATCGGGAAGAAGACTTACGACTACTTCCTCTACGTTGTGTGATCGCTTCCGCAGTCGGTCTGCGTTGGTACGTAGACAACACTCTCCCCCTCGTTGCTGTGCATCACCATGATCTTGCGTGTGCGTAGGAAAATTTTAAAATTACCATGTTCCCCAACAGTGGCATCCGAGCCTAGGTTTTATGGTTTGATGTTATTTGCACGAGTAGAACACAAGTGAGTTGTGGGCGATACAAGTCATACTGCCTACCAGCATGTCATACTTTGGTTCGGCGGTATTGTTGGACGAGACGATCCGGACCAACCTTACGCGTACTCTTACGCGAGACCGGTTCCCTCGACGTGCTTTGCACATAGATGGCTTGCGGAAGACTGTCTCTCCAACTTTAGTTGAACCAAGTGTGGCTACGCCCGGTCCTTGAGAAGGTTAAAACGGAGTCTATTTGACGAACTATCGTTGTGGTTTTGATGCGTAGGTGAGATGCGTTCTTACTTAAGCCCGTAGCAGCCACGTAAAACTTGCAACAACAAAGTAGAGGACGTCTAACTTGTTTTTGCAGGGCATGTTGTGATGTGATATGGTCAAGGCATGATGCTAAATTTTATTGTATGAAATGATCATGTTTTGTAACCGAGTTATCGGCAACTGGCAGGAGCCATATGGTTGTCGCTTTATTGTATGCAATGCAATCGCGATGTAATGCTTTACTTTATTACTAAGCGGTAGTGATAGTCGTGGAAGCATAAGATTGGCGAGATGACAACGATGCTACGATGGAGATCAAGGTGTCGCGCCGGTGACGATGGTGATCATGACGGTGCTTCAGAGATGGAGATCACAAGCACAAGATGATGGCCATATCATATCACTTATATTGATTGCATGTGATGTTTATCTTTTATGCATCTTATCTTGCTTTGATTGACGGTAGCATTATAAGGTGATCTCTCACTAAATTATCAAGAAGTGTTCTCCCTGAGTATGCACCGTTGCGAAAGTTCTTCGTGCTGAGACACCACGTGATGATCGGGTGTGATAGGCTCTACGTTCAAATACAACGGGTGCAAAACAGTTGCACACGCGGAATACTCAGGTTATACTTGACGAGCCAAGCATATACAGATATGGCCTCGGAACACGGAGACCGAAAGGTCGAGCGTGAATCATATAGTAGATATGATCAACATAACGATGTTCACCATTGAAAACTACTCCATCTCACGTGATGATCGGTTATGGTTTAGTTGATTTGGATCACGTGATCACTTAGAGGATTAGAGGGATGTCTATCTAAGTGGGAGTTCTTAAGTAATATGATTAAATTTATCATGAACTTAGTCCTGGTAGTATTTTGCAAATCATGTTGTAGATCAATAGCTCGCGTTGTTGCTTCCCTGTGTTTATTTTGATATGTTCCTAGAGAAAATTGTGTTGAAAGATGTTAGTAGCAATGATGCGGATTGGATCCGTGATCTGAGGTTTATCCTCATTGCTGCACAGAAGAATTATGTCCTTGATGCACCGCTAGGTGACAGACCTATTGCAGGAGCAGATGCGGACGTTATGAACGTTTGGCTAGCTCAATATGATGACTACTTGATAGTTTAGTGCACCATACTTAACAGCTTAGAATCGGGACTTCAAAGACGTTTTGAACGTCATGGACCATATGAGATGTTCCAGGAGTTGAAGTTAATATTTCAAGCAAATACCCGAGTTGAGAGATATGAAGTCTCCAACAAGTTCTATAGCTAAAAGATGGAGGAGAATCGCTCAACTAGTGAGCATGTGCTCAGATTGTCTGGGTACTACAATCGCTTGAATCAAGTGGGAGTTAATTTTCCAGATAAGATAGTGATTGACAGAATTCTCTAGTCACCATCACTAAGTTAGTAGAACTTCGTGATGAACTATAATATGCAAGGGATAACGGAAACAAACCCCAAGCTCTTCGTGATGCTGAAATCAACGAAGGTAGAAATCAAGAAAAATATCAAGTGTTGATGGTTGACAAGATCACTAGTTTCAAGAAAAGGGCAAAGGGAAGAAGGGGAACTTCAAGAAGAACGGCAAGCAAGTTGCTGCTCAAGTGAAGAAACCCAAGTCTGATCCTAAGCCTGAGACTAAGTGTTTCTACTGCAAAGGGACTGGTCACTGGAAGCGGAACTACCCCAAGTGATTGGCGGATAAGAAGGATGGCAAAGTGAACATAAGTATATTTGATATACATGTTATTGATGTGTACTTTACTAGTGTTTATAGCAACCCCTCGGTATTTGATACTGGTTCAGTTGCTAAGAGTAGTAACTCGAAACGGGAGTTGCAGAATAAACAGAAACTAGTAAAAGTCGAGGTGACGATGTGTGTTGGAAGTAGTTCCAAGATTGATATGATCATCATCGCACTCTCCCTATACTTTCGGGATTAGTGTTGAAACTAAATAAGTGTTATTTGGTGTTTGCGTTGAGCATGAATATAATTTGATCATGTTTATTGCAATACGGTTATTCATTTAAGTTAGAGAACAATTGTTGTTCTGTTTACATGAATAAAACCTTATATGGTTACACACCCAATGAAAATGGTTCATTGGATCTCGATCGTAGTGATACACATATTCATAATATTGAAACCAAAAGATGCAAAGTTGATAATGATAGTGCAACTTATTTGTGGCACTGCAGTTTAAGTCATATTGGTGTAAAGCGCATGAAGAAACTCCATGCTGATGGGCTTTCGGAATCACTTGATTATGAATCACTTGATGCTTGCGAACCATGCCTTTTGGGCAAGATGACTAAAACGCCGTTCTCCGGAACAATGAAGCAAGCAACAGATTTGTTGGAAATCATACATACTGATGTATGTGGTCCGATGAATATTAAGGCTTGCAGCAGGTATCATTATTTTCTGACCTTCACAGATGATTTGAGCAGATATGGGGATATCTACATAATGAAGCATAAGTCTAAAACATTTGAAAAGTTCAAGGAATTTCAGAGTAAAGTTCAAAATCATCGTAACAAGAAAATAAAGTTTCTACGATCTGATCGTGGGGGAGAATATTTGAGTTACGAGTTTGGTGTACATTTGAAAAATTGTGGAATAGTTTCGCAACTCACGCCACCCGGAACACCACAGCGTAATGGTGTGTCCGAACGTCGTAATCGTACTTTACTAGATATGGTGCGATCTATGATGTCTCTTACTGATTTACCGCTATCGTTTTGGGGTTATGCTTTAGAGACGGCCGCATTCACGTTAAATAGGGCACCATCAAAATCCGTTGAGACGACGCCTTATGAACTATGGTTTGGCAAGAAACCAAAGTTGTCGTTTCTTAAAGTTTGGGGCTGCGATGCTTATGTGAAAAAGCTTCAGCCTGATAAGCTCGAACCCAAATCGGAGAAATGTGTCTTCATAGGATATCCAAAGGAAACTATTGGATACACCTTCTATCACAGATCCGAAGGCAAGACTTTTGTTGCTAAGTTCAGAAACTTTTTAGAGAAGGAGTTTCTCTCGAAAGAAGTGAGTGGGAGGAAAGTAGAACTTGACGAGGTAACTGTACCTGCTCCCTTATTGGAAAGTAGTACATCACAGAAAACTGTTTCTGCGACACCTATACCAATTAGTGAGGAAGCTAATGATGATGATCAAGAAACTTCAGGACAAGATACTACTGAACCACGTAGATCAACCAGAGTAAGATCCGCACCAGAGTGGTACGGTAATCCAATTCTGGAAGTCATGCTACTAGATCATGATGAACCTACGAACTATGAAGAAGCGATGGTGAGCCCAGATTCCGCAAAGTGGCTTGAGGCCATGAAATCTGAGATGGGATCCATGTATGAGAACAAAGTATGGACTTTGGTTGACTTGCCCGATGGTCGGCAAGCAATTGAGAATAAATGGATCTTCAAGAAAAAGACTGACGCTGACGGTAATATTACTGTCTATAAAGCTCGACTTGTCGCAAAAGGTTTTCGACAAGTTCAAGGGGTTGACTACGATGAGACCTTCTCACCCGTAGCGATGCTTAAGTCCGTCAGAATCATGTTAGCAATTGCCGCATTTTATAATTATGAAATATGGCAGATGGATGTCAAAACTGCATTCCTGAATGGATTTCTGGAAGAAGAGTTGTATATGATACAACCAGAAGGTTTTGTCGATCCAAAGGGAGCTAACAAAGTATGCAAACTCCAGCGATCCATTTATGGACTGGTGCAAGCATCTCGGAGTCGGAATAAACGCTTTGATAGTATGATCAAAGCATTTGGCTTTGTACAGACTTTTGGAGAAGCTTGTATTTACAAGAAAGTGAGTGGGAGCTCTGTAGCATTTCTGATATTATATGTGGATGACATATTGCTGATTGGAAATGATATAGAATTTCTGGATAGCATAAAGGGATACTTGAATAAAAGTTTTTCGATGAAAGACCTCGGGGAAGCTGCTTACATATTAGGCATAAAGATCTATAGAGATAGATCAAGACGCTTGATAAGTTTTTCAATAAGTACATACCTTGACAAGATTTTGAAGTAGTTCAAAATGGAACAGTCAAAGAAAAAGTTTCTTGCCTGTGTTACAAGGTGTGAAGTTGAGTAAAGACTCAAAGCCCGACCACGGCAGAAGATAGAAAGAGAATGAAAGTCATTCCCTATGCCTCATTCATAGGTTCTATAAAGTATGCCATGCTGTGTACCAGATCTATTGTATACCCTGCACTGATTTGGCAAGGGAGTACAATAGTGATCTAGGAGTAGATCACTGGAGAGCGGTCAGAATTATCCTTAGTGAAATAAGGATATGTTTCTCGATTATGGACATGACAAAAAGGTTCGTCGTAAAGGGTTATGTCGATGCAAGTTTTTGACACTTATCCAGATGAATCTAAAGTCTCAATCTGGATACATATTGAAAGTGGGAGCAATTAGCTAGAGTAGCTCCATGCAGAGCATTATAGACATAGAATTTTGCAAAATACTTACGGATCTGAATATGACAGACCCGTTGACTAAAATTATCTCACAAGCAAAACATGATCACACCTTAGTACTCTTTGGGTGTTAATCACATAGAGATGTGAACTAGATTACTGACTCTAGTAAACCCTTTGAGTGTTGGTCACATGACGATGTGAAATGTGGGTGTTAATCACATGGTGATGTGAACTATTGCTGCTAAATCACATGGCGATGTGAACTAGATTATTGACTCTAGTGCAAGTGGGAGACTGAAGGAAATATGCCCTAGAGGCAATAATAAAGTTATTATTTATTTCCTTATATCATGATAAATGTTTATTATTCATGCTAGAATTGTATTAACCGGAAACATAATACATGTGTGAATACATAGACAAACAGAGTGTCACTAGTATGCCTCTACTTGATTAGCTCGTTAATCAAAGATGGTTATGTTTCCTAACCATGAACAAAGAGTTTTTATTTGATTAACGAGGTCACATCATTAGTTGAATGATCTGATTGACATGACCCATTCCATTAGCTTAGCACCCGATCGTTTAGTATGTTGCTATTGCTTTCTTCATGACTTATACATGTTCCTATAACTATGAGATTATGCAACTCCCGTTTACTGGAGGAACACTTTGGGTACTACCAAACGTCACAATGTAACTGGGTGATTATAAAGGAGTACTATAGGTGTCTCCAATGGTAGATGTTGGGTTGGCGTATTTCGAGATTAGGGTTTGTCACTCCGAGTGTCGCAGAGGTACCTCTGGGCCCTCTCGGTAATGCACATCACATAAGCCTTGCAAGCACTGCAACTAATATGTTAGTTGTTAGATGATGTATTACGAAACGAGTAAAGAGACTTGCCAGTAACGAGATTGAACTAGGTATTGGATACCGACGATCGAATCTCGGGCAAGTAACATACCGATGACAAAGGGAACAACGTATGTTGTTATGCGGTCTGACCGATAAAGATCTTCGTAGAATATGTAGGAGCCAATATGGGCATCCAGATCCCGCTATTGGTTATTGACCGGAGACGTGTCTCGGTCATGTCTGCATTGTTCTCGAACCGTAGGGTCCGCACGCTTAACGTTACGATGACAGTAATTATGAGTTTATGCATTTTGATGTACCGAAGTTAGTTCGGAGTCCCGGATGTGATCACGGACATGACGAGGAGTCTCGAAATGGTCGAGACATAAAGATTGATATATTGGAAGCCTATATTTGGACATCGGAATTGTTCCGGGCGAAATCGACATTTTACCGGAGTACCGGGGGGGGGGGGTTACCGGAACCCCCCGGGGGGTTATTGGGCCAACATGGGCCTTAAGGGAGAAGAGGAGAGGAGGCAAGAGGTGGCCGCGCGCCCCTCCCCTTCCTAGTCCGAATAGGACAAGGAAAGGGGGCCGGCGCCCCCCCCTTTCCTTCCTCTCTTCCTCCTATTCTCCCCCTTCTCTCCTAGTCCAACTAGGAGTCCTACTCCCGGTGGGAGTAGGACTCCCCTTGGCGCGCCACACCTTGGCCGGCCGCCCCCTCCCCTTGCTCCTTTATATACGGGGGCAGGGAGCACCCCATAGACACACAAGTTGATCCTTGAGATCGTTCCTTAGCCGTGTGCGGTGCCCCCTGCCACCAAATTCCACCTTGATTATACTGTTGTAGTGCTTAGGCGAAGCCCTGCGTCGGTAGTACATCAAGATCGTCACCACGCCGTCGTGCTGACGGAACTCCTCCCCGAAGCTTTGCTGGATCGGAGCCCGGGGATCGTCATCGAGCTGTACGTGTGCTAAGAACTCGGAGGTGCCGGAGTAACGGTGCTTGGATCGGTCGGATCGGGAAGAAGACTTACGACTACTTCCTCTACGTTGTGTGATCGCTTCCGCAGTCGGTCTGCGTTGGTACGTAGACAACACTCTCCCCCTTGTTGCTGTGCATCACCATGATCTTGCGTGTGCGTAGGAAAATTTTAAAATTACCACGTTCCCCAACACACGCAAGATCATGGTGATGCATAGCAACAAGAGGGGAGAGTGTTGTCTACGTACCCTCGTAGACCGAAGCGGAAGCGTTGACGCAACATAGAGAAAGTAGTCATACGTCTTCCCGGTCCGACCGATCCAAGCACCGAAACTACGACACCTCCGAGTTCTAGCACACGTTCAGCTCGATGACGATCCCCGGACTCCGATCCAGCAAAGTGTCGGGGAAGAGTTCCGTCAGCACGACGGCGTGGTGACGATCTTGATGTTCTACCGTCGCAGGGCTTCGCCTAAGCACCGCTACAATATTATCGAGGATTATGGTGGAAGGGGGCACCGCACACGGCTAAGAGAACGATCACAAAGATCAACTTGTGTGTCTATGGGGTGCCCCCTGCCCCCGTATATAAAGGAGTGGAGGAGGGGAGGGCCGGCCCTCTCTATGGCGCGCCCTAGGGGAGTCCTACTCCCACCGGGAGTAGGATTCCCCCTTTCCTAGTCCAACTAGGAGTCCTTCCAAGTATTAGGAGTAGGAGACAAGGAAGGGGAAGAGGGAAGAGAAGGAAGGAGGGGGCGCAACCCCTCCCCCTAGTCCAATTCGGACTAGGCCTTGGGGGGGGGCGGCCTGCCTCTCCCTCTCCCCTAAAGCCCAATAAGGCCCATATACTTCTTCTCCCGTATTCCCGTAACTCCCCGGTACTCTGAAAAATACCCGAACCACTCGGAACCTTTCCGATGTCCAAATATAGTCGTCCAATATATCGATCTTTACATCTCGACCATTTCGAGACGCCTCGTCATGTCCCCGATCTCATTCGGAACTCTGAACTCCTTTGGTACATCAAAACTCATAAACTCATAATATAACTGTCATCGAAACCTTAAGCGTGCGGACCCTACGGGTTCGAGAACAATGTAGACATGACCGAGACACGTCTCCGGTCAATAACCAATAGCGGAACCTGGATGCTCATATTGGTTCCCACATATTCTACGAAGATCTTTATCGGTTAGACGCATAACAACATACGTTGTTCCCTTTGTCATCGGTATGTTACTTGCCCGAGATTCGATCGTCGGTATCTCAATACCTAGTTCAATCTCATTATCAGCAAGTCTCTTTACTCGTTTCGTAATACATCATCTCGCAACTAACTCATTAGTTGCAATGCTTGCAAGGCTTATGTGATGTGCATTACCGAGAGGGCCCAGAGATACCTCTCCGACAATCGGAGTGACAAATCCTAATCTCGAAATACGCCAACCCAACATGTACCCTTGGAGATACCTGTAGAGCACCTTTATAATCACCCAGTTACGTTGTGACGTTTGGTAGCACACAAAGTGTTCCTCCGGCAAACGGGAGTTGCATAATCTCATAGTCATAGGAACATGTATAAGTCATGAAGAAAGCAATAGCAACATACTAAACGATCGGGTGCTAAGCTAATGGAATGGGTCATGTCAATCATATCATTCACCTAATGATGTGATCCCGTTAATCAAATAACAACTCTTTGTCCATGGTTAGGAAACATAACCATCTTTGATTAACGAGCTAGTCAAGTAGAGGCATACTAGTGACACTCTGTTTGTCTATGTATTCACACATGTATTATGTTTCCGGTTAATACAATTCTAGCATGAATAATAAACATTTATCATGAAATAAGGAAATAAATAATAACTTTATTATTGCCTATAGGGCATATTTCCTTCAGTCTCCCACTTGCACTAGAGTCAATAATCTAGATCACATCGCCATGTGATTTAACATCAATAGTTCACATCTTTATGTGATTGGTTCACATCTCCATGTGACTAACACCCAAAGGGTTTACTAGATTCAATAATTTAGTTCACATCGCTATGTGATTAAGACCCAAAAAGTGATCATGTTTTGCTTGTGAGAGAAGTTTAGTCAACGGGTCTGCCATATTCAGATCCGCATGTATTTTGCAAATTTCTATGTCAACAATGCTCTGCATGGAGCTACTCTAGCTAATTGCTCGCACTTTCAATATGTATCCAGATTGAGACTTAGAGTCATCTAGATCAGTGTCAAAGCTTGCATCAACGTAACCCTTTACGACGAACCTTTTGTCACCTCCGTAATCGAGAAACATATCCTAATTCCTGTAAGGATAATTTTGACCGTTGTCCATTGATCTACTCTTAGATCACCATTGTACTCCCTCTCTTAACATAGTGTATGGTATACAATAGATCTGGTACACAGCATGACATACTTTATAGAACCTATGACTGAGGCATAGGGAATGACTTTCATTCTCTTTCTATCTTCTGCCGTGGTCGGGCTTTGAGTCTTACTCAACTTCACACCTTGTAACACAGGCAAGAAACTTTTTCTTTGACTATTCCATTTTGAACTACTTCAAAATCTTGTCAAGGTATCTACTCATTGAAAAACTTATCAAGCGTCTTGATCTATATCTATAGATCTTGATACTCAATATGTAAGTAGCTTTACCGAGGTCTTTCTTTGAAAAACTCCTTTTAAACACTCCTTTATGCTTTGCAGAATAATTCTACATTATTTCCGATCAACAATATGTCATACACATATACTTATCAGAAATGCTGTAGTGCTCCCACTCACTTTCTTGTAAATACAGGCTTCACCACAAGTCTGTATAAAACTATATGCTTTGATCAACTTATCAAAGCGTATTTTCCAACTCCGAGATTCTTGCACCAGTCCATAGATGGATCGCTGGAGCTTGCATATTTAGTTAACACCTTTAGGATCGACAAAACCTTATAGTTGCATCATATACAACTCTTCTTAGTAAATCCATTAATGAATGCAGTTTTGTTTATCCATTTGCCAGATTTCATAAAATGCGGCAATTGCTAACATGATTCGGACAGACTTAAGCATAGATACGAGTGAGAAAATCTCATCGTAGTCAACACCTTGAACTTGTCGAAAACCTTTTGCGACAATTCTAGCTTTGTAGATAGTAACACTACTATCAGCGTCCGTCTTCCTCTTGAAGATCCATTTATTTTCTATGGCTTGTCGATCATCGGGCAAATCCATCAAAGTCCATACTTTGTTCTCATACATGGATCATATCTCAGATTTCATGGCCTCAAACCATTTCGCGGAATCTGGGCTCATCATCGCTTCCTCATAGTTCGCAAGTTCGTCATGGTCTAGTAACATGACTTCCAGAACAGGATTACCGTACCACTCTGGTGCGGATCTCACTATGGTTTACCTACGAGATTTGGTAGTAACTTGATCTGAAGTTACATGATCATCATCATTAGCTTCCTCACTAATTGGTGTAGTAGTCACAGGAACAGATTTCTGTGATGAACTATTTTCCAATAAGGGAGAAGGTACAATTACCTTATCAAGTTTTCTACTTTCCTCCCACTCACTTCTTTCGAGAGAAACTCCTTCTCTAGAAAGGATCCATTCTTAGCAACGAATGTCTTGTCTTCGGATCTGTGATAGAAGGTGTACCCAACTGTCTCCTTTGGGTATCCTATGAAGACATATTTCTCCGATTTGAGTTTGAGCTTATCATGATGAAACTTTTCTTATAAGCATCGCAACCCCAAACTTTAAGAAACGACAATTTTGGTTTCTTGCCAAACCATAGTTCATATTGTGTCATCTCAACGGACTTAGATGGTGCCCCTTTTTAATGTGAATGCAACTGTCTCTAATGCATAATCCCAAAACGATATTGGTAAATCGGTAAGAAACATCATAGATTTGCACTATATCTAATAAAGTATGGCTATGACGTTCGGACACACCATTATGCTGTGGTGTTCCAGGTGGCAAGAATTTGTGAAACTATTCCACATTGTCTTAATTGAAGACCAAACTCGTAACTCAAATATTTGTCTCCGCGATCAGATCGTAGGAACCTTATTTTCTTGTCACGATGATTTTCCACTTCACTCTGAAATTCTTTGAACTTTTCAGATGTTTCAGACTTATGTTTCATCAAGTAGATATACCCATATCTGCTCAAATCATCTGTGAAGGTCAGAAAATAATGATACCTGCTGCAAGCCTTAATATTCATCGGACCACATACATCAGTATGTATGATTTCCAACAAATCTGTTGCTTGCTTCATTGTTCCGGAGAACGGCGTTTTTAGTCATCTTGTCCATAAGGCACGGTTCGCAACTATCAAGTGATTCATAATCAAGTGATTCCAAAAGCCCATCAGCATGGAGTTTCTTCATGCGCTTTGCACCAATATGACTTAAACGACAGTGCCACAAATAAGTTGCACTATCATTATTAACTTTGCATCTTTTGGTTTCAATATTATGATTATGTGTATCACTACGATCGAGATCCAACGAACTATTTTCATTGGGTGTGTAACCATATAAGGTTTTATTCATGTAAACAGAACAACAATTTATTCTCTTACTTAAATGAATAATCGTATTATAATAAACATGATCAAATCATATTCATGCTCAACGCAAACACCAAATAACACTTATTTAGTTTCAACACTAATCCCGAAAGTATAGGGAGTGTGCGATGATGATCATATCAATCTTGGAACTACTTCCAACACACATCGTTACTTCACCCTTAACTATTTTCTGTTCATTCTGCAACTCCCGTTTTGAGTTACTACTCTTAGCAACTGAACCAGTATCAAATACCGAGGGGCTGCTATGAACACTAGTAAAATACACATCAATAATCTGTATATCAAATATACCTTTGTTCACTTTGCCATCCTTCTTATCCGCCAATCACTTGGGGTAGTTCCGCTTCCAGTGACCAGTCCCTTTGCAGTAGAAGCACTTAGTCTCAGGCTTAGGACCAAACTTGGGCTTCTTCACTTGAGCAGCAACTTGCTTGCCGTTCTTCTTGAAGTTCTCCTTCTTCCTTTTGCCCTTTTCTTGAAACTAGTGGTCTTGTCTACCATCAACACTTGATGTTTTTTTTATTTCTACCTTCGTCGATTTTAGCATCACGAAGAGCTTGGGAATCGTTTCCGTTATCCCTTGCATATTATAGTTCATCACGAAGTTCTACTAACTTGGTGATGGTGACTAGAGAATTCTGTCAATCACTATCTTATCTGGAAAATTAACTCCCACTTGATTCAAGCGATTGTAGTACCCAGACAATCTGAGCACATGCTCACTAGTTGAGCGATTCTCCTCCATCTTTTTTAGCTATAGAACTTGTTGGAGACTTCATATCTCACAACTCGGGTATTTGCTTGAAATATTAACTTCAACTCCTGGAACATCTCATATGGTCCATGATGTTCAAAACATCTTTGAAGTCCCGATTCTAAGCCGTTAAGCATGGTGCACTAAACTATCAAGTAGTCATCCTATTGAGCTTAGCCAAACGTTCATAATGTCTGCATCTGCTCCCGCAATAGGTCTGTCACCTAGCGGTGCATCAAGGACATAATTCTTCTGTGCAGCAATGAGGATAAACCTCATATCACGGATCCAATCCGCATCATTGCTACTAACATCTTTCAACATAGTTTTTCTCTAGGAACATATCAAAACAAACATAGGGAAGCAACAACGCGAGCTATTGATCTACAACATAGATATGCTAATACTACCAGGACTAAGTTCATGATAAATTTAAGTTCAATTAATCATATTACTTAAGAACTCCTACTTAGATAGACATCCCTCTAATCCTCTAAGTGATCACGTGATCCAAATCAACTAAACCATGTCCGATCATCACGTGAGATGGAGTAGTTTCATTGGTGAACAACACTATGTTGATCATATCTACTATATGATTCACGCTCGACCTTTCGGTCTCCGTGTTCCGAGGCCATATCTGTATATGCTTGGCTCGTCAAGTATAATCTGAGTATTCCGCGTGTGCAACTGTTTTGCACCCGTTGTATTTGAACGTAGAGCCTATCACACCCAATCATCACGTGGTGTCTCAGCACGAAGAACTTTCGCAACGGTGCATACTCAGGGAGAACACTTCTTGATAATTAGTGAGAGATCATCTTAAAATGCTACCGCCAATCAAAGCAAGATAAGATGCATAAAAGATAAACATCACATGCAATCAATATAAGTGATATGATATGGCCATCATCATCTCGTGCTTGTGATCTCCATCTCCGAAGCACCGTCGTGATCACCATCGTCACCGGCGTGACACCTTGATCTCCATCGTAGCATCGTTGTCGTCTCGCCAATCTTATGCTTCCACGACTATCGCTACCGCTTAGTGATAAAGTAAAGCATTACAGCGCGATTGCATTGCATACAATAAAGCGACAACCATATGGCTCCTGCCAGTTGCCGATAACTCGGTTACAAAACATGATCATCTCATACAATAAAATTTATCATCATGTCTTGACCATATCACATCACAACATGCCCTGCAAAAACAAGTTAGACGTCCTCTACTTTGTTTGTTGCAAGTTTTACGTGGCTACTACGGGCTTAAGCAAGAACCAATCTTACCTACGCATCAAAACCACAACGATAGTTTGTCAAGTTGATGCCGTTTTAACCTTCGCAAGGACCGGGCGTAGCCACACTTGGTTCAACTAAAGTTGGAGAAACTGACACCCGCCAACCACCTGTGTGCAAAGCACGGCGGTAGAACTAGTCTCGCGTAAGCGTACGCGTAATGTCGGTCCGGGCCGCTTCATCCAACAATACCGCCGAACCAAAGTATGACATGCTGGTAGGCAGTATGACTTATATCGCCCACAACTCACTTGTGTTCTACTCGTGCATATAACATCAACACATAAAACCTAGGCTCGGATGCCACTGTTGGGGAACGTAGTAATTTCAAAAAAATTCCTACGCACATGCAAGATCATGGTGATGCATAGCAACAAGAGGGGAGAGTGTTGTCTATGTACCCTCGTAGACCGAAGTGGAAGCGTTAACGCAACATAGAGGAAGTATTCGTACGTCTTCCTGGTCCGACCGATCCAAGCACCGAAACTACGGCACCTCCGAGTTCTAGCACACATTCAGCTCGATGACGATCCCCTGACTCCGATCCAGCAAAGTGTCGGGGAAGAGTTCCGTCAGCATGATGGCGTGGTGACGATCTTGATGTTCTACCGTCGCAGGGCTTCACCTAAGCACCGCTATAATATTATCGAGGATTATGGTGGAAGGGGGCACCGCGCACGGCTAAGAGAACGATCACAAAGATCAACTTGTGTGTCTATGGGGTGCCCCTTGCCCCCGTATATAAAGGAGTGGAGGAGGGGAGGGCTGGCCCTCTCTATGGCGCGCCCTGGGGGAGTCCTACTCCCACCGGGAGTAGGATTCCCCCTTTCCTAGTCCAACTAGGAGTCCTTCCAAGTATTAGGAGTAGGAGACAAGGAAGGGGAAGAGGGAAGAGAAGGAAGGAGGGGGCGCAACCCCTCCCCCTAGTCCAATTCGGACTAGGCCTTGGGGGGGGGGGCTGCCTCTCCCTCTCCCCTAAAGCCCAATAAGGCCCATATACTTCTTCTCCCGTATTCCCGTAACTCCCCGGTACTCTGAAAAATACCCGAACCACTCGGAACCTTTCCGATGTCCGAATATAGTCGTCCAATATATCGATCTTTACGTCTTGACCATTTCGAGATGCCTCGTCATGTCCCCGATCTCATCCGGGACTCCGAACTCCTTTGGTACATCAAAACTCATAAACTCATAATATAACTGTCATCGAAACCTTAAGCGTGCGGACCCTACGGGTTCGAGAACAATGTAGACATGACCGAGACACATCTCCGGTCAATAACCAATAGCGGAACCTGGATGCTCATATTGGTTCCCACATATTCTACGAAGATCTTTATCGGTCAGACCGCATAACAACATACGTTGTTCCCTTTGTCATCGGTATGTTACTTGCCCGAGATTCGATCGTCGGTATCTCAATACCTAGTTCAATCTCGTTACCGGCTAGTCTCTTTACTCATTCCATAATACATCATCTCGCAACTAACTCATTAGTTGCAATGTTTGCAAGGCTTATGTGATGTGCATTACCGAGAGGGCCCAGAGATACCTCTCCGACAATCGGAGTGACAATCCTAATCTCGAAATACGCCAACCCAACATGTACCTTTGGAGACACCTGTAGAGCACCTTTATAATCACCCAGTTACGTTGTGACGTTTGGTAGCACACAAAGTGTTCCTCCGGCAAACGGGAGTTGCATAATCTTATAGTCATAGGAACATGTATAAGTCATGAAGAAAGCAATAGCAACATACTAAACGATTGGGTGCTAAGCTAATGGAATGGGTCATGTCAATCAGATCATTCACCTAATAATGTGATCTCGTTAATCAAATTACAACTCTTTGTCCATGGTTAGGAAACATAACCATCTTTGATTAACGAGCTAGTCAAGTAGAGGCATACTAGTGACACTCTGTTTGTCTATGTATTCACACATGTATTATGTTTCCGGTTAATACAATTCTAGCATGAATAATAAACATTTATCATGAAATAAGGAAATAAATAATAACTTTATTATTGCCTCTAGGGCATATTTCCTTCATAGGGGTCACAGAGGAGTAGCAGGGTGGAGCCTTGCTGGAGCGCTGGAGGTGATGAGGATGTAGAGTTCCGGCAGGGGTGTGGCGTGGCGACCGGAGTGGTGGAGCGGCGATGAAGGCAAAAGAGAAAGTGGGGAGAAGAGAAAATGGGGAGGATGGAGGCATGGGGTCCGGGAAGGGTTTTGGGTAGGCCAGGGGTGTCAGAGTCCCACGTGTCTGGTGTCCGGACTCCCGCAAAGCTCCCTCACTTTTGTCTCCGATTTGCGAGAGAAAACGCGTCCAAACTGCGCCATGGACCAATACAAGACTGCGTTGGATGGCTTCCATGGTCGAGACAGCGCGGTCCGGACGCATGCGGGGGGTTTGCCGGTCCGCCTTGAAAATGCCCTAATGGGGAAGTTCTTATGAGATGCAGTGCAAATAAATTTACATTTCTTCTAAAAGGAGGATGACCTTCGGCCTATTCATCAGGGCAATGCACACAACCATTTTATCAATTATTCACCTAGGCCTTACATAGAAATATATCAATAAATCTAAAGTCACCTTCTTTGACAATAACGGTCGCTACTCTTATGAAGTGATAAGGGGGGTGCACATGACCAGGGCCGCCTGCCCTAACCTTGCACCAACACCGAACATAAAAACTGAGGCCCCAACCAAGCCGTCCAACAGTGGGTTGAGGGCACAAATCGGTCCAGTGTACTCTCAGGGGCACCACACACGCACACTTCACATGCCGCCGCCACCATCTTCCGTTGATCCCTCTTCAGAACTAGTATCAATGTATTGACCTTGCCAGGACTGTTGTCGATGTCGCCATGATGCCAAACAACGCTACCTCCCTACGTGCGTCGATCGCCATGCATTCATCGTCAAGACCCTGTGACGTCACGCTGTCGGGACTCCACGTTAGGCGTCACAAGCAACGTCGTTCCACCGATGAAACCGTCCACTGGTCCCTCAAGCTGAGGAACACCTCCAAGAATGATGTCCCCATGGGAGGAACAACACATGAGCGCTGCCATAGTCCGATGAACTGGTCATGGGTTTCCCCCGGAGGTAGAGGAAGGAAGTGGGAGCTTCACCTCGATGATGCCTTCAAGAAGGAAATGGCGCCAAGGGTGTCGCCATCACTGGCTCCGACCATCGGCTGAAGACAAGGTCTTCACCCGGATCTTCCCCACGAGATTCCAACCGACATCATGTGCACCGATTAAGACCACTTTCAAAGCCCCAGATCTCGCTGCACAGATCCGACGACTACCCACGGCAGCACTACCACCGCGGGATCCCTGACATCCCGGCCATTGTTGGCGAACGCCACTACTGGAGCCTAAGGACGGGCTGCCACCCCAACTCTCCAAACCGTGAGATCGCCGGGAAGGATCCCGGTCCTGCTCGTCATAGTCGATGATCCGAACCAGCCGGAGCCAAAGCCACAAGATCGTTGGTACAACTTCGCTTGGACATGGCACCACCACGCCATGCTGTCAAGGACCGCCTGAGCTTCACCGAGCATCACCGCCTCGGGATCTAGGATGAACGTCACTGCCACCACTAGCCACGTCCGGCCACACCCTCCTACCTTCGATCGAACCCCACCACCAGCACACCAAGCGCCGTCCGGAGGACCGCACCCACGCTGCCCGTGGATCCGAGAGAGGGAGGAGAGGCCCTCATTCGCCGCGGTCACATGAACGGGCTTTGCCCGATGCCGACCACCGGCGGCTATGGAGGGAAGGGGGTCGCTGTCGTCGGAGGTTGAGGCCTCCATTGTCGCCCTCGAGGGGGCGACGTGAGAGGATAGCAGGTCACGAGATGGAGATAATTACATAATAATAATTTAGGTTTTACAAAGTTGTAGTAAGCATGCATCAATTAATTTGGATCAGAGGAAGTAATAATAATTTCTCCAAGTCAAAATATGTCGGCAGAAAAGCTCAACGAATTGGGTAAAAATCTGCATGCCGAAAGTTTGGACGAAGTCTAGTACGTTTGAAAGTATCACAAAGTTGCAAATCAAACAAATTCTTCACAAGTTTGTGCCATCATTCTCAGGCTAGGAATTAGGGCATCTCCGACACACACTGTATTTGTTTATGGATTGGTCTGGACTGGGAGATGGTCATCCAACTTTGTCTCCTAGACGTCCGTTCCTAAAAAAATAAGTCTGCGAGCTCAAAATAATAGTGTATGAAATCTTTGATTATTGAAAATATTCAAATGCGACAGTAATTCTAACTCTAATTTTACAATCTAACTAAGTTTTCAAATATATAGTCCAACTTAAATTCAAGTCGCACATATGTTCCAATTGTCCCCTAAATGTCCGTCTCTATTTTCTCTAAGTCTACGAGCTCAAAATAATAGCATATAAAATCTTTGATTAGTGAAAATATTCAAATGCGCCAATAGTTCTAATTTAAATATTACAATCCAACTAAATTTTTAAATAAATAGTCAACTTGAATTCAACTCGTACATATGTTCTAATTGTCCCCTTTAACCGTCCACAAATGCTCAATCAAATATTTCTCCAGCTGCTCATGAGTAGCTCGATGTTGAATTTGTTGCTGCATTTGAACAAACTCATCAAACGTGGCTGGATTCTGATCTAGAAATTGTATAGGATCATTCATGTTCTCAAATTTCAGACTCTAGCAACATCTTCACCCTCATTCTCCACGGTCATGTTGCGCATGATCATATAACATGTCATCACCTCCCATAAGGTCTTTGGATCTCAATGTTTTGCGGATCCACAAACACCTAAACATGCTTGGAGCACTTCAAATGCCCTCTCCACATCGTTTCTAGTTCCTTCTTACCTTTGGGCAAACTAAGATCTTTCTGACCAACTGACCCAGAGACGGTCATCACGAAGGTAGCCCACGGAGGATAGATACCGTCAACTAGATAGTGGCCCATGCGTTGTATTGATGTCTATTGATAGTATAGTAGTAAGGAGGAGCTTACTTTTCAGTCAACCTAGCAAACAATGTAGCCTACTGCAGCACATTGATGTCATTGTGAGACCGGAGCATGCCAAAGAAAGCGTGCCAAATCCAGAGGTATTGTAATGCAACTGCTTCAATAATGATGGTGGGCTTCTTAACATGGCTCTCATATTGCCCTTGTAGAGCTTTGGGGCAGTTCTTTCATCTTCGGTGCATGGAATCACATGATATCTGAGCAAATCTGGCCACCCTCTTTCTTTGGGCATTGCCCAGAGACTCTTGATGTCTGTGACAGTTGGTTCCCTCAGGTACTAAGGTCAAACACCTCGACCATTGCAGTAGCAAATCTAACCATGGCGTCTCCGCATGTACTCTCATACATCTGGAGGTACTTGTCCCACGAATCTACGGCCGTGCCATATGCAAGTATCTGAAATGCAGTCGTGCACTTATAGTAATCAAAGAATCCAATCCTTTCTACGACATCCTTCTTCAAGATGAAATAGCCATCATAGGACAGGGCACAATTGTAGAGGTGACCGAAGAAATTTATTTGCCCGAAAGCGCTGACAAAAATTGTCCGCGAATAGGGCATTGGGGACAAAGTAGTCGTCCACATTGTCAAATGCCTTACGATTCAGCACTCGATGAGCCTTGATCGATCCCTTGAAAGTAAGAGCATGCTCTTCCTCACGTTAGCGCCTACAATGACCGCCTGCATCATCGCCCTTTCATCCGCATAATTCTCCACGTGGGACAACTCAACACAGTGCTCGTACATGTACTCCATGTCTGAATCCATTGCTTCAGATAAGGGACAAAAATATTATCACCGCCATTTTACCAAACACTTGTCAGGCATAGTGACCCCCCATAGGGGTGGATGGTACCTGCGGTGGATAGACGAGAGGTGTGGACCAGTGGCGTGGCTATCTAGTGGAGTGACAGAGGCGGTGGAGGTCCGGAAATGGCTTATCGGGGGGCTAGGGTGGTAGAGTAGCGACGTCGGCAAGGGAGGAAGAAGATGCCGAGGAGGAGGGAACAAATGGAGACATGAGGTCTAGGTGTGGTTTTGGGTGGGTTGGGGTGTCAGAGTCCCACGTGATGACGGTCCATACTCCCACAAAGCCTCCCTTAGCTTGCTTCTGTTTTTCCGGGGAAATGAACAAGGGGATTGGTCCATGGACCGATGCGGGGCGCTGTTGGATGGCAAACTGCGTCGGAACAATGCAATCCAGATGTATACGGGCGATTTAAAGGTCCACTTTGAGGATACCCCCAGTTTGTTTTTTTACTTAGAACTAAAACACATGTGTTGTGCGACCACAAACGCCACCGAAGGCATTGTTTGTGTCTCCGCTCCTTTTCCGTCCCAGCCTGCGCACTCACGACATCTTGAACGCCAAAACTTAAGCTGCTCATGAGTTGCTCGATGCCGAATTTGTTGATTTAATTGGACAAACCTATCAAATATGATTGAATTCTGACATGGAAGTTGGATAAGATCACCCATGTTCTCAAATTCCAGACCCTCGACAGGATCTTCATCCTCATCCTCCACGATCATGTTATGCATGGTAACACAACATGTCATCACCTCCTACAAGGTCTCTGGATCCCATATTTTTACAGTTCCTCAAACAACTGCAAAATAGACTTGGGGTACTCGAAGTGCCCTATCCACATCATTTCTAGCTTCTTCTCGTCCTTTGGCAAAGTGAGCTTTTTCCTGACCGACTGACACAGAGATGGTCTCGACGAAAGTCACCCATAGAGGGTAGATACTGTCAACCAGGTGAAGGAAATATGCCCTAGAGGCAATAATAAAGTTATTATTTATTTCCTTATATCATGATAAATGTTTATTATTCATGCTAGAATTGTATTAACCGGAAACATAATACATGTGTGAATACATAGACAAACAGAGTGTCACTAGTATGCCTCTACTTGACTAGCTCGTTAATCAAAGATGGTTAAGTTCCCTAACCATGAACAAAGAGTTGTTATTTGATTAACGAGGTCACATCATTAGTTGAATGATCTGATTGGCATGACCCATTCCATTAGCTTAGCACCCGATCGTTTAGTATGTTGCTATTGCTTTCTTCATGACTTATACATGTTCCTATGACTATGAGATTATGCAACTCCCGTTTGCCGGAGGAACACTTTGTGTGCTACCAAACGTCACAACGTAACTGGGTGATTATAAAGGAGCTCTACAGGTGTCTCCAATGGTAGATGTTGGGTTGGCGTATTTCGAGAATAGGATTTGTCACTCCGATTGTCGGAGAGGTATCTCTGGGCCCTCTCGATAATACACATCACTTAAGCCTTGCAAGCATTGCAACCAATGAGTTAGTTGCGGGATGATGTATTACGGAACGAGTAAAGAGACTTGCTAGTAACGAGATTGAACTAGGTATTGGATACCGACGATCGAATCTCGGGCAAGTAACATACCGATGACAAAGGGAACAACGTATGTTGTTATGCGGTCTGACCGATAAAGATCTTCGTAGAATATGTAGGAGCCAATATGGGCATCCAGGTCCCGCTATTGGTTATTGACCGGAGATGTGTCTCAGTCATGTCTACATTGTTCTCGAACCGTAGGGTCCGCACGCTTAACGTTACGATGACGGTTATTATGAGTTTATGCATTTTGATGTACCGAAGGTTGTTCGGAGTCCCGGATATGATCACGGACATGACGAGGAGTCTCGAAATGGCCGAGACATAAAGATTGATATATTGGAAGCCTATGGTTGGACATCGGAAGTGTTCCGGGTGAAATCGGGATTTTACCGGAGAACCGGGAGGTTACCGGAACCCCCGGGGAGTCATATGGGCCATAGTGGGCCTTGGTGGAAAGGAGAAAGGGGCAGCCCAAGGTGGCTGCGCGCCTCCCCCCTCCCCTAGTCCTATTAGGACTAGGAGAGGTGGCCGGCCCCCCTCTCTCTCTTCCCCCCCTTGATGAATCCTATTCCAACTAGGAGTGGGGGGGGGGGATCCTACTCCCAGCGGGAGTAGGACTCTCCTGGCGCGCCTCCCTTGGCCGGCCAGCCCCTCCCCCTTGGATCCTTTATATACGGGGGCAGAGGGCACCTCTAGACACAGAAGTTGATCATTGAGATTGTTCCTTAGCCGTGTGCGGTGCCCTCTGCCACCATATTCCACCTCGATAATACCGTTGTAGTGCTTAGGCGAAGCCCTGCGTCGGAAGTACATCAAGATCGTCACCACGCCGTCGTGCTGACGGAACTCCTCCCCGAAGCTTTGCTGGATCGGAGCCCGGGGATCGTCATGCTGTACTTGTGCTAAGAACTCGGAGGTGCCGGAGTAACGGTGCTTGGATCGGTCGGATCGGGAAGAAGACGTATGACTACTTCCTCTACGTTGTGTCAACGCTTCCGTTGCGATCTACAAGGGTACGTAGATCAGACTCTCCTCCTCGTTGCTATGCATCATCATGATCTTGCGTGTGCGTAGGAATTTTTTTGAAATTACTACGTTCCCTAACAGTGGCATCCGAGCCTAGGTTTATGGTTTGATGTTATTTGCACGAGTAGAACACAAGTGAGTTGTGGGCGATACAAGTCATACTGCCTACCAGCATGTCATACTTTGGTTCGGCGGTATTGTTGGACGAGACGACCCGGACCAACCTTACGCGTACGCTTACGCGAGACCGGTTCCCCCGACGTGCTTTGCACACAGGTGGCTTGCGGGCAACTGTCTCTCCAACTTTAGTTGAACCGAGTGTGGCTACGCCCGGTCCTTGCGAAGGTTAAAACGGAGTCTATTTGACAAACTATCGTTGTGGTTTTGATGCGTAGGTGAGATTGGTTCTTGCTTAAGCCCTTAGCAGCCACGTAAAACATGCAACAACAAAGTAGAGGACGTCTAACTTGTTTTTGCAGGGCATGTTGTGATGTGATATGGCCAAGACATGATGCTAAATTTTATTGTATGAGATGATCATGTTTTGTAACCGAGTTATCGGCAACTGGCAGGAGCCATATGGTTGTCGCTTTATTGTATGCAATGAAATCGCGATGTAATGCTTTACTTTATCACTAAGCGGTAGCGATTGTCGTGGAAGCATAAGATTGGCGAGACGACAACGATGCTACGATGGAGATCAAGGTGTCACGCCGGTGACGATGGTGATCATGACGGTGCTTCGGAGATGGAGATCACAAGCACAAGATGATGATGGCCATATCATATCACTTATATTGATTGCATGTGATGTTTATCTTTTTATGCATCTTATCTTGCTTTGATTGACGGTAGCATTATAAGATGATCTCTCACTAAATTATCAAGAAGTGTTCTCCCTGAGTATGCACCGTTGCCAAAGTTCGTCGTGCCCAGACACCACGTGATGATCGGGTGTGATAAGCTCTACGTCCATCTACAATGGGTGCAAGCCAGTTTTGCACACGCAGAATACTCAGGTTAAACTTGACGAGCCTAGCATATGCAGATATGGCCTCGGAACACGGAGACCGAAAGGTCGAGCGTGAATCATATAGTAGATATGATCAACATAACGATGTTCACCATTGAAAACTACTCCATCTCACGTGATGATCGGTTATGGTTTAGTTGATTTGGATCACGTGATCACTTAGAGATTAGAGGGATGTCAATCTAAGTGGAAGTTCTTAAGTAATTTGATTAATTGAACTTAAACTTATCATGAACTTAGTACTTGATAGTATCTTGCTTGTTTATGTTGATTGTAGATAGATGGCTCGTGCTGTTGTTCCGTTGAATTTTAATGCGTTCCTTGAGAAAGCAAAGTTGAAAGATGATGATAGCAATTACACGGACTGGGTCCGTAACTTGAGGATTATCCTCATTGCTGCTCAGAAGAATTACGTCCTGGAAGCACCGCTGGGTGCCAGGCCTGCTGCTGGAGCAACACCAGATGTTATGAACGTCTGGCAGAGCAAAGCTGATGACTACTCGATAGTTCAGTGTGCCATGCTTTACAGCTTAGAATCAGGACTTCAACGACGTTTTGAACGTCATGGAGCATATGAGATATTCCAGGAGTTGAAGTTAATATTTCAAGCAAATGCCCGGATTGAGAGATATGAAGTCTCCAATAAGTTCTATAGCTGCAAGATGGAGAAGAACAGTTCTGTCAGTGAGCATATACTCAAAATGTCTGGGTATAACAATCACTTGATTCAGATGGGAGTTAATCTTCCAGATGATTGCGTCATTGACAGAATTCTCCAATCACTGCCACCAAGCTACAAGAGCTTCGTGATGAACTATAATATGCAAGGGATGAACAAGACTATTCCCGAGCTCTTCGCAATGCTGAAAGCTGCGGAGGTAGAAATCAAGAAGGAGCATCAAGTGTTGATGGTTAACAAGACCACTAGTTTCAAGAAAAAGGGCAAAGGGAAGAAGAAGGGGAACTTCAAGAAGAACGGCAAGCAAGTTGCTGCTAAGGAAAAGAAGCCCAAGTCTGGACCTAAGCCTGAAACTGAGTGCTTCTACTGTAAGCAGACTGGTCACTGGAAGCGGAACTGCCCCAAGTATTTGGCGGATAAGAAGGATGGCAAGGTGAACAAAGGTATATGTGATATACATGTTATTAATGTGTACCTTACTAGAGCTCGCAGTAGCACCTGGGTATTTGATACTGGTTCTGTTGCTAATATTTGCAACTCGAAACAGGGACTACGGATTAAGCGAACACTGGCGAAGGACGAGGTGACGATGCGCGTGGGAAACGGTTCCAAAGTCGATGTGATCGCGGTCGGCACGCTACCTCTACATCTACCTTCGGGATTAATATTAGACCTAAATAATTGTTATTTGGTGCCAGCGTTAAGCATGAACATTATATCTGGATCTTGTTTGATGTGAGACGGTTATTCATTTGAATCAGAGAATAATGGTTGTTCTATTGATATGAGTAATATCTTTTATGCTCATGCACCTTTGAAGAGTGGTCTATTTTTGATGAATCTCGATAGTAGTAATACACATATTCATAATGTAGAAGCCAAAAGATGCAGAGTTGATAATGATAGTGTAACTTATTTGTGGCACTGCCGTTTAGGTCATATCGGTGTAAAGCGCATGAAGAAACTCCGTACTGATGGGCTTTTGGAACCACTTGATTATGAATCACTTGGTACTTGCGAACCGTGCCTCATGGGCAAGATGACTAAAACACCATTCTCCGGTACTATGGAGAGAGCAACAGATTTGTTGGAAATCATACATACCGATGTATGTGGTCCGATGAATATTGAGGCTCGTGGCGGATATCGTTATTTTCTCACTTTCACAGATGATTTAAGCAGATATGGGTATATCTACTTAATGAAACATAAGTCTGAAACATTTGAAAAGTTCAAAGAATTTCAGAGTGAAGTTGAAAATCATCGTAACAAGAAAATAAAGTTTCTACGATCTGATCGTGGAGGAGAATATTTGAGTTACGAGTTTGGTGTACATTTGAAAAATTGTGGAATAGTTTCGCAACTCACGCCACCCGGAACACCACAGCGTAATGGTGTGTCCGAACGTCGTAATCGTACTTTTACTAGATATGGTGTGATCTATGATGTCTCTTACTGATTTACCGCTATCATTTTGGGGTTATGCTTTAGAGACGGCTGCATTCACGTTAAATAGGGCACCATCAAAATCTGTTGAGACGACGCCTTATGAACTATGGTTTGGCAAGAAACCAAAGTTGTCATTTCTTAAAGTTTGGGGCTGCGATGCTTATGTGAAAAAGCTTCAACCTGATAAGCTCGAACCCAAATCGGAAAAATGTGTCTTCATAGGATACCCAAAGGAGACTGTTGGGTACACCTTCTATCACAGATCCGAAGGCAAGACATTCGTTGCTAAGAATGGATCATTTCTAGAGAAGGAGTTTCTCTCGAAAGAAGTGAGTGGGAGGAAAGTAGAACTTGACGAGGTAACTGTACCTGCTCCCTTATTGGAAAGTAGTACATCACAGAAAACTGTTTTTGCAACACCTATACCAATTAGTGAGGAAGCTAATGATGATGATCATGAAACTTCAGGACAAGATACTACTGAACCTCGTAGATCAACCAGAGTGAGATCCGCACCAGAGTGGTACGGTAATCCAGTTCTGGAAGTCATGCTACTAGATCATGATGAACCTACGAACTATGAAGAAGCGATGGTGAGCCCAGATTCCGCAAAGTGGCTTGAAGCCATGAAATCTGAGATGGGATCCATGTATGAGAACAAAGTATGGACTTTGGTTGACTTGCCCGATGATCGGCAAGCAATTGAGAATAAATGGATCTTCAAGAAAAAGACTGACGCTGACGGTAATATTACTGTCTATAAAGCTCGACTTGTCGCAAAAGGTTTTCGACAAGTTCAAGGGGTTGACTACGATGAGACCTTCTCACCCGTAGCGATGCTTAAGTCTGTCAGAATCATGTTAGCAATTGCCGCATTTTATGATTTTGAAATTTGGCAGATGGATGTCAAAACTGCATTCCTGAATGGATTTCTGGAAGAAGAGTTGTATATGATGCAACCGGAAGGTTTTGTCGATCCAAAGGGAGCTCACAAAGTGTGCAAGCTCCAGCAATCCATTTATGGACTGGTGCAAGCCTCTCGGAGTTGGAATAAACGCTTTGATAGTGTGATCAAAGCATTTGGTTTTATACAGACTTTTGGAGAAGCCTGTATTTACAAGAAAGTGAGTGGGAGCTCTGTAATTCTGATATTATATGTGGATGACATATTGCTGATTGGAAATGATATATAATTTCTGGATAGCATAAAGGGATACTTGAATAAAAGTTTTTCGACGAAAGACCTCGGGGAAGCTGCTTACATATTAGGCATAAAAATCTATAGAGATAGATCAAGACGCTTAATTGGACTTTCACAAAGCACATACCTTGACAAGATTTTGAAGAAGTTCAAAATGGATCAAGCAAAGAAAGGGTTCTTGCCTGTGTTACAAGGTGTGAAGTTGAGTCAGACTCAATGCCCGACCACTGCAGAAGATAGAGAGAAAATAAAAGATGTTCCCTATGCTTCAGCCATAGGCTCTATCATGTATGCAATGCTGTGTACCAGACCTGATGTGTGCCTTGCTATAAGTTTAGCAGGGAGGTTCCAAAGTAATCCAGGAGTGGATCACTGGACAGCGGTCAAGAACATCCTGAAATACCTGAAAAGGACTAAGGATATGTTTCTCGTATATGGAGGTGACAAAGAGCTCACCGTAAGAGGTTACGTTAATGCAAGCTTTGACACTGACCCGGACGATTCTAAATCGCAAACCGGATACGTGTTTACTTTAAACGGTGGAGCTGTCAGTTGGTGCAGTTCTAAACAAAGCGTCGTAGCAGGATCTACATGTGAAGCGGAGTACATAGCTGCTTTGGAAGCAGCGAACGAAGGAGTCTGGATGAAGGAGTTCATATCCGATCTAGGTGTCATACCTAGTGCATCGGGTCCAATGAAAATCTTTTGTGACAATACTGGTGCAATTGCTTTGGCAAAGGAATCCAGATTTCACAAGAGGGCCAAACACATCAAGAGACGCTTCAATTCCATCCGGGATCTAGTCCGGGTGGGAGACATAGAGATTTGCAAGATACATACGGATCTAAATGTTGCAGACCCGTTGACTAAGCCTCTTCCACGAGCAAAACATGATCAACACCAAGGCTCCATGTGTGTTAGAATCATTACTGTGTAATCTAGATTATTGACTCTAGTGCAAGTGGGAGACTGAAGGAAATATGCCCTAGAGGCAATAATAAAGTTATTATTTATTTCCTTATATCATGATAAATGTTTATTATTCATGCTAGAATTGTATTAACCGGAAACATAATACATGTGTGAATACATAGACAAACAGAGTGTCACTAGTATGCCTCTACTTGACTAGCTCGTTAATCAAAGATGGTTAAGTTTCCTAACCATGAACAAAGAGTTGTTATTTGATTAACGAGGTCACATCATTAGTTGAATGATCTGATTGACATGACCCATTCCATTAGCTTAGCACCCGATCGTTTAGTATGTTGCTATTGCTTTCTTCATGACTTATACGTGTTCCTATGACTATGAGATTATGCAACTCCCGTTTGCCGGAGGAACACTTTGTGTGCTACCAAACGTCACAACGTAACTGGGTGATTATAAAGGAGCTCTACAGGTGTCTCTAATGGTAGATGTTGGGTTGGCGTATTTCGAGAATAGGATTTGTCACTCCGATTGTCGGAGAGGTATCTCTGGGCCCTCTCGGTAATACACATCACTTAAGCCTTGCAAGCATTGCAACCAATGAGTTAGTTGCGGGATGATGTATTACGGAACGAGTAAAGAGACTTGCCAGTAACGAGATTGAACTAGGTATTGGATACCGACGATCGAATCTCGGGCAAGTAACATACCGATGACAAAGGGAACAACGTATGTTGTTATGCGGTCTGACCGATAAAGATCTTCGTAGAATATGTAGAAGCCAATATGGGCATCCAGGTCCCGCTATTGGTTATTGACCGGAGATGTGTCTCAGTCATGTCTACATTGTTCTCGAACCGTAGGGTCCGCACGCTTAACGTTACGATGACGGTTATTATGAGTTTATGCATTTTGATGTACCGAAGGTTGTTCGGAGTCCCGGATGTGATCACGGACATGACGAGGAGTCTCGAAATGGTCGAGACATAAAGATTGATATATTGGAAGCCTATGTTTGGACATCGGAAGTGTTCCGGGTGAAATCGGAATTTTACCGGAGAACCGGGAGGTTACCGGAACCCCCCGGGAGTCATATGGGCCATAGTGGGCCTTGGTGGAAAGGAGAAAGGGGCAGCCCAAGGTGGCCGCGCGCCTCCCCCCTCCCCTAGTCCTATTAGGACTAGGAGAGGTGGCCGGCCCCCCTCTCTCTCTTTCCCCCCCTTGACGAATCCTATTCCAACTAGGAGTGGGGGGGGGGATCCTACTCCCAGAGGGAGTAGGACTCTCCTGGCGCGCCTCCCTTGGCCGGCCAGCCCCTCCCCCCTTGGATCCTTTATATACGAGGGCAGAGGGCACCTCTAGACACAGAAGTTGATCATTGAGATCGTTCCTTAGCCGTGTGCGGTGCCCCCTGCCACCATATTCCACCTCGATAATACCGTTGTAGTGCTTAGGCGAAGCCCTGCGTCGGAAGTACATCAAGATCGTCACCACGCCGTCGTGCTGACGGAACTCCTCCCCGAAGCTTTGCTGGATCGGAGCCCAGGGATCGTCATCGAGCTGTACGTGTGCTAAGAACTCGGAGGTGCCGGAGTAACGGTGCTTGGATCGGTCGGATCGGAAAGAAGACGTACGACTACTTCCTCTACGTTGTGTCAACGCTTCCGTTGCGATCTACAAGGGTACGTAGATCAGACTCTCCTCCACGTTGCTATGCATCATCATGATCTTGCGTGTGCGTAGGAATTTTTTTGAAATTACTACGTTCCCCAACACCAGGTATTAGCCACGTATTAGTCATGCCCATTGACAATATATTTGCATGGAAGAGTTTGTCCTTCTGTCAACCTAGCAAACAATGGAGACCGCTGCAATACATTGATGTCATTGTGAGAAACAGACATGCCAAAGAAAGATTGCCAAATCCAGAGGTCCTGTGATGCAACAGCTTCAAGAATGATGGTGAGCTTCTTAACATGGCCCTGATGTTGCCGTTGTAGAGCATATGAGCAGTTCTTCCATCTGAAGTGCATGCAATCAAGAGATCCGATGACCATCCTCTTATTTCCGAGAGTGTCATGAGCCTTTCGGTGTCTGTAACAATTGGTTCTCTCAAGTACCGAGGTCCAGACACTCTGACTGCAATAGCAAATCTGACCATTGAGTCTTCGTACATGCTCTTAGACTTCCGGAGGTACTTGACCGATGAATTTGTGGCCATGGCATATGCAAGCATCCGTAGTGCAACCGTGCACCAGAGAATCCAGTTCTTCCTATGACATCCTTCTTCAAGACGAATTAGCATCGTAGGCCTGGACACCATTGCAAAGACGATCAAACACATTTCCCCGCATCTGAAAGGGTCGGCGAAAATTGTGTGCAAATAGGGCATAAGGGTAAAGTAGTCGCCCATTAACATGAAATGCCCTTGTTCCCTGTTCCGATTCAACACTCGGTGACCATTGATCAATCCGTTGAAATTGAAGAAAATGCTCTTTCTGCATGCTCCAGGTCTCCAAGGGCCGCATGCATCATCGCCGTTTCATCTGCATACTCATCCTTGTCGATCTTCGTTCGTCTGCGTTCATGTGTCCACGGGTTGGACCCATTCGATCTATGCTTTTTTTCATCGACGACGGTTGTTGCTCTGGCGTGGTCCTTTGGGGTCTTGACACGACTACTTCCTAACTATCTATGCTTTGTGGCTCGCTCCAGTGCTTGTTGCCCTTGTCAGGTGGTTTACGAACATGGATTTGATTTTTTTTTATTTCATGTTCTTTGTACTGTCACGATGTTTGATAAATAGACTGGACGCTTCTAGAAAAAATACAATCAAGGAGTTGTTAAATTTTCCCGCAAAGAAAAAAAAGAAATTGTTAAATTGTTTGGTGAAAAGCAGAACTTGAAGAGCATGCGCGTGGTTCCACCACAAGCTCACTCCATGGACAGCACTGTCCCCGTCTCCCCTGCTTTCCCGTCCCACTCGCCGAACCCACCGTAAATTTCCCGCAACAATCATGGCCCAGACGCAGACGCAGAGAGACAGACATGCAGCGTTCATCGGCCCGGACCCCGGAGACCCGTTCCGTTTGACCCCTGAATCCACGCTCCTTTCCCCAAACCAGAGCAAAGCAAGGAAGCACCACCCGCTTAATTCCCTTCCCCTCGCTCCCACACGTTGCGCGTCCCCTCTTCCTCCCCCGCTCGGATCCATCACCGCTCCTACCTAAAAAACTCGCCACCTTCCATGAAATCATCCACCCCCAAGGACAGAATACCGCCACTTCCATGAAAGTATCGCCCGTCGAGGCAGCACCGGAGTCGGACCCACGTACCCACGACGCGTCAACGACGGCCCCCCACGCGCTTCCTTCCCGGAAAATGCCGGTGCGAGGAGCCGCGTGCTAATATATAGGCACGGCGGAGCTGCTGGTGGTGGTGGGAGATCGGAGAGGGCTTCCTTGGTTGGTTTGACAGGGAGAGCAAGCAGGGACGCCCGCCATGGAGAGCTACCTCAACGAGAACTTCGGGGGCGTCAAGCCCAAGCACTCGTCCCACGAGGCGCTGGGCCGATGGCGCAAGGTCGTCGGCGTCGTCAAGAACCCCAAGCGCCGCTTCCGCTTCACCGCCAACCTCGGCAAGCGCTCCGAGGCCGCCGCCATGAAGCGGACCAACCAGGTACGCACGCACGCACCCGTCCTCGATTTCCATCTACAGTAGTAATTTCGCCGGAGAACCAAGAACTCTTTCTTTTTATTTGCGAAAGGGAGAACCAAGAACTCTGGAACGGAGAATTAATTTTTGGTTGGAGAACCAAGAACTCTAGAAGAGAATCAATTTAATTCGCCCTTTTGCATCTCTCATGTATTGTTTTCTGTCGCGGTCGCTCGCGCCTGCCATTGTCAGGCGTTTCCCCCAACCTTTGGTTGGCACGCATAGAAAGCGCAGGCTGCACATGCCATAGTTGGTAGTAGAGCATATACCTTCTTATCAAAAAATTGGTGATGCAGAGGTTCGTCCCAGAAAGCAAACATTATTTAGGCCATGACGCTAGACATCTGAGAGGGCAATGGCAAATAATATACACAGATCTTGATCTGCAATGAACCTATAGTTGTTCGACGCATCTGTTTGGAGCGAGTCTGTAATTATTATTCTGTGCTGTTTAGAGTGAAATTATATCACTGTCATTAATGCACGTATGTAAAAAGTTTCAGAATAGGCCTTGGTGTTAAGAAAATCAAGATAGCGTATGTAAAGTATCACCGAAAGTTACTTTTCCTGCACTATATAACTTTTGGATTTCTATGTAGTGTATCAAACTTGCCATAGTTGATTTTTGCCATTTGCTAGAACAATTATCAGATGAATGAAGTAGGCCTAGAGCCTTGTGAAAAACGCAGCATTGCGTGACGTGGATGCTTCTAGCGCATGTTTGTTATTAAAAAAGGAATCTCCATTATGGATTATTTTATTCTAGAAGAACACACAATCCTGTATTTTTGGTCTTCTCTTATGGTCTGACCACGGGTTGTCGTCTTTTTAAATATCTGCTGGAGTTGTTTTCTTGCTGCTGCAACTCCTGTGAATATAAAGTTATAAACCAACAAAGTTGCCCTTCAATAAACAAGTGGATTCTAGTTATAGCTGCTGCAACTGTCATTTCTCTCTGGTGCATTTTACTACTCCCTCCGTTCCTAGATATAAAATGTTTTAGGCCT
The DNA here is from genome assembly GCA_034509565.1 of Triticum monococcum. Classification (NCBI taxonomy): domain Eukaryota; kingdom Viridiplantae; phylum Streptophyta; class Magnoliopsida; order Poales; family Poaceae; genus Triticum; species Triticum monococcum. Next base: position 576,001,419 of record CM067844.1, on the reverse strand, counting down.
CTTTTGGTTCATAGGATAGGATTATCATAGGAATAGGAATCTTGTAGGAAATGAGATGACATGTATCTCAAATCCTATGAGTAGGAATAGGAAACAAGATGTCATTTGGTTGACACCAAAGGAATTTTTCCATTGAGTCTAGGCTCTTTTTTATTTTCCTATGAAATGTGGAGGATAGGAACCAATCCTATGTAGGAATAGGAATCCGTTCCTATAAACCAAAGGGCTCTAAAGGAAAAAATCCTATAAGAATCCTATCCTCTAGAATTCCTATAAAATTCCTTTAAACCAAAGGAGGCCTTAGCTTTTCTCTATCTATTTTCTCAGATTCGCATGCATCTAGACGCGTTTTACTGTGTTTATTCACTCACTTTAATCCGTATGGTCCATATTGCAATATCTAAAACATCTTATAATTAGAAACAGAGGGAGTACATCTGTATGCAGTTTTCAGCTTCAAGCAATCTGAGAGAGAACAGTTGTTATTCTTGAGACTGACACCACACTAATACCTATTTCAGGAGAAGCTGCGTGTTGCTGTGCTTGTTTCAAAGGCTGCACTTCAGTTCATCCATGGTATGATGATACCAGAGCGTACAGTAATTATCCCTTTACTTCTGGATTTCAACCAGTCAATCTTACCACCAACACAATTTCACAGGTCTTGCTCCCCAGAGCGAGTACACAGTCCCTGCCGCTGTCAAGGCAGCAGGCTATGGCATCTGTGCTGAGGAACTGAGCTCTGTTGTCGAGAGCCACGACATCAAGAAGCTGAAAGCACATGGCGGCACCGAGGGCCTCTTATCAAAGGTGTCTACCTCAGAGTCGGATGGCGTCAGCACATCCAAGGACAAGCTTGCATCCCGGCAGGAGATCTTTGGCATCAACAAATTCGCCGAGACGGAGGCCCGCAGCTTCTGGGTCTTTGTCTGGGAGGCGCTCCAGGACATGACACTCATGATCCTTGCTGCATGTGCCTTCTTCTCGCTCGTCGTCGGCATTGCCACCGAGGGGTGGCCCAAGGGCGCGCATGATGGCCTCGGCATCGTGGCTAGTATTCTTCTGGTTGTGTTTGTCACTGCGACAAGCGACTACCGGCAATCCCTGCAGTTCAAGGACCTTGACAAGGAGAAGAAGAAGATCACGGTGCAGGTCACCCGGAGTGGGTACCGGCAGAAGCTCTCGATATACGAGCTTCTCGTTGGTGACATTGTGCACCTTTCCATTGGTGATCAAGTACCAGCTGATGGTTTGTTCGTATCAGGATTCTCGTTGCTGATTAATGAATCAAGCCTGACTGGGGAGAGTGAACCAGTTGCTGTCAATGCCGAGAACCCATTCCTTTTGTCAGGAACTAAAGTGCAGGATGGTTCTTGCAAGATGCTTGTGACAACAGTCGGCATGAGAACTCAATGGGGTAAACTCATGGCCACCCTCAGTGAAGGCGGGGATGATGAGACGCCATTGCAGGTCAAGCTGAACGGCGTTGCAACCATCATTGGCAAAATAGGCCTCGTCTTTGCTGTTGTCACATTTGCAGTGCTCACTGAAAGCCTGTTCCGACGCAAGATCATGGATGGCTCGTACTTGAGTTGGAGTGGAGATGATGCACTGGAGCTGCTTGAGTTCTTTGCTATTGCTGTTACCATTGTTGTCGTAGCAGTTCCTGAAGGCTTACCGCTCGCCGTGACCTTGAGCCTTGCTTTTGCCATGAAGAAGATGATGAATGACAAGGCACTTGTCCGACACCTTGCAGCCTGTGAGACCATGGGCTCAGCAACCTCCATTTGCAGCGACAAGACTGGCACACTCACAACGAATCACATGACTGTCGTCAAGGCTTGCATCTGTGGCAAAATTAAAGAAGTGGATAAATCTTCAAACACCAAGAGCTTGTTCTCTGAGCTACCGGATTCTGTCATGACAATGCTCTCGCAGTCCATATTTAACAACACTGGTGGCGATGTTGTCATCAACCAGGATGGCAAACGCGAAATACTGGGCACACCAACCGAGACAGCAATTCTAGAGCTTGGCCTGTCACTCGGTGGAGATTTCCAGGCAGTGCGAAAAGCAACCACTCTCCTCAAAGTCGAGCCATTTAACTCAGCGAAGAAGAGAATGGGAGTGGTCATCCAGCTGCCAGGGGGCGCATTCCGTGCTCACTGCAAAGGTGCATCAGAGATCATATTGGCATCTTGCAGCAAGTACCTGAATGATCAAGGCAATGCCGTCCCCCTTGACAGTGCAACTATTGCTCACTTGAATGCCACGATTGAGAGCTTTGCAAATGAGGCACTTCGCACTCTGTGCCTTGCTTACATTGAAGTTGCAGATGGGTTCTCAGCTAATGATGCGATTCCTGAAGAGGGGTACACATGCATTGGCATTGTTGGGATTAAAGACCCAGTGCGCCCGGGTGTGAAGGAATCTGTCGCCATCTGCAGGTCAGCCGGTATTACTGTCAGGATGGTCACAGGCGACAACATTAACACAGCAAAGGCAATTGCCCGGGAATGTGGCATTCTGACTGAAGGTGGTCTTGCCATTGAAGGCCCAGATTTTAGAACTAAGAGTGCAGAGGAAATGTTCAAATTGATACCAAAGATACAGGTATGTTTACTGCTGTTGCCATTTATCTTGCCTATCATTTCTGGATTTCATTTGTCAACATACTGTTGTTGTATGTATCATATCAGGTAATGGCTAGGTCTTCACCACTTGACAAGCACACCTTAGTGAAGAATCTCCGGACTACACATGAAGAAGTTGTTGCTGTGACTGGTGATGGGACAAATGATGCACCGGCACTTCATGAGGCTGATATTGGACTTGCGATGGGCATTGCTGGAACTGAGGTATTTTCACAGAGCGAAAATTATTAATATTATCTCTTGTATGGGGAAAAATAATCGTGTCAATTTATAATATATAAAATACTATAAAATTCTTTGACATACCTAGCTATGACTCATTGAGTGTCTCCCAATGTAACTACTACCTAATGGTGTGTCAGCATGTTTATGATCTATCATTATGTCACTGCAGCATCTATAAGGCCTTGCACATCATGATTTGCACAGTCAATTACTTGTCCACTCAAGCCATTCCTTATTTAGTTCCAGTATGCCTCATTTTGCTATCTGATTGAAGGTTGCGAAAGAGAGTGCCGATGTCATCATTCTTGATGACAACTTCTCCACCATAGTCACAGTTGCCAAATGGGGTCGATCTGTGTACATCAACATTCAGAAGTTTGTGCAGTTTCAACTTACAGTCAACGTGGTTGCCCTCGTTGTGAACTTCTCGTCAGCCTGCTTGACAGGTATACCTGAAACTTTGATGCGCTCATTTAAGCTGGCAATAACCTGTAAAGAAAAGACATAGGCTGATTTCTGTAAAAATTGAATAACCTTCAAGAACTGAACACTAATTCAGTTCATTTGATTAAAGGGAGGGGTTTTACCGCATCAGCTCGATTCTGTAAAAAAATAAAATAACATTCTACAGTTGAATTCTAATCAGTCATTTTGTATGTTACCTTTAGTGCTGGTTCATGCTCCAATTATTATCATAAACCAAGTCCTGATGGAACTAACTGCTACATGTTTTTTTTCAAGTTTTTAACTCATAAATTGTGATACAAATATTCCTTTAAGACAGTATTAAGATAAGCTACACCTGGAAACTATAATATTAATGTAGCAAATTTTTAGTTCCATAGTTTATTTTGTGAGGTGCATTTCACTGTTTTTCATACTTCTACTTGTCAATTCAGGGAGTGCTCCCCTCACTGCTGTTCAGTTGCTGTGGGTCAATATGATCATGGACACACTCGGAGCATTGGCATTGGCCACAGAACCTCCAAACGATGAACTGATGAAGAGGACTCCCGTTGGAAGGAAAGGAAACTTCATTAGCAACATTATGTGGAGGAACATAATGGGACAGGCAATCTACCAGTTCTTTGTAATTTGGTATCTGCAGACCGAAGGAAAGACGTTGTTTGAACTTAAGGGTGATAATTCCGATCTAGTCCTGAACACGCTCATCTTCAATTGCTTTGTGTTCTGCCAGGTAAGTCGAAGTTTCTATTGCATTCATTTGATTTCTGCGAAAGAGTCTTTTAGGATTTCACTGTTCCCCGCTCCAATAATGCCATTTATTTATCAACCAGGCACTGGTTTCAGCAAAAATACTAAATATAACCATCACTACAAGAAATACAGTGAATGCATCCTTATTAATAGGACTATAATGCTTCTCTGTCACTATCATAATATGGCAAACTATGAACACTTACCAAGGCAACAAAGTCTGACGACTTCATTACCAAATAATAATTTTGAATGAAAAAAAGAACCATACTAGTTTTTCTGGGTGGCAGTGTGCGAAAATGAGCTGAAGCTTTTGTTATGCAGGTGTTCAACGAGGTGAGCTCCAGAGAGATGGAGAGGATAAATGTATTCAAAGGCATTCTAGACAACAACGTGTTCGTCGCGGTGCTCGGCAGCACGGTCGTATTCCAGATCATCATAGTACAGTTCCTTGGCGACTTTGCGAACACCACCCCTCTGTCGCTCAGGGAGTGGTTCTCCTGCATTGTCATCGGCTTCATAGGCATGCCCATCGCCGCGATAGTCAAGCTCTTCCCGGTGGGTTCTCAGTAGGAGGCGCCAACTAATTTGCAGTCAGGAACTGAAGTGAGGTGGTAGGACTACAGGCTGACGGCGATGCCAACGCAGTTTGGGCGCTGTCGTGAGCATAAGAAACTCTTCTTTCTGCTGTTATTAATCCGTTTTATTTATCTAGGTGAATTGAATCTATGGCCTTCTTTTCCTTTTCTTTTCTTTTGCATTTGATCTTTAGAGGATGAGCCAAGACTGTGGGCTCGATTCTTCAAAAGTGCTTAATAGACCCTTGTAGTTATTTTCTCATGTTGTTTTCCTTGGAATGTTGGAACTTGAAATTGTATATGCATCAACCTAAAGTACTCGAGACATCTGTTTGATTTGACATGATGTCTGGATTGGCTTGTGTATAAGCAAGGTTTCCCTTTTGCCATCTTTTTGCCATCCTTGTGCCTGTTTAACGTCCAGTGCCAAAAAATTTGGTGAAAATCTCAATCATTCTTCTTGTCCGGTGTGACTGTCACTGAAGCGTGATTCTTTGGAAGTTGCCACTTTGACCAGGGATGTGTTGCAATCCAAATGACACCATCGTAAGCATTGAGCAGATACAGTACACAACAGAACAGTGTGGGTGCTTGTGCAGCAGCATAGGGGGATTGGCGGTTAGCTTCTTTTGGCGCCCAGCCTTATCTCCGCATCACTGGCGATTGACACACGGGCAGCTTGCTTCCATCACCACTGTCGCCCGGCGCCCGTACCAAATGTTTTTGACCAGTCAAGGCAAGCATCGTGTGTACCACAACAACTCCTACTGCCGCACAAGCACAAGCACAAGGCGGCAGGAAGCGGCGGCCACTTGGGATAGATAAAATTCCAACAGCGTCAGCCAATAGCTGCCGACCTGTTTTTTGTGTGTGTGTGTTTTACCGGCTGCCAGCCAGGCACAAGACAGCCGAGCAAAGGCAGTAAGGCCAACTCCAGCGCACGATCTCAAATGGACGTCCGTTTAACCTGAATTCTATCCGTTTGGGGCGGGCAATGAGGTCGTGTCTGAATCATTTCTGGGATGCGGTGGTCATGCGTTCAATGCATGGACGTATTCTGTCCGTCTCCCTTTTTAAACCCAAATTTTAGAATAAACCATGTCCTAGTTCATGCCAGCGGCCCTAGTTCACGCCGGCAACACAACCGTCTCCACGTCCTCGTCGGCAACACAACCGTCTCCACGTCCTCGTCGGCAACACAACCGTCTCCACGTCCTCGTCGGCAACACAACCGTCTCCACGTCCTCGTCGGCAACACAACCGTCTCCACGTCCTCGTACAGCCAGCGGCCGACAATAGAGCCAGCCTACAAAATGAATAGTTTTTTCATCGGCAACACAGCCAGCGGCCGGTAACACGGCCAACCTCCGAAATGAATAGGTTTCTCACCGGCACACAGCCAGCGGCCGACACCCATGCCAGCCTCCAAAATGAACGGCCACGGCCGAACAGACCACCTAGTTCAGGTCGTCGGCGTCGAACATCTCCTTCTGCCTGGCCTCTAACCAGCTCCTCGTCTTCTCGCTTATCTTGGTCAAGTCCACGCTCATGATCGCTAGGGCCACCTCCTTTGCTTTGGTTGCGACATTGGTGGCCTCAATGTCGAGCTGCCTCTGCTTGGCCGTGACATTGGCGGCCTCGATGTCGAGCAGCCTTTGCCGTGACACTTCCTCCAGGTCAATCTTCCTCTTCTTGGCCTCCTCCTCCATCTCAAGCTTCTTCCTTTGAAGCTCTAGGTGTTGCTTCATTTGCTCGTCCTTGCTTTGTTGCTTTTTCTCGTCCCTCACGTCCTTTTGAGACATCATGCCTTGCAAAGTTTCATGCAAGGCCATGGATGACGCATCACGTATGTTGTCAGTCTTGGAGTTGGTCTTGCCCCTCGGCCTCTTCGATGCCTCACCATATCCACCTCCGGCCAACGCGATCGTCTTCTTGCCTCTCTTCCTTTGAAGTTCACGTTATTGATCTTTGAACTCAGGGCAATTGTTGATGAGCGTCCAACAATGCGTAAGAGTGAATGGCTTGTCATTGTGCTGGGCCTTGAATGCTTCCAAAGATTAAAATGCCTACACGATCAACAATAATTGAACATGCAAACATATAGAAGGCCGAAGTCTCATGGCCGTAGCAACGAAAGATAAGAGAGCATACCATGTCCCCAATGCCGAGACCACTCACGGGTCGTGCTTCAACGCTCTTAAGTGCGACACAATACTTGTTGCATTCTTGTTGGATGAACAACCACCTCTTTTGAATCGAGGTGATGCCACGGTCGCTCGCAAATTGTTAGGGCGCAAACAACTTTCTTTCATAGAATGTTTTATGAACACTTGTCCAAAAAACAAGTCCCTTTTGTTGCGCACCGGTCCTCGGATCTTGGCCAATCTCCATCCAACTTTGGTAAATCAACTTGTCTTCCTCTTGTGAGTATGATCCCGTATGAATGCTCTTCTTCCTCTTTTGTGCTTCTGCTCTTTGGATGAGCTCGTCGATGAACAATGGGTCGCCCCCAATATCAATGCCTTCCTCTTCTTCTTCATCATCACCTTCGTAATAGATGTCATCATCTTCATGCCACGAGTCACCATGGCCGTAGTCAGCATGGTCGTGGGCCTCATTGTCTTCATCGGCAACGTACTGGCCGCGGCCATCCTGACTTCGGGTCTCGTTGGGATCATAGGCACCGCCATGCCCACCCTCATAGATGACATTCTTCATGAACTGGTTGTAGAAGGGGTCATTGACCGTTGGCGTTGGTGTTGACATTTCGTCAAACAAGACGCGGGGGCACCGACATGGTGCCCGTAGACGGTGGTCGTGCTTGCTTTCTTTGCATCTCGACGGACGGCCGATTGCCGCTGCCAGACCCCGGCGTGACGTTGAGGTCGATGACGGACGAGGGGCGCGGGTTGATGGCGCGATCACGCTAACGTCCGGCGATCCCGAGAAACAGGTCTGTCCTTCATGCCTTGGCGGAGGAAAACCAGACGACAAAGGCGTGGTCCGCGACGTCGGCGAGGGGCAGTGCGGAGGCCTGGCAACTGACGAGCCTATGCTCGCCGGGCCGATGGCCGCTGTCGAGAAACCCGCCGGACGGCAAATCCCAAGCATGAGGAGGGCGTGCGCTTTGTTGACAATGTCCTCCTTCTCCTTGACGTCGGCCTTGCGTCGCGCGGCCTCCAATGCATCGCGCTCAGTGGCGAACTTGGCCGCGACATTCTTGCCCTTGGCCGCCGCCCTCCTGTTGGCCGATTCCGCATCCAGCTTCGCGAGCTCGGCCGACGTGAGTTCCGACCGCGGCTTCTTCTTGGCCGCTGCCTTCTTCTTCACCTTTTCGGACGGGTCGACGGCCTGGCCGCTGGATTTCGGCGGGGCATCAGCCATGGACGAGAAGGGTGGTGTGGGGGGCGGGACGTGGGAGGGTTTTGGGGGAAATGACGCGAAATGGGTCGACGCGATTGTGCTTTGTGCCACCGATGGGCAAGCCAAGGGAGGACAAGCGCACACGTTCCATCCATCCGCGCGCTGTCTGTTTCACCTCAAAAGTAGCTTTTTGCACCCGCGCGATGGGCAGTCTGGTTTGTCCGTTTTACCTCAAACGAAGACAGGATGGGGTCGCGCGCGCCGGACCCAATAACTTGAACCATGTCATGTCGCCCTGCTGCTGCTTTAGACTGCATCGACGAAGGCTAAAAGAAAGAAAGAAAGAAAGGAGACGCAGCGGCAGCGCAATGTCTGGTCACCCATCCGCAGCCTGCCAGAGGCGTCTGATCGTGCAAGGCGGGGTGGTTTCTTGGGTCAAGATCCTGACACAGGCACGGCCCTCGTACTTGAAAATTTTCACCGGAACGCACACCACACAGTTTGTTCGGGAGCGCATCAGAATCGCCTCACCAGCTGGCGAGGGAGAGGACCCCAAGAGAGAACCCCATTCCACCAGCCCCTGGCTTGTCCAAGCAAGCAGTAATTTTGCATTGCCTGATGCTGCTACCACCACCCAAACACATACAGTGGGGGTTCAGTCAGAGAGGGGAAGGCAGTGCCAGACACCGCCGAGAACAGCAAGCCATTGTTGCAAATAGCAGCGCAGCGGCGACCTGGCGGCAGGGCGCGCGATGGCCGCATGACATTGGCAGCAAGCTTCGCAAGCGAGGGAACAGTTGTTTTCACCCGCAAATGACAGCGAGACACAGCACCCAACCGCCCACCCCCACTGCTCAAGCAGCAAGTGCGCACCAGATGAGGGGAGGGCATGGGACAGTCTGTTTCGGCATCTCAAGAGCGTGGCATGGCATGGCAATGGCAATGAGCCAAAATGGCATGACCCAACAGAGGGCAAACGCAAGCAAGCAGGCCATCATCATCATATGGATGAATGAACATCTGCTTAACTGTTGCTGTATTATTTGCCACTGATCACTGATGGATTGCCCAGATGAGGACGGAAGAGAGGACAGGTCCAGCTAGCTCCCACACCATCCACACACACACATACGCAAAGGAAGGAAAAAAATGGCTCCCCCCACTCATGCCTAGGCTTTGTTGCTCTCTCTTTTCTTTTCTTTTCACCTCACTTTGAGCTGAGCTGAGCTGAGAGCTCTTTGCAGCTGGGTGCTACTGCTGCTGCGTGGCCTTTCTCTCTGCCTCTCTCTCTCTCTCGTCTTTACACTGCCCTTTTAAGCCTGGGACGGGAAAGATCTCCTGAAAACCGAAATCTTTCCGATCCTAACTTACCAATCAGCTGCAATAATTGCACAATCACAAGAATCAAGTCCTGCCCCCTATTTAGCCACCGCCACCAAAATCACTGCTCGAGCTAATGAAAAAAAAGGCTAAGGCCAGGGGGGCGACAGAAATCAGCAGCGGCTAGACCAGAGCGCGAGCTGAACTCCGGCCAAAACATCCATCCAGCTCCTCCTACTGGCGCTGAGGCTGAGGCGAATGCACCCGTCTCCTCTTATTGTTGTCCGCTGAGGCGGTGGCAATGGCGTTATTGTCGTCGGCCATGGCGACGGAGGTGCCCGGGCTGCCGGCGGGGGCGGCCGCGGAGACGCCGGAGGAAGCCGCCAACTCCCTGCCCGACTGCGTGGACCTGTCCTCCTCCTGGATCATCAGGCTGTAGCAGGAATACACATGCCCCTGTGCCACGGAGGAGAGCATTTACTCATCATTGCCCCTTTTCACCAACAGATTTCCAAAAAGGGCGGGGCTATTATGATGGGGGCTTACCGTGTGTAATTGCTGCCATGATGAGCCCAGGATCGCCTTGAGCTCCTCCTCTAGGCTCGGGGCCGTCGTCGTCCCCGTCCCCTCCCTGCCGCCGCGCGCGGCCAGGATGGACGCCAGCGCCATGGTCGACGGCTGGTACTCCACCGAGCTCATCGCTGCGGACACGAGCTCTTGTTAGTATGATCCGATTCGATCCGGTGGATCAATGGAATGGAACCTTTGGTCTGACCTTTGATGGAGGCGAAGATGCACTTGACGGCGCGCAGGACGATGGCGCTGCGCTCGTCGTGCCGGAACCGGGCCGCGAAGCAGCTCAGGTACGGGAACGGGGTGGCGGCGATCATCTGCCAGTTGAGCGTGCCGAGGACGAGCAGCTCCATGCGCAGGATGGAGGCGCTGTCGAAGTCGTACTCGTCCGGCCGGAACTCCGGCAGCCGCGGCACCCGGTGCTCCTCCACCTTGGCCGCCAGCGACAGGCAGGCCACCGAGAGCAGCTGCAGGGCCCACTCCTTCCCTCGCTGGATCCCCCGAAAACGGCAATGCGGAGGTCAGGCATTACATCGAACACTCGGCGGCGCGGCATTACAGAACAGAGCAGAGCAGAGGAGGAAGGCAATGGCGGCGCAGGGTGATTAATTATTACAGTACGTACATCGACTCGCCGCTGCGCCAGGAACCGATCGAGGTACGTCACCGCGACGTACGCCGTCTTCCCGCTGAAGAGGAACCTCGCGTTCGTCTGCCAACAAGCACGCATATGGAAACCATTGAACAAAGATGCGGTTTTGGCAACAAATTTCGCCTGAGAAAAGACGGCGCGAGGCAGCACCTTGACAATCCAGTCGACGCACACGGCGCGCGCGGCCTTGGTCCACTCGTCCAGCTCCTCGCCGCACGCGCCGGCGCCGGCGCCCTCCTTGGAGAGCATGAGCGCGGCGTACTCGTCGTCGCGGTCGAGGAGCAGGAGCCCGTCGTCGGCGGCGAGGCGCGAGTCCGCCAAGCCGCCGCCGGGGCTGTCGTCGTCGAGGAAGAGGTCGTTGCCGTCCTCGAGGCAGATGAGCGTGGAGGTGGGCGTGGCGGGGGCGGCTGCGGAGGTGGACGCGTCCCCCATTGGTCTGACCGGACGGCGAATCGGTCACAGGACCCCGTCCCCGTGCATGCGCGGGGGAAAAGGAAAGAAAAGGCGAGGAAAAGGATCTAGCGGCGGCGGGGCGGGGGGGAAGGAGGCGCGCGGCGCGGCGGATGAGTTGGGAGGAGGAGGCGGAACAGAAAGGAGAAAAGGATTCCTTCCTCCCTCGCCCCGCCCGCGCGCGGCGAAAGGGGAGACAAATCTGCAGTTAGGGAGACGGATTGGAGAGAGAGAGAGAGATGGAGAGGGAGAAATGGATGGGAAGTTGAGGCGTAGGTGGCGTGGCGCGTGGGCTGTGGGAAGGCTCGACTGGACGACGGATGCGTGCGGGGTTTCGCGCCAGCGGTGGTGGCGGAAAGGGTTTAGCACCAGCCGACGAGTGGCGTGGTCCGCCGGTCCTGCTGCCTGGACGGACGGGCCCTGCTCTGTCCAGTCGGGGGTGTGCCTACGCATCGTCTACGTGCATACTGGCTACGCTCTTTGTGACCGGATCTTGAACGTAGGTGAGCATGGCTGCGTGCATGCCGTATTCCTGAGGAGCGATCCTGCAAGAAGGCTCGTATTAATACCGGCTTTAACCCATGATGATGCCGGTTTTATGGAGAGCGTATCTCTACATTTTTCGTGCATGAAGTTGTGTGTATCTGTATTTTGTGTTTCTTTAGTGCTGTTATAATACATATTAATAAATTCATTAATGGATGCATGTTTATGGTAAATATATATACTCACTACTCCCTCCGCCCATACGTGTAAGTTCGGGCATCAGTCGGTTTGTTCGGTTCGGTCATTTTGGTCTTTCAAAAATACAGTCCTCCATATTTACCAACCGCTTGTTTTTTCTTTATTCGACCTACAGTCAATTCGATTCGGTCTCTTGACGAGATGGATCGATTTCACAAAAATATACATTATGATTCATTGAATTAATCTTCGATTCATTGGTCTAAATAAAAGAACTAAGGGCACAATTATGTAAGGCACTTACATTGAGACTTGTAGGAGTGTTGGATGTAAGAAAAGGGCACAATTGTGTAAGGCACTTACATTGAGACTTGTAGGAGTGTTGGATGTAAGAGAAGAGCACAGGAGACAGGGCCGGCCTTATGCGGAGGGTATCTCTGCATTTTTCCTGCATGAGGTTGTCTGTATCTGTATCTTGTGTTTCTTTAGTAAGGTTAATACGTATTGAATTTATTAAATGATGTATATTTATGGTAAATATACTCACCACTCCCTCCATCTACACGTATAATGTGTATGGTTTGTTCGGTCCAGTCATTTTGGTCTTCCAAAAAATCAGTCTTCCATATTCGACAACCGAATTTAATGTGGGTTTTCTTTATTTCTCTATTCGGCCCTCGGTCAATTCGGTTCGGTCTTCGGTATTGACAAAACAAACCGATTTCATAAAAGAAAAAATACAATGTGATTCATTGATCTAAAAAGAACTAAGGGCACGGTTGTGTGAGGCACTTACACTAAGACTTGTAGGATGCAATAGAAGGGCTCATGAGACAGGGTCAGGGACTCAGGTACACAAGATTGATAAGCATCGAGGGCTGGATGCAGGAGCGTGTGAGCCTGGGGGATTAATGATGTTGTCTACTGCTAAGGATTTACTAGTAATTCGGTATCGGGTTAGAAAATTGAAATTAGCCCTCATAGGGTGGTGCCCATGGCCGTGATTACCAAAAGGGTGGGTCGTCTTCCCACCATAGACAACTTCCACAGCCATCAGGGGGCACCCATGCCACAACGTGAACTTGGCCATTGCCAATCCACGTGTGCATGAGCCAACCTACAACATTCGCCATAACCCCAAGGCCACTGCCTTGGCATCCTTCATGTGAGCCAGCAGCGTAGCTAAAGAGTGTGTCGGGTGGGACGTGGCACACCTAGAATTTTGATATTTCTTTTGTTATCATGTAGGAATTAGGCCCAAAGAAAGCTTAGCCCAAACAAGCCCTAGTAGTCGAGAAGCCCCCAACTCTAACCAATCATCATCAGTAATCCCATCAGCCACCAGGCTCCTAATTAAATTGTTGAAACAATCGCAGACGGAAAGGGTTTAACACCAGACGGCAAGGGGCGTGGTCCGAGGGTACTGTTGGCCAGATGGACTCTGTCTTGCCGGTTGGAGGTGTATCTATGTACTACGCATAGTCTACGTGCATATTGGTGATCACTGTTACGCTATTTGTTACCGGATCTTGGATGTACATCAGCATGGCTACATGCATGCCGTATTTCTGAGAAGCGGTACTGCAAGAAGACTCGTATTAACAAAGCTTTAATCCATGGCATTCGTGGTGCCGACTTTATGCAGAGCACATCTCAACATTTTTCCTTCCATAAAGTTGTGTGCATCTGTATGTTGTGTTTCTTTAGTACCACTAATATATATTAAATTTATTAAAGGATGCATATTTATGATAAATATACTCACCACTCCCTCCATCTACACGTATAAGTCTGGGCGTTAGTCTGTGTATGGTTTGTTCGGTCCAGTCATTTTGGTCTTCCAAAAAACCAGTCTTCCATATTCGACAACCGAATTTAATGTGGGTTTTCTTTATTTCTCTATTCGGCCCTCGGTCAATTCGGTTCGGTCTTCGGTATTGACAAAACAAACCGATTTCATAAAAGAAAAAATACAATGTGATTCATTGATCTAAAAAGAACTAAGGGCACGGTTGTGTGAGGCACTTACACTAAGACTTGTAGGATGCAATAGAAGGGCTCATGAGACAGGGTCAGGGACTCAGGTACACAAGATTGATAAGCATCGAGGGCTGGATGCAGGAGCGTGTGAGCCTGGGGGATTAATGATGTTGTCTACTGCTAAGGATTTACTAGTAATTCGGTATCGGGTTAGAAAACTGAAATTAGCCCTCATAGGGTGGTGCCCATGGCCGTGATTACCAAAAGGGTGGGTCGTCTTCCCACCATAGACAACTTCCACAGCCATCAAGGGGCACCCATGCCACAACGTGAACTTGGCCATTGCCAATCCACGTGTGCATGAGCCAACCTACAACATTCGCCATAACCCCAAGGCCACTGCCTTGGCATCCTTCATGTGAGCCAGCAGCGTAGCTAAAGAGTGTGTCGGGTGGGACGTGGCACACCTAGAATTTTGATATTTCTTTTGTTATCATGTAGGAATTAGGCCCAAAGAAAGCTTAGCCCAAACAAGCCCTAGTAGTCGAGAAGCCCCCAACTCTAACCAATCATCATCAGTAATCCCATCAGCCACCAGGCTCCTAATTAAATTGTTGAAACAATCGCAGACGGAAAGGGTTTAACACCAGACGGCAAGGGGCGTGGTCCGAGGGTACTGTTGGCCAGATGGACTCTGTCTTGCCGGTTGGAGGTGTATCTATGTACTACGCATAGTCTACGTGCATATTGGTGATCACTGTTACGCTATTTGTTACCGGATCTTGGATGTACATCAGCATGGCTACATGCATGCCGTATTTCTGAGAAGCGGTACTGCAAGAAGACTCGTATTAACAAAGCTTTAATCCATGGCATTCGTGGTGCCGACTTTATGCAGAGCACATCTCAACATTTTTCCTTCCATAAAGTTGTGTGCATCTGTATGTTGTGTTTCTTTAGTACCACTAATATATATTAAATTTATTAAAGGATGCATATTTATGATAAATATACTCACCACTCCCTCCATCTACACGTATAAGTCTGGGCGTTAGTCTGTGTATGGTTTGTTCGGTCCAGTCATTTTGGTCTTCCAAAAAACCAGTCTTCCATATTCGACAACCGAATTTAATGTGGGTTTTCTTTATTTCTCTATTCGGCCCTCGGTCAATTCGGTTCGGTCTTCGGTATTGACAAAACAAACCGATTTCATAAAAGAAAAAATACAATGTGATTCATTGATCTAAAAAGAACTAAGGGCACGGTTGTGTGAGGCACTTACACTAAGACTTGTAGGATGCAATAGAAGGGCTCATGAGACAGGGTCAGGGACTCAGGTACACAAGATTGATAAGCATCGAGGGCTGGATGCAGGAGCGTGTGAGCCTGGGGGATTAATGATGTTGTCTACTGCTAAGGATTTACTAGTAATTCGGTATCGGGTTAGAAAACTGAAATTAGCCCTCATAGGGTGGTGCCCATGGCCGTGATTACCAAAAGGGTGGGTCGTCTTCCCACCATAGACAACTTCCACAGCCATCAAGGGGCACCCATGCCACAACGTGAACTTGGCCATTGCCAATCCACGTGTGCATGAGCCAACCTACAACATTCGCCATAACCCCAAGGCCACTGCCTTGGCATCCTTCATGTGAGCCAGCAGCGTAGCTAAAGAGTGTGTCGGGTGGGACGTGGCACACCTAGAATTTTGATATTTCTTTTGTTATCATGTAGGAATTAGGCCCAAAGAAAGCTTAGCCCAAACAAGCCCTAGTAGTCGAGAAGCCCCCAACTCTAACCAATCATCATCAGTAATCCCATCAGCCACCAGGCTCCTAATTAAATTGTTGAAACAATCACAGACGGAAAGGGTTTAACACCAGACGGCAAGGGGCGTGGTCCGAGGGTACTGTTGGCCAGATGGACTCTGTCTTGCCGGTTGGAGGTGTATCTATGTACTACGCATAGTCTACGTGCATATTGGTGATCACTGTTACGCTATTTGTTACCGGATCTTGGATGTACATCAGCATGGCTACATGCATGCCGTATTTCTGAGAAGCGGTACTGCAAGAAGACTCGTATTAACAAAGCTTTAATCCATGGCATTCGTGGTGCCGACTTTATGCAGAGCACATCTCAACATTTTTCCTTCCATAAAGTTGTGTGCATCTGTATGTTGTGTTTCTTTAGTACCACTAATATATATTAAATTTATTAAAGGATGCATATTTATGATAAATATACTCACCACTCCCTCCATCTACACGTATAAGTCTAAGCGTTAGTCTGTGTATGGTTTGTTCGGTCCAGTCATTTTGGTCTTCCAAAAAACCAGTCTTCCATATTCGACAACCGAATTTAATGTGGGTTTTCTTTATTTCTCTATTCGGCCCTCGGTCAATTCGGTTTGGTCTTCGGTATTGACAAAACAAACCGATTTCATAAAAGAAAAAATACAATGTGATTCATTGATCTAAAAAGAACTAAGGGCACGGTTGTGTGAGGCACTTACACTAAGACTTGTAGGATGCAATAGAAGGGCTCATGAGACAGGGTCAGGGACTCAGGTACACAAGATTGATAAGCATCGAGGGCTGGATGCAGGAGCGTGTGAGCCTGGGGGATTAATGATGTTGTCTACTGCTAAGGATTTACTAGTAATTCGGTATCGGGTTAGAAAACTGAAATTAGCCCTCATAGGGTGGTGCCCATGGCCGTGATTACCAAAAGGGTGGGTCGTCTTCCCACCATAGACAACTTCCACAGCCATCAAGGGGCACCCATGCCACAACGTGAACTTGGCCATTGCCAATCCACGTGTGCATGAGCCAACCTACAACATTCGCCATAACCCCAAGGCCACTGCCTTGGCATCCTTCATGTGAGCCAGCAGCGTAGCTAAAGAGTGTGTCGGGTGGGACGTGGCACACCTAGAATTTTGATATTTCTTTTGTTATCATGTAGGAATTAGGCCCAAAGAAAGCTTAGCCCAAACAAGCCCTAGTAGTCGAGAAGCCCCCAACTCTAACCAATCATCATCAGTAATCCCATCAGCCACCAGGCTCCTAATTAAATTGTTGAAACAATCGCAGACGGAAAGGGTTTAACACCAGACGGCAAGGGGCGTGGTCCGAGGGTACTGTTGGCCAGATGGACTCTGTCTTGCCGGTTGGAGGTGTATCTATGTACTACGCATAGTCTACGTGCATATTGGTGATCACTGTTACGCTATTTGTTACCGGATCTTGGATGTACATCAGCATGGCTACATGCATGCCGTATTTACGAGAAGCGGTACTGCAAGAAGACTCATATTAACAAAGCTTTAATCCATGGCATTCGTGGTGCCGACTTTATGCAGAGCACATCTCAACATTTTTCCTTCCATAAAGTTGTGTGCATCTGTATGTTGTGTTTCTTTAGTACCACTAATATATATTAAATTTATTAAAGGATGCATATTTATGATAAATATACTCACCACTCCCTCCATCTACACGTATAAGTCTAAGCGTTAGTTTGTATGGTTTATTCGGTCTAGTAATTCCATATTCGACAACCAAATTTACTTCACATTTCCCTTTTTTCTCTATTCGGTCTTCAGTTAATTCATTCTATCTTTTGGTATTGACAAAACAAACCGATTCCACAACAAATATACAATGTGATTCATTGATCTAAAAAAAACTAAGGACACAATTGTGTGAGGCACTTACAGTGAGACTTGTAGGAGTGTTGGATGCAAGAGAAGGGCTTGGGAGACGGGGTCAGGAACTCAGGTACACAAGATTGATAAGCATCGAGGGCTGGATGCAGGAGCGTGTGAGCCCGGGGGATTAATGGACGTTGTCTGTTGCTAAGGACTTACTAGTGATTCGGTATCGGGTTAGAAAACTGAAAATAGCCCTCATAGAGTGGTGCCCATGGCCATGATTACCAAAAGGGTGGGTCGTCTTCCCACCATAGACGGCTTCCACAGCCATCAGGGGACACCCATGCCACGGCGTGAACTTGGCCACTGCCAATCCACGTGTGCATTGGCCGACCTACAACATCGCCGTAATCCCGGGGCCGCTGCCTTGGCATCCTCCATGTGAGCCACCGACGTAGCTAGAGAGTGTGTCAGGTGGGACATGGCACACCTAGAATTTTAAGAATTGTTTCGTTATCATGTAGGAATTAGGCCCAAAGAAAACTTAGCCCAGGAAAGCCCTAGTAGTCGAGAAACCCCGAACCCCAATCAATCATCGTCGGTCATCCCATCGGCCACCAGACTCCTGAATAAATTGTTGAAACAGTCGTAGATGAAAAGAGTTTAGCACCAGACAACGAGTGGCATGGTCCGTGGATACTGCTGGCGGACAAACTCTGCCTTGCCCAGTTGGGGAGTGTATCGACATACTGCGTAGTGGTGATCATTGTTACGCTATTTATGACCGGATCTCGAACGTATGTCAGCGTGGCTGCATGCATGTCGTATTCCTGAGAACCATACTATGAGAAGGCTCATATTAATACTAGTTTTAATCCATGACGTTTGTGGTGCCGGTTTTATACAGAGCGTATCTCTACGTTTTTCCTTGCATGAAGTTGTGTGCATTTGTATCTTGTGTTTCTTTAGTACTGTTAGTGCATATTAAACTTATTAAAGGGTGCATGTTTATGGTAAATATACTCACCACTCCCTCCATCTACTCCCTCCGTTCGGAATTACTTGTCGCAGAAATAGATGTATCTAGACATATTTTAGTTTTAGATACATCCATTTTCAAGACAAGTAATTCCGAACGGAGGGAGTATATGTGTAAGTCTCGGCGTTAGTATGTATGGTTTGTTCTGTCTAGTCATTCCACATCGACAACCGGATTAACTTTGCGTTTCCTTTATTTGCTTTATTCGGTCTTCAGTCAATTTGGTTCGGTCTTTGGTATTGGGAAAACAACTTGATTTCAAAACGAATGTGTTGGGGAACGTAGTAATTTCAAAAAAATTCCTACGCACACGCAAGATCATGGTGATGCATAGCAATGAGAGGGGAGAGTGTGATCTACGTACCCTTGTAGATCGACAACGGAAGCGTTTGGTTGATGTAGTCGTACGTCTCCACGGCCCGACCGATCAAGCACCGAAACTACGACACCTCCGAGTTCTAGCACATGTTCAGCTCGATGACGATCCCCGGACTCCGATCCAGCAAAGTGTCGGGGAAGAGTTCCGTCAGCACGACGGCGTGGTGACGATCTTGATGTACTACTGTCGCAGGGCTTCGCCTAAGCACCGCTACGATATTATCGAGGACTATGGTGGCAGGGGGCGCCGCACACGGCTAAGAATATGATCACGTGGATCAACTTGTGTCTCTCTGGGGTGCCCCTGCCTCCGTATATAAAGGTTCCAGAGGGGGAGGCCGGCCGGCCATCATAGGGCGCGCCAGGAGGAGTCCTACTCCCTCCGGGAGTAGGACTTCTCCCCCAATCCTAGTTGGAATAGGATTCGCGAGGTGGAAAAGAGAGAGAGAGAAGGAGGGGGGCGCCGGCCCCCTCTCTCCTTGTCCTATTCGGACTAGGGGGGAGGGGCGCGCGGCCCAGCCCTGGCCGCCTCTCCTCTTCTTCCACTAAGGCCCACTAAGGCCCATATAGCTCCCGGGGGGTTCCAGTAACCTCCCGGTACTCCGGTAAAATCCCGATTTCACCCGGAACACTTCCGATATCCAAACATAGGCTTCCAATATATCAATCTTTATGTCTCGACCATTTCGAGACTCCTCGTCATGTCCGTGATCTCATCCGGGACTTCGAACAACCTTCGGTACATCAAAATGTATAAACTCATAATATAACTGTCATCGAAACCTTAAGCGTGCGGACCCTACGGGTTCGAGAACAATGTAGACATGACCGAGATACGTCTCCGGTCAATAACCAATAGCGGGACCTGGATGCCCATATTGGCTCCTACATATTCTACAAAGATCTTTATCGGTTAGACCGCATAACAACATACGTTGTTCCCTTTGTCATCGGTATGTTACTTGCCCGAGATTCGATCGTCGGTATCCAATACCTAGTTCAATCTCGTTACCGGCAAGTCTCTTTACTCGTTCCGTAATACATCATCCCGTAACTAACTCATTAGTTGCAATGCTTGCAAGGCTTAAGTGATGTGCATTACCGAGAGGGCCCTGAGATACCTCTCCGACGATCGGAGTGACAAATCCTAATCTCGAAATACGTCAACCCAACATGTACCTTTGGAGATACTTGTGGAGCACCTTTATAATCACCCAGTTACGTTGTGATGTTTGGTTGCACACAAAGTGTTCCTCCGGCACACGGGAGTTACATAATCTCATAGTCATAGGAACATGTATAAGTGATGAAGAAAGCAATAGCAACATACTAAACGATCGGGTGCTAAGCTAATGGAATGGGTCATGTCAATCAGATCATTCAACTAATGATGTGATCCCGTTTAATCAAATGACAACTCTTTGTCCATGGTTAGGAAATATAACCATCTTTGATTAACGAGCTAGTCAAGTAGAGGCATACTAGTGATACTCTGTTTGTCTATGTATTCACACATGTATTATGTTTCCGGTTAATACAATTCTAGCATGAATAATAAACCTTTATCATGATATAAGGAAATAAATAATAACTTTATTATTGCCTCTAGGGCATATTTCCTTTAGTCTCCCACTTGCACTAGAGTCAATAATCTAGATTACACAGTAATGATTCTAACACCCATGGAGCTTTGGTGCTGATCATGTTTTGCTCGTGGAAGAGGCTTAGTCAACGGGTCTGCTACATTTAGCTCCGTATGTATCTTGCAAATCTCTATGTCTCCCACCTGGACTAGATCCCGGATGGAATTGAAGCATCTCTTGATGTGTTTGGTTCTCTTGTGAAATCTGGATTCCTTTGCCAAGGCAATTGCACCAGTATTGTCACAAAAGATTTTCATTGGACCCGATGCACTAGGTATGACACCTAGATCGGATATGAACTCCTTCATCCAGACTCCTTCGTTTGCTGCTTCCGAAGCAGCTATGTACTCCGCTTCGCATGTAGATCCTGCCACGACGCTTTGTTTAGAACTGCACCAACTGACAGCTCCACCATTTAATGTAAACACGTATCTGGTTTGCGATTTAGAATCGTCCGGATCAGTGTCAAAGCTTGCATCAACGTAACCGTTTACGATGAGCTCTTTGTCACCTCCATATACGAGAAACATATCCTTAGTCCTTTTCAGGTATTTCAGGATGTTCTTGACCGCTGTCCAGTGGTCCACTCCTGGATTACTTTGGTACCTCCCTGCTAAACTTATAGCAAGGCACACATCAGGTCTGGTACACAATATTGCATACATGATAGAGCCTATGGCTGAAGCATAAGGAACATCTTTCATTTTCTCTCTATCTTCTGCAGTGGTCGGGCATTGAGTCTGACTCAACTTCACACCTTGTAACACAGGCAAGAACCCTTTCTTTGCTTGATCCATTTTGAACTTCTTCAAAATCTTGTCAAGGTATGTGCTTTGTGAAAGTCCAATTAAGCGTCTTGATCTATCTCTATAGATCTTTATGCCTAATATGTAAGCAGCTTCACCGAGGTCTTTCATCGAAAAACTCTTATTCAAGTATCCTTTTATGCTATCCAGAAATTCTATATCATTTCCAATTAGTAATATGTCATCCACATATAATATCAGAAATGCTATAGAGCTTTCACTCACTTTCTTGTAAATACAGGCTTCTCCAAAAGTCTGTATAAAACCAAATGCTTTGATCACACTATCAAAACGTTTATTCCAACTCCGAGAGGCTTGCACCAGTCCATAAATGGATCGCTGGAGCTTGCACACTTTATTAGCTCCCTTTGGATCGACAAAACCTTCCGGTTGCATCATATACAACTCTTCTTCCAGAAATCCATTCAGGAATGCAGTTTTGACATCCATCTGCCAAATTTCATAATCATAAAATGTGGCAATTGCTAACATGATTCGGACAGACTTAAGCATCGCTACGGGTGAGAAGGTCTCATCGTAGTCAACCCCTTGAACTTGTCGAAAACCTTTTGCGACAAGTCGAGCTTTGTAGACAGTAATATTACCGTCAGCGTCAGTCTTCTTCTTGAAGATCCATTTATTCTCAATTGCTTGCCGATCATCGGGCAAGTCAACCAAAGTCCATACTTTGTTCTCATACATGGACCCCATCTCAGATTTCATGGCTTCAAGCCATTTTGCGGAATCTGGGCTCACCATCGCTTCTTCATAGTTCGTAGGTTCATCATGATCTAGCAGCATGATTTCCAGAACAGGATTACCGTACCACTCTGGCGCGGATCTCACTCTGGTTGATCTACGAGGTTCAGTAGTATCTTGTCCTGAAGTTTCATGATCATCATCATTAGCTTCCTCACTAATTGATGTAGGTGTCGCAGAAACAGTTTTCTGTGATGTACTACTTTCCAATAAGGGAGTAGGTACAGTTACCTTATCAAGTTCTACTTTCCTCCCACTCACATCTTTCGAGAGAAACTCCTTCTCCAGAAAGTTTCCGAATTTAGCAACAAAAGTCTTGCCTTCGGATCTGTGATAGAAGGTGTATCCAATAGTTTCCTTTGGATATCCTATGAAGACACATTTCTCCGATTTGGGTTCGAGCTTATCAGGTTGAAGCTTTTTCACATAAGCATCGCAGCCCCACACTTTCAGAAACGACAACTTTGGTTTCTTGCCAAACCATAGTTCATAAGGCGTCGTCTCAACGGATTTTGATGGTGCCCTATTTAACGTGAATGCGGCCGTCTCTAAAGCATAACCCCAAAATGATAGCGGTAAATCTGTAAGAGACATCATAGATCGCACCATATCTAGTAAAGTACGATTACGACGTTCGGACACACCATTACGCTGTGGTGTTCCGGGTGGCGTGAGTTGCGAAACTATTCCGCATTGTTTCAAATGTACTCCAAACTCATAACTCAAATATTCTCCTCCAGGATCAGATCGTAGAAACTTTATTTTCTTGTTACGATGATTTTCAACTTCACTCTGAAATTCTTTGAACTTTTCAAATGTTTCAGACTTATGTTTCATTAAGTAGATATACCCATATCTGCTTAAGTCATCTATGAAGGTGAGAAAATAACGATATCCGCCACGAGCCTCAATATTCATCGGACCACATACATCTGTATGTATGATTTCCAGCAAATCTGTTGCTCTCTCCATAGTACCGGAGAACGGTGTTTTAGTCATCTTGCCCATGAGGCACGGATCGCAAGTACCAAGTGATTCATAATCAAGTGGTTCCAAAAGTCCATCAGTATGGAGTTTCTTCATGCGCTTTACACTGATATGACCTAAACGGCAGTGCCACAAATAAGTTGCACCATCATTATCAACTCTGCATCTTTTGGCTTCAACATTATGAATATGTGTGTCACTACTATCGAGATTTAATAAGAATAGACCACTCTTCAAGGGTGCATGACCATAAAAGATATTACTCATATAAATAGAACAACCATTATTCTCTAATTTAAATGAATAACCGTCTCGCATCAAACAAGATCCAGATATAATGTTCATGCTTAACGCTGGCACCAAATAACAATTATTTAGGTCTAATATTAATCCCGAAGGTAGATGTAGAGGTAGCGTGCCGACTGCGATCACATCGACTTTGGAACCGTTTCCCACGCGCATCGTCAACTCGTCCTTAGCCAATCTTCGCTTAATCCGTAGTCCCTGTTTCAAGTTGCAAATATTAGCAACAGAACCAGTATCAAATACCCAGGTGCTACTGCGAGCATTAGTAAGGTACACATCAATAACATGTATATCACATATACCTTTGTTCACCTTGCCATCCTTCTTATCCGCCAAATACCTGGGGCAGTTCCGCTTCCAGTGACCAGTCTGCTTGCAGTAGAAGAACTCAGTTTCAGGCTTAGGTCCAGACTTGGATTTCTTCTCTTGAGCAGCAACTTGCTTGCTGTTCTTCTTGAAGTTCCCCTTCTTTTTCCCTTTGCCCTTTTTCTTGAAACTAGTGGTCTTGTTGACCATCAACACTTGATGCTCCTTTTTGATTTCTACCTCCGCAGCTTTCAGCATTGCGAAGAGCTCGGGAATAGTCTTGTTCATCCCTTGCATATTATAGTTCATCACGAAGCTCTTGTAGCTTGATGGCAGTGATTGGAGAATTCTGTCAATGACGCAATCATTTGGAAGATTAACTCCCATCTGAATCAAGTGATTATTATACCTAGACATTTTGAGTATATGCTCACTGACAGAACTGTTCTCCTCCATCTTGCAGCTATAGAACTTATTGGAGACTTCATATCTCTCAATCCGGGCATTTGCTTGAAATATTAACTTCAACTCCTGGAACATCTCATATGCTCCATGACGTTCAAAACGTCGTTGAAGTCCTAATTCTAAGCCGTAAAGCATGGCACACTGAACTATCGAGTAGTCATCAGCTTTGCTCTGCCAGACGTTCATAACATTTAGTGTTGCTCCTGCAGCAGGCCTGGCACCCAGCGGTGCTTCCAGGACGTAATTCTTCTGTGCAGCAATGAGGATAATCCTCAAGTTACGGACCCAGTCCGTGTAATTGCTACCATCATCTTTCAACTTTGCTTTCTCAAGGAACGCATTAAAATTCAACAGAACAACAACACGTGCCATCTATCTATAATCAAACATACATAAGCAAGATACTATCAGGTACTAAGTTCATGATAATTTTAAGTTCAATTAATCAAATTACTTAAAGAACTCCCACTTAGATAGACATCCCTCTAATCCTTTAAGTGATCACGTGATCCAAATCAACTAAACCATGTCCGATCATCACGTGAGATGGAGTAGTTTCATTGGTGAACATCAATATGTTGATCATATCTACTATATGATTCACGCTCGACCTTTCGGTCTCCGTGTTCCGAGGCCATATCTGCATATGCTTGGCTCGTCAAGTATAACCTGAGTATTCCGCGTGTGCAACTGTTTTGCACCCGTTGTATTTGAACGTAGAGCCTATCACACCCGATCATCATGTGGTGTCTCAGCACGAAGAACTTTCGCAATGGTGCATACTCAGGGAGAACACTTCTTGATAATTTTAGTGAGAGATCATCTTATAATGCTACCGTCAATCAAAGCAAGATAAGATGCATAAAAGATAAACATCACATGAAATCAATATAAGTGATATGATATGGCCATCATCATCTTGTGCCTGTGATCTCCATCTCCGAAGAACCATCATGATCACCATCGTCACCGGCGCGACCCCTTGATCTCCAACGTAGCATCGTTGTCGTCTCGCCAATCTTATGCTTCCAGGACTATCGCTACCGCTTAGTGATAAAGTAAAGCATTACAGCGCGATTGCATTGCATACAATAAAGCGACAACCATATGGCTCCTGCCAGTTGCCGATAACTCGGTTACAAAACATGATCATCTCATACAATTCAGTATCATGTCTTGACCATATCACATCACAACATGCCCTGCAAAAACAAGTTATACGTCTTCTACTTTGTTGTTGCAAGTTTTACGTGGCTGCTACGGGCTTAAGCAAGAACCAATCTTACCTACGCATCAAAACCACAATGATAGTTTGTCAAGTTGGTGCTGTTTTAACCTTCGCAAGGACCGGGCGTAGCCACACTCATTTCAACTAAAGTTGGAGAAACTGTCACCCGCAAGCCACCTATGTGCAAAGCACGTCGGGAGAACCGGTCTCGCGTAAGCGTACGTGTAATGTCGGTCCGGGCTGCTTCGTCCAACAATACCGCCGAACCAAAGTATGACATGCTGGTAAGCAGTATGACTTATATCGTCCACAACTCACTTGTGTTCTACTCGTGCATATAACATCAACACATAAAACCTAGGCTCGGATGCCACTGTTGGGGAACGTAGTAATTTCAAAAAATTTCCTACGCACACGCAAGATCATGGTGATGCATAGCAACGA
The DNA here is from genome assembly GCA_034509565.1 of Triticum monococcum. Lineage (NCBI taxonomy): Eukaryota > Viridiplantae > Streptophyta > Magnoliopsida > Poales > Poaceae > Triticum > Triticum monococcum. The sequence goes on along the minus strand of CM067844.1, from coordinate 575,975,706 downwards.
GAGGGGAGAGTGTGATCTACGTACCCTTGTAGATCGACAACGGAAGCGTTTGGTTGATGTAGTCGTACGTCTCCACGGCCCGACCGATCAAGCACCGAAACTACGGCACCTCCGAGTTCTAGCACACGTTCAGCTCGATGACGATCCCCAGACTCCGATCCAGCAAAGTGTCGGGGAAGAGTTCCGTCAGCACAACGGCGTGGTGACGATCTTGATGTACTACTGTCGCAGGGCTTCGCCTAAGTACCGCTACAATATTATCGAGGACTATGGTGGCAGGGGGCGCCGCACACGGCTAAGAATATGATCATGTGGATCAACTTGTGTCTCTCTGGGGTGCCCCTGCCTCCGTATATAAAGGTTCCAGAGGGGGAGGCCGGCCGGCCATCATAGGGCGCGCCAGGAGGAGTCCTACTCCCTCCGGGAGTAGGACTTCTCCCCCAATCCTAGTTGGAATAGGATTCGCGAAGTGGAAAAGAGAGAGAGAGAAGGAGGGGGGGCGCCGGCCCCCTCTCTCCTTGTCCTATTCGGACTAGGGGGGAGGGGCGCGCGGCCCAGCCCTGGCCGCCTCTCCTCTTCTTCCACTAAGGCCCACTAAGGCCCATATAGCTCCCGGGGGGTTCCGGTAACCTCCCGGTACTCTGGTAAAATCCCGATTTCACCCGGAACACTTCCGATATCCAAACATAGGCTTCCAATATATCAATCTTTATGTATTGACCATTTTGAGACTCCTCGTCATGTCCATGATCTCATTCGGGACTCCGAACAACCTTCGGTACATCAAAACGTATAAACTCATAATATAACTGTCATCGAAACCTTAAGCGTGCGGACCCTACGGGTTCAAGAACAGTGTAGACATGACCGAGATACGTCTCCGGTCAATAACCAATAGCGGGACCTGGATGCCCATATTGGCTCCTACATATTCTACGAAGATCTTTATCGGTCAGACCGCATAACAACATACGTTGTTCCCTTTGTCATCGGTATGTTACTTGCCCGAGATTCGATCGTCGGTATCCAATACCTAGTTCAATCTCGTTACTGGCAAGTCTCTTTACTCATTCCGTAATACATCATCCCGCAACTAACTCATTAGTTGCAATGCTTGCAAGGCTTAAGTGATGTGCATTACCGAGAGGGCCCTGAGATACCTCTCCGACGATCGGAGTGACAAATCCTAATCTCGAAATATGTCAACCCAACATGTACCTTCGGAGACACCTGTAGAGCACCTTTATAATCACCCAGTTACGTTGTGACGTTTGGTTGCACACAAAGTGTTCCTCTGGCACACGGGAGTTACATAATCTCATAGTCATAGGAACATGTATAAGTGATGAAGAAAGCAATAGCAACATACTAAACGATCGGGTGCTAAGCTAATGGAATGGGTCATGTCAATCAGATCATTCAACTAATGATGTGATCCCGTTTAATCAAATGACAACTCTTTGTCCATGGTTAGGAAACATAACCATCTTTGATTAACGAGCTAGTCAAGTAGAGGCATACTAGTGACACTCTGTTTGTCTATGTATTCACACATGTATTATGTTTCCGGTTAATACAATTCTAGCATGAATAATAAACCTTTATCATGATATAAGGAAATAAATAAGAACTTTATTATTGCCTCTAGGGCATATTTCCTTCAGAATGTACAATGTGATTCATTGATCTAAAAAGAACCAAGGACACAATTGTGTGAGGCACTTACAGTGAGACTTGTAGGAGTGCTGGATGCAAGAAAAGGGCTCACGAGACAGGGTCAAGGACTCAAGTACACAAGATTGATAAGCATCAAGGGATGGATGCAGGAGCGTGTGAGCCCGGGGGATTAATGGATGTTGTCTACAACTAAGGATTTACTAGTAATTCGGCATCGAGTCAGAAAACTGAAATTAACGCTCATAGGGTGGTTCCCATGGCCATGATTACCAAAAGAGTGGGTCGTCTTCCCACCATAGATGACTTCCGTAGCCATCAGGGGACACCCATGCCACAACGTGAACTTGGCCGCTGCCAATCCACGTGTGCTTGAGCCAACCTACAACATTCGATGTAACCCCGGGGCCGTTGCCTTGGCATCCTCTATGTGAGCCAACGACATAGCTATAGAGTGTGTCGGGAGGGACGTCACACACCTAGAATTTTGAGATTTGTTTCATTATCATATAGGAATTATGCCTAAAGAAAACTTAGCCCAAGAAAGCCCTAGTAGTCGAGAAGCCCCCAACCCCAATCAATCATTGTTAGTCATCCCATCGGCCACCAGGCTTCTAATTAAAATTTTGAAATGGTTGCAGACTGAAACGGTTTAGCACCAAACGACGAGTGGCGTGGTCTGCGGGTACTGCTGACTAGACAAACTCTGCCTTGCCCAGTTGGGGAGTGTATATACGTATTACGCATAGTCTATGTGCATACTAGTGATCGTTGTTACGATATTTGTGACTGGATCTCGAACGTATGTCAACGTGGCAGCATGCATGCCGTATTCCTGAGAAGTGATACTACGAGAAAGCTCATATTAATACCAGTTTCAATCCATGATGTTTGTGGTGCCTGTTTTATACAGAGTGTATCTCTACATTTTTCGTTGCATGAAGTTGTGTGTATCTCTACCTTGTGTTTATTTAGTATTGTTAATACATATTAAAATTCATTAAAGGATGCATATTTACGGTAAATATACTCACCAATCCCTCCATCTATATTTATGGTTTTCGATGGCTACAGAGGCCTGCGGCGGCGAAACTTCTGATCTAGGTTAACCCCAAAGGGTTCTGAAATATTTGAGAATTTATAGGGCAAAGAGGGGGTGCGGGAAGCCACCGAGGTGGGCACAACCCACCTGGGCGTGCCTGGGGGGCCATGCATGCCCAGGTGGGTTGTGCCCCCCTCGGGGCACCCCCAGGTGCTGCTCTGGCCCATTGGTGGTCTTCTGGTCCATAAAAAATCCACAAAAAGATTCGCGATGTTTGGACTCCGTTTGATATTTGATTTCCTGCGATGTAAAAAACATGCGAAAAACAACAACTGGCACTTGGCACTATGTCAATAGGTTAGTACCATAAAATGATTATAAAATATCCAAAAAATGATAATATAACAACATGAGACAATAAAAAATTATAGATACGTTGGAGACGTATCAGTGGCCCTAGTGGCTTCTTGGGGAGCATTGTGCCTCCACACCGCTCCAACGGAGACATACTTCCCCCCAAAGGGAAGGAACTTCGATAACACATCCTCGTCTCCATCGGCTCCACTTGTGGTTATCCCTTACATTTACTTTATGCAAGATTTTGTTGAGTTGTATCCTTTGCTTGCACTTGTTGTTGTTGTTGTTGTTGTTGTTGTTGTTGTTGTTGTTGTTGTTGTTGTTGTTGTTGTTGTTGTTGTTGTTGTTAGCATCATATAGGTTGCTCACCTAGTTGCACATCTAGACAACCTTTGTTACTAACCCTAATTTGTTAAGAAAAGTTAAAATTTTGTAGTTACCTATTCACCCCCCCTCTAGTCAACTATATCGATCCTTTCCAAAAGTAGATATGTTTGGGACATATCAACTCCCCCAAGCTTAACTCATTGCTTATCCTCAAGCAATCCAGTTGACAAACTGAAAGTGATAAAGAAAAACTTTTACAAACTCTTTTTGTTCTTCTTGTTGTAAACATGTTTAACTAATGTTCAAGTTTTCAGCAAGGATTATGAACTAACCATATTCATGATAACATTTAGGTCTCACATTTACTCATACCAATGACATAAGCAACTAGCGAGCAATAATAAGATATCTCGGACGCCAACAATTTGTCAAAACAATCATGATATAATATGATAACATAGTATCTCGCTAGCTCTTTCTGAGACCACAAAACATAAATGCAAAGCACCTCTGAAGTTCAAGAAGCGACCAAACATTGTAATTCACGGTACAAAAGATCCAGTCATGTCACACTCAACATTAACTATACTCAATGCATAATAATGACAATAGTGCTCCCCAACTGGTGCTTAAATGAGAAGATGATGACTCAACAATAAAAGTAAAATAACATAAAAATAAATGGATAGGCCTTTCGTAGAGGGAAGCAGGGACTTGTAGAGCTGTCAGAGCTCGAAGCTTAAAACAGAGATAAATATAATTTTGGGAGGTATGCCTTTCCTGTCAACGTCACGACCGAGTGTTTTCAATATCTTCCATGCTAAACAAATTAGCAGCGGTTCCCAAGCGATAAAAAGTAAAGTTTACTCTCCCTCCAGCAATGAACACAAGCCATGGCTAGCCGAAAGCTTGGGTGCCCTCCATACCAACAACTTTCTGAGGGAGTTTGTTTCATTATTTTTGCAATTTTAATCATGGGACTGGGCATCCCGATTACCAGCCCCTCTCATGCAAGGACAGGTGAATAAACACTCATCATGAGAATAACCTACTTAGCATGGAGGATACTAACCACCCCCTGTCGCTCCATGAGCGGTATGGGCACACAAAAAAGATGTTCATTTGAATATTTAGAGATGGCACATGCAAATTTACTTGGAATGGCAGGGTAATATTGCATATAGGTAGTGAAGGAAATATGCCCTAGAGGCAATAATAAAGTTGCTATTTATATTTCCTTATATCATGATAAATGTTTATTATTCATGCTAGAATTGTATTAACCGGAAACTTAGTACATGTGTGAATACATAGACAAACAGAGTGTCACTAGTTTGCCTCTACTTGACTAGCTCAATGAATCAATGATGGTTATGTTTCCTAACCATAGAATGATGTGATTGACTTGACCCATTCCGTTAGCTTAGCACTTGATCATTTTAGTTTACTGCTATTGCTTTCTTCATAACTTATACATGTTCCTATGACTATGAGATTATGCAACTCCTGATTACCGGAGGAACACTTTGTGTGCTACCAAACGTCACAACGTAAATGGGTGATTATAAAGGCGCTCTACAAGTGTCTCCTATGGTACTTGTTGAGTTGGCATATATCAAGATTAGGATTTGTCACTCCGATTGTCAGAGAGGTATCTCTGGGCCCTCTCGGTAATGCACATCACTATAAGCCTTGCAAGCAATGTGACTAATGAGTTAGTTGCGGGATGTTGCATTACAAAATGAGTAAAGAGACTTGCCGGTAATGAGATTGAACTAGGTATTGAGTTACCGACGATCGAATCTCGGGCAAGTAACATACCGATGACAAAGGGAACAACGTATGTTGTTATGCGGTTTGACCGATAAAGATCTTCGTAGAATATGTAGGAACCAATATGAGCATCCAGGTTCCGCTATTGGTTATTGACCGGAGACGTGTCTCGGTCATGTCTACATAGTTCTCGAACCCGTAGGGTCCGCACGCTTAAAGTTCTGTGACGATTGGTATTATGAGTTTTTGTGTTTTGATGTACCGAAGGTAGTTCGGAGTCCCGTATATGATCACGGACATGACGGGGAGTCTCGAAATGGTCGAGATGTAAAGATCGATATATTGGATGACTATGTTCGGACACCGGAAGGGTTCCGGGAGGTTTCAAACATATACCGGAGTACCAACACAGACACTCTCCCCTCTCATTGCTATGCATCACCATGATCTTGCGTGTGCGTAGGAATTTTTTAAAATTACTACGTTCCCCAACAGTGGTATCAGAGCTAGGTTGATGCGTAGATGTTATATGCACGAGTAGAACACAAGTGAGTTGTGGACGATACAAGTCATACTGCTTACCAGCATGTCATACTTTGGTTTGGTGGAATTGTTGGATGAAGCGGCCCGGACCGACATTACGTGTACGCTTACGCGAGACTGGTTCTACCGACGTGCTTTGCACACAGGTGGCTGTTGATGAAGTCTTGTACCTACGGTAGGGACATGGACCCGTCCTAAAGAGCACTACCATAGGACATCCTTAGAGGAAGTCACCTTTCAGACAACTTGAAGATATCCCACTCGACGGGTTGAAGACACTCGACCAAGAAGCTGTCACTCGACCAAGAAGCCAACCACTCGACTGCCAGAAGACCTCAAGTCATTTCGCAGGCAAACGGTCGGCTATTAAGTAGTCTTTATGATTATTATGACACTTTATTAGGGACGTTACCAGTAACGCCCACCTTAAATGTACCTTAAACCCTGCATTACTGAGGGCAGGAGAGGGCTGGCGAACTCTATATAAGCCACCCCCTCCTCAGTATCAGGGGTTCGCACCCCTGTCATTTTACACACGCATAATCCAATCGACCGCCTCTGGGCACCGAGACGTAGGGCTGTTACTTCCTCAGAGAAGGGCCTGAACTCGTAAACCTTGCGTGCTTACAACTTCCCAATAGCTAAGGTCTAGCCTCTTCATACACACCCCCCTACCTCACTGTCAGACTTAGAACCACGACAGTTGGCGCCCACCGTGGGGCATTAGTCTTAGCGCCGAATTGGAGAAGTTGCGATTTTTCCGATCCACTTGATCATGTTTTCCTGCGGAGCTTTGGCGGAGGACCGCGAGATCCATCTCGGCGGACTCGCTTTCATCGCCGACGACTCCGCCTGGCTCCAGGAGGCGCCGCTTGACGTCGACGCGCTCCCCGTCCATGGTGCGACGCACTTCCGCGCGTGCGTCCGTGGCGTCCTCCTGAGGCAGCCATCGACCCCATATCGGTCGACTCCCGTGCCATCTCCCCGTCCTGTCTCCCGCCAGCGCAAGCGCTCGGGTCGGTCGAGGCTCCAGCGGTGGATGAAGCACGCCGCGGCCCGCCAGTCGGCGACTCCGCAAGTCGCTGCAATCGAGCCTGACGAATCCCTCTGCGGCCTGTTCGATCTGTCGACTGGCTCCACGGAGACCGCTTCCGAGTGTGACAGCAGCGACCCCTTGGCGGAGGTTCTGGCGGTCGAGGGGACACATAGTCCCCCTGGATTCCATCGCGCTGATGATGGTGGCGATAGGGGCGATCCATCGCACCCTCACGACGAATACCTCCCCGAGCCTCTTACGTCATTGCAACGGGAGGAGCTTCGTCGCCGGAACATGGACGCGCTCTACACACCTATTGTTGGAGAAACCCCCGAGGCCCGGGCCTTGGAGGACGCGCGCTTGGCTAATCTAGCCGAGCGCACTCGACTGGAGAATCTACAGCGAGCTCTCGACGAGCGGGCGCGTCAGCGGGCTCCCGAGTCCAGTCGACGCCAGCAGGCTCCCGAGTCCAGTCGACGCCAGCAAGCTCCCGAACCTAGTCGACATCAGCTCTTCCCGCCACCGCAGGTGTACCGAACTCCGGTTCAGAACCTGGCTGCCGCGGCCCGCATAGCGGAGTCAATCCAGCCCTCCCAGTCGGAGGCCGGCAGAGGATTGCTGCAGATCAGAGCATTGCTCCGAGCGGCGGGAAATCAGAATTCCGCCGTCTCTCAGTCGCGGGACAGGATCCACAGTCGATCTGTCGCAACGGAGACCGTCCAGTCGGCTCACAGCCCGAGATCACCCCTGAGGCGTGAGGGGCGTGGAGACCGGCACGATCAGTATAGGAGGAACGAACAATATGATCACCGACCCGACCGTGATGATGGGCGTCGGGTGCCGTCCCCTCCCCCGAGGAGTGGATCATATGCACCTCGGCATCGAGACGACAGGCGTCCCCATAACACTGGGCAGAGGATCCCAGTCGACCCCAGAGACCCAGGCTTTGACGCGAGATCCATCCTCGTTCAAGGTCTGGTGGACAGGAACAGGGCTCATTGAGAGGGCCACAACAGAGATACGCCCACCGGCAGCAGGACACACGCCTCGGGGCCTGAATGTTTCAGTCGGGCCATCAGAGCTGCGGTGATCCCTCCCAACTTCCGGCTGGCGACTGGAATCAGCAAGTTCACCGGTGAGTCCAAGCCTGACACATGGCTCGAGGATTACCGAGTGGCTGTGCAGATTGGCGGCGGCAACGATGAGGTGGCCATGAAGCATTTACCCCTCATGTTGGAAGGCTCAGCTAGGGCGTGGCTGAATCAGCTGGCGCCCAGCAGCATTTACACTTGGGAGGATCTCTCCCGAGTGTTTATCACAACCTTTGAAGGGACATGCAAGCGCCCTGCAGGCCACTCAGTCGCCGTCAGTCCAAGAAGATCCTTTCACAGAAGAAGCCCCGCAGCCGAAAAGTGCCACGGATCCGACTGAAGTTGAAGTGCCTGTAGTAGTCGACCTAATCATGGAAGTCTTGGCAGTCACCCCTGACTGGACAATACCGTACATTGCATATATCCTAAGGAAAGAACTCCCGGAGGACGAGGAGGAGGCTCGACAGATCGTCCGCCGATCTAAGGCCTTCACAGTCATAAGGGGACAGCTGTACAGAGAAAGTGCGACCGGAGTCGGCCAGAAATGCATAACGCCAGAAGAGGGTCAAATAATCCTCAACGATATCCACTCAGGAACCTGCGGTCACCATGCGTCCTCTCGGACCATTGTAGCTAAGGCATACCGAGCTGGATTTTATTGGCCAAGGGCAAATGAGATGGCGAAAGAGATAGTCGACAGGTGCGAGGGCTGCCAGTTCTACTCCAACATGTCACACAAGCCCGCGTCAGCCCTGAAGACCATTCCGCTCGTCTGGCCCTTTGCCGTCTGGGGATTGGACATGGTTGGCCCCCTAAGAACGGGCAGGAGTGGATTCACTCATGTGCTTGTGGCAGTCGACAAGTTTACCAAATGGATCGAAGCTAAGCCCATAAAGAGCCTCGACGCTGGCACCGCTATCAGTTTCATCAGAGGATTGACATTCAGATATGGAGTTCCGCACATCATCATCACTGATAACGGGTCAAACTTTGATTCGGACGAGTTCAGAGCATTTTGCGCTTCTCAAGGCACACGAGTCGATTACGCCTCAGTCGCTCACCCCCAGTCGAATGGACAGGCTGAGAGGGCAAATGGTCTGATTCTCAAAGGGCTAAAACCTCGGCTGATGCGCGATCTCAAGCACGCGGCAGGCGCTTGGGTCGACGAGCTTCCGTCAGTGCTGTGGGGATTAAGGACCACCCCTAACCGGTCGACTGGAAGGACCTCGTTCTTTCTGGTTTATGGAGCCGAAGCTGTCCTGCCAAGCGATCTCCTTCATAATGCACCCCGAGTTGAACTTTACACCAAAGATGAAGCGGAGCAGGCCCGGCAAGACGCAGTCGACCTCTTGGAGGAAGAGAGGGAGATGGCAATGGTCAGATCGACCATTTACCAGCAGGACTTGCGTCGATTCCACGCCCGGAATGTGAAGAGTCGAGCCTTTCAAGAAGGAGATTTGGTCCTCCGAGTGGATCAACAGAAACCTCACAAGCTCGCTCCCACTTGGGAAGGCCCCTTCATCATCACCAGAGTCCTCCACAACGGAGCATATCACCTTGACAATGTTGATCGACAAATCGACGAACCTCGAGCTTGGAACGCGGAGCTTCTCCGCCCCTTTTACACTTAAGTCCGCTCTCAAACCAGATGTAATAAGAAAAACTCCTGAAGTTCATTTTTATCAGAAATAAGAGTGTTCCAATAATTGCTGTCACTGTTGTATGTATCCGAAATCCCCCAGTGGGTGACCTAGCTGCGAATCCGATTCGCCTAAGTTTGAAAAATCCTACCGAGTGGAGAGCAAACCTCCCACTCTGGGCTTAGCTGCAGTTCAGCACTCGCCTAAGTTCTCCACGAAGAGACTTAGCCGCAGTCAGACACTCGCCTAAGTTTGAAAAATCCTACCGAGTGGAGAGCAAACCTCCCACTCGGGGGCTTAGCTGCAGTTCAGCACTCGCCTAAGTTCTCCACGAAGAGACTTAGCTGCAGTCAGACACTCGCCTAAGTTTGAAAAATCCTACCGAGTGGAGAGCAAACCTCCCACTCGGGGGCTTAGCTGCAGTTTAGCACTCGCCTAAGTTCTCCACGAAGAGACTTAGCTGCGGTCAGACACTCGCCTAAGTTTGAAAAATCCTACCGAGTGGAGAGCAAACCTCCCACTCGGGGGCTTAGCTGCAGTTCAGCACTCGCCTAAGTTCTCCACGAAGAGACTTAGCTGCAGTCAGACACTCGCCTAAGTTTGAAAAATCCTACCGAGTGGAGAGCAAACCTCCCACTCGGGGGCTTAGCTGCAGTTCAGCACTCGCCTAAGTTCTCCACGAAGAGACTTAGCTGCAGTCAGACACTCGCCTAAGTTTGAAAAATCCTACCGAGTGGAGAGCAAGCCTCCCACTCGGGGGCTTAGCTGCAGTTCAGCACTCGCTTAAGTTCTCCACGAAGAGACTTAGCTGCGGTCAGACACTCGCCTAACTTTGAAAAATCCTACCGAGTGGAGAGCAAACCTCCCACTCAGGGGCTTAGCTGCAGTTCAACACTCGCCTAAGTTCTCCACGAAGAGACTTAGCTGCAGTCAGACACTCGCCTAAGTTTGAAAAATCCTACCGAGTGGAGAGCAAACCTCCCACTCAGGGGCTTAGCTGCAGTTCAGCACTCGCCTAAGTTCTCCACGAAGAGACTTAGCTGCAGTCAGACACTCGCCTAAGTCTGAAAAATCCTACCGAGTGGAGAGCAAACCTCCCACTCGGGGGCTTAGCTGCAGTCCGGCACTCGCCTAAGTTCTCCACGAAGAGACTTAGCTGCGGTCAGACACTCGCCTAAGTTTGAAAAATCCTACCGAGTGGAGAGCAAACCTCCCACTCGGGGGCTTAGCTGCAGTCCGGCACTCGCCTAAGTTCTCCACGAAGAGACTTAGCTGCGGTCAGACACTCGCCTAAGTTTGAAAAATCCTACCGAGTGGAGAGCAAACCTCCCACTCGGGGGCTTAGCTGTAGTTCAGCACTCGCCTAAGTTCTCCACGAAGAGACTTAGCTGCAGTCAGACACTCGCCTAAGTTTGAAAAATCCTACCGAGTGGAGAGCAAACCTCCCACTCGGGGGCTTAGCTGCAGTCCGGCACTCGCCTAAGTTCTCCACGAAGAGACTTAGCTGCGGTCAGACGCTCGCCTAAGTTTGAAAAATCCTACCGAGTGGAGAGCAAACCTCCCACTCGGGGGCTTAGCTGCAGTTCAGCGCCCGCCTAAGTTCTCCACGAAGAGTCTTAGCTGCGGTTAGACACTCGCCTAAGTTTGAAAAATCCTACCGAGTGGAGGGCAAACCTCCCACTCGGGGGCTTAGCTGCAGTTTAGCACTCGCCTAAGTTCGAAACCCACCTTCTCCTGAAGAGCTCCGCCACAAATACAATGTGCAACAACAGGGTGTGGGTCGACTGCCACCTTTTTCCGAGAGCTCCGCCACAAATAAAATGTACAACAACAGGGTGAGGGTCGGCCATCAAGCCCCACATGACAGTCCCAGACCACGAAGACATTCAGCAAAAATTAAGTTCGGATAAAGCTTAAAAGGCCCTGGGCCCCGAATCAAAGTACTCGAGCCCTCAGCTCGGCAGAATTTAAACGATTACAAGTCCACTCGGCATTCCAAGGCTAATTTAAGGAAAGGCATAAAAGTTTTCTCACTCCTCAAGAGGAGGGCTGGCAGGAGCGACGAACTCATCCAGGTCAATTCCGTCCGCAATGCGAGTGGCTGCAGCGATGAAGGTCTCCATGAAGTCTTGGAAGCTGTGCCTCTTGGTATTGGCGACTTGGATGGCGGCCAGCTTTTCTTCTCGCGCCTCCTTGCAGTGGACGCGGACTAAGGACAGAGCCACATCAGCGCCGCACCGGGCAGAAGACTTCTTCCTCGATCGGGGATTTTGTCAAGTCAAGCCATAAGAGACTCGAGATCGTTCTGGAGCGTGGACGCTGGCCAGAGCGTCGAGTCGATCCGCGACATGGCGACCTTCAGTCGAGCCAAGTAATCCACGGCGCCGTCGATTCGAGATTCCAGTCGGAGCAGGTTCATAGCAGTATCATCTTTCACCGGAGAATTGATTGGGTCCAGACCCGTTTCGATCCGCCCGGTCTTCTCTTCGAAGTTCTGACAGAATTCTGCACACAAGACCTAAAGATAAGCCAACGATCGCAAGATTGAGTCGACACAAAAGTACAAAACAGTCAAAATTAGATGTGCACCTTCAAGTTTGATGTACAGCCTCTTGGCGAGGCTCCTCAGGTAGCTCTCCAGGTCGTCCCTCCTACGGGCGATGCCTTCCATCTCCTCGCCCAAGAGGAGGTTCTTCTTCTTCCAACTGGCAGTCAGCCTGTTGGCATCAGTCAGAGCGGCCTGCAACCTGGTGTTCTCTTTTTCCAACTGGTCGACCGAAGCCAGCTTCTGTTCGGCCAGAGCCGTCTTGTCGTCAACCGCCTTGCGGGCAACAGCCAGGTCCTGGTCCTTCCTCGCCAAAGCTTTTTCCAATTCTCCTACAAAGAAATGGCGATTGAATCGGAAACAGCAGAGGAATGCTCAAGCCTGAAAACAAAATCAGTCGACAAAGTCGCTTTACCTGCGGCGCCCTCCCTGACCTTCTGCAACTCCGTCCTGGCCAGCTCTAGATCAAGGTCCAGTTGAATCTTCTGTTTCTCCAATTCAGCATAGCGAGCGGCAAGTTCGCAGGATCTCTGCAAAAAGAAAAACCAGCCGACAGACGGTCGAGATAAGTTGCTTCCGAGTAACCGAGGAACAATGGTGACGTTTATAAGACCACAGCCGAATCAAAAACATTCGATAGTAGTCTCGGGGACTACACCCAGTGGGTGCACTCAGCGTGCCCCCACTGGTTCGACCAAAAAAAAACGACTGCCCGCACTCGACAGGACACGGTCCCACTCGACCTGGCCAGACCAAACCGAGTGAAGAAGTACAGATTCACAAACGCAATATACAGACTACAGTCGACTGCCAGCAGTCCACCGTAGTCTCGGGGACTACACCCAGTGGGTGCACTCAGCGTGCCCCCACTAGTCCAAGAAAGAGAAAACACACCCACCGGGTGTACAGATACAGATACAAAGATCTTCAAAAAGAAAAATAAAGAGGGAGAAAGACTCTTCAAACAAACAAGTATCAAGTCGACTGACCTGGACGTTACTCTGAAGCACCGAACTCGCGTCGTAAGCCGCCTGGCTGGCCTCTCGAGCCTTCTTCACCTGCTCCATCATGACCCCTGCCTGGTGTATGGCCTCCTTCGCAGCGGCCACTTCGTCTTCAGGGACAGAGTACGCGACAAAGAGCGAAGTCGGATTGGCAGTCGACGCCGAGGGCTGCGCACTCGACAGGGGATTGGCGAAGGACACAGAAGCGCGAGGGGCATCGCCGCCGTCCCGAGCCGCGGCCTCAGGCGCCGGAGCAGGCTGGGGAGCCCTGTCAGTCGACGGCCTCTTGGTCCTCCCTATCCTCAGCGGCTCGTTGTCATCGTCATCCGGGAGGTCGATAACATGAGGAGGAGCTGCAGGAAGAACTTTCAATCGACCAGAATTGCAAGAAACGACCAAGCCAACTCAAAAACAGAACGTCAATGATCGTACCAGGGTTGGAGGTAGCAGCGTCCCCCATCTCTTGGTCGTCGTCTTTGGCAGAGACCTCGGAGGTAGCAGCACTGCAAATTTTGAAGAATCAGCCAGTTAAGCATAACGAGTCGACCGAGGATCCATCCTCCAATCGACGAAAGAAGACAAGACTTGTTACCCGGAAATAACAGGGACAGTTATCTTCATCTTTGGCAGAGTCTTGGGCGGCTTGGATTGCGTCGTGCGTGGTTGCTTGGGGACCTTCCCAGTCGGTGTTGGAGAAGAAGTCCGAGGGCGTTTCGACGATGGCCCGACGGAGGCAGTCGCCTGGCCACGTCCCTGCGCCGGGTCGTGTGCGAGCTTGGATCGCCTTTCCGGGCGGGGAGGTTCGGCCTCCTCCTCCTCCTCCTCGCTGGAGAAGACGTCATCACCTCCCTCTCCTTCGCCGTCTGACTCCCACTCGCCCTGGTCGTCCCCACTCTCACCTCCACTCCCTTCTCCTTCCTCAGTCGACCCCTGTGCCCCGTTGGGCGTCGAATACATCTCAGTGGTCGCCTGAAAGGCAGCAGACAAAATGGAAAGTCAGTCGACCCGCTCAAAAGAAAACTAATGCAGAAAATGAAGATTTCAGTCAGAAACATAAAGACGCACCTGGTCGACCTCATACGAGCGGTCGAGTGGAATGACCCTCCTAGCTCCTCGGGGGTTGTCCTTGTTCCCCGTGATGCTTGACAGCCACCCCTCCAACATCTCGTCGGTGACCTCCTCCGGGTGGATCCGAGTGGTGTCCTCGAGGCCGGAGTACAGCCACATCGGGTGGTCCCGAGCCTGGAGTGGTTGGATTCGCCTCTTGAGGAAGACTTCAAGCAGACCCATCCCCGTCACGCCCTCACGGACAAGTTCGACCACTCGACCCGCCAGTATCCTGACCTGGGCCTTTTCTTCGGGCGTCACCTTCAGAGAAGCCGGCATTTCGGCTCGGTCGAGGGTGAAGGGTGGAAGTCCAGTCGACTGCCCTGGGGTCACCTGATCCTGGCAGTAGAACCAAGTCGCCTGCCATCCTCGAACTGACTCCGGGAAGGTAATGGAGGGAAAACAGCTTTTCCCCCTCGTCTGGATCGCCAAACCCCCGCACAGCTGGATCACCTGTGTCTTCTCGTCACTCGACTTGGCCTTCTTAACCAACTGAGAGCGAACGGTGAAGATGTGCTTGAAAAGTCCCCAGTGTGGGCGGCACCCCAGGAACGCCTCACTCATAGAAATAAAGGCGGCAAGATAGACTATGGAGTTCGGAGTGAAGTGATGGAGCTGCGCCCCGAAGAAGTTCAGGAAGTTGCGGAAGAAAGAGTGGGGCGGCAGAGAGAACCCACAGTCAATATGAGTCACCAGGAGGACACACTCACCGTCGCGTGGCTGGGGCTTGATTTCTCCCCCTGGAAGACGCGCCGCCTTGTGGGGAATGGCTCCTCCCTTGACCAGGTCGTCGAGGTCCTCCTGATGGAGCACCGAGGGCATCCAGTCGCCCTGGATCCACCCCTTGGGCAGGGCCGTCCGAGAGGAAGAACCCCCGCGCGCAGACTTCTTTCCCTTCCCCGCCGCCGCCGCCTTCTTCGCGCGCTCCAGAGCGGTCGTCTTACCCTTCACCATCGTCGCCGGCGAGGTCTCGAGCTGGTTTTGTGGTGGTGGGGCGAGAGCGGAGGAAGCGGAGGAGGCGACGGAGAAACAGAGAAGTAAGAGGAAGAGATGAGCACGCGTACTGATGAAAGGCTCCGGGCCAACTACTTATAAGGGGCCGCTCCCGAGTGGCTGGCAGGTAGGCCCGAGCTATCCAGTCAAATCCCGTGGCAGGCGCGCGCGCTGTACGTGGCAGAAAAGGCGGCGCGGGGATCGAGGAGCCTTCGCACTGTCGCTCCCGATTACTGCGGCCGCCCCCGTTCCGCGCGCTTCCCAAAAAATCCGAATCCCGCGATCTCCGCCGGCTGCAGAACAACTTGACGAAACGGAAATCCCGCGCACGCCGGCGCTCGATGCCTCACAGGTAAAGAAATCCATTCGACGAAAGACCTGGAACAGATCAAGGCGACTGAAAGAGGTTAATGACGTCATCCGTGACAGTCGACCCAGAACGAAGCACCCATAATAACCCGAAGGGTCGGTTGGAAAGGTCCCTAACCCCTTTTCTCACTCCAGCCTCGATCCGTTCGGGGGCTAATGATGAAGTCATGTACCTACGGTAGGGACACGGACCCGTCCTAAAGAGCCCTACCATAGGACATCCTTAGAGGAAGTCACCTTTCAGACAACTTGAAGATATCCCACTCGACGGGTTGAAGACACTCGACCAAGAAGCTGTCACTCGACCAAGAAGCCAACCACTCGACTACCAGAAGACCTCAAGTCACTTCACAGGCAAACGGTCGGCTATTAAGTAGTCTTTATGATTATTATGACACTTTATTAGGGACGTTACCAGTAACGCCCACCTTAAATGTACCTTAAACCCTGCATTACTGAGGGCAGGAGAGGGCTGGCGAACTCTATATAAGCCACCCCCTCCTCAGTATCAGGGGTTCACACCCCTGTCATTTTACACACGCATAATCCAATCGACCGCCTCCGGGCACTGAGACGTAGGGCTGTTACTTCCTCAGAGAAGGGCCTGAACTCGTAAACCTTGCGTGCTTACAACTTCCCAATAGCTAAGGTCTAGCCTCTTCATACACACCCCCCTACCTCACTGTCAGACTTAGAACCACGACAGCTGTCGGGTGTCAGTTTCTTCAACTTTAGTTGAACCGAGTGTGACTATGCCCGGTCCTTGTTGAAGGTTAAAACAACACTAACTTGATGAACTATCATTGTGGTTTTAATGCGTAGGTAAGAACAGTTCCTGCTCAGCCCGTAGCGGCCACGTAAAACTTGCAACAACAAAGTAGAGGACCTCTAACTTGTTTTTTGCAGGGCTTGTTGTGATATGATATGTCCAAGACGTGATGAGATATAAGTTGTTGTATGAGATGATCATGTTTTGTTGAAGTTATCGGCAACTGGCAGAGGCCTTATGGTTGTCTCTTTATTGCATAAGATGCAAGCGCCAAACAATTGCTTTACTTTATCGCTATGCGATAGCAATAGTTGCAAGAGCAATAGTTGGCGAGACGATCATGTGACGACACGTTGATAGAGATCAAGATGATGGAGATCATGGTGTCATGCCAGTGGTGATAGAGATCATGGCGGTACTTTGGATATGGAGATCAAAGGTGCAAGATGATCATGGCCATATCATGTCACATATTTTGATTGCATGTGATGTTTATCTTTTATACATCTTATTTTGCTTAGTTCGGCGGTAGCTTTATAAGATGATCTCTCACTAAATTTCAAGGTAAAAGTGTTCTCCCTGAGTATGCACCATTGCCAAAGTTCGTCGTGCCGAGACACCACATGATGATCGGGTGTGATAAGCTCAACGCTCATCTACAACAGGTGTGAGACAGTTTTACACACGCAGAAATACTCGGGTTAAACTTGACGAGCCTAGCATATGCAGATATGGCCTCGGAACACTGGAGACCGAAAGGTCGAGCGTGAATCATATAGTATATGTGATCAACATAATGATGTTCACCATTGAAAACTACTCCATCTCACGTGATGATCGGACATGGTTTAGTTGATTTGGATCACGTGATCATTTAGATGACTAGAGGGATGTCTATCTAAGTGGGAGTTCTTAAGCAATATGATTAACTGAACTTAAATTTATCATGAACTTAGTCCTGATAGTATTTTCATATCTATGTTGTAGATCAATAGCTCGCACATAGCTTCCCCATTTATTTTTTGATATGTTCATAGAGAAAAATAAATTGAAAGATGTTAGTAGCAATGATACAGATTAGATCCGTGATCTGAGGATTATCCTCATTGCTGCACAGAAGAATTATGTCCTTGATGCACCGCTAGGTGACAGACCTATTGCAGGAGCATATGCAGATGTTATGAACGTTTGGCAAAGCTCGGTATGATGACTACTTGATACTTTAGTGCACCATGCTTTACGGCTTAGAACTGGGACTTCAAAAATGTTTTGAACGCCATGGAGCATATAAGATGTTCCAAGAGTTGAAATTAGTATTTCATACTCATGCCCGTGTCGAGAGGTAGGAGACCTCTGACAGTACTTTGCCTACAAAGATGGAGGAGAATAGCTCAACTAGTGAGCATGTGCTCAGTTTGTCTGGGTACTACAATTGCTTGAATCAAGTGGGAGTTAATCTTCCAGATAAGATAGTAATTGACAAAATTCTCTAGTCACTATCACCAAGTTACTAGAACTTAGTGATGAACTATAATATGCAAGGGATAACGGAAATGATTCCCAAGCTCTTCGTGATGCAGAAATCGACGAAGGTAGAAATCAAGAAAAGCATCAAGTCTTGATGGTTGACAAGACCACTAGTTTCAAGAAAAAGGCAAAGGGAAGAAGGGGAACTTCAAGAAGAACGGCAAGCAAGTTGCTGCTCAAGTGAAGAAGCCCAAGTCTAGACCTAAGCCTGAGACTAAGTGCTTCTACTACAAAGGGACTGGTCACTGGAAGCAGAACTGCCCCAAGTATCTGGCGGATAAGAAGGATGACAAAGTGAATAAAGGTATATTTGATATACATGTTATTGATGTGTACTTTACTAGTGTTTATAGCAACCCCTTAGTATTTTATACTAGTTCAGTTGCTAAGATTAGTAACTCGAAATGGGAGTTGCAGAATGGATAGAGACTAGTTAAGGGTGAAGTGATGATGTGTGTTGGAAGTGGTTCCAAAATTGATATGATCATCATCGCAGACTCCCTATACTTTCGGGATTAGTGTTGAACTTAAAATAAATGTTATTTGGTGTTTGCGTTAAGCATGAATATGATTGGATCATGTTTATTGCAATACGGTTATTCATTTAAGTCAAAGAATAATTGTTGTTCTATTTACATGAATAAAACCTTATATGTTCATACACTCAATATAAATGGTTTATTGAATCTCGATCGTAGTGATACACATATTCATAATATTGAAGCCAAAAGATGCAAAGTTAATAATGATAGTGCAACTTATTTGTGGCACTGTCGTTTAGGTCATATTGGTGTAAAGCGCATGAAGAAAATCCATGCTGATGGGCTTTTGGAATCACTTGATTATGAATCAGTTGATGCTTGCGAACCTTGCCTCATGGGCAAGATGACTAAGACTCCGTTCTCTGGAACAATGGAGCGAGTAATATACTTGTTGGAAATAATACATACTGATGTATGCAGTCCGACGAGTGTTGAGTCTCGTGTCAGGTATCGTTATTTTCTAACCTTCACAGATGATTTGAGCGGATATGGGTATATCTTCTTGATGAAACATAAATCTGAAGCATTTGAAAAGTTCAAATAATTTCAGAGTGAAGTAGAAAATCATCATAACAAGAAAATAAAGTTTCTATGATCTGATCGTGGAGGAGAATATTTGAGTTACGAGTTTGGTCTTCATTTGAAACAATGCGGAATAGTTTTGCAACTCACGCCACCCGGAACACCACAACATAATGGTGTGTCCGAACGTTGTAATCGTACTTTACTAGATATGGTGCGATCTATGATGTCTCTTACTGATTTACCGCTATCGTTTTGGGGTTATGCGTTAGAGACAGGTGCATTCACGTTAAATAGGGCACCATCTAAATCCGTTGAGATGACACCATATGAACTATGGTTTGACTAGAAACCTAAGCTGTCGTTTCTTAAAGTTTGGGGCTGCGATGCTTATGTGAAAAAGTTTCAACCTGATGAGCTCGAACCCAAATTGGAGAAATGTGTCTTCATAGGATACATAAAGGAGACAGTTGGGTACACCTTCTATCACAAATCCAAAGGCAAGACATTCGTTGCTAAGAATGGATCCTTTCTAGAGAAGGAGTTTCTCTCGAAAGAAGTGAGTGGGCGGAAAGTAGAACTTGACAAGGTAATTGTACCTTCTCCCTTATTGGAAAATAGTTCATCACTGAAATCAGTTCCAATGATTCCTACACCAATAAGTGAGGAAGCTAATGATGATGATCATGAAACTTCTAATCAAGTTACTACAGAACCTCGTAGGTCAACTAGAGTAAGATCCGTGCCAGAGTGGTACGGCAATCCTGTTCTGGAAGTCATGTTACTTGACCATGACGAACCTATGAACTATGAGGAAGCAATGATGAGCCCCGATTCCGCAAAATGGCTTGAGGCCATGAAATCTGAGATGGGATCCATGTATGAGAACAAAGTATGGACTTTGATTGACTTGCCTGATGATCGATGAGTCATTTAGAATAAATGGATCTTCAAGAGGAAGACGGGTGTTGATAGTAGTGTAACTATCTACAAAGCTCGAATTGTCGCAAAAAATGTTTTTGAAAAGTTCAAAGTGTTGACTACGATGAGATTTTCTCACTCATATTGATGCTTAAAAGTGTGTCCGAATCATGTTAGCAGTTGCCGCATTTTATGAAATCTGGCAAATGGATGTCAAAACTATATTCCTTAATGGATTTCTTAAAAGAAGAGTTGCATATGATGCAACCAGAAGGTTTTGTCGATCCTAAAGGTACTAACTAAGTGAGCAAGCTCCAACGATCCATCTATGGACTGGTGCAAGCATCTCGGAGTTGGAATATATGCTTTGATAAAGTGATCAAAGCATATGGTTTTATACAGACTTGCGATGAAGCCTGTATTTATAAGAAAGTGATTGGGAGCACTACTATAACACCCACAATGCGGCTATATCTCCTATGTGTCGGGGCACGACTTAGAGGCATAGCCGCATGGTATGTTTGTCGCAAGAGGGGTAATCTTCACACAATCCCATGTACTGAATAGAAAGGGATAAAGAGTTGGCTTACAATCACCACTTCACACAAATACAAGTTAAACATACATCATCCAGAATACAATCAAGGTCCGACTACGGAACCAAAATAAAAGAAGAAAACCCCAAATGCTAGATCCCCGATCATCCCAACTGGGCTCCACTACTGATCAACCGGAAAGACACAAAACAACGAACAAGATCTTCATCGAGCTCCCATTTGAGCGTGATTGCATCACCTGCACTGGTATCCTCGGCACCTGCAACTGTTTGGAAGTATCCGTGAGTCACGAGGACTCAACAATCTCACACCCTCGAGATCAAGACTGTTTAAGCTTATGGGTAGGAAAGGGTAGTGAGGTGGAGCTGCAGCAAGCACTACACATATATGGTGGCTAACATACGCAAATAAGAGCGAGAAGAGAAGCAAAGCAACGGTCGTGAACTAGAAGTGATTAAGAAGTGATCCTGAAACTACTTATGTTCAAGCATAACACAAGATCTGTGTTCACTTCCCGGACTCTGCCAGAAAGAGACCATCACGGCTACACACGCGGTTGATTCATTTTAATTAAGTTAAGTGTCAAGTTCTCTACAACCGAACATTAACAAATTCCCATCTACCCATAACCGCGGGCACGACTTCCGAAGTTCAAAACCTTACAGGGGTGTCCCAACTTAGCCCATCACAAGCTCTCACGGTCAACGAAGGATATTCCTTCTCCCAGGAAGACCCGATCAGACTCAGAATCCTGGTTACAAGACATTTCGACAATGGTAAAATAAGACCAGCAAGACCGCCCGATGCGCCGACATCCCGATAGGAGCTGCACATATCTCGTTCTTAGGGCAACACCGGATGAGCGCTCCATACAACTAAAACCAGCCCTCAAGTTTCCCCGAGGTGGCGCTACAAAGGACTCTAGTTCGGACCAACACTTAGAGAAGCACTGTCCCCGGGGGGGGGGTTAAAATAAAGATGACCCTCGAGAGCGTGACTCCCAAGGAAAAAGTAGGTGGTGGTGAGGCAAATGGTAAAACCAAGGTTGGGCCTTGCTGGAGGAGTTTTATTCAAAGCGAACTGTTAAGGGGTCCCCATAACACCCAACTGTGTAAGGAACGCAAAATCAAGGAACATAACACCGGTATGATGGAAACTAGGGCGGCAAGAGGGGAACAAAACACCAGGCATAAGGCCGAGCCTTCCATACTATGAAGTATATAGATGCATTAAAGGAAATAAGATATAATAATGATATCCCAACAATATCCATGGAGGTGGAATGAGGCGGCGTGGGACGACGCGACGGCGAGCAGGCGAGGTCGTCGACGGAGAGGTGCTAGGCGGCGGAGGCAGGCGCTCGCGGGGGTAGACTCCGGCGGGGAGGCGCGACACCGGCAAGAGGCGCGAGGAGCGGGGCGAAGGAGCTGGTGCAGTGGGCGACGGCGGGCTCTCGATCCCCTCTGGATCGAGCGGGAGGAGCGAGACGGCTGGGTCGGCGCCAGCAGCGCGGTGGGTGAGGTCGGGCCCGGGCAGGCTGGCTACGGGCTGCGCCGGGCCGCGCGGGGTGGGGAGGTGGAGCGGACGAGGTGGCAGCACAGGGTTGGCTGCAGGCGACCTCGGGTGGACAGGTGGCGCGCTGGTACTGGTGGAGGGCGGCGGCTGTGGCGGTTGACGGCGGCGCTGGCTCGCCTGGATCTGCCAAGTGGCGGGCGCGGGTGGACGGGCGCGGAATGCGAGGAGGGAGGCGGCTAGAGGTAGGTGGAGGACTAGGTTTCCAAATATGGCAAGGGGTGTTTAAATAGGCATGGGCTAGGGTTTGGTGGGTTTGAGACCGTCTCGGAGCCGTACGATCCCCATCGTATGGTCTGGAGAGCAGGGAAGTGTAGGAGGGATAGATGGGCTGTGTAGGAGGGGGGGGGGGGGGAGATGCGGCCCAACACGGTTTCCGGAGACCGAAAACGTCCGACGATAGACCGACTACTATTGCCACTATAGTTATCTGTTGGGGCGTCAAACGGACTCCGAATGCAATGAAACTTGGCAGGCGGCCTACTGACAACATAACAACACCGCACGCCAACTCTCAACCCATTCCGAGAACATTTTCTGGCCACTTAAAAAATACTATTTCGGACGTGCTGCGGGCGTGTGCAAATGTGTCTGGGCTCAGAACGGACAACGGAAGGAACGCGGAGACCGGGACGGATGCAAGTTTTGAAAACATGATGATGCAATGCACATGATGACATGATAAGATGCAACACGCAAGCGAATGGCATGACAATGACGGAGAATAATTGGAAGACACCTGACGCAATGGTCTCGGGGCGTTACAACACTCCACCACTATGAGAGGATCTCGTCCCAAGATCTAGGATGGCACCGGAGGGAAATGGAAGAGGAAGAGAAGAGGTAAGGCTAAGTTGCTTCTTTGACAAACGAGTGAGACCAAAGAACCTTGCGAGGCTGAACAAATTGAAAGAAAGAATGCAATGAAGATAAATGAAGTTGAAAACACTTCGTTAGGAAAGAGGAACAAGGAACATTACTAGAACCTTGTAGGTTGAAAGACATAAGAAAATGGTTGCAATGGACAAGACGGACATGCAAACACTCTGGTAAAAACGGGATGAAGAAGGAATAAAATTGATACAATTTGGGCAGCACTCCGACTGAAAATGGAAGGAATTGAACATGAACTTGACAAGATGAGAGGATACTTGAAGAGATCAACAACACACTGCCTCCGGAACTATTGAAAGAATGGCACAAGGTGTAAGAAAGCTTTCAGACGCCACTCCGGTTGAGAAGGGAGGCAAAACTTGACAGAAAGGGAAGAACTTGAATATAGGACACGACGCTCTGGTTGAATGGATAGGCAAAGGAAATAGCATGATCTTTGACAGAAATGGGATGATGGGTGAAGAGAGCAACATCACCATGCCTCCGGAACAAATGAATGGAAAACTAGATAGTTGGAAAGAAACGAACGGAGAAGAAGAATGACAACTCTCGCAAATAAAATTGAAAGAGCATGCTTACGAAGAAAAGGTTGAACGGGGTTGTTGGATTATCAACAACGAAAGCATAAGCTTGATGTGGGCTAATGGAAGACATATCAAAATTATGAGGTGACAACCTGCCACTCATGGGAAAAAGATTTGATTGAGAGCTAGAAAAGATAGAAAGCTTCTCCCACCGAGGTGATAAGAGAACCTGGATCATAGGTAATCATCACAAAGAGCAACATTCCCAATGGAAGGCTTTAGGTGAAATCTATACCAAGATAACTCCAAGGAAGAAAGTAATGGTTTTAAATATCCCATTCCTGAACTTGTGAATCATGAAACACACAGAAATTGTCAAAAATGACATAACACCATCTCAAAAGATAAGGTAGAAAGAATTGCACTTTGGAATGCAAGATGAAGAATGCTTGAACTCCTCTGAAAAGAATCTCGATGAACACTTCGAGAAGGAATTAAATCCTTTATGAACCATCATGTAGAGCCTCCATGAAGAACTCCGGTAACGAAAGGATGATCAAACGAAAGGAAAGAGAAGTTGAAAGCACAAGGAGAAGCCTTGCGATGATTTAGATGGATCTTCGCGACGAGATAATGCGGAAAAACTTGGAGCTCCGGAAAAGAAAGATGAACAAAAGAAATCAAGAATCTTGATGAACCTCCGGAATAAAGAATTAATCACTTGGATGAAACAAGAATAAGAATTACATCATGCTTATCCTTCATCAATTAAATTGATGACAAGCAACGGATTTGGCATACTACTTATTCTCATTGAAAGGATTAAGATAGATATGGCGCAAACTTGGGAAGGTCTTGAATGAACCACCGATAGGATTGGAAAGGAACGAATGAATTGATATGATAACCAAGGAAGAGAACTCTTGAACAAACCACCGTAAGAATTAAAAACGATCAAGGAAAAAGATAGTGAAACATCGGGAGGAATTAGAGAACAAATGAAGACACTTGAGGGAATTTATATGCATGTGAGCGAATAGATCATGAGCTGATTAGAGAATATTTGAACGATGCACCGGTAAGATTTGGAGAACGAGAGCTGAAAGTTGAATGAATAATTCTGAGATGATGGGCTTTGGAAGAAAGAAATGGAAACAACTCGTGAAATGCTCCAGATGGGTGAAAAGAATTCTCACAATCAAAAACAATTATGAGAGGATGGTACCAAGCTTGAACTACGCATCTCTGAGAGAATGGACAAGATTTAAGAGAAAATCTTCTTCGGTCTTTAGATGTTGAGAATGATGATGAGAAACACCACCATGAATTGTTGAGATACTCCGGGATGAATATCAGAAAGGTTGAACCGGCGATGAAAAGAATTTGAAAGATCTTGGAGAAAGACATTGGACTGATGATAATTCATTCTTATGTCAACTTGGAGAAGAATTTGATAGTAGCTCCGAAAAATAGAAGAGTCAGGTAAGATCCTGGATAAGACCTGTGGGTTAGGGCCCACTCAAAAGATCCACCGTTGAACAACTTAAGAAAGATTGCGCCGGTTGAATTAAATGGCTAGAATGAGATAACAACCTCGAGATATCTTGAACGGATTGATAATGGAGACACAAATCTTTTGATATATCTTCAACACTCCGGATACAAAAATAGCAAGAGGTGGATGATTAAGAGGTGCACCGGCATGAGAATACATTTGAAACGAGGAAAGAAATACGATCAACACTGAAAGCTTGAGTTGGATCCACCGGAGAAGAAAAAAGAACGAAGAATGATGAACTTGTAGAGCATCTTCATGAGAACCACCGGGTAAGAACATTGACAGAAAAGAAAGAAGAGACTTCACATGAATAAAATGGATATTTGATTAAGAAATCTGAATCCTTGAAGAAAAAGGGTGGGTGCGCGGGAAAACAAAGACAACTTCGAGACGGATGAAACAAACACCGTTGACGAAAACTGAGATTGGATCTTGCGAATGGGAAAAATGATAGGATCATCTTGAATAGAAACACACCGGTTGGAAATAGAATTAAGATGACAATCTCGATA
The DNA here is from genome assembly GCA_034509565.1 of Triticum monococcum. Classification (NCBI taxonomy): domain Eukaryota; kingdom Viridiplantae; phylum Streptophyta; class Magnoliopsida; order Poales; family Poaceae; genus Triticum; species Triticum monococcum. The sequence continues at coordinate 575,950,307 of CM067844.1, read as the reverse complement.
AATAAGAAGGGTTAGTATTCACATAGGAATATGAGAACACCGCTTAGGAAAGGTATGGAATCAACACTTGCCATTGAAGCAACTCGAATACCACAAACCAAAATAAAACAAAGGATTGGCTTGCAGAATAAGCCGGAACAAACATATGATAGATCCCATATCGTATCATGTTTCTGTTGGAATATATTCTAGGAGATACTTGAATTCCCACTTATAAACTCCCAAAACTTTCTGGTTATGCAATCAGGTGTTGGGGATACATGGGAAGCATAATATCTCACCCAAACTAACAATACCTACATCCAGCTGTATCCATCCTTCAACACATAACCAAGAAACCTTCGGAAATCATTTACCTCAACCTTCGAAAAGCATCCGTCATATTATGACAATACCCCCGAACTCCCGCCCCAGTACTGGGTGGCGTCGAGGTTATCTCACCAACAACTGCATAAAAGTGATTTTCGATGTCGGCGAACTCAGGTATTCCAGAACTGCAATGATAAAATTGTGATGACAACACCTCGGAGCTCAACTCCCCGGGACACTGCCACAACCCCTAAATGTCAGGAGGCACCAAGAACAATGTTCTCGTCACAAAACCATCGGAATGATTCCAAGATACCCGCGTGATCCTAAATTTTTTTTAGTGAAATTTGAGGAGAGAAGAGTCAAAACTTCTACGTCAGGAGGCCTCACCAGAGTGACAAAGGGACTGAGGAGTAAAAAGAATCCTACTCTCCGATATATATAATCCTAAGACTCAAAACATTTTGTTCTAGACTCAACAACGCCAGCGGTTCGATCAAGCAGGGGGCTCCTAAGTCGGGGAAGGCTCTGATACCAACTTGTAACACCCACAATGCGGCTATATCTCCTATGTGTCGGGGCACGACTTAGAGGCATAGCCGCATGGTAGGTTTGTCGCAAGAGGGGTAATCTTCACACAATCCCATGTATTGAATAGAAAGGGATAAAGAGTTGGCTTACAATCACCACTTCACACAAATACAAGTTAAACATACATCATCCAGAATACAATTAAGGTCTGACTACGGAACCAAAATGAAAGAAGAAAACCCCAAATGCTAGATCCCCGATCATCCCAACTGGGCTCCACCACTGATCAACCGGAAAGACACAAAACAACGAACAAGATCTTCATCGAGCTCCCACTTGAGCGCGATCGCATCACCTGCACTGGTATCCTCAGCACCTGCAACTGTTTGGAAGTATCCGTGAGTCACGAGGACTCAACAATCTCACACCCTCGAGATCAAGACTGTTTAAGCTTATGGGTAGGAAAGGGTAGTGAGGTGGAGTTGCAGCAAGCACTACGCATATATGGTGGCTAACAAACGCAAATAAGAGCGAGAAGAGAAGCAACGGTCGTGAACTAGAAGTGATCAAGAAGTGATCCTGAAACTACTTACGTTCAAGCATAACACAAGATCCATGTTCACTTCCCAGACTCCACCAGAAAGAGACCATCACGGCTACACACGCGGTTGATTCATTTTAATTAAGTTAAGTGTCAAGTTCTCTACAACCGGACATTAACAAATTCCCATTTTCCCATAACCGCGGGTACGGCTTTCAAAAGTTCAAAACCCTGCAGGAGTGTCCCAACTTAGCCCATCACAAGCTCTCATGGTCAACGAAGGATATTCCTTCTCCCAGGAAGACCCGATCAGACTCGGAATCCCGGTTACAAGACATTTCGACAATGGTAAAACAAGACCAGCAAGACCGCTCGATGCGCCGACATCCCGATAGGAGTTGCACATATCTCGTTCTCAGGGCAACACCGGATGAGCGCTCCGTACAACTAAAACCAGCCCTCAAGTTTCCCCGAGGTGGCGCTGCAAAGGACTCTAGTTCGGACCAACACTTAGAGAAAGCACTGGCCCGGGGGGGGGGGTTTAAAATAAAGATGACCCTTGAGAGCGTGACTCCCAAGGGAAAAGTAGGTGGTGGTGAGGCAAATGGTAAAACCAAGGTTGGGCCTTGCTGGAGGAGTTTTATTCAAAGTGAACTGTCAAGGGGTCCCCATAACACCCAACCGTGTTAGGAATGCAAAATCAAGGAACATAACACTGGTATGACGGAAACTAGGGCGCCAAGAGTGGAACAAAACACCAGGCATAAGGCCGAGCCTTCCACCCTTTACCAAGTATATAAATGCATTAAAGTAAATAAGATATAATAATGATATCCCAACAATATCCATGTTCCAACATGGAACAAAACTTCATCTTCACCTGCAACTAGCAACGCTATAAGAAGGCTGAGCAAAGCGGTAACATATAGCCAAACAACGGTTTGCTAGGAAAGGTGGGTTAGAGGCTTGACATGGCAAAAAGGGAGGCATGATAAAGCAAGTGGTAGGTATCGCGGCATAGCAATAGAGCGAACAACTAGCAAGCAAAGATAGAAGTGATTTCGAGGGTATGGTCATCTTGCCTGAGATCCCGCAAGGAAGAAGAACGAGTCCATGAAGAAGACAAACAGACGTAGTCGAACAGATCCTCACAAACACGACGTTATCAGAACTAACCCGAAGAAGCAACACCGTAAAGAAGCAAACAACATAGTAAACAAACATCACATCAACATGGCATGATGCACAACCAAGTATGATGCAGGTCCGGTTTAATGAAGCATGGCATGGCAAAGTGCACAAACAACACTACAAGTTAAGTGGAGCTCAATATGCAACGAGTTGCATATTGGCGAAACATCACATTCAAGTTATTTAGTTCCTCTCGTTTATGTACCCAACAATATTAAATGTTGATTAACATGGCAAGAGTTGAAGCAAAAGAAAACTACCTATCTAGGCAAGTTTAAATGAGGCCGGATATAACAAACAACAAATCCAGAAAAATCCTCATGTGCAAAATATGGATTTGGTACTGTTCTGCCCTAAACACAATTTTAGTGTTATTAAACATGTAAAGTAAAGCCACCATGATAAACTAGGCATTTTTCTACCCCATTTTCATATAAAGTTTGTTAAGTTTGGAGCTACGGTTATTTAGTTATGAATTAAATCATTTTAACATGGCATATGAGCAAATACATGCAAACAACAGTTTAAACATTTCAAACATGCATGAAAGTTGGATATTATGAAACTAGATGAAATTCTAGTCATATTTCATATATAAAGTTTTTACATGTGATGCATAGTTTGTGAGATATTAAATGTATGAACATGAGGGTCTTTTTTGTAAAACTGACATCTCTGGATAAATAGGAAAAACCTCTGGAACTGAAAAAAACGTAATGGGCCGAATCCGTCTGGCCCAACAGAGAGGAGGGCTGGATTTGGTGCTCACATTGGGCCTCAGCCCGAAAGTGGAAGCAGAGTGGTGGGCCGGCGGATCTGGGCCGCCAGGGTCCAGCCCACACGGACGCGGTTGACGCAAGCGGCAACGACGAAGGCCGGGCGCGGCCATGGCGACGGTGAGACCTCCAGCACGGTGGCATCGCGGGGAGCCACCGGATTCGTAGAGGAGGTGGCTGGGACAAGCAGCTCCGGTCGCTGGGGCACCGAATCCGGCCTGGGTGGCGTGTTCCAGCGCCAAGCGGGCGGCGATGGAGGTGGAACGAGGCGGCGTGGGACGGCGCGACGACGAGCAGGCGAGGTTGCCGGCGGAGAGGCGCTAGGCGGCGGAGGCAGGCGCTCGCGGGGGGAGACTCCGGCGGGGAGGCGCGGCACCAGGGAGAGGCGCGAGGAGCGGGGCGAAGGAGCTGGTGCAGCGGGCGACGGCGGGCTCTCGATCCCCCCTGGATCCAGCGGGAGGAGCGAGACAGCTGGGTCGGCGCCATCAACACAGTGGGTGCGGTCGGGCCCGGGCGGGCCGGCTATAGGCTGCGTCGGGCCGCGCGGGGTGGGGAGGTGGAGCGGACAATGTGGCGGCACGGGGTTGGCTACGGGCGACCTTGGGTGGACATGTAGCGTGCTGGGACTGGTGGAGGGCGGCGGCTGCGACGGTTGACGGCGGCGCTGGCTCGCCTGGATCCGCCAAGTGGCAGCGCGCGGGTGGATGGGCACGGAATGCAAGGAGGGAGGCGGCTAGAGGTAGGTGGAGGACTAGGCTTCCAAATCTGGCAAGGGGACGTGTTTAAATAGGCAGGGGCTAGGGTTTGGTGGGTTTGAGACCGTCTCGGAGCCGTACGATCGCCATCGGACGGTCCGGAGAGCAGGGGAAGTGGGAGACTGTAGGAAATATGCCCTAGAGGCAATAATAAAGTTGTTATTTATATTTCCTTATATCATGATAAATGTTTATTATTCATGCTAGAATTGTATTAACCGGAAACTTAGTAATGTGTGAATACATAGACAAACAGAGTGTCACTAGTTTATCTCTACTTGACTAGCTCATTGAATCAATGATGGTTATGTTTCCTAACCATAGACATGAGTTGTCGTTTGATTAACGGGATCACATCATTAGAGAATGATGTGATTGAATTGACCCATTCCGTTAGCTTAGCACTTGATCGTTTTAGTTTACTGCTATTGCTTTCTTCATAACTTATACATGTTCCTATGACTATGAGATTATGCAACTCCCGATTACCGAAGGAACACTTTGCGTGCTACCAAACGTCACAACGTAACTGGGTAATTATAAAGGTGCTCTAGAGGTGTCTCCGATGGTACTTGTTGAGTTGGCATAAATCAAGATTAGGATTTCTCACTCCAATTGTTGGAGAGGTATCTCTTGGCCCTCTCGGTAATGCACATCACTATAAGCCTTGCAAGCAATGTGACTAATGAGTTAGTTGCGGGATGTTGCATTACGGAACAAGTAAAGAGACTTGCCAGTAATGAGATTGAACTAGGTATTGAGATACTGATGATCGAATCTCGGGCAAGTAACATACCGATGACAAAGGGAACAACGTATGTTGTTATGCGGTTTGACTAATAAAGATCTTCGTAGAATATGTAGGAACCAATATGAGCATCTAGGTTCCGCTATTGGTTATTGACCGGAGACGTGTCTCGGTCATGTCTACATAGTTCTTGAACCCGTAGGGTCCACACGCTTAAAGTTCTATGACGATCGGTATTATGAGTTTTTGTGTTTTGATGTACCGAAGGTAGTTCAGAGTCCCGGATATGATCACAGACATGACGAGAGTCTCGAAATGGTCGAGAGATAAATATTGATATATTAGATGACTATGTTCGGTCACCGGAAGGGTTCCAGGAGGTTTCGGACATATACCGGAGTACAGGGGGTTACCGAAACCCCCCGGGAAGCTATTGGGCCTTATGGGCCTTAGTGGAGAAGAGAGAGGGCAGCCAGGAGGTGGCGCGCGGCCCCCCATGCCCCAATCCGAATTGGACAAGGGGAAGGGGCGGCGGCCCCCTCTCCTTCCTTCTCTCCACCTCCTCCTTCCCCCTTCTCCTTCTTGGAATAGGAAAGGGAGGGGGCAAACCTACTTGGAGTAGGATTGCCCCCCCTTGGGCATGCCTCTCCCTTGGCCGGCCCTCTCCTCCCCCTTTATATACGGGGGTAGGAGGCACCCCAAAGACACAACAATCGATCTGTTGATCTCTTAGCCGTGTGCGGTGCCTCCCTCCACCATAATCAACCTCGGTTATATCGTAGCGGTGCTTAGGCGAAGCCCTGCGACGGTAGCTTCATCAACATCATTACCACGCCGTCGTGCTGAAAAACTCTCCCTCGAGCTCTACTGGATCGTGAGTTCGCGGGACGTCACTGAGCTGAACGTGTGCTGAACGCGGAGGTGCCGTATGTTCGGTGCTGAGGATCGGTCAATCGTGAAGACGTACGACTACATCAACCGCGTTGTTATAATGCTTCCGCTTAACGGTCTACGAGAGTACGTGGACGACACTCTCCCCTCTCGTTTCTATGCATCACCATGATCTTGCATGTGCGTAGGATTTTTTTTGAAATTACTACATTCCCCAACAGGTAGATATAGTGGACTCATCTGGAACAACTTTGGGTTTAAGGATGTGGATGCACAAGCAGTATTCTTGCTTAGTACAAGCGATGGCTAGCAAATAGATTGAGAAGCGACCAGCCAGGGAGCAAAAATAGTCATAAACATGCATTGAGAATAATTAACGTTGAATACGAGCATGAGTAGGATATCAAACACCATGAAGATAAATATCGTGGAGGCTATGTTGGTTTCGAATCAACTACATGCGTGAACATGTGCCTAGTCAATCCACTCGAAACATCCAGAGGAGGATACCATATTATCATACTACATCTTAACCATTTTAATGCATGTTGGCACTCAAGATAAATCATTATCCACTCCTAGGTAATTAAGCATGGCATGAGAAACCATAATCTCTAATTGTCATCACAAATATGTTTACTCATAATAATACTGAATCAAGAGTGATGAGCTAAACATATTTAGAAAAACAAAAACAAGATGAGTTCATACCAGCTTTTCTTCACCTCAATCACTTCATCGAATCATCGTCATTATCACCTTTCACTTGCACGACCGAATGATATGAAAATAATAGTGCAAGTGTGCCGTGGACTAAGCTGGAATCTGTAAACATTTTATTCAGTGGAGAAGACAAGGTAATTGGGCTCTTTGTTAGATCAACAATAATGCATATGAGAGCCACTCAACATGTTCATCTTGGTATTCTCCTCAACCCAAAGGAAAGAAAAGAAATTCAGAAATGCACACTGAAATATTTTTGGAGTTTTTATTTTTCACATGGAAAGCAAATTAAGGAAAAATGAAAACAAGAAAAACTATTTACACAGGAAAGCTCCCAACAAGTGAAAGAAGAACGAGAAATATTTTTGGGTTTTCTTTTAATACTACAAACTACTTAAATAAGAAAGGAAAACTGAAAAGAAACGAGAAATATTTTTGGATTTTCAAAGTTTTTCAAACACACAAGAAGAAAGTGAAAATAAAGCTAACACAGATATACAATGAAAAAGGATGAGCACCGACAACTGGAATGAAATGTGTGGTACATGAATGTAATGTCGTTGAGAAATATGTACTCCCCCAATCTTAGGATTTTGGCCTAGGTCTACGGTCCCTCCTAGCCAGAGTAATACCCGTAATCAAAGTTTGGGTTGTACTGATATGCAGCTGCCACCGCTTGGCGTGCTGCCTCCTCAAGGCAGGCGGTCTCTACCGCCCTCACGTACTGCTCGGTCTCTCCTCAAGTATGAAGTGTCTACCGTTTTTCCTGGAAATTAAAGAAGGAGGGAGCAGGCAAAGTAATATGGAAGACACAACGTCTGTTAAAGATTAGCCTGTATCTGAGCGGAGGGTCGTCCCTCTCAAGGAACTGGTGGCGTACCATAGCATCATAATCCATAAAACAGGTGGCAACATGGCGTCATTTTCCTTAATGGGTGCCCATAGATGAGCAGCTAAGCAAGTGGCATAAATTCCACCAAAGAAATCACCCACTAAGGCATTGTTGTGTAAACGGCGTGCCATAGTAACCCCCATGTTAAATTGTTAATCACTTAGTACGACACTCTTAAGAATGCTCAAATCAGGGGCACAAAGATGGCTAGGGTCTTGTTTACCATTTATGCATCTTCCTATGAATAGAGCAAAATAATGTATAGCAGGAAAATGGATGCTCCCTATAGTAGCTTGTGTTATGACTCTAATTTCTCCCCTACTAATATTCAAGAAGAATTCATTGCAATCAGATTTACAAGGTTCAGTGGATACCCCCCAATAGGGAGTTCTACATGCTTCACAAAAATCCTCGAGGTCTAAGCGAAAAGGATTTTCATATAGGTTAAAGAACACAACATGAGAGTTTCAATGAGGCACATAAGCATTTTTTTGCACAAAAGTATCAGTGAGGTTGTAGAAGTGTGGGCACTTATCTGATACGAATTCCGTCAATCCAGCATTATGCACGTACATGTTAAACTCCTCCTTAATGCCGACTTGAGTCAAAAAAGAATCTGATGGCCACTCACACGGTCGCACAAGGGCTTCCCGCGGAGGTTCGAGGTCCGGCTCACGTATAGCAAGCCTAGGAGAGCTCTTGCTGGAGGAACCACCTTGGAATATTTTCGTAAGCATTTTCTTGCTCTGAAATATTTCTGAATTTTTTAGTGACTCGAAATAAAAGTGAACCAACTCAACAATAATGATAGCAACTACGCCCACAAGCATCTAGAGGCTATATAATGCATCAAAACTACTTTAGACCATATAAATTTGACATGCAAGCTCAAGAACAAGGTCGCTACAACACCAAAAATTTCCAATATGTAAAGCACTGGAATGAAAACTACTGGACCATTGGAGGAGTCACATACCGAAGAACAATCTCCCAAAACAGTTTTGGAAGCGGAGTTCCGAGCAAGGAGATCAAATTTGTAGCGAAATGAACAAGAACACGGGTTTGAGCAAGCAAGTGATTTTTTCTAGAGGAAGAAGGGAGTGGGAGGCTAGGATAAGTGAGTGGGTCCCAGTGGGACCCACTGATACGTCTCCAACGTATCTATAATTTTTGATTGTTCCATGCTATTATATTATTTATTTTGGATATTTAATATGCATTAATATGCTATTTTATATTATTTTAGGACTAACTTATTAACCCAGAGCCGAGTGCCAGTTTCTATTTTCCTTGTTTTTGAGTTCTACAGAAAAGGAATATCAAACGGAGTCCAAACGGAATAAAACTTTACGATGATTTTTCTTCGACTAGAAGACACACGTAGGACTTGGAGAGGAAGTCAGAAGAGTCCCGAGCGCTCCACAAGCCATCAGGGCGCGCCCTAGGTGGGCGCCCCTCGCTTGTGGGCCCCATGGGAGTCCTCCAACCCTAATATTTGGCCTATAAATTCAGAAATATTCCCAAACAACTAGAAGCATCCACCAAAATACTTTCGGGCACCCTGCCGGAGGGGGATTCGATCATGGAGGACTTCTACATCAACTCTATTGCCCTTCCGATGAAGCATGAGTAGTTTACCACAGACCTGCCGGTCCATAGCTAGTTTCTAGATGGCTTCCTCTCTCTCTCTCTCTTTGATCCTCAATACCATGTTCTCATCGATGTTCTTGGAGATCTATCCGATGTAATCTTCTTTTGCAGTGTGTTTCTCGAGATCCGATAAATTGTGGATTTATGATCAGATTATCTATGAATATTATTTGAATCTTCTCTGAATTCTTATATGCATGATTTGATATCTTTGTATTTATCTTCAAATTATCGATTTGGTTTGGCCAACTAGATTGGTTTTTCTTGCAATGGGAGAGGTGCTTAGTTTTGGGTTCAATCTTGCGGTGTCCTCACCCAGTAACAAAGTAGGGATAGCGAGGCACGTATTTGTATTGTTGCCATCAAGGGTAAAAAGATGGGGTTTTCATCATATTACTTGAGTTTATCCCTCTACATCATGTCATCTTACTTAAGGTGTTACTCCGTTCTTATGAACTTAATACTCTAGATGCATGCTGGATAGCGGTTGCTACGTCTTGAGCTTGCGTTGGTTTTCCCCGAAGAGGAAGGGATGATGCAGCAGAGTAGCGTAAGTATTTCCCTCAGTTTTTCAAAACCAAGGTATCAATCCAGTAGGAGCCAACGCTCAAGTCCCTCATACCTGCACAAAGCGATAGCTACTCGCAACCAACGGGATTAGGGGTTGTCAAGCCCTTCACGGTCACTTACGAGAGTGAGATCTGATAGATAGAATATTTTTGGTATTTTTGATATAAAGATGCAAAGTAAAAAGTAAAAGCAAAGTAAATAGCAAAAAACTATAAAAGTGATGGAGATTGATATGATGAGAATAGACCCGGGGGCCATATGTTTCACTAGTGGCTTCTCTCAAGAGCATAAGTATTCTACGGTGGGTGAACAAATTACTGCTGAGCAATTGATAGAATTGAGCATAATTATGAGAATATCTAGGCATGATCATGTATATAGGCATCACGTCCATGACAAGTAGATCAAAACAATTCTGCATCTACTACTATTACTCCACTCATCGACTGCTATCCACCATGCATCTAGAGTATTAAGTGAAAAACAGAGTAATGCCTTAAGCAAGATGACATGATGTAGAGACATAAATTCATGCAATATGAAATAAACCCCATCCTGTTATCCTCGATGGCAATGATGAAATACGTGCCTTGCTGCCCCTTCTGTCACTGGGTAAGGACACCGCAAGATCGAACCCAAAGCTAAGCACTTCTCCCATGGCAAGAACAATCAATCTAGTTGGCCAAACCAAACGGATAATTCGAAGAGACTTGCAAAGATAACCAATCATGCATAAAAGAATTCAGAGAAGATTCAAATATTATTCATAGATAGACTTGATCATAAACCCACAATTCATCGGTCTCAACAAACACATCACAAATAGAAGATTACATCAAATAGATCTCCACAAGAGAGGGGGAGAACTTTGTATTGAGATTCAAAGAGAGAGAAGAAGCCATCTAGCTACTAACTATGGACCCGAAGGTCTGAGGTAAACTACTCACACTTCATCGGAGGGGCGAGGATGATGTAGAAGCCCTCCATGATGACGGCCCTCTTCCCGTGGAGCTCTAGAACAGGCCCCAAGATGGGATCTCGTGGATACAGAAAGTTGCGGCGGTGGAATTAGGTTTTTGGCTCCTGTTCTGATCATTTGGGGGTACGTGTGTATATATAGGAGGAAGGAGTACGTCGATGGAGCACCGAGGGGTCCACGAGGCAGGGGGCGCACCCTAGGGGGGCCCCACCCTCGTGACCACCTCTTTGATCCCTTGCAGTAGGGTCCAAGTCTCCTGGATCACGTTCGGTGAGAAAATCACGTTCCTGAAGATTTTATTCCGTTTGGACTCCGTTTGATATTCCGTTTATCCGAAACACTAAAAATAGGCAAAATAACAACAATTCTGGGCTGGGCCTCCGGTTAATAGGTTAGTCCCAAAAATAATATAAAAGTGAAAAATAAAGCCCAATATTGTCCAAAACAGTAGATAATATAGCATGGAGCAATCAAAAATTATAGATACGTTGGAGACGTATCAGTCATCCCCAAGCTTAATTCCTACTCGTCCTCGAGTAGGTAAATGATAAAAAGAGAATTTTTGATGCGGAGTGCTACTTGGCATAATTTCAATGCAAATCTTCTTAATTGTGGCATGAATATTCAGATTAGAAAGATTCAAGATAAAAGTTTATATTGACATAGAAAATAATAATACTTCAAGCATACTAACAAAGCAATTATGTCTTCTCAAAATGACATGGCCAAAGAAAGTTATCCCTACAAAATCATATAGCCTGGCTATGCTCCATCTTCCCCACACAAAGTATTTAAATCATGCACAACCCCGATGACAAGCCAAGCAATTGTTTCATACTCTAACTTTTTCAAAACTTTTTTAATCTTCACGCAATACATGAGCGTGAGCCATGGATATAGCACTATAGGTGGAATAGAATGGTGGTTGTGGAGAAGACAAAAAGGAGAAGATAGTCTCACATCGACTAGGCGTATCAACGGGCTATGGAGATGCCCATCAATAGATATCAATGTGAGTGAGTAGGGATTGCCATGCAACGGATGCACTAGAGCTATAAATGTATGAAAGCTCAACAAAAGAAACTAGGGGGTGTGCATCCAACTTGCTTGCTCACGAAGACCTAGGGCAATTTGAGGAAGCCCATCATTGGAATATACAAGCCAAGTTCTATAACATAAAATTCCCACTAGTATATGAAAGTGACAACATATGAGACTCTCTATATGAAGAACATGGTGCTACTTTGAAGCACAATATATGAGACTTGCTATAACATGGTGCTACTTTGAAGTACAAGTGTGGAAAAAGGATAGTAGCATTGCCCCTTTTTTATTTTTTATTTTTTGGGGCCTTTTTTTCTTTGGCCTTGCTTTTTTTGGGACCATGATCTATTGAATGATGATCATCACACTTCCATTTATTTACAACTCAATGATTACAACTCAATACTAAAACAATGTATGACTCTATATGAATGCCTCCGGCGGTGTACCGGGATATGAAGTGAATCACGAGTGACAAGTATGAAAGAATTATGAACGGTGGATTTGCCACAAATACTATGTCAACTACATGATCATGCTAAGCAATATGACAATGATGGATGTGTCATGATGAACTAGATGGTGGAAAGTTGCATGGCAATATATCTCGGAATGGCTATGGAAATGCCATAATAGGTAGGTATGGTGGCTGTTTTGAGGAAGGTATATGGTAGGTGTATGATACCAATGAAAGTTGCGCGGTATTAGAGAGTCTAGCAAGGGTGGAAGGGTGGGAGTGCGTATAATCCATGGACTCAACATTAGTCATAAAGAACTCATATACTTATTGCAAAAATTTAGAAGTTATCAAAGCAAAGTATTACGCGCATGCTCCTAGGGGGATAGATTGGTAGGAAAAGACCATCGCTCGTCCCCGACCGCCACTCATAAGGAAGACAATCAATAAATAAATCATGCTCCGACTTCATCACATAACGGTTCACCATACGTGCATGCTACGGGAATCACAAACTTCAACACAAGTATTCTTTAAATTCACAACTACTCAACTAGCATGACTTTAATATTATCACCTCCATATCTCAAAACAATTATCATGCTTCAATATTTTCTTAGTATTCAACACACTCAAAAGAAAGTTTCACAAATCTTGAATACCAAGCATATTATTATTAGGCAAATTACCATGCTATTAAGAGACTCTCAAATTAATTTAAGTGAAGCATGAGAGATCAATAGTTTCTTTAAAACATATCCACCATCGTGCTCTAAAAGATCTAAGTGAAGCGCATAGAGCAAAATTATCTAGCTCAAAAGATATAAGTGAAGCACATAGAGAAAAATTATCTAGCTCAAAAGATATACGTGAAGCACATAGAGCAAAATTATCTACCTCAAAAGATATAAGTGAAGCTCATAGAGCAAAACTACTTAGCTCAAAAGATATAAGTGAAGCACGTAGAGTATTCTATCAAATTTTAATTCATGTATGGCTCTCTCAAAAGGTGTGTACAGCAAGTATGATTGTGGCATACTAACAAACAAAGACACAAATAATACAAGACGCTCCAAGCAAAACACATATCATGTTGGTGATAAAAATATAGCTCCAAGTAAATTACCGATGGAAGTGGACGAAAGAGGGGATGCCTTCCGGGGCATCCCCAAGCTTTGACTTTTTGGTGTCTTTGGATTATCTTGGGGGTGCCATGGGAATCCCCAAGATTAGGCTCTTGCCACTCCTTGTTCCATGATCCATCAAAAGAATTCACCCAAAACTTGAAAACTTCACAACACAAAACTCAAAATAGAAAACTCGTGAGCTCCGTTAGCAAAAGAAAACAAAAGACCACTTCAAGGTACTGTAATGAACTCATTATTTATTTATATTGGTGTTAAACTTACTGTATTACAACTTCTCTATGGATTATAAACTATTTTACTAGCCATAGATTCATCAAAATAAGCAAACAACACACGAAAAACAGAATCTGTCAAAAACAGAACAGTCTGTAGTAATCTGTAGCGAGCGCAAGATCTGGAACCCCAAAAACTGTAAAATAAATTTCTGTACGTGAGGAATTTATCTATTAATCATCTGAAAAAATAATTAACTAAATATCACTCTTCAAATAAAAATGACAGCAGTTCTCGTGAGCGCTAAAGTTTCTGTTTTTTACAACAAGTTCAACAAGACTTTCCCCAAGTCTTCCCAATGGTTCTACTTGGCATAAACACTAATTAAACACAAAAAACACAACCAAAACAGAGGCTAAATAATTTATTTATTACTAAACAGTAGCAAAAAGCAAGTAATAAAAATAAAATTGGGTTGCCTCCCAACAAGCGCTATCGTTTAACGCCCCTAGCTAGGCATAACAAACAAGGATAGATCTAGGTATTGCCATCTTTGGTAGGCAATTCTTCAATTAGGCATCTACCATCTTTAGGAATTTCTTTATTTTTATTAATTATCAAACTTTTAGGCACAAGATTGAAAAATTCAGTTGTAATAAATGGTTCTTTAATGATAGCAAAAAGATTGGGATGAATACTTATAGATTTAAGATCAGCAGTTTCCTTACTAGATGATTCACCCTTATTTTTAGGAACATACATGAGCTTGGCAATTTTAGTAGGAGGACTAGGAGTATTCTTTACGGAAGAAAAAGCGGTTCCCAAATTTGTAATGATACCCTCAAGTTTATCAATTCTAGTAGAATCTAAGTTCATCTTCTCATTAACTATGGGTTCATTTTCCTTAATATTTTTCAAAGTCATTCCTACCTTAGATCCATATTGAGCGATTTGATTGTGGATCTTTTTATCTATATTTTCAATTGATTCAATAGTAGCAACTTTATTTTCAATAATTTCAAGTCTTTGCATAACATGCTCCAAAGTTAACATGGTTCCATTAACCAAAAGAGGTGGTGGGCCAAATAAATCTAACATAGCATTATAAGAATCAAAAGTATGGCTACCCAAGAATTTCCCTCCGGTAATGGTATCGAGGATATATCTATTCCAAGGATTAATACCTACATAAAAATTGCGGAGAAGAACTAAGGTAGATTGTTTCCTGGTAGATCTATTTTGAGCATTGCAAATCCTATACCAAGCATCTTTTAGATTTTCTCCCTCCCTTTGTTTAAAATTTAGAACTTCACTCTCGGGAGACAACGGAGAAGATATGAGACTAGCCATTTAAACAAGCAATCTAACACACGGGCAAACAAAAAGGCAAATGGAGAGGGAGGATAGAGAGAGAGGGCGAATAAAACGGCAAGGGTGAATTGGGGGGAGAGGAAAACGAGAGGCAAATGGCAAATAAGGTAATGCGAGAGATAGGGATTGTGATGGGTACTTGGTATATTGACTTTTTGCGTAGACTCCCCGGCAACGGCGCCAGAAATCCTTCTTGCTATGTCTTGAGCTTGCGTTGGTTTTCCCCGAAGAGGAAGGGATGATGCAACAGAGTAGCGTAAGTATTTCCCTCAGTTTTTCAAAACCAAGGTATCAATCCAGTAGGAGCCTACGCTCAAGTCCCTCGTACCTGCACAAAGCGATAGCTACTCGCAACCAACGAGATTAGGGTTTGTCAAGCCTTTCACGGTCACTTACGAGAGTGAGATCTGATAGATAGAATATTTTTGGTATTTTTGATATAAAGATGCAAAGTAAAAAGTAAAAGCAAAGTAAATAGCAAAACAATATAAAAGTGATGGAGATTGATATGATGAGAATAGACCCGGGGGCCATAGGTTTCACTAGTGGCTTCTCTCAAGAGCATAAGTATTCTACGGTGGGTGAACAAATTACTGTTGAGCAATTGATAGAATTGAGCATAATTATGAGAATATCTAGGCATGATCATGTATATAGGCATCACGTCCATGACAAGTAGATCGAAACGATTCTGCATGTACTACTATTACTCCACTCATCGACCGCTATCCAGCATGCATCTAGAGTATTAAGTTAAAAATAGAGTAACGCCTTAAGCAAGATGACATGATGTTTAGAGATAAATTCATGCAATATGAAATAAACGCCATCTTGTTATCCTCGATGGCAACGATACAATACGTGCCTTACTGCCCCTTCTGTCACTGGGTAAGGACACCGCAAGATCGAACCCAAAGCTAAGCACTTCTCCCATGGCAAGAACTACGAATCTAGTTAGCCAAACCAAACGGATAATTCGAAGAGACTTGCAAAGATAACCAATCATGCATAAAAGAATTCAGAGAAGATTCAAATATTATTCATAGATAGACTTGATCATAAACCCACAATTCATCGGTCTCAACAAACACACCGCAAAAAGAAGATTACATCGAATAGATCTCCACAAGAGAGGGGGAGAACTTTGTATTGAGATTCAAAGAGAGAGAAGAAGCCATCTAGCTACTAACTATGGACCCGAAGGTCTGAGGTAAACTACTCACACTTCATCGGAGGGGCTAGGATGATGTAGAAGCCCTCCGTGATGACGACTCTCTTCCGGCGGAGCTCCGAAACAGGCCCCAAGATGGGATCTCATGGATACAGAAAGTTGCGGCGGTGGAATTAGGTTTTTGGCTCCTGTTCTGATCGTTTGGGGGTACGTGTGTATATATAGGAGGAAGGAGTACGTTGGTGGAGCACCGAGGGGCCCACGAGGCAGGGGGCGCACCCTAGGGGGGCACCCTCGTGACCACCTCTTTGATCCCTTGCAGTAGGGTCCAAGTCTCCTGGATCATGTTTGGTGAGAAAATCACGTTCCCGAAGATTTTATTCCGTTTGGATTCCGTTTGATATTCCTTCTATCCGAAACACTGAAATAGGCAAAAGAAAATAGCAATTCTGGGCTGGGCCTCCGGTTAATAGGTTAGTCCCAAAAATAATATAAAAGTGGAAAATAAAGCCCAATAGTCCAAAACAGTAGATAATATAGCATGGAGCAATCACAAATTATAGATACGTTGGAGACGTATCAGCGGTCAATGTGTGGAGTAATAGTAGTAGATGCAGAATCGTTTCAGTCTACTTGACACAGATGTGATGCCTATATTCACAATCATTGCCTTGGATATTGTCATAACTTTGCGCTTTTCTATCAATTGCTCGGTAGTATTTGTTCACCCACTGTATTATTTTCCTTCAAGAGAGAAGCCTCTAGTGAAACATATGCCCCCCGGGTCTATTTTCCATCATATATTCTATAAACCAAAAAAACCAAAAATATCTCGTTGCAATTTATTTACTTTTACTTTGTTTTACGTTTTAGTAATCTTTTTTATATATATCTCTATCAGATCTCACCTTTGCAAGTGACCGTGAAGGGATTGACAACCCCATTATCGCGTTGGGTGCAAGTGTTTGATTGTTTGTGCAGGTGCATAGATTGGAGACTTGCTTGTATCTCCTACTGGATTGATACCTTGGTTGTTAACTAAGGGAAATACTTATCTCTACTTTGCTGCATCACCCTTTCCTCTTCAAGGAAAAAACCAACGCAAGCTCAAGAAGTAGCAGGAAGAATTTCTAGCGCCGTTGCCGGGGAGATCTACATCAATCCTACGAAGTACCCATCATAAACTCTCATATCTTGCATTACTTTATTTTCCATTTTCCTCTCGTTTTCTTGTCCCCTACTTCTAAAACTTTTTCAGAGAATTACAAAAATATTTGCCCTTTTATTTGCCCTTCTTTCGTTCGTCTTTTTGTTTGCCTTTATGTCTTATTTGGTTTGTTTGCTCGTTCTTGGTATAATTGTGTGTTTATTGAAAACCAGGAACCAAAAAGTTTATGGATCCTCATCCACTTGCTAATCTTTTTAAAGGATCCAATTATGATGAACCAATTGCTAGTGAGTTGAGTACACTAGATTATCTTTCTAGAGTTTTGCTTGAAATTCGTGAATCTGAAAATTGCGATGAAATTTATGAAGTGATTCACGATAGCTCGTTGCATGAAAAGCATGATTGCAATGATGTCACTATAAATTAAGTTAATGTCAATTGTGCTAATAATATGCAAATCCCTAAGCTTGGGGATGCAAATTTTTCTATGTCCATTACTTATTGTAATGATCATGATTGGGGTGATTCTTCTTATGACCTTGAAAATTTATTTAAGCCTCATGATGAATATGTTTGCAATAATATTAAAAGTGGGTTTGGAGAAGTCATAACTTTATTTGATGATAATCCCACTATTTTGGAAGAGTGTCAACTTTGCATGCATGTGGATCATGTAGAGAATATTTTATGTGATAGCTATATTGTTGAATTTGATTATGATCCTACATGTAATTATTATGAGAGAGGAAAATATGGTTGTACAAATTTACATGTTCCTAAACTACCTCTCATTATGTTGAGATTGCTATTGTTTCTTTCTTCTTCCTTGCATACAAGGGCGGAGCCAGGATTTCAACATAGGGGGGGGGGGGGGGGGAAGAGAACAATGCACGTGCAAGAAATGCAGGACCAAAGTGTATCAATTCTTAAATATAGCATCGATGTCAAACAAACGATGCCAATTTTTTCTTGCAATTATACTGAAATAGATACATTTTTTATTAGCTTAAATTATATCTATGAACAACAAGCCCATCAAACCATCAAACGTCAAGCTTTGTAGTGATTTCACTCCTAAAATATATACATGCTGCTGTGCATTCTCATTAGTAGACCCGGTGGTTAAAACAAATGGCTTCAGTTGTTAGGTATTGGTGGTCTCTTCTTCCTCTCATTCTTTAGGCAATTCTAGACTTCTAGTTAGTATAAAAGCAAAAGCAGGTATATCATTTGTAATTGAATCTAACTATTACAATCTCCGTCATAAATTATTTGCTTTAAATTTATCTGTATACAGATTTATTTAATAATAAGACATTTCTAGATACATTTGTATGTAGAAAAATCTAAGAAAAATAATTTAAAACGAAGGAAGTAGTTTGTATACTCTAAATGTAAAATAATATATCTATGTAGCATACCTTTGGTTGAGATTAGGCAGACCCACAAGCGGTGCTGTGACATGTGAGAGGCAGAGACGTTTGTCAATGAGTACATGATGTAGTAGACTCATACCAGCGGGCGGAAGCTGCACCTTCGTCGATTAGCTTGTCACTGATGCTGATGGAGTGGTGGTCTGGCGCTTGATTAAGCCCTAGCTCCGCCGCGGCGGCGGCTGCGGCTGCGAAAATGATCAAGATGGAGTTGTGCAAACAGATGGCAAAAGGATGTGTACTGATCCAATCGATAAGTGTTCTCGAGGCCTGCAGACCAGCACATTGAACCGATTATATTACGTGGTTTGTGGGCTAACAATTGTGGGCTTGGGCTATTCAACACTGCGTACGTAGACGTCAGGCTAACGTGTTTGCTAATGGCCAGATAATAATTAGGAATAAACAATCTAGGCAACATATCCTCCTGCAAATCCAACGTAGTCCCCGCTGAGTATTGTTGAGGGGGGCCGATCGATAGGGGGGTCTGGCCCCCGCTCGCCCCCCTGTGGCTCCGCCTCTACTTGCGTATGCCAGTTTTTGGTTGCCTTGATAATTTGTTTGCCTATAAGATGCCTATGCATAGGAAGTATGTTAGACTTAGATGTGTTTTCACATGCTATATGATGCTCTCCATGTGCTTCAATTCTTGTCTTTCATGTGAGCATCATTAAAATATTCAATGCCTAGCTAAAAGGCTTTAAAGAAGAGAGCCTGTTGGGAGACAACCCATTACTTTTATATTCTATTTTTATGAAAATACACATTATTACCTCTGTAGTAATTGTGTTTTGATGTTTCAATTAGTGTTTGAGCCAACTAAGGCCTTTGGGATGGCTTACGGTGATAATTGATTTGATCTTGTTGAAAAACAAAAACTTTTGCGCCCAGTAAAATAATTTTCATTAATCACAGAAGCGTGATAAAATCCTAATTTTTCTGGACAAGATTGATATACAAATTGCCTAGGTTGTCCTAATTTTTTTTAAAAAAATTGGAGCTACAGAAGTATTCGAAGTTTCCAGATTGCTACACATTGTTCTATTTTTGACAGATTTTGTTTTCTATGTGTTGTTTGCTTATTTTGATGAATCTATGGGTAGTATCGGGGGTATGAACCCGAGATAAGTTGGGATACAGTATATATTAAACCAATATTAATAAAGAATGACACTGGTACGCGTCGGTGCTATACAAACAGTTTTTAACCCCTTTCCGCGACAGCATTTGGAATCATCGCCAAGTGAGTGTGGGTGATAGGGGGATCCTTACCACGCGACCCATAAATCGTCGGGGATAGGCCCTCCTGGGACACAGGCTTGGGCTGTGTGCGATCGGGCGAGGCATTGAAATCCAATCGTTTCCATAGGTATGTACATCCCACACGGTAATCCGAGAAAATCATTTCCATAGGTATGTACATCCCACACGGTGGATCCCAGAAAAAACATTTCCGTTCATATGTATATCACACACAGTCAATCCAAGGAATACGTTTTCGTATTATGTACATCCCACACAGTTAATCCAGAGAAAACGTTTCCGTTTGTACGTATATCCCACACAGTTTTATGTGTAGGCTCGTGTGTGAAAGGTGTAACTATCACACACGGTTTGCCTTGGTTAACTGTTTGCTTTTATCAACTATATCACACACGATTTGATGAAGAAAACTGTGTGGCATTGGGCTATCCATCATAAGCTCTTTTACTGCTAGAATCGTTTGCAAAGGTCCATGACACATTTAGCAGGTTTATTAGTTTACAATTAATAATTCCAGTATTATGTAAATTCACATTTCATATTGAACAGTTGTTTGCCAATTTCATACCAGGCACATAAAATATTATAACATCACAGTACGGTAGCTACATGAAAACAACACAGTACAACATATAGCTTGTTCAACTTCATAAGAACAATATATTCATTTCCCTAATCGAGATCATCCAGGCTCGTCTTATCTACCTCTGCTTTCAGTTTAGTAAGAACCTGTTTTGCACGAGCCAACTGGGAAAGTGCCTCCTCCTTCGCCAACACCATCTTAGCAAAGTCCGATTTAAAAAATCTGAGCTCATTCTCCACCTTCAACTTTTTATCCTGCATCTTCAAATATTCTTCAGTGTTGAAAATAGTTTCTGTAAGCCTACGTCCGTTCTATTCCTTATACATGCTCCAGAGCTTCGCTAGGCACATCTTCAAAGACTGTGGCCACTCTTGATCAACCCGCTCCAAGTAAGAACACTTCCGTTCAACCTATAATATTTAAAACTAGATCGGTAACAATTGTAGGGGAAATCGGTTTATAGCAACATAGAAAATCAGCAATGCTTATTTTGAAAAACTGAAGAAACATGTCAATTATGACATATCTTCTCAAAAAGATCAATGTGCAAATGAAATAATTGGTACTGAGACAACAACCAAATTCTGGAACATCAGAAGCTATAATTAACTACAATGATGCTACAAGTTCTTACTCATGTACAATAAATAACAAATTGAACATTTTATGAGGAAGGTAAATATAACTGCAACATCATAGCGACAGTGTTTGGATGACATCAAATTGATACTAACAGGTGTGTACATGCACAAATTTAGTCACATAGAACTAATAGCACTAAGGTCGTCCACTATGTATGCCAAAACTAAGGTAGAGACAACTGTTGCTACATCTCGCACCGGTGCCCTGCACTGGCGAGCTGATGCAGCGGAAAAAATGTAGGGACCCGGACTCCGGAGCATGTAGTTGCTCCGATGCCCAGTTCCTTTGTGCCATAAAGATTTAGTATTTTACTTCTTGGCTGCTCGTATGTGTGGACCAAATTTGGCTGCACAAACTATAGAAGCGGTGCCAAATAATTGTCTGATGGCACCTGATGAGATGACAACAATTTAAGATACTAGGTACAAACTGTGACACTGTCTTAGGATGCGTTTGGTTGAAGGTGTGGTATGAATGGGTTGGGACCATGACAGTGTCTGAACTGAATCACATCTAACAAATGATTTGTAACAACGAAAGAGGGTCTAACCTTCTCTACACATGCCAGAAACTTCCTCCCACTGTCCACAGAATCAAACGCAACTAGCTTCAGGCATGGAGATTGATGGTGACAACGAGCAGATAGATCTTCAGCCACCCCACTCCATTCGTTGCCACTGATGGTCCTAGGGAGCTACAAGAGGAAGAAATGACTCAAATCGACCGCCAGGTAAAAATCCTTCATTCCAAGTCATAGCCCGAGAGAGAGAAGAGAGGCATGCCCGGGTAGAGAAGGAGTCATCACCGGAGGAGGAACCGCTGGAGAGGTCTTTGAAGAAGACCATGGCGACCCCGATGGTAGGATGCGAGACGGCGAGAGCAAGGAAGCGGCTATATCTTAGCAAGGAAGGAAGGAAGGAGGAAACAGGGGAAATGTGACTTGTGGTTGGGGAGAAAAGGGGGTGGGGAAGGGGGCAAGGGGGGCGGGGGTAGATATTTTGGTGGTAGGCCAAAATTTTGGAAATGTGGAGGGAAATGATGACCCACAAGTATAGGGGATCTATCATAGTCCTTTCTATAAGTAAGTGTGTCAAACCCAACGAGGAGAAGAAGGAAATGATAAGCAGTTTTCAGTAAGGTATTCTCTGCAAGCACTAAAATTATCAGTAACTGATAGTTTTGTGATAAGGTAATTTGTAACGGGTAACAAGTAATAAAAGTAAATAAAGTGCAGCAAGATGTCCCAATCCTTTTTGTAGCAAAGGACAAGCCTGGACAAACTCTTATATAAAGGAAAGCGCTCCCGAGGACACATGGGAATTATCGTCAAGCTAGTTTTCATCACGCTCATATGATTCACGTTCGGTACTTTGATAATTTGATATGTGGGTGGACCGGTGCTTGGGTACTGCCCTTCCTTGGACAAGCATCCCACTTATGATTAACCCCTCTTGCAAGCATCCGCAACTACAAAAGAAGTATTAAGGTAAGCCTAATCATAGCATGAAACATATGGATCCAAATCAGGCCCTTACGAAGCAACACATAAACTAGGGTTTAAGCTTCTGTCACTCTAGCAACCCATCATCTACTTATTACTTCCCAATGCCTTCCCCTAGTCCCAAATAATGGTGAAGTGTCATGTAGTCGACGTTCACATGACACCACTAGAGGAGAGACAACATACATCTCATCAAAATATCAAACGGATACCAAATTCACATGACTACTTATAGTAAGACTTCTCCCATGTCCTCAGGAACAAACGTAACTACTCACAAATCATATTCATGTTCATAATCGGAGGGGTATTGATATGCATATAGGATCTGAACATATAATCTTACACCGAATAAACCAACTAGCATCAACTACAAGGAGTAATCAACACTACTAGCAACCCACAGGTACCAATCTGAGGTTTTGAGACAAATATTGGATACAAGAGATGAACTAGGGTTTGAGATGAGATGGTGCTGGTGAAGATGTTGATGGAGATTGACCCCTTCCGATGAGAGGATCGACGGTGATGATGATGGTGATGATTTCCCCCTCCCGGGGGGATGTTTCCCCGGCAGAACAGCTCCGCCGTAGCCCTAGATTGGTTCCGCCTCGTGGCGACGGAGTTTCGTCCCAAAAGCTTGCTTATAATTTTTTTCCAGGGCAAAAGACTTCATATAGCCAAAGATGGGCACCAGAGGCCTGCCAGGGGGCCCACGAGACAGGGGGCCGCGCCCAGGGGGGTAGGGCGCGCCCCCACCCTCGTGGATGGTGGGGGCCCTCCATCTGGTGCTTCCTTCACCCAATATTTTTTATATATTCTAAAAATGACTCCCGTGGAGTTTCAGGACTTTTGGAGTTGTGCAGAATAGTCTCTAATATTTGCTCCTTTTCCAGCCCAGAATTCCAGCTGCCGGCATTCTTCCTCTTCGTGTAAACCTTGTAAAATAAGAGAGAATAGGCATACGTATTGTGACATAATGTGTAATAACAACCCATAATGCAATAAATATGGATATAAAAGCATGATGCAAAATGGATGTATCAACTCCCCCAAGCTTAGACCACGCTTGTCCTCAAGTGGAAGCCGATATCGAAAAATATGTCCACATGTTTAGAGATAGAGGTGTCGATAAAATAAAATACGGACATGAGGGCATCATGATCATTCTTAGAACAACAACATATATATATATATATTGTCATATATTTTCTTATGCTAAAGTAACAATTCATTCACAATTTCAAGTATGAATCAGAAACTTCATTGAAAACTAACAAACTATAATCTCAGTCATTGGAGCAGTTGCAATTTATCATAACATAGGAAAGAGTCGATATAAGAGCTTTTCAGCAAGTCCACATACTCAACTATCATTTAGTCTTTCACAATTGCTAACACTCACGCAATACTTATGGGTATGAAGTTTTAATCGGACACAGAGAAATATGTGGGCTTATAGTTTTGCCTCCCAACCTTTTACCTCAATGGTAATGTCAAGAATAATAGTTCATGAAAACTCACATACAATTAGCTATATATATCAGGATCTTTCCAACACACAGTGCTTGCCAAAGGATAAACGTAAAAAGGAAAGGTGAAGATCACCATGACTCTTATATAAAGTATAAGACAAGAATAGAAGATAGGCCCTTCGCAGAGGGAAGCAGAGGTTGTCCTGTGTTTCTAAGGTTGGATGCACGAAATCTTAATGCGAAAGAACGTCACTTTATATTGCCACTAGTGATATGGACCTTTATTATGCAGTCCATCGCTTTTGTTTCTTCCACATCACAAGATCGTATAAAGCTTATTTTCTCCACACTAATTAATCATACATATTTAGAGAGCAATTTTTATTGCTTGCAACAATGACAACTTACTTGAAGGATCTTACTCAATCCATTGGTAGATATGGTGGACTCTCATGGCAAAACTGGGTTTGAGGATATTTGGAAGCACAAGTAGTATCTCTACTTGGTGCAAAGAATTCGGCTAGCATGAGAGGGAAAGGCAAGCTCAACATGTTGGATGATCCATGACAATATAATTTATTTCGGATGTAATAAAACATAACCCATTACATTGTCTTCCTTGTCCAACATCAACTTTTTAGCATGTCATATTTTAATGAGTGCTCACAATCATAAAAGATGTCCAAGATAGTATATTTATATGTGAAAACCTCTCTTACTTTATTACTTCCTATTAATTGCAATGATGACCAAAACTATGTTTGTCAACTCTCAACAACTTTTATTCATCATACTCTTTATATGTGAAGTCATTACTCTCCATAAGATCAATATGATCTCTTTATTTCTTTTTATTCTTTCTCTCCCCTTCTTTTTTTTTCTCAAGATCATAGCAAGATGGCAAAGCCCTTGACTCAACACTAATATTTATTATATATAGCTCACGGACTCGATTACATAGAAGGATCATAAAGCAAAACTCAAAACTAAATCATACAAAAACTTTATTCTACTAGATCAAGATATTAACAAAAGGATCGAACTAAGAAAAAGGGAAAGATAAAAGTGTGATGGTGATACGATACCGGGGCACTCCCCCAAGCTTGGCAGTTGCCAAGGGGAGTGCCCATACCTATGTGTTTATGACTCTTTCTTTGGAGGTGAAGGAGATGGTGATGATGATGACAATTGTGCCTTCAACTTTTTCATATTGTAATTGAGAAGAGCAATCTCCTCCTTTAAATCATCGGCCTCCGATTCCAGCTTTAAGATCTTGTCACATAAATCTCCTTTGCTTTTCAGCCGAAAACGAGAAGGAATAGATCGGTTGTTAGATAGTTTAGCCCTCTTAGGGAGACTAGACTTATTGAACTTCACGTGCATATCCCCAGGTTGAGGTAGAGGAACATCCTCCTCCTCCGAACTTGAATCCTTGATCCTCCTCAAATGAGCATCCTCCTCATCATCCATAGTTCGACACAAGGAGATAGGTCCCCATAGGTCTTTGGGTCAGCAATGAGATGTGAGACATAGCTCTCTCCGTCGGAGTCTTGAGATGAGATCTTGCTCTAAATCTGTTGCAGAAACAACTCAAAACAAAAACAGAGGATATTTGCGTGGTACGGTGGTCAAAACCTTCGGGAGATTATATAATGAATTTTTACCGACCAAAAGAAGTATCGTGCAAGAAAACGGAGTTTGGAGGGCACACGAGGTGCCCACGAGGCAGGGGCATGCCCAGGGGGTAGGGCGCGCCCTCCACCCTCATGGAAGCCTCGTGTCATTTCCAGACTGCTTCTTATTTTCCTATTTTCTTAAATATTCCAAAACGGATAAAAATTGCTATTAGAACTGTTTTGGAGTCAGTTTACTTACCGTACCACATACCTCTTCCTTTTCGGAGGCTGAAACATTCTGGAAGGTGTCCCTTATATACTCCTCCGGGGTTATGGTTTCACTAACATTAGTTTCAACATTTATTGGATCACCTGAGATATAATGTTTGATTATTTGACCGTTCACCACCCTCGGATTTGTACCTTCGAAGTTGTTGATTTTTAAGGCACCGGAACGATAGACCTCCTCGATAACGTAAGGACCTTCCCATTTAGAGAGGAGTTTGCCTACAAAAAATCTTAAACGAGAGTTGTATAACAATACATAATCACCTACATTAAACTCACGTTTTTGTATCCTTTTGTCATGACATCTTTTAACCTTTTCTTTAAATAGTTTGGCATTCTCATAAGCCTGGGTTATCCACTCATCAAGTGAGCTAATGTCAAATAGTCTCTTCTCACCAGCAAGTTTGAAATCATAATTGAGCTCTTTAATGTCCCAATATGCCTTATGTTCTAGTTCGAGAGGTAAGTGACATGCTTTTCCATAAACCATTTTATACAGAGACATACCCATAGGATTTTATATGCAGTTCTATAGGCCCAAAATGCATCATCAAGTTTCTTAGACCAATTCTTTCTAGATCTATTAACAGTCTTTTGCAAAATCAATTTAAGCTCTCTATTACTTAGTTCTACTTGACCACTAGACTGTGGGTGATATGGAGATGCAATTCTATGATTAATATCATACTTAGCAAGCATTTTATGAAAAGCACCATGAATAAAATGTGAACCACCATCAGTCATTAAATATCCAGGGACTCCAAACCTCGGAAAAATAACTTCTTTAAGCATCTTAATAGAGGTTTTATGATCAACATTACTAGTTGGAATAGCCTCCACCCACTTAGTAACGTAATCAACAACAACTAAAATATGTGTATACCCATTAGAGGAAGGAAACGGTCCCATATAATCAAAGCCCCAAACATCAAATGGTTCAATAACAAGTGAATAATTCATAGGCATTTCTTGACGTCTACTAATATTACCAATTCTTTGACATTCATCACAAGATGATACAAACTTACGAGCATCCTTGAAGAGAGTAGGCCAAGAAAAACCGGATTGCAATACCTTATGTGCAGCTCCATCTCCAGCATGGTGTCCTCCATAAGCCTCGGAGTGACACTTGCATAGGATCTGTTCATGTTCATGCTCAGGTACACAACTTCTAATAACACCATCTACTCCTTCTTTATAAAGGTGTGGGTCATCCCAGAAGTAATGTATTAAATCATAGAAAAACTTTTTCTTTTGCTGGTATGTGAAACTAGGTGGTATAAATTTAGCAACAATGTAATTAGCATAATCAGCATACCATGGAGCATTACGAGAATCATTTATGACAGCTAATTGTTCATCAGGAAAGCTATCATCAATAGGTAGTGGGTCATCAAGAACATTCTATAACCTAGATAAGTTGTCTGCAACAGGGTTCTCAGCTCCCTTTCTATCAATAATATTCATATCAAATTCTTGTAGCAAGAGAACCCATCTAATAAGTCTAGGTTTAGCATCTTTCTTTTCCATAAGATATTTAATAGCAGGATGATCGATGTGAACAGTTACTTTAGAATCAAACAATATAAGGTCTGAACTTATCACAAGCAAATACAACTGCTAAAAATTCCTTTTCAGCAGTAGCATAATTTCTCTAGGCACTGTTTAGAGTTTTACTAGCATATTGGATAACATTTAATTTCTTATCAACTCTTTGTCCTAGAACAACCCCTACAGCATAATCACTAGCATCACACATAATTTCAAAGGGTAAATTCTAATCAGGAGGCTGAATAATAGGTGTAGAAATCAAAGCTTTCTTAAGTATTTCAAATGCTTCTACACAATCATCATCAAAGACAAAAGGAACATCTTTTTGTAAGAGATTAGTAAGAGGCCTGGAATTTTTTGAGAAGTCTTTAATGAACCTCCTATAAAACCGACATGACCAAGGAAACTTCTTATACCTTTAATGTCCTTTGGACACGGCATCTTTTCAATAGCATCAACTGTAGCTTTATCAACTTCAATACCTCTTTCAGAAATTTTATGTCCCAAGATAATGCCTTCATTAACCATAAAGTGGCACTTCTCCCAATTCAAGACAAGATTAGTTTCTTCACATCTCTGCAAAACTCGATCAAGGTTGCTTAAGCAATCATCAAAAGAAGTTCCATGTACAGAAAAATCATCCATGAAAACCTCAACAATCTTTTCACAAAAGTCAGAGAATATAGCAGTCATACATCTTTGAAAGGTAGCAGGTGCATTACATAAACCAAAATGCATACGTCTATAAGCAAAGGTACCGAAAGGACAACTAAAGGTGGCCTTTTCTTGATCCTCTTTTCACACAGGTATTTGAGAGAAACCAGAATAACCATCTAGAAAGCAAAAATGTGTATGTTCAGAAAATCTTTCTAGCATTTGATCAATAAAAGGTAAAGGGTAATGATCCTTTTTAGTAGCTTTATTTAATTTGCGGAAATCAATTACCATTCTATAACCTGTAACAATTCTTTATGGGATCAATTCATCTTTATCATTAGGAACAACAGTAATACCTCCCTTCTTAGGGACACAATGGGCAGGACTTACCCACTGACTATCAGCAACGGGATAAATTATACCTTCCTCTAGAAGCTTTAGTATTTATTTTCTTACCACTTCTTTCATCTTAGGATTTAACCGTCGTTGGTGATCAACAACCGGTTTAGCGTCTTTTCCCAATTTTATTTTGTGTTGGCATAGAGTGGGACTAGTGCCCTTAAGATCATCAAGAGTATATCCAATAGCAGCACGGTGCTTCTTCAGAGTTTTCAAAAATTTCTCTTCTTCTTGCTCTGAAAGTTTAGCACTAATAATAATAGGATATATCTTCTTTTCATCAAGATAAGCATATTTATGAGTATCAGGCAATGGTTTAAGCTCAAACACGGGATCACCCTTGGGTGGAGGAGGATCCCCTAGAATTTCGAAAGGAAAGTTGTGTTTCAAAATATGTCCCTGTTTAAAGAATACTTCATCTATTTCCCTTCTTTCGTTCATAAACATATCATTTTCATGGTCTAGCAAATATTGTTCTAAAGGATCATTAGGAGGCACGGCAATAGAAGCAAGACCAATAATTTCATCTTTACTAGGCAATTCTTTATCATGGGGTTGTCTATGAAATTTAGCAAAATTAAAATCATGAGAAATATCCCCTAATCCAACATAAAAAAAATCCTTTTTGCAGTCTATCTTAGCATTAATAGTATTCAAGAAGGGTCTACCAAATATAATGGGACAAAATTCATCTTGTGGGGAACCAAGAACAAGAAAATCAGGAGGATATTTAACTTTCCCACACAAGACTTCAACATCTCTAACAATCCCAACTGGTGAAATAGTATCTCTATTGGCAAGCTTAATTGTAACACCAATACCTTTTAACTCAGCAGGTGCAATATCATGCATAATTTCTTCATATAAAGAATGAGGTATTGCACTTGCACTAGCACCCATATCACATAAGCCATGATAGCAATGATCTCCTATTTTAACAGAAATAACAGGCATGCCTACAACATGTCTATGTTTATTTTTAGTATCGGGTCTAGCAATTCTAGCTGTTTCATCACAAAAGTAAATACCATGCCCGTCAATATTATCGACCAAGAGATCCTTAACCATAGAAATACTAGGTTCAACTTTAATTTGCTCAGAGGGTGTAGGTGTTCTAGTATTACTCTTACGAACCACAGTTGAAGCTTTAGCATGATCCTTTATTCTAGCAGGGAAAGGTGGTTTCTCAATATAAGCGGTAGGAACAATAGGATCAACATTATAAGTGATAGTCTTTTCTTCAACTTTAATAGGTTCAACTACTTTTACTTCAATGGGAGGATGATATTTAAGCCACCTCTCCTTAGGGAGATCAACATGAGTAGCAAAGGATTCACAAAAAGAAGCTACTATCTCAGAGTCAAGTTCATATTTAGTGCTAAATTCATGAAAAGCATCGCTATCCATAAAAGATTTAACACAATCAAACTTAAGTGTTACACCTGACTCCTTACCTTCATCGAGTTCCCAATCTTCAGAGTTGCGTCTAATTCTTTCCAATAAATCTCATTTGAATTGAATAGTCTTCATCATAAAAGATCCAGTACAAGAAGTATCGAGCATGGAGCGATTATTGAGAGAAAGCCGAGCATACATTTTTTGAATAATAATTTCTCTTGAGAGATCATGATTGGGGCATGAATATAACATTGACTTAAGCCTCCCCCAAGCTTGAGCGATGCTTTATCCTTTGTGAGGACAAAAATTATATATATAATTACGATCACGATGAACCAGATGCATAGGATAAAACTTATGATGAAATTCCAATTTCAATCATTTGTAGTTCCATGATCCAATATCATCACATAGCCTAAACCATGTCAATGCCTTTCCCTTCAAAGATAAAGGGAAGACCTTCTTCTTGATAACATCATCGGGCATACCTGCAAGCTTAAATAATCCAGAAACTTCATCCACATAGATTAGGTGCAAATCGGGATGCAATGTTCCATCTCCTGTAAAAGGATTAGCCAGCAGTTTCTCTATCATACCCGAAGGAATTTCAAATTAAACATTTTCAGTAGGTTCAGTAGGTTGAGGAGCAACTCTTTGCTCTACTGGTCGGGGTGAAGATACCCCGAACAAGCCCCTCAAAGGATTACTTTCCATAGTAACAAGTGACAGTAAATTTCAGCACATTATATAAATTTTTCCTTACCAAATTCCACCTACCAAAGGCGCTTCACTCCCCGGCAACGGCACCAGAAAAGAGTCTTGATGACCCACAAGTATAGGGGATCTATCATAGTCCTTTCGATAAGTAAGAGTGTTGAAGCCAACAAGGAGCAGAAGGAAATGATAAGCAGTTTTCAGTAAGGTATTCTCTGCAAGCACTGAAATTATCGGTAATAGGTAGTTTTGTGATAAGGTGATTTGTAACGGGTAAGAAGTAATAAAAGTAAATAAGGTGCAGAAAGATGGCCCAATCCTTTTTGTATGAAAGGACAAGCCTGGACAAACTCTTATATAAAGGAAAACGCTCCCGGGGACACATGGGAATTATCGTCAAGCTAGTTTTCATCACGCTCATATGATTCACGTTCGGTACTTTGATAATTTGATATGTGGGTGGACCGGTGCTTGGGTACCGACCTTCCTTGGACAAGCATCCCACTTATGATTAACCCCTCTTGCAAGCATCCGCAACTACAAAAGAAGTATTAAGGTAAACCTAGCCATAGTATGAAACATATGGATCCAAATCAGCCCCTTACGAAGCAACACATGAACTAGGGTTTAAGCTTCTGTCACTCTAGCAACCCATCATCTACTTATTACTTCCCAATGCCTTCCCCTAGGCCCAAATAATGGTGAAGTGTCATGTAGTCGACGTTCACATGACACCGCTAGAGGAGAGACAACATACATCTCATCAAAGTATCGAACGAATACCAAATTCACATGACTACTTATAGCAAGACTTCTCCCATGTCCTCGGGAACAAACGTAACTACTCACAAATCATATTCATGTTCATAATCAGAGGCGTATTAATATGCATAAAGGATCTGGACATATAATCTTCCGCCGAATAAACCAACTAGCATCAACTACAAGGAGTAATCAACACTACTAGCAACCCACAGGTACCAATCTGAGATTTTGAGACAAAGATTGGATACAAGAGATGAATTAGGGTTTGAGATGAGATGGTGATGGTGAAGATGTTGATGGAGATTGACCCCCTCCGATGAGAGAATCGACGGTGATGACGATGGTGATGATTTCCCCCTCTCGGAGGGATGTTTCCCGACAGAACAGCTCCGTCGGAGCCCTAGATTGGTTCCGCCACATGGCGGCAGAGTTTCGTCCCGAAAGCTTGCTTATGATTTTTTCCAGGGCGAAAGACTTCATATAGCAAAATATGGGCACCAGAGGCCTGCCAGGGGGCCCACGAGACAGGGGGCCGCGCCCAGGGGGTAGGGCGCACCCCCACCCTCGTGGATGGTGGGTGACCCCCCCTCTGGTGCTTCCTTCACCCAATATTTTTTATAGATTCTAAAAATGACTCCCGTGGAGTTTCAGGACTTTTGGAGTTGTGCAGAATAGGTCTCTAATATTTGCTCCTTTTCCAGCCCAGAATTCCAGCTGCCGGCATTCTCCCTCTTCGGGTAAACGTTGTAAAATAAGTGAGAATAGGCATACGTATTGTGACATAGTGTGTATTAACAGCCCACAATGCAATAAATATCGATATAAAAGCATGGTGCAAAATGGACGTATCAAGAAACTTTGCGCGCGGTGCCGCCAGACCATTCACTTTGAACGATTGTGTGCATCGCAAACGATTCTTCTGCTTTACGCGCATGTGATGAGTTTGATAATTCAAATTTTGGTGGAAATTTCCCCGGGTACGTCATTGCATAATTTAACATCGTTTGCTAATTTGGGCACACAAAAGAGCGTACAGCAGACAGACCACACTTACTGAATCGAGCAATTTTAGTAATTAAATGGAGCCAGTTGACCTAAACATTGCTTTAACAAAAGACCAGTATTAAAAACAAAGCCTAAGTACGCATAATTATAACAAATCCGCCACCGCATTGGCCTATGCATCACAAGTGTGAGATGAGACATCAATGACTTGTCCTGGCGATATGCCGCTGTTGGTGGACTCTGCGTCCCCCCTGCTGAAGTCCACCGCGTCCTCATCCTCGTCCTCGGCGCCGCCCTCAAGGTTGTAGTACTCGTAGTAGTGTTTACACCAGATCTCGCGTTGGTACTCCACTACTGATTCCCCGATGGACAGACTCTTCTCTACCTCGACCTCGGCCACGCGCAACTCCTTCTCCCAGCGCTCCTCGATCTCCGCCGCCTCCTGCATCTCCGGCTCCCGCTCGGCGACCTCATGAGGAAGTAGGTGCTCCATGGCCACCACAGCCTTTTCAGACGTGGGTTGCATGCTGGAGTTTGAGATGCCCCGGAATTTCTTGGCATGTGCATCCTCAATCATGGCGTGGATGGCCTCGACCCGGGCCAGGGTGACATCAGCAGCACGGACGGCAGCTCGAGCGCTCTCGGCGTTTGCAGCCGCCGTCGCAGCAGCAGCTATAGCCGTCTCGGCTGCTGCAGCTTCCCTGTCGGCTGCCGCAGATGCCCTCTCGGTGGAAGCGTCCGCGCTCAATGCGGATGTGGAGGCACTCTTGGCGTAGGCGGCGACACTCTCGGCCTAGGCGGTGACGCTCGGGGTGGGGGGGACGCGGCCATCGTACGGGCCTTCACGAAGCGTTTCCACGACATCATCTTTGCAAGAAGGGGGGGCGGGAATGGGGATCGAGATTTATGGATTCGGCGGTTGCCGGCACTGGAGCAGACGAGCCGGTGAAGCTTAAGGAGGGAGACTTAAATAGACCCAGATATTTTCATCGCAAACGGTTCCTAGAAAATAACTCTGTGTGATGTTGTAGATATTTTTTATTAGCTGTGAAAAACGAATTTGGAGTAAAGTGGCAACGGATGGTGTTCTAAATGAACGAGAAATTGTGTAGTACTAATACAACTATCATGTCAGATTTTGGAAAATTTCAGGGGTCATTTGTCCTTTTAAGACATCTAAGGGATTTTCTAGCAATTTAATGACCATAATTGAAATTTGAACTACATGTACATGCAACAACTAACTATAACGGTTTGAAAACTCATATTTCATGTACTTGCATGCGATTTAATTCCATGTGCAGTAAATTGGAAGGAATTTTCAAACATATTGGTCTAACGGCTATGACACAATTAAGCATTGAGTGACATGGCATTTTAATTCCAAAAAATAAAAAAAAATCAGAAACACATGAAGCCTTTGTTGATGTAATGTCATGCCACCAAGATGATGTAGTAAAAAAATTGGCATGTTTGACAAAAGTTTGGACACACTGTCGGTGTCAAAACCGGCGGATCTCGGGTAGGGGTCCCGAACTGTGCGTCTAGGATCGATGGTAATAGGAGACAGGGGACACAATGTTTACCCAGGTTCGGGCCCTCTCTATGGAGGTAATACCCTACGTCCTGCTTGATTGATATTGATGAATATGGGTGTTACAAGAGTTGATCTACCACGAGATCGTGATGGCTAAACCCTAGAAGCCTAGCCTGTATGACTATGGTAATGAATGTGTCCTTTCCGAACTATCCCCTCCGGTTTATATAGACACCGAGGGGATCTAGGGTTTACATAGAGTCGGTTACATAAGAAGGAATCTTCAAAGTCAGTCGCCAAGCTTGCCTTCCACGCCAAGGAGAGTCCAATACGGACACATGTACAATCTTCGATCTTCATGTCTTCACAGCCCATCAGTCCGGCCCATGGATAACAAGCCGGACGCCCGAGGACCCCTTAGTCCAGGACCCCCTCAGTAGCCCCTGAACCTGGCTTCAATGATGGGGAGTTCGGCGCGCAGATTGTCTTTGCATTGCAAGGCGGGTTCCCTTTTATCCGAACTTCAAGATAGTCTACGGATTCGATGATAGTATCTGGACCTGTCACACACACAATACATAACCGTAGAGAGAATATATATTTTTACACGAGTCTAATCCGCCGACAGCTTCTACAATATGACATCACGTCTGTCCGGTCATAATTTCGGACCGTTTTTCATGTGCCGCTTGTCGGGTTTCGGGTTCCGGCAGACCCTTAAGGTTCGAACACTGGGGTGCGCGCGGAAATCTCACCTTCAACCTCTCCGTCTCGATGGGATCTAAACTACTAAAAGAGCTGCACGAAAGACACAAGATTTATACTGGTTCGGGCCACCGATGTGGTGTAATACCCTACTCCAGTGTGTGGTGGATGGATTGCCTCCTGGTGCTGGTGAGGATGAACAATACAAGGAAGAACAGCCTCGCGAGGGTCTGTTCTTGGCTGTGGTGATGAACTGCTATGAAGAGTTCAGTCACCCTCTCTCTCTCTCTCTGATCCCGGACCGAACAACCAGGAATCCAACCCCTTGCTATGTGGGTGGCTAGTCCTATTTATAGAGGCCCTGGTCCTCTCCCCAAATATTGAGCGGGAAGGGATCCAACAATGGCGGGCTAATTTGAAGGGGACATCGAGTACATCTATCCTGACAAAAGCAGTCTTCGCATGCCAAAGGCTCTGGTGATGACGCCGCGCTGGGCTCCATGGCAACCTCCGTCTCGTAGTCCTCCTGGTCTTGGTCTCGTTGCACCAAAGTGGCAACCTTTGCCTGACGCCTCGGTACTCCGCGGATACGCTTGCCCCCTTTGCACCAAAGAGGAAAGAGGGACGCTGCGCGCGCTGGCACCCGCCTGGTGCCCCGAGTCGTCATGGCTTGCGTCATGGGCACCTCGCGAGGTACCCCGCCTTGAACTCTCCGCCTCCTCGCGAGCCAGCCCGACGAGGCTGTGCCTGAGGATGCGCCGTGTCATCCGCCTCACGAGGCTTGGCCCATCGCGAGGGTCTTGAGCCTTGTGTTGATGAAGATGGGCCGCGCTGGGCCCCCACTCGAGCCACGCCGCAGGCCGCAGGCAGGCAAGTCTGGGGACCCCCGTTCCCAGAACGCCGACAGTAGCCCCCGAGCCCAAGGTGCGCATGGACTTGGCCATGCCGAGAGGCGAAAGGGCAAGGGTGAAGCGCCACGGGCCCCAACAGCCTGCGGCCTTGGACGTCGCGTGGCTCCTCTGCTTCCCCACGACGCCTTGGCGATTGTGCGAGTTGGACAAGTCCCTGCATGCAGAACGTGTTATGATTACCTGTGATCGTGGAGACCGGCGGTTGGCCTTCGCCGGCTATAAGTACGGCACCGCTCGTGCCCGTCCAGTCCATCTCCTCTTGCTCTCTCCTTCGCCTCAGTTCTTGCTCTGTCTTGGTGTGATGGCTCTGATTCGCCGATTCTCTACAACGGAGAAGGGAAAGGCTCCTCGAGAAGGGCCAGACCCTCTCCCACCGAAGAAGCGACTCGCCCATTGCAGCCGGGACGACGAGGACCATCCGGTGGTGGCGAGGCCCCGGGGCGAGCGGGCTCAACCGGGGTTCCCGCTGCTTTTGTACGCCCACGTCGAGGGCCCCGGAGGTGTTGATGCTGATCCCCGCGGTCAGCGCCGTCGTCGGCGCCGTCGGGTTATGAAGGCGTGGGTGGTTCCTCCTGGAGTCCATGCCGAGGGCTCCTCCCATGAGTTCGTGCTCCACGTCGTCACTCCTCTTCAGTCCTGGATCCGCCTTCCTCCCTTCTTCGCCTCCATGGTTCTTCCAGGGGGGCTATGGAGCTCCAGCTGCAGCACGCCGACTGCGGCACCCCCGCGACCGAGGCCGAGGTCGTCGTCGCTGCCCTGGGCGCGGTCTACATGTCCCGCGGCTGGAGGGAGATCGCCCGGGTCTGTAGGGAAAGAGGCGTCTTCATGGTCCACCTGGAGTATGACGGCGCGGCGGTGATGTTCCTCAAGGTCTTCGACGCGATCGGGCGTCGGCTGGAGTGCTGCCGCGGGAGAGGCGGCCAGGACCTCGCCCTGGTGAGGGCTAGGCCCGTCGACCGCCCCCTTGGCAGTGGCGCCCGAGGGTCCAGCGGCTCTAGCGAAGGCTTCATGACTCCGGAGACGAGCGACGACAGCTACTAGCCCCCGAGCCGTCGCTGCTCCAGGAGCAGGGCGGACGCGTCAGGCCGTCGCCAACCCTGATCTGGATGGAGTTGGCGCCGGTGCCTGACGGCCCACTGTTGATGATGGCGTCTCCCGCAGTAGCTCATGTAGTTAGCATCCCTTAGGGTTCGTTCCCTGCGAGGAATCAGAATGCGCCCCATGGGGGCTTGTAAGGTGTCTGTAGTCCTGTTTGTTAATATGTATGACCTTTTGACTTGGATCCGAGCGAGCTGCTAACTCCGTTATAGTTCAGCCTTCCCTTTCGCACCTCATGAGGGCTTGGTGCTCTACGCCGACAGGTCCCAGTCCCAAGGCGGCGTCAGCCGTCGCTGGTATGCCAGGTTGCGATGCCGTGGTCAAGGCCAGGAGGTGAGCGACCCGAGGTCCGGTAAGAGCCCCTGAGTCGCGATGCTCAGGAGGTCCCCTTTGGCGCCCAAGCAGCCATCACTTAGTGAGAAAGGGAAGCAACATCGCTAGTACGGAGTTGCTTTAGGTGCGGGGGTAGTGCTGCAGCAGCCAGTGTCGTGGGTGGTAACTTATCTTGAGGATGAGGGGCCGTTCTAGGTGCGCCGTTGGGTCCGTGTGTGGATAGGAGCGAAAACGCTCGGCAAGGTCCTCGCGAGGCCCCTTCTTCCCCGCCTCTGCTCCCCTTTCCGCTCTACGTCCTCGGGTCCCGGCCCTCGAGCTTGTCTCAGCCGTCGCTGGTATGCCAGGTCATGATGCCGTGGACAAGGCCAGAGGGTGAGGGCTGGAGAGCCAGTAAGAGCCCTGAGTCGCGATGCTCAGGCACCCCCCCTTTAACATGCAAGCGGTTCACACGGGCGAGGGCAAAGGAAACCTCGTGAGGGCCTCGGCTTGCGCGGTTCCCTCCAGGGATCCTGCAGGGTCATCACAGAAAGAAGATGGTGTTGCCACGGCGGCCATTAGTCGATCGTTAGTCACTCAAGAGCTTGCTGGTTGAGGTAGGCGAGGCGTATCTGGGCACCCGTGAGCCAGCGCGGGACTCCCGAGGCCCTACCTCTGGGCGGGTTGCGCCCGGCACCGGGCCATATCTTGAGATGTGTCCCTGCAAAATTTGGTTAGATGCCGGTACTCTATGTCCTCGAGTCCCGGCCCTCGAGCTTGTCTCAGCCGTCGCTGGTATGCCAGGTCGCGATGCCGTGGACAAGGCCAGAGGGTGAGGGCTGGAGAGCCAGTAAGAGCCCTGAGTCGCGATGCTCAGGCACCCCCCTTTAACGTGCAAGTGGCCGACATGGGAAGAGAACATGCCGCGGACGGGCACCATGCAGCTAAGCGTGATAGGCAATGCATAGTTGGAAATAAACGCTAGGGCGATACACGGCGCTGGGTCTGGCCCGAACGGCTTGGGGATGATGCAGCTCGAGGGGCGCCCCCCAACAAGGCAAACTAACGACGGAAAGGTAAATGCAGATACATGTCGCGGGGACGGACCCACGTGGCCTGGGAGTGATGCAATCCTGGGAGGGTGCTCCCAGCTGAGAGCGGAACTTGAAAGATGTCACCTGAGGATGTCAGCGGCGTAGTGGCGTTGGTGCAGCAGACTTGGCGAGCTGCGGAAGCCGATCCTCATGAGCCCCCAGGCCCCGGGGCCTCGGGAGGCTCCGGAGGCACTGATGACTCCTCGCGAGCTGCCTCCATCTCCACCAAGGCCGCGGAACGCCTGTCTTCCTGAGCCTCCACGATGCCCCTCATGAGGCACTGGTATGCCGCAGCCATGCTCGGCAGGCCGTAAGGCATGCGTACATAGCTATGGGGTGGACCTCCGCAGCGCCCCACTTGCAAGGGCCAGAGGCACTCCGTTGTGGCGATCTGATTGAGCCCTGGTACGTCGACGCAGACGCGTAGCCCACCATCCTCGCCTGGATGTGGGGCCACGGCTGGCAAGTGGCGGCAACCTCTCATGATCCTTGTCTCGTGTAGCTCTTGAATGGCCTCGTCAACGAACTCTTGCTGGTCTGATCTTCCTCGGCTGGCTCCCTCCTGAGGGAAACGTGCTGCGAAGCACGCCTCCACATGGTGCCCAAGCGCCTCCCTCGCGACCCTGGCTAGGTCGGTGGCCCTCCATGTGAGAGCCCCCGAGCCCTGCCTGAGGAGGGCGCTGGGCGCGCTTTCCTATGCGATGGATGGAGGGCCCTCCTGACGGGGCACGGGCCCTGAGGGGCCTGCCTCCTGAGGGGCTGAGCCTGACGACGTCTTCTTCTTCTTGGGGGTGGTCTCAGGAAGCCTCCTGCTTCCGCGATCTGGGTCTTCTAGCGACGCGGCCTGAAAGGCTCGCTCCAGGGATGTCAGGACCCCGATTCTAAGCCACATCGATCTAGCTGGTAACACCTCATATCACTTTGCGGCCTCACACACGGTATCCCACGGGTGTCGCCTTACCATGGCCCGGGACCGTTTGCGCCTTTTGGCTCGCGTATATGACAATGTCGCTAGCATCCATATGACCGAGAACCCGGGCCGACATGGCTAGTCGTGAACCCAAAGCGGCACAGACCTATGGAGACAGGCATACATGAATCACATCGAACATGTCGGTCATCAACGAGTGATTCCGGGCTGTAGCACTGGGCTAACAGGACTCCGGGGATCCCGGGCTGTAGCAGGCTAGACAGGACTCCGGAGATCACCGCGTGACATTTCCCCGAAGGGACAGACATAGGGACGAAGTGAAACACATGCCGGCCAGTCAAGTGTCCTGAACAGTAGTGCTGGGCTAGCAGGACTCCGGTGAACCGGGCTGTAGCGGACTACTATGGCTCGAGGAACACTAGACTACATTTCCCCATAAGAAAGGCTGCGAAGGACAAACAACTAGATTGTCGGATCCCACTCATACCAAGCATTTCAATCATACACACAATATGCCCGATATGAGTACATACAACATGGCATCACAACAAAACTCTACAACTCAAGTACTTTATTTAAAGGCTCCAGGGAGCCATACATAACATATTCATACAGATAGGGGTCACATGACCCGACACTCAAGTCATACAGTCATACAAGCACATGCGGAAGCAACTAGTCTGAGTACAGACTCTAGAAAGAAAGAAGGCTTCTCGAAGCCTGTCTATCTACATAGGGCCCTCCATGGCTTGGATCACCACCTGGGTGGCTAGTCACTCGTCGACGTCAAGGTCTACATAAAACCCATCGGAGGGGGCAGTGTTGTCGTCTGAAAACAATAAATAAGCAAACATGAGTACAAAGGTACTCAGCAAGTCTTACATCAGAACCTACTATACATGCTCATTCTCAAGAAGGTGGTGGGGTTTATGCAGCAAGCCAGCTTTGACTCTTGGCTAAGCTATCCTACGGAACCTTTTAGCAAAATAGTTTTCGCACACGAGTCCACTACTCACCAACACAATACTCCACCGTGGATCCTCCCTCGTATCCTGCGAGAGGGCCATCCTCGGTACTCACACTTATCTTGAGACTTTTAGTAGTATCCATTAACTGGTCTATGAACTATATAGGCAACCA
The DNA here is from genome assembly GCA_034509565.1 of Triticum monococcum. Lineage (NCBI taxonomy): Eukaryota > Viridiplantae > Streptophyta > Magnoliopsida > Poales > Poaceae > Triticum > Triticum monococcum. Next base: position 575,910,164 of record CM067844.1, on the reverse strand, counting down.
AGTAGTCCTTTACTGCGGACGCGGCTATTCGAATAGTTTTATACCCTGCAGGGGTGTACTTCGTCACACATGTTTCCACCACTTAGCGTCTGCACATGAAATGTGCTCGGCAGACTTCAAGCGAAAACCGACGTGGGTGTAGACCACGACCTGACTAACCTCACAAGTCTCTTGTCCAGGGTCATCGCCTATTCAGGTTCCATCCGCAAGGAAATCCGGCCGGGGTGTCCTCAACGGCCCCGAACGATGTGAACAGGGTTCCCGAGACACCAAACGGGTGACCCGGTACACCCGGCCACGGTGTATCTACCGCAACATAGCCCACCCCTAGGGCCAGCGCTACGCACGGCCGCCAACACATATCCTACAAACACCAGAAACTAGTTGCAACTCCTGGACTGAGGCGAGAGGGGTCAGTAAGTCGAGCGGGGTCATATTTCAAGGCCCAATGTGTGGTAGTAGCTGAATCTTAAATCACGCATACAGAACTCAGTTCTTAGGGACGGCCTCAATGAAACAACCCACCATGTACTCCTACATGGCCTCTCATCGATACCTTTACCAAAACATGTTCAACGCATCCCACATATCACTGACACAAGCATTTCACTCTAGCCCATCACCCAGATGAACCAGACCTGACACAACTCTAAGCATAGCAGGCATAGCAAGGTAGGAATCACAAAACATGGCTCAATCAACTCCTACACATGCTAGTGGGTTTCATCTAGTTACTGTGGCAATGACAGGTCATGCAGAGGATAAGGGTTCAACTACCGTAGCACACAGCAGTTTGAATCGTGTTGTCTTAATGCAGTAAACAAGAGCAGGAGCGAGAATATGGGTTTGTATCGGAATGATCAATGGTTGCTTGCCTGATGGAGTGGTAACGTGATACTGCCCTTCAGTTGGATACTCATGAATATCCTCGGAGGCAGAACCTACCACGAAGAACACAACCGAGCACAATCAACACATGACGATATGCAACAATATGATGCATGCTATGACATGGCAATATGAATGTGTTTTGGCCTAATGCAAGCTAAAACAGAAAGGGGTGAACTCATTTGAATCCAAGATTCAAATATTAGCTCATTAATTATTTCATTTATAGGGCATTTTCTTATTCTGCTTAAACAGTAGGGTAAACTTGTTTTGTCATGCATGAAACCATTACAGATGGATAGATTGAATTTTTCTGATAATTTTTCATATATAATTTGTCTCATTTGGAGTTATGGTTGAATTTCTATGATTTTTTGAAGTTTGAACTATTTTCTGGAATTTTCTGAATAAAAATAATTCCAGAAAAACAATTATTGCGTCAGCAATGCGTCAGGGTGACATCAGCAAGTCAAAGGCACCAGCCAGGTCAAACCTGACTGGTGGGGCCCCCTGGTCAGTGTCTCTGTGCACTAACCACGCTTAGTTAGCCTAATTAACAGGCGGGGCCCACTAGTCAATGACTATACTAATTAACTAATCTATTTAGTTAGCACTAACAGGGTAATTAGCCGGGCGGGGCCCGCATCTCAGTGAGAGAGGGGGGGGGAGTCAACCCACGTCAGCAGGTCAAACCTCCCCGGTCAGTGGGTCAAAGCCTGCCGGCGTTTAGCCGCCGGCGAGGCCAGACGCGGTGGCGCGCTGCGGAAAACGCCCACGGGGCACCATTTGGTGCGCGGAGAGCAGCTACGGGTAGCTAGGGACAACCCGCGGCGTTTGGTGGTGGTGGTTGGGCTCGGGGTGGCCGGGAACGTCGCCGACGACGAGCCTTGCGGTCGCCGGAGTTGGGCGAAAGTGAGCCCAAGGCTACGGGGCACGTCGAGGCGCGTGGTGAGGTGCGTTGTGCTCCTAGGGATGCAGTGAAGATGATAGGCTAAGTGGCGTGGCCGGAGTTTGGCCGGAGACACGTCGGCGACGAGCTCCACGGTGGCGGGTGCGGGTGAGCTTCGTGTGCTCGCTGTGGTGCACGAGAAGAGGAACGGAGAGGTTGGGGAGGTGCAGCAGCTCACGGCGATCACGAAGAGGTAGACGGCGCGGTCGGGGACGAGGCGATGCGGCGGCGACGTCGAAGGGGATCTCCGGCGAGGCTCGGTGAAGACGAGGTCGAAGAAGTCGTTGCAGAGCGTGTGAGCGCTCGGGGCTTGGCTGCTCGAAGGAGTTGACGACGACGGAGAGGATGGACACGGTGGTGCATCACGGGGACGTCGGTGGACGGGGTTTTCACGGTGGCGCGAGCTCAGCAGCGTCGGCCATGGCGGAGGGGAGCGAGAGAGAGAGAGAGGCAGGGGGCGAGTGAGCGTGTCCAAGGGTCGAGACGGCGACGTGGAGCAGGTCCAGGGGGTCGAGGCGGCGAGAGGAGGAAGCAGGACGGCAGCCTGCTGCGTGGCGCGCGCGGGTGCCGCCGTCGAGCACCTGCCTGCCTGCCTGGCCAAGCCAAGCTGCTCGCTGGCGCGGCGGCTGGGCTGGGCCGGCAGGTGGGCCTGGTGGGTGGCGCCAGGTAAGATTCTTCTCCCCCTTTTTTGATTTTGTTTTCTTTTCTATTATTCTGTAGCTTTAGGGCTTTAAATAAAATACCTAGGCACTTTCTAAAATCCTGAAAATATTTGTGAGCCCTATTGGGATTTTTCCTAACAGCAAACAAATACTTTCAGAATTATTTGAGCTCTTGAATTATTTAATAGCATTTAAATGCCCAAATTCAAATATTTATGAATTAAACCACTGACCTTCTGTTGACCTAGAAAAGTGTGCACCTATTTTCCCAAAGGTCTAACCCAAGGCAAAGAGGGTGAACATTTTAGAAGAGCATTTCAGGTTCATTGAATTTATTTTTAGTAAACCCTAGTTGATTTCAGGGGGGGGGGGTGCTGGGGGTTCTGCCTTCCCCATTTCAAGTTTCTGATGAAAGTAACATGATGCACACTCTAATGCATGGACTAGCTAGGGTGTGACAACTCACCCTCACTCAATAGAATCTCGTCCCGAGATTTAGGATCATCTGGAAAGAAGGTGGGGTACTCGAGTCGAAGACGATCCTCCCTTTCCCAGGTGGCTTCTTCCTCGGAATGGTGTGACCATTGAACCTTGAGAAACTTGATATTATGACGTCGAGTGGTACGCTCGGCTTGATCAAGGTTACGAACGGGGTATTCCCGATAAGAAAGGTTATCTTGCAAATCAAGCATTTCGTGGTCCACTCCACGGATAGGATCCGTGAAGCAACGCCTGAGTTGCGAAACGTGGAAGACATCGTGAACTCTGGAAAGATGCGGAGGTAGTTCCAATTGGTAGGCAACTTCTCCTTGTTTGGCAAGAATGCGAAAGGGTCCAATGTAACGAGGAGCCAATTTTCCTTTGATACTGAAGCGATGGGTTCCCTTTAACGGGGTAACCCGAAGGTAAGCCTTCTCGTCAACTTCAAATGTCATGGGCTTATGTTTACGATCATATTGACTCTTTTGGCGAGATTGGGCTGTTTTCAATTTCTCACGAATAACGCGAACCTGCTCTTCTGCTTCCTGAATCATATCCGGGCCAAAGAGTTGTCTTTCCCCGGTTTCTGACCAGTTAAGAGGCGTTCGACATTTTCGTCCATAGAGAACTTCGAAGGGAGCTTTGCCCAAACTAGCTTGATAACTATTGTTATAAGCAAACTCCGCGAATGGAAGGCATTTCTCCCAACTCATTCCGAACGAGATAACGGAAGCTCGGAGCATATCTTCCAGAATTTGATTGACTCGCTCTACTTGACCACTTGATTGAGGATGGAAGGCGGTGCTAAAGGAGAGATGAGTTCCCATAGCATTTTGGAAACTTTCCCAAAATCAAGAGCTGAAGAGACTTCCACGGTCTGAGTTAATTTCCAATGGGACACCATGAAGAGACACTATTCGAGAGATGTATAAGTCAGCTAGCTGGCTAGCGGTGATACTCTCCCGAACGGGTAGAAAGTGGGCCACTTTGGAAAGACGGTCGATCACAACGAAGATGGCATTATTTCCTCTCTTGGTCCTGGGAAACCCAGTGATGAAATCCATACTGATTTTGTCCCATTTCCATTCAGGAATAGCCAAAGGTTGAAGGGTGCCAGCAGGCCGTTGATGCTCCGCTTTAACACGACGACAAACGTCGCAATTGGCAATGTATTGAGCGATTTCTCTCTTCATCCTAGTCCACCAAAACCTCTGGCGTAGGTCTTGATACATTTTAGTACTACCGGGTTGAATGGTGAGAGGGGAATCATGAGCTTCCTTAAGGATCATCTGGCGTAGATGTTGTTTCTTGGGAACCACCAGGCGGTTCTCGAAGAAGACAGGACCTTGTTCATCCATGGAAAAACATTTAGCAACTCCGCTAGCTATGTTTTCCTTAATCCGGGATATGCCCTTATCACGCTTTTGGGCAGCTATGATTTGATCCATAAGGGTAGGTTTTGCCACCAGGGTAGATAGGAATCCTCGAGGAACAATGTGAAGGTTAAGCTTACGAAATTCCTCATGGAGAAGTGGTTGACTTTGTTGTAACATCAGGTTGTTACAGTAGGACTTACGACTTAGTGCATCAGCCATGACATTGGCTTTGCCGGGGGTGTAAGTTATTCCTAAGTCGTAATCTGAGATCAACTCGACCCAACGTCTTTGCCTGAGATTCAAATCTGGTTGGGTGAAGATATATTTCAAACTTTGGTGATCGGTGAAGATCTCACAACGATTACCGAGAAGGTAATGTCGCCAGGTTTTGAGTGCATGGACTACAGCTGCAAGCTCTAGATCATGTGTGGGATAATTTTCCTCATGTGGGTGTAATCGCCGTGAAGCATAGGCAATTACCTGACGATCTTGCATGAGTATGCAACCTAGTCCTTGTCGCGAGGCATCGCAATAGATAATAAAGTCCTTGGAGAAATCTGGTGGTACCAGTACGGGAGCAAATGTCAGGCGTCTTTTCAGTTCCTGAAAACTGAACTCGCACTGTGGAGTCCACTCGAACTTTTTATCTTTCTTGAGGAGTTCAGTTAGAGGTTTCGCAACCTTGGAGAAGTTCTCGACGAAGCGGCGGCAATAGCTTGCTAGGCCAAGGAAACTCCGAACTTGCTTGACCGTTTCAGGTGGAGTCCAATCAAGGACGGCTTGAACTCGCTCAGGATTGACAGCAATACCCTTACCAGAGATTACATGGCCTAGATAGGTCACTTCTGACAACCAAAATTCACACTTGGAGAATTTGGCATAAAGGCGATGCTCTCGAAGTTTCATCAATACCAGCCTTAGATGTTCGGCATGTTCCTCTTCATTCTTGGAGTAGATGAGTATGTCATCGAGGTATACTACGACGAATTTGTGCAAGTACTCCATGAAAACTGAGTTCATTAACCGAGAAAAGGTGGTCGGGGCATTGGTTAAACCGAAGGACATGACGGTGTACTTGTATTGGCCATAACAAGTAACAAAGGACGTTTTGGGAATGTCCCCGTTTCTTATTTTGATTTGATGGTAGCCCAACCGCAAATCCATCTTGGAGAAGACTGAGGATCCAGCGAGCTAATCATACAGGTCGTTGATCCTGGGAAGCGGGTATTTGTTCTTGATGGTGACCAGATTGACAGGTCGGTAATCCACAACCATTCGATCCGTTCCATCCTTCTTCTTGACGAAGAGGACGGGGCAAGCCCAAGGAGAGGAGCTAGGACGGATGAACCCCTTGTTCAAGGACTCATCGAGTTGGTTCTTAAGCTCGGCTAGTTCAAAGGATGCCATCTTGTAGGGTCTTCTAGAAATTGGAACGGTTCCTGGAACAAGGTCTATTACAAACTCAACATCCCTGTCAGGTGGAACACCTGGCAGTTCTTCTGGAAACACATCCGGAAAGTCTCGGACTACCGGAACATCCTCAAGGTCTGGAAGAGGGCTGGCATTGAGGGAGTAAAGTTGGCGCTTGGCCACTCGAGTTAAGACATTAACTGTCTTGCCCGAGGGGTGAGTAAGTTGAACGGTTCTAGTGGCACAATCGATCTTGGCATAATGAGCCGACATCCAGTCCATACCCAAGATGATGTTTATGTCATAGGACTTGAGAGCTATTAAAGATGCAAGGAAGACAAGCCTATCGACAAGAATTTCGTTCCCATGGCTTACCCTAGACGTTTGCCATCTAGAGCCAGGGGTTTGAATTTCCATGGTGGAGGGTATATCACAGAATGTCATGTTATGCAATCGGGCATAATTCTCGGATATGAATGAATGAGATGCTCCAGTATCGAAAAGAACAGATGCCGGATGGCAGTTAACAAGGAGCGTACCAAGGATGACGTTGGGATCCTCATGAGCCTCTTCGGCTGAAACATAATTGACATGGCCACGTGCAGTGGTGGCCGGCTTGGCGTAGAAAGTCTTTCCCGCGGGCTTACCACGGCCAACGGACTTTCCAGCTTGATTGGGGTTGTTCTGGGGACACTCTCGACTATAGTGACCCGGCTCTCCACACTTGAAGCATGTTACCACAGTGGGGCGTGGAGCAGCATTAGCAGCGGGGCCACCATAGGGCTTGGGCGGTGCAAATTGCTGGTTGGGATGAGGCGCCTCAAAGGATGGCCTCCGGGTGAATCTGGGTGGCAGTGCGGTGCTTGGAATCCACACCCGGCGCTTCTGAACTCCAGAGCCGAATGAAGACCCAAAATCACGGGAGTGCTTGCGTGAAGCGTCATAATCTGTCTGGCCTGTCTCAGCACTGATAGCTTTATTGACCAACTTCTGAAAGGATGTGCACTCGTGCAGACGGAGATCGCAGTGAAGCTCAGGGCTAAGTCCCTCGCGGAACCTTGCCTGCTTCTTGGCGTCAGTAGAAACCTCTTCAGGAGCATAGCGTGCCAGGTTCCCAAATTCTCGGCTATATGCATCCACAGTCAGCCTTCCTTGGGTGAAGTTGCAGAACTCCTCCCTCTTGCGATCCATGAGACCTTCCGGAATGTGATGCTCACGGAAAGCCTCGCTGAACTCAGCCCAGGTAGTGATTTGACCGACCGGGCGCATAGCTTCGTAGTTTTCCCACCAATGGCTAGCGGGGCCTTCGAGATGGTAGGCAGCATAGGTAACCTTGTCGGCTTCGGCTACGTTGGCAGAACATAGCTTGTGGGTGATGCTGCGAAGCCAATCATCCGCGTCGAGGGGCTCGACGGAATGGTTAAACTTTGGTGGGTACAGCTTGATAAAGTCATTGATTGACACCAAGTCATTTCGTGGGTGGCGTGCAGTATTCTGCTCAATCCGCTCCAGCAGGCGATTGGTCTCACGCTTGTTTCTTTCCGCCTCCAGCATCACTTCGGCCAGAGAAGTCGGTTGAGGCAGATTTTCACCTCTAGCTGCACTGGCTTCCCCCCGCTCCGGGACAGCAGGGTTGCCGCGGGTGTTGACCATCCTAGGAGGAAACAAGACAATGGTTTAGACAAGGATGGCTCAAACTTAACAAGGAAGTGCAAAATGTAAAGGATAACACGGAATGCAGAGATGCTCATTCGTATGCCATGGTAATATAAAACTGCCATATATACACCAACGGTCATACTCGTCATACATAGTTTAGTACAAGCCCATGCTACAGTACAACTATGAAGGTAGACGTTACATCTCATCGGAGGCATTCCGAGTTCCCATACATTATTTGTCTACACCTCCGGAATCGATTACACACCAAGTCGTATTCCACAAGTCACACAGGACAGTGGGGATACAACTACTACAATACTAGTGGTACTACTACTAACTCAGATAGCTCCGTAGTAGTCCTCATAGAAGTCATCTCCATAGCCTGGAAGTTCAACGTGATCATCCGAAAACAGACGGTCCTGAGGAGCCTGTGGACCATAGGGACTAGGATGAGGTCTTGGACCAACAAACGGTGGCCTGCGGGGACCACGGGGTGGGGTGATGCCTCCCACATCACGCCAATCCACCATGTCTGGCAGAGCTGATCTCACAGGATACAGATCCCTGGTATCCATACATCCAGCTTGCACCGCGGGTGCAAACCGAGTCAATGTGGCCCAATGATCAGCACGAGTATTAAAAAGCTCCAGCCTCAAGGCCCGATTCTCTCGGTCCTTATCTTCGAGCATCTCCGCGGTGGTACGAGTTAATGAGTCATCCTGAGTGGAGTCAGCATAGATAGCCTGAAGATACCCTTGCGCTCCCGGAAGTGAAGCTGGCATGTAACGGAAGTCAGTGTTCCGAAGCAGGCCAGTCCGGACTCGCAAGATGGTCATCATGGAGTAGGCAGCATCCTGCACAGCCATCTCAACGGTAACCCCGAGTCCATAGGAACAGTGAAGGGGCTCGGTAGATCCAGGGTAGGAAGGAAATATCCTGATGGTGCAGAAATACTGGCTTTGCTTAAAGTCGCGGAACTGCTCTTCAACACTATATTCGGGATACCAACGGTATCCTGTCTCGATCATGACCCGGACTAACATAGCAGTATGACCGGGCACGTCGAGGCACCTGGTCAGGCGAACCACTTGATTTTGAGAACGGTTGGCCATATGAAAGCACAACCACAAGACAAAGACATCAGAATTCCTAGGGAAAATTGGATAGCATAACGGCTGTAAATGCTCAGAAAAAGATTTGAGACATCCACAACAGTTCACAATACCGCTCAACGGCATCATATCAAGGTTCTGGTTCAAATAGCAACATACTAAAATAGTAGAAACTGGACTGGAACTCGTAGCAATAATCCTATAAACTACTACGGATTAGTAACACGTGAACCTGATAGAAGAAGAGAGCCTAGTCCTTAACCCACGTTGAATGAGAAAAGAATGACTCAGATCAGAGGCATAGGGTAAAGGAGTAAAAGAACCTTACGTTCCCTCCCACAATCAATTCCCTTACATATAACTAAAGCATTTCTAGACTCGACATCAACCAGTTTGGCTCAACGAACCTACAGGCAGTCCGGCTCTAATGCCAACGCTGTCAGGACCCTGATTCTAAGCCACATCGATCTAGCCGGTAAGACCTCATATCACTTTTCGGCCTCACGCACGGTATCCCACGGGTGTCGCCTTACCATGGCCCGGGACCGTTTGCGCCTTTTGGCTCGCGTATATGACAATGTCGCTAGCATCCATATGACCGAGAACCCGGGCCGACATGGCTAGTCGTGAACCCAAAGCGGCACAGACCTATGGAGACAGGCATACATGAATCACATCGAACATGTCGGTCATCAACGAGTGATTCCGGGCTGTAGCACTGGGCTAACAGGACTCCGGGGATCTCGGGCTGTAGCAGGCTAGACAGGACTCCGGAGATCACCGCGTGACATTTCCCCGAAGGGACAGACATAGGGACGAAGTGAAACACATGCCGGCCAGTCAAGTGTCCTGAACAGTAGTGCTGGGCTAGCAGGACTCCGGTGAACCGGGCTGTAGCGGACTACTATGGCTTGAGGAACACTAGACTACATTTCCCCATAAGAAAGGCTGCGAAGGACAAACAACTAGATTGTCGGATCCCACTCATACCAAGCATTTCAATCATACACACAATATGCCCGATATGAGTACATACAACATGGCATCACAACAAAACTCTACAACTCAAGTACTTTATTTAAAGGCTCCAGGGAGCCATACATAACATATTCATACAGATAGGGGTCACATGACCCGACACTCAAGTCATACAGTCATACAAGCACATGCGGAAGCAACTAGTCTGAGTACAGACTCTAGAAAGAAAGAAGGCTTCTCGAAGCCTGTCTATCTACATAGGGCCCTCCATGGCTTGGATCACCACCTGGGTGGCTAGTCACTCGTCGACGTCAAGGTCTACGTAAAACCCATCGGAGGGGGCAGTGTTGTCGTCTGAAAACAATAAATAAGCAAACATGAGTACAAAGGTACTCAGCAAGTCTTACATCAGAACCTACTATACATGCTCATTCTCAAGAAGGTGGTGGGGTTTATGCAGCAAGCCAGCTTTGACTCTTGGATAAGCTATCCTACGGAACCTTTTAGCAAAATAGTTTTCGCACACGAGTCCACTACTCACCAACACAATACTCCACCGTGGATCCTCCCTCGTATCCTGCGAGAGGGCCATCCTCGGTACTCACACTTATCTTGAGACTTTTAGTAGTATCCAATAACTGGTCTATGAACTGTATAGGCAACCAAGTAGTCCTTTACCGCGGACGCGGCTATTCGAATAGTTTTATACCCTGCAGGGGTGTACTTCGTCACACATGTTTCCACCACTTAGCGTCTGCACATGAAATGTGCTCGGCAGACTTCAAGCGAAAACTGACGTGGGTGTAGACCATGACCTGACTAACCTCACAAGTCTCTTGTCCAGGGTCATCGCCTATTCAGGTTCCATCCGCAAGGAAATCCGGCCGGGGTGTCCTCAACGGCCCCGAACGATGTGAACAGGGTTCCCGAGACACCAAACGGGTGACCCGGTACACCCGGCCACGGTGTATCTACCGCAACATAGCCCACCCCTAGGGTCAGCGCTACGCACGGCCGCCAACACATATCCTACAAACACCAGAAACTAGTTGCAACTCCTAGACTGAGGCGAGAGGGGTCAGTAAGTCGAGCGGGGTCATATTTCAGGGCCCAATGTGTGGTAGTAGCTGAATCTTAAATCACGCATACAGAACTCAGTTCTTAGGGACGGCCTCAATGAAACAACCCACCATGTACTCCTACATGGCCTCTCATCGATACCTTTACCAAAACATGTTCAACGCATCCCACATATCACTGACACAAGCATTTCACTCTAGCCCATCACCCAGATGAACCAGACCTGACACAACTCTAAGCATAGCAGGCATAGCAAGGTAGGAATCACAAAACATGGCTCAATCAACTCCTACACATGCTAGTGGGTTTCATCTAGTTACTGTGGCAATGACAGGTCATGCAGAGGATAAGGGTTCAACTACCGTAGCACACAGCAGTTTGAATTGTGTTGTCTTAATGCAGTAAACAAGAGCAGGAGCGAGAACATGGGTTTGTATCGGAATGATCAATGGTTGCTTGCCTGATGGAGTGGTAACGGGATACTGCCCTTCAGTTGGATACTCGTGAATATCCTCGGAGGCAGAACCTACCACGAAGAACACAACCGAGCACAATCAACACATGACGATATGCAACAATATGATGCATGCTATGACATGGCAATATGAATGTGTTTTGGCCTAATGCAAGCTAAAACAGAAAGGGGTGAACTCATTTGAATCCAAGATTCAAATATTAGCTCATTAATTATTTCATTTATAGGGCATTTTCTTATTCTGCTTAAACAGTAGGGTAAACTTGTTTTGTCATGCATGAAACCATTACAGATGGATAGATTGAATTTTTCTGATAATTTTTCATATATAATTTGTCTCATTTGGAGTTATGGTTGAATTTCTATGATTTTTTGAAGTTTGAACTATTTTCTGGAATTTTCTGAATAAAAATAATTCCAGAAAAATAATTATTGCGTCAGCAATGCGTCAGGGTGACATCAGCAAGTCAAAGGCGCCAGCCAGGTCAAACCTGACTGGTGGGGCCCCCTGGTCAGTGTCTCTGTGCACTAACCACGCTTAGTTAGCCTAATTAACAGGCGGGGCCCACTAGTCAGTGACTATACTAATTAACTAATCTATTTAGTTAGCACTAACAGGGTAATTAGCCAGGCGGGGACTGCATGTCAGTGAGAGAGGGGGGGGGAGTCAACCCACGTCAGCAGGTCAAACCTCCCCGGTCAGTGGGTCAAAGCCTGCCGGCGTTTAGCCGCCGGCGAGGCCAGACGCGGTGGCGCGCTGCGGAAATCGCCCACGGGGCACCATTTGGTGCGCGGAGAGCAGCTACGGGTAGCTGGGGACAACTCGCGGCGTTTGGTGGTGGTGGTTGGGCTCGGGGTGGCCGGGAACGTCGCCGGCGACGAGCCTTGCGGTCGCCGGAGTCGGGCGAAAGTGAGCCCGAGGCTACGGGGCACATCGAGGCGCGTGGTGAGGTGCGTTGTGCTCCTAGGGATGCAGTGAAGATGATAGGCTAAGTGGCGTGGCCGGAGTTTGGCCGGAGACACGTCGGCGCCGAGCTCCACGGTGGCGGGTGCGGGTGAGCTTCGTGTGCTCGCTGTGGTGCACGAGAAGAGGAACGGAGAGGTTGGGGGAGGTGCAGCAGCTCACGGCGATCACGAAGAGGTAGACGGCGCGGTCGGGGACGAGGCAATGCGGCGGCGATGTCGAAGGGGATCTCCGGCGAGGCTCGGTGAAGACGAGGTCGAAGAAGTCGTTGCAGAGCGTGTGAGCGCTCGGGGCTTGGCTGCTCGAAGGAGTTGACGACGACGGAGAGGATGGACACGGTGGTGCATCACGGGGACGTCGGTGGACGGGGTTTTCACGGTGGCGCGAGCTCAGCAGCGTCGGCCATGGCGGAGGGGAGCGAGAGAGAGAGGCAGGGGGCGAGTGAGCGTGTCCAGGGGTCGAGACGGCAACGTGGAGCCGGTCCAGGGGGTCGAAGCGGCGAGAGGAGGAAGCAGGACGGCAGCCTGCTACGTGGCGCGTGCGGGTGCTGCCGTCGAGCACCCGCCAGCCTGCCTGGCCAAGCCAAGCTGCTCGCTGGCACGGCGGCTGGGCTGGGCCGGCAGGTGGGCTTGGTGGGTGGCGCCAGGTAAGATTCTTCTCCCCTTTTTTGATTTTGTTTTCTTTTCTATTATTCTGTAGCTTTAGGGCTTTAAATAAAATACCTAGGCACTTTCTAAAATCCTGAAAATATTTGTGAGCCCTATTGGGATTTTTCCTAACAGCAAACAAATACTTTCAGAATTATTTGAGCTCTTGAATTATTTAATAGCATTTAAATGCCCAAATTCAAATATTTATGAATTAAATCAGTGACCTTCTATTGACCTAGAAAAGTGTGCACCTATTTTCCCAAAGGTTCTAACCCAAGGCAAAGAGGGTGAACACGTTAGAAGGGCATTTCAGGTTCATTGAATTTATTTTTAGTAAACCCTAGTTGATTTCAGGGGGGGAGGGTGCTGGGGGTTCTGCCTTCCCCATTTCAAGTTTCTGATGAAAGTAACACGATGCACACTCTAATGCATGGACTAGCTAGGGTGTGACAAGGGAACACACTGCATCTCTCTCTTCACAGGGCACCATGATGACGCCGCCACTTCCTGGCATCTTGAGGACGTTGTAGCCGTGGTGGGTCACGGCCATGAACTTGGCCAGCGCTGGGTACCCGAGGATGGCGTTGTACGGCAGGCGGATGTGGGCGACGCGAAGTCGATGAGCTCGGTGCGGTAGTTGCTGCGGGCTCCGAAGGTGACAGGGAGGCGGACCTGCCCGATCGGGACTGTGGAACCGTCGGTGATCCCGGAGAAAGGCCTGGTCGGCTGGAGCTGATCATAGGGCACTTGGAGGTTGTTGAATGTTTCCACAGAAAGGACGTTGAGCCCTGCCCCGCCATCGATGAGGGTCTTGGTGACCTGCACGTTGCTGATGACCGGGGAGCAGAGCATCGGGAGGACTCCTGCAGTGGCCGCGCACTTGAGCTGGTCCACCGAGCTGAACGCGATGGGGCACGCCGACCACCTGAGGGGGCGCGTTGCTTCGAGCTTGGGGAGGGCTGCATTCACCTCGCAGGCAAACTGCTTGAAAATGCGTTGGGAGGCTGGGGCTTGAGCTCCGCCCAGGATGCAGGCGATCGCGCGCGGCTCCTGGAAGCCCCCAGCCCCCTCGTCTTGATGGCGGTCTTCGTTCCTTCTTGGTGGAGGCGGTAGCAGAGGTAGGCCTGCGTGTCCATGAGGGCGGTCCTCACGAGGCTGGTCTCTCCAGTCCCCCTCGCGAGGCAGGTCCCGCCAGCGGTCCTCGCGAGGCTGGTCGCGTCACCCCTGGCGCGGGCCGCGGTCTTCCCAGTGCCCTGGGTTTCTTCCTCCTCCTCGGCCATAGCCCCGGTCAGCACGGTCAGGGCGACGACCGATCCTTCCTTCTCCTACGGCGCGGAGCTCTTGACATTCGTTGGTGTTGTGGGTGTGGAGGTCATGGTACACACAGTACCGGCTGCCTCTGGAGGGTTCAGGCAGATCCTTGCCCCGCTTGGTGTCTGGTTCGGCTGCGAGCACGGCAGCCCCCTTGTGCTTCACGTCCTTGGACTTGGGCTTTTTCTCTTCTGGGTCCGCGGCAGGCGGCTCGAGGAGGGAGAGACATCCTTCCTCAGCCCTGGCGCACTTGTTCGCCAAGTTGAACAGCTCCAGGGAGGTGCAGAGGTCTTCGTGCATCGCCAGCTCCTCCTTCATCTGAACGTCACACACGCCGTCAGAGAAGGCGGAGATGATGGCCTCCTCTGACACCCTGGGGATCTTGAGGCGCGCGCTGTTGAAGCGCTGGATGTACTTTTGCAGGGTCTCTCCAGGTTGTTGCTTGATGCGGCGCATGTCGCTCACGGCAGGCGGCCGGTCGTGAGTACCTTGGAAGTTGGCGATGAAGCGGGCGCGCATCTGGTCCCCGGAGGAGATCGTGCCTGGAGCCAGATTCAGGAGCCAGGTTCGAGCCCCTTCCTTGAGCGCCATGGGGAACCAGTTCTCCATGACCTTTTCATCCCCGCCGGCAGCCTCGATACCCAGCTCATAGAGCTGGAGGAATTCCGCGGGGTCAGTTGTGCCGTCGTAGCGAGGAGGCAGGTCGGGCTTGAACTTGCCGGGCCACGCGACGCTGCGCAGCTCAGTGGTGTAGGCGTGGCAGCCCGCGGTGGCCATGAAAGGCCTCGGTTGGTGGAGAGCTTGGTCTTGAGGGTCCCCACGCGCTGCAGCTAGGAGCAGGGCGGGGTCTTGACGCGCCGGAGCTGGAGCAGGGTTGCGGCGTGCCGGAGCAGGGAGCGCCCTAGCAGCCCCCTGCGGGCAAGGGATTTCTTGGCAGCTTCGCTCTTGTTGCGATGGCGCCTGGCAGAGCGGGTTCCGCCCAAGGGCCAGTCGCCTTGGAGCCACGACATCTTCTTGGAGAGGAGGCGGCAGGTGCGCCTCTGGAGCTTCATTGCCCGCGCGGGGCGGAGTGCGGCGCAGAGGGACGGACGGCGCTGAAGAGCCCCCTGCGGCGCGGACAAGCTCGGCGACGCGGTCGAGCCATTCTTCGTAGACGTCGTCGACGGGATGGTAGCGCAGGAGCTCGTTTGCCGCGAGGAGCACAGCCCGAGCCTCCAAGGGTGCCCGGAGCGCGCGGGACGAAGAACCGGCTAGAGCGAGTGATGGAGTGGCGGTGCGGCCGTCTTGCCGCACGGACGGGTGCTGAGATGATGCCTGCAGCTCGCCCCCCACCGGGCCGGTGGCGGCGTTGACAGTGGGCAACGGGGAACGACGAGGACGCCCACCGACGGGGGCCGTCTGGGCGACGTGAGAAGCGATGGCGGCCCGGCGCTCGGCGCGGGCCCGACGAGCGTCAGACATGGATGCGACGGTCGGAGGAGAGCGGAGCGGTGGAAGATGAATTCCGGCGCACCCCTACCTGGCGCGCCAAATGTCGGGTTTCGGGTTCCGGCAGACCCTTAAGGTTCGAACACTAGGGTGCGCGCGGAAATCTCACCTTCAACCTCTCCGTCTCGATGGGATCTAAACTACTAAAAGAGCTGCACGAAAGACACACGATTTATACTAGTTCGGGCCACCGATGTGGTGTAATACCCTACTCCAGTGTGTGGTGGATGGATTGCCTCCTGGTGCTGGTGAGGATGAACAATACAAGGAAGAACAGCCTCGCGAGGGTCCGTTCTTGGCTGTGGTGATGAACTGCTATGAAGAGTTCAGTCACACACACACACACTCTCTCTCTCTCTCTGATCCCGGACCGAACAACCAGGAATCCAACCCCTTGCTATGTGGGTGGCTAGTCCTATTTATAGAGGCCCTGGTACTCTCCCCAAATATTGAGCGGGAAGGGATCCAACAATGGAGGGCTAATTTGAAGGGGGACAGCGAGTACATCTATCCTGACAAAAGCAGTCTTCGCCTGCCAAAGGCTCTGGTGATGACGCCACGCTGGGCTCCATGGTGACCTCCGTCTCGTAGTCCTCCTGGTCTTGGTCTCGTTGCACCGAAGTGGCAACCTTTGCCTGATGCCTCGGTACTCCGCGGATACGCTTGCCCCCTTTGCACCAAAGAGGAAAGAGGGACGCTGCGCGCGCTGGCACCCGCCTGGTGCCCCGAGTCGTCATGGCTTGCATCATGGGCACCTCGCGAGGTACCCCGCCTTGAACTCTCCGCCTCCTCGCAAGCCAGCCCGACGAGGCTGTGCCTGAGGATGCGCTGTGTCGTCTGCCTTGCGAGGCTTGGCCCCTCGCGAGGGTCTTGAGCCTCGTGTTGATGAAGATGGGCCGCGCTGGGCCCCCACTCGAGCCACGCCGCAGGCAGGCAAGTCTGGGGACCCCCGTTCCCAGAACGCCGACACCGCTCTATGTTTCGAGATGCGGTTGCCATTGGCACGTCTTGTCAAAGCAGAGATTGTGCCCCCTTATTACGGGAGTCTCATAAATACGGGTGTGGGTAACCCAACTGTGCCGTTTATATAGCCCTTGGGAATAGGAAAATCTTAAGGCGAGTGAGGAGGCGTTCAATATTCGTTGCCTTTACAAGGGGATAAGGATTCCCTCTTCCTCCCTCACGCCCTCTCTCTGTCTTTCCAATATCGAGCTCCAGCGCCCAAGTTCTCATCTCCTTCCCACCCAAGGAACCATGTCCGGATCCGGAGGTCAGGGGAAGTGGATGGTTTCCTCCGTCAAGGAGGAGAACATTACGGAGGTTTGGGCGGCCAGATACTTGGCGAAGGAGATCACTCACCGCCTGTCGGCCGAGGGACAAGTCGTCCCCACGCCAAAGCCCACAGAGAGAGTGGTGTTCCTCCCCCATTTCTTCCGTGGGCTAGGGTTTCCCCTCCACCCTTTCGTCCGCGGGCTGATGTACTATTACGGGATAGATTTCCATGATCTGTCCCCGAATTCCTTCCTCAACATCTCGGCGTTTATCGGCGTGTGCGAGGCCTTCCTCCGCATCCAACCCCACTTTGGGCTGTGGCTCATAGTCTTCAACGTGAAGCCGAAGGTGGTGGACGGCCAGCACACGGAGTGCAGAGGAGCTATGGTGAGCAAGGTGTCCAATGTATCCTGGCCCAAAGGCACTTCTATGGACACAATGAAGGAGTGGTAGAAGCAGTGGTTCTACATCACAGAACCTCGCGGCAGCACCTGGGCCGTAGCTGTAGAATTCTGCTCTGGCGCCCCCACGCGACTCACCTCCTGGGTCGAGAAGAGTCCAGACAAGGGTTCCTCTGACGAGGTGATAGCGCTGTAGACGAGCGTTCAGAGCATGTCGACCAAGAAAGTGAAGCTCGTTGATGTGATCCAGGTGATGCTGGTTCGCCAGATCCTTCCATGCCAGCGCCGAAGCCATCCTCTGTGGGAGTTCAACCCAAAGAAGGACCAGACCCTGGTGAGGCTCTTTGAGACTACTCACGAAGGTGCATGGAATTTGCTCTTTAAGGGCAATGAGAAGCCACCGGCCATGGATTCATACCATGGTCACGATTGTAAACACCTCGCCAGTGAGGTATGCTATTTTTCGATGTATCCCCAACTTAATCATTTCAAGGATGATGTCTGAGCTTATTATTGCATTTCCAGGACTGGATGGGGAGGGCGAAGCGGATCCAGTGTCCGGCTCCACTACCTGAAGAACCGGTCATCCCATGTCTAGCAAAGATGCTGGTGCCGGCGCCTTATAAGGCGCCGGAGAAGAAGGCCAAGGGGGCCAAGGGTGGCCCCCGTCGCAAGGGCACTTCAGACGTGATGTCCGAAGACGATGAAGCCCATTCCTCTGTCCCTGAGGACAACGACAAGGAAGAGGAGGAGGAGGAGGGAAACAACCCTCCCCCTGAGGAGAGGAATAAGAAGAGGGCGGCTTCGGCGCATCCGGAGGCGGACACGCCCAAGAAGGGGAAGAGCGTCCCAGCGGTCAACACCGCGTGAGACGTTGATAGCAGTCCGGAGAGACACCCCCACGCTAAGCCCCATGCCGCATCATAAGTGACACGGCTCTCTCATCCGCACATCCGGCCCTTTCTCTTTATTATTATGACATAGTTAATTGTGCTATTGTAGTCCGGCCCGCGACCTTACCCAGCGATCCTCATCTGGAGGTTCGTTGGCTCCGTCGGAGATGGCGAGCATGTCGCCATCGCCTGCTTATTCCCCCGGGGCCAGGGACGACACCGAGGTGTTATCCCGGAGGACTGCTCCGAAGCGGGGAGGAGCCCAGGACGCTGTCCGGGAGGCGCCACAGGGCGAGACCTCCACTGCCGGACACATGGGGGAGCCGATCCCCATGGAGATTGGCGTAGAGGTCCGTATCCAGTTCGTCCCTCAGCCGAATACGATTCCGGAGGCCCATATGGCTCTGGAGTCAGGCGAGCGGGCCCCTTTAAAGGAGGGGGATGCGCCGCTTCCACCGGTGGCCCTTGTCCATCCAGGGGCGCCGGATAACCTGATGGAGGCGCTTCGAAGCGCCTCTGTCGTGGACGAGCACCGTGTCCTTATGGATGCGGTGGTCGAGAAGATCGAGTCTGCCAAGAGTGGACTGAATGAAGCCTGCAGCAGCCTGTTGACAGGTTTCGAGGTAAGAAAGAGAAAAACCCCATGTAGCTAGTAGCCCCTGAGACACTGTCCGGTGTTCGGCAAGAAGAACCGGATAGAGGATCAATTCTTCTGTTGTAGGAGACTAACGTAATATGTATGAATAAGCAGGCATTGCTGTTGGCCGCGAACTCCCATGCTGCCGAAGTCTCTGACTGAGGCAGAGGCTGGAGCGGACCGCGAACGAGCTCGGCGAGGTTAAGGTTCGGCTCCAGGAGAAGCAAGGTGAGTGACGACTTGTTGTGTGTTTAGAAAGGATAGGCGATGTATATTGACCGATGTGTCGTAATATGTGCAGGAGCCGTGACTGAGGTCGAGACCGTAAAGAAGGCCCTGGGCGAGGCCGAGGAGAAGGTTGTCCAGCAGCAAGCCTCCCGTAAGAAGTCCAAGGGCCGGGTCCAAGAAATCCAGCACGAGCTCTAGGATGCGGTCAAGAAATGCGAAGCCTTGGAGCATGATGCGTCGGTTCAAGGGACCGAACTCGCCAAGGTTCGTCAGAGCATGGAGACCGCACAGAATGAGGCCCAGGCTGTCCTCCAGGAGATCCAGGAGGCCAAGAAGATCACGGCGGGTAAGGCATTTAAGATGCAAAGCTAATATGCGGAGAAGCAGTACCTTTTACTAACCTGGGTTCGGAGTTCCCCAGGAGAATTTGCGGATTTACCATGTAGTGTATCAAACGCAGCGGAGTTCTACCGAGCAGAAGGAGGGGGTTCTAGGAAGAAGCTATTTTGGTCACAGTATGCGATGCCAGAGCATCCCGTGTCCTTCACCGATCAGCTGAAACAGCTGGTGGAGCTGCATAGGGTGGCCGAACTAGCCATGAAGGATTTTATAATTCGGCTATGGCCAGCCGAAGCTATGCCAAGCAGCTACTTCAGTCTCGTGAGGCGAATGGTGAGCGCCTGTCCTTGGCTGAACTTCGTCAAGCGCTCGACCTGCATTGAAGGTGCGCGCATGACCTTTGCCCGTTGCAAGATATGGTGGGCGAAGATGGACGCCGTCGAGGTGACCAGAGGGCCACCGGAGGGCAAGGAACACCGCACACCCGAACGGTATTTTGCGAATGTTTTGGAGGGTTCTCGCCTTGCGGTAGCACAATGTTCGCAGGATATTGTATTTGAATAAATGTATTCATGTTACCTTTGCCTTGTATTATGGGAACAAAGCATGTTCTGTAATGTAATATTGTTATGCTTTGAATTGTTTCCTCCTGTGCGGCCATTTTGTATGTAATCTGAGGGTTGGCCAGTCGTCGGCTTCTTCCCTCGCGTAGGTAGTACGGAGGTGTTCGGTATGGAATCTAAACAAACTTGATCCAATTGTATGGTCCTTGAAGGAGTTGTTTAGCGCAACGAACAAGGCAATCAGACTGTACGGCTTAAACGCCCTCACTTAGATATAAGAGTTTTATAATAAAGCGTAGGCGCAACCCCTGGTTCGAACCAGGGGGCTGTCAGCATCTGATCGGGAAGTGCCGATCTTTCGTATAATGCGGATAAAATCTCCAACGATTTGTCACCCTCAAACAGCTAACCGGCTCTCGCTATATCATGACAGCCAGTTTTCGGCTTTCTCTACTAAGGTGCTCATCTGGTCAAGGCCAGGGCACAATCGCAGTATTTCTCCCATTACTACCCTAGCCGATTTAGCGGAACATAGGGTAGCAAGCACAGGAGCCGGGAAACCCAACTATTGACCAAAGACATGATTCGGAGCCAATGCATATAATGCTAAATTTGGGGTGCCGAACTTATCTTTAGGGATGCTCGGACTTTGTCGCCGTATTGTGGGGCGATGGGGAGCCCCTGGCATATATGAAACGCACCAGGGTGTACAACTGCTAGGAAATAAGTAATATAAAGGAAAACATAGGGAGAACAGAGATAGGATCTGGAGCCCATGAACTTGGATCATGAACTATTTCCATTATAGTTGGTTTTATGCGTCCAAGCACATTGGTACAAGATAATGCAATAAGCAACCAGCTATTTGACATGCCATACCCGAAGGCGGATTGCTCATGGGTCTTGAAAATGGTTGGCCCCTAGGGTTTTCCATGTACGCATGTGCTCCGTGTCAATCCGTTGTGTTTGTCCTTTGACGGGATTGTTAATCAGGCCATCGAAGGAGGTTCCCATAGGAGAAACCTGAAACAATGGAAAAAGAGATAGTAAAGTTATATGTGTGTCCGGGATCAGTCTGGACGAACCGTGGATCCCGTGATAGCTTGTGCCTCCATCGATGCCCATGGAATTTTGAGTGTGTAGTTATAGACGTGTGGTATGAATACCACTACCTCGTCGGGATTAGGACGGAGGCCGAATTGCTAATCGAGATCTTGACGAGCCGCGCTGTCATGTTGCAGTGTGGTCCGGACCCTCTTAATGATGTCCAGGGGCTCGGCAGCCAGACTATGCTGCTGCTTGAGAAGGTCGTTTTGTACCTCTGCTGCTAGGGCGGCGGTGTGCTCCTCTGTCCGGAGGGAGCGTTCTGTGTTTCCATTGACTGTTATGACACCGCGCGGACCGGACATTTCTACCTCTTGAGCACTTGCGTTGGTTTTCCCTTGAAGAGGAAAGGGTGATGCAACAAAGTAGCGTAAGTATTTCCCTTAGTTTTTGAAAACCAAGGAATCAATCCAGTAGGAGGCAACGCACGAGTCCCTCACACCTACACAAACAAATAAATCCTTGCAACCAACGCGATAAGGGGTTGTCAATCCCTACACGTCACTTACGAGAGTGAGATTTGATAGATATGATAAGATAATATTTTTGTTATTTTTAAGATAAAGATGCAAACTAAAATAAAAGGCAATGAAAATAACTAAGTATTGGAAGATTAATATGATGGAAAATAGACTCAGGGGCCATAGGTTTCACTAGTGGCTTCTCTCAAGAGCATAAGTATTTACGGTGGGTGAACAAATTACTGTTGAGCAATTGACAGAATTGATCATAGTTATGAGAATATCTAGGTATGATCATGTATATAGGCATCACGTCCGAGACAAGTAGACCGACTCCTTCCTGCATGTACTACTATTACTCCACACATCGACCGCTATCCAGCATGCATCTAGAGTATTAAGTTCATAAGAACACAGTAACGCTTTAAGCAAGATGACATGATGTAGAAGGATAAACTCATGCAATATGATATAAACCCCATCTTGTTATCCTCGATGGCAACAATACAATATGTGCCTTGCTGCCCCTACTGTCACTGGGAAAGGACACCGCAAGATTGAACCCAAAGCTAAGAATTTCTCCCATTGCAAGAAAGATCAATCTAGTAGGCCAAACCAAACTGATAATTCGAAGAGACTTGCAAAGATAACCAATCATACATAAAAGAATTTAGAGAAGATTCAAATATTGTTCATAGATAAACTTGATCATAAACCCACAATTCATCGGTCTCAACAAACACACCGCAAAAGAAGATTACATCGAATAGATCTCCACAAGAGAGGGGGAGAACTTTGTATTGAGATCCAAAAAGAGAGAACAAGCCATCTAGCTAATAACTATGGACCTGTAGGTCTAAGGTAAACTACTCACACTTCATTGGAAGGGCTATGGTGTTGATGTAGAAGCCCTCTGTGATCGATGCCCCCTCCGGCGGAGCTCCAGAACAGGCCCCAAGATGGGATCTCGTGGATACAGAAAGTTACGGCGGTGGAATTAGGATTTTGGCTCCATATCTTGTAGTTTGGGGGTACGTAGGTATATATAGGAGGAAGGAGTACGTCGGTGGAGCAACAGGGGGGCCATGAGGGTGGAGGGCGCGCCCAGGGGGTAGGCGCGCCCCTACCTCGTGGCCTCCTGGTTGATGTCTTGGCGTAGGGTCCAAGTCCTCTGGATCACGTTCGTTCTGAAAATCACGTTCCCGAAGGTTTCATTTCGTTTGGACTCCGTTTGATATTCTTTTTCTGCGAAACTCTGAAATAGGCAAAAACAACAATTCGGGGCTGTGCCTCCGGTTAATAGGTTAGTCCCACAAATAATATAAAAGTGTATAATAAAGCCCAATAATGTCCAAAACAGAATATAATATAGCATGGAACAATAAAAAATTATAGATACGTTGGAGACGTATCAAGCATCCCCAAGCTTAATTCCTCCTCATCCTCGAGTAGGTAAATGATAAAAACAAAACTTTTGATGTGGAATGCTACTTGGCATAGTTTCAATGTAATTCTTCTTAATTGTGGTATGAATATTCAGATCCGAAAGATTCAAGATAAAAGTTCAATATTGACATAAAAATAATAATACTTCAAGCATACTAACTAAGCAATTATGTCCTCTCAAAATAACATGGCCAAAGAAAGTTCATCCCTACAAAATCATATAGTTTAGTCATGCTCCATTTTCGTCACACAAGAATGCTCTCATCATGCACAACCCCGATGACAAGCCAAGAAATTGTTTCATACTTTAGTAATCTCAAACTTTTTCAACCTTCACGCAATACATGAGCGTGAGCCATGGATATAGCACTATGGGTGGAATAGAATATAATGATGGGGGTTATGTGGAGAGGACAAAAAGGAAGAAAGTCTCACATCAACGAGGCTAATCAATGGGCTATGGAGATGCCCAACAATTGATGTTAATGCAAGGAGTAGGGATTGCCATGCAACGGATGCACTAGAGCTATAAATATGTGAAAGCTCAACAAAAGAAACTAAGTGGGCGTGCATCCAACTTGCTTGCTCACGAAGACCTAGGGCATTTGAGGAAGCCCATTGTTGGAAAATACAAGCCAAGTTATATAATTAAAAGTTCCCACTAGTATATGAAAGTGACAAAACAAAAGACTCTCTATCATGAATATTATGGTGTTACTTTGAAGCACAAGTGTGGTAAAAAGGATTGTAACATTGTCCCTTCTCTCTTTTTCTCTCATTTTTTTGGGCCTTCTCTTTTTTTATGGCCTTTCTCTCTCTTTTTTCCTCACTTGGGACAATGCTCTAGAAAATGATGACCATCACACTTCTATTTATTTACAACTCAATGATTACAACTCGATACTAGAACAAAGTATGACTCTATATGAATGCCTCCGGCGGTGTACCAGGATATGTAGTGAACCAAGAGTGACATGTATGAAAGGATTATGAATGGTGGCTTTGCACAAATAGTATGTCAACTACATGATCATGCAAAGCAATATGACAATGATGAACGTGTCATGATAAACGGAACGGTGGAAAGTTGCATGGCAATATATCTCGGAATGGCTACGGGAATACCATAATAGGTAGGTATGGTGCCTGTTTTGAGGAAGATATAAGGAGGTTTATGTGTGAAAGAGCGTATCATATCACGAGGTTTGGATGCACCGGTGAAGTTTGCACCAACTCTCAATGTGAGAAAGGGCAATGCACGGTACCGAAGAGGCTAGCAATGATGGAAAGGTGAGAGTGCGTATAATCCATGGACTCGACATTAGTCATAAAGAACTCACATACTTATTGAAAAAATCTACAAGTCATCAAAAACCAAGCACTACGCGCATGCTCCTAGGGGGATAGATGGGTAGGAAAAGACCATCGCTCGTCCCCGACCGCCACTCATAAGGAAGACAATTAAAGAACACCTCATGTTTCAAATTTGTTACATAACGTTTACCATACGTGCATGCTACGGGACTTGCAAACTTCAACAAAAGTATTTTTCAAATTCACAACTACTCAACTAGCACAACTTTGATATCACTACCTCCATGTCTCAAAACAATCATCAAGCATCAAACTTCTCTTAGTATTCAACACACTCATAAGAAAGTTTTTACTAGTCCTGAATACCTAGCATATGAGGATTATTTAAGTAAATTACCATGCTATTTAAGACTCTCAAAATAATCTAAGTGAACCATGAGAAAATAATAGTTTCTATAAAACAAAACCACCACCGTGCTCTAAAAGATATAAGTGAAGTACTAGAGCAAAAACTATATAACTCAAAAGATATAAGTGAAGCACATAGAGTATTATAATTATTTCTGAATCATGTGTGTTGCTCTCAAAAGGTGTGTACAGCAAGGATGATTGTGGTAAACTAAAAATAAAATACTCAAATCATACAAGACGCTCCAAGCAAAACACATATCATGTGGTGAATAGAAATATAGCTCCAAGTAAAGTTACCGATGGAAGTAGACAAAAGAGGGGATGCCCCGGGGCATCCCCAAGCGTTGGCTTTTCGGTGTCCTTAGATTATCTTGGGGTTCCATGGGAATCCCCAAGCTTAGGCTCTTGCCACTCCTTGTTCCATAATCCATCAAATGTTTACCCAAAACTTGAAAACTTCACAACACAAAACTTAAAGTAGAAAATCTCGTGAGCTCCGTTAGCGAAAGAAAACAAAACACCACTTAAAGGTACTGTAATGAACTCATTATTTATTTATATTGGTGTTAAACCTACTGTATTTCAACTTATCTATGGTTTATAAACTATTTTACTAGCCATAGATTCATCAAAATAAGCAAACAACACACGAAAAACAGAATCTGTCAAAAACAGAACAGTCTGTAGTAATCTGTAGCTAGCGCAAGATCTGGAACCCCAAAAATTCTAAAATAAATTTCTGGACGTGAGGAATTTATCTATTAATCATCTGCAAAAATAATTAACTAAATATCACTTTACAAATAAAAATGGCAGCAATTCTCGTGAGCGCTAAAGTTTCTGTTTTCTACAGCAAGATTAAAAAGACTTTCCCCAAGTCTTCCCAACGGTTCTACTTGGCACAAGCACTAATTAAACACAAAAAACACAACCAAAAAATAGGATAGATAAATTATTTATTACTAACAGGAGCAAAAATTAAGGAATAGAAATAAAATTGGGTTTCCTCCCAACAAGCGCTATCGTTTAACGCCCCTAGCTAGGCATAAAAGCATGGATATATCTAGTTATTGCCATCTTTGGTAGGCAATCCATAACTGGCTCTCACAATAGATTCATAAGGTAATTTAATTTTCTTTCTAGGGAAGTTTTCCATGCCTTTCCTTAACGGAAATTGGAATCTAATATTCCCTTCCTTCATATCAATAATTGCACCAATCGTTCTAAGGAAAGGTCTATCAATAATAATTGGACATGAAGGATTGCAATCTATCTCAAGAAAAAAAAAAATCTACGGGCACATAATTCCTATTTGCAACAATAAGAACATCATTAATTCTTCTTATAGGTTTCTTAATAGTGGAATCCGCGAGGTGCAAGTTTAAAGAGCAACCATCAAAATCACGGAAACCTAGCAAATCACACAAAGTCTTTGGAATCGTAGAAACATTAGCACCCAAATCACACAAAGCATAACATTCTTGATCTTTAATTTTAATTTTAATAGTAGGTTCCCACTCATCATAAAGTTTTCTAGGGATAGAAACTTCCAACTCAAGTTTTTCTTCATAAGATTGCATCAAAGCATCAACGATATGTTTAGTGAAAGCTTTATTTTGACTATAAGTATGAGGAGAATTTAGCATGGATTGCAACAAGGAAATACAATCTATCAAAGGGCAATTATCATATTTAAATTCCTTGAAATCCAAAATAGTGGGTTCATTAATATTTAAAGTTTTGACTTCTTCAATCCCACTTTTAACAATTTTAGCATCACGATCTAAAGACTCCTAATATTTGGAATGCCTTCTAGGTAGAGGTGGATCATATTTAGTCCCATCATTATCAAGATTCATATTTCAAAACAAATATTTAATAGGGGACACATCAATAACTTTTAGATCTTCATATTTATTGTCATGGAAACTAGAAGAACATGCTTTTATAAAGCAATCTTCCTTAGCACGCATCCTAGCGGTTCTTTCTTTGCACTCATCAATGGAAATTCTCATGGCTTTGAGAGACTCATTTATATCATGCTTAGGTGGAATAGATCTAAGTTTCAAAGAATCAACATCAAGATAAATTCTATCAACGTTCCTAGCCAACTCATCAATCTTAAGCAATTTTTCTTCAATCAAAGCATTGAAATTCTTTTGCGAAGTAATACATTCTTTAATATTAGATTCGAAATCAGAGGGCATCTTATTATAATTTCCATAAGAATTGTTGTTGGAATTACTGTAATTATTAGAGGAATTACTTGGATACGGCCCAGGATTAAAGTTTCCTCTATACGCGTTGTTACCAAAATTATTCCTACCAACAAAATTCACATCCATAGGTTCATTATTATTCTCAATCGAAGTAGACAAAGGCATATCATTAGGATCACAAGAAACACTTTTATTAGCAAATAATTTCATAAGTTCATCCATCTTTCCAATCAAAACATTAATTTCTTCTATCGCATGCACTTTTTTATTAGTAGATCTTTCAGTGTGCGATTGAGAATAATTAACCATACTATTATCTAGGAGTTTAGTAGCGTCTCCTAAAGTGATTTCCATAAAAGTGCCTCCCGCGGCCGAATCTAAAAGATTTCTAGAAGCAAAATTCAATCCGGCACAATTTTTTTGTATAATCATCTTCAAATTCAAATCATGCGTAGGGCAATTGCGTATCATTAATTTCATCCTCTCCCAAGCTTGTGCAACATGTTCATGATCAAGTTGCTTAAAATTCATAATATCGGTTCTAAGAGAGATGATCTTAGCGGGAGGAAAATACTTAGAGATAAAAGCATCTTTGCACTTATTCCAAGAATCAATACTATTTTTAGGCAAAGACGAAAACCAAGCTTTAGCACGATCTCTAAGCGAAAAAGGAAATAGCTTCAATTTAACAATATCATTATCCACATCTGTCTTCTTTTGCATATCACACAAATCAACGAAGCTATTTAGACGGGTAGCGGCATCTTCACTAGGAAGGCCGGCGAATTGATCTTTCATGACAAGATTCAACAAAGCAGCATTGATTTCACAAGATTCAATATCGGCAAGAGGAGCAATCGGAGTGCTAAGGAAATCATTGTTGTTGGTATTGGTAAACTCACACAATTTAGTATTATCTCGAACCATCATGACACGCAAGCAATCCAACACACGAGCAAACAAGAGATGGGCAGAAATAGGCAAATAGAGAAAGAGAGGGAGGATGGAGAGAGAGAAGGCGAATAAAACGGCAAGGGTGAAGTGGGGGAGAGGAAAACGAGAGGCAAATGGCAAATAATGTAATGTGGGAGATAAGGATTTGTGATGGGTACTTGGTGTGTTGACTTTTGTGTAGACGTCCCCGGCAACAGCGCCAGAAATCCTTCTTGCTACCTCTTGAGCACGTGCGTTGGTTTTCCCTTGAATAGGAAAGGGTGATGCAGCAAAGTAGCGTAATAATTTCCCTCGGTTTTTGAAAACCAAGGTATCAATCTAGTAGGAGGCCACGCATGAGTCCCTCGCACCTACACAAACAAATAAATCCTCACAAACAAATAAATCCTCGCAACCAACGCGATAAGGGGTTGCCAATCCCTACACGGTCACTTACGAGAGTGAGATCTGATAGATACGATAAGATAATATTTTTGGTATTTTTATGGTAAAGATGCAAAGTGAAATAAAAGGCAATGAAAATATCTAAGTATTGGAAGATTAATATGATGGAAAATAGACCCCGGGGCCATAGGTTTCACTAGTGGCTTCTCTCAAGAGCATAAGTATTTACGGTGGGTGAACAAATTACTGCTGAGAAATTGACAGAATTGAGCATAGTTATGAGAATATCTAGGTATGATCATGTATATAGGCATCATGTCCGAGACAAGTAGACCGACTCCTACCTGCATCTACTACTATTACTCCACACATCGACCGCTATCCAACATGCATCTAGAGTATTAAGTTCATAAGAACAGAGTAACGCTTTAAGCAAGATGACATGATGTAGAGGGATAAACTCATGCAATATGAAATAAACCCCATCTTGTTATCCTCGATGGCAACAATATAGTATGTGCCTTGCTGCCCCTACTGTCACTGGGAAAGGACACCGCAAGATTGAACCCAAAGCTAAGCACTTCTCCCACTGCAAGAAAGATCAATCTAGTAGGCCAAACCAAACTGATAATTCGAAGAGACTTGCAAATATAACCAATCATACATGAAAGAATTCAGAGAAGATTCAAATATTGTTCATAGATAAACTTGATCATAAACCCACAATTCATCGGTCTCAACAAACACATCGCAAAAGAAGATTACATCGAATAGATCTCCACAAGAGAGGGGGAGAACTTTGTATTGAGATCCAAAAAGAGAGAAGAAGCCATCTAGCTAATAACTATGGACTCGTAGGTCTGAGTTAAACTACTCACACTTCATCAGAAGGGCTATGGTGTTGATGTAGAAGCCCTCCGTGATCGATGCCCCCTCCGGGGGAGCTTCGGAACAGGCCCCAAGATTGGATCTCGTGGATACATAAAGTTACGACGGTGGAATTAGGGTTTTGGCTCTGCATCTGGTAGTTTGGGGGTACGTAGGTATATATAGGAGGAAGGAGTACGTCGGTGGAGTAACACGGGGCCCACGAGGGTGGAGGGTGCGCCCATGGGGGCGGGCATGCCCCCTACCTCATGGTCTCCTGGTTGATGTCTTCACGTAGGGTCCAAGTCCTCTGGATCATGTTCGTTCCGAAAATCACGTTCCCGAAGGTTGCATTCCGTTTGGACTCTGTTTGATATTCTTTTTCTGCGAAACTCTGAAATAGGCAAAAAAACAGCGATCTAGGCTAGGCCTCCAGTTAATAGGTTAGTCCCAAAAATGATATAAAAGTGTATAATAAAGCCCAATAATGTCCAAAACAGAATATAATATAGCATGGAACAATAAAAAATTATAGATACGTTGGAGACGTATCAGGCATCTTCAGCTTGAGATAAGCATAGTGTGGTACCGCGTTGAATCTAGCTAACACGGTTCGTCCGAGTAATGCGTGGTAGCCACTGTGGAAGGGGGCGATATCAAAGATTAACTCCTCGCTTCGGAAGTTCTCTGGGGAACCGAAGACCACCTCTAGCGTGATTGAGCCCGTGCACTGGGCCTCAACGCCTGGTATGACTCTTTTAATGGTAGTCTTTGTGTGTTTGATTCGTGAGGGATTAATGCCCATCTTCCACACTGTATCCTGATAGAGCAGGTTGAGGTTGCTACCGCTGTCCATTAGGACTCGTGTTAGGTGAAATCCATCGATGATTAGGTCGAGGACCAGTGCGGCCGCCATGTCGGATACTAGCTGGGTGATCTCAATGATCGAAGGTGATCAGGAATGACGACCACGGATTGAATTTTGGGGCGACTGGCTCTACCGCGTATACGTCCCTAAGCGCTCGCTTGCGCTCCCTTTTGGGGATGTGTGTAGCGTATATCATGTTCACCGTTTTGACTTGAGGGGGAAATTTCTTCTGCCCTCCGGTGTTCGGCTACCGGATCTTCGTCCTCGTCCTCACTTTGTGATCCCTTTTCTTTGGTTTCGACATTTAACTTGCCAGCCTATTTGAAAACCCAACAGTCTCTGTTGGTGTGATTGGCTTGTTTGTCTGGGGTACCATGTATCTGGCACGGACGATCGAGTATGCGATCCAGGCTGGATGGTCCCTCGTTGTTCCTTTTGTAGGGCTTCTTTCGCTGTCCAGACTTGGAGCCACTGAATCCGGCGTTAACGGTGGTGTCATTGGTGTTGTCGCCATTGCTTCGGCGTTTGTGTCTGTTGTGCTGGATCTTTCCGGAGCTGTTCTGGGCCTCGGAGGGGCCTGTCTCGCTGGCTATGTTTTTGCTACGAGCCAGCCAGCTGTCCTCTCCCGCGCAAAAGAGGGTCATGAGTGTCGTAAGGGCTGCCATGGACTTCAGCTTTTCTTGGCCGAGGTGGCGTGCTAGCCATTCGTCATGGATGTTGTGTTTAAAGGCCGCTAGGGCTTCGGCATCCGGACAGTCAACGATCTGGTTCTTTTTGGTTAGGAACCTAGTTTAGAATTTTCTGGCTGATTCTCCAGGTTGTTGAACTATGTGGCTTAAGTCATCGGCATCGGGTGGCCGGACATATGTACCTTGGAAGTTGTCAAGAAAGGCCTCTTCCAGATCCTCCCAGCTGCCGATGGAATTCTCGGGCAGGCTATTCAGCCAGTGTCTAGCTGGCCCTTTGAGTTTCAGTGGGAGGTATTTGATGGTGTGGAGGTCGTCTCCCTGGGCCATGTGGACGTGGAGAATAAAGTCCTCAATCCATACTGTTGGGTCGGTTGTTCCGTCGTATGATTCAATATTGATGGGTTTGAATCCCTCGGGGAATTCGTCATCTAGCACCTCATCTGTGAAGCAGAGAGGGCGTCCGGCGCCACTATACCAGGTCGCATCACGACGCGCCTCTGATGCAGTGCGTCTGCGGTTATCGGCCCGGGTGTGACTAGGTTTGTTACGCCCGAATAGGTAGCTGTCATCCCGAGTTGGGAAGCGTCCTCGTGATTCGTAGATTGATCTGGTGTGTTCTGCTCTGTTGTCCAGCTCCTGCCGAAGGTCGTATTTATGGTCCCGAGCTGTTCTGTCCCTATTTTTGCGAGGTAGTGGGGCGGGCTGTTGCTCGGCCTGAGTTCCCGCTTTATCCCGACTGCGGGGTGGTCGGTTGTAACGCCCCGAGACCGATGTGCCAGGTGTCGTCCAGTTATTCGCTGTTGTTGCCTTGTCATTGTTTGCGTGTCATGCATTGCATATCATGTCATCATGTGCATTTCATTTGCATACGTGTTCATCTCATGCATCCGAGCATTTTCCCCGTTGTCCGTTTTGCAATCCGGCGCTTCGTTCTCCTCCGGTGGTCATTTCTAGCTTTCTTTCGTGTGTGGGGATTAAACATTTCCGGATTGGACCGAGACTTGCCAAGCAGCCTTGGTTTACTACCGGTAGACCTCCTGTCAAGTTCCGTATCATTTGGACTTCGTTTGATACTCCAACGGTTAACCGAGGGACCGAAAAGGCCTCATGTGTGTTGCAGCCCAACCCCCCCCCCCAATTTGGCCCAAAACCCACCTAAATCTGCACCATCATCTAGAGCGTTCGATCACGATCGCGTGGCCAAAAACTGCACCTCATTTGGACTCTCCTAGCTCCACTTATGCCTATATAAAGGCCCCCCGAAATTCGGTTCTTCTCCCCCTAACCCTAGATCCATTTCTCCCGCCGGCGCCGGACGAAATCTCGCAGGCCGGACATGTCCGGATAGCCCGCTGCCGCCACGTGTCGCGACGTGACTTGTCCGCCGCCCCGGTCCACATCGCCCCGCCGCCGGCCCGGGAGGCCCAGGAGGGGCCCCCGAGGCCCGTCGAACGCCGCCGCCGCCCGGGACCTTCGTCTCTGCGGCCGACCCACCCCGCCGCCTCCTTAGCCACGCGCCGCCGCCTCCTTCGCCGGGCGCCGCTCGCCCCGCTGGCCGACGCTCGTCGCCGGACCATGCCGGTCGCCGACTCCGGTGGCCGCGCCACCGCGACCCCGCCGCGCCTCGGTGCTCCGGTCGCCGCCCCGGCCTCTCCTTCCCTCGACGACAACCGTCTCCGGCCGGCCAACCTCGAAGACCGTGCTAAGTGAACAGTGCATGAACAGTACCCGCGATCCGGATCTCATATCTGAAAACCCTAGGGTTGACTTTTGCCTCTCTCTGTTAAATTTTTATGCAATCTTTGACCTGCCATATCTCCGCATCCGTAGCTCCGATTTGGACATATAGTATATCCAAATGTTCGCCTCGATGAGTACATCATTTCATTCCATTGCACCATTTTCATTTGAGTTCATCTTGATGCCCGAAATGCTGCAAGGAGAGGGCTTCGTGAGTTAATTGTCAGATCTGCTAGTTCATCTTAGACTTTTGTCATTTTTGCCATGATTGTTGTGTGCATGATATGACTGTGAGTCATTCATATGTTTTGTTAAGCATCTGTTTATCTTTCCAGAGGTGCAACCCATGCATTTTTGTGATGTGTGTGGTGACTTGTTCAAGCTTGCAAAGTGAGGCACCCGGTAAATCTGTTTTCAGTGACAGTGATTTCACTAAGTCCTGGGATTGTTTAGTTCACGATGCCATATGTTCATGTTGTTTCCTAGTGATCCGTGCCTCTTTTGAGGATGATCAGTAAAGGAGTTTTGTTAATATTGTAGTGCTCTATCCATCCATATCTTTGTTTGCATATATGGAGCACCCTAGCTTGAGTCAATCGAGCTCTACTTTTGCTTCGTTGTGAATCTGGGCAGATCGTCAACTTGTTTGCGATTTTGCCGATGTTATTGTAGTTGATCCGTGCATGCTATGCCATTGTTCTTGACATGTCTAGCTAGCATTTTGTGCCTTCTTAATGGATGTATGCTTGCCTTGCCATGACTTGCTCCGTAGTGAGTGCATCGAGCTTGTAAACATGCCTTCGTGAGTTATGTTTCAGCATGTCCCAGTTTTTCGCTAAGTCTGAAAACTGATTATGTTTTAGCTATGTTCATGTGCTTGTTAGTATATTTTGTGATCCCTTTTGGCTCAAGGTCACTAAGGGACTTTTGTTAAGCTTGTTGAGTAGCTCCATGCCATGTCTTTCTTTGTCATGATCAGGTCCTGTAGCTTGTTGTTTTGTTGCTCCGAAGAGGGCTTCATGATCTGAAATTTCAGACAAGTGTTAATTTCACTAAGTCTGAGATCTGTTTACCATTTGCGTTTTTGCCATGCTTGTTTGAACCTCTTAATGGATGAATTGGCCGTAGCTCAGTGCTAGTATTTTGTTAAGAATCTTGAATGCTTCCCTGCCATGTATTTTGATGCCATGTTTGAGTGCTGTAGCATGTTCATCTCATTGCATTTAGATGCCTACTTGCTGTAAATCGCAGACCGGTGTCATATTTGAATCGCTTGCCATTTCCCAACTGTAACTCTGATTCCGGTGATCTTTATATCGTTTTCAAGCGATTTCATCTCATCTTTCCAGTGGCACACTTGGTTTTACAAGTTGAGGCCAGGTTCATGCATTTCCTGTCATATCTTGCATATGCATCGCATACCGCATCCCGCATATCATACCATGTTCACGTGTTGGTTGTTTACTATGTTGTGTGCTTCTTTTTCGGTATTTTCTTCTTCGGGTTGGTTCCGGTAACGTCGTGCTTGTGAGGAACCGTTCTTCTGTGTCCGTTTGTCTTGTTCATGGACTCATTCTTCTTCCTCGTGGGATTTCAGGCAAGATGATCATACCCTCGAAATCACTTCTATCTTTGCTTGCTAGATGCTCGCACTTTTTGCTATGCCTATGCTGCGATACCGACCACTTGCTTATCATGCCTCCTATATTGTTGAACCAAGCCTCTACCCCACCTTGTCCTAGCAAACTGTTGTTTTGCTATGTTACCGCTTTGCTCAGCCCCTCTTATAGCGTTGTTAGTTGCAGGTGAAGATTGAAGTTTGTTCCTTGTTGGAACATGGAGATGTTGTTCCTTGTTGGAACATGTTTACTTGTTGGGATATCACAATATATCTTATTTAATTAATGCATCTATATACTTGGTAAAGGGTGGAAGGCTCGGCGTTATGCTTGTTGTTTTGTTCCACTCTTGCCGCCCTAGTTTCCGTCATATCGGTGTTATGTTCCCGGATTTTGCGTTCCTTACGCGGTTGGGCTATAATGGGAACCCCTTGACAGTTCGTCTTAAGTAAAGCTCTTCCAGCAATGCCCAACATTGGTTTTACCATTTGCCACCTAGCCTTTTCTTTCCCTTGGGTTCTGCAGACTCAAGGGTCATCTTATTTTACCCCCCCGGCTAGTGCTCCTCTGAGTGTTGGTCCGAAATGGGCAGCCTGCGGGGCCACCTCGGGGAAACTCGAGGGCTGGTTTTACTTGTAGCTTGACCTATCTGAGTGTGCCCTGAGAAAGAGATATGTGCAGCTCCTATCGGGATTTGTCGGCACATTCGGGCGGTGTTGCTGGTTTAGTTTTACCCTGTCGAAATGTCTTGTTGTACTGGGATACCGAGTCTGATCGGAATGTCTCGGGTGGAGGTCTATTCCTTCATTGACCGTGAGAGCTTGTGATGGGCTAAGTTGGGACACCCCTGCAGGGATTTGAACTTTCGAAAGCCGTCCCGCGGTTATGGGCATATGGGAATTTGTTAACGTCCGGTTGTAGAAACCCTGAAGTCGACCTTAATTAAAATGAATCAACCGCGTGTGTAACCGTGATGGTCTCTTTCCGGCGGAGTCCGGGAAGTGAACACGGTTGTTGGAGTTATGCTTGACGTAGGTTGTTTTAGGATCACTTCTTGATCATAATTTTATTGACCGTGCCTTGCTTTCTCATCTCGCTCTCATTTGTGTATGTTAGCCACCATATATGCTAGTCGCTTGCTGCAGCTCCACCTCATACCTTTACCTTACCCATAAGCTTAAATAGTCTTGATCGCAAGGATGCGAGATTGCTGAGTCCCCGTGGCTCACAGATACTTCCAAAACCAGCTTGCAGGTGCCGATGAGTCCGTGCAGATGACGTAGCCAAGCTCAGGAGGAGCTAGATGAAGATCCTGTCCTTTATGTTGTCTCGTTCTAGTTGACCAGTAGTGGAGCCCAGTTGGGGTCGATCGGGGACCTTTGTCACATTTGGGGTTCTTCTTTTATTTTGGTTCCGTAGTCGGACCTTGATTGTATTTGGTTGATGTAATTCTTTATTCATGTATTGTGTGAAGTGGCGATTGTAAGCCAACTATGTATCTCTTTTCCCTTAATGTATTACATGGGTTGTGTGAAGATTACCTCACTTGCGACATTGCTTTCAATGCGATTATGCCTCTAAGTCGTGCTTCGACACATGGGAGATATAGCCGCATCGAGGGTGTTACATCGGTCCGCCGCACTATCTCGACCGCGTGGTGGTCGGTCCGCATTGCGTGAGGGAGGTATGGGATTTAGTGCCTCCTCATTGAACTGAGGTAGCAGTCTGCGCTTTGGGTAACTCTTGGCTGGGCGCTTGAGGCCGTATTCTTCGGCTGCCAGGACATCGGTCCACCTATCAATGAGCAGGTCTTGATCGGCTTGAAGCTGCCGCAGTTTCTTCTTCAGGCTTCTTGTCGTGGCTATTAGCTGACGCTTGAAGCGCTCCTGATCGAGGGGTGCCTCAGGCACAATGAAGTCCTCATTGCCGAGGCTCTCATCATCCTCGAAGACTAGACGATAACTATCATCGTCTGGGTCATTGGGCATGGTCTGATTATCAGGGTTGTCTTGCCCGTTGTATTGTTCCTCATGTTCGGATGTAGCCCCGACAGGGTCTTCATTGTTTTCGGTGACGCCCGGAGTACTATTCTCTCTGGTGCCAGTATTTCCGTCATTT
Source organism: Triticum monococcum (assembly GCA_034509565.1). Lineage (NCBI taxonomy): Eukaryota > Viridiplantae > Streptophyta > Magnoliopsida > Poales > Poaceae > Triticum > Triticum monococcum. The sequence continues at coordinate 575,874,152 of CM067844.1, read as the reverse complement.
GAGCGACGAGGCTTAGAGCGGCATTTAGGGCGTCGAATGTGCTGGTTTAACTCCTGGATAAAAGCTGCAACTGATCTATCCTTCCTGGTGCTGATCATCTCCCAGTGCTCATCTCGGCGCCCACAAATCTGGTAGATAGTATCCTTAAGATCATTGCGGTAAACTTCTCCAATGCGTCCCATGGCGATGTGAGCTGCCATGCTCTTTCCTACACTCCAAGTTGATGCATCAAAAGAAAACTCTATGGGCTCAGTGACTGGCATGAACGTCCTTCCTGGAACTTGAACTTGAATCATCCAGCGGTCCTCTTCAGGTAAAGTGGCGTTGTAGGTTCTGGTGAAGCTTGGTACTCCTATGTTCAGGTATCTAGTGACTTCCTTCAAGTGACGTCCAAAGGGTGTATCTTCATCCAGTTCAGTGAACTTGTTCCTTGCATCCGCCATCCTAAAAGAGTAGAAAAGATGAGAAGTCAGAAAAGAGAGGAGAGTGACTAGTGATCTAGGTCTTTAGCTTAGTGGTCGTGTCCTACAGTCAGCGTGTGCTCTGATACCATCTTGTAGCGACCAGACCTTAGACGGTCCAATCTCTGTGCTCAAGTGTCATCCCTGGATCAATAATGTTGACACCACATAGTACTTGAAGGATTTATAACAGAGTAGCAATCACACACTTATTACATCGAGTGTCTCAAAAGAGAACTTATTACAATAAATATGGCTTAAGGCCATCTAATGACGATAACAGCGGAAGGCTTGGAAGATAAGTGAGTCCATCAACTCCAACGGCATCACTGAGTATAGAACCACGACCTAAAACTCCTTAATCGTCGTATGAAAAGTCTGCAACATTAACGTTGCAGCCCGAAACGGGTCAGAACATGGAATATGCTGGCAATGTAACACATAGAGAGTAGTGGAATGAAACAACTATACTATATGCATATTTGGCTGGTGGAAAGCTCTATGGTTACAGTTTTGTGTAAAGCCAAATTTTCCCTACTTCAAAGGAATAAATTTATTTAACTATCATGGTAGTTGTTAAACATTGAGAATGGTTGATAGCATTCTCAATCCCAATTAAGCATCATCATTAAACAAAACCCAACAAAATTAATTTAGAGTAACATGTTGAGATTCACATGATAATCCAAGTACTAGAGAGTAATGGAATGGAACATGCTATTCTATATGCATATTTGGATGGTGGAAAGCTCTATTAATTTAGAGTAACATGTTGAGACTAGCAGATGTGGGTTGTTGTTGTTGTTCCCCTGATTCTGATTCTGGACTAGCAACTGCATCAGTGTGTTCTGCTGCTGGATCAACTGGGTGAGCTCCGGTGGGAAGGTAAAACCGGGGTCACATCTCGGAGGCATCTGAGGGTTTAGGAAGGATGGGATTTAAGAATAGAGAGGGGTCTAGAGAGAAAACACTACCCATATGCACATGAGGCAAAAGCAAACAACTCACTTCATTCAATCAAACAAGGGCATACAATCATTCTAACTATCGCAAAAGTGCTCGGACTACTATATTTACACGGTGGACTACTACTACTGTTGGGGTGGTCTACTAGAAATATTCTTCAGTTGCAGACTCCATGATATCTACTCCAGCTTCATCAACATAGTCATCATCCCTATCATCTAGATCCGAGTCGGTGTTGTCGATGATGATGTAGTCTTCCGGGCGAATCTCCTTGGGTTCTTCCTCTTCTTCTTCTACTGGTGTAGGGTCTCCCATGAATATTCCAATCTCCTTGATCAGATCGTCATTCTTCTCCACTAATACTTCGATTTCTTCTTCATGATCTTCACGTGTAGCCTTGAGTTCTTCCTCGAGTTCCTTGATCCTTGTCCTTGCCTTCTTCAGATCTATCATGTCGGCGCACATCTGGTTCTCCTGACGTCGAATGTGCTGGTTTATCTCCTGGATAAAAGCTGCAATTGATCTATCCTTCTTGGTGCCGATCATCTCCCATTGCTCATCTCGACGCCCACAAATCTGGTAGATAGTATCCTTTAGATCATTGCGGTAAACTTCTCCAATGCGTCCCGTGGCGATGTGAGCTGCCATGCTCTTTCCAAGACTCCAGGTTGGTGCATCAAAGGAAAACTCTATGGGATGAGTGACTGGCATGAACGTCCTTCCTGGAACTTGAACTTGAATCATCCAGCGCTCTTCTTCAGGTAAAGAGGCGTTGTAAGTCCCAGTGAAGCTTGGTACTCCTATGTTCAAGTATCTTGTGACTTCCTTCAAATGACGTCCAAAGGGTGTATCTTCATCTAGTTGAGTGAACTTGTTCCTTGCATCCATCATCCTAAAAGAGTAGAAAAGATGAGAGGTCAGAATGAGAAGAGTGAGTAGTGATCTAAGGCTTTAGCTTAGTGGTCGTGTCCTACAGTCAACGTGTGCTCTGATACCATCTTGTAGTGACCAGACCTCAAATGGTCCAATCTCTGTGCTCAGGTGTCATCACTGGATCAGTAATGCTGACACCACACTATACTTGAGGATTTATAACAGAGTAGCAATCACACACTTATTACATCGAGTCTCAAAGACAACTTATTACAATAAATATGGTTTAAGGCCATCTAATAACGATAACAGCGGAAGGCTTAGAAGATAAGTGAGTCCATCAACTCCAACAAAATCACTTAGTATAGAACCACGACCTAAAAGCACCTTAATCATCGTCTGAAAAGTCTGCAACATTAACGTTGCAGCCCGAAACGGGTCAGCACATGGAATATGCTGGCAATGTAACACATAGAGAATGATAAAGAATAAGGCTATACTATATGCATATTTGGCTGGTGGATAGCACTATGGTTACAGTTTTGCGTAAAGCCAAATTTTCCCTACTGCAAAGGAATAAAATTTATTTAACTATCATGGTAGTTGTTAAACATTGAGAATGGTTGACAGCATTCTCAATCCCAATTAAGCACCATCATTAAGATAAAACCCCACAATATTAATTTAGAGTAACATGATGAGATTCACATGATAATCCAAGTACTAGATACTGAAGATGTCCATAACCGGGGACACGGCTAACCATGATTAGTTTATACACTCTGTAGAGGTTTGCGCACTTTTCCCCACAAGACTCGATCTCCTCCATTGGATTTCTCGCACTACATGGTGTTTGAGAAACGGATGACCGAGACATAGTCTTTCAGAGGCGCTAGCACCTTACGAACGGGTAGACCGTACTAACCTACATCCCCTACATCTGCTAGTCTACCACTGTGAGAGTTCGCACAACTTAGTCAACTATGCTAGAGCCCATAATAGATTGTGGCTGCACACGGAAGTTTCTAGCATGAATAATCTCATGATCCCTTTGAGCCTGGGTGGCGGTCCATAAAGAAAAACGGGCAATCGCTGGAATACCCAGGTGCCTCAATCCACCCAGATATGTATTTAAGTTGCCACCTTAAGTAAACCATTAATTAACAATCTCACATCTGTCATGGATACACTCACCCAATCCACGTCTACTAGCATAACATGGCATAATAAGCAAACGTAGAAGTAACTCCCAAAGGTTTGATAATAACAGGTAATACGTACTACCTCAACTACTTCCCAAACCCACAATTTAATTAGATCCTAATCATGCAATGTGTGAGGATTGATCTAATGCAATAAAACTGGGTAGTTGGAAAGCATGATCAAAGTGTTACTTGCCTTGCTGATGATCTAGGAAACCTAGCGATTCGAAGTAGCGAGCGGCGCACTCCGGGTACTCTATCGCAAACAAACAAGCATACAATAAGTACTCAACTAATGCACAGGTAAAACTCACTACCAGAAGGTTCAACTTAAGAACTTTGGCTGGCAAAAAGAATCAAAACGAACGAAGCAACGAAAGACAAACGACAAAAGAAACAAGCTTCGTTTACTATTTTGGATCTAGGGCAATTTTTACAGTGGCAAAAACGTGTTTAAGTTGGTTAAACGGAAAGAGGGTTTCGAGACGAAACTCCAGGCGCTTGAATCGCCTAATTCCGATAAACGAGCGAAAAGTTAGAGTAAAACAAAAATCTGATCAGAAATCGCGATCAGAAAAATCGCGGATTTAATCCGAGAAAAAAAAACGACGAACGTTCGTTAAAATGAACGAACGGGCGAATGCTCGCTATTTAAATAAACCAGAAAAACCGATCTATTTAAAAAAACCGAAACTAAAAAACGATCAAATCCATCGGAAAAACCGAACTGATTTTCGAGAAAAACTGGAGGCGAAAAAAACTACCTCCGGCGAGTTCGGTGAACGGCGGCAGCGGCGGTGTGGCGGCGGCGGCGGGCAGCGGCGCGGGCAGGCGGCGGCGTGGCGGCGCGGGCGGCGCGACGGCGGGGCGGCGGCGCGGGCAGGCGGCGGCATGGGCCCGGCGGCGGCAACTAGGGTTAGGGTTAGGGTGGGGGCGCGGCTGGGCTTCGGCCGGGGCCTCGGGGCGCTATAAAAAGGCCCGGCCAGAAGGAGTCCTGGCCGGTTATGGCCCAAGGTCGGTTCAGACTTTTTTTTAAATAATTACGCTCGGGAGAAAAACAAAAGGAATACTAAACGAACTCCAAAAATCCTGAAATAAATTTGCCCCGGCTTCTAAAATCACGACGCACATGATGAACATTTATTTGGGGCCTAAACGCAATTTTGAAAAACACGCATTTTCCTAAATTCAAATAAAATAGCAAATAAAACCAAAATAAAATCGTATTTGATTTTTTTATTAAATCCTCAATATTTCTTTATTTTGGGAAAATCATTTTATTCCCTCTCTCATATTTTTGTAATAGAAATAATTGAAGATAAAATAAATAAAATCAAATGATCCTATTTTCAAAATAAATAAAATCAAATAATATGAAAATAACGAAACCCCCAACTCTCTCCGAGGGTCCTTGAGTTGCGTGAAATTTCTAGGATCAACCAAAATGCAATAAATATGATATGCAATGATGATCTAGTGTATAACATTCCAAATTGAAAATTTGGGATGTTACAAGACAAAAAAGGAGAAAGTCTCACATCAACGAGGCTAATCAATGGGCTATGGAGATGCCCACCGATTGATGTTAATGCAAGGAGTAGGGATTGCCATGCAACGGATGCACTAGAGCTATAAATGTATGAAAGCTCAACAAAAGAAACTAGTGGGTGTGCATCCAACTTACTTTCTCACGAAGACCTAGGGCACTTGAGGAGGCCCATTGTTGGAATATACAAGCCAAGTTCTATAATGAAAAAAATTCCCACTAGTATATGAAAGTGATAACATGAGAGACTCTCTACTATGAAGATCATTGTGCTACTTTGAAGCACATGTAATTCTTCTTAATTGTGGTATGAATATTCAGATCCGAAAGATTCAAGACAAAAGTTTATATTGACATAGAAAATAATAATACTTCAAGCATACTAACAAAGCAATTATGTCTTCTCAAAATAACATGGCTAAAGAAAGTTATCCCTACAAAATCATATAGTCTGGCTATGCTCTATCTTCACCACACAAAATATTTAAATCATGCACAACCCCGATGACAAGCCAAGCAATTGTTTCATACTTTTGACATTCTCAAAACTTCTTCAATCTTCACGCAATACATGAGTGTGAGCCATGGATATAGCACTATAGGTGGAATAGAGTGGTGGTTGTGAAGAAGACAAAAAGGAGAAGATAGTCTCATATCAACTAGGCGTATCAACGGGCTATGGAGATGCCCATCAATAGATATCAATGTGAGTGAGTAGGGATTGCCATGCAACTGATGCACTAGAGCTATAAGTATATGAAATCTCAAAAAGAAACTAAGTGGGTGTGCATCCAAGTTGCTTGCTCATGAAGACCTATGGCAATTTGAGGAAGCCCGTCATTGGAATATACAAGCCAAGTTCTATAATGAAAGATTCCCACTAGCATATGAAAGTGATAACATGAGATACTCCCTACTATGAAGATCATGGTGCTACTTTGAAGCACAATTGTGGTAAAAGGATAGTAACATTGTCCCTTCTCTCTTTTTCTCTCATATTTTTTTATTTGGGCCTTTTCTCTATTTTATGGCCTCTTTTCTTTCTCTTTTTTATTTGGGCTTCTTTGGCCTCTTTTATTTATTTTTCATCCGGAGTCTCATCCCGACTTGTGGGGGAACCATAGTCTCCAGCAACCTTTCCTCACTGCGACAATGCTCTAATAATGATGATCATCACACTTTTATTTTTCTTACAACTCAACAACTACAACTCGATACTTAGAAGAAAATATGACTCTATGTGAATGACTCCGGTGGTGTACCGGGATATGCAATGATGCATGAGTGACAAGTATGAAAGAATTATGAATGGTGGTTTGCCACAAATACTATGTCAACTACATGATCATGCTAAGTAATATGACAATGATGGAGTGTGTCATAAACGGAATGGTGGAAAGTTGCATGGCAATATATCTCGGAATGGCTATGGAAATGCCATAATAGGTAGGTATGGTGGCTGTTTTGAGGAAGGTATATGGTAGGTGTATGATATCGGCGAAAGGTGCGTAGTATTAGAGAGGCTAGCAAAAGTGGAAGGGTGAGAGTGCGTATAATCCATGGACTCAACATTAGTCATAAAGAACTCATATACTTATTGCAAAAATCTACAAGTTATCAAAGCAAAGTATTATGCACATGCTCCTATGGGGATAGATTGGTAGGAAAAGACCATCGCTCGTCCTCGACCGCCACTCACAAGGAAGACAATCAATAAATAAATCATGCCCCGGCTTCATCACATAACGGTTCACCATACGTGCATGCTACGGGAATCACAAACTTCAACACAAGTATTTCTCAAATTCACAACTACTCAACTAGCATGACTTTAATATCACCATCTCCATATCTCAAAACAATTATCAAGTATCAAAATTCTCATAGTATTCAACATACTCATAAGAGAGTTTTATTATTAATCTTGCATACCAAACATATTAAGATTTTAAGCAAATTACCATGCTATTAAGACTCTCGAAATAATCTAAGTGAAGCATGAGAGATCAATAGTTTCTATAAAACAAATCCACCACCGTGCTCTAAAAGATATAAGTGAAGCACTAGAGCAAAATTATATAACTCAAAAGATATAAGCGAAGCAAATAGAGTATTCTAAAAAATTCGAAATCATATATAGCTCTCTCAAAAGGTGTGTAGAGGAAGGATGATTGTGGTAAACTAATAAGCAAAGACTCAAATCATACAAGACGCTCCAAGCAAAACACATATCATGTGCTAAATAAAAATATAGCTCCAAGTAAAGTTACCGATAGAAGTAGACGAAAGAGGGGATGCCTTCCGGGGCATCCCCAAGCTTTGGCTTTTAGGTGTCCTTTGTAGAGAGATGATTTGCAATACAATAATTGTTGTATTGATGGGGTGCTGGTGCACGTATATATATATATATATTACAAGGGAAGGCCTCTACCTCAACTATACAAGACTAGGAGGTGGGCCACAAATCCAATACACGTGCAATAAAAAACACATACTCAACACCCCCCGCAGTCGAAGCATCGCCAGATACACAGAGACTGGACCGAAACTCCTCGAAGACAGCAGTAGGCAATCCCTTAGTCATCACATCAGCAAACTATTGCGACGTCGGCATGTGGAGAACTCGAACACGGCCAAGGGCAACCTGCTCGCGCACGAAGTGAATGTCGAGCTCAATATGCTTCGTCCGTCGATGGTGCACCGGGTTGGCGGAGAGGTAGACCGCGCTGACGTTATCGCAGTAGACAAGAGTGGCCTTGTGAACATCACAAAGCAACTCTTGCAGCAGCTGACGGCGCGATACTCTGCCTCGGCGCTGGAGCGGGAGACCGTGGGCTGCCGCTTCAAGGACCAAGAGATCAACGAGGGCCCAAGGTAGACGCAGTAGCCTGACGTATAGCGTCGCGTGTCGGGGCAGCCAGCCCAGTTAGCATCCGAGTAGGCCACGAGGTCGGTTGAGGCGGAGGCCGTCAGGGTGAGTCCCAAGGACATGGTGCCGTGTATGTAACGGAGAATATGCTTCACCAGAGTCTAGTGAGAGTCACGCGGGGCATGCATATGGAGGCACACCTGCTGAACAGCGTACTGCAGGTCGGGGCGAGTCAATGTCAAGTACTGTAAAGCACCGACAATAGAGCGATAAAAAGCTCCATCAGACGCGAGAGACCCCTCCAGAGCAGAGACCTTCGCCTTCGTGTCGACGGGAGTGGGCGCCGGCTTGCAGTTAAGCATGCTGGCACGCTCAAGGAGCTCGTGGGCGTACTTCTGCTGATGTAGAAAGAAATCGCCAACCCGACGGATCACCACGATGCCGAGAAAGTAGTGCAGGGGCCCCAAGTCCTTGAGGGCGAACCCATCACGAAGACGAGCAGTCAGCCGTTGAAGGAGATCGGGGGTGGATGCCGTGAGGATGATGTTGTCGACGTAGAGCAGTAGATATGCAGTGGCAGCTCCTTGATGATACACAAAAAGTAAGGCATCAGAGCGAGTGGACCGAAAGCCCAGAGACTGCAGGAAGGCGGCGATACGCTAGTACCAAGCTCGAGGCGCCTGCTTCAACCCGTACAGAGAGCGGGAGAGCTCGGGGTGCTCGGTGTCGAAGAAACCAGTAGGCTGCTCATAGAACACCTGCTCGGCGAGATGACCGTGCAAGAAGGTGTTGGAAACGTCCAACTGATGCACAGGCCAGGCGCGCAAGACGGCCAGCTGAAGGACGGCGCAGATTGTGCTCGGTTTCACAACCGGGGCGAAAGTGTCAGTGAAGTCCATGCCCGCGCGCTGCCGAAAACCACGAACCGTCTGGGCGAGTCTTGTGGTGAAACACCCACTTGCCAGAGATGATGTTGGCACGAGGTGGTCACGGAACAAGCTGCCACGTGTGGTTGCGCTGTAAGGCATCGAACTCCTCCTGCATCGCAGCTAGCCAGTGGGAATCCCGAAGGGCAGCACGAGCGGAGGTGGGGACGGGTGATGGCATCGACGTCGAGGCGGTGCACACATACTCGTCGGTGGAGTAGCGTGTACTGGGCCGAAGCACTCCTGCGCGGGCACGGGTAGTCACGCCAAGTGATGGGGCAGCAGGGCCGGCGGGTGCAGCGGCGGAAGGGGGCACGGGGGCCGGCACCGAAGAATTTGCAACCGGAGGGACCTGAAAAAAGGGAACACCGTCTCGACAAAATACGCGTGCCTCGAGGTGTACACACGCTGAGTGACAGGATCATAGCACCGGTAACCTTTAGTGTTGGGACGGTAGCAAAGGAAGATGCATGGGACAGATCGGGGTGCGAGCTTGTGTGGCGTGGTGGACGCGGTGCTGGGATAACAGAGACACCCAAAGATGCGGAGACCATCATAGGACGGTGGTGTACCGAAGAGAAGGTGGTGAGGAGTGTAGTTCCACTGAGGACGACACAGACGAATGTTAATTAAGAGGGTGGCGGTGGCGAGGGCATCGGGCCAAAACCGAGCGGGCATGTTTGAGTGAAAGAGTAACGTGCGAACGCAGTCATTAAGAGTGCGGAGAATGCGCTCGACGCGACCATTCTGCTGTGAAGTGTAGGGGCAAGTCAGACGGAAAATGGTGCCGTGAGAGGCGAGAATTGTGCGAAGACCAATGTTGTCAAACTCTTTTCCGTTATCAGTTTGGAGTGAAAGATGGGGCGACCGAACTGGGTGGTGACATAGGAATAAAAGGCGGTGAGTGTGGCTAAAGCATCGGATTTACGACGAAGAGGAAAAGTCCACACATAATGAGAATAATCATATAAAATCACCAAGTAGTAGAGATAGCCCATGTTAGTCGCAACGGGAGATGTCCAAACATCACTATGAAGTAATTGAAACGGAAAAGTGGAAACTGAGGAGGACGCACTAAAGGGAAGATGAACATGCTTGCCTAAGCGACATGTCTCACAAGAGTGCTCGTTGACCTTATTACATGAGAAAGAGAAACTCCTAAGAATTTGACGTAACACGGTGTGGTTGGGGTGACCCAAGCGAGCGTGCCAAAGGTCAGCGCCGGCGGCAAAGGCGACAGCTGTGGAGTTGGAGGCGCCGGCGTGCACGGGGTAGAGCTCATCGGGACTGTCACAACGGTGAAGAACCATCCGGGTACGGGCGTCTTTCACAGAAAAGCCAACGCCGTCAAATTCAACAGCGAGTGGGTTCTCACGAGTAAGACGACGAACGGAAACTAGGTTCGTGACTAAGTCTGGTGAAACAAGAACATTAGACATATTGATGGGTGTGGAAGTGGAGGGAGAACTAGCGCTACCGATATGAGTAATAGGTAAGGAGGAGCCGTTACCGACGGTGATACGAGTGGGTGTGTGAAAGGGAGTGGAGGAGGTTAGGTTACCGGGATGAGCTGTCATGTGCGCGGTAGCACCTGAGTCCATGTACCAGTCGCCTCCGCCGATAGAGCTACTCGGCGACGGCGCGGAGTGCTGGGCGGCGAGGAGGGCGGGGTCCCAAGGCGCAGGTACCGGCGGCGGTGAGAGGCCCCCGTAGGGCGGCGCCGAAGCGGGCGGGCTATAACCACCGAGGGGCGGCGGCACAAGGAGGGTGCCGTAGCCGGTGCCGATCGACTGGTAAGGCGCACCGATGAACCCCCGGTGGCCCGCGGGGAGAGCCTGCGAGAAGTGCGGGGACCAGCCAGCACCCTGGGCCGGCGGTGGCACAAGAAGGGTGCTGTAGCCGGTGCCGGTCGATGGGTAACACCAGCCCGGACAGGCCATCGTCGGGGTGGGTGGAGTAGGGCCGCCGGCCATTGGCGGGGACGGTTGCATGTGGGTGAGCCGGGTGCGCCGTAGGCAGCGATCGCACCGTATGGTGTCGGGGCCGCACCGGAGGGCGCTGGTGGCGGGACGACAGAGGCGGCGGCGGACAGGCCGGTGAACGCCATCGGCGGCGGTGTGGAGGAGTTGCGCGGCGGCGGGGCAGCGACGGCGCGGAGGAGTCGCGCGGCGGCGCGGAAGAGGCGCGTGGCGGCGGGGTAGCGGCGGCGGCAGCATGGAGGAGTCACGCGGCGGCGGCGGCAGCGGCGAGCGGGCGGCGGCGGCGCGGGAGTCGCACGGCGGCGGCGTCAGTGTTGGGTCGCGGCGGCGGCGCGCGAGGAGCGCGCGGCGGCGGCGGTTGTGGGGTGGCGGCGGCGGCAGCGGAAGGCGAGGATTAAAACCTAAAAACGGATACCATGTAGAGAGATGATTTGCAATACAATAATCGTTGTATTGATGGGGTGCTGGTGCACGTATATATATATATATATTACAAGGGAAGGCCTCTACCTCAACTATACAAGACTAGGAGATGGGCCACAACTCCAATACACGTGCAATACAAAATACATACTCAACATCCTTAGATTATCTTGGGGGTGCCATGGGCATCCCCAAGCTTAGGCTCTTGCCACTCCTTGTTCCATAATCCATCAAATCTTTACCCAAAACTTGAAAACTTCACAACACAAAACTTAAAGTAGAAAATCTCGTGAGCTCCGTTAGCGAAAGAAAACAAAAGAGCACTTAAAGGTACTGTAATGAACTAATTCTTTATTTATATGGGTGTTATATATACTGTATTCCAACTTCTCTATGGTTTATAAACTAATTTACTAGCCATATATTCATCAAAATAAGCAAACAACACATGAAAACAGAATCTGTCAAAAAATAGAACAGTCTGTAGTAATCAGTAGCTAGCGCAATATCTGAAACCCCAAAAATTCTAAAATAAATTTCTGGACGTGAGCACTAAAGTTTCTGTTTTTTACAGCAAGTTCAACAAGACTTTCCCCAAGTCTTCCCAACGGTTCTACTTGACACAAACACTAATTAAACACAAAAACACAACCAAAACAGAGGCTAGATAATTTATTTATTACTAAACAGGTGCAAAAATCAATAAATAAAAATAAAATTGGGTTGCCTCCCAACAAGCGCTATCGTTTAACGCCCCTAGCTAGGCATAACAAGCAAGAATAGATCTAGGTATTGCCATCTTTGGTAGGCAATCCATAAGTGGCTCTCATAATAGATTCATAAGGTAATTTAATTCTCTTTGTAAGAAAGTGTTCCATGCCTTTCCTTAATGGAAATTGGAATCTAATATTTCCTTCCTTCATATCAATAATTGCACCAATCGTTCTAAGGAAAGGTCTACCAAGAATAATAGGACATGAAGGATTGCAATGTATGTCAAGAACAATAAAATATACGGGCACATAATTCCTATTTGCAACAATAAGGACATCATTAATTCTTCCCATAGGTTTCTTAATAGTGGAATCCGCAAGGTGCTATTTTAGAGAGTAATCATCAAAATCACGGAAACCTAACAAATCACACAAAGTCTTTGGAATCATGGAAACACTAGCACCCAAATCACATAAAACATAGCATTCATGATCTTTAATTTTAATTTTAATAGTTGGTTCCCACTCATCATAAAGTTTTCTAGGGATATAAACTTCCAATTCAAGTTTTTCTTCATAAGATTGCATCAAGGCATCAACGATATGTTTAGTAAACGCTTTATTTTGACTATAAGCATGAGGAGAATTTAGCACGGATTGCAACAAGGAAATACAATCAATCAAAGAGCAATTTTCATAGTTAAATTCTTTGAAATCCATAATAGTGGGTTTAGCAACATCTAGGGTTTTAATTTCTTCAATCCCACTTTTATCAAATTTAGCACCAAGATCAAAAGATTCGGAATTCTTGGAACGCCTTCTAGGTAAAGGTGGATCATATTCAGTCCCATCATTATCAAGATTAATATTGCAAAACAAAGATTTAATAGGGGACACATCAATAACTTTTAGATCTTCATCATTATTTTCATAGGAACTAGAAGAACACGCTTTTATAAAGGCATCTTTCTTAGCATGCATCCTAGCGGTTCTTTATTTGCACTCATCAATGGAAATTCTCATGGCTTTGAGAGACTCATTGAAATCATGCTTAGGTGGAATAGATCTAAATTTCAAAGAATCAACATCAAGAGCAATTCTATCAACGTTCCTAGCCAAATCATCAATCTTAAGCAATTTTTCTTCAATCATAGCATTAAAATTCTTTTGCGAAGTAATAAATTCTTTAATATTATAATAAATTTCAGAGGGCATCTTATTATAATTTCCATAAGAATTGTTGTAGGAATTACCATAAGTATTAGAGGGATTACTAGGATAAGGCTTAGGATTGAAACATCTATACGCGTTGTTACCAAAATTGTTCCTACCAACAAAATTCCCATCCATAGATTCATTATTATTCTCAATCAAAGTAGACAAGGGCATATCATTAGGATCAGAAGAAACACTCTTATTCGCAATTAATTTCATCAGTTCATCCATCTTTTCACTCAAAATATTAATTTCTTCTATCGCATGCACCTTTTTATTAGTAGATCTTTCAGTATGCCATTGAGAATAATTAACCATAATATTATCTAGGAGTTTAGTAGATTCTCCTAATGTGATTTCCATAAAAGTGCCTCCCGCGGCCGAATCTAAAAGATTTCTAGAAGAAAAATTCATTCCGGCATAAAAATTCTGAACAATCATCCATAAATTTAAACCATGAGTAGGGCAATTACGTATCATTAATTTCATTCTCTCCCAAGCTTGTGCAACATGTTCATGATCAAGTTGCTTAAAATTCATAATATGATTTTTAAGAGAGATGATCTTAGCGGGAGGAAAATACTTAGAGATAAAAGCATCTTTGCACTTATTCCATGAATCAATACTATTTTTAGGCAAAGACGAAAACCAAGCTTTAGCAGGATCTCTAAGCGAAAAAGGAAATAGCTTCAATTTAACAATATCATTATCCATATCTTTCTTCTTTTGCATGTCACACAAATCAACGAAGCTATTTAGATGGGTAGCGGCATCTTCACCAGGAAGGCCAGAAAATGGATCTTTCATGACAAGATTCAGCAAAGCAGTATTAATTTCACAAGATTCAGCATCGGTAAGAGGAGCAACCTGAGTGCTAATAAAATCATTGTTGTTGGTATTGTGAAGTCACATAATTTAGTATTACCTTGAGCCATCGTGACAAGCAAGCAAACTAACACACAAGCAAACAAAAAGCAAGCGGGCAAAAGGAGGCAAATAGAGAAAGAGAGGGAGGATAGAGAGAGAGGGTGGATAAAACGGCAAGGGTGAAGTGGGGGGAGAGGAAAACGAGAGGCAAATGGCAAATAATGTAATCCGGGAGATAACAGTACGTGATGGGTACTTGGTATGTTGACTTTTGCGTAGACCTCCCTAGCAACGGCGCCAGAAATCCTTCTTGCTACCTCTTTTAGCACTGCGTTGGTTTTCCCCGAAGAGGAAGGGATGATGCAGCAAAGTAGTGTTAGTATTTACCTCAGTTTTTGAGAACCAAGGTATCAATCCAGTAGGAGGCTACGCGCTAGTCCCTCGCACCTGCACAAAACAAATAAATCCTCGCAACCAACGCAACTAGGGGTTGTCAATCCCTATAGGGCCACTTACGAGAGTGAGATATGATAAGATAATATTTTTGGTATTTTTATGATAGAGATGCAAAGTAAAATAAAGGCAAAGTAAATAACTAAGTAGTAGGAGATTGATATGATAAAGATAGACCCGGGGGCCATAGGTTTCACTAGTGGCCTCTCTCGAGAGCATAAGTATTCTACGGTGGGTGAACAAATTACTGTTGAGCAATTGACAGAATTGAGCATAGTTATGAGAATATCTAGGTATGGTCATGTATATAGGCATCACGTCCGAGACAAGTTGACCGACTCCTGCCTGCATCTACTACTATTACTCCACTCATCGACCGCTATCCATCATGCATCTAGAGTATTAAGTTAAAAACAGAGTAACACCTTAAGCAAGATGACATGATGTACAGGGATAGACTCATGCAGTATGCAGAAAACCCCATCTTTTTTATCCTCGATGGCAACAATACAATACGTGCCTTGCTGCCCTTACTGTCACCAGGAAAGGACACCGCAAGATTGAACCCAAAGCTAAGCACTTCTCCCATCGCAAGTAAGATCAATCTAGTAGGCCAAACCAAACTGATAATTCGAATAGACTTGAAAAGATAACCAATCATACATAAAAGAATTCAGAGAAGATTCAAATATTATTCATAGATAAACTTGACCATAAACCCACAATTCATCGGTCTCAACAAACACACCGCAAAAATAAGATTACATCGAATAGATCTCCACAAGAGAGGGGGAGAACATTGTATTGAGATCCAAAAAGAGAGAAGAAGCCATCTAGCTACTAACTATGGACCCGTAGGTCTGAGGTAAACTACTCACACTTCATCGGAGGTGAAAGATCGTGGATGTCGCCTAGAGGGGGGGGGGGTTGAATAGGCGTTTTAAAATAATTATGGTTTAGGCTTGAACAAATGCGGAATAAACCTAGCGGTTAATTTTTCAAGCACAAAACCTAAAACAACTAGGCTCACCTAAGTGCACCAACAAATTTTGCTAAGCAAGATAAGCAACTAAGTGATAGCAAGATATATGACAAGAACCAATATGGCTATCACAAAGTAAAGTGCATAAGTAAAGGGCTCGGGTAAGAGATAACCGAGGCATGCGGAGACGATGATGTATCCCGAAGTTCACACCCTTGCGGATGCTAATCTCCGTTTGGAGTGGTGTGGAGGCACAATGCTTCCCAAGAAGCCACTAGGGCCACCGTAATCTCCTCACGCCCTCGCACAATGCAAGATGCCGTGATTCCACTAAGGGACCCTTGAGGGCGGTCACCGAACCCGTACAAATGGCAACCCTTGGGGGCGGTCACCGAACCCGTACACTTTGGCAACCCTTGGGGGCGGTTACCGGAACCCGTCAAATTGCTCGGGGAGATCTCCACAACCTAATTGGAGACCCCGACGCTTGCCCTGAGCTTTACACCACAATGATTGAGCCCCACACAACACCAACCGTCTGGGGCGCCAAGGCACCCAAGAGGAACAAGCTCTAGGGTGCCCAAACACCCAAGAGTAATAAGCTTATCAAACTTCACTTCCACGTATCACCGTGGAGAACTCAAACCGATGCACCAAAGCAATGGCAAGGCACACGGAGTGCCCTAGTCCTTCTCTCTCAAATCCCACTAGAGCAACTAATGCTAGGGAGGAGAATGAGAGGAAGGACAAGAAGGAGAACACCAAGAACTCCAAGATCTAGATCCAAGGGGTTCCCCTCACATAGAGGAGAAAGTGATTGGTGGAAATGTGGATCTAGATGTCCTCTCTCTTTTCCCTCAAAAACTAGCAAGACTCCATGGAGGGATTGAGAGTTAGCAAGCTCAAAGAAGGTCAACAATGGGGGCAAAAATGAGCTCAAGAGTTGGGGAACCATTGGGGAAGAAGACCCCCTTAAATAGGTCCCCATGAATCTGCCCGTTATGTACAGAATAACATAGGAGCGGTACAACCTCTATGAGCACCGGTACAACCGGTAACAGGCAATAAGCGGTACAACCGGCCCACAACTGCCCAACAACCGCACCACAACAGAGACCAGCCCGGTGGTAGAGTGGTACATGACCGGTACAACCTCCGGACCAATTCTGGAGTGGTACAACCACTCCAAACACCGGTTGTACTGGTCAAGCGGTACAACCTCTCCATGGGGCGGTACAACCTCTCTGTGTAAAACGGGCAATATCAAAACAGCCACAACTTTCGCATACGAGCTCCGAATTCAAAGAAACCAAGTTTGTTGGAAAGCTAGCGACAAGGGCTAACACAATCTTGATATAAATATCAAGAAAAAGCAAATTAGAAAAGGCCCATAAAAAACGGTGAGAACCCCTCATCGGATAAGACCGGTAAAACGTCCAACACCGAAAACATCATAGAAGATGCATGCGAACTCCGTTTTCGATGAACTCAAGCTTGTCATCAAGATGACCATAAGCTCTAAGACTCACAAATGGAACCAAACAATAACAAAGAAAGATGATGCAAGGATGCAATGGTTTGAGCTCTTGTTGAATGATACGATCAAGCTACTCCCTAGAGAGCTCCCCTTGATAGTACGACAATTGATCCTACAACCCGGTCTCCCAACTACCACTATGAGACTGGTAAAATAGAAAACCTATCAAGGGCAAACCTTTGCCTTGCACATAGTCCACTTGAGCTAGATGATGACGATCTTGAGTTCCTCAAGTTGGAGCACCTTTCTTGATTGTGTTGGCTCGATGAAGACTAGTTGATTGCTCCCCCATACTCCACTATGGGTGAGCCACTCTTTGGCACATCTTCTAAATTCCGTTGACACCACAATGGACGGCAAGCTTAAAGCTTGACTGCTCCCCCCATACTCCATTATGGGTGAGCCGCTCTTCGAGTTGCTCCACTTGAACTTGCACACTGCAAACTTGATGATGATCACCACTTGATGTCATCCTCCGTGGGTTGTATGAGATCTTCCTCTTGACGCAAGACCATGGAAACATACCTAACCCCACAAAGAACTCTCACGTAGACCATGGGTTAGTACACAAAGCGTAATGGACAATTCTTACCATACCATGGGATCACTTGATCCCTCTCGGTACTTCTTCTACGCTTTGTGAGTTGATCAACTTGATTCACTCTTGACTTAGTATTGATCAACATTGAATCTTTCCAACTCTCTTCATTTGGATGATGTCTTGAAGGTAAACATGAATGATCACACAATCTTCTTCTTCAAGACATGCTTGCAATAAGCTCAACTCACACATGACCAATCTTTGGATAATTCATTGAAAAGCACTTTGGCCATCTCAACTCACACATGACCAATCTTTGGATAATTCCTTGAAAAGCACTTTGGCCATCTAAAAAACTCCTTGAAACCAACACATGGACTTCAAGACAATCCTATGGACAAATGCTTCAAATATAACTCAAGGCAACAGTTAGTCCATAGAGATTGTCATCAATTACCAAAACCACACATGGGGGCACCGCATGTCCTTTCAATCTCCCCAATTTTGGTAATTGATGACAATCACTTTCAGGAGAGTTTATATAAGGAATTATTTATCACCATGCAATGCAACAACCAATAATGCGTGTGTATGAGATGCAAGTGCTTAGGTACAAAACCAAAGCAAGAAGAAAAAACTCTCTAAACTTATCCACAAAACTCTATGAAACTTCTCCCCCATTGGCATCGATTGCCAAAATGGGCGAAAAGCTTAGAAGGCCAATATAAATTGTGTCCCTCCATAAGTTGTGTATTTCTCAACAAGAGAGTGGAATGCCATACACATATCCAAAGGTAATACTTGGAGGAAGACCAACTATATTGAGGCACCAAGATTGCTAAAGGAAGATATGCCACAAAGACATAACAAAGGGAGACACAAGCAATCAGAAGATACCAATTGAAGCAAGTAATCAACGGATATCAATTGAACCAACTAGATCAAACATCCTACATGCCACAAGAATAAAGATATTATGATATGAGCAAAGGATTGTGCTAAAGAAACTAGAGAAGCTCCCCATGATTTGTGCACATCAATAATTTTTCTATTTGGATACAAAGTGCACAAAATAGGATCATAGCTCCCCCAAAATCAATAGAAACTTACAACAAGTGTAAGTGAGCATATAAGAAACAAAACCTAGTACTTGCAACAAACACATGGTTGAGAAACAAGTAAAAGAGGCAACTTAAGAAAGGGCTCAACCAAAATGATGTGTGAGAGTCAAGGCAAAACACTTGAGAAGACTAAAGTACGGATGAGCATTAAGCATCAATAAAGTCTTGAAAGAATGAGGCACACGGTGCAAGGCCTATCATTCCCACACACAACTACCAAATGGGTTCACAAGCTTACTAATAAGCATA
The DNA here is from genome assembly GCA_034509565.1 of Triticum monococcum. Classification (NCBI taxonomy): domain Eukaryota; kingdom Viridiplantae; phylum Streptophyta; class Magnoliopsida; order Poales; family Poaceae; genus Triticum; species Triticum monococcum. The sequence continues at coordinate 575,855,229 of CM067844.1, read as the reverse complement.
TAAAGAACATATGCTTTTGACAACCCGTGGTGAAGATAGAGGATGAAAGCCTCATCAATACGAGGGATACCAATTAAGATGGCAAAAGCCTCATAAATATAAGCATGAGGAAAAATAATCTTCACCACACAAGAGTGCATCAAGATGCAACGATATAAGACACGCACTCAAGGCAAAAGCTTTCATGGAGCCACCAAAGAAATAACATAAGAAAGACAAGGTGGACGTGAAAGAAAGGATATCATCTAGATATGCAACTTCTCTCAAGTGTATAAGATTCTAGGTAGACGAAATCATGATGATATATATATCTACAAAGAAGGATGTACACCCGAAATAGTTACAACACGAAGGAACAAGATATCCAAAAGGAAGTCATACATATACCAATAAGATATTTGCTTGAGAGCATAGCGCATGGCTAGATATGGTCTTATTGTATATAAATCAATTCCAACCACACGAACATCAAAGACATCACAACTAGCAACAAGACATCATTGTTGGGATGCTTTGAGAAAGGAAACAAGTATCACAAGAAAGAATGGATAACATACCATGATACAACCTACACAAGGTTGATGCAAGAAATGTGTGCATGAAGTATATGAAGATACTTGTTACCGAGATAACATTGGAAGGATGTAGTAGATACCAATTGAAGGTACAAAGTAGTTCATTGATCATCCTAGCTTGACTCCAATAAGCACATGGTGACAACACCTTCCTTGTGAGTGAGCCAAGCATCCAATGCATCTCCACTTGTTCCTAGAACAACAACACAAACAAAATGGTGCCCAAACTCATTGGGACCAAAGAGTTAGAGAACCAACAACACATAGGACAAACTCCACATAAATATGTGCATATAAATATGAAAATGAATTTCATGCACATCTCATCCAATTTGAGACTTGGTGGAGTTCCCCCTATATATTGGGTCAAAGAAAGAAAACATGCCAAAGAAACTACAAGAAGTAAATATGCATGCTCAAGACTTTCAAGAACGGAGACCAAAAGACAAAGAAAAACCAAGCGATGAAAAGATACCAAATGAATAAATCATCACTTGGAGGATATCCATAAAAGATACATCAAGGAATGAGATATCCATTGCTACACTCAAAAAGAAAGATGTCACACTCCCAAAAGAGAGAATGGTTCCAAACAAACCAAGCCCTCTACAAAGTTTAATGATGCCACAAAGCAACAAAAAGAAACGGCTTGCCTTCCACAAACACACACTTGATAAGGATCACAAGATGAGTGTTTTATAGAGAATAGGATAGCTCCCCCAAGGCTAGTGCATTATAGAGAATTTGCATTTGAATACAAAATGCACGAGGTGGGATCACCACTTTCACTATATCTAGAAAACACTGGACAAGGTCAATAAATTAACAAGATCCACTAGTGGTATGGAATACAATGGGAGACAAGGTCAATAAATTAACAAGATCCACTAGTGGTATGGAATACAATGGGAGTTGACACAATCCTAGGCAAGAGATAAAGCAAATAAAAGCAAAGGCCAAGATGGTCAATAATTTCTACCACACATAAGTGAGTACAAATTGTCAAAAGACAAGGAGTATTTGGAAATAATTCCCGGTGGTAGATAACAAGGATATCTGACATCATCTTCACACCAAACAAAAAGCAAGTTGCAACTTGTAGAGCTAACATGCCACCTAGGAACAAGATAATTTACAATATCAATTCTAGGTGACAATATCTCAAATGTACACATTTTCTAGGCTAGTAATATACACATAGCATATTACTCCCCCATAATGTGATACCAATTAAAGATAAACAAGAGGCAAAATAACGATCCAACACGAGATAATTAATGGACAATATAGAATTCGAATTTCTCATGAGAAGACATACCACATAGCGACTAGATAATCTTGAAAGATCAATACTAGATGGTATTACTCATGTACACACATATATAGGATTGTAAGGTGCACAAAGCACATCACTCCCCCATAATGGGATATTCCATTAATCTCTCACAAGAGCCAACTAAGAAAAGAACAAGATGCAAAAGGCCCAATGCATGACACACACGTACATGATGTGCAAACCAACACACAAATACTTGATTGCTCAAGATAATCAAGTTGGAAGCACAACATATACAATAAGAATGATGAAGTCCCCTTAGTTCTTCATAATGTAGCCAAGTCTCCAATGACCTCCAACAACACCTATTGATCAAGTATGAGCTAGTTGGTCCCCAACCAAGTTGGGTCCTAAGAGGTTAGTCACAATAGGCTTGGCTATCCAAATGGTTCTTTTCTTGACACCACTTTGAGCACCAACAAATTTGGCAAACACATTGCCAACCTTATCCTTCCCAAGAGAATAGATATCATCAATTAGAATAGGGTTGAATAAGGTACCATTTGTGCATGAAGAAGCAACATGACCTTTTTCACGACATAGGTAGCAACGTCTACTCTTTACTTTCTTCTCACTTGATTTCTCAACTTGAGAAGCATTTGCTTGAGTTTTCTTGGGAAGAGGCCTTTCTACAACTTGAGGTTGAGAATGAGAGTGTACTTGTGGCCGCTTCCCTTGTTGCTTGTCACTAATGGGCTTCTTCTTCAATGGACAAGATCTAACATGATGCCCTTCTACTTTGCACTTGAAGCAAACAATCTTGGCCGAATTCTTGACTTGTTCTTGGCCCTTCTTTTTGTTCACCTTGGACTTCTTCTTCTTGTTGGAGTTGAATCCAAGTCCACCTTTGTCATTGGGGGATTTTTGCACACTCAAGATATTGTTGAGTGTGGATTTCCCTTCATGACTCTTTTCCAAGTCTTTCTTCAAAGAAGTGACTTGGGCCTTGAGCTCTTTGATTTCCTCTACATGGTTAGTCTCAACACAAGTAATAGAGGAAGTATAAGCTTCATCGTTAGGGCAACAAGGCAAGGAAAGCAATTTATCACAAGATGTACCAATATTGTGAGTAGATGAATTACAAGGACTAGCACATGGCAATATAGCATTTTGACTAGAAGTAGTGCTAGTATCCACATGAGGCTCACTAGATGTTACCTTAGCAAGCATGGCCTCATGAGCTATCTTTAGCACATTATGGGATACTAGAAGTTCATCATGAGAGCTTGAGAGCTTTTCATGGCTTTCTTCCAATTTCCCATAATTGCTAGATAGCAACTCAAGTTGAGCCCGTAGCTCAACATTCTCCTTCAAAATGGATGCTTCACAAGTAATAGAGTTAGTAGCACAAGCATCATCATTAACAACAATAGAGAGGACAACTTGGCAAGCTCTTTTAAAGAAGCTTCAAGTTGATCATGAGACTCGGTGAGTTTGATGAGCGCACCCTTGATGACCCTTGAGCCATTTTCGAGGTGCTCAAAATCCTCAAGGAGTCTAGCATGAGCAACTTCAAGCTTAGAATTTTTAGTTTCAAAAACATCGGCCACCTCAAGATCTCTATCATGAGATTCCTTCACTCTAGATAATTCTAGAGCAAAAGTATCCTCAAGAGATTCCTTGGTGGTTTGTTCAAGTTCAAGAGCTTGAGAGAGGTCCGCAATCTCATTAGCGTAATCACGCTCATGACCTTCCATTTTATCAATGCTGACCTCATGCTCCTCAAGACGAGATTCCAACTCATCAATATATTTCTTGCCCTCAATAGCAATAGACATGATTTCCATGAAGTTGGAACGAGCAATTTTATTCTTAAGAAGAGCTTTAAAAATCATTTCCCCCTTAATTTTTAAGGAGGCAACATCATCATTCTCTTCATCATAATCAACATCATCATCACTCTTGCCATCATCAGTATCATCACAAGATATATTGGGATTCAAAGTGGGAGATACCTTTGAAGCCTTGGCCATAAGGCAAAATACAATAGATGATGATGTAGGATCCCTTGAAGCACCATTCGAGACCACATCTAGTTCCATGGAGTGTTGGGTTTCCTCTACATTGTTAGCATAACAATTCGAGGAAATATATGCATTTTTATCATGGCAACAAGACATAGTAAACATATCATCATGAGATTTAGTCAAGCAATTTCTACATGATATGCAAGGACAATCAACACAAGCATGTGAAACATTTGGAGTGCTTGGAGTGCTAAAGTTCAAAGATGAAGCATTGCAATAAGAAAGTGATGAAGGATTATCAACAATAAACCCACTCTCATCATTGCAATGTACACCACTACTCACCATGTCATTACCTTGTGGCAACCCACATGTAGGTGAAGTAGAAGAAGTTGAGAAGGCAACACGGCCGGAGGTGGAGGGAGAACAATCATCCCCACAAATCTTGGACACACCATATTTATCTTGAAGCTTTGTCCACAACTCATGGGCATCCCGGAACGGCATGAGTTGAAATATAACTATATTGCTAAAAGCATTGAAAAGCACATTAGAAGCTTGAGCATTGAGATAAGAGTTTTTCTCGTCCTCTAAAGATAATCTTTGGGGATCCTTTGGAGGAGAAAAACCCATATCTACAATTCGCTCTAAATTTGGGTCCATGACCCTAAAGATATTAAGCATGCGAATTACCCAAACATCAAAATTTGTGCCATCGAAACTAAGACTGTCAGAGAATCCTAGTCCCCTAGTCGACATCTTTACTCTCTAGGCGGTAAAGCCTAATAAAGAGAGACGAGGCTCTGATACCAATTGAAAGATCGTGGATGTCGCCTAGAGGGGGGGGTGAATAGGCATTTTAAAATAATTACGGTTTAGGCTTGAACAAATGCGGAATAAACCTAGCGGTTAATTTGTCAAGCACAAAACCTAAAACAACTAGGCTCACCTAAGTGCACCAACAACTTATACTAAGCAAGATAAGAAACTAAGTGATAGCAATATATATGACAAGAACCAATATGGCTATCACAAAGTAAAGTGCACAAGTAAAGGGCTCGGGCAAGAGATACCGAGGCATGCGGAGACGATGATGTATCCCGAAGTTCACACCCTTGCAGATGCTAATCTCCGTTTGGAGTGGTGTGGAGGCACAATGCTCCCCAAGAATCCACTAGGGCCACCGTAATCTCCTCACGCCCTCGCACAATGCAAGATGCCGTGATTCCACTAAGGGTCCCTTGAGGGCGGTCACCGAACCCGTACAAATGGCAACCCTTGGGGGCGGTCACCGAACCCGTACACTTTGGCAACCCTTGGGGGCAGTCACCGAACCCGTACACTTTGGCAACCCTTGGGGGTGGTCACCGGAACCCGTCAAATTGCTCGGGGTGATCTCCACAACCTAATTGGAGACCCCAACGCTTGCCCGGAGCTTTACACCACAATGATTGAGCTCCGAGCAACACCAACCGTCTAGGGCGCCAAGGCACCCAAGAGGAACAAGCTCTAGGGTGCCCAAACACCCAAGAGTAATAAGCTTCTCAAACTTCACTTCCACGTATCACCGTGGAGAACTCAAACCGATGCACCAAAGCAATGGCAAGGCACACGGAGTGCCCAAGTCCTTCTCTCTCAAATCCCACTAGAGCAACTAATGCTAGGGAGGAAAATGAGAGGAAGGACAAGAAGGAGAACACCAAGAACTCCAAGATCTAGATCCAAGGGGTTCCCCTCACATAGAGGAGAAAGTGATTGGTGGAAATGTGGATCTAGATCTCCTCTCTCTTTTCCCTCAAAAACTAGCAAGACTCCATGGAGGGATTGAGAGTTAGCAAGCTCAAAGAAGGTCAACAATGGGGGCAAAAATGAGCTCAAGAGTTGGGGAACCATTGGGGCAAAAATGAGCATCAAGGCATCAACGATATGTTTAGTAAATGCTTTATTTTGACTATAAGCATGAGGAGAATTTAGCACGGATTGCAACAAGGAAATACAATCAATCAAAGAGCAATTTTCATAGTTAAATTCCTTGAAATCCATAATAGTGGGTTTAGCAACATCTAGGGTTTTAATTTCTTCAATCCCACTTTTATCAAATTTAGCACCAAGATCAAAAGATTCACAATTCTTGGAACGCCTTCTAGGTAAAGGTGCATCATATTCAGTCCCATCATTATCAAGATTAATATTGCAAAACAAAGATTTAATAGGGGACACATCAATAACTTTTAGATCTTCATCATTATTTTCATAGGAACTAGAAGAACACGCTTTTATAAAGGCATCTTTCTTAGCACGCATCCTAGCGGTTCTTTCTTTGCACTCATCAATGGAAATTCTCATGGCTTTGAGAGACTCATTGACATCATGCTTAGGTGGAATAGATCTAAATTTCAAAGAATCAACATCAAGAGCAATACTATCAACGTTCCTAGCCAAATCATCAATCTTAAGCAATTTTTCTTCAATCATAGCATTAAAATTATTTTGCGAAGTAATAAATTCTTTAATATTAGAATCAATTTCAGAGGGCATCTTATTATAATTTCCATAAGAATTGTTGTAGGAATTACCATAAGTATTAGAGGGATTACTAGGATAAGGCTTAGGATTGAAACATCTATACGCGTTGTTACCAAAATTGTTCCTACCAACAAAATTCCCATCCATAGATTCATTATTATTCTCAATCAAAGTAGACAAGGGCATATCATTAGGATCAGAAGAAACACTCTTATTCGCAATTAATTTCATTAGTTCATCCATCTTTTCACTCAAAACATTAATTTCTTCTATCGCATGCACCTTTTTATTAGTAGATCTTTCAGTATGCCATTGAGAATAATTAACCATAATATTATCTAGGAGTTTAGTAGATTCTCCTAATGTGATTTCCATAAAAGTGCCTCCCGCGGCCGAATCTAAAAGATTTCTAGAAGCAAAATTCATTCCGGCATAAAAATTCTGAACAATCATCCATAAATTTAAACCATGAGTAGGGCAATTACGTATCATTAATTTCATTCTCTCCCAAGCTTGTGCAACATGTTCATGATCAAGTTGCTTAAAATTCATAATATCATTTTTAAGAGAGATGATCTTAGCGGGAGGAAAATACTTAGAGATAAAAGCATCTTTGCACTTATTCCATGAATCAATACTATTTTTAGGCAAAGACGAAAACCAAGCTTTAGCAGGATCTCTAAGCGAAAAAGGAAATAGCTTCAATTTAACAATATCATTATCCATATCTTTCTTCTTTTGCAGGTCACACAAATCAATGAAGCTATTTAGATGGGTAGCGGCATCTTCACCAGGAAGGCCAGAAAATGGATCTTTCATGACAAGATTCAGCAAAGCAGTATTAATTTCACAAGATTCAGCATCGGTAAGAGGAGCAATCTGAGTGCTAATAAAATCATTGTTGTTGGTATTGGTGAAGTCACATAATTTAGTATTACCTTGAGCCATCATGACAAGCAAGCAAACTAACACACAAGCAAACAAAAAGCAAGCAGGCAAAAGGAGGCAAATAGAGAAAGAGAGGGAGGATAGAGAGAGAGGGTGAATAAAACGGCAAGGGTGAAGTGGGGGGAGAGGAAAACAAGAGGCAAATGGCAAATAATGTAATCCGGGAGATAAGGGTATGTGATGGGTACTTGGTATGTTGACTTTTGCGTAGACCTCCCTAGCAACGGCGCCAGAAATCCTTCTTGCTACCTCTTTTAGCACTGCGTTGGTTTTCCCCGAAGAGGAAGGGATGATGCAGCAAACTAGCGTTAGTATTTACCTCAGTTTTTGAGAACCAAGGTATCAATCCAGTAGGAGGCTACGCACGAGTCCCTCGCACCTGCACAAAACAAATAAATCCTCGCAACCAACGCAAATAGGGGTTGTCAATCCCTATAGGGCCACTTACGACAGTGAGATATGATAAGGTACTATTTTTGGTATTTTTATGATAGAGATGCAAAGTAAAATAAAGGCAAAGTAAATAACTAAGTAGTAGGAGATTGATATGATAAAGATAGACCCAGGGGCCATAGGTTTCACTAGTGGCTTCTCTCGAGAGCATAAGTATTCTGCGGTGGGTGAACAAATTACTTTTGAGCAATTGACAGAATTGAGCATAGTTATGAGAATATCTAGGTATGCTCATGTATATAGGCATCACGCCCGAGACAAGTTGACCGACTCCTGCCTGCATCTACTACTATTACTCCACTCATCGACCGCTATCCAGCATGCATCTAGAGTATTAAGTTAAAAGCAGAGTAACACCTTAAGCAAGATGACATGATGTAGAGGGATAGACTCATGCAATATGAAGAAAACCCCATCTTGTTATCCTCGATGGCAACAATACAATACGTGCCTTGCTGCCCTTACTGTCAGCGGGAAAGGACACCGCAAGATTGAACCCAAAGCTAAGCACTTCTCCCATCGCAAGTAAGATCAATCTAGTAGGCCAAACCAAACTGATAATTCGAATAGACTTGAAAAGATAACCAATCATACATAAAAGAATTCAGAGAAGATTAAAATATTATTCATAGATAAACTTGACCATAAACCCACAATTCATCGGTCTCAACAAACACACCGCAAAACGAAGATTACATCGAATAGATCTCCACAAGAGAGGGGGAGAACATTGTATTCAGATCCAAAAAGAGAGAAGAAGCCATCTAGCTACTAACTATGGACCCATAGGTCTGAGGTAAACTACTCACACTTCATCGGAGGTGAAAGATCGTGGATGTCGCCTAGACGGGGGGGGGGGTGAATAGGCGTTTTAAAATAATTACGGTTTTGGGTTGAACAAATGCGGAATAAACCTAGCGGTTAATTTTTCAAGCACAAAACCTAAAACAACTAGGCTCACCTAAGTGCACCAACAACTTTTGCTAAGCAAGATAAGCAACTAAGTGATAGCAAGATATATGACAAGAACCAATATGGCTATCACAAAGTAAAGTGCATAAGTAAAGGGCTCGGGTAAGAGATAACCGAGGCATGCAGAGACGATGATGTATCCCGAAGTTCACACCCTTGCGGATGCTAATCTCCGTTTGGAGTGGTGTGGAGGCACAATGCGTCCCAAGAAGCCACTAGGGCCACCGTAATCTCCTCACGCCCTCGCACAATGCAAGATGCCGTGATTCCACTAAGGGACCCTTGAGGGCGGTCACCGAACCCGTACAAATGGCAACCCTTGGGGGCGGTCACCGAACCTGTACACTTTGGCAACCCTTGGGGGCGGTTACTGGAACCCGTCAAATTGCTCGAGGCGATCTCCACAACCTAATTGGAGACCCCGACGCTTGCCCTGAGCTTTACACCACAATGATTGAGCCCCACACAACACCAACCGTCTGGGGAGCCAAGGCACCCAAGAGGAACAAGCTCTAGGGTGCCCAAACACCCAAGAGTAATAAGCTTCTCAAACTTCACTTCCGCGTATCACCGTGGAGAACTCAAACCGATGCACCAAAGCAATGGCAAGGCACACGGAGTGCCCAAGTCCTTCTCTGTCAAATCCCACTGGAGCAACTAATGCTAGGGAGGAGAATGAGAGGAAGGACAAGAAGGAGAACACCAAGAACTCCAAGATCTAGATCCAAGGGGTTCCCCTCACATAGAGGAGAAAGTGATTGGTGGAAATGTGGATCTAGATATCCTCTCTCTTTTCCCTCAAAAACTAGCAAGACTCCATGGAGGGATTGAGAGTTAGCAAGCTCAAAGAAGGTCAACAATGGGGGCAAAAATGAGCTCAAGAGTTGGGGAACCATTGGGGAAGAAGACCCCCTTAAATAGGTCCCCACGAATCTGCCCGTTATGTACAGAATAAAATAGGAGCGGTACAACCTCTATGAGCACCGATACAACCGGTAACAGGCAATAAGCGGTACAACCGGCCCACAACCGCCCAACAACCGCACCATAACAGAGACCAGCCCGGTGGAGTGGTACATGACCGGTACAACCTCCGGACCAATTCTGGAGCGGCACAACCGCTCGAAACACCGGTTGTACCGGTCAAGCGGTACAACCTCTCCATGGGGCGGTACAACCTCTCTGTGTAAAACAAGTAATATCAAAACAGCCACAACTTTCGCATACGAGCTCCGAATTCAAAGAAACCTAGTTTGTTGGAAATATAGCGACAAGGGCTAACACAATCTTGATATAAATATCAAGAAAAAGCAAATTAGAAAATGCCCATAAGAAAACGGTGAGAACCCTTCATCGGATAAGACCGGTAAAACCTCCAACACCGAAAACATCATAGAAGATGCATGCGAACTCCGTTTTCGATGAACTCAAGCTTGTCATCAAGATGACCATAAGCTCTAAGACTCACAAATGGAACCAAACAATAACAAAGAAAGATGATGCAAGGATGCAATGGTTTGAGCTCTCGACGAATGATACGATCAAGCTACTCCCTAGAGAGGAAGAAGTACGTTAGTGGAGCAACAAGGGGCCCACGAGGGTGGAGGGCGCGCCTGGGGGGGGGGGGGTAGGCGCGCGCCCTACCTCGTGGCCTCCTGTTACGTGTCTTGACGTAGGGTCCAAGTCTCCTGAGTTGTATTCAATGAGAAAATCATGTTCCCGAAGGTTTCATTCCGTTTGGACTCCGTTTGATATTCCTTTTCTTCGAAATCCTCAAACAGGCAAAAACAACAATTCTGGGTTGGGCCTCCGGTTAATAGGTTAGTCCCAAAAATAATATAAAAGTGGATAATAAAGCCCAATAATGTCCAAAACAGTAGATAATATAGCATGGAGCAACCAGAAATTATAGATACATTGGAGACGTATCAAGTTCAAGCTTCCAAATCTGCCTTGATGTCCATGGGCGTAGCTATCGATCTGCTCCAGATGGCCGAGCAAGTTGGCCCGCGGTATGAAGCCACCGAACACGAAAATCTGTCCGGGGAGGAAGGTTTCTCCTCGGACAGCGTCGCTATAGACGATTGAAGGGGCCATCGAACCTTTCGTCGACGGCATAGTGGAACTCTCAATGAAAGCACCAATGTCGGTGTCAAAACCGGCAGATCTCGGGTAGGGGGTCCCGAACTGTGCGTCTAGGATCGATGGTAACAGGAGATAGGGGACACAATGTTTACCCAGGTTCGGGCCCTTGCTATGGAGGTAATACCCTACGTCCTTCTTGATTGATATTGATGAATATGGGTGTTACAAGAGTTGATCTACCACGAGATCGTGATGGCTAAACCCTAGAAGCCTAGCCTGTATGACTATGGTAATGAATGTGTCCTTTCCAGACTATCCCCTCCTGTTTATATAGACACCGAGGGGATCTAGGGTTTACATAGAGTCGGTTACATAAGAAGGAATATTCATAGTCGGTCGCCAAGCTTGCCTTCCACGCCAAGGAGAGTCCAATCCGGACACAGGTACACTCTTCGGTCTTCATGTCTTCACAGCCCATCAGTCCAGCCCATGGATAACAGGCCGGACGCCCGAGGACCCCTTAGTCCATGACTCCCTCACACACACCCCTCACAAATCTTAGCAACTCACTAGAAGGCTCGTGGTTCTGAGAGAGAACAATGCATGTTCGATGACGAACGGAAGATAGCTTCCTCTTATGGCCTTCAATTTTTTCTACGTCTAACGTGCATTACTACAACTGTAATGTGAAATTTTTGAAATTTCTAGGGGTCATTTGACCTTTTAAAGACATTTAAGTGATTTTATAGCCATTTAATGACCGTAATTCAAATTTGAACTACATCTACATGCAATGCCTAACCAAAACGGTTTGAAAAATCATATTTGTGTACTTGTGTGCTAGTTAATACCATGTGCAGTAAATTAGAAGGAATTTTCAAACATATTTGTCTCACGACATGGACACATGCATACGTATGCATGGAGTGACATGACATTTTAATTCCAAAAAAATGCATGAAACCTTGGTTGATGTAATGTCATGCCACCAAGATGATGTGGTAAAGAAATTGGCATGTTTGACGAAAGTTTGGACACACACCCCTCAAAAACCAAAGCAACTCGCTTGAAGGCTCGTGGTTCCGAAAGGGAACAATGCATGTTTGATGACGAATGGGAGATAGCTTCCTCTTACGGCCTTTAATTTTTTCTACGTCTAACATGCACTACTACAACTGTAATGTGAAATTTTGGAAAATTCTAGGGGTTATTTGACCTTTTAAAGACATTTAAGTGATTTTTCTAACCATTTAATGACCGTAATTCAAACTTGAACTACATCTACACGCAACGCCTAACCAAAACGGTTTGAAAAATCATATTTGTGTACTTGTGTGCGAGTTAATTCCATGTGCAGTAAATTAGAAGGAATTTTCAAACATATTGGTCTCACGACATGGACACATGCATACGTATGCATGGAGTGACATGGCATTTTAATTCCAAAAAATATAAAAAATGATCAGAAAAACATGAAACCTTGGTTGATGTAATGTCATGCCACCAAGATGATGTGGTAAAGAAATTGGCATGTTTGACAAAAGTTTGGAAACACACCCCTCACAAACCGGAGCAACTCACTAGAAGGCTCGTGGTTCCAAGAGGGAACAATGCATGTTTGATGACGAATGGGAGATAGCTTCCTCTTACTGCCTTCAAATTTTTTTCTACGTGTAACATGCACTAATACGACTATCATGTGAAAATTTGGAAAATTTCAAGGGTCATTTTACCTTTTAAAGACATTTAAGTGATTTTCTAACCAATTAATGACCGTAATTCAAATTTGAACTACATCTACATGCAACGCCTAACCAAAACGGTTTGAAAATCATATTTTTGTGTACTTGTGTGCGAGTTAATTCCATGTGCAGTAAATTAGAAGGAATTTTCAAACATATTGGTCTCAAGGCATGGGCACATGCATGGAGTGCCATGACATTTTAATTCCAAAAAGTAAAAATGATCAGAAAAACATGAAACCTTGCTTGATTTAATGTCATGCCATCAAGATGATGTGGTAAAGAAATTTCCTGTTTGACAAAAGTTTGGACACACACCCCTCACAAACCGGAGCAACTCACTAGAAGGCTCGTGGTTCCGAGAGGGAACAATGCATGTTTGATGAAGAACGGGAGATAGCTGCTACCTCTTGAGCACTGTGTTGGTTTTCCCTTGAAGAGGAAAGGGTGATGCAGCAAAGTAGCGTAAGTATTTCCCTCAGTTTTTGAGAACCATGGTATCAATCCAGTAGGAGACTACACGCAAGTCACCTCGCACCTACACAAACAAATAAGAACCTTGCAACCAACGCGATAAAGGGGTTGTCAATCCCTTCACGGCCACTTGCAAAAGTGATATTTGATAGAGATAATAAGATAAATAATTTTGGTATTTCTATGATATAGATTGAAAGTAAAGATTGCAAAGTAAAATAGATTGGAAACTTATATGATGGAAGATAGACCCGGGGGCCATAGGTTTCAATAGTGGCTTCTCTCAAGATAGCATAAGTATTACGGTGGGTAAACAAATTACTATCGAGCAATTGATAGAAAAGTGCATAATTATGAGAATATCTAGGCATGATCATGTATATAGGCATCACGTCCGCGACAAGTAGATCGAAATGATTCTGCATCTACACTGTTACTCCACACATCGACCGCTATCCAGCATGCATCTAGAGTACTAAGTTCATCAGAACAGAGTAACGCATTAGGCAAGATGACATGATGTAGAGGGATAAACTCAAGCAATATGATATAAGCCCCATCTTTTTATCCTCGATGGCAACAATACAATACATGCCTTGCTACCCCTGCTGTCACTAGGAAAGGACACCGCAAGATTGAACGCAAAGCTAAGCACTTATCCCGTTGCAAGAAAGATCAATCTAGTAGGCCAAACCAAACTGATAATTCGAAGAGACTTGCAAAGATAACAAATCATAAATAAAAGATTTCAGACATGAATCAAATATTGTTCATAGATAATCTTGATCATAAACCCACAATTCATCGGATCTCGACAAACACATCGCAAAAAGAATTACATGGAATAGATCTCCAAGAAGATCGAGGAGAACTTTGTTTTGAGATCCAAAGAGAGAGAAGAAGCCATCTAGGTAATAACTATGGACCCGAAGGTCTTAGGTAAACTACTCACAAATCATTGAAGAGGCTATGGTGTTGATGTAGAAGCCCTCCGTGATCTATTCCCGCTCCGGCGGAGCTCCGTAAAAGGCCCCAAGATGCGATCTCTTGGGTACAGAAGGTTGCGGCAGTGGAAATAGGGTTTCGTGGTGCTCCCGGATGTTTTTGGGGTATATGGATATATATAGGAGGAAGAAGTAGGTCCGTGCAGCTGCGAGGGGTGCACGAGGGTGGGGGCGTGCCCAGGGGGTAGGCGCGCCTCCCTGCCTCGTGGCCTCCTTGCTCCTTTCTTGACGTCTACACCAAGTCCCCTGGATCACGTTTGTTCCAAAAATAACTCTCTTGAAGGTTTCATTCCGTTTGGATTTCGTTTGATATTCCTTTTCTGTGAAACACTGAAATAGGCAAAAAAACAACAATTTGCACTGGGCCTTGGGTTAGTAGGTTAGTCCCAAAGTTAATATAAAAGTGTATAATAAAGCCCATTAAACATCCAAAACAGATAATATAATAGCATGGAACAATCAAAAATTATAGATATGTATGACACGTATCAAGCATCCCCAAGCTTAATTCCCGCTCGTCCTCGAGTAGGTAAATGATAAAAAACAGAATTTTTGATGTGAAATGCTACCTAGCATAATTCTCAATGTAATTTTCTTTATTGTGGCATGAATATTCAGATCCGGGAGATTCAAGGTAATAGTTTAATATTGACATAAAAATAATAATACTTCAAGCATACTAACTAAGCAATCATGTCTTCTCAAAATAACATGGCCAAAGATAGTTCATCCCAACAAAATCATATAGTTTGGTCATGCTCCATTTTCATCACACAAGAATGCTCTCATCATGCACAACCCTGATGAAAAGCCAAGCAATTGTTTCATACTTTAGTAATCTCAAACTTTTTTTAGTTTTCACGTAATACATGAGCGTGAGCCATGGATATAGCACTATGGGTGGAATAGAATATAATGATGGGGGCTATGTGGAGAAGACAAAAAAGGAGAAAGTACCACATCTACGCGGCTAATCAACGGGCTAGGGAGATGCCCATCAATTTATGTCAATGCAAGGAGTAGGGATTGCCATGCAACAGATGCACTAGAGCTATGAATGTATGAAAGCTCAACAAAAGAAACTAAGTGGGTGAGCATCCAACTTGCTTGCTCATGAAGACCTAGGGCATTTGAGGAAGCCCATTGTTGGAATATACAAGCCAAGTTCTATAATGAAAAATTCCCACTAGTATATGAAAGTGACAAAACAAGAGATTCTCTATTATAAAGATCATGGTGCTACTTTGAAGCACAAGTGTGGAAAAGGATAGTAGCATTGTCCCTTTTTATTTCTCTTTTTTGGGACTTTCTTTTTTTATTTGGCCTTTCTCCCTTTTTTATTTGGGACAATGCTCTATTAATGATGATCATCACACTTCTATTTATTTACAACTCAATGATTACAACTCGATACTATAACAAAATATGACTCTATATGAATGCCTCTGGTGGTGTACCGGGATGGGCAATGAATCAAGAGTGACATGTATGATAAATTATGAATGGTGGCTTTTCCACAACTACGATGTCAACTACATGATCATGCAAGGCAATATGACAATGATGAAGCGTGTCATAAATGAAACGGTGGAAAGTTGCATGGCAATATATCTCGGAATGGCTATGGAAATGCCATGATAGGTAGGTATGGTGGCTGTTTTGAGGAAGATATAATGAGGTTTATGTGTGATAGAGCGTATCATATCACGGGGTTTGGATGCACCGGCGAAGTTTGCACCAACTCTCAAGGTGAGAAAGGGCAATGCATGGTACCGAAGAGGCTAGCAATGATGGAAAGGTGAGAGTGCGTATAATCCATGGACTCAACATTAGTCATAAAGAACTCAAATACTTATTGTAAAAATTTACAAGTCATCAAAAACCAAGCATTACACGGATGCTCCTAGGGGGATAGATTGGTAGGAAAATACCATCACTCGTCCCCGACCGCCACTCATAAGGAAGACAATCAAAGAACACCTCATGTTTCAAATTTGTTACACAACGGTTGCCATACGTGCATGCTACGGGACTTGCAATCTTCAACACAAGTATTCGTAAAATTCAAAACTCTAATATCACCATCTTTATATCTCAAAACAATTATCAAGTATCAAACTTCTCATAGTATTCAATGCACCTTTTTATGAAAGTTTTTATTATACCAATCTTGGATGCCTATCATATTAGGACAAATTTTATAGCCAAAGCAAATTACCATGCTGTTATAAAGGCGTCTCAAAATAATATAAGTGCAGCATAAGAGATCAATAATTTCTATAAAATAAAACCACCACCGTGCTCTAAAAGATATAAGTGAAGCACAAGAGCAAAATTATCTGGCTCAAAAGATATAAGTGAAGCACATAGAGCATTCTAATAAATTCCGATTCATGTGTGTCACTCCCAAAAGGTGTGTACAGCAAGGATGATTGTGGTAAACTAAAAAGCAAAGACTCAAATCATACAAGACGCTCCAAGCAAAACACATATCATGTGGTGAATAAAAATATAGCCTCAAGTAAAGTTACGGGTGGACGAAGACGAAACAGGGGATGCCTTCCGGGGCATCCCCAAGCTTAGGATTTTGGTTGTCCTTGAATTTTACCTTGTGGTGCCTTGTTCATCCCCAAGTTTAGGCTCTTGCCACTCCTTATTCCATAATCCATCAAATCTTTACCCAAAACTTGAAAACTTCACAACATAAAACTCAACAGAAAATCCCATGAGCTCCGTTAGTATAAGAAAACAAACCGCCACTTAAGGTACTGTAATGAACTCATTATTTATTTAAATTGGTGTTACACCTACTGTATTCCAACTTCTATATGGTTCATACCTTCCGATACTAGGCATAGATTCATCAAAATAAGCAAACAACACACGAAAAACAGAATCTGTCAAAAACAGAACAGTCTGTAGTAATTTGTAGGTTTCGAATACTTCTGTAAACCCAAAAATTCCGAAATAAATTGTTGGATGTGAGGAATTTGTCTATTAATACTCTTAAAAAAGAATCAACCTAATCGCACTCTCCAGTACAAAATGGCAGCAAATCTCGTGAGTGCTAAAGTTTCTGTAATTTACAGCAAGATCGCAAAAACTTCCCCCAAGTCTTCCCAAAGGTTCTACTTGGAACAAACACTAATTAAATGCGTAAAACCAGATCTAAACACAGGCTATATGAATTATTTATTACCAAACATAACCAAAAAAATAAGAAGCAAAAATAAAATTGGGTTGCCTCCTGTCGGTGTGCTAGAGTAGGGGTACCGTAGTATCCCGAACTTGTGCACGGGCAGTCGCAGCATCCCACGGCAAGGCTTGCCGGGTGACCGCCAAGGTCCTCCGTGGTTCCTTTGGAGCCATTCAAGAACAAAGTATCCAAGCCAAGGAGACAAGACCCCGGCAAGAGGATCTTGCCGGGAAGGCCAACCAAGGCATCTCAAGGAACTTGCCGCGACGCACCATGCATCCCGGCAAGGCTCGGTGAGCGACAAGCTCCCGGACGCGACAAGACAACGACCGCGGCAAGGTGCTTTCCGCGGGAAGCCTCCACTTTGTACCTGCGCTCCAGCACATCCACCAATGTGTCGCTCTGGGACCCTTCCAGGCGTACATGGCGGGAGGCTGTGCAGCCAGCGGTACACGGTGGCAAGCGGCGCTGACAAGATTGCCATCGTGGCGAGCGGTGGCGTCCCTGGCGGTCCTTTTTGCACTATTTAGGCGACGCAAATGGGCATTTAATGCCCTTGTCCCCTGCCGTCAGGGTTAGGTATGATACACTGTAGTAGGCGGCAGTACCTACCGCAACATCTTTCCATTTTTACCCTCGTCTACGTTGCCACCTGTCGGTGACCCCTTGAGCATATAAAAGGAGGCCCATGCGCAAGTAGAAGGGGTCGGCCAAAGAGAACACTCACGCTCGGTCTCGTTAGCTGCTGGTGTGTACTGTAGCACTCAGCGCTCCCGAGCAAGAACTCAATACAAACCACAAAGCAGGAGTAGGGTTTTTACACATCCGTGCGGCCCGAACCTGGGTAAACTGATCGTGTGCTCGTGCGCTTCGCCTCGATCTGCTCTTCGTGCGATCTCCGCCCCCCTGCCGAACCAAAAGGGGCTCGGTCCGCCGGTCCCATAGGTGTTCGTGGATTAGCACCCCCGACATCTTTAGCGCGCCAGGTAGGGGAGCATCGAGGTTGTGTGAACCTGATCTGGCGTTCGCATGAGCTAAATCTTCATCGTCTTCATCGACATGCCGCCGAAGAAGAAGGCTTCGGAGGCGGCTGCTCCGTCCGCGCCGAACCCACCATCGCCGGAGCAAACGGCTGGCGGGGTAGACGCCGGTGGAAGAACGGGCGTCGACGAGGGAGCTCATGGTGCTGCCAGGTCCAAGGACAAGGCTGCGCTGCCCATCGGCGGCGCAGTCGGCTCCCACAATGACCGGGCACACTCCAAGACCTCGGCGTCCGTACATGCACCGCGCCCATCCCAGGAGGCGCGGGACCGGCAGCGTCATGATACTCACGGTACCATACGCTTGCTGGACCAAGATTGAGCTGGTGGATCACGGAGTGCTCAAGACCAGCATGCACGCCAACATGTTGGCGCGAGCGGGGCACGGTCGCCTGCACAAGATACTGCTCCTTCTAACATGGTTAGAAGTCCGAGCATATCCCGTTCCTCGCACCGTTCGCCGCTGCCGCCCGCCACTTTAGCAGAAGCTTTGGCACGAGCTCAACTGCTCCTAGACTACCCTCCAGCGGCAGACAAGATCGACGACTGGAGGGCCACCATTCAGAGTCTCATCGGCTTCGCTAACGGCGACAATCCACGGCAGCCGAGTACATCGCAGCCGCGGTAAGTTAGCCAGGCACGAGCCGGTGGCGACAAGACCGGTGGGGGTGCAACCACCGTGCACTCTCCGCCCCGAAGGCCAAGATCGCCGACTCGCCGGATCTACCACAATAGCGACTCCACCGCGTCATCAGATCCACGAGCTCGTCGCGATCAGCGCCAAGTTCTTCACGAATGACAGCAAGAAGACGCTCGTACTCGCATCGAGCACCGAAGAGAACCACGGCGTCAATCAGACCAGCGCGTTGGGCCCTCTGTCGACATGCATGCGCCAGGGGAACCAGACGACTTGCCGTACGCGGTAGATTGCCCTGCGTTTACTCGTGAGCTGCGGCAAGTCCAGTGGCCCAGCAAGAAGAATTTCAAGCCAGACGTACCAGAGAAGTACGACGGCAAGTCTCATCCGTCGGAGTTCCTCAGCATCTACACCATCGTGGTGCAGGCTGCCGGGGGGCGGGACGACAAGATCCTTGCCAACTACTTCCCGCTGGTGCTCAAGCCCAACGTCAGGTCCTGGCTCATGCATTTGCCGGAAAACTCCATATCCTCCTGGTCAGACCTATGCCATCAGTTTGTTGGCGCCTTTATAGGCGGCCACAAACCTCATGGCCAAGAGAGTGACCTTCACCTGCTCGCCCAGAAGGAAGGAGAGCCCCTACGCAAGTACATTCAGAGATTCAGCCATGTACAGCACAACATCCCAGATGTCCACCCTGCCGCGGTCATCAGCGTGTTCCATCAGAACGTGCGAAACCGCAGGATGCGGGAGGAGATGGCGATGTGCAAGATCAGAGACGTCAGTGAGCTATATGCCCTGGCTGACAAGTGTGCACGTGCTGAGGAGGGGAGGAAACTCCCCGGAGAGAATACAGGAGCAGGAGGATCTGACAGCGAGGATGCTGCCCCGGCAAAGAAAAACCGGCGGCGGAACAACAAAAAGAAGAAAGGCAAAGATGTGCTAGTCGTTGAGCAGTCCGGCAACGAAGGTGGCGCCAAGAAAGCCAAAGTTGGTAGCTCCGGCAAGGAGATTGCCGCATGCACCAACTGCCAGGCTGTGGCGGTCGCCGACAAATAGGACGGCACCGACAAGCAGTACTGCAAGATCCACCGCACCAAGGGCCATGACCTCCAGAGTTGCAAGAAAGTCGAATAGCTTGTCCAGCAGCAAAAGGATGAATACGAGCGACGCGACAAGGAGAGGGCCCACGCAGGCGCTGGAGAATCCGGTAAGAAGCGCGCCGGCCGGGGAGGACGCCGCGGCAAGGCCAAGCAGCGGCAAGGAGACAGACCTCCCCGCGGCCACGACAAGGATGAAGACGACGACGACGATGAAGACATGGATGATGTCGAGACCAGTGAGAAGGAGTTCCAAAAAGCCACAGAGGTCTTGTGTGTTGACGGCGGTGCTTCTCTGCATACTTCGCACCGCCAACTCAAGCAGTGGGTGCGGGAAGTCAATGCGGCGGAACCACCTGTCGAGTCACGCAAGCTTCTGAAATGGTCCAGCACGCCTATCATCTTTGATATTGAGGACCACCCTGATCGCACAACTGTGGTCGGGTGCTTGCCGATGTTGGTTTCACCAACTATCCGCAACCTCAAGGTCACTAAGATGCTAGTTGACGGCGGGGGCGGCTTGAACCTGATCTCCTCCGCTGTACTCCAGAAACTCCAGAACCCTGACAGCGAGCTCGAAGAGACCGGCACATTCCAAGGAATCAACCCGGGAAGGAGCAAGCCGAAGGGGAAGGTCACGTTGCCGATAACATTTGGCAGCGAGTTGAACTTCAGGACAGAGAGGGTCACTTTTGACGTTGCCGATTTTCCATTGCCTTACAATGGGATACTTGGCCGTCCAGCACTCGCCAAGTTCATGGCAGCCTCTCACTATGCATACAACATGCTGAAGATGCCAGGCCCGATAAGCATCATCTCTGTCCCTGGCGACAAGAAGGATGCTCTTATCTGCGCCGACAAGATCTACCGGGAAGCAGCAGCCGCAACAGATCGCAAGTCACTTGCCGTTGAAGCTCCCGGGGGAAAGAAGAAGACCAAGTCCGGCAAGAGTTCTGGTGCCCACTCCGGCAAGCGCACCTCTTCGGAGTGCTGCGCTACCGTCGAGGACGCACCATCGAGCTCCACCGGCAAGTGTAAGAAGATAATGGCAGCTCCGCCAAAGACCAAGAAGGTGTCCGCCAAGGAGGACAGCACTGGTGGTATCTTCACCATCAGTGCCACTCTTGACCCTAAATAGGAAAGCGCGCTCATTGCTTTCCTGCGGGCGAATGTCGACGTGTTTGCGTGGCAACCGTCTGACATCCCCGGTGTTCCCAGGAAAGTAATTGAGCACCATCTTGCCGTTTGTCCTCATGCGCGGCCCGTCGAGCAGAAGGTCAGGAAGTAAGCAGTGGAGCGCCAAGAATTCATCGCAGAAGAGATCAAGAAATTGGAAGCAGCAGGCCTTGTCAGAGGAGTGCTCCATCCTACGTGGTTGGCCAATCCTGTAGTCGTGCGCAAGGCAAACGGGAAATGGAGGCTTTGTATCGACTTTACCGATGTTAATAAAGCTTGTCCCAAAGACCCATTTCCCTTGCCGCGCATTGACCAGATTGTTGACTCCACGGCCGGATGTGACTTGCTTTCATTTCTTGATGCATACTTAGGATACCATCAAATCTTCATGGCAGAAGAAGATGAGGAGAAGACCGCATTCATCACTCCATGTGGCACGTACTATTTCATACGGATGCCTTTTGGTTTAAAGAATGCTGGTTCAACATTTGCAAGGGTAGTCCATGTCGCTCTTGAGCCACAAATGCACAGAAATGTAGAAGCCTACATGGATGACATAGTGGTCAAGAGCAAGGACAGGGCAACTCTGATTCAAGATTTAGACGAGACCTTTGCAATCTGCGCAAGATCAACCTCAAACTCAACCCCGAGAAGTGTGTGTTTGGAGTCCCCTCCGGCAAGCTTCTCGGGTTCTTCGTGTCTTAGCGGGGAATTGAAGCCAATCCCGACAAGATAAAGGCCATTGAGCAGATCAAAGCACCAAAGCACGTCAAGGATGTACGATGACTTGCCGGTTGCGTGGCTGCTCTCAGCAGGTTTATCTCTCGGTCTGCTGAGCGCGCCCTGCCGTTTTTCAAAATTTTGAAAAAGGCAGGTCCAATGAAATGGACTCCGGAAGCGGAGGCTGCGCTGCAGGACTTGAAGAGATACCTGTCCTCCACTCCAATACTTGTCGCACCTAAGCCACAAGAGAAGTTGCTGCTGTATATAGCGGCAACCAATCAAGTGGTTAGTGTTGCGCTAGTAGCAGAGAGGGAGGCAGATGACGAGCCAGCAACCGCGGCAGGCGCATCCAGCGACAAGCAGGGGGCTTCCCCGACAAGCTCTGGTCCCGACAAAGATGGATCTGCGCAGGTGCGTGAGGAGATACAGAAGAGAATGGTGCAGCGCCCAGTTTACTTTGTCAGTTCCCTTCTGCAGGGGGCTAGGTCAAGGTACTCTGGTGTGCAGAAATTGCTTTTCGGCCTTCTCATGGCCTCAAGAAAGCTGCGCCATTACTTCCAAGCACATGAGATCACAGTTGTCACTCGCTTTCCGCTGAAGAGGATACTGCAGAATCCAGAAGCAACAGGCAGGATTGTTGAGTGGGCACTGGAACTGTCAAGCTTTGGCCTCAAGTTTGAGAGTACTTCAACTATCCAAAGCAGAGCATTGGCAGAATTCGTAGCAGAGGACGACAACACCAGATGAAGAAATTCCAGAAACGAGCATCCCCGTCAAGGAAGCAAGCAAAGAGTGGCTCATGTACTTTGACGGTGCCTTCTCGCTGCAAGGCGCCGGCGCTGGCGTGCTGCTTGTCGCACCCACTGGAGAGCACCTCAAGTACGTAGTCCAGATGCACTTTCCCAAGGAGCAAGCAACAAACAATACTGCAGAGTATGAAGGCTTGCTTGCCGGTCTCAGGATCGCGGCAGACCTTGGGATCAAGAAGCTCATTGTCAGGGGTGACTCGCAGCTTGTCGTCCGCCAAGTGAACAAGAGTTATCAGAGTCCGTTGATGGAAGCCTACGTTGACGAAGTGAGAAAGCTAGAAGAGCACTTTGACGGCCTACAGATGGAGCATGTTCCAAGAGCTTAGAACGACATTCCCGATGGCCTGTCAAAGTGCGCCGCACTTAAGTTACCTGTGGAACCAGGGATCTTTGTGCTCAAGCTGACTCGACCGTCCGTAACACCATCAACTGGACAGAGCAAGAAGAGGAAGTTGATTTCTGGTGATTATTTTCTGGCAGAGCTTCCCGAAGCCGCCGCCAAGAAGGTCCCCAAGATCAACACCAAGAGTGCTGAGGAGCAGTCTGCTCCGGCAAGCCCTAGGGTTTGTTCCATTGAAGCAGAGGCTCCCGACAAGTTTTGCTCCGGCAAGCTTGCTGGGGAACGTCAAGCTTCGGCTGAGCCGCAGGTTCTCGCCGTAGAAGCGGATGTTCCCGTAGCAGCAGATGTGCCTTTAGTCCTTGTTGTCGAGCCACAAGCTCCAGCATGGGCACAGTAGATTGTCCGTTTCCTTCAGATAGGAGAACTTCCCAAAGAGCAAGAAGAAGCGGAAGGAGTAGCCCGGCAGTCGAGTATGTATCAGTTTGTCGACAACGCACTGTACAGAAGAAGACTCAACGGTGTGAAATTGAAGTGTATTTACCGGGAAGATGGACAAAAGCTGTTGGCAGAGATACATGGAGGCATATGTGGTCACCACATTGGCGCAAGAGCACTTGCCGGCAAAGCATTCCGGCAAGGTTTCTTTTGGCCGACAGCCCTCCAGGATGCAACTGCACAATTAACCAAGTGTGAAGCGTGCCAGTTCCATTCCAAGCAGATACACCAGCCAGCTCAAGCTCTCCAGACGATCCCTTTATCCTGGCCATTTTCGGTCTGGGGGCTCGATATCCTCGGGCCCTTTCCCCGAGCAGTCGGGGGCTTTGAGTACTTGTACGTTGCAATCGACAAGTTCACAAAGTGGCCGGAAGTGGAAGCAGTGAGGAAGGTGACAGCATAGTCAGCAGTCAAGTTCTTCAGGTCGATTGTTTGCCGCTTTGGGATCCCTAACAGGATAATCACCGACAACGGTACGCAATTCACGAGCCGCACCTTCATGCAATACGTCCAAGATCTTGGCGCCAAGGTCTGCTTCGCTTCTGTTGCTCACCCGAGAAGCAACGGTCAAGCGGAGAGGGCAAATGCTGAAGTGCTGCGTGGGCTCAAGACCAGAACTTTCGACAAGCTGCACAAGTGCGGAAGAAACTGGATTGAGGAGCTGCCGATGGTTCTTTGGTCGATCAGGATGACGCCAAATCGAGCCACTGGCCAGACACCTTTCGCTCTAGTCTATGGAGCAGAGGCAATTCTCCCCACGGAACTCGTATACGGGTCACCTCGAGTGCTCGCTTACGATGAGCTTGAGCAAGAGCAGCTGCGACAAGATGACGCGCTGCTCCTTGAGGAAGACCGTCTTCAGGCTGCTGTATGAGCTGCTCGCTACCAGCAAGCTTTGTGCCGCTACCATAGCCGCAAAGTTAATGCCAGAAGTCTCAAGGAAGGCGACCTTGTTCTTTGGCGTGTTCAGTCCGCCAAGAATTCCAACAAGTTGACGCCGAAGTGGGAAGGCCCTTACCAGGTGAAACGAGTCACTAGGCTTGGCGCTGTCCACCTTGAGACCGAAGATGGCATTCCAGTGAGCAACTCCTGGAACATTGAGCATCTTCGTAAGTTTTACCCGTAAGGCGCGGTTGCCGGAACCCGTTCCGGCAACCACCTTTTGTACAAGTCTTGCCGCTGTTGCATGTAATCCTTTGTACAAAGCCGGGCGCAGACCCCGTGCATAAAGCTCATGTGCTCCGCACACCTTGTCGATTTCATGCTTTTTATTTTTTGCATGTGTTATCTGACACTTTGTGCAGCACTTACCCCCAGTAAGCAACAACGAGCCATAAGGCTCCCTATCTTTATTTTCTCCTTTTTCTTTTCTCAAGGAAAAGAAGGTTCCCTCGCCCACAAGTTTGCCGGGGGGGAAGGGAGAAGATAATGGTATGGACCAGGCGTCGTTCAAGAAAGTTTCGCCTTGCCGGGAAGCAAACGACAGAAAAGCTAAGTTGCCAAAGTTTGAGCAATCAGATTTTTAAAATTTTTAAGTTATTTTCCTTGAACGGCCGTACTCTGTATGGAAAACCTGTGCGCGGAGGAACCAACTCGTAGCTAGTTGCGCCCTTACTTTGTTTCGAGTCCGCTCAACAACTTAAGTGAGCTGCGACAAGGTTTCTTGTCAGTAGCGGCACCGCCAGCAGGCTGCTGACGTCCCGCACTCAGCGCTCGCGGCCAAGGTGCCTGCGCCGGCAAGTTCCCTAAAAGCGTAGGGCAAAAACATACAAAGGAAGGAATCAAGTAAAGGAAATAACGTTGCAATCATTACCCGAAATAGAGTTATATTACAAAGTAGCTTGTCGCGGCTCTAACAGATTGTTCTCATAACATGACCAGCGGCGACAAGAAAAGAAGAAAACGGGCGGCCTAGTCTACGCGATCGCCCTCAACCCTCTTGATCCCGCTCACCTTGTCCACAATGGGTGCGACAAGGGTCTTGAGCGCCTCTAGATCAGCATCCGGCGGCAAGGTCCTGAGGACGTTGGTGAGGTTGAGGCCCAGGTTGCGGAACGCCACCTTCACCAGCACGTTTTGAAGAGCTCCCGCGTAGATCTTGCGCGACTCGTCAGCCAGCTGCTTTGGGATCCTCTCTCGGAGACGCTGAAGGGCCGTCGCCACGCCTTTGAAGAACAAGGTGAGCTTGCCGCTGGGTTGGAGGTTCTCGTCGAAAGGATACCCGAGATCCTCCATTCCCAACTACGCCAGCTCCCTGTCAATGTCTGCGGCAACATTCACAAGACCCTCCGTCCAGTGCTCCACATTCTCCCTGAAAGCATTCTGGGCGGCAGCAGCACTCGCCAGCAGCGCCTTGCCGGCCTTGACCTCCTCCTTCAAGGCCGTCTCCTGCTCCCTGGCGCCGTCCAGCGTCTTAGTCAAAGTGGTCAGCTTCGACTCAAGATCTGCGTTGGAGTCCTTGGCGGCGCTAAGCTCCTTGCCCTTCTCGGCGAGACGGGCCTGCAGCTCTGAGTGGATGTGGGCGTCCTTCTCCTGCTCACGCTTGAGCGCGGCAAGCTCTTCACCGCTCGCCTTGAGATCGGCCTCCAGCTGCACCACCTTCGTCTCCAGCTCCTTCTTGGCGGCCTCGGCAGCTGCGGTAGCATCTTCTGCTTGCTTGAGGGCTCCGCCAAATGTTCGCTCGCGCGCGGCAAGCTCCTCCTCGTGGGCGTCAAGACTGACCTTCCGCTGCACCAGCTCGCCTTCCTGCACAGACAACTTTTCAGTGGCAAGCCGCTGTTGCTCTTCGACTTCAGCCTTCTCGAGGAGGAAGGCCTTCTGCTCCTCGGCAAGTTGCGCCCGCTCCACTGCCAAGGACCGGAGAGCTTCCTGATTGTGACCCCGGAGCTCCTCTGCGCGCTTCTCGATGTCCACTCCCGCCTTCGTGACAAGCGCCTCGTGGGATTCCAGCTTGGCTTGCCGGGCGCCGTAGAGCGACACCAGCTTCCGCAGCAGCCGCTCCTCCTCAGGCTCGCTGCTACTGCTGCTCGGCGCGTCAACCAGCGCCAGCCCGGCGGAGGCAAGCACCTCTCCGTCAAAGCTCTCTCCTTCGACCGGCGCCCTGGAGCTTGACGCCCAGGGGAGGTTGATGAAGATGTCGTCGCCGGCCTTCAAGTAGATGCCTGGCTGGGGCTCTTCGGAGCCCGATGCTGCGGCAGCGGCGGAGGGATCGGCGGTCGACGTAGCGCCTGGCGCTCCTGCGGCCTTAGGGCCGTCAGTGCGATCGCCAGATCCCCCGCCTGCTTCTACGGCGGCAGCCTTGGCGGCCTCTGCGCCGGCGGGATCGTCAGCGCAGGCTCCTTCCTCGGCGGCAACCCCGGTCTCCATCGGCTCCGCAGCAGATGGATCTGACAGCCGAAAAAGGGAGAAGAGTCAAGCAAATACCCAAAAAAGAAGATCAAAAGAAGAAGAACCCAAGGGAAGTTCTGAAGCGAGAAAATTACCTGTGCCAAGTTCTACAGTCGTGGTCTCCGCCGCCGGGGAGCCGCTGGTGCTGTCCCTTGCCGGAGAACCCTCCCTTGCCAGAGACTTCTCCCTTGCCGGAGAGCTCTCCCTTGCCAGAGACCTCTCCCTTGCCGGAGGACTCTCCCTTGGCATTTCGGGGGCGGCCTCCGGGCGCTCCTGGTGGGGCTGCTCTACTCCTACACAAGTCAACAGTCAGATGTCAGCAAAGCAAGAATCTCCATGTGCGCCCAACAGCGGAGAGCAAACCAGATACTTACGCTGGGGGCTGCTCTGGAGAACAGTTGCCAGGTCCGGCAAGATTGTCTCGGACGCATCCCCTGCTATCGCGGTGGGTTCGTCCTCGATGATAATCACCAGGGCCTTGGCTCTCTTCGCCGCTCTCTGGGCCAGAGTCCTAAAAAGGAATAAGTTCAGAATGAAGCAGATGAGATACAAGACAAGACAGCAAGGATTGAAGAACTACAAGTACAACAAGAGAATCTTACTCTTCTTCTTCCTCGTCGGAGCTGAACGCGGAGAAGTCGAAGCCCGGCTCACGTCCGGCGCGAGAAGGCGGAGGAGTAGGTTCCCTTGGCCGCTTGGCGGGAACGGTGGCGGTGGTCTGAGACGACCCCGCTCCGGCTGCCGCCGCGACAAGAGAAGCGGCAGGAGCAGAAGCGGTGGTCCGGGAGGACCCCGCTCCAGTTGCCGCAGCAGCGTGAGGCGCCCCCGCGGCAACAGTGCTTGCCGCGGTGGAGCGTGTCGCGCGGCGCGGCGACTGTCGACTCGCCCGCCGCCTCGCTACGTCCCCGGCCTTGCGGAGACGCCTTCTTGGTGGAGATGGAGGCTCTGCTTGAAGCGAGCTGTCTGAGGATGAGGAAGAAGAGGAGTTAATCTCCAACGAGCCGCTCGTAACCTCGGTGGGCTTGCTCGACTCGACGTCACGCCCGGCAAGCTCTTTCTTGCCGGCAAGCTCCTCTTGCCGGGCAAGCTCTTTCTTGCCGGCAAGCTCCTCTCGCTCGGCACGGCTTGCCACCTCTGCTGCCTCTGCCTCCTCCACGGTGAATCCATACTCGCACGCAGCTGCGGCTGCCGCCACCTCTTCCAGCCTGGTGGCGATGCGTTTCAACTCCACATCGGTGGTGTCGCGAGTGAGGCCATTCTTCTCGTCGGGGCGGATCGACACTTCTACCAAGCCGTCGAAGAACTCCTGCATGACGTCGTCTGCAGGCTCTTGCCAAGTTGGGACAATTCCATGTGAATCGCACAGCGGCATCATTGCACGGATGCGGTCGAGCGCGGAGTTGTTGCACAGCGGAACGACGCCCTGCGGCAACCTGAACACTTCGGGATGCTCAGGGTCGTACCTGAACAGTTCCTGGAGCATCGCGTTGAGCTCCAGAACAGTGAAGTTGTAGTTGAGGCCCGGACGCAGCCTCATGATATCCGCCGCATTCTTGAACTCCCAGGCGGGCCTCCTCTGTTCCTGCAGGGGGGCGATGCGGCGGCGAAGAAAATCTGCGCCAACAGCACCTACAGTGAGCCCGGCAAGCCTGAGGCGTTGGATCCTGGTGACGGCAATCTTCAGCCTATCGTCTTCCGGGGCCACGTTGCTCCAATCGCTGCCGCGTGCTGCTGGGACATGGCGCCGGGCGGTAAATGGCTGCGGGTTCTCCTCGACAATCCAGCACCAGTCTGATCTCCACTCCTCCCACTTGCCGCGGAACTCTCCCTCCAGATAAGAATCCTTCTTGCCGGCCCTCGAGATCCAGGCGATTCCACCAGATAAGGGCTCTCCTCTCTCTACTCGGGGCATAAAGAAGTGGCGGAAAAGGGCTACATTTGGATGGACTCCGACAAAGTTTTCACAGAGACGTGCGAAAACTGCCATGGTCAGAACTGCATTGGGGGTGAAATCAAGGAGGCAGAACCCGTAGGTGTTCATGATATCGCAGAAAAACTTCGAGAAGGGCGGGCAGAGCCCGCAGTAGAAGAACACGGCGAAGAAGGGATATCCATTTGGAGCCATTTTCCAAGCGGAGGCTGGGAGTACCTTCATGCTCGGATGCGCTCGCGTCTCCGTCGACCAGAAGAGGTAGTAGTACTCCCTCAGCTCCTACGCGGCGAGCTTTGGGGGGAAGATTGCCCGCTCCTTTCGCAGCGCCGCAAGCCGCTGCGCCTCGGTCGACTTCACAGCCGTCCCCTTGTCAGCTTTCGGAGCCATGGCGGAAGTGGTGGAGGAGGTCGACGGCGTTGGTGGTGTTGGTGGTGATGGGAGGCAGGGCGCTGCTCTCTTTCAGCTTTGACAAGACGGAGGAGCGGCGGAGGTTTCCGAGATTGGAATGGAAAGGGGCGAGTGGGCGCACTACCCCTGTTTCCCCTGCTTATAAAGAGGGAGGGGGCGGACGTTCCGCCTTTCCGAATAAAGAAACCACCCACGATCTCTCCCACGACGCCGCATTCGACGCGTGCCGTTCGGGGAGGGCGTGGTGGATACGGGGAGAGATACGGCGTAACCCAGGCCACGCGTGCCCGTGCCCTGTTTTGGGCCTGGCCCAACAGCGCTCGGCACTGTGTATGGCCCAGGCCCGGGGGCTCCTGTCGGTGTAATAGAGTAGGGGTACCCTAGTATCCCGAACTTGTGCACGGACAGTCGCAGCATCCCACGGCAAGGCTTGCCGGGTGACCGCCAAGGTCCTCCGTGGTTCCTTTGCAGCCATTCAAGAACAAAGTATCCAAGCCAAGGAGACAAGACCCCGGCAAGAGGAGCTTGCCGGGAAGGCCAACCAAGGCATCTCAAGGAACTTGCCACGACGCACCACGCATCCCGGCAAGGCCCGGTGAGCGACAAGCTCCCGGACGCGACAAGACAACGACCGCGGTAAGGCGCTTGCCGCGGCAAGCCTCCACTCTGTACCTGCGCTCCAGCACATCCACCAACGTGTCGCTCTGGGACCCTTCCAGGCGTATGTGGCGGGAGGCTGTGCAGCCAGCGGTACACGGTGGCAAGCGGCGCTGACAAGATTGCCATCGTGGCGAGCGGTGGCGTCCCTGGCGGTCCTTTTGCACTATTTAGGCGACGCAGACGAGCATTTAATGCCCTTGTCCCCTGCCGTCAGGGTTAGGTATGATACACTGTAGTAGGCGGTGGTACCTACCGTAACATCTTTCCATTTTTACCCTCGTCTACGTTGCCACCTGTCGGTGACCCCTTGAGCATAAAAAAGGAGGCCCATGCGCAATGTAGAAGGGGTCGGCCAAAGAGAACACTCACGCTCGGTCTCATTAGTTGCTGGTGTGTACTGTAGCACTCAGCGCTCCCGAGCAAGAACTCAATACAAACCACAAAGCAGGAGTAGGGTTTTTACGCATCCGTGGGGCCCGAACCTGGGTAAACTGATCGTGTGCTCGTGCGCTTCGCCTAGATCTGCTCTTCGTGCGATCTCCGCCCCCCTACCGAACCAAAAGGGGCTCGGTCCGCCGGTCCCATAGGTGTTCGTGGATTAGCACCCCCGACACCTCCCAACAAGCGCTATCGTTTAACGCCCCTAGCTAGGCATAAAAGCAATAGTAGATCTTGGTATTATCATCTTTGGTATGCAATCCACAATTCGCTCTAATAATAGATTCATAAGGTAATTTAATTTTCTTTCTAGAAAGTGTTCCATGCCTTTCCTTAATGGAAATTGGAATCTAATATTCCCTTCTTTCATATCAGTAATTGCACCAATCGTTCTAAGGAAAGGTCTACCAAGAATAACGAGACATGTAGGATTGCAATCAATATCAAGAACAATGAAATCTATGGGCACATAATTCCTATTTGCAACAATAAGAACATCATTAATCCTTCCCATAGGTTTCTTAATAGTGGAATCTGCGAGGTGCAAATTTAAAGAACAATCATCAAATTCACGGAAACCTAACACATCACACAAAGATTTTTGAATCGTGGAAACGCTAGCACCCAAATCACATAAAGCATAGCATTCATGATCTTTAATTTTAATTTTAATAGTAGGTTCCCACTCATCATGAAGTTTTCTAGGGATAGAAACTTCTAATTCAAGCTTTTCTTGATAAGATTGCATTAAAGTATCAACGATATGTTTGGTAAAAGCTTTATTTTGACTATAAGCATGCGGAGAATTTAGCACGGATTGTAACAAGGAAATACAATCTATCAAAGAGCAATTATCATAATTAAATCCCTTGAAATCCAAAATAGTGGGTTAATTACTAAGTAAAGTTTTGACCTCTTCAATCCCAGTTTTATTAATTTTTTCATCAAGATCTAAAAACTCCGAATCATTGGGACGCCTTTTAACTAAAGGTGACTCATCTCCAGTCCAATCATTATCAAGATTCATATTGCAAAACAAAGATTTAATAGGAGACACATCAATCACTTTTAGATCTTCATCCGTATTATCATCAAAACTAGAACAACACGCTTTTATAAAGCAATCCTTTTTTGCATGCATCCTAGCGGTTCTTTCTTTGCACTCACAATGGAAATTCTCATGGCTTTGAGAGACTCATTGATATCATGCTTAGGTGGAATATATCTAAGTTTCAAAGAATCAACATCAAGAGAAATTCTATCCATGTTCCTAGCCAACTCATCAATCTTAGACAATTTTCTTGAATCAAAGCATTGAAACTCTTTTGCGAACTAACAAATTCTTTAATACTAGATTCAAAATCAGAGGGCATCTTATTATAATTTCCATAAGAATTATTGTAGGAATTACCATAATTATTAGAGGAATTACTAGGATACGGCCTAGGATTAAAGTTTCCTCTATACGCGTTGTAACCAAAATTATTCCTACTAATAAAATTCACATCCATAGATTCATTATTATTCTCAATCAAAGTAGACAAAGGCATATCATTAGGATCAGAAGAAACACTCTTATTAGCAAACAATTTCATAAGTTCATCCATCTTTCCACTCAAAGCATTAATTTCTTCTATAGCATGAACCTTTTTACTAGTAGATCTTTCGGTGTGCCATTGAGAATAATTAACCATCATATTATCTAGGAGTTTGGTAGCTTCCCCTAAAGTGATTTCCGTAAAAGTGCCTCCCGCAACCGAATCTAAACTATTTCTAGAAGCAAAATTCAATCCAGCATAAAAAAATTATATGATCATCCATAAATTCAAACCATGAGTAGGGCAATTGCGAATCATTAATTTCATCCTCTCCCAAGATTGTGCAACATGCTCATGATCTAGTTGCTTAAAGTTCATAATATCATTTCTAAGGGAGATGATCTTAGCGGAAGGAAAAATACTTAGAGATAAAAGCATCTTTGCACTTATTCCAAGAATCAATACTATTTTTAGGAAAAGAAGAAAACCAAGTGTTAGCACGATCTCTAAGAGAAAACGGGAATAGCTTCAATTTAACAATATCATTATCCACATCTTTCTTCTTTTGCATATCACACAAATCAACAAAGCTGTTTAGATGGGTAACGACATCTTCACTAGGAAGGCCAGAAAACGGATCTTTCATGACAAGATTCAACAAAGCAGTATTAATCTCACAACATTCGGCATCGGTAAGGGGAGCAATCGGAGTGCTAATAAAATCATTATTGTTGGTATTGGAAAAATCACACAATTTAGTATTATCTTGAGCCATCGTGAACAATCCAACACACAAACGCACAAGAAGCGAGCGAAAAAGAGGCGAACAGGAAAAGAGGGCGAATAAAACGGCAAGGGTGAAGCAGGGGAGAGGAAAACGAGATGCAAATGGCAAATAATGTAATGCGAGGGATAAGAGTTTGTGATGGGTACTCGGTATGTCTTGACTTGTGCGTAGATCTCCCCAGCAACGGCGCCAGAAATGGCTAGTTGTTGGGAGATCAAATCTTGACTTGACTTGGTGTAAGCCTCCCCAGCAACAGCGCCAGAAATCCTTCTTGCTACCTCTTGAGCACTACGTTGGTTTTCCCTTGAAGAGGAAAGGATGATGCAGCAAAGTAGCGTAAGTATTTCCCTCCGTTTTTGAGAACCAAGGTATCAATCTAGTAGGAGACTACATGCAAGTCACCTCGCACCTACAAAAACAAATAAGAACCTTGCAACCAACGCGATAAAGGGGCTGTCAATCCCTTCATGGCCACTTGCAAAAATGATCAGATAGAGATAATAAGATAAATATTTTTGGTATTTTTATGATATAGATTGAAAGTAAAGATTGCAAAGTAAAATAGATTGTAAAATTCTATGATGGAAGATAGACCCGGGGGCCATAGGTTTCACTAGTGGCTTCTCTCAAGATAGCACAAGTATTATGGTGGCAAACAAATTACTGTCAAGCAATTGATAGAAAAGTGCATAATTATGAGAATATCTAGGCATGATCATGTATATAGGCATCACGTCCGCGACAAGTAGACCAAAATGATTCTACATCTACTACTATTACTCCACACATCGACCGTTGTCTAGCATGCATCTAGAGTATTAAGTTCATAAGAACAGAGTAACGCATTAGGCAAGATGACATGATGTAGAGGGCTAAACTCAAGCAATATGATATAAACCCCATCTTTTTATCCTCGATGGCAACAATACAATACGTGCCTTGCAGCCCCTGCTGTCACTGGGAAAGGACACCGCAAGATTGAACCCAAAGCTAAGCACTTCTGCCATTGCAATAAAGATCAATCTAGTAGGCCAAACCAAACTGATAACTCAAAGAGACTTGCAAAGATAACAAATCATACATAAAAGATTTCAAAGAAGAATCAAATATTGTTCATAGATAATCTAGATCATAAACCCATAATTCATCGGATCTCGACAAACACACCGCAAAATGAATTGCATCGAATAGATCTCCAAGAAGATCGAGGAGAACTTTGTATAGAGATCCAAAGAGAGAGAAGAATCCATCTAGCTAATAACTATGGACCCGAAGGTCTATGGTAAACTACTCACACATCATCGGAGAGGCTATGGTGTTGATGTAGAAGCCCTCCGTGATCGATTCCCCCTCCGGCAGAGCTCCGGATGTTGGGATCTATGGTAGGGTGCGTCGACTGCAAATTAAAATGTTCCTACGCGCAGAACAACCAAGAACATGCTACGAGAGATGGATCACAGTTTGTTACCACTAGACACGCAGTGCCGTGCAGCAGAAGAAGAGTAGAGGCAGCACGTCCGCATGGATCGTCTCCTCCTCATCTGATCTCCCTCGTACAACCGGTAGTCGGTTCCCACGTACAGGTTCGCCGGAGTGGCGCAAGTGCACCTCCTCTAATGGTATCCGTGCACGTAGGAGGAACATCGTGCGGCGGACTGCTAGTTCCGATCACACAACTGGCGGCGAGTGGAGGTGTCTATTCGCAACACATGCAAACCCTAGGGACAACGCCGAAGCGATCAATCGCGTGAGTGTGAGGCACCTCCACTTTATATAGGCGTCCGTCGCAGGCTCAACACTTGGGCCTTGCACGGACCCTAAAGCCCATAAGTCTACTCAGCCACAATCTGAATACAGCTCGGATCACATCCGACCAGTGTCCTCGGATCCAACCTCGTAGGTTCCTTCCCTTAAGCGCGCGACCCCTTAGGTTCAAGCTGGCTTGGTCGCAGTTCGGATCACCTCTGAACTACACAGTTGGTAGCGGCCTCTAGCAAGGCATGCCGAACACCAAGCATACTATGAAGCAGGTTAGGCGAACCTGTACATCATACTTCCATTCCTTTTGCCACA
This sequence comes from Triticum monococcum, assembly GCA_034509565.1. NCBI lineage: Eukaryota > Viridiplantae > Streptophyta > Magnoliopsida > Poales > Poaceae > Triticum > Triticum monococcum. Next base: position 575,820,407 of record CM067844.1, on the reverse strand, counting down.
TGATATATGTTGTCGGGCTCAAGGCAAGTCTGTCATCCTTGTGCTAGCCCGACATATTTCTCGTTTCAGTGATGCTGACCACAAACCGGATTATCTCATAATCCTTGCAGCATGGCCATGCTTATCCTGGTCGGATCACATGAGGGGCCCAGAGTATATCTGTCCTGATCGGAGGGGCAAATCCCATCTTGCTCGACCATATCTCACGGCATGGGTCTGGACGAGCCCGAAACCTACCTTTGTAACTACCCAGTCACGGAGTAGCGTTTGGTTGGCCCAAAGCAAGTCTGTTACCATCCCGAGTACATGCGCCAGCTTAGGTCTTAGGACATAGAATGTATGTTGTACTCGAGACTCACAGATGACATATCGCTGCGTCTCATAGTTGGGTCTGTCCGACTTGGACCTTATCTCGACTCGGATCCGACTACGTCGAATCCGACCAGATGCTTCCAAGTCCAAATTATCCGGTTAGCATCCAATGCTTCATGGCTAGTGAGACCAAGCCATCGGTTGTGTCATATGCTAGTCTAGTTGGTTGCGCGTCCACACAGCCCTTTCGACTAGGGACCTTTTAGGACAGTCATCATACAATGCATAGTCCCACAAACAAGTCACGTAGTTGCTGATACACATCATTGATAATGTCCAAGGACTATCTTTATTCATAAACACATAGGAAATATCATCATACATGAGTGCCTCTAGGTCATATCTCCAACAGTCTCCCACTTGCACTAGAGTCAATCAAATAGATATCGAATGCCCATAGCTCTAACATGCCCCTCATGCTTGGGTTGTGGACGCGGCTTAGTCAACGGATCCGCAACATTTGCATCTGTGTGAATTTTGCATAACTCTATATCACCACTCTTTACGATCTTTCGTGTTAGGTGATATTTCCAATCTATGTGTCTGACCTTGTGATGATTCCTCGGCTCCTTGGCCTGTGCGATGGCACCAGAATTATCACAATAAAGGTCCAACAGTTTTACCGAGGCTGGGAAAATACCAAGATCATCTAGAAATTTCCGGATCCAAACACCTTCCTTTGCAGCTTCACAAGCCGCAATATATTCGGCTTCTGTAGTAGAATCGGCCATCGTATCTTGCTTGGAACTCATCCAGCTCACTGCTCCTCCGTTCATGACGTACACGAATCCGGACAGTGATCGACAATCATCTCTATTGGTTTGGAAACTAGCATCGGCGTAACCCCTTACAACAAGCTCTTCCTCACCTCCATAAACTAGGAACATCTCTTTAGTGATTTTCAGGTACTTCAAAATAGTCTTTACCGCTGCCCAGTGACTCTCACCTGGGTTGGCCTGGTATCTACTTGTTAGGCTTATTGCAAAAGCAACATCAGGCCGTGTACATATCATGGCATACATGATGGATCCAATTGCTGAGGCATATGGAATCCGACTCATCCTACTTCGCTCATCAGATGTCGAAGGACTCCGAGTCTCGCTTCGCCTTATACCATGTGAGAGTGGCAAGAACCCTTTCTTTGCCTCACTCATGTTGAAACGCTTCAACACTTTATCTATGTACGTGCTCTGGCTTAAGCCGAGCAGCCTCCTTGATCTAGCTCTGTAGATCTTAATGCCTAAAATGTACATTGCCTTACCAAGGTCCTTCATTGAAAACTTGCCATTCAATGATTCCTTTACTGAGTTCAGCATCGAAACATCATTTCCGATCAGTAGTATGTCATCCACATACAAGATCAAAAACACTATCGAGCTCCCACTTAACTTCTTGTATAAACAAGAGTCCTCTTCGCTTTTGATGAAGCCGAAACAAGTGATGACCTCATCAAAACGAATGTTCCAGCTCCGAGATGCTTGCCTCAACCCATAAATGGATCTCTTGAGCTTGCATACCTTACTAGTGCTAGTCGGATCGACAAAACCCTCGGGCTATATCATATACATGTCGTCGGTTAAATTTCCATGAAGGAAAGCCGTGTTGAAATCCATCTGCCATATCTCGTAATCGAAATATGCAGCTATAGCTAGTACGATCCTTATCGACTTCAGCATCGTACCAGCGAGTAAGTCTCGTCGTAGTCAATTCCTTGAGCTTGTCCATAACCCTTAGCGACAAGCCGAGCTTTGTGGATCTGAACATTTCCATCCACATTGGTTTTCTTCTTAAAGACCCATTTGCAACCAATGGCTATTATGCCAGGCAGCAAATCAACCAAGTCCCAGACTTGATTCTCATCCATGGACTTTAACTTAGATCTCATGGCCTCCAGCCATGCCTTGGAATCTGGGCTCACCATCGCTTCCGCATATGTGGCCGGATTGGCACTTTATAGCAACAATACATCACATACTATGTGCAATCTTTCCGACCTCCGTGGTTCCGGTGCCGCTTCCACTACGGGTTCCCTGACTGACTCCGGTATGATCTCATCACTAGTTGAGCCGTCCCCGAGTGGTCCTCGAATTTCTTTGAGTCAGATTGTCCTCGCCCACTAGCCTCCCGACTGAGAAACTCTTTCTCAAGGAAAACCCCGTTCCGAGCAATAAACACTTTGTTCTCTTCCCGGTTTTAGAAGCTATATCCCAAGGTTTCCCTCGGATATCCCACGAATATGCATTTATCCGACTTGGGTGTAAGCTTGTCTGACATAAGTTTCTTGACAAATGCTTCACAACCCCAAATCTTTAGAAAAGACAAACTGGGATTCTTCCCGGTCCACATCCCATGTGGTGTCTTGTCTACGGATTTTGATGGTACCCTGTTAAGTGTGAAAGCTGCAGTTTCTAGAGCGTATCCCCAGAATGACAAGGGTAAATCCGACTTCCTCGTCATAGATCGAACCATGTCCAACAAGGTACGATTCCTCCGTTCCGATACACCAATTCTCTATGGCGTACCCGGAGGTGTGAGTTGAGGTACTATACCTCTGCTTTTCAGATGATAATCAAACTCCTGGCTCATGTACTCACCTCCACTATCAGATCGTAGAAGTTTTATAGTCTTGCCGAGCTGATTCTCAACCTCGTTTTGAAACTCTTTGAACTTTTCAAAAGTCTTCGACTTGTGCCTCATCAAATAGATATATCCATATCTACTCAAGTCGTCGGTAAAAGTCACAAAGTACTGATAGCCACCTCTGGCAATTGTGCTCATTGGTCCACACACATCACTATGTATCAGTTCCAACAGCTCGGATGCCCTCTCACAACTCTTTGCGAAAGGAGACTTAGTCATCTTGCCGAGCAAGCATGATTTGCATGTCTCGAACGACCCAAAGTCGGTCGAAGTTAGGAGTCCATCATCATGGAGCTTCTTCATGCGTTTCAGACTAATGTGTCCAAGCCGGCAATGCCAGAAGTATGTCGGATTTATCTCATTAGGCTTATGCCTCTTGACATTCATGTTATAGACCGGTTCCTGTTCTAGATTCAATATAAATAACCCATCAACAATGGGTGCATAGCCGTGAAACATACCATTCAAATAAATCGAACAACCATTGTCCTTTAAATTGAATTCATAACCCTGACTCATCAAGCATGAGGCAGAAATAGTGTTTCGACAAGTGCAGGAATGTAATAACAATTATTCAATTCCAAAATAAATCCATAAGGAAGCTGGAGCTGCATCGTGCTGACCTCCAACGCAGCAACTCTTGCTTTGTTGCTGACCCTGATGTCAATCTCCCCTTGGGCCACATGCCTAGTTCTTACCAGCCCCTACATCAAGTTGCAAGTGTGAACAACCGATCCGGTATCAAATACCCAAGAGCTCCTAGGAATGTCAGCAAGGTAAATGTCTATAACATATGCAACAAGTGTACCTTTGCCTGAAGCAGCATTCACGGCCTTCTTTCCATGCTCTGCAAGCCACTTGCTACAGTTCCTCTTCTAGTGACCCGTTTCCTTGCAATGATAGCAAATGGTCTTTGAGTCCGGTCCAGACTTCGGCGCAGCGGCGGAGGTTACCGTCTCCGTGCCCTTTGCCTTAGCCTTTTTGTTGGACCAACTCTTCTTGAACTTAGCCGATTTCTGCACCATCAACACTTGATGCGTGCCTTTCTTAATATCCTGCTCTGCCACTTTGAGCATCCCATGCAATCCAGTGAGCTTCTTATCCATGCCATGCATATGATAGTTTGAGATGAACGTCCCATAGCTGGGCGGAAGAGACCCAGAACTGCATCAGTAGCCAGCTCATCCAAGAGCGGGAATCCCAACCGATCCAAAGCTTGCACATATCCGATCATCTTGATCACATGCGGGCTCAGTGGATCACCTTCCTTCAGCTTACAATCCATCAAGGATCGCAAGACGTTGAACCTTTCGGTCCTAGCCTGCACCTGAAACATGCTCTTGAGACTCTCGATCATATCGAAAGCCCCAACGTCTTCGAAATGCTGCTGCAAATCGAGCTCCATAGAAGCCAGCGTGAGGCTGTAACATCCCAAATTTTTAATTCGGAATGTCATACACTAGATCATCATTGCATATCATATTTCATTGCATTTTGGTTGATCCTAGAAATTCTACGCAACTCAAGGACCCTTGGAGAGAGTTGGGGATTTTCGTTATTTTCATATTTGAGTTTTCTCAAATTTTGAAAATAGGATTATTTGATTTTATTTATTTCATCTTCAATTATTTCTATTATGAAAATTATGAGAGAGGGAACAAAATGACTTTCCCAAAATAAAGAAATATTGAGGGTTTAATAAAAAATCAAATAAGATTTTATTTTGGTTTTATTTGCTATTTTATTTGAATTTAGGAAAAATTGCACCTTTTCAAAATTGCATTTAGAGCCAAAAAATGTTCATCCCGTTCTAAATATTTTATTTAGACGGAGAAAATTTGTTTTGGCATTTTTAGAATTTTATTTATTTTTGTAGAAACTTTTTTTAGTCGCAGCAAAAAAAAATTTTAAGAGAGACCCCGCGCCCGACTGGGCCAAGGGCCCAGCCGAGCGGGCCGGCCCAGCCAGCCGCCGCCGCCTCTCGCCAGGTCGGGACAGAGTCCCGACCAGCGCCGCCGCCGCCCGAGTCCGGGGAGGACTCCGCCTCCCGAGGCCGACCCCTTCCCCAAGTCGCCTCTCCCCGCCCCCTTTATAACCGCCGCCGCCCCCCCTGCATCCCACACCATCGCCGCCGCCGTCGCACGCACCAGCGCCGCCGCCGCCCGTGCCTCCTGCCGCCGCCGCGCGCGCCACCTGCCGCCGCCCCGTGCCGCTTGCCGCCACCGCACGCCGCCCGGAGCCGCCGCCCTGCCGCCCTGCCGGAGTCTCGCCGGAGCGCCGCCGCCAAGGTAGCCGCCTCCTGGTTTTTGAGAAAAAGCCGTTTCGTTTTTTTAAATCCCTAGTTTTCGTTTTTTAAATATATCGGTTTTTCTCCGGTTTATTTATTTAGCGAGCGTTCGCTCGTCTATTCGTTTTAACGAACGCGTTTTTCGTTTAGTTCCTATTAACGAACGTTCGTTTGTTAATCGTTTGTTGTTTTTCTTTTTCCCGGATTAAATCCGTGATTTTTCTGATCGCGATTTCTGATCCGATGTTCATTTTATTTTAACTTTTCGCTCGTTTGTCGGAATCAGGCGATTCAAGCGCCTGGAGTTTCGTCTTGAAACCCTCTTTCCGTTTAACCAACCCAAACAAGTTTTTGCCTCAGTAAAATTTGCCCTAGTTTCAGATTAGTAAATGAAGCTTATTTCTTTTGTTGTTTGTCTTTCGTTGCTTCGTTCAATTTGATTCTTTTTGCCAACCGGAGTTGAACTTTCTAGTTAGTTCTCTTATTCGAGTTTTACCTGTGCATTAGATGAGTACTTATTGTATGCTTGTTTGTTTGCGATAGAATACCCGGAGTGCGCCACTTGCTACTTCGAATCGCTAGGTTTCACGGATCATCAGCAAGGCAAGTAACACTTTGATCATACTTCCTATTACCCAGTTTTATTGCATTAGATGAACCCTCACACATTGCATTGTTTAGGATCTAATTAAATTGTGGGTCTGGGAAGTAGATGAGGTAGTACCTATTACCTGTTATTACCAAACCTTTTGGAGTTACTTCTACGTTTGCTTGTTATGCCATGCTATGCTCGTAGACGTGGATTGGGTTTAAGAGTATTCATGACAGATGTGAGATTGTTAATTAATGGTTTACTTAAGGTAGCAACTTAAATACACATCTTGGTGGATTGAGGCACCTGGGTATTCCAGTGATTGCCTGTTTTCTTTTGGACCACCACCCAGGCTCAAAGGGATCATGAGATTTTTCAAACTAGAAACTTCCGTGTGCAGCCACAAGCTACTATGGGCTCTAGCATAGTTGACTAAGTCATGTGAACTCTTACAGTGGTAGACTAGCAGATGTAGGGGATGTAGGTTGGTACGGTCTACCCGTTCGTAAGGTGCTAGCGCTTCTGAAAGACTATGTCTCGGTCATCCGTTTCTCAAACACCATGTAGTGCAAGAAATCCAACGGAGGAGATCGAGTCTTGTGGGGAAAAGTGTGCAAACCTCTGCAGAGTGTATAAACTAATCATGGTTAGCCGTGTCCCCAGTTATGGACATCTTGAGTATCTAGTACTTGGATTATCATGTGAATCTCATCATGTTACTCAAAATTAATATTGTGGGGTTTTGTCTTAATGATGGTGCTTAATTGGGATTGAGAATGTTGTCAACCATTCTCAATGTTTAACAACTACCATGATAGTTAAATAAATTTTATTCCTTTGCAGTAGGGAAAAATTGGCTTTACGCAAAACTGTAACCATAGAGCTATCCACCAGCCAAATATGCATATAGTATAGCCTTATTCTTTATCATTCTCTATGTGTTACATTGCCAGCATATTCCATGTGCTGACCCGTTTCAGGCTGCAACGTTAATGTTGCAGACTTTTCAGATGATGAGTAAGGTGCTTTTAGGTCTTGGTTCTATACTAAGTGATGCCATTGGAGTTGATGGACTCACTTATCTTCCAAGCCTTCCGTTGTTATCGTTATTAGATGGCCTTAAGCCATATTTATTGTAATAAGTTCTCTTTGAGACTCTCGATGTAATAAGTGTGTGATTGCTACTCTGTTATAAATCCTTCAAGTACAGTGTGGTGTCAGCATTACTGATCCAGTGATGACACCTGAGCACAGAGATTGGACCATTTGAGGTCTGGTCGCTACAAGATGGTATCAGAGCACACGTTGACTGTAGGACACGACCACTAAGCTAAAGCCTTAGATCACTACTCACTCTTCTCATTCTGACCTCTCATCTTTTCTACTCTTTTAGGATGACGGATGCAAGGAACAAGTTCACACAACCAGATGAAGATACACCCTTTGGACGTCATTTGAAGGAAGTCACAAGATACTTGAACATAGGAGTACCAAGCTTCACCAGGACTTACAACGCCTCTTTACCTGAAGAAGAGCGCTGGATGATTCAAGTTCAAGTTCCAGGAAGGACGTTCATGCCAGTCACTCAGCCCATAGAGTTTTCCATTGATGCACCAACCTGGAGTCTTGGAAAGAGCATGGCAGCTCACATCGCCATGGGACGCATTGGAGAAGTTTACCGCAATGATCTAAAGGATACTATCTACCAGATTTGTGGGCGCCGAGATGAGCAATGGGAGATGATCGGCACCAAGAAGGATAGATCAATTGCAGCTTTTATCCAGGAGTTAAACCAGCATATTCGACGTCAGGAGAACCAGATGTGCGCCGACATGATAGATCTGAAGAAGGCAAGGACAAGGATCAAGGAACTTGAGGAAGAACTCAAGGCTACACATGAAGATTATGAAGAAGAAATCAAAGTATTAGTGGAGAAGAATGACGATCTGATCAAGAAGATTGGAATATTCATGGGAGACCCTACACCAGTAGAACAAGACGAAGAACCCAAGGAGATTCGCCCGGAAGACTACATCATCATCGACGACACCGACTCGGATCCAGATGATAGCGATGATGACTATGTTGATGATGCTGGAGCAGATATCATGGAGTCTGCAACCGAAGAATATTTCTAGTAGACCACCCCAACAGTAGTAGTAGTCCACCGTGTAAATATAGTAGTCCGAGCACTTTTGCGATAGTTAGAATGATTGTATGCCCTTGTTTGATTGAATGAAGTGAATTGTTTGCTTTTGCCTCATGTGCATATGGGTAGTGTTTTCTCTCTAGACCCCTCTCTATTCTTAAATCTCATCCTTCCTAAACCCTCAGATGCCTCTGAGACGTGACCCCGGTTTTACCTTCCCACCGGAGCTCACCCAGTTGATCCAGTAGCAGAACACATTGATGCAGTTGCTAGTCCAGAATCAGAATCAGGGGAACAACAACAACCCACCACCACCACCACCACCACCTGTTGACCACTTAGCCCGTTTTCTTAGGCTGAATCCACCGGTGTTCTCTAGTAGCACCGAGCCGATAGTAGCAGATGATTGGCTCTGCAAGATAGCTGGGGAGTTGACCACGACAGGATGCACAGATGTGGAAAAGGTGAAGTTTGCCGCACATCAGCTTGAAGGACCCACAGCATCATGGTGGGAGAATTTCACAGCGACTTTCCCTATCGGCACTATCACATGGGACCAGTTTTAGCAAGCTTTCTGTACTGCCCATGTTTCAGCAGGAGCTATGGCCATGAAGAAGCGAGAGTTTCACAATTTGCGCCAAGGAGGAAGGACAGTTGGCCAGTATGTGGAGGATTTTAGTAAGCTAGCACATTATGCCCCAGATGACGTTGCTACAGATGCAGCTAAGCAGGAGAAGTTTCTGGAAGGACTGAATGATGAGTTGAGCATGAAGTTGATGGTAGCAACCTTCAACAACTACCAGGAGTTGGTAGATCATGCTCTTATGATTGAAGGGAAACAGCAACAGATTGAGAACCGCAAGAGGAAGTATGGACACGGGAAGTACAATTCTGGAGCTCAGCAAAAGCCACGTTTTACCCCAAGACCGGGAGGACATTTTCAGCATACCCATGGAGGAGGTAGCTCGCACAATCATAATGGCACCAAGACTGGTAATGGGAATGGAGGAAGCAACGGCCAGAACCGTACAAACTCATCAACCTCAGCCAAGAGAGACCTGAGCCAAGTCACTTGCTTTAAGTGCCAGAAGACCGGACATTATGCCAATGAATGTCCTGAAGCCCCGAATGGAAATGGCAATGGAAGCTCTAGGAAGAAGCCGAACCCTTTCAACAGGGGACAGGTGAACCACGTAAATGTGGAGGAAGTTGAAGCCCAGCCCGATGCGGTAATAGGTAAGTTTTTGGTTAAGTCATTTACTGCACTCGTTCTTTTTGATACTGGTGCATCGCATTCATACATATCAAGGGGATTTGTGGATAAGTATAAACTGCCAACACAAGCCCTTAGGTCACCCATGTTAGTAACCTCGCCTGGAGCAGAGTATATGGCTAGTCTATGGTGTGATCGGTTACCATTAAGGATTGGTAACTACGTATTTCCCTCAGACCTAATAGTATTAGAATCTCAAGGATTGGGTGTGATATTAGGCATGGATTGGTTATCAAAGTATGAAGGGAATATTGAATGTGCAGTAAGTCAATTTTGCTTACCACGCCAGAAGGGAGAAGGATCAAGTATGTATCCCGGCATGTGCCGAAAAGGACTCAAGTAAATTGCTTAACATGAGTTGTGCAGGAGGAAGTACCAGTGGTGAAAGCTTTCCCTGATGTATTTCCAGAAGAATTGCCAGGCATGCCACCGGATAGAGATATTGAGTTTTTGATTGAGCTTTTGCCAGGCACAGGGCCAATATCTAAGAGACCATATAGAATGTCTGCAAAGGATTTGGAAGAGATTAAGAAGTAGATCAACGAGTTATTGGATAGAGGTTATATTCGCCCAAGTTCTTCACCTTGTGGATCGCCAGGACTTCTAGTGGAGAAGAAGGATGGATCGTTAAGGATGGTTGTTGATTATCGAGGATTGAACGAAGTAACCATCGAGAACAAGTACCCACTACCGATGATCAATGATCTATTTGATCGATTACAAGGAGCTAAGGTATTTTCCAAGATCGATCTGCGATCAGGATACCACCAGTTGAAGATTCGAGAACAGGATATACCCAAGACAACTTTTACCACCAGGTATGGGCTGTACGAGTATACCATTACGTCATTTGGTCTAACTAACGCCCCTGCATATTTTATGAACATGATGAACAAGGTGTTTATGGAGTTTCTGGATAAGTTCGTTGTAGTGTTCATCGATGATATCCTGGTATACTCGAAGAACGAAGAGGAGCATAAGGAACATTTGCGTTTGGTACTTGGTAAGCTCAGAGAACATCAGTTATACGCCAAGTTTAGCAAATGTGAGTTCTGGTTGAAGGAAGTTGGATTTCTCGGACACATTATATCGGGAGAAGGTATAGCAGTAGATCCCACCAAGGTTGACACTATGAAAAATTGGGAAGCGCCAACAACAGTTAGAGAGATCCGGAGTTTTCTTGGACTTGCAGGATACTACCGGAGATTTATTGAAAATTTCTCGAAAATTGCAAAACCTATCACAGAGTTGTTGAAGAAGGATACAAAGTTCATATGGACCAAGGAATGTGAGGCCAGTTTCCAGGAGTTGAAGAAACGTTTGGTTACATCACTAGTGTTGATTTTGCCAGATCAGACCAAGGATTATGAGGTGTATTGCGATGCTTCACATAGAGGACTTGGAGCAGTGCTTATGCTACAAGGAAGAGTTGTTTCATATGCCTCACGACAGCTTAAGCCTCATGAGTTGAATTATGCTACGCATGATTTGGAGTTAGCAGCAGTAGTGCATGCATTGAAGACTTGGAGACATTTTCTCATTGGAAATCATTGTGAGGTGTACACAGATCACAAGAGTTTGAAGTATATTTTCACGCAGAAGGAGTTGAATCTTAGGCAAAGGAGATGGTTGGAGCTCATCAAGGATTATGACATGAGATTGCATTATCACCCCAGAAAGCCTAACATAGTAGCTGACGCGTTGAGCCGTAAAAGTCATGTCAACACATTAATGACGAGAGATTTACTAAGGGAGTTAGCCGAAAATCTTCATGAGCTATGTTTGGAAATAGTTCCGAGAGGCTATGTAGCCGCAATGGAGATTCAGTCTACCTTGATGGATAAGATTAGAGAAGCTCCAAAGACTGACAAGGAGATTGCCTCTATTAAGGAGAAAATGAGCAAAGGAAAAGCTAAAGGATTTCATGAGGATGAGCACGATACCTTATGGTTTGAAGACCGTGTTTATGTGCCTAATGATTCGGAGATCAGGAAGTTAATTCTGCAAGAGGCCCATGATTCACCCTATTCGATTCATCCAGGAAATACCAAGATGTATCTGGATTTAAAGGATATTTTCTGGTGGACCGGAATGAAGAAGGATATTGCGGAGTATGTAGCAGTTTGTGATGTATGTCAGAGAGTAAAGGCAGAGCATCAGAAGCCAGCAGGATTGCTACAGCCATTGCCGATACCCGAGTGGAAGTGGGATAAGTTAGGCATGGATTTTATTACGGGTTTACCCAGAACTCGTTCAGGCTATGACTCAATTTGGGTTGTAGTCGATCGTTTGACAAAGGTAGCACATTTCATTCCAGTAAAGACTACCTATACCAGTGCAAAGTTGGCAAAGATATACATGACCAGGATTGTATGTCTGCATGGAGTTCCATGGAGCATTGTGTCAGATAGAGGAACCCAGTTTACCTCAAAGTTCTGGAATCAGTTGCACGAAACTTTGGGTACCAGGCTGGAGTTCAGTACAGCTTTTCATCCGCAGACAGATGGACAGACCGAGAGAGTCAATCAGATTTTGGAGGATATGTTGAGAGCTTGTGCGCTAGATTATGGATCTAGTTGGGACGAGAATTTGTCGTATGCAGAGTTCTCTTACAACAACAGTTATCAATCCAGTTTGAAGATGGCCCCTTTTGAAGCCTTGTACGGAAGGAGGTGCAGAGCCCCATTGTCATGGGATGAAGTTGGAGACCGTCAGTTGTTTGGACCGGATCTGATTAAGGAGTCTGAACAGAAAGTGAAATTGATTTGCGATAGGCTCAAGGTAGCCCAATCCAGGTAGAAGAGATATGCAGATTCTAAACGCAAGGAGATAGTTTACGAAGTTGGAGACCGAGTTTACCTTCGAGTATCTCCCCTTCGAGGAGTTAAGCGCTTTGGAGTTAAGGGAAAATTAGCACCACATTTTGTAGGACCATACCAAGTTTTGGAGCGTATGGGAGAAGTAGCCTACAAGTTGCAATTGCGCGAAGGATTGTCAGGAGTTCACGACGTATTCCACGTTTCGCAGTTGAAGAAGTGCCACGCAGAGATGGCTGATATACCGCTGAGAGATAAAGTGCCGCTGGAAGCGATTCAGTTGGACAATGATTTGACCTATGAGGAGAAACCAGTCAAGATCCATGAGCATGCCAGCCGAGTCACCCGCGGCAAGGTTATCCAGTTTTGCAAAGTTCAGTGGAGCCACCACACGGAAGATGAAGCCACCTGGGAACGAGGAAGATTTGCTGAAGGACCACCCTCACCTATTTTCTAGCCAACCCGAATCTCGAGGGCGAGATTCATCTTAAGGGGGATAGGTTTGTAACATCCCAAATTTTCAATTTGGAATGTTATACACTAGATCATCATTGCATATCATATTTCATTGCATTTTGGTTGATCCTAGAAATTCTACGCAACTCAAGGACCCTCGGAGAGAGTTGGGTATTTTCGTTATTTACATATTTGAGTTTTCTCAAATTTTGAAAATAGGATCATTTGATTTTATTTATTTCATCTTCAGTTATTTCTATTATGAAAATTATGAGAGAGGGAATAAAATGACTTTCTCAAAATAAAGAAATATTGAGTGTTTAATAAAAAAATCAAATAAGATTTTATTTTGGTTTTATTTGCTATTTTATTTGAATTTAGGGAAAATTGCACGTTTTCAAAATTGCATTTACAGCCAAAAAATGTGCATCCCGTTCTAAATATTTTATTTAGACGGAGAAAATTTGTTTTGGCATTTTTAGAATTTTATTTATTTATTCTAGAAATTTTTTTTAGTCGCAGCGAAATTGTTTAAAAAAAAGAGACCCCGCGCCCGACTGGGCCAAGGGCCCAGCCGAGCGGGCCGGCCCAACCAGTCGCTGCCGCCTCTCGCCGGGTCGGGACAAAGTCTCGACCAGCGCCGCCGCCGCTCGAGTCCGGGGAGGCCGACCACTCCCCAAGTCGCCTCTTCCCGCCCCCTTTATAACCGTCGTCGCCCCCCCCCCCCTGCAGCCCACACCGCCGCCGCCGCACGCCGCCCGCGCCGCCTGCCGCCGGCCCGCACAACTTGCTGCACGCCGCCCAGAGCCGCCGCCTTGCGCCACCCGCCGCCCTGATGGAGTCTCGCCGGAGCGCCGCCGTCGGGGTAGCCGCCGCCCGGTTTTTTAGAAAAAGCCGTTTCAGTTTTTTTTTAAATCCCTAGTTTTCGTTTTTTTTAATAGATCGGTTTTTCTCCGGTTTATTTATTTAGCGAGTGTTCGCTCATCCGTTCGTTTCAACGAACGCGTTTTCGTTTAGTTCCTGTTAATGAACGTTCGTTCGTTAATCGTTCGTCGTTTTTCTTTTTCTCGGATTAAATCCGTGATTTTTCTAATCGCGATTTCTGATCCGATGTTCGTTTTAGTTTAACTTTTCGCTCGTTTGTCGGAATCAAGCGATTCAAGCGCCTGGAGTTTCGTCTCGAAACCCTCTTTCCGTTTAACCAACCCAAACAAGTTTTTGCCTCAGTAAAATTTGCCCTAGTTTCAGATTAGTAAACGAAGCTTATTTCTTTTGCGTTTGTCTTTCGTTGCTTCGTTCAATTTGATTCTTTTTGCCAACCGGAGTTCTTAAGTTGAACTTTCTGGTTAGTTCTCTTATTCGAGTTTTACCTGTGCATTAGATGAGTACTTATTGTATGCTTGTTTGTTTGCGATATAGTACCCGGAGTGCGCCGCTTGCTACTTCGAATTGCTAGGTTTCACGGATCATTAGCAAGGCAAGTAACACTTTAATCATACTTCCTATTACCCTGTTTTATTGCATTAGATCAACCCTCACACATTGCATTGTTTAGGATCTAATTAAATTGTGGGTCTGGGAAGTAGATGAGGTAGTACCTATTACCTGTTATTACCAAACCTTTGGGAGTTACTTCTACGTTTGCTTGTTATGCCATGGTATGCTCGTAGACGTGGATTGGGTTTGAGAGTATTCATGACAGATGTGAGATTGTTAATTAATGGTTTACTTAAGGTGGCAACTTAAATACACATCTGGGTGGACTGAGGCACCTGGGTATTCCAGCGATTGCCTATTTTCTTTTGGACCGCCACACAGGCTCAAAGGGATCATGAGATTTTTCAAACTAGAAACTTCCGTGTGCAGCCACAAGCTACTATGGGCTCTAGCATAGTTGACTAAGTCGTGCAAACTCTTACAGTGGTAGACTAGCAGATGTAGGGGATGTAGGTTGGTACGGTCTACCCGTTCGTAAGGTGCTAGCACTTCTGAAAGACTATGTCTCGGTCATCCGTTTCTCAAACACCATGTAGTGTGAGAAATCCAACGGAGGAGATCGAGTCTTGTGGGGAAAAGTGCACAAACCTCTGCAGAGTGTATAAACTAATCATGGTTAGCCGTGTCCCCGGTTATGGACATCTTGAGTATCTAGTACTTGGATTATCATGTGAATCTCATCATGTTACTCTAAATTAATATTGAGGGGTTTTGTCTTAATGATGATGCTTAATTGGGATTGAGAATGTTGTCAACCATTCTCAATGTTTAACAACTACCATGATAGTTAAATAAATTTTATTCCTTTGCAGTAGGGAAAAATTGGCTTTACGCCAAACTATAACCATAGAGCTATCCACCTGCAAAATATGCATATAGAATAGCCTTATTATTTATCATTCTCTATGTGTTACATTGCCAGCATATTCCATGTGCTGACCCGTTTCGGGCTGCAACGTTAATGTTGCAGTCTTTTCAGACGACGAGTAAGGTGCTTTTAGGTCGTGGTTCTATACTCAGTGATGCCGTTGGAGTTGATGGACTCACTTATCTTCCAAGCCTTCCGCTGCTATCGTTATTAGATGGCCTTAAGCCATATTTATTGTAATAAGTTCTCTTTGAGACTCTTGATGTAATAAGTGTGTGATTGCTACTCTGTTATAAATCCTTCAAGTATTGTGTGGTGTCAGCATTGCTGATCCAGGGATGACACCTGAGCACAGAGATTGGAACGTTTGAGGTCTGGTCGCTACAGAGGCAGCTGATCTCGTTTGATTTATCAACGAGTTTCTGGTAGGCATTCTTGGTTGTGGTACTAGCATTATCGGCAGGTTCCTCTGGAAGCGGATCCTCTAGAACATGTTCCTTTTTATCATGCTTGAGAAAAATTCTCAAATTTCTATACCAGGTAGTAAAGTTTGTTCCATTCAGTTTATCCTTTTCCAGAATTGATTTCAATGCAAAGTTGGGTTGTGTAGGTGGTGCCATTGATCTACAACAGAAAAATATGCAATCACTAAGGAATGTGTTTACGTAGAGTAATTCTAGCCTCAAACAGAAATACTCCCACTGAAGTCAGCATCCCTCCGCAAACTCTCAGTGATTCAGGATCCGACTAGCACATGTGACTAGTGAGCTTTAGCATCACTGCTAGACAACATGCCTATCCGGTAAGCAACTCCTTACTAATCGTATCTCTATACGACTCACGTCGGTCGGGTAGGTATCTCATACCCCGGCTCCCGACCTCTTTTGCCACAAGGCCCAAAACCGTTTTGATAGCCTTGTCAAGTTAACCTTAGTGCATGTCCGTGTCCGACACGAACCCTTTAGTTCAAGGACACCTAGCAGCACCCCAATTTTATGAGGCCACTACTAGACGTACTTGACGTGCGAAGGTGCAACATCAGGAATGGCAAATTTCTTGATATTAACGAGGGTTCTTTCTATCATTCTAACATGCATAGAAAACAAGAAGCATAACAATCACAAATAAAACATATACTGTGAAATAGTATGGCTCCTTCATGGATGTCCTTCTAGGTCGGCTCCGACTCCGATGACCAACTAGGAACTCCATCTTGTTTGTCACGACGGGACGCCAAGCCACCAACTTGATCTCTATTATCCAACTACTACAACTAGTAATGGATTTTACGTAGAGTCACAAGTCGACACGCAGGTCATTATACAATATAATGATAGCACTTTGGCTCCTGCCGGCTGACAAACATGACACACGGGCCACGTATAATTTACACGCATGCATCACATACACATGAGCCATACTATTCACATTAAACCTGCAAAACAAAGTTATGCATAGAATCGCATCCTACCGGTTTGAGTGATCGTGTACTAAATACAAGGTGCTACGCACACGGCAGTCCCGAAATACAAGGACCTCGGAAATCACATATCACATCTGTACTCCGATCACGCCGAATTCTGTGATCTGACCGGTCTTATCGATCATCGCGAGCCTGATTCGGATTTACGTTTCACTGTTAACCCCGATGGTGGATACTGACCGGTAGGGGTATGTTGTGTCACGACCTCATCGACTCCGATCATCAGAAAACATAGCCACATCAATCCCCATGTGCACTTGATCTCATCAACCGTGCACACGGCCAATCTCATCAACGACAACAGATCTCATCTATTGCCTCCACATATCTAATATGCATACGATCTGAATCCAGATCCTACAGCAGAGGTTCTGATATCACTGTTGGGATCTACAGTAGGGTGTGTTGACTGCAAATTAAAATTTTCCTACGTGCAGGACAACCAAGAACATGCTACGGGAGATGGATCACAGTTCATTACCACTAGACGTGCAGTGCCGTGCAGCGGAAGAAGAGTTGGGGCTGCGCATCCGCGTGGATCGTCTCCTCCTTGTCCGATCTTCCTCGTACAGCCAGTAGTCGGTTCCCATGTACAGGTTTGCCGGAGCAGCGCAAGTGCACCGCCTCTAACGGTATATGTGCGTGCGGGAGGAACGTCGTGCGGCGGAATGCTAGGTCCGATCACACAACTGGCGGCGAGTGGAGGTGTCTATTCGCAACACATGCAAACCCTAGTGACAGCGTCGAAGCGATCAATCGCGTGAGTGTGCGACACCTCCACTTTATATAGGCGTCCGTCGCAGGCTCAACACTTGGGCCTTGCACGGACCCTAAAGCCCATAAGTGTACTCGGCCACAATCCGAATACAGCTCGGATCACATCCGACCAGTGTCCTCGAATCCGACCTCGTAGGTTCCTTCCCTTAAGCGCGCGACCCCTTAGGTTCAAGCCGGCTTGGGCGCAGTTCGGATCACCTCTGAACTGCACAGTTGGTAGCGGCCTCTAGCAAGGCATGCCGAACACCAAACAGACTATGAAGCTGGTTAGGCGAACCTGTACATCATACTTCCATTCCTTTTGCCACATGATATATGTTGTCGGGCTCAAGGCGAGTCTGTCATCCTTGTGCTAGCCCGACCTCTTTCTCGTTTCAGTGATACCGACCACAAACTGGATTATCTCATAATCCTTATCGCACGGCCATGCTTATCCTGGTCGGATCACACGAGGGGCCCAGAGTATATCTCTCTTGATCGGAGGGGCAAATCCCATCTTGCTCGACCATATCTCGCATCATGGGTCTGGACGAGCCCAGAACCTACCTTTGTAACTACCCAATCACGGAGTAGCGTTTGGTTGGCCCAAAGCAAGTCTGTTACCATCCCGAGTACATGCGCCAGCTCAGGTCTTAGGACATACAACGTATGTTGTACTCGAGACTCACAGATGGCATATCATTGCGTCTCATAGTTGGGTCTGACCGACTTGGACCATATCTCGACTCGGATCCGACTACGTCGAATCTGACCAGATCCTTCCAAGTCCATATTATCCGGTTAGCATCCAATGCTCCATGGCTAGTGAGACTAAGCCATCGACCATGTCATATGCTAGTCGAGTTGGCTGCGCGTCCACACAGCCCTTTTGACTAGGGACCTTTTAGGACAGTCATCATACAATGCATAGTCCCACAAACAAGTCACGTACTTGCTGATACACATCATTGATAATGTCCAAGGACTATCTTTATTCATAAACACATAGGAAATATCATCATACATGATTGCCTCCAGGGCATATCTTCAACACCGGAAAAGGCCCCAAGATGGGATCTCTTGGGTACAGAAGGTTGCGGCAGTGGAAATAGGGTTTCGTGGTGCTCCTGGATGTTTTTGGGGTATATGGATATATATAGGAGGAAGAAGTAGGTCGGTAGAGCTGCGAGGGGCCCACGGGGGTGGGGGCGCGCCTCCCTGCCTCGTGGCCTCCTCGCTCCTTTCTTGACGTCTACTCCAAGTCCCCTGGATCACGTTTGTTCCAAAAATAACTCTCTTGATGGTTTCATTCCGTTTGGATCCGTTTGATATTCCTTTTCTGCGAAACAGTGAAATAGGCAAAAAAACAGCAATTTGCACTGGGCCTTGGGTTAGTAGGTTAGTCCCTAAAATAATATAAAAGTGTATAATAAAGCCCATTAAACATCCAAAACAGATAATATAATAGCATGAAACAATCAAAAATTATAGATACGTTGGAGACGTATCAATAGCTTCCTCTTACGACCTTCAATTTTTTTTCTACGTCTAACATGCACTACTACAACTGTAATGTGAAATTTTTGACAATTCTAGGGGTCATTTGACCTTTTAAAGACATTTAAGTGATTTTGTAGCCATTTAATGACCTTGATTCAAATTTGAACTGCATCTACATGCAACGCCTGACCAAAACGGTTTGAAAAAACATATTTCTGTGTAGTTGTGTGCGAGTTAATTCCATGTGCAGTAAATTAGAAGGGATTTTCAAACATATTGGTCTCAAGGCATGGGCACATGCATGGAGTGCCATGGCATTTTAATTCCAAAAAAATAAAAAAAATGACCAGAAAAATATGAAACCTTGCTTGATTTAATGTCATGCCACCAAGATGATGTGGTAAAAAATTGGCCCATATGATGAAAGTTTGGACACACACCCCTCACAAATCGGAGCAACTCACTAGAAGGTTCGTGGTTTCAAGAGTGAACAATGCATGTTTGATGACGAACGTGAGATAGTTTCCTCTTACGGCCTTCAAATTTTTTTCTACGCTTAACGTGCACTAATACAATTGTCATGTGAAAATTTGGAAAATTTCAGGGGTCATTTGACCTTTTAAAGACATTTAAGTGATTTTCTAACCATTTAATGACCATAATTAAAATTTGAAATACATCTACATGCAACACAAAACGGTTTGAAAAATCATATTTTTGTGTGCTTGTGTGCGAATTAATTCCATGTGCAGTAAATTAGAAGGAATTTTCAAACATATTGGTCTTAAGGCATGGGCACATGCATGGAGTGCCATGGCATTTTAATTCCAAAAAAATTAAAAATGATCAGAAAAATATGACACCTTGCTTGATTTCATGTCATGCCACCAAGATGATGTGGTAAAAAATTTGGCTTGTTTGACGAAAGTTTGGATACACACCCCTCACAAACCGGAGCAACTCTCTAGAACGTTCGTGGTTTCGAGAGGGAACAATGCTGTTTGATGAAGAATGGGAGATAGCTTCCTCTTACGGCCTTCTAATTTTTTTCCTATGTTTAACGTGCACTAATACAACTATCATGTAAAAATTTGGAAAATTTCAGGGGTCATTTGACCTTTTTAAGACATTTAAGTGATTTTATAACAATTTAATGACCGTAATTCAAATTTGAACTACATCTACATGCAAGGCCTAACCATAACGGTTTAAAAATCATATTTTTGTGTACTTGTGTGTGAGTTTAAAAAATCATCAGACGATGTAAATATCTGGTGTTCAAAAAAGAAAATGTAAAGATCTGGCAAGACAACCGGCCCCCACACGATTGGCACTCTATCTCGCGGCTCGAGGTTTGGTAGGTGAGTGGCGTGGATCATTAATCAGAGACGGTTCTGCATTGGAAACCGTCAGCTATTATGTTCACACATGGATTTCGGCTATTATGTTCACACACGGATTTTGCTGCGGGAATCATGTGTAATTCAAACTACTATACTCGTAAATTCCGGCGACTGGCATGTGTACTGTCCCCGTCGATCTATATTCCGGCCACCAATATATACTACCTTGCTCACGTCGCCCCGCCTGCATTCTCATCTACATCCTTCCCTCGCTCGCCCTCTCTCTCTCAAATATCTGCCATGGTGCCGCCGGTCTGCCCACGCGTCGACGAGGAGTCCCCCCCCCCCCCGAGGACGCTCACTCAAATAGCAGCGGCGAGGACCCCTACGCGCCGCTGGACGAGGTTGCACCGCCCCCCCCCCCCCCCAACTTTGGATTGGTTTTGGGGCCAGTACCATCTTTGTGTGTGGAAGTCGCTGCCGCCGGCTGAGAAAGCCATGCAAGTGGCGTTCAAGAAGGAGATGGCAGAGGAGCAAGCCAGGTACCAGGTGGCCTGTGAAGCCCATGATGCTGCCTGGAAAAAGGAGACGGCAAAGCTTTGGGGGCGGGCCCACCGTCGTGCCGAGGAGGTGTACGAAGACGGGTACTTCGCGAGGAAGGTCATAGGCGATGGGCGCCTCGTCGGTACGTGGAGGTGGGCCGATAAGCTCCCGCGTGCCACCAACGAGGAGTTCCGGTGGGCGCCTAACGAAATGGCAAGATCGGCCGTGCGCGTCCGCTAGCAAGAGGCAGATCGGTACATCAGGCATTGCGAGGCGGAGGAGGCGGAGTACTGCCTTCGCACTAGGAAGACGTCGCGCACCAGAGAGCTGTTGGCGAGGGGCTGCCGAAATACTGGCCCGATGAGGAATTTTAGTTTTAGTATTGTTCTTTTTCAATTTTATGCATTGTACCTAGTAGTTAAGTATCATCACGTATATGTGATGATATTATATGTATATTATGTGATGAACTAATGAACAATTAATATATATATATATATTATGAATTCCATTTTCTATCTATTTTTGTATACTAATTTGAATCTAGCTATTATCATACACATATACATAGTGGAACGTGTATACACACACATTGAAACAGAACATATAAGAATGGAAAACAAAGTACACATATTGAAACAGAGCAATAAACAGAGTGATACTATGATTGCTGTGAATACATAGCTATCCACGTCGAAACGACTTTTCAGAATAAAATGCATGCATGAGACCATGACCAGCATCCCTTGCCTACGGTAGCTCTTGGCTCTGCCTGAACTCGTGCATGCATTCGTTAAAGCGGTCGACATGCTCGCGGTACATCTGGAGCACGATCTTGAGCTCCAAGTTGGCTATTTCATCGGAGATCACCAGCTCGAGGATGCGACGGCCATGTTCCTCTACTGCGTCCAGGTGGACACCTGGGCCAAGGAGGTGGTCGAGCCTACGGACCAACGCGTTGGCATCCAGCGGGCCGCGGACAAAGCAAATGGCGGCACCCATGCGATTGGCGTGGCAAGCGTCTGGTGCAAGTATGGCGCGGCCGATCTTTGGTGCAAGTACGGTGCTGAGGGCCTCTGCCCACTCCTGGCGAGGAATGGGGGTACTGACGAGATGTGTACCCAGCTGCGATGCCGTGTCGACAGCAGGCTAACGCCGATGGATCCGCTCTTGCTGTGCGGCGCGCCGCGCCTCTCACTCTGCGGTGCTCCAACGGTCTCACCATGCGGCGAGCCACAGCCTATTGGCGCGGACGCGCCTAGCTTGCTCTACGGCGCGCCATCGATCATGTTGTGCGGTGAGCTGCAGCCTGTCGGCGCTGACATGCCTATCTTGATCCACGGCGCTCAAGCGCCATGCGCCAAAGGTCTGCTCAACCCTGGCAATGACGTGCATCATGGCATCATCCATCGCGTTGCCAGGGAGCACCTCGGCCTCGACGGGCCATGGCGCCTGCTCGTTTTCCTCGTCGACGAGGTTGATGGCAAAGGCGGCGGCTTGGTGGGTTGGCATGCCTGGAAAAGGTGGATGTGGTACAAGCTATGCTTGTCGCCTCCGTGCGTCGCACGCCGCCTATGCGCTATATCGCTGGTTGGGGGAAACATGTGAGGAAATGGCGGGAAATGGTGGTGTGTTCATTAAATGCCATCAATTAATGGAAACTTAGGATAAAAGAAACATCGAGCTAGCACAAGAAGTAGATGATGATCAGATGAACACGGACCACACTAGAGAACCCGTCGGTGATGAATTCATCAATCCCAAATGGTTGAATACTAGCAAGCTTTTGCCCACAACACACATAGCCAATTCCATCACAAACAGGTCAGATGGATCAACTGTATGCCACCTATCGCACATTGTCAAAAAGTAATGTGGTAGACCTTCTTTAACATGTGTTAGAAAATAATAATAATAAACAAGGACCTCGAGGTTAAATTAACTCATGGGATGAACTTCCCATCTAGTCACCCATCTGATGGCTGCTCTAGCCTGAGCACACTTAACTTGAGAGTTTTCTTACATGAGCTATTGGTGGAACAGCTAGTCCTTGCTGATAGGATGCCTCTTCGCATCATTATGGCGTATCCGGATGACCGCTCGTCCCCTAATGACCAATAGATGTTGTGTAGACAGAGCATATCACATACATCTTATTAGAAGCAATCGCCTGTGTTATTATCGGTCTTGGCGCACATTTCTGATTACAGACCTGTTTACGCGTATCACACACATCTTGTTATATTGAACCGTTTCTGTTCTCTTGTCTCAACACAAATAGTTCATCCGAGTGAACTCCATGCCATATATCGCACACACCTTCATCTGGCTGCCCATTATTTTTGTGTTGCCTAATCACAAACAGTTCATCCGAGTGAACTGTATGATGTATATCGCACACACCTTCATCTGGTTGCCTGTTTCTTTTGTTCCTCCGCATCACAAACACTTAATTAAGCTGAACCGAATGCCCTGCATCACACACACAACTAAAATCAGAACCATATTTGATGCGTCCTCCATCGCAAATGCTTTGCACCTTTTTTGATGGTTATTTCACACCACCATTTGCGATTATGGCATCGCACACAGTTTCATCGAAGGGTCTCTGATTTTAGTGTCGCGTTAGCAGCAACCTGCAGTAGTGTGAGTTCACAACAGTACCAAAAGTGATGATTTACTTTCTTATACTAATGGATCTCATGAGTTTTTCCATGGAGTTTTGTGTTGTGAAGTTTTCAAGTTTTGGGTAAAGATTTGATGGACTATGGAATAAGGAGTGGCAAGAGCCTAAGATTGGGGATGCCCAAGGCACACCAAGGTAATATTCAAGGACAACCAAGCATCTAAGCTTGGGGATGCCCCGGATGGCATCCCCGGCCCTCTTTCATCTTTGTATATTGGTAAATTTACTTGAGGCTACATTTTTATTCACCACATGATATGTGTTTTGCTTGGAGCGTCTTGTATGATATGAGTCTTTGCTTTTTAGTTTGCCACAATCATCCTTGCTGTACACACCTTTTGAGAGGGACATGCATTAATCGTAAATTTATTAGAATACTCTATGTGCTTCACTTATATCTTTTGAGCTAGGCAATTTTCTCTGGTGCTTCACTTACATATTTTTAGAGCACGTCGGTGGCTTTATTTTATAGAAATTGTTGAACTCTTGTGCTCCACTTATATTATTTTGAGAGTCTCTCTAAACAATTTGGTAATTTTCTTAGGTTATGAATTTAGTGCTAATATGATGGGCATCCAAGAGGGATATAATAAATACTTTCATATAAAGAGCATTGAATACTATGAGAAGTTTGATTCCTTATGATTGTTTTGAGATATAAAGATGGTGATATTAGAGTCATGCTAGTGAGTAATTGTGGATTTTTAGAAATACTTGTTTTAAAGTTTACGATTCCCGTAGCATGCACGTATGGTGAACCGTTATGTGATGAAGTCGGAGCATGATTTATTTATTGATTGTCTTCCTTATGAGTGGCGGTCGGGGACAAGCGATGGTATATTCCTACCAATCTACCCCCTAGGAGCATGCGTGTAGTACTTTGTTTCGATAACTAATAAAATTTTGCAATAAGTATGTGAGTTCTTTATGACTAATGTTGAGTCCATGGATTATACGCACTCTCACCCTTCCACCATTGCTAGCCTCTCTAGTACCACACAACTTTCGCTGGTGCATTAAACCCACCATTTACCCTTCCCCAAAACAGCCACCATACCTACCTATTATGGTATTTCCATAGCCATTCCGAGATATATTGCCATGCAACTTGCACCGTTCCGTTTATTATGACACGCACCATCATTGTCATATTGCTTTGCATGATCGTAAGATAGCTAGCATGATGTTTTCATGGCTTGTCTGTTTTTTGATGTCATTTGCTACGCTAGGTCATTGCACATCCTGGTACACCGCCGGAGGCATTCATATAAAGTCATATTTTGTTCTAAGTATCAAGTTGTAATTATTGAGTTGTAAGTAAATAAAAGTGTGATGATCATCATTATTAGATCATTATTGTCCCATGTGAGGAAAGGATGATGGAAGCTATGATTCCCTCACAAGTTGGGATGGGTCTTCGGACTTCACAAAAATAAAAGAGGCCAAAGAAGCTCACCATAAAAAATGAGAGAAAAGAGAGAAGGGGCAATGCTACTATCCTTTTTCCACACTTGTGCTTCAAAGTAGCACCATGATCTTCATGATAGAGAGTCTCCTATGTTGTCACTTTTATATACTAGTGGGAATTTTTCATTATAGAACTTGGCTTGTATATCCCAATGATGGGCTTCCTCAAATTACCCTAGGTCTTCGTGAGCAAGCGAGTTGGATGCACACCCACTTAGTTTCTTTTGGAGCGTTCATAAACTTATAGCTCTAGTGCATCTGTTGCATGGCAATCCCTACTCACTCGCATTGATATATATTGATGGGCATCTCATAGCCCGTTAATATGCCTAGTTGATGTGAGACTATCTCCTTCTTTTCTCCACAACCACCATATTCTATTCCACCTATAGTGCTATATCCATGGCTCACGCTCATGTATTGCGTGAAAGTTGAAAAAGTTTGAGAACATCAAAAGTATGAAACAATTGCTTGGCTTGTCATCGGGTTTGTGCATGATTTAATACTTTGTGTGATGAAGATGGAGCATAGCCAGACTATATGATTTTGTAAGGATAACTTTCTTTGGCCATGTTATTTTGAGAAGACACGATTGTTTTATTAGTATGCTTGAAGTATTATTGTTTTTATGTCAATATTAAACTTTTCTTTTGAATCTTACGGATCTTAATATTCATGCCACAATAAAGGAAATTACATGGATAAATATGTTAGGTAGCATTCCACATCAAAAATTATGTTTTTATCATTTACCTACTCGAGGACGAGCAGGAATTAAGCTTGGGGATGCTTGATACATCTCCAACGTATCTATAATTTTTATTGTTCCATGCTATTATATTATCTGTTTTGGATGTTTTATATGCATTAATATGCTATTTTATATTATTTTTTGACTAACCTATCAACCCAAAGCCTGGTGTCAGTTTCTATTTCTCCTTGTTTTTGAGTTTTACAGAAAAGGAATATCAAACGGAGTCCAAACGGAATAAAAATTTACGATGAATTTTCTTGGACCAGAAGACACACGTAGGACTTGGAGAGGAAGTCAGAAGAGTCCCGAGGGCTCCACAAGCCCTCAGGGCGCGCCCTATGGGGGTGCCCCTGGCTTGTGGGCCCCACAGGAGTTCTCCAACCCTAATCTTTGGCCTATAAATTCAGAAATATTCCCAAATGACCAGAAGCGTCCTCCAAAATACTTTTCCGCTGCCATAACCTTCTGTACCCATGAGATCCCATCTAGGGACCTATTCCAGCACCCTGCTTAAGGGGGATTCGATCATGGAGGGCTTCTACATCAACTCTATTGCCCTTCCGATGAAGCGTGAGTAGTTTACCACAGACCTACAGGTCCATAGCTAGTAGCTAGATGGCTTCTTGTCTCTCTTTGATCCTCAATACCATGTTCTCCTCGATGTTCTATCTGATGTAATCTTCTTTTGCGGTGTGTATGTTGAGATCCGATGAATTGTGGATTTATGATCAGTTTATCTATGCATATTATTTGAATCTTCTCTGAATTCTTATATGCATGATTTGATATCTTTGTATTTCTCTTCGAATTATCTATTTGGTTTGGGCAACTAGATTGGTTTTTCTTGCAATGGGAGAGGTGCTTAGTTTTGGGTTCGATCTTGCGGTGTCCTCACCCAATGACAAAGTAGGGGTAGCGAGGCACGTTTTTGTATTGTTGCCATCAAGGGTAAAAGATGGGGTTTTCATCATATTGCTTGAGTTTATCCCTCTACGTCATGTCATCTTGCTTAAGGCGTTACTCCGTTCTTATGAACATAATACTCTAGATGCATACTGGATAGTGGTCGATGTGTGGAGTAATAGTAGTAGATGCGGAATCGTTTCGGTCTACTTGACACAGATGTGATGCCTATATTCATAATAATTGCCTTGTATATCTTCATAATTTTGCGCTTTCCTATCAATTGCTCGACAGTAATTTGTTCACCCACCGTATTATTTTCCCTCAAGAGAGAAGCCTCTAGTGAAACCTATGGCCCCCAGGTCTATTTTCCATCATATATTTTCAGATCTATAAACCAAAAAACCCAAAAATATCTCGCTTCAATTTACTTACTTTTATTTTGTTTTACATTTTAGTAATATTTTATATCTATCTCTATCAGACCTCACCTTTGCAAGTGACCGTGAAGGGATTGACAACCCCTTTATCGCGTTGGGTGCAAGTGTTTGATTGTTTGTGCAGGTGCATAGATTGGAGACTTGCTTGTATCTCCTACTGGATTGATACCTTGGTTCTTAACCGAGGGAAATACTTATCTTTGCTTTGTTGCATTACCCTTTCGTCTTCAAGGGAAAAATTAACGCAAGCTCAAGAAGTAGCACCCACAAGCCCACATGGCACGCCCTAGGGGGTGGCGTGCCCTCTGAGCTTGTGGCTCACAAGTGCACCCCCCGGGTGTGTGTTTAGTGCCAAAATTTCTTAAATATTCCACAAAAATCATACTAAATCTTCATGGCATTCAGGGAACTTTTATTTTTGGGTCATTTTTTATTGCATGGAAAATTCAGAAAATGGGAAAATCATGTCATTTTTACTTTATTAACTTTAAATTACATAGAGTAGTTATGGGATACAGTAGGTTGTGCTTACTAAATTCATCGACCACATGCTCCTAAAAAAGAATCCATTAATAAGGTTGATCGAGTCTTATTAACAAACTACTTTCGAGTGACATGAAACCGAAGAATGTTTGTATAACACCAGGTTACCTCAACAGGGATATGCATCTCCCCAATAATAAGAGTTTCATATTTCTTTTTGACAGTAGGAGAGGGAGGTCAAAACTTCCAATAATAGTTGTTGAAGCTTTTTCAATAGCATTAATACCATTCACTGGAAATTGTTTCTATGGAAAGTGCAATGTATGTTCATTACCATTGATATGAAAAGTGACCTTGCTTTTGTTGCAAACAATAATAGCCCCTGTAGTATTCAAGAAGGGTCTACCAAGGATAATCGACATGTTGGTGTCCTCAGGCATATCAAGTATAACAAAGTCTGTCAAGATAGTAACATTCGCAACTACAATGGGCACATCCTCGCAAATACCGATATGTATAGCGGTAGATTTATCTACCATTTGCAATGATATTTCAATAGGTGTGAGTTTATTCAAATCAAGTCTTCTATATAAACAGAAAGGCATAACACTAACACCGGCTCCTAAATCACATAAAGCAGTTTTAACATAATTTATTTTAATAGAGCATGGTATAGTGGGTATTCCTGGGTCTCCTAGTTTCTTAGGTACACCATTCTTCAAATAATAGTTTGCTAGCATTGTTGAAATTCCAGATTCAGGTATTTTTCTTTTATTAGTGACAATATCTTTCATATAATTTGCATAAAAGGCCATCTTTAAAATATTAGTCAAGCGGGTACGCAAAAAACTGGCCAAGCATTTCAGCAAAGCGTTCAAATTCCTCTTCATCCATATTCTTAGATGGTTTAGTTGGGAAAGGCATGGCTTTCTGGACCCATGGTTCTCTTTCCTTACCATGTTTTCTAGCAACGAAATCTCTTTTATCATAACGTTTATTTTTAGGGGGTGGGTTATCAAGATCAACAACAGGCTCAATTTCAACATCATTATCAGGTTCTTTATCACTATCTGGTTGAGTATCCACATGAACATCATCATTGTCATTCTCATTATCATTAGGTGAATATTCATTACTAAATTGTGTTTCAGCGTCGGAAATAGAAACATCATTAGTATCTTCAGAAGGTTTTCCTACCTCAGGTTCACTAGAAGAATGCAAAGTCCTATTATTTTTCTTTTTCTTTTTAGATGGACTAGGTTCATCAACATGATGTCTACTACACAACTTTATTCTTGTAGACACGTGTTGGGCCTCCAAGCGCAGAGTTTTGTAGGATAGTGGCAATTTTCCCTCAAGTGGATGACCTAAGGTTTATCAATCCGTGGGAGGCGTAGGATGAAGATAGTCTCTCTCAAACAACCCTGCAACCAAATACAAAAAATCTCTTGTGAACCCAACACACCTAATACAATGGCAAATTGTATAGGTGCACTAGTTCGGCGAAGAGATTGTGATAAAAGTGTAATATGGATGGTAGAGATATATTTTTATAATCTGAATAAATAAAAACAGCAAGGTAGCAAATAGTAAACTGGCACAAAAACGGTATTGCAATGCTAGGCCTACGGTTCGTACTTTCACTAGTGCAATCTCTCAATAGTGTTAATATAATTGGATCATATAACCGTCCCTCAACATGCAACGAAGAATCACTCCAAAGTTCCTATCTAGCGGAGAACATAAGACATAATTGTTTGTAGGGTATGAAGCCACCTCAAAGCTATCTTTCCGATCAATCTATCCTAGAGTTCGTACTAAAATAACACAAAGCTATTCTTTCTGATCGATCTAACCAAGAGTTTGTACTAAAATAACACCAAAGCAAATTCAGATTCATAATATTCAATCCAACACAAAGAACTTCAAAGAGTTCCCCAAGATTTTTACCGGAGAAACAAAGACAAGAACATGCATCAACCCCTATGCATACATTACCCCAATGTCATCTCAGGAATCCGCGAGTTGAGTGCCAAAACATATATCAAGTGAATCAATACGATACCCCATTGTCACCATGAGTATTCAATTGCAAGACATATATCAAGTGTTCCCAAATCCATAAAAGTATTCAATCCGATAAAACGAAATCTCAAAAGGAAAACTCAATTCATCACAAGATAGAGAGGGGGAAACACCATATGATCTGACTATATTAACAAAGCCCGTGATACATCAAGATCGTGACATCTTAAGAACACGAGAGAGAGAGAGAGAGATTAAACACATAGCTACTGGTACAAACCCTCAGCCCTGAGGGTGGACTACTCCCTCCTCATCGTGGTGGCCGTCGGGATGATGAAGATGGCCACTGGAGATGATTCCCCCCCTCCGGCAAGGTGCCGGAAAGGTTCTAGATTGGTTTTCGGTGGCTACAGAGCCTTGCGGCACCGGAACTTCTGATCTAGGTTAACCCCGAAGGGTTTTGGAATATTTGGGAATTTATAGTGCAAAGAAGGGGTACGGGAGGCCATCGAGGTGAGCACAACCCACCAGGGGGCGCCTGGGGCCCAGGCGCTCCCTGGTGGGTTGTGCCCTGATACGTCTCCAACGTATCTATATTTTTTGATTATTCCATGCTATTATATTATCTGTTTTGGACGTTTAATGGGCTTTATTATAAACTATTATATTATTTTTGGGACTAACCTACTAACCAAAGGCCCAATGCAAATTGTTGTTTTTTCCCTATTTCAGTGTTTGACAGAAAAATAATATCAAACAGAATCCAAACGGAATGAAACCTTCAGGAGAGTGATTTTTGGAACAAGCGCAATCCAGGAGACTTGGAGTGGCGTCCAGGAAGCATCAAGGAGGCCACGAGGCAGGGAGGCGCGCCCCCTACTGATACATCTCCAACGTGTCTATAATTTTTTATTGCTCCATGCAATATTATCTACTGTTTTCGATGTTTATGGGCTTTATTATACACTTTTATACCATTTTTGGGACTAACCTATTAACCCAGAGCCCAGTGCCAGTTTCTGTTTTTACCTTGTTTTAGGGTTTCGAAGAAAAGGAAAACCAAACAGAGTCCAATTGACCTGAAACTTCACGGAACCCATTTTTGGAAGGAAAGAAGCCCAGAAGACTTGAAGTGCATGTAAGGGAAGCTTCAAGGAGGCCACGAGGTAGGGGGCGCGCCCTCCACCCTCGTGGGCCCCTCGTGCCCCCCCCCCTGACGTACTTCTTCTGCCTATATATCTCCATATACCCTAAAACTACCAGAGAGCACAATAGATCGGGAGTTCCGCCGCCAGAAGCCTCTGTAGCCATCGAAAACCAATCTAGACCCATTCCGTCACCCTGCCGGAGGGGGCAATCCTTCTCCGGTGGCCTTCTTCATCATCCAGGTGCTCTCCATGGCGAGGAGGGGGTAGTTCTCCCTCGGGGCTGAGGGTATGTACCAGTAGCTATGTGTTTGATCTCTCTCCCTCGTGTTCTTGAGATGATACGATCTTGATGTATCGCGAGCTTTGCTATTATATTTGGATCCTATGATGTTTCTTCCCCCCTCTACTCTCTTGTAATGGATTGAGTTTCCCCTTTGAAGTTATCTTATCGGATTGAGTCTTTAAAGATTTGAGAACACTTGATGTATGTCTTGCCGTGCGTATCTGTGGTGACAATGGGATATCACGTGATTCACTTGATGTATGTTTTGGTGATCAACTTGCGGGTTCCGCCCATGAACCTATGCATAGGGTTGGCACACGTTTTCGTCGTGATTCTCCAGTAGAAACTTTGGGGCACTCTTTGAGGTTCTATGTGTTGGTTGAATAGATGAATCTGAGATTGTGTGATGCATATCGTATAATCATACCCACGGATACTTGAGGTGACATTGGAGTATCTAGGTGACATTAGGGTTTTGGTTGATTTGTGTCTTAAGGTGTTATTCTAGTACGAACTCTAGGGCTGTTTGTGACACTTATAGGTATAGCCCAATGGATTGATTGGAAAGAATAACTTTGAGGTGGTTTCGTACCCCTACCATAATCTCTTCGTTCGTTCTCCGCTATTAGTGACTTTGGAGTGACTCTTTGTTGCATGTTGAGGGATAGTTATGTGATCCAATTATGTTAGTATTGTTGAGGAAACTTGCACTAGCGAAAGTATGAACCCTAGGCCTTGTTTCAACGCATTGCAATACCGTTTACGCTCACTTTTATCATTAGTTACCTTGCTGTTTTTATATTTTTAGATTACAAAAGTATTATCTACTATCCATATACCACTTGTATCACCATCTCTTCGCCGAACTAGTGCACCCATACAATTTACCATTGTATTGGGTGTGTTGGGGACACAAGAGACTCCTTGTTATTTGATTGCAGGGTTGCTTGAGAGAGACCTTCTTCATCCTACGCCTCCTACATATTGATAAACCTTAGGACATCCACTTGAGGGAAATTTGTTACTGTCCTACAAACCTCTGCACTTGGAGGCCCAACAACGTCTACAAGAAGAAGGTTGTGTAGTAGACATCAAACTCTTTTCTGGCACCGTTGCCGGGGAGGTGAGTGCTTGAAGGTATATCTTTAGATCTTGCGATCAAGTCTTTTAGTTTCTTGTTTTATCACTAGTTTAGTTTATAAAAGAAAACTATAAAAAATGGAATTGAGTTTGTCTCATACACTTCATCTTTTTAATATCTTTCGTGAGTATGATGGAAAGGATAATTGTGCTCAAGTGCTAGAAGAAGAAATCTATAAAATGTTTGGCACTAAATATTTGAATGATGAGCATGATTGCAATGTTGTTAGTATGAATTCCTTGAATATCCATGATGCTAATGATATGCAAAGCCACAAGCTTGGGGAAGCTATGTTTGATGAAGATGATATTTTTTGTCCCCCGAGTTTTCATGAGCAAATTTATTATGATGAAAGCACGCCGCCTATCTACGATGATTATTGTGATGACACGTATGCTTTAAAGAATAATTACAACCATGAAACTTGTCATCTTGATCTTAATTTTCAATCACATGATAGTTATTTTGTTGAGTTTGCTCCCACTATTATTCATGAGAAGAATTTTGCTTGTCTGGAGAGTAGTAAATTTTCTATGCTTGTAGATCATGAAAATAATGCTTTAGGTGCTGGTTATATTGTTGAATTCATTCATGATGCTACTGAAAATTATTATGAGGGAGGAACATATGCTTGTAGGAATTGCAATAATATCAAGTTTCCCCTCTATGTGCTTAAGATTTTCAAGTTATGCTTGTTTTACCTTCCTATGCAAGTTGATTCTCGTTCCCATAAGTTATTTGCTCACAAAATCCATATGCATAGGAAGTGGGTTAGACTTAAATGTGCTAGTCATATTCTTCATGATGCTCTCTTATGTTTCAATTCTTATCTTTTATGTGAGCATCTTTGAAATCATCATGCCTAGCTAGGGGCGTTAAACGATAGCGCTTGTTGGGAGGCAACCCAATTTTATTTTTGTTCCTTGCTTTTTGATCCTATTTAGTAATAAATAATTCATATAGACTCTGTTTATATGTGGTTTTATGTGTTTAAGTAGTGTTTGTGCCAAGTAGAACCTTTGGGAAGACTTGGGTGAAGTCTTTATGATCATGCTGTAAAAAACAGAAACTTTAGCGCTCACGAGAATTGCTGCCATTTTTATTTGGAGAGTGATATTGAGTTAGTTCTTTTTGAAGATGATTAATAGACAAATTAATCAGGTCCATAAATTTATTTGATAATTTTATGAGTTACAGAAGTATAAGTTTGATCCAGATTACTGCATACTGTTCTGTTTCTGACAGATTCTGTTTTTCATGTGTTGTTTACTTATTTTGATGAATCTATGGCTAGTAAAAGAGTTTATAAACCATAGATAAGTTGGAATACAGTAGTTTTAACACCAATATAAATAAAGAATGAGTTCATTACAGTACCTTGAAGTGGTGATTTATTTTCTTATACTAACGGAGCTTACGAGTTTTCTGTTAAGTTTTGTGTCGTGAAGTTTTCAAGTTTTGGGTAAGGATTCGATGGACTATGGAATAAGGAGTGGAAAGAGCCTAAGATTAGGGATGTCCAAGGCACCCCAAGGTAATATTAAAGGATAGCCAAGAGCCTAAGCTTGGGGATGCCCCGGAAGGCATCCCCTCTTTCGTCTTCGTTCATCGGTAACTTTACTTGGAGCTATATTTTTATTCGCCACATGATATGTGTTTTGCTTGGAGCGTCAATTTATTTTGTTAAGATTTGCTTGCTGTTAGTTATAACAATGTTTTTCATCTTTTATTTCAATAAAAGTGGCATTGATAGCCTTTACTATGCCTATTTTAGAAGTCCACATGTTGCTGTTTGAAAACAGAAAGTTTACCGCTGTTGCAATAATTCCCTAGAAAAGTCAGAATATGATAAAATGTTGAAACCATTTGCATATTAAGATCTGATAAATTTAATACAGTGGGAATTTTCTTTCATAATTTTTGGAGCTAGGGAAGTATAGATCTTGCTGCACTCTTTACAGATTGTCCTGTTTAGGCAGATTGCTGTTATGTTTGCATTGTTTGCATATGTTTGCTTCTTTAATGATTCTATTTGAGGATAGGACTATTAAATATGCATAGGCATTTAGTACGCAATGTTGAATAATAATTTTAGTGATTTGCTACAGTAGAGTATGATAATGTTTTTGCAATGGTTTATACTAACTTATCTCACGAGTCCTTGTTGAGTTTTGTGTGAATGAAGCTTGTGAGATTTAGGGAGACCGTGATATGAGAGGAATTAAGGAGACACAAAAGCTCAAGATTGGGGATGCCCAAGGCACCCCAAGATAATATTTCAATAAGTCTCAAGCGTCTAAGCTTGGGGATGCCCCGGTTGGCATCCCACCTTTCTTCTTCAACAACTATCGGTTAGTATCGGTTGATCCTAAGTTTTTGCTTCTTCACATGATGTTTGCTATTCTTAGATGTCATTTTATTTTGTTTTGCTTGCTGTTTGAATAAAGTATCAAGATCTGAATCCTTAAATGTTAGATAGTCTTCACATAGTGTCGGTGTAATGGGACACGGATACCCCGAAGACGGTGAGATGATATTTCAAGACATCGGGGCTAGCAAAGCCCCTCAGTCCGACTGCCCGGCCGCTCCTGCCGGCTCCTCGACCGACTGCACTACCCGGCCGGCTACCGACTGCCGGCCGCCGACTACGCCAACCAGTCGGCTGCCGACTGCATCCCGACCCGACATCGACGAGACAACTGTACCGTGATGCCATCATCTACAGTGTATCATGTCCCCTGGGTACTGATTTATAAAGTATCCCAGGGGACAAGCATGGCATGTGCCATGCCACTAGCCACGCCTACTTGGCTTGGCATGTAAGCTACCCAAGGTAGCTTACATCCAACGCCACCACCCACTTAGCTTACATGGTAAGCTAGCCCATACTATATATACCACCACACATCCATCCATCCAGGAGGATGGCCACTCACGCCCACACACAAGCTAGCAAGCAAGCTAGCTTTCCATCCATCCATGCACATGAGCATATGTGCTCACGGCCATGAGTATGGTCGAAGACTAGCACGCCTCATACAGGCATATATACAGCCAGATGCCTACGGCACTGAGCTGAGATACAGCTCTAGGAGCGACTCTGTACCAGATATACCAGATATACTCAGACATGCAGGAGTAGGGGTATTATCTCTCCGGAGAGCCCCGAACCTGGGTAAACCACCGCGTGCTACTCGCATACCCGCTCCCGGTCCTATCAGCAGCAGTCCTACCCACACACTAAGCCCTTGTGGCATCTGTCGACTCGCAAGCACCCCGTGAGAAATACCACGACACATAGTTGCATAATTATTCGACTACTCATTGATCTTCACTTGTATCTTTCGGAGTAGTTTGTCATTTGCTCCAGTGCTTCACATATATCTTTTAGAGCATGGTGGTAGTTTTATTTTGAAGAAATAGATGAGCTCTCATTCTTCACTTAGATTATTTTGATAGTCTTAAATAGCATGGTAATTTTCTTAAAATCCTAATATGCTAGGTATTCAAGATTAGTAAAATTTTCTTATGAGTGTTTTGAATACTAAGAGAAGTTTGATGCTTGATGATTGATTTGAGATATGGAGGTAATAATATCAAAGTTGTGCTAGTTGAGTAGTTGTGAAATTGAGAAATACTTGTGTTGAAGTTTGCAAGTCCCGTAGCATGCACGTCTGGTAAACGTTATGTAACAAATTTGAAACATGAGGTGTTATTTGATTGTCTTCCTTATGAGTGGCGGTCGGGGACGAGCGATGGTCTTTTCCTACCAATCTATCCCCCTAGGAGCATGCGCGTAGTGCCGAGGTTTTTGATGACTTGTATATTTTTGCAATAAGTATGTGAGTTCTTTATGACTAATGTTGATTCCATGGATTATACGCACTCTCACCCTTCCATCATTGCTAGCCTCTTCGGTACAGTGCATTGCCCTTTCTCACATTGAGAGTTGGTGCATACTTCGTCGGTGCATCCAAACCCCGTGATATGATACGCTCTTTCACACATAAACCTCCTTATATATTCCTCAAAACAGCCACCATACCTACCTATTATGGCATTTCCATAGCCATTCCGAGATATATTGCCATGCAACTTTCCACCATTCAGTTTATCATGACACATTCATCATTGTCATATTGCTTTGCATGATCATGTAGTTGACATCGTATTTGTGGCAAATCCACCATTCATAATTTTTCATACATGTCACACTTTATTCATCGCAATCTCGGTACACCGCCGGAGGCATTCATATAGAGTCATATCTTGTTCTAGTATCGAGTTGTAATCATTGAGTTGTAAATAAATAGAAGTGTGATGATCATCATTTTCTAGAGCATTGTCCCAAGTGAGGAATAAAAAAAGAGAGAAAGGCCATAAAAATAGAAGGCCCAAAAAAAGAAAAGAAAAAGGCCATAAAAAAGAGAAGGCCCAAAAAATGAAAAAGAGAGAAGGGACAATGCTACTATCCTTTGCCACACTTGTGCTTCAAAGTAGCACCATAATCTTCATGACAGAGAGTCTCTTGTTTTGTCACTTTCATATACTAGTGGGATTTTTTCATTATAGAACTTGGCTTGTATATTCCAACAATGGGCCTCCTCAAGTGCCCTAGGTCTTTGTGAGCAAGCAAGTTGGATGCACACCCACTAGTTTCTTTTGTTGAGCTTTCATACATTTATAGCTCTAGTGCATCCATCGCATGGAAATCCCTACTCCTTGCATTAACATCAATCGATGGGCATCTCCATATCCCATTGATTAGCCTCGTTGATGTGAGACTTTCTCCTTTTTGTCTTCTCCACATAACCCCCATCATCATATTCTATTCCACCCATAGTGCTATGTCCATGGCTCGCGCTCATGTATTGTGTGAAAGTTTATGAGTTTGAGATTACTAAAGTATGAAACAATTACTTGGCTTGTCATCGGGGTTGTGGATGATGAGAGCATTCTTGTGTGATGAAAATGGAGCATGACTAAACTATATGATTTTGTAGGGATGAACTTTCTTTGGCCATGTTATTTTGAGAAGACATAATTGCTTTGTTAGTATGCTTGAAGAATTATTATTTTTATGTTAATATGAACTTTTATCTTGAATCTTTCGGATCTGAATATTCATACCAAAATTAAGAGAATTACATTGAAATTATGCCAAGTAGCTTTCCACATCAAAATTCTATTTTTTTTTATCATTTACCTACTCGAGGACGAGCAGGAATTAAGCTTGGGGATGCTGATACGTCTCCAACGTATCTATAATTTTTGATTGCTCCATGCTATATTATCTACTGTTTTGCATGTTTATGGGCTTTATTATACACTTTTATATCATTTTTGGGACTAACCTATTAACCCAGAGCCCAGAGGCCAGTGCCAGTTTCTGTTTTTACCTTGTTTTAGGGTTTCGAAGAAAAGGAAAACCAAACGGAGTCCAATTGACCTGAAACTTCACGGAACCCATTTTTGGAAGGAAAGAAGTCCAGAAGACTTGAAGTACACGTAAGGGAAGCTTCGAGGAGGCCACGAGGTAGGGGGGCGCCCACCCCCCTGGGCGTGCCCTCCACCCTCGTGGGCCCCTCGTGGCCCCCCTAACGTACTTCTTCCGCCTATATATCTCCATATACCCTAAAACTATCGGAGAGCACAATAGATCGGGAGTTCCGCCACCAGAAGCATCCGTAGCCACCGAAAACCAATCTAGACCCGTTCCAGCACCCTGCCGGAGGGGGCAATCCTTCTCCGGTGGCCTTCTTCATCATCCCGGTGCTCTCCATGACGAGGAGGGAGTAGTTCTCCCTCAGGGCTGAGGGTATGTACCAGTAGCTATGTGTTTGATCTCTCTCTCTCTCTCTCTCTCGTGTTCTTGAGATGATACGATCTTGATGTATCGCAAGCTTTGCTATTATATTTGGATCCTATGATGTTTCTTCCCCCCTCTACTCTCTTGTAATGGATTGAGTTTCCCCTTTGAAGTTATCTTATCGGATTGAGTCTCTAAAGATTTGAGAACACTTGATGTATGTCTTGCCGTGCGTATCTGTGGTGACAATGGGATATCACGTGATTCACTTGATGTATGTTTTGGTGATCAACTTGCGGGTTCCGCCCATGAACCTATGCATAGGGGTTGGCACACGTTTTTGTCGTGATTCTTCGGTAGAAACTTTGGGGAACTCTTTGAGGATATATGTGTTGGTTGAATAGATGAATCTGAGATTGTGTGATGCATATCGTATAATCATACCCACGGATACTTGAGGTGACATTGGAGTATCTAGGTGACATTAGGGTTTTGGTTGATTTGTGTCTTAAGGTGTTATTCTAGTACGAACTCTAGGGCTGTTTGTGACACTTATAGGAATAGCCCAACGGATTGATTGGAAAGAATAACTTTGAGGTGGTTTCGTACCCTACCATAATCTCTTCGTTCGTTCTCCGCTATTTGTGACTTTGGAGTGACTCTTTGTTGCATGTTGAGGGATAGTTATGTGATCCAATTATGTTAGTATTGTTGAGGGAACTTGCACTAGCGAAAGTATGAACCCTAGGCCTTGTTTCAATGCATTGCAGTACCGTTTACGCTCACTTTTATCATTAGTTACCTTGCTGTTTTTATATTTTCATATTACAAAAACTATTATCTACTATCCATATACCACTGGTATCACCATCTGTTCGCCGAACTAGTGCACCTATACAATTTACCATTGTATTGGGTGTGTTGGGGACACAAGAGACTCTTTGTTATTTGGTTGCAGGGTTGCTTGAGAGAGACCATCTTCATCCTACGCCTCCTACGGATTGATAAACCTTAGGTCATCCACTTGAGGGAAATTTGCTACTGTCCTACAAACCTCTGCACTTGGAGGCCCAACAACGTCTACAAGAAGAAGGTTGTGTAGTAGACATCACCCACCCTCGTGGGCCCCTCGTGGCTCCCCTGACCGACTTCTTTCGCCTATATATACTCATATACCCTGAAAACATTCAAGAGCACCACGAAACCCTATTTCCACCACCGCAACCTTCTGTACCCAAGAGATCCCATCTTGGGGCCTTTTCCAGAGGTCCGCCGGAGGGGGAATCGATCATGGAGGGCTTCTACATCAACA
Source organism: Triticum monococcum (assembly GCA_034509565.1). NCBI lineage: Eukaryota > Viridiplantae > Streptophyta > Magnoliopsida > Poales > Poaceae > Triticum > Triticum monococcum. The sequence continues at coordinate 575,781,381 of CM067844.1, read as the reverse complement.
CCATAGCCTCTCCGATGATGTGTGAGTAGTTTACCACAGACCTTCGGGTCCATAGTTATTAGCTAGATGGCTTCTTCTCTCTCTTTGGATCTCAATACAAAGTTCTCCTCGATCTTCTTGGAGATCTATTCGATGTAATTCTTTTTGCGGTGTGTTTGTCGGGGTCCGATGAATTGTGGGTTTATGATCAAGATTATCTATGAACAATATTTGGTTCTTCTCTGAATTCTTTTATGTATGATTTGTTATCTTTGCAAGTCTCTTTGAATTATCAGTTTGGTTTGGCCTACTAGATTGATCTTTCTTGCAATGGGAGAAGTGCTTAGCTTTGGGTTCAATCTTGCGGTGTCCTTTCCCAGTGACAGCAGGGGCAGCAAGGCACGTATTGTATTGTTTCCATCGAGGATAAAAAGATGGGGTTTATGTCATATTGCTTCAGTTTATCCCTCTACATCATGTCATCTTGCCTAATGTGTTACTCTGTTCTTATGAACATAATACTCTAGATGCATGCTGGATAGCGGTCGATGTGTGGAGTAATAGTAGTAGATGCAGAATTGTTTCGGTCTACTTGTCGCGGATGTGATGCCTATATACATGATCATGCCTAGATATTCTCATAATTATGCACTTTTCTATCAATTGCTCAATAGTAATTTGTTTACCCACCGTAATACTTATGCTATTTTGAGAGAAGCCACTAGTGAAACCTATGGCCCCCGGGTCTATTTTCCATCATATAAGTTTCAATCTATTTTACTTTGCAATCTTTACTTTCAATCTATATCATAAAAATACCAAAAATATTTATCTTATTATCTCTATCAAATCTCACTTTTGCAAGTGGCCGTGAAGGGATTGACAACCCCTTTATCACGTTGGTTGCAAGGTTCTTATTTGTTTGTGTAGGTGCGAGGCGACTTGCGTGTAGTCTCCTACCGGATTGATACCTTGGTTCTCAAAAACTGAGGGAAATACTTACGCTACTTTGTTGCATCATCCTTTCCTCTTCAAGGGAAAACCAACGCAATGCTCAAGAGTTCTGGTCCCCTCGGGGCACCCCCCCCCCCCAGGTGCAGCTCTGGCCCATTGGAAGTGTTCTGGTCCAAAAAAAATCCTCAAAAAGTTTCATGGTGTTTAGACTTCGTTTGATAATGATTTTCTGCGATGTAAAAAATAAGCAAGAAACAACAACTGACACTGGGCACTGGGTCAATAGGTTAGTCCCAAAAAATGATATAATGTTACTATAAAATGATTTTAAAACATCCAAGAATGATAAAATAACAGCATGAATACTTCATAAATTATAGATATGTTGGAGACATATCACAACATTAATTATTTGAGAGTCTTGTTCTATTCTTTTAGAGTGGCCATCAGGATAAAGAGGCTCCTGAGTCATTCTACCTCCTCTAGTCTTTACTCTAACAACATGATCATTCATATTACTATTCATTTCATTAAGCAAATCACTTTGCGATTTAGTAACTTGTTCTAACTGGTGAACCATAGAAGCATGTTTTCCTACACATTTAACATCATTTGTAATTCTAAACAACAAGTCATTCAAGCGATCAATCATATAGGCATTACATTTCAATTGTTTCATAACATAAGCACTAAAGTGATCTTACTTGATAATGTAGTTGTCAAATTCATACAAGCATTGACTAGGAGATTTATTATAAGGAATATCACCTTCATCAAACTTTATAAGGGAATTTACCTCTACCACCTATGGTGGTGTATTAAGACCATGTATTTCTTTGATGGGTGGTAAATTCTTAACATCTTCAACTTTTATACCCTTTTCTCTCATGCATTTCTTGGCCTCTTGCATATCTTTAGGACTTAGAAATAAAATACCCCTATTCTTTGGAGTAGGTTTAGGCGGTGGTTCAGGAAGTGTCCAATCATTATCATTGCTCAATATATTATTCAATAGATCATCAACTTGTTCAACAGTTTGTTCCCTGAAAACGTATTCAACACAATTATCTAGGTAATCCCTAGAAGCATCGGACAATTATTTTGGAATATATGTGATTTTTGGGAAGCGGAATCAATGTGAGACGATGCACGAGGGGCTCACAAGCTCAAGGGGCGCGCCCCCCTACCCAGGGCGTGCATGGCAAGCTTGTGACCAACCTGTAGGTCGGTTGGAGGTGTCCTTCGCCCTCAAGGAAGCTTATATCCGGATAAAAATCATGTTAAAATTTCAGCCTGACCAGAGTTACGGATCTCCGGATATTTAAGAAATGGTGAAAGGCCAGAAAACAGGGTCGCAAAATAGAAGAGAAACACACACACACACACACACACACACACACAGAGAGAGAGAGAGAGAGAGAGATCCAATCTCGGAGGGGCTCTGCTACCTCTTGAGCACTGCGTTGGTTTTTCCCCGAAGAGGAAGGGATGATGCAGCAGAGTAGCGTAAGTATTTCCCTCAGTTTTGAGAACCAGGGTATCAATCCAGTAGGAGGCTACGCGTGAGTCCCTCGTACCTACACAAAACAAATAAATCCTCGCAACCAACGTGATGAGGGGTTGTCAATCCCTACACGGCCACTTACGAGAGTGAGATCTGATAGATATGATAAGATAATATATTTTTTGGTATTTTTATGATAAAGATGCAAAGTAAATAACTAAGTATTGGAAGATTAATATGATGAAGATAGACCCGGGGGCCATAGGTTTCACTAGTGGCTTCTCTCAAGAGCATAAGTATTCTATGGTGGGTGAACGAATTACTGTTGAGCAATTGACAGAATTGAGCATAGTTATGAGAATATCTAGGCATGATCATGTATATAGGCATCACGTCCGAGACAAGTAGACCGACTCATGCCTGCATCTACTACTATTACTCCACTCATCGACCGCTATCCAGCATGCATCTAGAGTATTAAGTTAATGAAAACAGAGTAACGCCTTAAGCAAGATGACATGATGTAGAGGGATAAACTCATGCAATATGAAGAAAACCCCATCTTGTTATCCTCGATGGCAACAATACAATACGTGCCTTGCTGCCCCTACTGTCACTGAGAAAGGACACCGCAAGATTGAACCCAAAGCTAAGCACTTCTCCCATTGCAAGAAAGATCAATCTAGTAGGCCAAACCAAACTGATAATTCGAAGAGACTTGCAAAGATAACCAATCATACATAAAAGAATTCAGAGAAGATTCAAATATTGTTCATAGATAGACTTGATCATAAACCCACAATTCATCGGTCTCAACAAACACACCGCAAAAAGAAGATTACATCGAATAGATCTCCACAAGAGAGGGGGAGAACATTGTATTGAGATCCAAAAAGAGAGAAGAAGCCATCTAGCTAATAACTATGGACCCGTAAGTCTGAGGTGAACTACTCACACTTCATCGGAGGGGCTATGGTGATGATGTAGAAGCCCTCCGTGATGGATACCCCCTCCGGCGGAGCTCCGGAACAGGCCCCAAGATGGGATCTCATGGATATAGAAAGTTCCGGTGGTGGAATTAGGGTTTTGGCTCCGTATGTGATCGTTTGGGGGTAGGTAGGTATATATAAGAGGAAGGAGTACGTTAGTGGAGCAACAGGGGGCCACGAGGGTGGAGGGCGCGCCTGGGGGGTAGGCGCGCCCCTACCTCATGGCCTCCTCTTTTGTGTCTTGACGTAGGGTCCAAGTCTCCTGGATCATGTTCGGTGAGAAAATCATGTTCCCGAAGGTTTCGTTCCGTTTGGACTCCGTTTGATATTCCTTTTCTTCGAAACCCTAAAATAGGCAAAAAAACAGCAATTCTGGGCTGGGCCTCCGGTTAATAGGTTAGTCCCAAAAATAATATAAAAGTGGATAATAAAGCCCAATAATGTCCAAAACAGTAGATAATATAGCATGGAGCAATCAAAAATTATAGATACGTTGGAGACGTATCAAGCATCCCCAAGCTTAATTCCTGCTCATCCTCGAGTAGGTAAATGATAAAAACAGAATTTTTGATGCGGAGTGCTACTTGGCATAATTTCAATGTAATTCTTCTTAATTGTGGTATGAATATTCAGATCCGAAATATTCAATTTAAAAATTCATATTGACATACAAACAATAATACTTCAAGCATACTAACTAAGCAATTGTGTCCTCTTAAAATAACATGGCCAAAGGAAGTTCATCCCTACAAAATCATATAGTTTAGTCATGCTCCATTTTCGTCACACAAGAATGCTCTCATCATGCACAACCCCGATGACAAGCCAAGCAATTGTTTCATACCTTAGTAATCTCAAACCTATAAACTTTCACGCAATACATGAGCGCGAGCCATGGATATAGCACTATGGGTGGAATAGAATATGATGATGGGGGTTATGTGGAGAAGACAAAAAAATAGAAAGTCTCACATCAACGAGGCTAATCAACGGGCTATGGAGATGCCCATCGATTGATGTTAATGCAAGGAGTAGGGATTGCCATGCAACGGATGCACTAGAGCTATAAATGTATGAAAGCTCAACAAAAGAAACTAAGTGGGTGTGCATCCAACTTGCTTGCTCACGAAGACCTAGGGCACTTGAGGAGGCCCATTGTTGGAATATACAAGCCAAGTTCTATAATGAAAAATTCCCACTAGTATATGAAAGTGACAAAACAAGAGACTCTCTATCATGAGGATTATGGTGCTACTTTGAAGCACAAGTGTGGTAAAAGGATAGTAGCATTGCCCCTTTTTATTTTCTTTTTTTTATTTGCCCCTTTTTTATTTGGCCTTTGTTTTTTTGGGGGACAATGCTCTATTAATGATGATCATCACACTTCTATTTATTTACAACTCAAAGATTACAACTCGATACTAGAACAAAAGACGACTCTATATGAATGCCTCCGGCAGAGTACCGGGATATGCAATGAATCAAGAGTGACATGTATGAAAATTATGAACGGTGGCTTTGCCACAAATACAATGTCAACTACATGATCATGCTAAACAATATGACAATGATGAATGTGTCATGATGAATGGAATGGTGGAAAGTTGCATGGCAATATATCTCGGAATGGCTATGGAAATGCCATAATAGGTAGGTATGGTGGCTGTTTTGAGGAAGATATAAGGAGGTTTATGTGTGAAAGAGCGTATCATATCACGGGGTTTGGATGCACCGGCGAAGTTTGCACCAACTCTCAATGTGAGAAAGGGCAATGCACGGTACCGAAGAGGCTAGCAATGATGGAAGGGTGAGAGTGCGTATAATCCATGGACTCAACATTAGTCATAAAGAACTCACATACTTATTGCAAAAATCTACAAGTCATCAAAAACCAAAGCACTACGCGCATGCTCCTAGGGGGGTAGATTGGTAGGAAAAGACCATCGCTCGTCCCCGACCGCCACTCATAAGGAAGGCAATCAAATAACACCTCATGTTTCAAATTTGTTACACAAAGTTTACCATACGTGCATGCTATGGGTGTTGCAAACTTGAACACAAGAATGTCTCAAATTCACAACTACTCAACTAGCATGACTTTGATATTATTACCTCCATATCTCAAAACAATCATCAAGCATCAAACTTCTCTTAGTATTCAAAACACTCATAAGAAAAAATTTATTCATCTTGAACACCTAGCATATTAGGATTACTTAAGAAAATTGTCATGCTAATTAAGATTCTCAAAATAATCTAAGCGAAGCATGAGAGATCAATAGTTTATATAAAACAAATCCACCACCGTGCTCTAAAAGATATAAGTGAAGTACTAGAGTAAAACTATATAACTCAAATGATATAAGCGAAGCACATAGAGTATTCTAACAGATTCCAAATCATGTATGGCTCTCTCAAAAGGTGTGTACAGAAAGGATGATTGTGGTAAACTAAAAAGCAAAGACTCAAATCATACAAGACGCTCCAAGCAAAACAGATATCATGTGGTGAATAAAAATATAGCTCCAAGTAAGTTACCGATAGAAGTAGACGAAAAGAGGGGATGCCTTCCGGGGCATCCCCAAGCTTTAGCTTTTAGGTGTCCTTAGATTATCTTGGGGGTGCCATGGGCATCCCCAAGCTTAGGATCTTGCCACTCCTTGTTCCATAATCCATCAAATCTTTACCCAAAACTTGAAAACTTCACAACACAAAACTTAAAGTAGAAAATCTCATGAGCTCCGTTTGCGAAAGAAAACAAAAGACCACTTCAAGTTACTGTAATGAACTCATTCTTTATTTATATTGGTGTTAAACCTACTGTATTCCAACTTATCTATGGTTTATAAACTATTTTACTAGCCATATATTCATCAAAATATGCAAACAACACATGAAAAACAGAATCTGTCAAAAACAGAACAGTCTGTAGTAATCTGTAGCTAGCACAAGATCTGGAACCCCAAAAATTCTAAAATAAATTTTTGTATGTGAGTAATTTATCTATTAATCATCTGAAAAAACAATTCTAAATATCACTTTCGAAATAAAAATGGCAGCAGTTCTCGTGAGCGCTAAAGTTTCTGTTTTTTACAGCAAGATATCAAGACTTTCCCCAAGTCTTCCTGGCGGTTCTACTTGGCACAAACACTAATTAAACACAAAAAACACAATCTAAACAGAGGCTAGAAAAATTATTTATTACTAAACAGGAGCAAAAAGCAAAGAATAGAAATAAAATTGGGTTGCCTCCCAACAAGCGCTATCGTTTAACGCCCCTAGCTAGGCATAAAAGCAAGAATAGATTTAGGTATTGCCATCTTTGGTAGGCAATTCTTCAACGAGGCATCTACCATCTTTAGGAATTTCTTTATTTTTATTGATTATCAAACTTTTAGGCACAAGATCGAAAAAATCATTTGTAACAAATGGTTCGTTAATGATAGCAAAAAGATTGGGATGAATACTTATAGATTTGAGATCCGCAGTTTCCTTACTAGAGGATTCACCCTTATTTTTAGGAACAAACATAAGCTTGGCAATTTTAGTAGGAGGACTTGGAGTATTCTTTACGGAAGAAAAAGTGGTTCCCAAGTTGGTAATAATATCCTCAAGTTTATCAATCCTAGTGGAATTGGGATTTATTTTCTCATTAACTATGGGTTCCTTCTCTTTAATATTTTTCAAAGTGACTCCTACTTTGGATCCATATTGGGAGATTCGGTTGTGGATCTTTTTATCCAAATTTTCAATTAACTCTATGTTAGCAACCTATTTTCAATAATTTCGAGCCTTTGCATTACATGCTCCAAAGTTAATATAGTTCCATTAACCAAAAGAGGAGGTGAGCCAAACAAATCTATCATAGCAATATAGGAATCAAAAGTATGGCTACCCAAGAAGTTCCCTCCTGTAATAGTATCAAGGACATATCTGTGCCAAGGAGAAGCGCCTACATAAAAATTGCGAAGAAGAACGGAAGTAGATTGCTTCCTAGTAGATCTATTTTGACCATTGCAAATTCTATACCAAGCATCTTTTTGATTTTCTCCCTCCCTTTGCTTAAAATTTAGAATTTCATTCTCAGGAGACAACGGAGAAGATAAGGAACTAGCCATAACGACAAGCAAATAGAAAAGAGGCGAACGGAAAAAGAGAGGGAGGATAGAGAGAGAGAGAGAGGGCGAATAAAACGGCAAGGGTGAAGTGGGGGAGAGGAAAACGAGAGGCAAATGGCAAATAATGTAATGCGGGAGATAGGGATTGTGATGGGTACTTAGTATATTAACTTTTGCGTAGACTCCCCAGCAACGGCGCTAGAAATGGCTCGTTGTCGGGAGTCAAATCTTGACTTGCGCGAACCTCCCTGGCAACGACGCCAGAAATCCTTCTTGCTACCTCTTGAGCACTGCGTTGGTTTTTCCCCGAAGAGGAAGGGATGATGCGGCAGAGTAGCGTAAGTATTTCCCTCAGTTTTGAGAACCAAGGTATCAATACAGTAGTAGGAGGCTACGCGCGAGTCCCTCATACCTGCACAAAACAAATAAATCCTCGCAACCAACGCGATAAGGGGTTGTCAATCCCTACACGGCCACTTACGAGAGTGAGATTTGATAGATATGATAAGATAATATTTTTTTGGTATTTTTATGATAAAGATGCAAAGTAAATAACTAAGTATTGGAAGATTAATATGATGAATATAGACCCGGGGGCCATATGTTTCACTAGTGGCTTCTCTCAAGAGCATAAGTATTCTACGGTGGGTGAACGAATTACTGTTGAGCAATTAACAGAATTGAGCATAGTTATGAGAATATCTAGGCATGATCATGTATATAGGCATCACATCCGAGACAAGTAGACCGACTCCTGCCTGCATCTACTACTATTACTCCACTCATCAACTGCTATCCAGCATGCATCTAGAGTATGAAGTTAATAAAAATAGAGTAACGCCTTAAGCAAGATGACATGATGTAGAGGGATAAACTCATGCAATATGAAGAAAACCCCATCTTGTTATCCTCGATGGCAACAATACAATACGTGCCTTGCTGCCCCTACTATCACTGAGAAAGGACACCGCAAGATTGAACCCAAAGCTAAGCACTTCTCCCATTGCAAGAAAGATCAATCTAGTAGGCCAAACCAAACTGATAATTCGAAGAGACTTGCAAAGATAACCAATCATACATAAAAGAATTCAGAGAAGATTCAAATATTGTTCATAGATAGACTTGATCATAAACCCACAATTCATCGGTCTCAACAAACACACCGCAAAAATAAGATTACATCGAATAGATCTCCACAAGAGAGGGGGAGAACATTGTATTGAGATCCAAAAAGAGAGAAGAAGCCATCTAGCTAATAACTATGGACCCGTAGGTCTGAGGTGAACTACTCACACTTCATCGGAGGGGTTATGGTGATGATGTAGAAGCCCTCCGTGATGGATACCCCCTCCGGCGGAGCTTCGGAACAGGCCCCAAGATGGGATCTCGTGGATACAGAAAGTTGCGGCGGTGGAATTAGGGTTTTGACTCCGTATCTGATCGTTTAGGGGTACGTAGGTATATATAGGAGGAAGGAGTACGTTAGTGGAGCAACAGGGGGGCCACGAGGGTGGAGGGCGCGCCGGGGGTAGGCGCGCCCCCTACCTCGTGGCCTCCTCTTTTGTGTCTTGACGTAGGGTCCAAGTCTCCTGGATCATGTTCAGCGAGAAAATCATGTTCCCGAAGGTTTCATTCCGTTTGGACTCCGTTTGATATTCCTTTTCTTCGAAACCCTAAAATAGGAAAAAAAACAGCAATTCTGGGCTGGGCCTCTGGTTAATAGGTTAGTCCCAAAAATAATATAAAAGTGGATAATAAAGCCCAATAATGTCCAAAACAGTAGATAATATAGCATGGAGCAATCAAAAATTATAGATACATTGAAGACGTATCAGGCTCTCTCCCATTCACCGTCATGGAGGCCAAGGACCGGAGGGGAAACCCTCCTCCCATCTAGGGGGAGGTCAAGGAAGAAGAATAAGGAGGGGGGCTCTCTCCCCCTCTCTCCTGGTGGCGCCGAAGTGGCGTCGGGGCAAGGATCGTGATGGCGATCTACACCAACAATCTCGCTACCGTCGACACCAACTTTCTCCCCCTCTATGCAGCGGTGTAACATCTCTTCTCCCTGCTGTAATCTCTACTTAAACATGGTGCTCAACGCTATATATTATTATCCAATGATACATGGCTATCCTATGATGTTTGAGTAGATCCGTTTTGTCCTATGGGTTGATTGATGATTGTGATTGGTTTGAGTTGTATGTTTTATTATTGGTGATGTCCTATGGTGCTCTCTGTGTCATGGAAGCATGAGGGATCCCCGTTGTAGGGTGTTGCAATACGTTCATGATTCGCTTATGGTGGGTGGCTAGAGTGACATAAACTTACACTCGAGTAAGGGGGTTGTTGCGTATGGCAGTAAAGAGGACTTGATACTTAAGGCTATGGTTGGGTTTTACCTTAATGATCTTTAGTAGTTGCGGATGCTTGTTAGAGTTCCAATCATAAGTGCAAATGATCCAAGTAGAGAAAGTATGTTAGCTCATGCCTCTCCCTCATATGAAATTGCAATAATTATTACCAGTCTAGCTATCGATTGCCTAGGGACAAATAACTCTCTCGTGTTAAAAAAGCTCTCTACTAAACACCTAACTTTATTATCTTGCAAATTACCCGTAGTTTTACTCTCACTAAGTTCATCTAGTTTTATTCTAGCAAACCTATCCCAGCACACCTACAAAATAGTTTCATACTTGTTCTACGTAAAGTGAACGTCAAGTGTGCGTAGAGCTGTATCGGTGGTCGATAGAACTTGAGAGAATATAAATTCTACCTTTAGCTCCTTGTTGGGTTTGACACTCTTACTTATCGAGAAAGGCTACAATTGATCCCCTATACTTATGGGTTATCAGTGATCAAAAGATATAATCCCAAGTGAATCAACAAATAAATCTATGCTCCCCGGCAACGGCGCCAGAAAAAGGTCTTGATAACCAACAAGTATAGGGGATCGCAACAGTTTTCGAGGGTAGAGTATTCAACCCAAATTTATTTATTCGACACAAGGGGAGCCAAAGAATATTCGCAAGTATTAGTAGTTGAGTTGTCAATTCAACCACACATGGAGACTAACTATCGGTAGCAAAGTGATTAGTAGCACAGTAGTATGGTAGTTTGATAGTAGTAGCAGAAATAGTAACAGTAGCAACAATAGTTTTGTAGCGATTGTGACAGTAGCGGCATCAATACTAACTTAGCAAGAAACAATATTGAAAAGCTTGTAGACATTGAATCGGTGATTTTGTTGGATAACATTCATCATGTAACAGTCATAACCTAGGGCGACACAGAACTTCTTTTTCTGCACAAAAACAACACCATGGTAATTCTGCTGAAAACAGCTCAGTCTGGGTTAGTTCCATTCAAATCATGTAAATTAGATTCCAAAACAAGAGCAAAAGTGTTTGAAAAAGTAGGTACGTTTAGGACGTATCCGTATCCGACAAGCAAATTTACTTTGTGTTTCTGTTTTTTCTCTATTAGGTCAGTAAATTCGGTTCGGTCTTTGGTCTTGACAAAACAAACCGATTTCACAAAAAATACAATGTGATTCATTGATCTAAGAAGAACTAAGGCGCAATTGTGTGAGGCACTTACACTAAGACTTGTAGGAGTGTTGGACGCAAGAGAATGGCTCAGGGGACGGGGTCAGGGACTGAGGTACACGAGATTGATAAGCATCGAGGGCTGGATGCAGGATCATGTGGGCCCGAGGGATTAATGGATGTTGTTGATATGCCCATTTTGCATCATGTTTTCCTACTGCTATTTATTATGTTTTGGGTTATTATTTCACGTTATTATTTTATTCTGGTGTCGTTTCTCTCTTATTTTTCAAATTTCACCTGAAGAGGAAGATTGCCGACAGATGGAATTCTGTGTTGGAAATATGCCATAGAGGCAATAATAAATTAGTTATTATTATATTTTCTTGTTCATGATAAATGTTTATTATTCATGCTAGAATTGTATTGACAACATGGACTCAGGGGTCGGGCTACAACCCACATGGGCTGGCCGTACCATTCCCCAAGGCACATGTTGTTTAAATATAGAGATAAGGTATTATCTCTAGACTTAAAGGGTTGAATCTAGAGATAAGATGTTATCTCAAGTTTAAAGGGATTTCTCCCATGTGGCTAGCCCTGGGAGGGTTTTGGACGCCCTCCCCTGCCCCTAGCCTATATACAGAGGGGGCGTATGGGGGCAGCCACCCCTTCACCCATGCCCATTGCCTCTCCCAGCTCCTCCCACGTTCCTCCGGTATACGCTTGGTGAAGCCCTGCCGAAATTCCGCTGCCGCCAACACCACCATACCGCCTGGCTGGTTCCGATCTCATCTACCTCATCTCCCTTGCTTCCTGTATCAAGAAGGAGATGATACCATCAAGCTGAGCGTGTGCTAATCTCGGATGTGTCGTCTGACCGGCACTAGATCGAATTGGATCGTGAAGAGCACAACTACATCAACCGTGTTACATACGCTAACGCTTTCGGTCTACAAGGGCATGTAGACACACCCCTCTCGGTGCCATGCATATCCTAGATTAGACCTTGGGTGTTCATAGGAATTTTTTTGATTTTCATGCTTCGTTCCCCAACATTCTGGACCTGAAAAAGCTACATCAGAGATAGATATTCTACATAGCTCCAAATGACCTAAAAATTTACAAAAAATTATTTTGGGATGTATAAAAAATATTCTCTGAAGAAATACCAGGAAGGGGCCCACCAGGGAGCCATGATCTTAGGGCGTCCCCCTAAGGCGCACCCTGTGAGCTCATGGCCCCACCAACAGGCCTCCAGAGCCCATCTTCTGCTATATGAGGCTATTTGCCCTAGAAAAATAAGGAGAAGACTTTCAGGTGAAGCGCCGTCGTCTCGAGGCTGAACCTGGGCATGAGCACTTTTGCTCTCCGGCGGAGCGATTTTGCTCAGAAAACTCCCGTCCAGGAGGGGAAATCAAAACCATTTACATCACTAATGACCCTCTCATCGTGGGAGGACCAATCTTCCCACCATTGACGGCTTCCACGGCCATCAGGGAGACGCCCATGCACGGCGTGAACTTGTCCGCTACCAATCCACGTGTGCACAAGCCGACGTACAACATCTGCCATAGCCCCGGGGTCGCTGCCTTGGCACCCTCCATGTGAGCACGCGGCGTAGCTAGAGAGTGTGCTGGGTGGGACGTGGCACACCTAGAATTTTGAGATTTGTTTCGTTACCATATAGGAATTAGGCCCAAATAAAATTTAGCCCAAGCAAGCCCTTGTAGCCCCCAACCCCAATCAATCCTCATCAGTCATCCCATCGGCCACCAGGCTCCTAATTAAATTGTTGAAACATTCGCAAATGGAAAGAGTTTAACACCAAGCAACGAGTGGCGTGGTCCACCGGTCCTGTTGGCTAGATGGACTCTGCCTTGCCCAATTGTGGGGTGTATCCAGGGCCGGCCCTGAGGCATGGGCAGGGGGGCGACGGCCCAGGGCCTAGCCCAGGGAGGGGCCCATGATGTAGTGCACATATATAATATAGCCAAGCAAAAATAGGTGAGAAAAAAAATTATGAGAGAAGAAAAACGAGATGAGGTAGGCCCATCAGATAGCAGGTAGCGATTAGTGAAGCGTCACGCACGCCGCACGGTAGGGCCGCTCATTTCGATTGTGAAACAAATCAATCGAAGATCTTGCGGACGCCTCGCTCGTCTGTTCGTCCACTCATCGTTGTGGTCGTCTCGGTCACCGCTGTGCGCGTCGCCCGCCGTGCGGCAATCCAGCAGCCGCAGCCCGCAGCAGTACGTATACGTATGTATGTGAGCAGTGAGCGCAGCCCACAGCAGTACGTATACGTATTCATGCATAACTCTCTGTACCATGTTCCTGATCCATCCCTGCAAACCCCAATTTCAGTAATTTCTTTTATTTTTTAGAACGTATTCAACTATTCATCCATGATCCATCCTCTAATTTCAGTGTACACGAAGTTCCAAATTTTAATGTATAGTTTTCGAATTTAATCTTTCATAGTATGTATTCAACCATCCTTTTTTTGTCATTCTATGCACATGTCTAGGGTTCCAATCATTCAAATCATTCGATGTATAAATTTCTAATTCTTTGAATATTTTTTTCTTCATAATATTAGGACATTAACCCGCCATGTTGCCTAAGAAGCATTTGTCAGTTGCTCAAACAAGGAGAAAAAACATAAAAAGGGATCTGAAGATTCAACAACTGAAGGGTACTTAAGTATTATTGTTGTCGATGGAGTCAGTTGAATTTGGTTCTTATTTGAGGTAATCATATCATGTTACTTTCAATTTTCTATCTTTTTAGTATTTCTGTCATAATATGGCATTGTCCAACAATTATTATGTTTAAGTTTATGTACCACGCACACGCATACATATATATGATCTTAGGACATAGGGGCACATGGCATCGAGTTCACCTAGGGCCTCCCAAAACATAGGGCTGGCCCTGGGTGTATCTATGTACTACACATAGTCTACGTGCATACTAGTGATCACCATTATGCCATTTGTGACCGGATCTCGAATGTACGTCGACATGGTTGCATGCATGCCGTATTCTTGATAAGTGATACTACGTGAAGGCTCATATTAATACCAACTTTAATTCATGACGTTTGTGGTGCTGGCTTTTTGCAGAGCGTATCTCTACATTTTTCCTTACACGAAGTTGTGTTTATTGATCGGTATCTTGTGTTTCTTTAGTACTATTGATACATATTAAATTTATTAAAGGATGCATATTTATGGTAAATATACTCACCAGTCCGTCCATCTACACATATAAGTCTGGGTGTTAGTCTATATGGTTTGTTCAACCGGTCATTTCAGCCTTCCAGAAAATCAGTATAGCAAATTTATTTCGTGTTTCCATTTTTTTCTTTATTTGGTCTTCGGTCAATTCGGTTCGGTCTTTTGTCTTGACAAAACAAACCGATTTTCGTAAAAAATACAATGTGATACATTGATCTAAAAAGAACTAAGGCGCAATTGTGTGAGGCACTTATACTAAGACTTGTAGGAGTGTTGGACGCAAGAGAACGGCCCAGGAGACGAGGTCAGGGACTGAGGTACACACAATCAATAAGCACTGAGGGCTGGATGCAGGACCATGTGGGCTCGAGGGATTAATGGATGTTGTTGATACGCCCATTTTGCATCATGTTTTCCTATTGTTATTTATTATGTTTTGGGTCATTATTTCACTTTATGATGCTATTCTTATGTCGTTTCTCTCTCATTTTGCAAATTTCACATGAAGAGGAAGATTGCCGGCGGATGGAATTCTGGACTTGAAAAAGCTATAACAGAGATAGATATTCTCTACAACTCCAAATGACCTAAAAATTTATGAAGAATTATTTTGGATCGTATAAAAACTATTGGCTGAAGAAATACGACGAGGGGGCCCACTAGGGAGCTAAGCTTGTGGCCCCACCAGTAGGCCTCCAGTGCCCATCTTCTGCTATGTGAGGCTATTTGCCCTAGAAAAAATAAGGAGAAGACTTTCAGGCGAAGCGCCACCGTCTCGTGACGGAACCTAAGTAGGAGCACTTTTGCTCTCCGGCAGAGCGATTTTGCCGGGAAAACTTCCCTCGGGGAGGGGGGGGTGGTCGAAACCATCGACATCACCAACAGTCCTCTCATCATGGGAGGACCAATATTCATCAATATCTTCACCAACATCATCTCCTCTCAAACTCTAGTTCATCTCTTTTATTCAATCTTTGTCCCAAAACCTTAGACTGGTACCTGTGGGTTGATAGTAGTGTTGATTACATCTCGTTGTTGATGCTAGTTGGTTTATTTGGTGGAAGATTTAATGTTTATATCCTTAAGCATATTCAATACACCTCTGATCTTGAACATGAATATGATTTGTGAGTAGTTACCTTTGTTCTTGAGGACATGGGAGAAGTCTTGTTATAAGTTATCATGCGAAGTTGGTATTCGTTTGATATTTTGATGATATGTATGTTGTTCTTCCATTAATGGTGTCATGTGAACGTCGACTACATGACACTTCACCATACTGGGGCCTAAGGGAAAGCATTGGCGAGTAATAAGTATATGATGAGTTGTGAGAGTGGCAAAATCTTAGACCCTGTTTTATGCGTTATTCCGTAAGGGCTGATTTGGATTCATATGTTTCATGCTATGATTAGATTTATCTTAATTCTTATTTCGTAGTTGCGGATGCTTGCGAGCGGGGTTAATCATAAGAGGGTTCTTTTTTCAAGTAAGAACATCACCCTAGCGCCGGCCCACCCACATATCAAATTATCAAAGTAGTGAACGCGAATCAACTAAACATGATGAACGTGACTATAGAGAAATTCCCATGTGTCCTCGAGAGCACTTTGCTTTATATAAGAGAACTTTCTGGCTGTCCTTTTCTATAAAAAGGATTGGGCCACCATGCTGCACCTTTGTTACTATTGCTACTTATTACTTGTTACGAATTTCCTTGCTACAAAACTATCTGTTGCCGCTACTTTCAGCACTTGGAGAGAATACCTTACTGAAAACCACTTGTTATTTTCTTCTGCTCCTCGTTGGGTTCGACATCTTACTTACCAAAAGGACCAAGATTAATCCCCTATACTTGTGGGGCATCAGTTGTCTGCAGCTAAGGATTTACTAGTAATTCGGTATTGGGCCAGAAAACCGAAAGTAGCACTCATAGGGTGGTGCCCATGGTCGTGATTACTAAAGGGTGGGTCGTCTTCCCACCATTGACGGCTTCCACAGCTATCGGGGGGGCTCTCATGCATGGCGTGAACTTGGCCGCTGCCAGTCCACGTGTGCACGAGCCGACCTACAACATCCGAAATAGTCTTGAGGCCGCTGCCTTGGCATCCTCCAAGTGAGCAGGCGGCGTACCTAGAGAGTGTGTCAGGTAGGACGTGGCAGACCTAGAATTTTAAGATTTGTTTTATTATCATGTAGGAATTAGGCCCAAATAAAACTTAGCCCGGGAAAGCCCTAGTAGTCGAGCAGCCCCCAACCCCAATCAATCCTCATCCCATCGGCCACTAGGCTCCTAAATAATTTTTTGAAATAGTCTCCAATGAAAAGGGCTTAACACCAGGCAACGAGTGGCATGGTCCGCCAGTCCTGCTAGCTGGACGGACTTTGCCTTGCCGAGTTGGGGTGCATCTATTTACTACGCATAGTCTAAGTGCATATTGGTGGTCGCTGTTAGGCTACTTGTGACCGGATCTCGAACGTACGTCATCATGGTTGCATGCATGTCATATTCCTGAGAAGCGATACTACGAGAAGGCTCGTATTAATACTAGATTTAATCCACGACGTTTGTGGTGCTGGCTTTATGCAAAGCGTATCTCTACATTTTTCCTTGCATGAAGTGGTGTGTATTCGTATCTTGTGTTTCTTTAGTACTGCTAATACATAATAAAATTATTAAAAGATGCATATTCATGGTAAATATACTCACGACTCCCTTCATCTACACATATAAGTCTGGGTGTTAGTTATATGGTTTGTTCGGTCTGGTTATTTCGATCTTCCAAAGAATCACTCTTCCATATCTGACAACCGAATTTTCTTCATGGTTCCATTTTTTCTCTATCCGGTCTTCGATCAATTCAGTTTGGTATTTGGTCTTGACAAAATAGACCAATTTCACATAAAAAAATGTGACTCATTGATCTAAAAAGAACTAAGGGCGCAATTTCTATGAAGCATTTACACTGAGACTTGTAGGAGTGTTGGATGCAAGAGAAGGTTCGGGAGATGCGGTCAGGGACTGAAGTACACAAGATCGATAAGCATCGAGGGCTGGATGTAGGAGTGTGTGGGACTGAGGGATTAATGGATGTTGTTGGCTGCTAAGATTAACAAGTAATACGGTATCGGGTCAGAAAACCGGAAGTAGCTAGCCCTTATAGGGTATGCCCGTGATTACCAAAGGGTGGGTAGTCTTCCCACCATAATCAGCTTCCACAGCCATTGGGGGGACATCCATGCTACGGCGTGAACTTGGCTACTGCCAGTCCACGTATGCATGAGCCGACCTACAACATCCGCCAAAGCCATGGGGCTGCTACCTTGGCATCCTCCATGTGAGCTAGCGGCATAGCTAGAGAGTGCCGGCTGGGACGTGGCGCACCTAGAATTTTGAGATTTGTTTTGTTATTATATAGAAATTATGCCCAAATAAAACTTAGCCCAAACAAGCCCTAGTAGACGAGCAACTGCCAACCCCAATCAATCCTCGTCTGTCATTCCATCGGCCACCAGGAACCGTTGCAAATGGAAAGGGTTTAGCACCACACGATGAGGTGGCGTGGTCTGCGAGTCCTACTTGCTGGACGGACCCTGCCTTACCAGGTTGTGGGGTGTATCTATGTACTAAGCATAGTCTACGTGCATACTCGTGATCGTCGTTGCGCTATTTGTGACCGGATATTGAATGTATGTCAGCATGGTTGCATGCATGTCATATTCCTGAGAAGCGATACTACGGGAAGGCTCGTATTAATACTATCTTTAATCCATGTCGTTTGTGGTGCCGACTTTATGCAGAGTGTATCTCTACATTTTTCCTTACATAAAGTTGTGTATCTGTAACTTTGTTTCTGTAGTACTATTAGTACATATTACATTTATTAAAGGACGCATATTTTGTGGTAAATATACTCGCCACTCCCTCCACCTACACGTATAAGTCTGGGCGTTAGTCCGTATGGTTTGTTCGGTCTGATCATTTCGATAATCCAAAAAACGAGTCTTCCATATCTGACAACCGAATTTAGTACTCATTTCCTTTTTTGTCTATTCGGTCCTCGGTCAATTTGGTTTGCTCTTTAGTATTGAAAAAGCAGACCAATTTCACAAAAAAAAGAATGTTGTTGATCTAAAAAGTACTAAAGGCGCAATTGTGTGAGGCACTTACGCTGTGACTTGTAGGAGTGTTGGATGCAAAAGAAGGGCTCGGGAGACATGGTTAGGGACTCAAGCACACAAGATTGATAAGCATCGAGGGCTGGATGCAGGAGCGTGTGGTCCCGAGGGATTAATGGATGTTGTCTGATGCTAAGGACTTGCTAATTCGGTATCAAGTCGGAAAACCGGAAGTAGCCCTCATAGGGTGGTGTGTGGATGGTCTTCCCACCATAGACGGCGTCCATGGCCATCGGGGGGGGGGGGGGGGGCATGCCACGACGGGAACTTGGCCGGTGCCAATCCACATGTGCACGAGCCCACCTACAACATCCGCCATAGCCCCGGGCCGCTGCCTTGGCATCCTCCATGTGAGCCAGCGGCGTAGCTAGAGAGTGTGCTGGATGTGACGTGACACACCTAGAATTTTTAGATTTGTTTCATTATCATAGGAATTAGGCCCAAATAAAACTTAGCTCAGGCAAGCCCTGGTACCCGAGCAGCCCCCAACCCTAATCAATCCTCGCCAGTCATCCCATCGGCCACCAGGCTCCTAATTAAATTGTTGAAACAGTCACAAAGGGAAAGGGTTTAGCACGAGGCAACAAATGACAAGATAGGGAGAAAATGTGGGAGATATATGTGGTCACAAGACGCTCGGGAAGGGATAAGATGGAGGGATATAGCACATGGATGGGTCATAGCTACGTGGCGTCTCGACGGAAAGCCAAAGCATATTGAATCCAAGTAGAGAAGTCACTAGTTCGATAGCCTTGGTGCACTGACGCTCCTCATGGCCTGTCAGCCGACTGTAATCATTTAACTAAAGGAAATATATTTCTGTCGAGAGTGAGTCTCTCTCTCTCTCTCTCTCTCTCTCTTCTTAACAACACCTCGTCAATTGTCGTTAGAGAAACTACTATATTATAAGGGTTATTACAGGAATAAATTGAAAGCAGCAGAAAATGAAAAGTAGCACATGGCCAAACCAGATTCAACCAAAGCTCTATTGAGCACCACACATAAGGCCTTGTACAATGCAAGGTGCTTAGGGAAGGTGTTTAGAAAAATAAATTAGACTTTTCTTAAACACCGATGCTTGTTTGTATAGGATAGACGCTTAATTAGGCGTCTCTCCTATAAAAATAGGCATCGGTACTTTAGAAAAACCTAATTTGGTTCTCTAAGCATCTCCGTAAGCATTGTACAAGGCAAAAGGGAGAGCGGTCAACGTGCGACCAAGTTTCCGTACACGCTTACGGAGATTCTTAGAGAACCAAATTAGGATGGGTCGTCTTCCCACCATTGACGGCTTCCACAGCTATCGGGGGGGCTGTCATGCATGGCGTGAACTTGGCCGCTGCCAGTCCACGTGTGCACGAGCCGACCTACAACATCCGAAATAGTCTTGAGGCCGCTGCCTTGGCATCCTCCAAGTGAGCAGGCCGCGTACCTAGAGAGTGTGTCAGGTAGGACGTGGCAGACCTAGAATTTTAAGATTTGTTTTATTATCATGTAGGAATTAGGACCAAATAAAACTTAGCCCGGGAAAGCCCTAGTAGTCGAGCAGCCCCCAACCCCAATCAATCCTCATCCCATCGGCCACTAGGCTCCTAAATAATTTTTTGAAATAGTCTCCAATGAAAAGGGCTTAACACCAGGCAACCAGTGGCATGGTCCGCCAGTCCTGCTAGCTGGACGGACTTTGCCTTGCCGAGTTGGGGTGCATCTATTTACTACGCACAGTCTACGTGCATATTGGTGGTCGCTGTTAGGCTATTTATGACCGGATCTCGAACGTACGTCATCATGGTTGCATGCATGTCATATTCCTGAGAAGCGATACTACGAGAAGGCTCGTATTAATACTAGATTTAATCCACGACGTTTGTGGTGCTGGCTTTATGCAAAGCGTATCTCTACATTTTTTCCTTGCATGAAGTGGTGTGTATTCGTATCTTGTGTTTCTTTAGTACTGCTAATACATAATAAAATTATTAAAAGATGCATATTCATGGTAAATATACTCACGACTCCCTTCATCTACACATATAAGTCTGGGTGTTAGTTATATGGTTTGTTCGGTCTGGTTATTTCGATCTTCCAAAGAATCACTCTTCCATATCTGACAATCGAATTTTCTTCATGGTTCCATTTTTTCTCTATCCGGTCTTCGATCAATTCAGTTTGGTATTTGGTCTTGACAAAATAGACCAATTTCACATAAAAAATGTGATTCATTGATCTAAAAAGAACTAAGGGCGCAATTTCTATGAAGCATTTACACTGAGACTTGTAGGAGTGTTGGATGCAAGAGAAGGCTCGGGAGATGCGGTCAGGGACTGAAGTACACAAGATCGATAAGCATCGAGGGCTGGATGTAGGAGTGTGTGGGACTGAGGGATTAATGGATGTTGTTGGCTGCTAAGATTAACAAGTAATACGGTATCGGGTCAGAAAACCGGAAGTAGCTAGCCCTTATAGGGTATGGCCGTGATTACCAAAGGGTGGGTAGTCTTCCCACCATAATCAGCTTCCACAGCCATTGGGGGGACGTCCATGCTATGGCGTGAACTTGGCTACTGCCAGTCCACGTATGCATGAGCCGACCTACAACATCCGCCAAAGCCATGGGGCTGCTACCTTGGCATCCTCGATGTGAGCCAGCGGCATAGCTAGAGAGTGCCGGCTGGGACGTGGCGCACCTAGAATTTTGAGATTTGTTTTGTTATTATATAGAAATTATGACCAAATAAAACTTAGCCCAAACAAGCCCTAGTAGACGAGCAACTCCCAACCCCAATCAATCCTCGTCTGTCATTCCATCGGCCACCAGGAACCGTTGCAAATGGAAAGGGTACCACACGATGAGGTGGCGTGGTCTGCGAGTCCTACTTGCTGGACGGACTCTGCCTTACCCGGTTGTGGGGTGTATCTATGTACTAAGCATAGTCTACGTGCATACTCATGATCGTCGTTGCGCTATTTGTGACCGGATATTGAATGTATGTCAGCATGGTTGCATGCATGTCGTATTCCTGAGAAGCGATACTACGGGAAGGCTCGTATTAATACTATCTTTAATCCATGTTGTTTGTGGTGCCGACTTTATGCAGAGTGTATCTCTACATTTTTCCTTACATAAAGTTGTGTATCTGTAACTTTGTTTCTGTAGTACTATTAGTACATATTACATTTATTAAAGGACGCATATTTTGTGGTAAATATACTCGCCACTCCCTCCACCTACACGTATAAGTCTGGACGTTAGTCCGTATGGTTTGTTCGGTCTGATCATTTCGATAATCCAAAAAACGAGTCTTCCATATCCGACAACCGTATTTAGTACTCATTTCCTTTTTTGTCTATTCGGTCCTCGGTCAATTTGGTTTGCTCTTTAGTATTGACAAAGCAGACCAATTTCACAAAAAAAAAGAATGTCATGATCTAAAAAGTACTAAAGGCGCAATTGTGTGAGGCACTTACGCTGTGACTTGTAGGAGTGTTGGATGTAAAAGAAGGGCTCGGGAGACATGGTTAGGGACTCAAGCACACAAGATTGATAAGCATCGAGGCTGGATGCAGGAGCGTGTGGTCCCGAGGGATTAATGGATGTTGTCTGATGCTAAGGACTTGCTAATTCGGTATCAAGTCGGAAAACCGGAAGTAGCCCTCATAGGGTGGTGTGTGGATGGTCTTCCCACCATAGACGGCGTCCATGGCCATGGGGGGGGGGGGGGGCATGCCACGACGGGAACTTGGCCGGTGCCAATCCACGTGTGCACGAGCCCACCTACAACATCCGCCATAGCCCCGGGCCGCTGCCTTGGCATCCTCCATGTGAGCCAGCGGCGTAGCTAGAGAGTGTGCTGGATGTGATGTGACACACCTAGAATTTTTAGATTTGTTTCATTATCATAGGAATTAGGCCCAAATAAAACTTAGCTCAGGCAAGCCCTGGTAGCCGAGCAGCCCCCAACCCCAATCAATCCTCGCCAGTCATCCCATCGGCCACCAGGCTCCTAATTAAATTGTTGAAACAGTCACAAAGGGAAAGGGTTTAGCACGAGGCAACAAATGATAAGATAGGGAGAAAATGTGGGAGATATATGTGGTCACAAGACGCTCGGGAAGGGATAAGATGGAGGGATATAGCACATGGATGGGTCATAGCTACGTGGCGTCTCGACGGAAAGCCAAAGCATATTGAATCCAAGTAGAGAAGTCACTGGTTCGATAGCCTTGGTGCACTGACGCTCCTCATGGCCTGTCAGCCGACTGTAATCATTTAACTAAAGGAAATATATTTCCGTCGAGAGTGAGTCTCTCTCTCTCTCTCTCTCTTCTTAACAACACCTCGTCAATTGTCGTTAGAGAAACTACTATATTATAAGGGTTATTACAGGAATAAATTGAAAGCAGCAGAAAATGAAAAGTAGCACATGGCCAAACCAGATTCAACCAAAGCTCTATTGAGCACCACACATAAGGCCTTGTACAATGCAAGGTGCTTAGGGAAGGTGTTTAGAAAAATAAATTAGACTTTTCTTAAACACCGATGCTTGTTTGTATAGGATAGACGCTTAATTAGGCGTCTCTCCTATAAAAATAGGCATCGGTACTTTAGAAAAACCTAATTTGGTTCTCTAAGCATCTCCGTAAGCATTGTACAAGGCAAAAGGGAGAGCGGTCAACGTGCGACCAAGTTTCCGTACACGCCAGCCTTGAGAGAGAAGAAAACCAAGTAATCCAGTTAGGGACATGCATAGAAATGTTACACGTCATAACAAGTTTAGAACACAGAAAACACCAAGGAAGATCGCCATTTCCAGTAATTTTTCATTCTGTCCTATCAGTTATTCTCATTTATCTCATTTCAGCTTCTTCTTTTCTGGAGGGGAATCTTATTTCAGCTGGCCAGTCTTGCGAGATTAGTCTGGTTACAGAAAGTCAGAACAGCAAGGTTCTGATCTTGTTAACCGTATGGGCCCGCAGTCTCACTTGGTTGGGCCCAGCCCACTCCAGCTTTTCTTTCTCCAGGGCCTAGTAAAACTAGTGCAGACTGGAGTTTCTCCAAAAAAAAAAAACTAGTGCAGACTGGAGCCACCGTATATTGTGGCGTACGATACGACCGGCATCGCCGTTCGCCACCTGTTTTAGCTGTAGGCGTGGGATGTTGCACGATGCCAGAAAGAGTCCTGTGCACGTGTTTCTTCGGCGTGCTGGCGAAGCTAGCGCGCGCAGTAGCCAAACTTTGACGTGCCGCGCGCGAGTGGCGGAGCGCGACGTCGATCGATGGCGGGGCTGCACGCGCGCGACGCAGCTGGCCCGACCGGCAACGTACGTGACGCGACGCGGCCCGAGTTTCGTCCCGGCGGTGGAGCGCATGATGACGGAGAATATTTCAGAGGGCCTGGCATAGCTAACGGGGCGTCGCGGTCTGGTCGAACGGGGCTACGCTACGCCTGCTGCCACAATTGTTCTTCATCCGGAGGGAGAGCAGGGTTGCCCCGCTGTCTGCACCGTCGCCGACGGTATTGGTATGCCTTAGACCAGCATGGCCACGGCGTGCTTAATGGATTGTGATTCTCGTGCGAGTTCTCCGATGACGTACATAAATAATGCAGTCAGTGATATTCATGGCAGGGACTGCGGGAGTTTGTGTACAGCCACGCGTCCCAAACCAGTCTTAAATGTCTGAACGACCCGTCGGTCACTGACCGATCATGAAAATATGACCCAGACGGGCATCTCGTTGTCCGGATTGACTGACATCCCTCATATCCAGCTCAAATATAGGACGGGTATGGGGGCATTCGGACGCGCCCGCCACGTAGGACTGACGATGGGGTTCGACGTGGAGTCACTGGAAACCCGACAGTCCGAGGGATGTCTCCTCCGTCGCCGCGGTGTGAACGTCGCGTGGTGCCGCTCCGGCTCGCCGCCCGAGGCCGTATCTGGCTATTTAAACCGACCGGCGTCTCCGAACCCTAGCCCATCCGTCTCCTCCCTCTCTGCGCCGCAACCCGAACCCATCCGCCTCCTCTCCCTAGCTCTCCCACACTCTCCGGCATCGCCACGGTCCGACAGAAGATCACCATGTACGCTATGCTCAAACCGGAGCGCCGGAGGCATATCGTGCAGGAGATCCAGGCGAGGCGCATCGCCCGCATCGCTACCGGGCTGCCTCCGGACTCGCCGGAGCCAGAGGAGGAGCAGCAGCCGCAGCCGATGAAGGTGGCGGATCCGAAGGAGGACGAGGCGGAGCAGCCTGCTCTGGGGTTCAATATGAATGACACGAAGCGGAGTTTGCCATCGCCCAAGCCGCGGAGATGGCGGAGCAGCAGGCCATTCTGGAGTCCATCTAGGATGAGGACTGTGGAGCCCAACCGACAATTCCTCGGGTAGGAATGGGAAGCGACTGGCGCGCTCTTCGCCGAACTTGACGCGAAGATAGAGGAGGAGGCCGAAGCTGCAGTTGTCGCCTATGTACCTGGAGCCAGACACGGAGATAGTCGACATCTCCGACGAGGAGTAGCTTAGGTGATTACGTAGTAGTAGTAGTAGTAGTAGTAGTAGTACGTAGGTTTTTTCTTTGCATGCTTTTATGTACGTAGGTGTTCGAATGGAGTTTTGCAATTTTGAGTAGGGACGGGGCCAGGCACATCCACGAGCGTTTGAAGGGCCATTAATTAAACCCATTAAGAGGCGCTAGAATGGTGGCCGGCCAGCTATGCCATGTGGCACATATTGATTGGTTAGTAAGAAAATATTTTTTAGAGTTTTTTTAAATGGTAGGGAGATTAATTTTGTGAGAAGTTTTCTAGATTTTTTTTTCTTTTTCCCTTTTAAAATGGTTATCATGTCCTCATAACATGAGAATATTTTTAAATTTTTTTGATACGATGATGAGATGCGCATAATTTTATTTCAAGCGGATCGCAATGACGGGCAACAACCACTAGTATTTGTCATACTCCCTTCGTTTTTATTTACTCTGCATATTAGAGTTGACTGAAGCAAACTTCGTAAAGTTTGACCAAATTTATAGAAAACAATAGACATTTATCATAATAAATCTATACGAGGTGAAAGTACATTTAATAATAAATCTAATGTTGTTGATTTGTTATTGTATATCTTAATATTTTTGTATATAAACTTGGTCAAAGTTTGTAAAGTTTGATTTTGACCAAAGCTAAACTAAATAAAAACGAAGGGAGTATATGGCTATAGATACTCTCAGCTCTGTTCGTTTCATCTGTTTTTCTTTTCTTTGCGGGAATCTGATTTTTGGTTGATGGGTCATGGATGGGCTGGTCTTTGTAATCAGAATTCCTCCACATTCCAGGCTAGTTATTTTATCCTTTCAGTTGTGGTTTTCGTCTAAATCACTAGTTAAGGAGCAATCTTTATAAAGATCACTTCCACCCCCATTTGCAACAAGTGTCGCACTGCACGCATGCCACTTGTCGCAATCTAGGAGTTTTTCTATTTTTTTATAGATTTATTTATTCAAAATGTTTTATCTCTTAAATCGTGCGTCCAAATCTTGAACCGTTTTCACTATTGGATTCCCCGCGACAAGATCTTCAAAACTATATACCATGTTGATAGGTTTCGACGAACATTTCTTTCAAGAAAAACCGAACCGGGTGCACATTTTTTCCCTTTTCGAGAGGCCCGGCCGTGCCCCTCGCGGAAGCAAATCGGTGCCTTGACGAGAAGTAAATCCGTGCTTCTCGTGGTAGAAACAAAAGAATACATGTTCTTTTCCTTTTTGCGACAGGCACGACCATGCCTCTCGCGTAAGCAAATCCGTGCCTCCACGAGAAATAAATCCGTTCCTATCGCAGAAGAAAAGAAAGAGAAAAAACACAATTTTCCCTTTCTAATAGGCATGGCGGTGCCTGTCGCAAAAACAAATTCATTGTCTTTACGAGAAGTAAATCCGTGACTCTGGTCGTAGGAAGAAAACAGAAAACACACTCGCAAACTGATGAACTTTTTCTAGCATTGTCGAACATTTTTCTAAATTGATGAACAATTTTTCAATTCTCTGATCTTTTTCAAAATAAATGACAATTTTGACGAACTTTTTTCAGGTTGATGAAATTTTTTTCCCAAATCCCTGAACTTTTCTTAACTCAGGATTTTTTTCTTTTTTTTTGTGTTTTTTACCATGATTATTCCCGTTTTTCCTCTCAAATGTGACGATGTACATGGGCCAGCCCACCAGCGCGGTTCGCGTGGGCGCCATGGAGCTTCCCTAGCGCCTGAAAGGCCGAATAGGAGCTCCAGCGACTTAGCGCATACCCGCCATTTCATCTGCAACAGTTTTGGGAAGCTCCAATAACCGAACCGAGTCTTTGTGTTTTTTTTGGTTTTTCCTTTATTATTTTCATTGTCTTTTCTATTTTATTTTTTGCATTCTTTATTTTTATTTTCCATTTTTCTGTTCTTAGTTTTACTTGATCGATTTATTTCTATTTTTACTTTCGATTTTCCAATATATTTAAAACCATTGAACATTTTTTGTAACCGTGAACATTTCATGAAATCAAGAAAATATTTCAAATTCATGAACACTTTTAGAAAACTAGAATATTTTTCACAAATTAGTGAATATGCTTTAAAATTTTCAATATTTTCTTAAATCATGAGCATTTTTTCGAATTCATGAATATTTTGTCCAGTCGTGGACATTTTCTAAATTCGTGATTTTTTTAACAAATTCGTGAATTTTTTTCTAAATCCTGAAAAACATTTTCAATCCTTGAACATTTATTTGAAGTTTGGTAGTACATTTTTGGAACTCGTGATGAAAAATTTTAACTGGTAAACCTTTTCTTCAATTTATGAAAAAAATTGAAATTAAGGAGAGTCTTTTGTTTTCATGAGCATTTTTTGAATTTTGTGAACATTTTTGAAATTACGGAACACTAGTTTTTAACTCCCCAAACCTTTTTTTGAATATTTTAATACTTCTAGAAAATTCATGAACATTTAAAAAAATCATTTACATTTATTAAAATTTTGAACATTACTGAATACAGGGACATTATTTTTGAGATCACGTTTTTTTAATCCGTGAGCATTTATCATTTCCCGATCAGTTTTTTCAAACGATGAAAGTTTTTTTAATTCATGATCATTTTTTTTCATCAGTTGCAAATTTTTTTAAATCCTGAATTGTTTTTAAAAAGGGAAAAACCTGAAAACAGATCAAATGAAGAGCTTCTAAGAAAAAAGATCAAATGGAGATATTAAATGCATAAAGGGATTTGGCATATAAACAAGATTTGTTGCAAACTAAAGCATTGCATGAAATTAAAATATGGTGCACATTTTTATAATGAAGAAAAAATCTAGTTAAACATGTAACATACACTTATTTTCACTGTTTCATGTTGTGCAAGAACAAATATAAAGAAGTGCAATTTTGATAAGAGTTATGATTTAAGTATATCAATTAGAAAATTCATTTAAGTTGTTAACAACAATTGAATAGTGTCACATAATTGCATTATCAATCTACTACCGACACAAAAAATACAGGGGGAAATCCAACAAAAAATCAACAGAGAAAACAACAATACGAAGGAACCACAAACATTAACACAAAGCAAGAAAAACTAACCTTTTTGTATCAGTTATTTTATTATTATCAGTAAATAAAGACATATACTAGAGAAGTCATAAACAAAAACAAATAAAAATTTATTCTAAAATAAAAATGAATCAAGAACATTGGTATTACCCTAAAAGGAAAACAACTACATCAAATGATGAAAAAATTACACATATATTGAATATAACTTGCACTATTCCATAATATGCAAGCACAAGCATATAATGATATAATAGTGTAAGTTTCAAACACAAATATGATTGCAGCATAAAACATGGATGCATACGACCATGATATATATACTAAGTGTTCATATAGCAGAACAACGTCAAATACCATCCATCTCTTGACGCGTCGAAATAAATTGTATGTCATATTGGTGGTGTCGCCTCTCCCGTATCACATATGCATGCGCGCACACCCATAGATGGATGGACACATCATATCCTCGGATCTCTCACACAAACACACATGCTTGTGCGGATACACACAGTTGTTGGCTAAATCCAATGTGAATTCAAGCAGTAAGATTCATATTAGGTGCCTATTTTTCGGTTTCGCTCTTAACAACCATCATAATTATAATTAAAATACCAATACATCCATGACCTGTTGTACATGTCACTACATCAATCTAACAAAAAATCATGATACATAAACAATAACGGATATTAATGGGCCAACTATTTGATAGACGCCTATTTTCGGTGAAGTAAAATCGCTCCCAACCACCATATCATGATCTGATGGCTCAGTTGCCTTCTTATTCCTCCACCTTTCTATATACTAAAACTTAACTAAAATAAAATAAAATAAACTGAAAAACATAAAATGAAGTTTTCTAATGAAGAATAAATTCGTGGCATTGCTAGTACCTTTAATGAATAAGAAAATGAGACAAAAAATTATGATAAAAACTTGCACACAATTTGCAAACAAATTATTTCTGATAATATTCAACAATAAGCATTCAATAGTGCAACAAATCAAAGAAAAGTTTAATAAAAAAATAGTGGCGTCGGTATCACCCATATATAAGAAAGTAGATAAAAACAGAAAAGAAATAATGAAAAAAACTTACACATTATTTACACAAAAATTGCATATATTTTTTAATAATATGTGAGAATAAGCATAAGAATAGGGTACTTTTGGCACTCTAGTATTATTTACACACAACATCCACACATTGTATAGTATTGTATTTACATGAATACATACTTACAAAACACACAACATCAACATATACACATAAAATAGAAAAACAAACTCAAAATGGAAGTAAAAACAGAAGCATACACACATGAATACGGGGGGAAATGTTAAACTAAAAATATATTCAGCCGCCTGTCCAATAGCAAACTCAAATAACGTATATAAAAACAATAAAGAAGTATTATTCTAAGGCAGAAAAAATTAAAAGCATTGGTATTATCCTAAAGAAGAAAGATAAGAAAATAATGATAAATACGTATACACAGATTATATAGAGCTTGGGCTATTTTACAATTTATAAGGACAAGCATATAGTAGGGATGCTTCTAGATAGTAGTATAATTTGCATTGTAAATCCATATTATGGTTAGTCTTCAAACAACAATGAAAAAGACTATTCCCCCTGCCCCATCTCTTTCGCATGCACGCATGAGTGGCTCATGACTGCATACACATGCACACCCATAACGCAAACAGAGACGCACACCTACACAAAAATTGACATAGGTACAAAGAAATAAATAAAAGGAGAAGGAATCAAACAAGGTGAAACCTTGCGTGTAGTATAGTCATGCACACTCAGAATGATATTTTTAAAATTCAGATCGGATCGATGGTCTGACCGAAAAAACTGTGAACCGGCACCTTGCCTGGTTTTATAAGGTGTACCAGTCTTTTAGTAAGAAATAGGAAAAATATTCAAAAAAAGCGTCAACAAGGAATCGAACACCTGACCTTTTAGGCAAGGCTAAAAACACTTTGTGATTTATTAATGATTTACATATAATATTATGCGCATTCATTTGATGTGAGGTCAAAATTTTAAAAAACTAATCTTAAATATTCCTGGTTTTGACGCGGATGAACCGATGAACCCACGGTCCAACTAATAAATACCAGAACCTACTGCCTTACCGGTTCGGTTTTCAAACTATCAGAACATACTAGATCTCCAAGAAAAGACGATTCATTCCAATAGGCGAGCAAAGAAAATGGTTTGGAAATAGACAAAGCAAGCTAACCATATCTCTCAGGCTAATCATAGTGGGAGTAACTTAGGTAGTAACATAGCGCACTCTAAGAAAATTTTACTTATGTGACATATAGTTAATGAGGAGAGAGGTGCTTAGAGTAACATAATATGTTACTGTTGTTGGAAATATGCCCTAGAGGCAATAATAAATTAGTTATTATCATATTTCCTTATTCATGATAATCGTTTATTATCCATGCTATAATTGTATTGATAGGAAACTCAGATACATGTGTGGATACATAGACAACAACATGTCCCTAGTAAGCCTCTAGTTGACTAGCTCGTTGATCAATAGATGGTTACGGTTTCCTGACCATGGACATTGGATGTCGTTGATAACGGGATCACATCATTAGGAGAATGATGTGATGGACAAGACCCAATCCTAAGCCTAGCACAAAGATCGTGTAGTTCGTATGCTAAAGCTTTTCTAATGTCAAGTGTCATTTCCTTAGACCATGAGATTGTGCAACTCCCGGATACCGTAGGAGTGCTTTGGGTGTGCCAAACGTCATAGCGTAACTGGGTGGCTATAAAGGTTCACTGCAGGTATCTCCGAAAGTGTCTGTTGGGTTGGCACAAATCGAGACTGGGATTTGTCACTCCGTGTAAACGGAGAGGTATCTCTGGGCCCACTCGGTAGGACATCATCATAATGTGCACAATGTGATCAAGGGATTGATCACGGGATGATGTGTTACGGAACGAGTAAAAGAGACTTGCCGGTAAGAAGATTGAACAAGGTATCGGGATACCGACGATCGAATTTCGGGCAAGTATCGTACCGATAGACAAAGGGAATTGTATACGGGATTGACTGAATCCTTGACATCGTGGTTCATCCGATGAGATCATCGTGGAGCATGTGGGAGCCAACATGGGTATCCAGATCCCGCTGTTGGTTATTGGCCGGAGAGTTTTCTCGGCCATGTCTGCATGACTCCCGAATCCGTAGGGCCTACACACTTAAGGTTCGATGACGCTAGGGTTATAGGGAAAGTATGTACGCGGTTACCGAATATTGTTCGGAGTCCCGGATGAGATCCCGGACGTCACGAGGAGTTCCAGAATGGTCCGAAGGTAAAGATTGATGTATAGGAAGTATGGTTTTGGCCACCGGAAGTGTTCCGGGCATCACCGGTAGTGTACGGGGACCACCGGAGGGGTCCGGGGGTCCACCGGGAGGGGACACCAGCCCCGGAGGCTTGCGTGGGCCATAAGTGGGAAGGGACCAGCCCCTATGTGGGCTGGGGCGCCTCCCACCAAGGCCCAAGGTGTTCTCAAGAGGAGGGGGGGGGGCAAACCCTAGGCGCAGATGGGCCCTAAGGCCCACCCTAGGTGCGCCCCCCTCTCTCCCCCTTGGCCGCCTCCCAGATGGGATCTGGGGGCTGCCGCCACCCCTAGGGAGGGAACCCTAGGTGGGGGCGCAGCCCCTCCCGTCCCCTATATATACTTGAGGTTTGGGGCTGCCCAACACAGGCGATTCAATCTCCCTGTTGGCACAGCCCTACCCCTCTCCCTCCTCGTCTCTCGTAGTGCTTGGCGAAGCCCTGCTGGAGTCCCGCGCTCCTCCACCACCACCACACCGTTGTGCTGCTGCTGGATGGAGTCTTCCCCAACCTCTCCTTCTCCCCTTGCTGGATCAAGGCATATGAGACGTCACCGGGCTGTACGTGTGTTGAACACGGAGGTGCCGTCCGTTCGGCACTAGGATCATCGGTGATTTGGATCACGACGAGTACGACTCCATCAACCCCGTTCATTTGAACGCTTCCGCTTAGCGATCTACAAGGGTATGTAGATGCACTCTCCTTCTCTTCGTTGCTAGATTACTCCATAGATTGATCTTGGTGATGCGTAGAAAATTTTGAATTTCTTCTACGTTCCCCAACAGTGGTATCCGAGCTAGGTCTATGCGTAGTTTCTATGCACGAGTAGAACACAAAGTAGTTGTGGGCGTCGATTTTGTCAATTTACTTGCCGTTACTAGTCTTATCTTGATTCGGCGGCATTGTGGGATGAAGCGGCCCGGACCAACCTTACACGTACGCTTACGTGAGACCGGTTCCACCGACTGACATGCACTAGTTGCATAAGGTGGCTGACGGGTGTCTGTCTCTCCCACTTTAGTCGGATCGGATTCGATGAACAGGGTCCTTATGAAGGGTAAATAGAAATTGGCAATTCACGTTGTGGTTTTGGAATAGGTAAGAAACGTTCTTGCTAGCAACCTATAGCATCCACGTAAAAACTTGCAACAACAATTAGAGGACGTCTAACTTGTTTTTGCAGCAAGTGTTTTGTGATGTGATATGGCCAAAGGATGTGATGAATGATATATGTGATGTATGAGATGATCATGTTCTTGTAATAGGAATCACGACTTGCATGTCGATGAGTATGACAACCGGCAGGAGCCATAGGAGTTGTCTTAATTTATTTATGACCTACGTGTCAACATAAACGTCATGTAATTACTTTACTTTATTGCTAACCGTTAGCTGTAGTAGTAGAAGTAATAGTTGGCGAGACAACTTCATGAAGACACGATGATGGAGATCATGGTGTCATGCCGGTGACGATGATGATCATGGAGCCCCGAAGATGGAGATCAAAAGGAGCAAAATGATATTGGCCATATCATGTCACTTTTTGATTGCATGTGATGTTTATCATGCTTTTTGCATCTTATTTGCTTAGAACGGCGGTAGTAAATAAGATGATCCCTCATTAAAATTTCAAGAAAGTGTTCCCCCTAACTGTGCACCGTTGCGAAAGTTCGTCGTTTCGAAGCACCACGTGATGATCGGGTGTGATAGATTCTAACGTTCACATACAACGGGTGTAAGACAGATTTACACACGCGAACCACTTAGGTTGACTTGACGAGCCTAGCATGTACAGACATGGCCTCGGAACACAAGAGACCGAAAGGTCGAGCATGAGTCATATGGTGGATACGATCAACATGAAGATGTTCACCGATGATGACTAGTTCGTCTCACGTGATGATCAGACACGGCCTAGTTGACTCGGATCATGTAATCACTTAGATGACTAGAGGGATGTCTATCTGAGTGGGAGTTCATAAGATAAACTTAATTATCCTGAACATAGTCAAAAGGTCTTCACAAATTATGTCGTAGCTCACGCTTCAGTTCTACTATTTAGATATGTTCCTAGAGAAAATTTAGTTGAAAGTTGATAGTATCAATTATGCGGACTAGGTCCGTAAACTGAGGATTGTCCTCATTGCTTCATAGAAGGCTTATATCCTTAATGCACCGCTCAGTGTGCTGAACCTTGGACGTCGTTTGTGGATGTTGCGAAGATCTGACATACACGTTTTGATAACTACGTGATAGTTCAGTTAAACGGTTTAGAGTTGAGGCACCGAAGACGTTTTGAAACGTCGCGAAACATATGAGATGTTTCGAGGGCTGAAATTGGGATTTCAGGCTCGTGCCCACGTTAAGAGGTATAAGACCTCCGACGATTTTCTTAGCCTGCAAACTAAGGGAGAAAACTCAATTGTTGAGCTTGTGCTCAGATTGTCTGAGTACAACAATCATTTGAATTGAGTGGGAGTTGATCTTCCAGATGAGATAGTGATGTTTCTCCTAAGTCATTACCACCAAGCTGCTAGAGCTTCGTGATGAACTATAATATATCAGGGACACATATGATGATCCTTGAGATATTCGCGATGTTTAACACCACAAAAGTAGAAATCAAGAAGGAGCATCAATTGTTGATGGCTGGTGAAACCACTAGTTTCAAGAAGGGCAAGGGCCAGAAGGGATACTTCATGAAACGGCAAATCAGCTGCTGCTCTAGTGAAGAAACCAAAGGTTGAACCCAAACCCGAGACTAAGTGCTTTTGTAATAAGGGGAACAGCCACTGGAGCAGAATTACCCTAGATACTTGGTAGATGAGAAGGCTGGCAAGGTCGATAGAAGTATATTGGATATACATTGTGTTAATGTGTACTTTACTAATACTCCTAGTAGCACCATGGTATTAGACACCGGTTTGGTTGCTAAGTGTTAGTAACTCGAAATAAAAGGCTCCGGAGTAAACGGAGACTAGCTAAAGGTGAGCTGGCGATATGTGTTGGAAGTTTTTTCCCAAGCTTGATGTGATCAAGCATCGCACGCTCCCTCTAACATCGAGATTGGTGTTTGCGTTGAGCATAGACATGATTGGATTATGTCTATCGCAATATGGTTATTCATTTAAGGAGAATAATGGTTACTCTGTTTATTTGAATAATACCTTCAATGGTCTTGCACCTAAAATGAATGGTTTATTGAATCTCGGTCGTAGTGATACACATGTTCATGCCAAAAGATATAAGATAGTAATGATAGTACCACCTACTTGTGGCACTGCCACGTAAGTCATATCGGTATAAAACGCATGAAGAAGCTCCATGTTGATGGATCTTTGGGCTCACTCATTTTGAAAAGTTTGAGACATGCGAACCATGTCTATTGGTGTATATGCATGAAGAAACTCCATGCAAATGGACCGTTTGGACTCACTTGATTTTGGATCACTTGAGACATGCAAATCATACCACATGGGCAAGATGACTGAAAGCCTCGTTTTCAGTAAAATGGAACTAGAAAGCAACTTGTTGGAAGTAATACATTTTGATGTGTGCAGTCCAATGAGTGCTGAGGCGTGTAGTGGATATCGTTATGTTCTTACTTCATAGATGATTTGAGTAGATGTTGAGTATATTTACTTGATGAATCATGAGTCTGAATTATTGAAAGGTTCAAGTAATTTCAGGGTGAAGTTGAAGGATCGTCATGACAAGAGGATAAAATATCTATGATATGATCATAGAGATGAATATCTGAATTACGAGTTTGGCACAGAATTAAGACATTGTGGAAATTGTTTCACAACTAATACAGCCTGAAACACCATAGTATGATGGTGTGTCCGAACATCATAACTGCACCCTATTGGATATGATGCATACCATGATGTCTCTTATCGAATTACCACGATAGTTTATGGGTTAGGCATTAGAGATAACCACATTCACTTTAAATAGGGCACCACGTAATTCCGATGAGATGACACCGTATGAACTATGGTTTAGAGAAACCTAAGCTGTCATTTCTTAAAAGTTTGGGGCTGCAACGGTTATGTGAAAAAGTTTCAGGCTGATAAGCTCGAACCCAAAGCGGATAAATGCATCTTCATAGAGTACCCATAACAGTTGGGTATACCTCCTGTCTCAGATCCGAAAGCAATAGGGATTGTTTCTAGAATCGGGTCCTTTCTCGAGGAAAAGTTTCTCTTGAAAGAATTGAGTGGGAGATGGTGGAGACTTGATGAGGTTATTGAACCGTCACTTCAACCAGTGTATAGCAGGGCACAGGGAGTTGTTCCTGTGGCACCTACACCAATTGAAGTGGAAGCTTATGATAGTGATCATGAAACTTCGGATCAAGTCACTACCAAACCTCGTAGGACGACAAGGATGCGTACTACTTCAGAGTGGTACGTAATCCTGTCTTGGAAGTCATGTTGCTAGACAACAATGAACCTACGAGCTATGGAGAAGCGATGGTGGGCCCGGATTCCGAAAATTGGCTCGAGGCCATAAAATCCGAGAGAGGATCCATGTATGAAAACAAAGTGTAGACTTTGGAAGAACTACTTGATGGTCGTAAGGCTGTTAGGTACATGTGGATTTTAAGAAGAAGACGGACGTGGACGGTAATGTCATCGTCTATGAAGCTCGACTTGTGGCAAAGAGTTTTTCACAAGTTCAAGCAGTTGACTACGATGAGATTTTCTCACCCGTAGCGATGCTTAAGTCCGTCAGAATCATGGTAGCATAAGCTGCATTTATGAAATCTGGCAGATGGATGTCAAAACAAGTTTCCTTACCAGTTTTCGTAAGGAATGGTTGTATGTGATACAATCAGAAAGGTTTTGTCGATCCTAAGGATGCTGAAAGGTATGCTAGCTCCAGCGATCCTTCCATGGACTAGAGCAAGCATCTTGGAGTCGGAATATATACTTTGATGGAGTAATCAAAGTTTATGGGTTTATACAAAGTTTGTTAGAAACTTGTATTTACAATAAAGTGAGTGGGAGCACTACAACATTTCTCATAAGTATATGTGGATGACATATTATTGATCCGAAATGATGTAGAATTTCTGGAAAGCATATAGGGTTATTTGAAAGGTGTTTTTCAATGGAAAACCTGGATTAAGCTACTTGAACATTGAGCATCAAGATCTATAAGGATAGATAAAAACGCTTAATGGTACTTTTAAATGAGCACATACCTTGACATGATCTTGAAGGTGTTCAAGATGGATCAGCCAAAGAAGGAGTTCTTGCCTGAGTTGTAAGGTATGAAGTTAAGACTTAAAGCTCGACCACGGCAGAAGAAAGAGGAAGGACGAAGGTCGTCCCCTATGCTTTTGTCATAGGTTCTATACGGTATGCCATGCTGAGTACCGCACCTGATGTGTGCCTTGCCACATGTCTGGCAAGATGGTACAAAGGTGATCTAGGAGTAGATCACCAGATAGCGGTCAAAATTATCCTTAGAGGAATAAGGATATGTTTTTCGGTTATGGAGGTGATAAAGAGTTCGACATAAAGAGTTACGTCGATGCAAGCTTAACACCTATCCGGATAGCTCTGAGTAGAGATACCGGATACGTATACTGGAGCAACAATTTAGAATAGCTCCAAGTAGAACAATTATTTGAAATGGCTCCAAATATAGCATAGTAGCTGCATCTACAAGATGACATAGAGATTTGCGAAGTACATACGGATCTGAATGTTGCAGACCCATTGACTAAAACCTCTCTCACAAGCATAACTTGATCAAACCCAGAACTCTTTGGGTGTTAGTCACATGGGGATGTGACCTTTAGTGTTAATCACATGGCGATGTGAACTGGATTATTGACTCTAGTGCAAGTGGGAGATTGTTGGAAATATGCCCTAGAGGCAATAATAAATTAGTTATTATCATATTTCCTTATTCATGATAATCGTTTATTATCCATGCTATAATTGTATTGATATGAAACTCAGATACATGTGTGGATACATAGACAACAACATGTCCCTAGTAAGCCTCTAGTTGACTAGCTCGTTGATCAATAGATGGTTACGGTTTCCTGACCATGGACATTGGATGTCGTTGATAACGGGATCACATCATTAGGAGAATGATGTGATGGACAAGACCCAATCCTAAGCCTAGCACAAAGATCGTGTAGTTCGTATGCTAAAGCTTTTCTAATGTCAAGTGTCATTTCCTTAGACCGTGAGATTGTGCAACTCCCAGATACCATAGGAGTGCTTTGGGTGTGCCAAACGTCACAACGTAACTGGGTGGCTATAAAGGTTCACTACAGGTATCTCCGAAAGTGTCTGTTGGGTTGGCACGAATCGAGACTGGGATTTGTCACTCTGTGTAAACGGAGAGGTATCTCTGGGCCCACCCGGTAGGACATCATCATAATGTGCACAATGTGATCAAGGAGTTGATCACGGGATGATGTGTTACGGAACGAGTAAAAGAGACTTGCTGGTAAGAAGATTGAACAAGGTATCGGGATACCGACGATCGAATCTCGGGCAAGTATCGTACCGATAGACAAAGGGAATTGTATACGGGATTGACTGAATCCTTGACATCGTGGTTCATCCGATGAGATCATCGTGGAGCATGTGGGAGCCAACATGGGTATCCAGATCCCACTGTTGGTTATTGGCCGGAGAGTTTTCTCGGCCATGTCTGCATGACTCCCGAACCCGTAGGGTCTACACACTTAAGGTTCGATGACGCTAGGGTTATAGGGAAAGTATGTACGCGTTTACTGAATGTTGTTCGGAGTCCCGGATGAGATCCCGGACGTCACAAGGAGTTCCGGAATGGTCCGGAGATAATGACTGATATATAGGAAGTATGGTTTTGGCCACCGGAAGTGTTCCGGGCATCACCGGTAGTGTACCGGGAACACCGGAGGGGTCCGGGGGTCCACCGGGAGGGGCCACCAGCCCCGGAGGCTTGCGTGGGCCATAAGTGGGAAGGGACCAGCCCCTATGTGGGCTGGGTCGCCTCCCACCAAGGCCCAAGGCGTCCTCAAGAGGAGAGGGGGCAAACCCTAGGCGCAGATGGGCCCTAAGGCCCACCCTAGGTGCGCCCCCTCTCTCTCCCCCTTGGCCGCCTCCCAGATGGGATCTGGGGGCTGCCGCCACCCCTAGGGAGGGAACCCTAGGTGGGGGCGCAGCCCCTCCCCTATATATACTTGAGGGTTGGGGTTGCTCAACACAGGCGATTCAATCTCCCTGTTGGCACAGCCCTACCCCTCTCCCTCCTCGTCTCTCGTAGTGCTTGGCGAAGCCCTGCTGGAGTCCCGCGCTCCTCCACCACCACCACGCCATCGTGCTGCTGCTGGATGGAGTCTTCCCCAACCTCTCCTTATCCCCTTGCTGGATCAAGGCATAGGAGACGTCACCGGGCTGTACGTGTGTTGAACACGGAGGTGCCGTCCGTTCGGCACTAGGATCATTGGTGATTTGGATCACGACGAGTACGACTCCATCAACCCCGTTCATTTGAACGCTTTCGCTTAGCGATCTACAAGGGTATGTAGATGCACTCTCCTTCCCTTCGTTGCTAGATTACTCCATAGATTGATCTTGGTGATGCGTAGAAAATTTTGAATTTCTGCTACGTTCCCCAACAATGGTATCAGAGCTAGGTCTATGCGTAGTTTCTATGCACGAGTAGAACACAAAGTAGTTGTGGGCGTCGATTTTGTCAATTTACTTGCCGTTACTAGTCTTATCTTGATTCGGCGGCATTGTGGGATGAAGCGGCCCGGACCAACCTTACACGTACGCTTACGTGAGACCGGTTCCACCGACTGACATGCACTAGTTGCATAAGGTGGCTGACGGATGTCTGTCTCTCCCTCTTTAGTCGGATCGGATTCGATGAACAGGGTCCTTATGAAGGGTAAATAGAAATTGGCAATTCACGTTGTGGTTTTGGAATAGGTAAGAAACGTTCTTGCTAGCAACCTGTAGCATCCACGTAAAAACTTGCAACAACAATTAGAGGACGTCTAACTTGTTTTTGCAGCAAGTGTTTTGTGATGTGATATGGCCAAAGGATGTGATGAATGATATATGTGATGTATGAGATGATCATGTTCTTGTAATAGGAATCACGACTTGCATGTCGATGAGTATGACAACCGGCAGGAGCCATAGGAGTTGTCTTAATTTATTTATGACCTACGTGTCAACATAAACGTCATGTAATTACTTTACTTTATTGCTAACCGTTAGCTGTAGTAGTAGAAGTAATAGTTGGCGAGACAACTTCATGAAGACACGATGATGGAGATCATGGTGTCATGCCGGTGACGATGATGATCATGGAGCCCCGAAGATGGAGATCAAAAGGAGCAAAAATGATATTGGCCATATCATGTCACTTTTTGATTGCATGTGATGTTTATCATGCTTTTTGCATCTTATTTGCTTAGAACGGCGGTAGTAAATAAGATGATCCCTCATTAATATTTCAAGAAAGTGTTCCCCCTAACTGTGCACCGTTGCGAAAGTTCGTCGTTTCGAAGCACCACGTGATGATCGGGTGTGATAGATTCTAACGTTCACATACAACGGGTGTAAGATAGATTTACACACGCGGAACACTTAGGTTGACTTGACGAGCCTAGCATGTACATACATGGCCTCGGAACACAAGAGACCGAAAGGTCGAGCATGAGTCGTATGGTAGATACGATCAACATGAAGATGTTCACCGATGATGACTAGTCCGTCTCACGTGATGATCGGACACGGCCTAGTTGACTCGGATCATGTAATCACTTAGATGACTAGAGGGATGTCTATCTGAGTGGGAGTTCATAAGATGAACTTAATTATCCTGAACATAGTTAAAAGGTCTTCGCAAATTATGTCGTAGCTCGCGCTTCAGTTCTACTGTTTAGATATGTTCCTAGAGAAAATTTAGTTGAAAGTTGATAGTATCAATTATGCGGACTAGGTCCGTAAACTGAGGATTGTCCTCATTGCTTCATAGAAGGCTTATGTCCTTAATGCACCGCTCAGTGTGCTGAACCTCGAACATCGTTTGTGGATGTTGCGAACATCTCACATACACGTTTTGATAACTACGTGATAGTTCAGTTAAACGGTTTAGAGTTGAGACACCGGTTTGGTTGCTAAGTGTTAGTAACTCGAAATAAAAGGCTCCGGAGTAAACGGAGACTAGCTAAAGGTGAGCTGGCGATATGTGTTGGAAGTTTTTTCCCAAGCTTGATGTGATGAAGCATCGCACGCTCCCTCTACCATCGAGATTGGTGTTTGCGTTGAGCATAGACATGATTGGATTATGTCTATCGCAATACGGTTATTCATTTAAGGAGAATAATGGTTACTCTGTTTATTTGAATAATACCTTCAATGGTCTTGCACCTAAAATGAATGGTTTATTGAATCTCGGCCGTAGTGATACACATGTTCATGCCAAAAGATATAAGATAGTAATGATAGTACCACCTACTTGTGGCACTGCCACGTAAGTCATATCGGTATAAAACGCATGAAGAAGCTCCATGTTGATGGATCTTTGGGCTCACTCATTTTGAAAAGTTTGAGACATGCGAACCATGTCTATTGGTGTATATGCATGAAGAAACTCCATGCAAATGGACCGTTTGGACTCACTTGATTTTGGATCACTTGAGACATGCAAATCATACCACATGGGCAAGATGACTGAAAGCCTCGTTTTCAGTAAAATGGAACTAGAAAGCAACTTGTTGGAAGTAATACATTTTGATGTGTGCAGTCCAATGAGTGCTGAGGCGTGTAGTGGATATCGTTATGTTCTTACTTCACAGATGATTTGAGTAGATGTTGAGTATATTTACTTGATGAATCATGAGTCTGAATTATTGAAAGGTTCAAGTAATTTCAGGGTGAAGTTGAAGGATCGTCATGACAAGAGGATAAAGTATCTATGATATGATCATAGAGATGAATATCTGAATTACGAGTTTGGCACAGAATTAAGACATTGTGGAAATTGTTTCACAACTAATACAGCCTGAAACACCATAGTATGATGGTGTGTCCGAACATCATAACTGCACCCTATTGGATATGATGCATATCATGATGTCTCTTATCGAATTACCATGATAGTTTATGGGTTAGGCATTAGAGACAACCACATTCACTTTAAATAGGGCACCACGTAATTCCGATGAGATGACACCGTATGAACTATGGTTTAGAGAAACCTAAGCTGTCATTTCTTAAAAGTTTGGGGCTGCAACGGTTATGTGAAAAAGTTTCAGGCTGATAAGCTCGAACCCAAAGCAGATAAATGCATCTTCATAGAGTACCCATAACAGTTGGGTATACCTCCTGTCTCAGATCCGAAAGCAATAGGGATTGTTTCTAGAATCGGGTCCTTTCTCGAGGAAAAGTTTCTCTTGAAAGAATTGAGTGGGAGATGGTGGAGACTTGATGAGGTTATTGAACCGTCACTTCAACCAGTGTATAGCAGGGCACAGGGAGTTGTTCCTGTGGCACCTACACCAATTGAAGTGGAAGCTTATGATAGTGATCATGAAACTTCGGATCAAGTCACTACCAAACCTCGTAGGACGACAAGGATGCGTACTACTTCAGAGTGGTACTTAATCCTGTCTTGGAAGTCATGTTGCTAGACAACAATGAACCTACGAGCTATGGAGAAGCGATGGTGGGCCCGGATTCCGAAAATTGGCTCGAGGCCATAAAATCCGAGAGAGGATCCATGTATGAAAACAAAGTGTAGACTTTGGAAGAACTACTTGATGGTCGTAAGGCTGTTAGGTACATGTGGATTTTAAGAAGAAGACGGACGTGGACGGTAATGTCATCGTCTATGAAGCTCGACTTGTGGCAAAGAGTTTTTCACAAGTTCAAGCAGTTGACTACGATGAGATTTTCTCACCCGTAGCGATGCTTAAGTCCGTCAGAATCATGGTAGCATAAGCTGCATTTATGAAATCTGGCAGATGGATGTCAAAACAAGTTTCCTTACCAGTTTTCGTAAGGAATGGTTGTATGTGATACAATCAGAAAGGTTTTGTCGATCCTAAGGATGCTGAAAGGTATGCTAGCTCCAGCGATCCTTCCATGGACTAGAGCAAGCATCTTGGAGTCGGAATATATACTTTGATGGAGTAATCAAAGTTTATGGGTTTATACAAAGTTTGTTAGAAACTTGTATTTACAATAAAGTGAGTGGGAGCACTACAACATTTCTCATAAGTATATGTGGATGACATATTGTTGATCCGAAATGATGTCGAATTTCTGGAAAGCATATAGGGTTATTTGAAAGGTGTTTTTCAATGGAAAACCTGGATTAAGCTACTTGAACATTGAGCATCAAGATCTATAAGGATAGATAAAAACGCTTAATGGTACTTTTAAATGAGCACATACCTTGACATGATCTTGAAGGTGTTCAAGATGGATCAGCCAAAGAAGGAGTTCTTGCCTGAGTTGTAAGGTATGAAGTTAAGACTTAAAGCTCGACCACGGCAGAAGAAAGAGGAAGGACGAAGGTCGTCCCCTATGCTTTTGTCATAGGCTCTATACGGTATGCCATGCTGAGTACCGCACCTGATGTGTGCCTTGCCACATGTCTGGCAAGAGGGTACAAAGGTGATCTAGGAGTAGATCACCAGATAGCGGTCAAAATTATCCTTAGAGGAATAAGGATATGTTTTTTGGTTATGGAGGTGATAAAGAGTTCGACATAAAGAGTTACGTCGATGCAAGCTTAACACCTATCTGGATAGCTCTGAGTAGAGATACCGGATACGTATACTGGAGCAACAATTTAGAATAGCTCCAAGTAGAACAATTATTTGAAATGGCTCCAAATATAGCATAGTAGCTGCATCTACAAGATGACATAGAGATTTGCGAAGTACATACGGATCTGAATGTTGCAGACCCGTTGACTAAAACCTCTCTCACAAGCATAACTTGATCAAACCCAGAACTCTTTGGGTGTTAGTCACATGGGGATGTGACCTTTAGTGTTAATCACATGGCGATGTGAACTGGATTATTGACTCTAGTGCAAGTGGGAGATTGTTGGAAATATGCCCTAGAGGCAATAATAAATTAGTTATTATCATATTTCCTAATTCATGATAATCGTTTATTATCCATGCTATAATTGTATTGATATGAAACTCAGATACATGTGTGGATACATAGACAACAACATGTCCCTAGTAAGCCTCTAGTTGACTAGCTCGTTGATCAATAGATGGTTACGGTTTCCTGACCATGGACATTGGATGTCGTTGATAACGGGATCACATCATTAGGAGAATGATGTGATGGACAAGACCCA
Organism: Triticum monococcum; assembly: GCA_034509565.1. Lineage (NCBI taxonomy): Eukaryota > Viridiplantae > Streptophyta > Magnoliopsida > Poales > Poaceae > Triticum > Triticum monococcum. Next base: position 575,737,544 of record CM067844.1, on the reverse strand, counting down.
ATCCTAAGCCTAGCACAAAGATCGTGTAGTTCGTATGCTAAAGCTTTTCTAATGTCAAGTGTCATTTCCTTAGACCATGAGATTGTGCAACTCCCGGATACCGTAGGAGTGCTTTGGGTGTGCCAAACGTCACAACGTAACTGGGTGGCTATAAAGGTTCACTACAGGTATCTCCGAAAGTGTCTGTTGGGTTGGCACGAATCGAGACTGGGATTTGTCACTCCGTGTAAACGGAGAGGTATCTCTGGGCCCACTTGGTAGGACATCATCATAATGTGCACAATGTGATCAAGGAGTTGATCACGGGATGATGTGTTACAGAATGAGTAAAAGAGACTTGCCAGTAACGAGATTGAACAAGGTATCGGGATACCGACGATCAAATCTCGGGCAAGTATCGTACCGATAGACAAAGGGAATTGTATACTGGATTGACTGAATCCTTGAAATCGTGGTTCATCCGATGAGATCATCGTGGAGCATGTGGGAGCCAACATGGGTATCCAGATCCCGCTATTGGTTATTGGCTGGAGAGTTTTCTCGACCATGTCTGCATGACTCCCGAACCCATAGGGTCTACACACTTAAGGTTCGATGACGCTAGGGTTATAGGGAAAGTATGTACGCGGTTACCGAATGATGTTCGGAGTCCCGGATGAGATCCCGGACGTCACAAGGAGTTCCGGAATGGTCCGGAGGTAAAGATTGATATATAGGAAGTATGGTTTTGGCCACCGGAAGTGTTCCGGGCATCACCGGTAGTGTACCGGGACCACCGGAGGGGTCCGGGGGTCCACCGGGAGGGGCCACCAGCCCCGGAGGCTTGCGTGGGCCATAAGTGGGAAGGGACCAGCCCCTATGTGGGCTGGGGTGCCTCCCACCAAGGCTCAAGGCATCCTCAAGAGGAGAGGGGGCAAACCCTAGGCGTAGATGGGCCCTAAGGCCCACCCTAGGTGCGCCCCCCTCTCTCCCCCTTGGCCGCCTCCCAGATGGGATCTGGGGGCTGCCGCCACCCCTAGGGAGGGAACCCTAGGTGGGGGCGCAGCCCCTCCCCTCCCCTATATATACTTGAGGTTTGGGGCTGCCCAACACAGGTGATTCAATCTCCCTGTTGGCACAACCCTACCCCTCTCCCTCCTCGTCTCTCGTAGTGCTTGGCGAAGCCCTGCTGGAGTCCCGCGCTCCTCCACCACCACCACGCCGTCGTGCTGCTGCTGGATGGAGTCTTCCCCAACCTCTGCTTCTCCCCTTGCTAGATCAAGGCATAGGAGACGTCACCGGGTTGTACGTGTGTTGAACACGGAGGGGCCGTCCGTTCGGCACTAGGATCATCGGTGATTTGGATCACAACGAGTACGACTCCATCAACCCCGTTCATTTGAACGCTTCCGCTTAGCGATCTACAAGGGTATGTAGATGCACTCTCCTTCCCTTCGTTGCTAGATTACTCCATAGATTGATCTTGGTGATGCGTAGAAAATTTTGAATTTCTGCTACGTTCCCCAACAACTGTAACATAGCGCTTTTCGAGAAAGGATGAGTCTACAAACTAATAAATGAAGCCATCTATGACACTACTATTATGTTACTCCCTCCGGTCCTTTTTACTCTGCACATTGGATTTGCCGAAAGTCAAACTTTGCTAAGTTTGACCAAATTTATATTAAAAATTATTAGCATCTATAATACCTAATAAATATAATATAAAAATATATTCCAAGATGAATCTAATAATATTGGTGTTGTTATGTGAATGTCTATAAATTTTTATATAAACTTGGTCAAAGTTGGATGAGATTGACTTCGGACAAACCTAATATGCAGAGTAAAAAGGACCGGAGGGAGTACTTTGCATTATAAAGATAGTAGTAGTAACTTAGATTAGTGTAATATGCATTACACTAGTATAAGTTACTCCCCACTATGACCATCCTAAGGCCCAGAAAATCAAGCCCAGTTTACAGAATTGACTGAAAACGAAAAAATCAATCTCAAAAAAGGCTAACGCATGAATCATGTGTGATCCAATTCCTATTCAACGTTTATAGCGCTCATTTTGGACTTAATAATACACAACATGCACCCCAAAATCATTAATTAAGAAGTACTCTTTGCAAGGATCTCGCCACCCGCAACATGGAAGTTTTTCATTAATCTTAGTTCTTTGCAAAGATCTCGCCTCCCGCAACATGGGAGTTTTCCATTACTCTTAGTTTTTTATTCAAAATGTTTTATCTTTTAAAACGTGGCCATTGGATTCCTTGCGTTGAGATCTTCAAAACTATATCTCATGTTGATAGGTTTTAACGAACTTTTTAAACAAAATAAACTGGATGAAAAACCCGAACCGGTTGCATGTTTTTTTCCTTTCCGAAGAGGCACAACTCTGCCTCTCGCGAAAGCAAATTCGTGCCTCCACAGGAAATAAATATATGCCTCTCGCGGAAGAAAAAAGAAAACAATTTTTTCCTTTCTGAAGCCTGTCGCGGAAGCAAATCCATGTCTTTAGAAGAAGTAAATCTATACCTCTTACAGAAGAAGAGGCACAAGGGGAAGCAAATCCGTGTCTCCACGAGAAGTAAATCTGTGACTTTTGTGGAAGAAAAAAAGAGAGAAAATACGTTTTTATTTTGTTTTCCGAGAGGCACGAAGAACAAAGTCCATGCATCTCGTGGAAGGAAAAGAACATTTTTTTCCATTTTCGGGAGGCACGACTGTGCCTCTTATAGAAGCAAATCCGTGTTGCACGAGAAGTAAATATGTGCCTCTTGCGAAAGGGGGAAAACCCCTTTTTTCCTTTTTCGAGGGGCACGACTGTGCCCTCTTGTGGAAGCAAGTCCGTGCTTACACGAGAAGTAAATCTGTGCCTCTTGCGAAACAAAAAAATGTTTTTTTTCCTTTTTCAGTGTCTCTCATGGAAACAAATCCATGCCTTCATGAGAAGTAAATTTGTGTCTCTCATGGAAGGCAAAAAATAAAACACATATTGTCAAAAATGGTAATTTTTTGGTTCAAAACCTAAGAAAAAATGGGGGATAACCAAAGAGCCAAAAAACCTAGTAAAAACATCTAAAAGCTAAAAACACGTAAAAAAATAAAAAAAAATCCACAGGAAGTGCCCAGAGCGCGACATGTGATGGCGGCTGAGGGCGTACCATGTGGCGCATTCCCAGCCCATGTAAAGTGACCCTTGTGGGGGCTCCTAAGGAGTACTCGCTGATTAGTTGCTCTCTACATACACCCTCTCTTCGTTACATTCTAAATGGCCCGGCCTATCTTAGGCACGATTGAGAAGCTCTCAAAAGCTTTCTCGTCTGGTTTTGGGAAATTTGTGAAATCTTTCGACAAGTTTTTTCTTTGGGGGTTTTGTTCTCCGTTTTTAACTTTTAATTTTTTAAATGCACGGTCTTTTTTCCTATCATGATCTTTCTTCAATTACATGAACATTTTAAAAAATTGTGAATTTTATCCCTCAAACACGTGAACTTTTTCAAACCCACATTTTTTCCAAATTTGTGATATTTTCCTCAAAATTATGAAATTTTTCCAAAACCGCGGGAAACGCCATTTTTTCAAATTTATGATTTTTCTTCAAACTCATAAACTTTTTCTCAAATTTGCTTACTTTTTCCAAAATCCATGAACTTTTTCAAAAGGACAACGATCAAGTCAACGACCATTGTTTTAAAATTTATGATTTTCTAGATCCATATTTTTTTGAAACGAAAGGGGTTGCCCCCTGCCCCAACTTTTTATTGAAAAAGCAAAGGCAACCAAAGCACATTGTTAACAGCTCTCGGCTCCAGCCAAAAGTAGTCGCAGCAGAATTATTATAGACAATGCAACTAAAAGGCTGAACACCCACAAGATAACTGAGTTTCAGGCCCCTACAGGAAAGGCAAAGCACAAGCTATGAAATCCCCATAGGGCCATCCACACGCCAAGCAATCCTAAGCAACTCCCTGCGATGATGGTCGAGCAGCTTCAAGCATTGGAGGAGTAGCACAGCTTGGGAGTCCATACAGGATCTTCCATTGATGTATATGCCTCCCCACCAGTTCCAGCACGCACTTGATACTTCACCATTTTCTCCCCTGAAACACAAATTAATTCCGGAACAACCATAGGCTCCATAAGGTAGCAGCAGAGATCAGGTTCATTGCATCATATCATTTTTTTCTTCTTCCAAAAAGGAATAAAAGATTCAAACGATTCTAGTACAGGCATCTTAGTGCAATTAGAAATCACCAGCCACACTTGTCGGGCCACTACACACTCAAAAAATTGGTGATGGATACTTTCAGCTTCACCACAGAAGACACATGGCAGGTCCTCCACATGTTAGCGTTTAGCCAAATTGTCCCTAGTTAGACTCTTGTTATGCACCATTAACCAAAGGAACACACGGATATTAGGTGGGACTCTAATTCTCCAGCTAGAGACCACGCCCCCCCCCCCCCCCAATTGATCATCTTATACACAGATTTCACTGAATACACTCCTTTACTTTCTAAAGTCCACACAGGCTTATCAGCCATGTTGGATAAAGTAACACCTTTAATCACACTAAGCATCTCATTCCAGGAGCACAGAGTAGCCTCATTTACACATCTCCTAAAGGTCAGCTTCAAATTCTGCCCATCCCAAACCTGGGCCAATGAGGCATCTTGTTGCTGACATATTACAAACAGGTCCCAAAACCTAGTCTTGAGTGAAAAATCACCCACCCAAGTATCATGCCAGAAAGAAATTTTCCTCCCATCCCCAGGGATCCACCTATAAAAAGTCTTAGCAGCAGAAAAGGCCTAGGTAAAGCTCTTCCAGATGGGAGAGCCTACCCCAGTTCTGGACCAAAGGATATTTGGTCTATCCACATTATAGTTATATCTAAGCAATTTCTTCCAGTCACTGTCTCTATCATCAAAGAAACGTTTGCTCCAAGCAGCAAGTAAAGACATATTAAACTCCCTAAGATTAGGGACACCCAAGCCACCCCACTCTTTCTTTTGAGAGACCAGCCCCCACTTCTCTAGGTGATATTTATGATTATCCCCAACATTACCCCAGAAAAAGTGAGACATTTGAGAAGTAATAGCATTAATTGCCCACTTAGGATATTTCAAAATGGACATTAAGTCAGAGGGAATACTAGCAATGCAAGTAGTAAGTAAAATCAATTTCCCTCTATAAGAAAGATTTCTCCCTAACCACCCAGCAATATTTCTGATAGTTCTATCAATAATGGGTTGGATATCCTCTCTCCTGAGTTTCTTGAAGTGTAAAGGTACACAAAGATATTTAAAAGGGAATTCCCCAATTTGGTAACAGAAAATTTGGACAAACTCATTAGCAGTCTCCTCATCAATATTGATGGTATGCAAGTCACTTTTATGAAAGTTGATGCAAAGACCAGACCGTTTTTCAAAACAAGCCAAGATCCATTTTAAGTGTCTAGCATGATCAATAAAGGCATCCAAGAAGAGCAGTGTGTCATCAGCATATTGCAAGCTGACCACACCACCTGACACCACATGAGGCAGAAGCCCTTTAATCTAGCTAGTAGCTTTCTTCAACATTTTAGAAAAAAACATCAGCCAATAAGTTAAAAAGGAGAGGAGAGGAAGGGTCACCTTGTTTTAGACCTTTTCCTCCCACAAAATGAGGACCAATAGTATCATTAATTTTCACAGCAAAAGTCCCTTGATGAAGGCAACTACAAACCCAACTGAAAGGACATGCGGTGCCCCCATGTGTGGTTTTGGTAATTGATGACAATCTCTATGGACTAATGGTTGCATTGAGTTATATTTGAAGGATTTGTCCATATGCATGTCTTGAAGTCCATGTGTTGGTTTCAAGGAGTTTATGTGTTGACCAAGTTGCTCTTAAGAAATTATCCAAAGATTGGTCATGTGAGAGTTGATCTTATTGCAAGCATGTCTTGAAGAAGAAGATTGTGTGATCATTCATGTTTATCTTCAAGATATCATCCAAATGAAGAGAGTTGGAAACATTCAAGGTTGATCAAGACTAAGTCAAGAGTGAATCAAGTTGATCAACTCACAAAGCGTAGAAGAAGTATCGAGAGGGATCAAGTGATCCCATGGTATGGTAAGCATTGTCCATTATGCTTTGTGTACTAACCCATGGTCTACGCGAGAGTTCTTTGTGGGGTTAGGTATGTTTCCATGGTCTTGCGTCAAGAGGAAGATCTCATACAACCCATGGAGGATGACATCAAGTGGTGATCGTCATCAAGTTCGAAGTGTGCAAGTTCAAGTGGAGCAACACGAAGAGTGGCTCACCCATAATGGAGTATGGGGGAGCAATCAAGCTTGAAGCTTGCTGTCCATTGTGGTGTCAATGGAATTGTGAACATGTGTCGAAGAGTGGCTCACCCATAGTGGAGTATGGGGGAGCAATCAACTAGTCTTCATCAAGCCAACACAATCAAGAAAGGTGTTCCAACTTGAGGAAGTCAAGACCATCATCATCTAGCTCAAGTGGACTATGTGCAAGGCAAAGGTTTGCCCTTCATAGGTTTTCTATTTTACCTATTGTCGGTGTCAAAACCGGCGGATCTCGGGTAGGGGGTCCCGAACTGTGTGTCTCGGCCGGATGGTAACAGGAGGCAGGGGACACGATGTTTTACCCAGGTTCGGGCCCTCTTGATGGAGGTAAAACCCTACATCCCGCTTGATTAATATTGATGATATGGGTAGTACAAGAGTAGATCTACCATGAGATCAGAGAGGCTAAACCCTAGAAGCTAGCCTATGGTATGATTGTATGTTGTGATTGTTGTCCTACGGACTAAACCCTTCGGTTTATATAGACACCGGAGAGGGTTAGGGTTACACAAGGTCGGTTACAAAGGAGGAGATATCCATATTCGTATTGCCTAGCTTGCCTTCCACGCCAAGTAGAGTCCCATCCGGACACGAGATGAAGTCTTCAATCTTGTATCTTCATAGTCTAACAGTCCGGCCAATGGAGATAGTCCGGCTGTCCGGAGACCCCCTAATCCAGGACTCCCTCAGTAGCCCCTGAACCAGGCTTAAATGACGATGAGTCCGGCGCGCAGTATTGTCTTCGACATTGCAATGCGGGTTCCTTCTCCGAATACATCACAGAAGAACTTGAAAACGAGGATAATGTCCGACCCTGCAAAATAAGTTCCACGTACCATCGTAGAGAGAGTAATATTTTCGCAAATCTAATTTGCTAGCTTGTTTCGGCAGCATGACGTTATGTCATGGCCCGGTGATTATTCGAACCGTTCCCTTTAACCAGCCCCGCACATAACGCGAGGCAGTTTTTCGACATGTCTTGTCAAAGCAGAGATCGTGTCCCCTTATTACGAGATTCTCATCAATACGAGCGTGGGTAACCCAACCGCGCAATCAACTGCGGCGCTTGGGGGATAAGCAAGTTTTACCAGGCAAGTGGGGACGCTTAGCTTCGTCCGCCCATATAAAGGGATAAGGACTCACCTTTCTATCCACGCCTTCTTCCTCCTTTGCTCATCCGTTTTCGCACACTCGAGCTCTAGCGCCCAAGTCCACACTTCCCACCTCAACCTTCTCCAACCATGTCCAGAGCGGGAGGCAGGTGGATGGTCTCCTCCGTCACGGAGGGAGACATCAAGAAACTGCGCGGAGCCGGATACTTAGCTGCGAACATCGCGCATCGGCTGCTCGCTGTGGGGCAGATCGTCCCTACCCCGGAACCTCACGAGAGGGTAGTTTTCCTTCACCACTTCCTCCGCGGACTAGGGTTTCCCCTCCATCCATTCGTCCATGGTCTCATGTTCTACTATGGGCTGGACTTTCATTATCTGGCCCTGAACTTCATCCTCAACATTTCGGCGTTCATCATCGTGTGTGAGGCTTTCCTCCACATCCGGCCCCACTTCGGCCTGTGGTTAAAGACCTTCAATATCAAGCCGAAGGTAGTATGAGGCCAACAAGCAGAATGCGACGGAGCCATGGTGGGCAAGATGCCCAATGTCATATGGCTCAAAGTCTCCTTCGTGGAGACAATAAAGGGATGGCAATCGGCGTGGTTCTACATCACCGAGCCGCGCGACGCCAAATGGGCGGCAGCCCCTGAGTTTCGATCCGGATTCCCAACATGGCTCACTTCCTGGAAAGAGAAGGGCTTGTCGTGGGGTTCATCGGTGGAGCTGGATGGACTCCAGAAATGTATCCGGAGTATGGTGAGCAAGAAGCTCAAGCTTGTCAACATAGTCCAAGTTATGCTTATCCGCCGGATCCTCCCATATCAACAACGGGATTTTACCTTGTGGGAGTTCGACCCGGCCCAGCACCAGACTCTGAGCGAGCTCTTCGATACGACGCACAAGGACGTCTGGAAGGTGCTGTTCAAGGGCGCCGAGGTCCCCCCTTCTCTCGCCGAGGACCACGGACAAAGCGCAAAGCATCTAGCGCGTTCGGTGAGTTCAATACGTCCCGTAGGACATTTATTTTCCCTAGCTTAATTATGCGCGGGGTCTAATCTCCATGCCCTTGATAGGACTGGGTGGAGATGTCGGGGCAGATTAACTGTCTGGCCCCTTTGCCCGAAGACACTGCGAGCGCTCTCCTAATGGAGATGCTGGCTCCGGCTCCTTACCAGGTGCCGGAGAAGACCAAGAAGGCCAAGGGAACCCGAAAGAGTTCCCGACGCCAGGTGTTATCAGACTCATCGTCCGATAACTCTACGGCACACTCTTCCCCCGAAGACGAGGAGGAAGAAGAAGATGCTCCCCCTCTAGGCGGGGGAGACAAGAAAAGGAAGGCCGCCCCAACTGGGGAGGCCGAAGGGTCCAAGAAGGGGAGGACTCTCCTTCCGGACACCGTCGCCGACGAGGGCGAAGACGAGTGGTTGCCACGGGCCAAGCCCCCGGGGAGATCGTAAGTATTCGGATACCAGAGTAACTCATAGCATTCCTTTGTCGCACTGCTTTTCCTAATGCCAAACATGATTATGCAGGCTGCCACGACCCAGCATCGATGTATCATCGGACGGCTCCCTAGGCTCGTCGGACATGGATAGCGATCCAGTCCCGATCGCCACCTCCCCTCATCCCGCTGATGACGCCAAGGTGCTGTCTCAAGAGGCACCGGGTCGAGGGGAGACAGTCCTGGAGGCGCCTCAAGGCGACCTTCCGGACTCCGGGAGCCGCGGGGACGGGGCCCCCGAGAGCTTCGAGTTCGGCCCTCAGCCGAACACCAGGCCGGACCCTCCAGCGGTTCCGGGCTCGGGCAGGCGGCCTCCTTCTAAGAGGGGCAAGACGCCTGTGCCGGTGACCTCTGTCCATCAAGAGGCACCGGACAATCTGCTGGGAGCGCTTCGCAGCGCTTCCATCGATGAGGAGCACCGCACTTATCATGAGTGCGGTGATCCAGAAGGTTCAGTCCGCCAAGAGCGGATTGACTGAAGCCTGTGCCAGCCTTCTAACAGGCTTTGAGGTAAGTGTTTTAAAACTTAGTAGAAATATTACCGCATAGACAGTAGCCCCTGATGCTTTGTTCGATGTTCATAAAGAAAAGCCGAACAGAGGATCAAATAATATCGCAGGAGTCTAATATGAGTATGTCAATATGCGTATGCAGGCTTCGCTGCTGGCGTCCGCCGCACTGACTACGGAGGTCACCGTACTGAAGCAGGACCTCGAGGGGTCCAGGAAAGAGCTCGGCCTTGCCAAGAGGCAGCTCGAGGAGAACAAGGGTAAGTAATACCCTGTCTATAGATATGTATATATAAAAAAGGACGCGATTGCAAAATGACAGGATCATTGTATGTTTGCCAGGGGCCATGACCGAGGTGGCGAACCTGAAGCAAGCGCTAACCAAGGCCGAAGATAAAGCGGCCAAGGAGCGCACCGAGCAAGAGAAGCACGAGGCTCGGGTGGGCGAGGTGCAGCAAGAGCTCCAGGCTCTCGTGGCGAAGCACGAGGCGTTGGAGCTTGACTCAAAGATGCGGGAGTCTGAGCTTGCCGCGGCCCTCGAGAGTGTAAAAAGTGCCAAGGCCGAAGCCCAAAAGGCCCTCCAAGAGATCGACACGATGAAGAAGATAGCAGCGGGTAAGGCTTTCTATATGCAAAGCAAGCATGTAAAAGTAAATTACCGATTACTTACCCGAATCCGGAGCTCTCCAGGAGCATTCGCAGATCTGCCCCGCAGTGTGTCCGATGCCGCACAATTTTACCAGGCCGAGGATGGAAGCTCAACAGAGAAGCTGTTCTGGTCTCAGTATGCTGAGGCCGAACACCCGGTGCCAATGAGCGACCAGCTGAAGCAGATGGTCGAGCTACATAAGGCGGCCGATCGGGCCATGAAGAGCTTTATTACCCGGCTGTGGCCTGGCGACGCCCTTCCGAACAGCTTCTTTGGCCTGGTGAGGCGGCTTGTGGACGCCTGCCCACGGCTGGAGGTCGTCAAGCAATCTGTCTGTATTGAAGGTGCACGCCGGGCTTTCGCCCGTGTGAAATTGCAGTGGGTCAAGCTAGACGCCGTGAAGCTGATCAAGGAGGGGCCGCCGGAGGGCAAGGAGCACCGCCACCCCGAGATGTACTATGAGGGTGTTCTGCCGGGTGCCCGTCTCATCGCGGATGAGTGTCCAAAAGATGTAATAATTGAATGAGACTTGCTCGTGTGATCCTGTGTGATGAAAACTTGTTTCATATGCACTATACAACGCTTGTGTGAATTTAAAATATTACCTTCTGTTTGGCCGTTTATCCAATCTGAGAGATGGCTAGTCCTCGGCTTCTGCCCCCATGCCACGAGTGCTGGGGTGTTCGAGATAAACCTGAGCACTCTTGTTCCCATATTCGGGTCCTTCGAGGGAGGTGCTCAGCACAACGAACATGGCAACTAGACTAATAATGCTTTATCACTCTCACTTAGCCATAGAATTCTATAATTTTAAATTTCGGCGAAGCCCCTGGTATTCGGAAGGCCGAATTCGGGGCACGATACATGCCTGTAAGCCGGACAGGGCCGGCCCCTCGCCCTAAGTGGCATAAGTCTTTAGGGACTCGAAAAACCTCGCCAAACAGCGACCAGTCTCTCGCCTTATCATGACAGTCAGTTTTAGCTTTCTCTACTGAGGTGCTAAGCCCGGCAGAACCGGGGCACAATCGCAGTAGTTCTCCTAGCTCTACCTTAGCCGATAGAGCGGAACGTAAGGTACCAAAACATAGGAGCCGGGCAAACCCAACATTTGACCAACGATTCGGAGCTGATGCATATAATGCTATAAGTTCGGGGTGCCGCACTTGTGAGAGTGTTCGGACTTTTCACACCATATTGTGGGGTACATAAGCCCCTAGTGTATTGGCCGTACCAGAGTGTACGGTTGCAAGGCGTCATTAATGAACACACACATATATATAACAAGAATGCAATAATAGTCGTAATGTCATGCATTGTTTATTAAAAAATTGCGTTAAAGCAGAGTGATACAGGTAGTGCGATAAGCAAAGAGTAGGACTATGTCCCTTCCAAGGGCAAGCTGAGGACTGATATTAAATTGAATATTTCACTCATTACTGTAATCAACCTGGGAATTCCGTGGTATGACGTAGTTGTCTGCCTCCTTGGTTGCTGCATCATGTGTTTGGCAATAGTGCTGTCGGACTGTGTTTCCATAGATTAAGGTCCTGAAAGAAAAAAGAAAAATAACCAAATGGGAAGCTCCTAGTGCGGTTTAGGCCGCATTTTGGGGCGTGCCGCAGTTGTGCCCCCTCCCCACCTGTGCCCATGGTATTTTTAATGCGTAATTATGTACGCGCGGCACGAATTTCGCCGTTGGGATGGGATTGGGGTGGCCGCCGTATTGCTACGCGAGCTCAGATCGTGCCAGGCGGTCTATTTGCCGATTGCCCCGAGCGCGCTTGAAGGTGTCCGGGCTTTGAAGCGCCGAACTGGTTGATTGCCTTGAGAGGCTGCTTTGCGCTTCTGCTGCGAGGGTCGCGGTGTGCGCCTCTGTTCGGAGAGAGCGCTCTGTGTTTCCATTGACTGTAATAACTCCGCGAGGTCCTGGCATCTTGAGCTTGAGGTATGCATAATGCGGTACCGCATTGAATCTAGCGAATGCGGTTTGCCCGAGCAGCGCGTGATAACCACTGCGTAACGGGACTATATTGAAGATTAACTCTTTGCTTCGGAAATTATCCGGGGATCCGAAGACCACTTCTAGTGTAACTGAGCCTGTGCAATTGGCTTCTACACCTGGAATGACGCCCTTAAAGGTTCTTTTCGTGGGTTTGATCCTTGAGGGGTCTATACCCATTTTGTGCACTGTGTCCTGATAAAGAAGGTTCAGGCTGCTACCACCATCCATAAATACTCGAGTGAGGTGAAATCCGTCAATGATTAGGTCTAGGACTAGTGCGGCGAATCCGCCATGACGGATACTAGTGGGGTGATCCCTGCGATCGAAGGTGATCGGGCAGGAGGACCAAGGGTTGAACTTTGGGGCGACTGGCTCCAACGCATATACGTCCCTGAGCGCACGCTTCCGCTACCTCTTTGGGATGTGCATTGCGTATATCATGTTCACCGTCCGCACTTGCGGGGGAAACCTCTTCTGCCCTCCGGTGTGCGGCTGTCGGGGCTCCTCCTCGTCATCGCTATGCGGCCCCTTGTCCTTGTTTTCGGCAATTAACTTGCTGGCCTGCTTGAACACCCAACAATCCCTGTTGGTGTGATTGGCTAGCTTGTCTGGGGTGCCGTGTATTTGACACGAGCGATCAAGTATATGGTCCAAGCTGGACGGACCCATTGTACTTTGTTTGAATGGTTTTTTCCACTGACCGGGTTTAGAGCCTTTAATCCGGCATTGACTGTCGTATCCTCAGTATTTTCGCTGTTAATGCGGCGCTTATGTTTGTTGCAACATGACCTGCTATTGCCGTCCATAGTATTTGAGGTACCATGGTTCTTTGATATGTTATTACTGCGAGCCAGCCAGCTGTCTTCTCCCGCACAAAAGCGGGTCATGAGCGTCGTGAGAGCTGCCATAGATTTCGGCTTTTCCTAACCAAGGTGCCGGGCTAGCCACTCGTGTCGGATGTTGTGTTTGAAAGCCGCTAAGGCCTCCGCATCTGGACAGTCGACGATTTGATTTTTCTTTGTAAGGAACCGAGTCCAGAATTGCCTAGCCGACTCTTCTGGTTGCTGAATTATGTGGCTCAAGTCATCGGTGTCTGGTGGTCGCACATAAGTGCCCTGAAAGTTGTTGAGGAATGCGGCTTCCAGATCTTCCCAACTGTTACGGCATATCTCTCTCAAGGTAGTTTTGGTGATTGATGACAACATGTTTGCGGACTAATCTTGTGCTTTGAATAATTCACAGATTCTCCCCTGGCACGAGACGCCTTCTTCCCCTTGGAGTATATTTCAAGACGGTGTAGCTCTTTCGTTTCTTTCTCGGTGGACTAGTTGCGTAGAGGGCACCGTACTATCAAGAGGGGGTCCGCTGGGGTTTGCATGGGTGGAATCATCACGTACACATCAGCTTCTCACCCTCCGAGCATTTCCTTTCCATTAAAGCGACCTCTCCTCTCTTCCTTGTCCTGTCTGGGTCTAAGCGGTAGTACCGCGCACCCAGCGGTAGTACCGCTGAGGAGCCAAGCGGCAGTACCGCTCCGCAGCGGTAGTACCGCCCTTGGCTCCACAGCAGTAGTACCGCTGGGGGCCTGGCACCTCCGCCTTGTCCTCAACATATTTGAGAGACCCCTTCTCTCTCTCGCGCGCGCCCCAGCGGTAGTACCGCACTGCCTGTGGTACTACGGCCGAAGGGTCACAAGCGGCAGTACCGCTCCACAGCGGTACTACCGCCCTTGACCCCACTGCCGTAGTACCGCTGGGTAGTCTGGCTCCTACCGCCTCGATTCGAGAGGTCTTTTTCTCATGTCGGGTTTTGTGGCACTAGTCATGGTTGTAGTGGCGGTAGTACCGTTCTAGGAGCGGTAGTACCGCCCTACCATCGCGGTAGTACCGCATTTGGGTCCGTTCCCTACTAAGTCTCCTTAGCGCGGCAATACCGCTGGCTAGCGCGGCAGTACCGTCGCCTAGCGGTAGTACCACCCCCTCTCAGCGGTAGTACCGCCCTGTGCGGGGCTGGTTGGTGGGGGGCAACAGGATTGTTGCCCCCACTATAAAAGGGAGTCCCCTTCCTCCTTCTCACCAACCTCTTCCTCCCCCAAGCTCCATTTATTGCTCAAGCTCCATTAAATACTCCAAGCTTCATTTTGCCTGATCTATCTCCTTAGCCGATCAAACTTGTTGATTTGCTCGGGAGTGGTTGAGAAGGCTTCGATCTACACTTCCACCAAGGGATTTTCGATTCCCCCACTCATCCCTAGCGGATCTTGTTACTCTTGGGTGTTTGAGCACCCTAGACGGTTGAGGTCACTTCGGAGCCATATTCCATTGTGGTGAAGCTTCGTGGTCTTGTTGGGAGCCTCCGATTAAGTTGTGGAGATTGCCCCAACCTTGTTTGTAAAGGTTTGGTCGCCGCCTTCAAGGGCACCAATAGTGGAATCACGGCATCTCGCATTGTGTGAGGGCGTGAGGAGAATACGGTGGCCCTAGTTGCTTCTTGGGGAGCATTGTGCCTCCACACCGCTCCAACGGAGACGTACTTCCCCTCAAAAGGAAGGAACTTTGGTAACACATCCTCGTCTTCACCGGATCCACTCTTGGTTATCCCTTACCTTTACTTGTGCAAGCTCTTTAGTGTTTCTACCCTTGCTTGCTTGTATGCGTGTTGTTATTGCATCATATAGGTTGCTCACCTAGTTGCACATCTAGACAACCTACTTTGATGCAAAGTTTAATTTGGTAAAGAAAAGCTAAAAATTGTAGTTGCCTATTCACCCCCCTCTAGTCAACCATATCGATCCTTTCAATTAGTATCAGAGCCTCATCTCTTTATTAAGGACTTTACCATCCAAAGAGTATGCTTGGTACCGTAGACGCTGTGGAGGAACACTCCGGTGTGAATCCGATCTCGTCTACGGGAGATGGGGGAACTTCGGTCTCTCGTGAGGAGTTCAATGTAGCCTTGGAGACATTGAAAACCTCCATGACGACCGAAGTTGAAAGCATGTTTACTAAATTTCTTGAGGGGCTTAAACTATCCACCGCACCATTGAAAGTGGGTGATCCCGCCAACAAGGTGTCGGTTGCTATCCCCGACAAGGGGGAAGCTAGTAGTGAAAAGGCTCCTTCTTCTAGTGGCAAGAATGGCACCGGCATCTTTGCCCATGTGGAACCACCACTTGTTTATGGTGGACCGGTTCCTTCCACTCATTTGAATCATGTCGGTCCTCCCCCTAAGATTGTGAAAAATGAGGATTTTGATTCTTGGGTTTACCGCTTTAAACGTCATTTAAATCATGTGAACACTAACCTTTGGAGAATCATTGAAGAAGGTTTCTATCCACATGATCCAAGCAACTTCACTCCTCGAGAAGCCGCGGACAATCAATTCAATGAGAATGCTCTCTTCATCATTCAAGATGCAATTCCACCCGAAGACCTACCTCATCTTCGTCCCTTCGCCTTGGCCAAAGATGCATGGCATTGTGTCGTGTCTCTCTACCGGGGAAGCACAAGCATTCAACGCTCCAACTATGAAGTGGTACAAGATGAGGCCAATGAGTTTGCAATGAAGGAAGATGAAGAACCTCGTGAGCTTTATCGGAGAGTAACCAAACTCGCGGTCTCACTACGAGATCACGGGAGCAAGGACACGGATGACAATTGGATCAAGCGAAAATTCCTCAAGGCAATGATGCCCTACCACAAGGCCATGTCCTCCGTCATTCGTCAAAGACCGGACTTCCACACTTTGACCTCAAGCGAAGTGTTGGATGAGTTTGTGGCCATGAACATTTTGGACAGGACCGCCGACAATGCGGTGCTTCGTTCTCAACGGGCAAAGAAGCCTAACCTTGCTTTGAAGGCCAAGCTCACCGTGGAAGAAGAAGAAGAGGAAGAAGAGGAGAGCAACCCCGAAGATACGAAGTATGCATATCATGAACACATGGCACTTGCTTCAAGGAAATTTTGGAGCAAGAAAAACTTGAGGCCCAACTTTAGCAAAAACAACTCGAGTGGCACAAGGGGCAAGCAACGTGTAAGGACTTACTACAATTGCGGCAACATGAGTCATTTCATTGCGGAATGCCCGTATGAGAAGAGGGAAGACAATGGTGGCAAACTCATCCGAAAGGACGAGGCCAAGTCGTTCCCCAACAAGAACAACTTCACCAAGAAGACTCCTCCCAAGGCTTTGGTTGTGCACGAAGAGTACAATGAGGATGATGATGATGATGAAGATGATGAGTCGGTTGCCATGGCCTCCGTTGCCATTGCAACAAAGTCACGGGTGTCTCTCTTCGACTCACCCAACGAGAGCATCACCGCCAAGTGCCTCATGGCTAAAGCCACCAGCAAGGTAACCTCCAACATCAAAACTACCATCATTAATCATCCTTCCCCAACGGATAGCATTAATGAACTTGAGGGAGCTAATGTGGAGGCTAACGAGTTTGAGGCCTTTATGGGAAAACTCAAGGGAAAATCCAAGAAGCACTTTGTTGCTCTCTTGGAACAACTTGGTGAGGCCAATGACATGATCGAGGCTCACGAAGACACCATCTCTAAGATTGAAGGGCATAGTCGTGACTATGCCGACGAGATTTTGGATCTTTCCAATGCTCTTGAGGAAGAGCGTGGTCTTCGTTTGGCTCTTGAGGAGTCATACAACGTTGATCATGCTAAGTTAGAGAAAGATTATGATCATGTCCTCGTTGTTTCTCGTGTGCTAAATTCTGAGAAGGCCAAACTCGGGGTTGATCTTGCTAGACTCAAAGAGGAGTTTGATATCCTTGACAAGGCCCACAAGGCCTTGAAGGGTACTCACGCTAGTCTCAAGGAGTCTCATGATCAACTCCAAGTGAAGCTAACGAAGGATAAAGCAACTTTTCCTCATATGGTTTTAATTGATAATGCAAATGCTACTAACCCGTGTTGTGAGCATATACATCTTGTTGAGGAAAATGCTAAGTTGAAGGAGCAACTTGAGAGAGGTCTTGCGACTTGCATACAAGGCAAGAAGAACCTCAACGATCTCTTGATCAACCAAAAGGGAGGTGTGGCCAAGGAAGGGGTTGGGTACGTGCCCGACTCCAAGAACAAGAAGAAGAATGACAAGACCAAACGACCTCCTCCCCTCATGCAAACCTTTGTGAGGGAGGGAGAGAGTGTCCCCGAGGAGAAGAAGAAGAACAATGTCACCCCTCCCAACAAAGCTGGCGATTTTAATCCTTCTTATGTGTTATGCCGTGCTAGTGATGGGCATGTTTATGCCAAATTTGTTGGTTCTCTTCATGACTACATTGAATGGTCTATTTGGGTTCCTAAGACCCTTGTTACTAACATCAAAGGACCCATTACAAAATGGGTACCTAAAACCAAGCATTGATCTCTTGTAGGTGTTTGCTTCCGGTGGTGGATCATGGTTGCTCGATAGCGGAGCTACAAATCATATGACCGGAAGCAAGGACTTGGTGGTGGACGTGCACAAAGTTCCATCTATGCCCACAAATGTCAAGTGGGGTGACGCCTCATCCTCTAAGGTATTGGGACTTGGCAAGGTGGTCATCTCTCATGATCTCACGATCGAGAAGGTCATGCTTGTTGAGTCCCTTGCATACAATTTACTTTCCGTTTGTCAACTTGCAATCATGGGCTTTGCCACTTCCTTTGATATCGATACCGTGGCCCTCTTGTGGAGCAAGACTCTTAAAGTAGCTTTTGTTGGGCATGTCGAGAATGGTCTATATGTGATTAACTTTTCGGAGCGACCCACTAAGATCGCGACATGCCTAATGGCTAAAGTTGATGTGGGATGGCTTTGGCATCGCCGTTTAGCCCATGTCAATATGAGATCTTTGCAAAGTCTTCTCAAGGGGGACCATGTCCGTGGACTAACGAATGTTAGTTTTGTTAAAGATCGTGCTTGCAGTGCGTGTATCGAAGGAAAGCTACATGAGAAGGCTCACCCTCCCACGACTATCATTTATTCAAAGAGGCCCTTGGAGCTCCTTCACATGGATCTTTTTGGGCCCCCATCCTTCGATAGTCTTGGAGGTAGAAAGTATTGCTTGGTGATTGTGGATGACTACTCAAGGTACACGTGGGTGTATTTCTTCAAGAGGAAAAGCGAGACCCAACAAACCGTCATTGACTTTGCAAATGAAGCACAACGTCAACACAATGCAAAGATCTTGACAATAAGAAGTGACAACGGCACCGAGTTCAAGAACTACACCTTGGATGAATTTCTTAGTGATGAGGGAATCAAGCATCAATATTCCGCACCATACACCCCTCAACAAAACGGTGTTGCGGAGAGGAAGAACCGGACGTTGATGGACGCGGGAAGGACCATGATGGCGGATTTCAAGTCTCCGTACAACTTTTGGGCCGAAGCCATCAACACCGCGTGTCATGCATCCAATCGGCTCTACCTCCGCAAGGGCTTGAACAAGACTCCATATGAGATACTCACCGGTAACAAGCCCAATCTCAAGTACTTCCGGGTATTCTGGTGTAAGTGTTTCATTCTCAAGAAAGGTGTTCGGTTGTCTAAATTTGAGGCTAGAGCTTATGAGGGCATATTTGTTGGTTATGCTACAAACTCTCATGCTTACCGTGTCCTCAATAAATCCACGGGACTTATTGAGGAGACGTGTAATGTGGAGTTTGATGAGAATAACGGCTCCCAAGTGGAGCAAAGTGGCACTTGTGATGTAGGTGATGAAATTCCTCCTCAAGCCATAAGAAGAATGGGTGTTGGTTTCATCCTACCCATTGAGGAACCCCTTGTGGCCGAAGGAGAAGGACAATGCTCCACTCAAGTGGAGCCATCACCAACCCAAGGCCCACACACTTCCGAAGAACAAAGTGAAGGCCCTCAACCTCATGAACAAGACCAAGGGCAAGATCATACTCAAGACGGTGTTGACACACCAAGTGATGCCCAAGGTCGAGTCTCTCCCCCGAGCAATTTCAAGATCAAGAACAAGTTCATTACGGCGCTCAAGATGATCAAGTAACCTCTCCTCAACTCACCACCGAGGAGGAATTAGAGCGTCGTGCCGCCAGGGTTGCTTCCAAGCTCTCCACCAAGGATCATCTCATGACGAATGTGCTTGGAAGCTTAAGAAAGGGGGTAAGCACTCGTAGACAATTAGCAAACTATTGTGAGCATCACGTGTTTGTCTCTTGTGTGGAACCCCACAAGGTCTATGAGGCGCTAGAAGATCCGGATTGGCTCAATGCCATGCACAAAGAACTCAACAACTTCGAGCGCAACAAAGTGTGGAGATTGGTGCCAAGGCCAACGGGGAACCACAATGTCATTGGAACCAAGTGGATATTCAAGAACAAGCAAGATGCCCATGGGATTATCATCCGCAACAAGGCTCGTTTGGTAGCACAGGGCTACTCCCAAGTCGAGGGTATCGACTACGGTGAAACCTTTGCTCCTGTTGCTCGTCTTGAATCCATCCGCATGTTGATTGCATATGCTTCTCATCATAACTTTAAGTTGCAACAAATGGATGTGAAGAGCGCTTTTCTTAATGGTCCCATTAATGAATTGGTTTATGTCAAGAAACCCCCTGGGTTCGAGGATCCCTACTTTCCCAATCATGTGTATCAACTCGATAAGGCAGTCTATGGCCTTAAACAAGCCCCACGTGCGTGGTATGACCACCTTACCGAGTTGTTACAAGACTGTGGTTTTGAAGTTGGGCTAATCGACCCCACTCTTTTTACTAAGAAGGTCAAAGGGGAGTTGTTTGTGTACCAATTATATGTTGATGATATTATCTTTGGTTCTCCTAACAAAGATTTCAATGAGGAATTTGCCGCTCTCATGACCTCAAAGTTCGAGATGTCCTCCATGGGAGACTTGAAGTTCTTTCTAGGGTTCGAAGTGAAGCAAAGAAGAGAAGGAACCTTCATCAATCAATCAAAATACACTCAAGACATGCTCAAGAGATTCAAGCTAAGTGATGTCAAGCCGGCCTCCACTCCAATGCCCACCAAGTGCCAACTTGACTTAGATCCCAATGGTAAAGTGGTGGATCAAAAGGTATATCGTTCCATGATTGGATCCTTGCTTTACCTTTGTGCATCTAGACCGGACATCATGTTGAGTGTGGGAATTTGTGCACGGTTTCAAGCCGCACCTAAGGAAAGTCACTATGTGGCGGTCAAACGAATCTTTTGATATTTGGCTCATACCCCAAACTTTGGCTTATGGTACCCAAGAGGATCAAACTTCAAGCTTGTAGGGTACTCGGATTCCGATTGGGCGGGAGACAAAGTGGATAGGAAGTCCACTTCCGGAGGGTGCCAATTCCTTGGTTGCTCTTTGGTAAGTTGGTCTTCCAAAAAGCAAAGTTGTGTGTCTCTCTCGTGCATTGAGGCGGAGTATGTTACCGTGGTAGTTGTTGTGCACAACTTCTATGGATGAGGCAAACTTTAAAGGATTATGGTGTCACTTGTGACAAAGTGCCTCTTTGGTGTGACAATGAAAGTGCCATCAAGATTTCTCTCAACCCAGTGCAACACTTCAAGACGAAGCATATTGAGATTCGGTATCACTTCATCCGGGATCACATTAGGTGAGGAGAGATCGAGCTCAACTATGTCAACACTCATGACAACCTTGCAGATATTTTCACGAAGCCCTTGGATGAAGCAAGATTTCGCGAGTTAAGGCATGAGCTAAATATCATTGATTTGAGCAATGTGGCTTGAACCCGTGCACACCCTACCATGCTCAATTTGTTGTCTAGTTTAGGTGTAGGCATGAACATAGGGGGAGTGTTGTTCTCTCAATGAACTCTCCCTCCCCCCATTATGCATAAATTGATCAAGTCTTTCACGTTAGCCATTGTTAATGGCACTTGTGCTTCAAAGACGAGTTTTGGTCATGGGCCCAAGGTTAAAATCTTCGCGGTGCCATACCTTTTGACTCAAACATAGGTGGCCTCGGCCACCGCCCTCGTTTGAAGAGGTGTGTCTTGGTCGTTTGCTGGTGTGCTTGTTTTTCTCTTGCCATTTTTGTCATTTCGTCGAGCTAAAGCCGTGTTGTTTAGTTGTCGTGGCGTGCTGGGCGGTACTACCACTGGTGGTGCGCGGTACTGCCGCTTACAAGCGGTACTACCGCCCCCAGCGCGGTACTACCACTGGGGACGAGAACAGGGGGTTAAGTCGGGGCAGGGGGAGGTTTCTTCTCCCCCATACCCATTCACTTCGCCCCTCTTTTCTCTTCCTCTCTCCAGCCTCCACTCGCCGCGGGAGGGCTCCGGCGGATCTCCGTCTCCGGGGCGTCCCTCTCCATTTCCTTTGGTGGAGTCGATCCCCACCTCGTCCTCTTGCCATGGATGCCGGTATTGCCCCCGTTCCTTCTTTCGTTTTGTCTCTTTTTCAGTTCTTGTTTCTTAGGGGCAATGGTGGTTGCATCTCTAGATTTTTGGCTAAATCTAGGCTTGAGTTGGTTGGAGAAAGCAACTAGACTATCTCGATTAGAGTTTGGTAGGATTATTTTTGAATTTGGTAGGCCAGTAGTGCCGGATCTGACCACGGTAGTAGGAACCCGCTGTTTCACCGCCTCGTGCTAAGAAACTGCTGTTTCTCCGCCTCAAGCGGTACTACCGCTCTCTTGGAGTGGTACTACTGCTTGACCTAGAGCGGTACTACCACTCCCTCTGGGGCGGTACTACCACGGGCAGGTCACGGTACTACCACTGCATGCCAATTTCCATCATTTTCCTGCCTTACCTTGATCTTTTGTTGAGTTTGTTGGCTTATGCTCATTCTTTCTGGTTGTTTTGCGTGTTCTTGTGTTTGGCTCCAGGTGATGACCCTTCCGAGCAGCAAGGTCGCCATATCAACCCCGGGCGTGCCACATCAAAACGCTACCGCACCTCAGAGCCAGCCGGTGGTTCCTCGAGCACCCAACCGCCTCCAGCAAGTGCATCTACAAGTGTTCCTCCACCTCCTCAGCAATCGAAGCGAGCCGCCCACAAACCCAAAGGGAAGACTGTGACTGAGATGACCAACAAGGAGTTTTGGGAGAAACGTCGCCGCAACCCCTATGCGGTGGCCCAAGAACCCACTTTGGTCAACCGCCCGTTCTGGAACCGTTTTCAGTTTGCCATCTACTTTGATGTGATCAAGGCCAAGAAGAATATTTTTGTTGATGTTCGCTCCATTGATACTGATGCTATGGAGAAGGACCAGAGTACTTTGGCGAAGCCCTTTAGATGTGCACTCAGTTGAACATTCTCAAGATCATGCAATTCAACAAGGATTTCGATGCGGATTTAGTGGCTCAATTCTATGCCACCGTCCATCTTGGGACAGATGTCGACAGGACTCTGACATGGATGACCAATGGCAAGCTGCTTTCTGTCAAGTGGCAGGCGTTCATGGGGTTACTTGATGTGGTGGACAACGGGCTTGAGACTCATGTCGGTTTCCATCCTCACCGTAATGCTACATCCACCCACAAGCAAGCCCTTTGGCCCTACTGCACTGTGAAGGTTCACCCAGTAACTAAGAAGAAGACCTATGAGTTGTCTCCGTATCTGGACATTCTTCATCGCATATTCAGTGAGACTCTCTTCCCTCGGATCGGGAATCTGGATATGGTCCACTCTTACCTCGTGGACATGCTCCTTTTCTGTCAGCATGAGAAGGAAGCAAGCACTAGAGAGAGCCTGGATATCTCTCATGTCATGTGGTCTAAACTTCTATCTACCGTGTCTGAGCGCAAATGTCCTATCTATGGTCCATTCATCATGAGGCTCATTGAGAGGGCCTGGGCACAGACTTATCCCAGAGTGTTGCTAGAGACTGGAGACTTGGTGTCTCATGAGATCAAGCGTCTGAGGAAGAAGGGCAACTAGACAGCGCCTCACACAGGAGGTCCATCTGCTACTGCTGCCATAGGGGGTCCGTCTGCTGATGCTGCTGCTGCTGCCATGGGGACCGAGGGTGAGGCTGCTACTGATGATCATGAGGAGAACTTTGGCCCCTCTAGTGTAGAACCGTCGTGGGCACAGAAGCTTAAGCGCAAGATGAAGAAGCTTTTCTGCATGGAGTCTCATGGTCAGTACATGATTCATGTGGCGGAGAAGCATGCCAGGACGCGCGACAAGGAGCTCATGCGTCAGATGGGAGCAACAGTTGCCAGTGGGTCTGAGGGTCAGATCACTGATGAGGAGGACTAGATTCATCAGAACTGCTACTGGACCGACTCCGATGCCGAGCAGTTTTCGACCCACGATGAAGATGCAGAGATGTGATGTTCGAGCTCTTCCACCTCCCATCACCTGGAGTCGTAGTGTCACTCTATGCCCTTTTTGGTGTCTTGCTGCCAAAGGGGGAGAGAGTGTAGGGATTTGCTTCTTCTGTCGTGTCTTGAGTCGTCTTGTGGTTTCTTGTGTGTTCTCTTGGTGTCCTTCTTTGGTTTGGTTTGGTGTGAGACCTAAGCTCTAGACATATGGTGTGAGACATATGCTCCCTATCGCTACCTTATTACTTATGTCATGTCTGAGTACTATAGTTTATTGTGAGATGCATGTTTGTCCTGTTTATTCACTTCTCTCATATATCTTGTGCTTAGTATTGTTGGACTATAAAATATAGGGGGAGTGTTGATCCGAATGTGTGGGTCGTGCCATCTCTTGGTGCACACATTCTGGGGAGCCCGTCTATATTTTGTAGTTCTTAGTTTTCTTCGTTTTATTTCTTTTCCTTGCGCAAATTCCTAGTTGTCATCAATCCACCAAAAAGGGGGAGATTGTTACGGCATATCTCTCTCAAGGTAGTTTTGGTGATTGGTGACAACATGTTTGCGGACTAATCTTGTGCTTTGAATAATTCATAGATTCTCCCCTGGCACAAGACGCCTTCTTCCCCTCGGAGTATATTTCAAGACGGTGTAGCTCTTTCGTTTTTTTCTCGATGGACTAGTTGCGTAGAGGGCACCGTACTATCAAGAGGGGGTCCGCTGGGGTTTTGAATGGGTGGAATCATCACGTACACATCAGCTTCTCACCCTCCGAGAATTTCCTTTCCATTGAAGAGATCTCTCCTCTCTTCCTTGTCCTGTCTGGGTCTAAGCGGTAGTACCGCGCACCCAGCAGTAGTACCGCTGAGGAGCCAAGCGGCAGTACCGCTCCGCAGCGGTAGTACCGCCCTTGGCTCCACAACAGTAGTACCACTGGGGGCCTGGCACCTCCGCCTTGTCCTCAGCGTATTTGAGAGATCCCTTTTCTCTCTCTCTCTCGCGCGCCCCAGCGGTAGTACCGCACTGCCTGCGGTACTACGGCCGAAGGGTCACAAGCGGCAGTACCGCTCCACAGCGGTACTACCGCCCTTGACCCCACTACCGTAGTACCGCTGGGTAGTCTAGCTCCTACCACCTCGATTCAAGAGGTCTTTTTCTCGTGTCGGGTTTTGCGGCACTAGTCATGGTTGTAGTGGCGGTAGTACCGCATTTAGGTCCGTTCCCTACTAAGTCTCCTCAGCGCGGCAGTACCGCTGGCTGGCGCGGCAGTACCGTTGCCTGGCGGTAGTACCGCCCCCTCTCAGCGGTAGTACCGCCCTGTGCGGGGCTGGTTGGTGGGGGGCAACGGGATTGTTGCCCCCACTATAAAAGGGAGTCCCCTTCCTCCTTCTCACCTACCTCTTCCTCCCCCAAGCTCCATTTATTGCTCAAGCTCCATTAAATACTCCAAGCTTCATTTTGCCTGATCTATCTCCCTAGCCAATCAAACTTGTTGATTTGCTCGGGAGTGGTTGAGAAGGCTTCGATCTACACTTCCACCAAGGGATTTTCGATTCCCCCACTCATCCCTAGCGGATCTTGTTACTCTTGGGTGTTTGAGCACCCTAGACGGTTGAGGTCACCTCGGAGCCATATTCCATTGTGGTGAAGCTTCGTGGTCTTGTTGGGAGCCTCCGATTAAGTTGTGGAGATTGCCCCAACCTTGTTTGTAAAGGTTCGGTCGCCGCCTTCAAGGGCACCAATAGTGGAATCATGGCATCTCGCATTGTGTGAGGGCGTGAGGAGAATACGGTGGCCCTAGTGGCTTCTTGGGGAGCATTGTGCCTCCACGCCGCTCCAACGGAGACGTACTTCCCCTCAAAAGGAAGGAACTTCGATAACACATCCTCGTCTTCACCGAATCCACTCTTGGTTATCCCTTACCTTTACTTGTGCAAGCTCTTTAGTGTTTCTACCCTTGCTTGCTTGTATGCGTGTTGTTATTGCATCATATAGGTTGCTCACCTAGTTGCACATCTAGACAACCTACTTTGATGCAAAGTTTAATTTGGTAAAGAAAAGCTAAAAATTGGTAGTTGCCTATTCACCCCCCCTCTAGTCAACCATATCGATCCTTTCACCAACAGCTAATGGAGTCCGCTGGCAAGCTGTTAAGCAAATGCCGCGCTGGTCCTTTGAGCTTTAGTGGGAGATATTTGATAGCGTGTAAGTCATCACCGCGGGCCATGTGGATGTGGAGGAGGAAATCCTCAATCCATACTACGGGATCTGTTGTGCCGTCGTATGATTCAATATTTACAGGTTTGAAACCTTCTGGGAATTGATGTTCCATTACTTCGTCTGTGAAGCATAAGGGGTGTGCGACGCATCTGTATTGGGCTATATCGCGACGCAACTCGAATGGGTCTTGCCTGCTGTGTTTGGCCCGGCCGGATTTGCTGTATCCGGCGTGACGTTTATCGTCTCGTAGAGTGGTGCACCGTCGTGATCCATAGATCAATCTTGCATGCTTTGCTTTGTCCTCCAATATGTCTCGCAGGTCTGGCGTATCTCCCCATGCCTTTTTATTTGAATGGCGTCGAGGTGGAGGCCGAGCTTTTGGCTGGAATGCCTCTCTATCGCGGCCACGAGGTGGCTGCTCAGCCGTATCATATGCTTCTTCCTCCAGTCGGGGTAGTAACCTGCACTTTGGGTAGTTCTTGGAGGGGCGCTCGAGTTTATATTCCTCGGCCGCGAGGACTTCAGTCCATCTGATAGCTAGCAGATCTTGATCAGTTTGAAGCTGCTGCTGCTTTTTTTCAGGCTATTTGCCATGGCCATAAGCCGGCGCTTGAAGCGCTCTTGTTCGACGGGATCCTCTGGGACGGCGAATTCATCGTCGCCGAGGCTTGCCTCGCTTCGGAGGGGGGATGTAATTGTCATCCTTCTCCTCTCCGTCTGCCGCTCTCTCAGGAGAGCTGGCCCCTTCATCCTCCTGCTCTAAATCTTGCTGGAGGGGATTGTTGTTGTCTTTGGCACTATCCGGAGTGTTATTATCTCCTGTGCCGGTATCACCACTTTTTCTTTGGCGGGACTTAGAGCGGCGCCGCTGACGTCGGCGCTTGGGTTGCTTCTTGGAGGGGTCATCCTCCGCTATCTCGTCGCCATTGCCTTCGTTGGGTGTATCCACCATGTATATGTCATATGACGAGGTGGCTTTCCAGTGCCCTATAGGCACTGGTTCATGTTCGTCTCCTACATCATCATCCATACCGTTGATGTCTTCGGAGTCGAAGTCGAGCATGTCGGTTAAATCATCGACAGTGGCTACAAAGTGGGTGGTGGGTGGGCGTCGAATTTCTTCGTCGTCCGCATCCCAATCCTATTGGCCATAGTCCGGCCAGGGCTCTTCTGACAAAGAGAGAGACCTTAGTGAATTCAGAATGTCGCCGAAGGGCAAGTGTTGAAAGATATCCGCGGCGGTGAATTCCATGATCGGCGCCCAATTGGATTCGATTGGCAGGGGCGCGGATGGTTCGGAGTCCGGAAAAGAGTCCGGCACCTTGGAGTCATGGGCTGCGCAGAGGGTTAGGCAGGTGTTCGGCACGATCGCCATTGAGACTGCAACCCCTGAGGCGGTGTCTAACCACCCATCCTCGATTGGCGCAGTTGGCTCCGAGCTAAGGGTCGGAGATGATGCGGGCGCGGCCTCTGGGGTACTGTTCGGCGGCAGAGCTAGGTCATACCCATCGTGACACTGCGGCATGCCCGGCTGTGGCTCGAATCCGTCGAAGATCAAGTCTCCGCGGATGTCGGCCGTGTAGTTCAAACTTCCAAATCTGACCTGACGGCCAGGGGCGTAGCTTTCAATCTGCTCCAGAAGGCCAAGCGAATTAGCCCGCAGTGCAAAGCGGCGGAATACGAAGATCTGTCCGGGGAGAAAAGTCTCACCCTAGACCGCATCGCTATCAATGATAGTAGGAGCCATCGAGCCTAACGGCGACGACACAGAGGAACTCTCAATGAAAGCACCAATGTCGGTATCAAAACCGGCGGATCTCGGGTAGGGGGTCCCGAACTGTGCGTCTCGGCCGGATGGTAACAGGAGGCAAGGGACATAATGTTTTACCCAGGTTCGGGCCCTCTTGATGGAGGTAAAACCCTACGTACTGCTTGATTAATATTGATGATATGGGTAGTACAAGAGTAGATCTGCCACGAGATCAGAGAGGCTAAACCCTAGAAGCTAGCCTATGGTATGATTGTATGTTGTGATTGTCGGATTTCGGGTTCCGGCAAACCCTTGAGGTTTGAACACTGGGGTGCGCGCGGAAATTTCACCTCCTACCTACCTGCGCCCCTCCGCCATGCTAGGATCTAAACTACGGAAAGAACAACACAAGAGACACAGGGTTTATACTGGTTCGGGCCACCGTTGTGGTGTAATACCCTACTCCAGTGCGTGGGGTGGTGGATTGCCTCTTGGGCTGATGATGATGAACCATACAAGGAAGAACAGCCTCGCAAGGGTCTGTTCTTGGCTGGGGCGATGAACTGCTTGGGAGGAGTTCAGTCACCTTTCTCTCTCTCTCTCTCTCTCTCTCTCTCTCTCTCTCTCTCTCTCTCTCTCTCTCTCTCTCTCTCTTTCTTCTTCCTCGCCCCCCCCTTTGCTCTGTGGGTGGCTGGTCCTATTTATAGAGGCCCTGGTCCTCTTCCCAAATATCGAGCGGGAAGGGAGCCAACAATGGCGGGCTAATTTGAAGGGGGACAGCAAGTATCAGCTACCCTGACAAAAGTAGTCTTCGTCTGCGCAAAGCTCTAGTGATGACGCTGTCTTGGGCTCCACCGTGACCTCCGTCTCGTAGTCCTCCTGGTCTTGGTCTCGTTGCACCAAAATGGCAACCTTTGCCTGATGCCTCGGTACTCCGCGGCTGCGCTTGCCCCCTTTGCACCAAAGAGGAAAGGAGGATGCTGCGCGGGCTGGCACCCGCCTGGCGCCCTGTGTCGTCATGGCTTGCGTCACGGGCACCTCGTGAGGTACCCCGCCTTGAACTCTCCGCCTCCTAGTGAGCCAGCCTGACGAAGCTCCACGCCATCCGTCCCGCGAGGCTTGGCCCCTCGCGAGGGTCTTGGGTTTGTGTTGGTGAAGATGGGCCGTGCTGGGCCCCCCTTTCGAGCCACGCCGCAGGCCGCAGGCAGGCAAGTCTAGGGACCCCCGTTCCCAGAACACCGACAGTAGCCCCCAGGCCCAAGGCGCGCCCGGACTTGGCCGTGCAGGGAGGCGGAAGGGCAAGAGCGAAGCGCCGCGGGCCTTAACAGCCTGCGGCCTTGAGTGCCGCGTGGCGGTTGATTGGACGTGGGCGGCACTGTTCCCCCACGCCCTCCTTATTTTGCGCCACGCTAGGCGGACCCGTAGTCGTAGACAGCCGTTTCCTTTTCTGTTGCTCGAGTGCCCTCTGTCCTTCCTCCGCTCGAACTTCAGCTTCTGTTTTCAACCTGATCTCGAACCTCCCCCCTCCCATCGCCATGGCTCCGACGAAGAAGGGGAGAGGGAAGAAACCCATGTCTCCGCCTTACCCGCCGCCGTTGGCGGCCCTCGCCGAGGGCTTGGGCAAGGTCAGCTTGGCTCTGGCCACCATCTTCAATGAATGCGGGAGGACGACGGCCTGGCCCGCGTCCCACTTCTCCATCGATAGGATAGCCACCGAAGTCCCGTATCTTGCCGACGCCCTGTGGGCGGGTCTGGTTCCTCCCTTTTCTGATTTCTTCAACGTCGTGCTTTCCCACTATCAGATCCACATGATGCATCTGAATCCTGAATCCATCACCCTCCTTTGGGTCTTCGCCTTCGTTTGCGAAGCTATGGTGGGCATCCCTCCTTCGTTTGCCTTGCTGCATCACTTCTTCTCATTGCATCTTGTCGACCCTACCCAATGCTGGGCGTGCGTGAGCTTCATTGCCGCGTCTGAGACTGCGGCCTATGGGATTGACTTCAAGCTCCCCCTGCCCGCGGTTGGGTTCCGCGAGCGGTGGCTGTATGTGGACGCAGGGGTGCCCAGCCCCCTGCTATCGGAGCCGACCTCACCTGCTGTCCCCAATTCGGGCTGGGGCCAGGAGACGCTTGAGAGCCCCCGGCTCGTCTTCGTCTAGCGCCGCTTCGCGCTCTTGAGGTCGCTTGGCGTGACAGCGCCCAAGGTGGTGAAGGAGTTCCTGCTATGCCGCGTTGCTCCTCTTCAACGCCACTCTCGCCGGATGTGGGCCTTCCGTGGGCGCGAGGATTGTATGAGGCTCCAGGAAGAGGACCTGGCTCCTGAGGTGCTGAGGACGGCGCTCTTGACCCTGGCTGGGGACCCCAACCCCGGCAGCGTCCGGCAGGGAGGGGCCTTGCTGTACCTCTGCCAGAGCAGGGGCGACTTTGTGAAGCAGATGCCTGTCTTTGACAAGTGGGGGCCGCGCCCCGCCGGCCTTCAGGGGCCTCGTGAGAACCCAGTGGTGGTAACTGCCCTTCCAGTCGGCCAAGGCGACTCGTCCTCGAGTGGCGGAGCAGGGAGGCACGAGGCGCTAGAGGCCGAGGGGGCTCCCGGCGCGGTGACAGCGCCGGGCGAGGCTCATGAGGAAGAGGCTCTTGGGGCCCGTGCTACTGAGGCTGAGGATGACGAGCAGCTGGCCTCAGTGCCTGCGACTGGGGCCCGTGAGGCTCCAGCTGCTTCTCTTGGGGAGGCGATTGGCAGCGCACATCAGGCAGGCGCCCCTGCCGCAGATCGCCTTGACGCCCCGCCTTCGTCGAAGATTGATCCATGCACCCAACTCTTGGGCCGGTTCCGCGTGGACTTTGGGGCTCTCCGGAAGAGAAGGGAGGCCCTGGGCGACGATTACCCTTGTCGCTTGTTAAAGCGTAGGAAGTACTTCGCCACTGATGAGTGAGCCTTCTCCTTTCCCAGCTCCCGATCCTTCTGTTACTTGTACTGACCCTTGCTCCGCAGGCCCCTTCCAGCCGAGCATGCGGAGACGGCTGAGGAGCCGTCCCCTTTGGCTTCACCTCCTCCACCATCCTCGAGCGCTCCGAGCAGCGGAGCCCTTGTGGTGAGGGCGATCGAAGAGGCGAACCATCCCGAGGCGTATCATGGCCCCGCGCACCTCGCGATCCTCCTTCGCGGGCCTTCTCGTGGCATAGCCAGCCTGCCATGGGCTTCTCGCCTGGTCGTGGACTGCGATTGGCTAAGGCGCCTCCTGCGCTCTTCTCCTGAGGACGGGCTGGCCCCAGGCCAGGCTTCTGACGCGGTGTGCCCGGCCGTCGCGAGGGTGCCAGCCCCCAGCCTGGAGGGGGAGTGCTGACTCGTGGCCCCCGGTGCTTGCTTGGGGCAGATGATGGTGTGGAAGACGTGCTCGAGCGCGCTCGGGAGCATCGCGCTCTCCGCCAAGGATTCCTTCGAAGGGCGACTGACGCAGTGAGCCTGCTTGGTGAGGAGCTTGCTGACGAAGACGCGCGCCTTGAGGCCGAGGGCCTGCGCCTGGCTGCAGAGAGGCGCGAGCTGGAGGGCGCCATCGCCCTTGCGCGCCGTCAGCGTGATCTTGATGAAGCGGAGGCCAAGGCGTCGTTGGTGGCCTCTCGGGAGGCCCGGTCTCGGGCCACTTAGGAGGCTCGAGAAGCTGACCGGCGGCGAACGGCTGCGGAGGAGCGGGCTCGGGAGCTCCTGGCCTGGTGCCACTCGCTGGAGGAGCAGGCGGAGCTGCGCGAGGCGGCCCTCGCGTCGATGATGGTGGCCTCTAGCGACTCAGCAGAGCTCCAGAAGCGCGAGGAGGCGCTGACGCTGGAGGCCGCCGAACGTACCCGTGAGTACGAGCGTCTGGAGACGAGGGAGCGCTTGGTGACGCAGGTGGAAGATGATGTTGCTGCACAGGAAGCCCGCGTCCTGGAGGAGGTCGGACATCGAGTGGCGATGGCGCATTTGAACCTCGAGCACGAGTTCGAAGAGAAGCTGGGGTTGATCCGGGCCGAAGCTGAAGGCAGGACTGCCGCCTTGAGGGCCAAGCTGGAGGAGGCGACGCGGCAGGCCGATGCTTCCCGGGCCGCCCTCGAGGTGGCGCAAGGTTAGCTGACCACCTCCCAGGCCGAGGTGCTCCTTCTTCGCCAGCGGGTGGAGGAGGCTGAGACCGTCGCATGCTAGAATGCGGACGAGATACGTCAGCAGTGGCTCCTGGAGCATGAGCACGGCCCCATGCTCACCACGCTCCGGGAGAGGGCCAACGCGGCCTTGGGCAACATTTGCGAGGATACCATCAGCGAGCCGCACGCAGTCAACTACGCGAGCAATCTTTAGTTCTTCACTGATGTGGTGACACAGCTGGAGGCGCGGTCGATCAGGGTTGACAGGTTGGTGGAGGAGAGGAGCCGCGCCCTGCTCGGGCGCGCCTTTTCTCGCGTCTTCAGCTATCTCCGGAGCATGGATCCCCACTTTGATTTCGACGCCGTCATTGCCCCCGTCCCCTAGGCCGTCCGAGGCGAGCTGGCGCGCTGTGTGGAAGACAATGTGGATGCTCTTATCAGGGCCTTCGCTTCATACAATGACGATGCGATCGTGGCGGCCGACGAGGGCGGCGTGATGGACGGTCCTGACGCTGCTGGCGGCGACGCGGATAGCGATGGCGAGTTCAGCGACGCCAGCAGCGGCTCAGGTGGTGCTCCTGAGGACGCATTGGGGGATTCATCCAACTGATTGTGCATTGTTCTTGCTTCCTTACCCTGCATGAATAGAACTCAGGTTTTGGACTGATGACTGTGAGAGCATTTTGGAGGGGGAGCCCCTCATGTAAAACTTGTGTTTATCGTATCAGTAGAAGCTACATTGCCCATGCGCCCGTGCCAAGTGGTTGGCTTAAGCTTCGCGCTGGTCGGCTAGTTTACCTTTGTTCCGTGCTGGCCCTGAGGCAGCCCGCGGGGGGTTGTGGTGTCTCGAGTGTTCCCTAATTGTGTTTGTAGGATCTGCAGTAAAACACCCTCCTGAGAGGACGCACCAGCGGCAGTCTGGGCTGCGCGCAAGCTAGGCCTGGCCCAGCTCGCGAGGGGCTCACGAGGGGAGGCAGCTTAGGCGAAGTGGTAACCAAAACGCGAGAAATTGCTCGAACAAGATAAAGCACCCCTTCCCCGAACACACGCAAATCTCAAATTCGAATCCAACTTGAATCCAGTGGGGGAAAGCGACAACCAAAGGGAAGAGCAACGAAAGCAAACAAAAGGCCGCGTCCGGCACCTAGTCTAGTCTTGGACGTCTTCTCACCAGCACGGAGCTAAGTGCTGCCACTGGGCGTGGGAGGGAGCCCCAGGGCCTAAGGCCAGCACCCCTGAGACTCCGGGGCATGTACAACCCCAATCATTATTACGTGAGAGTGTCACGGGGCGGCGAGCTTCACAGGCACTGGGCCTTCTTCACAGGTACCGGCCTTGCTTCATATTGCCAGATGAGGGCCCCGCCTTGCGCCACACTCTAGTGCCATCAACGACGACCGGAAACCAGGACGTCGCCGATGGGGTAGAGCGGTCGCCAGCGGTTCCCCCGATGACCACGGGTCCTCCGCCGGGGGCAGGCCCTGAGCCACCTCCCCAACGGAGGGCCTACCTCCTAAGGACGCCTTGCTCCGAACGCTGCGGTGGTGATGTCGAATCCCAGCCCCTCTCCTGCAGCCCCCTGCGCCCTCCTCCCGAGGGGTAGGAGACTGTGGGAGTGGGGCAGCTGCCCGCTGTGGCAACCTGCACCTCCTGCAATCCATGGTTAGCGTATGTCTGCTGAAGAATTAGCGGTACCCAATAATCCTTGTCTCCTGCGTGCCCAGTGGGACCGTCCCGGGACTCCTGGAAAGGCTCAGCTTCTGGCGCCTCGTCCCCCCAGCTTGGGCTGAGGAGTGAGCCTTGTTCGCCCTCGTGTGGGTGTCATTGGTCCATCATGAGGGGCACGTATTCCTCTGGCGCCGTCACCCTGAAGGCCACGCCGTAGTGCTCTGCGTGCCACGCGGTCCTGCCTGACGCGCCTACCGTGGGGTGGCAACGCGGCTGTCCACTGGGGCCGCGGGTCGTGTCGAGTCCTTCTTCTTCACAGACCGGGAGCGGGGGCAGCACCGCTGCCAGTCCGGTGCTGACAGCCTCGCTGGTGTTGGAGTAGCCTTGGAGCCCGCGGGCGCGCGCGGAGCCCCCGCGCGGGCCGCCCTGGGCTTGAGTTGGGAGCTGGGCGCAGAAGGGGTGAGCCCCCGAGGCGGCGAAGCCCAGGAGCTCTGCCACCCTCTCCAGCAGCACGTCACGGCCGCCCTCTAGCAATCTGCACTGCAGCAGCTCTCGGGCCACCGTGAGCGCGGCCCTCGAGTTCGCCTGCTGCCGGCGGGTGTACGGTGTCATGGTCGCGGCGTGATTGGAGGCCCTTGCTGCCGACCGCGCCTGCCGCGGTGTGAGAGTTGTCGAAGCCTGTCCGCGTCGCCCGCGGCCCGCAGCGCCCTGCGGACCGCGAGCTGCCTGGGGCACGGGGTCGCCCGAGGCGAGCGGCTCTGCGCGGGCGGGCCACGCCGCCCATGGATCTGGGTTGCCTGCCTGGTCGCCGGACATGGTGATGACGACGCGACGGGGCATGAAGCGGTAGAAGGTGGATTCCGGCGCACCCCTACCTGGCGCGCCAAATGTCGGATTTCGGGTTCCGGCAGACCCTTGAGGTTCGAACACTTGGGTGCGTGCGGAGATTTCACCTCCTACCTACCTGCGCCCCTCCGCCATGCTAGGATCTAAACTACGGAAAGAACTACACAAGAGACACAGGGTTTATACTGGTTCGGGCCACCATTGTGGTGTAATACCCTACTCCAGTGCGTGGGGTGGTGGATTGCCTCTTGGGCTGATGATGATGAACCATACAAGGAAGAACAGCCTCGTGAGGGTCTGTTCTTGGCCGGGGCGATGAACTGCTTGGGAGGAGTTCAGTCACCTTTCTCTCTCTCTCTCTTTCTTCTTCCTCGGCCCCCCCTTTGCTTTGTGGGCGGCTGGTCCTATTTATAGAGGCCCTGGTCCTCTTCCCAAATATCGAGCGGGAAGGGAGCCAACAATGGCGGGCTAATTTGAAGGGGGACAGCAAGTATCAGCTACCCTGACAAAAGTAGTCTTCGTCTGCGCAAAGCTCTGGTGATGATGCCGTCTTGGGCTCCACAGTGACCTCCGTCTCGTAGTCCTCCCGGTCTTGGTCTCATTGCACCGAAATGGCAACCTTTGCCTGATGCCTCGGTACTCCGTGGCTGCGCTTGCCCCCTTTGCACCAAAGAGGAAAGGAGGACGCTGCGCGGGCTGGCACCCGCCTGGCGCCCTGTGTCGTCATGGCTTGCATCACGGGCACCTCGTGAGGTACCCCGCCTTGATCTCTCCGCCTCCTCGTGAGCCAGCCTGACGAGGCCGCGCCTGAGGAAGCTCCGCGTCGTCCGCCCCGCGAGGCTTGGCCCCTCGCGAGGGTCTTGGGTTTGTGTTGGTGAAGATGGGTCGTGCTGGGCCCCCCTTTCGAGCCACGCCGCAGGCCGCAGGCAGGCAAGTCTGGGGACCCCCGTTCCCAGAACGCTGACAGTGATTGTTGTCCTACTGACTAAAACCCTTCGGTTTATATAGACACCGGAGAGGGTTAGGGTTACACAAGGTCGGTTACAAAGGAGGAGATATCCATATTCGTATTGCCTAGCTTGCCTTCCACGCCAAGCAGAGTCATATCCGGACACGAGACGAAGTCTTCAATCTTGTATCTTCATAGTCTAACAGTCCGGCCAATGGAGATAGTCCGGCTGTCCGGAGACCCCCTAATCCAGGACTCCCTCACCTGTCTCATAGTGGTAGTTGGGAGACCGGGTTGTAGGATCGATTGCCGTACTATTAAGGGGGGCTATCTAGTGAGTAGCTTGATTGTATCATTTTTCGAGAGCTCAAACCATTGCATCCTTGCATCCTCTCTCTTGGTTCTTGTTTGGTTCTTCTCCTTGTGAGATTTGGATCTCATGGTCATCTTCTTCACAAGCTCGAGTTCATCGAAAACCGATTTCATATGCATCTTCTTTTGTGTTTTCAGTGTTGGAGTTTTTACCGGTCTTAATTGAGAAAGGGTTCTCACCATTTTGTTTTGGGTATTTTATCAATTTTTATTTCTTGATATCCCTATCAAGATTGTGTTTGCTCTTGTCCTTAGCTTTCCAACAAACTTGATTTCGTCGAATTCAGAGCTCGTATGCGAAAGTTGTGGCTGTTTTGATATTACCTGTTTTACACACAAAGGTTGTACTGCCCCACAAAGAGGTTGTACCCAACCGGTGTTTGGAGCGGTTGTACCGCTCCAGATTTGGTCCGAAGGTTGTACCGGCCATGTACCGCTCTACCACCGGACTAGTTCCTGTTGTGGTGCGGCTGTTGGGTGGTTGTGGGCTGGTTGTACCGCTTATTGCCTGTTACTGGTTGTACCGGTGCTCATAGCGGTTGTACCGCTCCTATGTTATTCTGCACATAACGGGCAGATTCGTGGGGACCTATTTAAGGGGGTCTTCTTCCCCAATGGTTCCCCATCTCTTGAGCTTGTTTTGCCCCCATTGTTGACCTTCTTTGAGCTTGCTAACTCTCAATCCCTCCATGGATTCTTGCTAGTTTTTGAGGGAAAAGAGAGAGGAGATCTAGATCCACACTTTCACCAATCACTTTCTCCTCTATGTGAGCCGAACCCCTTGGATCTAGATCTTGGAGTTCTTGGTGTTCTCCTTCTTGTGCTTCCTCTCACTTTCCTCCCTAGCATTAGTTGCTTTGGTGGGATTTGAGAGAGAAGGACTTGAGCACTCTGTGTGCCCTTGCCATTGCATTTGTGCATCGGTTTGAGTTCTCCACGGTGATACGTGGAAGTTACAAGTTGAGAAGCTTTTTACTCTTGGGTGCTTGGTATCCTTGAGCTTGTTCCTCTTGGGTGCTTGGGCGCCCTAGACAGCTGGTGGTGTTCGAAGCTCAATCATTGTGGTGTAAAGCTCCGGGCAAGCATCAGGGTCTCCAATTAGGCTGTGGAGATCGCCCCAAGCAATTTGACGGGTACCGGTGACCGCCCCCAAGGGTTGCCAAAGTGCACGGGTTCGATGACCGCCCCCAAGGGTCGCCATTTGTATGGGTTTGGTGACCGCCCTCAAGGGTCCCTGAAAGCACAAGTGCTCCAAGATGGTAAGGACAAAGGATTGGCTAAAGCTTAAAGGTGGTAAGGACAAAGGATTGGCTAAAGGTGGTTTTGGTAATTAATGACAACATATCTCTTGTTGGACTAACGTTTCTATCTAGTATGTTTCAGGTAAGTTCAACAATGGAGTGGCATGGACTAAAGGTTGTGGGAAGTTCTCCAAGATGCTAAGGACAAAGGATTGGCTAAAGCTTAAAGCTCAAGACTCTTCATTTTACATTTTAGTGATCCAAGATCACATTGAGTCCATAGGAAAAGCCAATACTATCAAGGAGGGATGAGGTGTTGCTTAATGAGCCTCTTGCTCAAGTGCTTAATGATATGCTCCAAAATCCTTAGCTACTTTCCCACTTCCACATATGACCTAAACCCAAATCCAACTCGGCCCCACCGATTTCTTCTATCCGGCGCCACTGAGTTCAGATGTCATAGCCACTGCCAAAACCCTAATCAATTCGGTCTCACCGATGGGATCTCGGTCTCACCGAGATGGGCTTGCAAACTCTCTGTTACCTATTGCAATACTTTCGGTCCCACCGAGATATGCAATCGGCCCCACCGAGTTTGCTTGGTTAACTCTCTATTTCACTTATTACCCAAATCGGTCCCATCGAGTTTGAGTAATCGGTCAAACCGAGTTTTGGATTTACCCTAACCCTAGCACATCAGTCCCACCGAGTTGATCCAGTCGGTCCCACCGAAAACTCTAACGGTCACTAGGTTTACTATTTCAGTCCGACCGAGTTTGTCGATTCGGTCCCACCGAGATTGGTAAATTGTGTGTAACGGTTAGATTTTGTGTGGAGGCTATATATACCCCTCCACCTCCTCTTCACTCATGGAGAGAGCCATCAGAACACATATACACTTCCAACTCATATGTTCTGAGAGAGAACCACCTACTCATGTGTTGAGACCAAGATATTCCATTCCTACCATATGAATCTTGATCTCTAGCCTTCCCCAAGTTGCTTTCCACTCAAATCTTCTTTCCACCAAACCCAAATCCTGTGAGAGAGTTGAGTGTTGGGGAGACTATCATTTGAAGCACAAGAGCAAGGAGTTCATCATCAACACACCATTTGTTACTTCTTGGAGAGTGGTGTCTCCTAGATTGGCTAGGTGTCACTTGCGAGCCTCCGACAAGATTGTGGAGTTGAACCAAGGAGTTTGTAAGGGCAAGGAGATCGCCTACTTCGTGAAGATCTACCGCTAGTGAGGCAAGTCCTTCGTGGGCGATGGCCATGGTGGGATAGACAAGGTTGCTTCTTCGTGGACCCTTCGTGGGTGGAGCCCTCCATGGACTCGCGCAACCGTTACCCTTCGTGGGTTGAAGTCTCCATCAACGTGGATGTAGGATAGCACCACCTATCCGAACCACGGGAAAAACATCTGTGTCTCCAATTGCGTTTGAATTCTCCAAACCCTTCCCTTTCTATTCTTACAAGTTGCATGCTTTACTTTCCGCTGCCTATATACTCTTTGCATGCTTGCTTGATATGTATTATGTATGTTGAAATTGTGCCTAAACTCCACTTAAACCGAAAAGGCTTAAAAACTGCAACTTTAGCACTAAGTGTCTAATCACCCCCCTCTAGACACATCTACTTCAAGGTCCTACAAGTGGTATCAGAGCTTTGGTCTCCATTGCCTTGGTTTAATCACCATTAGAGGAAGATGGATGTGTCTACTTTAGGGAGTCTTAGACATAGAGTGCCTATTCTTGATGGAGAGTATTTTCATGAGTGGAAGAATGAGATGCTTGTAATTTTCAATCAATATCATTTGAACAAGTATATTGCTAGCCCTTATGCACCTCATATTGATCCGTTGTATCCTACTCTAGATGAAGATATTGACATAATTCGCAATCTTAGAACTGTTGAGCTCATCATTAGAGGATTGCCCAAAAATTTGATTGCTAGTTTGCCTACTCTTAATTGTGCCTATACTATATGGAAATTTCTTGAGGAACGATTTCCCGATTATTCCTTAAAAAATTTGGATGAAATTCTCCATAAATCTATTGCCTTGAGTAAGATGAACTCTAGTGATCCTAGTTTTGGTGATTGTCTATTTGAGCTTACCAATCTCAAGCATGCTAGAGGAGATGTTGGAATCATTAGTGATATTATATCCGAAGCTATAAGAATTCATAAAGGTGACCACTTTGATGATCATTTATCTAATGAATTACCCTCTCTAGGAAATGATGAGTCACAAGATCATGGTGAACATGGATACTATGATGATGATGATGATGATAGTGACTTCGATCTTGATGATGCAATGAGACATTTTGGTCTTACGACAAATCTTCGGGGATATGTGTCAGGAGGAAAGGAATGGGTTCTTGATAGTGGATGTACTGATCATATGACCGGAGATAAAGATATGTTCCGTGAGCTTGCTGAAAATGACGACCCTCGAAAATATGTCACCTTTGGTGATAACTCAAAGGGTAAAGTGGTTGGCCTTGGTAAGGTGGCCATCTCACATGATAGTTCCATTCAAAATGTCATGCTCGTTGAATCTCTTGGCTACAACTTACTTTCAGTATCTAGACTTGCTGATTTCGGTTTGAATGTCCTATTTACTGAGGTAGATTGCCAAGTGTTTCGTCGAGACAATCATAAAATGGTCTTTACCGGTATGCGTAGAGGAGATCTTTACATTGTCGATTTCTCTAAAAGGGCACAACCTAAAACTTGCTTTATTGCTAAATCCTCAAAAGGTTGGTTGTGGCATAGACGACTAGGTCACGTTGGCATGAGAAACCTTGACAAGCTTATTAAAGGAAATCATATCCTTGGAATTAACGATGTCATATTTGATAAGGATAGACTTTACAGTGCTTGTCAAGCAGGTAAACAGGTTGGAGGAAGGCATCCCGTGAAGAACATCATGACCACAAGGAGGCCACTCGAGCTACTTCATATGGATCTTTTTGGTCCCAACGCCTACAAGAGTCTCGGTGGAAATTCTTTTGGTCTAGTTATAGTTGATGATTTTTCAAGATTTACGTGGGTGTTCTTTCTTGATGACAAGTCGTAGGTCCAGAAGATCTTCAAAAACTTTGCTAGGAAGGCCCAAAATCAGTTTGACGTGAAGATCAAGAAGGTTCAGAGTGACAACGGAACGGAGTTCAAGAACACAAATGTGGACACCTTTCTAGACGAAGAAGGGATTTCACACGAGTTCTCGGCTACATACACACCTCAACAAAATGGAGTTGTTGAGAGGAAGAATCGGACGCTCATCGAGATGGCGAGAACGATGCTTGATGAGTACAAGACGCCAGAGCACTTTTGGGCAGAAGCGGTTGAGACAGCTTGTCATGCAACAAATCGCTTGTATCTTCACAAACTACTCTGCAAGATGGCATACGAGCTCATCACCGGTAACAAACCCCAAGTTGGATACTTTCGAGTATTCGGCTCTAAGTGCTACATTCTTGACAAGCATCGTCATTCAAAGTTTGCTCCTAAATCTCATGAAGGTTTTCTACTTGGTTATGGCTCAAAGTCTCACACTTACCATGTCTACAACAATTTCACCCGAAAGGTTGAAGAGACGGTAGATGTGAAGTTTGATGAATCTAATGGCTCGCAAGTAGAGCAATTGCCAATCGATGTAGGAGACAAAGAACCTTCAGAAGCAATCCAAGACTTGTCTATTGGCAAAATTCGTCCAACGGAGGTGAAGGAGAGTACCTCATCCGTCCAGGTGGAAGCTTCTACTTCACGACAAGGTGAACCAAGAATTGATACGGAAGCATCCACAAGTGGGACACACCAAGATGAAGAAGACAAGGAAATGCATCAAGACGAACATCAACAACCTCCTTCTCCACCACGACAAGAGAACGACAACGTCAACAATGAAGAAGGCCAAGAAGAAGAACAAGATGAAGAAGATGTTCAATGAAGACCCAAGCAAAAACTCTCACGAGTTCGAGCAAGAATTGCCAAAGATCATCCCGTCGAGTAAATCTACAATGATATACAAACCGGGAGAATCACTTGCTCAAAAACTCGTTTAGCTAACTTTTGTGAAAACTATTCATTCATCTCTAGCATTGAACCTATGAAGGTTGAAGAAGCATTGGAAGATCCGGATTGGATAAATGCTATGCATGAAGAGCTACACAACTTTGAGAGAAACCAAGTTTGGACATTGGTTGAGAAGCCCGACAACAACCACAACATCATTGGTACCAAATGGGTGTTTCGCAACAAGCAAGATGAAGATGGACAAGTGGTTCACAACAAAGCACGTCTCGTCGCCCAAGGGTACACACAAGTCGAAGGTATGGACTATGGTGAGACATATGCTCCCGTTGCTAGACTTGAGTCCATTCACATCTTACTTGCCTATGCTAATCACCATAATATCACCTTGTACCAAATGGACATTAAAAGTGCTTTTCTTAATGGTGAAATAGAGGAGGAAGTTTATGTCAAACAACCTCCTGGCTTTATCAATCCTAAGAAACCAAATCATGTTTACAAACTTCACAAAGCTCTTTATGGTCTTAAACAAGCTCCTAGAGCATGGTATAAATGCTTGACCAAGTTCCTTATTGCAAGTGGTTTTGAAATTGGTAAAATTGATTCTACTCTTTTTACTAAAAGGGTTAATGGAGAACTATTTGTATGCCAAATTTATGTTGATGATATCATATTTGGTTCAACTAACCCTCTCTTTAGTGAAAAGTTTGGAAAGCTAATGTCAGAGAAGTTTGAGATGTCTATGATGAGTGAACTCAAATTCTTTCTCGGTTTGCAAATCAAGCAAACTAAGGAAGGTACATTTGTCTCTCAAACGAAGTACACCAAGGACTTATTCAAGAAATTCAATATGCAAGAATGCAAAGGTATGCCTACACCCATGCCTACTAGTGGACATCTTGATTTGACCAAAGATGGTGAACCGGTTGATCAAAAGGTTTATCACTCTATGATTGGCTCTTTGTTATACCTATGTGCTTCACGTCCCGACATTATGCTAAGTGTGTGCATGTGTGCACGATATCAAGCCGCTCCTAAAGAATGTCATCTTAAGGCCGTGAAAAGGATAGTGAGATACTTAATTCATACACCAAACTTTGGCATTTGGTATCCTAAGAGGTCTTCTTTTGATCTTGTTGGCTATTCCGACTCGGATTATGCCGGAGACAAGGTTGATAGAAAGTCCACTTCGGGTACTTGTCAATTTCTTGGTAGATCTCTTGTGTCTTGGTCTTCCAAGAAACAAAACTCGGTATCCTTATCCACCGCCGAATTGGAATACATTGCCGCTGGTTCATGTTGTGCTCAATTACTTTGGATGACCCAAACTCTTAAAGATTATGGGATCTATGTGAAACATGTTCCACTGCTTTGTGACAATGAAAGTGCTATCAAAATCGGTCATAATCCCGTACAACATTCTCGAACTAAGCATATTGAAGTACGTCATCATTTCATTCGAGACCATGTTGCTAAGGGTGACATTGATCTTAAGCATGTTCGCACTGATAAACAATTAGCGGATATATTTACTAAACCTCTTGATGAGAAAGTATTTTGTAGGCTGAGAGGTGAATTGAACATTATTGATGCTTCGAACTTGGAGTAGGAACTCCATTGGATACATGCAAGACATGAGCTTATGACTAATCCATGATATATCTCTTATGATGACTATCTTATGTCTTGGATATATTTGTACCTTGCATGTTGTCTAACCCATATAGGTGCTTGGTTGAATCTAATTCCATGAGATTGTGACTCACTCACATCTTGAGCAATCTCTACATTACCAAGTCTCTACACAGTGGTGGTTGAAGACAAGGAAGCACAAAACCTTTCAAACATATCCTTTGACAAATTCTATGTTGAGCTTCATGATTGTCATTTTTGGATACACAAGTGCTCTTCCTTGCAAGAACTAACCCATGTAGGTAGATGAACTCAAACTCCAAGTGGTGCTCCCAACTCTTGATGAGCTACATCAACCTTGAGCACCCACACAAGTTCAACTACATGAGCAAGACCCACACCACCAC
The DNA here is from genome assembly GCA_034509565.1 of Triticum monococcum. Lineage (NCBI taxonomy): Eukaryota > Viridiplantae > Streptophyta > Magnoliopsida > Poales > Poaceae > Triticum > Triticum monococcum. The sequence goes on along the minus strand of CM067844.1, from coordinate 575,694,905 downwards.
CCAAGGTATGTTATTCCATCTTAGAGAAGCTTTACTCCAAGACATGAGTCAAAGCAACTCACCAAGATGTGAATACATCAAGATGCTTAAACGAAAACTGGTAACCCCATTTTGAGCTTAAACGATGAGTATGACCTATGATCAAGTGTTCTCACTTGACTCCTAAGTCAATATACTCTAACATAGGTGACTATGTCACCGCCCAACTCTAGATGAAGTTCTCTTGTGTTCTTCATCTAGATCTTTCAGTTTCTTCTCTTTTCTTTTTGTTTTTATATTTAATACATTGCAAATCTTTGTGAGATCCTACATGTTTAGTGAGCTGAGGTGACAAGTGTTTTTCTCTGTGTTGAACTCGGTTTCACCGACTTGTAGTTTTCGGTCCAACCGAATCTTTTCGGTACCACCGAAACATGCCACTCGGTGCCACCGACTTTGCAACAGGAAAAATAGTTTGCCACTTGTTATATATTTCTTCTGATCTAGCTCTACTCAATGAATCTTGTCCTCTACAAGCATCACAGTTTTATCTATTGCTTTGTGCTGAGTCTCAAGGACCAAACCTATACGACGGATTCCAGAAAGCCCTTCTTGGAAATTGATGTCAAAGGGGGAGAGAGAGATCACATCAAAGCTTATCACCTACAAGGGAGAAAGTATTAAGGGGGAGAAAGAGATTTCCAGGGGGAGAGAATACTCAAGGATCCCAGATGTCCCAGATGCTTTATGTTCAAGAGGAGAGATGTCGCATGTCTTTTTGGGGGAAAGACATGTTCATATGTGCTTATTTGCATTAAGTTCTATCCATTTGTATCTTTCGGCTCTGATTTTCTGTTCCCTATCTTCTCCCAATATCCCATGTAAGATTCAGGGGGATCAAGACACCTAAGGGAAAGAAATCAGTCAAATTCATTGCATATCTTTACTCTTGGGGACATGTTGAATCCAATGTGGTACCTTGTACTCACTCTCTACATGTCATCCCAGTCTTGGTTCTCTTCTGGCTTCTTTGGTTTGCTCTGGCTAGTGGAGGTACATGTGTTATCTAACCTTGTTTGTGTTGGAAATATGCCCTAGAGGCAATAATAAATAAGTTATTATTATATTTCCTTGTTCATGATAATCGTTTATTATCCATGCTATAATTGTATTGATAGGAAACTCAGATACATGTGTGGATACATAGACAACACCATGTCCCTAGTAAGCCTCCAGTTGACTAGCTCGTTGATCAATAGATGGTTACGGTTTCCTGACCATGGACATTGGATGTCATTGATAACGGGATCACATCATTAGGAGAATGATGTGATGGACAAGACCCAATCCTAAGCATAGCACTAGATCGTGTAGTTCGTATGCTAAAGCTTTTCTAATGTCAAGTATCATTTCCTTAGACCATGAGATTGTGCAACTCCCGGATACCGTAGGAGTGCTTTGGGTGTGCCAAACGTCACAACGTAACTGGGTGGCTATAAAGGTGGACTACGGGTATCTCCGAAAGTGTCTGTTGGGTTGGCACGAATCGAGACTGGGATTTGTCACTCCGTGTGACGGAGAGGTATCTCTGGGCCCACTCGGTAGGACATCATCATAATGTGCACAATGTGATCAAGGAGTTGATCACGGGATGATGTGTTATGGAACGAGTAAAGAGACTTGTCGGTAACGAGATTGAACAAGGTATCGGGATACCGACGATCGAATCTCGGGCAAGTATCGTACCGCTAGACAAAGGGAATTGTATACGGGATTGATTAAGTTCTTGACATCGTGGTTCATCCGATGAGATCATCGTGGAACATGTGGGAGCCAACATGGGTATCCAGATCCTGCTGTTGGTTATTGACCGGAGAGTCATCTCGGTCATGTCTGCATGTCTCCCGAACCCGTAGGGTCTACACACTTAAGGTTCGGTGACGCTAGGGTTATAGAGATATTAGTATGCGGTAACCCGAATGCTGTTCGGAGTCCCGGATGAGATCCCGGACATCACGAGGAGTTCCGGAATGGTTCGGAGGTAAAGATTTATATATGGGAAGTTCTGTTTTGGTCACCGGAAAGGTTTCGGGTTTTATCGGTAACGTACCGGGACCACCGGGAGGGTCCCGGGGGTCCACCAAGTGGGGCCACAAGCCCCGGAGGGCTTCATGGGCCAAGTGTGGAAGGGGACCAGCCCCAAGTGGGCTGGTGCGCCCTCCCACAAGGCCCAAGGTGCAAGGGAAGAGGAGAGGGGGCAAACCCTAGGGCAGATGGGCCCTAAGGCCCATCCTGGTGCGCCTCCCTCTCCCCCTCCCCCTTGGCCGCCTCCCTTAGATGGGATCTAGGCTGGCCGCCACCCCTAGGGGTGGAAACCCTAAAGGGGGCGCAGGCCCTCCCCTTCCCCTATATATACTTGGCCTAGGGGCTGCCCAATACACGCGATTTGATCTCTCCCTATTGGTGCAGCCCTCCCTCTCTTCCTCCTCATATCCCGTGGTGCTTGGCGAAGCCCTGCAGGATTGCCACGCTTCTCCACCACCACCACGCCGTTGTGCTGCTGCTGGATGGAGTCTTCCTCAACCTCTCCCTCTCTCCTTGCTGGATCAAGGCGTGGGAGACGTCACCGGGCTGTACGTGTGTTGAACGCGGAGGTGCCGTCCGTTCGGCACTAGGATCTCCGGTGATTTGGATCACGACGAGTACGACTCCATCAACCCCGTTCTCTTGAACGCTTCCGCTTAGCGATCTACAAGGGTATGTAGATGCACTCTCCTTCCCCTCATTGGTAGTCTCTCCATAGATAGATCTTGGTGACACGTAGGAAAATTTTGAATTTCTGCTACGTTCCCCAACAGTGGCATCATGAGCTAGGTCTATTGCGTAGATTCTATGCACGAGTTGAACACAAAGTAGTTGTAGGCGTTGATTTTGTCAATTTACTTGCCGTTACTAGTCTTATCTTGATTCGGCGGCATCGTGGGATGAAGCGGCCCGGACCAACCTTACACGTACGCTTACGCGAGACCGGTTCCACCGACAAACATGCACTAGTTGCATAAGGTGGCTGGCGGGTGTCTGTCTCTCCCACTTTAGTCGGATCGGATTCGATGAAAAGGGTCCTTATGAAGGGTAAATAGAAATTGGCATATCACGTTGTGGTTTTTGTGTAGGTAAGAAACGTTCTTGCTAGAAACCCACAGCAGCCACGTAAAACATGCAAACAACAATTAGAGGACGTCTAACTTGTTTTTGCAGGGTATGCTATGTGATGTGATATGGCCAAGAAGAATGTGATGAATGATATGTGATGTATGAGATTGATCATGTTCTTGTAATAGGAATCACGACTTGCATGTCGATGAGTATGACAACCGGCAGGAGCCATAGGAGTTGTCTTTATTTATTGTATGACCTGCGTGTCATTGAACAGAGCCATGTAATGACTTTACTTTATTGCTAACCGTTAGCTGTAGTAGTAGAAGTAATAGTTGGCGAGACAACTTCATGAAGACACGATGATGGAGATCATGATCATGGTGTCATGCCGGTGACGATGATGATCATGGAGCCCCGAAGATGGAGATCAAAGGAGCAAAGTGATGATGGCCATATCATGTCACTATTTGATTGCATGTGATGTTTATCATGTTTATACATCTTGTTTACTTAGAACGACGGTAGTAAATAAGATGATCCCTCATTAAAACTTCAAGAAAGTGTTCCCCCTAACTGTGCACCATTGCGACAGTTCGTTGTTTCGAAGCACCACGTGATGATCGGGTGTGATAGATTCTAACGTTCACATACAACGGGTGTAATACAGATTTACACACGCGAAACACTTAGGTTGACTTGATGAGCCTAGCATGTGTACAGACATGGCCTCGGAACACAGAAGACCGAAAGGTCGAGCATGAGTCGTATAGAAGATACGATCAACATGAAGATGTTCACCGACGTTGACTAGTCCGTCTCACGTGATGATCGGAAACGGCCTAGTTGACTCGGATCATGTAATCACTTAGATGACTGGAGGGATGTCTATCTGAGTGGGAGTTCATAAGATGAACTTAATTATCCTGAACATAGTCAAAAGGTCTTCGCAAATTATGTCGTAGCTCGCGCTTCAGTTCTACTGTTTAGATATGTTCCTAGAGAAAATTTAGTTGAAAGTTGATAGTAGCAATTATGCGGACTAGGTCCGTAAACTGAGGATTGTCCTCATTACCTCATAGAAGGCTTATGTCCTTAATGCACCGCTCAGTGTGCTGAACCTCGAACGTCGTTTGTGGATGTTGCGAACATCTGACATACACATTTTGATAACTACGTGATAGTTCAGTTAAACGGTTTAGAGTTGAGGCACCGAAGACGTTTTGAAACGTCGCGAAACATATGAGATGTTTCGAGGGCTGAAATTGGGATTTCAGGCTCGTGCCCACGTCAAGAGGTATAAGACCTCTGACGATTTTCTTAGCCTACAAACTAAGGAGAAAAGCTCAATTGTTGAGTTTGTCCTCAGATTGTCTGAGTACAACAATCATTTGAATTGAGTGGGAGTTGATCTTCCAGATGAGATAGTGATGTTTCTCCGAAGTCATTACCACCAAGCTGCTAGAGCTTCGTGATGAACTATAATATATCAGGGACATATATGATGATCCTTGAGATATTCGCGATGTTTGACACCACAAAAGTAGTTTCAAGAAGGAGCATCAATTGTTGATGGTTGGTGAAACCACTAGTTTCAAGAAGGGCAAGGGCAAGAAGGGATACTTCATGAAATAGCAATTCAGCTGCTGCTCTAGTAAAGAAACCCGAGGTTGAACCCAAACCCGAGACTAAGTGCTTCTGTAATAAGGGGAACAGCCACTTGAGCAGAATTACCCTTGATACTTGGTAGATTAGAAGGCTGGCAAGGTCGATAGAAGTATATTGGATATACATTGTGTTGATGTGTACATTACTAGTACTCCTAGTAGCACCAGGGTATTAGATACCGGTTCGGTTGCTAAGTGTTAGTAACTCGAAATAAAAGCTACGGAATAAACGGAGACTAGCTGAAGGTGAGCTGACGATATGTGTTGGAAGTGTTTCCAATGTTGATATGATCAAATATCGTACGCTCCCTCTACCATCAAGATTGGTGTTTGCGTTGAGCATAGACATGATTGGATTATGTCTATCGCAATACGGTTATTCATTTAAGGAGAATAATGGTTACTCTGTTTATTTGAATAATACCTTCAATGGTCTTACACCTAAAATGAATTGTTTGTTGAATCTCGATCGTAGTGATACACATGTTCATGCCAAAAGATAGTAATGATAGTACCACCTACTTGTGGCACTGCCACGTAAGTCATATCGGTATAAAACACATGAAGAAGCTCCATGTTGATGGATCTTTGGGCTCACTCATTTATCAAAAGTTTGAGACATGCGAACCATGTCTATTGGTATATATGCATGAAAAAACTCCATGCAAATGGACCGTTTGGACTCACTTGATTTTTGAATCACTTGAGACATGCAAATCATACCACATGGGCAAGATGACTGAAAGGCTCGTTTTCAGTAAAATGGAACTAGAAAGCAACTTGTTGGAAGTAATACATTTTGATGTGTGCAGTCCAATGAGTGCTGAGGCGTGTAGTGGATATCGTTATGTTCTTACTTCACAGATGATTTGAGTAGATGTTGAGTATATTTACTTGATGAATCACGAGTCTGAATTATTGAAAAGTTCAAGTAATTTCAGGGTGAAGTTGAAAGATCGTCGTGACAAGAGGATAAAAGATCTATGATATGATCATAGAGATAAATATCTGAATTACGAGTTTGGCACAGAATTAGGACATTGTGGAAATTGTTTCACAACTAATACAGCCTGGAACACCATAGTGTGATGGTGTGTCCGAACATCATAATTGCACCCTATTGGATATGATGCATACCATGATGTCTCTTATCGAATTACCACGATAGTTTATGGGTTAGGCATTAGAGACAACCACATTCACTTTAAATAGGGCACCACGTAATTCTGATGAGATGACACCGTATGAACTATGGTTTAGGGAAACCTAAGCTGTCATTTCTTAAAAGTTTGGGGCTGCGACGCTTATGTGAAAAAGTTTCAGGCTGATAAGCTCGAACCCAAAGCGGATAAATGCATCTTCATAGGACACCCAAAACAGTTGGGTATACCTCCCGTCTCAGATCCGAAAGCAATAAGGGATTGTTTCAAGAATCGGGTCCTTTCTCGAGGAAAAGTTTCTCTCGAAAGAATTGAGTGGGAGGATGGTGGAGACTTGATGAGGTTATTTAACCGTCTCTTCAACTAGTGCGTGGCAGGGCACAGGAAGTTGTTCCTGTGGCACCTACACCAATTGAAGTGGAAGCTTATGATAGTGATCATGAAACTTCAGATCAAGTCACTACCAAACCTCGTGGGATGACAAGGATGCGTGCTACTTCAGAGTGGCACGTAATCCTGTCTTGGTAGTCATGTTGCTAGACAACAATGAACCTACGAGCTATGGAGAAGCGATGGTGGGCCCGGATTCCGATGAATGGCTCGAGGCCACAAAATCCGAGAGAGGATCCATGTATGAAAACAAAGTGTATACTTTGGAAGAACTACTTGATGGTCGTAAGGCTGTTGAGTACAGATGGATTTTAAAAGGAAGACGGACAATGATGGTAAATGTCACCATTAAGAAAGCTCGACTTGTCATTAAGATGTTTTCCGATAAGTTCAAGGAGTTGACTACGATGAGACTTTCTCACTCATAGCGATGCTAAGAGTCTGTTGGAATTATATTAGTGATTACTGCGTTATTTATGAAATCTTGCAGATAGGATGTCAAAACATTGTTTCCTCGACGATTTTCTTGAGGAAAGGTTGTATGTGATACAACCGGAAGGTTTTGTCAATCCTGAAAGATGCTAATAAGCATGCAAAGCTTCGGCAATCCTTCTAAGGACTGGAGTAAGCATCTCGGAGTTGGAATGTATGCTTTGATGAGATGATCAAAGATTTTGGGTGTATACAAAGTTTATGAGAAACTTGTATTTCCAAAGAAGTGAGTGGGAGCACTATAGAATTTCTGATGAGTATATGTTGTTGACATATTGTTGATCAGAATGACGTAGAATTTCTGGAAAGCATATAGGGTTATTTGGAAAGTGTTTTTCAATGGAAAACCTGGATTAAGCTACTTGAAAATTGAGCATCAAGATCTATGAGGATAGATCAAAACGCTTAATGGTACTTTCAAATGAGCACATACCTTGACATGATCTTGAAGGTGTTCAAGATGGATCAGTCAAAGAAGGAGTTCTTGCCTGAGTTGTAAGGTACGAAGTTAAGACTTAAAGCTCGACCACGGCAGAACAGAGAGAAAGGACGACGGTCGTCCCCTATGCTTAGACATAGGCTCCACAGCATGCTATGCTATGTACCGCACCTGAAGTGTGCCTTGCCATGAGTCAGTCAAGGGGTACAAGAGTGATCCAAGAATGGATCACAGGACAGCAGTCAAATTTATCCTTAGTAACTAGTGGACTAAGGAATTTTCTCGATTATGGAGGTGGTAAAAGAGTTCGTCGTAAAGGGTTACGTCGATGCAAGCTTAACACCTATCCGGATAGCTCTGAGTAGAGATACCGGATACGTATAATGGAGCAACAATTTAGTATAGCTCCAAGTAGAACAGTTATTTGGAATAGCTCCAAATAGAACGTGGTAGCTACATCTAGGAGATGACATAGAGATTTGCGAAGTACATACGGATCTGAATGTTGCAGACCCGTTGACTAAAACCTCTCTCACAAGCAACATGATCAAACCCAGAACTCATTGAGTGTTAATCACAGAGTGATGTGAACTAGATTACTGACTCTAGTAAACTCTTGGGTGTTAGTCACATGGCGATGTGACCTGTGAGTGTTAATCACATGGTGATGTGAACTAGATTATTGACGCTAGTGCAAGTGGGAGACTGTTGGAAATATGCCCTAGAGGCAATAATAAATAAGTTATTATTATATTTGCTTGTTCATGATAATCATTTATTATCCATGCTATAATTGTATTGATAGGAAACTCAGATACATGTGTGGATACATAGACAACACCATGTCCCTAGTAAGCCTCTAGTTGACTAGCTCGTTGATCAATAGATGGTTACGGTTTACTGACCATGGACATTGGATGTCGTTGATAACGGGATCACATCATTAGGAGAATGATGTGATGGACAAGACCCAATCCTAAGCATAGCACTAGATCGTGTAGTTCGTATGCTAAAGCTTTTCTAATGTCAAGTATCATTTCCTTAGACCATGAGATTGTGCAACTCCCGGATACCGTAGGAGTGCTTTGGGTGTGCCAAACGTCACAACTTAACTGGGTGGCTATAAAGGTGCACTATGGGTATCTCTGAAAGTGTCTGTTGGGTTGGCATGAATCGAGACTGGGATTTGTCACTCCGTGTGACGGAGAGGTATCTCTGGGCCCACTCAATAGGACATCATCATAATGTGCACAATGTGATCAAGGAGTTGATCACGGGATGATGTGTTACGGAACGAGTAAAGAGACTTGTCGGTAACGAGATTGAACAAGGTATCGGGATACCGACGATCGAATCTCGGGCAAGTATCGTACCGCTAGACAAAGGGAATTGTATACGGGATTGATTAAGTTCTTGACATCGTGGTTCATCCGATGAGATCATCGTGGAACATGTGGGAGCCAACATGGGTATCCGGATCCCGCTGTTGGTTATTGACCGGAGAGTCATCTCGGTCATGTCTGCATGTCTCCCGAACCCGTAGGGTCTACACACTTAAGGTTCGGTGACGCTAGGGTTATAGAGATATTAGTATGCGGTAACCCGAATGTTTTTCGGAGTCCCGGATGAGATCCCGGACGTCACGAGGAGTTCCGGAATGGTCCGGAGGTAAAGATTTATATATGGGAAGTCCTGTTTTGGTCACCGGAAAGGTTTCGGGTTTTATCGGTAACGTACCGGGACCACCGGGAGGGTCCCGGGGGTCCACCAAGTGGGGCCACAAGCCCCGGAGGGCTTCATGGGACAAGTGTGGAAGGGGATCAGCCCCAAGTGGGCTGGTGCGCCCTCCCACAAGGCCCAAGGGACAAGGGAAGAGGAGAGGGGGCAAACCCTAGGGCAGATGGGCCCTAAGGCCCATCCTGGTGCGCCTCCCTCTCCCCCTCCCCCTTGGCCGCCTCCCTTAGATGGGATCTAGGCTGGCCGCCACCCCTAGGGGTGGAAACCCTAAAGGGGGTGCAGACCCTCCCCTTCCCCTATATATACTTGGCCTAGGGGCTCCCCAATACACGCGATTTGATCTCTCCCTGTTGGTGCAGCCCTCCCTCTCTTCCTCCTCATATCCCGTGGTGCTTGGCGAAGCCCTGCAGGATTGCCACGCTCCTCCACCACCACCACGCTGTTGTGCTGCTGCTGGATGGAGTCTTCCTCAACCTCTCCCTCTCTCCTTGCTGGATCAAGGCGTGGGAGACGTCACCGGACTGTACGTGTGTTGAACGCGGAGGTGCCGTCCGTTCGGCACTAGGATCTCCGGTGATTTGGATCACGATGAGTACGACTCCATCAACCCCGTTCTCTTGAACGCTTCCGCTTAGCGATCTACAAGGGTATGTAGATGCACTCTCCTTCCCCTCGTTGCTAGTCTCTCCATAGATAGATCTTGGTGACACGTAGGAAAATTTTGAATTTCTGCTACGTTCCCCAACAGTTTGTGCAGGTTCATTCCATCCTAAGCCAGCTAAAGACTACAAGGTAAGTGTATGCATCAAAATCATGAGTATGAGGAATTCTTGCTTATGTACATACTGTTTGCAAGAAGGACTCATGATCATGAAGGTATTTTCCTTGATAATCTTTTGCTCTGATGCATATGGCCAAGATACATGTAACACATTGCCTACTCTGTCATGGTTATGCTCTCACATGCCTCTATATTTCACATTTACATGAGTGCATACATGTAGGGGGAGCCTATACTTGTTACATGTCCTTCCAAAGCTTTACTTGTTGTTCTCTATATCTTTATCTAAAGCTTTGATGTATGTTGCCATCAATTACCAAAAAGGGGGAGATTGAAAGCACAAGTGCTCCCTAGGTGGTTTTGGTAATTAATGACAACATATCTCTTGTTGGACTAACGTTTCTATCTAGTATGTTTCAGATAAGTTCAACAATGGAGTGGCATGGACTAAAGGTTGTGGGAAGTTCTCCAAGATGCTAAGGACAAAGGATTGGCTAAAGCTTAAAGCTCAAGACTCTTCATTTTACATTTTAGTGATCCAAGATCACATTGAGTCCATAGGAAAAGCCAATACTATCAAGGAGGGATGAGGTGTTTCTTAATGAGCCTCTTGCTCAAGTGCTTAATGATATGCTCCAAAATCCTCAGCTACTTTCCCACTTCCACATATGACCTAAACCCAAATCCAACTCGGCCCCACCGATTTCTTCTATCCGGCGCCACTGAGTTCAGATGTCATAGCCACTGCCAAAACCCTAATCAATTCGGTCTCACCGATGGGATCTCGGTCTCACCAAGATGGGCTTGCAAACTCTCTGTTACCTATTGCAATACTTCCGGTCCCACCGAGATATGCAATCGGCCCCACTGAGTTTGCTTGGTCAACTCTCTGTTTCACTTATTACCCAAATCGGTCCCACCGAGTTTGAGTAATCGGTCAAACCGAGTTTTGGATTTACCCTAACCCTAGCACATCGGTCCCACCGAGTTAATCCAGTCGGTCCCACCGAAAACTCTAACGGTCACTAGGTTTACTATTTCGGTCCGACCGAGTTTGTCGATTCGGTCCCACCGAGATTGGTAAATTGTGTGTAACGGTTAGATTTTGTGTGGAGGCTATATATACCCCTCCACCTCCTCTTCACTCATGGAGAGAGCCATCAGAACACATCTACACTTCCAACTCATATGTTCTGAGAGAGAACCACCTACTCATGTGTTGAGACCAAGATATTCCATTCCTACCACATGAATCTTGATCTCTAGCCTTCCCCAAGTTGCTTTCCACTCAAATCTTCTTTCCACCAAACCCAAATCCTGTGAGAGAGTTGAGTGTTGGGGAGACTATCATTTGAAGCACAAGAGCAAGGAGTTCATCATCAACACACCATTTGTTACTTCTTGGAGAGTGGTGTCTCCTAGATTGGCTAGGTGTCACTTGCGAGCCTCCGACAAGATTGTGGAGTTGAACCAAGGAGTTTGTAAGGGCAAGGAGATCGCCTACTTCGTGAAGATCTACCGCTAGTGAGGCAAGTCCTTCGTGGGCGATGGCCATGGTGGGATAGACAAGGTTGCTTCTTCGTGGACCCTTCATGGGTGGAGCCCTCCGTGGACTCGCGCAACCGTTACCCTTCGTGGGTTGAAGTCTCCATCAACGTGGATGTAGGATAGCACCACCTATCCGAACCACGGGAAAAACATCCGTGTCTCCAATTGCGTTTGAATTCTCCAAACCCTTCCCTTTACATTCTTGCAAGTTGCATGCTTTACTTTCCGCTGCCTATATACTCTTTGCATGCTTGCTTGATATGTATTATGAATGTTGAAATTGTGCCTAAACTCCACTTAAACCGAAAAGGCTTAAAAACTGCAACTTTAGCACTAAGTGTCTAATCACCCCCCCCCCCCTCTAGACACATCTACTTCAAGGTCCTACAGTCCCTTAGTGGAATCATGGCATCTTGCCTTGTGCGATGGCGTGAGGAGATTACGGTGGTCCTAGTGGCTTCTTCGGGAGCATTGTGCCTCCACACCGCTCCAAACGGAGATTAGCATCCACAAGGGTGTGAACTTCGAGATACATCATCGTCTCCGCGTGCCTCGATTATCTCTTACCCGAGCCCTTTACTTATGCACTTTACTTTGTGATAGCCATATTGTTTCTTGTCATATATCTTGCTATCACTTAGTTATTTATCTTGCTTAGCATAAGTTGTTGGTGCACATAGGTGAGCCTAGTTGTTGTAGGTTTTGTGCTTGACAAATTAACCGCTAGGTTTATTCCGCATTTGTTCAAGCCTAAACCGTAATTATTTTAAAAGCGCCTATTCACCCCCCTCTAGGCGACATCCATGATCTTTCAATTGGTATCAGAGCCTCGTCTCTCTTTGTTAGGCTTAACCGCCTAGAGAGTAAAGATGTCGACTAGGGGATTAGGATTCTCTGACACTCTTAGTTTCAATGGCACAAATTTTGATGTTTGGGTAATTCACATGCTTAATCTCTTTAGGGTCATGGACCCAAATTCAGAGCGAATTGTAGATATGGGTTTTTCTCCTCCAAAGGATCCCCAAAGATTATCTTTAGAGGATGAGAAAAACTCTTATCTCAATGCTCAAGCTTCTAATGTGCTTTTCGATGCTTTGAGCAATGTAGTTATATTTCAACTCATGCCGTTCCGGGATGCTCATGACTTGTGGACAAAGCTTCAAGATAAATATGGTGTGTCCAAGATTTGTGGGGACGATTTTTCTCCCTCCACCTCCGGCCGTATTGTTTTCTCAACTTCTTCTACTTCACCTACATGTGGTTTTCCACAAGGTAATGAAATGGTGAGTAGTGATGGTCATTGCAATGATGATAGTATGCTTATTGTGGATGATCCTTCATCACTATCTTATTGCAATGCATCTTCTTTGCACTTTAACACTTCGAGCACCCTACATGTTTCTCATGCTTGTGTTGATAGTCCGTGCATATCTTGTAGAAATTGCTTGACTAAATCTCATGATGATATGCTTGCTATATCTTGTTGGCATGATAAAAATGCTTGTATTTCCTCGAGTTGTTGTGCTAACAATGTAGAGGAAACCCAAAACTTCATGGAACAAGATGTGGTTTTAACTGGTGCTTCAAGGGATCCTACATCATCATCTATTGCGATTTGCCTTATGGCCAAGGCTTCAAAGGTATCTCCTACCTTGAACCCCAATATGTCTCTTGTTGATGATGTTGATGCTAATAATGATGAGGATAATGATGAAGAGAATGATAATGTTGCCTCCTTAAAAATTAAGGGGGGAAATGATTTTTAAAGCTCTTCATAAGAATAAAATTGCTCATTCCAACTTCATGGAAATCATGTCTATTGCTATTGAGGGCAAGAAATATATAGAGGAGTTGGAATCTCATCTAGAGGAGCTTGAGGTCACCATTGAAAAAATGGAAGGTCATGAGCGTGATTACGCTAATGAGATTGCGGACCTCTCTCAAGCTCTTGAACTTGAACAAACCACCAAGGAATCTCTTGAGGAGACTTTTGCTCCAGAATTATCTAGAGTGAAGGAATCTCATGATAGAGCTCTTGAGGTGGCCAATGATTTTGAAACTAAAAATGAGAATCTTGAAGTTGCGCATGCTAAACTTCTTGAGGACTTTGGGCACCTCGAAAATGGCTCAAGGGTCATTAAGAGTGAGCTCATCAAACTCACCGAGTCTCATGCACAACTTAAAGCTTCATATTCAAAAGAGCTTGCCAAGTTGCCTTCTCCTCTTGCTATTATTGACGATGCTTGTTGATACGTCCATTTTGCATCATGCTTTTATATCGATATTTATCTTATTATGGACTGTTATTTCACTTTATATCACAATACTTATGGCTATCCTCTCTTATTTTACAAGGTTTACATAAGGAGGGAGAATGCCGGCACCTGGAATTCTGGGCTGGAAAAGGAGCAAATATTAGAGACCTATTCTGCGCAACTCCAAAAGTCATGAAACTTCACGGAACATCTTAAAATAAATAAAGAAAAATCCTCGCCAAAGATGAAGGCCAGGGGGCCCACACCCTTCTCACGAGGGTGGGGGCGCCCCCCCTAGGGCGCCCCCTACCTCGTGGGCCCCCTGTTAGCTCTCCGACGCCCATCTTCTCCTATATGAAGTCTTTCGACGAGAAAAAAATAAGAAGGAACTTTTCGGGACGAGACTCTGCCGCCACGAGGCGGAACCTTGGCAGATCCAATCTAGAGCTCCGGCAGAGCTGTTCTACCGGGGATACTTCCCTCCGGGAGGGGGAAATCATCACCATCGTCATCACCAACGCTCCTCTCATCGGGAGAGGGCAATCTCCATCAACATCTTCACCAGCACCATCTCATCTCCAAACCCCAGTGTTGGAAATATGCCCTAGAGGCAATAATAAAAGCATTATTATTATATTTCCTTGTTCATGGTAATTGTCTTTATTCATGCTATAATTGTGTTATCCGGAAATCGTAATACATGTGTGAATAACAGACACCAACATGTCCCTAGTAAGCCTCTAGTTGACTAGCCCGTTGATCAACAGATAGTCATGGTTTCCTGACTATGGACATTGGATGTCATTGATAACGAGATCACATCATTAGGAGAATGATGTGATGGACAAGACCCAATCCTAAACATAGCATAAAGATCGTGTAGTTCGTTTTGCTAGAGTTTTGCAATGTCAAGTATCTTTTCCTTAGACCATGAGATCGTGTAACTCCCGGATACCGTAGGAGTGCTTTGGGTATACCAAACGTCACAACGTAACTGGGTGACTATAAAGGTAGACTACGGGTATCTCCGAAAGTATCTGTTGGGTTGACACGGATCAAGACTGGGATTTGTCACTCCGTATGACGGAGAGGTATCACTGGGCCCACTCGGTAATGCATCATCATAATGAGCTCAAAGTGACCAAGTGTCTGGTCACGGGATCATGCATTACAGTACGAGTAAAGTGACTTGCCGGTAACGAGATTGAACGAGGTATTGGGATACCGACGATCGAATCTCGGGCAAGTAATATATCGATTGACAAAGGGAATTGCATACGGCGTTGATTGAATCCTCGACATCGTGGTTCATCCGATGAGAACATCGTGGAGCATGTGGGAGCCAACATGGGTATCCAGATCCCGCTATTGGTTATTGAACTGAGATCGTCTCGGTCATGTCTACATGTCTCCTGAACCCGTAGGGTCTACACACTTAAGGTCCGGTGACGCTAGGGTTATTAGGAAGACAAGTATGTGATTACCGAATGTTGTTCGGAGTCCCGGATGAGATCCCAGACGTCACGAGGAGTTCCGGAATGGTCTGGAGGTAAAGATTTATATATGGAAAGTGGTTAAACGGACTCCGGAAAGTTTCGGGGGCATGCCGGTATTGTACCGGGGCCACCGGGAGGGTTCCGGGGGTCCACCGGGAGGGGCCACCCCTCCCGGGGGGCCACATGGGCTAAGTGGGAGAGGGAGCCAGCCCCTAGTGGGCTGGGAGCGCCTCCCCACCTAGGCCCATGCGGCTAGGGTTTGGGGAGGGAAACCCTAAAGGGGAGAAGGGGGCGCCCCCCTAGCTTGGGGGGCAAGCCACCCTTTCCTCCTCCCCTTTGGCCGCCGCCCCCATCTAGGGTTTCCCCTAGGTGGCCGGCCCCCCTTTCCCTCTCCTCCTATATATAGAGGGGTGAGGGGAGGGCTGCAATACACAATTGAAGGCGCAGCCCCTCCCCTCCCCAACTCCTCTCTTCTCCGTCTTTGCTTGGCGAAGCCCTGCCGGAGAACTGCTGTACCAATTGCACCACGCCGTCGTGCTGCCATTGGAGTTGTCTTCCTCAACCTCTCCTTCATCCTTGCTGGATCAAGACGGAGGAGACGCCATCGTCCCGTACGTGTGTTGAACGCGGAGGCGCTGTTCTTTCAGCGCTTGGTCATCGGTGATCGGAATCACGTCGAGTACGACTACTTCAACCTCGTTCTAACGAACGCTTCCGCTCGTGATCTACAAGTGGTATGTAGATGCAAACTCACTCCCTTGTCTCGTTGCTAGATGAACTCCTAGATGATCTTGGTGAAACGAGTAGGAAAATTTTTTGTTTTCTGCAACGTTCCCCAACAGTGGTATCAGAGCTAGGTCTATGCGTAGTTCTTCTTGCGCGAGTAGAACACAATTCGTTGTGGGCGTGGATTTGTCAACCTTCTTGCCGCTACTAGTCTTTTTCTTGCTTCAGCGGCATTGTGGGATGAAGCGGCCCGGACCAACCTTACACGTACGCTTACGTGAGACCGGTTCCACCGACTAACATGCACTAGTTGCATAAGGTGGCTAGCGGGTGTCTGTCTCTCCCACTTTAGCTGGAGCGGATTCGATGAACAGGGTCCTTATGAAGGGTAAATAGAAGTTGACAAATCACTTTGTGGCTTTCACGTAGGTAAGAAAACGTTCTTGCTAGAACCCTAATTCAGCCACGTAAAACTTGCAACAACAATTAGAGGACGTCTAACTTGTTTTTGCAGCAAGTGCTTTGTGATATGATATGGCCAAAGTTGTGATGAATGATGAATGATCTATATGTGATGTATGAGATGTTCATGCTATTGTAATAGGAATCACGACTTGCATGTCGATGAGTATGACAACCGGCAGGAGCCATAGGAGTTGTCTTTATTCTTTTATATGACCTGCGTGTCATTGAGAAACGCCATGTAAATTACTTTACTTCATTGCTAAACGCGTTAGCCATAGTAGTAGAAGTAATAGTTGGCGAGCAAATTCATGGAGGCACGATGATGGAGATCATGATGATGGAGATCATGGTGTCATGCCGGTGACAGGATGATCATGGAGCCCCAAGATGGAGATCAAAGGAGCTATGTGATATTGGCCATATCATGTCACGTTTATTATTTGATTGCATGTGATGTTTATCATGTTTTGCATCTTGTTTACTTAGAACGACGGTAGTAAATAAGATGATCCCTCATATTAATTTCAAGAAGTGTTCCCCCTAACTATGCACCGTTGCGACAGTTCGCTGTTTCAAACCACCACGTGATGAACGGGTGTTTTATTCAGACGTTCACATACAACGGGTGTAAGACAGATTTACACATGCAAACACTTAGGTTGACTTGACGAGCCTAGCATGTACAGACATGGCCTCGGAACACAGAAGACCGAAAGGTCGAGCATGAGTCGTATGGAAGATACGATCAACATGAAGATGTTCACCGATGTTGACTAGTCCGTCTCACGTGATGATCGGACACGGCCTAGTTAACTCGGATCATGTAATACTTAGATGACTAGAGGGATGTCCAATCTAAGTGGGAGTTCATAAATAATTTGATTTGATGAACTTAATTATCATGAACTTAGTCTAAAATATTTTACAATATGTCTTGTAGATCAAATGGCCCACGTAGTCCTCAACTTCAACGCGTTCCTAGAGAAAACCAAGCTGAAAGACGATGGTAGCAACTATACGGACTGGGCCCGGAACCTGAGGATCATCCTCATAGCTGCCAAGAAAGATTACGTCCTACAAGCACCGCTAGGTGAAGCTCCCGTCCCACAGAACCAAGACGTTATGAACGCTTGGCAAACACGTGTTGACGACTACTCCCTCGTTCAGTGCGGCATGCTTTACAGTTTAGAACCGGGGCTCCAAAAGCGTTTTGAGAGACATGGAGCATATGAGATGTTCGAAGAGCTGAAAATGGTTTTCCAAGCTCATGCCCGGGTCGAGAGATATGAGGTCTCCGACAAGTTCTTCAGCTGTAAGATGGAGGAAAATAGTTCTGTCAGTGAGCACATACTCACTATGTCTGGATTACATAACCGGTTGACTCAGCTGGGAGTTAATCTCCCGGATGATGCGGTCATTGACAGAATCCTCCAGTCGCTTCCACCAAGCTACAAGAGCTTTGTGATGAACTTCAACATGCAGGGGATGCAAAAGACCATTCCTGAGTTGTTCTCAATGCTGAAATCAGTGGAGGTAGAAGTCAAGAAGGAACATCAAGTGTTGATGGTCAATAAAACCACTAAGTTCAAGAAGGGCAAGGGTAAGAAAGCCTTCAAGAAGGACGGCAAGGAAGTTGCCGCGCCCGGCAAGCAAGCTGCTGGGAAGAAGCCAAAGAATGGACCCAAGCCCGAGACTGAGTGCTTTTATTGCAAGGGAAGCGGTCACTGGAAGCGGAACTGCCCTAAATACTTAGCAGACAAGAAGGCCGGCAAAACAAAAGGTATATGTGATATACATGTAATTGATGTGTACCTTACTAGTGTCCGTAGTAGCTCCTGGGTATTTGATACCGGTGCAGTTGCTCACATTTGTAACTCAAAGCAGGGGCTGCGGAATAAGCGGAAACTGGCAAAGGACGAGGTGACGATGCGCGTCGGGAATGGTTCCAAGGTCAATGTGATCGCCGTCGGCGCGCTACCTCTACATTTACCTTCGGGATTAGTTTTAAACCTTAATAATTGTTATTTAGTACCAGCTTTGAGCATGAACATTGTATTGGGATCTCGTTTAATTCGAGATGGCTACTCATTTAAATCCGAGAATAATGGTTGTTCCATTTATATGAGAGATATGTTTTATGGTCATGCTCCTATGGTGAATGGTTTATTCTTAATGAATCTCGAGCGTAATGCTACACATGTTCTTAGTGTGAATACCAAAAGATGTAAGGTTGATAATGATAGTCCCACATACTTGTGGCACAGCCGCCTTGGTCACATAGGTGTCAAACGCATGAATAAGCTCCATGCTGATGGACTTTTAGAGTCTCTTGATTATGAATCATTTGACACGTGCGAACCATGCCTTATGGGTAAAATGACCAAGACTCCGTTCTCAGGAACAATGGAGCGAGCAACCAACTTATTGGAAATCATACATACTGATGTGTGCGGTCCAATGAGTGTTGAGGCTCGCGGTGGCTATCGTTATGTTCTTACTCTCACTGATGATTTGAGTAGATATGGATATATTTACTTAATGAAACACAAGTCTGAAACCTTTGAAAAGTGCAAGGAATTTCAGAGTGAGGTTGAGAATCAACGTGACAGGAAAATCAAGTTTCTACGATCAGATCGTGGAGGAGAATACTTGAGTCACGAATTTGGCACACACTTAAGAAAATGTGGAATAGTTTCACAAATAACGCCGCCTGGAACACCTCAGCGTAACGGTGTGTCCGAACGTCGTAATCGCACTCTATTAGATATGGTGCGGTCTATGATGTCTCTTACCGATCTGCCGCTATCTTTTTGGGGCTATGCTTTAGAGACTGCTGCATTCACTTTAAATAGGGCTCCGTCGAAATCCGTTGAGATGACACCGTTTGAATTATGGTTTGGAAAGAAACCTAAGCTGTCGTTTCTAAAAGTTTGGGGATGCGATGCTTATGTCAAGAAACTTCAACCTGAAAAGCTCGAACCCAAGTCGGAAAAATGCGTCTTCATAGGATACCCAAAAGAAACTATTGGGTATACCTTCTACCTCAGATCCGAAGGCAAGATCTTTGTTGCCAAGAATGGATCCTTTCTAGAGAAAGAGTTTCTCTCGAAAGAAGTAAGTGGGAGGAAAGTAGAACTTGATGAAGTATTACCTCTTGAACCGGAAAATGGCGCAACTCAAGAAAATGTTCCTGAGGTGCCAGCACCGACTAGAGAGGAAGTTAATGATAGTGATCAAGATACTTCTGATCAAGCTCCTACTGAAATTCGAAGGTCCACAAGGACACGTTCCGCACCAGAGTGGTACGGCAACCCTGTCTTGGAGATCATGTTGTTAGACAACGGTGAACCTTCGAACTATGAAGAAGCGATGGCGGGCCCGGATTCCGACAAGTGGCTAGAAGCCATGAAATCCGAGATAGGATCCATGTATGAAAACGAAGTATGGACTTTGACTGACTTGCCCGTAGAATGGCGAGCCATAGAAAATAAATGGATCTTTAAGAGGAAGACAGACGCGGATGGTAATGTGACCATCTATAAAGCTCGGCTTGTCGCTAAGGGTTATCGACAAGTTCAAGGGGTTGACTACGATGAGACTTTCTCACCGGTAGCGAAGCTGAAGTCCGTCCGAATCATGTTAGCAATTGCCGCGTTTTACGATTATGAAATATGGCAAATGGACGTCAAAACGGCATTCCTTAATGGTTTCCTTAAGGAAGAATTGTATATGATGCAGCCGGAAGGTTTTGTCGATCCTAAGAATGCTGACAAGGTGTGCAAGCTCCAACGCTCGATTTATGGGCTGGTGCAAGCATCTCGGAGTTGGAACATTCGCTTTGATGAGATGATCAAAGCGTTTGGGTTTACGCAGACTTATGGAGAAGCCTGTGTTTACAAGAAAGTGAGTGGGAGCTCTGTAGCATTTCTCATATTATATGTAGATGACATACTTTTGATGGGAAATGATATAGAACTCTTGGACAGCATTAAGGCCTACTTGAATAAGAGTTTTTCAATGAAGGACCTTGGAGAAGCTGCTTATATATTAGGCATCAAAATCTATAGAGATAGATCGAGACGCCTCATAGGTCTTTCACAAAGTACATACCTTGATAAGATATTGAAGAAGTTCAATATGGATCAATCTAAGAAGGGGTTCTTGCCTGTGTTACAAGGTATGAAATTGAGCTCGGCTCAAAGTCCGACCACGGCAGAAGAAATAGAAGAGATGAGTGTCATCCCCTATGCCTCAGCCATAGGTTCTATTATGTATGCCATGCTGTGTACCAGACCTGATGTAAACCTTGCCGTAAGTTTGGTAGGAAGATACCAAAGTAATCCCGGCAAGGAACACTGGACAGCGGTCAAGAATATCCTGAAGTACCTGAAAAGGACTAAGGAGATGTTTCTCGTTTATGGAGGTGACGAAGAGCTCGTCGTAAAGGGTTACGTCGACGCTAGCTTCGACACAGATCTGGATGACTCTAAGTCACAAACCGGATACGTGTATATTTTGAATGGAGGGGCAGTAAGCTGGTGCAGTTGCAAGCAAAGCGTCGTGGCGGGATCTACATGTGAAGCGGAGTACATGGCAGCCTTGGAGGCAGCACATGAAGCAATATGGGTGAAGGAGTTCATCACCGACCTAGGAGTCATACCCAATGCGTCGGGGCCAATCAAACTCTTTTGTGACAACACTGGAGCTATTGCACTTGCCAAGGAGCCCAGGTTTCACAAGAAGACAAGGCACATCAAGCGTCACTTCAACTCCATTCGTGAAAATGTTCAAGATGGAGACATAGAAATTTGTAAAGTACATACGGACCTGAATGTAGCAGATCCGTTGACTAAACCTCTCCCTAGGGAAAAACATGATCAACACCAGAATTCCATGGGTGTTCGATTCATCACAATGTAACTAGATTATTGACTCTAGTGCAAGTGGGAGACTGTTGGAAATATGCCCTAGAGGCAATAATAAAAGCATTATTATTATATTTCCTTGTTCATGGTAATTGTCTTTATTCATGCTATAATTGTGTTATCCGGAAATCGTAATACATGTGTGAATAACAGACACCAACATGTCCCTAGTAAGCCTCTAGTTGACTAGCCCGTTGATCAATAGATAGTCATGGTTTCCTGACTATGGACATTGGATGTCATTGATAACGAGATCACATCATTAGGAGAATGATGTGATGGACAAGACCCAATCCTAAACATAGCATAAAGATCGTGTAGTTCGTTTTGCTAGAGTTTTGCAATGTCAAGTATCTTTTCCTTAGACCATGAGATCGTGTAACTCCCGGATACCGTAGGAGTGCTTTGGGTATACCAAACGTCACAACGTAACTAGGTGACTATAAAGGTAGACTACGGGTATCTCCGAAAGTATCTGTTGGGTTGACACGGATCAAGACTGGGATTTGTCACTCCGTATGACGGAGAGGTATCACTGGGCCCACTCGGTAATGCATCATCATAATGAGCTCAAAGTGACCAAGTGTCTGGTCACGGGATCATGCATTACGGTACGAGTAAAGTGACTTGCCGGTAACGAGATTGAACGAGGTATTGGGATACCGACGATCGAATCTCGGGCAAGTAATATATCGATTGACAAAGGGAATTGCATACGGGGTTGATTGAATCCTCGACATCATGGTTCATCCGATGAGAACATCGTGGAGCATGTGGGAGCCAACATGGGTATCCAGATCCCGCTGTTGGTTATTGACCTGAGATCGTCTCGGTCATGTCTACATGTCTCCCGAACCCGTAGGGTCTACACACTTAAGGTCCGGTGACGCTAGGGTTATTAGGAAGACAAGTATGTGATTACGAATGTTGTTCGGAGTCCCGGATGAGATCCCAGACGTCACGAGGAGTTCCGGAATGGTCCGGAGGTAAAGATTTATATATGGAAAGTGGTTAAACGGACTCCGGAAAGTTTCGGGGGCATGCCGGTATTGTACCGGGGCCACCGGGAGGGTTCCGGGGGTCCACCGGGAGGGGCCACCCCTCCCGGGGGGCCACATGGGCTAAGTGGGAGAGGGAGCCAGCCCCTAGTGGGCTGGGCGCGCCTCCCCACCTAGGCCCATGCGGCTAGGGTTTGGGGAGGGAAACCCTAAAGGGGAGAAGGGGGCGCCCCCCTAGCTTGGGGGGCAAGCCACCCTTTCCTCCTCCCCTTTGGCCGTCGCCCCCATCTAGGGTTTCCCCTAGGTGGCCGGCCCCCCTTGCCCTCTCCTCCTATATATAGAGGGGTGAGGGGAGGGCTGCAATACACAATTGAAGGCGCAACCCCTCCCCTCCCCAACTCCTCTCTTCTCCGTCTTTGCTTGGCGAAGCCCTGCCGGAGAACTGCCGTACCAATTGCACCACGCCGTCGTGCTGCCATTGGAGTTGTCTTCCTCAACCTCTCCTTCATCCTTGCTGGATCAAGACGGAGGAGACGCCATCGTCCCGTACGTGTGTTGAACGCGGAGGCGCTGTTCTTTCAGCGCTTGGTCATCGGTGATCGGAATCACGTCGAGTACGACTACTTCAACCTCGTTCTAACGAACGCTTCCGCTCGTGATCTACAAGTGGTATGTAGATGCAAACTCACTCCCTTGTCTCGTTGCTAGATGAACTCCTAGATGATCTTGGTGAAACGAGTAGGAAATTTTTTTGTTTTCTGCAACGTTCCCCAACACCTAGTTCATCTCTTGTATCCAATTCTTGTCTCAAAGTCCAGGATTGGTGCTAGTAGGTTGCTAGTAGTGTTGATTACTCCTTGTAGTTGATGCTAATTGGTTTACTTGGTGGAATATCATATGTTCAGATCCTATATGCATATTATTACCCCTCTGATTTTGAACATGAATATGCTTTGTGAGTAATTACGTTTGTTCTTGAGGACAAGGGAGAAGTCTTGATATTAGTAGTCATGTGAATTTGGTATTTGTTTGATATTTTGATAAGATGTATGTTGTCTAGCCTCTAGTGGTGTTATGTGAACGTCGACTACATAAAACTTCACCATTATTTGGGCCTATAGGAAGGCATTGGGAAGTAATAAGTAGATGATGGGTTGCTAGAGTGACAGAAGCTTAAACCCTAGTTTATGCGTTGCTTCGTAAGGGGCTGATTTGGATCCACGTGTTTCATGCTATGGTTAGGTTTACCTTAATACTTTTGTTGTAGTTGCGGATGCTTGCAATAGAGGTTAATCATAAGTGGGATGCTTGCTCAAGTAAGAACAGCACCCAAGCACCGGTCCACCCACATACCAAATTATCAAAGTATCGAACGCGAATCATATGAACGTGATGAAAACTAGCTTGATGATATTCCCATGTGTCCTCGGGAGCGCTTTTCCTATTATAAGAGTTTGTTTCAGCTTGTCCTTTGCTACAAAAGGATTGGGCCATCTTGCTGCACTTTATTTACTTTTGTTACTTGTTGCTCGTTAGAATTTATATTATCACAAAACTATTTGTTACCACTTGTTTCAGTACTTGCAGAGAATACCTTGCTAAAAACCGCTTATCATTTCCTTCTGCTCCTCGTTGGGTTCGACACTCTTACTTACCGAAAGGACTATGATAGATCCCCTATACTTGTGGGTCATCACTTGTGCTACTAACTCTATTACTTGTGAAGCATCCATTTTGAAGGAGAATGTTGAGCTTCGGGCTCAACTTGAGTTGCTATCTAGCAAATATGGGAAATTGGAAGAAAGCCATGAAAAGCTCTCAAGCTCTCATAATGATCTTCTAGTATCACATAATGTGCTAAAGATAGCTCATGAGGCCATGATTGCTAAGGTAACATCTAGTGAGCCTCATGTGGATACTAGCACTACTTTTAGTCAAAATGTTATATTGCCTTGTGCTAGTCCTCGTAATTCATCTATGCATAACATTGGCACATCTTGTGATGAATTGCTTTCCTTGCCTTGTTGCTCTAACGATGAAGCTTATACTTCCTCTAGTGCTTGTGTTGAGACTAACCATGTAGAGGAAATCAAAGAGCTCAAGCCCCAAGTCAATTCTTTGAAGAAAGACTTGGAAAAGTGTCATGAAGGGAAATCCACACTCAACAATATCTTGAATGTGCCAAAATCCCCCAATGACAAAGGTGGACTTGGATTCAACTCAAATAAGAAGAATAAGTCCAAGATGAACAAGAAGAAGGGACAAGAACAAGTCAAGAATTCGGCCAAGATTGTTTGCTTCAAGTGCAAAATTTAAGGGCATCATGTTAGATCTTCCCCATTGAAGAAGAAGGCCATTAGTGACAAGCAACAAGGGAAGCGGCCACAAGTTCAATCTCATGCTCAACCACAAGTTGAAGAAAGGCCTCTTCCCAAGAATACTCACGCTAATGCTTCTCAAGTTGAGAACTCAAGCGAGAAGAAAGTGAAGAGTAGACGTTGCTACTTATGTCATGAGAAAGGTCACCTCGCTTCTTCATGCACGAGTGGTAACTCATCCAACCCAATTATTATTGATGATATCCATTCTCTTGGGAAGGATAAGGCTGGCAATGTGTTTTCCAAGTTTGTTGGTACTCAAAGTGGTGTCAAGCAAAGAACCATTTGGGTAGCCAAGCCTATTGTGACTAAACTTTTAGGACCCAACTTGGTTGGGGACCAACTAGCTCAAACTTGATCAATAGGTGTCTACGGAGGGCATTGGAGACTTGGCTACATTATGAAGAATTAAGGGGATTTTCATCATTCATATTGTCTCAAGCCAAGTCATTCGGATATCAAATTTCTATCTTATATCTGATGTTCCTCCTTGCGGTAACTCGTGCTTAAAGTGTTTACATTGATAGTTACTTGCCCCCTTTGCATGTTTGGTTTCGTTCCTTGCATGTGTTTGTATATGTTGTGCTTCCAACTTGATTATCTTGAGCAATCAAGTATGTGTGTGTTGGTTTGCACATCATGTACATGTGTGCCATGCGTTGAGCCTTTTACATCTTGTTTATATCTTAATTGGCTCGTGTGAGAGATTAATAGAACATCCCATTTTGGGGGAGTGATGTGCTTTGTGCAGCTCACGGTCCCACAAATGTGTGAACATGAGGAATAGCACCTAGTATTGATATTGCAAGCTTATCTAGTCACTATGTGGTATGTCTTCTCATGAGAAATTCAAATTCTGAATAGTCCATTAATTATCTCTTGTTGGATCCTCTTATTTCCTCTTGTTAAGTTTTTATTGGTATCACATTATGGGGGAGTAATATGCTATGTGCATATTACAAGCCTAGAAAATGTTTACATTTGAGATATTGTCACCTAGAATTGATATTGTAAATTATCTTGTTCGTAGGTGGCATGCTAGCTCTACAAGTTGCAATTTGCTTGTGTTTGGTGTGAAGATGATGTTGGATATCCTTGCTATCTACCAACGGAATTATTTCCAATTACTTCTTGTCTTTTGACAATTTGTACTCACTTATGTGTGGTGAAAATTATTGATCATCTTTACATTGGCCTTTGCTTTTTTGCCTTATCTCTTGCCTAGATTTGTGTCAACTCCCATTGTATTCCATACCACTTGTGGATCTTGTTATTTCCTTGAGATTGTCTAGTGTTTGTATAGATATAGTGAAAGTGGTGATCCCATCTTGTGCTTTTTGTATTCAAATGCAAATTCTCTATAATGCACTAAGCTTGGGGGAGCTATCCTATTTTTCTTAGAACGCTCACCTTGTGATCCTTATCAAGTGTGTGTTGGTGGAATGCAAACCGTTTCTTTTTGGTACTTCGTACCATCACGAAACTTTGTAGAGCACTTGGTTTGTTTGGAACCATTCTCTCTTTTGGGAGCTTGACATCATTCTTTTTGAGTGTGCCAATGGATATCTCATTCCTTGAGGTATCTTTTAATGATATCTTCCAGGTGATGATTTCTCCCTTTGGTATTCTATTTTCACTTGGTATTTCTTTTTCATTTGGTTTCAGTCCTTGAAAGTCTTGAGCGTGCATATATACTTCATGTATTTTCTTTGGCATGCTTTCTTTCTTTAACCCATTATACAGGGAAACTCCACCAAGTCTCAAATTGGACGAGATGTGCATGAAATCTTATTTCATATCAATGTGCACATATTTATGTGGAGTTTGGCCTATGTATTGGTGTTTCTAACTCTATATGGTCCCAATGAGTTTGGGTACCATTTTGTTTGTGTTGTTGTTCTAGGAACAATTGGAGATGCATTGGATTCTCGGCTCACTCACAAGGAAGGTGGTGTCACCATGTGCTTATTGGAGTCAAGCTAGGATGATCGATGAACTACTATCTACTACCTTCATTTCGTTTCTTCTACATCCTTCCAATGATATCTCAGTAACAAATATTTATCCATGCACTCTTTTCTTGCATTCAACCATGTGTAGGTTGCATATTGGCATGATATTCATTTCATATCTTGTGATACTTGTTTCCTTTCTCAAAGCATCCCAACGATGATCTCATGTTGCTAGTTGTGATGTCTTTGATGGTTGTGTGGTAGGAATTCATTTACATACAATAAGACTATATCTATCCATGTGCTATGCTTTCAAGCAAATATCTTATTGGTATATTTATGACTTCCTTTTCGATATCTTGTTCCTTCATGTTGTAACTATTTCGGGTGTACATCCTTCTTTGTAGATAGACACCATCTACCAAGAATCTTATACACTTGAGAGAAGTTACATCTTTAGTGGATTTCCTTATTCTTTCACGTCCATCTTTCTTTCCTTTGTATTTCCTAGGTGGCTCCGTGAAAGGATTTGTCTTGAGTGAGGATCTTATATCTTTGCATCTTGTTGCACTCTTTTGTGGTGAAGATTATTTTCCTCTTGCTTGTTATGATGAGGCATTTGCCAATTTAATTGGTATCCCTCCTCTTAACGGAGCTTCCTTTTATATCTTCACCATGGGTTGTCACAAGCTTGGTTGTTATTTCTCTTTTTAGTAAGCTTGTGTATCCACTTGCTTGTTTTGTGTGTGTGGGAAGGACATGTCTTGCACCTTGTATCTCTTTTATCCAAGACTATGTTGATGCTTAATGCTCATCCTTATATTAGTCTTCTCAAGTGCTTTTCCATGACTCACACACATCTTTCTGGTTGAGCCTATTCTTAAGTTGCCTCTTTTACATGTTGCTTAACCATGTGTTTGTTGCAAGTGCTAAGCTTTGCTTCCTATATGCTCACTTACACATGTTGTGAGTTCTATTGATTTTGGGGGAGCTATGATCCTATTTTTTGCACTTTGTATCCTAATTCAAAAATTCTTATGTGTGCACAAATCATGGGGAGATTCTATAGTTTCTTTAGATCACTCCTTTGCTCATATCATAATATCCTTTATTCATGTCGCTCGTAGGATCTTTGGTCTAGTTGGTTCAATTGGTATCTTTTGATAGCTTGCTTCAATTGATATCTTTTGATTGCTTGTTTCTCTCTTTTGTTATGTCTTTGTGTCATATCTTTCTTTTGCAATCTTTGAGCCTCAATATAGTTTGTCTTCCTCCAAGTATTTACCGTTGGATATGTGTATTGCATTCCACTCTCTTGTGGAGAAATACACAATTTATGGAGAAACACGATTTATATTGGCCATCTAAGCTTTTCTCCCATTTTGGCAATCGATGCCAATGGGGGAGAAGTTTCAGAGAGTTTTGTGGAGAAGTTTAGAGAGTCATCTTTTCTTGCTTTGGTTGTGTTCCCAAGCGTTTGCATCTCATACACATGCATTATTGGTTGTTGCATTGCATGGTGATGCATAATTCCTTATATAAGCTCTCTTGAAAGTGATTGCCATCAATTACCAAAATGGGGGAGATTGAAAGGACATGCGGTGCCCTCGTGTGTGGTTTTGGTAATTGATGACAATCTCTATGGACTAATGATTGCATTGAGTTATATTTGAAGGATTTGCCCATAGGCATGTCTTGAAGTCCATGTGTTGGTTTCAAGGAGTTTATGTGTTGACCAAGTTGCTCTTAAGGAATTATCCAAAGATTGGTCATGTGAGAGTTGAGCTCATTGCAAGCACGTCTTGAAGAAGAAGATTGTGTGATCATTCATGTTTACCTTTAAGACATCATCCAAATGAAGAGAGTTGGAAAGATTCAAGGTTGATCAAGACTAAGTCAAGAGTGAATCAAGTTGATCAACTCACAAAGCGTAGAAGAAGTATCGAGAGGGATCAAGTGATCCCATGGTATGGTAAGCATTGTCCATTACGCTTTGTGTACTAACCCATGGTCTACGCGAGAGTTCTTTATGGGGTTAGGTATGTTTCCATGGTCTTGCGTCAAGAGGAAGATCCCATACAACCCATGGAGGATGACATCAAGTGGTGATCGTCATCAAGTTTGCAGTGTGCAAGTTCAAGTGGAGCAACACGAAGAGTGGCTCACCCATAATGGAGTATGGGGGAGCAATCAAGCTTGAAGCCTGTCGTCCATTGTGGTGTCAATGGAATTGTGAACATGTGCCGAAGAGTGGCTCACCCATAGTGGAGTATGGGGGGCAATCAACTAGTCTTCATCGAGCCAACACAATCAAGAAAGGTGGTCCAGCTTGAGGAAGTCAAGATCGTCATCATCTAGCTGAAGTGGACTATGTGCAAGGCAAAGGTTTGCCCTTGATAGGTTTTCTATTTTACCGGTCTCATAGTGGTAGTTGGGAGACCGGGTTGTAGGATCGATTGACGTACTATTAAGGGGGGCTCTCTAGTGAGTGGCTTGATCGTATCGTTCATCGAGAGCTCAAACCATTGCATCCTTGCATCATCTCTCTTGGTTCTTGTTTGGTTCTTCTCCTTGTAAGATTTGGATCTCATGGTCATCTTCTTGACAAGCTCGAGTTCATCGAAAACCAATTTCATATGCATCTTCTTTTGTGTTTTTGGTGTTGGAGTTTTTACCGGTCTTAGTTGAGAAAGGGTTCTCACCATTTTATTTTGGGTATTTTCTCAATTTCTATTTCTTGACATTCCTATCAAGATTGTGTTTGCTCTTGTCCTTAGCTTTCCAACAAACTTGATTCCGTCGAATTCGGAGCTCGTATGCGAAAGTTGTGGCTGTTTTGATATTACCTGTTTTACACACAGAGGTTGTACCGCCCCATAGAGAGGTTGTACCGGTTGACCGGTACAACCGGTGTTTGGAGCGGTTGTACCGCTCCAGATTTGGTCCAAAGGTTGTACCGGCCATGTACCGCTCTACCACCGGAGTAGTTTCTGTTGTGGTGCGGTTGTTGGGTGGTTGTAGGCCCGTTGTACCGCTTATTGCCTGTTACCGTTTGTACCAGTGCTTATAGCAGTTGTACCGCTTCTATGCTATTCTGCACATAACGGGCAGATTCGTGGGGACCTATTTAAGGGGGTCTTCTTCCCCAATGGTTCCCCATCTCTTCAGCTCGTTTTTTCCCCCATTGTTGACCTTCTTTGAGCTTGCTAACTCTCAATCCCTCCATGGATTCTTGCTAGTTTTTCAGGGAAAAGAGAGAGGAGATCTAGATCCACACTTCCACCAATCACTTTCTCCTCTATGTGAGGGGAACACCTTGGATCTAGATCTTGCAGTTCTTGGTGTTCTCCTTCTTGTTCTTCCTCTCACTTTCCTCCCTAGCATTAGTTTCTTTGGTGGGATTTGAGAGAAAAGGACTTGGGCACTATGTGTGCCCTTGCCATTGCATTTGTGCATCGGTTTGAGTTCTCCACGGTGATACGTGGAAGTTACAAGTTGAGAAGCTTATTACTCTTGGGTGCTTGGTATCCTTGATCTTGTTCCTCTTGGGTGCTTGGGCGCCCTAGATGGTTGGTGGTGTTCGGAGCTCAATCATTGTGGTGTAAAGCTCCGGGCAAGCGTCGGGGTCTCCAATTAGGTTGTGGAGATCGCCCCGAGCAATTTGACGGGTACCGGTGACCGCCCCCAAGGGTTGCCAAAGTGTACGGGTTCGGTGACCGCCCCCAAGGGTCACCATTTGTATGGGTTCGATGACCGCCCTCAAGGGTCCCTTAGTGGAATCACGACATCTTGCATTGTGCGAGGGTGTGAGGAGATTACGGTGGCCCTAGTGGCTTCTTGGGGAGCACTGTGCCTCCACACCGCTCCAAATGGAGATTAGCATCCGCAAGGATGTGAACTTCGGGATACATCGTCGTCTCCGCATGCCTCGGTTATCTCTTACACGAGCCCTTTACTTATGCACTTTACTTTGTGATAGCCATATTGTTTCTTGTCATATATCTTGCTATCACTTAGTTGTTTATCTTGCTTAGCATAAGTTGTTGGTGCACATAGGTGAGCCTAGTTGTTGTAGTTTTTGTGCTTGACAAATTAACCGCTAGGTTTATTCCGTATTTGTTCAAGCCTAAACCATAATTATTTTAAAAGCGCCTATTCACCCCCCCCCCTCTAGGCGACATCCGCGATCTTTCACCAACCTATCCATTTCTCACCAAAACCTCTAGACTTAAGCATTTCCACAAGGAAATCCCAATTCACCTTATCATAGGCTTTTTCATAATCCAACTTTAACACCAGGCCACTAGAGCCAGTTCTATGGATCTCATGAATCACTTCATGAGCCATGACCACACTTTCAAGATAAACGCAGTTTGGTTTTGAGAGATAATTCTGTCACATATAGGGGAAGCCCTAGTATTCATAGCTTTTGAAAATATTTTAACAAAACAGTTTCCAAGGCTGATAGGTCTAAAAAAATTCATATCTTTAGCATTGCTAACCTTAGAATCAGGGTAATAATAGCAAAGTTTAATCTAGAAACATCCAGATTACCATTTTCAAAGTCTTTCACTAACCACATAGAATCATCTTTAATTAACTCCCAGAAGGTTTGATAGAAAATAAATGGCAGGCTATCAGGACCAGGGGCCCCTCCAGCATAAGAACTCATAATTGCCTTTTTAATCTCCTCCTCAGAGAAAGGTTCCTCCAAAATCTCTCTATCCTCCTTTGTGATCATGTCACACTCATCCCAGAAATCATCATATCTCTTTCTAGATCCATATCTTTTTCCCAAAGTCAATAGTCAGCCAATCAGTGTCTCTTCCAAGCGATCTGCCCCAGCGAGCGATCGTACCCGTTATTGGGCCGGCCAACAATGCACAACGAGTGAGCGCCAGCTCGCTAGCCAACACCTCATGCCCTGACTAAGAGCATCAATGGAATAGGGGGACTATAGAAGAAGCACATAGCTTATAGCTTGGCTAAGGTTGCGTCGTCTTTGGACATAGGATGTTATGTATGGTTGGGTTCGCTCCCGAATATTTGATGTACTCCGCTGAACATTTTGACCGAATAAAGAACCCTATTACACTAAAAGAAAGAGCATCCATGGCATGAAGAATGGGCAGCCATGGATTTGAGTGACACTAAATAAATTTTGAGTTGACTTACAAATAGCAAACACGTAAAGAGAAACATATGTACAAAGTGAAATACTTATTTATATGTTATCAAAACACTTAGCAATGAAAACATAATAACAAACGAAGTATTTAGCTAATGCCCACGGGGATTGGGCATCACCAAAAGCCGAAGCAACCACGTGCTTTTGGGCTCCTCTATTTTCAAAGACATCTCTACTCCTATAAAAGACTTAGTTGGTGATGATGGTGTGTCTGTCATCCGTCATTTCTAACCACCAGATCTGCATCTAACGATTGTGAGGTAAGCTGTGGCATTTTTGTAACGAGGCCCCACTTCTCTGCTCTAATTTGTAGAAAACCCCTTACTATTTTGAAACCAACCACATCCCTCCCTCACCTCATTCTTTACTAGAGTGTTTTTCTTTCAAGTTTGTGAACATGTATTATTCTACTTTAGATCCGTTGCAATGCACGACCACATTGCTAGTCATATCAACAACAACAAAAATCATATTGCACCACCACTTGGAAACCCATCGGTTTATAAAGAGAGGGATTGCCACGAACAAAACCCCACGATAAATGGTTTTACATGGTTTTAAATAGTGATAAAGAAGGGGCATTACTTGCAAAGGTTGGCCACGGCTTTTGAAGTCATGAGATCACCCCCGCAAAATGAGCATGATCGTTGTGAGGATTTTGTTTGGGTGGGGTGGGGGGAGCAGCTCCCTGACGTACTGTGTGTACCGTTGGGCCACTAACATGTGAGCCACATGTCAGTGGTCGAACGACACCCTGCCGTACGGAAGAGGGTCCTGGTTCGTTGGGGGTGGGGGGGTGGGCGTCCGCTTGGGTAGTCCACGTGGCACTAGGAGTAGTGCTCGGTGGAGAAAACTCGTATTACTGTTCGAGAAGAGAAAATGCAAAAGGAAAAAAAGGCAACAGATCAGACGTGCCACGCTTCCTTCCTTAGGAAGGAAGTTCCCCCATCGAATCACCTCCTCCTCTCCGCTTCACTGGAGCTGGTCATGTGTCCACCGTGCCCATCATCATGGCGGAGGTGCTCGGGATCTACGCCTTCATCATCGCCGTCAGCATCTCCACCGGGACCGACCCCAAGGTCAAGCCCTGCTTCCTCTTCTATGGCTACGCGCACTTCTCTCGCGGCCTCGCCGGCGGCATGGCCATCGGCATTGTCGGTGATGCCGGTGTGAGGGCGCGTGGCTGCTTGGAGTTATCATCGCCATTCCTGCCCCGCATAGGCTGCCCGCATCGAAGGTATTCGACATATTGTCCAACCCGTCTGATCGTTCTTCACTATCTTCTCTTTGTATTATTGTGTTGCTGGTAATTGGTAAAGTGTGCATCGTTCACGCCTCACAAGTTTATGCATTGCTCACGCCTTTTTACAACTGTGTATGAGTTTGTGTATTGTGATGATGAACTACCTACATGACTTATATATTCGACCTAGCCATGTTATGTCTTCTGTTGTGTCAGTTGGGAAGCGACCATGTTTGATTATGCTTCATGAAATTTTCGACTCGAACTTTTCATCCGTGAGGAATTCATCATTATTTGGGTATTTCATTAGCATTGTGATTGGAAACATCAAGTTATCCTTTGGAAATATTTAGATAAGATACAAAGACATACAGAGATAATTAAATTTCTTTTTGTTGTATGTTTCTTTCAGAGTGCATATAAGAATACCATGATTTTTTCCCGTAGCAATCCAAGCCACCCTTTCCCAGCAGGTTTGGTGCTTTCGAAGCTGTTAACAATTATTGTGGATTACCATGGGAAGGAAGCTTTTACCACTGGTGGAGATTTCGGACCGAGTGAAGAAGGTATATAGTCTCGTAACTTCACAACATTTTGATTCTGTCATTAATTTTATATACAAAGTAATATGCAATCTCTACTGGTTGCTTCTGGGAATCCAGACTTCTATTTACCCATGGATTAATCTTTCCTAAAGGGACGACTCTGGTTTTTTCTAG
The DNA here is from genome assembly GCA_034509565.1 of Triticum monococcum. Taxonomy (NCBI): domain Eukaryota; kingdom Viridiplantae; phylum Streptophyta; class Magnoliopsida; order Poales; family Poaceae; genus Triticum; species Triticum monococcum. The sequence continues at coordinate 575,661,211 of CM067844.1, read as the reverse complement.
GCAATCGTACTTCTCTGTGTTGACGTCACCCAGGTCTGATGTGCCGAAAGGAGAGCAAGGGGACGGCAGTGCCTCCTTCCCATCTTCACCCAGGTAACCTCAGTTCGTCTCTCTTAAATTTTGCAACGGGCACCCATTGTTGCAGCATTGAGCTCTAGAGCACTTGGTCTAGATTCACCTGAGTCGCAACTGTACCGTTGTCCAGTTATTGCTACCTTTTCTGGTAGATTTTAGACTTGCTATTCTGTGTTCATTTAAGGGCTGGCTAAATTTTGTTTCTTTCATGTTGCTCGTGTAGGGATGGATGGCGATCTGTCTATTAAGTTTTAGAGCTCAATCAGGAATAGTTTTTTTTTGTCATTCTTAGGCCATAGCTCAGCGTCCGTGCAGTAAATGTTATGACCAATGCAACATTTCTCTTACCATGCTTTGTGTATAAATATTTTATCAAAAGGATTGTGCTACTATGTACCATAAATCTTGGATGCAACTGTCGCCTCTCCATCCGCCATCCGACCTAACCCGGCGATGGCGCCGTTGTCCTCGACTCATCACATCCAACCTCGCGTGTAACGCCCCGAGACCGATGTGCCAGGTGTCTTCCAGTTATTCGCCATCGTTGCCATGTCATTTGCTTGCGTGTTGCATTTCATCATGTCATCATGTGCATTGCATCATCATGTTTTTCAAAACCTGCATTCGTCCGGGTTCTCCGAGTTCTCTCCGTTGTCCGTTCTGAGCCCAACCACACTTGCACGCGCCCGCGGCATGTCCGAAATATTATTTTATAAGTGGCCGGAAAATGTTCTCGGAATGGGATGAAAGTTGGCGTGCGGTGTTGTTTTGTTGTTAGTAGGCCGCCTGCCAAGTTTCATCGCATTCGGAGTTCGTTTGATAGCCCAACCGTTAAACTATAGCGGCAATAGTAGTCGGTCTAACGTCGGACGTTTTCGGTCTCCGGAAATAGTCGCCGGGCCGCCCTCTCTTCTCTTCTCTCAGCTCGAGACCGTCTACACAGCTCACTACTCTCCGCCAGGCCCTACCTAACCCCTCTCGTCAGCCCGCGACCCTCCTCGCGCGCGCCCGATAGTTGTCCCAGACCCGACCCGGGCTGTCGCCGCCGTTGGATCCGGATCATCCCCAAACATCTACAAAACGTCACCGTTTTCTCATTTGGTCTCCCTAAGTTTTTATTTCGCGACCGTCCGTTTAAGATCGGAGGGTCCTAATGGCCCCTTTCCAAAAATCCTATTGCTATATATAGACCTAGTCTAACCCTAAAATCAAGGAGGCTTGTCCCATCATTCCATCCCACCGCCACCACCATCTTCCTCGGGATCCAGATCCACCCATGCTCCCTCGTTTTCCACAGCGAGCCAACCACCTACCAGATCGAGCCGGCCAACCCGAGCCCCTCCTGCGCCGAGCCCCGTCCTCGAGCCTGCACAGCCCATGGCGCCCGACCTCCAGATCGAGAGGATCTCGATCCCAAATCGCCAGGCCAGACCTCGTCGCCCTCTCTTCTGCTTTCCTTCCCTTCTTCCTCCTGCTTTTTCCCCTCCATTCTCACCGAATCTCTCTCTCCCTCTTACCAGGGAGCGCCGCTGCCCGGAGCCTTCCCGAGTTCGCCGTCACCGGGAATGAGGCCCCCGGGGCCAGGTCCATCCTCTCCGGTCCTTCCCGTCGCCTCTCCTGCCGCCGTTCGCCTCGCTCGGGCCCGGATCCAGGAGCCGCGCCGAGTCCCCGCGTCCTTTTCCTCGCCTGCATCTCCTTCGTCAGCGCCGCCATGGATGGGTGTGCCCCGCGCCCGAGCTCCATCTGCAGCCGCCGTGAACATCACCGCAGCAGTTCGCCGACCCTGCCTCTCCTGCTCGCCGGCGCCAAGTCCGCCGTCGCCCTCTGCTCGGGAACGAGCTCGTCCCCGTCCCTGCCGAACCAGTCGCGCCCATGTTTTCCTCTGCTTCGAAGACGATGCCGACACTTCCAGCGCCATCGTGGGCCGCGCGTCCAGGCCCAGCCCAGCTCCCCGCGGTCCGGCCTCGCCTGCCCAGATCCGCGCCTGGGCCACCTTCTCCGCCCAGGCCCAGTTCGCCGGCCCGCCTAGCCCCTCCTCTCTGCTGGGCCGCCGTGCCAGATCCGGCCCAGCGCGCCAGCGCGCCTCCTGCCAGGCCGCTCCTGCTACCGGGCCGAAGCCTGGGTGAGATCCCCAGCCCAGCACCCAGCCAGTTTCAGCCCAACTCTATTTTTTTTATCTGCCAGCGAATTTATCTATTTCCTAAGAAACTGCATATTTTCAGATTGTCCCCTCATGTTCTTCCATATAATATCTCCACAATCGTGCATCGGATTAAAACAAACTTAATATGAAAAGTGCTTAGAATTGCATCTAGTTTCATGATATGTCATTTTCATCCATGTTTAAAATGTTTAAAATGGTGTTTGATTAATTTTTGCTCTATGCCATGCTAAAATGATTTAATTCATAACTAAATAACCGTAACTCCGATTTTAACAAACTTTATATGTAAATGGGGTAGAATTTTGCCTAGTTTATCATGGTGACATTGTTTTGCATGTTAAACAACTCTAAAATTATGTTTAGGGCAGAACAGTACCAAATCTAAAATATGCTATGGGGATTTACCGGAATTGTTGTTCGTTGCTTCCGGCCTCATTTAACCTTGACTAGATAGGTAGTTTTCGTTTGCTTCACCTCTTGCCATGTTAATCAACATTTAATATTGTTGGGGTACATAACGAGAGAGAACTAAATAATTGATGTGGTGTTTCGTCAATATGCAACTCGTTGCATATTGAGCTCCACTTAATTTGTAGGATTGCTTGTGCTCTTTGCCATGCCATGCCTCTTTAAACCGGACATGCATCATACTTGTTTGCGCATCATGCCATGTCTATGTGGTGGTTGTTTACTATGTTGTGTGCTTATTTTCCGGTGATTGCTTCTTCGGGTTGGTTCCGGTAACGTCGAGTTTGTGAGGACCCATTCATCTTCGTCCGTTTGTCTTCTTCATGGACTCGTTCTTCTTCCTTGCGGGATTTCAGGCAAGATGATCATACCCTCGAAATCACTACTATCTTTGTTATGCTAGTTTGCTCGCTCTTTTGCTATGCCATTGCTACGATGCCTACCACTTGATTGTCAGCCTCCCAAATTGCCATGTTCAGCCTCTAACCCACCAATGTCCTAGCAAACCGTTGATTGGCTATGTTACCGCTTTGCTCAGCCCCTCTTATAGCGTTGTTAGTTGCAGGTGAAGATTGAAGTTTGTTCCTTGTTGGAACATGGAGATGTTGTTCCTTGTTGGAACATTTATTTACTTGTTGGGATATCACTATATATCGTATTTAATTAATGCATCTATATACTTGGTAAAGGGTGGAAGGCTCGGCCTTATGCCTGGTGTTTTGTTCCACTCTTGCCGCCCTAGTTTCCGTCATATCGGTGTTATGTTCCCGGATTTTGCGTCCCTTGCGCGGTTGGGCTATAATGGGAACCCCTTGACAGTTCGCCTTAAGTAAAGCTTCTCCAGCAATGCCCAACATTGGTTTTACCATTTGCCACCTAGCCTTTTCTTTCCCTTGGGTTCTGCAGACACAAGGGTCATCATTATTTTACCCCCCCCCCCCCCGGGCCAGTGTTCCTCTGAGTGTTGGTCCAACTGAGCGATGTCCGAGGCTACCAGGGGAAACTCTGGGCTGGCTTACCTGACGTCTTGCTCATCCGGTGTGCCCTGAGAAAGAGATATGTGCAGCTCCTATCGGGATTTGTCGGCACATCTGGGTGGTGTTGCTGGTTTACTTTTATCCTGTCGAAATGTCTTGTTGTACCGGGATACCGAGTCTGATCGGAATGTCTCGGGTGGAGGTCTATTCCTTCGTTGACCGTGAGAGCTTGTGATGGGCTAAGTTGGGACGCCCCTGCAGGGATTTGAACTTTCGAAAGCCGTGCCCGCGGTTATGGGTAGATGGGAATTTGTTAACGTCCGGTTGTAGAAAACCTGAAGTTGATCTTAATTAAAATGAATCAACCGCGTGTGTAACCGTGATGGTCTCTTTCCGGCGGAGTCCGGGAAGTGAACACGGTTGTTGGAGTTATGCTTGACGTAGGTAGTCCAGGATCACTTCTTGATCATACTTTTATCGACCGTGCTTTGCCTTCTCTTCTCGCTCTCATTTGCGTATGTTAGCCACCATATATGCTAGTCGCTTGCTGCAGCTCCACCTCATACCTTTACCTTACCCATAAGCTTAAATAGTCTTGATCGCGAGGGTGCGAGATTGCTGAGTCCCTATGGCTCACAGATTACTTTCAAAACCAGCTTCCAGGTGCCGATGAGACCGTGCAGATGACGCAACCAAGCTCAGGAGGAGCTCGATGAAGATCTTGTCCTTTGTGTTGTTTCGTTCTAGTTGATCAGTAGTGGAGCCCAGTTGGGGTCGATCGGGGACCTTTGTCGCATTTGGGGTTCTTCTTTTATTTTGGTTCCGTAGTCGGACCATGAGTGTTTTGGTTGATGTAATGCTTTATTCATGTAATTGTGTGAAGTGGCGATTGTAAGCCAACTATGTAACTTTTTCCCCTATTATATTACATGGGTTGTGTGAAGATTACCTCACTTGCGACATTGCCTTCAATGCGATTATGCCTCTAAGTCGTGCCTCGACACGTGGGAGATATAGTCGCATCGAGGGTGTTACAAGTTGGTAATCAGAGCCTTCCCCGACCTTAGGAGCCCCCATTGCTTGATCGTTTTTAGCAGCCGAGTTGTGTCTAGAAAAATGTTTTGAGTCCTTAGGAATTATATATCGGAGAGCTTAGGAATTTTTTTACTTCCCAGTCTCCTCATCGCTCTGGTAAGCCATCCTGACGTAGAGTTTTGACTCTTCTCTTCTTAAATTTCACTAAAAAAAATTTAGGATCACGCGAGTATCTTGGTTTTGTTCCGATGGTTTTATGATGAGAACACTGTCTTGGTGCCTCCTGTCAGGGGTTTAGTGGAAGTGTCCCGGGGAGTTGAGCTCTGAGGTGTTGTCATCATAATTTTATCGTTGCAATTCTGGAATACTTGAGATATGTTCGTCGACATCGAAAATCTCTTTTATGCAGTTCGTTGGTGAGATAACCTCGACGCCACCCAGTACTGGGGCGGGAGTTCGGGAGTATCGCCATAACTTGTATAACGGATGCTTTTCGAAGGTTGAGATAGATGGTTTCCGAAGGTTTCTTGGTTATGTGTTGAAGGATGGATACAGCTGGATGTAGGATTTGCTAGTTTGAGTGAGATATTATGCTTCCCCTGTATCCTCAACACCTGATTGCATAACCAGAAAATTTCGGGAGTTTCATAGGTGGGAATTCAAGTAGCTCTTAGGATATCTTTTTCGACAGATGTAAGATATGAAATTGGGGTTCGACGTCTAGTGGTTCGCCTATTCACGGTCGATTTTACAGTGGTCTCGTTGTGTCTTAAAGATTCCTTGGCTATGCTAACTCGGGGACGCTTCGTATGTCATGTGCACTGCCTTGTACATGATGGTGCTGTACGATCGAGCCCGTGTAGGTCCCACCACGAAAACTTCGGATGAAATCTCTATCATATGTTTGTTCCGGCTTATATTGCAAGCCAACCCTTTGTTTTGTTTTGAGTTGTGGTATTCGAGTTGCTTCAAAGTCAAATGTTGATTCCATACCTTCCCCAAATGGTGTTCTCATACTCCGATGTGAATACTAATCCCTCTTGATCATCGAGTTTGTCTTGTCAATCCTTTTCACCGGCGTGTTTTCTCTTCTAGTGATTCCGATCATTCCAATATCAGCAAGATCTTTTATCACTTCTTCTCAACGGTGTTTGTTCCATCCATCTCCAAGATGCCTTTGTTTTTCCCTCCCTCCCACCCTTGTTTCAAGGAATCTGATGTCTTATTCAAGTATCCATCTTATTGATGTGAAGTCTCTCCATTCTTTTCCATCAATATTGTTATCCGGTTATTCTCATGAAGATTCTAACGGAGCTTCAAGTTCATCATCTTTCGTTCTTTTTCTTCTCCGGTGTTGCCAATTCAAGCTTTCGGTGTTGATCATATTCTTTTTCCGTATTTCAATGCTTTTCTCGTGCCGGTGCTACTCATATTTATTCATTTCTCCCTATTCAATTATTCCGGAGTGCTGAAGATATCTCAGAAGATTTGTGTCTCCATTATCAATCCGTCCAAAATATTTTGAGGTTGTTATCTCATTAAAGTCATTTAATTCAACCGGTGCATTATCTCTCTTCAAATCGTTCAACGGTGTTTCTTTTGAGTGGGCCCTAACCCACAGGTCTTTTCCCAGGATCGTTTAGAAGTTTGACGTAAGGATGAATTATCATCAGTCATATCCCTTTCTCCAAGATCTTTCACAATTCTTTTCATCCTTGGCTCAACCTCTTCGTTTTGATTATTCCGGAGTGTCTCAATAATTCACGATGGTGTTTCTCATCGTCTTTCTCATCATTTGAAGACCGAAGAAGAGTTTCTCTCATTTTGATCCATTCTCTTCAAGATTCGTGATTCTAATTTTGTTGCCATCCTCTCATAATTATTTGCGATTGTGAGATATTCTTTTCACCCATCCGGAGGAATTCAGAGTATTTTCAGTTTGATTCTCCGGAGCCCATCATCTCATTCATTCCCAGCTTTCAGTTATCGTTCTCCTAATCTTACCGGTGCATCGATCAATTATCCTCTAACCAGTTCTTGATCTCTTCGTCCTCATGTAACTAAAGCCCCTCAAGCTTCTTCTTTCATTTGCTTATTCTTACCGGTGTGTTCTTTATCTTCTCTTTGTTCATGCTTAAATCTTACGGTGGTTTGCTCAAGATTTCTCTTCCTTATCAATTCATTCGCTGTTTCAACCCTACCGGTGGTTCGTTCAAGACTTCCTCAAGTTTGCGCCATATCTCTCTAAATCCTTTCTACAAGAATAAGTAATATGCCAAATCCGTTGATTGTCATCAATTAAATTGGTGAAGGATAAGCATAATGTAATTCTTACTCTTGTTCCATCCAAGTGATTTAATTCCTTATTCCGGAGGTGCATTATATCACATTCTTGGCTCGAGACGCTTTATCTTTTCTTTCCCAAGAGTTCCAAGCTTTCACAATTACATCTCCACGGAGGTCCATCTAAATCATTGCAAGGATTCACCTTGTGTTTTCAACTTCTTTTTCCTTCCGTTTGTTCATCCTTTTGTTTACCGGAGTTCTTCATGAAGGCTCTACATGATGGTCCATCAAGGATTTAATTCCTTCTCCAACTTTTTAATTGAGATTCTTTTCTAAGGAGCTCAAGCCTTCTTCATCTTGCTATCCGGAGTGCAATTCTTTCTACCATATTATTGGAGGTGGTATTATGTCATTCTTGATAATTTGGGTTCATGTTTCATGATTCACATGTTGTTATGAATGAGGTATTTTAAATCCATCAATCTCGTCGTTGGAGTTATTTTGGGTTATATTTCACCTTAAGCCTTCCCTAAGGATGGTTGTGATTATGGTGCTTATATATGATCCAAGTTTCTTCATTTATCCTCCCGGTGATATAAGTTCTCGTCTCCTTGTTCATTCTAACCCAATTCTTTTCCCGTGAGTTGCAGGTTTTTCATCTCTTAATTTGAGAGGTATTCCATAAGACCATATCAAGCTTATTATTTTCGTTGTGGGTTTTCCAACAACTCCGTTCTAGCTTCTGTTGTAACCGTGCTCTCTAAAGATATTGTTTTCCTTCGTTCACTCCATTCCATTCTTACTTTTGTTCCGGAGGCATTGTGATGTTCATCTCTTCAACCCATCTTCTTGTTTTATCAGGATCGTGTTCTTGTCGTGACTATCCTTTTAATTGGAGTGTTGTGTCCTCTTTTCAAGTATCCTCTCATCTTGTAAAGTTCAATTCCTTCCATTTACAGGCGGAGTGCTCTCCAAATCATATCACTCTTATTCCTTCCCTATCTTGCTTAACCGGAGCATTGTGCCCCTTTGTTCAAGTTCTTTTCGCCTTCCCAAGTCTTGCATCCTTTCCCAACCGGAGTGTCGTGTTTTCATTTGAGCTCTCTCATCTTATCAAATTTTGACTCCCTTCGCAACCGGAGTGCTGCCCGAATTTGGTCTTCCTTGATCCCCTTCCGTAACCGGAGTGTTTTCAATATATATCTTCCCTTCAACCACAAGGTTTTTCGCAATGTTCTTTCTTCCCCTTTTCTAAATGGCTGTTTTCAATTTTGTTCTTCTCCGTTGTATTCTTTTCTTGTATTTGTTCAACTTCGCAAGGTTCTTTGGTTTCACTCGTTTGTCAAAGAAGCAACTTAGCGTTACCTCTTCTCTTTCTCTTCCGTTTTCCCCTCCGGTGCCATTCTAGATCTCGGGACGAGATCCTCTCGTAGTGGTGGAGTGTTGTAACGCCCCGAGACCGATGTGCCAGGTGTCTTCCAGTTATTCGCCGTCGTTGCCATGTCATTTGCTTGCGTGTTGCATTTCATCATGTCATCATGTGCATTGCATCATCATGTTTTTCAAAACCTACATTCGTCCGGGTTCTCCGAGTTCTCTCCGTTGTCCGTTCTGAGCCCAACCACACTTGCACGCGCCCGCGGCATGTCCGAAATATTATTTTATAAGTGGCCGGAAAATGTTCTCGGAATGGGATGAAAGTTGGCGTGCGGTGTTGTTTTGTTGTTAGTAGGCCGCCTGCCAAGTTTCATCGCATTCAGAGTTCGTTTGATAGCCCAACCGTTAAACTATAGCGGCAATAGTAGCCGGTCTAACGTCGGACGTTTTCGGTCTCCGGAAATAGTCGCCGGGCCGCCCTCTCTTCTCTTCTCTTAGCTCCAGACCATCTACACAGCTCACTACTCTCCGCCAGGCCCTACCTAACCCCTCTCGTCAGCCCGCGACCCTCCTCGCGCGCGCCCGATAGTTGTCCCAGACCCGACCCGGGCTGTCGCCACCGTTGGATCCGGATCATCCCCAAACATCTACAAAACGTCACCGTTTTCTCATTTGGTCTCCCTAAGTTTTTATTTCGCGACCGTCCATTTAAGATCGGAGGGTCCTAATAGCCCCTTTCCAAAAATCCTATTGCTATATATAGACCTAGTCTAACCCTAAAATCAAGGAGGCTTGTCCCATCATTCCATCCCACCGCCGCCACCATCTTCCTCGGGATCCAGATCCACCCATGCTCCCTCGTTTTCCACAGCGAGCCAACCACCTACCAGATCGAGCCGGCCAACCTGAGCCCCTCCTGCGCCGAGCCCCGTCCTCGAGCCTGCACAGCCCATGGCGCCCGACCTCCAGATCGAGAGGATCTCGATCCCAAATCGCCAGGCCAGACCCCATCGCCCTCTCTCCTGCTTTCCTTCCCTTCTTCCTCCTGCTTTTTCCCCTCCATTCTCACCGAATCTCTCTCTCCCTCTTACCAGGGAGCGCCGCCGCCCGGAGCCTTCCCGAGCTCGCCGTCGCCGGGAATGAGGCCCCCGGGGCCAGGTCCATCCTCTCCGGTCCTTCCCGTCGCCTCTCCTGCCGCCGTTCGCCTCGCTCGGGCCCGGATCCAGGAGCCGCGCCGAGTCCCCCGCGTCCTTTTCCTCGCCTGCATCTCCTTCGTCAGCGCCGCCATGGATGGGTGTGCCCCGCACCCGAGCTCCATCTGCAGCCGCCGTGAACATCACCACAGCAGTTCGCCGACCCTGCCTCTCCTGCTCGCCGGCGCCAAGTCCGCCGTCGCCCTCTGCTCGGGAACGAGCTCGTCCCCGTCCCTGCCGAACCAGTCGCACCCTTGTTTTCCTCTGCTTCGAAGATGATGCCGACACTTCCAGCGCCATCGTGGGCCGCGCGTCCAGGCCCAGCCCAGCTCCCCGCGGTCCGGCCTCGCCTGCCCAGATCCGCGCCTGGGCCACCTTCTCCGCCCAGGCCCAGTTCGCCGGCCCGCCTAGCCCCTCCTCTCTGCTGGGCCGCCGTGCCAGATCCGGCCCAGCGCGCCAGCGCGCCTCCTGCCAGGCCGCTCCTGCTACCGGGCCGAAGCCTGGGTGAGATCCCCAGCCCAGCACCCAGCCAGTTTCAGCCCAACTCTATTTTTTTTATCTGCCAGCGAATTTATCTATTTCCTAAGAAACTGCATATTTTCAGATTGTCCCCTCATGTTCTTCCATATAATATCTCCACAATCGTGCATCGGATTAAAACAAACTTAATATGAAAAGTGCTTAGAATTGCATCTAGTTTCATGATATGTCATTTTCATCCATGTTTAAAATGTTTAAAATGGTGTTTGATTAATTTTTGCTCTATGCCATGCTAAAATGATTTAATTCATAACTAAATAACCGTAACTCCGATTTTAACAAACTTTATATGTAAATGGGGTAGAATTTTGCCTAGTTTATCATGGTGACATTGTTTTGCATGTTAAACAATTCTAAAATTATGTTTAGGGCAGAACAGTACCAAATCTAAAATATGCTATGGGGATTTACCGGAATTGTTGTTCGTTGCTTCCGGCCTCATTTAACCTTGACTAGATAGGTAGTTTTCGTTTGCTTCACCTCTTGCCATGTTAATCAACATTTAATATTGTTGGGGTACATAACCGAGAGAGAACTAAATAATTGATGTGGTGTTTCGTCAATATGCAACTCGTTGCATATTGAGCTCCAATTAATTTGTAGGATTGCTTGTGCTCTTTGCCATGCCATGCCTCTTTAAACCGGACATGCATCATACTTGTTTGCGCATCATGCCATGTCTATGTGGTGGTTGTTTACTATGTTGTGTGCTTCTTTTCCGGTGATTGCTTCTTCGGGTTGGTTCCGGTAACGTCGAGTTTGTGAGGACCCGTTCATCTTCGTCCGTTTGTTTTCTTCATGGACTCGTTCTTCTTCCTTGCGAGATTTCAGGCAAGATGATCATGAAGGAAATATGCCCTAGAAGCAATAATAAAGTTATTATTTATTTCCTTATATCATGATAAATGTTTATTATTCATGCTAGAATTGTATTAACCGGAAACATAATACATGTGTGAATACATAGACCAACAGAGTGTCACTAGTATGCCTCTACTTGACTAGCTCGTTAATCAAAGATGGTTATGTTTCCTAACCATGAACAAAGAGTTGTTATTTGATTAACGAGGTCACATCATTAGTTGAATGATCTGATTGACATGACCCATTCCATTAGCTTAGCACCCGATCGTTTAGTATGTTGCTATTGCTTTCTTCATGACTTATACATGTTCCTATAACTATGAGATTATGCAACTCCCGTTTACCGGAGGAACACTTTGGGTACTACCAAACGTCACAATGTAACTGGGTGATTATAAAGGAGTACTACAGGTGTCTCCAATGGTGGATGTTGGGTTGGCGTATTTCGAGATTAGGGTTTGTCACTCCGATTGTCGGAGAGGTATCTCTGGGCCCTCTCGGTAATACACATCACATAAGCCTTGCAAGCATAATAACTAAGATGTTAGTTATGAGATGATGTATTACGGAACGAGTAAAGAGAGTTGCCAGTAACGAGATTGAACTAGGTATTGGATACCGACGATCGAATCTCGGGCAAGTAACATACCGATGACAAAGGGAACAATGTATGTTGTTATGCGGTCTGACCGATAAAGATCTTCGTAGAATATGTAGGAGCCAATATGGGCATCCAGGTCCCGCTATTGGTTATTGACCGGAGACGTGTCTCGGTCATGTCTACATTGTTCTCGAACCGTAGGGTCCGCACGCTTAACGTTACGATGACAGTTATTATGAGTTTATGCATTTTGATGTACCGAAGGTTGTTCGGAGTCCCGGATGTGATCACGGACATGACGAGGAGTCTCGAAATGGTCGAGACGTAAAGATTGATATATTGGAAGCCTATGTTTGGACATCGGAAGTGTTCCGGGTGAAATCAGGATTTTACCGGAATACCGGGAGGGTTACCGGAACCCCCCGGGAGGCAAATGGGCCTATTGGGCCTTAGTGGAAAAGTGAAAAGGGGCTGCCACAAGGGCTGCGCACCTTCCCCCCTTCCCTAGTCCTATTAGGACTAGGAGAAGGGGCCGGCCCCCTCTTTCTCTCTTTCCCCCTTAAGGATTCCTATTAGGAATAGGATTGGGGGGGGGGGAGTCCTACTCCCGGTAGGAGTAGGACTCCTCCTGCGCCCCTCTCCCTGGCCGGCCGAACCCCTCCCCCTGCTCCTTTATATACGGGGGCAGGGGGCACCCCATAAACACACAAGTTGATCATTGTTGATCGTTCCTTAGCCGTGTGCGGTGCCCCCTGCCACCAAATTCCACCTCGGTCATATCGTTGTAGAGCTTAGGTGAAGCCCTGCGTCGGTAGTACATCAAGATCGTCACCACGCCGTCGTGCTGACGGAATTCTTCCTCGACGCTTTGCTGGATCGGAGCCCGAGGATCGTCATCGAGCTGAACGTATGCTAAGAACTCGGAGGTGCCGGAGTAACGGTGCCTGGATCGGTCGGATCGGGAAGAAGACGTACGACTACTTCCTCTACGTTGTGTCAACGCTTCCGTTGCGATCTACAAGGGTACGTAGATCAGACTCTCCCCCTCGTTGCTATGCATCACCATGATCTTGCGTGTGCGTAGGAAAATTTTCAAAATTACTACGTTCCCAACAGTGGTATCAGAGCCTAGGTTTTATGGTTTGATGTTATTTGCACGACTAGAACACAAGTGAGTTGTGGGCGATACAAGTCATACTGCCTACCAGCATGTCATACTTTGGTTCGGCGGTATTGTTGGACGAGACGATCCGGACCAACCTTACGCGTACTCTTACGCGAGACCGGTTCCCTCGACGTGCTTTGCACATAGATGGCTTGCGGAAGACTGTCTCTCCAACTTTAGTTGAACCAAGTGTGGCTACGCCCGGTCCTTGAGAAGGTTAAAACGGAGTCTATTTAACAAACTATCGTTGTGGTTTTGATGCGTAGGTGAGATGAGTTCTTACTTAAGCCCGTAGCAGCCACGTAAAACTTGCAACAACAAAGTAGAGGACGTCTAACTTGTTTTTGCAGGGCATGTTGTGATGTGATATGGTCAATGCATGATGCTGATTTTATTGTATGAGATGATCATGTTTTGTAACCAAGTTATCGGCAACTGGCAGGAGCCATATGGTTGTCGCTTTATTGTATGCAATGCAATCGCGATGTAATGCTTTACTTTATTACTAAGCGGTAGTGATAGTCGTGGAAGCATATGATTGGTGAGACGACAACGATGCTACGATGGAGATCAAGGTGTCAAGCCGGTGACGATGGTGATCATGACGGTGCTTCGGAGATGGAGATCACAAGCACAAGATGATGATGGCCATATCATATCACTTATATTGATTGCATGTGATGTTTATCCTTTTATGCATCTTATCTTGCTTTGATTGACGGTAGCATTATAAGATGATATCTCACTAAATTATCAAGAAGTGTTCTCCTTGAGTATGCACCGTTGCCAAAGTTCGTCGTGCCCAGACACCACGTGATGATCGGGTGTGATAAGCTCTACGTCCATCTACAACGGGTGCAAGCCAGTTTTGCACACGCAGAATACTCAGGTTAAACTTGACGAGCCTAGCATATGCAGATATGGCCTCGGAACACAGAGACCGAAAGGTCGAGCGTGAATCATATAGTAGATATGATCAACATGACGATGTTCACCATTGAAAACTACTCCATCTCACGTGATGATCGGTTATGGTTTAGTTGATTTGGATCACGTGATCACTTAGAAGATTAGAGGGATGTCTATCTAAGTGGGAGTTCCTAAGTAATTTGATTAACTGAACTTAAACTTATCATGAACTTAGTACCTGATAGTATCTTGCTTGTTTATGTTAATTGTAGATAGATGGCTCGTGCTGTTGTTCCGTTGAATTTTAATGCGTTCCTTGAGAAAGCAAAGTTGAAAGATGATGGTAGCAATTACACGGACTGGGTCCGTAACCTGAGGATTATCCTCATTGCTGCACAGAAGAATTACGTCCTGGAAGCACCGCTAGGTGCCAGGCCTGCTGCTGGAGCAACACCAGATGTTATGAACGTCTGGCAGAGCAAAGCTGATGACTACTCGATAGTTCAGTGTGCCATGCTTTACGGCTTAGAATCGGGACTTCAACGACGTTTTGAACGTCATGGAGCATATGAGATGTTCCAGGAGTTGAAGTTAATATTTCAAGCAAATGCCCGAATTGAGAGATATGAAGTCTCCAATAAGTTCTATAGCTGCAAGATGGAGGAGAACAGTTCTGTCAGTGAGCATATACTCAAAATGTCTGGGTATAATAATCACTTGATTCAGATGGGAGTTAATCTTCCAGATGATTGCGTCATTGACAGAATTCTCCAATCACTGCCACCAAGCTACAAGAGCTTCGTGATGAACTATAATATGCAAGGGATGAACAAGACTATTCCCGAGCTCTTCGCAATGCTGAAAGCTGCGGAGGTAGAAATCAAGAAGGAGCATCAAGTGTTAATGGTTAACAAAACCACTAGTTTCAAGAAAAAGGGCAAAGGGAAGAAGAAGGGGAACTTCAAGAAGAACAGCAAGCAAGTTGCTGCTCAGGAGAAGAAACCCAAGTCTGGACCTAAGCCTGAAACTGAGTGCTTCTACTGCAAGCAGACTGGTCACTGGAAGCGGAACTGCCCCAAGTATTTGGCGGATAAGAAGGATGGCAAGGTGAACAAAGGTATATGTGATATACATGTTATTGATGTGTACCTTACTAGAGCTCGCAGTAGCACCTGGGTATTTGATACTGGTTCTGTTGCTAATATTTGCAACTCGAAACAGGGACTACGGAATAAGCGGACGCTAGCAAAGGATGAGGTGACGATGCGCGTGGGAAACGGTTCCAAAGTCGATGTGATCGCGGTCGGGACGCTACCTCTACATCTACCTTCGGGATTAATATTAGACCTAAATAATTGTTATTTGGTGCCAGCGTTGAGCATGAACATTATATCTGGATCTTGTTTAATGCGAGACGGTTATTCATTTAAATCAGAGAATAATGGTTGTTCTATTTATATGAGTAATATCTTTTATGGTCATGCACCTTTGAAGAATGGTCTATTCTTGTTGAATCTCGATAGTAGTGATACACATATTCATAATGTAGAAGCCAAAAGATGCAGAGTTGATAATGATAGTGCAACTTATTTGTGGCACTGCCGTTTAGGTCATATCGGTGTAAAGCGCATGAAGAAACTCCATACTGATGGGCTTTTGGAACCACTTGATTATGAATCACTTGGTACTTGCGAACCGTGCCTCATAGGCAAGATGACTAAAACACCATTCTCCGGTACTATGGAGAGAGCAACAGATTTATTGGAAATCATACATACCGATGTATGTGGTCCGATGAATATTGAGGCTCGTGGCGGATATCGTTATTTTCTCACCTTCACAGATGATTTAAGCAGATATGGGTATATGTACTTAATGAAACATAAGTCTGAAACATTTGAAAAGTTCAAGGAATTTCAGAGTGAAGTTGAAAATCATCGTAACAAGAAAATAAAGTTTCTACGATCTGATCGTGGAGGAGAATATTTGAGTTACGAGTTTGGTGTACATTTGAAAAATTGTGGAATAGTTTCGCAACTCACGCCACCCGGAACACCACAGCGTAATGGTGTGTCCGAACGTCGTAATCGTACTTTACTAGATATGGTACGATCTATGATGTCTCTTACTGATTTACCGCTATCGTTTTGGGGTTATGCTTTAGAGACGGCCGCATTCACGTTAAATAGGGCACCATCAAAATCCGTTGAGACGACGCCTTATGAACTATGGTTTGGCAAGAAACCAAAGTTGTCGTTTCTTAAAGTTTGGGGCTGCGATGCTTATGTGAAAAAGCTTCAACCTGATAAGCTCGAACCCAAAGCGGAGAAATGTGTCTTCATAGGATACCCAAAGGAAACTGTTGGGTATACCTTCTATCACAGATCCGAAGGCAAGACATTCGTTGCCAAGAATGGATCATTTCTAGAGAAGGAGTTTCTCTCGAAAGAAGTGAGTGGGAGGAAAGTAGAACTTGACGAGGTAACTGTACCTGCTCCCTTATTGGAAAATAGTACATCACAGAAAACTGTTTCTGCGACACCTATACCAATTAGTGAGGAAGCTAATGATGATGATCATGAAACTTCAGGACAAGATACTACTGAACCACATAGATCAACCAGAGTGAGATCCGCACCAGAGTGGTACGGTAATCCAGTTCTGGAAGTCATGCTACTAGATCATGATGAACCTATGAACTATGAAGAAGCGATGGTGAGCCCAGATTCCGCAAAGTGGCTTGAGGCCATGAAATCTGAGATGGGATCCATGTATGAGAACAAAGTATGGACTTTGGTTGACTTGCCCGATGATCGGCAAGCAATTGAGAATAAATGGATCTTCAAGAAAAAGACTGACGCTGACGGTAATGTTATTGTCTATAAAGCTCAACTTGTCGCAAAAGGTTTTCGACAAGTTCAAGGGGTTGACTACGATGAGACCTTCTCACCCGTAGCGATGCTTAAATCCGTCAAAATCATGTTAGCAATTGCCGCATTTTATGATTATGAAATATGGCAGATGGATGTCAAAACTGCATTCCTGAATGGATTTCTGGAAGAAGAGTTGTATATGATGCAACCAGAAGGTTTTGTCGATCCAAAGGGAGCTAACAAAGTATGCAAACTCCAGCGATGTGACGCCCGGTTAATCAAGCTACAGTAACCCTCTGGTAATGATGCCATGTCACCATGATTACTGTTGCTAGTCTACCGTTAGTTCGAAACAGAGTCAAACCGAGTCAAGTTCCAAACCCAAATTAATGGCAACAATAAAAGTTTTCAAAAGTTGAAACAAAAATGTTTGGTGGGTGCCGAATAGTACAAGGGTAATTATGGTGCAGCAAACACAATTATACAAAATACCTAAATGAGCTAAACTAACTAAAACAGAAAAGAACTAAAAGAATAAATAAAAAGAAAAGAAAATATAAAAACAAAAAAAACAGAACAAAAATAAATAAATAAAAAAGCAAACCCCCCCCCCATGGGCCAACCGACCCAACAGGCCGGCCCACCCCGGTCCACCTAACCACTACTAACACCCCCCACTACTCCAAACCCTAGAGCCCCACCCCACTTTCCCCCACGATCCCACCCTCTCCCTCCAGCGCCGTCACAGGAGAGGGCGCACGACCCCATCGACTCCCCACTCTCCCCTCGCTCTCTTCCCCCCCCCCACCCGAGGGCCCGATCTGGATCGGGGCGCTCGCCTTCCCCGATCCCGGTGACCCCGTCGCCCCCGACGCCCATCGCCACCACCACGCCGTCGCTTCACCGCCCCCGACGTCATCGCGTGCCACGCTCCAACCGCACCACCGGCGCCCTTCCGCCTCCTCGAGCCCGCATCGCCACCCCCTGGAGGACGACCTCGCCGGCCTGCCTCCTCCTGCTCGCCGGCCTGCAACTCGTCACCACGCCGCTGTCGTCTCTATCTCCTCCCCGCGCACCGCTGCCTTGTCCCTGCACTGAACGGTGAGGCCCCGGCCTCCTCTCTCCCTCGCCCCGCATCCTCTCGTGGCCACACCGGAGCTCTGCTCCTGTGCGCGCACTCGCACCGCGCCGCCACATCGTCTGCCCGCGCGCCCCAGCACGGGCCCTCGCGCACGCGAGCGGGTGCGCCCCCGCCCAGCCGCCAGCCTCGCGCATCACTGCCGCACACGCCTACGCGCCTCGCACCGGCCCTCGCCCTGCTCCGCTGCTATGGCCTCACCGGCCGCGCGCCCCCGTCGCCGCACCCCTTGCCCGACCATGCCCCGCTACCTCTACTCGCCGCGGCCCCCCTGCTTCGCCCGGACTCAGCCCACCGGAGCTCCATGCCGGTGCGCTGCCCAGCCCCTGCTCCCCGTGGCCGCGCCCGGTGCCCCCTGGCCACCCTGGCCGGCGCCCGGGGCCAACCGCGTTACGCCCGTAACCGCTAGCGCCCGTCGCCCGGCTCTGTTGGCGCCCGCGCCCGCTAAGGCCATGAGCCACTGGACAACGGGGCCCATGCCCCAGGATGAAATAAAAAAAAGAAGAATTTAAAAGAAGTAAAGAAATAAATAATAATTAAATTAATTAATTAATTAACTAAATAATTAACTTAATTAATTCTGATTAGATTAACTAATTATGACTAATTAACCTAATTAATCCTAGTTAATTAACCTAAACCCTAATTAGGCTAAGCAAAGAATGACAGGTCGGTCCCACTGGACCCACACGCCAGGTTGACCAGGTCAACGGTCAACGTTGACTGCTCACATCACGCTTACGTCATGCTGATGTCAGCAGGCACTATTCTGGATAATGTTTAATTAAAATTAATTAAATAAATCCTAAAAATGATTTAAATCTTTTAAAATTAATATAAAATAAACCGTAGCTCGGATGAAAAAACTTTGTACATGAAAGTTGCTCAGAACGACGAGACGATTCCGGATACGCAACCCGTTCGTCCACCACACCTCCCTAACCTATCGAACTCGCAACTTTCCCCCTCTGGTCCTTTGCCCGAAAACGCAAAACACCGGGGATACTTTCCCGGATGTCATCCCCCTTCCCCGGTATCACCTATTACCGCGTTAGGGCACCTCTAACGCCGTTACTTGTCATGTCATGCATCACTATGCATATGCTTGCTTAAATATTTATTGTTTCTCCCCCCTCTTCTCTCGATAGACACCGAGACCGACGCCGCTGCTACCCAGTACGACTACGGAGTTGACGACCCCTCTCTCTTGCCAGATCAACCAGGCAAGCCCCCCCCCCCCTTTGATCACCAGATACCGCCTACTCTTCTTTATAATGCTTGCATTAGAGTAGTGTAGCATGTTACTGCTTCCCGTTAATCCTATACTGATGCATAGCCTGTCCTTGCTACTACTGTTGTTACCTTTACCTGCAAACCTAATGCTTAGTATAGGGTGCTAGCTTATCATCAGTGGCCCCACATTCTTGTCCGTCTGCCATGCTATACTATCGGGCCGTGATCACTCGGGAGGTGATCACGGGTATATACTATTTACTTTATACATGATACATGTGGTGACTAAAGACGGGCAGGCTCGTAAGAGCACCCGCGAGTGGATCTTTGAGGCGGAGCGACAGGGCAGGTTCCGACCACCTAGGAGAGAGGTGGGCCTGGCCTTGGTCGGTGTTCGCGGATACTTAACACGCTTAACGAGATCTGGGTATTTGATCTGAGTCTGGCCATTTGGTCTATACGCACTAACCATCTACGCGGGAGTAGTTATGGGTATCCCGGCGTCGTGGTATCAGCCGAAGCCTTCGTGACGTTAGCGACTGAGTGGCGCGCGCCGGATTGGACTGGAAAGCCACTAGGCTAGGTCTGCTTCCGGCCACGTACGCAACGTGCAGGTGTGCAAAGGGCGATGGGCCCAGACCCCTGCGCCATAGGATTTAGACCGGCGTGCTGACCTCTCTGTTGTGCCTAGGTAGGGCTGCGACGTGTTGATCTTCCGAGGCCGGGCATGACCCAGGAAAGTGTGTCCGGCCAAATGGGATCGAGCGTGTTGGGGTATGTGGTGCACCCCTGCAGGGAAGTTTATCTATTCGAATAGCCGTGTCCCTCGGTAAAAGGACGACCCGGAGTTGTACTTTGACCTTATGACAACTAGAACCGGATACTTAATAAAACACACCCTTCCAAGTGCCAGATACAACCGGTGATCGCTCTCTCACAGGGCGACGAGGGGAGGATCATCGGTTAGGATTATGCTATACGATGCTACTTGGAGGGCTTCAGTCTACCCTCTTCTACATGCTGCAAGACGGAGGCTGCCAGAAGCGTAGTCTTCGACAGGATTAGTTATCCCCCTCTTATTCTGGCTTTCTGCAGTTCAGTCCACTTATAATAGCCTTATCCCAGTTGATACCATTGCATACATATGTAGTGTAGCTCCTTGCTTGCGAGTACTTTGGATGAGTACTCACGGTTGCTTTCTCCTTCTTTTCCCTCTATCCCTTCTACCTGGTTGTCGCAACCAGATGTTGGAGCCCAGGAGTCAGACGCCACCTTTGACGACGACTCCTACTACACCGGAGGTGCCTACTACTACGTGCTGCCCGCTGACGACGACTAGGAGTAGTTTAGGAGGATCCCAGGCGGGAGGCCTGCGCCTCTTTCGATCTGTATCCCAGTTTGTGCTAGCCTTCTTAAGGCAAACTTGTTTAACTTATGTCTGTACTCAGATATTGTTGCTTCCGCTGACTTGTCTATGATCGAGCTCTTGTATTCGAGCCCTCGAGGCCCCTGGCTTGTAATATGATGCTTGTATGACTTATTTTATTTGTAGAGTTGTGTTGTGATATCTTCCCGTGAGTCCCTGATCTTGATCGTACACGTTTGCGTGTATGATTAGTGTACGATTAAATCGGGGACGTCACAAGTTGGTATCAGAGCCGACTGCCTGTAGGAATCCCCCTTCCACACTCCTTGGCCGAAGTCGAGTCTAGACATTACTAAAACTTTTACTAACACGGCTGTGTGTCTTACGGGCACACGTCGCCATTTGGGTGGTATTAGGATCTTTTACTCCTCGGTCATTACTCTAGGGCTCTGATCTCTCTTCTATTCGGGTTAATTGGTTTTGCTAACTCTGACTCTAGGATCTCGTAAATACTTTCTCCCGGAGAGCCCCTTCATTCCAGATGATGGCCTGCTTCACCGGAAGATTCCGAAGATACTCTTTGCTATTCCTCTCGAGACTTTGTGCCCATCACTTTTGCTATTCCCGACCACCGATAAATCCTTATGGATAACTACTTACACTTGCCATTCATACGACCATCCCCCATTGATCTTGTTATTACAAGATACCCCAAAGTCTTCTCTATTGTTCCGAGAATACTTTGTGCCTACTGCCTAGCAGTTCCTTGCCACATGAATACCCCTTCAATTAGATCCTCGCACTTGACGAGTATCCACTCATCCCCAATTGTTCATGTGTTTCACATTGGTCTTCGAAATACTATTCGATCCTCCAAAAATCCTTAGTAGCTTATTGCTCTGCAATACTTGCCTGCTTGCATTATGGATGCTTTCCATATGTCTAGCGATATTCGTTAGTATCCTTAGGCATCGTCTTTTGATCCTATTAATTCAACTTGAGTGCGAATGCACGCAATCATCAATTGATCCTTTTAAATTATCTTTCCGGCTCAGACGTTATTTTAAAACATGAGCTGGATCTCGACCAATCAAATTGCTGTCGATTGTACCCTTAAGGCTATTCAACTTATCCATCCCTGATCAGAGCACTGCTTCTGATCCCTTGTCTTGGAATTGATAATTCCTTTGCATTTGAGCCTTGAATTAGTCAGTTGTTTCTAAAGTCTGATCTCCTTGCGTTGTTTCTCCCTCTGGTTGAGTACCGATGCTCGCACCAGATTCCTTGAGGACCACCAGATCATTTGCGGGATTTTATCCGACAACGTCCTTCATATTCAATAAGTCTGTGAGCCTTTCCTCGGATACATAATACCTTTGGTAAATTGTATCCTCTGCTTTCTCAAACATGCTCTACTATCGAGCTGGTGTTATTTATTCTTGAAATTTGTGGTATATACTCCTAAGATGCCCTGATGGGTTGAACATATGCCTTCTCTAAACTGTGTGAACTCGAAAGTTTTCACGAGTCATACTCTTCTGGTATGTTGCTAGATAAAATTTCTATACTACAGCTTCATCAAAAGCGAGAAGTAAAATGAAAGGTTATGCATGGAAGAATTGGGAGTCGACCTTGAGCCTTTGCGTTCATGCCCATGGACCCGATGTGAAACTTATCATCGAAGCTTCTTGTAAATGATATTAGTTCCCTTGGTATAAGTTCATCTTATATCTGGGATCCGGCCTTTTACAATCGTGGTTCCGATCATGTTCTCTTTTAAATACCATTTTCGATGCAAGTGTAAGCACTTGTCTCATGTGGATCAATACCTCGGTCCAACCTCTACCTTGATCCGTCTTCGAGTATTACCCCCCTGGTATCTCGAGATTATCTTGAAACTGCATAACTTCTTATGAGTTCTTCATCAAGTACTACATTCTCACTGATTAAAGTTTTCATGGGCTCTGAGTTATTAAACACTCAAAGACACCGATAACTGAACCGAGTCTGCCCTACGGTTCAGCAACTCTTGATAATCTTCTTTAAGTCCGAGTTTGTACTCGATCATGTCATTCCTAGCCTGATCGGCTATATCATTATCGTGCTAAATTTTAACTGTGCTACCTGGTCCTTAATCCCGGAGCACAACTTTCGATGATGAGCTAAGCTTACGTCGATCTTCCTCATCATATCAATTCACCTTGAACAACAAGCTTGATTTCAAGTTTGTGCCCTACCCATGGTTCCAATAACCTTCCGCTTCATCATTCCCTTGGTTTGATGTTGTCACTGATTGATTACATCTTGAAATCTCTCGACCAATGTGCCGTGAAGATCATCAACCTTATGAGGTCTTCCTGGATATCAATTGAATTCATGATGAGAAATACCATCCTTGCCCCCGATGAATTGTATTATCATCGGCCACTTTATTGCCTTCCCTCCAACACAAACTTATTCGTGTTTTGAGTTATACCTTGAGATCCTTGCTATACAGCATTTGTTCTTCTTTACCTTGGAATGTTACCACCTTTTATGTCAAGAATGTCGTGGTAATTTTACCACCTCTTGAGGATTCTTGATATAGTAATATCTCTCGCCTTTTGCGTCCATCTCTTGGTCTCCGTATTGTTTCTAACCGGAATACCGACTAATGGTCTGTGTTGTGCAAATTCTAAACTTCTAGCAACCCTATTGCTTGAAGTTATTGGTCTACAGTTTCATTCTAAGTATATTGATTATTGAATCATCATTCAAACATTGATCGTGCTACCTAGTCCAGATTCCTGGTTGCACCCTTCTATCATTGTTCAGTAGTGTATGTTTCCCTCGAGCATACATCATTATGGCATTTGATCCGACAAATGTTATATCCTTGTACACATACTTGTGGAAATACATCTTTTTGGAAACCTCGATGAATTGTCGCTGAGTTCATCAGCTACCACCTTATCCCTTCATTGGTTTAAAGATGAGCTCCTATTTCGGAACTCGCTTCCATAGTTCATTTCCCGAGAATCTTACAATGTCATCTCGTCAAATTGTGCCGCACCTTTTCTTCTCAGGCATCCTAAGTCTGAGGTATCGTGACATCAATCAGATCTGAATCTCGGTCAGATATGATGGTTGGAACTTATTTCCAAGAGTTATAATGTTGGTCTTTATATATGACCCGGTAAGGTTATGTCAGGCCTAGCCCACCTGGCCGGAGGACCTATTGTTGTAGTATCCTTTTTAGCAAGTTTAGCCATTCTTCCGTGAGGAAATTGTAAGACTTATTCTACAAGTTATTCCTAATGGATCCTTTTTGTTTCCAAAGTCTGATTTTCACCTGTTGACCATGTCAGCGCTATCTCGAAGCATGTCTATGGTACTCCGATTTTCAATAAGAACATTTGAAGCACCATGCTAAATGTTCCTTGTTGAAATTATCCAAACAACGTTGTATGGGTAATGTCATGAAATTTGTCTCTCCTACCTAAAAGAGTTTTCTACCTTCTATCCGGTCTTGGATATCATACTCTGCTTGTTCTTGGGAAGGATATACCCCTGAAATATGTGTTTAAACACATTTTCCTTTCCATTCTTCCGTTAAAACCGATAATCATATTTTCCTTTCCATTGTTCTGTTTAACCTTCTTGAGGTTTATATGGTCTAAGCAGTAATACGTCACTGCTTTTATAAGCACCTCAGCGTACGACTCTGTCAGTAAGACCCTGTTACTATTGTTGATGACATTCCGGTAGCCACCAATGGACGAGAACTTTGCCTAATGGCTCGCCTCGTTCAACGAGCAGGAAAATGGTTCTCTTCGTCCCTCGCCCTTGGTACCGACATTGTTGCCAACATAAATGATAGGCTACCCTCTGACATGTCTTGCTATCACGACCGTGCAAGATATCAACGCTTTACCTACTTTTAACCACATGGTGGGCCCATAACCCACAGTTACACAGGATCGAAACCTGACCCTCCTTTACAACCCCGGTTTCCAAATTTAATTCCTCGCACTTGGCCTCGTTTGTGATTCACGAGCCACCTTCCGAGAAATCATCGATTCTGGTATTAAACACAATACCTATACCGTTGCCTTGTTTCAGGCAACGAAGATTGTCTATCCATTTCAAACTTCTTATGGTACCTTCTTACTTTGCTCTCGATGTGTTTTAATTGTTCAACTCGAGAGATACTCTTGTGATCAGTCTTGGGATACCCCCTAAATGAATTTCCCTTATAACATTAATTGTTGTAAAGCTGCCCTTACCTACTCGTAAGTACGATGGAGTTCCCGAAGAAAGGACGACAACTTCATCATGATGACCTGAAGCAGAGAAATGAAGACATCAATGTAATGGATCGACCTCTTCGAGAAGAGCAACTATGACCAAGAAGAATCGTTAGAATTTTGAAACCTAGTCTTTCCCCCTTGCCCCCCTCTTAAATCTCGGGACGAGATTTCTTGTAGTGGAGGAGAATTGTGACGCCCGGTTAATCAAGCTACAGTAACCCTCTGGTAATGATGCCATGTCACCACGATTACTGTTGCTAGTCTACCGTTAGTTCGAAACAGAGTCAAACCGAGTCAAGTTCCAAACCCAAATTAATGGCAACAATAAAAGTTTTCAAAAGTTGAAACAAAAATGTTTGGTGGGTGCCGAATAGTACAAGGGTAATTATGGTGCAGCAAACACAATTATACAAAATACCTAAATGAGCTAAACTAACTAAAACAGAAAAGAACTAAAAGAATAAATAAAAAGAAAAGAAAATACAAAAACAAAAAAAACAAACAGAAAAAAAAAAAGCAAACACCCCCCCATGGGCCAACCGACCCAACAGGCCGGCCCACCCCGGTCCACCTAACCACTACTAACACCCCCCCACTACTCCAAACCCTAGAGCCCCACCCCACTTTCCCCCACGATCCCACCCTCTCCCTCCAGCGCCGTCACAGGAGAGGGCGCACGACCCCATCGCCTCCCCACTCTCCCCTCGCTCTCCCCCCCCCCCCCCACCCGAGGGCCCGATCTGGATCGGGGCGCTCGCCTTCCCCGATCCCGGTGACCCTGTCGCCCCCGACGCCCATCGCCACCACCACGCCGTCGCTTCACCGCCCCCGACGTCATCGCGTGCCATCGCTCCAACCGCACCACCGGCGCCCTTCCGCCTCCTCGGGCCCGCATCGCCACCCCCTGGAGGACGACCTCGCCGGCCTGCCTCCTCCTGCTCGCCGGCCTGCAACTCGTCACCACGCCGCTGTCGTCTCTATCTCCTCCCCGCGCACCGCTGCCTTGTCCCTGCACTGAACGGTGAGGCCCCGGCCTCCTCTCTCCCTCGCCCCACATCCTCTCGTGGCCACACCGGAGCTCTGCTCCTGTGCGCGCACTCGCACCGCGCCGCCACATCGTCCGCCCGCGCGCCCCAGCACGGGCCCTCGCGCACGCGAGCGGGTGCGCCCCCGCCCAGCCGCCAGCCTCGCGCATCACTGCCGCACACGCCTACGCGCCTCGCACCGGCCCTCGCCCTGCTCCGCTGCTATGGCCTCACCGGCCGCGCGCCCCCGTCGCCGCACCCCTTGCCCGACCATGCCCCGCTACCTCTACTCGCCGCGGCCCCCCCTGCTTCGCCCGGACTCAGCCCACCGGAGCTCCATGCCGGTGCGCTGCCCAGCCCCTGCTCCCCGTGGCCGCGCCCGGTGCCCCCTGGCCACCCTGGCCGGCGCCCGGGGCCAACCGCGTTACGCCCGTAACCGCTAGCGCCCGTCGCCCGGCTCTGTTGGCGCCCGCGCCCGCTAAGGCCATGAGCCACTGGACAACGGGGCCCATGCCCCAGGATGAAATAAAAAAAAGAAGAATTTAAAAGAAGTAAAGAAATAAATAATAATTAAATTAATTAATTAATTAACTAAATAATTAACTTAATTAATTCTGATTAGATTAACTAATTATGACTAATTAACCTAATTAATCCTAGTTAATTAACCTAAACCCTAATTAGGCTAAGCAAAGAATGACAGGTCGGTCCCACTGGACCCACACGCCAGGTTGACCAGGTCAACGGTCAACGTTGACTGCTGACATCACGCTGACGTCATGCTGACGTCAGCAGGCACTATTCTGGATAATGTTTAATTAAAATTAATTAAATAAATCCTAAAAATGATTTAAATCTTTTAAAATTAATATAAAATAAACCGTAGCTCGGATGAAAAAACTTTGTACATGAAAGTTACTCAGAACGACGAGACGATTCCGGATACGCAACCCATTCGTCCACCACACCTCCCTAACCTATCGAACTCGCAACTTTCCCCCTCTGGTCCTTTGCCCGAAAACGCAAAACACCGGGGATACTTTCTCGGATGTCATCCCCCTTCCCCGGTATCACCTATTACCGCGTTAGGGCACCTCTAACGCCGTTACTTGTCATGTCATGCATCACTATGCATATGCTTGCTTAAATATTTATTGTTTCTCCCCCCCTCTTCTCTCGATAGACACCGAGACCGACGCCGCTGCTACCCAGTACGACTACGGAGTTGACGACCCCTCTCTCTTGCCAGATCAACCAGGCAAGCCCCCCCCCCCTTTGATCACCAGATACAGCCTACTCTTCTCTATACTGCTTGCATTAGAGTAGTGTAGCATGTTACTGCTTCCCGTTAATCCTATACTGATGCATAGCCTGTCCTTGCTACTACTGTTGTTACCTTTACCTGCAAACCTAATGCTTAGTATAGGGTGCTAGCTTATCATCAGTGGCCCCACATTCTTGTCCGTCTGCCATGCTATACTATCGGGCCGTGATCACTCGGGAGGTGATCACGGGTATATACTATTTACTTTATACATGATACATGTGGTGACTAAAGATGGGCAGGCTCGTAAGAGCACCCGCGAGTGGGTCTTTGAGGCGGAGCGACAGGGCAGGTTCCGACCACCTAGGAGAGAGGTGGGCCTGGCCTTGGTCGGTGTTCGCGGATACTTAACACGCTTAACGAGATCTGGGTATTTGATCTGAGTCTGGCCATTTGGTCTATACGCACTAACCATCTACGCGGGAGTAGTTATGGGTATCCCGGCGTCGTCGTATCAGCCGAAGCCTTTGTGACGTTAGCGACTGAGTGGCGCGCGCCGGATTGGACTGGAAAGCCACTAGGCTAGGTCTGCTTCCGGCCGCGTACGCAACGTGCAGGTGTGCAAAGGGCGATGGGCCCAGACCCCTGCGCCATAGGATTTAGACCGGCGTGCTGACATCTCTGTTGTGCCTAGGTAGGGCTGCGACGTGTTGATCTTCCGAGGCCGGGCATGACCTAGGAAAGTGTGTCCGGCCAAATGGGATCGAGCGTGTTGGGGTATGTGGTGCACCCCTGCAGGGAAGTTTATCTATTCGAATAGCCGTGTCCCTCGGTAAAAGGACGACCCGGAGTTGTACTTTGACCTTATGACAACTAGAACCGGATACTTAATAAAACACACCCTTCCAAGTGCCAGATACAACCGGTGATCGCTCTCTCACAGGGCGACGAGGGGAGGATCATCGGTTAGGATTATGCTATACGATGCTACTTGGAGGGCTTCAGTCTACCCTCTTCTACATGCTGCAAGACGGAGGCTGCCAAAAGCGTAGTCTTCGACAGGATTAGTTATCCCCCTCTTATTCTGGCTTTCTGCAGTTCAGTCCACTTATAATAGCCTTATCCCAGTTGATACCATTGCATACATATGTAGTGTAGCTCCTTGCTTGTGAGTACTTTGGATGAGTACTCACGGTTGCTTTCTCCTTCTTTTCCCTCTATCCCTTCTACCTGGTTGTCGCAACCAGATGTTGGAGCCCAGGAGTCAGACGCCACCTTTGACGACGACTCCTACTACACCGGAGGTGCCTACTACTACGTGCTGCCCGCTGACGACGACTAGGAGTAGTTTAGGAGGATCCCAGGCAGGAGGCCTGCGCCTCTTTCGATCTGTATCCCAGTTTGTGCTAGCCTTCTTAAGGCAAACTTGTTTAACTTATGTCTGTACTCAGATATTGTTGCTTCCGCTGACTTGTCTATGATCGAGCTCTTGTATTCGAGCCCTCGAGGCCCCTGGCTTGTAATATGATGCTTGTATGACTTATTTTATTTGTAGAGTTGTGTTGTGATATCTTCCCGTGAGTCCCTGATCTTGATCGTACACGTTTGCGTGTATGATTAGTGTACGATTAAATCGGGGACGTCACAAGCGATCAATTTATGGACTGGTGCAAGCATCTCGGAGTTGGAATAAACGCTTTGATAGTGTGATCAAAGCATTTGGCTTTATACAGACTTTTGGAGAAGCCTGTATTTACAAGAAAGTGAGTGGGAGCTATGTAGCATTTCTGATATTATATGTGGATGACATATTGCTGATTGGAAATGATATAGAATTTCTGGATAGCATAAAGGGATACTTGAATAAAAGTTTTTCGATGAAAGACCTCGGGGAAGCTGCTTACATATTAGGCATAAAGATCTATAGAGATAGATCAAGACGCTTAATTGGACTTTCACAAAGCACATACCTTGACAAGATTTTGAAGAAGTTCAAAATGGATCAAGCAAAGAAAGGGTTCTTGCCTGTGTTACAAGGTGTGAAGTTGAGTCAGACTCAATGCCCGACCACTGCAGAAGATAGAGAGAAAATGAAAGATGTTCCCTATGCTTCAGCCATAGGCTCTATCATGTATGCAATGCTGTGTACCAGACCTGATGTGTGCCTTGCTATAAGTTTAGCAGGGAGGTACCAAAGTAATCCAGGAGTGGATCACTGGACAGCGGTCAAGAACATCCTGAAATACCTGAAAAGGACTAGGGATATGTTTCTCGTATATGGAGGTGACAAAGAGCTCACCGTAAGAGGTTACGTTGATGCAAGCTTTGACACTGATCCGGACGATTCTAAATCGCAAACCGGATACGTGTTTACTTTAAACGGTGGAGCTGTCAGTTGGTGCAGTTCTAAACAAAGCGTCATAGCGGGATCTACATGTGAAGCGGAGTACATAGCTGCTTCGGAAGCAGCGAAAGAAGGAGTCTGGATGAAGGAGTTCATATCCGATCTAGGTGTCATACCTAGTGCATCGGGTCCAATGAAAATCTTTTGTGACAATACTGGTGCAATTGCTTTGGCAAAGGAATCCAGATTTCACAAAAGGACCAAACACATCAAGAGACGCTTCAACTCCATCTGGGATTTAGTCCAGGTGGGAGACATAGAGATTTGCAAGATACATACGGATCTGAATGTTGCAGGCCCGTTGACTAAGCCTCTTCCACGAGCAAAACATGATCAGCACCAAAGCTCCATGGGTGTTAGAATCATTTCTGTGTAATCTAGATTATTGACTCTAGTGCAAGTGGGAGACTGAAGGAAATATGCCCTAGAGGCAATAATAAAGTTATTATTTATTTCCTTATATCATGATAAATGTTTATTATTCATGCTAGAATTGTATTAACCGGAAACATAATACATGTGCGAATACATAGACCAACAGAGTGTCACTAGTATGCCTCTACTTGACTAGCTCGTTAATCAAAGATGGTTATGTTTCCTAACCATGAACAAAGAGTTGTTATTTGATTAACGAGGTCACATCATTAGTTGAATGATCTGATTGACATGACCCATTCCATTAGCTTAGCACCCGATCGTTTAGTATGTTGCTATTGCTTTCTTCATGACTTATACATGTTCCTATAACTATGAGATTATGCAACTCCCGTTTACCGGAGGAACACTTTGGGTACTACCAAACGTCACAACGTAACTGGGTGATTATAAAGGAGTACTACAGGTGTCTCCAATGGTGGATGTTGGGTTGGCGTATTTCGAGATTAGGGTTTGTCACTCCGATTGTCGGAGAGGTATCTCTGGACCCTCTCGGTAATACACATCACATAAGCCTTGCAAGCATAATAACTAAGATGTTAGTTATGAGATGATATATTACGGAACGAGTAAAGAGACTTGCCAGTAACGAGATTGAACTAGGTATTGGATACCGACGATCGAATCTCGGGCAAGTAACATACCGATGACAAAGGGAACAACGTATGTTGTTATGCGGTCTGACCGATAAAGATCTTCGTAGAATATGTAGGAGCCAATATGGGCATCCAGGTCCCGCTATTGGTTATTGACCGGAGACGTGCCTCGGTCATGTCTACATTGTTCTCGAACCGTAGGGTCCACACGCTTAACGTTACGATGACAGTTATTATGAGTTTATGCATTTTGATGTACCGAAGGTTGTTCGGAGTCCTAGATGTGATCACGGACATGACGAGGAGTCTCGAAATGGTCGAGACGTAAAGATTGATATATTGGAAGCCTATGTTTGGACATCAGAAGTGTTCCGGGTGAAATCGGGATTTTACCGGAATACTGGGAGGGTTACCGGAACCCCCCGGGAGGCAAATGGGCCTATTGGGCCTTAGTGGAAAAGTGAAAAGGGGCTGCCACAAGGGCTGCGCACCTTCCCCCCTTCCCTAGTCCTATTAGGACTAGGAGAAGGGGGCGGCCCCCTCTTTCTCTCTTTCCCCCTTAAGGATTCCTATTAGGAATAGGATTGGGGGGGAGTCCTACTCCCGGTAGGAGTAGGACTCCTCCTGCGCCCCTCTCCCTGGCCGGCCGAACCCCTCCCCCTGCTCCTTTATATACGGGGGCAGGGGGCACCCCATAGACACACAAGTTGATCATTGTTGATCGTTCCTTAGCCGTGTGCGGTGCCCCCTGCCACCAAATTCCACCTCGGTCATATCGTTGTAGAGCTTAGGCGAAGCCCTGCGTCGGTAGTACATCAAGATCGTCACCACGCCGTTGTGCTGACGGAACTCTTGCTCGACGCTTTGCTGGATCGGAGCCCGAGGATCGTCATCGAGCTGAACGTGTGCTAAGAACTCGGAGGTGCCGGAGTAACGGTGCCTGGATCGGTCGGATCGGGAAGAAGACGTACGACTACTTCCTCTACGTTGTGTCAATGCTTCCGTTGCGATCTACAAGGGTACGTAGATCAGACTCTCCCCCTCGTTGCTATGCATCACCATGATCTTGCGTGTGCGTAGGAAAATTTTCGAAATTACTACGTTCCCAACAGATCATACCCTCGAAATCACTACTATCTTTGCTATGCTAGTTTGCTCGCTCTTTTGCTACGCCATTGCTATGATGCCTACCACTTGATTGTCAGCCTCCCAAATTGCCATGTTTAGCCTCTAACCCACCAATGTCCTAGCA
Source organism: Triticum monococcum (assembly GCA_034509565.1). NCBI lineage: Eukaryota > Viridiplantae > Streptophyta > Magnoliopsida > Poales > Poaceae > Triticum > Triticum monococcum. Next base: position 575,629,682 of record CM067844.1, on the reverse strand, counting down.
AATCGTTGATTGGCTATGTTACCGCTTTGCTCAGCCCCTCTTATAGCGTTGTTAGTTGCAGGTGAAGATTGAAGTTTGTTCCTTGTTGGAACATGGAGATGTTGTTCCTTGTTGGAACATTTATTTACTTGTTGGGATATCACTATATATCGTATTTAATTAATGCATCTATATACTTGGTAAAGGGTGGAAGGCTCGGCCTTATGCCTGGTGTTTTGTTCCACTCTTGCCGCCCTAGTTTCCGTCATATCGGTGTTATGTTCCCGGATTTTGCGTCCCTTACGCGGTTGGGCTATAATGGGAACCCCTTGACAGTTCGCCTTAAGTAAAGCTTCTCCAGCAATGCCCAACATTGGTTTTACCATTTGCCACCTAGCCTTTTCTTTCCCTTGGGTTCTGCAGACTCAAGGGTCATCATTATTTTACCCCCCCCCCCCGGGCCAGTGCTCCTCTGGGTGTTGGTCCAACTGAGCGATGTCCGAGGCTACCAGGGGCAACTCTGGGCTGGCTTACCCGACGTCTTGCTCATCCGGTGTGCCCTGAGAAAGAGATATGTGCAGCTCCTATCGGGATTTGTCGGCACATCTGGGTGGTGTTGCTGGTTTAGTTTTATCCTGTCGAAATGTCTTGTTGTACCGGGATACCGAGTCTGATCGGAATGTCTCGGGTGGAGGTCTATTCCTTCGTTGACCGTGCGAGCTTGTGATGGGCTAAGTTGGGACACCCCTGCAGGGATTTGAACTTTTGAAAGCCGTGCCCGCGGTTATGGGTAGATGGGAATTTGTTAACGTCCGGTTGTAGAAAACCTGAAGTTGATCTTAATTAAAATGAATCAACCACGTGTGTAACCGTGATGGTCTCTTTCCGGCGGAGTCCGGGAAGTGAACACGATTGTTGGAGTTATGCTTGACGTAGGTAGTCCAGGATCACTTCTTGATCATACTTTTATCGACCGTGCTTTGCCTTCTTTTCTCGCTCTCATTTGCGTATGTTAGCCACCATATATGCTAGTCGCTTGCTGCAGCTCCACCTCATACCTTTACCTTACCCATAAGCTTAAATAGTCTTGATCGCGAGGGTGCGAGATTGCTGAGTCCCTGTGGCTCATAGATTACTTTCAAAACCAGCTTCCAGGTGCCGATGAGACCGTGCAGATGACGCAACCAAGCTCAGGAGGAGCTCGATGAAGATCTTGTCCTTTGTGTTGTTTCGTTCTAGTTGATCAGTAGTGGAGCCCAGTTGGGGTCGATCGGGGACCTTTGTCGCATTTGGGGTTCTTCTTTTATTTTGGTTCCGTAGTCGGACCATGAGTGTTTTGGTTGATGTAATGCTTTATTCATGTAATTGTGTGAAGTGGCGATTGTAAGCCAACTATGTAACTTTTTCCCCTATTATATTACATGGGTTGTGTGAAGATTACCTCACTTGCGACATTGCCTTCAATGCGATTATGCCTCTAAGTCGTGCCTCGACACGTGGGAGATATAGTCGCATCGAGGGTGTTACATCGCGCCCCTGCTGATGGAGAAGTCGCTACAGGGACGCGCGTTCTCGCCAGCCACTAGCGCTTCGCCGTGGTACCCAGCCTCTGCAATTACGGCCTGGTGGTGAGTCATCGTCCATTCGTTCGTCTCTTAACTCGCACACATTCGAATTCGTTGTCATTTCCCATGCATGTTTTTTGCATAAGTGTACATGTATATTCTTAATGGTACCACCAAATTTTGCCCGTGTTAACAGATGGCCTTTTTGTGTGTGTATCCTCACTCAGATTGTTTGCATCATATTCCTGATATTGAGTTGTATACTTGTATCAAGTGATCAGTTCTATAATAGGTGTTTCTGAAGTTGTACATGTGGAAGGTTATCTTCAATTATCCAGTAAGAAGCAGACCTGCTTACGTAGATTGTGCATTCCGGAGCCAGCGAACAAGATCGGTCATCGGTTATGAACAACACCTCGTGTGTGCTTGTGATGCACATCAACTCATCGCCACCTCGAGCACACACGATTCTGCATCACAAAAGAAACAATGCCTTAGAAATTAATTGTCTTCATAGATTCGATTCTGTTGTAGATTCAATTATTTACATGTGTGAGTAGGTGTTCCTTTCGTCCCTTGACATGAGAATAATATAGGGCATGGCAGGTTATACTATTAATACATGATGTATATTAACTAAAATAGAAATTCCAGATTTGCAAAGAGGTTATTATTTCGGAGATTAATGCTGTATAAAATACTCGCTTTCCTATGTATAAGTTCTAGCGTGTTCTCGGTTGGGTTCTAAGGTGATACGTTAAGCTAATCAGTTTGCTGAGAAATAATGCATGAACCTGATAGATTGGCCATTAATTTCTAACAGAGCAATAGTTATTTTAGCCATCTCCCAAGGAAATCGATAAAAGAACATGTCTAAACACTAAATGTCCTTGCAGTTGTTCTCAGATTGTCAATTCAAGGCGATCACGAGGTATTGTTGTGCAGTTTTAGAAGGTTTATTTGGGGATTTAAATGTTTATAATGCTTCTAATGCATTCGGATGACTTGGCTATTATCCACGTTATGTTTTTAAATTTCTATGCGCCATATAATTTGTCGTTCAATTAGCATTAGATTTCTCAACCAGTGCAGCTTCATTCTTTCCTTGCTGGCATGAACACAACTATTGAGTACAAATGGGTGTAAAAGAGTATGCGCAGAGCGATTTTGATAATGCAGAAGTTGAAATTAGAAGCACAAATACTGACCTTTTTCCTGGTGCTATACCATTTGATGATTTTCTATGGGCATTCAGAATACTAAGATCAAGAGGTTTCCCTGAGCTCTGAGGTACGCTTGCCCTCATACCATTTGCTGATCTGGTAAGATCTTTGAACACAAAGCATATGCCTACATGGTCTAATGTTACTTATCCAAAAGGCGCCAAATCAATTCGCATTGTTCCAATGGGCATCCTTGTAATATTGGTGATTAAGATGGCATGATACCGGCTCATATATTTTTTGTCAGAGATTGCTTTCATGTGCTTTCCCCCTCAATGCATGATACATCTATAGAGTAGGAATACATTCAGTTATAATCATTTTGATACTTTGCCAAATCAGGTAAACCACAACGGTGATATTACCTCAAAAGAATCTTGCCGCGGGATAAAAGGAAAAGGCTTTTCGGGTAGGGATGCCGTGTTCTCTTCGCGGACGCCAATGGATGTTTAATATGGAAAACAAGTACGTATGGGATGCCGTGTTCTCTTTGCAGACGCCAATGGATGTTTAATATGGAACAAGTACGTATGAAGTTGTATTTCTTTGTTAAGTAATGGTGTATTCGCGACAAGCTTTTATAACCAGCAGGCTTAGTGAGTATGCTAGATGCATGTGTGCTACTGACAAAAGAACACTAATTTTGAATATGGGAAAAGATTGGGTTATGCTCAATTAAAAGGATGAACTAGATTAGCAAGTTCGTCGAGTAACTAGATCGTTAACAAATATGACTCCATTCAGTAACCGAAAAAGGCTTTCGCCCTGCTTTATATATAAAGCAACATGGCTGAAGCGATACAAGGTGATGAGGATAATCCTCTCACCAAGCATATCAAGGATAAAACAAGAGATTACAAGAGTGCCCACATCCTAAGACAAAACATCGGAGGCTACTGACAAGAAGAGGACTCGTGCTTCCAAGAGAGACCATCGAACTTCGATGGAACACACACACCAAGTTGTTGCCGGAGAGGACCCCCTGTCCTCTCGCTCCGGGCCGTGGAGCGCTGATCCTGCCTGCAGACACCGAGGACCGAGAGCGATGCCACCAAAGTCATGTGTAAAAGATAAGAAGCGCTAGGAACGCCTCTTGCCAGAGCCGAGGGGGCATCAAGAAAGAGGACCCGAGCTCGCCCGCCGATGTCGAAGAGATGGAACCGAAGGGTGCCTGAGCTCCACGGCAACGCCCCAAGAGGGTGACGATGCCACACACTACCGTCGCTGCGATCGAAAGACGGTCGAGGATTTTCATCCGAAGGCCTGACACGGAAGGAGAACCAAAACGCCCCCAAGAGGAACGCGATGCCCACATGCATCACCGTCGCTGGCGCCGAAGCGCGAAGCTTTCGCCCGGAGTCTCACCCATGCCACACCGAGGTACCACGGTCCAAGTCCGTCGCCACCAAAATAGACCTCCACAACATGATCTAGGTGACACCGCTGCCGAAGCACCGCCACCACCAGGTTTCCTGCTGCCTCCCTCCTCACCATCCACACGACCAAGGAGAAATGTCACCACCACCGCTACGCTGCTTGCCATATAGCCAAATACGCGGCCTCGCTATCGAGAGCCGCCGCCCCGACATCCGAGAGCCCCAACACTCAGCATCACCGCCAGTCAACACATATTTCGCCCAGCGAAGTAGATCCACCACGACCCTCACAGACGGCCCCCACTTACCCCCAACGAGCAATGCAAGGGGAAAGCCGGCCGGAGATAGGAGCTCCAAACCACGTACAAAAGATGGCAGCCACGACCCCTGGTCACAGCCGCCCAACCGGCTCACCGGACCCCACCTTGCCCCAGATTTGGGCAGGGGTCGTGACCTCGGGCATCAACCCCCGGTGTCAGGCCGGACGAGGCGGCCACCATCACCCCAGGCATGACCGCCTCAAGAAGGAGGCAGCAGCCACAGCCCCGCAGGCTGCGATCACCAAGCGGGTCGGAGAGCCCCGCCGGACCCTAGATCTGGGCCGGGGCAGGTGCATGGTCAGAGCACCACCAAGTCGAGGAGAGAAACGGCAGCACGACACCAGCTCTCTAGCCGCGACCATCGCCTCCTGAGCAGAGCACCTCCAGCAGCGCGACAAAGGAGCCCCCACCAACGAAAGCAGCTAGGGTTAGGGAGGGCTAGAGGAGAGGGAGGGAGAGGAAACTGAGAAGAAGACCACCCCGCCGCCGCCTACCCACGTCGAGACTTTGCCCGGCGAGGATGCCGGCAGCGGCGAGGGAGGAAGGGCAGAGGAGAGGGGCTGGCGGTGGTGGGTTGGGGGAGCCGCCCGTGTCGTCCCCAAGTGCGATGCGAGGGCGAGAGCCTCTCTTTGGTGGGTTAAATTCTGTTATTTTCCCCCTCCATTCAGTTAAGGCTCGAGCTGATATGAAATGCACATAGTAATTGCTTCTGACCATTCAGTTAAGGTATGTCATGGTATGGATTGACGATCATAGGGCGTGTTTCTTTCCTGTGCCGAAGAGCGGGAGGACGCAGAGCAGGGCCAACCCAAGCTGGATGACGAGGCGTCATCAGAGGTGGAGGAGAGGTTCAACGAGAGCAGTGACATGGTGGGGTCCGGCAAGGTCAATAAGGTGGCCCGCAGGGCTTGGCAAGACGGTGAGACATGGCCGTAGGAGCGGAGCACATCTTCGGAAGGATGAGCAGGCATGGCGATGGCATGCACCTTGTTGCCACCTCAGTGTCCTTACATCAGGCCAGTTCAGGCTTCTGAATTTGTGGTTTTGATCAGTGGCAAGCATGTACATAGCTATAGCAGAATTCATTAGACACGGTTACCAGTTGTGGATTCGTTGCAATATTTTTCATCTTATCAATATATTTGATGTCCGTTCGTGTAGCCTTTATATATCTTATCAATATATTTGATGTCCGTTCGTGTAGCCTCTGGTTTCTATATATTGATTCAATGTTGTACCTATGCTGACAATTCACGTAGCATTTCTGGCTAAAAAGGAAGGGAAACAAGCTTGCCATTAATTAATGTAGTAATTTGACTAGGCAATGGTTTGTGGAAGGGATTAAGATGAGCAGACAACTTGGCAGCTCAGAGTAACTATCCCAGAGCGGTTGACAACCAGGCAACACAGAGGAATTATCTCAGGACAACATGTTTGAGTAAGTTTTTTCATAGTTTTCTCAAACACTTGCCTGCCATTATTTTAGAAGTAAGAATGTTGATTATGTTACCTCCTGTTCTTATGAAAAAATAGTAAAATCCTGAGAATCATTTCTCATCTTAATACATCATTTCGTTTACTGGTTTTGGGTCTGTTATGGGTGTTGGAGGAGATAGATCAGGCAGAACTACAACTCGAGGTTGTGCAGGTTTGGGATACCTCTTGCCAAGGTTATATCATTTAAAGTTTGGTGGAAGATAAAAATATATAATAGGTAAATAAAGCTTAGTTCATCGCCGAAATGATTATGAATATCAATGCAGTAAAGCTATGATGTATGTTGTCAATAACAATTTATAATTCTTTGGTAACATCACTGAAACTATTGATTTGTCTTCTCTAATTTATTACAGTTAGCTTTGTTAATAGAAAACATTCATTATTTGCATCAACTATAGGTTTACATTATGCAAATGACAGTAACAAAAATAGTATGACACAAATTCAGGTGATGACCAACCAAGGAGAGGCTGTTGATGAGATCAATGACACCAGAGGGATAGACAGGCAGTTGCGAAGCATCCGACGAAGCAGCCGGTGAACACTAGGAGCAAAGACAGCATCTCCTGCGTCGCTGTAAACATCTGTTGATAGTAGAGCTTCAGCCCGTGAATAGAAGGAGCTTCAGCTCCGTTGTCGTAAACTTCAAATGTTGGCCGAGCTTCAACCTCTAGCCCGTCAAGTGTACAATTGGTTCAATGCCAGATTGATTTTATAATTTCCTGTTGTTATTCATACAATAGTGTTTAATTTGGTTAGGAATAATCCGCCACCCAAGAGGATCAAGGTCTCTAAAATATTGTTGTTTGTTTTGTTATTAGTTGTAAATTCTATTGCAAATTCCTAGCTTATATGTGCATGTTCATCAGCAATTAAAAAAAAAGAATGAAAGAGTTGCTTGTCAAGTTGGCACCGCACAAATTTTCTCTCAAAAAGCGCCACCGGGTGGCCTAGTTCTTGTTCAAGAGAAGGCGAATCCGGAGGATCCAGCTCCACTGCTCACCGCACTCCCCTATCGACCAATTGCGTGAAGTTTGACAGCCTTCCTAATCCAGTTATCCTCGCTCGATTCCTCACGCACCGTCCCGTGCTTCCTTGGTCGTAATCTTGAAGAGCTCCGGCACATATTTCCGCCAACCATTTTCCTTTCACTTTTGCTAACTCGCTCTTGCCATTCTATCCCCACTGGCCGCAATGACACCTGTATATTTTCCCGCCAACAGCGATGAGAAAGGACTCGGCACCGTGGAGCCAAGCCCAGAAAATGGTCCCTCTATACAAGGCCCGGGGCCTAGAGACGTATGGAGCCAAACCCAAAGAGCATCGACCAGCAGACAGCGACTTGGCGTCCAGCTCCGGCTCCCTCACGGCACTGGTGTCAGTAGTGCCACCGCGCCAGCAGAATTGCCCTGCCCGGATCCGGATCCGCGTATTTTTTTAAAAAAAATGCGTGGAACTCCACGACAGCCAGCGGCGTGCATAGCCCGACCGATGCGGCCGCGCAGCACAAGCTGCCAGACGTGCCTATTCCAGCCCGATCGATGCGGCCGCTCGCACGGGTTCGCAGATCCCTAGCTGCCACGTCTGTGTCCGCTGTCCGGTGAAGAGTGAAGGCGACACCTCCCGGCTCCCGGTACAAGCCAAAGCCCGCCTGATCGGCCACCGACACCTCTGTGTACTGTGTTCCGTCGGCCTACTGCCGACACAAGCTGCCATAGTATAGTACCACCATGTAGCAAGAATCAATGCAGGATTTTTTTTTTAACATCAGTACAGACACAAGCGTTCATATACACATACATATACATACACTCATCTTTATGAATATACACACGCACACCCTATCCCTATGAGCACATTCGAAAGATTGAGCCGGCATATCATCTTAAGATTTACGGAAGTCGTAGTAGGCATCTCGTCGTCGACGGGAACATCTTCTTACACTGGATTCGCATCGCTGAAAATCCTGAAATAATCCAGGAATAAATGCGAACACCAAAATTTAAACCCTGATGGGCTGAAGATACCAGTCTCCTTCTAACCATCCAACTATAGATTGGTTCGCAATCAATGCAGGATTTGTGATACGGAGCTCGCTCTGTTTTGTTCCATCTCCGATAAAACCATCCGTCTCCGCATGCGCCCGCGTCGCTCATTTGTCCGAACACATTGCTTGCTCGTTTTTTCGTTCTGATTCTGTGCTTGCAGAAGGGCCAAACAAGATGGGTCTTTCCGGTCGTGCCAAATTGCGACGATCTAGCGCCCGTTTAAAGTATTCTTCGTTTCGTGGTCCCTGGACGGTTGAGCATCATTAGTAGCACAGTTAACCTGGCGCGCCGCAGTGTAAAATAAGTGATTAACGGGGCCTACGTGTCTCATAGCACGCGCCATCGAATGACTGCGCCCGGAGCGTCCCATACTTTACTGACCACGATCATAAGCTATGCCCAGCCTCTCTCTCCATTCTTAACCTTCTGCACGACCTTGCCACTCAGTAGCGTCTAATGAAAACACCGTATTTCCACGAATAAATATATATACCAGCTCCGCTCCACTCCTCCATGAATGCGAAATGGTGCCCGTGTCCAAATAGAATATAGTAGACCCGATCGACATGGCCGGCGACTTGCCACGGGAAACGCAAAATGCTCACCCAGACCCAGAGCACAAACAACATTGCAGGCATTGCTAAACAAGAGGAGCAAGAGAAGAATAAACCAAGTCGGTTAAATAACCATGCATAAAACCGAAGCCTCGCTGAGGCATGCAGGTCAGGCCGGCCGTCAGGCATTTTATTTTACTAGTGCAAAACTTGTTTCGCCAAGCAAAGAATCTTGTCCATCGTGGATAAGGGAGCGAGCTTGAAGGCAGGCCGTGTGGTGTAGTTTTTCTCATCTTCTCGAGGGACTTGTAGTTGCCTCATTGTCAGGTCGGCCGCCTCCCCATTCTCCATGCATCATGCATGCACGGCCGGATCTACACTACACGGTCCTGTATGCGATTCTGTACTACATAGAGTATACATATACTGTATCGGCAAAGGGTTTTGCAAAGCGGGGTAGACACACGCGCACACTGTTGCGTTGCGCGCTCCGGGATCGGGTCCGCTTTCCACGTGACAGGCGACGCGCCAAAGCAGATGCTTGACGTGCCGATTATACAACTCCACATGCAGGCCCCGGCCATGGCCATGCATGCATGCATGCACGTGGGACCCACCGCACACCTCTGCCATAGTCTAATCTCCGGTAGTAGACTACTACTATAGTGCTACTACGTGTGATCATTCATTTATTCATGACATGCACACGGCAGGAGACATACATCCCCACTGCAAGACGCTTTGGCCTAAAGCCAATTGCACTGATGGAGAAGAAAGGAAAGCAAGGCACTTAAGCAAAGTATTTGAAGATCCCACCCCGTCCCGTTCCCAGCTACCCCTGCCCTGCCCAGGGGATGAATGATGGAGACGGCCGATCATACAAGCGAAAAGCGGGAGCCTACAAGCCAAAGAAACTTCACTACTAATCTAAAGCAGCAGCAGCAGCAATGCATCCAGCATTTTTTAGAATCTAAAGGCCTCTCCATTAAAAATTCGGGTAATTAATCAGGTAATGAAGCCACTTAAAATGCGGTGCAGTTTTTTTAAAGGCCAAAAGCACATGTTAAGTAGCTAGACCCTTAAAAACAAACTTACATACCTGAAAAAAAAACTTACATAAATTGAAAACTGAGAACCAACTGTGCTTGAATGGTTAGGAGGGCACTGATATTCCTAGCCCACCAAGGATCAAACCCTAGGTTTGACTCTTTGGTGTCTCATGAATGCGGATTATCCTTTCAATGGAAGGTGACGTTTCTATCGATAGCGTGACGCTTGTGGTGGCTTCGTCAATCTTCAAGCTCTGCAAATTAGACCCGCTCTTCAATATGCGTTGTGTGAGTGTGCATCTACGATGTAATCGGTGTTGCTAAAAAAAGATTGAAAATTACATCCAAAGCCTTGAGGGGGGTGTCAAAGTCTTCTTCCTCCTACATCTACAGGCGCGCCCCGTGAGCAAAGTGTTGCCGCAACTCGGTCTCCATGGTAGTGGAGGAAACTTGGTTAAACCCAGTAGCATGTAGAAGCACCATCCGAAAAGTCATCCATGTAGACCTGAAGTCATCGGGAATGTGCAGGTCGAGTAAATATCACCTTTAAAGGGCCATATCTATAGTAGTAGGCCCACTTCACCAAGCTCTACCATTGTTCAGCCCAATCATAGTTAAAATCTAAGTTTGACCGGGAAAGAAGTGTTGATCACGTCTCTATGCCATGTTTTAAGCTTCCTACAGGTTTGTTTGAACACCTTAATATGATGACCAGAAAATTTTGGTGGAGGAGCAAGCAAGGACAACGTAAACCTAGCTGGGATTCCTGCGAAACAATGACTCAACCTATGGCTATGGGGGGGGGGGGGGGTCGGCTTCAAGGACTTCAACCTTTTTAACATGCCCTTGCAAACGATGAAAGCATGGTGCGTCCTGCACTCACGTTGGGTTATCGACGGGCCGAGGAAGAAACTAAATTATTGGCGCCGATTATATAAACATGGAAATGATAATGAATATATGCTGCCAACAACCACTTAAAGTCGAGAGGCTCTAGCACTAGCGGAAGATTTGTCTCTCCAAAAGATGATCATCACATCATAATCTAACCAAATTGTTGAAAATATTTCCCAGGAAACCATAAGAACATATTATTCAATCGTAAAGGTGATAATAGCTCGAAAGTCAGGGTTCATTGATTGCAGCTATACTTTTGAAGGATAGCTTCTGCCTTTGAAACTCACACTCTGCCCAGGTTTTCTCATTCTTTGGGTCAAGCACACCATGTTTGGCTAGGCCAAACTCATGATCACATGTGTATTCCCCTTATTATCTCTTATGATCAATAAAGTTTGGCAGACCGTTCTAAAAAAATTAGGACCCCGATAAATTCCGAACGTTCGGATTTTAAGCATTTCACCCCGAACAATTTTTCATGGCAAGTTTAGCTGACACGAGGTGGCAACTTTAGTTGTTAAGACATGGCAACTTTGTCCCAATTCGGTATTTTGCCAAAAAATTGCCATGTTTGCCAACCTTGTGTGAACTGAAGTTGCCATGAAAAACGTTCGGTTGCCATGCTTAAAATCCGGACATTCGGGATTTATCATTTTTGAAAAATTAATACCTTTAGCGGGAGCCTACTTGGTAAGGAGAAAAGGAAACTTCACTGGTATAAATAAATCCTAAAAAGGAAAACTTCACTAGTAAAGCAGCAAACCAGTGCAGAGGGTGGCAACCTGACCCAGCGATCCGTGCACCCAGCGTTTGCTGGAATCAAAAAGGCCTCTCCGTCCATTGACAACGCTATATGAATGGATCAAGGTAATGAAGCCAGTCAAAAGAAGCTACTAGTAGTAGTACTAAATTAAAACGGGTGCGCGCTCTTAATCGGCAAGGCCCACATGGTCTTTACTCTCACAAAGATACTAGAAGTACTATTACTGCTGTACTGTACCACCATTTGTTGATATGGAGTAGAGCTGGCCTGTCGGTACGCAAAGTATCGTGCATGTGTGGAATATTTTCCTTTCCTTTACCTTGCGCGGCGGGCGTACCAACCTACCAAAAACCGTATTATAGTCCACCAAAACCTCCTAAACGCGGCGCGAAATCCCCAGTCCGATCAAAGTTCTTGTACATTAGCACCTGCACACTAAACTTTGGGCAGGAAAAAGAGGTTAGATCTACACATTTGTTTTTCATAGTGGGATGCCAAAGCGGAGCGCCGAAGAAAAGAAAAGAGAAGAGAAGAAAAGCGGCGAGGAAAAGAAGCAAAAGAGAAGCCAACGCAAAGCAGATTCGGGCCGTCGGGGGCGCCACGTACGTATGGAGATGAGATTACCAGACCGTTGCTGATCCCCGCCCATGGTGGCGATCGCATATGGTAGTACATCTCCGAAGCCGCCCGCCCGCCCGCCCGCCCGAAAATGGCGGCGTCTTCTCTCTCCTCGTCTTCACACTCTCTCTCTCTCCCCTCCCGGTCTGTCTTTCTCTCACTCTAGAAAGCGGGACCGAAGCTGCGCTCTGGCTCTGGCTCTGGCTTTTATCTTCTTCTTCTTGTGCGTGCGTGCTCTCCGCTCGCGCCGCCCGCCAAATGCCTCCCGCCATCGCGCTGCTGCTCGCGCAGCTGGTGCTGTGCGGGTGCGTCTCGCCGGCGGTGTCTGCCGGTGCCGTCGTGCCCAGGCGGGTGCTGCACCAGCCGCTCTTCCCCATTGAGTGGACTCCGCCCCCGTCGCCGCCGCCTCCGCCCGCGCCGGACTTCACCTCCGACCCCAGCCCTCCCGTGGCCACGCCCGACGTCCCTCCCGTGGCGACGCCCGATGCCCCTCCCGGCGACTTCTTCCCTCCCGCACCGCCGGTGTCCAGTGATGGCGGTGGTGGCGGTACGGCTTCGTCCCCCCCGAACACCGTCACCGCCGACGTCTCCACCCCGCCCTCTCCCACCGCTGCCGGCCACGGCCCCAAGAAGGCGACCATAGTGGCGGCCGGGGCGGCCGCCGCCGCCGGGGTCGCGCTGCTCGGCTTCGCCTGCGCGTTCCTCATCACCGGCCGCGCCCGCCGCCGCTGCGACTCGCAGAAACTGCTCGGCCCCGACGGCGGGCCGGCGCTCCGCCGCACGGCCCCCTCCGCCGCCGACTTCCTCTACGTCGGCACGGTGGAGCCCACCACGCCCGCGCACCAGCGCGGGCCCACCAGCGCCGATCTCGCCGGGTCCCCGTACCGCAAGCTGCGGAACGAGCGCGCGCGCCGCGCGGTGTGCCGCGACGAGGCCACCGACCACCCGAGCCCGGAGCTCCGGCCGCTCCCGCCGCTGCGGCGCGCCACCACCATGGGCTCCTCCGACGAGGACGCGTACTACACGCCGCGGCAGCGCTCGGGGGGCTCCGGCTCGGGCGCCGGCGGCGGGGCCGGCAGCGGCGTGTACGGCGAGACGTGGAGCGAGGCGAGCGCGTCCAGCCCGCCCACCACCACCACGGCTTCGCGCCGCAGCCTCCCCAGCATGACCAGCGACTTCTTTCCCCCGGTCGCCGCCATCGCCGCGCTCCCGCCGCCCCCACGGTCCCGCCGCACGCGCACGCCCCCGCGCACGCGCTTCTCCACTGGGTCCACCCCCGACGTCAAGCAGGCAATCTCGCCATCGCCGCGGCCGGTGCAACCCTCCAACCCACCTCCACGGCCGCCGCCACCACCACCACCTCCTCCTCCTCCTCCTCCACCACCACCGACAGCGCCGCCCAAGTCCAACACAGCCCCAAGACCACCACCTCCTCCTCCACCGCCACCGATGGCGTCAACTAACAGCCTCCCCCCAAAGACGGGGGAGCCGACATCGAGGCGCCGGTTGCTGAAGCCGCTGCCGCCGGAAGGGCCCCGCATTGCCATGCCGATGCCGATCACGGCGGCGGCAGCGGCGGAGAACAACGGGAGCACGTCGATGCGGGCGGAGGACGACGCGGCCGGCGGCCTGCCGAAGCTGAAGCCGCTGCACTGGGACAAGGTGCGGGCGACCTCCGACCGCGCCATGGTCTGGGACCAGCTCAAGTCAAGCTCATTCCAGTTGAGACCCTGCTCACACTCACAATAAAAGCTTGATCCCTTTATGCCGGTGGTCTCCGAACTGTGCGTGATGTCGAGGCGTCTCTTTCAGGTTGGACGAGGACATGATCGAGGCGCTCTTCATGAACAACTCCATGCCCGCCGCGCCGCCGAGGGACACCGGGAGGAAGCCCGCCGCGCCGGCGTTCAGGCAGGAGGAGAGGGTGCTCGACCCCAAGAAAGCGCAGAACATCGCCATCTTGTTGCGCGCCTTGAATGTCACGCGTGAGGAGGTCTCGGACGCGCTCCTGGACGGTGAGTGTTCGTGCTGCAACCAGTGTGATAATTTTGAGCTCATTTTTCATCTGGTTAGCATTCGCAAAATTGAACCAGCTTTTTTCTGCTCTTCTTTAGCTAAGAAATACTCTATAAGACGTTTATTGACATTGTAATAGAGTCAAAAAAACAACTTATATTAAGTTACAGGGGGAGTATGATTCTATTTTGTTTGCAAACCTTAAATTGAGGAGTTGTGTTTGATTGTGATTAGGTATCTAGCATAAGGACTAAGGATGCTTTGGTTGGTAGGATGCTCTTTTCATCTGATTTTGTGATTCACGTATTGCTTTCAAATGAGGTTCAGATTTGCAGTTCAATAGTGACAGGTCTTAAGAATTAACAGAAATTTCTGGTTCTTGATAATAAAACCTCAACAGAATATACAAGGACTTGAAATCAATAGGGGGAGAAAATGGCTGGACCAATCCTTTTCTAGTAGGAAGGCTGTGAACATCCGGCTAGCGTCCTCTCACTCCACTTCCAAAGTCCAACACCCAAAATTTGCTCTCTGAATCAAACGTTCACCCTGATTTATACACATAATCGTTTTCATACTTTTCAGTGGAGTGTTGTGCTGTTCACATCATTTCTCTGTATAGCAGTGTCCACTAACTACACTATTTGGTCTCCACATTTGAACAGGCAATGCTGAATGTTTAGGCAGTGAGCTTTTGGAAACGTTAGTCAAGATGGCACCTACGAAAGAGGAGGAGGTCAAACTGCGGGATTACAGTGGCGACCTATCGAAGCTGGGAACCGCGGAACGCTTTCTCAAGACTGTGCTGGATATACCTTTCGCCTTCAAAAGAGTCGACGCTATGCTGTACCGAGCCAATTTCGAGACTGAGATAAATTACCTAAGGAAGTCTTTTGAAACGCTAGAGGTATGCTAGTTTTTGAATCCTACTATTGTCATTTTTAATAACGCACATCCTTTGACTTGAGTTATCAAATATCAATATTCATATTCAGCTACTACACATGTGGTTAGCTCACATTTCTTCACTTGTTTTCAGGCAGCTTGTGAAGATCTTAGGGGTAGCAGGTTGTTCCTAAAACTCCTTGAAGCAGTGCTGAGGACCGGGAACCGGATGAATGTCGGCACGAACCGGGGTGAGGCAAAAGCCTTTAAGCTTGACACCCTCCTCAAGCTCGCAGACGTCAAGGGAGCTGATGGCAAAACCACGCTGCTGCACTTTGTTGTCCAAGAAATGATCCGATCGGAAGACGCAAAATCTGAAAAGGAAAACACCACGGCCACCAGCTCCAAAGATAAAGGCCTGAAGGTTGTGTGCGGGCTGAGCAGCGAGCTCGGAAACGTCAAGAAGGCGGCTTCCATGGACTTCGATGTTCTGCACGGCTACGTCAGCAAGCTCGAGACGGGCCTCGAGAAGATCAAGTCGGTGTTGCAGCTCGAGAGGCAGTGCACGCAGGGCCAGAGGTTCTTCATCGCAATGCAGGGCTTTCTGAAGGAGGCCGACAAGGAGATCGAGATAGTGAGAGGCGAGGAGAAGCGGGCTCTGGGGAGGGTGAAAGACATCACCGACTACTTCCACGGGGACGCCGCCAAGGAGGAGGCGCACCCTCTGAGGATATTCATGGTGGTGAGGGACTTCCTCTCGATGTTGGATCACGTCTGCAGGGAGGTTGGCCGGATGCAGCAGGACAGAACCGTCGTCGGGTCGGCGAGGTCGTTCCGTGTTTCGACGACAGCCCCATTGCCGGTCCTAAGCTTGTATGGCCAACGGCGGCAGAACAACTCCGACGACGATGATGATAGCATGTCATCGTAGGAGAGGGGGTTGTGGGAGGAGGGGTGGTGAAGATGCAGAATGAATTTTGCAATGGACATAGCACATATGGACTGTGATAGCTTTAGCAGCCGCGGCAAATGTATGATAGTGATAAGTAAGCACATATTTAACCTCGGGACGACCAAGGTTAGGAGAGATCGGGGTGTATACGTTTGAACATGTGGAATTTTTTGTACAAAAGAAGAATAATGACAAGAAGGTCTTCCTCTTTTCGTTGGGTAGTTTGCAATGCTGAGGGTTAGAAATAGGCTGCTTCACTAGTTATCTAGCAGCAGTTACACATGGTCACAGGAACCTTTTCTTATGTATAATTATGTTGATTCATGTGGTGGGGGACTAGTGGTGTAACCTGGAAATAATTTTTCAGACGACCACTAAATTTCTGTCTGCGCAAATAATCAGAAACCAGCCCAAAATTGAACTTTTTTTTATCAGAACAACTGTAAACAACTTACATTCACCCACTGTACAATTTCCTCTTTCAAATTTATCTTGCGTTTGAAAAAAAAGCAAATCTATCAGCCATACCTTGGATGGATATGCTTTACATATCACTTGAAAAGCACGAGTACTAGGCCATCCTTCCTTCCAGATATCTCTGCAAGTAACAGAAAGGCGAAAAGGGGAACCATCACCATGTATACGATTTAACTGTAAAAAAGCATGGTCAAGGTAAAGGATGAGAGCATGGCATGCCAGCGACGCCACCGCCACCATCATCTCCTCCATTGCCGGCAGCAGGCTTTTTCATCTGTAGTCTGTACTGCACAGGTGAGGCGATCGATGGAGATCACTTGAGCATGCCCTCTTTGCGTAGAGATAAAGAAAGCACCGGGGGCATAACTAGGGCGAAAGTATGTCGCTAACCTTTTTCTCCCAGGCGAATGATGATTCCAAGCTTCACGAGCCTGCCTTCCTTCATTCCTTCCTGTAGAGTAGAATGGAGACGTGATGGAAGTGAATGAGCGGCTATCGTGTGTGTGAGAAAGGTTAAACAGAGGGAAGCAAAGGGCGTGGCATCATCAAGGATGGATGGCTCCTTGGTGACGCCATGATTGTCGCCCTTGCCTTCATAATTCTCCTCTGGAGACGCCATGGCCTCGGCCACTGTCAAGCATACTGCATTTTAGAAAGGAAGTGTACCCGTTTCTGTGCCGTAAAAACTAAGGGATGAGGTTCCCAACAACAACGATTTTCAGTCTACATTCAAAAGAAGAGAAAGCATTTCCAGTTTCTGTGACCCATTGCGGCCACACATTCACACACCATCCAATACAAAACATAACATGTTCCAAAGGCACACAGCACTAGGCCACATGGACTTGTTGGATCAACATAAACCTTTCAAGTACCAAAAATGCAGCACGGTTCCTTGCGCGACCAAGCTACTTCATGGTAATTCACCTTTAAGAATTCTCACATTTCATACAACGTCTTTTTCAAAACAAAAAAGTATCTATGGGGCCTGCAGCTGCATGTTGTGTATCAATGTAATTGGAACAACCAAAATACAAGCTTGGCTTGTGTGAACATCATCTGTCCCTCAAAACCACTTGGACGAATTTACACTTCCTGCTGAACTCCAAACGGTGGTGTGAGGCTAAAGCCCTGTCATTCCTTGCATATGCTTCCTCAGCGCCTGATCCCTCCGGTTATGATTCCGGCCGCCTCTCCTTCCGCCGCCTCCACGGGGGCCTGGCCCTCCTCGAGCGAAACCTTGTGCGGCATTACGATCTTCATTGTCCTCCACTGGATCGTCATGGTTCCTGTCCCCTCTTCTTGCACCACGACCAAAACCTTGCTGGC
This sequence comes from Triticum monococcum, assembly GCA_034509565.1. Taxonomy (NCBI): domain Eukaryota; kingdom Viridiplantae; phylum Streptophyta; class Magnoliopsida; order Poales; family Poaceae; genus Triticum; species Triticum monococcum. The sequence goes on along the minus strand of CM067844.1, from coordinate 575,612,131 downwards.
CATGGTTATTCACTTCTGGCCTGTTGTCCTCGTCCCTGTCCCCTCTTCTTGCACCACGACCAAAACCTTGCTGGCCATGGTTATTCACTTCTGGCCTGTTGTCCTCGTCCCTGTCCCCTCTTCTTCCACCACGACCAAAACCTTGCTGGCCATGGTTATTCCCTTCTGGCCTGTTGTCCTCGTCCCTGTCCCCTCTTCTTCCACCACGACCAAAACCTTGCTGGGCATTAGGATGGTTGTTTACCTCTGGCCAGTTGTCCTCCTCCCTGGCCCCTCTTCTTGCGCCACGACCAAAACCTTGCTGGACATTAGAGTGGTTGTTCATTTCTGGCCGGTTGTCCTCATCCCTGGTCCCTCTTCTTGCACCACGGCCAAAACCTTGTTGGCCATCGTTTACCTCTGGCAGGTTGCCATGGTTCCTGCCCCCTCTTCTTCCATCACGGCCAAAATTTTGTGGCCCGCTAGAATTCTCATTCTCCTCCGCTGGGTTACCCTGATCCCAGCCACCTCTTCTGCCCCTGCCCCGACCACGGGGATTCGAGCCTCCTCTGCTGAAGCTGTTTGCATGACCACCCTCCTCTTCCTCCACAACTCTATGTTGCCTGTTGGGAACTCCCATAGGTAAATTTCCACCAATAGGTAAATTTCCACCACGACCAAGACCATGAATTGTATCTTTCTGAGTATTGTTTAAGACTGCCGCCTCTCGAGCATTTGATACAGCAACTGAACCAGCAACCTTGTAGCTGTAGTTCTTCCCGTCCTTGACATAAAACTGTGGCTTCTTCTGTGAAGCCCAACGTGGGCCACTGGAGGAACCCTCAGCATCATTGGCGCCCTCTGCTTCCTCGTAACTTGACTCCGCCACGCTGAAGCCAAGATCATCAAACGAGTCATCATACTCATCCTCGTACTCATACTGAGAATCAAGGACAGCTGACTTAACAGCATCTTTGGCTTTTTGCGAGTCTAGAACTGCATAGTTGGGCAGATCATCATTGGTCTTCCTTGTAAATCTACCTTGTGGAACTGATGATACAGATGAGGCAGGAGCCTTGGATGCTGATGAAACTGAAGATAAATATGAGATAGGAGCCTCGGATGCTGATGAGACTGAAGAAGATTGGGCTTCAACTTTATGGGGTTTATTTGCAATATTAGGAATAGTTTCCACTAGTACGCCTTTGCCTTTATCTTTCGCAACACTAGGTGCAGATTTTTGTTGTGGCATCTCTTGTAACGAGGTATCTAAAGCTAGAAGATCCTGATGAAGTGTTCCATCTAGTATCCTTTGGATAACTTCCTCAGGGTTCTGGTTGTAGGCTTCCAAGCAAGCGGCAAGGAAACCTTTCCCATAATGAGGAAGAAGGTCCCTTATCTGACTAATCTTGGACTCAATGACAGCAGCTTCCTCATTCTTCTGTTGAAGTTCACCACCATGGGAAGATATTGGCAAATCAGGGACACTATTCCAAGAAGTGACAGTGGATCCGCACAGACGTGATATGAACTGGAACTGCTCATCCTCCATGTATATCCATCCTGTTAAGGATTAGCAGGAACACATGGAATGCATCAATAGAGTGTTTGGCATCAAAAGGAATATGATAAATAAAACTTTGAATCATACGAATGTGGCATGTACATCAACCGAACAATTCTGCCAGGCTTGTATAACACTTTCACATGACAAAATCTATAGGAAACCAATACAAGTGCTTTCTTATGAAGTCAACAACTCTAAAGTACCAAATGATAGGAACACAGATAGAAGTGCTGCACTTGATTAGTACTTCCTCCGTCCAGGTTTATTGGGCCAGTCTTATTTTGTGCCAAACTTTGACCGTCTATATGACCCACAAAATGAGGTATATAGTACAAAAGGCAAACTATTGGATTTGTATTTGGAAGAGGTTTTCCACGATATAATTTTGGTGACATATGGTTCATATTTCATAAGTTAAATTTATGGTCAAAGTTGACCCAAAATACGAGGGAGCCTAATAAATCTGGATGGAGAAAGTAGGTAGGTAACACTGTTGGTGCCTTAACTGGGGCAAAAACAGTGGAAGCCATCAAAAACTGGTAAGTATGACAAACTCCTACGGGATGAAGGTATTTCAGCAAGCTTGACATTTCCTTTTGACACTGAATTCATTCTTCCTATTCTGACATTGACTGAGAGCATTCTACTATCTCAAACTAGAACAGCACCAAACAATATAAGCCTATTAACTGTGTTAACTCACACACAGACATGCGATAAGTACTGTGACAGCACACCAACAAGATAAACGAATTCAGTACACATATGCAAGAGATCAGTATATGGGTGAAAACCTTATATTACTTCTCCAAATAAATCTACAAAATCTCATGCTATTTCTGAAAGAAACAAAACTAATGATGTCAAGATAATTCTGACTGAAATTTTGACACAATAAGTACAGGGGGGCCAAAAGTTTGTGCGGAACTTTACAAACATAAGACGCTAAGCAAGCATTTAGTTGAGAAATTTGATCAATTACCTTTGTTCCGAATATCGCCAATCCGGCACATCAACTGAAATTCCTTTTGAAGAGCTTGCAGAAACGTCTTTCCAGGATTCCCTTTAGAAGAGTAAGTAGCTTCTCTATTGATATCCTTGAGTATTTGAACTATTATTTCTCCCCTGATCATAGGATCTTCGACTTTAGCTGGAAACATCTTAGTAGATGCTTGGACATCCTCCTCCTTAAGTTGATCATTTAAATAGCAGAACTCTAATAATCTCCAACCAAATCCAACAGCTCTCTTTGATAGCATTCTTATGCCAAGAACTATGTCATTAAGTATACTTTCAGACGAAGTCTCTCCATTGCTTTGGGAACTGGACATAACTTGAAACCCCTGAAGCAAAGATGGTAACAACAAATCATACAAACTTGCAAGGGTGTTCAATAATTCCTCAACTCGATCCCTGCAAATCAAGTAGTACAAAACCATCAATGCCTAGTTAAGAAACATGCAGGGATGAATGAATAGAAGCTTACCCTCTTTCAAAAGAAGCACATAATAATAATGCAGCAGGCTGGTAAGCATCAGCAAAGGCATCCAGAGTAATAATTGCATCATTAACAAAATCCAGCACCTGAGGGAAATTAAATTCGCACTTAAGCATCAAAGTTAAGCAAAAGAACGACAAATATATCAGAACAAATCTAGAATCCTCTATTCCTAACTAGCTACAACCCACTGCCTGTTTTTCCAAGCCATGCAACCATGCCACATCGGCAAGCCATCCATGTAAGTTATAAGTTACATTATTTGCATTAGCATATCAATGCAGCGCTACCACATCATGTGTATAAGTCATAAATTAATTTTTCTAATAGGTATTTTGCTCGCTTGGACACGGTATATGGGTTGGGCGCTTGGAGCATACCTATGGAGTTTATCCTTCACATTTTTTTCAGGAATGGCACTCTTTTAACTGCAATCTAAAGGTTCATTCTCTTTTATATATCATTTTCTTATATGCTTCATATTTTTATTGTTTTGAAAGTGTAAATCGAGACCACTCTTATATTTTGTTTTCGTTACTTTTAGTTGTTTCTATAGCACCTAATTAGGCATTTCTTTTAACAAGATAACCACAGAAACGCGCAGGGTATCATCTAGTAGATAAAACTGACCTCCGAGAAATCTTTCTGAAGCTGGGTATGTCCACTGACATTTGGTCCAGGTGAACTGAGCACCTGCAAATCAAATTACAGTTAAGTTGTGTTAATGCAAGTTCTGTAAGACCTATCATAGATTGGCATCATTTCGCTGTAAATGCATGATCTATTCTTTAATTCAATTGTGTTGTTAACATTTTAACCATTTTAAGCAAATGTATCCTCACTCTGAATATAATATATTTTTCCTAAAGAAATAAAAGAAAATGTACCATCAAATGTCAATCAACCTCTACCCTGACCTAATGCACGTTCAGAACAGCTAAAGAACAATGCAAATTGTCAATTAACATAATTTCAGATAAAGCAAGTGACATAACAGGAATGCTAAAAGAATATATATACATCATATTTAGCTGCAAACATATGGCACTAGTGCAACAAAAGGATCTAAGATCAACACAACTACTATAAGTTGCACCAAAAGGTAGAATGAACAGTCCCAGGAAACATGACACTTTGCAGCTAAAGGAGTCGATGCAGCTTCACAGTCGTGTTTTTTTTTAACTAAAGAAAATAGGACACTCCAGGCAAACCATTGCACCAGTGAATTATATACTAAATTATTGATCAGAAATTCAGAACTGACTTTCCTCATTAGGCGAATGAACAAAACTGAAAAATCTTTTACTAACAGCGCAAATGCACTTCTCAAAAAACTAGATTGAAAACAGAAACAAAAACACTAGCTAAAGGAAATGCTGGTAGTTCTACCATAGGCACAAAGAATTTCTCCCATCAAATCAAACTATTGTCTAGATGTTGCTACCCAATAAATGAAGAAAGAAGCCTATATATGGCATCCATCATTAAAAAGTGACCAAAATTCAAGTAAGAAAAAATACCTGTAGTGAGTCCATGCATCTGTCCTGCATTGTGTGGAAAATGTCCAGGAATTGGGGAAGGACAGTATTGATGCCATCGAGCAAATTGGGCTGCACAACGATTGCATTTGTAACCTGGAGATATAAAATCATTATTAACTGAAGCATTCATAGCTCATAATAATAATAAATAGCTTGAGGATATAGGAACGACATAAAATTTGTGTTTAGTAAATTACATCCATGCAGAAAAAATGGAAAACAATAATAGTACCAACAACAAATGAAATGCCTCAGGAACCAACCAGTGAACTTGTCAACTCCCCATTGTCATGCCCATATATAGCACATATATCCAACAACTTTGGTAGATCAAGCAGTCTTTTCTCCTGTAGAAGGGCTACAGGGGTACAAATGATTCCAGTCAATTCTGCACTAAAATAAATGAACACACACAATGATCAAAGAAGTAGTCCCTATCTCACCTGTATGCTCCTTCGTACTAAGGGACTCACCCGGGCCTGATCCAGGATCCTTGTTTGATGATCTAACCACACAAACAAGAGACACACCACAACAATTATATGCAACTCTTGTTGCCATACACCATCTATGAAAAAGGTTTTACAGATATAAAATCGAAACTTGCGAAATGATAGAAATCTCACATGCGGTAGAGGACCATAAAGACACGGCGGCAAAGCTCAAGCTCCCCAACAACCAAACCAGCAACTGTCCCTTTGGGGCCCCTGTGTGGCAAATCATACCACCGGTGTCTGAATTGTAGGTAACTATCTAGGAATGCATGCAGAGAGGCATTCTGTGCCACTGCGGAAAAAACAACTATAAGTATTAGATGTCACTAACAAAGTTCAGCTGCTTGTAGGCTGTAGCTCTGAGATCTCTTCATAAGTTCTAACTCTAGGAGTAAAAACATTAGACAAATCACAAACAAAAACATGATCATCTCGCAATTTCTCTTGTTGAGCTATCTAGTCATTAAACTATTGTTTACTGGGACCAGTTCCGGTTAACAATTCTAGAACACAACAGAGAGCCTGGCGCGGTGGTTAAGTACCAATAACCAATACAATACATGTATTCATCAGCTTTACTTTGTTACTGTAGATACCCATTCAGAGAAGATGCAAGGAACCACATGTACATACCTTGATAGCTATCTAGTGTTTGATAGTGAAAAATAAAATTTGGAATTGTTGAACATCTGACTAGTAAACTTACTACTTGAGCCAGTGCAATTCATCAGTGCCAAAGTAAAGTTATATATGCACCACAGACACGGTTTTGCTGATATATGGAAGAAATCAATCAAGCATTTAAGATTGCAAACATAGTTCAAAAAGGCGCTATTAGGCGCTTGCCTAGGCGCGCTTAAGCTCTGGGCATTGGCCCTGGGCAATCAAAAAAGCAGCCGGCCAGGTCCTCCGGCGAGAAATCAGCGTTTCCGGCCAGGAATCACGTTTCTCAGGCGAGAAATCAATCTCCCCGTCGAGGTTTTGACCTCCCCTGCAAGGATTCATCCTCGCCGACGAGGATTCAACCACTCCGATGACAAATCGACTGATTCCGGCGGGGGAACGAGATTATCCGGCGAGATATTGAGCTTCACTCGCTGGTTCCTATCGGTGTAAGCAAGGGACAGAGGAAGAGGGAGAGAGGCGGCATCATGCAGCACGGGAGAGAGGACGAGGGGGAGAGGCGGCGTGAGGAGGAGACCTAGATTTTCTGTCGACTGTGCACCATATTAAAGCTTTAGTAGGAGAATAGGAAGATGGGCCTGTGATTTAATGGACTAGGCCAGCCCATCTAGCTTATTCCTTCACGGTACAGTACAAACGCCTAATTGCGCCTAATCACACCTAAGCTAGAAAAGCGCAAGTAGGTGGCCAAACGCATAATTAACGCCTAGCGCTTTTTCGAACTTTGATTGCAAATAAACTTCCAAATCAAGTAGCCAGTACAGATAAGATTTTCAACAACTTAGCTGGAATATTAACTAGATTCCAGACATAATCGGAAAAACAACTTGCCAACTAACCACTCATCAATATATCTATATGTGTAAGCCATAAACCAGTTAGTTGAATTGACCACAACACTTCTCCAGATCACAACCCATTGAGAAGTTTAATATGCATGTTTACAATAGGCAGGAAAATACAGTATATCATAAGTTAATAAAAATGCAGGCGGTATTTAAAAAATGCCAATCAATTTGTTAAGCAAGCTATCAAAGCTATACTCAGCAAAGCGTGTAACACTCCTGTCAATAAGATATGTACGAGTTCAAGCAGGACTGAATCCTCAATTTAAGCCACCATATGTGCTATACATTCATAAGTCAGTGACAGTATACTAAACTACTAGATCAAAAGTTTGTGATAAGAACCACTACAAATCCCTACAATCAAAGCGCTCAACCATTTATAGTGAATTGTAACCATCTGAATAAGTAGATATTCGCTGTAGTTTCATGCTATATCCATGGCTTAGCAAATTACACAGCCAACAAAATGTATGCATAAGAATTCGAACTAAATTGCATTCGAGCAACTGTTGTAAACCAGACAAGCAAATCGAATATTAAAAGGACAAGCTCTCAAGCTTCTGGCTCAGGTTCCCAATCCAAAAACTAAGGTTTATGATTTGCATCCAATGCACATAGGAGTTGTGTTGTATGGTTACCCTGGCGCCAGAACTCGCGAGGCTTGGCACGGAGGAGCGACGCGAGCGCGTCGTTGAGGAGGTCGACGACGGCCTGCGACTCCTGGGCGTCGAGGCCGCCGAGCCCGGCCGCGACGGCCTCGTCGTGCGGCAGGTAGAACACGAACCCATCGGCCGCTCCGCCGCCGCCGCTGCTGCTGCCGGCGCCAGATGCAGACGGGGCGGCCGATGATCGGAGGGCGGTGGTGAGCGGTGGTGGGGGCGAGGGTTTAGGAGCGGAAGGGGCGGCGGATTTGGGGACGTAGCGCTGCTGCTGGTGCTGCGGCGGCGGCGGCTGCTGTCTCGGCCCGGGGTTGGGAGGGCGGCGCTGGTAGGAGGGTTTGGATTGGTGGGCGGGCGGCGCGGACGACATGGCTGGATCGGGGGGAGGAGGAGATGCCTTCGGTAACGGCGTTGGACTGGGGAAGGCTTGATGAGAGGGGAAAAGTCAGTGGCCGTCTCGATTCAGGGGGGGCACTCCCGGAATTTGGAACCAGGAAGCTCTCTTGCGAGTTTGCGACCCATATCTGCTTACCTGTTTAATTTATAGAATTGCCCTAGTCTAAAAAATGAGTGCATCTAAAAAATCTGAGTGTGGTATTGTTTGATCTTTGTCGATTTTACTTTTTATAAACACAGTACAATCACAGTAGATGCTTATAAACATATGTCACTGGGTTTATCTTCCCTCACTTTTCATGACATACATGTAGTTTGGACCAACTCGTCACCCACCCACATCATCATCCTCTCTCTTCCTCTCTCTCGCGCGTGCGCCCTTATCTCCTCCAACCAAAACCCAACCTTTTTGTGGCGGCAGTGATGGTCGTGACGACCTACAGAGACGCCGACCACCGATCTTCTTTCCCTGTGACCACCCCACCTCGGCTCAATTGTAAGCAAACACGGGGAGGGCGGGAGTGCTCGGTTCAAGCAGCAGGAGGCGCTGCGTCGCAGCAGCCAACGTCCTGAGCACATAGAGGCAAACTGCAACGACCTAACGGGGCACAACGGGGACACATGCACGAAGTGGAGGTAGCTGCTCACGGCACGTCCGGTGCGGGCACCGCCTTCATCCAAGATGGGGGCTAGCCCGAGGAAATGGGGTAGCAATTAACAACAAGGCAAGCTTGGTCGGCAATGCGACCACTCCAGCCCGGGGAGGCCACGACACATGCAGAGAACATTTGGGCTTGGAGTGCGGTGGATATGACCATGGTCTGGATCTCTTCTTCATGCAGACTCCAACAAGAACCATAGGGTGGAAGCTAGACCCCGTGCGACAGAGGAGGCAGGGGAAATGGCTAAGCCCATACGCAGATTGGCCTCTCCTCGACACGGGGAGGCACGTTGTAGTTACGGAGGAGGGGATCAACGGGAAAGATCGACGAGGACGGTTGGGCAGCGGGGCGATGTCTCAACGACAGCTATAAATTGTCGAGAAGGTGAGGGAGGGGACGGCTGCGGCGGTGGGTTTGGTGGCGTATGACTGGATCCATTCTTGGCTTGGGTGAGATATATATCACGAGGGCGAGAAAACAGCTGCCACATGGCCAGTTTTTGATTGAAACTAAGTTTTGGGCGAAATTTACCTGATTTTGACACTTGAGGTATCAAATGTCGCCCAAGAAATCTTGAGGGACCAGTTGTATACTTTTGGTAAATTGAGGGACCAAAAGTATACTTTTATATTTAAAAACCCCATCTACGATGGATATCTAACTATATTAAAGTAATAGCCGAGGTTCTTTTAGACAAAAGAAAATATATACATAACAACTTCCGTCAATTACAGTTCATAAATTCATACAAACAATTCTTGGAAATATGCCCTAGAGGCAATAATAAAAGCATTATTATTATATTTCCTTGTTCATGATAATTGTCTTTAATCATGCTATAATTGTGTTATCCGGAAATCGTAATACATGTGTGAATAATAGACACCAACATGTCCCTAGTAAGCCTCTAATTAACTAGCTCGTTGATCAACAGATAGTCATGGTTTCCTGACTATGGACATTGGATGTCATTGATAACGAGATCACATCATTAGGAGAATGATGTGATGGACAAGACCCAATCCTAAACATAGCATAAAGATCGTATAGTTCGTTTGCTAGAGTTTTTCCAATGTCAAGTATCCTTTCCTTAGACCATGAGATCGTGTAACTCCCGGATACCGTAGGAGTGCTTTGGGTGTACCAAACGTCACAACGTAACTGGGTGACCATAAAGGTATACTACGGGTATCTCCGAAAGTGTCTGTTGGGTTGACACGGATCAAGACTGGGATTTGTCACTCCGTATGACGGAGAGGTATCACTGGGCCCACTCGGTAATGCATCAACATTATGAGCTCAAAGTGACCAAGTGTCTGGTCACGGGATCATGCATTACGGTACGAGTAAAGTGACTTGCCGGTAACGAGATTGAACAAGGTATTGGGATACCGACGATCGAATCTCGGGCAAGTAACATATCGATTGACAAAGGGAATTGTATACGGGGTTGCTTGAATCCTCGACATCGTGGTTCATCCGATGAGATCATCGAGAGCGTGTGGGAGCCAACATGGGTATCCAGATCCCGCTGTTGGTTATTGACCGGAGAGTCGTCTCGGTCATGTCTACATGTCTCCCGAACCCGTAGGGTCTACACACTTAAGGTTCGGTGACGCTAGGGTTGTGAAGATATGTATATGCAGTAACCCGAATGTTGTTTGGAGTCCCGGATGAGATCCCGGACGTCACGAGGAGTTTCGGAATAGTTCGGAGGTATAGAATTATATATAGGAAGTGCTGTTTCGGCCATCGGGACAAGTTTCGGGGTCACCGGTATTGTACCGGGACCACCGAAAGGGTCCCGAGGGTCCACCGGGTGGGCCACCCATCCCGGAGGGCCCCATGGGCCAAAGTGGGGAGGGGAACCAGCCCATAGTGGGCTGGTGTGCCCCCCTAGGCCCACCCCATGCGCCTAGGGTTGAAACCCTAGGGGTGGGGGGGTGCCCCACCTTGCCTTGGGGGCCACTCCAGCCCTGGCCGCCGCCCTCCCTAGGAGATCTCATCTCCTAGGGCCGGCGCCCCCCTAGGGGAGCCTATATATATGAGGGGGAGGGAGGGGGCAGCCGCACCTTGAGTCTTGGCGCCTCCCTCTACCCTGCTACACCTCTTCCTCTCGTAGTATACGGCGAAGCCCTGCTGCTGTGACGCCCTGCATCCACCACCACGCCGTTGTGCTGCTGGATCATCATCAACCTCTCCTCCCCCCTTGCTGGATCAAGAAGGAGGAGACGTCACGCTGACCGTACGTGTGTTGAACGCGGAGGTGCCGTCCGTTCGGCGCTAGGATCTCCGGTGATTTGGATCACGTCGTGTACGACTACCTCATCCTCGTTCTTTTGAACGCTTCCGCTCGCGAACTACAAAGGTATGTAGATGCATCCGATCACCCGTTGCTAGATGAACTCATAGATGGATCTTGGTGAAACCGTAGGAAATTTTTTGTTTTCTGCAATGTTTCCCAACAGTGGCATCATGAGCTAGGTCTATGCGTAGTTCTTCTTGCGCGAGTAGAACACAATTTGTTGTGGGCGTAGATGTTGTCAACTTTCTTGCCGCTACTAGTCTTATCTTGCTTCAGCGGTATTGTGGGATGAAGCGGCCCAGACCAACCTTACACGTACGCTTACGTGAGACCGGTTCCACCGACTGACATGCACTAGTTGCATAAGGTGGCTGGCGAGTGTCTGTCTCTCCCACTTTAGTTGGAAGGGATTCGATGAAAAGGGTCCTTATGAAGAGTAAATAGAAGTTGACAGATCATGTTGTGGCTTTCACGTAGGTAAGAAAACGTTCTTGCTAGAACCCTATTTCAGCCACGTGGAACTTGCAACAACAATTAGAGGACGTCTAACTTGTTTTTGCAGCAAGTGCTTTGTGATATGATATGGCCAAAGTTGTGATGAATGATGAATGATATATATGTGATGTATGAGATGTTCATGCTATTGTAATAGGAATCACGACTTGCATGTCGATGAGTATGACAACCGGCAGGAGCCATAGGAGTTGTCTTTATTTTTTGTATGACCTGCGTGTCATTGAGAAACGCCATGTAAATTACTTTACTTTATTGCTAAACGCGTTAGCCATAGTAGTAGAAGTAATAGTTGGCGAGCAACTTCATGTAGACACGATGATGGAGATCATGGTGTCAAGCCGGTGACAAGATGATCATGGAGCCCCAAGATGGAGATCAAAGGAGCTATGTGATATTGGCCATATCATGTCACTATTATTATTTGATTGCATGTGATGTTTATCATGTTTTGCATCTTGTTTACTTAGAACGACGGTAGTAAATAAGATGATCCCTCATAATAATTTCAAGAAAGTGTTCCCCCTAACTGTGCACCGTTGCGACAGTTCATTGTTTCGAAGCACCACGTGATGATCGGGTGTGATAGATTCTAACGTTCACATACAACGGGTGTAAGACAGATTTACACATGCAAACACTTAGTTTGACTTGACGAGCCTAGCATGTACAGACATGGCCTCGGAACACAGAAGACCGAAAGGTCGAGCATGAGTCGTATAGAAGATACGATCAACATGAAGATGTTCACCGACGTTGATTAGTCCGTCTCACGTGATGATCGGACACGGCCTAGTTGACTCGGATCATGTAATACTTAGATGACTAGAAGAGGGATGTCTATCTAAGTGGGAGTTCATTAAATAATTTGATTAGATGAACTTAATTATCATGAACTTAGTCTAAAATCTTTGCAATATGTCTTGTAGATCAAATGGCTGTTGGGGAACGTAGTAATTTCGAAAAATTTCCTACGCACACGCAAGATCATGGTGATGCATAGCAACGAGGGGGAGAGTATTGTCTACGTACCAACGCAGACCGACTGCGGAAGCGATCTCACAACGTAGAGGAAGTAGTCGTACGTCTTCTTCCCGATCCGACCAATCCAACCACCGTTACTCCGGCACCTCCGAGTTCTTAGCACACGTTTAGCTCGATGACGATCCTCGGGCTCCGATCCAGCAAAGCATCGAGGAAGAGTTCCGTCAGCACAACGGCGTGGTGACGATCTTGATGTACTACCGACGCAGGGCTTCGCCTAAGCTCTACAACGATATGACCGAGGTGGAATTTGGTGGCAGGGGGCATCGCACACGGCTAAGGAACGATCAACAATGATCAACTTGTGTGTCTATGGGGTGTCCCCTGCCCCCGTATATAAAGGTTGGAGGGAGGGGGGCTGGCCGGCCAAAGAGAGGGAGGCGCAGGAGGAGTCCTACTCCTACCGGGAGTAGGACTCCCCCCTCCAATCCTAGTCCAACTAGGAATCCTTTAAAGGGGAGAGAGAGAGAGGTGGCCGGCCCCTCTCCTAGTCCTAATAGGACTAGGGAGAGGGGGGGAGGCGCAGCCCTATGTGGGCTGCCCTCTCACCTTTCCACTAAGGCCCATGTTGGCCCATTTGGCTCTCGGGGGGTTCCGGTAACCCTCCCGGTAATCCGGTAAAATCCCGATTTCACCCGGAACACTTCCGGTGTCCAAACATAGGCTTCCAATATATCAATCTTTACGTCTCGACCATTTCGAGACTCCTCGTCATGTCCGTGATCACATCCGGGACTCCGAACAACCTTCGGTACATCAAAATGCATAAACTCATAATAACTGTCATCGTAACGTTAAGCGTGCGGACCCTACGGTTCGAGAACAATGTAGACATGACCGAGACACGTCTCTGGTCAATAACCAATAGCGGGTCCTGGATGCCCATATTGGCTCCTACATATTCTACGAAGATCTTTATCGGTCAGACCGCATAACAACATACGTTGTTCCCTTTGTCATCGGTATGTTACTTGCCCGAGATTCGATCGTCGGTATCCAATACCTAGTTCAATCTCGTTACTGGCAAGTCTCTTTACTCGTTCCGTAATACATCATCTCACAACTAACATCTTAGTTATAATGCTTGCAAGGCTTATGTGATGTGTATTACCGAGAGGGCCCAGAGATACCTCTCCGACAATCGGAGTGACAAATCCTAATCTCGAAATACGCCAACCCAACATCCACCATTGGAGACACCTGTAGTACTCCTTTATAATCACCCAGTTACGTTGTGACGTTTGGTAGTACCCAAAGTGTTCCTCCGGTAAACGGGAGTTGCATAATCTCATAGTTATAGGAACATGTATAAGTCATGAAGAAAGCAATAGCAACATACTAAACGATCGGGTGCTAAGCTAATGGAATGGGTCATGTCAATCAGATCATTCAACTAATGATGTGACCTCGTTAATCAAATAACAACTCTTTGTTCATGGTTAGGAAACATAACCATCTTTGATTAACGAGCTAGTCAAGTAGAGGCATACTAGTGACACTCTGTTTGTCTATGTATTCACACATGTATTATGTTTCCGGTTAATACAATTCTAGCATGAATAATAAACATTTATCATGATATAAGGAAATAAATAATAACTTTATTATTGCCTCTAGGGCATATTTCCTTCAGTCTCCCACTTGCACTAGAGTCAATAATCTAGATCACATCACCATGTGATTAACATCGATAGTTCACATCATCATGTGACCAATACCCAAAGGGTTTACTAGATTCAGTAATCTAGTTCACATCACTATGTGATTAACACCCAAAGAGTACTAAGGTGTGATCATGTTTTTCTTGTGAGAGAATCTTAGTCAACGGGTCTGCCACATTCAGATCCACATGTATTTTGCAAATTTCTATGTCAACAATGCTCTGCATGGAGCTACTCTAGCTAATTGCTCCCACTTTCAATATATATCTAGACCGAGACTTAGAGTCATTTAGATTAGTGTCAAAACTTGCATCGGCGTAACCCTTTACGACGAACCTTTTGTCACGTCCATAATCGAGAAACATATCCTTATTTCACTAAGGATAATTCTGACTGCTGTCTAGTGATCTACTCCTAGATCACTATTGTACTCCCTTGCCGAAATCAGTGTAGGGTATACAATAGATCTGGTACACAGCATGGCATACTTTATAGAACCTATGGCCAAGGCACAGGGAATGACTTTCATTCTCTTTCTATCTTCTGCCGTGGTCGGGTTTTGAGTCTTACTCAATTTCACACCTTGTAACACAGGCAAGAACTCTTTCTTTGACTGTTCCATTTTGAACTACTTCAAAATCTTGTCAAGGTATGTACTCATTGAAAAAACTTATCAAGCTTCTTGGTCTATCTCTATAGATCTTGGAGCTCAATATGTAAGCAGCTTCACCGAAGTCTTCTTTTGAAAAACTCCTTTCAAACACCCCTTTATGCTTTACAGAATAATTCTACATTATTTCTGATCAACAATATGTCATTCACATATACTTTGTCAGAAATGTTGTAGTGCTCCCACTCACTTTCTTGTAAATACAGGCTTCACCGCAAGTCTGTATAAAACTATATGCTTTGATCAACTCATCAAAGCGTATATTCCAACTCTGAGATGCTTGCACCAGTCCACAGATGGATCGCTGGAGCTTGCACATTTTGTTAGCACCTTTAGGATTGACAAAACCTTCTTGTTGCATCACATACAACTCTTCTTTAATAAATCTATTAAGGAATGCAGTTTTGTTTATCCATTTGCCAGATTTCATAAAATGCGGCAATTGCTAACATGATTCGGACAGACTTAAGCATAGATACGAGTGAGAAACTCTCATCGTAGTCAACACTTTGAACTTGTCGAAAACCTTTTGCGACAATTCTAGCTTTGTAGATAGTAACACTACTATCAACGTCCGTCTTCCTCTTGAAGATCCATTTATTTTCTATGGCTTGCCGATCATCGGGCAAGTCAACCAAAGTCCATACTTTGTTTTCATACATGAATCCCATCTCAGATTTCATGGCCTCAAGCCATTTTGCGGAATCTGGGCTCATCATCGCTTCCTCATAGTTCGCAAGTTCATCATGGTCTAGTAACATGACTTCCAGAACAGGATTACCGTACCACTCTGGTGCGGATCTCACTCTGGTTTACCTACGAGATTCGGTAGTAACTTGATCTGAAGTTACATGATCATCATCATTAGCTTCCTCACTAATTGGTATAGGTGTCGCAGAAACAGGTTTCTGTGATGTACTACTTTCCAATAAGGGAGAAGGTACAATTACCTTATCAAGTTTTCTACTTTCCTCCCACTCACTTCTTTCGAGAGAAACTCCTTCTCTAGAAAAACTCCGAATTTAGCAACAAAAGTCTTGCCTTCGGATCTGTGATAGAAGGTGTACCCAACTGTCTCCTTTGGGTATCCTATGAAGACATATTTCTCCGATTTGAGTTTGAGTTTATCAAGATGAAACTTTTTCACATAAGTATCGCAACTCCAAACTTTAAGAAACGACAGCTTAGGTTTCTTGCCAAACCATAGTTCACATGGTGTCGTCTCAACGGATTTAGATGGTGCCCTATTTAACGTGAATGCAGCTGTCTCTAATGCATAACCCCAAAACGATAGTGGTAGATTGGTAAGATACATCATAGATTGTACTATATCCAATAAAGTACGGTTATGACGTTCGGACACACCATTATGCTGTGGTGTTCCAGGTGGCGTGCGTAGTGAAACTATTTCACATTGTTTTAACTGAAGACCAAACTCGTAACTCAAATATTTTACCTCTGCGATCATATCGTAGAAACTTTTATTTTCTTGTCACAATGTTTTTCCACTTCACTCTGAAATTCTTTGAACTGTTCAAATGTTTCAGACTTATGTTTCATCAATTAGATATCCCCATATCTGCTCAAATCATCTTGTGAAGGTCAGAAAATAATGATGCCTGTTGCAAGCCTTAAATATTCATCGGACCACATACATCAGTATGTATGATTTCCAACAAATCTGTTGCTTGCTTCATTGTTCCGGAGAACGGCGTTTTAGTCATCTTGCCCATAAGGCATGGTTCGCAAGCATCAAGTGATTCCAAAAGCCCATCATCATGGAGTTTCTTCATGCGCTTTATACCAATATGACCTAAACGGCAGTGCCACAAATAAGTTGCACTATCATTATTAACTTTGCATCTTTTGGTTTCAATATTATGAATATGTGTATCACTACAATCGAGATCCAACGAACTTGTTTCATTGGGTGTATGACCATCGAAGGTTTTATTCATGTAAACAGAACAACAATTATTCTCTGACTTTAATGAATAACCGTATTGCAATAAACATGATCAAATCATATTCATGCTCAACGCAAAAACCAAATAACACTTATTTAAGTTCAACACTAATCCCGAAAGTATAGGGGAGTGTGCGATGATGATCATATCAATCTTGGAACTACTTCCAACACCCATCGTCACTTCACCCTTAACTAGTCTCTGTTTATTCTGCAACTCCTGTTTCGAGTTACTACTCTTAGCAACTGAACCAATATCAAATACCGAAGGGTTGCTATAAACACTAGTAAAGCACACATCAATAACAAGTATATCAAATATACTTTTGTTCACTTTGCCATCCTTCTTATCCGCCAAATACTTGGGGCAGTTCCGCTTCCAGTGACTAGTCCCTTTGCAGTAGAAGCACTTAGTCTCAGGCTTAGGATCAGACTTGGGCTTCTTCACTTGAGCAGCAACTTGCTTGCCGTTCTTCTTGAAGTTCCCCTTCTTCCCTTTGCCCTTTTCTTGAAACTAGTGGTCTTGTCAGCCATCAACACTTGATGTTTTTCTTGATTTCTACCTTCGTTGATTTCAGCATCACGAAGAGCTTGGGAGTTGTTTCTGTTATCCCTTGCATATTATAGCTCATCACGAAGTTCTACTAACTTGGTGATGGTGACTAGAGAATTCTGTCAATCACTATCTTATCTGGAAGATTAACTCCCACTTGATTCAAGCGATTGTAGTACCCAGACAATCTGAGCACATGCTCACTGGTTGAGCGATTCTCCTCCATCTTTTAGCTATAGAACTCGTTGGAGACTTCATATCTCTCAACTCGGGTATTTGCTTGAAATATTAACTTCAACTCCTGGAACATCTCATATGGTCCATGACGTTCAAAATGTCTTTGAAGTCCCGATTCTAAGCCATTACGCATGGTGCACTAAACTATCAAGTAGTCATCATATTGAGCTAGCCAAACGTTCATAACGTCTGCATCTGCTCCTGCAATAGGTCTGTCACCTAGCGGTGCATCAAGGACATAATTCTTCTGTGCAGCAATGAGGATAGACCTCAGATCACGGATCCAATCCGCATCATTGCTACTAACATTTTTCAACACAATTTTCTCTAGGAACATATCAAAATAAACACAGGGAAGCAACAACGCGAGCTATTGATCTACAACATAATTTGCAAAATACTACTAGGACTAAGTTCATGATAAATTTAAGTTCAATTTAATCATATTACTTAAGAACTCCCACTTAGATAGACATCCCTCTAATCCTCTAAGTGATCACGTGATCCAAATCAACTAAACCATAACCGATCATCACGTGAGATGGAGTAGTTTTCAATGGTGAACATCGTTATGTTGATCATATCTACTATATGATTCACGCTCGACCTTTCGGTCTCTGTGTTCCGAGGCCATATCTGCATATGCTAGGCTCGTCAAGTTTAACCTGAGTATTCTGCGTGTGCAAAACTGGCTTGCACCCGTTGTAGATGGACGTAGAGCTTATCACACCCGATCATCACGTGGTGTCTGGGCACGACGAACTTTGGCAACGGTGCATACTCAGGGAGAACACTTCTTGATAATTTAGTGAGAGATCATCTTATAATGCTACCGTCAATCAAAGCAAGATAAGATGCATAAAAGATAAACATCACATGCAATCAATATAAGTGATATGATATGGCCATCATCGTCTTGTGCTTGTGATCTCCATCTCCGAAGCACCGTCATGATCACCATCGTCACCGGCACGACACCTTGATCTCCATCGTAGCATCGTTGTCGTCTCGCCAATCTTATGCTTCCACGACTATCACTACCGCTTAGTAATAAAGTAAAGCATTACATCGCGATTGCATTGCATACAATAAAGCGACAACCATATGGCTCCTGCCAGTTGCCGATAACTTGGTTACAAAACATGATCATCTCATACAATAAAATTTAGCATCATGCCTTGACCATATCACATCACATCATGCCCTGCAAAAACAAGTTAGACGTCCTCTACTTTGTTGTTGCAAGTTTTACGTGGCTGCTGCGGGCTTAAGCAAGAACTCATCTCACCTACGCATCAAAACCACAACGATAGTTTGTCAAATAGACTCCGTTTTAACCTTCTCAAGGACCGGGCGTAGCCACACTCGGTTCAACTAAAGTTGGAGAGACAGTCGCCCGCAAGCCATCTACGTGCAAAGCACGTCGAGGGAACCGGTCTCGCGTAAGCGTACGCGTAAGGTTGGTCCGGGTCGTCTCGTCCAACAATACCGCCGAACTAAAGTATGACATGCTGGTAGGCAGTATGACTTGTATCGCCCACAACTCACTTGTGTTCTACTCGTGCAAATAACATCAAACCATAAAACCTAGGCTCTGATACCACTGTTGGGGAACGTAGTGATTTCGAAAATTTTCCTACGCACACGCAAGATCATGGTGATGCATAGCAACGAGGGGGAGAGTATTTTCTATGTACCAACGCAGACCGACTGCGGAAGCGATCTCACAACGTAGAGGAAGTAGTCGTACGTCTTCTTCCCGATCCGACCGATCCAAGCACCGTTACTCCGGCACCTCTGAGTTCTTAGCACACGTTCAGCTCGATGACGATCCTCGGGCTTCGATCCAGCAAAGCATCGAGGAAGAGTTCCGTCAGCACAACGGCGTGGTGACGATCTTGATGTACTACCGACGCAGGGCTTCGCCTAAGCTCTACAACGATATGACCGAGGTGGAATTTGGTGGCAGGGGGCATCGCACACGGCTAAGGAACGATCAACAATGATCAACTTGTGTGTCTATGGGGTGTCCCCTGCCCCCGTATATAAAGGTTGGAGGGAGGGGGGCTGGCCGGCCAAAGAGAGGGAGGCGCAGGAGGAGTCCTACTCCTACCGGGAGTAGGACTCCCCCCTCCAATCCTAGTCCAACTAGGAATCCTTTAAAGGGGAGAGAGAGAGAGGTGGCCGGCCCCTCTCCTAGTCCTAATAGGACTAGGGAGAGGGGGGAGGCGCAGCCCTATGTGGGCTGCCCTCTCACCTTTCCACTAAGGCCCATGTTGGCCCATTTGGCTCTCGGGGGGTTCCAGTAACCCTCCCGGTAATCCGGTAAAATCCCGATTTCACCCGGAACACTTCCGGTGTCCAAACATAGGCTTCCAATATATCAATCTTTACGTCTCGACCATTTCGAGACTCCTCGTCATGTCCGTGATCACATCCGGGACTCCGAACAACCTTCGGTACATCAAAATGCATAAACTCATAATAACTGTCATCGTAACGTTAAGCGTGCGGACCCTACGGTTCGAGAACAATGTAGACATGACCGAGACACGTCTCTGGTCAATAACCAATAGCGGGACCTGGATGCCCATATTGGCTCCTACATATTCTACGAAGATCTTTATCGGTCAGACCGCATAACAACATACGTTGTTCCCTTTGTCATCGGTATGTTACTTGCCCGAGATTCGATCGTCGGTATCCAATACCTAGTTCAATCTCGTTACTGGCAAGTCTCTTTACTCGTTCCGTAATACATCATCTCACAACTAACATCTTAGTTATAATGCTTGCAAGGCTTATGTGATGTGTATTACCGAGAGGGCCCAGAGATACCTCTCCGACAATCGGAGTGACAAATCCTAATCTCGAAATACGCCAACCCAACATCCACCATTGGAGACACCTGTAGTACTCCTTTATAATCACCCAGTTACGTTGTGACGTTTGGTAGTACCCAAAGTGTTCCTCCGGTAAACGGGAGTTGCATAATCTCATAGTTATAGGAACATGTATAAGTCATGAAGAAAGCAATAGCAACATACTAAACGATCGGGTGCTAAGCTAATGGAATGGGTCATGTCAATCAGATCATTCAACTAATGATGTGACCTCGTTAATCAAATAACAACTCTTTGTTCATGGTTAGGAAACATAACCATCTTTGATTAACGAGCTAGTCAAGTAGAGGCATACTAGTGACACTCTGTTTGTCTATGTATTCACACATGTATTATGTTTCCGGTTAATACAATTCTAGCATGAATAATAAACATTTATCATGATATAAGGAAATAAATAATAACTTTATTATTGCCTCTAGGGCATATTTCCTTCAATGGCCAACGTTGTCCTCAACTTCAATGCGTTCCTAGAGAAAACCAAGCTGAAAGACGATGGCAACAACTATACGGACTGGGTCCGGAACCTGAGGATCATCCTCATAGCTGCCAAGAAAGATTATGTCCTACTAGCACCGCTAGATGACCCACCCGTCCCACAGAACCAAGACGTTATGAACACTTGGCAGACACGTGCTGATGACTACTCCCTCGTTCAGTGCGGCATGCTTTACAGCTTAGAGCCGGGGCTCCAAAAGCGTTTTGAGAGACATGGAGCATATGAGATGTTCGAAGAGCTGAAAATGGTTTTCCAAGCTCATGCCCGGGTCGAGAGATATGAGGTCTCCGACAAGTTCTTCAGCTGTAAGATGGAGGAAAATAGTTCTGTCAGTGAGCACATACTCACTATGTCTGGGTTGCATAACCGCTTGACTCAGCTGGGAGTTAATCTCCCGGATGATGCGGTCATTGACAGAATCCTCCAGTCGCTTCCACCAAGCTACAAGACCTTCGTGATGAACTTCAATATGCAGGGGATGGAAAAGACCATTCCTGAGTTATTTTCAATGCTGAAATCAGCGGAGGTAGAAGTCAAGAAGGAACATCAAGTGTTGATGGTGAATAAAACCACTAAGTTCAAGAAGGGCAAGGGTAAAAAGAACTTCAAGAAGGACGGCAAGGAAGTTGCCGCGCCTGGCAAGCAAGCTGCCGGGAAGAAGCCAAAGAATGGACCCAAGCCTGAAACTGAGTGCTTTTATTGCAAGGGAAGTGGTCACTGGAAGCGGAACTGCCCCAAATACTTAGCGGACAAGAAGGCCGGCAAAACAAAAGGTATATGTGATATATATGTAATTGATGTGTACCTTACTAGTGAAGGAAATATGCCCTAGAGGCAATAATAAAGTTATTATTTATTTCCTTATATCATGATAAATGTTTATTATTCATGCTAGAATTGTATTAACCGGAAACATAATACATGTGTGAATACATAGACAAACTTAGTGTCACTAGTATGCCTCTACTTGACTAGCTCGTTAATCAAAGATGGTTATGTTTCCTAACCATGAACAATTTGTTGTTATTTGATTAACAAGGTCACATCATTAGTTGAATGATCTGATTGACATGACCCATTTCATTAGCTTAGCACCCGATCGTTTAGTATGTTGCTATTGCTTTCTTCATGACTTATACATGTTCCTATGACTATGAGATTATGCAACTCCCGTTTACCGGAGGAACACTTTGTGTGCTACCAAACGTCACAACATAACTGGGTGATTATAAAGGAGCTCTACAGGTGTCTCCAAAGGTAGATGTTGGGTTGGCGTATTTCGAGATTAGGATTTGTCACTCCGATTGTCGGAGAGGTATCTCTGGGCCCTCTCGGTAATGCACATCACATAAGCCTTGCAAGCATTGCGACTAATGAGTTAGTTGCAAGATGATGTATTAAGGAACGAGTAAAGAGACTTGCCGGTAACGAGATTGAACTAGGTATTGGATACCGACGATCGAATCTCGGGCAAGTAACATACCGATGACAAAGGGAACAACGTATGTTGTTATGCGGTCTGACCGATAAAGATCTTCGTAGAATATGTAGGAGCCAATATGGGCATACAGGTCCCGCTATTGGTTATTGACCGGAGATGTGTCTCAGTCATGTCTGCATTGTTCTCGAACCGTAGGGTCCGCACGCTTAACGTTACGATGACAGTTATTATGAGTTTATGCATTTTGATGTACCGAAGTTAGTTCGGAGTCCCGGATGTGATCACGGACATGACGAGGAGTCTCGAAATGGTCGAGACATAAAGATTGATATATTGGATGACTATATTCGGACACCGGAAGGGTTCCGGAAGAGTATCGGATAAAACCGGAGCACCGGGGGGTTACCGGAACCCCCCGGGGGGTTAATGGGCCTTATGGGCCTAAAGTGGAGAAGTGGGAGGGGCTGCCAGGGTGATGACTATATTTCAGGATGTTCTTGACCTAATATGTAAGCAGCTTCACCGAGGTCTTTCATTGAAAAACTTTTATTCAAGTATCCCTTTATGCTATCCAGAAATTCTATATCATTTCCAATCAGTAATATGTCATCCACATATAATATTAGAAATGCTACAGAGCTCCCGCTCACTTTCTTGTAAATACAGGCTTCTCCAAAAGTCTGTATAAAACCAAATGCTTTGATCACACTATCAAAGCGTTTATTCCAACTCCGAGAGGCTTGCACCAGTCCATAAATGGATCGCTGGAGCTTGCACACTTTGTTAGCTCCATTTGGATCGACAAAACCTTCCGGTTGCATCATATACAACTCTTCTTCCAGAAATCCATTCAGGAATGCAGTTTTGACATCCATCTGCCAAATTTCATAATCATAAAATGCGGCAATTGCTAACATGATTCGGACAGACTTAAGCATCGCTACAGGTGAGAACGTCTCATCGTAGTCAATCCCTTGAACTTGTCGAAAACCTTTTGCGACAAGTCGAGCTTTGTAGACAGTAACATTACCATCAGCGTCAGTCTTCTTCTTAAAGATCCATTTATTCTCAATTGCTTGCCGATCATCGGGCAAGTCAACCAAAGTCCATACTTTGTTCTCATACATGGATCCCATCTCAGATTTCATGGCTTCAAGCCACTTTGCGGAATCTGGGCTCACCATCGCTTCTTCATAGTTCGTAGGTTCATCATGATCTAGTAGCATGACCTCCAGAACAGGGTTACCGTACCACTCTGGTGCGGATCTCGCTCTGGTTGACCTACGAGGTTCAGTAGTATCTTGATCTAAAGTTTCATGATCATCATCATTAGCTTTCTCACTTATTGGTGTAGGTGTCTCAGAAACGGTTTTCTGTGATGTACTACTTTCCAATAAGGGAGCAGGTACAGTTACCTTGTCAAGTTCTACTTTCCTCCCACTCACTTCTTTCGAGAGAAACTCCTTCTCTAGAAAGTTTCCGAACTTAGCAACAAAAGTCTTGCCTTCAGATCTGTGATAGAAGGTGTATCCAATCGTTTCCTTTGGATATCCTATGAAGACACATTTCTCCGATTTGGGTTCGAGCTTATCAGGTTGAAGCTTTTTCACATAAGCATCGCAGCCCCAAACTTTAAGAAACGACAACTTTGGTTTCTTGCCAAACCATAGTTCATAAGGTGTCGTCTCAACGGATTTTGATGGTGCCCTGTTTAACGTGAATGCGGCCGTCTCTAGAGCGTATCCCCAAAACGATAGCGGTAAATCAGTAAGAGACATCATAGATCGCACCATATCTAGTAAAGTACGATTACGACGTTCGGACACACCATTACGTTGTGGTGTTCCGGGTGGCGTGAGTTGCGAAACTATTCCAAAAAATTTCAAATGTACACCAAACTCGTAACTCAAATATTCTCCTCCACGATCAGATCGTAGAAACTTTATTTTCTTGTTACGATGATTTTCAACTTCACTCTGAAATTCTTTGAACTTTTCAAATGTTTCAGACTTGTGTTTCATTAAGTAGATATACCCATATCTGCTTAAGTCATCTGTGAAGGTGAGAAAATAACGATATCCGCCGCGAACCTCAATATTCATCGGACCACATACATCGGTATGTATGATTTCCAATAAATCTGTTGCTCTCTCCATAGTACCGGAGAACAGTGTTTTAGTCATCTTGCCCATGAGGCACGGTTCACAAGTACCAAGTGATTCATAATCAAGTGGTTCCAAAAGTCCATCAGTATGGAGTTTCTTCATGCGCTTTACACCGATATGACCTAAACGACAGTGCCACAAATAAGTTGCACTTTCATTATCAACTCTGCATCTTTTGGCTTCAACATTATGAATATGTGTATCACTACTATCGAGATTCATCAAAAATAGACCACTCTTCAAAGGTGCATGACCATAAAAGATATTACTCATATAAATAGAACAACCATTATTCTCTGATTTAAATGAATAACCGTCTCGCATTAAACAAGATCCAGATATAATGTTCATGCTCAATGCTGGCACCAAATAACAATTATTTAGGTCTAATATTAATCCCGAAGGTAGATGTAGAGGTAGCGTGCCGACCGCGATCACATCGACTTTGGAACCGTTTCCCACGCGCATCGTCACCTCGTCCTTTGCTAGTGTCCGCTTATTCCGTAGTCCCTGTTTCGAGTTGCAAATATTAGCAACAGAACCAGTATCAAATACCCAGGTGCTACTGCGAGCTCTAGTAAGGTACACATCAATAACATGTATATCACATATACCTTTGTTCACCTTGCCATCCTTCTTATCTGCCAAATACTTGGGGCAGTTCCGCTTCCAGTGACCAGTCTGCTTGCAGTAGAAGCACTCAGTTTCAGGCTTAGGTCCAGACTTGGGTTTCTTCTCTTGAGCAGCAACTTGCTTGCCGCTCTTCTTGAAGTTCCCCTTCTTCTTCCCTTTGCCCTTTTTCTTGAAACTAGTGGTTTTGTTAACCATCAACACTTGATGCTCCTTCTTGATTTCTACTTCCGCAGCTTTCAGCATTGCGAAGAGCTCGGGAATAGTCTTGTTCATCCCTTGCATATTATAGTTCATCACGAAGCTCTTGTAGCTTGGTGGCAGTGATTGGAGAATTCTGTCAATGACGCAATCATCCGGAAGATTAACTCCCAATTGAATCAAGTGATTATTATACCCAGACATTTTGAGTATATGCTCACTGACAGAACTGTTCTCCTCCATCTTGCAGCTATAGAACTTATTGGAGACTTCATATCTCTCAATCCGGGCATTTGCTTGAAATATTAACTTCAACTCCTGGAACATCTCATATGCTCCATGACGTTCAAAATGTCGTTGAAGTCCCGATTCTAAGCCGTAAAGCATGGCACACTGAACTATCGAGTAGTCATCAGCTTTGCTCTGCCAGACGTTCATAACATCTGGTGTTGCTCCAGCAGCAGGCCTGGCACCCAGCGGTGCTTCCAGGACGTAATTCTTCTGTGCAGCAATGAGGATAATCCTCAAGTTACGGACCCAGTCCGTGTAATTGCTACCATCATCTTTCAACTTTGCTTTCTCAAGGAACGCATTAAAATTCAATGGAACAATAGCACGAGCCATCTATCTACAATCAACATAAACAAGCAAGATACTATCAGGTACTAAGTTCATGATAAGTTTAAGTTCAGTTAATCAAATTACTTAAGAACTCCCACTTAGATAGACATCCCTCTAATCCTCTAAGTGATCACGTGATCCAAATCAACTAAACCATAACCGATCATCACGTGAGATGGAGTAGTTTTCAATGGTGAACATCGTTATGTTGATCATATCTACTTATATGATTCACGCTCGACCTTTCGGTCTTCGTGTTCCGAGGCCATATCTGTATATGCTTGGCTCGTCAAGTATAACCTGAGTATTCCGCGTGTGCAACTGTTTTGCACCCGTTGTATTTGGACGTAGAGCTTATCACACCCGATCATCACGTGGTGTCCGGGCACGACGAACTTTGGCAACGGTGCATACTCAGGGAGAACACTTCTTGATAATTTAGTGAGAGCTCATCTTATAATGCTACCGCCAATCAAAGCAAGATAAGATGCATAAAAAGATAAACATCACATGCAATCAATATAAGTGATATGATATGGCCATCATCATCTTGTGCTTGTGATCTCCATCTCCGAAGCACCGTCATGATCACCATCGTCACCAGCGTGACACCTTGATCTCCATCGTAGCATCGTTGTCGTCTCGCCAATCTTATGCTTCCACGACTATCACTACCGCTTAGTAATAAAGTAAAGCATTACATCGCGATTGCATTGCATACAATAAAGCGACAACCATATGGCTCCTGCCAGTTGCCGATAACTCGATTACAAAACATGATCATCTCATACAATAAAATTTAGCATCATGCCTTGACCATATCACATCACAACATGCCCTGCAAAAACAAGTTAGACGTCCTCTACTTTGTTGTTGCAAGTTTTACGTGGCTGCTACGGGCTTTAAGCAAGAACTCATCTTACCTACGCATCAAAACCACAACGATAGTTTGTCAAATAGACTCCGTTTTAACCTTCTCAAGGACCGGGCATAGCCACACTCGGTTCAACTAAAGTTGGAGAGACAGTCGCCCGCAAGCCATCTATGTGCAAAGCACGTCGAGGGAACCGGTCTCGCGTAAGCGTACGCGTAAGGTTGGTCCGGGTCGTCTCGTCCAACAATACCGCCGAACCAAAGTATGACATGCTGGTAGGCAGTATGACTTGTATCGCCCACAACTCACTTGCGTTCTACTCGTGCAAATAACATCAAACCATAAAACCTGGCTCGGATGCCACTGTTGGGGAACGTAGTAATTTCAAAAAATTTCCTACGCACACGCAAGATCATGGTGATGCATAGCAACGAGGGGGAGAGTCTGATCTACGTACCCTTGTATATCGCAACAGAAGCGTTGACACAACGTAGAGGAAGTAGTCGTACGTCTTCTTCCGATCCGACCGATCCAAGCACCGTTACTCCGGCACCTCCGAGTTCTTAGCACACGTACAGCTCGATGACGATCCCCGGGCTCCGATCCAGCAAAGCTTCGGGGAGGAGTTCCGTCAGCACGACGGCGTGGTGACGATCTTGATGTTCTACCGACGCAGGGCTTCGCCTAAGCACTGCAACGATATGATCGAGGTGGAATATGGTGGCAGGGGGCACCGCACACGGCTAAGGACCGATCTCAAGGATCAACTTGTGTGTCTTGGGGTGCCCCCTGCCCCCGTATATAAAGGAGCAAGGGGAGGAGGCGGCCGGCCAAGGTGTGGCGCGCCAAGGGGAGTCCTACTTCCACCGGGAGTAGGACTCCTAGTTGGACTAGGAGAGAAGGGGAAGAATAGGAGGAAGAGAGGAAGGAAAGGGGGGGGGGGCGCCGGCCCCCTTCCCTTGTCCTATTCGGACTAGGAAGGGGAGGGGCGCGCGGCCACCTCTTGCATCCTCTCCTCTTCTCCCTTAAGGCCCATGTTGGCCCAATAACCCCCCGGGGGGTTCCGGTAACCCCCCCGGTACTCCGGTAAAATGCCGATTTCACCCGGAATAATCCCGATGTCCAAATATAGGCTTCCAATATATCAATCTTTATGTCTCGACCATTTCGAGACTCCTCGTCATGTCCGTGATCACATCCGGGACTCTGAACTAAACTTCGGTACATCAAAATGCATAAACTCATAATTACTGTCATCGTAACGTTAAGCGTGCGGACCCTACGGTTCGAGAACAATGCAGACATGACCGAGACACGTCTCCGGTCAATAACCAATAGCGGGACCTGGATGCCCATATTGGCTCCTACATATTCTACGAAGATCTTTATCGGTCAGACCGCATAACAACATACGTTGTTCCCTTTGTCATCGGTATGTTACTTGCCCGAGATTCGATCGTCGGTATCCAATACCTAGTTCAATCTCGTTACTGGCAAGTCTCTTTACTCGTTCCGTAATACATCATCTAACAACTAACATATTAGTTGCAGTGCTTGCAAGGCTTATGTGATGTGCATTACCGAGAGGGCCCAGAGATACCTCTCCGACAATCAGAGTGACAAATCCTAATCTCGAAATACGCCAACCCAACATCTACCTTTGGAGCCACCTGTAATACTCCTTTATAATCACCCAGTTACGTTGTGACGTTTGGTAGTACCCAAAGTGTTCCTCCGGTAAACGGGAGCTGCATAATCTCATAGTCATAGGAACATGTATAAGTCATGAAGAAAGCAATAGCAACATACTAAACGATCGGGTGCTAAGCTAATGGAATGGGTCATGTCAATCAGATCATTCAACTAATGATGTGACCTCGTTAATCAAATAACAACTCTTTGTTCATGGTTAGAAAACATAACCATCTTTGATTAACGAGCTAGTCTAGTAGAGGCATACTAGTGACACTCTGTTTTGTCTATGTATTCACACATGTATTATGTTTCCGGTTAATACAATTCTAGCATGACTAATAAACACTTATCATGATTTGAGGAAATAAATAATAACTTTATTATTGCCTCTAGGGCATATTTCCTTCAATCTATACATCTTCTCCCCCTTTGGCAACAAGTTACCAAAAAGTTCCTAGAAAATGCATAGTGCTAAGTCGACGCTCGGGCTTGATCTTCAGGTGGTGGTGGAGTCCGGAGCACGCCAAGGACGAAGCCTTCAGTAGAAGTGGTCGGAGTCGAGGCTGAAGTGGATGCTGGAGCTGGTGGAACGGAGGCTGTAGCTGGTGCAGATGTTGTGGCTCTGGTGTCAGCAACTGGCAGTGCAGACGACCGCGGACCTCGTGGCACCCTTGCAAACGCATCAGTTGTGGTCCTGCCTCTCCTCTCATTCATGTCCTCCTGAAGCTGCTCCACGGCGGTCTATATTTCTGTCACCTTGATGTCCATGTCATAGAATCTCTGTTCCATGATCCTTTCTAGGCTCGCCTGGTTCTGAGTCAGGGTGGCAAGTCCTTGCTCAATACGCAGGGTGGACGCTACCAGGTAACCGAGCTGCTCCTGTTTGGTCTTCAAGAAGTAATCATATGCCTCTGCTTGAGTAGGCATCCTGGCAGCCTTTTCCTTCCTCGCCTTCTCCTTCTGGGCTTGTGCATGGGCAGAAGAGGGTTCATTCTCAGTCATAACCACTTGGTTATCCTCAAAATCTGGGCGGATGGGCAGGTGTTCCTTATCCAATAAATACACGCCCGTGCCCATCTTAGAGTTGATGAGCTCCTGAATCTGTGGGGCATACCCACAACTCCTCTTCTGGTCTGCAGCTGTCCTCTTGATTGTTTCCACAATGAGACTCATGACCTTGAATTTATGAGGCACGTCAAATACATGAAGCAAGTTAATCGCGTGACCTCTGATCATCTTGTGATCTCCAGATTTGGGCAGAAGGGTGTGCCTAAGGATCCAGTTGATCGTAGGCAATCCTGAGAGCAGATAGTGCACAAAGCCAAACTTGAACGTGTCGAGCGCTTCATTCGGGATCTCCTTGTACATGTTGGACATGGAGTTGTGATCCATCTTTTTCTTGGCATAAATGTCCAAGTCATCAGCTTGCTCCTCTGGGGCATTGATCAACTTCGCCCATTCTTCCACAGTGGATTGGTACCTTGTACCCTCAGACATCCATGTGATCCTGCCATCCGGATAAAAGTGTGCTGTGGAGTAGAATTGCATGATCAGCTCCTCGTTCCACTTTGTGAGCTTCTGCCCAACAAAGTCTGCAACTCCACAAGCACTAAAGCTGTCAAATACACCGGGGTAGTGCTCTTCATTATCCTTGATGTAGGTCCAGTCGACCCATCTCATGTCAAAAACGATTGGCTTCTTGTCAAGCAAAACAGTCTCATAGAAATCTTGTTGCTCCTTGGTATGGAATCTGTAATCCACGGCAGTCCTTCTCCTAGAAGCATATGGATCTGCTTCTCTCCATTTCCTCAGCCCTGAATCCCTCCTGAGCTTCATATCCTCAGCCACGGGATGAGCATCGTTGTGGTCTGGGATCTTGGGCTTGAGCTTCCTAAGGACACTCTCTTCCTCTTCTTCAATAGCTTCAGGCATTGGGGCCTTGTTCTTTTCTGCAGCTGGGATGCTTCGTGTGTTTCTCTTGGGTGCACTCTTAGGCTTAGATGCAGCCTTAGGTGCATCCTTGGGCTTGGATGCAGCTGTTCCTGACCTTATAGCATCTCCCATGAGTTTGGCTGCCTTGGGTGCTGGTGCAGCAACCTCTTCTTCTTCTTCCTCCTCATCGACCATGATGGAGGCCTTCCCAAGCACTCTGGCTACAGTCTTTTTCACCCTCTCTTTCCTTTTCTTGCCCTCAGCAGCAACGGGCTCAGTGGGAGCAGGCTTCACAGTTGAAGCCCTAGCCTTTGACATGGGCTGCCTGCCTGCTGGCCTTTTGATCTTCAGCCCTGGCTTGGTTCCTTGAGTTGGTTCAGCTCTCTTTGATGTGGCCTCTTCCTCTGCCACATAGTCTTCATCCTCAGAATCAGACGTTCTCTTCTTCCTTTGACGTGTGGCAGCCTTGGGCAGATTGCTGGGGGTGCTCCTGCTGCCATCATCAGAAGAGCTTGAGGGGCTAGTGCCCTCACTCATCACAACTTGCTGCTCAGACACATTCTGGCTGTCACTTTGATCAGACGTTGCAAACTGACTGCTGACCCTGTGAATAGATTATGGATAAGATAGAGTGGATGAGCATCAAAAAAAGCAGAGATTTTTGCAAAAGATTAATTCAAAAACTTAGTTTTAGTTTTCCACAGAAAGCATCTCGGATCTACCGATTTTCAAACTCGGTGACACCGAAGCAGTTTTGGCACCAGAACTGGTGAACTCGGTCAGACCGAGTCACAGTTCGGTGGCACCGAGACTGCTAGGGTTTCACAGAATTCCAAAATCGGTCGCACCGATAAGTTATTCTCGGTCAGACCGAGTTTCACTTGTGCAATGGCAAAAGCCAGATCGGTGGGACCGAGTTTTTCAACTCGGTGGGTCCGAGATGGTTTCGGCGGAAACCTAACCCTAAAATTTTCGAATTAAACCTATTCTACGAGATCATTGACTGGATAGGAGTGTTTCAATCGTGGCAAGAATCATAATAATCACAATGTGCTAGGAATCGGAGTGGAGAATAGCACAAAGATCGAGTCCATACCCTAGTTCGGCGGAGACTCGCTACGGCGGCAACGGTGGGGCAGAAATCCGTTGACGGCGGCGGAGACCAGCGACTGGAGGCTGCTGGCGACGAGAAGACGATCCGGAGACCACGAAGGCAGAGCAGGCTATCGCGCGGGCGAAGAGGTTTCGGAGAAATTTCCAAAATTTTGCCCATCACTATATATAGCCCGACCCTGTCGGTGTGACCGAGTGGAACAACTCGGTGGCACCGAGATGCAAAACTGTGTGTAGTTATTGCAACTCGGTGTGACCGAAAAGTTCAAATCGGTTGCACCGAGATCGAAAACCTAGATCAAATTAATGAACTTGGTAGGACCGAAAATGGAGTATCGGTCAGACCGAGATTCATAAAGAGGTTTTGGAAGTTTAAGTCTATGATGAATCGGGGACTCCGAGCGCTCCTCACACAGAGTGGTTCGAATCTGACTTGATCAAGTTTTGTGATGCAGCATGAATAGAGTTTGAGACGAGAAAAGCATAGATAGCTAGAGGAGGTTCTTAGGCATTCTTGTCCATCCACTTGGCAAAAGAAGAAAGCCAAACAATCAAAAAAACAAGTGGATGTCCTCGAATGAGTAAAATATGCAACCAACATGCTCACACAACAAGATGGCAAATGAAATATGTGGCAAAGCATGCACAACCAATTCTAGCATCTATCAAGCAATTTGCGATGACTAGGTCATCTATATATGAGTATATTGACTTAGGAGTCAAGTGAGAACACTTGATCATAGGTCATACTCATCGTTTAAGCTCAAGTGGGGTTACCACTTTTACATAAAGCATTGTTGTATTCACATCTTTAGAGTTGCTTTAGCTCAAGTCTTAGAGTAAAGCTCCCCCTAGATGTGAAATCCCCCCTAAGAGGGATGAACTAACCTTGGGTTTTGTCGATGATGACTTCATGTAGGTGTTGAAGATGTGGATGCTCAATGTTGATGTAGATCACTTGGAGCTATCCATTTGAGTGAATTGCACTTTCAATACCTACATGGGTTAGTCCCACAAGGAACAAACAAGGATATCCATAGACATAGAGTGATGCACACACAAGATGATGTCCATGAAAACTTTAGATTACCTTGTCCCTTGTCTTACCAACAAGAGGGTTTGTGACTCCTTGAACTAGTGCAAGATGTGGAAGTTGATTGCACTTGTTCTTGCCAAAATGATAAGAGTGAAGTATGTTGGCGGAGTCACCCTCAAGAACTCTCTAGTTCTTCTTCTTTTGGATCCACACCATCTTGATGGGAATCCTTGGAGTTGTAGTCGTACTTGATGTAGTGGAACTTAAAGTAGTCTTGGGAATCCACTTGACTAAGGTCTTAGGAGCTTCTTCAAATGCATCAATCTCCTCTTGAAGCTTGTCCTTGCCTTTTTGCTTGTAGTCTTGTGGTGGAAGATCATCTTGAGCTTGTGTCCCCTTGAAAGAAGTGTCATACTTCTCTTGTTGAGGAACAAACTTTGTCTTGGGGTATTGATCTTCTTCCCATTCAACTCCATTGGCATTGAACTTTCGTTCAAAACCAACACCTTTATTCTTCCAGTGCATTCCTTGCTTGCGCACAATTTCCTCGAATTGCTTACTTCCGGCAAGGCTCTTGTAAACACCTTTCTCTATAATTCCCTTCAATAAGCTATTTTCTTGCTCAAGTGTAACTTGGCTAAGAGAATCATTAGTGGAATCAAGAGAACTACTAGAAGCAACAATATTGGATTTAGCATGATCATTGTTACTACTAGAGGAAGAATCTTTCTTATTCTTGTTACTAGTCTTGACTTGAGGCATGTAAGTGGATAATAGTAAACGCTTGGCAATGTAAGAAGAACTATTCTTGCGGAGATCATCATTGATTGCTTTTAAGAACTCATGTTCTTGCTCAAGATTGAGCTTTTCAAAGCGTAATTTCTCATGAGCTCTTAAAAGTTCTCGATGATCTTCGAAGATAGTTTCATGAGCTAACTTAAGAGTGTTTAGTTCTTTAGTTAGAGCCTCAATCTTCTCCTTATCATTGTCATTCGTTTTAGCATGATTAATTGATGTTTCATCATAGTACTCATCACTAGAGTTTTCAACAAGCAAATCATCATCACCTAACAAGTCATCTTCATCACTATTAAAATCAACGTACTCGGGGTGTGTTACCTTAGGACCTTTGGCCATGAAGCATCTTCCAATTCCTTCATTTGGGGAGTCAAATATGTCATAGGAGTTGGTTGACACAAGTGCTAGACCGGCAACACCTTCATCTTGACTATCTTCGGAGTCGGAGTGATAACTTCTCTCGGAGTGGCTGTCGGAGTCGGAGCCGGATACCCATTCACCAACATGAGCTTGATGTCTTCGTTTTATATAGCTCCTTGATGATTTTTCCTTCCTTTCCGAGTCCTTGCTTCTCCGTGAGTATCTTCGTTCATAACGATCATCTCTACTCCTTCTCTCTCTTGGTGGAGATTCTTTGCTTCTTCTTTTTGGAGAATCTTCTCTTCTCTTGTAGGGAGTCGTACACTCATTGGAATAGTGTCCGGGTCTTCCACAATTATAGCAGTTTCGCTCTCGACTAGAAGATCTTTTGTCATTGTAGGACCTTGACTTGAAGCTTCTATCTTTGCTTCTACTCTTGTAGAACTTGTTGAAGTTCTTCACCATTAAGCTCAATTCTTCATTGAAGTTTTGTTTCTCACTTGATGATGTGGGGGCTTCACATGACCCTTTGTAGGAACCACTTGATTTATTGTGAAGTTCCTCTTTATCCTTGAGTGACATCTCATGAGCAACAATCCTTCCAATTACTTCCGTTGGCTTGAGATCTTTGTAGTTGGGCATCATTTGGATTAATGTGCACAAGGTATCATATTTCCCATCCAAGGCTCTTAGGATCTTCTTGATGATGAATCTATCGGTCATCTCTTCACTTCCTAAGCCGGCAATCTCATTTGTGATGAGAGCAAGCCTAGAGTACATTTCAGCGACACCTTCACCATCCTTCATCTTGAACTTGTCAAGTTGACTTTGGAGCACATCCAACTTGGATTCCTTGACGGAGTCGGTACCTTCGTGCATATCAATCAAAGTATCCCAAATTTCCTTTGCATTCTCAAGGCGGCTGATTTTGTTGAATTCTTCGGGGCACAATCCGTTGAAGAGAATATCACAAGCTTGAGCATTGTATTGCAACATCTTCAACTCATCCGCGGTAGCTTCACGGTTTGGTTCCTTCCCATCAAAGAACTCACCTTCCAAACCAACACAAACAATAGCCCATACGGCGGGGTTATGTCCAAGAATATGCATTTTCATTTTATGCTTCCAACTAGCAAAATTAGTGCCATCAAAGTAAGGACCTCTACGGTGATAATTTCCCTCGCTAGACGCCATACTCTCCTAGGTTGTAAAACCAAGGCTATGACCACCAAAAGCTATGAAGATCAAGCCAAATGGAGACCAAAGCTCTGATACCACTTGTAGGATCGAAAGTATGTCTAGAGGGGGGGTGATTAGACTACTTGACCAATTAAAAACTTAGCCTTTTCCCAATTTTAGTTCTTGGCAGATTTTAGCTATCTTAGAGCAAGTCAAGCAATCATCACACAATTCGAGCAAGCATGCAAAGAGTTTATTGGCAGCGGAAAGTAAAGCATGCAACTTGCAAGAATGTAAAGGTAAGGGTTTGGAGGATTCAAACGCAATTGGAGACACCGATGTTTTCCCGTGGTTCGGATAGGTGGTGCTATCCTACATCCATGTTGATGGAGACTTCAACCCACGGAGGGTAACGGTTGCGCGAGTCCACGGAGGGCTCCACCCACGAAGGGTCCACGAAGAAGCAACCTTGTCTATTCCACCATGGCCATCGCCCACGAAGGACTTGCCTCACTAGCGGTAGATCTTCACGAAGTAGGCGATCTCCTTGCCCTTACAAACTCCATGGTTCAACTCCACAATCTTGCCGGAGGCTCCCAAGTGACACCTAGCCAACCTAGGAGACACCACTCTCCAAGAAGTAACAAATGGTGTGTTGATGATGAACTCCTTGCTCTTGTGCTTCAAATGGTAGTCTCCCCAACACTCAACTCTCTCTCATAGGATTTGGATCTGGTGGAAAGAAGATTTGAGTGGAAAGCAACTTGGGGAAGGCTAGAGATCAAGATTCATATGGTAGGAATGGAATATCTTGGTCTCAACACATGAGTAGGTGGTTCTTTCTCAGAACATATGAGTAGGAATGATGTATGTGTTCTGATGGCTCTCTCTTCGAATGAAGAGGTGGTGGAGGGGTATATATAGCCTTCACACAAAATCCAACCGTTACACACAATCTACCAATCTCGGTGGGACCGAATCAGAAAACTCGGTCTGACCGAAATAGTAAACCTAGTGACCGTTAGGAATTTCGGTGGGACTGAGATGCAACTCGGTAGGACCGATTCGGTTAGGGTTTGGGCATAACGTAATCTCGGTGAGACCGATCGCATAAACTCGGTGAGACCGAGTTCGACAATTAGCTAACCAGAGAGTTGGTCAGGCAAACTCGGTGGGACCGACTTGCTCTTTCGGTGAGACCGAAACGTTACAAGAAGGAAACATGGAGTTTACCTTGCATTCTCGGTGGGACCGATTCGCTCTTTCGGTGAGACCGAAAAGTTACGAAAGGGAAATAGAGAGTTTGCAAGCCCATCTCGGTGAGACCGAGAACCTTATCGGTAGGACCGAATTGCTAGGGTTTGGCAGTGGCAAATGACAAGTGAAACTCGGTGGCGCCGGATTGACAGAATCGGTATGACCGAGTTTGGCTTAGGGTTTAGGTCATTTGTGGATATGGAAAATAGGTTGAGGATTTTGGAGCATATCACTAAGCACATAAAGCAAGAGGCTCATTAAGCAACACCTCATCCCTCCTTGATAGTATTGGCTTTTCCTCAAGACTCAATGTGATCTTGGATCACTAAAATATAAAATGAGGAGTCTTGAACTTGTGAGCTTGAGCTAATTCTTTTTCCTTAGCATTTTGAGGGTTCCACTTTCACATCCATGCCATGCCAATCATTGAGCTTTCCTGAAATAATCATCTTGGAATAGCATTAGCTCAGTGAGCTATATGTTGTTATGAATTACCAAAACCACCTAGGGATAGTTGCACTTTCAGCATCACCATGATCTTGCGTGTGCGTAGGAATTTTTGTGAAATTACTACGTTCCCCAACAGTGGTATCAGAGCCTAGGTTTTATGGTTTGATGTTATTTGCACGAGTAGAACACAAGTGAGTTGTGGGCGATATAAGTCATACTGCCTACCAGCATGTCATACTTTGGTTCGGCGGTATTGTTGGACGAGACGACCCGGACCAACATTACGCGTACGCTTACGCGAGACCGGTTCCCCCGACGTGCTTTGCACACAGGTGGCTTGTGGGCGACTGTCTCTCCAACTTTAGTTGAACCGAGTGTGGCTACGCCCGGTCCTTGCGAAGGTTAAAATGGAGTCTATTTGACAAACTATCGTTGTGGTTTTGATGCGTAGGTGAGATTGGTTCTTGCTTAAGCCCGTAGCAGCCACGTAAAACTTGCAACAACAAAGTAGAGGACGTCTAACTTGTTTTTGCAGGGCATGTTGTGATGTGATATCGTCAAGACATGATGCTAAATTTTATTGTATGAGATGATCATGTTTTGTAACCGAGTTATCGGCAACTGGCAGGAGCCATAAGGTTGTCGCTTTATTGTATGCAATGCAATCGCGATGTAATGCTTTACTTTATCACTAAGCGGTAGCGATAGTCGTGGAAGCATAAGATTGGCGAGACGACAACGATGCTACGATGGAGATCAAGGTGTCGCGCCGGTGACGATGGTGATCATGACGGTGCTTCGGAGATGGAGATCACAAGCACAAGATGATGATGGCCATATCATATCACTTATATTGATTGCATGTGATGTTTATCTTTTATGCATCTTATCTTTCTTTGATTGATGGTAGCATTATAAGATGATCTCTCACTAAATTATCAAGAAGTGTTCTCCCTGAGTATGCACCGTTGCGAAAGTTCTTCGTGCTGAGACACCACGTGATGATCGGGTGTGATAGGCTCTACGTTCAAATACAACGGGTGCAAAACAGTTGCACACGCGGAATACTCAGGTTATACTTGACGAGCCAAGCATATACAGATATGGCCTCGGAACACTGAGACCGAAAGGTCGAGCGTGAATCATATAGTAGATATGATCAACATAGCGATGTTCACCATTGAAAACTACTACATTTCACGTGATGATCGGTTATGGTTTAGTTGATTTGGATCACGTGATCACTTAGATGATTAGAGGGATGTCTATCTAAGTGGGAGTTCTTAAGTAATATGATTAATTGAACTTAAATTTATCATGAACTTAGTCCTGGTAGTATTTTGCAAATTATGTTGTAGATCAATAGCTCGCGTTGTTGCTTCCCTGTGTTTATTTTGATATGTTCCTAGAGAAAATTGTATTGAAAGATGTTAGTAGCAATGATGCGGATTGGATCCGTGATCTGAGGTTTATCCTCATTGCTGCACAGAAGAATTATGTCCTTGATGCACCGCTAGGTGACAGACCTATTGCAGGAGCAGATGCAGACGTTATGAACGTTTGGCTAGCTCAATATGATGACTACTTGATAGTTTAGTGCACCATGCTTAATGGCTTAGAATCGGGACTTCAAAGACGTTTTGAACGTCATGGACCATATGAGATGTTCCAGGACTTGAAGTTAATATTTCAAGCAAATACCCGAGTTGAGAAATATGAAGTCTCCAACAAGTTCTATAGCTAAAAGATGGAGGAGAATCGCTCAACTAGTGAGCATGTGCTCAGATTGTCTGGGTACTACAATCGCTTGAATCAAGTGGGAGTTAATCTTCCAGATAAGATAGTGATTGACAGAATTCTCTAGTCACCATCACCAAGTTAGTAGAACTTCGTGATGAGCTATAATATGCAAGGGATAACGGAAATGGAAACAACTCCCAAGCTCTTCGTGATGCTGAAATCAACGAAGGTAGAAATCAAGAAAAACATCAAGTGTTGATGGTTGACAAGACCACTAGTTTCAAGAAAAGGGCAAAGGGAAGAAGGGGAAC
The DNA here is from genome assembly GCA_034509565.1 of Triticum monococcum. Lineage (NCBI taxonomy): Eukaryota > Viridiplantae > Streptophyta > Magnoliopsida > Poales > Poaceae > Triticum > Triticum monococcum. The sequence continues at coordinate 575,573,649 of CM067844.1, read as the reverse complement.
TTCAAGAAGAACAGCAAGCAAGTTGCTGCTCAAGTGAAGAAGCCCAAGTCTGATCCTAAGCCTGAGACTAAGTGCTTCTACTGCAAAGGGACTGGTCACTGGAAGTGGAACTGCCCCAGGTATTTGGCGGATAAGAAGGATGGCAAGGTAAACAAAGGTATATTGGATATACGTGTTATTGATGTGTACTTTACTAGTGTTTATAGCAACCCCTCGGCATTTGATACTGGTTCAGTTGCTAAGATTAGTAACTCGAAACGGGAGTTGCAGAATAAACAGAGACTAGTTAAGGGTGAAGTGACGATGTGTGTTGGAAGTGGTTCCAAGATTGATATGATCATCATCGCACACTCCCTATAATTTCGGGATTAGTGTTGAACCTAAATAAGTGTTATTTGGTGTTTGCGTTGACCATGAATATGATTTGATCATGTTTATTGTGATACAGTTATTCATTGAAGTAAGAGAATAAATTGTTGTTCTGTTTACATGAATAAAACCTTATATGGTTACACACCCAATGAAAATAGTTCATTGGATCTCGATCGTAGTGATACACATAATCATAATATTGAACCAAAAGATGCAAAGTTAATAATGATAGTGCAACTTATTTGTGTCACTGCCATTTAGGTCATATTGGTGTAAAGCGCATGAAGAAACTCCATGCTGATGGGCTTTTAGAATCACTTAATTATGAATCAGTTGATGCTTGCGAACCATGCCTCATGGGCAAGATGACTAAGACTCTGTTCTTCGGAACAATGGAGCGAGCAACAGATTTGTTGGAAATCATACATACTGATGTATGTGGTCCGATGAATATTGAGGCTCGCGACAAGTATCATTATTTTCTGATCTTCACAGATGATTTGAGCAGATATGGGTATATCTACTTAATGAAACACAAGTCTGAAACAGTTGAAAAATTCAAAGAATTTCAGAGTGAAGTGGAGAATCATCGTAAAAAAAATGAAAGTTTCTACGATATGATCGCAGAAGTAAAATATTTGAGTTACGAGTTTGGTCTTCAATTAAAACAATGTGGAATAGTTTCACAAACTCATGCCACCTGGAACACCACAGCATAATGGTGTGTCCGAATGTCATAACCGTACTTTATTAGATATGGTGCGATCTATGATGTCTCTTACCAATCTACCACTATCGTTTTGGGGTTATGCATTAGAGACAGCTGCATTCACGTTAAAAAAGGGGCACCATCTAAGTCCGTTGAGATGACACAATCTGAACTGTGGTTTAGCAAGAAACCAAAGTTGTCGTTTCTTAAAGTTTGGGGTTGTGATGCTTATGTGAAAAAAGTTTCATCCTGATAAGCTCAAACCCAAATCGGAAAAGTGCGTCTTCATAGGATACCCTAAAGAAAATGTTGGGTACACCTTCTATCACAGATCCGAAGGCAAGATATTCGTTGCTGAGAATGGATCCTTTCCAGAGAAGGAGTTTCTCTCGAAAGAAGTGAGTGGGAGGAAAGTAGAACTTGATGAGGTAACTGTACCTGCTCCCTTATTGGAAAGTAGTTCATCACAAAATCTGTTCTTGTGACTGCTACACCAATTAGTGAGGAAGCTAATGATGATGATCATGTAACTTCAGATCAAGTTACTACCGAATCTCGTAGGTAAACCAGAGTGAGATCCGCACCAGAGTGGTACGGTAATCCTGTTCTGGAGGTCATGTTACTTGACCATGACGAACCTACGAACTATGAGGAAGCGATGATGAGCCCAGATTCCGCGAAATGGTTTGAGACCATGAAATCTGAGATATGATCCATGTATGAGAACAAAGTTTGGACTTTGGTTGACTTGCCCGATGATCGGCAAGCAATTGAGAATAAATGGATCTTCAAGAGGAAGACGGACGCTGATAGTAGTGTTACTATCTACAAAGCTAGAATTGTCGCAAAAAGTTTTCGACAAGTTCAAGGTGTTGACTACAATGAGAGCTTCTCACTCATATCTACACTTGAGTCTGTCCGAATCATGTTAGTAATTGCCGCATTTTATGAAATCTGGCAAATGGATAAACAAAACTGCATTCCTTAATGGATTTCTTAAAGAAGAGTTGTATATGATGCAACCAGAAGGTTTTGTCAATTCGAAAGATGCTAACAAAATGTGCAAGCTCCAGCGATCCATCTGTGAACTGGTGCAAGCATCTCGGAGTTGGAATATACGCTTTGATGAGTTGATCAAAGCATATAGTTTTATACAGACTTGCGGTGAAGCCTGTATTTACAAGAAAGTGAGTGGGAGCACTACAACATTTCTGATAAGCATATGTGAATGACATATTGTTGATCGGAAATAATGTAGAATTATTCTGTAAAGCATAAAGGAGTGTTTGAAAGGAGTTTTTCAAAGAAAGACTTCGGTGAAGCTGCTTACATATTGAGCTCCAAGATCTACTAGTATAACGCCCGTGCGTTGCCACGGGCTCTTCAAAATTTATAATTAGTATCTTTCATTTATCATCCCCTCATATTGGGTGATTATGGGGTGCTCTAATTAGAAACACAACAATCAAATATTAGGAAATTTCACCGAACGAACAACAACGAATAATACGATATCTATCAAACGAATAAAATGAGGTCATATTTTTGGTCCGTCATGCACTTCTGTTGAAAAGTGCCTATCCCTTTTAGAATCAACCCACTGTTTGCTCGCACGCAAAAAAAATACATCTCTAAAGTGGGGAACCGATTGGTGCCAAAAAGAACTCAAACTCCTATCCAATCTCGACTTCGTGCTCTTCCACTTCCATTGATGAAGATGGGACGTCAAGGGTTTCATCATGATGACCTCGAGCAGCCGCCGACATCCCTCCCCACATCTACCCCTACCCCCTGCTGCCGCTTGCACTGTCCTTGCTCCTCGAGGGAGCTAGGGACACAATGTTCTCTAGGATGGGCATGACCAGATCCACGAGGAGGCCACATTCTTCCATGGGAACCCAACCAAGCACACCACCCTCCGCAACCATCCAATCCGAGCCTAACAAAGTCAAGACCCGCCATCGATCCACAAATCAGGCTCGCCGCATCCAGGTTCACTGCAAGTCTGCGACGAGTCTGTAGTCGACATCTTGACTTTGGCTATCCCCACGGAAGAATCATCGGATCCTACTTACTTTTACCATCACTTCGTCTCTTCCCAAGGCAGCGACACCACCCAGCCAATCACCACCACCGCTTGTGGCTTGCCTACATAAAATCATGAGAAATCCCCACGGCGGTGCTGTAAGATCACCTTGGCGACCTCGACAGTGACCGACTGGTCTAAGATCTAAGCTAGCCGCTCTTTGTAGAAACCAATAGAAGTAGGCATGTGACTCAGATTTGTTCTTTGGTGTGCATGCGTTTCTTGCTGCCCACCAGCTCTTGTCTACAACTCGCCTATCTCTGTACCAGCTCTTGGTCTACAACTCGCCTATCTCCATGCTCGAGACGACCAAGCTCGATGCACAAGCCGCATACGTCTGCTAGAGCTATATCCAGGCCCTATGATTTTTGGATCACTGGCACTATGGGTGCCAGGACCGGAGTCGCCCTCATCCACCAAGTGGATCAAGGAGGCCCACCACCTAGACTCTACATCGCAACATTTTGTGTTTTCCTATAAAAAGTAAAGAACCTTCTCTAATAAACGTAAATATAACCTTTTGGTTTTATAGTCTCAACTTTCCTACACTCCAATACCAGAAGGATTTCTTGGTTTTATTTAATGACCTTCCTGAATGTCATTCACTTAGAAAGGTAGTAATACAATCTATGATATTAAGGAAAATTATTAGTCATATTAAAGTGCAAAAGGCCCTATAGGAGTCAAAGCATGACTTTTATGGTTATACTGTAATTTGCAAGATCTGAGATTTATGCAAGTGTACAATTAGAGAAGAGCCAATTAAATAGATTTTCACATTCAGAATATTACGATTAGCAGTAGCACTTCAATTTTTTCATGTTTGATCAGCTTGCTAGGTGGTTATCACTAAGCATGTTGGAACGATGAGCATAACCTAACTTAGTTCAGTACGTGTTGCTGCAAATTAGTTCAGTACGTACGAAGCTGTTGCTAATTTCAATGCCTGGCTGTTGCAAGTTTCTAATGAAAAAGTACTTCAGGTCAAAGGTCAGGGAATATACACTTTTGCTATCATGGTTGTTTCCTTATAGTGAACAACTTTGATCACCACTTCAGCAGCTACTATCTATAAGAAGACATTAGCTAAGTAGATACAGGCAAAGAAAGCATGTAGGCAAAACCAGAATTAAAAACATCCTTCTCAATGGAGCTCGTGCAGTTCGGAAGACCCTAATGATCGACGAGGGACCCCTCCGATGGTAGCATGGCGTGACAATTGCCGTCAATGACGACACCCAAAATACCTTGCACAATCCATCGATCCAGTTCGGAACAATCAAGCACATACCTTGCAAAGTGATGTGGATCTGAAGCAGAGGTGGGAAGGTAAAGGCTCAGGTGAGGTGGAATGAGACGTTGATATAGACGTGCACGCATGAGAATAAGGCGGTGCCCAGGATGGATCTCCATCGGAGGAGGCCGGATCCGCTGGGGAGGAGGTCGCTGTAGTACCTGCCATCTGTGCGATGGATCACGGGGCTGGCAGGCAGGGGGAGGGGATAGGAGGGAGCGGGTGGGCTAGAGCGCAGATGGCGGGTGCCCCCGACAACGACTGGGAAGGATGGCGGAGGAGGTGGATGAGGATGGCGGTGGCGGCGTCTGCGATTGCGCCTCGTCCACAGCCGTGCTGGTGGTGGTCGATGCGAGAGCCAGATGGCGTCGGCCAGAATCAGGCCGGGGCGACAAAGATTTAGAGGAGAGAGAGAATGGAGGCGATGAGCGATGGGAGGAAGGGCCACCGGCGATTGGGGTGGCCTCAGATCCGCCCTCCATGGCCGCCTATTTCATGGGACGAACACCCGTGCTCACCGTCGGGCTCGCCTTCGGCCGCTGCCTCGCCGACATTCACGACGTAGAGCCCCTTCCTCCGATCCCATTTGCCAGGGAGGCAGCGCCATCTTTCATCGCAGAGAACGAGTCCACACTGAGATCCCAACCAGATCGTGATTGCGCCTCCCCAAACCGCAGCGGCACATCCCACTCCATCAACGACCAACCTATATGAGGCGGAGGGTCAGTGTAGGATGCGAGCGCCGTCACCATGGACGTGGGAGACGCCGTAGGTGGGAAGGAGGCGGCGACGGCGTCTGTGTCAGGAAGATCGCACGACGGTGGCAGCGTTTACTCGAGGGGATTGAGAGGAGCTGCGTTTGGTGCCGGGTGGGTTCTTTGGTGCGTGCATGGGGCTGGAGATTGTGATAGGTGATCAGGTGAGGGCATGCCATACCTAGATCGATAGCCTTACCATACCTGGTGGTAATTTAAATTTATTACCATATTCGATATTTCCCGAGTTATGGCCTTACCATACCTGGATTGATAGCCTTTTGGGTAATTTAAATTTATTACAATATAATTACCATATTCAAAATTTCCTGAGTTATGACCTTACCATACCTGGATTGATTTATTACTATACATGGATTAATTATGATTGATTACCATAAATACGTTGGTGCGTGCGTGGGGCTGGAGATTGTGATAGGTGATCAGGTGAGGGCGTGCCATACCTGGATCGATAGCCTTACCATACCTGGTGGTAATTTAAATTTATTACCATATTCGATATTTCCCGAGTTATGGCCTTACCATACCTGGATTGATAGCCTTTGGGGTAATTTAAATTTATTACCATATAATTACCATATTCAAAATTTCCTGAGTTATGACCTTACCATACCTGGATTGATTTATTACTATACATGGATTAATTATGATTGATTACCATAAATACGTTGGGTATTGCCGGTCAGACGAGAAAAGAGAAAAACCGGTGGGAGGGGCTGGTGGGAGGTGGGACGAAGAAAAACCGGTTGAAAATAAACCGGTTGAAAGTGTGGGGGGGGGGACTATTCAACCAATTGGTACATTAGGAGTAGAGATAGAGATAGATCAAGACGCTTCATAAGTTTTTTTTAATGAGTACATACCTTGACAAGATTTTGAAGTAGTTCAAAATGGAGCAGTCAAAGAAAGAGTTCTTGCCTATATTACAAGGTGTGAAATTGAGTAAGACTCAAATCCCGACCACGGCAGAAGATAGAAAGAGAATGAAAGTCATTCCCTATGCCTTGGCCATAGGTTCTATAAAGTATGTCATGCTGTATACCAGATCTATTGTATACCCTGCACTGATTTGGCAAGGGAGTACAATAGTGATCTAGGAGTAGATCACTGGACAGCGGTCAAAATTATCCTTAGTGGAATAAGGATATGTTTCTCGATTATGGAAGTGAAAAAAGGTTCGTCGTAAAGGGTTACGCCGATGCAAGTTTTGACACTAATCTAGATGACTCTAAGTCTCGGTCTAGATACATATTGAAAGTGGGAGCAATTAGCTAGAGTAGCTCCATGCAGAGCATTGTTGACATAGAAATTTGCAAAATACATGCGGATCTGAATGTGGCAGACCCGTTGACTAAGATTCTCTCACAAGCAAAACATGATCACACCTTAGTACTCTTTGGGTGTTAATCACATAGCGATGTGAACTAGATTACTGAATCCAGTAAACCCTTTGGGTGTTGGTCACATGGCGATGTGAACTATGGGTGTTAATCACATGGTGATGTGAACTATTGCTGTTAAATCACATGACGATGTGAACTAGATTATTGACTCTAGTGCAAGTGGGAGACTGAAGGAAATATGCCCTAGAGGCAATAATAAAGTTATTATTTATTTCCTTATATCATGATAAATGTTTATTATTCATGCTAGAATTGTATTAACCGGAAACATAATACATGTGTGAATACATAGACCAACAGAGTGTCACTAGTATGCCTCTACTTGACTAGCTCGTTAATCAAAGATGGTTATGTTTCCTAACCATGAACATGTTGGGGAACGTAGTAATTTCAAAAAAATTCCTACGCACACGCAAGATCATGGTGATGCATAGCAACGAGGGGGAGAGTCTGATCTACGTACCCTTGTAGATCGCAACGGAAGCGTTGGCACAACATAGAGGAAGTAGTCGTACGTCTTCTTCCCGATCCGACCGATCCAAGCACCGTTACTCCGGCACCTCCGAGTTCTTAGCACACGTTCAGCTCGATGACAATCCCCGGGCTCCGATCCAGCAAAGCTTCGGGGAGGAGTTCCGTCAGCACGACGGCGTGGTGACGATCTTGATGTACTACCGACGCAGGGCTTCGCCTAAGCACTACAACGGTATGATCGAGGTGGAATTTGGTGGCAGGGGGCACCACACACGGCTAAGGAACGATCTCAAGGATCAACTTGTGTGTCTAGAGGTGCCCCCTGCCCCCGTATATAAAGGTTGCCAGGGGGAGGGCTGGCCGGCCAAGGAGAGGAGGGCGCAGGAGGAGTCCTACTCCTACCGGGAGTAGGACTCCCTCCCAATCCTATTCCTAATAGGACTCCTCGAGAGAGAGAGAGGGAGAAGGGGGCCGGCCACCTCTCCTAGTCCTAATAGGACTAGGGGAGGGGGGAGGCGCGCAGCCCACCTTGGGCTGCCCCTTTCACCTTTCCACTAAGGCCCAATAAGGCCCATTTGGTTCCCGGGGGGTTCCGGTAACCTCCCGGTACTCCGGTAAAATTCCTGATTTCACCCGGAACACTTTCGATGTCCAAACATAGGCTTCCAATATATCAATCTTTATGTCTCGACCATTTCGAGACTCCTCGTCATGTCCGTGATCACATCCGGGACTCCAAACAACCTTCAGTACATCAAAATGCATAAACTCATAATAACTGTCATCGTAACGTTAAGCGTGCGGACCCTACGGTTCGAGAACAATGTAGACATGACCGAGACACGTCTCCGGTCAATAACCAGCGGAACCTGGATGCCCATATTGGCTCCTACATATTCTACGAAGATCTTTATCGGTCAGACCGCATAACAACATACGTTGTTCCCTTTGTCATCGGTATGTTACTTGCCCGAGATTCGATCGTCGGTATCCAATACCTAGTTCAATCTCGTTACCGGCAAGTATCTTTACTCGTTCCGTAATACATCATCTCACAACTAACATCTTAGTTATAATGCTTGCAAGGCTTATGTGATGTGTATTATCGAGAGGGCCCAGAGATACCTCTCCGACAATCGGAGTGACAAACCCTAATCTCGAAATACGCCAACCCAACATCTACCATTGGAGACACCTGTAGTACTCCTTTATAATCACCCAGTTACGTTGTGACGTTTGGTAGTACCCAAAGTGTTCCTCCGGCAAACGGGAGTTGCATAATCTCATAGTCATAGGAACATGTATAAGTCATGAAGAAAGCAATAACAACATACTAAACGATCGGGTGCTAAGCTAATGGAATGGGTCATGTCAATCAGATCATTCAACTAATGATGTGACCTCGTTAATCCAATAACAACTCTTTTGTTCATGGCTAGGAAACATAACCATCTTTGATTAACGAGCTAGTCAAGTAGAGGCATACTAGTGACACTTTGTTTGTCTATGTATTCACACATGTATTATGTTTCCGGTTAATACAATTCTAGCATGAATAATAAATATTTATCATGATATAAGGAAATAAATAATAACTTTATTATTGCCTCTAGGGCATATTTCCTTCAGAACAATGTGTTGTTATTTGATTAACGTGGTCACATCATTAGTTGAATGATCTGATTGACATGACCCATTTCATTAGCTTAGCACCCGATCGTTTAGTATGTTGCTATTGCTTCCTTCATGACTTATACATGTTCCTATGACCATGAGATTATGCAACTCCCGTTTACCGAAGGAACACTTTGTGTGCTACCAAACGTCACAACGTAACTGGGTGATTATAAAGGAGCTCTACAGGTGTCTCCAAAGGTAGATGTTGGGTTGGCGTATTTCGAGATTAGGATTTGTCACTCCGATTGTCGGAGAGGTATCTCTGGGCCCTCTCGGTAATGCACATCGCATAAGCCTTGCAAGCATTGCGACTAATGAGTTAGTTGCGAGATGATGTATTACGGAACGAGTAAAGAGACTTGCCGGTAACGAGATTGAACTAGGTATTGGATACCGACGATCGAATCTCGGGCAAGTAACATACCGATGACAAAGGGAACAACATATGTTGTTATGCGGTCTGACCGATAAAGATCTTCGTAGAATATGTAGGAGCCAATATGGGCATACAGGTCCCGCTATTGGTTATTGACCAGAGATGTGTCTCAGTCATGTCTGCATTGTTCTCGAACCGTAGGGTCCGCACGCTTAGCATTACGATGACAGTTATTATGAGTTTATGCATTTTGATGTACCGAAGTTAGTTCGGAGTCACGGATGTGATCACGGACATGACGAGGAGTCTCGAAATGGCCGAGACATAAAGTTTGATATATTGGATGACTATATTCGGACACCGGAAGGGTTCCGGAAGAGTATCGGATAAAACCGGAGCACCGGGGGGTTACCGGAACCTCCCGGGGGGTTAATGGGCCTTATGGGCCTAAAGTGGAGAAGTGGGAGGGGCTGCCAGGGCAGGCCGCGCGCCCCCTCTCCCCCTGGTCCGAATTGGACTAGGAGGGAGGGGCGACGCCCCCCTCTTTCCCTCTCTTCTCCACCAATCCTACTTGGACTAGGAAAAGGGGGGGGGGAGTCCTACTCCCGGTAGGAGTAGGACTCCTCCTGCGCCACCATAGGGCCGGCCGAACCCCTCCCCCTTGGATCCTTTATATACGGGGGCAGGGGGCACCTCTAGACACACAAGTTGATCATTGAGATCGTTCCTTAGCCGTGTGCGGTGCCCCCTGCCACCATATTCCACCTCGATCATATTGTTGTAGTGCTTAGGCGAAGCCCTGCGTCGGTAGAACATCAAGATCGTCATCACGCCGTCGTGCTAACGGAACTCCTCCCCGAAGCTTTGCCGGATCGGAGCCCGGGGATCGTCATCGAGCTGTACGTGTGCTAAGAACTCGGAGGTGCTTGGATCGGTCGGATCGGGAAGAAGACATACGACTACTTCCTCTACGTTGTGTCAACGCTTCCGTTGCGATCTACAAGGGTACGTAGATCACACTCTCCTCTCGCTGCTGTGCATCACCATGATCTTGCGTGTGCGTAGGAATTTTTTTGAAATTACTACGTTCCCCAACAACTAGTACCCATAGTAGCTCCTGGGTATTTGATACCGGTGCAGTTGCTCACATTTGTAACTCAAAGCAGGAGCTGCGGAATAAACGGAGACTGGCAAAGGACTAGGTGACGATGCGCGTCGGGAATGGTTCCAAGGTCGATGTGATCGCCGTCGGCATACTACCTCTATATTTACCTACGGGATTAGTTTTAAACCTCAATAATTGTTATTAAGTGCTAGCTTTGAGCATGAACATTGTATCGGGATCTCGTTTAATTCGAGATGGCTACTCATTTAAATCCGAGAATAATGGTTGTTCTATTTATATGAGAGATATGTTTTATGGTCATGCTCCGATGGTGAATGGTTTATTCTTAATGATTCTCGAGTGTAATGCTACACATGTTGATAGTGTGAATACCAAAAGATGTAAGGTTGATAATGATAGTCCCACATACTTGTGGCACTGCCGCCTTGGTCACATAGGTGTCAAACACATGAAGAAGCTCCATGCGGATGGACTTTTAGAGTCTCTTGATTATGAATCATTTGACACGTGCGAACCATGCCTCATGGGTAAAATGACCAAGACTCTGTTCTCGGGAACAATGGAGCGAGCAACCAACTTGTTGGAAATCATACATACTGATGTGTGCGGTCCAATGAGTGTTGAGGCTCACGGTGGCTATCATTATGTTCTCACCCTCACTGATGACTTGAGCAAATATGGGTATATCTACTTAATGAAACACAAGTCTGAGACCTTTGAAAAGTTCAAGGAATTTCAGAGTGAGGTTGAAAATCAACGTGACAGAAAAATCAAGTTTTTGCGATCAGATCATGGGGGAGAATACTTGAGTCACGAATTTGGCACACACTTAAGAAAATGTGGAATAGTTTCACAACTCACGCCGCCTGGAACACCTCAGCGTAATGGTGTGTCCGAACGTCGTAATCGCACTCTATTAGATATGGTGCGATCTATGATGTCTCTTACCTACCGCTATCTTTTTGGGGCTATGCTTTAGAGACTGCCACATTCACTTTAAATAGGGCTCCGTCGAAATCCGTTGAAACAACACCGTATGAATTATGGTTTGGGAAGAAACCTAAGCTGTCGTTTCTAAAAGTTTGGGGATGTGATGCTTATGTCAAAAAACTTCAACCTGAAAAGCTCGAACCCAAGTCAGAAAAATGCGTCTTCATAGGATACCCTAAAGAAACTATTGGGTATACCTTCTACCTCAGATCCGAAGGCAAGATCTTTGTTGCCAAGAATGGATCCTTTCTAGAGAAGGAGTTTCTCTCAAAAGAAGTAAGTGGGAGGAAAGTAGAACTTGATGAAGTGTTACCTCTTGAACCGGAAAATGGCGCAACTCAAGAAAATGTTCCTGAGGTGCCTGCACCGACTAGAGAGGAAGTTAATGATGATGATCATGAAACTTCAGATCAAGTTGCTACTGAACTTCGAAGGTCCACAAGGGCACGTTCCGCACCAGAGTGGTACAGCAACCCTGTCTTGGAAATCATGTTGTTAGACAACGGTGAACCTTCGAACTATGAAGAAGTGATGGCGGGCCCGGATTCCGACAAATGGTTAGAAGCCATGAAATCCGAGATAGGATCCATGTATGAAAACGAAGTATGGACTTTGACTGACTTGCCCGATGATCGGCGAGCCATAGAAAATAAATGGATCTTTAAGAAGAAGACAGACGCGGATGGTAATGTGACCATCCATAAAGCTCGGCTTGTCGCTAAGGGTTATCGACAAGTTCAAGGGGTTGACTACGATGAGACTTTCTCACCAGTAGCGAAGCTGAAGTCCGTCCGAATTATGTTAGCAGTTGCCGCATACTATGATTATGAGATATGGCAAATGGACGTCAAAACGGCATTCCTTAATGGTTTCCTTAAGGAAGAATTGTATATGATGCAGCCGGAAGGCTTTGTCGATCCCAAGAATGCTGACAAGGTGTGCAAGCTCCAACGCTCGATTTATGAGCTGGTGCAAGCATCTCGGAGTTGGAACATTCGCTTTGTTGAGATGATCAAAGCGTTTGGGTTTACACAGACTTATGGAGAAGTCTGCGTTTACAAGAAAGTGAGTGGGAGCTCTGTAGCATTTCTCATATTATATGTAGATGACATACTTTTGATGGGAAATGATATAGAACTCTTGGACAGCATTAAGGCCTACTTGAATAAGAGTTTTTCAATGAAGGACCTTGGAGAAGCTGCTTGTATATTAGGCATCAGGATCTATAGGGATAGATCGAGACGCCTCATAGGTCTTTCACAAAGCACATACCTTGATAAGATATTGAAGAAGTTCAATATGGATCAGTCAAAGAAGGGGTTCTTACCTGTGTTACAAGGTGTGAAACTGAGCTCAGCTCAATGTCCGACCACAGCAGAAGATATAGAAGAGATGAGTGTCATCCCCTATGCCTCAACCATAGGTTCTATTATGTATGCCATGCTGTGTACCAGACCTGATGTAAACCTTGCCGTAAGTTTGGTAGGAAGGTACCAAAGTAATCCCGGCAAGGAACACTGGACAGCGGTTAAGAATATCCTGAAGTACCTGAAAAGGACTAAGGAAATGTTTCTCGTTTATGGAGGTGACGAAGAGCTCGTCGTAAAGGGTTACGTCGACGCTAGCTTCGACACAGATCTGGATGACTCTAAGTCACAAACCGGATACGTGTATATTTTGAATGGTGGGGCAGTAAGCTGGTGCAGTTGCAAGCAGAGCGTCGTGGCGGCATCTACATGTGAAGCGGAGTACATGGCAGCCTCGGAGGCAGCACATGAAGCAATTTGGGTGAAGGAGTTCATCACCGACCTCGGAGTCATACCCAATGCGTCGGGGCCAATCAAACTCTTCTGTGATAACACTGGAGCTATTGCACTTGCCAAGGAGCCCAGGTTTCACAAGAAGACCAGGCACATCAAGCGTCGCTTCAACTCCATTCGTGAAAATGTTCAAGATGGAGACATAGATATTTGTAAAGTACATACGGACCAGAATGTAGCAGATCCGTTGACTAAACCTCTCCCTAGAGCAAAACATGATCAACACCAGAATTCCATGGGTGTTCGATTCATCACAATGTAACTAGATTATTGACTCTAGTGCAAGTGGGAGACTGTTGGAAATATGCCCTAGAGGCAATAATAAAAGCATTATTATTATATTTCCTTGTTCATGATAATTGTCTTTATTCATGCTATAATTGTGTTATCCGGAAATCATAATACATGTGTGAATAATAGACACCAACATGTCCCTAGTAAGCCTCTAATTAACTAGCTCGTTGATCAACAGATAGTCATGGTTTCCTGACTATGGACATTGGATGTCATTGATAACGAGATCACATCATTAGGAGAATGATGTGATGGACAAGACCCAATCCTAAACATAGCATAAAGATCGTATAATTCGTTTGCTAGAGTTTTTCTAATGTCAAGTATCCTTTCCTTAGACCATGAGATCGTGTAACTCCCGGATACCGTAGGAGTGCTTTGGGTGTACCAAACGTCACAACGTAACTGGGTGACCATAAAGGTATACTACGGGTATCTCCGAAAGTGCCTGTTGGGTTGACACGGATCAAGACTGGGATTTGTCACTCCGTATGACGGAGAGGTATCACTGGGCCCACTTGGTAATGCATCATCATTATGAGCTCAAAGTGACCAAGTGTCTGGTCACGAGATCATGCATTACGGTACGAGTAAAGTGACTTGCCGGTAACGAGATTGAACAAGGTATTGGGATACCGACGATCGAATCTCGGGCAAGTAACATATCGATTGACAAAGGGAATTGTATACAGGGTTGCTTGAATCCTCGACATCGTGGTTCATCCGATGAGATCATCGAGGAGCATGTGGGAGCCAACATGGGTATCCAGATCCCGCTGTTGGTTATTGACCGGAGAGTCGTCTCGGTCATGTCTACATGTCTCCCGAACCCGTAGGGTCTACACACTTAAGGTTCGGTGACGCTAGGGTTGTGAAGATATGTATATGCAGTAACCCGAATGTTGTTCGGAGTCCCAGATGAGATCCCGGACGTCACGAGGAGTTTCGGAATAGTCCGGAGGTACAAAATTATATATAGAAAGTGCTGTTTCGGCCATCGGGACAAGTTTCGGGGTCACCGATATTGTACCGGGACCACCGAAAGGGTCCCGGGGGTCCACCGGGTGGGGCCACCCATCCCGGAGGGCCCCATGGGCCAAAGTGGGGAGGGGAACCAGCCCATAGTGGGCTGGTGCGCCCCCCTAGGCCCACCCCATGCGCCTAGGGTTGAAACCCTAGGGGTGGGGGGGGGGCGCTCCACCTTGCCTTGGGGGCCACTCCAGCCCTGGCCGCCGCCCCCCTAGGAGATCTCATCTCCTAGGGCCGGCGCCCCCCCTAGGGGAGCCTATAAATATGAGGGGGAGGGAGGGGGCAGCCGCACCTTGAGTCTTGGCGCCTCCCTCTCCCCTGCTGCACCTCTTCCTCTCGTAGTATACGGCGAAGCCCTGCTGCTGTGACGCCCTGCATCCACCACCACGCCGTCGTGCTGCTGGATCATCATCAACCTCTCCTCCCCCCTTGCTGGATCAAGAAGGAGGAGACGTCACGCTGACCGTACGTGTGTTGAACGCGGAGGTGCCGTCCGTTCGGCGCTAGGATCTCCGGTGATTTGGATCACGTCGTGTACGACTACCTCATCCCCGTTCTTTTGAACGCTTCCGCTCGCGATCTACAAAGGTATGTAGATGCATCCGATCACTCGTTGCTAGATGAACTCATAGATGGATCTTGGTGAAACCGTAGGAAAATTTTTGTTTTCTGCAACGTTCCCCAACAACAATACCAAAACATTATGGTTATATTTTCGCAAACGAAAAAGCATTTCATAGTCCCTACTGAAAACTTCATAAGCCTAATTGCACCAAGCTAAACTATAAATATTAGCCCTGGGATTCACATTCGTAGCAAGGCGGAGCTATAGTCTACGGAGGCGGAGTAGAGAGAGAAAACAGTCACCTACTTTGATGCACAAAGTGAGACTTATTAGTTCAGAATATGGGTCCAAGACCCTCTTTTCCCCCCTACATGTGCATAACTGACCTACTTTTCCCGAATTTTGAATGAACTTAATAAGTCCATGCATTTTGTGGAGCTCTGTCGAGGACTCACCGCTAAAAATCGAAAGGCGGATGCAACATGCTACTCGGGTAATGTTTGGATGAGATTGACTGCCTTAGTAGCCATTGGGCGGGCGAGTGCAATAGCCGTCTGATCTCCGCCCATCAATCCGCAACAACCATGTTGCGGTTGACCCTTTAAAACAAGACCCTTGTTGCGCTCCGGCTCAACCTCGCGACCACAAGTAATAGGGACCCCCATCGCATACCTTGAGGAAGATACGATGTGGTGGTATGGTGTCAGCCGGGAATACATGGGTGGCTACGTGGGGAGATGATGATGAGCGCACACTCACACTTCATCCAACGGCTACGCACGTAGTAGACGCTGCTGGTGTTTTTTAAGTCAAACACAAGATTTAGATGGGAAGTACCATATTGATAATTTTAGTAGGATTTTATTGTTGGGGTGTCATGCTTGGTACAAACAATATAATTATCATGCGGCAACATCGAAAAGTCAACACAAAAGCTAAAAACTTATCAAATCATGGCACAATCCGTTTAATATGGCCCCATATAGCCTGCTAATTCGAACAAATCATTTCAACCATTAACCGGAGGCACTTGTCTTTTTTAGGGAACCGAGGGCACTTGTGAGCCGTTAGATCAGATCGGTTTTCCAAGCCCAAACACTAGCTGGCCAAATGGGTCCCGCCACGTGGCACGCCCTGAGCCGTGCTTGGGCTGCTAGGCTGAGCACGCGGGCTGGGACGGCACGGCTCTATTATCTTTTTTTATTTTTTAAATATATCTTTATATGGCCCAACAGGTAAAAATAGGCTTTTTTTGAGGGATAGGCTAAAAAACGCCCAGTGCGCGAAATAATAGGCTCTGGCGTGCTGGTGGGCCGTGCCTGGGCTGCAGGCTGCAGCACTCGGGCCGGCCTATCTCCTTCCTCGAGGTAGCCCTTCCCGGTTTCTCCGTGGCTTGCCCAACGGCCGCCGTTCTCCTCTTCCATGGCCAGCGCACTACCTAGGTCCAGTCTCCCGTCAAATTTGGCCACTTGTGCTCCGCGTACCTACAGCCCATGCGTTAACCGACCAGCCTTCAGGCTCTCATCGCAAGATTAACGATGGGAGGCAGTGCGCCGTCGCACTTTCACCTCCCTATCTGACGACCTCACTACCCCTAAAAAAATATGACGGCCTCACTCTCACCTCTCTCTGTCCCTAAACAGAGACAGCTCGGTGCAGCAGTAGCGGACGGCATACCGGCGAGTCAAAGTGCTGAGAAAAGAGGCTTCTCAGCAAATGCAAAGGGCGGAAAGGGGATCTGCTGTAAGTTATCCGGCATCTTCTTTTCTTGTAGTTATTTTGTTATTATCTCAGTGAAAGGTGGATGTTCCATGCGAAATTTGATCCCGTGTAGAAGAATGAGTCTAAATCTAGGAAAGTAATTTAGCTTTGTTAAATTGCCTGCGTAGATTTAATGCTATTCCTTGTTGCATTAATAATGCCTTATCATTTACTCATAAAGTATTATTTTGTGTTGTAGTGTATTATTAACTTGACTTTGTTCTCCGTATTGGCCGACATATATAATTTTATCTTATCATCAGTATTTTAGTATGATTTTGCTGTTAAGAAATTTGCAGTTAGGTGGCGTGCTGCTTTAGAGTTAGGAGCTCCTATTTAATATTGTTTTACTGAAAGATTAATCCGGAGGGACTCCTTTGCCAGAGATTTAAACCATTGGTACATTAGGTTATGTAAGCTACTATTTTATCGCTTAATCCTGTTAGTGTTGTACTGTTCTGTTTCAAGATAGTTTCTTTTCAGAGATTTGCCCTTTAGTTTTTTTGTTATGATATATAATTGCCTTTTTGTGAAGATCTTTCTGCGGATCTTTCAGTTGAAGATCATCATTCTAACTTTTCAAATTGCAAAATCCTTTGAACATTGCAAATTCATCGGGTTGTATGTAGACTACTAGATATGATGTGTATTATAACTGTGTTTTTAGCTCTGTTCATATTAATTAATGTCTGATTCTTTACCATTCAACTTTGATTATATTTGATACGTTCTTTAGATGACGAACAAAAGAACCATCCTTACGCATTTGGAATAATCTGGTAATTTTCTTAGCAAGGTGATTATCCTGTTGCGTAGTAAATTTCTAGGTGATCTGTAAACTGAAAAGACATATGTGTTACAATTATAAGAAATAGATAGAACTGATACTAGTTCTGAAAAAATTATGACATCATTAAACCAGTGGTACTTTTGTGTACTCAGACTTGGGGCCTTTGGTCCCTTTCTTCCCCTTCTATGTATTTCACATGCAGGCCTTCTGCATGGTCTGATAAAAATAAAAGACGGCTTGAATACCTTTCTGCTCATTCCAAAAAGTATGCAGGCCACACGAGAGATGGGATAATAAAGCTGCTATAAAACTCAGGTTTCAGAAGTGGGATACATGGAAGAGGATATCTAAGAATAACCAGATAGAAAAACTGCCTGTAGTATGTAATGACTCTGACAGTCCAAGTTTGCAGTCTTTACCAGAATTTCAGTCCTATAAGCTTATACATAACAAATGGGTATTGGGAAAAATTCTGCTATCTACCTGTGGGCATGCCCTTATTTGTGAAGCGGAAAAGCATAAGACAGCAAGTGAGTTATACTCCCTCCGTTCCAAAATAGATGACCCAACTTTATACTAGAAAAAGGTCCATTTTACTACCCTGAAAAAAGTTGGTGGTTCACATAACCCCCTGATCTTTATTTCTGTTCCCTTCACCCCCTAAATAATCCCATACCGGACAAAATCGGTCCCTATGGTGGTTTGACTCAAATGGCTGCTGATGTGGCAGTGGTCAACGGTGGTTTTGACCATAGGTGGGCCCCCCTCATCAGGCTGGGCTGAGATAGAGGAGCTCCAGCCTCCCCTTGCGCCTGACCCCGCCGCCTCCGGCCGACGCCGGCGACCGCCGGAGTTCCAAGCCGCCGCGCCGAGCGCCCTGCTTCTCCTTCCTCCCTTCTCTTTCCTCTTCCTTCCCTCTTTTCTAACCCCAAATCTCCCGCATATCCCTTGTTCGTCGCCTGAAGCTCATGGTCGCCGTCGCCGCGTCGATCCCGCGGCCGCCGGCCTCCCCTCGTCACGCGAAGACGTCCAGTAGCTCCGCCATCGTCGTCTCCTTCACCCTCGCCGAAGGGCTCGGGCTAGGAGGCCACGTACGCTCGCCATCGCCATCGTCTTCGTCCACGGCCGCCGCATCTTGTCATCGATTTCGTTGTGTCCGTCGACACCCGCGCTCGCTAACCTCGTCCACGAGCTCCGGGGTGAGCTCCTTTGCCGATTCCCCCTTCGATCTGTGCCCGTGTGCGCCGCAGCTGCAGCTACCCCCGTGCGCTCGCTCGCTGCTGCTTTGCTTGTGGCTGCTGCTTGTGCCATTGTTGCCTTGCTTGCTGCTGCTGCCGGGGTACGCGCTGCATCGCGGGGGTCAATCCGGTGGTCGTAGCTCCGCCGGGGGTGGCCTTTGCCGCCGAGACGAGCGCCCGAGCTCCTCTCTGTCCCGCGGGCGAGCGACAGAGGAAGGAGACAGACCTGTCAAGCGGACCCCGCCTCCTCTAGGCCCCACCCGTCAATCTCAGCCACACCTGCCAAGGGAGGCCCACCCGCAGGTCAAAACCACTGTTGACCAATGCCACATCAGCAGCAAGTGGAGACAAACCACCCAGGGGGTTCTTTCATCCGGTATGGGTTTGTTTAGGGGGTGAAAGGAACAGAAAAATAGATGAGGGGGTATTGTGAACCACCAACTTTATTCAGGGTAGTAAAATGGACTTTTTTCTTTATACTAACTTTGTAAAGTTAGTATAAAGTTGGGTCATCTATTTTGGAACGGAGGGAGTATGTGCTAAAAAAGGCATGTCATCCATTTCTTTCATGTGATTGCTTCACATTTTTTTGTAACAGTTCAATATTAAAGTAATTTCAGTGTTCCTTTGAAGTCTTATTATGATCCAGTGACAAAAAACAAAATTTTGGTGCTGTTTTGCATCTTGCAGATCCATGTTTTACACACAAATTTACAGTGGTCTGTTATTCACATTGCCAACCACAAATGTGGGGTTGGATTGTTTAGATCAAGTTGGAAAGTTGTAGGAGACTGCGGGTGTATCATTCTGTGTAGTTTTACCCTGCGTGATGGAAGTGGTCGAGAATGATTGTAAGGATTTAATTTCTTAATTAATAATTTATTAATTATGATATCATAGTCATGATTTTTTTTAAATCTTGACTTCCCTATCTAAAAGATCAAGTAACTCACTCATGACTAAAGTTAAGGCTCTTGCAATACACTGGATTCACATAGCAACCGAGAGATGGTGTAAATCTTCATTAGTGTCTTTGTGCTATTTTGCAACTACAACACATCTTTCAGTAGTAACATTAATTTCTTAATTTACACGAAACTTCAATCAGTAAATATTCTTTATGCAATAAATGCTGTTAATACTTTGATCATTATCTGTTTAAAAAAGTGACTAGACTGTGCAAATGCACCGGTTGATAACTAGTTTCTTTGTAATTAAAATGTGATGAATATAGTAGGCCAGGACATGATTTTTGTTCCTGATACATAGTACAGCACAAAGATAGAGAGCGGTTACATTCTAATTACCAACCAACTGGCTCGCTTTTTTGGCAATGTCGGAGAGGAGAGGCCTAGCAGTCTTCTTCACCCCGCAATCAGTCCCTGCAAAGAGCATGCAACTTTCAAGTTTAGACATGATCTTGGAGGCCTTACACAAGGACTTCACGCATCCCTCCAAGTCCGCGGTGACATGGCTGCGCTGCAGCATTAATATCGCAATCTGGCCACAAAGCTTCACGATTCTTAGACAATCAGCTCTGGCCTCACAGCTTTGTTCTACTATAGCCTTGAGGTTCTGCACAAATTCACCCTCTTGGAGGGAAATCTCTTGAACCACATCGTTGAAGTCATTTGTACTGACACACATCACCAAGGTAAGCGATAATAGTGCTTGTTGGAATTCCTTATTTGTCTGATTAGGTGATTTGATTTTGCCACTGTGTTTGGACGGCAGTTGGTTTTCTTCATCATCACCTGGTCCAGAAACTGCCTGGTTTTCTTCATGTTTTTTGGTTGCGACAATTGCCTTTACTGCCTCGGTCACTCTTGCAAGACACGGCAATTCATCTCGTTTACTGGCCAGTACTTCCGTGAGGACCTGCAACAATAATGTAATTTGTGGAAATACAATCACTGCCCAGATGATACTATTAGAAGAGTATATTCAACTATTGTCATGCCGGCTAATTTTCGTGTAATTAGCAGATGAACGGGTCTTTAAGCTTACCTTTGGCAGCAAGGCTTCCTTCAGGTAATCCTTGTCCAATGTACAGTGAGTGCACAAATTCTCCAATATCTCCGATGCTACTATCCTGTAAGTGATGTTGTTCTTAGCATCAAGTATTTCATTGAGACGATCAAGAATGTTATTCTGTTCCATCACTATGAACATAGAGATAGTTTTTATCCTGGATAGTAATGCCAGCGATTTCCCAGCCATAACTCTAAGCTTTTCTTCTCCCCCTTCATCATCAGTAAGGAATATCTGCAACTGCTTCTTGACTAGATTTTCTTTTATTCCAGTGCAGAGGTTGGCCGACGAATCAAAAGCCAGTTCTGTCAGTATTTCTATGGCACACATCTTGTTATGGCGCTGCTAGAAGGAGGGCGCGAGAGGGCCGGCCGGGGGCCTTTTGCCCACGGCCGGGCAAGATGGAAGGGATTTCCTTCTTAATTCTTGCTTGATTAGATTAATACATTTCCTCTCTTTATATAGAGAGGTTTACTTGACTCCCAAGCAAGGCTTACTTGACCCCTAAGAAAGCGACCCTTATCTCTAATTAACCCTAAGACTAACGGGCTATACCGCCAGCCCAGGCCATTAGGCCCATTACGTACTCTAACACTACACCCCACCTGGACATGCAGCTTGTCCTTAAGCTGCAGCCTAACCAACTTATAACCATGACTCGAGGCAACATAAACCTAACACCTAAAAACAAGCCTTTTACATCTCGACTTGTTTTATTATTCTCAACCTGAAATGGACTGGGACGCTTTATTTTGGAACCCTTAACAAAAAGTGGACACCATCCGCACGTCGGACATGCACGTGTACAGCCACCTGGATCCCATGGACACCATCTGGACAAAAGGAGTGCATGTGTAGGACCACCTGGAAGTGGTCGCAAGAGTGACCAGCAGAGGCGCCCTCGCGGCGGCCGGCGGCGGAATGCAGTGGTGCTACGCGGTGCGCTCTTGTTGGTGACACCATGCCTTCTCCCCGCCGGACGGCTGTTGGTCGGCACCGCACATAGAAGAGTGGAGGGTTGTTGATGGACAATGGCGAGGAGGGGTGCGCCTCCCCAACCGCCGATGTCGCAGACTTTGAGGGCGTTGTCCGTGGGGAAAACAGCATGCCCAAGATCCCCGATGCAGCGGACGAGATCGAGGTCCTTTGCGCAGCGAAGCGCAACTGGGAGGAGCGGCAGCTGTAGACCACGCAACTCCCGCACACGCCGACGCGCTAGGAGGCCGCGTGCAGCAGCCTGCAGCCTCACCGTCGCCGACACGTGGCGGGTAGAGATCCAAGCTGGAAGCGGTGACGGCGACGGCGGAAGCTTGATCTGCTGGATGGGGACGCCCTGGGGAAGCGGTGATGGCGACGACGGGAACTTGATCTGGTGGATTGGGACTCCCGTCGGCGCGGTCGATGCGGGGCCAGAGCTGACCGGTGATGGCTGCTGCAGTTGCAGCGGCTTCTGCGGCGGAGGTCGCCAGGAGCGCTGGCTGCCACTGCGGCCAGGGCGGGGCGGTGGATGGCAGCTGCTGCAGCGGCCCGATGAGCGCGGCGGAGGCCACCTGGTGCGGCGGCTGCCACGGCAGCCAGGACGGGGCGGTGGTGGCGGTGGATGGCAGTTGCAGCGGCTGCTGCAGCAGCCCGACGAGCGCGGCGGAGGCCGCCTGGTGCGGCGGCTGCCACGACAGCCAGGACGGGGCGATGGATGGCAGCTGCAGCGGCTGCTGCAGCAGCCCGGCGAGCGCGGCGGGGGCCGCTTGGTGCGGCGGCTGCCACGGCAGCCACGGCGGCGCGGTGGCGGTGATGGGCGGCGCAGCCGGGTGCGGCCCATAGGACCCGGCCAAGTACAGGTGGATCTCCTGGACCGCCTGTGTTAGGTCCCGCAGCGCCCCGGACACCTCCGGGTGAGGACGACGGGGGCGGGCGCGACGGAGGATCCCGGCGCGGGCAGGAGCGGGGCGACGGTCGTGACCGGCAGCGGAAGAGACGGGTTGGGCGGCGGTGAAGACATGATCGAACCAAAGCTAGCTGATACCAAATTGTTATGGGGTTGCTAGAAGGAGGGCGCGAGAGGGCCGGCCAGGGGCCTTTTGCCCACGGCCGGGCAAGATGGAAGGGATTTCCTTCTTAATTCTTGCTTGATTAGATTGATACATCTCCTCTCTTTATATAGAGAGGTTTACTTGACTCCCAAGCAAGGCTTACTTGACCCCTAAGAAAGCGACCCTTATCTCTAATTAACCCTAAGACTAACGGGCTATACCGCCAGCCTAGGCCATTAGGCCCATTACGTACTCTAACACATCTGCAGTTCTCTGCCAACACTGTTTCCCTGATCAAGAAAGCTCTCCAGGTTGCTCAGTGCCTGCTTGCTGGAAGAGATTTCATGGGTCAGCCTTTTGCCATTCCACTCCGGAGCACCGATGAGCCTGCGCACCACTTTGAGCGATCCGTTCGCTACATCGGCCCATGCACTTACATTGATATCTTGGATTAGTGTGCTGGAGTATAGAGGTGCCATGATCTTAGGGAGGAGATCAGGGGTGTTACATATGTTGCTGCAGTTGTGTGGATCAAAGGCGAGCCTCTCGAGAATTGTCAGGCCTTGCAGAATCAGCTCATTCCAGCCACCTCCGTTGCTATCCACTTGGTTTCTATCATCTTCTTCTATGTATTCGTCTATGTCTTCTACAATGGAAATTAATCTTTTCCTAGCGGCAGCAGTGTCCTGTTTTGATTCTCTAGGAGGTGAATGACGATTGTCTCCTTGTTGGTTGTTCCAATACGGCAGGGTGGTATCGAGCAGGGAGGATATGCAGTGTATTGCCCCAGGGAACTGGGACAAATGGATGTCACCAGCAAGGTATGCAACGATCCTGGCGACCACCTCCCTAAGTTCTCTATTGCTGCTTCTCCACCCTAGTGTATCGATCAGCTTCTGAATCTTCGGTCTAGAGGGGAGTAAGAGTGACCTTACATCTGCCTCCAGCTTAATGAAGGTGTCGAGCATCCTTGCTCCTGAGAGGTAGTCTTTCTGTGATTCCGAGTCCACCAAATCGACAGCATAGTTGATCAACTTCTTACCATCAATGGATGTAGGATCCCTCCAGCATTTCGCTCGGGTATCATAGAGGTAATCTACAACTGATATGCTGCCCCACTCTTTTGGTAAATGGCATTCTTTGCGGAATGAAACGACAACCCACATTGCTGAGCGATCAATCAACCACCATAAGTAGTAGAGCACAACTTGGCAGATAACCAAACAGTAGAATATGATCAGTGCTGGCACCAGGTTTGCTTTGTTGTCATCTCCTTCAGTGTTGCCATAATCATGCTGCCATAGGCGCCACACAGAGAGCACAATGCAGGCGACCGGCCCAAATGCATAAACGATCCCTGCAATTATGACCACAACCAGGACTGGCATGGATAGTATTTGGGCGATGACAAAGACAACTTGTACCCACAGAACAGTTACGCGATTTGCAAAAACTTTGCACGCAAGCTTCTCCATTAGGGTCAGAAATATTGGAAACAAGTTGTCCCCTGAGTCATTGAAGATCCTGCGTGTCACATTGCAAGCAAATGCATGGTCAGTGCTCAGTCGGTAATACTCCTATAAATTAGAGTGAGTCAGTGTTTATTTCTATTAGTTTTTGCCGAAACCGACAAGCAGCAATTCTCTTCTTTTTGTGATGTGATGGTAGCAGTCTGTTTCGGCAAAGACAATATCCTTGCATTGTGCATTTAGTATATAATACTAGAATAGATAGATAATACTCCCTCTGTAAACAAATGTAGGACATTTTTACAGTTTAAATTAAACTGCAAAAATGTCTTACATTTGTGCACAGAGGGAGTAGTAGATAAGTATAGATTCCAAGCAACTGAGAATGAAGATTGCAGAGCCCAAACCAGGGGAAACGAAAGCAAAACGAGGCTTGTAATGAACTGACCTGGCTGTCTATACCAAGCTGATGCATGTGAGGCACCAAAAATCCTTCTTCCCCAGCGAGGTGACCAAGCCACCCAGGAGGACTACCGTCGACCATGTGAGCGCCAGGTAGCCTAACCCTGTTACCGCCATCAAAACGTACGCCTGAAGGAGCACGTAACTGTTGAGCGACTTATCCTCCGGCCTCTTTTCCGGGTTCGATCGCCCGGATCCGACGATCCTCTTCACTGTTTCTATGGCATGGTGGACCTTCGCAGTCAGCACATGGGCAAATTCTTTAGCGAGCACAGACGTCGCCGCCACTAGCATTGCGGCTTCTGCCATTTTTCGGGCCAAGCCTTGTTCTGGAATCAGCGGCGAGTGATCTTGCAAGCTTCTGAAGGTGAGGAATGAACTGCCAGGGAAGATGCAAGAATATAGCTCTTCTCTCTCAGCTCCCGCTCCTGGTTTGTTTTATGTAATGCGATTAGCATTAGTATGGGCGACCGACAGAGTTTGGTAAGTAGTCGTCGTAGTTTATGCAGCGTCGTCATGGCGCTCAAAGTGGAAAGCGTATTGTGGTATGGCCAAGTAAAGGTTCCAGTTCTAGTTTAGTCCTGTTTTAGCCTCCGCTCCGGCGCTCAAAGTGGACTGCATGGTATGGGCCAGGGAAAGGTCCTTTCTTCAGTTTTAGTTTTAGTTTTAGTCTTATTTTGCTTTGCTTAGTTTTTTGCCTGTTCTTTGCTTTGTGTACTCTGCTTCTTTTCAAGGGCTCTTGGCCGAACTTCTATTACTAAGAAGACACATCTACATTCCCGCCCTTTATTGCCGCCACTTCGACTGTTCTTTGTTATGTGTCAGGTATCTCAAGTTGAGTTGATGAGTACTCCCTCCTGGTAATCAAAATCTTTGCCTGGCTCGCGTTGCACAATCGCCCATGGACGGCTGATAGACTTGCCAAGCGTAACTTGCAACATCCCCCGGAGTGCGTGCTCTGCTGCCAAGAGGAGGAGTCGGCGGACCATCTTCTTCTTGGTTGCCCCTTTGGTCGTCAGGGTCTGGTTCTCTGTGTTGCTGCCATGGAGACTGCACAGCTTCACCCCGCGTGCTGATGATGAAAGTGAAACCAAGAACTGGTGGCCTCGGCTCAGCTCGGCGGTCACGGTGGATCGGAGGAAAGAGCAGCTCAACTCCTTGGTTTGCCGCACCTTGAGGATGATATGGCTGGAGAGGAACGACCGCGTCTTTGAAAAGAATCACGGCCGTGGAATCGGTTGTGATACTCAGAATTAGGACTGAATTTGCCCTTTGGTTGCTAGCTAGGACCAGTGGATCGGCGGATGCTCGCCAAAGGCGTTGCACGTTATGTACAGAGCTGTACAGGAGTTTGTATTGTTTTCTCCCCCTATCTTAATACAGAAGTTTGTATTGTATCCCAAGTTCAGTTGATGAGTACAGTAGTAAATTGCATTGCACGCATGTGGCTGCAACCCGCTTTGCTGCCAATGTTGGCTCGCCCAGAACAGCGGTGCCTTTTTCTCCTGCTGCCCAGGAACAACACTGAAAGCTGGAGCGCATATAAAATGACATCTCTGCTACTGCAAACTCTGAAGTTCAAATCTAGACGACGCTTGAGCAAAGACGAAAAATAAAACAAAAAAACCCAGCACGGAAGTTGGCAGAAATGCAGCAAATGAATGAAGGTAAAAGCATCAAATAAATAGAGATTCGGCTCAATAAGAAATGCAAGTCCAAACGAAAGTTACCCAAAATTCAAACTATAATAAATTGGAAAAATATATCAGAGCCAGGTTTCGATCCTGGGACCTGTGGGTTATGGGCCCACCACGCTTCCGCTGCGCCACTCTGATTCTTGTTACTTTGTTTCTGAAACCTAATCTCTTATACACAGATCCTGCCCTTCTCCTGCCGTTTTTGAACTAAGCAGACAAGCAGTTCCGCACCATAGTTTGAGACTTGAGTGCATGGTGCCGGTCGATGGTGATGACTGATGACAAGGACTCCGGCGACCAAGACGATGAAGATGCATGCCGCTGCAAGTCTGCAATCGGCAAAAACCCTATGCGCAAAGTCTCCAACCACCACGCGGTTTAGTATCATCGATGAAGATGACAAGTCTGCGTCTAGCCTGAACAGAGCTGATCCACACCATGGTTTCAGTTTCAGTGCAAGTGCATCATCGGGTTGCGCTGGTCCACTAAGCTCTTGAATTTGGTTCATTCTCCCCGCAGGCCTTCTTCCACAGCTCGATGTGTTGAAGATCCGACAGGTGCAATACTACCATGCCGCTGCAAGTCTGAAACCGGCCAAAACCCTATGCACAAACTCTCCAACCACCACGGGGTGAAATAGAATTAGCTTCCTCCTACTGAAACTCCAAAAGTTTGTTCAAATTTATTGTTATTGTTGCTGTTGATCCTGATTGGTGTCATACTGTTACTGAAACTTATTCCGCCATGGGGCCGATGGAGTTGGCCGCGTTGATTACTGATGAGGTAAACATGGTCAATTTAGCCATGAGAAGGGGACAACACCCAGAGGGACGCTAGAGTGACATTAGTCTGATGATCTTAGTTGCATAGATGATATGGCCAGTTGGCCAGGGATGTAATGTGTAACTTGTAACAACTCTTTTCTACTATAATGCAAAGCCAGAGCTCCTGCCATTCACGTCAAAAAAAGAAAAAAGAAACTTATTCCGCCAAGTTTCTAGCGCCTGTTCTACTCGATCGAGATGGTACTGCCTACTGCGTCCACCCTGAACAGAGCTGATCCACATCATAGTTTCAGCTTCAGTGCAAGTGCATCATCGGGTTGCGCTGGTCCACTAAGCTCTTGAATTTGGTTCATTCCCCCTGCAGGACTTCTTCCACAGCTCCATGTGTTGATTATTAATAAAGTGGCCGTATGCATCGCCGAGATGCAGAGGCCGGGGTCATCCTCCTTTTCTAAAAAAAAATGTGTTGAAGATCCGACAGGTGCAATACTACCATGTGTAGCTAACTCAAAGAAAAATGACATACTTTATTTTCCTATCCACTGTATTTCATAAGTACTAGTAGTAAGGAAATTTGCATACGAAAAAAGATGCTGGAAACAATTGCTGTACCAGTACCAATTTATAAGTGCTTACAAGATCTGCACCAGCAGGACATTTTAACCACCAATTCATCCATCACTCTAGATTTCTGTTGCTTACAACATCTGTACTGCATACTTATCATCAGTTTAATGTTTTGGAAAAACAGCACAAATTGTGCAGTATAACTCAATAACAACTGAGCGTCTGTAACAACATGCCAGCACTCAAATGGATCCCTGAACACAACCTCACAATTATACATCTCTCATTCTCTGAACATGTGGACAATGACACATAGAATTCAGGAAACCAGGCCAACACTAATGGGCGATCCGGCGATCATGTTCTACTTGATGGCTCATCGAAGCACAGTTACATGTACTGCCTACTGCGTCCAGCTTTGCCAAACTCAAGTCTCTGCTTCCTCCTTCAGAGCTAGATGCTTCAACAGAGCAGATCCACACCATGGTTTCAGTTTTAGTGCAAGGGTACCACCGGATTGAGCTCTTGAAATTGTTTCATTCTCCCTGCAGGTCTTCTTCCACAGCTCGATGTCTCAAAGATTTGCATATGAAAAGATGGTGAACACACACACTGAAGTACATGAACAAGTCCAATTGCTGTACTAGTAGTCTAGTACCATTACTAAATTTGTAAGTTCTCATGAAATCTGCATCATCACTCTATAGATTTCTGCTGCTTAGAACATTTGTACTGTACATGTTTATCATCAGTTCATGATTTCTAAAAACAGCACAAATTGTGCAGTATTACTCAATAACAACTGACCATGTAAACAACATGTCAGCACTGTAATGAATCTCTGAACACAACCTTACAATTACACATCTCTGATTCTCTGAACATGTGCACAATGACACATAGAATTCAGAAAACCAGGCCAAGGATCAACTTCTACTTGATGGATCAACACTAACGGGCTCATCCAAGCACAATTACATCAAGAGAGTTTATGCTAGCATTTACATAGATGGCTTATCCAAGCACAGTCACATCTACTCAGTAGAGAGTTTCATTACACTCTTTGCACTGCGTTCCACACGGCCAGTGGAATTTTGAGTAGATTCTTCTGGGGCACGGCCGGTGGGATGAACTTGATCCTTGGTGCCTTCTTTTTGGGAAACGACAGAGCGTCGACCTTCGCAGCGGCGGCGGCGGAACGAGGAGCATCGAACCATGGGTGCTTCAGCGCGGCAGCTGCCGTCAGTCGCTTCTCGGGGTTGCATGTGAGGAGCCCTTGCAACACCTGAAATCCTTCATCGGACAGCTTCTCTTCAGGGAAAGAATACCGCAGTCGGCTGTACTTGCACCCCGCCGGCAGCCGTCGCATCGCCTCGGCGGTGAGCGGCAGCGAGGTGAACCCTGGCCACGTCCTCTCGTCCGGCATCCCGAGCACACAGAAGTGCTCCACAGCTGCCTTATGTCATTCTTCGTCTTGTCTTCGTCGTTATCTTCGAGGTAGCCCTTGAACATCGTCTTGCCGGTGAGCAGTTCGGCAAAGACGCAGCCGATGGACCACGTGTCCACTTGCGCGTCGTAGTCCTTCTTGCCAAGGATCATCTCGGGCGCCATGTAGGACGTCGTGCCGGCCCGGTTGTACGGCGGCCAGCCGGACATGGACATGGCCAGCCCGAGGTCGCAAATCTTGACGAGCTCCCCGTTTCTCCCGACGAGGATATTGGCTGGCTTGATGTCACGGTGAACGATGTGGCGGTCGTGCCCGTGCATCTTTTCCGCACCGGTCAGGAGCTTCCACATGAAGTCGCGCACCGTGGATTCCGGGAGCGGCGGGTCGCTGCGCCTGTCCCACAATAAAGAGTGGAGGCTCGACGCCTCGACGTACTCCATGACGAGGCCGGCGGTGTCGCCGGTGGCCGGGTCGCACAGCAGGCCCTCGAAGCCGACGACGTAAGGGTTTCCGTCGCAGGCCTCGAGGAACCGCGCCTCCCGCTCAAGATCTTCGACGTCGGGGGAGGAGAGGAACTTGACGGCCACGTTCTTTTTGGTGACGCGGTGGCGCATCCTGTGGACGACGCCGAAGCCGCCTTTGCCTAGGCGGGCCACCTTCTCGTAGTCGTCGGTGCTCCCGATGGAGGCGCGGCTCCTCTTGCAGCACGTCGGCGATTGTTGATGTTGAGCCGTGGCGTGGCCGTGGCCGGCGTCGAGGACGGCAGCAGGTCGCTTGCGGGCAGCCATGGCGAACTTCCTTGGTTGCTGGAGAGGGCGGCGAGATGGATGATGGAGAAGGGGGAGGGAGGAACTTCCGTATGGATCCATGCTCTGCGTTGGCAATTTGTTTCGACAGGTTGCCTCACCGAGTCGCCATGGAATTCAGTTCAGTTTCAGTCCGAGTTCGTTTGCCTTGCTGCCTGCGTTGTCCGCCCGATGGCGGATTCACGGTTCGTTTGTTTCCGACTCGAATTCAGGTTCTTCGTTTCCGATTCGGTTTCAATATATGCTGACGAGACGATCCACACGGAAAGCTCGCCCCTTCCCGCGTCCAACCAAGCCGTCGATCGAGCCGAGCGCCATGGCCGTCTGCAACTGCAAGAGACCTGCTGCCGTCCTCGACACGACGACACCGGCCACGCTACGAGCAGCCAAGGACCAGAAACGACCGGCTGCCGCAAGAGGAGGCGCATCGGTTGGATCAGCGGCACCGAGGACTACGAGGAGACGCGCGGCACCGGCAAGCAAGGCGGCTCCGGCGTCGTCGTCAAGGTGTGCCACCGCGCCACGGGCAGATCGTGGCGATCAAGTTCCTCCGCTGCACCGAGGACCCCGCCGACGCCACTAGGGAGCTCCGGCGCGAGGCCGGCTCGCAGGACTAACGATCGGTAGCACACAAAATGGATCACAAAATCTCGGGCATTCCTCACTGAGAGACACAGATATCCTGATTCAGTGATCATCCGGAAAAGGCATTTACATTCGCGTTCACAACGTGTATCTTCACCGCCAAAATCTATTCATGATGCGTGTGAGAAAGCTGAGAAGGGTCCCATTAAGATCCAGGCTAGTCTTGTCCAGTAGTAGGTGACGCTGTTGCTAGATTCACTTTACCCCTCCGGTCGTGGAATTAATTTCTATGATTATCTTTATAGCCTATTTTGTTGGAAGTAATTTAAACGTCACAAAATTAAAATATCCTGTTACTAAAATTGTTCTAAAAGAATATTCTTTAAATAGTTTTAAATAGAACCAAACTGTATCCCGCAAAAAACACATAATCAATCTTTGTTAAACTGGTATCTGAACTTTGCCATAACAAATAGAAATACTTTTGGAAAACTCTGGCATAGCTCGCAATTTTTGAAAAATAGATAGAGAACGTTTTAACCGTATTTTTGGAACTTTGTCGTCAAAACTCATAGAACTTTTCATTTTTATTGGTTTCTCCAAAAGTCCTTCTAATTTTCATGGCAAAGTTCAGGCACATCCTTCATAAAATCCGACAAAGCTTTCATAAAAATTGCACGTGTGTGATTTTTTAGTGAGGCTGTGGGTTAACATGTAATAATCCCACAGTAACTAGTGACATTATCCTGCAACAAAAAGTAACTAGCAACGTTAATTATCCATGCCAGATATAATTATGAAGCAGACCTGCCACTAAACAGGAGCATGAGAGGGAAAAGTGCACAGAGTATGCACAGGACCTACCTAGAGAAACGAATCTACTAGCCTGTGGCTGGTGCATGACTGACACAACGGTGAGCCTAACTGATTGGACAGCGTGTATGATGGTCGGCTCGGATTCGCACTGCATACGAAGCGCGAACGTAAAAAACCGCGACGTCTACCAAGTACATACTTCCAGGATTCTAGAGCCACATTACAATACTTGAGAGGAAAAAAGGTGGTGCTTGGTTTTCTAGTACTTCTTCTGTTTTTATTTACTCTGCATATTAAAGTTGGCTGAAGTCAAAGTTCATAAAATTTAACCAAATTTATAGAAAACAATATAGACATTTATCATAATAAATCTATACAATGTGAAAGTATATTTAATAATAAATTTAATGTTGTTGATTTGTTATTGTATATTTTAATATTTTTTATATAAACTTGGTCATAATTTGTAAAGCTTGACTTTGACTAAAGCTAATATGCGAACTAAATAAAAACGGAGGAAGTACTAGGACTTTTTCTAGTCCATAGGACTTTTTGAAAAAGACTGTTAAAAACGTGCTTTTAAGGACTTTTAGCAAAAAGTTTTAAAAAAGTCTCATCCTGTTAGGTTTGCTAAGGATTTTTTCTAGTCCCAACACAAAAAAATCCCTAAAACCAAACACCTCTAAAGATGAAGCCCGATCCATAAATGGAGGCAGATACATATATAGAGGAATGATTGCGCACGACAAGACTCACTGGAATTAACTACAGTTGTGAAGCAAGCAGGAGCGGAGCACGTAGCAAATGAAACTCCGTCTTCTTGAGTGTCGTTGGTCTCCTTCAAGAGCAACTCTAACCGTTCCCCAATGACGGGCTAGACAAGTAAAACCATGAAAATCCAACTCGGTGTTCAGGCTTATCTGCTTGTGAGGTACAGTAAATTAAAAAAAAATTAGAAAAATTCAAAAAAAATCTATTTTTTGTATGGAAGATGTTCGCATGCGTGATGTGCGTTTTAAAATTTCATCCCGTTTGAACATCTGAAAAGCTCGTGGCAAAAAAAAATGGTACAAATAATGCATGAACATTAAACTTAATCACAGAGCCGAATTTTATCTTTTTTGTCGGGCGCTTCTCGAATGTCCAAACTCAACAAGTTTTTGCGTGAACATCACGCGCATGAGCATCTTGCTTGCAAAAAAAGGATTTTTTTGAAATTTTTTTTCTATTTTTAATGATTTTTTCTATTTTACCCGGGCTCATCTGAGTCTGGGAGCAAAAACACCGCTCTTAACCGATTCTTAGCAGCCTCGGCCGCCTTTATTTTTACTCATTCGCTTCACGGCCGAGTAAAAAAGAACCACCTCTTCTCCTCTTCCTCTTCGTCTCCTCCTCCCCCATCATCGCCGCAGACACGCCCCTCTGCCGTTCCCACCCGCCCCCTGATGTAAACTGGGGCCCGATCTTTCGATGAGAGGAACTACGAATTTGGGTGAGACTTGACCCTCACGATCCGGCTACCAACCGTACAAGAAGAACCGTACACGACTGATATCCACGGCAATTGCTGAACCAACTCCACGTTGTTATCGACCGAGCCAACGACGCGATCGACTTATCCACGAAGAATTTTTCCTGCAAGCAAATCGAAGAACATGCAAGAAAATAATAGTCAATCAATTTAAAAATGATGAATATGCTAGATGAATAAATCTCACAAATTGGAGTTTCGATACGATATCTTGACGGTCGCACTAGCCGCTACAAGCGAAGACAAATAAAAGTAGCAATAGCTAAACTTTTCTAAACAAAACCCTAGTCTAAACCCTAACAAATGCTAAGGGCATCTCCAGCCGCGCCCCAGGAAGGCCTCCCCAGGCGATTTTTTTGCGCCGGCGCCGAAAAAACGGCCCAGTCACGCCCCCAGGAGCCCGTTTTTCGCCGGCTTGGGCCGAAAACAGCGCCGGCGGACCCAGGCCGAACCCGGCGCGCTGGGGGCACCCGGGGGCGCCGGGGCGAGCTGTTTTGGCGCGAAAAAGATGCGGGCCAGCCGCGTCAGCGACTCGGCGCCTCGTCTTCCCCCAACGGCCTCGGTTCCCGCGGGGAATCAATGGCAAGGCTGCCGCCGGTCAGCCTTGCCATTGATTCCTCACGGGCGGCGCGTCACGGGACGGCGCGCCGACGCCTCCCCTCCCTCGCACGCGTACACACGGGCGCGGCCCGGCTATAAAAGCCGGCGGCCTCCACTCGCCTGTGCCCACACCAGCCCCGCCCGCCCAGCCCCGCCGTCGCCATGGCGGAACGCTTCCCCGGAGACGAGGCGGCGGCCAACGGCTTCGGCCGCCGTTCGCTCCGCGAATAGGAGTCCTGGCTCCTGTTCCAGGCGAACATCCTAGCGCCGCCGGACATGCGCGCCGGGCCAACAGGGTGGAGACTCAGCGCCGGGGGAGTGCCCATTCCCCCGTTGCCCGACGCCGTGGCGAAGCCGAAGTACTTCGCCGAGGAGGCCGAGATCGTGCGCGTGTCCCTCACCGACGCCCAACTCTCCCTCCCCCAGTACGCCGCCGACAACCACGCGGCCTGTGCGGCGTATTTCGAGCGCCGCCAGCAGCAACGCTTGGCGTCCACCAACGGCGCGCCGGTGGTCGGCGGCCGGCAGAACAGCGAGGGGCGCCACCTCTGGTGGGGCGTCCCCGGCCGCACACTCGAGGGCGTGCTCACGTACCTCGAGGGCGGCAACGACCCGCCGTTGGCGTACCCTCCGGCGAGGGTGGCCGCCCCGGCGCAGCACCGACGCGTCGGGCCATGGGCGCCAACGAGGTTCGGCGCCTCCTCTTCTTCCTCCTCATCACGCTCTTCTTCACACTCCTCCGGCTCTCCGGCGCTGCTCGGCGTCAAGGCCGAGCCCGCGGTGGAGACGCCGCTCGGCCGACGCACTCGCAGCGCAGGCATCCTCATCAACGAGGGCGGCCGGTGCGCCTCCTCCTTGTCGGCTCCTCCGCGCTTCGTCAAGCCAAAGACGGAGCCGGGGCTGGCGCCGGTGAAGGCGGAGTTCGACGACGACGACGCGGCCCTCGAATGGGCGCGCCAGGACTCCATTGCGATGGAGAAGGCGCGCCGGGAGAAGGAGAAGGAGCGCCAGTGCGCCGCCCTACGCCGCTTTGAGGAGCGCCGACGCGGCCGCGAGGAAGGCGGGGTCGTCGTTTTATGCAACAGCGACGACGACGACGATGCGATGCCGCCTGTTCGCCATAGCGACGCCGGGCAGGGGTCCAGCATGGGCACCCGCGTCAAGGAGGAGAAGGCCGCCGACGACGATGGCGGCGACGACTTCAGCCCCTTTTTTTAGATTAGGTTAATGTAATGTTTGGACAAATTTCGCCGAAATTTACCATGTTTGGCCGAAATTTAACTAGTTTTTATCATAACTTCACCGAACGTTCTTTTTTTTTGTTTTTTAATACGCGCCTGAGGGTGGCCCTGGGGGCCGACGGCTGGGGACCGACTCGCCCCAAGGGCCATTTTTTACGCCGGCTCACCCCCAAGCGGCGCTTTTAGACGCCCCCTGAGGCCAACGGCTGGAAAGGCCCTAACTATTTATTGACGGTCGGTACTGCGTGTTGTCATGTCCAATGTGGACTCCTTCAGGTAAGGCCGAATCCAACTGATGCGATGAGCCGGCGTGTACTTCCAAAGCAGCCAAAAAAGTCCAGGGACACGTGGCCTATTCTGGTCCATGAAATCTAATCTTTCTTTGCTTCTCTTGCACTTGTTAGCTGTAGACATCAGGGGCGGAGCCAGAATTTGAGTATAGGGGGGGCCAAGCCAAGCTACTAATAAAATTTTAGTGCAAAAAAAAACTATCATAATATTTCGCTTCACGATATAAAAACAACACTAAATTTATATTATCTTAATAAATTTGCCTCTATGGTTGCCAATAAGCTCAAATATTTAATAATTTGAGCAGAAGAAACCTTAGCTGCTAATTCCCTTTCAGTGTATATTATAATGCAGTGCGGAAGCAAGCTAATCTCCCTTTTACTTGAAGAATTCAAAGCAACATGCTTAAAAATGAGTTGATCTTTATTGTGTTTGACGGTAGTTTTCTCTTCATAATTGCTGAACTAGAAGTCTTGGAATTAACATCACATATCACACAACCAAAAGAACTAATATCTGATTATATTTATTTCAAGTACGGATCAAAATTGAGAGAAATTAGTACTACTCCCTCGAAGCCCATCCCCATGTAAGTGAAGCAACCCATTCACTATATAGAAGATGTCTAGGCACACAACAGCGACATTTAATTAGAGCCAGGGGGCCAGGGGAGTAGTTCTAACCTTGGCTACATGCGTAGTGCATTTGCTGGAGAAGAATTGCAGCCAACGAGATGGGCACTTCAGCAGATTGGCCGTCGCGGCACCGGCGTTACTGATTCTGATTGCGGCTGAGGCGTAGTGCGTTTGCTAGATGAGTATGAGCAAACGATCCCCCTGGATTACTATGAGGTAGGAGGCAGGTGGGGCGAATGGCGGCTGCAGCACAACGATCTCGCAAATCATAGACTCATAGGTTAATCACGGAGAGCTGCCGCACTTGACGCTAGGGCTAGGAAACTACTGGGCCGAGGAGATCACCTAGGACTGGCCATGAATGGGCTTCCTCATGGGCCTTTCCCTTTTTTTCAGATTTATGTTATAGAGATAGGGGGGCCAGTACACATAATCACCTCAGATTATCCCTGATTAAAGACATACATAGCAGAGCTTACTCGATCGTTAGGGGGGGCCAGGCCCCTGCTCGCCCCCCCTTGTCTCCGCCACTGGTAGACGTAGCTAAGTAAGCGCGACAACCAGAATAGCAGCAAGGGGCAATGCAAGGCCAAGAGCTCCGCCGGCAGGATTCGTCAAAATCCATGTCGATGCGGGGTATCTAAATGCCATGGGAGAGGGACGGCAGTGGCCGTATGCCGTGATGACCAGGGAAACTATTTGGGAAGTTCAGCATTGGTGATTGAATGAATGCAGGATGCGGCAATTCTTGAATGTTTGGCATGCAGAGAAGCCTTAGCACTTGCTGAGGATTTGTCAGTTCATAATCTGATAGTGACGTCTGACGCAAGACAAGTGGTCAAAGATATATCCAGCAACAGCATGGGCCCTTATGGCATGGTGATCTCAGAAATCAAGTCTAGAATTTTGAGTTTTAATTGTCAGTTAGTTTTTGAAGGGTGCTGTTCGAACGGAGATGCTCATAGTTTGGTTAAATTTCCGATTTCCTTAGCTAGGGGGCGCCACCTGTGGCTTATTAACCCCATAATCCTCTTTGTATCCCACAAACTGTGATTTTCGATGAATAAATAAAGTCCTTCATCCCTCACAAAAAAAGCTGTAGACGTAGCATGCATGATGGACGGTTCGGTTGAGCCCATGCATGCAATTAGCACAGCTGCTTGTAGATTCAACACAGAATGATTTTCATCTTCTAACTCTTTATCACTTTCTCTCCTGAGTACAAGAAAATTGACACATGAGTGTAACATCATATTCTCATTAGTTAAATTATAAGTGCAAAGGAGCGACATAACCTGATTATTTATTTGTCTCGCACGCGCTCTAGTCATAGGTCCAGGTGCAACTGTGTTAGCGATGTCTCGTGTAATATTTGTAGGTGTATTTATGGTGTCTATGTCCACATCACCCCCTCTCCTCCCAATGGCCGGACGCGGTGGCCGGAGATCCCCACCACCGATCCGCAGCGCGGATCCGCGCCGCCATGCGAGTCACGCGCCCTCCGCCGGATCCTCCTCAAGCAACCGCCGCCGCCGTGACGATGCCGCCTCTTCGGCTTCCCCGACCTTCCCGTGCTACGACAGCCGTAGAGGAAGTACAACGGCGTCCGACGGCAGGGATGGGGAACTTGGGTGGCGGAGATCACGGATAGAGAGACCCACTAACGCCATTGGCTCAGATCCTTCCACACGGCCGAACTCGTCGCGGCGAGTATGACCGGCAGGATGTCCTGCTGCATGGCTCCACGGCGCGCCTCAACTTCCCGTTTGGGATAGCGCTCGTCAAGCTCCAGCCGTTGCTGCTAGGAACGGTGACTGTGTTGGTGGACAGGGAGAGCAGGGAGGCGAGGTAGTGCTTCGGGGCGAAGGCCGCCGCCGCCACCGAGTACATGGCGGACCTCCGCCGCTAGTACCCCGAGTTGGTGGACGCAGCGGAAGCGATTCACCGACGAGGCGGTGGATGGGGCGGTCGTCATCCTCTCCGATGACGCGGAGGAGATTGACGTCGAAGAATAGCGCCGCATCTTCCCCGACTGTGGCGATGAGGGCACAGGGCCGGATCCCAAGATCGATGATATGACGCGGGCCAAATGGATAGCACTCTATAAGAGTGATTAGAGTTTATGGTTAGGTTGAATTTAAGCCAAAGTCTAATTTAAGTAGAATCTATGTTGAACTTTATGCAAATTTCAGGTGAGTACATGTACATTATGTCAAATTTTGGTAGTTTAAATCGATGCAAATTTGGTTTTTAATCCCTTATATATAAGTCATCGGTTATGTCCGACAAAAACTTAGTGGAGTAAAAATACTCCACTAAGGGTTTACTCCGTCGATTCCTCCACTATTTTTAGGGGGTCGCTTAGAGTTGCCCTAATAAGCATATTTTAGTGGTTCGTTCACCAGTCAGTGTACCGCTTCGACATGATGTGGATTTCGTCAGTGTCACTGTTGAATTCTTCAAAAATGTTCAGGTTCAGATAGTTCAGGTACTGATAATTGCCCGTTCTTGAAGATGACCTGTTAGGGCATCTCCAATGGCGACCTGCAAATTGCCCGCATCCGTTTGGACCACATAATCCATCCAACACGGTCCTGTATTGGTTAGCGTCACGGTTCGGATGTGTTTGTTGTAACGCCTTGGACACACCTGCCGGTGGTCGTTACTCCTGGCGGGATTTAGACTGGCCCCATAGGTCAATACTAGTCTATTTTGCGCACTTTGTCCTCATTCGTGCGCACCCGGGAACAACTTCCCGGTCGATCACCCATCCTAAAACTACTCTCAAGCTGAACACACTTAACTTTGGAGTTCTTTCCGAATGAGCTCCCGGAAAATAAGGAATTCCTTATTAATATGAGTAGTCTATCATCCCTAATAAGTCAGACTATCACATACACCCTCACTCAGAGAAACCGACGTCCTCGTCAGGCCATAAGAACGTTCCCTCTTGGCACATACGTCTGTGCATCCAGTCCGGTACATGTGCCATGCCGTGTGCCACACACCTGTCCACAAACATCCGTGTAACCGCGAGGGTCGGCCCTGATACCAACTTGTAACGCCCTGGACACACCCGCCAGTGGTCGTTACTCCTAGCGGGATCTAGACTGGCCACAGAGATCAATACTAGTCTTTTCTGTGCACTTTGTCCTCACTCATGTGCATCCGGGAGCAACTTCCCGGTCGGTCACCCATCCTAAAACTACTCCAAGCTGAGCACGCTTAACTTTGAAGTTCTTTCCGAATGAGCTCCCGGAAAAGAAGAAATTTCTTATTAATATGAGTAGTCTATCATCCCTAATAAGTCAGGCTATCACATATGCCTTAAAGGCAATAATATTTGTATTTTTTTTCATATTCACAATTAAAGAGTTTATATTCTATGTTATAACTGTTATGATCCTGTAATATGCGATGTGGTGGAAAACTCATATGCACATGTGGAATGATAAACGATAAAAAATTATAATCTTGCCTCTAGGACTAGCTCAAGTGTTGTTGGTGATCATGTTTTCCGGATCTTAGAATATCGCTAAGTGTAACGATAGTCCTAAAACAACATTGAGATTATGTCATTGGAAGAATGATCCTATTGAATCGACCCAATCTTGTATGTTATGAATT
Organism: Triticum monococcum; assembly: GCA_034509565.1. Lineage (NCBI taxonomy): Eukaryota > Viridiplantae > Streptophyta > Magnoliopsida > Poales > Poaceae > Triticum > Triticum monococcum. The sequence goes on along the minus strand of CM067844.1, from coordinate 575,534,249 downwards.
GAGTTAATATCATCTGTAATCAATTGTAATAATACAGAGTGTTAGCATCTGATTTTTCTCCTTAGATCATGAGAGTATCGTAGTCACTTCTTACCATACGGTGGACTTTGGGGGTTGCTCAAACGTCACATGTAACACGGTGATCATAACGACAATTTACGGCCTCATCCAGAAGTTTGACAAGAGACTAGATAGCTCGAGAGTGGGACTGCTTACTCCAACGATGGAGAGATATTCTTAGGGACCTCTCAGTGTGACGTCATCCATCATCATCTGGCCACACACAGGTGACTTCGTCACGGGGATGCCGAAACACGATAATGAGAAAGAAGAACAAAAGTGGTAACGAGGATAACAATATAGTGAGTATGTGATGACTCAGGAGGATACTGGTACATCCCGGGTTTTGTGAAGTATCGTGGAGCAAAGGGAACATCACATGATAACCAAAGGTCACTCAAATATCATTGATGTACTCATAGGGATCGATATGGACATCCACAGTTCCTCTATCGGTCATTGAACGAAGGAGTTTCGTTCATGTCTATGAGTTACCGAACCTACGGTGTCACAAGATTAAGGCAATCATGATCCGCTGAGTGTTAGGAGGACGGGAATATCGGTTTATCGAATTCTTTCATTAATACTTGGAACAGTTTCAAGAGGAACTGGAAGCGTTTAGGGGTTACCAGAAGGGTTTCAGAAAGTATCGGGTAATACCGGATATTAGTGATAATTAATATATAGGCGGAAAATGTTTCTGATGATGTTGAATTGTATATAAAAGGGTCTAATAAGTAATAATCATTAGAAGGTTTTTATATTAATTTAAATATCAACGGATGTTAAAAGGCCAACATGTGGGGGGGGGGCATTGGGCCACCAAGGCCCAAGAGGGGAAGGCGCCCCCTTCCCATAATGGGAGGCCGAATTAGCGTGGGGGAAGGACTCCCCCTTCCCCCTTTGGCCGGCGCAAGGGGAGGGGAGTCCTTCCCCTCCTCTTGGCTGCCCCTTCTCCCCTCCAACCTGTATATACATGAGGTCTTGGCCCCTTTTGGACATACAAGTTTTGAAGCCTCACTACAAGAAATATGTCAACTTGTGACCCTCACTATTGGCCGCTGAAAGGTTATAGTTTCTCATTTGCGACCTTTTTGTGACCAAAAACAGAAGGTCAAAAGCTGGCGGTCGTAAACTGAAATTAACGACCTTCTGTAAAAGGTCGTTGGTTCTTCGACCAAAATTTTGGTCACTAGCAGCCTCCCCAAGCCACGTAGGATCCAGCGTGGCAAGCTGACGTGGATTAGATTCAGCCCGGTCCGATTAGGTGTCTATATGGGCCGAGCCCATTAATTCAGCCTTTTTAATATATATTTTTTTTGTTAATTTTCGCTAGCTACATGGGCCTGGCCCAAAAATTTGGCCTTCTTAATTTCTTTGCACATCCCTTTTGACGACATATTTTTTTCCTGTATTTTTCTGGGCCATTTCTTTGCTGGGCCTCTCAAGTTTTCTCCTCGAAAAAAAATTGTTCAATATATCTTGGGCTGGGCCGAAATAATTGATCCAGTCCAACTTTTTTTATTATGCCATTGACATTACAACACATCACACTACAAGCTATCTGTTGGAAATATGCCCTAGAGGCAATAATAAATTGATTATTATTATATTTCCTTGTTCATGATAATCATTTATTATCCATGCTAGAATTGTATTGATAGGAAACTCAGATACATGTGTGGATACATAGACAACACCATGTCCCTAGTAAGCCTCTAGTTGACTAGCTCGTTGATCAATAGATGGTTACGGTTTCCTGACCATGGACATTGGATGTCATTGATAACGGGATCACATCATTAGGAGAATGATGTAATGGACAAGACCCAATCCTAAGCCTAGCACAAGATCATGTAATTCGTATGCTAAAGCTTTTCTAATGTCAAGTATCATTTCCTTTGACCATGAGATTGTGCAACTCCCGGATACCGTAGGAGTGCTTTGGGTGTGCCAAACGTCACAACGTAACTGGGTGGCTATAAAGGTACACTACAGGTATCTCCGAAAGTGTCTGTTGGGTTGGCACGAATCGAATGGAGAGGTATCTCTGGGCCCACTCGGTAGGACATCATCATAATGTGCACAATGTGATCAAGGAGTTGATCACGGGATGATGTGTTACGGAACAAGTAAAGAGACTTGCCGGTAACGAGATTGAACAAGGTATCGGGATACCGACGATCGAATCTCGGGCAAGTATCGTACTGATAGACAAAGGGAATTGTATACGGGATTGATTAAGTCCTTGACATCGTGGTTCATCCGATGAGATCATCGTGGAACATGTGGGAACCAACATGGGTATCCAGATCCCGCTGTTGGTTATTGACCGGAGAACGTCTCGGTCATATCTGCATGGTTCCCGAACCCGTAGGGTCTACACACTTAAGGTTCAATGACGCTAGGGTTATAAAGGAAGTTTGTATGTGATTACCAAATGTTGTTCGGAGTCCCGGATGAGATCCCGGACATCACAAGGAGTTTCGGAATGGTCCGGAGGTAAAGATTTATATATGGGAAGTCCTGTTTTGGTCACCGGAAAAGTTTCGGGTTTTATCGGTAACGTATCGGGACCACCGGGAGGTCCCGGGGGTCCACCAAGTGGGGCCACAAGCCCCGGAGGGCTGCATGGGCCAAGTGTGGGAGGGGACCAGCCCCAGGTGGGCTGGTGCGCCCCCCCCCCACCAAGGCCCAAGGCGCAAGGAAGAGGGGAAGGGGGCAAACCCTAGGGCAGATGGGCCCTAAGGCCCACCCTGGTGCGCCTCCCCCTCTCCCCTCCCCTTGGCCGCCCCTAGATGGGATCTAGGGGGCTGCCGCCACCCCTAGGGAGGGAACCCTAGGTGGGGGCGCAGCCCCTCCCCTCCCCCTATATATAGTTGAGGTTTGGGCTGCCCAATACACACGAGTTCCTCTCTTTCTTGGCGCAACCCTATCCCTCTCTTTCTACTCATATCTCGTAGTGCTTGGCGAAGCCCTGCTGGATCACCACGCTCCTCCACCACCACCACGCCGTTGTGCTGCTGCTGGATGGAGTCTTCCTCAACCTGTCCCTCTCTCCTTGCTGGATCAAGGCATGGGAGACGTCACCGGGCTGTATGTGTGTTGAACGCGGAGGTGCCGTCCGTTCGGCACTAGGATCTCCGGTGATTTGGATCACGACGAGTACGATTCCTTCAACCCCGTTCTCTTGAACGCTTCCACTTAGTGATCTACAAGGGTATGTAGATGCACTCTCCTTCCCCTCGTTGCTGGTTTCTCCATAGATAGATCTTGGTGACACGTAGGAAAATTTTGAATTTCTGCTACGTTCCCAACAGTGGCATCATGAGCTAGGTCTATTGCGTAGATTCTATGCACGAGTAGAACACAAAGTAGTTGTGGGCGTTGATTTTGTTCAATATGCTTACCGTTACTAGTCCAATCTTGATTCGGCGGCATTGTGGGATGAAGCGGCCCGGACCGACCTTACACGTACTCTTACGTGAGACTGGTTCCACCGACTGACATGCACTAGTTGCATAAGGTGGCTAGCGGGTGTCTGTCTCTCCCACTTTAGTCGGATCGGATTCGATGAAAAGGGTCCTTATGAAGGGTAGATATCAATTGGCATATCACGTTGTGGTTTTTGCGTAGGTAAGAAACGTTCTTGCTAGAAACCCATAGCAGCCACGTAAAACATGCAAACAACAATTAGAGGATGTCTAACTTGTTTTTGCAGGGTATGCTATGTGATGTGATATGGCCAAGAAGAATGTGATGAATGATATGTGATGTATGAGATTGATCATGTTCTTGTAATAGTAATCACGACTTACATGTCGATGAGTATGACAACCGGCAGGAGCCATAGGAGTTGTCTTTATTTATTGTATGACCTGCGTGTCATTGAACAACGCCATGTAATTACTTTACTTTATTGCTAACCGGTAGCCATAGTAGTAGAAGTAATAAGTTGGCGAGACAACTTCATGGAGACACGATGATGGAGATCATGGTGTCATGCCGGTGACGATGATGATCATGGAGCCCCGAAGATGGAGATCAAAAGGAGCAATATGATATTGGCCATATCATGTCACTATTTGATTGCATGTGATGTTTATCATGTTTATACATCTTATTTGCTTAGAACGACGGTAGTAAATAAGATGATCCTGTTGGGGAACGTAGTAATTTCAAAAAAATTCCTACGCACACGCAAGATCATGGTGATCCACAGCAACGAGAGGGCAGAGTATTGTCTACGTACCCACACAGACCGACTGCGGAAGCGTTGACACAATGTAGAGGAAGTAGTCGTACGTCTTCCCGATCCGACCGATCCAAGCACCGTTACTCCGGCACCTCCGAGTTCTTAGCACACGTACAGCTCGATGACGATCCCCGGGCTCCGATCCAGCAAAGCATTGAGGAAGAGTTCCGTCAGCACGACGGCGTGGTGACGATCTTGATGTTCTACCGACGCAGGGCTTCGCCTAAGCACTACAACGATATGATCGAGGTGGAATATGGTGGCAGGGAGCACCGCACATGGCTAAGGAACGATCTCAATGATCAACTTGTGTGTCTAGAGGTGCCCCCTGCCTCCGTATATAAAGGAGCCAAGGGGGAGGGGGCCGCCGGCCAGGAGGAGGGCGTAGGAGGAGTCCTACTCCTACCGGGAGTAGGACCCCCCCAATCCTAGTTGGACTAGGATTCCCCGAGGGGGAAAGAGAGAGAGGGGGGCCGGCCACCTCTCCTAGTCCTAATAGGACTAGGGGAGGGGGGAGGCGCGCGGCCACCTTGGGCTGCCCCTTTCTCCTTTCCACTAAAGCCCATTAAGGCCCATATGGCTCCCGGGGGGTTCCGGTAACCTCCCGGTACTCCGATAAAATCTCGATTTCACCCGGAACACTTCCGATATCCAAATATAGGCTTCCAATATATCAATCTTTATGTCTCGACCATTTCGAGACTCCTCGTCATGTCCGTGATCACATCCGGGACTCCGAACTAACTTCGGTACATCAAAATGCATAAACTCATAATAACTGTCATCGTAACGTTAAGCGTGCGGACCCTACGGTTCGAGAACAATGGAGACATGACTGAGACACATCTCCGGTCAATAACCAATAGCGGGACCTGGATGCCCATATTGGCTCCTACATATTCTATGAAGATCTTTATCGGTCAGACCGCATAACAACATACGTTGTTCCCTTTGTCATCAGTATGTTACTTGCCCGAGATTCGATCGTCGGTATCCAATACCTAGTTCAATCTCGTTACCGGCAAATCTCTTTACTCGTTCCGTAATACATCATCTCGCAACTAACTCATTAGTTGCAATGCTTGCAAGGCTTATGTGATGTGCATTACCGAGAGGGCCCAGAGATACCTCTCCGACAATCGGAGTGACAAATCCTAATCTCGAAATACGCCAACCCAACATCTACCTTTGGAGACACCTGTAGAGCTCCTTTATAATCACCCAGTTACGTTGTGACATTTGGTAGCACACAAAGTGTTCCTCCGGTAAACGGGAGTTGCATAATCTCATAGTCATAGGAACATGTATAAGTCATGAAGAAAGCAATAGCAACATACTAAACGATCGGGTGCTAAGCTAATGAAATGGGTCATGTCAATCAGATCATTCAACTAATGATGTGACCTCGTTAATCAAATAACAACACCTTGTTCATGGTTAGGAAACATAACCATCTTTGATTAACGAGCTAGTCAAGTAGAGGCATACTAGTGACACTAAGTTTGTCTATGTATTCACACATGTATTATGTTTCTTGTTAATACAATTCTAGCATGAATAATAAACATTTATCATGATATAAGGAAATAAATAATAACTTTATTATTGCCTCTAGGGCATATTTCCTTCAGTCTCCCACTTGCACTAGAGTCAATAATCTAGATTACACAGTAATGATTCTAACACCCATGGAGCCTTGGTGCTGATCATGTTTTGCTCGTGGAAGAGGCTTAGTCAACGGGTCTACAACATTCAGATCCGTATGTATCTTGCAAATCTCTATGTCTCCCACCTGGACTAGATCCCGGATGGAATTGAAGCGTCTCTTGATGTGCTTGGTCCTCTTGTGAAATCTGGATTCCTTTGCCAAGGCAATTGCACCAGTATTGTCACAAAAGATTTTCATTGGACCCGATGCACTAGGTATGACACCTAGATCAGATATGAACTCCTTCATCCAGACTCATTCGTTCGCTGCTTCCGAATAAGCTATGTACTCCGCTTCACATGTAGATCACGCTACGACGCTTTGTTTAGAACTGCACCAACTGACAGCTCCACCGTTTAATGTAAACACGTATCCGGTTTGTGATTTAGAATCGTCCGGATCAGTGTCAAAGCTTGCATCAACGTAACCTTTTACGGTGAGCTCTTTGTCACCTCCATATACGAGAAACATATCCTTAGTCCTTTTCAGGTATTTCAGGATGTTTTTGACCGCTGTCCAGTGATCCACTCCTGGATTACTTTGGTACCTCCCTGCTAAACTTATAGCAAGGCACACATCAGGTCTGGTACACAGCATTGCATACATGATAGAGCCTATGGCTGAAGCATAGGGAACATCTTTCATTTTCTCTCTATCTTCTGCAGTGGTCGGGCATTGAGTCTGACTCAACTTCACACCTTGTAACACAGGCAAGAACCCTTTCTTTGCTTGATCCATTTTGAACTTCTTCAAAATATTGTCAAGGTATGTGCTTTGTGAAAGTCCAATTAAGCGTCTTGATCTATCTCTATAGATCTTTATGCCTAATATGTAAGCAGCTTCACCGAGGTCTTTCATTGAAAAACTCTTATTCAAGTATCCCTTTATGCTATCCAGAAATTCTATATCATTTCCAATCAGCAATATGTCATCCACATATAATATCAGAAATGCTACAGAGCTCCCACTCACTTTCTTGTAAATACAGGCTTCTCCGAAAGTCTGTATAAAACCAAATGCTTTGATCACACTATCAAAGCGTTTATTCCAACTCCGAGAGGCTTGCACCAGTCCATAAATGGATCGCTGGAGCTTGCACACTTTGTTAGCTCCCTTTGGATCGACAAAACCTTCCGGTTGCATCTGAAGGAAATATGCCCTAGAGGCAATAATAAAGTTATTATTTACTTCCTTATATCATGATAAATGTTTATTATTCATGCTAGAATTGTATTAACCGGAAACATAATACATGTGTGAATACATAGACAAACAGAGTGTCACTAGTATGCCTCTACTTGACTAGCTCGTTAATCAAAGATGGTTATGTTTCCTAACCATGAACAAAGAGTTGTTATTTGATTAACGAGGTCACATCATTAGTTGAATGATCTGATTGACATGACCCATTCCATTAGCTTAGCACCCGATCGTTTAGTATGTTGCTATTGCTTTCTTCATGACTTATACATGTTCCTATAACTATGAGATTATGCAACTCCCGTTTACCGGAGGAACACTTTGGGTACTACCAAACGTCACAACGTAACTGGGTGATTATAAAGGAGTACTACAGGTGTCTCCAATGGTAGATGTTGGGTTGGCGTATTTCGAGATTAGGGTTTGTCACTCCGAGTGTCGGAGAGGTATCTCTGGGCCCTCTCGGTAATACACATCACATAAGCCTTGCAAGCATTATAACTAAGATGTTAGTTGTGAGATTATGTATTACGGAACGAGTAAAGAGACTTGCCAGTAACGAGATTGAACTAGGTATTGGATACCGACGATCGAATCTCGGGCAAGTAACATACCGATGACAAAGGGAACAACGTATGTTGTTATGCGGTCTGACCGATAAAGATCTTCGTAGAATATGTAGGAGCCAATATGGGCATCCAGGTCCCGCTATTGGTTATTGACCGGAGACGTGTCTCGGTCATGTCTACATTGTTCTCGAACCGTAGGGTCCGCACGCTTAAGGTTTCGATGACAGTTATATTATGAGTTTATGAGTTTTGATGTACCGAAGGAGTTCGGAGTCCCAGATGAGATCGAGGACATGACGAGGAGTCTCGAAATGGTCGAGACGTAAAGATCGATATATTGGACGACTATATTCGGACATCGGAAAGGTTCCGAGTGATTCGGGTATTTTTCGGAGTACCGGGTAGTTACGGGAGAAGTAATGGGCCTTGATGGGCTTTAGTGGGAAGAGGAAAAAGGCTGCTGCGCCCCCCCTCCCCTTTGGTCCGAATTGGACTAGGGAAAAGGGGGCCGGCCACCTCTCCTTCTCCTCCTATTCCTTCTCCCTTCCTCCCCTCTTGGTTGACTCCTACTAGGACTTGGAGTCCTAGTAGGACTCCCTATCCTGGCCGCACCTTTGCCTTGGCCGGCCTCCCCCTCCTCCATCCTTTATATACAAGGGCAGCGGGCACCCCATAGACACACAAGTTGATCCTTGAGATCGTTTCTTAGCCGTGTGCGGTGCCCCTGCCACCAAATTCCACCTCGATCATATCGTTGTAGTGCTTAGGCGAAGCCCTCCGTCGGTAGTACATCAAGATCGTCACCACGCCGTCGTGCTGACGGAACTCTTCCTCGACGCTTTGCTGGATCGGAGCCCGAGGATCGTCATTGAGCTGAACGTGTGCTAAGAACTCGGAGGTGCCGGAGTAACGGTGCTTGGATCGGTCGGATCGGGAAGACGTACGACTACTTCCTCTATGTTGTGTGATCGCTTCCGCAGTCGGTCTGCGTTGGTACGTAGACAACACTCTCCCCTCTCGTTGCTATGCATCACCATGATCTTGCGTGTGCATAGGAATTTTTTTGAAATTACTACGTTCCCCAACAGTGGCATCCGAGCCTAGGTTTTATGGTTTGATGTTATTTGCACGAGTAGAACACAAGTGAGTTGTGGGCGATACAAGTCATACTGCCTACCAGCATGTCATACTTTGGTTCGGCGGTATTGTTGGACGAGACGACCCGGACCAACCTTACACGTACGCTTACGCGAGACCGGTTCCCTCGACGTGCTTTGCACATAGATGGCTTGCGGGCGACTGTCTCTCCAACTTTAGTTGAACCGAGTGTGGGTACGCCCGGTCCTTGAGAAGGTTAAAACGGAGTCTATTTGACAAACTATCGTTGTGGTTTTGATGCGTAGGTGAGATGAGTTCTTGCTTAAGCCCGTAGCAGCCACGTAAAACTTGCAACAACAAAGTAGAGGACGTCTAACTTGTTTTTGCAGGGCATGTTGTGATGTGATATGGTCAAAGCATGATGCTGATTTTATTGTATGAGATGATCATGTTTTGTAACCGAGTTATCGGCAACTGGCAGGAGCCATATGGTTGTCGCTTTATTGTATGCAATGCAATCGCGATGTAATGCTTTACTTTATCACTAAGCGGTAGCGATAGTCGTGGAAGCATAAGATTGGCGCGACGACAACGATGCTACGATGGAGATCAAGGTGTCGCGCTGGTGACGATGGTGATCATGACGGTGCTTCGGAGATGGAGATCACAAGCACAAGATGATGATGGCCATATCATATCACTTATATTGATTGCATGTGATGTTTATCCTTTTATGCATCTTATCTTGCTTTGATTGACGGTAGCATTATAAGATGATCTCTCACTAAATTATCAAGAAGTGTTCTCCCTGAGTATGCACCGTTGCCAAAGTTCGTCGTGCCCAGACACCACGTGATGATCGGGTGTGATAAGCTCTACGTCCAAATACAACGGGTGCAAAACAGTTGCACACGCAGAATACTCAGGTTATACTTGACAAGCCAAGCATATACATATATGGCCTCGGAACACGGAGACCGAAAGGTCGAGCGTGAATCATATAGTAGATATGATCAACATAACGATGTTCACCATTGAAAACTACTCCATCTCACGTGATGATCGGTTATGGTTTAGTTGATTTGGATCACGTGATCACTTAGAGGATAAGAGGGATATCTATCTAAGTGGGAGTTCTTAAGTAATATGATTAATTGAACTTAAATTTATCATGAACTTAGTCCTGGTAGTATTTTGCAAATTATGTTATAGATCAATAGCTCGCGTCGTTGCTTCCCTGTGTTTATTTTGATATGTTCCTAGAGAAAATTATGTTGAAAGATGTTAGTAGCAATGATGCGGATTGGATCCGTGATCTGAGGTTTATCCTCATTGCTGCACAGAAGAATTATGTCCTTGATGCACCGCTAGGTGACAGACCTATTGCAGGAGCAGATGCAGACGTTATGAACGTTTGGCTAGCTCAATATGATGACTACTTGATAGTTTAGTGCACCATGCTTAACGGCTTAGAATCGGGACTTCAAAGACGTTTTGAACGTCATGGACCATATGAGATGTTCCAGGAGATGAAGTTAATGTTTCAAGCAAATACCCGAGTTGAGAGATATGAAGTCTCCAACAAGTTCTATAGCTAAAAAGATGGAGGAGAATCGCTCAACTAGTGAGCATGTGCTCAGATTGTCTGGGTACTACAATCGCTTGAATCAAGTGGGAGTTAATCTTCTAGATAAGATAGTGATTGACAGAATTCTCTAGTCACCATCACCAAGTTAGTAGAACTTCGTGATGAACTATGATATGCAAGGGATAACAGAAACGATTCCCAAGCTCTTCGTAATGCTGAAATTGACGAAGGTAGAAATCGAGAAAAACATCAAGTGTTGATGATAGACAAGACCACTAGTTTCAAGAAAAGGGCAGAGGGAATAAGGGGAAAATCAAGAAGAACAGCAAGCAAGTTGCTGCTCAAGTGAAGAAGCCCAAGTCTGGTCCTAAGCCTGAGACTAAGTGCTTGTACGGCAAAGGGACTGGTCACTGGAAGCGGAACTGCCCCAAGTATTTGGCGGATAAGAAGGATGGCAAAGTGAACAAAAGTATATTTGATATACGTGTTATTGATGTGTGCTTTACTAGTGTTTATAGCAACCCCTCAGTATTTGATATTGGTTCAGTTGCTAAGAGTAGTAACTCGAAACAGGAGTTGCAGAATAAACAGAGACTAGTTAAGGGTGAAGTGACGATGTGTGTTGGAAGTAGTTCCAAGATTGATATGATCATCATCGCACACTCCCCTATACTTTCGGGATTAGTGTTGAACTTAAATAAGTGTTATTTGGTTTTTGCGTTGAGCATGAATATGATTTGATCATGTTTATTGCAATACGGTTATTCATTTAAGTTAGAGAACAATTGTTGTTCTGTATACATGAATAAAACCTTATATGGTTACACACCCAATGAAAATGGTTCATTGGATCTCGATCGTAGTGATACACATATTCATAATATTGAAACCAAAAGATGCAAAGTTAATAATGATAGTGCAACTTATTTGTGGCACTGCAGTTTAAGTCATATTGGTGTAAAGCGCATGAAGAAACTCCATGCTGATGGGCTTTCGGAATCACTTGATTATGAATCAGTTGATGCTTGCGAACCATGCCTTTTGGGCAAGATGACTAAAATGCCGTTCTCCAGAACAATGAAGCAAGCAACAGATTTGTTGGAAATCATACATACTGATGTATGTGGTCCGATGAATATTAAGGCTTGCAGCAGGTATCATTATTTTCTGACCTTCACAGATGATTTGAGCAGATATGGGGATATCTACTTAATGAAACACAAGTCTGAAACATTTGAAAAGTTCAAAGAATTTCAGAGTGAAGTTGAAAATCATCGTAACAAGAAAATAAAGTTTCTACGATCTGATCGTGGAGGAGAATATTTGAGTTACGAGTTTGGTGTACATTTGAAAAATTGTGGAATAGTTTCGCAACTCACGCCACCCGGAACACCACAGCGTAATGGTGTGTCTGAACGTCGTAATCATACTTTACTAGATATGGTACGATCTATGATGTCTCTTACCGATCTACCACTATCGTTTTGGGGTTATGCATTAGAGACAGCTGCATTCACGTTAAATGGGGCACCATCTAAATCCGTTGAGACGACACCGTGTGAACTATGGTTTGGCAAGAAACCTAAGCTGTCGTTTCTTAAAGTTTGGGGTTGCGATGCTTATATGAAAAAGTTTCATCCTGATAAGCTCAAACTCAAATCGGAGAAATATGTCTTCATAGGATACCCAAAGGAGACAGTTGGGTACACCTTCTATCACAGATCCGAAGGCAAGACTTTTGTTGCTAAATTCGGAGTTTTTCTAGAGAAGGAGTTTCTCTCGAAAGAAGTGAGTGGGAGGAAAGTAGAAAACTTGATAAGGTAATTGTACCTTCTCCCTTATTGGAAAGTAGTACATCACAGAAAACTGTTTCTGCGACACCTATACCAATTAGTGAGGAAGCTAATGATGATGATCATGTAACTTCAGATCAAGTTACTACCGAATCTCGTAGGTAAACCAGAGTGAGATCCGCACCAGAGTGGTACGGTAATCCTGTTCTGGAGGTCATGTTACTTGACCATGACGAACCTACGAACTATGAGGAAGCGATGATGAGCCCAGATTCCGCGAAATGGTTTGAGGCCATGAAATCTGAGATATGATCCATGCATGAGAACAAAGTTTGGACTTTGGTTGACTTGCCCGATGATTGGCAAGCAATTGAGAATAAATGGATCTTCAAGAGGAAGACGGACGCTGATAGTAGTGTTACTATCTACAAAGCTAGAATTGTCAAAAAGGGTTTTCGACAAGTTCAAGGTGTTGACTACGATGAGTTTTTCTCACTCGTATCTATGCTTAAGTCTGTCCGAATCATGTTAGCAATTGCCGCATTTTATGAAATCTGGCAAATGGATAAACAAAACTGCATTCCTTAATGGATTTATTAAAGAAGAGTTGTATGTGATGTAACCAGAAGGTTTTGTCAATCCGAAAGGTGCTAACAAAATGTGCAAGCTCCAGCGATCCATCTGTGGACTGGTGCAAGCATCTCGGAGTTGGAATATACGCTTTGATAAGTTGATCAAAGCATATAGTTTTATACAGACTTGCGGTGAAGCCTGTATTTACAAGAAAGTGAGTGGGAGCACTACAGCATTTCTGATAAGTATATGTGAATGACATATTGTTGATCGGAAATAATGTAGAATTATTCTATAAAGCATAAAGGAGTGTTTGAAAGGAGTTTTTCAAAGAAAGACTTCGGTAAAGCTGCTTACATATTGAGCTTCAAGATCTATAGAGATAGATCAAGACGCTTGATAAGTTTTTCAATAAGTACATACCTTGACAAGATTTTGAAGTAGTTCAAAACGGAACAGTCAAAGAAAAAGTTTCTTGCCTGTGTTACAAGGTGTGAAGTTGAGGAAAGACTCAAAGCCCGACCACGGCAGAAGATAGAAAGAGAATGAAAGTCATTCCCTATGCCTCATTCATAGGTTCTATAAAGTATGCCATGCTGTGTACCAGATCTATTGTATACCCTGCACTGATTTGGCAAGGGAGTACAATAGTGCTCTAGGAGTAGATCACTGGACAGCGGTCAGAATTATCCTTAGTGAAATAAGGATGTGTTTCTCGATTATGGACGTGACAAAAAGGTTCGTCGTAAAGGGTTACATCGATGCAAGTTTTTGACTCTGATCCAGATGAATCTAAAGTCTCAATCTGGATACATATTGGAAGTGGGAGCAATTAGCTAGAGTAGCTCCGTGCAGAGCATTATAGACATAGAATTTTGCAAAATACTTACGGATCTGAATGTGACAGACCCGTTGACTAAAATTATCTCACAAGCAAAACATGATCACACCTTAGTACTCTTTGGGTGTTAATCACATAGATATGTGAACTAGATTACTGACTCTAGTAAACCCTTTGAGTGTTGGTCACATGACGATGTGAACTATGGGTGTTAATCACATGGTGATGTGAAATAATGCTGCTAAATCACATGGCGATGTGAACTAGATTATTGACTCTAGTGCAAGTGGGAGACTGAAGGAAATATGCCCTAGAGGCAATAATAAAGTTATTATTTATTTCCTTATATCATGATAAATGTTTATTATTCATGCTAGAATTGTATTAACCGGAAACATAATACATGTGTGAATACATACACAAACAGAGTGTCACTAGTATGCCTCTACTTGACTAGCTCGTTAATCAAAGATGGTTATGTTTCCTAACCATGAACAAAGAGTTGTTATTTGATTAACGAGGTCACATCATTAGTTGAATGATCTGATTGACATGACCCATTCCATTAGCTTAGCACCCGATCGTTTAGTATGTTGCTATTGCTTTCTTCATGACTTATTCATGTTCCTATAACTATGAGATTATGCAACTCCCATTTACCGGAGGAACACTTTGGGTACTACCAAACGTCACAACGTAACTGGGTGATTATAAAGGAGTACTACAGGTGTCTCCAATGGTAGATGTTGGGCTGGCGTATTTCGAGATTAGGGTTTATCACTCCGAGTGTCGGAGAGGTATCTCTGGGCCCTCTCGGTAATACACATCACATAAGCCTTGCAAGCATTATAACTAAGATGTTAGTTGTGAGATGATGTATTACGGAACGAGTAAAGAGACTTGCCAGTAACGAGATTGAACTAGGTATTGGATACCGACGATCGAATCTCGGGCAAATAACATACCAATGACAAAGGGAACAACGTATGTTGTTATGCGGTCTGACCGATAAAGATCTTCGTAGAATATGTAGGAGCCAATATGGGCATCCAGGTCCCTCTATTGGTTATTGACCGGAGACGTGTCTCGGTCATGTCTACATTGTTCTCGAACCGTAGGGTCCGCACGCTTAAGGTTTCGATGACAGTTATATTATGAGTTTATGAGTTTTGATGTACCGAATGAGTTCGGAGTCCCGGATGAGATCGGGGACATGACGAGGAGTCTCGAAATGGTCGAGACGTAAAGATCGATATATTGGACGACTATATTCGGACATCGGAAAGGTTCCGAGTGATTCGGGTATTTTTCGGAGTACCGGGTAGTTACGGGAGAAGTAATGGGCCTTGATGGGCTTTAGTGGGAAGAGGAAAAAGGCTGCTGCGCCCCCCCTCTCCTTTGGTCCGAATTGGACTAGGGAAAAGGGGGCCGGCCACCTCTCCTTCTCCTCCTATTCCTTCTCCCTTCCTCCCCTCTTGGTGGACTCCTACTAGGACTTGGAGTCCTAGTAGGACTCCCTATCCTGGCCGCACCTTTGCCTTGGCCGTCCTCCTCCTCCTCCATCCTTTATATACAAGGGCAGGGGGCACCCCATAGACACACAAGTTGATCCTTGAGATCGTTCCTTAGCCGTGTGCGGTGCCCCTGCCACCAAATTCCACCTCGATCATACCGTTGTAGTGCTTAGGCGAAGCCCTGCGTCGGTAGTACATCAAGATCGTCACCACGCCGTCGTGCTGACGGAACTCTTCCTCGACGCTTTGCTGGATCGGAGCCCGAGGATCGTCATCGAGCTGAACGTGTGCTAAGAACTCGGAGGTGCCGGAGTAATGGTGCTTGGATCGGTCGGATCGGGAAGACGTACGACTACTTCCTCTACGTTGTGTGATCGCTTCCGCAGTCGGTCTGCGTTGGTACGTAGACAACACTCTCCCCTCTCGTTGCTATGCATCACCATGATCTTGCGTGTGCATAGGAATTTTTTTGAAATTACTACGTTCCCCAATAGCATCATATACAACTCTTCTTCCAGAAATCGATTCAGGAATGCAGTTTTGACATCCACCTGCCAAATTTCATAATCATAAAATGCGGCAATTGCTAACATGATTCGGACAGACTTAAGCATCGCTACGGGTGAGAAGGTCTCATCGTAGTCAACCCCTTGAACTTGTCGAAAACCTTTTGCGACAAGTCGAGCTTTATAGACAGTAACATTACCGTCAGCGTCAGTCTTTTTCTTGAAGATCCATTTATTCTCGATTGTTTGCCGATCATCGGGCAAGTCAACGAAAGTCGATACTTTGTTCTCATACATGGATCCCATCTCAGATTTCATGGCTTCAAGCCACTTTGCAGAATCTGGGCTCACTATCGCTTCTTCATAGTTCGTAGGTTCATCATGATCTAGTAGCATGACTTCCAGAACTGGATTACCGTACCACTCTGGCGCGGATCTTACTCTGGTTGATCTACGAGGTTCAGTAGTATCTTGTTCTGAAGTTTCATGATCATTATCATTAACTTCCTCACTTATTGGTGTAGGTGTCGCAGAAACAGTTTTCTGTGATGTACTACTTTCCAACAAGGGAGCAAGTACAGTTACCTCGTCAAGTTCTACTTTCCTCCCACTCACTTCTTTCGAGAGAAACTCCTTCTCAAGAAAGTTTCCGAATTTAGCAACACAAGTCTTGCCTTCGGATCTGTGATAGAAGGTGTATCCAATAATTTCCTTTGGATATCCTATGAAGACACATTTCTCCGATTTGGGTTCAAGCTTATCGGGTTGAAGCTTTTTCACATAAGCATCGCAGCCCCAAACTTTCAGAAACGACAACTTTGGTTTCTTGCCAAACCATAGTTCATAAGGCGTCGTCTCAACGGATTTTGATGGTGCCCTATTTAACGTGAATGCGGCCGTCTCTAAAGCGTATCCCCAAAACGATAGTGGTAAATCAGTAAGAGACATCATAGATCGCACCATATCTAGTAAAGTACGATTACGACGTTCGGACACACCATTACGCTATGGTGTTCCGGGTGGCGTGAGTTGCGAAACTATTCCACAATTTTTCAAATGTACACCAAACTCATAACTCAAATATTCTCCTCCACGATCGGATCGTAGAAACTTTATTTTCTTGTTATGATGATTTTCAACTTCACTCTGAAATTCTTTGAACTTTTCAAACGTTTCAGACTTATGTTTCATTAAGTAGATATACCCATATCTGCTTAAGTCATCTGTGAAGGTGAGAAAATAACGATATCCGCCATGAGCCTCAACATTCATCGGACCACATACATCTGTATGTATGATTTCCAACAAATCTGTTGCTCTCTCCATAGTACCGGAGAATAGTGTTTTAGTCATCTTGCCCATGAGGCACGGTTCGCAAGTACCAAGTGATTCATAATCAAGTGGTTCCAAAAGTCCATCATTATGGAGTTTCTTCATGCGCTTTACACCGATATGACCTAAACGGCAGTGCCACTATTAAGTTGCACTATCATTATCAACTCTGCATCTTTTGGCTTCTACATTATGAACATGTGTATCACTACTATCGAGATTCAACAAGAATAGACCAGTCTTCAAGGGTGCATGACCATAAAAGATATTACTCATATAAATAGAACAACCATTATTCTCTGATTTAAATGAATAACCGTCTCGCATTAAACAAGATCCAGATATAATGTTCATGCTCAACGCTGCCACCAAATAACAATTATTTAGGTCTAATACTAATCCCGAAGGTAGATGTAGAGGTAGCGTGCCGACTGCGATCACATCAACTTTGGAACCGTTTCCCACGCGCATCGTCACCTCGTCCTTAGCCAATCTTCGCTTAATCCGTAGTCCCTGTTTCGAGTTGCAAATATTAGCAACAGAACCAGTATCAAATACCCAGGTGCTACTGCGAGCATTAGTAAGGTACACATCAATAACATGTATATCACGTATACCTTTGTTCACCTTGCCATCCTTCTTATCCGCCAAATACTTGGGGCAGTTCCGCTTCCAGTGACCAGTCTGCTTGCAGTAGAAGCACTCAGTTTCAGGCTTAGTTCCAGACTTGGGTTTCTTCTCCTGAGCAGCAACTTGCTTGCCGTTCTTCTTGAAGTTCCCCTTCTTCTTCCCTTTGCCCTTTTTCTTGAAACTAGTGGTTTTGTTAACCATCAACACTTGATGCTCCTTCTTGATTTCTACCTCCGCAGCTTTCAGCATTGCGAAGAGCTCGGGAATAGTCTTGTTCATCCCTTGCATATTATAGTTCATCACGAAGCTCTTGTAGCTTGGTGGCAGTGATTGGAGAATTCTGTCAATGACGCAATCATCTGGAAGATTAACTCCCATCTGAATCAAGTGATTATTATACCCAGACATTTTGAGTATATGCTCACTGACAGAACTGTTCTCCTCCACCTTGCAGCTATAGAACTTATTGGAGACTTCATATCTCTCAATCCGGGCATTTGCTTGAAATATTAACTTCAACTCCTGAAACATCTCATATGCTCATGACGTTCAAAACATCGTTGAAGTCCCGATTCTAAGCCGTAAAGCATGGCACACTGAACTATCGAGTAGTCATCAGCTTTGCTCTGCCAGACGTTCATAACATCTGGTGTTGCTCCAGCAGTAGGCCTGGCACCCAGCGGCGCTTCCAGGACGTAATTCTTCTGAGCAGCAATGAGGATAATCCTCAAGTTACGTACCCAATCCGTGTAATTGCTACCATCATCTTTCAACTTTGCTTTCTCAAGGAACGTATTAAAATTCAACGGAACAACAACACGAGCCATCTATCTACAATCAAACATAAACAAGCAAGATACTATCAGGTACTAAGTTCATGATAAGTTTAAGTTCAATTAATCAAATTACTTAAGAACTCCCACTTAGATAGACATCCCTCTAATCCTCTAAGTGATCACGTGATCCAAATCAACTAAACCATGTCTGATCATCACGTGAGATGGAGTAGTTTCATTGGTGAACATCACTATGTTGATCATATCTACTATATGATTCACGCTCGACCTTTCGGTCTCCGTGTTCCGAGGCCATATCTGTATATGCTTGGCTCCTCAAGTATAACCCGAGTATTCCGCGTGTGCAACTGTTTTGCACCCGTTGTATTTGAACGTAGAGCCTATCACACCCGATCATCACGTGGTGTCTCAGCACGAAGAACTTTCGCAACGGTGCATACTCAGGGAGAACACTTCTTGATAATTTAGTGAGAGATCATCTTATAATGCTACCGTCAATCAAAGCAAGATAAGATGCATAAAAGATAAACATCACATGCAATCAATATAAGTGATATGATATGGACATCATCATCTTGTGCATGTGATCTCCATCTCCGAAGCACCGTCATGATCACCATTGTCACCGGCGCAACACCTTGATCTCCATCGTAGCATCGTTGTCGTCTCGCCAATCTTATGCTTCCACGACTATCGCTACCGCTTAGTGATAAAGTAAAGCATTACATCGCGATTGCATTGCATACAATAAAGCGACAACCATATGGCTCCTGCCAGTTGCCGATAACTCGGTTACAAAACATGATCATCTCATACAATAAAATTTAGCATCATGTCTTGACCATATCACATCACAACATGCCCTGCAAAAACAAGTTAGACGTCCTCTACTTTGTTGTTGCAAGTTTTACGTGGCTGCTACGGGCTTAAGCAAGAACCAATCTCACCTACGCATCAAAACCACAACGATAGTTTGTCAAATAGACTCCGTATTAACCTTCGCAAGGACCGGGCGAATCCACACTCGGTTCAACTAAAGTTGGAGAGACAGTCGCCCGCAAGCCACCTGTGTGCAAAGCACGTCGGGGGAACCGGTCTCACGTAAGCGCACGCGTAATGTTGGTCCGGGTCGTCTCGTCCAACAATACCGCCGAACCAAAGTATGACATGCTAGTAGGCAGTATGACTTATATCGCCCACAACTCACTTGTGTTCTACTCGTGCAAATAACATCAAACCATAAAACCAGGCTCGGATGCCACTGTTGGGGAACGTAGTAATTTCAAAAAATTTCCTACCACACGTAAGATCATGGTGATGCACAGCAACGAGAGGGGAGAGTATTGTCTACGTACCCACGCAGACCGACTGCGGAAGCGTTGACACAACGTAGAGGAAGTAGTCGTATGTCTTCCCGATCCGACCGATCCAAGCACCGTTACTCCGGCACCTCCGAGTTCTTAGCACACGTACAGCTCGATGACGATCCCCGGGCTCCGATCCAGCAAAGCGTCGGGGAAGAGTTCCGTCAGCACGACGGCGTGGTGACGATCTTGATGTTCTACTGACGCAGGGCTTCGCCTAAGCACTACAACGATATGATCGAGGTGGAATATGGTGGCAGGGGGCACCGCACACGGCTAAGGAACGATCTCAATGATCAACTTGTGTGTCTAGAGGTGCCCCCTGCCTCCGTATATAAAGGAGCCAAGGGGGAGGGGGCCGCCGGCCAGGAGGAGGGCGCAGGAGGAGTCCTACTCCTACCGGGAGTAGGACTCCCCCCCAATCCTAGTTGGACTAGGATTCCCCGAGGGGGGAAGAGAGAGAGAGGGGGGGCCGGCCACCTCTCCTATTCCTAATAGGACTAGGGGAGGGGGGAGGCGCGCGGCCACCTTGGGCTGCCCCTTTCTCCTTTCCACTAAAGCCCATTAAGGCCCATATGGCTCCCGGGGGGTTCCGGTAACCTCCCGGTACTCCGGTAAAATCCCGATTTCACCCGGAACACTTTCGATATCCAAATATAGGCTTCCAGTATATCCATCTTTATGTCTCGACCATTTCGAGATTCCTCGTCATGTCTGTGATCACATCCGGGACTCCGAACTAACTTCGGTACATCAAATGCATAAACTCTAATAACTGTCATCGTAACGTTAAGCGTGCGGACCCTATGGTTCGAGAACAATGTAGACATGACTGAGACACATCTCTGGTCAATAACCAATAGCGGGACCTGGATGCCCATATTGGCTCCTACATATTCTACGAAGATCTTTATCGGTCAGACCGCATAACAACATACGTTGTTCCCTTTGTCATCGGTATGTTACTTGCCCGAGATTCGATCGTCGGTATCCAATACCTAGTTCAATCTCGTTACCGGCAAGTCTCTTTACTCGTTCCGTAATACATCATCTCGCAACTAACTCATTAGTCGCAATGCTTGCAAGGCTTATGTGATGTGCATTACCGAGAGGGCCCAGAGATACCTCTCCGACAATCGGAGTGACAAATCCTAATCTCGAAATACGCCAACCCAACATCTACCTTTGGAGACACCTGTAGAGCTCCTTTATAATCACCCAGTTACGTTGTGACATTTGGTAGCACACAAAGTGTTCCTCCGGTAAACGGGAGTTGCATAATCTCATAGTCATAGGAACATGTATAAGTCATGAAGAAAGCAATAGCAACATACTAAATGATCGGGTGCTAAGCTAATGAAATGGGTCATGTCAATCAGATCATTCAACTAATGATGTGACCTCATTAATCAAATAACAACACCTTGTTCATGGTTAGGAAACATAACCATCTTTGATTAACGAGCTAGTCAAGTAGAGGCATACTAGTGACACTAAGTTTGTCTATGTATTCACACATGTATTATGTTTCCGGTTAATACAATTTTAGCATGAATAATAAACATTTATCATGATATAAGGAAATAAATAATAACTTTATTATTGCCTCTAGGGCATATTTCCTTCAGATCCCTCATTAAAATTTCAAGAAAGTGTTCCCCCTAACTGTGCACCGTTGCGAAAGTTTGTCGTTTCGAAGCACCACGTGATGATCGGGTGTGATAGATTCATACGTTCGAATACAACGGGTGTTGACGAGCCTAGCATGTACAGACATGGCCTCGGAACACATGCAAAACACTTAGGTTGACTTGACGAGCCTAGCATGTACAGACATGGCTTCAGAACACAAGAGACCAAAAGGTCGAGCATGAGTCGTATAGAAGATACGATCAACATGAAGATGCTCACCGATGTTGACTAGTCCGTCTCACGTGATGATCGGACAAGGCCTAGTTGACTCGGATCATGTAATCACTTAGATGACTAGAGGGATGTCTATCTGAGTGGGAGTTCATAAGATGAACTTGTTTATCCTGAACATAGTCAAAAGGATTTTGCAAATTATGTCGTAGCTTGCGCTTCAGTTCTACTGTTTAGATATGTTCCTAGAGAAAATTTAGTTGAAAGTTGATAGTAGCAATTATGTGGACTAGGTCCGTAAACTGAGGATTGTCCTCATTGCTTCATAGAAGGCTTATGTCCTTAATGCACCGCTCAGTGTGCTGAACCTCGAACGTCGTCTGCAGATGTTGGGAACATCTGACATACAAATTTTGATAACTACGTGATAGTTCAGTTAAACGATTTAGAGTTGAGGAACCGAAGACGTTTTGAAACGTCGCGAAACATATGAGATGTTTTAGGGCTGAAATTGGGATTTCAGGCTCGTGCCCACGTCAAGAGGTATAAGACCTCCGACGATTTTCTTAGCCTAGAGACTAAGGGAGAAAAGCTCAATTGTTGAGCTTGTGATCAGATTGTCTGAGTACAATAATCGCTTGAATCAAGTGGGAGTTGATCTTCCAAATGAAATAGTGATAGTTCTCCGAAGTCATTACCACCAAGCTGCTAGAGCTTCGTGATGAACTATAATATATCAGGGACATATATGATGATCCTTGAGATATTCGCGATGTTTGACACCACAAAAGTAGAAATCAAGAAGGAGCGTCAATTGTTGATGGTTGGTGAAACCACTAGTTTCAAGAAGGGCAAGAGCAAGAAGGGATACTTCATGAAACGGCAAATCAGCTGCTGTTCTAGTGAAGAAACCCAAAGTTGAACCCAAGCCCGAGACTAAATGCCTATGTAATAAGGGGAACAGTCACTGAAGCAGAACCACCCTAGATACTTGGTAGATGAGAAGGCTGGTAAGGTCGATAGAAGTATATTGGATATACATTGTGTTAATGTGTACTTTACTAGTACTCCTAGTAGCACCATGGTATTAGATACCGGTTCGGTTGCTAAGTGTTAGTAACTCGAAACAAAAGGCTACGGAATAAACGGAGACTAGCTAAAAGGTGAGATGACGATATGTGTTGGAAGTATTTCCAAGGTTGATCAAATATCGTACGCTCCCTCTACCATCGAGATTGGTATTAAAACCTAAATAACTGTTATTTGGTGTTTGTGTTGAGCATAGACATGATTGGATTACGTCTATCGCAATACGGTTATTCATTTAAGGAGAATATTGGTTACTCTATTTATTTGAATAATACCTTCAATGGTCTTACACCTAAAATGAATGGTTTATTGAATCTCGATTGTAGTGATACACATGTTCGTGCCAAAAGATATAAGATAGTAGCACTTACTTGTGGCACTGCCACTTAAGTCATATCGGTATAAAACGCATGAAGAAGCTCCATGTTGATGGATCTTTAAGCTCACTCGTTTTGAAAAGTTTGAGACATGCGAACCATGTCTATTGCTGTATATGCATGAAGAAACTCCATGAAAATGGACCGTTTGGACTCACTTGATTTTGAATCACTTGAGACATGCAAATCATACCACATGGGCAAGATGACTGAAAGCCTCGTTTTCAGTAAAATGGAACTAGAAAGCAACTTGTTGGAAGTAATACATTTTGATGTGTGCAGTCCAATGAGTGCTGAGGCATGTAGTGGATATCGTTATGTTCTTACTTCACAGATGATTTGAGTAGATGTTGTGTATATTTACTTGATGAATCACGAGTCTGAATTATTGAAAGGTTCAAGTAATTTTAGGGTGAAGTTGAAAGATCGTCGTGACAAGAGGATAAAATATCTATGATATGATCATAGAGATGAATATCTGAATTACGAGTTTGGCACAGAATTAAGACATTGTGGA
This sequence comes from Triticum monococcum, assembly GCA_034509565.1. Lineage (NCBI taxonomy): Eukaryota > Viridiplantae > Streptophyta > Magnoliopsida > Poales > Poaceae > Triticum > Triticum monococcum. The sequence goes on along the minus strand of CM067844.1, from coordinate 575,510,575 downwards.
AATTGTTTCACAACTAATACAGCCTGGAACACCATAGTGTGATGATGTGTCCGAACATCATAACTGCACCCTATTGGATATGATGCATACCATGATGTCTCTTATCAAATTACCACGATAGTTTATGGATTGGGCATTAGAGACAACCACATTCACTTTAAATAGGGCACCACGTAATTCCAATGAGATGACACCGTATGAACTATGGTTTAGAGAAACCTAAGCTGTCATTTCTTAAAAGTTTGGGGCTGCGACGCTTATGTGAAAAAGTTTCAGGCTGATAAGCTCGAACCCAAAGCGGATAAATGCATCTTCATAGGACACCCAAAACAGTTGGGTATACCTCCTAATTCAGATCCGAAAGCAATAGGGATTGTTTCTTGAATCGGGTCCTTTCTCGAGGAAAGGTTTGTCTCGAGAATTGAGTGGGAGGATGGTGAAGACTTGATGAGGTTATTGAACCATCTCTTCAACTAGTGTGTGGCAGGGCACAGGGAGTTGTTCCTGTGGCACCTATACCAATTGAAGTGGAAGCTTATGATAGTGATTATGAAACTTCAGATCAAGTCACTACCAAACCTCGTGGGATGATAAGGATGCGTACTACTTCAGAGTGGTACGTAATCCTGTCTTGGAAGTCATGTTGCTAGACAATAATGAACCTACGAGCTATGGAGAAGCGATGGTGGGCCTGGATTCCAAAATGGCTCGAGGCCATATAATCCGAGAGAGGATCCATATATGAAAACAAAGTGTAGACTTTGGAAGAACTACTTGATGGTCGTAAGGCTGTTAGGTACATATGGATTTTAAAAGGAAGACGGACAATGATGGTAAATGTCACCATTAAGAAAGCTCGACTTGACGTTAAGATGTTTTCCGACAAGTTCAAGGAGTTGACTATAGTGAGACTTTCTCACTCGTAGCGATGCTAAGAGTCTGTTGGAATTATATTAGCGATTACTGCATTATTTATGAAATCTTGCAGATAGGATGTCAAAACATTGTTTCCTCGACGATTTTCTTGAGGAAAGGTTGTGTGTGATACAACCGGAAGGTTTTGTCAATCTTGAAAGATGCTAACAAGTATGCAAAGCTCCAGCAATCCTTCTAAGGACTGGAGTAAGCATCTCGGAGTTGGAATGTATGCTTTGATGAGATGATCAAAGATTTTGGGTGTATACAAAGTTTATGAGAAACTTGTATTTCCAAAGAAGTGAGTGGGAGCACTATAGAATTTCTGATGAATATATGTTGTTGATCAGAAATGACGTAGAATTTCTGGAAAGCATATAGGGTTATTTGGAAAGTGTTTTTCAATGGAAAGCCTGGATTAAGCTACTTGAACATTGAGCATCAAGATCTATAAGGATAGATCAAAACGCTTAATGGTACTTTCAAATGAGCACATACCTTGACATGATCTTGAAGGTGTTCAAGATGGATCAGTCAAAGAAGGAGTTCTTACCTGAGTTGTAAGGTATGAAGTTAAGACTTAAAGCTCGACCATGGCAGAAGAAAGAGGAAGGATGAAGGTCGTCCCCTATGCTTTTGTCATAGGCTCTCTATAGTATGATATGCTGTGTGCCGCACCTGAAGTGTGCCTTGCCATGAGTCAGTCAAGGGGTACAAGAGTGATCCAAGAATGGATCACAGGACAGCGATCAAAGTTATCCTTAGTAACTAGTGGACTAAGGAATTTTCTCGATTATGGAGGTGGTAAAAGAGTTCGTCGTAAAGGGTTACGCCGATGCAAACTTTGACACTAATCCAGACTATTCTGAGTAGTAGACTGGATTCGTATAGTAGAACAGTTATTTGGAATAGCTCCAAATAGAACGTGGTAGCTGCATCTAGGAGATGACATAGAGATTTGTAAAGCACACGCGGATCTGAAAGATTCAGACCCGTTGACTATAACATCTCTCACAAGCATAACATGATCAAACCCAAAACTCATCGAGTGTTAATCACATGGTAATGTGAACTAGATTATTGACTCTAGTAAACTCTTTGGGTGTTAGTCACATGGGGATGTGACCTTGAGTGTTAATCACATATCGATGTGAACTGGATTATTGACTCTAGTGCAAGTGGGAGACTGTTGGAAATATGCCCTAGAGGCAATAATAAATTGATTATTATTATATTTCCTTGTTCATGATAATCGTTTATTATCCATGCTAGAATTGTATTGATAGGAAACTCAGATACATGTGTGGATACATAGACAACACCATGTCCCTAGTAAGCCTCTAGTTGACTAGCTCGTTGATCAATAGATGGTTACGGTTTCCTGACCATGGACATTGGATGTCATTGATAACGGGATCACATCATTAGAAGAATGATGTAATGGACAAGACCCAATCCTAAGCCTAGCACAAGATCATGTAGTTCGTATGCTAAAGCTTTTCTAATGTCAAGTATCATTTCCTTTGACCATGAGATTGTGCAACTCCCGGATACCGTAGGAGTGCTTTGGGTGTGCCAAACGTCACAACATAACTGGGTGGCTATAAAGGTACACTACAGGTATCTCCGAAAGTGTCTGTTGGGTTGGCACGAATCGAGACTGGGATTTGTCACTCCGTGTAAACGGAGAGGTATCTCTGGGCCCACTCGGTAGGACATCATCATAATGTGCACAATGTGATCAAGGAGTTGATCACGGGATGATGTGTTACGGAACGAGTAAAGAGACTTGCCGGTAACGAGATTGAACAAGGTATCGGGATACCGACGATCGAATCTCGGGCAAGTATCGTACCGATAGACAAAGGGAACTGTATACGGGATTGATTAAGTCCTTGACATTGTGGTTCATCCGATGAGATCATCGTGGAACATGTGGGAACCAACATGGGTATCCAGATCCCGCTGTTGGTTATTGACCGGAGAACGTCTCGGTCATGTCTGCATGGTTCCCGAACCCGTAGGGTCTACACACTTAAGGTTCAATGACGCTAGGGTTATAAAGGAAGTTTGTATGTGATTACCGAATGTTGTTTGGAGTCCCGGATGAGATCCTGGACGTCACGAGGAGTTCCGAAATGGTCCGGAGGTAAAGATTTATATATGGGAAGTCCTGTTTTGGTCACCGGAAAAGTTTCGGGTTTTATCGGTAACGTATCGGGACCACCGGGAGGTCCCGGGGGTCCACCAAGTGGGGCCACAAGCCCCGGAGGGCTGCATGGGCCAAGTGTGGGAGGGGACCAGCCCCAGGTGGGCTGGTGCGCCCCCCCCCCCACCAAGGCCCAAGGCGCAAGGAAGAGGGGAAGGGGACAAACCCTAGGGCAGATGGGCCCTAAGGCCCACCCTGGTGCACCTTCCCCTCTCCCCTCCCCTTGGCCGCCCCTAGATGGGATCTAGGGGGCTGCCGCCACCCCTAGGGAGGGAACCCTAGGTGGGGGCGCAGCCCCCCCCCCTTATATATAGTTGAGGTTTGGGCTGCCCAATACACACGAGTTCCTCTCTTTCTTGGCGCAGCCCTATCCCTCTCTTTCTACTCATATCTCGTAGTGCTTGGCGAAGCCCTGCTGGATCACTACGCTCCTCCACCACCACCACGCCGTTGTGCTGCTGCTGGATGGAGTCTTCCTCAACCTTTCCCTCTCTCCTTGCTGGATCAAGGCATGGGAGACGTCACCGGGCTGTACGTGTGTTGAACGCGAAGGTGCCGTCCGTTTGGCGCTAGGATCTTCGATGATTTGGATCACGACGAGTACGACTCCTTCAACCCCGTTCTCTTGAACGCTTCCACTTAGCGATCTATAAGGGTATGTAGATGCACTCTCCTTCCCCTTGTTGCTGGTTTCTCCATAGATAGATCTTGATGACACGTAGGAAAATTTTGAATTTCTGCTACGTTCCCAACACTAAGCAAAATTTTCCACAGCTCGCTGTGTTGAAGATCCGACACATGCCATACTATCATTACCATGTGTAGCTAACTTAAAAAAATACAAATGCAGAGGTTGGGGGTCTTTCTTCTTTTCAAAAAAAAAACTTAAAAAAATACAGGAGTATTCCATATTAGTACAGAAATTTGCATACGAAAAAAGATGCCGGAAACAATTGCTGTACCAGTACCAACTTATAACTGCTCACAAAATCTGCACCAGCAGGACATTTAAACCACCAATTCATCCATCACTCTACATTTCTTTCGCTTGGAACATTTGTACGCACTACATATTTATCGTCTACAAATTCTATAACAACTGAGGATCTGTCAACACTACACACATCTCTGATTCTCAGAACATGTACATAGAATTCAGAAAAGCAGGCCAACACTAATGGCTGATCCGGCGATCAAGTTCTACTTGATGGCTCATCCAAGCACAGTTACAACTTGCATCAAGAGAGTTTATGCTAGCATTTACATAGATGGCTTATCCAAGCACAGTCACATCACTGACTAGTAGAGAGTGTCATTACACTCGTTGCGCTGCGTTCCACACGGCCAGTGGGATTTTGAGTAGATTCTTCTCTGGCATCGCCGGCGGGATAAACTTGATCCTTGGTGCCTTCTTTTTCGGCAACGGCAGAGCGTCGACCTTCGCAGCGGCGGCGGCGGCGGAAAGAGGAGCTGCGAACCATGGGTGCTTCAGCGCGGCCGCTGCCGTCAGTCGCTTGTCGGGGTTGCACGTGAGGAGCCCTTGCAACACCTGAAATCCTTCCTCGGACAGCTTGTCTTCAGGGAACAAATCCCGCAGCCGGCTGTGGTTGTGCCCCGCCGGTAGCAGCCGCAGCGCCTCGGCGGTGTGCGGCAGCGACGTGAACCCTGGCCACGTACTCTCGTCCGGCACCCCGAGCACTCGGAAGATGCTCCACAGCTGGTATACGTCAACCTTTATCTTGTCATCGTCGTCTTCATCTTCGCCGTCGCACGCGAACAAGGTCTTGCCGGTGAGCAGTTCGGCAAAGACGCAGCCGATGGACCACGTGTCCACGAGCGCGTCGTAGTCTCGCTTGCCCAGGATCATCTCGGGCGCCATGTAGGGCGCCGTGCCGGCCTGGCTGTACGGTGGCTTGTCTGACAAGGAGATGGCCAGCCCGAGGTCGCAGAGCTTGACGAGCTCCCCGTTGTCCCCGTCCCCGACGAGGATGTTGGCGGGCTTGATGTCGCGGTGGACGACATGGCGGTGGTGCATCTTTTCGGCCCCGGTCAGAAGCTTCCACATGAAGTCGCGCGCCATGGATTCCGGGAGCGGCGGGCCGGCGCGCCTGTCCTCGAGGCTCGACGCGTCGACGTACTCCATGGCGAGGCCGACGTCGCCTGTGTCCAGGTTGCGCACCAGGCCCTCGAAGCCGACGACGTAAGGGTTTCCTTGGCAGGCCTCGAGGAATCGTGCCTCCCGATAAAGATCTTCGACGTCGGGGCCCTCCTCGGTGTCGTCCGGCGAGGAGAGGAACTTGACGGCCAAGTCCTTCTTGGTGACTTTGTGGCGCAACCTGAGGACGACGCCGAAGCCGCCTTGGCCTAGGCAGTTCACCTGTTCGTAGTCGTCGGTGATCCCGATGAAGGTGCGGCTCCTCTTGCAGCGCGCCGGCGATTGTTGATGCTGAGCCGTCGTGGCGTGGACGGCGTCGAGGACGGCAGCAGGTCGCTTGCGGCTGCAGGCGGCCATGGCGCTAGCTCGACGAACGAGCTGCTTTGGTTGCCGGAGAGGGCGGCGGAACTAAGCAACAGGCAGAGATCGATGATGGCCGGAGAAGGGAGGACAGGAGGAGCTTCCGTGTGGATGGATGCGCGCGTGGATCGGTAGTATTTACCTACACAGGAGCTAGAGAAGGCGCAATGGGATTCGGATTCAAGTTGAGATGATCTGAGCACTCCCTACGCGCTGCGCTGGCATGCGTAGGGAATCCAATCCGAGTTGCGGTGGAGCTTCGTTGCCTTGCCGCCCGCGTTTTTGCTTGGAACTCGGCTTCGTTTAGTTCCCTGCGCGGTACGCCGGCGGCCACCATTTGCCTTTGATGGAAGTGGATCAAGGGGGTTGTTGTTATGAGCTTTTTGGGCTTTGCTTATCATTCCATATGCTGACAACTCTACTGGATCAAGATCAACACTAAATCATTTCGGTGGGAGATTCATTACTGGGAGAGCAGCATGAAATGAAGTTGATTGCCTTATGTCTGAAGTGTCAAGGACATAAAAGTGGATTAATTAAGCAGCATCAGCACAAAAACACAAAGTAAGCACAAAAAAGAAACAACATACAGTAATATATTCTCTATCAAAGTGTCAACACACATATGTTTACATAGGTTTGAGATTAGCTCAGCTTACACTTACAGTGGCTACTTTTGCTTCGGCCGGTGGTACAAATGTTACTACCTCCGTCCCATGGCGTATAACTTCAGTCAAAAAGTCAATGCTTCCTAATTTTGACAAAGTATATATAGAAAAATACGAAGATAAATGATTCCAAATCAAATCAATATATCCACCATTTAGATATATTTTCATATTCTATTTATTCAATACCATAGTTTTTGAAAATTTCTTATATACATTTGATCAAAGTTAGAAAGAGTTGACTGTTTGACCGATGCCATCTATTTGGGGACACAGGAAGTACATGCGAATATGCTAACTTAGGGCGTGTTTGATAGTTGCCCACAGCCGCAACATCCTCAGCTCCAGCGCCCAACTCCACCAGCCAGCTTCCCAGGTAAACTCCTGGAGCCAGCGATCTGTTCGGTGCGGCAGCTCCTGGGAGCCAGCGATCGGCCAGGCCAAAAGGCCAGAAACTGCGTATTCAGCCCGTTTTGGTTGGCCAGGCCTGGGCAGTAGTGGGCTGCTGTGTATGATTTTTTTTCTTTGCATTGTGTACAGGAATGATTGGCCTGTTCGCTGATGATGTGTACTGTCCCTTTTCTTTGTACTGTTCCAATTTCGCTATATACAGAAGCAGTTTCAGCATGCATAGAGAGCAAGGTAACAAAAAGTAGTACTTTTTTTTTTTGCTTGTAGCGATTTTCCTAGTAACAGAGGCTAAACCGAGAGCAAGTACAGAGAGAGAAAATCCATATTTAAAACACAGAATGAATGCGCAGATTTTGAAACAATGCATACCATGGCATGAGCATCAGGTTGCACACATGTTTCATAGTACTTAAGCCTCACATTTTGCATAGGTTTGCAAATCAAAAGGGGCACATACATGTCTCTAACATCAACGCTTCACCTCGTAGTTTTGCATAAGTTTGCAAATCAAAAGGGACACATACATGTGTCTATCAACAATGCCTCGCCAACTTAGAGCAATGGTTGTAGCTAGTTCTTGCCTAAACACATCCATGTCTTCACCATTTTCCGATGTAGTTGATGTATCTGATGCATGAGAAGGAACAACAGATCTCTTGTATTGTTCCGGAATTGTTGGCACATAGTCCGGGTCCCTGTCACATCGAACAAAGTGAATATCTTCTTCATCATGGAAGCGAACATAGTTGTGTAAAGTCATAGTAGCGGCAACAATCATCTTTTGTGTTTCAATGGAGTAGCTTGGCATCTTCAGAAGAATCTGCCATTTCATCTTCCACACTCCAAAGGCTCTCTCTATGCAATTGCGTTTGGACGAGTGGAGCCTATTGAACTTCTCTTTAGGAGTATTGGGTGGAACACCTCTATGAAAGTCAGGCACATGATATCTTTCACCTTTGTACGGTGCGAGATATCCCTTTCTATTAGGATAGCCAGCATCCACAAGGTAGTACTTGTCTACAAAAAATAAAGAGAAGAATGAATGTTAGAATTGGCATACATGAAATGAGTTCTAACATTCTGAGTCATGGGGGAAGGGGGCCTAGTCCGCATGCTCACCCTTTGGAGGATGGGGAAGGTGGCCTTGTCCGCATGCATTGCATGAAATAGCACACTTGTGTCATGCATAGAACCAGGTTGTCCAATTGAAGCATAAGTGAAATGCATATCAAAGTCACATATTGCCATCACATTCTAAGTGACTGCGCCTGTCCTTCCAATATATCAGATTTGCTTGTCTTCTGGAATCGAAGCTCTAATGTGAGTCCCATCTATTGCACCAATGCAATCTTTCATGTGTGGATATGCTCATTTATCACCAAGGATCCTTTGATGCACAGTGTGAAAATTGGGGTCTTTCGGCTTGAGGTAGTGAGAAGACATCCTGACCACACAATGCAGTACATCATGGAACTTGCGGTGGATAGTGTCAGGTGAATGTTTGAAACGGTTTTGGGTCCTTCTATTTGATTCACAACCCCCCAAGGTCCACAAGAACATAGCAAGAGACTCGTAGCTGCTAACAAATGGAGAATAACTGAGCCCATAGTCCTTCACCAACAAGTCATGAAGCTCAAAGAAAACTCTTGTCTTCATTCTGAACATTGTAAAGGTCTCCATTGGTGTTCCAATAGTCTCTTGCAACCATCCAAATCCTGTCAAGATAGATTTCCTAGGCTCATTCTTCATGATCCAACTACTGCAATACTTTCCAACTATTATTGTTGCTCCTTCACAAATGACCGACATATGCTCGGAATGAAGACAAATCAATACTTGCCGCAACCTTTAAGGTCCTACAATACATTGCAAACAAATATTAACAATAACAAAAGTTATATGACTTTATTAAAAATAAATGCAATCCATAAAAATGACAACTCACATTTTTTTGCTTTCTTCCACCACTCCTTATCTTGTTTGACAGTGTGTTGAGAACAAAGTCCCATCCCCCTCCGGTCTCCTTTAGCTTGAGCTTCTTGAATAAAGTGTATTCTGTTTTCAGCTTGTCCCATTTGTTTTTCATTTGGTGGCTCGTGTAGTCCAATCCGGTTCTCACTTTGAATTGCAATGCCGCTTCGTCAAATGCACTAGGGGTCAAGATTTTGTTTGGCCTATTTCCAGCCTGCACTTGCATGACCATCAAGTTGGTAACGATCCTAGTGTTCTCTTCATCCCACTCGGCAGTCATGCTCGAAGACATGCTCTGAACTTGACTATAAAAAATATGTGAGTGCTTAACTATAAAAAAACATGTACAAGTTCTGTTGCTATCATTATGTACTAGCAGGAAAATGCAATGAAGATATATAGCAGCAGAACATGCACTTGTCAATCAACTTGTAGCAATACTGCAATAGCAATATTCATGTCTTTTCTGAACATATAGGAGCAGAGCATGTACTGAACATATAGCAGCATAGCATATACTGAACATATACATCTCTTTTCTGAACATATAGCACCGGAGCATATAGCAGCAGAGCATGTACTGAACATCTACATCTCTTTTCTGAACATATAGCAGCAGAGAATGAACATGTACAGGGAGAGGTGGTCGGGCAGCAAAGAGGGCATCACCTTCGAAAAATCGAAAGAGGTGGTCGGGGAGGCAGAGAATCGACACGTCCGCCGGGTTCTTTGGCGGAACACGGCGAGCAGGACGGGGATGACTTGTCGGGGACGGAGGAGCCGGTCGGTGACGGAGGCAGACGAGGGCGGGGATGGGTGGTCGGGGGCGGAGGAGACGGTCTGCGACGGCGGCAGACGAGGACGAGCAGGGCGGGGATGGCTTCACAGCATGGACGAGCAGCGGCCGCCGGCGCTAAAGGTGCAGTCTGCCATGGCTGCTGCGTGCGGCGGCTAGGGTTGCAGGAAGGAGAAAGAGGAGTTGTGCGTCTGGTAGAGTGGCCTCGGGGGAACTGTGCGGTCAATCGATCACTTGGCGGTGGCACTCTTCCGTAATTCTTTACGAATCCAGTTTCTCAGTTTCCTCGGAGCCAGGTTTTTCCAGCTCCGTGACTCCGTCAAATTTGTACGCAGGTTCGAGCCAGCTTCTTGGTCCAATAACCAGGAGTAAAACCGTTCGACTGGAATCCGAGTCTGAATTCGAGGATTTCGGAAGCGAGAGAGCTCCCGAACACGCCCTTAATCAGCATATATTTGAAGTACTAGACATGGATGCCAAATTGTTTGAACAATGATGTAAAACACGAACATGCCAGCTAGTATTCGAACCGGATTAAAAGGAAAGAACGGAAAAGAAGATCATGATTAAAACTGAATATTTCTTATATCCATACCCTATTTTTTCATAATACAAGAACAATTTTTTTATACACGAAAATATTTCTTTCACATACATTAACATTATTTTATATCACAATTCCATATAATGAGCATTCTTTTTACATATATATGAACAGTTTACCCTAATGTATGGGTTTTTCTTTTTAGTATATTTTGTTGGTATATGTATATTTTATCATTCTGCAACACATAACATCCTTTTAAAATGATTTTTTTTCTCCATAAAGTATGTGTAAATTTTGGTATTTTTAGAAAAGAGGAAAATGTGCTTGTTAATGCGTGCTAGTTGTCTGCCTATTTATGCTTTCTTCAGATGGAGCTAGAGTATTTGCCGTTGAAAGCCCTAATTTTCCACACTCCTTGCCGCTACTATAATGCGCACCTTGTGCAATACTGGGCCGGGCCCATTTTTTGGATTGTGTGTTTTTTGTCGATTTTCTTTCTTTTTCCCATTAATTTCAATGTTGATTTTTCTTTTTCTCCATCGGTTTTTAGTTGGTTTTTCCCATGTTTCCCATTTTTATTTATTTTTAAACATGAATGTTTTTTTAAACCTGGCATTTCATAAAAAACACAAGAATTATTTTATAGTTTTCCAAAAAATAATATATTTGTCTAAATACACAAACAATTTTTGAAGTACATAAACGTTTTTGGTACATATATGAAAATATAACAAAGGACAGCCATGTCTTATGAACATTTCTATTTTATTTTTGCATTATACATCCTGAAACTTTTTCTTCAAAATAATTTATTTAGTTAAGTAAATACTATTTTCGGAATAAAAATGTGAAGATATTTGTGCCTACCCATATACGAGTTTCCGCGCATTATAAGGGCTTTAAGCCATGAATATGAGCTCTTTGCAGGTTAAGGCAGAAAATAGGGGCACCCTATTTCTAAGATCTTCGATTAATCACCCACATTCTTTTTAAAAACACGGCCCCAAGTATTAATTATTTAAAATGTTATTGCAATAATTCATGATAGAATATGCCACGCAAGGCATAACAAAATTAAGAAGAACACCATCCAATCTATTATTGGAACTAATTTTTGTAATCTCATGCACCGCAGAATTTACCTGGTCGGAAGAGCCTTCCAAAAAGCTTCACTTGTTGCCTCGGAAGGCAAGGCGGTGCGGATTTATTGTTCAAGAATGCTTCGGGAACCGGTTATGATCATGACCTTCTTTCAGAAACAGCGGGCTCAGTTCGACGTCGACCTAGAAGCAGTCAAGCTCAAGGATCAGCCCAGGGGTGCCTCACGAGACCGGATGTCGGATCAGCCTAGGGGTGCATCACGAGACCGGATGTCGGATCACCAGCCAGGCCCGAGGCCCTTGAGGTATTATGTGGCCCCGACTATCGGTCCGGCATGTGGGTCTTCAACAAGGAAGGATCTAGAAGACTTGTTGTTCAAGATGAAGAAGCCAAATCTAAGGAGGACTCCTCCACCGCCTTAGCCAACTAGGGATCTTGTAAACATTAGACCCAAACACATCTCCTCCGCCTTCGCTTCCATGGTCAGTTCCAACGTGTGCATCATGAGAGCTTTCTGGCTCGAGAACCATGATCATATCTCTTTGCACTTTTCCAGCAAGAGCTTATCGTCGGCGCAGAACTTTTCCATCACACTCTTCCATCCCTAACCTGCGAACATAATTGATTGAACCCAATAATCATTACTAAGGGGGGGGGGGGTTCAAACTAACTAATTAGTTCACAATTTGTGAAATCATTATTCCAATTCGCTCAATCCAATGGCCCTATCAACAAATCCTATGCATATTCACTAGTTTTTTCAGGACTATTTACTGGGGGAGGGGGTGAACTAAGGTTTTCTAGTGTTAGGATTATACTTACAACATGGCCAGGGCCTCGTGCTCCTTGAATCGATGGGCCAAAGGGCGATGCTATGCACCAGGTACCTCTGTCATCGAGCTCTCCTCGGGAAGACGGACGGAGTGGGTGGCGAGGGAACAAAGATGACGGCTGGCAGCGCGCGGGAGGGGGGGGGGGGGTGGGCTGTGTGCTGGCGGCGGCTAAGTTAGGGTCGGGCGTGTGTGTCGGACTATTTTAGGCGAGAGACAATGATAGCCCAGAACTAGATCCCACTCGTCAGAAGCTGCCTCGACCCACCTGTCATAAGAGCCCCAGTCTCACTCGTTAGTCACTGCGCTAGGTAACGGTCAACTGCTTTGACCAGACGTCAAGGCTCCGTTTAAGCAATTGTGAGAATGAGCCGAGTGAAGGAGGGGAAAAGTGAGGAATGTTTGTTGCCATGGGTAAATCTGAGTAAAACTAAGGAACCATGTGCACGGAAATAGAAATCTTTGTTTAAACTTTCGTTTTGTTTATTTGGATCGAAACAACCAGGCGAGTAGAAACTTTGCTTTTGCAAGAGTAAGATTGTTTTAGAGTGCTTATCCAAAGGCTATGCATTGGTGTTGATTGTTCGCCTTTCGTTCTTGGATTTGCTTCGCTAGTTATCTCCTTCTCCTTCAATTCATGAAGATCGAGCAACAATATGTATCACTATGCCACCTCACAATATCTTATATTGTGAACATCAATACAATGTTGTGTCGCTCCTAGATGTAGTTCCATGCCATCCTTCCCCACTCTCAGCTTTAGTTTCTACATACATCATGGGTGATAAGTACATGTCTACCAAGTACGCATGAAAGAAGATGACATGGCTTGACAGCGAAGCCCAATTGTCATTACAGATCATAAGCGGAGGGGGACCAAGAGATGATACTATTGTGATTTACGAGAGCAACGATATTTCACAACGTAGATAAAATAGAGATTGTCTTGTCTCATTAATTCAGAATATTATTGGTCAATATTACGTACATAGAGGAATATGAAAACAATAACTAAAGACTGATTTGAAGAGGATTGTTGGAACCTCAATCAAAAAGATTTTTTACTTTATCATTTTTTTGCTAAAATCTAACAGAACAACGCAAAAAATGTGCAACACAAAATAATTAGTAGTGCTTGAGGAACATAGATAAAATACTTTGGCTCGTCTTATAAAATAAAATAAAAATACTACCACTCGTCACTCAGCTAGGTTAGTTACACAGCAGGAGCCGAATATGATGGAGGCATACACGAATCTTTCCCTCATCTCATTAAATAAAATACATTAAGTAGCCATGCTTCTACCCTCCACTTTATTTCGGCACTCAAATCTATTAACCAACCAGTAACACAAACAACGCTAAAACATAAAAAAAACATTGAGGTCCTTGGGGTCTATCCCTTTACCCCCCTCTCGAACGGGTCGATGGTGCGCCGTCGCATGTCGCTCTATCGCTGGAGCCAGCCTGCCATTGTTGATCGCGGATGGGAAGTCATCAAGGACACGATCTCGCCAGATCAACGCCCTAAGCAAGAAACCGTCGCACTGGAAGAGCCACAACCAAACCTCTTATTTCTCAGGGGCCTCACACCAGCACCAAAAACTGCATCGACGTGAAGGAAATGAAACCAGAGGACCAAACTACAAAGGGAAGCAGCCGCCGTGTCGGAATGGCCAAGTAGAAAATACGCCCTCGAGCCATTGACGCTGCTGCAAATGGTGCTATCGAGTTGTGGAGACTTGAGTGAACCTTATTCATCGAAACAACAAGGTGCCACCAAAGGGGACTTTATTGAGCACCGCCACCGCTGCCACTGGAAGGGCCAAAGCGACACACAACAATAACCTACCTAAAAGCCTCAAATCAGGAAAAGCTGCAACTTCATGCAGTACATATGGACCTCTCTGCACTCCCACATCAACAAAGCCCGTGGAGGAATCCCTAACTGTTGGCGGAGGAGAGGTGGTGGCACGATGCGTCCATGAATCGCCTCTCCTAAGGTTTGGAGAGGAACGGTTGGGGAAAAGGAAGCCTTCTTCCTGAAGGAAATATGCCCTAGAGGCAATAATAAAGTTATTATTTATTTCCTTATATCATGATAAATGTTTATTATTCATGCTAGAATTGTATTAACCGGAAACATAATACATGTGTGAATACATAGACAAACATAGTGTCACTAGTATGCCTCTACTTGACTAGCTCGTAAATCAAAGATGGTTATGTTTCCTAACCATAGACAAAGAGTTGTTATTTGATTAACGAGGTCACATCATTAGATGAATGATCTGATTGACATGACCCATTCCATTAGCTTAGCACCCGATCGTTTAGTATGTTGCTATTGCTTTATTCATGACTTATACATGTTCCTATGACTATGAGATTATGCAACTCCCGTTTGCCGGAGGAACACTTTGTGTGCTATCAAACGTCACAACGTAACTGGGTGATTATAAAGGAGCTCTACAGGTGTCTCCAAAGATAAATGTTGGGTTGGCGTATTTCGAGATTAGGATTTGTCACTCCGATTGTCGAAGAGGTATCTCTGGGCCCTCTCGGTAATGCACATCACATAAGCCTTGCAAGCATTACAACTAATGAGTTAGTTGTGAGATGATGTATTACGAAACGAGTAAAGAGATTTGCCGGTAACGAGATTGAACTAGGTATTGGATACCGACGATCGAATCTCGGGCAAGTAACATACCGATGACAAAGGGAACAACGTATGTTGTTATGCGGTCTGACCGATAAAGATCTTCGTAGAATATGTAGGAGCCAATATGGGCATCCAGGTCCCGCTATTGGTTATTGACCGGAGACGTGTCTCGGTCATGTCTACATTGTTTTCGAACCGTAGGGTCCGCACGCTTAAGGTTTCGATGATAGTTATATTATGAGTTTATGAGTTTTGATGTATCGAAGGAGTTCGGAGTCCCGGATGAGATCGGGGACATGACGAGGAGTCTCGAAATGGTCGAGACGTAAAGATCGATATATTGGGCGACTATATTCGGACATCGGAAAGGTTCCGAGTGATTCGGTATTTTTCGGAGTACCAGGGGAATTCGCCGGGAGAAGTATTGGGCCTTGATGGGCTTTAGTGGGAAGAGGGGAAAGGGCCTGCTGAGCCCCCCCTCCCCTTTAGTCCGAATTGGACTAGGGAAAAGGGGGGCGGCCACCTTTCCTTCTCCTCCACTTCCTTCTCCCTTCCTCCCCTCTTGGTGGACTCCTACTAGGACTTGGAGTCCTAGTAGGACTCCACATCCTGGCCGCACCTAGCCTTGGCCGGCCTCCTCCTCCTCCATCCTTTATATACAGGGGCAGGGGGCACCCCATAGACACACAAGTTGATCACTGAGATCGTTCCTTAGCCGTGTGCGGTGCCCCCTGCCACCATATTCCACCTCGATTATATTGTAGCAGTGCTTAGGCGAAGCCCTGCGACGGTAGTACATCAAGATCGTCACCACGCCGTCGTGCTGACGGAACTCCTCCCCGACGCTTTGCTGGATCGGAGCCCGGGGATCGTCATCGAGCTGTACGTGTGCTAAGAACTCGGAGGTGCCGGAGTAACGGTGCTTGGATCGGTTGGATCGGGAAGACGTACGACTACTTCCTCTACGTTGTGTCAATGCTTCCGCAGTCGGTCTGTGTGGGTACGTAGACAACACTCTCCCCTCTCGTTGCTGTGCATCACCATTATCTTGCGTGTGCGTAGGAATTTTTTTGAAATTACTACGTTCCCCAACAGTGGCATCCGAGCCTAGGTTTTATGGTTTGATGTTATTTGCACGAGTAGAACACAAGTGAGTTATGGGCGATATATGTCATACTACCTACCAGCATGTCATACTTTGGTTCGGCGGTATTGTTGGATGAAGCGGCCCGGACCGACATTACGCGTACGCTTACGCGAGACCGGTTCTCCCGACGTGCTTTGCACAAAGGTGGCTTGCGGGTGACTGTTTCTTCAACTTTAGTTGAACCGAGTGTGGCTACGCCCGGTCCTTGCGAAGGTTAAAACGGAGTCTATTTGACAAACTATCATTGTGGTTGTGTAGGTGAGATTGGTTCTTGCTTAAGCCCGTAGCAGCCACGTAAAACTTGCAACAACAAAGTAGAGGACGTCTAACTTGTTTTTGCAGGGCATGTTGTGATGTGATATGGTCAAGACATGATGATAAATTTTATTGTATGAGATGATCATGTTTTGTAACCGAGTTATCGGCAACTGGCAGGAGCCATATGGTTGTCGCTTTATTGTATGCAATGCAATCGCGATGTAATGCTTTACTTTATCACTAAGCGGTAGCAATAGTCGTGGAAGCATAAGATTGGCGAGACGACAACAATGCTACGATGGAGATCAAGGTGTCGCGCCGGTGACGATGGTGATCATGACGGTGCTTCGGAGATGGAGATCACAGGCACAAGATGATGATGGCCATATCATATCACTTATATTGATTGCATGTGATGTTTATCTTTTATGCATCTTATCTTGCTTTGATTGATGGTAGCATTATAAGATGATCTCTCACTAAATTATCAAGAAGTGTTCTCCCTGAGTATGCACCGTTGCGAAAGTTCTTCGTGCTGAGACACCACGTGATGATCGGGTGTGATAGGCTCTACGTTCAAATACAATGGGTGCAAAACAGTTGCACACGCGGAATATTCAGGTTATACTTGACGAGCCAAGCATATACAGATATGGCCTCGGAACACGGAGACCGAAAGGTCGAGCGTGAATCATATAGTAGATATGATCAACATAGCGATGTTCACCATTGAAAACTACTCCATCTCACATGATGATCGGTTATGGTTTAGTTGATTTGGATCACGTGATCACTTAGAGGATTAGAGGGATGTCTATCTAAGTGGGAGTTCTTAAGTAATATGATTAATTGAACTTAAATTTATCACGAACTTAGTCCTGGTAGTATTTTGTAAATCATGTTGTAGATCAATAGCTCACGTTGTTACTTCCCTGTGTTTATTTTGATATGTTCCTAGAGAAAATTGTATTGAAAGATGTTAGTAGCAATGATGGGGATTCGATCCGTGATCTGAGGTTTATCCTCATTACTGCACAGAAGAATTATGTCCTTGATGCACCGCTAGGTGACAGACCTATTGCAGGAGCAAATGCAGACGTTATGAACGTTTGGCTAGCTCAATATGATGACTACTTGATAGTTTAGTGCACCATGCTTAATGGCTTAGAATCGGGACTTCAAAGATGTTTTGAACGTCATGGACCATATGAGATGTTCCAGGAGTTGAAGATAATATTTCAAGCAAATACCCGAGTTGAGAGATATGAAGTCTCCAACAAGTTCTATAGCTAAAAGATGGAGGAGAATCGCTCAACTAGTGAGCATGTGCTCAGATTGTCTGGGTACTACAATCGCTTGAATCAAGTAGGAGTTAATCTTCCAGATAAGATAGTGATTGATAGAATTCTCTAGTCACCATGACCAAGTTAGTAAAACTTCGTGATGAACTATAGTATGCAAGGGATGATGAAAACGACTCCCGAGCTTTTCATGATGATGAAATCGATGAAGGTAGAAATCAAGAAAAACATCAAGTGTTGATGGTAGACAAGACCACTAGTTTCAAGAAAAGGGCAGAGGGAAGAAGGGGAACTTCAAAAAGAACAGCAAGCAAGTTGCTGCTCAAGTGAAGAAGCCCAAGTCTGGACCTAAGCCTGAGACTGAGTGCTTCTACTGCAAAGGGACTGGTCACTGGAAGTGGAACTACCCCAAGTGATTGGCAAATAAGAAGGATGGCAAAGTGAACATAAGTATATTTGATATACATGTTATTGATGTGTACTTTACTAGTGTTTATAGCAACCCCTCAGTATTTGATACTAGTTCAGTTGCTAAGATTAGTAACTCGAAACAGGAGTTGCAGAATAAACAGAGACTAGTTAAGGGTGAAGTGACGATGTGTGTTGGAAGTGGTTCCAAGATTGATATGATCATCATCGCACACTCCCTATACTTTCGGGATTAGTGTTGAACCTAAATAAGTGTTATTTGGTGTTTACGTTGAGCATGAATATGATTTGATCATGTTTATTGTAATACGGCTATTCATTTAAGTAAGGGAATAAATTGTTGTTCTGTTTACATGAATAAAACCTTATATGGTTACACACCCAATGAAAATAGTTCGTTGGATCTCGATCGTAGTGATACACATAATCATAATATTGAAACCAAAATATGCAAAGTTAATAATGATAGTGCAACTTATTTGTAGCATTGCCGTTTAGGTCATATTGGTGTAAAGCGCATGAAGAAACTCCATGCTGATGGGCTTTTGGAATCACTTGATTATGAATCAGTTGATGCTTGCGAACCATGCCTCATGGGCAAGATGACTAAGACTCTATTCTTCGGAACAATGGAGCGAGCAACAGATTTGTTGGAAATCATACATACTGATGTATGTGGTCCGATGAATATTGAGGCTCGCGATAGGTATCATTATTTTATGAACTTCACAGATGATTTGAGCAGATATGGGTATATCTACTTGATGAAACATAAGTCTGAAACATTTGAAAAGTTCAAAGAATTTCAGAGTGAAGTGGAAAATCATCGTGACAAGAAAATAAAATTTCTACGATCTGATCGCGGAGACAAATATTTGAGTTACGAGTTTGGTCTTCAGTTAAAAACAATGTGAAATAGCTTCACTACTCACGCCACCTGGAACACCACAATGTAATGGTGTGTCCGAACGTCATAACCGTACTTTATTAGATATGGTGCGACCTATGATGCTTCTTACCGATTTACCACTATCGTTTTAGGGGTTATGCATTAAAGACAGCTGCATTCACGTTTAAAAGGGCACCATCTAAATCCATTGAGACGACACAATCTGAACTGTGGTTTAGCAAGAAACCAAAGTTGTCGTTTCTTAAAGTTTGGGGTTGTGATGCTTATGTGAAAAAGTTTCATCCTGATAAGCTCAAAACCAAATCGGAGAAATATGTCTTCATAGGATACCCAAAAGGAGACTGTTGGGTACACCTTCTATCACAGATCCTAAGGCAAGACATTCGTTGCTTATAATGGATCCTTTCTAGAGAAGGAGTTTCTCTCGAAAGAAGTGAGTGGGAGGAAAGTAGAACTTGATAAGGTAATTGTACCTTCTCCCTTATTGGAAAGTAGTTCATCACAGAAATCTGTTCCTGTGACTACTACACCAATTAGTGAGGAAGCTAATGATGATGATCATAAAACTTCAGATCAAGTTACTACCGAATCTCGTAGGTAAACCAGAGTGAGATCCGCACGAGAGTGGTACAGTAATCCTGTTCTGGAAGTCATGTTACTAGACCATGACGAACTTGCGAACTATGAGGAAGCGATGATGAGCCCAGATTTCGCAAAATGGCTTGAGGCCATGAAATCTGAGATGGGATTCATGTATGAAAACAAAGTATGGACTTTAGTTGACTTGCCTGATGATCGGCAAGCCATAGAAAATAAATGGATCTTCAAGAGGAAGACGGACGTTGATAGTAGTGTTACTATCTACAAAGCTAGAATTGTCGCAAAAGGTTTTCGACAAGTTCAAAGTGTTGACTACGATGAGAGTTTCTCACTCGTATCTATGCTTAAGTCTGTCCGAATCATGTTAGCAATTGCCGCATTTTATGAAATCTGGCAAATGGATAAACAAAACTGCATTCCTTAATGGATTTCTTAAAGAAGAGTTGTATATGATGCAACCAGTAGGTTTTGTCAATCCGAAAGGTGCTAACAAAATGTGCAAGCTCCAGCGATCCATCTGTGGACTGGTGCAAGCATCTCGGAGTTGGAATATATGCTTTGATGAGTTGATCAAAGCATATAGTTTTATACAGACTTGCGGTGAAGCCTGTATTTACAAGAAAGTGAGTGGGAGCACTATGGAATTTCTGATAAGTATATGTGAATGACATATTGTTGATCGGAAATAATGTAGAATTATTCTGTAAAGCATAAAGGAGTGTTTGAAAGGAGTTTTTCAAAGAAAGACTTCGGTGAAGCTGCATACGTATTGAGCTTCAAGATCTATAGAGATAGATCAAGACGCTTGATAAGTTTTTCCAATGAGTACATACATTGACAAGATTTTGAAGTAGTTCAAAATGGAGCAGTCAAAGAAAGAGTTCTTGCTTGTATTACAAGGTGTGAAGTTGAGTAAGACTCAAAGCCCGACCACGGCAGAAGATAGAAAGAGAATGAAAGTCATTCCCTATGCCTTGGCCATAGGTTCTATAAAGTATGTCATGCTGTGTACCAGATCTATTGTATACCCTGCACTGATTTGGCAAGGGAGTACAATAGTGATCTAGGAGTAGTTCACTGGACAGCGGTCAGAATTATCCTTAGTGAAATAACGATATGTTTCTCGATTATGGACGTGACAAAAAGGTTCGTCGTAAAGGGTTACGTCGATGCAAGTTTTTGACAGTGATCCAGATAATTCTAAGTCTCAATCTGGATACATATTGAAAGTGGGAGCAATTAGCTAGAGTAGCTCTGTGCAGAGCATTGTAGACATAGAATTTTGCGAAATACATACTGATCTGAATTTGGCAGGCCCGTTGACTAAATTTCTCTCACAAGCAAAACATGATCACTCTTTGGGTGTTCATCTCATAAGCGATGTGAACTAGATTATTGAATCTAGTAAACCCTTTGGGTGTTAGTCACATGGAGATGTGAACCAATCACATAAAGATGTGAACTATCGATGTTAATCACATGGTGATGTGATCTAGATTATTGACTCTAGTGCAAGTGGGAGACTGAAGGAAATATGCCCTAGAGGCAATAATAAAGTTATTATTTATTTCCTTATATCATGATAAATGTTTATTATTCATGCTAGAATTGTATTAACCGGAAACATAATACATGTGTGAATACATAGACAAACAGAGTGTCACTAGTATGCCTCTACTTGACTAGCTCGTAAATCAAAGATGGTTATGTTTCCTAACCATAGACAAAGAGTTATTATTTGATTAACGAGGTCACATCATTAGATGAATGATCTGATTGACATGACCCATTCCATTAGCTTAGCACCCGATCGTTTAGTATGTTGGTATTGCTTTATTCATGACTTATACATGTTCCTATGACTATGAGATTATGCAACTCCCGTTTGCCGGAGGAACACTTTGTGTGCTATCAAACGTCACAACGTAACTGGGTGATTATAAAGGAGCTCTACAGGTGTCTCCAAAGGTAAATGTTGGGTTGGCGTATTTCGAGATTAGGATTTGTCACTCCGATTGTCGGAGAGGTATCTCTGGGCCCTCTCAGTAATGCACATCACATAAGCCTTGCAAGCATTACAACTTAGTTGTGAGATGGTGTATTACGAAACGAGTAAAGAGACTTGCCGGTAATGATATTGAACTAGGTAATGGATACCGACGATCGAATCTCGGGCAAGTAACATACCGATGACAAAGGGAACAACGTATGTTGTTATGCGGTCTGACCGATAAAGATCTTCGTAGAATATGTAGGAGCCAATATGGGCATCCAGGTCCCGCTATTGGTTATTGACCGGAGACGTGTCTCGGTCATGTCTACATTGTTCTCGAACCGTAGGGTCCGCACGCTTAAGGTTTCGATGACAGTTATATTATGAGTTTATGAGTTTTGATGTACCGAAGGAGTTAGGAGTCCCGGATGAGTTTGGGGACATGACGAGGAGTCTCGAAATGGTCGAGACGTAAAGATCGATATATTGGACGACTATATTCGGACATCGGAAAGGTTCCGAGTGATTCGGGTATTTTTCGGAGTACCGGAGAGTTACGGGAATTCGCCGGGAGAAGTATTGGGCCTTGATGGGCTTTAGTGGAAAGAGGAGAAAGGGCCTGCTGCGCCCCCCCTCCCCTCTAGTCCGAATTGGACTAGGGAAAAGGGGGCCGGCCACCTTTCCTTCTCCTCCACTTCCTTCTCCCTTCCTCCCCTCTTGGTGGACTCCTACTAGGACTTGGAGTCCTAGTAGGACTCCACATCCTGGCCGCACCTAGCCTTGGCCGGCCTCCTCCTCCTCCATCCTTTATATACAGGGGCAGGGGGCACCCCATAGACACACAAGTTGATCATTGAGATCGTTCCTTAGCCGTGTGCGGTGCCCCTGCCATCATATTCCACCTCGATTATATTGTAGCAGTGCTTAGGCGAAGCCCTGCGACGGTAGTACATCAAGATCGTCACCATGCCGTCATGCTGACGGAACTCCTCCCCGACGCTTTGCTGGATCGGAGCCCGGGGATCGTCATCGAGCTGTAGGTGTGCTAAGAACTCGGAGGTGCCGGAGTAACGGTGCTTGGATCGGTCGGATCGGGAAGACGTACGGCTACTTCCTCTATGTTGTGTCAACGCTTCCGCAGTCGGTCTGTGTGGGTACGTAGACAACACTCTCCCCTCTCGTTGCTGTGCATCACCATGATCTTGCGTGTGCGTAGGAATTTTTTTGAAATTACTACGTTCCCCAACACTTCCGTGCAGCTTTGATATTTGTAGTTTACTAGTAAGTATGCACGTGCAACGCACGTCTTGCCTAATATTATAACCATACATTCACACATATAACATGTGTTAGAATATTTTAATATAGACTACATATGGATTGAAATGAGTGAACAAACACACTAAAACATGTATATATATATATATATATATATATATAGTGATACTATTCATCACCCAGGGTGCAGAATAAGTTATTCTTCACCCGAGGTAATCTTATGATCATTTGATAATTAAATTACGTTTGGATTTAAATAGTTACATTCCTATTGATTCACTACGTAAAATTTGGCATAAAAAAAATAAAAATATAGGTCATAAGACAAGAAAATTTGCAATTTATGTGTATTTTATACTATGTTTTTATGTTTGTAATTTTACATAACATAAAATATTTTTTACGATGACTATATATTTTCTTACGGTCTCTTTTCACGTCGGAAATAAGACAAAACTTACAGAACGTAAAATTACGGTGAATTGATGGTAAAATAGAGGGGGGTGAAGAATAACTATTCCTCACCCAGGGTGACGAATAGTCAATCCCTATATATATATATATATATATATATATATATATATATATATATATATATATATATAGGTAAAATAGATGGGGCACCTAGGTGCCCAGGCACCTTGATTGTTTTGAAAACCGTGGTATATTTAATTTGTTTCCTAACTATTCTTCATGCAAGACTTTCCATGCTTACATTTTATTTTTGTTTTTTAAATATTAGACATGCAAGACTTGCCATATAATAAATTGTATTAATGTTGATTTGTTTTGAACTGTCGCGGATGTCTAATACGTGTATTTTTGTTTCCTAATATGGGTATCTAATACCTACCAACGAAATTATATATATATATACGCAGATACCTATATATATTTAATAATTTATTTTTGGAACTGCTACATTTTGTTCGTATGTATGTTTCTAATATATATTCAATATATCATATGACTAATGTATGATACCCACGCTATAATATACTCTACGGCGATAAGATTGAAACATACCTCCTATTTATTTACTCAATTTATCATATACCCTAATGTCCAAATTGTACATATATACCTATTAGGTATATATTGGATATACCTATGGTTATACCAAATGGATGTTCGTATGTCTGTTTCTAATGAATTAATTTCCAAGGTATATGGCATTTAAAAAAATTAAGACCGGGTCATACCCATGGTCTCATATACCTAATATATTGTATACCTATTGTAAAAAAAACATTTCCACGGATGAGTGCAACTTACCTTTTACTAATATATATATGAAAAATGTCTTCATACGCATTAATTTCTTATTTGTGTCTCTCCTATTTCTATTAATAGCTGTCAAATATGGAATGTTGCCATGCGTGGAATTCTCTTTCCTATTTGCTACTACTACATAATTATAGCCTTGCATGCTACTAATGGTTCATATTTATGGTAGTTATTCTGCCATAATTATTTCCAAATTAGTCAATTGTAATGTAATACATGAACACGCATCTAAATGCAATCGAGCGGTCGAAAGGCTAGGAGCCTGGGCACCTAGGTGTGCCAAACTACCCTGTGTGTGTGTGTATATATATATATATATATATATATATATATATATCCAATTCACAAAACATAGTTTTAAAACCATTATGTAGACATAGTAGAAACAAAATAAACAGAATAGGGATTGAACTTTGTACGGGCCTTTGCCCTTTTTTCTTGCATCTATAAAGTTCACATGCAGTTCTCCTCCAGGGTTAAATTTTTTTACAGAGAAATAACTAAATAGCTCATGAAAGTCCGGAACTCGTCCAACATGATCCTCAACTTCTCAGAGGACATGAAAGGATGACAGTAATCTCCAACTCATTGTTGGCGATGGTCTTAAATGTAATTAGTTCAGCAGTCCCAACCTCATGTCATGTCTTGTGAGGAACTTCTTCCATCCTTGCTTCAAGAATAAGCGATCGTCGAGTGAGGTGTCATACTCGGTTCTCCTGATGCTCTCTTTGCCCAACCTTAGTCGCGCCAGCCCATGCTTCGGGGTGTCCAAACAAGGGGCAACTTCTTTGTGAATTTTTTGGGTGCTCCATAATGTGTACACACAAAAAATATTAGTTTGGCCATTCCAGGTGTCTAAGCAAAAAGACCAACTGAGGAAATAGTGAAAACATGCATACCATCATATGTAGTACGACGTTAGTCCTAGTGAAGCGGTGTACGACGAATGGCCATGTGACCCATGGTGGAGCGGCAATAGGTTGCACAAGTTAGCTATGGCATAATGACAATTAGCTAATTGAACATGCATGACAAAATACAAGACTAAATGGGGATAAGGCACAACAAATATGTCCCAAAAAAGGACCAGCTACTCTGCGATCCGAGTTTCAAAATAATTAACAACTCTGAAACTTTCAGCTAGAATACCGATTAATGGACAGATTATAGCAACACAAAAAATATAATGCAAGTTGTAGGATAGGTGAAGAGAGGAAAGCAGGTATCTAGCTCTGAGCATAAAACTCAGTCACAAATTCCTATGTGTGTCAATCTAGTTTGGAACACCCCACTACTCTGAATTACCATCAAAGCAAGAGCGCAACTATGTTTTCACAAAAATCTTCTCAAGCTAAAATCTGCTCCTCAGAAAGCGGCAAGTTGCCAGTGGAAACACATATCATAGCTGATCAACAAACATGTCATTTTGTCTACGAATACATTCAAGCATCAATCGAATGACATGTTGACAATAGAGAGAGTGACAACACTGGTAATTGAATAGTCATTTCTCTTGGATCCTTTCAAGCTTATCTGGTTTGACAGTTTAACAAATGAGTAGTTCATCAACATCAGTGATACCAAACCCTTATCCTTCTCAGCGTCCTTATGCAAGAATAGGGAGCAAGCCAACTTACCTCGTGGAAAGAAAAAACAAAGGACAAGGATGCAAGGCGAGGGGAAGTTCCAGTTGATGTTGATGGAAATGGGCTTGATCTCCTTCAGTGCAGTGGAGAGTGCAGTGCCAATCCAATCACATGCATCATCCATATTGTACACCGATGCCTACAATTTACAGAATGAGATCATATCATTGAAAGAAAAAACAAATAGACTAAAGAAAGAATACAGTAAGGACAAATTATTTTTGAGGGAATATGACTAAAAACACTGAATGACAAAGAGAAAAATAATAAAACAAGAGGGTCTAAAGACTGATATATAACTAAAATCTCAGGACTGGGAGACTAAAGAGTGATGCATTTGTTGTCCTAACACTTTCGCATTCAGTCAAGGAAGTGTTCTCATATCTAGATACAGCAGATGGATTTATTGGGCACTGAGTTCTAGCAACATAATGGCTAACATATTAAAGAAAGTATTGTGCTGAAGTGGATTTTTGGAGGCAACATGTGAACACTTTTTTACTAAGTTATAATTGTTCACATTTTCACATATAATATTCTTTAAAGAAGTGTTATATATATGTTGATTAGGTACAAACTCCATACCATGTTACTCTTCAGATAATCTTCGGGAAACAACCAAATTTGTAATATCTTGAAATGGTGTACGTGCTTGTATGTCAATGGACCTTGCTAAATGGAGTTTCCTTGCCTTCCTTCATAGATGATTTTTTTATAGATGATCGATCATGCACAAATTAAATCGAGCTGCTGCATCATAGAGTATATCATAAAAAATGTTGGTACGGAATTACATGGCAGCATATATGATTGGCAGTAAAAGAAACTGAAATGATCTGTAGGCATAAACACAAAAACTTGGTGGTGGGGATTTATGCATAAACACAAACACTTGGTAGTCAAGATTTAGGATTTCTGTCTCCCTCCTACAGGCAACCACCACTACCGAGGTTGCCGTCGCTGGTCTTTCCTCCTCCCCTGCGTGTCGATCTGTAGCGATGGTGTCACTGCCATGACCATCCCTTCCGTAGATCCAACTTGTCATAGCCGGATTCATGCAGATTGAGGTCACCATCACCGGATCCGTGCAGATCGAGGTTGTGTTCACCAGATTCATGCACATCCAACTCTCCATAGGCCTCTTGACAATGGTACAAATTATTGTCCTTTTCTGACTATTTTTCTGGAGCGCAACATTTAGTTATATCCTTGTTGTCAAAGTGAAACTGTAGATAATGCCTCTTATGTATGCATTCCTAACAACTTAGACTGGCCTTGTTATTCTCCTTGTAAATATAAGGAATCTGTTTAGTCTTGCAAGTTGCTCTTTTCCAACATACAACCGCGCTGTTATGAATATTTACTTGCTTCATACACCATACATTTTTTTCGTAGTGCAACAATTGTTTGTGTTGTAACTAACATGTTTGAAACAGAAATTATTGTTTTCCATGCACCCGTTACATTTTTCTCACACTAATAATCTTTTTTGTTGCATGTGAACAAAAAATTGGATAGAATTTAAATATCTACGTGAGAACAATGTCATTGACTACTTCTTTTTCACACTGGATCAATTATTCCTTGTCAGAAAAATTTCAGCATGTATCACTGGTATTGCTGCAGAGTCCATTTCTATCCTGGAAAGCATGCAATCTAAAGGGTAAACATGCATTTCCTTAACTGCCCCGCTCTTGGCCATCTATGAGTTGTGTGCTTGCATTGGATCGAGGTCGCGCACCCCACCTGAAGCAACCCGTGGCTGCTATTTAGGTGATTCCTCTGCATAATTTTTTGTTTATCTAAGCCGTAATTTTTTGGTCGATTCATTCAACTTTATAGTTGCATAAAGGGCACTAACAGATTTCTGCTCGATTGGAATGTTCAAACCATCAAAATAGAGAATGAAAAGCTTTGTAAGCATAAACACAAACACTTGGTGGTCAGAATTCTCTTTTGGGGATTATTCTATTTATGCTAGATCGGAGGCATGAATCAACAAAAAGAATGCCTATGCACCAACGCAAGGATCCTAGCTCATTCCACGGGATGGTACGGTGGGCGAGATAATTTATCAATTTTCTATGTTTTAAAGGAAAAAAATGAATGAAGCTACTAACCTTTCTCTGGCCAGCGGGCTGAGGGCATGCGATCGTGCTCCAGCGGCGGGGAAGAAGGAGCTTGGCTAGCATTAGGGAGTACCACGACAATAGGGAGGCCCATGTCGTGGCACGCCGGAAGCAGGAGGAACGCGCCGCCTTCACGCACGCGCCCTCCACCACACAACCGCCATGGCAGCTCCGGCTCCCGTAGCTTCACCGCCTCGCCCCGTACCCAGCGTCGCGTCCTGCGCTGCCACCGATGATCGAGGGAGGAAAGGGACCCCGCTGCCGACGACACAGGCCGAGCCCGTTGCGTCCCGCACCGCCGTCGCCGCTCGATGGAGGAGAGGCACCACGCCGCCCCATTGACGTAGGCCGAGCTCGCTGCACCCCGCTCCGCTGCCGCTGCTCGAGGGAGGAAGGGTCGTGCGCCGCCAGGTGTGTGGGTTTTATTTTAGCGAACAACGTCGTGGCGACGAGCCGGCGATAGGTGCGAGGAGGCAGGGGCGAGAAGAGATGCGATCGCGGAGAAGCAAAGAGATGCAGACGCGGATTCCAAACAATCGGCATTGGCGATAGCGATCGTGCGATAGAGCGGTTTCGTGCCGCGAGGTCGACGTGCAGGAAGGAGACGACATGCAGGGGAGCAGATTTCGTTCTGCTTCCTTAGAAAGCGATCATAATTGCATGATTAGAGGGGACGTGGGACTGGTAGGTAGAATATTCCTCTGGTGGAGTACGGCCAGCCACTAAAAATTGCTAAGTCCACACCATGATGTTATTAGATCAATATTGGCTGTTAGATTGAGATATGTGGGACTAATCGTGTGGTGTTGATCGGTCCGTGCGGTGTTGTGGGACAATTTGCTGGGTGCACTTAAGAAAGTTCTTGTTTAATTGTTTAATAGTAGTGGAGATATATCTTGGAAGTTACTTTTCTCATGATTGTGTTCTAAACTTTTGATCATTCGTGCACCAATGAGACTAAGGCTTCACACAGACACACATGGGCAGCCATATAGGCTCTATCTATGAACATGACTGAACTGAAACAAACCAAGTTCTTGAATTTCATTCCCTCTGCAAGTCATCTTCCACAGTTTGATGTGTCGAAGATCCGACAAGTACTCCCCCCGTAAAGAAATATAAGAGCGTTTAGATCACTACTTTAGTAGCTAACTTAAAAGAAAATACATGACATACTTCCTTTTCCTATATATATGATACGTCTCCAACGTATCTATAATTTTTGATTGCTCCATGCTATATTATCTTCTGTTTTGGATGTTTATGGGCTTTATTATACACTTTTATATTATTTTTGGGACTAACCTATTAACCCAGAGCCCAGTGCCAGTTTCTGTTTTTTCCCTTGTTTTAGAGTATCGCAGAAAAGGAAAATCAAACGGAGTCCAATTGACCTGAAACTTCACGGAACTTATTTTTGGAAGGAAAGCAACCCGGGAGACTTGGAGTCCACGTAAGGGAAGCAACGAGGAAGCCACGAGGCAGGGGGGGCGCCCACTGTTGGAAATATGCCCTAGAGGCAATAATAAATTGGTTATTATTATATTTCCTTGTTCATGATAATCATTTATTATCCATGCTAGAATTGTATTGATAGGAAACTCAGATACATGTGTGGATACATAGACAACACCATGTCCCTAGTAAGCCTCTAGTTGACTAGCTCGTTGATCAATAGATGGTTACGGTTTCCTAACCATGGACATTGGATGTTGTTGATAACGGGATCACATCATTAGGAGAATGATGTGATGGACAAGACCCAATCCTAAGCATAGCACAAGATCGTGTAGTTCGTATGCTAAATCTTTTCTAATGTCAAGTATCATTTCCTTAGACCATGAGATTGAGCAACTCCCGGATACCGTAGGAGTGCTTTGGGTGTGCCAAACGTCACAACGTAACTGGTGTTGGGGAACGTAGTAATTTCAAAATTTTCCTACGCACACGCAAGATCATGGTGATGCATAGCAACGAGAGGGGAGAGTGTTGTCTACGTACCAACGCAGACCGACTGCGGAAGCGATCACACAACGTAGAGGAAGTAGTCGTACGTATTCTTCCCGATCCGACCGATCCAAGCACCGTTACTCCGGCACCTCCGAGTTCTTAGCACACGTACAACTCGATGATGATCCTCGGGCTCCGATCCAGCAAAGCGTCGAGGAAGAGTTCCGTCAGCACGACGGCGTGGTGACGATCTTGATGTACTACTAACGCAGGGCTTCGCCTAAGCACTGCAACAATATGATCGAGGTGGAATTTGGTGGCAGGGGGCACCGCACACGGCTAAGGAACGATCACCAAGGATCAACTTGTGTGTCTAGAGTTGCCCCCTGCCCCCGTATATAAAGGATCCAAGTGGGAGGGGTGCGCCGGCCAGGGAGAGGGCGCAGGAGGAGTCCTACTCCCACCGAGAGTAGGACTCCCCCCTCAATCCTATTCCAACTAGGATTCCCAAGTGGGGAAAGAGAGAGAGGGGGGGCCGGCCCCTTCTCCTAGTCCTAATAGGACTAAGGGAAGGGGGGGCGCGTGGCCACCTATGGGCTGCCCCTTTTCTCCTTTCCACTAAGGCCCATGAAGGCCCATATGACTCCCGGGGGGTTCCGGTAACCTCCCGGTAATCCGGTAAAATCCCGATTTCACCCGGAACACTTCCGATATCCAAATATAGGCTTCCAATATATCAATCTTTATGTCTCGACCATTTCGAGACTCCTCGTCATGTCCGTGATCACATCCGGGACTCCGAACAACCTTCGGTACATCAAAATGCATAAACTCATAATAACTGTCATCGTAACGTTAAGCGTGCGGACCCTACGGTTCGAGAACAATGTAGACATGACCGAGACACGTCTTCGGTCAATAACCAATAGCGGGACCTGGATGCCCATATTGGCTCCTACATATTCTACGAAGATCTTTATCGGTCAGACCGCATAACAACATACGTTGTTCCCTTTGTCATCGGTATGTTACTTGCCCGAGATTCGATCGTCGGTATCCAATACCTAGTTCAATATCGTTACCGGCAAGTCTCTTTACTCGTTCCATAATACAACATCCCGCAACTAACTCATTAGTTGCAATGCTTCCAAGGCTTTAAGTGATGTGCATTACCGAGAGGGCCCAGAGATACCTCTCCAACAATCGGAGTGACAAATCCTAATCTCGAAATACGCCAACCCAACATCTACCTTTGGAGACACCTATAGTACTCCTTTATAATCACCCAGTTACGTTGTGACATTTGGTAGTACCCAAAGTGTTCCTCCGGTAAACGGGAGTTGCATAATCTCATAGTCATAGGAACATGTATAAGTCATGAAGAAAGCAAGAGCAACATACTAAACGATCGGGTGCTAAGCTAATGGAATGGGTCATGTCAATCAGATCATTCAACTAATGATGTGACCTCGTTAATCAAATAACAACTCTTTGTTTATGGTTAGGAAACATAACCATCTTTGATTAACGAGCTAGTCTAGTAGAGGCATACTAGTGACACTCTGTTTGTCTATGTATTCACACATGTATTATGTTTCCGGTTATTACAATTCTAGCATGAATAATAAACATTTATCATGAAATAAGGAAATAAATAATAACTTTATTATTGCCTCTAGGGCATATTTCCTTCAGTCTCCCACTTGCACTAGAGTCAATAATCTAGATCACATCGCCATGTGATTTAACATCAATAGTTCACATCTTTATGTGATTGGTTCACATCTCCATGTGACTAACACCCAAAGGGTTTACTAGATTCAATAATCTAGTTCACATCGTTATGTGATTAAGACCCAAAAAGTGATCATGTTTTGCTTGTGAGAGAAGTTTAGTTAACGGGTCTGCCACATTCAGATCCGCATGTATTTTGCAAATCTCTATGTCAACAATGCTCTGCATGGACCTACTCTAGCTAATTGCTCCCACTTTCAATATGTATCCAGATTGAGACTTAGAGTCATCTGGATCAGTGTCAAAACTTGCATCGACGTAACCCTTTACGATGAACCTTTTGTCACCTCCGTAATCGAGAAACATATCCTTATTCCAGTAAGGATAATTTTGACCGCTGTCCAGTGATCTACTCCTAGATCACTATTGTGCTCCCATGCCAATCAGTGTAGGGTATACAATAGATCTGGTACACAGCATGGCATACTTTATAGAACCTATGGCTGAGGCATAGGGAATGACTTTCATTCTCTTTCTATCTTCTGCCGTGGTCGGGCTTTGAGTCTTACTCAATTTCACACCTTATGACACAGGCAAGAATTCTTTCTTTGACTGTTCCATTTTGAACTACTTCAAAATCTTGTCAAGGTATGTACTCATTGAAAAAAATTATCAAGCGTCTTGATCTATCTCTATATATCTTGATGCTCAATATGTAAGCAGCTTCTTCGAAGTCTTTCTTTGAAAAACTCCTTTCAAACACTCCTTTATGCTTTACAGAATAATTCTACATTATTCTTCATTCACATATACTTATCAGAAATGTTGTAGTGCTCCCACTCACTTTCTTGTAAATACAGGCTTCACCGTAAGTCTATATGAAACTATATGCTTTGATCAACTCATCAAAGCGTATATTCCGACTCCGAGATGCTTGCACCAGTCCACAGATGGATTGCTGGAGTTTCCACACTTTGTTAGCACCTTTCGGATTGACAAAACCTTCTAGTTGCATCGTATACAACTCTTCTTTAATAAATCCATTAAGGAATTCAGTTTTGTTTATCCATTTCCCAGATTTCATAAAATGCGGCAATTGCTGATCATGATTCGGACAGACTTAAGCATAGATACGAGTGAGAATCTCTCATCGTAGTCAACTCCTTGAATTTTGTCGAAAACCTTTTTGCGACAATTCTAGCTTTGTAGATAGTAACACTACTATCAGCGTCCGTCTTTCTCTTGAAGATCCATTTATTCTAAATTGCTCGCTGATCATCGGGCAAGTCAACCAAAGTCCATACTTTGTTCTCATACATGGATCATATCTCAGATTTCATGGCCTCAAGCCATTTATCGGAATCTGGGCTCATCATCGCTTCCTCATAGTTCGCAAGTTCGTCATGGTCTAGTAACATGACTTCCAGAACAGGATTACTGTACCACTCTGGTGCGGATCTCACTCTGGTTTACCTACGAGATTCGGTAGTAACTTGATCTGAAGTTTTATGATCATCATCATTAGCTTCCTCACTAATTGGTGTAGTAGTCACAAGAACAGATTTTTGTGATGAACTACTTTCCAATAAGGTAGAAGGTACAATTACCTTATCAAGTTTTCTACTTTCCTCCCACTCACTTCTTTCGAGAGAAACTCCTTCTGTAGAAAGGATCCATTATAAACAACGAATGTCTTGCCTTAGGATCTGTGATAGAAGGTGTACCCAACAGTCTCCTTTTGGATATCCTATGAAGACATATTTCTCCGATTTTGGTTTTGAGCTTATTAGGATGAAACTTTTTCACATAAGCATCACAACCCCAAACTTTAAGAAACGACAACTTTGGTTTCTTGCTAAACCACAGTTCAGATTGTGTCATCTCAACGGACTTAGATGGTGCCCCTTTTTTTAACGTGAATGCAGCTGTCTTTAATGCATAACCTCAAAAACGATAGTGGTAAATCGGTAAGAAACATCATAGATTTGCACTATATCTAATAAGTACGGCTATGACGTTCGGACACACCATTATGCTGTGGTGTTCCGGGTGGCACGAATTTGTGAAACTATTCCACATTGTTTTAATTGAAGACCAAACTCGTAACTCAAATATTTGTCTCCGTGATCAGATCGTAGAAACCTTATTTTCTTGTTACGATGATTCTCCACTTCAATCTGAAATTCTTTGAACTTTTCAAATGTTTCAGACTTATGTTTCATCAAGTAGATATACTCATATCTGCTCAAATCATCTGTGAAGATCAGAAAATAATGATACCTATCGCGAGCCTCAATATTCATCGGACCACATACATCAGTATGTATGATTTCCAACAAATCTGTTGCTCGCTCCATTGTTCCGAAGAACAGAGTCTTAGTCATCTTGCCCATGAGGCATGGTTCGCAAGCATCAACTGATTCATAATCAAGTGATTCCAAAAGCCCATCAGCATGGAGTTTCTTCATGCGCTTTACACCAATATGACCTAAACGGCAGTGCTACAAATAAGTTGCACTATCATTATTAACTTTGTATCTTTTGGTTTCAATATTATGATTATGTGTATCACTACAATCGAGATCCAACGAACTATTTTCATTGGGTGTGTAACCATATAAGGTTTTATTCATATAAACAGAACAACAATTTATTCTCTTAAATGAATAAACGTATTACAATAAACATGATCAAATCATATTCATGCTCAACGCAAACACCAAATAACACTATTCAGGTTCAACACTAATCCCGAAAGTATAGGGGGTGTGCGATGATGATCATATCAATCTTGGAACCACTTCCAACACACATCATCACTTCACCTTTAACTAGTCTCTGTTTATTCTGCAACTCCCGTTTCGAGTTACTAATCTTAGCAACTGAACTAGTATCAAATACCGAGGGGTTGCTATAAACACTAGTAAAGTACACATCAATAACATGTATATCAAATATACTTATGTTCACCTTGCCATCCTTCTTATCTGCCAATCACTTGGGGTAGTTCCGCTTCTAGTGACCAGTCTCTTTGCAGTAGAAGCACTCAGTCTCTGGCTTAGGTCCAGACTTGGGCTTCTTCACTTGAGCAGCAACTTGCTTGTTGTTCTTTTTGAAGTTCCCCTTCTTCCCTCTGCCCTTTTCTTGAAACTAGTGGTCTTGTCTACCATCAACACTTGATGTTTTTCTTGATTTCTACCTTCATCGATTTCATCATCATGAAAAGCTTGGGGTTTGTTTCTGTTATCCCTTGCATATTATAGTTCATCATGAAGTTCTACTAACTTAGTGATGGTGACTAGAGAATTCTGTTAATCACTATCTTATCTGGAAGATTAACTCCCACTTGATTCAAGCGATTGTAGTACCCAGACAATCTGAGCACATGCTCACTAGTTGAGCGATTCTCCTCCATCTTTTAGCTATAGAACTTGTTGGAGACTTCATATCTCTCAACTCGGGTATTTGCTTGAAATATTAACTTCAACTCCTGGAACATCTCATATGGTCCATGACATTCAAAACGTCTTTGAAGTCCCGATTCTAAGCTGTTAAGTATGGTGCACTAAACTATCAAGTAGTCATCATATTGAGCTAGCCAAACGTTCATAACGTCTGCATCTGCTCCTGCAATAGGTCTGTCACCTAGCGGTGCATCAAGGACATAATTCTTCTATGCAGCAATGAGGATAAACCTCAGATCATGGATCCAATCCGCATCATTGCTACTAACATCTTTCAACACAATTTTCTCTAGGAACATATCAAAATAAACACAGGGAAGCAACAACGCGAGTTATTGATCTTCAACATAGATATGCTAATACTACCAGGACTAAGTTCATGATAAATTAAAGTTCAATTAATCA
The DNA here is from genome assembly GCA_034509565.1 of Triticum monococcum. NCBI lineage: Eukaryota > Viridiplantae > Streptophyta > Magnoliopsida > Poales > Poaceae > Triticum > Triticum monococcum. The sequence continues at coordinate 575,475,416 of CM067844.1, read as the reverse complement.
TATTACTTAAGAACTCCCACTTAGATAGACATCCCTCTAATCCTCTAAGTGATCACGTGATCCAAATCAACTAAACCATAACCGATCATCACGTGAGATGGAGTAGTTTTCAATGGTGAACATCGTTATGTTGATCATATCTACTATATGATTCACGCTCGACCTTTCGGTCTCCGTGTTCCGAGGCCATATCTGCATATGCTAGGCTCGTCAAGTTTAACCTGAGTATTCTGCGTGTGCAAAAACTGGCTTGCACCCGTTGTAGATGGACGTAGAGCTTATCACACCCGATCATCACGTGGTGTCTGGGCACGATGAACTTTGGCAACGGTGCATACTCAGGGAGAACACTTCTTGATAATTTAGTGAGAGATCATCTTATAATGCTACCGTCAATCAAAGCAAGATAAGATACATAAAAAAGATAAACATCACATGCAATCAATATAAGTGATATGATATGGCCATCATCATCTTGTGCTTGTGATCTCCATCTCCGAAGCACCGTCATGATCACCATCGTCACCGGCGCGACACCTTGATCTCCATCGTAGCATCATTGTCGTCTCGCCAATCTTATGCTTCCACGACTATCACTACCGCTTAGTAATAAAGTAAAGCATTACATCGCGATTGCATTGCATACAATAAAGCGACAACCATATGGCTCCTGCCAGTTGCCGATAACTTGTTTACAAAACATGATCATCTCATACAATAAAATCATGCCTTGACCATATCACATCACAACATGCCCTGCAAAAACAAGTTAGACGTCCTCTACTTTGTTGTTGCAAGTTTTACGTGGCTGCTACGGGCTTAAGCAAGAACTCATATCACCTACGCATCAAAACCACAACGATAGTTTGTCAAATAGACTCCGTTTTAACCTTCTCAAGGACCGGGCGTAGCCACACTCGGTTCAACTAAGGTTGGAGAATCAGTCACCCGCAAGTCACCTATGTGCAAAGCACGTCGGGGAAACCGGTCTCGCGTAAGCGTACGCGTAATGTCGGTCCGGGCCGCTTCATCCAACAATACCGCCGAACCAAAGTATGACATGCTGGTAGGCAGTATGACTTATATCGCTCACAACTCACTTGTGTTCTACTCGTGCATATAACATCAAACCATAAAACCTAGGCTCGGATGCCACTGTTGGGGAACGTAGTAATTTCAAAATTTTCATACGCACATGCAAGATCATGGTGATGCATAGCAACAAGAGGGGAGAGTGTTGTCTACGTACCAACGCAGACCGACTGCGGAAGCGATCACACAACGTAGAGGAAGTAGTCGTACGTCTTCTTCCCGATCCGACCGATCCAAGCACCGTTACTCCGGCACCTCCGAGTTCTTAGCACACGTACAGCTCGATGACGATCCTCGGGCTCCGATCCAGCAAAGCGTCGAGGAAGAGTTCCGTCAGCACGACGGCGTGGTGACGATCTTGATGTACTACTGATGCAGGGCTTCGCCTAAGCACTGCAACAATATGATCGAGGTGGAATTTGGTGGCAGGGGGCACCGCACACGGCTAAGGAACGTTCACCAAGGATCAACTTGTGTGTCTAGAGGTGCCCCCTGCCCCCGTATATAAAGGATCCAAGGGGGAGGGGTGCGCCAGCCAGGGAGAGGGCGCAGGAGGAGTCCTACTCCCACCGGGAGTAGGACTCCCCCCTCAATCCTATTCCAACTAGGATTCCCAAGTGGGGAAAGAAAGAGAGGGGGGGCCGGCCCTTTCTCCTAGTCCTAATAGGACTAAGGGAAGGGGGGGGGGCGCGGCCACCTATGGGCTGCCCCTTTTCTCCTTTCCACTAAGGCCCATGAAGGCCCATATGACTCCCGGGGGTTCCGGTAACCTCCCGGTAATCCGGTAAAATCCCGATTTCACCCGGAACACTTCCGATATCCAAATATAGGCTTCCAATATATCAATCTTTAGGTCTCGACCATTTCGAGACTTCTTGTCATGTCCGTGATCACATCCGGGACTCCGAAAAACTTTCGGTACATCAAAATGCATAAACTCATAATAACTGTCATCGTAACGTTAAGCGTGCGGACCCTACGGTTCGAGAACAATGTAGACATGACCAACACACGTCTCCGGTCAATAACCAATAGCGGGACCTGGATGCCCATATTGGCTCCTACATATTCTATGAAGATCTTTATCGATCAGACCGCATAACAACATACGTTGTTCCCTTTGTCATCGGTATGTTACTTGCCCGAGATTCGATCGTCGGTATCCAATACCTAGTTCAATCTCGTTACCGGCAAGTCTCTTTACTCGTTCCATAATACAACATCCCGCAACTAACTCATTAGTTGCAATGCTTGCAAGGCTTTAAGTGATGTGCATTACCGAGAGGGCCCAGGATACCTCTCCAACAATCGGAGTGACAAATCCTAATCTCGAAATACGCCAACCCAACATCTACCTTTGGAGACACCTATAGTACTCCTTTATAATCACCCAGTTACGTTGTGACGTTTGGTAGTACCCAAAGTGTTCCTCCGGTAAACGGGAGTTGCATAATCTCATAGTCATAGGAACATGTATAAGTCATGAAGAAAGCAATAGCAACATACTAAACAATCGGGTGCTAAGCTAATGGAATGGGTCATGTCAATCAGATCATTCAACTAATGATGTGACCTCGTTAATCAAATAACAACTCTTTGTTTATGGTTAGGAAACATAACCATCTTTGATTAACGAGCTAGTCTAGTAGAGGCATACTAGTGACACTCTGTTTGTCTATGTATTCACACATGTATTATGTTTCCGGTTAATACAATTCTAGCATGAATAATAAACATTTATCATGAAATAAGGAAATAAATAATAACTTTATTATTGCCTCTAGGGCATATTTCCTTCAACTGGGTGGCTATAAAGGTGCACTACGGGTATCTCCGAAAGTGTCTGTTGGGTTGGCACGAATCGAGACTGGGATTTGTCACTCCGTGTGACGGAGAGGTATCTCTGGGCCCATTCGGTAGGACATCATCATAATGTGTACAATGTGATCAAGGAGTTGATCACGGGATGATGTGTTACGGAACGAGTAAAGAGACTTGCCGGTAACGAGATTGAACAAGGTATCGGGTTACCGACGATCGAATCTCGGGCAAGTATCGTACCGCTAGACAAAGGGAATTGTATATGGGATTGATCGAATCCTCGACATCATGGTTCATCCGATGAGATCATCGTGGAACATGTGGGAACGAACAAGGGTATCCAGATCCCGCTATTGGTTATTGACCGGAGAACGTCTCGGTCATGTCTGCATGCTTCCCGAACCCGTAGGGTCTACACACTTAAGGTTCGGTGACGCTAGGGTTATAGAGATATTAGTATGCGGTAACCCGAATGTTGTTCGGAGTCCCGGATGAGATCCCGGATGTCACGAGGAGTTCCGGAATGGTCCGGAGGTAAAGAATTATATATAGGAAGTGCTATTTCGGCCATCGGGACAAGTTTCGGGGTCACTGGTATTGTACCGGGACCACTGGAAGGGTCCCGGGGGTCCACCGGGTGGGGCCACCTGCCCCGGGGGGGCACATGGGCTGTAGGGGTGTGCGCCTTGGCCTATATGGGCCAAGGGCACCAGCCCCAAGAGGCCCATGCGCCAAGAGATAAGGAAAGGAAGAGTCCTAAAAGGGGAAGGCACCTCCTAGGTGCCTTGGGGAGGAGGGACTCCTCCCTAGCCGCACCCTTCCTTGGAGGAAGGGCCAAGGCTGCGCCCCCCCTCTCCCTTGGCCCTATATATAGTGAGGGGATGGGAGGGCAGCCGCATCCAAGCCCTAGCGCCTCCCTCTCCCTCCCGTGACACATCTCCCTCCTCCCGCAGCGCTTGGCGAAGCCCTGTTGGAATCCCGCTACTTCCACCACCACGCCGTCGTGCTGCTGGATCTCCATCAACCTCTCCTTTCCCCTTGCTGGATCAAGAAGGAGGAGACGTCGCTGCTCCGTACGTGTGTTGAACGCGGAGGTGCCGTTCGTTCGGCGCTAGGATCATCGGTGATTTGGATCACGACGAGTACGACTCCATCAACCCCGTTCTCTTGAACGCTTCCGCGCGCGATCTACAAGGGTATGTAGATCCACTCCTCCCTCGTTGCTAGATGACTCCATAGATTGATCTTGGTGACACGTAGGAAAATTTTGAATTATTGCTACGTTCCCCAACACCCACCCCCTGGGCGCGCCCTCCACCCTCGTGGCTCCCCTGATGTATTTCTTCTGCCTATATATCTCCATATACCCTAAAATGATCGGGGAGCAGAATAGATCAGGAGTTCCGCTGCTAGAAGCCTCCGTAGCCATCAAAAACCAATCTAGACCCGTTCTGGCACCCTGCCTGAGGGGCAATCCCTCTCCGGTGGCCATCTTCATCATCCCGGTGCTCTCCATGACGAGGAGGGAGTAGTTCTCCCTCGGGGCTGAGGGTATGTACCAGTAGCTATGTGTTGGATCTCTCTCTCTCTCTTGTGTTCTTGAGGTGATACGATCTTGATGTATCGCGAGCTTTGCTATTATAGTTGGATCTTATGATGTTTTCTCCCCCTCTACTCTCTTGTAATGGATTGAGTTTCCCCTTTGAAGTTATCTTATCGAATTGAGTCTTTAAAGATTTAAGAACACTTGATGTATGTCTTTTCGTGCGTATTTGTGGTGACAATGGGATACCACGTGATTCACTTGATGTATGTTTTGGTGATCAACTTGCGGGTTCCGCCCATGAACCTATGCATAGGGGTTGGCACACGTTTTCGTCATGATTCTCCGATAGAAACTTTAGGGCACTCTTTGAGGTTCTATGTGTTGGTTGAATAGATGAATTTGAGATTGTGTGATGCATATCGTATAATCATACCCACGGATACTTGAGGTGACATTAGGGTTTTGGTTGATTTGTGTCTTAAGGTGTTATTCTAGTACGAACTCTAGGGCTGTTTGTGACACTTATAGGAATAGCCCAACGGATTGATTGGAAAGAATAACTTTGAGGTGGTTTCATACCCTACCGTAATCTCTTCGTTCGTTCTCCGCTATTAGTGACTTTGGAGTGACTCTTTGTTGCATGTTGAGGGATAGTTATGTGATCCAATTATGTTATTATTGTTGAGAGGACTTGCACTAGTGAAAGTATGAACCCTAGGCCTTGTTTCCTAGCATTGCAATACCATTTGTGCTCACTTTTATCATTAGTTACCTTGCTGTTTTTATATTTTCAGAATACAAATACTCATATCTACTATCCATATACCACTTGTATCACCATCTCTTCGCCGAACTAGTGCACCTATACAATTTACCATTGTATTGGGTGTGTTGGGGATACAAGAGACTCTTTGTTATTTGGTTGCAGGGTTGCTTGACAGAGACCATCTTCATCCTACGCCTCCTACGGATTGATAAACCTTAGGTCATCCACTTGAGGGAAATTTGCTACTGTCCTACAAACCTCTGCACTTGGAGGCCCAACAACGTCTACAAGAAGAAGGTTGTGTAGTAGACATCAATATACTCCCCCTGTTCGAATATAAGTGGTGTGGTTTAATTCAAATATTGAAATAAAACCACACCACTTATTTTCTAACGGAGGTAATATTTTTGTTATGAGCGGCATATATTACAGCCCAGGCAGTTAGGGGCCTGGCCTAGTTATCTTATCATGTTAGAGGCTTAGCCCAATTATATCATTAGGAGAATTATATAAACTCATGTAAGGACCCGTTTTGAGATTAAGAAAGAAGCAATCATAATTGCTTGGTTTCCTTAGGGAGCCGGGAGACCTAACCCTAGCCACCTCCTTCCCCGCGCCATCTCCCTCTCAGCCGCCGCCTCCTCGCGCACGCCGGCCCCCAGCCACCAGCGTCCGCGTGTTCGTCCACAACCAGCTCCCTCTTTCCCCTAAAATCTCCGCCCTAGAACTGGCAGAACCCTAGCTCCTAACACCTTGGTATCAGGGTAGCTCAGTTCTGATCATGTCTTCTCCGCCGCCCATCCCGTCGCTTCCGCTGCCGACCGTCACCACCGCATCGCTGGCCTTCTCCACCGTGCTGCTGCCTTCCCCGTCCGTGCTGTTGGTTGCATCCTCCGGAGCCACCACCACCCAGATAACAGCGCCCTCCACCGCACCACCGGTCGCCGCCTACACTCCAGAGGAGATCACCAGGGTCCTCAACGATCTCGCCACAGTCGTCCAAGGGATCTGCCTCTACTTGGACGGGCCCTACGGGCTGCTGCCGGCCGCGTTAACAACCATCGCCATCGGACCGATGCTGCTGCCATGGCACCCGCCGCACCCGGCGGCCTCCGCCACGCTCGTCGGGCCACTGCAGCCATAACTGCAGCTCCCACCGCCACCGCCCTGGCAGCCCTATGATAACCCATAAGTACAGGGGATCAATTGTAGCCTCTTTCGATAAGTAAGAGTGTTGAACCCAACGAGGAGCTAAAGGTAGAACAAATATTCCCTCAAGTTCTATCAACCACCGATACAACTCTACGCACACTTGACATTCGCTTTACCTAGAACAAGTATGAAACTAGAAGTACTTTGTAGGTGTTTTTGGATAGGTTTGCAAGATAATAAAGAGCACGTAATAAAAGCTAGGGGCTGCTTAGATAAAGAAGTAATAAAGTTAGTATAGAGAGTGTGGAAAAGTGGTGGTAGGAGTTACGAAATTATCCCTAAGCAATTGACTACTTTACTAGACCGATAGCAAGTTTTATGTGGGAGAGGCCACTGCTAGCATGTCATCCCTGACTTGGAATTCTATGCACTTATGATTGGAACTATTAGCAAGCATCCGCAACTACTAACGTTCATTAAGGTAAAACCCAACCATAGCATTAAGATATATTGGTCCCCCTTCAATTCCCTATGCATCAATTTCTATGCTAGGTTGAAGCTTCTGTCACTCTTGCCCTCCAATACATAGTCGTATCAACATACAACTAACCCTATGGTGTGATCCACGCACGCGCTCATATGATGGGCACCAAAGGACAGCAACATAACCACAAGCAAATTAAATCAATCATAGCAATTCATCAACCACCGATAGGACAATGAAAATCTACTCAGACATCATAGGATGGCAACACATCATTGGATAATAATATGAAGCATAAAGCACCATGTTCAAGTAGAGGGTACATCGGGTTGCGGGAGAGTGGACCGTTGTAGATAGAGGGGGGAAGGTGATGGAGATGTTGGTGAAGATGGCAGAGGTGTTGGTGTAGATCGCGGCGATGATGATGGCCACGCTAGCATTCCGGCGCCACCGGAAGAGAAGGGGAGAGGGGGGCCCTTCTTCTTCTTCCTCCTTGACCTCCTACCTAGATGGGAGAAGGGTTTCCGCTCTGGTCCTTGGCCTCCATGTCATGGGAGGGGCGAGAGCCCCTCCGAGATTGGATCTGTCTCTCTCTGTTTCTACATTCTGGTATTCTGCCCTTTCACCGTTCGGAGATCCGTAACTCCGATTGGATTGAAACCTTCGCTCCGCCCCCCCCCCCAAATTAGCTATCTTGCGGCCGAAGAAGAGCATTAACCGCCTTATGGGGGGCCCACGAGGGTCAGGGGCGCGCCCCCTGCCTCATGGCTCCCTCGGGCACCGTCTTGCGTTGATTTTCTTCCCATATTTCACATATATTCCAAAAATAATCTCCATCCGTTTTTATCCCGTTTGGACTCTGTTTGATATGAATTTTCTGTGAAACAAAAAACATGCAACAAACAGGAACGGGCACTGGGCACTGGATCAATATGTTAGTCCCCAAAAATAGTATAAAAATTGCCAAAAGTATATGAAAGTTTTAGAATATTGGCATGGAACAATCAAAAATTATAGATACGACGGAGACGTATCGCACCATATCTAGTAAAGTACGATTACGACGTTCGGACACACCATTACGTTGTGGTGTTCTGGGTGGCGTGAGTTGCGAAACTATTCCACAATTTTTCAAATGTACACCAAACTCGTAACTCAAATATTCTCCTCCACGATCAGATCGTAGAAACTTTATTTTCTTGTTACGATGATTTTCCACTTCACTCTGAAATTCTTTGAACTTTTCAAATGTTTCAGACTTATGTTTCATTAAGTAGATATACCCATATCTGCTTAAATCATCTGTGAAGGTGAGAAAATAACAATATCCGCCACGAGCCTCAATATTCATGGGACCGCATACATCTGTATGTATGATTTCCAACAAATCTGTTGCTCTCTCCATAGTACCGGAGAACGGTGTTTTAGTCATCTTGCCCATGAGGCACGGTTCGCAAGTACCAAGTGATTCATAATCAAGTGGTTCCAAAAGTCCATCAGTATGGAGTTTCTTCATGCGCTTTACACCGATATGACCTAAACGGCAGTGCCACAAATAAGTTGCACTATCATTATCAACTCTGCATCTTTTGGCTTCTACATTATGAATATGTGTATCACTACTATCGAGATTTAACAAGAATAGACCACTCTTCAAGGGTGCATGACCATAAAAGATATTACTCATATAAATAGAACAACCATTATTCTCTGATTTAAATGAATAACCGTCTCGCATTAAACAAGATCCAGATATAATGTTCATGCTCAACGCTGGCACCAAATAACAATTATTTAGGTCTAATATTAATCCCGAAGGTAGATGTAGAGGTAGCGTGCCGACCGCGATCACATCGACTTTGGAACCGTTTCCCACGCGCATCGTCACCTCGTCCTTAGCCAATCTTCGCTTAATCCGTAGTCCCTGTTTCGAGTTGCAAATATTAGCAACAGAACCAGTATCAAATACCCAGGTGCTACTGCGAGCATTAGTAAGGTACACATCAATAACATGTATATCACATATACCTTTGTTCACCTCGCCATCCTTCTTATCCGCCAAATACTTGGGGCAGTTCCGCTTCCAGTGACCAGTCTGCTTGCAGTAGAAGCACCCAGTTTCAGGCTTAGGTCCAGACTTGGGCTTCTTTTCCTAAGCAGCAACTTGCTTGTCGTTCTTCTTGAAGTTCCCCTTCTTCTTCACTTTGCCCTTTTTCTTGAAACTAGTGGTCTTGTTAACCATCAACACTTGATGCTCCTTCATGATTTCTACCTCCGCAGCTTTCAGCATTGCGAAGAGCTCGGGAATAGTCTTGTTCATCCCTTGCATATTATAGTTCATCACGAAGCTCTTGTAGCTTGGTGGCAGTGATTGGAGAATTCTGTCAATGACGAAATCATCTGGAAGATTAACTCCCATCTGAATCAAGTGATTGTTATACCCAGACATTTTGAGTATATGCTCACTGACAGAACTGTTCTCCTCCATCTTGCAGCTATAGAACTTATTGGAGACTTCATATCTCTCAATCCGGGCATTTGCTTGAAATATTAACTTCCACTCCTGGAACATCTCATATGCTCCATGACGTTCAAAACGTCGTTGAAGTCCCGATTCTAAGCCGTAAAGCATGGCACACTGAACTATCGAGTAGTCATCAGCTTTGCTCTGCCAGACGTTCATAACATCTGGTGTTGCTCCAGCAGCAGGCCTGGCACCCAGCGGTGCTTCCAGGACGTAATTCTTCTGTGCAGCAATGAGGATAATCCTCAAGTTACGGACCCAGTCCGTGTAATTGCTACCATCATCTTTCAACTTTGCTTTCTCAAGGAATGCATTAAAATTCAACGGAACAACAGCACGAGCCATCTATCTACAATCAACATAAACAGGCAAGATACTATCAGGTACTAAGTTCATGATAAATTTAAGTTCAATTAATCATATTACTTAAGAACTCCCACTTAGATAGACATCCCTCTAATCCTCTAAGTGATCATGTGATCCAAATCAACTAAACCATGTCCGATCATCACGTGAGATGGAGTAGTTTCATCGGTGAACATCATTATGTTGATCATATCTACTATATGATTCACGCTCGACCTTTCGGTCTCTGTGTTTCGAGGCCATATCTGTATATGCTTGGCTCATCAAGTATAACCTGAGTATTCCGCGTGTGCAACTGTTTTGCACCTGTTGTATTTGAACGTAGAGCCTATCACACCCGATCATCACGTGGTGTCTCAGCACGAAGAACTTTCGCAATGGTGCATACTCAGGGAGAACACTTCTTGATAATTTAGTGAGAGATCATCTTATAATGCTACCGTCAATCAAAGCAAGATAAGATGCATAAAAGATAAACATCACATGCAATCAATATAAGTGATATGATATGGCCATCATCATCTTGTGCTTGTGATCTCCATCTCCGAAGTACTATCATGATCACCATCGTCACCGGCGCGACACCTTGATCTCCATCGCAGCATCGTTGTCGTCTCGTCAATCTTATGCTTCCACGACTATCACTACCGCTTAGTAATAAAGTAAAGCATTACATCGCGATTGCATTGCATACAATAAAGCGCCAACCATATGGCTCCTGCCAGTTGCCGATAACTTGGTTACAAAACATGATCATATCATACAATAAAATTTAGCATCATGCCTTGACCATATCACATCACAACATGCCCTGCAAAAACAAGTTAGACGTCCTCTACTTTGTTGTTGCAAGTTTTACGTGGCTGCTACGGGCTTTAAGTAAGAACCAATCTCACCTACGCATCAAAACCACAACGATAGTTTGTCAAATAGACTCCGTTTTAACCTTCTCAAGGACCGGGCGTAGCCACACTCGGTTCAACTACAGTTGGAGAGACAGTCGCCCGCAAGCCATCTATGTGCAAAGCACGTCGAGGGAACTGGTCTCGCGTAAGCGTACGCGTAAGGTTGGTCCGGGTCGTCTCGTCCAACAATACCGCCGAACCAAAGTATGACATGCTGGTAGGCAGTATGACTTATATCGTCCACAACTCACTTGTGTTCTACTCGTGCACATAACATCAAACCATAAAACCTAGGCTCGGATACTACTGTTGGGGAACGTAGTAATTTCAAAAAATTTCCTACGCACATGCAAGATCATGGTGATGCATAGCAATGAGGGGGAGAGTCTGATCTACGTACCCTTGTAGATCGCAACGGAAGCGTTAACACAACATAGAGGAAGTAGTCGTACGTCTTCTTCCCGATCCGACCGATCCAAGCACCGTTACTCCGGCACCTCCGAGTTCTTAGCACACGTACAGCTTGATGACGATCCCCGGGCTCCGATCCAGCAAAGCTTCGGGAGGACTTCTGTCAGCACGACGGCGTGGTGACGATCTTGATGTTCTACCGACGCAGGGCTTCGCCTAAGCACTACAACGATATGATCGAGGTGGAATATGGTGGCAGGGGGCACCGCACACGGCTAAGGAACGATCTCAATGATCAACTTCTGTGTCTAGAGGTGCCCCCTGCCCCCGTATATAAAGGATCCAAGGGGGAGGGGCTGTCCGGCCAAGAGGAGGGCATAGGAGGAGTCCTACTCCTACCGGGAGTAGGACTCCCCCCCCCAATCCTATTCCAAATAGGACTCCCAAGGGGGAAAGAGAGAGAGAGGTGGCCGGCCACCTCTCCTAGTCCTAATAGGACTAGGGGAGGGGGGGAGGTGCGTAGCCCACCGTGGCAGCCCCTTTCACCTTTCCACTAAAGCCCAATAAGGCCCATATGGCTCCCGGGGGGTTCCGGTAACCTCCCGGTAATCCGGTAAAATCCCGATTTTACCCGAAACACTTCCGATATCCAAATGTAGGCTTCCAATATATCAATCTTTATGTCTCGACCATTTCAAGACTCCTCGCCATGTCCGTGATCACATCCGGGACTCCGAACTACCTTCGGTACATCAAAATGCATAAACTCATAATAACTGTCATCGTAACGTTAAGCGTGCGGACCCTACGGTTCGAGAACAATGTAGACATGACTGAGACACGTCTCCGGTCAATAACCAATAGCGGGACCTGGATGCCCATATTGGCTCCTACATATTCTACGAAGATCTTTATCGGTCAGACCGCATAACAACATACGTTGTTCCCTTTGTCATCGGTATGTTACTTGCCCGAGATTCGATCGTCGGTATCCAATACCTAGTTCAATCTCGTTACCGGCAAGTCTCTTTACTCGTTCTGTAATACATCATCCCGCAACTAACTCATTAGTTGCAATGCTTGCAAGGCTTGTGTAATGTGCATTACCGAGAGGGCCCAGAGATACCTCTCCGACAATCGGAGTGACAAATCCTAATCTCGAAATACGCCAACCCAACATCTACCATTGGAGACACCTGTAGTACTCCTTTATAATCACCCAGTTACGTTGTGACGTTTGGTAGCACGCAAAGTGTTCCTCCGGCAAACGGGAGTTGCATAATCTCATAGTCATAGGAACATGTATAAGTCATGAAGAAAGCAATAGCAACATACTAAATGATCGGGTGCTAAGCTAATGAAATGGGTCATGTCAATCAGATCATTCAACTAATGATGTGACCTCGTTAATCAAATAACAACACATTGTTCATGGTTAGGAAACTTAACCATCTTTGATTAACGAGCTAGTCAAGTAGAGGCATACTAGTGACACTCTGTTTGTCTATGTATTCACACATGTATTATGTTTCCGGTTAATACAATTCTAGCATGAATAATAAACATTTATCATGATATAAGGAAATAAATAATAACTTTATTATTGCCTCTAGGGCATATTTCCTTCACTACGCGCATGCTCCTAGGGGGATAGATTGGTAGGAAAAGACCATCGCTCGTCCCCGACCGCCACTCATAAGGAAGACAATCAATAAATAATTCATGCTCTGACTTCATCACATAGCGGCTCACCATACGTGCATGCTACGGGAATCACAAACTTCAACACAAGTATTTCTACAATCCACAACTACCCACTAGCATGACTCTAATATCACCATCTTTATATCGCAAAACTATTGCAAGGAATCAAACATATCATATTCAGTGATCTACAAGTTTTATGTAGGATTTTATGACTAACCATGTGAATGACCAGTTCCTGTCATCTCTCTAAATAGATATGAGTGAAGCAAGAGAGTTTAATTCCTTCTACAAAAGATATGCCCATGCTCTAACAAATATAAGTGAAGCAAAAGAGTATTCTACAAATGGCGGTTTTCTATGTAAAGAGAAACATGCAATCCAAACTTTAAATGATATAAGTGAAGCACATGAAGCATTCTATAAAGCCATACTCAAAAGATATAAGTGAAGTGCATAGAGCATTCTATAAATCAACCAAGGACTATCTCATACCAGCATGGTGCATAAAAGAAAAATGAAAACTAAATGCAAAAGACGCTCCAAGATCTGCACATATCACATGAATGAAACGAATCCGAAAACATACTGATACTTGTTGAAGAAAGAGGGGATGCCTTTCGGGGCATCCCCAAGCTTAGACGTTTGAGTCCCCTTGAATATTTAATTGGGGTGCCTTGGGCATCCCCAAGCTTGAGCTCTTGCCTCTCCTTCTTCTCCTCACATCGAGACTTTCTCGATCATCGAACACTTCATCCACACAAAACTTCAACAGAAAACTTGGTAAGATCCGTTAGTATAATAAAGCAAATCACTACTCTAAGTACTGTTTCAAACCAATTCATATTTTGTTTTTGCATTGTAGCTACTGTAATATAACTTTTTCATGGCTTAATCCACTGATATAATTCGATAGTTTCATCAAAACAAGCAAACTATGCATCAAAAACAGAATCTGTCTAAAACAGAACAGTATGTAATAATCTGAACATTCACCATACCTATGGTACTCCAACAATTCTATCCAAATTAGGAAAAATAAAAAATTTGTATAGAAAGACAGTGCAAAAAGTTTCAGAACTGTTTGACGTTCCAGTAAAAAATGTAAAATCGCGCACTACAACCAAAGTTTCTGTCCTGCACCGTACAAACCAACAAGCAAAGTAAACATCCTAAAGGCAAATCTTGGCACATTATTTTTATGTTTAAACCTTATAAAAGCACACAATAGAAATAAATGACTCTCTAAAACTTCCGGGTTGTCTCCCTGACAGCGCTTTCTTTAAAGCCATTAAGCTAGGCATATAGTGCTCAAGTAATGAATCCACCCGGATCCCAAGGTATATCAAAGCCAATTTTAATTAACAATGATTTGTAATTTAGTAGTGAGCACAAAGTAACATATATCATGTAATGACGACGTCTAACTCTCTTCCTATGTATCGGCATGTCATAAAAGAACAATTCATGCACACATAGTAAAGGCCAATGCATAGTATAAACAGTTTCTTGCAATTTTATCGTATTGGAAACATAGAGAGGTGGAGATATAGTTACTCTCTCATAATAATTGCAAGTAGGAGCAGCAAGCACATGAATATTATATTCATCAAAATTATCATGTGTAATAGTAAAACGCAACCCATCAATATAATCCTTAATAAGTGCAAACTTCTCCGATATAGTGTAGTCGGGAGAATTCAAAAAGATAATAGTACTATCATGTGTGGGTGAAATAGCAACAATTTCATGTTTAACATAAGGAACTACAGCAAGTTCATCTCCATGAGCATAATTTATATTGGCATCTTGGCCACAAGCATAGCAAGCATCATCAAAAAGGGATATTTCAAGAGAATCAACAGGATCATAACAATCATCATAGCAATAATCCTTCGGTAAGAACGAAGAGAAATTAAACAATGTATGAGTTAAAGAGTTACTCTCATTAGAAGGTGCACACGGGTAGCTAATCCACTCTTCCTCCTTTTGTTCTTCGCTCTCCTCATCATCTTTTTCATCCAATGAGCTCATAGTTTCATCAATTTCTTCTTCCATAGACTCCTGCAAAATATTAGTCTCTTCTTGGACAGCGGAGGAGACCTTGATATATGGTTTAACATAGGCATTAGAAGCATAATTATCATAACAATATTCAAGTATGAAAAAAAATTAGATTTGTAAAGAGTAGCATCATACTTTTCAATCAAAGAAGCAATTTCATAAGCACCCTTAAAAGCAACAAATTCTTCAATTTGTTGAACATCATAGTAATTATAAACACCCTTAGAATAAGAAGATATGATTCCATTATCACTAAACAAACATTGGTAGGGAAGGTGTTTCTTAGGGTCTTCAGAACAACAAGTAATATCATATATTTCGCATAAATTCCAAGCATAGCATTGCAAACGATGAATTTGATCCAGTAAACGTCTCCCTTTTTTAGATATGCGGTGTCACACATAACAAGCATGCTCATCTAAAGATTTGCCCTCAACTAAGCTAGTTGGGGTTTCAGCACGAGCACATAGGGATCGAAGATGATCCAAGTAATAAGCTTCAGGAGTGTGATAGATTTTGAGTGGTTCTTCAACCATTGGTTCAGTAGGTACCTCTAAATTTTTTTTGGTATTTTCCATTTGCTACCCATAACTAAAGATAGAAAACAACTAAGAATAACAAATAAAAATTACTTAGTGATAAAGCAAACAAGCACACATGAGAATATTCACCCCACGTTATGGCTCCCCGGCAACGGTGCCAGAAAAAGGTCTTGATAACCCACAAGTATAGGGGATCAATTGTAGCCTCTTTCGATAAGTAAGAGTGTCGAACCCAAAGAGGAGCTAAAGGTAGAAAAAATATTCCCTCAAGTTCTATCGACCACCGATACAACTCTACGCACGCTTGACGTTCGCTTTACCTAGAACAAGTATGAAACTAGAAGTACTTTGTAGGTGTTTTTGGATAGGTTTGCAAGATAATAAAGAACACGTAAATAAAAGCTAGGGGTTGTTTAGATAAAGAAGCAATAAAGTTAGTATAGTGAGTGTGGAAAAGTGGTGGTAGGAGTTGCGAAATTGTCCCTAAGCAATTGACTACTTTACTAGACCGATATCAAGTTTTATGTGGGAGAGGCCACTGCTAGCATGTCATCCTTGACTTGGAATTCTATGCACTTATGATTGGAACTATTAGCAAGCATCCACAACTACTAACGTTCATTAAGGTAAAACTCAACCATAGCATTAAGATATATTGGTCCCCCTTCAATCCCGTATGCATCAATTTTATGCTAGGTTGAAGCTTCTGCCACTCTTGCCCTCCAACACATAGTCCTATCAACATACAACTAACCCTATGGTGTGATCCACGCGCGCGCTCATATGATGGGCACCAAAGGACAACAACATAACCACAAGCAAATTAAATCAATCATAGCAATTCATCAACCACCGATAGGACAATGAAAATCTACTCAGACATCATAGGATGGCAACATATCATTGGATAATAATATGAAGCATAAAGCACCATGTTCAAGTAGAGGGTACAGCGGGAGAGTAGACCGCTGTAGATAGAGGGGGGAAGGTGATGGAGATGTTGGTGAAGATGGCAGAGGTGTTGGTGTAGATCATGGTGATGATGATGATGGCCACGGCAGCGTTCCGGCGCCACCGGAAGAGAAGGGGAGAGGGGGCCCCTTCTTCTTCCTTCTTGACCTCCTCCCTAGATGGGAGAAGGGTTTCCCCTCTGGTCCTTGGCCTCCATGGCATGGGAGGGGCGAGAGCCCCTCCGAGATTGGATTTGTCTCTCTGTCTCTCTCTGTTTCTGCGTTCTGGTATTCTGCCCTTTCACCGTTTCTTATATATCCAGAGATCTGTAACTCCGATTGGATTGAAACCGTCACTCCGATTCCCCCCCGAAAATTAGCTTTCTTGCGGCCGAAGAAGAGAATTAACCACCTTACGGGGGCCAACGAGGGTCAGGGGCGCGCCCGCCTGCCTCGTGGCTCCCTCGGGCACCGTCTCGCGTTGATTTTCTTCCCATATTTCACATATATTCCAAAAATAATCTCCGTCCGTTTTTATCCCGTTTGGACTCAGTTTGATATGGATTTTCTGCGAAACAAAAAACATGCAACAAACAAGAACTGACACTGGGCACTGGATTAATATGTTAGTCCCCAAAAATAGTATAAAAAGTTGCCAAAAGTATATGAAAGTTGTAGAATATTGGCATGGAACAATCAAAAATTATAGATACGACGGAGATGTATCACCCTGGTAGCCGCCGCACCCAGGGGCCACCACGGCATTGGTCGGGCCACTGCAGCCCCCGCTACAGCTGCAGCCAGCCCCCGCCACCGCCCCGCTCTGGCCACAATGGCCGGCCGCGGCCATCCCGGCGCCCGTCGCATCCGCCGTTTCCATGCAGCCTAGCATTGGGCTGCCTACAACCACGCCGGCGGGCATGCCGATTCAGCAAGTGCGGTTCCCGCCCTCGCCATCACAGCTTCTGGCCTAGTTGGCCGGGACATCACCACCGCTAGTCTACACCATGGCCGCGGATCAGCCGGCGCCCTCCCTGCCATACGGCAGGCCCTCCGGCTCCGCGGGTTTCCACGTTGGCTGTGCCGGGGCACCACTTCCCAGCGGACCACCTGTGCACACCGGACCAAGGCCATCCTCTTTGCTGCTCTGTACCGCCGAGCTGTACACTCACGACGGTCATGCTCAGACACCGCCGCGCTTCGCCAAGCTCGACTTCGCCACCTATGACGGCGCCGAGGCCCCCCTCAACTGGCTTAACCAGTGTGAGGAATTCTTCCGGGGGTAACGCACGCTCGCGTTGGAACGCACATGGCTCGCCTCATATCACCTTCGGGGCGCCGCACAGACGTGGTACTACGCCCTCGAGCAAGACGAGGGTGGCATGCCCCCATGGGAGCGCTTTCGCGAGCTATGCCTCCTTCGCTTCGGGCCGCCGATACACGGGAGTCGGCTGGCGGAACTCGACCGCCTCCACTTCACCTCCACGGTGTAGGACTTTACCGACCGCTTTCAGGCCCTGGCGTGCCACGCGCCCGGCGTAACGGCTCGCCAACGGGCCGAGCTCTTCGTCGGCGGTCTGCCGGATCATATCCGCGTGGACGTGGAGCTGCGGGGACCCCAGGACCTCCAAACGGCCATGTACTACGCCCGCGCATTCGAGCGCCGCGCAGGGGCCATCCAGCATGCATCATCGTCCCGGGCCGCTGGGCCGCCACCCGGGCCGGACGTTCCCGCGCAGGGTCGGCCTGCTCAGGTTTCCGTGGCACCCCTCGCCGCAACCGCGGCGCGCCCGTTCCGTCGGCTCACCTCGGCCGAGCAACTCGAGCGTCGCCGCCAAGGGTTGTGCTTCAACTGTGACGAGCCCTACGTGCCTGGCCACGTCCGCCTGCGACTCTTCTACCTAGAGGCTGCGGACTACATTGAGGCCGCCGCCGCCGGCGGCCTCGGCGACCTGCCCGCCCAAGCTGCCGCGGAGGTGTTTGGTGACGGTTGATCATCTCGAGGAGTTCCACAACCGCTTCCCCCGCCTTCCAGCTCGAGGACGAGCTGTTTGTACAGGCGGGGAGAAATGTTATGAGCGGCATATATTACAGCCTAGGCAGTTAGGGGCCTGGCCCAGTTATCTTATCCTGTTAGGGGCTTAGCCCAATTATATCATTAGGAGGATTATATAAACTCATGTAAGGACCCGTTTTGAGATTAAGCAAGAAGCAATCATAATTGCTTGGCTTCCTAAGGGAGCCGGGAGACCTAACCCTAGCCGCCTCCTTCCCCGCGCCATCTCCCTCTCAGCCGCCGCCTCCTCGCGCACGCCGGCGTCCGCGTGTTCATCCACGACCAGCTCCCTCTTTCCCCTACAATCTCCGCCATAGAACCGGCAGAACCCTAGCTCCTAACAATTTCACAGTATAGAAATTTGCATATGAAAAAGATGGTGGAAACACATACACTGAAGTACATGAACATAAATCTGAGAATAGCGGGCGGCTTGATTGCCTGCCTCGGCGCACCCCTGTCATATATATAGCATACAAGTTTACAATTACAAAAGGAGTCCCAAACAGGGAAACTATCTATGTGGAGGCAGCCAGACTTATACGCCAAGTCGGCCTGAAGCCGTAGCTATATTGGTCTCCAACACGCCCCCGTGGTCTGAACCGGGAATGGGAGTGACCTGAAGACTGGACCTAAAATCACAGAAAAGAGCTGTTGGTAAACCCTTGGTGAAGATGTCCACAAATTGCAGGGCTGACGGAACATGAAGAACACGAACTGCGCCGAGAGCGACCTTCTCCCGAACGAAATGAATGTCTAACTCGATATGTTTCGTGTGACGATGTTGTACCAGGTTTGCTGACAAGTAGACCGCACTGACATTGTCACAATATACAACAGTAGCAGTCGAGATGGGCCTGTTAAGTTCCTGTAATAACTGACGAACCCAACAAGACTCTGCAACGGCCACAACAACGGCTCGGTATTCGGCGTCTGCGCTAGATCGAAAAATGTGGAATTGAAATAGGTATCATTTTTGTGAAACAATCTTATGAAAAGTGAATTGTGGGTTCTGAAAATGCATATGAAACCAAATTGTCATCTTATGAAATTGGTTATTTTTTAAATGTGTAACAATTTATTTGAGAAGAGTGAAATATTTTTTCAAAAATGTGATATCAAAATAGATATGATTTATGTAAGATGTGTTTCATGAATTTTAAACCGATTAAAATGTATCCCAAATCGGTCTTGTTTTAAAGGTCTTTGTGACAGGAGTTCAAATATATTAAAAGTTTTAGAATCGGAATTTTGGTTTATGAGATATTAATGATTTAAGTTACTAAAGGTGAACTAAATGGATGAATTAGTTTGGAAGAGAGAAGAGAGAAAATGGCAGCACGTGCATGCGAACCTTGTATGATCTAACTAAAAGCTGACTCTAATGGGACCTCGCATACTAAATTGACATGTTTGATATGTGTGTATTCTCAAAGCAAATTGACTAGCTTTTTATATTGCACAGTGTTGCACTAATCTTTAGACAGGATGAGTGGCTAGCGATCTGCCGCTAGGTGCCTGAACCGCTCAATTTTCTGCTTCGATGTACTCCCCTGTTGTTAAATATGCGTCTTTTTAGAGATTCTAATGCAGACTATATACGAAGCAAAATGAGTGAATCTACTCTCTAAAATATGTATATATACATCCATACATAGTTTTTATTGAAATCTCTAAAAAGACTTATATTTAGGAACACAGCGAGTAATATTTTTGTTCTGCTCTTGTTCTTCGTTTTCCTAACTTGATTCCCCTGCTTTCTCCAACTACCTTTTGTTTCTTGTGCTGCATTCATAAATGGAAGAGCAGCATGAAATGAAGTTGATTGCCTTAGAGCATTTACAGCCGGGTGCCTTAAAACCCCCCTTAAATGTCCGGGCAGACGGTCCGATCAATAACCGCTAAAAAAAGCACCCAGACAGAAGCTTCAAACTGGCCTCAAACATTCGGGCTGACCGACATCCCTCATATCCAGCCCAAATATGGGGCAGCCCGGGCGTGTCCGCCATGTCGGACTTGACAGCATGACCCCAACAAAAATGGCACCAAATCCCCCTGACCTATCCGATTTCGCTTGCATCGGACTGCACCTTGCCGTCTATGTATTCGACACATTGTGTTTGTCGTGATTTTTCTATAGGGGCTTAATGAGAATAAAAAAACAGTTCTCATACTTAAAAAGCTTTCTCACTCGTAGTCTTAGTAGCGGCCATCAATGCACGTCTTGCGAAGGATATGAGCTCCTTCACAGAGCGAGTATTGATAGCACCTATTAAGAGAGAGTAGATTAACGCTTTTGCCCGATGCGGCCATTTAAGCCGGTCGCGTCCTTCCTCCGGTGACGAGGTGGGACTAAAAACCCCCAACCAGGCCGGTCCAATACGGATGTTTCTATACTGGAAATCCTATGAACAACCATTTTGGTGTTTACACAACCTCGCCGGTCCAATATGGACTAAAACATTCAAAACGATCAATGTGCCTATCTTTCCATGTATTAGGTGTTTTGAATATAGGGTTTACGGTTGAAAAAATTGAGACCCGCCCGGTAACTGTCTGCGGGCTTGTCCGCGGACGTATAGGGACCCAGATTTGCCTATCGTGACTGTAGATGCTCTTATGTGTGAAGTGTCAAGGACAAAAAAGTGGATTAATTAAGCAGCATCAGTGCAAAAAAAAACAAAGTAAGCACAAATAAGCAACAACACACGGTAAGATATTATCTATCTTTTCGAAATGGGCAAGATATTCTCTGTCAAAGCGTCAAAACACATATGTTCACAGTTTGAGGTTTGCCAAGTGGCTACTTTGCTTCGACCATCATTGATTATTCAATCGCCTAGCCCCACTCCCGCTTGCAACGCGCCCCGCGCGCGCATCACGGGAGCCTGTGCTCCGCCACTGGCGCTAGCCTCCTCCCCACCCCCCCCCCCCCCCCCCCCACTTCGGCTTCTCCTCCTCGCCACCGCAAATGGCACCGTCCAGTTGGGGAGACTTGAGTGAACCTTATTCACTGGACTGGCGCCACCACCACCACCACCGGAAGGGCCAAAGCGATGCACAACAAAAACCTGCCTAAAAGCCTCAAATCAGGGAAAGCACAACTTCATCCAGTAGATATGGACCTCTCTGCACTCCCACATCGACAAAGCCCGTGGAGGAAAAGGGAGTTGCGAACTGTTGGCGGAGGAGAGGTGGTGGCACGATGCGTCCATGAATCACCTCTCCCAAGGTTTGGAGAGGAACGGTTGGGGAGAAGGATGGCTTCTTCCATGCCACTTCGATATTTGTTGTTTTTATCTTGAAACTTACTTTTCTAATGATTGAGTTCTGAATTTCTGATCATCCATGCACCAGTGAGACTGGGGCTTCACGCAGACACAAATGGGCAGCCATGTTAGCTCTATCTATGAACATGATTGAACTGAAAGGAACTAAGCTCTTGAATTTGGTTCATTCTCCCTACAGGTCTTCTTCCACAGTTTGACGTGTCAAAGATCTGACAGGTACCATACTACCATCTGTAGCTAACTTAAAAGAAAATACATGACATACTTCCTTTTCCTTCCCCCTGTTCGAATGTAAGTGGTGTGGGTTAGTTCAAATATTGAAATAAAACCACACCACTTATTTTCTAACGGAGGTAATATTTCACAGTATAGAAATTTGCATATGAAAAAGATGGTGGAAACACATACACTGAAGTACATGAACAAGTCCAATTGCTGTGCTAGTACTACTATTAAATTTATAAGTACTCTTGAAATCTGCACCAGCTAGCAGGACATTTTAACCATCAATTCATCCATCACTTGAGATTCCTGTTGCTTACAACATTTGTACTAGTACATATTTATCATCAACTCAGGATTTTGGAAGAAAAAACGCACAAATTGAGCACTGTAACTCAATAACAACTGAGCATATGTAAACAACAGCACTGTGATGGGTCTCTCAACAATACGTACATCACAATTTACACATCTCTGATTCTCTGAACGTGTGCATAATGGCACATACAATTCAGAAAAGCAGGCCAATACTAATGGGTGATCCGGCGACCAAGTTCTACTTGATGGCTCATCCAAGCACAGTTACACCTGGGGAGTTTATCCTAGCATTTACATAGATGGCTCACGAGAGTTCAACTACACTTGTTGTGCTGCGTTCCACACGGCAAGTGGAATTTTGAGTAGATTCTTCTGCGGCATGGCCGGCAGGATGAACTTGATCCTTGGTGCCTTCTTTTCGACCTTTGCAGCGGCGGCGGCTGGACGAGGAGCAGCAAACCATCGGTGCTTGAGCGCCGTGGCCGCCGTCAGTCGCTGGTTGGGGTTGCACGTGAGAAGGCCTTGCAACACCTGGAACCCATGCTCGGACAGCTTCTCTTGAGGGAACAGTTCCCGCAGCTTGTCGTGCTTGTGCCCCCGCGGTAGCAGTTTCAGCGCCTTTGCGGTGAGCGGCAGCGACGTGAACTCCGGCCACGTCCTCTCGTCCGGCGTACCGAGCAAGCGGAAGATGCTCCAGAGCTGGACGATCTCATTGTCTGCGGCGTCGTCGTCATCATCGCCGAGGAACAGCGTCTTACCGGTGAGCATCTCGGCCATGACGCAGCCGATAGACCACGTGTCCACGAGCGCATCGTAGTCCCGCTTCCCCAGGAGCACCTCGGGCGCCACGTAGAACGGCGTGCCGGCCTGGTTGTACGGCGGCAGCTCGGACATGGAGATCGCCAGCCCAAAGTCGCAGATTTTGACGAGTTCGCCGTCTTGGCCGACAAGGATGTTGCCGGGCTTGATGTCGCGGTGGACGACGTGGCGGTCGTGCATCGTCCTGGCACCGGTGAGGAGCTTCCACATGATGGCGCGCACGGTGGACTCCGGGAGGGGCTGGCCGCCGCGCCTGTTCCGCAGGAACTTGTGGAGGCTCGGCGCGGCGACGTACTCCATGACGAGGCCGAAGGCGCCGTTGTCGGGGTCGCGCACCAGGCCCTCGAAGCCGACGACGTAGGGGTTCCCGTCGCAGGCCTCGAGGAATCGGGCCTCCCGCAGAAGCTCGGCGGCGTCGGGGGGCTGCTGGGACCCGTCCGGCCAGTAGAGGTACTTGATGGCGACGATCTTGCGGGTGTCGCGGTGGCGCGCCAGGAGGACGCAGCCGAAGCCGCCCTCGCCGAGGCGGGTCTCCTCCTCGTACTCCGCGGTGCTCCTGATTCTGGTGCGGCTCCTCTTGCAGGACGCCGACGATTGTCTACTCGTCGTCGTGGTGGCGTGGCCGGCGTCGAGGGCGGCGGCGGGCCGCTTGCGGGCGGCCATCGCGCTAGCTCGACGAAGCGAGCCGCGCGCTCTGGTTGCTGGAGAGGGGATCCGGGCGCGGTGGAGGCGAGGGCGATGGGAGCAGGGGATCGGCGGACGAGGGGAGGTGGGTGACGGGCGGATGGATCGATCGACGCGATTGGGCGTGGAAATACTGAAAGAGCGACCTCGATTGGAGTCGGATTCAAATTCGAGTCGAAATTACGCCCTAGACCCATTGCGATCGACAATCCGAGTTACGGTCGCGAATTTCGTTGGCTTGCCGCCTGCGTTTTCAAAGCGCCAGTTAGCTGTGTACAGCAGACGCGATGCTGTTTGTGGGTCTGAATGTCCTTTTTTTTTTCTCTTCCTTGGCGGTTGCGTTTTGGCTTGCAATCTTCGATTCCCAATCGAGAACCATGGTTACATTTTCCTTCGCTTCATACCAGCCTTTTGCACTTGCCCATCACAATGTAATAAACAGATTAAAGGTCTCTCATCTCTTTTTTGTCCCAGTGTCATGATCAGAGATGGAAACCATGAAATTCATAGTCTGATTGCAAGAGCTAGCCCCGGGTTCAGAGGAAACTAGCTAGGGTTCTATAGCTTGAAAAGGAGAAAGTAGTGCCAACCACTTAGTGACGGCTAGAGTTACAACCCGGATAGTGAACACGTAACTGAAGAAGATCTTCATAGTGTAGATGCAGGTATGTGCGTGACAATACCCCCATCTGAAGATCAGACTTACCCTCAAGGTTGGAAAACAGGAAAAATCTTCTAGATAAAAGCAGAGTCCTTTCACATTGCCTCCTTAGTTGTCACATTAACCCATTGCACCAACCATTGTACCACCACTACCGGTACATCGAAATCTCCTTGTGGCCTTGGAATGAGTTTTCTTACTAATACCCCTTATGGCTCCATTATGATGTGTCCTTGATCATCAACCAAAGACATGTGTGGAGTAAAAATCACTTCGGGGCCACTCTATTACTTGAGTTGACTTACATAAAAAGTAAGGTGTAGTTTACAACCTTCTGGCAACAACAGTTTGTAAGAGGAGTTTCCAATTTTCTTTAGTCTTCTGAATGGGCGATAGAACTTAGAGTGTAGTTCAAATGTCTGTGAAAGCTCATTAAAGTATGCCTATAAGGTTGGATCTTTAAGTGGACCATTGTACCCACGAGAAATTCTCTAGGAATTTTTTTATCAACAAACTGTTTCATCCTCACATATGCTCTTAACAACGTTAAGCAATTGAGTGGCCATTTATGTGTTTTGCACTAACTTCGCTGAATCTAGTGAAATGAATTCATGTCGACTAGTTTTTGCTATGAGTGGCGGGGAAAATCCATACAATGCCTGGAAATGTGTTAGTTTTAAGGAACCACTCTACTAGAGGTAGCCATGAGTGCCACTTTTTTGGATTTTCAAAAGCTGTGCACCTCAAATATGATTCAGACACCGATTGACTCTCTTTATCGTGTTGTCAGATTGAGGGTGATATGAAGTACTCATATAAAACTTGATTCCAAGTATCTTAAACAAGGATTGCCACGAGTGATTTGTGAAGATTCTATATCCGTTAGTTACTACCATAGCAGGTAATCCAGGCAATTTGAATATGTTGCCTGGAAAGGCCTTTGCAATGGACTGTATTGAAGTGGGGTTTTAATAGAGATGAATGAGAATACTTAGTGAATCTACCCACCACCACTAAAATCAAGTCCTTATGTTCAAACAGAGGCAACCCTTCCACAAAGTCCATGCTTACATGGCACCAAGCAAGGTCAGGAATTGGAAGTGACTGCAACAATCTAGGGTAATAGGTATGCTTTGCTTTATTTATTTGGCATAGATGAGAAGCTTGGACATATGTAATTACATCTTGTTTCAACCCTGCGCAACGGAACAGTAGGTGTAATCTCTGATAAGTTGCATTTTCACCAGAGTGTACCCCTAGTTCAGACTTATGAAAAGCTTGTATCAGCTCATGTCTAAGATTAGTAGTGCTACCAACCAAAAAATTATTTTGTATCTGCGAATGCCATTTTTTAATGCGAAATGGGTTTTTTATCCGCCTTAATTGCCAATTGTTAGTGCATTTCTGGTCATTTTGATAAGACTTGACCACATCAATGATCCATAGAGGAAGAAACTGTACCGGCAATCAAACTGTTCACTATGTGTTTAACCCTTGAGAGAGCATATAGTACTCTATTTTCCCTTCTTGTATTGTACTCAATATTATAGTTGTATTCCAACAATTTTATAATTAATTTATGTTGGATGCCCCTAGTGAGCTTTTGCTCTTGCATGTATTCTAAACTCTCTTGGTCAGTTCTGATTCTGAGGGAAGAGGCCGCAAAATTGTGCTTCCACATTTTTAATGCTTCTATAATTGCTAGTGCCTCTTTGTCATTATTAGTGCTTTAAGTCCAATGCTCTTGCTCATGTAGGCAGTCGGCTTGCCCTCTTGCATTAGGACTGCTCTTAGACCATACCCACTTGCATCTTCTTCCAATACACAGGGTTTGTAAAAGTTTGCGAGAGCTAGAACATGAGTTGATGTGAGCTTCTCTTAAGTGTGGTAAATGTTGCTTGTTGTGTATCAGACCATACAAAGGGGTCCTTTTTGAAAGAGTCAAATAGGGGTCTATAAATTAGCCATGATTTGCTATAAATCTTTTGTAATAGCTCGTTAACCCCAGAAATCCTCTCAAGTGAGTGACATTTTTTGGGAAAAGGCCAATCAACCATAACTTGTATTTTAATAGGGTCAGTAGCAACTCCACCTCCTTGTATTGTATATATGTCCCAAATACTCCACTTTTTTCTGGCCAAAGGTGCACTAGTTGGTTAGCTCTGAGTGTACTAAACACTTGCTTGTAAACTAGAACATCATCAAAGAATACTACCACAAAATTTCTTTAAAATGGCTTCAAGTTTGAGTTCATGAGAGATTGAAAAGTGAAAGTGCAACTATCCCTGGGTGGTTTTGGTAATTATTAACAACATATAGCTCATTGAACTAATACTATTTCAAGATGATCATTTCAGAAAGTTCAATGATTGGCATGGCATGGATTAAGAATGTGGAGCCTTCAAAATGCTAAGGACACATATTGGATCAAGCTCAAAACTCTACCTTTCTCATTTTAGTGATCCAGGATCACATTGAGTCCATAGGAACACCCAATACTATTAAAAGGGGATGAGGTGTTGCTTAATGGCTTACTTGCTCAAAATGCTTAGTGATATGCTCCAAAAACCCTCAACCACTTTCTCATATCCACATATGTCCCAAAGCAAAAGTCAAATTCAGCCCCACCGAAATGTTCTATCCGGCGCCACCGAATTCACTTGACATAGCCACTGCCAGAAACCCTAGTCATATTAGTCGTACCGATAGGGATCACGGTCTCACCGAGATGGGATTGCAAACTCTTTATTTCCCCTCATAACATTTCGGTTCATCCGAGATGAGCGACCGGTCCCACCGAGTTCGCAATGCAAACTCTCTGTTTCCCTTTCGTAACGTTTCGGTCACACCGAAATGAGCGATTCGGTCCCACCGAGTTTGCCTGACCAACTCTCTTGTTAGCTTATTACCAAAATTGGTCCCACTGAGTTTGTGTAATCTATCTCATCGAGATTACGTTATGCCCTAACCCTAATCAAATCGGTCCCACCGAGTTGACATGTCGGTCCCACCGAAAAGCTTAATGTTCACATTTTGAACTGAATCGGTCCCACCGAGTTTTCTGATTCGGTCCTACTGAGTTTGGTGAATTGTGTGTAGCGGTTAGATTTTGTGTAGAGGCTATAAATACCCCTCCACCCACTCTTCACTCGTGGGGAGAGCCATCAGAACATGCCTACACTGCCAACATTCATTTTCTGAGAGAGAACCACCTACTCATGTGTTGAGACCAAGATATTCCATTCCAACCATATGATTCTTGATCTCTAGCCTTCTCCAAGTTGCTTTCCACTCAAATCATCTTTCCACCAAATCCAAATCTGTGAGAGAGAGTTGAGTGTTGGGGAGACTATCATTTGAAGCACAAGAGCAAGCAGTTCATCATCAACACACCGTCTATTACCTTTTGGAGAGTGGTGTCTCCTAGATTGGTTAGGTGTCACTTGGGAGCCTCCGTCAAGATTGTGGAGTTGAACCAAGGAGTTTGTACGGGCAAGGAGACCGCCTACTTTGTGAAGATCTACCCTAGTGAGGCAAGTCCTTCGTGAGCGATGGCCATGGTGGGATAGACAAGGTTGCTTCTTCGTGGACCCTTCGTGGGTGGAGCCCTCCGTGGACTCGCGCAACCGTTACCCTTCGTGGGTTAAAGTCTCCATCAATGTGGATGTACGATAGCACCACCTATCGGAACCACGCCAAAAATCTTCGTGTCTACATTGCATTTGCTCCCTCCAAACTCCTCCCTTTATCTTCATGTGCAATGTTTTACATTCCGCTGCTATACTCTTAGACTTGCATGTGTAGGTTGATTGCTTGACTTGTGCTAAGTTGTTAAAATCTGCCAAGACTTAAAATTGGGAAAAGGCTAGATTTTTTTTGGTCAAGTAGTCTAATCACCCCCCTCTAGACATACTTTCGATCCTACAAAAATTTGTTGGAGCATTAGTGATACCAAATGGCACAACCAAGTACTCATAATGTCCAAAGGTGTGTTGAAAAAGTAGTTTTTCCATATCTACAGGTTTCATTCTGATTTCACGATAACCACTCCTCAGATCAATTTTGGGAAAGAACATTACTCCATGTAATTCATCCATGATATCCTATATAACAGGGGTATGGTTTTTTATATAGTCATGGCACTGAGTTTTCTGCATTCTGTACAACCTCCAAGTGTCATCCTTTTTCTTGACTAGTATAGCTAGTGGGGAGTATGGGCTTGAGCTAGGCAGAATTACCCTAGTCAGAATTACCCTAGGCTTAACCCATTGCACCAACCATTGCACTATCACTACTGGTACACTGAAATCTTCATGTGGCCTTGGAATGAGTTTTCTTACTAATACCGCTTCTAGCTCCATTATGATGTGTCCTTGATCATCAACCAAAGGCATGTGTGGAGTAGAAATCACTTTGGGGCCAATGTATGGCTTAAGTTGACTCACATGAAAAGTAGGGTGTAGTTTATAGCCTTCTGGGTAACAATAGTTTGTAAGAGGAGTTTCGAACTTTCTCTAGTCTTCTGAATGGGCGATAGAACTCAGAGTGTAGTTTAAAATGTCCATGAATGCTCAAGAAATTATGCCTATAAGGTTGAATCTTTTAGTAGACTACCCACTAGAAATTCTCTAGGAATTCTTTTTTTTGTCATCAATCTCCTTCATCCTGGCATATGATTTTAACAACCTTAAGAAATTGAGAGGCTATTTATCTATTTTGCACTAAGTTTGTGTCATCAAAATGTGTCATTTTTAAGGAACCACTTTGGAGCTAGCCATTTGTGCCACCTTTTTGGATTTTGAAAAGCTATGCACCTCAAATATGATTCCAGACACTGATTAAATCTCTTTGCCTGGCCGTCAGATTGAAGGTGATATGAAGTAATCATATGTAACTTGACTCCAAGTATCTTAAACAAGGTTTGCCACAAGTGATTAGTGAAGATTCTATATCCGTCAGTCACTATCACAACAGGTAATCCATCAATTTGAATATGTTACCTGGAAAGGCCTTTGCACCCGACTGTACTAAAATGGATGTTTAATAGAAATGAATGAGAGTACTTAGTGAATCTATCCACCACCACTAAAATGGGCTCCTTATGTTCAAATAGAGGCAGCCCTTCCACAAAGTCCATTCTTACATGGCACCAAGCAAGGTCAGGAATTGGAAGTGACTACAACGATCTAGGTAACATGTATGCTTTGCTTTATTTAATTGGCACAGGTGAGAAGCTTGGACATATGTAATTACACCTTGTTTCAGCCCTGCCCAATGGGACAACAGGTGTAATCTCTGATAAGTTGCATTTTGACCAGAGTGCCCCCCTAGTTCAGACTTATGAAAAGCCTATATCAACTCATGTCTAAGATTAGTGGTGATGTAAACCAAAAAATGATTTTGTATATGAGAATGCCTTTTTTAAATGTGAAATGGGTTTGTTATCTGCCTCAGCTGCCAATTCAGAGATAATGCTAGTGCATTTCTGGTCATTTTGATAATACTCGACCACATCAATGATCCATAAAGGAAGAATAGTACTGGCAAGCAAAATGTTCATTATGTGTTTAACCCTTGAGAGAGCAACTGTTGCTCTATTTTCCCTTCCTCTATTGTAGTCGACATTATAGTTGTATTCCAACAGTTTTACAAGTAATTTATGTCGGATGCCCTTAGTGAGTTTTTGCTCTTGCATGTATTTCAAAATCTCTTGATCAGTTCTGATTACGAGGGAAGAGGCTGCAAAAAATATTGTTTCCACATTTTTAATGCTTCTATAATTGCTAGTGCCTCTTTGTCATTAGTGCTAAATCATTGTGCTTTAAGTCCAATGCTCTTGCTCATGTAGGCAATTGGCTTGCCCTCTTGCATTTTAATAAGGTCAGTAGCAACTCCACCTCCTTGTATTATATGTCCCAAATACTCCACTTTTTTCTGGCCAAAGGTGCACTTAGAGAGTTTTGTAAATAGTAAGTTAGCTCTGAGTGTACTAAACACTTGCTTGTAAACTGAATATCATCAAATAATACGACCACAAAATTTCTTAAAAATGGCTCCATGTTTGAGTTCAAGAGAGATTGAAATGTTGTTGGAGCATTAGTGAGACCAAATGGCACAACCAGGTACTCATAATGTCCAAGGTGTGTTGAAAAAGTAGTCTTTCAATATCTTCGGGTTTCAATCTGATTTGATGGTAACCAATCCTCAAATCAATTTTGGAAAAAAAAACATTGCTCCATGCAATTCATCCAGGAGGTCCTCAATAATAGGGATATGTTTTTTTTGTATTCATGGCACCGAGTTTTTTGTAATCCGTACAACCTCCAAGTCCCATCCTTTGTCTTGACTAGTATAGCTAGTGAGGAGTATGGGCTTGAGCTAGGCTGAATTACTCCAGCCATATCACTTGCTTGATAATTTCCTCAAGATTATGTTTTCGTCATGAGGTAGTCTACAAGATCTCTGGTTTGTCGCGTTAGAATCCTTTGAGAGGGGAATGGAATGGTCACAAAATCTCTTTGGGACTAGTGTGGTAGGTTTTGTAAAAATGTCTGCAAATTCTAGAGTAAGGGACTGGATTTCAGCAGGAAATGGTATTGTAGTCTCTTCACTGTCAGAGGTAACAACAGAAACCAAGACAAAAGCACTAGAATCAGGGTGCTCCATTAGTTTGGAGATATTGGAAGCTGCATGGATTTTAGTACTGGAAGGCAAGGTCTCATGATGAACGATCACAGGTTCTCCTTTGTAACTTGTGATTCTCATTTGCATTTTATGTAGTCTAGTTCCACTAGACTATCCTTCCTCAGCCAATCAGCTCTCAATATAATGTCATGTCCCTTTAACTACAACACGTCATCTCAGAATTTTTCTCCTTCAATACTGTAAGAGCAATCCTAATAGATAAATGGGTTAATTAGATAAATGTCACTCCAATTATGGTGATCCATAAAAATGGTACTGCAATTTCCAAACTTTGAAAAATGCCACTGCAATTTTTGCAAACTTTGAAAAACGGCACTGCAGACTTCGAAAAATGCCACTGGAAATGGCATTAAATGGCATTTTTCAAAGTTTGAAAATTGCAGTGGCATTTTTCGAAATCGCCAAATTTGGAGTGGCATTTATCAAATTAACCCTAGATAAATTGACCCCACAATATACCCCCACTAGCCACCGGAACTTTCGGTTTCTTGCATGGGGTTGGTTTGCCAGGAAGGTCTTCTGCAATTTGAGGGGAGGTCAAAGTGGAAGTACTTCCACTGTATTTGCAGGATCTCATCTTCTTGCTGTGCTTGGAATTCTACTAGATCTCCTTCCACTGTATTTGCTTGGAATTTTCAGAAGGTTGCACTTCCATCGCATGCACCATATTTTTCTAACTAGGTTTGCAAACTTGTCTATGTCCTGGTGCCCAAGGTTATTTGCATCTCCCACTTATTCCTTTTTGTCTGGCTTGTTGTATCATAGCTTAATTTGGTGGCAAGGTAGTAGCATGTTTTTGAAGTGCCAAAGTTGACTTGTCTTTAATTACAAAGGTGTGAATGCTGACCTTTTAGTAGGAGTTGCATCTTCCATTCGTCTAGCCAACCACATGGCAGTTTGCAAGTTTTTCCGTTTGTGACACTCCAAATGAGCTTTGATGTAATCTGATAAGCCTGGCATGAAACTAGTTACAAAATAATAAGGTCGCGCTTGGATTTGGTGTATTGCAATACAGAGGTGTAAAGTCTACAGGTGTATTATATCGGTCACGAGTCATTTCCGGCTGGAAACGGAACCAATGGGCGGAGACCTGTATTTTTTGCAGGTGTAACTGAGAGAAACACGCTAATCCAAACAGGGCTTAAGGATTAATTAGATAAATGCCACTGCAATTCTAGCTATTCAGAGAAATGCCACTCCGATTTCCCTCTTTCGAAAAATACCACTAAAACTTTGCATCACACTTATAGATGCCATTATGTAACATTTTAGGCCAAAATACCCTCGTCTTAAGTAACACTGCCTTGTCCCTGTAAAATTATAACAACTCTTGTCTGGTTTATATTGTCAGGAGTACCATGTAGGACAGGGGTTACCACTTCAGCCGGTTGTTTACCAAAATTCTGTTGCTCAGCAAAATTCCTATCAAAACTGGATGATTTTTGGAGAAACTACCTTGGAATGTTTTGAAATTCTTGTTGACCGATGTTGCAAATTCAGTAAACTCTGTTGTGGAGATTTGAGTTTCAGTGGTGTTGTGCTTCCTGAATCGCCCGAATTTTCCATTGAACTATAGAGATTTATAGAAATCGGTGAACTTTCGTAGCTTGTTGAAACTTATCTGGGTGGGCTAAGGGGGGATTTTACTACC
The DNA here is from genome assembly GCA_034509565.1 of Triticum monococcum. Lineage (NCBI taxonomy): Eukaryota > Viridiplantae > Streptophyta > Magnoliopsida > Poales > Poaceae > Triticum > Triticum monococcum. Next base: position 575,442,683 of record CM067844.1, on the reverse strand, counting down.
ACGAGGGCAATCAAATCTGCATCCAGATCCTTCCTTCAAAGCCCGTCGCCACTAGTGCACCAGAAGGAACTAGCCCCGGATTCAAAGGGAACTAGCTAGGGTTCTATAGCTTGAAAGGGGGAAAGTAGTGCCAACCACTCGGTGGCAGATAGGGTACAACCCGATTACAACTTGGTACCTTGGACCAATGGCTTTTATAGCCATTACAGTCCAAATAGCAGTAATGAAAGAGCTAAAGTGAAGTAAGTAGACAGAACAGTAAAAGGCGCCTAAAAGGTAATTGAACTCTTCTCGCTTATCTACATACCGGTTCGCTGGAATAACAGGGAGTCGCTGGATCAAGATCAGAGTGAACACCTAACTAAAGGTCTTCAGAGTGTAGAGGCAAGTCTGAGCGTGACACCCATACAACTTTCCTGGTCATATGCTACTATGTATTTGAGTTTAGAATGCTAATCCATACACTGACCGTGCTGGAGCTTGAAAGATTATGCATAGACTACCAGAGAACTGTGTTCCACTACCCAATGGACACTGAATGCATCCAGCATGGCAATGCAAAGTAGTCAATATCGTCTCGCCTGCTCCAAATAAAGGAAATGGAAAATATATTACCAAGGATGAAAATTATCTGGCCTGTTAAACATTTCACATTGCGTCCACTGTCCAAGAATCTACTAACTTCACAAAAATCATGTGCTAGTCATGCCCCGGGTTTTCTAAAGCGACCAGGAACAAACAAGTAGCGCGACAGGAAACCCATCTCAAAACACAAGATTCTCATACACAACATGTGCGTAAGGTAAAACAGACTAAAGTCAGCTGCCCGTTCCTCACTGACAAGTTTAAACGGTAGTCACATTCAAGATTCACAAAATTCATGTGCTAGTCATGCATGCCCAAAGCTTTCCAAAGCGTCTAGGAACAAACAAGGCTCAAAACCCAACTCAAAATTCCTCAAAGAACAATAGCCAGATTCAAGATTCCATTGTGCGGTTTGGGAAATTACAGGGGAACTAACTGCTGGAACTGAGACAAAAATTTCACTAGAGTATATCCATTGGAGTGGATACTGAAGATCGGTTTCTATATAGCCAAACTTGCATCCCCATGTAACATCACATATTGCAGATTCACGGCTAACATTATATGGTTCTTGTTCTTCATTTTCCTGGCTTGATTCCCTTGCTTTCTCTGGCTGCCTTATTTCCTTGTGTTGCATCAATTATTGGGAGGTTGGTTAAAGGACGCAGAACAGCATGAAATGAAGTTGATTGTCTTACATTTCAAGTGCCTAAGACAGAAAAATGGACTAAATAAGTGTCTTGTTTATGGCCTAGTTCATGAGTGCATGAAACCATAAGTGGAGAAAGTAGGCTTTTCTTAGGAATCAGTGATTCTCTCTTGTAGTGTCAACACAGGTATGAGCACATAGGTTTGAGAATATATCAACTTTACATTTACAGTGGTTTTTAGAAAAAAGCTACTTGTATGAATAATGCTAGCTCAATCAGCATTTCTTTATAGTCTAATTAGACATGGATGCCAAATTGTTTGAATGATAAAAAATGCAAGACCCAAAAACTGACTGGTAGCGATTCAAGTTAAGAATTACTGTATCCTCAGTTACATCACTTGATGTTCAGCAACAATTGATTCTACTTTTTAAACGATGCATATTACCAAAGAATGGTATTCTACTAGTTATTTGTCCAACTTAAAATAAAAAAGGCTTAATCATTTAGGGAAACAAGTATTAGTTTACGGAGGGAGTAACTGTTACTACCATTTAGGAATAACAGGAAAGTCTTAGCAGTATGACAGGTTAGTTCCTCCTAAAATCAAATTCCTCATTCTCTTATGATTTTATCATTTATTTTCTGCTTGGTATATTTCAGTTATTAGTAAATCTCAACTGTTGGCTGAGCCCTCTATTTTACCGTATAGATAAAATGTACCTTTGGAAGAAGCCCTTCTATAGACATCAGCTCATACAACTTGCGCATGATTGTTTCCTCTTCAACCTATATAAAATGACAGCAATTGATTACTAAAGAAATACCCCTGAGATTCCTTCTTATATAATATAGAAGTCCAGTAGTATTTAAGGCTCACCTGTAGTTTATGCAACTCATGGGACATTGCTCGGTATGTTTCCATTAGGGCATGATTTTGCTTGTCCAAATGCCTGCAGATCATTTCTATGTTATATAATCAACTGAAATCGTTAGGGCACATTTGTTGCTAAAGGTTAGTCAAGATTTTGCACCTGGACATTTCAGCAGAATGCTTTGGTTCCATTATCACCAAACAACTTTATACTGCTTCTCCTCTGCTTGAGGAAATGCGAGAACATCCACCCCTCTTGATAGAAGAAAAGCTTTGTACTGCTCCCTGCAAATTATTTGGCTGATTAGAAATTATTTCAAATCAAGCTAGAAGCTGTCCTCCACATACTGTAAATTTACCAAAAGGGGAGGATCCAGAAATAGACGAAAACCAATAGCAGTACTATGTTTTGAACAGTAAATAGCTAGTACGATACTTGAGTCTCATGCTTATGATACATCAATATACACGAAACCAAACATGAAAATTATGTATGCTTCTAGAGATATATATTCCACGCCCAATTAATTAGACTAGCCCCATTAGACAATCAATACTGAATATCTCCACAGCAATTAGTATTACTAGCACATGGGTACTCCGTACTCCTAGGGTTACCTGACTTAACTAATAAGAATCACCATACTCAAGCGCACGCTGTGTAATCAAATGTACAAGTGCCTAACAAGCATAAAGCAAGTTTTTTTATGTAAAGAATGCATTCAAACTTACTCGTAGTTCAAAGTGCCACCATGTGCAAAATTCCTCGACACCACTGCTGTTAAAGGCTTGTTTTACAAGTGTGAATGAAAAAGGATATAATTTGCCATTACAGCTTATCTGAGTCTTGGGGATACCCACAAATATGATTTGAGATTAATAAACAGATAGAAACACAAACATGCTGTAGACACCCATTCAATTGGGATTCAGGAGAAAACATGGCTATGCAAAGAAGAAGAATTTTCGATTAGCAAGTGCTCATATGGCCAATAAAATTAGTGCCGTATTTATAATTTCACATGGCTGACGATGTAAGGTATGGTGAGGCATACGCAGTTCATACCAGATAAATCAAATTTCACCAAGTATATTACAATATTAGACACAGCAAACCTGGCACTGAAATTGACCAAAAGAGAAGGCTCGGATTGATGTCTTAGGGGGCAATCTGCTGCCGTCGCCGTTCGCGCCGTGCGGTCCGCAGAGCCCCACGATCCGGCGGCTGCTCCTCGCTGCTAGTCCACTCGAGGTCGCCGGGTCGCACGACGCGGTTCTGCCGTTCGGGGCCTGCTCGACGCCGGTCGCCCTCTTGCTGGCTCGCGCGCGGCGTGGCGTTGACAGTGGCGGCTCTGATGCGGCAGCGGCAGCGAATAGGACCGTACGGACCTATTCGTTCTTTTTCTTTGTGACGGTTTCACCCTATGAGCACTATTTGCCTTAACGAGATCGTACTTGGGCCACGAGGCAACCGACAATGAGTCGATTTCGGCCCGCCTTAGGCAGCCAATTAACTTTCTTTTTATTTATTAAAAACACATGAACACTATTTTTATTAAAATTTTAAATGAAATAAATTAGTAATATATAGCTAAATCTGTATATAGAAAATGGAAATTTTAACATACCTGCATGTAAAACCTTATAATGTGAAAGAAAATATTTATCTCATATTTAAATATTTATTTATGCATATAAAAGAAAAATTATATTTGCAAAATAATCATATATCGAATAAAAATGTGTTCACGCATTAGTAAGAATATTATTCATGTATTTTCTTGAAAGTAAAAAAACAAAACAAACCAAAAATAAAGAGGAATACAAAATAAAGTCTAAAAGGAAGAAAATGATGAATACAATGATAGATAAAAGAGAAAAAAGTGTAGGGAATGAAAAGAATAAAGAAATAGAAAATCACAAAAAAAAACATGTTGTGTCTATTTGCTCGACCGACGAGCGAAAAGTCCTACAGAACTCTTATACGGCCCGATAAGCGGCATATAGGATTTCCTGGGTGGGTAAGGGTTGTTCTGCGCGCTCCAAATTCTTCACCTTATCTCTACTTTGCTAAACTTCCACTATTATTCTCCAAAAGAATCATGTTTTCGATGAAGTCGATTGTGTTTCCTTTGGGAACTTAAACTCTTGCCCTAATCTTGAAATGATGATTTCGATGAAGTCGACTATGTTTCCTTGGGGACTTGAACTTTTTCCCTAAGTTTTCTTGCACTTTACGATTTGTAATTGTTTTCATTATCATTGTTCTTTTGGGTGCGAGTACAAGTAACCGAGGGGTGTCCTAGCGGATTGGGGTGCATGGGTTCGAGTGAAACCTCCTAGCAAGCAGTTTTCTCTCATTTTCGCAGTTCCATCTATGTATTTTTCCATTATAGTTGAACATGGTTCCACGCGCATCTTGTGAATAGTAAAATCAGAAGAAAAAACACTGGAAAAAAACAACATATGAAATTTAGGGTATCAAACTTGGTCGATCATTCTACTCACTTGTGAAGTTCGTGAAGGAATGATGCCCGTAGTATTCATAGTGAAGAAAATATAGTCATAGCCTTACTATTTATTCAAACAATGTTTTTATAGCTTTGATTTTTTTTCCTTTTTTGCTCAGAACACCAAGGATGTCATTGCTTCACGAAACTTCACACATGAGTGGAATCGCCAATCAAGTTTGATACCCAATTTTCCAGGGTTTTTCTTCTAGTATTTTTATTTTACTATTCTAATTGTTGCGTGTGGAACCATGTTCCAGAAATTCATGTCCATTTTCGCTACCCTTTTGCTACAAAAATATTGGTAACCTTGTTGCTTACAACTTAAGAGTTGCAATATTTTCTCAAATCATCAAATTTTATGAGCATTGCATATGCCGTAGCAAATTTTCTCTAGGACACTCTCGCCATAAAACCCAAAATGACTCACTCATTTTTCTTAACGCGTCTGAATATACATGCACAGACTACCGAGGCATTATGTGGGCTGTTTTAGGTACTTCATCTTATGCATAGACATATCTTCATCTTACGTGTCTCTTATCCACACAAAATCATGAATTTGATAACTTAAGTGCTAAAACTATGAAATTTAGAATATTTTCCCCTGATTATAGAATAAATCTATTGAAAGAACATGCGGTGCCCCCATGTTTGGTTTTGGTAATTGATGACAATCTCTATGGACTAATGGTTTCCTTGAGTTATATTTGAAGGTTTTGTCCATAGGCTTTTGTTGGAGTACATGTGTTGGCTTCAAGGAGAGTTTGTGTCGACCAAGGTGCTATTCAAGGAATTACCTAAAGATTGGTCTTGTGAGAGGTTGATCAAGACTAAGTTAAAGAGTGAATCAAGTTGATCAACCCACAAAGCGAAGAAGATGTACCGAGAGGGATCAAGTGATCTCATGGTATGGTAAGCATTGTCAATTACGCTTTGTGTACTAACCCATGGTCTTCGTGAGAGTTCTTTGTGGGGTTAGGTTGCGGTGTGCAAGTTCAAGTGGAGCATCATGAAGAGATCAAATGCTTGAAGCTTGCCGTCCTTTGTGGTGACAATGGACTTGTGAAGATGTGCGGAAGAGTGGCTCACCCATAGTGGAGTATGGGGGAGCAATCAACTAGTCTTCATCGAGTCAACCCAATCAAGAAAGGTGGTCCAACTTGAGGGAGTCAAGATCGTCATCATCTAGCTCAAGTGGACCATGTGCAAGGCAAAGGTTTGCCCTTGATAGGTTTTCTATTTTACCGGTCTCATGATGGTAGTTGGGAGACCGGGTTATAGGATCGATTGCCGTACTATCAAGGGGGGCCCTCGATGAGTAGCTTGTTCGTATCGTTCATTGAGAGATCAAACCATTGCATCCTTGCATCATCTTTCTTGGTTCTTGTTTGGTTCTCTTTGTGAGTCTTAGAGCTTATGGTCATCTTGATGACAAGCTTGAGTTCATCGAAAACGGAGTTCGCATGCTTCTTCTATGATGTTTTCGATGTTGGAGGTTTTGCCGGTTCTTCTCGGTTGGAGGTTTCACTCCTCTATTTGTTGGCATACCTCCCCTGCCTTTTGATGCTACTCGTCGTCTTGTTTTCAACAAGCTTGAGTTTGCTCAATTCGGAGTTCATATGCAGAAGTTATGGCAGTTCTGGTTTTCTGGAGTGTGGTTTTTGTCCTGGACCCAGCGGTAGTACCGCGGGCCACAGCGGTAGTACCGCTGAAGCTCACTAAGCGGTAGTACCGCTCCTCGAAGCGGTAGTACCGCTTGTAGCCTCAGCAGCAGTACCGTTGTGGCTCTGTGCTCCTACTGCCTCGACCCTAGTGCGCTCCTTCTCGTGTCAGGGCATTACGGCACTTGCTGCAGTTGTAGCGGTAGTACCGCTCCTCGGAGCGGTAGTACCGCTTGATGGCCTCAGCAGCAGTACCGCTGCGGCTCTGTGCTCCTTCCGCCTCGACTATTTTGCGCATTTTCTTGTGTCGGGTTTTGCGGTACTAGCTGCGGTAGTAGGGGCGGTAGTACCGCGTTTGCGCGGTAGTGCCTCCCTGCCTCCACGGTAGTACCGCTCTGGGTCCCAGCCCCAGCCCTTTTTCTTCTGGCGCGGCAGTACCGCTGAGGGGGAGCGGTAGTACCGCTTACAAGCGGTAGTACCGCCCTGCCTCCACGGTAGTACCGCTCTCTGCGGGGCTGAGTGGGGGATAACAGTTGGATTTTCCCCCTCCTATAAAAGGGGGTCTTCTTCCCCATTGAATCTAATCCTTTGAGCTCGTGTTCTTCCCCCATTGTTGACCTTCTTCGAGCTTGCTAACTCTCAATCCCTCCATGGATTCTTGCTAGTTTTTGAGGGAAAAGAGAGAGGAGATCTAGATCCACATTTCCACCAATCACTTCCTCCTCTATGTGAGGGGAACCCCTTGGATCTAGATCTTGGAGTTCTTGGTGTTCTCCTTCTTGTTCTTCCTCTCATTTTCCTCCCTAGCATTAGTTGCTTCGGTGGGATTTGAGAGAGAAGGACTTGGGCACTCCGTGTGCCCTTGCCATTGCATTTGGTGCATCGGTTTGAGTTCTCCACGTGATACGTGGAAGTTACAAGTTGAGAAGCTTATTACTCTTGGGTGCTTGGTACCCTTGAGCTTGTTCCTCTTGGGTGCTTGGGAGCCCTAGACGGTTGTTGGTGTTCGGAGCTCAATCATCGTGGTGCAAAGCTCCGGGCAAGTGTCGGGGTCTCCAATTAGGTTGTGGAGATCGCCCCGAGCAATTTGACGGGTACCGGTGACCACCCCCAAGGGTTGCCAAAGTGTACGGGTTCGGTGACCGCCCCCAAGGGTTGCCATTTGTACGAGTTCGGTGACCGCCCTCAAGGGTCCCTTAGTGGAATCACGGCATCTTGCATTGTGCGAGAGCGTGAGGAGATTACGGTGGCCCTAGTGGCTTCTTGGGGAGCATTGTGCCTCCACACCGCTCCAAACGGAGATTAGCATCCGCAAGGGTGTGAACTTCGGGATACATCGTCGTCTCCGCGTGCCTCGGTTATCTCTTACCCGAGCCCCTTTACTTATGTACTTTACTTTGTGATAGCCATATTGTTTCTTGTCATATATCTTGCTATCACATAGTTGCGTATCTTGCTTAGCATAAGTTGTTGGTGCACATAGGTGAGCCTAGTTGTTTTAGGTTTTGTGCTTGACAAATTAACCGCTAGGTTTATTCCGCATTTGTTCAAGCCTAAACCGTAATTATTTTAAAACGCCTATTCACCCCCCCCTCTAGGCGACATCCACGATCTTTCATCTATTTAGATGAAAATGTTGTTGAATTGCTTCATGAGAATATATTGATTGTGTTAAGTAAATTTTTGTGTACATACTCATAATGGTTTTACTAGATCTCTTATAAAAGAGAATCTATTTATTAATTGAATTGTAATTTTTCAACATCTTTTTGAAGATGTGCAATCTTACACGCCACTTATGTGACATAGATCATATTAACTACATATCCCCCCGCCCCCTTACAATTGGTACATGAAAATCAACCAACTATTGTCTGTTTGCGATAATTCGGTTATAATCAACCAACCAACTATTGTCTGTTTGCGATAATTCGGTTATATACCGATATCAGCATCACAGAAAATCTGACATCTATTGTGGGATAGCTAATCTAACCCGAGGGTTCCACCAATTCCTCGAAAATCAAGCCAAGTCAACGAAAGTCCAATCAACTAGCCATGCTCAATGAGTCGACGAAGGAGGAAAAGCCCAACATATATCGAGTATATGCCTTCTCTGTTCTCAGGATCGGTTATCATGCTCAAGACCGTGCCTTTCTGTCAGTCTTCTTAGACCTCTTTTTTTGTTGAGAATCCGCCTTCAAGGCAACTTATTCATCGTTTGGCGGAAACATACCTGATTATACATCGTCAATCAGGAAAACAGGGATTACAATGAACATAAAGGAATCATCTAATAATTTAAGTGCTCCCTTTTGATAGAACCATGGGATCGTGTAGCGTAGGATTTCCGGTAGTTATTACCTTCACTTGTGGCTCGAGGAGCTCTCGGTGCTGGCCATGGCAGAGGCTAGCGGTGGCGGTGCTTCCTATCAACATTGCACTAACCCTAGATCGGTAGGGGATGTGGTCGGGAGTACAGCGTAGCGAAGAACCTCATGATCCGAGCCGCCGGCCCCCACATCTTTATATATAGTGCAGGTGACAGGGGCCCGTCACCCATAGTTGGTTGAGCGCCCCCGATCAGGGCGCGGATCTAAGGGCCCAGTGGGCCGTTGGGCCCACACGGCGGAGATCATCCTAACATTCTCCCCCTTGATCTCAACTTTTACTTTTGACCTTATATTTTTTATTTTTTACTCGTTTCATAACAGATCAATACATAGAACATGTTTCATCGTCACAGCTCAGTTGTCGATAGAATCAGACAGCCACAGCATACCTCTCTGTTTTGAAACAAATTCTTTAACCTTGGGCCCTTTTATTGTCCGAAAATGTTAGACTATACCATAAAACCCATGTCGACTGTGTGTTCTCCGAACACACTGGGCGGTAAGCCTTTAATAAGCAGATCTGCAAACACTTGTCTGTTGCTTTTATGCTTCAAGCATTTCTACATAATTTTGGACTTTCTCCATTACAATGCATAACTCTGCGTCAATGTGTTTGGCATCAACACTTGACTCGTTGTCATAGGAGCAAACAACTTAAAATGATTATCGTTGTTGTCAACCATTATCAACTCCGGGTACAGGTCTTCTTAACCATTTTGCCTGTCCCTTAGCCTCATATCAAGCTATAACATATCTTTGCATCACATTGATGATAATTGTCTCATTCTTTGGAGCTTTTTCACGCAAAAACCTCCAAGTGTGACAGTTAGCGACAATTGTGGATTTCGCTATACATTTCACAGGTCTTGTCTTTGTACTCACAATCATTTTAGAGAACTTATTTCTTTCAGCATGAGGCCGATATCTTTGACTCCATTCCAGTGATCTATATATGGATTGGACAATGCCAAAACAATCTGGATACGCGAACTGTGTCAGGGTAATATACTGATCTTCCAATAGCTGAAGCATGTAGTACCATATCCATTTTCAATCTTTTCTCATACTTTTGAAACACCATAGTTTCTGGTTCCATTACCCTTGACTATAAGAACAAGCGTAGGTTTTCTCGCATGCATACTTTAGAGATCATTCTTAGGATGTCCATGCGACATTCCTAATACCCCATTTTAATATTTTCTTGGTGAATCTCGATATTTATAACGAGAGACACTCTACTGAGAACATTCTTTTGAACTTTTGAGGACAAGAACCCTTTTTTTCTTCCTGAAGTAGACTGACATCCCACTAGCAAGTAGGATGTCATCCACATGCACCGGATTAGGAAATGAATGTCCCATTCTATAAATTTGCATGAATGCAATTGTCCTCTCATTTTCTTTAACCCAAAATAACATCTGATTCTTTTTACTTGAAAAGCCACTGTCTAGAGACTTGCTCTAGTCCATAAGAAACTTCTTGAAGCAGTATCCCTTGTGTTCTTTACTTTCATTAGATGTAACTCAGATCATGATGTCGGTCATGATGTGCCACTAACACTCATTGTAATTTCTTCATTCTCTTTGCACAAAATCTTTCGATTGAGCGCTTTAAATGAGGTGGGATCAACCTCCATTTGAATTTCACTAACATAGACTTTATAGTAATCAGAAGTATCTGGTTTTTCTCATTCCTTGAGACCATCTGTGTCTCATGTACTGGCACTTCTTTCATATGAGGCTATTGTTGCTCTGTCATTGCCAAGATGCAAATTAATTCTATAGTCTTTTATTTCCAAGAGGCAATAGGTTTTACAGGGACCTTTGTCACAAGATCCATGTTTACTCATTCCTCCCTTATAGAGCTAACAACAGGTGTTGTATAGGTCATACAACATGCTCCCCCAGATACAATCTATTCGAGTCTTAGGTATTTTCATACCATGATCCCCCAGATTACTCCATCTTCACTAAAATTGGGGTATCTTTAAACTTTATTATTTGGGTTTATTCTGTTAAGATTTTCTTCTTTATGGCACTTTTAAGCACCGTCTTAGTATTCCTTAGTCTCCTTTCGAAACTATAAAAGATCCTGGAATACAACTATTTCTTTTCTTTAGGGGTATTATTATGACCATCGTACTCCCTAGACGATCACATTCTTTAATGGATCACTTTAGATACATAATGTGCATCACATTATCTAAAGTATAGGGGAGTTTTATCATTCTTAATTTATCTCATATTTCTTTCTCCCCCTCGAAATGTGCGAAGAACTTTTCTGCCACAATTTCGAAAAACCATTCATAACTCTTGTGAATTGAGGAAACTTTGATTATCTACTTCATTTATCTGATTACTTTATATGAAATGAAGTTATCTGTTAACTCGTATGGGAGTACTTTTTCCTCATTCCATTTCAGAAACTCAACAAAGTTCTTTGTCATTAGTACTTTTGCAAGTCACACTTGCATATCATTCTTATCTTTAGGTTCGTCTATAACTTTTATCCTCTTTGGATTTATTGACTGCTTAATGACCGTTACACATAAGGTGTACAGTCGATACAAGGAAAACATAATAGCTACTCCATACTTTTCTCCCAGAGAGGGACACATTAAAAGCACATGAGTCATCATATCTTTCTCCTGTCATACAGGATAAGTCCTTTTGACAGAATTTCTCCCGCCATACAGTATTTTTGACATAATATTATGTCAACTTTACCCCGTTATGCAGGTATTTTCCCAGACTTTTCCTGCCATGCGGGTTTTGTCATAATCATCTTTTCCCGCCATGCGGGTAATTCCCTGTAAGGGACATAAATGCCAGAATTGGCTCTTTTGACTACATATTCAATCGTCAAATTTAGGAATAAATCCGAGTGCTCTTTGACACACATGCTTGATCCGACGTTGGTCAAATTAAACACGCATGTTTCTTGTTTCATTTCAAATCATGTTGACTGAAAAATCTTCTTCATAGAGAGTACATGAAAGACATTCGTCAACCAAGGCTCTTAATGATCTATCTCTTTTCTTTTGAAGTCATTCTTTAGAGAGAACATACTCCCTCACGTTATGACCTTTCTTGGTCATCTTTCGAGTCACAAGTACCCAGCCATTCGCTTTCACGAATGAAAGCATGGAGAACTTTTAGTCTGAGAAAACTTAGCCAATAATGAGCATAAAATATAACCCTACGTTGGTCTGGTTAAAAAATATGCACATTGAACTTTAAAAACTTTCTTTTATATTCTAAATCACCGTTGGGCAGAATTAGAATAAAACATCACCCTTCTACATTAATTCCATATCACCTTGGGAGGAAATGGAAATAATGCATGTAGCTCATAACAATGTCTATTAAACAACTTTGCTAAGAAATAATAATCATCAACAACTTTACTACAACGGGAACAAGAAATATAAATTTCTCTAGTTCAAGAGCCTTTCTTCATCTTTATTTGTTCTCTGAAAACTGACCACTTTGATACAAAATTTATCATAGATTTAAGATTTGAACGTAAGACTCATAGAATTATAATATTGTTATCATCAACGTTGGTCAGAAAATAACAATACCATATTTTAACTTTTAAACAAATATCTTTTTTGTCATAGCGGAAACTATCTGCATCTTATTTCACCCACACAGGAAAAACATTGCTAAGAATAGTTCTTCCAATTAAATTTTCCCATTGGTTCCAATTTAATTGGAGGATAAAACTTTTACTTTGCAACGGAAACTTTCTGAATCTATTCGGAAACAATTCTATACTCTTTTACTCTCTAAGCAATTTCAATCGGTTGGTTCAAAAATGGATTAGAGAAGCAACAATTTAATCTTTTACTTTAGTTCTATTCATTTTTTTAAAAGAGCACTTATATTTTTATTTGCAGCGGAAAACATGGATAAAAAATTCATGAACTTTTTACTTTTACTCTTCAGAGTCATTTCTTTTACTTTTCTATTTTCTAAAACAGTTTTTTCGTTGGACAAATCTGAATAGAAAAAAATTTAAAACTGTATAAATTTTTGTTAATAGCAGTAAATTTTCTATTTACTTTTCAGAAACTTTTTTATTTTCTGAAAAAATAGCAGCAGCACAGCCTAGCGCGCGCCTGAAAGGATCGAGAAGAAGTGTCTAGAGGGGGGTGAATAGACTCTTAGCATGAAAAGTTGCAGTTTTTAAATCCTTTAAGTTGAAGTGGAGTTTTAGCACAAGTTCAAACATTCACAATACATATCAAGCAAGCATGATAAGAGTATATGAGCAGCGGAAAGTAAATCATGCAAGTTGCAAGAATGTAAAGGGATGGGATTAGAGTGTGCACACGCAATTAGAGACACGGAGATTTGTGGCGTGGTTCCGATAGGTGGTGCTATCATACATCCACGTTGATGGAGACTTCAACCCACGAAGGGTAACGGTTGCGCGAGTCCACAGAGGGCTCCACCCACGAAGGGTCCACGAAGAAGCAACCTTGTTTATCCCACCATGGCCATCGCCCACGAATGACTTGCCTCACTAGGGTAGATCTTCACGAAGTAAGTGATCTCCTTGCCCGTACAAACTCCTTGGTTCAACTCCACAATCTTGACGGAGGCTCCCAAGTGACACCTAACCAATCTAGGAGACACCACTCCCCAAAAGGAAATAGATGGTGTGTTGATGATGAACTCCTTGCTCTTGTGCTTGAAATGATAGTCTCCCCAACACTCAATCCTCTCTCATAGGATTGAATTTGGTAGAAAGATGATTTGAGTGGAAAGCAACTTGGAGAAGGATAGAGATCAAGATTTATGTGGTTGGAATGGAATATCTTGACCTCAACACAAGTGTAGGTGGTTCTCTCTCAAAATGTATGTTGGAAGTGTAGGCATGTTCTAATGGCTCTCTCCACGAATGAAGAGTGGCTGGAGGGGTATATATAGCCTCCACACAAAATCTAACGTTACACACAAATCTCCAAACTCGGTGGGACCGAATTATAAAACTCGGTCGGACCGATTTGGTTCATAATGTGACCGTTAGGCATTTCGGTGGAACCGACATGATCAACTTGGTGGGACCGATTGAAAGATTGTGGATGTCGCCTAGAGGGGGGGTGAATAGGCGCTTTAAAATAATTACGGTTTAGGCTTGAACAAATGCGGAATAAACCTAGCAGTTAATTTTTCAAGCACCAAACCTACAACAACTAGGCTCACCTATGTGCACCAACAACTTATGCTAAGCAATATAAACTACTAGGTGATAGCAAGATATATGACAAGAAACAATATGGCTATCACAAAGTAAAGTGCATAAGTAAAGGGCTCGGGTAAGAGATAATCGAGGCACGCGGAGACGACGATGTATCCCGAAGTTCACACCCTTGCGGATGCTAATCTCCGTTTGGAGCGGTGTGGAGGCACAATGCTCCCCAAGAAGCCACTAGGGCCACTATAATCTCCTCACGCCCTCGCACAATGCAAGATGCCATGATTCCACTAATGGACCCTCGAGGGAGGTCACCGAACCCGTACAAATGGCAACCTTTGGGGACGGTCACCGAACCCGTACATTTTGGCAACCCTTGGGGGCGGTCACCGGAACCCGTCAAATTGCTCGGGGCAATCACCACAACCTAATTGGAGACCCGAACGCTTGCTCAGAGCTTTATGTTGGAAATATTCCCTAGATGCAATAATAAAGTGGTTATTATTGTATTTCCTTGTTCATGATAATTGTCTATTGTTCATGCTATAATTGTATTAACCGGAAACCGTAATACATGTGTGAATACATAGACCACAACATGTCCCTAGTAAGCCTCTAGTTGACTAGCTCGTTGATCAATAGATGGTTACGGTTTCCTGACCATGGACATTGGATGTCGTTGATAACGGGATCACGTCATTAGGAGAATGATGTGATGGACAAGATCCAATCCTAAGCCTAGCACAAGATCGTGTAGTTCGTATGCTAAAGCTTTTCTAATGTCAAGTATCATTTCCTTAGACCATGAGATTGTGCAACTCCCGGATTCCGTAGGTATGCTTTGGGTGTACCAAATGTCACAACATAACTGGATGGCTATAAAGGTGCACTACGGGTATCTCCGAAAGTGTCTGTTGGGTTGGCACGAATCGAGACTAGGATTTGTCACTCCGTGTAAACGGAGAGGTATCTCTGGGCCCACTCGGTAGGACATCATTATAATGTGCACAATGTGACCAAGAAGTTGATCACTGGATGATGTGTTACAGAACGAGTAAAGAGACTTGCCGGTAACAAGATTGAACAAGGTATCGGGATACCGACGATCGAATCTCGGGCAAGTACTATACCGGTAGACAAAGGGAATTGTACACGGGATTGACTGAATCCTTGACATCGTGGTTCATCTGATGAGATCATCGTGGAACATGAGGGAGCCAACATGGGTATCCAGATCCCGTTGTTGGTTATTGACCAGAGAGATGTCTCGGTCATGTCTGCATGATTCCCGAGCCCGTAGGGTCTACACACTTAAGGTTCGATGACGCTAGGGTTATAGGGAAGGTATGTACGCGGTTACCGAATGTTGTTCGGAGTCCCGGATGAGATCCCGGACGTCATGAGGAGTTCCGGAATGGTCCGGAGGTGAAGATTGATATATTGGACGAAGGGTTTTGGAGTCCGGAAGTGTTCCGGAGGTACCGGATGATGACCAGCATGACCGAAAGGTATTTCGGGAGCCCCGGCAAGTGTTGGGGGGCTTCATGGGCCAAGGGAAGGGGGCAAACCAGCCCACTAAGGGGTTGTGCGCCCCCCTCACCTAATCCCACGTGACCAGGGGGTTTGGGGCGCCCCATCTAGGGTTCGCACCTCCTGGCTTGGGGGCCAAGTCACCCAAAGGGGAGATCCCATCTTCCCTGGCCGCCGCCCCCTAGGGGAAACCCTAGGACGCCTCCCCCTCCCCTAGCCCCTATATATAGTGGAGGTTTTGGGGCTTCCCAACACACGAGTCTCTCTCTCCCAAGGCGCAGCCCTACCTCTCTCCCTCCTCGTCTCTCGTAGTGCTTAGCGAAGCCCTGCTGGAGTCCCGCGCTCCTCCACCACCACCACGCCGTCGTGATGCTGCTGGACGGAGTCTTCCCCAACCTCTCCCTCTCTCCTTGCTGGATAAAGGCATGGGAGACGTCACCGGGCTGCACGTGTGTTGAGCGCGGAGGCGCCGTTGTTCGGCGCTTAGATCGGAATCGACCGCGATCTGAATCGCCACGAGTACGACTACCTCATCCGCGTTTTTGCAACGCTTCCGCTTAGCGATCTACAAGGGTATGTAGATGCACTCCCCTTCCCTTCGTTGCTAGATTGATCTTGGTGATGCGTAGAAAATTTTAAATTTCTGCTACGATCCCCAACAGTGGCATCATGAGCTAGGTCTATGCGTAGATTCTATGCACGAGTAGAACACAAAGTAGTTACGGGCGATGATTTGTTCAATTTGCTTGCCGTTACTAGTCTTATATTGATTCGGCGGCATTGTGGGATGAAGCGGCCCGGACCGACCTTACCCATACACTTACGTGAGATAGGTTCCACCGACTGACATGCACTTGATGCATAAGGTGGCTGGCGGGTGTCTGTCTCTCCCACTTTAGTCGGATCAGATTCGATGAAAAGGGTCCTTATGAAGGGTAAATGGAAATTGGCATATCACCGTTGTGGTTTTGCATAGGTAAGAAATGTTCTTGCTAGAAACCCATAGCAGCCACGTAAAACATGCAACAACAATTAGAGGACGTCTAACTTGTTTTTGCAAGGTATGCTATGTGATGTGATATGGCCAAAAGGATGTGATGAATGATATATGTGATGTATGATATTGATCATGTTCTTGTAATAGGAATCACGACTTGCATGTCGATGAGTATGACAACCGGCAGGAGCCATAGGAGTTGTCTTAATTTATTTGACCTACGTGTCAATGAAAACGCCATGTAATTACTTTATTTTATTGCTAACCGTTAGCCATAGTAGTAGAAGTAATAGTTGGCGAGGCAACTTCATGAAGACACGATGGTGGAGATCATGGTGTCATGCCGGTGACGATGGTGTTCATGCCGCCCCTCGAAGATGGAGATCAAAGGCGCAAGATGATATTGGCCATATCATGTCACTTTATGATTTGCATGTGATGTTTGTCATGTTTACATCTTATTTGCTTAGAACGACGGTAGCATAAATAAGATGATCCCTCGCAATAATTTCAAGAAAGTGTTCCCCCTAACTATGCACCGTTGCTAAGGTCCGTTGTTCCGAAGCACCACATGATGATCGGGTGTGATAGGTTCTAACGTTCGCATACAACGGGTGTAAGCCAGATTTACACACGCAATACACTTAGGTTAACTTGACGAGCCTAGCATGTACAGACATGGCCTCGGAACACGGAAGACCGAAAGGTCAAACATGAGTCGTATAGTGGATACGATCAACATGAAGATGTTCACCGATGATGACTAGTCCGTCTCACGTGATGATCGGACACGACCTAGTTGACTCGGATCATGTATCACTTAGATGACTAGAGGGATGTCTATCTAAGTGGGAGTTCATTGAATAATTTGATTAGATGAACTTAATTATCATGAACATAGTCAAAAGGTCTTTGCAAATTATGTCGTAGCTCACGCTTTGGTTCTACTGTTTTAGATATGTTCCTAGAGAAAATTTAGTTGAGAGTTGACAGTAGCAATTATGCGGACTGGGTCCATGAACTGAGGATTGTCCTCATTGCCGCACAGAAGGGCTATGTCCTTAATGCACCGCTCAGTGCGTTGAACCTCGAGCGTCGTCTGTAGATGTTGGGAAACATCTGACATACATGTTTTGATGACTACGTGATAGTTCAGTGCGTAATACTAACAGTTTAGAATTGTGGCACCAAAGACGTTTTTGAAACGTCACAGAACATATGAGATGTTCCAAAGACTGAAATTGGGATTTCAGACTAGTGCCCACGTCAAGAGGTATGAGACCTCTGACAAGTTTCTTAAGCCTGCAAACTAAGGGAGAAAAGCTCAATCGTTGAGCATGTGCTCATATTGTCTGAGTACTACAAACGCTTGAATCGAGTGGGAGTTAATCTTCCAGATGAGATAGTGATAGTTCTCCATAGTCACTGCCACCAAGCTATTAGAGCTTAGTGATGAACTATAACATATCGGGGATAGACATGATGATCCTTGAGCAATTCGCGATGTTTGACACCGTGAAAGTAGAAATCAAGTAGGAGCATCAATTGTTGATGATTAGTAAAACCACTAGTTTCAAGAAGGGCAAGGGAAAGAAGGGATACTTCATGAGATGGCAAATCAATTGCTGCTCTAGTGAAGAAACCCAAGGTTGAACCAAACCCGAGACTAAGTGCTTCTGTAATGAGGGGAACGTTCACTGAAGCAGAACTACCCTAGACCCTTGGTAGATAAGAAGGTTGGCAAGGTCGACAGAAGTATTTTGAATATACATTATATTATTGTGTACTTTACTAGTACTCCTAGTAGCACCACGGTAATAAATACCGGTTCGGTGCTAAGTGTTAGTAACTCAAAATAAAAGGCTAAGAAGACTAGCTAAAGGTGAGATGACGATATGTTGGAAGTGTTTCCAAGGTTGATGTGATCAAACATCGCACGCTCCCTCTACCATCGAGATTGGTGTTAAACCTAAATAATTGTTATTTGGTGTTTGCGTTGAGCATAGACATGATTGGATTATGTCTATCGCCATATGGTTATTCATTTAAGGAGAATAATGGTTACTCTATTTACTTGAATAATACCTTCAATGGTCTTGCGCCTAAAATAAATGGTTTATTGAATCTCGATCATAGTGATACACATGTTCATGCCAAAAGATATAAGATAGTAATGATAGTACCACATACTTGTGGCACTGCCATTTGAGTCATGTTGGTGTAAAACGCATGAAGAAGCTCCACGTTGATGGATCTTTGGAATCACTCGTTTTTGAAAAGATTGAGACATGCGAACCATGTCTATTGGTAGATATGCATGAAGAAACTCCATATAGATGGATCGTTTGGACTCACTTGATTTTGAATCACTTGAGACATGCAAATCATACCACATGGGCAAGATGACTGAAAGGCCTCGTTTTCAGTAAGATGGAACAAGAAAGCAACTTGTTGGAAGTAATACATTTTGATGTGTGCAGTCCAATGAGTGCTGAGGCACGAAGTGGATATCGTTATGTTCTTACTTCACAGATGATTTGAGTAGATGCTAAGTATATTTACTTGATGAAACACAAGTCTGAATTATTGAAAGGTTCAAGTAATTTTAGAGCGAAGTTGAAGATCGTCGTGACAAGATGATGAAATGTCTATGATATGATCATAGAGATGAATATCTGAGTTACGAGTTTGGCACATAATTAAGACATTGTGGAAATTGTTTCGCAACTAATACCGCCTGGAACACCATAGTGTGATGGTGTGTCCGAACATCGTAACTGGACCCTATTGGATATGGTGCATACCATGATGTCTCTTATCGAATTACCGCTATCGTTTATGGGTTAAGCATTAGAGACAACCACATTCACTTTAAATAGGGCACCACACAATTCTGTTGAGACGACACCATATGAACTGTGGTTTAGAAAAACCTAAGCTGTCGTTTCTTAAAAGTTTGGGGCTACGACGCTTATGTGAAAAAGTTTTAGGCTGATAAGCTCGAACCCAAAGCGGATAAATGCATCTTCATAGAATACCCAAAAATAGTTGGGTGTACCTCCTATTTCAGATCCGGACGCAAAAGTGTTTGTTTCTATAAACGGGTCCTTTCTCGAGGAAAAGTTTCTCCCGAAAGAATTGAGTGGGAGGATGGTGGAGACTTGATGAGGTTATTGAACCATCACTTCAACTAGTGTGTAGAAAGGCACAGGAAGTTGTTCCTGTGGCACCTACACCAATTGAAGTGGAAGATTATGATAGTAATCATGAAACTTCGGATCAAGTCACTACCAAACCTCATAGGTCGACAAGGATGCATACTACTTCAGAGTGGTACGTAATCCTGTCTTGGAAGTCATGTTGCTAGACAACAATGAACCTACGAGCTATGGAGAAGTGATGGTGGGCCCAAATTCCGAAGAATGGCTCGAGGCCATAAAATCCAAGAGAGGATCCATGTATAAAAGAAAGTATAGACTTTGAAAGAACCACTTGATGGTCGTAAGGCTGTTGGGTGCAGATGGATTTTAAAAGGAAGACAAACAATGATGGTAAGTGTCACGATTAAGAAAGCTCGACTTGTCGTTAAGATGTTTCCCAACAAGTTCAAGGAGTTGACTACGATGAGACTTTCTCACTCGTAGTGATGCTAAGAGTCTGTTGGAATTATGCTAGCAGTTACTGCATTATTTATGAAATCTTGCAGATAGGATGTAAAAAACATTGTTTCCTCGACATTTTTCTTGAGGAAAGGTTGTATGTGATACAACCAGAAGGTTTTGTCAATCCTGAAAGATGCTGACAAGTATGCAAAGCTCCAGCTATCCTTCTAAGAAGTGGAGTAAGAATCTCGGAGTTGGAATGTACACTTTGATGAGATGACCAAAGATTTTGGGTTTATACAAAGTTTATGAGAAACTTGTATTTCCAAAGAAGTGAGTGGGAGCACTATAGAATTTTTTATGAGTATATGTTGTTAACATATTGTTGATCAGAAATGATGTAGAATTTCTGGAAAGCATGCAGGGTTATTTTAAAAGTGTTTTTCAATGGAAAATTTGGATTAAGCTACTTGAACATTGAGCATCAATATCTATAAGGATAGATCAAAAATGCTTAATAGTACTTTCGAATGTATACATACCGTGACAAGATTTTGAAGGAGTTCAAAATAGATCAGCAAAGAAGGAGTTCTTAGCTGTGTTACAAGGTGTGAATATTGAGTAAGACTCAAGACCTGACCACGACAGAAAAGAGAGAAAGGACGAAGGTCGTCCCCTATGCTTTAGATGTAGGCTCTACAGTATGCTATGCTGTGTACCGCACCTGAAGTGTGCCTTGCCATGAGTCAGTCAAGGGGTACAAGGGTGATCCAGGAATGGATCACATGACAGCGGTCGAACTTATCCTTAGTAACTAGTGGACTAAGGAATTTTCTCGATTATGTAGGTGGTAAAAGAGTTTGTCATAAAGGGTTACGTCGATGCAAACTTTGACATTAATCCAGATGACTCTGAGTAGTAAACCGGATTCGTATAGTAGAACAGTTATTTGGAATAGCTCCAAGTAGCGCGTGGTAGCTGCATCTACAAGATGACATAGAGATTTGTAAAGCACACATGGATCTGAAAGGTTCAGACTCATTGACTAATAAACCTCTCTCACAAGCAAGATATGAACAAACCCCATGGGTGTTGGATTCATTGCAATCACATAGTGATGTGAACTAGATTATTGACTCTAGTGCAAGTGGGACACTGTTGGAAATATGCCCTAGAGGCAATAATAAAATGGTTATTATTGTATTTCCTTGTTCATGATAATTGTCTATTGTTCATGCTATAATTGTATTAACCGGAAACCATAATACATGTGTGAATACATAGACCACAACATGTCCCTAGTAAGCCTCTAGTTGACTAGCTCGTTGATCAATAGATGGTTACGGTTTCCTGACCATGGACATTGGATGTCGTTGATAACGGAATCACATCATTAGGAGAATGATGTGATGGACAAGACCCAATCCTAAGCCTAGCACAAGGTCGTGTAGTTCGTATGCTAAATCTTTTCTAATGTCAAGTATCATTTCAATAGACCATGAGATTGTGCAACTCCCGGATACCGTAGGAATGCTTTGGGTGTACCAAACGTCACAACGTAACTGGGTGGCTATAAAGGTGCACTACGGGTATCTTCGAAAGTGTCTGTTGGGTTGGCACGAATCGAGACTAGGATTTGTCACTTCATGTAAACGGAGAGGTATCTCTGGGCCCACTCGGTAGGACATCATCATAATGTGCACAATGTGACCAAGGAGTTGATCACGGGATGATGTGTTACGGAACGAGTAAAGAGACTTGCCGGTAACGAGATTGAACAAGGTATCGGGATACCGACGATCGAATCTCGGGCAAGTACTATACTAGTAGACAAAGGGAATTTTATATGGGATTGATTGAATCCTTGACACCGTGGTTCATCCGATGAGATCATCGTGGAACATGTGGGAGCCAACATGGGTATCCAGATCCCGCTGTTGGTTATTGACCAGAGAGATGTCCCGGTCATGTTTGCATGATTCCCGAGCCCGTAGGATCTACACACTTAAGGTTCGATGACGCTAGGGTTATAGGGAAGGTATGTATGCGGTTACCGAATGTTGTTCGGAGTCCCGGATGAGATCCCGGACATCATGAGGAGATCCGTAATGATCTGGAGGTGAAGATTGATATATTGGACGAAGGGTTTTGGAGTCCGGAAGTGTTCCGGAGGTACCGGATGATGACCAGCATGACCGAAAGGTATTTCGGGAGCCCCGGGAAGTGTTGGGGGGCTTCATGGGCCAAGGGAAGGGGGCAAACCAGCCCACTAAGGGGCTGTGCGCCCCCCTCACCTAATCCCACGTGACCAGGGGGTTTGGGGCGCCCCATCTAGGGTTCCCACCTCCTGGCTTGGGGCCAAGTCACCCAAAGGGGAGATCCCATCTGCCCTGGCCGCCGCCCCCCTAGGGGAAACCCTAGGGCGCCTCCCCCTCCCCCTAGCCCCTATATATAGTGGAGGTTTTGGGGCTGCCCAACACACGAGTCTCTCTCTACCAAGGCGCAGCTCTACCTCTCTCCTTCCTCGTCTCTCGTAGTGCTTAGCGAAGCCCTGCTGGAGTCCCGCGCTCCTCCACCACCATCACGCCATCGTGCTGCTGCTGGACGGAGTCTTCCCCAACCTCTCCGTCTCTCCTTGTTGGATTAAGGCATGGGAGACGTCACCGGGCTGCACGTGTGTTGAACGCGGAGGCGCCGTTGTTCGGCGCTTAGATCTGAATCGATCGCGATCTGAATCGCCACGAGTACGACTACCTCATCTGCGTTCTTGCAACGCTTCCGCTTAGCGATCTATAAGGGTATGTAGATGCACTCCCCTTCCCTTTGTTGCTAGATTACTCCATAGATTGATCTTGGTGATGCGTAGAAAATTTTAAATTTCTGCTACGATCCCCAACACTTTACACCACAATTATTAAGCTCCAAACACCACCAACCGTCTAGGGCGCCCAAGCACCCAAGAGGAACAAGCTCAAGGGTACCAAGCACCCAAGAGTAATAAGCTTCTCAACTTGTAACTTCCACGTATCACCGTGGAGAACTCAAACGATGCACCAAATGCAATGGCAAGGGCACAAGGAGTGCCCAAGTCCTTCTCCCCCAAATCCCACCAAAGCAACTAATGCTAGGGAGGAAAATGAGAGGAAGAATAAGAAGGAGAACACCAAGAACTCCAAGATCTAGATCCAAGTGGTTCCCCTCACATAGAGGAGAGAGTGATTGGTGGAAATTTGGATCTAGATCTCCCCCCCCCCCAAAAAAAACTAGCAAGAATCCATGGAGGGATTGAGAGTTAGCAAGCTCGAAGAAGGTCAACAATGGGGAAGAACGCGAGCTCAAGAGATAAGGTTCAATCGGGAAGAAGACCCCCTTTTATAGGACCTCCCGAATCCAACCGTTATGTGCTCAGGTTGCGTACTAGCAGTAGTACCGCTTGGAGGAGCGGTACTACCGCTTAGCAAGGTCAAAACAGCCCAACGAGAGAGAGAAACACGAGCTGTAGTTCTGCGAGAGAGGTAGTACCGCTCTGGGGAGAGGTAGTACCGCTTATGGCTTATAAGAGGTACTACCGCTCGGTGGAGAGGTAGTACCCTCACCGCATATAAGAGGTAGTACCGCTCGGGTGGAGAGGTAGTACCGCTCACCGCATATAAGAGGTAGTACCGCTCGGGTGGAGAGGTAGTACCGCTTACCGCTTATAATAGGTACTATCGCTCTACTACTACGAAACTCGACACGAAAAAGGCGCATCCCCAGAAGCAGCGGTACTACGCACGGCACAGGGCCGCGGTACTGCCGCTTACAAGCGGTACTACCGGTCTAGAGAGTAGTACTACCGCTTGAGGCTTTCAAGAACACAATAGAGAAAATAGAGGATGCAATAAAGCCTAAACTGCCACAACTTCTGCATATGAGCTCCGAATTGAGCAAACTCAAGCTTGTTGGGTAGATGATGACGAGTAGCATCCAACAATGAGTGATTATAGTAAGAAGAGGTAGGGGAGGTATGCCTAAGAAATAGAGGAGTGAAACCTCCAAAATAGAAGAACCGACATAACCTCCAACATCGAAAACATCATAGAAGATGCACGTGAACTCCGTTTTCGATGAAATCGAGCTTGTCACGAAAATGACCATAAGCTCCAAATCTCACAAGGAGAAGAACCAATAAATATGATGCAAGGATGAAATGGTTTGAGCTCTCTATGAATGATACGATCGAGCTACTCATCGAGAGCCCCCCTTGATAGTATGGCAATGGATCCTATAACCCGGTCTCCCAACTACCACCATGAGACCGGTAAAATATAAAACCTATCAAGGGCAAACCTTTGCCTTGCACATAGTCCACTTGAGATAGATGATGACGATCTTGACTCCCTCAAGTTGGACCACCTATCTTGATTGTGTTGGCTCGATGAAGACTAGTTGATTGCTCCCCCATACTCCACTATGGGTGAGCCACTCTTTGGCACATCTTCACAAGTCCATTGACACCACAATGGACATCAAGCTTCAAGGATGATCTCTTCATGATGCTCCACTTGAACTTGCATACCACAATCTTGATGACGATCACCACTTGATGTCATCCTCTCCATGGGTTGTGTGATATATTCCTGTTGATGCAAGCCCATGGAAACATACCATACCATGAGATCACTTGATCCCACTTGGTACATCTTCTAAGCTTTGTGTGTTGATCAACTTGAATAACTCTTTGTACATAGTCTTGATCAACCTTGAATCTTTCCAGCTCTCTTCATTTGGATGATGTCTTGAAGGTATAAATGAATGATCACACCATCTTCTTCTTCAAGACATGCTTGCAATAAGCTCAACACTCACATGACCAATCTTTGGATAATTCCTTAATAGCACCTTGTTCCACACATAAACTCCTTGAAACCAACACATGGACTTCAAGACATGCCTATGGACAAATCCTTCAAATATAACTCAATGCAACCATTAGTCCATAGAGAATGTCATCAATTACTAAAACCACACATGGGGGCACTGCATGTCCTTTCACCGATGTGCTAGGGTTAGGGTAAAGCCTTATCTTGGTTGGATCGATTACATAAACTCGGTGGGACTGATTTTGGTAATAAGCTAAACAGGGAGTTGGCCAAGCAAACTCGGTGGGACCGATTTCATATTTCGGTGAGACCGAAATTAATGCAATAGGCAATAGAGAGTTTGCAAGCCCATCTCGGTGAGACCGAGATCCCATCGGTGAGATCGAATTGATTAGGGTTTCTGGCATTGGCTATGTTAAGAGAACTCGGTGGCGCCAGATAGAAAGTTTCGGTGGGGCTGAGTTTGACTTTTGGTTTGGGACAAATGTGGATGTGAGAAAGTGGTTGATGGCTTTAGAGCATATCACTAAGCACTTTGAGCAAGCAAGCCATTAAGCAACACCTGATCCCCTCTTAATAGTATTGGCTTTCCTATGGACTCAATATGATCTTGGATCACTAAAGTGAAAAATGTAGAGTCCTGGGCTTTGAGCTTGAGCCAATCCTTTGTCCTTATCATCTTGAAGGGGTTCCAGATCCTCTAGTCCATGCCACTCCATTGTTGAACTTATCTGAAACATACTAGATGAAAGCATTAGTCCAACAAGAGATATGTTGATCTTAATTACCAAAATTACCCAGGGAGCACTTGTGCTTTCAGCGTCGTTCAGGTCATTTCTAGCCGAAAATGGCCCAAAGGCCCGTAGTGAGAGGCTGGGTGAGGGAGTCCTGGATTAGGGGGTGTCCGGATGGCCGGACTATACCTTTAGCCGGACTCCTCGACTGTGAAGATACAAGATTGAAGACTCCGTCTCGCGTCCGGAAGGGACTTTCCTTGGTGTGGAAGGAAAGCTTGGCGATACGAATACGAAGATCTCCTACCATTGTAACCGACTCTATGTAACCCTAACCCTATCCGGTGTCTATATAAACCGGAGGGTTTTAGTCCGTAGGACAACATACACATCAACAATCATACCGTAGGCTAGCTTCTAGGGTTTAGCCTCCTCGATCTCGTGGTAGATCTACTCTTGTACTACCCATATCATCAATATTAATCAAGAAGGACGTAGGGTTTTACCTCCATCGAGAGGGCCCGAGCCTGGGTAAAACTTCGTGTCCCTTGTCTCCTGTTACCATCCGGCCTAGACGCACAGTTCGGGACCCCCTACCCGAGATCCGCCGGTTTTGACATCGACATTTTTTCTTTCATTGAGAGTTCCTCTGTGTCGTCGCCGTCAGGCTCGATGGCTCCTACGATCATCGATAGCGATGCAGTCCAGGGTGAGACCTTCCTCCCCGAACAGATCTTCGTCTTCGGTGGCTTCGCACTGCGGGCCAATTCGCTTGGCCGTCTGGAGCAGATCGAAAGCTACGCCCCTGGCCGTCAGGTCAGATTCGGAAATTTAAACTACACGGCTGACATCCGCGGGGACTTGATCTTCGACGGATTCGAGCCACTGCCGAGCGCGCCGCACTGTCACGACGAGCATGATCTAGCTCTGCCGCCGAACAGTGCCCTGGAGGCCGCATCTGCATCGGCTCTGACCCTTAATTCGGAGCCAACTGCGTCGATCAAGGATGGGTGGTTGGACGCCACCTCGGGGGCTGCAACCCCAACGGCGATTGAGCCAAGCACCAGCCCCGTACTCTGCGAGACCCGTGACTCCAAGGAGCCGGACTCCTCTCCGGACTCCGAGCCCCCCGCGCCCCTGCCGATCGAATCCGATTGGGCGCCGATCATGGAGTTTACCGCCGCGGACATCTTTCAGCACTCGCCTTTTGGCGATATCCTGAAGTCACTGAAGTCTCTCTCTTTATCAGGAGAGCCCTGGCCGGACTACAGTCGGCAAGGTTGGGGTACGGACGATGAAGAAATTCAAAGCCCACCCACCACCCAATTTGTAGCCACTGTCGACGACTTAACCAACATGCTCGACTTCGACTCCGAAGATATCGACGGTATGGACACCGATGAAGGAGATGATGAAGAACCAGCGCCTACTAGGCCCTGGAAAGCCACCTCGTCATATGACATATACATGGTGGACACCCCAAAAGAGGAAGATGGCGATGGAACAACGGAGGATGACCCCTCCAAGAAACAGCCTAAGCGCCGGCATCAGCGGCGCCGCTCAAAATCCCGCCAAAACAAACATGGTGATTCCAGCATGGGAGATAATAATACTCCGGAAAGCGCCGAAGAAAACCCCCTCCAGCAAGATTTAGCACAGGAGGATGGAGAAACCAGCCCTCACGAGAGAGCGGCAGACAGAGAGGTCGAGGACGATAATTATATGCCTCCCTCCGAAGACGAGGCAAGCCTCGACGATGATGAATTCGTCATGCCAGAGGATCCCGTCGAGCAAAAGTGTTTTCAATGCAGGCTTATGGCCACGGCAAGAAGCCTTAAGAAAAAACAGCAACAGCTTAGGGCTGATCAAGATTTGCTAGTCGACAGATGGACTGAAGTCCTTGCGGCCGAAGAGCATAAACTCGAACGCCCCTCCAAGAGCTACCCAAAGCGCAGGTTGCTACCCCGATTAGAGGAGGAAGCACTTGATGCGGTCGACCGGCCACCTCGTGGTCGCGACAGAGAGGCCTCTCGGCCCTCCACTCAAGCCGCACCCCGTACCAAGGCGCGGGAATATGCGCCGAACTTATGAGACATGTTGGAGGACAAGGCAAGGCAAACAAGATCGATCTATGAATTGCGTGGGCGCCCCACGGCTCGAGACGGTAACCGTCACGCCGGCCACAAATTCAGCGGGGCCGAACACAGTAGACAAGGCTCATTGGAGCTACATCACGATATAGCCCAGTACAGAGGCACCGCACACCCACTCTGCTTTACAGACGAAATAATGGATCATCAAATCCCCGAGGGTTTCAAACCCGTAAACATTGAATCATATGATGGCACAACAGATCCTGCGGTATGGATTGAGGATTATCTCCTTCACATCCACATGGCCCGCGGTGATGATTTCCACGCCATCAAATACCTCCCACTCAAGCATAAAGGACCAGCTCGACATTGGCTTAACAACTTGCCAACAGGATCAATCAGTTGTTGGGAGGACCTGGAAGCCGCATTCCTCGACAATTTCCAGGGCACTTATGTGCGACCCCCAGACGCCGATGACCTAAGTCACGTAATTCAGCCGCCAGAGGAATCGGCCAGGCAATTCTGGACACGGTTCCTAACAAAGAAAAATCAAATAGTCGACTGTCCGGACGCTGAGGCCCTAGCAGCCTTCAAGCACAATATCCGTGACGAGTGGCTGGCCCGGCACCTTGGACAGGAAAAGCTGAAATCTATGGCAGCACTCACGACACTCATGACCCGCTTTTGCGCGGGAGAAGACAGTTGGCTTGCTCGTAGCAACAATATGAGTAAGAACCCTGGTAATTCGGACACCAGGGACAATAGTTGCAGGTCGCGTCGCAATAAGCAGAAGCGCCGCATGAACGGCGAAAATGCTGAGGATACGGCAGTTAATGGCGCATTCAGAGGCTCTAAATCCGGTCAGCGGAAAAAGCCATTCAAAAGGAATCCTAGGGGCCCGTCCAGTTTGGACCGTATACTCGACCGCTTGTGCCAGATACATGGCACCCCCGAAAAGCCGGCCAATCACACCAACAGGGATTGTTGGGTGTTCAAGCAGGCAGGTAAGTTAAATGCCAAAAATGAAGACAAGGGGCTGCATAGCGATGACGACGAGGAGCCCCGGCCGCCGAACAATAGTGGACAGATGGGTTTCCCCCCACAAGTGCGGACGGTGAACATGATATACGCAACCCACGTCCCCAAAAGGGAGCGGAAGCGCGCGTTAAGGGACGTATACGCGGTAGAGCCAGTCGCCCCAAAGTTCAACCCATGGTTCTCCTGCCCGATCACCTTTGATCGAAGGGACCATCCCACTAGCATCCGTCATGGCGGATTCGCCGCATTGGTTCTAGACCCAATTATTGACGGATTCCATCTCACTAGAGTCCTTATGGACGGTGGCAGTAGCCTGAACCTGCTTTACTAGGGTACAGTGCGGAAAATGGGCATAGATCCCTCGAGGATTAAGCCCACCAAACGACCTTTAAAGGCGTAATACCAGGTGTAGAGGCCAACTGTACAGGCTCAGTCACACTTGAAGTGGTCTTCGGATCTCCGGATAATTTCCGAAGCGAGGAGTTAATCTTCGACATAGTCCCATTCTGCAGTGGCTATCACGCCCTGCTCGGGCGAACCGCATTCACTAAGTTCAATGCGGTACCGCATTACGCATACCTTAAGCGCAAGATGCCAGGCCCTCGAGGAGTAATTACGGTCAATGGAAACACTGAACGCTCCCTCCGAATGGAGGAGCACACGGCGGCCCTTGCATCGGAAGTTCAAAGCAGCCTCTCCAGGTAGTTCTCTAGTCCGGCCACTAAACGACCGGACACCGTCAACCGCGCCCGGAGTAACCTACAACAAGACCGCCTGGCACGATCCGAGCAGGCATAGCAATGCGGCCCCAACCCCAACCCTCGCAAAAAGGCGACGCCAGTACTTCGCATACATAACTATGCTCTAGAGATACCATGGGCACAGGGGGAGGGGCACCATCACGGCACGCCCAAAACACGGCTTAAACCGTACCAGGGGCTGCCAATTTTTTAATTTTCTCTTACTTTCAGGACTTCATCCTTCGGAAGGCCTGTTCGGCAGTTCAATTGCCGCACAAACGACGCAAGAACCAGGGAAGCAGACAAGCCACGCCGCACTACGGAACTCCCAGGTGGTCTCTATCACGAGCAGTATACCCGTTCCGCATACTATTCCACAGCTTGCCCCTGGAACAGACATGTTAACTAGTCCAACCTTCCACTTATCGCATTATTTGTATCGTTCTGCTTTGATCGCAGCCCTTTTTAATAAACAATGCATAGATTTCATCTATTTTTGCATTACCTTTTTTTCTTTATATATGTTCCTTAACGACATGTTGCACCCGTACACGTTGGTACGGCCAAAATACGCCAGGGGCTTTAGTACCCCTCAATATGGTGTGAGAAGTTCGAACACTTTAACAAGTGCGGCACCCCGAACTTATAGCATTATGTGCATCGTCTCCGAATCATGTCTTGGGTCAATAGTTGGGTTTGCCCAGCTCCTATGTTTTGGTGCCTTACGTTCCGTTATATCGGCTAAGGTAGCACTAGGAGAACCACTGCGATTGTGCCCCGGTTGAGCTGGGTCGAGCACCTCAGTGGAGAAAGCTAAAACTGACTGTCATGATGAAGCGAGAGCTGGTCGCTGTTCGAGAGGTTTTTCCGAGTCCCTAAAGACTTATGCCGCTTAGGGAGAGGAGCCGGCTCTGTCCGGCCAAGGCGTGGATAGCGCCCCAAACTCGGTCTTCCGAATACCAGGGGCTTCACCGAAATTTAAAATTATAGAATTCTATGGCTAAGTGAGAGTGTTCACGCATTATAGTCCGATTGCCTTGTTCGTTGGGCTGAGCGCCTCCCTCGAAGGACCCAAACATGGGAAAAAGAGCGCTCAGGTTTATCCCCGAACACCCCAGCACTAGCGGCACGGGGGCAGAAGCCGACAACTCACCATCTCTCAGAATTGATAAACAGCCGCACAGAAGGTAATATTTTAAATTCTAACAGCATTGCTTAGCACATATAAAAAAGTTTTCAGCGTAGAGGACAAAACGAGCAAGTTTCACTCAAAAATTACATCCCTAGAACATTCATCCGCCACAAGGCGGGCACCCTTCAGAACATCCTTATAGTAATTCTCGGGCTTGCGATGCTCTTTCCCCGGTGGTGGCCCGTCCTTCACCAGCTTCTCAGCATCCAGCTTGCCCCAGTGCACCTTAGCACGGGCAAGGGCCCTACGGGCACCTTCAATGCAAACGGAGCGCTTGATGACTTCAAGCCTTGGACAGGCCTCCACCAACCGCCGCACCAGCCCGAAATAGCTCCTAGGCAGGGCCCCTCCAGGCCACAGCCGAACAATGAGGCCCTTCATGGCCTGTTCGGCCGCCTTGTGGAGCTCGACCAGTTCCTTCAGCTGGTCGCTCAGGGGCATGGAGTGTCCGGCCTCAGCATACTGAGACCAGAACACCTTCTCCGTCGAGCTGCCCTCCTCGGCTCAATAGAATGCGGCGGCATCGGATACACTCCGGGGAAGATCTGCGAACGCTCCTAGAAAGCTCCGGATTCGGGTAAGTAACAAGTAACTCACGTTTATGTGTTTGCTTTGCATAAAGAATGCCGTACCCGCCGCTATCTTCTTCACCTCATCCAACTCCTGGAGGGTCTTCTGGGATTCGACCTTGGCAGACTTGGCATTTTCAATAGCCACCGCGAGCTCGGACGCTCGCGTCTTTGAGTCAAGCTCCAAACTCTCATGCTTTTCCATGAGAGCCTGGAGCTCTTGCCGCACCTTGCCAACTTCGGCCTCATACTTCTCCCGCTCGGTGTGCTCCGAGGCCGCCCTCTTCTCGGCCTCGACCAGCGCTTGCTTAAGGGTCGCCACTTCAGACGTGGCCCCTACAATAGACACGATAATCCTGTCATTCTTTGCAATTGCACCTTTTTATATATATTTTTAACAAGGTATTTTTTACCTTCGTTGTCCTCGAGCTGCTTCTTGGCACGTTCGAGCTCTTGCTCGGACCGCTCGAGGTTCTGCTTTAGCGTGTCCACTTCCGCAGTCAGTGCGGCGGATGCAAGCAGGGAAGCCTGCATATGCATATTGACTCATTTTTGTTAGACTCCTGCGAATTCTATTTGATCCTCTATTCGGCTTTTCTTCCCGAAGGCCAAACAGAGCATCAGGGGCTACTGTCTATGTGGTACTATTATTTACACATTCTTTACTTACCTCAAAGCCTGTTAAAAGGCTAGTACAAGCTTCAGTCAGTCCGCTCTTGGCGGACTGAACCTTCTGGACCACCACACTCATAATGGCACGGTGCTCCTCGTCGATGGAGGCGCCTTGGAGCGCCTCCAACATATTGTCCGGCGCCTCCGGTTGGACGGGGGCCACCGGCACGGCGGACTTGCTCCTCTTGGAAGGAGGTCCCCCGCCGGACTCTGGAACCTCTGAAGGTTCCGGAGCGGTGTCCGGCCTAGAGCCGGACTTGGAGCCCCGAGGGGTTTCATCCCCTTTACTCCTGGAGTCCGGGAGGTCGCCTTGCGGCGCCTCCAGGACCACCTCCTCCCGACTTGGAACCTGTTGAGACAACACTTCGGTGTCGTCCGTAGGGCGGGGGGAGGAAGCCGTTGTAAGCGAGTTCACATCCGACGAGTCCAGTGAGCCGCTCGACGACGCGTCGAGCCGGTCTTTGGGCAGGCTGCATAAACATATTCGATGTAAGGAAAGCTGTGCAATAAACGAATACTATGAATTACTCTGGTATCCGGATACTTACGATTTGGCCAGGGGCTTGGCCCTAGGCGCCCACTCCTCTCCGCCGCCGTCGGCATCGGTGGAGCAGTCCGGAGGAAGGGTTTTCCCCTTCTTGGACCCTTCGGCCTCCCCAGTTGGGGCGGCCTTCCTTTTCTTCCCTTCCCCTGCTGGAGGGGGAGGGGTCTCTTCTTCCTCCTCCTCGTCTTCGCGGGAGGAGTGCGTCTTGGATTCGTCGGATGATGAATCCGACACCTCTGGGTGTCGGGCACTCTTTTGAGTCCCCGTGGCCTTCTTCTTGACCTTCTTCTCCGGCACCACATAGGGTGCCGGAACCAGCAGCTTTGCCAAGCGAGCATCCGCTGGGCCTTCGGGCAAAGGAGGCGGACAGTTGATCTGTCTTGAGGTCACCTGCCAATCCTGTCAAAGGTAAAGGGAGTTTAGATCCCGCATGGAGTCAAACTATGAAAAACGGATACCCTATAAAAGGAAAAAAACAGCTTACCGCGAGAGCGTGACGCTGCGCACTGAATCCGCGATCCTCAGTAGCGGATGCGGGAGCCTCGGCGCCCTTGAAAAGCACCTTCCAGGCATCTTCGTACGTCGTGTCGAAGAGCCTGCTCAGAGTTTGGTGCCGCGCCGGGTCGAACTCCCACAGGTTGAAAGCCCGTTGTTGGCACGGGAGGATCAAGCAGATGAGCATAACCTGGACTACGTTGACAAGTTTGAGCTTCTTGTCCACCAGGGTTTTGACGCATGTTTGGAGTCCGGTTAGCTCTCCTTTTTTACCCCACGACAGACCCGTCTCTTTCTAGGACGTGAGCCGCATTGGGGGTCCGGACCGGAACTCAGGGGGTGCGACCCATTCGGCATCGCGTGGCTAGGTGATGTAAAACCACCCCGATTGCCACCCCTTCGGGGTCTCCACAAAGGAGCCCTCGAGCTAGAGGATGTTGGCCATCTTGCCCACCATGGCGCCTCCGCACTCCGCCTGGATGCCGCGCACCACCTTCGGCTTGACGTTGAAAGTCTTGAGCCAGAGCCCGAAATGGGGGCGGATGCGGAGGAAGGCCTCGCACACGACGATAAACTCCGAGATGTTGAGGACGAAGTTCGGGGCCAGATCGTGGAAATCAAGGCCGTAGTAGAACATGAGCCCCCGGACAAATTGGTGGAGAGGGAAGCCAGTCCGCAGAGGAAATGGGGGAGGAACACCACCCTCATGAGCTGCCCCTTTTCGGGGAGCCGGTACGCGATGTCGTTAGACAGGTATCCGGCCTTCCTCAGCTTTTTGATATGTCCCTCCATGACGGAGGAGACCATCCACTTGCCTCCCGCTCCGGACATGGCTGGAGAAGGTTGAGGTTGGGAGTGCGGACTTGGGCGCTGGAGCTCGAGTGCGCAAGAATGGATAGGCGAAGGAGGAAGAAGGCGTAGGTGAAAAGGTGGATCTTTATCCCCTTATATGGGTGGACGCAGCTACATGTCCCCACCAGCCTGATAAAACTTGCTTATCTCCAAGCGCCGTAATTGATGGCGCGGTTGGGTTACCCACGCCCGTATTGATGAGAATCCCGGAATAAGGGGACACGATCTCTTCTTTAACAAGACGTGCCAAGGAAACTGCCTCGCATAACGCGCTGAGATGGGACAGTAAAATGGTTCGAATAAAAGCTTGGCCGTGGTGTGATGTCACACTGCGGAATACATCAGCAGATTAGATTTGTGTAAATATTATTCTCTCTATGGCAATATGTGGAAACTTATTTTTCAGAGCCGGACACTATCTTTGTGTTCAAAATCTTCTATGAAGTACTTGGAGGAGGAACCCGCCTTGCAATGTCGAAGACAATATGCGCGCCGGACTCATCGTCATTGAAGCCTGGTTCAGGGGCTACTGAGGGAGTCCTGGATTAGGGGGTGTCCGGATGGCCGGACTATACCTTCAGCCGGACTCCTGGACTGTGAAGATACATGATTGAAGACTCCGCCCCGCGTCCGGAAGGGACTTTCCTTGGCGTGGAAGGCAAGCTTGGCAATACGAATACGAAGATCTCCTACCATTGTAACCGACTCTATGTAACCCTAACCCTATCCGGTGTCTATATAAACCGGAGGGTTTTAGTCCGTAGGACAACATACACATCAACAATCATACCGTAGGCTAGCTTCTAGGGTTTAGCCTCCTCGATCTCGTGGTAGATCTACTCTTGTACTAGCCATATCATCAATATTAATCACGCAGGACGTAGGGTTTTACCTCCATCGAGAGGGCCTGAACCTGGGTAAAACTTCGTGTCCCTTGTCTCCTATTACCATCCGGCCTAGACGCACAGTTCGGGACCCCCTACCCGAGATCCGCCGGTTTTGACACCGACACTGGGGCTTGTCCGACGGACCAAAGGCCCATTAGTGCTTTTGGCCTACTGGCCCAGAGGCTGAGCTAGGGTTTTGCTCGTGGTCGTCCGATCTGATCAAACGGTTCCACGCCCTTTTAGCTTGATCAAAACTGGGAAGGTCCCCGATCAAGACCTAGCACCCCCTTCTGTTTCCTCGACCCCTCTTCTGTCTCCCGAAAACAGCGGAAGCAAGGGGCTGCGCCCCGGCCGGGCCGCCGCCGCCGGCGGCGAGAGCCACCGCGCCGCGACTCCCCTTTTCCTTCCCTTTCCTCCTTTCCTCCCTCTTTCTCCGCCTTTTGTGGAAGAAAGAATGATGCCCAGCTGCGCCCGCTCTTCTCCTCTGCGTTGTCTCTATACGCAGCAGCGACAGCGTCGAGCTGGCCAGCCACCAGTGACGGCGTCGAGTGGCCACCGCACCGCGTCCGGCCGCCGTCTCTATCACCTGTTGGGGATCGTTGCAGAAATTTAAAATTTTCTACGCATCACCAAGATCAATCTATGGAGAAACTAGCAACGAGAGTGAGAGAGGAGTGCATCTTCATACCCTTGAAGATCGCGACACGGAAGCTTTACAAGAACGTGGATGAGGGAGTCGTACTCGTGGCGATTCAGGTCGCGGTTGATTCCGATCCAAGCGCCAAACAACGGCGCCTCCGCGTTCAACACACGTGCAGCCCGATGACGTCTCCCACGCCTTGATCCAGCAAGGAGAGAGGGAGAGGTTGCGGAAGACAACTCCAGCAGCAGCACGATGGCGTGTCGCCGGTGGTCGTTACTCCTGGCGGGATCTAGACTAGCCCCACAGATCAATACTAGTCTTTTCTGCACACTTTGTCCTCACTCGTGCACACCCGGGAGCAACTTCACGGTCGGTCACCCATCCTGACACTACTCCAAGCTGAGCATGCTTAACTTTAGAGTTCTATCCGAATGGGCTCCCGGAAAAGATGGAATTCCTTATTGATATGAGTAGTCTATCATCCCGAATAAGCCAGGCCATCACATACACCCCCACTCAGAGGAACCCACATCCTCATCGGGCCACAGGAATGTTCCCTCTTGGCACATACGTCTGTGCATCTAGTCCGATACATGTACCATGTCGTGTGCCACGACGGGTCACAAACGTCACGAACAACATGACCGCGCACCAAGATCAATCTATGGAGAAACTAGCAACGAGAGTGAGAGAGGAGTGCATCTTCATACCCTTGAAGATCGTGACACAGAAGCGTTACAAGAACGCGGATGAGGGAGTCGTACTTGTGGCGATTCAGGTCGTGGTTGATTCCGATCCATGCGCCAAACAACGGCGCCTCCGCGTTCAACACACGTGCAGCCCAATGACGTCTCCCACGCATTGATCTAGCAAGGAGAGAGAGAGAGGTTGGGGAAGACAACTCCAGCAGCAGCACGACGGCGTGCCGCCGGTGGTCATTACTCCTGGCGGGATCTAGACTAGCCCCACAGATCAATACTAGTCTTTTCTGCGCACTTTGTCCTCACTCGTGCACACCCGGGAGCAACTTCACGGTCGGTCACCCATCCTGACACTACTCCAAGCTGAGCACGCTTAACTTTAGAGTTCTATACGAATGGGCTCCCGGAAAAGAAGGAATTCCTTATTGATATGAGTAGTCTATCATCCCTAATAAGCCAGGCCATCACATACACCCCCACTCAGAGGAACCGACGTCCTCGTCGGGCCACAGGAATGTTCCCTCTTGGCACATACGTCTGTGCATCTAGTCTGATACATGTACCATGCCATGTGCCACGACGGGTCACAAACGTCACGAACAACATGACTGCGCACCTATCCACAAACATCCGTGTAACCGCGAGGGTCGGCTCTGATACCAACTTGTAACGCCCCGGACACACCCGTCGGTGGTCGTTACTCCTGGCGGGATCTAGACTGGCCCCACAGATCAATACTAGTCTTTTCTGTGCACTTTGTCCTCACTCGTGCACACCCAGAGCAACTTCCCGGTCGGTCACCCATCCTGACACTACTCCAAGCTGAGCATGCTTAACTTTAAAGTTTTGTCCGAATGGGCTTCTGGAAAAGAAGGAAATCCTTATTGATATGAGTAGTCTATAATCCCTAATAAGCCAGGCCATCACAGGCCGGCCCCCTCCAGATGGATCTAGAGGGGGGCGGCGGCCAAGGGGGGAGGCTTGCCCCCCAAGCCAAGGGGGAGGGCTTTAGGGTTCCCCCAAACCCTAGGCGCATGGGCCCTAGGGGATTTGGCGCCCAGCCCACCTAGGGGCTAGTTCCCCCTCCATATTCAGCCCATAGGGCCCTCCGGGGCAGGTGGACCCTCCCGCTGGACCCCCGGAACCCTTTCGGTGGTCCCGGTACAATACCGATAAACCCCCCTAACACTTTCGGCGACCAAATAAGGACTTCCTATATATAAATCTTTGTCTCTGGACCATTCCGAAACTCCTCGTTACGTCTGGGATCTCATCCGAGACTCCGAACAACATTCGGTAACCACATACAAACTTTCCCTATAACCCTAGCGTCATCGAACCTTAAGTGTGTAGACCCTACGGGTTCGGGAATCATGCAGACATGACCGAGACATCTCTCCAGCCAATAACCAACAGCAGGATTTGGATACCCATGTTGGCTCCCACATGTTCCATGATGATCTCATCGGATGAACCATGATGTCAAGGATTCAATCAATCCCATATACGATTGCCTTTGTCTACCGGTATAGCACTTGCCCGAGATTCGATCGTCGGTATACCGATACCTTGTTCAATCTCGTTACGGCAAGTCTCTTTACTCGTTCCGTAACATATCATCCTGTGACCAACCCCTTTGTCACATTGATCTCATTACGATGATGTCTTACCGAGTGGGCCCAGAGATACCTCTCCATCATACGGAGTGACAAACCCTAGTCTCGATTCGTGCCAATCCAACAGATACTTTCGGAGATACCCGTAGTGCACCTTTATAGCCACCCAGTTACATTGTGATGTTTGGCGCACCCAAAGCATTCCTACGGTATCCGGGAGTTGCACAATCTCATGGTCTAAGCAAAAGATACTTGACATTAGAAAAGCTTTAGCACACGAACTACACGATCTTGTGCTATGCTTAGGATTGGGTCTTGTCCATCACATCATTCTCCTAATGATGTGATCCCGTTATCAATGACATTGACATCCAATGTCCATGGTCAGGAAACTGTAACCATCTATTGATCAATGAGCTAGTCAACTAGAAGCTCACTAGGGACATGTTGTGGTCTATGTATTCACACATGTAATACAATTTCCAGATAACACAATTATAGCATGAACAATAGACAATTATCATGAACAAGGAAATATAATAATAACCATTTTATTATTGCCTCTAGGGCATATTTCCAACAGTCTCCCACTTGCACTAGAGTCAATAATCTAGTTACATTGTGATGAATCGAACACCCATAGAGTTCTGGTGTTGATCATGTTTTGCTCGTGGAAGAGGTTTAGTCAATGGATCTGCAACATTCAGGTCCATATGCACTTCACAAATATCTATGTATCCATTTTGAAAAATTTCACGAATGGAGTTGAAGCGACGCTTGACATGCCTGGTCTTCTTGTGAAACCTGGGCTCCTTGGCTAGGGCAATAGCTCCAGTGCTGTCACAAAAGAGAGCCATCGGGCCCGACGCATTGGGAATAACTCCTAGGTCGGTAATGAAATCCTTCATCCAGATTGCTTCATGTGCTGCCTCCGAGGCTGCCATGTATTCTGCTTCACATGTAGATCCCGCCACAACGCTTTGCTTGCAACTGCACCAGCTGACTGTCCCACCACTCAAAATATACACGTATCTGGTTTGTGACTTGGAGTCATCCAGATCTGTGTCGAAGCTAGCATTGACGTAACCCTTTATGACGAGCTGATCGTCACCTCCATAAACGAGAAACATATCCTTAGTCATTTTCAGGTACTTTAGGATATTCTTGACCGCTGTCCAGTGTTCCATGCCGGGATTACTTTGGTACCTTCCTACCAAACTTACGGCAAGGTTCACATCAGGTCTGGTACACAGCATGGCATACATAATAGACCCTATGGCCGAGGCATAGGGGATGACACTCATCTTTTCTCTATCTTCTGCCGTGGCCGGGCATTGAGCCGTGCTCGATCTCACACCTTGCAATACAGGCAAGAACCCCTTCTTGGACTGATCATATTGAACTTCTTCAATATCTTGTAGGGCTACAAGAAAAGCTCGAGGCTCGTGAGTCGCTCGATATCGACTCGTTTTTTGACTCGACTCAATGTCGACTCGAAAAGAAACGAGTTGAGTTTGAACACTTTATGTAGCTCGACCGAGCAACAAGCCGATCTTGAGCCAATGTTGGCTCGCTCGATTTTAGCTCGATAGCTCGATAGAATATCATTATGTTAAATAATCATGCCTTATATTAAATGGAAATACGATAATTATTACCATCTATGTTGTCCATAATTTTTCTCCATTTTATTTACCAACGAAAATGGAAACTTAACTAAGTGTAGAGAAGATTTAGGCCTCATTATGGCACGTGGTCACCTATGTGTTAAATAACCTATATTTTTGGCAAAGTTCCTAGCATATTCACCTTCATTGTTTAGTTTTTCATCCATAGATTCATATTTTTTACCATCTCATTTAGCTCGAAACTAGCTCGAGATCGACTCGAGATCGTTACAAGCTGAGCACGAGTCATGTTCTACAGCTCGATCATGAGCTTCACTCAGTTTGAGCTTGCTCGAATTTTCATATGAGTTGAGCTGAGCCAACTCCAACTCGCTCGAGCTCGACTCGTTTACAGCCCTAATATCTTGTCAAGGTACGTGCTTTGTGAAAGACCAATGAGGCGTCTCGATCTATTTCTATAGATCTTGATGCCTAATATATAAGAAGCTTCTCCAAGGTCCTTCATTGAAAAACACTTATTCAAGTAGGCCTTTATGCTTTCCAAGAGTTCTATATCATTTCCCATCAATAGTATGTCATCCACATATAATGTGAGAAATGCTACAGCGCTCCCACTCACTTTCTTGTAAACACAGACTTCTCCATAAATCCGCGTAAACCCAAACACTTTGATCATCTCATCAAAGCGAATGTTCCAACTCCGAGATGCTTGCACCAGCCCATAGATTGAGCGTTGGAGCTTGCATACCTTGTCAGCATTCTTAGGATCAACAAAACCTTCTGGCTGCATCATATACAATTCTTCCTTAAGGAAACCATTAAGGAATGCCGTTTTGACGTCCATTTGCCATATCTCATAATCATAGAATGCAGCAATTACTAACATGATTCAGACGGACTTCAGCTTCGCTACGGGTGAGAAGGTCTCATCGTAGTCAACCCCTTGAACTTGTCGATAACCCTTAGCGACAAGCCAAGCTTTATAGATGGTCACATTGCCATCCGCGTCTGTCTTCTTCTTAAAGATCCATTTATTTTCTACGGCTTGCCGATCATCAGGCAAGTCAGTCAAAGTCCGTACTTCGTTTTCATACATGGATCCTATCTCGGATTTCATGGCTTCAAGCCATTTGTTGGAATCCGAGCCCGGCATCGCTTCTTCATAGTTCGAAGGTTCACCGTTGTCTAACAACATGATTTCTAGGACAGGGTTGCCATACCACTCTAGTGCGGAACGTGTCCATGTGAACCTACGAACTTCAGTAGCAACTTGATCAGAAGTTTCATGATCATCATCACTAACTTCCTCTCTAGTTGGTGCAGGCACCACAGAAACTTTTTCTTGAGCTGCGCCACTTTTCGGTTCAAGAGGCAGTACCTCATCAAGTTCCACTTTCCTCCCACTTACTTCTTTTGAGAGGAACTCTTTCTCTAGAAAGGATCCATTCTTGGCAAGAAAGATCTTGCCTTCGGATCTGAGGTAGAAGGTATACCCAATAGTTTCCTTAGGGTATCCTATGAAGACGCATTTTTCCGACTTGGGTTCGAGCTTTTCAGGTTGAAGTTTCTTGACATAAGCATCGCATCCCCAAACTTTTAGAAACGACAGCTTAGGTTTCTTCCCAAACCATAATTCATACGGTATCGTCTCAACGGATTTCGACGGAGCCCTATTTAAAGTGAATGCGGCAGTCTCTAAAGCATAACCCCAAAATGATAGCGGCAGATCGGTAAGAGACATCATAGATCGCACCATATCCAATAGAGTGCTATTACGACGTTCGGACACACCATTACGCTGAGGTGTTCCAGGTGGCGTGAGTTGTGAAACAATTCCACATTTCTTTAAGTGCATGCCAAATTCGTGACTCAAATATTCTCCCCCGCGATCTGATCGCAAGAACTTTATTTTCCTGTCACGTTGGTTCTCAACCTCATTCTGAAATTCCTTGAACTTTTCAAAGGTCTCATACTTGTGTTTCATTAAGTAGACATACCCATATCTACTCAAGTCATCAGTGAGGGTGAGAACATAATGATAACCACCGCGAGCCTCAATGCTCATTGGACCGCACACATCAGTATGTATGATTTCCAATAAGTTGGTTGCTCGCTCCATTGTTCTGGAGAACGGAGTCTTGGTCATTTTGCCCATGAGGCATTGTTCGCACGTGTCAAATGATTCATAATCAAGAGACTCCAAAAGTCCATCTGCATGCAGTTTCTTCATGCGTTTGACACGAATGTGACCAAGGCGGCAGTGCCACAAGTATGTGGGACCATCATTACCAACCTTACAACTTTTGGCGTTCACACTATGAATATGTGTACCATCATGTTCGAGATTAAATAAGAATAAACCATTGACCAGCGGGGCATGACCATAAAACATATCTCTCATATAAATAGAACAACCATTATTCTCAGATTTAAATGAGTAGCCATCTCGCATTAAACGAGATCCAGATACAATGTTCATGCTCAAAGCTAGCACTAAATAACAATTATTGAGGTTTAAAACTAATCCCGTAGGTAAATGTAGAGGTAGCGTGCCGACGGCGATCACATCGACCTTGGAACCATTCCCGACGCGCATCGTCACCTCGTCCTTCGCCAGTCTCTGCTTATTCCGTAGCTCCTGTTTTGAGTTACAAATATGAGCAGCCGCACCGGTATCAAATACCCAGGAGCTACTACGAGTGCTGGTTAGGTACACATCAATAACATGTATATCACACATACCTTTGGTATTGCCGGCCTTCTTATCCGCTAAGTACTTGGGGCAGTTCCGCTTCCAGTGATTGTTTCCCTTGCAATAAAAGCACTCAGTCTCAGGCTCGGGTCCATTCTTTGGCTTCTTCCCGGCAGCTTGCTTACCGGGCGCGGCAACTCCCTTGCCATCCTTCTTGAAGTTATTTTTACCCTTGCCT
The DNA here is from genome assembly GCA_034509565.1 of Triticum monococcum. NCBI lineage: Eukaryota > Viridiplantae > Streptophyta > Magnoliopsida > Poales > Poaceae > Triticum > Triticum monococcum. Next base: position 575,400,477 of record CM067844.1, on the reverse strand, counting down.
TTCTTGAATTAGTGGTTTTATTCACCATCAACACTTGATGTTCATTTTTGATCTCCACCTCCACTGATTTCAACATTGAATATACCTCAGGAATGGTCTTTTCCATCCCCTGCATATTGAAGTTCATCACAAAGCTCTTGTAGCTAGGTGGGAGCGACTGAAGGATTCTGTCAACGACCGCGTCATCCGGGAGATTAACTCCCAGCTGAGACAAGCAGCTGTGCAACCCAGACATTTTGAGTATGTGCTCGCTGACAGAACTATTCTCCTCCATCTTACAATTGTAGAACTTGTCAGAGACTTCATATCTCTCGACCCGGGCATGAGCTTGGAAAACCATTTTCAGCTCTTGGAACATCTCATATGCTCCGTGCTGCTCAAAACGCTTTTGGAGCCCCGGTTCTAAGCTATAAAGCATGCCGCGCTGAACCAGGGAGTAATCATCACTACGCGACCGCCAGGCGTTCATAACATCTTGAGTTGCTGGGAAAACAGGTGCTTCACCTAGCGGTGCTTCAAGGACATATGCTTTCTTGGCAGCTATGAGGATAATCCTCAGGTTACGGACCCAGTCCGTATAGTTGCTACCATCGTCTTTCAGCTTGGTTTTCTCTAGGAACGCGTTGAAGTTGAGGGCAACATTAGTGTGGGCCATTTGATCTACAAGACATATTGCAAAGATTTTTAGACTATGTTCATGATAATTAAGTTCATCTAATCAAATTATTTAATGAACTCCCACTCAGATAGACATCCCTCTAGTCATCTAAGTGATACATGATCCAAGTCAACTAGGCCATGTCCGATCATCACATGAGACGGACTAGTCATCATCGGTGAACATCTTCATGTTGATCGTATCTTCTATACGACTCATGTTCGACCTTTCGGTCTTCCGTGTTCCGAGGCCATGTTTGTACATGCTAGGCTCGTCAAGTCAACCTAAGTGTATTGCATGTGTAAATCTGGCTTACACCTATTGTATGCGAGCGTTAGAACCTATCACACCCGATCATCACGTGGTGCTTCGGAACAACGGACCTTAGCAACGGTGCACAGTTAGGGGGAACACTTTCTTGAAATTATTGCGAGGGATCATCTTATTTAAGCTACCGTCGTTCTAAGCAAATAAGATGTAAAAACATGATAAACATCACATGCAATCAAATAGTGACATGATATGGCCAATATCATTTTGCTCCTTTTCATCTCCATCTTCGGGGCGCCATGATCATCATCGTCACCGGTATGACACCATGACCTCCATCATCATGATCTCCATCATCGTGTCTTTCATGAAGTTGTCTCACCAACTATTACTTCTACTACTATGGATAACGGTTAGCGATAAAATAAAGTAATTACATGACGTTTATGTTGACACGCAGGTCATAAATAAATTAAGACAACTCCTATGGCTCCTGCCGGTTGTCATACTCATCGACATGCAAGTCGTGATTCCTATTTCAAGAACATGATCAATCTCATACATCACATATATCATTCATCACATCCTTTTGGTCATATCACATCACACAGCATATGCTCCAAGAACAAGTTAGACGTCCTCTAATTGTTGTTGCAAGTTTTTACATGGTTGCTATAGGTTTCTAGCAAGAACTTTTCTTACCTACGCCAAAACCACAACGTGATATGCCAATTTCTATTTACCCTTCATAAGGACCCTTTTCATCGAATCTGATCCGACTAAAGTGGGAGAGACAGATACCCGCTAGCCACCTTATGCAACTAGTGCATGTCAGTCGGTGGAACTAGTCTCACGTAAGAGTACGTGTAAGGTAGGTCCGGGGCGCTTCATCCCACGATGTCGTCGAATCAAGATAAGACTAGTAACGGCAAGTAAATTGACAAAATCGACGCCCACAACAACTTGTGTTCTACTCGTGCATATAAACTACACATAGACCTAGCTCATGATGCCACTATTGGGGATCGTTGCAGAAATATAAAATTTTCTACGCATCACCAAGATCAATCTATGGAGAAACTAGCAACGAGAGTGAGAGAGGAGTGCATCTGCATACCCTTGAAGATCGCAACACGGAAGCGTTACAAGAATGCGGATGAGGGAGTCGTACTCGTGGCGATTCAGATCGCGATTGATTCCGATCCAAGCGCCGAACAACGGCGCCTCCACGTTCAACACACGTGCAGCCCGATGACGTCTCCCACGCCTTGATCCAGCAAGGAAAGAGGGAGAGGTTGGGGAAGACAACTCCAGCAGCAGCACGACGGTGTGGTGGTGTTGGAGCAGCGTGGTACTCCGGCAGGGCTTCGCCAAGCGTTGCGGGAGGAGGAGGAGGTGTTGGCGAGGGGGAGGGTTGCGCCTTGGATGTGGTGCGGCTGCCCTCCCACCTCCCCTCTATTTATAGGGGCAAGGGAGAGGGGGCCGGCCCCCTCCAGATGGATCTAGAAGGGGGGCGGCGGCCAAGGGGGGAGGCTTGCCCCCCAAGCCAAGGGGGGCGCCCCCTTTAGGGTTCCCCCAAACCCTAGGCGCATGGGCCCTAGGGGGTTTGGCACCCAGCCCACCTAGGGGCTGGTTCCCCCTCCATATTCAGCCCATAGGGCCCTCCGGGGCAGGTGGACCCTCCCGGTGGACCCCCGGAACCCTTTCGGTGGTCCCAGTACAATACTGATAAACCCCCGTACACTTCTGGCGACCGAATAAGGACTTCCCATATATAAATCTTTGTCTCCGGACCATTCCGGAACTCCTCGTTACGTCCGGGATCTCATCCGGGACTCCGAACAACATTCGGTAACCACATACAAACTTTCCCTATAACCCTAGCGTCATCGAACCTTAAGTGTGTAGACCCTACGGGTTCGGGAATCATGCAGACATGACCGAGACATCTCTCCAACCAATAACCAACAGCAGGATCTGGATACCCATATTGGCTCCCACATGTTCCACGATGATCTCATCGGATGAACCACGATGTCAAGGATTCAATCAGTCCCGTATATGATTCCCTTTGTCTACCGGTATAACACTTGCCCAAGATTCGATCGTCGGTATACCGATACCTTGTTCAATCTTGTTACGGCAAGTCTCTTTACTCGTTCCGTAACACATCATCCCGTGACCAACCCCTTAGTCACATTGAGCTCATTACGATGATGTCTTACCGAGTGGGCCTAGAGATACCTCTCCGTCATACGGAGTGACAAACCCCAGTCTCGATTCGTGCCAACCCAACAGATACTTTCGGAGATACCCGTAGTGCACCTTTATAGCCACCCAGTTACCTTGTGACGTTTAGCACACCCAAAGCATTCCTACGGTATCCGGGAGTTGCACAATCTCATGGTCTATGGAAAAGATACTTGACATTAGAAAAGTTTTAGCAGACGAACTACACGATCTTGTGCTATGCTTAGGATTGGGTCTTGTCCATCACATCATTCTCCTAATGATGTGATCCCGTTATCAATGACATCCAATGTCCATGGTCAGGAAACTATAACCATCTATTGATCAACGAGCTAGTCAACTAGAGGCTCATTAGGGACATGTTGTGGTCTATGTATTCACACATGTATTACGATTTCCGGATAACACAATTATAGCATGAACAATAGACAATTATCATGAACAAGGAAATATAATAATAACCATTTTATTATTGCCTCTAGGGCATATTTCCAACATCACCTTCCCCTTTCGTTCCTCCTTCCTTTTGTCCCCCTATCCACCGCATCCTGTTAGAGAGAGAGAGAGAGGTGCGAGCAGAGCCCTCATCTGCCCCCTTGCGCCGACGTGGATGTGAAGACGGCGCCCCCGCTGGCCCCTTTGCCGGCGTGTGCGAGCACCTCTAGGGTGAACGCGCCGCCGTCAAACGGCTCGGTGGTGGTGCCCTTTGCCCCTGTGGGGTGTGTTCTTCGTCCCCGCACCTCGGCTTGCCGATGCGTGTGGGGATCGAGAGGAACAGGCGCGGCCGGAGTGGCGGCGCACTTTGTCGGCGAGCCCAAGGCCCTGATCCGGTGATCTCTTTTCTTTTCTGTTCTAGGGTTCATGGGGAAGGCTCTGTTTGATTTGATCCGAAAAATCCCACACCCATCTGGCTGATACCATTGATAGAACCAAGGGATCATGTAGGGTAGGATTTCCGGTAGTTCTTACCTTCACTTGCGGCTCGAGGAGCTCCCAGTGCCGGCCATGGCAGAGGGTAGCGGTGGCGGTGCTTCCCATCAGCACTGCACTAACGCTAGATCAGTAGCGGATGTGGTGGGGAGTACGGCGAGCCGCCAGCCCCCACCTCTTTATATATAGTGCAGGTGACAGGGGCCCGTCACCCATAGTGGGTTGAGCGCCCCGATCAGGGCGCGGATCTAAGGGCCCGGTGGGATGTTGGGCCCACACGATGGAGATCATCCTAACACCCTTTGCACAAAGGTGAGAGCATCACCATTGGCTTCCGTCCTGCTATGTGGGAATTGAAATCACCTAAAAGGATGAGAGACGGGATTGACCTCAGATTTAATCATACACTTTAAGTTCGGTTACTACGAATATTGATCTAAACGTTCTTATATTTCTTTACGGATGGAGTAAATAATATCGAGAAAACGAGGGAGAGACTATTGACGTCCGTGCAAACATGATTCATCTCGAGGACAAATTAGGGTGAAATGGTAAAGATATCGTTCAATTTGTATTATATATATGCTGTTCGTCTGTAATTTATGACTGAACTGAATTCAAGAAGGAACAATCTAAACACTTCAGAATCATTGTGCACGAATGCACATATGAACTGCATGCGAACTGCCGAGAAAGTTGCTCGAGCCTCGCTGGCTCCAGAGCTGATCATTGCTGCGGCAGAGCGATCGAGGTCGGGGCCGACGTTGGACCCGTCGCCAGAGCTGATCATTGCTGCGGCGGCGCGATCTTGAGGTCGAGGCCGACGTTGAACCCGTTGTAGGCTATGGGCGCGAACATCCACATGTCATCCGAGCTCAATAGCTGTGCACGAAAGGGGAATGGTTAGGATCAGTATAGTTGTTCAAAACACTGGGTCAGTTTATGATGGTTGGCGTTTCGGCGGAACGGACCTTGATCTGGAGCTGCATGAACTTGATGTAGTGAACTGCTTCTTCCAGCATCGTGCTGATGTCCACCTGAAAGCCAAATCTCAAAGGCATTAGAACCACACCATCATTTCCCCAGATATTTGCATTAGTATAACAAATGTTCCAGTCGTAGCTCGAATGATTGAAATTTAAAAATAATTACCTTGGTTCCGTTAGGGATGAGGTTCTGCAGCACCTTCAGCCGCTCGTTGATCTTTTCTCTACGTTTCTGCTCACGACCAACACAAACATTTCAGATTAATATTCAGACTTCATCACGACGTTGTGGCCGACTGCGTTGGCACTTCTACCCATTAACTTACCCTGGCGTAGAGGCTCTGCGGGTCGGTGGCCGCTCCGCGCCCGGCCCTCGCCTTGGCGCCGCCCCCGTGGTCACCCCGCGACGACGACGTCTTCTTGGACGCCGAGCTCATGTTGCTGCAGGAGGTCATCTCCAGCGAGCCCTCCTCGTCGGAGAGGTAGTTGCTGGAGCTCTGCACGTTGTTGTTGGCCTCGCCATTGCTCTCTTCCTGGGCGCCTCGGCTGCACGAGCCCTTCGAAGCCTTCTTGGGCTGCGCGCTGCTCTTGCCCTTCCTCTGCACCTGCATCGATCAGACAGACACTCAACGCCGTCAGGCACCCTGACCCGGTGACATATTATGTCAAGAGCTGCCAGGAACTCAGGACACGTTTTCACGTACCGGTGGTGCCGTGGAGCGCGCCTTCTTCTTCGGGGCGGCGACCGCGTCGCTCTGAGTGCCGTTCTGGTCGCCGAACTTCCTCTTGCACGCGGCCGACGACGTGCCGGCGCCGTCGTCCTGGTCGTCGAACTGGAGGTTCAGATCGACCATGAATCCAGCCGGATCGGCCATGATCTGCTCCTCCGGCGCCACGAAGAAGTTACCGGCCATGGCAGTGGCATCGCCGTCGTAGTAGCCGTGGCTGTAGTAACCCGCGCCGGCCGAGGCGTGCTCCTGCATCTGCATGCAGTACGGCGCCGAGGTGTAGTACTGGTCGGCAGCCTCCTGGCCAGGCCAGTACATGGACGACGGCGGCGCCGCGGCGGGATGCTGCTTCTGGTCGTTGCCGAAGAACTGGACCCCGAGCAGCCGCGCCATCTCCTCGGAGTCCTCCGCGGCCACCGACGGGTCGAACGAGTGCCAGCTCGCCTCCGAGGCCTCCATTGTTCGATCGATCGATCTCTCTCCTGGCACTACAGACGACTAGACGTACGCTGTTCGACGGTTGGCAGAGTACGTATGTTGTATCTCTTGTAGATGCCAGATTGCCAATGCGCGTGTGCAGACATTTATACCAGTAGCTGAATGTGGGACTACTCGTGATCTTGGGGTACACAAACGGAATGTTCCGCGCGCGGACAAGTCTGACCATTGCGCTTTCAACATCAGGGCAGCTTGCCGCCATTGTTTAACACACGCAGCATTCGCTCCAGTTGGAGATGCCGGACAGCTACCGGAGACCGCTGAATTTCGCGCAACCGCGGAATAGAAAAAACCGGGGCAGATACAATATGCACGGCGTCGATCGACCGTCCGTGAGGCCATTGAAAGGGTGCAATGAGTGAGAAACTGAGAACAGGAGTGCCGATGCGATGATCATAATTCATCATAAGAATAATGGCGGGAGTAAACAATCAGGATCATGATTAGGGTGAGCGCCGGTAGAGTAATGTGCAGCGGGCCGGGGTGGTCTCGTACGAGCGATTTGAACCGGATGACGACGCACTCCGGCGAAACGAGAAACACGGATGGTAGGACTGTAGTTGGGGACTTGGGGATTAAAGAAAGAAAGGCGATCGATGGTTGTGCAGGGGTTGGCAAAGATCGTGCGGAAGAGTTCCCTGTCATTATAATCTCCGCGGGCAATTTTCTGTTTTTGCTGCATTCAAATCATTGATCCTGATCTTTTGCCTCCTCCTGCAGGGGTTTCAGGACTTGCATTTTTTTCTTTCTTCTTTGATGTTTTTTAGTACTAGTTTGTTGGCTAAAATTGGAGGGAAGAGAGAATAAATAAATGATTTGGTCGGCAGTTCGTGGTTAGTGAAAGTTTCGGATTAGTGTGGTCTCATTCGTGGGTTTGTCTGGTAGTCTCTCTGTTCATGTCCATGCATTATCTGTTCACAATGGCAAAGGAACAGCAACTTTGGACCACTGGTTCAGTGTCTCCACAAACAACATTGTGTTGTGCCAAACACTCGAAAAAAAAACATTTTTGTGCTATATTTGGTACTCCCTCCGCGACAAGTAATATGGATCGGAGGGAGCATTGTAAATTCTTTCACATCTGCGTGATATTTCATGTAAAAGCCATAAAACGAGACCTGCCAAACTCCTGTGCCAACAGAACTGGCTGAGGGGGGGAGGGAGCAATGACCTACCAGCAGAGAGGAAGTGGCATCGTGGCACGCCTAGAGATTTCCTCTCTCTAGTATCGAACCGATCTCTGGTAGGGATTGAATTTAGATTCATAGAGTTTCTTATCTCTTCTTTGCCCTAATTCACAAATCACAATATAGTCTCACTACATCCCCCTCCCCCTACCCACCCACCCACCAGTTGTACCAAACTGAGACTTCTCTGCCCAAGGTCACTCCTCTGTTCGTCTCATGAAGCACATCATGCATGAGACCGTCCATTGCTTACTGACCTTTATGTTGCCTAATACTTCTCCATTCCAGTTCCCAACGTCCGCCGCAAGGGGGGGTGCAGGCCTTTGAAACCACTACTCGTATCTCCTTCCACGTTGCTCCTTTGCACATCTCACGAAACACAATGCACATGAGACCTCCCCTCGTTTACTAAGATTTATGTCGACTAAGACTTTTCCATCCCGCTTCACGATGTCTACCGTGAGGGATAGCAGGCTTATGAGACCACTGCTTGCATCTCCTCCGAGATTGTCGCGGACAACTACCTCCTCAATGACACTTACTTCCTCCACGACATCTTGACAGCTGATGCTGCTGCCACTACAAACACATCATCATCCACCACATTGTATATGTTATCATCACTTCTTTTAGGAATCACTTTTGGGACTTTGGTACTAGCAATCGATCTAGACCTGTTATATTTGTTTTACATACTAGATTACATGTCTAATTTGTTTTGAGCATCTACAACCGAACCCCCTTCCCTCATAAACGTCTCGGCTGTCTTGCACCCCTCAAATCCAACCCATATGTGGGGCGGATTTGGGCCGCCCAGACATGCCCGGGTGCGACCGCCACATCAGACCCGATAGGACGGACCTACTCCAAATAACTCCAAATTGACCAAGTTCACCAAGTCATCCGCCCTCTCTTTATCGACGAGTCATCGTCCTCCTCCACCCTTGCTCCTCGTCCATGTTGCAGTCCTAGATGTCGACGCCCACTACAACATCCCCTACCGCCATTGATGATGGCTTGGCCGAGTCCGTGGGTGTCATGACCGTCGTGAGCAAGGTGGAGACCGTTGCCCGGAGAGAGCATTGTGCAGCAGCCGCCCTCGAAACAGCGGAGAAGGAAGCTGCATTGAAGGACACATTCATCAGATCAATTTTTGGATGATTGCTTCGTTGTGATACATCTTTTAGGACACATTCATGATGAACATGATAAATGATGGTCAAGAGGCTCAACATTATGACTTGATACCAACGACCTTTTGTTTGATATTGGGCAAACACCGGGTACTAGAAAGGGAAGGCATAAAAGGCAAGAGGACTGACATGCACAAACCATGAAGATGTGTTGTTGTGTGAAGCTTGGTAGGCCATAAGGATGGATCATGTTTGTGGAACCGATGAAAAGGGCATAAAGTATTGGCGGAAAATCCACAAACATTATCATGAACACAAGCACTATGTGGAGTTGATTGGTATCCATCCATACCACCTGCAATGAGGGCTCTCTCCAACATAGATGGGCCACCATCCAAGTGTGCATGAACAAGTTTTGCGGTTTCTATTCACAAGTGGTTGGACAAAACCAAAGTGGCATTGGAATCCAAAGCCATGTAAGTTTGACTTGCTTCACGTTGTCATCATTTGTATTGCTTGCTTCCCTTCTTGCATTATCTTGAGTGATTGTTGCTTGCTAGATGGGGTTGGCCGCCACTTTGTACCAACAAATTGAGAAAACCAAATCATTCACTATGATTGGAAAACTGAAGTGGCAAACCCCTTATGATGAGCTCAGGAACCCCACCAAGGAGATGAAGAACAACAATGGCTCAAGCTCCCATCAATTTATTGGATTGGATGGACATGATGATCCAAGTGGAGGGACTGGGGGAAATAGGTCATGGCAAAGAGCAACGACAGGTGATGGGAAAGAAGTGGGAGAAGGAGAGGGCCGCGCGTGACGGTGCGACAAGAAAATGTCTGTCACATGGACATACATTTTTCCACCAAGGAGAAGAAGAAGCTCTTCTTGGATTTGCAAAGGAAGAGAATGTTGTTTGGCCGAGAGAGGGTCCAGAAGAGGTTGAGCATTGAGAGGGAGAAAATAGACATAGAGAAGCAAGAAAAATGGGCAAAATGGGAGCTTGAAAAGGCGAAGACATTGGAATCAATTGAGCTCAAGAAAGAGAAACCAAGGCTTGTGAGAGACACGGGGATTCGAGGATCATGTTGCAGGATACTTGCCTCTTGGATAAGGAAAACAAGAAGTGGTTCAACAACGAGAGGAAGGAGATCAATGAGCACAAAAAGAGAGCCGTTTGATTCATTCGTGTATGCCTATGTATGAATTGATGGATTTTATTTTGGCATGTATTGAATGATTGAATTGTGGATTATCTTCGTTTGTTGAATTACTGAATTGGTGATTAATTGGGCATGTGTTTGCATGACAAATGAGGGGCGGACTGGTGCTGTCCACAGACGCGCCCGGGCATGCTCGTGGACGTTTAGGGGGTCATATTTGCACAGTCAGGTTGTAGATGCTCTTAGTACTTCCGCCGGTCCGATTATCATGGCTTCTGTGTTCATCATGTTTTATCTACTGTGTTTCTAAAATAAATATAATATATGGAAAATTGCGCATATTCCCTACAATTCATTGTTTCGGAAAACAAAATTGTAACACCTTGTGAACATATTTCCTTTTCTGCATATCTTACTTGCACTATTACACAGAACACAATATATAGCCAAGTACATTGCTGTCGAACCCCCACCGTCCACTAGTTGTACCAGACTGAACTTTCGAGCTTAGTCGAGTTGCCATTTGTAACAGCTAAGAAGAAGAAAATAAGCGAATGCTTCTACTTGTTTACAACTTCTTTTAGTCGGATGTCCCCGGAGGGACTACTTGTTTACAACTTTAATCAGTCCGTAAATCCAAATGTGATCGCATACGTATTTGTTTTCAGAAATATTTGTACTTGCATAGCTTTCTCGTTGGGATAAATGTATAAACTTGTTGTTTCTTTCTTCCTTTTTAAGCTGGCAAATCTGTACTTCGGCGACAGTACAGTACTTTATCCTCTGAATATTTTCCCACAGTTCTCGGTAGGGTTCGGAGCCAATTGGGGTTCGACAGCTGCAGTGCCTTGGCACTGCGTCCTGGTCTTCGCGTAGTTTAATTCGTTAACGTACGATCGACAAGACCGCAGCCAGATATGAAAATAGTGCCACGTTATAGCCACGTCCAACAACCATATATAAGAAAAAAGAATGGGAAGAAAACTGGGGCCATATATTTGGTCTACGCCCGACGAGATTCTTGTCATGTTGCGCGATGCTTTTTTTTTATATCAGTACAGACACAAGCGTGCATATACACGCGCATACATTCACCCCTATGAACGCACACATGCATATCTTACCCTTATGAGCACCTCCGAGAGACTGAGCCGGCATATCATCTTGAGATTTACGAAGTCACCGTAGGCGCCTCGTCGTCAACGGGAACATCTCCTCCCACTGAAAGCGCATCGCCGAAAATCCTGAAATAAATCTAGAAATAATGCGAGCACCAGAATTTGAACCCTGATAGGTTGGGAATACCACTGTCCACCTAACTAAGGCCGGCGGACAATTTTCTGCATTGTGGCAGAAAATTGTCTGCCGGCCATGTACAGTTACACGTAGACGTACACGTACACGTACAATATCTGCAGCGGGAGCGTAGATACGTGGGTTTCTGACTTCGTGCTTTCAGGCCGCATCTTTCTTTTTCCGTTTTTGGCGCGAACGGGAATAAGGCCGAAACAAGGAGCAACGAAACACCCTTCACGGAGAAGCGATGCATTCCAATTTGTGTCCAAGTAGCTGTTCACCTGCAGCGACAGTATGCGACCTATATTGAACTTTTTTTTTCTTTTCGAATATGTGATCTGTTGAACGGTGCCTCCTTTTTTTAGATGGAACTTGGCGTCCCTTGATCCTACCGAAGCTGAAAGGCTTTGTTTGGTTGCGTGCATTTTTTTTTCTCTCCTTGTATCTGTGGTTCATATGAGTCGTGCTGAGCCAATGTTGGCTTGAAAGTATGTTATGCATGTATATAGTTTGGTTGTCTGCATATTGCCTCCTTACATCAAGGTGACAAATTTTGCCCCGTGTTTGGTTGTCTGCGTATGGATGTTCTGATGCGTTGCATGTTCTATAGTTGCACACATTTGACTGGTTTTACTAACCTTGTATCCTATGTGGTTAACTTACCATCTACCATCCTAACAAGTGACAAAGTTCTTCAACTCGCACAACCTAAATTGAGTAGCAACCTTACCACGATGAGGAAGTTCTTCCGCCCACACAATGTAAATTGAGCAGCAACCTTGCAAACTTCATCATTGTTGTTCTGTTCGAGCAGGAATTTGTGATGCTCATCATCTACCTGTTGCATTGTCTTAAACCCTCATTTGAAAGGAGTAGCCTGGGTAACTCTTGACTTGTTCATTGCATGTTCACCATAAATTGTATACTTCTGAAACCCCACATTTATACACAATATTACCAATTCATCTGCAGATTAACAGGGGAGCAACGATTCAAGCACCAAACAAAGAAACACAACATCTTCGTCAGCAGTGCATATAGCATGTTCTTTGTTGCTAATGTTCATTTTGCTTGCCACAAGCCGATTTGGAGATCCAAGGCTCCTCCGAGATGCAAATTCTTTATGTGGCTTGCGGTACATCGAAGGTGCTTGACTGCTGATAACCTGGAGCGTAGGGGTTGGCCTTCTAATGGAAACTGCCCGTTGTGCCTCTCGACTCATGAAGACTGTACACACATTTTTGTGCATTGTGCCTACACACAGCAGGTTTGGATGAAATTCAGGGAATGGACGCGCGCTGATTTTCGCATTCCGAATGATAGTTTCATCAGTACTGAAGACTGGTGGCTGACTGCGCGAAAGGAGGTTCCCAAGAACGATCGGCGCAATGTTGACACCATTACCATATTGCTGCACTGGAGGATTTGGAAGGAACGAATGCCAGAATTTCTGAGCATGTGGTGTGTAACATTGACAGGTTGCTGGATCTAATCAGAGATGATATTAGGGCTTGGAGAGCTACTGGTTGTGTTAGCGATCTCTTTTAGTTTCTTCTCTTTTCTAGTCTTCATGTGGACTTAAGTTGGGCTTGCTTTCTTTGTTTCTTCAGAGTTCATACTCTGTCAGCAGACAACTCTAGAGCGTCCAACATTTGAAAGAGAAACAACATAGACATGCATGATCATATACCCAAAAGGCGGCACAAGTTCATCCTAACTACTATGGTGTCATCCTACCATCACATCTAAAAAGAGGATATAATCCTAACACCACAAGTTCACCAACACCATGCGGGGTTAGTATGTACCACATCATCAAAATATACAGGCCACAACAATTTTCAAGCCCTACCTACCATTCCATTAAATGTACATCATCATCGTCATCGTCGTCAATCACCATGCACGACATCTAGGGACGGAGCTCATGTGTGACCACTGGTGTCAGATGACACTAGTGTCGATCGATGCCGATCAGCCCTTGAACTCGCACTCTTGAGAAAAGTTATCTTTGACACTAGCCGGAAAAGGTGATTGACCCTAGCCAACCAGAGAAGTCCGAAACTCAGCCTAGTTTCCAGGGGCGCTCCTATGTCTCGCTTCATGCGAGACAGAGGGAACGCTCGCCTGAAGTAAGGCAAGAGTTGGGCCAGCCCAGGCGCGTGGGAGCCATGACCACGTATTTTGTCTTGTTTTTTTGCGTTTTCTGTTTTTGTTTTTTTTTGCTTCTTTTTTTTATTTTTTGTACTTCCAAATATTCTAAATAATATACTACCAAAAACACTTTACATAATATATTTGAAAAAAAGTTAAAGCATTTGAAAAATGTTAAATGTGTTTAGAGAAAATGTTTCTCATGTATACAAAAAATATAAAATTTGTGTGAAAAATCTAATCGTGTATTTAAAAAATGTAGTCAAGAATTTAAAATATTGTTAAATAAGTATTTGAATCATGTTAATCAATTGTTTGAAAAAAGTTAAAGTGTATATAAAATGTTGACCATTTATTCAAGAAATGTTAATCTTGTATCTGAAAAAATGTTAATCATCTATTCGGAAAATGTTAATCTTGTATTTTAAAATGTTAATCAAGCATTCAAAATAAATAAATGTGTGCAGAAATGTTTTTGACCATGTATTAAAAAAATAATGTTGTACTTGAAAAATGTTAATCAAGCATTTGAAAAGAATATTAAATGTGTTTAGAAAAATGTTGACCATGTATTAAAAATTATTAAACTTGTATTTGAAAGATAAACGTGTAGTATAAAAATGTATTAGATACATGCCAAAAATGTAAAATCCATATGAAAAAAATAGACATAAAAAATTAAGTTTTCAAAAATGTTAATCATATATTTCAAAAGTGTTAAACGTGTATATGAAAAATGTTTCTGATGTATAAGACATATGTTGAATCTGTATCGGAAAAAGTTAATGCGTGTTGAATAAATAAGAAACCGATGAAATCGACAGGAAAAGAAAACTAATGAAAACTAAAAACAGAAACAAAGAAAATAGAAACAAAAGAATGAAAATAGAAGGAATCAATGCAAAAGATTGAAACCGAGAAAGAAACAAAGAAACCCAATGTAAACCAAGAAAAAACGAAGAAAGAAAACCAAAAAAGGGAAAACCGAGAATGAAACAAATAAAAATGAATAAAAACAAAAAATATGAAAACCGAGAAAGAAATGTCGAATACCAATGATAAAGGTAAATAAAATAGAAAAATCAAAGAAAATCAGGAAGGAAAACAAAGACAAAATAACCACATAAGGAAAAGATAAAATTCGGTCACTTAATAATGTTGTCAATGGTCTAGATGAGAGCAGAAGACCTAAACAACTTAAAAGGAAATGTTGTGTTCGAGTAAAAGTAAATGAGAAGAAATCAGTATAACTAGGGCCCTAGACAAACCCAAACATGAAAATGAAAAAGAAAATACCCACACGAATCTTCATGTAAGATCAGTGATATAGGAAATAAATGTACAATACTTGTGTGCTTTAGCAAAACCGGAAACAAATACATACTACAAAGATTCGCATACTTCCTCCTTCCACATACCGAACACATAATATAATACTCCCACCATCCCAAAATAAGTGACTCAACTTGTTAGTACAAAGTTGAGTCACTTATTTTGGGACGGAGGGAGTACACGAAGAACTGATAAGCAAAAAGACATGAAAGAAACCAAACTAAGAGCATGTCTAGTAGAACCCTCAAACCCTCAATAGCGTTTTAAGGGTCCAAAAATGGTCTTTTTGTGCACTTTTACGGGTTGAAAATCAGGGACAAAGATTAGAACCCTCAAACCCAACCCTTATAACGGAATATTCCCCATGAACGACGTTGTCGTTGCAGGCATACCGTCGAGCACCTCGTGCACGACGGGCGGAGGGCAGCGCGGGGGCGGAGGGCGGGGCGGGCGTGGGCGGAGGGCAGTGGCCGGGGGGTGGGAGGCGGAGGCGGAGGGCGCAGGGGCGGGAGGCGGAGGGCGCAGGAGCGGGCACGGGCCGGAGGGCGATGGCGGCGGGTCAAGGCGGAGGGCATGGAGCGGGCACGTGCCGGAGGGTGGTGGCGGCGGGTCAAGGCGGAGGGCGCGGAGGCAGAGGGGCGCGGGAGGAGAAGAGGCCGGGGAACGGGAGCGGAGGCGGCGGGCGGGAGCCGGAGGCGGCGGGCGGGCGCGCGGGAGTAGAAACCGACGGGGCGGCGGGCGGTGGGACGGATGGCGACGGCCGGGGGCGGGGCGAGCGTGGCCGCGGCCGCGGCCGGGAGAAGGTGGAGGAGAGGCCGGCGGCTGGGGGCGGGGTGGGCGTGGGCGCGCGGGAGGTCGACGGGGCGGCCGGCGGCGGCAGGGGCGACTAGCAGCGGCGAACGCGGGTGTGGGCGCGGGATTTTTCCCACCCGCGCGAGGATAACCGCCAAATGAGGGTTGGGGTAGGTTTTGCTCCCCAACCCTTACTTTTTCAGGGTTGGGAGAGGGTTTGAGGGTTGGACCCTTAAATTTTTTTGAGGGTTTGAGAGTTAAGAGGTTTTAGTCTACGTGATTTTTTCTCGCAAACTGTAAAAGAAACAGTAATTTATAAGGATTTGGGCGTTTGAGGTCTCTGCGAGAGATGCTCTAACCCAATTTTGTACCCATCACGAGCACTTTTCGCCCCTCTTCAAGTTTGATCAAGAAGCTACATAAGTATTACATATGTGGTCGTGCTAGACGGCAGAAGGCTAGAAGCTGTATAGGCCCTGTTTGGTTCAGATTTTATCGACGGATTCCGCTGTCGCGCAGCAGAATCTGAACCAAAGGGAAAACCCAGCAGAATCCGATTCCAGAAATTCGCTGCCAAAATCTGAATCAAAAGTGGAAGCAGCCCAGGACATGTTTTTCAAAATCTAATTCCGCTGCGAGCCAAAATCTGAAAAGGCTATATCAGCTAGTTTGCCAAATGACCTACATCTTTTTCACATCAGATTTCCACAGCTATTTTTCCACAGCAGATTTTTCACAGCTGCTTTTAGAAATCCACAGCCGAACCAAACAGGGCCATAGCAGCAGAGGCGGGCGAGTCTATTGATCAACGATCAGATCCCGAACACCCACCAGTTGAGGCCATTCGATTGCCTAGGTACCGTGTAAGAGCGAGTCCGGCACGCCGTTGCTCGCAGACCGCCGTTCTTGTCGTACCGAAGCTTAAACGTCGTCGCGTAGAACAGGTAGCGCGAGTCAAGGACGTCCGTGGGCACACCTTTCCGTGACCGGTGCTCGACGAGGCAGAACTTGCCGCGCCCCATGCACGTGAGCGTGACGATCTTGGTCCTCTCCGTCTCCTCGCACACCATCTTCTCCCTGGCAAGCTTCCATGCCGGGGCCGGCAGTCCTTCGTCGTCACCGGCAGACACGACGTCGCAGGAGCATACGATACCTGGCTCGTCAGAGTCTCGGTGGAGACCCACCCATGCATCCACCTCGCCGGCGTAGTAGGCCTGCCCTTCGAAAGGCAGCATCCAGTCACCGTGGCGCCTCCACTCGCAAGTCTCGATGTCGAACGAGTAGGTGTCGTGATTGAAAGCGGAGAAGAATATCGTGTGGCCGTCCGGGTGCGCGGCGTGGCAGGTGGCTTGGCTGATGGTGAAGGGCGCCATGGGGACGGCGTTCCAGGCCCAGACCCCTTTCTCGTCGGCGGCGAGCACCTCAAAGTGATCCTCGCCCTTGTACACCCCGCTAGCGCCCATGACGTATAGCTTGCCGCAGGCGGACACAAGGTGGGGAACATACCGTACTTGTGCGGGGGTGCACGGGCCGAGGGCGAGGCCTCCCGTCGCCGTGTCATCCAGGAGGACGGGGGCGGCGTTCTCCTCCTGGTTGTAGCGCATGGCAACGATTCTGCCGCCGATGGCGGTGAAGCGCGAGGAACAGTCGTGGGGGAACTCCAGGCGAAGGACCGGCGGTACGGGGAGGCGACTGGCCTGCGAGTTCAAGTCGGTGCCAGAATCGCCATCGAAGTCGGCGACGTCCACCTTGTATATGTTGTAGCCCTTGGTCCAGTCGTCCACCGCGATGTACAGATGATGCCGCCAGTCGTGTGACCGCCTGGACCTTGGACCGTCCTTGTTGGTGTCAAAACCGGCGGATCTCGGGTAAGGGGTCCCGAACTGTGCGTCTAGGGCGGATGGTGACAGGAGGCAGGGGACACAATGTTTTACCCAGGTTCGGGCCCTCTTGATGGAGGTAAAACCCTACGTCCTGCTTGATTAATATTGATATGGGTAGTACATGAGTAGATCTACCACGAGATCAGAGAGGCTAAACCCTAGAAGCTAGCCTATGGTATGATTGTATGTTCTTCTACGGACTAAAACCCTCCGATTTATATAGACACCGGAAAGGGTTAGGATTACACAAGGTCGGTTACAAAGGAGGAGATATCCATATCCGTACTGCCTAGCTTGCCTTCTACGCCAAGTAGAGTCCCATCCAAACACAAGACGAAGTCTTCAATCTTGTATCTTCATAGTCTAACAGTCCGGCCAAAAGATATAGTCCGGCTGTCCGGAGACCCCCTAATTCAGGACTCCCTCAGTAGCCCCTGAACCAGGCTTCAATGCCAATGAGTCCGGCGCGCAGTATTGTCTTCGGCATTGCAAGGCGGGTTCCTCCTCCGAGTACACCATGGAAGAATTTGAATACAAGGATAGTGTCCGACCCTGCAAAATAAGTTCCACATACCACCGTAGAGAGAATAATATTTCCACAAATCTAATCTGCTGACACGTTTTGGCAACACGACATTATGCCATGGCCCGGTGATTATTCGAACTGTTTCCTACTAGCCCCGCACATAACGTGAGGCAGTTTTTTGACACGTCTTGTCAAAGCAGAGATCGTGTCCCCTAATTACGGGATTCTCATCAATACGGTCGTGGGTAACCCAACCGTGCCTAGGACTCCTAGATTTTAGGCAAGTCCCAAACGGCCACTAGGAGGACGCTTGATATTCACCCTCTTTATAAAGGGACAAGGCTTTTACTTTTTTCCCTCTTGTGCTCAATCAAACCCTTTTCCCTCCTCGAGTTCTAACACCCAAAGCCCAGGTCAGGTGCTTCGAACCTTCAATCATGTCCGGATCTAGCCTTCAAGGCCGGTGGATGCCCTCCTCCGTTACGGAAGAGGATATCAAGAAGTTGAGGGAGGCCAGATACCTGACCGCCGAGCTTTCGCATCGGCTGCCTGCCCGAGGGCAGGTCGCCCCTACTTCCAAACCCAACGAGAACATTGTGTTCATCTCCCACTTCCTCTGAGGCCTAGGCCTCACCCTGGACCCCTTTGTTAGGGGTTTTATGTTTTATTACGGGCTAGATTTCCACGATCTAGCCCCGGACTCCTTTCTCCACATCTCGGCATTTATTGTCGTATGTGAGGCCTTCCTCCGCATTACCCCTCACTTCGGTCTGTGGCTCAAGACCTTCGACATGAAGCCAAAGATGGTCGAGGGGAAGCACGTAGCGTGCGGAGGCGCATTAATAAGCAAGATCGCTGGAGCTTCATGGCCAAAGGGTTCCTTTCCAGAGGTGTCTGGATTATGGCAATGGGAGTGGTTTTACATCATAGCTCCCAGAAGTGCCAAGTGGGTGGCTGCCCATGCTTTTCGCTCGGGCCCTCCACCACAACTGATGTCATGGATTAGCAGAGGGCTGAGCTGGGGTCCAGCCAAGGACGTGTCTATACTGCAGAGCCGCATTCAAGATCTCTTCGAAGGAGATTTCATTCTGGTTACGGTGGTGCAAGTCATGCTGGTTCGTCGAGTCCAGCCTTGAAAACACCGGCCCCTCCGTATGTGGGAGTTCAACCCAGAAGGGCCGCGCACTATTCAGAATTTCCTCGGCCTGACGCACGAGGAGATGTACAAATCATTCTTCGGACCCCAAATAGAGTGTTCGAATACTACCGAGGACGTGGGCCTGAGCAGCAACCATACCGCCGACCAAGTAAGTAATCCTTTAGCCGAACACACCGCCTTTCATTTACCATCACGTCATTATGAGAAATCGCTCTTTGACCAGGACTGGTTAACAAGGGCGAAGATGATTCGGTGTCCGGCCCCTTGATGACCCACAATTATAGAGGATCTATCATAGTCCTTTCGATAAGTAAGAGTGTCGAACCCAACGAGGAGCAGAAGGAAATGATAAGCGGTTTTCAGCAAGGTATTCTCTGCAAGTACTGAAATAAGTAGTAACAGATAGTTTTGCAATAGGATGAATTGTAACGAGCAACGAGTAACAAAAGTAAATAAAGTGCAGCAAGGTGGCCCAATCCTTTTGTAGCAAAGGACAAGCCGGAACAAACTCTTATGATAGGAAAAGCGCTCCCGAGGACACATGGGAATATCGTCAAGCTAGTTTTCATCACGTTCATATGATTCGCGTTCGATACTTTGATACTTTGATATGTGGGTGGACCGGTGCTTGGGTGCTATTCTTATTTGAACAAGCATCCCACTTATGATTAACCTCTATTGCAAGCATCCGCAACTACAACAAAAGTATTAAGGTAAACCTAACCATAGCATGAAACATATGGATCCAAATCAACCCCTTACGAAGCAACGCATAAACTAGGGTTTAAGCTTCTGTCACTCTAGCAACCCATCATCTACTTATTACTTCTCAATGCCTTCCTCTAGGCCCAAATAATGGTGAAGTGTTATGTAGTCGACGTTCACATAACACCACTAGAGGCTAGACAACATACATCTTATCAAAATATCAAACGAATACCAAATTCACATGACTACTAATAGCAAGACTTCTCCCTTGTCCTCAGGAACGAACGTAATTACTCACAAAGCATATTCATGTTCATAATCAGAGGAGTAATAAAATGCATATAGGATCTGAACATATGATCTTCCACCAATTAAACCAACTAGCATCAACTACAAGGAGTAATCAACACTACTAGCAACCTACTAGCACCAATCCCGGACTTTGAGACAAGAATTGGATACAAGAGATGAACTAGGGTTTGGAGATGAGATGGTGCTGGTGAAGATGTTGATGGAGATTGCCCTCTCCCGTTGAGAGGAGCGTTGGTGATGACGATGGTGATGATTTCCCCCTCCCGGAGGGAAGTTTCCCTGGCAGAACAGCTCTGCCGGAGCTCTAGATTGGATCCGCCAAGGTTCCGCCTCATGGCGGCGGAGTCTCGTCCCGAAAAGTTCCTCCTTATTTTTTTCTCATCGAAAGACTTCATATAGGAGAAGATGGGCATCGGAGAGCCACCAGGGGGCCCACGAGGTAGGGGCGCGCCCTAGGGGGGGCGCCCCCACCCTCGTGAGAAGGGTGTGGGCCCCCTGGCCTTCATCTTTGGCGAGGATTTTTCTTTATTTATTTTAAGACGTTCCGTGGAGTTTCAGGACTTTTGGAGTTGCGCAGAATAGGTCTCTAATATTTGCTCCTTTTCCAGCCCAGAATTCCAGCTGCCGGCATTCTCCCTCCTTATGTAAACCTTGTAAAATAAGAGAGAATAGCCATAAGTATTGTGACATAAAGTGAAATAACAGTCCATAATGCGATAAATATCGATATAAAAGCATGATGCAGAATGGACGTATCAACTCCCCCAAGCTTAGACCTCGCTTGTCCTCAAGCGAAAAGCTGATAACAATAAATATGTCCTCATGTTTAGAGGTAGAGGCGTCGATAAAAAATAAAATACGGACATGAAGGCATCATGATTATTCTCATAACAGCAACATATATAGATTTTGTCATGTGATTACTTATGTTCAAGTGATGATCTACTCACAATGCAAAAGTATAAATCATAAAACTTATTTGGCTCCAACAAACTATAATCTCAGTCATTGAAGCAATTGCAATTTATCATAACATCGGAAAGAGTCTATGTCAGAGCTAAAAAACAAGTCCACATACTCAACTATCATTTAGTCCTCCATAATTGCTAACACTGACGCGATATTTGTGGTTACGAAGTTTTAATCGGACACAGAGAAAGATAGGGGCTTATAGTTTTGCCCCACAACCTTTTACCTCAAGGGTAATGTCAACAATAATGGTTAATGCTCCCCTACATCCAATTAGATATATATATATATATATATATATATATATATATATATATCATGTTCTTTCCAACATGCTGAGCTTGCCAAAGGATAAAATGAAAAAGAAAAGGTGAAGATCACCATGACTCTTGCATAAGGTAGAAGATAATAATAAAGGATAGGCCCTTCGCAGAGGGAAGCAGAGGTTGCCATGCGCTTTTATGGTTTTATGCATAAAATCTCAATGCGAAAGAACGTAACTTTATATTTCCCCTTGTGATATGAACCTTTATTATGCAGTCCGTCGCTTTTATTACTTCCACATCACAAGATCGTATAAAGCTTATTTCTCCCACACCAATCAATCATACATATTTAGAGCAATTTTTTATTGCTTTGCACCGATGACAACTTACTTGAAGGATCTTACTCAATCCATAGGTAGATATGGTGGACTCTCATGGCAAAACTGGTTTAGGGATTTTGGAAGCACAAGTAGTATTTCTACTTGGTGCTGAGAATTTGGCTAGCATGAGGGGGAAATGCAAGCTCAGCAAGTTAGAGGATCCATGACAACATACTTTATCTCAGATATAAGAAAGACATAACTCATTACGTTGTCTTCCTTGTCCAACATCAACTCTTTAGCATGTCATATTTTAATGAGTGCTCCCAATCATAAAAGATGTTAATGATACTATATCTATATGTGAAAACCTCTCTTTCCTTATTACTTCCTATTAATTGCAACAATGACCAAAGCTATGTCTGTCAACTCCCAACAACTTTTAATCATCATACTCTTTCTATGTGAAGTCATTACTCTCAATAAGATCAATATGAACTTTTTGTTTCTTTTTATTCTTTTTCACTTTCTTTTATTCACCCAAGATCATGGTAAAATACAAGCCCTTGACTCAACACTAATCTTTATTATATATAGCTCTCGGACTCGATTACAAAGAGAGATCATAAAGCAAAACTCAAAACTAGATCATGCCATAAACTTTATTCTACTAGATCAAGATACTACTAATAGGATCGAACTAAAAAACGGTAAAGATAGGAGTTGTGACTGTGATACGATACCGCGGCGCCTCCCCCAAGCTTGGCAGTTGCCAAGGGGAGTGCCCATACCCATGTGATTATGTCTCCTTTGTCGGTGAAGAAGGTGGTGGCGATGTTGGCTTAGTTGATGGCTTAGGCTTCTCCCTTAATTTGCGCTTGAGGACGGCATTTTGATCCCTCAGATCATCAATCTCCCACTCCAGGGTTAATATCTTTTTGCATAGGTCCTGCTTATTTTCCTGCAAGAGACGAAAAGGGATAAACTCGAACTTGGGTTTCTTTACCCTATCAGGGAGACTTGACTTTTTGAACTCCACGTGCATGTCCCCAAGTTGAGATAATGGTGCTTCATCTTCATCTGAGCTCGTCTCCTCCTTCCCCTTGGGTTCATAGTCCTCTTCTTCCTCCGTGGTCCATCCATCGTGTTCCACATCTCCATAGACCTTTGGATTTGCTAAGTAATCATCCACATAGCTTTCTCCTTCCGAATCCTGGGAAGACATGTTGATTTAATCTGCAACGGGACAGCTCGAAAACGAAAACAAAGGATATTTGCGTGATACGGGAGTCAAAACCTTCGGGAGAATATATAATGAATTTTTACCGACAAAAATACGTAACGTGCAAGAAAACGGAGTCCGGAAGGCACACGAGGTGCTCACGAGGTAGGGGCCGCGCCCAGGGGGGTAGGGCGCGCCCACCACCCTCGTGGGGCCCTCGTGTCCTTCCCGGATTGCTACTTATTTTTCTATTTTTCTAAATATTCCAAAACAGAGAAATATTGCCTTAAAAATTGTTTTGGAGTCGGTTTACTTACCGTACCACATACCTATTCCTTTTCGGAGTCTGAAGCGTTCCGGAAAGTGTCCCTTATGTATTCCTCCGGGGATACGGTTTCAATAATATTGGTTTCAACATTTATGGGATTACTTGAGATATAATGTTTGATTCTTTGACCGTTTACCACTTTCGGATTTGTGCCCTCGAAGTTGTTTATTTTTATGGCACCGGAACAATAGACCTCTTCGATAACATAGGGGCCTTCCCATTTAGAGAGAAGTTTTCCTGCAAAAAATCTTAAACGAGAGTTGTATAGTAATACATAATCACCTACATTAAACTCACACTTTCGTATCCTTTTGTCATGCCATCTTTTAACTTTTTCTTTAAACAACTTGGCATTTTCATAAGCTTGGGTTCTCCATTCATCAAGTGAGCTAATATCAAATAACCTCTTCTCACCGGCAAGTTTAAAATTATAGTTGAGCTCTTTAATAGCCCAATATGCCTTATGTTCTAGTTCGACAGGTAAGTGACATGCTTTTGCATAAACCATTTTATATGGAGACATACCCATAGGATTTTTGTATGCAGTTCTAGTTCTATAAGCCCATAATGCATCATCAAGTTTCTTGGACCAATTCTTTCTAGACCTATTAACAGTCTTTTGCAAAATTAATTTGAGCTCTCTATTGCTCAACTCTACTTGACCACTAGACTGAGGGTGATAAGGAGATGCAATTCTATGATTAACATCATATTTAGCAAGCATTTTACGGAAAGCACCATGAATAAAGTGTGAACCACCATCAGTCATTAAATATCTAGGGACTCCAAACCTCGGGAAAATAACTTCTTTAAGCATTTTAATAGAAGTGTTATGATCAACACTACTAGTTGGAATAGCTTCTACCCACTTAGTAACGTAATCAACAACAACTAGAATATGTGTGTATCCATTAGAGGCAGGAAAAGGTCCCATATAATCAAAGCCCCAAACATCAAACAGTTCAATAACAAGAGAATAATTCATAGGCATTTCTTGACGTCTACTAATATTACCAATTCTTTGACATTCATCACAAGACAAGACAAACTTACGGGCATCCTTGAAGAGAGTAGGCCAATAGAAACCAGATTGCAATACCTTATGTGCAGTTCTATCTCCAGCGTGGTGTCCTCCATAAGACTCGGAATGACACTTGCGTAGGATCTATTCCTGTTCATGCTCAGGTACACAACGTCTAATAACACCATCTACTCCTTCTTTATAAAGATGTGGGTCATCCCAAAAGTAATGTCTCAAATCATAGAAGTACTTTTTCTTTTGTTGGTATGTGAAGCTAGGTGGTATAAACTTAGCAACAATATAATTAGCATAATCAGCATACCATGGAGTACTATGAGAAGTACTTATAACATTTAATTGTTCATCAGGAAAGCTATCATTAATAGGTAGTGGGTCATCAAGAATATTTTCTAACCTAGACAAGTTGTCTGCAACGGGGTTCTCAGCTCCCTTTCTATCAACAATATGCAAATCAAATTCTTG
Source organism: Triticum monococcum (assembly GCA_034509565.1). Classification (NCBI taxonomy): domain Eukaryota; kingdom Viridiplantae; phylum Streptophyta; class Magnoliopsida; order Poales; family Poaceae; genus Triticum; species Triticum monococcum. The sequence continues at coordinate 575,375,899 of CM067844.1, read as the reverse complement.
TAGCAAGAGAACCCATCTAATAAGTCTAGGTTTAGCATCTTTCTTTTCCATAAGGTATTTAATAGCAGCATGATCTGTTTGAATAGTTACTTTAGAATCAACAATATAAGATCTGAACTTATCACAAGCAAATACAACTGCTAAAAGATCTTTTTCAGTAGTAGCATAATTTCTTTGAGCATTGTCTAGAGTCTTACTAGCATAATGAATAACATTTAATTTCTTATCAACTCTTTGCCCTAGAACAGCACCTACAGCATAATCATTAGCATCACACATAATTTCAAAGGGTAGATTCCAATCAGGTGGCTGAACAACAAGTGCAGTGACTAATGCTTTCTTAAGTACTTCAAATGCTTCTACACAATCATCTTCAAAGACAAATGGTATATCTTTTTGCAATAAATTAGTCAGAGGCCGAGAAATTTTTTAGAAGTCCTTAATGAACCTCCTGTAAAATCCGGCGTGACCAAGGAAACTTCTTATACCTTTGATGTCCTTGGGACATGGCATCTTTTCAATAGCATCAACCTTGGCTTTGTCAACTTCAATACCTCTTTCAGAAACTTTGTGCCCCAAGACAATACCTTCATTAACCATAAAGTGGCACTTTCCCAATTCAAGACAAGATTAGTTTCTTCACATCTCTGCAAAACTCGATCAAGATTGCTCAAGCAATCATCAAAAGAGGAACCATAGACAGAAAAGTCGTCCATGAAAACCTCACAAATCTTTTCACAAAAGTCAGAGAATATAGCCATCATGCATCTTTGAAAGGTAGCAGGTGCATTACATAAACCAAAAGGCATACGTCTATAAGCAAAAGTACCAAAAGGGCATGTAAAAGTAGTCTTTGATTGATCTCTAGCCGACACAGGTATTAGAGAGAAACCGGAATAACCATCTAGAAAGCAATAGTGTGTATGTTTGCATAATCTTTCTAGCATTTGATCAATAAAAGGTGAGGGGTAATGATATTTCTTAGTAGCTTTATTTAATTTGCGGAAATCAATTACCATCCTATAACCTGTGATAATTCTTTGTGGAATCAATTCATCTTTATCATTAGGAACAACAGTAATGCCTCCCTTCTTAGGGAAACAATGGACATGACTTACCCACTCACTATCAGCAACGGGATAGATTATACCTGCCTCCATAAGCTTTAGTATTTCTTTTCTTACCACTTCTTTCATTTTAGGATTCAGACATCGTTGAGGATCATGAACTGGTTTGGCATCTGCTTCCAAATTTATTTTATGTTGACATAGAGTGGGACTAATGCCCTTAAGATCATCAAGAGTATATCCAATAGCAGTACGATGCTTCTTCAGAGTTTTCAATAATCTTTCTTCTTCATGCTCTGAAAGGTTAGCACTAATAAGAACAGGATATATTTTTCATCAAGAAAGCATATTTAAGATTATCAGGCAAAGGTTTAAGCTCAAACACAGGATCACCCTTAGGTGGAGGAGGATCCCCTAAAATTTCAACATGCAAATTATGTTGCAGAATAGGTTCCTGTTTAAAGAATACTTCATCTATTTCCCTTCTTTCATTCATGAACATATCATTTTCATGGTATAGCAAATAGTGCTCTAAAGGATCACTAGGAGGTACGGCGATAGAAGCAAGACCAATAATTTCATCCTTACTAGGTAATTCTTCCTCACGATGTTGTTTACTAAATTTAGAGAAATTAAACTCATGAACCATATCATCCAAGCCAACAGTAACAACATTCTTTGTGCAATCTATGGTAGCATTGACGGTATTTAAAAAGGGTCTACCAAATATAATGGGACAAAAGCTATCTTGCGGAGAAGTAAGAATAAGAAAATCAGTAGGATATTTAGTTTTCCCACACAATACTTCAACATCTCTAACAATTCCAATTGGTGAAATAGTATCTCTATTCGCAAGTTTAATTGTGACATCACTACCTTCTAACTCAGCAGGTGCAATTTCATTCTTAATTTCTTCGTATAAAGTATGCGGCATAACACTAGCACTAGCACCCATATCACATAAGCCATGATAACAATGATCTCCTATTTTAACAGAAATAACAGGCACGCCTACCACAGGTCTATGTTTATCTTTAGCACAAGGTTTAGCAATTCTAGTAGTTTCACCTTCGAACTGAATAACATGCCCATCAATATTATCAGACAAGAGATCTTTAACAATAGCAATATTAGGTTCTACTTTAACTTGCTCAGGAGGTGTATAAGTTCTAATATTGCTTTTACGAACAACAGTTGAAGCTTTAGCATGATCCTTTATTCTAACAGGGAAAGGTGGTTTCTCAATATAAGAAGTAGGAACAATAGGATCATTATAAGTGACAGTCTTTTCTTCAACTTTAATAGGTGCAGCTACTTTTACTTCTATGGGAGGATGATATTTAAACCACTTCTCCTTAGGGAGATCAACATAAGTAGCAAAAGATTCACCGAAAGAAGCTACTATCTCAGAGTCAAGTCCATATTTAGTGCTAAACTTACAGAAAATATCGGTATCCATAAAAGATTTAACACAATCAAACTTAGGTGTCATACCTGACTCCTTACCTTCGTCGAGGTCCCAATCTTCAGAGTTGCGTTTAATTCTATCCAATAAATTCCATCTGAATTCAATAGTCCTCATCATAAAAGAGCCAGCACAAGAAGTATCGAGCATGGTGCGATTGTTGTCAGAAAGCCGAGCACAAAAACTTTGCATAATTATTTCTCTCGGGAGCTCATGATTGGGGCATGAATATAACATTGATTTAAGCCTCCCCCAAGCTTGAGTGATGCTTTCTCCTTCGCGAGGCCAGAAATTATATATATAATTGCGATCACGATGAACAAGATGCATAGGGTAATACTTTTGATGAAATTCCAACTTCAATCTTTTATAGTCCCAGAATCTCATATCATCACATAGCCTATACCATATCAATGCGTCTCCTTTCAAAGATAAAGGGAAGACCTTCTTCTTAGCAACATCATCGGGTATACTTGCAAGCTTAAATAATCCACAAACTTCATCCACATATATTAAGTGCTCATCAGGATGCTTTGTTCCATCTCCTGTAAAAGGGTTAGCTAGCAGTTTTTCCATCATACCCGAAGGAAATTCAAAAGGAGTTTCATTTTCAATAGGTTCAGTAGGTTGAGGAGCAACTCTTTGCTCCTACTGGACGGGGTGAAGATACCCCGAACAAGCCCCTCAGAGAATTACTTTCCATAGTAACAAGTGATAGTAAATTTCATCACACTATATAAATTTTTCCTTACCAAATTCCACCTACCAATGGCGCTACACTCCCCGGCAACAGCGCCAGAAAAGAGTCTTGATGACCCACAAGTATAGGGGTGTTGGGGAACGTAGTAATTTCAAAATTTTCCTACGCACACGCAAGATCATGGTGATGCATAGCAACGAGGGGGAGAGTCTGATCTACGTACCCTTGTAGATCGCAATGGTAGCGTTGACACAACGTAGAGGAAGTAGTCGTACGTCTTCTTCCCGATCCGACCGATCCAAGCACCGTTACTCCGGCACCTCCGAGTTCTTAGCACACGTTCAGCTCGATGACGATCCTCGAGCTCCGATCCAGCAAAGCGTCGAGGAAGAGTTCCGTCAGCGACGGCGTGGTGACGATCTTGATGTACTACCGACGTAGGGCTTCGCCTAAGCACTACAACGATATGATCGAGGTGGAATTTGGTGGCAGGGGGCACCGCACACGGCTAAGGAACGATCTCAATGATCAACTTGTGTGTCTAGAGGTGTCCCCTGCCCCCGTATATAAAGGTTGCCAAGGGGAGGGCTGGCCGGCCAACTATGGAGGCGCAGGAGGAGTCCTACTCCTACCGGGAGTAGGACTCCCCCCCCAATCCTATTCCTAATAGGACTCCCAAGTGGAAAGAGAGGGAGAGAGGTGTCCGGCCACCTCTCCTAGTCCTAATCTCTATTCCTAATGGACGACTTGGTGAATAGTCGTCTGGTCAATTTTCGCTGGTTTTTTTCCGTCATACTCCCACCGCCGTTTTTTTTCGTCATCCTCCCACCTCTGCTTACTCGCTACCCTCTAGCGAAATAAACCGGTGCCAAAAAAACCCTGGGATCGATCCCTCGTGCCCTCGATGCGCTTGCACGCACGAACGTGGCTCCGTCCCTCCCTCAAACCCTAGCTACCCCTCGTCTCCCCGCCTCCAGCCGCACCCGCCGCCGCACCTCAATCCCCGATCTGGCTCTCCACCTCACGACGACGCCGTTGCCCTCTTCGTCCTCCTCCACAAGACGTCACCATCGCCGCCCCTCCTCCGTGATTCGGCCATGGCCACCACCGACGCCCTCCTTTCCATCGCTGCCGCCAACCCTCAACCTCCATCGATCTCCTCCTAGGGTTTTAAGCGGCAGCGGGCGGCGGCGTCGACACAAGCGGCAGAGATGGTTCGCCCCGCGCCACCACTCACCTCTGTCGTCACGGCCACATGCCTCGGCGGCGAGAGCGCGGGCGCCAACATCGCGCACCACCTGATGATGCGCGTCGGCACCTAGGGCATGCCCCACGGCGCGAGGATCAGCGGCGGCATCCTGCTGGTCCACCCCTACTTCCTGGGCCACGGCAAGGTGCCCTCTGAGGACAGCGACCCCGTGATGGCCGAGAACTTGGTGAAGATGTGGCGCGTGGTGTGCCCCCAGACCACGGGCTCAACCCGCTGGCCGCCGGCGCGCCAACGATGCGCGGGCTGGCGTGCCGGCGCGCGCTCATGTGCCTCACGGAGACGGACGGCGATGGACTCAAGGCGAGCGGGTGGGCTGGGGAGGTGGAGCTGCTCAAGGTGGCCGGGCAGGGACACTGCTTCCATCTTGGGAACTTCACCTGCGATGATGCCGTCAGGCAGGACGATGCCATTGCCAGGTTCCTGAATCTATAGAACAATATCTCGCGGACACGGGCATTTTCAGACCGCATGTTGCACTTGCACCTGCGTCTGAACTTTTGTATTTTTGTTGTTGATGCATTTGGGGAAGAGATTGATCACGGCTAGCTTCGTGCCCATTGTAACGAATTGGATTCGATGATATACAGCATTACCTGGTTACACGGGCATTCGATGATATGCAGCAACCCCCGAGCCCGACGCGCCTCTACCGCCTGCCGCGGCTCCGCATACTCCTCTGCTGCCGGGGCGCGCTACGAGGATAGCCGCCGCTTCATCCGAGGACGCGCTTATCAAAGGTACGACATCATCGTTCTCCCACCTCGGCATGGATTCCGTCGTAAAAATGGTGCTGGATAGTGGATACTTACTGCCCCCTCTCCTGACTGCCGGGAAGTTGCTGACGGATGCCGCATCTGAGCCATGGCGGACATCTTCTTGCAAGGTATCACCTCCTCCCTCTATCTCTTCTCTATTTGGCCTGGTCAGTGTGAGCACGCCCGTGCATTCCTGCGTACGGCAATGCGCGTCTCCAAGGTTGAACAAAAATGATTCTATTTAATCGATGACTGGCCTTTTTTTACTGATGGAACCTCCAGCTCGGAACACACTGCTCGAAGGTGACGGATGCCTGGAGCCACTGTCGATGCAGGAGAGGGCCAGCTGTTCTGCACTGGATCGGGGATATTAGTTTCTGTCAGCTAGATGGCCAGGGCATTGGTCACGAAGGAGGTGGAGGAGACTGATATCAAGATATGTAATAGCTTATGTGCCCAACTTTTGTTTTATAGTAGTCAAATTGTTCCATTGTTCGTTTCTGCATGTATTGTAGCTGATGACCATTTTTTGTGTTTTAGAGCAATCGTTTGACGATATACCTCATGCAGAGGGTGAATCAAGAGAAATGGACACTCCATTTAGAGGCAAGACTTGCTTTCACCTTTTTCTCTGTAGAGACAAGATTGAATGTTGCAACAATAGCCAGAAAGTATCCAGGTTTGATAATTGTATCAAGTGTATCTTCTTGAGGTTGTGCATTATTGATTCAGTTTTCCATCTTATGAAATTTAGGTGGAGTGCGTAACAGTACCATGCCCCCAGTGTTCCAAACTGGATCAGGAAAAGCGGTCTTGCTGGGCAAAGATTCAATCCAAAAGGCAAGAGCAATTTTATGAGGTAGGAAGTTTAGCACGTGTTTACTTTCTATCTAAGCGCTGAAAGTGCTTTACTATCACTTATTTGTTCATGATGGTGTGTGTATGGCTGTGAGTAACTTAGGATCTGTCCATCCCATGTTTTGTTAGAAATTATGTCACTTCATTAACAGCAAGGCATTGTAATATAATATTTTTGATCTAGCCAGATTTTCCGGAGTTGCCTATACTTACAACTGAAGATATATTTGGATGTGCTTAGCTTGTAGAGAATTTCTATTCCATAGTAATATACAATGACTTAAAATAGTTTTATACTAATTAGGATCAACCAAATTGACTTGTATATTTCTTGTTTTCACCGCTAATTTGTGACCTTCTAATGAACCTGAAAAGTCCGTGGATATTTGCTTGCTAGAACAGAATATATATTTAAAAGCAATATATTTTTATGTTCTATCTGATGGAATTTATTTTCTGAGACCTTCATTGAATAGTTCATAATTTTGATGGCCTCTTGATTCATGTCATTAGCAGTTATTTTTCAGTACTTTTCAGGAAGGCAATATCCCTTTTACTGGTCAGTGGACTAAAATTTCCTGGTGGAATTCTCCGATTTAGCTCTTTCTAGAACATGTTTTTTAGAAGCTATGAGAAAAGGGAATAACCTTCCACTTGTCATGTACATCCTCTTAAGGTCTTCTCTCTTCTATGTAAAAGCATCACAAAATTACACAGTCTATCATTTAGTGTGGGATATTCCAAGGTATAACTTCCTTCTATACGTATACACTCATTTTGTGTGTATTACTAATTTGTGAGGGTGATTTCTGCCTGTACGTATTAATTGATCCACATATAAAATACCAGCACTCAAATTTTGTCAAAGAGGTTGGCCTGTTAAATGTAGCATTGTGGTGCCTAACACATTCTGTTTCCAATTTGTATGCTTGAAATTATACTTCGATTTGTATGCCCTCTTGATAATTTCCTGCCTGAAGTTTTTAGAATTCACTGATTCGAGGACCTTCTTCTTCTATACAAAGAGAAATCTGATGCTCTAGCACTTTTTTCTCTAGAATACACATAGGCATGCGTATCATTGCATTAGAGAAGAAAATGGCAAATAAATGTTGATCTACATTGATCTCTATGAATCCAAAACCTGACGTGTTCTCTTATGTTGTTGCAGTTATACAACACTGTCACACTTCAGCATGGTGAAAAAAACCATTACACAAATAAACTGGATGTTTACAGCTTTGGCATCGTCCTGTGGAAGTTGTTGACGAATAAAATGCCATTAGAAGGCATGTAGAATTTGCAAGCTGCATATATATGCTGCTTCTTTTAAAGTAAGTATGAGACTGTCATTTTTCTACCGAATGATGCCACTTCCTAGAATGTTGTCTGCACCTAATTACCGAGGTGCTCAACCATAATTAACGTTGTAGGAATCACAATTTTCTTGTGAGTTTCAAGTGGATATTTGAATTTGTCTTTTTCATGTAACTGAAATCAGTTGCTCATATTTCTTGATACTGTTTATTGCTGATAAACAACATCCGGTATCGATGATTATTGTTGCCTCTACAGATGGTCAGATTTTGAAGGCTCTGTACTCGCAATCATATGGGAATTTCTTGTTGTTGCATCCAGGTGTTGGAATTCCTCGTAGTGGAGTGAAAACAATTGTGTCTACGCATGCAGTAGCAAGGTGAGAAGTTGTAAATATTGTAAGACTTATTATCTGAAAGTTGAAGAGAGGTACTACGCAAGTTAATCATGGCCCTACCAACATGCTCGGTGATTTGGACAATATTGTTTTTTGTATAGGTTAGTACAACATCGTGCTCACCCTAATTGGAATGATTAAATATTCACGATCCTTTGGAGTTTATAGGATACTTCAATCCTTATTTTTTTAATAAACACTTTAATTCAGTCACAAAATTACACACTAAATTGTGAGGGTATTAGAAATTTGTAGTACTTATCACCTATTGGAAAACTGGAAGTGGGTCATCAGTAGGGATTTTGTTGAGGTACTTCCATGAATTAAAAAATGATATTTTTTTCTCTTGATTGTTTTTTTGTGTAAGAAATTCATGACCTTATATATTGCGGATACATAAGAGTCTTGCGAGTAACCTGAATTACTATTTTTGTCCTTTCCCAGCTCCTTGTTAGCAGTTAATATTGGGCACATCCTTCGTTGAAGTATAAAGCAAAGAAAGCACACAACAACTTTTAAAGCCTTCTTATATTTTTGGAGCCTTGCAGAGTCGGTTCAGTCACATAATGATACACCAGTGACAAGGATGAGGCAGGGGAGGGACGTCATTATTGCATACAAGACAGGACTTCGACTATAAGAAGCACTTAAGAAGAATGAGCGCCTTTTAGGCCCAGGTCATATTCGAACAACAATTTTCTATCATGCTCTCGCTATTGCATTTGGCTGTATGAGTGCATACAGGATTTCAATTCAGGTTAGTTGGGACGAAAAAATTGGCAGAATAACATGACGCCTCCCCCAGCTTTGTTGTGCCGCTTCGCCAGCCCACCATGGAGGGGGAGAAGGGCAGAAGCTGCGACGACGCGTTTTCGAGCTAGAATGTTCCTGTTTTACGTTGTATTTCAGTGCACTGTATCAATAGATACATGAAAGTTTGATGTTGATGTTAAGTACAATAAGAATCCAAAATTGGAAGAATTGGCATGTATCTTCCAAGAAGAGGTAAACATTATATCACCCATCAGGTATTCAATCTGCACGCTTAATCTTTCTTTCTTCTTATTCTCGTCGTTGCATTAGGCTTCATGGCTAATTCATCTGGTCCCTATTTAATTTGGATGGTGTTGAACTATTATGAATTTTATTGTACCTGGTGTTGGCAAATTACAACCATCAAGCATTGCTAATAATAAGAGTTGGTAAAACTTACAGTATCCGCTAGCCATTGTTGGCGACAAAATAAATTAGAGGGGACAGAATGATTTCTAATTCTCATTAGATGAATGTCACAAATGCATTCTTCATTTTAAGAACTTTCTATTTGTTTTAATGGGCATCCTTCACCTATATCCAGGGGAAAAGAAGAGCTTGTTGATTGCTTGCTATCTACAGTATGATTCCCAACTAGCCTACAGTGCATAAATTGGAAAGATATCTTCCTTACCAAGATCTGCTATGTTCTGTCTCTTCCTTTTCTCCATTTTGGCTTTCATCTTAGCTCCTTTGATAGATCTCTTTAAACATGAAAAGGGAAATTTAGACTATATGTTAGAAAAGCATATTAAGTTTTTTTTACAGAAACCTTTGCAATGCACTCAAATGTTCATTGGTATGTACGAGTTGTGCAAGCTTGCGCGACAATGAAGGCACAAAGCTGGTTATGGTGAAGGTCGGCTTGGTTGCCTTACGGATCTGAACTCATGGGATATGCAAGTCGATGAATGATAACCTACTGATGCAAGTTGAACCCAAGCATAAGCTGATGGACAATCTGATGCAAGTTTGTGAATTATCACGCATGGAACATGTATATTTTGTAGACTTTTTATTTATTATATTTTATAAAAGTCGTGTTCTGTTCTTTGGATGCTTCAAATGACGTTTTGGTCATTTCTTTAGTAAAACATACATATTGAGTATGGTTGTAAAGCTAAATGAATGCATTGGTTCAAGACTTCAAGGTATTCATTATTTGTTCTGTGTGTGTTGATTAAAATGTTAAAGCTGGCCTACCTCCAGTTCATTATTTTAGCCATTGCAATGCTACATGATTCGGTGATTTGTCAAAGGTTGACGGTGTCAGAGAAAAGGGGGAGGGGGAGGGGGGACGATGCCAAGGCCGAAAGTTTAGGCGCGGCTAGGGTAGGGCGGGACGACTAGGCGCAACATGGTAGCCTTGTCGGTTGTGGTTGGTGGGGGACTGCGGTTTGGCCGGTGTCAGTTGGGGGAGTGGGAGGAGGAGGATGTAGGAGAGTAAAAATATGTAGAAAATCTGGTTGGAACAAAAAAGCCGTGGCAACGCACGGGCATTCTACTAGTAGGACTAGGGGAGGGGGGAGGCGCGCAGCCCACCTTGGGCTGCCCCTTTCACCTTTCCACTAAGGCCCAATAAGGCCCATTTGGTTCCCGGGGGGTTCCGGTAACCTCCCGGTACTCCGGTAAAATCCCGATTTCACCCGGAACACTTCCGATGTCCAAACATAGGTTTCCAATATATCAATCTTTATGTCTCGACCATTTCGAGACTCCTCGTCATGTCCGTGATCACATCCGGGACTCCGAACAACCTTCGGTACATCAAAATGCATAAACTCATAATAACTGTCATCGTAACGTTAAGCGTGCGGACCCTACGGTTCGAGAACAATGTAGACATGACCGAGACACGTCTCCGGTCAATAACCAATAGCGGGACCTGGATGCCCATATTGGCTCCTACATATTCTACGAAGATCTTTATCGGTCAGACCGCATAACAACATACGTTGTTCCCTTTGTCATCGGTATGTTACTTGCCCGAGATTCGATCGTCGGTATCCAATACCTAGTTCAATCTCGTTACTGGCAAGTCTCTTTACTCGTTCCGTAATACATCATCTCACAACTAACATCTTAGTCATAATGCTTGCAAGGCTTATGTGATGTGTATTACCGAGAGGGCCCAGAGATACCTCTCCGACAATCGGAGTGACAAACCCTAATCTCGAAATACGCCAACCCAACATCTACCATTGGAGACACCTGTAGTACTCCTTTATAATCACCCAGTTACGTTGTGACGTTTGGTAGCACCCAAAGTGTTCCTCCGGCAAACGGGAGTTGCATAATCTCATAGTCATAGGAACATGTATAAGTCATGAAGAAAGCAATAGCAACATACTAAACGATCGGGTGCTAAGCTAATGGAATGGGTCATGTCAATCAGATCATTCAACTAATGATGTGACCTCGTTAATCAAATAAAATCTCTCTGTTCATGGTTAGGAAACATAACCATCTTTGATTAACGAGCTAGTCAAGTAGAGGCATACTAGTGACACTCTGTTTGTCTATGTATTCACACATGTATTATGTTTCCGGTTAATACAATTCTAGCATGAATAATAAACATTTATCATGATATAAGGAAATAAATAATAACTTTATTATTGCCTCTAGGGCATATTTCCTTCAGTCTCCCACTTGCACTAGAGTCAATAATCTAGATTACACAGTAATGATTCTAACACCCATGGAGCCTTGGTGATGATCATGTTTTGCTCGTGGAAGAGGCTTAGTCAACGGGTCTGCAACATTCAAATCCGTATGTATCTTGCAAATCTCTATGTCTCCCACCTGGACTAGATCCCGGATGGAGTTGAAGCGTCTCTTGATGTGTTTGGTCCTTTTGTGAAATCTAGATTCCTTTGCTAAGGCAATTGCACCAGTATTGTCACAAAAGATTTTCATTGGACCCGATGCACTAGGTATGACACCTAGATCGGATATGAACTCCTTCATCCAGACTCCTTTGTTCGCTGCTTCCGAAGCAGCTATGTACTCCGCTTCACATGTAGATCCCGCTACGACGCTTTGTTTAGAACTGCACCAACTGACAGCTCCACCATTTAAAGTAAACACGTATCCGGTTTGCAATTTAGAATCATCCGGATCAGTGTCAAAGCTTGCATCAACGTAACCTCTTACGGTGAGCTCTTTGTCACCTCCATATACGAGAAACATATCCTTAGTCCTTTTCAGGTATTTCAGGATGTTCTTGACCGCTGTCCAGTGATCCACTCCTAGATTACTTTGGTACCTCCCTGCTAAACTTATAGCAAGGCAGACATCAGGTCTGGTACACAGCATTGCATACATGATAGAGCCTACGGCTGAAGCATAGGGAACATCTTTCATTTTCTCTCTATCTTCTGCAGTGGTCGGGCATTGAGTCTGACTCAACTTCACACCTTGTAACACAGGCAAGAACCCTTTCTTTGCTTGATCCATTTTGAACTTCTTCAAAATCTTGTCAAGGTATGTGCTTTGTGAAAGTCCAATTAAGCGTCTTGATCTATCTCTATAGATCTTTATGCCTAATATGTAAGCAGCTTCCCCGAGGTCTTTCATCGAAAAACTTTTATTCAAGTATCCCTTTATGCTATCCACAAATTCTATATCATTTCCAATCAGCAATATGTCATCCACATATAATATTAAAAATGCTACAGAGCTCCCACTCACTTTCTTGTAAATACAGGCTTCTCCAAACGTCTGTATAAAACCAAATGCTTTGATCACACTATCAAAGCATTTATTCCAACTCCGAGAGGCTTGCACCAGTCCATAAATGGATCGCTGGAGCTTGCACACTTTGTTAGCTCCTTTTGGATCGACAAAACCTTCTGGTTGCATCATATACAACTCTTCTTCCAGAAATCCATTCAGGAATGCAGTTTTGACATCCATCTGCCAAATTTCATAATCATAAAATGCGGCAATTGCTAACATGATTCTGACAGACTTAAGCATTGCTACGGGTGAGAAGGTCTCATCGTAGTCAACCCCTTGAACTTGTCGAAAACCTTTTGCGACAAGTCGAGCTTTATAGACAGTAATATTACCGTCAGCATCAGTCTTTTTCTTGAAGATCCATTTATTCTCTATTGCTTGCCGATCATCGGGCAAGTCAACCAAAGTCCATACTTTGTTCTCATACATGGATCCCATCTCAGATTTCATGGCTTCAAGCCACTTTGCGAAATCTGGGCTCACCATCGCTTCTTCATAGTTCGTAGGTTCATCATGATCTAGTAGCATGACTTCCAGAATTGGATTACCGTACCACTCTAGTGCGGATCTCACTCTGGTTGATCTACGTGGTTCAGTAGTATCTTGTCCTGAAGTTTCATGATCATCATCATTAGCTTCCTCACTAATTGCTATAGGTGTCGCAGAAACAGTTTTCTGTGATGTACTATTTTCCAATAAGGGAGCAGGTACAGTTACCTCATCAAGTTCTACTTTCCTCCCACTCACTTCTTTCGAGAGAAACTCCTTCTCTAGAAATGATCCATTCTTAGCAACGAATGTCTTGCCTTCGGATCTGTGATAGAAGGTGTACCCAACAGTCTCCTTTGGGTATCCTATGAAGACACATTTCTCCGCTTTGGATTCGAGCTTATCAGGTTGAAGCTTTTTCACATAAGCATCGCAGCCCCAAACTTTAAGAAACGACAACTTTGGTTTCTTGCCAAACCATAGTTCATAAGGCGTCATCTCAACGGATTTTGATGGTGCCCTATTTAACGTGAATGCGGCCGTCTCTAAAGCATAACCCCAAAATGATAGCGGTAAATCAGTAAGAGACATCATAGATCGCACCATATCTAGTAAAGTACGATTACGACGTTCGGACACACCATTACGCTGTGGTGTTCCGGGTGGCGTGAGTTGCGAAACTATTCCACAATTTTTCAAATATACACCAAACTCATAACTCAAATATTCTCCTCCACGATCAGATCGTAGAAACTTTATTTTCTTGTTACGATGATTTTCAACTTCACTCTGAAATTCTTTGAACTTTTCAAATGTTTCAGACTTGTGTTTCATTAAGTAGATATACCCATATCTGCTTAAATCATCTGTGAAGGTGAGAAAATAACAATATCCGCCACGAGCCTCAATATTCATCGGACCACATACATCGGTATGTATGATTTCCAACAGATCTGTTGCTCTCTCCATAGTACCGGAGAACGGTGTTTTTGTCATCTTGCCTATGAGGCACGGTTCGCAAGTACCAAGTGATTCATAATCAAGTTGTTCCAAAAGCCCATCAGTATGGAGTTTCTTCATGCGCTTTACACCGATATGACCTAAACGGCAGTGCCACAAATAAGTTGCACTATCATTATCAACTCTATATCTTTTCGTTTCAACACTATGAATATGTGTATCACTACTATCGAGATTCATCAAAAATAGACCACTCTTAAAAGGTGCATGACCATAAAAGATATTACTCATATAAATAGAACAACCATTATTCTCTTATTTAAATGAATAACCGTCTCGCATTAAACAAGATCCAGATATAATGTTCATGATCAACGCTGGCACCAAATAACAATTATTTAGGTCTAATATTAATCCTGAAGGTAGATGTAGAGGTAGCGTGCCGACCGCGATCACATCGACTTTGGAACCGTTTCCCACGCGCATCGTCACCTCGTCCTTTGCTAGTGTCCGCTTATTCCGTAGTCCCTGTTTCGAGTTGCAAATATTTCAACAGAACCAGTATCAAACACCCAGGTGCTACTGCGAGCTCTAGTAAGGTACACATCAATAACATGTATATCACATATACCTTTGTTCACCTTGCCATCCTTCTTATCCGCCAAATACTTGGGGCAGTTCCGCTTCCAGTGACCAGTCTGCTTGCAGTAGAAGCACTCAGTTTCAGGCTTAGGTCCAGACTTGGGTTTCTTCTCCTGAGCAGCAACTTGCTTGCTGTTCTTCTTGAAGTTCCCCTTCTTCTTCCCTTTGCCCTTTTTCTTGAAACTAGTGGTCTTGTTGACCATCAACACTTGATGCTCCTTCTTGATTTCTACCTCCGCAGCTTTCAACATTGCGAAGAGCTCGGGAATAGTCTTGTTCATCCCTTGCATATTATAGTTCATCACGAAGCTCTTGTAGCTTGGTGGCAGTGATTGGAGAATTCTGTCAATTACGCAATCATCTGGAAGATTAACTCCCATCTGAATCAAGTGATTATTATACCCAGACATTTTGAGTATATGCTCAGTGACAGAACTGTTCTCCTCCATCTTGCAGCTATAGAACTTATTGGAGACTTCATATCTCTCAATTCGGGCATTTGCTTGAAATATTAACTTCAACTAATGGAACATCTCATATGCTCCATGACGTACAAAACGTCGTTGAAGTCCCGATTCTAAGCCGTAAAGCATGGCACACTGAACTATCGAGTAGTCATCAGCTTTGCTCTGCCAGACGTTCATAACATCTGGTGTTGCTCCAGCAGCAGGCCTGGCACCCAGCGGTGCTTCCAGGACGTAATTCTTCTATGCAGCAATGAGGATAATCCTCAGGTTACGGACCCAGTCCGTGTAATTGCTACCATCATCTTTCAACTTTGCTTTCTCAAGGAACGCATTAAAATTCAACGGAACAACAGCACGAGCCATCTATCTACAATCAACATAAACAAGCAAGATACTATCAGGTACTAAGTTCATGATAAGTTTAAGTTCAGTTAATCAAATTACTTAAGAACTCCCACTTAGATAGACATCCCTCTAATCCTCTAAGTGATCACGTGATCTAAATCAACTAAACCATAACCGATCATCACGTGAGATGGAGTAGTTTTCAATGGTGAACATCGTTATGTTGATCATATCTACTATATGATTCACGCTCGACCTTTCGGTCTCTGTGTTCCGAGGCCATATCTGCATATGCTAGGCTCGTCAAGTTTAACCTGAGTATTCTGCGTGTGCAAAATTGGCTTGCACCCATTGTAGATGGACGTAGAGCTTATCACACCCGATCATCACGTGGTGTCTGGGCACGACGAACTTTGGCAACGGTGCATACTCAGGGAGAACACTTCTTGATAATTTAGTGAGAGATCATCTTATAATGCTACCGTCAATCAAAGCAAGATAAGATGCATAAAAGATAAACATCACATGCAATCAATATAAGTGATATGATATGGCCATCATCATCTTGTGCTTGTGATCTCCATCTCCGAAGCACCGTCATGATCACCATCATCACCGGCGCGACACCTTGATCTCCATCGTAGCATCGTTGTCGTCTCACCAATCTTATGCTTCCACGACTATCACTACCGCTTAGTAATAAAGTAAAGCATTACATCGTGATTGCATTGCATACAATAAAGCGACAACCATATGGCTCCTGCCAGTTGCCGATAACTTGGTTACAAAACATGATCATCTCATACAATAAAATTTAGCATCATGCCTTGACCATATCACATCACATCATGCCCTGCAAAAACAAGTTAGACGTCCTCTACTTTGTTGTTGCAAGTTTTACGTGGCTGCTACGGGCTTAAGCAAGAACTCATCTCACCTACGCATCAAAACCACAACGATAGTTTGTCAAATAGACTCCGTTTTAACCTTCTCAAGGACCGGGCGTAGCCACACTCGGTTCAACTAAAGTTGGAGAGACAGTCGCCCGCAAGCCATCTATGTGCAAAGCACGTCGAGGGAACCGGTCTCGCGTAAGCGTACACGTAAGGTTGGTCCGGGTCGTCTCGTCCAACAATACCGCCGAACCAAAGTATGACATGCTGGTAGGCAGTATGACTTGTATCGCCCACAACTCACTTGTGTTCTACTCGTGCAAATAACATCAAACCATAAAACCTAGGCTCTGATGCCACTGTTGGGGAACGTAGTAATTTCAAAATTTTCCTACGCACACGCAAGATCATGGTGATTCATAGCAACGAGGGGGAGAGTCTGATCTACGTACCCTTGTAGATCGCAATGGAAGCGTTGAAACAACGTAGAGGAAGTAGTCGTACGTCTTCTTCCCGATCCGACCGATCCAAGCACCGTTACTCCGGCACCTCCGAGTTCTTAGCACACGTTCAGCTCGATGACGATCCTCGGGCTCCGATCCAGCAAAGCGTCGAGGAAGAGTTCCGTCAGCACGACGGCGTGGTGACGATCTTGATGTACTACCGACGTAGGGCTTCGCCTAAGCACTACAACGATATGATCGAGGTGGAATTTGGTGGCAGGGGGCAGCGCACACGGCTAAGGAACGATCTCAATGATCAACTTGTGTGTCTAGAGGTGTCCCCTGCCCCCGTATATAAAGGTTGCCAAGGGGAGGGCCGGCCGGCCAACTATGGAGGCGCAGGAGGAGTCCTACTCCTACCGGGAGTAGGACTCCCCCCCCAATCATATTCCTAATAGGACTCCCAAGTGGAAAGAGAGGGAGAGAGGTGGCCGGCCACCTCTCCTAGTCCTAATAGGACTAGGGGAGGGGGGAGGCGCGCAGCCCACCTTGGGCTGCCCCTTTCACCTTTCCACTAAGGCCCAATAAGGCCCATTTGGTTCCCGGGGGGTTCCGGTAACCTCCCGGTACTCCGGTAAAATCCCGATTTCACCCGGAACACTTCCGATGTCCAAACATAGGCTTCCAATATATCAATCTTTATGTCTCGACCATTTCGAGACTCCTCGTCATGTCTGTGATCACATCCGGGACTCCGAACAACCTTCGGTACATCAAAATGCATAAACTCATAATAACTGTCATCGTAACGTTAAGCGTGCGAACCCTACGGTTCGAGAACAATGTAGACATGACCGAGACACGTCTCCGGTCAATAACCAATAACGGGACCTGGATGCCCATATTGGCTCCTACATATTCTACGAAGATCTTTATCGGTCAGACCGCATAACAACATACGTTGTTCCCTTTGTCATCGGTATGTTACTTGCCCGAGATTCGATCGTCGGTATCCAATACCTAGTTCAATCTCGTTACTGGCAAGTCTCTTTACTCGTTCCGTAATACATCATCTCACAACTAACATCTTAGTCATAATGCTTGCAAGGCTTATGTGATGTGTATTACCGAGAGGGCCTAGAGATACCTCTCCGACAATCGGAGTGACAAACCCTAATCTCGAAATACGCCAACCCAACATCTACCATTGGAGACACCTATAGTACTCCTTTATAATCACCCAGTTACATTGTGATGTTTGGTAGCACCCAAAGTGTTCCTCCGGCAAACGGGAGTTGCATAATCTCATAGTCATAGGAACATGTATAAGTCATAAAAGCCCGGATGGAGCTCTCCTCTCCCACCTCCACCACCACCACCCAACCATGGAGCTCTCTACCCTAGTCGCTAATGGAAGGCCTTCTACATTGGGATTTCTCGCCCGGCCTTGCGGTCGCGGCTCAGGTGCGTCGCCATTTTGGTTCTCCTGTCCACTTCTCTCCTTCTGGTTCGACCAAGGAATTCTTCTTGGTTGTTTTCTTCTCGTCGGCTTCCTTTTCTCTTTCTGAAGAATCGGTGGCCATTGCACTGCAATGCTGCATTGGTGGTCTCCCTTCTGGTCTCAATGTGCATCATCTTCATGGACGATCTTATCAGTTCTCGGTTGCCTCTAATCGTGTGGGACATTTCATCTATGGGCTTAAAGATCGAGTGTGGCCAGATTTCGTATGTCATTTTCAACTCTATCGTCCAGATGCTACAAGATCAATTCATTTGGACAACTTTTGGCATTTTGACGCTCATAGCCCCGAGGTGGCTTCCCGATCACCGATTGCTATACGGTCTAAACTTTCATTCTTGCAAGGTGGGGAGCATCATACTGAGGTCTCTATGGCAGAACTTCAAAAGTTTGGTCTTCTCCAACCACCGATAATGGATACCCGGCCGGAACCCTCATCTTCAAATTCTACTCCGGCCAGGGACCAATCTGCTATCTTGGACAACCACAATTCAAACACTATTGGTAAGGAGCCATCTTTGGAGCTGATTGCACCCTCATTAATGCTGGCTATTTCTTTTGGGAGCTTTCCGTCAATTCATAAGGACAGAGTTATGACCCATACTACAAGATTTGAAGGTTGTCGGTTTAGGGAGGAATCTTGGCAATCTATTCCGAATTTTATTCTTCATCATATCATTGACTACAGGAGGGTGGGACACTCGGATCATTATATTGCCCGCAGTTGGAAGCTGTCCAGTGTGCCAAATATGGATTATATTTATGGCCGCCTGAATCTATGCGCATCATGCAACGATACGGGACACCTAGCTGTCTCCTGCCCTGGTATGTATTGTTCCGTTTGCTGGGATAGACCGTGCACTTGTGACCAGGTGGATAATCCTGAATCTTCAAATAATAATAATATTGACGGGTACCAGGCTCGAGACACAGTTTGTTACATATGTGGTTCCTCGGCCCACTTATCCTTCTATTGTCCTGGGGCCTCTTACTGCAAATGATGTGCTTTCCTGGGCCATACTACCAATCAATGCCACCGTCACCAGATGGACCGCTTTTATTGGAGGCCCAAACAAATTTTTGGGCATCTTCATGCCTCCACTCCAAGGCCGGACTCGTTGTTGGGCCACCAATCAGTTCTCCCTCCGGGTCCATTAAACAAGGATCGAGTGATTTTTAATAAGGATTCTTCTTTACCTTTGGGAACAAATGATCCTCCTCCATCCTGCATACGATCTGAAACATATTTTCCTGATATATCATCACACGCAACGGAGTTATCTTTTGGGAAGAGGAAATCACCTGCCAATTACACAGTGCCACAGAATCATAACCCTGATTTGACCGCGATTTTTACTACTTCTTCCAACCTTGGCAAGGCGAATCAGCAATCCATCTTCGCCGTTCGATGTCATATCTGTGGCGCTGAGCAGCACGTGGCATCATCCTGCGCCTCGTGGCGATTGAGCAAAAGGTGGTGTTGGGTCCCCAAGCTGCCCCCAAGAGACGCCGCTCTGCATTCTGCCTCGACCTCTGTGTCTGCCACTGCGCCTCTACTGCGAGCGCCTGCCATGGCCAACTTTCCCGTCAATGTCATCCCCTACCTCCCGACGGGGATGACCGTGGAGCTTGGCCCACCGGATCGCCGGGTGCGGGATGACATGGTGATCGGCCCTGTCCCTCCTCTGCGTCACGATTTCCTCGCCATCGCCGAGGCTGACAGAGACATCCCCTTTCACCGCAAGGCAGCGCTCCGTCACATCATTGAAGGTTTGCTCCATGAATCTGAGTTCTTTCCTACTGAAGTTGGTGATCACCCTTTGGGAGTTGGTATCTTCGGTTTTAGTCACACGATTGTGAGAGATGCTGTAGTTGGTACCACGTTTGAAATTGATGAAGATGAGTTTGATGAACATGTTGTTATCTCGTTTGTCCCCCACGATGCTGCTCTTAATATGAGGATTACTTCATTTGGACCCGAGATTTGGCTGCTCTATATAGGATTTCCATATGATTATCAGACGCAGCATTACATGCATAAATCAGTAGACAAGTTTGGCCAACTAGTAGAGTGGCACAATCCACGTGGTGACCGTCGGGTTGTTCTGCTAAAAGTCAGAGTCATCCACCTCAAATTTGTTCCCAAGAGCTTGGTTATGCGGCAACTGGGCGGAGCACGACAGAGCTGGACTGTTGCTGTCACAATGCTTCGTAGCAGTGACTGGAACGCGCACATCCCAGATGTTCCGCCTGCTACGGAAGACCCCGCGCCTGACAATGGTACTCCTCATCCTCTTTATGGAGATACTCTCACTGCTGAGCAAATCTACCAAATGCAGCTCCATAACTGGATCGCTCAAAATGCTGCTGCTAATGTTAACGAGGATGTGGCAAATGATGATGCTGCGCAGGAGGCGGCGGCCAATGTTCAGTTCCAGCCTCAGTGGGGAGTCTGGCCTCCCTCCCCTCCACACTCTCCTCCGGCGGTGTTCAATTTTCAGGCTTGGATGGCAGGTGAGGGACTGCAGGTTTACCATGGGGTTCATCCCACTAACAATCTGCAGGATAGTCCGGCAGCAGCATGGAATGACTCAATCTCCATCCTCAGTAGTTCTGACTCCAGTGCAACCCTGTCGGATGGATATGCTTTGGTGCCACTCAGTATCTTTAATCAGTTAATTGGAGATAATGGCTCTTCTCTTAATGTATCGACACTTGGTGCCTCGACGTCAAGTGCCCTTGCTCAGCACAGTCCTGCAGGATCTCTGGCAGCTCCAACCACGGATATATCAATGACCATTTCAAATGCTGGCTTACATCTCCAAGTGCAGTCACCTGACAACATGTATGCTTCGCTTCTGCTCAATGACTGCGTTCCCATACTCAGTCTGCACACCTACCTGATCGCAGCTATTCGACCGATCATTGCTGCTTATGGGCCCTGGAGCTCGGGTTTTGGATTTCGTGATACTGTAGTGCAGCTCAATGTTAGTATTTCTGAACATGAGGGTCAATTTTCAGTTGTTTCTGCTACACGCACTGTCCAGCACTCTGAAGATTCGGCTCAGCTCATTGATGTTATACCCGGCAGCACCACCTGGTCTTTGACCCGTTTCGAAAGCTCTCTTCCATCCACATATGATACAGCTGTTGTCCCAAAACCTCCTAAATCTCAGGTGGTAATCACTGATATCTTGGATGGTATTGATGTTGAAGCGCAGGTTACAGAAGCAATTTCTGAACACTCTTTGAACACCTCCTCTGGTTCTGTGAATGTGGATTCTTCTGGTTCCTCTGAAAATGCTGTGTCTGAGACAGCTACTACTAGGCGACGCAAGGCCAAAGCTCCCGAATCGGTGACTGAGGTACGTCGTAGTAATCGTTCAAACAAGTGTGATGGGTTCAAGACACATTCAGTTTCTGATAGCAGGCCTAGAGCCTCTCGTGTCAAACCACGCTGCATCCCTAATGCGGCTGCTATCACAAACTCTGTTGAACCTGACTCCTCCAAGAATGACATGCTCCCCCCACCAACTCCGGTTCCTGTGCTGCAGCAGATTGGAATCTCCAAGTGTGCCATCCCACCAGAAGAAATTACAGCTGAAATTCTGTTGGCTGAGCCGGAGGAGGGTCCTTCCAACGCCTAAATTACCTGCCATCTTTATTTCAGTTACTACTTTACTTTCCTTCAGTTTATCATGGCACTTTTAGCAAACTGGAATGTTTTGTGTTGGAATGTAAGGGGATTAAACTCGGAACCTAAGCTTTTGGCCTTATCGAATGCGATATCCTCCAGTGGTTGTGCAGTAATTTGTCTACAAGAAACAAAAAAAGCCCACATTGATAACTTGTTCCTCAAGTCTTGTTGCCCACGACGATTTGATAAATTCGCGTTCATACCTTTGCAAGGTGCTTCTGGTGGCATTGTTACAATTTGGAACAGTGCCATTTTCACTGGAACAGTGACCATTCAAGAAGATTTTGCCCTTGTAATCAAATTTCGATCCACACAATCTGCTCAAGAATGGACATTAGTAAATGTGTATGGCCCATGTCAGGGCGATCCTCGTGTGATTTATACTCAATGGCTTCATAACTTACACATTCCCCCCAATGAGGATTGGTTGCTACTTGGAGACTTCAACTATATTCGCAGCCCTGACAACCGTAATAAACCTGGAGGTAACCCTAATGACATGATAGCCTTTAATGACTTCATCCGATCCCAACATCTGATTGAACTACCAATCAAAGGGCGTGCTTACACATGGAGCAATATGCAAACCGACCCTCTCTTGGAGCAACTCGACTGGTTCTTCACCTCTCTCCACTGGACTACAACTTACCCCAATACACTTGTTATGCCACTCGGGACGCCAGTCTCTGACCATATCCCTTGCGTTGTCAAAATTGAAACCTCTATTCCGCGCAGCAAAATTTTCAGATTTGAGTCCTATTGGGTGGAGCATCCCGGTTTTATGGACCTAGTACAGGCGGTTTGGACAAGGCCTATCAGAAGCACACAGGCAAATGCAGCCACTGTCATTTGCAAAAAGTTCAAAACCCTAAGATATGAACTGAAGAAGTGGAGCAAACGAATCTCCCAGCTCAAGGTGGCAATTGATAACTCAAATATTGCTCTCACAAACATTGATGCCCTAGAAAATCTCCGAAGGCTCACGACACCAGAACGAAATTTCAGGAAGATTTTAAAGAAACACATTCTTCGTCTTTTGAACTACCAAAAACAATATTGGCAGAAGCGATGCACCATTCGATGGATTAAATTGGGGGACGAAGACCCGAAGTTTTTGAAGGCCATGGCCTCGGAACGATTCAGACGCAACACGATCCCAACTCTAAAGCTCCCTGACGGTACAATAGCAGAAGACCATCTAAGCAAGGAAGCGATCATATACCAAGCGTTCAAAGAGAGACTTGGTAAATCTGGAGAGTTTCAAATGAAGTTTAACCTGCAAAACATTATCAAGAAAGTTGAAGGGTTGGATCAGTTAACAGTCCCATTCACCACTGATGAAATTGATCATGTTATTAAGGAGATGCCGACTGACAGAGCTCCCGGCCCGGACGGCTTCACTGGTCTTTTTCTAAAAAAATGCTGGCATTTGATTAAAAAGGATTTCTATGATCTCTGCAATCAATTCTACGAAGGTGGTCTCAACCTTGAAAGCATTAATGAGGGCTTTATTACACTCATACCCAAGGTCCGTTCTCCCGAGTCTGTGTCTGATTTTCGGCCAATCACTTTACTCAACTGCTGCCTTAAGGTCATAACGAAGCTGCTCGCAAACCGACTACAAAAGCTCATTCTTAAAATAGTCCACCGTAATCAATATGGATTCATCAAAGGCAGATCCATACAAGATTGCTTGGCCTGGGCATTCGAGTACATCCACCAATGCCAAACTTCCAAACAGAAAATTGTCTTGCTCAAACTAGACTTTGCCAAAGCTTTCGACACGATCAAACATGATGCCATGCTTAAAATCATGGAACATATGGGATTTAACGCCAAATGGCTGGACTGGATTAAATGCATCTTCCCAATCCTCAGTCCTCCTCAATAGCGTGCCAGGCCGACAATTTCTTTGCAAGTGTGGGGTTCGTCAAGGTGACCCCCTTTCACCACTCATCTTCGTTTTGGCTGCGGACCTTCTCCAGGCGGCGATTAATGATGCGTTCCGACAAGGACAAATTCAACTCCCCTTTCAAAGACCAAATCAGAATGATTACCCGGTCATCCAATATGCTGATGACACGATTATTCTACTTCCAGCCTCAGTTCAGCAAGCTGAGACAATCAAAGGCATCCTTTCTGATTATGCGACTTCCATTGGCCTAAAGATAAATTTTCACAAATCAACTTTAATCCCAATCAATTGTGATCCTGATTGCTACACTACCATCGCCTCAATCTTTGACTGTAAGGTAGGGTCTATGCCTTTCACTTACTTGGGACTGCCTCTTGGAATTACCAAACCCACAGTACAAGATTTGATGCCTCTGGTCTGCTCGATGGAAAGGAGAGTGACCAACACTCTTACTTTAATGTCTTATGGTGCAAAACTATCACTCCTCAACACAATGGTCACCTCATTCATAATTTTTGCTCTCTGCTCCCTCAAATTTCCACCGAAGATCCTTGAGCTGCTTGATAAACTCAGAAGGAAATGCCTGTGGACAAAAAAACCGAGCAAGGAGACAAATGTAATTCACTTGCGGCCTGGGACATGGTTTGTCGACCAAAGGAGAGTGGTGGCCTCGGTATCATCAATATCCGTATCCAAAGTGACGCCCTCCTCCTCAAATACCTACACAAATTTTACAACCGTCACAACCTGCCTTGGGTAGAACTGATATGGACAACATACTACACTCACAAGATTCCACATGCGTCAGATCCATGTGGATCGTTCTGGTGGAAAGACGTGCTGAAACTTACACCAATATATAGAGGTATTTCCAAGGCAAATGTAAATGTGGGGGACACGGTCCTTATGTCGAAAGATCTTTGGTTGGATTCTGTGCTGGAAGAATCACACCCTCGAGCCTTCTCTTTTGCTTTGAATGAGGACATCTCTGTCAAGGATTTCCTGGGATCATCTTCCCTCCATGAAACGTTTCACCTTCCTCTCTCAATACAAGCACATGATGAAGTCCGTGAACTGCAACAAAAGGTACTACATGTTGGTAATCAGGAAACTCCTCACAGGCATGACACATGGGAATATTGCTGGGGCTCGAAGGATTTCAAAGCAAACAGATACTACAAGTTTTATTTTCGGGATGTCAAGGCCCACCAATCCTACCTTTGGCTCTGGAAGAGCAAAGTCACACTCAAAATCAAGATGTTTGGATGGTTACTCCTCTCGGATCGACTAAATACTCGCAATATGCTCAAAAGAAGACATTATAACATCGGAGATGACCTCACATGCCTCTTGTGCACCCAACCAGTTGAAGAGGATATCGAGCACATGATCTTCCAATGTCCATTCAGCAAATACTGCTGGTCCAAAATTGGAATCTCTTGGGATGTAACTGGCACCAGACTACAATGGATCAGTAAAGCCTCTGCCGAATGGAATAAGCCCATGTTCATGGAAATCTTTTTACAGGCAGCCTGGAGCATATGGAAAGAAAGGAACAACAAACTCTTTAGAAGCATCCCTCCAACATATCACAACTGGCTGGATAGGTTCCAAAAAGATTTCACCCTACTCCAATACAGAACCAAGGTTGAGTTGAGAGACTTTATTCTCTCCTTTGTAAACAACCTCCACCCCCACTAGTTAGTCCAGATTTCTCATAGATCTCACTCCTTCCCAATGTGGAGGATGAGGTGCTTGTAAATATGGTTTGTACATTGTAACCTGCTTTTGAGTAATAGAAACACAGTGGGAGCCTCTCCCACTGTATAACTTCTCAAAAAAACATGTATAAGTCATGAAGAAAGCAATAGCAACATACTAAACGATCGGGTGCTAAGCTAATGGAATGGGTCATGTCAATCAGATCATTCAACTAATGATGTGACCTTGTTAATCAAATAACAACTCTTTGTTCATGGTTAGGAAACATAACCATCTTTGATTAACGAGCTAGTCAAGTAGAGGCATACTAGTGACACTCTATTTGTCTATGTATTCACACATGTATTATGTTTCCGGTTAATACAATTCTAGCCTGAATAATAAACATTTATCATGATATAAGGAAATAAATAATAACTTTATTATTGCCTCTAGGGCATATTTCCTTCAAGGGGATCTATCTAGTCCTTTCGATAAGTAAGAGTGTCAAACCCAACGAGGAGCAGAAGGAAATGATAAGCGGTTTTCAGCAAGGTATTCTCTGCAAGTACTGAAATAAGTAGTAACAGATAGTTTTGCGATAAGATGAATTGTAACGAGCAACGAGTAACAAAATTAAATAAAGTGCAGCAAGGTGGACCAATCCTTTTGTAGCAAAGGACAAGCCGGAACAAACTCTTATGATAGGAAAAGCGCTCCCGAGGACACATGGGAATATCGTCAAGCTAGTTTTCATCACGTTCATATGATTCGCGTTCGATACTTTGATAATTTGATATGTGGGTGGACCGGTGCTTGGGTGCTGTTATTACTTGAACAAGCATCCCACTTATGATTAACCTCTATTGCAAGCATCCGCAACTACAACAAAAGTATTAAGGTAAACCTAACCATAGCATGAAACATATGGATCCAAATCAACCCCTTACGAAGCAATGCATAAACTAGGGTTTAAGCTTCTGTCACTCTAGCAACCCATTATCTACTTATTACTTCCCAATGCCTTCCTCTAGGCCCAAATAATGGTGAAGTATTATGTAGTTGACGTTCACATAACACCACTAGAGGCTAGACAACATACATCTTATCAAAATATCAAACGAATACCAAATTCACATGACTACTAATAGCAAGACTTCTCCCTTGTCCTCAGGAACGAACGTAATTACTCACAAAGCATATTCATGTTCATAATTAGAGGGGTAATAATATGCATATAGGATCTGAACATATGATCTTCCACCAATTAAACCAACTAGCATCAACTACAAGGAGTAATCAACACTACTAGCAACCTACTAGCACCAATCCCGGACTTTGAGACAAGAATTGGATACAAGAGATGAACTAGGGTTTGGAGATGAGATGGTGCTGGTGAAGATGTTGATGGAGATTGCCCTCTCCCGATGAGAGGAGCGTTGGTGATGACGATGGTGATGATTTCCCCCTCCCGGAGGGAAGTTTCCCCGGCAGAACAGCTCTGTCGGAGCTCTAGATTGGATCCGCCAAGGTTCCGCCTCGTGGCGGCGGAGTCTCGTCCCGAAAAGTTCCTCCTTATTTTTTTCTCATCGAAAGACTTCATATAGGAGAAGATGGGCGTCAGAGAACCACCAGGGGGCCCACGAGGTAGGGGCGCGCCCTAGGGGGGGCGCCCCCACCCTCGTGAGAAGGGTGTGGGCCCCTTGGCCTTCATCTTTGGCGAGGATTTTTCTTTATTTATTTTAAGACGTTCCGTGGAGTTTCAGGACTTTTGGAGTTGCGCAGAATAGGTCTCTAATATTTGCTCCTTTTCCAGCCTAGAATTCCAACTGCCGACATTCTCCCTCCTTATGTAAACCTTGTAAAATAAGAGAGAATAGCCATAAGTATTGTGACATAAAGTGAAATAACAGTCCATAATTCGATAAATATCGATATAAAAGCATGATGCAGAATGTACGTATCACCCCCCTTCCTGAGGGTTTGGAGAATCTGGTACTGGAAAAGATGCTCGAGCTAGCACCTTGCCCGGAGCCCTCAAAGGAAGATAAAGGGGGGAATAATGAGGTCGAAAGCGGGCCCCCATCGCTACCAATTCCAACCGAGGGAATGAGCGCCTCCGTGCAGGAGGATAACCAAGGGGAAGAATCTGAGCTTCTCTCGCTTTGGGGAAGGAAGAGGACTGCCTCTGAAGATCCGGAAACCAAGGCTTCCAAACGGGAGAAGAAGTCTCCACCAGAGGGTCCTTCCTTGGAGGGTGCTCTTGCCGCACAAAGTCCACGCGAGGATCAGTCCTCCAACGAGCTGTAAGTAATCAAAAAGTACTTTAATAGTGGAGATATACTACCTTACCTCTGAGGAAAATAACCGAAGCGTTTATCTTGCAGTTTGGATCTTAGCCCTTCTCAGCAGAGTTCGTCTTCGGGGGATCTTCTTCCGGAGATGATGGAGAGCGAAATGCCTCCCCCGGACCCCCCCTCCCCCCCCCCCCGCTCAAGAAGCGGGCGACCTTGAAGTGTCGTCACGGAGGGCCTCTCCGGATCCGGTGAGGCCAGAAGATAATCCTATAGTCACCCGAAGTCCCCAGCGTCCGGCTCTTGAAGAGAGCAAACAAAAGAGTCCGGCACCATCTGGTATGTGGTCGGATGTACTGAGGGAGCTGTTGGAGCGAGCGGCCATCTCAGAAGAACACCGTATGTTGATGGGTACAGTGATGGAAAGAATTTTGTCCGCCGAAAGCGGATTGCATGAAGCCTTTATGAGTCTACTGATGGGCTTTGAGGTACGTGAAATGATATACTTTTTGATAGTACCGCACATTTTTAGGTGTGCCATGTGTAGATAGTAGCCCCTGAGACTCTGGTTGTCGTCGAGAACGGCGGCGAATAGAGGATCGTAGTCCCAGGTAATAACCATACCGCTTGTAGGTGATGGGAGCTCCGGTGGCTGGCCGGACTAATGAGTTTGCCGAACTAAAGCGGCAACTGGATGCGGCATATGCCGACATCAAGCTTGTTAACAAGCGGCTTGACGAGGCACAGGGTAAGTGATGTTTTCTGGTGAATGTCACATAGGAAGAGCAGCATAACGCCAGTATCTTTAATATGGTGTGACTGCAGATGGAGCTGCCACCGTGGAGACCCTTCGGGCGGAACTTGCCCGAGCCAAGGAACATGCAAGAATTAGTAATGCGGCCGCTTTAAAGGCGGCCGAAGAGTTAAGAGCCGAAAAGGCTGCACATTGCGAGAGCAAAGATAAAATGGCCAAGATGGCTGTAAAGTTAAGAGACACTGCCGACCGTTGCCAGTTCCTTGAAGAAGAGAACCGAGCGAAGGCAACGGACCTCGAAAAGGCCACGATGGCGGCCAAAGACACCCGCTCTGCCATGAGGGCAAAGAAGGAAGAGCTGCGTGAAGCTGGTGATATTGTGGCTGGGAAGCCCTTTTTGCTGCGGAGGAAGTTCGGAGATCCGCGGTATGCCCCTCTGGATCGGCTGTGGAGTTCGGCAGACGCATATCTGGATTTGACGGCGAGTGATGTCGATGCGGCCGAATACTTCCGAGATCAAACAGATCGTGAAGTGGACAAGCTATTCTGGTCGCAGTTTAACGTTCCAGAGCGTCCGCTTCCACTAACTGATCGGCTTGCCGAATGGGCCGGACTCAATAGATTGTCCGGACTTGCCATGAGGTCCGTCGTAGATCATCTGTGGCCGGAAAAGCCGAAGCCGAACAGCTATTTCAGCTTAGTGCAGCAGTTCCTTGGTGCGGTGCCGTGCATCAATGCGATGAAGAGGTCGGCGTGCATAGAAGGCTCGCGAATGGCCCTTGCCCGTGTCAAAGCATACTGGGTGGAGATGGATGCTACCACTGTTGCGGCGCAGGGTTCGGCCATAGGCCGAGTGGCTGCCAAGCACTATTTTGAAGAAGTTCTTGAGGGTGCTCGTTTGATAGAGGCCCAGTGCTTGAAGAATGTTATGTTTGAGTGACATGTATTCCCATTGTAAAAACAATGTTTTTATGAAATTTATCAAGGCTGTATTTATACTTTTGCCCAAAAGTAATATGATGCCTCCTGTGCGGCCGTTTATGTATACATGTGTATAACCTGAAAGATTGCAGTCGTCGGCTTCAGCCCCCACGCATATAATGCGGGGTGTTCGTAGAAGACGCGTATTCACACTTAATCCAACGTCTTGGTCCTAATAAGGAGGTGATGGCGCAGCGAACTAGGCAACCGGACTATAATGCTTTAACACTTTCACTTAGCCATAGGAGTTTGACAGTGGGGCTACTATATAGCCCTGGTGGCTCCACACTCATCCGAATTCGGGGTGCGTACATGCCTGGCCGGGAAATGGCCCTTCGTTAAGACGGAGGAATTCTAACATTCCGATAGGTCATCGAGTGGTTGACCAGTCTCACGCTATATCATGACAATCAGTTTTCGGCTTTCTCTACTGAGGTGCTCGTCCGGATGAACCAGGGCACAATCGCAGTAGTTCTCCTAGTGCCGCCTTAGCTAATAGAGCGGAACGTAAGGCAACAAAACACAGGAGCCGGGCAAACACAACATTTGACCAAAGACATGATTCGGAGCTGATGCATATAAGGCCAAACTCGCGACGCCGAACACTCCCTAAGGTATTCGGTCTTTTATGGTATAAACCGGGCCTAAACAGTGCCCTTTGTAAGAAGCCCCTGGTGTCCAGGTACGTGCATTATTCTAACGTGGCCACATGCCAAGACGTCAGCATCTTTCTCAATAGTACTGAGAATCCGAGGGATCTGTATCAACAAGAGACAGTAAGAAAGGTTTACGCAGGGTCTTAATCTAAAAAGAATCCTTGGAGCGGGGCCCTGCTGCACGTCTGCGCATGTGTCTTCGTTGTGCTGTATCCTGGACGGGTGTAGCACAATGGTCATCTGTAAAAGAGAGGAACTTAGGTGAAAAGTTGTCACGCGAAAAGGTAGGTTATATTAAAGAAACCATGTACAATTCAAGATGAGTAAAAATTGCCACTTGTCTGCGCGCGTTGAGCCCCTTGTATTTGTAATAGGGGTGTGTCCATCAAACCTGTATGAATTAAATATAGTTGCGTCGAACTCGTCTAACCGTGTCCGTAGTCTTGACGACCTTGTCGAATGCTTTAGTTGGTGAGGCCGTTTTAGTGTGCGGCTGCCAAGGCAGCCGCACTCTCTTCGGCACGCAGGGATCGCTCAATATTTCCATTTACTGTAATGATGCCACATGGACTGGGCATCTTAAGCATGAGGGAAGCGTAATGCGGTATTGCATTAAAGCGAGCGAAAGCTTCGCGTCCAAGTAGTGCTTGATAGCCACTTTGAAACGGAGCAATGTCGAAGGTTAAATTTTCGCTACGGAAATTATTAGGGAAGCCGAATATAACCTCTAGTAGCAGGGAGCCCGTGCAATGAGCCCCTGGGTCTGGCGTTACTCCTTTAAAGGTAGTATTGCTGTGGCAAATTTTCGTTGGGTCTATCCCCATTTTGCGGATTGTGTCCTGATATATCAGGTTTAGACTGCTGCCACCGTCCATCAGGACTCGTGTGAAGTGGTATCCGTCAATTATTGGGTCTAATACCAAGGCAGCCCATCCTGCACGCCGGATACATGCTGAGTAATCCCGATGTTCGAAAGTGATTGGTTGAGACGACCAGTGGCAGGACTCCGCGGTGACAGGCCCTTGGGCATATTTCTCTGGGAGTGCCGCTTTGTTTCTCCCTTTGATCACGTGTAACACGTTTACTATTTTGACTTCTGGTGGAAATTTCTTTTGTTCCCCAGTGTCTTGCTTGAGAGGCTCATCCTCGTCTTCGCTTGGTGTATCCTCCCCCTTGTGTACGGCATTGAGCTTGCCGGACTGCTTGAAGACCCAACAGTCTCTGTGGGTATGATTAGCGGGTTTACCAGGGGTGCTATGGATCTGACATATTTGGTCCAGAATTTTGTTTAGGCTGGATAGTTCATCTCTGGCGCCTTTAGAGGGCAGCTTTTGCTGACCTGGCCGAGAGCTTCTGAATCCGGCGTTTACTGCCGTGCTCTTCGGGCTGTCTTCTTTATTTCGACGCTTATTATTTTTGTTGCGTCGTGATTTCCCGTTTCCATCTCTAACTTCGGATGTACTGGGGTCGCTAGTGCTGCATCTGGCTAGCCAGCTATCCTCACCCGCGCAAACGCGAGTCATGAGGCTTGTTAATGCTGCCATTGTTCTCGGCTTTTCTTGGCCGAGGTGTCTGGCAAGCCATTCATCGCGGATGCTATGCTTAAAAGCTGCCAAGGCTTCGGCGTCCGGACAGTCGACTATTTAGTTCTTTTTAGTAAGAAACATGTTCCAAAGCTTTCAGGCTGACTCTCCGGGCTGTTGACTTATATGACTCAAATCGTCCGCATCCGGAGGTAAATACTTAATGGCGTGGAGGTCATCTCCTCGAGCCATATGGATATGGAAGATATAGTCCTCAATCCAGACCCCGGGGTCTGTTGTTCCATCGTATGCCTCTATGTTTACGGGTTTGAATCCCTATGGAAATTCATGGTCCAGCACCTCGTCGGTGAAACATAGGGGGTGTGCGGCACCCCTGTATCTGGGTGTACCGCGTTGTTCGGATGTTTGTTGTGTTGCATCGTATACTGGAGCGCGCTTGCGTGGTCCATAGATGGATCTGGTTGCACCGTCCTTTTGATGCGAGCCCTCACGTGGATCACGTATTGGCTTATGTGCGGCGTTGTTTGCTGCTCTATGTTGGCCGTGAGGTCGTCTATCCAGCCAGATGGCCGTTTTAATTTTTGGTTGCGGGGGATCTAAGGCCTCCTCATCGAATTCAGGTAGCAACTTCCGCTTCGGGTAGCTCTTGGTGGGGTGATTACCGCCGTGCTTCGCTACTGTGTTGAGCACTTTACTCCATCTAATTCTGAGTGTGTCTTGCGCAGCCTTGAGCCTTTGCTTTTGCTTTTTTAGACTCCTCGCGGTGGCAACGAGCCTTTGATGGGCATTCTATTGCTCCGGGTGTCTGTCCGGTGTGATGTCGTCCGGACTATTATCTTTGACAGAGTCGGGTTGTTCGGTTTGATTTTCCGTGTTGCCGTGGTCCGGCGATGGTTCACCCTGCTCTAATGCTGGGTCTATATGATCGTTGTTTCTGCCGAGGCGGGATTTGGAGCGGCGCTTACGCCGCCGCTTTGACTACTTCTCGAGGGGACAACCCCTCGTTGCATCCTTCCGTTCCTCGTCGCCGTCTTCTTTTAGTGTGTCCACCATGTATACGTCATGTGATGAAGTGGGCATCCAGTGCCCTGTGGGAAGTGGTTCCTGTTCGTCTCCTGCATCGTCGTCCATATCGTGGATGTCTTCGGAGTCGGAGTCGAACATGTCGGTTAAGTCATCGATAGTGGCTACTAAGTGGGTGGTGGGTGGGCGGTGAATTTCTTCGTCATCCGCATCCCAATCCTGCTGGACATAGTTCAGCCAGGACTCTCCTGACAAGGAGAGAGACTTTAATGAATTCAGTATGTCGCCGAAGGGCGAGTGCTGAAAGATATCCACGGAGGTAAACTCCATGATCGGCACCCAACCAGATTCGATAGGAACGGGCGCAGGCGGTTCGGAGTCCGTAGCCAAAGAAGTATCTGGCAGTTTAACAAC
The DNA here is from genome assembly GCA_034509565.1 of Triticum monococcum. Lineage (NCBI taxonomy): Eukaryota > Viridiplantae > Streptophyta > Magnoliopsida > Poales > Poaceae > Triticum > Triticum monococcum. The sequence goes on along the minus strand of CM067844.1, from coordinate 575,342,779 downwards.
ACGGCTCTCGTGAAGGGTAAGGTCGATATTCGGCTCGATCGCCGTTGGGGATACGGCCTCTGTGGCGGGGTCTATCCACCCGTCCATGGGAGGCGCAATTGGCTCCGAATTAAGGGTCGGAGTGGCTGCCGGTGCGATCTCCTGAGCACTGTCCGATGGTAGAGCTAAATCGTACTCATCGTGACTGTGTGGCGCACAAGGCAGGGGCCCAAATCCGTCGAAGATCAAGTCTCCGCGGATATCGGCCGTGTAGTTTAAGCTTCCAATCCTGATCTGATGACTAGGGGCGTAACTCTCAATATGCTCTAGATGGCCAAGCGAGTTGGCCCGCAGTGCGGAGCCGCCGAATACAAAGATCTGTCCGGGGAGAAAAGTCTCACCCTGGACTGCATCGCTATCGATGATCGAAGGAGCCATCAAGCCTGACGGCGACGACACAGAGGAACTCTCAATGAAAGCACCAATGTCGGTGTCAAAACCGGCGGATCTCGAGTAGGGGGTCCCGAACTATGCGTCTAGGGCGGATGGTAACAGGAGGCAGGGGATACGATGTTTTACCCAGGTTCGGGCCCTCTTGATGGAGGTAAAACCCTACGCCCTGCTTGATTAATATTGATATGGGTAGTACAAGACTAGATCTACCACGAGATCAGAGAGGCTAAACCCTAGAAGCTAGCCTATGGTATGATTGTATGTTCTTCTACGGACTAAAACCCTCCGGTTTATATAGACACCGAAGAGGGTTGATACATCTCCAACGTATCTATAATTTTTGATTGCTCCATGCTATATTATCTACTGTTTTGGACTATATTGGGCTTTATTTTCCACTCTTATATTATTTTTGGGACTAACCTATTAACTGGAGGCCCAGCCCAGATTGCTGTTTTTTTGCCTATTTCAGTGTTTCGGAGAAACAGAATATCAAACGGAGTCCAAACGGAATAAAATCTTCGGGAACGTGATTTTCTCACCGAACGTGATCTAGGAGACTTGGACCCTACGCCAGGGAGTCAAAGAGGAGGTCACGAGGGTGGGGGTGCCCCCTAGGGCGTGCCCCCTGCCTCGTGGGCCCCTTGGTGCTCCACCGACGTACTCCTTCCTCCTATATATACCTACGTACCCCCAAATGATCAGAATAGGAGCCAAAAACCTAATTCCACCGCTGCAACTTTCTGTATCCACGAGATCCCATCTTGGGGCCTGTTCCGGAGCTCCGCCAGAAGAGGGCCATCATCACGGAGGGCTTCTACATCATCCTAGCCCCTCCGATGAAGTGTGAGTAGTTTACCTCAGACCTTCGGGTCCATAGTTAGTAACTAGATGGCTTCTTCTCTCTTTTTGGATCTCAATACAAAGTTCTCCCCCTCTTGTGAAGATCTATTCAATGTAATCTTCTTTTTGCGGTGTGTCTGTTGAGATCGATGAATTGTGGGTTTATGATCAAGTCTATCTATGAATAATATTTGAATCTTTTCTGAATTCTTTTATGTATGATTGGTTATCTTTGCAAGTCTCTTCGAATTATCTGTTTGGTTTGGCCAACTAGATTGGTAGTTCTTGCCATGGGAGAAGTGCTTAGCTTTGGGTCCGATCTTGCGGTGTCCTTACCCAATGACAGAAGGGGCGGCAAGGCACGTATTGTATCATTGCCATCGAGGATAACAAGATGGGGTTATTTCATATTGCATGAATTTATCTCTCTACATCATGTCATGTTGCTTAAGGCGTTACTCTATTTTTAACTTAATACTCTAGATGCATGCTGGATAGCGGTCGATGAGTGGAGTAATAGTAGTAGATGCAGAATCGTTTCGATCTACTTGTCACGGACGTGATGCCTATATACATGATCATGCCTAGATATTCTCATAACTATGCTCAATTCTATCAATTGCTCAACAGTAATTTGTTCACCCACCGTAGAATACTTATGCTCTTGAGAGAAGCCACTAGTGAAACCTATGGCCCCCAGGTCTATTCTCATCATATCAGTCTCCGTTACTTTAATCTTGCTTTGCTTTTTTACTTTGCATTTACTTTTTACTTTGCATCTTTATACCAAAAATACCAAAAATATTATATATATCAGATCTCACTCTCGTAAGTGACCGTGAAGGGATTGACAACCCCTAATCGCGTTGGTTGCGAGTAGCTATCGTTTTCTGCAGGTACGAGCGACTTGATCGTGGCCTCCTACTGGATTGATACCTTGGTTCTCAAAAACTGAGGGAAATACTTACGCTACTCTGCTGCATCATCCCTTCCTCTTCGGGGAAAACCAACTCAAGCTCAAGACGTAGCAGGGGTTAGGGTTACACAAGGTCGGTTACAAAGGAGGAGATGTCCATATCCGTACTGCCTAGCTTGCCTTCCATGCCAAGTAGAGTCCCATCCAGACACGAGACGAAGTCTTCAATATTGTATCTTCATAGTCCAACAGTCCAGCCAAAGGATATAGTCTGGCTGTCCGGAGACCCCCTAATCCAGGACTCCCTCAGCCCTCGCCGTCGGGCCTGCGCCGCTTCGACATGCCTTCGCTTCTCGACGCTATCTCCGTCCGATATGTGTGAAGCGGCGATCCCGGGCGATGTTATCTAACGAGAAATTCTTAAAACCGGTCGACCATCTCCACCAACTATATATACGGTGATTCTCACGGAACTTAGATCTATTCCTCCTAAACATGATATCAATGAGTCTCTCAAAGCCATGAGAATTTCCATTGATGAGTGCAAGGAAAGAACCGCTAGGATGCGTGCTTCCAAAGATGCCTTTATTAAAGCGTGTTCCTCCAATTCCTATGAAAATCAAGATGAAGATCTAAAAGGTATTGATGTGTCCCTTATTAAATATTTGTTTTGCAATATGAATATTGATGAAACTGAATATGATCTTCCTTTACCTAGAAGGCGTTCTAAAAATTTGGAGTATTTAGATCTTAATGATGAAATTGATGAAAGTGGGATTGAAAGAAATAAAAATCTAGATGTTGCTAAACCCACTATATTGGATTTCAAGGAATTTAATTATGAAAGTTGCTCTTTAATTGATTGTATTTCCTTGTTGCAATCCGTGCTAAATTCTCCACATGCTTATAGTCAAAATAAAGCCTTCACCGAATATATTGTTGATGCCTTGATGCAATCTTATGAAGAAAAACTTGAGTTGAAAGTTTCTGTCCCTAGAAAACTCTATGATGAGTGGGAACCAACTATTAAAATTAAAATTAAAGATTATGAGTTTTATGCTTTGTGTGATTTGGGTGCTAGTGTCTCTACTATTCCCAAGTCTTTGTGTGATTTACTAGATTTCCGCGATTTTGATGATTACTCTCTAAACTTGCATCTTGCGGATTCCACTATTAAGAAACATATGGGAAGGATTAATGATGTTCTTATTTTTTCAAATAGGAATTATGTGCCCGTAGATTTCATTGTTCTTGATATAGATTGCAATCCTTCTTGCCCTATTATTCTTGGTAGACCTTTCCTTAGAACGGTTGGTGCGATTATTGATATGAAGGAAGGGAATATTAGATTTCAATTTTCATTAAAAAAGGGCATGGAACACTTTCCAATAAAGAAAATAAAATTTCCATATGAAACTATCATGAGAGCCACTTATGGATTGCCTACCAAAGATGGCAATATCTAGATCTATCCTCGCTTTTATGCCTAGCTAGGGGCGTTAAACGATAGCGCTTGTTGGGAGGCAACCCAATTTTATTTTTATTCCTTGCCTTTTGATCCTGCTTAGTAATAAATAAATTATTTAGCCTCTGTTTTGGTTGTGTTTTTTGTGTTTGATTAGTGTTTGTGCCAAGTAGAACCGTTGGGAAGACTTGGGAAAAGTCTTGTTGAACTTGCTGTAAAAAACAGAAACTTTAGCGCTCACGAGAACTGCTGTAATTTTTATTTGAAGAGTGATATTTAGTTAATTCTTTTTACAGATGATTAATAGATAAATTCCTCACGTCCAGAAATTTATTTTAGAATTTTTGGGGTTCCAGATCTTGCGCTAGCTACAGATTACTACAGACTGTTCTGTTTTTGACAGATTCTGTTTTTCGTGTGTTGTTTGCTTATTTTGATGAATCTATGGCTAGTAAAATAGTTTATAATCCATAGAGAAGTTGGAATACAGTAGGTTTAACACCAATATAAATAAAGAATGATTTCATTACATTACCTTGAAGTGGTCTTTTGTTTTCTTTCGCTAACGGAGCTCACGAGTTTTCTATTTTGAATTTTGTGTTGTGAAGTTTTCAAGTTTTGGGTGAATTCTTTTGATGGATCATGGAACAAGGAGTGGAAAGAGCCTAAGCTTGGGGATGCCCATGGCACCCCCAAGATAATCCAAGGATACCAAAAATTCAAAGCTTGGGATGCCCCGGAAGGCATCCCCTCTTTTGTCCACTTCCATCGGTAATTTACTTGGAGCTATATTTTTATTCACCAACATGATATGTGTTTTGCTTGGAGCGTCTTGTATTATTTGTGTCTTTGTGTCTTAGTATGCCACAATCATCCTTGCTGTACACACCTTTTGAGATAGCCATACATGAATTAAAATTTGATAGAATACTCTATGTGCTTCACTTATATCTTTTGAGCTAAGTAGTTTTACTCTATGTGCTTCACTTATATCTTTTGAGCTAAGTAGTTTTGCTCTATGCGCTTCACTTATATCTTTTGAGCTAGATAATTTTGCTCTATGTGCTTCACTTATATCTTTTGAGTGTTATAATTTTGCTCTGTGCTTCACTTAGATCTTTTAGACCACGGTGGTGGATTTGTTTTAAAGAAACTATTGATCTCTCATGCTTCATTTAAATTATTTTGAGAGTCTCTTAATAGCATGGTAATTTGCTTAATAATAATATGCTTTGTATTCAAGATTTGTGAAACTTTCTTTTGAGTGTGTTGAATACTAAGAAAAGATTGAAGCATGATAATTGTTTTGAGATATGGAGGTGATAATATTAAAGTCATGCTAGTTGAGTAGTTGTGAATTTAAAGAATGCTTGTGTTAAAGTTTGTGATTCCTGTAGCATGCACGTATGGTGAACCGTTATGTGATGAAGTCGGAGCATGATTTATTTATTGATTGTCTTCCTTATGAGTGACGGTCGGGGACGAGCGATGGTCTTTTCCTACCAATATATCCCCCTAGGAGCATGCGCGTAATACTTTGCTTTGATAACTTCTAGATTTTTGCAATAAGTATATGAGTTCTTTATGACTAATGTTGAGTCCATGGATTATACGCACTCTCACCCTTCCATCTTTGCTAGCCTCTCTAATACCGCGCACCTTTCGCCGGTATCATACACCTACCATATACCTTCCTCAAAAAAACCACCATACCTACCTACTATGGCATTTCCATAGCCATTCCGAGATATATTGTCATGCAACTTTCCACCATCTAGTTCATCATGACACATTCATCATTGTCATATTGCTTAGCATGATCATGTAGTTGACATCGTATTTGTGGCAAAGCCACCGTTCATAATTCTTTCATACATGTCACTCTTGATTCATTGCATATCCCGGTACACCGCCGGAGGCATCCACATAGAGTCATACTTTGTTCTAGTATCGAGTTGTAATCATTGAGTTGTAAATAAATAAAAGTGTAATTATCATCATTCAATAGAGCATTGTCCCAAAAAAAAGAGAAAGGCCAAAGAAAAAAAGAAGGCCCAAAAAAAAGGGGGGCAATGTTACTATCCTTTTTTTTCCACACTTGTGCTTCAAAGTAGCACCATGATATAGCAAGTCTCATATATTGTGCTTCAAAGTAGCACCATGTTCTTCATATAGAGAGTCTCTTATGTTGTCACTTTCATATACTAGTGGGAATTTTACATTATAGAACTTGGCTTGTATATTCCAATGATGGGCTTCCTCAAATTTCCCTAGGTCTTCATGAGCAAGCAAGTTGGATGCACACCCACTAGTTTCTTTTGTTGAGCTTTCATACATTTATAGCTCTAGTGCATTCGTTGCATGGCAATCCCTACTCACTCACATTGATATCTATTGATGGGCATCTCCATAGCCCGTTGATACGCCTAGTTGATGTGAGACTATCTTCCCCTCCTTTTTGTCTTCTCCACAACCACCATTCTATTCCACCTATAGTGCTATATCCATGGCTCACGCTCATGTATTGCGTGAAGATTGAAAAAGTTTTGAAAAAGTTAGAGTATGAAACAATTGCTTGGCTTGTCATCGGGGTTGTGCATGATTTAAATACTTTGTGTGGTGAAGATGGAGCATAGCCAGACTATATGATTTTGTAGGGATAACTTTTTTTGGCCATGTTATTTTGAGAAGACATAATTCTTTGTTAGTATGCTTGAAGTATTATTATTTTTTATGTCAATATAAACTTTTGTCTTGAATCTTTCTAATCTGAATATTCATACCACAATTAAGAAGATTTGCATTGAAATTATGCCAAGTAGCACTCCGCATCAAAAATTCTCTTTTTATAATTTACCTACTCAAGGACGAGCAGGAATTAAGCTTGGGGATGCTTGATACGTCTCCAATGTATCTATAATTTTTGATTGCTCCATGCTATATTATCTACTGTTTGGACTATATTAGGCTTTATTTTCCACTTTTATATTATTTTTGGGACTAACCTATTAACCGGAGGCCCAGCCCAGAATTGCTGTTTTTTGCCTATTTCAGTGTTTCGGAGAAACAGAATATCAAACGGAGTCCAAACGGAATAAAATCTTCGAGAACATGATTTTCTCACCGTACGTGATCCAGGAGACTTGGACCCTACGCCAGGGAGTCAAAGAGGAGGTCATGAGGGTGGGGGGCGCCCCTGCCTCGTGGGCCCCTCGGTGCTCCACCGACGTACTCCTTCCTCCTATATATACCTACGTACCCCCAAACGATCAGAACAGGAGCCAAAAACCTAATTCCACCGCCGCAACTTTCTGTATCCACGAGATCCCATCTTGGGGCCTGTTCCGGAGCTCCGCCGGAAGAGGGTCGTCATCACGGAGGGCTTCTACATCATCCTAGCCCCTCCGATGAAGTGTGAGTAGTTTACCTCAGACCTTCGGGTCCATAGTTAGTAACTAGATGGCTTCTTCTCTCTTTTTGGATCTCAATACAAAGTTCTCCCCCTCTCTTGTGGAGATCTATTTGATGTAATCTTCTTTTTGCGGTGTGTTTGTTGAGACCGATGAATTGTGGGTTTATGATCAAGTCTATCTATGAATAATATTTGAATCTTCTCTGAATTCTTTTATGTATGATTGGTTATCTTTGCAAGTCTCTTCGAATTATCCATTTGGTTTGGCCAACTAGATTGGTAGTTCTTGCCATGGGAGAAGTGCTTAGCTTTGGGTTCGATCTTGCGGTGTCCTTACCCAGTGACAGAAGGGGCAGCAAGGCACGTATTGTATCGTTGCCATCGAGGATAACAAGATGGGGTTTATTTCATATTGCATGAATTTATCTCTATACATCATGTCATCTTGCTTAAGGCGTTACTCTGTTTTTAACTTAATACTCTAGATGCATGCTAGATAGCGGTCGATGAGTGGAGTAATAGTAGTAGATGCAGAATCATTTCGATCTACTTGTCACGGACGTGATGCCTATATACATGATCATGCCTAGATATTCTCATAACTATGCTCAATTCTATCAATTGCTCAACAGTAATTTGTTCACCCACCATAGAATACTTATGCTCTTGAGAGAAGCCACTAGTGAAACCTATGGCCCCCGGGTCTATTCTCATCATATCAATCTCCATTACTTTAATCTTGCTTTGCTTTTTACTTTGCCTTTACTTTTTACTTTGCATCTTTATACCAAAAATACCAAAAATATTATATCTATCAGATCTCACTCTCGTTAGTGACCGTGAAGGGATTGACAACCCCTAATCGCGTTGGTTGCGAGTAGCTATCGTTTTGTGCAGGTACGAGGGACTTGAGCGTGGCCTCCTACTGGATTGATACCTTGGTTCTCAAAAATTGAGGGAAATACTTACGCTACTCTGCTGCATCATCCCTTCCTCTTCGGGGAAAACTAACGCAAGCTCAAGACGTAGCAAGGGTTAGGGTTACACAAGGTCGGTTACAAAGGAGGAGATATCCATATCCGTACTGCCTAGCTTGCCTTTGACGCCAAGTAGAGTCCCATCCGGACACGAGACGAAGTCTTCAATCTTGTATCTTCATAGTCCAACAGTCCAGCCAAAGGATATAGTCCGGCTGTCCGGAGACCCCCTAATCCAGGACTCCCTCAGCCCTCGTCTCGATTCGTGCCAACCCAACAGACACTTTCGGAGATACCCGTAGTACACCTTTATAGTCACCCAGTTACGTTGTGATGTTTGGCACACCCAAAGTATTCCTATGGTATCCAGGAGTTGCACAATCTCATGGTCTAAGGAAATGATACTTGACATTAGAAAAGCTTCAGCGAACGAACTACACGATCTTTGAGCTAGGCTTAGGATTGGGTCTTGTCCATCACATCATTCTCCTAATGATGTGATCCCGTTATCAACGACATCCAATGTCCATGGTCAGGAAACCGTAACCATCTATTGATCAACGAGCTAGTCAACTAGAGGCTTACTAGGGACATGGTGTTGTCTATGTATCCACACATGTATCTGAGTTTCCTATCAATACAATTATAGCATGAATAATAAACGATTATCATGAACAAGGAAATATAATAATAACCAATTTATTATTGCCTCTAGGGCATACTTCCAACAGTTGGACCGGGGGCGGCGGCCCCGTTAGGCATGGCGACGGCGCCCTCGGCTGGCGACGTTCGCAGGGGGGTGGATGGACGGCGTCTGGACCGCATGGGTGGTGAGTCTCCGATGGATCTCCTCCGCGCTCCAGGCTCTCTCCCGCTGCACTTGGTGGCTTACGATCGCGGCCGTCGGCCTCGGTGCGTTCGCGGGGGCTGGTAGAGGTGACATCGGACCGGAGAAAACTCTGGATGACTCGTTCATCCCGACGGTGGCGACGACCAGGGTCGCCGTTCTCCTACTTGCAGGCGCCGTTGAGGTCCCTGCCCTCCACCCCGACCCATGCCCGGGTGAAAACCCTAAATCTCCTTAGATTGGGCGGCGGCACTGCGTGTGTCGTACCTTTCTCGGAGGCGACGCCTGGGGCGTTTGGGTGCTCGGTTTGAGGAACTGCAGGCGGAGGGGATGGGACCAGTGGCAACAGGTGGTGTTTCGCGTCGGAGGAGTGGCGTGGCATCTGGCACGTCGACAACGGCGGGTCTCAGTGGCATGGAGCAGCGGGGTCTCACCGGTGGGCGTGTGATGATGGACGAGCGCAGGATGGTGGCGTTGTCTGGCGTCGTGGTGGCGTCGACGGCAGCTAGATCGGGCAAGGTAGATGCAGCAGTACATCACTGAAGATGGATTGGTGGTAGGTGGCTGCGGCGGCCTCATACCCGGCAAGCATCCTGATTGAGGAGTGCGCCGGACTAGTGGGTGTCCCATACCCGACACGCGTCCTGATTGGGACCTCAGGTCTTAAATGTTAGGTTTGGCTGTGAGGTCTGTTTGGTATTAGGCCCAGACTACCAGCATCTCTACATCAATTGGATAGGAGTAGCAACAGTTGTTGCCTAGAAGTTGGTTTTAGTTTTACTGTTGTATGACTTTGTAAAATCTTGTGTGAATAATTAATAAAATGGCCGCATGCATCGTCCAGATACAAAGGCTCGAGATCCTCCTCCATTTCTAAAAAACATCTCTCTTTTTTGAGAAATTGTTCATTTAAATCACAAATCAGTACAGAGTAGGTGATCCTTACAAGAACACTGAAACGCAAAAACAAAGGATCATGAACACCTAGAGTACTCTAAGACAACCATAACACATGAAGATCTCCGGAGCCCCGTATCATCATCCCTGAATCTTGAGAGAAGACCTCTACAGCAGAAGGATATGCAACCAGTCGCAAACAGGTCATCATCTTCGATCACGGTACAATTACCGCGACGCTGCTTCCTCCTTTCTTGACACCAGCGCTGAGAGAGCATGGACATCAATCCAACACACCTGCAATAGCCGTCACCATCTTTGGCTTTGAGTATCGCGAAAAGTGTCCCTTCCGAAAGGAAGAGAACTCGAGTCATCCGACTGGTCCAGCACCGCGGCCGGGCCATCCGCCCGGGCAAAGCAGGATCTCCCACCAACATTAGTGCAGAGAAAGGAGAAGAACAGCAGCAGCAGCAAATTGTACCAACAAGGAAGAAGAAAGGTCTTCGTGTCCCTACCTCCATCGCCCATCTGAAGATCCAAACGGCCAATGCCGATGGACCTCCAACCACCATAGCCCGCGACCTCGGCGAGATCCGGGGATCCCCAACACCGCTGGCTCCTAGAAGAAGGCAAAAGCCTCGCCTGACCGCGAACTGAGCCCGAAAAAATCTATTCCCATGCGACACCACCGCAACGGCCTCGGCATCGTCTCCCTCAACCCTAACCCTACCACACACCAACCTAGTGAACAGACCCGAGGTTCCCCCTCCCTCCCACCGCTGGAGCGGCCGACAGAGAGAGGGAACCGGCAGCGTCACCGGCAGCGCGCAAGGAACCCCTAGTCGCCTCCTTGATCGCCTCGAGCGATCCAACTTTTCCGGGCGCACGACTGCTATCTCGGACGAAGAAATTGAAGAGACTTTGTTTCAAAAATCTCTGCTTTGACGCGTATAGATATATTTTTTCACTCAATAACTATGCGTAGTTTTTTTCACCAAATCTTATGGTAAGATGTGAATAATAAAGAATAGAGCTCCACCCCTACGTGTGCATATATTGCATATTGCATCTTGCATCCGTGCCTTCGTCTCCAACATGATGGCCAGCAGATCGAAACACATGTGAATCAGAAAACTAGTAAAACTAGCTAAGTGTCTGTGCGTTGCCACGGACTAACAAATATATATATATAAAGAGAAAATTCATGTGATATAAGAGTCAAAGGCCATTTTTATGGGATGATATCTCATAGTCATGATTTAGTAGGTACATACATCTCGTCATTGTCTTTCTTCCACACTCCATGTCTGAGCTACCACGCGACACTCGACTTCCTTTTCCCATCATGCATGCTTTTATTTCCTATTTCTCCTACCTCTACCTTGCACGACAGTACCAAGTTTCTTGTCCAACTATCATAATCTTCTCCGGTAGGGCACCCCCTTAGATTATTACTGACTTGTACATGTTGCAAATAAGATCAACGAAAATGGATACTAAATTTCTGATAAGAAATGAGAATTCAGGGCAATATCTTTCCAAGAAAATAATAATTCCAAGACAATCTTTTTATACCTTCTGTCAACATTGGGACACACATTCCACACAATAAGCATGCAATGATGTTGATACTTGATTAATTGTCAATATATGTCTACAATAAAGATAACTTTACTCAAAACATGTTTTTCTAAGAAGGAAGGATAATTCATATTAGAAAAAAAATAAAGGTTTGGGTTCATCCCACCAATGTTTCTCTTGTGCAACTCATCTCCGCACCTGCTCATGAGATTGGCCTGTCTCGAGCACACCACTCCCACACACCCTCACAAGAGTGGCACAACCAATCTCTGAGTGCCACTGACACACATGCATGGAGCGCTCACTCCAAGTCTGGCTATACACATTCCCACTGTAGCCGAATTCAAAGAGAATCAACGGGGCATCATCCACTGCTTTCTCAGGGTCCTATTCATCATGAAATCATAGACCAAGATATTCCTCCCATCCATTTTTTAGGGAAAGGATTTTTCTTGATGTTCCTCTCATCTTCATGGTAGTAATAACCTAAAAACGCCACCAGTCAACTCCGAAGAACATGCAACATTGTGAGAGTCAAAGTCATGGTCAGTCAACTCCGTCAAGAATTTCAAATTATGTGCTATCCAATACGTACTTGTTGCTGATGGAACGACCACATGGATAGCTTCTACAATCTTCATGCAGGTTGCACAAAATTACGCCATAGGAGGTTTCAAACCTTCAATGGGCCACCCTTGGCCATCCAGCCAGTGGTTTTCCATCCTTCCTTACGCCTGACGTCTTGTGGAACCAGGCGCATCCTAGATCCACCGCCTTCCATTCAGGTCACCACACAAAGGGGAAAAATAGAGTAGGCGGTGGCGCGGAGGAGGAGGCGGTGGTTTTCTATGTCACTGGTGTTTGTGTAGTTGTGCGTTGGAACTTCACAACGTGGGGAGGACGAGGAAATGGGAGAGCAGATTGTCGATGGTGGCATGGGAAAAAGAACGCGGTCTGGGGAGGGGGTCGGTGGCTAGAACTTTGGAAAGAAAGGAAACCTGATTGTGTTTCCCTTTATTTTGTATATGGAAGTTATCGTATGGTTCATGTATGGCAACAAGTCCTATAAAAAAGAACCAAGGATTGATTGATGATTGTGTTTTATTTCATATGGAAACCGATCTGTCGGGGCTACATGTAAGTGCGTTGTGACTAAGGAAGGATTAATAGATTGAATTAGATTAGAAAAAAAACCAGCAGGAGGGTGGAGTTATTAATTAAGAAAAAAGTCGGTAGTGGGAGGTGGGATGAAATAAAACCGGACAAAAATAAAACCGGAGTACCAGGCTACCAACTGCTTCATTAGGAGTAGAGATGGAGCAGTTGGTAGTCTCCGCCGGTCAACTTTCGTCCCACCTCCACTGGGTTTTTTTTCGTCCTAAAAAAATCTATGAAATTTCATAGGTTAACCAGGGACAACTCCCACCTTCCAGGTTTTTTCCCATCCCACCTTCCATGATATTTTTTTGTACCTCGCCCCACCACACACTGAGCCGCCACGAACCGCAAAAACCGCCTACCTTAGCCAAATCAACAAATCTCTCTCATTAATGCAATTTTTTTTAGGAAACAAATAATAGATTCTTTCCTACCTTAGCCAAATCAACGGATCTCTTTCATTAATGCAATTTACTTTAGCAAACAAATAATAGATTCATTTCTACCTTAGCCAAATCAACGGATCTCTCCCATTAATGCAATTTGCTTTAGGAAACAAATAATAGATTCTTTCCTACCTTAGCCAAATCAACGGATCTCTCTCATTAATGCAATTTTCTTTAGGAAACAAATAATAGATTCTTTCCTACCTTAGCCAAATCAACGGATCTCTTTCATTAATGCAATTTGTTTTAGCAAACAAATAATAGATTATTTCCTATCTTAGCCAAATCAACGGATCTCTCCCATTAATGCAATTTGCTTTAGGAAACAAATAATAGATTCTTTCCTACCTTAGCCAAATTAACGGATCTCTCTCATTAATGTCATTTTTCTTTAGGAAACAAATAATAGATTCTTTCTTACCTTAGCCAAATCAACGGATCTCTTCCATTAATGCAATTTGCTTTAGCAAACAAATAATAGATTCTTTCCTACCTTAGCCAAATCAACGGATCTCTCCCCGGTTCGCTGGGCGCGTTTCGGTGGGTGGGCGTGGGGGTGGGGTTATGGAAAAAAACCGGTTGAAAATAAACCGGTTGAAAATGGGGGGACTATTCAACCAATTCGTCCATTAGGAGTCTCTACTCCTAATGAAGCAGTTGGTAGTCTCGCTTCCAGGTTTTTTTTAGTCCCACCTTCCATGGTTTTTTTATACCTCCTTCCACCTTCAAACTTAGCCACCACAAACCGAAAAAACCTCGTGCTGAGGCCCCAACCCGCACCCATGCACATACGACCAAAAAAAGACCTACGAAGGTTAACCAACGAAAATTAACCAGCGACAAAATAAACTAAACCTATCGCCCGCACGTACAGGGACGACTCCTGCCCTCTAAGGTTTCGTACGCCATCGCCGCCGCCGGGGAACTCCTCGACCAGCCCACCCTCCTGCCGCTCCGGCCCCTTCCCTTCCCATCGCCGCAGTCGCCCCCACAATCTCCTGCCGGAGCCACTCCCCTGCCGCGAACATCCCGCTCGAGTTGTACATGACCGGTACGGCGGCCCTGACAGGGAGCGAGAACCGCCACGGGAACGCGGTGGTGAGCCCCTCGGTGAAGACCTGCGCGGAGAGCAGGAACGCGTGCGGGGCCATGGAGGTGATCCCCGTGGTGTCCCCGGACCGGAGGCCGTCGAGGATGTACAGCGCCGGGAGCACGGCGCCGACGAGGAACCCACCCACGGTGTGCGCGGCGAGAGGAGGCGCGCGAGGCCACGGAAGACAGGCACGGACGGGTTGGGCTTCCTGGGGCGCTGCGGGTAGGCGGGCGTGGCCAGGAGGAGGAGGTAGGGGAGGAGCAGGACGCCAAAGGCAATCTCCGAGAGCGGCACGGTGGTCGAGAAGGCCAGTACGGCGGCGGCACCCAGCGTGTTGAGTTGCTTGATGGAGAAGAGGTAGTGGTGGTGGTGCGGCGCGTGGTGGGCGAGGTGGGCTCCGGGTGCAGCGGCAGGGCGGCTGCCCCATCAATGGCAGCGCGATGCCGCCCCCGCCGTCGGGCCCATGCTGTCGGACATCGTCGTGATCTTGGCTTGTTCGCTCAATGTCATTGGGTTCTCCTTGTCCGCTGAGACAAGCAGCTTGTGTTGAGTTTTGATCCACTTCTTCCGTTGAGCAACCCTGGTGCGTTAAAAACAGTGTTGTAACTTTGTCTTTGATGGTTTATTACTATGCTTTCCTTTGTTGCAGAATTACCAGAATCGGGAAAGGGAGGGAGCAAAGTTGTTGGCCGATGATGATATGAGATTGACAACCTGTTTCCTGCATCCTCTAGGAGTAGGATTTGGAAGCGTTTTGGGAAGTAGACTGAAGACCAAGACGATGGTAATTCTGGTGATGTGAGACGGTGTGGTGGCCACCCAATTAGTCGTAATTCTGCGACCGCATGTTGTGACTCAACTTGATAATTTTGTGTTGCAGGAAACAACATCACATATTTCCAAGTGGAGTGGCCGCAGGAGAACTTTTCTATGTTGTTAATGTACTAGATTTACGCGGTGTCCATAACTATCCGTATAGTGGTAAGTCAAAACTGTTCTGAACTTATTAACCATTCCTATACTGGTAGGTAGGTATACATTGGACTTGATTTAATTCATTTTCTGCCGTCGAACTGAACTGCAGCTGGAGTTTATGCTGATCGCGCTGATTTGGAAGTTCGATTTCTCGCTGTTTATGATCCTGCTCATTGCCATTCTCAACGATGGTGGGTCTCAAATTCATTATGCCAAACAAACATGTTTTTTTAGACGACCAAACATGTTCCTGTCCATTGCTCATTTGTTTGATTGATTTACTCAACTCATGCGTAATCATGACCATCTCCAAGGACAGAGTGAAGCCATCCCCACATCCAGATAGTTGGAAGCCGCCAGACATCTTCATCACCGGCATCGTCTATGGCGCCTACCTTGCTGTGAAGGCCGTGGTGTTCTTCTTCGCCATGACCAGCACTGACTTCTTCAGCGTAAGTGTTGTTTCAATCCATGCCATGTCTAATCCCTCCAAACTAGACATTTTATGGGCGTGGCTCGTGCTGCTTTACAGACAATATATGCTGAATGTTCCTGTTTGTTTCCAAATTGCAGGAGAAGTTCCACGTGTGTTCGCTAAGGGGCAACAAGGACGCGATGATGTCTGCCCTCTACCTTCAAGTGAGCATCATCAGCCAGGCCCTCATCTTCATCACCCGGTCGCGCCGCTGGTGCTTCCAGGAGCGCCCCGGGCTCTGGCTCTGCTTCGCCTTCGTCGTCGCGCAGATCGTAAGCCCACCCCACCCGGCCTCACTCCAACAATGGAGTGCGTGCGTTCATATTCATCTGTAGCTGCAGCAATACCGAAGGAGAACAGAACAAATCAATGACAAAGATGGCGTTGACACTCTTCATGAATGCCGTTCTTTCTAGGAGCTGATTTTGTTGTACATAAAAATGCATATGTGTGAAATGGTCAATTAAAATGTGCTTTGCAATCCACTATAATAATCCATCAAGTTATAACCAAGTCCTACTATTCCTTGTTGGTTTTTGAAGTGTTCTACTGGCACATGTTCTCTCATATGAAATGGAGAGCTGAACAAGTGCCAAGTCCTACTGTTTCTGGTTGGTTTTGAAGTATTCGGAATAACTATTTATAACTACAGAGTGTCTTCTGCTCGAGTTTTAGTATCTTAGTTAAGAAATAAATAGTAGCCTTCCTCTAAAGAGGTCTGCTGCCTTGCTTTTCATAATTTAAATTTGTATTTATTTTCTCATATTCAAACAAGTACGCACAACAATCTTTTGATTGTTCAACATTCTTTATTGCGTGAATTTCAGACATATCAGGATGCAGGTACATGACACTATTGTGTTGTCTGCAGAGGTTCTCATTCTGAAAGAAACTGCAACTATCCAAGAGCTTATTGACGGAGATTATGAAATTTGCAGTTCCTGTTCTAGACATCAGATTGATACTTTACCAAAGGTGCACCAACCGGCCATCCGTCTCCTAGGGTGATGACGCAATGACATCGGCAGCGGCAGCAATTACACACAGGTAATGGTGGATTTGTCAACTGACTTCATATCTCTATCTCTACTATCTAAAAAAAACTGTAACGCTTCATTCCCATCTTCCGTCTTATGTCGTTTTGTCCAACCGCACACGTTTCTCTGGTCGTATGCTAGATTGCAAGAACTGGAACGTTTCCTACTGTGTTTTTAATGATGCAATACGGTTAAAAACTTTTTATTACTTGGGTGTGCTACCTCAGATTGATGCGTCATGCTTGGGCAGTAATAGTCTAAGCTTCATCATGTAATAAGCTCCACCTGCGTGCACAGGTATGTGGTTCTGGTACTGCTGCTATTTTTGTTTGTTATATTTGCTGCCGGTCTGATTGCTACTAGCTACTGTATGTGCTTACCATTTGGCTTTGAAGAGATATTTGCTCGAGGTTATGCCAATTAATTTCAAAGCAGACTCCTCAATTTGTATTGTAACTGAGATCTAATTTGTGCCATAGATTATTAGCTTCTTCATGGCAATTTCAATGTTACATTTACCATAGTAAGCCAATCAATATCTGCACCATATTAGTCTGATGCTTTCTTACCCTCTCATCCTTAATTAATAGGCATTTTCCAGATCAAATGTTGATCATTTTCTTTCCTTTGATGCATGTCAACGTGAAAGTATGTGCTCCAGAGTTGCTGCCTTGCTCGCACAAGTTGCTACACTGTGGTTTAACCTTATGGGGTTCATGAGCAGCACTTAGTTTTGTCATTGGTATGGTAATCAAGGAATCAGAGTGGAAGAAATGTGTGGGTGGAGCATTATTGCTGGGTCAAACTTCTTGAATTTCATTTTGCATGCTTCGATATGTCGAGTATTTATCTGATTAAGTTCTTAAGGAAAATGGATCAAGTTGGATCTCAATATTTTGGGGACAAATAGACCATCCCATACATTAAGTTTATTTGTTGTCTAAAGAATCTTGGACAAGGTGAGGAGATCATTTGCATCCTTATAATCTTCATGTATGGACCAACCCATATCCAGGCTGTGGCGATCCACAAGGCCATGGATGATGAAAGAACAGTGTGGTTGGCTATGCGGCGACGATCCACAGAGGCCATGGATGATGACAAGTACGAATGTCCTATATGCGTGCTATGCACATGATTTTTTCAAGTGACAAGATCTGCAGGACCTTGGTCGTCAATGATTTGATAGAGGATGAGATTGGCTTCACTACAGTCCAGCCAACGACAAGTTATTCTAGGCTCAGTACCTAACCTTTAATTTTCCTTTTTTTCATAATTTTTTATTACGTTGGGCAACTCACTCAGTCGTGACTGGTGAATTGACAACTTGCCAAGGCTTCCACCACTATAACCGAATGATCTTCCTTGCAAAAAAATTACATTAATTTCGGTTTGGTGAACTTGTAATACCGTCAAACTAGGAAGTGGCGTAATTGTTTTGGAACTAGAAATATACTTTACTGGAGCTAGCACCTCATGCAGAGTTATTGTATCAGAACTAGAAAGAAACTTCTGATGTTCACCATTTTACAGAACCAAATTGTATAGAGTAATTGAAGCGAAGTTGTTTTGAGCACCCAAAGGTAATTCTGTTTGTATATCCTTTCACTTGTACGCATACAATAAGCTAAATGTTGTTTTTCCTTTTTATGCTCTATCAATTATTTCCATGGTTATCTCCTATGCAGTTATAAAATGATCATTTTGGACCAATTAAATTAGCTCAAGTTGTCATTTAGTTTAGTTCAAGCCCAGTATGGCTGCCAGTTTAGTCCAGTTCAGTTTGGAGCAACGTTTGGCATTCTAGCTATATGATATGATGTTTACACATTTCCCTGTTCTCTTTTTGTGTAATGTAATTCCAGACTCTTTAGGTTAACCACTGCCACTAATTCTCTAATGGATATGCCATGTGCATCGGAAGGGTGCATTGTTTTTTCTTTATCTTCATCTGAATTCAATCCATCCAGTGTGTATGCAGGAACTAAAGACATGTATTCAAAAATGAAGCATCAATCCTCTTATTGATTATTGTTAATCAAATGCTATATTAAAGTATTGTATCAATTCCATTGGTATTTACACGAACGGATGGATTTAAACCTGTGGGATCATGGCTCTTTCAGCCTGAGCGTAAGTCTCTCCAGTTGTTCCATTTACATAATAATATCTTCATTTGACAACTATGTTTATTTTTTAGAGTATTTGTGAAGTATCCTTCATTTAGCGAGCATAGGGGTTGTCGCGGATATTGGTAGAGTGTTTGGTGGACTAGCGTAAAATGGAATCCTAGAAAGAAGTGAAACTAATCAGCTGTGGTGATGGATATTTACCTGCCCAATGTTCTCATTGAGTTTTCATGCGACCAGCAGGTGCATTTAAAAAAATACTAAAGGGAAAGTCGTGAATGTGTAAGTTTTGCAGCAGTAGATTCTGAATGATGTTCTTTATGGATTAGAAAAATATACAATTCTTGAACATCTTCAGGATTATGTAGTCATCTCTTCGGACTCGGAGCACTAGGGGGGCGTGCGTCAGAGGCCAGTCGGTAGAGACGCGTGGAGGTTTGAGTTTGAGGGTGCGCGCGAGCCGGCGGCTACGGGCAGAGGGTGTGGCCTGTGCGTGGGTGCTGTGGATGGTGTGCTTTCTTACCTTCATGATCTAGGCAAACTCGAGAAACAGGTATTCAAAGTACCGACCAAAAATTTCTTGGTTAGTTTCATGTTATCAACGGTGTCTTGTAGGTCTTCTCCACCTATTAGTTTTCCAATGTGCAGCTTGTGACATCTTTCTCCGTCTTTGACATATGATTTGGTAAATATTTGTGGTGTTGAACCACGCATGGTTATTGTACCTAATATCATCCGTATGTAATGTAGCTATTTTTGCTGCTTTGGATGGTGAACAGAAAATTATGTGAATGATATTAACAACAAATGGTTTAGCGAATGAGGCCCTGATTGGATGGCACTGGCAAATGGATCATCAAAGTATATGTTTCTAATTTTCCATAGACATCTTTTTAACTCTTCATGCATTAGGGTTCAGAATTATTGTACATATATTACCTTCCCCTCGAATAATTCTTTCAAGTCAGCACCTATGTGCAATTGAGTTTTTAGTGTTTTAATGACGACTTTATTTCAATGTAGATATTATCTTCAGTTTGTACTTGGCCATAGTGGGATGCCAGGAAATATCCTACTCACCAATCGGAATAGTTATTGTCATTCTACGAGCTAAAAGACGTCGGTCATTCTAAAATGTCTAACTATACTTTTAGCAAAGAGGCAACACCTAAAGTGTGTCGATATCTGTAGGTAAGATTGTAGGATGTCTTCTCGCGTTTTGCCCTTGTCAGGCTTTATATTTTTGTCCCTATGATCCAGGATTAGTTTAGTAGCCATCTAGAGATAAGACTGTAAAATGAAGTTTCTCTATGTGAAGGTGAAGCTAATGTTTTCCTTAATTCAGCAATTTGTTATATAGCATTCTATTATTCTTTATTTATTGGAAAATTTTGATGGCACCAAAATATTTTATTTGTGATCCTTTTCCTAACCAAATTATCTCACGACAGCTCTACAAATCAAAACTTGTGACATGACATCAAATTGTCATAAGAAAAATCTCTACAAATTGTATGATCATTTTTCCTTAGCTTTGATTAACAATAAAACATTTGTGTGTTTCTAATTGGTATATTAGCTTAGCAATATCGTGGATGGGTTCATCCTTGCGGTTTAAGCTAAGGTAAATTCCCCTAGATTTACAGTTTTATTCTATGAACAAAATGTCTACTTATCTACACATACATCTAGGCAGGGTGACCCGACCAGTTTGAACTGACAAGGGTAGTGTAGCACAATTGTCAAATCTAAAGGTGAAGCCTATGGGTGTGTGTGTAGCCGGCAATCACCGTTGAATTTCCAATGATGTGCCATAAATCTCACCGTATTGTATAACCCTTGTCTCATTGTATCATATATTTTGAATTTATTTGATGCATCAAGGCGTTGCTAATTGTTGCCAAGTGACATCTACGGTCCCAACGGAGCAAATAAAGTTAGTGCGAAGAAGACAAAATTCAAAGAGGAAGTAGGACATGCGCAATGGAATGGGGATACTGGATGTGATGAAAAATGACATGCTATAGCAGAGATACATGGAGTAGAGCCAAGTCGAGTGATGAGCAGAGATGAGATGAGGAACACAAGATGAAGATTTACGGCGGGAAACAAACACGACATGATTTAGATGACAAGGGTGTTGTTCCTTCTCGCCGCCCCTCATCGTCGCGTCACACTGTTGTGCCCAATCTAAACGCCGATGGCGCTGTCTCTCCTTGCGGCGTCACACCGATGTGCCGCATGTGGACGACGAGGGCGTTGTCCCTCCTCTTCGACGTGTCACGCCGTTGTGCCCTATGTAGACGACAAGGGCACCATCCCTCCTCGTGGCGTCACACCTTTGTTCGTGATTTAGACGACGAGGGCGCCGTCAGCGGTGAGCCCTTCTGCATAGACCAGCTGGATTGGATTGACCAGGATGCCAGATCGGTGGGCACGAGGACTCAGTGCCAATGTTGCGGCGCGAGAGGTTGTCGGCATGGGTGGAGGTCAGCGATGCCGTGGCGGGGAGAGGAGGTTGTGGGTGACACTGTCGAGAGATGGTCGGTTATGGGGACAATAAGGGACATGCTTGACCAGTGGTGGGGAGGCGAGATGGTGGGAAGAGGAGGGGTCGGTCGATGCCATGGAAGCATGAGGAGGATGCGGCGACGCCGTTTTTGGAAAGGAGGCGACGAGGACAGGAGCGGATGGACGGGCGGCTGTAAGGGGAGAGATTTCTGCGTGAAGCCAAATATTCAGATGTTGACAACACTGTTTGATAGCACAACATCTTGTCATGCAACTTTGTAAGGTCTCTTGTCCATTATTGTAATGATTTATGGTTTCTAATAGCTACCAAATGTAGATTTATCTTCTATATGCATTCATCGGCCGATAAATATGGTATGCCGGCGACAAAAATATGCACGGTGTATATATTATGGATCATATCCATACATCATAGTCGCTAGAGATTGAAACACCGAGGTATTTAGTGACATTACAAAGATTTGCGAGAGAATTCAATGATGCACTCAAAATTGGATGACCCGGCTGAAATTCGGATATATCTAGATGGCAATGTATATTTTTTGTTGGTATTCGAACAAATATGGATAGACAATTTTTTCATTGTCATAATATTTTACAAGCATTTATTTTTGTTTTCACTATATTCAAGATATACTATTGATTTAGGAAATTACATGTATGTGTTTGGCTATTTTCTTTTGATTTTGTGCTCTCGTGAGACGGTAAACAATTGGTTCATCCGATTTGCGTATTGAGTATTCTCTGTTGCACATTTTTTGACCTTACACATGAAATATTTGTACTAACTAGATATATTACTTTTGCAAGACGGTTATGAATTGATCAAGAATTTTTTATTAAACTTGCTAAAGTATGCTAAAGACAACAATTTTTTTGTATTGTGTGAGAAAATATTAAATGCATCAAGCATATCTTAATCCGTAAAAGATTAATAATTGGATCACCGCTCTATATGTATACAATACATGGTCAAATTATACTGTAATCAAGTTACATTGCAAGTTAAGTTAAGTATATTTCAATTATCATCAAATTGTTATTGACTATCTTTTCTATACATGTAACATTATGTTTATATAACTTCAGCAAAACATTTTAAAAACCCGTAGCAACGCACGGGTATTCTACTAGTAGAGATAACGACGCACTGATGGCCCCAAAACCCTAACTTAGAAGGGCGCACAGATAATCAGAGGCTCAGACTCAGGTCCACGGCCGCGGCCTCGCCCAGCCCCGGCAACCCCAGCGTCAGGTCGGTGGCTACATCGCCCTCAGCTGCCGCAGCGGCCTCTGCCTCCTCTCCCAAGACCCCGGCCGTCATGGGGAACAGCTGAAGGCACACCCGGACGGCCTGGTCATCGTCGGCGACGGCGGCGTCCCCCGTGTCGTGAGCGCCCAGCAGCTGCTTGCGCAGCGTGGAGTTCCACCGGTTCTTGACGGCGTTGTCGGAGCGTCCCGTGAGGTAGCGCGCGATGGTGGCCCACTTGTTGCCGAACTCGTGCTGCCTCCTGATGATCTCCTCGTCCTCCTCGGGCGTGAAGGGGCGGCTGTCCAGCTCCGGCGACAGATGCTGCCACCAACGCAGCCGGCACGACTTGGAGGCTCGCCCGGGCAGCGCGAGCGCGATGGCGTCCCAGCTCTTCGGCCCGTGCTCGCGCACCCCACGCCGCAGCGCCTCGTCCTCCTCCGGCGTCCACGGCATCTTCTTGCAGCCGTCAGCCCTGCCCACGTCGCCGCCGCCGCCCCCCTCTGCCGCCATCGATCGGTTTCCTCACGCGTTCCTTCGTACGCGCAGGGGGTGCGACCAATGGCCCATACGTAGAAGTACTGGGGGAGACGGCGCGGGTGGAGTCAGCCCAAGTTGGATTAGGTTTGGGTGTCATGAGGGTTGTACGGACTTCCTCCATGCTTTTTTTCCAAAAAAAAGTGAGGCCATAGATTTGCCTCATCTCATCATATAACTGGGAAATCGAGTTTTTCAATTAATTTGTGAATAACCGGATGAAAAATATTCACAACGAACCACGATAACATGAGCTTTGCTAGATGTGTGGGCTATAATGCTCCTTTGCAGGCCAGCAATTCCGACTCCATCGGTGACAACCACCAACGAATCCTTTGTGAAAACAGACGCCAGAACCCATGTCGGCCTATGTCAAGCAGTCGACCACCCACATCGGTGACCATAAAACTCTGACTCTAACAACGACCATTACATGAGAGAAGAAGTGAGCCCGCGTCAAGCAAACCCGGAAATGACCACTCATCTCCTGTCATCGTCACACTGAGGCACCTTCACTGTAACTCCGACTTCACGAAGACATAGTGCGGCACTATGGTCCCTCGAACACACCAAATTAGCGACTATCAAAACCCAACCACGATCGAACCTCGCTTTAATGCCATCAACGTTGCCAAATAAGAGACCATGCCAAACTTATCTAGGCCGCCACACTGTATCCCTAGCAATTAGCGATAGAACCCACAAACCACCACGACACAAAGAGCACCACCGTCGCCCGTTTAGGAATACTTACAAAATAGGGTTTTCCTAGGAGCACCTATAATCACCCCCCCCCCCCCCCCCCCCAATGCTTTAGCAGCGGGTGTTTTCCGTGGACTGCTAGTGCGCCAAATGATGCGCCCGACCATCGTGGGTGCGGCTGTGCTTTTCGCGCCAAGCACATTTGCGGTCCGCGCGAAGCATACTTGTGCTTCCTGCGTGAAAAGTGCAGTTATGCCTTTGAGCTTAAAAAATGAAGCACATACGTGCTTTCCCCAAAAGTGAAGCGCGGTTGTACTTCCGCAATTTTTTTGGTTTTTGTTCCTCTTTTTCTATTTTTTTCTCGGTTTCCGTTGTTTTGGATTTTTGGTTTCCTTTTTTCCGGTCTCTGTTTTTTATTTACTTTTTTTGGGTTTTTCCGTCTCTGTTTTTTATTTACTTTTTTGGTTTTTTATCTTTGTTTTTCCACATTGTTAGATTTTTTATTTTTTGTCTTTGTTCTTTTTTTTGTTTCCGCATGAAGCATACCACGTGTAAGCCCTACAGTGATTTCGCAAAATAATGAAAGACAGTTTTGCTTTCTTGTGAAGCACACCTCCAAAAGCAAAATTTAGTTTAATTGAAAGCACGGGTTAGTACAGTTTGTAAGCACAAATTATTACTAGATAGGAGCACAAATTTGCTTGAAAAGAACATTAAATCTGTCAGGATGAGATCTAGTTTTAAATATCTCGATGCGATAAATGCAACAATGAAAATGATTCATGATTTGACACACGGTTCAAGACATAAAACGTTTAAAACATGAATATACGAAAAAAAAACACAAACAAAATCATCCATGCCTTCGGTGTATTGTGTGGGAGAAATTATACCAAAACTCTCTGATTGTGACAAATGATGCACACATGCAATGCACCACTTATTGTAACAAAAAAAGTTTTTTTATGGGAATTGTAACTAGAGAAGATGTGTGAACTTTTCAGGGGTACCTCTGCTCTAATTAGTTTTCTTTTTCTTTCTATGAGGGATGGATGCCCCTAATTAGTTTTTTAGGTAAGGTGCCCCTAATTCGTTTTTTGAGAGGGGGGGGTGGGTTAGGGATGGTACCCTTAATTAGTTTTTTTGAGGGTTTTTTTTTTGGTGGTGATTTTGGGTTTCCCCGGAATACGAGAAGAGAACATAGGCCTGGAAACCCAATTGGGCCAACAGACACTGCCGGCCCAAAGCGCAATAACGCAAACCGCCTTTGACCTCTCTCTCTCTCTTTACTCCTCGACGGCCTCCCAGTTCCCGGCTCGCTCATGGCGAGGGCCTGACTTCCGCCTCCCAATTCTCGTCCGAGCTTCCCCTTCGGCCTCCTGGGCGCCCCGCTGACCGCCGCGGCCGAGCCGTCGCCTGCTTCGTCCACCGCCGCGGGGGGGACCGGGGGATGGGCGTGCACGGGCTGTGGGGGCTGCTGGCCCCGGTGGGGCGGCGCGTGTCGGTGGAGACCCTGGCGGGGAAGCGGCTGGCGGTGGACGCCAGCATCTGGATGGTGCAGTTCATGCGGGCGATGCGGGACGACAAGGGCGACATGGTCCGCGACGCCCACATCCTCGGCTTCCTCCGCCGCATCTGCAAGCTCCTCTTCCTCCGGGCCCGCCCGGTCTTCGTCTTCGACGGCGCCACGCCGGCCCTCAAGCGCCGCACCCTCGCCGCCCGCCGCCGGAACCGCGACGCCGCGCAGGCCAAGGTCCGCAAGACCGCCGAGAAGCTCCTAATCTCCCATGTAAGTCACCTCCCCCTCCCACTGTTTGATGACTCTGGTGAATGGGGATGCTACATTTAGAGGAAAAAAATACGCAGTCTATCCAATTAAGCAGTACATGTACTCATTGTTTGCATAGTGGACACTGTATCGATCTTAATTACAAGAGAACCAAATACGCTCTCATCATGTGAACTTGAAGATGTTCCATTGCCTTTATAGGCTAAAAAATGTGCCATTCAACTTTCCTTATAGACATGGTTAACTTCGGTTATCTGATAATAGAATCCGGGTTTTACCCCGTTAGAAAAGAAACAATTTATTATTTCAGCATTTGCCGGGAGTTAAAGGGGTCAATTTATCTGACCAAATATTTCCCTATATTACTTCCAGAACCAACCGTATTATAAGAATATATGTAAAGCACTCGTCTTCAAAGTTTGCTCGGCATAGTGGGAATTGTTTGGGCCAAACAGCTTATTGGTGAGGATAAATTGTACCTTGGAGGAAGAATCTAATTTAAACCTTCTAGTTTCCCTTCCCAAATAATCTATCCATCATGAATGCACATTTTCTTCCTAAAATGCATGTATTTTTTTAATAATGCATGCTTTCAATGGCCATTCTGTTAACAAATTGGAAATGAACCCTTTTACTCAAAAGGAAAATCTGTTAGCAAGTGATATGACATATTTTATGTGTACCAGCCTTGTAAGTTTCTGAAGTAAGACAATACCAAGATATTGATGGTTTTGAACCTGTGGTTATCAGCTCAAGGCAAGTAGGCTTGAAGAATTGGCAGCTCAAATCAAAAGTGACAGGGCTAAGCATGATGCCAAGGGCAAGCAGGTTGAGAGCAATAGAGAAGAAGAAACTGAGAAAACAGATGGAGATCAAAACCAAAATGACGATGGCAAGAACAGCAGGGGGGCAGCTGCACCAATCAACCAGGAAAAATTGGATGAACTGTGTGTGTCTTTCTGTAATTTTCACATGTTTTCTTGCTGGTTAAGGTCAGTAAGTTGATACTTTCATTCCATGTGTTAAGGCTGGCAGCGTCACTTGCTGCAGAGGACGAGGCAGGTTTGACTGGCAAAGGGGAACACAATCCTGCAAGTGTCCCATCACAAGAAGGAACTGGCATTGACGAAGATGAGAACGACGATGATGAAGAGATGATATTTGTAAGTCATATCTAAGTCAATGAAGTCTCCATTTATTGGCTTTCTTCTTCTTCATGGAAGAGTTTCTTTATATTCTCATGGGACAAGGATTGATTGTTTTATTTGTTAGTCTGTTTGAATATATTGAATTTTGTGATGCAATTGCAGCCTATTACAACTGGTGACATTGATCCTGCTGTGTTAGCTTCTCTCCCTCCATCAATGCAGCTAGATCTACTTGTTCAGGTAATGAGGCCAAACTGTGTTTTGTATGTTCGTCCTTTGCACTACCTTCAAGTGTATATGTATATGATCACAGACTAATGAGGAATATATCTTACTTCATCTTTTGTGTTTGCTTTAGATGAGGGAGAGGGTGATGGCTGAAAACAGGCAGAAGTACCAAAAAATAAAAAAGGTATCTACATGGATAAATATATCATTAGTGTTGCACCGTTGCTAATTACAAATCTAGTGTACCGTAATTCTAGGATTTTTTATCTTCTTCAGTAAACTAATTATTTTGGGCAGCAATCAGTCCTTCCGCTTTTACTAATAGGATTTTTGAGAACTTCTGTCAGTTTCAATAACAATAAATCATAAATGAAAGGGTCGGGTTTGCATATATGGTCTTACAATGCCTTGTCTCGTTTCAGGAGCCTGCAAAATTTTCAGAGCTTCAAATACAGTCCTATCTGAAAACGGTTGCTTTTCGTCGAGAGATAGAAGAAGTTCGGAAGGGTGCTGCAGGTAAGGATGTTGGGGGCATCCAGACATCGAAAATAGCATCGGAAGCTAACAGAGAGTTCATTTTCTCATCATCATTCACTGGTGATAAACAGTAAGTGATGTATTTATGTCTGTAAATGTGGATACCACAGTTAGGGATTGCCCTTCTTAAAATTTTGAATCTTCACGGATATTTGTCTATGGTATTTCCGTGCTGCATTACTTATCTGATTATACTTGTCTGGATCAGGACATTGGCACAAAGAGGTGTAGAGGAGCAGATTGTTGATAGCGGTAAATCAAAAAGGGAAATTAGTTCTGCTATCTTCAAATCCAGTCCCTCAAGTAGTTCTAGATCGATTAAACCTCACAGCGGTGAGCCTTCAACGGGTTTTGGGCCTGATGTTGAGACATATCGTGATGAGAGAGGAAGGATGAGAGTAAGCAGGGTGAGAGGAATGGGAATTCGTATGACTCGTGATATTCAAAGGAATTTGGATTTTATCAAAGAGCATGAGCAGGCAAAAAGCATGGGACAGACCAACATAGGCAAAGGATCAACTAACAATGAAGAACCACCAGATTTTCCGGAACATCTTTTTGAAAATGATGGGCTGCAAAGCTCTGTTGGTCTAGGTGAAGATTTTGGTGAAATTATTGGTGACAACCATCTCACATCGTCACTTGTAGGAGGATCTGATGATATTTCTGAGAGTTCCTGCCATGGGAGCAAAGATACAATAGAGATATCTTTTGTGGATGATCAAATTGGAGTGAAGGACAACGACGACAAGCTATTTTTGCATTTAGTTTCTGGAACTTCATCCAAGTTATTTGCTGATGGTGATCGTTTGGCTAAAACTACAGAAGAATCTGACAACTCCGAGGGTATTTGGGAAGAAGGTGTCATAGAAGAACAAACACTTCCTATGAAGGTTGGTGAGAAGGATTATCAATCATCACCACCTGATAACTGTTGTACTGACGATGAGGTGGAATGGGAGGAAGGTGTCTGTGATGTTCCTGAAGTTCCTTTTAGTAGTGAATACAATCAGTGTAAATTACCAAAAGGGGATATAGAAGAAGAGGCTCTCATACAGGAAGCAATAAGGAGAAGTTTAGAGGATTCCGAGAAGCAGGAATTTGAAAATGGAATCCCTGAAGATTTGGAAGCATCTATTGAAGATAAATCTTTGCAATCTCATGATGTTCCCAAACCATCTGAAGCTCCTGCTACAACTTATTCCCACTCCGAAGCTTCTTTTGGTAAAGAAACAATCAAAGAAATGGGAATAAGAAACAGTTCTGGTGAGGTTGGTGTTATGCATGATCCTGAAGTGCTTGAAGCTGAAAGAAAAGAAAATGAAAAACAAGCTCAATTGGAGAGTAATGATGGACGAGCTGGTACAAACACAGATTATTCGCGGGGGTCTTCTCCAGTGTATAATGTATCCACAAGTACTCTTACTGCAAGGCCATCTTGCAGCCCAAAGGTTCAGGACAATGATGCAATCGTGTCTGCAACCAGCGTTCATGAGTGGCCTAAAGAGGAAGTTATCAAGCAAAACACTTTGAATTCTCATAAATCAGAATGCAACACAAATGATCCTTATATTGGAGAAACCTCCATGGCGGCCCAGAAGGAACCTTTGATGGATGAATTGGTAGCCAACGATGCCATACAAAAGGAAAATGTTATTCAGGAAGATATGAACATTACCACTTCTGAGATCAACAGTACACGATTAAATGAGAATTATGATAGCCATATTATATCAGAAAATAATCTGGAGAAGGAAATATCTTTTCTTAGACAAGAACAGGTAGATCTTGGAAATGAAAGGCGAAAACTTGAAAGCCATGCGGAGTCTGTCAGCAGTGAGATGTTTGCTGAATGCCAGGTTTATTGCAATCTACCTAACTCCTTTCAGTTAGCTAACAATTTTTGGGCGGAGCTTTATCTCTGAACTGAGGTCCAGTAAAATGATTTAGTTTAGTAGTGCAAAAGTATTAAACTACATCTTTGGGTGATACAGGAATTGCTCCAAATGTTCGGCTTGCCGTATATAATTGCACCAATGGAAGCTGAAGCTCAGTGTGCTTACATGGAAATTAACAACCTTGTTGATGGAGTTGTTACTGATGATTCAGATGTCTTCCTGTTTGGTGCAAGGAATGTTTATAAAAATATATTTGATGATAGGAAGTATGTGGAAACATACCTTATGAAGGTCTAATGGTCTATCCTCTTTCTACTCTCTATTTCTCTACTTTCGTTGCTTTTCCATCTACAGCTATAAGGGAAGTCTGCTTATCTGAAGCTGGATCATGCTTTTCAGTTATTATTTTATTTCTTTTTCAGGACATCGAGTCGGAGCTTGGACTAACAAGGGAACAGTTAATTCGTATGGCTCTGCTTCTGGGGAGTGACTACACTGAAGGAATTAGGTAATAGCTGGCAAGAATATCTTACATTTTATTAATTTGCGAAAAACATTATGACATCATAACTAGTGATTTGCATACTAACAACTTACGAGCAATTGCATTTATAACAAACTATACAAAAACTAAATTTCCTCGTTGAGTTGTTGCACTGTTCTTTTGTATAAGATCAGATCAAATTTTCTGTTCCAGAAATCGAATGCAAGTTCTATTTTGTAGGAAAGGGTTGTTGTTATTTTGTTTTGTATTATTAGTTCAGTTTTGAAATCTTGTCTAATGAAATACAGAAATTACAAGGCTTTGCTTGAGAGGTTTTTATTTTGGTTTGAAACATATGCAAAAATAAACTTATTTAGTGCTCCCTCCGATCCATATTACTTGTCGCTCAAACGGATGTATCTACCACTGAAATACGTCTAGATACACCCATTTGAGCGACAAGTAATATGGATCGGAGGGAGTAGCTATGATGAATAAGATTATTTTTTTTTGCGGTTGATGAATAAGAAATTCTGTAGCAATCATTGTACTGAATCTCTCCGTCTTCAATTCTTTATATAACACTCACCGTCTTTTAGGTACACTAGCTGTGATGCAACAACTTTTATCTATTCAATTTTTTTCTTTGATCCTGCTTATGCTTTTATATACTGTCCATGCAGTGGTATTGGCATTGTGAACGCTATTGAAGTTGTACATGCATTTCCTGAGGAAGATGGCCTCCAACAGTTCAGAGAATGGATTGAATCACCGGATCCAGCGATATTGGGGAAATTTGATGTCGAAACCAGTGGCAACTCAAAGAAAAGGAAATCTGGTGGAAATGAATCGTGTGAAAAAGGAAATAGCCTGGAACCTGAATGTGTTGAAGGTTCTGATAATAACCAATCTTCTAATGAGACCCAACATATCAAGGAAGTATTTATGAGTAACCATGTAAGTATGTTCTAGTTACGGGATAACTGTTGAACTGATTCATCAGTTGCTTGGCGAATATTCCTTCTGTATTTGTTTATTATGAGTATTTCTTTTACACCTGCTATTATTTGTGTATTTATCAGAGGAACGTGAGCAAGAACTGGCATATTCCTTCCACTTTTCCTAGTGAGACAGTCATCAATGCATACATTTCTCCCCAAGTGGATGATTCAACAGAACGTTTTTCCTGGGGAAGACCAGACTTAAGCTTGCTACGCAGGTAAGTTGTCTTCAAGAGAACAAAACTTCCCTATGAATACATTCAAGTCTCTATTCCTTGTCAATCCCCCCCCCCCCCCCCCCCCCCCCTCTTCCCTCTCTTCACTCAATTTTATTTTTCAAACTTATGGAAGAATTCTCTCAAAAGTCACTGTCCTTCAAAAGAACGCAGTAGTAATGTAATGCAATTTCTCCTTTTTCTTTTAAATATCATCGGTGCAGTAACAGAAACTGTAATGTCGACTTTCTTTAGGTTATGTTGGGAAAGGTTTGGCTGGAACAAGGAGAAAGCTGACGAACTGCTGCTTCCTGTTTTGAAAGAGTATAATAAGCATGAGGTTTGTTGTCGGTCTCAAAAATATCATCAACTGCTGCTTCCTGTATTCTAGGATACTTCGGTATTGGTTATGGGAGGTTTATGCCAAATTTTGATTTCATAACCACTCCCTCCCTCCCAAAATAAGTGTCCCAACTTTGTACTAACTTTAGTACTCCCTCCGTAAAGAAATATAAGAGTGTTTAGATCACTAAAGTTAGTACAAAGTTGGGGCACTTATTTTGGGACAAATGGAGTATTTACTCTCTGATTTGGTCGTTCAGAAATATAATCCAAAATTTGGAACATATAGTATTAATATGTCAGAATTTCACCCCTTTGCGTGATTTCTGGATCTGCTGCTGGTTTGACCATATTGTGCAATACTACCATTAAACATCTGTCAGTTTAGAATGGAAGGCTGTGGGACTTTAGTGCCATTTGTCCTACATCATTTAGGGTGTGATGTCTACTTTTCAATACGCCAATAGTTGTGGACTAGTGGTCTTGGTGCATGGGTTTTATTTTGCTGCAAGGATGATGATTTAACTGGGAAATGATGGTGATCAAACAAACAATATTGGTTATGTGAAACAATTGCATGATGACGTGGAATGCTTTTTCTTAAATGCAGACTCAGCTGCGCATGGAAGCATTTTATTCATTCAATGAGAGATTTGCAAAAATACGTAGCAAAAGGATTCAGAAAGCTATCAAGGGTATCACAGGGAAAACTTTCTCAGAAACGGATGAACTCAATGAGGATAGTCCCAGTACTAGTGATGCACCCAAGAAGAAAGAGGCAGGCCGCTCTAGCCGTGCTAAACCGAGAGGAAAAAGGAACACCAGTGCTGAACCTAGAAACATGGGAAGTCAAGAAGATGACAAAATTGGTGATCCTAATAGCTTTGCCGATGCGGATGAACTTGCGGAAGAACAGAGAAATGTCAGTAAGAAGAAGAACACAAGCCCCTCAGGTCGTTCTAGAGGGAGAGGTCGAAAAAAGATGAATGTTCGACAAGAGACTACTAGAGATGAGGAAGATTTCGAAGTTCAAATGTCTAATTTGTCCGCGGATGAGGACTCGCATAAAAGGCACACCAACAAATACAAATCAGAAGGAATGACAGTACGTAAGGTAAGTTCCTCTCCTTTTACGTGCCTTTTTTATTGTTTGTGCTTATCTCACGGTTCTAGTCAAGTACTACTGCCTTGTGGACCTGAAAAGTTCATCCATACATTACCTTCTTAGCCCTGCCTGCAATCACAACTTTGTGCTTCATCGTGAATGGAACCATGTGTGAACCTTTGGATGGTTTTCTTGTGTTTGCACTTGAAACAAACCTTACTATATTTGGATGTTGCTGCTGTTGTTACTGCAGTCAAACCGGAAGAGGAAACAAGTAACGTACATGGAAGATGACCACGAAGCTGATGACAATACTGTCCCCTTGCATCAAGTCGATGAAGATGACCCTAGCCAAATTGGCACCGACATTGACATAGCTGGACGAGAGACGCAATCCAATCTGCTCCATCAGGATACAAGTGAACTGAACAGCGACCAGATGCACATGGACCCAGGCACTGCCGAAGATCTGAATGAAGATCCCTTGGGCTTTGAGTTATATGATGACCAGACTGATTCTGCACCAAAAGAATACCTTTTCACTGGAGGCGGATTCTGTGCGGAGGAGGATGAACAAGATACAGCGGTTGATCGATCTGGCGGGGAAACAGTGGGTGGAACAAGTGACGCATGTGAGGATATCACGGGGGTTTCTGACGGCGGTAAAAGTATAGGCTTGTCGACGCCGACTGAAGAGTGTGCAGAGGATGCTAGTACGGACGCCCGGGGTGCATCTTCATCGAAGCGACACAATGCTGGCAGTGGTCTGCCCAAGATTGCCAAACGTAGGAGAAAATAACTGGCTTACTCATAGTGCATCATGCCTGTCTGTCATTATAGCATGTTCCGTTCGAGTTTATGTGTAGCCCACGTTTCGACATTTTGCTTGGCAACCCTGTAGTGCATCACTTGCTACTGCTTTGCTGTAGCTCTGTTCTCGTGCATAGTCTGAAATGCTGGTAAAATAACTGTATGGGACGAAGTTTTTGGTTGCTTCAGGTTACAACCATCGTAGCCAGGTCTATGATCTATGTATAATTATTATGCGGGCTGGTTAAGCATGGCTGGTAGGGAGGTCCTGGTGAAGTAAATTACTCTATGAGCTGCTCCTGGGGCAAGTTGGAGATGGTATTTGGCTGAGGCGCTTCATGCTGAAGCACTTGCTGCGCCACTTCTGTACCCGCCCGAGGGCTTGCAGTTTGATAGTTGAAACTGATTCTGAGATGTGTGAACCCGTGGAAGAACAGGGACGATCACTGCGCGGAGACCAGCGGGGTTCATCCTTCGCGAGATTCAGAGCTCAGTAAGGTTTTAGTTCCTTGGGAGTCTCCTTGGTACCAAAATCTTGCAAACTTGTGTACTGTGGGTAGTGCAAAATAGTGTTGGTCGGTGCTTGTGCGAGCAAACTACTCCCTCCGTAAAGAAATATAAAAACGTTTAGATCACTAAAACCACGACAGATCATGCGATATTTTTCATTCCAATTTCGAATTTTGTGGTTTCTGCTCACCATTCTTTAGTCCCTTCACTTTGTTTCCAAAAAATATTTGGACGCCGTTTTCGTGGCTTTCTTCAGACACGACAGGCAGGTCGAGTGGTCCGTCAGAAATCTGACCGTAGCACCCCGCCCCGGCCCTGCCCCGCCGTCGCCGTCACGCCGCCGCCGTCCCACCACCGCTCACTCCCGAGACTCGGACGGTCTCCCATCCGCGCTCAAAGCCTTCCGAAGCGACGCCGTCGCGTCCCAAGGAGGAGCTCCACTTCGCGGCGGCGCTCCTGGTGCTGGTGGATCTCTCGGTCGGAGCCACGAGCATGGCGCTCGGCGCCCGCCTCCTCCTGGGCCTCGCGCTGCTCGCGGCCCTCATCGCCATCCTCCTCCAGCTCTACGGCCTCAGGAAGCCGGTGCGTTCGTCTCCCCCAAAATCTCCCGCTTCCCAGAGTCTGAGGCAGAGCTCGCTTGTTTATCTATCCCGCGAAGCTGCTTTGCTGCTTGCAACTAGTGATTCAGAAACGAAATTGCAGACGAACCGCTTCTTTGTTGATTAGACGTATCAATCGGCTAAGGGATTTGATCTAGACGCTAGACATCCGTGCTGTGTCAGGGTTGCAGCTTATATGTGGTGGAAGGGATGGGATTCATTGTAACTGTGTAGTGGACTTCTGATTGGAGCTTCCTCTACCTTTATCTTTGGATTTAAGAAAGAAGAAGATTTAAGGGACGTGGCCATTTTCGAGCTATAATTTTCTGAAGTTTGGAGGTCGAAAAAGTTTCCTGAGGTTGTAACACCCTTTTTCTCTTCTCATATCTGCTGCAATGTGCAGAGGTTGTGGACGCTGGAGGAGTTGTCGATATACAACGGAACAGATGAGGGGTTGCCCATATTGCTTGGCATTTTGGGGTATTCATACTTCTTTCTCTGCATGTATTTCTCTTCCATATGTTACTATCATATGAACTGGGACCTTCACTCCAGTTTGTTTAGTAGAAAAAGATGTTCAATCTGTTCGCTTGTGAATGCTAAATCAAATGGACCTACGTATTGCTTCAGCTGTATGTATGGTGTATTCGCTTAGTTCCGGCTTCTTGGAGTATATGTGAGCTTATCTTGCTTCTTTTTATTTGTAATGCAGCTCTGTGTTTGATGTCACAAAAGGAAGGTCACACTATGGCCCTGGAGGAGGCTATCATCACTTTTCGGGCAGGTTGCCATTTTATACTTCTGCTGTGTTCCAAATTCTGTTGTCGTAAACAGAAGGTTTCAGTTTTGTAGTTTTATGTATTTCCATGCCATGTTTCGTTACGTCTATGCACAAAGTGGTACTAAAGCTGCGGCAAGTAATATGGATTGGAGGGAGTACATTTCAGAAATTTCCGCTTTAAACTTGAAGAGGTCCTCCTTTAACGAGGTCACTGGATACCGTAATGAACCTCAAAGCACTATTTGAATTTTGGGGGTCGAGCATTTTCCACTAGGAGTATGAGCAGTCTTAGCCCAGTTGATGGTATTTTAAACTTCTGGTGCTGGGGCAGGGGCAAACAGAGACATAGCCTAGTCTATGATAAATTTCAATTTTGACAAATTTCAGTGAGTTTGCCTCATTTTCCTTTATTGTTTTATTCTGATATTAAAACGACACTTCCTTAACAGGGACGCGTCACGAGCTTTTGTTTCTGGAAATTTTACAGGTAATATCATTTTCATCTTACTGCTGGTTCGTTGCATTTGGTAAATATGTCTGGTGATCCTGAATTGATGCTGGTTGTACTGAGCTACATTTTATATTTCAGAGCCTCCTTGACCTTCATCAAATTTACACAATCGATTTTTACTGCAAGCATCATAGTATACAATATATTTGATTTTTTTTTGGTTAGTTTCAGCTGAACATCAATAGTTCATCCAACTACATATAGGACAGGGGAAACAGCAACAGAAAGCATATTTGTATATTGGGTATATAACTTATGTGTCATGATGATGGAGCAATATATCAGTGAAAAGTACTTTGATATCAGGATCAAACTAGCAGTATTTCTCAAGGAACTGTGAACCTAGATGTTACATAGCTTGACTTTTTTTCAAATAGGTTTGTACTACTTGTTAACGCATCTCTATTGCTTATTGTTTTAAAATACAGTTGGTCTTCTGCAATTGTAACAAATCTTCATGTTAAATCGAGCTGCATCATGATAGTCTGGACTCACCAAAATAAGTGTATAGATCTTTATATTTTCTCCAATTAAGATGAGAATTTCTAACCTCTGAGAGCGAAAGCATGTTTTAATCTTCTACTAGATATTTTATTTAGTTCTGCACTTCTGCATTAGCCCCATTGTTAAATCAAGGATCTTACATATGTATCGTCTCTTCAGAACCCATGCTTAGCTTAATTGTCTAGTACACCATTCTATCTCAACTATCTAGAAAGCTGCTCAAGGTGGTTAAAATTTACCCGACTTGTTAAATCAGGAGTGGCCTCCTAGGGACAAAATGAGGAAAATAGGTGGCATATCAGGTTATTGTATTAGCATCCCTGAGAATGACATTTGGATCCAAGCTGGGATAGAAGGGCTTGGATCAGTAGACAATTAATCATAAAATTAGAGGTTTGGTTGAAAATCAACACATAAGAGTAGTGGATCAAGAAAAAATCATAAAATTATGTTAGTTGATTCAGCCTCTATATAGTGAAGAGAGGTGATGGTGATATCGCTGTAGTCGTAGATAACATGGAATTGACTTTTTTTTCCTTATTTATTTTCTTGTCGGCTCACTAAATTTCAGCTACCCATATCGAATTGCCAAATAGGATGCACTTTCACACTGTTCCTTCTTAATATGTTTGAAATGTCGCTGGCGGTAATTGTTGTGTACATCCATCAAAAATAAAAGAAAACCATCATAGTGACAAAGTTCATATGAACTGGCAATGGAATAACCACTTTTGTCATTCAACAGGTGATGGGCTGACAGATTCTTTGCAGGGTTTATCTAGCATGGAGGTACAAGCATAACTTACCATTGATTTAATTGTATTCATAATGTCTGCTTACAATTTCTCTGTAGAGTTACTGAGCTAAGATGGTCAGAGTGATGTTGTTGGAGAACAACTATAGTCAAGCATGCATTTCTTCATAATATCTGTACAACTTCAAATTTATCTTTAGAGCTAGACAATCAAAGAGAAAGATGATTAGTGTTAGTATAGTTAAGAAGCAGCTGGTTAAGAATATTTACAACTTCAATTATAATGCATACAATGGAATTGTAGGCCTTTTGCTTCTTTCAACATACCAGTTAGTCAGTTACTGAACCTGTTTCTTATGTTAATGTTATTAATAGTTTGATCTTTCTTCTCACTTGTAATTGCATGGAAGTAGCTCATAGGTGCCAATGTGTAGAAAATATGTATGTCAATGCTGAATCACTGAGTGAAGAATGAAAAGGTCGGCAGGTCGCTACAATCTTAGTCGCGTTTATATTTTATTTAGTAGTACTGATTAAGGCCGGTAACTTGATACACCGACTGAAATACTGAACATAACAGACATTCTAACAGATATATTTATTTTATTTTAGAGGCGTTCCCTTCCTTGTTGCTGAATTGTTTAATGTTATAGGGTTTTCACTTTCTTTCAGGTAAATAGCATTGTTGACTGGAGGAAATTTTACGTTGAGAGATACATGTGAGTTTCTTCCATTGTTGATTGATCAAAGTTACTTCTATTTCGTATTGCCACTTGCTGGATATGAATAATTCATTTAAGGTGGTATCATCTGCATTTGTTATTATCTTCCTTCCATTCTAAAGCATAAGAGAGTCATCTGATCTCTATTCTGTTCAATTTTAGAACGTCTGTTTTTTTTTTCTAAAACCTGTTACTCAAGTTGTTTTGTTTATGTTAGTACATATATGCCTGTGCAATGCGAAACATGTTATTTTGTTGTGGATCATTTGATAAAAGCTGACCTGGTATATGATGTATCCTTGGTAATATCCTAAATACATATTGCAGATTTGCTGGTAAAATTGTTGGACGCTACTACGACAGCGAGGGCAATCCTACAAAATATCTGAAGGGTGTAGAGATGAAGGCAAAAAGAGGTGCTCAGCTTCTTGAGAAGCAGAAGAGGGAGGAAGATAAAATACCCAGCTGTAATTCAAAATGGAGTGAGGCAGAGGGTGGAGAAGTAAGCAACCCATTCAACTGATTTCTATCGCTGCTGCTCTCAGTTTACTCAATCTTTCTTAAATGGCTCGTGAATAATTTGGTTCTGACCGAAATTCATGGAATTTACATTATCTGGACTCTGGAGCATGCTTAGTATAGCAGTTCTGCATACAAACATATTGCACCTTGGTAGGGCAGTAGTGATTTAGGGCTTATTATGACTTGTGGGTAACCTTCCAGGCATCCATGTCGGGTCAGTTGCTTCTGGCATTTGCCACGAGTGACGGTTTTGTACTAACCCCATAGTTCGTAGTGTAACTACCATTTCTCGGCCTGACAATGGCCGAGTTTCAGCAAGCTGGCTCCAAAATGAGCCATGGAGTAATATATAGCAAATGAAATAGCACAAGAAACTACTTGTATTGATGAGAATGAGCGGTAACTTTGTGCAGCATCTTGGCACTGCTCACAAAACCCAGTGCATGTGGGGCTACTGTCCACTGATCTGTCTCCCGCATTTCTTCTCGTCCTTGCTTAGAGAGAGCCTTAGACCTACTGTAGCAACCATATCTTTGATGGGTGCTTGGCAGTGGGTATTCCAGGCGCATTTGCTGAACC
This sequence comes from Triticum monococcum, assembly GCA_034509565.1. Lineage (NCBI taxonomy): Eukaryota > Viridiplantae > Streptophyta > Magnoliopsida > Poales > Poaceae > Triticum > Triticum monococcum. The sequence continues at coordinate 575,304,037 of CM067844.1, read as the reverse complement.
TAGTATGCCGGTGCTTCTCTGTAGACGTGGAACCTATGACTTGTGGCTTTCCCGGGGGCCCTGCTAGTGCTAGGCCCATAAATTCGATAGCAGTAGTATATGTAGATATAGAACATAGGAGCTTTGTCTTCCCTTGGGGCTTGCTAGGCCCATAAGTTCGATACGAGTATCATCCGTCGAATTTATTACTGGCTGAAGCATTTCCACACAGCACCAACGCAGAGTTGAACTAAAATGTGTGGTTGTTTCCCCCGCAACAGAGTCTGAAATTCTGAAAGAAGCGGTTTTGTGCTACATCACATTTGGTCAAGCGTTAACCTGATGATTTCTAGGGAAATCTTGACGTTTTATTAATGGCGTGCAGGTTTGGTGCGATACAGGGTACCCGAGGTTAGTGAGGAGGCCGGGCGACATAGCTCTGACGGGGCAGGTGAGCCAGCGGTGCGCCTGTTTCCAGGAGCGGGAGCTCGGGCGGCCGGGGCTAGTGGTGTACCAAGGCTGTGATTACCACTCCACATCGTGCATAGTCAAGTAGGAGTAGGAGTAGAATCTACGCTTCTCTTTCTCCATGCATGCAGTTTTTTTTTTTTTGCCTCTTGCTTTTTTACTCATTGCAAGACCAGTAAATTCTACGGTAGAGCAAGTAAGGAGATCCAAAGGCACCAGCCACACACCATGATGATGATCTCTGTGGGTATCCGGTGCAATCGTGTTGCTTCTGAAGCCAAGATATGCAATCGATTGGGAGGTTAATTGCGTCCAAATCATTTCGAGAGCGAGGTGTGTATGCAGGGAAGAGGAGGCCCGGTTGTCCATGATGTTCATGATGGTTCGCGGCTGCCACGGGGCCTTGGGCCTTGCGTATCGATTGTTTGACGCCGTTCGCTCGCTGTGTTCACAATGCAGTCAAGGATATATCATATATGTTTAAGTCACGTGTACTATTCATCTTTGATCCATGCGCCTCACCGAGGCTAATGTTTTTTTTATGTAGTCCAAGATATGCCACGACATGTTTGGCAGCAAGAGCGCAACTTTGACGATGGTTTTTTATGGAGCTTGTTAGGGCAAAGGAGCACTTTCCTTTTATGGAGCTTGGATCCACAACAAACAAAAACAAGCATACCATGCCATACCATACCATCTCTCGCTACAACGACCGTGAGCTTTCGGATATGCTCGCCTGTCGATCTTTATCTGTCGAAGAAGGAACATTTGTTTATCACACACACACACACACACACATATACTTACAGTTCTCCTGCACTGCACAGTGGGGCCATGCCAATGCCAATGCCATTACCACAGGCTGTCGTCACCCCATTACTCCCGGTCCGCCGGCAGGCCCCACGCACCTCCCTCGTCCCTCTCGCCCGGTGTCGCGGACAGACATGGCCGAATTATTCACGGGGGAGGGAGGGAGGGGATGTGCGTGTGGCACCTGCTGCATCACTGCGCCTGCGGTGGCTGCACTGCACGCATCGCCTTTCTTTCTTCGAGCGGGGGCAAGGATGGCGGCCGGTGCATGCATGATGCGTCACACCGTATGGGTCCGTGGCAGGGCTTGCATTCCCCATGGCATCATGGCTGGTGGTACTACACACGGCGTCCGCCCCAGCCCCAGTAGTGGTGGCAGCCGCTGCGCTGCATGCACCTGCGAATCGAATCATTTCCTCTCCTCTCCTCCCACCGTTTTGCCGTCCCCTCTCCTGCCCGATCATACCGCACGGAGCCAGCCCGAGGAGAAGAGGATGCGCCTCTTTGCAAAGGCCATGATGGCTGCGTCCTCGAGTGTGGACTGGGCCTGGAGGTGTGCGCGATGTGACCACTCTCCGGCTGCGCCCACCGTCCAGCAGTGTGTCTACTTTCTTTTCAGTTCTTGATGAGATGGACATGCCTGCGTGGCGCAGTCGCACGCTAGATAGAGGAGATTCTGGCATCGTCAAAATGCGTTGAAATGAGGCGTGGAATCTCGAATATTCTCTAGCTTTCGCCGAGCTACTGCCGGTGCACTGCCTCAGTGTGAGTTGCGCGTGTACGGTGTAGTACCATGCGCCTTCACGCCCCTTCTTTTCTTGTTTTGGCTTTGGACGGACAAGGAGAAATAAAAGGGAGATGGGAAGATGGTGGTGGTCCGTGCGAGGTGCTGACACCGGGCGGGCGCTGCACTAGTCTCGTCTCTGCCGCCTGCATCGCATCGCATGATTCTCCCGTGGAAGCAAGGGAGGAAACATAGACATATGCGCATATGCTCCTCAGGGTTCTCGCCAAAGCATTCAATGCCTCCCTCCAGCCAGCTTCAGGCCGTGGCGATGATGGGATTCGGATCGGATCCTCCCTCGCCGTTCCGCTCCATGGAAGAAAAGAAAAGCTAGCAGGGCACACTGTTGGCAACTGTCCCTGCAGCCAGCAGGTCTCTCGCGTCCGAAAGGCGATGCGTGGATGGATTTGCCAAAAAGGATTTTCGCTTAAAACCGACCGGTTTGTCATGGCGGTCTCTGAAGCAAAAATTAAAAACTTGAATGAATGATGACGCGTGGACGGCACGCGCGCGCGTTGTTGACAAGTCCGACGGATCCGGATCCCCACCCCCGCCGTAGGATCAGAACGTTGGGCGCATGATTGGTGTCTGTCTCCGGCATCCAACACGTAGTGCTAGTACTGTCTACGAGCTAGCTAATGATGGTCGTCACGTCCCACGACCACGACCACGACCCCGCGAACCCGTAGAGTGGAGCAAAAGAAAGGAAAATACGTGCCACCACCAAGGATCGAGACGAGGAGGAAGAAGTACGTGGTGGAGTGGAGTGGAGCTGGGCCACGACGGAAATGGTGGGTGTTGGGCATTGGGTTCTCCCACTCCTGCTCCTCTGCATGCGTGCTGTTGGGTGGCACACCCATGGCCATGGCCTTGGGTGTATACCGTGTCTGTGCGTGCGTGTGTAGCTGCTGCTCTCGAGTCCACCTACGTACGGGAAAAGGGGAAAAGGCAGGGCGTGTTGTATGCGCTGCCTGCCAGCCAAGGAAGAGAGAGGGGAGAGACGAAGAAGGGAAGAAGAAGAAGAAGAGAGAGAGAGAGAAAGAGTGTGTGTGGTGTGGTGTAGTGTAGGATGTGCTTCGTGAAGCGCAACATCATGATGGGTTGTCGCGGTCAGAGCGAGCACGGCACGCCTCAAAAGAACCATCTACTCAGTAAATGTACTTACCATCGCGTGCCATCCATCCATGCAGCGACCCATCTTTTCTCACCACCTCTCCTCTCCTGCTATGACTACGACTCTACTCCTCCGATTTATTGACCCAGTAAATCCTGGTGGTACGTACGCGTTTCGTATTGTAATGGCTAGCGTGAGTAGAGCATGAGTAGTGCAGCCGTGCTATCTACTGCACGTACTACAGCACTTCCCTTTGGTGTAGACCAGCGAAGGGAAGCCGACCGTGCATGCGTGATGGGCTAGCTAGCCAGACCAAGACGCGTGATGCCGATGCGCGATCCGCGATGGGTGTGGGTGACAGCGCGCGCCCGAGCGGTCGACACGAGTTAGGCGCAAGGCCGCGAGGCTTTGCTCTAGAAAGGCGGCCGTCTACTCGTCTAAGCATGGGCTAATATAATAGTAATAATGCGCGAGACCCGTGCCGTCCAATTCCTCCTAACCCTAAACATCCTAACCAGAACACGGGCATTGATTCCGGAGCGGCTCTCGTACAGCAGCGCTACGACATGCACGTCCGCATCGGCCGAGTCCGTGCGCGTCCGTCCGTCTCCGCGTTCCGCTCCTTGCACCACATTTCGCCGCCGTGCAAAGCCGTGTGAACCTAAACGTAAGCAGGACCATGATTTGATTTGATTCCAGGGCAGCACCTGTACAGCAGCGCTACGACATTTATGTCCACACCATATCGGCATCCATACCTCTGCGCCATCGCCGTGCACGCTAGCGCCTCTGGCATCCGTCCTTCTCATCGATCAAATCGTGTTCCACGGCGGAAAACCTGACGAAGCAGAAGAAACGGTTTTCCGTCGCTGGGCCGGTGATCGATCGTCCGCGCCGCAGATGTGGATCCGGTGAAAACTCAACCGCGCCGCCAAGCAGATGCGGATCATGCGTGCACGGGAGCGGCGGCGGCAGGCTTTGCGTTGCGCCGCGCCGGCGTCGCGCGGCGCACGCGCACGCCGTGGCGTCCCGAAGCAAAGCAAAGCAAAGCGGCCGTCCAAACCAAAGCGGATCGGGCCACGGGGGAAGCGTGCGGGCGACGACGCGCACACCTCGACCGATCTCCCGCCCGCTTTCTGCGAGATTAAAAACGAGGAGCTCCTTGGCCGCCAGGGGGTGGGTGGGCGCGTGGGCGATGGATCGAAAAGGCGGGCGGGCTTTATCGATCGGACGCGCACGGCGCACACGGCGATCGGGGGGATGATTAGTCACGTCCGGCCCCGGTTTTGTGCGATCCGGGAGGGACCGGGCCGGATTAATTAATTAAACCCTCCCTGGAAAAAGGGGTCAGCTTTAAGGTGAGTGGTGGCAGCCACCCAGCTTCCCCTTTTCTCCTGTGCCCATGTCCGTGTCCGTGTCCGTGCCGTGCGTGCGAACCCTAGGTGCTCTACTAGTACTACATGCTGCCGCTGGTTGGTTAATGTGCACGTACAACGCCATCATCCCTAGCAACAAAGCTGCAGTCTCCGGCGTTTTGACCGTGTTAGGTTTGCCTTTTCGCAAACATTTTGGGTCTCGCCATGCGGCCGAAAAAATAAGAGTCTCAATGCATAACATATACTACTCCCTTTGTTCATTTTTATAAAACGTTTTAGACAGTCCGGACAGTGCCCAAGACAATTCAAGGTCGGTTGTCTGAAACGTCTTATAAACAGAACCGAGGGAGTAGCGTGAAAGTCTATGTAATTTGTTTTCTTGGAAGAAAGATAATCCAATCTATGCATCAATTGATGCACACAACCTTATACATATTTTAAAAAATTAACTAGTAGAAAATACTGCTAGGCTAATTGACGGAGCTATGTGCAAGCCAGATCATCACTGTAATATTAGGCCAACCAATTAGATTGACAAAAAAATGTTAAAACAGGTGAAAGTGGTAGTAGCATAGTGTAAATCATGTCACAAACTTGAATATTTGGGATAATTTTTTTAAAAAAAATACCCTTATTTTTTATCTTACACGAATTTTCTCTCCCATTTAGCCCTGGGTTAGACACACATACAATTACACCCTTGTGTTGCAAAGTCCATATTTGCCATATCTAGCCTATTAATGGCTTTTATACCTATTAAGGTTTCAATGAGGGCGCATTAGTTCAAATAATGCTAACAAATTAGTTAATATTTTATTTCGTAGTTCAAATTCGAACTCACACCAGTAGACCTGGGCTTTCCTCGGGTCGGTCTTTAAAAAGCCTGACCCCCAAAACCCGAGCCCAATCTGACGACTCGGCCCGAAACAACTAAAAGTGCATTCTTCTATTAAATAATCTCATTTAATCATTTTCAGGGCATATAAAAAACATAAAATAGCAACATATTGAATAAAACCACAATTTGAAATTGTTTTATAGGCTTCCAGGCTTTTAATTCTGGCCAAATTTGGAGCCCGAGCCCTTCCTGACCGTCGAGCTTTGGCCTCGGGCCATCGGACTAGGATGAGCATGTCTAGGTTTACTCACCGGTGAAAAACCAATTTCGAGAACATGATGTTGTGTGTCTCATTAGACGGATTATGGAAGTTCATGTACATTATGCTCTTTGATTCAAAAACTATAACTAATTTCACTATTATACTTAGCTAGCACGGTGACCGTCATAAAATGTGAGGATATCATATTTACCGTGTCAAATGTGTTAAGTATTTATTTCCATATTACATAGATGTTTTTTCATCCCATTTACCCCTACATTTTAGACATGGATACAATTACTTCCTTGTTTGCAAAGTGTATATACCTGCCTTTTCTGGCCCATTGATGGCTTTTATTTTATACCTATTTAAGAAAACTATTTAAAAGACACCACAACAGGAGGAGTAATTCAGTAGGTATGAGACGATCACCAAGATCAATGGTACACATATTATTTTGGAAGGCTTTGATACTTTGGCATGGGCAACTATCTACGGATCCGGCTTGCCTGCTTCCTTCCCATGCTCCCATCCGTGCTCCCACTTCATCCTACGGCTGTCTTTTTCCCTTTTTCTTTTCTAATCTAATCATCTCCCCTCCTGATTTTAAGGGGGTGGGGCCGGACCTTATTTTGTCCAATCAAATCAAGCCACATATGCGGGAGCACGGATGGGCACACGGGGAGGGAGCAGGCAAGTCTCGTCCACTATCTACTCCTCCTTGAGGCTACGCCGTGAAGACGTTCATAAAGACCCATAATGTACCATAAATACGTATATACTATTTGCCAAAAAAACAATGAGTATCCAAGCCTGTTTGCAAGCAGGGCTAGGTTAAAACAATGAATATCTTGAAATCTCATTCCACCTTCTTTCTTTGGCACACATAACTTTCATCACGTAAACCAGTGCATTCTCCTTTAATTGTCACTGTCACCCCACCAACAATGCGATATCGTGTCTGTAATTCCTTTACAAATCTATTTTGAAATTTTGAAAACCGACATTGCATAAGATGTATAGCATGTACAATTTTGATTTGAGTAGCACTTTCTTTCCTCCGGTTGAAAGTTGCCTTTCCTTCCATCTCATAATTCTTTTCATAACTCGATCCATCAAAAACTAGAATCAATATGTTCTATCTAATCCCATAGTGGATGGTAAGCCTAGATAAGTATTTGATAGTGCCCCAGTCATTATATTCAAACTGTTGCAAATTTGTTTCTTCATCTCAACTCTAGTATTAGGGCTAAAAACACACTTGACTTTTCGACGCTAAATTTCTGTCCCGAAGCAACACAATATGATGTAAGGATTTCTTCGAGACACCCAGCATTTCTAGTATTGACCTTCATCAGGATTAATGAATCATCTGCAAACAATATATTAGTGATGGTCGTGCTTCCCTACGCACCTTCACTCCCTCAAGCTCCCCTTCTTCCCCAGCTTTATTCAGCAAGCAATCAATCCTTCAGGAGATAACAGAAACAAATAAGGCGACAATGGATCGCCTTATCTCAGGCCTCTAGACGGTTTAAAAGTTTCTGTTTCTTCCGAGTTTTGAGTTAAAACGTACATGGTGAAGGAGTAGGTATGAGCCGGTCGTCCAAGATCAATGGCACACATATCATTTAGGAAGGCTTTAATATTGGCATGGGCTATTATTTACTCCTCCTCCAGAAAGGTGTTAAGTATTTATTTTTATATTATAGATATTTTTCCTCCCATTTTACCCATGCATTTACAGATATTTTAGACCCTGAAACCGACGCTATAAAATTCTATTTTTCTAAAAAAATCTGGGAGAAAGAATTATCGCGATCCACGAGACAGAGTCGCCGTCACCTCCTGTTCTTCATCGGGAGGCCAGATCTGAAGTCTGTTTGGGGTTCCGGAGAAGGGGATCTTCGTTCTTCGTCATCACCAACCTTCCTCAATCGCCAACTCCATGATGCTCCCACCGGGAGTGAGTAATTCCTTCGTAGGCTCGCTGGTCGGTGAGGAGTTGGATGAGATTCATCATGTAATCGAGTTAGTTTTGTTAGGCCCTGATCCCTATTATCCAATACGTTCTAAGATTGATGTTGCTACGACTTTGTCATGCTTAATGCTTTGTCACTTTGGGTCCGGGTGCCATGATTTCAGATCTGAATCGTTTATGTTATCACCATTATATCCATGTTCTAAATCCGATCTTGCAGGTTATAGTCACCTACTACGTGTTATGATCCGGCAACTTCGGAGTGACAGAAACTGGGACTTCTCCCGATGATGACCGTAGTTTGAGGAGTTCATGTATTCACCATGTGTTAATGCTTTGTTCCGGTTCTCTATTAAAAGGAGACTTTAATATCCCTTAGTTTCCAATATGGATCCCGCTGCTATGGGAGGGTAGGACAAAAGATGTCATGTAAATTTTTTCCATAAGCACGTATGACTACTTACGGAATACATGCCTATATTATATTGACGAACTGGAGCTAGTGCCGTATCGCCCTAGGTTATAACTGTCTCATGATGAATATCATCCAACAAGTCACCGATCAAATGCCTACGAATTTATCCTATATTGTTCTTGCTAAGTTACTACTGCTATCATCACTGTTACACTTGCTATAAAATTACTGCTATCACTGTTGTCGTTACCGTTGCTGCTGCTACTATTATCAAAACTATCATACTACTTTGCTACCGATCACTCTGCTGTAGATAATTAATCTCCAGGTGTGGTTGAATTGGCCACTCAGCTGCTAATACCTTCAAATATTTTTTGGCTCCCCTTGTGTTGAATCTATAAATTTCGGTTGAATACTCTACCCTCGAAAACTGTTGCCATTCCCTATACTTGTGGGTTATCGGGGGGGGGGGGGGGGGGGGGCTGGGAACCCGACCTCGACCCCCCCCCCCCCCCTCGCGCTGATTTTTCCGCCGGCGCGCCCTGAGCGGCGCTATTTCAAACCCCTTGGGGGCGAACAGCTTCCGGTCAAAGTTGTTTGACCCAAACTTTGAAAATTCATATGAACTCAGAAGAACGCAAAATAAGATATGAAAATATTCATAAAAACATCACCTATATGCACATGTCATTTATGTTCATGAAAAAAATAGTCTTTAAAGCTTTTGAGGGTTTATATCGATAAAAACTATTTAGGGTGAACGTGAATAAATGCACGTGTAGGCGATGAATGTAAATTACATGCGCGTATAGATGATATTTTTATTAACATTTTGATGTCTTATTTGCATTCTTCTGAGTTCAAATGAATTTTTAAAGTTTTGGTCAAACAAATTTGACCAACAGGAAGGGCATTCTCATGACCTAAAATGCATTTTAGGGGTAAATTTGAGCACGTCAAAAAGTTAGGTGTATATCTACTTGATTCGAAAATTACAATTAATTTCACTATTATACTTAGGTAGTACGGTGACCGTCGTAAAATGTGAGGATATCATATTTACCGTGCCAAACGTGTTAAGTATTTATTTCCCTATCACATGTATATTTTTTTTCCTCCCATGTACCCTTGCATTTTAGACATGGATGCAATTACTTGCTTGTCTGCAATGTGTATATACCAGCCTTTTCTAGCCCATTGATGGCTTTTATACCTATTTAAAAGACGCCATAACAGGAGGAGTAATCCAGTAGTAGGCAGGTATGAGCCGATCATCCAAAATCAATGGCACGCATACTATCATTTAGGAAGGCTTTCAATACTTGGGCATGGGCTATTATTTACTCCTCCTCCAGGCTACGCTACGCTGTAAAGACGTCGGTATAGACCCATACTGCACCATAAATACGTAGGTATATACCGTTTGCCAAAACAAAAAAATAAAAGGCAGCGTTGAGCAAAAGGCGCCGGGGCGAGGCGAGGCAGCAGCACGGCCACCACCAGCAGCAGCATCACCACCACCCTGCGGCAGGAGCAGGACCGCGGGCGGGAGAGAGCTTTCTATTCCATTCCCCTCTCCTCTCCTGTGGAAAGCAAAGCAGAGGCAGGAGCAGTACGACGCGCGCACAGTGAGCTGAGGCTGTGGGCGCGGCGGCAAAGAAAACCCAGCAAAGCCCAAAAGCGACCGATCGATCCCGGCAGCCCGGCTCCCTCAAAGGCCTTCCGTCCGAGCACCCGCTGCCCCCTTGCCGCTCGCTCGCTCCTTGGACGCTTGCGGTGAGCCTCTTCCTCCCTCCGATCTCCCCGCTTTCGCTTTCCCTGTTGCATATCGCTCCGTTTCACAGTGCATTGCGAGGAAAAAGAGAGAGCGGGGGTGGTGGTGGTGGTGGCGCTGTCTCTCTGCTGCGGGTACTTGAGGAGGCACGCCGGGCCGCCTCGCTCCTCGCTCGCTCCTCGGGGTGTGGGTGCAGTGCAGTTCACGGCGGCCATTGGAGGGAGGGAGGAGGGCGCCTGCAAGCAAGCAGGCAAGCTAGCTTGCAAGGTCACCACCCTCTCGCCCGAGGTTAATCGCCACGCCCTCCTCCGCCTTTCTCCCGCTCCCAGCACAAGCACAAGCACAAGCACGCACGCACGCGGCACGCACGCGGGCATCGGAGGGAGACACTCCTCCCAGCCGGGTCGACAGGGAGACACGGGCACATGCGCGCGCGCACTTGCGTCGCGTGGCCGCATCCTTCTCCCCGAGCAGGGCAGGGCACTTGCTGTTGGCGGCGAGCAGTTCTTGGGGCCGGCTCCGTCCGTCTTTTTCTCGGGGGAGGTGGGTCTGCCTCCGTCCTCGCACTGCTCCTCTTTCTCCGGTCATAGCCCGCCCTAATCCGCCCGCTTTCCGTTTGTTCTTGCGCGCTTTGTTGGGTTGGTTTTGTTTTGTTGCCATCCCCGTGGCTCGCCTCGCTATAAATCTCGACGCCTCCCTCCCTCCCTCCCTCCACATGCTCCCTCGTGGCCGTCACATTGCGGCTTGCAATTCCGGTGGGCTCACTGGGTTTTTAATCAACCAAATTCCGTTATCCCCCTCCCTCTCGCGTAATATAAGTAGGAGTATCTCTCTTCGTCCCGGCACAAGGCTGCGAGATCTTGCTACAAGATTCCTCCCCGCGCAAGCACGAGCGCAGACCGGAGCGGGCAAGTGGTCGCCGGTCCGGTCTCCCCGTTGCCTCCCCATTTGCACTAGAGAAAGATGCGCCGTGTCGATCAACTCGGTTAAAAAAATCTCGGCTAACTCTGTTTTTGCCGTTGTTTGTGCAGAGATTTGTAGGGTCTGGGAGGAGGAATGTGGACCGGTTGTTTATGCTAGGCGCGGGCGTTGGACACAAGATCCTGCCTGCGTGATTCTTTCTCTGCTTCTCGGTTTACCGGTGCTGTGGCGGGGGAAGGGAAATTTATTGCGGAAGATCTCAACCCGCCGGGATCAAGAAGGACGGACAGGCGGATTAAGAAATAGACAGCGGCAGGGGAGGAGGAGGAGGAGGAGGTGGGGCTGTGTCAGCTTTGTGCTTTGTGGGTGTCCGCCCCTCCCCGCCATTGTTTACTCCCCCTGAGGCGCTTGTGCTCCTCGCCGCCCGCAACACCGCCCCGCATAAGTAGGGTGGAGTGTGCCTCCCTCAAGGACCGATCCTGCCGCTGCCGCTATTGTTTCCGTTGTACGGGCGCCGGGCCGGGCACGTTGCCATATTCCGTCTCCCTCCCGCCGCCCCCCTCCCCGCCCCACCGGCCTCGCCAAGTTGCTTCTGTTCCTTGTACTTGCTGTTTCTTTGCCGTCTGGACTCTGGAGCCGTTGATGTTCCTTCCCCGGACAAGTAGTATGATGGGTTAGCATAGCACACAAGTCGTCTTCTTCTTCCTCCTCCTGCGGTGGTGGTCTGCTCTGCTCTGCTCTGTGTGTGAGCGCATTGTTGGCCTGGGGGAGTGAGAAGCTGCATATTTTGTTCGTGCTTTGAACCTCTGCTTCTGTCAAGATGAAGTTCATGAAGCTTGGATCGAACCCGGACACCTTTCAGGACGATGGGAGCGAAGTCAGGTGAGTGATCCATTCATCCCTCCCCTTGCATGTTCATTCACCTTGTTCCTCTGCATTGTTTCTGTTTGCTTGCTTGCTACCTCTGGATCAGCATACAACCATCTCACCGCTTATTGGTTTTAGGTATTATTAATACATGATCCCAACAGGGACCCGTTTTTGTGTCAGTTCTCTTCATTTCTGCATCTCTGAAACTTCTGTCGAGCTTTAGCATATGAATTACTCCAGTCATATAGAGGGACCATAACAAAATGCTAATAACGGACAACCAGCATAAAGAACTATGGTCTCTTGTTTAGTTTCGTATACATGTGAGTATTATATTTCCCCAGCTTCTCAGATCCTTAAGGGTCAAAGTTCAAACTGTGGGACTACCACTTTCTTTTATATCCTCTCATTGTCAAATGTCTTGTGGGTAATATACCCTATCTTATCCAGGATATGTGCATGTTTTGTTCCTGGGATCCACACAAGTACCTTTAGTATGATTTCCTTTTTCCGGGGAGCCTTTTGTATGATGTTAACTGCTCCAAGTTTAATGTCGTCTACTTCAGCCTTGGTTAACGCGGAATGGCCGTGATTTGTCGGATCTTTCTAAAGAACTAATGATATAGCTGCATGATTGAAAAAGTCCCCTAAAGATAACCGTACTCTTGGATATCCAAGTGCCTAAAGGGATTCTGAGTTGAGAACTTGGAAGTGATTTTAAAATGGTGCCTCATTTGAAGTTTTTGACGATCTTTCCAGTTATATTTGAATTGCTAAATTTTAGTTTGTATTACATGTAAGTTCATTTCTTTTTTACAAAATATTTAATTGGATACTGCTCTATTTTTCCTTTACTTTTTACTCCCTCCGTAAAGAATATAAGAGCGTTTAGATCACTATTCTAGTGTTCTAAATGCTCTTATAAATCTTTACAGAGGGAGTAGATTCTAAATGTACAAAGTTATTTCTCATGTAACATTCATGTTTTTAATTTTGTGCATCCCCCATCTCTTTAAATAGTTTCATGCCAAATAGACAAATCTGTTATCCACTCATAGCAACAACAACAAAAATCCTGTATCCATTTGGATGCATATTTGAATAAGATACTGTCTTGTCCTTCCAAGATATCAAATGACTACCCAATAAAAAAGATATAAAATGATTGCAGTTGCTTGTTCTTTTTTTATTTCTCTTATGAGAATTGTTTGTTTTTGCAGAATTGTGGAAACTGAATTGGTGAGCGATATCACTGTTCGTCTAGGGAACACAAAGTTTTACCTTCACAAGGTAAACAATTCAGTTCTCTTCATTTACTTTTTGCTGTAGACTGCTTCCATAAGATCTATGTTAGTAAAAATTAGTCGTGCTTCAGAAGAACATGGCCTCGTGTCCTTTTTTTTTTACTTTTACTTATCCACCTATTTCCATGCCGAAAACCCTTGTAACGTGTTCTTTTTATCACATATTGTTGTTAGCTCACGTGGTTTCACTCAAGTTAGTGTGTTAGTTTATGGTATGGACTTTACACAATTCATTGTTCCATTGCAGAGATGACATTGTTATATATTTTTCTTCTTTATCAATTTACTGTTATCTTTTCTAACGGAATGTGCAGTTATATTTTCCTGATTTTTACGTCATTCATCCATGCAGTTTCCACTTCTATCCAAGTGTGCTCGTTTTCAGAAGTTGATCCCAACTACTGGTGATGAAAATATTGATATCCACATCCATGACATTCCTGGTGGCCCAAAGGCTTTTGAGATATGTGCCAAGTTCTGCTATGGCATGGTTGTCACACTCAATGCGTACAATGTCGTTGCTGCCCGCTGCGCTGCGGAGTACTTGGAGATGAATGAAACTGTTGACAAGGGTAATCTGATCTACAAGATTGATGTCTTCCTCAGCTCAAGCATATTCAGGAGTTGGAAGGATTCTATTATTGTCCTTGGGACAACAAAGGCTCATTTACCATGGTCAGAGGATCTTAAGCTGGTTAGCCACTGCATTGATTCCATTGCTTCAAAAGCCTCTGTTGACACCTCCAAGGTTGAATGGTCATATACGTACAATCGCAAGAAGCTCTCAACTGAGAGTGACCTTGATATGCAATGGAATGGAGTCAAGAAGCAGCCGTCTGTGCCAAAGGATTGGTGGGTCGAGGATCTCACAGATCTTGACATCGATTCCTACAAGCAAGTCATATCAGCTATCAAAACAATGGGCATGGTGCCCAAGGATGCTGTTGGTGAGGCAATCAAAGCCTACACATACAAGAAGCTCCCCTCATTAAGCAAGGTTTCAATGATCCATGGTGATGGAAAGGTCCGAGCGATGCTAGTTACCATCACATGCTTGTTACCATCAGAGAAAGGCTCAGTCTCATGCAGCTTCCTGCTAAAGCTACTGAGGGCAACCAATCTGCTTAAATGTGGAGAGATGTGCAGGAAAGAGCTCGTGAAGAGAATTGGACGGCAACTGGATGAAGCATCCGTGTCAGATCTTCTTATTCCTACAGTCGATGGGGAGACAACTGGTTATGACATTGACATGATCCTTAGTATCGTCGAAGAGTATGTGAGGCAAGATAGCAAAAATGCTCAGAAACATAATGCTGAGGTGAACGGTCACGTGCAAGCACCTAGTGCATCTATGATCACAGTAGCAAAAATCGTTGATGGTTATCTCACCGAGGTTGCAAAGGACCCAAATACCCCTGTTTTGAAGTTCATCAATCTTGCTGAGGCAATTTCAGGCAATTCAAGGCCTTTCCATGATGGGATATATCGTGCCATTGACATGTATATGAAGGTACTCTTACAACTACCAAACAAATGTCACACAACTCATCATCTGAAAGTACTTTGCATATTAAATCACTTTCTTGTGCATACTTCCAAATATACTCCTAATTTGTTTGAATTGTTACTGTTTTTGTTTTGGTTTATGAATTTCTTTTGCATTCATTTATGTCATTGCAACCCATTCATTTCTTATTTCCTATGGTCCTATATATTCATTTGGTGAATAATTTACATTCTTTGTTTCAAAATTTTGAGCAGGAGCACCCAAGCCTAAGCAAGAGCGACAAGAAGAAGCTGTGCTGCCTCATGGACTGCAAGAAGTTGTCGCCAGAAGCATGCGCTCACGCCGTCCAGAACGAGCGCCTCCCTCTGAGAACCGTGGTTCAGGTGCTGTACCACGAGCAGACAAGGGCATCCGCGGCGGCAACGGTCCGAGCTGACAGCATCTGCATCGGCTCCTACGAGAGCTCAAGGTCAGGCGCCACAACCAACACTGAGGACGAGTGGGATGGAGTCATAGCGGTGGAGGACCTCAGCCTTTCATCAAAGACCACGAAGCTGGAGAAATGCCACAGCGCCGAGAAGAGCCACGGCAGCAGCAAGAGCACCGCCAACGGCAAGGCCAAGGGCGGCGCGACGCCGAAGAAGGTGCTGGGGAAGATGCTGTCGAGCAAGGCGCTGACCGGGGAGCGAAGCAGCTCGGACTCGTCCGACAGCGCCATCTTGCGGAGCCAGGACCATCCCAAGAGGACTCCATCCAGGAGCACCAAGCCGTCGGCTGCTGCCTAGCCCTCCCTGCATCTCATCAAAAGAGTGGTGCTGGGGTTTTAGCTGCTGCTGCTGCTGTCTCTTCTTCTTTATGAATGTTGCATAGAAGCAAGAACTAATGTTTTTTACAAGTCTGTAGGGATATTATAATGTCAGGTCTGCTTTTAGGGGGATCTTGTTGTTTAGCATGTAGGCTTTGCCATGGAACCTGTGAGACCTTTGGTGCTACTGTGAGGTTTTATGCCGTTCACTCACTCCTGGTAGTTATAAGAAGCCTGATGTGTTTGGACCTTAAGTTGCTCTGGCCACAGCGACGACGTGATTTTAGATCACTACCAGGGTTCTGGATGTGATATCCTGAGCTAAGAATTGCAGATTAGCAGGTTTGGGTTAGAGACAAAATAAAGGATCAGTAAGGTACTGTAATCTAACCGAACCCAGCGAAGCATCGGCAAAACGTATCACTCTAAGAAATTAGTAGGGTTGTCAAACGTAACAAAAATGTGGTATCACAAACGCAAAGGACTAGCATGCAAATTTCTAACAAAAAATTGAACCATTTCTTGATCTAGAGTGAATTCCACTTTTTATCCTGTAGTTGTACATTTGTTTTTTTTGAAAGAGAAGGTAGATCATGATCTACTTTATGCATTCAAAACGGGGCAAAAAATCCGGATGACAGCAGTCATATTACATGAAGGTGGTGTGGGCGCAGCACAACATGTGCAGCAGGCCACCACCAAGCCTAAGCAGGAAAAAGTGAAAATAGAGGGAATTAGGCTTGGAGGAAAAGAGCAGCATAATTACACAAAGTAGCTAAATCTTGATCGCGTCGGGCTCTATGCTTCCAGAGATGAAGAAGCTGATGAATCTCATTGAAAGCCCGAGATGCAGTCCATGTCTCTGTCCTGAAGACAAGAGCGTTCCGGACTGTCCAGAGAGCAACTGCAATCGCTGTAAAAGATAATGTGTCAGAGCTTGCCGTACGTAGCCATGGCCTCCGCTGATAAAAAGAAGGTTTGTAGGTCCGGGCAAGCATTGGCGATACCTTGCAGGCCGATCCTTTGCCAAACTGCATCTGCTAACCGGCATCGCAGAATAAGATGATGTATGGTTTCTGATGCGGGGCACCAATCGCAACCATTATGAGTTGTGATCTTCCTGTGTTTCTTCAGCATATTGTCCCTTGTGTTCACTCGGCCACGGATCGCTAACCAAAGGAAAACTTTGTATTTATTCGGAATAAGATTGTCCCAAATCTTGTCTTTCAAAGGGCACTGAACTCCTTTAAACGTGAGCATCTCATAGAAGAAATGTGTTGTAGGCTTGTTGTACAAACAAATTGGCCTCCCGGAATCTGCATGGTCCTCCACAGGTTGGATGCCGGTCAAGATGTCATTTAGAGCTTGCAATTCTCTGTTGGCTACGACAGTGAGGTTTGGATGTAGTTTGATGTCCCAAACTCTAGCATTGAACTGAGATGCAACCAAGCAGCTCTTGTTTTGGGCAAACGAGAAAAGTACTGGGAAGGAGAATTCAAGTTTTCCGCAAGCAAGCCACGAATCCTTCCAAAAAGAGATTCTACATCCGTCACCCAAAACGCACCTGGTAGATTGTATAACAAGCTGAATGGTTGATTGCAGGCATCGCCAAATGGGAGTGTCCCCACTCCGTAGACGGCCCGGAAGTGTGTTGCTGCAGTATCTTTTGGCGAACCATTCATAGCATGGAGCTCCGTGACCTTGCAAAATATTAGAAGTGAGCTTGCAGATCATTGCCATGTTATGCTCCTTTAAATTTCTGAGGCCAAGCCCGCCATTAATTTTTGGAAGAGTGACGAAATCCCATGCCACCAAATAGTGTCTGCCATTTGCAGAGTTCTTTCCTTGCCAAACAAAAACCTCGTAAGATTCGCTCCAATTTTTCTATAGATTGTTGTGGCCATATGAAACATGCCATGAAGTAATTGGGGATGGAGGCAAGTAAAGAATTAACGAGGGTGAGACGGCCGCCCCAGAAGAGGAAAGTGGCGAGCCAGCCGGATAGCCTGCGGTCAACTCTGTGAATGACAGGCAGCAGCATCCCGTGACTGATTTTCTGCGAGGATCAAGCTTCAAAATATTGGATATCGGGTTCGTATCGGTGTGGCTTTGACATATCGGATGTCGGATATCGGGTGATATATCGGACGATATGTAGATATATCGGCGAACACCTGTCTAGTTTTTTTCATTATTCTTGTTCAAAACATTTATTTATAGTAAAAGAAAATGTATGATGTCAATGCTTTAACATAACACTTTTAGGTTCCTAGTTTACTAACTTTTTAATTAAGAAACAATTAAGGAAAGATTCACAAAATCATTACTCTATGATTAAAAAAAGTATGATATATATGCATTTGTATGAAACATTGAGAATGACTTTGATAATATATAATAACGTTGTAAATGCATAATCTTATTTCACTATTATCCAATAAAGAATTGTTGTCATTTATGTATCGTTCTATATCGATGGACATATCGGGCTAGTTATCGACCATATCGGTCGATATCGGATGATATGCTGAAAAATGATATTTGCAAAATGATATGTTATGTTTATATCACTGGAGCCCCAAAAGTGATATATCGGCCCATATATCGGTCGTATTGGCCTAGATTTAAAATCTTGGCGAGGATAGAGGTAAACCCAGGTAGGTGCATGGGACAGAGGAGATAGGACACTACAGATTTTCAGCCACCCAATTGGAAGTGATATCATCCATGCACACTGGCACGAATGTGCTCTTGTTAAAGTTAATGTGCAGGCCAGTGAAGGCGGAGAACACATCCAAAATCCTCCTGACAACTTGTGTTTGCTCTTGCGTGCCTTTGATTAGCAGCAAAGTATCGTCTACATACTGATAACTCATAAGTATAGGGGATCGCAACAGTTTTCGATAAGTAAGAGTGTCGAACCCAACGAGGAGCTAAAGGTAGAACAAATATTCCCTCAAGTTCTATCGACCACCGATACAACTCTATGCATGCTTGACGTTCGCTTTACCTAGAACAAGTATGAAACTAGAAGTACTTTATAGGTGTTGTTGGATAGGTTTGCAAGATAATGAAGAGTACGTAAATAAAAAGTAAAGTAAATATAGCGAGTGTGGAAAAGTGGTGGTAAGAGTTGCGAAATTGCCCCTAAGCAATTGACTACTTTACTAGACCGATAACAAGTATTATGTGGGAGAGGCCACTGCTAGCATGTCATCCCTGACTTGGAATTCTATGCACTTATGATTGGAACTATTAGCAACCATCCGCAACTACTAATGTTCATTAAGGTAAAACCTAACCATAGCATTAAGATATATTGGTCCCCATTCAATCCCGTATGCATCAATTTCTATGCTAGGTTAAAACTTCTATCACTCTTGCCCTCCAATACATAGTCCTATCAACATACAACTAACCCTAGGGTGTGATCCACGCGCGTAATCATATGATGGGCACCAAAGGACAACAACATAACCACAAGCTAATTAAATCAATCATGGCAATTCATCAACCACCGATAGGAGAACAAAAATCTACTCAGACATCATAGGATGGCAACACATCATTGGATAATAATATGAAGCATAAAGCACCATGTTCAAGTAGAGGGTACAGCGGGTTGCGGGAGAGTGGACCGCTGTAGATAGAGGGGGGAAGGTGATGGAGATGTTGGTAAAGATGGCGGAGGTGTTGGTGTAGATCGCGGTGATGATGATGGCCCCAGCGGCGTTCCGGCGCCACCGGAAGCAAAGGGGAGAGAGCCCCCCTCCTTCTTCTTCTTCTTCTTCCTTGACCTTCTCCCTAGATGGGAGACGGGTTTCCCCTCTGGTCCATGGCCTCCATGGCATGGGAGGGGCGAGAGCCCCTCCGAGATTGGATGTGTCTCTCTGTCTCTCTCTGTTTCTGCGTTCCCAGATTTTTCCCTTTCACCGTTTCTAATATTCTCGGAGATCCGTAACTCCGATTGGGCTGAAATTTTAACACGATCTCTATCCGGATATCAGCTTTCTTGCGGCGAAAGAAGGGCATCAACCGCCTTACGGGTGGCCCACGAGGGTCAGGGGCGCGCCCAGGGGGGCAGGCGCACCCCCTGCCTCGTGGCCACCCCGGCACCGTCTCGCGTGGATTTTTCTTTCCAAAAATCATATATATTCCAAAAAAAATCTCCGTCAGTTTTTATCCCGTTTGGACTCCGTTTGATATGGATATTCTGCGAAACAAAAAACATCCAACAAATAGGAACTGACACTGGGCACTGGATCAATATGTTAGTCCTAAAAATAATATAAAAAGTTACCAAAAGTATATGAAAGTTGTAGAATATTGGCATGGAACAATAAAAAATTATAGATACGACGGAGACGTATCAGCATCCCCAAGCTTAATTCCTGCTCGTCCTCGAGTAGGTAAATGATAAAAAAGATAATTTTTGATGTGGAATGCTACCTAGCATAATCTTGATCATGTAATCTAATTATGGCATGAATACTAAGATACGAGTGATTCAAAGCAATATTCTATCATTTGACATAAAAACAATAATACTTCAAGCCTATTAATAAAGCAATCATGTCTTTTCAAAATAACATGGCCAAAGAAAGTTATCCCTACAAAATCATATAGTCTGGCTATGCTCCATCTTCACCACACAAAATATTCACATCATGCACAACCCTGATGACAAGCCAAGCAACTGTTTCATACTTTTGACGTTCTCAAACCTTTTCAACTTTCACGCAATACATGAGCGTGAGCCATGGACATAGCACTATAGGTGGAATAGAATATGATGGTGGAGAAGACAAAAAGGAGAAGATAGTCTCACATCAACTAGGCGTATCAACGGGCTATGGAGATGCCCATCAATAGATATCAATGTGAGTGAGTAGGGATTGCCATGCAACGGATGCACTAGAGCTATAAGTGTATGAAAGCTCCAACTGAAACTAAGTGGGTGTGCATCCAACTTGCTTGTTCATGAAGACCTCGAGCATTTGAGGAAGCCCATCATCGGAATATACAAGCCAAGTTCTATGATGAAAATTCCCACTAGTATATGAAAGTGATAACTCAAGAGACTCTCTATATGAAGAACATGGTGCTACTTCGAAGCACAAGTGTGGAAAAAGGATAGTAGCACTGCCCCTTCTCTCTTTTTCTCTCATTTTTTTTATTTTTTTGGTGGGCTTCTTTGGCCTCTTTTTTTATTTGGGCTTCTTTGGCCTCTTTTTTTTGTAAAGTCCGGAGTCTCATCCCGACTTATGGGGGAATCATAGTCTCCATCATCCTTTCCTCACTGGGGCAATGCTCTAATAATGATGATCATCACACTTTTATTTACTTACAACTCAATATTACAACTCAATGTCTAGAACAAAGTATGACTCTATATGGATGCCTTCGGCGGTGTACCGGGATGTGCAATGATCTAGCGTAGCAATGACAACAAAAAACGGACAAGCCATGAAAACATCATGCTAGCTATCTTACGATCATGCAAAGCAATATGACAATGAATGCTCAAGTCATGTATATGATGATGATGGAAGTTGCATGGCAATATATTTCGGAATGGCTATGGAAATGTCATGATAGGTAGGTATGGTGGTTGTTTTGAGGAAAATATATGGTGGGTTTAAGGTACCGGTGAAAGTTGTGCGATACTAAAGAGGCTAGCAATGGTGGAAGGGTGAGAGTGCGTATAATCCATGGACTCAACATTAGTCATAAAGAACTCACATACTTATTGCAAAAATCTATTAGTCATCGAAACAAAGTACTATGCGCATGCTCCTAGGGGGATAGATTGGTAGGAAAAGACCATGCTCGTCCCCGACCGCCACTCATAAGGAAGACAATCAATAAATAAATCATGCTCCGACTTCGTTACAGAACGGTTCACCATACGTGCATGCTACGGGAGTCACAAACCTCAACACAAGTATTTCTACAATCCACAACTACCCACTAGCATGACTCTAATATCACCATCTTTATATCGCAAAACTATTGCAAGGAATCAAACATATCATATTCAGTGATCTACAAGTTTTATGTAGGATTTTATGACTAACCATGTGAATGACCAATTCCTGTCATCTCTCTAAATAGATATAAGTGAAGCACGAGAGTTTAAATCTTTCTACAAAATATATGCCCATGCTCTAATAAATATAAGTGAAGCAAAAGAGCATTCTACAAATGGCGGTTGTCTAAGTAAAGAGAAACAGGCAATCCAAACTTCAAATGATATAAGCGAAGCACATGAAGCATTCTATAAAGCCATACTCAAAAGATATAAGTGAAGTGCAATGAGAATTCTATAAATAAACCAAGGACTATCTCATATCAGCATGGTTCATAAAATAAAAATGAAAACTAAATGCAAAAGACGCTCCAAGATTGCACATATCGCATGAACGAAACGAATCCGAAAACATACCGATACTTGTTGAAGAAAGAGGGGATGCCTTCCAGGGCATCCCCAAGCTTAGAAGCTTGAGTCTCCTTGGATATTTACTTGGGGTGCCTCAGGCATCCCCAAGCTTGAGCTCTTGCCTTTCTTCCTTCTTCTCACATCGAGACCTTCTCGATCATCGAACACTTCATCCACACAAAACTTCAACAGAAAACTCGGTAAGATCCGTTAGTATAATAAAGCAAATCACTACTCTAAGTACTGTCGCAAACCAATTCATATTTTGTTTTATTGTGTCTACTGTAGTATAACTTTTTCATGGCTTAATCCACTCATATAAATTGATAGTTTCATCAAAACAAGCAAACTATGCATCAAAAATAGAATCTGTCTAAAACAGAACAGTCTGTAATAATCTGAACATTCATCATACTTCTGATACTTGAAAAATTCTACAAAAATTAGAAAAAATAAAAAAATTGTATAGGAAGACATTGCAAAAAGAATCAGAACCATTTGACGTTCCAGCAAAAAAAATGTAAAATCACGCACTACAGCCAAAGTTTCTGTCCTGCACCGTACAAACCATCAAGCAAATGTAAACATCCTAAAGGCAAACCTTGGCACATTATTTTTATAATACAATGGAATTGTACAAGGGGATAATTATTTTTGTTGAAAAGTTTCTGTAATCAAGATTCACAAAGTTTCCGTGAGCATGAACAACGTTCAGGGCTAGCTCCCACTTCAGCAATGCTTGTCTCTCTCACTTTCACTTTCCTTTTTGAAAAAGTTTTGGGTTCCCCTCTTTATTTTTGTTGTTTTTAAACTATGTAAAAGCACTCAACAGAAATAAATGACTCTCTAAAACTTCCAGGTTGTCTCCCTGGCAGCGCTTTCTTTAAAGCCATTAAGCTAGGCATATAGTGCTCAAGTAATGAATCCACCCGGATCCCAAGGTATATCAAAGCCAATTTTAATAACAATGATTTGTAATTTAGTAGTGAGCACAAAGTAACATATATCATGCAATTACGAAGTCTAACTCTCTTCCTATGCATATCCATGTCATAAAAGAACAATTCATGCACACAAAATAAAGGCCAATGCATAGTATAACCAGTTTCTTGCAATTTTGTTGTATTGGAAACATAAAGAGGCGGAGATGTAGTTCCTCACTCATAATAATTGCAAGTAGGAGGAGCAAGCACATGCATATTATATCTATCAAAATCATCATGTGTAGGAGTAAAAGACAACCCATCAATATTATCCTTAATAAGCACAAACTTTTCCGATATAGTGTAGTTTGGAGAATTCAAAAAGATAATAAGACTATCATGTGTGGGTACAATAGCAACAATTTCATTTTTAACATAAGGAACTATAGCAAGTTCATCTCCATAAGCATAATTCATATTGGCATCTTGGCCACAAGCATAGCAAGCATCATCAAAAAGGGATATTTCAAAAGAATCAACGGGATCATAGCTATCATCATAGAAATCATCCTTCGGTAAGCACGAAGGGAAATTAAACAATGTATGAGTTGAAGAGTTACTCTCATTAGAAGGTGGGCACGGGTAGCTAATCCGGTCTTCCTCCTTTTGTTCTTCGCTCTCCTCATCATCTTTTTCATCCAATGAGCTCACAGTTTTATCAATTTCTTCTTCCATAGACTCCTGCAAAATATTAGTCTCTTCTTGGACAGCGGGGTAGTCCTCAATATATGGTTCAACATAGGCATTAGAAGCATAATTATCATAGCAATATTTAAGTATGTCAAAATTTTCAGATTTGTAAAGAGTAGCATCATACGTTTCAATCAAAGAAGCAATTTCATAAGCACCCTTAAAAGCAACAAATTCTTCAATTTGTTGAACATTAACTATAAAAACCCTTAGCATACGAAGATACGATTCCATTATCACTAAACTCACATTGATATGGAAGGTGTTTCTTAGGGTTTTCAGAACAACAAGTAATATCATATATTTCGCATAAATTCCAAGCATAGCATTGCAAACGATGAATTTGACCCAGTAAAATTTTCCCTTTTTCAGATATTCGGTGTCGCACATAACAAGGATGCTCATCTAAAGATTTGCCCTCAACTAAGCTAGTTGGGGTTTCAGCACGAGCACATAGGGATCGAAGATGATCCAAGTAATAAGCTTCAGCAGTGTGATAAATTTTGAGTGCTTCTTCAACCATTGGTTCAGTAGGTACAACTAATTTTTTTGGTATTTTGCGTTTCCTACCCATAACTAAAGATAGAAAACAAGAGCACAAAAATAAAAACTACTTAGTGATAAAGCAAACAAGCACACACGAGAATATTCACCCCACGCTATTGCTCCCCGGCAACGGCGCCAGAAAAAGTTCTTGATAACCCACAAGTATAGGGGATCGCAACAGTTTTCGATAAGTAAGACTGTCGAACCCAACGAGGAGCTAAAGGTAGAACAAATATTCCCTCAAGTTCTATCAACCACAGATACAACTCTACGCACGCTTGACGTTCGCTTTACCTAGAACAAGTATGAAACTAGAAGTACTTTGTAGGTGTTGTTGGATAGGTTTGCAAGATAATAAAGAGTACGCAAATAAAAAGTAGGGGTTGTTTAGATAAAGAAACAATAAAGTAAATATAGCGAGTGTGGAAAAGTGGTGGTAGGAGTTACGAAATTGCCCCTAAGCAATTGACTACTTTACTAGACCGATAGCAAGTATTATGTGGGAGAGGCCACTGCTAGCATGTCATCCCTGACTTGGAATTCTATGCACTTGTGATTGGAACTATTAGCAAGCATCCGCAACTACTAATGTTCATTAAGGTAAAACCCAACCATAGCATTAAGATATATTGGTCCCCCTTCAATCCCGTATGCATCAATTTCTATGCTAGGTTGAAGCTTCTGTCACTCTTGCCCTCCAATACATAGTCCTATCAACATACAACTAACCCTAGGGTGTGATCCACGTGCGCAATCATATGATGGGCACCAAAGGACAGCAACATAACCACAAGCAAATTAAATCAATCATAGCAATTCATCAACCACCGATAGGACAACGAAAATCTACTCAGACATCATAGGATGGCAACACATCATTGGATAATAATATGAAGCACAAAGCACCATGTTCAAGTAGAGGGTACAACGGGTTGCGGGAGAGTGGACCGTTGTAGATAGAGGGGGGAAGGTGATGGAGATGTTGGTGAAGATGGCGGAGGTGTTGGTGTAGATCGTGGTGATGATGATGGCCCCCGGCGGCGTTCCGGCGCCACCGGAAGCGAGGGGGAGAGAGCCCCCCTCCTCCTTCTTCTTCCTTGACCTTCTCCTTAGACGGGAGAAGGGTTTCCCCTCTGGTCCATGGCCTCCGTGGCATGGGAGGGGCGAGAGCCCCTCCGAGATTGGATCTGTCTCTCTGTCTCTCTCTGTTTCTGCGTTCCCAGATTCTTCCCTTTCACCGTTTCTTATATTCCCGGAGATCGTAACTCCGATTGGGCTGAAATTTTAACACGATCTCTATCCGGATATTAGCTTTCTTGCGGTGAAAGAAGGGCATCAACCGCCTTACGGGTGGCCCACGAGGGTCAGGGGCGCGCCCCCTGCCTCGTGGCCACCTTAGGCACCGTCTCGCGTGGATTTTTCTTCCCAAAAATCATATATATTCCAAAAAAATCTCCATCAGTTTTTATCCCGTTTGGACTCCGTTTGATATGGATATTCTGCGAAACAAAAAACATGCAACAAACAGGAACTGGCACTGGGCACTGGATCAATATGTTAGTCCCAAAAATAGTATAAAAAGTTGCCAAAAGTATATGAAAGTTGTAGAATATTGGCATGGAACAATCAAAAATTATAGATACGGCGGACACATATCACATACTGTAAAACTGGAAAAGGCCCATCAACATTGAGAGGATGTTGGAGAGTTCCCCTATTATACTCAGAGATGCACATTTGTTGTAGGACATCGGCCATGAGAATAAAAAGATAAGGGGATAAAGCATCCCCTTGTCTTAGGCCACTCTGCAATTTAATCTTATCACCAATCTGTCCATTGATCAAGACACTTGAAGAGCTGGATGATAGCAGGCCGTTAATCCAATGTATCCATCGATCCCCAAAGCCTCGGGCTTCCATGATTTGATTTAGAGCATCCCAACTGACACTGTCAAAGGCTTTACTGAAATCCAACTTAAGCACAATCATAGGGAGACGACGTTTATGAGCCTGCTGCTAATCAGGTGGTTGAATAATAAGTGCAGTGTTTCAAAGGCTTCTAAACAATCATCATAAAAAAAAGGAATGTCCTTCTACAATAGACTAGTAAGAGGCCTAGAATTTTTTTGAAAAGTCTTTGCTAAATCTCCTATAGAAACCAGGATGACCTAAGAAACTACGAATACCTTTTATATCTTTAGGACATGGCATTTTATCAATTGCATCAACCTTAGCTTTGTCCACTTCAGTACCTCTTTTAGAAACTTTATGACCCAGACAATGCCTTCATTAACCATAAAGTGGCACTTCTCCCAATTCAAGACAAGATTTGTTTGTTCACATCTCCGCAAAACTCGATCAAGATTGCTTAAACAATCATCAAAAGACTTCCCATAAACAGAAAAGTCATCCATGAAAACCTCAACAATCTTTTCACAAAAGTCAGAGAATATAGCAGTCATACATCTTTGAAAGGTAGCAGGTGCATTACATAAACCAAAAGACATACGTCTATAAGCATAGGTTCCAAAGGGACAAGTAAAAGTGGTCTTTTTCTTGATCAGGTTGAGAAATAGGTATTTGTGAAAAGCCAGAATGTCCATCAAGGAAGCAAAAGTGCGTGTACTTAGATAATCTTTCAAGCATTTGATCAATAAAAGGCAAAGGGTAATGATCTTTTCTAATTGCTTTGTTTAACTTTCTAAAATCAATTATCATTCTATAGCCTGTAACAATTCTTTGTGGAATAAGTTCATTCTTATCATTAGGAACAACAATTATACCTCCTTTCTTAGGAACACAATGAACAGGGCTTACCCATCTACTGTCAGCTATGGGATAGATTATACCTGCTTCTAGAAGTTTTAATATTTCCATTCTTACCACTTCTTTCATCTTTGGATTTAACCGATGTTGGTGATCAACAATGGGTTTAGCATCAGGTTCCATATTGATTTTGTGCTGGCATAGAGTGGGACTAATGCCCTTTAAATTATCAAGAGTATATCCAATAGAAGCTCGGTGCTTCCTTAGAACTTTCAATAATCTTTCTTCTTCATGTTCTGAAAGGTTAGCACTAATAATAACAGGATATATCTTCTTTTCATCAAGATAAGCATATTTCAAAGTGTCTGGCAATTGTTTTAATTCAAACATAGGATCACCTTTAGGTGGAGGAGGACCTCCTAGAGTTTCAATAGGAAAATTGTGTTTAAGTACAGGACGTTGTTCAAAGAAAATTTTATCTATTTCGTTTCTTTCATGCATATGAAAATCGTTCTCATGGTCTAGCAAATATTGTTCTAAAGGATCAGTAGGTGGTACAGCAATAGAAGCAAGACCAATTAATTCATCTTTACTAGGCAATTATTTTTCATGAAGATTTCTACTAAACTTGGAAAAATTAAACTCACGAGACTCATTACCAAAACTAACACTGACAGTTTGTTTCTCACAATCTATCTTAGCATTAATGGTGTTCAAGAAAGGTCTACCAAAAATAATGGGACAAAAGTCATCTTGTGGGGAACCAAGAACAAAGAAATCAGTAGGGTATTTTATTTACCCATACAAGACTTCAACATCTCTAACAATCCCAATTGGTGATATAGTGTCTCTATTAGCAAGTTTAATAGTAACGACTATTTCTTCTATCTCTGCGGGTGCTATGTCTTTCATAATTTCTTGATATAAGGTATATGGAATAACACTCACACTAGCACCTATCTCACATAAACCATGATAACAATGATCTCCTATTTTAACTGAGATGGCAGGCATGCCAACAACAAGTCTATGTTTATCTTTATTATCAGGTTTGGCAATTCTAGCAGCTTCTTCACAGAAGTAAATAACATGCCCATCCATATCTTCTTCCAAGAGATATTTAACCATAGCAATACTAGGTTCAACTTTAATTTCTTCATCATGTTTAGGTGTTCTAATATAGCTTTTGTTAACCGCAGTTGAAACTTTAGCATGTTCCTTTATCCTAACAGGGAAAGGTGGTTTCTCAATATAAGCAGAAGGGACAACTGGATCAACATTATAAAGTATAGTTTCTTCTTTAACTGGTATCGGTTCTTTAATTTCTTCTTTAATAGGTGGGTGATATTTAAACCACTTCTCTTTAGGGAGTTCAACATGAGTAGCAAATGATTCACAAAAGGAGGCTACTATCTCAGAGTCAAGTCCATATTTAGTGCTAAACTTTTGAAAAGCATCGGTATCCATAAAAGATTTAACACAATCATACTCAAGTTTAATACCTGAATCTTTACCTTTGTCGAGTTCCCAATCTTCAGAGTTTTGTTTCATTCTTTCCAAAATATCCCATCGGAATTCAATAGTCTTCTTCATAAAAGAACCAGCACAAGAAGTATCAAGCATGGTTTGATCATTACGAGAAAGCCGAGCATAAAAATTCTGAATAATAATTCCTCTTGAGAGCTCATGACTGGGGCATGAATATAACATCGACTTAAGCCCCCCACCCAAGCTAGAGCGGTACTTTCTCCTTCACGAGGCCAAAAATTATATATATAACTCCGATCACCATGAACTAGATGCATAGGATAATTTATTTGGTGGAACTCCAATTTCAAACGATTCCAATTCCATGATCCAATATCATCGCATAGCCTATACCATGTCAATGCTTTTCCCTTCAAAGATAAAGGGAAAACCTTCTTCACAACTTTATCTCCGGGTAAACCTGCAAGCTTAAACAATCCACAAATTTGTTCTACATATAGCAAGTGCATATCAGGATGTTCGGTTCCATCTCCTGCATAAGGATTAGCAAGCAGTTGTTCTATCATACCCGAAGGAATTTCATATTCAATATTTTTAGCAGGTGCAGTATATTGAGGGGTAGCAAATTGTGGTTCCAAACGAGGTGAAGATACCCGAACAAACCCCTCAAAGGATTGTATTCCATAGTAACAAGTGACAATAAATTTCAGCACACTATATAAATGTTTCCTTACCAAATTCCACTCACCAAAGGCACTTCACTCCCCGGCAACGGTGCTAGAAAATAGCCTTGATGACCCACAAGTATAGGGGATCAATTGTAGCTCTTTTCGATAAGTAAGAGTGTCGAACCCAATGAGGAGTAGAAGAAAATGACAAGTAGTTTTCAGTAAGGTAATGTCTGCAAGTGCTGAAATTGTAAGTAGCCGAGTAGTTTGATAGCAAGATAATTTGTACGAGCAAGTAGCGATAGTAATAACAAAAGTGCAGAAAGGTAGCCCAATCCTTTTTAGGCAAAGGACAGGCCAAAATTGTCTCTTATGATAAGCAAAGCATTCTTGAGGGTACACGAGAATTTCATCCAGTCACTTTCATCATATTGGTTCGATTTGTGTTCGCTACTTTGATAATTTGATATGTGTGGGTGGACCGGTGCTTTGGTGCCATTCTTACTTGAACAAACCTCCTACTTATGATTAACCCTCCCGCAAGCATCC
Organism: Triticum monococcum; assembly: GCA_034509565.1. Classification (NCBI taxonomy): domain Eukaryota; kingdom Viridiplantae; phylum Streptophyta; class Magnoliopsida; order Poales; family Poaceae; genus Triticum; species Triticum monococcum. Next base: position 575,274,700 of record CM067844.1, on the reverse strand, counting down.
GCAACTACGAGAAAAGTATTAAGAATAAATTCTAACCATAGCATTATACTTTTGGATCCCATCGGTCCGTTGCGGAATAGCGCATAAACTGGGGTTTAAGCTTCTGTCACTCTCGCAACCCATCATCTAATTGCTACTCCACAATGCATTCCCTTAGGCCCAAATATAGTGAAGTGTCATGTAGTCGACATTCACATGACACCACTAAGGGAATCACAACATACATACTATCAAAATATCGAACACATATCAAATTCACATGATTACTTGCAACATGATTTCTCCCGTGACCTCAAGAACAAAGGTAACTACTCACAAATGATAAACATGCTCATGATCAAAGGGGTATTAAATAGCATATTGGATCTGAAGATATAATCTTCCACCAAATAAACCATATAGTAATCAACTACACGATGTAATCAACACTAGTTCTGGTAACAAGATTGAACACAAGAGATGAACTAGGGTTTGAGAGGACATGGTGATGTTGAAGACGTTGATGGAGATTGCCCTCCCCAAGATGGGAGAGTTGTTGTTGATGATGATGATGACGATGATTTCCCCCTCCGGGAGGGAAGTTCCCCCGGCAGAATCGCTCCGCCGGAGGGAAAAGTGCTCCTGCCCAAGTTCCGCCTCGAGGCGGCGGCGCTTCGTCTCGAAAGTCCCCCCCTTCATTTTTTCTAGGTCAAAATGACTTATATACCTAAAGATGGGCACCAGAGGTGGGCCGAGGAGGGCACAACCCACCAGGACGCGCCTGGGCTACCTGGCGCGCCCAAGTGGGTTGTGCCCACCTGGTGGGCCCCCTATGGTGGTTATTTGCTCCAATAATTCTTAAATAATCCATAAAAAATCTTCGTGAAGTTTCAGCTTGTTTGGAGTTGTGCAGAATAGGTGGCCCGACGTAGCTTTTCCAGGTCCAGATTTCCAGCTGCCACAATTCTCCCTCTTGGTGTGTGCCTTGCAAATTATGAGAGAAAGGGCATTAGAATGACTCCAAAAAACATTATTATGGATAAAAACACTATAAATAATAGTAAGAAAACATGATGCAAAATGGGCGTATCAGCCGTCGCCCCCCCTCCCCGCCGCGCCTCACCCACTACTGCCGCCGGCTACCTCCTGTCCGGCCCGCCGCCTTGTTTCGGTCGGCGCCCGCGCGGCCCATGTACGCTGGCGCCCCTGCCCGGCTTCCCCCACCCATCACTTGGGTGGGCAGCACCCGCACACCTGGGGCTCCGCCCCATTAGCCCACGCCCGTTAGGCCTTGTGGGTCGCTGACCATAGGGGCCCACACCCCTGTTTATTTTAAAAAATATGTGTATATATATATAATTAAATTAATTAAAATTTTTTAATTAAACTAATTACTTAGTTAGTCTAACTAATCCGTAATTAGCTAAATGTGTGTATGACAGGGGTCCCACCCCCTGTTGACCAGTCAAACATTGATTGGTCAACTGGGTCCCCCTGGCCCACATGTCATCCTTTGTGTACACTTCTGTGTACACAGAGCTGGGTACACGCAACAATTTGTTATTTATTTTCAAATTAAAATAATTTCAAAATATTGCTAAAATTTTAGAAATTCATAGAAATTAAACCGTCACTCGGATGAAAAAGGTTTATACATGAAAGTTGCTCAGAACAGCGAGACAAATCCGAATACGCAGTCCATTTGTCCGCCAAACGTCCCTAGCATAGTGAACATCGAACCTTTCCCCTCTGGTTCGTTTGTCCGAAAATGCCTAACCCCGGGAAAACTTTCCCGGATGTTATCCCCCTTCACAGGTATCATGTAGCACCGCGTTAGAACACCCCTAGCCCCGCGTGTTACCCCATCATGCATCTGTGTTGCATATATTTGCATTATATTTACTGTTTCTTCCTGCTCTTCTCTCTGGTAGACCCCGAGACCGCTGCTGATGCCATTGTGATCAACTATGCCACCGACGACCCTTCTTCCCTTTCAGCAGAGCTTCCAGGCAAGCCCCCCCCCTTCGATCATCCCGATATCACCCATTCCATTCTCTCATGCTTTCTTTAGATTTTGCTACTGTATTTGATTGCTCCTATTCTGATGCATAGACTGCTTTTGTACCTGCTATTGTTACCTACCTACTTACCCTAAACTGCTTAGTATAGGTTGGTTAGTGATCCATCAATGACCCCACCTTGTCCTTGTTACCCCTACTTCATCATCGACGACTCGATCAACGTGATCGATGACCAGAGACCGACACCGCACCTCACCCCCTGTAGTTGTACGACTCTACATAGTTACTATCGAGTGTCGAGGGTGATACCTCATAACACACTCTTGATGATAACTCTATAGCGTAGCTACTCGGTCATGGTCAATGAGGGTGATTCCTCCTTCACCATTCCCGCTACAGCTCTGTCGTGCAACACCTCAAGTGTAAACCTCGAGGGTGGTTCCTCATATGTTCACCTTGATGATTACATCGAGTGGAATCCATCGAGGGATATGCCTTGGATTCCCCCTTGATGTTAGGGACACACGGTTACCTTGACTTTACTTAAGACCTTTGTGAAAGTCGGGCAGGTCCGGAGAGCACCCGGGAGTTATTACGGTGGCCGCTGGCTGTTTAGCGGTATCACCCAAGATGGGGTGGTAGCTCCGGACTTGTCCCGACAGCCGTCACTTCTTTTTAATAATGCACTAACAGGTTTGGGTATTTGTTCTGAGTTGACCGCTGGCCTTTATGCACTAACCACCACACAAATAGTTATGGGCCTCGACGTCATAGTATCAGCCGAAGCTTTATCAAACGTCCAATTTAGCATTGCGGCACGGCTGGGCCGGCACCCCAGAGGTGGTGTGTGGTCTTCCCTGCTCGCAACGACCCGGAGTGCAACGGGTGATGGGCCCAAGACCCCGGAGTGCTTAGGATGTAGGCCGGTGGGGACCTCTCTGCTAAAGCTAGGTAGGGCTGCGACATGTTGATCTTCCGAGGCCAGTCATTGACTCAGAAAAGTGTGTCCGGCCAGAGTAATCAAGCGTGTTGGGTAACGTGGTGCACCCCTATAGGAAAGATTATCTATTAATAGCCGTGTCCACATCAACGTACTTTTAGACTTGTATCATGATCTTATATAACTAGAAATGGACACTTGATACTTGTGATGGATATGTGGCTCCGGGATTGCTTCCTCGCAAGGAGTCGAGGAAGGATCTCTGGGCATTAATTCTAGAACATGCTTGTTAATTATAAACTGCTATTCTATACTCTTCTACATGCTGCAAGATGCTTGGAGTTTCTTGAAGATGCTAGTCTTTGATAGTCTAGGCCTTCTCCTCTATTCTGGCATTCTGTAGTTTAGTCCACAAATATTGTTGGGAAACATAGCATGCAATTTCAAAAATTTCCTAGACTCACGCAAGATCTATCTAGGAGATGCATAGCAACGAGGGAGGAAGAGTGTGTCCACGTACCCTCGTAGACCGAAAGCGGAAGCGTTTGACAACGCGGTTGATGTAGTCGAACTTCTTATTGTTCCGACCGATCAAGCACCGAACGTACGACACCTCCGAGTTCTGCACACGTTCAGCTCGATGACGTCCCTCGAACTCTTGATCCAGCAAAGTGTCGAGGGAGAGTTTCGTCAGCACGACGGCCTGATGACGGTGATGGTGAAGTGATCCGCACAGGGCTTCGCCTTAGCACTACGGCAATATGACCGGAGGCATAAACAATGGAGGGGCACCGCACACGGCTAACAATCGTTGTTGTGTGTTCTAGCGGTGCCCCCCCCTCATATATATATATATATATATATATATAGGTAAATTGTTTGGGGCACCTAGGTGCCTGGGCACCTAGAGTATCAACCGTTCGATCAACTCATCATCCGATCGAGGTATATCGGTTTTACAGCTGCCCAACCCGTTAAAACATTCAATACACCAGCATGCACACGAATTAGGACCTTCCATAATAGTATTAAAAACATTTATTAGCCAGTCACGATTCCACCTTCCAAAAATATTGCATGCGGATCATTTAGGACCTGTCATAATGTCTCGCTTTATTCTGTTGATATTTAATTTGACTGTTTCCAAAAATAAAGGTTGCGCTCTAATTTGATTGCTTACCCAAATAAAAAAGGCTCATGCACTGCCATAATTTGGCCGATGAATTAAAGCTGGACGAAATCAAAGCATCCAGCACGCATTTTACATACCTATACGTGGTCCACTCTCCCCGATTCTTTTTCTACTCCCCGCCGATTTCACCTCTCCTTAGTTCGTCCTCTCCGCAAGCATCAGATCATCATTGGTCCATCGTTCATCTTCACACGAGCATACCAGGTGATCATCTCTCCCTTCGTATAGCTTGGCCATGGTAGCCAGTGTCACCTCCATGGTCGCCGATTGCGGTCGTTTTTCTCCATCGCAATTTACGTTTTTCTTTTCCAATTGTAGGTATATCCATGCCCAGGTTACAAAGGTGTGCTACTGCTAGAAGAAAGAAAATTGTTGGTGTTGGTCGTGGCAAGATGGCTGCCGCTACAGCTCATGATGATGACTTTATGGAGCCACCGGTTAGGTCAACATCACTTCCCGTTAAATATGTAGCGCCGGTTTCTAGATGCACACCCATTTCTATTTCGTCCATCGTGTAAGATTTTAACGATGAGAAGAAACGCTTAGTCATTGAAATGAAGTTTGACGGAATTTTGAAACTACCGGAAATCACAAACTCTCGGGAATTTAGTCACAACCTTCTATCTAGGGTATCCACTGAAGAAATAGCAATTAGAATGGGTGATGGAACTCTTCTGCACTTCACTGATGGTGATGTTCACAAAGTTCTGGGTATCCCATTCTCGGGAAAGGAGTTGCGAATTCCTTCCACGGAAGAAGTCAGTCACATAAAAAATGTAATATGCATCCGACTGAATGTCCCGGAGTTTAAAAAAATCACGAGAAGTGTACTCACTGATATTCTAAGCAAGAAACATGAAGCACCAATGTCGGATGAGGAAATTGCTGCCTTCAAGACTGCCTCCATTCTCCTTTTAATGACAAAATTTCTCGCGCCACAAACTTTGTTGGACAATATATGTCCGAAATATTTTATGGCGCTCAAGAATTTAGATGACGTCCCTAACTGGAACTGGGCGAGGTATGTCGTCAATGACATTATAGCAGCAGCACGGGCATTGGCCAACAAGCTCAGTGATGATACAAAAGCCACGCATATAAACGGATGTGTCATATTTCTGCAGGTATTTACAGTACCTAGCAAAACTAAGTTTGCATAAACAACTTGCATATAGTTTGAATTAATAATTACATGCTACATTCAGATATTCTACTTGGACAACTTGGAATTGGGTCCGCTGAGTCTCAAGCATGATTGCTTCCCACAAATTATGGCGTATGATAAACACGCAATAAAAGTAAGAATGAGTATGGACCTCAAAGAGAAGAATCAGGACAAGCCAACCCAGTTTGGGATGATGAAGGTAGAAAACAGTCTGATTGTTACATTATAGTCTGTCTATCATATTGAATTAGGACCTATTTAGTCATTTTTATTTTCATTTTTATGTCCTTACATGCATTATTTTCTTGCAGCTACGTCCAAGAAGTGATGTCTGTTACAGCAGACCTAATGTGGGTATGATGTCGGCTTTTCGAGTTGAAAGTGCTTCTGTGCCATCAGATAACAATCCTGATAATAGCAAGGTATTTTCATAATTGTCTAGTTATACTCGTTTAGCATAGTGTCTGCAATCCAATACGTTGTGAATATATGTTTACAGATAGTTCAGCAAGCATTCCTGCAAGGGGACAATTTGTCAGATGGAAATATGGATTCCTGCGCCAATGTATTTCGTCAACCTTCTCATGTTGAGCTGCAGCATCCGTCATGTATTTTCGAAACTTTCATGGACGACGAATAGCAATTTTAGTAAGTAATGGTTACTGATTTCATTTCAGCTCTAGCTCATATGCAATTTACGCCCAACATACCCGCAGCAAATAATTTGCATGCCAGAACATCTACATCAATGAGTACACCAGGTTACAATGGATCACTCGATTTAAATCGGTCGGTTAAGGGTGAGGAAGAGACGAGCCTAAACCTCAACAAAACATACCCACGTCCTTCATTGTGCCATATAGAGCCACCCTCTTTTGATCTCGGCATTGACCTGACACCAGCACAAGAACCAAAGAAAGGTATTAGTTACATACATTTTCATTCCTTTCTCATCTACATTTCTTAATTACTTTTCCTACATTTTTTCTCAGATTCTACGGACTGCCGTCGTTCCATCTCACCACGTTCTATGTCACGTGAGATAGCAGCATCTAGCTGCATTATTCTACAAGACATGTACGTTGAGAACAACCAAGGGGAACTAAAGCATGTGTGTGGCATAAAACGAGAATACCTTGAACCCAAACACTTGGACTTCAGTCTTTCTACCCATGACAAACCTCATCGTCAGCGCTTCAAGTCTTCTATTAACTCTCCATTTGGCAACGTGGCCGCTGTACATTCCTGTCCAGAAGACGTGATGAATGTATTAGTTAACTGGATTAAGAACTATCAGACTGAAGATGTATCCAGGTATTTAAACTTTTCATAAATTTTTTGGTAGTATAGTAACCTATGAAGTTCACAATGTTTATTAATTATCCCCTACATATAGCTCTACTTGGGTAGCTCATGTCAAGCCAACTACGATCAAACTAACGGGGACAGACATCCGTAATTTCATTGAAGGCAATGACAGAGTTGAATATCCAACTATGAGTCTTTACACTAGAAGGCTCATTCAACTGGATTTCGAAATGTACGGGGAAACTGACGCTTATGGAAAGCGCCACTTTATTGAGCCTGATTTTGGGGTTAGTTATCTCGTTATCATGCTCCGTAAAATTTGGATTTATTACCCAAACTTTTATTTACGGAAGACATTTGCAGGTTCATGCAATTGCTGGTGGAGATTGTTGGAACCCGGAATTATTTCGACAACAGTTCACTGGTCCGCACCTCAAGTACAACGTCTCCAAGTGTGAAACTGTAAGTGTTGTTCAGATACAAGTACATTTTTTCGCTAATCTAGATTAATGTGCTTTGTCTAACGGCTGGGTATATGGTCAATGCAGATTCATGTTTCCCTATGCGACATTAAACACTGGTCTTATTATACATTCAACTTGCGTCACAGAGTTATTTACATCCTTGACTCTAGTAAGACTAAAATTAGCGCGGATATTAAGCAATATAGTAGACATACTTGGATTGTACCTATGTTGGCTTCTGCCATGCAGCAATGCTTGACCCTCTTTTTCAAGAATTGGAAAGAAGATGTAACTACATGGGCTTATAACGAACCTGTTGTGCCAAGACACCGATTTGAGTAAGAAATTCTTCTGGATAACCTTACATCTCATGATAGTTCAAGATTTAACTGTTTATTTATATACCAGTTACATCCAATTATGCAGGGTTGAGAGTGGTGTTTATACTTTGGAGTTCATGAAGAATTGGAATGGGATAGAAGTCGCCAAAGAGCTCAATCCAGTAAGCCATCCATAATTTTTCTTACAATAATTTCCATTAAAAAAACTATCATCCTCGTGTTGCATTACTTACTTCCTATCCTCAACATAGACTTGCATGGACAATGTTAGGGCCAACATTCTAATGGACATTCTTACCATCAGAGATAATGTAGCGGCACTTCCAGATTTCGTCAAACAACTTGTGAGGCAATACGAGGATGGAGTCGTCGTGAAGAAATGAAGACGGTCTTATTACCTTTATTTCATATTTTACATAAGTATATCGAACTAGCTGTCATTTTGGGACAAAGTAGTGAACATTATATGTAATAAGTACGATTATTTGCTTCATTTTATGCCAGAACAACTGCCGAATTATTGGTCAATCCGTTCATACGTTTCCTTGGGTATCATGTTGTCAGTCCAGATTCCCACGGACATATCTTGTTGTCACACTTTTTAGCGCCGACATGTATAATTCTTAAACGAAGCCTCATACAAATTAGACTACAATTATTTCCTCCATTTCGGATTTACAATTCAACTCGTTTGGGTCTCCCATACTCCAATAAAAACAAAATCTGAATATTACCTTCAGTTTCATACATACACTAATCTTTCTCCTCTAGTACTTGGCCATCATAGCATATCATACCTCTGATATATACTTAATATTCGATGACATCAACTTAAAATTGTACGTACCGACAAGTCATTAAATTCGGCGGATGGTGTGCTGCGGTTTAGGGAAATGCCAACTGCGCGTCGACACGGGTCAGCTAAATGGCGCCACAGATATCATGGCGGGCTCAGAGGGTAGCAACCGCTCTGCTATGGGTTTGACGCATCCATGCAAACCAGACCGCCATACTCACTACTATTTTACATTATTATTCTCAACTAACCCTACCAGCGCCATACTCACTACATTTCTTGTCGTTGCAAATAACCAATATCCACACCTTCTGTAGTGCTAGTACCCAGTTCAATTCTTAATAAAAAATGTAAGTCAGACGATCATAGCACACATCAATTTTTAATACGGAATCAGTGAGGATTCTTTAACTAGGTGTCTTGCAATTAAGAAGCAATCTAAAATCTTTCGTAAATATGGAAGCTGAGCAAGTGCTTGTGCACTGCCTTGTATGCCGAACCACTACTAGTGAATGCAACAAATCACTAATTCCTAGTAATTTGGCAATGAATCACACCAATAACTATGAGTTAATAACCCGGATCAGTTACTGATCATGGCTGGTGGAGTCTCCTATATCACGTATGGGTATTTAAAAGGAGAATCCCTCCTTCCCAGACACACCATTTCACAACGAAACACCATAGACTGAAGCGCAACCTAATGGCCACTCCTTCTGAAGGAGATGTCGCTGGTGGCATGGATGGATGTTCTTCACTGGATTGTTCTAATCAAGGCAGGACTACCAGTGGCAGGTGATTTCTGATACTACTATACCCGTCTTCCCTATGTAATGCACACATTAGTCATTTTTGTTCTAGATATTGTACTGAGTATTGACTCATTCTATATTCTACAATTAGTGATGACTCCGGAACTGCGCTGGTTACTATTCCACCAGAATATTGTGATGCAACGATTATGGATCCTTTTTTAGGCCAGGTATTCCATGAAGACACGGATGCCTTCCAGTTTTATAACATGTACGCGTTGAGAAAAGGGTTTGGTATAAGAATTCGTAAACAAGTCCAAAATGTTGCTGGTGACACTACTTACATCGAATTTGTATGCTCATGCGAGGTATGTACTACTTATCGTTTATTACTCAAACTAAATTAATTCATGATTGTGGGATCATTCAATTTTCCTATTGTCTTGTCTTTCCTTTCCCAGGGCAAGCCATCTAAGGGGGTTCAAAAATCTGTGAAGAGAGGTTGCGGTGCCATGATGCGCATACACAGACATGAAGAACATAAGTGGATCATCACACAACTCCGGCAAGAACACAATCACCCCCTTACAACCAGTACAGGTATGACCCGCAACTGGAGATCACATAACAAAATCGGTGAGGGCACCAGACGCGTTATGAAAGATACGATGGAAAACAACAGCACCACAACTCAAATGTATGGATATTTAGCCGGGATTGCTGGAGGAGCATCGATGCTGCCTTACACTAGGACGTATTTTCAAAGTGTTAAACAATCAATCCGAATTGAAGAAAATACAAATGACATCAAGAATACATTACGGCTATTTGTAGAAATGCAAAAATCAAGCAAAGATTTCTTTTATGCTGTCGATGTTGGAAAGGATGGCAAGATAAAAAATGTTTTCTGGTCGCATGCTTGGTCTAGGCTTAGTTACAAGCACTTTGGTGACGTGGTTACATTTGATACTACCTACCAAACAAATATATATGGTATGCCATTTGCTCCTTTTGTGGGTGTAAACAATCACTTCCAGACTATCATCTTTGGCTGCGCACTGGTTATAGAAGAATTAGAGGATGCCTTCAAGTGGTTGTTTAGTACTTTTCTCAAAGCTGTCGAAGATAAGCATCCAGTTGGAATTCTCACAGGTTTACTCTCCACATACCCTTAAAGCACGTTCCTGTTTTCTTTTCTTCAAACATTCTAATTATTTTCTACAAATAATACAGACCAGAACAGGGCCATGGAACTTGCTATCAAAGCTGTATTCCCTAACACAATTCATAGGTGGTGTAAATGGCACATTTTTTACAAAGCCAAAGAACATATAGGTCCTACTCTTTATAGCAAGACATCTGATTTCAAAGACAAGTTCCATAGAGTTCTTAATCATACAAGGACCATAGATGAGTTTGAAGGTGCTTGGAACTCACTTATTGCTGAGTATGATCTCCATAGCAACACCTGGCTACAAGATGTGTGGGATAAACGTGATCGCTGGGCGCCACCATACTTCAAAGATTATTTCTTCGCAAAGATGACGACAACGCAACGCAGTGAGTGCATGAATCATGTGCTCAAAGCCTACGTTTCACCATCATCAACCATGCATAACTTTGTTAAACAATACGATAAATTTATTGCGGATAGGATTGCGGCTGAGGACAAACTTGAGTTCGACACTTCGAAGGTACATTTATAATACAATACAAATATACCTTTTCCATTTTCTAAACGTGATTCATTACCCATACCTCACTAATTTGCCACTTCTCATATTCACAGGATGCAAGGCAACCGAGATGTGGTTCGCCAATAGAGAGGAAAGCTGCTAAAGTTTACACGGACACCATGTTTGCGAAGTTCAGCGACCAGGTATACATGAGTGCATCTTACTTTGTCCAAGAAATCAGAGATGATGGCACATACATCACTGTTCACATGGATTGTGATACGAGGGAAAACTGGAGTAAGTTGGAGTTTCCAGTTCATGTAAATGAAGATGAAGAGGAATACAGATGTATTTGTAGATTGTTTGAACACATGGGCATATTATGCTCACACATAATCAGTGTATGAACAATGTAACCTTTCAGTACTAGTCTTCTTTTCCCAAGGAAATTAGAGTCAAATTATATTATTTATTTTTGTTTCAGGTTATGATGCATATTGGGTGCCGGACTCTTCCAGACAAATACATCAAGAAAAGATGGACGAGTAATGCCCGAGAAGGAAATAAAAGCAGATTCGACGTGGATGCTGCTGCTTCGAGGACTCACCGGCGAACCCTGTTATTCGAAGCTTGCATGGACCTATCGTCCAAAGGTGATGCATCAGTTGATGCGCACCATGTTGCAATGAGGAAAATTACTGAAGCTTTACAGGAGATCCGTTTGCTGCCAACCCAAGAAGATGCTATGGCTATACCTCAAGTCCACACAACGTCTACACATTTATCTGCAGAATCAGATGATGAGTGCGCCAATGAAATGGAAGACGAGGACATCTTGGAAGCTCAAATGCATGACGATGTGCTTCCACCTGATCGACGCAAGAAGCGAGGACGTCCGAGGACAGCAAGGCTCAAATCTGTTGCGGAAGGTGGTGTAGGTAAACAACGGAAATGTTCATTCTGCCATGAGAAAGGACACTACAGAACTGGTTGTCCTCAAAACCCAGAGAATTTGACAAGGCCAAAGATTAATAAAGTCTGCAAGAAGTGCCAACTTTCTGGCCATAACACTTCCACATGTGGCGATCCTCCTTTACATACCTGATACGTTTCAGTACAAGTGTATTAGTTTTCTTCCAAAATTTCCTTCATCTTATTGAAGCATGTACTGTTCGTCCTTAATAATAACAGTGCCAAGATATTTTATGATTTCACATTGATTTTGTCTTTTGCATAACACTAAGCAATGGTCGTGTTAATCTACTGTCGTCCTCTCTGCCAACTGTTTAATGTGTGTGTTCAGACTGAGTATCATCCTGCTATTTGTTGTTATCTCCATTGCCATACCTTGCTCATGTTTGTAGATACCGAATGTTTCTCGATATCTTAAAAAGTAAATATGTGATTAAAGCTTCTGGACGATAAGGCAACGGAAAAGATATTTGATAAACTTCAACAAAGCAAAATCTGCTTACAAAGTATTACGTCATACCCAACTATTTTTGATAGTATTACTTCTGAATTATTTCTAATTATATGTACATATACCTACATGACCCAGACTAGAAAAATGGCTAACATTCAACAATTAATGATTTTTGCAAATATTAGTAGTGATCCTTTATATTTTACCTATCAGCTACCATACATGCCATTGCATGCGGGAATTATTTCGGTTTCATTATTTCAAAAAATTACATTAATTAGAGGCCCATCTTTGGAAGGTATTTCATTGCCTAGTTATACCATTTCCATAATACACACGCCCTGCAAAAAATTTGGAAGGTATCCGACGGGAAATCAGCTCGGTTTAATTTCGCCAAAAACGATTGACCATTGATGACAGCCCTATTTTTTGGAAGGTAATACCCTTTCCATGTTATACCCTTTCCAAAACCATGTATCATTTCGGTATGTTTTTTCAAAAAAGATGGACCATTAATGCACATTCCACGCCATTCAACTTTCATAGCAAGGTATTCAATTCGCATGCATCAATTGTTTTTGGAAAGTTCGTATGGAGGATGAATTACAAACAGACATATGGAAACTAATTTTCTTACCGATGGATATAAAATGCATAAAATATACACCTATTTCTTAATGGGTCATACCCAATATCAGATCTAACGGCATCTAGGCAAGGTGCCTGGGCGCCGTCGGATACAACCGGTCTATTCTCATAACATTATGAGAATAATATTCTCATAACACTTCCGAACTGCATTGTAATACTGCATTGGAAAGCTATGCGCACTGCACCACAGAGACCAGCGAACTTCATGTTTTGAAAAAACTGTACGTGTGGTTTTTTCGGTACCTTTTTTGCTCTAGTTTTTTAACCGTTTATCGGAATTATGCGTGTAATATACCGTTGAAAAACTATGGAGTAGACGCAATTTCGCCATGTTGAACACTTTTCAAAATTCATCATAGTTTAAGAGCAGTTTCGAAAATCGTGCGGCTCACAACGAATGGCAGCGGCCGTTTTTTCGTAAAATTTTTACAAAACGTTGGTCGAAATGATCCAACTGATACACCGTTGGAAAGATATCGTCGAGACGCTACTTTTTCATATAGAACACTCCCTCTAATTCATTACGGTTTAAGAGCAGTTTTGAAATTACAAAAACGCAGAAACTCTGTTTTTCGCGACAACAAAATCGACGCCTGCACTGCATCGGACAGAAAGCGCACTGCTTCAAACTGAAGAACGCACTGCATCAGACAATGAAGTGAACTTCATGATTTCTCTTGTTGGATGTAGATTTTTCTCAGAGGAGTTTTGTTTACTTTTTTCCAACTTTTTTTTCGAAGGAAAGTGGACCGCAACACTCCCGAAAGTGAAGCGGAACACTACCAAAAGTGAACCTCATGATTTGCTATTTGTCTTTTTTTCGTACTAATTAATTTTTTACGCGCGTTGAGAAGTGTTGAGAAGTGAGCTGCTTTCTGATGTGTTTTTGTTTTTGGATCACCAAATGAACCACAAAGGGGTCCTTGCGGCTACAGGCTGGATGGGCACCATTGCAGTTCGCATCCACGACGACTGCGATGGAGAAGGCATCCTTGCAGTTCTCTTCCCCCTGCCATGCATTATCGAGGCTGGATGCTTCAGCTGGGTGAACGGCGGCAGATCCCCCATGCGAGAGGCTCCGATCCGCGGGGGTGCTGCAGCTGGCGGTGCTTGAGGAGGCGGCGCACCAGTCATATTGCGGTAGTAGGAGCGCAGAAGCATGCCGCCGGCGCTGTCCACGCTGATTTCACGGAGGAGAGGAGCGGCGGCGATTCCGACGGCGATTGGGCGGACGAGAGGGGCGGCGGCGCTGATTAGGCGCTGCCCCCGAAGAAGGGTCGCGTGATTCGATCTGCATCCTCCTGGGCCGCCATTCGCCGGCACTCCGCGCAAGAAGGCGGGGAGGGGAGGGGGTCGCCGCCGGCCGCGGGGGCGCTGCCGCGCTAGAAGGCGGGATGGGGAGGGGGCCGTCGTCTACGGGCGCCGCCGCGCTAGAAGGCGGGGTGGGGAGGGGGTTGCTGTCCTTGGGGCGCTGCCGCGCTAGAAACCTATGTTAAGTGGGGGGTGTTATGAGAATAAGGCCTTTGTTATGAGAATAAGGTCTTAAGGGGTGTTATGAGAATAGACCCACCCTATATATATATATACATACATACATATATATATATATATATATATATATATATATATATATATATATATAAGGGAAGGAGAGGCAGCCAAGGGGGCGCCCCAAGTAGGAGGAATCCTACTTGGGCGCCTCCCAATTTGGCCTCCCCCCTTCCATATTCATCCGGAGGGGGAAGAAGGAGGGAGGAGGGAGGAGAGAAAGAAGGGGGGGGGCGAATTGCTCCCCTTCCTTTCTCTCTTCCCCTCTTTCCTTCCCCCTTTATTTCGGCCTACATGGTCTGTCCCCTTCTTGGCCCATTAGTCCCATGTAGTTGCCGGGGGATGCCTGGAACCCCTTCCGATGACCCGATATGTACCCGGTACCCCCGGAATACTTCCAGTGTCCGAATATCATTGTCCAATATATGAATCTTTACCTCTCGACCATTTCGAGACTCCTCGTCATGTCCGTGATCTCATCCGGGACTCCGAACAACATTCGGTCACCAAATCACATAACTCATATAAAATACAAAATCATCATCGAACATTAAGCGTGCGGACCCTACGGGTTCGAGAACTATGTAGACATGACCGAGACACCTCTTCGGTCAATAACCAACAACGAAACATGGATGCTCATATTGGTTCCCACATATTCTACGAAGATCTTTATCGGTCGTACCGTAATGACAACATATGTTATTCCCTTTGTCATCGGTATGTTACTTGCCCGAGATTCGGCCGTCAGTATTGAGGGAGTCCTAGATTAGGGGGTCTCCGGACAGCCGGACTATATCCTTTGGCCAGACTGTTGGACTATCAAGACACGAGATTGAAGACTTCGTCCTGTGTCTGGATGGGACTCTACTTGGCGTGGAAGGCAAGCCATGCAATACGGATATGTATATCTCCTCCTTTGTAACCGACCTTGTGTAACCCTAGCCCCCTCCGGTGTCTATATAAACCAGAGGGTTTTAGTCCGTAGGACAACATACAATCATACCATAGGCTAGCTTCTAGGGTTTAGCCTCTCCGATCTCGTGGTAGATCTACTCTTGTACTACTCATATAATCAAGAATAAATCAAGCAGGACGTAGGGTTTTACCACCATCAAGAGGGCCCGAACCTGGGTAAAACTGTTGGGGAATGTAGTAATTTCAAAAAAAAAATCCTACACACACGCAAGATCATGGTGATGCATAGCAACAAGAGGGGAGAGTGTTGTCTACGTACCCTCGTAGACCGATAGCGGAAGCGTTATGACAATGCGTTTGATGTAGTCGTACGTCTTCACGGCCCGACCGATCAAGCACCGAAACTACGGCACCTCCGAGTTCTAGCACACGTTCAGCTCGATGACGATCCCCAGACTCCGATCCAGCAAAGTGTCGGGGAAGAGTTCCGTCAGCACGACGGCGTGGTGACGATCTTGATGTACTAATGTCGCAGGGCTTCGTCTAAGCACTGCTACAATATTATCGAGGACTATGGTGGAAGGGGGCACCACACACGGCTAAGAGTATGATCACGTGGATCAACTTGTCTCTCTAGGGGTTGTCCCTGCCTCCGTATATAAAGGCTCAAAGGGGGGGCGTCCGGCCAAGAGGAGGCGCGCCAGGAGGAGTCCTACTCCCTCCAGGAGTAGGACACCCCCCCTTTCCTAGTTGGAATAGGATTCGTGGAGGGGGGAAAGAGGAGAGAGAGGAGGAAGGGGGGCCGGCCCCCTCTCCTTGTCCTATTCAGACCAAGGGGGGGAGAGGCACGCAGCCCATCTCTGGCCACCTCTCCTCTCTTCCACTAAGGCCCACTAAGGCCCATATACCTCCCGGGGGGTTCCGGTAACCTCCCGGTACTCCGGTAAAATCCCGATTTCACCCGGAACACTTCCGATATCCAAACATAGGGTTCCAATATATCAATCTTTATGTCTCGACCATTTCGAGACTCCTTGTCATGTCCATGATCACATCCGGGACTCCGAACTCCTTCGGTACATCAAAACTCATAAACTCATAATATAACTGTCATCGAAACCTTAAGCGTGCGGACCCTATGGGTTCGAGAACAATGTAGACATGACCGAGACTCGTCTCCGGTCAATAACCAATAGCGGAACCTGGATGCTCATATTGGCTCCTACATATTCTACGAAGATCTTTATCGGTCAGACTGCATAACAACATACGTTGTTGCCTTTGTCATCGGTATGTTACTTGCCCGAGATTCGATCGTCGGTATCCAATACCTAGTTCAATCTCGTTACCGGCAAGTCTCTTTACTCGTTCCGTAATACATCATCCCGCAACTAAATCATTAGTTGCAATGCTTGCAAGGCTTAAGTGATGTGCATTACCGAGAGGGCCCAGAGATACCTCTCCAACGATCGGAGTGACAAATCCTAATCTCGAAATACGCCAACCCAACATGTACCTTTGGAGACACCTGTAGAGCACCTTTATAATCACCCGGTTACGTTGTGACGTTTGGTAGCACACAAAGTGTTCCTCCGGCACACGGGAGTTGCATAATCTCATAGTCATAGGAACATGTATAAGTCATGAAGAAAGCAATAGCAACATACTAAACGATCGGATGCTAAGCTAATGAAATGGGTCATGTCAATCAGATCATTCAACTAATGATGTGATCCCGTTAATCAAATGAAAACTCTTTGTCCATGGTTAGGAAACATAACCATCTTTGATTAACGAGCTAGTCAAGTAGAGGCATACTAGTGACACTCTGTTTGTCTATGTATTCACACATGTATTATGTTTCCGGTTAATACAATTCTAGCATGAATAATAAACTTTTATCATGATATAAGGAAATAAATAATAACTTTATTATTGCCTCTAGGGCATATTTCCTTTAGTCTCCCACTTGCACTAGAGTCAATAATCTAGATTACACAGTAATGATTCTAACACCCATGGAGCCTTGGTGCTGATCATGTTTTGCTCGTGGAAGAGGCTTAGTCAATGGGTCTGCTACATTCAGATCCGTATGTATCTTGCAAATCTCTATGTCTCCCACCTGGATTACATCCCGGATGGAATTGAAGCGTCTTTTGATGTGCTTGGTTCTCTTGTGAAATTTGGATTCATTCGCCAAGGCAATTGAAGGAAATATGCCCTAGAGGCAATAATAAAGTTATTATTTATTTCCTTATATCATGATAAATGTTTATTATTCATGCTAGAATTGTATTAACCGGAAACATAATACATGTGTGAATACATAGACCAACAGAGTGTCACTA
This sequence comes from Triticum monococcum, assembly GCA_034509565.1. Lineage (NCBI taxonomy): Eukaryota > Viridiplantae > Streptophyta > Magnoliopsida > Poales > Poaceae > Triticum > Triticum monococcum. The sequence continues at coordinate 575,257,175 of CM067844.1, read as the reverse complement.
CTATGCCTCTACTTGACTAGCTCGTTAATCAAAGATGGTTATGTTTCCTAACCATGAACAAAGAGTTGTTATTTGATTAACGAGGTCACATCATTAGTTGAATGATCTGATTGACATGACCCATTCCATTAGCTTAGCACCCGATCGTTTAGTATGTTGCTATTGCTTTCTTCATGACTTATACATGTTCCTATAACTATGAGATTATGCAACTCCCGTTTACCGGAGGAACACTTTGGGTACTACCAAATGTCACAACGTAACTGGGTGATTATAAAGGAGTACTACAGGTGTCTCCAATAGTAAATGTTGGGTTGGTGTATTTCGAGATTAGGGTTTGTCACTCCAATTGTCGGAGAGGTATCTCTGGGCCCTCTCGGTAATGCACATCACATAAGCCTTGCAATCACTGCAACTAATATGTTAGTTGTGAGATGATGTATTACGGAACGAGTAAAGAGACTTGCCGGTAACGAGATTGAACTAGGTATTGGATACCGACGATCGAATCTCGGGCAAGTAACATACCGATGACAAAGGGAACAACGTATGTTGTTATGCGGTCTGACCGATAAAGATCTTCGTAGAATATGTAGGAGCCAATATGGGCATCCAGGTCCCGCTATTGGTTATTGACCGGAGACGTGTCTCGGTCATGTCTACATTGTTCTCGAACCGTAGGGTCCGCACGCTTAACGTTACGATGACAGTTATTATGAGTTTATGCATTTTGATGTACCGAAGGTTGTTCGGAGTCCCGGATGAGATCACGGACATGACGAGGAGTCTCGAAATGGTCGAGACATAAAGATTGATATATTGGAAGCCTATGTTTGGACATAGGAAGTGTTCCGGGTGAAATCGGGATTTTACCGGAATACCAGGAGGGTTACCGGAACCCCCCGGGAGACTAATGGCCCTATTGGGCCTTAGTGGAAAAGAGAAAAGGGGCAGCCCACAGCCTAGCCGCGCGCCCCCCCTTCCCCAAGTCCTAGTAGGACTAGGAGAAGGGGCCGGCCCCCCTCTCTCTCCTTTCCCCCTTGAGAGTCCTAGTTGGAATAGGATTGGAGGGGGGAGTCCTACTCCCGGTAGGAGTAGAACTCCCCCTGCGCCTCCCTCTCTCTGGCCGGCCGGCCACCTCCCTCCAACCTTTATATACGGGGGCAGGGGACACCCCAAGACACAAAAGTTGATCCTTGAGATCGTTCCTTAGCCGTGTGCGGTGCCCCCTGCCACCAAATTCCACCTCGATCATACTGTTGTAGTGCTTAGGCGAAGCCCTGCGTCGGTAGTACATCAAGATCGTCATCACGCCGTCGTGCTGACGGAACTCTTCCTCGACGCTTTGCTGGATCGGAGCCCGAGGATCGTCATCGAGCTGAACGTGTGCTAAGAACTCGGAGGTGCCGGAGTAACGGTGCTTGGATCGGTCGGATCGGGAAGAAGACGTACGACTACTTCCTCTACGTTGTGTGATCGCTTCCGCAGTCGGTCTGCGTTGGTACGTAGACAACACTCTCCCCTCTCGTTGCTATGCATCACCATGATCTTGCGTGTGCGTAGGAAAATTTTCGAAATTACTACGTTCCCCAACAGTGGCATCCGAGCCTAGGTTTTATGGTTTGATGTTATTTGCACGAGTAGAACACAAGTGAGTTGTGGGCGATACAAGTCATACTGCCTACCAGCATGTCATACTTTGGTTCGGCGGTATTGTTGGGTGAGACGATCCGGAACAACCTTACGCGTACTCTTACGCGAGACCGGTTCCCTCGACGTGCTTTGCACATAGATGGCTTGCGGAAGACTGTCTCTCCAACTTTAGTTGAACCAAGTGTGACTATGCCCGGTCCTTGAGAAGGTTAAAACGGAGTCTATTTGACAAACTATCGTTGTGGCTTTGATGCGTAGGTGAGATGAGTTCTTACTTAAGCCCGTAGCAGCCACGTAAAACTTGCAACAACAAAGTAGAGGACGTCTAACTTGTTTTTGCAGGGTATGTTGTGATGTGATATGGTCAAGGCATGATGCTGATTTTATTGTATGAGATGATCATGTTTTGTAACCGAGTTATCGGCAACTGGCAGGAGCCATATGGTTGTCGCTTTATTGTATGCAATGCAATCGCGATGTAATGCTTTACTTTATTACTAAACGGTAGTGATAGTCGTGGAAGCATAAGATTGGCGAGACGACAACGATGCTACGATGGAGATCAAGGTGTCGCGCCGGTGACGATGGTGATCATGACGGTGCTTCGGAGATGGAGATCACAAGCGCAAGATGATGATGGCCATATCATATCACTTATATTGATTGCATGTGATGTTTATCTTTTTATGCATCTTATCTTGCTTTGATTGACGGTAGCATTATAAGATGATCTCTCACTAAATTATCAAGAAGTGTTCTCCCTGAGTATGCACCGTTGCCAAAGTTCGTCGTGCCCAGACACCACGTGATGATCGGGTGTGATAAGCTCTACGTCCAAATACAACGGGTGCAAAACAGTTGCACACGTAGAATACTCAGGTTATACTTGACGAGCCAAGCATATACAGATATGGCCTCGGAACACGGAGGCCGAAAGGTCGAGCGTGAATCATATAGTAGATATGATCAACATAACGATGTTCACCATTGAAAACTACTCCATCTCACGTGATGATCGGTTATGGTTTAGTTGATTTGGATCACGTGATCACTTAGAGGATTAGAGGGATGTCTATCTAAGTGGGAGTTCTTAAGTAATTTGATTAACTGAACTTAAACTTATCATGAACTTAGTACCTGATAGTATCTTTCTTGTTTATGTTGATTGTAGATAGATGGCTCGTGCTATTGTTCCGTTGAATTTTAATGCGTTCCTTGAGAAAGCAAAGTTGAAAGATGATGGTAGCAATTACACGGACTGGGTCCGTAACCTGAGGATTATCCTCATTGCTGCACAGAAGAATTACGTCCTGGAAGCACCGCTGGGTGACAGGCCTGCTGCTGGAGCAACGCCAGATGTTATGAATGTCTGGCAGAGCAAAGCTGATGACTACTCGATAGTTCAGTGTGCCATGCTTTACGGCTTAGAATCGGGACTTCAACGACGTTTTGAACGTCATGGTGCATATGAGATGTTCCAGGAGTTGAAGTTAATATTTCAAGCAAATGCCCTAATTGAGAGATATGAAGTCTCCAATAAGTTCTATAGCTGCAAGATGGAGGAGAACAGTTCTGTCAGTGAGCATATACTCAAAATGTCTGGGTATAATAATCACTTGATTCAGATGGGAGTTAATCTTCCAGATGACTGCGTCATTGACAGAATTCTCCAATCACTACCACCAAGCTACAAGAGCTTCGTGATGAACTATAATATGCAAGGGATGAACAAGACTATTCCCGAGTTCTTCGCAATGCTGAAAGCTGCGGAGGTAGAAATCAAGAAGGAGCATCAAGTGTTGATGGTTAGCAAAACCACTAGTTTCAAGAAAAAGGGCAAAGGGAAGAAGAAGGGAAACTTCAAGAAGAACAGCAAGCAAGTTGCTGCTCAGGAGAAGAAACCCAAGTCTGGACCTAAGCCTGAAACTGAGTGCTTCTACTGCAAGCAGACTGGTCACTGGAAGCGGAACTGCCCCAAGTATTTGGCGGATAAGAAGGATGGCAAAGTGAACAAAGGTATATGTGATATACATGTTATTGATGTGTACCTTACTAGAGCTCGCAGTAGCACCTGGGTATTTGATACTGGTTCTGTTGCTAATATTTGCAACTCGAAACAGGGACTACAGAATAAGCGGACGCTAGCAAAGGACGAGGTGACGATGCGCGTGGGAAACGGTTCCAAAGTCGATGTGATCGCGGTCGGCACGCTACCTCTACATCTACCTTCGGGATTAATATTAGACCTAAATAATTGTTATTTGGTGCCAGCGTTGAGCATGAACATTATATCTGGATCTTGTTTGATGCGAGACGGTTATTCATTTAAATCAGAGAATAATGGTTGTTCTATTTATATGAGTAATATCTTTTATGGTCATGCACCTTTGAAGAGTGGTCTATTCTTGTTGAATCTCGATGATAGTGATACACATATTCATAATGTAGAAGCCAAAAGATGCAAAGTTAATAATGATAGTGCAACTTATTTGTGGCACTGCCGTTTAGGTCATATCGGTGTAAAGCGCATGAAGAAACTCCATACTGATGGGCTTTTGGAACCACTTGATTATGAATCACTTGGTACTTGCAAACCGTGCCTCATAGGCAAGATGACTAAAACACCGTTCTCCGGTACTATGGAGAGAGCAACAGATTTATTGGAAATCATACATACCGATGTATGTGGTCCGATGAATATTGAGGCTCGTGGCGGATATCGTTATTTTCTCACCTTCACAGATGATTTAAGCAGATATGGGTATATCTACTTAATGAAACATAAGTCTGAAACATTTGAAAAGTTCAAAGAATTTCAGAGTGAGGTTGAAAATCATCGTAACAAGAAAATAAAATTTCTACGATCTGATCGTGGAGGAGAATATTTGAGTTACGAGTTTGGTGTACATTTGAAAAATTGTGGAATAGTTTCGCAACTCACGCCACCCGGAACACCACAACGTAATGGTGTGTCCGAACGTCGTAATCGTACTTTACTAGATATGGTGCGATCTATGATGTCTCTTACTGATTTACCGCTATCGTTTTGGGGTTATGCTTTAGAGACGGCCGCATTCACGTTAAATAGGGCACCATCAAAATCCGTTGAGACGACACCTTATGAACTATGGTTTGGCAAGAAACCAAAGTTGTCGTTTCTTAAAGTTTGGGGCTGCGATGCTTATGTGAAAAAGCTTCAACCTGATAAGCTCGAACCCAAAGCGGAGAAATGTGTCTTCATAGGATATCCAAAGGAAACTATTGGATACACCTTCTATCACAGATCCGAAGGCAAGACTTTTGTTGCTAAATTCGGAAACTTTCTAGAAAAGGAGTTTCTCTCGAAAGAAGTGAGTGGGAGGAAAGTAGAACTTGACGAGGTAACTATACCTGCTCCCTTATTGGAAAATAGTACATCACAGAAAACTGTTTCTGCGACACCTATACCAATCAGTGAGGAAGCTAATGATGATGATCATGAAGCTTCAGAACAAGATACTACTGAACCACGTAGATCAACCAGAGTGAGATCCGCACCAGAGTGGTACGGTAATCCAGTTCTGGAAGTCATGATGCTAGATCATGATGAACCTACGAACTATGAAGAAGCGATGGTGAGCCCAGATTCCGCAAAGTGGCTTGAAGCCATGAAATCTGAGATGGGATCCATGTATGAAAACAAAGTATGGACTTTGGTTGACTTGCCCGATGATCGGCAAGCAATTGAGAATAAATGGATCTTCAAGAAAAAGACAGACGCTGACGGTAACATTACTGTCTATAAAGCTCGACTTGTCGCGAAAGGTTTTCGACAAGTTCAAGGGGTTGACTACGATGAGACCTTCTCACCCGTAGCGATGCTTAAGTCCGTCAGAATTATGTTAGCAATTGCCGCATTTTATGATTATGAAATATGGCAGATGGATGTCAAAACTGCATTCCTGAATGGATTTCTGGAAGAAGAGTTGTATATGATACAACCAGAAGGTTTTGTCGATCCAAAGGGAGCTAACAAAGTATGCAAACTCCAGCGATCCATTTATGGACTGGTGCAAGCATCTCGGAGTTGGAATAAAACGCTTTGATAGTGTGATCAAAGCATTTGGCTTTATACAGACTTTTGGAGAAGCCTGTATTTACAAGAAAGTGAGTGGGAGCTCTGTAGCATTTCTAATATTATATGTGGATGACATATTGCTGATTGGAAATGATATAGAATTTCTGGATAGCATAAAGGGATACTTGAATAAAAGTTTTTCGATGAAAGACCTCGGGGAAGCTGCTTACATATTAGGCATAAAGATCTATAGAGATAGATCAAAACGCTTAATTGGACTTTCACAGAGCACATACCTTGACAAAATTTTGAAGAAGTTCAAAATGGATCAAGCAAAGAAAGGGTTCTTGCCTGTGTTACAAGGTGTGAAGTTGAGTCAGACTCAATGCCCAACCACTGCAGAAGATAGAGAGAAAATGGAAGATGTTCCCTATGCTTCAGCCATAGGCTCTATCATGTATGCAATGCTGTGTACCAGACCTGATGTGTGCCTTGCTATAAGTTTAGCAGGGAGGTACCAAAGTAATCCAGGAATGGATCACTGGACAGCGGTCAAGAACATCCTGAAATACCTGAAAAGGACTAAGGATATGTTTCTCATATATGGAGGTGACAAAGAGCTCACCGTAAGAGGTTATGTTGATGCAAGCTTTGACACTGATCCGGACGATTCTAAATCGCAAACCGGATACGTGTTTACTTTAAACGGTGGAGCTGTCAGTTGGTGCAGTTCTAAACAAAGCGTCGTAGCGGGATCTACATGTGAAGCGGAGTACATAGCTGCTTCGGAAGCAGCAAACGAAGGAGTCTGGATGAAGGAGTTCATATCCGATCTAGGTGTCATACCTAGTGCATCGGGTCCAATGAAAATCTTCTGTGACAATACTGGTGCAATTGCCTTGGCAAAGGAATCCAGATTTCACAGAAGGACCAAACACATCAAGAGACGCTTCAACTCCATCCGGGATTTAGTCCAGGTGGGAGACATAGAAATTTGCAAGATACATACGGATCTGAACATTGCAGACCCGTTGACTAAGCCTCTTCCACGAGCAAAACATGATCAGCACCAAGGCTCCATGGGTGTTAGAATCATTACAGTGTAATCTAGATTATTGACTCTAGTGCAAGTGGGAGACTAAAGGAAATATGCCCTAGAGGCAATAATAAAGTTATTATTTATTTCCTTATATCATGATAAATGTTTATTATTCATGCTAGAATTGTATTAACCGGAAACATAATACATGTGTGAATACATAGACCAACAGAGTGTCACTAGTATGCCTCTACTTGACTAGCTCGTTAATCAAAGATGGTTATGTTTCCTAACCATGAACAAAGAGTTGTTATTTGATTAACGAGGTCACATCATTAGTTGAATGATCTGATTGACATGACGCATTCCATTAGCTTAGCACCCGATCGTTTAGTATGTTGCTATTGCTTTCTTCATGACTTATACATGTTCCTATAACTATGAGATTATGCAACTCCCGTTTACCGGAGGAACACTTTGGGTACTACCAAACGTCACAACGTAACTGGGTGATTATAAAGGAGTACTACAGGTGTCTCCAATAGTAAATGTTGGGTTGGCGTATTTCGAGATTAGGGTTTGTCACTCCAACTGTCGGAGAGGTATCTCTCGGCCCTCTCGGTAATGCACATCACATAAGCCTTGCAAGCACTGCAACTAATATGTTAGTTGTGAGATGATGTATTATGGAACGAGTAAAGAGACTTGCCGGTAACGAGATTGAACTAGGTATTGGATACCGACGATCGAATCTCGGGCAAGTACCATACCGATGACAAAGGGAACAACGTATGTTGTTATGCGGTCTGACCGATAAAGATCTTCGTAGAATATGTAGGAGCCAATATGGGCATCCAGGTCCCGCTATTGGTTATTGACCGGAGACGTGTCTCGGTCATGTCTACATTGTTCTCAAACCGTAGGGTCCGCACGCTTAACGTTACGATGACAGTTATTATGAGTTTATGCATTTTGATGTACCGAAGGTTGTTTGGAGTCCCGGATGAGATCACGGACATGACGAGGAGTCTCGAAATGGTCGAGACGGAAAGATTGATATATTGGAAGCCTATGTTTGTACATAGGAAGTGTTCCGGGTGAAATCGGGATTTTACCGGAATACCGGGAGGGTTACCGGAACCCCCCGGGAGACTAATGGGCCTATTGGGCCTTAGTGGAAAAGAGAAAAGGGGCAGCCCACAGCCTAGCCGCGCGCCCCCCCTTCCCCAAGTCCTAGTAGGACTAGGAGAAGGGGCCGGCCCCCCTCTCTCTCCTTTCCCCCTTGAGAGTCCTAGTTGGAATAGGATTGGAGGGGGGGAGTCCTACTCCCGGTAGGAGTAGAACTCCCCCTGCGCCTCCCTCTCTCTGGCCGGCCGGCCCCCTCCCTCCAACCTTTATATAAGGGGGCAGGGGACACCCCAAGACACAAAAGTTGATCCTTGAGATCGTTCCTTAGCCGTGTGCGGTGCCCCCTGCCACCAAATTCCACCTCGATCATACCGTTGTAGTGCTTAGGCGAAGCCCTGCGTCGGTAGTACATCAAGATCGTCATCACGCCGTCGTGCTGACGGAACTCTTCCTCGACGCTTTGCTGGATCGGAGCCTGAGGATCGTCATCGAGCTGAACGTGTGCTAAGAACTCGGAGGTGCCGGAGTAACGGTGCTTGGATCGGTCGGATCGGGAAGAAGACGTATGACTACTTCCTCTACGTTGTGTGATTGCTTCCGCAGTCGGTCTACGTTGGTACGTAGACAACACTCTCCCCTCTCGTTGCTATGCATCACCATGATCTTGCGTGTGCGTAGGAAAATTTTCGAAATTACTACGTTCCCCAACAGCAATTGCACCAGTATTGTCACAAAAGATTTTCATTGGACCTGATGCACTAGGTATGACACCTAGATCGGATATGAACTCCTTCATCCAGACTCCTTCGTTTGCTGCTTCTGAAGCAGCTATGTACTCCGCTTCACATGTAGATCCCGCCACGACGCTTTGTTTAGAACTGCACCAACTGACAACTCCACCGTTTAATGTAAACACGTATCCGGTTTGCGATTTAGAATCGTCCGGATCAGTGTCAAAGCTTGCATCAACGTAACCGTTTACGATGAGCTCTTTGTCACCTCCTTATACGAGAAACATATCCTTAGTACTTTTCAGGTACTTCAGGATGTTCTTGACCGCTGTCTAGTGATCCACTCCTGGATTACTTTGGTACCTCCCTGCTAGACTTATAGCAAGGCACACATCAGGTCTGGTACACAACATCGCATACATGATAGAGCCTATGGCTGAAGCATAGGGAACATCTTTCATTTTCTCTCTATCTTCTGCAGTGGTCGGGCATTAAGTCTGACTCAATTTCACACCTTGTAGCACAGGCAAGAACCCTTTCTTTGCTTGATCCATTTTTAACTTCTTCAAAATCATGTCAAGGTATGTGCTTTGTGAAAGTCCAATTAAGCGTCTTGATCTATCTCTATAGATCTTAATGCCTAATATGTAAGTAGCTTCACCGAGGTCTTTCATTGAAAAACTCTTATTCAGGTATCCCTTTATGCTATCCAAAAATTCTATATCATTTCCAATCAGTAATATGTCATCCACATATAATATCAGAAATGCTACAGAGCTCTCACTCACTTTCTTGTAAATACAGGCTTCTCCGAAAGTCTGTATAAAACCAAATGCTTTGATCACACTATCAAAACGTTTATTCCAACTCCAAGAGGCTTGCACCAGTCCATAGATGGATCGCTGGATCTTGCACACTTTGTTAGCTCCCTTTGGATCGACAAAACCTTCTGGTTGCATCATATACAACTCTTCTTCCAGAAACCCATTCAGGAATGCAGTTTTGACATCCTTCTGCCAAATTTCATAATCATAAAATGCGGCAATTTTCGTGGTTCTAAGTCTGACAGTAAAGTAGGGGGGTGTGTATGGAGAGGCTAGATCTTAGCTATTGGGAAGTTGTAAGCACGCAAGGTTTACGAGTTCAGGCCCTTCTCGGAGGAAGTAACAGCCCTACGTCTCGGTGCCCGGAGGCGGTCGATTGGATTATGCGTATGAAGATCACAGGGGTGCGAACCCTTCACACTGAGGAGGGGGGTGGCTTATATAGAGTTCGCCGGCCCCCTCCTGCCCTCAGTAATGCAGGGTTTTAGGTACATTTAAGGTTGGGCATTACTGGTAACGCCCCTAATAAAGTGCTATAATGACCATAAAGACTACTTAATAGCCGACCGTTTGCCTGCGGAGTGACTTTAGGTCTTCTGGCAGTCGAGTGGTTGGCTTCATGGTCGAGTGATAGCTTCTTAGTCGAGTGTCTTGAACCCGTCGAGTGGGATACCTTCAAGTCGATTGAAAGGTGACTTCTTCTAGGGATGTCCTCGGGTAGGGCTCTTTAGGACGGGTCCGTGCCCCTACCCTAGGTACATAGCTTCATCATTAGCCCCCGAATGGATCGAGGTTAGAGTGAGAAAGGGTTGGTGACCTTTCCGACTGGTTCTTTGGACTATATGAGTGCCTCGTTCTGGGTCGACCGTCACGGATGACATCATCAACCTCTTTCAGTTGCCTTGATCCATTCCAGGCCTTTCGTCGAGTGGATTTCTTTACCTGTGACATACCGAGCGCCGGTGCGCGCGGGGTCTTCTGTTTTGACAAGTTGTTCTGCAGCCAGCGGATGTCACGAGATTCAGATTTTTTGGGAAGCGCGTGGGACGGGGGCGGCCGCAGTAATCGGAAGTGACAACGGAAAGGCTCCTCGATCCCCATGTCGCCTTGTTCGCCACGTACTGCACGCGCGCCTGTTGCGGGATTTGACTGGATAGCCTGGGCCTACCGGTTAGCCACTCGGGAGCGGCTCCTTATAAGTTGCCGGCTCGGGGTTTCCCATCAGTGCGCGTACTTCTCTCTTCTTCTTCTTCCTCTCTCCCTTCGCAACTCCTTCCGCCACTTCTACTCTCGCCCTAGCGCCGCAAACCCATTCGAGATTTCGCCGGCGACGATGGTGAAAGGCAAGACGACTGCTCTGGAGCGCGCGAAGAAGGCGGCGGCGGCGGGGAAAGGGAAGAGGTCTGCACGTGGGGGATCTTCCTCCAGGACCGCCCTGCCCAAAGGTTGGATCCAGGGTGACTGGATGCCGTTGGTGCTCCGGGAAGAGGATCTCGATGACATGGTCGAAGGGGGAGCCATTCCCCACAAAGCCGCACGTCTTTCGGGGGGAGAGATCGAACCTCAACCCCGTGATGGTGAGTGCGTGCTCCTGGCCACTCACATCGACCGAGGGTTTTCTCTGCCGCCCCATCCTTTCTTCCGGAATTTCTTGAACTTCTTCGAAGCGCAGCTCCATCACTTTACCCCAAATTCCATTATCTACCTCGCTGCTTTCATTTCCATGTGTGAGGTGTTCTTGGGTTGCCGCCCACATTGGGGGCTTTTCAAGCACATCTTTACTTGTCGCTCTCAGTCGGTCAAGAAGGCCAAGTCGAGTGATGAGAGGACGCAAGTGATCCAGTTGTGCGGGGGCTTGGCGATCCAAACGAGGGGAAAGAGCTGTTTTCCATCCATCACTTTCCCGGAGTCGGTCCGAGGTTGGCAGGCAACTTGGTTCTACTGCTAGGACCAGGCGACCCCAGGGCAGTCGACCGGTCTCCCGTCTTTCTCTCTCGACCGAGCCAAAAAACCTGCTTCTCTAAAGGTGACGCTTGAAGAAAAGGCCCAGGTCAAGGTGCTGGTGGGTCGAGTGGTTGAGCTTGTCCGTGAGGGTGTGACTGGAATGGATCTGCTGGAAGTCTTCCTCAAGAGGCAAATCCAACCGCTCCAGGCTCGTGACCACCTGATGTGGCTGTACTCAGGCCTCGAGGACACCACTCGGATCCACCCGGAGGAGGTCACTGACGAGATGCTGGAGGGGTGGCTGTCGAGCATCACGGGGAACAAAGACAACCCCCGAGGAGCCAGGAGGGTCATTCCACTCGACAATTCATACGAAGTGGACCAGGTATGTCTTTATGCTCCCGACTGAAATCTTGTTTTCTGCGTTGGTCTTCTTTGAGTAGGTCGATTGACTTTCGTCTTGTCTGGTGTTTCCCAGGCGACCACCGAGATGTACTCGACGCCCAACGGGGCACAGGGGTCGACTGAGGAAGGGGAGGCGAGCGGAGGCGAGAGCGGGGATGACCAAGGTGAGTGGGAGTCCGATGGTGAAGGAGAGGGAGGCGACGACATCTTCTCCAGTGAGGAGGAGGAGGAGGTTGAACCCCCCCCCCCCTGCCCGGAGAGGCGATCCAAGCTCGCACACGACCCGGCGCAGGAATGCGGTAAGGCGACTGCCTCCGTTGGGCCGTCGTCAAAACGCCCTCGGGCCTCTTCTCCAACGCCGACTGGGAAGGTTCCCAAGCACCCACGCACGACACTGTCCAAGCCGCCCAAGGCTCTGCCCAAGATGAAGATAGCTGTCCCTACCATTTCTGGGTAATAAAGCTTGTTTTCCTTCGTCGACCGTGGACGGATCCTTGGTCGATTCATTGAGCCAACTGACTGACTTTTCGAGATTTGCAGCGCTGCTACTTCTAAGGTCTCCGCCAAGGATGACAACCAAGAGATGGGGGATGCTGTTACCTCCAACCTTGGTACGATTACTGACGTTCTATTTTTGAGTCGACTGGCCATTTCTTGCAATTCTGGTCGATTGAATGTTTCCCTTGCAGCCCCTCCTCATGTTATCGACCTCCCGGATGATGACGCAAACGAACCGCTAAGGGTGAGGAGGAACAAGAGGTCGTCGGCTGACAAGGCTCCCCAACCTACTCCGGCGTCTGAGACCATGGCTCGGGATGGTGGCGACACCACTCGGGCTTCTGTGACTTTCGCCAACCCTCTGTCGAGTGTGCGGCCTTCGGCGTCGACTGCGGATCCATCTTCGCTTTTTGCTGCGTACCCCGTCCCTGAGGACCAAGCGGCTGCTGCAAAGGAGGCTATACTCCAGGCGGGGGTCATGATGGAGCAAGTGAAGATGGCTCGGGAGGCCAGCCAAGCAGCCTATGACGCGAGTTCAGCTCTTCAGAGCAACGTCCAGGTCAGTCGACTCGACACTTGATCGTTTGAAGAGTCTTTCTTTTTTTGAAGATCTTTTGTATCTGTACACCCACTGGGTGTGTTTACCAATTCTTGGACGAGTGGGGGCACGCTGAGTGCACCCATTGGGTGTAGTCCCCGAGACTACGGTGGAACTGTATCTGTATTTCTTCACATTGTGTTACTGTATCTGTATTTCTTCACTCGGTCTGGTCAGGCCGCATTGAATGGAACTGTATCCGGTCGACTGCGGGCAGTCGACTTTCTCTCTTCTTTTTTTTGGTCGAACCAGTGGGGGCACGCTGAGTGCACCCACTGGGTGTAGTCCCCGAGACTACTGTCGAATGTTTTCGATTCGGCTGTGGTCTTAGAAACGTTGCCATTGTTTTGGACGTCTGTCGACTGACTTTTCTTTTTACAGAAATCCTGCGAACTTGCATCTCGCTATACTGAGTTGGAGAAGCAGCGGATTCAACTGAACCTTGATCTGGAGCTGGCCAGAACAGAGCTGCAGAAGGTCAGAGACGGCGCCGCTGGTAAGACGACTTTGTCGACTGGTTTTGTTTTTAGGCTTGAGTACCCTTCTACTGTTTCTGAATCAACCATCATTTTTTGGCAGAAAAACTGAGCGAAGCTTTGGCGAAGAAGGATCAGGACTTGGCTGCTTCCCGTAAAGAGGCTGATGACAAGACCGCTCTGGCCACACAGAAGCTGACTTCGGTCGGCCAACTAGAAGAAGAGAATACCAGGCTAAAGACTGCTCTGGATGAAGCCAACAGGGAGTGTTCACGTTGGAAGAAGGAGAACCTCTCCCTGAACGAGAAGATGGAAGGTGTCGCTTGCAGGAGGGACGACCTGGAGAGCTACTTGAGGAGCCTCGCCAAGAAATTGTACATCAAGCTTGAAGGTGCACATTCAATTCCGACTGGTTTTCTTTTTGTGTCGACTCAGTCTATGAAAATTGACTTATCCTTGGATCGTGTATGCAGAGCTTTGCCAGAACTTTGAGGAGGAGACTGGGTGGATTGAAACAGGTTTGGATCCAATCAACTCTCCGGTGAATGATGAAGCTGCCATGAATCTGCTCCGACTGGAATCTTGCATTGACGGCGTCGTGGATTACTTGGCTCGGCTGAAGGTTGCCATGTCGCGGATCGACCCGACACTTTGGCCAGAGTCTACGCTCCAGAACGACCTCGAGTCTCTGATGACTCGACTTAACGGAATCCCCGACCGAGTGCAGGAGTGGAAGAAGTCTTCTGCTCGGTGCGGCGCTGATGTGGCTCTGTCTCTAGTCTACGTCCATTGCAAGGAGGCGCGAGAAGAGAAGCTGGCCGCCATCCAAGTCGCCAATACCAAGAGGCACAGCTTTCAAGACTTCATGGAGACCTTTATTGCTGCTGCCACCCGTATTGCAGACGGGATCGACTTGGATGAGTTCGTCGCCCCTGCCAGTCCTCCGCCTGAGGAATGAAAAACTTTTATACTTCTCCTTAAATTTGCCTCGGAATGCCGAGTGGATTTGTAACCGTTAAACTCTGCCAAGTCGAGGGCTCGAGTACTTTGATCTGAGGTCTGGGACCTTTTAGGCTTTATCCAAACTTGATTTCTTGTTGAATATCTTCGCGGTTTGATCTGTCGAGTGGAACTTGATCTTCACTCGGAATACCCTTTCTATTTGTGGCATAACTTCTTGCGGATTGGGTCGAGTCCTGTACTTAGGCGAGCACTGTGCTGCTGCTAAGCCTCTGAGTGAGAGGTTTGCTCTTCACTCGGTAGGATTTTTCAAACTTAGGCGAGTGTCTGACTGCAGCTAAGTCTCTTAGTGGGAGAGCTTAGGCGAGTACTGGACTGCAGCTAAGCCCCCCGAGTGGGAGGGTTGCTTTCCACTCGGTAGGATTTTCAAACTTAGGCGAGTGCCTGACTGCAGCTAAGTCTCAAAGTGGGAGAACTTAGGCGAGTACTGGACTGCAGCTAAGCCCTCGAGTGGGAGGATTGCTCTCCACTCGGTAGGATTTTTCAAACTTAGGCGAGTGCCTGACTGCAGCTAAGTCTCAAAGTGGGAGAACTTAGGCGAGTACTGGACTGCAGCTAAGCCCCCGAGTGGGAGGATTGCTCTCCACTCTGTGGGGTTTTTCAAACTTAGGCGAGTGCCTGACTGCAGCTAAGTCTCAGAGTGGGAGAACTTAGGCGAGTACTGGACTGCAGCTAAGCCCCCGAGTGGGAGGATTGCTCTCCACTCGGTGGGGTTTTTCAAACTTAGGCGAGTGCTCGACTGCAGCTAAGCCTCCGAGTGGGAGAACTTACGCGAGTACTAGACTGCAGCTAAGCCCCCGAGTGGGAGGATTGCTCTCCACTCGGTAGGATTTTTTCAAACTTAGGTGAGTGCTCGACTGCAGCTAAGCCTCCGAGTGGGAGAACTTAGGCGAGTACTGGACTGCAGCTAAGCCCCCGAGTGGGAGGATTGCTCTCCACTCGGTAGGATTTTTTCAAACTTAGGCGAGTGCTCGACTGCAGCTAAGCCTCCGAGTGGGAGAACTTAGGCGAGTACTGGACTGTAGCTAAGCCCCCGAGTGGGAGGATTGCTCTCCACTCGGTAGGATTTTTTCAAACTTAGGCGAAACGGATTCGCAGCCAAGTCACCCACTGGGGGATTTTGTAAACAAAGTGACAGCAATTATTGGAACACTCTTGTCTTTGATAAAAATGAACTGCAGAATTTTTTTTCTTATTACATCTTGTCTAAGGGAGAACTCAAGTGTAAAAGGGGCGGAGCAGTTCCGCGTTCCAAGCTCGTGGCTCGTCGATCTGGCGATCAACATTGTAGAGGTGGTACGCTCCATTGTGGAGGACTCTGGTGACAATGAAGGGGCCTTCCCAGGTAGGAGCAAGCTTGTGTGGTTTCTGTTGATCCACTCGGAGGACCAGATCTCCTTCTTGGAAGGCTCGACTCTTCACATTCCGGGCGTGAAACCGGCGCAAGTCTTGCTGATAAATGGTCGATCTGATCATGGCCATCTCCCTCTCTTCTTCTAAGAGATCGACTGCGTCTTGCCGGGCCTGTTCTGCTTCATCTTCGGTGTAAAGTTCGACTCGGGGTGCGTTATGAAGAAGGTCACTCGGCAGAACTGCTTCGGCTCCATAAACCAGAAAGAATGGAGTTCTTCCAGTCGACCGGTTAGGGGTGGTCCTTAATCCCCACAGAACTGACGGAAGCTCATCGACCCAAGCGCCTGCCGCGTGCTTGAGATCACGCATCAGTCGAGGCTTTAGTCCTTTGAGAATCAGACCATTTGCTCTCTCAGCTTGTCCATTCGACTAGGGATGGGCGACCGATGCGTAGTCGACTCGTGTGCCTTGAGAGGCGCAAAAAGCTCTGAACTTGTCCGAATCAAAGTTTGACCCATTGTCAGTGATGATGCTATGCGGGACTCCATATCTGAATGTTAACCCTCTGACGAAACTGATAGCAGTGCAAGCATCGAGATTCTTGATGGGCTTAGCTTCGATCCATTTGGTAAATTTGTCGACTGCCACAAGCACATGAGTGAATCCACTCCTGCCCGTTCTTAGTGGACCAACCATGTCTAGTCCCCAGACGGCAAAGGGCCAGACGAGTGGAATGGTCTTTAGGGCTGATGCAGGCTTGTGTGACATGTTGGAGTAGAACTGGCACCCTCCACACTTGTCGACTATTTCTTTTGCCATCTCATTTGCTCTTGGCCAGTAAAATCCCGCTCGGTATGCTTTAGCCACAATAGTCTAAGAGGACGCATGGTGACCACAGGTCCCTGAGTGGATATCATTAAGGATTATTTGACCCTCTTCTGGTGTTATGCATTTCTGACCGACTCCAGTCGCGCTCTCTCTATACAGCTGTCCCTTTATGACTGTGAAGGCCTTGGATCGGCGGACGATCTGTCGAGCCTCTTCCTCGTCTTCCAGGAGTTCTTTCCTTAGGATATACACGATGTATGGTATCGTCCAGTCAGGGGTGATTGCCAAGACTTCCATGATTAGGTCGACCACCGCAGGTACTTCAACTTCAGTCGGATCTATGGCACTTTTCGGCTGCGGGGCTTCTTCTGTGAAAGGATCCTCTTGGACTGACGGCGAGTGAATGTGTTCCAGGAACACGTTGCCGGGAATGGCTTCTCTCTTGGAGCCTATCTTTGCCAAATCGTCAGCTGCCTGATTTTTCAGTCGGGGGATGTGATGAAGCTCTAACCCCTCGAATTTCTTTTCTAGCTTTCGCACTGCATTGCAATAACCAGTCATTGCCGGACTCCTGACGTCCCACTCCTTCATTAGTTGATTAACCACCAAATCTGAGTCGCCATAGACCATGAGGCGACAGACGCCGAGTGAAATGGCCATGCGCAACCCATACAAAAGTGCTTCATACTCTGCTTCATTATTGGAGGAATCGAAGTGAATCTGGAGAACATATCTGAGCTTATCTCCTCGGGGGGAGACTAGGACTACCCCCGCACGGGAACCATTCAGCATCTTAGACCCATCGAAGAACATGGTCCAGTGCTCCGAGTGAACTTGAGTCGGAAGTTGCTGTTCAATCCACTCGGCGATGAAATCTGCGATTGCTTGGGACTTGATAGCCTTCTTTGCTTCAAACTTGATATCTAAGGGAAGGAGTTCAATCGCCCACTTGGCCACTCGACCAGTTGCGTCTCTGTTATGCAGAATCTCTGATAGTGGGGCGTCGCTGATGACTGTAATGGAGTGGTCAGAGAAGTAATGTGCAACTTTCTTCGTGGTCATATAAATCCCATATACAAGCTTCTGGTAGTGAGGGTATCTTTGTTTTGAAGGGGTCAAAACTTCAGACACATAATATACTGGGTGTTGAACTTAGAAGGCCTTTCCTTCCTCTTCCCGCTCGACCGTAAGCACTGTACTGACAACTTGTCCTGTGGCTGCAATGTAAAGCAGCAGAGGCTCTCTGCTGATTGGGGCAGCAAGCACCGGCTGGGTGGAGAGCAGAGCTTTGAGCTCTGCAAACGCTGCATCAGCTTCTGGAGTCCACTCGAACTTGTCAGACTTCTTCATCAGTCGGTAAAGAGGCAACGCCTTTTCACCGAGACGAGAAATGAATCGACTTAAAGCGGCCAAGCAGCCTGTAAGCTTTTGGACATCGTGCACGCGTACAGGACGCTTCATCCGGAGTATGGTGCCAATTTTTTCAGGATTGGCGTCGATCCCCCGTTCGGAAACGAGAAAACCGAGTAACTTTCCACCTGGAACTCCGAAAGTGCACTTTGATGGATTGAGCTTGATATCATACCTCCTGAGGTTGGCAAAGGTTTCAGCAAGGTCAGCCCATAGGTCGGAACCTTTCCGGGACTTGACCACGATATCATCCATGTATGTCTCCACATTCCGACTGATTTGAGTGAGTAAACACTTCTGAATCATTCTCATGAATGTGGCTCCGGTGTTCTTGAGGCCGAACGGCATGGTGACGTAACAGAAGCATCCGAATGGAGTGATGAAAGCTGTTTTGATCTCGTCGGGCCCATACAGACGGATCTGATGGTACCCGGAATAGGCATCTAGAAAAGACAATCTCTCGCACCCCACAGTCGAGTCGACTATTTGGTCGATGCGAGGCAGAGGAAAATGATCTTTCGGGCAGGCCCGATTGATATGTTTGAAATCAATGCACATGCGAAGTGACTTGTCCTTCTTGGGGACCATGACGACATTGGCGAGCCACTCGGAGTGGTAAATCTCTCGGATGAACTCCGCTGCTAAGAGCCGAGCCACCTCCTCGCCAATGGCTTGCTTCTTCTGGACGGCGGACCGTCGAATATGTTCCTTCACAGGCTTGAATTTTGGGTCGACTCGTAGACGGTGCTCAGCCAGCCCTCTGGGAACTCCAGGCATGTCAGAGGGTTTCCATGCGAAGATGTCCCAGTTCTCACGGAGGAGCTGGATGAGCGCTTCTTCCTATTTGGAGTCGAGTGTCGTCGAGATGTGAGTCAGAGCAGCGTCGGGGTCGGTCGGGTGAATGTGGACTGTCTTTGTTTCACCAGACGACTGAAAAGCTGATTCTGAAGCAGGCTTCTTAGCTCGCAGCAATTCACTCGGATCGGCAGTCTTTTGGTACTATTTCAGCTCGACCACTGCCATCTAAGCATCAACGATCTTTGATCCCTTCTGAAAACACTCTTCTACTTTCTTTCGGTTGCCCGTAACAGTGATCACACCTTTGGGGCCAGGCATCTTCAGTTTGAGATACACGTAACATGGTCGAGCCATGAAGCGTGCGTAAGCTGGCCTGCCCAAAATGGCATGATAAGCACTCTGGAAGTCCACAACCTCGGATGTCAACTTTTCCTTGCGGTAATTCTTTGAATCACCAAAAACCACATCAAGAGCAATCTGGCCGAGTGACTCGGCTTTCTTCCCAGGAATGACTCCGTGGAAGCTCATGTTACTGGTGCTGAGTCTGGACATCGGAATGCCCCTTCCTTTCAAAGTTTCAGCATACAGTATGTTCAGGCCACTGCCGCCATCCATCAATACCTTGGTCAGCCGAGTGCCTTCGACAACTGGGTCGACCACCAAAGCTTGCCTCCCAGGGGTGGCAATGTGCGTCGGGTGATCAGACTGGTCGAATGTGATGGAAGTCTGAGACTACTTCAGGTAACTGGGTGTTGCCGGAGCAACCATGTTCACCTCACGGTTAATGACTTTCAGTCAACTTTTGCTTTCGACATCGGCAAAAATCATCAGGGTGGAATTGACCTGGGGGTATCCATCGTCACTATCATCCTTGTCCTCAACCCTGTCTGGCTCTTTTTCTTTATCCTTGGGCTGCTTGCCCTGAAACTGCTGGATCAGGAGCCGGCACTGTCGAGTGGTATGCTTGGGGTAAATAAAATTACCCTCTTCATCTTTCTTGGTGTGGATGTGACATGGCAGATCCAAAACATCATTCCCATCTTGATCCTTGACTTTCTTGGGCTTCCAGGTGCCCTTGGGTTTTCCCTTGAAGTTTCACTGGGCTACGGCCAGGGCCTCCCCAGGAGCGGCTGGCTCGGCCTTCCGCTTCTGTTTCCGACTGGAGTTTCCTCCGGTTTCTTGGGCGACTGCCTTGAGCTTGCTGCTTCGGAGTCGGTCTTCGTCTTCACCATTAGCGTACTTGGTGGCAATCTCCATCATCCGATTCAGAGACATTTCTCCAGTTCGACCGAACTTCAGATTCAACTCTCTGTATTTAACGCCTTCCTTGAAGGCACAAACTGCCTGATGGTCTGGCACATTCTCAACCGTGTGATGCAGTGTGATCCACCTCTGGATGTAATCCCTCAGTGTTTCATTCGGCTTCTATACGCAGGAGCGCAACTCTGTAAGGCCTGCAGGCCGCTTGCAGGTTCCTTCAAAGGTTGTGACAAACACCCGGGAGAGGTCCTCCCAAGTGTAGATGCTGCTGGGTGCCAACTGATTCAGCCACGCTCTGGCTGAGCCTTCTAACATGAGAGGTAAATGCTTCATGGCTACCTCATCATTGCCACTGCCAATCTGCACAGCCACTCGGTAATCTTCGAGCCAAGTGTCAGGCTTAGATTCACTGGTGAACTTGTTGACTCCAGTCGCCAGCCTGAAGTTGGGTGGGATCACTGCGGCTCTAATGGCTCGACTGAAACACTCCGGCCCCGAAGCACGTACTCTACTGCTGGCAGGCGCGTCTCTGTCGTGGCCTTCTCGATGAGCTCTGTTCCTGTCAACCAAGCCTTGAACAAGGATGGATCTCGCATCAAAGCCTGGGTCCCTGGGTCGACTAGAATCCTCTACCCAACATTATGGGGGCGTCTGTCATCTTGCCGTCGAGGCGCATGCGACCCACTCCTTGGGGGAGGGGTTGGCACTCGACGTCGATCATCGCGATCGAATCGGTGATCATACTGCTCGTTCCTCCTGTACTGATCATGCCGGTCACCACGTCCCTCACGCCTCGGGGGCGATCTCGGGCTGTGAGCCGACTGGACTGTTTCTGTTGCAACGGATCGACTGTGGATCCTGTTCCGCGACTGAGAAACGGCGGAATTCTGGTTTCCCGCCGCTCGAAGCAACGCTCTGATCTGCAACATGCCCCTGCCAGCCTCCGACTGGGAGGGCTGAATTGACTCCGCTATACGGCCGCGGCGGCCAAATTCTGAACTGGGGTTCGGTATACCTGCGGCGGCGGGAAGAGCTGACGTCGACTGGACTCGGGAGCTTGCTGTCGTCGACTGGACTCGGGAGCTCGCTGATGCGCTTGCTCGTCGAGTATTCGTTGTAGATTCTCCAGTCGAGTGCGCTCGGCGAGGTTAGCCAAGCGCGCTTCCTCCAAGGCCCGGGCCTCGGGGGTTTCTCCAACAATAGGAGTGTGGAGCGCGTCCATGTTCCGGTGGCGAAGCTCCTCTCGCTGCAATGACGTGAGAGGTTCGGGGAGGTACTCGTCGTGGGGATGCGACGGGTCGCCTCCACCCGCGCCCCCATCAGCGTGAGGGAATCCGGGAGGACTGTGTGTCCCCTCGACCACCAGAACCTCAGCCAAAGGGTCGCTGCTATCGCACTCGGATGCGGTCTCCGCGGAGCCAGTCGACAGGTCGAACAAGCCGCAGAGGGATTCGTCGGGCTCGATTGCCATGACTTGTGGGGCCGCCGACTGGCGGGCCATGGAGTGCCTCACCCACCGCTAGAGTCTCGACTGACCTGAGCGCTTGCGCTGGTGGGAGACGGGGCGGGGAGACGACACGGGGGTTGACTGATACTGGGTCGATGGCTGCCGCAGGAGGACGCCATGAATGCATGCGCGGAAGTGCGTCGCACCGCGGACGGGGAGCGCGTCGATGTCGAGTGGCGCCTCCTGAAGCGAGGCGGAGTCGTCGGCGATGAAGGTGAGCGCGCCGAGACGGATCTCGCGGCCCTCTACCAAAACTCCGCAGGAAACCATGATCAAATGGATCGGAAAAATCGCAACTTCTCCAATTAGGCGCTAGGACTCCTGCCCCAAGGTGGGCGCCAACTGTCGTGGTTCTAAGTCTGACAGTAAAGTAGGGGGTGTGTATGGAGAGGCTAGATCTTAGCTATTGGGAAGTTGTAAGCACGCAAGGTTTACGAGTTCAGGCCCTTCTCGGAGGAAGTAACAGCCCTACGTCTCGGTGCCCGGAGGCAGTCGATTGGATTATGCGTATGAAGATCACAGGGGTGCGAACCCTTCACACTGAGGAGGGGGGTGGCTTATATAGAGTTCGCCGGCCCCCTCCTGCCCTCAGTAATGCAGGGTTTTAGGTACATTTAAGGTTGGGCGTTACTGATAACGCCCCTAATAAAGTGCTATAATGACCATAAAGACTACTTAATAGCCGACCGTTTGCCTGCGGAGTGACTTTAGGTCTTCTGGCAGTCGAGTGGTTGGCTTCATGGTCGAGTGATAGCTTCTTAGTCGAGTGTCCTGAACCCGTTGAGTGGGATACCTTCAAGTCGATTGAAAGGTGACTTCTTCTAGGGATGACCTCGGGTAGGGCTCTTTAGGACGGGTCTGTGCCCCTACCCTAGGTACATAGCTTCATCAGCAATTGCTAACATGATTCGGACAGACTTAAGCATCGCTATGGGTGAGAAGGTCTCATCGTAGTCAATCCCTTGAACTTGCCAAAACCCTTTTGCGACAAGTCGAGCTTTGTAGACAGTAATATTATCGTCAGCGTCAGTCTTCTTCTTGAAGATCCATTTATTCTCAAGCGCTTGCCGATCATCGGGCAAGTCAACCAAAGTCCACACTTTGTTCTCATACATGGATTCATTCTCAGATTTCATGGCTTCAAGCCATTTTGCGGAATCTGGGCTCACCATCGCTTCTTCATAGTTCGTAGGTTCATCATGATCTAGTAGCATGACTTCCAGAACAGGATTACCGTACTACTCTGGTGCGGATCTCACTCTGGTTGATCTACGAGTTTTAGTAGTATCTTGTTCTGAAGTTTCATGATCATTATCATTAGCTTCCTCACTTATTGGTGTAGGTGTCACAGAAACAGGTTTCTGTGATGCATTACTCTCCAACAAGGGAGCAGGTACAGTTACCTCATCAAGTTCTACTTTCCTCCCACTCACTTCTTTCGAGAGAAACTCCTTCTCTAGAAAGTTTCCGAACTTAGCAACAAAAGTCTTGCCTTCGGATCTGTGATAGAAGGTGTATCCAATAGTCTCCTTTGGATATCCTATGAAGACACATTTCTCCGATTTGGGTTCGAGCTTATCAGGTTGAAGCTTTTTCACATAAGCATCGCAGCCCCAGACTTTCAGAAATGACAACTTTGGTCTCTTGCCAAACCATAGTTCATAAGGCGTCGTCTCAATGGATTTTGATGGTGCCCTATTTAACGTGAATGCGGCCGTCTCTAAAGCATAACTCCAAAACGATAGCGGTAAATCAGTAAGAGACATCATAGATCGTACCATATCTAGTAAAGTACGATTACGACGTTCGGACACACCATTACGCTGTGGTGTTCCGGGTGGCGTGAGTTGCGAAACTATTCCGCATTGTTTCAAATGTACACCAAACTCGTAACTCAAATATTCTCCTCCACGATCAGATCGCACAAACTTTATTTTCTTGTTACGATGATTTTCAACTTCACTCTGAAATTCTTTGAACTTTTCAAATGTTTCAGACTTATGTTTCATTAAGTAGATATACCCATATCTGCTTAAGTTATCTGTGAAGGTAAGAAAATAATGATATCCGCCACGAGCCTCAATATTCATCGGACCACATACATCTGTATGTATGATTTCCAACAAATCTTTTGCTCTCTCCATAGTACCGGAGAACGGCGTTTTAGTCATCTTGCCCATAAGGCACGGTTCGCAAGTACCAAGTGATTCATAATCAAGTGGTTCCAAAAGTCCATCAGTATGGAGTTTCTTCATGCTCTTTACACCGATATGACCTAAACGACAGTGCCACAAATAAGTTGCACTATCATTATCAACTCTACATCTTTTTGGCTTCAACATTATGAATATGTGTGTCACTACTATCGAGATTCAATAAGAATAGACCATTCTTCAAGGGTGCATGACCATAAAAGATATTACTCATATAAATAGAACAACCATTATTCTCTGATTTAAATGAATAATTGTCTCGCATCAAACAAGATCCAGATATAATGTTCATGCTTAACGCTGGCACCAAATAACAATTATTTAGGTATAATATTAATCCCGAAGGTAGATGTAGAGGTAGCGTGTCGACCGCGATCACATCGACTTTGGAACCATTTCCCACGCGCATCATCACCTCGTCCTTAGCTAATCTTCGCTTAATCTGTAGTCCCTGTTTCGAGTTGCAAATATTAGCAACAGAACCAGTATCAAACACCTAGGTGCTACTGCGAGCATTAGTAAGGTACACATCAATAACATGTATATCACATATACCTTTGTTCACCTTGCCATCCTTCTTATCCGCCAAATACTTGGGGCTGTTCCGCTTTCAGTGACTAGTCTGCTTGCAGTAGAAGCACTCAGTTTCAGGCTTAGGTCCAGACTTGGGTTTCTTCTCTTGAGCAACAACTTGCTTTCTGTTCTTCTTGAAGTTCCCCTTCTTCTTCCCTTTGCCCTTTTTCTTGAAACTAGTGGTCTTGCTGACCATCAACACTTGATGCTCCTTCTTGATTTCTACCTCTGCAGCTTTCAGCATCGCGAAGAGCTCGGGAATAGTCTTATTCACCCCTTGCATATTATAGTTCATCACGAAGCTCTTGTAGCTTGGTGGAAGTGATTGGACAATTCTGTCAATGACGCTATCATCCGGAAGATTAACTCCCAGTTGAATCACGTGATTACAATACCCAGACATCTTGAGTATACGCTCACTGACAGAACTGTTCTCCTCCATCTTGCAGCTATAGAACTTATTGGAGACTTCATATCTCTCAATCCAGGCATTTGCTTGAAATATTAACTTCAACTCCTGGAACATCTCATATGCCCCATGACGTTCAAAACATCGTTGAAGTCCCGGTTCTAAGCCGTAAAGCATGGCACTTTGAACTATCGAGTAGTCATCAGCTTTGCTCTGCCAGACATTCATAACATCTGGTGTTGCTCCAGCAGCAGGCCTGGCACCCAGCGGTGCTTCCAGGACGTAATTCTTATGTGCAGCAATGAGGATAATCCTCAAGTTACGGACCCAGTCCGTGTAATTGCTACCATCATCTTTCAACTTTTCTTTCTCAAGGAACGCATTAAAATTCAACGGAACAACGGCACGGGCCATCTATCTACAATCAAACATACATAAGCAAGATACTTATCAGGTACTAAGTTCATGATAAATTTAGGTTCAATTAATCATATTACTTAAGAACTCCCACTCAGATAGATATCCCTCTAATCCTCTAAGTGATTACATGATCCAAATTAACTAAACCATGTCCGATCATCACGTGAGATGGAGTAGTTTCATTGGTGAACATCACTATGTTGATCATATCTACTATATGATTCACGCTCGACCTTTCGGTCTCCGTGTTCCGAGGCCATATCTGTATATGCTTGGCTCGTCAAGTATAACCTGAGTATTCCGCGTGTGCAACTGTTTTGCACCCGCTGTATTTGAACGTAGAGCCTATCACACCCGATCATCACGTGGTGTCTCAGCACGAAGAACTTTTGCAACGGTGCATAGTCAGGGAGAACACTTCTTGATAATTTAGTGAGAGATCATCTTATAATGCTACCGTCAATCAAAGCAAGATAAGATGCATAAAAGATAAACATCAAATGCAATCAATATAAGTGATATGATATGGCCATCATCATCTTGTGCTTGTGATCTCCATCTTCGAAGCACCGTCGTGATCACCATCGTCATTGGTGCGACACCTTGATCTCCATCGTAGTATCGTTGTCGTCTCGCCAATCTTATGCTTCCACGACTATCGCTACCGCTTAGTGATAAAGTAAAGCCTTACAGCGCGATTGCATTGCATACAATAAAGCGACAACCATATGGCTCCTGCCAGTTGCCGATAACTTGGTTACAAAACATGATCATCTCATACAATAAAATTTAGCATCATGTCTTGACCATATCACATCACAACATGCCCTGCAAAACAAGTTAGACGTCCTCTACTTTGTTGTTGCAAGTTTTTACGTGGCTGCTACGGGCTTAAGCAAGAACCAATCTTACCTACGCATCAAAACCAGAACGATAGTTTGTCAAGTTGGTGATGTTTTAACCTTCACAAGGACCGGGCGTAGCCACGCTCAGTTCAACTAAAGTTGGAGAAACTGTCACCCGCAAGCCACCTATGTGCAAAGCACGTCGGGAGAACCGGTCTCGCGTAAGCGTACACGGTCCGGGCCGCTTCGTCCAACAATACCGCCGAACCAAAGTATGACATGCTGGTAAGCAGTATGACTTATATCGCCCACAACTCACTTGTGCTCTACTCGTGCATATAACATCAACACATAAAACCTAGGCTCGGATGCCACTATTGGGGAACGTAGTAATTTCAAAAAAAATTCCTACGCACACGCAAGATCATGGTGATGCATAGCAACGAGAGGGGAGAGTGTTGTCTACGTACCCTCGTAGACTGATAGCGGAAGCGTTATGACAACGCGGTTGATGTAGTCGTACGTCTTCACGGCCCGACCGATCAAGCACCGAAACTACGACACCTCCGAGTTCTAGCACACGTTCAGCTCGATGACGATCCCCGGACTCCGATCCAGCAAAGTGTCGGGGAAGAGTTCCGTTAGCACGATGGCGTGGTGACGATCTTGATGTACTAATGTCGCAGGGCTTCGCCTAAGCACTGCTACAATATTATCGAGGACTATGGTGGAAGGGGGCACCGCACACGGCTAAGAATATGATCACGTGGCTTAACTTGTCTCTATAGGGGTTGTCCCTGCCTCTGTATATAAAGGCTTAAAGGGGGGGCCGGCCGGCCAAGAGGAGGCGCGCTAGGAGGAGTCCTACTCCCCTTTCCTAGTTGGAATAGGATTCGTGGAGGGGGGAAAGAGGAGAGAGAGGAGGAAGGGGGGTCGGGCCCCTCTCCTTGTCCTATTCGGACCAAGGGGGAGAGGTGCGCGGCCCATCTCTGGCCACCTCTCCTCTCTTCCACTAAGGCCCACTAAGGCCCATATACCTCCCGGGGGGTTCCGGTAACCTCCCGGTACTCCGGTAAAATCCCGATTTCACCCGTAACACTTCCGATATCCAAACATAGGCTTCCAATATATCAATCTTTATCTCTCGACCATTTCAAGACTCCTCGTCATGTCCGTGATCACATCCGGGACTCCGAACCTCTTCGGTACATCAAAACTCATAAACTCATAATATAACTGTCATCGAAACCTTAAGCGTGCGGACCCTACGGGTTCGAGAACAATGTAGACATGACCGAGACTCGTCTCCGGTCAATAACCAATAGCGGAACCTAGATGCTCATATTGGCTCCTACATATTCTATGAAGATCTTTATCGGTCAGACCGCATAACAACATACATTGTTCCCTTTGTCATTGGTATGTTATTTGCTCGAGATTCGATCGTCGGTATCCAATACCTAGTTCAATCTCGTTACCGGCAAGTCTCTTTACTCGTTCCATAATACGTCATCCCGCAACTAACTCATTAGTTGCAATGCTTGCGAGGCTTAAGTGATGTGCATTATCGAGAGGGCCCAGAGATACCTCTCCGACGATCGGAGTGACAAATCCTAATCTCAAAATACGCCAACCCAACATGTACCTTTGGAGACACCTGTAGAGCACCTTTATAATCACCCGGTTACGTTGTGACGTTTGGTAGCACACAAAGTGTTCCTCCGGCACACGGGAGTTGCATAATCTCATAGTCATAGGAACATGTATAAGTCATGAAGAAAGCAATAGCAACATACTAAACGATCGGGTGCTAAGCTAATGAAATGGGTCATGTCAATCAGATCATTCAACTAATGATGTGATCCCGTTAATCAAATGACAACTCTTTGTCCATGGTTAGGAAACATAACCATCTTTGATTAACGAGCTAGTCAAGTAGAGGCATACTAGTGACACTCTGTTTGTCTATGTATTCACACATGTATTATGTTTCCGGTTAATACAATTCTAGCATGAATAATAAACTTTTATCATGATATAAGGAAATAAATAATAACTTTATTATTGCCTCTAGGGCATATTTCCTTCAGTCTCCCACTTTATTATTGCCTCTAGGGCATATTTCCTTCAATCTCCCACTTGCACTCGTCGCGTTGGGAGATTGAAGGAAATATGCCCTAGAGGCAATAATAAAGTGGGAGACTAAGGGAAATATGCCCTAGAGGCAATAATAAAGTTATTATTTATTTCCTTATATCATGATAAATGTTTATTATTCATGCTAGAATTGTATTAACCGGAAACATAATACATGTGTGAATACATAGACAAACAGAGTGTCACTAGTATGCCTCTACTTGACTAGCTCGTTAATCAAAGATGGTTATGTTTCCTAACCATGAACAAAGAGTTGTTATTTGATTAACGAGGTCACATCATTGGTTGAATGATCTGATTGACATGACCCATTCCATTAGCTTAGCACCCGATCGTTTAGTATGTTGCTATTGCTTTCTTCATGACTTATACATGTTCCTATGACTATGAGATTATGCAACTCCCGTTTGCCGGAGGAACACTTTGGGTGCTACCAAACGTCACAACGTAACTGGGTGATTATAAAGGAGTACTACAGGTGTTTCCAATGGTAGATGTTGGGTTGGCGTATTTCGAGAATAGGATTTGTCACTCCAATTGTCGGAGAGGTATCTCTGGGCCCTCTCATTAATACACATCACATAAGCCTTGCAAGCATTATAACTAAGATGTTAGTTGTGAGATGATGTATTACGGAACGAGTAAAGAGACTTGCCAGTAACGAGATTGAACTAGGTATTGGATACCGACGATCGAATCTCGGGCAAGTAACATACCGATGACAAAGGGAACAACGTATGTTGTTATGCGGTCTGACCGATAAAGATCTTCGTAGAATATGTAGGAGCCAATATGGACATCCAGGTCCCGCTATTGGTTATTGACCGGAGACGTGTCTCGGTCATGTCTACATTGTTCTCGAACCGTAGGGTCCGCACGCATAACGTTACGATGACAGTTATTATGAGTTTATGCATTTTGATGTACCAAAGGTTGTTCGGAGTCCCGGATGTGATCACGGACATGACGAGGAGTCTCGAAATGGTCGAGACATAAAGATTGATATATTGGAAGCCTATATTTGGATATCGGAAGTGTTCCGGGTGAAATCGGGATTTTATCGGATTACCGGGAGGTTACCGGAACCCCCCGGGAGCCATATGGGCCTTCATGGGCCTTAGTGGAAAGGAGAAAAGGGGAAGCCCATAGGTGGCCGCCCCCCCTTCCCTTAGTCCTATTAGGACTAGGAGAAGGGGCCGCCCCCCCCCTCTCTCTTCCCCCCTTTGGGAAACCTAGTCCAACTAGGATTGGGGGGGGGGAGTCCTACTCCCGGTGGGAGTAGGACTCCTCCTGCGCCCTCTCCCTGGCCGGCACACCCCTCCCCCTTGGCTCCTTTATATACAGGGGCAGGGGGCACCTCTAGACACACAAGTTGATCCTTGGTGATCGTTCCTTAGCCGTGTGCGGTGCCCCCTGCCACCAAATTCCACCTCGATCATATTGTTGCAGTGCTTAGGCGAAGCCCTGCGTCAGTAGTACATCAAGATCGTCACCACGCCGTCGTGCTGACGGAAATCTTCCTCGACGCTTTGCTGGATCGGAGCCCGAGGATCGTCATCGAGCTGTACGTGTGCTAAGAACTCGGAGGTGCCGGAGTAACGGTGCTTGGATCGGTCGGATCGGGAAGAAGACGTACGACTACTTCCTCTATATTGTGTGATCGCTTCCGCAGTCGGTCTGCGTTGGTACGTAGACAACACTCTCCCCTCTCGTTGCTATGCATCACCATGATCTTGCGTGTGCGTAGGAAATTTTTTTAAATTACTACGTTCCCCAACAGTGGTATCAGAGCCTAGGTTTTATGGTTTGATGTTATTTGCACGAATAGAACACAAGTGAGTTGTGGGCGATATAAGTCATACTGCCTACCAGCATGTCATGCTTTGGTTCGGCGGTATTGTTGGATGAAGCGGCCCGGACCGACATTACGCGTACGCTTACGCGAGACCGGTTTCCCCGACGTGCTTTGCACATAGGTGACTTGCGGGTGACTGTTTCTCCAACTTTAGTTGAACCGAGTGTGGCTACGCCCGGTCCTTGCGAAGGTTAAAATGGAGTCTATTTGACAAACTATCGTTGTGGTTTTGATGCGTAGGTAAGATTGGTTCTTGCTAAGCCCGTAGCAGCCACGTAAAATTTGCAACAAAAAGGTAGAGGACGTCTAACTTGTTTTTGCAGGGCATGTTGTGATGTGATATGGTCAAAACGTGATGAGTTATAAGTTGTTGTATAAGATGATCATGTTTTGTTGAAGTTATCGGCAACTGGCAAAAGCCTTATGGTTGTCTGTCTATTGCATAAGATGCAAGCGCCCAATAATTGCTTTACTTTATCGCTATGCGATAGCAATAGTTGCAAGAGCAATAGTTGGCGAGACGACCATGTGACGACATATTGATATAGATCAAGATGATGGAGATCATGATGTCATGCCGGTGACGATGGAAATCATGACGATGCTTTGAAGATGGAGATCAAAGGCACAAGATGATGATGGCCATATCATGTCACATATTTTGATTGCATGTGATGTTTATCTTTTTATGCATCTTATCTTGCTTTGATTGACGGTAGCATTATAAGATGATCTCTCACTAAATTATCAAGAAGTGTTCTCCCTGAGTATGCACCGTTGCCAAAGTTCGTCGTGCCTAGACACCACGTGATGATCGGGTGTGATAAGCTCTACGTCCATCTACAACGGGTGCAAGCCAGTTTTGCACACGCAGAGTACTCAGGTTAAACTTGACGAGCCTAGCATATGCAGATATGGCCTCGGAACACGGAGACCGAAAGGTCGAGCATGAATCATATAGTAGATATGATCAACATAACGATGTTCACCATTGAAAACTACTCCATCTCACGTGATGATCGGCTATGGTTTAGTTGATTTGGATCACGTGATCACTTAGAGGATTAGAGGGATGTCTATCTAAGTGGGAGTTCTTAAGTAATATGATTAATTGAACTTTAATTTATCATGAACTTAGTCCTGGTAGTATTAGCATATCTATGTTGAAGATCAATAGCTCGCGTTGTTACTTTCATATGTTTATTTTGATATGTTCCTAGAGAAAATTGTGTTGAAAGATGTTAGTAGCAATGATACGGATTGGATCCGTGATCTGAGGTTTATCCTCATTGCTGCACAGAAAAATTATGTCCTTGATGCACCGCTAGGTGACAGACCTATTATAGGAGCAGATGCAGACGTTATGAACGTTTGGCTAGCTCAATATGATGACTACTTGATAGTTTAGTGCACCATGCTTAATGGCTTAGAATCGGGACTTCAAAGACATTTTGAACGTCATGGACCATATGAGATGTTCCAGGAGTTGAAGTTAATATTTCAAGCAAATACCCAAGTTGAGAGATATGAAGTCTCCAACAAGTTCTATAGCTAAAAGATGGAGGAGAATCGCTCAACTAGTGAGCATGTGCTCAGATTGTCTGGGTACTACAATCGCTTGGATCAAGTGGGAGTTAATCTTCCAGATAAGATAGTGATTGATAGAATTCTCTAGTCACCATCACCAAGTTAGTAGAACTTTGTGATGAACTATGATATGCAAGGGATAATGGAAACGATTCCCAAGCTCTTCGTGATGCTGAAATCGATGAAGGTAGAAATCAAGAAAAACATCAAGTGTTGATGGTTAACAAGACCACTAGTTTGAAGAAAAGGGCAAAAAGGGAAGAAGGGGAACTTCAAGAAGAACGGCAAGCAAGTTGCTGCTCAAGTGAAGAAGCCCAAGTCTGGTCCTAAGCCTGAGACTAAGTGCTTCTACTGCAAAGGGACTGGTCACTGGAAGCGGAACTGCCCCAAGTATTTGGCGGATAAGAAGGATGGCAAAGTGAACAAAAGTATATTTGATATACATGTTTTTATGTGTGCTTTACTAGTGTTTATAGCAACCCCTCAGTATTTGATATTGGTTCAGTTGCTAAGAGTAGTAACTCGAAACAGGAGTTGCAGAATAAACAGAGACTAGTTAAGGGTGAAGACGATGTGTGTTGGAAGTAGTTCCAAGATTGATATGATCATCATCGCACACTCCCCTATACTTTCGGGATTAGTGTTGAACTTAAATAAGTGTTATTTGGTTTTTGCATTGAGCATGAATATGATTTGATCATGTTTATTGCAATACGGTTATTCATTAAAGTCAGAGAATAATTGTTGTTCTGTTTACATGAATAAAACCTTCGATGGTCATACACCCAATGAAACAAGTTCGTTGGATCTCGATCGTAGTGATACTCATATTCATAATATTGAAACCAAAAGATGCAAAGTCAATAATGATAGTGCAACTTATTTGTGGCAGTACCGTTTAGGTCATATTGGTATAAAGCGCATGAAGAAACTCCATGCTGATGGGCTTTCGAAATCACTTGATTATGAATCACTTGATGCTTGCGAACCATGCCTTTTGGGCAAGATGACTAAAACGTCGTTCTCCGGAACAATGGAGCAAGCAACAGATTTGTTGGAAATCATACATACTGATGTATGTGGTCCGATGAATATTTAAGGCTTGCAGCGGGTATCATTATTTTCTGACCTTCACAGATGATTTGAGCAGATATGGGTATATCTACTTAATGAAATAGAAGTCTGATACATTTGAAAAGTTCATATAATTTCAGAGTGAAGTGGAAAATCATCGTAACAAGAAAATAAAGTTTCTACGATCTGATCGTGGAAAAGAGTATTTGAGTTACGAGTTTGGTCTTCAGTTAAAACAATGTGAAATAGTTTCACTACTCACGCCACCTGGAACACCACAGCATAATGGTGTGTCCGAACGTCATAACCGTACTTTATTGGATATAGTGCAATCTATGATGTTTCTTACCGATTTACCACTATCGTTTTTGGGGTCATGCATTAGAGACAGCTGCATTCACGTTAAAAAAAGGGGCACCATCTATATCCGTCGAGACGACGCCTTATGAACTATGGTTTGGCAAGAAACCAAAGTTGTCGTTTCTTGAAGTTTGGGGTTGCGATGCTTATGAGAAAAAGTTTCATCCTGATAAGCTCAAACCCAAATCGGAGAAATATGTCTTCATAGGATACCCAAAGGAGACTGTTGGGTACACCTTCTATCACAGATCCTAAGGCAAGACATTCGTTGCTTATAATGGATCCTTTCTAGAGAAGGAGTTTCTCTTGAAAGAAGTAAGTGGGAGGAAAGTAGAAAACTTGATAAGGTAATTGTACCTTCTACCTTATTGGAAAGTAGTTCATCACAAAAATCTGTTCTTGTGACTACTACACCAATTAGTGAGGAAGCTAATGATGATGATCATGTAACTTCAGATCAAGTTACTACCGAATCTCGTAGGTAAACCAGAGTGAGATCCGCACCAGAGTGGTACGGTAATCCTATTCTGGAGGTCATGTTACTTGACCATGACGAACCCACGAACTATGAGGAAGCGATGATGAGCCCAGATTCCGCGAAATGGTTTGAGGCCATGAAATCTGAGATATGATCCATGTATGAGAACAAAGTTTGGACTTTGGTTGACTTGCCCGATGATCGGCAAGCAATTGAGAATAAATGGATCTTCAAGAGGAAGACGGAGGCTGATAGTAGTGTTACTATCTACAAAGCTAGAATTGTCGCAAAAGGTTTTCGACAAGTTCAAGGTGTTGACTACGATGAGAGCTTCTCACTCGTATCTATGCTTGAGTCTGTCCGAATCATGTTAGTAATTGCCGCATTTTATGAAATCTGGCAAATGGATAAACAAAACTGCATTCCTTAATGGATTTATTAAAGAAGAGTTGTATATGATGCAACAGAAGGTTTTGTCAATACGAAAGGTGCTAACAAAATGTGCAAGCTCCAGCGATCCATCTGTGGACTGGTGCAAGCATCTCGGAATTGGAATATACGCTTTGATGAGTTGATCAAAGCATATAGTTTTATACAGACTTGCGGTGAAGCCTGTATTTACAAGAAAGTGAGTGGGAGCACTACAACATTTCTGATAAGTATATGTGAATGACATATTGTTGATCGGAAATAATGTAGAATTATTCTGTAAAGCATAAAGGAGTGTTTGAAAGGAGTTTTTCAAATAAAGACTTCGGTGAAGCTGCTTACATATTGAGCTTCAAGATCTATAGAGATAGATCAAGACGCTTGATAAGTTTTTTCAATGAGTACATACCTTGACAAGATTTTGAAGTAGTTCAAAATGGAGCAGTCAAAGAAAGAGTTCTTGCCTGTATTATAAGGTGTGAAGTTGAGTAAGACTCAAAGCCCGACCACGGCAGAAGATAGAAAGAGAATGAAAATCATTCCCTATGCCTTGGCCATAGGTTCTATAAAGTATGTCATGCTGTATACCAGATCTATTGTATACCGTGCACTGATTTGGCAAGGGAGTACAATAGTGATCTAGGAGTAGATCACTGGACAACGGTCAGAATTATCCTTAGTGAAATAAGGATATGTTTATCGATTATGGACGTGATAAAAAGGTTCGTCGTAAAGGGTTACGCCGATGCAAGTTTTGACACTAATCTAGATGACTCTAAGTCTCGGTCTAGATACATATTGAAAGTGGGAGCAATTAGCTAGAGTAGCTCCATGCAGAGCATTGTTGACATAGAAATTTGCAAAATACATGTGGATCTGAATGTGTCAGACCCGTTGACTAAGATTCTCTCACAAGTAAAACATGATCACACCTTAGTACTCTTTGGGTGTTAATCACATAGCGATGTGAACTAGATTGCTGAATCTAGTAAACCCTTTGGGTGTTGGTCACATGGCGATGTGAACTATGGGTGTTAATCACATGATGATGTGAACTATCGATGTTAATCACATGGTGATGTGATCTAGATTATTGACTCTAGTGCAAGTGGGAGACTGAAGGAAATATGCCCTAGAGGCAATAATAAAGTTATTATTTATTTCCTTATATCATGATAAATGTTTATTATTCATGCTAGAATTGTATTAACCGGAAACATAATACATGTGTGAATACATAGACAAACAGAGTGTCACTAGTATGCCTCTACTTGACTAGCTCGTTAATCAAATATGGTTATGTTTCCTAACCATGAACAAAGAGTTGTTATTTGATTAACGAGGTCACATCATTGGTTGAATGATCTGATTGACATGACCCATTCCATTAGCTTAGCACCCGATCGTTTAGTATGTTGCTATTGCTTTCTTCATGACTTATACATGTTCCTATGACTATGAGATTATGCAACTCCTGTTTGCCGGAGGAACACTTTGGGTGCTACAAAACATCACAACGTAACTGGGTGATTATAAAGGAGTACTACAGGTGTTTCCAATGGTAGATGTTGGGTTGGCGTATTTCGAGAATAGGATTTGTCACTCCAATTGTCGGAGAGGTATCTCTGGGCCCTCTCGTTAATACACATCACATAAGCCTTGCAAGCATTATAACTAAGATGTTAGTTGTGAGATGATGTATTACGGAACGAGTAAAGAGACTTGCCAGTAACGAGATTGAACTAGGTATTGGATACCGACGATCGAATCTCGGGCAAGTAACATACCGATGACAAAGGGAACAACGTATGTTGTTATGCGGTCTGACCGATAAAGATCTTCGTAGAATATGTAGGAGCCAATATGGACATCCAGGTCCCGCTATTGGTTATTGACCGGAGACGTGTCTCGGTCATGTCTACATTGTTCTCGAACCGTAGGGTCCGCACGCTTAACGTTACGATGACAGTTATTATGAGTTTATGCATTTTGATGTACCAAAGGTTGTTCGGAGTCCCGGATGTGATCACGGACATGATGAGGAGTCTCGAAATGGTCGAGACATAAAGATTGATATATTGGAAGCCTATATTTGGATATCGGAAGTGTTCGGGGTGAAATCGGGATTTTACCGGATTACCGGGAGGTTACCGGAACCCCCCGGGAGCCATATGGGCCTTCATGGGCCTTAGTGGAAAGGAGAAAAGGGGAAGCCCATAGGTGGCCCCCCCCCTTCCCTTAGTCCTATTAGGACTAGGAGAAGGGGCCGGGCCCCCTCTCTCTCTTTCCCCCTTTGGGAAACCTAGTCCAACTAGGATTGGGGGGGGGGAGTCCTACTCCCGGTGGGAGTAGGACTCCTCCTGCGCCCTCTCCCTGGCCGGCGCACCCCTCCCCCTTGGCTCCTTTATATACAGGGGCAGGGGGCACCTCTAGACACACAAGTTGATCCTTGGTGATCGTTCCTTAGCCGTGTGCGGTGCCCCCTGCCACCAAATTCCACCTCGATCATATTGTTGCAGTGCTTAGGCGAAGCCCTGCATCAGTAGTACATCAAGATCGTCACCACGCCGTTGTGCTGAAGGAACTCTTCCTCGACGCTTTGCTGGATCGGAGCCCGAGGATCGTCATCGAGCTGTACGTGTGCTAAGAACTCGGAGGTGCCGGAGTAACGGTGCTTGGATCGGTCGGATCGGGAAGAAGACGTACGACTACTTCCTCTACGTTGTGTGATCGCTTCCGCAGTCGGTCTGCGTTGGTACGTAGACAACACTCCCCCCTCTCGTTGCTATGCATCACCATGATCTTGCGTGTGTGTAGGAATTTTTTTGAAATTACTACGTTCCCCAACAGCATATCTCAAGCTCAAGATGCCAGGACCTCAGGGGGTCATCACAGTCAATGGAAACACAGAGCGCTCTCTCCGCACGAAGGAGCACACTGCGGCCCTCACAGCAGAAGTGCAAAGCAGCCTCTTAAGGCAATCCAGCAGTTCGGCGATTAAGGACCCGGACACCTTCAAGCGCGCCCGGAGTAATCGGCAACAAGACCGCCTGGCACGTTCCGAGCTCGCATAGCAATGCGGCCCCCACCCCAATCCCAGCCAAACGGCGAAATCCGTGCCACGCGTACATAATTACGCATTGACAATACCATGGGCACAGGTGGGGAGGGGGCACGACTACGGCACGCGCCAAGACGCGGCTCAACCGCACTAGGGGTTTCCCGCTTTGTTATTTTTCTTTCTTTCAGGACTTTAATCTCTGAAAGCCCCGTCCGGCAGTACGATTGTCGGACACACGATACAACAACCAAGGAGGCAGAAAACTACGTCGCATCAA
This sequence comes from Triticum monococcum, assembly GCA_034509565.1. Taxonomy (NCBI): domain Eukaryota; kingdom Viridiplantae; phylum Streptophyta; class Magnoliopsida; order Poales; family Poaceae; genus Triticum; species Triticum monococcum. The sequence continues at coordinate 575,219,908 of CM067844.1, read as the reverse complement.
GGAATTCCCAGGTGGTCTCTGACAACGAGTGAAATACCTGCTTTAAATACCATTCCTCAGCTTGCCCTTGGAGGGGACATGTCAAATAGTCCCACTTTTTGCTTACCGCACTACTTGTATCATTCTGCTTCAACGCACCTTTTCGAATAAACAATGCATATCACTAGACTATTATCACATTCTCTATTCTTCTTTTTTTCATTCATGACATTCAGCACCCGTACACCCTGGTATGGCCAATACACCATGGGCTTAAGCATACCCCATAATACGGTGTGAGAAGTCCGAACACTTTCGACAGTGCGGCACCCCAAACTTATAGCATTATATGCATCAGCTCCGAATCATGTCTTGGGTCAATAGTGAAGGAAATATGCCCTAGAGGCAATAATAAAGTTATTATTTATTTCCTTATATCATGATAAATGTTTATTATTCATGCTAGAATTGTATTAACCGGAAACATAATACATGTGTGAATACATAGACAAACAGAGTGTTACTAGTACGCCTCTACTTGACTAGCTCGTTGATCAAAGATGGTTATGTTTCCTAACCATAGACATGAGTTGTCATTTGATTAACGGGATCACATCATTAGGAGAATGATGTGATTGACTTGACCCATTCCGTTAGCATAGCACTTGATCGTTTAGTTTGTTGCTATTGCTTTCTTCATGACTTATACATGTTCCTATGACTATGAGATTATGCAACTCCTGTTTACCAGAGAAACACTTTGTGTGCTACCAAACGTCACAACGTAACTGGGTGATTATAAAGGTGCTCTACAGGTGTCTTCGAAGGTACTTGTTGGGTTGGCGTATTTCGATATTAGGATTTGTCACACCGATTGTCGGAGAGGTATCTCTGGGCCCTCTCGGTAATGCACATCACCTAAGCCTTGCAAGCATTGCAACTAATGAGTTTGTTGCGAGCTGATGTATTACGGAACGAGTAAAGAGACTTGCCGGTAACGAGATTGAACTAGGTATTGAGATGCCGACGATCGAATCTCGGGCAAGTAACATACCGATGACAAAGGGAACAACATATGTTGTTATGCGGTCTGACCGATAAAGATCTTCGTAGAATATGTGGGAGCCAATATGAGCATCAAGGTTCTGCTATTGGTTATTGACCGGAGACGTGTCTCGGTCATGTCTACATTGTTCTCGAACCCGTAGGGTCCGCACGCTTAAGGTTTCGATGACAGTTATATTATGAGTTTACGAGTTTTGATGTACCAAAGGAGTTCGGAGTCCCGGATGAGATCGGGGACATGACGAGGAGTCTCGAAATGGTCGAGATGTAAAGATCGATATATTGGACGACTATATTCAGACTTCGGAAAGGTTCAGAGTGATTCGGGTATTTTTCGGAGTACTGGAGAGTTACGGGAATTCGCCGGGGAGTATATGGGCCTTATTGAGCCATACGGGAATAGAGGAGAGAGGCCAAAAGGAAGGAGGCGCGCGCCCCCCCTCTGGTCCGAATTGGACAAGGGGTGCAGCCCACTTTTCCTTGTTCCTCTCCCCATCTTTCCTTCTCTCCTACTCCAACAAGGGAAGGAGGAGTCCTACTCCCGGTGGAAATATTATTCTCTCTACGGTGTCATGTGGAACTTATTTTGCAGATTAGATTTGTGGAAATATTAGATTTGCCGTGGCGTGATGTCATGCTACCAAAACGTGTCAGCAGATTAGATTTGTGGAAATATTATTCTCTCTACGGTGGTATGTGGAACTTATTTTGCAGGGTTGGACACTATCCTTGTATTCAAACTCTTGCGTGGCGTATTCGGAGGAGGAACCCGCCTTGCAATGCCGAAGACAACACTGCGCCGGACTCATCGTCATTGAAGGCTGGTTCAGGGGCTACTGAGGGAGTCCTGGATTAGGGGGTCTCCGGACAGCCGGACTATATCCTTTGGCCGGACTGTTGGACTATGAAGAGACAAGATTGAAGACTTCGTCCCGTGTCCGGATGGGACTCTACTTGGCGTGGAAGGCAAGCCAGGCAATACGGATATGTATATCTCCTCCTTTGTAACCGACCTTGTGTAACCCTAGCCCCCTCCGGTGTCTATATAAACCGGAGGGTTTTAGTCCATAGGACAACATACAATCATACCATAGGCTAGCTTCTAGGGTTTAGCCTCTCCGATCTCGTGGTAGATCTACTCTTGTACTACTCATATTATCAAGAATAAATCAAGCAGGACGTAGGGTTTTACCTCCATCAAGAGGGCCCGAACCTGGGTAAAACATCGTGTCCCCTGCCTCCTATTACCATCCGCCTTAGACGCACAGTTCGGGACCCCCTACCCGAGATCCGCCGATTTTGACACCGACAGGTATCTTCATACCTAGTTCAATCTCGTTACCGGCAAGTCTCTTTACTCGTTCCATAATACATCATCCCGTCACTAACTCATTAGTCACATTGCTTGCAAGGCTTATCATGATGTTTATTACCGAGAGGGCCCAGAGATACATCTTCGATACTCGGAGTGACAAATCCTAATCTTGATCTATGCCAACCCAACAAACATCTTTGGAGATACCTGTAGAGCATCTTTATAATCACCCAGTTACGTTGTGACGTTTGATAGCACACAAGGTATTCCTCCGGTATCCGGGAGTTACATAATCTCATAGTCGAAGGAATATGTATTTGACATGAAGAAAGCAATAGCAATAAAACTAAACGATCAACATGCTAAGCTAACGGATGGGTCTTGTCCATCACATCATTCTACTAATGATGTGATCCCGTTCATCAAATGACAACACATGTCTATGGTTACGAAACTTAACCATCTTTGATTAACGAGGTAGTCTAGTAGAGGCTTACAAGGACACTGCGTTTTTGCCTATGTATCCGCACATGTATGAAGTTTCCGGTTAATACAATTCTAGCATGAATAATAATAAATTATCATGATATAAGGAAATATAAAATAACAAATTTATTATTGCCTTTAGGGCATATTTCCTTCAGATACAACCCTTCCATTTGATACCAATGCATACTTAGTATAGATCTGATGCTTGCGAGTACTTTGGATAAGTACTCACGGTTGCTTTGCTACCCCTTTCCCCCTTCTTCTTTCTTTCCGGTTATTGCAACCAGATGGTGGATCCCAGGAGCCAGATGCCACCCCGACGACTACTACTACTACCCCGAGGGTGCCTACTTCTATGTGGAGGCCGCCGACGACCAGGAGTAGTTAGGAGGTCCCAGGCAGGAGGCCTTGCCTCTTCGATCGTTGAAGTTTGTGCTTGCCTTCTTAAGGCAGTCTTGTCTAACTTTATGTCTATACTCAGATATTATTGCTTCCGCTGAGTCGCTTATATATCAAGCTATGTATTCGAGCCCTCGAGGCCCGTGGCTTGTAATATGAAGCTTGTATGACTTTCATTTGTGTTTAGAGTTGTGTTATGATATATTCCCGTGAGTCCCTGGTCTTTATCGTACATGTTTGCGTGTATGATTACTGTACGATTGAATCGAGGGTGTCATAATGCATGATCGGGAATCCCATTTCCCCATGTACTGAGAGGGATACCCACGTAGCATGCAACTCCTTGTCGCTACATCAATTGGGCCGACTGAACTAGGTCCCATGTATAACGCACACCCCATACTGCACACACCTATTTTTTGGTTTTTGTTTTCATTTCCGCTTTTTCTTTCCTATTTTCATTTTCATTTGTTCTTTTATTTTTTTAATTTGTTTATTTTATTTTTATTTCCCTATTCCATTTTTATGTCAAATTCATGAACATATTTTCAAAATCAAAATTAAAAAAATTGGTGAATATTTTTGAAATTTTAGAATATTTTCTTAAATCGTGAACACCTTTAAAAAGCCGGGATTTGTTTTGGAAAATTTAAGAGCAATTTCTGAAATACGAGAACTTTGAAGCTTCTCAGTCAGTTTTTCCTTCTTAATTTCGATATGTTTTTTATGGAAAGGTTTTGTTTGTTTTTTTCTTTCCTTTTCTATTTTCCTTTTTCCTTTCCATTTCTTTACTTTTACTTTTACTCTTATTTCTTTTTTCTTTTTTCGAAATGCATTAACTTTTTCCATATTCTATAAATCGTTTCTGAAAACCGACGAACTATTTTCAAATTTCTAAACTTTTTTTTCATAGCAGATGATTTTTTTGCAAAATCGATGTAATTTTTACACATTGTGAACTTTGTTAAAAGTATATGAACTTCTTTTCTAATTGATGATTTTTTTTCAAAATTGATGATATTTTTTCAAAATCTATTTTCCCCCCAAAATCGATGAACTTATTTTTCAAAAGTGTAGTTTTTTAAAAAATTGAGGAATTTTATGAACTCTTCTTCAAAATTGATATATTTTTTTATTAAAAATTGTCAACTTTGTCCGAAATAAGTGATCTTTTCTGTGAAGTTATTTGAATCCGTGAACCTTTTTGTTTTTTGTATTTATGTTATTTCGGATTTTCTAGAAAAGTCAACAGTTAACTGGTAAACCATGACCTGTCAACTACGAAACTGAGCGAATGAGGAACCAGGCGCGTGGAGCTGGTTCGCCTTGTTGTTGAGGCGAAGCGACCGAGCGACGCGGTGCGCCGGCCCAATTTGCGTAGGCAGTTCGCCTACAACATCATCCGGTTTTGGAAACCTTTTAAAAGGTTCCCTGAACCGGTTTATTTTCTTTTACTGGTTTTCCATTTTATTTCTGTTTTTCTTTTTATTTTTCAGTGTGTCATTTTTTTGTTTCTTCTTCTTCTCTTCTTTCTTTTTCCTTTTTACTGTTTGTTTTCTTCTTTCTTCTTTCTTTTTCCTTTTTCAAGTTTGTTTTTCCTTTCTTCGTTTTTTATTCAGGTTTATGAAGAAATGCCGAAAAATTCGAAAATTTTGAAAAATTTAATAATTGTTCTTGAGTTCAAATTTTTCTCATCAATTCAAATAAATGCTCATTTTTTAAAATATTGTTCAAGATTTTCAAAAAGTTCTAGTTATTAAAAAAACTTGTTTCGCATGTTTTGGTACAACTTTTTCACAACTTTTCAGAAAATGGTCAGAATATCAAAAAATGTTCCAATTTTCAAAAATTGGTCAGAATTTATTCATGCTTTTGATTTTTTGGGATTTTTTATTAATTGTTCAAAATTCAGAGAATGTTCAGAATTTAAAAAAAATCATGTTTTTTAAAAAAAATTCACATTTTTCAAAAAAATAATTAGGATTTCAGTTTTTGTTCATAATTTCCAAATTTTGTTCATGTTTTATACATTTGTTCCCATTTGAAAAACTGTTCATGTTTTTCAAAAAATGTTTGCATATCATTAAGTTATTCATGTTTTTATTTTTTATTTTATTTTAAAATAAATGTTTCGGTTTTAATAAAAACATATTTTTCAGAGTTTGTCTGCCTTTTCCATAGTATGTTCAGAACTTCAAATGTGTTCCGGTTTTTCAAATTTTAAAACTGTTTGTGTTTTCAAGAAATCTTCTGGAATTTATAAAATTTCTGAGTTTTAGAAAATGTTCAACAGTTGAAAAAATGTCTCTGTTTTCAATTTCCTTTAACAAATTAAAAAATGTTCAGAATTTCTAAATATGTTCACATTTTCCAATATTTCTACACAGTTTTTGAAAACTGTTCATGATTTTAATTTTGTGTTCGAATTTTAAAAAATTCACATGTTTCTATAAGTGTTCAAATATTGTTCAGTATCTCAAAATTCTGTTCATGGTTTCAAACAATTGGTCACATTTTTAAGAACTCTGTTCACATTTTCCAAGAGGTTGGTCGAATAGACTTGAAAAAAAAAATAGGATCCGTGGCTGTACATTCTTTAGGAGTTCGCACTGTGTGAATGTCAGAAGCACTTGCCAGCCCTACTGGCTAGCGAGAATGCCTCGTGAGCATAAGGAGTTTGATTCCCACCTCTTACAGATTTTTTAAGATATTTTCATATCGCCACAACATCCAAATGGGTCGGCCAAGTCGGGACGAAAATTTGCCACAGAGCGTGTCACATAGGGTGTCACACCTACGCAAGCAAGTTTCTGTGAATCTCCCAACCGTTTTTCCTTTTTCTGTTTTTGGCCTTTTTTTGTCTGGTTATTCTTCTTGCTTTTTTCTTTTGTTTTGAATGCAGGAGCTATTTTTATATTCATTTTTTTCAAATTTGTGAACTTTACACAAGTTAGAGAACTTTTTCAAATTCGTCATTTCTAAAATTTTATGAATTTTTTTCAATTTTATTTTTCCAGATTCAGGAACTTTTCAAATTTCGTGATTATTTTTCAAATTAGTGATATTTTTGCAATTTTTATTAACTTTTATAAAAAAATCAAATTTGTGAACCTTTTCTCAAGTTCGTAATGTTTTTTGAAATTCATGAGCATTTTAAAAAATTTACATACTTTTTTGAATTCATGATTTTTTCAAATTGACAAACTTAAAACAAAATTCTGGACAGTTTTCAAATTCATTATTATTTCTACAAATTCACAAACTTCTTTCAGATCCATAACATTTTACAAAATCCGTGATTTTTTGAAAAGTTTGTGAATACTTTTTCAAAATCATAAACTCTTTGTTGAATTTAAGGAGGGTATCTCTGTTTGGTCGAGTTGCGTTGCACCAGGCGTGAAGTAGGAGGTCCCGTGCCCGACGGGGGACTGTGCATGAAACTCGTGACCAGAAACAAACCGCAGTACCACATGACACATGCGGTAAGCAATAAAAAATACCAAAAAAATACATAATTAAAATAGAAACAAATGGCACTCGCATCTGAGGCGGTAGCAGTGGACTGAGGCAGGTTGATGCTCGATTTCGACTGAGGCAGGTTGATGCTCGATATGTGAGGGCGGTTCGGGAGCCACCCACTGTAAAGATCTTTATTCTTTTTTTTTTCTGAAAGGAACGGTGTGAATAAGTTACGCGGTGAAGCGGCTAGCTGGTTTCAGGAAGCCGCATCGGATTCTTCGGGCGAGAGGACGCAGACAGAGTACGTGCACGTCTTGCTGTTCACTGATGCTAACCTTCACCACTGAACGATCATAGCTTGAGACTCGAGAGTGCGTTCGGTGGTTATCCACACCCAACATACACGTCTTGCAAGTGAAAAAAGGAACGGGAAGCTGCACGTACAGAAGCTAATTATATAGGGAGATACTCCCTCCATTCCAAAATATAATACGCCCACGCTTTTCGAGATTAAACTTTAATCATAAATTTAACAAACGAGACCGACCGCGGTGGGAGAAAAAGTTACATAATTAAAAACTTCATTCAAATACGAATTCACTGATGTAACTTTTGCTTCCGTCGCAATCGGTCTTGATAGTTAAATTTATAATCAAAGTTATAACACGGAGATAGAAAAAGACACTAAATTGTGGAATGGAGGAAGTACTAAAAGCGAGTGGATAAGAGTCACGGAAGTGGCGATGGCAGGCACCGGCTTGTTTTGCACCATGCGTTCAACGTAAAAGCGAGGCAGGCCGTGCATGCCATCACGCGCTGCTGCAGCTGCATGCCCCGGGTCAAGCTCGCCGTGACGCCCGTGCCGTTTCCCTGGTCAGTTTTGGCGGTGGGTGCAAAAGGCAGTGAGCGTTGAGAGGCAGTTGGTCAGTTGGGGCGGGGCACGTGGACGAGGACGCGTGCATGCAGGCAGACAGTACGGGGTCAGCGCGGTGGGAGCTGGGAGATGTGCAGTGCAGACCGGCTATGGTGCTGGGAGGGAAGAACGGCGTCGGGGACACGAGAGTGGAGGTTGTTCAGTTTGTCGTATCGCTGTCGGGACGGCATGCAGCTCTTTTCTTTTCTTTTCTGGTTTTGTCGAGTCAACGCGCTCAGTCACATGCATCCGGCCAGTTCTTGCGGTAACATGCATGACACGCGCGTGGCCTCTTGACGGACTTGCACCACTTGTATCTTACCGCCGCGCGCTTTCTATCAAGAAAAGCTGTGGTATTAGAGCCTAATCAATCATTACCGAGATAGTACGCGGCGTCGGTCTGTCATGCACACGTTCCTGCTGCAAATAATGTGTAGGCAAGGGCTAGACGTTGCATGATAGCTGGAGGAGCTCCCTCTCTCGACTGAAAAATGCGTCAGGTCTTGGGATGAAGCGGTGACCGGTCAGAGCTAGCGCCTGGACTGGACAAATGAGCGTGTTGATCCGTGCGTGGTCTGGTCAGGGCAACTGCGAGAAAGCGGGAGGGAGTTAGGCGTGCCGGTCAGCGCGTACGTCCGGCCCTGGTGAGCGAGCGACAGATTACGCCAGTTTCTACTGCTTTTTCCGTCAACTGCTATCTCACCGGCAGACAGGTCTAAAGGATAAAGTGGCCACTGCTCATCTGGTCTGGTCAAGTCGCACCTATACATCTCTCACTGCGTTGGCGTGGGCGTGGCTAATGGGCGTCGTTGGTTCATCGCTGGAGCTTTTATCTGTTGACTGCATGGCCTTGCAACGGCCCTTCTGCTCAACGTAAGCCTCTGTCCGCAGGGAGCGTGATACCAGTACGCACTTCGGTTCCTGAGGGTTCAGGCACCGGCGCTTTGGCGGGTCGCACCTCTGCGTGCCCTTCGAGCCGGTCAAGATCGTCCGTCAAGATTCACTCAACGTGCCAGATAGTACGCGGTACACTAGTTACACTACATGATCTTTGATCTAAGCTCGGGGGTCCTGTCCCTCCATGGTCCGGGAATGTAGGAAATGGAATATTGTCGCGGTCTCCAGGATTCAGATTTTCTTAGAGCTGTTTTGGGTTCAGCTGAAGCTTAACCTGTCAAATATCCCTCCGTCCCGAATTAGTTGTTTTAGATTTGCCTTGATACGAACATATTTAGGCACGTCCTGGGTTTTTCTTAAGGAAACGTCATGATGTTATGTATATCCATGACAAATCTAGGTCAACTATTTTTTTTAGAAAAGGAGGTCAACTAGTTTAGGACAGAGGTAATATCTGGTTACCATATATTTTGATCAAGTTTTCTGGTTCCCCAAAGTACAACCATTCGAAGAGATACCAGTTTCTTGCACATGGCTAAAATAGTTTGGCAAGGTAAATCCAGCCAATTCTATCCAAACATTTCAATTTTGGTTTCGCAACACCATGATGCAAGATTTCCTTGCTCCTGTTTCATCCTCGCCGTTGACCCTCTTGGTTTTGCATTTGCTTTCCGTGGAGTTACTAGCGGATTCCCTTGGGGCCATCACATATTTTCCCTGCTCTTCTCCTGTCTTGGCCCCATCTCTTGCTGATGGTCTTCTCTCGTCCTTTTGCGCTAGGTAGTAGCCGATCCTCACACATATCCACGCTGGTCTTTCCCAGTTAACATGCTAGCGGTTCTGAGAAGGCTTGGGTCACCGACATAAGCGATGGTACTTTTTTTTGCGGAAAGGATTAGATTTATCTATAAAAGTTCAACAAAAATACAAAGCATCTCAAACATAATAAAATTTACATCGAGATTCCGAGGATGCTCCTAGGCGTTAGCTTCCCTTGCTGGAGATTATTTTTTTGAGTTAGCAGATGCATCTTGTCGGTGTTTGGCTGCTGGAGCATGGGTGGTATCATCTTCTTCGGTACTCTCTTTATCTTTGAAGGTAGTTTGTTTGCTTCGATCTTGGTCATGCTTGGTGTCAAGCCTCCAAGTGATCACATCGGTCTTCGCAGCTCTAGACGTTGTCAAAATCCACACTCTAGATGATGATTTTGAGATGCCCATGTGTTTTTAGGGGTATGCAGTAATTTTGTTTTCCGTCCATTGGCTTTGGGTATAGCTTTTGTATGTAAATCATCTTCTGGCTCCTCCCAATCTTTATTAATTTTGTTTTAGAAACACAACACACACTCGTACACTCACCACTTATAAATGAACGCATGCATACCTAGTCTTATGAGCATCTTGAAGAGAGTGGTCACATACTCACATGCATCTTATATTTTATGGGCACACCATATCACCGAAAAAAAATGTCAGAAAGACTGAAATAAACCCAGCAAATACGTGAGCACCAGTACCATGTTTAGAAATTGAAACATGAAGGAACCAAACCATGTAAGCTATGTGTAGTTTGCAAGCAGGATTTTAATTTGCCAAAAGGAAATTGAATCGGAGCAGAGGAGTCGATACGCATAGTGCACACTATGACCATTAATTAATGGTACGTACGATCTTAAACTTCTGAAAAGATCACCCTCGGGCACTCTTCATCATGTCATAATTATTGTAAAACGCACGCGTCCAAACGACGCGCACTATCTATGGAAGTGGACTGATGGCAACTGCATTACTATGTGCATGATATGTATACAAGGTCGATCGTGCTGCAAGTACATGTCATCACAACCAAATGGATTTGACATGGCGGGCCACCAATCTGAAATTACTTCCATTGGTTCCCTGCCTGGACAGGCCACCCTTGCGTGGCTAAATTTCGTGTTTTGACCCTTTTCTAAAACCTATTCGAAATTTGACCTTAGTTTAAAAAAAAATCAAGATCTGACTTTTTGCTACCGCCAAGGACCATGGCGGTAGGGTATAACAGCCTACCGCCAAGGTCTCTGGCAGTCGGGTTGCATGTCCTACCGTCAAAAACCTCCTAAGTATTATTGAACATAGTGCGTGCTCGTGCCTACCGCCAAGCACCTTGGCGGTAGGGTTGTGCAGGCTACCGCCAGCCTGGTTGGCGGTAGCGATGATTCCTACCGCCAAAGTCCCTGGCGATAGGCTGTTAGACCCTACTGCCATTGACTCTGGCGGTAGCAAAAAGATTAGATCTTGATTTTTTTTCAAACTAGGGTCAAATATCGAATAGGTTTCAGAAAAGGGTTAAAACACGAAAATTTGCCCCCTTGCGTACGAGGCTTCCTATCCACAAAGCTGGTTTACATGTGTACATGGCACGATCTACAACGATCGATCTGAGACATGACATGAGAGGACACGCGACTTGACAGACCCGTGCGAGAGCTGTCTGCTAGCTCAGCCACCCTCATTTCGTTAACCAAATATGTTGGTCACTTACTAGAAATCCACACATCAAATCATAGCCCGCCCACTTCTTTCTTCGTCGCGAGGGTCGCTTCCGAGAAACCGATAATATATACATCACGTCGACTCTATCCAGTCGTCTGAGCAAGACAAACGGCCGCATACTCGTCTGACAACGCACCACGAAAGGACAAGGGAGATACTAGAAGCCATGTTCCTACGTGCTGTATTTGATCAGCAGCAATTTTGGGATCTCCGCCCCATGAAACCGTGCCGGAGCAAGCAGCTAGCTTCTGCGATAGTGTGGGAGCACGTCGTTTCTAGTTGCATGTACTATAACATGCATGCGCGAAACACGGAAACAGACAGCAGTCATGCACTGCTGCACACCTGCTATACGTGCATGGAACCCACATGTACTGAAGCACATTCGCACATGTATCACACATCATCGACATCGACGCGACTGCACACATTCATAATTGACATCGACGCGATGGGCACATTCAGAATTGTATATTTAAGAAATGATCGCCAAAATTACAAACACTTAGTTGGGAATATTAGTTATTGATAGCCGTCCGATCAAAATCCATGGCACCTGAAAGTCATGCATATACTTATACGCCCTCTGTTTTAGAATATACGGTGAATCGATTTTTGTGCAAGTCAAACTTGTGTATATTTGACCAAGATTATAGAATAATATATCGACATCTATAAAACAAAATAGATAAAATGTAGAATACTTTTCGTGATGGATATAATAATACAAATTTGGTACTCTATCCATGCAAACGACGTCACTTCTTCAAGTCATGCATGTCTTATTTTTGAGCAATGAAGTCGTCCATGTCAGTCACAAGTTAATATATTTTTTTTGCGTTAATATTTGTGGTCATAGATGGTATATGTGTTGGCCAGTCGTTGGAGCAAAAAAAAAGTTCATACTTCACATTTTTGTTAAAATATGATATCGTTTTAAGTTTCATTCAAAAGCTTTTCATTTTGTATACATCATTTTGTCGCATACTTTAGTTTTTTTTTTCTGTTTTTCAAATGTAAATCGAAAACACTCTTAGATTTTTTTCAAATGTAAATCAAAAACACTCTTAGATTTGTTTTCCCACTAGTTATAGCTATTTCTAAACACCTATTTATGCATTTGTTTTAACACAGTTACCACGGTAATGCGTGGAGTATCATCTAATATAGAAAGTGGTTGTAGCCAATCTTTACATTTTTTTCTTTTGAAAAGGAGGTTAAACCCACGGCCTCTGTATCTAAACAACACAAGAGCATATATGAAAAGTGTATTAGGTTATTGATACATTGTACTCCCTCTGTAAACTAATATAAGAGTGTTTATATCACTACTTTAGTATTCTAAACGCTTTTATATTAGTTTATGGAGGGAATATATGACAAGAAGAAGTCGAAGAAAAGGAGTCCCTGGGTCTTTATGAGTAATTGTAGTCTCATACTGATTTAGATGTGACTTCCATTGGTGGTTCTTTATAAAAAAACATCAAAGGTATTAATCTTACTATTGTTGATTTGTATCGAAGATGTGTCTTTAACCTTCAATTATATTCCAAGGGTAACTTTAATTCATAAACTCGACTATCATGCAAAGTCGGTACCTCAACTATCAATAGTGTTTTACTTCAAGTTATATCTCTCAAAGTGATTTTTTCATACAAAATTGATTTCTAGTGCTATTGCTTACGTGCCTTCCCAGTCTGCGCTGTTTGTCTATCATGCCACATTTACTACACGATATTTCACAGTTACATCTTTTTGGCCGAATTTCCTATTTTGCATTCTTCACGAATTATGAATTACAGGTTTTTGTTTTACATAAATATGTATGTTTGAGTAAATTTCCTTAATATTTCTTGTTTGGTGACGTCTCTTTTTTCCAAAATAATTATGGTACTATTGTGAACTTTTGAAGAAAACTGATGACTTGGATGACACACATCGTGGTTATTTACTAGCATGTAGGACTTACCATTGGACAACCGGAGGCAGCTGTTGGGAACGTAGCATGCAATTTTAAAAAAAAAATCTACGATCACGCAAGATCTATTTAGGAGATGCATAGCAACGAGAGGGGGAGAGTGTGTCCACGTACCATCGTAGACCGAAAGCGGAAGCTTTAGGTTAACGCGGTTGATGTAGTCGAACGTCTTCATGATCCAACCGATCTTAGTACCGAACGTACGACACCTCCGAGTTCAGCACACGTTCAACTCGATGACGTCCCTCGAACTCTTGATCTAGCAGAGGGTCGAGGGAGAGTTCCGTCAGCACGACGGCGTGGTGACGGTGACGGTGATGTGATCCGCGCGCAGTGCTTCGCCTAAGCAGTACGACGCTATGATCGGAGGAGTAAACTGTGGAGGGCGGCACCGCACACGGCTAAGAGAACTAGTGGTGTACCTATGGGGTGGCCCCGTCCCCGTATATAAAGGAGGGGAGGGGAGGCCGGCCGGCCCTAGGGGCGCGCCAAGTGGGGGGAGTCCCACTAGGACTCCTAGTCCTAGTCGGCTCCCCCCTTCCTTCCAACGGAGAGGGGGAAAGGGGAAAGAGGTGGAGAGGGAGAAGGAAAGGGGGGCCGCGCCCCCACCACTTGTCCAATTCGGATTGGCTTGGGGGGCACCTCCAGTGGCCTGCCTCCTCCTCTCCACTATGGCCCATGAGGCCCATTAACTTTCCCGGGGGGTTCCGGTAACCTCCCGGCACTCTGATAAATCCCCGAACCTCTTTGGAACCATTGCGGTGTCCGTATATAACCTTCCAATATATCAATCTTTACCTCTCGACCATTTCAAGACTCCTCGTCATGTCCGTGATCTCATTCGAGACTCCAAACAAACTTCGGTCACCAAAATACATACCTCATAATACAAATCGTCATAAAACGTTAAGCGTGCGGACCCTATGGGTTCGACAACTATGTAGACATGACCGAGACACATCTCCGGTCAATAACCAATAGCGGAACCTGGATGCTCATATTGGTTCCTACATATTCTACGAAGTTCTTTATCGATCAAACTGTAATAACAACATATGTTATTCCCTTTATCATCGGTATGTTACTTGCCTGAGATTCGATCGTCGGTATCATCATGCCTAGTTCAATCTCGTTACCGGAAATTCTCTTTACTCGTTCCATAATGCATCATCCCGCAACTAACTCATTAGTCACATTGCTTGCAAGGCTTATAGTGATGTGCATTACCGAGAGGGCCCAGAGATACCTCTCCGATACTCAGAGTGACAAATCCTAATATTGATCTATGCCAACCCAAGAAACACCTTGAGAGACACCTGTAGAGCATCTTTATAATCACCCAGTTACGTTGTGACGTCAAATAGCACACAAGGTGTTCCTCCGGTATTCGGGAGTTGCATAATCTCATAGTCAGAGGAATATGTATAAGGCACGAAGAAAGCAATAGCAATAAAACTTAATGATCATTACGCTAAGCTAACTGATGGGTCTTGTCCATCACATCATTATCTAATGATGTGACCCCGTTCATCAAATGACAAAACATGTCTATGGTTAGGAAACTTAATCATCTTTGATTAACGAGCTAGTCAAGTAGAGGCATACTAGGGACACTCTGTTTTGTCTATGTATTCACACATGTAGTAAGTTTCTGGTTAATACAATTCTAGCATGAATAATAAACATTTATCATGATATAAGGAAATATAAATAACAACTTTATTATTGCCTCCAGGGCATATTTCCTTCAGTCTCCCACTTGCACTAGAGTCAATAATCTAGATTACATAGTAATGATTCTAACACCCATGGAGTCTTGGTGCTGATCCTGTTTTGCTCGTGGAAGAGGTTTAGTCAACGGGTCTGCAACATTAAGATCCGCATGTACTTTGCAAATCTCTCCCTCCTTGACTTGATCGTGGATGGAGTTGAAGCGTCTCTTGATGTGTTTAGTTCTCTTGTGAAATCTGGATTCCTTTGTTGGGGAACGTAGTAATTTCAAAAAAATTCCTACGCACACGCAAGATCGTGGTGATGCATAGCAACGAGGGGGAGAGTCTGATCTACGTACCCTTGTAGATCGCAACGGAAGCGTTGACACAACGTAGAGGAAGTAGTCGTACGTCTTCTTCCCGGTCCGACCGATCCAAGCACCGTTACTCCGGCACCTCTGAGTTCTTAGCACACGTTCAGCTCGATGACGATCCTCGGGCTCCGATCCAGCAAAGCGTCGAGGAAGAGTTCCGTCAGCACGACGGCGTGGTGACGATCTTGATGTACTATCGACGCAGGGCTTCGCCTAAGCACTACAACGGTATGATCGAGGTGGAATTTGGTGGCAGGGGGCACCGCACATGGCTAAGGAACGATCTCAATGATCAACTTGTGTGTCTAGAGGTGCCCCCTGCCCCCGTATATAAAGGTTGCCAGGGGGAGGGCTGGCCGGCCAAGGAGAGGAGGGCGCAGGAGGAGTCCTACTCCTACCGGGAGTAGGACTCCCCCCCCCAATCCTATTCCTAATAGGACTCCTCGAGAGAGAGAGAGAGGGAGAAGGGGGCCGGCCACCTCTCCTAGTCCTAATAGGACTAGGGGAGGGGGGAGGCGCGCAGCCCACCTTCGGCTGCCCCTTTCACCTTTCCACTAAGGCCCAATAAGGCCCATTTGGTTCCCGGGGGGTTCCGGTAACGTCCCGGTACTCCGGTAAAATTCCCGATTTCACCCGGAACACTTCCGATGTCCAAACATAGGCTTCCAATATATCAATCTTTATGTCTCGACCATTTCGAGACTCCTCGTCATGTCCGTGATCACATCCGGGACTCCGAACATCCTTCGGTACATCAAAATGCATAAACTCATAATAACTGTCATCGTAACGTTAAGCGTGTGGACCCTACAGTTCGAGAACAATGTAGACATGACCGAGACACGTCTTTGGTCAATAACCAATAGTGGGACCTGGATGCCCATATTGGCTCCTACAGATTCTACGAAGATCTTTATCGGTCAGACCGCATAACAACATACATTGTTCCCTTTGTCATCGGTATGTTACTTGCCCGAGATTCGATCGTCAGTATCCAATACCTAGTTCAATCTCGTTACCGGCAAGTCTCTTTACTCGTTCTGTAATACATCATCTGACAACTAACATCTTAGTTATAATGCTTGCAAGGCTTATGTGATGTGTATTACCGAGAGGGCCCAGAGGTACCTCTCCGACAATCGGAGTGACAAATCCTATTCTCGAAATACGCCAACCCAACATCTACCATTGGAAACACCTGTAGTACTCCTTTATAATCACCCAGTTACGTTGTGACGTTTGGTAGCACCCAAAGTGTTCCTCCGGCAAACGGGAGTTGCATAATCTCATAGTCATAGGAACATGTATAAGTCATGAAGAAAGCAATAGCAACATACTAAACGATCGGGTGCTAAGCTAATGGAATGGGTCATGTCAATCAGATCATTCAACTAATGATGTGACCTCGTTAATCAAATAACAACTCTTTTGTTCATGGTTAGGAAACATAACCATCTTTGATTAATGAGCTAGTCAAGTAGAGGCATACTAGTGACACTCTGTTTGTCTATGTATTCACACATGTATTATGTTTCCGGTTAATACAATTCTAGCATGAATAATAAACTTTTATCATGATATAAGGAAATAAATAATAACTTTATTATTGCCTCTAGGGCATATTTCCTTCAGTCTCCCACTTGCACTAGAGTCAATAATCTAGATCACACAGTAATGATTCTAAAACCCATGGAGCCTTGGTGCTGATCATGTTTTGCTCATGGAAGAGGCTTAGTCAACGGGTCTGCAACATTCAGATCCGTATGTATCTTGCAAATCCCTATGTCTCCCACCTGGACTAGATCCCGGATGGAGTTGAAGCGTCTCTTGATGTGTTTGGTCCTTTTGTGAAATCTGGATTCCTTTGCCAAGGCAATTGCACCAGTATTGTCACAAAAGATTTTCATTGGACCCGATGCACTAGGTATGCCACCTAGATGAGATATGAACTCCTTCATCCAGACTCCTTCGTTCGCTGCTTCCGAAGCAGCTATGTACTCCGCTTCACATGTAGATCCCGCTATGACGCTTTGTTTAGAACTGCACCAACTGACAGCTCCACCATTTAAAGTAAACACGTATCCGGTTTGCGATTTAGAATCGTCCGGATCAGTGTCAAAGCTTGCATCAACGTAACCTCTTACGGTGAGCTCTTTGTCACCTCCATATACGAGAAACATATCCTTAGTCCTTTTCAGGTATTTCAGGATGTTCTTGACCGCTGTCCAGTGATCCACTCCTGGATTACTTTGGTACCTCCCTGCTAAACTTATAGCAAGGCACACATCAGGTCTGGTACACAGCATTGCATACATGATAGAGCCTATGGCTGAAGCATAGGGAACATCTTTCATTTTCTCTCTATCTTCTGCAGTGGTCGGGCATTGAGTCTGACTCAACTTCACACCTTGTAACATAGGCAAGAACCCTTTCTTTGCTTGATCCATTTTGAACTTCTTCAAAATCTTGTCAAGGTATGTGCTTTGTGAAAGTCCAATTAAGCGTCTTGATCTATCTCTATAGATCTTTATGCCTAATATGTAAGCAGCTTCCCCAAGGTCTTTCATCGAAAAACTTTTATTCAAGTATCCCTTTATGCTATCCAGAAATTCTATATCATTTCCAATCAGTAATATGTCATCCACATATAATATCAGAAATGCTACAGAGCTCCCACTCACTTTCTTGTAAATACAGGCTTCTCCAAAAGTCTGTATAAAGCCAAATGCTTTGATCACACTATCAAAGCGTTTATTCCAACTCCGAGATGCTTGCACCAGTCCATAAATGGATCGCTGGAGTTTGCACACTTTGTTAGCTCCCTTTGGATCGACAAAACCTTCCGGTTGCATCATATACAACTCTTCTTCCAGAAATCCATTCAGGAATGCAGTTTTGACATCCATCTGCCAAATTTCATAATCATAAAATGCGGCAATTGCTAACATGATTCTGACAGACTTAAGCATCGCTACGGGTGAGAAGGTCTCATCATAGTCAACCCCTTGAACTTGTCGAAAACCTTTTGCGACAAGTCGAGCTTTATAGACAGTAACATTACCGTCAGCGTCAGTCTTTTTCTTGAAGATCCATTTATTCTCTATTGCTTGCCGATCATCAGGCAAGTCAACCAAAGTCCATACTTTGTTCTCATACATGGATCCCATCTCAGATTTCATGGCCTCAAGCCACTTTGCGGAATCTGGGCTCACCATCGCTTCTTCATAGTTCGTAGGTTCATCATGATCTAGTAGCATGACTTCCAGAACTGGATTACCGTACCACTCTGGTGCGGATCTTGCTCTGGTTGATCTACGTGGTTTAGTAGTATCTTGTCCTGAAGTTTCATGATCATCATCATTAGCTTCCTCACTAATTGGTATAGGTGTCGCAGAAACAGTTTTCTGTGATGTACTATTTTCCAATAAGGGAGCAGGTACAGTTACCTCGTCAAGTTCTACTTTCCTCCCACTCACTTCTTTCGAGAGAAACTCCTTCTCTAGAAATGATCCATTCTTAGCAACGAATGTCTTGCCTTCGGATCTGTGATAGAAGGTGTACCCAACAATCTCCTTTGGGTATCCTATGAAGACACATTTCTCCACTTTGGGTTCGAGCTTATCAGGTTGAAGCTTTTTCACATAAGCATCGCAGCCCCAAACTTTAAGAAACGACAACTTTGGTTTCTTGCCAAACCATAGTTCATAAGGCGTCGTCTCAACGGATTTTGATGGTGCCCTATTTAACGTGAATGCGGCCGTCTCTAAAGCATAACCCCAAAATGATAGCGGTAAATCAGTAAGAGACATCATAGATCGCACCATATCTAGTAAAGTACGATTACGACGTTCGGACACACCATTACGCTGTGGTGTTCCGGGTGGCGTGAGTTGCGAAACTATTCCACAATTTTTCAAATGTACACCAAACTCGTAACTCAAATATTCTCCTCCACGATCAGATCGTAGAAACTTTATTTTCTTGTTACGATGATTTTCAACTTCACTCTGAAATTCTTTGAACTTTTCAAATGTTTCAGACTTGTGTTTCATTAAGTAGATATACCCATATCTGCTTAATCATCTGTGAAGGTGAGAAAATAACGATATCCGCCACGAGCCTCAATATTCATCGGACCACATACATCGGTATGTATGATTTCCAACAGATCTGTTGCTCTCTCTATAGTACCGGAGAACGGTGTTTTAGTCATCTTGCCTATGAGGCACGGTTCGCAAGTACCAAGTGATTCATAATCAAGTGGTTCCAAAAGCCCATCAGTATGGAGTTTCTTCATGCGCTTTACACCGATATGGCCTAAACGGCAGTGCCACAAATAAGTTGCACTATCATTATCAACTCTGCATCTTTTGGTTTCAACATTATGAATATGTGTATCACTACTATCGAGATTCATCAAAAATAGACCACTCTTCAAAGGTGCATGACCATAAAAGATATTACTCACATAAATAGAACAACCATTATTCTCTGATTTAAATGAATAACCGTCTCGCATTAAACAAGATCCAGATATAATGTTCATGCTCAACGCTGGCACCAAATAACAATTATTTAGGTCTAATATTAATCCCGAAGGTAGATGTAGAGGTAGCGTGCCGACCGCGATCACATCGACTTTGGAACCGTTTCCCACGCGCATCGTCACCTCGTCCTTTGCTAGTGTCCGCTTATTCCGTAGTCCCTGTTTTGAGTTGCAAATATTAGCAACAGAACCAGTATCAAATACCCAGGTGCTACTGCGAGCTCTAGTAAGGTACACATCAATAACATGTATATCACATATACCTTTGTTCACCTTGCCATCCTTCTTATCCGCCAAATACTTGGTGCAGTTCCGCTTCCAGTGACCAGTCTGCTTGCAGTAGAAGCACTCAGTTTCAGGCTTAGGTCCAGACTTGGGTTTCTTCTCCTGAGCAGCAACTTGCTTGCTGTTCTTCTTGAAGTTCCCCTTCTTCTTCCGTTTGCCCTTTTTCTTGAAACTAGTGGTCTTGTTGACCATCAACACTTGATGCTCCTTCTTGATTTCTACCTCCGCAGCTTTCAGCATTGCGAAGAGCTCGGGAATAGTCTTGTTCATCCCTTGCATATTATAGTTCATCACGAAGCTCTTGTAGCTTGGTGGCAGTGATTGGAGAATTCTGTCAATGACGCAATCATCTGGAAGATTAACTCCCATCTGAATCAAGTGATTATTATACCCAGTCATTTTGAGTATATGCTCACTGACAGAACTGTTCTCCTCCATCTTGCAGTTATAGAACTTATTGGAGACTTCATATCTCTCAATTCGGGCATTTGCTTGAAATATTAACTTCAACTCCTGGAACATCTCATATGCTCCATGACGTTCAAAACGTCGTTGAAGTCCCGTTTCTAAGCCGTAAAGCATGGCACACTGAACTATCGAGTAGTCATCAGCTTTGCTCTGCCAGACGTACATAACATCTGGTGTTGCTCCAGCAGCAGGCCTAGCACCCAGCGGTGCTTCCAGGACGTAATTCTTCTGTGCAGCAATGAGGATAATCCTCAGGTTACGGACCCAGTCCGTGTAATTGCTACCATCATCTTTCAACTTTGCTTTCTCAAGGAACGCATTAAAATTCAACGGAACAACAGCACGAGCCATCTATCTACAATCAACATAAACAAGCAAGATACTATCAGGTACTAAGTTCATGATAAGTTTAAGTTCAGTTAATCAAATTACTTAAGAACTCCCACTTAGATAGACATCCCTCTAATCCTCTAAGTGATCACGTGATCCAAATCAACTAAACCATAACCGATCATCACGTGAGATGGAGTAGTTTGCAATGGTGAACATCGTTATGTTGATCATATTTACCATATGATTCACGCTCGACCTCTCGGTCTCTGTGTTCCGAGGCCATATCTGCATATGCTAGGCTCGTCAAGTTTAACCTGAGTATTCTGCGTGTGCAAAACTGGCTTGCACCCGTTGTAGATGGACATAGAGCTTATCACACCCGATCATCACGTGGTGTCCGGGCACGACGAACTTTGGCAACGGTGCATACTCAGGGAGAACACTTCTTGATAATTTAGTGAGAGATCATCTTATAATGCTACCGTCAATCAAAGCAAGATAAGATGCATAAAAGGATAAACATCACATGCAATCAATATAAGTGATATGATATGGCCATCATCATCTTGTGCTTGTGATCTCCATCTCCGAAGCACCGTCATGATCACCATCGTCACCGGCGCGACACCTTGATCTCCATCATAGCATCGTTGTCGTCTCGCCAATCTTATGCTTCCACGACTATCACTACCGCTTAGCAATAAAGTAAAGCATTACATCGCGATTGCATTGCATACAATAAAGCGACAACCATATGGCTCCTGCCAGTTGCCGATAACTTGGTTACAAAACATGATCATCTCATACAATAAAATCAGCATCATGCCTTGACCATATCACATCACAACATGCCCTGCAAAAACAAGTTAGACATCCTCTACTTTGTTATTGCAAGTTTTACGTGGCTGCTACGGGCTTAAGCAAGAACTCATCTCACCTACGCATCAAAACCACAATGATAGTTTGTCAAATAGACTCCGTTTTAACCTTCTCAAGGACCGGGCGTAGCCACACTCGGTTCAACTAAAGTTGGAGAGACAGTCGCCCGCAAGCCATCTATGTGCAAAGCACGTCGAGGGAACCGGTCTCGCGTAAGCGTACGCGTAAGGTTGGTCCGGGTCGTCTCGTCCAACAATACCGCTGAACCAAAGTATGACATGCTGGTAGGCAGTATGACTTGTATCGCCCACAACTCACTTGTGTTCTACTCGTGCAAATAACATCAAACCATAAAACCTAGGCTCGGATGCCACTATTGGGGAACGTAGTAATTTCAAAAAAATTCCTACGCACACGCAAGATCATGGTGATGCATAGCAACGAGGGGGAGAGTCTGATCTACGTACCCTTGTAGATTGCAACGGAAGCGTTGACACAACGTAGAGGAAGTAGTCGTACATCTTCTTCCCGGTCCGACCGATCCAAGCACCGTTACTCCGGCACCTCCGAGTTCTTAGCACACGTTCAGCTCGATGACGATCCTCGCGCTCCGATCCAGCAAAGCGTCGAGGAAGAGTTCCGTCAGCACGACGGCGTGGTGATGATCTTGATGTACTATCGACGCAGGGCTTCGCCTAAGCACTACAACGGTATGATCGAGGTGGAATTTGGTGGCAGGGGGCACCGCACACGGCTAAGGAACGATCTCAATGATCAACTTGTGTGTCTAGAGGTGCCCCCTGCCCCCGTATATAAAGGTTGCCAGGGGGAGGGCTGGCCGGCCAAGGAGAGGAGGGCGCAGGAGGAGTCCTACTCCTACCGGGAGTAGGACTCCCCCCAATCCTATTCCTAATAGGACTCCTCGAGAGAGAGAGAGAGGGAGAAGGGGGCCGGCCACCTCTCCTAGTCCTAATAGGACTAGGGGAGGGGGAGGCGCGCAGCCCACCTTGGGCTGCCCCTTTCACCTTTCCACTAAGGCCCAATAAGGCCCATTTGGTTCCCGGGGGGTTCCGGTAACCTCCCGGTACTCCGGTAAAATTCCCGATTTCACCTGGAACACTTCCGATGTCCAAACATAGGCTTACAATATATCAATCTTTATGTCTCGACCATTTCGAGACTCCTCGTCATGTCCGTGATCACATCCGGGACTCCGAACATCCTTCGGTACATCAAAATGCATAAACTCATAATAACTGTCATCGTAACGTTAAGCGTGCGGACCCTACGGTTCGAGAACAATGTAGACATGACCGAGACACGTCTCCGGTCAATAACCAATAGCGGGACCTGGATGCCCATATTGGCTCCTACAGATTCTACGAAGATCTTTATCGGTCAGACCGCATAACAACATACGTTGTTCCCTTTGTCATCGGTATGTTACTTGCCCGAGATTCGATCGTCGGTATCCAATACCTAGTTCAATCTCGTTACTGGCAAGTCTCTTTACTCGTTCTGTAATACATCATCTGACAACTAACATCTTAGTTATAATGCTTGCAAGGCTTATGTGATGTGTATTACCGAGAGGGCCCAGAGGTACCTCTCCGACAATCGGAGTGACAAATCCTATTCTCGAAATACGCCAACCCAACATCTACCATTGGAAACACCTGTAGTACTCCTTTATAATCACCCAGTTATGTTGTGACATTTGGTAGCACCCAAAGTGTTCCTCCGGCAAACGGGAGTTGCATAATCTCATAGTCATAGGAACATGTATAAGTCATGAAGAAAGCAATAGCAACATACTAAACGATCGGGTGCTAAGCTAATGGAATGGGTCATGTCAATCAGATCATTCAACTAATGATGTGACCTCGTTAATCAAATAACAACTCTTTTGTTCATGGTTAGGAAACATAACCATCTTTGATTAACGAGCTAGTCAAGTAGAGGCATACTAGTGACACTCTGTTTGTCTATGTATTCACACATGTATTATGTTTCTGGTTAATACAATTCTAGCATGAATAATAAACTTTTATCATGATATAAGGAAATAAATAATAACTTTATTATTGCCTCTAGGGCATATTTCCTTCATCCTTCACTAAGGCAATTGCTCCAGTATTGTCACAAAATATTTTCATCGGACCCGATGCACTAGGTATTACACCGAGATTGGATATGAACTCCTTCATCCAGACTCCTTCATTTGCTGCTTCCGAAGCAGCTATGTACTCCGCTTCACACATAGATCCCCCACGATGCTCTGCTTGGAACTGCACCAACTTACAGCTCCACCATTCAATATAAACACATATCCGGTTTGCGACTTTGAGTCATCTGGATCAATGTCAAAGCTTGCATCGACGTAACCATTTACGACAAACTCTTTGTCACCTCCATAAATGAGAAACATATCCTTAGTCCTTGTCAGGTATTTCAGGATGTTCTTGATCGCCGTCCAATGATCCACTCCGGATTACTTCGGTACCTCCTTGCTAAACTTATAGCAAGGCACACGTCAGGTCTGGTACACAGCATTGCATACATGATAGAACCTATGGCTGAGGCATAGGGAATGACTTTCATTTTCACTTTATCTTCTGTAGTGGTCGGGCATTGAGGCTGACTCAACTTCACACCTTGTAACATAGGCAAAGAACCCTTTCTTTGATTGATCCATTTTGAACATCTTCAAAACTTCATTAAGGTATGTGCTTTGTGAAAGTCCAATTAAGCGTCTTGATCTATCTCTATAGATCTTGATGCCCAATATATAAGCAGCTTCACCGAGGTCTCTCACTAAAAAATTCGTATTCAAGTATCCTTTTATGCTATGTATTATTTCCAATCAACAATATGTCATCCACATATAATATTAGAAATGCTACAGAGTTCCCACTCACTTTCTTGTAAATACAGGCTTCTCCAAAAGTCTGTATAAAACCATATGCTTTGATCACACTATCAAAGCATTCCAACTCCAAGATGCTTGCACCAGTCCATAAATGGATCGCTGGAGTTTGCACACTTAGTTAGCACCTTTAGGATCGACAAAACTTTCCGGTTGCATCATATACAACTCTTCTTTGAGAAATCCATTAAGGAATGCAGTTTTGACATCCATTTGCCAAATTTCATAATCATAAAATGCGGCAATTGCTAACATGATTCGAAAAGACTTAAGCATCGCTACGGGTGAGAAGGTCTTATCGTAGTCAACTCCTTGAACTTGCCGAAAACCTTTCGCAACAAGTCGAGATTTGTAGACAGTAACATTACCGTCAGCGTCAGTCTTCTTATTGAAGATCCATTTATTCTCTATTTCTAGCCGACCATCGAGCAAGTCAACCAAAGTCCACACACTTTGTTCTCACACATGGATCCCATCTCAGATTTCATGGCCTCGACCATTTAGTGGAATCTGGGCTCATCATCGCTTCCTCATAGTTCATAGGTTCGTCATGGTCTAGTAGCATGACTTCCAGAAAAGGATTACCGTACCACTCTGGTGCGAAACATACTCTGGTTAACCTACGAGATTCGGTAGTAACTTGATCTGAAGTTTCATAATCATCATCGTTAACTTCCTCACTAATTGGTGTAGGAATCACTGGAACTGATTTCTGTGATGAACTACTTTCCAATTCGGGAGAAGGTACAATTACCTCATCAAGTTCTACTTTCCTCCCCCTCACTTCTTTCGAGAGAAACTCCTTCTCTAGAAAGGATCCATTCTTAGCAACGAGTATCTTTCCTTGGGATCTGTGATAGAAGGTGTGCCCAACAATTTCCTTTGGGTATCCTATGAAGAACATTTTTCCGATTTGGGTTAGAGCTTATCAGGTTGAAGCTTTTTCACATAAGCATCGCAGCCCCAAACTTTAAGAAACTACATATTAGGTTTCTTGCTAAACCACATTTCATATGGTGTCGTCTCAATGGATTTAGGTGGTGCCCTATTGAATGTGAATGTAGCCGTCTCTAAAGCATAACCCCAAAATGATAGCGGCAAATCGGTAAGAGACATCATAGATCGCACCATATCTAATAAAGTACGGTTACGACGTTCGGACACACCATTATGCTGTGGTGTTCCAGGTGGCGTGAGTTGCGAAACTATTCCACATTGTTTCAAATGAAGACTAAACTCGTAACTCAAATATTCACCTCCATGATTAGATCGTAGAAACTTTATTTTCTTGTTACGATGATTTTCCACTTCACTCTAAAATTCTTTAAACTTTTCAAATGTTTTAGACTTATGTTTCATTATGTAGATATACCCATATCTGCTCAAATCATCTGTGAAGGTCAGAAAATAACGATACCCACTGCGAGCCTCAACACTCATTGGACCACATACATCAGTATGTATTATTTCCAATAAGTCAGTGGCTCGCTACATTGTTTCGGAGAACAGAGTTTTAGTCATCTTGCCTAGAAGCATAAAGTGATTCATAATCAAGTGATTCCAAAAGCCCATCAGCATGGAGTTTCTTCATGCGCTTTACACCAATATGACCTAGACGGCAGCGCCACAAATAAATTGCACTATCATTATTAAGTTTGCATCTTTTGGCTTTAATATTATGAATATGTGTATCACTACAATCGAGATT
Organism: Triticum monococcum; assembly: GCA_034509565.1. NCBI lineage: Eukaryota > Viridiplantae > Streptophyta > Magnoliopsida > Poales > Poaceae > Triticum > Triticum monococcum. The sequence goes on along the minus strand of CM067844.1, from coordinate 575,193,649 downwards.
CAACAAAAATAGACCACTCATCAAGGGTGCATGACCATAAAAGATATTACTCATATAAATAGAACAACCATTATTCTCTGATTTAAATGAATAACCATCTCATATCAAACAAGATCCAGATATAATGTTCATGCTCAACGCTGGCACCAAATAACAATTATTCAGGTCTAAAACTAATCCTAAAGGTAGATGTAGAGGTAGCGTCCCGACGGTGATCACATCAACCTTGGAACCATTTCCGATGCGCATCGTCACCTCGTCCTTAGCCAATCTTCGTTTAATCTGTAGCCCCTATTTGGAGTTGCAAATATGAGCAACATAACCAGTATCAAATACTCAGGCGCTACTACGAGCATTAGTAAGGTACACATCAATAACATGTATATCAAATATACCTTTCACTTTGCCATCCTTCTTATCCACCAAACACTGAAGGAAATATGCCCTAGAGGCAATAATAAAGTTATTATTTATTTCCTTATATCATGATAAATGCTTATTATTCATGCTAGAATTGTATTAACCGAAAACATAATACTTGTGTGAATACATAGACAAACAGAGTGTCACTAGTATGCCTCTACTTGACTAGCTCGTTGATCAAAGATGGTTATGTTTCCTAGCCATAGACATGAGTTGTCATTTGATTAACGGGATCACATCATTAGGAGAATGATGTGATTGACTTGACCCATTCCGTTAGCTTAACACTTGATCGTTTAGTATGTTGCTATTGCTTTCTTCATGACTTATACATGTTCCTATGACTATGAGATTATGCAACTCCCGTTTACCGGAGGAACACTTTGTGTGCTACCAAACGTCACAACGTAACTGGGTGATTATAAAGGTGCTCTACAGGTGCCTCAAAAGGTACATGTTGGGTTGGCGTATTTCGATATTAGGATTTGTCACTCCGATTGTCGGAGAGGTATCTCTGGGCCCTCACGGTAATGCACATCACTTAAGCCTTGCAAGCATTGCAACTAATGAGTTAGTTGCGGGATGATGTATTACAGAACAATTAAAGAGACTTGTCGGTAACGAGATTGAACTAGGTATTAAGATACTGACGATCGAATCTCGGGCAAGTAACATACCGATGACAAAGGGAACAACGTATGTTGTTATGCGGTCTGACCGATAAAGATCTTCGTAGAATATGTAGGAGCCAATATGAGCATCCAGGTTCCGCTATTGGTTATTGACCGGAGACGTGTCTCGGTCATGTCTACATTGTTCTCGAACCCGTAGGGTCCGCACGCTTAACGTTACGATGACAGTTTCATTTTGAGTTTATATGTTTTGATGTACCGAAGGTTGTTCGGAGTCCCAGATGTGATCACAGACATGACGAGGATTCTCGAAATGGTCGAGACATGAAGATTGATATATTGGAAGCCTATGTTTGGACATCGGAAGTGTTCCAGGTGAAATCGGCATTTTATCGGAGTACCGGGAGGTTACCGGAACCCCCCGGTAACCTAATGGGCCTTAATGGGCCTAGTGGAGGAAGGAGAGAGGAGGCCAAGGGGCAGCCGCCCCCCACAAGTATGAATTGGACAAGGAGGGGGGCGACACCCCCCCTTTCCTTTCCCCTCTCTCTCTCCTTCCCCCCAAGTCCTAGTCCAACATGGAAAAGGGGGGAGTCCTACTCCGGGTGGGAGTAGGACTCCTCCTGGCGCGCCCCTTGCCTGGCCGCACCTCCCCCCCTTGCTCCTTTATATACGGGGGCAGGGGGTACCCCATAGACACAACAATTGATCATTGATCTCTTAGCCGTGTGCGGTGCCCCCTCCACCATAATCCTCGATAATATTGTAGCGGTGCTTAGGCGAAGCCCTGCGACGGTAGAACATCAAGATCGTCACCACGCCGTTGTGCTGATGGAACTCTTCCTCGACATTCTGCTGGATCAGAATCCGGGGATCGTCATCGGGCTAAACATGTGCTAGAACTCGGAGGTGCCATAGTTTCGGTGCTTCATCGGTCGAGCCGTGAAGACCTACGACTATATCAACCGCGTTGTGCTAATGCTTCCGCTTTCGGTCTACGAGGGTATGTGGACAACACTCTCCCCTCTCGTTGCTATGCATCACCATGATCTTGCATGTGCGTAGGATTTTTTTTGAAATTACTACGTTCCCCAACAGTGGCATCCGAGCCAGGTTTTATGCGTTGATGTTATATGCATGAGTAGAACACAAGTGAGTTGTGGGCGATATAAGTCATACTGCTTACCAGCATGTCATACTTTGGTTCGGCGGTATTGTTGGATGAAGCGGCCCGGACCGACATTACGCGTACGCTTACGCGAGACTGGTTCTACCGATGTGCTTTGCACACAGGTGGCTGGCGGGTGTCAGTTTCTCCAACTTTAGTTGAACCGAGTGTAGCTACGCCTGGTCCTTGCGAAGGTTAAAACATCACCAACTTGACAAACTATCGTTGTGGTTTTGATGCGTAGATAAGAACGATTATTGCTAAGCCTGTAGCAGCCACGTAAAACTTGCAACAATAAAGTAGAGGACGTCTAACTTGTTTTTGCAGGGCATGTTGTGATGTGATATGGTCAAGGCATGATGCTAAATTTTATTGTATGAGATGATCATGTTTTGTAACCAAGTTATCGGCAACTGGCAGGAGCCATATGGTTGTCGCTTTATTGTATGCAATGCAATCGCCTGTAATGCTTTACTTTATCACTAAACGGTAGCGATAGTCGTAGAAGCATAAGATTGGTGAGACGACAACAATGCTACGATGGCGATTAAGGTGTCGCAACGGTGATGATGGTGATCATAACGGTGCTTCGGAGATGGAGATCACAAGCACAAGACGATGATGGCCATATCATATCACTTATATTGATTGCATGTGATGTTTATCTTTTATGCATCTTATCTTGCTTTGATTGACGGTAGCATTATAAGATGATCTCTCACTAAATTTCAAGATAAAAGTGTTCTCCCTGAGTATGCACCATTGCCAAAGTTCATCGTGCCCAGACACCACGTGATGATCGGGTGTGATAAGATCTACGTCCATCTACAACGGGTGCAAGCCAGTTTTGCACATGCGGAATACTCAGGTTAAACTTGACGAGCCTAGCATATACAGATATGGCCTCAGAACACTGAGACCGAAAGGTCGAGCGTGAATCATATAGTAGATATGATCAACGTAGTGATGTTCACCATTGAAAACTACTCCATTTCACGTGATGATCGGTTATGGTTTAGTTGATTTGGATCACGTGATCACTTAGAGGATTAGAGGGATGTCTTTCTAAGTGGGAGTTATTAAGTAATATGATTAATTGAACTTAAATTTATCATGAACTTAGTTCCTGATAGTATCTTGCTTGTTTATGTTTGGTTGTAGATAGATGGCCCGTGCTGTTGTTCCGTTGAATTTTAATGCGTTCCTTGAGAAAGCAAAGTTGAAAGATGATGGTAGCAATTACATGGATTGGGTCCGTAACTTGAGGATTATCGTCATTGCTGCATAGAAGAATTACGTCCTCGAAGCACCGCTGGGTGCCAGGCCTGCTGCTGGAGCAACACCAGATGTTATGAACGTCTGGCAGAGCAAAGCTGATGACTACTCGATAGTTCAGTGTGCCATGCTTTACGGCTTAGAACCGGGTCTTCAACGACATTTTGAACGTCATGGAGCATATGAGATGTTCCAGGAGTTGAAGTTAATATTTTAAGCAAATGCCCGGATTGAGAGATATGAAGTCTCCAATAAGTTCTATAGCTGCAAGATGGAGGAGAACAGTTCTGTCAGTGAGCATATACTCAAAATGTCTGGGTATCATAATCACTTGATTCAACTGGGAGTTAATCTTCCGGATGATAGCGTCATTGACAAAATTCTCCAATCACTGCCACCAAGCTACAAGAGCTTCGTGATGAACTATAATATGCAAGGGATGAACAAGACAATTCCTGAGCTCTTCGCAATGCTAAAGGCTGCGGAGGTAGAAATCAAGAAGGAGCATCAAGTGTTGATGGTCAACAAGACCACTAGTTTCAAGAAAAAGGGCAAAGGGAAGAAGAAGGGGAACTTCAAGAAGAACAACAAGCAAGTTGCTGCTCAGGAGAAGAAACCCAAATCTGGATCTAAGCATGAAACTGAGTGCTTCTACTGCAAGCAGACTGGTCACTGGAAGCGGAACTACCCCAAGTATTTGGCGGATAAGAAGGATGGCAAGGTGAACAAAGGTATATGTGATATACATGTTATTGATGTGTACCTTACTAGAGCTCGCAGTAGCACCTGGGTATTTGATACTGGTTCCGTTGCTAACATTTGCAACTCGAAACAGGGACTACGGATTAAGCGAACACTGGCAAGGACGAGGTGACGATGCACATGGGAAATGGTTCCAAAGTTGATGTGATCGCGGTCGGCACGCTACCTCTACATCTACCTTCGGGATTAGTATTAGACCTAAATAATTGTTATTTGGTGCCAGCGTTGAGCATGAACATTATATCTGGATCTTGTTTGATGCGAGACGGTTATTCATTTAAATCAGAGAATAATGGTTGTTCTATTTATATGAGTAATATCTTTTATGGTCATGCACCCTTGAAGAGTGGTCTGTTTTTGATGAATCTCGATAGTAGTGATACACATATTCATAATGTTGAAACCAAAAGATGCAGAGTTGATAATGATAGTGCAACTTATTTGTGGCACTGCCGTTTAGGTCATATCGGTGTAAAGCGCATGAAGAAACTCCATACTGATGGACTTTTTGAACCACTTGATTATGAATCACTTGGTACTTGCGAACCGTGCCTCATGGGCAAGATGACTAAAACGCCGTTATCCGGTACTATGGAGAGAGCGGCAGATTTGTTGGAAATCATACATACATATGTATGTGGTCCGATGAATGTTGAGGCTCATGGCGGATATCATTATTTTCTCACCTTCACAGATGATTTAAGCAGATATGGGTATATCTACTTAATAAAGCATAAGTCTGAAACATTTGAAAAGTTTAAAGAATTTCAGAGTGAAGTTGAAAATCATCGTAACAAGAAAATAAAGTTTCTACGATCTGATCCTGGAGGAGAATATTTGAGTTATGAGTTTGGTCTACATTTGAAACAATGCGGAAAGTTTCGCAACTCACGCCACCCGGAACACCACAGCGTAATGGTGTGTCCGAACGTCCTAATCATACTTTACTAGATATGGTGCGATCTATGATGTGTCTTACAGATTTACCGCTATCGTTTTGGGGTTATGCTTTAGAGACGGCCGCATTCATGTTAAATAGGGCACCATCAAAATCCATTGAGACGACGCCTTATGAACTATGGTTTGGCAAGAAACCAAAGTTGTCGTTTCTGAAAGTTTGGGGCTGCGATGCTTATGTGAAAAAGCTTCAACCTGATAAGCTCGAACCCAAATCGGAGAAATGTGTCTTCACAGGATACCCAAAGGAGACTGTTGGGTACACCTTCTATCACAGATCCAAAGGCAAGACATTCGTTGCTAAGAATGGATCCTTTCTAGAGAAGGAGTTTCTCTCGAAAGAAGTGAGTGGGAGGAAAGTAGAACTTGATGAGGTAACTGTACCTGCTCCCTTATTGGAAAGTAGTACATCACAGAAACCAGATTCTGTGACACCTACACAATTAGTGAGGAAGCTAATGATAATGATCATGAAACTTTAGATCAAGTTACTACCGAACCTCGTAGATCAACCAGAGTAAGATCCGCACCAGAGTGGTATGGTAATCCTGTTCTGGAAGTCATGCTACTAGATCATGATGAACCTACGAACTATGAAGAAGTGATGGTGAGCCCAGATTCCGCAAAATGGCTAGAAGCCATGAAATCTGAGATGGGATCCGTGTATGAGATCAAAGTGTGGAATTTGGTTGACTTGCCCGTTGATCGGCAAGCAATTGAGAATAAATGGATCTTCAAGAAGAAGACTGACGCTGACGGTAATGTTACTGTCTACAAAGCTCGACTTGTTGAGAAAGGTTTCGATAAGTTCAAGGGATTGACTATGATGAGACCTTCTCACCCGTAGCGATGCTTAAGTCTGTCCGAATCATGTTAGCAATTGCCGCATTTTATGATTATGAAATTTGGCAGATGGATGTAAAAACTGCATTCCTGAATGCATTTCTGGAAGAAGAGTTGTATATGATACAACCGGAAGGTTTTGTCGATCCAAAGGGAGCTGACAAAGTGTGCAAGCTCCAGCGATCCATTTATGGACTGGTGCAAGCCTCTCGGAGTTAGAATAAACGCTTTGATAGTGTGATCAAAGCATTTGGTTTTTTACAAACTTTTGGAGAAGCCTGTATTTACAAGAAAGTGAGTGGGAGCTCTGTAGCATTTCTGATATTATATGTGGATGACATATTACTGATTGGAAATGATATAGAATTTCTGGATAGCATAAAGGGATACTTGAATAAGAGTTTTTCAACGAAAGACCTCGGTGAAGTTGCTTACATATTGGGCATTAAGATCTATAGAGATAGATCAAGACGCTTAATTGGACTTTCACAAAGCACATACCTTGACAAAGTTTTGAAGAAGTTCAAAATGGATCAAGAAAAGAAAGGGTTCTTGCCTGTGTTACAAGGTGTGAAGTTGAGTAAGACTCAATGTCCGACCACCGCAGAAGATAGAGAGAAAATGAAAGATGTTCCCTATGCTTCAGCCATAGGCTCTATCATGTATGCAATGCTGTGTACCAGACCTGATGTGTGCCTTGCTATAAGTCTAGCAGGGAGGTACCAAAGTAATCCAGGAGTGGATCACTGGACAGCGGTCAAGAACATCCTGAAGTACCTAAAAAAGGACTAAGGATATGTTTCTCGTATATGGAGGTGACAAAGAGCTCAGCGTAAATGGTTACGTTGATGCAAGCTTTGACACTGATCCGGACGATTCTAAATCGCAAACCGGATACGTGTTTACATTGAACGGTGGAACTGTCAGTTGGTGCATTTCTAAACAAAGCGTCGTGGCGGGATCTACATGTGAAGCAGAGTACATAGCTGCTTCGGAAGCAGCAAATGAAGGAGTCTGGATGAAGGAGTTCATATCCGATCTAGGTGTCATACCTAGTGCATCAGGTCCAATGAAAATCTTTTGTGACAATACTAGTGCAATTGCCTTGGCGAAGGAATCCAGATTTCACAAAAGAACCAAACACATCAAGAGACGCTTCAATTCCATTCGGGATTTAGTCCAAGTGGGAGACATAGAAATTTGCAAGATACATACGGATCTGAATGTTGCAGACCCGCTGACTAAGCCTCTTCCACGAGCAAAACATGATCAGCACCAAGGCTCCATGGGTGTTAGAATCATTACTGTGTAATCTAGATTATTGACTCTAGTGCATGTGGGAGACTGAAGGAAATATGCCCTAGAGGCAATAATAAATTTATTATTTATTTCCTTATATCATGATAAATGTTTATTATTCATGCTAGAATTGTATTAACCGGAAACATAATACTTGTGTGAATACATAGACAAACAGAGTGTCACTAGTATGCCTCTACTTGACTAGCTCGTTGATCAAAGATGGTTATGTTTCCTAGCCATAGACATGAGTTGTCATTTGATTAACGGGATCACATCATTAGGAGAATGATGTGATTGACTTGACTCATTCCGTTAGCTTAGCACTTGATCGTTTAGTATGTTGCTATTGCTTTCTTCATGACTTATACATGTTCCTATGACTATGATTTTATGCAACTCCCGTTTACCGGAGGAACACTTTGTGTGCTACCAAACGTCACAACATAACTGGGTGATTATAAAGGTGCTCTACAGGTGTCTCCAAAGGTACATGTTGGGTTGGCATATTTCGATATTAGGATTTGTCACTCCAATTGTCGGAGAGGTATCTCTTGGCCCTCTCGGTAATGCACATCACTTAAGCCTTGCAAGCATTGCAACTAATGAGCTAGTTGCGGTATGATGTATTACGGAATGAGTAAAGAGACTTGCCGGTAATGGGATTGAACTAGGTATTAAGATACTGACGATCGAATCTCGGGCAAGTAACATACCGATGACAAAGGGAACAACATATGTTGTTATGCGGTCTGACCGATAAAGATCTTCGTAGAATATGTAGGAGCCAATATGAGCATCTAGGTTCCGCTATTGGTTATTGACCGGAGACGTGTCTCGGTCATGTCTACATTGTTCTCGAACCCGTAGGGTCCGCATGCTTAACGTTACGATGACAGTTTCATTTTGAGTTTATATGTTTTGATGTACCGAAGGTTGTTCGGAGTCCCGGATGTGATCACGGACATGACGAGGAGTCTTGAAATGGTCGAGACATGAAGATTTATATATTGGAAGCCTATGTTTGGACATCAGAAGTGTTCCGGGTGAAATCGGCATTTTACCTGAGTACCGAGAGGTTACCGGAACCCCCCAGTAACCAAATGGGCCTTAATGGGCCTAGTGGAGGAAGTAGAGAGGAGGCCAAGGGGCAGCCGCGCCCCCCAAGTCCGAATTGGACAAGGAGGGGGGGGCGCCCCCCCCTTTCCTTTCCCCTCTCTCTCTCTCCTTCCCCCCAAGTCGTAGTCCAACATGGAAAAGGGGGGAGTCCTACACCCGGTGGGAGTAGGACTCCTCCTGGCGCGCCCCTTGCCTGGCCGCACCTTCTCCCCCTTGCTCCTCTATATACGGGGGCAGGGGGCACCCCATAGACACAACAATTGATCATTGATCTCTTAGCCGTGTGCGGTGCCCTCCTCCACCATAATCCTCGACAATATTGTAGCGGTGCTTAGGCGAAGCCCTGCGATGGTAGAACATCAAGATCGTCACCACGCCGTCGTGCTGACGGAACTCTTTCCCGACATTCTGCTGGATCGGAATCCGGGGATCGTCATCGAGTTGAACATGTGCTAGAACTCAGAGGTGCCGTAGTTTCGGTGCTTGATCGGTCGGGCCGTGAAGACGTACGACTACATCAACCGCGTTGTGCTAACGCTTCCGCTTTCAGTCTACGAGGGTACATGGACAACACTCTCCCCTCTCGTTGCTATGCATCACCATGATCGTGCGTGTGTGTAGGAATGTTTTTGAAATTACTATGTTCCCCAACAAATACCTGGGGCAGTTCTGCTTCCAGTGACCAGTCCCTTTGCAGTACAAGCACTCAGTTTCAGTCTTAGGTCTAGACGTGGGCTTCTTCCCTTGAGCAGCAACTTGCTTGCTATTCTTCTTGAAGTTCCCCTTCTTCCCTTTGCCCTTTTTCTTGAAACTAGTGGTCTTATTAACCATCACACTTGATGCTCCTTCTTGATTTCTACCTCCGCAGCCTTTAGCATCGCGAAGTGCTCGGGAATTTTCTTTTCCATCCCTTGCATATTATAGTTCATCACGAAGCCTTTATAGCTTGGTGGCAGTGATTGAAGAACTCTTTCAATGACACTATCATCAGGAAGATTAACTCCCATCTGAGCCAAGTGGTTATGGTACCCAGACATTCTGAGTATGTGTTCACTGACAGAACTATTCTCCTCCATCTTGCAGCTATAGAACTTGTTGGAGACTTCATATCTCTCAGCTCGGGCATTTGCTTGAAATATTAACTTCGACTCCTGGAACATCTCATATGCTCCATGAAGTTCAAAACATCTTTGAAGTCCCGATTTTAAGCCATAAAGCATGACACACTGAATTGTTGAGTAGTCATCAGCTTTAGTCTGCTAGACGTTCATAATGTCCGGAGTTGCTCCTGCAGCGGGTCTTGCACCTAGCGGTGCTTCCAGGATGTAATTCTTCTGTGCAGCAATGAGGATAATCCTCAAGTTATGGATCCAGTCCGTGTAGTTGCTACCATCATCTTTCAACTTAGCTTTCTCTAGGAACGCATCAAAATTCAAGGGAATGGTAGCACGGGCCATTGATCTACAACAACATAGATATGCAAAAACTATCAGGACTAAGTTCATGAAAAATTAAAGTTCAATTAATCATATTACATAAGAACTCGCACTTAGATAGACATCCCTCTAGTCATATAAATGATCACGTGATTCATATCAACTAAACCATGTCCGATCCTCACGTGAGATGGAGTAGTTTTCAATGGTGAACATCACTATGTTGATCATATCTACTATATGATTCACGTTCGACCTTCCGGTCTCAGTGTTCCGAGACCATATCTGCATATGCTAGGCTCGTCAAGTTTAACCCGAGTATTCTGCACGTGCAAAACTGGCTTACACCCGTTGTATGTGAACGAAGAGCTTATCACACCCGATCATCACGTGGTGTCTTGGCACAACGAACTGTAGCAATGGTGCATACTCAGGGAGAACACTTGTACCTTGAAATTTATTGAGGGATCAAATTATAATGCTACCGCCGTAGAAAGCAAAATAAGATGCATAAAGGATAAACATCACATGCAATCAAAATATGTGACATGATATGGCCATCATCATATTGTGCCTTTGATCTCCATCTCCAAAGCACTGTCATGATCTCAATCATCACCCACTTGACACCTTGATCTCCATCGTAGCATCGTTGTCGTCTCACCAACTATTGCTTCCACGACTATTGCTACCGCTTAATGATAAAGTAAAGCAATTACATGGCGTTTGCACTTCATACAATAAAGCAACAACCATAAGGCTCCTGCCAGTTGCCGATAACTTTTACAAAACATGATAATCTCATACAACAATTTATATCTCATCACGTCTTGACCATATCACATCATAACATGCCCTGCAAAAACAAGTTAGACGTCCTCTACTTTGTTGTTGCAAGTTTTACGTGGCTGCTATGAGCTTCTAGCAAGAACCGTTCTTACCTATGCATCAAAACCACAACGATTTTTCGTCAAGTGTGTTGTTTTAACCTTCAACAAGGACCGGACGTAGTCAAATTCGATTCAACTAAACTTGGAGAAACAGACACCCGCCAGCCACTTATGTGCAAAGCACGTCGGTAGAACCGGTTTCATGAACGTGGTCATGTAATGTTGATCCGGGCCGCTTCATCCAACAATACCGCCAAATCAAAATAAGGCATTGGTGGTAAGCAGTACAACTATTATCGCCCATAACTCTTTCTGTTCTGCTCGCACATATCATCTACGCATAAACCTGGCTTTGATGCCACTGTTGGCGAACGTATCATGCAATTTCAAAAAAATTCCTGCGATCACGCAAGATCTATCTAGGAGATGCATAGCAACGAGAGAGGGAGAGTGTGCCCACGTTACCCTCGTAGACCGAAAGCAGAAGCGTTAGGTGATGACCCAAAAGTATAGGGGATCTATCATAGTCCTTTCGATAAGTAAGAGTGTCGAACCCAACGAGCAGCAGAAGGAAATGATAAACAGTTTTCAGTAAGGTATTCTCTGCAAGCACTGAAATTATCGGTAACAGATAGTTTTGTGATAAGGTAATTTGTAACGGGTAACAAGTAATAAAAGTAAATAAGGTGCAGCAAGATGGCCCAATCCTTTTTGTAGCAAAGGACAAGCCTGGACAAACTCTTATATAAAGGAAAGCGCTCCCGAGGACACATGATAATTATCGTCAAGCTAGTTTTCATCACGCTCATATGATTCGCGTTCGGTACTTTGATAATTTGATATGTCGGTGGAACGGTGCTTGGGTAATGCCCTTACTCGGACAAGCATACCACTTATGATTAACCCCTCTTGCAAGCATCCACAACTACAAAAGAAGTATTAAGGTAAACCTAACCATAGCATGAAACATATGGATCCAAATAGGCCCCTTACGAAGCAACGCATAAACTAGGGTTTAAGCTTCTATCACTCTAGCAACCCATCATCTACTTATTACTTCACAATGCCTTCCCCTAGGCCCAAACAATGGTGAAGTTTCATGTAGTCGACGTTCACATGACACCGCTAGAGGAGAGACAACATACATCTCATCAAAATATCGAACGAACACCAAATTCACATGACTACTTATAGTAAGACTTCTCCCATGTCCTCGGGAACAAATGTAACTACTCACAAATCATATTCATGTTCATAATCAGAGGGGTCTTAATATGCATAAAGGATCTGAACATACGATCTTCCACCAAATAAACCAACTAGCATCAACTACAAGGAGTAATCAACACTACTAGCAACCCACAGGTACCAATCTGAGGTTTTGAGACAAAGATTGGATACAAGAGATGAACTAGGGTATGAGATGAGATGGTGCTGGTGAAGATGTTGATGGAGATTGAGCCTCTCCCAATGAGAGGATCGATGGTGATGACGATGATGATGATTTCCCCCTCCTAGAGGGATGTTTCCCCGGCAGAACAGCTCCGCCGGAGCCCTAGATTGGTTCCGCCTCGTGGCGGCGGCGCTTCATCCCGAAAGCTTGCTTATGATTTTTTCCAGGGCAAAAGACTTCATATAGCCAAAGATGGGCACCGGAGGTTGATACGTCCATTTTGCATCATGCTTTCATATCAATATTTATTGCATTATGGGCTGTTATTACACATTATGGCACAATACTTATGCCTATTCTCTCTTATTTTACAAGGTTTACATAAAGAGGGAGAATGCCGACAATTGGGATTCTAGGCTGGAAAAGGAGCAAATATTAGAGACCTATTCTGCACAGCTCCAAAAGTCCTAAAACTTCACGGAAGATGTTTTCCAAATATATAAAAAAATACTGAGAGCAAGAACTTCACCAGGGGGGCCACACCCTGCCCACGAGGGTCGGGGGCACGCCCAACCCCCTGGGTGTGCCCCCTACCTCGTGGGCCCCCCGGTGGCCCTCCGTGGCCATCTTCTGCTATATGGAGTCTTTCGATGAAAAAAAAATCATAAGCAATCTTCTCGGACGAAACTCCGCCGCCATGAGGAGGAACCTTGGCGGAACCAATCTAGGGTTCTAGCGGAGCTGTTCTGCCGGGGAAACTTCCCTCTCGGAGGGGGAAATCATCGCCATCGTCATCACCAACGCTCCTCTCATCGGGAGAGGGAAATCTCCATCAACATCTTCATCAGCACCATCTCATCTCAAAACCCTAGTTCATATCTTGTATCCAATTCTTGTCTCCAAGTCCGGGATTGGTGCTAGTAGGTTGCTAGTAGTGTTAATTACTCCTTGTAGTTGATGCTAGTTGGTTAAATTGGTGGAAGATCACATGTTCAAATCCTATATGCATATTAATACCTCTCTGATTATGAACATGTTTATGCTTTGTGAGTAGTTACTTTGCTATTAGTAGTCATGTGTATTTGGTATTCGTTCGATATTTTGATGAGATGTATGTTGTCTCTCCTCTAGTGGCGTTATGTGAACGTCGCTACATGACACTTCACCATTATTTGGGCCTAGAGGAAGGCATTGGGAAGTAATAAGTAGATGATGGGTTGCTAGAGTGATAGAAGCTTAAAACCCTAGTTTATGCGTTGCTTCGTAAGGGGTTGATTTTGATCCATATGTTTCATGCTATGGTTAGGTTTACCTTAATACTTTTGTTGTAGTTGCGGATGCTTTCAATAGAGGTTAATCATAAGTGGGATGCTTGTCCAAGTAAGGGCAGTACCCAAGCACCGAACCACCCACATACCAAATTATCAAAGTACCGAACGTGAATCATATGAACGTGATGAAAATTAGCTTGGCGATATTCCCATGTGTCCTCGGGAGCGCTTTACATCATATAAGAGTTTGTCCAGGCTTGTCCTTTGCTACAAAAAGGATTGGGCCACCTTGCTGCACCTTATTTACTTTTGTTACTTGTTGCTCGTTACAAATTATCTTATCACAAAACTATCTGTTACCACTTATTTCAGTACTTGCAGAGAATACCTTGCTGGAAACCGCTTATCATTTCCTTCTGCTCCTCGTTGGGTTCGACACTCTTACTTATCGAAAGGACTACGATAGATCCCCTATACTTGTGGGTCATCAAGACTCTTTTCTGGCGCCGTTGCCGGGGAGTGAAGCGCCTTTGGTAGGTGGAATTTGGTAAGGAAAAATTTATATAGTGTGCTGAAATTTACTGTCACTTGTTACCATGGAAAGTAATCCTCTAAGGGGCTTGTTCGGGGTATCTTCACCCCGACCAGTAGAGCAAAGAGTTGCTCCTCAACCTACTGAAAATGAAAATGAAAATGCTTGCTTTGAAGTTCCTTCGGGTATGATAGAAAAACTGCTAGCTAATCCTTTTTTAGGAGATGGAACAAAACATCCTGATGAACATCTGATATATGTGGATGAAGTTTGTGGATTATTTAAGCTTGCAGGTGTACCCGGAGATGTTGTTAAGAAGAAGGTCTTCCCTTTATCTTTGAAGGGAGATGCATCGACATGGTATAGGCTATGTGATGATATGGGGTCTTGGAATTACAAACGATTGAAATTGGAATTTCATCAGAAGTTTTATCCTATGCATCTTGTTCATCATGATCGCTATTATATATATAATTTTTGCACTCGTGAATGAGAAAGCATCACTCAAGCTTGGGGGAGGCTTAAATCAATGTTATATTCATGCCCCAATCATGAGCTCTCAAGAAAAATGATTATTCAAAATTTTTATGCTCGGCTTTCTAATAACATTTGCACCATGCTTGATACTTCTTGTGCTGGCTCTTTTATGATGAAGACTATTGAATTCAAATGGGATTTATTGGAAAGAATTAAACGCAACTCTGAAGATTAGGACCTCGACAAAGGTAAGGAGTCAGGTATGACACCTAGTTTTGATTGTGTTAAATGTTTTATGGATACCGATGCTTTCCGTAAATTTAGCACTAAATATGGACTTGACTCTGAGATAGTAGCTTCTTTCTGTGAATCTTTTGCTAGTTATGTTGATCTCCCCAAGGAGAAGTGGTTTAAATACCATCCTCCCATAAAAGTAAAAGTAGCTGCACCTATTAACGTTGAAGAAAAGACTATCACTTATAATGATCCTATTGTTCCTACTTCTTATGTTGAGAAACCACCTTTCCCTGTTAGGATAAAGGATCATGCTAAAGCTTCAACTATGGTTCGTAAAAGCAATATTAAAACATATACACCTCCTGAGCAAGTTAAAGGTGAACCTAATATTGCTATTGTTAAAGATCTCTTGTCTGATAATATTGATGGGCATGTTATTTATTTCTATGATGAAACTGCTAGAATTGCTAAACCCTGTGATAAAGATAAACCTAGATGTGTGGTAGGCATGCCTGTTATTTCTGTTAAAATAGGAGATCACTGTTATCATGGCTTATGTGATATGGGTGCTAGTGCTAGTGCAATACCTTATTCCTTATACAAAGAAGTTATGCATGATATTGCACCTGCTGAGATGGAAGATATTGATGTCACAATTAAACTTGCCAATAGAGATACTATTTCACCAATGGGAATTGTTAGAGATGTTGAAGTCTTGTGTGGGAAAACTAAATATCCTGCTGATTTTTCTTGTTCTTGGTTCCCCACAAGATAGCTTTTGTCCCATTATATTTGGTAGACCCTTCCAAAATACTGTTAATGCTACCATAGATTGCAAAAAGGGATGTTGTTACTATCGGTTTAGATGATATGACTCATGAATTTAATTTTTCTAAATTTAGTAGACAACACCGTGAAGAAGAATTACCTAGTAAGGATGAAATTATTGGTCTTGCTTCTATTGCCATACCTCCTAGTAATCCTTTAGAACAATACTTGCTAGACCATGAAAATGATATGTTTATGAATGAAAGAAGGGAATTAGATGAAGTATTCTTTAAACAGGAACCTATTCTGAAAAACAATTTACCTGTGGAAATCCTAGGGGATCCTCCTCCACCCAAGGGTGATCCCGTATTTGAGCTTAAACCGTTACCTAATCCTATTAAATGTGCTTATCTTGATGAGAAAAAGATATATCCTGTTATTATTAGTGCTAACTTTTCAGAACATGAAGAAGAGAGATTATTGAAAACTCTGAAGAAGCACCGTGCTGCTATTGGGTATACTCTTGATGATCTTAAGGGCATTAGTCCCACTCTATGTCAACATAGAATTAATTTGGAAGAAGATGCTAAACCAGTCCGTGATCATCAACGCTGGCTGAATCCTAAAATGAAAGAAGTGGTAAGAAAGGAGATACTAAAGCTCCTTGAGGCAGGTATAATTTATCCCGTTGCTAATAGTCAGTGGGTAAGTCATGTCCATTGTGTCCCTAAGAAGGGATGTATTATTGTTGTTCCTAATGATAAAGATGAATTGATTCCTCAAACAATGATTACAGGTTATAGGATGGTAATTGATTTCCGCAAATTAAATAAGGCTACTAAAAAGGATCATTACCCCTTACCTTTTATCTATCAAATGCTAGAAAGATTGTCCAAACATACACATTTTTGCTTTCTAGATGGTTATTCTGGCTTCTCTCAAATACCTGTGTCAGCCAAAGATCAATCAAAGACTACTTTTACATGCCCTTTTGGTACTTTTGCTTATAGACATATGCCTTTTGGTTTATGTAATGCACCTGCTACCTTTCAAAGATGCATGATGGCTATATTCTCTGACTTTTGTGAAAATATTTGTGAACTTTTCATGGACGACTTTTCCATCTATGGATCTTCTTTTGATGATTGCTTGAGCAACCTTGATTGAGTTTTGCGGAGATGTGAAGAAACTAATCTTGTCTTGAATTGGGAAAAGTGCCACTTTATGGTTAATGAAGGTATTGCCTTGGGGCATAAAGTTTCTGAAAGAGGTATCGAAGTTGATAAAGCCAAGGTTGATGCTATTGAAAAGATGCCATGTCCCAAGGACATCAAAGGTATAAGAAGTTTCCTTGGTCATGCCGGTTTTTATAGGAGGTTCATTAAGGACTTCTCAAAAATTTCTCGGCCTCTAACTAATTTATTACAAAAAGATATGCCATTTGTCTTTGATGATGATTGTGTAGAAGCATTTGAAATACTTAAGAAAGCATTGATTTCTACACCTATTGTTCAGCCACCTGATTGGAATTTACCCTTTGAAATTATGTGTGATGCTAGTGATTATGCTGTAGGTGCTGTTCTAGGACAAAGAGTTGATAAGAAACTAAATGTTATTCAATATTCTAGTAAAACTCTAGACAATGCTCAAAGAAATTATGCTACTACTGAAAAAGAATTCTTAGCAGTTGTATTTTCTTGTGATAAGTTTAGACTTTATATTGTTGATTCTAAAGTAACTATTCACACTGATCATGCTGCTATTAAATATCTTATGGAAAAGAAAGATGCTAAACCTAGACTTATTAGATGGGTTCTCTTGCTACAAGAATTTGATTTGCATATTGTTGATAGAAAAGGAGCCGAGAACCCCGTTGCAGACAACTTGTCTAGGTTAGAAAATGTGCTTGATGACCCACTACCTATTGATGATAGCTTTCCCGATGAGCAATTAAATGTCATAAATGCCTCTCATACTGCTGCATGGTATGCTGATTATGCTAATTACATTGTTGCTAAGTTTATACCACCTAGTTTCATATACCAGCAAAAGAAAAAGTTCTTCTATGATTTGAGGCATTACTTTTGGGATGACCCACATGTTTATAAAGAAGGAGTAGATGGTGTTATTAGACAATTTGTACCTAAGCATGAACAGGAACAAATCCTACGCAAGTGTCACTCCGAATCTTATGGAGGACACCATGCTGGAGATAGAACTGCACATAAGGTACTGCAATCTGGTTTTTATTGGCCTACTCTCTTCAAGGATGCCCGTAAGTTTGTCTTATCTTGTGATGAATGTCAAAGAATTGGTAATATTAGTAGACGTCAAGAAATGCCTATGAATTATTCACTTGTTATTGAACCATTTGATGTTTGGGGCTTTGACTATATGGGACATTTTCCTTCCTCTAATGGTTATACACATATTTTAGTTGCTGTTGATTACGTTACTAAGTGGGTAGAAGCTATTCCAACTAGTAGTGCTGATCATAAAACTTCTATTAAAAGGCTTAAAGAAGTTATTTTTCCAAGATTTGGAGTCCCTATATATTTAATGACTGCTGGTGGTTCACATTTTATTCATGGTGCTTTCCGTAAAATGCTTGCTAAATATGATGTTAATCATAGAATTGCATCTCCTTATCACCCTCAGTCTAGTGGGAAATTAGAATTGAGTAATAGAGAACTCAAATTAATTTTGCAAAAGATTGTTAATAGGTCTAGAAAGAATTGGTCCAAGAAACTTGATGATGCATTATGGGCCTATAGAACTGCATACAAAAATCCTATGGGTATGTCTCCGTATAAAATGGTCTATGGAAAAGCATGTCACTTACCTCTCGAACTAGAACACAAGTCTTATTGGGCTATTAAAGAACTTAATTATGATTTTAAACTTGCGGGTGAGAAGAGGTTATTTGATATTAGCTCACTTGATGAATGGAGAACCCAAGCCTATGAAAATGCCAAGTTGTTTAAAGAAAAAGTTAAAAGATGGCATGACAAATGGATACAAAAGCGTGAGTTTAATGTAGGTGACTATGTATTGCTATACAACTCTCGTTTAAGATTTTTTGCAGGAAAACTTTTCTCTAAATGGGAAGGTCCTTATGTTAACGAGGAGGTCTACCGTTCCAGTGCCATAAAATGCAACAACTTCGAAGGCACAAATCCGAAGGTGGTGAACGGTCAAAGAATCAAACACTATATCTCAGGTAATCCCATAAATGTTGAAACCAATGTTATTGAAACCGTAACCCTGGAGGAATATATAAGGGACACTTTCCGAAACGTTTCAGACTCCGAAAAGGAATAGGTATGTGGTGCGGTAAGTAAACCGACTCCAAAACAATTTTTAAGGCAATATTTCTCCATTTTGGAATATTTAGAAAAATAGAAAAATAAGAAGCAGTCCGGGAAGGACACGAGGCCTCCACGAGGGTGGAGGGCGCGCCCTACCCTACTGGGCGTGTCCCCTACCTCGTGGGCACCTCGTGTGCTGGCCGGACTCCGTTTTCATACACGACACGTATTTTGGTCGGTAAAAATTCATTATATAATCTCCTGGGGGTTTTGACTCCCGTATCACACAAAAATCTCTTGTCTTTGTTTCGAGCTGTTTTCTGTCAGGGTTGTCAAGGTCAGGCACTATGTAATCTCCCTCCTCCTCCAACCATGAGGGCAACGATGCTTGGATAATGAAGATAGAGCTGAAGAGAGAAGAACCCATGGAAATCAACAAGGATGAAGGGATCAAGAAGGCCATGGAGGACCAAGTTTCGGCAACGGAAGATACCCTTCAACTGGATCACAATCTTCTTACCCCAACAGAAATCGAAGCTTTCAAGATGATTGAGTTAGCTCGTATACAAAATAAGTATCTCACACGTGAATTTTTTTGTTGAAGGAGCATATCATCGCACTCAAGGGCATTATCCACAAGTTAGAAGACCTCCTACGCTCGATGTGCGACTATCCATCATCAACATCCCCACCTTCTTCACCAACAAAGGAGACATAATCACATGGGTATGGGCACTCCAGTTGGCAATTGCCAAGCTTGGGGGAGTGCCCCGGTATCGTATCACCATCACTTTTATCTTTACTGTTTTTCTTAGTTCGATCCTTTTGGTAATATCTTGATCTAGTAGAATAAAAGTTCTTAGTATGATCTAGTCGTGAGTTTTGCTTTATTATCCTTCTATGTAATCGAGTTCGTGAGCTATATAATAAAGATTAGTGTTGAGTCAAGGGCTTGATTATTTTGCCATGATCCTAAGTGAATAAAAAGAAACAAAGAGATCATGTGAGTCTTATGGAGAGTAATGATCTCACATAGAAAGAGTATGATGAATAAAAGTTATTGAGGGTTGACAAACACAGTTTTGGTCATCGTTGCAATTAATAGGAAGTAATAAAGAAAGAGAGGTATTCACGTATAAATATACTATCTTGGACATCTTTTATGATTGTGAGCACTCATTAAAACATGACATGCTAAAGAGTTGACATTGGACAAGGAAGACAACGTAATGGGTTATGTTTTCTTACATCTGTGATGAATTATATTGTCTTGGATCTTCCAACATGATGAGCTTGCTTTTCCCCCTCATGCTAGCCAAATTCATTACACCAAGTAGAGATACTACTTGTGCTTCCAAATACCCTTAAACAGTCTTGCCACAAGAGTCCACCATATCTACCTATGGATTGAGTAAGATCCATCAAGTAAGTTGTCATCGGTGCAAGCAATAAAAATTGCTCTCTAAATATGTATGATTGATTGGTGTGGAGGAAATAAGCTTTATACGATCGCGTGATATGGAAGTAATAAAAGCGACAGACTACATAATAAAGGTCCATATCACAAGTGGCAATATAAAGTGACGCTCTTTCGCATTAAGATTTTGTGCATCCAACCATAAAAGCGCATGACAACCTCTGCTTCCCTCTGCGAAGGGCCTACCTTTTACTTTTATCTCCTACATTGCATAAGAGTCATGGTGATCTTCACCCTTCCTTTTTACATTTTATCCTTTGGCAAGCACAATATGTTGGAAAGATCCTGGTATATATGGCTAATTGGATGTGAGTTTTCATGAACTATTACTGTTGACATTACCCTTGAGGTAAAACGTTGGGAGGCAAAACTATAAGCCCCTATCTTTCTCTGTGTCCGATTAAAACTCCATACCCATAAGTATTGCGTGAGTGTCAGCAATTGTGAAAGACTATATAATAGTTGAGTATGTGGACTTGCTGAAAAGCTCCTGTACATTGACTCTTTCCTATGTTATGATAAATTGCAATTGCTTCAATGACTGAGATTATAGTTTGTTAGTTTTCAATGAAGTTTACAATTCATACTTGATATTGTGATTGAATTATTACTCTAGCATTAGAGATTATATGACAAAGAATTATATGAGTTGTTGTTCTAAGAATGATCATGATGCCCTCATGTCCGTATTTTATTTTTATCGACACCTCTATCACTAAACATGTGGACATATTTCTCGATTTCGGCTTTTCGCTTGAGGACAAGCGAGGTATAAGCTTGGGGGAGTTGATACGTCCATTTTGCATCATGCTTTTATATCAATATTTATTGCATTATGGGCTGTTATTACACATTATGTCACAATACTTATGGCTATTCTCTCTTATTTTACAAGGTTTACATAAAGAGGGAGAATGTCGGCAGCTGGGATTCTGGCCTGGAAAAGGAGCAAATATTAGAGACCTATTCTGCACAGCTCCAAAAGTCCTGAAACTTCACGGAAGATGTTTTCCAAATATAAAAAAAATACTGAGAGCAAGAACTTCACCAGGGGGCCACACCCTGCCCACGAGGGGGGGGGGCCCTACCCCCTGGGCGTGCCACCCTACCTCGTGGGCCCACTGGTGGCCCTCCGGTGGCCATCTTCTGCTATATGGAGTCTTTCGATGGAAAAAAATCATAAGCCATCTTCTCGGACGAAACTCTGCCGCCACGAGGCGGAACCTTGGCGGAACCAATCTAGGGCTCTGGCGGAGCTGTTTTGCCGGGGAAACTTCCCTCTCGGAGGGGGAAATCATCGCCATCGTCATCACCAACGCTCCTTTCATCGGGAGAGGGAAATCTCCATCAACATCTTCATCAGCACCATCTCATCTCAAAACCCTAGTTCATATCTTGTATCCAATTCTTGTCTCCATGTCCAGGATTGGTGCTAGTAGGTTGCTAGTAGTGTTAATTACTCCTTCTAGTTGATGCTAGTTGGTTCAATTGGTGGAAGATCATATGTTCAGATCCTATATGCATATTAATACCTCTCTGATTATGAACATGTTTATGATTTGTGAGTAGTTACTTTTGTTCCTGAGGAGATGGGAGAAGTCTTGCTATTAGTAGTCATGTGAATTTGGTATTCGTTCGATATTTTGATGAGATGTATGTTGTCTCTCCTCTAGTGGTGTTATGTGAACGTCGACTACATGACACTTCACCATTATTTGGGCCTAGAGGAAGGCATTGGGAAGTAATAAGTAGATGATGGGTTGCTAGAGTGGCAGAAGCTTAAAACCCTAGTTTATGTGTTGCTTCATAAGGGGCTGATTTGGATCCATATGTTTCATGCTATGGTTAGGTTTACCTTAATACTTTTGTTGTAGTTGCGGATGCTTGCAATAGAGGTTAATCATAAGTGGGATGCTTGTCCAAGTAAGGGCAGTACCCAAGCACTGGTCCACCCACATACCAAATTATCAAAGTACCGAACGCGAATCATATGAACGTGATGAAAACTAGCTTGACGATATTCCCTTTTGTCCTCAGGAGCGCTTTACATCATATAAGATTTGTCCAGGCTTGTCCTTTGCTACAAAAAAGATTGGGCCACCTTGCTGCACCTTATTTACTTTTATTACTTGTTGCTCGTTACAAATGATCTTATCACAAAACTATCTGTTACCACTTATTTCAGTACTTGCAGAGAATACCTTGCTGGAAACTGCTTATCATTTCCTTCTGCTCCTCGTTGGGTTCGACACTCTTACTTATCGAAAGGACTATGATAGATCCCCTATACTTGTGGTTCATCAGAGGCCTACTAGGGGGCCCATGAGACAGGGGGCGCGCCCCCACCCTCGTGGATGGTGGGTGGCCCCCCTCTGGTGCTTTCTTCGCCCAATATTTTTTTATATATTCCAAAACTGACTTCCGTGGAGTTTCAGTACTTTTGGAGTTGTGCAGAATAGGTCTCTAATATTTTCTCCTTTTCTAGCCCAGAATTCCAGCAGCCGGTATTCTCCCTCTTCATGCAAACCTTGTAAAATAAGAGAGAATAGGCATAAGTATTGTGACCTAATGTGTAATAACAACCCATAATGCAATAAATATCAATATAAAAGCATGATGCAAAATGGATGAATCAACTCCCCCAAGCTTAGACCTCGCTTGTCCTCAAGTGGAAGCCGACATCAAAAAATATGTCCACCTGTTTAGAGATAGAGGTGTCGATAAAATAAAATACGGACATGAGGGCATCATGATCATTCTTATAAAAGCAACGTATATATATTGTCATATGATTCCTTATGCTAAAGTAACAATCTTATTCACAATGTTAAGTATGAATCAGAAACTTCATTGAAAACTAACAAACTATAATCTCAGTCATCGAAGGAATTGTAATTTATCATAACATCGGAAAGAGTCAATATAAGATCTTTTCATAATTGCTAACACTCACGCAATACTTATGAGTATGAAGCTTTAATCAGACACAGAGAAAGATAGGGGCTTATAGTTTTGCCTCCTAACCTTCTACCTCAAGGGTAATGTCAACAATAATAGTTTATGAAAACTCACATCCGATTAGATATATATATCAGGATCTTTCCAACACACAGTGCTTGCGAAAGGATAAAATGTAAAAATGAAAGGTGTAGATTGATACGTCCATTTTGCATCATGCTTTTATATCGATATTTATTGCATTATGGGTTGTGATTACACATTATGTCACAATACTTATGCCTATTCTCTCTTATTTTACAAGGTTTACATGAAGAGGGAGAATGCCGGCAGCTGGGATTCTGGGCTGGAAAAGGAGCAAATATTAGAGACCTATTCTACACAGCTCCAAAAGTCCTGAAACTTCACGGAAGACGTTTTCAGAATATATAAGAAATACTCACCAAAAGAGATTCACCAGGGGGGCCACACCCTGCCCACGAGGGTGGGGGCGCGCCCTACTCCCCTGGGCGCGCCCCCTACCTCGTGGGCCCCCTTATGGCCCTCCGGTGGCCATCTTCTGCTAGATGAAGTCTTTCGATGGGAAAAAAAAAGAAGCCATCTTCTCAGATGAAACTCCGCCACCACGAGGCGGAACCTTGGCGGATCCAATCTAGGGCTCCAGCAGAGTTGTTCTGCCCGGGAAACTTCCCTCCCGGAGGGGGAAATCATCTCCATCGTCATCACCAACGCTCCTCTCATCAGGAGAGGGCAATCTCCATCAACATCTTCATCAGCACCATCTCCTCTCAAAACCCTAGTTCATCTCTTGTATCCAATTCTTGTCTCCAAGTCCGGGATTGGTGCTAGTAGGTTGCTAGTAGTGTTAATTATTCCTTGTAGTTGATGCTAGTTGGTTTATTGTTGGAAGATCATATGTTCAGATCCTATATGCATATTAATACCCCTGTGATCATGAACATGTTTATGCTTTGTGAGTAGTTACGTTTGTTCCTGAGGACATGGGAGAAGTCTTGCTATTAGTAGTCATGTGAATTTGGTATTCGTTCGATATTTTGATGAGATGTATGTTGTCTCTCCTCTAGTGGCGTTATGTGAACAACAACTACATGACACTTCACCATTATTTGGGCCTATAGGAAGGCATTGGGAAGTAATAAGTAGATGATGGGTTGCTAGAGTGACAGAAGCTTAAACCCTAGTTTATGCGTTGCTTCGTAAGGGGCTGATTTGGATCCATATGTTTCATGCTATGGTTAGGTTTACCTTAATACTTTTGTTGTAGTTGCAGATGCTTGCAATAGAGGTTAATCATAAGTGGGATGCTTGTCCAAGTAAGGACAATACCCAAGCACCGGTCCACCCACATACCAAATTATAAAAGTACCGAATGCGAATCATATGAGCGTGATGAAAACTAGCTTGACGATATTCCCATGTGTCCCTGGGAGCGCTTTTCTCTATATAAGAGTTTGTCCAGGCTTGTCCTTTGCTACAAAAAGGATTGGGCCACCTTGCTGCACTTTATTTACTTTTGTCACTTGTTACTCGTTACAAATTATCCTATCACAAAACTATCTGTTACCACTTGTTTCAGTACTTGCAGAGAATACCTTGCTGGAAACCGCTTATCATTTCCTTCTGCTCCTCGTTGGGTTCGACACTCTTACTTATCGAAAGGACTATGATAAATCCCCTATACTTGTGGGTCATCATAGATCACCATGACTCTTGTACAAATTATAGGACAAAAATAAAATATAGGCCCTTTGTAGAGGGAAGCCGAGGTTTTCATGTGTTTTTATGGTTGGATGCATGAAATCTTAATGCAAAAGAATATCACTTTATATTGCCACTTGTGATATGGACCTTTATTATGCAGTCCGTCTCTTTTATTTCTTCCACATCACAAGATCGTATAAAGCTTATTTTCTCCACACTAATAGATCACACATATTTAGAGAGCAATTTTTATTGCTTGCAACAATGACAACTTACTTGAAGGATCTTACTCAATCCATAGGTAGATATGGTGAACTCTCATGGCAAAACTGGGTTTAAGGATATTTGGAAGCACGAGTAGTATCTCTACTTGGTGCAAAGAATTTGGCTAGCATTAGGGGGAAAGGCAAGCTCAACATGTTGGATGATCCATGACAATATAATTTATTTCGGATATAAGAAAACATAACCCATTATGTTGTCTTCCTTGTCCAACATCAACTTTTTAGCATGTCATATTTTAATGAGTGCTCACAATCATAAAAGATGCCCGAGATAGTATATTTATATGTGAAAACCTCTCTTTCTTTATTACTTCCTATTAATTGCAATGATGACCAAAACTATGTTTGTCAACTCTCAACAACTTTTATTCATCATACTCTTTATATGTGAAGTCATTACTCTCCACAAGATCAATATGATCTCTTTATTTCTTTTTATTATTACTTTTATTCCCCCAAGATCATAGGAAGATAGAAAATCCCTTGAATCAACACTAATCTTTATTATATATAGCTCACGGACTCGATTACATAGAAGGATCATAAAGCAAACTCAAAACTAGATCATACTAAAACTTTATTCTACTAGATCAAGATATTACCAAAAGGATCGAACCAAGAAAAATAGTAAAGATAAAAGTGTGATGGTGATACGATACCGGGGCACTCCCCCAAGCTTGATAGTTGCCAAGGGGAGTGCCCATACCCATGTATTTATGTATCTTTTGGTGGTGAAGAAGAGATTGTTGATGATGTAGGCTTGTCGTCCAGCATCGAGCGCACGAGATGCTCCAACTTACGAATAATGCCCTTGAGTGCGATGATATGATCTTGCAACAGAATATTATCACGAGTTAGATACTTGTTCTGCACCTGAACTATTTCAATCATCTTGAAAGCTTCAATTTCAGTAGGGGTAAGAAGATTGTAATGAGGTTGAAGGATGTCTTCTTCTTCTGCGGAACTTGATCCTCCGTGGCCTTCTTGATCCCATCATCCTTGTTGATCTCCCCGGGTTCTTCTCTCTTTAGCTCTTTCTTCATTAGCCAAGCATCGTCGCCCTTATTGTTGGAGGAGGGGGACGACATGATGCCTGGCCTTGACAACCCTGGCAGAAAATAACTCGAAACAAAAACAGAGGATAATTGCGTGGTACGATGGTCAAAACTTTTGGGAGATTATATAATGATTTTTTACCGACCAAAAGAGGTATCGTGCAAGAAAACGGAGTCCGGAGGACACACGAGGTGCCCACAAGACAGGGGGGCGCGCCCTCCACCCTCGTGGACACCTCATGTCCTTTACGGACTGCTTCTTATTTTCCTATTTTCTTAAATATTCCAAAACGGAGAAAAAATGCTATTAGAACTGTTTTGGAGTCGGTTTACTTACCGTACCACATACCTCTTCCTTTTCGGAGGCTGAAACGTTCTGGAAGGTGTCCCTTATATACTCCTCCGGGGTTACGGTTTCAATAACATTAGTTTCAACATTTATACGACTACCTGAGATACAATGTTTGATTCTTTGACCGTTCACTACCCTCGGATTTGTGCCTTTGAAGTTGTTGATTTTTAGGGCACCGGAACGATAGACCTCCTCGATAACATAAGGACCTTCCCATTTAGAGAGGAGTTTTCCTGCAAAAAATCTTAAATGAGAGTTGTATAAGAATACATAATCAGCTACATTAAACTCATGTTTTTGTATCCTTTTGTCATGCCATCTTTTAACCTTTTCTTTAAACAGTTTCGCATTTTCATAGGCCTGGGTTCTCCACTCATCAAGTGAGCTAATGTCAAATAGTCTCTTCTCACCGGAAAGTTTGAAATCATAATTGAGCTCTTTAATGTCCCAATATGCCTTATGTTCTAGTTCGAGAAGTAAGTGACATGCTTTTTCATAAACCATTTTATATGGAGACATACCCATAGGATTTTTATATGCAGTTCTATAGGCCCACAATGCATCATCAAGTTTCTTGTACCAATTCTTTCTAGATCTATTAACAGTCTTTTGCAAAGTTAATTTAAGCTCTCTATTACTCAGTTCTAATTGACCACTAGACTGTGGATGATATGGAGATGCAATTCTATGATTAACATCATACTTAGCAAGCATTTTACGAAAGGCACCATGAATAAAGTGTGAACCACCATCAGTCATTTAGTATCTAGGGACTCCAAATCTCCGAAAAACAACTTCTTTAAGCATCTTAATAGAGGTGTTATGATCTACACTACTAGTTGGAATAGCTTCTACTCACTTAGTAACGTAATCAACAGCAACTAAAATATGTGTATACCCATATTAGAGGAAGGAAACGGTCCCATATAATCAAAGCCCCAAACATCAAAGGGTTCAATAACAAGTGAATAATCCAGAGGCATTTCTTGACATCTACTAATATTACCAATTCTTTGACATTAATCACAAGAAAAGAGAAACTTACGGGCATCCTTGAAGAGAGTAGGCCAATAAAAACCGGATTGCAATACGTTATGTGCATTTCTATCTCCAGCATGGTGTCCTCCATAAGCCTCAGAGTGACACTTGCGTAAGATCTGTTTCTGTTCATGCTCAGGTACACAACGTCTAATAACACCATCTACTCCTTTATAAAGGTGCGGGTCATCCCAGAAGTAATGTCTTAAATCATAGAAAACCTTTTTCTTTTGCTGGTATGTGAAACTAGGTGGTATAAATTTAGCAACAATGCAATTGGCATAATCAGCATACCATGGAGGAGTATGAGAAGCATTTATGACAGCTAATTTTTCATCAGGAAAGCTATCATATATAGGTAGTGGGTCATAAAGAATATTCTCTAACCTAAAAAATTTGTCTGCAACGGGTTTCTCAGCTCCTCTTCTATCAATAATATGCAAATCAAATTCTTGTAATAGGAGAACCCATCTAATAAGTCTAGGTTTAGCATCTTTCTTTTCCATAAGATATTTAATAGCAGCATGATCAGTGTGAACAGTTACTTTAGAATCAACAATATAAGGTCTGAACTTATCACAAGCAAATACAAGTGCTAAAAATTCTTTTTCAGTAGTAGCATAATTTCTCTGGGCACTGTCTAGAGTTTTACTAGCATATTGGATAACATTTAATTTATTATCAACTCTTTGTCCTAAAAGAGCGCCTACAGCATAATCACTAGCATCACACATAATTTCAAAGGGTAAATTCCAATCTGGTGGCTGAACAATGGGTGCAGAAATCAAGGCCTTCTTAAGTATTTCAAATGCTTCTACACAATCATCATCAAAGACAAAAGGAACATCTTTTTGTAAGAGGTTAGTTAGAGGCCTGGAAATTTTTGAGAAGTCTTTAATGAACCTCCTATAAAAACCGAGATGACCAAGGAAACTTCTTATACCTTTAATGTCCTTTGGACACGGCATCTTTTCAATAGCATCAACTTTATCTTTATCAACTTCAATACCTCTTTCAGAAATTTTATGCCCCAAGACAATGCCTTAATTAACCATAAACTGGCACTTCTCCCAATTCAAGACAAGATTATTTTCTTCACATCTCTGCAAAATTCGATCAAGGTTGCTTAAGCAATCATCAAAAGAAGTTCCATATACGGAAAATCATCCATGAAAACCTCAACAATATTTTCACAAAAGTAAGAGAATATAGCAGTCATACATCTTTGAAAGGTAGCAGGTGCATTACATAAACCAAAAGGCATATGTCTATAAGCAAAGGTACCAAAAGGGAAAGTAAAGTGGTCTTTTCTTGATCCTCTTTTGACACAGGTATTTGAGAGAAACCAGAATAACCGTCTAGAAAGCAAAAATGTGTATGTTTGGATAATATTTCTGACATTTGATCGATAAAAGGTAAAGGGTAATGATCCTTTTTAGTAGCTTTATTTAATTTGCGGAAGTCAATTACCATTCTATAACCTGTAACAATTCTTTGTGGGATCAATTCATCTTTATCATTAGGAACAATAGTAATACCTCCCTTCTTAGGGACACAATGGACAGGACTTACCCACTGACTATCAGCAACGGGATAAATTATACCTGCCTCTAGAAGCTTTAGTATTTCTTTTCTTACCACTTGTTTCATCTTAGGATTTAACCATCGTTGGTGATCAACAACCTGATTAGTGTCTTTCTCTAATTTTATTTTGTGCTAGCAAAGAGTGGGACTAATGCCCTTAAGATCATCCAGAGTATATCCAATAGCAGCACGGTGCTTCTTCAGAGTTTTCAATAATCTCTCTTCTTCCCGCTCCGAAAGGTTAGCACTAATAATAACATGATATATCTTATTTTCATCAAGATAAGCATATTTAAGAGTATCAGGCAATGGTTTCAGCTCAAACACGGGATCGCCCTTGGGTGGAGGAGGATCCCCTAGAATTTCGACAAGCAAGTTGTGTTTCAAAATAGGTCCCTGTTTAAAGAATACTTCATCTATTTCCCTTCTTTCATTCATAAACATATCATTTTCATGGTCTAGCAAATATTATTCTAAAGGATCATTAGGAGGCATGGAAATAGAAGCAAGACCAATAATTTCATATTTACTAGGCAATTCTTTATCATGGGGTTGTCTACGGAATTTAGCAAAATTAAAATCATGAGACATATCCCCTAAACCAACAGGAACAATATCCTTTTTGCAGTATATCTTAGCATTAACAGTATTCAAGAAGGGTCTACCAAATATAATGGGACAAAAGTCATCTTGTGGGGAACCGAGAACAAGGAAATCAGTAGGATATTTAACTTTCCTACACAAGACTTCAACATCTCTAACAATGCCAATCGGTGAAATAGTATCTCTATTGGCAAGCTTAATTGTAACATCAATACCTTCTATCACAGCAGGTGCAATATCATGCATAATTTATTCATATAAAGAATGAGGTATTGCACTCGCACTAGAACGCATATCACATAAGCCATGATAGCAATGATCTCCTATTTTAATAGAAACAACAGGCATGCCAACAACATGTCTATGTTTATTTTTAGTATCGGGTCTAGCAATTCTAGCAGCTTCATCACAAAAGTAAATAACATGCCCATCAATATTATCGGACAAGAGATATTTAACCATAGCAATAATAGGTTCAACTTTAATTTGCTCAGGGGGTGTAGGTGTTCTAGTGTTACTCTTACGAACCACAGTTGAAGCTTTAGCATGATCCTTTATTCTAAGAGGGAAAGGTGGTTTCTCAATATAAGCGGTAGGAACAATAGGATCAACATTATAAGTGATAGTCTTTTCCTCAACTATAATAGGTTCAACTACTTTTACTTCAATGGGAGTATGATATTTAAGCCACTTCTCCTTAGGGAGATCAACATGAGTAGCAAATGATTCACAGAAAGAAGCTACTATCTCAGAGTCAAGTCCATATTTAGTGCTAAATTCACGAAAAGCATCGGTATCCATAAAAGATTTAACACAATCAAACTTAGGTGTTATACATGACTCCTTACCTTTCTCGAGTTCCCAATCTTCAGAGTTGAGTTTAATTATTTCCAATAAATCCCATCTGAATTCAATGGTCTTCAACATAAAAGAACCGGTACAACAAGTATCGAGCATGGAGCGATTATTGAGAGAAAGCCGAGCATAAATTTTTTGAATAATAATTTCTCTTGAGAGCTCATGATTGGGGCATGAATATAACATTGACTTAAGCCTCCCCCAAGCTTGAGCGATGCTTTCTCCTTCGTGAGGCTAAAAATTATATATATAATTACGATCACGATGAACTAGATGCATAGGATAAAACTTCTGATGAACTTCCAATTTCAATCGGTCGTAGTTCCATGATCCAATATCATCACATAGCCTAAGCCATGTCAATGCCTTCCCCTTCAAAGATAAAGGGAAGACCTTCTTCTTGATAACATCCTCAGGCATACCTGCAAGCTTAAATAATCCACAAACATCATCCACGTAGATTAGGTGCAAATCGGGATGCAATGTTCCATCTCCTATAAAAGGATAAGCTAGCGGTTTCTCTATCATACCCGAAGGAATTTCAAAGTAAACATTTTCAGTAGGTTCAGCGGGTTGAGGAGCAACTCTTTGCTCTCCTGGTCGGGGTGAAGATACCCCGAACAAGCCCCTCAAAGGATTATTTTCCATAGTAACAAGTGACAGTAAATTTCAGCACACTATATAAATTTTCCTTACCAAATTCCACCTACCAAAGGCGCTCCACTCCCTGGCAACGGCACCAGAAAAGAGTCTTGATGACCCACAAGTATAGGGAATCTATCATAGTCCTTTCAATAAGTAAGAGTGTCGAACCCAACGAGCAGCAGAAGGAAATGATAAGCAGTTTTCAGTAAGGTATTCTCTGCAAGCACTGAAATTATCAGTAACAGATAGTTTTGTGATAAGGTAATTTGTAACGGGTAACAAGTAATAAAAGTAAATAAGGTGCAGAAAGATGGCACAATCCTTTTTGTAGCAAAGGACAAGCCTGGACAAACTCTTATATAAAGGAAAGCGCTCCCGAGGACACATGGGAATTATCATCAAGCTAGTTTTCATCACGCTCATATGATTCGCGTTCGGTACTTTGATAATTTGATATGTGGGTGGACCGGTGCTTGGGTATTGACCTTACTTGGACAAGCATCCCACTTATGATTAGCCCCTCTTGCAAGCATCCGCAACTACAAAAGAAGTATTAAGGTAAACCTAACCATAGCATGAAACATATGGATCCAAATCAGCCCCTTGCGAAGCAACGCATAAACTAGGATTTAAGCTTTTGTCACTCTATTTACCCATCATCTACTTATTACTTCCCAATGCCTTCCCCTAGGCCCAAAAAATGGTGAAGTGTCATGTAGTTGACGTTCACATGACACCACTAGAGGAGAGACAACATACATCTCATCAAAATATCGAAGGAATACCAAATTCACATGACTACTTATAGCAAGTATTCTCCCATGTCCTCAGGAATAAACGTAACTACTCACAAATCATATTCATGTTCATAATCAGAGGGGTATTAATATGCATAAAGGATCTGAACATATGATCTTCCACCAAATAAACCAACTAGCATCAACTACAAGGAGTAATTAAAACTACTAGCAACCCACAGGTACCAATCTGAGGTTTTGAGACAAAGATTGGATACAAGAGATGAACTAGGGTTTGATATGAGATGGTGCTGGTGAAGATGTTGATGGAGATTGACCCTCTCCCGATGAGAGGATCGATGGTGATGACAATGATGATGATTTCCCCCTCCTGGAGGGCTGTTCCCCCGGTAGAACAGCTCCGCTGAAGCCCTAGATTGGTTCCGCCAAGGTTCCGCCTCGTGGCGGCGGCGCTTCATCCCGGAAGCTTGCTTATGACTTTTTCCAGGGTGAAAGACTTCATATAGCCAAAGATGGGCACATAAGGCCTGCCAGGGGGCCCACGAGACAGGGGAGCGTGCCCCCACCCTCCTGGATGGTGGGTGGCCCCCCTCTGGTGCTTTCTTCACCCAATTTTTTTTATATATTCCAAAACTGACTTCCGTGGAGTTTCAGGACTTTTGGAGTTGTGTAGAATTGGTCTCTAGTATTTGCTCCTTTTCCAGCCCAGAATTCCAGCTGTCGGCATTCTCCCTCTTTGTGCAAACCTTTTAAAATAAGAGAGAATAGGAATAAGTATTGTGACCTAATGTGTAATGACGGCCCATAATGCAATAAATATCGATATAAAAGCATGATGCAAAATGGACGTATCATTAGGTTAACACGGTTGATGTAGTCGAACGTCTTCACGATCCAACTGATCTTGGTACCCGAACGTACAGCACCTTCGAGTTCAGCACACGTTCATCTTGATGACGTCCCTCGAACTCTTGATCCAGCAGAGGGTCGAGGGAGAGTTTTGTCAGCACGACAGCGTGGTGACTGTGATGATGATGTGATCCGCGGGCAGGGCTTCGCCTAAGCACTACGACACAATGACCGTAGGAGTAAATTGTGGAGGGGGCACCACACATGGCTAAGAGAACTATTGGTATGCCTATGGGGTGCCCCCCGCCCCTGTATATAAAGGAGGGGAGGGGAAGCCGGCCGGCCCTAGGGGCGCGCCAAGTGGGGAGAGTCCCACTAGGACTCCTAGTCCTAGTCGGCTCCCCCCTTCCTTCCAACGGAGAGGGGGAAAGAGGAAAGAGGTGGAGAGGGAGAAGGAAAGGGGGCGGCGCCCCGACCCCTTGTCCAATTCAGATTGGCTTGGGGGGGCACCTCCCGTGGCCTACCTCCTCCTCTCCACTATTGCCCATGAGGCCCATTGACTTTCCCGGGGGGTTCCAGTAACTTCCCGGTACCCCGATAAATCCCTAACCTCTTCGGAACCATTCTGGTGTCCGTATATAACCTTCCAATATATAAATCTTTACCTCTCGGCCATTTATAGACTCCTCATCATGTCTGTGATCTCATTCGGGACTCCAAACAAACTTTGGTCACCAAAACTCATAACTCATAATACAAATAGTTATCAAATGTTAAGCGTGCGGACTCTACGGGTTCGAGAACTATGTAGACATGACCACACATCTCTAGTCAATAACTCATAGCGGAACCTGGATGCTCATATTGGTTCCTACATATTCTACAAAGATCTTTATCGGTCAAACTGCAATGACAAGATACGTTATTCCCTTTGTCATCGGTATGTTACTTGCCCGAGATTCGATCGTCGGTATCATCATACCTAGTTCAATCTCGTTGCCGGCAAGTCTCTTTATGTCTCGACCATTTCGAGACTCGTCCTCATGTCCATGATCAAATCCGGGACTCCGAACTACCTTCGGTACATCAAAACACATAAACTCATAATACCGATCGTCACCGAACGTTAAGCGTGCGGACCCTACGGGTTCGAGAACTATGTAGACATGACCAAGACATGTATCCGGTCAATAACCAATAGCGGAACCTGGATGCTCATATTGGTTCCTACATATTCTACGAAGATCTTTATCGGTCAAACCGCATAACGATATACATTGTTCCCTTTGTCATCGGTATGTTACTTGCCTGAGATTCGAACGTCGGTATCTCAATACCTAGTTCAATCCCATAAATAACTCATTAGCTACATTGCTTGCAAGGCTTATTGCGATGTACATTACCGAGAGGGCCCAGAGATACCTCTCCGACAATCGGAGTGACAAATCCTAGTCTTGATCCATGCCAACTCAACAAACACCATAGGAGACACCTGTAGAGCACCTTTATAATCACCCAATTACGTTGTGACGTTTGGTAGCACACAAAGTGTTCCTCTGGTATTCGGGAGTTGCATGATCTCATAGTCATAGGAACATGTATAGTTATGGAGAAAGCAATAGCAACAAACTAAACGATCATTGTGCTAAGCTAACAGATGGGTCAAGTCAATCACATCATTCTCTAATGATGTGACCCTGTTAATCAAATGACAACTCATGTCTATGGTTAGGAAACACAACCATCATTGATTCAACGAGCTAGTCAAGTAGAGGCAAACTAGTGACACTCTGTTTGTCTATGTATTCACACATGTACTAATTTTCCGGTTAATACAATTCTAGCATGAATAATAAACATTTATCACGATATAAGGAAATATAAATAACAACTTTATTATTGCCTCTAGGGCATATTTCCTTCAGTCTCCCACTTGCACTAGAGTCAATAATCTAGATTACATTGTAATGATTCTAACACCCATGGAGTCTTGGTGTTGATCATGTTTTGCTCGTGAGAGAGGCTTAGTCAATGGGTCTGCAACATTCAGATCCGTGTCTATCTTGCAAATCTCTATGTTTCCCTCCTTGACATGATCGTGGATGGAATTGACGCGTCTCTTGATGTGCTTGGTTCTCTTGTGAAATCTGGATTCCTTTGCCAAGGCAATTGTACCAGTGTTGTCCCAAAAGATTTTCATTGGATCCGATGCACTAGGTATGACACCTAGATCGGATATGAACTCCTTCATCCAGACTCCTTCATTTGCTGCTTCCGAAGCAGCTATGTACTCCGCTTCACACGTAGAACCCGCCATGATGCTCTGTTTGGAACGGGACCAACTGACAGCTCCTCCATTTAATAAAAATACATATCTGGTTTGTGAATTAGAGTCTTCCGGATCAGTGTCAAAGCTTGCATCGATGTAACCGTTTACGACGAGCTCTTTGTCACCTCCATATACGAGAAACATATCCTTAGTCCTTTTCAGGTATTTCAGGATGTTCTTGACCGCTGTCCAGTGATCCACTCCTGGATTACTTTGGTACCTCCCTGCTAAACTTATAGCAAGGCACACATCAGGTCTGGTACATATCATTGCATACATGATAGAGCCTATGGCTGAAGCATAGGGAACACCTTTCGTTTTCTCTTTATCTTCTGCAGTGGTCGGGCATTAAGTCTGACTCAACTTATATGTGCAACTAGGTGAGCAACCTATATGATGCAATAACAACAAGCATACAAGAAAGCAAGGAAACAAACACTAAAGAGCTTGCACAAGTAAAGGTAAGAGATAACCAAGAGTGGATCCGATGAAGACGAGGATGTGTTACCAAAGTTCCTTCCTTTTGAGGGGAAGTACGTCTCCGTTGGAGCGGTGTGGAGGCACAATGCTCCCCAAGAAGCCACTAGGGCCACCGTATTCTCCTCACGCCCTCACACAATGCGAGATGTCGTGATTCCACTATTGGTGCCCTTGAAGGCGGCGACCGAACCTTTACAAACAAGGTTGGGGCAATCTCCACAACTTAATCGGAGGCTCCCAACAAGACCACGAAGCTTCACCACAATGGAATATGGCTCCGAGGTGACCTCAACCGTCTAGGGTGCTCAAACACCCAAGAGTAACAAGATCCGCTAGGGATGAGTGGGGGAATCGAAAATCCCTTGGTGGAAGTGTAGATCGGAGCCTTCTCAACCACTCCCGAGCAAATCAACAAGTTTGATTGGCTAGGGAGATAGATCGGGCAAAATGAAGCTTGGAGTATTTAATGGAGCTTGAGCAATAAATGGAGCTTGGAGAGAAGAAGAGGTAGGGGGAAAAGAAGAAGGGGGGCTCCCTTTTATAGTGGGGGCAACAATCCCGTTGCCCCCCACCAACCAGCCCCGCACAGGGCGGTACTACCGCGGAGAGGGGGCGGTACTACCGCCAGGGTAGCGGTACTGCTGCGCCATCAAGCAGTACTGCCGCGCTGAGGAGACTAAAAGGGAAAAGCTCCAACTGCGGTACTACCGCGGTGGTAGGGCGGTACTACCGCTCCAGGAACGGTACTACCGCCACTACAACCGTGACTAGTGTCGCAAAACCCGACACGAGAAAAAGACCTCTCGAATCGAGGCGGTAGGAGCCAGACTGCACAGCGGTACTACGGCAGTGGGCTCAAGGGCGGTAGTACCACTGTGGAGCGGTACTACCGCTTGTGACCCTTCAGCCGTAGTACCGCAGGCGGTGCGGTACTACCACTGGGGCGAGGGAGAGAGGGAGAAGCGATCCCTCAAAGAAGCTGAGGACCAGGCGGAGGTGTTGGGCCCCCAACGGTACTACTGCTGTGGAGCCACGGTGGTACTACCGCTGTGGAGCGGTACTGCCGCTTGTGGCTTCTCAGCGGTACTACCGCTGGGTGCACGGTACTGCCGCTCAGACCCAGACAGGACAAGGAAGAGAGGAGAGATCTCTTCAATGGACAGGAAAAACTCGGAGGGTGAGAAGCTGATGTGTACGTGAAGATTCCACCCATGCAAAACCCCAGCGGACCCCCTCTTGATAGTACGGTGCCCTCTACGCAACTAGTCCACCGAGAAAGAAACGAAAGAGCTACACCGTCTTGAAATACACTCCGAGGGAAAGAAGGCGTCTCGTGCCAGGGGAGAATCTGAGAATAATTCAAAGCACTAGATTAGTCCGCCAACATGTTGTCATCAATCACCAAAACTACCTTGAGAGAGATATGCCGTAACAATCTCCCCCTTTTTGGTGGATTGATGACAACTAGGGATTTGCGCAAGGAAAAGAAATGAGATGAAGTAAACTAAGAACTACAAAATATAGACGGGCTCCCCCAGAATGTGTGCACCAAGAGATGGCACGACACACACATTCGGATCAACACTCCCCCTATATTTTATAGTCCAACAATAATAAGCACATGATCTATGAGGGAAGTGAATAGACATGGCAAGCATGCATCTCATAATAACCTGCAGTACTCTCAAAAGACATAAGTAATAAGGTAGCGATAGGAAGTGAATCGACATGGCAAGTGAATAGACATGGCAAGCATGCATCTCATAATAACCTATAGTACTCTGAAAAGACATAAGTAATAAGGTAGCGATAGGGAGCATATGTCTCACACCATATGTCTAGAACTTAGGTCTCACACCAAACCAAAAGAAACACGCAAGAAACCATAAGACGACTCAAACAAACCACAAGAAGCAAAGTCCCTACACTCTCCCCCCCTTTGGCAGCGAGACACCAAAAAGGGCATAGAGTGACACTACAACTCCAGGTGATGGGAGGAGGAAGAGCTCGAACATCACATCTCTGCATCTTCATCGTGGGTCAAAAACTGCTAAGAAACGAAAGAGCTACACCGTCTTGAAATACACTCCGAGGGAAAGAAGGCGTCTCGTGCCAGGGGGGAATCTGAGAATAATTCAAAGCACTAGATTAGTCCGCCAACATGTTGTCAGCAATCACCAAAACTACCTTGAGAGAGATATGCCGTAACACCTAACATTATTCGAACGGACTTAAGCATCGCTACGGGTGAGAATGTCTCATCGTAGTCAACTCCTTGAACTTGTCGAAAACCTTTTGCAACAAGTCGAGCTTTGTAGTCAGTAACATTACCGTCTGCGTTAGTCTTCTTCTTGAAGATCCATTTATTCTCTATGGCCCGCCGATCATCGGGCAAGTCAACCAAAGTCCATACTTTGTTCTCATACGTGGATCCCATCTCAGATTTCATGGCTTCAAGCCATTTTGCGGAATCTGGGCTCATCATCGCTTCCTCATAGTTCGTAGGTTCGTCATGGTCAAGTAACATGACTTCCAGAACAGGATTACCGTACCACTCTGGTGTGGATCTTACTCTGGTTGACCTATGAGGTTTGGCAGTAACTTGATCAGAAGTTTCATGATCATTATCATTAGCTTCCTCACTTACTGGTGTAGGAATCACTGGAACTGATTTCAGTGATGAACTACTTTCCAATAAGGGAGAAGGTACAATTACCTCGTCAAGTTCTACTTTCCTCCCACTCACTTCTTTTGAGAGAAACTCCTTCTCTAGAAAGGAT
This sequence comes from Triticum monococcum, assembly GCA_034509565.1. NCBI lineage: Eukaryota > Viridiplantae > Streptophyta > Magnoliopsida > Poales > Poaceae > Triticum > Triticum monococcum. The sequence goes on along the minus strand of CM067844.1, from coordinate 575,155,087 downwards.
CCATTTTTAGCAACGAATATCTTGCCTTCGGATCTGTGATAGAAGGTGTACCCAACAGTCTCCTTTGGGTATCCTATGAAGCCACATTTCTCCGATTTGGGTTCGAGCTTATCAGTTGAAGCTTTTACACATAAGCATCGCAACCCCAAAATTTAAGAAACGACAACTTGGGTTTCTTGCCAAACCGCAGTTCATAAGGTGTCGCCTAGACGGATTTAGATGGTGCCCTATTTAACGTGAATGCAGTCGACTCTAAAGCATAACCCCAAAACGATAGCGGTAAATCAGTGAGAGACATCATAGATCGCATCATATCTAATAAAGTGCGGTTACAACGTTCGGACACACCATTACGTTGTGGTGTTCCGGGTAGCGTGAGTTGCGATACTATTCCACATTGTTTAAAAGGAAGTCCAAACTCATAACTCAAATACTCACCTCCATGATCAGATTGTAGAAACTTGATTTTATTCTTATGATGATTTTCTACTTCACTCTGAAATTCTTTGAACTTTTCAAATGTTTCAGACTTATGTTTCATCAAGTAGATATACCCATATCTGCTCAAATCATCTGTAAACGTGAGAAAATAACGATATGGCCGCGAGCTTCTATGTTCATTGGACCACATACATCAGTATGTATGATTTCCAATAACTCTGTTGCTCGCTCCATTGTTCTGGAGAACGGAGTTTTAGTCATCTTGCCCATGAGGCATGGTTTGCAAGTATCAAGTGATTCTAGAAGTCCATCAGAATGGAGTTTCTTCATGCACTTTACACCAATTTGACCTAAATGGCAGTGCCACAAATAAGTTGCGCTATCATTATCAACTCTGCATCTTTTGGCTTCAATACTATGAACATGTGTATCACTACTATCAAGATTTAGTAAAAATAGACCAATCATCAAGGGTGCATGACCATAAAAGATATTACTCATATAAATAGAACAACCATTATTCTCTGATTTAAATGAATAACCATCTTGCCTCAAACAAGATCCAGATATAATGTTCATGCTCAACGCTGGCACCAAATAACAATTATTCAGGTCTAATACTAATCCCGAAGGTAGATGTAAATGTAGCGTGCCGACTACGATCACATCGACTTTGGAACCATTTCCCACGCGCATCGTCACCTCGTCCTTAGCCAATCTTCGCTTAATCTATATACCTTGTTTCGACTTGCAAATGTTAGCAACTAAACCAGTATCAAATACTCAGGCACTACTGCGAGCATTAGTAAGGTACACATCAATAACATGTATATCAAATATACCTTTCACTAGCCATCCTTCTTCTCCGCCAAATACTTGGGGCAGTTCCGCTTTTAGTGACCAGTTCCTTTGCAGTATGAGCACTCAGTCTCAGGCTTAGGTCCAGACTTGGGTTTCTTCACTTGAGCAGCAACTGGCTTGCTGTTCTTTTTGAAGTTCCCCTTCTTCCCTTTACCCTTTTTCTTGAAACTGGTGGTCTTGTTGACCATCAACACTTGATGCTCTTTCTTGATTTCTACCTCTGCAGCCTTTAGCATTGCGAAGAGCTCAGGAATCATCTTATCCATACCTTTCATATTATAGTTCATCACTAAGCTCTTGTAGCTTGGTGGCAGTGATTGAAGAACTCTGTCAATGACACTATCATCAGGAAGATTAACTCTCAATTCAGTCAAGTGGTTGTGGTACCCAGACATTCTGAGTATATGTTCACTGACAGAACTATTCTCCTCCATCTTGCAGCTGTAGAACTTATTGGAGACTTCATATCTCTCAAACCGGGCATTTGCTTGAAATATTAACTTCAACTCCTGGAACAACTCATATGCTCCATGACGTTCAAAACATCGTTGAAGTCCCGGTTCTAAGCCGTAAAGCATGGCACACTGAACTATCGAGTAGTCATCAGTTTTGCTCTGCCAGGTGTTCATAACATTTGGTGTTGCTCCTGCTGCGGGTTTGTCACCTAGTGGTGCTTCCAGGACGTAATTCTTCTGTGCAGCAATGAGGATAATCCTCAAGTTACGTACCCAGTCCGTGTAGTTGCTACCATCATCTTTCAACTTAGTTTTCTCTAGGAACGCACTAAATTCAACAGAACAACAACACGGGCCATCTATCTACAACAAAATAGACATGCAAAATACTATTAGGTACTAAGTTCATGATAAATTAAAGTTCAATTAATCAAAATTACTTAGAACTCACACTTAGATAGACATCTCTCTAATCATCTAAGTGATCACGTGATCCATATCAACTAAACCATGTCCGATCATCACATGAGATGGAGTAGTTTTCAATGGTGAACATCAATATGTTGATCATATCTACTATATGATTCACGCTCGACCTTTCAGTCTCCAGTGTTCCGAGGCCATATCTGTATATGCTATGCTCGTCAAGTTTAACCCGAGTAATTCGCGTGTGCAAAACTGGCTTGCACCCGTTGTATGTGAACATAGACCTTATCACACCCGATAATCACGTGGTGTCACGGCACGATGAACTGTAGCAACGGTGCGTACTCAGGGAGAACACTTATACCTTGAAATTTAGTCAGAGATCATCTTATAATGCTACCATCAAACTAAGCAAAATAAGATGCATAAAGGATAAACATCACATACAATCAATATAAGTGATATGATATGGCCATCATCATCTTGTGCCTTTGATCTCCATCTCCAAAGCACCGTCATGATCACCATCATCACCGGCTTGACACCTTGATCTCCATTGAAGCATCATTGTCGTTTCGCCAACTATTGCTTCTACGACTATCGCTACCTCTTAGTGAGAAAGTAAAGCAATTACATGGCGATTGCATTTCACACAATAAAGCGACAACCATAGGGCTCCCGCCAGTTGCCTATAACTGTGTTACAAAACATGATCATCTCATACAATAAAATTTAGCATCATGTCTTGACCATATCACATCACAACATGCCTTGCAAAAACAAGTTAGACGTCCTCTACTTTGTTGTTGCAAGTTTTACGTGGCTGCTACGGGCAGAGCAAGAACCGTTCTTAACTACGCATCAAAAACCACAACGCGGTATGGTGCTTGCTTTTTGATCTTCAGAAAGAACCCTGTTCATTGAATCCGATTCAACTAAAGCTGGAGAAACAGACACCCACTAGCCACCTATGTGCGAAGCACGTCGGTAAAACCAATCTCGCGAAAGCGTACGCATAATGTTGTTTTGGGCCGCTTCATCCAACAATGCCGCTGAATCAAGAATCAACTAGTGATGGCAAGCAATATGTATATACCCACGCCCACAACTCATTTGTGTTCTACTCGTGCATAAAACATCTATGCATAAACCTGGCTCGGATGCCAGTGTTGGGGAATGTAGTAATTTCAACAAATTCCTGCGCACACGCAAGATCATGGTGATGCATAGCAATGAGAGGGGAGAGTATCGTCTATGTACCCTCGTAGACCGTAAGCAGAAGCGTTGTGACAATGCGGTTGATGTAGTCGTACGTCTTCATGATCGACCGATCTAGTACCGAAGATACGACACCTTCGTGATCTGCACAGGTTCGGCCCGGTGATGTCCCGCGAACTCATGATCCAGTAGAGCTTTGAGGGAGAGCTTCGTCAGTACGACGGCATGATTAGGGTGATGATTTTGCTACCGGAACAGGGCTTCGCCTAAGCACCTCTACAATATTACCGAGGTGGATTATGGTGGAGGGGGGCACCGCACACGGCTAAAGATCAATGATCAACTTGTGCCTATGGGGTGCCCCCCTCCCCCGTATATAAAGGACTGGAGGAGGGGGAGGGCCGGGCCTCCTATGGCGCGCCCCATGGGGAGTCCTTCTCCCACCGGGAGTAGGATTCCCCCTTTCCATGTAGTAGGAGTAGGAGAAGGAAGGAGGAAAGAGGGAGAAGGAAAGGGGGGAGCCGCCCCCCTTCCTAGTCCAATCCGGCCAGAGGGGAGGGGCACGCGGCCTGCCCTGGCAACCCCTCCTCTCTTTCCACTAAGGCCCATAAGGCCCATTAAACTCCCAGGGGTGTTTCGGTAACCCCCCGGTATTCCGATATATGCCCTAACTTCACTCGGGACCCTTTCGATGTCCAAACATAGTCATCCAATACATCGATCTTTATGTCTCGACCATTTCGAGACTCCTCGTCATATTCGTGATCAAATCCAGGACTCCGAACTACCTTCCGTACATCAAAACACATAAACTCATAATACCGATCGTCACCAAATGTTAAGCGTGCGGACCCTACGGGTTCAAGAACTATGTAGACATGACCGAGACATGTCTCCGGTCAATAACCAATAGCGGAACCTGGATGCTCATATTGGTTCCTACATATTCTACAAAGATCTTTATCGGTCAAACTGCATAACAATATACAGTGTTCCATTTGTCATCGGTATGTTACTTGCCTGAGAGTCGATCGTCGGTATCTCAATACCTAGTTCAATCTCGTTACCGGCAAGTGTCTTCACTTGTTTCGTAATGCTACATCCCGTAACAAACTCATTATCTACATTGCTTGCAAGGCTTATAGTGATGTACATTACCGAGAGGGCCTAGAGATACCTCTCCGACAATCGAAGTGAAAAATCCTAATTTTGATCCATGCCAACTCAACAAACACCATCGGAGACACCTATAGAGCATCTTTATAATCACCCAGTTACGTTGTGACGTTTGGTAGCACACAAAGTGTTCCTCCGGTATTCGGGAGTTGCGTGATCTCATAGTCATAGGAACATGTATAGTTATGGAGAAAGCAATAGCAACAAACTAAACGATCATCGTGCTAAGCTAATGGATGGGTCAAGTCAATCACATTATTCTCTAATGATGTGATCCCATTAATCAAATGACTACTCATGTCTATGGTTAGGAAACATAGCCATCATTTATTCAACGAGCTAGTCAAGTAGAGGCAAACTAGTGACACTTTGTTTGTCTATCTATTCACACATGTACCAAGTTTCCCGTTAATATAATTCCAGCATGAATGATAAACATTTATCATGATATAAGGAAATATAAATAACAACTTTATTAATGCCTCTAGGGCATATTTCCTTCAGTCTCCCACTTGCACTAGAGTTAATAATCTAGATTACATTGTAATGATTCTAACACCCATGGAGTCTTGGTGTTGATCATGTTTTGCTCGTGAGAGAGGCTTAGTCAACGGGTCTGCAACATTCAGATCCGTATGTATCTTGCAAATCTCTATGTTTCCCTTCTTGACTTGATCGCGGATGGAATTGAAGCGTCTCTTGATGTGCTTGGTTCTCTTATGAAATCTGGATTCCTTTGCCAAGGCAATTGCACCAGTATTGTCACAAAAGATTTTCATTGGACCCGATGCACTAGGCATGACACCTAGATCGGATATGAACTCCTTCATCCAGACTCCTTCATTTGCTGCTTCTGAAGCAGCTATGTATTCTGCTTCACACATAGATCCCGCCACGACGCTTTCCTTGGAGCTGCACCAACTGACAGCTCCACCATTTAGTAAAAATACGTATCTGGTTTGTGACTTAGAGTCATCCGGATCAGTGTCAAAGCTTACATTGATGTAACCATTTACGATGAGCTCTTTGTCACCTCCATATACGAGAAACACATCCTTAGTCCTTTTTAGGTATTTCAGGATGTTCTTGACCGCTATCCAGTGATCCACTCCTGGATTACTTTGGTACCTACCTGCTAAACTTATAGCAAGGCACACATCAGGTCTGGTACATATCATTGCATACATGATAGAGCCTATGGCTGAAGCATAGGGAACACCTTTCGTTTTCTCTTTATCTTCTGAAGTGGTCGGGCATTAACTCTGACTCAACTTCACACCTTGTAATACAGGCAAGAACCCTTTCTTTGCCTGATCCATTTTGAACTTCAAAACTTTATTAAGGTATGTGCTTTGTGAAAGTCCAATCGAGCGTCTTGATCTATCTCTATAGATCTTGATGCCCAATATATAAGCAGCTTCACCGAGGTCTTTCATTAAAAAATTCTTATTCAAGTATCCTTTTAAGATATTCATAAATTCAGTATCATTTCCGATCAACAATATATAAGCAGTGTCAGTCTTCTTGATGCCCAATATATAAGCAGTGTCAGTCTTCTTCTTGAAGATCCATTTATTCTCTATGGTCTGCCGATCATCGGGCAAGTCAACCAAAGTCCATACTTTCTTCTCATATATGGATCCCATCTCAGATTTCATGGCCTCAAACCATTTTGCGGAATCTGGACTCATCATCACTTCCTCATAGTTCGTAGGTTCATCATGGTGAAGTAACATGACTTCCACAACAGAATTACCGTACCACTCTGGTGCGGATCTTACTCTGGTTGACCTACGAGGTTCGGTAGTAACTTGATCAGAAGTTTCATTATCATTATCATTAGCTTCCTCACTTACTGGTGTAGGAATCACTGGAACTGATTTCAGTGATGAACTACTTTCCATTAAGGGAGAAGGTACAATTACCTCGTCAAGTTCTACTTTCCTCCCACTCACTTCTTTTGAGAGAAACTCCTTGTCTAGAAAGGATCCATTTTTAGCAACGAATATCTTGCCTTCGGATCTATGAACGTGAGAAAATAACGATATCCGCCGTGAGCTTATGTGTTCATTGGACCACATACATCAGTATGTATGATTTCCAATAACTCTGTTGCTCGCTCCATTGTTCCGGAGAACGGAGTTTTAGTCATCTTGCCCATGAGGCATGGTTCGCAAGTACCACATGATTCCAGAAGTCCATCAGAATGGAGTTTCTTCATGCGCTTTACACCAATATGACCTAAATGGCAGTGCCACAAATAAGTTGCACTATCATTATCAACTCTGCATCTTTTGGCTTCAATACTATGAACATGTGTATCACTACTATCAAGATTTAGTAAAAATAGACCAATCATCAAGGGTGCATGACCATAAAAGATATTACTCATATAAATAGAACAACCATTATTCTCTGATTTAAATGAATAACCGTCTCGCATCAAACAAGATCCAGATATAATGTTCATGCTCAACGCTGGCACCAAATAACAATTATTCAAGTCTAATACTAATCCCGAAGGTAGATGTAGAGGTAGCGTGCCGACTGCAATCACATCGACTTTGGAACCATTTCCCACGTGCATCGTCACCTCGTCCTTAGCCAATGTTCGCTTAATCTATAGCCCCTGTTTTGAGTTGCAAATGTTAGCAACTGAACCAGTATCAAATACTCAGGCACTAACTGCAAGCATTAGTAAGGTACACATCAATAACATGTATATCAAATATACCTTTCACTTTGCCATCCTTCTTCTCCGCCAAATACTTAGGGCAGTTCCGCTTCCAGTGACCCGTTCCTTTGCAATAGAAGCACTCAGTCTCAGGCTTAGGTCCAGACTTGGGTTTCTTCGCTTGAGTAGAAACTAGCTTGCTGTTCTTTTTGAATTTCCCCTTCTTCCCTTTACCCTTTCCTTGAAATTGGTGGTCTCGTTGACCATCAACACTTGATGGTCTTTCTTGATTTCTACGTCTGCAGCCTTTAGCATTGCGAAGAGCTCAGGAATCATCTTATCCATCCCTTGCATATTATAGTTCATCATGAAGCTCTTGTTGAGGGAGTCCTAGACTAAGGGTTCCTCGGGCGTCCGGCCTATTAGACATGGGCCGGACTGATGGGCTGTGAAGATACAAAGACCGAAGACTCTACCCCTGTCCGGATGGGACTCTCCTTGGCGTGGAAGGCAAGCTTGGCGTCCAAATATGAAGATTCCTTTCTCTCTAATCGACCTTATGTAACCCTAGATCCCATCGGTGTCTATATAAATCAGAGGGCTAAGTCCGTAGAGAGATATCCTCATAATCATAGTCAGACATGCTAGACTTCTAGGGTTTAGCCATTACGATCTCGTGGTATATCAACTCTTGTAATACTCATATTCATCAAGACCAATCAAGCAGGAAGTAGGGTATTACCTCCATAGAGAGGGCCCGAACCTGGGTAAACATTGTGCCCCCTGTCTCCTGTTAGCATTGACCTTAGACACACAGTTCGGGACCCCCTACCCGAGATCCGCCGGTTTTGACACCGACATTGGTGCTTTCATTGAGAGTTCCACTATGCCGTCGTCAAAAGGTTTGATGGCTCCTTCAATCATCCATAACAATGCTATCCAAGGGGAAGTCTTCCGCCCCAGACAGATCTTCGTATTCGGCGGCTTCGCACTGCGGGCCAACTCGCTTGGCCACCTAGAGCAGATCGAAAGCTATGCCCCTGGCCATCAGGTTAAATTTGGAATCTTGAACTATATCACGGATATCTGTGGAGACTTGATCTTCGATGGATTCGAGACCACGACAGCCGCTCCCTGCCCCCACGATGAACATGAAGTTAGTACCTGTAGCTGCTCTGGCCCTAGATCTGGAGCAGATCGCGCCATCCGAAGACGAGAAGCTCAACCCTGCCGTGGAAGTCACAGACTCAGCAGCATTGGAGCCGCAAACAGATCTAACTTCAAGTGACACCTGTGTCACAGGAACCATGGTCTCATCTCCAGCTACAGGTTCTGAACCTTGTGCGTCCGCATACGCCAAGCTTGATCGACCGTCGAATTCAGCTCCGTGGACATCTTCCGGCACTCGCCCTTGGGAGACGTGTTAAACTCGTTAAGAGCACTATCTTTAGCGGGGGGCTCACAACCGAATTATATCCGGTTCGAACTGGAGGCTGATGACGGAGAATTTCGCTTCCCACCCACCGCCCACTTCATAGCCATTGTCAAAGACTTAACCGACACGCTCGATTACGGCTCCGACGACATCGGCGGTATCGGCGATGATGTCGGAGAAGAAGAGGCCCAAAACCCGCCGTTTACCGGACACTGGATGGCCACTTCCTCGTATGATGTATATATGGTGGATGCACCAAAAGAAAATAGCAGCGATGACAAAGAGAATCCAGTTGAGGATGAACCTCCCAAGACATAACCAAAGCTCCGGCGTCAGCGGTGCCGCTCTAAATCACGCCGCAGCAAAGACAACAACACTGGCACGGGAGACGATAATACTCCGGACGGTGCTGAAGACAGAAAATCCGGACGAACGAACTGCCAAACAGGACGATCAGGAAAACGGGCAAGTTAGCCCTGACGAACATGCCATCAACGGTGACTCGGAGGACAGTAATTATCTTCCACTCTCCGAGGATGAGGCGAGCCTGGGTAGCAAGGATTTTATCGTGCATGAGGAACCTCAGGAGCAGGAGCGCTTTAAGCGCCGGCTAATAGCCACCGCAAGGAGCTTGAAAAAGAAGCAGCAGCAGCTTCAAGCTGACCAAGATCTTCTCAATGATAGATGGACTAATGTCCTAGCAGCCTTAGAATACGGCCTCAAGCGCCCAGCCAAAACTTACCCGAAGCGAAAATTGCTACCTCAGTTCGATGACGAGGCGCCGGAGCCCATACCATCACCGCACAATGCGGCTAATCGACCACCACGCGGTCGGGACAAAGTGGCAACTCAAGTCGGACACCAGCCCGCCCCACGTCACCGTAAAGGTAGAGACACCACAGCTCATGGTCACACATATGACCTTCGGTAGGACCTGGACAATAGAGCAGGACATACCAGATCGATCTACAGATCGCGAGGACGTGCCCCGACACGTGACGACGACTATCTATTCTGACGTGACAAGCCCAGTCACACCCGGGCCGAAAACCGCAGACGGACTCCGTCAGAGCTACCTCACAATGTGGCCCAACATAGAGGCGCCGCACACCCTCTTTGCTTCACAAACGAAGTAACGGAGGAAGAATTCCCAGAAGGGTTTAAACCGTGAATATCGAATCATATGATGGAATAACCGATCCCGTGGTATGGATCGAGGATTTCCTTCTCCATATCCACATGGCCCACTGAGATGACCTTCATGCTATCAAGTACCCCCCATTAAAAATCAAAGGTCCAGCTTGGCACTGGTTAAACAGTCTGCCTGAAAATTCTATTGGCAGCTGGGAGGATTTGGAAGACGCCTTCTGCGACAACTTCCAAGGTACATATGTCCGGCCACCAGACGCCGATGACTTAAGCCATATAGTTCAACAACCCGGAGAGTCAGCCAGGAAACTCTGAACTAGGTTCTTAGTTAAAAAGAACCAAATCGTTGACTGTCCGGACGCGAAAGCCCTAGCGGCCTTCAAACACAGTGTCCGGGACGAGTGGCTCGCCCGCCACATCGGTCAAGAAAAAACAAAATCCATGTCAGCCCTTACCGCTCTAATGACCCGCTTTTGCGCAGGAGAAGATAGCTGGCTCGCCCGTAGAAGCAACAGCGCCAGCGATCCGGGCACTTCCGAAGTCCGAGACGGGAATGGCAAACCATGACGGAGCAAACACAAACGTCGTAATGATAATGAAAGAACGCACGACACAGCGGTCAACGCCGGTTTCAGCAGCCCCAAACCCGGTCAATGGAAAAAGGCATTCAAGGCAAACACAGACGAACCATCCAATTTAGACAAGATATTGGATCGGCCCTGCCAGATTCATGGCAACCCCGATAAACCAGCTAATCACACCAACAAAAGCTGTTGGGTCTTCAAGCAGGCCGACAAGCTCAACGCCGGACACAAAGGGAAGAGGCCGCCCGGCGATAGCGATGACGAAGAAACTCACCAACCAAATACCGGGGGTCAGAAGCAATTTCCCCCTGAGGACCGACCAATTCTAGAGCTGGACTAGCAGTTCGGCTTCCGCCATCCGCCTCATACACCTCCGAAATATGTACCGCGCATACATAACTATGCACTTAAAATACCATGGGGATCGGTGGAAGCACAATACGGACGGGCCTACAAGTACTCCCATACCCTCCTTCTTTTCTTTTCTAACTACTCTTTCTTTTTTATTATCCTTTACCACAGGCGACTCGCAGGCTGGTCGTCCCATCGATTCTATCGGAGTTCTAGTTTGTACATTCACCCAAAGTCTACTCCTTTTAAGGAGCCCCTTCATCGAGGAAAGGCGGCACAGACATGCGACAGGAGGTCCAAAACAACTTTTTGTAGACCACACTCTCTATTTGGCGAGCCTGTAAAGTGCCTTCTCCCTCAGCCGTCGACCCCTGGCATGTCACATAGCCGGGGTCATGGCGTTATTATGTACAAAACAACGATTGGCATACCACTCAAGTTCTAGTGAACATAATCTGTATCCAGTATTCACTTTTCTCTAACTAGTAAGTGTGCACGTGCAACGCACGTCTATTTGAACTAATAAGTGTGCACACGCAATACGCATCTATTTGGGTTAACATATTATACTAAACTTAATACAAGATAATTTATTCATAAATTTGAAATCTCCCTATAAAGTACACGATCTCTTATTTCCAACTTGTACAAATAATTTGAAATATCGTTTCTTCTTAATCAACATGTCTCCTGTATTAAAAGACCACCCACTTTTATCAATGTATAAAATTTAAAATTATTTAGAAGATTCATCATGATTCTTCATATGCACACATGTATGCAATTATAGTCACACATGAAAATGTCACTTAGAATAAGCTAAGGAACCATTTCAGTGCCAACAAATTCCAGTCAAGAATTACACAAGATCGTCATGAACATATACAGAGAGAAGTGACCTCTCTTTCTCCGAGATTGATCGAACAACAAGTTTTTGTATATATCTATCCGATACTACTACATATATACAATATAAAATCTCTTATAATCCCTAACATCTAAAATCGATTTCAACTTCCACATGGCATTCTCCGTCTTTATGTATGACATGGTCAAGAAAGAATCCCGCCAATTCCTCTTGAATTGCTCGTATGCGATCATGTGGTATGAGTTCATTCCGCATCTGTCACATCTAATTTAAAGAAGAGGGTCAATACATATATATGAAAGAAACTCAACACAATTGATGGTAATAAAATAAAATTGTGAATATTGTTGATGTACTAAATGATATGAAATTTACCATGACCACAAAATATCCTACATTCATCATCATCATAATCAACATGCAGTTTTTGCTTCTCTTATATGTAGTCCAAGTTTTCTATCAGGAAAACATGTTAACTTAACTGTAGATAAGGATGGTATGAAAATGCTCATGTAAAATTACAATTTCCATGTATCTGCTGGACAAACAAATACACTTATGCAAACTTCAGGTTTTTTTTAGTAAAACTTATGCGAACTTTAGTTTTTTTTCATTAAAACTTATGCAAACTTCTGGGTTTTTTCAGTGAAACGTAATTTCATGACTGCAAGTAAGGTCTTGGTTCAGCGAATTTGTCTGTGAGTTCACTATGTAGTCGTGAGTTGGCCATGTAATAACCGGTAGTCAGTACTTAAAAAAACAGGGATGTCTGTTGCAGGTACGTGAAAATCAGTGAAAAATAAAGAAAGAAAGAAGGCGAACGTCTCTGTGTGTGCTCCAACGCTCCTCTGTTTCTCATTGCCTCATCTCTAGTTCCTGTACTTCTAGATGTGTCACCATCGGCGAGGTAGCAATGACAGTAAACAAACAACACTCGATACTTACTTGATTAATGCGTGTGTGTGGTGCGTTCGCGTGAAGGCGAGCATCTCCATCGTTTAGGCCTGCGAGCGGCCGCAGCGACCGTGTCCTCTCACCAGCTGGGCGGCATTGTCGACGCAGGTGAGTCAGTCGTCCAGCTTTGAGGCGGCGGCCTCCACGCACCGGGATTAGCTTTGGACCATGTCGTCCACGCGCGAGTACCGGACAAGTGTGTCCAACGGAGCAGCACGCGTCAGAGCTGAGGGAGTCGGCGGTGGCTTTGGGCGAGTGAGATGGGGCCGTGATTAGCTTCACCTGCTGCACAGTGGCCGAGACCTGCACCGCCCTGGGGATGATGATGGTTGGCGACCAGGCGAATCTACATGCATGGTTGTGGGGGCAGATTTTTTTGGCCCGCTTATACTGGTCCAAGATACTCAGTGTTGCCCCTACTTGAGGGACCTCGGCGGTGGGTGGTTGTCAGCGTGGGTGTTGTGGATGGAGCCGAAGTCGACGCGAATGTCGATAGTTCCCGAAGAGCATGCCCAGGATGTGGACGAAGTCATTGCAGTCAGTAGAAGTGTGTTCGGAGGAAGCCACAGCTCCTCCTCGCGTGTCTCCCATTGTGGCTCGCGTGGGTGGTGGGCTGCTGACGGCTGGCGACTCGCGATCATGATTCCCTGATAGGAGACGATAGGATGCGCTCGCGATTAGTTTCCTAATAATTAGATGCGTTCGTGATTAGTTATCTAATAGGATGCAGCATGCGTCCGTGATTAATTTCCTAATAGGATGGCTTGTAATTATTTTCCTAATAATAGGATGCACGCGTGATTTTTTTCCTAATTATAGGATGGGTTTGTGATTAGTTTCTGTAACACCCCGAATGTACCTTTCCCAATTTGTACTCCAACTCTTGCCGTTTCCGGCGTTAAGTTATATTTATTTCTCGGGTTCGGGTCTTTGTCTCTGTGTGTTGTTTTCATTGTCATGCATCTCATATCATGTCATCATGTGCATTGCATTTGCATACGTGTTCATCTCATGCATTCGAGCATTTTCCCTGGTGTCCGTTTAGCATTTCGGCGCTTCGTTCTCCTCCGGTGGTCAATTCTACCTTTCTTTCATGTGTGGGGATTAAACATTTCCGGATTGGACCGAGACTTGCCAAGCGGCCTTGGTTTACTACCGGTAGACCGCCTGTCAAGTTTCGTATCATTTGGACCGTTTGATACTCCAACGGTTAACCGAGGGACCGAAAAGGCCTCGTGTGTGTTGCAGCCCAACACCCCTCCAATTTGGCCCAAAACCCACCAAACTCTGCTCCATAATCTAGAGCGTTCTATCACGATCGCGTGGCCGCAAACCGCACCTCATTTGGCCTCTCCTAGCTCCCCCTATTCCTATTTAAACACCCCTCGTTTTTCGGATCTTCCCCTACCTCCGAAACCCTAAATCCTCTCTCTCCGCGCGCCGGATAACGTCCGCCGGCGCCGGACGCGTCCGCTCCACCCCTCCGCCGCCACGTGTCGAACCGGGGTTCGCCCGCGCCCGCGCCCCACATCGCCGGCCCGCAGGCCCATGCGAGGCCCTCCCCAGCCCGCGCGCGCGCCCCGTGCCTCCCTCCACCGCGCCGCCGCCCGAGCGCCGCCCCGCCGCCTTCGCCTCACCGGTCGGCGCCGCCACACCGGCGCGCCGCCCCGACCGGCCGCCGCGCCCATCCTCGCCGCCCGACGCCGGTGGTGGCGCCCCTCGTCGCCAAGGCCACCACCACGGCGCCCTCGCCGTCCGGCCTTCCCCGGCGAGCTCCTTCCTCTCCCCGCGCCTCGGCCTTCCTCCATCTCCAGCGAACGACTCCGGCCAACCTCGAAGAACGCGTGCGTGAACAGTAACTCCGGCCGGATCTGGATCTAGATCCAAAAATATCTCCTCGGTTGACTTTTTCCCTCCTAACCGTAATTTTTGTGCATACTTTGACCTGCCATATCTCTGCATCCGTAACTCCGATTTGGACATATAGTATATCAGAATGTTTGTCTCGACGAGTACATCATTTCATTCCATTGCATCATTTACATTTGAGTTCATCTTGATGCCCGAAATGCTGCTAGAAGGAGGCTTCGTGAGTTAATTATCAGATCTGCTAGTTCATCTTAGACTTTAGTCATTTTGCCATGATTGTTGTGTGCATGATATGCCTGTGAGTCCTTCATATGTTTTGTTAAGCATCTTGTTATCTTTCCATAGGTGCAACCCATGCATTTTTAGGATGTGTGTGGTGACTTGTGCAAGCTTGCAAAGAGAGGCACCCGGTAAATCTGTTTTCAGGGACTTAGTAGTTTTCACCAAGTCTGGGATTATTTAGTTCATGATGCCATATGTTTAGCTTGTTTCCTAGTGATCCGTGCCTCTTTTGAGGATGATCAGTAAAGGAGTTTTGTTAATCATGTTATGCTCTATCTATCCATGTCTTTGTTTGCACATGTGGAGTACCCTAGCTTGAGTCAATCGAGCTCTACTTTTGCTTCGTGGTAAATCTGGGCAGATCGTCAACTTGTTTGCGATTTTGCCGATGCTATTGTAGTTGATCCATGCATGCTATGCCATTGTTCTTGCCATGTCCAGCTAGCATTTTGTGCCTTCTTAATGGATATATGCTTGCCTTGCCATGACTTGCACCATAGTGAGTGCATCGAGCTCGTTTACAAGCCTTCATGAGTTATATTTCAGCATGTCTCAGTTTTCACTAAGTCTGAAAACTGATTGTGTTTTAGCTATGTTCGCGTGCTTGTTACTATATTTTGTGAACCCTTTTGGCCCCAGGTCACTTGGGGTCTTTTGTTAAGCTTGTTGAGTAGCTCCATGCCATGTTCTTACTTGTCTTAATCAGGTCATGTATCATGTTGTTTTGCTTCTCCGAAGAGAGCTTCATGATCTGAAATTTCAGACAAGTGTTAATTTCACTAAGTCTGGAATCTGTTTTGCATTTGCGTTTTTGCCATGCTTGTTTGAACCTCATAATGGGTGAATTGGCCGTGGCTCAGTGCTAGTGTTTTGTTAAGCATCTTGAATGATTCCCTGCCATGTATTTTGTTGCCATGTTTGATTGCTGTAGCATGTTCATCTCATTGCATTTAGATGCCTACTTGCTGTAAATCGCAGACCGGTGTCATATCTTAAAATGCTTGTCATTTCCAAACCGTAACTCCGATTCCGGCGTTCTTTATATCGTTTTCAAGCGATTTCATCCCATCTTTCCAGTGGCACACTTGGTTTTCCAAGTTGAGGCCAGGTTCATGCATTTCCTGTCATATCTTGCATTTTGCATACCGCATCGCATCCCGCATAGCATACCATCTTTGCATCTTATTGTTTGAGCTTGCACGTGGTTGATTGTATCCTTGTTGCTTGTTTGTCTTGTTTGGGTAGAGCCGGGAGACGAGTTTGCTAATGAGGAGCCCGTTGAGTTTGCTTTTGAGGATCCAGTCAACTCTGACAACTTTGCAGGCAAGATGATCATACCCTCGAAATCACTACTATCGTTGCTATGCTAGTTTGCTTCGCTCTTTTGCTATGCCAATGCTACGATGCCTACCACTTGCTTGTCAGCCTCCCAATTGCCATGTCAAACCTCTAACCCACCATTGTCCTAGCAAACCGTTGATTGGCTATGTTACCGCTTTGCTCAGCCCTTCTTATAGCGTTGCTAGTTGCAGGTGAAGATTGGAGCCGTTCCTTGTTGGAACATTTATTTACTTGTTGGGATATCATTACATTGCTATGTTATCTTAATGCATCTATATACTTGGTAAAGGGTGGAAGGCTCGGCCTCTCGCCTAGTGTTTTGTTCCACTCTTGCCGCCCTAGTTTCCGTCATATCGGTGTTATGTTCCCGGATTGTTGTGTTCCTTACGCGGTTGGGTTATAATGGGAACCCCTTGATAGTTCGCCTTGATTAAAGCTTTTCCAGCAATGCCCAACATTGGTTTTACCATTTGCCACCTACCCTCTTTTTCCCTTGGGTTTCCGGAGCCCGAGGGTCATCTTATTTTAACCCCCCCCCCCCCGGGGCCAGTGCTCCTCTGAGTGTTGGTCCGAACCGGGCAGCCTGCGGGGCCACCTCGGGGAAACGCAAGGGTTGGTTTTACTCGTAGCTTGACCTATTTGAGTGTGCCCTGAGAACGAGATATGTGCAGCTCCTATCGGGATTTGTCGGCACATTCGGGCGGTGTTGCTGGTCTTGTTTTAACCTGCCGAAATGTCTTGTTGTACCGGGATACCGAGTTTGATCGGAATGTCTCGGGTGGAGGTCTATTCCTTCGTTGACCGTGAGAGCTTGTTATGGGCTAAGTTGGGACCCCCCTGCAGGGATTGAACTTTCGAAAGACGTGCCCGTGGTTATGGGCAGATGGGAATTTGTTAATGTCCGGTTGTAGACAACTTGAACCTTAATTAATTAAAATGAATTCACTGAGTGTGTTACCGTGATGGCCTCTTCTCGACGGAGTCCGGGAAGTGGACACGGTGTTGGAGTTATGTTTGCGCAGGTTGCTCTATAGTTTCCCGCTCGCGCTTTGCCTCCTCTTCTCGCTCTCTTTTGTGAATAAGTTAGCCACCATATATGCTAGTCGCTTGCTGCAGCTCCACATATATTTACCCCATCCTACCTATTAAGCTTAAATAGTCTTGATCTCGAGGGTGCGAGATTGCTGAGTCCCTGTGGCTCACAGATTACTATTACACCAGATGCAGGGACAGATGATACAGCTCCAGATGGCGCGCTTGAGCTCAAGTGGGAGTACGACGAGGATTCTCAGCGTTACTATGTGTCTTTTCCTGATGATCAGTAGTGGTGCCTAGTTGGAGTTTGATCGGGACCTTTGTCGCTTGTTGGGTTGTCTTTTATTTTGGCGCCGTAGTCGGGCCATGAGTGTTTGGATGATGTATGTTATTTATGTACTTTGATGTGACGTGGCGAGTGTAAGCCAACTATGTATCTCCCCTTTTATTCTATATATATTACATGGGATGTTGTGATGATTGCCTAACTTGCGACATTGCTTTCAATGCGGTTATGTCTCTAAGTCGTGCCTCGACACGTGGGAGCTATAGCCGCATCGAGGGCGTTTCAAGTTGGTAATCAGAGCCTTCCCCGACCTTAGGAGCCCCCACTGATTGATCGTTTTTAGCGGCCGAGTTGTGTCTAGAAAAAATGTTTTGAGTCATTTAGGAATTATATATCGGAGAGTTAGGAATTCTTTTTTACTTCCCAGTCTCCTCATCGCTCTGGTAAGGCATCCTGACATAGAGTTTTGACTCTTCTCTTCTCAGATTTCACCAAAAAAAAATTTAGGATCACGCGAGTATCTTGGAATCGTTCCGATGGCTTATGATGAGAATACTGTCTTGGTGCCTCCTGTCAGGGGTTTAGTGGAAGTGTCCCGGGGAGTTGAGCTCTGAGGTGTTGTCATCATAATTTTATCATTGCAATTCTGGAATACTTGAGATATGTTCGCCGACATCAAAAATCTCTTTTATGCAGTTCGTTGGTGAGATAACCTCGACGCCACCCAGTACTGGGGCGGGAGTTCGGGAGTATCGCCATAACTTGTATAACGGATGTTTTTCGAAGGTTGAGGTAGATGGCTTCCGAAGGTTTCTTGGTTATGTGTTGAAGGATGGATACAGCTGGATGTAGGGATTGCTAGTTTGGGTGAGATATTATGCTTCCCCTGTATCCCCAACACCTGATTTGTATAACCGGAAAGTTTCAGGAGTTTCATAGGTGGGAATTCAAGTAGCTCTTAGGATATCCTTCCGACAGATGTATGATATGAAATTGGGGTTCGACGTCTAATGGTTCGCCTATTCACGGTCGATTTTACAGTGGTCTCGTTGTGTCTTAAAGAGTCCTTGGCTATGCTGACTCGGGGACGCTTCGTATGTCATGTGCACTGCCTTGTACATGATGGTGCTGTACGATCGAGCCCGTGTAGGTCCCACCACGAAAACTTCGGACGAAATCTCTATCATATGTTTGTTACGGCTTATTCCGCAAGCCAATCCTTTGTTTTGTTTTGAGTTGTGGTATTCGAATTGCTTCGAAGTCATATGTTGATTCCACCCCTTGTTGATTTACCTCTTCTACCTAATTCTACGTGGCTTCGCAATTTAGGGATATGTGACCACTTCAAGAGAAGTGCATTCGTTCATTTTGTTCGGATGTGAAGACTTTATGTTGCAATTTTCATTCTGTTGGGTTCAGCTTCAATATTTGTCTGTCTATGTGCTAATGGTGGTCAACCTCTTCAGGATGGCTCCTCCAACACGCACGACTCTGAATCCTGATCCGCCACCACCTCCACCTCCTCTGGAGACTTGGCAAGCTATGATGGCCGCAACCAATGCTAACACACAGTTGATCATGCAAATCCTCCAAGAGCGAAATCAAGGCAGTCAAGGGAATCAAGGCAACAATCAGAACCATTTTGCTACACTGAACTAGTTCCTTGCTAATGGTCTAAAGACGTTCAGCAATTGTGTTGAGGCAACCGATGCTGACGATTGGCTGGTGGATCTGGGCAAGCATTTTGAATGCAGCAACGTCGGGCCTGAAGATTTCGTCAAGTTCGCTTCCTTCCAACTCAAAGATCAGGCTGCAGAGTGGTTCCAGCAGTACAAGGATTCCAGAGGTGGACGTTTGATCACTTGGGATGATTTCCGTCAAGATTTCCGAGCTCATCACATCCCTCAGAGTGTGACTGAAAGTAAACATGAGGAATTCCGCAATCTGAAGCAAGGAACTTTGTCTGTCTATGACTACAACAAGTTGTTCCAGAAGCTCGCCCGCTTTGCCAAGCAGGATGTTCCTGATGAGAAGAGCATGATATATCAGTTCAGGGGTGGTCTCCTGAAGAAATTCAGCTCGCTCTTGTCCTTTTTGAGCTGTTGAGATACGATGAGTTCTACAACATGGCACTGAAGCAAGAGGCTGCTCAGTTGAGGTGTGATGCTTCCAAGAAGCGAGTCAAAGATGCTACTCCTTCTTCCTCTACTCAAGTGGCCAAGCAGCAGAAGTATTGGCTTCCTCCTCCTCCGTTCCGTCAGCCGTATCAGCAGAAGAGCAAAGGTGGCAGTGGTTCTTCCCACCCACCCAACCCTGGCTTTCAGAACAAGACTTCGTCTCAGGCTCCAAGATCGACTGCTCCGTACCACCGTCCGCTTTCAGAGGTCACGTGCAACAAGTGCCAACAGAAGGGTCACTATGCCAACAAGTGTTTCAACCAGAGGCGTCTTCCTCCTCCTCCTCCTGTCAAATCGGCAAGTACAGCTATGGTCAAGCATAACCCCAAGCACGCCAAGGTCAACTTGATGAACACAGCTCAGGCAGAGGACTCGTCAGATGTGATCATGGGTAACCTTCCTGTTAATGATATTCCTACAAAAGTTCTTTTTGACACTGGTGCATCGCATTGTTTCATGCCAAAGCCATTTTTTACCAAGCATGAGTTCGTTTCTTCTCATTTGGGTAAACAAATGGATATCGTTTCTCCTGGCAAACGTTTGAGTGCAAGTCTGGAGGTGCCAGATGTTACTATCACATTGGGCGACTACAAGTTCCTTTCTTCCCCAATGGTTCTTGGTAATTCCGATATCGATCTTATTCTCGGGATGGACTAGCTCTCTAAGCACAAGGCTCAGCTCGATTGTGCAGCCAGGCAGATTCAATTGACTCATTCGTCTGAGGATGTCGTTGTCTTTGCCGCTCGTGATGATACAATCTGGTTGTTTTCTTTCAATGAGAAGGGTGAACTAGATGCTATTTCGCAAATTCCAGTCGTTTGCGAGTATCAAGACGTCTTCCCAGAAGAGCTCCCACGAATGCCTCCGCACCGGCCAGTTGAATTTGTTATTGATCTTGAGCCCGGTACGGAACCTGTGTGCAAGCGTCCTTACAAGCTCGGACCTGAAGAGTCGAAGGAGTTGAAGAAACAACTCGATATTCAAGAAAGAATGGGTCTCATCCGGCCTAGTTCTTCTCCGTGGGGTTGTGGTGTTCTTTTTGTGAAGAAGAAGGATGGAACGGACCGACTTTGTGTTGATTATCGTCCATTGAACAAGAAGACCATCAAGAACAAATACCCACTTCCCAACATCAATGAGCTGTTCGAACAACTCAAGGGTGCCAAAGTATTCTCCAAGCTTGATCTCCGTATGGGCTATCATCAGATTCGAATTCGTGAGCAAGATATTCCCAAGACGGCTTTCAGGACAAGCTATGTGTCATATGAATACACTGTCATGTCTTTTGGCCTCGTCAACGCTCCTCCGACGTTCTCTCGCATGATGAACTTCATCTTCAACCCCTACACCAATGACTTCGTTTTGGTCTATCTCGACGACATTCTGGTTTTCTCGAAGAACAAGGAAGATCATGCCAAGCACTTGCGTTTGGTTCTTGATAAGCTGAGGGAACATCAGTTCTACGCCAAGTTCTCCAAGTGTGAATTTTGGCTCGATGAGGTTCTTTATCTTGGTCATATCATCTCTGCCAAGGGCATTGCCGTGAATCCTGAGAAGGTGTCTGCAATTGTTAATTGGGAACCTCCTCAGAACGTGAAGCAACTCCGTAGCTTCCTCAGTCTCGCAAGCTATTGCCGAAGATTCGTTGAAAACTTTTCAAAGATCGCGAAGCCTCTCTCAAATCTTCTTCAGAAGCACGTCAAGTACGTTTGGTCTCCGGAGTGTGATATTGCTTTCAACACTTTGAAAGAGAAGTTGATCACTGCTCCAGTTCTGACTCCGCCTGATGAATCCAAGCCGTACGAGGTCTTTTGTGATGCCTCTCTCCAAGGTCTCGGTGCAGTACTGATGCAAGAGAAGAAAGTTGTTGCTTATACATCTCGCCAGTTGAAGCCTAATGAGAAGAACTACCCCACTCATGATCTCGAGTTGGCGGCAGTTGTGCATGCTCTTTTGACTTGGAGACATCTTCTATTGGGAAGAAAAGTGGACATTTTCACTGATCACAAGAGTCTCAAGTACATCTTCACTCAGCCTAATCTCAACCTCAGGCAAACTCGATGGGTCGAAATGATTCAAGAGTATAATCCGAGTATTGAGTATACTCCAGGCAAGGCCAATGTGATCGCTGACGCTTTGAGCAGGAAAGCGTATTGCAACAGTCTAATTCTCAAGCCTGATCAACCCGAGCTTTGTGAAGCTTTCCGCAAGCTTAATCTACAAATTGTTCCTCAAGGTTTCCTCGCCAACCTTCAAGTTTCTCCTACCTTAGAAGACCAGATTCGCCAAGCCCAGCTTCTTGATGCTATGGTGAAAAAGGTGAAGATTGGGATTGCCAAGAGTCAGTCCAAGTACAAGTGCTACCGCCTTGATGACAAGGACACTCTCTTCTTCGAGGATCAAATTGTTGTAACCAAAGGTGAACTTCGTAAAGTGATCATGAATGAGGCTCACAATTCCCTCCTCTCCATCCACCCTGGGAGCACGAAGATGTATCAGGATCTGAAGCAAGCTTATTGGTGGACTCGAATGAACCGCGAGATCGCTCAATTCGTGAATGAAAGTGATGTCTGCAGAAGAGTGAAGGCAGAACACCAAAGGCCAGCAGGTCTCCTCCAACCTCTTGCCATTCCAGAATGGAAGTTTGACCACATAGAAATGGACTTCGTGACTAGGTTTCCAAAGTCCAAGCGTGGCAATGATGCTATATTCGTTGTCATCGACAAGCTCACCAAAGTGGCTCATTTTCTGCCTATCAGAGAGTCGATCACTGCAGCTCAATTGGCGGAACTCTATACCTCTCGAATTGTCTCTCTGCATGGTATTCCTCAAGTGATATCTTCAGACCGTGGCAGCATCTTTACCTCCAAGTTTTGGGATTCTTTTCAGAAGGCCATGGGCACCAACATCCGCTTCAGCACTGCTTTCCATCCTCAAACAAGCGGTCAAGTCGAGCGTGTCAATCAGATTCTTGAAGATATGCTCAGGGCTTGTGTGATCTCCTTCGGCATGAAGTGGGAGGATTGTCTTCCTTATGCTGAATTCTCATACAACAACAGTTTTCAAGCAAGTTTGGGCAAGGCCCCATTTGAAATTATGTATGGTAGGAAATGCCGTACCCCTCTCAACTGGTCTGAAACCGGTGAACGTCAGTTGCGGGTAATGACTTAATCACAGAGGCAGAAGAAATGTGCAAGGTCATTCGTGATAACCTCAAAGCAGCCCAATCCCGCCAGAAGAGCTACTATGATAGTAAGCACCGTGATTTGGCTTTCGAGATCGGAGACCATGTTTACCTCCGCATCTCTCCTTTGAAAGGTGCTCGTCGCTTCGGTATCAAAGGGAAGCTTGCCCCTAGATACGTGGGACCTTTCAAGATTGTCAGCAAGAGAGGCGACCTCGCCTATTAACTCGAGCTTCTGTCAAACTTTGCAAACGTTCATGATGTGTTCCATGTCTCTCAGCTTCGAAAGTGCTTCAAGACGCCTGACCGCACCGTGAACTTCGAGGACATTGAGCTCCAAGAAGATCTCTCCTATCGTGAGCACCCAGTTGCA
The DNA here is from genome assembly GCA_034509565.1 of Triticum monococcum. NCBI lineage: Eukaryota > Viridiplantae > Streptophyta > Magnoliopsida > Poales > Poaceae > Triticum > Triticum monococcum. Next base: position 575,131,948 of record CM067844.1, on the reverse strand, counting down.
ATCCTTGAAGAGACTGAACGCAGGACTCGCAACAAGCCAATCAAATTTCTCAAAGTCAAGTGGTCACACCATTCCGACCGTGAAGCTACCTGGGAACGCGAGGATCACCTCCGTTCTGAGTACCCGGAGTTCTTTCAGTCCTAGATCTCGGGACGAGATCTTTTCGTAGTGGTGGAGTGTTGTAACACCCCGGATGTACCTTTACCAATTTGTACTCCAACTCTTGCCGTTTCCGGCGTTAAGTTATATTTATTTCTTGGGTTCGGGTCTTTGTCTCCGTGTGTTGTTTACGTTGTCATGCATCTCATATCATGTCATCATGTGCATTGCATTTGCATACGTGTTCATCTCATGCATTCGAGCATTTTCCCCGGTGTCCGTTTAGCATTCCGGCGCTTCGTTCTCCTTCGGTGGTCAATTCTACCTTTCTTTCGTGTGTGGGAATTAAAAATTTCCGGATTGGACCGAGACTTGCCAAGCGGCCTTGGTTTACTACCGGTAGACCGCCTGTCAAGTTTCGTATCATTTGGACTTCGTTTGATACTCCAACGGTTAACCGAGGGACCGAAAAGGCCTCGTGTGTGTTGCAGCCCAACACCCCTCCAATTTGGCCCAAAACCCACCAAACTCTGCTCCATCATCTAGAGCGTTCGATCACGATCGCGTGGCCGCAAACCGCACCTCATTTGGACTCTCCTAGCTCCCCCTATGCCTATTTAAACACCCCCCGTTTTTCGGATCTTCCCCTACCTCTGAAACCCTAAATCCTCTCTCTCCGCACGCCGGACAACGTCCACCGGCGCCGGACGCGTCTGCTCCGCCCCACCGCCGCCACGTGTCGAACCGGGGTTCGCCCGCGCCCGCGCCCCACATCGCCAGCCCGCAGGCCCACGCGGGGCCCTCCCCAACCCGCGCGCGCGCCCCGCGCCTCCCTCCACCGCGTCGTCGCCCGAGCGCCGCCCCGCCGCCTTCGCCTCACCGGTCGGCGCCGCCACTCCGGCGCGCCGCCCCGACCGGCCGCCGCGCCCATCCTCGCCGCCCGACGGCGGTTATGGCGCCCCTCGTCGCCAAGGCCACCACCGCGGCACCCTCGCCGTCCGGCCGGCCCCGGCGAGCTCCTTCCTCTCCCCGCGCCTCGGCCTTCCTCCATCTCCGACGAACGACTCCGGCCAACCTCGAAGAACGCGTGCGTGAACAGTAACTCCGGCCGGATCTGGATCTAGATCCAAAAATATCTCCTCGGTTGACTTTTTCCCTCCTAACCCTAATTTTTGTGCATACTTTGACCTGCCATATCTCTGCATCAGTAGCTCCGATTTGGACATATAGTATATCAAAATGTTCGTCTCGACGAGTATATCATTTCATTCCATTGCATCATTTACATTTGAGTTCATCTTGATGCCCGAAATGCTGCTAGAAGGAGGCTTCGTGAGTTAATTATCAAATCTGCTAGTTCATCTTAGACTTTTGTCATTTTTGCCATGATTGTTGTGTGCATGATATGCCTGTGAGTCCTTCATATGTTTTGTTAAGCATCTTGTTATCTTTCCATAGGTGCAACCCATGCATTTTTAGGATGTGTGTGGTGACTTGTGCAAGCTTGCAAAGAGAGGCACCCGGTAAATCTGTTTTCAGGGACTTAGTAGTTTTCACTAAGTCTGGGATTATTTAGTTCATGATGCCATATGTTTAGCTTGTTTCCTAGTGATCCGTGCCTCTTTTGAGGATGATCAGTAAAGGAGTTTTGTTAATCATGTTATGCTCTATCCATCCATGTCTTTGTTTGCACATGTGGAGCACCCTAGCTTGAGTCAATCGAGCTCTAATTTTGCTTTGTGGTAAATCTGGGCAGATCGTCAACTTGTTTGCGATTTTGCCGATGCTATTGTAGTTGATCCGTGCATGCTATGCCATTGTTCTTGTCATGTCCAGCTAGCATTTTGTGCCTTCTTAATGGATATATGCTTGCCTTGCCATGACTTGCACCGTAGTGAGTGCATCGAGCTCGTTTACATGCCTTCGTGAGTTATATTTCAGCATGTCTCAGTTTTCACCAAGTCTGAAAACTAATTGTGTTTTAGCTATGTTCGTGTGCTTGTTACTATATTTTGTGAACCCTTTTGGCCCCAGGTCACTTGGGGTCTTTTGTTAAGCTTGTTGAGTAGCTCCATGCCATGTTCTTACTTGTCTTAATCAGGTCATGTATCATATTGTTTTGCTGCTCCGAAGAGAGCTTCATGATCTGAAATTTCAGACAAGTGTTAATTTCACTAAGTCTAGAATCTGTTTTGCATTTGCATTTTTGCCATGCTTGTTTGAACCTCATAATGGGTGAATTGGCCGTGGCTCAGTGCTAGTGTTTTGTTAAGCATCTTGAATGCTTCCCTGCCATGTATTTTGTTGCCATGTTTGATTGCTGTAGCATGTTCATCTCATTGCATTTAGATGCCTACTTGCTGTAAATCGTAGACCGGTGTCATATCTTAAAATGCTTGTCATTTCCAAACCGTAACTCCGATTCCGGCGTTCTTTATATCGTTTTCAAGCGATTTCATCCCATCTTTCCAGTGGCACACTTGGTTTTCCAAGTTGAGGCCAGGTTCATGCATTTCCTGTCATATCTTGCATTTTGCATACCGCATCGCATCCCGCATAGCATACCATCTTTGCATCTTATTGTTTGAGCTTGCACGTGGTTGATTGTATCCTTGTTGCTTGTTTGTCTTGTTTGGGTAGAGCCGGGAGACGAGTTCGCTAATGAGGAGCCCGTTGAGTTTGCTTTTGAGCATCCAGTCAACTCTGACAACTTTGCAGGCAAGATGATCATACCCTCGAAATCACTACTATCTTTGCTATGCTAGTTTGCTTCGCTATTTTGCTATGCCAATGCTACGATGCCTACCACTTGCTTGTCAGCCTCCAAATTGCCATGTCAAACCTCTAACCCACCATTGTCCTAGCAAACCGTTGATTGACTATGTTACCGCTTTGCTCAGCCTTCTTATAGCGTTGCTAGTTGTAGGTGAAGATTGGAGCCGTTCCTTGTTGGAACATTTATTTACTTGTTGGGATATCATTATATTGCTATGTTATATTAATGCATCTATATACTTGGTAAAGGGTGGAAGGCTCGGCCTCTCGCCTAGTGTTTTGTTCCACTCTTGCCGCCCTAGTTTCCGTCATATCGGTGTTATGTTCCCGGATTGTTGCGTTCCTTACGCGGTTGGGTTATAATGGGAACCCCTTGATAGTTCGCCTTGATTAAAGCTTTTCCAGCAATGCCCAACATTGGTTTTACCATTTGCCACCTAGCCTCTTTTTCCCTTGGGTTTCCGGAGCCCGAGGGTCATCTTATTTTAACCCCCCCCCCCCCCGGGGCCAGTGCTCCTCTGAGTGTTGGTCCGAACCGGGCAGCCTGCGGGGCCACCTCGGAGAAACGCGAGGGTTGGTTTTACTCGTAGCTTGACCTATCTGAGTGTGCCCTGAGAACGAGATATGTGCAGCTCCTATCGGGATTTGTCGGCACATTCGGGCGGTGTTGTTGGTCTTGTTTTAACCTGTCGAAATGTCTTATTGTACCGGGATACCGAGTCTGATCGAAATGTCTCGGGTGGAGGTCTATTCCTTCGTGGACCGTGAGAGCTTGTTATGGGCTACTCAGGTCTATGCTTCTGTCACTCACGCCACCCACCATAAGCAAATCATGAACATATTGCAAACCCTACAGTGGGGTTCCCTCACGCTTGCGCGACACGGAGAGCACCATAGGACAACACCAATAATAAAACATGCAACTCAAACCAATCATGATCATCAAATAACCCATAGGACAAAACGGATCTACTCAAACATCACAGGATAGCCATACATCATTGGGAAATAATATATAGCATTGAGCACCATGTTTAAGTAGAGATTACAGCGGGTAAGAGAGAGGTTACACCGCTGCATAGAGGGGGAAGAGTTGGTGATGATGGCGGTGAAGTTGTTGGTGAAGATTGCGGTGATGATGATGGCCCCCGGTGGCGCACCCCGGTGCCACCGGAAGCGAGGGGAGAGAGCCTCCCTCCTTCTTCTTCTTCTTCCTTGACCTCCTCCCTACATGGGAGAAGGGTTTCCCCTCTGGTCCTTGGTCTCCATGGCATGGGAGGGGTGAGAGCCCCTCCGAGATTGGATCTGTCTCTCTGTCTCTCTCTGTTTCTGCGTTATCATATTCTACCCTTTCACCGTTTCTTAAATTCCCGGAGATCCGTAACTCTGATTGGGCTGAAATTTTAACACGATCTCTATCCGGATATTAGCTTTCTTACGGAAAAAGAAGGGCATCAACCGCCTTACGGGGTGGCCACGAGGGCACAGGGCGTGCATGACCCCCTAGGGCGCGCCCCCCTGCCTCGTGGCCCACTCGAGCATCGTCTCGCGTTGATTTTCTTCCCGAAAATCACATATATTCAAAAAAAATCTCCATCAGTTTTTATCCCGTTCGGTCTCCGTTTGATATGGATTTACTGCGAAACAAAAACATGCAAAACAGGAACTGGCACTGGGAACTGGACACTGGATCAATATGTTAGTCCCAAAAATACTATAAAAATTTGCCAAAAGTATATGAAAGTTGTAGAATATTGGCATGGAACAATCAAAAATTATAGATATGACGGAGACGTATCATCATCCCCAAGCTTAATTCCTTCTCGTCCTCGAGTAGGTAAATGATAAAAATATAAATTTTGATGTGGAATGCTACCTAGCATAATCTTGATCACATAATCTAATCATGGCATGAATATTAAGACACGAGTGATTGAAAGCAATAGTCTATCTGTAAGTGCATCTAGTGCCACCCCTAGTTGGTTTTGGAGTATTGACGACAAACCTAGTTGAGGGACTAATGTGTTTGTGAGAATTGCAGGATAACACAGGTAGAAGTCCCTCATTGATTCGGTTTAGCTACCAGAGATGACCCCTAAAAATGTACGAAGACATTGAAGACAATGGTGGTTTATGAAGACATTCATGTCGAAGACAATGACATGTGAAGACTCCCCATGAAGCTTATGGAACTCGAAGACTTAGATCCTTCGTAGTTTTACTTCATTCATGTTGTGTCATAGGAACCACCGTACTGTTAAGTGGGGTCCAAGAGAACCTGTCAGGATGACTGAAGTGATGCCTAATCCAAATCCTATGTCTTCGAGTGAAGACAATGAGAGAAAATCTTGTCCAGAGTCAGACAAGTCAGCTTTACTTATAGCCCAAGTAAAGTTGCCGTGTGAGTTCGAAATTCGACCGTTGATACACGTGTCAGTTCCTTAGTGACCCAAGGTCATTTCGGACAAATCAGGTCGGGTTGCCAAGTGGCTATAAATAGTCCACCCCCACAACCATAAACGGTTGGCTGCTCAGATTTCAGTGCACGGCTTTTGTCGTTTGAGAGCAACCCACCTCGAAGCCTTTGAGAGAAAATCCCTAGCGAGGAGAAAAGCCCTAACCACCCAGAGCCAGAGTAATTGGGCATCACTTAAGTCTTCTTGTCTGAGTGATCTGAAGACTTATTACACTTGAGGACTGTGCATCCTCCAGCCGGTTAGGCGTCACGTTCTGAGCATCCAAGAGAAATTGTGGATCACCGGTGAATGAAGTCAGTGAAGGTTTGGGGGTCTACCTTGAATACTTACCAGAGTGATTGGGCGAGGTCTGTGTGACCTTAGCTCAAGGAGAAAACGGTGAGGACTGGGTGTCCTGAGCTGCGTGTTCAGGACTGGGTGTCCGGGACTGTGTGTCCTTTGGTTTAAATACCTAGCCGCTCCAACCAGACGTACAGTTGTCACAGCAACTGGAATTGGTCCAACATATCATTGTCTTCAGCGTGTCACTGGTTTCATCTTCACCTCCCTTTACTTACCAGTACACATTGTGAAGCCATTGCATGCTTGCTTTATCTTCTGTCTTCACAACTTGACTGTATGATCTGTTTGGCTTCATAACTTCTTCCTACCTGATCCTCATTACACTGAAGCTGTTTGTCACTGTGCTTTCACTATATTGTATACTTGACAATGGCTTGCCTTGTGTAATCTAACTTCCGCTACATAGTGATAGGCTTGTCCACTCTGTTTGTCTTCATAACTTCCACGTTTTGAAGACTTTCATAAAAATCGCCTATTCACCCCCCCTCTATTCGATATAACGCACTTTCAATTGGTATCAGAGCGAGGTGCTCCCTTGTTCTGTGTGATTCGGTTTAACCACCTGGAGTTTTAGCTATGTCGACTGCAGGGATAATTAAAGTCTCCGATGCGTGCCCCGTCTTCGATGGAACTGAATATCCCTACTAGAAGAATAAGATGTGCATGCATCTTGAAGCCATTGACGTCGACCTATGGTATGTCGTTGAAAACGGCGTTCCCAAGGCTGGAGAAGGTGTCACTACTGCTGATGTCAAGAAGTTCACTCAACTGGACTCTACTGCCAAGAATATTATCTGTGGTCATCTGACCAAGGGACAGTACGGCCGTGTGAGTGCCTTGAAGACATCCAAGCTGGTTTGGGACTGGCTCTCCAAGGTCAATGAAGGCATCTCAACCCAGAGAGATCAGAGAATCAGTGTTCTTCGCAACCTCTTCAACCGCTTCAAGCGAAATGACAATGAGAATGTCCAGCACACATTTGACCGGCTCACTGACATCACAAATGAGCTTCAAGCCCTCGGCGCCACTGAGATCACCAAACATGAAATCGTCAAGACGCTGCTGAGATCACTTGACAGTTCGTTTGACATCCTAGCCCTGATGATTCAAGAACGTCCAGACTTCAAGACACTCGATCCGTCTGACATACTTGAGAGGCTCAACACACATGAGTTTCAGCTTTCTGAGAAAAGAGATATCTACGGTCCAAACTATGGGCGAACTCGTGCCTTGAAGGCAAAAGCTGTGTCCTCATCTGAAGAAGAATCTGACAGCAGTTCTGATGATCCTGAAGACATTGGAAGGGAACTTGCAATGCTAGTGAAGAAGTTCCAGAAATTCACCAAGAAGAAAGGCTTCAGAAAGTCTTCACGATCAAGCTCAAGGAATGATGAAGCTTCTGCTCATGACTACAAGAAGAAAACATGTCACAAGTGCAAGAAAACTGGACACTTCATCTCTCAGTGTCCACAGTGGGACAATGAGAACAGAAAGAAGAAGAAGAGCAAGGAATATGACTCTGACGATAAGAAGACGAAGAAATACTCAAAGTCTTCGTCCAAGTCTTCCTCAAAGTCTTCATCACACAAGAAGAGTTCATCTGGCAAGGCTCGTGCGTTTGTTGGCAAGGAAATGGATTCAGAGGAGGAGTCCGCTTCTGAGGAGGCAGAGGTGGAGTCTGAGGAGGAGTCTGATTCAGGCATTGCGAGTCTGGCTACAGCCTATGTCGCCAAGTCCATCTTCAACACTGAAGACAATGACTTCATCACCAACACCGATGCAAATGACAAGGACGACTCTACTCCTACCTACTACTTCATGGCACGTGGTGCCAAGGTAAACACACGCACTACTCACTATCAAACATTCAGTGACGATGACTCTGATTGTGATTCAAAACCCAGCTACAAAACACTTGCTAAAATTGCAACTGAACAACAAAAGGCCATGGAACATATTCAAAAACTGTTAGACAGAAGCGATGATCTGTTGGGTGCTGAAATGACTCGTTCTGAATCCTTAATTGAAGACATAAAAAATCTTCATGTTAAGTATCAGGAACTCGAAGATCGTCTTGAGACTCTCTCAACTACTCATGAAAAGCTTTCCTATGATTATCTTCAAAAGAAGCAAGATCTTGAGAAGTTGAGAGCGGATCATGAAGATCTTCAAAAGGAAAACGAGTCACTTCGAGCCGAACAGATCAGTTCTGCTCAGGAAGGATTTGAACCACCATGCCTTAAATGCATTGAGCGTGATAATGCTACTTCTGTTGCTGAATGTTCCACTGCTACTGCTGTTGCAATATCTTCAACTGTTGAAGTGGTAACTAACCCCTCTGCTGAGGATACCACTGCTATTGCTGATGAGAATGCTAGGTTGAAGACATTGCTTGAAACAGGGATGTACAAAAGTCTCAAAGGACATCAGACATTATGTGATGTCCTCAAGAAGCAGATTCTGAACCGAAACCCTAGGAAAGAGGGTGTTGGGTTTGTGAGGAAAATTAATGCAGATGGATCTTACTGGAAACCTGAGCAGTACCCCAAAACCACATGGGTTGCTGCAAAGGAATCCTCAGCAGATCCATCCAATCTATTTGGCTTCACTTGTGCTGATCCTATTATCATTGATGAATCCTTTGATGCAAACTATAAACTGTTTAAAAATCAGAATGGTGAAGTATTTGCCAGGTACATTGGTACTAACTGCAGGAATGGACCGCCTATGAAGAAGATCTGGGTTCCAAAAACGTGTCTGGAGAATCTTCCTGTGAATGTCCTCATGACACCTCACATGAAGAAGACAAACCTCAGACCAAAGGCTTCATATGGTCCAAAGGCTTCATACAGGCAGAGGACTCACCTGAGTCGCACTAACGCAAATGTTTTGCAGGGAAACCATGCTCGGGCATATGAGAGCGGTTCTTCAAACCGTCCTGCTCATATGACCAAGAACTATTCTGCCTATTCTTATGAGTACTATTGCCCGCCTGCTAGACTGTTTGCCAGGGCTCCAAAGCCAAAATTCTCAGATGCTGCACTTAGACTTATTGCTTCTAAGCCACCCTTGAAGATGTGGGTGGTTAAGAAAGCTTAACTCTCTTTTGCAGGGAAAGGTCTCCAGCAGAAAACCAAAATCTTCTGACGCTATTGCTGGGGACCTTAAAAATCTTGTGGGGCGCAAGATCAAATGCCCGAATGGCATCACTATGTATTTCATACCTGAGTCGCATGCTACTCTCCCTACTTGTCCTAACCTGGATCTAAGTTTTCATAATCCACTGGTTCGTCAAATGTTTTTGCTTCACAATACTCTTCGTGAAGCCTATCCCCCTAACTGCACTGTAGGGTACGACACCAGTGACTTCAGAGTCTTCAGAATGGATTATTGACAGTGGGTGTACAAATCACATGACTGGCAAAAGAAGTCTCTTTATGGACTCAACCTTACGTCCATCTGACAAGAGCCACATCACATTTGCTGACAATGGTAAAAGTTAGGTATTGGGTCTAGGTAGAGTTGCAATCTCAAAGGATCAACACATGGATAAAGTCATGTTTGTTGAATCCCTTGGCTTCAACTTAATGTCTGTCTCAATGCTTTGTGATTTGAACATGATTGTAATCTTTGGAAAATTTTGTTGCCTGGTACTAATGGAATCTGACAAGTCTCTAGTGTTTAAAGGGTATCGGAAAGATGATTTGTACGTGGTAGATTTCTCAGCAGGGCCACAGCTTGCAGTATGTCTTCTGGCAAAGGCTTCAGAATGCTGGCTTTGGCATCGAAGGCTTGGGCATGCTGGCATGAGGAACCTCCACACCCTTGCGAAGAAGAAGCATGTCATAGGCATCGAGGGCGTCAAGTTCAAGAAAGATCACTTATGCGGTGCCTGTGAAGCAGGAAAGATGACAAGGGCAAAACATCCTTCGAAGACAATCATGACCACTACTCAACCCTTCGAACTGCTTCACATGGATCTCTTTGGTCCCACTCACTACTCAACTTTTTCCACTACTGCTTGCCTCTATGGCTTCGTCATTGTTGATGATTACTCTAGATATACTTGGGTGCACATAATCCTTTACAAGACTGAAGTGCAGGATGTCTTCAGACGCTTCGCAAATCGGGCTATGAACAATTATGGCGCCAAGATTAAGCACATCAGAAGTGACAATGGCACTGAATTCAAGAACACTGGCCTTGACACATATCTTGATACATTGGGCATCACTCATGAATTCTCAGCTCCGTACACGCCACAGCAGAATGGCATCGTCGAACGCAAGAACAGAACACTCATTGAGATGGCCAGAACAATGCTAGATGAGTACAAGACTCCAAGGAAATTCTGGACTGAAGCCATTGACACTGCATGCCATACTATCAACCGTGTATATCTTCACAAGCTTCTGAACAAGACATCTTATGAACTTCTAACTGGCAAGAAGCCAAATGTCAGTTACTTCAGAGTATTTGGCTCAAGATGCTGGATCATGGACCCTCACCACACCTCAAAATTTGCTCCAAAAGCACATGAGGGCTTTATGCTTGGATATGGAAAGGATTCGCACTCCTACAGAGTCTTCAATCTCTTTCACTACAAAGTGGTTGAAACAGTGGATGTACGGTTCGATGAGACCAATGGGTCACAAAGAGAGCAACTGCCAGATGTGCTAGATGAAGTTCCAGCCAGTGAATCAATCAAGCTAATGGGAACTGGAGAAATTATACCTTCTGAAGCTCATCCTGAAGAAGAACTTATCATCTCAGCACCTGATCCACACGAAGACAATGCTCAGCCTGAAGACATTCCTCCCCATGACAACGTAGATCAGCAAGAGCAAAGTCTTCGACCCTTACATCCTCGTGTTGCCAATGAAGTGCAGATTGACAGAATAATTGATAGCATCAATGCACCTGGTCCACTGACTCGTTCAAGGGCAACTCAACTGGCAAATTTCTGCGGACACTTTGCATTCGTTTCAATCACAGAACCCAAGAAAATTGAAGAAGCTTTTATGGAACCTGAATGGATTCGAGCTATGCAAGAAGAGCTTCAACAGTTTGAGCTGAACAATGTATGGGAGTTGGTTAAGCGTCCTGATCCACGGAAGCATAACATAATAGGCACCAAATGGATATACCGCAACAAGCAAGATGAGCATGGTCAAGTCGTCAGAAACAAGGCTCGTCTTGTTGCTCAAGGATATACTCAAGTGGAAGGCATTGACTTCGATGAAACATTTGCTCCTGTGGCCAGATTTGAAGCCATCCGTATACTGCTGGCCTATGCAAATCATCACAACATAATCTGTATCAAATGGATGTGAAGAGTGCCTTTCTTAATGGCAAAATTGAAGAAGAAGTGTATGTTGCACAACCACCTGGGTTTGAAGATCCAAAACATCCTGACATGGTTTACAAGCTCAATAAGGCACTATATGGCCTCAAACAAGCCCCGCGGGCCTGGTATGATACACTCAAATGCTTCCTGAAGAGCAAAGGCTTCATACCTGGTTCCCTAGATCCCACTCTCTTCACGAAGACATATGATGGTGAACTATTTGTGTGCCAAATATATGTGGATGACATTATCTTCGGCTGCACCAATCAGAAGTACAGTGAGGAGTTCGGATATATGATGCAAGAGCAATATCAGATGTCTATGATGGGGGAGCTGAAATTCTTCCTCGGTCTTCAGATACGGCAACAACGCAATGGCATCTTCATATCTCAAGAGAAGTATCTCAAAGATTGTCTGAAGAAGTTCGGTATGCAAGACTGCAAAGGCTTCACAACACCAATGCCAGCCAAACATCATCTGGGTCCTGACGACAATGGTAAAGAGTTCGATCAAAAGGTATACCGCTCCATGATTGGTTCTTTGCTTTATTTATGTGCAGCTAGGCCAAATATCATGCTTAGTGTTTGTATGTGTGCTCGATTCCAAGCGGCACCAAAGGAGTCGCATCACTTAGCTGTGAAGCGAATTCTTCGATATTTGGCTCACACCCCAACTCTGGGGTTATGGTATCCAAAGGGCTCAGAGTTTGATCTGGTTGGATTTTCGGATGCTGATTACGCTGGTGACAAGGTTGATCGGAAGTCCACATCAGGCACATGTCACTTTCTGGGCCAATCACTTGTATGTTGGTCTTCAAAGAAGCAGAACTGTGTATCTCTCTCCACTGCTGAATCTGAATACATTGCTGCTGGATCCTGCTGCGCTCAGCTTCTATGGATGAAGCAAAACCCTCATGGATTATGGCATTCATCTGAAGCAAGTGCCACTTTACTGCGACAACGAAAGCGCCATCAAGATCGCCAACAACCCAGTTCAGCACTCGAAGACAAAGCACATTGAAATTCGTCATCATTTTCTCAGAGATCATGTTGCAAAGGAAGATATTGATATCATACACGTCAACACTGAAGAGCAATTGGTAGATATCTTCACCAAGCCCTTGGATGAGAAGAGGTTTTGCAAGTTACGGTGTGAGCTAAATATCTTGGAATCCTCAAATGTCCTGTGATCAGGCACACATCCTAACACTTATGCATGTTGATGACTTAGATGTGCAACACACGAAGTAACGTATATCTTCAATCAATGAAGACATACATTCTAAGTGTGAATACAGTAACATGGACTTTGACTTCGGAGCGCCACGATAATTGTGCGCCGTGTCTGGGTCTAATACTTCCTATACGGTGGGTAACGCCACCACCAAATTTTCTGTTTGAAGTGTTTCACTCATGGCGTTACTTTTGCTATGTCTTCACATTTGGTTTGGCTTCAATCTCAACATGTCTTCATGATTATCTTCACTATGTTGATTATATATATGTACTGGTGTTCTGTCCTCTACAGCATTCACTTATAGCTATGTCTTCTTGTTTGAATCTTTTGAACTAAGTGAATGTGATCGGACCCTAACCTCTCCATGCTTCCTACCTCAAACTCTATCTCTCCAAGTCGTATGCATTCTATTAAAACTGTCGAATGTCTTCGCTGCATCCTTGTCAGCAGAAGACACAGAGACAAACTTTAAAACCGTTTTCAATGTTATTACATCAACAAGAAATCCGGAGAAGTAGGAACGACACCCGACAAACAAGGCGTGCGTGGGATGTGGAACTGCCCCCACAATACCGCATGCTGGCCACGTACTGATCAGATGCGAATCACCAGGGGCACCTGAGTAATAGCGCAGTGCCGCCCCTATCCCTATAAATACACGATTCACTGCGGTCATTATCTCTTCTTCCACCCTCGCACGAACCCTAGCGCCACCGCTAGCTCTCAACGACGCCGGCGACGAAGTGCTTCACTGCCGCAACCTCTCCGACGCCGTTTTCACGCCGACTGCGGACATCGGTCTCTCCGCCGTCGCCGTAGGTGTCTTCCGTCGCCAAGTTAGGGCACGGAGGATCGAACTGCTCGGCCTCAACTCTCTCTTCGTCTAGCAGTTCCAAGTGTGGTAAATAAAACCACTTTTTACAGCCTCTTTTGATCCTATAGCTCCATCACTTTCTGCCATAAGAAGTTTCTATTCACACAAGTTTCATCTCTCTCATCTGCATCTCATAACTTGCCTAGTATATTCACTTGTTCTTCATGAAGTAGTTAGATTCCTCACTTGTACTGATCTATGGGTTCGTACAAATCTGGAACCAACTTCTTTTCTATAAAGTGAATGTCTTCGCATGATGAGGTCAATATCTTCTAAACTGATTTGTCTTCAAAATCTTCTGAGAATGCATATGACCTCTTCCCCTTCCCTCGCACCTTAATGCTGTCACAGGTACATGTCCGTGGGAGAATCTTTTGGTTCTCATAGTCTGCATTCATTTGCAGAGTTCTTACAGCGTCACATCAATTCTCCCGAAGCGAGTTCCTGTTGGTCAAGCAAAAGGAAGCCTTTGAATACTTTGAATCTCTTGAAGCCTTCCAAGTTAAGCTTCATGGCAGCAGAAAAACCAGCAAGGAAGGGAGGCAGACAAAGACGTGGTGAAACGTCTAAAGATCTGCCAGATGACTTGGCAGAAATGTACCAAACTGATCCTGAAGAGAGCTATGGTCAGCGCAAGACACGAATCCAATGGATTCGAAGATATTGGGCAGAGCAGTGGTTCCAATACCGCTTCATCACCAAGGAATATGCAGAAAAGTGCGCCATCAAGCGACCATGGGGAGACGTACTGTACAAAAATCTCGTACCCCGGTCCAGAGACGAAGCCATTGCTCAAGGCTTCTTTCCATGCATGGTCAGAGGACCACAGCCAGCTGAAGCACATCCGTCATCACTCCTCTGGTGTCGCGATGACAATCTGTTCAAGCGCAACTTCCAATTTGCTCAGAACTCTGCGAAGCAAAACAAGAAGGAGTTGGGGTTGGACTTCAACCCTGGTCCCTCTAAACCAAGGGAGGATGGCACACGCGACGCAAATCCCAATATCATCGGGCCGTATGCCAATCTCGAAGGCCTCATCACTCGCATACTAGTCCAAGGGACTGCCGTGAACGACCCTCCAACAGACACTGAGTCTGATGACGCTCCTGCTGCACCGAAGCCACAGCACACGAAGAAGCCAAAAGCTTCAAAGCCAGCCGCTTCTCCCAAAATCTCCAGAGCGAAGCCATTGGCAACTGCACCTCCTGAAGCAAGTGTGCAGTCTGAAGACTTATCGCGAGTCTCCAAGCCCCAAGAAGCCAAGAAGCCTCAGCCACACACTGGCAAAGAGCTCACTGCCGCTGCCATTCTGCGCTGCGAGGCCATTGATCTGTCAAGTGACGAAGATCTTGCCGATGACGCTCTTGAGCAGCTCATCAAGAGCAAGGAGGAGGCTGAAATCTTCAACAATCTACCTCTGTTTGATGCAGCAATCATACACAACTTCATTGATGAGTGGTTTGATACACCCAACATCAGCTTCGATGATCTGCAGCTGCCCATTGGCCTCAGCGTAGCCTTCCAAGGCGCTATTGCTTCAGAACTCGCAATTGCCCAGCGCATAGTTGAACTGAAGCAGAAGATAGATTTTGAAAAGGCTCGGTTCAAGCAGAATATGGCCAAGCTCGGCGTCCAAGAAGTCAAGGACTTCAAGGTCATGTTGCATGAGTTGATGGAAAACTTTTTGAAGAAACGTGCAGAAGCTCAGGGTTCGCGGGAGCGAATGAAGAATTTGGCTGATCTTTGTGTGCAGGCCTACAATGAGGCCGAGAAGCGCAAGGCACTTGGGCGTCCCGGCATCGACCCCAGGATGGCCGCAAAGAAAAAGAAGAAGCCCGCTGTGGCTGAACAAGAGGCACCAAGGCAAGAGGCTGTTCCGATTGTCTTCCCCACTGCTAAGACTGGCTCGAAGCCAAAGCACCGCTCAACCGCTTCAGAGCTTAAGAAGACAAGGACAGCCGAAGCTGAAGTAAGGAAGAGGAAACACCCTGAAGCCTCTCCTTCCGACCCCACCATCAAGAAGCGCAAGACCAAGAAATCTCGGGCTGCTCCCACAGAGCCCCTGATAGTCGAACCCCTCTCCGTCCGCTATCCTGACGAAGATCGTCAGCTGACCGTGCATGAGCATGCTTTCACAGAGGCTCCGCACGCTGAAGACATTCCAGCAGCCGACCCCAACGCTGCTGAAGACATTGGTCTCCAAGAAAATGTGCAAGGTGATGCAGTCCTTCCTCAGCTTGAAACAAGCGAAATGATCAGCATTGGTCGTCCCTTGACGCCAATCACCCAAGATGCATCATGGGCAGATCGCCCGCAGGAGGAAGAGAATGAGCCCCAGCCCACTGCAACTCCACCGGCGTCGCCTGCATTCCGTAGGCTTCGCAAAGGGCCAAAGGCTCAGGCTGCTGAAGACATTCCGGCTGCATCAGCCGAAGAACATGAAGAAGAACCACAAGCTCTGTCTCCCCCGAACCAACAAGAAGAAGTTCTCAAGGAGAACGTACCTGAATCCGTCCCTCTCACTACACGTGTTGAGGCTGACAACATTGTGGCTGCCACACCCAACACTGAAGCATTTGTGGAGCCCGACCAACCAACAGCTTCAAGAGACACTGCAGCTACTGTGTCTGAACCTTCTGTGCCTGTGTCTGCTGCCGGTCCACAGTACAACTATCATGTTGCGCACAGGCCCCAGGTCCAGAAGCCAATCCCACGACTGCCAAGGTTCCCAGGTCCTGCATCAGCTCCTGGCTCCTTTAATGTCAATAGCTTCAGGGAAGACAACACCTTCTTCAACAGCTCCAAGAACCCTTATTCAAGGGAACGAATTGTATCAGATAGGTTCTGGAGCTACCCACAGCGCAGCTACTACTCCTGCGTCCTATACAACCAAGGCCGTATCTTTCCTCACCAGCGCCTTGAGGTTGAAGCTGTTGCTGGTCTGCCTGGTCTGGAAGAAGCACTGGACTGCTTCAAGCAAGTTGGTCTACTGCCGTTTATCACAGATGAAGAGCACTGGAATGAAGAGCTTCTGCTCCAGTTCTATGCCACATTGCATATCAAAGGCTACAACAGAGATCTGAAGACTTGGGTCCTGGAGTGGATGACCGGCAATGTCCATCATGAAGCCAATGCATTCGATATCATTGAGCTTACCGGCCTACCCACTCCTGGCGAACTCTTCGAAGAAGGCTGCCAACTCCATGCTGAAGCTATTGAGAGCATATTCCAGCAACCTGAGCCCAATATGAGTCAGATGCTCTCACTGATGAAGCCATTGCCTCTGGATGCACCTTATCCAACTGAGTTCTTTGTTGAAGACTTAGAGTACCTGCCCAGAACTATCTATCACATCGTCAGGCGGACTCTATGGCCCATTAAGGGGCACTCTCCATATGCCAAGATTGAAGGTGCCATGGAGACTCTCATCTTCTGTATCCTACATGGCAAATGCTTCAACGCCCAGGATCTCTTTATACGCCAACTTGCAGCGTCTGGCTCAGATCTCTTTGGTTTGAAGATTTATGCTCCTTGGGTTATGAGGCTAATCAAGCTCCACTCTGCTATCTCCTATCAGCCCTCTGCCCGCAACCACAGAATCTTCTTACCTGATGTGGACACCTCTGCTAAAGCAATATATCCTGAGCCTGCCAAGCAACCATTAAGTCTTCAGAATGCAGAACACCAGAGCTTCACTCAGAATGATGAAGGTGTTGAAGCCATCTCCAGAGTATATCCCATGGCTGGCACCACACGTGCCCCTGCATCAACTGAAGCCACTGACAGCACAGCTGCACAGAGACCCAAGAAACGTGCTCGTACACTCAATGACCGTGAACTTCTTGTGGCTCTTCACCAAAAGCAAGATAGGCATCACGACTGGCTCAAAAGGCAGATGCGAAGTACCATGCAAGACGTCAATCGCATCAGAAATCTGGCCACCAAGAATGCCTTTGTCGCGCATGAAACCGGTCGCCGCACTTGGAAAGGCCTCACCATGATGTGTACTGAAGCTGAACTTCAAGAGGATGGCTTCAGAGAGAGATTCAAGTTTGACTCCACACCCCCCAGAAGAGCTGTGCTGCGCGGAACTCCGTCGCTTGAAGATTCAGAGTTCTCTTCCTCTGCTGCCACCATAACTGGAAGAATCATTGAGGAAGAAGACGACGCTACATCACCACCACCTTCTTCAGCGCGCGTCGACCCTGCACCAAGCTCGTCAGCACCACCAAACGCCTCCACCGACCCTGCTGCGCCTGGGAACGCGTAGAAAACTCTAAGTCTTCAAACCTTTTTGGTCATCACTGACAAAAGGGGGAGAAGCATATGATGTTTAAAGTCTTCAAGCGGGTCAATAATATGGGCGGGTGCTTTATATTTTGCATTTTGCTTCGTGCTTACAACTCTCGTTTTGCTACATTTGGTTCTTTGAGTTGTAACACTTAAACCTGATGGTCGTCTGCTACTTGTTTGCCACTATGTTTTTGCGAAGATAAATTCCGCATGTACGACGATTTATTCTCGCACTTATATCATCTCGCAGACGTCCATTTTTCATTATGCATGTCATTATCTTCATATACCTTTACATGCATGGTGGATTGTCATCATAAGTTGAAGTGGATTCCCACAAATACAACCTTCCATGTGCATTTGCGTACCAGAAGCAAATTACTTATATGCACATCTTCAGGGGGAGCCCTTGCAGCTTATGAAGACAATTCCTTTACAATTTCACAAATTATATTCCCCGTTGAAAACTTCAACTAGTTTGTCATCAATCACCAAAAAGGGGGAGGTTGTAAGTGCATCTAGTGCCACCCCTAGTTGGTTTTGGAGTATTGACGACAAACCTAGTTGAGGGACTAATGTGTTTGTGAGAATTGCAGGATAACACAGGTAGAAGTCCCTCATTGATTCGGTTTAGCTACCAGAGATGACCCCTAAAAATGTACGAAGACATTGAAGACAATGGTGGTTTATGAAGACATTCGTGTCGAAGACAATGACATGTGAAGACTCCCCATGAAGCTTATGGAACTCGAAGACTTAGATCCTTCGTAGTTTTACTTCATTCATGTTGTGTCATAGGAACCACCGTACTGTTAAGTGGGATCCAAGAGAACCAGTCAGGATGACTGAAGTGATGCCTAATCCAAATCCTATGTCTTCGAGTGAAGACAATGAGAGAAAATCTTGTCCAGAGTCAGACAAGTCAGCTTTACTTGTAGCCCAAGTAAAGTTGCCGTGTGAGTTCAAAATTCGACCGTTGATACACGTGTTAGTTCCTTAGTGACCCAAGGTCATTTCGGACAAATCAGGTCGGGTTGCCAAGTGGCTATAAATAGTCCACCCCCACAACCATAAACGGTAGGCTGCTCAGATTTCAGTGCACGGCTTTTGTCGTTTGAGAGCAACCCACCTCGAAGCCTTTGAGAGAAAATCCCTAGCGAGGAGAAAAGCCCTAACCACCCAGAGCCAGAGTAATTGGGCATCACTTAAGTCTTCTTGTCTGAGTGATTTGAAGACTTATTACACTTGAGGACTGTGCATCCTCCAGCCGGTTAGGCGTCATGTTCTGAGCATCCAAGAGAAATTGTGGATCGCCGGTGAATGAAGTCAGTGAAGGTTTGGGGGTCTACCTTGAAGACTTACCAGAGTGATTGGGCGAGGTCTGTGTGACCTTAGCTCAAGGAGAAAACGGTGAGGACTGGGTGTCCTGAGCTGCGTGTTCAGGACTGGGTGTCCGGGACTGTGTGTCCTTTGGTTTAAATACCTAGCCGCTCCAACCAGACGTACAGTTGTCACAGCAACTGGAACTGGTCCAACATATCATTGTCTTCAGCATGTCACTGCTTTCATCTTCACCTCCCTTTACTTACCAGTACACATTGTGAAGCCATTGCATGCTTGCTTTATCTTCTGTCTTCACAACTTGACTGTATGATCTGTTTGGCTTCATAACTTCTTCCTACCTAATCCTCATTACACTGAAGCTGTTTGTCACTGTGCTTTCACTATATTGTATACTTGACAATGGCTTGCCTTGTGTAATCTAACTTCCGCTGCATAGTGATAGGCTTGTCCACTCTGTTTGTCTTCATAACTTCCACGTTTTGAAGACTTTCATAAAAATCGCCTATTCACCCCCCCCCCTCTAGTCGATATAACGCACTTTCACTATCATTTGACATTAAGACAATAATACTTCAAGCATACTAACTAAGCAATTATATCTTTTCAAAATAACAAGGCCAAAGAAAGTTATCCCTACAAAATCATATGGTCTGGCTATGCTCCATCTTCACCACACAAAATATTCAAATCATGCACAACCTCGATGACAAGCCAAGCAATTGTTTCATACTTTTGACGTTCTCAAACCTTTTCAACTTTCACGCAATACATGAGCGTGAGCCATGGACATAGCACTATGGGTGGAATAGAATATGATGGTGGAGGTTGCGTGGAGAAGACAAAAAGGAGAAAGTCTCACATCGACGCAGCTAATCAACGGGCTATGGAGATACCCATCAATTGATGTCAATGCGAGGAGTAGGGATTGCCATGTAACGGATGCACTAAGAGCTATAAGTGTATGAAAGCTCAAACTAAAAACTAAGTGGGTGCGCATCCAACTTGCTTGCTCATGAAGACCTCGGGCATTTGAGGAAGCCCATCATCGGAATATACAAGCCAAGTTCTAAAATGAAAATTCCCACTAGTATATGAACGTGATAACTCAAGAGACTCCTTATATGAATAACATGGTGCTACTTTGAAGCACAAGTGTGGTAAAAGGATAGTAACATTGCCCCTTCTCTCTTTTTCTCTCATTTCTTTTGTTTTTTTTGTGGGCTTCTTTGGTCTCTTTTTTTATTTGGGCTTCTTTGGCCTCTTTTATTTTGATAACCTCACATGGGACAATGTTCTAATAATGATGATCATCACACTTTTATTTACTTACAACTCAATATTACAACTCGATACTAGAACAAATATATGACTCTATATGAATGCCTCCGGCGGTGTACTGGGATGTGCAATGATCTAGCATAGCAATGACATCAAAAAACGAACAAGCCATGAAAACATCATGCTAGCTATCTTACGATCATGCAAAGCAATATGACAATGATGCTCAAGTCATGTATATGAAGATGATGGAAGTTGCATGGCAATATATCTCGGAATGGCTATGGAAATGCCATAATAGGTAGGTATGGTGGCTGTTTTGAGGAAGATATAAGGAGGCTTATGTGTGATAGAGCGTATCGTATCATGGGGTTTGGATGCACCGGCGAAGTTTGCACCAACTCTCGAGGTGAGAAAGGGCAATGCACGGTACCGAAGAGGCTAGCAATGATGGAAGGGTGAGAGTGCGTATAATCCATGGACTCAACATTAGTGATAAAGAACTCACATACTTATTGCAAAAATATATTAGTCATCAAAACAAAGTACTACGCGCATGCTCCTAGGGGGATAGATTGGTAGGAAAAGACCATCGCTCGTCCCCGACCGCCACTCATAAGGAAGACAATCAATAAATAAATCATGCTCCGACTTCATCACATAACGGTTCGCCATACGTGCATGCTACGCGAATCACAAACTTCAATACAAGTATTTCTACAATCCACAACTACCCACTAGCATGACTCTAATATCACCATCTTTATATCGCAAAACTATTGAAAGGAATCAAACATATCATATTCAGTGATCTACAAATTTTATGTAGGATTTTATGACTAACCATGTGAATGACAAATTCCTGTCATCTCTCTAAATAGATATAAGTGAAGCAAGAGAGTTTAATTATTTCTACAAAAGATATGCCCACGCTCTAATAGATAAAGTGAAGCAAAAGAGCATTCTACAAATGGCGGTTTTCTATGTGAAGAGAAACAGGCAATCCAAACTTCAAATGATATAAGTGAAGCACATGAAGCATTCTATAAAGCCATACTCAAAAGATATAAGTGAAGTGCAATGAGAATTCTATAAATCAACCAAGGACTATCTCATACCAGTATGGTGCATAAAAGGAAAATGAAAACTAAATGCAAAAGACGCTCCAAGATTTACACATATCGCATGAACGAAACGAATCTGAAAACATACTGATACTTGTCAAAGAAAGATGGGATGCCTTTCGGGGCATCCCCAAGCTTAGACACTTGAGTCTCCTTGAATATTTACTTGGGATGCCTTGGGCATCCCCAAGCTTGAGCTCTTGCCTCTCCTTCTCCTCACATCGAGACATCCTCGATCTTTGAACACTTCATCCACACAAAACTCAACGGAAAACTCGGTAAGACCCGTTAGTATAATAAAGCAAATAACTACTCTAAGTACTGTTGCAAACCAATTCATATTTTGTTTTTGCATTATAGCTACTGTAATATAAATTTTCCATGTCTTAATCCACTGATAGGAATCGATAGTTTCATCAAAACAAGCAAACTATGCATCAAAAACAGAATCTGTCTAAAACAGAACAGTCTGTAATAATCTGAACATTCACCATACCTCTGGTACTCCAAAAATTCTACAAAAATTAGGAAAAATAAAAAATTTGTATAGAAAGACAGTGCAAAAAGTTTCAGAACCGTTTGACGTTCCAGTAAAAAATGTAAAATCACGCACTACAGCCAAAGTTTCTATCCTGCATCGTACAAACCAACAAGCAAAGTAAACATCCTAAAGGCAAATCTTGGCACATTATTTTTATTTTTTAACCTTATAAAATCACCCAACAGAAATAAATGACTCGCTAAAACTTCTGGGTTGTCTCCCTGGCAGCGCTTTCTTTAAAGCCATTAAGCTAGGCATATAGTGCTCAAGTAATGAATCCACCCGGATCCAAGGTATATCAAAACCAATTTTAATTAAAAATGATTTTGTAATTTAGTAGTGAGAACAAAGTAACATATATCATGTAATGACGAAGTCTAACTCTCTTCCTATGCATCGGCATGTCATAAAAGAACAATTCATGCACACAAAGTAAAGGCCAATACATAGTATAAACAGTTTCTTGCAATTTTTTCGTGTTGGAAACATAAAGAGGCGGAGATTTAGTTCCTCTCTCATAATAATTGCAAATAGGAGCAGCAAGCACATGCATATTATATCTATAAAAATCATCATGTGTAATAGTAAAACGCAACCCATCAATATAATCCTTAATAAGGGTAAACTTATCCGATATAGTGTAGCTGGGAGAATTCAAAAAGATAATAGGACTATCTTGCGTGGGTGCAATAGCAAAAATTTCATGTTTAACATAAGGAACTATAGCAAGTTCATCTTCATAAGCATAATTCATATTGGCATCTTGGCCATAAGCATAGCAAGCTGTTGGGGAACACAGTAATTTCGAAAATTTTCCTACGCACACGCAAGATCATGGTGATGCACAGCAACGAGAGGGGAGAGTGTTGTCTACGTACCAACGCAGACCGACTGCGGAAGCGATCACACAACATAGAGGAAGTAGTCGTACGTCTTCTTCCCGATCCGACCGATCCAAGCACCGTTACTCCGGCACCTCCGAGTTCTTAGCACACGTTCAGCTCGATGACGTTCCTCGGGCTCCGATCCAGCAAAGCGTCGAGGAAGAGTTCCGTCAGCACGACGGCGTGATGACGATCTTGATGTACTACCGACGCAGGGCTTCGCCTAAGCACTGTAACGGTACGATCGAGGTGGAATTTGGTGGCAGGGGGCACCGCACACGGCTAAGGAACGATCTCAAGGATCAACGTGTGTGTCTTGGGGTGCCCCCTGCCCCCGTATATAAAGGTTGGAGGAGGGGGAGCCGGCCGGCCAGGGAGAGGGAGGCGCAGAGGGAGTCCTACTCCCACCGGGAGTAGGACTCCCCCCTCCAATCCTAATCCTATTAGGACTCCCGGGGCGCATAGGAGAGAGAGGGGGGGCGGCCCCTTCTCCTAGTCCTACTAGGACTTGGGGAAGGGGGGGCGCGCGGCTAGGCTGTGGGCTGCCCCTTCTCTCTTCTCCACTAAGGCCCAATAGGCCCATTAGTCTCCCGGGGGGTTCCGGAAACCCTCCCGGTATTCCGGTAAAATCCCGATTTCACCCGGAACACTTCCTATGTCCAAACATAGGCTTCCAATATATCAATCTTTACGTCTCGACCATTTCGAGACTCCTCGTCATGTCCGTGATCTCATCCGGGACTCCGAACAACCTTCGGTACATCAAAATGCATAAACTCATAATAACTGTCATCGTAACGTTAAGCGTGCGGACCCTACGGTTCGAGAACAATGTAGACATGACCGAGACACGTCTCCGGTCAATAACCAATAGCGGGACCTGGATGCCCATATTGGCTCCTACATATTCTACGAAGATCTTTATCGGTCAGACCGCGTAACAACATACGTTGTTCCCTTTGTCATCGGTATGTTACTTGCCCGAGATTCGATCGTCGGTATCCAATACCTAGTTCAATCTCGTTACTGGCAAGTCTCTTTACTCGTTCCGTAATACATCATCTCACAACTAACATATTAGTTGCAGTGCTTGCAAGGCTTATGTGATGTGCATTACCGAGAGGGCCCAGAGATACCTCTCCGACAATCGGAGTGACAAACCCTAATCTCGAAATACGCCAACCCAACATTTACCATTGGAGACACCTGTAGTACTCCTTTATAATCACCCAGTTACGTTGTGACGTTTGGTAGTACCCAAAGTGTTCCTCCGGTAAACGGGAGTTGCATAATCTCATAGTTATAGGAACATGTATAAGTCATGAAGAAAGCAATAGCAACATACTAAACGATCGGGAGCTAAGCTAATGGAATGGGTCATGTCAATCAGACCATTCAACTAATGATGTGACCTCGTTAATCAAATAACAACTCTTTGTTCATGGTTAGGAAACATAACCATCTTTGATTAACGAGCTAGTCAAGTAGAGGCATACTAGTGACATTCTGTTGGTCTATGTATTCACACATGTATTATGTTTCCGGTTAATACAATTCTAGCATGAATAATAAACATTTATCATGATATAAGGAAATAAATAATAACTTTATTATTGCCTCTAGGGCATATTTCCTTCAGTCTCCCACTTGCACTAGAGTCAATAATCTAGATTACACTGTAATGATTCTAACACCCATGGAGCCTTGGTGCTGATCATGTTTTGCTCGTGGAAGAGGCTTAGTCAACGGGTCTGCAACATTCAGATCCGTATGTATCTTGCAAATCTCTATGTCTCCCACCTGGACTAAATCCCGGATGGAGTTGAAGCGTCTCTTGATGTGTTTGGTTCTTTTGTGAAATCTGGATTCCTTTGCCAAGGCAATTGCACCAGTATTGTCACAGAAGATTTTCATTGGACCCGATGCACTAGGTATGACACCTAGATCGGATATGAACTCCTTCATCCAGACTCCTTCGTTCGCTGCTTCCGAAGCAGCTATGTACTCCGCTTCACATGTACATCCCGCTACGACGCTTTGTTTAGAACTGCACCAACTGACAGCTCCACCGTTTAAAGTAAACACATATCCGGTTTGCGATTTAGAATCGTCCAGATCAGTGTCAAAGCTTGCATCAACGTAACCTCTTACGGTGAGCTCTTTGTCACCTCCATATGCGAGAAACATATCCTTAGTCCTTTTCAGGTATTTCAGGATGTTCTTGACCGTTGTCCAGTGATCCATTCCTGGATTACTTTGGTACCTCCCTGCTAAACTTATAGCAAAGCACACATCAGGTCTGGTACACAGCATTGCATACATGATAGAGCCTATGGCTGAAGCATAGGGAACATCTTTCATTTTCTCTCTATCTTCTGCAGTGGTCGGGCATTGAGTCTTACTCAACTTCATACCTTGTAACACAGGCAAGAACCCTTTCTTTGCTTGATCCATTTTGAACTTCTTCAAAATCTTGTCAAGGTATGTGCTTTGTGAAAGTCCAATTAAGCGTTTTGATCTATCTCTATAGATCTTTATGCCTAATATGTAAGCAGCTTCCCCGAGGTCTTTCATCGAAAAACTTTTATTCAAGTATCCCTTTATGCTATCCAGAAATTCTATATCATTTCCAATCAGCAATATGTCATCCACATATAATATTAGAAATGCTACAGAGCTCCCACTCACTTTCTTGTAAATACAGGCTTCTCCAAAAGTCTGTATAAAGCCAAATGCTTTGATCACACTATCAAAGCGTTTATTCCAACTCCGAGATGCTTGCACCAGTCCATAAATGGATCGCTGGAGTTTGCATACTTTGTTAGCTCCCTTTGGATCAACAAAACCTTCTCGTTGTATCATATACAACTCTTCTTCCAGAAATCCATTCAGGAATGCAGTTTTGACATCCATCTGCCATATTTCATAATCATAAAATGCGGCAATTACTAACATAATTCTGACGGATTTAAGCATCGCTACGGGTGAGAAGGTCTCATCGTAGTCAACTCCTTGAACTTGTCGAAAACCTTTCGCGACAAGTCGAGCTTTATAGACAGTAATATTACCGTCAGCGTCAGTCTTTTTCTTGAAGATCCATTTATTCTCAATTGCTTGCCGATCATCGGGCAAGTCAACCAAAGTCCATACTTTGTTTTCATACATGGATCCCATCTCAGATTTCATGGCCTCAAGCCACTTTGCGGAATCTGGGCTCACCATCGCTTCTTCATAGTTCGTAGGTTCATCATGATCTAGCATCATGACTTCCAGAACTGGATTACCGTACCACTCTGGTGCAGATCTCACTCTGGTTGATCTACGTGGTTCAGTAGTATCTTGTTCTGAAGCTTCATGATCATCATCATTAGCTTCCTCACTGATTGGTATAGGTGTCGCAGAAACAGTTTTTTGTGATGTACTATTTTCCAATAAGGGAGCAGGTACAGTTACCTCGTCAAGTTCTACTTTCCTCCCACTCACTTCTTTCGAGAGAAACTCCTTCTCTAGAAAGTTTCCGAATTTAGCAACAAAAGTCTTGCCTTCGGATCTATGATAGAAGGTGTATCCAGAAGTTTCCTTTGGATATCCTATGAAGACACATTTCTCCGATTTGGGTTCGAGCTTATCAGGTTGAAGCTTTTTCACATAAGCATCGCAGCCCCAAACTTTAAGAAACGACAACTTTGGTTTCTTGCCAAACCATAGTTCATAAGGTGTCGTCTCAACGGATTTTGATGGTGCCCTGTTTAACGTGAATGCGGCCGTCTCTAAAGCATAACCCCAAAACGATAGCGGTAAATCGGTAAGAGACATCATAGATCGCACCATATCTAGTAAAGTACGATTACGACGTTCGGACACACCATTACGTTGTGGTGTTCCGGGTGGCGTGAGTTGCGAAACTATTCCACAATTTTTCAAATGTACACCAAACTCGTAACTCAAATATTCTCCTCCACGATCAGATCGTAGAAACTTTATTTTCTTGTTACGATGATTTTCAACCTCACTCTGAAATTCTTTGAACTTTTCAAATGTTTCAGACTTATGTTTCATTAAGTAGATATACCCATATCTGCTTAGATCATCTGTGAAGGTGAGAAAATAACGATATCCGCCACGAGCCTCAATATTCATCGGACCACATACATCGGTATGTATGATTTCCAATAAATCTGTTGCTCTCTCCATAGTACCGGAGAATGGTGTTTTAGTCATCTTGCCTATGAGGCACGGTTCGCAAGTACCAAGTGATTCATAATCAAGTGGTTCCAAAAGCCCATCAGTATGGAGTTTCTTCATGCGCTTTACACCGATATGACCTAAACGGCAGTGCCACAAATAAGTTGCACTATCATTATTAAATTTGCATCTTTTGGCTTCTACATTATGAATATGTGTATCACTATCTTCGAGATTCAACAAGAATAGACCACTCTTCAAAGGTGCATGACCATAAAAGATATTATTCATATAAATAGAACAACCATTATTCTCTGATTTAAATGAATAACCGTCTCGCATTAAACAAGATCCAGATATAATGTTCATGCTCAACGCTGGCACCAAATAACAATTATTTAGGTCTAATATTAATCCCGAAGGTAGATGTAGAGGTAGCGTGCCGACCGCGATCACATCGACTTTGGAACCGTTTCCCACGTGCATCGTCACCTCGTCCTTTGCTAGCGTCCGCTTATTCCGTAGTCCCTGTTTCGAGTTGCAAATATTAGCAACAGAACCAGTGTCAAATACCCAGGTGCTACTGCGAGCTCTAGTAAGGTACACATCAATAACAAGTATATCACATATACCTTTGCTCACTTTGCCATCCTTCTTATCCGCCAAATACTTGGGGCAGTTCCACTTCCAGTGACCAGTCTGCTTGCAGTAGAAGCACTCAGTTTCAGGCTTAGGTCCAGACTTGGGTTTCTTCTCCTGAGCAGCAACTTGCTTGCTATTCTTCTTGAAGTTTCCCTTCTTCTTCCCTTTGCCCTTTTTCTTGAAACTAGTGGTTTTGCTAACCATCAACACTTGATGCTCCTTCTTGATTTCTACCTCCGCAGCTTTCAGCATTGCGAAGAGCTCGGGAATAGTCTTGTTCATCTCTTGCATATTATAGTTCATCACGAAGCTCTTGTAGCTTGGTGGCAGTGATTGGAGAATTCTGTCAATGACGCAATCATCTGGAAGATTAACTCCCATCTGAATCAAGTGATTATTATACCCAGACATTTTGAGTATATGCTCACTGACAGAACTGTTCTCCTCCATCTTGCAGCTATAGAACTTATTGGAGACTTCATATCTCTCAATTCGGGCATTTGCTTGAAATATTAACTTCAACTCCTGGAACATCTCATATGCTCCATGACGTTCAAAACGTCGTTGAAGTCCCGATTCTAAGCCGTAAAGCATGGCACACTGAACTATCGAGTAGTCATCAGCTTTGCTCTGCCAGACGTTCATAACATCTGGTGTTGCTCCAGCAGCAGGCCTGTCACCCAGCGGTGCTTCCAGGACGTAATTCTTCTGTGCAGCAATGAGGATAATCCTCGGGTTACGTACCCAGTCCGTGTAATTGCTACCATCATCTTTCAACTTTGCTTTCTCAAGGAACGCATTAAAATTCAACGGAACAATAGCACGAGCCATCTATCTACAATCAACATAAACAAGCAAGATACTATCAGGTACTAAGTTCATGATAAGTTTAAGTTCAGTTAATCAAATTACTTAGGAACTCCCACTTAGATAGACATCCCTCTAATCTTCTAAGTGATCACGTGATCCAAATCAACTAAACCATAACCGATCATCACGTGAGATGGAGTAGTTTTCAATGGTGAACATCGTTATGTTGATCATATCTACTATATGATTCACGCTCGACCTTTCGGTCTCCGTGTTCCGAGGCCATATCTGTATATGCTTGGCTCGTCAAGTATAACCTGAGTATTCTACGTGTGCAACTGTTTTGCACCCGTTGTATTTGGACGTAGAGCTTATCACACCCGATCATCACGTGGTGTCTGGGCACGACGAACTTTGGCAACGGTGCATACTCAGGGAGAACACTTCTTGATAATTTTAGTGAGAGATCATCTTATAATGCTACCGTCAATCAAAGCAAGATAAGATGCATAAAAAGGATAAACATCACATGCAATCAATATAAGTGATATGATATGGCCATCATCATCTTGTGCTTGTGATCTCCATCTCCGAAGCACCGTCATGATCACCATCGTCACCGGCGCGACACCTTGATCTCCATCGTAGCATCATTGTCGTCTCGCCAATCTTATGCTTCCACGACTATCACTACCGTTTAGCAATAAAGTAAAGCATTACATCGCGATTGCATTGCATACAATAAAGCGACAACCATATGGCTCCTGCCAGTTGCCGATAACTCGGTTACAAAACATGATCATCTCATACAATAAAATCAGCATCATGCCTTGACCATATCACATCACAACATACCCTGCAAAAACAAGTTAGACGTCCTCTACTTTGTTGTTGCAAGTTTTACGTGGCTGCTACGAGCTTTAAGTAAGAACTCATCTCACCTACGCATCAAAACCACAACGATAGTTCGTCAAATAGACTCCGTTTTAACCTTCTCAAGGACCGGGCGTAGTCACACTTGGTTCAACTAAAGTTGGAGAGACAGTCTTCCGCAAGCCATCTGTGTGCAAAGCACGTCGAGGGAACCGGTCTCGCGTAAGAGTACGCGTAAGGTTGGTCCGGATCGTCTCACCCAACAATACCGCCGAACCAAAGTATGACATGCTGGTAGGCAGTATGACTTGTATCGCCCACAATTCACTTGTGTTCTACTCGTGCATATAACATCAAACCATAAAACCTAGGCTCGGATGCCACTGTTGGGGAACGCAGTAATTTCGAAAATTTTCCTACGCACACGCAAGATCATGGTGATGCACAGCAACGAGAGGGGAGAGTGTTGTCTACGTACCAACGCGGACCGACTGCGGAAGCGATCACACAACGTAGAGGAAGTAGTCGTACGTCTTCTTCCCGATCCGACCGATCCAAGCACCGTTACTCCGGCACCTCCGAGTTCTTAGCACACGTTCAGCTCGATGACGTTCCTCGGGCTCCGATCCAGCAAAGCGTCGAGGAAGAGTTCCGTCAGCACGACGGCGTGATGACGATCTTGATGTACTACCGACGCAGGGCTTCGCCTAAGCACTGTAACGGTACAATCGAGGTGGAATTTGGTGGCAGGGGGCACCGCACACGGCTAAGGAACGATCTCAAGGATCAACTTGTGTGTCTTGGGGTGCCCCCTGCCCCCGTATATAAAGGTTGGAGGAGGGGGAGCCGGCCGGCCAGGGAGAGGGAGGCGCAGAGGGAGTCCTACTCCCACCGGGAGTAGGACTCCCCCCTCCAATCCTAATCCTATTAGGACTCCCGGGGCGCATAGGAGAGAGAGGGGGGCCGGCCCCTTCTCCTAGTCCTACTAGGACTTGGGGACGGGGGGCGCGCGGCTAGGCTGTGGGCTGCCCCTTCTCTCTTTTCCACTAAGGCCCAATAGGCCCATTAGTCTCCCGGGGGGTTCCGGTAACCCTCCCGGTATTCCGGTAAAATCCCGATTTCACCCGGAACACTTCCTATGTCCAAACATAGGCTTCCAATATATCAATCTTTACGTCTCGACCATTTCGAGACTCCTCGTCATGTCCGTGATCTCATCCGGGACTCTGAACAACCTTCGGTACATCAAAATGCATAAACTCATAATAACTGTCATCGTAACGTTAAGTGTGCGGACCCTACGGTTCGAGAACAATGTAGACATGACCGGGACACGTCTCCGGTCAATAACCAATAGCGGGACCTGGATGCCCATATTGGCTCCTACATATTCTACGAAGATCTTTATCGGTCAGACCGCATAACAACATACGTTGTTCCCTTTGTCATCGGTATGTTACTTGCCCGAGATTCGATCGTCGGTATCCAATACCTAGTTCTATCTCGTTACTGGCAAGTCTCTTTACTCGTTCCGTAATACATCATCTCACAACTAACATATTAGTTGCAGTGCTTGCAAGGCTTATGTGATGTGCATTACCGAGAGGGCCCAGAGATACCTCTCCGACAATCGGAGTGACAAACCCTAATCTTGAAATACGCCAACCCAACATTTACCATTGGAGACACCTGTAGTACTCCTTTATAATCACCCAGTTACGTTGTGACGTTTGGTAGTACCCAAAGTGTTCCTCCGGTAAACGGGAGTTGCATAATCTCATAGTTATAGGAACATGTATAAGTCATGAAGAAAGCAATAGCAACATACTAAACGATCGGGAGCTAAGCTAATGGAATGGGTCATGTCAATCAGATCATTCAACTAATGATGTGACCTCGTTAATCAAATAACAACTCTTTGTTCATGGTTAGGAAACATAACCATCTTTGATTAACGAGCTAGTCAAGTAGAGGCATACTAGTGACATTCTGTTGGTCTATGTATTCACACATGTATTATGTTTCCGGTTAATACAATTCTAGCATGAATAATAAACATTTATCATGATATAAGGAAATAAATAATAACTTTATTATTGCCTCTAGGGCATATTTCCTTCACAAGCATCATCAAAAAGGGATATTTCAAGAGAATCAACGGGATCATAACAGTCATCATAGCAATCATCCTTCGATAAGCACGAAGGGAAATTAAACAATGTATGAGTTGAAGAGTTACTCTCATTAGAAGGTGGGCACGGGTGATCAATCCGCTCTTCCTCCTTTTGTTCTTCACTCTCCTCCTCATCTTTTTCATCCAATGAGTTCACAATGTCATTAATTTCTTCTTCCATAGACTCCTGCAAAATATTAGTCTCTTCTTGGACAGCGGAGACTCTCTCAATAAAATCATCAATATCGGAATTGAATTCGTAATTCTCATAGCAATATTTAAGGATAGCTAAATTTTCAGGTCTATAAACTGAATCATCAAAATTTTCAAACTCTTTCAACAAAAATTCAATTTCATAAGCACCCATAAAAGCAACAAATTCTTCTATTTGTTCCACATCATAGTAATCATATATACCATTAGCATAAGATGCCAAGGTTTTATCATCACTAAATTTGCATGAAAAGGGAAGGTGTGGAGCCTTCATCCTAGAGCAACAAGTATAATCATATCCCAAGCATAGTTCCCGAGCATACCAATGCAACATATGAATTTGATCCCATAATAGTTTCCCTTTTTGAGTCAAACAATAATCCCTAAAGTATTCACGTTGATCCAACGTGTCTCCCATTACATAATTGAATGGGTTTTTCTTAGGATTATCAAAGTAGTACATAATATTTGTCACATAATGAGCATCGAGGGTTTTAGGAGGTTCCCCATCTCCATGAGTAGAAAGCACACCTAATTTTTTTGGTATTTCGTGTTTCATATCCATAACTAAAGCTAGAGAACAGCTTAGAACGGATAAAAATTACTTAGTGATAAAGCAAAGAAGCACACACAAGAATATTCACCCCACGCTATGGCTCCCCGGCAACGGCGCCAGAAAATGGTCTTGATAACCCACTAGTATAGGGGATCGCAATAGTTTTCGATAAGTAAGAGTGTCGAACCCAACGAGGAGCTAAAGGTAGAACAAATATTCCCTCAAGTTTCATCGACCACCGATACAACTCTACGCACGCTTGACGTTCGCTTTACCTAGGACAAGTATGAAACTAGAAGTACTTTGTAGGTGTTGTTGGATAGGTTTGCAAGATAATAAAGAGCATGTAAATAAAAATTAGGGGTTGTTTAGATAAAGACACAACTAAATTAGTTTTAGTAGAGAGCTTGTTGTTACGAGAAAGTTATTTGTCCCTAGGCAATCGATAACTAGACCGATAATCATTATTGCAATTTTATATGAGGGAGAGGCATAAGCTAACATACTTTCTCTACTTGGATCATATGCACTTATGATTGGAACTCTAGCAAGCATCCGCAACTACTAAAGATCATTAAGGTAAAACCCAACCATAGCATTAAAGTATCAAGTCCTCTTTATCCCATACGCAAACAACCTACTTACTCGGGTCTGTGCTTCTGTCACTCACGCCACCCACCATAAGCAAATCATGAACATATTGCAAACCCTATAGCGGGGATCCCTTACGCTTGCGCGACACGGAGAGCACCGTAGGACAGCACCAATAATAAAACATGCAACTCAAACCAATCACGATCATAAAATAACCCATAGGACAAAACGGATCTACTCAAACATCATAGGATAGCCATACATCATTGGGAAATAATATATAGCGTTGAGCACCATGTTTAAGTAGAGATTACAGCAGGTAAGAGATAGGTTACACCGTTGCATAGAGGGGGGAAGAGTTGGTGATGATGGCGGTGAAGTTGTTGGTGAAGATTGCGGTGATGATGATGGCCCCCGGTGGCACTCCGGTGCCACCGGAAGCGAGGGGGAGAGAGCCCCCCTCCTTATTCTTCTTCCTTGACCTCCTCCCTAGATGTGGAAGGGTTTCCCCTCTGGTCCTTGGTCTCCATGGCATGGGAGGGGTGAGATCCCCTCCGAGATTGGATCTGTCTCTTTGTCTCTCTTTGTTTCTGCGTTCTCAGATTCTGCCCTTTCACCGTTTCTTAAATTCCCGGAGATCCGTAACTCCGATTGGGCTGAAATTTTAACACGATCTCTATCCGGATATTAGCTTTTTTGGGGCGAAAGAAGGGCATCAATTGCCTTACGGGGAGGCCACGAGGGCCCAGGGCGCACATGACCCCCTGGGGCGCGCCCCCTGCCTCGTGGCCCCCTCGGGCATCGTCTCACGTTGATTTTTCTTCCCAAAAATCACATATATTCCAAAAAAATCTCCGTCAGTTTTTATCCCGTTTGGACTCCGTTTTATATGGATTTACTACGAAACAAAAACATGCAACAAACAGGAACTGGAACTGGGTACTGGATCAATATGTTAGTCCCAAAAATATTATAAAATGTTGCCAAAAGTATATGAAAGTTGTAGAATATTGGCATGGAACAATTAAAAATTATAGATACGATGGAGACGTATCAATGGCACACCCTTCCTGCGCTTGGTAAAATTGCGCCGCATCGGAGGTGCTCTTCGGCAGGTCCAAGAATGCGTCTAGAGAGCTCCACATCTGATTAAGCGGGGAATACATCGGATCGCCGAATTTAGTCTGTAACAAGAAAGGCTTACCAGCCGCTATCTCCCCAGCTTGCCGAATCTCCTCCCGAGCCGCTCTAGACTCGGATCGTGCTTCTCTCGCCTCTTGTAAGGCCTTGTCGAGATCGACCGCTTTGGCTTTGTTATCCCTCTCGAGGAATTCGCACTGGGCAATGGCTTCCTTTAGCTCGCGCGCCATGACAGAAATTCTCTCCTCACACTGGCGTCGAGCAGCCTGTTCGGTTTTTAATTCATCTGCTGCCTTATTGGTAGCCAAATTACTCATCCAGGCTTGCTCCTTGGCTAGAGCAAGTTCAGCCCGAAGGGCCTCCACCGCGGCAGCACCATCTGAAGTTATGCGCGTCTCAGTATACAATTCTAGCTTCGTGCATATATTATCATACATACATATACTGATTGCCCCAAAAACATACCTTGCGCCTCATCAAGCCGCCTGTTGATAAGCGTGATGTCATCATCCGCCTCATCAATCTTCCGCTGCAGATCTGCAACCTCTGTGGATCGGGTAGTAGCCAGGGAGGTAACAGCCTGTGTTCCAAATAGTCAGATTATTTCCTCGACATATCTTTTTGATCCTATGATCGCCTCCCTTGGGAAGCCAATCAGAGTCTCAGGGGCTACTATCTATACACAGGAGCATTTTGTGAATAAAACACAATCGAAAACATTACAGTACAAACCTCGAAGCCTCTTAGTAGGTTCGTGAAGGCCTCATTCAATCCGCTTTTTGCGGACAGAACCTTTTCAACCACCGAACCCATCAAGGTATGATGGTCCTCTGAGACGGACGCCTGTCGCAGCATGTTCGTCAATATATCCGACGCTTCTGAATCTCCAGAAGCTGTTGTAGCAGCATGGCCTCCCTTCAAAGGGATATGTTCATTCGTCCCTAGAGTTGTCTCCGGCTGTAAGCCGGACAGTCCAAGGCCTTTATTGTTGGCCCCGGACCCTGGGCTACCAAAGTATCACCTTCGGTTAGTGTTTTTAGCATCCCTCACATCACTTGTTGATCAGGAGAGACCCTCCAGGATGACACCTCAAAGTCGTCCGCCATATTGGGCGAGGAGACTGGTGGTGGCGTCTCGCTTTCCATCATCTCCGGGAGAAGATCCCCCGAGGAAGAGGATTGTTGAAGAAGACTGTGTGCCGAGCTGCAAAAACATATATTCTAGATGTTACCCTGGTCACAGGAGAGGAACGAGATATGTTTAAAACACCCTTGTTTGCTTATGATTTAGGCTTGCCCTCGCCGGGGGACTGCGCGATAACGCCATCCTCCAAGCCCGAGCCGCCCGACAGTGGCATTTTGCCTCGCTTGGGAGCCTTCTCCTCCCAATCTTCGGAGACAACCCTTTTCTTACCACGAGGAGAAGGAATGTTGACTTCTCCTTTACTTTTGTCTTCGGGTGATGGGATTTTGATCTCCCCGGACACATCATCTAATGTATCTTCGGGATGGAGGCCACCTTCACTCCTCTCGCTCTCTGTCTTATCCTCTTTCACAGGCATCTGGTACGGCGCCGAGGCCAGCATCCTTGTTAATATGGGATCCGCTGAATCTTCGGGGAGGGGGCCGAACACCTAATTCGCTCTGCTTTCTTTATCCAGCCCTG
Organism: Triticum monococcum; assembly: GCA_034509565.1. Classification (NCBI taxonomy): domain Eukaryota; kingdom Viridiplantae; phylum Streptophyta; class Magnoliopsida; order Poales; family Poaceae; genus Triticum; species Triticum monococcum. The sequence continues at coordinate 575,096,483 of CM067844.1, read as the reverse complement.
AAAGAAGATAGTGTGATCAGTATCGCACTACAACATGCATAGCTAGAAATTGTTCAGGAATTGAGAGCTTACCGGGGTATCTGGATGGTTGCAGTCGAGGCTGATGTCCTCGGTGGTGTCCGGCCACTATTTTCGTTTCCCGAAAAACAACTTCCACATTCCTTTGTGTGTAATACCGAAGAAGTCTTGGACGGTCCGTGGTCCTTCCGGATTAGACTTCCACATACAGAGAGGCTGTCGCTGGCACGACAGGACCCGGCGGACCAGCATTACTTGAACCACGTTGACAAGACCGACATCCTTCTCAAGGAGGCTCCGGATGCGGCTCTGTAGAGTCTGCACTTCGTCAATTGATCCCCAGTCCAGCCCCTTATTAATCCATGATGCAAGCTGTAACAGAGAGCCAGATCGAAACGCAGGTATAGCCGCCCACTTGGTACCGCGGGGTTCAGTGACGTAAAACCACTCCCGCTGCATAGGTTGGGAGTTTCGGTGAAGGAGCCTTTTGGCCAGGGAGCATTGGTAAGCTTGCTCGCTGTAGCACCTCCACACTCCGTTTATTCCCCGTCGACTACCTTTGGCTTCACACTAAAGTTCTTGAGCCATAAGCCGAAGTGTGGGGGAATACGGAGAAATGCCTCGCACATGACAATGAACGACGAGATGTGAAGGAAAGAATCTGGGGCTAGATCATGAAAATCTAGTCCGTAGTAAAACATGAGCCCCCGGATGAAGGGATGAAGAGCGAATCCTAGCCCTCGCAGGAAGTGGGAGATGAATACAACCCTCTCGCCGGATCTGGGAGTAGGAATAACTTGTCCTCGAGCAGGAAGCCTGTGGGGGATCTCCGCGGTCAGGTATCTGGCCGCATGAAGCTTCGTGATGTCCTCCTCTGCAATAGAGGAAGCCACCCATCGGCCCCGTGGGCTGGGTCCGGACATGATTGGGAAGCTTGAAGCAATGAAGTCGAACCTTGGGTGCTAGAACTCGAAGTTGGAAGGGCCGAGGAAAGGGTCGGCGTAAAATAAGACGGCCCTTGGCTCCTTTATAAAGGCAATGGATATCGAATGCCTCATCCTTAGCCTGAAAACCTGCCTATTCCTAAGGAATCATACCAATGGAACGGTTGGGTTAACCACGCTCATATTGATGAGAATCCCACAATAAGGGGACATGATCTCTGCTTCAACAAGACGTGCCAATAAAAACCGCGCCTCGAAACATGGAACTACAGGACAAGAAACGGTTTGAAATAATGACCGGGCAAATGTGATGTCACATTACAAAAAGTTATCGGCGGATTGGACTCATGATATATTATACTCTCTGCGGGTGTGTGTGGTACTTGTGTTGTAGATCCCGACATGTTCGTCACGGCCAAAGACTATCTTGGAGTATTCGGAAAGGGGGAACCCGCCTTGCAATGCCGAAAACAATCTACGCGTCGGACACCTCGTCATTGAAGCCTCGTTCATGGGCTACTGAGGGAGTCCTAGACTAAGGGGTCCTCAGGCGTCCGGCCTATTAGACATGGGCCAGACTGATGGGATGTGAAACAAAGACCGAAGACTCTGACCGTGTCCGGATGGGGCTCTCCTTGGCGTGGAAGGCAAGCTTAGCATCCAAATATTAAGATCCTTTCTCTGTAACCGACCTTATGTAACCCTAGATCCCTCTGGTGTCTATATAAACCGGAGGGCTAAGTCCGTAGAGAGATATCCGCATAATCATAGTCAAACAAGCTAGACTACTAGGGTTTAGCCACTACGATCTCATGGTAGATCAACTCTTGTAATACTCATATTCATCAAGATCAATCAAACAGGAAGTAGGGTATTACCTCCATAGAGAGGGCCTAAACCAGGGTAAACATTGTGTCCCCTATCTCCTGTTACCAATGACCTTAGACACATAGTTCGGGACCCCCTACCCGAGATCTGCCGGTTTTGACACCGACACTAGTAGCTTGGTGGCTGTGATTGAAGAACTCTGTCACTGACACTATCATCAGGAAGATTAACTCCCAATTGAGTCAAGTGGTTGTGGTACCCATCCATTCTGAGTATATGTTCACTGACAGAACTATTCTCCTCCATCTTGCAGCTGTAGAACTTATTGGAGACTTCATATCTCTCAATATGGGCATTTGCTCGAAATATTAACTTCAACTCCTGGAACATCTCATATGCTCCATGATGTTCAAAACATCGTTGAAGTCCTGGTTCTAAGCCGTAAAGCATGGCACACTGAACTATCGAGTAGTCATCAGCTTTGCTCTGCCAGGTGTTCATAACATTTGGCGTTGCTCCTGCAGCGGGTTTGTCACCTAGCGGTGCTTCCGGGATGCAATTCTTCTGTGCAGCAATGAGGATAATCCTCAAGTTACGGACCCAGTCCGTGTAGTTGCTACCATCATCTTTCAACTTAGCTTTGTGTAGTAACGCATTAAAATTAAACGGAACAACGGCACGAGCCATCTATCTACAACAACATAGACATGCAAAATACTATTAGGTACTAAGTTCATGATAAATTAAAGTTCAATTAATCAAAATTACTTCAGAACTCCCACTTAGATAGACATCTCTCTAATCATCTAAGTGATCATGTGATCCATATCAACTAAACCATGTCCGATCATCACGTGAGATGGAGTAGTTTTCAATGGTGAACATCACTATATTGATCATATCTACTATATGATTCACGCTCAACCTTTCGGTCTCCAGTGTTACGAGTCCATATCGACATAAGCTAGGCTCGTCAAGTTTAACCTGAGTATTCCGCGTGTGCAAAACTGGCTTGCACCCGTTATATGTGAACGTAGAGCTTATCACACCCGATCATCACGTGGTGTCTCGGCACGACGAACTGTAGCAACGGTGCATACTCAGGGAGAACACTTATACCTTGAAATTTAGTGAGAGGTCATCTTATACTGCTACCGCTGAACTAAGCCAAATAAGATGCATAAAGGATAAACATCACATGCAATCAATATAAGTGATATGATATGGCCATCATCATCTTGTGCCTTTGATCTCCATCTCCAAAGCACCGTCATGATCACCATCGTCACCGGCTTGACACCTTGATCTCCATCGAAGTATCAGTGTCGTCTCGCCAACTATTTCTTCTACGACTATCGCTACCGCTTAGTGATAAAGTAAAGCAATTACATGGCGATTGCATTTCATACAATAAAGCGACAACCATATGGCTCCTGCCAGTTGCCGATAACTGTGTTACAAAACATGATCATCTCATACAATAAAATTTAGCATCATGTCTTGACCATATCACATCACAACATGCCCTACAAAAACAAATTAGACGTCCTCTACTTTGTTGTTGCAAGTTTTACATGGCTGCTACGGGCTGAGCAAGAACCGTTCTTACCTATGCATCATAAACCACAACGCGGTATAGTGATTTCTTTTTGATCTTTAGAAAGAACCCTATTCATTGAATCCGATTCAACTAAAGCTGGAGAAACAGACACCCACTAGCCACCTGTGTGTGAAGCATGTCGGTAGAACCAATATTGTGTAAGCGTACGCGTAATGTCGTTCTGGGCCGCTTCATCCAACAATGCCGCTGAATCAAGAATCAACTAGTGATGGCAAGCAATATGTATATACCCACGCCCACAACTCCTTTGTGTTCTACTCGTGCATATAACGTCTACGCATAAACCTGGCTCGGATGCGAGTGTTGGCGAACGCAGTAATTTCAAAAAAATTCCTACGCACACGCAAGATCATGGTGATGCATAGCAATGAGAGGGGAGAGTATCATCTACGTACCCTCGTAGACCGTAAGCGGAAGCATTATGACAACGCGGTTGATGTAGTCGTATGTCTTCATGATCGACCGATCTAGTACCGAAGATACGGCACCTCTGCGATCTGCACACGTTCAGCCCGGTGACGTCCCGCGAACTCACAATCCAATAGAGCTTTGAGGGAGAGCTTCGTCAGCACGACGGCATGATTATGGTGATGATGTTGCTACCGGAACAGGGCTTCGCCTAAGCACCGCTACAATGTTACCGAGGTGGATTATGGTGGAGGGGGGCACCGCACACGACTAAAGATCTATGATAACCTTGTGTCTATGGGGTGCCCCTCCCCCGTATATAAAGGAGTGGAGGAGGGGGAGGGCCGGCCTCCTATGGCGCGCCCCATGGGGAGTCCTTCTCCCACGGGGAGTAGGATTCCCCCTGTTTCCATGTAGTAGGAGTAGGAGAAGGAAGGAGGAAAGTGGGAGAAGGAAAGGGGGGAGCCGCCCCCCTTCCTAGTCCAATTTGGACCAGAGGGGGAGGGGCGCGCGGCCTGCCCTGGCAGGCCCACCTCTCTTTCCACTAAGGCCCATAAGGCCCATTAAACTCCCGGGGGGTTCCGGTAACCCCCCGGTACTCCGGTATATGCCCGAACTTCAATCAGAACCCTTCCGATATCCAAACATAGTCATCCAATATATCAATCTTTATGTCCCGACCATTTCGAGACTCCTCATCATGTCCGTGATCAAATCCGGGACTCCAAACTACCTTAGGTACATCCAAACACATAAACTCATAATACCGATCGTCACCGAACGTTAAGCGTGCGGACCCTACGGGTTCGAGAACTATGTAGACATGACCGAGACATGTCTCCAGTTAATAACCAATAGCGGAACCTGGATGCTCATATTGGTTCCTACATATTCTACGAAGATCTTTATCGGTCAAACCGCATAACGATATACATTGTTCCCTTTGTCATTGGTATGTTACTTGCCCGAGATTCGATCGTCGGTATCTCAATACCTAGTTCAATATCGTTATCGGCAAGTCTCTTTACTCGTTTCGTAATGCTACATCATGTAGCTAACTCATTAGCTACATTGCTTGCAAGGCTTATAGTGATGTACGTTAACGAGAGAGCCCAGAGATACCTCTCCGACAATCGGAGTGACAAATCCTAATCTTGATCCATGCCAACTCAACAAACACCATCGGAGACACCTGTAGAGCACCTTTATAATCACCTAGTTACGTTGTGACGTTTGGTAGCACACAAAGGGTTCCTCCGGTATTTGGGAGTTGCATGATCTCATAGTCATAGGAACATGTATAGTTATGGAGAAAGCAATAGCAACAAACTAAACGATCATCGTGCTAAGCTAACAGATGGGTCAAGTCAATCACATCATTCTCTATTGATGTGATCCCGTTAATCCAATGACAACTCATGTCTATGGTTAGGAAACATAATCATCATTTATTCAACGAGCTAGTCAAGTAGAGGCAAACTAGTGACACTCTGTTTGTCTATGTATTCACACATGTACTAAGTTTCCGGTTAGTACAATTCTAGCATGAATAATAAACATTTATCATGATATAAGGAAATATAAATAACAACTTTATTATTGCCTCTAGGGCATATTTCCTTCAGTCTCCCACTTGCACTAGAGTCAATAATCTAGTTCACATCGCCATGTGATATAATACCAATAGTTCACATCACCATGTGGTTAACACCCATAGTTCACATCGACATATGACCAATACCCAAAGGGTTTACTAGAGTCAATAATCTAGTTCACATCGCTATGTGATTAACACCCAAAGAGTACTAAGGTGTGATCATGTTTTGCTTGTGAGAGAAGTTTAGTCAATGGGTCTGCCACATTCAGATCCGTATGTATTTTGCAAATTTCTATGTCAACAATGCTCTACACGGAGCTACTCTAGCTAATTGCTCCCACTTTCAATATGTATCCAGATTGAGACTTAGAGTCATCTGGATCAGTGTCAAAACTTGCATCGACATAACCCTTTATGACAAACCTTTTTGTCACCTCCATAATCGAGAAAAATATCCTTATTCCACTAAGGATAATTTTGACCGCTGTCCGGTGATCTACTCCTAAATCACTATTGTACTCCCTTGCCAAAATCAGTGTAGGGTATACAATAGATTTGGTACACAACATGGCATACTTTATAGAACCTACGGCTGAGGCATAGGGAATGACTTTCACTATGAAAAAGTGTGAAATTGAGTAAGACTCAAAGCCTGACCACGGCACAAGATAGAAAAAGAGTGAAAAAGTGTGAAATTGAGTAAGACTCAAAGCCCGACCACGGCAGAAGATAGAAAAAGAGTGAAAGTCATTCCCTATGCCTCAGCCATAGGTTCTATAAAGTATGTCATGTTGTGTACCAGATCTATTGTATACCCTACACTGATTTTGGCAAGGGAGTACAATAGTGATCTAGGAGTAGATCACTGGACAGCGGTCAAAATTATCCTTAGTGGAATAAGGATATTTTTCTTGATTATGGAGGTGACAAAAAGGTTTGTCGTAAAGGGTTATGTCGATGCAAGTTTTGACACTGATCCAGATGACTCTAAGTCTCAACCTGGATACATATTGAAAGTGGGAGCAATTAGCTAGAGTAGCTCCGTGCAGAGCATTGTTGACATAGAAATTTGCAAAATACGTACAGATCTGAATGTGGCAGACCCGTTGACTAAACTTCTCTCACAAGCAAAACGTGATCACACCTTAGTACTCTTTGGGTGTTAATCACATAGCGATGTGAACTAGATTATTGACTCTAGTAAACCCTTTGGGTGTTGGTCACATGTCGATGTGAACTATGGGTGTTAATCACATGGTGATGTGAACTATTGGTATTAAATCACATGGCGATGTGAACTAGATTATTGACTCTAGTGCAAGTGGGAGACTGAAGGAAATATGCCCTAGAGGCAATAATAAAGTTATTATTTATTTCCTTATATCATGATAAATGTTTATTATTCATGCTAGAATTGTATTAACCGGAAACATAATACATGTGTGAATACATAGACAAACAGAGTGTCACTAGTATGCCTCTACTTGACTAGCTCGTTGATCAAAGATGGTTATGTTTCCTAACCATAGACATGAGTTGTCATTTGATTAACGGGATCACATCATTAGGAGAATGATGTGATTGACTTGACCCATTCCGTTAGCTTAGCACTTGATCGTTTAGTTTGTTGCTATTGCTTTCTTCATGACTTATACATGTTCCTATGACTATGAGATTATGCAACTCCCGTTTACTAGAGGAACACTTTGTGTGCTACCAAACATCACAACGTAACTGGGTGATTATAAAGGTGCTCTACAGGTGTCTCCAAAGGTACTTGTTGGGTTGGCATATTTCGAGATTAGGATTTGTCACTCCGATTATCGGAGAGGTATCTCTGGGCCCTCTCGGTAATGCACATCACCTAAGCCTTGCAAGCATTGCAACTAATGAGTTAGTTGCGAGATGATGTATTATAGAACGAGTAAAGAGACTTTTCGGTAACGAGATTGAACTAGGTATTGAGATACCGACGATCGAATCTCGGGCAAGTAACATACCGATGACAAAGGGAACAAACGTATGTTGTTATGCGGTCTGACCGATAAAGATCTTCGTAGAATATGTAGGAGCCAATATGAGCATCCAGGTTCCGCTATTGGTTATTGACCGGAGACGTGTCTCGGTCATGTATACATTGTTCTCGAACCCGTAGGTCCGCACGCTTAACTTTACGATGACAGTTTCATTATGAGTTTATATATTTTGATGTACCGAAGGTTGTTCGGAGTCCTGGATGTGATCACGGACTTGACGAGGAGTCTCGAAATGGTCGAGACATAAAGATTGATATATTGGACGACTATATTTGGACACCGGAAAGGTTCCGGGTGAGATTGGGAAAATACCGGATCACCGGGAGGTTATCGGAACCCCCCGGGAGGTATATGGGCCTTATTGGGCCTTAGTGGAAAGGAGGGGAAAGGAGAAAGGGAGGGGGCGCGTCCCCCCCCCCAAGCCCAATCCGAATTGGGAGGGCCCCCCTTTCCTTCCTCCCTCCTTCCTCTTCCTTCCCTCTCCTACTCCTAATAGGAACAAGGGGAGTCCTACTCCCAGTGGGAGTTGGACTCCTCCTTAGGGCGCGCCACCCTCCTTGGCTGGCCCCCTCCTCCACTCCTTTATATACGGGGGCAGGGGGCACCCCATAGACACAATAGTTGATCATTGATCTCTTAGCCGTGTGCGGTGCCCCCCTCCATCATAGTCCTCGATAATATTGTAGCGGTGCTTAGGCGAAGCCCTGCGATGGTAAAACATCAAGATCGTCACCACGCCGTCGTGCTGACGGAACTCATCCCCGACACTTTGCTGGATCAGAGTCCGGGGATCGTCATCGAGCTGAACGTGTGCTAGAACTCGGAGGTGCCGTAGTTTCGGTGCTTGATCGGTCGGGCCGTGAAGACGTACGACTACATCAACCGCGTTGTGCTAACGCTTCCGCTTCCAGTCTACGAGGGTACGTAGACAACACTCTCCCCTCTCGTTGCTATGCATCACCATGATCTTGCATGTGCGTAGGAAAAATTTTGTAATTACTATGTTCCCCAACAAATGGAGAGTACTCTGTGATGTAGGCTTACATGATTCAATTCATGGGATCCACGTCCACTGTCGGCGTCCTGGGAACGGGGGTACCCAGACTTGCCTACCTGCGGCCCATGACGCGGCTCCACCAACGACCTGGTACGGCCCATCTTCAGTAGCAATCACTCAAGATCCTCGCGAGGAGCCAAGCCACGCGAGGCGGACGACACCAAGACCTCCTCAGGGGCAGTCTCACTAGGATGCCTCCCGAGGAGCGGAGATATCTATGCAAGGGGCACCTCGCGAGGTTCACGTGATGTGAGCCATGACGACCAAGGCCAGGCGGGCGCCAGTGAACGCAGTGTACCAGTTTCCTCTTTGGTGCTAAAGAGGTAGGCGCAGGCGAGGAGTCCCGAGGCGTCAGGCAAAGGTTTCCATATCAGTGCAACGAGACCAAGACCAGCAGGACGGCAGGACGGAGGTCATCACAGAGCCCACAACTACATCACCACCGGAGCCTTTGGCAGGCGAAGACCACCTTTTGCCAGGATAGCTTGTACTAGTTGTCTCCCTTCAAACTTGGTCGTTGTGGGATCCCTTCCCGCATAATATTTGAGAAGAGGACCGAGGCCTCTATAAATAGGACTAGCCACCACCATAGGAGGCAACTGATCTTGGATTGGATCCATTCCACCAAGGCCACCCCCCGGCTCACCAAGCTCAAGAACACCTCTCCTCAGGAGGCCATTCTTACCTTATACTTGTTCATCCTCAGCCTACGAGGCAATCCACCACACCACACTGGAGTAGGGCATTACACCACAACGGTGGCCCAAACCAGTATAAACCCTCGTGTCTATTGTTCTTTGGGTTCATGAAGCTAGGCCTTGAGATCGTCGTGCGAGCGAGCTAGGGAGAGAGAGTTCTTCGTGCGCACCCCAGAGTTCGAACCTCAAGGGTTTGCCGGAACCCTAAATTCGACATCCACCATCATGAAAAAAAGCATTTGGAAAGTTTGGGGCTCCCAAGGTTAAGTTCTTATCCTGGTTGGCACTTCAAGGTAGGATTTGGACGGCAGACAGACTACAAAAGAGAGGCTGGGATAATTATGGCCATTGCACCATGTGCAAGAGGGCCAGCGAGACTGCCCCACGCCTATTCTACAAATGTTGTTTCATACTGCATGTTTGGAGATGGTGAGGGATTGTCTAGGGCTTGGATCATTTGAGATGCACTGATGGGGAACCGAGCAAAACGTCAAGAGGTGGTGGACCGGCATTGTCCCAACCAAATACCATAAACCGGAAGGTGATGGTTTCCTTCACCATGCTTGTGTGTTGGACCATCTAGAACGAGAGGAATGCTAGAGTTCTTACGAAAAAATCGCTGCCACCTTTCTACATCCTAAATATTATTCAAGATGAGGCCAAGCTTTTGTCACCCCGGGAGCTACGCACTTGAGCAAGATCATGCCACGAGAGTAATATGTATGTAATTTAATTACCTTTGATGGCTATGTTGTGGAGCCAATAACATGTATTTTTCAGAACTCCTTTATTAATGGTGGTTGGGGCTCTTTTTGTTGGGGAACGTAGTAATTTCAAAAAAATCCTACGCACACGCAAGATCATGATGATGCATAGCAACGAGGAGGAGTGTCTGATCTACGTACCCTTGTAGATCGCAACGGAAGCATTGACACAACGTAGAGGAAGTAGTCGTACGTCTTCTTCCCGATCCGACCGATCCAAGCACCGTTACTCCGGCACCTCCGAGTTCTTAGCACACGTACAGCTCGATGACGACCCCCGGGCTCCGATCCAGCAAAGCTTCGGGGAGGAGTTCCGTCAGCACGACGGCGTGGTGACGATCTTGATGTACTTCCGACGCAGGGCTTCGCCTAAGCACTACAACGGTATTATCGAGGTGGAATATGGTGGCAGGGGGCACCGCACACGGCTAAGGAACGATCTCAATGATCAACTTGTGTGTCTAGAGGTGCCCTCTGCCCCCGTATATAAAGGATCCAAGGGGGAGGGGCTGGCCGGCCAAGGGAGGCGCGCCAGGAGAGTCCTACTCCCTCTGGGAGTAGGATTCCCCCCCCCCACTCCTAGTTGGAATAGGATTCATCAAGGGGGGGAAAGAGAGAGAGGGGGGCCGGCCACCTCTCCTAGTCCTAATAGGACCAGGGGAGGGGGGAGGCGCGCGGCCACCTTGGGCTGCCCCTTTCTCCTTTCCACCAAGGCCCACTATGGCCCATATGACTCCCGGGGGGTTCCGGTAACCTTCCGGTTCTCCGGTAAAATCCCGATTTCACCCGGAACACTTCCGATGTCCAAACATAGGCTTCCAATATATCAATATTTATGTCTCGACCATTTCGAGACTCCTCGTCATGTCTGTGATCACATCCGGGACTCCGAACAACCTTCGGTACATCAAAATGCATAAACTCATAATAACTGTCATCGTAACGTTAAGCGTGCGGACCCTACAGTTCGAGAACAATGTAGACATGACTGAGACACATCTCCGGTCAATAACCAATAGCGGGACCTGGATGCCCATTTTGGCTCCTACATATTCTACGAAGATCTTTATCGGTCAGACCGCATAACAACATACGTTGTTCCCTTTGTCATCGGTACGTTACTTGCCCGAGATTCGATCGTCGGTATCCAATACCTAGTTCAATCTCGTTACTGGCAAGTCTCTTTACTCGTTCCATAATACATCATCCCGCAACTAACTCATTGGTTGCAATGCTTGCAAGGCTTAAGTGATGTGTATTACCGAGAGGGCCCAGAGATACCTCTCCGACAATCGGAGTGACAAATCCTATTCTCGAAATACGCCAACCCAACATCTACCATTGGAGACACCTGTAGAGCTCCTTTATAATCACCCAGTTACATTGTGACGTTTGGTAGCACACAAAGTGTTCCTTCGGCAAACAGGAGTTGCATAATCTCATAGTCATAGGAACATGTATAAGTCATGAAGAAAGCAATAGCAACATACTAAACGATCGGGTGCTAAGCTAATGGAATGGGTCATGTCAATCAGATCATTCAACTAATGATGTGACCTCGTTAATCAAATAACAACTCTTTGTTCATGGTTAGGAAACTTAACTATCTTTGATTAACGAGCTAGTCAAGTAGAGGCATACTAGTGACACTCTGTTTGTCTATGTATTCACACATGTATTATGTTTCCAGTTAATACAATTCTAGCATGAATAATAAACATTTATCATGATATAAGGAAATAAATAATAACTTTATTATTGCCTCTAGGGCATATTTCCTTCACTTTTTTCCCATGTCATTATTTAATGCATGATACGCACGTTTATGCGTATTCGAAAAAAAAGAGACAAAGTGCCTAGGTTTCCAAAAAAGGGACCATCTGTTTGCCTATTGTTTTAAAATGCAACATGTATCCCAACTAATTATGCAATTACTCATTTTTTATGTCAACAAAAGTTGCTAGCAGATGATTTTTTCACAACATTTTAATGAGGTTGTAGCATCTTGATAGGGATTGAATTAAGATTTTCTGTCATCAGAAAATGTGAGGCCATGTACTTAGTGAATGGGAGACACAGAATTCCAGAGCAACGGCTCGGTATAGTTTGACCCCGCGTTGATCCTGTCTATTGTGGCACTAGATTTCGTGCTATCGCATCTTGGATCTCACCAAAGAACATGTTATTAGTGGTGATGGATTCGTTTACTTATGCGCTAAACTCTGTACGCACGTGCGGGATCACTTTTACTTCCACTGATTGTGTTGATGAAATAACGCAACGTACATATGTACACCTCAACTGTCAGAAAGTCACAATCATAGCCCGTGTTTAGATCCGTGTCATCAACTAATTCCATGTGGCCCAGCAGGTTAAGGCATTGATCCTTATATGCCTCTTTCTCAGCATCATTAATCCATGCCAGGATATCGGTTTTCACCTTCCCAATAGATTGATCTAATTGGGCCCGCACGGGAGGAAAGTGGGCATTATAGGACTGTTGCATGCCATCAGCATCAATCGGTTTACTTTGGGCTCTAGTAGTTTTTGCACCATCTCCTGAAACAACACTTGTTATGCCGCTTGCCCGCTTATTTTTAGATAGTGTCCGCTCTAATTTGGGTTTTCCAATTTTGGAAACCATTAAATGATGAAGTAGATAATTTGACATGGTGGAACTCATCGCTATTTTGGACATTACGATAACTTTCGGCATGTCGAGTAGGACGAAACATATATTATTTTCCTTAATTTGTGGTTGGAAAGGAGAAGATACTAAGTAGAGAAGAAATGTTCAAATTATTGTCTTTCTTACATATTGGATGCAAGTCTGTCAACTGTAGCAGCTTGCTCTCCAAAAAATTGTCTTTTTAAGTGATTTACCCTTGCAATACCCTAGGTTTTTAATTAGTGCATATATACAAGTATATTGTTAGAGTGATGTCGTTTAGCTAAAGGATACTTAAATAGTTCGATACCAACCAACACATCAAGCAATAACCCGAAGACCAAGCTATGGGTCGGGATGGGGAACCCTTGTAGTGAGACTGATATGGCTCTCTTCTACGCTTCCACCGTCACCACCCTGGGAAATGTAGGGAAGACAAATTTTTGGGACTCATCATGGTTGCTTGGTAAGAGTCCGAAGGACATCGTCCCTCTCGTTTTCGCATCCTCCAAGCGAAAAAATGGGCGGTGCGCGATGTGATGCGTCACAACGCTTGAGTATACAAGATCAACCCTTCCGCCATTATCATGGTGGATCACATCATTCATCATGTGGATCTTTGGATTAGGCTGGATTAGTTCCAATTTCACGCGGATGTTGAAGACGATATTTCTTGGAAGTTTGATGCAAATGGAGAGTACTCTGCGACGTCGGCTTACATGATTCAATTGCTGGGATCGACGTCCACCATCATTACCAAACCATTTGGAAAGTTTGGGGCCCTCTCAAGGTTAAGTTCTTCTCCTGGTTGGCACTTTATGGTACGATCTGGATGGCAGACAGACTGCAAAAGAGAGGATGGGACAATTGTGGCTTTTGCACACAGTGCAAGAGGACCAACGAGACTACCCCACACCTATTCTACAAATGTCGGTTCACAATGCATGTTGGGAGGATGGTGAGGGATTGTCTAGGGCTTGGAGAGCTTGAGATGGACCGATGGGGGACCGAGCAAAATGTAGATGGTGGACCAGCATGTCCCGACCAAATACCGCAAACCGGAAGGCGATGGATTCCCTCACCATGCTTGTGTGTTGGATCATCTTGAACGAGGAATGCTAGAGTTTTTAGGAAAAAATCGACGCCGCCTTTCTACCTCCTAAAAAAGCTTATCCAAGATGAGGCCAAGCTTTGGGTCACCATGGGAGCTACGCACTGGAGCAAGATCATACCGTGGGAGTAATTCCGTATATAGTTTACCTTTGACAGCCTATGTTGTGTAGCTGATAACATGTACTTTTTAAAACTCCTTTATTAATGAAAGAGGCAAGCCTTTTGCCTCGGTTTTTAAAAATAATACCCTTAAGACAGCCAGCACATCTGTTTGCCTGTTGTTTTAATATGGAACATGTATCCCAACTAACTAAGTTGTTACTCATTTTTTGTCAGCAAAAGTTGCTACTATCACATGATTTATTTTCACAACTTTTAAATGCGGATGTATCAGCTCGATATAATGACTAAACTAAAATGTTCTACTATCGCAAAAGGCGAGGCCATGTACTTGGTGAAAGGGCGACACTTAGGGGCTGTTTGGATCCCAGCCTAAGCGTGCCACGCCTAAGGTGAGGCGTGCCACAGCCCCTTAGGCGTGCGTTTGGTTCTGGACAAAAGTTAGGCTCTGTTGGGGAACGCAGTAATTTCGAAAATTTTCCTACGCACACGCAAGATCATGGTGATGCACAGCAACGAGAGGGGAGAGTGTGGTCTACGTACCAACGCAGACCGACTGCGGAAGCGATCACACAACGTAGAGGAAGTAGTCGTACGTCTTTTTCCCGATCCGACCGATCCAAGCACCGTTACTCCGGCACCTCCGAGTTCTTAGCACACGTTCAGCTCGATGACGTTCCTCGGGCTCCGATCCAGCAAAGCGTCGAGGAAGAGTTCCGTCAGCACGACGGCGTGATGACGATCTTGATGTACTACCGACGCAGGGCTTCGCCTAAGCACTACAACGGTACGATCGAGGTGGAATTTGGTGGCAGGGGGCACCGCACACGGCTAAGGAACGATCTCAAGGATCAACTTGTGTGTCTTGGGGTGCCCCCTGCCCCCGTATATAAAGGTTGGAGGAGGGGGAGCCGGCCGGCCAGGGAGAGGAGGCGCAGGGGAGTCCTACTCCCACCGGGAGTAGGACTCCTCCCTCCAATCCTAATCCTATTAGGACTCCCGGGGGGAAAAGGAGAGAGAAGGGGGGCCGGCCCCCTATCCTAGTCCTACTAGGACTTGGGGAAAGGGGGGGGCGCCGGCCAGCTTGTGGGCTTCCCTTTTCTCTTTTCCACTAAGGCCCAATAGGCCCATTAGTCTCCCGGGGGGTTCCGGTAACCCTCCCGGTATTCCGGTAAAATCCCGATTTCACCCGGAACACTTCCTATGTCCAAACATAGGCTTCCAATATATCAATCTTTACGTCTCGACCATTTCGAGACTCCTCGTCATGTCCGTGATCTCATCCGGGACTCCGAACAACCTTCGGTACATCAAAATGCATAAACTCATAATAACTGTCATCGTAACGTTAAGCGTGCGGACCCTACGGTTCGAGAACAATGTAGACATGACCGAGACACGTCTCCGGTCAATAACCAATAGCGGGACCTGGATGCCCATATTGGCTCCTACATATTCTACGAAGATCTTTATCGGTCAGACCGCATAACAACATACGTTGTTCCCTTTGTCATCGGTATGTTACTTGCCCGAGATTCGATCGTCGGTATCTAATACCTAGTTCAATCTCGTTACTGGCAAGTCTCTTTACTCGTTCCGTAATACATCATCTCACAACTAACATATTAGTTGCAGTGCTTGCAAGGCTTATGTGATGTGCATTACCGAGAGGGCCCAGAGATACCTCTCCGACAATCGGAGTGACAAACCCTAATCTCGAAATACGCCAACCCAACATCTACCATTGGAGACACCTGTAGTACTCCTTTATAATCACCCAGTTACGTTGTGACGTTTGGTAGTACCCAAAGTGTTCCTCCGGTAAACGGGAGTTGCATAATCTCATAGTTATAGGAACATGTATAAGTCATGAAGAAAGCAATAGCAACATACTAAACGATCGGGTGCTAAGCTAATGGGATGGGTCATGTCAATCAGATCATTCAACTAATGATGTGACCTCGTTAATCAAATAACAACTCTTTGTTCATGGTTAGGAAACATAACCATCTTTGGTTAACGAGCTAGTCAAGTAGAGGCATACTAGTGACACTTTGTTGGTCTATGTATTCACACATGTATTATGTTTCCGGTTAATACAATTCTAGCATGAATAATAAACATTTATCATGATGTAAGGAAATAAATAATAACTTTATTATTGCCTCTAGGGCATATTTCCTTCAGGCTCGCCACAACGTCAAGGGTCGTCCGCCGCTGAAATTTCGCCAAAAAGTGTGGCGCTCGTTTCGCCCGCCACACTTGCCGCGGCGCGCCAACTGAGCCACAAAAATCCCCGCGAACTGATAAAAGTCACCGCTTCCCTGTTCGTCTTCAGTCCAAAAATCCCCCACCCCTTCAGTCTTGACCCCATGGCTGAGAGCCCTTCTCTCTCCCCTTCCAGATCCAGCTGAGGACGACCTTGCCGCCGCACTCGATCTGCTCCTCCCTGGTACGAATCCTCATCACCGCAGCATCTATCTCCTCCATCTCCTCTATCTCATCACGTCAGATTCATCTCATACATGCAGATCTGGGCATCCTTGATTTTCTCAAGAGAAAAATACCAGCTTTCTTCCGTGATTTGTGGGATTTCCCGTTGCTTGTTCCTGCCCTTGTTACATCCAGACTAGGAACTTCCATCTCATAGTGAAAGGTCAACTATTTGTTAAGAGGAAAGGTAACACCGTAATCCCCCTTTGCAATTGTTGCATGCTTGTACGAGTGAGATTATAAGTTAGTAATTTCTTGTAAGTATGTGGTGTTGATGTAAGATTTGACATCTCTCTGTGTTCTTTTCTTAGATATGTATTGTACAATTTATTGTCTGAGTAATCTACTATCCTCTGTATAATTTGTGTTGGATAAAAAATTTATATATAGTTCTACTCACTGATGTCATCTGATTTTTTAATGCTATTATTGTTTCATAGATGGACCAAAGAACATTATGCTTACAGTATTACATGCATTATTATCACTACTACATGTGGAGGAGAAGATTGCTTGCTGCCATTATTGTGTGTTTAGGGATGTACTGGTACAAGATTAATGTCCGAAAAAGGAAGAGAAAATCTATAACTTATGCTCCCATGTTCGAACGAGATGTTGAAAGGATGTCATGCCTGAACCGTATGTATTATGGAACCGAGGCTAATTGCATAAGTGAGTTGCGCATGCGGAAATTTGTTTTTCACAAATTGTGTGCCAACCTGAGACGTCGTGGTCTACTGGTAGACACATTCCATGTAACTGTGGAGGAGCAAGTTGCCATGTTCATCCATGTTGTGGGTCATAACTGGAAAAATAGATCGATTGGTTTCGAGTTTTATTGATCGGGCGAGACTGTTAGTAGGTACTTCAATGCTGTTTTAGATGCCCTGTGTCTCCTTGCTCGTGATGTCATATGCATCAGAACCATCAAAACACATTCGAAGATAACAAGTAGCTCCAGATTTCACCCTTACTTTGAGGTACATCCAAAATTATTCACAAGTATCTGCAATGTATTTATAGGTTCCATTCAGTTTGTTTGAAACTAGTTCTCTCTTTTCGTAGAGATGCATAGGAGCTCTGGATGGTACTCATATACCGGCATGTGTGCCAATCCACATGCAAGATAGGTTTAGGGGTAGAAAGTCCTTTCCCACACAAAATGTGCTAGCAGCCGTTGATTTTGACCTAAGATTTACATATGTTCTTGCTGGATGGGAGGGATCGGCTCATGATTCTTATGTGCTCCAAGATGCCCTATCACGTCCCAATGGCCTTAAAATACCAGAAGGTGGGATTCTAACCCATGGCTTCAAACTGAAACTTTCTTTAGTTCTTAGCTAATGTGTTAGCATCATCATGATGTAGGTAAATATTTCCTAGCGGATGCGGGATATGCTGCAAGACCCGGTATACTACCCCCATATCGTGGTGTCCGATATCACCTAAAGGAATATAGGGGAAGTAGAGAGCCTGAGAACCCAAGGGAGTTATTCAACCATCGCCATTCCTCACTTAGAACAACTGTCGAAAGAGCATTTGGTACCTTGAAGAATCGATTTAAAATATTTGCAAGTCAGCCATTCTTCCCTCTGAAAACACAAGTAAAAATTGTGTTTGCTTGTTGTGCGCTCCATAACTGGATCCTAGATGATGGTCCTTTGTAAACTTATATCACTTATTTTATCTTTAGTAAATTGTTGGTTGTTTCATGCTTATTTGCCTCACCTATTATCTTTTAATTAAAATGGCCCACTGTATGAGAAACAACGATGGCCAAGGGAAAGGGGAAGTCTGATGGTGATGGGTGCTCTCGTGAGAGGACTATTTCCTGGGTTGATGATCAGACCAAGTTTATGTTGGATTGGTGCACTGAATACATGAAGGAACAATATGCGGGATTTAGGTTCAAGAAGCATCATCTTTTGAAGTGTGCTGATGCTTTAAATAGAAAATCTGCTATGGGGGTGACACTTGCTCAAGTTGATCGTCACTTCAGGCACTACAAAGAAAATTGGAAGTACATTGCCGCCGCAATTAGCAAGAGTGGCAATGTTTTTGATGATATTAGATGTGTGATAACTATCTCCGAGTCTGAAAAGTCTTACCTCAATGTACGTATAATTTAGTTTCTTTTTAAAACTTAATATGGCTAATTTAATTAGGATCTTAATGTGTGTGTGTGTGTGTGGGTGTGCTTGTAATGCAGGATAGAGCAAGGCGCTTGCTTTCTAAGCCCATCAAGTTCTACTATGAGATGTAGGAGCTATTCACAGGCACTAGTGCTGATAGTTCTTTGGCCATGGACCAGCATACATGCACAATTGATTTTGATGACTCGGACAATGATGAATGGTTGTATGATCTCAACTGCTATCCACAGTATGAGGGCCCCCTTGAGGAGGATTCTAACACTTTGCCAACAACACATTGTCCTAAAAGACCTCCAGTACCTGTAGGTGGTGATAATTCAACATCTAGCACTAGCCGAGTTGGTAAGAAGCGCCCAAGAGGTAGCAAGTCACCTACTAAGAAGCCACCAAGAACCAAGAGTCGTTTTGTGGAGTCCGCTGAAGAAATCAACTCTACATTGAGGTCACTCCAGCAATCCCTTGCTGCCGCTCCTCCTCCAATGCCCCAAGTTGTTGATCCTTATGCTAGTTTATGGAAGAGGTTGGAGGAACTCCCAATTACCACAGATCAAAGAATTTCTGTTGGTGTGCACTTATCTTGCAAGGACAATGAAGGTTTACGTGGTTGGTTATGCAGTGCAAGTGACAAAACTTTTGAAACTTGGGTTTGCAAGTTCTTTGCTGACAAAGATCATGTTTATAGCAACATGTGAAGTTATCTAGTTGCTAACTTGTCATGTCTAGAAGTTGGCAACCTGTGAAGTTTAGAAGATGGCAACTTTTGGTATTTAGGAGATGAACTTGTGCTACGGCTACTGCTTTTGGGAAGTAGATCTTTTGATGTGTGGTGAAACACTTTAATGTAACTTGGCCAGAACTTGTGCTATTGCTATGAATGACTATCACTTGACTTTATAATGATGGGCGAAACTTGCACATATCTATCTTATTTTCTATCTTGATTATGGGTTTGTATTTTGAATTATTTTGTACAGATGGGATTAATAGAAAATGCTCCATGTTATTTTTATGGTTATTATTATTGCGACAAAATCTTCTTACATTTACCGGAGCATGTTGTAGTATGATTGCTTTGCGAGACAAATGGCAAGTAATCTCATCATTGTGGAGTCCAGCAGTAAGATGATTCTAACCACCTGTGGCAGGAAACCGTGGCAGAAAACCAAACGCGAACCATAACTTTTTACCAAATATTTGTAGAAGCCATCCAAACACACGCCACACAAAATCTGCCACACCTAACCTAAGGCATGGCTACCAACCAAACAGTTTGATTTTGCCACACATTATGACAAGCCATAGGTGTGGCCAATACCTCACCTTAGGCGTGGCAATTTGAGTCTCCAACCAAACAGCCCCTTAGTTCTAGAACAACGGCTTGGCATTTTATTTTACTTTTGAATTATGGCTCGGCATAATTTGACCTCGCGTCGACCCTGTCTATGGTGGCACTAGGTGCCATCGCATCATTGGGCATTGTCGCCAGAGAGTGAACGTGTTATTAGTGGGTGATGCATTCGTTTACTTACGTGCTAAGCTCTGTACTACGCACGTGCGGCATCACTTTTACGTCCCCTGATGGAGCTGATGAAGTGACACCACGTACATATGTAAATGCGCAGAAAACAAACGCACATCCCAAAGGGCGAATGGGATGCTTACACGGCGACAAAACCCAATGATTTCCTCCCCTGCCCTGCATCTGCATGCACACCACGAAGCTCGTACGGCCGGCCGGCGATGGCCTTTTCCCATTTCGCGACACCGGAGCTCCATGCCTCTTATGGACGGCATTCATCTCGCACCTACGCTACGTTAGGTGGGCGCAGTACGCGCCCCACGACAACCAGCGCGGTCGTGGCGTACAGTGCAATATTCCCGGGCGTACGAGCCAAACGAACCAACGAACGAACGATCGGCCTGGCCGGTCAAACGGACGAGCGAAGCTAAGCTCTGCACAGTGGGGCGTCAGGCGCCCCATCTGCGACTGCATCCGCCACCATCAATTCCTCGTCGAGCTCGTACAGTGCCGGAACTCGGGAAAGGTACGGCCATGAGCCGCGTATATACTCCACAGTGGCGGTGCATTGAGTTGGATGGATGGATGCCACTGATTACTCGATATGCCGTCGCAATTATATGGCCGGCCGGCGACCGCACACCTGCACGGCGCAAACTGCTTACAGGGACGAAAAACAGGGGAGAGCGCCAGGGTGAGCAGCATCTAGACACACATTGACACATGCATGCATACATCTGGTAGTAACTGCATGTGTGCATGATAATATCTGAGACGGCTGGCTCTCGATCGCCATCCGCGTCGCATCTCTCTTTTCTGTCCCGTCGATTCCATGGCTGGCATGGATCCATCGGCCCACAGCCGCCCACGAGTTCTTTTCTTCTCTGCCAGAAAAAGGAAAACGAACTAGGCTCCTACAAAATCTCGACGGCTAAATCCAAAACCTTCCTATCTAAACCCCTAGCTTAGCTCTAGCTCTCTCTGGCTGGTCGGGTTACGGTCGCTGCCGAGTCGATCAGACCTCTCTGGGGTCCACGAAGATGGACTGCCCGGGCGCCGACTTGGCCCAATCCCAGCCGTCCGCGTCGGGCTCGCCGCCTCCCAGCCGCTTCATGCACCACAGGTCCTCCGCGCACGACAGGCTGCGCCAGTGCGGCAGCCGCCGCCGGAGCGGGTCCAGCGCCGCCACCTCGACCGCCACGGCCGCCGCCCTCCCGCGCGCCCGGTTCACGAACGACACGTACAGCGCCTTCGCGGCCAGCGCTGCCTCGTCGCCTTCGCCGCCCAGGCCGTACGCGAACCAGCCCGCGAACGGGCGGAAGAAGTCCGGGACGGACGGCACGCGCATCCACTTGGCCGCGCGATCCAGCGCCCGGCTCGCGGCGGCGGCCGCGCGGCGGAGGCGCGAGGCCCCGCGCATCTCCAGCCGGAACACGCCGCCGCAGTCCCACAGGCTCGCCACGGCCCACGACGCCGGCGGCGAGGCCAGGAAGTGCTCCACCCCGCGCCACCTGAAGCCTTCGTCCACGACGGCCAGGAACGTGCCGAGCGAGAGCCTGTTGCCGAGGACGGCGCCGATGTCGGCCGGGAAGAGCTCGACGTGGCCGAACCGGCGGCGGTACAGCCGCTCGGCGTCGCGCGCGTCCAGCGGCAGGACGGCCGCGCGGCGCGGCGCCCGGAGGCGGTGCGCGTGCACGGGGTGCACGAGGAGCGACGGCGTGCGGAACTTGGAGTAACCGCACCGCCCGGTGAAGAGCTGCACAGACGCCTCGTTGGACTTGTCCGTGGCCATGTACGCGTACTCGGCGCCCATCAGCGCGAACCACCGCTCCAGATGCCCTACCAGCCGCAGCGCCACGCCCATCCTCCTGCAACCGCCGATCACGCGCGGCGCCATTAATTAGTACGTAATTCTTCGCCACGCACACGCCGAATCAATGCCACAGTGTACTCGGGCGGGCGGGCGCTCAGGGATGTCACGGGCGGGGAGAAGATGAAATGAATTCAATTCAGTTCAATTCAATTGTGTTTTACCTGTGGGAAGGTGAGACGCGGAGGCCGAGAATGTAGCCGACGCTGGCGAAGGCGGGCGCGCCGGGGCAGCTCTTCCCCGTGGCCACGGACTTGACGGTGCCGCGGATGAGGCCGACGATGCGGCCGGGCTGGGCGGACGTCTCAGCTACCTTCCATGTCAAAATCAACACAGTTGAGGATTAAAGCAACCCACTACCAGCCGCAATCGATCGAAATCAGCTCCTTGCTAGCCTGCCCGCCCTCGCGACGTGTAATTGTAACTGTGCACCCAAGCAAGCAGCAAGCCGGAGCAGATAGACAGCAGGCACTTACCAGCATGAGATACGCCGGCGAGTTGCGAATGCGGGCGACGGGGTCGCCGAGCAGGTCGGCGTGGAGCGACATGCCGCCGGGCTGGCCGACCTCGCACTCGCGATCGACGGCCTCCGTGCCGGCGCGGTCCGTCGACGGGCTGTACTCCCGGATGATTACCCTCGGCTTCCCCTCCGCATCTTCCATGGCCCTCGAGCTCGACTGTAACCGTATGTATCCCTACGACTCACTCATCCACAGCCAGCTTCTGTCGGTCTGTGGTCATGTCGACGACAGGCCGGCCGGGGAGCGGGGAGGAGGGGAGGAGAGGAGAGGAGAAAGCGGCGCGTGGATGCAGTCGCAGGGAGGGCGGAGCAGTTAGCGCGCGTATATATAGTGGCGGAGCCTCCGTTTGAATTCTTTTCCTATCCTTGGCCTCCCCGCACCATAATAATCTCTAAAAATTCCTATCCCTTGGCCTCCGCGGCTGGCAGACCGGAATTAAAAACCGAAGAGGATTTTAGGGGCCTAAAGCTAAAATAATAACTCGCGCGCGCGCTGATGGCTCCTCATAAACCATGAAAAGGGGCGTGCTGAATTGAATCAGAAAGAAAAACTGCAGACATGCTTAGCCGTCGCGCGACTGGAAAGGCAGCGATCAAGCGGCAAGGAGCATATGACTGCCAGTCGAAAAGAAGAGGCCCAAACGGGCCGCCCCGCCTTTTGGTTTTCCGGGCGAGTGGAGCCGCCGCAGTAAATAATTCGATCAGGAATGGAGAACATGATTGGGGGTTTACGGCAGCACCGTTTAAGGCGCCGTGAAATTAAGATGTCATTAAGGTCTTTGGATAGTGGGGGAAAAACTGCCCCTTTACACCTGGTTCTGCTCTGCTCTGCTTGCCGCTCTTTCGGCCATCACAAAAGGCCAGCCTTTTTAGCGGCGTTACAACACTAACAACGGTCGGTTTTACCGTGACGCACGCACGTGAGCGCTAGTGGATCGGAAGGAATATGGTTTTCTGAGTCGGTCGTAGGGCAAGGCCAGCATTGCGACCGATCCCTCCCCCCCTGAACCTGAACCCAACTCGCCCAATAGTTAAGGTTATCCGGCGAAGTCAGAGTGGATTTTGGCGAGGCGGCCAACTTGTAGATCTTCCCTTCCCAGGTGATTCATCCTTTGTTTTATCGATTCTCTTCTGTGCCGACAGAAACACGGCCATGTTCTACAAACTGTCCCGAACTGTTCCCGTATTACTAGGAGCACAAGATGTTGGCGAGTACTACCAGGGAGTCTCCCGCGCAAAAGAATACAAGATGTTGCAACTATCACCTTTTCCACGCTGCTGGTGCTAAAACGCCAAGGCATCTCAGTTTCCTTTAGAGTTTTCGAATGGTATTACTGCTCTCTTTTTTCTTTAGAGTTTTCGAATGGTATTATTAGCGGTGGCCCACATGTCAGTAGGTGGAAGTGGAGGAGGCAACGAGTGAGTCGCGCGGTGGGTTTTATTTTGTTACCAAAAAAGCCAGCAAATTACAAACATGGGTCTCACAGATCAGTGTGACATGAGAGAAACAACAGTAAAATAATTTGAGACCACCCGGACAAGAGTTGCTTAGGACGTGTTTAGTTGCCTGCATTAGGCCCAGCTTGGCCCGTGCGGAAAAGATTGAGTCCGTTTGGTTGGTTGCATTTACTGTTGGGCCTGCACAGCACGAAACTTAAAGCATACTTGGTCCTGGCTCGTTGGAAACGCTCGGATCGACAGTCCCTAGCGAGTCAGATTGAGGCGAGCGCACATGATGGGCCACTTGCACGAGGGGAGATGGGAGGGATACGAGCTGGTATGCAGCATGTGCGTGCTTATCTTCTCCTACCTCCAGTAACCTTCTCTCTAATTTTGTTCTTGCTAGCCCCTTTTAATCTACACAACAGTGCTTCGATTCGAGGTAAGCTATCCACCAGGCCGAACTCTACTTTGTTTACATTCATGTTTTTTTTTTTGAGAAATACACTCATGAGCTAGAAGGCTATATATGGCATGCCAACATGCCTCTTCAATTTTTATTTTTATTTTTTATAGATGGCGCTCCTATGGGTCCGCACAAGTTTTCTTCTCATTTTTTTCAGGCTTAATTATATATACTTCTTGGCATTATTTTTCACATTTAAAAAAGAAATATAAGAAAATTTATAATTGTCAAAAAACATAAAGAAATGTTATTGCATTTCTAAAAAATGTTTGACATGTTTTTGAGAAAATGTTTCACATGTATTAAAATTTGTAAAATGTTTTGAAGAAATGTTCAACATGCATTCAAACTATGGACAACGATTATTTCAGAAATGCACAACATATTTTTAGAAAATATTCAGCATGTATTCCAAAAAACTGAAGTAAAATTATTCTTGCATTTCTGCAAACATGATTATTATTATCACACAATAATCTTTAATACACGTTGGACAGTTTTAAAAATACAACATTGTCAATTTTATTAATGATTTTGTACTTTAAATATACAGTGAAGATACACAAAAATTGTGCGTGCTTGTGGTCCTGAATGAAGATACAAAAATTTAAACTATAATTTTTAATACATATTGAACTGTTTGAATCCATATAAATTTAAGAAAAAAATATCATGTTTATCTGTTCAAGCTACACAATATTGAAAATAGAATAAAAATTGAAAATAAACAATAATTATATATTGATAATTATTGTATTTTTTACATGAGAAAATTTAGGTATCATGAAAACCAAACAATAAATTAGAAAAAAAAGATAGAGAACACATCAGGGAAAATGCATAGCGATTGGACTATAACTCTATATATATTGCTTTTCCAGATAATAGCCACACGCAAAACATAGTTCAGTAGATTGTCCAGCTCTGGTTCGAATTCCCTCCAACCAATTTATTTTTATATGTTATTTCTCTCTAGCATACTTTGTTTTAGGGTCTTCTCTCTGGCATACTGACATGTTGAAACCTAAGGTGTATGGGGCCGGTATGGGTACCAGTGATAATTGACATGTTACTAGCGGAGTGGCAGTTTATAGCCCATGCCACTGATACTTTGGGTAAATGTAGTTTGTGTATAGTCATGTTTTACCAGTGACCCACACGTCAAAGAACTTAGACTACGTTGCCCCTTGCGGGATCATAACACTCACTAACTTTTCTGTCCACCGTGGCATTTCTCTCTCGCTCGTGGGGTTACGGAGGGAGGAGGAGCATATTGCTGGGAATTCAAACCGAAAATTTATTGTCTATTCATCGTTTTACTATTGATAATATTTGTTCTATAGAATTTGACCCTTTCGGTTTTTCGGCGAAGGATCTTTGCACCAGGGCCGTGATCCTTTGATGCAATAGCCAAGGAGACCTCTACATCTTTCCATCATCCGTGGTCAATCATCATGCCCATGGACTCCTCGCCACCACCTCCACCGAATTTTGGCATCGTCGCACTTAGGACATCCAGGACGTACGCCATGTCCCAACTTCATAAACAATCTTTTGTTTCTTGTAATAAAGCAGACTCACCTGTTTGTGATGCTTGTCAACTTGGCAAGCACGTCCGTTTACCCTTTGCTAGGTCATCATCAATAAGCGTCGCACCTTTTAAGTTAATTCATTGTGATCTTTGGACCTCCCAATTCAGAGCAATTCAGGTTTCAACTACTATCTTTCCCCGCAAAAAATGAAAATAAAAAAAATTCAAATACCATCCTATTATTGTTGATGATTTTCACATTTTACGCAGACCTTCCCCCTCCGACAAAAGTCTAACACCGCTGCCATCCTTCTCAATTTTGTCGCGTACGTTCGGACACAGTTCTCTCGTCCTCCTGTTGCTATGCAAGCTGACAATGGCACCGAGTTTCTTACTCCATTGTCACCACCTTCTTCACCTCTCACGACATTTGCCTCTGTCTCTCTTGTCCCTACTCTTCTGCTCAAAACGGCAAAGTTGAACGAGCTATTTGCATGATCAACGGCATTGTTCGAACCCTTCTATTTGGGCAGAAGCCCTCACACAGCTACCCACCTTGTCAACATTCGCCCTTCCCAAGCTATAGGCTTCGCCATCCCCTATATTCGCTTATATGACACTCCGCCCGATTACGCCGCTCTCCGTGTCTTCGGCTGTTTATGCTATCCAAACCAATCCGCCACTGGCAAAAACAAACTCTCTCCCCGCTCGGTCACATGTGTGTTTCTTGGTTATCCTAGTCAACACAAAGGATATTTCACACACAAAAAACCCCGAGTATTCCATAGCAATAAAGGAAAACATGCGAATTTTAAATAAAACGGTAAAAAACATTTGGAATTTTATAGAATTCCATGGTGCTATGGAATACTTTTATTTATCGGTTTGCGGTTTTAACATTCCAAGAACAAGTAATAAATTTACCAAAATAAGCATTGTTTTCCTTGGTCCTTTTTTTATTGTTTTCAGTTTTCTTTTTGTGCCTACTGGTCTGCCATGTGTGTGAAACATCCTAAGACCAAATATATATCAAAGTTGTCCTAGTGTTGAATTGAATTTATCAAGACTCCCGAGGGCAGAAAAGTACTTCCTCCATCCGAGTGGACAGGGCGCGCATGCAGTGGCAGCGCCAGGTTCTAGAGGGTGGGTATTCATTTTGGAGAAGGGTATTCATTTTGCCCAAATCATCACCGTTTTGCAAAAAAAATCGCTTGTTTTATATAAAATTTCAATGGTTTGTCAAAATCTTGGGTATTCAACCGAATACCCAAGAAGACCCCTGGCGCCGCCCCTGCGCGCATGTAGTTCTAGGTCATCGGTTTGATTGACTGTATACACGCTACAAGTATCAAAAGCATATTATCGGGTTCATATGCGGACGTAGTTTGTAAACATACATTTTTCACCACATATAATACAGATTTAGTTAGCGAAATTATTGACCCAAAACTACAGGCATCCCCTATACACCGGACGGAGGTAGTACTACATGTTCCCCGATGACAAATAATGAGGCAACAGAAATGAAATGTGCACCTCCGATCCCACCTGAGCAGCACGTGGCACGTTTATTCTCCGTCCTTGCAAAGCAGCCATGGATTCGGGGTGCACATTCCGGATAGAAGCAAAGGGACAAGGGGGGTCATTTTTTCTACGGCGAAAACAACCGCAGCGATCCTGGTCGAGGTCCCGGGAAAAAAGAAGCGCCGGTCGTGTCTGGAAGTGGATGGACCTAGACCACCAGAAATGCATCGTCCAGCGGTTGACAAGGAGGTGCCTGGCTCCCGTGTCGAGACAGACAGGCCCCGGGGCGGGATCGATGGCTTGTCACGGCTTCATTATTTGATGCTGCTGGTGAAAGGACGTGTGAGGCCGGCGAGCAGAGCAGCGTGCGCACTGCGCCGGAACCAGCCGGCCGTATCCGATGCGCGCTGCGCTACGCTAGGGCGGAGGCTAGCTAGCTACGGAATCAGCTGCCTGCGCGCGCGCGCGCGACCGGAGCAGCGGCATCCAGGGGAGGAGGGGCCGGGCCGGGCCGGCCGGAACATCCATCCGATACAGTACAGGATGCCGATCCTGCTCCATCCATCGGAAAACGACGTATCCTTGCTGCCGCTGGTTCCGTCTCGGGCTCTTGGTCGCGGCGCGTGTACGCGGGGAGTCGCCCCCAGCGCGCGTGCCGAGCAGCGCCAATGCCGGCGTCGACGTGCTGCGGCGGCTCTCGTTGGAACCTAGTGCCGGGCCGCTGTGGTGACCCGTCATTTCATGAGGAAAATCCACCTCGCCAATGGCGGTACTCATCCGGCGCGTGCAGATAACGCGCGGCCTCGTTCTCTTCCCCGCCGTAGGAAAGCATGCCCGGTTTACAAGTGGAAAGGCGAGCGGTGTCCGATAGTCCTGTGGCGAGATTCAGTTTTGCGGCCTGTCCAGTGGACCCACCCTTTCACTTCACGCCACTACGCCAGAGTGAGACGTCAGCACGAGTGAGTGAGAGCACTAGCCTCATAGTCTTCTGTATGTATGGGACTTCTCTGCTTGACGTACGGGCGGAGAAATATCGACCGTTCAGTTAGCTTGCAGTTTTTTTTTTCATGGTAATACATGTCGCATTCATATCATAAAGATCAAAATACAATTCATGTAATAATCGATACGACAAAATTGAAAAAATAGCAGAGCATCTCTAAGCTTGACACCAACACCCGTCATCTGCCTCCGACACCACCACGATAGCTACCGGAAAAAGATACATCGACCGTTCAGTTAGCTTGCAGTTTCCTCGCCCGTGTTCCACTGAACCACCGGGTAGTAAATACACGGGCCAATGTCGACATAAAGATGGCGTAGGAACATGTAACGTGCGAAACCACATAGCAAAAGCGAAGAAACACGGAAAAGCGAAAAAATAATATGCATCAAAAGAGGGAGCGGAGCGTGCTCGTAAGTGTAAGCGATGCAGCGGCGGCGCCACCTCTGTCGCGCTGCAGCCGCCGTTTCGGGTAACTGGCGGCGCGCGCGACGGCTGCAGATGGGGGCCGCCGGTGGACGAGGACAGGACGGCAGACACCGAGACGTGCCGTCGTGGGCTCTGGACCGCAGCCAGTCTTCAACAAGGATCGTGTCCCTAGCAGTGCACTGTATGGGTACGGGCGGCGCCGTAGGCCCCTCCCCTGGCGAGCTACCCGCCGGTTTGCCGCCGTAGGTGGGCCCCCAAACTGTTATGCACAGGTCCATTTGCATTTTGACCTACTATACGGCAGCAATACTAGCTCGATTATACACACGCTACCCTGAACAACAACAAAACTCGATTAGACGCACGGGCACACTTAATCTCTGATTGATTTTCACAGGTCCAGGGGTGTTTTCTTTGGCCGAGTTCACATCGTACGAATACGAGTTTAGCCGCGAAAAACGTTGAGTTCACATGAAGAAGAGTGCTTATCAGCTTCTTCACTTTCCTGTGGAGATTGCAGAAGAGCTAGCGAAAGGAGCCAAGGAATCAGGAGAGAAGAGAGCGGATCCACACATATGGACGGGAGAATTTATGCCTGCCCTGGGGGCCGGGGAAGGCCGCTTTACGTGTAGTACATTCTGACTGGGACAGGGAGAGCCGATCGAGAGAAGGACGCCGACCGGCGGTGGCGCGCTGAAAGCAACGGCGGCCGGGACCGGCGATCGACCAGAGCTACCCGCGTCGCCGTCCGCGACAAGGACAAGGACGGCTCGCACGCACGGCCAGATGAGACGCCACGGCCGCAGCGGACTGTGGTCTGTGGACGTGTGTCATGGCCCATATGTGCCGATGTGCGTCCTTGTTCTTGCGTGAAACTAACCATTATTTGCTGACCTCGACGGGGCGCGCCTCGCGTCGACACCTCACCGCCCGCTCGATCCGCGTATCTGCACACGTCGCCGTGTCCGCTTGCCCGCCGGGATAAACATCGCCGGCTGGTGTTGCGTGTGCTACAATGTCTGCATGCATGCGTCACCTGCCGGCCGGGACATTTTAACTCGGTGTTTACAGATTCTGTTTCGGTTAATTCCTAGCTAGCTCTACTTGCCTTTTTCGGTGCGAGTTCTAGCTAATTTAACTAACTTGCGATTTTCACGTGATCGCTAGCTAGTGGCCTCGACTATAAATAGAGCCATCCTATGGAACTCTTTTGACATAAAACCATAAATGCACCCATGATTCATGTCCAAACTAGTACACGTACGATACGAGCGAGCTTGAGACCGGGAAGCATGCACACCTGCATGGGCCTTGGAGCGGCAAATGCGTCCATCCAGAGCCGCCGGCGCCGCCAACCCGGAAGAGAAACAGTGCACTGACGCGCGCACAGTGACTGAACTGAAGATAAAATGGACCAGACCGATCGACCATGCGCCGCTGCAGAGCAGAACATCACACGCGTGCGTGCATGCATGCATGCATATGCATGGTCCCGATCGAGCAGAGCACAGCTCCTCGTGCATCCACTTCGGGTGTGTTTGGTAGCATGTATGGACCTAGCCTAGTTGTTCTCATGTCATACATGCTGAGTGTAGACATGCTGAGTCCATGCAGTTGCTGTTGTTTGGCAGTGATGTATGCGTTGAGACATGCTGAGCTGAGATTTTGTTTGGTAGCCTGCATGTGTTTAGACATGCTGAACAATTTCGAATTCTGAATATATTTTTTGAATGATGAATAAAATCGAAAAAATCTCAACACAAATTTAAACATATTTTGAAAATTTAAATAAAATTTGATATTCTAAACTTTTTTGGAAAATTAAAATAAATTTTGAAATTCTTTTTTTAATTTGAACATATTTGAAATTACGAGTTTTTTTTGAAAATTTAAACAAAATTTGAAAATTTTATAAAAAAAATAAAATTCTATTTTTTCAAAATTCAAACAAATTTTGATTTCCTTTTGAAATTCCGAACATTTACATTTTTTTAGAAAAATTGAAATTTCAAATATTTATTGAAAATTCAAACAAATTTTGAAATTATGATTTTTTTGAAAAATTTAAACAATTTTGAAATTCAAACTTTTCATTTTTTCTGAAATTCTAAGGTTTTTCGAAAATTTAAACAAATTTTGAAATTTTGATTCTTTTTGAAAAAATAAACATATCTGGACGTGGTCTGGTCGGTGGGGACGAGTGTCAGGGCCAGCATAGCTGCCTCGATGCACCCTGTGTGGGGTGCATGAGATGAGCATGGCTGAGGGCACTTTTATGCATGAGATGAGCATAGCTCAGATGAGCCCATGCACCCTACCAAACAAGCAAAAGTGGGTCGGATTGGGAACTTTTGCCCTCATACACCCTCCATGCACCCTACCAAACACACCCTTCAATTCGCCATGCCGCCACGTACGTACGGCATTGATTCATGCATGCATGCATGCACGGTCGCGCGCCGGCCGCCGGTGCACGGGGCACCTGCGCGGCCGTACGTGCCACCGGCCAGCCCAGGTGTGATGTCCCTAGCTAGCCAAGCTTTGCCGGGGACCTCTGCAAGGGCTGCGAAAGTGTCGAGCTGCTACGCGCCGACCCATGCATGGCATGGCAGTAATAATTCGAGGGTCCGTCGTCCAGTCTGTTCGAGTCAGTTCCGTGTCCCATGCATGAACCGCCACACCGGTACGGGCATGGTTCCAAACCGACCTCTCTCGTGAGCTGCTTCTTCACACTTGACGGTTCTTTCTGGATCGACCGATGAGGTGTCGGACCGTAGTGCTGTGGCCTCATCTTCGGATAGGCATTTGTGTGCAGCTCGTCATGCCATTTCCCATTACTGCGCGGCGCTCGGCATGTCAGCATGGAGCGAGGCGAGCCGGACGAGCCGACCGACCATGCAACCGCCCTCGGCGCTTTCCAGGTGTCATCCCATCACCAGTTCGTTGCAGCAACAGAACACGCTGCCGTCGCGTCCAGAAAATAACCGCTTCACGCGGTCGACTGAGCCCATGCATATGCATGGCTCTGAGCGAGTGGCATCGCCGGCCACGTTCGACCGACCGACCATGGGGAGAGGAGAGGACAGGCCGGCGCGATGTGAAGACAGACGGGCACTCCACGTTCTTCTGTTATGTTACTTCCCGGGGAGAAAAGGGACCTCAGTCTCGCCCGATCCAACCCAAACAGACTCGCCTCAGGCGCTCACGGAACCAAAGTGGAGCCTGCTTTTGATGACTTGTTTTCGGTTCCAAAAGAGCGTGCAGAAACGGGTTTACGTGTGGCTTCCAACGGCAAAAGCTGGAGCGGCTGGAGAGCTAGTCATCATCGATTTTTCTGGTCTCACCATGTGATCAAGCCGATGCAGTTCTGAAACAAGGCATGATGTTGGATTTGCAGTTGCTTCTCAGTTTGATTGTTGACGTGAACCGACGAATCAAATCTTGCAATGTCCACGCGTTTATCTGCCTTTTCTCTGAAAAAAGAGAGCTCGAGCTAGTGCAGCAGTCTCCTCGGCCCTAGTGCTGCAGTCTCCACAGCTCCGAGAAGTGGGCGAATCAACAAAGCCTACCATGAGCAGAGACAGCTCGGGATCGCAATCACGACTTCACTGATTTGTACGGATCACAAGCGCAAATTCCGAACGACGCCAGGAGACCTGGCCAGTGATCCGTAGCAGTCTTCTGAACCCGCACCCCTACCTGCCACGAACCAGAATTGAGACCTTATTTTTTGTTTAAAAAATAAAAATTGGGACTTTTTGAACGAAAGTGGACTTCAAAGTACACAATTGAGACTGACGCAGATTTCAAATAAAACAGTCTACGTTGTCCCCAAAAAGATGAGAGAAAGTTGCAACATAAATCTAGTTTTTCTTCTATATCTATATCTATATCTATATACTTATAAAAGAGTAAACATTATCTTTTCTAAGTACACCCCACAAAACGTACACGGATACATTACCACCGCATGATTAGTCGCACTAAACTCAATTTAACGACTAGCTTTAACCGAATCTGTTTTCTGTGCGCACTTAGCAATTTACATTGACTGACCGTACTCCACCGCGGAGGAAAATATGAAAGTCCATGCCTGGTCAATTAGGAAACTATAATCACGGACACATCCTATTAAGAAAACTAATCACGGGCAAATCTAATTATTAGGAAACTAATCACAAATCCATCCTATTATTAGGAAAAAAATCACGCGCGCATCCTATTATTAGGAAAATAATTATGAGCCATCCTATTAGGAAATTAATCACGGACGCATCTAATTATTGGGAAACTAATCATGGCTGCATCCTATTAGATAAATATAAAAAGACCCAAAGGGGCAGATCCAAACCATCTTAACCGCCAAATCATGTTATCTAACGGTTCAAATCCCTCCAATGGTGAGCACCAAACACGTTTAACGCTTTAATTACCCACCACTGCCATTGGTTATAAACACGTTTTGACTCAACGCTATCCCATGAAATCTGCCATGTAATTAATATCCTACCATTCCCGCGAAAAAGTAATTGATATACTACTAAATACCAACATGCAACAGATATATCTTACCTAATATAACGTGCAACTAATATACTACCTAATATAAATGTGCATTGCACGTACATTATTACTAGTTTGAGTCAATCATAAATCTACCTTTTCTTTTCAGTGAAATATAAATCTAGTTTATTTAGCATCACATAAATCTAGTTTTTTTAGAACAATCACATAAATCTAGCTGAAATGTGATTAACAACAATATAAGCTTTTTTCAGGGTTAACAACAATATAAGCTAGGCTAGTAAATAAATTCAACAAGTAAAACCCATTGCAAAAGGATGGCGCGGGCCATGCGAAAGCAACTAATCAGCGAGTACTCCTTCGGGAACCTCTGCAAGGGTCACTTTGGGTGGGTTGGGAGCTTAGTCGCCGCCATGTGTCGCGCTCTGGGCCCTCCCTCCGGGGTTTTCTTTAATTTTTCTGTACGCGTTTTCGGTTTTTTCGGCTTTTCGTTTCCCGTCGATTTTCCTTAGGTTTTGGGAAAAAAATGAAAAAATAATTGCGTGAAGTATTGTGTTTTCTTGTTTTTCCCCTTTCGCGTGAGGTACGGATTTGCTTCCGCTCGTGCCTCTCGGAAAAGAGAAAAAACTTGTTATTTCCCTCCGTGAGAGGCAGGGATTTATTTCTCCTGGAGTCACGTATTTGCTTTCACGAGAGATACATATTTAGTTCTCGTGCAAGCATAGATTTACTTATACGAGCTCTCGGAAAAGAAAAAAAAACATATTTTTGTTTTTTTGTGACAGGCACGGAATTACTTCCCGTTAAGACACAAATTTGCTTCCGCGAGAGGCACGGCATGCCTTTCTAGAATGGAAAAAAGAAATGTGTTTTTGTTCTTCCCTGAGAAGCACGAATTTGTTTCGAGGAAAAGGAAAAAAATTCACTTTTTTTTCTTCCATGAGAGGCACATATTTACTTCTCGTGGAGGCACAGATTTGCTTCCGCAAGAGGCATGGTTGGCCCTTTTCGGAAAGAAAAAAACATGCTCCCGGTTTGGGTTTTTTCGTTCGGATTTTTCATGGAAAAAAGCTCGTTGAAATTATCAACATGAGATTTAATTTTGAAAATCTTGTCACGAGGAATCGAATGATGAAAACAATTGGAGATTTCGGCGCACGGTTTAACAGCTAAAACATTTTGTATAAAAGAATCAATGGAAAAAGGAAAAGCTCACATACTGCAACGAATTGGGGCGTATATAGTGCGCCACTTTTTACAACCTTGAGAGGCAGCATTGATCTTTGCAAAGGATACTCTTTAATTAGTAATCTCGACGTCATGCGCTCATTCATATGCTCCTACCAAACCGAACTAGGCCAATCCTATTTGCCGCCTGCAGGCGGCAAATAGCGGGATCACCTATACGTCGCTTCAGGCGCCTGTTCACGAAATTGGAGCTCACGCATCCACATACTTGGGCCGGCCCAATGTTCGCTCGCTCGGTCGGCACGTTGCTTCTTCTCGCCACTTTCCTGGGAGCAACTAGTTAACGAGCGCTCCTTCAGGAGCCTCGCAATAATCAGCGCCACTTGGCGTGTTCTCAGCCATTCGCCACGTGTTGCGCTTTGGACGCTTTCTTCGGATTTTTTTTATTTTTCCGCACGCGTTTTTGGTTTTTTAAATGGTTTTTTCCGGGTTTTTTCGACGTTTTGGTTTTCCTCCGGTCTTTCTTAGCTTTTCGATAAATTTTTTTCCATTTTTTCATGAAAAAACGTGTTTTCTTTTTTTCCCTTTTGTGAAAATCACGGTTTTTCTTTCGCGAGAGTCACGGTTGTGTGCTTTAGCGAGAGTCACGGCCGTGCCTCTCGAAAACGAAAAAAAACACATTTTCTGTTTTTTTTCTTTCGCGAGAGTCACGGTTTTGCTTTCGCGAGAGTCACGGCCGTGCCTCTCGGAAAGGGAAAAACAAAACGCGTTTTCTGTTTTTTTTTTCGTTCGTGAGAGTCATGGTTTTGCTTCCGCGAGAGGCACGGTTGTGCTTACGCGAAAGTCACGGCCGTGCCTCTCTGAAAGGGAAAAAAATACGCGTTTTCTGTTTATTTTTGCTTTCGCGAGAGTCACGGTTTTGCTTTCGCGAGAGGCACGATTGTGCTTTCGCGAGAGTCACGGCCGTGCCTCTCGGAAACGAAAAAAATGCATTTTCTGTTTTTTCCTTACACGAGACTTACGGTTTTGCTTCCACGAGAGACACGGTTGTGATTTTGCGAGAGGCACGGGTGTGCCTCTTTCGGAAAGGAAAAAAAACCGTCCTCCCGGTTCGGTTTTTTCATCCGGTTTTTTTCGTGAAAAAAAGTTCGTCAAAACCTATCAACATGGAATCTAGTTTTGAAGATCTTGACGCGAGGAATCCAATGCTGAAAACGGTTCGAGATTTGGACGCACGGTTTAAGAGATAAAACGTTTTGAATAAACGAATCTACAAAAAAGGGAAAACTCCCAGGTTACGACAAGTGGCACGCTGCATGTGCGCCACTTGTCGCGACCTGGGAAAGTGAAGTATTCTTTGCAACGAGTACTGCTTAATTAGTGATTTCGCACTTTCCTTCGCTCGTTCGCTATTGATTGGGCTTTGGGTTCTCACCTGACTGGTCGTGGTTGACCGATCAACATTTAACTTCAGAAACAGATAAAGTAATCTAAAATATTTCGCAAAATTTGGAAAAAGATCAGAAAAGTTAATTAGTTTTGAAAAAAGTTCACAAATTCAAAAAATGTTTATCGATATTGGGATTTTTTTTGTCAACTTTTAAAAAGCTCCATATATTTTAAAACAATAATCAATTTTTAAAAAAGTTCATGAATTTTGGAAAAGAAAGTTCACCGATTTTGAAGAAAACGTTTATGCATTTTTAAAAGGTTCATCGATTTTATAAAAAATCATAAATTTGTAAAAATATAGCATTTTAAAAAATATGAATAGAGAAAAAACGACCAAAAAAAGGAAAATAGTTAAGAAACCGTGCCAAAAAAAATTCAATGTACTAGAAAAAACCGAAGCTCCTAGAGCGGCAGAATGTCGACCGCACGCACAGGTGGATCTCCCGACTGGGCCCGCCCATGTGCTAGCCACTAATACAGAACGAAAACAAGACCAGCTGCTTCAGAAGAAGTGCTGGTAGCCAGTCAACATAGCGACTTATTTTGTGTTCATGGCAGCGCAAAAACATAAGAACCAGACAGAGCGCAGATCCTTTTAAATTTTGAATGCAAAATTTGAATGGAAATTGTGAATAAAAAGTATAAACCTCAAACATTTCACAAAATGCAACAATTTTTATAAATGGAAGTATTATATAAAGGTCCACTAAAAATATTGAAAACACAAACATATTTTTTCCAATATTGGAACATTTTTCACTTCCAAAACATTTTTTGGAGACCTGAATATTTTTTTGACCTCCTGAACAAAATTTAAAAGCAAGAACATTTTCTAAAATATTCCGAACATTTTATGGAACTCCCAAAAAATTGATACAAAAAAATATTTGAAATTTATGAATAATTTTTTAAACTCCCAAATTTTTTGGAAAACCCGAACATTGTTTTTTTTAAAATTGCTAAAAGAATAGAAAGGGGAATTTTCTAAACTCGTGGTCAAAATTCAAAAGCTAGAACATTCATAAAAATGCGAACATTGTAAATTTTAAATAAAAACATAAAGAAAAGAAACAAAAACGAGAAAAAGAAAAAAGTAACAGTCCAAAAATGGTTCTCGAACCTTTTAAAAGGTTCCCAAAACCGGTAGAAACCATGGCTGAAACCTTCTATAAGGTTCCCAAAACCAGATGGGACCTACTCGTTAGCTATTTTAGATGGTCTGGCCCAGTTATTTGCTTAGTGTTGTCACAGTGTGAGTTACCGCGGCAGTTAAACGCAGAGAACATCAAATAGGAAGTCGCAAAAAAACATCGGGTTGGCAGAGAGAGCATCCCTCCGTTGCCCCTCTTGGTCCGGCCTACATCTGGCTGGTTGCTTTTTTTTTGTTTCTCTATTTTCCTATTTGCCTTTTCTTCTCTTTTCTATTTCCTATTGCTTTATTTTATTTATTGTATTTTTTTATTTTACAAAAAGTTCACCGTGTATTAAAAAATGTTCATAGTATATTAAGAAACGTTTACCGCTACTAAAAAGGTTCACCGTGCATTAAAAAATGTTCATCATATACTAAGATTTTATTCAACATCTTTTACAAAAAAAAGTTGGATGTGTATTTAAAACTTTTTAGTGTATACTATGAAATTGTTCAACTTGTTTTACAAAATTTAATGTGTATTTTGAAAATATTCAGCATACATTGAAATTGTGTTAATATGCATTTTGAAAATGCTAAATCTACATTTTAAAAAAGTTCAATTTGTGAAAAAATCACCTTATATTAAAACATGTTCCGTATGTATTTCGGAAAATGTTCACTCTATATTATGAACATATTATAGTACCAAAAACTATAAACGGTTCGCTACAGTGAATGGAGTGCTACAGTAAACACGTACGCTATAGTGTGTACTACCGGGCCAGCCTATTGTGCTCGCGCTCTGTGCGTCGCCTCCACCATTTGTCGCTTGTGGGCGGTAAATAGTTTCTCTCGTTTACTTCGATGTGTCTCAGAATTATGGGAAACGGCAACACATGGGATATGAGCCGGACCAGCTTATCTGTGAGAGTTTCTGGGTGCCTCGGGAGGTCCTATAGGGCGCCTTATGCGCCAGTTGCGGCCACTGCAGCATGCCTGTGGGCTGGCCCATGTACACGCAGGGGCAATGGAAAAAAAATGTATTTATGTCACGAATACCCTAAATGAAATGATGCTCAAGTGAGGATTCGAACAAGCGCCAGTCAACTGCAGTGCACGATTGGCTAATGACTAGACCCGTCAAGCCCTTGCCAAAAGGCCGCAACGCGTAAAACCTAAGAACTATAATCTAGCTGCGCTATTTAGAAAAACAGGATTTCTTTTGAAAAGAAATGTGAACAAATTTTGAATGTCCACAGATTAAAAGAAAATCACGAATTATAAAAAAGTTCATGTATTAAAAAACGTTCACTAATTCAAAAGGTTCATAAAAATTGAAAAATTTAATCAATTTTCAAAAAGTTCACAAATTCGAAAAAAGTTAATTTGTTTTCAAAAAAATTCACAAATTTGGAAAAAGTTCATTGACTTTGAATTTTTTTACTAATTTTGAAAAAGTTCACCGATTCTGAATAAAGTCCTTCAAATTTGAAAAAGTTAATTGAATTTTAAAAAATCGAATTTGTAAAAAAAGTTTACCAAATTTGAGAACATTTCATCGATTTTGAGAAAAAACATCGAATTTGTAAAAAAATCATCATATTTGATAAAAAGTTCATCAAAATTTAAGAAAAAGTCCATTAATTTTGCGAAAAGGTTCACGAAAAATTTAAAAAGTTCATTGAACCAGAGAAAGAGGAAACAAACGAAAAAGGGAAAAGGGAAGTAGATGGAAGAAAAGGATGAGAAAGATCTACGTGTTATCGCGAGGTTTGGAGGCGGGGTGGTCAATGCCGTGAACCTCGGAGGATGAGGTCGCACATTCGGTTCATGCTACCTCGAAGTTCTTTTTCTCTTTTACTAGCAATATGCGTGTGCATTGCACGAAACATCAAGATGCATTTTTTTTACAAAACACCTGTTGTGATTTGATAATCCAGAGGTATAGGGGATCACAACAGTTTTCGAGGATAGAGTATTCGACCCAGTTTATATATTCGACACATGGGGAGCCAACGAATATTTACAAGTATTAGCAGCTGAGTTGTCGATTCAACCACACCTGGAGATTAATTATCTGCAGCAAAGCAATCAGTAGCACAATAATATGATAGTTTTGATAGTAGTAGCAATGATAATAGTAACGGTAATAGTGATAACAATGATTTTGTAGCAAGTGTAACAGTAATATTAGCAGTACTAACTTAGCAAGATCAATATGTAGGAAATTCGTAGGCATTGGATCGGTGGATTCGTTGGATGATATTCATCATATAACAGTCATAACCTAGGGCGATACAAAACTAGCTTCAGTTCATAAATATAATGTAGGCATGTATTCCGTAAATAGTCATACATGCTTATGGAAAGAACTTGCATGATATCTTTTGTCCTACCCTCCCGTGGCAGCGGGGTCCATATGGTAACTAAGGGATATTAAGACCTCCTTTTAATAGAGAACCAGAACAAAACATTAACACATAATGAATACATGAACTCCTCAAACTACGGTTATTACCGAAAAGTATCCCGAATATTGTCACTCGGGGTTTACAGATCATAACACGTAATAGGTGAATATGACTTGCAAGATCGGATCTAGAACAAGATATAATGATGATGATATAAACGGTTCAGATCTAAAATCATGGCACCCGAGCCTAAAGTGACAAGTATTAAGCATGGCAAAGTCATATCAACATCAATCTCAGAACATAATGGATACTAGGTATCAAGCCGTAACCAAACTAACTCGATTACATGATGAATCTCATCCAACTCTTCACCGACCAGCGAGCCTACGAAGGAATTACTCACTCCTGGTGGGGATCATCATGGAATTGGCGTGAAGAAGGGTTGGCGATGACGAAATCGAAGATCCCCCTGTCTAGAGCCCCAAATGGACTCCAGATCTGGCCTCCCGATGAAGAACAGAAGATCGCGGCGGTTCCGTATCGTGAAACAAGATAATTCTTCCTCCCTAATTTTTCTGTAAAAATAGGTATTTATGGAGTTGGGATCAGGGTCTGCGGGGCCACCAGGTGGGCACAACCCACCTGGGCACGCCTGGAGGGGGCATCCTGGTGGGTTATGCTCACCCAGGGCCCCCCCTCCGGTGGTTCTTGGCTCCAGTATTTTTCTTTTATTCTGGAATAATTCTCCAAAAAGTTTTGTTCGAATCCGAGAACTTTTATTTCTGCAAAAACATAACACCATGATAGTTCTGCTGAAAACAACATCAGCCTGGGTTAGTTTCATTCAAATCATGCAAATTAGAGTCCAAAACAAGAGGTAAAGCATTAGGAAAAGTAGATACGATGGAGACGTATTAACCCCAAGTTTAAACCTTTGCTTGTCCTCAAGCAATTCAGTTGATAAACTGAAAGTGAAAAAGAAAAACTTTTACGAACTCTTTTGCTCTTATTTACATAAATAAGCTTAAGTAGCACCCATGTTTTCAGCAAAGATCATGACTAACTATGTCAACAATAACTCTTAAAAATTATATTAACTCATATCAGTGACATAATCAACTAGCAAACAATAATAAGATATCTCAAATGCCAACACTTTGTCAAAACAATCATGATACAGTACGACAATAGTGGTCTCTCGCTAGCTGATGTGTCTCCATCGTATCTACTTTTCCAAACACTTTTGACCTTGTTTTGGACTCTAACTTGCATGATTTGAATGGAACTAACCCGGACTGATGCTGTTTTCAGCAGAATTGCCATGGTGTTATTTTTGTGCAGAAATAAAAGTTCTCGGAATGACCTGAAACTTGACGGAGAATATTTTTGGAATATATAAAAAATACTGGCGAAAGAATCAACGTCAGGGGGGCCACACCCTTCCCACGAGGGTGGGGGCGCGCCCCTATCTCGTGGGGCCCCTGAGGCTCCATCGACCTCAACTCCGACTCTGTATATTTACGTTCGAGGAGAAAAAAATCACGGAGAAGGATTCATCGCGTTTTACAATACGGAGCCGCTGCCAATCCCTAATCTCTCTCGGGAGGGTTGATCTGGAGTCCGTTCGGGGCTCCGGAGAGGGGAATCCGTCGCCATCGTCATCATCAACCTTCCTCCATCACCAATTTCATGGTGCTCACGCCGTGCGTGAGTAATTCCATCATGGGCTTGCTGGACAGTGATGGGTTGGATGAGATTTATCATGTAATCGAGATAGTTTTGTTAGGGTTTGATCCCTAGTATCCATTATGTTCTGAGATTGATGTTGTTGTGACTTCGCTATGCTTAATGCTTGTCACTAGGGCCCGAGTATCATGATTTCAGATCTGAACCTATTACGTTTTCATGAATATATGTGAGTTCTTGATCCTATCTTGCAAGTAAATATTCACCTACTATGTGTTATGATACGGTAACCTTGAAGTGACAATAATCGGGACCACTCCCGGTGATGATTATAGTTTGAGGAGTTCATGTATTCACTAAGTGTTAATGCTTTGTTCCGGTACTCTATTAAATGGAGGCCTTAATATCCCTTAGTTTCCAATAGGACCCCGTTGCCACGGGAGGATAGGACAAAAGATGTCATGCAAGTTCTTTTCCATAAGCACGTATGACTATATTCGGAACACATGCCTACATTCCATTGATGAACTGGAGCTAGTTCTGTGTCACCCTATGTTATAACTATTGCATGAGGAATCGCATCCGACATAATTATCCATCACTGAACCATTGTCTACGAGCTTTTCACATATTGATCTTTGCTTAGTTACTTTTTCGTTGCCACTATTACAATCACTACAAAACCAATACTGTTAATTTTGCCACCGTTACCATTACTTCCATATTACTTTGTTACTAAATACTTTGTTGCAGATATTAAGTCTTTCAACTGCGGTTGAATTGACAACTCAACTGTTAATACTTGAGAATATTCTTTGGCTCCCCTTGTGTCGAATCAATAAATTTGGGTTGAATACTCTACCCTCGAAAACTATTGCGATCCCCTATACTTGTGGGTTATCAAGACTATTTTCTGGCGCCGTTGCCGGGGAGCATAGCTCTATTCTTTGAGTCACTTGGGATTTATATCATTTGATCACTATGAAGAACTTGAAAGATAAAAGAACCAAGATTTTTCCCTAAACTACGAGGGGAGGTAAGGAACTGCCATCTAACTCTACACTTGATTCACCTTCTGTTATGAGTAAACTTGCGACACCTACTCCTGCTATTCATTCTGATATGTCGCATGTTATTGATGATGCCACTTCTGCTTTGCATGATGCTTATGATGAGACTACTTCTATGCTTGATAATACTGTGCCACTAGGTGAATTTCTTGATGAGCAACTTGCTAGGGTTAGAGAGAATGAAATTATTGTAACTCATAATATTGATGAAAGTGATGATGAAGATTCTCCCCTAGATATGAATTGCCTGTTGTGCCTGAGGGTTATGTTATGGATGAAGAAACTGCTAGAGACTTTTTAACTTCCAATGATAGATATGATCTTAAGAAACTATTAGCTAAGCTGAAAGAAAAGTCTTTG
This sequence comes from Triticum monococcum, assembly GCA_034509565.1. Lineage (NCBI taxonomy): Eukaryota > Viridiplantae > Streptophyta > Magnoliopsida > Poales > Poaceae > Triticum > Triticum monococcum. Next base: position 575,053,834 of record CM067844.1, on the reverse strand, counting down.
AATGCTAGAATGAAATATGACCCTGCTTTTGCTACTTCACCTATCTGTATTTCCGATAAGGATTATGATTTCTCTGTCGATCCTGATTTAATTACTTTGGTTGAATCTGTTCCTTTTTATGGCTATGAATGTGAAACTGTTGTGGCACATCTTACTAAATTAAATGATATAGCCACCATGTTCACTAATGATGAGAAAACTCGCTATTACTTTATCCTTAAGTTGTTTCCGTTCTCATTAAAAGGTGAGGCTAAAACATGGTTTAATTCTCTTGATCCTGGTTGTGTGCGTAGTCCCCATGATATGATTTATTACTTCTCTGCTAAATATTTCCCCGCTCATAAGAAACAAGCTGCCTTAAGGGAAATATATAATTTTGTGCAAATTGAAGAAGAGAGTCTCCCACAAGCTTGAGGGAGGCTTCTCCGATTACTTAATGCTTTGCCTGATCATCCTCTCAAGAGAAATGAAATACTTGATATCTTTTATAATGGACTAACCGATGCTTACAAAGACCACCTGGATAGTTGTGCTGGTTGTGTTTTCAGGGAAAGAACTGTTGAGCAAGCTGAATTGCTATTGAACAATATGTTGAGTAATGAAAATGATTGGACACTTCCTGAGCCAACTCTTAAGCCAACTCCTAAGAAAAGGGGTATTCTATTTCTCAGTCCTGAAGATATGCAAGAGGCAAAGAAATCTATGAAAGAAAAAGGTATTAAAACTGAAGATGTTAAGAATTTACCACCTATTGAAGAAATACATGGTCTTGATAACCCGACACAGGTAGTAAAGGTAAACTCTCTCTATAGATTTGATGAAGGTGATATTCCTCGTAATAAGTCTGCTAGCCAATGCTTCAATGAGTTTTATAATTTTATTGTTAAGCAGGAAAATTTAAATGCATATGTTGGTAGACAATTGAAACGTAATGCTTATATGATTGAACACTTGAGTGATTATATGTCTAGAGTTAAAGGTGAACTTAAACTTATTAGCAAACATGCTTCTATGGTTACCACTCAAGTAGAACAACTACTTAAGGCTCAGAATGATTTCTCAATGAATTAAATAATGAGAAAAATGATAATGCTGTAAGAGTTATGACTAGAGGGGGTAAAATGACTCAGGAACCTTTGTATCCTGAGGGCCACCCTAAGAGAATTGAGCAAGATTCTTAGAGAACTAATGTTGATGCACCTAGTTCTTCTAAGAAGAAGAAAAAGAAAAATGATAGGACTTTGCATGCTTCTAGTGAACCTGTTGTTGACACACGTGAGAATCCCAATGATATTTCTGTTTCTGATGCTGAAACACAATCTTATAATGAACATGAGCCTAGTGATAATATTAATGATGATGTTCATATTAATGCTCAAGCTAGCAATGACAATGATGTAGAGATTGGACATGTTGTTGATCTTGATAACCCACAATCAAAGTATCAGCGTTATGATAAGAGAGACTTTGTTGCTAGGAAGCACGGTAAAGAAAGATAACCATGGGTTCAGAAACCCATGCCTTTTCCTCCTAAACCATCCAAGAAAAAGGATGATGAGAATTTTGAGCGCTTTGCTGAAATGATTAGACCTATCTTTTTGTGTATGCGTTTGACTGATATCCTTAAAATTAATCCTTATGCTAAGTACATGAAAGATATTGTCACAAATAAAAGAAAGATACCGGAAGCTAAAATTTCCACCATGCTTGCTAATTATACTTTTAAGGGTGGAATACCTAAGAAACTAGGAGATCCAGGAGTACCAACTATACCATGCTCCATTAAAAGAAACTATGTTAAAACTGCTTTATGTGATCTTGGAGCCGGTGTTAGTGTTATGCCTCTCTCTTTATATCGTAGACTTGATTTGAATAAGTTGACACCTACTGAAATATCTTTGCAAATGGCTGATAAGTCAACTGCTATACCTGTCGGTATTTGTGAGTATGTGCCCGTTGTGGTTGCAAACATTACTATTTTAACGGACTTTGTTATTCTTGATATCCCCGAGGACGATAGTATGTCGATTATCCTTGGTAGACCGTTTTTGAATACTGCAGGGGCTGTTATTGATTGCAACAAAGGTAATGTCACTTTTCATTATAATGGTAATGAGCATACGGTACACTTTCCGAGGAAACAACCTCAAGTCCACAGTATTAATTCTATTGGAAAAACGTCAATGATTACTATTGAAGGTTTTGAATTTCTTTTTCCTACTATCAAGAAGAAATATGATATTCTTATTGTTGGTGACATGCATATCCCTGTTGAGGTAACCTAGTGTTATTCAACAATTCTCCGGTTTCATGTTATTCGAAAAGAGTTTGTTAACAAGACTTGATCAACCTTGTTACTGGATTCCTTTTGATGAGCATGAGATGGATGAAGTTAGAAAGCACAACTCTCTGTACCCTCTTTTTACTTTATGTTATTTAGATTAAATAAAGCGAAAATAGTATTTTCTGTTTGTTTTCTGAATTATCCTTGCAATAAAAAATACCCCGAAAACAAAAGTTCTCCAAATGTCTTGAAAATGAAGTATGATTTTTTGTAGAATATTTAAGAATATTTGGCACTGAGAACACACCAGGGGGACCCACCATGTGCCTACGAGGGTGGAGGGCGCGCTCCTGCCTCGTGGACCCCACGTGCCCCCCTCCACTTATTCTTGCACCCACACACTTCATCTTCCTCCAGAAAAAATCCTCCACCAGCTCAAACCCGAGTTCTAGCTCATCTTGCTGCCATTTTCGATCTCCTTGGTCAAAGCTCCATTCACAAAATTGCTTTGAGGGATTGTTCTTCGGTATGTGACTCCTCCAATGGTCCAATTAGTTTTTGTTCTAGTGCTTTATTTATTGCAAATTTTTGCTGCTTAGGTGATCCTGTTCTTGAGCTTGCATGTCAACTTTATGTGGTTAAAAGTGGTTTTAATGCATGATATGGCCTCTAGGCACTTGTAGGAGTAGTTGCTATCAATCTTGTTGAGTTTGGTTCACTTTTATTTTGAGTCACTAAAAATTTCAGAATCTCTTCAGAGAAAGAAAATGATGAGGAGATTGTTGAGGGGCTCTTCGAGCCAAAGCTCGAAGGATAAGCAAAGTGAAGATAATAAGAAGCCCAAATATAATCTTCCTCGCATTGCGGAGGTTTGGCCGTGCGAATGGCCTTGTGATGAGTTCTTGAGAGCAGCCAGGATATATGAGGACTTTTATTATTTGGCTGAGAATGCAGGCATCATCGAATTCCTCCGCGACCAGCGTGAACAGTATCTCCTCCTCACTAATATTTTTGTGCAAAATTTTTACTTTCATGCTAAGAAATCACCACCTTCAGTGGAATTTCATTTATATGATGAGGTTAAGGAGATGTCACTATATGAGTTTTGTAGGGTCTGTAAGATACCCTTTGCGGGCAGCATAGAGGAACCACATCGTAATGATGTGGAGGGATTTATTGATATGATTGCTGTAGGGGAAACGAAGAAAGTTTCCGATGCAAGAATTACTAGCATACATTTTCCTATTCTATGTTACTTTGGAATATTTGCTAGTAGATGCTTAATTGGTCATGGGAACAGTGGAAATCTTAGTGCCCCTAATATTGTTACTTTGCGCCATGCTTTGTTTCGTGATACCACTTTCAGTTTAGGCGCTATTGTTGCTAAACGGTTAAATCTGAACCGTACAAAGGGTCTCGTCTTTGGATGCATCTTTGCCTCGCGCCTTGCTGCACACTTTAACATACCTATTAGGCATTATGAGAAAGAGGAAAAGTTGCTGCCTCCTCATAACCCACAAGTATAGGTGTCGTGGAATTGTCACGGCAGATGTCCTTAGTGTGAGGACTTAGTCGCAAGGCCAACGCATCTATGTGGTAGCTTGAGAGGGGTTGAGCAGAATTGAGAGACACAATATAAGACAAAGATTTAGACAGCTTCGGGCCCCGGAAAACATCATCCGGTAATAACCCTACATGCTGTTTGTGGCTAGGTCTCATTATGATCATGAGGGAGTCGCCGATAAGCCGGCTCTTTGTGTCTAGCCCTAGAGATTGTTTCTTCTTGCTTGTCCCTCTTGGGGAGCCCTGCCCCTTCTTATATAAGTTAGAGGGGTGGGTTACATGTGGAGTCCTAATAGGACTAGGACTAGTCTATCTTCTCTTACAAGTTGAATACAAGTCCGGGTCTTTCTTCCTCGTAAAGGAAATATTCGTCATCCCTTTCCTCTTAAGCCGGCCCATCATAACGTGAGCCGGCCTTCTGGGCTTTGGGCCTTGTTGTCCATCTGATCCGCCCGCCGGGTTACTAATGAGTCGCCAAGATCGGGCGGGTTATCTGTGAATCGCCAAGCTCCAGGCGGGTCACCAGTGAGTCGCCACGCTCCAGCTGGGTCATACATCCGGCGGGTTACACCGTGGGGTATATCCCCGACATTAGCCCCCAGTTTAATTTGGATTTATCCATGTTAAACTGATCCTGCAAAATAACTCAAAAACAAATTTGACAGGTTGTGCTCCGGGTTAAATATTCTCCTGAGCCGGGACCTGATCATCCTTAAGTCCAATTGTCATTTCCTTCTTCTAAAAAAATTTGGGTCAATAAGCCAGCTTCATACTCAATTTGCTGACGTTGGTTTCTCCCAGAGAAATATTGTGAAGAATAATCCACTTGAGTCGGCTTCCAAAGCACCGACTTAAAAAATATTGGTCTTGAAATACTCATCTGATAGTCAGTCGGCTTGAAGATGTAGAACTTGCCGGTTTATCATTGCCAAAACTGCCAGTTTGTAAATATTGATGGCACCGGGTCATAATTGTTGCTTACGGCGGGCCAATCTGGTTTACTCAAAACTGACAATTTGAAGATTTTTCTCCTTTATATACACAATACCTGTAGCCCCCAAGTCTTGAGCAGAACAAAGTGATGATTTGAGACTTGTTTCAATATAACTACTGCCACTTTGAACAAATCCATGTTGTTCATCTCAGTCACTAGTAAAAACTGAATACTCCATATATGTAGCCCCCAAGTGCCGGGTCATTATGCAATAACGAGCAGGGACTTTATAAATATGATCATGTAGACTTGAACAACAATGTGTAGTCTTCAAGGGTCGGCTCAGTAAGATAATATTGAGTTGGGACTTTATATATACTTCTTGGAAAAGAACATCATATGATGTAACCCTCATCATGGGGCTTGAACCCACGTCCACAAGGTTAAGAGCTTTGTGCTTTACCAACTGAGCAGCGAACCCTTCAATATAATGAATTAAGACCTGTGTACCTTGAATTGTAGACATGAGCAATTGGTAGCCCCCAAGGGCCGGCTCATTATGATGTGATGAGTCGGGTCTTCAATAAGGCTAGTAAAAATGAGTTTGCATTAGCCCCAAGTGTCATGGTGCATACTTGCAGTGACACGAGACTTGCATATTTGATGTAATCTCAACTTGAATAATGTAGCCCCCAAGTGCCGGGTCGTAAGCCTGCAGCGACTCGGGACTATTCGTTCCATTTTAGAATAAATTATATCCATTGATAAAATAATAGCCATTGCGCTGAAGCGACTTTGAAAACCTCAATCATAACATTGGTTATTGATAACCATAATAAAAATCCAGTCATGTTGGCTATTAAAGATTTGAATAATATAATCCGGTTTTGAAAACCTCAATCATTCAATATCATCATGAAAATCCAGCCAATTTTGGCTATGAAAGATGTAAATACCTTATCAGTTGACAAGTAGATTCAGAGTTTAAATACTCAGCGGCTCTTGGCCGATGGCGACTTAATACACATTTATTGTAAACCGGAATGTTTGTAACCCGGCGGCTTATAGCCTTTGAGAAAATCCAGAATGTACAACTCTTTTGAAACATCAATTTTGAGCTTGAACTTAATGATTTATATAAGTCATAGTTCTGTGAATCCTACACAGAGTTTAAACTACATACGCCCTGGCAACTTAACGTCAAAAGCCAGGGCGGGTGACAACCCAAACATAATATAGTCTTTATGCAAGTATGGAAAATACTAGAATTAAGGCCATTCAAGCCTAAACATACTGGCGATTTAATGTCAAAAGCCAGGGCCTGTTTAAACATAATTATGTATAATAAATATCATACCTGTGATATTGAATCATACTGTCGGCTTATGATACCTGTGCGGTAAGGGTGATAACCCAAAACTTAGAAGCCAAACCTTCCTAGTATTAATATTGTCATATGCTGGCGACTTGTTGTCGAAATCCAGGCCGGATTAATAGAAACCACATATATATGCTTCAGATATGAGCAAAAAGTCTCAAGACAAACCCAAAAGACCATTTCAAAAAACTTAAGTCAAACAGAGAGAAAAAGTGGGGCTTCTGATTCGAATACGATCAGTAAACCAGACCAACGGGGTTAAGCTAGGATTCGAATACGATCATGTAGCCCCCAGTGGCTTTGGCGTTGTGCCGATCAAGAGGGTACCGACAGCTATGTTCTCTTTGGTTCGGATACGACCTATGTTTGAACAGAAAGCCCCCAAATGACTTTGAGAGTTTTTTAACGACTCTGATTCGAATATGATCAAAGTCGGACCCAAAAAAGGTTAAGCTATGATTCGAATACGATCAAGAAGCCCCCTAGTGGGTCTGGCATTGCGCCAATCAAGAAGGTACCGACAACTATGTTCTCTTTGGTTCGAATACGACCTATGTTTGAACAGGAAGCCCCCAAATGACCTTGAGAGTTTTTTAACGACTCTGATTCGAATACGATCAAAGTCGGATCCAAAAGGAGTTAAGCTATGATTCGAATACGATCAAGAAGCCCCCTAGTGGGTTTGGCATTACGCCGATCAAGAGGGTACCGACAGCTATGTTCTCTTTGGTTCGAATATGACCTATGTTTGAACAGGAAGCCCCCAAGTGACCATATAAGTTTTGGCATTGCGCCGATCAAGAGGTATAAGCTATGGTTCTGATACGACCAGAGCCCCAAGTGATATTGTGAGCTGTGCTCAAGGGGCACCTATGTTTGAGCTGTGCTTTTGCAACAGACGCTCTTTAGTCCCTTTAATTTTCCTAAGAACTTGAACTTGCGAGAGATTATTCTTTCGAACCGAAAATTCTTAAACCGGGTATTGAGAGCTTTAAAGCTTTGTGGGAGACAACTTTCCCTTGAAACGGATTTTAAATCGGAATCCTTCTTTTTAAGCCGGGAATTTTCCGACGGCCTTTAAATTTCCACCAATATGGCGGTTTTAGGGTCCTGCTTTAGATAACTTTGCAAGCCGAAGTAATTGCTCTTTTAAAGAAAGCAATATATAATATAAAAATATACTGGATGGATTTCACCTGATATGTTAGGCCAGAAATTATCCACCGCGGAGTTGATGATCACCATGGTGACACTGAAATTAATCACGGCCGAGTCAGCCGCGACGTTGTAAGCCGATGCGGACGGGGAGAGTCGGCAGCAGCGTTGTAAGCCGGCGCAGACGGGCGAGTTAGCCACATCATATTGACATAAACTGGTCTGCAGAATGACAGCTTGCACATATATTTATGGAGCGTGATGGTATGGTCAGATGCTAGCGCATTATAATGATGCGCGAGCTGTACATCCATGACACGGCTATAGCTTTCGCAATGAATAATTGCTCCTGCATAAATAATATCGCAAGCCGGAGTAATTTGTTCTTTTAATGAATAAAAAATGTATCAATAAAAATTGATTGGACAGATTTCACCTTGATATGTTAGGCCGAAAATTATCAGCCACGGTGTTGAAAATCACAATGGTGAAGCTGAAATCAACCACGAGCGAGTCAGCCGCGGGAGCAGACAGATGAATCGGCCGCGGCGTTGTAATCCAGTGCAGGCGGGAGAGTCGGCCGCGGCGTTTGTAAGCCGGTGCGGACGGGAGAGCCGGCCGTGGCATTGTAAGCCCGACTGGATGAGTCGGCCGCGATGTTGGAAACCAACGCGCACGGGTGCGGACTGACGAGTCAGCCGTGGACAGCGGTAATCGGTGCAGGCGCGAGAATTGGCCACAACATTTAAGCCGACGCAGGTGCGAGAATTGGCCATAACGTTTAAACAGGTACGAGCCTATTGTCCATGGCATGACGTCAGTGATATAGCGGACTTTGTCTTGCATAAAATATACTGAAAGACAGAGTAATTGTTTTCAAAAGAATTAATATATGCTAAAAGATACTGAGAACAAATAGTACCTGATGTATTAGAACGACAGAGGATCTTTTTGCGAGGAACAAAATTTAACCATGCCCTCTGTTCCATCAACAAATTCTGAACGTATTGTTTCCAACTTGAAAACTGTGCTTTGATAGTCTGTCTCCTTTTAAGCAAAGTTTACCAATCCCTTAAAAATAATGATGCTCACTGGCAAACTGCGCATTTATCTTCAGCGTGAGATTCTCGGTCAGATCTCATTTCACACGAGGATTCATCCAGTCCTCAACCTTCCACAAGTATCAACTTTGGACCAGCAGAGGCGACGCAAGGCCAGGCTCGAGGCCGCAACGATTCTTGGCAGAGGCGGAAAGCGGGGCCGGCTCAGAAGCGGCAGCTCGATGTCATGGCAGAAACCCACAGAAGGAGGCGAGGCGCGCTCGGACGGGCGGCAGCTCGGAATCGGTACTGAGGCGTCTTGGCAACAAGGACGACGGTGACTTAGGTCGGATTCGAGGCGGAAAACGCCCGGCGACTCATGACCCGTGGTGGCAGAAAAGTCCGGGGTGGTTGACCATGGCGGCGGGCTACGGTAGCAGCCAGCGGCTCAACGAAGCGGAATAAGGGGGTGCCGCTCGAGGCCACGGATTCAGAAGCGGAGTTCGGCGGAGCACAGGCGGCTCGCGGTGGTCGGTGGCTTGAAGCGCGGTTGACGCCAGCGCGTTGGAGCAGCCAAGGCGGCTCAGCAGGCCGCAGCCGGGACAGAAACGACCAACGGCGGCGGCTTGAGAGCAGGGACGCGCCGGTGGAGGTGGGACGGCGAAGATGCAGAGTCCGAGTTAAACCACCCGTCCGTGTCCTCGTCTTGGTCAGTGTGGTTTGCTTGCCCGTGTCTTCCTCCAAGTCGTGGCCTTCTTTCCCCATTTTTTTTAATCCAATCGATGGAAACATTACCTGGACTCTGCCCGTCCAAAATTATCCAATGTACCATCCTAGTCAGTTTGTGCGCCTGCAATGCTAGTTGAAGTAGTATATGTTGTTTCCTTGGATTTGACCCGGTCTGCACGTCGCAAACTATGGATGATTCCTTTTGGGAGAGTTTTCTGAGTTGACATGTATCAGTAGCAGCAGTAATTGGGGTCTTGCGTATTTGTCCGTAGATGGCAAGACGTGGACGTATTTTCTTGACTGTCCGTGCACGACTGCAATGACGTTTACTTCCGATCTGGAAAACGAGACGCCTTCGGTGGATTTATGCAACGGTGCAAAGGGAATCTTCCTGTTAATCTTGGGGACTTTGTAGAACAGCGTAACGGGAATCGATCCGGACGGATCGCGTGGTCGCGTGTGGCCACGCCCGCAATCCTAAATCTCTCTTCGCACTACTAGCTCCGAGGTTGACCATGATACCGGTCATAAAACGATGAATTTACCGGCTCTATCCGAGGCTTGCCGGGTTATCCTGCGTGCTTTTTCGTGGCGCTTTTTTCATCCGATTAATCGCGAGCTTCACGATCCCTGAAAAGCTCCCTCCAAGAACTCATCATCATCATGTACGAGCCCTACGGTGGACGTCAACTGTCGTGGAATTGTCACGGCAGATGTCCTTAGTGTGAGGACTTAGTCGCGAGGCCAACGCATCTATGTGGTAGCTTGAGAGAGGTTGGGTGAAATCGAGGGACACGAGAGGTTTATACTGGTTCGGCCCCTTGCGGTGAAGGTAAAGCCTAGTCCAGTTGATGTGGTATTGCTAGGTTTCGATGACCAATGAGCGAAATACGCTACCTTGGCTCTCGATCTGTTGTTTCTTGCCCCAAGCCGCCGCCGGGTCGTCCCCTTATATACACGGGTTGACGCCCTGCGGCCTATAGAGTCCCGGTCGGCTCATACAACGTGTCCAACTCGGCGACAACTCTTACATGCCTTATTTTACAAGTCTTATTCATACATGCCGGTTTATACTTACAGGCCTTAAGCCGCCTCTGGGCTTGGGCCTACTACAAGCCTTATCATAAACCGCCACCTTGTATACTCTTCGGGCTTCACTTAAATAACCCGCCATCGTGGTTGACCCGACCCATCCTGGGAGGGTCATATCTGGTAGTCATATCCCCAACAATAGGGGATCGCAACATTTTTCGAGGGAAGAGTATTCAACCCAAATTTATTGATTCGACACAAGGGGAGCCAAAGAATATTCTCAAGTATTAGCAGTTGAGTTGTCAATTCAACCACACCTGGATAACTTAATATCTGCAGCAAAGTGTTTAGTAGCAAAGTAATATGATAGTAGTGGTAACGGTGGCAAAAGGTAACGCTAGCAAAAGTAATATTTTTGGGTTTTGTAGTGATTGTAACAGTAGCAACAGAAAAGTAAATAAGCGAAGAACAATATAGGAAAAGCTCGTAGGCATTGGATCGGTGATGGAGAATTATGTCGGATGCAATCGATCATGTAACAGTCATAACCTAGGGTGACACAGAACTAGCTCCAGTTCATCAATGTAATGTAGGCATGTATTCCAAATATAGTCATATGTGCTTATGGAAAAGAACTTGCATGACATCTTTTGTCCTACCCTCCCTTGGCAGCGGGGTCCTATTGGAAACTAAGGGATATTAAGGCCTCCTTTTAATAGAGTACCGGACCAAAGCACTAACACATGGTGAATACATGAACTCCTCAAACTATGGTCATCACCGGTAAGTATCCCGATTATTGTCACTTCGGGGTTAACGGATCATAACACATAATAGGTGACTATAGACTTGCAAGATAGGATCAAGAACTCTCATATATTGATGAAAACATAATAGGTTCAGATCTGAAATCATGGCACTCGGGCCCTAGTAACAAGCATTAAGCATAGCAAAGTCATAGCAACATCAATCTCAGAACATAGTGGATACTGCTACCTCTTGAGCACTGCGTTGGTTTTTCCCTGAAGAGGAAGGGATGATGCAGCAGAGTAGCGTAAGTATTTACCTCAGTTTTTGGGAACCAAGGTATCAATCCAATAGGAAGCTACGCGTGAGTCCCTCGTACCTGCACAAAACAAATAAATCCTCGCAACGAACACGATAAGGGGTTGTCAATCCCTACACGGCCACTTACGAGAGTGAGATCTGATAGATATGATAGGATAATATTTTTGGTATTTTTATGATAAAGATGCAAAGTAAAATAAAAGAAAAGTAAATAGCAAAGTATTGGAAGATTAATATGATGAAGATAGACCCGGGGGCCATAGGTTTCACTAGTGGCTTCTCTCAAGAGCATAAGTATTCTACAGTGGGTGAACAAATTACTGTTAAGCAATTGACAGAATTGAGCATAGTTATGAGAATATCTAGGCATGATCATGTATATAGGCATCACGTCCGAGACAAGTAGACCGACTCCTGCCTGCATCTACTACTATTACTCCACTCATCGACCGCTATCCAGTATGCATCTAGAGTATTAAGTTAATGAAAACAGAGTAACGCCTTAAGCAAGATGACATGATGTAGAGGGATAAACTCATGCAATATGATGAAAACCCCATCTTGTTATCCTCGATGGCAACAATAAAATACGTGCCTTGCTGCCCCTACTGTCACTGGGAAAGGACACCTCAAGATTGAACCCAAAGCTAAGCACTTCTCCCATTGCAAGAAAGATCAATCTAGTAGGCCAAACCAAACTGATAATTCGAAGAGACTTGCAAAGATAACCAATTATACATAAAAGAATTCAGAGAGGATTCAAATATTGTTCATAGATAGACTTGATCATAAACCCACAATTCATCGGTCTCAACAAACACACCGCAAAAAGAAGATTACATTGAATAGATCTCCACAAGAGAGGTGATGCGAACGTCGACAGAAAATCGATGGCGCGAATAAATTTCCCAATCTTTCACAGTACAAACTCAGCAACTCCCAGTCCAATATCCAGTCTACACCAAATAACAGACGAAAGAAACACAGGCCTACGATCAGGTAGATGCAAACCGGCGAGAACTACACGTACGTCTTCAGGTAGAAGAAGCACATGGGCGATTCTACTAGAATCGGCAATAAATTAGAGGGCGCGCCGTTTAATCTCCTTGCCAAGAAACAGAAGCCCTAGATGGGATTCTTAATTGAAGCGTGCCGCGGGAACCTGGCGGATTATCCTCTGTTTGTAATTAACAGCAAAAACTAACCTCCCCTCGATACACGGCCGGTTGGCCCTATTAATAGTGCACGCAGGCACTAGGTACAAATGACCTGGACTCCTTCCGAATACTAGTTGGACTCTACCTGACCACAACCACGTACTACTACTGATCCAACCCTCTCTCTCCTATCTTATTTCATCACTAATTAACTAATTTTAAAATAAGGCACACTGATCACAAAAGACAAAACAAACTAGTACTACTCCTTTGTGTCCTCATGTAGATGATTTTGCATGCATGGCGTTCTGAATCGTGGCTCCACGTCGTCTGGTGCAACAAGCTGAACAGGAACATGTCCAATGAAAATATGTGCTGTTGTTTTCCTACAGTGTAGAAAATTGTCTCTCAATTCAACTCCTTGATTGCTGCAATGTACAACAGTAGCTTGTTTCTTTTTCCCATTGCGTCTGGCAGGAACTATATACTTCTCAGTATTTCTCTGGTTCACCTTACTAACAATACTTTTAGCGACGACATTTGGGGTCACATCATCCTCTCTCCCTTGAAAAGAAACCGTCCTCGGTTTCAACCTATACCTTGCAGATTTTTTCTTAAAGACCTCAACAGTACACGTTATATTCTTTGCATCTTTGGGAAGAATGGCATAGAACTCTCCCTTATGCATAAAAGTGTACTTGTTTGTTCGTCCATGATGAAGAGCATTAACATCGTGCTGCCACGGACGCCCCAAAATAAGATGACAGACATGTAGTGGCATGATGTCGCATTCCACTTTGTCAACATAGCCATCAACAGAAAAAGGCACCTTCACCCTGTGTGTTACTTTCACTTTGCCTACATCATTTATCCACTTCATATAGTATGGTTTTGGATGCTCCCATGTTGGCAACGAAAGAGACTCCACCACATCCTTACTAATCATGTTGCTAGCACTGCCACCATCAATTATCAGTTTGCACACTTCTCCCTTAATGGTACATGCAGTTTGAAAAATACTCCGTCGTTGTCCTGGTTCAAAAATGACCTTGTCATCTCGCTGGATCTTGTGTGCTAGCAAACTCTCCATATCAGGATCATCTTGAGGATAACACAGTATGGTATCACCATGACCTCTTTCGATTCCATCCTCTAACTTAGGCGACTCATCTTTAGATTCTGAAATATATTCCGCATCAACAAGTAGAACCCTTCGTTGATTGGAACATTCATGCTTCATGTGTCCACGCCCTCCACACTTGTGGCAAATAATATTACGGTGATGCAATGACGTCGCACTAGACAAAACCTGAGAAACCTCCTTTGGCGCAGCCGCCACTTTGCTATGTTCAATGCTTCCCGACTTATAAGGAGTCGGTTTAGCACTAAACCCACCATCAATAGGAGAAAAACCACGTCGCCCACTGTTGTAAGTTGGACGAGTCTCTGAAGCTTGCTTCTCCAATACCCAACGTTCAGCACGCTCTGCTTGATGAAGCAACTCATGAATATCATTATATTGCATTAAATCAACACGGTCACGAATCTTTTCTTCTAATCCCTCAAAGAAACATACCATGGTCGCCTCCGCAGACTCACGCACAGCTGTACGGATCATCAAAATTTGCATCTCTTTGTAGTACTCATCAACTGATTTTGTACCTTGCACTAGACGACGCAGTCTACTATGAAGCTGGCAAGTGTAATAAGCAGGCACAAAACGTTCCCTCATGATTCGCTTTATGTCAGCCCATGTCGCTGGTCGCTCATGAGTACGGTTTTTATTATCCCACCATACAAGAGCATACTCTGTAAATTCCATTGATGCAACACGAACCTTCTTCTCTTCAGAGTAGTTGTGACCATCAAAAATCTGATTTACGCGCATCTCCCACTCCAAATATTTCTCCGGGTCAGCACAACGTCCCGAGAATTCAGGTATGGTTATCTTGATTCGACCCAAACCATCATCCTCGTGGGCACCATTGCCGCCATAGTCACGGCGCCGCCCAGCATGGCGGTGAGCCCCAACATCATGCCGTGGTCGGTGAGGTAAGCCTCCACGGGCATCGGAATCCTCAGAAAAATCACCATCATCGTCGTTGTCACGGTCACGACGTCGTCGTGGTGAGCAGGAATGTCGGGGTGCCACATCTCCCACCTGAAGGCACTGAACTGCTGCGGTGAGCCGATTAAGACTCGCAGTCACCACCTGTAGACTATCAGTGCGCTGTCGGTCGCTGGCAGTCAAACGCTCGTTCAACCTGTCCTCGACGCCAACAATATTTGCAGACAACTCCTCAACCCTTGTCCCAAGCTTCTTGTTCGCTCCCTTGATCGACATCAGATGGGTACGTAAATCATCACTTATATTCAGATCCTCCGGAAGTTCATCACCCTCCTCATGATCAAATTTCTCATGCTGCGAGTTCACCATCTTTCAAACAATTGAATCAAATAGCCGAGAAAAAAATGTACCGTGATCAACCTTGCTCTGAATACCACTTGATGCGAACGTCGACAGAAAATCGATGGCGCGAATAAATTTCCCAATCTTTCACAGTACAAACTCAGCAACTCCCAGTCCAATATCCAGTCTACACCAAATAATAGACGAAAGAAACACAGGCTTACGATCAGGTAGATGCAAACCGGCGAGAACTACACGTACGTCTTCAGGTAGAAGAAGCACATGGGCGATTCTACTAGAATCGGCAGTAAATTAGAGGGCGCGCCGTCTTATCTCCTTGCCAAGAAACAGAAGCCCTAGATGGGATTCTTGATTGAAGCGTGCCACCGGAACCTGGCGGATTATCCTCTGTTTGTAATTAACAGCAAAAAACTAACCTCCCCTCGATACACGGCCGGTTGGCCCTATTAATAGTGCACGCAGGCACTAGGTACAAACGACCTGGACTCCTTCCGAATACTAGTTGGACTTTACCTGACCACAACCACGTACTACTACTGATCCAACCCTCTCTCTCCTATCTTATTTCATCACTAATTAACTAATTTTAAAATGAGGCACACTGATCACAAAAGACAAAACAAACTAGTACTACTCCTTTGTGTCCTCACGTAGATGATTTTGCATGCATGGCGTTCTGAATCGTGGCTCCACGTCGTCTGGTGCAACAAGCTGAACAGGAACATGTCCAATGAAAATATGTGCTGTTGTCTTCTTGCAGTGTAGAAAATTGTCTCTCAGTTCAACTCCTTGATTGCTGCAATGTACAACAGTAGCTTGTTTCTTTTTCCCATTGCGTCTGGCAGGAACTATATACTTCTCAGTATTTCTCTGGTTCACCTTACTAACAATACTTTTAGCGACGACATTTGGGGTCACATCAAGAGGGGGAGAACATTGTATTGAGATCTAAAAAGAGAGAAGAAGCCATCTAGCTAATAACTATGGACCCGTAGGTCTGAGGTGAACTACTCACACTTCATCGGAGGGGCTATGGTGATGATGTAGAAGCCCTCCGTGATGGATACCCCCTCCGGCGGAGCTCCAGAACAGGCCCCAAGATGGGATCTCGTGGATACAGAAAGTTGCGGCGGCGGAATTAGGGTTTTGGCTCCGTATCTGATCGTTTGGGGGTACATAGGTATATATAGGAGGAAGGAGTACGTCGGTGGAGCAACAGGGGGCCCACGAGGGTGGAGGGCGCGCCTGGGGGGGGGGGAGTAGGCGCGACCCCTACCTCGTGGTCTCCTCTTTTGTGTCTTGACGTAGGGTGCAAGTCTCCTGGATCATGTTCGGTGAGAAAATCACGTTCCCGAAGGTTTCATTCCGTTTGGACTCCGTTTGATATTCTTTTTCTTTGAAACCCTGAAATAGGCAAAAAACAACAATTCTGGGCTGGCCCTCCGGTTAATAGGTTGGTCCCAAAAATAATATAAAAGTGGATAATAAAACCCAATAATGTCCAAAACAGTAGATAATATAGCATGGAGCAATAAAAAATTATAGATACGTTGGAGACGTATCAAGCATCCCCAAGCTTAATTCCTGCTCGTCCTCGAGTAGGTAAATGATAAAAACAGAATTTTTGATGTGGAGTGCTACTTGGCATAATTTTAATGTAATTCTTCTTAATTATGGTATGAATATTCAGATCCGAAAGATTCAAGATAAAAGTTCATATTGACATAAAAATAATAATAGTTCAAGCATACTAACTAAGCAATTATGTCCTCTCAAAATAACATGGCCAAAGAAAGTTCATCCCTACAAAATCATATAGTTTAGTCATGCTCCATTTTCGTTACACAAGAATGCTCTCATCATGCACAACCCCGATGACAGCCAAGCAATTGTTTCATACTTTAGTAATCTCAAACCTATAAACTTTCACGCAATACATGAGCGCGAGCCATGGATATAGCACTATGGGTGGAATAAAATATGATGATGGGGGGTATGTGGAGAAGACAAAAAGGAGATAGTCTCTGTCGGCGTTCTGGGAACGGGGGTCCCCAGACTTGCCTGCCTGCGGCCCTGCGGCGTGGCTTAAAGGGGGGCCCAGCACGGCCCATCTTCACCAACACAGACTCAAGACCCTCGTGAGGGGCCAAGCCTCGTGGGGTGGATGACGCGGAGCTTCCTCAGGCACGGCCTCATCAGGCTGGCTCGCGAGGAGGCGGAGAGATCAAGGCGGGGTACCTCACGAGGTGCCTGTGACGCAAGCCATGACGACCAAGGGTGCCAGGCGGGTGCCAGCCCGCGCAGTGTCCTCCTTTCCCCTTTGGTGCAAAGGGGGCAAGCGCAGCCGCGGAGTACCGAGGCATCAGGCAAAGGTTGCCATTTCGGTGCAATGAGACCAAGACCAGGAGGACTGCAAGATGGAGGTCATCATGGAGCCCAAGACGGCGTCACCACCAGAGCTTTGTGCAGGCGAAGACTACTTTTGTTAGGATAGTTGGTACTAGCTGTCCCCTTTCAAATTAGCCCGCCATTGTTGGCTGCCTTCCTGCTCGATATTTGGAAGAGGACCAGGGCCTCTATAAATAGGACCAGCCACCCGCAAGCTGAGGGAGCTGAGAGAGAGGCAGCCAGCGGAGAGGTTAGGGTTTAGAGAAGGGACGATCGAGATCCAAGAGAGAGAGAAGGGTGACTGAACTCCTCCCAGCAGTTCATCGCCCCAGCCAAGAACAGACCCTCGCGAGGCTGTTCTTCCTTGTATTATTCATCATCATCGGCCCAAGAGGCAATCCACCACACCACACACCGGAGTAGGGTATTACACCATAACGGTGGCCCGAACCAGTATAAACCATGTGTCTCTTGTGTTGTTCTTTCCATAGCTTAGATCTTAGCAAGGCGGAGGGGTGCAGGTAGGTAGGAGGCGAAATCTCCGCGCGCACCCCAGTGTTCGAACCTCAAGGGTCTGCCGGAACCCGAAATCCAACATTTGGCGCGCCAGGTAGGGGTGCGCCGGAATTCGTCTTCCACCACCCCGTTCTCCTTCGACCATTGCGCCCATGTCTGACGCTCGTCGGGCCCGCGCCGAGCGCCGGGCCGCTCTCGCTTCCCGCGTCGCCCAGACGGCCCTTGTCGGCGGGCGTCCTCGCCGTTCCCCATCACCTGCCGTCAACGCCGCCACCGGCCCGACGGGGGACGAGCAGCAAGCATCATCTCAGCATCCGTCTGTGCGGCAAGACGGCCGCACCGCAACTCCCTCGCTCACCCCGGCTGGTTCTTCGTCCCGCGCGCTCCGCGCGCCCATGGAGGCTCGAGCTGCGCTCATCGCGGCAAACGAGCTCCTGCGCTACCGCCCCGTCAACGACGTCTACGAAGAATGGCTAGACCGTGTCACCGAGCTCGTCCGCGCCGCAGGGGGCTCTCTTGCGCCGTCCGCTCCGCTGCACCGCACCCTGCCTCGCGCGGGCGACGAAGCTCCGGCGGTGCCCCGGCCTCCTCCTCCTCAGGAAGGCACCATGGCTCCAAGGCGCGTGGCCCCTGGGCGGAACCCACTCCGTCAGGTGCCAGCGCGGCAAGAACAGAGCTGCCAAGAAGTCCCTCGCCCGCAAGAAGCTGCCCGGGCGCTCCCTGCTCCAGCACGTCGCGACCATGCTCCTGCTCCCGCACGTCAAGACCCCACGCTGCTCCCAGTTGCAGTGCGTGGGGACATGCAAGACCAAGCTCTCCATCACCCAAGGCCTCCCGTGGCCACAGCAGGCTGCTGCGCCTTCACCACCGAGCTACGCAGCGTCGCGTGGCCCGGCAAGTTCAAGCCAGACCTACCTCCTCATTACGACGGCACGGCTGACCCTGCGGAGTTCCTCCAGCTCTATGAGCTGGGCATCGAAGCTGCCAACGGAGATGAGAAGGTCATGGCGAACTGGTTACCCATGGCGCTCAAGGACGGGGCCCGCACCTGGCTCCTGAACCTGGCTCCAGGCACGATCTCCTCCTGGGACGAGATGCGCACCCGCTTCATCGCCAACTTCCAAGGTACTCGCGACCGGCCACACGCCATGAGCGACATGCGCCGCATCAAGCAACAACCCGGGGAGACCCTACAGAAGTACATCCAGCGCTTCAACAATGCACGCCTCAAGATTCCCAAGGTGACTGAGGAGGCCATCATCTCAGCCTTCTCCGACGGCGTGCGCGATGTCAAGATGAAGGAGGAGCTGGCGATGCATGAAGACCTGTGCATTTCCTTGGAGCTGTTCAACTTGGCAAACGAGTGCGCCAGGGCTGAGGAAGGGCGTCTCTCCCTCCTCGAGCTGCCTGCCGCAGACCCAGAAGAGAGGAAGCCCAAGGCCAAGGATGTGAAGCGCAAGGGGGCTGCCGTGCTCGCGGCAGAACCAGACACCAAGCGGGGCAGAGATCAGCCCGAACCTTCCAAGGGCAGCCGGTATTGTGTGTACCATGACCTCCACACCCACAACACCAACGAATGTCAAGAACTCCGAGCCGTGCGAGAAGGAAGGATCGGCCGTCGCCTCGACCACGGTGACCGGGGCTACGGTCGAGGAGGAGGAAGGAACGCATGACGCTGGGAAGACTGCGGCCCGCGCCAAGGGTGGCGCGATCAACCTCGCGAGGATCGCTGGCAAGACCCGCCTCGCGAGGGAGACTGGAGGGATCAGCCTCGCGAGGATCGCCCGCAAGGCAACGCAGGCCTCCCTCCGCTACCGCCGCAGCCAAGGAGAAACGAGGACCACCACCAGGACGAGGGGGCTGGGGGCTTCCAGGAGCCGCGCACGATCGCTTGCATCCTGGGCGGGGCACAAGCCCCAGCCTCTCAATGCATCTTCAAGCAGTTCGCTCGCGAAGTGAATGTAGTCCTCCCCAGGCTCGAAGCCACGCGCCGTCTCAGGTGGTCGGCGTGCGCCATCATGTTCAGCTCAGCAGATCAGCTCAAGTGTGCGGCTACAGCTGGAGTCCTCCCGATGCTTTGTTCTCCAATCATCAGCAACGTGGTGGTCACCAAGACCCTCATCGATGGCAGGGCAGGGCTCAACGTCCTATCCGTGGAAACATTCAATAATCTCCAAGTGCCCTACAGCCAACTTCAGCCAACCAAGCCTTTCTCCGGAATCACCGACGGTCCACGGTCCCGATTGGGCAGGTCCGCCTCCCTGTCACCTTTGGGGCACGCGACAACTACCACACCGAGCTCATCGACTTCGACATCGCTCACATTCGCCTGCCGTACAACGCCATCCTTGGGTACCCAACACTGGCCAAGTTCATGGCCGTAACTCACCACGGCTACAATGTCCTCAAGATGCCAGGAAGTGGCGGAGTCATCATGGTGCCCTGTGAAGAGAAGGACACGGTGTGTTCCCTGGAACGAGCCTTTCAGGCCGCGTCACTGGAAGACCCGGATCGCGGAAGCAGGAGGCTTCCCGAGACCGCCCCCAAGAAAAAGAAGACATCGTCTGGCCCGGCCCCTCAGGAGGCAGGCCCCTCTGGGCCCGTGCCTGCCTAGGGGGAACCTCCTTCCATCGCATAGGAAAGCATGCCCGGCGCCCTCCTCAGGCAGGGCTCAGGGGTTCTCCCCTGGAAGGCCACCGACCTAGCTAGGGTCACGAGGAAGGCACTTGGGCACCACATGGAGGCGTGTTTCGAAGCACGTTTCCCTCAAGAAGGAGCAAGGCAAGGAAAGCCAGACCCTCAGGAGTTCGTCAGCAAGGCCATTCAGGAGCTGCAGGAGTCAAGAGTCATGAAAGGTGGCCGCCGCCTACCGGTAGTGGCTCCCCATCCAGGCGAGGATGGTGGGCTGCGCGTCTGCATCGACATACCACGGCTCAACCGAGTCGCCTCTCTGGAGTGCCTCTGGCCCTCGCGAGTGGGGCGCTGTGGAGGTCCACCCCACAGCTATGTTCGCATGCCTTACGCTTGCCGAACACGGCTGCCATGTACCAGTGCCTCATGAGGAGCACCACGGAGGCACAAGAGGCCGGGCGTTCCGCAGCCCTGGTGGAGATGGAGATGGTCCGCGAGGAGCCGCCAGCGCCTCCGGAGCCTCCCGAGGCCCCTGGGCCTGGGGGCTCATGAGGATCGGCTTCCGCAGCCCACCGAGTCTGCTACACCAACACCCCTTCATCCTCAACGTCATCAGATGACATCTTTCAAGTTTCACTTCCAGCTGGGAGCGCCCCCAGGGCTGCATTATTCCCAGGCCGCGTGGGTCCGTCCCTGCGGCATGTATCCCTGTCATTTCATGTTGTTAGCTTACCTTGTTCGGGGCGCCCCTCGGGCTGCATCATCCCCAAGTTGCTTGGGCCAGGCCCAGCGGCATGTATCCCATTTGCGTTTATTTCCGGTTATGCGTTAGAACCACCATGCTTGAGTATTTGATGCCGGTCCACGGCACCTCTTCTTCTCCATGCCGACCACTTGCACGTTAAAGGGGGGGTACCTGAGCATCGCGACTCAGGGCTCTTACTGGCTCTCCAGCCCTCACCCTCTGGTCTTGTCCACGGCATCGTGACCTGGCATACCAGCGACAGCTGAGACCAGCTCGAGGGCCGAGACCCGAGGACGTAGAGTGCCTACATCTAACCAAATTTGCAGGGACACATCACAAGATAAGGCCCAGTGCCAGGCGCAACCCGCCTAGAGGTAGGGCCCCGTGAGTCCCGCGCTGGCTCACGGGTGCCCAGATACACCTCGCCAGGCCCTACCGTGCCAGCCACGTGTCAGGGCGGGGCTGTACACGCCCCGGGGGCTCCTCCCGAAGGGGGGCCCCCTCCCACGTACCAGTGGAAGCACCATGCTCCGTGCTGGCTCACGACACTGCCGACGAGCGGCTATGCCCGTACACATACGGAAGCGCTATGCTCCGCGCTGGTGATAAACAACTGAGGGTGGCCCCCGGGCCGCATCAACCTCAGGGAGCCCAGAGCTTAGTGTCTAGTCTCATCGTAACGCCTCCCCTCGGGAGTGCCACACGAGGGGGCTGGGCACGGGGGCTGCGCCTGGGTCACGCCCAGGCGCACGCCACCCAGCCAGCCCCCCCGGGCCTGGTTCATCGCGTGTCTCTCCCCGAGCGGAGCCAAGGTACGAAGGCCGTTTGAGCGTCAAGGGGGACTCCTGAGCATCGCAACTCGGGAGCCTAACTGGTCACGTAGCCCCTCACTCCTTGGTCCCGTCCTGGTTTCCGGTCGGGACTAATGCTGGGTGAGGTATGCGCGGGGCCGGGCTCTGCAGACGTAGAACGGTAGATCCACCCACATCTCACCTCCCTACTTGCTGTTCGTGTGCCAAGGGGGGCTCCTGAGCATCGCGACTCAGGAGCCTAACTTGTCACGTAGCCCCTCACTCCTTAGTCCCGTCCTGGTTTCCGGTCGGGACTAACGTTGGGTGAGGTATGCGCGGGGCCGGGCTCTGCCGGCATAGAATATAAGCAAGGAAGGAAAATCGCAAATTTCAAGGAATTCAAAAGCAAATATTACAGTCCACACTGTTATCCCAATACCAAATGCAAGTTCAAACGCCTCCCCGAGGCATGATACATGTGCAGGAATTAAAGGCAGGACAGGAGCCATGACGGAGTCACTTGTCGGCGGTGGAGCAGCGCGGAGTGGGTTCGCCTCACGGAGTAGCAGGGTCGGCAGCGCCTTGCTTCGGCTTGGTGCTGAAGGCCCGAAACTTCCCCAGCAGAGCCTCCGCGTGACCCTTCACGGCCTCGGCAGCGGCAGCGGCACGCTCATCGCTTACTGGCTCCAGCAGGCTGTCGAGGTCGACGCCGGGATCGCGAAGGTAGATGTGGGTGAGGACCCGCGTCAGCGCTGCAGAAGACAAGACACGCGCCTCGGCCTCGGCCGTGGGGCCAAGGCCAAGGGCGACATCTTCAAGAGCACGAACCAAGAAGGGAAGCAGCTTGGCGGGGCCGTCCTCGGCGCCAGCCAGCGGGCTCTCCAGGCCGTTGTCGTAAAGCGTCCTCAGCGAGGAGCGAGCCTTCGCCTCCATCTCCGTGAAGGCCACGCGGTCCTCGGCAAGAACCAGGGCCTTGTTGTACAGCTCAGCCTTCCTCGCCCCAACTCCTGCTCCAGCGCGCCTAGGCAGTTGCGGCGCTTCCTGAGCTTGGCCTTCGGGCCCTCGACGGCCGCCTCGCGAGCCTTCACGCCTTCTTCCTGCTCTTGGCGAAGGCGGACCTCTTTCGCGAGCTGGTCCTGTAGGCCTTGCAGCTCATCCTCCAGCGCCTTGCAGCGACCACGGACGTCGACCACCTCCCCCAGGGCTGCGTCACGAGCAGCCTTCGCCTCAAGGACGGCCTGCTTCTCCTCATCGCAAGCCGTCGAGGCCTGGACCAGCACCACCCGAATCGAAGCGTCGGAGCGAACCCATCCTGAAGCCAGCTCCAAGCGCCCGGCCACCAAGCGAGGGTCGGCGCCAAGGAGATCCTGCCGCAGTCAGTCCAGCTCAACAACAGCACGATCCAGAACGGCAGAAGGAGTCGGAGAGACAGCAGCTGGTGGAGTAGGAGGAGAAGGCGGCAGCGCGGCCACAACATCCTGAGGTGGAGTCTGCCGCGCCTCAACGGCTGTGGTGGCGGCGGCAGGCAAGGACACCTCGGGAGTCACTTGGGCCGTGGGGGCTGAGCTCGCCCTAGCCGGCTCAGCCAGGCCTCATGAGGACGACCGGGCAGGAGAAGCCTGTGCGTCGCAGTCACCCTCCTTCGCGGGCAGAGGCGCTGCCACGGATGGAACCTCAGGAGCTCCCTTTGACTTCTTTGCTGCGGGCGCCAGCCTATCCAAGAGATGCGGACGTCAAGCCTCAGAAGCAGAGCAAGAGATAAAGACAAGGATCAAATGCTTACGGGTCATCGCCAGTGAGCTCAAGCGGCCTCCGGCCAAATTTGAAGCCTGAAAGCCGGCTGGAAGGGTCAACCTCGGGAAGCTTGGAAGCGGAAGGTGCGTCTGCGGTCCGCCTCGGGGCCGGGGCAGACCCGCGGGAGATCAGCCCGGTCCTATCCTTCTTCAGGATCGGGGGCAAGCTCCCGCCGTCCTCCTCGTCATCATCCTCGTCGTCATCTTCGTCGTCGTCGCTCGGAGAAAGGCGGAGAACGCAGGACCTGCACCGGGGGAGGGGAGCCCTCGACTCCCTGCCAGTCGCCTCGGAGTCAGGCCCTTTTTCCCGCTCCCCTCCTTCCTCCTCTTTGCTGGAGTCGTCGAAGGGCACGTCCACCGGTTCCTCGGGAGCTTCTATGGGCACGGGCCCATCCCCGTTGAAGACGGGCATGGACTTGACTACCCGCTCCCAGTCGTCGCGGAGGAACAAGGGCGTAGGAGCAACCTCCAACCTCGCCACATCGCCCCTGACCAGAGATTGGAGGACCACAGCCAGATCTCCGTCGGCCAAGGCCGCGGGGCTCGGGCGGGGCTTCCACATCGGAAGTGAGTACTGCCGAAGCGGAGCCAGCTGGTGCTCCAGGAATTCTCTCAGCAACGATGCGCCGGTCAGCTTCGCCGCCACCATGTTGGCCAGCCTCAGATCCGCGTCCATCTTCTCCAACACCATCTTCGCACGGGGATCCGCGAGCTCCGCTCGACCCCAATCGCTGGAGCTCGTGGGCTGCTCCGTGGGCAAGATCAGCCGAGGGTGGATGCGCGCAGCATCCACCAAGACCCACTTGCTCCTGAAGCCCTCAATCCTCTTCCCGGGGTTCGAGATGGCAATGGCGCCACCGTACGCGATGAAGCTTGCGCACGCGGAAGCAGGACCGTGAGAGGTCCGGAGGTAGAAGTAGTGGCGCAGCAAGGCCACAGAGGGCTGCACCCCTACGTGAGCCTCGCAATAATAGGCGAAGATTGCCAGGAGAAGGACGAAGTTGGGGTGGAGATGTAGAGCCTGTAGCTTATAATGGCGGAGGACAGAGAAGAAGAACTCGGAGAAGGGAGGCACCAGGCCAGCGGCAATGGCACTTACGAAGAACGGATAGAAGGTGCTCCCTTGACCCTCAGGGGTGGCGGAGCCGGCCTTGAACACCTTCGCCCCGTTGATGCCCTGCGCCGTCGCCATCCGGCGCAACCGGGCA
The DNA here is from genome assembly GCA_034509565.1 of Triticum monococcum. Classification (NCBI taxonomy): domain Eukaryota; kingdom Viridiplantae; phylum Streptophyta; class Magnoliopsida; order Poales; family Poaceae; genus Triticum; species Triticum monococcum. The sequence goes on along the minus strand of CM067844.1, from coordinate 575,028,991 downwards.
AGGCTCGCCTCCGACCCGTTCGGCGGGTCCAGGGCAGACGAGTACCAAGCTACGGCCGGGGGCTGATGAGGCGCCATGGCTTCCTGGGTCACATGGTCGGAGCAGATCTAGAAATTTCGGAGAAAGGGAGGAGAGGCGCAAGAAAGGGGATCTGGGCAGCAACCGGGGAAAGCAAGAAGCAAGGCCTAGGCGGATGCCGCCCCTTTATCAACTCGCGCAGTTTCTAAGGCGCCCACATGACTATTCAACCGCCACGCGGCGCCCAAGGCTGCAGGCTGTTAGGGCCCGCGGTGCTTCGCTCTTGCCCTTCTGCCTCCCTGCACGGCCAAGCCCGGGCGCGCCTTGGGCCCGGGGGCTACTGTCGGCGTTCTGGGAACGGGGGTCCCCAGACTTGCCTGCCTGTGGCCTGCGGCGTGGCTTAAAGGGGGGCCCAGCACGACCCATCTTCACCAACACAGACCCAAGACCCTCGCGAGGGGCCAAGCCTCGCGGGGCGGACGACGCGGAGCTTCCTCAGGCACGGCCTCATCAGGATGGCTCGCGAGCAGGCGGAGAGATCAAGGCGGGGTACCTCACGAGGTGCCCGTGACGCAAGCCCTCACGACCAAGGGCGCCAGGCGGGTGCCAGCCCGCGCAGTGTCCTTGACGGTGTCCTGGACTAGGGGGTACTCACCACGTCGTCTCCCGATCTATTAGATTGGGCCGAGGACCCCCGTGGCCGTATACTCATGGGCCGGTTCGGACGGCTACCACATACAAGGAAGATTCCACAAGACTTGGCGATCAAGACAAGGACTTCTCCCCACCGGCGTATTCGACAAGGACTCTTGTTATCCTAGGCCTCCGGTGCATTATATAAACCGAGGCCAGGCTAGTCGATAGATAGGGACAATATATACAGAACAACAATCATACCATAGGCTAGCTTCTAGGGTTTAGCCTCCTTGATCTCGTGGTAGATCTACTCTTGTACTACCCATATCATCAATATTAATCAAGCAGGACGTAGGGTTTTACCTCCATCAAGAGGGCCCGAACCTGGGTCAAACATCGTGTTCCCTGCCTCCTGTTACCATCCGGCCTAGACGCACAGTTTGGGACCCCCTACCCAAGATCCGCTGGTTTTGACACCGACATTGGTGCTTTCATTGAGAGTCCGCTGTGTGATCGACAAAAGGATCGATGGCTCGCCTGCAGATCAACTGCGACTTCTACATCTTCGTCACCAGCTCGACTGGTCACCTTGGTTCGACCAAGAATTGCGCCCCGTGTTCGGATCACCATGTCCGGACGAGGGCCTTCATCAAACATCAACTCCGATCTCTATCAAGATCACGGAGGAATCATCTATGGAGCTCGGGGGCTCAACGTCAACATTGCCCTCAAGCGACCGTGCTGTTTTTCTGGACAGTGAACTCGTATCTGCCACCACCACCTCCTCGAGTATCGCTTTGATGATCTCTTTGGTGGAATTGTGCGGAATTGAGTCTACAACAACCCTGAAAAATTTCGTTGAGTTCCGATGGAGGAATCTCGGGCAATCCATGATATATTGGAGCCCTGTCAAATCTAGACGGGAATTTGGATGAGTTTAGGGCGTGGTGTCCAGCTTCTAGCTCGGACGTCCTTTGGAAGATCCAACCGTTGATCGGCTGCGGAATTCCTATATCTACCACCTCTCAAAATTTCGGCTCGATCCGACCGTCCAAACTCCGGGAACCTTCTGATTAGTGCATCACTTTTCGGATCTGTTTTCTGCGCGAAAACGAATCCGACCCGAGTTCATCTTTTTTATGAACAGGATTTCGGACATCCCTTTTGAAGGAAGTTTTGTATGGGGTATTGTGTTTTTTTCCCGAACACATCCCACTAACTGTAAGATCTTTTGAACATGATCTTCAACATCATGCTGGTGTCAAACCAGTCCGGCAATATTACTCCACGGCTGCCGACCTGCGCTAGACACGGCGTCACTTTGTTGAGCCGAGCTCAACTTCTTCGGATCATCATCTCGGCAAGCCGAACAAGAGCCCGGCATCGCGAAGGATAAATCATCACCAACATCGCCACACGGTCGCTTCATCAAGCCGGCATCGACCACGTCACGACCTGCATCGATAGGGCCGCACTATTGCTTCTTCAAGCTGGTGTCCATCACGCCAACCTACTTCGACTAATCGGCTGACATCAAGGCTTCGACATCTCGGCTAGACCGGGGGCTTCATCATCTCTTCATCAACCTACTCCGGTAACGGGTGTGCGGATCGAGTCTCAATTTTGGGAATCACCTTCCTTCGGATTGCTACAACAAATAAACCAGGTGTTATTAATCCTAGTATTTTTTGCTTGTTTGGGTTCATTTTTCCCAAGGAATTATTACTCTGGTTTGTCCATCATATAGACACAGGTCTATCAAATGGTGGCCGCATTAACGACGGTCGCATGGTGGTCCGGTCAGTCTCCGTACATAGTCCGGCGAATGCCGCATCCGGAACTCGGACCGACCTATGAATTCAGCCTTTGCCACGCCCTTACCGCATCACGCCGACGCCCTGCATCGACATTGACTTCGGCGCCAGGCCATATTTCTTTATTATTCACTTTGCATAAATTATTGATTATGCAACGATTTTTTTATTATTATTACTATTATCTCCGGTTTGCACTATTTTATGTGGCACAGGAAAATGATCCAGCCGGACTATATCCTTTGGCATCACCTCGGCTGGACGGGGGGCTTCGTCAACACTTCATTACCCCATGCCGGGGACTTCGGCATCACTCTGCCGGCCTGCATTATCCGTGCTATGTCACCACTTCGGAGTGCCGAGCTCTTTGCTCCGCCACCTCGGAACCAGCTTGGGGGATGACACCTTGTCCCGCATCAAGCTCGGACCGCATCATCAATACCGAACACATTAACCAGCTAAGTTGCCTTCATGCTCAAAGTTTTAAAATTTTAACTTGTGTTCGGCTCGACCAAGCATTATACTTTTTTGGAAAAAAGTTGCTTGTAAAATTTCCTTGTCCAAACTTTGTTTGTGACGCATAAATTCAAATACCCCGTTTACTTGGGGGCTTCCTTTATGAAGCTTTTCCTGTTGCATATGATTATACTTGTACGGCTTCGTTCCTTGTTCGTGTATTACGCCACAATATGCACCATATTGACTTAAGCGATTTGGAAGCTGGGTTGCCTCGCTCCTGTGTTTACCCCTACGTTCCCGATTGTTCGGCTAGGGAGTAAAGGGAGCACCTCTGCGATTGTCACGATCGGGTCACCCGAGCCGGACCTCAGACTGGGTGAAGCCGAAAGCTAGCGCTCTTATAGTTATTCAATGATGGTCAGCACACAATGGAACTCATGATTACAAAAAATCTATTGCACAAGTCTCATAATAACAATGAGCACCAAAGAAAGGTATCGGTGGGGGTACTATTTTCTTCGAAGATGCTTCTTACTCTTCGCAGTAATATAGCATAAGTTCCCTGAGCGCGCTTTGTCTGTTACAGCCTTATGGCCTGGTTGCCTGGTTATTGGAAACACCATCGATATTCTCGACCGATGGAGTACATAACACTTTTCGGTCCTTAACCGAAGAGGGAGAAGCCGACGGTCAGTTAAGATGCGTTTAAAGTTCGGTTGAACATAGATATGATATAAGTACTTCGGTACATGCAATCATTCTTCTACCCAAGTCACTTGGGGGCTCTTAAGTTTATTTGAGCCATTTTATAATAAGTGTTCTTCTTCTCAGTCGTTGCAAAGTTCTATTATTATTATTATTTATCACTCCTTTTTTCGACGCGAGTGTACGGTCACTAGCCGGGGAGCCTAATTTCTCTCTCAAAACCGCTAGAGTTTAGTTTGCTAAACTGGCCTAATGAGAAGTACTCCGCCCTCGGGATAGGAGGTTGAAGCCGTAGGCTGACCCGCTCGAAGTCTTGAGATAGGATGTGTCATGTTAAAGGACGACAGAAGCACTTCTTTTTTCTAAGACCAATTTTCGGATTGGCACCGAACACTTTATCTTGTTCGGACGTCATGTTTTTACTGACGTTTCTTGGTTTTCCAAGCTTTTTGGCACTTTTAAACTATTTGTGCTTTTCCAGCATTAGTCTCGCAGTGCAACGCCGGACACCTTTAGGGATGCGGCAAAAAAATTCTCAGATATTGCTATATATGCATCGGTTTCGAATTGTGTCTTCGGTCAATAGTTGGGTTGCCCGGCTCCTGCACTTGCTTCCTACGTTCCGTTTTGTTCGGCTAGGCGTGCAAAGGGAGAACCACTGCGATTGTGCTTCCAGCTCACATGGTTAAGCACCTTAGTGGAGAAAGCCGAAAATTGACTGTCACAATAAGCGTAAACTGGTCAGCGATCCGATGACTATGATGGGCCATTCATAACATTGGCCGAAGTGTTTATGGCTTGACCTCGGCTGTCGCCGAACACTACCGGGGGCTATTAACTGGCCTCCCAAACTAAATCCTCGATATTTTGCTCTTACATTCGAGCGGAGGTTTCATGATCATTCTTAGCATGACAACCCAAAGAAAGGAACCGATAGCGGGACTATTTTCTTTGGAATACATTTCTTCTGTTAAACAGTAATATAACATATCTCTCTGCGTACCTTTGTTTATAAAACCGTATGGCCAGACTGCCTTGTTTGTTGTAAATCTTTGCCCTCATAAAGGCTTTATAAAATAGGACAAACACTCCTCGACTACTGGCCGAGGAGGTGGAAGCCGATGGTCGGTCAACAAAGTTTTGTACAATGCGGATCCGAGCATTAATGACGTAAAGTACTTGGATACATAGAGTCATTACACATAATTTGTGATTTTACTATGGATATTGATCCTTAATTCGGCCACCCGTGCCTGCATTAAGGCTCGGGGGCTACTGGGCTTCGGGCTTATTATTTACAAATATTAAAGGGGTACATCGATCCCCTGATCTGGTGTTGCCACCCGACTAGTGTCTTGGGGGCTACTGCATTGCTTGACCAATGCAGAAAATTTTATGTGCAATATAGTTTCCGAGGAGATTTTGATCCTCAGGTTGGTCGGCCGCACCCAACCTGAGTCTTGAGGACTGAGCACGCCACTTTTGTGTCCCGAAGTATTCTGCCGAGCTAGGACTTGATCCTCAGGCCGCTTTTGCAAATCAACCTGAGTCTCAGCAGCTACTGGGATCAGCGGTCTTATGTCATCCTTCATGTGCATCTCAGGTTTTAGACCGATACACACCTTGAGGGCTACTGGCTATATATCTCGACAGAGAATAAATTGCACCAATAAAAAATATTGACAAAAAATCGGCCCATAGTCGGGGTGGTGCACCACCTCGGAAGTAGTCCGGCATAAAGCTCGGGCGCTAGTGGCTGGCTCCATAGAGGGCATTTCCGGCATTAAGCTCGGCTAAACTCCTTCAACTTTTTTGAACCAAGGTGATATGACACCTCGGATATAGTCCGGCATTGGAGCCTGGACACAGTCCGGCATTGGAGCTCGGATATATTTCGGCGTTGGAGCTCGGATATACAGTCCGGCGTTGGAGCTCGGATACATAGTCCGCGTTGGAGCTCGGATACATTTCGGCGCTAGAGCTGGGAAGCGGTCCGGCGTTGGTGCTCGGCTGCAAAAGATACCTCGAATGCAGTCCGGCGTTGGAGCTCGGACGCAAGAGGACCCTGCCTCCCGGGAACAACTTCAAACCCGAGGTGTGGCATAAAAATAAACAAGGCATTGATAAAGGCCGGAAACTTAAAGGGGCTCCTCGGATACCTGACGTGCAAACTCGTCAAATGCATTTCGGCGATCCTCAAGATCGAAGATAAAGAAGATTTGTTGAACCAGTTTTCAAGACCGACAACCGAAGATGAAGAACAGTTCGGAAGAATCGAGGAGCGTCCCTAACTTGAAGACCGGTTTAGGGGGCTACTGACGGTGTCCTGGACTAGGGGGTACTCACCACGTCGTCTCCCGATCTATTAGATTGGGCTGGGGACCCCCGTGGCCGTATACTCATGGGCCAGTTCGGACGGCTGCCGCAAAGAAGGAAGATTCCAAAAGACTTGGCGATCAAGACAAGGACTTCTCCCCACCGGTGTATTCGGCTAGGACTCTTGTTATCCTAGGCCTCCGGTGCATTATATAAACCAAGGCCAGGCTAGTCGATAGAGGAACAATATATACAAGAATCATACCATAGGCTAGCTTCTAGGGTTTAGCCTCCTTGATCTCGTGGTAGATCTACTCTTGTACTACCCATATCATCAATATTAATCAAGCAGGATGTAGGGTTTTACCTCCATCAAGAGGGCCCGAACCTGGGTAAAACATCGTGTTCCCTGCCTCCTGTTACCATCCGACCTAGATGCACAGTTCGGGACCCCCTACCCGAGATCCGCCGGTTTTGGTGCAAAGGGGGCAAGCGCAGCCGCGGAGTACCGAGGCATCAGGCAAAGGTTGCCATTTCGGTGCAATGAGACCAAGACCAGGAGGACTGCAAGACGAAGGTCATCATGGAGCCCAAGACGGTGTCACCACCAGAGCTTTGTGCAGGTGAAGACTACTTTTGTCAGGATAATTGGTACTAGTTGTCCCCTTTCAAATTAGCCCGCCATTGTTGGCTCCCTTCCCGCTCGATATTTGGAAGAGGACCAGGGCCTCTATAAATAGGACCAGCCACCCGCAAGCTGAGGGAGCTGAGAGAGAGGCAGCCAGCGGAGAGGGTAGGGTTTAGAGAAGGGACGATCGAGATCTGAGAGAGAGAGAGAAGGGTGACTGAACTCCTCCCAGTAGTTCATCGCCCCAGCCAAGAACAGACCCTCGCGAGGCTGTTCTTCCTTGTATTGTTCATCATCATCGGCCCAAGAGGCAATCCACCACACCACACACTGGAGTAGGGTATTACACCACAACGGTGGCCCGAACCAGTATAAACCCTGTGTCTCTTGTGTTGTTCTTTCCATAGCTTAGATCTTAGCAAGGCGGAGGGGTGAAGGTAGGTAGGAGGCGAAATCTCCGCGTGCACCCCAGTGTTCGAACCTCAAGGGTCTGCCGGAACCCGAAATCCGACAGTCTCACATCAACGAGGCTAATCAACGGGCTATGGAGATGCCCATCGATTGATGTTAATGCAAGGAGTAGGGATTGCCATGCAACGGATGCACTAGAGCTATAAATGTATGAAAGCTCAACAAAAGAAACTAAGTGGGTGTGCATCCAACTTGCTTGCTCACGAAGACCTAGGGCACTTGAGGAGGCCCATTGTTGGAATATACAAGCCAAGTTCTATAATGAAAAATTCCCACTAGTATATGAAAGTGACAAAACAAAAGACTCTCTATCATGAAGATTATGGTGCTACTTTAAAGCACAAGTGTGGAAAAAGGATAGTAGAATTGTCCCTTCTTTATATTTTTTTATTTGGCCTTTCCCTTTTTTTGGCCTTTCTCTTTTTTTATTTGGGACAATGCTCTACGAATGATGATCATCACACTTCTATTTATTTACAACTCAAGAACTACAACTCGATACTTAGAATAAGATATGACTCTATATGAATGCCTCCGGTGGTGTACCGGGATATGCAATGAACCAAGAGTGACATGTATGAAAGAATTATGAATGGTGGCTTTGCCACAAATACTATGTCAACTACGTGATCATTCTAAGCAATATGACAATGATGAATGTGTCATGATGAACGGAATGGTGGAAAGTTGCATGGCTATATATCTCGGAATGGCTATGGAAATGCCATAATAGGTAGGTATGGTGGCTGTTTTGAGGAAGATATATAAGGAGGTTTATGTGTGAAAGAGCGCATCATATCACGGGGTTTGGATGCACCGGCGAAGTTTGCACCAACTCTCAATGTGAGAAAGTGCAATGCACAGTACCAAAGAGGCTAGCAATGATGGAAGGGTGAGAGTGCGTATAATCCATGGACTCAACATTAGTCATAAAGAACTCACATACTTATTGCAAAAATCTACAAGTCATCAAAAACCAAAGCACTACGCGCATGCTCCTAGGGGGATAGATTGGTAGGAAAAGACCATCGCTCGTCCCCGACCGCCACTCATAAGGAAGACAATCAAATAACACCTCATGTTTCAAATTTGTTACATAACGTTTACCATACGTGCATGCTAGGGGACTTGCAAACTTCAACACAAGCATTTCTCAAATTCACAACTACTCAACTAGCATGACTTTGATATTATTACCTCCATATCTTAAAACAATCATCAAGCATCAAACTTCTCTTAGTATTCAAAACACTCATAAGAAAATTTTTATTCATATTGAACACCTAGCATATTAGGATTATTTAAGCAAATTACCATGCTATTTAAGACTCTCAAAATGATATAAGTGAAGCATGAGAGATCAATAGTTTCTATAAACAAAATCCACCACCGTGCTCTAAAAGATATAAGTGAAGTACTAGAGCAAAAGTATATAACTCAAATGATATAAGCGAAGCACATAGAGTATTCTAATAAATTCCAAATCATGTGTGGCTCTCTCAAAAGGTGTGTACAGCAAGGATGATTGTGGTAAACTAAAAAGAAAAGACTCAAATCATACAAGATGCTCCAAGCAAAACACATATCTTGCGGTGAATAAAAATATAGCTCCAAGTAAAGTTACCGACAGAAGTAGACGAAAAGAGGGGATGCCTTCCGGGGCATCCCCAAGATTTGTCTTTTAGGTGTCCTTAGATTATCTTGGGGGTGCCATGGGCATCCCCAATCTTAGGCTCTTGCCACTCCTTGTTCCATAATCCATCAAATCTTTACCCAAAACTTGAAAACTTCACAACACAAAACTTAAAGTAGAAAATCTCGTGAGCTCCGTTAGCGAAAGAAAACAAAAGACCACTTCAAGGTACTGTAATGAACTCGTTGTTTATTTATATTGGTGTTAAACCTACTGTATTCCAACTTCTCTATGGTTTATAAACTATTTTACTAGCCATAGATTCATCAAAATAAGCAAACAACACACGAAAAACAGAATCTGTCAAAAACAGAACAGTCTGTAGTAATCTGTAGCTAGCGCAAGATCTGGAACCCCAAAAATTCTAAAATAAATTTCTGGACGTGAGTAATTTATCTATTAATAATCTGCAAAAATAATTAACTGAATATCACTTTCCAAATAAAAATGGCAGCAGTTCTCGTGAGCGCTAAGTTTCTGTTTTTTACAGCAAGATATCAAGACTTTCCCCAAGTCTTCCCAACGGTTCTACTTGGCACAAACACTAATTAAACACAAAAAAACACAACCTAAACAGAGGCTAGATAAATTATTTATTACTAAACGGGAGCAAAAGCAAGGAATAAAAATAAAATTGGGTTGCCTCCCAACAAGCGCTATCGTTTAACGCCCCTAGCTAGGCATAAAAAGCAAGGAAAGATCTAGGTATTGCCATCTTTGGTAGGCAATCCATAAGTGGCTCTCATAATAGATTCATAAGGTAATTTAATTTTCTTTCTAGGAAATTTTTCCATGCCTTTCCTTAACGGAAATTGGAATCTAATATTTCCTTCCTTCATATCAATAATTGCACCAATCGTTCTAAGGAAAGGTCTACCAAGAATAATAGGACATGAAGGATTGCAATCTATGTCAAGAACAATAAATTCTACGGGCACATAATTCCTATTTGCAACAATAAGAACATTATTAATTCTTCCCATAGGTTTCTTAATAGTGGAATCCGCAAGGTGCAAGTTTAGAGAGCAATCATCAAAATCACGGAAACCTAACAAATCACACAAAGTCTTTGGAATCGTGGAAACACTAGCACCCAAATCACATAAAGAATAAAACTCATGATCTTTAATCTTAATTTTAATAGTTGGTTCCCACTCATCATAAAGTTTTCTAGGGATAGAAACTTCCAATTCAAGTTTTTCTTCATAAGATTGCATCAAGACATCAACGATATGTTTAATGAATGCTTTATTTTGACTATAAGCGTGAGGAGAATTTAGCACGGATTGCAACAAGGAAATACAATCAATCAAAGATCAATTTTCATAATTAAATTCCTTGAAATCCAAAATAGTGGGTTTAGCAACATCTAGGGTTTTAGTTTCTTCAATCCCACTTTCATCAATTTTAGCATCAAGATCTAAAAACTCTGAATTCTTGGAACGCCTTCTAGGTAAAGATGGATCATATTCAGTCCCATCATTATTAAGATTCATATTTAAAAACAAAGATTTAATAGGGGACACATCAATAACTTTTAGATCTTCATCTTTATTTTCATAGGGATCCGGTTTAGCGGCCATCCTATTAACTAAGGTAGCCCGCTTATCCGAAATTTCAGCAGTCAATTTCTCAAGACGAGCAATTTGGGATCTTAAACCATCAAATTCTTTAGACATATCATCGAGCTCTTTATTCATACAACTCATAAAACTATTTTGTTCCTTAAGCTCATTTCTAAAGAAACTATTATGCTCGAATTGCAAGACCATAAAACTCCTAACGTTGTTTTCGATTTCTTCCAACCTTTTAAGGTGAAGATCACCAAATCGGGGTAGAGCCATCGAGACAAGCAAGCAATCCAACACACAAGCAAACAAAAAGCAAGCGGGCAAAAAGAGGCAAACAGGAAAGAGAGGGAGGATAGAGAGAGAGAGGGCGAATAAAACGGCAAGGGTGAAGTGGGGGAGAGGAAAACGAGAGGCAAATGGCAAATAATGTAATGCAGGATATAGGGATTGTGATGGGTACTTGGTATATTGAATTTTGCGTAGACTCCCTGGCAACGGCGCCAGAAATCCTTCTTGCTACCTCGTGAGCACTGCGTTGGTTTTTCCCCGAAGAGGAAGGGATGATGCAACAGAGTAGCATAAGTATTTCCCTTAGTTTTTGAGAACCAAGGTATCAATCGAGTAGGAGGCTATGCGCGAGTCCCTCGTACCTGCACAAAACAAATAAATCCTCGCAACCAACGTGATAAGGGGTTGTCAATCCCTACACGGCCACTTACAAGAGTGAGATCTGATAGATATGATAAGATAATATTTTTGGTATTTTTATGATAAAGAAGCAAAGTAAAATAAAAGCAAAGTAAATAGCAAAGTATTGGAAGATTAATATGATGAAGATAGACCCGCGGGCCATAGGTTTCACTAGTGGCTTCTCTCAAGAGCATAAGTATTCTACGGTGGGTGAACAAATTACTGTTGAGCAATTGACAGAATTGAGCATAGTTATGAGAATATCTAGGCATGATCATGTATATAGCATCACGTCCGAGACAAGTAGACCGACTCCTGCCTGCATCTAGTACTATTACTCCACTCATCGACCGCTATCCAGCATGCATCTAGAGTATTAAGTTAATGAAAGCAGAGTAACGCCTTAAGCAAGATGACATGATGTAGAGGGATAAACTCATGTAATATGATGAAAACCCCATCTTGTTATCCTCAATGGCAACAATACAATACGTGCCTTGCTGCCCCTACTGTCACTGGGAAAGGACACCGCAAGATTGAACCCAAAGCTAAGGACTTATCCCATTGCAAGAAAGATCAATCTAGTAGGCCAAACCAAACTGATAATTCGAAGAGACTTGCAAAGATAACCAATCATACATAAAAGAATTCAGAGAAGATTCAAATATTGTTCATAGATAGACTTGATCATAAACCCACAATTCATTGGTCTCAACAAACACACCGCAAAAAGAAGATTACATCGAATAGATCTCCACAAGAGAGGGGGAGTGAGGGAGTCCTGGATTAGGGGGTGTTCGGGTAGCCGGACTCCAGGACTATGAAGATACAAGATTGAAGACTTCGTCCCGTGTTCGGATGGGACTTTCCTTGGCGTGGAAGGCAAGCTTGGCGATGCGGATATTCAAGATCTCCTACCATTGTAACCGACTTTGTGTAACCCTAACCCTCTCCGGTGTCTATATAAACCGGAGGGTTTTAGTCCGTAGGACAACTTCATCATACAACAATCATACCATAGGCTAGCTTCTAGGGTTTAGCCTCCTTGATCTCGTGGTAGATCTACTCTTGTACTACCCATATCATGAATATTAATCAAGCAGGACGTAGGGTTTTACCTCCATCAAGAGGGCCCGAACCTGGGTAAAACATCGTGTTCCTTGCCTCATGTTACCATCCGGCCTAGACGCACAGCTCGGGACCCCCTACCCGAGATCCGCCGGTTTTGACACCGACATTGGTGCTTTCATTGAGAGTTCCTCTGTGTCGTCGCTTTTAGGCCCGATGGCTCCTTCGATCATCAACAACGATGCAGTTCAGGGTGAGACTTTTCTCCCCGGACAGATCTTCATCTTCGGCGGCTTCGCACTGCGGGCCAATTCGCTTGGCCACCTTGAGCAGATTGAAAGCTACGCCCCTGGCCATCAGGTCAGGTTTGGAAGCCTAAACTACACGGCTAACATCCGCGGGGACTTGATCTTCGATGGATTCAAGCCACAGCCAAGCGCGCCGCACTGTCTCGATGGGCATGATATAGCTCTGCCGCCGAACAGCGCCTTGGAGGCCGCACACGCATCGGTTTCGACCATTGATTCGGAGCCTACGACGCCGATCGAGGATCAGCGGTTGGACGCTGCCTCAGGGGCTGCGATCTCAGAGGAGATCGAGCCGAACTCCAGCCCCGCACTCCGCATGGCCCGTGACTCCGAGGAGCCGGATTCCCCTCCGAACTCTGAGCCCCCGCGCCCCTGCCAATCGAATCCAATTGGGCGCCGATAATGGAGTTCACTGCCGCGGACATCTTTCAGCACTCGCCCTTCGGCGACATGATGAATTCTCTAAAGTCTCTCTCTTTATCAGGAGAGCCTTGACCGGACTACAGTCAGCAAGGTTGGGATACGGACGATGAGGAAATTCAAAACCCACCCACCACCCACTTCGTAGCCACCATCGACGACTTAACCGACATGCTTGACTTCAACTCCGAAGACATCGACGGCATGGGCGACGATGCAGGAGACGAACAAGAACCAGCACCTGTAGGGCGCTGGAAGGCCACCTCGTCATATGACATATATATGGTGGACACTCCAAAGGATGGAGATGGCGATGGAACAGAAGGGGACGATACCTCTAAGAAACAGCCCAAGCACCGGCGTCAGCGGCGCCGCTCTAAATCCCGCCAAAGCAAAAACGGTGATTTCGGCACGGGAGATAATACTACTCCGGATAGCGCCGAAGAACACCCCCTCCAGCAAGATTCAACACAGGAGGACAGAGAAGCCAACCCTCACGAGAGGGCGGCAGCCCAAGAGGTTGAGGACGATAATTATAGGCCTCCCTCCGAAGACGAGGCAAGCCTCGATGACGATGAGTTCGTCGTGCCAGAGGATCTCGCCGAACAAGAGCGTTTTAAACGCAGGCTTATGGCCACGGCAAGAAGCCTCAAGAAAAAGCAGCAACAGCTTACGGCTGATCAGGATTTGCTAGCTGACAGATGGACTGAAGTCCTTGCGGCCGAAGACTATGAACTTGAATGCCCCTCCAAAAGTTACCCAAAGCGCAGGATGCTACCCCGACTAGAGGAGGAAGCACCTACATCACCAGCGCACGACATGGCCGACCGGCCACCTCGTGGCCGTGACAGAGAGGCCTCTCGGCCCTCCACTCAAGCCATGCCCCGACGCCGCGTCAAGCATACTAAGGCACGGGAAAATGCGCCCGACCTGCGCGACGTACTAGAGGACAATGCAAGGCAAACAAGATCGATCTACGGATCGCGCAGGCGCCCCACGGCACGTGACAGTGATCGTCACTCCGGATGCAATAAATCCGGCCGGGCCGAACTCAACAGACAAAGCTCCTTCGAGTTGCGTCGTGATATAGCCCAATACAGAGGCGCCGCACGCCCACTATGCTTCATAGATGAAGTAATACATCATAAAATCCCTGAGGGCTTCAAACCCATAAACATCGAATCGTACGATGGCACAACAGATCCTGCGGTATGGATCGAGGATTATCTCCTTCATATCCACATGGCCCGCGGTGATGATCTACATGCCATCAAATACCTCCCACTCAAACTTAAGGGACCGGCCCGGCATTGGCTTAACAGCTTGCCAGCAGACTCAATCAGTTCTTGGGAGGACCTGGAAGCCGCATTCCTTGATAACTTCTAGGGCACTTATGTGCGACCACCGGACACCGATGACCTAAGCCACATAATTCAGCAGTCAGAGGAATCGGCCAGGCAACTCTGGACACGGTTCCTAACAAAGAAAAACCAGGTAGTCGACTGTCCAGACACAGAGGCCTTAGCGGCCTTCAAGCATAATATCTGTGACGAGTGGCTTGCCCGGCACCTAGGACAGGAAAAGCCGAAATCTATGGCAGCCCTCACAACACTCATGACCCGCTTTTGCGCGGGAGAAGACAGCTCGCTAGCTCGCAACGACAATTTAACCAAGAACCCTGGTAATTCGAATACCAAGGACAAAAGCGACAGGTCGCGTCGGAACAAACAAAAGCGCCTCGTTAACAGCGGCACCAACGAGGATACGGAAGTTAATGCCGGATTCCGAGGCTATAAATCCGGTCAGCGGAAAAAGCCATTCAAAAGAAATACTTAGGGCCCGTCCAGTTTGGACCGAATACTCAATCGCTTATGCCAGATACATGGCACCCCTGAAAAGCCAGCCAATCACACCAACAGGGATTGTTGGGTGTTCAAGTAGGCAGGCAAGTTAAGAGCCAAATACAAAGACAAGGGGCTGCATAGAGACAACGAGGAGGGGCCCAGGCCGCCGAACAACAGTGGATAGAAGGGATTTCCCCCGCAAGTGCGGACGGTGAACATGATATACGCAACCCACATCCCCAAGAGGGAGCGGAAGCGTACGTTACGGGACGTATATGCGATGGAGCCAGTCGCCCCAAAGTTCAACCCATGGTCCTCCTGCCTGATCACCTTTGATCGAAGGGACCACCCCACTAGCATCCGTCACGGCGGCTTCGCCGCATTGGTTCTAGACCCAATCATTGACGGATTTCATCTCACAAGAGTCCTCATGGACGGCAGCAGCAGCCTGAACCTGCTTTACCAGGATACAGTGCGAAAAATGGGCATAGATCCCTCGAGGATCAAGCCCACCAAAACGACCTTTAAAGGCGTCATACCAGGTGTAGAAGCCAACTGTACAGGCTCAGTCACACGGGAAGTGGTCTTCGGATCTCCGGATAACTTCCGAAGCGAGGAGTTAATCTTCGACATAGTCCCATTTCGTAGTGTCTATCACGCACTGCTCGGGCGAACCGCATTCGCAAAATTCAATGTGGTACCGCACTATGCATACCTCAAGCTCAAAATGCCAGGCCCTAGAGGAGTAATCACGGTCAATGGGAACACTGAACGCTCCCTCCGAATGGAGGAGCACACGGCAGCGCTCGGAGCAGAAGTACAAAGCAGCCTCTCCAGGCAGTTCTCCAGCTCGGCCTTCAAAAAGCCGGACACTGTCAAGCGCGCCCGGAGTACCCTACAACAAGACCGCCTGGCACGTTCTGAGCTAGCGTAGCAATGCGGCCCCAACCCTAGCCCTCGTGATATAGCGAAACCAGTGCTTCGCGTACATAACTACGCTCTTGAAATACCATGGGCATAGGGGAAGGGGCACTATCACGGCACGCCCGAAATACGGCTTAAACCGCACCAGGGGCTGCCGGATTCCTTTTTCTTTTCTTTTTTTCTCTTACTCTCAGGACTCCATACTTCGGATGACCCGTTCGGCAATTCAACTGCCGCACAAACGATGCAGGATCTAGGAAAGTAGACAAGCCACGCCGCATTATGGAAGTCCTAGGTGGTCTCTATTGCGAGCAGTATACCTGTTTTTTAATACAATTCCGCGGCCTGCCCCTGGCCAGGACATGTTAAATAGTCCAATTTGTTTTGCATATTGCACTATTTGTATCGTTCCGCTTTCATAGCAGCCTTTCTATAAACAATGCATAGCTTTTTGTCTATTTTTTGCATTATCCTCTTTTTATATATATGTTTATTAATAACATGTTGCATCCGTACACTGTGGTACGGCAAAAATACGCCAGGGGCTTCAGTACCCATCAATATGGCGTGAGAAGTCCGCACACTTTCACAAGTGCGGCACCCCGAACTTATAGCACTATATGCATCGGCTCCGAATCATGATTTGGGTCAATAGTTGGGTTTGCCTGGCTCCTATGTTTTGGTGCCTGACGTTCTGCTCTATCGGCTAAGGTAGCACTAGGAGAACTACTGCGATTGTGCCCCAGTTGAGCTGCGCTGAGCACCTCAGTAGAGAAAGCAAAAACTGACTGTCATGATGAGGCGAGAGACCGGTCACTGTTCGAGAGGTTTTTTGAGTCCTTAAAGACTTATGACGCTTCGAGCGAGGAACCGGCTTTGTCTGGCCAAGGCATGGATAGCGCCCCAAACTCGGTCTTCCGAATACTAGGGGCTTCGCCGAAATTTAAAATTATAGAGTTCTATGGCTAAGTGAGAGTGTTCAAGCATTATAGTCCGATTGCCTTGTTCGTTGTGCTGAGCGCCTCCCTCAATGGACCCAATCATGGGAAAAAGAGTGCTCAGGTTTATCCCGAACACCCCAGCACTAGTGGCATGGGGGCAGAAGCCGACGACTGGCCATCTCTCAATTTTTTGATAAACGGCCGCACAAAAAGTAATATTTTAAATTCAACAAGCATTGCTTAGCGCATATGAACAAGTTTTCAGCGCACAGGATAACACGAGCGAGTTCATTCAAAAATTACATCCTTGGTACATTCATCCGCCATAAGGCGGGCACCAGCCAGAACATCCTTGTAATAGTTCTCGGGCTTGAGATGCTCCTTCCCCGACGGTGGCCCGTCCCTCACAAGCTTCTCACCGTCCAGCTTACCCCAGTGCACCTTTGCACGGGCAAGGGCCCTACGGGTACCTTCGATGCAGACGGAGCGCTTGATGACCTCGAGCCTTGGACAAGCCTCCACCAGCCGCCGCACTAGTTCGAAGTAGCTCCCAGGCAGGGCCTCTCCAGGCCACAGCCGAACTATGAAGCCCTCCAGGGCTTGTTCGGCCGCCTTGTGGAGCTCGACCACCTGCTTCATCTGGTCGCTCAAGGGCACAGGGTGTCCGGCCTCAGCGTACTGAGACCAGAACACCTTCTCCGTCGAGCTGCCTTCCTCGGCTCGGTAGAATGTGGCGGCATCGGATACGCTACAGGGAAGATCTGCGAATGCCCCTGGAGAGCTCCGGATTCGGGTAAGTAACAAGTAGCTTACTTTTATATGTCTGCTTTGCATAGAGAATGCCTTACCTGCTGCTATCTTTTTCACCGCATCCAATTCCTGGAGGGCCTTCTGGGCTTCGGCCTTGGCATATTCGGCAGTTTTAAGGGCCGCAGCAAGCTCGGACGCTCGCGTCTTCGAGTCGAGCTCCAAACTCTCATGTTTTTTCATGAGAGCCTGAAGCTCTTGCTGCACCCCGCCGACCTGCGCCTCAAATTTCTCCCGCTTGGTGCGCTCCGTGGCCGCTTTCTTCTCGGCCTCAGACAGCGCCTGCTTGAGGGTCGCCACCTCCGTTGTGGTCCCTACAATAAGCAGTATACTCCTGTCATTTTTTACAATTGCGTCTTCTTATAGGCATTTTTTCTATAAGGTATCTCTTACCTTCTTTCTCCTCGAGCTGCCGTTTGGCAAGGCCGAGCTCTTGCTCGGTCTGCTTGAGGCCATGCTTCAGGGCACCCACCACCGCAGTCAGTGCGGCGGCGGCCAGCAGCGAAGCCTGCATACGTATATTGACTCCTTTTTAGTTAGACTCCTGCGATATTTAATAGATCCTCTATTCGGCTTTTCTTTCCGAACGCCAAACAGAGTATCAGGGGCTACTATCTATGTGGTAATATTTTTATATATTTTTTACTTACCTCGAAGCCTGTTAGAAGGCTAGCACAAGCTTCAGTCAGTCCGCTTTTGGCGGACCGAACCTTCTGGACCACCATAATCATGATGGTATGGTGCTCCTCGTCGATGGAGGCGCCCTTAAGCACCTCCAGCAGATTGTCCGGCGCCTCCGGTTGGACGGAGGACGCCGACTCAATAGGCTTGCTCCTCTTGGCAGGAGTTCGCCTGTCGCGGTCCAGAACCGTTGATGATTCCGGCGCGGTGTCCGGCTTAAAGCCGGACTTGGAGCCCTGGGGGTCTTGTCCCCTTTACTCCTGGAGTCCAGGAGGTCGCCTCGCGGTTCCTCCTGGACTGCCTCCTCTTGCCCCGGAGCTTGTCGCGATGCCACTTCGGCGTCATCCGCAGCACAGGGGGAGGCAGCGGGCGGAACTGAATTCACGTCCGAGGAATCTAGGGAGCCGCTCGACGACTCGTCGAGCCCGTCCTTGGGCGGGCTGCATGATTATATTCGACGTTAGGGAAAGCTTCACAACAAAAGGAATATCATGAGTTACTTTGGTATCCGAACACTTACGATTTCGCCGGACGCTTGGTCCTGTCCGGCTACTCCTCTTCGTCCTCGTCGGCGTCGGGGGCGTAGTCCGGCGGAGGGGTTTTCCTCTTCTTGGACCCTTTGGCCTCCCCTACAGGGGCGGCCCTCCTCTTCTTTCCTCCCTCCACTGGAGGGGGAGAGGTCTCTTCTTCCTCCTCCTCGTCTTCACGGGAGGAGTGCGTCTCGGACTCGTCGGACGACGAGTCCGACACCACCATATGCCGGGAACTCTTTCGAGTCCCCGTGGCCTTCTTCTTGGCCTTCTTCTCCGGCACCACATAAGGTGCCGGAACCAACAGCTTCACTAGGAGAGCAGGGGCTGGGTCTTCGGGCAAGGGAGCCGGACAGTTAATCAGTCCGGACTTCGCCTACCAATCCTGTAAAAGGTGAGGGAGTTTAGATCCCGCATAGAGTCAAACTATGAAGAAACTTAACATCCTGTAAAAGATGAAAATATTTTACCTCGCCAGCAGGATGCTGCGAGCTGAATCCACGGTCTTCGGAGGCGGATGCGGGAGCCTCGGCGCCTTTAGTTAGCCCCTTCCAGACATCTTCGTACGTCGTGTCGAAGAGCCTACTCAGAGTTCGGTGCTGCGCCGGGTTGAACTCCCACAGATTGAAGTCCCGTTCTTGACATGGAAGGATCCGGCGGACGAGCATGCCCTGGACTACGTTGACAAGCTTGAGCTGCTTGTTCACCAGGGACTGGATGCATTTTTGCAATCCGGTCACCTCTTCTTCGCCGCCCCACGACAAGCCCGTCTCCTTCCAGGACGTGAGCCGCATAGGGGGTCCGGATCGGAATTCAGGGGCTGCGATCCACTTCGGATTGCGTGGCTCGGTGATGTAAAACCACCCTGACTGCCACCCCTTCAAGGTCTCCACAAAGGAGCCCTCGAGCCATAGGACATTGGCTATTTTTCCCGCCATGGCACCTCCGCACTCCGCCTGGTTGCCACGCACCACCTTTGGCTTGACGTTGAAGGCCTTGAGCCAGAGGCCGAAATGGGGGCAGATGCAGAGGAAAGCCTCGCACACGACGATAAACGCTAAGATATTGAGGATGAAGTTCGGGGCCAGATCATGGAAATCTAGGCCATAGTAGAACATGAGCCCGCGGACGAATGGGTGGAGAGGAAAACCCAGTCCGCGGAGGAAGTGGGGAAGAAATACTACCCTCTCATGGGGCCTTGGGGGTGGGGAGAAGCTGCCCCTCCTCAGGAAGCCGGTGCGCGATGTCTTTGGACAGGTATCCGGCCTTCCTTAGCTTTTTGACATGGCCCTCCGTAACGAAGGAGACCATCCACTTGCCTCCCGCTCCGGACATTGTTGGAGAAGGTTGAGGTAGGAAGTGCGGGCTTGGGCGCTGGAGCTCGGGTGCGCAGAAGATGGATAGGCAAAGGAGGTAGAAGGCGTAGGTAAAAAGGTGGATCCTTATCCCCTTATATGGGCGGATGCGACTGTGCGTCCCCACCAGCCTAGTAAAACTCGCTTGCCCGGCGCCGTGATAAATGGCGCGGTTGGGTTACCCACGTCCGTATTGATGAGAATCCCGTAAATGGGGGACACGATCTCTGCTTTGACAAGATGTGCCAAGGAAACCGCCTCGCAAAACACGCTGAGGTGGAAAAGTGAAAACAATTCGAATAAAGGCTTGGCCATAGTGTGATGTCACGCTGCGGAATACGTCAGCGGATTAGATTTGTGTTAATATTATTCTATCTGTGGCAACACGTGGAAACTTATTTTGCAGAGCCGGACACTACTCTTGGTGTTTACAAACTTTTATGAAGAATTTGGAGGAGGAACCTGCCTTGCAATGCCAAAGACAATCTACGCACCCGACTCGTCGTCATTGAAGCCTGGTTCAGGGACTACTGAGGGAGTCCTGGATTAGGGGGTGTTCGGGTGGCCGGGCTATACCTTCAACCAGACTCCAGGACTATGAAGATACAAGATTGAAGACTTCGTCCCGTGTCCGGATGGGACTTTCCTTGGCGTGGCAGGCAAGCTTGGCGATGCGGATATTCAAGATCTCCTACCATTGTAACCGACTTTGTGTAACCCTAACCCTCTCTGGTGTCTATATAAACCGGAGGGTTTTAGTCCGTAGGACAACTTCATCATACAACAATCATACCATAGGCTAGCTTCTAGGGTTTAGCCTCCTTGATCTCGTGGTAGATCTACTCTTGTACTACCCATATCATCAATATTAATCAAGCATGACGTAGGGTTTTACCTCCATCAAGAGGGCCCAAACCTGGGTAAAAGATCGTGTTCCTTGCCTCCTGTTACCATCCGGCCTGGACGCACAGTTCGGGACCCCCTACCCGAGATCCGCCGTTTTTGACACCGACAGGGAGAACATTGTATTGAGATCCAAAAAGAGAGAAGAAGCCATCTAGCTAATAACTATGGACCCGTAGGTCTGAGGTGAACTACTCACACTTCATCGGAGGGGCTATGGTGATGATGTAGAAGCCCTCTGTGATGGATACCCCCTCCGGCGGAGCTCCGAAACAAGCCCCAAGATGGGATCTCGTGGATATAGAAAGTTGCGGCGGTGGAATTAGGGTTTTGGCTCCGTGTCTTATCATTTGGGGGTACGTAGGTATATATAGGAGGAAGGAGTACGTCGGTGGAGCAACAGGGGGCCCACGAGGGTGGAGGGCGCGCCTGGGGAGGGGGGGTAGGCACGCCCCCTACCTTGTGGCCTCCTCTTTTGTGTCTTGGCGTAGGGTCCAAGTCTCCTGGATCATGTTCGGTGAGAAAATCATGTCCCGGAAGGTTTCATTCCATTTGGACTCTGTTTGATATTCCTTTTCTTCGAAACCCTGAAATAGGCAAAAAAAAGCAATTCTAGGTTGGGTCTCCGGTTAATAGGTTTGTCCCAAAAATAATATAAAAGTGGATAATAAAGCCCAATAATGTCCAAAATAGTAGATAATATAGCATGGAGCAATCAAAAATTATATATACGTTGGAGACGTATCAGATATTAGGGATCAAACCCTAACAAAACTAACTCGATTACATGATAAATCTCATCCAACCCATCACCGTCCAGCAAGCCTATGATGGAATTACTCATGCACGGCGGTGAGCATCATGAAATTGGTGATGGAGGAAGGTTGATGATGACGATGGCGATGGATTCCCCTCTTCGGAGCCCCGAACAGACTCCAGGTCCGCCCTCTCGAGGGAGTTTATGGCTTGGCGGCGGCTCCGTATTGTAAAACACGATGAATCCTTCTCTCTGTTTTTTTCTCCCCGAAAGTGAATATATGGAGTTGGAGTTGAGGTCGGTGGAGCGTCTGGGGGCCCACGAGGCAGGGGGCGTGCCCAGGGGGTAGGGCGCGCCCCCACCCTCGTGGACGGGGTGTGGGCCCCTAACATGGATCTTTCTTCCAGTATTTTTTATATATTCCAAAAATAATCTCTGTTGATTTTCAGGTCATTTTGAGAACTTTTATTTTTGCACAAAAATAACACCATGGCAATTCCGCTGAAAACATCGTCAGTCCGGGTTAGTTCCATTCAAATCATGCAAGTTAGAGTCCAAAACAAGGGCAAAAGTGTTTGGAAAAGTAGATACGTCGGAGACGTATCACCTCCTATTTTTCTAGATTATTAGAGTAAGGTAGCACATGATTTTATTGTTAAGGATAAGAAGAAGATGCTTAAATATAGATTGATATTTGATAAAAATTACTTTGAGATTATTACCTTGCCTGCTCCCTCTTTGTTTAACATATTTTCAGGCACGTACCTTGTTTTGCCGGAGGCCGTTCATGCATACTGGAGCCTGAGCCGGAGCCACCACTTGATCCTTACCGTCAGTCTATTTATCAGTGGGATCCAGAGGAGATCGCCAACCAGTGGCACCCAGAGGACACTCCTCCATACACCGGAGAGGGCGGCTTTGAGCCGTGGCCATAGACCAACTTAGGCCAAAAGCCTAAGCTTGGGGGAGTACTTTCATGTTCACACACTCATTTCAGTTGTCGGTGCTCATACTTTTTCATTGTATCATCCATGCTAGTTTATTTTCTTTTTAAGCCTACTTATTGTGTGTTTGAAAAACCTTAAGAAAAACCAAAAAAAATTAGTTGTAGTTTTTAGCTAGTTTACTTTCCATGCTTGTAGTAGTAGTAATTAAAAGAAAAGCCAAAAAGATTTATCATTCTTCTTTTGCTTGTTGGGAGCTTTCCCGTGTAAATAGTTTTATTTCTTTTCTCTTCTTTGGGGGTCGAGAGGAGAAGACCATGATGAAAATGTTGAGTGGCTCTTATATGAAATATTGATTGACTTAACAAAGAGCCCATATTACCTTGTCTTCTCCCTTGTATTGAATGCTTGTAGATTCCAGCTTAGTCCAATGCACGTGCACTATTATTATTATCCACACCGTTCGGTCGTGCAAGTGAAAGGCAATAATGACGATATATGATGGACTGATTGAGATGAGAGAAGCTGGTATGAACTCGACCTATCTTGTTTTTTGTAAATATGATTAGTTCATCGTTCCTGATTCAGTCTATTATGAATGAAACATGTTTGCAATGACAATTAGATATTATAGTTGCTCATGCCATGCTTAATTATCT
Source organism: Triticum monococcum (assembly GCA_034509565.1). NCBI lineage: Eukaryota > Viridiplantae > Streptophyta > Magnoliopsida > Poales > Poaceae > Triticum > Triticum monococcum. The sequence goes on along the minus strand of CM067844.1, from coordinate 575,005,849 downwards.
AGGAGCTTATAATGGCTTACCTTGCGTGTCAACATGCTATTAAAATAGTTGTGATGTGGTATGATAGGGTGGTATCCTCCTTTGAACGATTCGAGTGGCTTGACTTGGCATATGTTCACGCATGTAGTTGAAACAAAATCAACATAGCCTCCACGATATTTATGTTCATGGTGAATTATATCCTACTCATGCTTGCACTCAGTGTTGATTAATTTTAATGCATGTTCATGATTGTTGTCGCTCTCTAGCTGGTTGCTTCCCAGTCCCTTTCTAGCCTTCACTTGTACTAAGCGGGAATACTGCTTGTGCATACACTTCCATAAACCCCAAAAGTTATTCCGTATGAGCCCAGTATACCTTCCTATATGCGGTATCTACCTGCCGTTCCAAGTAAATTTGTATGTGAGAAACTCTTAACCTTCAAATGAAATTCTGTTTTGTATGCTCGAATAGCTCATGCATCAACTAGGGATGTCTATATCTTCCATGCTAGGCGGGTTATTCTCAAGAGGAGTGGACTCCGCTCCTCATTCACGAGAAAATGGCTGGTAACCAGGATGCCCAGTCCCATTCTTAAATTAAAATAATTGCAAACAAAACTCCCCCAGGATTGTTGTTAGTTGGAGGCACCCGTTGTTTCGGACAAGCCATGGATTGATGTTTGTTGGTGGTAGGGGGAGTATAAACTTTTCCATTGTGTTTGGGAACCGCCTATAATGTGTGTAGCATGGAAGCTATAGAGATCTCTCGGTTGTTATGTTGACAATGAAAGTATACCACTCAAAATATTATTTATCTCTATTTCAAAATCGAGCTCTAACACCTCTCAAATCCCTGCTTCCCTCTGAGAAGGGCCTATCTATTTACTTTTATTTTGAGTCATCACCCTCCTATTAAAAAGCACAAGTTGGAGAGCACCGCTGTCATTTGCATGTATTACTATTAGTTTACATTGAGTATGACTGGATCTCTTTTACCATGAGTTACAATGTTTAGTCAGTCCTTGATCTTCAGAGGTGCTCTGCATTTATGTTTTGCGGTCTCAGAAAGGGCTAGCAAGACACCATCTTGTTATATCATATTATGATTGTTTTGAGAAAGTGTTGTCATCCAAGATTTACTATTATTGCTCGCTAGTTGATTATGCCATTGATATGAGTAAACATGAGACCTAAATGTTATTGTGAATATGGTTAGTTCAAAATCTTTGCTGAAAACTTGAATGCTGGTTCTACATATTTACAACAACAAGATCAAACAGAGTTTGTAGAAGTTTTTCTTTATCACTTTTAGTTTGTCAACTGAATTGCTTGAGGACAAGCAAAGGTTTAAGCTTGGGGCAGTTGATACGTCTCCATCATATCTACTTTTCCAAACACTTTTGACCTCGTCTTGGACTCTAACTTGCATGATTTGAATGGAACTAAGCCGGACTGGCGCTGTTTTCAGCAGAATTGCCATGGTGTTATTTTTGTGCAGAAATAGAAGTTCTCGGAATGACCTGAAACTTCACGGAGAATATTTTTGGAATATATAAAAAATACTGGCGAAAGAATCAACATCAGGGGGCCCACACCCTGTCCACGAGGGTGGGGGGTGCGCCCCTATCTCGTGGGCCCCCTGAGGCTCCACCGACCTCAACTCCGACTCTATATATTCATGTTCGGGGGAGAAAAAATCAGGGAGAAGGATTCATCGTGTTTTGCGATACGAAGCGCCGCCAAGGCCTAATCTCTCTCGGGAGGGCTGATCTGGTGTCCGTTCGGGGCTCCGGAGAGGGGAATTCGTCGCCATCGTCATCATCATGTTGGGGAACGCAGTAATTTCAAAATTTTCCTACGCACACGCAAGATCATGGTGATGCATAGCAACGCGAGGGAAGAGTGTTGTCTACGTACCCTCGTAGACCGTAAGCGGAAGCGTTATGACAACACGGTTGATGTAGTCATACATCTTCACGATCGACCGATCCTAGCACCGAAGGTACGGCACCTCCGAGATCTGCGCACGTTCGGCTCGGTGACGACCCATGTACTCACGATCTAGAAGAGTGTCGAGGGAGAGCTTCGTCAGCATGATGGCGTGATGACGGTGATGATGATGCTACCGGAACATGGCTCCGCCTAAGCACCGCTACGATATGACCGAGGTGGATTATGGTGGAGGGGGGCACCGCACACGGCTAAGAGATCAATGATCAACTTGTGTGTCCATGGGGTGCCCCCTCCCCCATATATAAAGGGGTGGAGGAGGGGAGGGGTCGGCCCTCTCTATGGCGCGCCCTAGGGGAGTCCTACTCCCACTGGGAGTAGGATCCCCCCTTCCCTAGTTGGAGTAGGGGAGGAAGGGAAGGAGGAATATGAGAGAAGGAAAGCCCCCCCAAACCTATTCCAATTGGGCCTCCTACCCAAGGGGGGCGCACCAGCCCCTTGTGGGCTGGTGTGCTTCCTTCTTATGGCCCATAAGGCCCATAACTTCTCCGGGGGGTTCCGGTAACCTCCCGGTACTCCAGAAAAATGCCTGAACCACTCGAAACCATTCCGATGTCCAAACATAGGCTTACAATATACCGATCTTTATGTCTCGACCATTTCAAGACTCCTCTCATGCCCGTGATCACATCTGGGACTCCGTACAACCATCGGTTCATCAAAACACATAAACTCAAATACCGATCGTCACCGAACGTTAAGCGTGCGGACCCTACGGGTTCGAGAACTATGTAGACATGACCGAGACTCACTTCCGGTCAATAACCAGTAGAAGAACCTAGATACTCATATTGGTTCCTACATATTCTATGAAGATCTTTATCGGTCAAACTGCATAACAACATACATTGTTCCCTTTGTCATCGGTATGTTACTTGCCCGAGATTTGATCGTCGGATCTCAGTACCTAGTTCAATCTCGTTACCGGCAAGTCTCTTTAATGCATCATCCCACAACTAACTCATTAGTCACATTGCTTGCAAGGCTTATAGTGATGTGCATTACCGAGAGGGCCCAGAGATACCTCTCCGATAGACGGAGTGACAAATCCTAATCTTGATCTATGACAACTCAACAAACATCATTGGAGACACCTATATAGCACCTTTATAATCACCCAGTTACGTTGTGACGTTTGGTAGCACACAAAGTGTTCCTCCGATATTCGGGAGTTGCATGATCTCATAGTCATAGAAACATGTATAAGTTATGGAGAACGCAATAGCAACAAACTGAATGATCATCATGCTAAGCTAACGGATGGGTCAAGTCAATCACATCATTCTCTAATGGTGTGATCCCGTTAATCAAATGACAACTCATGTCTATGGTTAGGAAACATAACCATCATTGATTCAACGAGCTAGTCAAGTAGAGGCAAACTAGTGACACTCTATTTGTCTATGTATTCACACATGTACTAAGTTTCCGGTTAATACAATTCTAGCATGAATAATAAACATTTATCATGATATAAGGAAATATAAATAACAACTTTATTATTGCCTCTAGGGCATATTTCCTTCAGTCTCCCACTTGCACTAGAGTCAATAATCTAGTTCACATCATCATGTGATTTAACACCAATAGTTCACATCTCCATGTGACTAATGGGTTTACTAGAGTCAATAATCTAGTTCACATCGCTATGTGATTAACACCCAAAGAGTGATCATGTTTTGCTTGTGAGAGAAATTAAGTCAACAGGTCTGCCACATTCAGAGCCATATGTATTTTGCAAATTTTCTATGTCTACAATGCTTTGCACGGAGCTACTCTAGCTAATTGCTCCCACTTTCAATATGTATCTAGATCGAGACTTAGAGTCATCCAGATCGGTGTCAAAGCTTGCATCGACGTAACTCTTTACGACGAACTCTTTGTCACCTCCATAACCGAGAAACATTTCCTTATTCCACTAAGGATATCTTTGACCGCTGCCCAGTGATCCACTCTTGGATCACTATTGTACCCTCTTGCCAAACTTATGGTGAGGTACACAATAGGTCTGGTACACAACATAGCATACTTTGTAGAACCTATGACTAAGGCATAGGGAATGACTTTTCATTCTCTTTCTATTTTCTGCCGTGGTCGGGTTTTGAGTCTTTACTCAACTTCACACCTTGAAACACAGGCAAGAACTCCTTCTTTGACTGTTCCATTTTGAACTACTTCAAAATCTTGTCAAGGTATGTAATCATTGAAAATATATTAAGCGTCTTGATCTATCTCTATTGATCTTAATGCCTAATATGTAAGTGGCTTCACTGAGGTCTTTCTTTGAAAAACTCCTTTCAAACATTCCTTTATGCTTTTCAGAAAATCCTACATTATTTCTGATCAACAATATGTCATTCACATATACTTACCAGAAATGTTGTAGTGCTCCCACTCACTTTCTTGTAAATACATGCTTCACCGCAAGTCTGTATAAAACCATATGCTTTGATCACTTTATCAAACGATATATTCCAACTCTGAGATGCTTGCACCAGTCCATAGATGGATCACTGGAGCTTGCTCACTTTGTTAGCACCTTTAGGATCGACAAAACCTTCTGGTTGCATCATATACAACTCTTCTTTAATAAATCCATTAAGGAGTGCAGTTTTGACATCCATTTGCCAGATTTCATAAAATGCGGCAACTGCTAACATGATTCAGACAGACTTTTAAGCATCGATACAAGTGAGAAAATCTCATCGTAGTCAACACCTTGAACTTGTCGAAAACATTTTTGTCACAATTCGAGCTTTGTAGATAGTAACACTACTATCGGTGTCCGTCTTCCTCTTGAAGATCCATTTATTCTCAATGACTCATCGATCATCGGGCAAGTCAATCAAAGCCCATACTTTGTTCTCATACATGGATCTCATCTCAGATTTCATAGCCTCAAGCCATTTTGTGGAATCTGGGCTCAATATCGCTTCCTCATAGTTTGTAGGTTCGTCATGGTCTAGTAACATGACTTCAAGAACAGGATTATCGTACCACTCTGGTGTGGACCGTACTCTGGTTGATCTACGAGGTTTGGTAGTAACTTGATCTAAAGTTTCATGATCATCATCATTAGCTTCCTCACCAATTGGTGGAGGAATCACTGGAATTGATTGTTGTGATGAACTACTTTCCAATTCGGGAGAAGGTACAATTACCTCATCAAGTTCTACATTCCCCCCACTCACTTCTTTTAAGAGAAACTCCTTCTCTAGAAAGGATCCATTCTTAGCAACAAAATATCTTGCCTTCAGATCTATGATAGAAGGTGTACCCAACAGTTTCCTTTGGGTATCCTACGAAGATGTACTACTCCGATTTAGGATCGAGCTTATCAGGTTAAAAAAATTCACATAAATATCGCAACCCCAAACTTCAAGAAACGACAGCTTAGGTTTCTTGCTAAACCATAGTTCATACGGTGTCATCTCAACGGATTTAGATGGTGCCCTATTTAACGTGAACGCAGCTGTCTCCAATGCATAACCCCAAAACGATAGTGACAAATCGGTAAGAGACATCATAGATTGCACCATATCTAATGAAGTACGTTCATGATGTTCGGACACACCATTACGCTATGGTGTTCCAGGTGGCGTGAGTTGCGAAACTATTCTGCATTGTTTCAAATGAAGACCAAACTCGTAACTCAAATATTCTCCTCCACGATCATATCGTAGAAATTTTATTTTTCTTGTTACGATGATTTTCCACTTCACTCTGAAATTCTTTGAACTTTTCAAATGTTTCAGACTTATGTTTCATCAAGTAGATATACCCATATCTACTCAAATCATCTGTGAAGATCAGAAAATAACGATACCCGCCACGAGCCTCAACACTCATCGGATCGCATACATCAGTATGTATTATTTCCAATAAGTCAGTTTCTCGCTCCATTGTTCTGGAGAATGGAGTTTTAGTCATCTTGCCCACGAAGCATGGTTCGCAAGCATCAAATGATTCATAATCAAGTGATTCCCAAAAGCCCATCAACATGGAGTTTCTTCATGCGCTTTACACCAATATGACCTAAACGGCAGTGCCACATATAAGTTGCACTATCATTATTAACTTTGCATCTTTTGACTTCAATATTATGAATATGTGTATTACTACGATCGAGATTCAATAAACCATTCACCTTGGGTGTATGACCTCAGAAGGTTATTCATGTAAATAGAATAACAATTATCCTTGACTTAAATGAATAACCGTATTGCAATAAACATGATCCAATCATATTATGCTTTACGCAAACACCAAATAACATTTATTTTAGGCTCAACACTAATCCCGAAGGTAAAGGGAGTGTGCGATGGTGATCTTATCAACCTTGGAATCACTTCCAACTCACATCATCACCTCGCCCTTAACTAGTCTCTGTTATTTTGCAACTCTCATTTCGAGTTACTACTCTTAGCAACTGAACCAGTATCAAATACCGAGGTGTTGTTATAAACACTAGTAAAGTACACATCTATACCATGTATATCAAATATATAATTTTGTTCACTTTGCCATCCTTCTTATCCGCCAAGTATCTAGGGCAGTTCCATTTCCAATGACCATTTCCTTTGCAGTAGAAGCACTAAGTTCCAGGCTTGCGTCTAGCTTTGAGCTTCTTCATGGGAGTGGCAACTTGCTTGCCTTTCTTCTTCTAAGTTCCTCTTTATTTCCCTATGCCCTTTTCTTGAAACTAGTGGTCTTGTTAACCATCAACACTTGATGCTATTTCTTGATTTCTACCTTCACCGATTTCAGCATCGCGAAGAGCTTGGGAATTACTTTCGGCATCCCTTGCATATTATAGTTCATCACTAAGTTCTAGTAACTTGGTGATAGTGACTAGAGAACTTTACCAATTACTATCTTATCTGGAAGATTAACTCCCACTTGATTCAAGCAATTGTAGTACCCAGACAATCTGAGCACATGCTCACTGGTTGAGCTATTCTCCTCCACCTTTGTAGGCAAAGTACTGTCAGAGGTCTCATACCTCTCGACACAGGCATGGGTATGAAATACCAATTTCAACTCTTAGAACATCTTATATGTTCCGTGGCATTCAAAACGTTTTTGAAGTCCCAGTTCTTAGCCGTAAAGCATGGCACACTAAACTATTAAGTAGTCATCATACCGAGCTTTGTCAAACGTTCATAATGTGCGCATCTGCTCCTGCAATAGGTCTGTCACCTAGCGGTGCATCAAGGACATAATTCTTCTGTGCAGCAATGAGGATAATCCTCAGATCACGGACCCAGTCCGCATCATTGCTACTATCATCTTTCAACCTATTTTTCTCTAGGAACATATCAAAAATAAACGGTGAGCTACATCACAAGCTATTGATCTACAACATAGATATGCAAATACTATCAGGACTAAGTTCATGATAAATAAAGTTCAATTAATCATATTACTTAAGAACTCCCACTTAGATAGACATCCCTCTAGTCATCTGAATGATCACGTGAACCAAATCAACTAAACCATGTCCGATCATCACATGAGATGGAGTAGTTTTCAATGGTGAACATCACTATGTTGATCATATCTACTATATATATGATTCACGCTCGACCTTTCGGTCTCAGTGTTCCGAGGCCATATCTGCATATGCTAGGCTCGTCAAGTTTAACCCAAGTATTCTGCGTGTGCAAAACTGGCTTGCACCCGTTGTATGTGAACGTAGAGCTTATCACACCCGATCATCACGTGGTGTCTCGGCACGACGAACTGTCGCAACGATGCATACTTAGGGAGAACACTTGTACCTTGAATTTTAGTGAGGGTTCATCTTATAATGCTACCGCCGTACTAAGCAAAATAGGATGCATAAAAGATAAACATCACATGCAATCAAAATATGTGACATGATATGGCCATTATCATCTTGTGCCTTTGATCTCCATCGTCACCGGCATGACACCATGATCTCCATCATCTTGATCTCTATCAATGTGTCATCACATGGTTGTCTCGCCAACTATTGCTTTTGCAACTATTGCTATCGCATAGCGATAAAGTAAAGCAATTATATGGCACTTGCATCTTATGCAATAAAGAGACAACCATAAGGCTTCTGCCAGTTGCCGATAACTTTAACAAAACATTGTCATCTCATACAACAATTTATATCTCATCACGTCTTGACCATATCACATCACAACATGCCCTGCAAAAACAAGTTAGACGTCCTCTACTTTGTTGTTGCAAGTTTTACGTGGATGCTACGGGCTGAGCAAGAACCGTTCTTACCTACGCATCAAAAAACCACAACACGGTATAGTGATTACTTTTTGATCTTCAGAAAGAACCCTGTTCATTGAATCCGATTCAACTAAAGTTGGAGAAATAGACACCCACTAGCCACCTATGTGCGAAGCACATCGGTAGAACCAGTCTCGCGTAAGCGTACGCGTAATGCAGTCTGAGCCACTTCATCCAACAATACCACCGAATCAAGAATCAACTAGTGACGACAAGCAATATGTATATACCCACGCCCACAACTCCTTTGTGTTCTACTCGTGCATATAACATCTACGCACAGACCTGGCTCTGATGCCACTGTTGGGGAACGCAGTAATTTCAAAATTTTCCTATGCACACACAAGATCATGGTGATGGATAGAAACGAGAGGGAAGAGTGTTGTCTATGTGCCCTCGTAGACCGTAAGTGGAAGCTTTATGACACCATGGTTGATGTAGTCATACGTCTTCACGATCGACCGATTCTAGCACCGAAGGTACGACACCTCCGCGATCTGCACATGTTCGGCTCGGTGACGTCCCACGAACTCATGGTTCAGTAGAGTGTCGAGGGAGAGCTTAGTTAGCACGATGGTGTGATGACGGTGATGATGCTACCGGAATAGGGCTCCGCCAAAGCACCGCTACGATATGACCGAGGTGGATTATGGTGGAGGGGGGCACCACACACGGCTAAGAGATCAATGATCAACTAGTGTGTCCATGGGGTGCCCCCTCCCCCGTATATAAAGGAGTGGAGGAGGGGAGGGGCCGGCCCTCTCTATGGCGTGCCCTAGGGGAGTCCTACTCCCACCGGGAGTAGGATTGCCCCCTTCCCTAGTTGGAGTAGGAGAGGAAGGGAAGGAGGAGTAGGAGAGAAAGAAAGCCCCCCCCCCCCCCAAACCTATTCCAATTCGGCCTCCTACCCAAGGGGGGCGCACCAGCCCCTTGTGGGCTGGTGTGCTTCCTTCTTATGGCCCATAAGACCCATAACTTCTCCCGGGGGGTTCCAGTAACCTCCCGATACTCCGAAAAAATGCCCAAACCACTCGGAACCATTCTGATGTCCAAACATAGGCTTCATATATATCGATCTTTATGTCTCGACCATTTCGAGACTCCTTGTCATGCCCGTGATCACATCCGGGACTCCGAACAACCTTCGATTCATCAGAACACAAAAACTCATAATACCGATCGTCACCGAATGTTAAGCGTGCGGACCCTACGGGTTCGATAACTATGTAGACATGACCGAGACTCACTTCCGGTCAATAACGAATAGCGGAACCTGGATGCTCATATTGGTTCCTACATATTCTACGAAAATCTTTATCGGTCAAACCGCATAACAACATACGTTGTTCCCTTTGTCATCGGTATGTTACTTGCTTGAGATTCGATCGTCGGTATCTCAATACCTAGTTCAATCTCATTACCGGCAAGTCTCTTTAATGCATCATCCTGCAACTAACTCATTAGTCACATTGCTTGCAAGGCTTATAGTGATGTGCATTACCGAAAGGACCCAGAGATACCTCTCCGATAGACGGAGTGACAAATCTTAATCTCGATCTATTCCAACTCAACAAACACCATTGGAGACACCTATAGAGCACCTTTATAATCACCCAGTTATGTTGTGACGTTTGGTAACACACAAAGTGTTCCTCCGGTATTCGGGAGTTGCATGATCTCATAGTCATATGAACATGTATAAGTTATGAAGAAAGCAATAGCAACAAACTAAACGATCATCGCGCTAAGCTAACGGATGGGTCAAGTCAATCACATCATTCTCAAATGATGTGATCCCGTTAATCAAATTACAACTCATGTCTATGGTTAGGAAACATAACCATCATTGATTCAACGAGCTAGTCAAGTAGAGGCAAACTAGTGACACTCTGTTTGTCTATGTATTCACACATGTACTAAGTTTCCGGTTAATACAATTCTAGCATGAATAATAAACATTTATCATGCTATAAGGAAATATAAATAACAACTTTATTATTGCCAGGGCATATTTCCTTCACATCAACCTTCCTCCGTCACCAATTTCATGATGCTCACCGCCGTGCGTGAGTAATTCCATCGTAGGCTTGCTGGATGGTGATGGGTTGGATGAGATTTATCATGTAATCGAGCTAGTTTTGTTAGGGTTTGATCCCTAGTATCCATTATGTTCTGAGATTGATGTTGCTATGACTTTGCTATGCTTAATGCTTGTCACTAGGGCCCGAGTGTCATGATTTCATATCTGAACCTATTAAGTTTTCATGAATATATGTGAGTTCTTGATCCTATCTTGCAAGTTAATAGTCACATACTATGTGTTATGATCCAATAACCCCGAAGTGACAATAATCGGGATCACTCCCGGTGATGACTATAGTTTGAGGAGTTCATGTATTCACTAAGTGTTAATGATTTGTTCTGGTACTCTATTAAAAGGAGGCCTTAATATCCCTTAGTTTCCAATAGGACCCCGCTGCCACGGGAGGGTAGGACAAAAGATGTCATGCAAGTTCTTTTCCATAAGCACGTATGACTATATTCGGAACACATGCCTACATTACATTGATGAACTGGAGCTAGTTCTGTGTCATCCTATGTTATAACTGTTGCATGAGGAATCACATCCGACATAATTATCCATCACTGATCCATTGCCTACGAGCTTTTCACATATTGATCTTTGCTTAGTTACTTTTCCGTTGCCACCGTTACAATCACTACAAAACCTATACTATTACTTTTGCCACCGTTACCATTACTTCCATATTACTTTGCTGCAAATATATATTAAGCCTTTTAGGTGCGTTTGTATTGACAACTCAACTGTTAATACTTGATAATATTCTTTGGCTCCCCTTTTGTCGAATCAATAAATTTGGGTTGAATACTCTACCCTCGAAAACTGTTGCGATCCCCTATACTTGTGGGTTATCACTAGCCCTTTCTGAGACCGCAAAACATAAATGCAGAGCACCTCCAAAGTTCTAGCAGTGACTAAACATTGTAATTCATGGTAGAAAAGATCCAGTCATGATGCATCCAAAATTAACTATACACAATGCATGAGGATGACAATAATGCTCTCAGATCTGGCTCTTATTTGAGAATGTGATGGCTCAACATAAAATTAAATAGATAGTCCATTCGCAGAGGGAAGCAGGGATTTGAAGTGGTGCGAGAGTTCATATTTTTTTAACAAAGATAAATGAAATTTTGAGAAATGCACCCTTCCTGTTTATGTCACGACCGAAAGTTATCAATATCTTCCATGCTAAACACATTAGTGGCGGTTCCCAAGCAATAAAAGTAAAGGTTTACTCCCCCTCCACCAACAAACACACTCCATGACTAGCCGAATCCATGGGTACCGTCCAGACCAACATCAGTCCTGGGGGAGTTTTGTTTAATTATTTGCAATTTTTGAATTCGGGACTGGGCATCCCTATTACCACCCCTCTCGTGCAAGGACGAGTGAATAAACACTCATCCTGAGAATAACCCACTTAGCATGGAAGATACCGACTACCCCCGTCGCTCTATGAACAATCCAGGCACACAAAAGCAGATGTTTGTTTGAAGTTTTTAGAGGTGGCACATGCAAATTTACTTAGAACGGCAGGGTAATACCGCATATAGGTAGATATGGTGGACTCATCTAGAATAACTTGGGTTTTAGGATTTTGATGCACAAGTAGCATTCTCGCTTAGTACAAGCAAAGGCTAGCAAATAGGTTGAGAAGCAGCCAGCTACAGAGCGAAAACGATCATGAACATGCATTATGAATAATGAACATTGGATACTAGCATGATTAGGATATGGGCACCATGAACATAAATATCATAGAGACTATGTTGGTTTTGATTCAACTACATGCATGAACATGTGCCAAGTCAAGCCGCTTGAAAGATTCAGAGGAGGATACCATATCATCATACCACATCACAATCATTTTAACACAATGTTGACACCCAAGATAAATCATTATCCACTGCTAGCTATTTAAGCATGACATGAGAAACTATAATCTCTAATTGTCATTGCAAACATGTTTGATCATAATAGGGATGAATCATGGATACACTACTACAGGTTGCTGCTATCGCGACACTACGATTAGAGACCCTTTCACGAAATTGTGTGCAATGCATTAATTGCAAACAGTGATGTAAAAACTATCAAAAAAGACGCAAAACATTTGCGATGAATGATACATCAAACACAGTTTAGATTTTAGTTGCGTGTGCGATGTTGGGCATACGGTTGATCCATATGAATCGTTTGCGATGAGACAGAACAACAAAAACGGGCAGCCAGATCAAGGTGTGTGCGATATACGACACACAGTTTGATCCGATGAGCTGTTTGCGATGATCGAGGTGAACACAAACGATTCGACGTAACAAGATGTTTGTGATACCGGGCAAATAGGTCGGTAATCAGAATTGTGTGCGGTCATTATCAACAGCCCATACGGTCTTTTTTGTGAATTGTGTGCTCATCCGGTCACACAGTTCAACAAACCAACCTGTGGGCGATAATCTAGAAGGTCTCTGTCGAATATGTATTACTAACCGTCTGCAATGAGATTGACAGGATAAACAGAGATAACAAATTAATATGAGCGAACAGAAACAGAGATATATATAGTCTGCTTAATTTAGTCCTTGTTGTTGTTGTTGTTGGATGGCCCCGCGACATCGTCTTGGTGAGGATGCTTCTTGCCGTTGACCGTTGGCTTTTCATCGCTGCCGCCATCGTCATCGTCGTTGTTGTCGTCGTTGTCATCCTCCTTGTTCGACCATTCCTCCTCCTCATCATCGCCGTCCTCTTCTTCGTCCTCCAACGGCTCCTCATCCGTCTGGTTGTCGTCTGATGACTCCGGACGTGGCATCCCTTCCATGATCCGGATATAATCGAGGTCCGGGCTCGATGTCAGACTCATGGAAGACGAGCGGGATGATTCTGATGTTGACCTATCATCGGGCGCCAGACTGCTGGCCGAACTATCATCCTTGCTGTCGCTCGACATGGCTGCAGAGTGTGTGCCAGTGTGTAGCGCGGCCTGCCGGGGACGATGAAGATGGTGGACACTTAAGCGGGGTATGCAGAGAAGAGTAAATGCCAATTGAAGCGGGGGTTGACGTATTATCTAACCGCTGATATAATCAACCACAATTATTTGTACCCAGTCGCTCCAAATTTCCAGGGTTTCGCAGGACTCCTATTGGCTATTTGGCATGTTTCTTTGTCGGATTTCGGGTTCCGGTAGACCCTTGAGGTTCGAACACTGGGGTGCACACGGAGATTTCGCCTTCTAGCTACCTGCACCCCTCCGCCTCGCTAAGATCTAAGCTATGGAAAGAACAACACAAGGGACACAGGGTTTATACTGGTTCGGGCCACCGTTGTGGTGTAATACCCTACTCCAGTGTGTGGTGTGGTGGATTGCCTCTTGGGCTGATGATGATGAGCAATACAAGGAAGAACAGCCTCACGAGGGTCTGTTCTTGGCTGAGGGGATGAACTGCTAGGAGGGGTTCAGTTACCCTTCTCTCTCTCTCTCTCTGATTTCCTCTCTGAATCCGACCCTGATTTTTCCTCCGACCCCCTACCCTGTGGGAGGCTAGTCCTATTTATAGGTAAAGGCCCTGGGCCTCTTCCCAAATATTGAGCGGGAAGGGCGCCAACAATTGGCCATTTTGAAGGGGAACATCTGGTACACTTATCCTGACTAAAGTTGGTCCTTGCCTGCCAAAGGCTCTGGTGGTGACGTTGGCTTGGGCTCCACAATGACTTCCTCCCTGCTGTTGGACTGGTCTTGGTCTCGTTGCACCGAAACGGGTGCCTTTGCTTGATGCTCTCGCCTGCACTTGCTCCCTTTGCACCAAAGAGGAAAGGAGGACACTGCGCGGGCTGGCGCCCGCCTGGCACCCTTGGTCGTCATGGCTTGCGTCATGGGCACCTCGTGAGGTACCCCGCCTTGATCTCTCCGCCTCCTCGTGAGCTAGCCTGATGAGGTCGTGCCTGAGGAAGCTCCGTGTTGCCCGCCCCGCGAGGCTTGGCCCCTCGCGAGGGTCTTGGGTCTGTGTTGATGAAGATGGGTCGTGCTGGACCCCCTTTTTGAGCCACGCCGCAGGCCGCAGGCAGGCAAGTCTGGGGACCCCCGTACCCAGAACGTCGACAGTAGCCCCCGGGCCCAAGGCGCGCCCGGTCTTGGCCGTGCAGGGAGGCGAAAGGGCAAGGGCGAAGTGCCGCGGGCCCTAACAGCCCGCGGCCTTGGGCGCCGCGTGGCAGTTGATTGGGCGTGGACGGCACTATTCCCCCACGTCCCCTTATTTTGCGCCATGCTAGGCGGACTTGCAGTCGTACACAGCCGCTCCCCTCTCTGTCACTCAAACGCCCTTTGTCCTTCCTCCGCTCGAACTCCAGCTTTTGTTTTCGACTCAATCCTGAACCTTCCCCCCCTTCCCATCGCCATGGCTCCGACGAAGAAGGGAAGAGGGAAGAAGCCCACGCCTCCGCCTTGCTCGCCGCCGTTGGCGGCTCCCGGCGAGGGCTTGGGCAAGGTCAGCTCGGCTCTGGCCACCGTCTTCAACGAATGCGGGAGGACGACAGCCTGGCCCGCATCTCACTTCTCCATCGACATGATAGCCACCGAGGTCTAGTATTTCACCGATGCCCTGTGGGCGGGTCTGGTTCCCCCCTTTTCTGATTTCTTCAACGCCGTGCTTTCCCACTATCAGATCCACATGATGCATCTGGGTCCTGAATCCATCACCCTCCTTTCGGTCTTCGCCTTTGTTTGCGAGGCAATGATGGGCATCCTTCCTTCGGTTGCCTTGCTGCGCCACTTCTTCTCTCTGCGCCTTGTCGACCCTACCCAATTCTGGGCGTGCGTGAGCTTCGTTGCCGCGTCTGAGACATCGGCCTCAGGGATTGACTTCAGGCTCCCTCCGCCTGCGGCTGGGTTCCACGAGCGGTGGCTGTATGTGGATGCAGGCGCGCCCAGCCCCCTGCTATCTGAGCCAACTTCGCCTGCTGTCCCCATTTCTGGCTGGGGCCAGGAGACGCTTGAGAGCCCTCGGCTCGTCTTCGTCTGGCAACCGTTTCGCGTTCTTGAGGTCGCTTGGCGTGACAGCGCCCAAGGTGGTGAAGGAGTTCCTGCTTCGTCGCATTGCTCCTCTCCAACGCCACTCCAGCCGGATGTGGGCCTTCAGCGGGTGTGATGATCGTATGAGGCTCCAGGAAGATGACCTGACGCCTGAAGTGCTGAGGACAGTGCTCTTGACCCTGACTGCGGACCCCAACCCTGGCAGCATCTAACAGGGAGGGGCCTTGCTGTACCTCTGCCAGAACATGGGCGATTTTGTGAATCAGATGCCTATCTTTGACGAGTGGGGGCCGTGCCCCGCCAGCCTCCGGGGGCCTCGCGAGAACCCAGTGATAGTGACCGCCCTTCCAGTCGGCCAAGGCGACTCTTCCTCAAGTGGCGGAGCAGGGACGCATGAGGCACCAGAGGCCGAGGGGGCTCCTGGCGGGGTGACAGCGTCGGGCGATGCTCATGAGGGAGCAGCTCTTGGGGCCCGTGCCGCTGAGGCCGAGGGTGGCAAGCAGCTGCCCTCAGCGCCTGCGACTGAGGCTCCTGAGGCTCCAGCCGCTTCTCTTGGCGAGGCAATCGGAAGCGCGCATCAGGCAGGCGCCCCTGACGCGGATCGCCTTGACGCTCCGTCTTCGTCGCAGGTTGATCCCTGCGCTCAACTCTTGGGCCGCTTCCGCGTGGACTTTGAGGCCCTCCGGAAGAGAAGGGAGGCCCTGGGCAACGATTACCCTTGCCACCTGCTGAAGCGTAGGAAGTACTTCGCCATTGATGAGTAAGCCTTCTCCTTTTCCAGCTCCCGATCCTTCTGTTGCTTTTACTGATCCTTGCTCCGCAGGCCCCTTCCAGCCGAGCTCGCGGAGATGGCTGAGGTGTCGTCCCCCTTGGCTTCGCCCCTTCCGCCGTCCTCAAGCACTCCGAGCAGCAGAGCCCTTGTGGTGAGGGCAATCGGAGAGGCGAACCATCCCGAGGCGCATCGTGGCCCTGCGCACCTCGCGATCCTCCTTCGCGGGCCTTCTCGTGGCATAGCCAGCCTACCGTGGGCTTCTCGCCTGGTCGTAGACTGCCATTGGCTGAGGCGCTCCCTGCGCTCTTCATCTGGGGACAGGCTGGCCCCAGGCCGGGCTTCTGGTGCGGCGTGCCCGGCCATCGCGAGGGTGCCAGCCCCCAGCCCCCTGCCCGGAGGGGGAGTGCTGATTCGTGGCCCCCGGCGCTTGCTTGGGGTAGATGATGGTGTGGAAGACGTGCTCGAGCGTGCCCGGGAGCATCGCGCTCTTCGCCAAGGATTCCTTCGAAGGGTGGCTGATGCGGTGAGCCTGCTTGGTGAGGAGCTTGCTGATGAAGACGCGCGCCTTGAGGCCGAGGGCCTGCGCCTGGCTGCAGAGAGGCGCGAGCTGGAGGGTGCCATCGCCCTTGCGCGCCGTCAGCGCAATCTTGACGACGCAGAGGCCAAGGCGTCGCTGGTAGCCTCTCGGGAGGCCCGATCTTGGGCTGCTAAGGAGGCCCGAGAAGCTGACCGGCGGCGAGAGGCAGCGGAGGAGCGGGCTCGGGAGCTCCTGGCCTAGTGCCATTCACTGGAGGAGCAAGTGGAGCTGCGCGAGGCAGCCCTCGCGTCGATGGAGGTGGCCTCTTGCGACCCAGCAGAGCTCCAGAAGCATGAGGAGGTGCTAACGCTGGAAGCCGCCGAACGTACCCGCGAGTACGAGCGTCTGGAGATGAGGGAGCGCTTGGTGACGCAGGTGGAGGATGATGTCGCTGCACGGGAAGCCCGTGTCCTGGAGGAGGTCGGACGTCGGGTGGCGACGGCGCGCTTGGACCTCGAGCACGAGTCCGAGGAGAGGCTGGGGTTGATCCGGGCCGAGGCTGAAGGTAGGGCTGCTACCTTGAGGGCCAAGCTGGAGGAAGCGACACGGCGGGCCGATGCTCTTCGGGACGCCCTTGAGGTAGCGCAAAGGGGAGTCAACCACCTCCCAGGCCGAGGTGCTTCTTCTTCGCCAGCGGGTGGAGGAGGCTGAGGTCGTCGCACGCCAGAATGCGGACGAGATACATCAGCGGCGGATCCTGGAGCATGAGCACGGCCCCATGCTCACAAGGCTCCGGGAGAGAGCCAGCGCAACCTTGGGCAACATCTGCGAGGCGGCTGTTGGCGAGCCGCACGCAGTCAACTACGCCGGCAACCTTTAGTTCTTCACTGACGTGGTGACGTAGCTGGAGGCACGGTCGGTCAGGGCTGACAGGTTGGTGGAGGAGAGGAGTCGCGCCCTGCTCAGGCGCGCCTTTTCCCGCGTCTTCAGCCATCTTCAGAACATGGATCCCCACTTCGATTTTGACGCCGCCATCACCCCAGTCCCCAGGCCATCCGAGACGACCTGGCGCACTAGATGGAAGACAATGTGGATGCTCTTGTCAGGGCATTCGCTTCAGACAACGACGGCGTGACCGTGGCTGCCGACGAGGGCGGTGTGGTGAACGGCCCTGCCGCTGCTGGCGGCGACGCAGACAGCGATGGCGAGTCCAGCGACGCCAGCAACGGTTCGGGTGGTGCTCCCGAGGACGCATTGGGGGATTTATCCAACTGATTGTGCATCGTTCTTGCATCCTTACCCTGCACGAATAGAACTCAGGTTTTGGCCTGATAGCTATGAGAGCATTTTGGAGGGGGAGCCCCTCATGTAAAACTTGTGTTCATCGTATTAGTAGACGTTACATTGCCCATGCGCCCGCGCCAAGTGGTTGGCTAGTTTACCTTTGTCCCGTGCGGGCCCTGAGGTAGCCTATGGGAGGCTGTGGTGTCCCGAGTGTTCCCTGATCGAATTCGTAGGATCTGCAGTAAAAAAAACCCTCCTGAGAGGACGCGGCGGCGGCAGTCTAGGCTGCGCGCAAGCTGGGCCTGACCCGGCTCGCGAGGGGCTCACGAGCGGAGGCAGCTGAGGCAAAGTGGCGACCAAAACGCGAGAAATTGCTCGGATGAGACTAAGCACCCCTTCCCCGAACACACGCAAATCTCAAATTCGAATCCAACTTAAATCCAGCGGGGGGAAGCGGCGACCGAAGGGAAAAGCAATGAAAGCAAACAAAAGGCCGCGTCCGGCACCTAATCTAGTCTTGGACGTCTTCTCACCAGCGCAGAGCTAAGTGCTGCCACTGGGCATGGGAGGTAGCCCCAGGGCCTGAGGCCGGCACCCCTGAGACTCCAGGGCGTGTACAGCCCCACTCATTATCACGTGAGAGTGTCACGAGGCAGCGAGCTTCACAGGCACTGGGCCTTCTTCACAGGTACCGGCCTTGCTTCATATCGCCAGACGAGGGCCCCGCCTTGCGCCACACTCTAGTGCCATCAACGATGATCGGAAATCAGGACGCCGCCGATGGGGTAGAGCGGTCGCCAGCGGTTCCCCCGACGACCACGGGTCCTCCGCCAGGGGCAAGCCCTGAGGCACCTCCTCAGCAGAGGGCCTACCTCCTGAGAACAACTTGCTCCGAACGCCGCGGTGGCGATGTCGAATCTCGGCCCCTCTCCTGCAGCCCCCTGTGCCCTCCTCCCGAGGGGTAGGAGACTGTGGGAGTGGGGCAGCTGCTCGCTATGGCGACCTGCACCTCCTGCGATCCATGATTAGCGTATGCCTGTTTTTGAGGAATTAGCGGTACCCGACAATCGCTGCCTCCAGCGTGGCCGGTGGGACCGTCCCGGGGCTCCTGGAAGAGCTCAGCTTCTGGCGCCTCGTCCCCCCAGCTTGGGCTGAGGAGCGAGCCTTGTTCGCCCTTGTGAGGGTGCCCTTGGTCCATCATGTGGGGCACGTATTCTTCTGGCACCGTCATCCCTAAGGCCACGCCGTAGTGCTCCGCGTGCCATGCAGCTCTGCTTGACGCGCCCACCGTGGGGTGGTAGCGCGGCTGTCCACTGGGGCCGCGAGTCGCATCGAGTCCTTCTTCTTCGCGGACCGGGAGCGGGGGCAGCGCCGCCGCCGGTCCGGTGCCGATAGCTTCGCTGGCGTTGGAGTAGCCTTGGAGCCCGCGGGCGCGCGCGGAGCCCCCCGCGCGGGCCACCCTGGGCTTGAGATGGGAGCTGGGTGCAGAATGGGTGAGCCCCCGAGGTGGCGAAGCCCAGGAGCTCTGCCACCCGCTCCAGCAGCACGTCGCGGCCGCCCTCCAGCAGGCTGCACTGCAGCAACTCTCGGGCCACCGTGAGCGGGGCCCTCGAGTTCGCCTACTCCCGGTGGGTGTACGGTGTCGTGGTCGCGGCGTGATTGGAGGCCGTTGCCGCCGACCGCGCCTGCCGTGCTGTGAGAGCTGTCAAAGCCTGTCCGCATCGCCCGCGGCCTGCAGCGCCCTGCGGACCGCGAGCTGCCTGGGGCACGGGGTCGCCCGAGGCGAGCGGTTATACGCGAGTGGGCCATGCCGCCCATGGATCTGGGTTGCCCGCCTGGTCGCCGGACATGGTGATGATGATGTGACGGGACACGAAGTGGTAGAAGGTGGATTCTGGCGCACCCCTACCTGGCGCGCCAAATGTGGGATTTCATGTTCCGGCAGACCCTTGAAGTTCGAACACTTGGGTGCGCGCGGAGATTTCGCCTTCTACCTACCTGCACCCCTCCGCCTCGCTAAGATCTAAGCTATGGAAAGAACTGAAAGTGCAACTATCCCTAGGTGGTTTTGGTAATTCATAACAACATATAGCTCATTGAGCTAATGCTATTCCAAGATGATCATTTCAGGAAAGCTCAATGATTGGCATGGCATGGATGGTGAAAGTGGAACCCTCAAAATGCTAAGGACAAAGGATTGGCTCTAGCTCATATGCTCAAGACTCTTCATTTTACATTTTAGTGGTCCAAGATCACATTGAGTCCATAGGAAAAGCCAATACTATCAAGGAGGGATGAGGTGTTGCTTGATGAGCCTCTTGCATCATGTGCTTAATGATATGCTCCAAAATCCTCAGCTACTTTCCCATATCCACATTTGACCTAAACCCAAAGCCAAACTCGGCCCTACCGATTCTTTCAACCCGGCGCCACCGAGTTTCATTTGTCATAGCCATTGCCAAACCCTAAGCAAATTGGTTCTACCGATAGGGATCTCGGTCTCACCGAGATGGGATTGCAATTTCTCTGTTTCCTTTTTGTAACTTTTCGGTCTCACCGAAAGAGCGGATCGGTCCCACCGAGATTGCAATGTAAACTCACTGTTTCCTTTTCATAACATTTCGATCTCACCGAGAAGAGCAAATCGGTCCCACCGAGTTTGCCTGACCAACCCTCTGTTTAGCTTATTACCAAATCGGTCTCACCGAGTTTGTGTAATCGGTCTCACCGAGATTACGTTATGCCCTAACCCTAACCATATCGGTCCTACCGAGTTGCATGTCAGTCCCACCGAAAATCTCTAACGGTCACTAGGTTTACTATTTCGGTCCGACCGAGTTTGTTGATTCGGTCCCACCGAGATTGGTAAATTGTGTGTAATGGTTGGATTTTGTGTGGAGGCTATATATACCCCTCCACCTCCTCTTCACTCGAGGAGAGAGCCATCAGAACACATCTACACTTCCAACTCATATGTTCTGAGAGAGAACCACCTACTCATGTGTTGAGGCCAAGATATTCCATTCCTACCACATGAATCTTGATCTCTAGCCTTCCCCAAGTTGCTTTCCACTCAAATCTTCTTTCCACCAAATCCAAATCCTGTGAGAGAGAATTGAGTGTTGGGGAGACTATCATTTGAAGCACAAGAGCAAGGAGTTCATCATCAACACACCATTTGTTACTTCTTGGAGAGTGGTGTCTCCTAGATTGGCTAGGTGTCACTTGGGAGCCTCCGACAAGATTGTGGAGTTGAACCAAGGAGTTTGTAAGGGCAAGGAGATCGCCTACTTCATGAAGATCTACCGCTAGTGAGGCAAGTCCTTCGTGGGCGATGGCCATGGTGGGATAGACAAGGTTGCTTCTTCGTCGACCCTTCGTGGGTGGAGCCCTCCGTGGACTCGCGCAACCGTTACCCTTCGTGGGTTGAAGTCTCCATCAACGTGGATGTAGGATAGCACCACCTATCCGAACCACAGGAAAAACATCCGTGTCTCCAATTGCGTTTGAATTTTCCAAACCCTTCCCTTTACATTCTTGCAAGTTGCATGCTTTACTTTCCGCTGCCAATATACTCTTTGCATGCTTGCTTGAATTGTGTGATGATTGCTTGAGTTGTCCTAGAATAGCTAAAATCTGTCAAGAACTAAAATTGGGAAAATGTTAAGTTTTTATTTGGTCAAGTAGTCTAATCACCCCCCCTCTAGACATACTTTCGATCCTACAAGTGGTATCGGAGCTTTGGTCTCCATTTGCTTTGATTTCCATAGCTTTTGGTGGTCATAGCCTTGGTTTCAAAACCTAGGAGAGTATGGCGTCTAGCGAGGGAAATTATCACCGTAGAGGTCCTTACTTTGATGGTACTAATTTTGTTAGTTGGAAGCATAAAATGAAAATGCATATTCTTGGACATAACCCCGCCGTTTGGGCTATTGTGTGTGTTGGTTTGCAAGGTGACTTATTTGATGGGAGAGAACCAAACCGTGAAGCTACCGCGGATGAGTTGAAGATGTTGCAATACAATGCTCAAGCTTGTGATATTCTCTTCAACGGATTGTGCCCCGAAGAATTCAACAAAATCAGCCGTCTTGAGAATGCAAAGGAAATTTGGGACACTTTGATTGATATGCACGAAGGTACCGACTCCGTCAAGGAATCCAAATTGGATGTGCTTCAAAGTCAACTTGACAAGTTCAAAATGAAGGATGGTGAAGGTGTCGCTGAAATGTACTCTAGGCTTGCTCTCATCACAAATGAGATTGCCGGCTTAGGAAGTGAAGAGATGACCGATAGATTCATCATCAAGAAGATTCTAAGAGCCTTGGATGGAAAATATGATACCATGTGCACATTGATCCGAATGATGCCCAATTACAAAGATCTCAAGCCAACGGAGGTAATTGGAAGAATTGTTGCTCATGAGGTGTCACTTAAGGATAAAGAGGAACTTCACAACAAATCAAGTGGTGCCTACAAAGCCTCATGTGAAGCCCCTACATCATCAAGTGAGAAACAAAACTTCAATGAAGAATTGAGCTTAATGGTGAAAAACTTCAACAAGTTCTACAAGAGTAGAAGCAAAGATAGAAGCTCCAAGTCAAGGTCCTACAATGACAAAAGATCTTCTAGTCGAGAGCGAAACTGCTACAATTGTGGAAGACCCGGACACTATTCCAATGAGTGTACGGCTCCCTACAAGAGAAGAGAAGACTCTCCAAAAAGAAGAAGCAAAAGAGAAGAATCACCACCAAGAGAGAGGAGTAGAGATGATCGTTATGAACGAAGACACTCACGGAGAAGCAAGGATTCGGAAAGGAAGGAAAAATCATCAAGGAGCTACACAAAACGATGACATCAGGCTCATGTTGGTGAATGGGTATCCGGCTCCGACTCCGACAACCACTCCGAGAGAAGTTATCACTCCGATTCTGAATATACTCAAGATGAAGGTGTTGTCGGTCTAGCACTTGTGTCAACCAACTCCTACGATATATTTGACTCACCAAATGAAGGAATTGGAAGATGCTTCATGGCCAAAGGTCCTAAGGTAACACACCCCGAGTATGTTGATTTTAATAGTGATGAAGATGACTTGTTAGGTGATGATGATTTACTTGTTGACAACTCTAGTGATGAATACTATGATGAAACATCAATTAATCATGCTAATCAAGGTAAAACGAATGACAATGATAAGGAGAAGATTGAGGCTCTAACTAAAGAACTAAACACTCTTAAGTTAGCTCATGAAACTATCTTCGAAGATCATCGAGAACTTTTAAGAGCTCATGAGAAGTTATGCTTTGAAAAGCTCAATCTTGAGCAAGAGCATGAGTTTTTAAAGGCAATCAATGATGATCTCCGCAAGAAAAGTTCTTCTTACATTGCCAAGCGTTTACTCTTATCCACTTACATGCCTCAAGTCAAGTCTAGTAACAAGAACAAGAAAGATTCTTCCTCTAGTAGTAACAATGATCATGCTAAATCCAATATTGTTGCTTCTAGTAGTTCTCTTGATTCCACTAATGATTCTCTTAGCCAAGTTACACTTGAGCAAGAAAATAGCTTATTGAAGGGAATTATAGAGAAAGGAGTGTACAGAAGCCTTGCCGGGAGTAAGCAATTGGAGGAAATTGTGCGCAAGCAAGGAAGGCACCGGAAGAATCAAGGTGTTGGTTTTGAACGAAAGTTCAATGCCAATGGAGTTGAGTGGGAAGAAGATCAATACCCCAAGACAAAGTTTGTTCCTCAACAAGAGAAGTATGATCCTACTTCCTTCAAGGGGACACAAGCTCAAGATGATCTTCCACCACAAGACTACAAGCAAAAAGGCAAGGACAAGCTTCAAGAGGAAATTGATGCATTTGAAGAAGCTCCTAAGACCTTAGTCAAGTGGATTCCCAAGACCACTTCAAGTTCCACTTCATCAAGTACGACTACAACTCCAAGGATTCCCATCAAGATGGTGTGGAATCAAAAGAAGAAGAACTAGAGAATTCTTGAGGGTGACTCCGCCAACATACTTCACTCTTATCATTTTGGCAAGAACAAGTGCAATCAACTTCCACATCTTGGACTAGTTCAAGGAGTCACAAACCCTCTTGTTGGTAAGACAAGGGACAAGGTAACCTAAAAGTTTTCTTGGACATCATCTTGTGTGTGCATCACTCTATGTCTATGGATATCCTTGTTTGTTCCTTGTGGGACTAACCCATGTAGGTATTGAAAGTGCAATTCACTCAAATGGATAGCTCCAAGTGATCTACATCAACATTGAGCATCCACATCTTCAACATCTACATGAATTCATCATCGACAAAACCCAAGGTTAGTTCATCCCTCTTAGGGGGGATATCACATCTAGGGGGGAGCTTTACTCGAAGACTTGAGCTAAAGCAACTCTAAAGATGTGAACACAACAATGCTTTATGTAAAAGTGGTAACCCCACTTGAGCTTAAAGGATGAGTATGACCTATGATCAAGTGTTCTCACTTGACTCCTAAGTCAATATACTCATATATAGATGACCTAGTCATCGCCAATTGCTTGATAGATGCTAGAATTGGTTGTGCATGCTTTGTCACATATTTCAATTGCCATTTTATTGTGTGAGCATGTTGGTTGCATATTTTACTCATTCGAGGACATCCACTTGTTGTTTTGATTGTTTGGTTTTATTTCCTTTTGCCAAGTGGATGGAAAAGAATGCCTAAGAACCTCCTCTAGCTATCTATGCTTTTCTCGTCTCAAACTCTATTCATGCTACATCACAAAATTTGATCAAGTCAGATTCGAACCACTCTGTGTGAGGAGCACTCGGAGTCCCCGATTCGTCATAGACTTAAACTTCCAAAACCTCTTTGTGATTCTCGGTCTGACCGATATCCTACTTTCGGTCCTACCGAGATCATTAAGTTGATCTGAATTTTCGATCTCGGTGCAGCCGATTTGAACCATTCGGCCACACCGAGTTGCAATAACTGTATACAGTTTTGCATCTCGGTGCCATCGAGTTGTTCCACTCGGTCACACCGACAGGGTCGGGCTATATATAGGCACAGGCAAAAATTTGGAAATTTCTCCAAACCCCTTCGCCCGCGCGATAGCTCGCTCTGCCAACGTGGGCTCCGGATCGTCTCCTCACCGCCAGCCGCCTCCAGTCGCTGGTCTCCATCGCCGTCAACGGAATTCAACCCCATCGTTGCCGCCATAGCGAGTCTCCGCCGAACTAGGGTATGGACTCGATCTTTGTGCTATCCCCAATCTGATTCCTAGCACATTGCGATCTTATTGTTTCTAGCCACGATTGAAACACTCCTATCCATTCAATGCGTTCGTAGAATAGGATTGATTCGAAAACTTTAGGGTTAGGTTTCCGCCGAAACCATCTCGGACCCACCGAGTTGAAAAACTCGGTCCCACCGATTTGGCTCATGCCATTGCACAAGTGAGACTCGGTCTGACCGAGAATTACTAATCGGTGTGACCGATTTTGGAACTTTGTGAAACCCTAGCAGTCTCGGTGCCACCGAACTGTGACTTGGTCTGACCGAGTTCACTAGTTTAGGTTCCAAAACTGCTTCGGTATCACCGAGTTTAAAAATCGGTAGATCCGAAATGATTTCTATGGGAAACTAAAACTAAGATTTTGAATCATTCTTTTGCAAAAATCTCTGCATTTTGTGATGCTCATCCACTCTACCTCATCTATAAACTGTTCACAGGGTTAGCAGTCAGCTTGTTCATCATGTCAGATCAGAGTGATAGCCAAAACCTGTCAGAGCAGCAAGTGCACATGAGTGAGGGCACTAGTCCCTCCAGTTCCTCAGATGAAGGTAGCAGGAGCACTCCTAGTAACTTGCCAAAAGCTGCCACCAGACAAAGGAAGAAAAGAACCTCAGAATCAGAGGATGAGGACTATGTGGCAGAAGAAGAAGCCACTTCCAAGAAAGTGGTTAAGAAGGAATACAGTACTGCTGCTGCCACCAAGCCAGGCATGAAGCAAAAGGTTCCTGCAAAGAGAATTCCAATGTCTAAGTCCAGAGCATCTACTCAAGTCCCTTTGGGATCTGAACCCAAAGAGCCTGCTGCAGAAGGGAAGAAGAGGAAGGAGAGGATCAAAAAGACCACTGCTAGAGTGCTTGGGAGATCCTCAATCATGAGAGATTCTGAAGAGGAAGAGGAAGAAGAGGTAGCTGCACCAGGACCCAAGGCACAAAAGCTGATGGGTGATGCTATAAGATCAGGGGCTACTGCATCCAAGCCCAAGGAAGCACCCAAGGCTGCATCAAAGGCCAAGACAGCTCCAAAGAGGAACACAAGGAGCATACCAGTTGCTGAAAAGAACAAGGCCCCAGTCCCTAACACTGCAGAAGAAGAGGAAGGCCAAGTTCTCAGGAAGCTAAAGCCCAAGATCCCAGACCACAATGATGCTCATCATGTGGCTGAGGACATGAAGATCAGAAAAGACTGAGGGCCGAGAAAGTGGAGAGCAGAAGATCCATATGCTACAAGAAGAAGAACTGCTGTTGACTATAGGTTCCACACTAAGGAACAGCAGGACTTCTATGAGACGGTCTTGTTGGATAAGAAGCCCATTGTTTGTGACATGAGATGGGTAGATTGGCAGTTCAACAAGGACAATGAAGAGCACTATCCTGGAGTGCAAGACAACTTCAAGGCTTGTGGAGTAGCAGACATTGTTGGGCAGAAGCTCACAAAGTGGAATGAAGAGCTGATCATGCAGTTCTACTCCACAGCACACTTCTATCCAGATGGAAGGATTATGTGGATGTCTGAAGGTATGAGGTACCAATCAACAGTTGCTGAGTGGGCATAGCTCATCAATGCCCCAGAGGAGCATGAGGATGACTTAGACATATATGCCAAGAAGAAGATGAACCACAACTCTATGTCCAACATGTACTAGGAAATTCCAAACAAGGCACTTGATACTTTCAAGTTTGGGTCTGTACATTATCTTCTGTCAGGGTTGCCAACTATCAATTGGATTTTGAGGCACACTCTGTTGCCCAAGTCAGGTGATCAGAAGATGATCAGAGGCCATGCAATCAACTTGCTTCATATCTTTGATGTGCCACAGAAATTCAAAGTCATGAGCCTCATGGTAGAGACCATCAAAAGAACTGCAGCAGATCAGAAGAGGAGCTGTGGTTATGCCCCTCAGATCCAGGAGCTAATTAACTCCAAGATGGGCACATGCATATACCTATTAGACAAGGAACATTTGCCTATTCATCCAGATTTTGAAGATAATGAAGTTGTGATGAACAAGGATGATCCATCATCAGTTCATGCTCAAGCACAGAAGGAGAAGGCAAGGAAGGAGAAAGCTGCCAAGATGCCAACTCAAGAGGAGGCATCTGAGTATTTCTTGAAAATCAAGCAAGAGCAGCTTAGTTACTTGATTGCTTCCACACTGAGGATTGAGAAAGGACTGGCCACCCTCACTCAGAATCAGGTGAGCTTAGAGAGGATCATAGAACAAAATTTCTATGACATGGATGTCAAAGTAACAGAGATTCAGTCTGTAGTGGAGCAACTTGAAGATGACATGCAGGAGAGGAGAGGGAAGACTACAACTGATGCATTTGCCAGAGTGCCACGAGCTCAGAGGTCGACTGTAGTGCCAGTTCCTGACACCAGAGCCACCACCCCAGCTCCAGCATCTACTTCAGCTCCAGCTCCAACCACGTCTACAGAAGCCTTCGTCCTTGGAGTGATCCAGACTCCACCACCACCAGAAGATCAAGCCTGAGAGTCGATCTAGCACTATGCTTTTTCTAGGAACTTTTTGGTAACTTGTTGCCAAAGGGGGAGAAAAATGTATAGATCATAGGCTTCGAGAGAGAGAGAGAGTGTGTTGCCTTTATTCTCTCTTGCTTTATTTGGTGTTTTTTTAAACTTTGTTTGCTTTTGGTTGAGATACTTTGATATGCTTGTGAGACATTGATGATCATGTGTTTGATCATAAGCTACACTTATGCATGCTTGATATATCTTATCTATCTTATGTGATCATTCACTTTCTTTGGTGATGAGTGCATATCTATCTTATGTGGTCATTCACTTTATTTGGTGATGGGTGCATGTATTTCATTCTTATCTTTTTGAGCGCTCCACCAAGATGTATGTGACATGGAAGAGTAACCCATGACTCTAACTCTTTGTGCATTTGCAGTCCAAAGCAAATTTTAAATATGCACAAATTTAGGGGGAGCTCTTACTTATCACATACTTCTCAAAGCAACGATATATTTCATTCTTATTATTATTTGTCGAAGGTTTGATCTATATGTTGTCATCAATTACCAAAAAGGGGGAGATTGAAAGTGCAACTATCCCTAGGTGGTTTTGGTAATTCATAACAACATATAGCTCATTGAGCTAATGCTATTCCAAGATGATCATTTCAGGAAAGCTCAACGATTGGCATGGCATGGATGGTGAAAGTGGAACCCTCAAAATGCTAAGGACAAAGGATTGGCTCTAGCTCATATGCTCAAGACTCTTCATTTTACATTTTAGTGGTCCAAGATCACAATGAGTCCATAGGAAAAGCCAATACTATCAAGGAGGGATGAGGTGTTGCTTAATGAGCCTCTTGCTTCATGTGCTTAATGATATGCTCCAAAATCCTCAGCTACTTTCCCATATCCACATTTGACCTAAACCCAAAGCCAAACTCGGCCCTATGAATTCTTTCAACCCGGCACCACCAAGTTTCATTTGTCATAGCCATTGCCAAACCCTAAGCAAATCGGTTCTACCGATAGGGATCTCGGTCTCACCGAGATGGGATTGCAATTTCTCTGTTTCCTTTTCGTAACTTTTCGGTCTCACCAAAAGAGCGGATCGGTCGCATTGAGATTGCAATGTAAAATCACTGCTTCCTTTTCGTAACATTTCAGTCTCACCGAGAAGAGCGAATCGGTCCCACCGAGTTTGCCTGACCAACCCTCTGTTTAGCTTATTACCAAATCGGTCTCACCGAGTTTGTGTAATCGGTCTCACCGAGATTACGTTATGCCCTAACCCTAACCATATCGGTCCTACCGAGTTGCATGTCAGTCCCACCGAAAATCTCTAACGGTCAGTAGGTTTACTATTTCGGTCCGACCGAGTTTGTTGATTCGGTCCCACCGAGATTGGTAAATTGTGTGTAACGGTTGGATTTTGTGTGGAGGCTATATATACCCCTCCACCTCCTCTTCACTCGAGGAGAGAGCCATCAGAACACATCTACACTTCCAACTCAAATGTTCTGAGAGAGAACCACCTACTCATGTGTTGAGGCCAAGATATTCCATTCCTACCACATGAGTCTTGATCTCTAGCCTTCCCCAAGTTGCTTTCCACTCAAATCTTCTTTCCACCAAATCCAAATCCTGTGAGAGAGAATTGAGTGTTGGGGAGACTATCATTTGATGCACAAGAGCAAGGAGTTCATCATCAACACACCATTTGTTACTTCTTGGAGAGTGGTGTCTCCTAGATTGGCTAGGTGTCACTTGGGAGCCTCCGACAAGATTGTGGAGTTGAACCAAGGAGTTTGTAAGGGCAAGGAGATCGCCTACTTCGTGAAGATCTACCACTAGTGAGGCAAGTCTTTCGTGGGTGGACCCCTCCGTGGACTCACACAACCGTTACCCTTCGTGGGTTGAAGTCTCCATCAACGTGGATGTAGGATAGCACCACCTATCCGAACCACGGGAAAAACATCCGTGTCTCCAATTGCGTTTGAATTCTCCAAACCCTTCCCTTTACATTCTTGCAAGTTGGATGCTTTACTTTCCGCTGCCAATATACTCTTTGCATGCTTGCTTGAATTGTGTGATGATTGCTTGACTTGTCCTAGAATAGCTAAAATCTGTCAAGAACTAAAATTGGGAAAAGGTTAAGTTTTTATTTGGTCAAGTAGTCTAATCACCCCCCTCTAGAGAGTTGTCGAAGCCTGTCCGCGTCACCCGCGGCCCGCAGCGCCCTGCGGACCGCGAGTTGCCTGGGGCACGGGGTCGCCCAAGGCGAGCGGTTCTGCACAAGTGGGCCATGCCGCCCATGGATCTAGGTTGCCCACCTGGTCGCCGGACATGGTGATGACGACGCGACGGGACACGAAGTGGTAGAAGGTGGATTCCGGCGCACCCCTACCTGGCGCGCAAAATGTTGGATTTTGGGTTCCGGTAGACCCTTGAGGTTCGAACACTTGGGTGCGCGGGGAGATTTCGCCTTCTACCTACCTGCACCCCTCCGCCTCGCTAAGATCTAAGCTATGGAAAGAACAGCACAAGGGACACAGGGTTTATACTGGTTCGGGCCATCGTTGTGGTGTAATACCCTACTCCAGTGTGTGGTGTGGTGGATTGCCTCTTGGGCTGATGATGATGAGCAATACAAGGAAGAACAGCCTCGCGAGGGACTGTTCTTGGCTAAGGGGATGAATTGCTAGGAGGGGTTCAGTTACCCTTCTCTCTCTCTCTCTCTCTCTCTCTCTCTCTCTCTTTGATTTCCTCTCTGAATCCGACACCAATTTTTCCTCCGATCCCCCTACCCTGTGGGAGACTAGTCCTATTTATAGGCAAAGGCCCTGGGCCTCTTCCAAAATATTGAGTGGGAAGGGCGCCAACAATTGGCCATTTCGAAGGGGAACATCTGGTACACTTATCCTGACTAAAGTTGGTCCTCGCCTGCCAAAGGCTCTGGTGGTGACGTTGGCTTGGGCTCCACAATGACTTCCTCCCTGCTGTTGGACTGGTCTTGGTCTCGTTGCACCGAAACGGGTGCCTTTGCTTGATGCTCTCGCCTGCGCTTGCTCCCTTTGCACCAAAGAGGAAAGGAGGACACTGCGCGGGCTGGCGCCCGCCTGGCACCCTTGGTCGTCATGGCTTGCGTCACGGGCACCTCGTGAGGTACCCCGCCTTGATCCCTCCGCCTCCTCGCGAGCCAGCCTGATGAGGCCGTGCCTGAGGAAGCTCCGTGTCGCCCGCCCCACGAGGCTTGGCCCCTCGCGAGGGTCTTGGGTCTGTGTTGATGAAGATGGGCCGTGCTGGGCCCCCTTTTTGAGCCACGCTGCAGGCCGCAGGCAGGCAAGTCTGGGGACCCCCGTTCCGAGAACGCCGACACTCTTTTTTTAGGACAAAAACAAGGAATGAGTTTTGGGATTATGCACCGGTACCAGTACGAACGGAGTAGGACAGTTGGTAAGCAATACATTGAGCTCTTCTTATTGATAAATCCAGTAATAATCAAACTACAAAGAAAAAGAAAAAAAGACAAAGGAAAATATCTGCACGAATCTTCGCGTAACATCAATGGCATAGGACCTAGATGTGCATCACTTAGAGCACATCTAGATGTGCTTTAGCAATACTGTCAAACAAAACCCCTAATCATCATTGCAAACAGCGCATAGAACATGGCTAATGCGACAACCACAACTACACATGCTAATTCCTTCTTGTCTCTTGCTTTCATTTGTTGCCCGTGATTGATTTTTTTTTGCTTCGTCGTACTGATTGTACATTCCAGATCAACCAGTTTCTTCTTGAGATTTACGTTATCTTCTACGAGCTTGGTGATAACACTCCGAGCCCTACCATGCCGTTCTTCATCCAGCCAGTTAACAAAGGCACAAGCCTCATAACCCTGCCAATGTTAAATAGTATTCAGGATGAGCGGTGACATTAACTCAAGTAAAATGATGAACTTAGAACTAACCTCTAAGGGGCAACCGAGAAGCCGCCTGCCAATGTCGAATCCCTCCGTGCATACACGTCGAGCGGGAGTGTGCCCATACACACAACTCACTTTTTGGTACTTCTCGGTGGCGCAAAACTGTCGGATTTCGGGTTCCGGCAGACCCTTAAGGTTCGAACACTGGGGTGCGCACGGAAATCTCGCCTTCAACCTCTCCGTCCCGATGGGATCTAAACTACTAAAAGAGCTGCACGAAAGACACAAGATTTATACTGGTTCGGGCCACCGATGTGGTGTAATACCCTACTCCAGTGTGTGGTGGATGGATTGCCTCCTGGGGCTGGTGTGGATGAACAATACAAGGAAGAACAGCCTCGCGAGGGTCTGTTCTTGGCTGTGGTGATGAACTACTGGGAGGAGTTCAGTCACCTCTCTCTCTCTCTCTCTCTCTCTCTCCTTCTCTACTCTGTGTGTCTTCTTATCAAAACCGGACGAACCAACCCCCTTGCTATGCGGGTGGCTAGTCCTATTTATAGAGGCCCTGGTCCTCTCCCCAAATATTGAGCGGGAATGGATCCAACAATGGCGGGCTAATTTGAAGGGGTACAGCGAGTACATCTATCCTGACAAAAGCAGTCTTCGCCTGCCAAAGGCTCTGGTGATGACGCCGCGCTGGGCTCCATGGTGACCTTCGTCTCGTAGTCCTCCTGGTCTTGGTCTCGTTGCACCGAAGTGGCAAACTTTGCCTGATGCCTCGGTACTCCGCGGATACGCTTGCCCCCCATTGCACCAAAGAGGAAAGAGGGACGCTGCGTGCGCTGGCACCCGCCTGGTGCCCGTGTCGTCATGGCTTGCGTCATGGGCACCTCGCGAGGTACCCCGCCTTGAACTCTCCGCCTCCTCGCGAGCCAGCCTGACGAGGCTGTGCCTGAGGATGCGCCGTGCCGTCCGCCTCGTGAGGCTTGGCCCCTCGCGAGGGTCTTGAGCCTCGTGTTGATGAAGTTGGGCCGCGCTGGGCCCCCACTTGAGCCACGCCGCAGGCCGCAGGCAGGCAAGTCTGGGGACCCCGTTCCTAGAACGCCGACAGTAGCCCCCGGGCCCAAGGCGCGCATGGACTTGGCCGTGCCGAGAGGCGAAAGGGCAAGGGCGAAGCGCCACGGGCCCCAACAGCCTGGGCCTTGGACGCTGCGTGGCGGTTGATTGGACGTGGCACCTCCGCTTCCCACGACGCCTTGGTGATCGTGCGAGTTGGACAAGTCCCTGCATGCAGAACGTGTTATGATTACCTGTGATCGTGGAGACCGGCGGTTGGCCTTCGCCGGCTATAAGTATGGCACCGCTCGTGCCCGTCCAGTCCATCTCCTCTTGCTCTCTCCTTCGCCTCAGTTCTTGCTCCGTGTTGGTGTGATGGCTCCGATTCACCGATTCTCTGCAGCGGAGAAGGGAAAGGCTCCTCGAGAAGGGCCAGACCCTCTCCTGTCGAAGAAGCGACTCGCCCATTGCAGCCGGGACGATGAGGACCATCCGGTGGTGGCGAGGCCCTGGGGCGAGCGGGCTCCGCCGGGGTTCCCCCTGCCCTTGTACGCCCACGTCGAGGGCCCCGGAGGTGTTGATGCTGATCCCCGCGGTCAGCACCGTCGTCGGCGCCGTCGGGTTGTGAAGGCATGGGTGGTTCCTCCTGGAGTCCATGCCGAGGGCTCCTCCCATGAGTTCGTGCTCCACGTCGTCACTCCTCTTCAGTCCTGGATCTGCCTTCCTCCCTTCTTCGCCTCCATGGTTCTTCCAGGGGGGGCTCTGGAGCTCCAGCTGCAGCACGCCGACTGCGACGCCCCCGCGACCGAGGCCGAGGTCGTCGTCGCTGCCCCGGGCGCGGTCTACATGTCCCGCAGCTGGAGGGAGATCGCCCGGGTCTGCAAGGAAAGAGGCGTCTTCACGGTCCTCCTGGAGTATGACGGCGCGGCGGTGATGTTCTTCAAGGTCTTCGACGTGATCGGGCGCCGGCTGGAGTGCTGCCGCGGTAGAGGCAGCCAGGACCTCGCCCTGGTGAGGGCTAGGCCCGTCGACCGCCCCCTTGGCAGTGGTGCCCGAGGGTCCAGCGGCTCCAGCGAAGGCTTCGCGACTCCGGAGACGAGCGACGACAGCTACGAGCCCTCGAGTCGTCGCCGCTCCAGGAGCAGGGCGAATGCGTCAGGCCGTCGCCAACCCTGATCTGGATGGGGTTGGCGCCGGTGCCTGACGGCCCACTGTTGATGATGGCGTCTCCTGCAGTAGCTCATGTAGTTAGCGTCCCTTAGGATCCGCTCCCTGCGAGGAATCAGAATGCGCCCCGTGGGGGCTTGTAAGGTGTCTGTAGTCCTGTTTGTTAATATGTATGACCTTTTGACGTGGATCCAAGCGAGTTGCTAACTCCATTATAGTTCAGCCTCCCCTTTCGCACCTCACGAGGGCTTGGTGCTCTACGCCGACAGGTCCCAGTCCCAAGGCGGCGTCAGCCATCGCTGGTATGCCAGGTCGCGATGCCATGGTCAAGGCCAGGAGGTGAGCGACCCGAGGTCCGGTAAGAGCCCCTGAGTCGCGATGCTCAGGAGGTCTCCTTTGGCGCCCAAGCAGCCATCACTTAGTGAGAAAGGGAAGCAACGTCGCTAGTACGGAGTTTCTTTAGGTGCAGGGGTAGTGCTGCAGCAGCCAGTGCCGTGGGTGGTAACTTATCTTGAGGATCAGGGTCCGTTCCAGGCGTGCCGTTGGGTCCGTGTGTGGATAGGAGCAGAAACGCCCGGCAAGGTCCTCGCGAGGCCCCCTTCTTCCCCGCCTCTGCTCCCCTTTCTGCTCTACGTCCTCGGGTCCCGGCCCTCGAGCTTGTCTCAGCCGTCGCTGGTATGCCAGGTCGCGATGCCGTGGACAAGGCCAGAGGGTGAGGGCTGGACAGCCAGTAAGAGCCCTGAGTCGCGATGCTCAGGCACCCCCCCCCTTTAACGTGCAAGCGGTTCGCATGGGCGAGGGTGAAGGAAACCTCGTGAGGGCCTCGGCTTGCGCGGTTCCCTCCAGGGATCCTGCAGGGTCATCACAGAAAGAAGATGGTGTTGCCACGACGGCCATTAGTCTATCATTAGTCACTCAAGAGCTTGCTGGTTGAGGTAGGCGAGGCGTATCTGGGCACCCGTGAGCCAGCGCGGGACTCCCGAGGCCCTGCCTCTGGGCGGGTTGCGCCCGGCAGTGGGCCGTATCTTGAGATGTGTCCCTGCAAAATTTGGTTAGATGCCGGTACTCTGCGTCCTCGGGTCCCGGCCCTCGAGCTTGTCTCAGCCGTCGCTGGTATGCCAGGTCGCGATGCCATGGACAAGGCCAGAGGGTGAGGGCTGGAGAGCCAGTAAGAGCCCTGAGTCGCGATGCTCAGGCAACCCCCCTTTAACGTGCAAGTGGCCGGCATGGGAAGAGAAGATGCCGCGGACGGGCACCATGCAGCTAAGCGTGATAGGCAAATGCATAGCTGGAAGTAAACGCTAGGGGGATACACGCCGCTGGGTCTGGCCCGAACAGCTTGGGGATGATGCAGCCTGAGGGGCGCCCCCAACAAGGCAAACTAACGACGGAAAGGTAAATGCAGATACATGGCGCGGGGACGGACCCACGCGGCCTGGGAGTGATGCAACCCTGGGAGGGTGCTCCCAGCTGAGAACGGAACTTGAAAGATGCCACCTGAGGATGTCGTCAGCGTAGTGGCGTTGGTGCAGCAGACTTGACGGGCTGCAGAAGCCGACCCTCACGAGCCCCTAGGCCCCGGGGCCTCGGGAGGCTCCGGAGGCGCTGGTGACTCCTCGCGAGCTGCCTCCATCTCCGCCAAGGCCGTAGAACGCCTGTCTTCCTGAGCCTCCACGATGCCCCTCACGAGGCGCTGGTACACCGCAGCCATGCTCGGCAGGCCGTAAGGCATGCGAACATAGCTGTGGGGTGGACCTCCGCAACGCCCCACTTGCGAGGGCCAGAGGCGCTCCGTTGTGGCGATCTGATTGAGCCCTGGTACGTCGATGTAGACGCGCAGCCCACCATCCTCGCCTAGATGTGGGGCCACGGCTGGCAAGCGGCAGCAACCTCTCATGATCCTTGTCTCCTGTAGCTCTTGAATGGCCTCGTCAACGAACTCTTGCTGGTCTGATCTTCCTCCCCTGGCTCCCTCTCGAGGGAAACATGCTGCGAAGCACGCCTCCACATGGTGCCCAAGCGCCTCCCTCGTGACTCCGGCTAGGTCGGTGGCCCTCCAGGTGAGAGCCCCCGAGCCCTGCCTGAGGAGGGCGCCGGGCGCGCTTTCCTATGCGATAGACGGAGGGCCCTCCTGAGGAGGCACGGGCCCTGAGGGGCCTGCCTCCTGAGGGGCTGAGCCTGACGACGTCTTCTTCTTCTTGGGGATGGTCTCAGGAAGCCTCCTGCTTCCGTGATCTGGGTCTTCTAGCGACGTGGCCTGAAAGGCTCGCTCCAGGGAACACACTGCATCTCTCTCTTCACAGGGCACCGTGTTGACGCCGCCACTTCCTGGCATCTTGAGGACGTTGTAGCCGTGGTGGGTCACGACCATGAACTTGGCCAGCGCTGGGTACCCGAGGATGGCGTTGTACGGCAGGCGGAAGTGGGCGACGTCAAAGTCGATGAGCTCGGTGCGGTAGTTGTTGCGGGCCCCGAAGGTGACAGGGAGGCGGACCTGCCCGATCGGGACTGTGGAACCGTCGGTGATCCCGGAGAAAGGCCTGGTTGGCTGAAGCTGGTCGTAGGGCACTTGGAGGTTGTTGAATGTTTCTACGGACAGGACGTTGAGCCCTGCCCCGCCATCGATGAGGGTCTTGGTGACCAGCACGTTGCTGATGACCGGGGAGCAGAGCGTCCGGAGGACTCCTGCAGTGGCTGCACACTTGAGCTGGTCTGCCAAGCTGAACGTGATGGGGCACGCCGACCACCTGAGGGGGCGCGTTGCTTCGAGCTTGGGGAGAACTGCATTCACTTCGTAGGCAAAATGCTTGAAGATACGTTGGGAGGCTGGGGCTTGAGCTCCGCCCAGGATGGAGGCGATCGCGCGCGGCTCCTGGAAGCCCCCAGCCCCCTCGTCTTGATGGCGGTCTTCGTTCCTTCTTGGTGGAGGCGGCAACGGAGGCAGGCCTGCGCTGCCATGAGGGCGATCCTCGCGAGGTTGGTCTCTCCAGTCCCCCTCATGAGGCAGGTCCCGCCAGCGGTCCTCGCGAGGCTGGTCGCGCCACCCCTGGTGCGGGCCGCGGTCTTCCCAGCGCCCTGGGTTTCTTCCTCCTCCTCGGCCGTAGCCCCGGTCAGCACGGTCAGGGCGACGGCCGATCCTTCCTTCTCGTATGGCGCAGAGCTCTTGACATTCGTTGGTGTTGTGAGTGTGGAGGTCATGGTACACACAGTACCGGCTGCCTCTGGAGGGTTCGGGCAGATCCTTGCCCCGCTTGGTGTCTGGTTCTGCCACGAGTACGACAGCCCCCTTGCGCTTCGCGTCCTTGGCTTTGGGCTTCTTCTCTTCTGGGTCCGCGGCAGGCAGCTCGAGGAGGGAGAGACGTCCCTCCTCAGCCCTGGCGCACTTGTTCGCCAAGTTGAATAGCTCCAGGGAGGTGCAGAGGTCTTCGTGCATCGCCATCTCCTCCTTCATCTTGATGTCACGCACACCATCAGAGAAGGCGGAGATGATGGCCTCCTCTGACACCCTGGGGATCTTGAGGCGCGCGCTGTTGAAGCACTGGATGTACTTTTGCAGGGTCTCTCCGGTTTGTTGCTTGATGCGGCGCATGTCGCTCATGGCGGGCGGCCGGTCGCGAGTACCTTGGAAGTTGGCGATGAAGTGGGCGCGCATTTGGTCCCAGGAGGAGATCGTGCCTGGAGCCAGATTCAGGAGCCAGGTTCGAGCTCCTTCCTTGAGCGCCATGGGGAACCAGTTCGCCATGACCTTTTCATCCCCACCAGCAGCCTCGATGCCCAGCTCATAGAGCTGGAGGAACTCTGCGGGATCGGTTGTGCCGTCGTAGCGAGGAGGCAGGTCGGGCTTGAACTTGCCGGGCCACGCGACGCTACACAGCTCAGTGGTGTAGGCGTGGCAGCCCGCGGTGGCCATGAAAGGCCTCGGTTGGTGGAGAGCTTGGTCTTGAGGGTCCCCACGCGCTGCAGCTAGGAGCAGGGCGGGGTCTTGGCGTGCCGGAGCTGGAGCAGGGTCGCGGTGTGCCGGAGCAGGGAGCGCCCTGGCAGCCCCCTACGGGCAAGGGATTTCTTGGCAGCTTCGCTCTTGTTGCGATGGCGCCTGGCGGAGCGGGTTCCGCCTAGGGGCCAGTCGCCTTGGAGCCACGGCATCTTCTTGGAGAGGAGGCGGCTGGTGCGCCTCCAGAGCTTCGTTGCCCGCGCGGGGCGGAGTCCGGCGCAGAGGGACGGACGGCGCGGAAGAGCCCCCTGCGGCGCGGACGAGCTCGGCGACGCGGTCGAGCCATTCTTTGTAGACGTCGTCGATGGGATGGTAGCGTAGGAGCTTGTTTGCCGCGAGGAGCGCAGCTCGAGCCTCCAAGGGTGCGCGGAGCGCGCAGGACGAAGAGCCAGCTGGTGCGAGTGACGGAGTGGCGGTGCGGCCGTCTTGCCGCACGGACGGGTGCTGAGACGATGCTTGCTGCTCGCCCCCCGCCGGGCCGGTGGTGGCGTTGACGGTGGGCGACGGGGAGCGACGAGGACGCCCATCGACGGGGGCCGTCTGGGCGATGCGAGAAGCGATGGCGGCCCGGCGCTCGGCGCGGGCCCGACGAGCGTCTGACATGGATGCGACGGTCGGAGGAGAGCGAAGCGGTGGAAGACGAATTCCGGCGCACCCCTACCTGGCGCGCCAAATGTCGGATTTCGGGTTCCGGCAGACCCTTAAGGTTCAAACACTGGGGTGCGCGCGGAAATCTCGCCTTCAACCTCTCCGTCCCGATGGGATCTAAACTACTAAAAGAGCTGCACGAAAGACACAAGATTTATACTTTTTCGGGCCACCGATGTGGTGTAATACCCTACTCCAGTGTGTGGTGGATGGATTGCCTCCTGGGACTGGTGTGGATGAACAATACAAGGAAGAATAGCCTCGCGAGGGTCTGTTCTTGGCTGTGGTGATGAACTGCTGCGAGGAGTTCGGTCACCTCTCTCTCTCTCTCTCTCTCTCTCTCTCTCTTTCTCTACTCTGTGTGTCTTCTTATCAAAACCGGACGAACCAACCCCCTTGCTATGCGGGTGGCTAGTCCTATTTATAGAGGCCCTGGTCCTCTCCCCAAATATTGAGTGGGATGGGATCGAACAATGGTGGGCTAATTTGAAGGGGGACAGCGAGTACATCTATCCTGACAAAAGCAGTCTTCGCCTGCCAAAGGCTCTGGTGATGACGCCGCGCTGGGCTCCATGGTGACCTCCGTCTCGTAGTCCTCCTGGTCTTGGTCTCGCTGCACCGAAGTGGCAACCTTTGCCTGATGCCTCGGTACTCCGTGGATACGCTTGCCCCCTTTGCACCAAAGAGGAAAGAGGGACGCTGCACGCGCTGGCACCCGCCTGGTGCCCCGTGTCGTCATGGCTTGCGTCATGGGCACCTCGCGAGGTACCCCGCCTTGAACTCTCCGCCTCCTCGCGAGCCAGCCTGACGAGGCTGTGCCTGAGGATGCGCCGTGTCGTCCGCCTCGCGAGGCTTGGCCCCTTGCGAGGGTCTTGAGCCTCGTGTTGATGAAGTTGGGCCGCGCTGGGCCCCCACTTGAGCCACGCCGCAGGCCGCAGGCAGGCAAGTCTGGGGACCCCCGTTCCCAGAACACCGACAAAAACTCAAAGTTGAATTCATGTTGCAGGAGTCTGGAGTCATGCTCCGGATCCAGCGGCAGATCGCTTTCTGGGGGGGTCATTCAGGGCGGATTCAGCAAGGAGCTACTTTGGACATGCTAAAAAGATCGGGATAGATTGGAACTGACAGGACAATTCGGATCCGTAGTACACCTGGCTTCTGATGACCTTAGGCAAGTGCTCGGCAGCGACCGCCATCATGACGGCGATACGAGCAAGAGCAGCCGCACCGAAACCATCAACACCACTCGTCCGCATTCCCCCAATATCAGCGCCATGCGAGGAAATTTGGAGGCTATCTAGGGATTTGGACGAAATGGGGAAACTGTGGGGATAAGCTAACGGCCGGGAACTACTTATGGCACTATATGTTGTATACGGCACACTGTTTATACGTGTCGTTTGTGTTAGGTATTACAACGTCACACATGATTTCCAAACCAAACCATGTGAGAAGACAACGTAGGTGAGACACAGTTGCCGTTACATAACCGTATGCGATGTACAACCCTGTACATATAATTGAGTTACAATGATACTGTGTAAACAACCGCTCTACATATATCTGTAACAAAATAGCCGCTCTGCATATAGAGATGGCGGCGGCGGCCTAGGCAGCGGCTACCGAAGAAGAGGTCAATCCTCGGTTGATGGGCGGTGGCGGCGTCATAGGAGGTCAATCCTCGGTCTGCGGCGGGAGATAGGAGGAGCTCAACCATCGAGGTCGTCGGCGGCGTGATTCGAGCACATCCATCGTGGTCGATGGCGGGATAGTGGAGGTCGAAATTCAGGCGGCAGCTGCACTAAGCTTTGTTCCTCGACCCTGTTGTCTCGGCGTGCCGCCGCATCTCTCTTCTCTGTCTGCTGGGTGGAGGTCATCGCACGGCTAATTAATTAAGGTATTCTTTTCGTGAGTGTCTTAATTAAGGTATTCAATTCCTAAGGGTAGTGTTGTACTAGTACTCTGCGTGTAAATTGACTGGCCATTAATTTTTGTCATTGCACATGTGGATAACAATATGGTGCGCCCTCAATAATTATGAAAATAAAACCTTGTGATTTATGCACGCATCTTTGGGCAACAATTAATCTGTGTATTAATGTTGTTGTTTTGTTTTTAATTAACATTCGTGTGGTGCAGATGGAATGATCTCGACGGATGAATGATCGGAAAACAGCAAAATTTATCAGTGGTGTGACAGAGTTCATGAATTTGGCTGAAGGTACAAAGAGGAGAATTGGTGATGCAGATTACATCTTGTGTCCATGTGCTGATTGTGCCAATATAGAGTCACATGTAGTTGCAGATGTCTAGTGGCACTTAGTCTCTCGGGGATTCATGGATGGGTATAGACGTTGGACCAGACACGGTGAAGAGGAGGTCATGGATGGAGATACCCAGGGTTGCGTTATGCCAATCCCCGATCAGTGTCACATGGATGTTGAATCTAACATCGGGGCAGAGGCGTCAAGCTACAAATGGAACACCGGAAAGCCAAAACGCCCACTGGAAAACCAAGACGTCGACGCAGATGACGACGATCTTGATATGCCAGATTTTGCTGCTATGATTGCAGATTTCGAGGGCCCAAAAAAGGATATGATTGGGTACAAGGATCCGCCAACCATTGATGCGGACTCCAAGAAATAATTGTATACAGGTTGCAAAAAGAAATATTACAGGTTGAGTGCCACCCTGGCGCTTCTCAGATTTAAAGCAACAAATGGTGTATCAAACAAGGGCTTCATAGAGATGTTAGGTATTTTCAAAGAAATTCCTCCAGAAGATAATGTGCTCCCTAGAAGCACGAATGAAGCAAAGAAAATTGTTTGCCCATTGGAACTTGAAGTACAAAAGATACACGCTTGTGTGAATGATTGTATATTGTACCGTGGTGAGTACAAAGATTTGTGTGCATGTCCCACATGCAAGCATGCACGATACAAGCACATGAGAGCAAAGGACAAGTACAAATTGGACAACGAGTTCAAGACAGGAATCCCGTTCAAGGTTGTTTGTTACTTGCCTTTAATTCCAAGGTTGAGGCATTTGTTTGCAAACCCTAGAGAGGTAAAGAGGTTGCGGTGGCATCATGATGAGTGAATTGCAGACAAGTTTATGAGGCACCCGAATGATGGGGCTCAATGGGAATTAATCGATAGCAAGTTTGATGACTCTGCCAAGGATCCTAGAAGTAGAAGGCTCGGGAGTGTATTGACAGGA
Source organism: Triticum monococcum (assembly GCA_034509565.1). Lineage (NCBI taxonomy): Eukaryota > Viridiplantae > Streptophyta > Magnoliopsida > Poales > Poaceae > Triticum > Triticum monococcum. Next base: position 574,964,117 of record CM067844.1, on the reverse strand, counting down.
TGAATCCTTTTGGCGATATGAGCACCAATCACAGCACATGGCTGGTGCTTCTGTGCATATATAACCTAGATCCTTGGTTGTGTATGAAGAAAAAATACATTATGATGTCAATGATTATCCAAGGCTCGAAGAAACTTGGAAATGACATCGGCATTTACTTTCAGCTACTAGTAGAAGAACTGCGGACAATGTGGATAGATGCGCCTACTGTAAAATGTTATGATGATTACAGAAAGGAGATTTTTGATCTACATGCGATGCTAGTGCACACCATTCAAGATATGCCGACATTAGACAACACGTCACGGCAGAAAACAAAGGGAGATGTAGGGTGTGTCACATGCATGGATAGGACAGCTAGCAAAAGACTTCCCAAGTCGCACAAAACCGTGTATTTGCGTCATCATAGGTTCTTACGGAAAAATCACCCATACCAAAAGATGAAAGCTGAATTTTATGGTGAGGGAGTCCTGGATTAGGGGGTGTCCGGATGGCCGGACTATACCTTCGGCCAGACTCCTGGACTATGAAGATACAAGATTGAAGACTTCGTCCCGTGTCCGAAAGGGACTTTCCTTGGCGTGGAAGGCAAGCTTGGCGATACGGATATGTAGATCTCCTACCATTGTAACCGACTCTGTGTACCCTAGCCCTCTCCGGTGTCTATATAAACTGGAGAGTTTTAGTCCGTAGGACGAACAACAATCATACCATAGGCTAGCTTCTAGGGTTTAGCCTCTCTGATCTCGTGGTAGATCTACTCTTGTACTACCCATATCATCAATATTAATCAAGCAGGACGTAGGGTTTTACCTCCATCAAGAGAGCCCGAACCTGGGTAAAACATCGTGTCCCCTGCCTCCTGTAACCATCCGGCCTAGACGCACAGTTCGGGACCCCCTACCCGAGATCCGCCGATTTTGACACCGACATTGGTGCTTTCATTGAGAGTTCCTCTGTGTCGTCACTTTTAGGCCCGATGGCTTCTCTGATCATCAACAGTGATGCGATCAAGGGTGACACTTTTCTCCCCGGACAGATCTTCGTATTCGGTGGCTTTGCACTGCGGGCCAATTCGCTTGGTCATGTGGGGCAGATCGAAAGCTACGCCCCTGGCCATCAGGTCAGATTTGGAAGTTTGAACTACACGGCCGACCACCGCGGAGACTTGACCTTCGACGGATTCGAGCCACAGCCGAGCGCGCCGCACTGTCACGATGGGCACGATTTAGCTCTGCCGCCGAACAGTGCCCTGGAGGTCGCACCTGTGTCCGCTCCGACCCCTAGCTCGGAGCCGTTCACACCAACCGAGGATGGGTGGTTAGACACCGCCTCGGGGGCTGCAATCTCTACGGCGATCGAGCCAAACACCAGCCCTATTCTCTGCGAAGCCCGTGACTCCAAGGAGCTGGACTCCTCTCCAGACTCCAAGCCTTCCGCGCCCCGACCGATCGAACCTGATTGGGCGCCGATCATGGAGTTCACCGCCGCGGACATCTTTCAGCACTCGCCCTTCAGCGATATTCTGAATTCACTAAAGTCTCTCTCTTTGTCAGGAGAGCCCTGGCCGGACTATGCTCAACAAGGTTGGGATGCGGATGATGAAGAAATTCAAAGCCCACCCACCACCCACTTCGTAGCCACTGTCGATGATTTAACCGACATGCTCGACTTCTACTCTGAAGACATCGACGGTATGGACGCCGATGCAGGAGACGATCAAGAACCAGCGCCTATAGGGCACTAGAAAGCCACCTCGTCGTATGATATATACATGGTGGACATCCCAAAAGAAGGCAATGGCGATGGAATAGCGGAGGATGACCCCTCCAAGAAGCAGCCTAAGTGCCGGCGTCAGCGGCGCCGCACTAAATCCCGCCAAAACAAAAACGGTGATTCTGGCATGGGAGATAATAACACCCCGAATAGTGCCGAAGACAACCACCTCCAGCAAGATTCAGCAGAGGAGGATAGAGAAGCCAGCCCTCATGAGAGAGCGGCACACAGAGAGGTCAAGGACGATAATTATATGCCTCCCTCCGAAGACGAGGCAAGCCTCGACGATGATGAATTTGTCATGCCAGAGGATCCCGTCGAACAAGAGCATTTCAAACGCAGGCTTATGGCCACGGCGAGCAACCTCAAGAAAAAACAGCAACAGGTTAGAGCTGATCAAGATTTGCTAGCCAACAGATGGACTGAAGTCCTTGCGGCCGAAGAGTATGAGCTCGAACGCCCCTCCAAGAGCTACCCAAAGTGCAGGTTGCTACCCCAATTAGAGGAGGAAGCACCTAAACCTACATCTCCAGCGCATGATGCGGCCGACCGGCCACCCCGTGGCCACGACAGAGAGTCCTCTCGGCCCTCCACTCAAGCCGCACCCCGATGCCGCTCAAAAAATACCAAGGCATGGGAAAATGCGCCAGGCCCACGAGACATATTGGAGGACAAGGCAAGGCAAACAAGATCGATCTACGGATCACGTGGGAGCCCCACGGCACGAGATGGTACTCGTCATGCCGGATACAATAAATCCGGCCGGGCCAAACACAGTAGACAAAGCTCGTTTGAGCTGCATCGTGATATAGCCCAATGCAGAGGCGCCGCACACCCACTATGCTTCACAGATGAAGTAATGGATCATCAAATCCCCGAGGGTTTCAAACCCGTGAACATCGAATCATATGATGGCACAACAGATCCTGCGGTATGGATCGAGGACTATCTCCTTCATATCCACATGGCCCGCGGTGATGACCTACACGCCATCAAATACCTCCCACTCAAGCTTAAAGGACCAGCTCGGCATTGGCTTAACAGCTTGCCAGCAGAATCAATTGGTTGTTGGGAGGACCTAGAAGCCGCATTCCTCGACAATTTCCAGGGCACTTATGTGCGACCACCAAACGCCGATGACCTAACACACATAATTCAGCAGCCAGAGGAATCGGCCAGACAATTCTGGACACGGTTCCTAACCAAGAAAAATCAAATCATCGACTGTCCGGATGCAGAGGCCCTAGCAGCCTTCAAGCATAACATCCGCGATGAGTGGCTTGCACGGCACCTAGGACAGGAAAAGCCGAAATCCATGGCAGCCCTCACGACACTTATGACCCACTTTTGCGCAGGAGAAGACAGCTGGCTAGCTCGCAGCAATAACATGACCAAGAGCCCTGGTAATTCGGATACCAAGGACAGCAGTGGCAGGTCGCGTCGCAAGAAGCAAAAACGCCACATTAACGACGAAAATGCTGAGGATACGGCAGTTAATGCCGGATTCAAAGGCTCTAAACCCTGTCAGCGGGAAAAGCCATTCAAAAGAAATACTCCGAGCCCGTCCAGTTTGGACCGAATACTCGACCGCTCATGCCAGATACATGGCACCCCCGAAAAACCAGCCAATCACACCAACAGGGATTATTGGGTGTTCAAGCAGGCAGGCAAGTTAAATGCCGAAAGCAGAGACAAGGGGCTGCATAGCGATGACGAGGAGGAGCCCCGGCCGCCGAACAACAGTGGACAGAAAGGTTTTCCCCCACAAGTGCGGACGGTGAACATGATATACGCAACCCACGTCCCCAAGAGGGAGCGGAAGCGTGTGCTAAGGGACGTATACGCGATGGAGCCAGTCGCCCCAAAGTTCAACCCACATGGTCTTCCTGTCCGATCACTTTTGATCGAAGGGACCACCCCACTAGCATCCATCATGGTGGATTCGCCGCATTGGTTCTAGACCCAATTATTGACGGATTTCACCTCACTAGAGTCCTTATGGACGGCGGCAGCAGCCTGAACCTGCTTTATCAGGATACAGTGCAGAAAATGGGCATCGATCCCTCGAGGATTAAACCCACCAGAACGACCTTTAAAGGCGTCATACCAGGTGTAGAAGCCAACTGTACAGGCTCAGTTACACTTGAAGTGGTCTTCGGATCTCCGGATAATTTCTGAAGCAAGGAGTTAGTCTTCGACATAGTCCCGTTCCGCAGTGGCTATCACGCACTGCTCGGGCGAACCGCATTTGCCAAGTTCAATGCGGTGCCGCACTACGCATACCTCAAGCTCAAGATGTCAGACCCTCGAGGCATCATCACGGTCAATGGAAACACCGAACGCTCTCTGTGAACAGAGGAGTATACGAAGGCTATCACAATGGAAGTACAAAGCAGCCTCTCAAGGCAATTCTCTAGTCCGGCCACTAAACGTCTGGACACCGTCAAGCACGCCTGGAGTAACCTACACCAAGACCGCCCGGCACATTCAGAGAAAGCGTAACAATGCGGCCCCAACCCCAACCCTCGCGAACTTGCGAAACCAGTGTTGTGCGTACATAACTACGCTCTGGAAATACCATGGGCACAGGGGGAGGGGCACCATCACGGCATGCCCGAAACGCGGCTTAAACCGCACTAGGGGCTGCCGATTTCTTAATTTTCTCTTATTTTCAGGACTCCATTCTTCAGAAGGCTTGTTCGGCAGTACAATTGCCGCACAAACGATACAACCAGGGAAGCAGAAAGCTACGCCGCACTACAGAACTCTAAGGTGGTCTCTATAACGAGCAATATACCTGTTTCGCATAACATTCCACAGCTCGCCCCTGGAAAGGACATATTTGATAGTCCCATCTTTTGCTCATCGCACTATTTGTATCGTCCTGCTTTGATCGCAGCCCTTTTTAAATAAACAATGCATAGCTTCCATCTATTATTGCATTACTCTTTTTACGAATATATGTTCATTAATGACATGTTGCACCCATACACTTTGGTACGGCCAATACACCAGGGGCTTAAGTACCCCACAACATGGTGTGAGAAGTCCGAACACTTTCACAAGTGCGGCACCCCAAACTTATAGCATCATATGCATCGGCTCCGAATCATGTCTTGGGTCAATAGTTGGGTTTGCCCGGCTCCTATGTTTTGGTACCTTACGTTTCGTTATATCAGCTAAGGTAGCACTAGGAGAACTACTGCGATTGTGCCCCAGTTGAGCTGGGCTAAGCACCTCAGTAGAGAAAGCTAAAACTGACCGTCATGATGAGGTGAGAACTGGTCGCTGTTCGAGAGGTTTTCGAGTCCCTAAAGACTTATGCCGCTTAGAGCGAGGAGTCGGCTTTGTCCGGCCTAGGCGTGGATAGCGCCCCGAACTCGGTCTTCCGAACACTAGGGGCTTCGCCGAAATTTAAAATTATAGAATTCTATGGCTAAGTGAGAGTGTTCAAGCATTATAGTCCGATTGCCTTGTTCGTTGTGTTGAGCGCCTCCCTCGAAGGACCCAAGAATGGGAAAAAGAGTGCGGATGTTTATCCCGAACACCCCAACACTCGTGCCATGGGGGCAGAAGCCGACGACTTGCCATCTCTCAAATTTGATAAACGGCCGCACAGAAGGTAATATTTTAAATTCAAAAGCGTTGCTTAGCGCATATGAACAGGTTTTCAGCGTACAGGATCACAAATGCGAGTTTACTCAAAAATTACATCTCTGGAGCATTCATCTGCTATAAGGCGGGCACCCTTCAGGACGCCCTCATAATACGCTTTCGGGACGCGATGCTCCTTGCCCGGCGGCGACCCGTCCTTCACCAGTTTCTCTGCATCCATCTTGCCCCAATGCACTTTAGCACGGGCAAGCGCCCTACGGGCACCTTCGATGCAGACGAAGCGCTTGATTACTTCAAGCCGTGGACAGGCATCCACCAGCTACCTCACCAGCCCGAAGTAGCTCCCAGGCAGAACCTCTCCAGGCCACAGCCGAACTATGAGGCCCTTTATGGCCTGTTCGGCAACCTTGTGGAGCTCGACCATTTGCTTCAGCTGGTCGCTCAAAGGCACCAGGTGTCCGGCCTCAGCATACTGAGACCAGAACACCTTCTTCATCGAGCTCCCCTCCTCGGCTCGGTAGAAGGCGGCGGCATCAGACGCACTACGGGGCAAATCTGCGAATGCTCCTGGAGAGCTCCGGACTCGGGTAAGTAACAAGTAATTCACTTTCACGTGCTTGCTTTGCATAATGAATGCCTTACCCGCCTCTATCTTCTTCATATCTCCAATTTCTTAGAGGGCTTTCTGGGATTTGGCCTTGGCAGACTTCGCGCTTTCGAGGGTTGTCGCAAGCTCGGGCGCTTGCGTCTTCGAGTCAAGCTCCAAACTCTCGTGTTTTTCACGAGAGCCTGGAGCTCTTTCTGCACCTCCTCCACCCGCGCCTCCTGCTTCCCTCTCTCCGTACGCTCCGCGGCCGCTCTGTTTTCGGCCTCATACAGCGCTTTCATAAGGGTTGCCACCTCGGTCGTGGCCCCTATAATAGCACGTTGATCCTGTCATTTTTTGCAACCACATCTTCTCTATATACTTGCACAAGGTATTACTTACCTTCCTTCTCCTCGAGTTGCCTCTTGGCATGTCCGAGCTTGTTCTCGGACTGCGCGAGGTTTTGCTTCAGCGTCTCCACCTCCGCAGTCAGTGCGGCGGAGGCCAGCAGTGAAGCCTGCATACGCATATCGACTTGATTATGTTAGACTCCTGCGAATGTTATTAGATCCTCTATTTGGCTTTTCTTTCCGAACACCGAATAGAGCATCAGGGGCTACTGCCTATGCGGTAATATTTTTTATTCTTTACTTACCTCAAAGCCCGTTAGAAGGCTAGCACAGGCTTCAGTCAGTCCGCTCTTGGCGGACTGAACCTTCTGGATCACCGCACTCATAATAGTGCGGTGCTCCTCATCGATGGAGGCACCGTTAAGCGTCTCCAGCAAATTGTTCGGTGCCTCCGGTTGGACGGAGGTCACCAGCTCGGTAGGCTTGCTCCTCTTGGAAGGAGGCTGCCTACCGGAGTCCGGAACCGTTGAAGGTTCCGGCGCGGTGTCCGGCTCAAAGCCGGACTTAGAGCCCTTGGGGGTTCTACCCCCTTCACGCCTGGAGTCCAGGAGGTCGCCTTCTGGCGCCTCCAGGGCCACCTCCTCCTGGCTTGGAACCTATTGGGACAGCACCTCGGCATCGTCCGTAGGGTGGGGGAGGTAGCCGTCGGAAGCGAATTCACATCCGACGAATCCAGGGAACCGCTCGAGGACACGTCGAGCCGGTCTTTGGGTGGACTACATAAACATGTTCGACATAAGGAAAAGCTGTGCAATGGAGGAATACTATGAGTCACTCTGGTATCCGGACACTTACGATCTCGCTAGATGCTTGGCCCTATGCGGCCACTCCCCTTCGCCGTCGTCGGCGTTGGTGGAGCCATCTGGAGGAAGGGTTGTCGGGTGGTAGGTGCGACATATGCCAACGGGTGGCTTATCATTGTGGGAGCCAATAAAACGTCGCCGGTGCCTGGAAACGGGATAAGGCAAAGGCATGCACGCCAGCGAATCTTACCCAGCTTCAGGGCTCTCCGGGGAGATAACACCCCTACTGCTGCTCTGCGGGGTCTCCGCATGGTTACTAAATGAACAAGTAGCTACACAATGCTCCTTGAGCTGCTCGGGTGGGAGGAGGAAGACGGGCACAGCTTGCTTCTTCTCCTTGTGTGGTGTCTAAGTCTATCTAGAGAGTCCAACCCTTTGCATGGGTGCACCGGGGGGTTTATACAGGCCTACCCCCCGGGGGTACAATGGTAATCCAGCTGGGCGCGGGCCCAGCTGTCTGTGACTGTGCTTGCCGGCTTCTGCGCCGGCTGCTAGGGCCCGCCGACTGGTGGGTCCCGCCGGCTGCCGGCTCCTTGGTCGACAGGCAGGCCCCACTGTCCAGGGCCTGGTCGGTGGCTGGTTACTGTTGCTCCATGCTGTTGACGCAGACTTGGTCGGGGTAAGCGTGGCTACAGTACCGCCACCCTGGCGGGTGATTACTATAGCCCCGTCGTATCTTGTCTCCTTAATGGGCGTCTCCTTCGAGGAGGATGGCGAGCCGGCTATGGGGGGCGGCTCTCCATCAGGCCGACTTGGGAGGAGGTGCGGCCGCCTTTGGTATCTCTCTGCCCGAAGGGGCCCACCGCCTCGGGGGCCACGCTGGTGGCCCGTCGTGGACGGCGTCGGGGCCGCCGTGGCAACAGTGCCGCGCCGGACGGGTCGTGGCCACCCGTACGGTGCACTGTACCAGGCGTGCTCCGAGTTTTGGGGTGGCAGGCTCCACTGTAGCCATGCCCCGCTTCATCATCGCGGGGTGGATGCGTACTTTGCGGGTACGGCCTTGACCGCTTTATGGGAGCCGGCTTCTTGGAGTCGGCCACTATGTAGCCGGCTTCTCGCAGTCGGCCCTCCCACAACTTTCTTCATGAGGTAAAGGGCGGGCCGCCCCTGAAGCCGGCCTAGAAGATAGCCGGCAGGGGGGAGGCGGCCCCAGGTCTTGAGTCCTCTTGAGAGCCGGACGGGCTCGTAATTTTTTCAGATGGGCCAGGGGAAGCCGGCTAGGCTACCCATGGCTATTTACTCCGACAGTAGTCCCCGAAGCTGAGCGAACTTCACGGCGGACAGAGGGACGAGAAGCTTGGTCAAGTTCATACCCTGAGGAGCCGACCTCGCCATCGTAGGCCGACTTCGGAGAACTCTTTTGTTTTATCAACATGACGTGGTTGACCCACGGGCTGCCCGCGGGCCCCACGACGGGCCACGTGGCGGAGAAGTCCAGTCATTGTAGGCGCGCGACGGGACGCCGCCGCAGGCCCGGGCCCGCCACTCCCTGGCCTCGGCCCGAGCGCAGATCTTCTGTGGCCCGAGGGGACTGCTCGCCTTCCCGCGACCGTTTCTTCTTGTCTTTAGTGCGCAATAAACGCGGGGCGTGGGGGAAGTGGGCATGATCGATCCCCACGACCCCCCACGCCGCGCCTCCTTGGCTCCGGCGCACGAGCCTACAAGTAGGAGGGGGAGGGGAGAGGCAAAGGCTCGCTCGCTCCCCCGCTCCCCATCCCTCCTTCTTCTCCTTTCTCTTCTTCTTCCTCTCGCGCCCAACGCAACTTCCCGTCGCAGCTTCCCCACGCCTCCATGTCCATGGCTCTGTCGAGCTCGTGGGACGGCTCCAACGTCCACGACGAGCACATAGAGTTTCTCCGCCGGACCCGGCGCCTGCCCGCCGCCAACCTCGTGCAGGTTCGTCTGGCACTGGAGACGGAAATCTCGCCGGCGCCGGAGGAAGGCGAGCGGGTCGTCTTCCGCGCGCATTACCTGCGCGGCTTCGGCCTCCCGGCGAGTGGGTTCATGCGTTCCTTCCTCGACTTCTACCGCCTCTAGCCGCATCACCTCACGCCCAGCGCGGTGATGCTGCTGTCGGCCTTCGTCTCCCTCTACGAAGGCTTCTTGGGAGTGCTGCCCACGCTGGAGCTCTGGGCGGAGCTCTTCCAGAACAAGCTCGGCACCGTCATCGCCGGCGTGCCCGCCCCCTGCGGGGCCTTCATCGCGATGAAGAGGTCAGGCGAGAACAATCCCTTCCCGCACATCCCTTTAATCCAATCGGTGAAGCTCTGGCAAAAATCATACTTCTAGCTTACGTAGCCGGCCCGCCGGCTGGGAGGTAGCCGTCTTGGGGCTTCAGATCCAAGTCCTTATCTCCGGCTAGGAACGCCGCCATCGCCCGGCTTCGGGTAATGATCCAGTCGGAAGGCCTGCGCGGAGCCGACTTGGTGGCCGCCTTCGTGGAGCGCCAGATCCTTCCCCTTCAAAGCCGACCCCACATGCTATGCCAGATGAGCGGCCGCTTCAACCCATGCCGGCTGAGCACATGGGACATGCCCCATGCCGAGGTAGCGCTTATGGTAAACTACATCGCCAACCTCAAGCTCGCCGACGACTGGCAATACGGCAAGGCGCCGTACTCTCGCGCCCATCCACCGCCCGTGGTAAGTCTTTCTTTCTATCTTCTTTCTGTCGTCAGCCGGCTTTATGCCGGCCGGCTTCTGACCAGGCGGTTCCTTTTTATCAGAACCCTCTTCTTCCGCCGCCAGCCGGGGCGGCAGGAGTCGAACGCCGGTATGCCCCCGGCCGTGCGGTAGCTGATATTGACGACCCGGATCTGGGGGCGGCCGCCATGGAGGACGCCGCCACGGGGGATGTCGCCGAGCCCAGAGGCACGGGGCTCTCAGCCAGTTTTGACGACTGGCCGGATGACGCCGACGCTGAAGAAATCCCGCGCCGCCAGCCGGCAGCCGATCGTCACAGCGCGGGCTCGTCCGCCGCGCCGGCTGCCGGTGGTGGAACGTCGAAGCGCCGGGCCGCGCTTCCTCTCTTCGGCAGCCGGCCGAAGAAGACGAGGGCCTCCGCCGCGGCAGCGAAGCGAGACGAGGCGGCGACAAAGGCAGCCCGCTTCCGGAGGACGGTGAAGCAGCCTCACGCGGTTTCGTCGTAAGTCTTCGGCTGCTTGCGTGTTTGTTTTTTGTTGTCTTCTTTTGTTCTAACCCTCCTCCAATTTCTGAGCAGGGCGCCGCTTTCCCTTGAACGGGGCCCAGGCGGCTCTGTGGTTGGGCCGACTGCTGGATCTTCAGGGCCCCACCGCGTGGACCCCCGCGCCGACCTTGCGGAAGCCATGGAGCGGAACGCCCATGAGGCGCGAGAGGAGAGGGAGGCGGCGGAGCGGGAGACCGCCCAGGCGGCGAAGGAGCGGGCCGACGCGGCAGCCGAGACTCCATCCGACCGGCCAACCGCGGAAACAGAGGCGGAGGGCACGCGTAGCCGGCCTTCGCTGCTCGCCATCCCCCTATGCACCGTGGACCCGGACATCCCGCTGCCCATGGCGGAGGAGATCACCCCAGATCAGCCACCGGTGCAAAGGGAGGAGCTCTTCGAGGTCTTCGCGGAGAGGACGCCGCCGGCAGCGCCAACCGGAGCGGGCAAAGGCGGCCAGTCGTCAGCGGCGCCGGAGGAGCCGGCCCGGGGCGCACCCGAGGCCGGAGCCGGTCTTGAGATTCAGCTGGCGGCGAGCTAGCGCGCCGGAGAGTGTTGGGGAATGTTGCAGAAAACAAAAAAATTCCTACGGTTTCACCAAGATCCATCTATGAGTTCATCTAGCAACGAGTGATTGTATTGCATCTACATACCTTTGTAGATTGCGAGCGGAAGCGTTCACTAGAACGTGGATGACGGAGTCGTACTCGTCGTGATTCAAATCACCGATGACCAAGTGCCGAACGGATGGCACCTCCGTGTTCAACACACGTACGGAGCGGATGACGTCTCCTCCTTCTTGATCCAGCAAGGGCGTCACGGCAGCAGGGCTTCGCCGTGTACTACGAGAGAGAGGTGTAGCAGGGGAGAGGGAGGCGCCAAGGATGCAGGGTGCGGCTGCCCCCCTCCCCCCTCCCTTTATATAGGCCCCCTAGGGGGGGCGCTGGCCCTAGGAGATGGGAACTCCTAGGGGGGCGGCGCCTAGGGCTGGAGTGGCCCCAAGCCAAGGTGGGGCCCCCCCCCACCCCTAGGGTTTCAACCCTAGGCGCATGGGGTGGGCCTAGGGGGGCGCACCAGCCCACTATGGGCTGGTTCCCCTCCCCACTTTGGCCCATGGGGCCCTCCGGGATGGGTGGCCCCACCCGGTGGACCCCCGGGACCCTTCCGGTGGTCCCGGTACAATACCGGTGACCCCGAAACTCGTCCCGATGGCCGAAACAGCACTTCCTATATATAATTCTTTACCTCCGGACTATTCCGAAACTCCTCGTGACGTCCGGGATCTCATCCGGGACTCCGAACAACATTTGGGTTACTGCATATACATATCTTCACAACCCTAGCGTCACCGAACCTTAAGTGTGTAGACCCTACGGGTTCGGGAGACAAGTAGACATGACCGAGACGACTCTCCGATCAATAACCAACAGCAGGATCTGGAAAACCATGTTGGCTCCCACATGCTCCACGATGATCTCATCGGATGAACCACAATGTCGAGGATTCAAGCAACCCCGTATACAATTTCCTTTGTCAATCGGTATGTTACTTGCCCGAGATTCGATCGTCGGTATCCCAATACCTCGTTCAATCTCGTTACCGGCAAGTCACTTTACTCGTACCGTAATGCATGATCCCGTGACCAGACATTTAGTCACTTTGAGCTCATTATGATGATGCATTACCGAGTGGGCCCAGTGATACCTCTCCGTCATACGGAGTGACAAATCCCAGTCTTGATCCGTGTCAACCCAACAGACACTTTCGGAGATACCCGTAGTCTACCTTTATAGTCACCCAGTTACGTTGTGACGTTTGGTATACCCAATGCACTGCTACGGTATCCGGGAGTTACACGTTCTCATGGTCTAAGGAAAGGATACTTGACATTGGAAAAACTCTAGCAAACGAACTATACGATCTTATGCTATGTTCAGGATTGGGTCTTGTCCATCACATCGTTATCCTAATGATGTGATCTCGTTATCAATGACATCCAATGTCCATAGTCAGGAAACCATGACTATCTGTTGATCAACGAGCTAGTCAACTAGAGGCTCACTAGGGACATGTTGGTGTCTGTTATTCCCACATGTATTATGATCTCCGGATAACACAATTATAGCATGAATAAAGACAATTATCATGAACAAGGAAATATAATAATAATGCTTTCATTATTGCCTCTAGGGCATATTTCCAACAATCTCCCACTTGCACTAGAGTCAATAATCCAGTTTACATTGTGATGAATCGAACACCCATGGAATTCTAGTGTTGATCATGTTTTGCTCTAGGGAGAGGTTTAGTCAACGGATCTGCTACATTCAGGTCCGTATGTACTTTACAAATATCTATGTCTCCATCTTGAACATTTTCACGAATGGAGTTGGAGCGACGCTTGATGTGCCTTGTCTTCTTGTGAAACCTGGGCTTCTTGGCAAGTGCAATAGCTCCAGTGTTGTCACAGAAGAGCTTGATCGGCCCCGACGCATTGGGTATGACTCTGAGGTCGGTGATGAATTCCTTCACCCAAATTGCTTCATGTGCTGCCTCCGAGGCTGCCATGTACTCCGCTTCACATGTAGATCCCGCCATGATGCTCTGCTTGCAACTGCACCAGCTTACTGCCCCACCATTCAAAATATACACGTATCCGGTTTGTGACTTAGAGTCATCCAGATCTGTGTCGAAGCTAGCGTCGACGTAACCCTTTACGACGAGCTCTTCGTCACCTCCATAAATAAGAAACATTTCCTTAGTCCTTTTCAGGTACTTCAGGATATTCTTGACCGCTGTCCAGTGTTCCTTGCCGGGATTACTTTGGTACCTTTCTACCAAACTTACGGCAAGGTTTACATCGGGTCTGGTACACAGCATGGCATACATAATAGAACCTATGGCTGAGGCATAGGGGATGACACTCATCTCTTCTATATCTTCTGCCATGGTCGGACATTGAGCTAAACTCAATTTCACACCTTGCAGCACACGCAAGAACCCCTTCTTAGACTGATCCATATTGAACTTCTTCAATATCTTATCAAGGTATGTGCTTTGTGAAAGACCTATGAGGCGTCTTGATCTATCTCTATAGATCTTGATGCCTAATATATAAGCAGCTTCTCCAAGGTCCTTCATTGAAAAACTCTTATTCAAGTAGGCCTTAATGCTGTCCAAGAGTTCTATATCATTTCCCATCAAAAGTATGTCATCTACATATAATATGAGAAATGCTACTGAGCTCCCACTCACTTTCTTGTAAACGCAGGCTTCTCCATAAATCTGTGTAAACCCAAATGCTTTGATTATCTCATCAAAGCGAATGTTCCATCTCTGAGATGCTTGCACCAGCCCATAAATCGAGCGTTGGAGCTTGCACACCTTGTCAGCATTCTTAGGATTGACAAAACCTTCCTGCTGCATCATATACAATTCTTCCTTAAGGAAACCATTAAGGAATGCCGTTTTGACGTCCATTTGCCATATCTCATAATCGTAAAATGCGGCAATTGCTAACATGATTCGGACGGACTTTAGCTTCGCTACCGGTGAGAAAGTCTCATCGTAGTCAACCCCTTGAACTTGTCGATAACCCTTAGCGACAAGCCGAGCTTTATAGATGGTCACATTACCATCCGCGTCTGTCTTCTTCTTAAAGATCCATTTATTCTCTATGGCTCGCCGTTCAATGGGCAAGTCAGTCAAAGTCCATACTTTGTTTTCATACATGGATCCTATCTCGGATTTCATGGCTTCTAGCCATTTGTCGGAATCCGGGCCCGCCATCGCTTCTTCATAGTTCGAAGGTTCACCATTGTCTAACAACATGATTTCCAAGACAGGCTTGCCGTACCACTCTGGTGTGGAACGTGTCCTTGTGGACCTACGAATTTCAGTAGGAGCTTGATCAGAAGTATCTTGATCATCATCATTAACTTCCTCTCTAGTCGGTGCAGGCACCTCAGGAACATTTTCTTGAGTTGCGCCCTCTTCTGGTTCAAGAGGTAATACTTCATCAAGTTCTACTTTCCTCCCACTTACTTCTTTCGAGAGAAACTCTTTCTCTAGAAAGGATCCATTCTTGGCAACAAAGATCTTGCCTTCGGATCTGAGGTAGAAGGTATACCCAATAGTTTCTTTAGGGTATCCTATGAAGACGCATTTTTCCGACTTGGGTTCGAGCTTTTCAGGTTGAAGTTTCTTGACATAAGCATCGCATCCCCAAACTTTTAGAAATGACAGCTTAGGTTTCTTCCCAAACCATAATTCATACGGTGTCGTCTCAACGGGTTTCGATGGAGCCCTATTTAAAGTGAATGCAGCAGTCTCTAAAGCATAGCCCCAAAAAGATAGCGGTAAATCGGTAAGAGACATCATAGATCGCACCATATCTAATAGAGTGCGATTATGACGTTCGGACACACCATTACGCTGAGGTGTTCCAGGCGGTGTGAGTTGTGAAACTATTCCACATTTTCTTAAGTGTGTGCCAAATTCGTGACTCAAGTATTCTCCTCCACGATCTGATCGTAGAAACTTGATTTTCCTGTCACGTTGATTCTCAACCTCACTCTGAAATTCCTTGAACTTTTCAAAGGTTTCAGACTTGTGTTTCATTAAGTAGATATACCCATATCTACTCAAGTCATCAATGAGGGTGAGAACATAACGATAGCCACCGCGAGCCTCAACACTCATTGGACCGCACACATCAGTATGTATGATTTCCAATAAGTTGGTTGCTCGCTCCATTGTCCCTGAGAACGGAGTCTTGGTCATTTTACCCATGAGGCATGGTTCGCACGTGTCAAATGATTCATAATCAAGAGACTCTAAAAGTCCATCTGCATGGAGCTTCTTCATGCGTTTGACACCTATGTGACCAAGGCGGCAGTGCCACAAGTATGTGGGACTATCATTATCAAACTTACATCTTTTGGTACTCACACTATGAACATGTGTAGCATTACGCTCGAGATTCATTAAGAATAAACCATTCACCATAGGAGCATGACCATAAAACATATCTCTCATATAAATAGAACAATCATTATTCTCGGATTTAAATGAGTAGCCATCTCGAATTAAACGAGATCCCGATACAATGTTCATGCTCAAAACTGGCACTAAATAACAATTATTGAGGTTCAAAACTAATCCCGTAGGTAAATGAAGAGGTAGCGTGCCGACGGCGATCACAACGACCTTGGAACCATTCCCGACGCGCATCGTCACCTTGTCCTTCGCCAGTCTCCGCTTATTCCCCAGCTCCTGCTTTGAGTTACAAATGTGAGCAACTGCACCGGTATCAAATACCCAAGAGCTACTACGAGTACTGGTAAGGTACACATCAATTACATGTATATCACATATACCTTTTGTTTTGCCGGCCTTCTTGTCTGCTAAGTATTTGGGGCAGTTCCGCTTCCAGTGACCGTTTCCCTTGCAATAAAAGCACTCAGTCTCGGGCTTGGGTCCATTCTTTGGCTTCTTCCCAGCAGCTTGCTTGCCGGGCGCGGCAACTTCCTTGCCGTCCTTCTTGAAGTTCTTTTTACCCTTACCCTTCTTGAACTTAGTGGTTTTATTCACCATCAACACTTGATGTTCCTTCTTGACTTCTACCTCTACTGATTTTAGCATAGCAAATACTTCAGGAATGGTCTTTTCCATCCCCTGCATATTGAAGTTCATCACAAAGCTCTTGTAGCTCGGTGGAAGCGACTGAAGGATTCTGTCAATGACCGCATCATCCTGGAGATTAACTCCCAGCTGAGTCAAGCGGTTATGCAACCCAGACATAGTGAGTATGTGCTCACTGACAGAACTGTTTTCCTCCATCTTACAGCTAAAGAATTTGTCGGAGACTTGATATCTCTCGACCCGGGCATGAGCTTGGAAAACCATTTTCAGCTCTTCGAACATCTCATATGCTTCGTGTCTCTCAAAACATTTTTGGAGCCCCGGCTCTAAGCTGTAAAGCATGCCGCAATGAACGAGGGAATAGTCATCGGTACGTGCCTGCCAAGCGTTCATAACGTCTTGTTCGGCAGGGAGAACAGGTGCGTCACCCAGCGGTGCTTGTAGGACATAATCTTTCTTGGCAGCTATGAGGATGATCCTCAGGTTCCGGACCCATTCCGTGTAGTTGCTGCCATCGTCTTTCAGCTTGGTTTTCTCTAGGAACACGTTGAAGTTGAGGACTACATTGGCCATTTGATCTACAAGACATATTGTAAATATTTTAGACTAATTTCATGATAATTAAGTTCATCTAATCAAATTATTTAATGAACTCCCACTTAGATAGACATCCCTCTTCTAGTCATCTAAGTATAACATGATCCGAGTTAACTAGGCCGTGTCCGATCATCACGTGAGACGAACTAGTCAACGTCGGTGAACATCTTCATGTTGATCGTATCTTCTATACGACTCATGCTCGACCTTTCGGTCTTCTGTGTTCTGAGGCCATGTCTGTACATGCTAGGCTCGTCAAGTCAACCTAAGTGTTTGCATGTGTAAATCTGTCTTACACCCGTTGTATGTGAACGTTAGAATCTATCACAATCGATCATCATGTGGTGCTTCGAAACAACGAACTGTCGCAACGGTGCACAGTTAGGGGAACACTTCTTGAAATTATTATGAGGGATCATCTTATTTACTACCGTCGTTCTAAGTAAACAAGATGCAAAAACATGATAAACATCACATGCAATCAAATAATAAATGTGACATGATATGGCCAATATCACATAGCTCCTTTGATCTCCATCTTGGGGCTCCATGATCATCTTGTCACCGGCTTGACACCATGATCTCCATCATCATGATCTCCATCAACGTGTCTCCATGAAGTTGCTCGCCAACTATTACTTCTACTACTATGGCTAACGCGTTTAGCAATAAAGTAAAGTAATTTACATGGCGTTTCTCAATGACACGCAGGTCATACAAAAATAAAGACAACTCCTATGGCTCATGCCGGTTGTCATACTCATCGACATGCAAGTCGTGATTCCTATTACAATAGCATGAACATCTCATACATCACATATAGATCATTCATCATTCATCACAACTTTGGCCATATCATATCACAAAGCACTTGCTGCAAAAACAAGTTAGACGTCCTCTAATTGTTGTTGCAAGTTTTACGTGGCTGAATTAGGGTTCTAGCAAGAACATTTTCTTACCTACGTGAAAGCCACAACGAGATTTGTCAACTTCTATTTACCCTTCATAAGGACCCTTTTCATCGAATCCGCTCCAACTAAAGTGGGAGAGACAGACACCCGCCAGCCACCTTATGCAACTAGTGCATGTTAGTCGGTGGAACCGGTCTCACGTAAGCGTACGTGTAAGGTTGGTCCGGGCCGCTTCATCCCACAATACCGCTGAAGCAAGATAAGACTAGTAGCGGCAAGAAAGTTGACAACATCTACGCCCACAACAAATTGTGTTCTACTCGCGCAAGAAGAACTACGCATAGACCTAGCTCATGATGCCACTGTTGGGGAACGTTGCAGAAAACAAAAAATTTCCTACGGTTTCACCAAGATCCATCTATGAGTTCATCTAGCAACGAGTGATTGGATTGCATCTACATACCTTTGTAGATCGCGAGCGGAAGCGTTCACTAGAACGTGGATGACGGAGTCGTACTCGTCGTGATTCAAATCACCGATGACCAAGCGCCGAACGGACGGCACCTCCGCGTTCAACACACGTACGGAGCGGATGACGTCTCCTCCTTCTTGATCTAGAAAGGGGGAAGGAGAAGTTCATGAAGATCCAGCAGCACGACGGTGTGGTGGTGGATGCAGGGCGTCACGGCAGCAGGGCTTCGCCGTGTACTACGACAGAGAGGTGTAGCATGGGAGAGGGAGGCGCCAAGGATGCAGGGTGCGGCTGCCCCCCTCCCCCCTCCCTTTATATAGGCCCCCTAGGGGGGGGCGCCGGCCCTAGGAGATGGGATCTCCTAGGGGGGCGGCGGCTAGGGCTGGAATGGCCCCCAAGCCAAGGTGGGGCGCCCCCACCCCTAGGGTTTCAACCCTAGGCGCATGGGGTGGGCCTAGGGGGGCGCACCAGCCCACTATGGGCTGGTTCCCCTCCCCACTTTGGCCCATGGGGCCCTCCGGGATGGGTGGCCCCACCCGGTGGACCCCCGGGACCCTTCCGGTGGTCCCGGTACAATACCGGTGACCCCGAAACTCGTCCCGATGGCCGAAAAAGCACTTCCTATATATAATTCTTTACCTCCGGACTATTCTGAAACTCCTCGTGACGTCCGAGATCTCATCCGGGACTCCGAACAACATTCAGGTTACTGCATATACATATCTTCACAACGCTAGCGTCACCGAACCTTAAGTGTGTAGACCCTACGGGTTCGGGAGACAAGTAGACATGACCGAGACGACTCTCCGATCAATAACCAACAGCGGGATCTGGATACCCATGTTGGCTCCCACATGCTCCATGATGATCTCATCGGATGAACCACGATGTCGAGGATTCAAGCAACCCCGTATACAATTCCCTTTGTCAAACGGTATGTTACTTGCCCGAGATTCGATCGTCGGTATGCCAATACCTCGTTCAATCTCGTTACCGGCAAGTCACTTTACTCGTACCGTAATGCATGATCCCGTGACCAGACATTTAGTCACTTTGAGCTCATTATGATGATGCATTACCGAGTGGGCCCAGTGATACCTCTCTGTCATACGGAGTGACAAATCCCAGTCTTGATCCGTGTCAACCCAAGAGACACTTTCGGAGATACCCGTAGTCTACCTTTATAGTCACCCAGTTACGTTGTGACGTTTGGTATACCCAAAGCACTCCTACGGTATCCGGGAGTTACACGATCTCATGGTCTAAGGAAAGGATACTTGACATTGGAAAAACTCTAGCAAACGAACTATACGATCTTATGATATGTTCAGGATTGGGTCTTGTCCATCACATCGTTATCCTAATGATGTGATCTCGTTATCAATGAGATCCAATGTCCATAGTCAGGAAACCATGACTATCTGTTGATCAATGAGCTAGTCAACTAGAGGCTCACTAGGGACATGTTGGTGTCTGTTATTCACACATGTATTACGATCTCCGGATAACACAATTATAGCATGAATAAAGACAATTATCATGAACAAGGAAATATAATAATAATGCTTTTATTATTGCCTCTAGGGCGTATTTCCAACAGAGAGAACACGGCCCCGCCGGACACGCGCCAAGCCGCGGGTGCCAACCAGTCGGCAGAAGCCTTGGAGGCGGCCAGCTCTGCCATGTCCGGGTGGACTCCCAGCGGAGGGAGTGGCGAGCTGAACGTGGCGGCCCAAGGGGTTCGGAGCCGGCTGCAGGCTCAGGCCGCCCTCCTGCAGCAATATACTCAGGAGTTCTTGTTGACGCGGTCTGTTATCCGGGTAAGTTTTTCGCTTGTCGACCGCTCTGGTCCTCTGGTTTCTTCCGTGGGGGCGCGCCAGCGCACCCACTGGGTGTAGTCCCCGAGATCTGGGCCGACTGCAGCGCAGTCGGGTCGGATCTTTCTTGACGACTATCTTAACCCTGTCTTCTGTCTGATCCTTAGGATTATCACAACTCTCGTGCCGCCGCCTTCAACTCCCAGGCTCAGGAGCTGGGCCGGAGGACCGATGACCTGGCCCGCAGCCGTCGTAAGTACTTTGCTCTTATCTGTCTCTTGCGGGGGCGCGACAGCGCACCCACTGGGTGTAGTCCCCGAGATTCGGGCCGACTGCTGAGCAGTCGGGTCGGATCTTCCTCGACGACCTTTCCCTTATTGATTTTTTCTCTTTGTCTCTTGCTCATGCAGGGGCCAACGCCGACTTGCAGAGGGAGCTCGGCGAGGCGCAGACCACTCTTCGCGCCAGGGACGCCGAGTATGCTGACTTGGTCCAGGAGCGCGACCGCCTGGTCAAGAAACTGGCCGACCAGGAAGAAAGCCACAAGGCGGCCCTGCAGAAGGCGCAGGACAGCGAGGTTGCCCTGAAGGCAGAGTTTGAGATCAAGGCGGCGAGCTGGGCCGAGACGCATCAGGCGCTGGAGGAAGGCTTCGGCCGAATCGAAGACCTGATCGATGGTAAGCCACTTTTCTTGCCCTTCCTCCATCTGCTAGCCGCCTGGAGTTTATTCCGACTTGTGCTTGTTACTTTGCGCAGATTACTTTCCCGGCCACTCCGTTCTCACCACCCAAGCTATCGAGGCCCATCGCGAGGCGCGCCATCAGGCTGGAGTTGACATTGCGCCGGATGCAAATCGAACGTTGGCGGAGCAGCTCATTGCCGTCCAGGCGCGACTGCACCCGGCCCATCGGATGCTCCGCCGGCACCAACGTGCCGGGGCGCAGGTGCTGGCCGCGCTCTGGCCCGGCCAGATGATCCCCCGCACCCCAAGCCGGACCGCCGACTGGCTGGAAGTCGCAGTCGGCCGCTTCGAAGCTTGGAAGGCGTCGGCAGCCCGTCTTGGAGCCGGGCGTGTGTTGGAGTTCGTCCGCGCATGGTACCCAGGGCTAAGCCTGGACCAGCTGCGAACTTGGCGGCTGGAGGCCGACGCGGAGCTGGAGGAGGTACGGCCGGCGATCGCCCAGCGCGCCTCGACGATCGCCGAGTGCACCGACACCAGCGTCTTCGCGCCGGAACTTAATGACGACGGCGTCGCCTAGCCGGAGGAGTGGTTCGGGCTGAACCCGGCAGTGGGCGAGGACTCGGCCGAGGAGATTGCCTCCAGCGACGAGGGCGAGGATGACGAGGAAGAGGACGGTGAAGACGCCGAGCCGGCCAGTGGAACGACCGACCGCCCTCAAGCCGACCGTGCCTCCAGCAACGAGCCGCGCGGAAGCGCGCCCTCTGCCGGAGGCGGTGATCAGGGCGAAGTTGGTCAGCCGGCTGCTCCTTCAGCTAGCGCAACCGTCTCCACTGCCCAGCCCGGCTCGTCAGCGGCCCCGCCGGCTTGATCTGCCGTCCTTGTTGTTCCTGTTTTTGTCTTTTCGAACAACTTTAGGTTTTCGCAATTCCACCCACTGGGGGTGTATCAAACCATGTTGGATGCTGACCTCTCTAGAGGTCCTTTGTGTAAATATTATTGTATGCATGTTTTGGTTTCCATTCAAGTGCACTTTTCATCCTTAGCCTTTTTCCTTTGCCGCCTTCCCTCTTTGGGAAGGCAAGTACTTGAGCTTTCTTGGATTTGAAGTGAACTGAATGCAAGCCGGCCGGCCGGCTACTCTGGTAGTCGGTCGGCGGGAGGCGGCAAGCCGGCTTTTGTTATATAAGTCCGTTAGTCCCTAGCCGTTTTTCATGTACACACCCTTTCCGGCTTATGACTCTTGCCAGCCGGGCAGCCGGTTCTTCGAACTGCGATTTTGGCAAGAGCAAAGCCTGGATGTTGGCACATTACTTGTCTGACCGTGGGTAGGACTCCTAATATAACTCCAGTCGGCTAGTCCCCGGGCCGACTCGTCAAACCCGGTGCCGGACGAAATAAATAAATGAAAAGGCGATGTCATACGCATGATAATTTTCATTCATACATAAAAGATGGCAGTCCCCGAGTCCTCCTCGGGGAGCCTATTGTCTCGTACTTAATACAAAAGTTGACGCGATACATACTGCATTTTAACTGTAAAATCTTCGAAGGAGGTTGGCGTTCCATGGTCGTTCCGACTCCTTGCCGGAGTCGTCTCTCTTGCGTGCCTTAGGCTTCTGCGCGTCGATGAGGTAGTAAGAATCGTTGCCTAGAGCTCTGCTGACGACGAAGGGGCCTTCCCAGGGGGCTGCGAGCTTGTGCTGGCCGGCTGTTCGCTGGATCAGCCGGAGCACAAGGTCGCCCTCCTGGAAGGATCTTGGCCTGACCTTCCGGCTGTGGTAGCGGCGCAAACCCTGCTGGTAGATGGCAGACCGGCTGAGGGCTAACAGCCGGCCTTCTTCCAGCAGGTCGACGCCGTCTTCTCGTGCTTCTTTGGCCTTCGCCTCCGTGTACATGGTTATCCGAGGTGAGTCGAACTCGATGTCTGTTGGGATGACTGCCTCAGCACCGTACACGAGGAAGAAAGGAGTGAAGCCGGTTGATCTGTTTGGGGTAGTACGCAGACTCCATAGGACAGCCGGCAGCTCGTCGAGCCAACAGCTGGCTGAATGCTCCAGAGGCACGACCAGTCGGGGTTTGATGCCGGAGAGGATGAGGCCGTTTGCTCGCTTGACTTGGCCGTTTGACTGTGGGTGGGCGACGAACGCAAGGTCCAGCCGGATACCTTGTGTAGCGCAGAATCGTGCCAAGGCTCCTTTGGCAAAATTCGTGTCGTTGTCGGTGATGATGCTGTGCGGTACACCATACCGGGTTGTTATATCTGCAATGAAAGTCACCGCAGTCGGCCCATTCAGCTTCTTGATCGGCTTTGCCTCAATCCACTTGGTGAATTTGTCCACGGCGATGAGCAAATGCATCATGCCGCCGCGCGCCGTCTTGAATGGGCCCACCATATCCAGTCCCCAGACGGCAAAGGGCCAGGCAAGGTTGTCAGAATCGTGATCCTGAATCGGATCGGAGCTCTGATGGTAGAATCGCAAATCGTAGAATCTTCACTATCAGGATCGTAGAAACGTAGATTCTATGAACCAAAATCGTAGAATCAAAGGGGTTAATTTGGATCGTCAAGTCGTAGAATCGTACAATAGAATCGTGATTCTGACAACCTTGGGGCCAGGTGAGGGGAATGGTCTTGAGTGCCGAAGCCGGCATGTGTTGCTTGGAGCTGAAAAGCTAGCAGCCTTTGCAGTGTTTGACTAGCTCTTTGGCGTCGTCCAAAGTAGTCAGCCAGAAGAAACCGTGGCGGAAGGCTTTGGCGACAAGTGATCTTGAGGCGGCGTGGTGGCCGCACTCTCGCTGGTGTATATCTCTGAGTATTGCAATGCCCTTCTCCTGCTCGACGCATCGCTGTAGGACTCCGGTGACACTGCGCTTGACAAGTTCTCTGTTGACGATTGTGTATGCTCCAGCTCGACGTTGGACTTGTCTCGCTTCTGTTTCGTCAGCCGGAAGATCTTGGTTCACTAAGAAGTTGAGGATGGATTGAGCCCATGATGGAGCTGCAACCTCTCCTGCCGCCAATGTGGCTACAGCCACCAGGGTGGGCGGGCTGGGTGATGAAGTGCTGGAGTCGGCCGCCGCTTGCTGTGCTGAAGAAGTCCCCGGGCCGGGTGCGGCAGTCCCCGAGCCGGTTACTACAGTCCCCGAGCCGAGTACTGAAGTCCCCGGGCCGACTGCTTGGTTCTTCCAGCCGGACCCGGCCCTGTCGGGGCTAAGCGGCACGAAGATCCGGAGACGGCTTGATGGACGGCTTGAGGAGGCGTTGTAGGGCGACACCGGTTGGTATTGCTTGCCGCATGGAGCCTATTCGGGCCAGGGCATCTGCTGGCTCGTTGTCGGCTCGCGGTACGTGGAGGAATTCGCATCCATCAAAGTACCAACTGATTTGCTGCACTAGGAAGCGGTAGCTTGCCATGTTTGCGTCCTTGGCGTCCCAGTCGCCAGATGATTGCTGAACCACCAAATCCGAGTCGCAATAACACAGGATCCGGCGGATGCCGAGTTCCTTGGCAAGCCGGAGCCCATGTATGAGCGCCTCGTACTCGGCTACGTTGTTGGAGGCGGCGAAGTGGATCTGCAGCATGTATCTGAGCTTGTCGCCCTTAGGAGAGGTAAGGACAACGCCGGCTCCCAAGCCAGTGCGCATCTTGGATCCGTCAAAGTGCATGCGCCAATGGGTGGAGTCAGGAGCTGGTGGTAAGTACTGGGTCTTGGCCCAGTCGATGAGGAAATCGGCCAGTGCTTGTGACTTGATGGCGGTGCGGGGTTGGTAGAAGATCGTGTAAGGGGCCAGCTCGATGGCCCACTTAGCCACCCGGCCGGATGCATCCCGGCTGCCTATGATCTCGGCCAGCGGGGCAGTGCATACGACCGTGATGGGATGTTCTTGAAAGTACGGCTTCAGCTTCTTGGCGGTGAAGTACATGCCGTAGCACATCTTCTGGTAGTGCGGGTAGTTCTGCTTTGAGGCGGACAGCACCTCGCTCAAGTAATACACCGGCCTCTGGACCGGCTGGGCTCGGCCTTCTTCAGGGCGTTGGACTACAATGACGGTGCTGACCACCCGGCTAGTAGCGGCAATATAAAGGAGCATGGGCTCTTTCTCAGTCGGCGCTGCCAGGACAGGCGGCGTGGCCAGCATTTTCTTTAGCTCGTGGAAAGCTTGGTCGGCCTGGTCATTCCACTCGAAGTGAGTGCTCTTCTTCATGAAGCGGTAGAGAGGGAGAGCTTTCTCTCCAAGCCAGCTGATGAAGCGGTTCAAAGAGGCCAGGCACCCGGTGAACTTCTGGATTTCTCGAAGCTTGGTTGGGATCGCTATCCTCTCGATGGCCTTGATCTTCACTGGGTTGCACTCGATGCCGCGTTCGGAGACCAGAAAGCCTAGGAGCTGGCCAGCTGGCACTCCGAACACGCATTTCTCAGGGTTGAGCTTGATTCGGAACCGGCGCAGGTTCTCAAATGTCTCTTTCAGGTCTTCCAGCAGAGTGCCGCGCTTCTCCGTCTTCACCATGATATCGTCCACGTAGACGTGGGCATTTTTGCCGAGCTGCGTGAGGAGGCACTTCTGCATGCAACGCTGAAAGGTGGCGCCGGCATTCCTCAAGCCGAACGTCATGGTCAGGTAGCAGAAGGCTCCGAATGGCGTGATGAAGGCGGTCTTCAGCCGGTCATCCGGGTTCAGTTTTATCTGGTGGTATCCTGAATAAGCATCCAAAAAACTCAACAGCTCGCATCCGGCTGCGGAGTCTATCACTTGGTCAATTCTGGGCAGGGCGAAGGGATCTTTGGGGCAGGCTTTGTTGAGGCTTGTGTAGTCTATACACATGCGCCACTTGTTATTCTTTTTCAGCACGAGAACCTGGTTTGTGAGCCACTCCGGGAAGAAAACTTCCATGATGAAGCCGGCTGCAAGAAGCCGGGCTATCTCCTCCCCTACGATCCTTCTCTTCTCCTCTGACAGTTGGCGGAGAGGCTGCTTGACTGGTTTTGCGTCCTCCCGCACATGTAATTTGTGCTCGGCGAAATCCTTCGGAACACCCGGCATGTCCTTGGGGGACCATGAGAAGATATCCCGATTCTCACGGAGGAAATCGACGAGCTCGCCTTCCTATTTGCTGTTTAGGCTTGCCCCAATGACGGCAAACCTTTCGGGGTGCTCGGGGTCGAGCTGTATTTTCTTGGTCTCCTTGGCCAGCTGGAAAGATCCTTGGGCATCATACTCCTTGGAGTCGGTGGGCTGGCTTAGCTGCTTGCTGGCCAGGGCCACGACCCTGTCCAGCGTCTTGTTTTCTTCGGCAATCGCGAGGGATTCGGCCAGCCGGCTGCTGGCCGCTGCGCAGTCGGCGGACTTCTTGTAGTCGCCGGTGATGGTGATGATGCCCTTGGAGCTTGGTATCTTCATCTTGAGGTATGCGTAGTGGGGGACCGCCATGAACTTGGCCAAGGCGGGTCGGCCAAGCAAGGCGTGGTAAGGGCTCTCCAGGTCCACCACCTCGAACCAGATCGCCTCCCGGCGGAAATGATCCTTGCCCCCAAAGAGTACGTCGATCTTGATCTTGCCAATGGGGGCGCAGGACAAACCGGGTACGATGCCGTGAAACACCGTCCGAGTCGGCACAAGCTGTTTTGTCTTGACACTCAACTTCTCCAGGGTGTCGCGGTACAGGATGTTGATGCTGCTTCCGCCATCGATCAGCACACGGGAGAAGCGGGCGGCGCACGTGTCCGTCGCGAGGGTGGCCTCCAGGACCAAAGCGTAGGAGCCGGGGGACGGCATCACCTCTGGGTGGTCGGCCCGGCTCCAGCTGATGGATTTCTCTGACCAATGCATGTGTCCGGCTGGGTTAGTGGCGGCCACATTGACTTCTTGATGCTCTCGGCGCTTGCTGCGCCGGTCTTCGGGCTGGCTTGTAAAGACGATGTAAGATGCTTGCTCGTCGGGGAACTCATCCTGCACGACGTCGACCGCGGGCCGAGGGCCTTGGGCGGCGGAGCCGGAGGCGGCGGGCCGGCAGGCGGAGTCGGCATGAGCCCTTCGCCCTTAGAGATTCGGGCGAGCCAGTTACACTTTCGGGTTGTATGGTTGGACGGCTTCGCGCCGCTATGGAACTTGCACGGGGCGTCAAGAGTTTGTTCATAGGAGAAAGCCGGCTGCCAAGCCGGCCGGCCGCCCTTGGGCTTCTGGGGCGCGGGCCGCCCCTCAGGCGGTGCGTCTTCGACCGTGGCCACCTACCGGCTAGCGGGAGGCGACGCAGGGCCTTTGCGCTTCTGGTCATTCTGGTGTTGGCATCGGCCGGAATCTCCCGCCGGCGTTTGGGGCGCCGGATTAAGCACTTTCCCGGACGCGTCCACCCGAAGCTCGGTCTTCATCGAAGAGTCGGCGGTGGCGTACTTGTCGGCGATGTTCGGGAGCTCGTCGAGGGTAGTCGGCTCATCGCAAAGGAGCTTGTGCTTGAGGAGGGTGCCCTCTCGGCACCCGGCAGTGAAGTATTCGATGGCTTGCACCTCGTGCACCCCTTTGCAAGAATTGCGGAGCTCGGCCCAACGCGTGAGGTAGTTGCGGGTGGACTCGGCTGGGCCCTGTACGCACAGGGAGAGCTGTCTGGGCTTGGGAGCCCGCTTGTAGGTGCTGGTGAAGTTGCGAACGAAGGCTTCAGTGAAATCTACCCAGCTGTTGATGCTGAGAGGCTTGAGGCTGTTGAGCCAAGTACGTGTCGTGCCTTGCAGCATGAGGGGCACGTACTTCACGGCAACGCGCCGGTTGCCGTTGGCGATGCTGACGGCTGTGGAGTAGTCGATCAGCCAGTCTTCCGGCTTCACCGAGCCGTTGTACTTGGGCGTGTCTCTCGGGAGCGAGAACCCTTTGGGGAAGGGCTCGTCGCGGATGCGGGGGCCAAAACAGGGCGGGCCGACATCGTCTTCTTCTTCTAGTGCCAGGGATCTGGCCAGGCGGTCGATCCGGTGGCGGGCGTCGTTCTCGCCGACTCCTTCACGGCGACCTAGCCGGCCGCTGAGAGTCGGGTGCGCCACTGGAGGCGGGGTGGGGTATCTCTCTCCACAAGCTCGAGGCGGAGGCGGGCTGCCCCGCCATTCCATGGCTCGGGGACGACCGTCCGCGTCTCGCTCGATGGAGATTCAGGTCCGGCTTCGGCTGGAAGCCGGCTCTTTCTCGCGCCGCGCGCGGGTGTTGCTCGTAGTCGGCGACCGGGAAGTCGCGTCGTGATCGCGGCGCGGGGGAGGGCTCCCCGCGCAGGCATCGGCTTCATGCCGCTGAGCGACCGCGTCGATTAGTTGTTGTATGCGCCGCGTCATGTGGGGGAGGTCTTCGGCTTCCAAGCCGCCCAGCTCGTCTACGGCCGCCTGGGCGGTGCGCAAGTTCTCGAGCGGAGTGGCGTAAACCGGGAGATCGACTCCAAGAGTGTCGGCGATGACGGCGCCGCGTTGCCTGACAGCACCAGCCCGGCTTGGGCCAACCGGGGCCGGCGTGCTGAAGGCGGCGCGGTCAGCCTCGTGCTGGTAGGCCTTGGTGAGGCGTCTTACGGAGGCCAGCCGCCGGCCCTCTGCGAGGAGGGCGAGGCGGCGTGCCTCCAGTACTTCGTCGTCGGCATCAGCCGGGAGGGGGACGGACAAGTCGTGGGCCGCCGCACGTGGGGCGTCGTGGGCACCCTCGTCGGCCGGGCCGTCATGGCCGATAACCATCACCTCAGTGGTGACAGTATCGCAATCGCCGGCCGGAGGGAGCGGGTCGTTGTAGATCGCGACGTTGGTGGGGAAGGTGTCGTAGGACGCCGTGTCGGAGTCGACAGGCATCGGGTCGGTGGAGCCAACCGACTCCAAGTCTGCAGCAGGCTCGCTGGAGACGTGGAGCTGGCCAAGGAGGTTGGCGAGGTGGTCGGTGCCCGCATCGGAGACGAGCTCGTCGGAGATGCGGGCCTTGTCGAAGAGATCGGCGAGGCCGCTCGCCGCGCAGATGTCGGTGACGCCTTGCAGCGCGTCGTGGCAAGCCCATCGGGCGAGCCGGGTTGGCTACGCTCGCGAGGGAGGAAGAGAGTTCCCGTCCAGAACAGGTCTCCGGACGACGGTGCACCTGACCCCACGGTGGGCGTCAAATGTCGGGTGGTAGGTGCGACATATGCCAACGGGTGGCTTATCATTGTGGGAGCCAATAAAACGTCGCCGGTGCCTGGAAACGGGATAAGGCGAAGGCATGCACGCCGGCGAATCTTACCCAGCTTCAGGGCTCTCCGGGGAGATAACACCCCTACTGCTGCTCTGCGGGGTCTCCGCATGGTTACTAAATGAACAACTAGCTACACAATGCTCCTTGAGCTGCTCGGGTGGGAGGAGGAAGAAGGGCACAGCTTGCTTCTTCTCCTTGTGTGGTGTCTAAGTCTATCTAGAGAGTCCAACCCTTTGCATGGGTGCACCGGGGGGTTTATATAGGCCTACCCCTCGGGGGTACAATGGTAATCCAGCTGGGCACGGGGCCCAGCTGTCTGTGATTGTGCTTGCCGGCTTCTGCGCCGACTGGTGGGTCCCGCCGGCTGCCGGCCCCTTGGTCGACAGGCAGGCCCCACTGTCCAGGGCCTGGTCAGTGGCTGGTTACTGTTGCTCCGTGTTGTTGACGCAGGCTTGGTCGGGGTAAGCGTGGCTAAAGTACCGCCGCCCTGGCGGGCGATTACTGTAGCCCCGCCGTATCTTGTCTCCTTAATGGGTGTCTCCTTCGAGGAGGATGGCGAGCCGGCTATGGGGGGCCGGCTCTCCATCAGGCCGACTTGGGAGGAGGTGCGGCCGCCTTCGGTATCTCTCTGCCCGAAGGGGCCCACCGCCTCAGGGGCCACGCTGGTGGCCCGTCGTGGACGGCGTCGGGGCCGCCGTGGCAACAGTGCCGCGCCGGACGGGTCGTGGCCACCCGTACGGCGCACTGTACCAGGCGTGCTCTGGGTTTTGGGGGTGGCAGGCTCCACTGTAGCCATGCCCCGCTTCATCATCGCGGGGTGGACGCGTACTTTGCGGGTACGGCCTTGACCGCTTTATGGGAGCCGGCTTCTTGGACTCGGCCACTATGTAGCCGGCTTCTCGCAGTCGGCCCTCCCACAACTTTCTTCATGAGGGTAAAGGGCGGGCCGCCCCTGAAGCCGGCCTAGAAGATAGCCGGCAGGGGGGAGGCGGCCCCAGGTCTTGAGTCCTCTTGAGAGCCGGACGGGCTCGTAATTTTTTCAGATGGGCCAGGGGAAGCCGGCTAGGCTACCCATGGCTATTTACTCCGACAAGGGTTTTCCCCTTCTTGGACCCTTCGGCCTCCCCAGTTGGGGCGACCTTCCTTTTCTTCTCTCCCCCCGCTGGAGGGGGAGAGGTCTCTTCTTCCTCCTCGTCGTCTTCATGGGAGGAGTGCGTCTTGGAGTCGTCGGATGATGAATCCGACACCCCCAGGCGCCGGGCACTCTTTCGAGTCCCCGTGGCCTTCTTCTTGGCCTTCTTCTCCGGCACTACATAGGGTGCCGGAGCCAGCAGCTTCGCCAAGCGAGCGTCCGCTGGGCCTTCAGGCAAAGGAGCCGGACAGTTGATCTGTCCGGACGTCTCTTGCCAATCCTGTCAAAGGTGAGGGAGCTTAGATCCCACATGGAGTCAAACTATGAAAAACTAATACCCTGTAAAAGGTAAAAGCATCTTACTGCATGAGCGCGACGCTGCGTGCTGAATCCGCGATCCTCGGTAGCGGATGCGGGGGCCTCGGCGCCCTTGAAAAGCACCTTCTAGGCATCTTCGTACATAGTGTCGAAGAGCCTGCTCAGAGTTCGGTGCTGCACCGGGTCGAACTCCCACAGGTTGAAAGCCCGTTGTTGACACGGGAGGATCCGGCAGATGAGCATAACCTGGACTACGTTGACAAGTTTGAGCTTCTTGTCCACCATGGTTTGGATGCATGTTTGGAGTCCGATCAGCTCTCCTTCTTTACCCCACGACAGGCATGTCTCTTTTCAGGAGGTGAGCCGCGTAGGGGGTCTGAATTGGAACTCGGGGGCTGCAACCCATTCAGGGTCGCGTGGCTCGGTGATGTAAAACCACCCCGATTGCCACCCCTTTAGCGACTCCAGGAAGGAGCCCTCGGGCCATAGGACGTTGGGCATCTTGCCCACCATGGCGCCCCTGCACTCCGCCTGGGTGCCGCGCACCACCTTCGGCTTGACATTGAAAGTCTTGAGCCATAGGCCTAAATGGGGGCGGATGCAGAAGAAAGCCTCGCACACGACGATAAACACCGAGATATTGAGGACAAAGTTCGGGGCCAGATTGTGGAAATCCAGGCCATAGTAGAACATGAGCCCCCGGACAAATGGGTGGAGAGGGAAGCCCAGTCCGCGGAGGAAAATGGGGAAGAACACCTCCCTCTCATGGGGCCTAGGGGTGGGGATGAGCTGCCCCTCTTCGGGAAGCCGGTGCGCAATGTCGTTAGACAAGTATCCGGCCTTCCTTAGTCTTTTGATGTGTCCCTCCGTGACGGAGGAGACCATCCACTTGCCTCCCGCTCCGGACATGGCTGGAGAAGGTTGAGGTGGGGTGTGCGGACTTGGGTGCTGGAGCTCGAGTGCGCGGAAATGGATAAGCAAAGGAGGAAGAAGGCATGGATGAAAAGGTGGATCCTTATCCCCTTATATGGGCGGACGCGACTATGCGCCCCCACCGGCCTGGTAAAACTCGCTTATCTCCGAAGCACCGTAGTTAATGGCGCGGTTGGGTTACCCACACCTGTATTGATGAGAATCCCGGAATAAGGGGACACGATCTCTGCTTTAACAAGACGTGCCAAGGAAACCGCCTCGCTAAACGCGCTAAGGTGGGACAGTAAAATGATTCGAATAAAGACTTGGCCGTGGTGTGATGTCACACTACGGAATACGTCAGCAGATTAGATTTGTGTAAATTCATTATTCTCTCTATGGCAATATGTGGAAACTTATTTTGTAGAGCCGGACACTACCTTTGTGTTCAAAATCTTCTATGAAGTACTTGGAGGAGGAACCCGCCTTGCAATGTCGAAGACAATCTGCGCGCCGGACTCGTCGTCATTGAAGCCTGGTTCATGGGCTACTGAGGGAGTCCTGGATTAGGGGGTGTCCGGATGGCCGGACTATACCTTCGGTCGGACTCCTGGACTATGAAGATACAAGATTGAAGACTTCGTCATGTGTCCGGAAGGGACTTTCCTTGGCGTGGAAGGCAAGCTTGGCGATACAGATATGT
This sequence comes from Triticum monococcum, assembly GCA_034509565.1. NCBI lineage: Eukaryota > Viridiplantae > Streptophyta > Magnoliopsida > Poales > Poaceae > Triticum > Triticum monococcum. The sequence continues at coordinate 574,932,378 of CM067844.1, read as the reverse complement.
AGATCTCCTACCATTGTAACCGACTCTATGTAACCCTAGCACTCTACGGTGTCTATATAAACCGGAGAGTTTTAGTCCATAGGACGAACAACAATCATAGCATAGGCTAGCTTCTAGGGTTTAGCCTCTCTGATCTCGTGGTAGATCTACTCTTGTACTACCCATATCATCAATATTAATCAAGTAGGACGTAGGGTTTTACCTCCATCAAGAGGGCCCGAACCTGGGTAAAACATCGTGTCCCCTGCCTCCTGTTACTATCTGGCCTAGACGCACAGTTCGGGACCCCCTACCCAAGATCCGTCGGTTTTGACACCGACAAATGGTATGGCAGAGGCAGGTGTGGGCCCAAGACCCTATGATGGGGAGGTGGCCCACAACATGGCTAAAAAAATAATTTTGTGCTTGGCAAGAACCACCCTTTGACGGTGAAACAAACACCCAAGGGTCAAGTGTTTAAGAAGAAATCGGTGTTCTGGAAATTACCTTACTGGGAGATTCTACGTGTACGTCACTGCATCGGCGTCATGCATGTAGAGAAGAACGTATGTGAAAGCATCCTTGGTACTATGCTCAAGATTAAAGGTAAAAGAAAGGATGGTGATGTTTCACGGCTCGATATGCTTGCTGATCAATCAAAACGCAAGAGTGAGGCAGAAGATGATGACAAATTCATCAAAGCTCGTTAGAGTTACAATTTCAGTACAAAAGAAGCAACATAATTCTTCACCTATTTGTTGTCAGTTAAGACACCCTCTTCCTACTCCGCAAACATCAGAAGTCTCATGGATGTGAGCTCAGGTAAAATGAAGTTGGGACACATGAAGTCACATGATTGCCATGTAATGTTGACACAAATCCTCCCGGTGGCCATCAGGAATCTGATGGACAAAGATATAAGAAACACACTCATTGATCTCTGTGATTTCTTCAACCAACTATGGCAAAAAGTTGTAGATCCTGAAGAGTTGGATCATATGCAAGAATATTGTCCAACCTAGAGATCTTTTTCCCACCGTCATTCTTTGATGTCATGGTCCATCTCACTATGCACCTTGTCGATGAGATAAAGTATTGTGGTCTTGTGTTTCTTCGCAACATGTATCCCTTCGAGCGGTTCATGGGAACACTGAAGCGCTTTTGTCGGAACTGAAACCATCCAGAGGCAAGCATCCTACAAGGTTATACCACGGAGGAGGTGGTTGAGTTTTGCACCGTATACATGAAACAAAGACCTATAGGTTTTGCCCCTCTCTCGCCACGAGGGAAGGCTGGAAGGTAAGCCGGTCCTTGCTGGCATGCAAATGGCTGCACCCGGAGAATTGGCAGAGAAAGCCCATTTGACGGTACTGCTTAACAGCCTAGTTCTCAGCGCTTATGCCGAAGAACACTTGGCGGAGATACGCGAAAGCTTCTTACCAATGGTGCCTTCATCAGATGTGGATATGAAGGAGCACACTAAGAACTATGTCGAATGGCTGAAGAGTCGTTTGGCACAAGGATCCATCGATGACATTGCTACATGGTTGGCACAAAAGCCATCACCTACGGTGTTGGCGTACCAAGCATATGACAAATGGATACATGTTCTACACCGAGGAACATGATCAGAAGACCTCATATCAGAACAGTGTTGTTCGAATAGAATGCATGACTATAGATGAAGCTGATAAAAGGATATACTATGGAACCATCAAAGAGATTTGGGAGCTTGACTATGTGAAAGTTAAGGTGGCAATATTCAGGTGCGCATGGATCCCTCTTGGTCATGTAAGGGTTGATGATTATAGGAAGACCTGTGTTAACAGGGCAACGATGTCATATCACGCGGACGCGTTCATTCTTGCCAGCAATGCTACCCAGATTTTGTTTGCGGAAGACCCCTTGCATAAGAACTGACATGTAGTGATGCATGGGAAGAGAAGGGTAATGGGTGTCGAGGATGTTGCCGATGAGGATGAGTACAATGAAATTGCTGAGTTGCCAGCCAAGGGATCACGCACCCGTGTAACAGAGCAGTGTAAAATCATCAAAAATGCAAGTTCATTCAGGGTCAATGTAATGATCCCAGTTCCCCCATGTACATGGGAATTAAGCCGTAATACTAGTCTTTATGCCTACCCTGCAACTTAATTCGTTCAATTTAGAACTGTCGTGTGTACTGAATTTGTGAGTTATGCCCGGTTTTCTGTTGATGTAAGAACCGTTAATATGTTGACCTTGATATGATGTCGGTTCAGGCAATGAATATGAACTGTTTTTTGTTATTATTATTATATCATAGAGGTAGCACAATCAATTGATCTCACTGCAGTATGTGTGAACAAAAATATGCAATCTGGTTTGCAAATAGCACACGGTTCGTTGATGAAAGTCGTTTGCCGACCAAACCCCGCCCGCGATCTAAGTCATGCTTTCTGATTGGCTAGAACCCAAACCCCACGGATCGTACATCTGCACCGTTGGATGCTCCCAGATCGAACAGGGATCCTCATCCCTTTCGACAGCACATGCAGTTCCAGTTGTAATTTTATTTTTATGCACAAAATGCATGTTAAACTCAAAAATGTCTTAAATATAGCTAACGATACCTGAAATGAGACAGAAAATCAAACCCGTGGTATAATGGTGATTGCGTACCGTGGAAACTTTTATGAGGCCAAACGATGAAGTCACCAGCCACTGGAGTTTGAATTGACACATATCCTTTTGGAAACCATGATCCTTCATGTGAGATGCTCCGGTTTGGAAGGAGCGATCATCAAAACTTCTGCCAAACTTTACCACTTTTTTTCCACGGGGTCGTGAGAGCATGCCATGGGCACACATCAATTTTGATGATGTCCAAACTCCATCTAAATTTCCTGTGATTAAAATACCAACTAGGCCTACGCCAGTGACTGCACCTCGCAGCCGAAATGTTTGAACCTTCTCCCCGCTTCTCGGACAAATGGATGAAAACTCGCAAAGCGACGCACACATGATTTGTATTGCTAGGCTGATCGTAATGGGAGTATCATAGCTAGTATCATGCATGCCAAGTAGGCAATTTTGATGAGCTGTCATAGAATTAAATGAATAAAGAGAGGGTTAAGTATCATATCATGATACCATATCATAATAAATGCTATGCTACTATGTGTCATGCATGACAATAAATAAAATACTACATGATACTAACTTATGATACTATGCGCGCATTACAGAGGTAGTGTCATATACTAGTATCATATGCATGATACTAGTATATGATACTCCCCATTAGGCTGCTTCCAATGCATATTGGTGCTTACATGAGGTCCTAAGCATATTAAATACTTTAGCAACTAAAGACCCCAAATGCATAGGTGCTTAACTTGATGGTGCTAAGTATCCTTCATTTAATGATTTTGCAACTAAAGTTCTTCATGCATTGGTGGGATTCTTCCATTTAAGTGTTTTGCCTAGGTTCTCGCGCTTGGCATTGTTTCTTCCTGGGGTCACCACACTCATCTCTCTCCTCTTAATTACCTTGCCACATCAGATTTTTTGTCTACATGGCAGCCTTAGCACCTATACAAGGTGGAGCACAGGGAGGGGCCTTGCAACCAGCCTTCTCAAAAGTATTTTATTTGACTGTTTTGTTTCTGTTTGTGTGGTCTATTGCATAAAATGAATTTTCAAAAATTGCATTAGGTGAGGAACTAGTGTTCCTGTAGTTTATATTAGTAGTATATATTTTGTTGTGTGTATATATAATTTTGTTTAGTTTTTATTATGTTGTTTTTATTTTAGTTATTTTTTGCTTCTGTGGTTTTGTTTAAAAACAAAAAGGGGAAGCACAGCTCCGCACCACGTCCCAGCAAGCCAGCCAAGGCCCAGCTCCTGTCGCCCGTAGCCCACCTAACCGTGAAACGGTAAGCGCAGCAACCAGCCGTGCCCGAATCGCGCTTGACCCGCGCTCGATCCACCCCGCCTTCAGCCGCTGACCCACGGGCCCCGCATTGCGCCACCTTCTCCCACCCCGAGCCGGACACTGCCGCCACCGCACACATGCCGAGCTCGAGCTTGAGCTCGAGTCCAACCTCGCGCCCCTGGTCGATCCCGTGACCCCATGGACACCTAAGATCTCCTAGGGTTTCTCCGCAGCCTCACACGCCTCTTTCTCTCTTTCCCCGTCGCCAGAGCACTGCCTCTCTGGTATTGGATCTCGCCAGAGGAGCTCGAGGTCACCGTCGTTCACCGCCTATTTCCGACGCCGTAAGATCACCCCCATCCGCTCCACTTGTTCCTGTCAGACCCCCTCTCGGTTGCCGCTCGTTTGACACATCGGGGTGACCTGCAGACCACCAGAACGATGCCACCGCTGACGCCTGATTTCGCCGGAGCACCGCTGCTGCCGTCCCCTATTCATGTGAGCAAACTCGTGCACAACATGACATAAGCCAACCGCACGCTGCCACATGGCAGTTTGCTACAATACGTGCAGGAACTAGTCGGGAGTTTTCTGTTGGTTTTGTTTTATTTCAGTTTTTCAACTAAAAGTTTGATTAGTTAAAACTCCTAATCTGTATATCCAAATTAGGTGATTCTTTTTCCTATGCACTCACAAAGACCAGCACTTTATCACAGTACCAAAAGTTCGCATGTTTGCACTTTTCAAATTTGAATTCATTCGAATTTGAATCAAACCTTCTGGAGGCCATGACTCTCAAACCGTTTGTCGGTTTTAAGTGTTTCTTTTTGCGTTGTGATCATAGTGCAATTGAGATGTTTGTTCATGCTATTTTGCTACTGTTCTTGAGTTTTAAAATGATTTCTTGCTGTTGGATTTGCTTTGGTTCTATTTGTGTTCCGATGATTGATTTGTCGAATTGTGTGGAACGTGTAGATTGTCCGTAGTGCGACGCGAACTATTGTCACGAGTGCGACTTTTTGAACCAGAACCAAGGCAAGTTACATGTTGATCATCCTTTACCTATTGTTTTCTATGCATGTAGTTATATCACACTATGAACATATGCATGTATAGGAGTAATATATATTTTGGCTATGCTGTTGAGCTATCTTCCTGTCATTGCAAATCGTGGTAGTTGTAGTTTGCTATGCTTTGTAGAAGGGGGTGGTTCGTGTATTCATTGAGCTTATGTGAGTATTATATATATAACAAATTGAGTAGTAATTAAGGATTTAACTCACCTCTGGGCGGAACTGATATTGATGGATGGTTTCAAGAACATCATGGTTTAAACCCTCTAAATGTAAGTGGACGGCCGCCCAGGCTCAAAAAGATCAGACAGACTTAGTGACTAGTAGCTTCCATGCGTGACCACTGGCTAAATGGGCTCTGGCTTAGTTGAGTAGGTTGTGGGATCGTCGCCCAGGTATGCCAGCAGATGTAGATATGAGTAGGTGTACCGGCTGCCGGTGGGTGGAGGTGCCTACTTCTGAAAGACTTCATCTCAATCTTCCGGTTGAGTCTAGTGGGTAAAGTGGGCAAAACTCTGCAGAGTATTAAAAACTAATCATGATTAGCCGTGTCCCCGGTTATGGACAAATTTGAGCGACTATGCCATTACAGTTGTTGGATGATCTTGACAGATGTGACACTTAATAAATTTGTTGGGCAAGTTAATAAAGGGTAGGCTGGAGTTGATTTTGCCAACTCAACCTTGTGTATTTAATTGTAGTAATAAAAGAACTAAATAAAAATTTGACTATTAGGTAGTTATGAGGACAAAATTAGCTTTCCGCAAAACAAACCCTCAAGCCTTCCTTTTATTATACTGTGCATATACATGTAGGTCTGCTTTATTATTACTCCTGTGTAACTTGCCAATACATTCAAAGTATTGACCTATATGGATACAACGTCTCATATTGCAGGATATTCAGATGAAGAGTAAGGTACCGTTAGGGTCGCGAGTCTGCACTCAACATCGCTAGTGGGCTATGATGGGACTCATCGTTATTTTTTGCTACTTTCCGCTGTTTGATTGAATAAAGCTAGCCAAGTGCTATGCAGATTGTTTTATTTTATACATTCTAGATCATACGTTGTAATAAATGATGCACTTGCTATTCTGGTATTCATCTATACTGTGTGTGCTAGCGAGTTCGATCCAGGGACTAGCACGGTAAGCACAGAGTCAAATCCTTCGAGGTTTGGTCATTATAGATGGTATCAGAGCAGTGTGTTGACTGTAGGACGTGACCCTAGAAAATGGATTAGAAAAGCCATAGGAGTGAAAATTATTTTATAAAAATTGTTTATACTTCTTGCTGTTTATTAGTAAACCCCTCAAGTATCTTGAACAATTAAGCATGCACATTATATCCGGATCTTGTTACTACGAGGCGGTTATTCATTTAAATTGGAGAATAATGGTTACTCTATTTATATGAGTGATGACCCACAAGTATATGGGATCAATTTTAGGTCTTTTCGATAAGTAAGGGTGTCGAACCCAACGAGGAGCAGAAGGAAATGACAAGTAGTTTTCAGTAAGGTAATGTCTGCAAGTGCTGAAATTGTAAGCAGCAGAGTAGTTTGATAGCAAGATAATTTGTAACGAGCAAGTAATGATAGTAGTAACAAAAGTGCAGCAAGGTAGCCCAATCCTTTTGAGGCAAAGGACATGCCAAAACGGTCTCTTATGATAAGCAAAGCGTTCTTGAGGGTACACGGGAATTTCATCTAGTCACTTTCATCATGTTGGTTTAATTCGTGTTCAGTACTTTGATAATTTGATATGTGGGTGGACCTGTGCTTAGGTGTTGTTCTTACTTGAAAAAACCTCCTACTTATGATTAACCCTCCTGCAAGCATCCACAACTACAAGAAAAGTATTAAGAATAAATTCTAACCATAGCATTAAACTTTTGGATTCAATCGGTCCCTTACGGAATAGCGCATAAATTCGGGTTTAAGCTTCTGTTACTCTCACAAACCATCATCTAATTGCTACTCCACAATTGTGGGATTGAAAGTATGTCTAGAGGGGGGTGATTAGACTACTTGACCAAATAAAAACTTAACCTTTTCCCAATTTTAGTTCTTGGCAGATTTTAGCTATTTTAGGACAAGTCAAGTAATCATCACACAATTCAAGCAAGCATGCAAAGAGTATATTGGCAGCGGAAAGTAAAGCATGCAACTTGCAAGAATGTAAAGGGAAGGGTTTGGAGAATTCAAACGCAATTGGAGACACGGATGTTTTCCCGTGGTTCGGATAGGTGGTGCTATCCTACATCCACGTTGATGGAGATTTCAACCCACGAAGGGTAACGGTTGCGCTAGTCCATGGAGGGCTCCACCCACGAAGGGTCCACGAAGTAGCAACCTTGTCTATCCCACCATGGCCATCGCCCACGAAGGACTTGCCTCACTAGCGATAGATCTTCACGAAGTAGGCGATCTCCTTGCCCTTACAAACTCATTGGTTCAACTCCACAATCTTGTCGAAGGCTCCCAAGTGACACCTAGCCAATCTAGGAGACACCACTCTCCAAGAAGTAACAAATGGTGTGTTGATGATGAACTCCTTGCTCTTGTGCTTCAAATGATAGTCTCGCCAACACTCAACTCTCTCTCATAGGATTTGGATCTGGTGGAAAGAAGGTTTGAGTGGAAAGCAACTTGGGGAAGGCTAGAGATCAAGATTCATATGGTAGGAATGGAATATCTTGGTCTCAACACATGAGTAGGTGATTCTCTCTCAGAACATATGAGTTGGAAGTGTATATGTGTTCTGATGGCTCTCTCCACGAATGAAGAGGAGGTGGAGGGGTATATATAGCCTCCACACAAAATCCAACCGTTACACACAATTTACCAATCTCGGTGGGACCGAATCAACAAACTCGGTCGGACCGAAAAGGTAAACCTAGTGACCGTTAGAGATTTTCAGTGGGACTGACATGCAACTCGGTAGGACCGATATGGTTAGGGTTTGGGCATAACGTAATCTCGGTGAGACCGATTACACAAACTCGGTGAGACCGATTTTGGTAATTAGCTAACCAGAGAGTTGGTCAGGCAAACTCGGTGGGACCGATTTGCTCTTTCGGTGAGACCGAAAAGTTACAAAAGGGAAACAGAGAGTTTACATTGCAATCTCGGTGGGACCGAGATCCCTATCGGTAGAACCGAATTGCTAGGGTTTGGCAGTGGCTTATGACAAGTGAAACTCGGTGGCGCCGGATAGAAAGAATCGGTAGGACCGAGTTTGGCTTAGGGTTTAGGTCAAATGTGGATATGGGAAAGTAGTTGAGGGTTTTTGGAGCATATCACTAAGCACATGAAGCAAGAGGCTCATTAAGCAACACCTCATCCCTCCTTGATAGTATTGGATTTTCCTAAAGACTCAATGTGATCTTGGATCACTAAAATATAAAATGAAGAGTCTTGAGCTTTTGAGCTTGAGCCAATCCTTTGTCCTTAGCATTTTGAGGGTTCCACTTTCACATCCATGCCATGCCAATCATTGAGCTTTCCTGAAATAATCATCTTGGAATAGCATTAGCTCAATGAGCTATATGTTGTTATGAATTACCAAAACCACCTAGGGATAGTTGCACTTTCAATCTCCCCCTTTTTGGTAATTGATGACAACATATAGATCAAAGCTTCGACAAATGATAATAGGCATGAAATATATCATCGCTTTGAGAAGTATGTGATAAGTAAGAGCTCCCCCTAAATTTGTGCATATTTAAGATTTGCTTTGGACTGCAAATGCACAAAGAGTTAGAGTCATGGGTTACTCTTCCATGTCACATACATCTTGGTGGAGCGCTTAAAATGATAAGAATGAAATACATGCACCCATCACCAAGAATAGTGAATGATCATATAAGATAGATAGGATAATAGCATTAAGCAAGCATTAAGTGTAGCTTATGATCAAACACATGATCATCAATGTCTCACAGATAATTACATAGTGACATAGTACTCAAGCACTCAAAAGCAAACAAAGTTCGAAAGACCACCAAATAAAGCAAGAGAGAAAAGCAACACTCTCTCTCTCGAAGCCTATGATCTATACATTTTCTCCCCCTTTGGCAACAAGTTACCAAAAAGTTCCTAGAAAATGCATAGTGCTAAATCGACACTCAGGCTTGATCTTCAGGTGGTGGTGGAGTCCGGAGCACTCCAAGGACGAAGCCTTCTGTAGACATGGTCGGAGTCGAGGCTGAAGTGGACGCTGGAGCTGGTGGAACTGAGGCTGTAGCTGGTGCAGAAGTGGTGGCTCTGGTGTCAGCAACTGGCACTGCAGACGACCTCGGACCTCGTGGCACTCTGGCAAAGGCATCAGTTGTAGTCTTGCCTCTCCTCTCCCGCATGTCATCTTGGAGCTGCTCCACTGCAGTCTGAATCTCTGTCACCTTGATATCCAAGTCATAGAACCTTTGTTCTACGATCCTCTCTAGGCTTGCCTGGTTCTGAGTTAGGGTGGCTAATCCTTTCTCAATCCGCAGGGTGGATGCAATCAGGTAACCAAGCTGCTCTTGTTTGGTTTTCAAGAAATATTCAGATGCCTCCTCTTGAGTTGGCATCTTGGCAGCTTTCTCCTTCCTTGCCTTCTCCTTCTTGGCTTGTGCTTGGGCAGACGATGGTTCATTCTCAGTCATGACAATTTGATTATCTTCAAAATCTGGACGGATGGGTAGGTGTTCCTTGTCCAATAAGTATATGCCCGTGCCCATCTTGGAGTTAATGAGCTCCTGAATTTGTGGGGCATACCCACAGCTCCTCTTCTGGTCTACTGCAGTCCTCTTGATGGTCTCTACCATGAGGCTCATCACCTTGAACTTCTGTGGCACATCAAAGATATGTAGCAAATTGATTGCATGGCCTCTGATCATCTTGTGATCACCTGACTTAGGCAACAAGGTGTGCCTCAGTATCCAATTGATGGTTGGCAGCCCTGACAGAAGATAGTGTACTGAGCCAAACTTGAAAGTGTCAAGTGCTTCATTTGGAATCTCCTTGTACATGTTTGACATTGAGTTGTGGTCCATCTTCTTCTTGGCATAGATATCCAAGTCATCCTCATGCTCTTGTGGGGCATTGATCAGCTGAGCCCATTCAGTAACTGTAGACTGGTACCTCGTACCCTCAGACATCCAAACAATTCTCCCATCTGAATAAAAATGTGCGGTGGAGTAGAACTTCATGATGAGTTCCTCGTTCCACTTTGTGAGCTTATGCCCAACAAAGTCCTCTACTCCACATGCCTTGAAGCTGTCCTGCACTCCAGGGTAGTACTCTTCGTTGTCCTTGATGTATTGCCAATCAACCCATCTCATATCACATACAATTGGCTTCTTATCTAGCAGCACTGTCTCATAGAAGTCCTACTGTTCCTTGGTGTGAAATCTGTAGTCCACAGCAGTCCTCCTCCTTGAAGCATACAGATCTGCTTCTCTCCACTTCCGGAGCCCTGAATCTCTCCTGAGCTTCATGTCCTCAGCCACATGATGAGCATCGTTGTGGTCTGGAATCTTGGGCTTGAGTTTTCTGAGAACTTGCTCTTCATCATCTTCTGCAGTGTCAGGCACTGGGGCCTTGTTCTTCTCAGCAGCTGGGATGCTTCTTGTATTCCTCTTTGGTTTTGGCTTTGGAGCTGGCTTGGCCTTGGAAGCAGCTGCCCCTGATCTTATGGCATCACCCATCAGCTTGGGTGCCTTTGGTGCTGGTGCAGCTACCTCTTCTTATTCCTCCTCATCTTCCATGATGGAAGCCTTTCCAAGCACTCTGGCTACGGTCTTCTTGACCCTTTCCTTTCTTTTCTTGCCTTCAACAGCAACTGGCTCTATGGGGTGGGCTTCTCAGTTGAAGCTCTGGCCTTTGACATAGGCTGCCTGCCTGCTGGCCTTTTGATCTTTAACCCTGGCTTTGTGCCTTGAGCTGAGCCGTGTTCCTTCTCAAGCACTACTCTCTTTGAAGTTGCTTCCTCTTCTGCCACATAATCCTCATCCTCTGATTCTGAGGTTCTCTTCTTTCTCTGTCTTGTGGCAGCTTTTGGCAGGTTGCTAGGAGTACTTCTGCTGCCATCATCTGAAGAACTTGAGGGACTAGTGCCCTCACTCATCTGCACTTGCTGCTCTGACAAATTCTGGCTATCACTCTGATCAGACATGTTGCAAACTCTGACTGCTGACCCTGTGAATAGGTTATAGATGAGATGGAGTGGATGAGCATCACAAAATGCAGAGATTTTTGCAAAAGAATAATTCAAAAACTTAGTTTTAGTTTCCCACTGAAATCATCTCGGATCTACCGTTTTTAAACTCGGTGATACCGAAGCAGTTTTGGCACGTGAACTAGTGAACTCAGTCAGACCGAGTCACAGTTTGGTGGCACCGAGACTGCTAGGGTTTCACAAAGTTCCAAAATCGGTCACACCGATAAGTAATTCTCGGTCAGACCGAGTCTCACTTGTGCAATGGCATAAGCCAAATCGGTGGGACCGAGTTTTTCAACTTGGTGGGTCCGAGATGGTTTCGGCGGAAACCTAACCCTAAAATTTTCGAATTAAACCTAATCTACGAGTTCATTGACTGGATAGAAGTGTTTCAAACGTGGCAAGAATCATGATGGTCACAATGTGCTAAGAATCGGATTGGGGAATAGCACAAAGATTGAGTCCATACCCTAGTTCGGCTGAGACTCGCTACGGCGGCAACGGCGGGGTTGATTGCTGTTGACAGCGACGGAGACCAGCGACTGGAGGCGGCTGGCGGCGAGGAGACAATCCGGAGACCGCGTTGGCAGAGCAGGCTATCGCACGGGCGAAGGGGTTCGAAGAAATTTCCAAATTTTTTCCCGTGACTATATATAGCCCGACCCTGTCGGTGTGACCGAGTGGAACAACTCGGTGGCACTGAGATGCAAAACTGTATACAGTTGTTGCAACTCAGTGTGACCGAATGGTTCAAATCGGTTGTACCAAGATAGAAAACCTAGATCAACTTAATGATCTCGGTAGGACCGAAAGTAGGATATCGGTCAGACCAAGAATCACAAAGAGGTTTTGGAAGTTTAAGTCTATGACGAATCGGGGACTCCGAGCGCTCCTCACACAGAGTGGTTCGAATCTGACTTGATCAAATTTTGTGATGTAGCATGAATAGAGTTTGAGACGAGAAAAGCATAGATAGCTAGAGGAGGTTCTTAGGCATTCTTGTCCATCCACTTGGCAAAAGGAAATAAAACCAAACAATCATAACAACAAGTGGATGTCCTCGAATGAGTAAAATATGCAACCAACATGCTCACACAATAAGATGGCAAATAAAATATGCGACAAAGCATGCACAACCAATTCTAGCATCTATCAAGCAATTTGCGATGACTAGGTCATCTATATATGAGTATATTGACTTAGGAGTCAAGTGAGAACACTTGATCATAGGTCATACTCATCGTTTAAGCTCAAGTGGGGTTACCACTTTTACATAAAGCATTGTTGTGTTCACATCTTTAGAGTTGCTTTAGCTCAAGTCTTAGAGTAAAGCTCCCCCTAGATGTGATATCCCCCCTAAGAGGGATGAACTAACCTTGGGTTTTGTCGATGATGACTTCATGTAGATGTTGAAGATGTGGATGCTCAATGTTGATGTAGATCACTTGGAGCTATCCATTTGAGTGAATTGCACTTTCAATACCTACATGGGCTAGTCCCACAAGGAACAAACAAGGATATCCATAGACATAGAGGGATGCACACACAAGATGATGTCCATGAAAACTTTTAGGTTACCTTGTCCCTTGTCTTACCAACAAGAGGGTTTGTGACTCCTTGAACTAGTGCAAGATGTGGAAGTTGATTGCACTTGTTCTTGCCAAAATGATAAGAGTGAAGTATGTTGGCGGAGTCACCCTCAGGAACTCTCTAGTTCTTCTTCTTTTGGATCCACACCATCTTGATGGGAATCCTTGGAGTTGTAGTCGTACTTGATGAAGTGGAACTTGACGTGGTCTTGGGAATCCACTTGACTAAGGTCTTAGGAGCTTCTTCAAATGCATCAATTTCCTCTTGAAGCTTGTCCTTGCCTTTTTGCTTGTAGCCTTGTGGTGGAAGATCATCTTGAGCTTGTGTTCCCTTGAAGGAAGTATCATACTTCTCTTGTTGAGGAACAAACTTTGTCTTGGGGTATTGATCTTCTTCCCACTCAACTCCATTGGCGTTGAACTTTTGTTCAAAACCAAGACCGTGATTCTTCCGGTGCATTCCTTGCTTGCGCACAATTTCCTCGAATTGCTTACTCCCGGCAAGGCTTTTGTACACTCCTTTCTCTATAATTCCCTTCAATAAGCTATTTTCTTGCTCAAGTGTAACTTGGCTAAGAGAATCATTAGTGGACTCAAGAGAACTACTAGAAGCAACAATATTTGATTTAGCATGTTCATTGTTACTACTAGAGGAAGAATCTTTCTTGTTCTTGTTACTAGACTTGACTTGAGGCATGTAAGTGGATAAGAGTAAACGCTTGGCAATGTAAGAAGAACTTTTCTTGCGGAGATCATCATTGATTGCTTTTAAAAACTCATGCTCTTGCTCAAGATTGAGCTTTTCAAAGCGTAACTTCTCATGAGCTCTTAAAAGTTCTCGATGATCTTCGAAGATAGTTTCATGAGCTAACTTAAGAGTGTTTAGTTCTTTAGATAGAGCCTCAATCTTCTCCTTATCATTGTCATTCGTTTTATCTTGATTAGCATGATTAATTGACGTTTCATCATAGTATTCATCACTAGAGTTGTCAACAAGCAAATCATCATCACCTAACAAGTCATCTTCATCACTATTAAAATCAACATACTCGGGGTGTGTTACCTTAGGACCTTTGGCCATGAAGCATCTTCCAATTCCTTCATTTGGTGAGTCAAATATGTCGTAGGAGTTGGTTAACACAAGTGCTAGACCGGCAACACCTTCATCTTGAGTATCTTCGGAGTCGGAGTGATAACTTCTCTCGGAGTGGCTGTCGGAGTCGGAGCCGGATACCCATTCACCAACATGAGCTTGATGTCTTCGTTTTGTGTAGCTCCTTGATGATTTTTCCTTCCTTTCCTAATCCTTGCTTCTCCGTGAGTATCTTCGTTCATAACGATCATCTCTACTCCTTCTCTCTCTTGGTGGTGATTCTTTGCTTCTTCTTTTTGGAGAGTCTTCTCTTCTCATGTAGGGAGCCGTACACTCATTGGAATAGTGTCCGGGTCTTCCACAATTGTAGCAGTTTCGCTCTCGACTAGAAGATCTTTTGTCATTGTAGGACCTTGACTTGGAGCTTCTATCTTTGCTTCTACTCTTGTAGAACTTGTTGAAGTTCTTCACCATTAAGCTCAATTCTTCATTGAAGTTTTGTTTCTCACTTGATGATGTAGGGGCTTCACATGAGGCTTTGTAGGCACCACTTGATTTGTTGTGAAGTTCCTCTTTATCCTTAAGTGACATCTCATGAGCAACAATTCTTCCAATCACCTCCGTTGGCTTGAGATCTTTGTAATTGGGCATCATTTGGATCAATGTACACACGGTATCATATTTTCCATCCAAGGCTCTTAGAATCATCTTGATGATGAATCTATCGGTAATCTCTTCACTCCCTAAGCCAGCAATCTCATTTGTGATGAGAGCAAGCCTAGAGTACATTTCAGCGACACCTTCACCATCCTTCATTTTGAACTTGTCAAGTTGACTTTGAAGCACATCCAACTTGGATTCCTTGACGGAGTCGGTACCTTCGTGCATATCAATCAAAGTGTCCCAAATTTCCTTTGCATTCTCAAGACGGCTGATTTTGTTGAATTCTTCGGGGCACAATCCGTTGAAGAGAATATCACAAGCTTGAGCATTGTATTGCAACATCTTCAACTCATCCGCGGTAGCTTCACGGTTTGGTTCTCTCCCATCAAAGAAGTCACCTTGCAAACCAACACACACAATAGCCCAAACGGCGGGGTTATGTCCAAGAATATGCATTTTCATTTTATGCTTCCAACTAGCAAAATTAGTACCATCAAAGTAAGGACCTCTACGGTGATAATTTCCCTCGCTAGACGCCATACTCTCCTAGGTTGTGAAACCAAGGCTATGACCACCAAAAGCTATGGAAATCAAAGCAAATGGAGACCAAAGCTCTGATGCCACTTGTGGGATCGAAAGTATGTCTAGAGGGGGGTGATTAGACTACTTGACCAAATAAAAACTTAACCTTTTCCCAATTTTAGTTCTTGGCAGATTTTAGCTATTTTAGGACAAGTCAAGCAATCATCACACAATTCAAGCAAGCATGCAAAGAGTATATTGGCAGCGGAAAGTAAAGCATGCAACTTGCAAGAATGTAAAGGGAAGGGTTTGGAGAATTCAAACGCAATTGGAGACACGGATGTTTTCCCGTGGTTCGGATAGGTGGTGCTATCCTACATCCACATTGATGGAGACTTCAACCCACGAAGGGTAACAGTTGCGTGAGTCCACGGAGGGCTCCACCCACGAAGGGTCCACGAAGTAGCAACCTTGTCTATCCCACCATGGCCATCGCCCACAAAGGACTTGCCTCACTAGCGGTAGATCTTCACGAAGTAGGCGATCTCCTTGCCCTTACAAACTCCTTGGTTCAACTCCACAATCTTGTCGGAGGCTCCCAAGTGACACCTAGCCAATCTAGGAGACACCACTCTCCAAGAAGTAACAAATGGTGTGTTGATGATGAACTCCTTGCTCTTGTGCTTCAAATGATAGTCTCCCCAACACTCAACTCTCTCTCATAGGATTTGGATCTGGTGGAAAGAAGGTTTGAGTGGAAAGCAACTTGGGGAAGGCTAGAGATCAAGATTCATATGGTAGGAATGGAATATCTTGGTCTCAACACATGAGTAGGTGGTTCTCTCTCAGAACATATGAGTTGGAAGTGTATATGTGTTCTGATGGCTCTCTCCACGAATGAAGAGGAGGTGGAGGGGTATATATAGCCTCCACACAAAATCCAACCGTTACACACAATTTACCAATCTCGGTGGGACCGAATCAACAAACTCGGTCGGACCGAAAAGGTAAACCTAGTGACCGTTAGCGATTTTCGGTGGGACTGACATGCAACTCGGTAGGACCGATATGGTTAGGGTTTGGGCATAACGTAATCTCGGTGAGACCGATTACGCAAACTCGGTGAGACCGATTTTGGTAATTTGCTAACCAGAGAGTTGGTCAGGCAAACTCGGTGGGACCGATTTGCTCTCGAACCCGTAGGGTCCGCACGCTTAAGGTTTCGATGACAGTTATATTATGAGTTTATACGTTTTGATGTACCAAAGGTTGTTCGGAGTCCCAGATGTGATCACGGACATGACAAGGAGTCTCGAAATGGTCGAGACATAAAGATTGATATATTGGAAGCCTATGTTTGGATATCGGAAGTGTTCCGGGTGAAATCGGGATTTTACCAGAGTACCGGGAGGTTACCGGAACCCCCCGGGAGCTATATGGGCCTTAGTGGGCCTTAGTGGAAAAGAGAAGGGGCAGCCCAAGATGGGCCGCGCGCCCCTCCCCTCCCTTGGTCCGAATAGGACAAGGAGAGGGGGCCGGCCCCCTCTCTCTTTTCCCCCCTCCCCGAATCCTATTCCAACTAGGATTGGGGGGGTGGAATCCTACTCCCAGAGGGAGTAGGACTCCTCCTGGCGCGCCTCTCCTAGGCCGGCCGCACCCCCCCCCCTTGATCCTTTATATACGGAGGCAGGGGAACCCCAGAGACACACAAGTTGATCCACGTGATCTTATTCTTAGCCGTGTGCGGCGCCCCCTGCCACCATAGTCCTCGATAATATTGTAGTGGTGCTTAGGCGAAGCCCTGCGACAGTAGTACATCAAGATCGTCACCACGCCGTCGTGCTGACGGAACTCTTCCCCAACACTTTGCTGGATCGGAGTCCGGGGATCGTCATCGAGCTGAACGTGTGCTAAAACTCGGAGGTGCCGTAGTTTCGGTGCTTGATCGGTCGGGCCGTGAAGACGTACGACTACATCAATCAAACGCTTCCGTTGCCGATCTACAAGGGTACGTAGATCACACTCTCCCCTCGTTGCTATGCATCACCATGATCTTGCGTGTGCGTTGGAATTTTTTTGAAATTATTACGTTCCCCAACAGTGGTATCAGAGCCAGGTTTTATGTGTTGATGTTATATGCACGAGTAGAACACAAGTGAGTTGTGGGCGATATAGGTCATACTGCTTACCAGCATGTCATACTTTGGTTCGGCGGTATTGTTGGATGAAGCGGCCCGGACCGACATTACGCGTACGCTTACGCGAGACTGGTTCTACCGACGTGCTTTGCACACAGGTGTCTGGCGGGTGTCAGTTTCTCCAACTTTAGTTGAACAGTGTGTGGCTACGCCCGGTCCTTGCGAAGGTTAAAACAGCACCAACTTGACAAACTATCGTTGTGGTTTTTGATGCGTAGGTAAGAACGGTTCTTGCTAAGCCCGTAGCAGCCACGTAAAACTTGCAACAACAAAGTAGAGGACGTCTAACTTGTTTTTGCAGGGCATGTTGTGATGTGATATGGTCAAGACATGATGAGATATAAGTTGTTGTATGAGATGATCATGTTTTGTTGAAGTTATCGGCAACTGGCAAAATCCTTATGGTTGTCTCTCTATTGCATAAGATGCAAGCGCCCAATAACTGCTTTGCTTTCTCGCTATGCGATAGCAATAGTTGCAAGAGAAATTGTTGGCGAGACGACCACGTGACGACACATTGATATAGATCAAGATGATGGAGATCATGGTGCCATGCCAGTGACGATAGAGATCATAACAGTACTTTGGAGATGGAAATCAAAGGCGCAAGATGATGATGGCCATATCATGTCACATATTTTGATTGCATATGATGTTTATCTTTTATACATATTATTTTGCTTAGTTTGACGGTAGCATTTTAAGATGATCTCTCACTAATTATCAAGAAGTGTTCTCCCTGAGTATGCACCGTTGCGAAAGTTCTTCGTGCTGAGACACCACGTGATGATCGGGTGTGATAGGCTTTACGTTCAAATACAACGGGTGCAAAACAGTTGCACACGCGGAATACTCATGTTATACCTGACGAGCCAAGCATATACAGATATGGCCTCGGAACACAGAGACCGAAAGGTCGAGCGTGAATCATATAGTAGATATGATCAACATAGTGATGTTCACCAATGAAACTGCTCCATCTCATGTGATGATCGGACATGGTTTAGTTGATTTGGATCACGTGATCACTTAGAGGATTAGAGGGATGTCTATCTAAGTGGGAGTTCTTAAGTAATATGATTAATTGAACTTAAATTTATCATGAACTTAGTCATGGTAGTATTTTGCAAATTATGGTGTAGATCAATAGCTCGCGTTGTTGCTTCTCTGTGTTTATTTTGATATGTTCCTAGAGAAAATTGTGTTGAAAATGTTAGTAGCAATGATGCGGATTGGATCCATGATCTGAGGTTTATCCTCATTGCTGCACAGAAGAATTATGTCCTTGATGCACCGCTAGGTGACAGACCTATTGGAGGAGCAGATGGAGATGTTATGAACGTTTGGCTAGCTCAATATGATGACTACTTGATAGTTTAGTGCACCATGCTTAATGGCTTAGAATCGGGACTTCAAAGACATTTTGAACGTCATGGACCATATGAGATGTTCCAGGAGTTGAAGTTAATATTTCAAGCAAATACCCGAGTTGTGAGATATGAAGTCTCCAACAAGTTCTATAGCTAAAAAGATGGAGGAGAATCGCTCAACTAGTGAGCATGTGCTCAGATTGTCTGGGTACTACAATCGCTTGAATCAAGTGGGAGTTAATCTTCTAGATAAGATAGTGATTGACAGAATTCTCTAGTCACCATCACCAAGTTAGTAGAACTTCATGATGAACTATAATATGCAAGGGTTAACAGAAACGATTCCCAAGCTCTTCGTGATGCTAAAATCGACGAAGGTAGAAATCAAGAAAAACATCAAGTGTTGATGGTAGACAAGACCACTAGTTTCAAGAAAAGGGCAAAAGGAAGAAGGAGAACTTCAAGAAGAACGGCAAGCAAGTTGCTGCTCAAGTGAAGAAGCCCAAGTTTGGTCCTAAGCCTGAGACTAAGTGCTTCTACTGCAAAGGGACTGGTCACTAGAAGCGGAACTACCCCAAGTGATTGGCGGATAAGAAGGATGGCAAAGTGAACAAAAGTATATTTGATATATAGATTATTGATGTGTATTTTACTAGTGTTCATAGCAACCCCTTGGTATTTGATACTAGTTCAGTTGCTAAGATTAGTAACTCGAAACGGGAGTTGCAGAATAAACAGAGACTAGTTAAGGGTGAAGTGACGATGTGTGTTGGAAGTGGTTCCAAGATTGATATGATCATCATCGCACACTCCCTATAAATTCGGGATTAGTGTTGAACCTAAATAAGTGTTATTTGGTGTTTACGTTGAGCATAAATATGATTTGATCATGTTTATTGTAATACGGTTATTCATTTAAGTAAGAGAATAAATTGTTGTTCTGTTTACATGAATAAAACCTTATATGGTTACATACCCAATGAAAATAGTTCGTTGGATCTCGATCGTAGTGATACACATAATCATAATATTGAAACCAAAAGATGCAAAGTTAATAATGATAGTGCAACTTATTTGTAGCACTGCCGTTTAGGCCATATTGGTGTAAAGCGCATGAAGAAACTCCATGCTGATGGGCTTTTGCAATCACTTGATTATGAATCAGTTGATGCTTGTGAACCATGCCTCATGGGCAAGATGACTAAGACTCCGTTCTCCGGAGCGAGCATCTGACTTATTGGAAATAATACATACTGATGTATGCGGTCCAATGAGTGTTAAGGCTCACGGCAAGTATCGTTATTTTCTGAACTTCACAGATGATTTGAGCAGATATGAGTATATCTACTTGATGAAACATAAGTCTAAAACATTTGAAAAGTTCAAAGAATTTCAGAGTGAAGTGGAGAATCATCGTAACAAGAAAATAAGGTTTCTACGATCTGATCGCAGAGACAAATATTTGAGTTACGAGTTTGGTCTTCAATTAAAACAATGTGGAATAGTTTCACAAATTCGTGCCACCCGGCCACAGCATAATGGTGTGTCTGAACGTCATAGCCGTACTTTATTAGATATAGTGCAAATCTATGATGTTTCTTACCGATTTACCACTATCGTTTTTGAGGTTATGCATTAAACACAGCTGCCTTCACGTTAAAAAGGGGCACCATCTAAGTCCGTTGAGACGACACAATCTGAACTGTGGTTTAGCAAGAAACCAAAGTTGTCGTTTCTTAAAGTTTGGGGTTGTGATGCTTATGTGAAAAAGTTTCATCCTGATAAGCTCAAAACCAAATCGGAGAAATATGTCTTCATAGGATACCCAAAAGGAGACTGTTGGGTACACCTTCTATCATAGATCCTAAGGCAAGACATTCGTTGCTTATAATGGATCCTTTCTAGAGAAGGAGTTTCTCTCGAAAGAAGTGAGTGGGAGGAAAGTAGAACTTGATAAGGTAATTGTACCTTCTCCCTTATTGGAAAGTAGTTCATCACAGAAATCTGTTCCTGTGACTACTACACCAATTAGTGAGGAAGCTAATGATGATGATCATGTAACTTCAGATCAAGTTACTACCAAATCTCGTAGGTAAACCAGAGTGAGATCCATACTAGAGTGGTACGGTAATCTTGTTCTGGAAGTTATGTTACTAGATCATGACGAACCTACGAACTATGAGGAAGCGATGGTGAGCCCAGATTCCGCAAAATGGCTTGAAGCCATGAAATCTGAGATGGGATCCATGTATGAGAACAAAGTATGGACTTTGGTTGACTTGCCCGATGATCGGCAAGCAATTGAGAATAAATGGATCTTCAAGAACAAGACTGACGCTGACGGTAATATTACTGTCTACAAAGCTCGACTTGTCGCAAAAGGTTTTCGACAAGTTCAAGGAGTTCACTACGATGAGACCTTCTCACCCATAGCGATGCTTAAGTCTGTCCTAATCATGTTAGCAATTGCCACATTTTATGATTA
This sequence comes from Triticum monococcum, assembly GCA_034509565.1. Lineage (NCBI taxonomy): Eukaryota > Viridiplantae > Streptophyta > Magnoliopsida > Poales > Poaceae > Triticum > Triticum monococcum. The sequence continues at coordinate 574,911,287 of CM067844.1, read as the reverse complement.
TGAAATTTGGCAGATGGATGTCAAAACTGCATTCCTGAATGGATTTCTGGAAGAAGAGTTGTATATGATGCAACCGGAAGGTTTTGTCGATCCAAAGGGAGCTAATAAAGTGTGCAAGCTCCAGCGATCCATTTATGGACTGGTGCAAGCCTCTCGGAGTTGGAATAAACGCTTCGATAGTGTGATCAAAGCATTTGGTTTTATACAGACTTTCGGAGAAGCCTGTATTTACAAGAAAGTGAGTGGGAGCACTACAGCATTTCTGTTAAGTATATGTGAATGACATATTGTTGATCGGAAATAATGTAGAATTATTCTGCAAAGCATAAAGGAGTGTTTGAAAGGAGTTTTTCAAAGAAAGACCTCAGTGAAGTTGCTTACATATTGAGCATCAAGATCTATAGAGATAGATCAAGACGCTTGATACATTTTTTCAATAAATACATACCTTGACAAGATTTTGAAGTAGTTCAAAATGGAACAGTCAAAGAAAGAGTTTCTTGCCTATGTTACAAGGTGTGAAATTGAGTAAGACTCAAAGCCCGACCACGGCAGAAGATAGAAAGAGAATGAATGTCATTCCCTATGCCTTGGTCATAGGTTCTATAAAGTATGCCATGCCGTGTACCAGATCTATTGTATACCCTACCACTGAGTTTGGCAAGGGAGTACAATAGTGATATAGGAGTAGATCAATGGACAGCGGTCAAAATTATCCTTACTGGAATAAGGATATGTTTCTCGATTACGGAGGTGACAAAAGGTTCGTCGTAAAGGGTTACGTCGATGCAAGTTTTGACACTGATCCAGATGATTCTAAGTCTCAATCTGGATACATATTGAAAGTGGGAGCAATTAACTAGAGTAGCTCCATGCAGAGCATTGTTGGCATAGAAATTTGCAAAATACATGCGGATCTGAATGTGACAGACCCATTGACTAAACTTCTCTCACAAGCAAAACATGATCACTTTTTGGGTCTTAATCACATAAGCGATGTGAACTAGATTACTGAATCTAGTAAACCCTTTGGGTGTTGGTCACATGGCGATGTGAACTATGGGTGTTAATCACATGATGATGTGAACTATCGATGTTAATCACATGGTGATGTGATCTAGATTATTGACTCTAGTGCAAGTGGGAGACTGAAGGAAATATGCCCTAGAGGCAATAATAAAGTTATTATTTATTTCCTTATTTCATGATAAATGTTTATTATTCATGCTAGAATTGTATTAACCGGAAACATAATACATGTGTGAATACATAGACAAACAGAGTGTCACTAGTATGCCTCTACTTGACTAGCTCATTAATCAAAGATGGTTATGTTTCCTAACCATGGACAAAGAGTTGTTATTTGATTAACGGGATCACATCATTAGATGAATGATCTAATTGACATGACCCATTCCGTTAGCTTAGCACTTGATCGTTTAGTATGTTGCTATTGCTTTCTTCATGACTTATACATGTTCCTCTGACTATGAGATTATGAAACTCCCGTTTACCGGAGGAACACTTTATGTGCTACCAAACGTCACAACGTAACTGGGTGATTATAAAGGAGCTCTACAGGTGTCTCCGAAGGTACATGTTGGGTTGGCGTATTTCGATATTAGGATTTGTCACTCCGATTGTCGGAGAGGTATCTCTGGGCCCTCTCGGTAATGCACATCACATAAGCCTTGCAAGCATTGCAACTAATGAGTTAGTTGCGAGATGATGTATTACGGAACGAGTAATGAGACTTGCCGGTAATGAGATTGAACTAGGTATTGGATACCGACGATCGAATCTCAGGCAAGTAACATACCGATGACAAAGGGAACAACGTATGTTGTTATGCGGTCTGACCGATAAAGATCTTCGTAGAATATGTAGGAGCCAATATGGGCATCCAGGTCCCACTATTGGTTATTGACCGGAGACGTGTCTCGGTCATGTCTACATTGTTCTCGAACCCGTAGGGTCCGCACGCTTAAGGTTTCGATGACAGTTATATTATGAGTTTATACGTTTTGATGTACCGAAGGTTGTTCGGAGTCCCGGATGTGATCACGGACATGACGAGGAGTCTCGAAATGGTCGAGACATAAAGATTGATATATTGGAAGCCTATGTTTGGATATCGGAAGTGTTCCGGGTGAAATCGGGATTTTACCGGAGTACCGGGAGGTTACCGGAACCCCCTGGGAGCTATATGGGCCTTAGTGGGCCTTAGTGGAAAAGAGAAGGGGCAGCCCAAGATGGGTCGCGCGCCCCTCCCCTCCCTTGGTCCGAATAGGACAAGGAGAGGGGGCCGGCCCCGCTCTCTCTTTTCCCCCCTCCGCGAATCCTATTCCAACTAGGATTGGGGGGGAATCCTACTCCTAGAGGGAGTAGGACTTCTCCTGGCGCGCCTCTCCTAGGCCGGCCGCACCCCCCCCCCCCTTGATCCTTTATATACGGAGGCAGGGGAACCCCAGAGACACACAAGTTGATCCACGTGATCTTATTCTTAGCCGTGTGCGGCGCCCCCTGCCACCATAGTCCTCGATAATATTGTAGCGGTGCTTAGGTGAAGCCTTGCGACAGTAGTACATCAAGATCGTCACCACGCCGTCGTGTTGACGGAACTCTTCCCCAACACTTTGCTAGATCGGAGTCCGGGGATCGTCATCGAGCTGAACGTGTGCTAAAACTCGGAGGTGCTGTAGTTTCGGTGCTTGATCGGTCGGGCCGTGAAGACGTACGACTACATCAACCAAACGCTTCCGTTGTCGATCTACAAGGGTACGTAGATCACACTCTCCCCTCGTTGCTATGCATCACCATGATCTTGCGTGTGCGTAGGAAATTTTTTGAAATTACTACGTTCCCCAACACTATGGTTTGGCAAGAAACCAAAGCTGTCATTTCTTAAAGTTTGGGGTTGTGACACTTATGTCAAAAGGCTTCAGCCTGATAAGCTCAAACCCAAATCGGAGAAGTTCGTCTTCATAGGATACCCTAAGGAAACAATTGGGTACACCTTCTACACAGATTCGAAGGCAAGATTTTTGTTTCCAAGAATGGAACATTTCTAGAGGAGTTTCTCTCAAAAGAAGTGAGTGGGAGGAAAGTAGAACTAGATGAGGTAATTGTACCTTCTCTCAATTTGGAAAGTAGCACATCAGAGAAATCTGTTCCCGTGATGCCTACACCAACTAGAGAGGAAGCTAATGATGATGATCATGAAACTTCAGATCATGTTACTACTAGACCTCGTAGGTCGAACATAGCACGTTTCGCACTAGAGTGGTATGGTAATCATGTCCTGGAAATCATGTTACTGGACCATGACGAACCTACGAACAATGAATAAGCTATGATGAGCCTAGATTCCGATAGATGGCTTGAGGCCATGAAATCCGAGATAGGATCCATGTATGAGAACAAAGTGTGGACTTTGGTGGACTTGCCCGATTATTGGCAAGCCATTGAGAATAAATGGATCTTCAAGAAGACAGACAATGATGGTAATGTCACCATCTACAAAGCTCGACTTGTCGCGAAAGGTTTTCGACAAGTTCAAGGGGTTGACTATGATGAGACCTTCTCACCTGTAGCGTTGCTTAAGTCAGTCCGAATCATGTTGGCAAATGGACGTCAAAACTGCATTCCTTAATGGATTCCTTAAAGAAGAGTTGTATATGACGCAACCAGAAGGTTTTGTCGATCCTAAAGGTGCTAACAAAGTGTGCAAGCTCCAACAATCCATCTATGGACTGGTGCAAGCATCTCAAAGTTGGAATATACACTTTGATGAGGTGATCAAAGCATATGGTTTTATACAGACTTACGGTGAAGCCTGTATTTACAAGAAAGTGAGTGGGAGCTCTGCAACATTTCTAATATTATATGTGGATGGCATATTCCTGATTGGAAATGGTATAGAATTTCTGGATAGCATAAAAGGGTACTTGAATAAGAATTTTTCAATGAAAGACCTCGGTAAAGCTGCTTACATATTAGGCATTAAGATCTATAGAGATAGATCAAGACGCTTGATAAGATTTTCAATGAGTACATACCTTGACAAGATTTTCAAGGAGCTCAAAATGGATCAGTCAAAGAAGGAGTTCTAGCCTGTATTGCAAGGTGTGAAGTTGAGTAAGACTCAAAGCCCGACCACGATAGAAGATAGAGAGAGAATGAAAGTCATTCCCTATGCCTCAACCATAGGTTCTATAAAGTATGCCATGCTGTGTACCAGACCTATTGTGTGCCTTGCCATGAGTTTGGCAAGGGGGTACAATGGTGATCCAGGAGTATATCACTGGACAATGGTCAAAATTATCCTTAGGTATCTTAAAGAGGACTAAGGAAATGTTTCTCGGTTATGGAGGTAATAAAGAGTTTGTTGTAAAGGGTTACGTGGATGCAATCTTTGACACCGATCCAGATGACTTTGAGTCTCAATCTGGATACATATTGAAAGTGGGAGCAATTAGCTAGAGTAGCTCCATGGAGAGCATTGTAGACATAGAAATTTGTGAAATACATACGGATCTAAATATGGCAGACCCGTTGACTAAACCTCTCTCATAAGCAAAACATGGTCACACCTTAGTACTCCTTGGGTATTAATCACATGGCGATGTGGACTAGATTAGTGACTCTAGTAAAATCTTTGGGTGTTAGTCACATGGCGATGTGAACTATAGGTGTTAATCGCATGACGATGTGAACTAGATTATTGACTCTCGTGCAAGTGGGAGACTGAAGGAAATATGCCCTAGAGGCAATAATAAAGTTGTTATTTTATATTTCCTTATTCATGATAAAGGTTTATTATTCATGCTAGAATTGTATTGATCGGAAACTTAAATATGAAGGAAATATGCCCTAGAGGCAATAATAAAGTTATTATTTATTTCATCATATCATGATAAATGTTTATTATTCATGCTAGAATTGTATTAACCGGAAACATGATACATGTGTGAATACATAGACAAACATAGTGTCACTAGCATGCCTCTACTTGACTAACTCATTGATCAAAGATGGTTGAGTTTCCTAACCATAGACATGAGTTGTCATTTGATCAACGAGATCACATCATTAGGAGAATGATGTGATTGACATGACCCATTCCGTTAGCTTAGCACTTGATCATTTAGTTTACTGCTATTGCTTTCTTCATGACTTATACATGTTCCTATGACTATGAGATTATGCAACTCTCGATTACCGGAGGAACACTTTGTGTGCTACCAAATGTCACAACGTAACTAGGTGATTATAAAGGTGCTCTACAGGTGTCTCCGATGGTGTTCGTTGAGTTGGCATAGATCAAGAATAGGATTTGTCACTCCGATTGTCGGAGAGGTATCTCTGGGCCCTCTCGGTAATGCACATCACTATAAGCCTTGCAAGAAATGTGACTAATGAATTAGTTACGGGATGATGCATTATGGAATGAGTAAAGAGACTTGCCGGTGACGAGATTGAACTAGGTATTGAGATACCGATGATCGAATCTCGGGCAAGTAACATACCGATGACAAAGGGAACAACGTATGTTGTTATGCGGTTTGACCGATAAAGATCTTCATAGAATATGTAGGAACCAATATGAGCATCCAGGTTCCGCTATTGGTTATTGACCGAAGACGTGTCTCGGTCATGTCTACATAGTTCTTGAACCTGTAGGGTCCGCACACTTAAAGTTCTGTGGCGATCGGTATTATGAGTTTTTGTGTTTTGATGTACCGAAGGTAGTTCGGAGTCCCGGATATGATCATGGAAATGACGAGGAGTCTCGAAATGGTCGAGATGTAAAGATCGATATATTGGACGACTATGTTCGGACACCGGAAGTGTTTCAAAAGGTTTCAGACATATACCGGAGTAGCGGGGGGTTACCGGAACCCCCCGGGGAGTATATTGGGCCTAATGGGCCTTACTAGGAGAAGAGGAGGGACGTGCAGGGAAGCCGCGCGCCCCCTCCCCCTCTAGTCTGGATTGGACAAGGAGGGGGCGGCGCCCCCTTTTCCTTATCTTCTTCTCTCCCTTCCTCTCCTACTCCTACTCCTACTTGGAAGGGGGGAGTCCTACTCCCGGTGGGAGTAGGACTCCTCATGGGGCGCGCCATAGGAGGCCGGCCCCCTCCCCCTCCTCCACTCCTTTATATATGGGGGCGGGGGCACCCCTTGGGGACACAACAATTGATCATTGATCTTTTAGCCGTGTGCGGTGCCCCTCCACCATAATCCACCTCGGTCATATCGTAGCGGTGCTTAGGCGAAGCCCTGCGTCGGTAGCTTCATCAACACCGTCACCACATCGTCATGCTGACAAATCTCTTCCTGAAAGCTCTACTGGATCGTGAGTTCGCGGGACGTCACCGAGTTGAACGTGTGCTGAACGCGGAGGTGCCGTACGTTTGGTACTAAGGATCGGTTGATCGTGAAGATGTACGACTACATCAACCGCGTTGTCATAACGCTTCCGCTTACGGTCTACGAGGGTACGTAGACGACACTCTCCCCGCTCGTTGCTATGCATCACCATGATCTTGCGTGTGCATAGGAATTTTTTTGAAATTACTACGTTCCCCAACAAAATACATGTGTGAATACATAAGCAAATACCATGTCCCTAGTAAGCCTCTACTAGACTAGCTCGTTGATCAAAGATGGTTAAGGTTTCCTAACAATAGACATGTGTTGTCATTTGATAACGGGATCACATCATTAGGAGAATTATGTGATGGACAAGACCCATCTGTTATCTTAGCATATTGATCATTTAGTTTATTGCTATTGCTTTCTTAATGACAAATACATATTCCTTCGACTATGAGATTATGCAACTCCCGGATACCAGAGGAATACCTTGTGTGCTATCAAACGTCACAACATAACTAGGTGATCATAAAGATGCTCTACAGGTATCTACGAAGGTTTTTGTTGAGTTGGCATAGATCGAGATTATAATTTGTCACTCTGAGTATAGGAGAGGTATCTCCGGGCCCTCTCGGTAATACACATCATAAGAAGCCTTGCAAGCAAAGTGATAATGTGTTATTGAAAGATGATGTATTATGAAACGAGTAAAGAGACTTGTCGGTAACAAGATTGAACTAGGTATGAAGATACCGACGATCGAATCTCGGGCAAGTAACATACCGATGGGCAAAAGGGAATTACGTATGTTGTCATAAGGTTCGATCGATAAAGATCTTCATAGAATTTGTAGGAGCCAATATGGGCATCCAGGTTCCACTATTGGTTATAGACTGAAGAGGTGTCTCGGTCATGTCTACATAGTTCTCGAACCCATAGGGTCCGCACGCTTAACGTTTGTTGACAATATAGTGTTATATGAGTTATATGATTTGGTGGTTGAATGTTGTTTGGAGTCCTGAATGAGATCATGGACATGATGAGGAGTCTAGAAATGGTCGAGTGGTAAAGATTGATATATAGGACGATGGTATTCGGACACCATAAGTGTTCTAGAGTGTACCGGGTAGTCATCGGGTCACCGAAAGGGGTTCCGGACACCCCCGGTAAGTGTATGGGCCTAATGGGCCAAAGGAGGGGACATACCGGCCGAATTAGGGGCTGGTGCGCCCCTCTACATGGTTGTCCAGCCCTAGGGGAACGAAAGAGGAGGGGTGGCCCCTCCTGCCTTTCCCTCCTCAGGATAGAAAGGAAAGGGGGGGCGCCACCACCTCCTTCCTTCCTCCCACACTTATATAAGTAAGGGGGTGCCACTTGGGAAGGGACCCCAAGTAGGATTCGGCCTACTCCGGGCGCCTCTTGGCTGCTCCCTCCTCCCCCACCTATATATATGTGGGAGGGACGCCTAGCACAATAGAACATTGTCATAGCCGTGTGCGGCGCCCCCTCCACTGTTTACACCCTCGGTCATATTTTCGTAGTGCTTAGGCGAAGCCCTATGGAGATCACTTCACCATGGCCATCACCACGCCGTCGCGCTGCCGGAACTCAACCACTACCTCACTGTCTTGCTGGATTAAGAAGGCGGAGGACGTCACCGAGCTGAACATGTGCTGAACGTGCCGTATGTTTGGTACTTGATCGGTTGGATCACAAAGAAGTTCGACTACATCAATCGCGTTACTAAGCGCTTCCGCTTACGGTCTACGAGGGTACATAGACACACTGTCCCCTCTCGTTGCTATGCATCTCCATGGATAGATCTTGCGTGTGCGTAGAATTTTTTTGTTTTCCATGCAACGTTTCCCGATAGTGCTCACCCAGGGGCCTCCCTCCGGCGGTTCTTGGCTCTAGTATTTTTATTTTGTTCTGAAATAATTCTCCAAAAAATTTCATTCCAATCCATGAACTTTTATTTCTGCACAAAAACAACACAATGGTAGTTTTGCTGAAAACAACGTCAGTCCATGTTAGTTTCATTCAAATCATGCAAATTAGAGTCCAAAACAAGAGGAAGAGCATTAGGAACAGTAGATACGATGGAGACGTATCATGATTGACCCATGCGGGAGTAATCCCGTGTGTAAAAACTAATGATATCTTGAGAAAGAGGAGAGATAAGGTGAGGAGGAGTGGGGCGTGGTGGTGATTGGTGGTCGACTGAGCGGAGGCATGAGCATGGACGATGCCGGCAGCGGCCACCATGTCAGATTGTTCTAGAGGCTTGCTTTTTTAATTGCTCAACAATGTGGTTGTGGGGGATAAGGATGAACGAGGGAAGGGCTTATCTACAAATGTGGAGAGAGGCGCGGGTATCTTTTTGCAAAATTGCCATAGTTTGCTTTCTATCCGCCAGATATAGATCAGATGGTCTATATTGCAAGATGGCAGACATGCATACCATCATCACCAACTCAGTTTTTTTATAAGAGTAAAGATAAAGATAGAAAAAACGTAAATGGGTTGGCCCATTTAGATCGAAAGGAACGCAGAGGGATGTGCGCTTTTGCTAATAACCCATTAAGGGGTGCTTAAGGCGTCGTTTAGGGGTTGCCCTCGGTTAAGGTGCTGGAAGGGGTGTGTTACACAAAATGTGTGCGGAGCCAATGGCTTGCCGTAAGTTTGTGTTCTTGAAATAAGATCTCCAACTAGGAGCTGCAATCATTGATTCGGACTGCTTGAACGTCATTCGCAGCATTGATGCAGGAAGTCGACGAGAAAACTCTTGATCATTGAAGATATCAGAAGGATGAAACGTGCAATGGGAGACATCTCACTGCGCCATGACAGCCGGGAATACAATGTGCTCATATTATTGCCAATCATTCTCTTGTATTAGCACTAGGATGACATGTCTGGCTGCTTGAACCCCTTGATCATGTAAACTCTTTTGTTAAACAATAGAGGATCAGACTATTTTTCTCAAAGAGAATGTTGGACATGTAATTGACTGGGATGGATGCAAACACCAAGTTGATGAGAACGAGTCTACGCACTAGGTATTATCTTGGCCTTATAACCAGTAAGACAAGATTTAAATTTGTCAATTATGAAGATGTAAGCCAAGGATTCATATTTTGTCGAAAGAATGAGGGGGTGCCCCAAGAGAACTGAGTTGGGATATCTATATAGAACGAGATGGATATGCTTGATGATAAGGATAATATGGTTGACAGTTTTGCTAAAAAAATGATGGTACATTTAGACCAATGGGGGATTTGACTAATATGGAGCTGAATCTTTGGATGAGATGTTCATTTGGGTGATTTTCTAGAAAATAACTTGAAAACATGCGAACAAGTCGTCAACAAACATCAACAAGTTGATTAGGGGGCAATTGGTCTAAGAGTGATGCGATGAAATGAGTGTCAGATGTCAATAAGAAAAGCCAGATGATACAATATCTAATTTTTTGAATCACTTTGCACATGTTTTTTCCTCAAATCTCGCGTCTTCAATAATTCTTAGTGCTACTTGCGCCAATTTCTAAGGAAAAATGCAAATTTGTATTGTTTATGTGCTAGTAGTAAAACTTGACAAGGAAAAAAAATAAAGATGGTTTTGAGGACAAGAAGTGAGATGATAAAGCCCAACAAAGGAGGCCCATGCCCCCGCGCACCGTGAGCATGGTGGCCGCAACTAGGTTGCATGGGCCATCACTATAATAGAACTCAGGAAATTGGGCATGGAGTACTTATTTTGCTCATGTATTACGACCGTGGGTATTGGGCATGGAGTACTTGATAGGTTTAGGCAGGTTTGTGCCCCATGGGCCCACGTATAACAAAAAGAAGGGTGGTCGGTTTGGGCCGCAGTTTCTGGATTTCTGGCTTGATACTCGTCTGATTGCCATCCCACCCATTTTATTTTGAGTCCACATACATTGTCGCAAAAGCAGAAAGTTTTAGAGGTCACCATTTTTGTGGCATAACATCATGAATATTTTTATATGGATCCAACAGTTCATATACAACGCGTCCTCCTATATAATCAACTCTTGAGTCAAACCCTAGCACATATTCCTCCCCTCACCGTCGCCACCTCCGTATTCATTGTCCATTCGCTAACTGCCTCACCAAAAATCAATCATGATTTTCATCTTGTTCATCCTTTCTTTTCTTTGGTTCATGGATCTATTTCTGAGTTCATGCCTCCTCTCCCAACATCTTACCACCTTGTTCCGAGTCTATGATGACTCAAAAACCACCAGATCTGATGCATCTCAAATCCAAATTCACTAAAGGTGTTGTGATCCCTTGCACGATCTGATGATAGATGGGGAACATATAGAGTAGTAGTAGAGCACTGAGTGGAAGATGAGGCCGCAGTGACTTGATGACTCAATTATTCTTTTGCAGCGGTGATTTCTGTCCCCTTGAAGAGGATAAGATGATTGGAAAAAAGGGGGCAGCGCGACTGTATTGATGGCCAATTCCTCATTGACCTGACTGGATTTTTGTTTACTTACAGATGTGGACTTCGGTAAGTACCATAAATAACATTTTATTTTGGGTTAACGGGTCATTTGCTTTTACTCAACTAAAAAAATTTGTTTGAGAAGTGTAATAAAATTTCTAAGGCCATGTATCTCACGTGATTAAAATTTTAGAAAGAGCCTCTTCCGTGGCACTAGAAGTATGAAGCCAAACAATTAAGAATTATTTGAGCGGTCGTAAAATTTGTTTGATGTTTACATTGCGATCAAACAATTAAGAATGTTTGTTAGACAAAAGATATCTTCTGAGTTTAATAGACTGGGAAGATTTATATCAACGTGTTTAATATATCATCTTCTGAGTTTAACAAATCATAAATCTCGTTATAGCACATTCAACGTGTGATGACCAGGAATTTTTATCTAGTAAACTCATAATTCATTAGATCCTTTATATCAATGCCAAACACATGTTTGTTGCAAAGAGAATAAGTTTAATCCTTTGTTTAAGATCGCAATGCAAACAAAACCAAAAAATAAAGAGGGTTTTTCTCAGATCAAACAAAGGGAACATACAAGATGGATTTTGTAAGGATCAATGATCTATTCCGTAGTATACCAAGTCAGTTAAAGATGCTCGCAACCCTCCAACCTCAACACCCAAACAAACACAAATAGATCAGAATTGAATAGGAAAAAGTGCATAGGCGAACACGCGTTGATTAAAACCGATGAGTTTGTGAACTAACTAACACGAGCAGGAATCCCTACCCTAAGAAATCCATTCGGGCACCGAGCAGAGATGCAATATATAATGATGAACTAGCAAGCCGGATTTAATATTGACGAGCAGCACGAGTAAATTCTTAGTCTATAAAATCAAATTATGAATTGTTACTCCTTTTTGTTTCATAATTTTTGTCGTGATTTTAGTTGAAGCGAGGGAGTAGCAACAAGCCAATCCAATTGTTGCCAACCAATCTGCGATTGGATGATTAGGTGGACAATGGTATCCATATCCCATCAGGGTTCAAGTCCCGATGCTCGCATTTATTTTGAATTTATTTCAGGACTTCTGATGACGCGTGCTCAGTGGGAGGAGAAGTTCCCATCGACTACGAGGCATCTACGGTGACTTCGTAAATCTCAAGATAATATCCTGGCTCAGGGGTGTTTGTTTCCAGGGATTTTTTTGTGTAGGGACTAAAGACTTTTTCTACCAAACGGGAGGGATTTTTTAGAGACTAAACTAGATATTTGAGACTAAATGAAGAAGACTCTCAAGGAAAGTCTTTTGAGACTTTTCCAACAATGCCCCTCCATACACCCATTGGCCCGCCACCTATGGCGTTGTTTGATTGTTATTTTTCTATATATCAGGGGCAACATGGTCATTTAATAACCTCTAGGAAGGGACTAGAGACTTTTTAGTCTCTGGAAACAAACAGAGAGAGACTTTTTAGGGACTAGAGATTTTTTAGTTAGGACTAGAAAAAGTCCTAAAACTAGAGAACCAAACACCACCTCAGTCTTTCAGAGGTGCTCATAACGGCAGGGTGTGCGTCTATAAGGATGAGTGTATGCGCGTGTACATGATCGCTTGTGTCTGTACTGATGTTTTTAAAAAAAGCCAACCCAACTGTCCTCGCGCACAACACGAGGAGGGCCTGTTCCGAATGCAGTGGAGGGTCTCAGTGGGCCGCCGGTCGCGACGCTCGCACGCACGCGGCAACGCGGAGGCACACAACAAACCACCTCCGGCAAATATTGCATTCAAAAAAAAAAAAACCCACCTCCGGCAAATACAGAAGGGAACGCGACGGCGGCCGATTTGCGCCTTCTTCGGCCTCCCGCTGCTCGCCAAAATCAAAACCCGTCGCCATATAAACACCGCGCCGAATCATCCCCTTTCCCCCAATTCCCCCCCTCCCCAAAACAAAAGCAGCCGCCGCCGCAAACCCATAGTTATCTACGACAAGCAGCAGCAGCAGCCGCTGCCGCCGCCGCCGCCGCCGCCGCCGCACCTGTCATCGGGCGGCTGTCCTCCTGCTGCGCCGCGCCCCCGCCCGTCGTCGGCGCGAGACGACGCCTGGTCCTTCGCGCGTATGGCGTCCTTCCCCTTTCCAGTTCACCATGACCTTGCATCTCTGCTTACCCGACTGGATTCGGTAGGATAGGGATGATCTGCTGGCGGTAGTCGGTTCACCAACTCGGGGCTAGGGTTTTTGGCTAGCCAGTTTCGATCAGCGCGTCTCCGCCTGCCTAGTTTTTCCTATTCAGTTCCGATCTATTTTTAGTTTGTCTGGGTTGGGGTTGGGGATGACGGGTTTGCGAGTGCCTGCAATCGACTTGGTATACTGCAACGTTGAACCGTACGTACAAGATCCATCTCGCAAGATCGCTGGCTATTTGGTCTGGTTCGTTGTTTGCACGCGTGCGATTCCCCTGCGCGTTTGTCCTGTTCCCTTTGTTTGATCAGGACGAATCGATCTTCTTTTTTAGTTTTTTTTTTCACATTGCGACCTCGAATAAAGGATTATACCTGTTTTTAACCTCCAGAATTAGCTGTGCAACAAACATCTTTTGGTATTGATAACGAGGAATACTGGATTATGAGTTTCATGGATGAAAAATCCTGCTCATCACTGGCTAAATGTGCTATAACGAGATTTTATGACTTAGTACAGATTTGTTTCTGATCGATGTCACCTGTTCATGTTGCAATGTCAGGATGAGGCTCTCCTTCAGGCAAGACACCGACATGGCAGGTGCCATCTTCATGTGCAACACCAGGGCAAGGGAGCAGTTCTTTGGCTCAGGCGTTTTCAGACTTGCTTTAGAGTATCAGCCCTTTGTCAACAATGTCAAACAAGGGATGCCTCTCTTTCTCTTTGACTACAACGAACGCAAGCTTTACGGGGTGTTTGAGGCCGCCTCTGATGGTGGACTGGATATTACTGACAGAGCTGCTTTTAGATCTTCTGGCCAATCATATCCTGCACAGGTAACCTGCATCAAACATATGTCTCTTCAGTTCAAATTTATCAAAATATAGGGTCTTCTGAGTTTAATATCTCTGAAAAATAACACTTTGTCGTTGGAAATTTTATGACTGCTCAAATAATTGTTAATTTAATTGTTTGGTTTCAGGCTTTTAGTGTCATGAAGATGCTCTTTCTGATATTTTAATCACATGAGACAGGCTTAGACAATTTTTTTGCACTTCTCAAACAAATTTTTGGGTGGAATAAAAGCAAATGACCACTTACCCCAAAGTTATGAGCTGAATCTTCAAGACTATATATCTTGGCATAGCTTGTGTTGTCTCAGAGTTGCATTTGTACACATGCATCTAACTTTTGACACTTCACATCAATTAATAATTAAGATAGCTCTGACAAAAGATCATGTAAGGTGCCCAGCAAAAAATAAGACTGTTGACACAATGGACACAAAGTTTTCTGTCATTACAACCCTAAATGAGTTGTTTATTCAGCCATCTGGGAACGTTCTTAAAAAATAAAGTATGACATCGGACGAACAGATTGATATACTTCTTTTTTTGGTTTAGATGGTTACTTCACGGTTTTCATTTAAAAACTTCTTGTTAAGGAATTTTTATTGCATTTACTACAGTACTAGGCAGTCGTTTGAATATAAAATACCCGTTATAATTCGTTCTGGGTTCTGGGAACTGTTTCTTTATTGTATTTGTGTGCTACTGTAAGAATTATTCAATTGTTTTTTTTCTAGGTTCGATTCAAAATTATTTGGAAGTGCAGACCACTTGCAGAAGATGAGTTCTCTCATGCCATAAAAGAGAATTACTATACGATATATAAATTCTATTTTGACCTTTCCTACCAGCAGGTTTGCTTTACTACAGAACTTGGTTAAAAGTTAAAATCCATGATTTTTTAATTGCATGGCTGTAATCACACAAACTTGTTCTTACTGACAGGTTGTCCAGCTATATGAGTTGTTTGATAATAAGAGGGTAGAGCAACCTATTCGCAACTACACCATAAGTGCTCATTCGAAAGAAGGCCACTTCAGTAAAGGGAGACCAGACAAAAGGAGTTTGACTCCAAATATTTCTCCCATTTCTACTGATCAATCACACACTTTGACTGTAACAGCTGGAACAAACTATTCTGCTCCTACAAGGATGCGTGGAACGGCACCACATAATTTTGAGGCACGAACAAATCTGTCAGTGCCATTGGTAAGTAAACCCGTTGGAGTCAAAATTGATCCCATCCGCAGCAGCCATCATGTTCAAAAGATATTACCTTATCATAACAATTCACATCTCCAAGATGTTTCGACAGTAGATGGCATTTCAACTCAGGTATATGCTCCCTGTTCTCAGACAAATGGATATCACCGAGATCAATTTGTTACAAATCAATCATATCCAATATCTGATGACTACATGCACAGTAGCTTGTCTTCTGGATGCATGACTGCCAGTCCAACTGAAAGAATTAGGTCGTCTGAAAAGCAGTCATATGTAGGCAGTACTTCACGATCTCTTCAACATATTACTCATGCGTCAACTGGCGGAGACAGAAACCACGTGAATTCAACTCCAAATGCCCCTTCATATCATTTTTCTCTGGCAAATCCACAAGGCAGTGCTAACTTGAAGGACAACTATGATATCGACTGTCACCAGTGCAAAGAGATACACACATCTGAGCATCAGCACTTAAGCAAGGAAAGAGCTCAAATAGCTCCAGTATTAATCCAACAAGGTATTCCTGCATACCCTGACGTTCCTGAAGTATCAACAATTGGTCAACGGAAAGATGATTTTAGTGATTACATCCCGATTGCTGATTGTGCTCAAGATTTTGATAATGATTGGTGGAAACATGGTTCCAATCATAGTGTTTCAGGTTCACTGGATCTTCGAAATGTTGCTGGAGCCAACATGTCAGATCAATTACATACAAACCGTGAAATAGGAGCTGAAAGTAACACAACAATAGTTCCTGGTCAGTGCTCACAAAACAGTGTGTTTTCTCGCTTATCGCTGAAGCAACAACCTCTTCAAGAAATTGTTGGTTCACAAAACAGTGTGTTTTCTCGCTTATCACCGATGCAACAACCTCTTGAAGAAATTACTGGTCCTTCACTCAGTCAAATGCTTAGTTCACTTTCCAATAGAACAAAACAGTGGAGCAGTGGGAATAGAACACATATTTCTAAAGAAAGAGAGATCAGAAGTGAGAACATGACACTTATTTCTCACAAAAGAGAGGATATAGCACTTACTTATGATGCTGGTAACCAGTTGGTTGGTGAACAGTCCATTGACATAACCTGTCCTCTTGCTGAGCTAAACCTGCCAAACGTAGTAGAAGGAAAAGAAATCGCAGAGCCTCCCTTCTTAAACTTCAAGAGGCGCAGAGAAACAGCGCAGCTGGATGACAACTTAGGAAAGGAGACTAGTGGGAAAATGAAGAGGAGAAAGCTTGTGCGCCCATCCTTTGCAGAAAATAACAACCCTACTAATTCTGGAAAAGAGATCCAAGTGAATGGTGCAGAGGACAGGAAACATCCACATTTCGACGCTGATGGGAACAAGTTCAGTATTGACCTGAACAAACCTGCATCCACAGACGATGGTCTAGTGAAGGAGGATGGTAGCACCATACTGTGCCCTGTTGATATCAACATACAAACCGAGAAGCCCTGTGAAGTAAACACCACACACAAGCCAAAATTTTCAGATGCTATGGAGGTAACTGGGGAACAAGATCACCCTGTGGAGAATGCCGCACAAACTGGCGGTAAAGTTTCACTTGATTTGAGCATGGCAGATTTGAATACAATGGACAAGTCTAAGCTTCAAGCAATTCTTGATTCACCATGGTTGCAAGCACTTGACAAGCTGAGGAACGGAAAGTCCAACAACTCTGAGGTGGCTGGATCAAGCATTTGTGGTGATGACAATACATCGGGTGATGACAATACATCGAAAATGGAGACGAACCCTGATGGGAGCACCTAACCTAGGTGTACCAAATCTGTTACTGATGTAGCAGCTTCAATCTTGTACTGGCATGAATTGCTCCAATTGGATTCTTCTTCTCCAACTGCTACTACAGAGGCAGGAGGTAATCCTCCTTTTTGGGATTTTTTGTTTTTGGCCACTACGGAAGAAGAACCCAGTTGCAGCAAGAACCCAATTGGAGCAAATACCATACGAGTACAAGACTGAAGCTAGCAGTAGCTGTTAATGTCCGGTATCATACACAGGAATAGTTACATGTGTTTTGGAGGTAAAGGTTGTCGGAGGGGTTGACTCAATGGGAATCAGTTTCCCTTTGCCCCAGAACTCATGATCCCTAATCATCGTAGCTTTCTTGGATGCTACCTTGTATGAATGTATACGGGATACACTCCATATGAAAGATGATGTTTTGGCAGTACATTTGGATGAAATCTTGCGTTATTTTGTGCTAACACTACCCATAGTAGTGTAGCATCACTCCATCTGCATTGTTAGAGCAACCCTAGCAGATCTGGTAAAACCTCGCTGGCCCTTATAACTTCGGGCGTTTTTATAGGATCTGCTCTTTGTTCGTCCCGGGTAGTGTTTGCATAGCATTTCCCCTACCCGCCTACGCCGCAATCCCACCAACTTCGGCAACCAATCCACGTACTCATGTGCTTGATTCTTGTGCACGCACACACTTTTACAGCATATCTATGTCCGGCGAAGGTCACTGGTGTGGGGGCCGTGGCGGCTCACCCCCGCGCAAGTGCCCCCGGCACGACGCCAAGGCCAGCAGCTCCAGCCAGCCTCCGATTAAGCCGTGGCTCGTGAAGCAGGCCAAAGAGCGCGACACCCTCTCCCGTACCGGCGGCCGGAAGGCATGGCCGAGCTTCCATGAGGTCAGGGACGCGCTTTGGCCCACCACCAAGGCACTAGCGGCCGCCGCGCGGCTCAAGGCGGCAAATGAGGGGTACGACCTCACGTACATTCTCTACAATTCGGCGATCGAGTTCTACCTAAAGGCGAAGCCCTAAACTAGTTTAGATTAGGTTTTATCTAGTATATTTTTAAGTTTGTATGTTTGAATGTATGAACTCTGGTGAACTATGGTGGCGCGAACATTAAGTTTCAAATATGTAGTATGGTTTTACAAGATCTGTTCTGTCGTGCCTTTTGCAGTGATGCAAATTCGTTTTATAAGATTCAAGCTTTTTGCTTTAATCATGGAGTTTTTTTTATTTGAGCGATAATAGCGGGGCTAACAATTTACACAGCCGACCGGCGAAGCGATCGTGTCGGTCGCTCGTCCTTGCGCCACGTGTAAGTTGAAGTTGAAGAAAAAAGTTGGGCAGATCTGACGGTTATTTTAAAGGTTGATCATGCGGCTGCGGCCAAACCCAACCAAATGGGTCAGTCTTAGCATGCCGGCTTGGTAGCATGTTTATATAATCAGGTCGTGCCAGCATGTGGCCCATTTAGGGCCGTGAGACTGGTCACGAGTGCCGGCATCACACGACCATTTATTTATTTTTATACAACCCAATAGGCTTAATATAGGTCCAAAACAACCTAATAGGCTGAATTCTGCGCGGGCTGGCGTGCGAAACGGCCGCCGTTCCCGCCCGTGTAACATAGGGGTTGTGCCTGGGCCAGGGAGGGCATCACCTGTGCCTGCCGACACGGGCCATGTACCTGCTGTGCGCGGCCAATCCGTGCTATGTCTGGCACATATAACCCTAGTCGTGTCGTGTCGGGGCGACCCATTTGGCTAGGTCTGGCTGCTGGGCGACCGGCCGAATCTGTCCCTAATCGCCCTAATCGCGGGGTTGACCTTGGCCAACGTCTGTTAGTTGAAGAAGCATACACCTTGGAGTGTGCATTCGGTTTTCTCATTTGATTCGGTTTGGTTTATATGGTTTGTGGTTTATATGTCTTTTATACTTTGGTTTATACGGTTTTATATATAGATACAGTCCAGTTTCGGTAATAAGCATTTACTTTTGGTTTGGTTTCAGTAATAACCAAATTAATCAAAGTTGATGTAAATTTTTAATCCAACACATAACTTTTTCACGTGTATACATTATATATATATATATATATATATATATATATATCATAATGAGCAAAAATTAATTAAAAAAGGATAAATAATGCACGTGGATAAGCAGTCATGCTAATCACATAAAATGAAGCACTAAATAGCTCGAAAGTATTGTGCTATTGCAGCCCATTACGCTTTTTTGAACTAAAAAACCTTAATTTTGGTTAATTCGGTTTAACCAAATGATTTTTAGTTTCTAATCAGAAAAACCGAAATGCAAATGGTTTTCAGATTTCAAAACTGAAACTGAAATTAAAACCTGAAAAGACCAAAATTTTGGTTCAGTTTTTGTTTTCTTCAGTTCCATTTTGCACACCCTGACATATACCCCTTCGAGAAAAGAAGTTGAAGACGCGTACAGGAACGGATCTAGGGTAATCTTCTCAGTCGACTCGTTCCCGATCTGAAATACATGGATGCCGCCGGCGTCGACCGGCTGAGCGACCTGACGGACTGCCTGCTCCACACCATCCTCTCCCGCCTGGAGGCCCGGCAGGTCGTGCAAACCTGCGTGCTGTCGTCGAGGTGGCGCCGCCTCTGGCTGGCCGTCCCGTGCCTCGACATCGACGGCGGGGAGGACCAAGAGGGGGAAGATGAGGCGGAGCGGCACAAGAAGCTGGACGATTTCGTCGACAACCTCTTGCTTCGCCGTAGCACCTGCGCCTCCTCGCCGCTGCACACCCTGCGGGTGAGCGTCGCCTCGCCGCGGCCTCTGTGGAGGCGGGCCCACCACGACCGCCGTTCTTCCATCTGCGCCGCCCACACCAGATGGGTTAGCCGTGGCCTCGAGTGCTCCCCGGCGGTGCTCGAAGTACGCGGCATCAAGCTGCCTTCCTTCGCCTCAGGCACCCACCGCCTCACTAAGCTGCTCCTTCAGGACGTGATTCTCCACAAGGATTTCGAGAAGCATCTCTTCGCTTGGCTCAGAGTCCTCCAAGACTTGGAGATCAGAAGCTCAGACATGTCCAATCTCTCAAGGATCGAGTCCAACACGCTCAAGAACCTCACAGTTGAGGCAGACACCATCTTAAACTTCGAGGTCATAGCCCCTCGGCTCGCCTCGCTGCAGCTTGCCGTCCAGTTCCGTGGCCTTCGAGCCTTCTCTGTTACCGTACGGGATGCGCCTGATCTTGTCCAAGCATCCGTCCGCTTATTGGACAACCCTCTGCCGGTGAAAGGATATCCCTTTGTTTTTCAACAGGACGCAAATTTGTTGCCACCGATGCTATGTAGATTTCTCCGCTCTCTATCCAACGTCAGAAGCTTGGAGTTGTCAGGATTTCGTGATATGGTTTGTTCCTTTAGTCTTCTGCTTGCTTCATTTGTATGTAATTCCCATTCATTCAACTGCATAATGCAAGTGCACACTAACTAACCCTGTTCTTGTCTATGCAATGTAGGCACAACATATTTCGCCACCTCCTTCACTTGGTATTCCTTGGCCTGCCGAGTACCAATTTCAATTGATGGCGCCAGGAAGTGATAAATCTGCCCCATGTCCTATGTTGCAGGCGATACTTGATGAGGAGCACCATAGATTACCAATGTTCCGCAATCTAAGAACCCTGGTCCTGGAACAATGTGAGATTGGTGACAACATTCAGACGTTGTGTAGTTTCCTGCATTATACGCCTGCCCTCGAGAAACTTACTCTGAAGAACTGTGAGGTAACTACATTTAACTTCACTTGATTTGTCTAACTGAAGGACCTTACCTACCTCCAAATTTATTTGTTTTGCTCCTGTGTGTAGTGCCAAAAGGTTCCATCCAGTTCAGCTTCCAACATTTTGGAGATGGGATTTATGACCTCCAGTCTCAGCCTAGTACAAATCCAGTACGATGACAAGGATGATCATGAAGGCCAAGGTACTCCACAAGTTGACAATGTTGTGTCCATGGTGGAGAAGAACATGCCAGTGACTGCAATGATCCATGTGACCAAAGTCAGGAAAACTTAGAATCCTCGTTTTAGCTGTTCATGGAATCATTTTGTCCATATATATTTTTTGGGTATATTTGGTGAATATTTCTAAATAGAGTTTACTCCACTTTTCATCTCCAAAACTAATTTTTGACGCATTTTACCCGCCCCGGCTTGGCGCAGTGGTAGAGTCTCTCCACTTGTGGCCTGGAGGTCCCGGATTTGAACCAGCCTCCTTGTTTAGAACTTATGCATGGGTATATGACTGTTTAGAAATTTCCTTTCACTGACCCCACTTTGGCAGGGAGTTTTCAACATTAGATACACCCTTTTATTTTACCCGGCCTCGAAGTTTAATCTTGGCCAGGATATATACCCTTAACTTTGTATTTTGGCAAGAATTATCCCCGACATAAATCCCCATGTGACTCCATTTTGGTACATCAACAAACCAGACACATGCCCTTTGTACGTGTCCCACATAGGACTAATATAGTGGTTCCAAAGTTCAGGATGGTCAGAATGGGGACTATTTTGCCAGGGGGTAAAGTATGTCAATTCCGGGTAACAAAGAGTGACCAAGCTTGAACTTAGGAAATCCTAAAAAAAAAAAACATGTTTAGAGCAACTCCAATAGCTCCTGTATCCCAAAAAACCTACCATTTGGGATGCTGCGGCGGCGATCTTTGCGGAATGTGTTGACGTGGCTTCGTCAATTGGGAAGGTCAAATTTAAACATTGTTATTGTTCTTCTAATCAAGCGGCGCATGTGCTAGCTAATCATGGTTTTTGTAATAAGATTTCTAGTAGTTGGACGGGGAGCCTCCGAGCTGCCTAGTTCGAAACCTTGTGGACGATGTAATCCCTGTTTAATTTTAATAATGGCCTTCTCTAGAAAAAAACCCTATCATTTACGGGGAGTTGGGCAAAAAGAGCCTCCAAAAGCTTCCGTAAACCCGATTTTTTACGGGATTTTATAAAAACACCTCCTCCGTCCTGTTATTTTAAGGGAAAATGGCCATCCCGTATACTTTTGGTGGGCGGATAACCGCATGAAATTTCGCAAGCAGAACGGCATGACCTGAAATTTCATGAGCAGAACAACGCGAAACGTCGCCTCGCCTCCGTCGGAAGGTCACCTCGCCACCACCCGGAACATCGCCATGATGCCCTTGTGAGACCATGCCACAACATTACGCCGCCGCCACTGCCACGCAGCCATGTCCGGGGAGGCCCTTGTGAGACCATGCCACAACGTTACGCCGCCGCCACTGCCACGCAGCCATGTCCGGGGAGGCTGGCCGCCGCCGCTAAAACGCTGCTGCACCTGCCGCACAACCCTGTCTGGCTGTCCCACAAGGCCTCTTGCCGCCAGGTTGGCCACCGCCACGAGGCCGACCGGTGCCGCCTCACTGCTCCGGCCATCATCGCCACACGGTGTCAATGACTGGCGGACCCCAACACCTTTTAATGAAAACAAGAAGAAAAAATATTTTATGGGAAGAAGTTTTATGAGAACTGAGAAAAGTAGACGTTAGAAAACTTCCCCTAAATTATACACCCGAGATGTGGGAGTTGCTCTTGGGGGGTTAAAAATGATTTGAAATCTTCTAAACAAAGGACAAGCATTATTCTTTCCTGTTATACACAAGATGATTTGTATGTGTTGTGTGGGAAGTTTTGTTTTGTTTTGAGAAACTTCCAATCTATTCATCTTCAATCATGGCAGTACAAAGAACACCAGAGGTAATAAAAATTACAACCTGGTCTATGAACCACCTAGCAACGACTGCAAGCACTGAAGCGAGCCGAAGGTGCGCCTGTCATCGCCCCTCCCTTGCTGGAGCCAGGCAAATCTTGTTGTAGTAGACAGCCGGGAAGTCGTCGTGCTAAGGCCTTGTTGGACCAGTGCACCAGCGTAGCAACCATCACCGATGAAGAAAGTCATAGATCGGAAGTATAAAACCTATAACCACCCAAACTAAGATGAACGAAGACCGGATCCAAGCAGATCCACTGAAGACCAGCACCGAGCGAATCCTACATGATCCGACGGAGGCACACCTCCACACACCCTCTAAAGATGCTAGACGCATCATCGGGGTGGGGATAGAATGTGGGAGACAATATTTCAACTAAGGGACATCACCACCGCCACACAGCCCCAACCAAGACACTGAGCCTAACAAGAACGAGAACGAGTTCCCTCCCGCAGGCGAGATCCTCACACAAGTTCCCTCCCGAGGGATGGTGCGAGGAGTCCCGAGACGTCAGGCAAAGGTTTCCATATCGGTGCAACGAGACCAAGATCAGCAGGACGGCAAGACGGAGGTCATCACGGATCCCGCGACGGCGTCACCACCAGAGCCTTTGGCAGGCAAAGACCACCTTTTGTCAGGATAACTTGTACTCGTTGCCCCCCTTTCAAATTGGTCGTTTTGGGATCCCTTCCCGCCTAATATTCGGCGAAAGGACCCGGGTCTCTATAAATAGGGCCAGCCACCACCATAGAGAGCAGAGGCTTATTGGGAGACGAATCATTCAGATCATCCTCAGCCACACAAGCTCATCGAGCTCAAGAACACCTCTCCTCAGGAGGTTGTTCTTCCCTTGTACTTGTTCACCCCCAGCCTACAAGGCAATCCACCACACCACACTGGAGTAGGGTATTACACCGCAACGGTGGCCCGAACCAGTATAAACTCTTGTGTCCTCAGTTCCTTGGGTTCGGCGAGCTAGGCTTTGAGATCGTTGCGAGAGCATGAGCTAGGGGGAGAGATCTTCGTGCGTACCCCAGTGTTTGAACCTCAAGGGTTTGCCGGAACCCGTAATCCGATATTTGGCGCGCCACGTAGGGGGCGCCGAAGCCCTTCTGTAAGTGCATCTAGTGCCCCTTAGTGATTTTGGTGTATTGAAGACTTATAGGTTAAGGGACTAATGCGTTTGTGAGTGTACACAGGTCTATAAGTCTATGAGGAGTTTGATATTTACAAAGAAAGTCGACCCCTAAAAATGAATGTCTTCAACTGAAGACTTTGGATTTCTGAAGACTTTCTGAAGACTTTGAAAGTGAAGAAATTGGTGCGACCATGAAGACTTGATATTCATACGAGGAACATGAAGCGTGAAGACTTTTGTTTTCGTAGTTTCATTTTCTCTTTCTTGAGTCAGAGGAAACACCGTACTGTTAAAGGGGGTTGAGGTAAAACTAAGGAAAAGTTTCCAAGTGATGCTCATCTCGAGTGAAGCCATTGGAAATCTCATACAGTTCAGTCAATTTCCTGAGTGACAGAGACGAAGTTCTTCTGGTCTCTAAGGAATTTGTCCTGACTGAGGAGTTAGAAATTCGCCAGTGTAGATTGCCTACAAGTGAGGAACATGATAGCCGTGAGGAATTTGATATTCAAATTTCTGACCGTTGGTGTGCTAGGCGCGAGCTATCCCAAAATATCTACCCACCTAACGGTCATATCATTGAAGGGCATTTATGTCTTATCATGTCAGGCTGCTCCCTAGGCTATAAATAGCCGCCCCCTACAACCAGTAGCTGGTTGGCTGCTCCGCGAGAAACTAACACTTGTCATTAAGAGCATCCCATCCTCCGAGGACTTTGAGCGAAAATCATCAAGTGAGGAAAAACCCAAAACCCCAAACCAAACACCTACAACCCAAAGTGATTGAGCATCACTGAAGATATTTTTCCTGTGTGGAACTGACGCTTGTTACCTTTGAGGACTGTGCATCCTCCAGACGGTTAGGCGTCATGGTCTAGAGCATCCAAGAGGAAATTGTGGATCGCCTGATGACCGAGTTTGTGAAGGTTTGGAAGTCACCTGAAGACTTACCATGAGTGATTGGACGAGGTCTGTGTGACCTTATTTCAACGAGAATACGGTGGGGACTGTGTGTCCTCAGGTTTAAATACCTAGCCGCTCTAACCAGACGTACAACTGTCACATCAGTTGGAACTGGTCTACCAAATCATTGTCTTCACCAAGCTTACTGGTTCTATTTCCTCAACCCTTTCATTTCTTCATTACTGTGTTGTGTACCTGTTCATATCTGTTTGAAGACTTTGACTGAAGACTTTCTCAATTTCTTTAGTCTGTTTGTTTTCATCCTGTTTTATCCTGTGCTTACGCTTTCTGTACTCTGTGTTTGATTTCATTTCATCATGATATCCATGTTTATGTTATGTCATGTATGCATCTGAGTACTTATTCCGCTGCAAGTAGTTCTTCGCTCAGAAATTTCCTCACCATAAAATTCCTCAGTGAAGAATTCATAAAAATCGCCTATTCACCCCCCTCTAGTCGACTTAACGCACTTCCAATTGGTATTAGAGCGGGGCACTCCCTTGTTCTGTGTGATTTTGGTTTAACCGCTTGGAGTTTTAGTTATGTCGACCGCAGGTATGATCAAGGTCTCTGCTGGGTGTCCTACCTTCGATGGGACGGACTACCCCTACTGGAAGAATAAGATGCGAATGCATCTTGAGGCAATTGATAATGATCTCTGGTATGTTGTGGAAAATGGTGTCCCCTCTGTCACTCCTACCATCAACGCTACTGACGTGAAGAGATTCAAGCAACTCGACTCTCAAGCGAAGAATATCATATGTGGCCATCTGAGCAAAGGCCAGTATGGCAGAGTGAGTGCTTTGGAAACAGCTAAGCTTATCTGGGATAGGTTGTCCAAGGTCAACGAAGGAGTCTCAACACAGCGTGACTCTCGAGTTGACGTTCTTCGCAATCTCTTCAGTCACTTCAAAAGACTCGACAATGAAAATGTTCAGCAAACCTTTGATCGCCTCACTAACATCTCAAATGAGCTTCAAGCACTTGGTGGCACTGACATCACTGACCATGAGGTAGTGAAGAAATTGTTGAGATCGCTTGATTCCTCATTTGATACTCTGGCATTGATGATACAAGAACGTGGAGACTATAAGTCACTTGATCCCGCTGATATCCTCGAGAGGCTAAACACTCATGAGTTCCAGCTTGCTGAGAAGAGAGATCTCTATGGATCGAGCTATGGCAGATCATGTGCTCTGAAGGCTAAGGCAATGTATGAATCTGAAGGTGAAGATTCTGGTAGCAGTCTTGGTGATCCTGAAGAACTGAGCCAGGAGCTAGCAATGCTCGTGAAGAAATTCCAGAAGTTCTCAAGACTTGGTCGCTTTGGAAAATCCTCAAGAAGTGATGATTCCTCATCCCGTGACTACAAGAAGAGATTGTGCCACAAGTGTAAGAAACCTGGCCACTACATTCAAGACTGCCCTCAATGGGAAAAGGAATCAAAGAAGAAGAAATACAAGGATTACAGTTCTAATGACTCAAAGAAGAAGAAATCTTCAAAGTCTTCATCATCAAAATCCTCAAGGTCTTTATCTCACAAGAAGAGCAGTTCCAAGAAGGCTCGGGCATTCATTGGCAAGGAAATGGACTCTGAGGCCGAATCTGAGGAAAATGAGGAAGAGGAGGCATCTGAGGAGTCAGACTCTAGCGTGGCGAGCTTAGCCCTCGCTAATGCGTTCGTCAGCAAGTCCATCTTCACCACTGAGGAAAATTACCTCCCCAACACTACTGGCGATGACGAGAATGACTACGCTCCCACCTATTGCTTCATGGCAAAAGGTTCAAAGGTACTCAAATATCCCTCCTCTGAATCAAGTGAGGATAAATCTAATGAAAACCTCAAACCTAGCTATTCTAAACTTGCTAAGATTGCTGTGAAACTGCAGAAGGCTCTTGAAAAAGTTCAAAACATGCTAGATAAAAGCAATGATATGTTGGGTGAAGAAATGGATCGCACGAAAATTTTGACTAAAAATCTTCAGAGACTTCAGTCCAAATTTGACAATCTTCAGAATCATCATAACACTCTCTTATCTGATCATGAGAAGCTTTCTTATGAATTTCTTCAAAGAAAGCAAGATCTTGAGCAGTTAAGAGTGAGTTATGAAGATCTTCAGAAGGAGTGTGATTCATTACTTGCTCAACAAATCAGTGCTGCTCAGGAAGAGTTTATTCCTCCATGTTTGAAATGCATTGAACATGAATATGCTAATTCTTCACCTGAATGTTCAAATGCTTCTATTGCTGCAAATTCTTCAACTGTCTCTGCTATCACTAATTCCTCATCTGAGGATGCTGCGAGTATCACTAACCATGTAGGGCTAAAGGAATTGCATGTGACAGGCATGTACAAAAGCCTCAAAGGGCATCAGGCTCTTTGTGATGTGCTTAAAAAGCAGATCCTCAACAGGAACCCTAGAAAAGAGGGTATTGCCTTTGTGAGGAAACTCAATTCTGATGAGACCTACTGGAAGCCTGAGCAGTATCCCAAAACCTCATGGGTTGCTACAAGGGACCTTCAGTGGATCCATCTACTTTATCTGGCTTTACATGTGAATCTTCATATTCTTCTGATGAGTCATTTGACTCCAATTATAAACTGTTCAAAAATCAGAATGGTGAAGTATTTGCTAGATATGTTGGCACTAACTGCAGGAACGCCTTCCTATGTAGAAAATCTGGGTTCCCAAAAGGTGCCTTAAAAGTCTTCAGGTGAATGTCATCATGACACCACCTGTGAATAATAGGAACCCCAGATCAAATTCTTCATATGGACCACATTCCTCACATGGATCAAAGTCCTCACATGAACATCATCGTGCTAACACCTCTATTTCGCAGGGAAAGGCTAAGGATTATGGATATGTGCACTATTCTTCAAATCATTATGTTCATAAATCCTCGAAGAATTTCTCTGCTTACTCATATGCTTACCCTAACCCCTCTTATGCGAAACGAAGTGGATTGACATCTATGCCACCTTTCTCTTATGGAGCTCGTAGAATGATGAACTCTTTGCCACGCCTTCAGATGTGGGTGGTGAAGAAAAAGAAGTAATATCTTATGAAGGGTCAGGTCTCCAGACGTACTTAAATGTCTGAAGAATATGCTGGAGAACTGAATGTGCTTGAAAGGACGCAAGCTAATCATGAAGAAATGAATTTCCATTTCTCACGTCCTCACATTGCTATATATGTTCTATTGCTTGATGAAATTGATCTGATGAATTTGATGTCATATTCTTCACTAATGAAGTATATGAGTTCGTAAGCTGCACTAATTCATCTGCAGGATGATCAACCCAAAGCCACTGAGTGGGTCCTCGATAGTGGATGCACAAATCATATGACTGGTGACACGAATCTATTGATGGACGCTCCCTTATCTCCATCGCATCTGAAGCATATCACCTACGCTGAGAAAGGCAAAAGCAAGGTATTGGGTCTAGGTAAGGTTGCAATCTCAAAGGATCGACACATGGACAAAGTCATACTTGTCGAGTCCTTAGGGTTCAACCTCATGTCTGTCTCAATGCTTTGTGATCTTGATATGGTTGTTGTCTTTGGCAAGTATCATTGCGTTGTGCTCATGGAAGCTGAAAATTCCAAAGTCTTCGAAGGCTTTAGGAGAGGAGATTTGTAAATTGTTGATTTCTCTACAGGACCACAACCTGCTACATGTCTACTTGCAAAAGCTTCGGAAGGCTGGCTATGGCATCGCTGACTTGGTCATGCTGGGATGAGGAACTTGTACACACTCGCGAAGAAAAAGCATGTCATTGGCATAGAGGGTGTCAAATTCCTCAAGGACCATTTGTGTGGAGCTTATGAAGCTGGAAAGATGACCAAGGCCAAGCATCCCTTGAAGACCATCATGACTACCACTGTCCATTTGAATTGCTTCACATGGATCTCTTTGGCCCTACTCACTATGCCACATTTACTAATGCTGCATATTTATATGGATTTGTCATTGTTGATGATTATTCTCGTTATACATGGGTGCATATCATCACTTACAAAATTGAATTGCAGGAAGTCTTCAAACGATTTTCCTCGAGGGCTTCAACCAACTTTGGTGTGAAGATCAAGCACATCAAAAGTGACAATGGAACTGAGTTCAAGAACACTGGTCTTGATGACTATCTTATTGAACTTGGTATTACTCATGAGTTATCTGCTCCTTATACTCCTTAGTAGAATGGCATCATGGAGCGCAAGAACATGACTCTTGTTGATATGGCCCGCACTATGCTTGATGAGTACAAGACGCCTCCTCGCTTCTGGCCTGAGGCAATTGATACTGCATGCCACATCATCAACAGAGTATATCTTCACAAATTCTTCAAGAAGACTGCATATGAACTCCTCACTGACAAGAAACCCAATGTGAGTTATTTCAAAGTCTTCGGTGCTAAATGCTGGATTAGAGATCCTCATCACAGTTCCAAATTTGCACCGAAAGCACATGAAGGTTTTATGCTTGGTTATGGTAAGGACTCGCACACCTACAGAGTCTTCAACACCTATCACCAAAAGGTTGTTGAAACTGTAGATGTGCGGTTCGATGAGACTAATGGCTCGCAAAGAGAGCACCTACCTCCTGTGATAGATGAAATACCCCCTGAGGAATCTATTAAGTTCAAGGCTACTGAGGATGTCATTCCTACCGAAGAATCTGCTGAAGAAGTCATTCCAGAAGGTGAAGAACATCATGCTGGCGTTTTTGAAGAAAATGGCTCTGAAGAAAATGCTAAGAAAATTCCTCATCATCAACCAGCTCATCCTCGCGTCGGTAATGAAGTGCAGATTGAGAAAATCATCAGCGACATCAACGCACCAGGTCCTCTCACACGCTCAAAAGCTTCACATTTATCTAATTTTTGTGGGCACTTTGCTTTCTCTCTATCACAGAGCCCACTAAGGTCGATGAAGCATTTCTGGAGCCTGAGTGGATTCAAGCTATGCAAGAGGAATTACATCAGTTCGAGCTCAACAACGTCTGGGAACTTGTAAAGCGACCAGACCCTCGCAAGCACAATATCATCGGCACAAAATGGATCTACCGCAACAAGCAAGATGAAAATGGCCTTGTGGTGAGGAATAATGCACGACTTGTAGCTCAAGGCTACACACAGGTGAAGGAATTGATTTCGATGAAACTTTTGCACCTGTTGCTAGACTTGAAGCAATTCGCATATTACTTGCTTATGCTAACCATCATAATATCATCTTATATCAAATGGATGTGAAAAGTGCATTCCTCAATGGTAAGCTTGAGGAAGAAGTATATGTTGCTCAACCCCTAGGTTTTGAAGATCCAAAGCATCCTGACAAAGTCTTCAGACTCAATAAGGCCCTCTATGGCCTCAAGCAGGCCCCTCGGGCGTGGTGTGATACTTTGAAGGAATTCCTCATGAAGAAAGGCTTCAAACCCGGTTCATTTGACCCAACTCTTTTCACCAAAGCTTATGATGATGAATTATTCGTGTGCCAAATATATGTTGATGATATCATCTTTGGTTGTACTGACCAACGTTACAGTGATGAATTTCCCTACATGATGAGTGAAGAATATCAAATGTCTATGATGGGAGAATTGAAATTCTTCTTAGGTCTTCAGATTTGTCAACAACGCAATGGCATATTCATATCTCAGGAAAAATACCTCAAAGATGTGTTGAGGAAATTCAGCATGCAAGATTGCAAAGGCGTCAAAATCCCTATGCCCACAAATGGCCATCTATGCACTGATGAAAACGGTATTGACTTCGACCAAAAGGTATACCGCTCCATGCTTGGTTCTTTATTGTATTTATGTGCATCTAGGCCACATATTATGCTTACTGTTTGCATGTGTGCCCGTTTTCAAGCTACACCGAAGGAATCACACCATAAGGCTGTAAAGCATATTCTTCGATATCTAGCTCACACTCCAACACTTGGATTATGGTATCCCAAGGGCTCAGCTTTTGATCTCATTGGATATTCAGACTCTAACTATGCTGGTGATCATGTGGACTGCAAGTCAACATCAGGCACATGCCATTTCCTCGGACGATCCTTGGCCTATTGGTTTTCGAAGAAACAGAACTGCGTATCACTCTCTACTGCTGAAGCTGAGTACATTGCTGCTAGATCGTGTTGTGCTCAATTGCTATGGATGAAGCAAACTCTCAAGGACTACGACATCAATGTGAAGAATGTGCCACTCTATTGTGACAATGAGAGTGCCATCAAGATTGCTCATAACCCAGTTCAGCACTCGAAGAAAAAGCACATT
Organism: Triticum monococcum; assembly: GCA_034509565.1. Lineage (NCBI taxonomy): Eukaryota > Viridiplantae > Streptophyta > Magnoliopsida > Poales > Poaceae > Triticum > Triticum monococcum. The sequence continues at coordinate 574,880,241 of CM067844.1, read as the reverse complement.
CAGATCCATCATCATTTTCTTCGTGATCATGTGTTGAAGAGCGACATCACCATCGAGCACGTGAATACTGAAGAACAACTAGCCGATATCTTCACAAAGCCCTTGGATGAGAAGAGATTTAGCAAGTTGCGGTGTGAGCTAAATATCTTAGAATCTTCGAATGTCCTTTGAAAAAGACACACATCTAACACTTATGCAAAATTGATAACTTAGATGTGCAACACACGAAGTAACATTTTTTTTCAATCAATGAAGACTAACCCTCTAAGTGTGAAGAAATTAATGAAGAATTTGATTCTCAGAGCCCTACGATAATTATACGCGGTGTCTGAAATCATCATTCTTATACGGTGGGTCACGCCACCAACAAAAGTTGAAAATCTTAAATTTGAGTTCTTTTTATATTTCTTGAAATTCCTTAGTTGTTCAAATTCTTCAACTTTGCAATTTCTTCACTGTTTCCGTCATTTTCTTCATTGGCTATATAAATATATGAGTTTATGTCCTCTACAGCATTCACTTATTGCTATTTCTTTGAGCTGTTTTTTTCTGCTAAGTGAATGTGACCGGACCCTTCCCCCTCTATGCTAAACTCAACCCAGTCTGCTCACAAATTCCTCATGTGCGTTCTATTTGAAACCCGTTCATAATCTTCACTGTGTCCTTGTCAGTTGAAGAATTTGCGAACGAATCATTAAAATTTTCATATCTGAATTTTCGGCTTCTGCCGCTCAAACCGTTCCACATTCCATGACAATACTTATCTACACCCACGATCTCACACGATCTCTGTTGGGGAACGTAGCAATAATTCAAAATTTTCCTACGTGTCACCAAGATCAATCTATGGAGTCATCTAGCAACGAGGGAGGAGTGGATCTACATACCCTTGTAGATCGCGCGCGGAAGCGTTCAAGAGAACGGGGTTGATGGAGTCGTACTCGTCGTGATCCAAATCACCGATGATCCTAGCGCCGAACGGATGGCACCTCCGCGTTCAACACACGTACGGAGCAGCGACGTCTCCTCCTTCTTGGTCCAGCAAGGGGGAAGGAGAGGTTGATGGAGATCCAGCAGCACGACGGCGTGGTGGTGGAAGTAGCGTGATTCCAACAGGGCTTCACCAAGCGCTGCGGGAGGAGGGAGATGTGTCACGGGAGGGAGAGGGAGGCGCCAGGGCTTGGGTGCGGCTGCCCTCCCTTCCCCCCCACTATATATAGGGCCAAGGGAGAGGGGGGGGGGGGGGGCGCAGCCTTGGCCCTTCCTCCAAGGAAGGGTGCGGCTAGGGAGGAGTCCCTCCTCCCCAAGGCACCTAGGAGGTGCCTTCCCCCTTTAGGACTCTTCCTTTCCTTATCTCTTGGCGCATGGGCCTCTTGGGGCTGTTTCCCTTGGCCCATATAGGCCAAGGCGCACACCCCTACAGCCCATGTGGCCCCCCCGGGGCAGGTGGCCCCACCCAGTGGACCCTCGGGACCCTTTCGGTGGTCCCAGTACAATACCGGTGACCCCGAAACTTGTCCCGATGGCCGAAATAGCACTTCCTATATATAATTCTTTACCTCCGGACCATTCCGGAACTCCTTGTGATGTCCGGGATCTCATCCGGGACTCCGAACAACATTCGGGTTACCGCATACTAATATCTCTATAACCCTAGCGTCACCGAACCTTAAGTGTGTAGACCCTACGGGTTCGGGAAGCATGCATACATGATCGAGATGACTCCGGTCAATAACCAACAGCGGGATCTGGATACCCATGTTGGCTCCCACATGTTCCACGATGATCTCATCGGATGAACCACGATGTCGAGGACTTAATCAATCCCGTATACAATTCCCTTTGTCTAGCGGTACGATACTTGCCCGAGATTCGATCGTCGGTATCCCGATACCTTGTTCAATCTCGTTACCGGCAAGTCTCTTTACTCGTTCCGTAACACATCATCCCGTGATCAACTCCTTGATCATATTGTGCACATTATGATGATGTCCTACCGAGTGGGCCCAGAGATACCTCTCCGTCACACGGAGTGACAAATCCCAGTCTCGATTCGTGTCAACCCAACAGACACTTTTGGAGATACCTGTAATGTACCTTTATAGCCACCCAGTTACGTTGTGACGTTTGGCACACCCAAAGTATTCCTACGGTATCCGGGAGTTGCACAATCTCATGGTCTAAGGAAATGATACTTGACATTAGAAAAGCTTTAGCATACGAACTACACGATCTTGTGCTATGCTTAGGATTGGGTCTTGTCCATCACATCATTATACTAATGATGTGATCCCGTTATCAACGACATCCAATGTCCATGGTTAGGAAACCGTAACCATCTATTGATCAACGAGCTAGTTAACTAGAGGCTTACTAGGGACATGGTGTTGTCTATGTATCCACACATGTATCTGAGTTTCCTATCAATACAATTATAGCATGGATAATAAACGATTATCATGAACAAGGAAATATAATAATAACTAATTTGTTATTGCCTCTAGAGCATATTTCCAACAGTCTCCCACTTGCACTAGAGTCAATAATCTAGTTCACATCGCCATGTGATTAACACTCACAGGTCACATCGCCATGTGACCAACATCCAAAGAGTTTACTAGAGTCAATAATCTAGTTCACATCACTATGTGATTAACACTCAATGAGTTCTGGGTTTGATCATGTTGCTTGTGAGAGAGGTTTTAGTCAACGTGTCAACAACATTTAGATCCGTATGTACTTTGCAAATATCTACGCTATATTTGGAGCCATTTCAAATAACTGTTCTGCTTGGAGCTATACTAAATTGTTGCTCCATTATACGTATCCGATATCTCTACTTAGAGCTATCCGGATAGGTGTTAAGTTTGCATCAACGTAACCCTTTACGACGAACTCTTTATCACCTCCATAATCGAGAAACATGTCCTTATTTTCTCCAAGGACAATTTTGACCGCTATCTGGTGATCTACTCCTAGATCACCTTTGTACCCTCTAGCCAGACATGTGGCAAGGCACACATCAGGTGCGGTACACAGCATAGCATACTATGGAGCCTATGTCTAAGCATAGGGGACGACCTTCGTCCTTTCTCTCTGTTCTGCCGTGGTCGAGCTTTAAGTCTTAACTTCATACCTTACAACTCAGGAAAGAACTCCTTCTTTGACTGATCCATCTTGAACACCTTCAAGATCATGTCAAGGTATGTGCTCATTTGAAAGTACCATTAAGCGTTTTGATCTATCCTTATAGATCTTGATGCTCAATGTTCAAGTAGCTTAATCCAGGCTTTCCATTGAAAAAAACTTTCCAAATAACCCTATATGCTTTCCAGAAATTCTACATCATTTCTGATCAACAATATGTCAACAACATATACGCATCAGAAATTCTATAGTGCTCCCACTCACTTCTTTGGAAATACAAGTTTCTCATAAACTTTGTATACACCAAAAATCTTTGATCATCTCATCAAAGCATACATTCCAACTCTGAGATGCTTACTCCAGTCCTTAGAACGATTACCGGAGCTTTGCATACTTATTAGCATCTTTCAGGATTGACAAAATCTTCCGGTTGTATCACATACAACCTTTCCTCAAGAAAATCGTCGAGGAAACAATGTTTTGACATCCTATCTGCAAGATTTCATAAATAATGCAGTAATCGCTAATATAATTCTAACAGACTCTTAGCATTGCTACGAGGGAGAAAGTCTCATCGTAGTCAACTCCTTGAACTTGTCGGAAAACATCTTAACGACAAGTCGAGCTTTTTTAATGGTGATACTTACCATCATTGTCCGTCTTCCTTTTAAAATCCATATGTGCCTAACAGCCTTACGACCATCAAGTAGTTCTTCCAAAGTCTACACTTTGTTTTCATATATGGATCCTCTCTCGGATTATATGGCCTCGAGCCATTTATCGGAATCCGGGCCCACCATCGCTTCTCCATAGCTCGTAGGTTCATTGTTGTCTAGCAACATGACTTCCAAGACAGGATTACGTGCCACTCTGAAGTAGCACGCATCCTTGTCATCCCATGAGGTTTGGTAGTGACTTGATCTGAAGTTTCATGATCACTATCATAAGCTTCCACTTCAATTGGTGTAGGTGCCACAGGAACAACTTCCTGTGCCCTGCCACGCACTAGTTGAAGAGACGGTTAAATAACCTCATCAAGTCTCCACCATCCTCCCACTCAATTCTTTCGAGAGAAACTTTTCCTCGAGAAAGGACCCGATTCTAGAAACAACCCCTTATTGCTTTCGGATCTGAGACATGAGGTATACCCAACTGTTTTGGGTGTCTTATGAAGATGCATTTATCCGCTTTGGGTTCGAGCTTATCAACCTGAAACTTTTCACATAAGCGTCGCAGCCCCAAACTTTTAAGAAATGACAGCTTAGGTTTCTCTAAACCATAGTTCATACGGTGTCATCTCATCGGAATTACGTGGTGCCCTATTTAAAGTGAATGTGGTTGTCTCTAATGCCTAACCCATAAACTATCGTGGTAATTCGATAAGAGACATCATGGTATGCATCATATCCAATAGGGTGCAGCTATGATGTTCGGACACACCATCACACTATGGTGTTCCAGGCTGTATTAGTTGTGAAACAATTTCCACAATGTCTTAATTCTGTGCCAAACTCGTAATTCAGATATTCATCTCTATGATCATATCATAGATATTTTATCCTCTTGTCACGACGACCTTTCTACTTCACCCTGAAATTACTTGAACCTTTCAATAATTCAGACTCATGATTTATCAAGTAAACATTCTCAACATCTACTCAAATCATCTGTGAAGTAAGAACGTAATGATATCCACTACATGCCTCAGCACTCATTGGACTGCACACATCAAAATGTATTTCTTCCAACAAGTTGCTTTCTAGTTCCATTTTACTGAAAACGAGGCTTTCAGTCATCTTGCCCATGTGGTATGATTTGCATGTCTCAAGTGATTCAAAATCAAGTGAGTCCAAACGGTCCATTTGCATGGAGTTTCTTCATGCATACACACCAATAGACATGGTTCGCATGTCTCAAACTTTTCAAAAATGAGTGAGCCCAAAGATCCATCAACATGGAGCTTCTTCATGTGTTTTATACCGATATGACTTAAGTGGCAGTGCCACAAGTAGGTGGTACTATCATTACTATCCTATATCTTTTGGCATGAACATGTGTATCACTACGATCGAGATTAAATAAACCATTCATTTCAGGTGCAAGACCATTAAAGGTATTATTCAAATAAACAGAGTAACCATTATTCTCCTTAAATGAATAACCATATTGCGATAGACATAATCCAATCATGTCTATGCTCAATGCAAACACCAAATAACAATTATTTAGGTTTAACACCAATCTTGATGGTAGAGGGAGCGTGCGATGCTTGATCATATCAACATTGGAAACACTTCCAACACATATCGTCAGCTCACTTTTAGCTAGTCTCCGTTTATTCCGTAGCTTTTATTTCGAGTTACTAACACTTAGCAACCGAACCGGTATCTAATACCATGGTGCTACTAGGAGTACTAGTAAAGTACACATTAACACAATGTATATCCAATATACTTCTATCGACCTTGCCAGCCTTCTAATCTACCAAGTATCTAGGGTAATTCTGCTCCAGTGGCTGTTCCCCTTATTACAGAAGCACTTAGTCTCGGGCTTGGGTTCAACTTTGCGTTTCTTCACTAGAGAAACAACTGATTTGTTGTTTCATGAAGTATCCCTTTCTTGCCCTTGCCCTTCTTGAAACTAGTGGTTTTTACTAACCATCAACAATTGATGCTCCCTCTTGATTTCTACTTTTGTGGTGTCAAACATCGCGAACATCTCAAGGATCATCATATATGTCCCCGATATATTATAGTTCATCACGAAGCTCTAGCAGCTTGGTGGTAATGACTTCAGAGAACCATCACTGTCTCATCTGGAAGATCAACTCCCACTCGATTCAAATGATTGTTGTACTCAGACAATCTGAGCACAAACTCAACAATTGAGCTTTTCTCCTTAGTTTGTAGGCTAAGAAAATTGTCGGAGGTCTTATACCTCTTGACGTGGGCACGAGCCTGAAATCCCAATTTCAGCCCTCGAAACATCTCATATGTTTCACGACGTTTCAAAACGTCTTCGGTGCCTCAATTCTAAACCGTTTAACTGAACTATCACGTAGTTATCAAAATGTGTATGTCAGATGTTCGCAACATCCACAGACGACGTTCGACGTTCAGCACACTGAGCGGTGCATTAAGGATATAAGCCTTCTATGAAGCAATGAGGACAATCCTCAGTTTACGGACCTAGTCCGCATAATTGCTACTATCAACTTTCAACTAAATTTTCTCTAGGAACATAACTAAACAGTAGAACTGAAGCGCGAGCTACGACATAATTTGCGAAGATCTTTTGACTATGTTCAGGATAATTAAGTTCATCTTATGAACTCCCACTCAGATAGACATCCCTCTAGTCATCTAAGTGATTACATGATCCGAGTCAACTAGGCCGTGTCCGATCATCACGTGAGACGGACTAGTCAACGTCGGTGAACATCTTCATGTTGATCGTATCTTCTATACGACTCATGCTCGACATTTCGGTCTTCTGTGTTCCGAGGCCATGTCTGTACACATGCTAGGCTCGTCAAGTCAACCTAAGTGTTTCGCGTGTGTAAATCTGTCTTACACCCGTTGTATGTGAACGTTAGAATCTATCACACCCGATCATCACGTGGTGCTTCAAAACAATGAACTGTCGCAATGGTGCACAGTTAGGGGGAACACTTTCTTGAAATTTTAATGAGGGATCATCTTATTTACTACCGTCGTTCTAAGCAAATAAGATGTATAAACATGATAAACATCACATGCAATCAAATAGTGACATGATATGGCCAATATCACTTTGCTCCTTGTGATCTCCATCTTCGGGGCTCCATGATCATCATCGTCACCGGCATGACACCATGATCTCCATCATCGTGTCTTCATGAAGTTGTCTCGCCAACTATTACTTCTACTACTACAGCTAACGGTTAGCAATAAAGTAAAGTAATTACATGACGTTTATGTTGACACGCAGGTCATAAATAAATAAAGACAACTCCTATGGCTCCTACCGGTTGTCATACTCATCGACATGCAAGTCGTGATTCCTATTACGAGAACATGATCATCTCATACATCACATATATCATTCATCACATCCTTTTGGCCATATCACATCACATAGCATACCCTACAAAAACAAGTTAGACGTCCTCTAATTGTTGTTTGCATGTTTTACGTGGCTGCTATGGGTTTCTAGCAAGAACGTTTCTTACCTACGCAAAGACCACAACATGATATGCCAATTGCTATTTACCCTTCATAAGGACCCTTTTCATCGAATCCGATCCGACTAAAGTGGGAGAGACAGACACCAGCTAGCCACCTTATGCAACTAGTGCATGTCAGTCGGTGGAACCAGTCTCACATAAGAGTACGTGTAAGGTCGGTCCGGGCCGCTTCATCCCACGATGCCGCCGAATCAAGATAAGACTAGTAACGGCAAGTAAATTGACAAAATCAACGCCCACAACTACTTTGTGTTCTAATCGTGCATAGAATCTACGCAATAAACCTGGCTCTGATACCACTGTTGGGGAACGTAGCAATAATTCAAAATTTTCCTACGTGTCACCAAGATCAATCTATGGAGTCATCTAGCAACGAGGGAGGAGTGGATCTACATACCCTTGTAGATCGCGCGCGGAAGTGTTCAAGAGAACGGGGTTGATGGAGTCGTACTCGTCATGATCCAAATCACCGATGATCCTAGCGCCGAACGGATGGCACCTCCGCGTTCAACACACGTACGGAGCAGCGACGTCTCCTCCTTCTTGATCCAGCAAGGGGGAAGAAGAGGTTGATGGAGATCCAGCAGCACGACGGCGTGGTGGTGGAAGTAGCGTGATTCCAACAGGGCTTCGCCAAGCGCCGCGGGATGAGGGAGATGTGTCACGGGAGGGAGAGGGAGGCGCCAGGGCTTGGGTGCGGCTGCCCTCCCTTCCCCCCCACTATATATAGGGCCAAGGGAGAGGGGGGGGGGGCGCAGCCTTGGCCCTTCCTCCAAGGAAGGGTGCGGCTAGGGAGGAGTCCCTCCTCCCCAAGGCACCTAGGAGGTGCCTTCCCCCTTTAGGACTCTTCCTTTCCTTATCTCTTGGCGCATGGGCCTCTTGGGGCTGTTTCCCTTGGCCCATATAGGCCAAGGCGCACACCCCTACAGCCCATGTGCCCCCCCGGGGCAGGTGGCCCCACCCGGTGGACCCTCGGGACCCTTCCGGTGGTCCCGGTACAATACCGGTGACCCCGAAACTTGTCCCGATGGCCGAAATAGCACTTCCTATATATAATTCTTTACCTCCGGACCATTCCAGAACTCCTCGTGACGTCCGGGATCTCATCCCGGACTCCGAACAACATTCGGGTTACCGCATACTAATATCTCTATAACCCTAGCGTCACCGAACCTTAAGTGTGTAGACCCTACGGGTTCGGGAAGCATGCAGACATGACCGAGATGACTCCGGTCAATAACCAACAGCGGGATCTGGATACCCATGTTGGCTCCCACATGTTCCACGATGATCTCATCGGATGAACCACGATGTCGAGGACTTAATCAATCCCGTATACAATTCCCTTTGTTTAGCGATACGATACTTGCCCGAGATTCGATCGTCGGTATCCCGATACCTTGTTCAATCTCGTTACCGGCAAGTATCTTTACTCGTTCTGTAACACATCATCCCATGATCAACTCCTTGATCATATTGTGCACATTATGATGATGTCCTACCGAGTGGGCCCAGAGATACCTCTCCGTCACACGGAGTGACAAATCCCAGTCTCGATTCGTGTCAACCCAACAGACACTTTCGGAGATACCTGTAATGTACCTTTATAGCCACCCAATTACGTTGTGACGTTTGGCACACCCAAAGTATTCCTACGGTATCCGGGAGTTGCACAATCTCATGGTCTAAGGAAATGATACTTGACATTAGAAAAGCTTTAGCATACGAACTACACGATCTTGTGCTATGCTTAGGATTGGGTCTTGTCCATCACATCATTCTCCTAATGATGTGATCCCGTTATCAACGACATCCAATGTCCATGGTTAGGAAACCGTAACCATCTATTGATCAACGAGCTAGTTAACTAGAGGCTTACTAGGGACATGGTGTTGTCTATGTATCCACACATGTATCTGAGTTTCCTATCAATACAATTATAGCATGGATAATAAACGATTATCATGAACAAGGAAATATAATAATAACTAATTTGTTATTGCCTCTAGAGCATATTTCCAACAATCTCCACCTCACAGTACATGGGTGACACATGTCACACAAATGAGAAAGGTCAGGGGCACATTCGTCCATTTTCCTCGGATGAGCAGTTTTTCACCGTGGCTATATATACCCCTTCCCTTCCTCAGCCTGTTTTTACTCCGCTCCACCTCACTCCCTCACTCGAGCTCTCAAAACCTAGCGCCGCCGCTACTTCCGTTATCGCCGGTGAGGAAGAGCTTCGCTGCCTCGACCTCGTCGCCGTCGTACTCGCGTCGGCCATAGATTTCTTCACTCCGCCGCCGCCGTAGCTGTCTTCCTCTGCCAAGTTAGGGCATGGAAGATCTGGACCGACGAACTTCCAATCTACATTCCCAGTTCGCCGTGTTCTTCATCAAGGGTAATTAAAAGTTACTTTTACCGCCCTTATTGATTCCAGTGATTTCGTCAAAATCTTCAAAAGGTGTTTATTCTTCAATCTTCACACTCTAAACACCTCACACAAACATCTGTTCTTGATCTGTTTCCTAAGCCATGTTTTTTCTTCAAGATTCCTCAATTGTGTGTAATTTCAATCTACACAACTCTGGAACCTAAGTCAAAGAATGCTTAGTGACATTCCTCAAGACACATCCGGTCAAATTCCTCAAACTTGTTCTTTTTGCAAAAACTTCTGAGAACGCATATGACCTCTCCAATTTTTTTGCACCTATACTCTGTTCACAGGTACACATGTCTATTGCTGAATCACTAGGTTCTCGTCAGCTTAACTCATTTCCAGCGTTCCTCAAAGAAAAACTGCATACCTCTTCAGAGAACTCAACTATTCAAAATCTTTATCGGAAGAAAATGGCTGATGGAAAGAAACCTCATAAGGGAGGAAAGAAGTTGGAAGTCAACAATGCATTTGAAATCCCTAAAGACATCTATGCAGGGTATTGCACTCCAGATGAGGCAATTCATGGAAAAGAAATGAAGAATGAGCGCAAAGTGCGCATTCAGAAAATAGAGAGGAGATGGGCCAGAGAATGGAGGGAGTACAGATATGTGACTCTCAAGTACATGAATAAATTCGATGTACACCCTCCATGCCCAAGACCTCCCTTGGCACCAGGCGAAGTTTCTGATCCCTCAAGCATCAGACGAGATGAGGAATTTCCTGCTGAATGGGCCAAGCGTCGAGCTAAGTTGGCCAAAGTAGCAAAAGAGCCAGTGAAGAAATTCAATGAAGACTCTGCTGTTGCTGCTGCCACCGCTGAGGCCTATGCTAGCAATCCCAAGAAGGCTATGCCAAAGAAGGCCGCACATAAGCCCAATACTTCTTCTTCAACGCCCTCACGACCAAGCTCCTCAGCATTGCCCTCTCAGCCCAGTTCTGCTAAGCCCTCACGGCAAATTCCTCAAACTTCCCTAGTTCCTCAAGTTCCAAAACCCTCAGCTCCTACGGCAAAGTCCTCATCACCTGTGCATCTTGCCTCGTGCCAAAGGACCACACGAAAATCTGTTGCATCAGGAGCCTCTGCAAGTTCTTCAGCTCCCCTGCATTCCTCAACTGGCCCCACATTGCTGAAGACCAAGGCCACTACTAGACGAGGCACTAGACCCAGTCCTCAAAAGAAGCAGGTCGCCTTTCAATTACAATCCTTTGATGACCAAGCTGATGATGATGAACTTGCGGAAATCATCAGAGACAGACAACAGAGGGCCACTAGAGCCAAAGGAAGTGAAGTTCCTCTCCTACTGGATCCAAAGTTGATCCTTAAATACATTGATCTCTGGCACAAGGACCCCAACACTCTTATGCTAGACTTCAAGCTAATTCCTGGCCAAAGTCACATGCTTAACGTCTTCATAGGCGAAGAAAAATGGAAGTTTGAGAAGGCCAGGCAGCTGAAGAAAGTGCAGTACAAGAAAGAGCGCTATCTGAAGAAGAACGTTGTTAAGATGACAACTGATGAACTTGTGATTGTTCAAGCTGAAATCAAAAACCTCAGTGATGAATTTGATGCCTACCATGCTGACTGGAAGGGAGCCAAAGTCAGATTTGTGAAATTGGCAAAGACATTCACCTCCAATGTTGCTACTCAAACACACACTGAAATTCCTCAGGCTCAAACATCTGCTCAGCCGACTGAAGAACATGCCAGCACCGCTGATGAAAATCAGGCTGCTAAAGAAAATGAGAGTACCAGGGATGATGACTGCATTCCAGCCGCGGATGACATTACCAGGGAAACCACTAGTGTTGCGCCTGAAGAACAAGCCAGGCTAGCTGAGGCATCAACCGCTGAGCCTGAAGAATCTGAACCAAGCAGGGCAACTACATAAGTTGCGCCTGAGGAAACTGAACATATTTCCTCTGCTCCTCCTGCACCAACAACAAGTACAGTTATTCCTTCTGCATCAGAAGCGAACAAAACCAGAGCTGCGGAGCGAGCAACAGTGAAGAAAAGGAAAGCATCTACTTCATCTCAGTCTTCAGCACCGAAGAAGATGAAGAAATTGAAAAGCTCTTTTGAGAATCCGATTGATGCTATTCCAGTTTCAAGCATGCCATTAAAGGAACTCATTCCTTTTGGTGAAGACTATGTGATCCCAAGCGGATCGGATGAAGACGTTCCTTCTACTGCTTCTACAGAGCAGTTGGATGAAGAAATTGAAGCGGATTATATTCCTTCAACTCCAATCATCTCATCGCCTATGCCTCAGTTCACAGATGAAGAGGCATGCGTTGAAGAATTAAATGAAGAAGATGAAGACGTGGATATTGGGTGCTCCACTCCAGTGCTGAATGATGACTATTGGGATAGTCAGCACCCCAACTCTCCGCTCTTCACCCCACTACAACAAATCCCTCAGTCCCCTGTGCACACTGAAGTTCTTATGGGCTCTGAAGAACCTCGTCTCCCTGAGGCAATTCCAGCCACTAGTGCTGATGAAAATATTGATGAAGAAATGAAGTACCAGGCTACAACTAAAACTAAAACTGAAATTCCTTAGCCTGTGGTTCCGGAGAACGTGATTCCTGAGGCTATGATGACTTTGACTGGCACTCCTCAGCTCAAGCCGAAGAATCCCTTCTCCAAGAAGCAAAAATTCAAGGCTGCTGACTTCTTCCATGAGCACGTATTCTTCACAGATTACAACCCATATGACTCGGCTCGTCTTAGAAGGAAGTGTTTCTGGACTGCCAGGCAAGCCAACTTCTATTCTTCACTGCTTTTCGATAAGGACAAAGTTTTTTATCATGCAAATATTCCTCATGTGGACATGGAATCACTACCTTGCTTCACGCCAGTCCTCAGTGTTCTTCACGATGCTGGACTTCTCAACTTCTGCAGCGATATATGTGATTGGAATGAAGAACTAATTCTTCAGTTCTATGCAACGTTGCACATCACAGGAAATGCTGAAGATGTGAACTCTTGGGTATTGGACTGAATGACAGAGAATACTCACTTCAAAGCACTGGCCTCTGAATTGCTTCATGCCCTACCTGTCAGTCCTCCCCTTGAAGGTGCACGTTGTATATATCATGAACCTGAGCTTACTGACCACTATATGCAAGTGTTGATGAAGCCGTTGAAGCCCGGTTAAGCCTCAAGAACCAAATTCCTCGTGAAGGAATTGCTGTATGTGCCACGGACTGTATATCGCATCTTGACCAAGACTTTCAGTCCAATCAAGGGCCACGACTCTAATGAAGAAGAGGTCATTGGTATCATGAAGAATCTGCTATTTAACCTCATTCATGGCATTCTTGTCAGCCACCATGATTTCTTCATGAGGACTCTGGCAAATGTAGCTTTGTCCCCTTTTGAGTTGAAGCCCTATGCTCCCTGGATTATGAGATTCCTCATATCAAGGTCTTCAATCAACTACAAGGCTGATTTGCAAAATCACGTCAGTTACTTGCCCCCAATAGAAGTCCTCAAGCGGACATTTTTCTCAGCTGATGAAAAGGGCAAGGCTACTGCTATTATTGATGAAGGCATTCGTCCATTGGATGGTCAGTTCTGCAAAGCTGCATCTTATTCCACCAATGATGACTCTACCACTCATGACTCTGCCGCCAATGCCTCAAAGCAAAATCCTCAAGGCACAACTCCAAGGGTGATGACTAATCGTGAGCTTCTCCTCAGTCTTCACCAGAAGGTCGATCGCAACCACAAATGGGTTAAGCATTAGTTTGGTTCTATTCTTCACAACATGACTGCTACACACAATGCAGTGAAGAAGGACCACTTCTACCTCCATGATGTATTCAATCGCACCTGGGCTGTTTTGTCTCATCTCTATGGTGAAGAAGATATGAAGCAAATGGGTTTCAAGCAGGACTTTGAATGGTCTCAACCACCAATGAAGAAATTCAAGAAAACCAAAGTTCCTTCCTTGGTAGCCAGCTCATATTCTTCATCGTGCGAGAATGATGAGCATGAAGATTTGGAAGACACTGCGGCAGGCCCTACCTCAACAACCTAGCCCAACAATGCTGGTGCTCCTTCATCGACTCAGTGATGATATTCTTCAGGGGCGTTAGTCCTCACTTTTCATCCCTTTTGGTCAATCGATGACAAAGGGGGAGAAATTTGAGTTAGTCTTCAAACAGGTCTCTATATATGGGCGTTTTTTTCTAAGTTACAACTCTCGTTCTTCTGAAGATTTATTGGATCGAGTTGTAAACTTGAACCCGATGGTGGTCTGATACACTTGCTATGTTCTTCTGCATGCTATTTCCTCATATATGTTAACACACACATGCTAAATCACATCAGTCACCATATTTCATCATGCATTTCAAATTCTTCATATCATATGTTAAATGTGTGTATGAATTACAAGATATAGGGGGAGATCTCCGTGATTCTACTCTTCAAATGTGCATTGCTTCAAAAGCAAATTCCTCACTATGCACATCTTCAGGGGGAGTTCTTCTATATCTTGCAATCAAATTCCTCAATATCAATATTTACACTTCATATGTTTATCCCCGTTGAAAACTTAACCTATATTGTCACCAATCACCAAAAAGGGGGAGATTGTAAGTGCATCTAGTGCCCCTTAGTGATTTTGGTGTATTGAAGACTTATAGGTTAAGGGACTAATGCATTTGTGAGTGTACACATGTCTATAAGTCTATTAGGAGTTTGATATTTACAAAGAAAGTCGACCCCTAAAAATGAATGTCTTCAACTGAAGACTTTGGATTTCTAAAGACTTTCCGAAGACTTTGAAAGTGAAGAAATTGGTGCGACCGTGAAGACTTGATATTCATACGAGGAACATGAAGCGTGAAGACTTTTGTTTTCAATAGTTTCATTTTCTCTTTCTTGAGTCATCGGAAACACCGTACTGTTAAACGGGGTCGAGGTAAAACTAAGGAAAAGTTTCCAAGTGATGCTCATCTCAAAATCCTAGACCTACCAATCCCTTCGAGTGAAGCCATTGGAAAGCTCATACAGTTCAGTCAATTTCCTCAGTGATAGACGAAGTTCTTATGGTCTCTGAGGAATTTGTCCTGACTAAGGAGTTAGAAATTCGCCAGTGTGGATTGCCTACAAGTGAGGAACTGATAGCCCTGAGGAATTTGATAGTCAAATTTCCGACCGTTGCTGTGCTACGCGCCAGCTGTCCCAAAATATCTACCCACCTAACGGTCATATCATTGAAGGGAATTTATGTCTTATCATGTCGGGCTGCTCCCTAGGGTATAAATAACCTCCCCTACAACCACTATCTGGTTGGCTGCTCCGCGAGAAACTGACACTTGTCATTAAGAGCATCCCATCCTTCGAGGACTTTGAGCGAAAATCATCAAGTGAGGAAAAACCCAAAACCCCAAACCAAACACCTGCAAACCCAAAGTGATTGAGCATCACTGAAGAGATTGTTCCTGTGTGGAACCGACGCTTGTTACCTTTGAGGACTGTGCATCCTCCAGACAGTTAGGCGTCATGGTCTAGAGCATCCAAGAGGAAATTTTGGATCGCCGGGTGACCGAGTTTGTGAAGGTTTGGAAGTCACCTGAAGACTTACCACGAGTGATTGGACGAGGTCTGTGTGACCTTAGTTCAAGGAGAATATGGTGAGGAATGTGTGTCTGATACTGTGTGTCCTCAGGTTTAAATACCTAGCCGCTCTAACCAGACGTACAACTGTAACAGCAGTTGGAACAGGTGTACCAAATCATTGTCTTCACCAAGCTTACTGGTTCTATTTCCTCAACCCTTTCATTTCTTCATTACTGTGTTGTGTACCTGTTCATATCTGTTTGAAGACTTTGACTGAAGACTTTCTCAATTTCCTCAGTTCAATTTCTTTAGTCTGCTTGTCTTCATCCTGTTTTGTCATGTGCTTACGCTTTCTGTACTCTGTGTCTGATTTCATTTCATCATGATATCCATGTTTATGTTATGTCATGTATGCATCTGAGTACTTATTCCACTGCAAGTAGTTCTTCGCTCAGAAATTTCCTCACCATGAAATTCCTCAGTGAAGAATTCATAAAAATCGCCTATTCACCCCCCTCTAGTCGACTTAACACACTTTCACTTCCCTTTGTCGATCCACGTTCCGCAGCTCCATCACATCCATGTCAGATGCTTGCCGAGCCCATGCTGAGCGTTGCGCCACCGTTGCCACCCGCGTCGCCCAGACGACGCCCGTTGGCGGACCTCCCCGCCGTTCTCCGTCACCTGCTGCAAACGCCGCGACCGGCCCGACAGCAAACGAGGAGCAAGCGTCATCGCTGCACCCCTCTGTGCGGCGGGACAGCGGCACCGCCACCCCATTGCTGACTCCGCCCGGCTCATCGTCCCATGCTCGTCCACCTTTGGGAATTGCTATGATGATTCCCTACACTTGGGGATTATCAAGGTCCACCTCACAGCTATGTTCGCATGCCATTTGGCTTGCCGAACGCAGCCATCACCCACCAGCACCACTTGCGGAGCATCCTGGCGGCTCAAGAGACCAGGCATCACGCTGTCCTGGCGGAGATGGTGACGGTCCTCAAGGAACCACCCGAGCCCCCAGAGCCTCCTGAGGCCTAGGGTTCTGGCGGCTCGTGAGGAGTGACTCTTCGGCATGGATCATCGGCTACTCCAGCACCACTCCGGCAGCGTTATCAGGTGAGTCTTTCCAGTTCATTTAGTTGGGGGCGCCTCTCTGGCTGCATTATCCCCAAGTCGTACGGGTGTGCCCCTGCGACGTGTATCCTTTTGCATCTCTAGCTTACCCTGCTGGGGGCATTCCTCGGGCTACATCATCCCCAGGCCGCTCGGGTCCGTCCCGGTCACATGTATCGTTCTTGCATTTATCTGAGCTAACTTGCCTCTTTGCTTGAGTCATTTCATGATTATCACTTGCTCGTCTATTGCCCATCGCGGCCACCCGCGCTGCCCATCAGCCCCCTGGTCATCCCACGATGGGGGCCACTCATGCTGGCACGGCGCTTGTGCTCGAGTCCGTCCCTGTAACGCTGACAAATCTGAGCGGTCGAGCTCTGGCTCGCGGCATGCCCGGCGCACGTCACCTCACCAGGCCCTCAGTACCTTCACCTTCTTGCAGAACCAGTAGTGGCAGGCCAGTAGGCGCGGTTGCAGCCTGTATTGCTCCTTCGCACTGACCTGCAGGGACCCCCGGAGGCTGATGGTGGACGACACCGTAGGCTCCTCCTTTTTTCACAGAATTCGCTTGCGCGTTAAAGGGGGGGGGGCTCCTGAGCATCATGACTCAGGAACTCCCACTGGCTCTCCAGCCCTCACCCGTGGCCTTGACCATGGCATCGCGACCTGGCATACTGGCGGCGGCTGAGCTCGCTCGAGGGCCGGGACCCGAGGATGCAGAGCACATAGAAGGGCGTGAAAGGAGGGGGAGGCTCGCGCGAGTTCGACCCAGTTGACACACGAAGCTGGCGCGGCACAAGGAATCGACTTTGGACCGCTAAGATAAGTCTCACACTCGGATCAGCCAAGTGCTGCGACATAGGATTCCCCTCTCTTGTAGCCTTGCTACAGCGACACCACCTTCCTTTCCTACCTTCAGGTAGTTGCTTGCACGCTAAAGGGGACCTCTTGAGTATCGCGCCTTAGGAGCTCTTACCGGACCTCGGGCCGCTCACCTCCTGGCCTTGACCACGGCATCACGACCTGGCATACCAGCGACGGCTGCAGCCTGCCTGGGGGCCGGGACCTGTTGGCGTAGAGGACTAGGCTACCGCGAGGACAGAAAGGGGGGACCGAGCCGAAGCAAGACGCATAGTCATAGATCTTCATAATAAGGGAAATATTAACAAAAGACACTACAGACCCTTTACACGCCCCCATGGGGTTCATCTCGACTCCTTGCAGTGAACAAAAGAAGAAGGTTTCTAGGAGCCCTATCTACATGCGTCACCGCCGACACCATCATCAATAGTGGACCATGGGGGGCCGATGCCAACCCCATCTAGATCAATGACGGCGGCAAGCAGACACCGTCGCTGCACTCCGGGCACGACGCGAGCTCGGGGGCACGTAGCTGTCGTTGCTCGTCTCCTGAGTCTCGTCGGGCTCGGGAGAGTCGCTGGACCACCAAGAGCCACCGCTACTTCTGGAGGAGCTGTCGGCAGGACCAAGGGCGAGCTGAGCGCCTGCCGTCGCACCGTCCTGGCGGCCCCCTCCAGGACAGCAATCCAGGTGATTGCCCTCCTCGCCGAAGACCTTGAAGAATAGCGTGGAGGCACCATGTACTCGAAATGGATGGCGAGCGCCCCCTCCGCATGGCAGACGCGGGCGACCTCACCCCATCCGCGGGCCATGAAGACCTTGACGGGGGAGACAACCTCAACCTCCACACCCGTCGCCGGGGTGGCGCACCCAGCATGATGCAGCCACAACTCCAGTGGCTCCCTCGGCAGCATCACATCAGTGAAGAACAACGGGAACCGGATCGACGTGCTCGGCAGCATCGCCGCCCACACCACGAGCTCACACGAGGAGCCCTCGGCGTGGGTTCGCGGGGCGGCAGCGCACGCCGCCACTTCACGACCACCGTGGCCGTAGCGTGGGGGGCAACGGTCCTTACTACCTCCCCAGGAGCCCTCTGCCTGGGCATACAAAGGCAGTGGATAGCTCGGGGGAGGCTGTTCGTACCAAGGCCTCGTCACCTCCGGCCTTACAGCGGCTTCACGCGAGCGAGCCAACCTCTTCTTCGGCAGGAGAGGCCCAAGCTCTTCGCGGGGGGCTTTCCCCTTCTCAGCGGCAGAGAATCTCCGTATCGGCGCCATGGATGATGCAACGCAGCGGCAAAGCAAGGAAGAAGAAGAAGCAGGAGGAGTGGAGGAAGAGATGTGTGATGGGGGCTCCGCCCCCTTTCCATTTATAGCCAGGAGGAGGCCCACCGCCGGCCTCCATGATCTAAGGTAATAATGACCTTTTTCTACATGCAACAAGGACTCGTCAAGTCAAGCAGTTGCCGAGGCAGCTGATAACCCACAAGTATAGGGGATCACAATAGTTTTCGAGGGTAGAGTATTCAACCCAAATTTATTGATTCGGCACAAGGGGAGCCAAAGAATATTCTTAAGTATTAGCAGCTGAGTTGTCAATTCAACCACACCTGGAAACTTAATATCTGCAGCAAAGTGTTTAGTAGCAAAGTAATATGATAGTAGTGGTAACGGTGGTAAAAGGTAACGATGGCAAAAGTAATATTTTGGGTGTTTTGTAGTGATGATAACAATGGCAATGGAAAAGTAAATAAGCGAAGAACAATATATGGAAAGCTCGTAGGCATTGGATCGGTGATGGAGAATTATGCCGGATGCGGTTCATCATGTAACAGTCATAACCTAGGGTGACACCGAACTAGCTCCATTTCATCAATGTAATGTAGGCATGTATTCCGAATATAGTCATACGTGCTTATGGAAAAGAACTTGCATGACATCTTTTGTCCTACCTTCCCGTGGCAGCGGGGACCTATTGGAAACTAAGGTATATTAAGGCCTCCTTTTACTAGAGTACCGAACAAAGCATTAACACATAGTGAATACATGAACTCCTCAAACTACGGTCATCACCGGTAAGTATCCCGATTATTGTCACTTTGGGGTTAACGGATCATAACACATAATAGGTGACTATAGACTTGCAAGATAGGATCAAGAACTCTCATATATTGATGAAAAATAATAGGTTCAGATCTGAAATCATGGCACTCGGGCCCTAGTGACAAGTAAGCATAGCAAAGTCATAGCAACATCAATCTCAGAACATAGTGGATACTAGGGATCAGACCCTAACAAAACTAACTCGATTACATGATAAATATCATCCAACCCATCACCGTCCAGCAAGCCTACGATGGAATTACTCACGCACGGCGATGAGCATCATGAAATTGGTGACGGAGGATGGTTGATGATGACGATGGCGACGGGTTCCCCTCTTCGGAGCCCCGAACGAACTCCAGATCAGCCCTCCCCAGGGAGTTTAGTGCTTGGCGGCGGCTCCGTATCGTAAAATGCGATGAATCCTTCTCCCTTATTTTTTTCTCCCCGAAAGTGAATATATGGAGTCCAGGTTGAGGTCGGTGGAGCATCAGGGGGCCCACGAGGCAGGGGGCGCGCCCAGGGGGCAGGCGCGCCCCCACCCTCGTGGACAGGTGGAGGCCCCCCTGACGTGGATCTTCCTTCCAGTATTTATTATATATTCCAAAATAATTCTCCGTTGATTTTCAGGTCATCCCGATAACTTTTACTTCTGTACAAAAATAACACCATGGAAATTTTGTTGAAAACAACGTCAGTCCGGGTTAGTTCCATTCAAATCATGCAAGATAGAGTCCAAAACAAGGGCAAAAGTGTTTGGAAAAGTAGATACTATGGAGACGTATCAACTCCCTAAACTTAAACCTTTGCTTGTCCTCAAGCAATTTCAGTTGATAAACTGAAAGTGATAAAGAAAAACTTTTACAAACTCTGCTTACTCTTGTTGTTCTAAATATGTAAAGCCAGCATTCAAGTTTTCAGCAAAGATTATGAACTAACCATATTCACAATAATATTTCAGTCTCATGTTTACGCATATCAATGGCATAATCAACTAGCGAGCAATAATAATAAATCTCGGATGACAACACTTTCTCAAAACAATCATGATATGATATGAAAAGATGGTATCTCGCTAGCCCTTTCTGAGACCGCAAAACATAAATGCAGAGCACCTTTAAAGATCAAGGACTGACTAGACATTGTAATTCATGGTAAAAGAGATCCAGTCAAGTCATACTCAATATAAACTAACAGTAATGGATGCAAATGACAGCGGTGCTCTCCAACTGGTGCTTTTCAATAAGAGGTTGATGACTCAACATAAAAGTAAATAGATAGGCCCTTCGCATAGGGAAGCAGGGATTTGTAGAGGTGCCATAGCTCGGTTTTGAAATAGATATGAATAATATTTTGAGCGATATACTTTCATTGTCAACATAACAACCAAGAGATGGAGATATCTTCCATGCTACACACATTATAGGCGGTTCCCAAACAGAATGGTAAAGTTTATACTCCCCCTCCACAAACAAGCATCAATCCATGGCTTGCTCGAAAAAACTAACAAGAGTCCTGGGGGAGTTTTGATTGCAGTTATTTTGATTTGATTTGCATAAAGCATGGGACTGGGCATCCCGGTGACCAGCCATTTTCTCGTGAGTGAGGAGCGGAGTCCACTCCTCTTGAGAATAACCCGCCTAACATGGAAGATACGGACATCCCTAGTTGATACATGAGCTATTAGAGCATACAAAACTGAATGTTTATTTGAAGGTTTAGAGTTTAGCACATACAAATTTACTTGGAACGGCAGGTAGATACCATATATAGGTAGGTATGGTGGACTCATATGGAATAACTTTGGGGTTTATGGAATTGGATGCACAAGCAGTATTCCCGCTTAGTACAAGTGAAGGCTAGAAAAAGACTGGGAAGCGACCAGCTAGAGAGCGACAATAGTCATGAACATGCATTAAAATTAATCAACACTGAATGCAAGCATGAGTAGGATATAATGCACCATGAACAAAAATATCGTAGAGGCTATGTTGATTTTGTTTCAACTACATGCGTGAAAATGTGCCAAGTCAAGCCACTCGAATCGTTCAAAAGAGGATACCACCCTATCATACAACATCACAACCATTTTAATAGCATGTTGGCGCGCAAGGTAAACCATTATAAGCTCCTACCTAATTAAGCATGGCATAAGCAACTATAATCTCTAATTGTCATTACAACCATGTTTATTCATAATAGGCTGAATCAGGAACGATGAACTAATCATATTTACAAAAACAAGAGAGGTCGAGTTCATACCAGCTTTTCTCATCTCAATAAGTTCATCATATATCGTCATTATTGCCTTTCACTTGCAGGACCAAATAGCGTGGATAATAATAATAGTGCACGTGCATTGGAGTAAGCCGGAATCTGCAAGCATTCAATTAAAGAGAGAAGGCAAGGTAATATGGGCTCTTTGTTAGATCAACAATAATGTATATAAGAGCCACTCAACATTTTCATTATGGTCTTCTCCTCTCGACCCCCAAAGAACAAGAAAAGAAATAAAACTATTTACACGGGAAAGCTCCCAACAAGCAAAAGAAGAACGAGAAATATTTTTGGGTTTTCTTTTTAATTACTACTACAACAGGCATGGAAAGTAAACTAATTAAAAGCTACAACTAATTTTTTTTGTTTTTCTTAAGGTTTATTAAACACACAAGAAGAAAGCATAAAAAGGAAAATAAACTAGCATCAATGATACAATGAAAAAGTATGAGCACCGAGAACTAGCAATGGGTGTGTGAACATGAATGTAATGTCGGTGAGAAATAGGTACTCCCCCAAGCTAAGGCTTTTGGCCTAAGTTGGTCTATGGCCACGGCTGGCCTGGCGGATATCCATAGTAATAGTTGGGGTCGTACTGAGAAGAAGCTTCAGATTGCCACTTGTTGGCAATCACCTCCACATCCCACTGGTAATCAGACTGTCGTGGATGATCAAATTGTGATACCGGCTCTGGCTCTGTAGCTGATGTAGGGTTCCGGTAGGCATGAATGGCCTCCAACAGAACAAGGTACTTGCCTGCAGATAAATCAAACAAGGAAGGAGCAGGCAAGGTAATAATCTCAGGATGATTTTTACCAAATATTAATTTGTACTTAAGCTCCTTTTCCCTGTTCTTAACAATAAAGTCATGTGCTACCATAATCTTATAATCTAGAAAAACAGGAGGCATCAACTTCTCTTCCTTCTCATAATGCCTAATAGGTATATTAAAATGTGCAACGAGGCGCGAGGCGAAGATGCCTCCAAGGACGGGGCCCTTAGTACGGTTGTGATTTAACCGTTTTGCAACAATAGCGCCCTTACTGAATGTGTCATCGCGAAATAAGGCATGGCACAAAATAACGATATCAGCGGCACTTAGGTTTCCATAGTTTCTGCGCCCAATTAAGCATCTACTAGCAAATATAGCAAAGTAATGTAGAACAGGAAAGTGTATGCTAGTAATTCGTGCGTCGTAAACCTTCCTCGTTTCCCCTACAGCAATGTTATCAATAAACCCATCCACATCGTCACGATGTGGTTCCTCTACATTGCCCTCAAAAGGGATCAAACAAACCCGACAAAAATCATAAAGTGCCATCTCCTTATGCTCATCATATAAATAAAATTCCACCATAGGTGGTGAGCTCCTAGCATGGAAATGAAAGTTTTGCACAAAGATATTGGTGAGTAAGAGATACTGTTCGCGTTGGTCATGGAGGAAGGCAGTGAGGCCTGCATTCTCAGGCAACTCATAGAAATCATCATAAATCTTGGCCGCTCTCAATAAATTATTACAAGGCCATTCACACAGCCGAACCTCCGTGGTGCGAGGGAGATTATACTTGGGCCTCTTATCCTCCTCACTTTGCTTATCCTTCGAGCTTCGGCTCGATGAGCCCCTCAAAAATCTCTTCATCTTTTTCTGAAAATTTCTGAAACTTTTAGTAACTTCAAAATAAAAGTAAACCAAACTCAAGAAAATTCATAGCAACTACTCCTACAAGTGCCTAGAGGCAATATCATGCATCAAAACTACTTTTGACCATATAAATTTGACATGCAAGCTCGAGAACAGGGTCACCAAAGCAGCAAAAATGTGCAATGAATAAAGCACTAGAAAAAAACTAATTGGACCATTGGAGGAGTCACATACCAAGGAACAATCCCCAAAGCAGTTTTGTGAATGGAGCTTTGAGCAAGGAGATCGAAAATGGCAGCAAGATGACCTTGGACTCGGGTTTGAGCTGGTTAGTGGTGTTTGTGGGAGGAAGAAGGAATACGTGGTAGCTGGAATAAGTGGAGGGGAGTTACCGTGGGCCCACGAGGCAGGGGGGCGCGCCCAGCGGGTAGGGCATGCCCTCCACCCTCGTGGCCAGGTGCTTGCTCCCCCTGCTGTGTTTTCAGTGCCAGATATTCTCAAATATTCTAGAAAAAATCATATTTAATTTTTAGGGCATTTGGAGAACTTTTATTTTCGGGGTATTTTTATTGCATGGATAATTCAGAAAATAGATAGAAACTACTATTTTTGCTTTATTTAATATAAATAACAGAAAGTAAAAAGAGGGTACATAGAGTTGTGTTATCTAAATTCATCCATCTCAGGCTCATCAAAAGGAATCCACTAACAAGGTTGATCAGGTCTTGTTAACAAACTCATTCCGAATGACATGGAACCGGAGAATTTTTGAATAACACTAGGTTACCTCAACGGGGATATGCATGTCCCCAACAATAAGAATATCATATTTCTTCTTGACAGTAGGAAGAGGAAATTCAAAACCTCCAAAAATAATCGATGGAATTTTCCAATAGAGTTTATACTATGGACTTGAGGTTGTTTCATCGGAAAGTGTACCATATTCTCATTGCCATTAACATGAAAAGTGACATTGCCTTTGGTGCAATCAATAACAGCCCCCGCAGTATTCAAAACAGGTCTTCCAACAATAATAGACATACTATCCTCCTCGGGAATATCAAGAATAACAAAGTCCGTTAAAATAGTAACGTTTGCAACCACAACAGGCACATCCTCACAAATACCGACAGGTATAGCAGTTGATTTATCAGCCATTTGCAAAGATATTTCAGTAGGTGTCAACTTATTCAAATCAAGTCTACGATATAAAGAGAGAGGCATAACACCAACACCGGCTCCAAGATCACATAAAGCAGTTTTAACTTAGTTTCTTTTAGTGGAGCATGGTATAGTTGGTACTCCTGGATCTCCTAGTTTCTTAGGTATTCCACCCTTAAAAGTATAATTAGCAAGCATGGTGGAAATTTCAGCTTTCGGTATCTTTCTTTTATTTGTAACAATTTCTTTCATGTACTTAGCATAAGGATTCATTTTGAGCATATCAGTTAATCGCATACGCAAAAAGATAGGTCTAATCATTTCAGCAAAGCGCTCAAAATCCTCATCATCCTTTTTCTTGGATGGTTTAGGAGGAAAAGGCATGAGTTTCTGAACCCATGGTTTTCTTTCCTTACCGTGCTTCCTAGCAACAAAGTCTCTCTTGTCATAACATTGATTCTTTGATTGTGGGTTATCAAGATCAACAACAGGTTCAATCTCTACTTCATTATTATTACTAGGTTGAGCATCAACATGAGCATCATTATTAACATTTTCACTAGGTTAATGCTCATTACCAGATTGTATTTCAGCATTAGAAATAGAAATATCATTGGGATTCTCAGGTGTGTTAACAACAAGTTCGCTAGAAGCATGCAAAGTCCTATCATTTTTCTTTTTCTTCCTCTTAGTAGGACTAGGTGCATCAATATTATTTCTCTGAGAATCTTGCTCAATTCTCTTAGGATGGCCTTCAGGATACAAAGGTTCCTGAGTCATCTTACCAGTTCTAGTAGCCACTCTAACAACAAAATCATTATTTTTACTATTTAATTCATTGAGAAAATCATTCTGAGCTTTAAGTACTTGTTCTACTTGAGTGGTAACCATAGAAGCATGTTTACTAATAAGTTTTAGTTCACCTTTAACATTAGCCATGTAATCACTCAAGTGTTCAATCATATAAGCATTATGTTTCAATTGTCTACCAACATAAGCATTAAAATCTTCTTGCTTAACCATAAAGCTATCAAACTCATCTAAGAATTGGCTAGCAAACTTAGTAGGAGGGATTTCAGCTTTATTGTATCTATAGAGAGAATTTACCTTTACTACCTGTGTCGGGTTATCAAGACCATGAGTTTCTTCAATTGGTGATGGACTAAAACCATGTATTTCTTCAACAGGCGGTAAATTAAGACCATGTATTTCTTCAATAGGAGGTAAATTCTTAACATCTTCAGCTTTAATACCTTTTTCTTTCATAGATTTCTTTGCCTCTTGCATATCTTCAGGACTGAGAAATAGAATACCCCTTTTGTTCGGAGTTGGCTTTGGAGTTGGTTCAGGAATTGGATCAGGAAGTGTCCAATTATTTTCATTAGTCAACATATTATTCAATAGAATTTCAGCTTCATCTGGTGTTCTTTCCCTGAAAACACAACCAGCACAACTATCCAGGTGGTCTCTGGAAGCATCGGTTAGTCCATTATAAAAGACATCAAGTATTTCATTTTTCTTAAGAGGATGATCAGGCAAAGCATTAAGTAATTGGAGAAGCCTCCCCCAAGCTTGTGGGAGACGCTCTTCTTCAATTTGCACACAATTATATATTTGTTTCTTTTGAGCAGGGAAATATTTAGTAGAGAAGTAATAAATCATATCCTGGGGACTACGCACACAACCAGGATCAAGAGAATTAAACCATGTCTTAGCATCACCCTAAGGATATAATAATAGCAAGTTTTCTCATCTTTAGTGAACAGGGTAGCTATATCATTTAATTTAGTAAGATGTGCCACAACAGTTTCAGATCCATAGCAATAAAAAGGATCAGATTCAACCAAAGTAATTATCTCAGGGTCGGCGGAGAATTCATAATCCTTATCAGTAACAAAGATAGGTGAAGTAGCATAAGCAGGATCATATTTTATTCTAGCATTTAGAGTTTTTTGTTTCAGCTTAGCTAATAATTTCTTAAGATTACTCCTATCTTTGCAAGCAAGAAAGTCTCTAGCAGTTTCTTCATCCATAACATAACCTTCAGGAACAACAGGCAATTCATATTTAGGGGGAGAATCTTCATCACCACTTTCATCAATATTATCAGTTTCAATAATTTCATTCTCTCTAGCCCTAGCAAGTTGTTCATCAAGAAATTCACCAAGTGGCACAGTAGTATCAAACATAGAAGTAGTTTCATCATAAGTATCATGCATAGCAGAAGTGGTATCATCAATAACATGCGGCATATCAGAATTAATAGCAGAAGCAGGTTTAGGTGTCACAAGCTTACTCAAAACAGAAGGTGAATCAAGTGCAGAGCTAGATGGTAGTTCCTTACCTCCCCTCGTAGTTGAGGGATAAATCTTGGTTCTTGGATCTTTCAAATTCTTCATAATGATAAGCAGATATAAATCCAAAGTAACTCAAAGAATAGAGCTATGCTCCCCGGCAACGGCACCAGAAAATAGTCTTGATAACCCACAAGTATAGGGGATCGCAACAGTTTTCGAGGGTAGAGTATTCAACCCAAATTTATTGACTCAACACAAGGGGAGCCAAAGAATACTCTCAAGTATTAAGCTAAGTCAATTCAACCACACCTGGAAACTTAATATCTGCAGCAAAGTGTTTAGTAGCAAAGTAATATGATAGTAGTGGTAACGATGGTAAAAGGTAACGGTGGCAAAAGTAATATTTTTGGTGTTTTGTAGTGATGATAACAATAGCAACAGAAAAGTAAATAAGCGAAGAACAATATATGGAAAGCTCGTAGGCATTGGATCGGTGATGGAGAATTATGCCGGATGCGGTTCATCATATAACAGTCATAACCTAGGGTGACATAGAACTAGCTCCAGTTCATCAATGTAATGCAGGCATGTATTCCGAATATAGTCCTACGTGCTTATGGAAAAGAACTTGCATGCCATCTTTTGTCCTACCCTCCCGTGGCAGCGGGGTCCTATTGGAAACTAAGGGATATTAAGGCCTCCTTTTAATAGAGTACCGAAACAAAGCATTAACACATAGTGAATACATGAACTCCTCAAACTACGGTCATCACTGGTAAGTATCTCAATTATTGTCACTTCGGGGTTAACAGATCATAACACATAATAGGTGACTATAGACTTGCAAGATAGGATCAAGAACTCTCATATATTGATGAAAACATAATAGGTTCAAATCTGAAATCATGGCACTCGGGCCCTAGTGACAAGCATTAAGCATAGCAAAGTCATAGCAACATCAATCTCAGAACATAGTGGATACTGGGGATCAAACCCTAACAAAACTAACTCGATTACATGATAAATCTCATCCAACCCATCACCGTCCAGGAAGCCTACGATGGAATTACTCATGCACGGCGGTGAGCATCATGAAATTGGTGATGGAGGATGGTTGATGATGATGATGGCGACGGATTCCCTCTCCAGAGCCCCGAACGGACTCCAAATCAGCCCTCCCGAGAGAGTTTAGGGCTTGGCGGCGGCTCTGTATCGTAAAATGCGATGAATCCTTCTCCCTTATTTTTTTCTCCCCGAAAGTGAATATATGGAGTCCAGGTTGAGGTCGGTGGAGCATTAGGGGGGCCACGAGGTAGGGGGTGCGCACAGGGGGGCAGGCGTTCCCCCGCCCTCGTGGATAGGTGGAGGCCCCCCTGACGTGGATCTTCCTTCCATTATTTATTATATATTCAAAAATAATTCTCCGTTGATTTTCAGGTCATTCCGAGAACTTTTATTTCTACACAAAAATAACACCATGGCAATTCTGCTGAAAACAACATCAGTCCGGGTTAGTTCCATTCAAATCATGCAAGTTAGAGTCCAAAACAAGGGCAAAAGTATTTGGAAAAGTAGATATGACAGAGACGTGTCAGCAGCGTGGGGAAACAGAGACGCCCACGACCCGTCTATCGCCACGCGTCAATCAAGGCCGTAGGCTGTTAGGGCCCGCGACGCTCCGCACTTGCCCCTTGGCTTCGCCACGAAGCCAAGCACGAGCGCACCTTGGGACCGGGGGCTACTTTCGTTGTCCTGGGAACGGGGGTGTCGGTGTCAAAACCGGCGTATCTCGGGTAGGGGGTCCCGAACTGCGCGTCTAAGGCGGATGGTAACAGGAGGCAGGGGACATGATGTTTTACCGAGGTTCGGGCCCTCTTGATGGAGGTAAAACCCTACGTCCTGCTTGATTATTCTTGGTAATATGAGTAGTACAAGAGTTGATCTACCACGAGATCGAAGAGGCTAAACCCTAGAAGCTAGCCTATGGTATAATTGTATGTTGTCCTACGGACTAAAACCCTCCGGTTTATATAGACACCGGAAGGGGCTAGGGTTACACAAGGTCGGTTACAAAGGAGGAGATATACATATCCGTACTGCCTAGCTTTCGTTCCACGCCAAGTAGAGTCCCATCCGGACACGGGACGAAGTCTTCAATCTTGTATCTTCATAGTCCAACAGTCCATCCAAAGGATATAGTCCGGCTGTCCGGAGACCCCCTAATCCAGGACTCCCTCAGTAGCCCCTGAACTAGGCTTCAATGACAATGAGTCCGGCGCGCAGTGTTGTCTTTGGCATTGCAAGGCCAGTTCCTCCTCCGAATACACCACAGAAGAATTTGAATACAAGGATAGTGTCCGACCCTGCAAAATAAGTTCCACATACCACCATAGAGAGAATAATATTACCACAAATCTAATCTGCTGACACGTTTTGGCAGCATGACATCACGCCACGGCCCGGTAATTATTTGAACCGTTTTTCTTTAACCAGCTCCGCACATAATGCGAGGCGGTTTCTTGACACATCTTGTCAAAGCAGAGATCGTGCTCCCCTTATTACGGGATTCTCATCAATACGGACGTGGGTAACCCAATCGCACCATCAATTACGGCGCTTGGGGGATAAGCGAGTTTTACCAGGCTAGTGGGGGCGCATAGTTTAGTCCACCCTTATAAAGGGATAAGATCTCACCTTTTTCTACCCACGCCTTCTTCCTCCTTGCTCATCCATTCTCGCGCACTCGAGCTCCAGCGCCCAAGTCCGCATCCTCCTTCTCAACTCTCTCCAAACACGTCCGGAGCGGGAGGCAAGTGGATGGCCTCCTCCGTCACGGAGGGGCACATCAAAAAGTTACGTGGAGCCAGATACTTAGCCGCGGATATCGCGCACTGGCTGCCAGCCGCGGGGCAGGTTGTCCCTACCCCGGAACCTCACGAAAGGGTGGTTTTCCTCCCCCATTTCGTCCGCGGATTGGGGTTTCCCCTCCATCCATTCGTCCACGACCTCATGTTCTACTACGGGCTGGACTTTCATGATCTGGCCCCAAATTTCATCCTCAACATCTCGGCATTCATCGTCGTGTGCAAGGCTTTCCTCCGCATCCGGCCCCACTTCGGCTTGTTTCTGAAGACCTTCAATATCAAGCCGAAGGTGGTGGGCGGCCAACAAGCAGAATGCGGCGGAGCCATGGTGGGCAAAATGCCCAACGTTATATGGCTCGAGGGCTCCTTCGTGGATACCATAAAGGGGTGGCAATCGGGGTGGTTCTACATCACCGAGCCGCACGACACCAACTGGGTGGCGGCCCCCGAGTTTCGATCCGGAATCCCCACGCGGCTCACTTCCTGGAAGGAGAAGGGCCTGTCCTGGGGTTCATCAGTGGAGCTGGACGGACTCCAGAAGTGTATCTGGAACATGATAAGCAAGAAACTTAAGCTTGTCAACATAGTCCAGGTCATGCTCTTCCGCCAGATCCTCCCGTGTCAACAACGGGATTTCAACTTATGGGAGTTCGACCCGGCCCGACACCAGACTCTAAGCGAGCTCTTCCACACGACGCATACAGACATCTGGAGGGTGCTGTTCAAGGGTGCCGAGGTCCCTCCTTCTCTTACCGAGGACTGCGGGCTAAGCGTGAAGCGTTCTACGAATCCGATAAGTTCTGTACATCTGATAGGGTGTTTATTTCCCATAGCTTAATCATGTGCGGGGTCTGAGCTCCCATGCCTTTGACAGGACTGGGTGGAGACATCAGAGCAGATCAACTATCCGGCCCCTCTGCCCGAAGACCCTGTGGACGCTCTCCTGACGGAGATGCAGACTCCGGCTCCTTATGAGGTGCCGGATAAGACCAAGAAGAAGGCCAAGGGAACCCGAAAGAGTTCCCGGTGCCAGGTGGTATGAGACTCGTCGTCCGATAACTCCGAGACGCACTCCTCCCACGAAAACGAGGAGAAGGAAGACGAAGACTCTCCCCCTCCAGCCGGGGGAGACAAGAAGAGGAAGGCCGCCCCAACCGGGGAGGCCGAAGGGTCCAAGAAGGGAAGGACTCTCCTTCCAGACTGTTCCACCACCGCAGCCGACGGGGAAGACGAGTGGCTGCTCAGGGCCAAGCCCCTGGCGAAGTCGTAAGTATTCGGATACCAGAGTAACTCATAGCATACCTTTGCCGCACTGCTTCTCCTAATGTCGAATATGAGTATGCAGTCCGCCCCAAGCCCGTATCGATGTATCATCGTTGGATGGTTCCTTGGACTCATCGGACATGAATAGGGATACACTTCCAACCACCACCTCTCCTTGCCCTACGGACAATGCCGAGGTACTATCTCAGGGGGCACCGAGCTGGGGGGAGACAGTCCTGGAGGCGCCTCAAGGCGACCTTCCGGACTCCAGGAGCAAAGGGGGCAAGGCTCCCGGGGGCTCCAAGTTCGGCTCTCAGCCGAACACTGCGCCGGAACCTCTAGTGGTTCCAGACTTGGGCAGGTGGCCCCCTTCCAAAAGGGGCAAGATGCCCGTGCCGGTGACCTCTGTCCATCCAGAGGCACCGGACATCCTGCTGGGAGCGCTTAGTGGCGCTTCCATCGACGAAGAGCACCGCACTATTATGAGTGCGGTGATCAAGAAGGTTCAGTCCGCCAAGAGTGGACTGACTGAACCCTGTGCTAGCCTTCTAATAGGCTTTGAGGTAAGTATTTAAAATATAGGAAAAATATTACCGCATAGACAGTAGCCCCTGATGCTCTATTTGGCATTCACAAAGAACAGCTGAATAGAGGATCAAATAATATATGCAGGAGTCTAATATAAGTATGTCTGTATGCGTATGCAGGCTTCACTGCTGACCTCTGCCGCACTGACTGCGGAGGTCGCCACACTGAAGCAGGACTTCGAGGGGTCCGAGAAAGAGCTCGGCCTTGCCAAGAGGCAGCTCGAGGAGAACAAAGGTAAGTAATACCTTGTCTACATATATAAAAGAAAATGTGGTTGCGAAATGACAGGATCATCATGAATGTGCCAGGGGCCACGATCGAAGTGGGGACCCTAAAGCAAGCGCTGTCCGAGGCCGAAGATAAAGCGGCCAAGGAGCGCACCGAGCGGGAAAAGCAAGAGGCACGGGTGGGCGAGGTGCAGCAAGAGCTCCAGGCTCTTGTGACGAAGCATGAGGCTTTGGAGCTTGACTCGAAGACACGAGAGTCTGAGCTTGCCACGGCCCTCGAGAGCGCAAAGAATGCCAAGGCTGAAGCCCAAAAGGCCCTCCAGGAGATTGAGGCGATGAGGAAGATAGCGGCGGGTAAGGCATTCAATATACAAAGCAAGAATGTGAAAGTTAATTACTTGTTACTTACCCGAGTCCGGAGCTCTCCAGGAGCATTCGCAGATTCACCCCGCAGCGTGTCGGATGCCGCGAGATATTACCAGGCCGAGGAGGGAAGCTCGACGGAGAAGTTGTTCTGGTCTCAGTATACTGGGACCGAACACCCGATGCCCATGAGCGACCAGCTGAAGCAACTGGTCGAGCTGCACAAGGCGGCCGAACAGGCCATGAAGGGCTTAATAGTCTGGATGTGGCCTGGCGACTCCCTTCCCAACAACTATTTCAGCCTGGTGAGGTGGCTTGTGGATGCCTGCCCATGGCTGGAAGTCATCAAGCGGTCCGTCTGTATCGAAGGTGCCCGTCGGGCTTTTGCTCGTGCAAAGGTGCACTGGGCCAAGATGGACGCTGAGAAGCTGGTGAAGGAGGGGCCGCCGCAGGGCAAGGAGCATCGCCACCCCGAGATGTATTATGAGGGTGTACTGAAGGGTGCCCGTCTTGTAGCGGACGAGTGTGCGAAATATGTAATATTTGAATGAACTTGCTCGTGTGATCCTGTATTATGAAAACTTGTTCATATGCGCTATGCAACGCTTGTTTGAATTTAAAGTATTACCTTTTGTTCGGCTGTTTATCAAATCTGAGAGATGGCTAGTCGTCGGCTTTTGCCCCCATGCCGCGAGTGCTGGGGTGTTCAGGATAAACCTGAGCACTCTTTTTCCATTTTTGGGTCCTTCGAGGGAGGTGCTCAGCACAACAAACAAGGCAATCGGACTATAATGCTTTATCACTCTCACTTAGCCATAGAATTCTATAATTTTAAATTTTGGCGAAGCCCCTAGTATTTGGAAGGCCGAATTCGGGGCGCTATACATGCCTTTAAGCCGGACAAAGCCGACTCCTCGCTCTAAGCGGCATAAGTCTTTAGGGACTCGAAACCTCTCGAACAGCGACCAACTCTCGCCTTATCAAGACAGTCAGTTTTAGCTTTCTCTACTGAGGTGCTTAGCCCAGCTGAACCGGGGCACAATCGCAGTAGTTCTCCCAGTGCTACCTTAGCCGATATAGCGGAACGTAAGGTACCAAAACATGGGAGCCGGGCAAACCCAACTATTGACCCAAGACATGATTCGGAGCTGATGCATATAATGCTATAAGTTCGGGGTGCCGCACTGTCGAAAGTGTTCAGACTTCTCACGCCGTATTATGGGGTATGCTTAAGCCCCTAGCGTACTGGCCGTACCAGAGTGTACGGGTGCTGGTTGTCATGAATGAACATATATATATATACATAAAAAAGAATAGAGAATGCGATAATAGTCTAGTGCTATGCATTGTTTATTTAAAAAGGTGTGTTAAAGCGGAATGATACAAGTAGTGCGATAAGCAAAAAGTAGGACTATTTGACTTGTCCCCTCCAAGGGCAAGCTGAGGAATGGTATTTAAAGCAGGTATTTCACTGGTTGTCAGAGACCACCTGGGAGTTCTGTGGTGCGACGTAGCTTTCTGCCTCCTTGGTTGTTGCATCGTGTGTCCGGCAACCGTACTGCCGGACGGGGTTTCTAGAGATTAAAGTCCTGAAAAAGAGAAAAATAACAAAGCGGGAAGCCCGTAGTGCGGTTGAGCCGCGTCTTGGGGCGTGCCGTAGTCGTGCCCCCTCCCCACCTGTGCCCATGGTATTTTTAATGCGTAATTATGTACGCGTGGCACGGATTTCACTGTTTGGCTGGTACTGGGGTGGGGGACGCATTGCTATGCGAGCTCAGAACGTGCCAGGCGGTCTTGTTGCCGATTACTCCGAGCGCGCTTGAAGGTGTCTGGGTCTTTAATCGCTGAACTGGTGGGTTGCCTTAAGGGGCTGCTTTGCGCTTCTGCTGCAAGGGCCGCAGTGTGCTCCTCCATACGGAGAGAGCACTCTGTGTTTCCATTAAATGTGATGACCCCCGAGGTCCTGGCATCTTGAGCTTGAGATATGCATAATGCGGTACCGCATTGAATCTCGCGAATGTGGTTCGCCCAAGCAGTGCATGATAGCCACTGCGGAAAGGGACTATATCGAAGATTAACTCCTCGCTTCGGAAGTTTTTTGGGGATCCAAGACCACTTCCAGTGTGACTGAGCCTGTGCAATGGGCCTCTACACCAGGTATGACGCCTTTGAAGGTCATTTTTGTGGGTTTGATCCTTGAGGGGTCTATACCCATTTTGCGCACTGTGTCCTGATAAAGCAGGTTCAGGCTGATGCCGCCATCCATAAGGACTCGGGTGAGGTGAAATCCGTTAATGATTGGGTCTAGGACCAGTGCGGCGAATCCTCCATGACGGATACTAGTGGGGTGGTCCCTGCGATCGAAGGTGATCGGACAAGAGGACCATGGGTTGAACTTTGGGGCGACTGGCTCCAACGCATATACGTCCCTTAGCGCACGCTTCCACTCCCTCTTGGGGATGTGGGTTGCGTATATCGTGTTCACCGTCCGCACTTGTGGGGGGAACCTCTTCTGTCCTCTGGTGTTCGGCGGCCGGGGCTCCTCCTCGTCATCGTTGTGTGACCCCTTATCTTTGTTTTTAGCATTTAACTTGCCGACCTGCTTGAACATGCAACAATCCCTGTTGGTGTGGTTGGCTGGCTTGTCGGGGGTGCCGTGTATTTGACATGAGCGATCGAGTATACGGTCCAAACTGGACGGGCCTGGAGTGCTTCTTTTGAATGCCTTTTTCCGCTGACCGGGTTTAGAGCCTCTGAATCCGGCATTGACTGCCGTATCCTCGGTATTGTCGCTGTTAATGCGGCGCTTGTGTTTGTTGCGACGTGACCTGCCATTGCCATCATTGGTATCCGAAGTACCATGGTTCTTTGATATATTATTGCTGCGAGCCAGCCAGCTGTCTTCTCCCGCGCAAAAGCGGGTCATAAGTGTCGTGAGGGCTGCCATAGATTTTGGCTTTTCCTGGCCAAGGTGCCGGGCGAGCCACTCGTCGCGGATGTTGTACTTAAAAGCTGCTAGGGCCTCTGCATCCGGACAGTCGACGATTTGATTTTTCTTTGTTAGGAACCGTGTCTAGAATTGCCTGGCCAATTCCTCTGGCTGCTGAATTATGTGGCTGAAGTCATCGGCATCTGGTGGTCGCACATAAGTGCCCTGGAAGTTGTCAAGGAATGCGGCTTCTAGATCTTCCTAACAACCAATGGATTCTGCTGGCAGGCTATTGAGCCAATGCCGAGCTGGTCCTTTGAGTTTAAGTGGGAGGTATTTGATGGCGTGTAGATCATCACCGCGGGCCATGTGGATGTGCAGGAGGAAGTCCTCGATCCATACCGCAGGATCTGTTGTGCCGTCGTATGATTCTATATTTACGGGTTTGAAACCCTCTGGGATTTGATGATCCATTACTTCCTATATGAAGCATAGGGGGTGTGCGGCACCTCTGTACTGGGCTATATCGTGACGCAGCTCAAATGAGTCTTGTCCGCTGTGTTCGGCCCGACCGGACTTACTTTTACTGTATCCGGCATGACGGTTATCGTCTCGCATAGTGGCGCGCCCTCGCGATCCGTAGATTGATCTTGCGTGATTTTCTTTGTCCTCCATACGTCTCGCAGGTCTGGCGTATTTCCCCATGTCTTGACATTTTTATTTGAGTGGCGTCGGGGTGCGGGCTGAACTTTTGGCTGGAATGCCTCTTTGTCGCGGCCACGAGGTGTCCGATCAGCCGCGTCATACGCTGGAGATGTAGGTTTTGGTGCTTCCTCCTCGAGTCAGGGTAGCAACTTGCGCTTTGGGTAACTCTTGGAGGGGCGTTCGAGTTTATATTCCTCGGCCGCAAGGACTTCAGTCCATCTGTCAGCTAGCAAATCTTGATAAGCTTGAAGCTGCTGTTGCTTTTTCTTAAGGCTATTTGCCGTGGTATAAGCCGACACTCGAAGCGCTATTGTTCGACGGGATCCTCAGGCACGACGAATTCTTCATCGTCGAGGCTTGCCTCGTCTTCGGAGGGAGGCATGTAATTATCATCCTCCGCCCCTCCATCTGCCGCTCTCTCGGGAGGGCTGGCTTCTCCATCCTCCTGCCCTAAATCTTGCTGGAGGGGATTTTTGTCGTCTTCGACACTGTCTGGAGTGCTATTATCTCCTGTGCCGGTGTCACCGCTTTTGCTTTGGCGAGACTTAGAGCGGCGCCGCTGACGTCGGCGCTTGGGTTGCTTCTTGGAGGGGTCATCCTCCGCTGTCCCATCGCCATTGCCTTCTTTGGGTGTGTCCACCATATATATGTCATATGATGAGGTGGCTGTCCAGTGCCCTGTGGGTAGTGGTTCTTGTTCGCCTCCTGCATCGTCGTCCATGCCGTCGATGTCTTCGGCGTCGAAGTCAAGCATGTCGGTTAAATCATCGACAGTGGCTACTAAATGGGTGGTCGGTGGGCCGCGAATTTCTTCGTCATCCGCATCCCAATCCTGCCGGACATAGTTCGGCCAGGATTCTCCTGACAAGGAGAGAGACCTTAATGAGTTCAGTATGTCGCCGAAGGGCGAGTGCTGAAAGATATCCGTGGAGGTAAACTCCATGATCAGCGCCCAGTCGGATTCGATAGGCACGAGCGCACGCGGTTCGGAGTCCGTGGCCGGAGAAGGATCCGGCAGTTTGGCATCACGACTCTCGTGAAGGGTAAGGTCGATATTCGGCTCGATCACCGCTGAGGATACGGTCTCCGTGGCGGGGTCTATCCACCTGTCCATGGATGGCGCAACTGGCTCCGAATTGAGGCTCGGAGCAGTTGCCGACGCGATCTCCTGAACACTGTCCGATGGTAGAGCTAAGTCATGCTCATCGTGACCGTGTGGCGCACTAGGCAGGGGCTCGAATCCGTCAAAGATCAAGTCTCCGCGGATATCGGCTGTGTAGTTTAAGCTTCCAAACCTGACCTGGTGGCCAGGGGCCTAACTCTCGATCTGCTCCAGACGGCCAAGCGAGTTGGCCCGCAGTGCGAAGCCGCCGAATACAAAGATCTGTCCGGGGAGAAAAGTCTCACCCTGGACTGCATCGCTATCGATGATCGAAGGAGCCATCCAGCCTAATGGCGACGACACATAGGAACTCTCAATGAAAGCACTAGTGTCGGTGTCAAAACTGGCGGATCTCGGGTAGGGGGTCCCGAACTGTGCGTCTAAGGCGGATGGTAATAGGAGGCAGGGGACACGATGTTTTACCCAGGTTCGGGCCCTCTTGATGGAGGTAAAACCCTACGTCCTGCTTGATTATTCTTGATAATATGAGTTGTACAAGAGTTGATCTACCATGAGATCGAAGAGGCTAAACCCTAGAAGCTAGCCTATGGTATGATTGTATGTTGTCCTACGGACTAAAACCCTCCGGTTTATATAGACACCGGTAGGGGCTAGGGTTACACAAGGTCGGTTACAAAGGAGGAGCTATACATATCCGTACTGCCTAGGTTGCCTTCCACGCCAAGTAGAGTCCCATCCGGACACGGGACGAAGTCTTCAATCTTGTATCTTCATAGTCCAACAGTCCGACCAAAGGATATAGTCCGGCTGTCCGGAGACCCCCTAATCTAGGACTCCCTTAGGGGGTACCCAAACTTGCCTGCCTGCGGCCCAGGGCGTGGCTCGACCAGCAGCCTGGTACGGCCCATCTTCATCAACCAACGCTCAAGACCCTCGTGAGGCGGATGGCACAAAACCTCCTCGGGGGCTGCCTCATGAGGCTGGCTCACGAGGAGCGGAGAGATCAAGGCGAGGGGCACCTCGTGAGGTTCCCGTGACGTGAGCCATGACGACCAAGGCCAGGCAGGCGCCAGCGGGCATAGAGTGCCAGTTTCCTCTTTTGTGCTAAAGAGGCCGGCGCAGGCGAGGAGTCCCGAGGCGTCAGGCGAGGAGTCCCAAGGCGTCAGACAAAGGTTTCCATATTGGTGCAATGAGACCAAGACCAGCAGGACGGCAAGACGGAGGTCATCACGGAGCCCGCGACGGCGTCACCACCAGAGCCTTTGGCAGGCGAAGACCACCTTTTGTTAGGATAACTTGTACTCGTTGTCCCCCCTTCAAATTGGCC
Organism: Triticum monococcum; assembly: GCA_034509565.1. Classification (NCBI taxonomy): domain Eukaryota; kingdom Viridiplantae; phylum Streptophyta; class Magnoliopsida; order Poales; family Poaceae; genus Triticum; species Triticum monococcum. The sequence continues at coordinate 574,842,009 of CM067844.1, read as the reverse complement.
ATTGTGAGATCCCTTCCCGCCTAATATTTGGGGAGAGGACCCGGGCCTCTATAAATTGGCCTAGCCACCACCATAGAGAGCATAGGCTCATTGGAAGACGGATCTTTCAGATCATCCCCAGCCACACAAGCTCATCGAGCTCAAGAACACCTCTCCTCAGGAGGTTGTTCTTCCCTTGTACTTGTTCACCCCCAGCTTACAAGGCAATCCACCACACCACACTGGAGTGGGGTATTACATCGCAACGGTGGCCCGAACTAGTATAAACTCTGGTGTCCTCAGTTCCTTGGGTTCGCGAGCTAGTCTTTGAGATTGTTGCGAGAGCGTGAGCTAAGGGGAGAGATCTTCGTGCGCACCCCAGTGTTCGAACCTCAAGGGTTTGCCGGAACCTGTAATCCGACAGTCAGGTATATGTCATAAAACCTATATTGTTGGATTCATGTGTGGTAAGTGTTATTTTAACGAGATTGTGGACGAAACTCTTCTTATTATGCATTGTTCAATATTTTCCAGGGCACTACATTATTTTGGTGATAAAGGAAACCAAGAAATATAAAGCATTTATCTACTTGTTGGTCTGGTTTCATATGGCCTCCTTCGATACCATTGATAATGAAATCACACACAATTAACAAGATTTCATCGTATATAGAGAATGGTGGTTATTGCTTTTAGGGAAAAGGCATATGCCCGACTTTATAAATAAAGCCACCAGGCAGAATTCCAACGCAGATAGCCAACCAAACAGACAAACACAAAGTTGCTCCAGACGTGGGCTCACCCGAAGTTTTAAAGGAGAGATACATAGCACGCAGGCCAGCACACGGCACGCAGGCCCGATAGGCTAAAAAATGACATGGCCAACAACTAGTCGAAGCTCTGCAAAACAGCTAAGAAGCATTCTCCTGTCTGGATAGAGAAGATGCCGAGGCCCGCACTTTAGAGATCAGGAGATCAAGAGCATCCTGGTCCTCCGTCTTAGTCAATGATCTCCACCGCTGCAAGAACATACATGATTTAAATAAGCAATCAGCAGGCTTAGCAGGGAAAACATGTTCGATGGTAAACTTGTTCCTAGTCGCCCACAGGGACCAACAAATCGCTCCAAGCCCTACCTAGAAGTTCCTATTTGTAACTCCTGTCAAAGAATTAGCAAGGGCCTGGAGCTCAGAGAAGGACGAGGGGTCCCGGGGAACCTGGAGCCACGATCTAACACAACTCCATACCAGCTTGGCCAAAACACATTGAAAAAATATGTGATGCGTGTCCTCCAGAGCACCACAAAGGGCACAAAACTCCGATCCTGGGCCATTCCTCTTACGGATTTGGTAGACGCCCTCTAAAGGCTTGCCAAAGGAAGATCTTAACTTTCGGGGGAATACGGCCCTGCCAAACCTGAGTAAATCTGCTGGTGGGAGATCCACCAATAAGCATAGAATATAAAGACTTAACCGAAAAGCAACCAGAAGAGGTGTGGGGCCAAACCACCGAGTCCACATTCTCCGAGAGCGTAGGGAAGAGAGCAAAGAGCCTTTGATATTCTTCGAACTCTACAGGAGACAGGGATCACCGGAAGGCCAAGTCCCAGTTATTAGCCGAAAGCTCGGCGATCGACATGTTCGGATTAGAACAATAGGAAAAGAGTGTGGGAAAACTCACAAAGAGAGGTGAGTCTCCGCACCACCAATCAAGCCAGAAACGAACAGATGAGCCGTCCCCGACAACAAACTTAACATTAGCCAAAAACAAAGGTCCCACTTTAACCAAATCCTTCCAGAATTGTGAGCCTCCGCGCACATAAGCAAACAATGGGCTAGAAAGAGGGAAATACTTAGCTTTAAGGATGGTGAACCATAAGGATCCAACACCAGTTGTCATAATCTTCCACCACCACTTAATCAAGAGACATTTATTCATGATGGCAGTGTTAATAATGCCCAACCCCCCAAGGTTTTTGGGTCTACACATAAGTTTCCACATGACAAATCTATATTTGCGCCTATTGTCTGTCGCATTCCAGTAAAAAGAACATCTATGCTTATCGAAGCCTGCATGGGTGCCAGCCGAGAGCAAGTAGAAGCCCATGAGAAACATTGGTAAGGATGATAAGTAAGCATTGATCAATGCCACTTTCCCAACATTAGTGTTGTATCTACCTCTCCAAGGGAGTACCCTATTACCAACTTTATCCACAGCAGGAGCGAACTCTTTCGCATAGAGCACATCTGGGGAAATTGGGAGACCCATATATTTGAAAGGGAAAGATCCCAACTTACAATTGAGGAGATGGGACACTCTTAAGGCCTCGGTATCATCCACACCAGTAACTATGACCTCACTTTTAGTGAAGTTAATTTTGAGTCCCGACAAGGCTTCGGAGCAAAGAAGAATGGACTTGAGGTGGGCGAGGCAGGAATCATTTAGGTCTACCATAATAATAGTGTCATCCGCATATTGAAGGTGAGTGACCCCTTCCGGGATGAGGTGTGAGATGACAGGACAGATGTTACCATGTGAAGCCGCTCTAGAAAGAATACGAGATAGGGCATCCACGACAAAGTTGAACATGATAGGAGAGGCAGGGTCACCTTGCCGTAGGCCCCTACCATTGGCAAAGTAATTACTGATCTGGCGATTAACAGGGGCTGCAGTGTGGCCACCCGAGACCAACTGCATGATCCTATGAACATAGGCCCCATCAAAACCTTTGGCCAGGAGCACCTTTCGAAAGAAAGGCCAACTGACCGAGTCGTAAGCTTTCTCAAAATCCAACTTAAGAATCACTGCTTTAGATTTACTAATCTTAAGATCATGCATGATCTCATGAAGGCAGAGGATCCTACTGAGGATAAAACGACCTTTGATGAAGGCAGACTTGAAAGGGCTAATAGTTCTGTGGGCAATAGGAGTGAGATGAGTGGCAAAGTGATAACCCACAAGTATAGGGGATCACAACCATTTTCGAGGGTAGAGTATTCAACCCAAATTTATTGATTCGACACAAGGGGAGCCAAAGAATATTCTCAAGTATTAGCAGCTGAGTTGTCAATTCAACCACACCTAGAAACTTAATATCTGCAGCAAGGTATTTAGTAGAAAAGTAATATGATAGTAGTGGTAACGGTAGCAAAAGTAATATTTTTGGGTTTTATAGTGATTGTAACAGTAGCAACGCAAAAGAAAATAAGCGAAGAACAATATATGAAAAGCTCATAGGCATTGGATCAGTGATGGATAATTATGTCGGATGCGATCAATCATGCAACCGTATAACATAGGGTGACACAGAATTAGCTCCAGTTCAGAAATGTAATGTAGGCATGTATTCCGAATATAGTCATACGTGCTTATGGAAAAGAACTTGCATGACATAATTTGTCCTACCATCCCGTGGCAGCGGGGTCCTATTGGAAACTAAGGGATATTAAGGCCTCCTTTTAATAGAGTACCGGACCAAAGCATTAACACATAATGAATACATGAACTCCTCAAACTACGGTCATCACCGGTAACTATCCCGATTATTGTCACTTCGGGGTTAACGAATCATAACACATAATAGGAAACTATAGACTTGCAAGATAGGATCAAGACCTCACATATATTCATGAAAACATAATAGGTTCATATCTGAAATCATGGCACTCGGGCCCTAGTGACAAGCATTAAGCGTAGCAAAGTCATAGCAACATCAATCTCAGAACATAGTGGATACTAGGGATCAAACCCTAACAAAACTAGCTCGATTACATGATAAATCTCATCCAACCCATCACCGTCCAGCAAGCCTACGATGGAATTACTCACGCATGGCGGTGAGCATCATGAAATTGGTGACGGAGGATGGTTGATGATGATGATGGCGACGTATTCCCCTCTCTGGATCCCCGAACAGACTCCAGATCAGCCCTCCCGAGAGAGTTTAGGGATTGGCGGCGGCTCCGTATCGTAAAACGCGATGAATCCTTCTCCCTGATTTTTTATCCCCGAAAGTGAATATATGGAGTCAAGAAGGACGTTAGTGGAGCATCAGGGGGCCCACGATGCAGGGGGCGCGCCCCCACCCTCGTGGACAGGGTGTGGCCCCCCTGACGTGGATTCTTCTTGCAGTATTTTTTTATATATTCCAAAAATAATCTCCGTTGATTTTTAGGTCATTCCGAGAACTTTTATTTCTGCACAAAAATAACACCATGGCAATTCTGCTGAAAACAACGTCAGTCCGGGTTAGTTCCATTCAAATAATGCAAGTTAGAGTCCAAAACAAGGGCAAAAGTGTTTGGAAAAGTAGATACGACGTTGACGTATCAACTCCCCCAAGCTTAAACCTTTGCATGTCCTCAAGCAATTCAGTTGATAAACTATAAGTGATAAAGAAAAACTTTTACAAACTCTGTTTGCTCTTGTTCTTGCAAATATGTAAATCCAACCTTCAAGTTTTCAGCAAAAATGATGAACTAACCATGTTCACAATAACATTTAGGTCTCATGTTTACTCATATCAATGGCATAATCAACTAGCGAGCAATAATAATAAATCTCGGATGACAACACTTTCTCAAAACAATCATAATATGATATAACAAGATGGTATATTGCTAGCCCTTTTTGAGACCACAAAACATAAATGCAGAGCACCTTTAAAGATCAAGGACTGACTAGACATTGTAATTCATGGTAAAAGAGATCCAGTCAAGTTATACTCAATGTAAACTAATGATAATACATGCAAATGACAGCGGTGCTCTCCAACTGGTGCTTTTTAATAAGAGGATGATGACTCAACATAAAAGTAAATGGATAAGCCCTTCGCAGAGGGAAGTAGTTGTAAAGGTGCCAGAGCTCGATTTTGAAATAGAGATGAATAATATTTTGAGCGATATACTTTCATCGTCAACATAACAACCAAGAGATCTCGATATCTTCCATGCTCCACACATTATAGGCGATTCCCGAGCAGAATGGTAAAGTTTATACTCCCCCAACACCAACAAGCATCAATCCATGGCTTGCCTGAAACAACGGGTGCCTCCAACTAACAACAATCCTGGGGGAGTTTTGTTTGCAATTATTTTGATTTGATTTGAGCATGGGACTGGGCATCCCGGTGACCAGCCATTTTCTCGTGAGTGAGGAGCGGAGTCCACTCCTCTTGAGAATAACCCGCCTAGCATGGAAGATACAGACAACCCTAGTAGATACATGAGCTATTCGAGCATACAAAACAAAATGTTTATTTGAAGGTTTAGAGTTTGGCACATACAAATTTACTCAGAATGGCAGGTAGGTACCGTATATAGGAAGGTATGGGGGACTCATATGGAATAACTTTGGGGTTTATGGAATTGGATGCACAAACAATATTCCCGCTTAGTACAAGTGAAGGCTAGAAAGAGAATGGGAAGCGACCAGCTAGAGAGCGACAACAGTCATGAACATGCATTGAAATTAATCAACACCGAATGCAAGCATGAGTAGGATATAATTCACCATGAACATAAATATCATAGATGCTATGTTGATTTTATTCAACTACATGCGTGAACATGTGCCAAGTCAAGCCACTCAAATCGTTCAAAGGAGGATACCACCCTATCATACTGATACGTCTCCGTCGTATCTACTTTTCCAAACACTTTTGCCCTTGTTTTGGACTCTAACTTGCATGATTTGAATGGAAATAACCCGGACAGACGTTGTTTTCAGCAGAATTGCCATGGTGTTATTTTTGTGCAGAAATAAAAGTTCTCAGAATGACCTGAAAATCAATGGAGAATTATTTTGGAATATATAATAAATACTGGAAGGAAGATCCACATCAGGGGGGATCCACCTGTTCACGAGGTGGGGGCGCACCTGCCCCCTGGGCGCACCCCCTGCCTCGTGGGCCCCCTGATGCTCCACCGACCTCAACCTGGACTCCATATATTCACTTTCGAGGAGAAAGAAATAAGGGAGAAGGATTCATCGCATTTTACAATATGGAGTCGCCGCCAAGCCCTAAACTCTCTCGGGAGGGCTGGTCTGGAGTCCGTTCGGGGCTCCGGAGAGGGGAATCCGTCGCCATCGTCATCATCAACCATCCTCCATCACCAATTTCATGATGCTCACCGCCGTGCATGAGTAATTCCATCGTAGGCTTGCTGGACGGTGATGGGTTGGGTGAGATTTATCATGTAATCGAGTTAGTTTTGTTAGGGTTTGATCCCTAGTATCCACTATGTTCTGAGATTGATGTTGCTATGACTTTGCTATGTTTAATGCTTGTCACTAGGGCCCGAGTGCCATGATTTCAGATCTGAACCTATTATGTTTTCATCAATATATGAGAGTTCTTGATACTATATTGCAAGTCTATAGTCACCTATTATGTGTTATGATCCGTTAACCCTGAAGTGACAATAGTCGCGATACTTATCAGCGATGACCGTAGTTTGAGGAGTTCATGTATTCACTATGTGTTAATGGTTTGTTCCAGTACTCTATTAAAAGGAGGCCTTAATATCCCTTAGTTTCCAATAGGACCCCGCTGTCATGGGAGGGTAGGACAAAAGATGTCATGCAAGTTCTTTTCCATAAGCACGTATGACTATATTCGGAACACATGCCTACATTACATTGATGAACTGGAGCTAGTTCTGTGTCACCCTAGGTTATGACTGTTACATGATGAACCGCATCCGACATAATTCTCCATCACCGATCCAATGCCTACGAGCTTTCCATATATTGTTCTTCGCTTATTTACTTTTCCGTTGCTATTGTTATCATCACTACAAAACACCAAAAATATTACTTTTGCCACCATTACCACTACTATCATATTACTTTGCTACTAAACACTTTGCTGGAGATATTAAGTTTCCAGGTGTGGTTGAATTGACAACTCAGCTGCTAATACTTGAGAGTATTCTTTGGCTCCCCTTGTGTCGAATCAATAAATTTGGGTTGAATACTCTACGCTCGAAAACTGTTGCGATCCGCTATACTTGTGGGTTATCAAGACTATTTCCTGGCGCCGTTGCCGGGGAGCATAGCTCTATTCTTTGAGTTACTTGGGATTTATATCTGCTTATCATTATGAAGAATTTGAAAGATCCAAGAACCAAGATTTATCCCTCAACTACGAGGGGAGGTAAGGAACTGCCATCTAGCTCTGCATTTGATTCACCTTTTGTTTTGAGTAAGCTTGCGACACCTAAACCTGCTTCTGCTATTAATTCTGATATGTCGCATGTTATTGATGATGCCACTTCTACTATGCATGATACTTATGATGAAACTACTTCTATGATTGATACTACTATGCCACTTGGTGAATTTCTTGATGAACAACTTGCTAGGGCTAGAGAGAATGAAATTATTGAAACTGATAATATTGATGAAAGTGATGATGAAGATTCTCCCCCTAAATATGAATTGCCTGTTGTTCCTGAAGGTTATGTTATGGATGAAGAAACTACTAGAGACTTTCTTGCTTGCAAAGATAGGAGTGATCTTAAGAAATTATTAGCTAAGCTGAAACAAAAAACTCTGAATGCTAGAATGAAATATGATCTTGCTTATGCTACTTCACCTATCTTTGTTACTGATAAGGATTATGAATTCTCTATCGACCCTGAGATAATTACTTTGGTTGAAACTGATCCTTTTTATGGCTGTGAATCTGAAACTGTTGTGGCACATCTTACTAAATTAAATATAGCTACGCTGTTCACTAAAGATGAGAAAACTCGCTATTATTATATCCTTAAATTATTTCCGTTCTCATTAAAGGGTGATGCTAAGACATGGTTCAATTCTCTTGATCCTGGTTGTGTGTGTAGTACCCAGGATATGATTTATTACTTCTCTGCTAAATATTTCCCCGCTCATAAGAAACAAGCTGCTTTAAGGGAAATATATTATTTTGTGCAGATTGAAGAAGAGAGTCTCCCACAAGCTTGGGGGAGGCTTCTCCAATTACTTAATGCTTTGCCTGATAATCCTCTTAAGAAAAATGAAATACTTGATATCTTTTACAATGGACTAACCGATGCTTCCAGAGACCACCTGGATAGTTGTGCTGGTTGTGTTTTCAGGGAAAGAACACCAGATGAAGCTGAAATTCTATTGAATAATATGTTGACTAATGAAAATAATTGGACACTTCCTGATCCAATTCCTGAACCAACTCCAAAGCCAACTCCGAAGAAAAGGGGTATTCTATTTCTCAGTCCTGAATATATGCAAGAGGCAAAGAAATCTATGAAAGAAAAAGGTATTAAAGCTGAAGATGTTAAGAATTTACCTCCTATTGAAGAAATACATGGTCTTAATTTACCGCCTTTTGAAGAAATACATGGTTTTAGTCCATCACCAATTGAAGAAACTCATGGTCTTGATAACCCGACACAGGTAGTAAAGGTAAATTCTCTCTATAGATACGATAAAGCTGAAATCCCTCCTACTAAGTTTTCTAGCCAATGCTTAGATGAGTTTGATAACTTTATGGTTAACCAAGAAGATTTTAATGCTTATGTTGGTAGACAATTGAAACATAATGCTTATATGATTGAACACTTGAGTGATTACATGGCTAATGTTAAAGGTAAACTAAAACTTATTAGTAAACATGCTTATATGGTTACCACTCAAGTAGAACAAGTACTTAAAGCCCAGAATGATTTGCTCAATGAATTAAATAGTAAAAATAATGATTTTGCTGTTAGAGTGGCTACTAGAACTAGTAAGATGACTCAGGAAACTTTGTATCCTGAAGGCCATCCTAAGAGAATTGAGCAAAATTCTCAGAGAAATAATATTGATGCACCTAGTCCTACTAAGAGGAAAAAAATGATAGGACTTTGCATGCTTCGAGCGAACCTGTTGTTAACACACCTGAGAATCCCAATGATATTTATTTCTATTTCTGATGCTGAAACACAATCTGGTAATGAGCATGAACCTAGTGATAATGTTAATAATGATGATCATGTTGATGCTCAACCTAGTAATGACAATGATCTTGATAACCCACAATCAAAGAATCAACGTTATGATAAGAAAGACTTTGTTGCTAGGAAGCACAGTAAGGAAAGAGAACCATGGGTTCAGAAACCCATGCCTTTTCCTCCTAAACCATTCAAGAAAAAGGATAATGAGGATTTTGGGTGCTTTGCTGAAATGATTAGACCTATCTTTTTGCGTATGCGATTAACTGATATGCTCAAAATGAATCCTTATGCTAAGTACATGAAAGAAATTGTTACAAATAAAAGAAAGATACCGAAAGCTGAAATTTCCACCATGCTTGCTAATTATACTTTTAAGGGTGGAATACCTATGAAACTAGGAGATCCAGGAGTACCAACTATACCATGCTCCATTAAAAGAAACTATGTTAAAACTGCTTTATGTGATCTTGGAGCCGATGTTAGTGTTATGCCTCTCTCTTTATATCGTAGACTTGATTTGAATAAGTTGACACCTACTAAAATATCTTTGCAAATGGCTGATAAATCAACTGCTATACCTGTCGGTATTTGTGCGGATGTGCCTGTCGTGGTTGCAAACTTTACTATTTTAACGGACTTTGTTATTCTTGATATTCCCAAGGACGATAGTATGTCTATTATTGTTGGAAGACCCTTTTTGAATATTGCAGGGGCTGTTATTGATTGCACCAAAGGCAATGTCACTTTTCATGTTACTGGCAATGAGCATACGGTACACTTTCTGAGGAAACAACCTCAAGTCCACAGTATAAACTCTATTTGAAAAATTCCATCGATTATTTTTGGAGGTTTTGAATTTCCTCTTCCTATTGTCAAGAAGAAATATGATATTCTTATTGTTAGGGACATGCATATCCACGTTCAGGTAACCTAGTGTTATTCGAAAATTCTCCGGTTCCATATTATTCGGAATAAGTTTGTTAACAAGACCTCATCAACCTTCTTAGTGGATTCCTTTCGATGAGCATGAGATGGATGAATTTAGATAACACAACTCTCTATACCCTCTTTTTACTTTTTGTTATTTATATTAAATAAAGAAAAATAGTAATTTCTGTCTATTTTCTCAATTATCCATGCAATAAAAAATACCCCGAAAATAAAAGTTCTCCAAATGCCCTAAAAATTAAATATGATTTTTCTAGAATATTTGAAAATATCTGGCACTGAAGACACAGCAGGGGGTGCAAGCACCTGGCCATGAGGGTGGAGGGCGCGCCCCCTGCCTCGTGGGCCCATGGTGACTCCCCTCCACTTATTCCAGCTACCACACATTCCTTCTTCCTCCCACAAACACCACTAACTAGCTCAAACCCGAGTCCAAGCTCATCTTGCTGCCATTTTTGATCTCCTTGAAAAAGATGAAGAGATTTTTGAGGGGCTCATCGAGCCGAAGCTCGAAGGATAAGCAAAGTGAGGAGGATAAGCGGCCCAAGTATAATCTCCCTCGCACCGCGGAGGTTCGGCCGTGTGAATGGCCTTGTGATAATTTCTTGAGAGCGGCCAAGATTTATGATGATTTCTATGAGTTGGCTGAGAATGTACGCCTCACTGCCTTCCTCCACGACCAACGCGAACAGTATCTCTTACTCACCAATATCTTTGTGCAAAACTTTCATTTCCATGCTAGGAGCTCACCACCTACGGTGGAATTTTATTTATATGATGAGCATAAGGAGATGTCACTTTATGATTTTTGTCGGGTTTGTTTGATCACTTTTGAGGGCAGTGTAGAGGAACCACATCGTGACGATGTGGATGGGTTTATTGATACTATTGCTGTAGGGGAAACGAGGAAGGTTTCTGACGCACGAATTACTAGCATACACTTTCCTGTTCTACGTTACTTTGCTATATTTGCTAGTAGATGCTTAATTGGGCGCGGAAACTGTGGAAACCTGAGTGCCCCTGATATCGTTATTCTGTGCCATGCCTTATTTCGTGATGACACATTTAGTATGGGTGCTATTGTTGCAAAACGGATAAATCTTAACCGTACTAAGGGCCCCGTCCTTGGAGGCATCTTCGCCTCACGCCTCGCTGCACATTTTAATATACCTATTAGGCATTATGAGAAGGAAGAGAAGTTGTTGCCTCCTATTTTTCTAGATTATAAGAGTATGGTAGCGCATGACTTTATTGTTAAGAATAGGGAAAATGGGCATAAGTACAAATTAATATTTGGTAAAAATCATCCTGAGATTATTACCTTGCCTGCTCCTTCCTTGTTTGATTTATCTGCATGCAAGTACCTTGTTCCGTTGGAGGCCATTCATGCCTACCGGAACCCTACATCAGCTACAGAGCCAGAGCCGGAATCACAATTTGATCCTCCACGATAGTCTGATTACCAGTGGGATCCGTAGGTGATTGCTAACCAGTGGCAATCCGAAGCTTCTTCTCAGTATGACCCCAACTATTACTATGGATATCCGCCAGGCCAGCTGTGGCCATAGACCAAGTTAACCCAAAAGCCTAAGCTTGGGGGAGTACGTATTTCTCACCGACATTACATTCATGTTCACACACCCATTGCTAGTTGTTGGTGCTCATACTTTTTCATTGTATCATCCATGCTATTTTATTTTCCTTTTATGCTTTCTTCTTGTGTGTTTAATAAACCTTAAGAAAAACAAAAAAATTAGTTGTAGCTTTTAATTAGTTTACTTTCCATGCCTGTTGTAGTAGTAATTAAAAAGAAAACCCGAAAATATTTCTTGTTCTTCTTTTGCTTGTTGGGAGCTTTCCCGTGTAAATAGTTTTATTTCTTTTCTTGTTCTTTGGGGGTCGAGAGGAAAAGACCATAATGAAAATGTTAAGTGGCTCTTATATACATTATTGTTGATCTAACAAAGATCCCATATTACCTTGTCTTCTCTCTTGAATTGAATGCTTGCAGATACCAGCTTAGTCCAATGCACGTGCACTATTATTATTATCCACACTATTCGGTCGTGCAAGTGAAAGGCAATAATGATGATATATGATGAACTTATTGAGATGAGAAAAGCTGGTATGAACTTGACCTCTCTTGTTTTTGTAAATATGATTAGTTCATCGTTCCTGATTCAGCCTATTATGAATAAACATGTTTGCAATGACAATTAGAGATTATAGTTGCTTATGCCATGCTTAATTAGCTAGGAGCTTATAATGGTTTACCTAGCGTGCCAACATGCTATTAAAATGGTTGTGATGTGGTATGATTGTTGGGGAACGTAGTAATTTCAAAATTTTCCTACGCACACGCAAGATCATGGTGATGCATAGCAACGAGGGGGAGAGTCTGATCTACGTACCCTTGTAGATCGCAAAGGAAGCGTTGACACAACGTAGAGGAAGTAGTCGTACGTCTTCTTCCCGATCCGACCGATCCAAGCACCGTTACTCCGGCACCTCCGAGTTCTTAGCACACATTCAGCTCAATGACGATCCCCGGGCTCTGATCCAGGAAAGCTTCGGGGAGGAGTTCCGTCAGCACGACGGCGTGGTGACGATCTTGATGTACTACCGACGCAGGGCTTCGCCTAAGCACTACAACGGTATGATCGAGGTGGAATTTGGTGGCAGGGGGCACCGCACACGGCTAAGGAACGATCTCAAGGATCAACTTGTGTGTCTAGAGGTGCCCCCTGCCCCCGTATATAAAGGATCCAAGGGGGAGGGGCTGGCCGGCCAAGAGGGGAGGCGCAGGAGAGTCCTACTCCCACTGGGAGTAGGATTCCCCCTCCAATCCTAGTCCAACTAGGATTCCTCGGAGGGGAAAAGAGGAGGAGGTGGCCGGCCACTCTTTCCTAGTCCTAATAGGACTAGAGGAAGGGGGAGGCGCGCAACCCATCTAGGGCAGCCCCTTCTCTTTTCCACTAAGGCCCATTATGGCCCATCTAGCTCCCGGGGGGTTCCGGTAACCCTCCCGGTATTCCTGTAAAATCCCGATTTCACCCGGAACACTTCCGATGTCCAATCATAGGCTTCCAATATATCAATCTTTACGTCTCGACCATTTCGAGACTCCTCGTCATGTCCGTGATCACATCCGGGACTCCGAACAACCTTCGGTACATCAAAATGCATAAACTCATAATAACTGTCATCGTAACGTCAAGCGTGCGGACCCTACGGTTCGAGAACAATGTAGACATGACCGAGACGCGTCTCCGGTCAATAACCAATAGCAGGACCTGGATGCCCATATTGGCTCCTACGTATTCTACGAAGATCTTTATCGGTCAGACCGCATAACAACATACATTGTTCCCTTTGTCATCGGTATGTTACTTGCCCGAGATTCGATCGTCGGTATCCAATACCTAGTTCAATCTCGTTACTGGCAAGTCTCTTTACTCGTTCCGTAATACATCATCTCACAACTAACATCTTAGTTATAATGCTTGCAAGGCTTATGTGATGTGTATTACCGAGAGGGCCCAGAGATACCTCTCCGACAATCGGAGTGACAAACCCTAATCTCGAAATACGCCAACCCAACATCTACCACTAGAGACACCTGTAGTACTCCTTTATAATCACCCAGTTACGTTGTGACGTTTGGTAGTACCCAAAGTGTTCCTCCGGCAAACGGGAGTTGCATAATCTCATAGTCATAGGAACATGTATAAGTCATGAAGAAAGCAATAGCAACATACTAAACGATCGGGTGCTAAGCTAATGAAATGGGTCATGTCAATCAGATCATTCAACTAATGATGTGACCTCGTTAATCAAATAACAACTCTTTTGTCCATGGTTAGGAAACATAACCATCTTTGATTAACGAGCTAGTCAAGTAGAGGCATACTAGTGACACTCTGTTTGTCTATGTATTCACACATGTATTATGTTTCCGGTTAATACAATTCTAGCATGAATAATAAACATTTATCATGATATAAGGAAATAAATAATAAATTTATTATTGCCTCTAGGGCATATTTCCTTCAGTCTCCCACTTGCACTAGAGTCAATAATCTAGTTCACATCGCCATGTGATTTAACAGCAATAGTTCACATCACCATGTGATTAACACCCATAGTTCACATCGTCATGTGACCAACACTCAAAGGGTTTACTAGAGTCAGTAATCTAGTTCACATATCAATGTGATTAAGACCCAAAGAGTACTAAGGTGTGATCATGTTTTGCTTGTGAGATAATTTAGTCAAAGGGTCTGCTACATTCAGATCCACATGTATTTTGCAAATTTCTATGTCAACAATGCTCTGCATGGAGCTACTCTAGCTAATTGCTCCCACTTTCAATATGTATCTAGACCGAGACTTAGAGTCATCTAGATTAGTGTCAAAACTTGCATTGGCGTAACCCTTTACGACGAACCTTTTTATCACGTCCATAATCGAGAAACATATCCTTATTTCACTAAGGATAATTCTGACCGCTGTCCAGTGATCTACTCCTAGATCACTGTTGTACTCCCTTGCCAAATCGGTGCAGGGTATACAATAGATCTGGTATACAGCATGACATACTTTACAGAACCTATGGCCAAGGCATAGGGAATGCCTTTCATTCTCTTTCTATCTTCTGCCGTGGTCGGGCTTTGAGTCTTACTCAACTTCACACCTTATAATACAGGCAAGAACTCTTTCTTTGACTGCTCCATTTTGAACTACTTCAAAATCTTGTCAAGGTATGTACTCATTGAAAAAACTTATCAAGCGTCTTGATCTATCTCTATAGATCTTGAAGCTCAATATGTAAGCAGCTTCACCGAAGTCTTTCTTTGAAAAACTCCTTTCAAACACTCCTTTATGCTTCTACATTATTTCCGATCAACAATATGTCATTCACATATACTTATCAGAAATGTTGTAGTGCTCCCACTCACTTTCTTGTAAATACAGGCTTCACCGCAAGTCTGTATAAAACTATATGCTTTGATCAACTCATCAAAGCGTATATTCCAACTTCGAGATGCTTGCACCAGTCCACAGATGGATCGCTGGAGCTTGCATATTTTGTTAGCACCTTTCGGATTGACAAAACCTTCTGTTGCATCATATACAACTCTTCTTTAATAAATCCATTAAGGAATGCAGTTTTGTTTATCCATTTGCCAGATTTCATAAAATGTGGCAATTACTAACATGATTCGGACAGACTCAAGCATAGATACGAATGAGAGGCTCTCATCGTAGTCAACACCTTGAACTTGTCGAAAACCTTTTGCGACAATTCTAGCTTTGTAGATAGTAACACTACTATCAGCGTCCGTCTTCCTCTTGAAGATCCATTTATTCTCAATTGCTTGCCGATCATCGGGCAAGTCAACCAAAGTCCAAACTTTGTTCTCATACATGGATCATATCTCAGATTTCATGGCCTCAAACCATTTCGCGGAATCTGGGCTCATCATCGCTTCCTCATAGTTTGTAGGTTCGTCATGGTCAAGTAACATGACCTCCAGAACAGGATTACCGTACCACTATGGTGCGGATCTCACTCTGGTTTACCTACGAGATTCGGTAGTAACTTGATCTGAAGTTACATGATCATCATCATTAGCTTCCTCACTAATTGGTGTAGTAGTCACAAGAACAGATTTTTGTGATGAACTACTTTCCAATAAGGTAGAAGGTACAATTACCTTATCAAGTTTTCTACTTTCCTCCCACTTCTTTCAAGAGAAACTCCTTCTCTAGAAAGGATCCATTATAGGCAACGAATGTCTTGCTTTAGGATCTGTGATAGAAGGTGTACCCAACAGTCTCCTTTGGGTATCCTATGAAGACATATTTCTCCGATTTGGGTTTGAGCTTATCAGGATGAAACTTTTTCTCATAAGCATCGCAACCCCAAACTTCAAGAAACGACAACTTTGGTTTTTTGCCAAACCATAGTTCATAAGGCGTCGTCTCGACGGATATAGATGGTGCCCCTTTTTAACGTGAATGCAGCTGTCTCTAATGCATGACCCCAAAAACGATAGTGGTAAATCGGTAAGAAACATCATAGATTGCACTATATCCAATAAAGTACGGTCATGACGTTCGGACACACCATTATGCTGTGGTGTTCCAGGTGGCGTGAGTAGTGAAACTATTTCACATTGTTTTAACTGAAGACCAAACTCGTAACTCAAATACTCTTTTCCACGATCAGATCGTAGAAACTTTATTTTCTTGTTACGATGATTTTCCACTTCACTCTGAAATTATATGAACTTTTCAAATGTATCAGACTTCTATTTCATTAAGTAGATATACCCATATCTGCTCAAATCATCTGTGAAGGTTAGAAAATAATGATACCCGCTGCAAGCCTTAAATATTCATCGGACCACATACATCAGTATGTATGATTTCCAACAAATCTGTTGCTTGCTCCATTGTTCCGGAGAACGGCGTTTTAGTCATCTTGCCCAAAAGGCGTGGTTCGCAAGCATCAAGTGATTCATAATCAAGTGATTCCGAAAGCCCATCAGCATGGAGTTTCTTCATGCGCTTTATACCAATATGACCTAAACGGCAGTGCCACAAATAAGTTGCACTATCATTATTAACTTTGCATCTTTTGGTTTCAATATTATGAATATGTGTATCACTACGATCAAGATCCAACGAACTTGTTTCATTGGGTGTATGATCATCGAAGGTTTTATTCATGTAAACAGAACAACAATTATTCTCTGACTTTAATGAATAACCGTATTGCAATAAACATGATCAAATCATATTCATGCTCAACGCAAAAACCAAATAACACTTATTTAAGCTCAACACTAATCCCGAAAGTATAGGGGAGTGTGCGATGATGATCATATCAATCTTGGAACTACTTCCAACACACATTGTCACTTCACCCTTAACTAGTCTCTGTTTATTCTGCAACTCCTATTTCGAGTTACTAATCTTAGCAACTAAACTAGTACCAAATACTGAGGGTTTGCTATAAACACTAGTAAAGTACACATCAATAACATGTATATCAAATATACTTATGTTCACTTTGCCATCCTTCTTATCCGCCAATCACTTGGGGCAGCTCCGCTTCCAGTGACCAGTCCCTTTGCAGTAGAAGCACTTAGTCTCAGGCTTAGGACCAGACTTGGGTTTCTTCACTTGAGCAGCAACTTGCTTGCCGTTCTTCTTGAAGTTCCCCTTCTTCCCTTTTGCCCTTTTCTTCAAACTAGTGGTCTTGTCAACCATCAACACTTGATGTTTTTCTTGATTTCTACCTTCGTTGATTTCAGCATCACGAAGAGCTTGGGAGTTGTTTCCGTTATCCCTTGCATATTATAGTTCATCACGAAGTTCTACTAACTTAGTGATGATGACTAGAGAATTCTGTCAATCACTATCTTATCTGGAAGATTAACTCCCTCTTGATTCAAGCGATTGTAGTACCCAAACAATCTGAGCACGTGCTCACTAGTTTGAGCGATTCTCCTCCATCTTTTAGCTATAGAACTTGTTGGAGACTTCATATCTCTCAACTCGGGTATTTGCTTGAAATATTAACTTCAACTCCTGGAACATCTCATATGGTCCATGACGTTCAAAACGTCTTTGAAGTCCCGATTCTAAGCTGTTAAGTATGGTGCACTAAACTATCAAGTAGTCATCATATTGAGCTAGCCAAACGTTCATAACGTCTGCATCTGCTCCTGCAATAGGTCTGTCATCTAGCGGTGCATCAAGGACATAATTCTTCTGTGCAGCAATGAGGATAAACCTCAGATCACGGATCCAATCCGCATCATTGCTACTAACATCTTTCAACACAATTTTCTCTAGGAACATATCAAAATAAACACAGGGAAGCAACAACGCGAGCTATTGATCTACAACATGATTTGCAAAATACTACCAGGACTAAGTTCATGATAAATTTAAGTTCAATTTAATCATATTACTTAAGAACTCCCACTTAGATAGACATCCCTCTAATCCTGTAAGTGATCACGTGATCCAAATCAACTAAACCATAACCGATCATCACGTGAGATGGAGTAGTTTTCAATGGTGAACATCGTTATGTTGATCATATCTACTATATGATTCACGCTCGACCTTTCGGTCTCTGTGTTCCGAGGCCATATCTGCATATGCTAGGCTCGTCAAGTTTAACCTGAGTATTCTGCGTGTGCAAAACTGGCTTGCACCCGTTGTAGATGGACGTAGAGCTTATCACACCCGATCATCATGTGGTGTCTGGGCACGACGAACTTTGGCAACGGTGCATACTCAGGGAGAACACTTCTTGATAATTTAGTGAGAGATCATCTTATAATGCTACCATCAATCAAAGCAAGATAAGATGCATAAAAGGATAAACATCACATGCAATCAATATAAGTGATATGATATGGCCATCATCATCTTGTGCTTGTGATCTCCATCTCCGAAGCACCGTCATGATCACCATCGTCACCGGCGCGACACCTTGATCTCCATCGTAGCATCGTTGTCGTCTCGCCAATCTTATGCTTCCACGACTATCACTGCCGCTTAGTAATAAAGTAAAGCATTACATCGCGATTGCATTGCATACAATAAAGCGACAACCATATGGCTCCTGCTAGTTGCCGATAACTTGGTTACAAAACATGATCATCTTATACAATAAAATTTAGCATCATGCCTTGACCATATCACATCACAACATGCCCTGCAAAAACAAGTTAGACGTCCTCTACTTTGTTGTTGCAAGTTTTACGTGGCTGCTACGGGCTTAAGCAAGAACTCATCTCACCTACGCATCAAAACCACAACGATAGTTTGTCAAATAGACTCCGTTTTAACCTTCTCAAGGACCGGGCGTAGCCACACTTGGTTCAACTAAAGTTGGAGAGACAGTCGCACGCAAGCCATCTATGTGCAAAGCACGTCGAGGGAACTGGTCTCGCGTAAGCGTACGCGTAAGGTTGGTCCGGGTCGTCTCGTCCAACAATACCGCCGAACCAAAGTATGACATGCTGGTAGGCAGTATGACTTGTATCGCCCACAACTCACTTGTGTTCTACTCGTGCAAATAACATCAAACCATAAAACCTAGGCTCGGATGCCACTGTTGGGGAACGTAGTAATTTCAAAATTTTCCTACGAACATGCAAGATCATGGTGATGCATAGCAAGGAGGGGGAGAGTCTGATCTACGTACCCTTGTAGATCGCAAAGGAAGCGTTGACACAACGTAGAGGAAGTAGTCGTACGTCTTCTTCCCGATCCGACCGATCCAAGCACCGTTACTCCGGCACCTCCGAGTTCTTAGCACACGTTCAGCTCGATGACGATCCCCGGGCTCTGATCCAACAAAGCTTCGGGGAGGAGTTCCGTCAGCACGACGGCGTGGTGACGATCTTGATGTACTACCGACGCAGGGCTTCGCCTAAGCACTACAACGGTATGATCGAGGTGGAATTTGGTGGCAGGGGGCACCGCACACGGCTAAGGAACGATCTCAAGGATCAACTTGTGTGTCTAGAGGTGCCCCCTGCCCCCGTATATAAAGGATCCAAGGGGGAGGGGCTGGCCGGCCAAGAGGGGAGGCGCAGGAGAGTCCTACTCCCACTGGGAGTAGGATTCCCCCTCCAATCCTAGTCCAACTAGGATTCCTCGGAGGGGAAAAGAGGAGGAGGTGGCCGGCCACTCTTTCCTAGTCCTAATAGGACTAGAGGAAGGCGGAGGCGCACAGCCCATCTAGGGCAGCCCCTTCTCTTTTCCACTAAGGCCCATTATGGCCCATCTAGCTCCCGGGGGGTTCCGGTAACCCTCCCGGTATTCCGGTAAAATCCCGATTTCACCCGGAACACTTCCGATGTCCAATCATAGGCTTCCAATATATCAATCTTTATGTCTCGACCATTTCGAGACTCCTCGTCATGTCCGTGATCACATCCGGGACTCCGAACAACCTTCGGTACATCAAAATGCATAAACTCATAATAACTGTCATCGTAACGTTAAGCGTGCGGACCCTACGGTTCGAGAACAATGTAGACATGACCGAGACGCGTCTCCGGTCAATAACCAATAGCGGGACTTGGATGCCCATATTGGCTCCTACATTTTCTACGAAGATCTTTATCGGTCAGACCGCATAACAACATACATTGTTCCCTTTGTCATCGGTATGTTACTTGCCCGAGATTCGATCGTCGGTATCCAATACCTAGTTCAATCTCGTTACTGGCAAGTCTCTTTACTCGTTCCGTAATACATCATCTCACAACTAACATCTTAGTTATAATGCTTGCAAGGCTTATGTGATGTGTATTACCGAGAGGGCCCAGAGATACCTCTCCGACAATCGGAGTGACAAACCCTAATCTCGAAATACGCCAACCCAACATCTACCATTGGAGACACCTGTAGTACTCCTTTATAATCACCCAGTTATGTTGTGACGTTTGGTAGTACCCAAAGTGTTCCTCTGGCAAACGGGAGTTGCATAATCTCATAGTCATAGGAACATTTATAAGTCATGAAGAAAGCAATACCAACATACTAAACGATCGGGTGCTAAGCTAATGAAATGGGTCATGTCAATCAGATCATTCAACTAATGATGTGACCTCGTTAATCAAATAACAACTCTTTTGTCCATGGTCAGGAAACTTAACCATCTTTGATCAACGAGCTAGTCAAGTAGAGGCATACTAGTGACACTCTGTTTGTCTATGTATTCACACATGTATTATGTTTCCGGTTAATACAATTCTAGCATGAATAATAAACATTTATCATGATATAAGGAAATAAATAATAACTTTGTTATTGCCTCTAGGGCATATTTCCTTCAATGATAGGGTGGTATCCTCTTTTGAACGATTCGAGTGGCTTGACTTGGCACATGTTCACGCATGTAGTTGAAACAAAATCAACATAGCCTCTACGATATTTATGTTCATGGTGCATTATATCCCACTCATGCTTGCATTCGGTGTTGATTAATTTTAATGCATGTTCATGACTGTTGTCGCTCTCTAGCTGGTCGCTTCCCAATCTTTTTCTAGCCTTCACCTGTACTAAGCGGGAATACTGCTTGTGCATCCAATTCCATAAACCCCAAAGTTATTCCATATGAGTCCACCATACCTACCTATATACGGTATCTACCTGCCGTTCCAAGTAAATTTGTATGTGCCAAACTCTAAACCTTCAAATAAACATTCTATTTTGTATGCTCTAATAGCTCATGTATCAACTAGGGCTGTCCGTATCTTCCATGTTAGGCGGGTTATTCTCAAGAGGAGTGGACTCCGCTGCTCACTCACGAGAAAATGGCTGGTGACCGAGATGCCCAGTCCCATGCTTTATGCAAATCAAATCAAAATAACTGCAATCAAAACTCCCCCGGGACTCTTGTTAGTTGGAGGCACTCGTTGTTTCGAGCAAGCCATGGATTGATGCTTGTTTGTGGAGAGGGAGTATAAACTTTACCATTATCTTTGGGAACCACCTATAATGTGTGTAGCATGGAAGATATCTCCATCTCTCGGTTGTTATGTTGACAATGAAAGTATACCACTCAAAATATTATTCATATCTATTTCAAAACCGAGCTCTGGCACCTCTACAAATCCCTACTTCCCTCTTCGAAGGGCCTATTGCTACGTCTTGAGCTTGTGTTGGTTTTCCCCGAAGAGGAAGGGATGATGCTGTCGGCGTTCTTGGAACGGGGGTCCCCAGACTTGCCTGCCTGCGGCCTACAGTGTGGCTCAAAGGAGGCCCGGCACGGCCCATCTTCATCAACGCAAGACTCAAGACCCTCGAGAGGGGCCAAGCCTCGCGAGGCGGACGACACGGAGCTTCCTCAGGCACGGCCTCGTCAGGCTGGCTCACGAGGAGGTGGAGAGATCAAGGCGGGTACCTCGCGAGGTGCCCGTGACGCAAGCCATGACGACTCAGGGTGCCAGGCGGGTGCCAGCGCGCGCAACCTCCTTCTTTCCTCTTTGGTGCAAAGGGGCAAGCGCAGCCGCGGAGTACCGAGGCATCAGGCAAAGGTTGCCATTTCGGTGCAACGAGACCAAGACCAGGAGGACTACGAGACGGAGGTCACCATGGAGCCCAAGACGGCGTCATCACCAGAGCTTTGCGCAGGCGAAGACTGCTTTTGTCAGGATAGTTGATACTTGCTGCCCCCCTTCAAATTAGCCCGCCATTGTTGGCTCCCTTCGCGCTCGATATTTGGGAAGAGGACCAGGGCCACTAAGTGCCCGTGACGCAAGCCATGATGACTCAGGGTGCCAGGCGGGTGCCAGCGCGCGCAGCGTCCTTCTTTCCTCTTTGGTGCAAAGGGGCAAGCGCAGCCGCGGAGTACCGAGGCATCAGGCAAAGGTTGCCATTTCGGTGCAACGAGACCAAGACCAGGAGGACTACGAGACGGAGGTCACTGTGGAGCCCAAGACGACGTCATCACCAGAGCTTTGCGCAGGCGAAGACTGCTTTTGTCAGGATAGTTGATACTTGCTGCCCCCCTTCAAATTAGCCCGCCATTGTTGGCTCCCTTCGCGCTCGATATTTGGGAAGAGGACCAGGGCCACTATAAATAGGACCAGCCACCCGCATAGCCAAGGGGGTTCAGTTTTGGGTCAAGTTAGGTTCTGGACGATCGACAAGTGAGAGCAAAGCAGAGAGAGTGAGTGAGAGAGAGAAGGGTGACTGAACTCCTCCTAGCAGTTCACCGCCCCAGCCAAGGATAGACCCTCGCGAGGCTGTTCTTCCTTGTATTGTTCACCATCATCAGCCCCAGAAGGCAATCCACCAACCACACACTAGAGTAGGGTATTACACCACAACGGTGGCCCGAACCAGTATAAATCTTGTGTCCCTTGTGTAGTTCTTTTAGTAGTTTAGATCTTTGCGAGGCGGGGAGGTAGAAGGCGTAATCTCCACGCGCACCCCAGTGTTCGAACCTTAAGGGTCTGCCGGAACCCGAAATTCGACATTTGGCGTGCCAGGTAGGGGTGTGCCAGAATTCGCCGTCCACCGCCCCGTTCTCCTCCGACCGTCGCGTCCATGTCAGACGCTCGTCGGGCCCGCGCCGAGCGCCGGGCCGCCATCGCTTCTCGCGTCGCCCATACGGCGCCCGTCGGCGGACGT
Source organism: Triticum monococcum (assembly GCA_034509565.1). Classification (NCBI taxonomy): domain Eukaryota; kingdom Viridiplantae; phylum Streptophyta; class Magnoliopsida; order Poales; family Poaceae; genus Triticum; species Triticum monococcum. The sequence goes on along the minus strand of CM067844.1, from coordinate 574,818,949 downwards.
CCTCGTCGTTCCCCGTCACCTGCCGTCAACGCCGCCACCGGCCCGGCGGGGGGCGAGCAGCAAGCATCATCTCAGCATCCCTCCATGCGGCAAGACGGCCACACCGCTACTCCATCGCTCGCACCAGCTGGTTCTTCGTCCCGCGCGCTCCGCGCACCCTTGGAGGCTCGGGCTGCGCTCCTTGCGACAAACAAGCTTCTGTGCTACCGTCCCGTCGACGACGTCTACGAGGAGTGGCTCGACCACGTCGCTGAGCTTGTCCGCACCGCAGGGGGCTCTTCCGTGCCGTCTGTTCCACTGCGCCGCACCCCGCCCCGCGCGGGCAACGAAGCCCCGGAGGCGTACCAGCCGCCTCCTCTCCAAGAAGACGCCATGGCTCCAAGGCGCATGGCCCCTGGGCGGAACCCGCTCCGTCAGGCGCCAGCGCAGCAAGAACGGAGCTACCAAGAAATCCCACGCCCGCAAGGGGCTGCCCGGGCGCTCCCTGCTCCGGCACGCCGCGACCCTGCTCTAGCTCTGGCACGCCAAGACCCCGCGCTGCTCCTAGCTGCAGCGCGTGGGGACCCTCAAGACCAAGCTCTCCACCAGCCGAGGCCTTTCGTGGCCACCGCAGGCTGCCGTGCCTACACCATCGAGCTGCGTAGCGTTGCGTGGCCCGACAAATTCAAGCCAGACCTGCCTCCTCGTTACGATGGCATGACTGACCCTGCAGAGTTCCTCCAGCTCTATGAGCTGGGCATCGAAGCTACCAACGGGGACGAAAAGGTCATGGCAAACTGGTTCCCCATGGCGCTCAAGGAAGGAGCTCGCACCTGGCTCCTAAATTTGGCTCCGGGCACGATCTCTTCCTGGGACCAGATGCGCACCCGCTTCATCGCCAACTTCCAAGGTACTCGCGACCGGCCGCCTGCCGTGAGCGACATGCGCCGCATCAAGCAACAACCCGGAGAGACCTTGCAGAAGTACATCCAGCGCTTCAACAGCGCGCGCCTCAAGATCCCCAAGGTGTCTGAAGAGGCCATCATCTCGGCCTTCTCCGATGGTGTGCGCGACGTTAAGATGAAGGAGGAGCTGGCGATGCATGAAGACCTGTGCACCTCCCTGGAGCTGTTCAACTTGGCGACCAAGTGCGCCAGGGCTAAGGAGGGACGCCTCTCCCTCCTCGAGCTGCCTGCCACAGAACCAGAGGAGAAGAAGCCCAAGGCTAAGGACGTGAAGCGCAAGGGGGCTGCCATGCTCGCAGCAGAGCCAGACACTAAGCGGGGCAAAGATCTACCTGAGTCCTCCAGGGGCAGCCGGTACTGTGTGTACCACGACCTCCACACCCACAACACCAACGAATGCCAAGAACTCCACGCCGTGCGAGAAGGAAGGATCGGCCGTCGTCCCGATCGCGCCGATCGGGGCTACGGCCGAGGAGGAGGAAGAAACGCAGGACGCTGGGAAGACCGTGGCCCACGCCAATGGTGGCGCGATCAGCCTCGCAAGGATCGCTGGCGAGACCTGCCTCACGAGGGGGACTGGAGCGATCAGCCTCGTGAGGATCGCCCGCAGGGCAACGCATGCCTCCCTCCACTGCCGCCTCAACCAAGGAGGAACGAGGACCGCCACCAAGACGAGGGGGTTGGGGGCTTCCAGGAGCCACGCGCAATCGCCTGCATCCTGGGCGGAGCTCAAGCCCCAGCCTCCCAATGCATCGTCAAGCAGTTTGCCCGCGAGGTGAATGCAACCCTCCCCAGGCTTGAGGCAACGCGCCCTCTCAGGTGGTCGGCGTGCGCCATCACTTTCAGCTCAGCGGATCAACTCAAGTGTGCAGCCACAGCTGGCGTCCTCCCGATGCTCTGCTCCCCAGTCATCAGCAATGTACTGGTCACCAAGACCCTCATCGATGGTGGGGCAGGACTCAACGTCCTGTCCGTGGAAACGTTCAACAATCTCCAAGTGCCCTACGACCAGCTTCAGCCAACCAAGCCCTTCTCCGGAATCACTGACGGCTCCACGGTCCCGATTGGGCAGGTCCGCCTCCCTGTCACCTTCGGGGCACACGACAACTACCACACCGAGCTCATCGACTTTGACGTCGCCCACATCCGCCTGCCGTACAACGCCATCCTCGGGTACCCAGCGCTGGCCAAGTTCATGGCCATGACTCACCATGGCTACAACGTCCTCAAGATGCCAAGGAGTGGCGGAGTCATCATGGTGCCCTGTGAAGAGAGGGATGCGGTGTGTTCCCTGGAGCGAGCCTTTCAAGCCGCGTCACTGGAAGACCCGGATCGCGGAAGCAGGAGGCTTCCCGAGACCACACCCAAGAAGAAGAAGACATCATCCGGACCAGCCCCTCGGGAGGCAGGCCCCTCAGGGCCCGCATCTGCCCAGGGGGAGCCTCCTTCCATCGCTTAGGAAAGCGCGCCCGGTGCCCTCCTCAGGCAGGGCTCGGGGGCTCTCCCCTGGAGGGCCACCGACCTGGCCAGGGTCACGAGGGAGGCGCTTGGGCACCACGTGGAGGCGTGCTTCGGAGCACGTTTCCCTCAAGAAGGAGCAAGGCAAGGAAGGTCGGACCCGCAGGAGTTCGTCGACAAAGCCATTCAAGAACTACAGGAATCGAGGATCGTGAGAGGTTGCCGTCGTCTGCCGGCTGCGGCTCCCCATCTAGGCGAGGATGGTGGGCTGCGTGTCTGCGTCGATGTACCAGGGCTCAACCAAGCCGCTACGATGGAGCGCCTCTAGCCCTCATGAGTGGGGCGCTGCCGGGGTCCGCCCCACAGCTACGTTCGCATGCCTTATGGCCTGCCGAGCGCGGTTGCTACGCGCCAGCGCCTCATGGGGGGCATCATGGAGGCTCGAGAAGACAGGCGTTCTGCAGCCCTGGCGGAGATGGAGATGATTCGTGAAGAGCTGCCAGTGCCTCCGGAGCCTCCCGAGGCCCCTGGGCCTGGGGGCTCGTGAGGATCGGCTTCCGCAGCCTACCGAGTCTGTTGCACCGACACCCCTTCGCCCTCGACACCCTCAGGTGACATCTTACAAGTTTCATTTCCAGCTGGGAGCGCCCTCCCGGGGCTGCATCGTTCCCAGGCCGCGTGGGTCCATCCATGCGGTATGTATCCCTTGTTATTTTCATATCGTTAGCTTGCTTTGTTGGGGGCGTCCCTCGGGCTGCATCATCCCCAAGTCGCTCGGGCCAGGCCCAGCGACATGTATCTCCCTAGCGTTTATTTCTGGTTATGCATTCACTCATCATGCATGATTACTTGATGCCTGCCCACGGCACCTTTTCTTCTCCATGTCGATCACTTGCACGTTATAGGGGGGGGGTACTTGAGCATCGCGACTCAGGGCTCTTACTGGCTCTCCAGCCCTCACCCTCTGGTTATGTCCACGGCATCGCGACCTGGCATACCAGCGACGGCTGAGACAAGCTCGAGGGCCGGGACCTGAGGACGTAGAGTGCCGGCATCTAACCAGATTTGCAGGAACACACCACAAGATAAGGCCCAGTGCCAGGCGGAACCCGCCTAGAGGTAGTGCCCCGTGAGTCCCGCGCTGGCTCACGGGTGCCCAGATACACCTCACCTAGCGCTACCGTGCCGGCCACGTGTCAGGGCGGGGCTGTACACGCCCCGGGGGCTCCTCCCGGAGGGGAGTCCCCTCCCACGTACCAATGGAAGCACCATGCTCCGCGCTGGCTGACGACGCTGCCGAGGAGCGGCTATGCCCGTACACATGCGGAAGCGCTATGCTCTGCAATGGTGATAAACAACTGAGGGTGGCCCCCGGGCCGCATCAACCTCAGGGAGCCCAGAGCTTAGTGTCTAGCCTCATCGCAACGCCTCCCCTCGGGAGCGCCGCGCGAGGGGGCTGGGCACGGGGGCTGCGCCTGGGTCACGCCCGGACGTACGCCACCCAGCCAAGCCCCTTGGGCCTGGTTCGTAGCGCGCCTCTCCCCAAGCGGAGCCAAGGTATGAAGGCCGTTTGAGCGTCAAGGGGGACCCCTGAGCATTGCGACTCAGGGGCCTAACTGGTCCCATAGCCCCTCACTCCTTAGTTCCGAAAGGCTATGCTGGGTGAGGCACGCGCGGGGCCGGGCTCTGCAGACGTAGAACGGTGGTCCCACTCGCATCTCACCTAATCACATGCTGTTTGTGCGTCAAGGGGGACTCCTGAGCATCGCGACTCAGGAGCCTAACTGGCTCCATAGCCCCTCACTCCTTTGGTCCCGTCCTGGTTTCCGGTCGGGGCTAATGCTGGGTGAGGTACGCGCGTTGTCGGGCTCTGCAGACATAAAATGGAAGATTCACCTACATCACACCTCCCTACTTGTTGTTCGTGCGCTAAGGGGGACTCCTGAGCATCGCGACTCAAGAGCCTAACTGGCTCCGTAGCCCCTCACTCCTTTGGTCCCGTCCTGGTTTCCGGTCAGGGCTAATGCTGGGTGACGTACGCACGGGGCCGGGCCCTGCCGGCGTAGAACACAAGCAAGTAGGGAGGGAAAGCATAAAATTCAAGGAACTTGAAAACAAATATTACAGTCCATACTGTTGTCTCAATACCAAACGCAAGTTTAAACGCCTCCCCGAGGCATGATGCATGATGCAGGAATTAAAAGCAGGGCAAGAGCAGTAGCAGAGTGACTTGGCGGCGGCGGAGCAGCCCCGCCTCATGGAGCAGCAGAACCGGAAGCATCCTGCTTCAGCTTGGTACTGAAGGCCCGGAACATCCCCAGCAGAGCTTCCGTGCGACCCTTCACGGCCTCGGCAGTGGCAGCAACACCCTCGCCGCTTACTGGCTCCAGCAGGCTGTCGAGGTCGGCGCTGGGGTCGTGAAGGTAGATGTGGGTGAAGACCCGCGTCAGCGCAGCAGAAGACAAGACACGCGCCTCGGCCTCGGCCGTGGGGCCCAGGCCAAGGGTGACATCCTCAAGAGCACGAACCAGGAAGGGAAGCAGCTTGGCGGGGCCGTCCTCGGCGCCGGCCAGCGGGCTCTCCAGGCCACTTGCGTAGAGCATCTTTAGCGAAGCACGAGCCTTCTTCTCCATGTCTGCGAAGGCCACGCGATCCTCGGCAAGAACCTTGGCCTTGCTGTCCAGCTCGACTTTCGTCGCCTCCAGCTCCTCCCCCAGCGCACTTAGGCGGTCGCGGCGAGCCTTCATGCCTTCTTCTTGCTCCTGGCGAAGACGAACCTCCTTCGCGAGCTGGTCCCGCAGGCTTTGCAGCTCGTCCTCCAGCGCCTTGCAACGACCGCGGGCTTCAACCACCTCCCCCAGGGCTGCGTCACGAGCAGCCTTCGTCTCAAGGATGGCCTGCCTATCCTCGTCGCAGGCCGTCGAGGCTTGAACCAACGCCGCCCGGATCGAGGCGTCGGAGCGAATCCATCCCTAAGCCAGCTCCAAGCGCCCGACCACCAGGCGAGAGTCGGCACCAAGAAGATCCTGCCATAGCCGGTCCAGTCCAGCAACAACATGCTCCAGGACGGCAGGAGGAGTTGGAGAAGCAACAGCCGTCAGAACGGAGGAAGAAGGCGGCGACGGCAAGACCACAGCGTCCTGAGGTGGAGCCTGCTGCACCCCAGCGGCTGTGGTGGCAGCGGTGGGCAAAGGCACTACAGGAGTCACCTGGGCCACGGGGGCTGAGCTCGCCCCAGCCAGCTCGGCCTGGCCTCGCGAGGCCGACCAGGCAGGAGAAGCCGGCGTGCCATGATCACCCTCCTCCGCAGGCGGAGGCGCTGCCGCGGATGGAGCCTCAGGAGCCCCCTTCAGCTTCTTCGCCACGGGCTCTAGCCTATTCAAGGGATGTGGACGTCAAGGCTCGGCAGCGGAACCAGAAATAAAGGCAAGGGTCACGCAGTTACGGGTCATCGCCGGTGAGCTCGGGCAGCCTCCGGCCAAACTTGAAGCCTGACAGCCAACTGTAAGGGTCGACCTCGGAAGCAGAGGGCGCGTCTGCAGACTGCTTCGCGGTGGGGGCAGGCTCGCGGGAGAACAGCCCAGTCCTGTCCTTCTTCGAGATCGGGGGCAAGCTCCCGCTGACCTGCTTGTCTCCCTCCTCATCATCATCGCTCGAAGAAAGGCGGAGACTGCAGGGCCTGCACCGGGGGAGGGGAGCCCTCGATTCTCCGTCAGTCGCCTCAGAGTCGGGCCCCTTTCCCCGCTCCTCTTCGTCCTCCTCCTTGCTGGAGTCGCTGGAGGGCACGTCCACCGGTCCCTCGGAAGCCTCCACGGGCATGAGCCCGTCCCCGTTAAAAATGGGCATGGACTTCACCACCTGCTCCCAGTCGTCGCGAAGGAACAAGGGCTTGGGAGCGCCCTCCAACCTTGCCACCTCGCCCCCGACCAGAGATTGGAGGACCGCGGCCAAATCTTCGCCGCTCAAGGCCACGGGGCTCGGATGAGGCCTCCACAGCGGAGGTGAGTACCGCCTGAGTGGAGCCAGCTGATGCTCCAGGAACTCCTTCAGCAGCGATGCACCGGTCAACTTTGCCGCCACCATACTAGCCGGCCTCAAGTCCGCGTCCATCTACTCCAACACCAGTTTTGCGCGGGGGTCCATGAGCTCCACTCGGCCCCAGTCGTCGGAGCTCGCGGGCGGCTCCGCGGGCAAGATCAGCCTGAGATGGACGCTCCCGGCATCTACCAAGACCCACTTTCTCCGAAAGCCCTCAATCCTCTTCCCGGGATTCGAGATGGCAATGGTGCCGCCGTACGCGACAAAGCCCGCGCACGCGGAAGGAGAACCGCGAGTGACCCGGAGGGAGAAGTAGTGGCGCAGCAAGGCCACTGAAGGTTGCACCCCTACGTGGGCCTCGTAGTAGTAAGCGAAGATCGCCAGAAGAAGAACGGAGTTGGGGTGGAGATGTAGAGCCTGCAAGTTGTAATGGCGGAGGACAGAGAAGAAGAACTCGGAGAAGGGAGGCACCAGGCCCGTAGCAATGGAGCTTACAAAGAGAGGATAAAAGGTGCTCCCTCGGCCCTCAGGGGTGGTGGAGCCAGCCTTGAATACCTTCGTCCCATTGATGCCCTGCGCCGCCGCCATCTGGCGCACCCGGGCAAGCCCAGCCTTGGACACATTCGGCAAGTCCAGAGCAGGAGAGTACCAAGCTTCGGCCGGAGGCTGGCGAGGTGCCATGGCTTCCTAGGTCACGCAACCGGAGTAGATCTGGAAGTTTGGAGGAAGAAAGGGGAGGCGCAAGAAAGGGGATCTGAGAAGCAACCGGAGAAAGCAAAAGGCAAGGTCTAGGAAGATGCCGCTCCTTTATCGACCTGCGCGGTTGCTGAGGCACTGGTGTCTAATCAACCGCCACGCGGCACCCAAGGCCGCAGGTTGTTAGGGCCCGCGGCGCTTCGCCCTTGCCCTTTCGCCTCTCGGCATGGCCATGTCCGGGCACGCCTTGGGCCCGGGGGCTACTGTCGGCGTTCTGGGAACGGGGGTCCCCAGACTTGCCTGCCTGCGGCCTGCAGCGTGGCTCAAAGGAGGCCCAACACGGCCCATCTTCATCAACACAAGACTCAAGACCCTCGCGAGGGGCCAAGCCTCGTGAGGCGGACGACATGGAGCTTCCTCAAGCACGGCCTCATCAGGCTGGCTCGTGAGGAGGCGGAGAGATCAAGGCGGGGTACCTCGCGAGGTGCCCGTGACGCAAGCCATGACGACTTAGGGTGCCAGGCGGGTGCCAGCGCGCGCATCATCCTTCTTTCCTCTTTGGTGCAAAGGGGGAAAGCGCAGCCGCGGAGTACCGAGGCATCAGGCAAAGGTTGCCATTTAGGTGCAACAAGACCAAGACCAGGAGGACTACGAGACGGAGGTCACCGTGGACCCCAAGACGGCGTCATCACCAGAGCTTTGCGCAGGCGAAGACTACTTTTGTCAGGATAGTTGATACTTGTTGTCCCCCTTCAAATTAGCCCGCCATTGTTGGCTCCCTTCCCGCTCGATATTTGGGAAGAGGACCAGGGCCACTATAAATAGGACCTGCCACCCGCATAGCCAAGGGGGTTTGGTTTTGGGTCAAGTTAGGTTCTGGACGGTCGACAAGTGAGAGCAAAGCAGAGAGAGTGAGTGAGTGAGAGAGAAGGGTGACTGAACTCCTCCTAGCAGTTCATCGCCCCAGCCAAGGACAGACCCTCGCGAGGCTGTTCTTCCTTGTATTGTTCACCATCATCAGCCCCAGAAGGCAATCCACCAACCACACACTGGAGTAGGGTATTACACCACAACGGTGGCCCGAACCAGTATAAATCTTGTGTCCCTTGTGTAGTTCTTTTAGTAGTTTAGATCTTTGCGAGGCGGGGAGGTAGAAGGCGTAATCTCCGCGCGCACCCCAGTGTTCGAACCTTAAGGGTCTGCCGGAACCCGAAATCCGACAGATGCAGCAGAGTAGCGTAAGTATTTCCCTCAGTTTTGAGAACCAAGGTATCAATCCAGTAGGAGCCCACGCTCAAGTCCCTCGTACCTGCACAAAGCGATAGCTACTCGCAACCAACGCGATTAGGGGTTGTCAAGCATTTCATGGTCACTTACGAGAGTGAGATCTGATAGATATAATATTTTTGGTATTTTTGGTATAAAGATGCAAAGTAAAAAGTAAAAGCAAAGTAAAAATAAAGCAAGATTAAAGTGATGGAGATTGATATGATGAGAATAGACCCGGGGCCATAGGTTTCACTAGTGGCTTCTCTCAAGAGCATAAGTATTCTACGGTGGGTGAACAAATTACCGTTGAGCAATTGACAGAATTGAGCATAGTTATGAGAATATCTAGGCATGATCATGTATATAGTCATCACGTCCGTGACAAGTAGATCAAAACGATTCTGCATCTACTACTATTGCTCCACTCATCGACCGCTATCCAGCATGCATCTAGAGTATTAAGTTAAAAACAGAGTAACGCCTTAAGCAAGATGACATGATGTAGAGAGATAAATTCATGCAATATGAATAAACCCCATCTTGTTATCCTCGATGGCAACGATACAATACGTGCCTTGCTGCCCCTTCTGTCACTGGGTAAGGACACCGCAAGATCGAACCCAAAGCTAAGCACTTCTCCCATGGCAAGAACTACCAATCTAGTTGGCCAAACCAAATGGATAATTCGAAGAGACTTGCAAAGATAACCAATCATACATAAAAGAATTAAGAGAAGATTCAAATATTATTCATAGATAGACTTGATCATAAACCCACAATTCATCGGTCTCAACAAACACACCGCAAAAAGAGGATTACATCGAATAGATCTCCACAAGAGAGGGGAGAACTTTGTATTGAGATTCAAAGAGAGAGAAGAAGCCATCTAGCTACTAACTATGGACCCGAAGGTCTGAGGTAAACTACTCACACTTCATCGGAGGGGCTAGGATGATGTAGAAGCCCTCCGTGATGACGGCCCTCTTCCGGCGGAGCTCCGGAACAGGCCCCAAGATGGGATCTCGTGGATACAGAAAGTTGCGGCGGTGGAATTACGGAGTCCAAACGGAATAAAATCTTCGGGAACGTGATTTTCTCACCGAACATGATCCAGGAGACTTGCACCCTACTCCAAGGAACAAAAGAGGTGGTCACGAGGGTGGGGGGCGCCCCCCTAGGGCGCGCCCCCTGCCTCGTGGGCCCCTCGGTGCTCCTCCGGCGTACTTCTTCCTCCTATATATACACACGTACCCCCAAATGATCAGAACAGGAGCCAAAAACCTTTGATATTCCGTTTCTTCTAAACACTGAAATAGGCAAAAAACAACAATTCTGGACTGGGCCTCTTGTTAATAGGTTAGTCCCAAAAATAATATAAAAGTGGAAAATAAAGCCCAATATAGTCCAAAACAGTAGATAATATAGCATGGAGCAATCAAAAATTATAGATACGTTGGAGACGTATCAGGCATCCCCAAGCTTAATTCCTGCTCGTCCTCGAGTAGGTAAATGATAAAAAGAGAATTTTCGATGCGGAGTGCTACTTGGCATAATTTCAATGCAAATCTTCTTAATTGTGGTATGAATATTCAGATTAGAAAGATTCAAGACAAAAGTTTATATTGACATAAAAATAATAATACTTCAAGCATACTAATAAAGTAATTATGTCTTCTCAAAATAACATGGCCAAAGAAAGTTATCCCTACAAAATCATATAGTCTGGCTATGCTCCATCTTCACCACACAAAGTATTTAAATCATGCACAACCCCGATGACAAGCCAAGCAATTTTTTCATACTCTAACTTTTTCTAAACTTCTTCAATCTTCACGCAATACATGAGCGTGAGCCATGGATATAGCACTATAGGTGGAATAGGATGGTGGTTGTGGAGAAGACAAAAAGTAGAAGATGGTCTCACATCAACTAGGCATATCAATGGGCTATGGAGATGCCCATCAATAGATATCAATTTGAGTGAGTAGGGATTTCCATGCAACGGATGCACTAGAGCTATAAGTATATGAAAGCTCAAAATGAAACTAAGTGGGTGTGCATCCAACTTGCTTGCTCATGGAGACCTAGGGCAATTTTGAGGAAGCCCATCATTGGAATATACAAGCCAAGTTCTATAATGAAAAATTCCCACTAGTATATGAAAGTGATAACATGAGAGACTCTCTACTATGAAGATCATGGTGCTACTTTGAAGCACAAGTATGGTAAAAGGATAGTAACATTGTCCCTTCTCTCTTTTTCTCTCATCATTTTTTATTATTATTTTTTATTTTTTTATTTGGTCTTTTTCTCTTTTTTTATGGCCTCTTTTTTATTTCGGCTTCTTTGGCCTCTTTTTTATTTTATTTTATTTTTCGTACAGAGTCTCATCCCAACTTATGGGGGAATCATAGTCTCCAACATTCTTTCCTCACTGAGACAATGCTCTAATAATGATGATCATCACACTTTTATTTTTCTTATAACTCAACAATTACAACCCGATACTTAGAATAAAATATGACTCTATGTGAATGCATCCGGTGGTGTACCGGGATATGCAATATGACAATGATGGAATGTGTCATGATGAACTAGATGGTGGAAAGTTGCATGGCAATATATCTCGGAATGGCTATGGAAATGCCATAATAGGTAGGTATGGTGGCTGTTTTCAGGAAGGTATATGGTAGGTGTATGATACCGGCGAAAGGTGCGCGGTATTAGAGAGGCTAGCAAAGGTGGAAGGGTGAGAGTGCGTATAATCCATTGGCTCAACATTAGTCATAAAGAACTCATATACTTATTGCAAAAATCTAGAAGTTATCAAAGCAAAGTATTACGCGCATGCTCCTAGGGGGATAGATTGGTAGGAAAAGACCATCGCTCGTCCCCGATCGCCACTCATAAGGAAGACAATCAATAAATAAATCATGCTCCAACTTCATCACATAACGGTTCACCATACGTGCATGCTACGGGAATCACAAACTTTAACACAAGTATTCTTTAAATTCACAACTACTCAACTAGCATGACTTTAATATTATCACCTCCATATATCAAAACAATTATCATGATTCAATCTTTTCTTAGTATTCAACACACTCAAAAGAAAGTTTCACAAATATTTAATACCAAGCATATTATTATTAAGCAAATTACCATGCTATTAAGAGACTCTCAAAATAATTTAAGTGAAGCATGAGAGATCAATAGTTTCTTTAAAACGAATCCACCACCGTGCTCTAAAAGATCTAAGTGAAGCACATAGAGCAAAATTATAATGCTCAAAAGATATAAGTGAAGCACATAGAGCAAAATTATCTAGCTCAAAAGATATAAGTGAAGCACATAGAGCAAAATTATAATGCTCAAAAGATATAAGTGAAGCACATAGAGAAAAATTATCTAGCTCAAAAGATATAAGTGAAGCACATAGAGCAAAACTACTTAGCTCAAAAGATATAAGTGAAGCACATAGAGTATTCTATCAAATTTCAATTCATGTATGGCTCTCTCAAAAGGTGTGTACAGCAAGGATGATCGTGGCATACTAAGACACAAGACACAAATAATACAAGACGCTCCAAGCAAAACACATATCATGTTGGTGAATAAAAATATAGCTCCAAGTAAATTACCGATGGAAGTGGACGAAAGAGGGGATGCCTTCCGGGGGATCCCCAAGCTTTGAATTTTTGGTGTCCTTGGATTCTCTTGGGGGTGCCATGGGAATCCCCAATCTTAGTCTCTTGCCACTCCTTGTTCCATGATCCATCAAAAGAATTCACCCAAAACTTGAAAACTTCACAACACAAAACTCAAAATAGAAAACTCGCGAGCTCCGTTAGCGAAAGAAAACAAAAGACCACTTAAAGGTACTGTAATGAACTCATTATTTATTTATATTGGTGTTAAACCTACTATATTCCAACTTATCTATGGATTATAAAATATTTTAGTAGCCACAGATTCATCAAAATAAGCAAACAACACACGAAAACAGAATCTGTCAAAAACAGAACAGTCTGTAGTAATCTGTAGCTAGCGCAAGATCTGGAACCCCAAAAATTCTAAAATAAATTTCTGGACCTGAGGAATTTATCTATTAATCATCTGAAGAAAGTATTAACTAAATATGACTCTTCAAATAAAAATGACAGCAGTTCTCGTGAGCGCTAAATTTTCTGTTTTTTACAGCAAGTTCAACAAGACTTTCCCCAAGTCTTCCCAATGGTTCTACTTGGCACAAACACTAATTAAACACAAAAAACACAACCAAAACAGAGGCTAAATAATTTATTTATTACTAAACAGGAGCAAAAGGCAAGGAATAAAAATAAAATTGGGTTGCCTCCCAACAAGCGCTATCGTTTAACGCCCCTAGCTAGGCATAAAAGCGAGGATAGATCTAGGTATTGCCATCTTTGGTAGGCAATCCATAAGTGGCTCTCATAATAGTTTCATATGGAATTTTTATTTTCTTTCTTGGAAAGTGTTCCATGCCCTTTTTTAATGGAAATTGAAATCTAATATTCCCTTCCTTCATATCAATAATCGCACCAACCGTTCTAAGGAAAGGTCTACCAAGAATAATAGGGCAAGAAGGATTGCAATCTATATCAAGAACAATGAAATCTACGGGCACATAATTCCTAATTGCAACAATAAGAACATTATTAATCCTTCCCATAGGTTTCTTAATAGTGGAATCCGCAAGATGCAAGTTTAGAGAGCAATCATCAAAATTATGGAAATCTAGTAAATCACACAAAGTCTTGGGAATGGTAGAGACACTAGCACCCAAATCACACAAAGCATAAAACTCATGATCTTTAATTTTAATTTTAATAGTTGGTTCCCACTCGTCATAGAGTTTTCTAGGGATAGAAACTTTCAACTCAAGTTTTTCTTCATAAGATTGCATCAAGGCATCAACAATATGTTCGGTGAAGGCTTTATTTTGACTATAAGCATGTGGAGAATTTAGCACGGATTGCAACAAGGAAATACAATCAATTAAAGAGCAACTTTCATAATTAAATTCTTTGAAATCCAATATAGTGGGTTTAGCAACATCTAAATTTTTATTTCCTTCAATCCCACTTTCATCAACTTCATCATTAAGATCTAAATACTCCGAATTTTTAGAACACCTTCTAGGTAAAGGAAGATCATATTCAGTTTCATCAAGATTCATATTGCAAAACAAAGATTTAATAGGGGACACATCAATAACTTTTAGATCTTCATCTTGATTTTCATAGGAATTGGAGGAACACGCTTTAATAAAGGCATCTTTGGAAGCACGCATCCTAGCGGTTCTTTCCTTGCACTCATCAATGGAAATTCTCATGGCTTTGAGAGACTCGTTGATATCATGCTTAGGAGGAATAGATCTAAGCTTTAAAGAATCAACATCAAGAGAAATTCTATCAACGTTTCTAGCCAAATCATCAACTTTAAGCAATTTCTCCTCAAGCAAAGCATTAAAATTATTTTGTGAATTCATAAACTCTTTAACACTATTCTCAAATTCATAGGGCATCTTATTATAATTTCCATAAGAGTTGTTGTAGGAATTACCATAATTATTAGAAGGATTACTAGGATATGACCTAGGATTAAAATTCCCTCTATAAGCGTTGTTACCAAAATTATTCCTACCAACAAAATTCACATCCATAGATTCATTGTTATTCTCAATCAAAGTAGACAAAGGCATATCATTAGGATCAGAAGAAACACTCTTAGTAGAAAATAATTTCATAAGTTCATCCATCTTTCCACTCAACACATTAATTTCTTCTATCACATGCGCTTTTTTATTAGAAGATCTTTCAGTATGCCATTGAGAATAATTAACCATAATATTATCTAGGAGTTTAGTAGCATCTCCTAAAGTGATTTGCATAAAAGTGCCTCCCGCAGCCGAATCTAAAAGATTTCTAGAAGCAAAATTCAATCCGGCATAAAATTTTTGTATAACCATCCACAAATTCAAACCATGAGTAGGGCAATTACGTATCATTAATTTCATTCTCTCCCAAGCTTGTGCAATGTGTTCATGATCAAGTTGTTTAAAGTTCATAATATCGTTTCTAAGAGAGATGATCTTAGCGGGAGGAAAATACTTAGAGATAAAAGCATCTTTGCACTTGTTCCATGAATCAATACTATTCTTAGGCAAAGACGAAAACCAAGCTTTAGCACGATCTCTAAGCGAAAAAGGAAATAACTTCATTTTAACGACATCATTATTGGCATCTTTTTTCTTTTGCATATCACATAAATCAACGAAGCTATTCAGATGAGTAGCGGCATCTTCACTAGGAAGGCCGGCGAATTGATCTTTCATAACAAGATTCAACAAAGCAGTATTAATTTCACAAGATTCAGCATCGGTAAGAGGAGCAATCGGAGTGCTAAGGAAACCATTATTGTTGGTATTGGTGAAGTCACACAATTTAGTAGTATCTTGAGCCATCGCAACAAGCAAGCAATCTAACACACGAGCAAACAAAAGCAAACGGGCAAAAAGAGGTAAATAGAGAGGGAGGATAGAGAGAGAGAAAGGGCGAATAAAACGGCAAGGGTGAATTGGGGGGAGAGGAAAACGAGAGGCAAATGGCAAATAATGTAATGCGAGAGATAGAGATTGTGATGGGTACTTGGTATGTTGACTTTTTGCGTAGACTCCCAGGCAACGGTGCCAGAAATCCTTCTTGCTACATCTTGAGCTTGCGTTGGTTTTCCCCAAAGAGGAAGGGATGATGCAGCAGAGTAGCGTAAGTATTTCCCTCAGGTTTTGAGAACCAAGGTATCAATCCAGTAGGAGCCCACACTCAAGTCCCTCGTACCTGCAACAAGCGATAGCTACTCGCAACCAACGCGATTAGGGGTTGTCAAGCCCTGCACGGTCACTTACGAGAGTGAGATCTAATAGATATAATATTTTTGATTTTTTGGTATAAAGATGCAAAGTAAAACGTAAAAGCAAAGTAAAAACAAAGCAAGATTAAAGTGATGGAGATTGATATGATGAGAATAGACCCAGGGGCCATAGGTTTCACTAGTGGCTTCTCTCAAGAGCATAAGTATTCTACGGTGGGTGAACAAATTACTGTTGAGCAATTGACAGAATTGAGCATAGTTATGAGAATATCTAGGCATGATCATGTATATAGGCATCACGTCCGTGACAAGTAGATCGAAACGATTCTGCATCTACTACTATTACTCCACTCATCGACCGCTATCCAGCATGCATCTAGAGTATTAAGTTAAAAACAGAGTAACGCCTTAAGCAAGATGACATGATGTAGAGAGATAAATTCATGCAATATGAAATAAACCCGATCTTGTTATCCTCGATGGCAACGATACAATACGTTCCTTGCTGCCCTTTCTGTCACTGGGTAAGGACACCGCAAGATCGAACCCAAAGCTAACCACTTCTCCCATGGCAAGAACTACCAATCTAGTTGGCCAAACCAAACGGATAATTCGAAGAGACTTGCAAAGATAACCAATCATACATAAAAGAATTCAGAGAAGATTCAAATATTATTCATAGATAGACTTGATCATAAACCCACAATTCATCGATCTCAACAAACACACCACAAAAAGAAGATTACATCGAATAGATCTCCACAAGAGAGGGGGAGAACTTTGTATTGAGATTCAAAGAGAGAGAAGAAGCCATCTAGCTACTAACTATGGACCCGAAGGTCTGAGGTAAACTACTCACACTTCATCGGAGGGGCTAGGATGATGTAGAAGCCCTCCATGATGACGGCCCTCTTCTGGCGGAGCTCCGAAACAGGCCCCAAGATGGGATCTCGTGGATACAGAAAGTTGCGGCGGTGGAATTAGGTTTTTGGCTCATGTTCTGATTGTTTGGGGGTACGTGTGTATATATAGGAGGAAGAAGTACACTGGAGGAGCAACGAGGGGCCCACGAGGCGGGGGGCGCGTCCTAGGGGGGGCGCCCCCCACCCTTGTGACCGCCTCTTTTGTTCCTTGGAGAAGGGTCCAAGTCTCCTAGATCACGTTCGGTGAGAAAATCACGTTCCCGAAGATTTATTCCGTTTGGACTCCGTTTGATATTCCGTTTCTTCAAAACACTGAAATAGGCAAAAAACAGCAATTCTGGGCTAGGCCTCCGGTTAATAGGTTAGTCCCAAAAATAATATAAAAGTGGAAAGTAAATCCCAATATAGTCCAAAACAGTAGATAATATAGCATGAGTCATCAACCTCTTATTAAAAAGCACCAGTTAAAGAGCACCGCTGTCATTTGCATCCATTACTGTTAGTTTACATTGAGTATGACTTGACTGGATCTCTTTTACCATGAATTACAATGTCTAGTCAGTCCTTGATCTTTAAAGATGCTCTACATTTATGTTTTGCGGTCTCAGAAAGGGCTAGCGAGATACCATCTTGTTATATGATATCATGATTGTTTTGAGAAAGTGTTGTCATCCGAGATTTATTATTATTGCTCGCTAGTTGATTATGCCATTGATATGAGTAAACATGAGACCTAAATGTTATTGTGAATATGGTTAGTTCATAATCTTTGCTAAAAACTTGAATGATGGCTTTACATATTTACGACAACAAGAGCAAACAGAGTTTGTAAAAGTTTTTCTTTATCACTTTCAGTTTATCAACTGAATTGCTTGAGGACAAGCTAAGGTTTAAGCTTGGGGAGTTGATACGTCTCCGTCGTATCTAGTTTTCCAAACACTTTTGCCCTTGTTTTGGACTCTAACTTGCATGATTTGAATGGAACTAACCCGGACTGACGTTGTTTTCAGCAGAATTGCCATGGTGTTATTTTTGTGCAGAAATAAAAGTTCTCGAAATGACCTGAAAATCAAAGGAGAATTATTTTGGAATATATAATAAATACTGGAAGGAAGATCCACGTTAGGGGGGCCTCCACCTGTCCACGAGGGTGGGGGCGCGCTTTCCCCCCTGCCTCGTGGGCCCCCTTATGCTCCACCGACCTCAACCTGGACTCCATATATTCACTTTCGGGGAGAAAAAAATAAGGGAGAAGGATTCATCGCGTTTTACGATACGAAGCCACCGCCAAGCCCTAAACTCTCTTGAAAGGGCTGATCTGGAGTCCGTTCGGGGCTCCGAAGAGGGGAATCCGCCGCCATCATCATCATCAACCACCCTCCATCGCCAATTTCATGATGCTCACCATCGTGCGTGAGTAATTCCATCGTAGGCTTGCTGGACGTTGATGGTTGGATGAGATTTATCATGTAATCGAGTTAGTTTTGTTAGGGTTTGATCCCTAGTATCCACTATGTTCTGAGATTGATGTTGCTATGACTTTGCTATGCTCAATGCTTGTCACTAGGGCCCGAGTGCCATGATTTCAGATCTGAACCTATTATGTTTTCATCAATATATGAGATTTCTTGATCCTATCTTGCAAGTGTATAGTCACCTATTATGTGTTATGATCCGTTAACCCCGAAGTGGCAATAATCGTGATACTTACCGGTGATGACTGTAGTTTGAGGAGTTCATGTATTCACTATGTGTTAATGCTTTGTTCCGGTACTCTATTAAAAGGATGCCTTAATATCCCTTAGTTTCTAGTAGGACCCCGCTGCCACGGGACGGTAGGACAAAAGATTTCATGCAAGTTCTTTTCCATAAGCATGGATGACTATATTCGGAATACATGCCTACATTACATTGATGAACTAGAGCTAGTTCTGTGTCACCCTAGGTTATGACTGTTACATGATGAACCGCATCCGGCATAATTCTCCATCACCGATCCAATGCCTACGAGCTTTCCATATATTGTTCTTCGCTTATTTACTTTTCCATTTCTATTATTATCATCACTACAAAACACAAAAAATATTACTTTTGCCACCGTTACCTTTTACCACCGTTACCACTACTATCATATTACTTTGCTACTAAACACTTTGCTATAGATATTAAGTTTCTAGGTGTGGTTGAATTGAAAACTCAGCTGCTAATACTTGAGAGTATTCTTTGGCTCCCCTTGTGTCAGATCAATAAATTTGGGTTGAATACTCTACCCTCGAAAATTGTTGCGATCCCCTATACTTGTGGGTTATCACATACCATACCACATCACAACCATTTTAATAGCATGTTGGCACGCAAGGTAAACCATTATAAACTCCTAGCAACTTAAGCATGGCATAAGAAATTATAATATCTAATTGTCATTGCAAACATGTTTCTTTCATAATAGGCTGAATCAGGAACCATGGACTAATCATATTTACGAAAACAAGAGAGTCGAGTTCATACCAGCTTTTCTCATCTCAATCAGTTCATCATGTATCATCATTATTGCCTTTCACTTGCACGACTGAACGGTGTGGATAATAATAATAGTGCACGTGCATTGGACTAAGGTGGAATCTGCAAGCGTTCAATCAAAGGGACAAGACAAGGCAATATGGGCTCTTTGTTAGATCAACAATAATGCATACGAGAGCCACTCAACATTTTCATCAAGGTCTTCTCCTCTCGACCCCCAAAGAAAAGAAATAAAACTATTTACACAGGAAAGCTCCCAACAAGCAAAAGAAGAATGAGAAATCTTTTTGGGATTTCTTTTAATTACTACTACTACAGGCATGCAAAGTAAACTAGCTAAAAGCTACAACTACTTGTTTTGGTTTTTCTTAAGGTTTTTCAAACACACAAGAAGAAAGCTTAAAAAATTAAACTAGCATGGATGATACAATGAAAAAGTATGAGCACCGACAATTGGCATGAGTGTGTGAACATGAATGTAATGTCGGTGAGAAATACGTACTCCCCCAAGATTAGGCTTTTGGCCTAAGTTGGTCTATGCCCATGGATCAAAACTTCTCTCTTCGGTCTACTGAGGAGGATCGTTAGGCTGCCACTGGTTGGCGATCTCCTCCGGATTCCACTGATAAATAGACTGACGGTGAGGATCAGATGGTGGCTCCGGCTCTGCAGCTGACATCTGGCTCTGGTAGGCATGAATGGCCTCCGGCAGAACAAGGTACATGCCTGAAAATATGTTGAACAAAGAGGGCGCAGGGAAGGTAATAAACCCACAATATTTTTTGTTAAATATCAATTTATATTTGAGTGTCTTATTCTAATCCTTAACGATAAACTCTTGTGCTACCATACTCTTATAACCTAGAACAATAGGAGTTAGCAACTTTTCCTCTTTCTCATAATGCCTGATAGGTATGCTAAAGTGTGCAGCAAGGCGTGAGGCAAAGATGCCTCCGAGGACGGGGCCCTTAGTACGGTTCAGATTTAACCGTTTATCAACAATAGCGCCTAAACTGAAAGTAGTATCATTAAACAAGGCATGGCGCAAAATAACAATATCAGGAGCACTAAGGTTTCCACAGTTCCCGCGGCCAATTAGGCATCTACTAGCAAATATTGCGAAGTAACGTAGAACGAGAAAATGTATGCTAGTGATTCTTGCATCGGAAACTTTCCTCATTTCCCCTACAACAATCATATCAATAAATCCCTCCACATCATTACGATGCGGTTCCTCTATGCTGCCCTCAAAGGGTATCAAACAAACCCGGCAAAAATCGTAAAGTGACATCTCTTATGCTCATCATATAAATAAAATTCCACCGAAGGTGGTGATCTCCTAGCATGGAAATGAAAATTTTGCACAAAGATATTGGTGAGTAAGAGATACTGTTCACGCTGGTCGTGGAGGAAGGCGGTGAGGCCTGCATTCTCAGCCAATTGATAAAAATCTTCATAAATCCTGGCCTATTTCAAGAACTCATCACAAGGCCATTCACACGGCCGAACCTCCGCAGTATGAGGGAGATTATAGTTGGGCTTCTTGTTCTCTTCACTTTGCTTATCCTTCGAGCTTCGGCTCGATGAGCCCCTCAAAAATATCTTCATCTTTTTCTAAAAGTTTCTGAAATTTTTAGTAAAGCAAAAATAAAAGTGAACCAAACTCAACAAAATTGATAGCAACTACTACTACAAGTGCCTAGAGGCTATATCATGCATTAATTTGCAATAAATAAAGCACTAGAACAAAAACTAATTGGACCATTGGAGGAGTCACATACCAAAGAACAATCCCCCAAAGCAGTTTTGTGAATGGAGCTTTCAGCAAGGAGATCGAAAATGGCAGCAAGATGAGCTAGAACTCGGGTTTGAGCTGGTGGGTGATTTTTTCTGGGGCAAGACGAAGCATGTGGATGCAAGGATAAGTGGAGGGGCCCACGTGGGGTCCACAAGGCAGGGGGCGCACCCAAGCGCCCTCCACCCTCGTGCGCACGTGGCTGCTCCCCCTGTTGTGTTCTAGTGCCTAAAATCCTTAAATATTATAGAAAAAAAATCATATTTCATTTTCAGGGCATTTGGAGAACTTCTATTTTCGGGGTATTTTTTATTGCATTGATAATTCAGAAAACAGACAGAAAATACTATTTTTGCTTTATTTAATATCAATAAAAGAGAGTAAAAAGAGGGTACAGAAGATTGTGCTTTCTAAATTCATCCATCTCATGCTCATCAAAAGGAATCCACTAACAAGGTTGATCAAGTATTGTTAACAAACTCTTTTCGAATAACATGAAACCGGAGAATTTTTGAATAACACTAGGTTACGTCAACGGGGATATGCATGTCCCCAACAATAAGAATATCATATTTCTTCTTGATAGTGGGAAGAGGAAATTCAAAACCTCCAATAATAATCGTTGAAATTTTTCCACTAGAATTGATACTGTGGACTTGAGGTTGTTTCCTCGGAAAGTGTACCATATGCTCATTACCATTAACATAGAAAGTGACATTGCCTTTGTTGCAATAATAACAGCCCTTGCAGTATTCAAAGAGGGTCTTCCAAGAATAATAGACATACTATCATCCTCGGGAATATCAAGAATAACAAAGTCCATTAAAATAGTAACGTTGGCAACCACAACAGGCACACCCTCAAAAAATACCGACAGGTATACCAGTTGATTTATCAACCACTTGCAAAAATATTTCAGTAGGTGTCAACTTATTCAAATCAAGTCTACGACATAAAGAGAGAGGCATAACACTAACACCGGCTCCAAGATCACATAAAGCAGTTTTAACATAGTTTCTTTTAATGGAGCATGGTGTAGTTGGTACTCCTGGATCTCCAAGTTCCTTTGGTATTCCACCCTTAAAAGTGTAATTAGCAAGCATGGTGGAAATTTCAGCTTCCAGTGTCTTTCTTTTATTAGTAACAATATCTTTCATGTATTTAGCATAAGGGTTCATTTTAAGCATATCAGTCAAACGCATACGCAAAAAGATAGGTCTAATCATTTCAGCAAAGCGCTCAAAATCCTCATCATCCTTTTTCTTGGATGGTTTAGGAGGAAAATGCATGGGTTTCTGAACCCATGGTTCTCTTTCTTTACCGTGCTTCCTAGCAACAAAGTCTCTCTTATCATAACGTTGATTCTTTGATTGTGGGTTATCAAGATCAACAGCAGGTTCAATCTCTACATCATTATCACTGCTAGGTTGAGCATCAACATGAGCATCATCATTAACATTATCACTAGGTTCAAGCTCATTACCAGATTGTGTTTCAGCATCAGAAATAGAAATATCATTGGGATTGTCAGGTGTGTCAACAATAGGTTCACTAGAAGCATGCAAAGTCCTATCATTTTTCTTTTTCTTCTTCTTAGAAGGACTAGGTGCATCAACATTCATTCTCTGAGAATCTTGCTCAATTCTTTTAGGGTGGCCCTTAGGATACAAAGGTTCCTGAGTCATTTTACCCCCTCTAGTCATAACTCTAACAACATTATCATTTTTCTTATTATTTAATTCATTGAGCAAATCATTCTGAGCCTTAAGTACTTGTTCTACTTGAGTGAGAACCATATAAGCATGTTTACTAATAAGTTTAAGTTCACCTTTAACTCTAGACATATAATCACCCAAGTGTTCAAGCATCTCAGCATTGTATTTCAATTGTCTACCAACATAAGCATTGAAGTTTTCTTGTCTAACCATAAAGTCATCAAACTCATCCAAGCACTGGCTAGCAAACTTCGTAAATGGAATTTCACATCTAACAAATCTATAGAGAGAATTTACCTTTACTACCTGTGTCGGGTTATCAAGACCATGTATTTCTTAAATAGGTGGTAAATTCTTAACATCTTCAGCTTTAATACCTTTTTCTTTCATAGATTTCTTTGCTTCTTGCATATCTCCAGGACAGAAATAGAATACCCCTTTTCTTCGAAGTTGGTTTAGGAGTTGGTTCAGGAAGTGTCCAATTATTTTCATTAGTCAACATATTATTCAATGGCAATTCAGCTTGATTAACAGTTCTTTCCCTGAAAACACAACAAGCACAACTATCCAGGTAGTCTCTAGAAGCATCGGTTAGTCCATTATAAAATATATCAAGTATTTCATTTTTCTTAAGAGGATGATCAGGCAAAGCATTAAGTAATCGGAGAAGCCTCCCCCAAGCTTGTGGGAGACTCTCTTCTTCAATTTGCACAAAATTATATATTTCCCTTAAAGCAGCTTGTTTCTTATGAGCGGGGAAATATTTAGCAGAGAAGTCATAAATCTTATCCTGGGGACTACGCACACAACCAGGATCAAGAGATTAAACCATATTTTAGCATCACCCTTTAATGCGAACGGAAATAACTTAATGATAAATAATAGCGAGTTTTCTCATCATTAGTGAACAGGGTGGCTATATCATTTAATTTAGTAAGATGTGCCACAACAGTTTCAGATTCATCGCCATAAAAAGGATCAAATTCACCCAAAGTAATTAACTCAGGATCGACAGAGAAAGCATAATCCTTATCAGTAATAAAGATAGGTGAAGTAGCAAAAGCAGGGTCATATTTCATTCTAGCATTCAACGATTTCTCTTTAAGCTTATCTAATAATTTCTTGAGATCATATCTATCATTGCAAGAAAGAAAGTCTCTAGAAGTTTCTTCATCCATAACATAATGTTGGAAATATGCCCTAGAGGCAATGATAAAAGCATTATTATTATACTTCCTTGTTCATGATAATTGTCTTTATTCATGCTATAATTGTATTATCCGGAAATCGTAATACATGTGTGAATAACAGACACCAACATGTCCCTAGTAAGCCTCTAGTTGACTAGCTCGTTGATCAACAGATAGTCATGGTTTCCTGACTATGGACATTGGATGTCATTGATAACGAGATCACATCATTAGGAGAATGATGCGATGGACAAGACCCAATCCTAAACATAGCATAAAGATCGTATAGTTCGTTTGCTAGAGTTTTTCCAATGCCAAGTATCTTTTCCTTAGACCAAGAGATCGTGTAACTCCCGGATACCGTAGGAGTGCTTTTGGTATACCAAACGTCACAACGTAACTGGGTGACTATAAAGGTATACTACGGGTATCTCCGAAAGTGCCTGTTGGGTTGACACGGATCAAGACTGGGATTTGTCACTCCGTATGACGGAGAGGTATCACTGGGCCCACTCAGTAATGCATCATCATTATGAGCTCAAAGTGACCAAGTGTCTGGTCACGGGATCATGCATTATGGTACGAGTAAAGTGACTAGCCGGTAACGAGATTGAACGAGGTATTGGGATACCGACGATCGAATCTCGGGCAAGTAACATACCGATTGACAAAGGGAATTGTATACGGGGTTGCTTGAATCCTCGACATCGTGGTTCATCCGATGAGATCATCGTGGAGTATGTGGGAGCCAACATGGGTATCCAGATCCCGCTGTTGGTTATTGACCGGAGAGTCGTCTCGGTCATGTCTACATGTTTCCTGAACCCGTAGGGTCTACACACTTAAGGTTCAGTGACACTAGGGTTGTAGGGATATGTATATGCAGTAACCCGAATGTTGTTCGGAGTCCCGGATGAGATCCCGGACGTCACGAGGAGTTCCGGAATGGTCGGGAGGTAATGAATTATATATAGGAAGTGCTGTTTCGGCCATTGGGACAAGTTTCGGGGTCACCGGTATTGTACCGGGACCACCGGAAGGGTCCCGGGGGTCCACCGGGTGGGGCCACCTGCCTCGGGGGGCACATGGGCTGTAGGGGGTGCGCCTTGGCCTACATGGGCCAAGGACACCAGCCCCAAGAGGCCCATGCGCCTAGGGTTTCAAGAGGGGAAGAGTCCCACAAGGGGAAGGCACCCCTAGGTGCCTTGGGGGGTAGGGAAACCTCCCTTGGCTGCCGCCCCCCCTAGGAGATTGGATCTCCTAGGGACGCCCCCCCCCTTGGCCCTCCTATATATAGTGGGGGAGATGGAGGACTTCACAACTTTGCCTTGGCGCCTCCTTCTCCCTCTCCAACACCTCCTCCTCCTCCATAGTGCTTGGCGAAGCCCTGACGGGGTACTACAGCTCCATCACCACCACGCCGTCGTGCTGTTGCTGGAGCCATCTTCCTCAACCTCTCCTCTCCCCTTGCTGGATCATGAAGGAGGAGACGTCATCCGCTCCGTACGTGTGTTGAACGCGGAGGTGCCGTCCGTTCGGCGCTAGGATCTCTGGTGATTTGGATCACGTCGTGTACGACTACCTCATCCCCGTTCTTTGAACGCTTCCGCTCGCGATCTACAAAGGTATGTAGATGCATCCGATCACTCGTTGCTAGATGAACTCATAGATGGATCTTGGTGAAACCGTAGGAAATTTTTTGTTTTCTGCTACGTTCCCCAACAGTGGCATCATGAGCTAGGTCTATGCGTAGTTCTTCTTGCGCGAGTAGAACACAATTTGTTGTGGGCGTAGATGTTGTCAACTTTCTTGCCGTTACTAGTCTTATCTTGCTTCAGCAGTATTGTGGGATGAAGCGGCCCGGACCAACCTTACACGTACGCTTACGTGAGACCGGTTCCACCGACTAACATGCACTAGTTGCATAAGGTGGTTGGCGGGTGTCTGTCTCTCCCACTTTAGTTGGAGCGGATACGATGAAAAGGGTCCTTATGAAGGGTAAATAGAAGTTGACAAATCACGTTGTGGCTTTCACGTAGGTAAGAAAAGGTTCTTGCTAGAACCCTATTTCAGCCACGTAAAACTTGCAACAACAATTAGAGGACGTCTAACTTGTTTTTGCAGCAAGTGCTTTGTGATATGATATGGCCAAAGTTGTGATGAATGATGAATGACATATATGTGATGTATGAGATGTTCATGCTAGTGTAATAGGAATCACGACTTACATGTCGATGAGTATGACAACCGGCAGGAGCCATAGGAGTTGTCTTTATTTTTGTATGACCTACGTGTCATTGAGAAACGCCATGTAAATTACTTTACTTTATAGCTAAACGTGTTAGCCATAGTAGTAGAAGTAATAGTTGGCGAACAACTTCATGGAGACACGATGATGGAGATCATGATGATAGAGATCATGGTGTCAAGCCGGTGACAAGATGATCATGGAGCCCCAAGATAGAGATCAAAGGAGCTATGTGATATTGGCCGTGTCATGTCACTATTATTATTTGATTGCATGTGATTTTTATCATGTTTAGCATCTTGTTTACTTAGAACGACGGTAGTAAATAAGATGATCCCTCATAATAATTTCAAGAAAGTGTTCCCCCTAACTGTGCACCGTTGCGACAGTTCGTTGTTTCGAAGCACCATGTGATGATCAGGTGTGATAGATTCTAACGTTCACATACAACGGGTGTAAGACAGATTTACACATGCAAACACTTAGGTTGACTTGACGAGCCTAGCATGTGTATAGACATGGCCTCGGAACACAGAAGACCGAAAGGTCGAGCATGAGTCGTATAGAAGATACGATCAACATGTAGATGTTCACCAACGTTGACTAGTCCGTCTCACGTGATGATCAGACACGGCCTAGTTGACTCGGATCATGTTATACTTAGATGACTAGAAGAGGGATGTCTATCTAAGTGGGAGTTCATCGAATAATTTGATTAGATGAACTTAATTATCATGAACTTAGTCTAAAATATTTACAATATGTCTTGTAGATCAAATGGCCAACGTAGTCCTCAACTTCAACGCGTTCCTAGAGAAAACCAAGCTGAAAGACGATGGCAGCAACTATACGGACTGGGTCCGGAACCTGAGGATCATCCTCATAGCTGCCAAGAAAGATTATGTCCTACAAGCACCGCTGGGTGACGCACCTATTCTCCCTGTAGAACAAGACGTTATGAACGCTTGGCAGGCACGTACCGATGACTACTCCCTCGTTCAGTGCGGCATGCTTTACAGTTTAGAGCCGGGGCTCCAAAAGTGTTTTGAGAGACATGGAGCATATGAGATGTTCGAAGAGCTGAAAATGGTTTTTCAAGCTCATGCCCGGGTCGAGAGATATGAAGTCTCTGACAAGTTCTTCAGCTGTAAGATGGAGGAAAATAGTTCTGTCAGTGAGCACATACTCACTATGTCTGGGTTACATAACCGCTTGACTCAGTTGGGAGTTAATCTCCCGGATGACGCGGTCATTGACAAAATCCTCCAGCCGCTTCCACCAAGTTACAAGAGCTTTGTGATGAACTTCAATATGCAGGGGATGGAAAAGACCATTCTTGAGGTATTTGCAATGCTGAAATCAGCAGAGGTAGAAGTCAAGAAGGAACATCAAGTGTTGATGGTCAATAAAAACACTAAGTTCAAGAAGGGCAAGGGTAAAAAGAACTTCAAGAAGGACGGCAAGGGATTTGCCGCGCCTGGCAAGCAAGCTGCCGGGAAGAAGCCAAAGAATGGATCCAAGCCCGAGACTGAGTGCTTTTATTGCAAGGGAAGTGGTCACTGGAAGCGGAACTGCCCCAAATACTTAGCGGACAAGAAGGCCAGCAAAACAAAAGGTATATGTGATATACATGTAATTGATGTGTACCTTACCAGTACTCGTAGTAGCTCCTGTGTATTTGATACCGGTGCAGTTCCTCACATTTGTAACTCAAAGCAGGAGCTTCGGAATAAGCGGAGACTGGCGAAGGACGAGGTGACGATGCGCGTCGGGAATGGTTCCAAGGTCGATGTGATCACCGTCGGCACGCTGCCTCTACATTTACCTACGGGATTAGTTTTAAACCTCAATAATTGTTATTTAGTGCCAGCTTTGAGCATGAACATTGTATCGGGATCTCGTTTAATTCGAGATGGCTACTCATTTAAATCCGAGAATAATGGTTGTTCTATTTATATGAGAGATATGTTTTATGGTCATGCTCCTATGGTGAATGGTTTATTCTTAATGAATCTCGAGCGTAATACTACACATATTCATAGTGTGAGTACCAAAAGATGTAAGGTTGATAATGATAGTCCCACATACTTGTGGCACTGCCGCCTTGGTCACATAGGTGTCAAACGCATGAAGAAGCTCCATGCAGATGGACTTTTAGAGTCTCTTGATTGCGAATCATTTGACACATGTGAACCATGCCTCATGGGAAAAATGACCAAGACTCCGTTCTCACGAACAATGGAGCGAGCAACCAACTTATTGGAAATCATACATACTGATGTGTGCGGTCCAATGAGTGTTGAGGCTCGCGGTGGCTATCGTTATGTTCTCACCCTCACTGATGACTTGAGTAGATATGGGTATGTCTACTTAATGAAACACAAGTCTGAAACCTTTGAAAAGTTCAAGGAATTTCAGAGTGAGGTTGAGAATCAACGTGATAGGAAAATTAAGTTTCTACGATCAGATCGTGGAGGAGAATACTTGAGTCACGAATTTGGCACGCACTTAAGAAAATGTGGAATAGTTTCACAACTCACGCCGCTTGGAACACCTCAGCGTAATGGTGTGTCCGAACGTCGTAATCGCACTCTATTAGATATGGTACGATCTATGATGTCTCTTACCGATTTACCGCTATCTTTTTGGGGCTATGCTTTAGAGACTGCCGCATTCACTTTAAATAGGGCTCCGTCGAAATCCGTTGAGACGACACCGTTTGAATTATGGTTTGGTAAGAAACCCAAGCTGTCGTTTCTAAAAGTTTGGGGATACGATGCTTATGTCAAGAAACTTCAACCTGAAAAGCTCGAACCCAAGTCGGAAAAATGCGTCTTCATAGGATACCCTAAAGAAACTGTTGGGTATACCTTCTACCTCAGATCCAAAGGCAAGATCTTTGTTGCCAATAATGGATCCTTTCTAGAGAAGGAGTTTCTCTCGAAAGAAGTAAGTGGGAGGAAAGTAGAACTTGATGAAGTATTACCTCTTGAACCGGAAAAAGGCACAACTCAAGAAAATGTTCCTGAGGTGCCTGCACCGACTAGAGAGGAAGTTATTGATGATGATCAAGATACTTCTGATCAAGCTCCTACTGAAATTCGAAGGTCCACAAGGACACGTTCCGCACCAGAGTGGTACGGCAACCCTGTCTTGGAAATCATGTTGTTAGACAACGGTGAACCTTCGAACTATGAAGAAGCGATGGCGGGCCCGGATTCCGACAAATGGCTAGAAGCCATGAAATCCGAGATAGGATCCATGTATGAAAACGAAGTATGGGCTTTGACTGACTTGCCCAATGATCGGCGAGCCATAGAAAATAAATGGATCTTTAAGAAGAAGACAGACGTGGATGGTAATGTGACCATCCATAAAGCTCGGCTTGTCACTAAGGGTTATCGACAAGTTCAAGGGGTTGACTATGATGAGACTTTCTCACCGGTAGCGAAGCTAAAGTCCGTCCGAATCATGTTAGCAATTGCCGCATTCTACGATTATGAGATATGGCAAATGGATGTCAAAACGGCATTCCTTAATGGTTTCCTTAAGGAAGAATTGTATATGATGCAGCCGGAAGGTTTTGTCGATCCTAAGAATGCTGACAAGGTGTGCAAGCTCCAATGCTCAATTTATGGGCTGGTGCAAGCATCTCGGAGTTGGAACATTCGCTTTGATGAGATGATCAAAGCGTTTGGGTTTACGCAGACTTATGGAGAAGCCTGCGTTTACAAGAAAGTGAGTGGGAGCTCTGTAGAATTTCTCATATTATAGGTAGATGACATACTTTTGATGGGAAATGATATAGAACTCTTGGACAGCATTAAAGCCTACTTGAATAAGAGTTTTTCAATGAAGGACCTTGGAGAAGCTGCTTATATATTAGGCATCAAGATCTAAAGAGATAGATCAAGACGCCTCATAGGTCTTTCACAAAGCACATACCTTGATAAGATATTGAAGAAGTTCAATATGGATCAATCTAAGAAGGGGCTCTTGCCTGTGTTACAAGGTATGAAATTGAGCTCAGCTCAATGTCCGACCACGGCAGAAGATATAGAAGAGATGAGTGTCATCCCCTATGCCTTAGCCGTAGGTTCTATTATGTATGCCATGCTGTGTACCAGACCTGATGTAAACCTTGCCGTAAGTTTGGTAGGAAGGTACGAAAGTAATCCCGGCAAGGAACATTGGACAGCGGTCAAGAATATCCTGAAGTACCTGAAAAGGACTAAGGAAATGTTTCTCGTTTATGGAGGTGACGAAGAGCTCGTCGTAAAGGGTTACGTCGATGCTAGCTTCGACACAGATCTGGATGACTCTAAGTCACAGACCGGATACGTGTATATTTTGAATGGTGGGGCAGTAAGCTGGTGCAGTTGCAAGCAGAGCGTCGTGGCGGGATCTACATGTGAAGCGGAGTACATGGCAGCCTCGGAGGCAGCACATGAAGCAATCTGGGTGAAGGAGTTCATCACCGACCTAGGAGTCATACCCAATGCGTCGGGGCCGATCAAGCTCTTCTGTGACAACACTGGAGCTATTGCACTTGCAAAGGAGCCCAGGTTTCACAAGAAGACATGACACATCAAGCGTCGCTTCAAATCCATTCGTGAAAATGTTCAAGATGGAGACATAGATATTTGTAAAGTACACACGGACCTGAATGTAGCAGATCCGTTGACTAAACCTCTCCCTAGGGCAAAACATGATCAACACCAGAATTCCACGGGTGTTCGATTCATCACAATGTAACTAGATTATTGACTCTAGTGCAAGTGGGAGACTGTTGGAAATATGCCCTAGAGGCAATGATAAAAGCATTATTATTATACTTCCTTGTTCAAGATAATTGTCTTTATTCATGCTATAATTGTATTATCCGGAAATCATAATACATGTGTGAATAACAGACACCAACATGTCCCTAGTAAGCCTCTAGTTGAGTAGCTCGTTGATCAACAGATAGTCATGGTTTCCTGACTATGGACATTGGATGTCATTGATAACGAGATCACATCATTAGGAGAATGATGTGATGGACAAGACCCAATCCTAAACATAGCATAAAGATCGTATAGTTCGTTTGCTAGAGTTTTTCCAATGCCAAGTATCTTTTCCTTAGACCATGAGACCGTGTAACTCCCGGATACCGTAGGAGTGCTTTGGGTATACCAAACGTCACAACGTAACTGGGTGACTATAAAGGTATACTATGGGTATCTCCAAAAGTGTCTGTTGGGTTGACACAGATCAAGACTGGGATTTGTCACTCCGTATGACGGAGAGGTATCACTGGGCCCACTCAGTAATGCATCATCATTATGAGCTCAAAGTGACCAAGTGTCTGGTCACAGGATCATGCATTATGGTACGAGTAAAGTGACTAGCCGGTAACGAGATTGAACGAGGTATTGGGATACCGACGATCGAATCTCGGGCAAGTAACATACCAATTGACAAAGGGAATTGTATACGGGGTTGCTTGAATCCTTGACATCGTGGTTCATCCGATGAGATCATCGTGGAGTATGTGGGAGCCAACATGGGTATCCAGATCCCGCTGTTGGTTATTGACCGAGAGTCGTCTCGGTCATGTCTACATGTCTCCCGAACCCGTAGGGTCTACACACTTAAGGTTCGGTGACGCTAGGGTTGTAGGGATATGTATATGCAGTAACCCGAATGTTGTTTGGAGTCCCGGATGAGATCCCGGACGTCACGAGGAGTTCCGGAATGGTCCGGAGGTAAAGAATTATATATAGGAAGTGCTGTTTCGGCCATCGGGACAAGTTTCGGGGTCACCGGTATTGTACCGGGACCACCGGAAGGGTCCCGAGGGTCCACCGGGTGGGGCCACCTGCCCCGGGGGGCCACATGGGCTGTAGGGGGTGCGCCTTGGCCTACATGGACCAAGGGAACCAGCCCCAAGAGGCCCATGCGCCTAGGGTTTCAAGAGGGGAAGAGTCCCACAAGGGGAAGGCACCCCCTAGGTGCCTTGGGGGGGGGGGGGAGGGAAACCTCCCTTGGCCGTCGCCTCCCCTAGGAGATTGGATCTCCTAGGGCCGGCGCCCCCCCCCTTGGCCCTCCTATATATAGTGGGGGAGATGGAGGACTTCACACCTTTGCCTTGGCGCCTCCTTCTCCCTCTCCAACACCTCCTCCTCCTCCATAGTGCTTGGCGAAGCCTTGACGGAGTACTGCAGCTCCATCACCACCACGCCGTCGTGCTGTTGCTGGAGCCATCTTCCTCAACCTCTCCTCTCCCCTTGCTAGATCAAGAAGGAGGAGACGTCATCCACTCTGTACGTGTGTTGAACGCGGAGGTGCCGTCCGTTCGGCGCTAGGATCTCCGGTGATTTGGATCACGTCGTGTACGACTACCTCATCCCCGTTCTTTGAACGCTTCCGCTCGCGATCTACAAAGGTATGTAGATGCATCCGATCACTCGTTGCTAGATGAACTCATAGATGGATCTTGGTGAAACCGTAGGAAAAATTTTGTTTTCTGCTATGTTCCCCAACACATAACCCTCAGGAACAACAGGCAATTGATATCTAGGGGGAGAATCTTCATTATCACTTTCATCAATATTATCAGTTTCAATAATTTCATTCTCTCTAGCCCTAGCCAGTTGTTCATCAAGAAATTCACCAAGTGGCACAGTAGTATCAAGCATAGAAGTAGTTTCATCATAAGCATTATGCAAAGCAGAAGTGGCGTCATCAATAACATGCGACATATCCGAATGAATAGCAGCAATAGGTGTCGCAAGTTTACTCAAAACAGAAGGTGAATCAAGTGCTGAGCTAGATGGCAGTTCCTTACCTCCCCTCGTAGTTGAGGGAAAAATCTTGGTTCTTTGATCTTTCAAGTTCTTCATAATGATAAGCAAATATAAATCCCAAGTGAATCAAAGAATAGAGCTATTGTCCCCAGCAACAGCGCCAGAAAATAGTCTTTGATGACCCATAAGTATAGGGGATCACAACAGTTTTCGAGGGTAGAGTATTCAACCCAAATTTACTGATTCGACACAAGGGGAGCCAAACAATAATCTCAAGTATTAGCAGCTGAGTTTCAATTCAATCACACCTGGAAACTTAATATCTGCAGCAAGGTATTTAGTAGCAAAGTAATATGATAGTAGTGGTAACGGTAGCAAAAGTAATATTTTTGGGTTTTATTGTGATTGTAATAGTAGCAACGGGAAAGTAAATGAGCGAAGAACAATATATGAAAAGCTCGTAGGCATTGGATCAGTGATGGATAATTATGTCGGATGCGATCAATCATGCAACAGTTATAACATAGGGTGACACAAAACTAGCTCCAGTTCATCAATGTAATGTAGGCATGTATTCCGAATATAGTCATACATGCTTATGGAAAAGAACTTGCATGATATCTTTTGTCCTACCCTCCCGTGGCAGCGGGATCCTATTGGAAACTAAGGGATATTAAGGCCTCCTTTTAATAGAGTACCAGACCAAAGCATTAACACATAGTGAATACATGAACTCCTCAAACTACGGTCATCACCGGTAAGTATCCCGATTATTGTCACTTTGGGGTTAACAGATCATAACACATAAATAGGTGACTATAGAATTGCAAGATAGGATCAAGAACTCACATATATTCATGAAAACATAATAGGTTCAGATCTGTAATCATGGCACTCGGGCCCTAGTGTCAAGCATTAAGCATAGCAAAGTCATAGCAACATCAATCTCAGAACATAGTGGATACTAGGGATCAAACCCTAACAAAACTAACTCGATGACATGATAAATCTCATCCAACCCATCACCATCCAACAAGCCTACGATGGAATTACTCACGCAAGGCGGTGAGCATCATGAAATTGGTGATGGAGGAAGGTTGATGATGACGATGGCGACGGATTCCCCTCTCCGAAGCCCCGAACGGACTCTAGATCAGCCCTCCCGAGAGACTTTAGGGCTTGGCGGCGGCTCCGTATTGTAAAACGCGATGAATCCTTCTCCCTGATTTTTTTCTCCCCGAAAGTGAATATATGGAGTCAAGATGGATGTCGGTGGAGCATCAGGGGGCCTGAAAGTGCAACTATCCCTAGGTGGTTTTGGTAATTCCTAACAACATATAGGTCACTAAGTTAATGCCATTTCAAGATTAATATCTTAGGAAAGCTCAATGTTTGGCCTGGCATGGATGAGAAAAGTGGACCCCTCAAAATTCTAAGGACAAAGGATTGGCTCAAGCTCCAAGATCAAGACTCTACATTTTCTATTTTAGTGATCCAAGATCACATTGACTCTATAGGAAAAGCCAATACTATCAAGGAGGGATGAGGTGTTGCTTGATGAGGTTCTTGCTCAAAATGCTTAGTGATATGCTCCAAAGCCCTCAACTACTTTCTCACATCCACATATGACCTAAACCAAAGGTCAAACTCAGCCCCACCGATTCTTTCTATCCGACACCACCGAGTTCAAATGTCATAGCCACTGCTACAAACCCTAGGCAAATTGGTCTCACCTATAGGGATCTCGGTCTCACCGAGATGGGATTGTAATCTCTCTATTTCCCTTTGTAAAGTTTCGGTCCCACCGAGATGAGCAATTGGTCCCACCGAGATTGCAATGTAAACTCTCTATTTCCCTTTTGTAACATTTCGGTCTCACCGAAATGAGCGAATCGCTCCCACCGAGTTTACCTGACCAACTCTTTGGTTAGCTTATTACCAAAATCGGTCTCACCAAGTTTGTGTAACCAGTCTCACCAAGATTACGTTATGCCCTAACCCTAACCATATCGGTCCTACCGAGTTGCATGTCGGTCCCACCGAAAACCCTAATGGTCACAAGCTTTGATGAATCGGTCCGACCGAGTTTATCAATTCGGTCCCACCGAGATTGGAAAGTTGTGTGTAACGGTTAGACTTTCTGTGGAGGCTATATATACCCCTCAACCACCTCTTCATTCGTGGAGAGAGCCATCAGAACAAACCTACACTTCCAACTTACCTTGTTCTGAGAGAGAACCACCCACACTTGTGTTGAGGCCAAGATATTCCATTCTTACCATATGAATCTTGATCTCTAGCCTTCCCAAGTTGCTTTCCACTCAAATCCTCTTTCCACCAAATCTATATCCCGTGAGAGAGAGTTGAGTGTTGGGGAGACTATCATTTGAAGAACAAGAGCAAGGAGTTCATCATCAACACACCATTTGTTACTTCTTGGAGAGTGGTGTCTCCTAGATTGGCTAGGTGTCACTTGGGAGCCTCCGACAAGATTGTGGAGTTGAACCAAGGAGTTTGTAAGGGCAAGGAGATCGCCTACTTCGTGAAGATCTACCGCTAGTGAGGCAAGTCCTTCATGGGCGATGGCCATGGTGGGATAGACAAGGTTGCTTCTTCGTGGACCCTTCATGGGTGGAGCCCTCCGTGGACTCGCGCAATCGTTACCCTTCGTGGGTTGAAGTCTCCATCAACGTGGTTGTACGATAGCACTACCTATCGGAACCACGACAAAAACATCCGTGTCTCCTATTGCGTTTGAATCTTCTAAACCCCTCCCTTTACATTCTTGCAAGTTGCATGCTTTACTTTCCGCTACTCATATACTCTCTGCATGCTTGCTTGAATTGTGTTAAGATTGCTTGACTTGTCCAAAGTTGCTAAAATATGCCAAGAACTAAAATTGGGAAAAGGATAAGTTTTTATTCGGTCAAGTACTCTAATCACCCCCTCTAGACATACTTTCGATCCTACAAGTGGTATCAGAGCTTTGGTCTCCATTTGCTTTGATTTCCATAGCTTTTGGTGGTCATAGCCTTGGTTTCACAACCTAGGAGAGTATGGCGTCTAGCGAGGGAAATTACCACCGTAGAGGTCCTTACTTCGATGGTACTAATTTTGCTAGTTGGAAGCATAAGATGAAAATGCATATTCTTGGACATAACCCCGCCGTATGGGTTATTGTGTGTATTGGCTTGCAATGTGAATTATTTGACGGGAGAGAACTGAACCGTGAAGCTACCGCGGAAGAGTTGAAGATGCTACAATACAATGCCCAAGCTTGTGATATCCTCTTCAACGGATTGTGCCCCGAAGAATTCAATAAAATCATCCGTCTTGAGAATGCAAAGGAAATTTGATATGCACGAAGGTACCGACTCCGTCAAGGAATCCAAGTTGGATGTGCTTCAAAGTCAGCTTGACAAGTTCAAAATGAAGGATGGTGAAGGTGTCACTAAAATGTACTCTAGGCTTGCTCTTATCACAAATGAGATCGCCAGCTTAGGAAGTGAAGAGTTGACCGACAAATTCATCACCAAGAAGATCCTAAGAGCTTTGGATGGAAAATATGATACCGTATGCACTTTGATCCAAATGATGCCCAATTACAAAGATCTCAAGCCAACGGAAGTCATTGGAAGAATTGTTGCTCATGAGATGTCACTCAAGGATAAGGAGGAGCTCCATAACAAATCAAGTGGTGCTTACAAAGCCTCAAGTGAAGTTCCCACATCATCAAGTGAGAAACAAACCTTCAATGAAGAATTGAGCCTAATGGTGAAGAACTTCAACAAGTTCTACAAGAGTAGAAGCAAAGAGAGAAGTTTCAAGTCAAGGTCCTACAATGACAAAAGATCTTCTAGTCGAGAGCGAAATTGCTACAATTGTGGAAGACCCGGACACTATTCCAATGAGTGTACGACACCCTACAAGAGAAGAGAAGATTCTCCAAAAAGAAGAAGTAGAAGAGAAGAATCACCATGAAGAAAGAGAAGGAGTAGAGATGATCGTTATGAATGAAGAATATCCCGAAGAAGCAAGGATTCGGAAAGGAAGGACAAGTCATCAGGGAGCTACAAAAAACGAAGACATCAAGCTCATGTTGGTGAATGGATATCCGGCTCCGACTCCAACAATCACTCCTAAAGAAGCTATCACTCTGATTCCGAATATACTCAAGATGAAGGTGTTGTCTGTCTAGCACCTGTGTCAACCAACTCCTACGACATATTTGATTCACCAAATGAAGGACTTGGAAGATGCTTCATGGCTAAAGGCCCAAAGGTTTCACACCCCGAGTATGTTGATTTCAATAGTGATGAAGATGACTTGTTTACTTGTTGACAACTCTAGTGATGAATACTATGATGAAACATCAATTAATCATGCTAATCAAGATAAAACGAATCATAAGGATAAGATTGAGTTACTAACTAAAGAACTAAACACTCTTAAGTTAGCTCATGAAACTATCTTAGGAGATCATCGAGAACTTATAAGGACTCATGAGAAATTACATTTTGAAAAGCTCAACCTTGAGCAATAGCATGAGTTCTTAAAGGCAACCAATGATGATCTTCGCAGGAAAAGTTCTTCTTACATTGCCAAGCGTTTACTCTTATCCACTTACATGCCTCAAGTCAAGTCTAGTAACAAGAACAAGAAAGATTCTTCGTCTAGTAGTAACAATACTCATGCTAAATCCAATGCTGTTGCTTCTAGTAGTTCTCTTGATTCCACTAATGATTCTCTTAGCCAAGTTACACTTGAGCAAGAAAATAGCTTATTGAAGGGAATTATAGAGAAAGGTGTTTACAAGAGCCTCGCCAGGAGTAAGCAATTCGAGGAAATTGTATGCAAGCAAGGAAGACACCGGAAGAACCAAGGTGTTGGTTTCGAACGAAAGTTCAATGCCAATGGAGTTGAGTGGGAAGAAGATCAATACCCCAAGACGAATTTTGTTCCCCAACAAAGGAACTATGATCCTACTTCCTCCAAAGGGACACAAGATCAAGATGATCTTCCACCACAAGACCACGAGCAAAAAGGCAAGGATAAGCTTCAAGAGGAAATTGATGCATTTGAAGAAGCACCTAAGGCCTTGGTCAAGTGGGTTCCCAAGACTACATCAAGTTCTACTTCATCAAGTATGACTACAACTCCAAGGATTCCCATCAAGATGATGTGGATCCCAAAAAAGAAGAACTAGAGAGTTCTCGAGGGTGACTCTGCCAACATACTTCACTCTTATCATTTTGGCAAGAACAAGTGCAATCAACTTCCACATCTTGCACTAGTTCAAGGAGAAACAAACCCTCTTGTTGGTAAGACAAGGGACAAGGTAACCTAATGCTTTCATAGACATCATCTTGTGTGTGCATCACTCTATGTCTATGGATATCCTTGTTTGTTCCTTGTGGGACTAACCCATGTAGGTACTGAAAGTGCAACTCACTCCAAAGCATTGCTCCAAATGATCTACATCAACATTTAGCATCCACATCTTCAACACCTACATGAAGTCATCATCAACAAAACCCAAGGTTAGTTCATCCCTCTTAGGGGGGGGATCTCACATCTAGGGGGAGCTTTACTCAAAAAATTGAGCTAAAGTGACTCTAATGGTGTGAACAGAACAACGCTTTATGTAAAAGTGGTAAATCCACTTGTGCTTAAACGATGAGTATGACCTATGATCAAATGTTCTCATTTGACTCCTAAGTCAATACACTCATATATAGATGACCTAGTCATCGCCAATTGCTTGATAGATGATTGCTACCTCTTGAGCACTGCGTTGGTTTTCCCCGAAGAGGAAGGGATGATGCAGCAAAGTAGCATAAGTATTTCCCTCAGTTTCTGAGAACCAAGGTATCAATCCAGTAGGAGGCTACGCGTGATTCCCTCGTACCTGCACAAAACAAATAAATCCTCGCAACCAACATGATAAGGGGTTGTCAATCCCTACACGGCCACTTACGAGAGTGAGATCTGATAGATATGATAAGATAATATTTTTGGTATTTTTATGATAAAGATGCAAAGTAAAATAAAAGCAAAGTAAAAAGCAAAGGAAATAACTAAGTATTGGAAGATTAATATGATGAATATAGACCCGGGGGCCATAGATTTCACTAGTGGCTTCTCTCAAGAGCATAAGTATTCTACGGTGGGTGAACAAATTACTGTTGAGCAATTGACATAATTGAGCATAGTATGAGAATATCTAGGTATGATCATGTATATAGGCATCACGTCCGAGAAAAGTAGACTGACTCCTGCCTGCATCTACTACTATTACTCCACTCATTGACCGCTATCCAGCATGCATCTAGAGTATTAAGTTAATGAAAACAGAAAACGCCTTAAGCAAGAAGACATGATGTAGAGGGATAAACTCATGCAATATGATGAAAACCCCATCTTGTTATCCTCGATGGCAACAATACAATACATGCCTTGCTGCTCCTACTATCACTGGGAAAGGACACCGCAATATTGAACCCAAAGCTAAGCACTTCTCCCATTGCAAGAAAGATCAATCTAGTAGGCCAAACCAAACTGATAATTCAAAGAGACTTGCAAAGATAACCAATCATACATAAAAGAATTCAGAGAAGATTCAAATATTCTTCATAGATAGACTTGATCATAAACCCACAATTCATCGGTCTCAACAAACACACCGCAAAAAGAAGATTACATCGAATAGATCTCCACGAGAGAGGGGGAGAACGTTGTATTGAGATACAAAAGGAGAGAAGAAGCCATCTAGCTAATAACTATGGACCCGTGGGTCTGAGGTAAACTACTCACACTTCATCGAAGGGGCTATGGAGATGATGTAGAAGCCCTCCATGAAAGATGCCCCCTCCGGCGGAGCTTCGGAACAGGCCCCAAGATGGGATCTCATGGATACAGAAAGTTGCGGCAGTGGAATTAGGGTTTTGGCTCCGTATCTGATCGTTTGGGGGTACGTAGGTATATATAGGAGGAAGGAGTACGTCGGTGGAGCAACAGGGGGCCCACGAGGGTGGAGGGCGCGCCTCGGGGGTAGGCGCGCCCCCTACCTCATGGCCTCCTCTCTTGTGTCTTGACGTAGGGTCCAAGTCTCTTGGGTCTTGTTCGTTGAGGAAATCACGTTCCTGAATGTTTCATTCCGTTTGGACTCCGTTTGATATTCCTTTTCTTCGAAACCCTAAAACAGGCAAAAAAATATTAATTCTGGGTTGGGCCCCCGATTAGTAGGTTAGTCCGAAAAATAATATAAAAGTGGATAATAAAGCCCAATAATGACCAAAACAGTAGATAATATAGCATGGAGCAATCAAAAATTATAGATAAGTTGGAGACGTATCAATGCTAGAATTGGTTGTGCATGCTTTGCCACATATTTCATTTTCCATTTTATTGTGTGAGCATGTTGGTTGCATAATTTACTGATTCGAGGACATCCACTTGTTGTTTTGATTGTTTGGTTCCTTTTTCTTTTTGCCAAGTGGATGGACAAGAATGCCTAAGAACCTTCTCTAGCTATCTATGCTTTTCTTGTCTCAAACTCTATTCATGCTACATCACAAGGTTTGATCAAGTCAGAGTCGAACCACTCTGTGTAAGGAGCACTCGGAGTCCCCGATTCGTCATAGACTTAAACTTTTGAAACTTCTTTGTGCATTTTGGTCTGACAGATTCATCCATTTCGGTCATACCGAGATCACTAAGTCGATCTAGGTTTTCAATCTCGGTGCAACTGATTTGAACTTTTCGGTCACACCGAGCTGCAGTAATTGCTTGCAGTTATGCATCTCGGTGCCACCGAGTTGTTCCACTCGGTCACACCGACAGGGTCAGGCTATATATATATCCTCGGGCCAAAATTTGGAAAATTTTCTGAACCCCTTTGCCCGCGCTCAGCCTGCTCTGCCTCCCTGGGTCTCCGGATCGTCCTCCTCATTGCCAGCTGCCTCCCGCCGCTGATCTCCGCCACCGTCAACGGGATTCATCTCCGTTGTTGCCGTCGTAGCAGGTCCATCGCCGAATTAGGGTATGTTCTTGATCCTCGTGCTAATCCCTCTCCGATTCCTAGCACATTGTTTTGCCCTGTATCTTGCCACGATTGAGATCATTCTATCCAGTGAAATCACTGCGTAGCTTAGTTGTGGATTGAAAATTTAGGGTTAGGTTTCCGCCGAAATCATCTCGGGCCAACCGAGTTGTT
Source organism: Triticum monococcum (assembly GCA_034509565.1). Classification (NCBI taxonomy): domain Eukaryota; kingdom Viridiplantae; phylum Streptophyta; class Magnoliopsida; order Poales; family Poaceae; genus Triticum; species Triticum monococcum. Next base: position 574,778,253 of record CM067844.1, on the reverse strand, counting down.
GAAATCGGTTCCACCGATTTGGCTAAGGCCATTGCACATGTGATTCTCGGTCTGACCAAGAATTGCAAATCAGTGTGACCGAGTTCAATACTTTGTGAAACCTTAGCAGCCTTGGTGCCACCGAACTGTGACTCGGTCTGACCGAGTTCACCAGTTTAGGTCCCAAAAGCTGCTTCGGTATCACTAAGTTTTCAAATCGGTAGATCCGAAATGCTTTCTGTGGAAAACTAAAACTAAGTTTTTAACTCATTCTTTTACAAAACCTCTGTACTTTGTGATGCTCATCCAATCTACCTCATCTATAATCTATTCACAGGGTCTGCTGTCAGTGTTTGCATCATGTCAGATTAGAGTGACAGCCAAAACAAGTCTGAGGAGCAAGTCAACATGAGTGAGGGCACTAGTCCCTCTAGCAGCTTTGATGAGGGAAGCAGGAGTACACCCAGCAACTTGCCTAAGGTAGCCACCAGGACCAGGAAGAAGAGAACCTCAGGTTCTCAAGATGAGGACTATGTGGCTGTTGAGGAAGGGGCCACCTCAAAGAAGAAAGTTCTGAAAAAGGAATATGGCACAGCTGCTACCACTAAGCCAGGAATGAAGCAAAAGGTTCCTGCCAAGAGAGTGCCTATGTCAAAGGCTAGAGCATCCACTGCTGAAACCTCCAAGCCATCAGAAGAGGCAGTTGGAGAAGGCAAGAAAAGGAAATAAAGGGTCAAGAAGACCACTGCCAGAGTGCTTGGCAGATCTTCAATAATGAGAGATTTTGAAGAAGAGGAAGAGGATGCAGCACAAACACCCAAAGCTCAAAAGCTTATGGGAGATGTTATAAGGGCAGGGGCTGCTCCATCTAAGCCCAAAACTGCTCCTAAGACTGCTGCTCCAACTCCAAAGCCAAAACCCAAGAGGAGCACCAGGAACATCCCTACTGAGGAGAAGAACAAGGCCCCAGTGCCTCAAGCTACCAAAGAAGAAGATGATTCTGTTGTTCTGAGGAAGTTGAAGCCCAAAATTCCAGATCACAATGATGCTCATCCAGTTGCAGAGAATATGAAAATCAGGAAGGATTCAGGATTGAGTCTATGGAGAGAGTCTGATCCATATGCTACCAGGAGAAGGACTGCTGTGGACTACATGTTCCATACAAAGGAACATCAGGACTTCTATGAGACTATTTTACTTGACAAGAAGCCCATAGTGTGTGACATGAGATGGGTTGATTGGAAATTCATTGAGGAAAATGAGGATCACTTCGCTGGTGTATATGACAACTTTAAGGCATGTGGAGTCGATGAGTTTGTGGCTCAGAAGCTCACAAAGTGGAATGATGAGCTTATATGCAGTTCTACTCCACAGCTCATTTCTACCCAGATGGAAGGATTGTCCGGATGTCTGAAGGTACTAGGTACCAGTCAACAGTTGAAGAATGGGCAAAACTGATCAATGCTCCTCAGGAGAATGAAGATGACTTGGATGTCTATGCCAAGAAGAAGAAGGATCACAACACCATGACACATATGTACAAAGAGATCCCAGATGCTGCTCTTGAGACACACAAGTTTGGATCAGTACATTACCTTCTGTCAGGCTTGCCAACCATCAACTGGATCCTCAGGCACACTCTCTTACCAAAGTTAGGTGATCACAAGATGATCAGAGGCCATGCAATTAACCTTCTTCACATATTTTATGTGCCTCAAAAGTTGAAAGTCATGAGCCTAATAGTGGAAACCATAAAGAGAACAACTGCAGATCAGAAGAGAAGTTGTGGGTATGCCCCACAGATCCAGGAGCTAATCAACTCCAAGATGGGCACTGGCACATATCTCTTGGACAAGGAACACATGCCCATCTACCCAGACTTTGAGGACAACACCGTGGTGATGGATGAAAATGAACCATCTTCTGTGCAAGCACAAGCAAAGAGGGAGAAGGAAAGGGCTGAAAAGGCTGCAAAGATGCCAACCACTGATGAGGCATCTCAGTACCTTCTGAAGAGCAAGAAAGATCAGCTTGGCTACTTGGTTGCCTCCACTCTGAGGATTGAGAAGGGATTGGCCACCCTGACTCAAAACCAGGAGAGCTTGGAGAGGATCGTGGAACAGAAGTTCTATGATTTAGATGTGAAGGCCACCGAGATCCAGTCAGTCGTTGAGCAACTTCAAGATGAAGTGCAGGAGAAGAAGGGCAAGACTACCACTGATGCTTTTGCTAGAGTGCCCAGAGGACAGAGATCTGCTGCAGTGCCTGTTACAGACACCAGAGCAACTTCATCTGCACCAGCTACAACTTCAGTGCCACCAGCTCCAGCACCCACTCCACCAGCTCCATCTACATCAACTAATGCCTTCGTCCTCGGAGTTTTATCTACACCACCACCTGAAGACCAAGCCTGAGAGTCGATCTAGCACTATGATTTTTTTATTAACTTTTTGGTAACTTGTTGCCAAAGGGGGAGAAAATGTATAGATCATAGGCTTCGAGAGAGAGTGTTGCTTTTTATTCTCTCTTATTGTTTGGTGGTTGAACTTTTTTTATTTGCTTGTTTGAGATACTTTATGCTTGTGTGTGATACTTGGATGATCATGTGTTTGATCATATGCTACCTTAATGCTTGTTGGATGACATTATTCTTTTATATCTTCATATGATCATTCACTTTGCTTGGTGATGAGTGCATGTATTTAATTATTATCATTTTGAGCGCTCCACCAAGATGTATGTGACGTGGAAGAGTAACCCATGATCCTAACTCATTGTGCATTTGCAGTCCAAAGAAAATCTTAAACTATGCACAAATTTAGGGGAAGCTCTGGCTTTTCACATACTTTTCAAAGCGACAATGTTTTTCATTCTTATTATCATTCGTCGAAGCTTTGGTCTATATGTTGTCATCAATTACCAAAAAGGGGGAGATTGAAAGTGCAACTATCCCTAGGTGGTTTTGGTAATTCCTAACAACATATAGCTCATTGAGCTAATGCCATTTCAAGATTAATATCTCAGGAAAGCTCAATGTTTGTGTCGGCGTTCTGGGAACGGGGGTCCCCAGACTTGCCTGCCTGCGGCCTGCGGCGTGGCTCAAAGGAGGCCCAGCATGGCCCATCTTCATCAACACAAGACTCAAGACCCTCGCGAGGGGCCAAGCCTCGCGGGGCGGACGACACAGCGCATCCCCAGGCGCGGCCTCCTTAGGCTGGCTCGCGAGGAGGCAGAGGAATCAAGGCGGGGTACCTCGCGAGGTGCCCATGACGCAAGCCATGACGATCGAGGGTGCCAGGTGGGCGCCAGCGCGCGCAGCATCCTTCTTTCCTCTTTGGTGCAAAGGGGGCAAGCGCAGCCGCGGAGTAATGAGGCATCAGGCAAAGGTTGCCATTTAGGTGCAACGAGACCAGGACCAAGCGGACTACGAGACGGAGGTCACCATGGAGCCCAGCACGGCGTCACCGCAGGGTCTTTCGCAGGCGAAGACCAACTTTAGTCAAGATAAGTGTACTAGATGTTCCCCTTCGAATTGGCCAATTGTTGGCGCCCTTCCCGCTCAATATTTGGGAAGAGGCCCAGGGCCTTCGCCTATAAATAGGACCGGCCACCCACATAGCAAGGGGTTCGGTTCACGGAGTTGGTTGGTTCGGTGTGTGGATCCGGCTAGCAAGCAGAGAGAGTAAGTGAGAGGGAGAGAGAGAAAGTGACTGAACTCCTCCCAGTAGTTCGTCGCCCCAGCCAAGAACAGACCCTCGCGAGGCTGTTCTTCTTTGTATCATTCATCATCATCAGCCCCAAGAGGCAATCCACCCACCACACACTGGAGTAGGGTATTACACCACAACAGTGGCCCGAACCAGTATAAATCTTGTGTCCCTTGTGCAGTTCCTTTAGTAGTTTAGATCATTGTGAGACGGGGAGGTAGAGGGTGTGATTTCCGCGCGCACCCCAGTGTTCGAACCTTAAGGGTCTGCCGGAACCCGTGAATCCGACAGTTTGGCATGGCATGGATTAGAAAAGTGGACCCCTCAAAATGCTAAGGATAAAGGATTGGCTCAAGCTCCAAGCTCAAGACTCTATATTTTCTATTTTAGTGATCCAAGATCGCATTGAGTCTATAGGAAAAGCCAATACTATCATGGAGGGATGAGGTGTTGCTTGATGAGGCTCTTGCTCAAAATGCTTAGTGATATGCTCCAAAGCCCTCAACTACTTTCTCACATCCACATATGACCTAAACCAAAAGTCAAACTCGGCCCCACCAATTCTTTCTATCCGGCACCACCGAGTTCAAATGTCATAGCCACTGCCATAAACCCTAGGCAAATCGGTCTCACCGATAGGGATCTCGGTCTCACCAAGATGGGATTGTAATCTCTCTATTTCCCTTTGTAATGTTTCAGTCCCACCGAGATGAGCGATCAGTCCCACCAGGATTGCAATGTAAACTCTCTGTTTCCCATTTGTAACATTCCGGTCTCACCGAATTGAGCGAATCGGTCCCACCAAGTTTACTTGACCAACTCTCTGGTTAGATTATTACCAAAATCGGTCTCACCGAGTTTGTGTAATCGGTCTCACCAAGATTACCTTATGCCCTAACCCTAACCATATCGGTCCTACCGAGTTGCATGTCGGTCCCACCAAAAACCCTAACGGTCACTAGCTTTGCTGAATCGGTCCGACCGAGTTTATCAATTCAGTCCCACCGAGATTGGCAAGTTGTGTGTAACGGTTATATATACCCCTCCACCACCTCTTCATTTGCGGAGAGAGCCATCAGAACAAACCTACACCTCCAACTTACCTTTTTCTGAGAGAGAACCACCTACACTTGTGTTGAGGCCAAGATATTCCATTCTTACCATATGAATCTTGATCTCTAGCCTTCCCAAGTTGCTTTCCACTCAAATCCTCTTTCCACCAAATCCATATCCCGTGAGAGAGAGTTGAGTGTTGGGGAGACTATCATTTGAAGCACAAGAGCAAGGAGTTCATCATCAACACACCATTTGTTACTTCTTGGAGAGTGGTGTCTCCTAGATTGGCTGGGTGTCACTTGGGAGCCTCTGACAAGATTGTGGAGTTGAACCAAGGAGTTTGTAAGGGCAAGGAGATCGCCTACTTCATGAAGATCTACCGCTAGTGAGGCAAGTCCTTCGTGGGCGATGGCTATGGTGGCATAGACAAGGTTGCTTCTTCGTGGACCCTTCGTGGGTGGAGCCCTCCGTGGACTCGTGCAGCCGTTACCCTTCATGGGTTGAAGTCTCCATCAACGTGGATGTACGATAGCAGCACCTATCGGAACCACGACAAAAACATCCGTGTCTCCTATTGCGTTTGAATCTTCGAAACCCCTCCCTTTACATTCTTGCAAGTTGCATGCTTTACTTTCCGCTGCTCATATACTCTTTGCATGCTTGCTTGAATTGTGTTAAGATTGCTTGACTTGTCCAAAGTTGCTAAAATCTGCCAAGAACTAAAATTGGGAAAAGGATAAGTTTTTATTTGGTCAAGTAGTCTAATCACCCCCCCCCTCTAGACATACTTTCGATCCTACAGGGCCCACGAGGCAGTGGGCACGCCCAGGGGGTAGGCGCGCCCCCACCCTCGTGGACAGGATCTGGGCCCCCTGACGTGGATTCCACTTCCAGTATTTTTTATATATTCCAAAAATAATCTCCGTTGATTTTCAGGTCATTGCGAGAACTTTTATTTCTGCACAAAAATAACACCATGGCAATTCTGGTTAAAACAGCGTCAGTCCGGGTTAGTTCCATTCAAATCATGCAAGTTAGAGTCCAAAACAAGGGCAAAAGTGTTTGGAAAAGTAGATACAATGGAGACGTATCACAAAGCCCTTTGCAGGAAATTTAGCAAAATTGTTAATAAGTGCAATAGGTCTAAACTAGGAGATTAGCTCAACTCCTTTCACTTTAGGGAGAAGGGTAATGACATCGTAATTAAGGCGGGAGATGTCCACTGTCCCCAGACAGAAACCTTGAATGATTTGACACACCAGCCGCCGCAACTGAGGCCAGAACTTCGTAAAGAAGGGAATAGAATACCCATCAGGACCAGAGGCTGCATTCGGGTTGGCAGAGTTAATGACCTCCCAGATCTCCTCATCAAACAAAGCAACTGTCGGTGTCAAAACCGGCGGATCTCAGGTAGGCGGTCCCGAACTGTGCGTCTAGGCCGGATGGTAACAGGAGGCAGGGGACATGATGTTTTACCCAGGTTCGGGCCCTCTTGATGGAGATAAAACCCTATGTCATGCTTGATTAATATTGATGATATGGGTAGTACAAGAGTAGATCTACCACGAGATCGGAGAGGCTAAACCCTAGAAGCTAGCCTATGGTATGATTGTATGTTGTGGTTGTTGTCCTACGGACTAAAACACTTCGGTTTATATAGACACCGGAGAGGGTTAGGGTTACACAAGGTCGGTTGCAAAGGAGGAGATATCCATATCCGTACTGCCTAGCTTTCCTTCCACGCCAAGTAGAGTCCCATCCGTACACGAGACAAAGTCTTCAATCTTGTATCTTCATAGTCTAACAGTCCGGCCAAAGATATAGTTCGGCTGTCCGGAGACCCCCTAATCTAGGACTCCCTCAGTAGCCCCTGAACGAGGCTTCAATGACGATGAGTCCGGTGTGCAGTTTGTCTTCGGCATTGCAAGGCGGGTTCCTTCTCCGAATACATCACAGAAGAATTTGAATACGAGGATAGTGTCCGACCCTGCAAAATAAGTTCCACATTCCACCGTAGAGAGAATAATATTTTCGTAGATCTAATTTGCTGGCTTGTTTTGGCGGCATGACATTATGTCATGGCCCGGTGATTATTTGAACCGTTTCCGTTAACCAGCCCCGCACATAACGCGAGGCAACTTTTCGACACGTTTTGTCAAAGCAGAGATCGTGTCCCCTTATAACGGGATTCTCATCAATACGGGCGTGGGTAACCCAACCGTGCCATCAATTACGGCGCTTGGGGGATAAGCGAGTTTTACCAGGCAAGTGGGGACGCTTAGCTTCGTCCGCCCATATAAAGGGATAAGGATTCACCTTTCTATCCATGCCTTCTTCCTCCTTTGCTCATCCGTTTTCGCACACTCGAGCTCTAGCGCCCAAGTCTGCTCTTGCCACCTCAACCTTCTCCAACCATGTCCGGAGCGGGAGGCAGGTGGATGGTCTCCTCCGTCATGGAGGGAGACATGAAGAAGCTGCGCGGAGCTGGATACTTAGCCGCGAACATCGCGCATCGGCTGCCCGCTGCAGGGCAGATCGTCCCTACCCCGGAACCTCATGAGAGGGTAGTTTTCCTTCACCATTCCCTCCGTGGACTAGGGTTTCCCCTCCATCCATTCGTCCGTGGTCTCATGTTCTACTACGGGCTAGACTTTCATGATCTGGCCCTGAACTTCATGCTCAACATTTTGGCGTTCACCGTCGTGTGTGAGGCTTTCCTCCGCATCCGGCCCCACTTTGGCATGTGGTTAAAGACCTTCAATATCAAGCCGAAGGTAGTACGAGGCCAACAAGCAGAATGCGGTGGAGCCATGGTGGGAAAGATGCCCAACGTCATATGGCTCGAAGGCTCCTTCGTGGAGACAATAAAGGGATGGAAATCGGTGTGGTTCTATATCACCGAGCCGCGCGACGCCAAATGGGCGGCAGCCCCTGAGTTTCGATCCGGATTCCCAACATGACTCAGTTCCTGGAAAGAGAAGGGCTTGTCGTGGGGTTCATCGGTGGAGCTGGATGGACTCCAGAAATGTATCTGGAGCATGGCGAGCAAGAAGCTCAAACTTGTCAACATAGTCCAAGTTATGCTCATCCGCCGGATCCTCCCGTGTCAACAACGGGATTTTACCTTGTGGGAATTCGACCCGGCCCAGCACCAGACTCTAAGCGAGCTCTTCTATACGACGCACAAGGACGTCTGGAAGGTGCTGTTCAAGGGCGCCGAGGTCCCCCCTTCTCTCGCCGAGGACCGCGGACTAAGCGCAAAGCGCCTAGCGCGTTCGGTGAGTTCAATACGTCCCGTAGGACATTTATTTTCCCTAGCTTAATTATGCGCGGGGTCTAATCTCCATGCCTTTGATAGGACTGGGTGGAGATGTCGGGGCAGATTAACTGTCCGGCCCCTTTGCCCAAAGACATTGCGGGCGCTCTCCTGACGGAGATGCTGGCTCCGGCTCCTTACAAGGTGCCAGAGAAGACCAAGAAGGCCAAGGGAACTCGAAAGAGTTCCCAGCGCCAAGTGTTATCGGACTCATCGTCCAATAACTCTGTGGCACACTCTTCCCCCGAAGACAAGGAGGAAGAAGAAGATGCTCCCCCTCCAGGCGGGGGAGACAAGAAAAGGAAGGCCGCCCCAACTGGAGAGGCCGAAGGGTCCAAGAAGGGAAGGACTCTCCTTCCGGACAGTTCCACCGCCGCCGACGAAGGCGAAGACGAGTGGTTGCCCAGGGCCAAGCCCCCGGGGAGATTGTAAGTATTCGGATACCAGAGTAACTCATAGAATTCCTTTGTCGCACTGTCTTCCCTAATGCCAAATATAATTATGCAGGCCGCCATGAGCCAATATCGATGTATCATCGGACGGCTCCCTGGGCTCGTCGGACATGGATAGCGATCCAGTCCCGACCGCCACCTCCCCTCATCCTGCTGACGACATTGAGGTGCTGTCTCAAGAGGCACCGGGTCAAGGGGGGACCATCCTGGAGGCGCCTCAAGGCGACCTTCCGGACTCCGGGAGCCGAGGGATGGGGCCCCTGAGAGCTCCGAGTTCGGCCCTCAGCCGAACACCACGCCGGACCCTCCAGCGGTTCCGGGCTCGGGCAGGCAGCCTCCTTCTAAGAGGGGCAAGACGCCTGTGCCGGTGACCTCTGTCCATCTAGAGGCACCGGACAATCTGCTGGAAGCGCTTCACAGCGCTTCCATCAACGAGGAGCACCGCACTATCATGAGTGCGGTGATCCAGAAGGTTCAGTCCACCAAGAGCGGATTGACTGAAGCCTGTGCCAGCCTTCTAACAGGCTTTGAGGTAAGTGTTTTAAAATGTAGTAGAAATATTACCGCATAGACAGTAGCCCCTGATGCTTTGTTCGATGTTCACAAAGAAAAGCCGAACAGAGGATCAAATAATATCGCAGGAGTCTAATATAAGTGTGTCAATATGCATATGCAGGCTTCGCTGCTGGCATCCACCGCACTGACTGCGGAGGTCGCCGTACTGAAGCAGGACCTCGAGGGGTCCAGGAAAGAGCTCGGTATTGCCAAGAGGCAGCTCGAGGAGAACAAGGGTAAGTAATACCCTGTCTTTAGATATGTATATATAAAAGAAGATGCGATTGCAAAATGACAGGATCATCGTATATTTGCCAGGGGCCACGACCGAGGTGGCGACCCTAAAGCAAGCGCTAACCAAGGCCGAAGATAAAGCGGCCAAGGAGCGCGCCGAGCGAGAGAAGCACGAGGCTCGGGTGGGCGAGGTGCAGCAAGAGCTCCAGGCTCTCGTGGCGAAGAACGAGGCATTGGAGCTTGACTCAAAGACGCGGGAGTCTGAGCTTGCAGCGGCCCTCAAGAGCGCAAAAAGTGCCAAGGCCGAAGCCCAAAAGGCTCTCCAAGAGATCGACGTGATGAAGAAGATAGCGACGGGTAAGGCTTTCTATATGCAAAGCAAGCATGTAAAAGTAAATTACCGATTACTTACCCGAATCCGGAGCTCTCCAGGAGCATTCGCAGATTTGCCCCGCAGCGTGTCCGATGCCGCACAATTTTACCAGGCCGAGGATGGAAGCTCAATGGAGAAGCTGTTCTGGTCTCAGTATGCTGAGGCCGAACACCTGGTGTCAATGAGCGACCAGCTGAAGCAGATGGTCGAGCTACATAAGGCGGCCGGTCGGGCCATGAAGAGCTTTATAGTCCGGCTGTGGCCTGGCGACGCCCTTTCGAACAGCTTCTTCGGCCTGGTGAGGCAACTTGTGGATGCCTGCCCGCGGCTGGAGGTCGTCAAGCGATCTTTCTGCATTGAAGGTGCACGCCGGGCTTTCGCCCATGTGAAATTGCAGTGGGTCAAGCTAGACGCCGTGAAGCTGATCAAGGAGGGGACGCCGGAGGGCAAGGAGCACCGCCACCCCAAGATGTACTATGAGGGTTTTCTGCCGGGTGCCCGTCTCATCATGGACGAGTGTTCAAAAGATGTAATATTTGAATGAGACTTGCTCGTTTTATCATGTATTTATGAAAACTTGTTTCATATGCGCTATGCAACGCTTGTTTGAATTTAAAATATTACCTTATGTCTGGCTGTTTATCCAATCTGAGAGATGGCTAGTCCTCGTCTTCTGCCCCCATGCCACGAGTGCTGGGGTGTTTGGGATAAACCTGAGCACTCTTGTTCCCATGTTTGGGTCCTTCGAGGGAGGTGCTCAGCACAGCGAACAAGGCAACCGGAGTAATAATGCTTTATCACTCTCACTTAGCCATAGAATTCTATAATTTTAAATTTCGGCGAAGCCCCTGGTATTCGGAAGGCCGAATTCGGGGCGCGATACATGCCTTTAAGCCGGACAGGGCCGGCCCCTCACTCTAAGCGGCATAAGTCTTTAGGGACTTGAAAACCTCGCCGAACAGCGACCAGTCTCTCGCCTTATCATGACAGTCAGTTTTAGCTTTCTCTACTGAGGTGCTGAACCCAGCAGAACCGGGGCAAAATCGCAGTAGCTCTCCTAGCGCTACCTTAGCCGATATTCCGGAACGTAAGGTACCAAAACATAGGAGCCGGGCAATCCCAACTTGACCAAAGACATGATTCAGAGCTGATGCATATAATGCTATAAGTTCGGGGTGCCGCACTTGTGAAAGTGTTCGGACTTTTCACACCGTATTGTGAGGTACGTAAGCCCCTAGTGTATTAGCCGCACCAAGGTGTACGGTTGCAAGGAGTCATTAATGAACACACACACACACACACACACACACACATATATATATATAACAAGAATGCAATAATAGTCGTAATGTCATGCATTGTTTATTAAAAAAATTGCGTTAAAGCAGAGTGATACAGATAGTGCGATAAGCAAAGAGGAGGACTATGTCCCTTCCAAGGGCAAGCTGAGGAATGATATTAAATCGAATATTTCTCTCGTTACTGTAATCAACCTGGTAATTCCGTGGTATGACGTAGTTGTCTGCCTCCTTGGTTGCTGCATCATGTGTTCCGCAATAGTGCTGCCGGACAGTGTTTCCAGAGATTAAGGTCCTGAAAAAAAAAGAAAAATAACCAAACGGGAAGCCCCTAGTGTGGTTTAAGCCGCGTCTTGGGGCGTGCCGCAGTTGTGCCCCCCTCCCCACCTGTGCCCATGGTATTTTTAATGTGTAATTATGTACGCGCGGCACAAGTTTTGCCGTTGGGCTGGGATTGGGGTTGCCGTCGTATTGCTACGTGAGCTCAGATCGCGCCAGGTGGTCTATTTGCCGATTGCTCTGAGCGCGCTTGAAGGTGTCCGGGCTTTGAAGTGCCGAACTGGTTGATTGCCTTGAGAGGCTGCTTTGCGCTTCTGCTGCGAGGGCTGCAGTGTGCTCCTCTGTTCGGAGAGAGCGCTCTGTGTTTCCATTGACTGTAATAACTCCGCGAGGTCCTGGCATCTTGAGCTTGAGGTATGCATAATGTGGTACCGCATTGAATCTAGCAAATGTGGTTCGCCCGAGCAGCGCGTGATAACCACTGCGGAATAGGACTATATCGAAGATTAACTCTTCGCTTCAGAAATTATCCGGGGATCCCAAGACCACTTCCAGTGTAATTAAGCCTGTGCAATGGGCCTCCACACCTGGAATGACGCCTTTAAAGGTCGTTTTTGTGGGTTTGATCCTTGAGGGGTCTATACCCATTTTGCGCACTGTGTCCTGATAAAGCAGGTTCAGGCTGCTGCCGCCATCCATAAGGACTCGAGTGAGGTGGAATCCGTCAATGATTGGGTCTAGGACCAGTACGGAAAATCCGCCATGACGGATGCTAGTGGGGTGGTCCCTGCGATCGAAGGTGATCGGACAGGAGGACCAAGGGTTGAACTTTGGGGCGACTGGCTCCAACGCATATACGTCCCTGAGCGCACGCTTCCGCTCCCTCTTGGGGATGTGGGTCGCGTATATCATGTTCACCATCCGCACTTGCGGGGGAAACCTCTTCTGCCCTCCAGTGTGCGGCTGCCGGGGCTCCTCCTCGTCATCGCTATGCGGCCCTTGTCCTTGTTTTCGGAAATTAACTTACCGGCCCGCTTGAACACCCAACAATCCCTGTTGGTGTGATTGGCTGGCTTGTCTGGGGTTCCGTGTATTTGACACGAGCGATCGAGTATACGGTCCAAGCTAGACGGACCCGGCGTACTTTGTTTGAATGGCTTTTTCCGCTGACCGGGTTTAGAGCCTTTGAATCCGGCATTGACTACCGTATCCTCGGTGTTTTCGCTATTAATACGGCACTTATGTTTGTTGCGACGTGACCTGCTATTGCCATCCTTGGTATCAAGGGTACCATGGTTCTTTGATATGTTGTTATTGCGAGCCAGCCAGCTGTCTTCTCCTGCGCAAAAGCGGGTCATGAGCGTTGTGAGAGCTGCCATAGATTTTGGCTTTTCCTGACCAAGGTGTCGGGCTAGCCACTCATCTCGGATGTTGTGTTTGAAAGCCGCTAAGGCCTCTGCATCCGGACAGTCGACGATCTAATTTTTCTTTGTAAGGAACCGAGTCCAGAATTGCCTGGATGACTCTTCTAGCTGCTGAATTATGTGGCTCAAGTCATCGGCGTCTGGTGGTCACACATAAGTGCCCTAAAAGTTGTCGAGGAATGCGGCTTCCAGATCTTCCCAACAGCTAATGGAGTCTGCTGGCAAGCTGTTAAGCCAATGCCGAGCTGGTCCTTTGAGCTTTAGTGGGAGGTATTTGATGGCGTGTAAGTCATCACCGTGGGCCATGTGGATGTGGAGGAGGAAATCCTCGATCCATACTGCAGGATCTATTGTGCCGTCTCATGATTCAATATTTACAGGTTTGAAACCTTCTGGGAATTGATGTTCCATTACTTCGTCTGTGAAGCATAAGGGGTGTGCGGTGCCTCTGTATTGGGCTATATCGCGACGCAGCTCAAATGGGTCTCGCCCGCTGTGTTCGGCCCGGACGGATTTGCTTTTACTGTATCCGGCGTGACGTTTATCGTCTCGCAGAGTGGTGCACCCTCATGATCCGTAGATCGATCTTGCATGCTTTGCTTTGTCCTCCAATATGTCTTGCAGGTCTGGCGTATCTCCCCTTGTCTTTTTATTTGAATGGCGTCGGGGTGGAGGCTGAGCTTTTGGCTGGAATGCCTCTCTATCGCGGCCACGACGTGGCGGATCAGCCATATCATACGCTTCTTCCTCCAGTCGGGGTAGTAACCTGCACTTTGGGTAATTCTTGGAGGGGCGCTCGAGTTTATATTCCTCGGCCACGAGGACTTCAGTCCATCTGTCAACTAGCAGATCTTGATCAGCTTGAAGTTGCTGCTGCTTTTTCTTCAGGCTACTTGCGTGGCCATAAGCCCGCGCTTGAAGCGCTCTTGTTCGACGGGATCCTCTGGTACAGTGAATTCACCGTCGCCGAGGCTTGCCTCATTTTCGGAGGGGGCATGTAATTGTCATCCTCCTCCTCTCCGTCTGCCGCTCTCTCAGAAGAGCTGGCTCCTTCATCCTCCTGCTCTAAATCTTGCTGGAGGGGATTGTTGTTGTCTTCAGCACTACCCGGAGTGTTATTATCTCCTATGCCAGTATCACCACTTTTGCTTTGGCGGGACTTAGAGCGGCGCCGCTGACGTCGGCGCTTGGGTTGCTTCTTGGAGGGGTCATCCTCCGCTATCTCGTCGCCATTGCCTTCATTGGGTGTATCCACCATGTATATGTCATATGACGAGGTGGCTTTCCAGTGCCCTATAGGCGCGGGTTCATGTTCGTATCCTACATCATCGTCCATACCGTCGATGTCTTCATAGTTGAAGTCGAGCATGTCGGTTAAATCATTGACAGTGGCTATGAAGTGGGTGGTGGGTGGGCGTCAAATTTCTTCGTCGTCCGCATCCCAATCCTGTTCGACATAATCCAGCCAGGGATCTCCTGACAAAGAGAGAGACCTAAGTGAATTCAGAATGTCGTCGAAGGGCGAGTACTGAAAGATATCCGTGGCGGTGAAATCCATGATCGGCGCCCAATCGGATTCGATTGGTGGGGGCGCGAGCGGTTCGGAGTCTGAAAAAGAGTCCGGCACCTTGGAGTCACGGGTTGCGCAGAGGATTAGGCTGGTGTTCGGCTCGATCGCCGTTGAGACTGCAGCCCCTGAGGCGGTGTCTAGCCACCCGTCCTCGATTGGCGCAGTTGGCTCCGAGCTAAGGTTCGGAGCTGATGCGGGCGCGGCCTCTCGGGTACTGTTCGGCGGCAGAGCTAGGTCATACCCATCGTGACAGTGCGGCGCACCTGGCTGTGGCTCGAATCCGTCAAAGATCAAGTCTCCACGGATGTCGGCCGTGTAGCTCAAACTTCCAAATCTGACCTGACGGCCAGGGACGTAGCTTTCAATCTGCTCCAGATGGCCAAGCGAATTAGCTCGCAGTGCAAAGCCGCCGAATACGAAGATCTGTCCGAGGAGAAAAGTCTTACCCTGGACTGCATCACTATCGATGATAGTAGGAGCCATCAAGCCTAACGGCGATGACACAGAGGAACTCTCAATGAAAGCACCAATGTCGGTGTCAAAACCGGCGGATCTCGGGTAGGGGGTCCCGAACTGTGCGTCTAGGCCGGATGGTAATAGGAGGCAGGGGACACGATGTTTTACCCAGGTTCGGGCCATCTTGATGGAGGTAAAACCCTATGTCCTGCTTGATTAATATTGATGATATGGATAGTACAAGAGTAGATCTACCACGAGATCGGAGAGGCTAAACCCTAGAAGCTAGCCTATGGTATGATTGTATGTTGTGGTTGCTTTCCTACGGACTAAAACCCTTCGGTTTATATAGACACCGGAGAGGGTTAGGGTTACACAAGGTCGGTTACAAAGGAGGAGATATCCATATCTGTATTTCCTAGCTTGCCTTCCACGCCAAGTAGAGTCCCATCCGGACACGAGACAAAGTCTTCAATCTTGTATCTTCATAGTCTAACAGTCCGGCCAAAGGATATAGTCCGGCTGTCCGGAGACCCCCTAATCCAGGACTCCCTCAGGAACCATTAAGGCTTATTTCTCAGCGTGCGAGATCATGTTACCATAGTCCCATAGGGAGGGGGAAATAGAGAGACCACTATCCTACTTATCCCCAAGAAGAGAAGAAAAGAAATCCACAACGTGGGCAATAATGTGGGATTGGTCCGAGGTCCTGACACCATTAATGATGAGGCTATCAATAAAGCATATTCTTCTTCTACCATTGGCAATGGCAAAGAAATAGGCTGTTGGAGAATCACCTTTAAGGGTCCAGTTAAGGGTACCACGTTGGCACCAATAAATCTCTGCCTGCTGATGTAACTGCATCAGAGTGGCTTCTAGGTTGTATCTAACTGACCAATCATGATCCGAAAGGCCAATCGAATCAGCAGTGAGGTCCAGGCCTGAGATTTGGGTCTCTAAAGAGTTTTTCTCCCTGCGGATCTCCGCAGCTCTGTTACAATACCAGCCCCTAAGAAACTTATGAAGCTCATAAGAGCACTTGTGCCAGTCGTCCACGGGGCCAAAGGAGCGAGGGGAAGGGGAGAGAAGGTGTGAAATCTTGGTAGCGAGCATGTTTATGAATTCCTCCACTAGAAGCCATGATGCATCAAATTGAAAGCGCGAAGAGGTCATAGGTTGAGAGAGGCCAGCATCCAAGATGAGGGGAGCATGATCCGAGCCCACCACAGGCTTAGCTTCTAGAAATGCACGAGGGAATAAGGTGTCCCATCTAGAATAGATGAAGGCCCGATCCAGCACCGACTGGACCGGATTAATTTGATGGTTAGACCAGGTGAAACGATCCCCCACCCGAGGAAGCTCGCGGATGGCATAGGCACTAATGAAATCATTAAACGCATTAGCAAGAGGCCAAGAGAAGTTATGGTTATTTTTATCCAAAGGTGTACGCAACAGGTGGCTATTTCTGCCAAGCTGACCACAAACAATATAAAGGAGCGCACTTGGTAGGCCGCATCACTCAAAAGAGGCCCACTAGATACACAAAAACCCGTGTCCAGTACCATCTGTTTTGGGTCCGCGTACGCGTCAATAGTTCGTCAGTGGTTTTGCCCTATTTTCCATGGCACGTGTCTGGTTCCGTCCCGGACGGGCGTCGACCACTTTTTTTTCCCATGTCCCCGTACCGCCCGTTCCGGGTCTGTGTACGGGTTCATGTACGCGTCAGTGGTTTTGCCTTGTTTTCCATGGCGCGTGCCCAGTTTCATCCTGGACGGGCGTCTGGCACCTTTTTCCCGTGTCTTCGTACCGCCCGTTTTGGGTCCTTGTACGGGTCGGTGGCTAGTCGGTGGTTTTGCCCAGTTTTACATGGCATGCATCTGGCTTCGTCCATGATGGGCGTCGGACACTTTTTTCGTGTCCAAAGAGGCCCACTGGATACACGAAAAACATGTTTCATAGCATATACAAGGAGGCTTGGCTCACACACGCCTGATCCTTAAAGTAGCCTAGAGCCCAACTCGTCTGGAACATTCGTCAACCTTTTCTAGCGAGCCATGCTGAGTTAGGTGCAAAAGTGGGGCACGCATATGTGGTGGTGCAAGGAAAATTGGGGTAAAGATAGCGGGATAGAAATCGGTCGACGCGTATAGCGTGAAATCTAGCATCAACCATTTACTCGCTCACCCATAGGATGTAGCGCTAGGAAAAACCCAGCCTCGGTTCTTGCCTTGGCCGGCGGCGGTGACTCGGATCTATGGAAGCAGCAGCAACGGTGAAGGTGGCAACTTTAGTCTCATGCAACAGGACATGCTTCTCCCCTTCGTCTTTGACTTTGTCTCGTTATCCTCGTCCATGCTACTGGTGGGTCGTTGGCTCCAAAGGGGCAAGCAACATACAACCTTACTCTCATGTTAGGCCGTTAGGTATGGTGTAGGATCTCATTGCTCACCTCACTGTTGCGTCGCCTAGGTCATGGACGAATGGATGAAGCTGGTTGGCTAGGCAGCAACAATCCTGGTTGTGATTCGGGCCTGTGTCATGTTATAGAGGATCTATGGATGCTTCAAATGTAAAGATCACCTTTCGCCGGGCTTGTGGAAATGTGTAGGAACATGGGGCTTCTACAAGATAGCATCCACACCTCTGTGGAAAAGCAAGTTACCATGTTCCTTCCTGTTGTAGGTTATAATCAAAGGTTTCGGATTAGCCACAACACATTCAGGAGATCAATGGAGACCATTTCCAGGTATTTCAAGCAAGTTGTGTGCTATTTGAGAGCTCAGAGGAGAGATGATCAAGGCACCAATTAGGCAAACTCCTAGCTAGATTCGCAATAGCCTAAGATGGTAACCGTATTTCAAGGTGATCACTACTCGTAGTTCATGCCTTGACATGCTTGTATTGTTTTCATACAACCATAACATGTTGTTTTCATGCCATCACAATATTGCATTGTCGCTGTCGGTGTCAAAACCGGCGGATCTCGGGTAGTGGGTCCCGAACTGTGCGTCTAGGCCGGATGGTAACAGGAGGCAGGGAACACGATGTTTTACCCAACTTCGGGCCGTCTTGATGGAGGTAAAACCCTACATCCTGCTTGATTAATATTGATGATATGGGTAGTACAAGAGTAGATCTACCACGAGATCAAGGAGGCTAAACCCTAGAAGCTAGCCTATGGTATGATTGTTGTATATGGAGTTGATTGCCTACGGACTACAACTCTCCGGTTTATATAGACACCGGATAGGGTTAGGGTTACATAGAGTCGGTTACCATGGTAGGAGATCTTGAATATCTGCATCGCCAAGCTTGCCTTCCACGCCAAGGAAAGTCCCATCCGGACACGGGACGAAGTCTTCAATCTTGTATCTTCATAGTCCAGGAGTCCGGCTGAAGGTATAGTCCGGCTACCCGAACACCCCCTAATCCAGGACTCCCTCAGTAGCCCCTGAACCAGGCTTCAATGACGACGAGTCCTGTGCGCAAAATGTCTTCGGCATTGCAAGGCGGGTTCCTCCTCCAAGTCCTTCATAGAAGATTGTAAACACCAAGAGTAGTGTCCGACTCTGCAAAATAAGCTTCCACATATTGCCGTAGAGAGAATAATATTAACACAAATCAAATCTGCTGACGTATTCCGTACTGCGTCATCACACTATAGCCAAGTGCTTCACTCGAATCGTTTTCACTTTTCCACCTCAGCGTGTTTTGCGAGGCGGTTTCCTTGGCACGTCTTGTCAAAGCAGAGATCGTGTACCCCCCCCCTTTACGGTATTCTCATCAATATGGACGTGGGTAACCCAACCGTGCCACTTATCATGGCGCTTGGGAGGCAAGCGAGTTTTACTAGGCTGGTGGGGACGCATAGTCGCATCCGCCCATATAAGGGGATAAGGATCCACCTTTTTACCTACGCCTTCTTCCTCCTTTGCCTATCCATCTTCTGTGCACCCGAGCTCTAGCGCCCAAGCCCGCACTTCCCACCTCAACCTTCTCCAGCAATGTCTGGAGCGGGAGGCAAGTGGATGGTCTCCTCCGCCACGGAGGGCAAAATCAAGAAGCTAAGGAAGGCCGGATACCTGTCCAAGGACATCTCACACCGGCTTCCCGAAGAGGGGCAGCTTCTCCCCACCCCAAGGCCCCATGAGAGGGTAGTATTTCTCCCCCACTTCCTCCGCGGACTGGGTTTTCCGCTCCACCCATTTGTCCGGGGGCTCATGTTCTACTACGGCCTGGATTTCCACGATCTGGCTCCGAACTTCATCCTCAACATCTCGGCGTTTATCGTCGTGTGTGAGGCCTTTCTCCGCGTCCGCCCCCATTTCGGCCTCTGGCTCAAGACCTTCAATGTCAAGCCCGAGGTGGTGTGCGGCAGCCAGGCAGAGTGCGGAGGCGCCATGGCGGGCAAGATGGCCAACGTCCTATGGTTCGAGGGATCTTTCGTGGAGACCCTAAAGGGATGGTAATCCGGGTGGTTTTATCTCACCGAGCCGCGTGATCCGAAATGGACCGCAGCCCCGAGTTCCGATCCGGACCCCCCATGCGGCTTATGTCCTGGAAAGAGATGGGCCTGTTGTGGGGTGACGAAAAAGAGGTGACCGGATTGCAAACATGCATCCAGTCCCTGGTGAACAAGCCCATCCGGCTTGTTAATGTAATCCAGGTTATGCTCGTCCGCCGGATCCTCCCGTGCCAACAACGGGATTTTAATCTGTGGGAGTTCGACCCGGCGCAGCATCAAACCCTCAGTAGGCTCTTCGACACGACGTACGAAGATGCCTAGAAGATGCTATTCAAGGGCGCCGAGGCTCCCGCATCCGCTTCCGAGGACTGCGGATACAGCTCGCAGCGTCACGCTAGCGAGGTAAGCCATCTAGACCTTTTACAGGATGTTAAGCTTTTTTCATAGTTTGACTCTATGCGGGATCTAAACTCCCTTACCTTTGACAGGCTTGGCGGGCGATGTCCGGACCGATTAACTGTCCGGCTCCGCCGCCCGAAGACCCAGCTCCAGCTCTACTAGTGAAGTTGTTGACTCCGGCGACCAAGAAGAAGAAGACCACGGGACTCGAAAGAGTGCCCGCAATGTGGTAGTGTCGGACTCGTCATCTGATGAGTCTGAGACGCCCTCCTCCCATGAAAACGAGGAGGAGGAAGAAGAAAACTCTCCCCCCCCAGCGGAGGGAGGAGAGAAGAGGAAGGCCGCCTCAACGGGGGAGGCCGAGGGGTCTAGGAAAAGGAAGACCCCTCCGCCGAACTACGCCCCTGACGCCGAAGAGGGCGAAGAGGAGTGGCCAGACAGGGCCAAGCGTCCGGCGAAATCGTAAGTTCGGATATCAGAGTAACTCATGATGTTCCTTTGTTGCACAGCTTTCCCTAATGTCGAATGTAATTATGCAGCCCGCCCCGGGCCGGACTCGACGAATCGTCGGGCGGCTCCTGGACTCATCGGACGTGAACTCAGTTCCGCCAGCTGTCTCCCCCCGCACTGCAGACGACGCCGAAGTGGTGTCGCGTCAAGCTCCGGGGCAGGAGGAGGTGGTCCCGGAGGAGCCGCAAGGCAACCTCCCGGAGTCCAGGAGTGAAGGGGATAAGGCCCCCAGGGCTCCCAGTCCAGCTTTGTGCCGGACACCGCGCCGGAATCTTCCACAGTTCCGGGCCGCGGTAGGCGAACTCCTTCCAATAGGAGTAAGCCTTCTGAGCCGGTAGCCTCCGTCCAACCGGAGGTGCCAGAAAATCTGCTGGAGGTGCTTGACGGCGCCTCCATTGACGAGGAGCACCGTACCATTATGAGTACGGTGATCCGGAAGGTTCAGTCCGCCAAGAGTGGACTGAGTGAAGCTTGCGCTAGCCTTCTAACAGGCTTCGAGGTAAGTAAAAAATATGTAAAAATATAGCCGCATAGACAGTAGCCCCTGATGCTCTGTTTGTTGTTCGGAAAGAAAAGCCGAATAGAGGATCTATTAAATTTCGCAGGAGTGTAACAACAAAGAGTCAATATGCGTATGCAGGCTTCGCTGCTAGCCACAGCCGCACTGACTGCGGAGGTGAGTGCCCTGAAACAGGGCCTCGAGCGGACCGAGCAAGAGCTCGGCCTTGCCAAACGGCAGCTCAAGGAGAAAGAAGGTAAGAAATACCTTACAGAAAAAGTGCCCATAAAAAGACGTGATTGCAAAAAATAACAGGATTGTACAGCTTATTGTAGGGGCCACGACTGAGGTGGCGACCCTCAAGCAGGCGCTGTCTGAGGTCGAAAAGAAAACGGCCACGGAATGCACCGAGCGAGAGAAACTTGAGGCCCAGGTCGGCGAGGTGCAGCAGGAGCTTCAGGCTCTCATGAAAAAACATGAGAGCTTGGAGCTTGAGTCCAAGACGCAAGCGTCCGAGCTCGCGGCGGCCCTTGAGACTGCCAAGTCTGCCAAGGCCGAAGCCCAAAAGGCCCTCCAAGAGTTGGAGGAGATGAAAAAGATAGCGGCGGGTAAGGAATTCTTTATGCAAAGTAGAAGTATAAAAGTGAAGTACTTGTTACTTACCTGAATCCGGAGCTCTCCAAGGGCATTCGCAGATCTTCCCTGCAGCGTATCCGACGCCGCCGCATTCTACCGAGCCGAAGAGGGCAGCTCGACGAAGAAGGTGTTCTGGTCTCAGTATGCTGAGGCCGAACACCCTGTGCCCTTGAGCGACCAGCTGAAACAGTTGGTCGAGCTCCACAAGGCGGCCGAACAGGCCATGAAGGGCTTCATAGTTCGGCTGTGGCCCGGAGAGGCCCTGCCTGGGAGCTACTTCGGGCTGGTGCGGCGACTGGTGGAGGTCTGTCCAAGGCTCGAGGTCATCAAGCACTCCGTCTGCATCGAAGGTGCCCGTAGGGCCCTTGCCCGTGCAAAGGTGCACTGGGGCAAGCTGGACGGTGAGAAGCTTGGGAGGGATGGGCCGCCGCCGGGGAAGGATCATCGCAAGCCCGAGAACTGCTATAAGGATGTTCTAGCGGGTGCCTGCCTTGTGGCGGATGAATGTACCAAGGATGTAATTTTTGAATGAACTCGCTCGTGTTTATCCTGTGCGCTGAAAACTTGTTCATATGCGCTAAGCAATGCTTGTTGAATTTAAAATATTACTTTCTGTGCGGCCGTTTATCAAAAATTGAGAGATGGCCAGTCGTCGGCTTCTGCCCCCATGCCACTAGTGCTGGGGTGTTCGGGACAAACCTGAGCGCTCTTTTTCCCATAGTTGGGTCCTTCGAGGGAGGCACTCAGCACAACGAACCAGGCAATCGGACTATAATGCTTGAACACTCTCACTTAGCCATAGAACTCTATAACTTTAAATTTCGGCAAAGCCCCTAGTTCGGAAGACCGAGTTCGGGGCGCTATCCATGCCTTGGCCGGACAAAGCCGTCTCCTCGCTCGAAGCGGCATAAGTCTTTAGGGACTTGAAAAACCTCTCGAACAACGACCGGTCTCTCGCCACATCATGACAGTCAGTTTTAGCTTTCTCCACTTAGGTGCTTAACCCAGCTCAACCGGGGCACAATCGCAGTGGTTCTCCTAGTGCTACCTTAGCCGATATAGCGGAACATAAGGCACCAAAACATAGGAGCCGGGCAAACCCAACTATTGACCCAAATCATGATTCGGAGCCGATGCATATAGTGCTAAAAGTTCGGGGTGCCGCACTTGGGAAAGTGTACGGACTTCTCACGCCATTAGGAGGGGTACTGAAGCCCCTGGCGTGTTTGCCGTACCATGGTGTACGGGTGCAATCATGTCATTTAATAAACATATATGTAAAAAGAAGATAATGCAAAAAATAGACAGAAAGCTATGCATTGTTTATAGAGAGGCTATTTATCAAAGCCGAACGATACAAATAGTGCAGTAAGCAAAAGATATTGGACTATGTAGTATGTCCTGACCAGGGGCAGGCCGCGGAATTGTGTTTAAAACAGGTATACCGCTCGTAACAGAGACCACCTGGGAGTTCCATAATGCGGCATGGCTTGTCTGCCTCCCTGGATCTGGCATCGTTTGTGCGGCAGTCGAATTGCCGAACAGGTCGTCCGAAGTATGGAGTCCTGAAAGTAAGAAAAAATTAAAAAAGAATCCGGCAGCCCCTAGTACGTTTTAAGCCGTATTTTGGGCGTGCCGTTATTGTGCCCCTTCCCCTGTGCCCATGGTATTTCAAGGGCGTAGTTATGAACGCGAGGTACTGGTTTCGCTATGTCGCGAAAGTTGGGGTTGGGGCCGTATTGCTACGCTTGCTCAGAGTGTGCCAGGCGGTCCTGCTGTGGGTTACTCCGGGCGCGCTTGGCAGTGTCTGGATTTTTAATGGCCGGACTGGAGAATTGCCTGAGAAGGCTACTTTGTACCTCCGCTGCGAGAGCCGCCGTATGCTCCTCCGTACGGAGGGAGCGTTCGGTGTTTCCGTTCACCGTAATTACTCCTCGAGGGCCTGGCATCTTGAGCTTGAGATATGCGTAGTGCGGCACCGCATTGAACTTTGTGAATGCAGTTCGTCCGAGCAGGGCGTGATAGCCACTGCGAAACGGGACTCTATCGAAGATTAACTCTTCGCTTCCGAAATTGTCCGGGGATCCGAAGACCACGTCAAGTGTTACTGAGCCTGTACAGTTGGCTTCTACACCTGGTATAATGCCTTTAAAGGTTGTTCTTGTGGGCTTAATCCTTGAGGGATCTATGCCCATTTTCCGCACTATATCCTGATAAAGTAGGTTCAGGCTACTGCCGCCGTCCATGAGGACTCTTGTGAGATGAAATCCGTCGATGATTGGGTCGAGAACCAATGCGGCGAAGCCGCCCTGACGGATGCTAGTGGGATGGTCCCTTCGATCAAAAGTGATCGGGCAGGAGGACCATGGGTTGAACTTTGGGGCGACTGGCTCCATCGCGTATACGTCCCGTAGCGCACGCTTCCGCTCCCGCTTGGGAATGTGGGTTGCGTATATCATGTTCACCGTCCGCACTTGTGGGGGAAAGCCCTTCTGTCCATTGTTGTTTAGCGGCTTGGGCTCCTCGTCGTCGCTGTCCAGCCCCTTGTCTCTGTTTTCGGCCCTTAACTTGCATGCCTGCTTGAACACCCAACAATCCCTATTAGTGTGATTGGCTGGCCTTTCGGGGGTGCCATGTATCTGGCACAAGCGATCGAGTATTCGGTCCAAACTGGACGGGCCCTGAGTATTCTTTTTGAATGGCTTTTTCCGCTGACCGGATTTATAGCCTTTGAATCCGGCATTGACTGCCATGTCTTCATTGCTGTTGCTGCTAACGCGGCGTTTTTTCTTATTGCAACGTGTCCTGCCACTTTTGTCCTTGGTATCCGAATTACCAGGGTTCTTTGATAAGTTGTTACTACGAGCTAGCTAGCTGTCTTCTCCCGCGCAAAAGCGGGTCATGAGTGTCGTGAGGGCTGCCATGGATTTCGGCTTTTCCTGTCCCAGGTGCCGGGCAAGCCACTCGTTGCGGATGTTATGCTTTAAGGCTGCTAGGGCCTCTACGTCCGGACAATCGACTATCTAGTTTTTCTTTGTTAGGAACCGTGTCCAGAATTGTCTGGCCGATTCTTCTGGCTGCTGAATTATGTGGCTTAAGTCGTCGGCATCCGGTGGTCGCACGTAAGTGCCCTGGAAGTTGTCGAGGAATGCGGCTTCCAGGTCCTCCCAAGAACCGATTGAGTCTGTTGGCAAGCTGTTAAGCCAATGCCGGGCCGGTCCTTTAAGTTTGAGCGGGAGGTATTTGATGGCGTGTAGATCATCGCCGCGTGCTATGTGGATGTGAAGGAGATAATCCTCGATCCATACCGCCGGATCTGTTGTGCCGTCGTATGATTCGATGTTTACGGGTTTGAAACCCTCTTGGATTTTATGATCCATTACTTCATTCGTGAAGCATAGCGGGTGTGCGGCGCCTCTGTACTGGGCTATATCACGACGCAGCTCGGAAGAGCTATGTCTGTTGTGTTCGGCCTGGCCGGATTTGTTGTATCCGGAGTGAAGATCATTGTCACATGCCGTAGGGCGCCTGCGCGATCCGTAGATCGATCTTGTTTGTCTTGCCTTATCCTCCAGTATGTCTCGCAGGTCGGGCACATTTTCTCGTGCCTTAGTTGAGCGGCGTCGGGGCATGGCTTGGATGGAGGGCCGAGAGGCCTCTCTGTCGCGGCCGCGAGGTGGCCGGTCTGCCATGCCATGCGCTGGTGATGTAGGTGTTTCCTCCTCTGATCGGGGTAGCGGCTTGCACTTCGAGTAACTCTTGGAGGGGCATTCGAGTTCATACTCTTCGGCCGCAAGGACTTCAGTCCATCTGCCAGCTAGCAAATCTTGGGCAGCTCTAAGCTGTTGCTGCTTTTTCTTGAGGCTGCTTGCCGTGGCTAAAAGCCTGCGTTTAAAACGCTCTTGTTCGGCGGGGTCTGATGGTATGACGAATTCGTCGTCATCGAGGCTTGCCTCGTCTTCGGAGGGAGGCGTATAGTTATCATCCTCGACCTCTCGGTCTGCCGTTCTCTCATGAGGGCTGGCTTCTCCATCTTCCTGTGCCGAATCTTGCTGAGGTGGGTGTTCTTCGGCGCTATCCGGGGTAGTATTATCTCCCGTGCCGGAATCACCATTTTTTCTTTGGTGGGATTTAGAGCGGCACCGCTGACGCCGGCGCTTTGGCTGTTTCTTGGGGGCATCATCCCCCACTGTTCCATCGCCATCTCCATCTTTTGGAGTATCCACCATATATATGTCATATGACGAGGTGGCCTTCCAGCGCCCTACAGGTGCTGGTTCCTGTTCGTCTCCTACATCGTCGTCCATGCCGTCGATGTCTTCGGAGCCGAAGTCAAGCATGTCGGTTAGATCGTAGACAGTGGCTACAAAGTGGGTGGTGGGTGGGCTTTGAATTTTTTCATCGTCCGTGTCCCATCCTTGCTGACCGTAGTTCGGCCAGGGCTCTCCTGATAAGGAGAGAGACTTGAGAGAATTCAGGATGTCGCCAAAAGGCAAATGCTGAAAGATGTCTGCGGCGGTGAACTCCATTATCGGCGCCCAATTGGATTCGATTGGTAGGGGCGTGGGGGGTTCGGAGTCCGGGGAGGAGTCCGGATCCTCGGAGTCACGGGTCATGCAGAGTGCGGGGCTAGCGTTCAGCTCGATCGCTTTTGGGATCGCAGCCCCCGAGGTGACGTCCAACCGCTCATCCTCGATTGGCGCAATAGGCTCCGAGTTAGGGGTCGGAACCGATGCGTGTGCGGCCTCCAGGACACTGTCTGGGGGCAGAGCTAGATCATGCCCCTCGAGGTAGTGCGGCGTGCTTGGCCGTGGCTCGAACCCATCGAAGATCAAGTCTCCGCGGATGTCAGTCGTGTAGTTTAAGATTCCAAACCTGACTTGATGGCCAGGGGCGTAGCTTTCGATCTGCTCCAGGTGGCCGAGCGAATTGGCCCGCAGAGCGAAGCCGCCGAAGACGAAGATCTGTCCGAGGAGAAAAGTCTCACCCTGGACCGCGTCGTTGTTGATGATCAAAGGAGCCATCGGGCCTAAAGGCGACGACACAGAGGAACTCTCAATGAAAGCACCAATGTCGGTGTCAAAACCGGCGGATCTCGGGTAGTGGGTCCCGAACTGTGCGTCTAGGCCGGATGGTAACAGGAGGCAGGGAACACGATGTTTTACCCAGGTTCGGGCCCTCTTGATGGAGGTAAAACCCTACGTCCTGCTTGATTAATATTGATGATATGGGTAGTACAAGAGTAGATCTACCACGAGATCAAGGAGGCTAAACCCTAGAAGCTAGCCTATGGTATGATTGTTGTATATGGAGTTGATTGCCTACGGACTACAACCCTCCGGTTTATATAGACACCGGATAGGGTTAGGGTTACATAGAGTCGGTTACAATGGTAGGAGATCTTGAAATCCGCATCGCCAAGCTTGCCTTCCACGCCAAGGAAAGTCCCATCCGGACACGGGACGAAGTCTTCAATCTTGTATCTTCATAGTCCAGGAGTCCGGCTGAAGGTATAGTCCGGCTACCCGAACACCCCCTAATCCAGGACTCCCTCAGTCGCAATATATGGTACACATGTGACTGCTAGATTGTTGAGGTCACATGCTGTAGCAAACAGGGGTAGAAAACACTACACGATCTAGAATTGCTAGAATATGCTTGCTGATGTTGACTTCGATCAGAAGTTCACATATGTGTTAGCTGGTTGGAAAGGCTCAATCCATGACACTAACATTCCTGCCGATAGCATGGCTCAACCTGATTGCATAAATTTCCCCGACGACAAGTTCTGCCTAAGATATGCTGGTTATGCATGTCGTCTTGGTATTATTCCATCCTTCAGGAAAATCCGGTACCATCTGAATGTGTTCTCTTCCATGAACTATCCTACGACTGCATAGTAATTGTTCAATCTCAAACACTCTAGCCTTAGGGTTACACTTGAGAGGGTATTTGGAGCTCTGAAGAATAGATTTAAGATCCTGGATCAAAATGCACTCCACCTTTTTCCATCCAGGTTAGGCTTGTTCTTGCATGTTGCGTCCCCCATATCTGGATCCTACAATCGGGTTGTGATGAGCTTGTGCCGAAGCAGGGACATGTGATGGCTGATGATGCCTTCGGCCATGGTGTGGACGCATTTGACGTTGAAGCTTGGAACAACAAAAGGTTGAAGTGTCCTCATGTGGTGTGGGAAAAAAAGGTAACACAATGATCTGAAGAAGAAGAAGAAGTAGCAGCAGCAGCAGAAGAAGCAGCAACAACAGGAAGAAGATGAGAATGAACTTCCCCCTAGTTGGGCACTCGTGATATTATTTTCCTGTTGAACCATATGGTTGTTAATTTGTACAACAACAACAACAACAAAGCCTTTAGTCCCAAACAAGTTGGGGTAGGCTAGAGGTGAAACCCATAAGATCTCGCAACCAACTCATGGCTCTGGCACATGGATAGCAAGCTTCCACGCACCCCTGTCCATAGCTAGCTCCTTGGTGATACTCCAATCCTTCAGGACTCTCTTAACGGACTCCTCCCATGTCAAATTCGGTCTACCCCACCCTCTCTTGACATTCTCCGCATGCTTTAGCCATCCGCTATGCACTGGAGCTTCTGGAGGCCTGCGCTGAATATGCCCAAACCATCTCAGACGATGTTGGACAAGCTTATCTTCAATTGGTGCTACCCCAACTCTATCTCGTATATCATCATTCCGGACTCGATCCTTCCTCGTGTGGCCACAGATCCATCTCAACATACGCATCTCCGCCACACGTAACTGTTGAATATGTCGACTTTTAGTCGGCCAACACTCACCTAAAGGAAATATGCCCTAGAGGCAATAATAAAGTTGTTATTTATATTTCCTTATATCATGATAAATGTTTATTATTCATGCTAGAATTGTATTAACCAGAAACTTAGTACATGTGTGAATACATAGACAAAACAAAGTGTCCCTAGTATGCCTCTACTTGACTAGCTCGTTAATCAAAGATGGTTAAGTTTCTTGACCATAGACATGTGTTTTCATTTGATGAATGGGATCACATAATTAGAGAATGATGTGATGGACAAGACACATCCGTTAGCTTAGCATAATGATCGTTTAGTTTTTTCTGCTATTGCTTTCTTCATGACTTATACATGTTCCTCAGACTATGAGATTACGCAACTCCCGAATACCAGAGGAACACCTTGTGTGCTATCAAACGTCACAACATAACTGGATGATTATAAAGATGCTCTATAGGTGTCTCCGATGGTGTTTGTTGAGTTGGCATAGATCGAGATTAGGATTTGTCACTCCGTGTATCGGAGAGGTATCTCTGGGCCATCTTGGTAATGCACATCACTATGAGCCTTGCAAGCAATGTGACTAATGAGTTAGTCATGGGATGATGCATTTATGGAACGAGTGAAGAGACTTGCCGGTGACGAGATTGAACTAGGTATGATGATACCGACAATCGAAACTCGGGCAAGTAACATACCGATGACAAAGGGAACAACGTATGTTGTTATGCAGTTTGACCGATAAAGATCTTCGTAAAATATGTAGGAGCCAATATGAGCATCCAGGTCCCGCTATTGGTTATTGACCAGAGATGTGTCTCGGTCATGTCTACATAGTTCTCGAACCCGTAGGGTCCGCACGCTTAACATTCGATGACGATTTGTATTATGAGTTATGTGATTTGATGACCTAAGTTTGTTCGGAGTCCCAGATGAGATCACGGACATGACGAGGAGTCTCGAAATGGTCGAGACATAAAGATTGATATATTGGACGATGTTATTCGGACATCGGATGAGTTCCGAGAGGTACCGGATAATTATCAGAGTGCCGAACCCCCCGAGGGAACTAATGGGCGTCGATGGGCCTTAGTGGGAAGAGAGGAAGGGCCAGGAGGGGCTGGCCACGCCCCCCCCCCCTTGGGTCTGAATTGGACTAGGGGAAGGGGGCAGCGCCCCTGACGGTGTCCTGGACTAGGGGGTACTCACCACGTCGTCTCTCGACCAGCTGGATCGGGCCAAGGACCCCCATGGCGGAACAGGCCAGTTCGGACAGGCCATGCCGCATACAAGGAGGATCCCACAAGATTTGGCGCCCAAGACAAGGACTCCTCTAAACCCTAGGCCTACAGTGCATATATAAACCGAGGCCATGCTAGTCAATAGACAATCTGATATTCATTAGATCAATCTCATGGTAGACACATGTACTCTATACTACACCCATATGAATACAATCAAAAGCAGGACGTAGGGTTTTACCTCCATCAAGAGGGCCCGAACCTGGGTAAAATCTCGTGTCCATGTTACCATTTCTCCAATACACCTAGCTTAGGACCCCTACTACGAGATACGCCGGATATAGAACCGACAGCCCCCCTTGGGTCTGAATTGGACTAGGGGAAGGGGGTGGTGCCCCCCTTTCCTTCCCTTCCCCCTCTTCCTTAGGTGGAAACCTACTAGGACTTGGAGTCCTAGTAGGATTCCCGTATCCTGGCACGCCCTAGGAGGGCCGGTAAGCCTCCCCTCCCCTCCTTTATATACAGGGGCAAGGGGAACCCTAAAACACACAAGATCAATTGTCTTAACCGTGTGCAGTCCCCCCCTCCACAGTTTACCACCTCGGTCATATTGTCGTAGTTCTTAGGCGAAGCCCTGCGCCAGTAACTTCATCATCACCGTTGACACGCCGTCATGCTGACGGAACGCTCCCTCGTCCTCAACTGGATCAAGAGCTCGAGGGACGTCATTGTGCTGAACATGTGTTGATCGCGGAGTCACCGTATGTTCGGTACTTGGATCGGTTGGATCGCGAAGACGTTCGACTACATCAACCGCATTATTGAACGCTTCCGCTTATCTATGAGGGTACGTGGACACACTCTCCCCTCTGATTGATATGCATCTCCTAGATAGATCTTGCGTGATCGTAGGGATTTTTTTGAAATACTGCGTTCCCCAACAGTGGCATCTGAGCTAGGTCTATGCGTAAATGTTATATGCACGAGTAGAACACAATGAGTTGTGCGCGATAATAGTCATACTGCTTACTAGCAACTTCTAACTTTGATTCGACGGTATTGTTGAATGAAGCGGCCCAAACCGACATTACATGACCGCATTCATGAGACTGGTTCTACCGACGTGCTTCGCACACAGGTGGCTAGCGGGTGTCTGTTTCTCCAGCTTTACTTGAATTGAGTTTGACTACGCCCGGTCCTTGTTGAAGGTTAAAACAGCACACTTGATGAAAAATTGTTGTGGTTTTGATGCATAGGTAAGAACGGTTCTTGCTAGAAGCCCGTAGCAGCCACGTAAAACTTGCAACAACAAAGTAAAGGACGTCTAACTTGTTTTTGCAGGGCATGTTGTGATGTGACATGGTCAAGACGTGATGATATAAATTTTTGTATGAGATGATCATGTTTTGTAATAGTTATCGGCAACTGGCAGGAGCCATATTGTTGTTGCTTTATTGTATGAAATGCAATCGCCATGTAATTGCTTTACTTTATCACTAAGCGGTAGCGATAGTCGTAGAAGCAATAGTTGGTGAGATGACAACGATGCTACGATGGAGATCAAGGTGTCAAGCCGGTGACGATGGTGATCATGACAGTGCTTTGGTGATGGAGATCAAAGGCACAAGATCATGATGGCCATATCTATCACTTATATTGATTGCATGTGATGTTTATCCTTTATGCATCTTATTTTTCTTAGTACGGAGGTAGCATTATAAGATGATCTCTCACTAAATTTCAAGGTACAAGTGTTCTCCCTGAATATGCACCGTTGCTACAGTTCGTCGTGCCGAGACACCACGTGATGATCGGGTGTGATAAGCTCTATGTTCATACTTGCACAAGCAGAATACTCAGGTTAAACTTGACGAGCCTAGCATATGCAGATATGGCCTCGGAACACTGAGACCGAAAGGTTGAGCGTGAACCATATAGTAGATATGATCAACATAGTGATGTTCACCATTGAAAACTTCTCCATCTCACATGATGATCGGACATGGTTTAGTTGATATGGATCACGTGATCATTTAGATTACTAGAGGGATGTCTATCTAAGTGGGAGTTCTTAAGTAATATGATTAATTGAACTTTAATTAATCATGAACTTAGTACCTGATAGTATTTTGCATGTCTATGTTGTTGTAGATAAATGGCCTGTGCTACTATTCCTTTGAATTTTAATATGTTCCTAGAGAAAAATAAGTTGAAATATGATAGTAGCAATGATGCGGACTGGGTCCGTGATCTGAGGACTATCTTCATTGCTGCACAAAAGAATTATGTCATTGATGCACCGCTAGGTGACGGGCCTATTGCAGGAGCAGATGCAGACATTATGAACGTTTGGCACTACTTGATAGTTTAGTGGGCCATGCTTTACGGCTTAGAACCGGGACTCCAAAAACATTTTGAACGCCAAGGAGCATATAAGATGTTCCAAGAGCTGAAATTGGTATTTCAGACTCATGCCCGAGTCGAGAGGTATGAGACCTCTGACAAGTATTTTGCCTACAAGATGGAGGAGAATAGCTCAACCAGTGACCATGTGCTCAGAATGTCTAAGTACTACAATCGCTTAAATCAAGTGGGAGGTAATCTTCCAGATAAGATAATGATTGACAGAGTTCTCTAGTCACTATCACCAAGTTACTGGAACTTCGTGTTGAACTGTAATATGCTAGGGATGACAAAAACGGTTCCCCGAGCTCTTCGCGATGTTGAAATCAGCGAAGGTAGAAATCAAGAAAAGCATCTAGTGTTGATGGTTGACAAGACCACTAGTTTTAAGTAAAAGGGCAAGGGAAAGAAAGGGAACTTCAAGAAGAATGGCAAGCAAGTTGCCACTCCCATGAAGAAGCCCAAAGCTAGACCCAAGCCTGAAACTGAGTGCTTCTACTGCAAAGGAAATGGTCGGTGGAAGCGAAACTGCCCCGAATACTTGGCGGATAAGAAGGATGGCAAAGTGAACAAAAGTATATATGTTATACATGTTATTGATGTGTACTTTACTAGTGTTCATAGTAGCCCCTGGATATTTGATACTGGTTCAGTTGCTATGATTAGTAACTTGAAACAGGAGTTAGAAAATGAACAAAGACTAGTTGAGGTTGAGGTGACGATGTGTGTTGGAAGTGATTCCAAGGTTGATAAGATCACCATCGCACACTCCCTTTACCTTCGGGATTAGTGTTGAACCTAAAATAAATGTTACTTGGTGTTTGCGTTGAGCATAATATGATTGGATCATGTTTATTGCAATACAGTTATTCATTTAAATCAAAGAATAATTGTTATTCTGTTTACATGAATAAAACCTTATGTGGTCATACACCCAATGTGAATGGTTTATTGACTCTCCATCGTAGTGATATACATATTCATAATATTGTTGCCAAAAGATGCAAAGTTGATAATGATAGTGCAACATACTAGTAGCACTGCCGTTTAGGTCATATTGGTGTAAATCACATGGAGAAACTCCATGCGGATGGACTTTTAGAATCACTTGATTATGAATCATTTGATGCTTGCGAACCATGCCTCATGGGCAACATGACTAAGACACCGTTCTCCGGAACAATGGAGCGAACCACTGACTTCATAGATGATTTGAGCAGATATGGGTATATATGCTTAATGAAAGACAAGTCTGAAACATTTGAAAAGTTGAAAGAATTTCAGAGTGAAGTGGAGAATCATCGTAACAAGAAAATAAAGTTTCTGCAATCTGATCACAGAGGCAAATATTTGATTTACGAGTTTGGCCTTCATTTAAAACAATGTGGAATAGTTTCACAACTCACGCCACCTGGAACACCACAGCGTAATGGTGTGTCCAAACATCGTAATCGTATTTTATTAGATATGGTGTGATCTATGATGTCTCTTACCAATTTACCGCTATCGTTTTGGGGGTTATGCATTAGAGACAGCTGCATTCACGTTAAATAGGGCACCATCTAAATCCATTGAGATGACACCATATGAACTGTGGAATAGCAAGAACCTAAGTTGCCGTTTCTTAAAGTTTGGGGCTGCGATGCTTATGTGAAAAAGCTTCAACCTGATAAGCTCGAACCCAAATCGGAGAAATGTGTCTTCATAGGATACCCAAAGGAGGCTGTTGAGTACACCTTCTATCACAGATCCGAAGGCAAGATATTCATTGCTAAGAATGGATCCTTTCTAGAGAAGGAGTTTCTCTCGTAAGAAGTGAGTGGGAGGAAAGTAGAACTTGATGAGGTAGTTGTACCTTCTCTCGAATTGGAAAATGGTTGATCACAGAAATCAGTTCCAGTGATGCATGCACCAATTAGTGAGGAAGTTAATGGTGATTATCATGAAACTTCAGATCAAGTTACTACCGAACCTCGTAGGTCAACCAGAGTATGATCCACGCCAGAGTGGTACGGTAATCCTCTTCTGGAAGTCATGTTACTAGATGATGATGAACCTACAAACTACGAGGAAGCGATGATGAGCCCAGATTCCGACAGATGGCTTGAGGCCATGAAATCTGAGATAGAATCCATGTATGAGAACAAAGTGTGGACTTTGGTGGACTTGCCCGATGATCGGCAAGCCATTAAGAATAAATGGATCTTCAAGAGGAAGACGGACGCTGATAGTAGTGTTACTATCTACAAAGCTCGACTTGTCGAAAAGGGTTCTTGACAAGTTCAAGGTGTTGACTATGATGAGATTTTCTCACTCATATCGATGCTTAAATTCTGTCCGAATCATGTTAGCAATTGCCACATTTTATGAAATCTGACAAATGGATGTCAAAACTGCATTCCTTAATGGATATATTAAAGAAGAGTTGTATATGATACAACCAGAAGGTTTTGTCAATCTTAAAGGTGCTAACAAAATGTGCAAGCTCCAGCGATCCATCTATGGACTGGTGCAAGCATCTCGAAGTTGGAATATATGCTTTGATGAGTTGATCAAAGCATATAGTTTTATATAGACTTGAGGTGAAGCATGTATTTACAAGAAAGTGAGTGGCATCACTGAATGACATACTGTTGATCAAAAATGATGTAGAAATTTTTGGAAAGCATAAAGGAGTGTTTGAAAGGAGTTTTTCAAAGAAAGACCTCGGTGAAGCTGCTTACATATTGGGCATCAAGATCTATAGAGATAGATCAAGACGCTTGATAAGATTTTTCAATGAGTACATACCTTGACAAGATTTTGAAATAGTTCAAATTGGAACAATCAAAGAAGGAGTTCTTGCCTGTATTGCAAGGTGTAAAGTTGAGTAATACTCAAAACACGACCACGGCAGAAAATGGAAAGAGAATGAAAGTCATTCCCTATGCCTCAGCCATAGGTTCTATAAAGTATGCTATGTTGTGTACCAAACCTATTGTGTACCTTGCCATGAGTTTGGCAAGGGGGTACGATATTGATCCAGGAGTGGATCACTGGACAGCGGTCTAAATTATCCTTAGAAGACTACGGAGATATTTCTCGGTTCTAGAGGTGATAAAGAGTTCGTCGTAAAGAGTTACGTCAATGCAAGCTTTTACACCGATCCGGATGACTCTGAGTCTCAATCTAGATACATATTAAAAGTGGGAGCAATTAGCAAGAGTAGCTACATGCAGAGCATTGTAGACATAGAAAATTTGCAAAATACATACGGCTCTGAATGTGCCAGACCCATTGACTAAGCTTCTCTCACAAGCAAAACATGATCACACCTTAGTACTCTTTGGGTGTTAATCACATAGCGATGTGAACTAGATTATTGACTCTAGTAAACCCTTTGGGTGTTAGTCACATGGAGATGTGAACTAATCACATAAAGATGTGAACTATTGGTGTTAAATCACATGACGATGTGAACTAGATTACTGACTCTAGTGCAAGTGGGAGACTGAAGGAAATATGCCCAAGAGGCAATAATAAAGTTGTTATTTATATTTCCTTATGATAAATGTTTATTATTCATGCTAGAATGGTATTAACCGCAAACTTAGTACATGTGTGAATACATAGACAAAACAAAGTGTCCCTAGTATGCCTCTACTTGACTAGCTCGTTAATCAAAGATGGTT
Organism: Triticum monococcum; assembly: GCA_034509565.1. Classification (NCBI taxonomy): domain Eukaryota; kingdom Viridiplantae; phylum Streptophyta; class Magnoliopsida; order Poales; family Poaceae; genus Triticum; species Triticum monococcum. The sequence goes on along the minus strand of CM067844.1, from coordinate 574,742,938 downwards.
AAGTTTCCTGACCATAGACATGTGTTGTCATTTGATGAACGGGATCACATCATTAGAGATTGATGTGATGGACAAGAACCATCCGTTAGCTTAGCATAATGATCGTTTAGTTTTTTCTGCTATTGCTTTCTTCATGACATATACACATTCTGTCGGGGAACTAATCCACGAGCACCTATGGGACAGGCAGACCGAGCCCGTTTTTGGTTCGGCGGGGGGGGCGGAGATCGCACGAAGAGCAGATCAAGGCGAAACATACGAGCACTTTACCCAGGTTCGGGCCGCACGGATGCGTAAAACCCTACTCCTGCTTTGTGGTTTGTATTGAGTTCTTGCTCGGGAGCGCTGAGTGCTATAGTACACACCAGCAGCTAACGAGACCGAGCGTGAGTGTTCTCTCCTTTTTTTTCTCCCCCCTCTATGTTGCGCATGGGCCTCCTTTTATATGCCCAAGGGGTCACCGACAGGTGGCAACGTAGACAAGGGTAAAAATGGAAAGGTGTTGCGGTTGGTATAGCTACCTACTACAGTGTATCATACCTAACCCTGACGACAGGGGACAAGGGCATTAAATGTATGTCTGCGTCGCCCAAATAGTACAAAAGGGACCATCAGGGACGCCACTGCTCGCCACGATGGCAATCTTGTCAGCGCCGCTTGCCACCGCGCACCGGTGGCTGCACAGCCTCCCGCACGTACGCCTGGAAGGGTCCCAGAGCGACACGTTGGTGGATGTGCTGGAGCGCGGGTACAGAGTGGTGGCTTGCCGCGGCAAGCGCCTTGCCGCGGTCGTTGTCTTGTCGCGTCCAGGAGCTTGTCGCTCACCGGGCCTTGCCGAGACGCGTGGCGCGTCGCGGCAAGTTCCTTGAGATGCCTTGGTTGGCCTTCCCGGCAAGCTCCTCTTGCCGGGGTCTTGTCTCCCTAGCTTGGATACTTTGTCCTTGAATGGCTCCAAAGGAACCACGGAGGACCTTGGCGGTCACCCGGCAAGCCTTGCCACGGGACGCTGCGACTGCCCGTGCACAAGTTCGGGATACTAGGGTACCCCTACTCTAGTACACCGACAGGAGCCCCCGGGCCTAGGCCATACACGGTGCCGAGCGCTGTTGGGCCAGGCCCAAAACAGGGCACGGGCATGCGCGGCCTGGGTTACGCCGTATCTCTCCCCGTATCCACCCCCCCCCCCCGAACGGCACGTGTTGAATGCGGCGTCATGGGAGAGATCGTGGGTGGTTTATTTATTCGGAAAGGCGGAACGTCCGCCCCCTCCCTCTTTATAAGCAGGGGAAACAGGGGTAGTGTGCCCATTCGCCGGTTGCTATTCCAATCTCGGAAACTTCCGCCGCTTCCCCGTCTTCCCAAAGCTGAAAGAGAGCAGCGCCCAGTCCCCCATCGCCACCAGCACCACCAACGTTGTCGACCTCCTCCACCACTTCCTCCATGGCTCCGAAAGCCGACAAGGGGAAGGTTGTGAAGTCGACCGAGGCGCAGCGGCTTGCGGCGCTGCGAAAGGAGCGGGCAATCTCCCCCCCCCCCCCAACCTCGCCGCGAGGGAGCTGAGGGAGTATTACTACCTCTTCTGGTAGACGGAGACGTGAGCGCATCCACGCACGAAGGTACTTCCAGCCGTCGCTTGGAAAATGGCTCCAAATGGATATCCTTTCTTCCCCTTGTTCTTCTACTGCGGGCTCTGCCCGCCTTTCTCTGAGTTTTTCTGCGATATTATGAACACCTACGGGTTCCGCCTCCTTGACTTCACCCCCAATGTTGTTCTGACCATGGTAGTTTTCGCACATCTCTGCGAAAACTTTGTCGGAGTCTATCCAAATGTAGCCCTTTTTCGCCACTTCTTTATGCCCCGAGTAGAGAAAGGAGAGCCTTTATCCGGCGGAATCGCCTGGATCTCGAGGGCCGGCAAGAAGGACGCTTATCTGGAGGGAGAGTTCCGCGGCAAGTGGGAGGAATGGAGAGCAGACTGGTGCTGGATTGTCGAGGAGAACCCGCAGCCGTTTACCACCCGGCGCCAAGCCCCAGCAGCACGCGGCAGCGATTGGAGCAACGTGGCCCCGGAAGACGATAGGCTGAAGATTGCCGTCACCCGGATCCAACGCCTCAGGCTTGCCGGGCTCACTGTAGGTGCTGTTGGCGCAGATTTTCTTCGCCGCCGCATCGCCCCCCTGTAGGAACGGAGGAGACCCGCCTGGGAATTCAAGAATGCGGCGGATATCATGAGGCTGCGTCCGGGCCTCAACTTCAACTTCACTGTTCTGGAGCTTAACGCAATACTCCAGGAGCTGTTCAAGTACGACCCTCAACATCCCGAAGTGTTCAGGTTGCCGAAGGGTGTCGTCCCGCTGTGCAACAATTTCGCGCTCGACCGCATCCGTGCAATGATGCCGCTGTGCGATTCGCATGGAATTGTCCCAACTTGGCAAGAGCCAGCAGACGACGTCGTGCAGAAGTTCTTTGACGGCTTGGTAGAAGTGCCGGTCTGCTCCGACGAAAGAAAAACCTCACTCGCGACACCACCGATGCGGAGATGAAACGCATCGCCACCAGGCTGGAAGAGGCGGCGGCAGCCGCAGCCGCGGGCGCATTTGGATTCACCATGGAGGAGGCAGAGGCAGTAGACGCGGCAAGCCGTACCGAGCGAGAGGAGCTTGCCGGCGAGGAAGAGCTTGCCGGGCATGACGTCGAGTCGAGCGAGCCCGTCGAGGATACGAGTGGCCTGTTGGAGATCAACTCCTCTTCCTCCTCATCCTCAGACAGCTCGCCGCAAGCAGAGCCCCCAGCTCCACCAAGAAGGCGTCTCCGCAAGGCCGGGGATGTAGCGGGGCAGCGGGCGAGTCGACAGTCGCCGCGCCGCATGACACGCTCCATCGTGGCAAGCACTGTTGCCGCGGGAGCACCTCACGCTGCTGCGGCAACTGGAGCGGGGTCCACCCGGACCACCGCTTCTGCTCATGCCGCTTCTCACGCCGCGGCGGCAGCCGGAGCGGGGTCGTCTCAGACCACCGCCACTATTCCCGCCAAGCAGGCAAGGGAACCTACTCCTCCGCCTCCTCGCGCCGGACGTGAGCCGGACTTCGACTTCTCTGCGTTCAGCTCCGACGAGGAAGAAGAAGAGTAAGATTCTCTTGTTGTACTTGTAGTTCTTCAATTCTTGCTATTTTGTCTTGTATCTCATTTGCTTTACTCTGAACTTATTCCTTTTTAGGACTCTGGCCTAGAGAGCAGCGAAGAGAGCCAAGGTCCCGGTGATTATCATCGAGGACGAACCCACCGCCACAGCAGGGGGTGCGTCCGAGGCAACCTTGCCAGACCCGGCGACTGTTCTCTAGAGCAGCCCCCAGCGTAAGTATATGGTTCGCTTCCCGCTGTTAGGCGCGCATGGATACTCTTTCTTTGCTGACATCTGATTGTTGGTTTGTGTAGAAGCAGAGCAGCCCCACCAGGAGCGCCCGGAGGCCGCCTCCGAAATGCCAAGGGAGAGTCCTCCGGCAAGGGAGAGGTCTCCGGCAAGGGAGAGTTCTCCGGTAAGGGAGAAGTCTCCGGTGAGGGAGAGTTCTCCGGCAAGGGACAGCACCAGTGACCCCCTGGCGGCAGAGACCACGACTGCAGAACCCGGTACAGGTAATCCTCTCGCTTCAAAACTTCCCTTGGGTTCTTCTTCTTTTGATCTTCTTTTTTGGATATTTGCTTGACTCTTCTCCCTTTTCCGGCCGTCAGACCCATCTGCTGCGGAGCCGATGGAGACCGAGGTTGCCGCCGACGACGCCGTTGCCACCGAAGAAGCAGCCGGCGCTGACGATCCCGCCGGCGTAGAGGCCGCCAAAGCTGCCGCCACAGAAGCAGGCGGGGGGTCTGGCGATCGCACTGACGGCCCTGAGGCCGCAGGAGCGCCAGGCGCTACGCCGACCGCCGATCCCTCCGCCGCTGCCGCAGCGTCAGGCTCCGAAGAGCCCCAGCCAGGCGTCTACTTGAAGGCCGGCGATGGCGTCTTCATCAACCTCCCCTGGGTGTCAAGCTCCAGGGCGCCGGTCGAAGGAGAGAACTTCGACGGAGAGGTGCTCGCCTCCGCTGGGCTGACGCTGGTTGGCGCGCCGAGCAGCAGCAGCAGCGAGCCTGAGGAGGAGCGGCTGCTGCGGAAGCTGGTGTCGCTCTACCGTGCTCGGCATGCCAAGCTGGAATCCCGCGAGGCGCTTGTTGCGAAGGCGGGAGTGGACATTGAAAAGCGCGCGGAGGAGCTCCAGGGTCTCAACCAGGAAGCTCTCCGGTCCCTGGCAGAGGAGCGGGCGCAACTCGCCGAGGAGCATAAGGCCTTCCTCCTCGAGAGGGCTGAAGTCGAAGAGCAACAGCGGCTTGCCGCTGAAAAGTTGTCTGCGTAGGAGGGCGAGCTGGTGCAGCGGAAGGTCAACCTTGACGGCCACGAGGAGGAGCTTGCCGCGCGCGAGCAAACATTCGGCGGAGCCCTCAAGCAAGCAGAGGATGCTGTCGCGGCTGCCGAAGCCGCCAAGAAGGAGCTGGAGACAAAGGTGGCGCAGCTGGAGGCCGATCTCAAGGCGAGCTGTGAAGGGCTTGCCATGCTCAAGCGTGAGCGGGAGAAGGACGCCTGCAGCCACTCAGAGCTGCAGGCTCGTCTCGCCGAGAAGGGCAAGGAGCTTAGCGCCGCCAAGGACTCCAACATAGATCTTGAGTTGAAGCTGACTACTTTGACCAAGATGCTGGACGGCGCCAGGGAGCAGGAGGCGGCCTTGAAGGAGGAGATCAAGGCCGACAAGGCGCTGCTGGCGAGTGCTGCTGCCGCCCAAAACACTTTTAGGGAGAATGTGGAGCACTGGACGGAGGGTCTCATGAATGTTGCCGCAGACATTGACAGGGAGCTGGCGCAGCTGGGGATGGAGGATCTCGGGTATCCCTCCGACGAGAACCTCCAACCCAGCGCCAAGCTCGCCTTGTTCTTCAAAGGCGTGGCGACGGCCCTCCAGCGACTCCGGGAGAGGATCCCAAAGCAGCTGGCCGATGAGTCGCGCAAGATCTGTGCGGGAGCTCTTCAAAAGGTGTTGGTGAATGTGGCCTTCCGCAACCCGGGCCTCAACCTCACCAACGTCCTCAAGACCCTGCCGCCAGATGCTGATCTGGAGGCGCTCAAGACCCTTGTCGCACCCATTGTGGACAAGGTGAGCGGGGTCAAGAGGGTTGAGGGCGATCGCGTAGACTAGGCCGCCCGTTTTCTTCTTTTCTTGTCGCTGCTGGTCATGTTATGAGAACAATCTGTTAGAGCCGCGACAAGCTACCTTGTAATATAACTCTATTCTGGGTAATGATTGCAATGTTATTTCCTTTACTTGATTCCCTCCTTTGTATGTTTTTGCCCTATGCTTTTAGGGAACTTGCCGGCGCAGGCACCTTAGCCGCGAGCGCTGAGTGCGGGACGTCAGCAGCCTGCTGGCGGTGCCGCTACCGACAAGAAACCTTGTCGCAACTAGTTGCAGCACACTTAAGTTGTTGAGCGGACTCGAAACAAAGTAAGGGCGCAACTAGCTACGAGTTGGTTCCTCCGCACACAGGTTTTCCATACAAAGCATGGTCGTTCAAGGAAGATAACTTAAAATTTTAAAAAATCTGATTGCTCAAACTTTGGCAACTTAGCTTTTCTGTTATTTTCTTCCCGGTAAGGCGAAACTTTCTTGAACGACGCCTGGTCCATACCATTATATTCTCCCCCCCCCCCTCGGCAAACTTGTGGGCAAGGGAACCTTCCTTTCCTTGAGAAAAAAAGGGGAGAAAATAAAGATATGGAGCCTTATGGCTCGTTGTTGCTTACCGGGGGTAGGTGCTGCACAAAGTGTCAGATAACACATGCAAAAAATAGAAAGCATGATATTGACAAGATGTGCGGAGCACATGAGCTTTATGCACGGGGTCTGCGCCCGGCTTTGTACAAAGGATTACATGCAACAGCGGCAAGACTTGTACAAAAGGTGGTTGCCGGAACGGGTTCCGGCAACCGCGCCTTACGGGTAAAACTTACGAAGATGCTCAATGTTCCAGGAGTTGCTCACCGGAATGCCATCTTCGGTCTCAAGGCGGACAGCACCAGGCCTAGTGACTCGTCTCACCCGGTAAGGGCCTTCCCACTTCGGCGTCAACTTGTTGGAATTCTTGGCGGACTGAACACGCCGAAGAACAAGGTCGCCTTCCTCGAGACTTCTGGCGTTAATTTTGCAGCTATGGTAGCGGCGCAAAGCTTGCTGGTAGCGAGTAGCTCGTACAGCAGCCTAAAGACGGTCTTCCTCAAGGAGCAGCGCGTCATCTTGTCGCAGCTGCTCTTGCTCAAGCTCATCATAAGCGAGCACTCGAGGTGACCCGTATACGAGTTCCGTGGGGAGAACTGCCTCTGCTCCATAGACTAGAGCGAAAGGTGTCTAGCCAGTGGCTCGATTTGGCGTCGTCCTGATCGACCAAAGAACCACCGGCAGCTCCTCAATCCAGTTTCTTCCACACTTGTGCAGCCTGTCGAAAGTCCTGGTCTTGAGCCCACGCAGCACTTCAGCATTTGCCCTCTCCGCTTGACCGTTGCTTCTCGGGTGAGCAACAGAAGCGAAGCAGACCTTGGCGCCAAGATCTTGGACGTACTGCATGAAGGTGCGGCTCGTGAATTGCGTACCGTTGTCGGTGATTATCCTGTTAGGGATCCCGAAGCGGCAAACAATCGACCTGAAGAACTTGACTGCTGATTGTGCTGTCACCTTCCTCACTCTTCCACTTCCGGCCACTTTGTGAACTTGTCGATTGCAACGTACAAGTACTCAAAGCCCCCGACTGCTCGGGGAAAGGGGCCGAGGATGTCGAGCCCCCAGACCGAAAATGGCCAGGATAAAGGGATCGTCTGGAGAGCTTGAGCTGGCTGGTGTATCTGCTTGGAATGGAACTGGCACGCTTCACACTTGGTTACTTGTGCAGTTGCATCCTGGAGGGCTGTCGGCCAAAAGAAACCTTGCCTGAATGCTTTGCCGGCAAGTGCTCTTGCACCAATGTGGTGACCACATATGCCTCCATGTATCTCTGCCAACAGCTTTTGTCCATCTTCCCGGTGGATACACTTCAATTTCACACCGTTGAGTCTTCTTCTGTACAGTGTGTTGTCGACAAACTGGTACATACTTGACTGTCGGGCTACTCTTTCTACTTCTTCTTGCTCTTCGGGAAGTTCTCCTGTCTGAAGGAAACTGACAATCTGTTGTGCCCATGCTGGAGCTTGTGGCTCGACAAAAAGGACTAAAGGCACATCTGCTGCTGCGGGAACATGCGCTTCTACGGTGAGAACCTGTGGCTCAGGCGGAGCTTGACGTTCCCCGGCAAGCTTGCCGGAGCAAAACTTGTCGGGAGCCTCTGCTTCAACGGAACAAACCCTAGGGCTTGCCGGAGCAGACTGCTCCTCAGCACTCTTGGTGTTGATCTTGGGGACCTTCTTGGCGGCGGCTTCGGGAAGCTCTGCCAGAAAATAGTCACCAGAAATCAACTTCCTCTTCTTGCTCTGTCCAGTTGATGGCGTTACGGACGGTTGAGTCAGCTTGAGCACAAAGATCCCTGGTTCCATAGGTAACTTAAGTGCGGCGCACTTTGATAGGCCATCGGCAATGTCGTTTTGAGCTCTTGGAACATGCTCCATCTGTAGGCCGTCAAAGTGCTCTTCTAGCTTTCTCACTTTGTCAACGTAGGCTTCCATCAACGGACTCTGATAACTCTTGTTCACTTGGCGGACGACAAGCTGCGAGTCACCCCTAACAATGAGCTTCTTGATCCCAAGGTCTGCTGCGATCCTGAGACCGGCAAGCAAGCCTTCATACTCTGCAGTATTGTTTGTTGCTTGCTCCTTGGGAAAGTGCATCTGGACTACGTACTTGAGGTGCTCTTCGGTGGGTGCGACAAGAAGCACGCCAGCGCCGGCGCCTTGCAGCGAGAAGGCACCATCAAAGTACATTAGCCACTCTTTGCTTGCTTCCTCGACGGGGATGCTCGTTTCTGGAATTTCTTCATGTGGTGTTGGCGTCCACTCTGCTATGAATTCTACCAGTGCTCTGCTTTGGATAGTTGAAGTACTCTCAAACTTGAGGCCAAAGCTTGACAGTTCCAGTGCCCACTCAACAATCCTGCATGTTGCTTCTGGATTCTGTAGTATCCTCTTCAGCGGAAAACGAGTGACAACTGTGATCTCATGTGCTTGGAAGTAATGGTGCAGCTTTCTTGAGGCCATGAGAAGGCTGAAAAGCAATTTCTGCACACCAGAGTACCTTGACCTAGCCCCCTGCAGAAGGGAACTGACAAAGTAAACTGGGCGCTGTACCATCCTCTTCTGTATCTCCTCGCGCGCCTACACAGATCCATCTTTGTCGGGACCAGAGCTTGTCGGGGAAGCCCCCTGCTTGTCGCTGGATGCGCTTGCCGTGGTTGCTGGCTCGTCATCTGCCTCCCTCTCTGCTACTAACGCAGCACTAACCACTTGATTGGTTCCCGCTATATACAGCAGCAACTTCTCTTGTGGCTTAGGTGCGACAAGTGTTGGAGTGGAGGACACGTATCTCTTCAAGTCTTGCAGCGCAGCCTCCGCTTCCGGAGTCCATTTCATTGGACCTGCCTTTTTCAATATTTTGAAAAATGGCAGGGCGCGCTTAGCAGACCTAGAGATAAACCTGCTGAGAGCAGCCACGCAACCGGCAAGTCTTCGTACATCCTTGACGCGCTTTGGTGCTTCAATCTGCTCAATGGCCTTGATCTTGTCGGGATTGGCTTCAATTCCCTGCTGAGACACGAAGAACCCGAGAAGCTTGCCGGAGGGAACTACAAACACACACTTCTCGGGGTTGAGCTTGAGGTTGATCTTGCGCAGATTTGCAAAGGTCTCGTCTAAATCTTGAATCAGAGTTGCCTTGTCCTTGCTCTTGACCACTATGTCATCCATGTAGGCTTCCACATTTCTGTGTATTTGTGGCTCAAGAGCGACATGGACTACCCTTGCAAATGTTGAACCAGCATTTTTTAAACCGAAAGGCATCCGTATGAAACAGTACATGCCACATGGAGTGATGAATGCGGTCTTTTCCTCATCCTCTTCTGTCATGAAGATTTGATGGTATCCTGAGTATGCGTCAAGAAATGAAAGCAAGTCACATCCGTCTGTGGAGTCAACAATCTGGTCAATGCACGGCAAGGGAAATGGGTCTTTGGGACAAGCTTTATTAACATCGGTAAAGTCGATGCAAAGCCTCCATTTCCCGTTTGCCTTGCGCACGACTACAGGATCGGCCAACCACGTAGGATGGAGCACTCCTCTGACAAGGCCTGCTGCTTCCAATTTCTTGATCTCTTCTGCGATGAATTCTTGGCGCTCCACTGCTTGCTTCCTGACCTTCTGCTTGACGGGCCGCGCATGAGGACAAACGGCAAGATGGTGCTCAATTACTTTCCTGGGAACACCGGGGCTGTCAGACGATTGCCACGCAAACACGTCAACGTTCGCCCGCAGGAAAGCAATGAGCGCGCTTTCCTATTTAGGGTCAAGAGTGGCACTGATGGTGAAGGTGCCACCAGTGCCGTCCTCCTTGGCGGACACCTTCTTGGTCTCTAGCGGAGCTGCCATCGTCTTCTTACACTTGCCGGTGGAGCTCGATGGTGCGTCCTCGATGGTAGCGCAGCACTCCGAAGAGGTGCGCTTGCCGGAGTGGGCATCAGAACTCTTGCCGGACTTGGTCTTCTTCTCCCCCCCCCCCCCCCGGGAGCTTCAACGGCAGGTGACTTGCGGTCTGTTGCGGCTACCGCTTCCCGGTAGATCTTGTCGGCGCAGATAAGAGCATCCTTCTTGTCACCAGGGACAAAGATGACGCTTATCGGGCCTGGCATCTTCAGCATGTTGTATGCGTAGTGAGAGGCTGCCATGAACTTGGCGAGTGCTGGACGGCCGAGTATCCCATTGTAAGGCAATGCAAAATCGGCAACGTCAAAAGTGACCCTCTCAGTCCTGAAGTTCAACTCGCTGTTAAATGTTACTGGCAACGTGACCTTCCCCTTTGGCTTGCTCCTTCCCGGGTTGATTCCGTGGAATGTGCCGGTCTCTTCAAGCTCGCTGTCAGGGATCTGGAGTTTCTGGAGTACAGCGAAGGAGATCAGGTTCAAGCCGGCCCCGCCGTCAACTAGCATCTTAGTGACCTTGAGGTTGCGGATAGTTGGTGAAACCAACATCGGCAAGCACCCAACTGCAGTTGTGCGATCAGGATGGTCCTCAATATCAAAGATGATAGGTGTGCTGGACCATTTCAGAAGCTTGCGTGACTCGACAGGTGGTTCCGCCGCATTGACTTCCCGCACCCACTGCTTGAGTTGGCGGTGCGAAGTATGCAGAGAAGCACCGCCGTCAACGCACAAGACCTCTGTGGCTTTCTAGAACTCCTGCTCACTGGTCTCGACATCATCCATGTCTTCGTCGTTGTCGTCATCTTCATCCTTGTCGCGGCCGCGGGGAGGTCTGTCTCCTTGCCGCTGCTTGGCCTTGCCGCGGCGTCCTCCCCGGCCGGCGCACTTCTTGCCGGATTCTCCAGCGCCTCCTTGGGCCCTCTCCTGGTCGCGTCGCTCGTATTCAGCCTTTTGCTGCTGGACAAGCTGCTCGACCTTCTTGCAGCTCTGGAGGTCATGGCCCTTGGTGCGGTGGATCTTGCAGTACTGCTTGTCGGTGCCGTCCTGCTTGTCGGCGACCGCCACAGCCTGGCAGTTGGTCCATGCGGCAATCTCCTTGCTGGAGCTACCAGCTTTGGCTTTCTTGGCGCCACCTTCGTTACCGGACTGCTCAATGACTAGCACATCTTTGCCTTTCTTCTTCCTGTTGTTCCGCCGCCGGTTTTTCTTTGCCGGGGCAGCATCCTCGCGGTCATATCCTCCTGCTCCTGTATTCTCTCCGGGGACTTTCCTCCCTTCCTCAGCACGTGCACACTTGTCGGCCAGGGCATACAGCTCACTGACGTCTCTGATCTTGCACATCGCCATCTCCTCCCGCATCCTGTGGTTACGCACGTTCTGATGGAACGCGCTGATGACCGCGGCAGGGTGGACATCTGGGATGTTGTGCTATACACGGCTGAATCTCTGAATGTACTTGCGCAGGGGCTCTCCTTCCTTCTGGGCGAGCAGGTGAAGGTCACTCTCTTGGCCATGAGGTTTGTGGCCGCCTGTAAAGGCGCCGACAAACTGATGGCATAGGTCTGCCCAGGAGGATATGGAGTTGTCCGGCAAATGCATGAGCCAGGACCTGACGTTGGGCTTGAGCACCAGCGGGAAGTAGTTGGCAAGGATCTTGTCGTCCCGCCCCCCGGCAGCTTGCACCGCGATGGTGTAGATGCTGAGGAACCCCAACGGATGCGACTTGTCGTCGTACTTCTCTGGTACGTCTGGCTTGAAATTCTTCTTGCTGGGCCACTGGACTTGCCGCAGCTCACGAGTAAACGCAGGGCAACCTACCACGTACGGTAAGTCGCCTGGTTCCCCTGGCGCATGCATGTCGACAGAGGGCCCAGCGCGCTTGTCTGATTGACACCGCGCTTCTCTCCGGCGCTCGATGCGAGTACGAGCGTCTTCTTGCTGTCGTTCGTGAAGAACTTGGCGCTGATCGCGACGAGCTCGTGGATCTGATGACGCGGTGGAGTCGCTGTCGAGGTGGATCCGGCGAGTCGGCGATCTTGGCCTTCGGGGCGGAGAGTGCACGGTGGTTGCACCCCCACCGGTCTTGTCGCCACCGGCTCGTGCCTGGCTGATTTGTTGCGGCTGCGATGTACTCGGCTGCCCTGGAGCGTCGCCGTTGGCGAAGCCGATGAGACTCTGAATGGTGGCCCTCCAGTTGTCGATCTTGTCTTCCGCTGGAGGGTAGTCTAGGAGCAGTTGAGCTCGCGCCAAAGCATCTGCTGAAGTGGCGGGTGGCGGCGGCGAACGGTGTGAGGAGCGGGATATGCTCGGACTTCTAACTATGTTGGAAGGAGCAGTATCTCGTCCAGGCGACCGTGCCCCGCTCGTGCTAGCATGTTGTCGTGCATGCCGGTCTTGAGCACTCCGAGATCCACCAGCTCGATCTTGATCCAACAAACGTATGATACCGTGAGTACCATGACGCTGCCGGTCCTACGCCTCCTGGGATGGGCGCGGTGCATGTACGAACGCCGAGGTCTTGGAGTGCGCCCGATCATTGTGGGAGCCGACTGCGCCGTCGATGGGCAGCGCAGCCTTGTCCTTGGACCTGGCAGCACCGTGAGCTCCCTCGTCGATGCTCGTTCTTCCGCCGGTGCCTACCCCACCAACCGTTTGCTCCGGCAGTGGTGGGTTCAGCGCGGACGGAGCAGCCGCCTCCGAAGCCTTCTTCTTCGGCGGCATGTCGATGAAGACGATGAAGATTTAGCTCGTGTGGACGCCGGATCAGGTTCACACAACCTCGACGCACCACCTACCTGGCGCGCCAAAGATGTCGGGGAACTAATCCACGAGCACCTATGGGACCGGCAGACCGAGCCCCTTTTCGGTTCGGCGGGGGGGGCGGAGATTGCACGAAGAGCAGATCGAGGCAAAACACACGAGCAGTTTACCCAGGTTTGGGCCGCACGGATGCGTAAAACCCTACTCCTGCTTTGTGGTTTGTATTGAGTTCTTGCTCGGGAGCGCTGAGTGCTACAGTACACACCAGCAGCTAACAAGACCGAGCGTGAGTGTTCTCTCCTTTTTTTCTCCCCCCTCTACGTTGTGCATGGGCCTCCTTTTATATGCCCAAGGGGTCACCGACAGGTGGCAACATAGACAAGGGTAAAAATGGAAAGGTGTTGCGGTTGGTACAGCTACCTGCTACAGTGTATCATACCTAACCCTGACGGCAGGGGACAAGGGCATTAAATGCCCGTCTGCGTCGCCCAAATAGTACAAAAGGGACCGTCAGGGACGCCATCGCTCGCCACGATGGCAATCTTGTCAGCGCCGCTTGCCACCGCGCACCGCTGGCTGCACAGCCTCCCGCCACGTACGCCTGGAAGGGTCCCAGAGCGACACGTTGGTGGATGTGCTGGAGCGCGGGTACAGAGTGGTGGCTTGCCGCGGCAAGCGCCTTGCCGCGGTCGTTGTCTTGTCGCGTCCAGGAGCTTGTCGCTCACCGGGCCTTGCCGAGACGCGTGGCGCGTCGCGGCAAGTTCCTTGAGATGCCTTGGTTGGCCTTCCCGGCAAGCTCCTCTTGCCAGGGTCTTGTCTCCCTAGCTTGGATACTTTATCCTTGAATGGCTCCAAAGGAACCACGGAGGACCTTGGCGGTCACCCGGCAAGCCTTGCCGCGGGACGCTGCGACTGCCCGTGCACAAGTTCGGGATACTAGGGTACCCCTACTCTAGTAAACCGATAGGAGCCCCCAGGCCTGGGCCATACACGGTGCCGAGCACTGTTGGGCCAGGCCCAAAACAGGGCATAGGCATGCGCGGCCTGGGTTACACCGTATCTCTCCCGGGAACTAATCCACGAGCACCTATGGGACCGCCGGACCGAGCCCCTTTTCGGTTCGGCGGGGGGGCGGAGATCGCACGAAGAGCAGATCGAGGCGAAACACAAGAGCAGTTTACCCAGGTTCGGGCCGCACGGATGCGTAAAACCCTACTCCTGCTTTGTGGTTTGTATTGAGTTCTTGCTCGGGAGCGCTGAGTGCTACAGTACACACCATCAGCTAACGAGACCGAGCGTGAGTGTTCTCTCCTTTTTTCTCCCCCCTCTACGTTGCGCCTGGGCCTCCTTTTATATGCCCAAGGGGTCACCGACAGGTGGCAACGTAGACAAGGGTAAAAATGGAAAGGTGTTGCGGTTGGTACAGCTACCTGCTACAGTGTATCATACCTAACCCTGACGACAGGGGACAAGGGCATTAAATGCCCGTCTGCGTCGCCCAAATAGTACAAAAGGGACCGTCAGGGACGCCACCGCTCGCCACGATGGCAATCTTGTCAGCGCCGCTTGCCACCGCGCACCGCTGGCTGCACAGCCTCCCGCCACGTATGCTTGGAAGGGTCCCAGAGCGACACGTTGGTGGATGTGCTGGAGCGCGGGTACAGAGTGGTGGCTTGCCGCGGAAAGCGCCTTGCCGCGGTCGTTGTCTTGTCGCGTCCGGGAGCTTGTCGCTCACCGGGCCTTGCCGGGATGCGTGGCGCGTCGCGGCAAGTTCCTTGAGATGCCTTGGTTGGCCTTCCCGGCAAGCTCCTCTTGCCGGGGTCTTGTCTCCCTAGCTTGGATACTTTGTCCTTGAATGGCTCCAAAGGAACAACGGAGGACCTTGGCGGTCACCCGGCAAGCCTTGCCGCGGCACGCTGTGACTGCCCGTGCACAAGTTCGGGATACTAGGGTACCCCTACTCTAGTACACCGACACATTCCTTCAACTATGAGATTATGCAACTCCCGGATACCGAAGGAACACCTTGTGTGCTATCAAACGTCACAATGTAACTGGGTGATTATAAAGATGCTCTACAGGTGTCTCTGATTGTGTTTGTTGAGTTGGTATAGATCGATATTAGGATTTGTCACTCCGTGTATCGGAGAGGTATCTCTGGGCCCTCTCGGTAATGCACATCACTATGAGCCTTGCAAGCAATGTGCCTAATGAGTTCGTCACGGGATGATGCATTACGAAACGAGTAAAGAGACTTGCTGGTGACGATATTGAACTAGGTACGATGATACCAACGATTGAATCTCGGGCAAGTAACATACCGATGACAAAGGGAATAGCGTATGTTGTTATGCGGTTTGACCGATAAAGATCTTCGTAGAATATGTAGGTGCCAATATGAGCATCCAAGTTCCACTATTGGTTATTGACCGGAGATGTGTCTCGGTCATGTCTACATAGTTCTTGAACCCGTAGGGTCCACACGCTTAACGTTTGATGATGATTTTTATTATGAATTATGTGATTTGATGACCGAAGTTTGTTCAGAGTCTCGGATGATATCACGGACATGACAAGGAGTCTCGAAATGGTCGAGACATAAAGATTGATATATTGGACGATGTTATTCGGACACCGGATGAGTTCCGAGAGGTACCAGATAATTATCAGAGTGTCAAAGGGTTATCGGAACCCTCGGGGGGGACTAATGGGCCTCGATGGGCCTTAGTGGGAAGAGAGGAAGGGCTGGGAGGGGTTATTCGTGCCCGCCCATTGGGTCCGAATTGGACTAGGGGAAGGGGGCGGCGCCCCCCTTTCCTTCCCTTCCCCCTCTTCCTTCCTTCTTCCTCCTCTTCCTTAGGTGGAAGCCTACTAGGACTTGGAGTCCTAGTAGGATTCCCGTATCCTGGCGCGCCCTAGGAGGGCCGGTCGGCCTCCCCTCCCCTCCTTTATATATGGGGGCAGGGGGCACCCTAGAACACACAAGATCAATTGTCTTAGCCGTGTGCGGTGCCCCCTCCTCATTTTACCACCTCGGTCATATCGTCATAGTGCTTAGGCGAATCCCTACGCCGGTAACTTCATCATCACCGTCGCCACGCCGTCGTGCTGACGGAACTCTCCCTCGTCCTCAACTGGATCAAGAGCTCGAGGGACGTCATCATGCTGAACGTGTGCTGATCGCGGAGGTGCCGTACGTTCGGTACTTGGATCGGTTGGATCGCGAAGACGTTCGACTACATCAACCGCGTTACTAAATGCTTCCGCTTTCGGTCTATGAGGATACGTGGACACACTCTCCCCTCTCATTGCTATGCATCTCCTAGATAGATCTTGCGTGATCGTAGGAATTTTTTTGAAATACTCTGTTCCCCAACATCAGCGCCATACAACATTGCGGGTCGAACCGCTGTCTTGTAGAACTTGCCTTTTAGCTTTTGTGGCACTCTCTTGTCATAGAGAATGCAAGAAGCTTGGCGCCACTTCATCCATCCGACTTTGATTCGATGGTTCACATCTTCATCAATACCCCCATCCTCCTGCAGCATTGACCCCAAATACCGAAAGGTGTCCTTCTGAGGTACCACTTGTCCATCAAGGCTAACCTCCTCCTCCTCACATCTAGTAGTACTAAAACTGCACATCATGTTACTCGGTTTTAGTTCTACTAAGCCTAAACCCTTTCAATTCCAAGGTTTGTCTCCATAACTCTAACTTCCTATTTACCCCCGTCCGACTATCGTCAACTAGCACCACATCATCCGCAAAGAGCATACACCATGGGATATCTCCTTGTATATCCCTTGTGACCTCATCCATCACCAATGCAAAAAGATAAGGGCTCAAAGCTGACCCCTGATGCAGTCCTATCTTAATAAGGAAGTCATCAGTGTTGACATCACTTGTTCGAACACTTGTCAGAGCATTATCGTTAATTTCTACTATTATAATTTGTTAGTAGTTAGGATGAACTGACATTTGTTGACTAGATAGGACTGAAATCATGTTTATTTTGAATTTCATATGTTGGTATCATGTGTGATAAGATAACCATTACTGAGAAAGGGTGAGCACACGATAGGTCATGCACAAAAAACACCATGCAGTGCATCAGTCTAGCCCAACCTAGGCCACCAAACGACAAGGGAAAATTGCTTACTTGAAGCAGGCAGCCTACATGCAGACTACTAAACTACATGCATAACATGATATTTGGATTCTCTCAACACGCAATCCTCCACATCACCAAATTTTCCACATCAGCATCCACTAACACTCTTTTGTACTACATGCATTAACCAATTTAATTCTTGCAATTCCGATGGTTCAGCTCATGCGCACTCTTTAGTCAAACATAATCACTTAAAATTAATAATAGTTTTTGATTTAGCTCATCTATTCCTATATACCTAAATAGTTGATCTCCACTAACTCCAATTCTCTCAACATGCAGCCCTCCACATCATCAAATTTCAAATGAGCCACATCAGCATCCACTAACACTCTTTCGTAGAACTTGTATTCCCCAATTTAATTGTTGCAACTTCAATGGTACTGTCACATCCCAGATTTTCCTAAATTTGCTATATGTTTAAAATTTCACAAGATTTTTTTTCAAGAAAACCTATGATGTTTGCTAGTTAGCTAACATTTCCTAGAATTTTCTTATTGATTGACTATATTGCCTTTGTTGATCATCCAGAAGACCAAAGGCCCATGCCAACATTTGAAACCCTTGTTTGAAATTTGGGAAAACCAAATGAACCCTAAAAGGTTTTATGGAATAATTTTGAATCCCAAATATGGACAAATTAAATTATTTATTTGGGCATAGGCTATCCATAATAAGTCCTAGATAATATTTAATCCCTGGACAAATTTCCCAAATGGTTGCAATGGATTGATGTTGGAATCAATTCAAAAAGCAAAAGGGAAATTACTTAAAGAGGCTTTGCATTTAGTTTTGGTAGGAAGATACATTACCATAAGTCCATAAAATATGTTTGACCATCTCTTAATATTCAAAATTGAATTCACAACATGTTTGGTTTAAAATTCAAACTGAAGTTCAAAAGGGAATTTAAAACAAAAAAGTATAAAGTGACAAAATTTATTTGCCCCAAAAGGGGCAAGTAAAAGGTTCACTTGATCAGAAATATTCCATTTGGAATTTTGAACAAGTTTTCTTTTGGGAGAAATTTTAAATTCTAAATGTATTTGAATTTACAAAGGAGATAGAAAAAGGAAAATAAAATAAAAATAAAAGGGGGCTAGCCAGCCAGGCCAACCATGGCCCAGCTAGCCCGCCCAACCCCGCGTCGCGACCTCTCTATTAGAGAGAGAGAGAGAGATAGATAGAGAGGTGGGCCCCACGTGCCAGGCGAAGTCGTCGTCTTCAACCACCTACATCGATGACCTCGCGCACGACCCGCACGTGCACGCGCCCACATTCACCACTCCACGCGCTCTCCGTGCAGGAACGGCCGTGCCGTTGTGTCCAATAAATTTCCCTCAACCATCTCTCCATTTCGCCCCATGGCTCGAAGCACATCGCTGGCACGCTGCTCCACCGCGATCCCCACACCGTCGCTCTGACCTAGTTCATCTCCAATCAATTCCGGCGAAGTTAGAGCCCCTCCGATGAGTTGCTGCCACCACTAGAACCGTCGCTCGTTTACGCACCTACTAGACATCGATGCTTCAAACAAAGCATCCCGAGGCAACGACTTCACCGGCGACCAAAGCCAACCGCTGCCATGAGTTTGGTTCCGACGAGGTGAACATGCCCTTGACCTCGAGACCTTGTCCTTCGTGGTCACCGTGCCCTCCCCTTGACCCTTTCGTTTTTCTAGAGACGCTCGATCTTGAGCTTGTTGTCGACACCCGAGGAGCTCCGCCGCTTGTGCAACTCCAGTGACCCTCCCCGACACTGTCTATGTTGTCCCCGAGGCCAGCTAGGACCACCAGGAGGTCCATGATGCCGAGATGCTCCTGTAGGTGTCCTCTGTCGTACCGTATGCCCCTAGGAACGACCGGAGCATCCACTCCCGATGCCAGCGCCATCGTCCCTCATTTTTTGGTGAAGTTCCAGCGAGTCTCCAATGACCTAGCGCCGCCCCTCAGTGAGCGATCTAATCTCGTCCATTCATTTTCATCCAAAGGCTCACGTGCACTCACTTAACCAAATTGGTACCGACCAATCAAAAGCCACCATGTGTCCCACCTTATCCACAACATAATCCAAATCTTTTCCATAACTTAGAAACATCATAATTTTTATTCTAAAAGTCCAAATCTAGTGTTTCTTTTTGCAAAATGATCATTATGAAATCTACTTTCACCTAGATTAATAAAGTTTAGAATTTGAATAGTTTAAAATTTTGAATTCTAACAGAATGAATTCAAACTAAAATATGACATAACTTGCAATTTAGAATTCCAATTTGATTGTTTATTTTTGCAGAATAAACCTACTTAAATCTAGTTTCGAGTTAGATCACTGTAGTTTAATCTTAAATAAATTGAAATTTAATTTAATTATAGTTTAGCAGTAGCTATTATTCTAATAGCATTAAACGTAAATTAGTTTAACCTTGAAATATTTTTTTATTAAATAATATTTTTGCAACATAGTTTAGAAATATAAATTTTGACTTTAGTAAAATTCGTCGATTCATAATGACTTTAGGATTCCATTATTAATATATTTCAGTTCAACTTTAATTTAGTTTTAACTTTAAAACCATATGTTTAAATTGAATATAACATTGCGCATTATAATTAGTAAACCATACTAAACCTAGTAATTATTTTGGAGTTGATCTTTGACTTTAGGGATTAAACTTAATATGTGTTTAGTTTGAACCAAGTAAATAATCTTGGATTTATATTTGACTTTAGTGTAAACTTGAATTAAGATAAATTAAAGTGGTAGGTATGTTGGATGTATTTTCGACTTTAGTGTATTAATAATTGTAACTTGAATATGTTTAAACCTAAGGGGCCTATGAAAGACTATTAATTAAAGATCATTTCAGTTTGAATTCAAAATGGGGTGAACCTTATTCCAAATTCAAATTGAATTGTAAGTCAAACCAAGGTGTTCAAACAACTTGTGTGTATTCAAACTTATGGAAGGTCAACAAGTTTGGATTGTCATTCAGACTTAAACATGGACTTAGTAATGTATTGCTCAACCTTAACTCATGTTGCACGATTCTTTTGAATGAGTCTAACAACAACTTGGCATCACACACTTCTTGTGTGATGAACTCTTTATTTAAAACTTTCATGTGAGCCCTTATGTCACATGTATTCCAAGTGACAACAACTATGTTGTTCTCCAAACTCTTATGAGTTAACCATTGATACATGATCTCACAACACAATGACACTGGCACCATGCACTACACTTGTTGTATGTTTGTTTGTATGGTTGTTCATGATTGCTCTTTATTACTTATGTTAGATTATATCAAGAGCGAAGAGTACCTGATCATGATTGTGAGATTGAAGAATCGTCAATACCAGACAAGTGGAACCTTTGATCATTATCACATTTTTTTACTTGGATGTAGCATTTTCCAATTATGAATGCATGATTAGGAATGCACATCATGTTGCATGAGCCCAACGGCAGAAACTTAGCTCCATTTTACCCTGACCATGTAGCCACTGTGTAGCTCTTCTTAGCTACTATTACGTGTACGGGGATCAACATTACTTATGAAGGTTACTTTATGGATCCAAACTTAATAACAACATAAGTAATGAATCGATATGGGTGGACTGGCATTGATTGGGTCATCGGAGTGTAGATTTTGGTTGGGAATGCCACTCAGGTATCAAAGGGATTGTACGAGTTCAAAGTTGAGTAGCTTCTATGTGTAAATGTGAGTCAATATGGGCTCCGTCTTGACCAAGTAAGTTGTGGGAACCCCTCCGGCTAACCAGCAGATGTAGTTAGTGGTAGGTCAGACTGGGCAGGCCTTTGGATGTGGGCTACTACTTCCCAAAAGTCTCGTCTTGGTCTACCTAGCTACTTCAAAAGTAAAGTTTAGCGAAAGGGTGTGACTGGGACTCACAGGTACAGTACACAAACCTTTATAGAGCGTAAAGACCGATCATGATTAGTCATGTCCCCAATTATGGACAATTTTGAGCAACTCTACTGAGAATTGTCAGCTTGATCTTATCACCTCTTCTCAACTAAATTTTGATGGGTTGAACCAAGGGAGCATTGACCAACCCAGGTGCCTAGTGTGAGATCATGGTTAACCTAGGGAGTCAGTCTAGGGCAGCCACGTGAGACGGTGGCCCATTTATACATACGCATCATGGACGATCGTGTGAGACAGTTGACCAAGACTATTGTGCGAGATGTTATGTCCAAGTATTAGAGTAGACCACCTATTACGAAGTTGGGTAAAACTATTTTCTACAAAGAGCCTTAAACTCCACTTACCCAAAATGCATAACCGAGTTTGGCCTACTACCTGGTGAAGCTTGCCAATACATTCAATGTATTAACCCTTGTGGCCACAACGTAACATGTTGTAGGAACTACCGTGTCGAAGGAAAGATACGAAGTAGGGTTACGGTGCTATACTCAACTCTTGCATGTCGGTGAATGGACGCCATGATACTAGAATATTATCTCCGTTGCATGATTATATTCTAAGCTAGCCCATGAGCTAAGCAAGTGCATATTGTAAAGTAGTAGATCTGTGATGTAATACTATGAAATGTGATGTATTCTTGGTACTTCATCGTCGGTTGTGTGTGTCAGCTATTGATCCAGGGACTGACATGGTAAACACAGAGATTCGGGGCCCCTCTCGGGAACCAGGTCGTGACAGGTACAGTGTACATGTACACTCTTTGTTCACACATAATTAGTAATAATAGCTTCTAATTTAGCTCATTTGTTGATGCATAATTCATCCGAAATTAATCTTTAAATTCCCGCAGCAACACGCGGGAAAATCACCTATTTACTCAGTCGTACCCAACTGAATCACGAATGCAAATACTCAAAAAATGATACAATCTACCAAACACGTTCTCGGCAACAAAGCACAATGACAAACCCAAAACATATTTTTCATCCATTCAACATTCTTAAGTTCAACATCCTGAGCTGGGGTGGTGCTCTTTGTTAGAATATAACTTGTATTAGGATTATGAGTCCTACTCGGTTTTGTAATAAGGCTAGGTCAGGCGCGGCTTAGCTCTTATATATACTTCTTGTACTGGCACAATATTGCATCAACAATTATTTAATACAATTCAACAAGGTATCAGACTTTCAATCCTAGGGTATGGCTAACCCGCTAGCCTCGCCACCGCCGCTACCGACCAACTACTTCGAGCGGTGCGCCACCATCGTCGCCGCCAAGGTCGCCGCGGCCACGGCCTCCTCCACCTCTACCTCTACTCTAGCTCTACCTCCACCAATACCCCCTTCCATCTCCTTCACCGACACCATCTCCGATATTAGCCCCTGCATCCCCGTAACCCTAGACCTCGCTGCTCACAACTACTACCATTGGGTCACCTTTTCAACGTCTACCTTGGGCGATGCAATCTCTGCTCTCACGTTGCCGACGACTCTCTTCCTCAACTTCATGATCTGCAATGGGTCAAGGGTGATCTCGCCATTATGCAATGGATCTACATGCGAGTCTCCATAGAGATCTTCAATCTCGTCCACTGTGACGGTGCCTCCGCCGCCGATCAATGGGCGGCCCTTTGTCAGCTCTTCCAAGACAACATCGATGCTCGCGCCAACAATCTCCACACCGAGCTTTGAAATACGGTGCAAGGTGATTCACCAGTCGGAATCTACTGTCAACGCCTGCTACGTCTTGAGCTTGTGTTGGTTTTCCCCGAAGAGGAAGGGATGATGCAGCAGAGTAGCGTAAGTATTTCCCTTAGTTTTTGAGAACCAAGGTATCAATCCAGTAGGACCTCATGCTCAAGTCCCTCGTACCTACACAAAGCGATAGCTACTCGCAACCAACGCGGTCAGGGGTTGTCAAGCCCTTCACGGTCACTTACGAGAGTGAGATCTGATAGATATAATATTTTTGGTATTTTTGGTATAAAGATGCAAAGTAAAAATTAAAAGCAAATTAAAAAAACAAAGCAAGATTAAAGTGATGGAGATTGATATGATGAGAATAGTGTTGGGGAACGTAGTAATTTCAAAAAAAATCCTACGCACACGCAAGATCATGGTGATGCATAGCAACGAGAGGGGAGAGTGTTGTCTACGTACCCTCGTAGACCGGAAGTGGAAGCGTTATAACAACGCGGTTGATGTAGTCGTACGTCTTCACGGCCCAACCGATCAAGCACCGAAACTACGGCACCTCCGAGTTCTAGCACACGTTCAGCTCGATGGCGATCCCCGGACTCCGATCCAGCAGAATGTCGGGGAAGAGTTCCGTCAGCACGATGGCGTGGTGACGATCTTGATGTTCTACCGTCGCAGGGCTTCGCCTAAGCACCGCTATAATATTATCGAGGATTATGGTGGAGGGGGGCACCGCACACGGCTAAGAGATCAATAATCAATTGTTGTGTCTATGGGGTGCCCCCTGCCCCCGTATATAAAGGAGCAAGGGAGGGAGGCGGCCGGTCTAGGAGGAGGGCGCGCCAAGGGGGGAGTCCTACTCCCATCGGGAGTAGGACTCCTGCTTCCCTTGTTGGAGTAGGAGAGAAGGAAAGAGGAGGAGAGGAACAAGGAAAAGAGGGCTGCACCCCTTGTCCAATTTGGACTAGAGGGGGGGGCGCCTCCTTCCTTTTGGCCTCTCTCCTCTATTCCCGTATGGCCCAATAAGGCCCATATACTCCCCAGCGAATTCCCGTAACTCTCGGGTACTCCGAAAAATACCCGAATCACTCAGAACCTTTCCGATGTCCGAATATAGTCGTCCAATATATCGATCTTTACGTCTCGACCATTTCGAGACTCCTCATCATGTCCCCTATCTCATCCGGGACTCCGAACTCCTTCGGTACATCAAAACTCATAAACTCATAATATAACTGTCATCGAAACCTTAAGCGTGCGGACCCTACGGGTTCGAGAACAATGTAGACATGACCGAGACACGTCTCCGGTCAATAACCAATAGCGGAACCTGGATGCTCATATTGGCTCCCACATATTCTATGAAGATCTTTATCGGTCAGACCGTATAACAACATATGTTGTTCCCTTTGTCATCGGTATGTTACTTGCCCGAGATTCAATCGTCGGTATCTCAATACCTAGTTCAATCTCGTTACCGGCAAGTCTCTTTACTCGTTCCATAATACATCATCCTGCAACTAACTCATTAGTTGCAATGCTTGCAAGGCTTAAGTGATGTGCGTTACCGAGAGGGCCCAGAGATACCTCTGTGACAATCGGAGTGACAAATCCTAATCTCGAAATACGCCAGCCCAACAAGTACGTTCGGAGACACCTGTAGAGCACCTTTATAATCACCCAGTTACGTTGTGATGTTTGGTAGCACACAAAGTGTTCCTCCGGTAAATGGGAGTTGCATAATCTCATAGTCATAGGAACATGTATAAGTCATGAAGAAAGCAATAGCAACAAACTAAACGATCAAGTGCTATGCTAACGGAATGGGTCAAGTCAATCACATCATTCTCCTAATGATGTGATCCTGTTAATCAAATGACAACTCATGTCTATGGTCAGGAAACATAACCATGTTTGATCAACGAGCTAGTCAAGTAGAGGCATACTAGTGACACTCTGTTTGTCTATGTATTCACACATGTATTATGGTTTCGGTTAATACAATTCTAGCATGAATAATAAACATTTATCATGATATAAGGAAATAAATAATAACTTTATTATTGCCTCTAGGGCATATTTCCTTTAGTCTCCCACTTGCACTAGAGTCAATAATGTAGTTCACATCGCCATGCAATTATATACCAATAGTTCACATCACCATGTGATTAACACCCATAGTTCACATCGACATGTGACCAACACCCAAAGGGTTTACTAGAGTCAATAATCTAGTTCACATCGCTATGTGATTAACACCCAAAGAGTACTAAGGTGTGATCATGTTTTGCTTGTGAGAGAAGTTTAGTCAACGGGTCTGCCACATTCAGATCCGTATGTATTTTGCAAATTTCTATGTCAACAATGCTCTGCACGGAGCTACTCTAGCTAATTGCTCCCACTTTCAATATGTATCCAGATTGAGACTTAGAGTCATCTGGATCAGTGTCAAAACTTGCATCGATGTAACCCTTTACGACGAACCTTTTGTCACCTCCATAATCAACAAACATATCCTTATTCCACTAAGGATAATTTTGACCAATGTCTAGTGATCTACTCCTAGATCACTATTGTACTCCCTTGCCAAACTCAGGGCAGGGTATACAATAGGTCTGGTACACAGCATGGCATACTTTATAGAACCTATGGCTGAGGCATAGGGAATGACTTTCATTCTCTCTCTATCTTCTGCCGTGGTCGGGTTTTGAGTCTTACTCAACTTCACACCTTTGTAACATAGGCAAGAACTCCTTCTTTGACTGTTCCATTTTGAACTACTTCAAAATCTTGTTAAGGTATGTACTCATTGAAAAACTTATCAAGCATCTTGATCTATCTCTATAGATCTTGATGCTTAATATGTAAGCAGCTTCACCGAGGTCTTTCTTTGAAAAACTCCTTTCAAACATTCCTTTATGCTTTGCAGAATAAATCTACATTATCTCCGATCAACAATATGTCATACACATATACTTATCAGAAATGTTGTAGTGCTCCCACTCACTTTCTTGTAAATACAGGCTTCACCGCAAGTCTGTATAAAACTATATGCTTTGATCAATTTATCAAAGCGTATATTCCAACTCCGAGATGCTTGCACCAGTCCATAGATGGATCGCTGGAGCTTGCATATTTTGTTAGTACCTTTAGGATTGACAAAACCTTCTGGTTGCATCATATACAACTCTTCTTTAATAAATCCATTAAGGAATGCAGTTTTGTTTATCCATTTGCTAGATTTCATAAAATGTGGCAATTGCTAACATGATTCGGACAGACTTAAGCATAGATACGAGTAAGAAACTCTCATCGTAGTCAACACCTTGAACTTGTCGAAAACCTTTTTGCGACAATTCTAGCTTTGTAGATAGTGACACTACTATCAGCGTCCATCTTCCTCTTGAAGATCCATTTAATGTCAATGGCTCGCCGATCAATGGGCAAGTCAATCAAAGTCCATACTTTGTTCTCATACATGGATCTCATCTCAGATTTCATGGCCTCAAGCCATTTCGTGGAATCTGGGCTCATCATTGCTTCCTCATAGTTCATAGGCTCGTCATGGTCAAGTAACATGACCTCTACAACAGGATTACCGTACCACTCTGGTGCGGATATCACTCTGGTTTACCTACGAGGTTCGGTAGTAACTTGATCTGAAGTTACATGATCATCATCATTAGCTTCCTCACTAATTGGTGTAGTAGTCACAGGAACAGATTTCTGTGATGAACTACTTTCCAATAAGGGAGCAGGTACAGTTACCTCATCAAGTTCTACTTTCCTCCCACTCACTTCTTTCGAGAGAAACTCCTTCTCTAGAAAGGATCCATTCTCAGCAAGGAATATCTTGCC
The DNA here is from genome assembly GCA_034509565.1 of Triticum monococcum. Classification (NCBI taxonomy): domain Eukaryota; kingdom Viridiplantae; phylum Streptophyta; class Magnoliopsida; order Poales; family Poaceae; genus Triticum; species Triticum monococcum. The sequence goes on along the minus strand of CM067844.1, from coordinate 574,716,810 downwards.
TTCGGATCTGTGATAGAAGGTGTACCCAACATTTTCTTTTGGGTATCCTATGAAGACGCACTTCTCCGATTTGGGTTTGAGCTTATCAGGTTGAAACTTTTTCACATAAGCATTGCAACCTCAAACTCTAAGAAACGACAGCTTAGGTTTCTTGCCAAACCATAGTTCATACGGTGTCGTCTCGACGGATTTAGATGGTGCCCTATTTAATGTGAATGTAGCTGTCTCTAATGCATAACCCCAAAACGATAGTGGTAAATCGGTTAGAGACATCATAGATCGCACCATATCTAATAAAGTACGGTTATGACGTTCAGACACACCATTACACTGTGGTGTTCCAGGTGGCGTGAGTAGTGAAACTATTTCACATTGTTTTAACTAAAGCCCAAACTCGTAACTCAAATATTTTACTTCTGCGATCATATCGTAGAAACTTTTATTTTTGTTACGATGATTCTCCACTTCACTCTGAAATTCTTTGAACATTTCAAATGTTTCAGACTTGTGTTTCATCAAGTAGATATACCCATATCTGCTCAAATCATCTGTGAAGGTCAGAAAATAACGATACCCGTCGCGAGCCTCAACACTCATTGGACTGCATACATCAGTATGTATTATTTCCAATCAAGTTTGTTGCTCGCTCCATTGTTCCGGAGAACAGAGTCTTAGTCATCTTGCCCATGAGGCATGGTTCGCAAGCATCAACTGATTCATAATCAAGTGATTCCAAAAGCCCATCAGCATGGATTTTCTTCATGTGTTTTACACCAATATGACCTAAACGGCAGTGCCACAAATAAGTTGCACTATCATTATTAACTTTGCATCTTTTGGCTTTAATATTATGAAAATGTGTATCACCACGATCGAGATCCAACAAACCATTTTCATTGGGTGTATGACCATAGAAGGTTTTATTCATGTAAACAGAACAACAATTATTCTCTAATTTACATGAATAACCGTATTGCAATAAACATGATCCAATCATATTTATGCGCAATGCAAACATCAAATAACATTTATTTAGGTTCAACACTAATCCCGAAAGTATAGGGAGTGTGCGATGATGATCATATCAATCTTGGAACCACTTCCAACACACATCGTCACTTCACCCTTAACTAGTCTCTGTTTATTTTGCAACTCCCATTTCGAGTTACTACTCTTATCAAATGAACCAGTATCAAATACCGAGGGATTGCTATAAACACTAGTAAAGTACACATCAATAACATGTATATCAAATATAGCTTTGTTCACTTTGCCATCCTTCTTATCCACCAAATACTTGTGGTAGTTCCACTTCTAGTGACCAGTTCCTTTGCAGTAGAAGCACTTAGTCTCAAGCTTAGGTCCAGACTTGGGTTTCTTCACTTGAGCGGCAACTTGTTTGCCATTCTTCTTGAAGTTCCCCTTCTTCCCTTTGCCCTTTCTCTTGAAACTAGTGGTCTTATCAACCATCAACACTTGATGTTTTTTTATTTCTACCTTCGCCGATTTTTGCATCACGAAGAGCTTGGGAATCGTTTCCGTTATCCCTTGCATATTATAGTTCATCACGAAGTTCTACTAACATGATGATGGTGACTAGAGAATTCTGTCAATCATTATTTTATCTGGAAGATTAACTCCCACTTGATTCAAGCGATTGTAGTACCCAGACAATCTGAGCACATGCTCACTGCGTGAGCTATTCTCCTCCATCTTTTAGCTATAGAACTTGTTGGAGACTTCATATCTCTCAACTAGGGTTTTTACTTGAAATATTAACTTCAACTCCTGGAACATCTCATATGGTCCATGACGTTCAAAACGTCTTTGAAGTCCCGATTCTAAGCTGTTAAGCATGGCGCACTAAACTATCAAGTAGTCATCATATTTAGCTAGCCAAACATTCATAACGTCTGTATCTGCTCCTGCAATAGGTCTGTCACCTAGCGGTGCATCAAGGACATAATTATTCAGTGCAGCAATGAGGATAAACCTCAGATCACGGATCCAATCTGCATCATTGCTACTAACATCTTTCAACATAGTTTTCTCTAGGAACATATAAAATTAAACGGGGAGCAACATCGCGAGCTATTGATCTATAACATAGATATGCTAATACTACCAAGACTAAGTTCATGATAAATTAAAGTTCAATTAATCATATTACTTAAGAACTCCACTTAGATAGGCATCCCTCTAATCATCTAAGTGATCACGTGATCCAAATCAACTAAACCATAACCGATCATCACGTGAAATGGAGTAGCTTTCAATGGTGAACATCATTATGTTGATCATATCTACTATATGATTCATGCTCGACCTTTCAATCTCAGTGTTCCGAGGCCATATCTGCATATGCTAGGCTCGTCAAGTTTAACCTAAGTATTCTGCGTGTGCAAAACTGGCTTGCACCCATTGTAGATGGACGTAGAGCTTATCACACCCAATCATCACGTGGTGTCTGGGCACGACGAACTTTGGCAACGGTGCATACTCAGGGAGAACACTTATACCTTGAAATTTTAGTAAGGGATCATCTTATAAAGCTACTGTCGAACTAAGCAAAATAAGATGCATAAAAGATAAACATCATATGCAATCATAATATGTGACATGATATGGCCATGATCATCTTGCGCCTTTGATCTCCATCTCCAAAGTACTGTCATGATCTCCATCATCACCGGCATGACACCATGATCTCCATCATCTTGATCTATATCAATGTGTCGTCACATGGCCGTCTCGCCAACTATTTCTCTTGCAACTATTGCTATCGCATAGCGATAAAGTAAATCAATTATTTGGCGCTTGCATCTTATGCAATAAAGAGACAACCATAAGGCTTCTGCCAGTTGTCGATAACTTCAACAAAACATTATCATCTTATACAACAACTTATATCTCATCACGTCTTGACCATATCACATCACAATATGCTCTGCAAAAACAAGTTAGACGTCCTCTACTTTGTTGTTGCAAGTTTTACGTGGCTGCTACGGGCTGAGCAAGAACCGTTCTTACCTACGCATCAAAACCACAACGATAGTTTGTCAAGTTGGTGTTGTTTTAACCATCGCAAGGACCGGGCGTAGCCACACTCGGTTCAACTAAAGTTGGAGAAACTGACACCCGCTAGTCACCTGTGTGCCCAACACGACGGTAAAACCAGCCTCACGTCAGCGTACGTGTAATGTCGGTCTGGGCCGCTTCATCCAACAATACCGCCGAACCAAAGTGTGACATGCTGGTAAGAAGTATGACTTATATCACCCACAACTCACTTGTGTTCTACTCGTGCATATTACATCAACGCATAAAACCTGGCTCGAATGCCACTGTTGGGGAACGTAGTAATTTCAAAAAAAATCCTACACACACACAAGATCATGGTGATGCATAACAACGAGAGGGGAGAGTGTTGTCTACGTACCCTCGTAGACCGGAAGCGGAAGCATTATAACAACGTGGTTGATGTAGTCGTACGTCTTCACGGCCCGACCGATCAAGCACCGAAACTACGGCACCTCCGAGTTCTAGCACACGTTCAGCTCGATGACGATCCTTGGACTCCGATCCAGCAGAATGTCGGGGAAGAGTTCCGTCAGCACGATGGCGTGGTGACGATCTTCATGTTCTACCGTCGCAGGGCTTCGCCTAAGCACCGCTACAATATTATCGAGGATTATGGTGGAGGGGAGCACCGCACACGGCTAAGAGATCAATTATCAATTGTTGTGTCTATGGGGTGCCCCCTGCCCCCGTATATAAAGGAGAAAGGGAGGGACGCGGCCGGCCTAGGAGGAGGGTGCGCCAAGGGGGGAGTCCTACTCCCACCGGGAGTAGGACTCCTCCTTCCCTTGTTGGAGTAGGAGAGAAGGAAAGAGGGGGAGAGGAACAAGGAAAAGTGGGCTGCACCCCTTGTCCAATTCGGACCAGAGGGGGGCGCGCGCCTCCTTCCTTTTGGCCTCTCTCCTCTATTCCCGTATGGCCCAATAAGGCCCATATACTCCCCGGTGAATTTCCGTAACTCTCCGGTACTCCGAAAAATACCCGAATCACTCGGAACCTTTCCGATGTCCGAATATAGTCGTCCAATATATCGATCTTTACGTCTCGACCATTTTGAGACTCCTCGTCATGTCCCCGATCTCATCCGGGACTCCGAACTCCTTCGGTACATCAAAACTCATAATATAACTGTCATCGAAACCTTAAGCGTGCGGACCCTACGGGTTCGAGAACAATGTAGAAATGACCGAGACACGTCTCCGGTCAATAACCAATAGCGGAACCTGGATGCTCATATTGGCTCCCACATATTCTACGAAGATCTTTATTGGTCAGACCGTATAACAACATACGTTGTTCCCTTTGTCATCGGTATGTTACTTGCCCGACATTCAATCGTCGGTATCTCAATACCTAGTTCAATCTCGTTACCGGCAAGTCTCTTTACTCGTTCCGTAATACATCATCCTGCAACTAACTCATTAGTTGCAATGCTTGCAAGGCTTAAGTGATGTGCATTACCGAGAGGGCCCAGAGATACCTCTCCAACAATCGGAGTGACAAATCCTAATCTCGAAATACGCCAACCCAACAAGTACCTTCGGAGACACCTGTAAAGCACCTTTATAATCACCCAGTTACGTTGTGATGTTTGGTAGCACACAAAGTGTTCCTCCGGTAAACGGGAGTTGCATAATCTCATAGTCATAGGAACATGTATAAGTCATGAAGAAAGCAATAGCAACAAACTAAACGATCAAGTGATATGCTAACGGAATGGTTCAAGTCAATCACATCATTCTCCTAATGATGTGATCCCGTTAATCAAATGACAACTCATGTCTATGGTCAGGAAACATAACCATCTTTGATCAATGAGCTAGTCAAGTAGAGGCATACTAGTGACACTCTGTTTGTCTATGTATTCACACATGTATTATGTTTCCGGTTAATACAATTCTAGCATGAATAATAAACATTTATCATGATATAAGGAAATAAATAATAACTTTATTATTGCCTCTAGGGCATATTTCCTTCAAATAGACCCCGGGGCCATAAGTTTCACTAGTGGCTTCTCTCAAGAGCATAAGTATTCTATGGTGGGTGAACAAATTACTGTTGAGCAATTGACAGAATTGAGCATAGTTATGAGAATATCTAGGCATGATCATGTATATAGACATCACGTCCATGACAAGTAGATCGAAACAATTCTGCATCTACTACTATTACTCCACTCATCGACCGCTATCCAGCATGCATCTAGAGTATTAAGTTAAAAACAGAGTAACGCCTTAAGCAAGATGACATGATGTAGAGAGATAAATTCATGCAATATGAAATAAACCCCATGTTGTTATCCTCGATGGCAACGATACAATACGTGCCTTGCTGCCCCTTCTGTCACTGGGTAAGGACACCGCAAGATCGAACCCAAAGCTAAGCACTTCTCCTATGGCAAGAACTACCAATCTAGTTGGCCAAACCAAACGGATAATTCGAAGAGTCTTGCAAAGATAACCAATCATACATAAAAGAATTCAGAGAAGATTCAAATATTATTCATAGATAGACTTGATCATAAACCCACAATTCATCGGTCTCAACAAACACACCACAAAAAGAAGATTACATCGAATAGATCTCCACAAGAGAGGGGGAGAACTTTGTATTGAGATTCAAAGAGAGAGAAGAAGCCATCTAGCTACTAACTATGGACCCGAAGGTCTGAGGTAAACTACTCAGACTTCATCGGAGGGGCTAGGATATTGTAGAAGCCCTCCGTGATGACGGCCCTCTTCCGGCGGAGCTCCGGAATAGGCCCCAAGATGGGATCTCGTGGATACAGAAAGTTGACGCGGTGGAATTAGGTTTTTGGCTCCTATTCTGATCGTTGGGGGTACGTGTGTATATATAGGAGGAAGAAGTATGCCGGAGGAGCAACGAGGGGCCCACGAGGCAGGGGGCGCCCTAGGGGTGCGCCCCCCACCCTCGTGACCACCTCTTTTGTTCCTTGGAGCAGGGTCCAAGTCTCCTGGATCACGTTCGGTGAGAAAATCACATTCCCGAAGATTTTATTCCGTTTGGACTCCGTTTGATATTCCGTTTCTTCGAAGCACTGAAATAGGCAAAAAAACAGCAATTCTGGGCTGGGCCTCCGGTTAATAGGTTAGTCCCAAAAATAATATAAAAGTGGAAAATAAAGCCCAATATAGTCCAAAACAGTAGATAATATAGCATGGAGCAATCAAAAATTATAGATACGTTGGAGACGTATCAGGCATCCCCAAGCTTAATTCCTGCTCGTCCTCGAGTAGGTAAATGATAAAAAGAGAATTTTTGATGCGGAGTGCTACTTGGCATAATTTCAATGCAAATCTTCTCAATTGTGGTATGAATATTCAGATTAGAAAGATTCAAGACAAAAGTTTATATTGACATAAAAATAATAATACTTCAAGCATAATAATAAAGCAATTATGTCTTCTCAAAATAACATGGCCAAAGAAAGTTATCCCTACAAAATCATATAGTCTGGCTATGCTCCATCTTCACCACACACAGTATTTAAATCATGCACAACCCCGATGACAAGCCAAGCAATTGTTTCATACTCTAACTTTTTCTAAACTTTTTCAATCTTCACGCAATACATGAGCGTGAGCCATGGATATAGCACTATAGGTAGAATAGAATGGTGGTTGTGGAGAAGACAAAAAGGAGAAGATAGTCTCACATCAACTAGGCATATCAACGGGCTATGGAGATGCCCATCAATAGATATCAATGTGAGTGAGTAGGGAATGCCATGCAACGGATGCACTAGAGCTATAAATATATGAAAGCTCAAAAAGAAACTAAGTGGGTGTGAATCCAACTTGCTTGCTCATGAAGACCTAGGGTAATTTTGAGGAAGCCCATCATTGGAATATACAAGCCAAGTTCTATAATGAAAAATTCCCACTAATATGTGAAAGTGATAACATGAGAGACTCTCTACTATGAAGATCATGGTGCTACTTTGAAGCACAAGTGTGGTAAAAGGATAGTAACATTTTCGCTTCTCTATTTTTCTCTCATTTTTTTTATTTGGGCCTTTTCTTTTTTCTTTTTTGATGGCCTCTTTTTATTTGGGCTTCTTTGGCCTCTTTTTATTTATTTATTTTATTTTTCGTCCGGAGTCTCATCCCGACTTATGGGGGAATCATAGTCTCCATCATTATTTCCTCACTGGGACAATGCTCTAATAATGATGATCATCACACTTTTATTTTTCTTATAACTCAACAATTACAACTCGATACTTAGAACAAAATATGACTCTATGTGAATGCATCCGGCGGTCTACCGGGATATGCAATATGACAATGATGGAGTGTGTCATGATGAACTAGATGGTGGAAAGTTACATGGCAATATATCTTGGAATGGCTATGGAAATGCCATAATAGGTAGGTATGGTGGCTGTTTTGAGGAAGGTATATGGTAGATGTATGATACTGGTGAAAGGTGCGCAGTATTAGAGAGGCTAGCAAAGGTGGAAGGGTGAGAGTGTGTATAATCCATGGACTCAACATTAGTCATAAAGAACTCATATACTTATTGCAAAAATCTAGAAGTTATCAAACCAAAGTATTACGCGCATGCTCCTAGGGGGATAGATTGGTAGGAAAAGACCATCGCTCGTCCCCGACCGCCACTCATAGACAATCAATAAACAAATCATGCTCCGACTTCATTACATAACGGTTCACCATACGTGCATGCTACGGGAATCACAAACTTTAACACAAGTATTCTTTAAATTCGCAACTACTCAACTAGCATGACTTTAATATTATCACCTCCATATCTCAAAACAATTATCATGCTTCAATCTTTTCTTAGTATTCAACACACTCAAAAGAAAGTTTCACAAATCTTGAATACCAAGCATATTATTATTAAGCAAATTACCATGCTATTAAGAGACTCTCAAAATAATTTAAGTGAAGCATGAGAGATCAATAGTTTCTTTAAAACAAATCCACCACCGTGCTCTAAAAGATCTAAGTGAAGCACATAGAGCAAAATTATAACGCTCAAAAGATATAAGTGAAGCACATAGAGCAAAATTGTCTAGCTCAAAATATATAAGTGAAGCACATAGAGCAAAACTACTTAGCTCAAAAGATAAAAGTGAAGCACATAGAGTATTCTTTCAAATTTTAATTCATGTATGGCTCTCTCAAAAGGTGTGTACAGCAAGGATGATTGTGGCAAACTAAGACACAAAGACACAAATAATACAAGACGCTCCAAGCAAAACACATATCATGTTGGTGAATAAAAATATAGCTCCAAGTAAATTACCGATGGAAGTGGATGAAAGAGGGGATGCCTTCCGGGGCATCCTCAAGCTTTGACTTTTTGGTGTCCTTGGATTATCTTGGGGGTGCCATGGGCATCCCCAAGCTTAGGCTCTTGCCACTCCTTGTTCCATGATCCATCAAAAGAATTCACTCAAAACTTGAAAACTTCACAACACAAAACTCAAAATAGAAAACTCGTGAGCTCCGTTAGCGAAAGAAAACAAAAGACCACTTCGAGGTACTGTAATGAACTCATTCTTTATTTATATTGGTGTTAAACCTACTGTATTCCAACTTCTCGATGGATTATAAACTATTTTACTAGCCATAGATTCATCAAAATAAGCAAACAACACACGAAAAACAGAATCTGTCAAAAACAGAACAGTCTGTAGTAATCTGTAGCTAGCGCAAGATCTAGAACCCCAAAAATTCTAAAATAAATTGCTGGACGTGAGGAATTTATCTATTAATCATCTGCAAAAATAATTAACTAAATAGTACTCTCCAAATAAAAATTACAGCAGTTCTCGTGAGCGCTAAAGTTTCTGTTTTTTACAGCAAGTTCAACAAGACTTTCTCCAAGTCTTCCCAACGGTTCTACTTGGCACAAACACTAATTAAACACAAAAAACACAACCAAAACAGAGGCTAAATAAATTATTTATTACTAAACAGGAGCAAAAAGCAAGGAATAAAATTGGGTTGCCTCCCAACAAGCGCTATCGTTTAACGCCCCTAGCTAGGCATAAAAGTGACGATAGATCTTGGTATTGCCATCTTTGGTAGGCAATCCATAAGTGGCTCTCATAATAGTTTCATATGGCAATTTTATTTTATTTCTTGGAAAGTGTTCCATGCCCTTTTTTAATGGAAATTGAAATCTAATATTCCCTTCCTTCATATCAATAATCGCACCAACCGTTCTAAGGAAAGGTCTACCAAGAATAATAGGGCAAGAAGGATTGCAATCTATATCAAGAATAATGAAATCTACGGGCACATAATTCCTATTTGCAACAATAAGAATATCATTAATCCTTCCCATAGGTTTCTTAATAGTGGAATCTGTTGGGGAACGTAGTAATTTCGAAAATTTTCCTACGCACACACAAGATCATGGTGATGCATAGCAACGAGGGGGAGAGTGTTGTCTACGTACCAACGCAGACCGACTGCGGAAGCGATCACACAACGTAGAGGAAGTAGTCGTACGTCTTCCCGATCCGACCGATCCAAGCACTGTTACTCCGGCACCTCCGAGTTCTTAGCACAAGTTCAGCTCGATGACGTTCCTCGGGCTCCAATCCAGCAAAGCGTCGAGGAAGAGTTCCGTCAGCACGACGGCGTGGTGACGATCTTGATGTACTACCAACACAGGGCTTCGCCTAAGCACTGCAACGGTATGATCGAGGTGGAATTTGGTGGCAGGGGGCACCACACACGGCTAAGGAACGATCTCAAGGATCAACTTGTGTGTCTATGGGGTGCCCCCTGCCCCTGTATATAAAGGATGGAGGAGGAGGAGGCCGGCCAAGGAATAGGGTGCGGCCAGGATGGGAGTCCTACTAGGACTCCAAGTCCTAGTAGGAGTCCACCAAAAGGGGAGGAAGGGAGAAGGAATAGGAGGAGAAGGAGAGGTGGCCCGCCCCCTTTTCCCTAGTCCAATTCGGACCAAAGGGGAGGGGGGGCGCAGCAGCCTTTTCCTCTTCCCACTAAAGCCCATCAAGGCCCATTACTCTTCCCCGTATTCCCGTAACTCCCCAGTACCTCCGAAAATACCCGAATCACTCGGAACCTTTCCGATGTCCGAATATAGTCGTCCAATATATCGATCTTTACGTCTCGACCATTTCGAGACTCCTCGTCATGTCCCCGATCTCATCCGGGACTCCGAACTCCTTCGGTACATCAAAACTCATAAACTCATAATATAACTGTCATCGAAACCTTAAGCGTGCGGACCCTACGGTTCGAGAACAATGTAGACATGACCGAGACACGTCTCCGGTCAATAACCAATAGCGGGACCTGGATGCCCATATTGGCTCCTACATATTCTACGAAGATCTTTATCGGTCAGACCGCATAACAACATACGTTGTTCCCTTTGTCATCGGTATGTTACTTGCCCGAGATTCGATCGTCGGTATCCAATACCTAGTTCAATCTCGTTACCGGCAAGTCTCTTTACTCGTTCCGTAATACATCATCTCACAACTAACATATTAGTTGCAGTGCTTGCAAGGCTTATGTGATGTGCATTACCGAGAGGGCCCAGAGATACCTCTCCGACATTCGGAGTGACAAATCCTAATCTCGAAATACGCTAACCCAACATCTACCTTTGGAGACACCTGTAGCACTCCTTTATAATCACCCAGTTACGTTGTGACGTTTGGTAGCACCCAAAGTGTTCCTCCGGTAAACGGGAGTTGCATAATCTCATAGTCATAGGAACATGTATAAGTCATGAAGAATAGCAACAGCAACATACTAAACGATCGGGTGCTAAGCTAATGGAATGGGTCATGTCAATCAGATCATTCAACTAATGATGTGACCTCATTAATCAAATAACAACTCTTTTGTCCATGGTTAGGAAACATAACCATCTTTGATTAACGAGCTAGTCAAGTAGAGGCATACTAGTGACACTCTGTTTGTCTATGTATTCACACATGTATTATGTTTCCAGTTAATACAATTCTAGCATGAATAATAAACATTTATCATGATATAAGGAAATAAATAATAACTTTATTATTGCCTCTAGGGCATATTTCCTTCAGTCTCCCACTTGCACTAGAGTCAATAATCTAGTTCACATCGCCATGTGATTTAACAGCAATAGTTCACATCACCATGTGATTAACACCCATAGTTCACATCGTCATGTGACCAACACTCAAAGGGTTTACTAGAGTCAGTAATCTAGTTCACATATCTATGTGATTAACACCCAAAGAGTACTAAGGTGTGATCATGTTTTGCTTGTGAGATAATTTTAGTCAACGGGTCTGTCACATTCAGATCCGTAAGTATTTTGCAAGTTCTATGTCTACAATGCTCTACACGGAGCTACTCTAGCTAATTGCTCCCACTTTCAATATGTATCCAGATTGAGACTTTAGATTCATCTGGATCAGTGTCAAAAACTTGCATCGACGTAACCCTTTACGACGAACCTTTTTGTCACGTCCATAATCGAGAAACATATCCTTATTTCACTAAGGATAATTCTGACCGCTGTCCAGTGATCTACTCCTAGATCACTATTGTACTCCCTTGCCAAATCAATGCAGGGTATACAATAGATCTGGTATACAGCATGACATACTTTATAGAACCTATGGCCAAGGCATAGGGAATGACTTTCATTCTCTTTCTATCTTCTGCCGTGGTTTGGGCTTTGAGTCTTACTCAACTTCACACCTTGTAATACAGGCAAGAACTCTTTCTTTGACTGCTCCATTTTGAACTACTTCAAAATCTTGTCAAGGTATGTACTCATTGAAAAAACTTATCAAGCGTCTTGATCTATCTCTATAGATCTTGAAGCTCAATATGTAAGCAGCTTCACCGAAGTCTTTCTTTGAAAAACTCCTTTCAAACACTCCTTTATGCTTTACAGAATAATTCTACATTATTTCCGATCAACAATATGTCATTCACATATACTTATCAGAAATGCTGTAGTGCTCCCACTCACTTTCTTGTAAATACAGGCTTCACCGCAAGTCTGTATAAAACTATATGCTTTGATCAACTCATCAAAGCGTATATTCCAACTCCGAGATGCTTGCACCAGTCCATAAATGGATCGCTGGAGCTTGCACACTTTGTTAGCTCCCTTTGGATCGACAAAACCTTCCGGTTGCATCATATACAACTCTTCTTTAATAAATCTATTAAGGAATGCAGTTTTGTTTATCCATTTGCCAGATTTCATAAAATGCGGCAATTACTAACATGATTCGGACAGACTTAAGCATAGATACGAGTGAGAGAATCTCATCGTAGTCAACACCTTGAACTTGTCGAAAACCTTTTGCGACAATTCTAGCTTTGTAGATAATAACATTACTATCAGCGTCCGTCTTCCTCTTGAAGATCCATTTATTCTCAATTGCTTGCCGATCATCGGGCAAGTCAACCAAAGTCCAAACTTTGTTCTTATACATGGATCCCATCTCAGATTTCATGGCTTCAAGCCACTTTGCGGAATCTGGGCTCACCATCGCTTCTTCATAGTTCGTAGGCTCGTCATGGTCAAGTAACATGACCTCCGGAACAGGATTACCGTACCACTCTGGTGCGGTTCTCACTCTGGTTTACCTACGAGATTCGATAGTAACTTGATCTGAAGTTACATGATCATCATCATTAGCTTCCTCACTAATTGGTGTAGTAGTCACAGGAACAGATTTCTGTGATGAACTACTTTCCAATAAGGGAGAAGGTACAATTACCTTATCAAGTTCTACTTTCTTCCCACTCACTTCTTTCGAGAGAAACTCCTTCTCCAGAAAGTTTCCGAATTTAGCAACAAAAGTCTTGCCTTCGGATCTGTGATAGAAGGTGTATCCAATAGTTTCCTTTGGATATCCTATGAAGATGCACTTCTCCGATTTGAGTTTTGAGCTTTATCAGGATGAAACTTTTTCATATAAGCATCGCAACCCCAAACTTTAAGAATCGACAACTTTGGTTTCTTGCCAAACCATAGTTCATAAGGCGTCGTCTCGACGGATATAGATGGTGCCCCTTTTTAACATGAATGCAGCTGTCTCTAATGCATGACCCCAAAAACAATAGTGGTAAATCGGTAAGAGACATCATAGATTGCACTATATCCAATAAAGTACGGTTATGACGTTCGGACACACCATTATGCTGTGGTGTTCCAGGTGGCGTGAGTAGTGAAACTATTTCACATTGTTTTTAACTGAAGGCCAAACTCATAACTCAAATACTTTTCTCTACGATCAGATCATAGAAACTTTATTTTCTTGTTACGATGATTTTTCACTTCACTCTGAAATTCTTTGAACTTTTCAAATGTTTCAGACTTATGTTTCATCAAGTAGATATACTCATATCTGCTCAAATCATCTGTGAAGATCAGAAAATAATGATACCTGTCGCGAGCCTCAATATTCATCGGACCACATACATCAGTATGTATGATTTCCAACAAATCTGTTGCTCGCTCCATTGTTCCGAAGAACAGAGTCTTAGTCATCTTGCCCATGAGGCATGGTTCGCAAGCATCAACTGATTCATAATCAAGTGATTCCAAAAGCCCATCAGCATGGAGTTCCTTCATGCGCTTTACACCAATATGACCTAAACGGCAGTGCTACAAATAAGTTGCACTATCATTATTAACTTTGCATCTTTTGGTTTCAATATTATGATTATGTGTATCACTACGATCGAGATCCAACGAACTATTTTCATTGGGTGTGTAACCATATAAGGTTTTATTCATGTAAACAGAACAACAATTTATTCCCTTACTTAAATGAATAACCGTATTACAATAAACATGATCAAATCATATTCATGCTCAACGCAAACACCAAATAACACTTATTTAGGTTCAACACTAATCCCGAAATTATGGGGAGTGTGCGATGATGATCATATCAATCTTGGAACCACTTCCAACACACATCGTCACTTTACCCTTAACTAGTCTCTGTTTATTCTGCAACTCCCGTTTCGAGTTACTAATCTTAGCAACTGAACTAGTATCAAATACTGAGGGTTTGCTATAAACACTAGTAAAGTACACATCGATAACATGTATATCAAATATACTTATGTTCACTCTGCCATCCTTCTTATCCACCAATCACTTGGGGTAATTCCACTTCCAGTGACCAGTCCCTTTGCAGTAGAAGCACTTAGTCTCAGGCTTAGGATCAGACTTGGGCTTCTTCACTTGAGCAGCAACTTGCTTGCCGTTCTTCTTGAAGTTCCCCTTCTTCCCTTTGCCCTTTTCTTGAAACTAGTGGTCTTGTCAACCATCAACACTTGATGTTTTTCTTGATTTCTACCTTCGTTGATTTCAGCATCACGAAGAGCTTAGGAATTACTTTTGTCATCCCTTGCATATTATAGTTCATCACGAAGTTCTACTAACTTGGTCATGGTGACTAGAGAATTCTGTCATCACTATCTTATCTGGAAGATTAACTCCCACTTGATTCAAGTGATTGTAGTACCCAGACAATCTGAGCACATGCTCACTAGTTGAGCGATTCTCCTCCATCTTTTAGCTATAGAATTTATTGGAGACTTCATATCTCTCAACTCGGGTATTTGCTTGAAATATTATCTTCAACTCCTGGAACATCTCATATGGTCCATGACGTTCAAAATGTCTTTGAAGTCCCGATTCTAAGCTGTTAAGTATGATTCATAACGTCTGCATCTGCTCCTGCAATAGGTCTGTCACCTAGCGGTGCATCAAGGACATAATTCTTCTGTGCAGCAATGAGGATAATCCTCAGATCACGGATCCAATCCGCATCATTGCTACTAACATCTTCCAATACAATTTTCTCTAGGAACATATCAAAATAAACATAGGGAAGCAACAACGCGAGCTATTGATCTACAACATAATTTGCAAAATACTACCAGGACTAAGTTCATGATAAATTTAAGTTCAATTTAATCATATTACTTAAGAACTCCCACTTAGATAGATATCCCTCTAATCCTCTAAGTGATCACGTGATCCAAATCATCTAAACCATAACCGATCATCATGTGAGATGGAGTAGTTTTCAATGGTGAACATCGTTATGTTGATCATATCTACTATATGATTCATGCTCGACCTTTCGGTCTCCGTGTTCCGAGGCCATATCTGTATATGCTTGGCTCGTCAAGTATAACCTGAGTATTCCGCGTGTGCAACTATTTTGCACCCGTTGTATTTGAACGTAGAACCTATCACACCCGATCATCACGTGGTGTCTCAGCACGAAGAACTTTTGCAACGGTGCATACTCAGGGAGAACACTTCTTGATAATTTAGTGAGAGATCATCTTATAATGCTACCGTCAATCAAAGCAAGATAAGATGCATAAAAATATAAACATCACATGCAATTAATATAAGTGATATGATATGGCCATCATCATCTTGTGCTTTGTGATCTCCATCTCTGAAGCACCGTCATGATCACCATCGTCACCGGCGCGACACCTTGATCTCCATCGTAGCATCGTTGTCGTCTCGCCAATCTTATGCTTCCACGACTATCACTACCGCTTAGTAATAAAGTAAAGCATTACATCGCGATTGCATTGCATACAATAAAGCGACAACCATATGGCTCCTGCCAGTTGCCGATAACTCGGTTACAAAACATGATCATCTCATACAATAAAATCAGCATCGTGCCTTGACCATATCACATCACAACATGCCCTGCAAAAACAAGTTAGACGTCCTCTACTTTGTTGTTGCAAGTTTTACGTGGCTGCTACGGGCTTTAAGTAAGAACTCATCTCACCTACGCATCAAAACCACAACGATAGTTCGTCAAATAGACTCCGTTTTAACCTTCTCAAGGACCGGGCGTAGCCACACTTGGTTCAACTAAAGTTGGAGAGACAGTCTTCCGCAAGCCATCTATGTGCAAAGCACGTCGAGGGAACCGGTCTCGCGTAAGAGTACGCGTAAGGTTGGTCCGGATCGTCTCGTCCAACAATACCGCCGAACCAAAGTATGACATGCTGGTAGGCAGTATGACTTGTATCGCCCACAACTCACTTGTGTTCTACTCGTGCAAATAACATCAAACCATAAAAACCTAGGCTCGGATGCCACTGTTGGGGAACGTAGTAATTTCAAAAAATTTCCTACGCACACACAAGATCATGGTGATGCATAGCAACGAGGGGGAGAGTGTTGTCTATGTACCAACGCAGACCGACTGCGGAAGCGATCACACAACGTAGAGGAAGTAGTCGTACATCTTCCTGATCCGACCGATCCAAGCACCGTTACTCCGGCACCTCCGAGTTCTTAGCACAAGTTCAGCTCGATGACGTTCCTCGGGCTCCAATCCAGCAAAGCGTCGAGGAAGAGTTCCGTCAGCACGACGGCGTGGTGACGATCTTGATGTACTACCAACACAGGGCTTCGCCTAAGCACTGCAACGGTATGATCGAGGTGGAATTTGGTGGCAGGGGGCACCACACACGGCTAAGGAACGATCTCAAGGATCAACTTGTGTGTCTATGGGGTGCCCCCTGCCCCTGTATATAAAGGATGGAGGAGGAGGAGGCCGGCCAAGGCATTGGGTGCGGCCAGGATGGGAGTCCTACTAGGACTCCAAGTCCTAGTAGGAGTCCACCAAAAGGGGAGGAAGGGAGAAGGAATAGGAGGAGAAGGAAAGGTGGCTTGCCCCCTTTTCCCTAGTCCAATTCGGACCAAAGGGGAGGGGGGCGCAGCAGCCTTTTCCTCTTCCCACTAAAGCCCATCAAGGCCCATTACTCTTCCCCGTATTCCCGTAACTCCCCGATACCTCCGAAAATACCCGAATCACTCGGAACCTTTCCGATGTCCGAATATAGTCGTCCAATATATCGATCTTTACGTCTCGACCATTTCGAGACTCCTCGTCATGTCCCCGATCTCATCCGGGACTCCGAACTCCTTCGGTACATCAAAACTCATAAACTCATAATATAACTGTCATCGAAACCTTAAGCGTGCGGACCCTACGGTTCGAGAACAATGTAGACATGACCGAGACACGTCTCCGGTCAATAACCAATAGCGGGACCTGGATGCCCATATTGGCTCCTACATATTCTACGAAGATCTTTATCGGTCAGACCGCATAACAACATACATTGTTCCCTTTGTCATCGGTATGTTACTTGCCCGAGATTCGATCGTCGGTATCCAATACCTAGTTCAATCTCGTTACCGGCAAGTCTCTTTACTCGTTCCGTAATACATCATCTCACAACTAACATATTAGTTGCAGTGCTTGCAAGGCTTATGTGATGTGCATTACCGAGAGGGCCCAGAGATACCTCTCCGACATTCGGAGTGACAAATCCTAATCTCGAAATACGCTAACCCAACATCTACCTTTGGAGACACCTGTAGCACTCCTTTATAATCACCCAGTTACGTTGTGACGTTTGGTAGCACCCAAAGTGTTCCTCCGGTAAACGGGAGTTGCATAATCTCATAGTCATAGGAACATGTATAAGTCATGAAGAATAGCAACAGCAACATACTAAATGATCGGGTGCTAAGCTAATGGAATGGGTCATGTCAATCAGATCATTCAACTAATGATGTGACCTCGTTAATCAAATAACAACTCTTTTGTCCATGGTTAGGAAACATAACCATCTTTGATTAACGAGCTAGTCAAGTAGAGGCATACTAGTGACACTCTGTTTGTCTATGTATTCACACATGTATTATGTTTCCAGTTAATACAATTCTAGCATGAATAATAAACATTTATCATGATATAAGGAAATAAATAATAACTTTACTATTGCCTCTAGGGCATATTTTCTTCAGAATCCGCAATATGCAAGTTTAGAGAGCAATCATCAAAATTACGGAAATCTAGTAAATCACACAAAGTCTTGGGAATAATAGAGACACTAGCACCCAAATCACATAAAGCATAAAACTCATGATCTTTAATTTTAATTTTAATAGTTGGTTCCCACTCATCATAGAGTTTTCTAGGGATAGAAACTTTCAACTCAAGTTTTTCTTCATAAGATTGCATCAAGGCATCAACAATATGTTCGGTGAAGGCTTTATTTTGACTATAAGCATGTGGAGAATCTAGCACGGATTGCAACAAGGAAATACAATCAATTAAAGAGAAACTTTCATAATTAAACTCCTTGAAATCCAATATAGTGGGTTTAGCAACATCTAAAATTTTATTTCTTTCAATCCCACTTTCATCAATTTCATCATTAAGATCTAAATACTCCGAATTTTTAGAACGCCTTCTAGGTAAAGGAATATCATATTCAGTTTCATCAAGATTCATATTGCAAAATAAAGATTTAATAGGAGACACATAAATAACTTTCAGATCTTCATCTTGATTTTCATATG
Organism: Triticum monococcum; assembly: GCA_034509565.1. NCBI lineage: Eukaryota > Viridiplantae > Streptophyta > Magnoliopsida > Poales > Poaceae > Triticum > Triticum monococcum. Next base: position 574,698,306 of record CM067844.1, on the reverse strand, counting down.
TATTGGAAGAACACACTTTAATAAAGGCATCTTTGGAAGCACGCATCCTAGCGGTTCTTTCCTTGCACTCATCAATGGAAATTCTCATGGCTTTGAGAGACTCATTGATATCATGCTTAGGAGGAATAGATCTAAGCTTTAAAGAATCAACCTCAAGAGAAATTCTATCAATGTTTCTAGCCAAATCATCAACTTTAAGCAATTTCTCCTCAAGCAAAGCATTAAAATTCTTTTGTGAATTCATAAACTCTTTAACACTATTCTCAAATTCAGAGGGCATCTTATTATAATTTCCATAAGAGTTGTTGTAGGAATTACCATAATTATTAGAAGGATTACTAGGATATGGCCTAAGATTAAAATTCCCTCTATAAGCGTTATTACCAAAATTATTCCTACCAACAAAATTCGCATCCATAGATTCATTGTTATTATCAATCAAAGTAGACAAAGGCATACATTAGGATCAGAAGAAACACTCTTAGTAGAAAATAATTTCATAAGTTCATCCATCTTTCCACTCAACACATTAATTTCTTCTATCGCATGCACTTTTTTATTAGAAGATCTTTCAGTATGCCATTGAGAATAATTAACCATAATATTATCTAGGAGTTTAGTAGCATCTCCTAAAGTGATTTCCATAAAAGTGCCTCCCGCGGCCGAATCTAAAAGATTTCTAGAAGCAAAATTCAATCTGGCATAAAAATTTTGTATAATCATCCACAAATTCAAACCATGTGTAGGGTAATTACGTATCATTAATTTCATTCTCTCCCAAGCTTGTGCAACATGTTCATGATCAAGTTGTTTAAAGTTCATAATATCATTTCTAAGAGAGATGATCTTAGCGGGAGGAAAATACTTAGAGATAAAAGCATCTTTGCACTTGTTCCATGAATCAATACTATTCTTAGGCAAAGACGAAAACCAAGCTTTAGCACGATCTCTAAGCGAAAAAGGAAATAGCTTCAATTTAATGACATTATTATTGACATTTTTTTTCTTTTGCATATCACATAAATCAATGAAGCTATTCAGATGAGTAGCGACATCTTCACTAGGAAGGCCGGCGAATTGATCTTTCATAACAAGACTCAACAAAGCAGTATTAATTTCACACGATTCGGCATCAGTAAGAGGAGGAATCAGAGTGTTAAGGAAATCATTATTGTTGGTATTGGTGAAGTCACACAATTTAGTAGTATCTTGAGCCATCGCGACAAGCAAGCAATCTAACACACGAGCAAACAAGAGGCAAGCGGAAAGGAGAGGAAGGATAGGGAGAGAGAGGGCGAATAAAACTGCAAGGGTGAATTGGGGGGGAGAGGAAAACGAGAGGCAAATGGCAAATAATGTAATGCGAGAGATAGGGATTGTGATGGGTACTTGGTATGTTGACTTTTTCCGTAGACTCCCCAGCAACGGCGCCAGAAATCCTTCTTGCTACGTCTTGAGCTTGCGTTGGTTTTCCCCGAAGAGGAAGGGATGATGCAGCAGAGTAGCATAAGTATTTCCCTCAGTTTTTGAGAACCAAGGTATCAATCCAGTAGGAGCCCACGCTCAAGTCCCTCGTACCTGCACAAAGCGATAGCTACTCGCAACCAACGCGATTAGGGGTTGTCAAGCCCTTCACGGTCACTTACGAGAGTGAGATCTAATAGATGTAATATTTTTGGTATTTTTGGTATAAAGATGCAAAGTAAAAGGTAAAAGCAAAGTAAAAACAAAGCAAGATTAAAGTGATGGAGATTGATATGATGAGAATAGACCCGGGGGCCATAGGTTTCACTAGTGGCTTCTTTCAAGAGCATAAGTATTCTACGGTGGGTGAACAAATTACTGTTGAGCAATTGACAGAATTGAGCATATTTATGAGAATATCTAGGCATGATCATGTATATAGGCATCACATCCGTGACAAGTAGATCAAAACGATTCTGCATCTACTACTATTACTCCACTCATCGACCGCTATCCAGCATGCATCTAGAGTATTAAGTTAAAAACAGAGTAACGCCTTAAGCAAGATGACATGATGTAGAGAGATAAATTCATGCAATATGAAATAAACCCCATCTTGTTATCCTCGATGGCAACGATACAATACGTGCCTTGCTGCCCTTTCTGTCACTGGGTAAGGACACCGCAAGATCGAACCCAAAGCTAAGCACTTCTCCCATGGCAAGAACTACCAATCTAGTTGGCCAAACCAAACGGATAATTCGAAGAGTCTTGCAAAGATAACCAACCATACATAAAAGAATTCAGAGAAGATTCAAATATTATTCATAGATAGACTTGATCATAAACCCACAATTCATCGGTCTCAACAAACACACCGCAAAAAGAAGATTACATCGAATAGATCTCCACAAGAGAGGGGGAGAACTTTGTATTGAGATTTAAAGAGAGAGAAGAAGCTATCTAGCTACTAACTATGGACCCGAAGGTCTGAGGTAAAATACTCACACTTCATCGAAGGGGCTAGGATGATGTAGAAGCCCTCCGTGATGATGGCCCTCTTCCGGCCGAGCTCTAGAACAGGCCCCAAGATGGGATCTCGTGGATACAGAAAGTTGCGGCGGTGGGATTAGGTTTTTGGCTCCTGTTCTGATCGTTTGGGGGTACGTGTGTATATATAGGAGGAAGAAGTACGCCGGAGGAGCAATGAGGGGCCCACGAGGCAGGGGGCGCCCCCTACCCTCGTGACCGCCTCTTTTGTTCCTTGGAGCAGGGTCCAAGTCTCCTAGATCACGTTCGGTGAGAAAATCACGTTCCCGAAGATTTTATTCCGTTTGGACTCCGTTTGATATTCCGTTTCTTCGAAACACTGAAATAGGAAAAAAAACAGCAATTCTGGGCTGGGCCTCCGGTTAATAGGTTAGTCCCAAAAATAATATAAAAGTGGAAAATAAAGCCCAATATAGTCCAAAACAGTAGATAATATAGCATGGAGAAATCAAAAATTATAGATACGTTGGAGACGTATCAACGCCTCAAGGCGATCACGGATGAACTCCACGAACTTGGTGATCCGATCGACGATCGCCAGCTCATCAACGTCCTCCTCGTCGGCCTCGGCGAGAGGTTCGAGAAGCAGGCCTCATTCATCCCTATGATGCGTCTGCGTCCCTCCTTCGCTGAGGTTCGCTCGATGCTCCGATGGGACGATCGTGCCCTAACTACGAAGGACTCCGATCCTCAGGTCTTCACTACTTCTCCTCGCCCGCCTGCGTCGACGCTGCCACCGCCACCTCCACCAACAGCACCTCCTCAACCATCCGGCTGGCATCCAAGTCCCAACTATCGGGGCAAAAACCCTAGGCCGCCGCAGTTCTGCATGGCGCCCGCTCCTACTCCGCCCCCCGGCTCTACCAACTGCACCACCACCGTCCCCGCCTTCATCAACTACACCACCACCGCCGCCCGGATGGCGCCCATCTCTTGATCCATGGACAGGGCTAGTCCAGGCGTGGCCTATGCCTTGGTCCGCCCATATGCCATATGGTGCCCCACCTGCCTATACCGGTGGCTGGCAGCCCGGTGCTCGCCCTCACACCGGCACGCCCGTCCTCGCGCCTCGACAGCCGACGGCTGCATACCATGCTGCTCCCTCCTACACGCCACTGATCTACAACACCAGTCCTTATGCATCCTATGACGCTCCATCGTCCCCCTACATGCAGCAGTACAATAATGGTGTCTCTCTCTTTACGCCGATGTCGGCCCTATTGCCGACGCCACCACACCCGCAAGCTCCCATGACCACACCGGCCTCTACTTCGACTTCGAGCTAGGACCAATGTCGGGTGGTAGGATCGACATATGCCAACGGGTGGCTTATCATTGCGGGGGCCAAAAGAACATCGCCGGTGCCTGGAAACAGGATGAGGCGTAGACATGTACGCCGGCGAATCTTACCCAGCTTCAGGGCTCTCCGAGGAGATAACACCCCTACTGCTGCTCTGCGGGGTCTCCGCATGGTTACTAAGTTCACATGTGGCTACAATGCTCCTTGAGCTGTTTGGGATGGAAGGAGGAAGAAGGGCTTAGCACAGCCTGCCTCTTCTCCTTGTAAGTGTCTATGTCTAGAAAAAGAGTTCAACCCTTTGCATGGGTGCACCGGGGGGTTTATACAGGCCTACCCCCCGGGAGTACAATGGTAATCCGACTGGGCGCGAGGCCCAGCTGTCTGTGACTATGCTCGCCGGCTTCTCCGCCGGCTTCTGGGGCCCGCCAGCTGGTGGGTCCCGCCGACTGCCGGCTCCTGGGACGACAGGCCGGCCCCACCGGCCAGGGCCTTGTCGGCGGCCGGTTACTGTTGCTCCGTGTTTGTTGGCGCAGGCTTGGTCGGGGTAAGCGTGGCTACAGTAACGCCGCCCTGGCGGGCGATTACTGTAGCCCCGCCGCACCTTGTCTTCTTAATGGGCGTCTCCTTCGGGGAAGGCGGCAGGCCGGCTGCGCGAAGCCGGCCCTCTGTCTTGCCGGCTTGAGAGGAGGTGTGGCCGCCTTCGGCATCTCTCTGCCCGAAGGGGCCCACCGCCTCGGGGGCCACACTGGCGGCCCGTCGTGGACGGCGTCAGAGCCGCCGAGGCTACAGTGCCGCGCCGGGCGGGCCGCAGTTGCCTGCACGACGCGCTGTACCAGGCGTGCTCCGGGTTTTGGGGGTGGCAGGCTCCACTGTAGCCACGCCCCGCTTCATCATCGTAGAATGGACGCATACATCGCGGGTACGGCGTTGACTGCTTTATCGGAGCCGGCCCTGCGATAGCCGGCCGTGCCATAGCCGGCCTTGTCATAGCCGGCCCTGCCACAGCCGGCCATGTCGTAGCCGACCCTCCATAGTTTTCTTTGCGGGGGTAGAAAGAGCGGGCCGCCCCCCAAGCCGGCTAGGAAGTTAGCTGGCTAGGGGGGAGCCGGCCTAAGTCTTGAGTCTTCTTATGAGCCGGACGGGCTCACAATTTTTTCTGAGGGGCCAGGGGAAGCCGGCTGGGCTACCCGTGGCTATTTACCCCGACAACCAAGCTGCTTTTCTACAAGCCATGAACAACTTTGCTGCATAAGGGAACTCAGGTACGGATTGGATTTCCGATTCTGGTGATTCTCGTCATATGTCTGCATCGAGTAATTTGCTTTCTTCTTGCACACCTTCATCTTTTCCCTCTATTACTCTCGGTGATGGATCTTCTATCCCTATTTATTGTGTCGGTCAGGCTCAAATCCAATCCCCAATTAAGCCTTTGCTTCTTTGTGATGTTCTTGTAGCTCCTGCTCTTATTAAAAATCTGATTTCTGTTCATAAAATCACCACTAATAATCTTGATTCCGTTGAGTTTGGCCCCTTTGGTTTGTCTGTGAAGGACTACCCGACCAAAGCCGAGATCGATCGATTCAATAGCTCCGGTGATTTATATTCTCTCCATGGTGCTCCGGTCGCTGCTCCTCCAACATCTATGGTGGCCTCTGTTGATCTGTGGCACCAACGTATCGGCCATCCCAATAAAAATGTGTTATCCACACTTCTTGGTGAATTTTCAATATCTTGTAATAGAGACTCTCACAATTCTTCTATGTATCAGTCATGTCAATTGGGCAAACATGTTCACCTTCCCTTTAGTTCCTCTCAATCCTCTAGTACTTTTCCTTTTGAATTACTTCATTGTGATCTTTGGACATCACCCATAGAAAGTGTATCTGGTTTTAAATATTATCTCGTGATTCTTGATGATTTTACTCATTATGTCTGGACTTTTCCTTTACGCAACAAATCTGACGTTCATAATATATTCCTTAACTTTCAGCGCTATGTCTCGGTCCACTTTTTCCTCCCTATAAGATTCATCCAATGTGATAATGGTCGTGAATTTGACAACTTCAAAAGTCGAAATTTCTTTCTACAATATGGAATTCTCTTGCGCTTCTCTTGTATACCTCCCCTCAAAATGACAAAGTCGAGCGTTCTCTTCGTACTCTTAATGACATCATTCGCACTCTGCTTGTTCAATCTTCTATGCCTCCGAAGTTCTGGGCTGAGGCCCTCCACACAGCCACATATTTACTCAATATTCGTCCATCCAAAGTTAACCCACAAACTACTCCTTACTTCTCTTTATTTCTCTCTCATCCACATTACTCCGAAGTTCACGTCTTCGGCTGTCTTTGTTTCCCAAACTCCTACTCCAATTCGCCTAACAAACTTTCGCCGCGCTCTACCCCGTGTGTCCATCTAGGTTTTTCTGACGAGCACGAGGGTTATTGTTGTCTAGATCTTGTTAGTGGTGGTGTTCATGCGTCTCGTCATGTAACATTCGCTGAAAACATTTTTCCCTTTTCCGAGCATCAACAATTAGATCCCAACTCACCCACGCCGTCCACTAGTCCCTCTCGTCGCAATCATCTTCCCTTCTTTCACTCGCTGACCTATCCAGCGAAACCAGGCGAATCCTCTATCGCGGTAGCGGATCCTGCCGCGACCACTTCTGCCATCACCTCTGTTCAAGTAGAGGAAAACACATTACACTCTGTCGCGGCAGACATCCTGCCGCCGCAGTCTTCACCGCCATCTCCCGCATCCGCTTCCTCCGCTGTGCCGGACGCGTCCACCACATCTTCCCCCACCCCTCCTGCTCATCCTATTCCTGTTCCAGCTCTGACTAACAATCATACCATGCACACAAGTGCCAAGTCCGGGTTTCGTTTACCTGCAAAAGATCGTCTCAATCTTCATGCATCTCTATCTCCTTCCTCTCTACCCAAATCTTACAAATCAGCTTAGCTCTTATATATACTTCTTGTACCGGCACAATATTGCATCAACAATTATTCAATACAATTCTACACTCTTCTCTCCTTTTTCCTGCTTTTATTACAAGGATGGATACCAGGGTCGGCCCTGTGTTTCGAGAGGCCCTAGGCGAACTCGACGACATGGGCCCCTATGTCCTACGTCCTAAGACAATATATATGTATGCGTGTGTTATATATATAACTTATTAAAAGTAACTTTCAATCACACATATTTAGTTTAAAATATGAGTATAATAATTCGAATGACTCCATCGAGAACAATAATAACCAAATTCGAACCGACTCCATAAAAAACAATGGTACTAAAAAGATAGCAAAATGAAACTAACATGACATGATTACCTCAAATAAGAACGAAATTAGACTGACGCCATCGACAACAATAATACTTCAGTGCTTCAAAAAAAGTGTCTTCGGGCATTTCTTGATGCGAAGTCATTAAGGGCACAATCTAGAATTTTTAGATCACTTTCTTTCTTTTTCCTCCTTTTTTCAGCACCTGGCAATTGCTTCTTCTTAGGTAACATGGCAGGATAATGTCCTAAAATCATGAAGAAAATATCAAAAGAGCATACAAAAAATTAGGATAGATCGATGATTGGAACCCTAGACATGTTACATAGAATGACAAAAAATTGATAGATTGGATTACAATACGTACATACTAAATAAAGAATAAATAAACTACTGAGATTGTCAAATTGAGGTTTGGGGATGGATAGGAACATGGATGCGTACTTCTTGACTTTCAGTCGGATGCGTACTTGTATAGTTATTGCCGTATTGCCGCGGTGCCACCGTGCTGGATGCCGGATGGCCGATTGGCCGGGCTGCCGCTTGCTTGCCGGACTGCTGTGTGGCGGCGACGATGAGCCGGCGAGGCGAGGGCGACGCGGCAAGGGCCAAGGGGCAAGGCGTCAAGCGAGCGAGAAGGCCGATGGGTGGGCGAGGGTGACGAACCTACGAAGAAAATGTCGAAACGAGCGTGAGTCACGGCGCCGCTTCACCTACGCGTAGCCATCAGCGATTGCTAACTAGCTATATCTGGGCCGCCTAGCCCATCCTATTTCTTTTTTTTAATTCTTTTGTAATCTTTTATTTGCTTTTTGCTGGGCTATAGTATATGTATATACTCCATCATGTGCCCCCCCCCCCTCTTGTCTGGGCCCTGGGCCGTCGCCCCGTCGCCCATGCCCCAGGGCCGGCCTTCAGGGATACATGTCATTTGGAATCCCCTTGTCGTCGGGTGGACAAAGAGAAATTTTAGGTCTTCTTTGATTTAAAGGATTTTTGTAGAACTTTGGAGGATTAGAATTCTTAGAAATTTTTTCTATGTTGATTGTTTGATTCATAGGACTGAATCACAATGAAATTATTTCTTTGTACTATTTTTCATAGGATTTCTAGCATCCACTCAAACTTTTTTAAAAAAATCTTTTACATTTACTACGATGCAATAAAACAAACCAAAATTATGTAGGATTGAGATGGCATGCCATGCCAATCCTATGTTTTTTCTATTTACACCTTTTTTTATAGAATCATATGAATCAAAGAGGCCCTCAAATCAAACGGCCAGAAAGAAGATAGATCGTGCGGTGGAGGAGGTCACCGGTTGAGGCTAGCACCTGATCAATCTGTGCTTAGCATTGGGGAAAGGTAAACTTTCTTTTTTAGTTGGGGATGGGTCCCCCATTCCTATATTAGATTATGGGATCAAAACTTCTTGTACTACCCATCTCACAGTAAATAAATTTCCCACGGATTTGCGGTGTACGGAACCATCGTCATCCCTATTGCAAATCGGTACGGCACACGCACCGCAATGATGCATTTGAATCTGAACTTGTTGCATTGAAGGAAGGGATCTCGATGTAACTTCAATGGAGCCAACTTGCTATCCACATTGGTACTGACTGTCTTTTTTTTTACGAGAAAACTTTCAATCTATTCATCTTCAATCATGGCAGTACAATGAACACTAGAAATAATAAAAATTACATCCAGATCCATAGACCATCTAGCGACAACTACAATCACTGAAGCGAGCCGAAGGCGCGTCGCCGTCATCACTCCTCCCTCGCCGGAGTCGGGCACAACTTATTATAGTAGACGGTCGGGAAGTCATCGTGCTAAGCCCCCGTAGGACCAGCGCACCAGAACAGCAACCATCGTTAATGAAGAATAACGTAGATCAAAAGGATCCAACCTGAAGACACACGGACATAGATGAACCATAACCAGATCCGAGCAAATCCACCGAGGACAGATCCGTCAGAGACACACCTTCACACGCCCACCAACGATGCTAGACGCACCACCGGAACGGGGACTAGGTGGGGAGACATTTATTCCATCTTCAGAGAGCCGTCGTCGTCTCGTCTTCCTAAGTAGGACACAAACCCTAACAACTCTTGAAGGAACGACTAACAACGGAGCCCTCCCACCGGCCCTTGCCAGGATCCACCGCGCCCCCATGGCCCTAGGACCACCGGAGACGAGGCGGACCTGCAGCGGAGCCGGCGAGAGGCACGAACCCTAACTTTTCTTGTCTAAATGTTGTAAACATCTTCAAGAAGGAAGGTATGTATAGATCATGTAATAGTTTTATTGTCCATGAGATCAAGCAACTCATGGGGCAACAAAGTACTTGTATTACTCATGTTTGACGAAATTATAACCATGCAAGTCATTTATTGGCGAGCTATACACTAGTAGAAAAAGGGCCTATAGTCCCGGTTCGTAATGCCTCGACCCTTTAGTCCCGGTTCAATTCAGAACCGGGACTGATGGGCCTCCACGTGGGCAGTGCACAAAGCCCAGGCAGGAGACCCTTTGGTCCCGGTTGGTGGCACCAACCGGGACCAATAGGCATCCACGCGTCAGCATTTCTGTGGCTGGGGTTTTTGTTTTTTTTTTGAAAGGGGGGGGTTTGGGGGTTTTGGGGGGTTAATTTAGGTGTTTCATATATTGTGTTAGCTAGCTATAATTAATAGAGAGAAGTGTCCTCTCTTATGTCCGTGCTTGGTCGACGCTACGTACTATACATACGTATAGAGAGGACTAGACACGCTAGCTAGCTAGTAAGCAAACGAAGGAAATAGAAGATCGTCATGAACATATATGCATACAGAGAGAAGTGATATCGACCAGCTCTCCTTCTCCGAGAGATTGGTCAAACAACAAGTTCTCGTATATCTATCTGACACTACCGGCTACATATATACAATAATTATCTCTTACAAATATAATCATACGGACTCAGGGTCCACATAGAATTCTCCGTCTTCAGGGATCACGTGGTCAAGAAAGAATGCCGCCAATTCCTCTTGAATTGCTCGCATGCGAGCTGGTGCTAGGAGTTCATCCCGCTTCCGAAACATCTAATTTAAAGAAGGGGGTCAATACATATATATATATATATATATATATATATATATATATGAATGAATGAAACTCAACACAAATGATGGTAATAAAATAAAATTGTGAATGTTGTTATTTACGTACTTCATATTGTTTGTCGGTGTAGCCCCGCTCACAGGTCGTGTGGCGGATGGACTCGCAAACGTAGTATCCACAGAAATCATTCCCTTGTTCCTGCCACAACCACTTTACAAGAAATAGAGGTTAATCAAACTGATAAGCAAGAATGCCAAATGGTATTAATGAAACTAGCGCTTGAATGACTAGTAGATGCGCTTAAAATGCTACTATAGTACTTACTTTCGGGTGTCTAAATTCCAGCTCCTTCGGCAGTCCCGGAGCTTTTCTGGTGAATTTTCTCCAAACCCTGCCGGACAAAGAAAACAATTACTTGATATATCAGGAAATGAACAAAGTTGCTGATATGGTGGATAATGATCGATTTAACTTACTTCTCGAGTATTTGAGTCATGTCTGCATAGTCCAGGGGATCTTTTCGTCTTGAGTCTAAGACGGTTACTAGTCCCTGCTCAAGCTTAATCTCTTGGAGAATATAGTGGAAACTGCACACGCATGCATAACTCATCAATTACATTACTATAACCTTGACTAATATATAAGGGAAACCGAATACGCATAAGACAGTAACACTCACTTGAAGTTGTAAGGAAAGAGTATTATATCTTTGTTTTCATTTATTACGAACGATCGTAGCAAGTTGGCCTCGGTAGCTGCGGCATGAAATTTAACCTGAGTTGCATCTATGAGATATGTGTTAATGAACCCAATATCACCGACTTGTCTTTTCTTCAATTCGGCGATCTTCAATCTGCATAATATAGTGAGGATGATTATAAATACATGCAATGAAAGAGCTAAGCTATATAGAGAAACTTAATGACAGAAGTAGTACTACTTACAGACAGTAGCAGGCGACCGTTGTTTTATCGAGGGCCAATTGATTGAAAAACTGATAGAACTCCTCAAATGGAACAGGCAATAGTTCAATTCCAACGAGGTCATGCTCCTTTTTAACTTTCACATGCAAAGTACTCCTCCCCCAGAGTCTCTGCAGATTTTCAAGTACCAATCATGCAATCTTCGCATCATCGTTGATAGAGATCTTTCATCTTTGACGAGAGGCTTCCCGTACTCGTATCTTTGTATCTGCACATCCATGGGTTCATAATGTACATCGTCGGGCAGGTAATCTGCAAGATTGCTATAACCGGGCACCATCCTCGGATCATTAGCGACGTTGTGGCTAGGCACCTTGAGCGGGGGGCACGATTGCTTCGCTTGTTCGCCGAGCTGGGCAATTTGTTTCCCAGCTCGTCGTTCTTTCTGCCTTTGATCACTGACAGTACTTTCCGACCGCTCCGCTTCGGCAAATTCCTTTCCAATAATGCGCTCATAGTTTCCTTTCGGTGGAGACTTCGGTGGTTTTGTCAGGGCAGGCAGAGTGCGCTTCACTTTCACCGGATCTACCTTCTCCTCCGGAGGTGGATGTCTCTTTGCTCTCAACCCTTGAAACCAGTCATCCACTTCGGTTCGCGCGATCTCGGCGTTCTCCTCCGGGGTCCTCTCACATGGTAACTTCTCTGGAGTCTTCAGAGAAGGACTGAATCTGTATGTCCTCCCGCCTCTGGTTGTACTGCTAGACGCCGACCGAGCAGATGGAGCGGTTGTCTTCTTTAGGCGGAGGAGAAGGACTACGACGCGCCGGAGCAGCTGGAGCGGCGGCAGGTCTCTTCCGCCCTTGCTGACGAGGCGGAGAAGGAGGAGGCTGGCTGCTCGGGCGCGTCGGCGCAGGCGGAGAAGGAGGCGGAGTGCCGCCACGCGCCGGAGAAGGAGCCGGCCGAGGGCCCTGATTGTCACTCGCCGGAGGAGGAGGCGGTGGAGGAGGCGGAGTGCCCTGACTTGCCGGAGGAGGAGGAGGAGGCGGAGGCGTCCAGTTCAGAAGGTTGATAAGCTCCTTCCGCCATAGGCATGGAGTCTTCAGAGCAGACCCCAGCCGAGTCTCCCCTTCACCGGTAGGGTGGTCAAGCTGGAGGTCCTCAAATCCCTCCGTTATTTCATCCACCATCACCCTAGCATATCCTTCTGGAATCGGCCGGCAGTGAAAATTTGCGCCGGGTTCAGTAGGATAAACAGAGCCAACAGCCGCCTTGACCTTCAAATTCATCCATTGCGTCATAAGGTGACAATTTTGAGACTCCGTTATAGCATCCACGGGATAGCTGGCAGGAGCCATCAAGGCATGCTCCGGCTGAAGCAGCTCGGTGGAAACCACGCTGCTTCTGCGCTGAGATGGCGGGGTAGCTTCGGGGGAGGCTTCGGCAGTACGTTTGCTACGATTTGCGTCTCCTTCCTCTATCGTGTCTACCCTTGCTTGCAGCGCCTGCATTTGGGTCTGCTGCACTTTTTTCCTCCTCTCATGGGATTTGTAACCGCATGCGTCCGGAAACCCAACCTTCCACGGAATGGAGCCTAGCGTGCCTCGTGTCCGTCCAGGGTGCTCAGGATTCCCGAGGGCCATTGTGAGCTCATCGTTCTCTCTGTCTGGAAAGAACTTCCCTTGCTGCGCTGCTTCGATATACTGCTTAAGCTTCCTGACTGGTATGTCCATTTGATCGTTCGTCCAAATGCACTTCCCTGTTACAGGGTCCAAGGTTCCGCCAGCCCCGAAGAACCAAGTCCGGCAACGGTCTGGCCAGCTAATTGTCTCTGGTTCGATCCCTTTATGAACCAGATCATTCTCAGTCTTGGCCCACTTAGGCCGGGCTACGAGGTAGCCACCTGACCCCGTGCGATGGTGAAGCATCTTCTTCGCAGCATTTTGCTTGTTTGTCGCTGACATCTTCTTACTCTTTTCTGATGTCTTGTGGGCCACAAATGCGGGCCAGTGATCTCTGATCTTCTCATATCTGCCCTTGAATTCTGGTGTCTCATTATTTTCGACAAACTTATAAAGCTCTTTCTTCCACCTCCTGAATAGTTCTGCCATCCTCTTAAGAGCAAAAGACTTGATTAATTTCTCTTTAATTGGGTTCTCTGGATTATCCTCTGGCGGTAGGGTGAAATTTGACTTCAGCTCAGTCCAAAGATCATTTTTCTGCATATCATTGACATAAGACACCTCAGGGTCTTCTGTAGCCAGCTTAAACCATTGCTGGATGCTTATCGGGATCTTGTCCCTAACCAGAACCCCGCACTGAGCAACAAATGCGCTCTTTATCCGGAGGGGTTCAATCGGTTGGCTGTCGGGCGCGATTGCTATGATCTCAAACTTTTCATCCGAGCTCAACTTTTTCTTCGGGCCTCATCTCTCTACCGAAGTTGTGCTCGATCTGGAGGGCTAGAAAAAAGAACAAAGACTTAATTAATATGTGTACATACCAAAACAATGAATGCATCAATCAGCTAGTCAGCACAGGCTTAACTAATATATATACCTGGCCGGACTCGGTTCGGTCACCGGAGCCGTCATCACGGTCTCCTTGCACCGGCATTGGGTCACCGGAGCCGTCCTCATGTTCTTCTTCTTGCACTGGCATTAGGTCACCGTAGCCAGCTTGTTCACCCTCTCCTTCTAGACCATCGGTTTCGTTGAGAAACAACGAGACGGCATCACTTCCTTCTGCGATTATGTCCCTCAACAATGCTTCTTTTGCTTCGTCTAGGGCGGTGTCCATAGTTTTTACAAATATTTACAACATGGCAATTATTATTCAAACATGACAGATGGATATATTAGTGCCAAACGTAGAACTAGCTACCTAATCATAGTAAGCTATCGGGAGGGGGTATATATCGACAACGACGACACTACATCTATGTCCCTCGACGACCCTCGTTCCCGATAAAAAAAATAGGAAGAAGAAGAAGAAAAAAAGAGGAGAAGAAAGAATGGAGGAGATCTCCTCCATTCTTTCTTCTCCTCTTTTTTTCTTCTTCTTCCTCTTTTTTTATCCTCTTCTTCCTCTCATGTTCGAGAGCATCGCCGAGGGGTCGGGAGGTTGCGTAGTGTCAAAGGATTCAACAAAACCATGTCTTCATCATTAGGCGAAAGTAACATGTGCATGATGGTACGAAGCTCTTCAAAGTTGTTCTAGAACGGAGTCCCGGATAGGATAATTCACTTTTTGGTACAAAGTTCAGCAAGAGCCTTCCGAATATCGCTATTTGGAAGGCCTTTGCTGAATTCGTACCAAAAGGCGGATTATCCTATCCAAGACTCCATTCCAGAACAACTTTGCAGAACTTCGTACCAACATGTCCTGGTTACTTCCGGCTAATGATGAAGGCATGGATTTCTTCAATACTTTGACACTAGGAAACCTCTCTCGACTCCTCGGCGATCCTCGACCCCTCGAACCCTCGACGACCCTGGAACCCTCGACCCTCGACCCTATAGAACCCTCGACCCTGAAACCCTCGACCCTTGACCCCTCGAACCCTCGACCTTGAAATCCTAGAGGAGAAGATCGAAGAAAAAAAGAAGAAAAAAAAGAGAAGAAGAAAGGAATAGTGGAGAAGAAGAAAAAATAGAATATATTCTATTTTCTCTTCTTCTCCACTATTCCTTTCTTCTTCTCCTCTTCTTTTTCTTCTTTTTTCTTCTTCTTATTTATTTCTCCTCTTCTTCCTCTCCTCTTCTTCTTCTTATTTAGTTCTCTCGACCCCTCGTCCCTCTCTCGACCCCTCGACGACCCTCGTCCCTGATAACATTTTTTTCTCCCCTCGACACCTCTCGACCTCTCGTCCCACTCTCGACCCCTCATCATCATCTATCACCCCCCTCGTTTTCTTTAGCATATATCCATGAAGAAAAAAGAAGTCTTCCCCTTCTTATTTTCCTTTTTCCACTCCTTCCTTTTCTTCTTCTTATTCCTTCTTCCTTCTTCCTCTTTTCTTCCTTTTCCTTATTTTACTTTTTCCTCTACACTAACCTAATTAAAATGCACTAACCTAAAATCGATATCTACTAACAAACTAAATAAAAAATTAATACATATATGAAAAAACATATATAAACAAAAAATGCTATGAACATTATATTCATACATACATATATAGCCACATCCATTCATCATATAGCTATAAACAAAAAAATTAATACATATATGAAAAAACATATATAAAAAATGCTATGAACAGAGCCTCGACGGCGGCGGCTCACAACGGGGGCGGCCGGCGAGGGCGACGGCGGCGGCGGCGATGGCGTCGGTGACGACCACGGCGTTGGCGGGGGCGGGCGGTAGGCGGCGGCGGGGGCGGGCGGTAGGCGGCGGCGGGGCAGCGCCTGGCGGCGACGGGGCAGGGGCGACGAGGACAGCGGGCTCGGGGCAGCGCGGGGCGCGGGCGACGGCGGGGGCGGCGACGACGTCGGGGCGGCGCAGGCGACGACGGGGCGGCGCGGGGCGCGGGCGATGATGGGGGCTGCGACGACGTGCGCGGGCGACGACGACGAGGAGCAGGGCGTCGGGGCAGAGGGCGGCGTCGGCGGCGGGGAGAATGAGGAACTGAATGAAATTTTTGACAAGTGTTGTATATATAGCAAGAGCATTGGTCCTGGTTCGTGATACCAACCGGGACTAATGCCCCCCTTTAGTCCCAGTTGGTGCCACCAACCGGGACCAAAGGCCTAGCGGTTGGTGCCGCTAGGCCTTTGGTCCCGCCAACCGGGACTAATGCCGCCCTTTAGCCCCGGTTGGTGCCTCCAACCGGGACCAAAGGCCTGTGCTGCCCCGAACCCAAATATTTAGTCCCGCCTTGCTAGTTGAGAGGGAGGCGCAACTGTTTACAAGGTGCGGTGCGCCTTCCCTCTTGAGCTCCTCTCTAAAGCAGGCTTTCGGGCCTAACACTGCAATCTGTGCCTGTGGGCCTACTGGGCCTCCCGCGGGCCTGAATCCTGGCCCAATGTAGGGTTTCTAGTCGTATTCAGGCCATGGGGGCCCAATAGGTGGCACTTTTTTGTTTTTTTGTTTTTTTTGTTTCTACTTAGAACTAAATACTTATACTTTTGTAGAGATTTATTTTTTATTTTAGGTCACAAAAATTATAAACTTTCTGTTAGTGCCATTAGTTTTAAAATTTGAATAGTTTAAATTTGATTTTTTTTTAAATTTGTGTGAATCACTAGTTTATGAATAACTTTACTATAAAAATTGATTTTTGAGTCAATCTTTTTCCTGCTATTTAATATTACTGTGTTTTATCATTATACTCAATTTGATAATTTTAGTTAGTCATAACAAATATTATAGGGGTGAGCCCTATTTTTTTCCAGTTTTTTTGTTTTGTTTTCTGCATTATTTATTTTCTTTTGTTTTTTGCTTTATTTTTTAATTCTTTTTGCTTTTAGTTTTAGAAAAATTATAAACTTTCTGTTAGTACCATTAGTTTTCAAATTTGAAAACACTTTTTTAGTTTTTTTGTTTTCTTTGTTGCTTTATTTATTTTATTTTGTTTCTACTTACAACAAAATACTTATTGTTGCTATTTTTATTTTTTTTTCCAGTTTTTTTGTTTTGTTTTCTGTATTATTTATTTTCTTTTGTTTTTTGCTTTATTTTTTAATTCTTTTTGCTTTTAGGTCAGCAAAATTATAAACTTTCTGTTAGTGCCATTAGTTTTAGAAAAAATATAAACTTTCTGTTAGTGCCATTAGTTTTCAAATTTGAATAGTTAAAATTTGAACATAGATGCACCTATAGAGAAAATTCCACCTAAATTCATAGTTTTTAAATGAACTCTGAAAAAGTTGGCATAGCATACTCGTCTGTTACAAATTTGACATGGTATCATCATAATAGTTGCGGGAGAAAGTCTTCACTTTTTCTTCGCTTGTGTCATTTGCTTATTGTGCCGTAACCATGGATAATTTTCATTGTCTATCAGGATGCTTGGTCAGCCTTGACATTGAAGGGAGGAATTTCATGAAACTTTTCATAATCTTCAGACATGTCTGTCTTGCCGTCCACTCCCAGGATGTCCATTTTTCCTGAAAGAACTATGTGGCGCTTTGGCTCATCGTATGATGTATTCGCTTCCTTATCTTTTCTTTTTCTCGGTTTGGTAGACATGTCCTTCACATAGATAACCTGTGCCACATCATTGGCTAGGACGAACGGTTCGTTAGTGTACCCAAGATTTTTCAGATCCACTGTTGTTATTCCGTATTGTGGGTCTACCTG
This sequence comes from Triticum monococcum, assembly GCA_034509565.1. NCBI lineage: Eukaryota > Viridiplantae > Streptophyta > Magnoliopsida > Poales > Poaceae > Triticum > Triticum monococcum. Next base: position 574,680,871 of record CM067844.1, on the reverse strand, counting down.
TACCCCGCCGCCTAACAGATTGACCCATTTACACTTAAACAAAGGGACCTTAAAATTAGGTCCGTAGTCAAGTTCCCATATGTCCACTATGTAACCATAATATGTATCCTTTCCGCTCTCGGTTGCTGCATCAAAGCGGACACCGCTGTTTTGGTTGGTGCTCTTTTGATCTTGGGCGATCGTGTAAAATGTATTCCCATTTATCTCGTATCCTTTGTAAGTCAATACAGTCAAAGATGGTCCCCTGGACAACAAGTACAACTCATCACAAACAGTGTTGTCACCTCTGAGACGTGTTTCCAACCAACTGCTGAAAGTCCTGATGTGTTCACATGTAATCCAGTCGTCGCACTGCTCCGGGTGTTTGGAGCGCAGACTGTTCTTGTGTTCATTGACATACGGGGTCACCAAGGTAGAGTTCTGTAGAACTGTGTAGTGTGCTTGAGACCAAGAATATCCGTCCCTGCATATTATTGAGTCTCTTCCAAGAGTGCTTTTTCCAGTCAGTCTCCCCTCATACCGCGATTTAGGGAGACCTATCTTGTTAAGGCCAGGAATGAAGTCAACACAAAACCCGATAACATCCTCTATTTGATGGCCCATGAGATGCTTCCTTCTGGCCTAGCGCGATTATGCACATATTTCTTTAGGACTCCCATGAACCTCTCAAAGGGGAACATATTGTGTAGAAATACGGGCCCCAGGATGACAATCTCGTCGACTAGATGAACTAGGACGTGCGTCATGATATTGAAGAAGGATGGTGGGAACATCAGCTCGAAACTGACAAGACATTGCGCCACATCACTCCTTAGCCTTGGTACGATTTCTGGATCGATCACCTTCTGAGAGATTGCATTGAGGAATGCACATAGCTTCACAATGGCTAATCGGACGTTTTCCGGTAGAAGCCCCCTCAATGCAACCGGAAGCAGTTGCGTCATAATCACGTGGCAGTCATGAGACTTTAGGTTCTGAAACTTTTTCTATGGCATATTTATTATTCCCTTTATATTCAACGAGAAGCCAGTCGTGATCTTCATACTGAGCAGGCATTCAAAAAAGATTTCTTTCTCTTCTTTCGTAAGAGCGTAGCTGGCAGGACCTTTATACTGCTTCGGAGGCATGCCGTCTTTTTCGTGCAAACGTTGCAGGTCCTCCCGTGCCTCAGGTGTATCTTTTGTCTTTCCATACACGCCCAAGAAGCCTAGCAGGTTCACGCAAAGGTTCTTCGTCACGTGCATCACGTCGATTGAGGAGCGGACCTCTAGGTCTTTCCAGTAGGGTAGGTCCCAAAATATAGATTTCTTCTTCCACATGGGTGCGTGTCCCTCGGCGTCATTCGGAACAGCTGGTCCACCGGGACCCTTTACAAAGATTACGTAGTGTAAACCATTGACCATAGCAAGAACGTGATCACCGGTGCGCATGGCGGGCTTCTTCCGGTGATCTGCCTCGCCTTTGAAATGCTTGCCTTTCTTTTGACATTGATGGTTGGTCGGAAGAAATCGACGATGGCCCAGGTACACATTCTTCCTGCATTTGTCCAGGTATATACTTTTAGTGCCATCTAAATAGTGCGTGCATGCGTGGTATCCTTTGTTTGTCTATCCTGAAAGGTTACTGAGAGCGGGTCAATCGTTGATGGTCACGAACAGCAACGCCTTAAGGTTAAATTCCTCCTGTCTGTGCTCATCCCACGTACGTACACCGTTTTCATTCCACAGCTGTAAAAGTTCTTCAACTAATGTCCTTAGGTACACATCAATTTCGTTGCCGGGTTGCTTAGGGCCTTGGATGAGAACTGGCATCATAATGAACTTCCGCTTCATGCACATCCAAGGAGGAAGGTTATACATACATAGAGTCACGGGCCAGGTGCTGTGATTGCTGCTCTGCTCCCCGAAAGGATTAATGCCATCCGCGCTTAAAGCAAACCATACATTCCTTGGGTCCTTTGCAAACTCATCCCAGTATTTTTTATCGATTTTTCTCCACTGCGACCCGTCAGCGGGTACTCTCAACTTCCCATCTTTCTTTCGGTTCTCACTGTGCCATCGCATCAACTTGGCATGCTCTTCGTTTTTGAACAGACGTTTCAACCGTGGTATTATAGGAGCATACCACATCATCTTCGCAGGAACCCTCTTCCTGGGGGGCTCGCCGTCAACATCACCAGGGTCATATCGTCTGATCTTATACCGCAATGCACCGCATACCGGGCATGCGTTCAGATCCTTGTATGCACCGCGGTAGAGGATGCAATCATTAGGGCATGCATGTATCTTCTCCACCTCCAATCCTAGAGGGCATACGATCTTCTTTGTTGCGTATGTACTGTTGGGCAATTCGTTATCCTTTGGAAGCTTCTTCTTCAATATTTTCAGTAGCTTCTCAAATTATTTGTCAGCCACAACATTCTCTGCCTTCCACTGCAGCAATTCCAGTACGGTACCGAGCTTTGTGTTGCCATCTTCGCAATTGGGGTATAACCCTTTTTTGTGATCCTCTAACATGCGATCGAACTTCAGCTTCTCCTTTTGACTAATGCATTGCGTCCTTGCATCGACAATGACCCAGCGGAGATCATCATCATCGGGCACATCGTCTGGTTCCTCTTGATCTTCAGCAGCTTCACCCGTTGCAGCATCATTGGGCACATCGTCTGGTTCCTCTTGATCTTCACCAGCTCCCCCCGTTGCAGCATCACCGTATTCAGGGGGCACATAGTTGTCATCGTAGTCTTCTTCTTCGCCGTCTTCCATCATAACCCCTATTTCTCCGTGCCTCGTCCAAACATTATAGTGTGGCATGAAACCCTTGTAAAGCAGGTGGGAGTGAAGGATTTTCCGGTTAGAGTAAGACCTCGTATTCCCACATTCAGTGCATGGACAACACAAAAAACCATTCTGCTTGTTTGCCTCAGCCGCATCGAGAAACTCATGCACGCCCTTAATGTACTCGCGGGTGTGTCTGTCACCGTACATCCATTGCCGGTTCATCTGCGCGCATTATACATAATTAAGTGTCCAAATTAATAGAAGTTCATCATCACATTAAAACCAAAGTGCATACATAGTTCTCATCTAACAACATATAGCTCTCCAGAGCATCTAATTAATTAAACCATACATTGAAACTATGTAAAACATTTCAATGCGAAAATAAATGCGATCATAATCGCAACCAAGGTAACAATTGATCCAACGGCATAATGATACCAAGCCTCGGTATGAATGGCATATTTTCTAATCTTTCTAATCTTCAAGCGCATTGCATCCATCTTGATCTTGTGATCATCGACGACATCCGCAACATGCAACTCCAATATCATCTTCTCCTCCTCCATTTTTTTATTTTTTTCCTTTAACAAATTGTTTTCTTCTTCAACTAAATTTAACCTCTCGACAATAGGGTCGGTTGGCATTTCCGATTCACATACATCCTAGATAAATAAAATCTATGTCACGTTGATCGGCATAATTTTCATAAACAATAAATGAACCAATAGTTATAAAGATAATATACATACCACATCCGAATCATAGACAGGACGAGGGCCGACGGGGGCGGATACCAAAACCATCGCACTATATAAGATGCAATAATAAATGTAAGAAAATGATACAAGTATCTATCTAAACATACAAGTAAGAATATTTTTCCTTTCAGAAAGAAGATAAGAACAAGAGGCTCACCACGATGGTGTCGGTGATGAGATCGGCGCGGGTGATCGACGACGGTGAAGACGGGGACGGGGCGTGACGGACCGCTAAATTTAGACAAATCTCGAGGAAAATGGAGTTTGGAGGTCGAGCTTCGAGAGGAGAAAGCTTAAGTAGTGTGGCTCGGGCATTCCATCGAACACCTCATATGCATAGGAGGTGAGCTAGAGCACCACAAAGCCCTCTCTCCCTCGGCCAGAAAAAACAGAGCACTGTGCTCTGCTCTTGCGCGAGGGGGTATATATAGGCACCTCATTGGTCCCGGTTGATGACATGAGCCGGGACTAAAGGGGAGCCTTTGGTCCCGGTTTAAGCCACCAACCGGGACCAATGGTGATGGGCCAGGAGCGAGGCCCATTGGTCTCGGTTCATCCCACCAACCGGGACCAAAAGGTCCAGATGAAACGGAACCAATGGCTCACGTGGCCCGGCCGGCCCCCTGGGCTCATGAATCGTCACATTAGTCCCGGTTCTAGACTGAACCGGGACTAATAGGCTGATCCAACCTGGACCAAAGCCCTATTTTCTACTAGTGATAATAGAACTAGTGGCCGAACTGTTGTATGATTTGGTTCTGTACACGACGAAGGAACAATGTCATGTGGAGGGTGGCACTGCTGCCTGAGTAATAAAAAGTACTTCCCGCAACGACAAAAAAACCGACGGCGCAAAGTGCAAACCGAATCCAACTTCAAATCAAATGAAAGATAGAAGGTGCAAACCGAACCAATCAATCCCCTGAACAGTGGACACGGCGACGGATCCAAATCTCGCGCACGGTTCCCCTATAAATATACCAGCTCCAAACTACGCAGGCACTTCCCCTCCTGATTATACGGTAATCACGGAGATGGGGACGGCGACCTCCACCCGCGAGCGCGAGCGCGATACAATCCACACGGAGATGGAGACGGCGGCAGTCTCCTCCAGCAAGCGCGCCCGCCTCGGCGGCTCCGACCGGCTAAGCGACCTGCCAGACTGCCTCCTGCACGACATCCTCTCCCTCCTCGGGTGCCGGCAGGCCGTGCGGACGAGCGCGCTCTCGCGTCGGTGGAGGCAGCTCTGGCGCTCCATGACCTGCCTCAACATCGACCAGCGCGAGTTCCAGCGCCCCGGCGTCCCACCGCCATTAGACGTGTGCCAGTGGGACAGCTTCGAAGACATGGCCGACAGCCTGCTGGCGTCGTCGATCACCGCCCCATCGGCGCCGCTGGACGCGTTCCGCCTGCACTTGGTCGACGGCAGCAGGAAGACGGCCTTCGACAGGTGGATCCGCCGCGGGCTCGCGCGCCGGCCGGCTGCGGTCGACATACACTACGGCTGCGCCTACGTCGGCGGGGTCTGCTGGCCGGACACGTCGCGCTTGGCCTCCGGCGCTACCTGCCGCCTCACAAGGCTCCGTCTCTTCGGCGTCCAGCTGAGCCCTAGTTTCGGGCGGGATCTCGACGACCAGTGCCCCGTCCTCGAGGACCTGCACATCGAGAACTGCAGAGAAGATTTCTGCTACGTCGCATCTCCCTCGCTCAAGAGCTTCGCGCTCGTCAGCCCCTCCGATGATTTCTACTACAGGTGCTCCGCTCTTGTCCTAGCGTTTCCTCGCCTAGCCTCGTTGCGCCTCGTGCTCCCGTTCGGCAGCCACCGTGGGTACCCCGTCGTCACTTCTAAGAACGAGGTGCTGGCATCGCTCGTCCAGGCGTCCATCTGTATAAAGGACATGGATGACGAGGTGCAGCGGAACAGACGGGTGATGAGGCCACACAAGCTTGATTTCTTGAAGTCCATGTGCAACTTCCTCGCCTGCATCCCCAATGTCAGAAATCTACACCTCTCGGGGTTTACCACGACAGTATGTATCCATTCTAGCTCCCACCGTGTCTTTGAAATTTGATATCGCATTGGTAGCATGTTGCCCACATAAAACCATTTATAGGGATCTTTGGCAGATTGTGTAGTTCTCTGAAAATTGTACGAATTCTGTTAAAATTGTACGGATCTCCACATAAGATCTCATGAATATAGCATCGACTTAAGACTCAGTCGATTGAGATTGAGCAATCCCGAAAAAGAAACATGGATTCTGCGTCATGAACTTCAACTCCAAATTCAAAGTGCCTTTTTTTAGAAAACAAAATCAGTCGTGTAACACCGTTGGTTGGTATCATATATCCAGAGTCAGTTTATCTTCCTGGTATCTGTATATATATACATGCCGTCCTCGTCCTGTCTTTGTTATCATTTTCACAGATCCTAGTAGCATGCTGTAGTTATTAGTAAGATGCGTGGATGTTATTGTGCAATGCTATGTGTAGTAATGACTAATCCAATATTCAGCATGTATAACTGCATTTCTTTGTTGTCTTCTACCAGGCATTGTTAGGCAAGGAATCACAAGAATTTCAGGTGTTCCATGGCTTGAATACTTTACTCCTCAGCCGTTGTGACCTTGGAGTAAGCTATCAAGCTTTGACGAGCATCCTTCGGAACGCCCAAAATCTCAAGAACGTTGGGATGCACTTTTGCAAGGTATGCATTTCTCGGTTATATCTTTCATTAAAGTTGAGGACGATTTTCTCCTTTCTTGGTATTCCCTCTTTTTTTTAGTTGGTATTAACATGCATTCGACCTTACTCAACAAAGTTTTTGGAGCGCCCAAAGAGGAGAGGGAAGGCCCAGCCGAAGAGTAAACCTTCCAAACGCCGTAACTCAACACTTCCTGAGTACAAGAACCTGAAGGTGGTAGAAATCAAGCACGAGACAAACTCTACAGCTCCATTGGAGAATATTTTCTTGGAAATTTCAAAGGGGATGCCGAAGGAAATGCCGCTAACTCGGTGGCACCGGGTTGAAAAATTGAGCAACACGGGTCCGATGACGATAGTACGATTACGATTATTTAGAACGGAAAATGGCAAAGTGAACTCGAATTAAGTCGATGGAGGACGGAAGGAACATGCGTCTCTCAAATAAATCCAGAGATTAACCACGGATCTACTAGAAGGTGAGGTGGCACGGTTGGTTGGAACATTTACAGTGCCATCTTTGGTTGTAAGGACATTTCAGGTCTAACTTCTGAGAGATTTACATGCGAGTATGATTATCATAATTTTTGCTTTGTGATGATGTTGGGTAAAAACTAAAGAGTACCATGTCTTTGCCGAGGATATATGCTTTAGTTTCTTATAACATGGTTATAGCTCTGGACAGAATCGGACTCAGCCGTACTCACAACACTACATTGATTGTTATCAGAAAAAAATACCTTGATTGTACGAATAACTAAAAACGGGGCCCATGGTCGTTTTAAGCTAGGAATGCTTAAAAAATCTACGAGCATTTCTGTCAACATGCCACTTGTCAGATCTGAGTCGGTCTGAAGAACTAGATTCAGACAAGTTATCCGAAACACTCAAATCTTAGCAACATTGGATGATGATTCCGAGAGTTTGGATGCAAATCAAGAGGAACCTAAGGCTAGCCAAGAACACCGGCAGCTAAGAGGGAAACCCTAATAGAAGTGATGGTTCTCCACCGATCCAGAAACTGAGCTTTATAGCCTTACAAAATGAAGGAAAAAGTAAGAAAGTAAAACTGAACCTTTGCTGAGAAGGTAAACAGCGACGCACGTGAGATGTACAGCCAGATGATGCGGGATGGACACGATCTAGTACAGCAAGTTTTGCTCGGCTCCGAAGAGGGAGGGGCGATGACGGTGGCGCGCCTTTGGCTCACTTTAGTGCTTGTAGTCGTCACTAGGTGGTCTAGAGATCAAGATACAATTTTTATTATTTCTGGTATTCATTGTACTACCATGATTGAGGATGAATATATTGGAAGTTTTCTCCCGAAAAAAAAGAAGTCGCGAAGCGGTACGGGCGTAGGAGGAGCGTCAGATCGCAGATGGACGGTACTGGGAGCTTCACACCAGCAACTACGAATTCAAAACTTAACCGAATCTATGTCTGCAGTGTTCTAATTCTTCATATGCTCAACGCTAGCCCCCCCCCCCCCCCCCCCCCCCCCCCGAACAACTCCAGACATGTCCTCAGGACTGGAACTCTGGAAAAACCTTTTGTACGAATGCGGCGTCTTCACAAGTGGCATCTTTCTCATCCATGTTACTCCAGTTGATGAGCCAGCGCATGACAGGAATGTGAATGCCACCTTGAGCTCTGGGGATGAGTTTCCTTTCTAGTAACTTCTTTGGTTCAAGAAGAATTGTTCCATCAACATTAAGTAGTGGAAGTTTTGCGTTGGGTATTGCTTGAGGCCCTAGGTGCTTCTTTAATTGACTGACATGGAAATTTGGATGTAATTTACAGTCATCGGGTAAGAGCAACTTGTAGGGGACATTTCCAACTTCCTAAAGTACTCTGAAAGGGCCATAGTATCTTGAGTGCAATTTGAGAAATATGTGGATGCTCAAGGTAGTATGTCTGTATGGTTACAGTTTTAGATATACCATATCTTCTATCTCTAGGGTCCTTTTAGACCTCTTTTTGTCAGCGTGATGTATCATCCTTCCTTGTATTCCCAACAAATTTTCTTTTATCTGGGCTGAAGTCTGTTCTGCAGTAAGGACAGATGAGAAATCTTCCACTTGTTCAGTTGGATAGAGAGCAGCTTCAAAGATCATATTGAGAGGTCTATTGTGTAGAGCTTGGAAAGGAGTGATTTCAGATAAGTATGGTAGCTAGTGTTATACCACCATTCTGCGAGGGAGAACCAATGCATCCATTTCTTTGGTTGTAAGAAACCCATGCACCTGAGGTAGGTTTCCAAGCATTGATTAACTCTTTCAGTTTGGCCATCAGATTGAGGATGATAAAAAGTGTTCATATGCAACTTAATGCCCATAAGTGTTGAAGATCATATCTGTATCAGTTACAATAACTAAAGGTAATCCATGTAGTCTGAAGATGTTGTTAGTAAATGCTTTGGCCACAGAGTTGACAATAATTGGGTGCTTCATTAGGATGAAATGGCCATACTTTGTGAATCTGTCCACCACCACTAATATCAAGTCCTTATTGCATAATGTGGCAAGGCCTTCCACGAAGTCCATGCTTATGTGACACCAGGCAAAGTCAGGGATGGGCAAGGGCTGTAGCAGACCAGGTTATTTGCAATGTTCAGGTTTACTAATCAAACATGTTGGGCATTGCTTAATGAAGTCTACAATGAATTATTTCATACCTAGCCAATGGAAGAGAAGCTTCACTCTTTGATAAGTAGCTCTATGTGCAGAATGTCCTCCAATTTCAGAATTGTGCAATGCAAGCGCTAATTTAGTTCCGAGATCAGTGTTATTTCTACTGAAAATTCTATTTTTGTATCTTAAGATGTTCTGTTGTAAAACATAATTTGGGATAGCAGCTGGCGTAGTTTCTAGTGGTCATGTGCATAATTTGCAACTACTTCGGATATCCAGGCAGGTCTTGCAGTACCGGCCATAGGCGAGTTCAGTTTGTACTTGACTCTAGACACACTATCAGCAACTTTGTTGTTCCCTTGTTTGTACTCCATTTTGAAGTTGTGGCCCAAGATCTTGATTAACAATTTGTGTTGAATCCCTTCAATGAGTTTTTGTTCTTGTATATATTTCAAGCTCTGCTGGCCGGTCCTTATAATCGGTGAGGATGCAGCAAAGTAATGTTTCCAGCGCTTCAATTATGGCTAGAGCCTCCTTGTCATATGTTGACATTGCTGCAATTTTAGGGCCAATAATAGTCTTGCTAAAGAATGAGAATGGCCTTCCATCTTGCATTACTACAACCCGTATTCCATAAGCACATACACCCTTTTCTTGGATAAAAGCTTTAGAGAAAACAAGGAAGGAAAGCACAAGGTCTTGGGTCATCTTGTCTTTCAAAATATTAAAAGCTTCCATCTGTTCAGTGCCCCATTGGAAATTATCCTTCTCCAGGGACTGGAACAAGAGTTTGCAAATAAACCATAGTTTTGTATGAACCTCTTGTAGTAACTAGTGAGACCAAGGAAGCCTCTTAGCTGAGTTGCATTTTCTGGAGTGGGCCATTGAACTATGGCCTCAATCCTGATCGGGTCTGTGGCAACTCCATCACCTCTAATGACATGTCCCGGGTACTCAACCTGAGGTTGTGCAAAGGTGCACTTGCTGATTTTTTGCATATAACTGGTGAGATTAAAGTACCTCCAGAACTCGTCGCGGATGGATGAGATGCTCCTTCATATTTCTATTGTATATTAGTATGTCATCAAAGAAAACCAGTACAAATTTTCTAAGGAATAGTGCTAGGATTGCATTCATCAACAGTTGGAAAGTGGTAGGTGCATTTGCCAGGCCAAAGGGCATGACAAGGTATTCATAACGGCCACAATCTGTATTGAATGCAGTTTTTCCGATGTCTTCTTATTGCATTTTTATCTATGATAGCCACTTCTCAGGTCCAATTTAGTGAATACAGTGACCCCTTTAATTCATCAATCAAATCTTCTATGACAGGTATTGGGTACTTATTTTTGATTGATTGCTAGTCATAAATTTTGAGTTCACAAATTCATGACAAAGTGTAGAGATAAATTGGCCATATTTGTCATATTTTATATGGGTACATGGTATGTGTATGGGTTATACGATCCATACCCGTACCCGCTTTACTCGATGGGTTTCAGATTTCCCTATTTATATACCCATGGATAACTTTGTTGGGGAACGCAGTAATTTCAAAAAAAAAAATCCTACGCAGACGCAAGATCATGGTGATGCATAGCAACGAGAGGCAAGAGTGTTGTCTACGTACCCTCGTAGACCGTAAGCGGAAGCGTTATGACAACGCGGTTGATGTAGTCGTACGTCTTCACGATCGACCGATCCTAGCACCGAAGGTACGGCACCTTCGCGATCTGCACACGTTCGGCTCGGTGACGTCCCACGAACTCACGATCCAGTAGAGTGTCGAGGGAGAGCTTTGTCAGCACGACGGCGTAATGACGGTGATGATGATACTACCGAAACAGGGCTTCGCCTAAGCACCGCTACGATATGACCAAGGTGGATTATGGTGGAGGGGGGCACCGCACATGGCTAAGAGATCAATGATCGACTTGTGTGTCTATGTGGTGCCCCCCTCCCCCGTATATAAAGGAGTGAAGGAGGGGGAGGGGGGCGGCCTCCTAGGCGCGCCCCAAGGGGAGTCCTACTCCCACCGGGAGTAGGATTCCCCCCCCCCTTCCCTAGTTGGATTAGGAGAGAAGGAATGGGAAGGAAGGAGGAAGGAAAGGGGGGCCGGCCCCCTTCCCAATTCGGATTGGGCTTGGGGGGCGCGCCCCCTCCTTTGCTCCCTTCTCCTCTCTCCCACTATGGCCCAAAATAAGGCCCATATACCTCCCGGGGGGTTCCGGTAACCTCCCGGTACATCGGTAAATGCCCGATCTCACCCGGAACCATTCTGATGTCCAAATATAGTCGTCCAATATATTGATCTTTATGTCTCTACCATTTCTAGACTCCCCGTCATGTCCGTGATCATATCCAGGACTCCGAACTACCTTCGGTACATCAAAACACATAAACTCATAATACGATCGTCACCGAACGTTAAGCGTGCGGACCCTACGGGTTCGAGAACTATGTAGACATGACCGAGACACGTCTCCAGTCAATAACCAATAGCGGAACCTGGATGCTCATATTGGTTCCTACATATTCTACGAAGATCTTTATCGGTCAAACCGCATAACGATATACGTTGTTCCCTTTGTCATCGGTATGTTACTTGCCCGAGATTTGATCGTCGGTATCTCAATACCTAGTTCAATCTCGTTACCGTCAAGTCTCCTTACTCGTTCCGTAATGCTACATCCCGTAACTAACTCATTAGCTACATTGCTTGCAAGGCTTATAGTGATGTACATTACCGAGAGGGCCTAGAGATACCTCTCCGACAATCGGAGTGACAAATCCTAATCTCGACCTATGCCAACTCAACAAACACCATCGGAGACACCTATAGAGCACCTTTATAATCACCCAGTTACGTTGTGACATTTGGTAGCACACAAAGTGTTCCTCCGGTATTCGGGAGTTGCATGATCTCATAGTCATAGGAACATGTATAAGTTATGGAGAAAGCAATAGCAACAAACTAAACGATCATCGTGCTAAGCTAACGGATGGGTCAAGTCATGTCTATGGTTAGAAAACATAACCATCATTGATTCAACGAGCTAGTAAAGTAGAGGCAAACTAGTGGCACTCTGTTTGTCTATGTATTCACACATGTACTAAGTTTCCGGTTAATACAATTCTAGCATGAATAATAAATATTTATCATGATATAAGGAAATATAAATAACAACTTTATTATTGCCTCTAGGGCATATTTCCTTCAAACTTTTTGTCCCATACCCTTACCCTAATAGGGTTTTTACCTACATGGTACGTGGGTAATGGGTACCCATTGCCATCCCTACTTGTAAGCCTATATTTGAGCTTGGTTAGCAAGTTTACACACTTTTTGTGACCAGGAAACCAAGGTTCCATGCATTTGTAACAGATGCCCTTAACTATAGCTTGTTGTATGATTGAGGCACTGTTAGTTGGGCCAGGCTTTCCAAGATCAAATTGCACCTGCCTTCTAACATGTTCAACAATAGTGCTCTGTACAACTCTTCTATGTGGTTGTGTTTGCTCCATCCTCCTTGCAAGCCATATTGCCTTGTGTAAGTCAAGGGGGTCATGACACTGGACATGATGTTGAATGTTGGCATTTAAGCTAGCTATAAACCTTGTCCTGTAGTACGCAATGTTGTATGGCGCTGAGTGTTGGCCGACTAAAAAAGTGACATGTTCAACAGTTAGGTGTGGCGGAGATGTGCATGCTGAGATGGATGTGTGGCCACACAAGGAAGGATCGAGTCCGGAATGATGGTATACGAGATAGTGTTTGGGTAGCACCAATTGAAGATAAGTTTGTCCAACATCGTCTGATATGGTTTGGGAATATTCAGCGCAGGCTTCGAGAAGCTCTAGTGCATAGTAGACGGCTAAAGCATGCGGATAATGTCAAGAGAGGTTGGGGTAGACCGAATTTGACATGGAAGGAGTCCTAAAGACAGATCTGAAGGATTGAAGTATCACCAAAGAACTAGCCATGAACACGGGTGCGCGGAAGTTGGCTATCCATGTGCCAGAACCATGAGTTGGTCGCCAGATCTTATGGGTTTCACCTCTAGCCAACCCAACTTGTTTGGGACTAAAGACTTTGATGTTGTTGTTGTTGTTGTTGTTGTTGTACAAACCTTGTCTTGTAGTAATCTTGAGGGTAGAGCTGGATTATCCATTCTCATTAAATTCATGGACTGCTCAAACTTCAGTACATAGTCATTGACAGTGCTTGTTTGAGTAAGAGCATGGAAAGTTCTCACAATATCACATACAGAAGTTTCAGAGAATCCATCTCCAAGGTACCTACAAAATTTGTACTAGGGCAGTGTGTTGGCAATTATCCCAGTTCCTCTCCACCATTCAATAGCAGGGCCCTTGAGGTATGTAATTGTAATCTCATTTTCCTGTTTAGCTGGTGTTCTTGCAGCTTCAAGTACATTTCAATAGTTTGTATTCAAGAGTCAGTGCCATTGCCATCAAACTCGGGAATGTTGTACTTTGCTGGCTTGACTATGGCAAGAGGTCTTCTGTTGTCTTACACTTGATCTATTGGCATATTTGCTACTCTTCTTTCTTTCTGTTGAGTAGGGTCTTCCGGCTCTTCCTGATCTAGCTGAATAATTTGTTGTGCAGTTCCTGGTTGAGGACCTCCAGTGGTAGCTTTTGCTTCAGTACCATTGTTTTTGTTCTGAGCAAAATGAGGGTGTCTATAGGGAATTTTGTTGCTGCCATCCAAATTGAGCTCTTTTCCAGTTTGCTTGTCAACAAGGACTGCAGAGCCAGCCGTTGGTGGAGTATGAAGATCATCTATTGGGTGTTTGAGAGAGCCTTAAGGGGTTTGACGTTGTCCACTGCCTTGACTGTGTTATCTCTTGGTTTAGGGAAACCAGAGAGAGATAAACTAATTTAAAGTTCCATGTGGTTCCCCTAAGGTTTTCTAGAGTGACTGGAAGTTGTTTGTCATATGCTCTCTGAAATCCTCAAAGTCCTGCATGTCATGCTCTCTATGCTGTTGTAGGGTTTTGACATCCAATTGCAAGGATTGTACTTCCAAGTTATCCATGGAAGAGGAGTCGATTGGGCCATCCATCATGTGATAAGAAGTATAATAGGAAGGGTTTTAGAACTGGCAAGGAGCCAAGTAACCTCACTACTGATGATCTTCGGGTAAAGGAGGGGATTTTACAATAGCAAGAGCTGCAACCGGACCTTAGCCGTTGATCCTGCCACCGCCATCGCCAACGCCACGCCACTGGAAGTACACCGGATCCGGAGGGTGGGATTTTACTGCCGAAGCGGTGCGTTTCTGTAACCACTTCCCAGCTCCAGACCTGTACCAAACTGTCGCCACCGCCACACGTGGCCAGGGAACACACCACGAGTAAAGGATTTTATGGGTCCTCCAACTCCACTTCGGCACTAGATCTTGCGACACCGAGGAGATGAACCAAGCTTCGATTACCACTTGTAAGACTTGAGTCGGTCTGAAGAACTAGATTCAAACAAGTTAACTGAAACACTCAAATCTTAGCAACTTTATTAGATAATTATGAGAGTTTGGATGCAAATCAAGAGGAACCTAAGGCCGGCCAGGAACACTAGAGGCTAAGAGGAGGAAACCCTAATACAAGAGATGGTTCTCCATCGATCCAGAAACAGGGCTTTATAGCCTTAAAATGAAGGAAAAAGTAAGAAAGTAAAACTGAAGCTGGTAGACATTGTTCTCTTTGCCGGAAAGGTAAACAGCGACGCGCTCAAGATCTACAACCATCCGATGCAGGATGGACGCGATCCAAAGCATCAAGAAACCGTGAAGCGGTACGGGCGCAGGACAAGCGTCAGATCGCAGATGGACGGTACTGGGAGCAGGACAAGCGTCAGATCGCAGATGGACGGTACTGGGAGCTTCGCCAACAACCGTGAATTCAAACTTAACTAAATCTATGTCTGCATTGTTCTAATTCTTGAGATGCTCGCCTTTAGGTCCTGACACCACTCTCTGTTCTTTTACGCAAGAACATGGCACTCGTAGACATGATGTGCTGATGGGCTGAGGCTTCAGCCTGCTGCCTAAATTACACATGGGCATACGACAAAGACCTGTTTTTTTCTTGAAGATACAAAGACCTGTTTTTTGTTCACGCTGTAACGCCCAGAGTTCCAGAGCCAACAAACGCCTCGGATCCCTCCGTATCACGGCACTGTTTTTACGCGCAACACTGGCGCAAGGGGCCGCCGGTCTTAAATCGCCGTGCGCCCCTGTCGCCGTGCCCGTCGAATACCGTCGCTCTCCGGCGGAGGCAGCCGAACAGGACGGTTGGTGGGCACGTACGTTCGCCGCGCGTGGGCAACGGCCAACGGGGGACGGTGGCCTTCTCTGTCGGTTTGCCTCTGAAGTGACACGCCGCCAACCGGCGGACGCGGACGCCGTCCGGGCCTTCCATTACGGTACGTGCCCTACACACCTCAGCAGGATCCAACATCCCGTACCACATTTAACATGACACACACATCTCACGTTACCATTTCTTCTCAATTACTGCATCAGGATGCAACAACCACTCAGAGTCAGAGGTCCATGCAACCAGTTTAAGTACCAGAGTTTCGTTACAACAAGCAGAGAGAGCACTTCACGCTTCCAGGATTAACAACGCAGGCACATGCAGCACGAGCAGGTCATGATAAGGGAAAACAAATCTCCGCGTTAATCGGCCATGAAAACGCCTATATCAAACAGACAGTTGTTTCCATTCCCAGAATTACAAACCAGCACTCGAGCACTCAGCACGCACACGACGACAACAAGCAAGCTAAGCTTTCTCATATCTACAGCAAAGCTTATCTTTTGGTCAAACACTAGCTTCTCTCTCTGTATACACCCGCTGCAAACAAACCGCAGGCAAAAGAGGGGGGGAGGCCATTCTATGGTGATATGCACTCGAAAAAAATTACATGAATCAGCTACACTCAGCGGGATCGGTCGAGCGGATTAGGGGGGGACACACTTCACACCCAACAAATGGTTACAGCTTTATTACCTGTCGTAGTAGTAGTCTCCAGTGAGGAAAGATGAGGCCGTGTCATGTTAGTAGTGACCACGAACGTGGCGACGATAACTGATCTACCACTGTGTTTGGAGGCTCTGCCTTTGCTTTCGCTGCAGCAAGTGAGTTTTCAAGCTGCACTGTTTGACCTGCGTTGCAATGTGTGTAAGGTTAACACAATTATTATCTAAACAATGTCCAGAACTGAACCAAAGGTCATAGAAGTGCTCCCTACATGTATCGCTGCCACCGTGGACAAGAGATCCCTCGATTGGTCCAACAGCATTTGCTCTTGTGTTGCAAGCTTCGCAAGCTCATACACCACCGAGCTTGTCCCCTCCACCTGGGTCAATAAAATTTATGACAAGTTAAGAAATGGGAGATTGCCACAAGAAACTCATTGACATGACATGAATGTCTTGACAGTCCGCTTATTGTTCAAGGTCATGTAGACCATCAAGTGTAATTACATCCTATTGCCAGGTGTTCACAAAAGAGGCAAGCAGACAACATTCAATATCGACAACAGAACTGTAGGTCTATTACAGAACGCAGGCCTGTTTTTCACGCAGACTGTCAAGTGTAATTACATCCTATCTGTCTATCTTAGATCTGCATTTATGAAGAATCAATATATTAGCAGAGAATAGCTGCCCACTTGTCATTATGTATTTATAACAGGGATCAGAAAGCAATTAGCGCATAGATCCAGATTGGAAATTAGAGCTCATACTCAAGACAAATCAGGAACTAGAAGAACAGACTATGTCATACGACCTTAATAAGCTATATAAAAGAAAGAAAAATATCACTGAAGTGTGTTGGTCTCAACTTATTTTATGAACTGTTCCGGAAAAATATCTGACAGAAGTAGGAATTTTGGTCCGAGGGAACGATAAAATAGGGCAAAAGCTGGTTAAGACGAAAAGGATTATTAAAATTCACCGCAATACCGAACAGAGCCTTAATAAATACCCCCTCTGTAAAATAATATAAGAGCTATAAGAGCGTTTAGATCACTAAAGTAGTGATCTAAACGCTCTTATATTTCTTTACAGAGGGAGTAATAACTAAGAGGTGCATACTAAGGCATAGTGCCAAAGCTTATCTTATACTCCCACCGTCCCAAAATAAGTGTCTCTTGTACTAAAGTTGAGACACTTATTTTGGGACGGTGGGAATACAACACAATGAGAAATCAAGAATAAATACAATTTTCTGCATTATCAGGGATGGAGCTTATATTTGTGGACTTATTGTAACATAAAAATGATGAGTTCATTCTTGACAATTTGAGATTATATAACAACCGAAACCAAGGAAAAGAAATGTGGATTAAAGCTTTGCAGGATGTTGGAATGCACCTTTGACAACAAATTACACATTGACGATGCCATTGTATGCATTACATCAACCGCTGAGTTAACAGACTCCTTCACACCTTGGGCATCAGCCTGCTCAGAGATAAGCAATTGTTAGCTTGCGGAAAACAAAACGAGTCAGCTAAGGTTTGATGAGAAAATTCCCACCTTTGCACCACCAACAACCGGAAGACGGAGAGTACTGGCCTTTAGCGCTTCAATTGCTGCTGACAAAGAACTTGAATGGTGTTTCTCGACATGAGACCACTCCTCTAGATACGACATCTGAACATGTCAAATGAAAGCTGTCAGATAAATAAGCTATACAAAGTAAATAAAAGGAAAAGAAAATCATATACAAACCATAAAACAGTAAAAGCAATAAGATAAGCTATGTAACTCGTATCACATACCTCTCCCCTAAGAATAGCAAACAGCTTCAGTTTTTGTTTTTGAAGCTGGAGTTTGCACCTTTTCGAACTGACATTGTCACGCAACTTTGATATTTCCTTCCATGCACTGTGTAGGGTTTTCTGATGAAAAAAATGAGATAGGAAACAGTTGTTATAATAAAAACATACTGGGCCTTTTCCGATTCTTTTACGCATAAGCATATAATTATGCTGCAATGTAAGAAGTTTCTAAACACAATGCAGTTTCATCAAAAGATAGCTTTACAAGTACAAGTGATTAAACATCTCTATATTTGCCAATTTTAGCGTGCATATCCATTTGTTTCAGATAATATAAACTGTATTAACTGCAATTCGTTTGAGATGGATAATCAATCATCATTAGTATCTCCTTGTTCTCATAAAGTCTAATAGCTTAGTCAAGTTATTTATGACAATACATGTTGAGCTGTGATCCATACTTTGAATAGGGCCTAGATGTTAATGAATAACCAATCTTAAATTTATGCTTTCATACACCCACAATTGCATGCCAGTCTACCCGCGCCTTCAACTATGTCCATCAAAGTTCAAAACAACAAGTTTAGTTTGATTCAACAGACCGGCGCAAACTTAAGTGATGATGGATACTTTATACATGTGAAATGCATTGTGTTCAAAGATTCTCCTTATCTCCTCTATCAACAATCAGAGATAGTATAACTAGGATCGCTACATTTGACCGAAAAGGGTTGGATATGTTCGCTTTACAAATCATCTGCTAATCAATGTAGACTGAAAAACTAACCATTATCCTGAAAAAGGCAGCTAGCAAATACTAAATGTCATAGTGATCAGTAACAAGTACTCCCTCCGTTCCGAATTACTTGTCGCAGGCATGAATGTATCTAGATGTATTTTAGTTCTAGATACATCCATTTCTACGACGAGTAATTTGGAACGAAGGGAGTACTAGCATATTATCCCAGAATTACCGCACGTTTGCAGTAAAAATATTAAGCAAGCAAGCAACCACGACAGCAAAATTGGTTTTGTTAACTAGTGAAGTGCTACCTATCAGAGGCACAAAGTGAAATCTTAGAGTGAACTTAGGTTTTACAACAAGCTATCAACATTTGAACAAAAAATATATACTAGAAAAGTTCATAGGTTAAGATTTACCTCGGCAGTGAAGCTCTGCACCAGAAGGGTTGCATCTGTCCGAGCATTGATGCACCGCCACTGCAAATGCTGGTTGTCCAGCATTCGCAATCTGTGTGCCTCCTCAATTCTGTTCTCCCCCTTCTTTGCCCTCCTCACCTCCGCAGCAAAGCTAATGATAGATGGTGCATTTGCTGCCGTCTGAACCATATGCCCATTTGGTGACGCCTCCCCAGCTCGCCCTCTTGATGGGCTCGCCGTCCCCTTGCTTCCTCGGCTTGGAGACGGGGACCGGCCAGGCAGCCTCGGTGACATTTGGCTGTCTGAGAACGATCTCCGTCCAGACGACTGTTGCGGCAGCCCTGCGTCCGGAAGCCTTCGTAGGCGGCTGTTGGTTTCCTGCCAGAACCTCGCTGGCACGCTGATGCCGCGGCGTGGCGGATCGCCGGCTCCCGAGTTGCTGCCGGAGGAGACGCTGTCGGTGTCGGAGGCGGAGAGGTCAGGACCAGCGGCCGCGGCATGGTCAGAGGGGGAGAAGGAGGTGGTGGAGTCGAAGGCCATGGATCGGCGGAGGAGCTGGACGGCAGCCAAGATGGAGTCCTTGCGGTCGAGGTTGCAGTCGAGGCTTCGAGCGAGCGGGTCCGACGCCTTGGGCTTGGCCGCGGGCCATCGGTGCTGGGGCCGCGCGTTCTCGGCCTCCGGCACAGAGGACACGCTCTTCCGCCGCTCCGGCGTGGGGCCCCGCCGGCCGGCAGGCGAGGACGGTGACGCGGCCCGCGGCGCGCGCGACGTCTGGTAGAAGAAGGACTCCCCCTGGAACGACACGGAGAGGCTCCGCATCGTGGTCGCCGTCACGGTCGCGGCCGCGGCCACGGGCGTGGGCGACGTGGCGTGCTGCGGCGGTGGGGTCGAGGAGCGGCCGCGCTGCGCCGACAGGGAGCGGCGCGACGAGGCGGACGAGGACGACGAGGACGAGGTCGACGAGGTGGAGGAGGCCGGCGAGGCGGCGGAGGCGAGGTAGCGCGAGGAGACGGGCTTGCTGCCGGAGCGCGCGGGCCGGCGGGGCGCGGCGGCGCCGGAGTTGGGCTTGTCGAGCGCCGGCGTGAGCGGCGGGCGCGACGTGCGGGCCGGATCTGGCGCGGCGGCGGCAGCCACCATGCCGTGCCGCGGCGGCCCGATGGCGCCGGAGATCTGGCCGCCCGCGCCGGCAATGCAGCTCCCCCCGGCCCCAGATTCGGCGCGCCCTCTGCCGCTGCTTCTGCCGGCGGGCGGCGCCCCTCCCGGATCGACGTCCTCCCTGCCTGCGAGGAGGAGGAAGGATGAGGCGTGGTACGAACTGGCGATGCAGTGTAGTTACAGCATGGGCGGGGGGTTGGGGAGCGCGGACGGACGCAGAGAGAGGTAGAAGAGAGGGGGGGACGAGTGAAGTGGGGATTTTCTGCGCCTCCTTTCCTATTTTCCTTTTTCTTTGGCCGCCTTGCTCTTGTTTTACTCGTTTTGTATTGGGCTTGGGGGATCTTTGCTTGGGAAGCTCTCTGCCCTGCCGTGTGCGCGCCCGTGTGGCCTTCCCCCACACTCTATCTACTCTGGTGTGCCCATCAAGCCAACCTTTTTCTTCTTCTTTGATTTGATTACAATGCTTTTTGAAATAAGTTTACTTAGTTTTTTTTAACAACAGCTTCTAAGTGGGGTAACTTGGAGAATGGACTTTGAACTTTCGAGAAATGGGCGTTTGAGTAATAGTTTTTCTTCTGTTTGACAATGTTGAGCAGCAGCTTATGTCTGAAACGAATGATAGCTACGGTTTAATAGACTACTAGAAGAGAAGAGAATAGAAATAACAATTGAAAAAGGTGCTTCATCTTGTCAATTTGTTACTTAAGCTGGAAAGTGACGTTCCCGCAGATGCTTGAAGCTAGCTAGCTAACGGATGCAGATTCCTTGTGTTTCGTCTCGTCAAATGCTTTCGTGATTTTCTTTCACTCTGAAAATAATTCCGCAACCAACTTTGATGGCCTGGGTGGGAACGAGGTGCGCAAAAAAAATGAAAATATTACAAGAAATGTTGCAATGTTCGGTAAATCTGGCCAAGAAAAAAACAGAAGAAAAGTTGCACACAATGCTGTAATACTGGTTTCACCCCAAGCAAACTTGGAAAGCCAAAATGAAGATAAACAAACAGGAGAGAGAGTGAGAGAGGGAGAAAAAGGCCAAATCTATAAAATAATAAATGGAAGCAGACACGAGTGCTGGATATGACCTAGTGGGAGACCGGGAGCCGAAGTGTTTTTGGGTAGGTTAGCTAAACTGCCATTGTCCAACTCCTCTACTGCTACTAGCTACTAGTACTTCCTCTAGTTTTAATTACATCTTGTGTCCTGGTTACTACTACATTGTTTAATTTTGGGTGCTTGTTGGTGTATCACGGAGGAACGATAAGTTCTTACTGGATTTGCTTTTGCCTCTTTCGTTTTCGGCGCAAGATCTTGTCCCTTGTTCCAAACGTCACATGCATGTATGTAGAACAAAGCTCTCTTCTGATTAAAGGTGAATGTTTGTTGCACGAGAGGTTAGAGAGTTCAATCATCAGTTCAGCTTGCCCTCTATTTGTGTGAGGTGACTTCATAGGTTTTCACAAATGCTGGCGACATTTCACTGGAATTTACTATCTACTAGCGTGCATTTATGATTGATCAGGGTTTCTTCTCGTATGGACCTTGTCTAAAATGAAAAAAAAAACAAGCTGACATATAATATGTTCATGCTCTAGAGAGCCGACATTTTAAAAACATATATGAAATAATTTGAGTCTAGGCTAATATTTTTTTTCCAGTGAGTCTTATTTTTCTATGAAATATAGAGGATAGGAAGATTCCGTTCATAGGAATAGGATTCCATTCCTACAAACCAAAAGGCTCTATAGGAAATTTTTCTATAAAAATCCTACCCTATGAAATTCCTACAAAATTCTTTCAAATCAAAGGAGGCCTGATGCTCTAGAGAACTGGCATTTTAAAAGCATATATATGAAATAATTTGAACAATTAAACCTCAAAAGACAGTGGCAACCCACCATGTAAGACCAGCATCATGAGCTAATCAAGTGGCACTTGCGGTGACGATTTGACGGGTGAGATCAATGTCCAGTCGGGTATCCGATTTGACGGCCGAGATGACACGACCCCAGCTCTAGCTAAGGCTCGAACCGCATGCGCCATGCGGTATGGTGGCCGGCCGGTTCAGTGGTGAACCCGTGATGGCTACTTGCCATCTCAATTTATTCCTGAGCTAAGCTACATTTAGGTTTCTTCAATTAAACGTAACAATAATGGAGAGATCGTATATGTAGTCATTAATCACAACCACAAACACAACTTCCTGGGAAAATAATAATGCACCCATGACCCACCTTAACAACTCCTCGCAAAGACCCTCAAAAGAAGAACTCCACACAAAGGTTTGGTGTATGCCGTAAACAATTTTCCCGAAAAGGGACTACGTCCTAAGCAAGACTGCTATAAACAGAAACGTATGAGATGACAGTGTATAATTCTCAATTCTTCTCTTTTGGCAAATGCAAAAAGTAATGGATGACACGCGAAAAGGCAAGCTAGCATGCATGTGAAGTTGTTGTTTTGCTAAAGAAACGTACCATATGGGTTTTCTTTGTGGACTTTTTATACTGAAAAACATGCGGATGAAAATTCTTAAATGGGTGCACCAATGGGCACCCCTTTAAATATGGGGCGACGGATACTACTGAAATGACAAATCTTTTGTGATATGATTGCATATATGTGACCCATGAGGAAGATCGTACCACAAAGTCAGCATATTGCACCACTTGCTAGTTGTAGTTGGTTGCTTTCTTTATGTCAAAACTGCAAAGTATTATCATGACGCAAGACTCTTGAGTATCGACTACTGTGCTACGTATGTACGTAGGTACCAAAAGGAAAATTGGTTGTAAAGGATATGTGAAACTTGCAAAAACATTCCAACATACTTTTCTCCGAGTTACAGTTGAAATTATACGACCGTAGGCTAAAAGTTCAGACTATCAATGATGTTTTTCTATTGCGCATTTTTTTGTACTAATACTAATTGCTTAAAGTAACAAATCAAAATAGCATTACACTGCACAAGACACTTTAGCTCCATTGCACACCATAGTAGCACTACAAATCCACATGTTACTAATAATCAGTGTCATTTTCCCACCTTTCTTTGGTTGTAGGTAAACAGTAGCTATTTAAACAACAGCACGGAACTGCATCATTAGCTGGCCTGCTCAAATCACTCTGTTATATATATATATACGCATCATCTCATGCTAAATATAGCAGTCTCGCTAACGAGTCCTTCTCAGGCTGCGCCTTTCTTTTTCCTAATCGCGTGGTTGCTTAGCATCTAACCTTCCGATCGAGCCCTTTCTGTGGGCGTGTTGTTTTCCGTCCTGTCAGGACCAGAAGGCGCCACTACATGCTACTACATGGCCTAGTGAAACATGTCATTTTTATTCCCTTTTTGACCTGGGTGAAACATATCATTGGGAGATAGTGGAGGCCTCCATATCAAGTAGCAGTGTTTTCTCTAAAGGTAATCATGATTCAAGAGTCACCCTCTCCCCAAAAACACTGATATTACGGCCGAGTGTCCACCCATTACATATATACGTATTACAAAACAAAGGATACTGTGCTCCCTAATGAACAGAAAAATAGTAAATACATTTTAAAAATTGTGAATTTTTTTGTAGATGTTCGTATCAGTGTAGCAAGTGTGCTTGACAATTTTATTGTCATATGGGAAGGCAGTGCTTCGTCTGTGAAAAAAAATAAGTGGAACATTTAAGGTAATATTTGGCGTTTGACTTGGGGTTTTTTCACTGGTCCAAATGCTTACGTTTTTCCCATTAAAATTTACATGTACCATTTGGATGTGACAATGGACATATCTATTTTTTATTTTTATTTTTGACATTTGTAAAATCCATTTTTGACACGTAGGAGCATGTGCTCCCTAGCTAGAGCCAAAATGGATTTCGGTATTACATATTTCATTTAGAAAAGGATGTGAGCTTCTTACGTGGGCAGTAGTCCTAGCGCCGACAAGGCACCCTTCTCCTCCGCCATCCACTTTATCTTCATTTTTGTAGTATATGTTACATTGTGGTGCCAATTTGTGCCGTTACATGAGCTGTCACTATAACTACCGACTTGATATTTTGTGTCAATAGAGGGATATGATGACATGGCTGTTTGCTTTGAAACCAAACATGCCACATGAGGTTCAGGTGCCAAACTGCCAATCGCATGTCAAATTCTTCCCCCCTTATCTTAAATCGGTAACCATAAACTATGTAGCATGCTCCATTTGGCCTTTAACCGCCCGTACCGTAAGTTATTTCACCATTGGCAAACATGAAAATCACACCGGCATTTGTGAACCCAAAATTTTCAAGCCACGTGTGAAATCCATCAACTGAATTTCACCCGGACAAATGTAGCTCACCGGACTCGGCAATGCTTGGTCATACTAATATATATCGGCATGCCTTTTTAGGGGCAATATAAAAGAAAAAAGTACAGTGTATGTGGGCATGCAGAGCTGGGGGAAAGAAAGATACAGCAGTCATGCTCAAGCAACCGGCCGGTCGGTCCAACAAGACCGTACGCAGGCGCGTGCGTACCCTCCGGTGCGCGCCGACACGTCGTATTACCCGCCAAAGGCGGGCACGTCGTCGTCCAACGGAGACGGCGAGCCGTCGCGCGCGCGCGTACGTACGTACCTGCGCAGGACGGCAGCCGGAGAATACAGTACGACGTACACAGTAATTAACACAGTTGCATCTCACTTACCCATCACAAATTCACAAACGCGTTGGCACGGAGTACGTTCGTTCCTGCGCGGGACGGCATAGGATCCTCTGCTTCAACCACGTCTTATCTTACTGGAGTATACTCCAGTGCCAGTGCGCGCTACTTTCCTGCGTTAATTACTGTACGTGCTTCAATTAAAAATGCTGTACGTGCTAAGTACCTTCAGATCTGTGCCTTAATCTCCCATTGTCTCACGTGATGCGCTCGTGTGTCGTATTAAGTCAACCCTACGAAGATGCAACTTACTCCCGGGCTCCCATTTTGCCCGGGCAATCACAAACTCTCAAATTCAAAAACTTAATTTCATGCAAAGCCTCGCAATTTTCTTATCGTAATCCCATCATATATAGATAAAAAAAAAGTGCTACATTCAGGAAAATGCGTACTATCCTACTCCTACCTCGATGAACCCCTGTTGGAGTTGTCGGCCTCGTGGTCGTCGGCGGTGGAGAAATCGCGAGCATCTCCTCGTCGTCGGCATCGGCCGCGAAGAACTCACCCCCACTCGACGTCACGGAGGTAGATTTGGCGGCAGTTCGTCGCCACCATCCACTCATACTCGAGAATAGAGGGAAGGGGGGTTCTCCGCGAACGTGGGTGTTGTCACAGACGAGCTCGGTGAGTCGGCCTCGAAATGTGCCTCTGCCGCGAGGTGTTCCGGCTCCTCGGCTTGGGCGAGGAGGAACTGCTCATCCGCCTCCTTCATCGAGAAGTGGTAGATGTCATCGCCCCCGGCAGTCGCGGCGTCCGCCGCCGAACCCGACAGTGGGTTAAACATACATCTCATCTTCATCATCACCATCCATGCATGCATCCTCCTTCTCTTCCTCTGATCTCATATCCAAAGAGCTCGGAGGTTGGCTGGCGCGCCATGCCTCCACGATGTGCATCTCCGCCACGAGCTCTGCCCCGCGCACTGGTGTGGGCATCTTGTAATTAATAATCTTCTCGCATCCCACGGAGAACGATGGGCACGCGATGTTGGAGTAGACGACGGGGGCGTGGTGGGACCCGGATGAGAGGGGAAAGTTAGGAAATGAGAGCTGCTAGTGTACTGCCCGGTTTTAATATATATCCCGGGATTGACCCCTTAGGAGGTGCACAGGCGCGGCACGATAATGTGAGGCACCAAAACGGTGGCCTCCTGGGAGACCGTTGGATTTTTCCGTGCATCCTATCGATCAGTCCGGCGTGGCGGACGTGTCCGGTGGTCTGAAATCCGTTCCACATATGAGCTGAAAAATGGGGTTGCCGCAAAGTCTAAACATGTGAGTTAGGTTGGGTGGCATTTTGGGGTTTGGGTTGTCCCTCCGGAATATATCAATGGGCTCGTAGGGGTCCGGCTGGAGATGCTTTAATTGGCATGACCCTGCTTGTCCACCTCCACCCTCAGTCACTTTTGAACCTTATCTCAGTAGATGCAAGGTCTTTAGTGAGTTCTGCTCGGTTCCTCTACTCGGTCCTTGTCGCGATTCAAATGTGTTCAAGTATATTGCTAGTCTTTTTTTTGACAATTGTTTCCTTATAAATTGGTTGACGCGTGCAATTTATTATTGTATATTGCTACCTAGTCTTTCTACACCTTAGCTGTGACATCGTGACAAATTTTACCACATTTAGGAATACTTACTGATTTTACCTTGAATTGTCATCATGTGATAGCTTTTACCCTATCTTACCATCGTTCCCAGTTTGAAAAGCTAGATCAACTGTTAGAAGAACATCAGACATGATTGAGAAGACAACTCAACTGCATGCATACTCGTTATAAGCATACCAAATTATGTCAAATTGGTTTGAAATCATTCAATTTAGTCAAATTATATTAAATTCTGCGAATTTTGCCGGAAATGCGTAGTTAGTTGCACTAAACTACCATCAGCGAATACAGGCACAAGTTGGCTGCCTAGTCAATTGCCACATCATCCTAACCCATTGATCCACCTTATCAATTTTCCGTTTAAAAAAAACTAGATGAAAACTATCAAAGGGCCATAACTAAAAGGTTTGTCAATATAATTTAAATTCTTTGAGGCGAAGAGTGGTTGCCCTTTTTTCTTCTTTCTTCTTCTGATACGATGTTTATTTTTTTTCAGTAAAGGGTGTATTTTATTACTCCCTTCGTCTCATAATGCAAGACGTTCTTTGACACTGGCATCAAAAGAAAGGTGACCTAAAATCCCGTCGAAGTGAACTACAAGATGCAGCAGTAACTATCAACATCAACCACCACTAATGACAGCATGCTGTATTATCTAAAGTCAAAAGGAGAGAAAAGAGGTTCTGTATTTGACAAGAAAGAAGCAGTATTTTGCGCTGTACGCTAGCTATCGGTGGCGATAACAATCTTTACCCTGTACACACACACACACACACACACACAAACAAGCACAATTAATATACGTGCGGTTGCTTGAATGAACAACTAAAGCAGTATGTTGTGCGCTGAGAAGCGGCCATAAACAATCCCATGGTGATGGCCACCGGAAAGTTTAGCTGGGATGTAGCACAATACTACGTGCGTCTCATTAGTTGGCACGGTGGCACCCACTGCACCTACGCACGCAGGCGTGTCACGTCCAACGGAGTCTTACGTTACCGATCTGCTAAACCTTTCCTAATTCATCGACGGGGGACGTCGACGGTCGCAATTAATCTGATCCCGAGTTTTTTTTTTCTTTCGAGGATTGACCCCGAGTGCTTGTCTCTAGCCAGACCAGGAAAGGGAAGTGGTTGGGTTCGGGCCGACCCAGTGGGCTTTAGCTGTCTGAGCCTAACCAATCCGAGAGAGAGGCAGCTCTCTCTAAAAAAAACTTGGCATTCATGCTAGTTTTTTCTTTTCTTTTCCGGGTGACATTCATGCTAGTTATTCCTAGGTCAACCATACTTGGCTACACCCAGTAGTCAGTACGTGCAGTAGGTTAGTTACAGTGGGTACAGTAAGACAGCAGTGCAAGTGCACCTACCTTTGGCCGGAAGCTGTACCGACGGGGAAACGCCATGGCACGGCATCCCCACAGGCCACGGAGACGAACGTAGCGTTGGGGTGGGTTGGATAGGATTGGGTTGGATGGGTGCGCGCGCCCGTGGCGGAGCGGAGGCTGTAAAGCGGAGCGATCCAGCCGGAGCCTCCCGGGGTTTGTCAGTTGTCACGCACTCGGCACAAAGCGCTCGTCTTTCGGCCGCCCTATCGCGACCGGCACCGGCATCCGTCGCCTCCTCCGCGTCGGCCCGTCCGTCGAGCACGTTCTCGCTGGTCCCCCTCGGGCCGGTCTTCCTCCTCCGCACCTGCCCGCTCGCCTCGCCGGACAAAAAGGCCGCTCGCTCCTCTGTAAAGGTGGCGTTAAGAATTCTCTCTCTCCTTTCGAGGAGCGCAGCTGCCGCCGGCCATTGCCGTTGCCCGGGCCTCCGGCTCCACGGATCAGGGGACCCGACCAGACCAGCTTTGCACTGTAGTAGTCCTGCAGTAGAAGCAGCTACGTATAGTACTTCTTCGATAGCTGAGCTAGCGCGGCGGCGGTAGTAAAGACCGGCTGTCACGGTCGCGAGTGGCATGTCGGTTCTCGGGGCCGACCGCGGCGCAGCCGAGCGGGAGATCCATCCACGGATTGGCCTATCAATGGCAAGGCATCAACGGGCGAGAGAACGACGGGGAAGGAGGGAGGAAGAGAACGTCGTGGCCTTCCATGCCGGTCTGCGCCGTGACCGGAAAGGATTAGGTCTAGTGCTGCGGTGCTCTCCAGCCATACAGACTACAGTGTGATTCAGTGGGTGGGTCGAGGGCGTCGCCGGGGGACCAACGGGGCCGGCGCACATGCACGTAGAGCCGGTAGAGCCATGGCATGGAGGCAATCGAGATTACTGGACGGAAGATGGAGCCAGAGACAAGACACGCATGCTTTCTTTCTCGAGTACTGGTACTGGATTGAGTACGTACATGTTTGGACCACCGGCCACCGCGCTGGCTAGGCTGCACTACGCAGCTCCCTTTAAATGGCCGGGAGCCTCCTTGCCGTTTTCGCCTCTCTGTCCGCATCTGCTGCCGCCGGGTGTGCCGGTCCGTCCTTGCACCAGAGCGGTACTGCAACGGCATCGACACTGCTCTCCGCTTGTTCTGAATGCTGGGTTTGTATAGTGCTGTGGGAGTACGTGTTACTCGATCACGAAAAGGACCATGGCAATCTAAAATTCTGAATTACGGCACGGCAAATCCGCAGCCGACACATGGAAACGCCATGGGAAACCACGTGCAAGAACCGCATCGGTTTCTGCATTTGTATACCTAGGCACGTGGACAGGGCTTCGGATTTTGGTCCGAGAACGGCGAACCGGATCACCGATTCTAGTGTACAGAGACAAACGGGCCGGCGATCTTTTTTCTTTTTAATAAAAATTACAGGCAGAAGAGTCCAAGACAGACTCCGTTTCTTTTCTCTCCCGCGGAGCCACGCATGGACAGCGGTAACGACATGAACACAGTACACACTCCTAGATCTGGGACAAGATGAAGAAATCCACCCCCAATGATCACGGCGATCATCTCGCCGGCCGGGCAGCACTGTACCTCCATCCTGAGTCCTGATTGGAGTTCAGTTTGACCATAGCTTAGCTTAACTTAGCTTGTGTCCGGCGATGATGGACATGGGACGGGGCAGAGGGGAAGCATCATGTGCCCATGATTGTGCCTGTCCATGGCGGAGCGCTCTGACCCCAGCGCGCACACGTGAATCGTGTGCATATGCATTTGAAATACACACGCACAGTCTGTGCTATAGCGTCCTAAAGACTCTGAATTCTGATTGACGCGTGTGCTATTAATAGTGCTGTAGTTAGTCATCATACTCTAACACGGTTTATTGTACAACATGGGCTCGATCGCGGCACATTATTATTCACCAAAAACGTGGAGGAAACATGGTAGTAATAGATCAGTTACGGTGTGTCGTCGATGGTGATTTATTACAGGGTCTCGTCAGGCTAGGATGACGGCATGAACTACGCATGTTATACGTACTTCATCCCCGGACGGTGACAAGGATATGCGACAACAATTGGACAAGTCGTGGAGTATTTTCTCTGGCCTTTTGTGGTAACTTCTTCACACACCCAAAATGTGATTTGCGTATGTGGCATCCGTGAGCTGCTACGACGCCGACGCTGTCCCGAAAGATCCAAAAATAACAGTTCGATAAGATTACCACTAGCAGACCACGTGTTCATTACGACGCGGTTCTGACTTGTGAGGCAGCCAGCTACTTTTGCCAAGAAAGTGTGCTATGTTTGCCGAAAACTAGGAGGATTTCATCGCCTTTTTACTTTAACAAATGGCCTTGTTGCTAATCACGCCCGATAAGTTCAGTAGTCTGAAGATCAACCTCGGCTCCGATCGTCTTATCGAACCTGATAACTCGTCACCTAGCTAAAAGAGGACGGAGCAATTCGACAACGTGCAACTGAAGTTGTGAAATGCAGTGCATGGTTCCAGTTCACAAGCTAAGCCATGACGCAGCAATGCCATGCAACAGAGGAGAAAAAATAAATCCAGATGAAGAACATCAAGATTCCCAACAAAACCGATCGAAAACGAGGCCAAACAAAACTGCCATTACAGCAAGGAAGAACGAGCCTGAATTTCCAAAGGTTGCATAGGGTTTCAGTGGTACCTGAGTTGGAAGCACAATGCAGCAGAGAGGCAGGGACGAGAAGCTTAATATTCTTCAGACGAACCTCAGAGACGAGAAGAAGCTCCTCAGCTCGTCCTTGACAAAATACTAGGCTCCAAAACCCAGCGAGCAAGCAGGTCGAGGGCCCTTAAAAGCGGCTGTTATTTGCCTGCAAATTAAGCTTCGTCAGGCCCCCACTGAGGCACTCAGTTCCCTCCCCCCTCTGCAAGTCTGCATACATAACATACCTTTCCTTGTCCTCCTCCCCCCTTTGCTTCTAAGGAGGATCTGCTCCCATTTTTTTCCCCTCATAAACATGCGCTTTTTAATCAGTCATGGCCTCATGGGTCACACTGCTGTGTCTTCTTTAGTTTACAGATTGGAACAGTGCATCGGCTTTCCCAAAGACATATGTTCTCGCCCTCATCAGCGCCGATTAATCATTGGTTAGTCTGTGTATCTGTGGGTGAATATATCACGTTAGCATTTTGGCCATGTGCTGATGTGCTGATGCATGTGCACATGTGTGTACAAAGGTGCCCGGTATCTGACCGCTGCTCCACTTCGACACAGTATAAAGCGGCAGAATCTTAGTAGAGCTGGATGCTTTTGTACTGGCCACTGGCCACTGGCTAGCTGGTGAAGAAGGTTCGTAGTAGTGGTAGTAGATCGCTGTTTCTGATGCAGTGAGGATTGATTAGAGGACTGGAAATGGACGTGCTATGAAGCCACGGCAGTGTTACTGTTCAGTGGCTTTTAACTAACTACGGCAGCGTTACTGTTCAGTGGCTTTTAACTAACTGCGGCAGTGTTACTGTTCAGTGGCTTTTAACTAACTAGTGCAGGTTCAGCATAGAGGAACAGTGGATGCCGAAGAAAGCAGCCAAATGCAGCTACAGGACCATGCATTACGGCATTGATTAGCATTTGGCGTTTACACGTATCATGCAGTACTGGCTAGCTAGTGGTTAAGTGGCAGTAGCCCGTAAGTTAAGTTTGATCGTACCGCACTAACCAGTTGCTGCTTACTGCACCAAAATGGTACAATCGCACTGTATAAGTACCTTCAGAGAGAAAATCGGGAAGGAACATGTAAGTCTGATGTAGGAGTACTAGCACTGATGAGTGAGCGGTTAGGCAAAAATCAGAGCTCACAGGATTGTTCTTCATCAGAGAGAAAAAAGAGAAAAGAGCTCACAGGTTCGCGCCATCAAAGCAGAGGAAGCATCCAGGGAAAGCAGAGAGGGGGAAGGCATGAGTATCGCTCAAGAGCACATGACTTAGCACTGACTACTGCCAAAAGAATAGGGGCTCAACTGGGCTAAACCCGGGGCATGGCAGGCATAATTGTCTATCATACCTATGCCTTTGCAGCAACGCAGCGTGACTCGGACGGTTGCTCCCCGGCTTTCAGATAAGGAGCGAGCATCACACGGCGTGCAATGAGACAGCTAAGCGTGCGCCGAGAGCTCGATCGCTTAATCCGCTTACGTCTCCGTATATAATTTGAATGGTCCCGAAATTGTTTGAATTCAGCCAAATTGTCTTTGTCCATGAGCTGTGGCAGGTCATCATTCTTGCTCGGAGTGGCCAGTTGTCCTTGCTTGCACTTGTCATGTTCCATGCTTGGTGCAAAGGATCTGGGCATAAGTGCATTTGAATGTAACATCAGAGTGAGGTTTCAGTTTCACAAGCTTGGGATTCAGTGCTGCATTTTATTTTGATCGGCTGATTCAGTTTCTGGAAAGGAAGTTTCCGTTCTTTAGGCTTCAGCATAACTTTGCTTGGATCGGGGAATGAAACACTCAGAGAATGCTAAGATGCAGTTGCTTCAAATAAGGCTCAGGAAAAGCAGCATTTTGGCTTGTTTTAGAATCTATTCTCGTTCGAGACTTGAGAATTTGTCAAAGTGGAATTCCACTTTCCTCTTTTAAAGCTCTCATAAGGCCTTGTTCGGTTGCATGCGAATCCGAATAGATTGAAGGGGTTTGAGGGGGATTTAATCCTCTTCTAGGTCAAAATACAAACTAATCCTTGCCAATCCCCTCCAATCCTCTTGGGGAGAGGATTAACCGAACAAAGCCTAAACGGGGCGGGGCAATGCAACCCTTACCTTCCATGAGACAGATGCTTCTTGTTGGGCCAAGAAAACAAAATAAGCATCCTTGTCATCTGTAATAAGCTTACCGGAAATATATTTGGTACTATTAGTTTCGAGCGTAGCATATACACCATGGAGATCATCCACATATTCAGCAAGACGATGGTACTGATATTGGAATTATCGGCCATGAAGGATATGGATGGGTACATGTACATATTAAGATATAGTACAAAATAAGAAGAAAAAAAGGGAAACATAACGGTTTCGAAAATAAACGTGATTTGACTTCAGTTGCAGCACAATGTCATGTATTTGGAAGAATGATTCAGGAAAGGTTGTGTCAGATGACAGAAGGGGATAGGCGCATGACTATTTCCCAAAGGTAAATTCAGATATACGCCGCTTTGAAATGTCCGTTTCCGATTACGATATTTGTACCGCTGCGAACCGATGGTTTGGAAAAATGTCATCGCAAACTCAACATCTTCTGAACAACCTCTGTCACTGTATCTGTTGGGTCAGGAATACTGTTGAAAGAAACAACACCATCGGTTTTCGCTCCAAGTCTAACAATGCGTCACCATTAGCAGCTAAGGTGTCAGCAAAGGGCGAATTTTGTGATTGCTGAGTCTTAACACCGGTACTCAACCACAATTATTGTCCACTACAAAAGCTTGTTAGCTAGGCTGTTTGCAGTAATAGGCCTATCACTGAAAGTAGGTGTCACCTAATGGGCATAATTTGGTCACTCAGACTCAAAGTGATACAGTTGAAGGCTGCCAGTGGAGAGGTAATTGAAGCTCACTGCCTATAGTAGATAAAAAGGAGGATGCATGCATCATGCATGAGTAGTTTCTTGTAAAAAGATCCCTAGTGGTGGATACATTGTGTATGTGGACTTTAACTAGAACTCTGTGATGGGATTATACCTTGAGGCAGAAGGAACATGCATGTCATGACTCATGAAGTCATGATAGTAATCAAGGTTGTTGCTAGTGTTGCTTGGTGATTAGGTCTCATGTCACTCTAGCTTATCCAAGTTGCTGATGACATATTGATTCTTTTCTCTGCGTGTGAATCAACATTGGTATTTTTTAATAAGATTATGAACAGGATGTGCCCTGGCAGGTAATGTGCATGTTTAGTTCTGGTTGCTTTTGATCTAGAGCACGCATTCTTAACATAACAGAACATGCCTTTGGCAACCAAGTTCATTTCAAGAAGATTTTGTGGTTAAATTTACTTTTGACAAATATACTTGTTCCGGGAGACAAAAACAGTGACATGTATCATATAATAGATCATATGATATTGTGACATCTCTTTGTGTCAGTGGGACAGATGAACAAAGCTTGAAAGGAAGAGACCGGTATAAGGGGAACCATCAGTCAATCACCATTAGTTTGTTCTGCTTGTCTGAACTTAAGTTGAAAGCAATCCTGGAAATCCCAACAACCAGCTCTACAGAATTGATAGATTACATCAATAGATATGCTAACATTATATGTCAGCATTATATCATCTTTTACTAAAGAAGAAACCATGCTATATTCCTCCTTCTCCGATGTCGGCAAAATGACATTGTATGGTTTTGACAGGTGTAAATTTGTTTTGACAAACTAAGTTTTGTTGCCAATTTTGCAGCTGCATACTCACATCAACTAAACTGCAGCTTAACTGTACCATCACCAAGTCAAATATGCTATACAATTGAACACACGCTTGCAGGAAGTTGCCAAGACAGTACAGATAGGTGGCATGCTTTGTTTGCTGATTAACACATGATCCTTAGTTTCCAAGGCAAATCAAGAATAAAAGAATCAGCATGTGCTCAATAGGATGTCACAGAATACATACAAGGGGTATGGTAACGGTAGGTGATTGTGCAAAATGTAATCAGCACATGTTTGTATATTTTTGACTATTGTATTCAGAAAAGTGTCTTTGGAAATGACATGGACTAACTAGCCATCCTTCTCATCATACCGACCAAAACTAACGGGTTCCATACTTAGAAAACCTTATTGCAAGATTCTAAAATGTGAGAATACCAATACGAGAAACACTTAGAGCTTAAGTATCAAGTTTTATTAATTATGGAATCCGGTTTGACAATACCACCTTCAGTAGGTTGTCAAATCCATCATCTTTACAGATGGCTGACGGAAGAAGTGGATGAATAAACTTTTGGGCGAATGTTTGGGACAACAGAATTTCATAGGAAATAGTTCAATCTGGAACCCAGAAAAATTCTCGCGTTCCAAACCGGACCTACTAAGAGGCTTAGATTAGTGAATACACCTGTCCACTGGAAATAGGTATTCCAATACTGATGGTTCTCTGAAAATTGGGTACCTGCTTCAACCAAGCACCAACGTCGCACAAGAATTCAGTAAACAGTTCTGACTAATACAGTAGTTATGCTATGACATGACAATAAAATTTAGATATATGACAGTAGTAATGCAGCTTACCTAGGTGCCCCAGAATAATGCTGGTACTTTATCTAATCTAGAAACATGCCCTCAAGATTTGAGCAGTTGACTAATTGACCACCCACAGATACAGCTAACACTGTCCATCACCAAGTGATTCCAAACACTGAGACATCAAAGGACATGCACCATTCAAGTACTTAGTGTAAACACACATACGGCACATAACATAACATCAGAGAAGACTTTGGACATAAGGTGGTTCTCTAATTTTTCAAGTACCGCCTCTGGAGCATTTCAGTTCTCAGCTAAGCGACAGGAGCGGCAGCGGACCGAGCAGAATGCGCATCCTTAGGCTGACCAGGAGGCGGCGGGTACCGTGGCACATAAGGAAGAAGAGGAGTGCCATGCTCGATTGGAGCTGGCCTGATACTTGCCTTCGAGCTTGGACTTGGGTCAATAGGTTGGTAGTCATCAGCCTTTACATCTTGTAAGTCCCTAGTCTTCCTGTTAGTAACATCTTGTCCACTTTCCTGGAAAAGGTATACAAGGAACATGACTTAGGTAATCTTCCTTCAGAGTTTATAGAAGCTATACTGAACAAAAACAAATTTTCATTAGGAAAATTATGTGAAGTAGAGGGTATATGTGGTGTTTGTATATTATGCTGATCTGTGAAATGTATAACACTTTTACAGGTTATTTCTGAGAATGCACACCTTTAGTCTCCTGCCGTTTAGCTCAGCGGTTCCATAGGCCGGGTCTGCATTGATTGCAGTTCAGATGTCAAGCCATAGGCCATATATTCCCTACTGAAACTAAGTAGCTGCTGAACCTACATGGTGAGAACTGAAGAAACCAGCACCAACCCATGCAAACGTAACGGAATCTAACAGTCTATTGGAGCTATGCAGATAACTTTGGGAACCTCGCTTAGTTTCCTACCAAACATTTCCTTCAAGTTGTACGCAGTTGCAGAGAAGAGGACCCACTCGTCAGAAAGAGAGCGAAGGAAGACCCAAAGTAAAAAGATATACTAATAACTATCAGATTTGCTTTATCATGTCGGACCGGCAGTTTCTTTCACCACCTCGCATCCACAATCTTTTTAAAGATCGAACCAAGCGCCAACACTGGACACTAGCTGCTAAAGCTATCTACGCTTTTCTCTCTAAACCAAACGGGGCAGAGGAAACGGAACAGGATTCACCTGAACAACTATAAGTGACAAGAGGGCAAGAGGGCAAGAGAGAGAAGAGCAAACAGAGGCAGTTTTCATTGCGTGCGTACCTGAGGCTGAGGACTTCACCGTGCTTCTGGCGCTAAACGAGGCCCCGAGGAGCAGGTTCCCTCCGACGAACGCGACGACGAGCAAAGCCAGCACGGAGCGGCGCTTCATCACCATCGCTCTCTCCACCGCTTGCAAGGTCCCCTGAGAAGCTCACAAGGTGAGACGCTTGAGCTTCAGGCTTCAGCACCGGCGTTGGTTCTTCTTCTGGTTTGCTTCCTTGAGACCGTCTCCTGGCTGCAAGATAAAGACAGGCAGTGCATGCAGTGCAACGGGTGATGCAACCTCCGCATGTGCATCACTCGTAGGTGTCAGCATGGGATTAAAGAAATGGCGCGATAACACGGCAGAATTTATGTCTCGGCAACACCGAGGAGGCAGGCGGTGCAGGAAAAATGGCCGGGCAAAGCGAGGAAGGTGGCCTCCATGCATTCCTCCGCCGGGCCTGCTTTGTCATTGACTGCCAAGCTCTTGCAGGTCTTGCTGCCTCTGAATATACTACTACTATATCAGTAGCTATCCACACATTTGCCGCCTCTTTTTCCCACAAATTATCCTATGCAATCTCATGAAGAGAACGTGTCCCATTTCCAGGGTTTTCGGTGATACAGGGTGCACAGAAACCTGTAATGTTTGAAAGATAGGGGAGTTGAAAAAAGCATCAGAGTTCAGACTTCAGAGAGCAGTAAATCGGTGCAACTGATACAACTTCACCCCCAAAACCTTTACAGATCATAGGATGTTTCATCACCGTAAAGATGTCGAAACTGTACTGTACAGGACCGCAGCATCAAGGGGCAGGTTCGGATGACATATACTAGTATTACATTTGCCAGGGATAGAGGATGGAGGAGGTAAACAATAATAATACACCGGTGTTGTCCTGAATTATCTTCCCTTATCCTCCTGGTATTGCCCATCCAATGGTGGTTCAAATTTGTTACTGGCGCGGAGATTTTATACGGTTTCTGGGCAGTGTCATCGGTTCGGCATGATGTCGTTCGAGCCTTCCAGGTCGCACGCGCGATCCGGGCAATCCAGCTTGCCCCACCGCGCATTTACTCTCTGGCAGGGAAATATTGTTTTTCCAAGGCTGCAAAACACAACCACAATACGCTCAGGTGAGCAGCTCACAAGAATGGTCCCGTCGGTGGACGGCTTCATATTCTGTAAAATCATGATATGATGTGATGAATGAGAACATCTGTTTATCGTAATAAAAGGGAACCAAAACGATACACTGCTTCAGTTTTCCTCTTTTTGGCCTGGAGACCGTATCTTTCTAGTGACAACGGAAACACATGTATAACTACAATTACCTTGATGGTTTTCCAAGGGACCACCGAGTAAACATTACAAAGTTGCTCGTATGGACTTACCTTCGATTAACCACATTGTGCACATAGCATAACCACTGAGAGAATTCAGCCTGGGATCCTGCCTGCACAGGATTTGCTCTGAAAATAAGATCACAGTGAAGTCAGTTTAACATTGTTCCAAGAGAACAGCCTATTTGCCATTATGTTGACATAACACAAAAAGGTGATCGAGTAACAACAACTGGACAACCTGATCACATGGTTTGAACATATTACACCACAACGATGAAGTGTTCTAATCTAAGCAAGCTTTCAAGAACCCAAATGGCCAGCAATTCACCTGAGCCACATATTAGCAATTGGTACACATAAATAGCCATTGAATCATCATGCTCAATTGTTATATCTATATGACCCTTGTCAGTTATCACTTGGTTTCTGTGAAGAACCGAGCAGATGTGGAAAGTTTAATCATAAAATGTTGCAGATTGTGCCAGACAAGTGCATGTATATAAATTTGGTAATCTGACACTATACGCATAGGTTCATGTTGCAAAAGTAATAACTAATCATATATAGAAGTAAAAGGTCAAAGAACGATTCCTTGATAACTATCAAATACCAACATTTCAGCAAGATATAAGCCTGTAGCGTTCAAAGGCATCTCAAGTATCAAACCACTTAAAAGGAAATAATAATTTATACAAGAGGACAGAGAGCATTGCTTACTTCAAAACTTCCTTGAAGTGATCAGCGCACTCTTTGCAAGGATAAATTCTAGAAAGTAAAGCCATCTGAATATGAAAACAGGCAGAAATGTTATCTTTGTACATGGACCCAAAAGACAAGCAAAAGTTAAAATGAGATGCGTGACAGGGAAATCTTCAGGAAGAGAGAAAACAAGAAATTGAACAAACTAATTTCTACTGATATTCCAGATAGATTAAGTGGCAGTCAATAGTCACTCGTATAACATGATAATAATTCAGAGTAATGATAAACCCAGTGGAAGACTTACTTACAAAAAAAGTGTAAGCTCAGAACTTATTAGAAATGAACAGAAAAGTTATCGGTAAGTGTATAATATAGCATGTCCCAGTAGTTTTGTCATAGCAATACTCAATCTGTGAAACTCGTTGTGCCTGAATTTTATCAAGTAACAGTCTCACATCTATTTTAGTAAATAGAAGAATAAAACAAGCATTGCTTTCGATGAATCCGTTACAGGTTATCTAATCAAAGCATGGGCGGATCTAAGCTAAGCCTATGTATATAAAAAAAAGCATCAATGTCTGAATTGGAATGTTCTTCTTAGCCATAGACAGTAAATAACTAGTGCCTGCAAAGTGCTCATGCATCTTCCAAGACCGCAATTCCGCAAGATATGCACATTATGCCATACAATACACCTATGCATCACCCCCAAATGTAAAGAAATCTAGTCGAATTCCCTGTCCTGCTTACCAGCTCTTTCGCATCGCGTTTCTGCTGCCTGGTTGGTTCATCAGGAAACTGAAACACGGGTAAACAAAACACAGTAAGCTGGCAGCAAATGGATTTAAAGCATCGATGCTTCGGACGACTCGTTGCCTTATCCACAAGCAAATTGATCAATAAACGCAAATGCATAAAAATCCATGGACCATCCACATTGAAGACCCATGATATGTTGCTAAATTAACAAGACTAGTAGCTTCAGGCAATTGCTGCACATTGGTGTGCTACTGACAGAGAAAGTAAAGACGGAGCACCTGCGCGGCGATGGTGTGGAGCAGCATCCACGTGGCCCGGCCGACCTCCTCCTTCGTCAGGGGCGCCACCTTCGCATCCTTCTGCTGCGCATTCACCCGAACACCTTAGGACTAGCCCCTCCATGCGGAGAAACGGGGAGGAAGCGGCGAGAGAGAGCTTGCCTTGAGGACCTCCGGCGGCGGGGGCGGGGCCGGGGCCGGGGGCGGGGGCGCGGGCGGGGAGAGGGAGAGGGAGAGGAGGGGGCGGAGGCGGTGGTCGTCGGGTGCGGTGTCGGGGGCGATGAGGAGGCGGCGGGAGAAGGCGGCGACGGTCTGGAAGACGGGCTCCAGCGGGTTCGAGCCCGACGGCGCCATCGCGGCCTGAGGAGGGAGAGAGAGGGGGGAAGACGCGAAAACGGTGGGGCGTGGCGAAACCGATGGTCTGGTTATCGTTAATTCCAGACTTCTGGTTTTGCCGAGTTTTTTTCTTCCTATAAACCACGTGTCATTCATACATGACTCGTAAGCAGAATTGCATTCCCACATGTACCACGATTAAGGGCCTGTTTGGTTTCAATAAGTCACCTGATTTAAGTCAGGTGACTTAAAATCAGTAACTTATAAGTCACGCCTGTTTGGTTGCCAACTGACTTATAAGTCACCTGAGCATATTTTCCCACCTTGTTTTTTTATGTAAAGGTGATAGGACCCATGCAAAAGGGGTGACTTATAAGTTTTAAATTGGGATGGAGCAACTTATGACTTATAAGTTGGGTCCGTTTGGCAAAATAAATCATTTTTTGCACTTTTCGACTTATAAGTTGGTGACTTATTTGAAACCAAACTGGACTAAAAAGGCATCCATAATACAGACGGTACAATACTTTGCATGAAGAAACTATAAAATGCAAAGAAACTCTTATAAGATCCTAAAAACAAAACAACCAACCATCGCCATTGTACGCCATGGTTGTTAAAGCTTCGCCGGACAGAGAAGACGCCAACTTATCCAGAATATAAATAGCGCCATAGGAGACAAAGCTGCATTGTGAGCCAATGAAGCAGAGTGCTATGGGGCCGAGACCTTGTGGCTCGTCGGTCGGGATCAAGCGGGTTCAAAGCCCGACGGTGCCCTCATGGCTGAAAGTTGTCTATCATAGTGGGCTCAAATTGCCTAACGTTGTCCTACGTTGCCTACCATGATTGGCAAGTTTTTTGATGTTGTCCTAAGTTATCAACTATGACTGGTGAGTATCAACATCATCCCAAGTTGTCTTACAATACTTTATAGTATCGTAGGCAAGTTGAGAACCATTATAGACAATTTTTGACAATACAACAGACAATTGAGCACCATTGGTAGGCAACTTTATAGTGTTATAGACAACTTTGCTTTCAAGGCAACTTTGGAACCACGATAGATAACTTTTGTAGTAGCCGTAGGCAACAATATTTTAGACAACTCATTAGCAAACGGTAAGCAACTTAGAAGTTTAGTAGGAAATTTCATAGTGTTTATAGGCAACTTAGGAAAACAATGATATGTGTTTTCACAATATTTATAGGCAACTAACTAGAAATGTTGGGCAACTGAGCATCAATAGTAGGCAATTAACTAGCAATAATAGACTTTATAAAAAAAATAGCAATAATAGACAACTGAGCATCAACGGTAGGCAATTGAGCAGTCATAATAGGCAAGTTGAGACAAATGTTAGCCAAATTCACTAGTACACACAGTGTGTGAAGTTGCTTATTTTCTTAGCTAGAAAGGACCCTTTATTGATTAACATGAAAGTTTAACGAAATACACAAGGGGCGTAGTGTAACTCATGGATTTCGAGTGGAGCTTACGGTGGGCCATGGGCCTGGTTATCGTCAATTCCAGGGTCCCGGTGTTGAGTTGATTTTTCTTTTCTTTTTTACTCAAAAAAGTGTAGATTCTTTTTTTGTCTATATGTGAAATCACCAGTTAAGGGATATCTTGTGGAGGTCAATTCGCATAGAGTCTCAGCG
The DNA here is from genome assembly GCA_034509565.1 of Triticum monococcum. Taxonomy (NCBI): domain Eukaryota; kingdom Viridiplantae; phylum Streptophyta; class Magnoliopsida; order Poales; family Poaceae; genus Triticum; species Triticum monococcum. Next base: position 574,639,606 of record CM067844.1, on the reverse strand, counting down.
CAACAAGTGTCGCGTCATCGCGAGATGAGGGATTTTTTCGCAGGCCTCCGCATTCGACATGTGGTGTAAGGAGAGGCAACTGTGCATGTTTCCCGGTTTTCGGTTACTGTTTTTTAGTTTTTATTTTAGTCCTTAAATATTTAGGTTTCTTAATCTACCTTTTCGTCTGTTCCTCCATGTGTCTCTCTCCCCGCGTCGTCGCTGCCGCCTGGCTTGTTTTCTGCCAGCCTTGTTCATACCCCCACGTTGCTGTTGCCTCCTCCTATTATCGTTACTCCACCGCCGCTCCTCGGCGACCGCCACCTTCTCCCTTCCTTCTGGGCGACCGTCTTCTATGTTGGTTCCCATCACGTGTTTTGGTTAGTTTGTCGCCTCCTCAATTTCACCATTCCACTTTCAGTTTTCCATTATATTTCCAGGATAAGGAGTTTTATGAGGTTATATGGGTGGGGCTTTCAAGTTCCAACTCTATCAAATGATAGATTTCAGGTTGATCATACACCATTACGTGTCACATGCCATTTTTTTTGCATTTTTGGATTTGTTTGCTATATTGAAGCCACTAAGTGCATTTCTAGGCATTTAATGAAATAACTCAAATTTGTACTACAAGTGTGTGAAATAATTGCTAGGGATAGGTTAAAAATTCATATTCATGGTCTTAAGTCTATGTTCAGGCCTTATCCAACAGAGAAAAAGCAATGCGAAATACCAGGCATATGCTGGTAAGCAATATGACTTATATCGCCCACAACTCACTTGTGTTCTACTCGTGCATATGACATCTACGCATAAAACCTGGTTCGGATGCCACTGTTGGGGAACGTAGTAATTTCAAAAATTTCCTACTCACACGCAGGATCATGGTGATGCATAGCAACGAGAGGGGAGAGTGTTGTCTACGTACCCTCGTAGACCGTTCGCGGAAGCGTTATATCAACGCGGTTGATGTAGTCATACGTCTTCACGATCCGACCGATCCAAGTACCGAAAGCACGACACCTCCGAGTTCTGCACACGTTGGGCTCGGTGACGTCCTCGCCTTCTCGATCCAGCAAGAGGGGCGAAGTAGTAGATGAGTTCCGGCAGCACGACGGCGTGGTGACGGTGTTGGTGAAGAACAATCTCCGCAGGGCTTCGCCTAAGCACTACGAAAACTATGACGGAGGATAAACTAGAGGGGACGGGGTTGCCGGCACACGGCTTGGTGTTTTTTGATGTGTCTTTGGTGCTAGCCCTGCCCCTCTATTTATATGTTGAGCCCTGGGGTCAAAACTTGGAGCAAAAGCCTCCTCAAAGTCGGTTTTGCCCGAAAGGCAAGAGTCCCACTCGGACTCCAGGACCAAACGCCACAATCCTTGGCGTCTGACCCAGATGCCATGGGCCTCGGCGTCTGGCCTAGGGCCAGACGCCAGGATCTCCGGCGTTTGGCCCCCTGGCCTCCGCAAAACTCCTTTTGCACCGACTTATAGCCCCATGGGTCTGTGTTGGGGAACGTAGCAGAATTTTAAAATTTTCTACGCATCACCAAGATCAATCTATGGAGTCATCTAGCAACGAGGGAGAGAGGAGTGCATCTACATACCCTTGTAGATCACGAGCGGAAGCGTTCAAGAGAACGGGGTTGATGGAGTCGTACTTGACATGATCCGAATCACCGAAGATCCTAGCGCCGAACGGATGGCACCTCCGTTTTCAACACACGTACGGAGCGAGGACGTCTCCCGCGCCTTGATCCAGCAAGGAGGAGGGAGAGGTTGAGGAAGAGGGCTCCAACAGCAGCACGACGGCGTGGTGGTGAAGCTGCAGTACTCCGACAGGGCTTCGCCAAGCTCTTATGGAGGAGGAGAGGTGTTGGGGAGGGGAGGGGCTGCGCCTTGGATGTTGTGTATGCAGCCCTCCTCTCACCCCTCTATTTATATGGGAAGGGGGAAGGGGGCTGGCCCCCTCTAGATGAGATCTAGGGGGGGGGCAAGGGGAGGGGGGCTTGCCCCCCAAGCAAGGGGGCGCCCCCCCTTAGGGTTTCCCCCAACCCTAGGTGTTGGAAATATGCCCTAGAGGCAATAATAAATTGATTATTATTATATTTCCTTGTTCATGATAATCGTTTATTATCCATGCTAGAATTGTATTGATAGGAAACTCAGATACATGTGTGGATACATAGACAACACCATGTCCCTAGTAAGCCTCTAGTTGACTAGCTCGTTGATGGTCACGGTTTCCTGACCATGGACATTGGATGTCGTTGATAACGGGATCACATCATTAGGAGAATGATGTGATGGACAAGACCCAATCCTAAGCCTAGCACAAGATCATGTAGTTCGTATGCTAAAGCTTTTCTAATGTCAAGTATCATTTCCTTAGACCATGAGATTGTGCAACTCCCGGATACCGTAGGAGTGCTTTGGGTGTGCCAAATGTCACAACGTAACTGGGTGGCTATAAAGGTACACTACAGGTATCTCCGAAAGTGTCTGTTGGGTTGGCACGAATCGAGACTGGGATTTGTCACTCCGTGTAAACGGAGAGGTATCTCTGGGCCCACTCGGTAGGACATCATCATAATGTGCACAATGTGATCAAGGAGTTGATCATGGGATGATGTGTTACGGAACGAGTAAAGAGACTTGCCAGTAACGAGATTGAACAAGGTATCGAGATACCGACGATCGAATCTCGGGCAAGTATCGTACCGATAGACAAAGGGAATTGCATACGGGATTGATTAAGTCCTTGACATCGTGGTTCATCCGATGAGATCATCGTGGAACATGTGGGAACCAACATGGGTATCCAGATCCCGTTGTTGGTTATTGACCGGAGAACGTCTCGGTCATGTCTGCATGGTTCCCGAACCCGTAGGGTCTACACACTTAAGGTTCGATGACGCTAGGGTTATAGGGAATAGTTATACATGGTTACAGAATGTTGTTCGGAGTCCGGGATGAGATCCCGGACGTCACGAGGAGTTCCGGAATGGTCCGGAGGTAAAGATTTATATATGGGAAGTCCTGTTTTGGTCATCGGAAAAGTTTCGGGTTTTATCGGCAACGTACCGGGACCACCGGGAGGGTCCCGGGGGTCCACCAAGTGGGGCCACAAGCCCCGGAGGGCTGCATGGGCCAAGTGTGGGAGGGGACCAGCCCCAGGTGGGCTGTTGCGCCCCCCACCAAGGCCCAAGGCGCAAGGAAGAGGGGAAGGGGGCAAACCCTAGGGAAGATGGGCCCTAAGGCCCACCCTGGTGCGCCTCCCCCTCTCCCCTCCCCTTGGCCGCCCCTAGATGGGATCTAGGGGGCTGCCGCCACCCCTAGGGAGGGAACCCTAGGTGGGGGCGCAGTCCCTCCCCTTCCCCTATATATAGTTGAGGTATGGGCTGCCCAATACACACGAGTTCCTCTCCCTGTTGGTGCAGCCCTACTTCTCTTTCTCCTCGTCTCTCGTAGTGCTTGGCGAAGCCCTGCTGGATCACCACGCTCCTCCACCACCACCACGCCGTTGTGCTGTTGCTGGATGGAGTCTTCCTCAACCTCTCCCTCTCTCCTTGCTGGATCAAGGCACGGGAGACGTCACCGGGCTGTACGTGTGTTGAACGCGGAGGTGCCGTCTGTTCGGCACTAGGATCTCCGGTGATTTGGATCACGACGAGTACGACTCCTTCAACCCCGTTCTCTTGAATGCTTCCGCTTAGCGATCTACAAGGGTATGTAGATGCACTCTCCTTCCCTCATTGCTGGTTTCTCCATAGATAGATCTTGGTGACACGTAGGAAAATTTTGAATTTCTGCTACGTTCCCCAACACTAGGCGCATGGGCCCTAGGGGGGTGTGGCGCCCCAGCCCACTTGGGCTGGTTCCCTTCTCCATACATCCCATAAGGCCCTCCGGAAGAGGTGGCCCCTCCCGGTGGACCCCCGGAACCCCTCCGGTGGCCCCGGTACAATACCGATATGCCCCCGAACCTTTCCGGCGACCGTATGACAACTTCCCATATATAAATCTTTACCTCCGGACCATTCCGGAACTCCTCGTGATGTCCGGGATCTCATCCGGGACTCCGAACAACATTCGTTAATCACATACAAGTCTTCCTAACAACCCTAGCGTCACCGAACCTTAAGTGTGTAGACCCTACGGGTTCGGGAGACATGCAGACATGACCGAGACGACTCTCCGGTCAATAACCAACAGCGGGATCTGGATACCCATGTTGGCTCCCACATGCTCCACGATGATCTCATTGGATGAACCACGATGTCGAGGATTCAATCAATCCGTATACAATTCCCTTTGTCAATCGATACGTTACTTGCCCGAGACTCGATCTTCGGTATCCCAATACCTTGTTCAGTCTCGTTACCGGCAAGTCACTTTACTCGTACCGTAATGCATGATCCCATGATCAACCACTTGATCACATTGAGCTCATTATGATGATGCATTACCGAGTGGGCCCAGAGATACCTCTCCGTCATACGGAGTGACAAATCCCAGTCTCGATTCGTGCCAACCCAACAGACACTTTCGGAGATACCTGTAATGTACCTTTATAGTCACCCAGTTATGTTGTGACGTTTGGCACACCCAAGGCACTCCTACGGTATCCGGGAGTTGCACAATCTCATGGTCTAAGGAAATGATACTTGACATTCAGAAAAGCTACAGCAAACGAACTACACGATCTTTGAGCTATGCTTAGGATTGGGTCTTGTCCATCACATCATTCTCCTAATGATGTGATCCCGTTATCAATGACATCCAATGTCCATAGTCAGGAAACCATGACTATCTTTTGATCAACGAGCTAGTCAACTAGAGGCTCACTAGGGACGTGTTGTGGTCTATGTATTCACACATGTATTACGATTTCCGGATAACACAATTATAGTATGAACAATAAACAATTATCATGAACAAAGAAATATAATAATAACCATTTTATTATTGCCTCTAGGGCATATTTCCAACAGTCTCCCACTTGCACTAGAGTCAATATTCTAGTTACATTGTGATGAATCGAACACCCATGCAGTTCTGGTGTTGATCATGTTTTGCTCTAGGGAGAGGTTTAGTCAACGGATCTGCTACATTCAAGTCCGTATGTACTTTAAAAACCTCTATGTCTCCATTTTGAACACTTTCACGAATGGATTTGAAGCGACGCTTGATATGCCTGGTCTTCCTGTGAAACCTGGGCTCCTTGGCAAGGGCAATAGCTCTAGTGTTGTCACAGAAGAGAGTCATCGGGCCCGATGCATTGGGTATGACTCCTAGGTCGGTAATGAACTCCTTCACCCAGACTGCTTCTTGTGCTGCCTCCGAGGCTGCCATGTACTTCACTTCACATGTAGATCCCGCCACAACGCTTTACTTGCAACTGCACCAGCTTACCCACCATTCAAAATATACACGTATCCGGTTTGTGACTTAGAGTCATCCAGATCTGTGTCAAAGCTAGCATCGATGTAACCCCTTACGACGAGCTCTTCGTCACCTCCATACACGAGAAACATGTCCTTAGTCCTTTTCAGGTACTTCAGGATATTCTTGACCGCTGTCCAGTGTTCCATGCCGGGATTACTTTGGTACCTTCCTACCAAACTTACTGCAAGGTTTACATCAGGTCTGGTACACAGCATAGCATACATGATAGACCCTATGGCCGAGGCATAGGGGACGACACTCATCTTTTCTCTATCTTCTGCCGTGGTCGGGCATTGAGCCATGCTCAATCTCGTACCTTGCAATACAGGCAAGAACCCCTTCTTTGACTGATCCATTTTGAACTTCTTCAATATCTTGTCAAGGTACGTACTCTGTGAAAGACCAATGAGGCGTCTCGATCTATCTCTACAGATCTTGATGCCTAATATATAAGCATCTTCTCCAAGGTCCTTCATTGAAAAACACTTGTTCAAGTAGGCCTTTATGCTTTCCAAGAATTCTATATCATTTCCCATCAACAATATGTCATCCACATACAATATGAGAAATGCTACAGAGCTCCCACTTACTTTCTTGTAAATGCAGGCTTCTCCATAAGTCTGCATAAACCCAAACGCTTTGATCATCTCATCAAAACGAATGTTCCAACTCCGAGATGCTTGCACCAGCCCATAAATCGAGCGTTGGAGCTTGCACACCTTGTCAGCATTCTTAGGATCGACAAAACCTTCCGGCTGCATCATATACAATTCTGCCTTAAGGAAACCATTAAGGAATGCCGTTTTGACGTCCATTTTCCATATCTCATAATCATAGAATGCGGCAATTGCTAACATGATTCGGACGGACTTCAGCTTCGCTATGGGTGAGAAAGTCTCATCGTAGTCAACCCCTTGAACTTGTCGATAACCCTTAGCGACAAGTCGAGCTTTATAGATGGTCACATTACCATCCGCGCCTGTCTTCTTCTTAAAGATCCATTTATTTTCTATGGCTCGCCGATCAACGGGCAAGTCAGTCAAAGTTCATACTTCGTTTTCATACATGGATCCTATCTCGGATTTCATGGCTTCCAGCCATTTGTCGGAATCCGGGCCCGCCATCGCTTCTTCATAGTTTGAAGGTTCACCGTTGTCTAACAACATGATTTCCAAGACAGGGTTGCCGTACCACTCTGGTGCAGAATGTGTCCTTGTGGACCGACGAAGTTCAGTAGCAACTTGATCTGAATTTTCATGATCATCATCATCACTTCATTTCTAGTCGGTGCAGGCACCTCAGGAACATTTTCTTGAGCTGCGCCACTTATCGGTTCAAGAGGCAATACTTCATCAAGTTCTACTTTCCTCCCACTTATTTCTTTCGAGAGAAACTCTTTCTCTAGAAAGGACCCATTCTTGGCAACAAAGATCTTGCCTTCGGATCTGAGGTAGAAGGTATACCCAACAGTTTCTTTAGGGTATCCTATGAAGACGCATTTTTCCGATTTGGGTTCAAGCTTTTCAGGTTGAAGTTTCTTGACATAAGCATCGCATCCCCAAACTTTTAGAAACGACATCTTAGGTTTCTTCCCAAACCATAATTCATACGGTGTCTTCTCAACGGATTTTGACGGAGCCCTATTTAAAGTGAATGCGGCAGTCTCTAAAGCATAGCCCCAAAATGACAACGGTAGATCAGTAAGAGACATCATAGATCGCACCATATCCAATAGAGTGCGATTACGACGTTCGGACACACCATTACGCTGAGGTGTTCCAGGCGGCGTGAGTTGTGAAACTATTCCACATTTTCTTTAAGTGTGTGCCAAATTCGTGACTCAAGTATTCTCCCCCGCGATCTGATCGCAAGAACTTGATTTTCCTATCACGTTGATTCTCAACCTCACTCTGAAATTCCTTGAACTTTTCAAAGGTCTCAGACTTGTGTTTCATTAAGTAGACATACCCATATCTACTCAAGTCATCAATGAGGGTGAGAACATAACGATAGCCACCGCGAGCCTCAACACTCATTGGACCGCACACATCAGTATGTATGATTTCCAATAAGTTAGTTGCTCGCTCCATTGTTCCTGAGAACGGAGTCTTGGTCATTTTACCCACGAGGCATGGTTCACACGTGTCAAATGATTCGTAATCAAGAGACTCTAAAAGTCCATCTGCATGGAGCTTCTTCATGCGTTTGACACCTATGTGACCAAGGCGGCAGTGCCACAAGTATGTGGGACTATCATTATCAACCTTACATCTTTTGGTATTCACACTATGAATATGTGTAGCATTACGCTCGAGATTCATTAAGAATAAACCATTCACCATTGGAGCATGACCATAAAACATATCTCTCATATAAATAGAACAACCATTATTCTCAGATTTAAATGAGTAGCCATCTCGAATTAAACGAGATCCTGATACAATGTTCATGCTCAAAGCTGGCACTAAATAACAATTATTGAGGTTTAAAACTAATCCCGTAGGTAAATGTAGAGGTAGCGTGCCGACGGCGATCACATCGACCTTGGAACCATTCCCGACGTGCATTGTCACCTCGTCCTTTGCCAGCCTCTGCTTATTCCGCAGCTCCTGCTTTGAGTTACAAATGTGAGCAACCGCACCGGTATCAAATACCCAGGAGCTACTACGAGTACTGGTAAGGTACACATCAATTACATGTATATCACATATACCTTTAGTGTTGCCGGCCTTCTTATCCGCTAAGTATTTGGGGCAGTTCCGCTTCCAGTGACCACTTTCCTTGCAATAAAAATACTCAGTCTCGGGCTTGGGTCCATTCTTTGGCTTCTTCCCGGCAGCTTGCTTACCGGGCGCGGCAACTCCCTTGCCGTCCTTCTTGAAGTTTTTCTTACCCTTGCCTTTCTTGAACTTAGTGGTTTTATTCACCATCAACACTTGATGTTCCTTTTTAATTTCCACCTCTGCTGAATTTCAGCATTGAATATACCTCAGGAATGGTCTTTTCCATCCCCTGCATATTGAAGTTCATCACAAAGTTCTTGTAGCTCGGTGGAAGCAACTGAAGGATTCTGTCAATGACCGCGTCATCCGGGACATTAACTCCCAGCTGAGTCAAGCGGTTATGCAACCCAGACATTTTGAGTATGTGCTCACTGACAGAACTATTTTCCTCCATCTTACAGCTGAAGAACTTGTCGGAGACTTCATATCTCTCGACCCGGGCATGAGCTTGGAAAACCATTTTCAGCTCTTCGAACATCTCATATGCTCCGTGTCTCTCAAAACGCTTTTGGAGCCCCGGTTCTAAGCTGTAAAGCATGCCGCACTGAACGAGGGAGTAATCATCGGCACGTGATTGCCAAGCGTTCAAAACGTCTTGGTTCTCTGGGACATGTGCGTTACCTAGCGGTGCTTCTAGGACATAATCTTTCTTGGCAGCTATGAGGATGATCCTCGGGTTCCGGACCCAGTCCGTATAGTTGCTGCCATCATCTTTCAGCTTGGTTTTCTCTAGGAACGCGTTGAAGTTGAGGACAACGTGGGCCATTTGATCTACAAGACATATTGTAAAGATTTTAGACTAAGTTCATGATAATTAAGTTCATCTAATCAAATTACTCAATGAACTCCCACTCAGATAGACATCCCTCTAGTCATCTAAGTGAAACATGATCCGAGTTAACTAGCCGTGTCCGATCATCACATGAGACGGGCTAGCCAACATCGGTGAACATCTTCATGTTGATCGTATCTTCTATACGACTCATGCTCGACCTTTCGGTCTTCCGTGTTCCGAGGCCATGTCTGTACATGCTAGGCTCGTCAAGTCAACCTAAGTGTATTGCGTGTGTAAATCTGGCTTACACCCGTTGTATTCGAACGTTAGAATCTATCACACCCGATCATCACGTGGTGCTTCGAAACAACGAACCTTCGCAACGGTGCACAGTTAGGGGGAACACTTTCTTGAAATTATTACGAGGGATCATCTTATTTAAGCTACCGTCGTTCTAAGCAAATAAGATGTAAAACATGATAAACATCACATGCAATCAAACAGTGACATGATATGGCCAATATCATTTGCTCCTTTTGATCTCCATCTTCGGGGCTCCATGATCATTGTTGTCACCGGCATGACACCATGATCTCCATCATCATGATCTCCATCATCGTGTCTTCTTGAAGTTGTCTCGTCATCTATTACTTCTACTACTATGGCTAACACTTTAGCAATAAAGTAAAGTAATTACATGACGTTTATGTTGACACGTAGGTCATAAATAAATAAAGACAACTCCTATGGCTCCTGCCGGTTGTCATACTCATCGACATGCAAGTCGTGATTCCTATTACAAGAACATGATCATCTCATACATCACATATATCATTCATCACATCCTTTGGCCATATCACATCACAAAACACTTGCTGCAAAAACAAGTTAGACGTCCTCTAATTGTTGTTGCAAGTTTTTACGTGGCTGCTATAGGTTTCTAGCAAGAACGTTTCTTACCTACGCCAAAATCACAACGTGAATTGCCAATTTCTATTTACCCTTCATAAGGACCCTGTTCATCGAATCCGATCCGACTAAAGTGGGAGAGACAGACACCTGCCAGCCACCTTATGCAACTAGTGCATGTCAGTCGGTGGAACCGGTCTCACGTAAGCGTACGTGTAAGGTTGGTCCGGGCCGCTTCATCCCACAATGCCACCGAATCAAGATAAGACTAGTAACGGCAAGATAATTGACAATATCGACGCCCACAACTGCTTTGTGTTCTACTCGTGCATAGTAACTACGCATAGACCTAGCTCTAATACCACTGTTGGGGAACGTAGCAGAATTTTAAAATTTTCTACGCATCACCAAGATCAATCTATGGAGTCATCTAGCAACGAGGGAGAGAGGAGTGCATCTACATACCCTTGTAGATCATGAGCGAAAGCGTTCAAGAGAACGGGGTTGATGGAGTCGTACTCGACGTGATCCGAATCGCCGAAGATCCTAGCGCTGAACGGACAACACCTCCGCGTTCAACACACGTACGGAGCGAGGACGTCTCCCGCGCCTTGATCCAGCAAGGAGGAGGGAGAGGTTGAGGAAGAGGGCTCCAACAGCAGCACGACGGCGTGGTGGTGGTGAAGCTGCAGTACTCCGGCAGGGCTTCGCCAAGCTCTTATGGAGGAGGAGAGGTGTTGGGGAGGGGAGGGGCTGCACCTTGGATGTTGTGTATGCAGCCCTCCCCTCACCCCTCTATTTATAGGGGAAGGGGGAAGGGGGCCGGCCCCCTCTAGATGAGATCTAGAGGGGGGGGCAAGGGGAGGGGGGCTTGCCCCCCAAGCAAGGGGGTGCCCCCCTTAGGGTTTCCCCCAACCCTAGGCGCATGGGCCCTAGGGGGGTGTGGCGCCCCAGCCCACTTGGATTGGTTCCCTTCTCCTTACAGCCCGTAAGGCCCTCCGGAAGAGGTGGCCCCTCCCGGTGGACCCCCAGAACCCCTCCGGTGGCCCCGGTACAATACCGATATGCCCCCGAACCTTTCCGGCGACCATATGACAACTTCCCATATATAAATCTTTACCTCCGGACCATTCCGAAACTCCTCGTGACGTCCGGATCTCATCCGGGACTCCGAACAACATTCGGTAATCACATACAAGTCTTCCTAACAACCCTAGCATCACTGAACCTTAAGTGTGTAGACCCTACGGGTTCGGGAGACATGCAGACATGACTGAGACGACTCTCCGGTCAATAACCAACAGCGGGATCTGGATACCCATGTTGGCTCCCACATGCTCCACGATGATCTCATCGGATGAACCACAATGTCGAGGATTCAATCAATCCGTATACAATTCCCTTTGTCAATCGGTACGTTACTTGCCTGAGACTCGATCATCGGTATCCCAATACCTTGTTCAGTCTCGTTACCGGCAAGTCACTTTACTCGTACCGTAATGCATGATACCGTGATCAACCACTTGATCACATTGAGCTCATTATGATGATGCATTACCGAGTGGGCCCAGAGATACCTCTCCGTCATACGGAGTGACAAATCCCAGTCTCGATTCGTGCCAACCCAACAGACACTTTCGGAGATACCTATAATGTACCTTTATAGTCACCCAGTTATGTTGTGACATTTGGCACACCCAAGGCACTCCTACGGTATCCGGGAGTTGCACAATCTCATGGTCTAAGGAAATGATACTTGACATTCAGAAAAGCTACATCAAACGAACTACACGATCTTTGAGCTATGCTTAGGATTGGGTCTTGTCCATCACATCATTCTCCTAATGATGTGATCCCGTTATCAATGACATCCAATGTCCATAGTCAGGAAACCATGACTATCTTTTGATCAACGAGCTAGTCAACTAGAGGCTCACTAGGGACGTGTTGTGGTCTATGTATTCACACATGTATTACGATTTCCGGATAACACAATTATAGCATGAACAATAGACAATTATCATGAACAAAGAAATATAATAATAACCATTTTATTATTGCCTCTAGGGCATATTTCCAACAGTCTGACCCCTTGGCCCAAAAATATCATCCAATATATGAATCTTTACCTCCGGACCATTCCGGAGCTCCTCGTCATGTCCGTGATCTCATCCGGGACTCCGAACAACATTCAGTCACCAACATACATAACTCATATAATACTATATCGTCAACGAACGTTAAGCGTGCGTACCCTATGGGTTCGAGAACTATGTAGACATGAACGAGACACCTCTCTGGTCAATAACCAATAGCGGGACCTGGATGCCCATATTGGCTCCTACATATTCTACGAAGATCTTTATCGGTCAAACCGCATAACAACATACGTTTGTTCCCTTTGTCATCGGTATGTTACTTGCCCGAGATTCGATCGTTGGTATCTCAATACCTAGTTCAATCTCGTTACCGGCAAGTCTCTTTACTCATTAGTTGCAATGCTTGCAAGGCTTATAGTGATGTGCATTACTGAGTGGGCCCAGAGATACCTCTCCGACAATCGGAGTGACAAATCCTAATCTCGAAATACGCCAACCCAACAAGTACCTTCAGAGACACCTGTAGAGCACCTTTATAATCACCCAGTTACGTTGTGACGTTTGGTGGCACACAAAGTGTTCCTCCGGTAAACGAGAGTTGCATAATCTCATAGTCATAGGAACATGTATAAGTCATGAAGAAAGCAATAGCAACAAACTAAACGATCAAGTGCTAATCTAACGAAATGGGTCAAGTCAATCACATCATTCTCCTAATGATGTGATCCCGTTAATCAAATGACAACTCATGTTTATGGTTAGGAAACATAACCATCTTTGATCAACGAGCTAGTCAAGTAGAGGCATACTAGTGACATACTGTTTGTCTATGTATTCACACATGTATTATGTTTCCGGTTAATACAATTCTAGCATGAATAATAAACATTTATCATGATATAAGGAAATAAATAATAACTTTATTATTGCCTCTAGGGCATATTTCCTTCAGTCTCCCACTTGCACTAGAGTCAATAATCTAATTCACATCGCCATGTGATTTAACATCAATAGTTCACATCACCATGTGATTAACACCCATAGTTCACATCGTCATGTGACCAACACCCAAAGGGTTTACTAGAGTCAATAATCTAGTTCACATCGCTATGTGATTAATACCCAAAGTGTACTAAGGTGTGATCATGTTTTGCTTGTGAGGAAAGTTTAGTCAACGGGTCTGCTACATTTAGATCCGTATGTATTTTGCAAATTTCTATGTCAACAATGCTCTGCACGGAGCTACTCTAGCTAATTGCTCCCACTTTCAATATGTATCCAGATTGAGACTTTGAGTCATCTGGATCAGTGTCAAAACTTGCATCGACGTAACCCTTCACGACAAACCTTTTTGTCACCTCCATAATCGAGAAACATACCCTTATTCCACTAATGATAATTTTGACCGCTGTCTAGTGATCTACTCCTAGATCACTATTGTACTCCCTTGCCAAACTCAGGGCAGGGTATACAATAGGTCTGGTACACAGCATGGCATACTTTATAGAACCTATGGCTGAGGCATAGGGAATGACTTTCATTCTCTCTCTATCTTCTGCCGTGGTCGGGTTTTGAGTCTTACTCAACTTCACACCTTGTAACACAGGCAAGAACTCCTTCTTTGTCTGTTCCATTTTGAAGTACTTCAAAATCTTGTCAAGGTATGTACTCATTGAAAAACTTATCAAGCATCTTGATCTATCTTGTCGGCGTTCTAGGAACGGGGGTCCCCAGACTTGCCTGCCTGCGGCTTGCGGCGTGGCTCAAAGGGGGCCCAGCACGGCCCATCTTCATCAACACAAGACTCGAGACCCTCGCGAGGGGCCAAGCCTCGCGAGGCGGACGACACGAAGCTTCCTCAGGCACGGCCTCGTCAGGCTGGCTCGCGAGGAGGCGGAGAGATCAAGGCGGGGTACCTCGCGAGGTGCCCGTGACGCAAGCCATGACAACTCAGGGCGCCAGGCGGGTGCCAGCCCACGCAATGTCCTCCTTTCCTCTTTGGTGCAAAGAGGGCAAGCGCAGCCGCGAAGTACCGAGGCATCAGGCAAAGGTTGCCATTTCGGTGCAACGAGACCAAGACCAGGAGGACTACGCGACGGAGGTCACTATGGAGCCCAAGACGGCGTCATCACCAGAGCTTTACGCAGGCGAAGACTGCTTTTGTCAGGATAGTTGATACTTGCTGTCCCCCTTCAAATTAGCCCGCCAATGTTGGCTCCCTTCCCGCTCGATATTTGGGAAGAGGACCAGGGCCTCTATAAATAGGACCAGCCACCCACATAGCAAGGGGGTTGGGGAAAAGAGTAAGAACAAGGCAGTGAGAGAGAGAGAGAGAGAGAGAAAGGTGGCTGAAGTCCTCCTAGCAGTTCATCGCCCCAGCCAAGAACAGACCCTCGCGAGGCTGTTCTTCCTTGTATTGTTCATCATCATCAGCCCCAAGAGGCAATCCACCACCACACACTGGAGTAGGGTATTACACCACAACGGTGGCCTAAACTAGTATAAACCTTGTGTCTCTTGTGCAGTTCTTTCAGTAAACTAGATCTTTGCGAGATGGAGAGGTAGGAGGCGTAATCTGCGCGCGCACCCCAGTGTTCGAACCTTAAGGGTCTGCCGGAACCCGAAATCCGACATTTGGTGTGCCGGGTAGGGGTGCGCCGGAATTCGTCTTCCACCGCTCCGTGCCCCATCGCGTCGTCATCACCATGCCCAGCGACCAGGAGGGCAACCCCGACCCATAGGCTGCATGGCCCGCCCGCGCAGAACCGCTCGCCTCGGGCGACCCCGCGCCCCAGGCAGCTCGCGGTCCACAGGGCGCTGCAGGCCGCGGGCGACACGGACAGACTTCGACAACTCTTACACCGCGACAGGCACGGTCGGCAGCAAGGGCCTCCAATCACGCCGCGACCACGACACCGTACACCCGCCGGGAGCAGGCGAACTCGAGGGCCGCACTCACGGTGGCCCGGGAGCTGCTGAAGGAAATATGCCCTAGAGGCAATAATAAAGTTATTATTTATTTCCTTATTTCATGATAAATGTTTATTATTCATGCTAGAATTGTATTAACCGGAAACATAATACATGTGTGAATACATAGACAAACAGAGTGTCACTAGTATGCCTCTACTTGACTAGCTTGTTAATCAAAGATGGTTATGTTTCCTAACCGTAGACAAAGAGTTGTTATTTGATTAACGGGATCACATCATTAGTTGAATGATCTGATTGACATGACCCATTCCATTAGCTTAGCACCCGATCGTTTAGTATGTTGCTATTGCTTTCTTCATGACTTATACATGTTCCTATGACTATGAGATTATGTAACTCCCGTGTGCCGGAGGAACACTTTGTGTTCTATCAAACGTCATAACGTAACTGGGTGATTATAAAGGTGATCTACAGGTGTCTCCAAAGGTACATGTTGGGTTGACGTATTTCGAGATTAGGATTTGTCACTCCGATCGTCGGAGAGGTATCTCTGGGCCCTCTCGGTAATGCACATCACTTAAGCCTTGCAAGCATTGCAACTAATGAGTTAGTTGAGGGATGATGTATTACGGAATGAGTAAAGAGACTTGCCGGTAATGAGATTGAACTAGGTATTGGATACCGATGATCGAATCTCGGGCAAGTAACATACCGATGACAAAGGGAACAATGTATGTTGTTATGTGGTCTGACCGATAAAGATCTTCGTAGAATATGTAGGAGCCAATATGGGCATCCAGGTCCCGCTATTGGTTATTGACCGGAGACATGTCTTGGTCATGTTTACATTGTTCTCGAACCCGTAGGGTCCGCATGCTTAAGGTTTCGATGACAGTTATATTATGAGTTTATACGTTTTGATGTACCGAAGGTTGTTCGGAGTCCCGGATGTGATCACGGACATGACGAGGAGTCTCGAAATGGTCGAGGCATAAAGATTGATATATTGGAAGCCTATGTTTGGATATCGGAAGTGTTCCGGGTGAAATCGGGATTTTACCGGAGTACTGGGAGGTTACCGGAACCCCCCGGGAGATATATGGGCCTTAGTGGGCATTAGTGGAAAAGAGAAGAGGCAGCCAGAGATGGGCCGCGCGCCCCTCCCCTCCCTTGGTCCGAATAGGACAAGGAGAGGGGGCCGGCCCCCCTTCCTCTTTTCCCCCCTCCGCGAATCCTATTCCAACTAGGATTGGGGGGGGATCCTACTCCCGGAGGGAGTAGGACTCCTCCTGGCACACCTCTCCTAGGCCGGCTGCAACCCCCCCTTGAGCCTTTATATACGGAGGCAGGGGCACCCCAGAGGAACACAAGTTGATCCACGTGATCATATTCTTAGCCGTGTGCGGCGCCCCCTGCCACCATAGTCCTCGATAATATTGTAGCGGTGCTTAGGCGAAGCCCTGCGACAGTAGTACATCAAGATCGTCACCACGCCGTCATGCTGACGGAACTCTTCCCCGACACTTTGCTGGATCGGAGTCCGGGGATCGTCATCGAGCTGAACGTGTGCTAGAACTCGTAGGTGCCGTAGTTTCGGTGCTTGATCGGTCGGACCATGGAGACGTACGACTACATCAACCAAACGCTTCTGTTGCCGATCTACAAGGGTATGTAGATCACACTCTCCCCTCTCGTTGCTATGCATCACCATGATCTTGCGTGTGCATAGGAGTTTTTTTGAAATTACTACGTTCCCCAACAGTGGCATCCGAGCCTAGGTTTTATGTGTTGATGTTATATGCACGAGTAGAACACAAGTGAGTTGTGGGCGATATAAGTCATACTGCTTACCAGCATGTCATACTTTGGTTCAGCGGTATTGTTGGATGAAGCGGCCCGGACCGACATTACGCGTACGCTTACGCGAGACCGGTTCTCCCGACGTGCTTTGCACATAGGTGGCTTGCGGGTGACAGTTTCTCCAACTTTAGTTGAACCGAGTGTGGCTACGCCCGGTCCTTGCGAAGGTTAAAACAGCACCAACTTGACAAACTATCATTGTGGTTTTGATGCGTAGGTAAGATTGGTTCTTGCTTAAGCCCGTAGCAGCCACGTAAAACTTGCAACAACAAAGTAGAGGACGTCTAACTTGTTTTTGCAGGGCATGTTGTGATGTGATATGGTCAAGACATGATGCTAAATTTTATTGTATGAGATGATCATGTTTTGTAACTGAGTTATCGGCAACTGACAAGAGCCATATGGTTGTCACTTTATTGTATGCAATGCAATCGCGCTGTAATGCTTTACTTTATCACTAAGCGGTAGCGATAGTCATGGAAGCATAAGATTGGCGAGACGACAACGATGCTACGATGGAGATCAAGGTGTCGCGCCGGTGACGATGGTGATCATGACGGTGCTTCGGAGATGGAGATCACAAGAACAAGATGATGATGGCCATATCATATCACTTATATTGATTGCATGTGATGTTTATCTTTTATGCATCTTATCTTGCTTTGATTGACGGTAGCATTATAAGATGATCTCTCACTAAATTATCAAGGTAAAAGTGTTCTCCCTGAGTATGCACCGTTGCCAAAGTTCGTTGTGCCCAGACACCACGTGATGATCGGGTGTGATAAGCTCTACGTCCATCTACAACAGGTGCAAGACAGTTTTGCACACGCAGAATACTCAGGTTAAACTTGACGAGCCTAGCAAATGCAGATATGGCCTCGGAACACTGAGATCGAAAGATCGAGCGTGAGTCATATAGTAGATATGATCAACATAGTGATGTTCACCATTGAAAACTACTCCATTTTCACGTGATGATCGGTTATGGTTTAGTTGATTTGGATCACGTGATCACTTAGAAGACTAGAGGGATGTCTATCTAAGTGGGAGTTCTTAAGTAATATGATTAATTGAACTTAAATTTATCATGAACTTAGTACCTGATAGTATCTTGCTTATGTATGTTTGATTGTAGATAGATGGCCCGTGCTGTTGTTCCGTTGAATTTTAATGCGTTCCTTGAGAAAGCAAAGTTGAAAGATGATGGTAGCAATTACACGGACTGGGTCCGTAACTTGAGGATTATCCTCATTGCTGCACAGAAGAATTACGTCCTGGAAGCACTGCTGGGTGCCAGGCCTGCTACTGGAGCAACACCAGATGTTATGAACGTCTGGCAAAGCAAAGCTGATGACTACTCGATAGTTCAGTGTGCCATGCTTTACGGCTTAGAATCGGGACTTCAACGACGTTTTGAACGTCATGGAGCATATGAGATGTTCCAGGAGTTGAAGTTAATATTTCAAGCAAATGCCCGGAATGAGAGATATGAAGTCTCCAATAAGTTCTATAGCTGCAAGATGGAGGAGAACAGTTCTGTCAGTGAGCATATACTCAAAATGTCTGGGTATAATAATCACTTGATTCAGATGGGAGTTAATCTTCCAGATGATTGCGTCATTGACAGAATTCTCCATTCACTGCCACCAAGCTACAAGAGCTTCGCGATGAACTATAATATGCAAGGGATGAATAAGACTATTCCCGAGCTCTTCGCAATGCTGAAAGCTGCGGAGGTAGAAATCAAAAAGGAGCATCAAGTGTTGATGGTCAACAAGACCACTAGTTTCAAGAAAAAGGGCAAAGGGAAGAAGAAGGGGAACTTCAAGAAGAAGATCAAGCAAGTTGCTGCTCAAGAGAAGAAACCCAAGTCTAGACCTAAGCCTGAAACTGAGTGCTTCTACTGCAAGCAGACTGGTCACTGGAAGCGGAACTGCCCCAAGTATTTGGAGGATAAGAAGGATGGCAAGGTGAACAAAGGTATATGTGATATACATGTTATTGATGTGTACCTTACTAGAGCTCGCAGTAGCACCTGGGTATTTGATACTGGTTCTGTTGCTAATATTTGCAACTCGAAACAGGGACTACGGATTAAGCGAACACTGGCAAAGGACGAGGTGACGATGCGCGTAGGAAATGGTTCCAAAGTCGATGTGATCGCGGTCGGCACGCTACCTCTACATCTACCTTCGGGATTAGTATTAGACCTAAATAATTGTTATTTGGTGCCAGCGTTGAGCATGAACATTATATCTGGATCTTGTTTAATGCGAGACGGTTATTCATTTAAATCAGAGAATAATGGTTGTTCTATTTATATGAGTAATATCTTTTATGGTCATGCACCTTTGAAGAGTGGTCTATTTATGATGAATCTCGATAGTAGTAACACACATATTCATAATGTTGAAGCCAAAAGATGCAGAGTTGATAATGATAGTGCAACTTATTTGTGGCACTGCCGTTTAGGTCATATCGGTATAAAGCACATGAAGAAACTCCATACTGATGGGCTTTTGGAACCACTTGATTATGAATCACTTAGTACTCGCGAACCGTGCCTCATGGGCAAGATGACTAAAACACCGTTCTCCGGCACTATGAAGAGAGCAACAGATTTGTTGGAAATCATACATACAGATGTATGTGGTCCGATGAATATTGAGGCTCGTGGCGGATATCGTTATTTTCTCACCTTCACAGATGACTTAAGCAGATATGGGTATATCTACTTAATGAAACATAAGTCTGAAAAATTTGAAAAGTTCAAAGAATTTTAGAGTGAAGTTGAAAATCATCGTAACAAGAAAATAAAGTTTCTACGATCTGATCGTGGAGGAGAATATTTGAGTTACGAGTTTGGTGTACATTTGAAGCAATGCGGAATAGTTTCGCAACTCACACCACCCGGAACACCTCAGCGTAATGGTGTGTCCGAACGTCGTAATCGTACTTTACTAGATATGGTGCGATCTATGATGTCTCTTACTGATTTACCGCTATTGTTTTGGGGTTATGCTTTAGAGACGACCGCATTCACATTAAATAGGGCACCATCAAAATCCGTTGAGACGACACCTTATGAACTATGGTTTGGCAAGAAACCAAAGTTGTCGTTTCTTAAAGTTTGGGGCTGCGATGCTTATGTGAAAAAGCTTCAACCTGATAAGCTCAAACCCAAATCAGAGAAATGTGTCTTCATAGGATACCCAAAGGAGACTGTTGGGTACACCTTCTATCACAGATCCGAAGGCAAGACATTCGTTGCTAAGAATGGATCCTTTCTAGAGAAGGAGTTTCTCTCGAAAGAAGTGAGTGGGAGGAAAGTAGAACTTGACGAGGTAACTGTACCTGCTCCCTTATTGGAAAATAGTACATCACAGAAAACTATTTCTGCGACACCTACACCAATTAGTGAGGAAGCTAATGATAATGATCATGAAACTTCAGAACAAGATACTACTGAACCTCGTAGATCAACTAGAGTAAGATCCGCGCCAGAGTGGTATGGTAATCCTATTCTGGAAATCATGCTACTAGATCATGATGAACCTACGAACTATGAAGAAGCGATGGTGAGCCCAGATTCCGCAAAATGGCTTGAAGCCATGAAATCCGAGATGGGATCCATGTATGAGAACAAAGTATGGACTTTGGTTGACTTGCCCGATGATCGGCAAGCAATTGAGAATAAATGGATCTTCAAGAAGAATACTGACGCTGACGGTAATATTACTGTCTACAAAGCTCGACTTGTCGCAAAAGGTTTTCGACAAGTTCAAGGGGCTGACTACGATGAGACCTTCTCACCCGTAGCGATGCTTAAGTCTGTCCGAATCATGTTAGCAATTGCCGCATTTTATGATTATGAAATTTGGCAGATGGATGTCAAAACTGCATTCCTGAATGGATTTCTAGAAGAAGAGTTGTATATGATGCAACCGAAAGGTTTTGTCGATCCAAAGGGAGCTAACAAAGTGTGCAAACTCCAGCGATCCATTTATGGACTGGTGCAAGCCTCTCGGAGTTGGAATAAATGCTTTGATAGTGTGATCAAAGCATTTGGTTTTATACAGACTTTCGGAGAAGCCTGTATTTACAAGAAAGTGAGTGGGAGCTCTGTAGCATTTCTGATATTATATGTGGATGACATATTACTGATTGGAAATGATATAGAATTTCTGGATAGCATAAAGGGATACTTGAATAAGAGTTTTTCAATGAAAGACCTCGGTGAAGCTGCTTACATATTAGGCATAAAGATCTATAGAGATAGATCAAGACGCTTAATTGGACTTTCACAAAGCACATACCTTGACAAGATTTTGAAGAAGTTCAAAATGGATCAAGCAAAGAAAGGGTTCTTGCCTGTGTTACAAGGTGTGAAGTTGAGTCAGACTCAATGCCCGACCACTGCAGAAGATAGAGAGAAAATGAAAGATGTTCCCTATGCTTCAGCCATAGGCTCTATCATGTATGCAATGCTGTGTACCAGACCTGATGTGTGCCTTGCTATAAGTCTAGCAGGGAGGTACCAAAGTAATCCAGGAGTGGATCACTGGACAACGGTCAAGAACATCCTGAAATACCTGAAAAGGACTAAGGATATGTTTCTCGTATATGGAGGTGACAAAGAGCTCATCGTAAACGGTTACGTTGATGCAAGCTTTGACACTGATCCGGACGATTCTAAATCGCAAACTGGATACGTGTTTACATTAAATGGTGGAGCTGTCAGTTGGTGCAGTTCTAAACAAAGCGTCGTGGCGGGATCTACATGTGAAGTGGAGTACATAGCTGCTTCGGAAGCAGCAAATGAAGGAGTCTGGATGAAGGAGTTCATATCCGATCTAGGTGTCATACCTAGTGCATCGGGTCCAATGAAGATCTTTTGTGACAATACTGGTGCAATTGCCTTGGCAAAGGGATCCAGATTTCACAAGAGAACCAAACACATCAAGAGACGCTTCAATTCCATCCGGGATCTAGTCCAGGTGGGAGACATAGAAATTTGCAAGATACATACGGAGCTGAATGTAGTAGACCCGTTGACTAAGCCTCTTCCACGAGCAAAACATGATCAACACCAAAACTCCATGGGTGTTAGAATCATTACTGTGTAATCTAGATTATTGACTCTAGTGCAAGTGGGAGACTGAAGGAAATATGCCCTAGAGGCAATAATAAAGTTATTATTTATTTCCTTATTTCATGATAAATGTTTATTATTCATGCTAGAATTGTATTAACCGGAAACATAATACATGTGTGAATACATAGACAAACAGAGTGTCACTAGTATGCCTCTACTTGACTAGCTCGTTAATCAAAGATGGTTATGTTTCCTAACCATAGACAAAGAGTTGTTATTCGATTAACGGGATCACATCATTAGTTGAATGATCTGATTGACATGACCCATTCCATTAGCTTAGCACCCGATCGTTTAGTATGTTGCTATTGCTTTCTTCATGACTTACTTATACATGTTCCTATGACTATGAGATTATGTAACTCCCGTGTGCCGGAGGAACACTTTGTGTGCTACCAAATGTCACAACGTAACTGGGTGATTATAAAGGTGCTCTACAGGTGTCTCCAAAGGTACATGTTGGGTTGACGTATTTCGAGATTAGGATTTTTCACTCCGATCGTTGGAGAGGTATCTCTGGGCCCTCTCGGTAATGCACATCACTTAAGCCTTGCAAGCATTGCAACTAATGAGTTAGTTGCGGGATGATGTATTACGGAACGAGTAAAGAGACTTGCCGGTAATGAGATTGAACTAGGTATTTGATACCAACAATCGAATCTCGGGCAAGTAACATACCGATGACAAAGGGAACAACGTATGTTGTTATGCGGTCTGACCGATAAAGATCTTTGTAGAATATGTAGGAGCCAATATGGGCATCCAGGTCCCGCTATTGGTTATTGACCGGAGACATGTCTCGGTCATGTCTACATTGTTCTCGAACCCGTAGGGTCTGCACGCTTAAGGTTTCGATGACAGTTATATTATGAGTTTATACGTTTTGATGTACCGAAGATTGTTCGGAGTCCCGGATGTGATCACGGACATGACGAGGAGTCTTGAAATGGTCGAGACATAAAGATTGATATATTGGAAGCCTATGTTTGGATATCGGAAGTGTTCTGGGTGAAATCGGGATTTTACCGGAGTACCGGGAGGTTACCGGAACCCCCCGGGAGATATATGGGCCTTAGTGGGCCTTAGTGGAAAAGAGAAGAGGCAGCCAGAGATGGGCCACATGCCCCTCCCCTCCCTTGGTCCGAATAGGACAAGGAGAGGGGGCCGGCCCCCTTCCTCTTTTCCCCCCTCCGCGAATCCTATTCCAACTAGGATTGGGGGGGGGGGAATCCTACTCCCGGAGGGAGTAGGACTCCTCCTGGTGCACCTCTCCTAGGCCGGCCGCAACCCCCCCTTGAGCCTTTATATACGAAGGCAGGGGCACCCCAGAGGAACACAAGTTGATCCACGTGATCATATTCTTAGCCGTGTGCGGCGCCCCCTGGCACCATAGTCCTCAATAATATTGTAGCGGTGCTTAGGCGAAGCCCTGCGATAGTAGTACATCAAGGTCGTCACCACGCCGTCGTGCTGACGGAACTCTTCCCCGACACTCTGCTGGATCAGAGTCCGGGGATCGTCATCGATCTAAACGTGTGCTAGAACTCGTACGTGCCGTAGTTTCGGTGCTTGATTGGTCGGACCGTGGAGACGTACAACTACATCAACCAAACGCTTCCGTTGTCGATCTACAAGGGTATGTAGATCACACTCTCCCCTCTTGTTGCTATGCATCACCATGATCTTGCGTGTGCATAGGAGAATTTTTAAAATTACTATGTTCCCCATCTCAAGCCCAGGGCGACCCGCGCGGGGGCTCCGCGCGCGCCCACAGGCTCCAAGGCTACTCCGACGCCAGCGAAACTGTCAGCATCGGACCGGCGGCGGCGCTGCCCCCGCCCCCGGCCCACAAAGAAGAAGGACTCAACATGACCCGCGGCCCCAGCGGGCGGCCGCGTTGCCACCTCGCAGTGGGCGTGACAGGCGGGACCGCGTGGATGCAGGGCATCACGGCGTGGCATTCGGGATGACGACGTCGGAGGAATACGTGCCCCTCTTGATGGACCAAGGACACCCTCACGAGAATGGACAAGGCTCGCTCCTCGGCCCAAGCTGGGGGAACGAGGCACTAGAAGCTAAGCCTTTCCAGGAGCCCCGGAACGGTCCCGCTGGCCACGCTGGAGGCAGCAATTATCGGGCACCGCTAATTCTTCAGGAGCAGGTATACGCTAACCATGGATCGCAAGAGGTGCAGGTCGCCGCGGCAAGCAGCTGCCCCGCTCCCACAGTCTCCGACCCCTCGGGAGGAGGGCGCAGGGGGCTGCAGGAGAGGGGCCGAGATCCGACATCACCACCGCGGCGTTCGGAGCAAGGTGTTCTCAGGAGGTAGGCCCTCTGCTGGGGAGGTGCCTCAGGGCCTGCCCCTGGCGGAGGACCCGTGGTCGTCGGGGGAACCGCTGGCGACCGCTCTACCCCATCAAGCGGCGTCCTGGGTTCCGGTCGTTGCTGATGGCACTAGAGTGTGGCGCAAGGCGGGGCCCTCGTTTGGCGATATGAAGCAAGGCCAGTACTTGTGAAGAAGGCCCGGTGCCTGTGAAGCTCACCGCCCCGTGACACTCTCACGTAATAATGAGTGGGGCTGTACACGCCCCGGAGTCTCAGGGGTGCCGGCCTCAGGCCCTGGGGCTCCCTCCCACGCCCAGTGGATAGCACTTAGCTCCGCGCTGGTGAGAAGACGTCCAAGACTAGATTAGGTGCCGGACACGGCCTTTTGTCTGCTTTCATTGCCTTTCCCTTTGGCTGTAGCTTTTCCCCCGCTGGATTTAAGTTGGATTCGAATTTGAGATTTGCGTGTGTTCGGGGAAGGGGTGCTTATTCTCGTTCGAGCCATTTCTCGCGTTCTGGTTACCGCTTCGCCACAGCTGCCTCCCCTCGCGAGCCCCTCGTGAGTCGGGTCAGGCCTGGCTCGTGCGCAACCCAAACTGCCGCTGTTGCTCCCTCTCGGGAGGATTTTCGGGTGCCTGCGGAGGTTGTCCTGTTGGGAAAAGGCCCAGAGCCTGTGAAGCAAGGCGAGTGCCTGTGAAGCTATCGCGTTTTGGAAAAGGCCCAGAGCCCGTGAAGCAAGGCGAGTGCCTGTGAAGCTATCACGTTTTGGAGAAGGCCCAGAGCCTGTGAAGCAAGGCGAGTGCCTGTGAAGCTATCGCGTTTTGGAAAAGGCCCAGAGCCTGTGAAGCAAGGCGAGTGCCTGTGAAGCTATCACGTTTTGGAAAAGGCCCAGAGCCTGTGAAGCAAGGCGAGTGCCTGTGAAGCTATCGCGTTTTGAAAAAGGGCCATGTGAAGCAAGGCGAGTGCCTGTGAAGCTATCGCGTTTTGGAAAAGGCCCAGAGCCTGTGAAGCAAGGCAAGTGCCTGTGAAGCTATCGCGTTTTGGAAAAGGCCCAGAGCCTGTGAAGAAGGCAAATGCCTGTGAAGCCGTCGCATTTGGGAAAAGGCCCGAAGCCTATGAAAAGGCCAACGCCTGTGAAGCTCCCCACCGGTGACACTCTCATATCCTACGGATTCAACTAAAGAACACCCCAGATGTCACGCCCTCCCACAGGCTGCTTCGGGGCTTGCGCGAAACAAAGGTAAACCAGCCAACCACCAGGTGCGGGCGCTCGTGCAATATGACAACTACTAATACGATGAACACAGGTTTTACATGAGGGGCTTCCCCTCCCAAAATGCTCTCACAGCCATCAGGTCAAAAACCAGAGTTCTATTCATGCAGGGTAAAAAAGACAGGGGCGATACACACTCAGCCGGACCAATCCCCCAATGCGTCCTCAGAAGCACCTCCCGAGCCGTCGCTGGCGTCACCGAACTCGCCATCATTGTCTGCGTCGCCACCAGCGGCGTCAGGACCGTTCACCGCACCGCCCTCGTCAGCAGCCACGATCACATCGTCATCATCCGAAGCGAAGGCCCTGACAAGGGCATCCACGTTGTCTTCCACCCAGTGCGCCAGGTCGCCTCGGACGGCCTGGGGAACTGGGGCGATGACGGCGTCAAAGTCGAAGTGGGAATCCATGTTCAGGAGATGACTGAAGACACGGGAAAAGGCGCACCCGAGCAGGGCGCGGCTCCTCTTTTCCACCAACCTGTCGGCCCTGGCCGACCGCGCCTCCAGCTGCGTCACCACGACAGTGAAAAACTAAAGGTTGCCAGCATAGTTGGCTGTGTGCGGCTCGCCAACAGCCGCCTCACAGATGTTGCCCAAGGCTGCGCTAGCCCTTTCTCGGAGCGTGGCGAGCATGGGGCCGTGCATGTGCTCCAGGACCTGCCGCTGACATATCTCATCCGCGTTCTGGCGTGCGACGCCCTCAGCTTCCTCCACCCGCTGTCGAAGACGGAGCATCTCGGCCTGGGAGGCGCCTAACTTCCCTTGCGCTACCTCAAGGGTGGCCCAGGAGGCGTCGGCCAGCCGCTTCACCTCCTCCCGCTTGGCCCTCAAGGCTGCGGTCCTCCCTTCAGCTTCGGCCCGGATCAACTCCAGCCTCCCCTCAAACTCGCGCTCGAGGTCTTGGCGCGCCATCGCCACCTGACGTCCGACCTCCTCCAGGACACGAGCTTCCCGTGCGGCGACATCGTCCTCCGCCTGCGTCACCAAGCGGTCCCTCGTCTCTAGCCGCTCGTACTCGAGGGTGCGTTCGGCGGCTTCCAGCGTCAATGCTTCTTCACGCTTCTGGAGCTCAGCTGGGTTGCCGGAGGCCACCCGCATCGACGCAAGGGCCAAGTCACGCAGCTCCACTTGCTCCTCCAGTGAGTGGCACCGGGCCAGGAGCTCACGAGCCCGCTCCTCCGCCGCCTCTCGCCGCCGGTCAGCTCCCCGAGCCTCCTCGGCGGCCTGGGATCGGGCCACTCGAGAGGCCTCCAGCGACGCCTTCGCCTCTTCATCGTCAAGATCACGCTAACGGCGCGCGAGGGTGATGGCGGCCTCCAGATCGCGCCTCCCTGCAGCCAGGCGCAGGCCCTCGGCCTCCAGGCGTGCGTCTTCGTCAGCAAGCTCCTCCCCAAGCAAGTTCACCACGTCGGTCGCCCTTCGAAGGAACCCTTGGCGGCGAGTGCGGCGCTCCCGGGCGCGCTCAAGCACATCTTCCACACCATCATCTGCCCCAAGCAAGCGCCGGGGGCCACGAATCATCGTTCCTCCTCCGGGCAGGGGGCTGGGGGCTGGCGCCCTCGTGACGGCCGGGCGCGCTGCACCAGAAGCCCAGCCTGGAGCCAGCCCGTCCCCAGATGAAGGGCGCAGGGGGCGCCTCAACCAGTCGCAGTCCAAGACCAGACGAGAAGCCCACGGCAGGCTGGCTATTCCCCGAGAGGGCCCGCGAAGGAAAATCGGGGGGAATGAAGGGCCGCGGTGCACCTCGGGATGGTCCACCCCTTCAGTCGCCCTCACCACAAGGGCAGAGCTGCTCGGAGCACTTGAGGACGGTAGAGGGGGCGAGGCCAAAGGAGGCGGCACCTCAGCTACTTCCGCGAGCTCGGCCGGAAGGGGCCTGCGGAGCAAGGATCAGTGAAAGCAACAAGAGGATCAGGAGCCAGAAAGGGAGAATACTTACTCGTCAGTGGCGAAGTACTTCCCGCGCTTCATCACGCGACAAGGGAAGTCATCACCCAGGGCTTCCCTTTTCCTCCGGAGGGCCTCAAAGTCCACGCGGAAGCGGCCCAAGAGAAGAGCGCAAGGATCAACCTGCGATGAAGATGGGGCATCGGAGCGATGCGCGTCAGGGGCGCCTGCCTGGCGCTTGCCGTCCATCACCTCGCCAGAAGACGCGGCTGGGGCCTCCGAGGCCTCAGCACCGGGCGCTGGGAGCGACCGCTTGCCACCCTCAGCCTCAGCGGCACGGGTCCCAGGAGCTGTCCCCTCAGGAGCATCACCCGGCGCTGTCACCTCATCGGGAGCCCCCTCGGCCTCCGGCGCCTCCTGCCTCCCTGCTCCACCACTTGAGGAGGAGTCGCCTTGGCCGATTGGAAGGGCAGTCACCACCACTGGATTCTCACGAGGCCCCTGGAGGCCGGCGGGGCGCAACCCCCACTCATCAAAGACGGGCATCTGCTTCACAAAGTCGACCCTGCTCTGGCAGAGATACAGCAAGGCCCCTCCCTGCCGGACGCTGCCGGGGTTGGGGTCCCCGGCCAAGGTCAAGAGCGCCGACTTTAGCACCTCAGGAGCCAGGTCCTCTTCCTGGAGCCTCATGCTATCCTCGCGCCCACGGAGGGCCCACATCCGGCGAGAGTGGCGTTGAAGGGGAGCAACACGGCATAACAGAAACTCCTTCACCACCTTGGGCGCTGTCACGCCGAGCTTCCTCAGGAGCGCGAAGCGGCGCCAGACGAAGACGAGCCGGGGGCTCTCGAGTGTCTCCTGGCCCCAACCCGAATTGGGGACAACAGGCGAGGTCGGCTCCGATAGCAGGGGGCTGGGCACCCCTGCGTCCACATACAGCCACCGCTCGCGGAACCCAACCGCGGGCAGGGGGAGCTTGAAGTCAATCCCAGAGGCCGCGGTCTCAGACTCGGCAGCGAAGCTCACGCACGCCCAGCATTGGGTAGGGTCGATAAGATGCAGCGAGAAGAAGTGGCGCAGCAAGGCAACCGAAGGAGAGATGCCCACCATGGCTTCGCAAACGAAGGCGAAGACCGAAAGGAGGATGATGGACTCGGGACTTAGATGCATCATGTGGATATGATAATGGGAGAGCACGGCATTGAAGAAATCAGAAAAGGGGGGAACCAGACCCGCCCACAGGGCGTTGGTAATATGGGACCTCGGTAGCTATCCTGTCAATGGAGAAGTGGGGCGCGGGCCAGGCCGTCGTCCTCCCGCACTCATTGAAGATGGTGGCCAGAGCCAAGCTATCCTTGCCCAGGCACTCTTGATTGAGTATGGTCGACTGGCCGACGGCGGGGGCCACCGATGGCGGCACACAAGATGGAGGCATGGGTTTCTTCCCTCCCTCCTTCTTCGTCGGAGCCATGGCGATGGGAAGGAGGGGGAAGATTCGAGATTGGATTGGAGGCAGGAGCTGGCGTTCGAAGGAAGGAAGAACAGGGGACGCCCGAGCAACAGGAAGGGGAGCGGCTGTGTGCAACTACAAGTCCGCCTAGCAGGGCGCGGAATAAGGGGGCGTGGGGGAACAGTGCCGCCCACGTCCCATCAACTGCCACGCGGCGCCCAAGGTCGCAGGCTGTTAGGGCCCGTGGCGCTTCGCCTTTCCCTTTCGCCTCTCAGCACGGTCAAGTCCGGGCGCGCCTTGGGCCCGGGGGCTACTGTCGGCGTTCTGGGAACGTGGGTCCCCAGACTTGCCTGCCTGCGGCGTGGCTCAAAGGGGGCCCAGCACGGCCCATCTTCATCAACACAAGACTCGAGACCCTCGTGAGGCGGATGACACGGAGCTTCCTCAGGCACGGCCTCGTCAGGCTGGCTCGCGAGGAGGCGGAGAGATCAAGGCGGGGTACCTCGCGAGGTGCCCGTGATGCAAGCCATGACGACTCAGGGCCCCAGGCGGGTGCCAGCCCACGCAGCGTCCTCCTTTCCTCTTTGGTGCAAAGGGGGCAAGCGCAGCCGCGGAGTACCGAGGCATCAGGCAAAGGTTGCCATTTCGGTGCAACGAGACCAAGACCAGGAGGACTACGAGACGGAGGTCACCGTGGAGCCCAAGACGACGTCATCACCAGAGCTTTGCGCAGGCGAAGACTGCTTTTGTCAGGATAGTTGATACTTGCTGTCCCCCTTCAAATTAGCCCGCCAATGTTGGCTCCCTTCCCGCTCGATATTTGGGAAGAGGACCAGGGCCTCTATAAATAGGACCAGCCACCCACATAGCAAGGGGGTTGGGGAAAAAGAGTAAGAACAAGGCAGTGAGTGAGAGAGAGAGAGAGAAAGGTGGCTGAACTCCTCCTAGCAGTTCATCGCCCCAGCCAAGAACAGACCCTCGCGAGGCTGTTCTTCCTTGTATTGTTCATCATCATCAGCCCCAAGAGGAAATCCACCACCACACACTGGAGTAGGGTATTACACCACAACGGTGGCCCGAACCAGTATAAACCTTGTGTCTCTTGTGTAGTTCTTTCAGTAGTCTAGATCTTTGCGAGACAGAGAGGTAGAAGGCGTAATCTCCGTGCGCACCCCAGTGTTCGAACCTTAAGGGTCTGCCGGAACCCGAAATCCGACATATCTCTATAGGTCTTGATGCTCAATATGTAAGCAGCTTCACCGAGGTGTTTCTTTGAAAAACTCCTTTCAAACATTCCTTTATGCTTTGCAGAATAATTCTACATTATCTCCGATCAACAATATGGCATTGACATATACTTATCAGAAATGCTATAGTGCTCCTACTCACTTTCTTGTAAATACAGGCTTCACCACAAGTCTGTATAAAACTATATGCTTTGATCAACTTATCAAAGCGTATATTCCAACTCCGAGATGCTTGCACCAGTCCATAGATGGATCGCTAGAGCTTGCATATTTTGTTAGTACCTTTAGGATTGACAAAACCTTCTGGTTGCATCATATACAACTCTTCTTTAATAAATCCATTAAGGAATGCAGTTTTGTTTATCCATTTGCCAGATTTCATAAAATGCGGCAATTGCTAACATGATTCGGACAGATTTAAGCATAGATACGAGTGAGAAACTCTCATCATAGTCAACACCTTGAACTTGTCGAAAACCTTTTTGCGACAATTCTAGCTTTGTAGATAGTAACACTACTATCAGCGTCCGTCTTCCTCTTGAAGATCCATTTAATCTCAATGGCCCGCCGATCAATGGGCAAGTCAATCAAAGTCCATACTTTGTTCTCATACATGGATCTCATCTCAGATTTCATGGCCTTAAGCCATTTCGCGGAATCTGGGCTCATCATCGCTTCCTCATAGTTCGTAGGCTCGTCATGGTCAAGTAACATGACCTCCAGAATAGGATTACCGTACCACTCTGGTGCGGATCTCACTCTGGTTTACCTACGAGGTTCGGTAGTAACTTGATCTGAAGTTACATGATCATCATCATTAGCTTCCTCACTAATTGGTGTAGTAGTCACAGGAACAGATTTCTGTGATGAACTACTTTCCAATAAGGGAGCAGGTATAGTTACCTCATCAAGTTCTACTTTCCTCCCACTCACTTCTTTCGAGAGAAACTCCTTCTCTAGAAAGGATCCATTCTCAGCAATGAATATCTTGCCTTCGGATCTGTGATAGAAGGTGTACCCAACATTTTCTTTTGGGTATCCTATGAAGACGCACTTCTTTGATTTGGGTTTGAGCTTATCAGGTTGAAACTTTTTCACATAAGCATTGCAACCTCAAACTTTAAGAAACGACAGCTTAGGTTTCTTGCCAAACCATAGTTCATACGGTGTCGTCTCAACGGATTTAGATGATGCCCTATTTAACGTGAATGTAGCTGTCTTTAATGCATAACCCCAAAACGATAGTGGTAAATTGGTAAGAGACATCATAGATCGCACCATATCTAATAAAGTACGGTTACGACGTTCGGACACACCATTACACTGTGGTGTTCCAGGTGGCGTGAGTAGTGAAACTATTTCACATTGTTTTAACTGAAGGCCAAACTCTTAACTCAAATATTTTACCTCTGCGATCATATCGTAGAAACTTTTATTTTCTTGTTACGATGATTCTCCACTTCACTCTGAAATTCTTTGAACTTTTCAAATGTTTCAGACTTGTGTTTCATCAAGTAGATATACTCATATCTGCTCAAATCATCTGTGAAGATCAGAAAATAATGATACCTGCCGCGAGCCTCAATTTCATCGGACCACATACATCAGTATGTATGATTTTCAACAAATCTGTTGCTCACTCCATTGTTCCGGAGAACGGAGTCTTAGTCATCTTGCCCATGAGGCATGGTTCGCAAGCATCAACTGATTCATAATCAAGTGATTCCAAAAGCCCATCAGCATGGATTTTCTTCATGCGCTTTACACCAATATAACCTAAATGGCAGTGCCACAAATAAGTTGCACTATCATTATTAACTTTGCACTTTTGGCTTCAATATTATGAAAATGTGCATCACCACGATCGAGATCCAACAAACCATTTTCATTGGGTGTATGACCATAGAAGGTTTTATTCAAGTAAACAGAACAACAATTATTCTCTAACTTACATGAATAACCATATTGCAATAAACATGATCCAATCATATTCATGCTCAACGCAAACACTAATCCCGAAAGTATAGGGAGTGTGCGATGATGATCATATCAATCTTGGAACCACTTCCAACACACATCGTTGCTTCACCCTTAACTAGTCTCTGTTCATTCTGCAACTCCCGTTTCGAGTTACTACTCTTGCAACTGAACCAGTATCAAATACCGAGGGGTTGCTACGAACACTAGTAAAATACACATCAATAATCTGTATATCAAATATACCTTTGTTAACTTTGCCATCCTTCTTATCCGCCAAATACTTGGGGCAGTTCCGCTTCCAGTGACCAGTCCCTTTGCAGTAGAAGCACTTAGTCTCAGGCATAGGACGAGACTTGGGTTTTTCACTTGAGCAGCAACTTGCTTGCCGTTCTTCTTGAAGTTCCCCTTTCTTCCCTTTGTCTCTTTACTTGAAACTAGTGGTTTTGTTTACCATCAAAACTTGATGCTTTTCTTGATTTCTACCTTCGTCGATTTCAGCATCACGAAGAGCTTGGGAATCATTTCCGTTATCCCTTGCATATTATAGTTCATCACGAAGTTCTACTAACTTGGTGATGGTGACTAGAGAATTCTGTCAATCACTATTTTATCTGGAAGATTAACTCCCACTTGATTTAAGCGATTGTAGTACCCAGACAATCTGAGCACATGCTCACTGCTTGAGCTATCCTCCTCCATCTTTTAGCTATAGAACTTGTTGGAGACTTCATATCTCTCAACTCGGGTATTTGCTTGAAATATTAACTTCAACTCCTGGAACATCTCATATGTTCCATGACGTTTAAAACATCTTTGAAGTCTCGATTCTAAGCCATTAAGCATGGTGCACTAAACTATCAAGTAGTCATCATATTGAGCTGGCCAAACGTTCAGAACGTCTGCATCTGCTCCTGCAATAGGCCTGTCACCTAGCGGTGCATCAAGGACATAACTCTTCTGTGCAGCAATGAGGATAATCCTCAGATCACAGATCCAATCCGCATCATTGCTACTAACATTTTTCAACTTAGTTTTCTCTAGGAACATAGAAAAATTAAACGGGGAGCAACATCGCGAGCTATTGATCTACAACATAGATATGCTAATACTACCAGGACTAAGTTCATGATAAATTAAAGTTCAATTAATCATATTACTTAAGAACTCCCACTTAGATAGACATCCCTCTAATCATCTAAGTGATCACGTGATCCATATCAACTAAACCATGTCCGATCATCACGTGAGATGGAGTAGTTTGAATGGTGAACATCACTATGTTGATCATATCTACTATATGATTCACGCTCGACCTTTCGGTCTCCGTGTTCCGAGGCCATATCTGTTATATGCTAGGCTCGTCAAGTTTAACATGAGTATTCAGCGTGTGCAACTGTTTTGCACCTGTTGTATTTGAACGTAGAGCCTATCACACCCGATCATCACGTGGTGTCTCAGCACGAAGAACTTTCGCAACGGTGCATACACAGGGAGAACACTTATACCTTGATAATTTAGTGAGAGATTACCTTATAAAGCTACTGCCGAACTAAGCAAAATAAGATGGATAAAAGATAAACATCACATGCAATCATAATATGTGACATGATATGGCCATCATCATCTTGTGCCTTTGATCTCCATCTCCAAAGCATCGTCATGATCTCCATCGTCACAAGCATGACACCATGATCTCCATCATCTTGATCTATATCAATTTGTCGTCACATGGTTGTCTCGCCAACAATTGCTCTTGCAACTATTTCTATCGCATAGCGATAAAGTAAAGCAATTATTTGGCGCTTGCATCTTATGCAATAGAGAGATAACCATAAGGCTTTTGCCACTTCCCGATAACTTCAACAAAACATGATCATCTCATACAACAACTTATATCTCATCACGTCTTGACCATATCACATCACAACATGCCCTGCAAAAACAAGTTAGACGTCCTCTACTTTGTTGTTGCAAGTTTTACGTGGCTGCTACAAGCTGAGCAAGAACCATTCTTACCTACGCATCAAAACCACAACGATAATTTGTTAAGTTGGTGCTGTTTTAACCTTCGCAAAGACCAGGCGTAGCCAACTCGGTTCAACTAAAGTTGGAGAAACTGACACCCGCCAGCCACCTGTGTGCAAAGCACGTCGATAGAACCAGTCTCGCGTAAGTGTACGCGTAATGTCGGTCCGGGCCGCTTCATCCAACAATACCACCGAACCGAAGTATGACATGCTGGTAAGCAGTATGACTTATATCGCCCACAACTCACTTGTGTTCTACTCGTGCATATGACATCTACGCATAAAACCTGGTTCGGATGCCACTGTTGGGGAACGTAGTAATTTCAAAAATTTCCTACTCACACGCAGGATCATGGTGATGCATAGCAACGAGAGGGGAGAGTGTTGTCTACGTACCCTCGTAGACCATTCGCGGAAGCGTTATATCAACGCGGTTGATGTAGTCGTACGTCTTCACGATCTGACCGATCCAAGTACCGAAAGCACGGCACCTCCGAGTTCTGCACACGTTCGGCTCGGTGACGTCCTCGCCTTCTCGATCCAGCAAGAGAGGCGAAGTAGTAGATGAGTTCCGGCAGCACGACGGTGTGGTGACGGTGTTGGTGAAGAACAATCTTCGCAGGGCTTCGCCTAAGCACTACGAAAACTATGACGGGGGATAAACTAGAGGGGACGGGGTTGCCGGCACATGGCTTGGTGTTTCTTGAGGTGTCTTTGGTGCTAGCCCTGCCCCTCTATTTATATGTTGAGCCCTCGGGTCGAAACTTGGAGCAAAAGCCTCCTCAAAGTCGGTTTTGCCCGAAAGGCAAGAGTCCCACTCGGACTCCAGGACCAAACGCCACAATCCTTGGCGTCTAGCCCAGACGCCATGGGCCTCGGCGTCTGGCCTAGGGCCAGACGCCAGGGTCTCCGGCGTTTGGCCCCCTGGCCTCCGCAAAACTCCTTTTGCACCGACTTATAGCCCCATGGGTCTGACCCCTTAGCCAAACCATATCATCCAATATATGAATCTTTACCTCTGGACCATTCCGGAGCTCCTCCTCATGTCCGTGATCTCATCCGAGACTCCGAACAACATTCGGTCACCAACATACATAACTCATATAATACTATATCGTCAACAAACGTTAAGCGTGCGGACCCTACAGGTTCGAGAACTATGTAGACATGACCGAGACACCTCTCTGGTCAATAACCAATAGCGGGACTTGGATGCCCATATTGGCTCCTACATATTCTACGAAGATCTTTATCGGTCAAACCGCATAACAACATACGTTTGTTCCCTTTGTCATCGGTATGTTACTTGCCCGAGATTCGATCGTCGGTATCTCAATACCTAGTTCAATCTCATTACCGGCAAGTCTCTTTACTCGTTCCGTAATACATCATCCCGCAACTAACTCATTAGTTGCAATGCTTGCAAGGCTTATAGTGATGTGCATTACCGAGTGGGCCCAGAGATACCTCTCCGACAATCAGAGTGACAAATCCTAATCTCGAAATACGCCAACCCAACAAGTACCTTCGGAGACACCTGTAGAGCACCTTTATAATCACCCAGTTACATTGTGACGTTTGGTGGCACACAAAGTGTTCCTCCGGTAAATGAGAGTTGCATAATCTCATAGTCATAGGAACATGTATAAGTCATGAAGAAAGCAATAGCAACAAACTAAAGGATCAAGTGCTAAGCTAACGAAATGGGTCAAGTAAATCACATCATTCTCCTAATGATGTGATCCCGCTAATCAAATGATAACTAATGTCTATGGTTAGGAAACATAACCATCTTTGATCAACGAGCTAGTCAAGTAGAGGCATACTAGTGACATACTGTTTGTCTATGTATTCACACATGTATTATGTTTCCGGTTAACACAATTCTAGCATGAATAATAAACATTTATCATGATATAGGGAAATAAATAAACGTTTAGGGTGTGGCTACATGCAAGTCGTGTTAGTTTTAAATTTGGGTCAGTCGACCGTTCTAGACCATTGGATGAAGATTGTGCGACGCATGCCCTTCTTCTTCCTCAACTCTTCTTCCGAGACCACCACACGGGCCGAACCACCTGTCGTGGTTCTAAGTCTGACAGTAGTGTAGGGAGGTAAGTATGGAGAGGCAAGATCTTAGCTATGGAGAAGTTGTAAGCACGCAAGGTTTACAAGTTCAGGCCCTTCTCGGAGGAAGTAATAGCCCTACGTCTCGGAGCCCGGAGGCGGTCGACTGGATTATGCGAGTATGAATTACAGAGGTGCGAACCCTTGTCTCGGAGGAGGGGGTGGCTTATATAGAGTGCGCCAGGACCCCGGCCAGCCCATGTTACAAAGGGTTCAATGTACATTAAGGCAGGGCGTTACTAGTAACGCTAGTAATAAAGTGCTATGATGACCATAAAAGCTACTTAATGACTGATCGTTAGTGTGCGGAGTGACTTTAGGTGTCCTGGCCTTCGAGTGGTTGGATCTTGGTCGAGTGATTGCTTCTTGGTCGAGTGTCTTCGAGTTTGTCGAGTGGAACACCTCCAAGTCGATTGAAAGGTGATTTCTTCTAGAGATGTCCTTGGGTAGGGCAGTTAGGACAGGTCCATGACCCTACCCTAGGTACATACCTTCATCATTAGCTCCCGAATGGATCGAGGTTTGAGTGGGGAAGGAGTTCAGAACTTCTCCGACTCGTTTTTCATGCCATGAGCATATCTTGTTTCGGATCAACGGACCTGAGTGATGACAACAACTTCCTTTTGAGTCACCTTGATCCATTCTTAGTTTTCGTCGAGTGAGTTTATTTACTTGTAAGGCTCCGAGTGACGGTGCGGAGGAGGTCTTTGGTCTGACAAGTTGTTTGCTGCCCGCAGATTTTGCGGGATCCGAATTTTGGGAAGCGCGTGGGACGGGAGAGGCCGCAGTAATCAGATGGGATAGAGCGGAGCCGCCTCGATCCCCGCGCCACCTTTTTCGCCACGTATCGCGCGCGTGATTGTTACGGGATTTGACAGAACCACCCGGGCCTACCAGTCAGCCACTCGAAAGCGGCCTCATATAAGGCGTTGGACCGAGGTCTCCCGAACAGTGCGTCCCCATTATCTCTTCTCCTCTTCACGTCCTCCGCTACGCCCACTCTCGCTCTCACGCCGCCGTTCCGTACACATCTCGCCGGCGACAATGGGGAAGGAGAAGACGGCGGCTCTGGAGCGGGCAAAGAAGGCGACGGCGAGGTCGAAGGGGAAGGCGACCGGTCGGGGCGGATCCTCCTCGTGAACCGGTCTGCCGAAGGGCTGGATCCAGGGCGACTGGATCCATTCAAAGATCTCCCAAGAAGACCTCGACGACCTGGCCGAGGGAGGGCTGATCCCCTACGACTCGGCGCGGCTTCCGGGGAAGGAATCCGAGCCGCAACCCCGGGAGGGTGAGCGCGTTCTTCTTGCCACCCACGTCGACCGTGGATTTTCCTTGCCTCCTCACCCTTTCTTTCGAGGATTCTTGAACTTCTTTGGGGCACAACTCCACCATTTTACTCCCAACACAATCGTTTATCTCGCCGCTTTGATTTCTTTGTGTGAGAATTTCCTGGGTTGCCGGCCTCACTGGGGTCTTTTCAAGCATATTTTCACTTGTCGCTCCCAGACAGTGAAAAAGGCTAATCCGAGTGACGAGAGGTTTTATTGTAAAGACCAGTCGACACCAGGGCAGTCGACTGGCCTCCCTCCCTTTACCATGGACGGAGTGAGGAAACCATCCCCCTTGAAGGTGCTCCTGGAGGAGAAGGCGCAGGTGAGGGTGCTGGTCGATCGAGTGGTCCAGCTTATCCGTGACGGGGTCACCGGTATGGATCTCTTGGAGGTCTTCCTTCAGCGGCGCATCCAGCCTCTTCAAGCCCGAGACCATCCGATGTGGATGTATTCGGGTCTTGAAGACTCCACTCGGATCCACCCGGAGGAGGTCGACGACGACACCCTGGAGAAGTAGCTGTCAGGCATTACCGGGAACAAGGACAACTCCAGGGGAGCCAGGAGAGTCCCTCCATTCGACCAGTCTCATGCACCAGAGAAGGTCTGATTCTGAGTTTTTGCTTGTAATCTGAATTCACTTGCGCAACTGCCTAGACTACGTCGACTGACTTTGTTCTCTCTGCTTTCTTTCAGGAAATTATTGAAATGTATTCAATGCCCAACGGGGAGCAAGAGCAAGCTATGGAAGGCGAGGCGAGTGGCGGCGACAGTGGCGAGTGGACTTCCGACGGTGAAGAGGATGGAGGAAGCGATGACTCAAGCGATGGAGAAGAAGTCGAGTCGCCCCCTCGTAGGGAGAGGCGATCCAAGCTTGACCAAGAACGGTCGAGTGCCCGCGACAAGGCAACTGCTCAGGCTGGTCAGTCTTCGAAGCGTCCTCGGATCTCTTCCCCAACCCCGACTGAGAAGGCGCCAAAGCACCCCAAAGTTGCAGAGCCGAAGACTCGGAAGGCGTTGCTGAAGATCAAGATTGATATCCCCGTCGCTTCGCGTGAGTGTCTCTCTTTGTATTCACTCGACGCTCCGTGCTGTTTGTTTTCTTGTTTTAACTGGAAGAACTTTGGAACTGTCAGCGCTGCCACCTTCGGGACCTTAGCTTACAGGGACGATGATGAGGTGATGGAGGATGCGGTCACTTCTAATCCAGGTATAATTTCTGCCATACTGTCTTTGTTCGGCCGATTCAACTGCAATGTGCATCACTGGGTGACGTGATTTTGGCAATTGAACTTTGCACAGCTCCCAACATTATTGACCTCCCTGATGATGATGAAGAGCCCGAGAGGCCTTTGACGAGGAAGAATAGGCGAGCTCCTACAAGCGAGGCGCTACAGTCGACGCCAAGGGCGGAACCAGTCGTTCAGGACACTGGTGACGTCAATCAGGGCTTTGTTACCTTCGCCGTGCCACTGTCGAGTTCCTTGCCTTCTTCGTCGACTGCTCAGGCCCCTGTCGACCCGCCTTCAGTTTTTGCGACTCATCATGTCCCAGAGGACGAGGTGAATGCTGCTAGGGAAGCCATACGCCAGGCGGGCATTATGATGGAGAAGATGAAGACGGTGCGGGACGCCAGCCAAGCCGCCTATGATGCGAGCTCGGCTCTCCAGAGCAACGTTCAGGTTAGTTGGTCGCCGCTTGTTCTGTTAGGATATGCTATCTGAAGACTCTTTCCGAAAATCTTTGCATCTGTACACCCACTGGGTGCGTCGATTGAATTTTTGGACTAGTGGGGGCACGCTGAGTGCACCCACTGGGTGTAGTCCCCGAGACTACGGTGGACTGCTGGTAGTCGACTGTAGTCTTTGTATTTTGTCGAGTGAAAACCGAATTGGTAGTTTGTTTCTTCCACTCGATCTGGTCGAGTGGGATCAGAACCGGTGGGGGCACGCTGAGTGCACCCACTGGGTGTAGTCCCCGAGACTACGGTGAACTGTTGGCAGTCGACTGTAGTCTGAGTTCTACTTTCTCTCTCTCTTGTTTTTTTGGACTCGACTCCGGTGGGCCGGTCGAGTGGGATCAGAACCGGCGGGGGCACACAAAGTGCACCCACTGGGTGTAGTCCCCGAGACTATGGTGGGCTGCGGGCAGTCGACCGTAGTCTTAGTACTTAATGTCTTTGTCGTTTTTTGCTGTGAAATAATTTCTCCCCTTTGATTTCAGAAATCTTGTGATCTTGGAGCTCGCTTTGCTGATTTGGAGAGGCAGCAGATTCAACTGAACCTTGACTTGGAGCTGGCCAGGACAGAGCTGCAAAAGGTCAAAGATGGCGCCGCTGGTAAGATGAGTTTGTCAACTGGTTAGTTTTAGGCTTGAGTACCCTTCTGCTATTTCTGAATCAATCATCATTTCTTTGCAGAAAAACTGAGAGAAGCTCTCGCGAAGAAGGATCAGGATTTGGCTGCTGCTCGTAAGGAGGATGACGACAGGACCGCTCTGGCTGAATAGAAACTGGCTTCGATCGGCTAGTTGGAAGAAGAGAATACCAAGCTGAAATCTGCTCTGAACGAAGCCAACAGGGAGTGTACACGCTGGAAGAAGGATAACCTCAACCTGGGTGAGAAGATGGAAGGCATCGCTCGCAGAAGGAACGATCTGGAGAGCTATCTGAGGAGCCTTGCCAAGAAGTTGTTCATCAAGCTTGAAGGTGCACATTTAGTTCCGACTGATGTTTTTTTATGTCGACTCAGTGTACGAAAATTGACTTATCCTCGTGAATGCAGAATTTTGCCAGAACTTCGAGGAGGAGACTGGGCGGATTGACCCAGGCTTGGACCCAATCAATTCTCCCGTAAAAGATGAAACTGCCATGAATCTGCTCCGATTGGAATCCCACATCGATGGCGTCGTGGACTACTTGGCTCGACTGAAGGTCGCCATGTCGCGGATCGACCCGGCACTTTGGCCAGAGACCACGCCCCAGAATGATCTCGAGTCCCTGATGACTCGATTTAACGAAATCCCTGATCGAGTGCAGGAGTGGAAGAAGTCTGCTGCTCGGTGTGGCACTGACGTGGCTCTGTCTTTGGTTCGTGTCCACTGCAAGGAGGTGTGACAAGACAAACTGGCAGCAATCAAGGTCGCCAACACCCAGAAACATGACTTCTGAACCTTTATGGAGACTTTCATTGCTGCAGCCACTCGGATAGCCGATGATGTCGACCTGGATGAGTTCGTCGAGCCTGCCGGCCCTCCTCCCGCGGAGTGAACAAACTCTTATGTCCCACCTTAAATTTGCCTCGGAATGCCAAGTGGTTTTTGTAACCGTTAAACTATTTCGGGCTGCATGCCCGAGTACTTCGATCTGTGATCCGGAACCTTTAGGATTTATCTGAACTTGGTTTATCGTTGAATATCTTCATGAATCTCCTGCTGAGTGAACCCATTCTTCATTCGAGACAACTTTTGTATTCGCAGCGCAGCTCCGAAGGAGAGGGAAGCAGTCGACCCATGTCTTGTCGCCCTTGCGAGTCGGCGACGCAGTGCGCATCGTGTTTGTGGCGAAGCTCTCCAGGGGAAAGCGGAGGTCGACCCACACCTTGTTACTGCAGAGCGGGACGG
The DNA here is from genome assembly GCA_034509565.1 of Triticum monococcum. NCBI lineage: Eukaryota > Viridiplantae > Streptophyta > Magnoliopsida > Poales > Poaceae > Triticum > Triticum monococcum. The sequence continues at coordinate 574,598,395 of CM067844.1, read as the reverse complement.
AGCACACATTGTATTTGTGGCGAAGCTCTCTAGGAGAAGGTGGCAGTCGACCCGCACCTCGTTACTATAGAGCGGGATGAAGCACGCATTTGAAAGTGTAACTATCCCTAGGTGGTTTTGGTAATTCATAACAACATATAGCTCATTGAGCTAATGCTATTCCTAGATGATTATTTCAGGAAAGCTCAATGATTGGCATGGCATGGATGTTGAAAGTGGATCCCTCAAAATTCTAAGGACAAAGGATTGGCTCAAGCTCAAAAGCTCAAGACTCTTCATTTTATATTTTAGTGATCCAAGATCACATTGAGTCTTTAGGAAAAGCCAATACTATCAAGGAGGGATGAGGTGTTGCTTAATGAGCCTCTTGCTTCATGTGCTTAGTGATATGCTCCAAAACCCTCAACTACTTTTCCATATCCACATTTGACCTAAACCCAAAGCCAAACTCGGTCCTACCGATTCTTTCAACCCGGCGCCACCGAGTTTCACTTGTCATAGCCATTGCCAAACCCTAGCAAATCGGTTCTACCGATAGGGATCTCGGTCTCACCGAGATGGGATTGCAAACTCTTTGTTTCCCTTTCGTAACTTTTCGGTCTCACCGAAAGAGCGGATCGGTCCCACCGAGATTGCAATGTAAATTCAGTGTTTCCTTTTTGTAACTTTTCGGTCTTACCGAAAGAGCAAATCGGTCCCACCGAGTTTGCCTGACCAACTCTCTGGTTAGCTTATTACCAAAATCGGTCTCACCGAGTTTGTGTAATCGGTCTCACCGAGATTACGTTATGCCCTAACCCTAACAAAATCGGTCCTACCGAGTTGCATGTCAGTCCCACCGAAAATCTCTAACGGTCACTAGGTTTACTATTTCGGTCTGACCGAGTTTGTTGATTCGGTCCCACCGAGATTGGTAAATTGTGTGTAACGGTTGGATTTTGTGTGGAGGCTATATATACCCCTCCACCTCCTCTTCACTCGTGGAGAGAGCCATCAGAACACATCTACACTTCCAACTCATATGTTCTGAGAGAGAACCACCTACTCATGTGTTGAGACCAAGATATTCCATTCCTACCATATGAATCTTGATCTCTAGCCTTCCCCAAGTTGCTTTCCACTCAAATCTTCTTTCCACCAAATTCAAATCCTGTGAGAGAGAGTTGAGTGTTGGGGAGACTATCATTTGAAGCACAAGAGCAAGGAGTTCATCATCAACACACCATTTGTTACTTCTTGGAGAGTGGTGTCTCCTAGATTGGCTAGGTGTCACTTGGGAGCCTCCGACAAGATTGTGGAGTTGAACCAAGGAGTTTGTAAGGGCAAGGAGATCGCCTACTTCGTGAAGATCTACCGCTAGTGAGGCAAGTCCTTCGTGGGAGATGGCCATGGTGGGATAGACAAGGTTGCTTCTTCGTGGACCCTTCGTGGGTGGAGCCCTTCGTGGACTCGCGCAACCGTTACTCTTCGTGGGTTGAAGTCTCCATCAACGTGGATGTAGGATAGCACCACCTATCCAAACCATGGGAAAAACATCCGTGTCTCCAATTGCATTTGAATTCTCCAAACCCTTCCCTTTACATTCTTGCAAGTTGCATGCTTTACTTTCCGCTGCCAATATACTCCTTGCATGCTTGCTTGAATTGTGTGATGATTGCTTGACTTGTCCTAAAGTAGCTAAAATCTGCCAAGAACTAAAATTGGGAAAAGGTTAAGTTTTTATTTGGTCAAGTAGTCTAATCACCCCCCTCTAGACATACTTTCGATCCTACAAGTGGTATCAGAGCTTTGGTCTCCATTTGCTTTGATTTCCATAGCTTTTGGTGGTCATAGCCTTGGTTTCACAACCTGGGAGAGTATGGCGTCTAGCGAGGGAAATTATCACCGTAGAGGTCCTTACTTTGATGGTACAAATTTTGCTAGTTGGAAGCATAAAATGAAAATGCATATTCTTGGACATAACCCCGCAGTTTGGGCTATTGTGTGTGTTGGTTTGCAAGGTGACTTCTTTGATGGGAAAGAACCAAACCGTGAAGCTACCGCGGATGAGTTGAAGATGTTGCAATACAATGCTCAAGCTTGTGATATTCTCTTCAACGGATTGTGCCCCGAAGAATTTAACAAAATCAGCCGTCTTGAGAATGCAAAGGAAATTTGGGACACTTTGATTGATATGCACAAAGGTACTGACTCCGTCAAGGAATCCAAATTGGATGTGCTTCAAAGTCAACTTGACAAGTTCAAAATGAAGGATGGTGAAGGTGTCGCTGAAATGTACTCTAGGCTTGCTCTCATCACAAATGAGATTGCCGGCTTAGGGAGTGAAGAGATGACCGATAGATTCATCATCAAGAAGATTCTAAGAGCCTTGGATGGAAAATATGATACCGTGTGCACATTGATCCAAATGATGCCCAATTACAAAGATCTCAAGCCAACGAAGGTAATTGGAAGAATTGTTGCTCATGAGATGTCACTTAAGGATAAAGAGGAACTTCACAACAAATCAAGTGGTGCCAACAAAGCCTCATGTGAAGCCCCTACACCATCAAGTGAGAAACAGAACTTCAATGAAGAATTGAGCTTAATGGTGAAGAACTTCAACAAGTTCTACAAGAGTAGAAGCAAAGATAGAAGCTCCAAGTCAAGGTCCTACAATGACAAAAGATCTTCTAGTCGAGAGCGAAACTGCTACAATTGTGGAAGACCCGGACACTATTCCAATGAGTGTACGGCTCCCTACAAGAGAAGAGAAGACTCTCCAAAAAGAAGAAGCAAAAGAGAAGAATCACCACCAAGAGAGAGAAGGAGTAGAGATGATCGTTATGAACGAAGATACTCACAGAGAAGCAAGGATTCGGAAAGGAAGGAAAAATCATCAAGGAGCTACATAAAACGAAGACATCAAGCTCATGTTGGTGAATGGGTATCCGGCTCCGACTCCGACGACCACTCCGAGAGAAGTTATCACTCCGACTCCGAATATACTCAAGATGAAGGTGTTGCCGGTCTAGCACTTGTGACAACCAACTCCTACGATATATTTGACTCACCAAATGAAGGAATTGGAAGATGCTTCATGACCAAAGGTCCTAAGGTAACACACCCCAAGTATGTTGATTTTAATAGTGATGAAGATGACTTGGTAGGTGATGATGATTTACTTGTTGACAACTCTAGTGATGAATACTGTGATGAAACATCAATTAATCATGCTAATCAAGATAAAACGAATGACAATGATAATGATAAGATTGAGGCTCTAACTAAAGAACTAAACACTCTTAAGTTAGCTCATGAAACTATCTTCGAAGATCATCGAGAACTTTTAAGAGCTCATGAGAAGTTACGCTTTGAAAAGCTCAATCTTGAGCAAGAGCATGAGTTTTTAAAGGCAATCAATGATGATCTCCGCAAGAAAAGTTCTTCTTACATTGCCAAGCGTTTACTCTTATCCACTTACATGCCTCAAGTCAAGTCTAGTAACAAGAACAAGAAAGATTCTTCCTCTAGTAGTAACAATGATCATGATAAATCCAATATTGTTGCTTCTAGTAGTTCTCTTGATTCCACTAATGATTCTCTTAGCCAAGTTACACTTGAGCAAGAAAATAGCTTATTGAAGGGAATTATAGAGAAAGGAGTGTACAAAAGCCTTGCCGGGAGTAAGCAATTCGAGGAAATTGTACGCAAGCAAGGAATGCACCGAAAGAATCAAGGTGTTGGTTTTGAACAAAAGTTCAATGCTAATGGAGTTGAGTGGGAAGAAGATCAATACCCCAAGACAAAGTTTGTTCCTCAACAAGAGAAGTATGATACTTCCTTCAAGGGGACACAAGCTCAAGATGATCTTCCACCACAAGACTACAAGCAAAAAGGCAAGGACAAGCTTCAAGAGGAAATTGATGCATTTGAAGAAGCTCCTAAGACCTTAGTCAAGTGGATTCCCAAGACCACTCCAAGTTCCACTTAATCAAGTAGGACTACAACTCCAAGGATTCCCATCAAGATGGTGTGGATCCAAAAGAAGAAGAACTAGAGAGTTCTTGAGGGTGACTCCGCCAACATACTTCACTCTTATCATTTTGGCAAGAACAAGTGCAATCAACTTCCACATCTTGCACTAGTTCAAGGAGTCACAAACCCTCTTGTTGGTAAGACAAGGGACAAGGTAACCTAGAAGTTTTCATGGACATTATCTTGTGTGTGCATCACTCTATGTCTATGGATATCCTTGTTTGTTCCTTGTGGGACTAACCCATGTAGGTATTGAAAGTGCAATTCACTCAAATGGATAGCTCCAAGTGATCTACATCAACATTGATCACCCACATCTTCAACACCTACATGAAGTCATCATCGACAAAACCCAAGGTTAGTTCATCCCTCTTAGGGGGGATATCACATCCAGGGGGAGCTTTACTCTAAGACTTGAGCTAAAGCAACTCTGAAGATGTGAACACAACAATGCTTTATGTAAAAGTGGTAACCCCACTTGAGCTTAAACGATGAGTATGACCTATGATCAAGTGTTCTCACTTGACTCCTAAGTCAACATACTCATATATAGATGACCTAGTCATCGCCAATTGCTTGATAGATGCTAGAATTGGTTGTGCATGCTTTGTCACATATTTCAATTGCCATTTTATTGTGTGAGCATGTTGGTTGCATATTTTACTCATTCGAGGACATCCACTTGTTGTTTTGATTGTTTGGTTTTATTTCCTTTTGCCAAGTGGATGGACAAGAATGCCTAAGAACCTCCTCTAGCTATCTATGCTTTTCTCGTCTCAAACTCTGTTCATGCTACATCACAAAATTTGATCAAGTCAGATTCGAACCACTCTGTGTGAGGAGCACTCGGAGTCCCCGATTCGTCATAGACTTAAACTTCCAAAACCTCTTTATGATTCTCGGTCTGACCGATATCCTACTTTCGGTCCTACCGAGATCATTAAGTTGATCTGAATTTTCGATCTCGGTGCAACCGATTTGAACCATTCGGTCACACCGAGTTGCAATAACTGTATACAGTTTTGCATCCCGGTGCCACCGAGTTGTTCCACTCGGTCACACCGACAGGGTCGGGCTATATATAGTCACGGGCAAAAATTTGGAAATTTCTTCGAACCCATTCGCCCGCGTGATAGCTCGCTCTGCCAACGTGGTCTCCGGATCGTCTCCTCACCGCCAGCCGCCTCCAGTCGCTGGTCTCCATCGCTGTCAACAGAATTCTACCTCGCCGTTGCCGCGGTAGCGAGTCTCCGCTGAACTAGGGTATGGACTCGATCTTTGTGCTGTCCCCAATCTGATTCCTAGCACATTGTGATCATATTGATTCTAGCCACGTTTGAAACACTCCTATCCAGTTAATGCGTTCGTAGAATAGGTTTGATTCGAAATTTTTTAGGGTTAGGTTTCCGCCGAAACCATCTCGGACCCACCGAAAAGCTCGGTCCCACCGATTTGGCTCATGCCATTGCACAAGTAAGACTCGGTCTGACCGGGAATTACTAATCGGTGTGACTGATTTTGGAACTTTGTGAAACCCTAGCAGTCTCGGTGCCATCGAACTGTGACTCGGTCTGACCGAGTTCACTAGTTTGGGTTCCAAAAACCGCTTCGGTATCACCGAGTTTAAAAATCAGTAGATCCGAGATGATTTCTGTGGAAAACTAAAACTAAGATTTTGAGTCATTCTTTTGCAAAAATCTTTGCATTTTGTGATGCTCATCTATTCTACCTCATCTATAAACTATTCACAGGGTCAGCAGACAGCTTGTTCATCATGTCGGATCAGAGTGACAGCCAGAATGTGTCAGAACAACAAGTGCACATGAGTGAGGGCACTAGTCCCTCCAGTTCTTCAGATGAAGGCAGCAGGAGCACCCCTAGCAATCTGCCAAAAGCTGCCACCAGACAAAGGAAGAAGAGAACCTCAGACTCAGAGGATGAGGACTATGTGGCAGAAGAGGAAGCTGCTTCCAAGAAAGTAGTGCTCAAGAAGGAGTATGGCTCAGCTCAAGGCACAAAGCCAGGATTGAAAATCAAAAGGCCAGCAGGTAGACAGCCTATGCCAAAAGCCAGAGCTTCAACTCAGATTCCTGAAAAGCCTGCACCCACAGAGCCAGTTGCTGCTGAAGGGAAGAAGAGGAAGGAAAGGGTCAAAAATACCACTGCCAGAGTGCTTGGGAGATCCTCAATCATGAGAGACTCAGAAGAGGAAGAGGAAGAAGAGGTTGCTGCACCAACACCTAAGGCACCTAAGCTTATGGGTGATGCTATCGGGACAGGGGCTGCTGCATCAAAGCCCAAAGAAGCACCCAAAGCTGCCTCCAAGCCCAAGCCAACACCAAAGAGGAATACAAGGAGCATACCATCTGCTGAGAAGAACAAGGCCCCAGTGCCTGACATTGCTGAAGAAGAAGAAGGTCAAGTGCTCAGGAAGCTTAAGCCCAAGATCCCAGACCACAATGATGCTCATCCTATGGCTGAGGACATGAAAATCAGAAGAGATTCAGGGCTAAAGAAGTGGAGAGAAGCAGATCCATATGCTTCAAGGATAAGAATTGCTGTTGATTATAGGTTCCACACTAAGGAACAACATGACTTCTATGAGACAGTTTTGTTGGACAAGAAGCCCATTGTTTGTGACATGAGATGGGTCAATTGGGAGTACATCAAGGACAATGAAGAACACTATCCTGGAGTATATGATAGCTTCAATGCTTGTGGAGTAGTAGACTTTGTTGGGCAGAAGCTCACAAAGTGAAATGAAGAGCTGATCATGCAGTTCTACTCCACAGCACACTTCTACCCAGATGGAAGGATCACATGGATGTCTGAAGGTACGAGGTACCAATCTACTGTTGCTGAGTGGGCACAGCTCATCAATGCCCCAGAGGAGCATGAGGATGACTTGGATATCTATGCCAAGAAGAAGATGGACCACAACTCTATGTCCAATATGCACAAGGAAATTCCAAATGAAGCACTTGATACTTTCAAATTTGGCTCAGTGCATTATCTTCTGTCAGGGCTGCCAACTATTAATTGGATTTTGAGGCACACTCTCTTGCCCAAGTCAGGTGATCACAAGATGATCAGAGGCCATGCAATCAATTTGCTTCATGTATTTGATGTACCTCAGAAATTCAAGGTCATGAGCCTCATAATAGAGACTATCAAGAGGACTGCAGCAGATCAGAAGAGGAGCTGTGGTTATGCCCCTCAAATTCAGGAGTTAATCAACTCGAAGATGGGCACATGCATATACTTATTGGACAAGGAACACCTGCCCATCCATCTAGACTTTGAGGACAATCAAGTTGTCATGAATGAGAATGAACCATCATCTGCACAAGCACAAGCAAAGAAGAAGGCAAGGAAGGAGAAAGCTGCCAAGATGCCAACTCAAGCGGAGGCATCTGAGTATTTCTTGAAAACCAAACAAGAGCAACTTGGTTACTTGATTGCATCCACACTGAGGATTGAGCAAGGACTGGCCACCCTCACTCAGAATCAGCAGAGCTTAGAAAGAATCATGGAACAGAAGTTCTATGACCTAGATGTGAAGGTGACAGAAATTCAGTCTGCAGTGGAGCAACTTCAGGATGATATGCAGGAGAGGAAGGGCAAGACTACAACTGATGCATTTGCCAGAGTGCCACGAGCTCAGAGGTCGATTGCAGTGCCAGTTCCTGACACCAGAGCCACCACCTCAGCTCCAGCTACAACACCAGCCCAACCAGCTCCAGCATCTACTTCAGCTTCAACTCCAACCACGTTTACAGAAGGCTTCGTCCTTGGAGTGCTCCGGACTCCACCACCACCAAAAGATCAAGCCTGAGAGTCAATCTAGCACTATGCATTTTCTAGGAACTTTTTGGTAACTTGTTGCCAAAGGGGGAGAAAAATGTATAGATCATAGGCTTCGAGAGAGAGAGAGTGTGTGTTGTTTTTTCTCTCTTGCTTTATTTGGTGGTTTTTCAAACTTTGTTTGCTTTTGAGTGCTTGAGATACTATGCCGTTATCTGTGAGACATTGATGATCATGTGTTTGATCATAAGCTACACTTAATGCTTGGTTAATGCTATTATCTTATCTATCTTATGTGATCATTCACTTTTCTTGGTGATGAGTGCATGTATTTCATTCTTATCATTTTAAGCGCTCCACCAAGATGTATGTGACATGGAAGAGTAACCCATGACTCTAACTCTTTGTGCATTTGCAGTCCAAAGCAAATTTTAAATATGTACAAATTTAGGGGGAGCTCTTACTTATCACACACTTCTCAAAGCAACGATATATTCCATTCCTATTATTATTTGTCGAAGCTTTGATCTATATGTTGTCATCAATTACCAAAAAGGGGGAGATTGAAAGTGCAACTATCCCTAGGTGGTTTTGGTAATTCATAACAACATATAGCTCATTGAGCTAATGCTATTCCAAGATGATTATTTCAGGAAAGCTCAATGATTGGCATGGCATGGATGTTGAAAGTGGATCCCTCAAAATGCTAAGGACAAAGGATTGGCTCAAGCTCAAAAGCTCAAGACTCTTCATTTTATATTTTAGTGATCCAAGATCACATTGAGTCTTTAGGGAAAGCCAATACTATCAAGGAGTGATGAGGTGTTGCTTAATGAGCCTCTTGCTTCATGTGCTTAGTGATGTGCTCCAAAACCCTCAACTACTTTTCCATATCCACATTTGACCTAAACCCAAAGCCAAACTCGGTCCTACCGATTCTTTCAACCCGACGCCACCGAGTTTCACTTGTCATAGCCATTGCCAAACCCTAGCAAATCGGTTCTACCGATAGGGATCTCGGTCTCACCGAGATGGGATTGCAAACTCTCTGTTTCCCTTTTGTAACTTTTCGGTCTCACCAAAAGAGCGGATCGGTCCCACCGAGATTGCAATGTAAATTCAGTGTTTCCTTTTTGTAACTTTTTGGTTTCACCGAAAGAGCAAATCGGTCCCACCGAGTTTGCCTGACCAACTCTCTGGTTAGCTTATTACCAAAATCGGTCTCACCGAGTTTTTGTAATCGGTCTCACCGAGATTACGTTATGCCCTAACCCTAACAAAATCGGTCCTACCGAGTTGCATGTCAGTCCCACCGAAAATCTCTAACGGTCACTAGGTTTACTATTTCGGTTTGACCGAGTTTGTTGATTCGGTCCCACCGAGATTGGTAAATTGTGTGTAACGGTTGGATTTTGTGTGGAGGCTATATATACCCCTCCACCTCCTCTTCACTCGTGGAGAGAGCCATCAGAACACATCTACACTTCCAACTCATATGTTCTGAGAGAGAACCACCTACTCATGTGTTGAGACCAAGATATTCCATTCCTACCATATGAATCTTGATCTCTAGCCTTCCCCAAGTTGCTTTCCACTCAAATCTTATTTCCGCCAAATTCAAATCCTGTGAGAGAGAGTTGAGTGTTGGGGAGACTATCATTTGAAGCACAAGAGCAAGGAGTTCATCATCAACACACCATTTGTTACTTCTTGGAGAGTGGTGTCTCCTAGATTGGCTAGGTGTCACTTGGGAGCCTCCGACAAGATTGTGGAGTTGAACCAAGGAGTTTGTAAGGGCAAGGAGATCGCCTACTTCGTGAAGATCTACCGCTAGTGAGGCAAGTCCTTCGTGGGCGATGGCCATGGTGGGATAGACAAGGTTGCTTCTTCATGGACCCTTCGTGGGTGGAGCCCTCCGTGGACTCGCGCAACCGTTACCCTTCGTGGGTTGAAGTCTCCATCAACGTGGATGTAGGATAGCACCACCTATCCGAACCACGGGAAAAACATCCGTGTCTCCAATTGCGTTTGAATTCTCCAAACCCTTCCCTTTACATTCTTGCAAGTTGCATGCTTTACTTTCCGCTGCCAATATACTCCTTGCATGCTTGCTTGAATTGTGTGATGATTGCTTGAATTGTGTGATGATTGCTTGACTTGTCCTAAAGTAGCTAAAATCTGCTAAGAACTAAAATTGGGAAAATGTTAAGTTTTTATTTGGTCAAGTAGTCTAATCACCCCCTCTAGACATACTTTCGATCCTACAGCATTGTATTTGTGGCGAAGCTCCCCAGGAGAAGGTGGCAGTCGACCTGCCCCTCGTCGTCCTTGAGGATTGAGATGTGTTTCGTACTTAGGCGAGTTCTGGACTACAGCTAAGCTTCCAAGTGGGAGGCCGGCTCACCACTTGGTAGGATTTTCAGATACTTAGGCGAGTACTGGACTGCAGTTAAGCCCCCGAGTGGGAGGATTGCTCTCCACTCGGTAGGATTTTTTCAAACTTAGGCGAGCGCCGGACTGCAGCTAAGTCTCTAAGTGAGAGAACTTAGGCGAGTACTGGACTACAGCTAAGCCCCCCGAGTGAGAGGATTGCTCTCCACTCGGTAGGATTTTTTCAAACTTAGGTGAGTGTCGGACTGCAGCTAAGTCTCCAAGTGAGAGAACTTAGGCGAGTACTGGACTGCAGCTAAGCCCCCGAGTGGGAGGATTGCTCTCCACTCGGTAGGATTTTTTCAAACTTAGGCGAGTGCCGGACTGCAGCTAAGTCTCCAAGTGAGAGAACTTAGGCGAGTACTGGACTGCAGCTAAGCCCCCGAGTGGGAGGATTTCTCTCCACTCAGTAGGATTTTTTCAGACTTAGGCGAGTGCCGGACTGCAGCTAAGTCTCCAAGTGGGAGAACTTAGGCGAGTACTGGACTGCAGCTAAGCCCCCGAGTGGGAGGATTGCTCTCCACTCGGTAGGATTTTTCAAACTTAGGCGAGTGTCGGACTGCAGCTAAGTCTCCAAGTGAGAGAACTTAGGCGAGTACTGGACTACAGCTAAGCCCCCGAGCGGGAGGGTTGCTCTCCACTCGGTAGGATTTTTAAACACTTAGGCAAAACGGATTCGCAGCTAAGCCCCCGAGTGGGAGGCTTGCTCGCCACTCAGTAGAAAATTGTTTTTACAAACTTAGGTGAAGCGGATTCGCAGCTAAGCCACCCACTGGGGGATTTCTCACGCAAACAAAAACAATAATAATCACTGGGAAAATTATAATGCTCATGCCTTTGATAAATAAACTACAGGAGTTTTTCTTATTACATCTCGACCGAGTGAGAATTCAAGTATAAAAGGGGCAGAGGAGCTCCGCATTCCAGGCTCGCGGCTCATCAATCTGGCGATCGACATTGTAGAGGTGGTATGCTCCATTGTGGAGGACTCTGGTGACTATGAAGGGGCCTTCCCAAGTAGGAGCGAGTTTGTGTGGTTTCTGCTGATCCACTCGGAGGACTAAGTCTCCTTCTTGGAAGGCTCGACTCTTCATGTTTTTGGCATGGAATCGACGCAAGTCTTGCTGATAGATGGTCAATCGGATCATGGCCATTTCTCTTTCTTCTTCCAGAAGGTCGATTGCGTCCTGCCGGGCTTGTTCTGCTTCATCTTCAGAGTAGAGCTCGACTCGGGGAGCGTTGTGAAGCAGGTCACTCGGCAAGACTGCCTCGGCTTCGTAGACCAGAAAGAATGGGGTTCTTCCGGTCGATCGGTTTGGGGTTGTCCTCAATCCCCAAAGGACTGATGGAAGCTCGTCGACCCATGCACCTGCTGCGTGCTTGAGATCGCGCATCAATCGGGGTTTCATTCCTTTGAGAATTAGGCCGTTTGCCCTTTCTGCTTGCCCATTCGACTGGGGATGAGCGACCGAAGCATAGTCGACTTGGGTACCTTGAGAGGCGCAAAAGGCCCTGAATTTGTCAGAATCGAACTTTGACCCATTGTCAGTGATGATGCTGTGCGGAACTCCATATCTGAATATCAACCCTCTGAAAAAACTGATAGCAGTGCAAGCATCAAGATTCTTGATAGGCTTGGCTTCAATCCATTTGGTGAACTTGTCGACTGCTACTAGCACATGAGTGAAGCCGCTCCTGCTCGTTCTCAGTGGTCCAACCATGTCCATCCCCCAAACAGCGAAGGGCCATACGAGTGGAATGGTTTTCAGGGCTGACGCGGGCTTGTGCGACATATTGGAGTAATACTGACATCCTTCACACTTGTCGACTATCTCTTTTGCCATTTCATTGGCTCTTGGCCAGTAGAATCCCGCTCGGTATGCTTTAGCCACAATGGTCCGAGAGAACGCATGATGACCACAGGTCCCCGAATGGATATCATCAAGGATCATCTGACCTTCTTCTGGTGTAATACACTTCTGGCTGACCCCAGTCGCGCTTTCTCTATATAACTGTCCTTTTATGACTGTAAAGGCCTTGGATCGACGGACGATCTGTCGAGCCTCTTCTTCGTCCTCTGGGAGTTCTTTCCTTAGGATGTACGCGATGTACGGTACTGTCCAGACGGGAGTGATGGCCAAGACTTCCATGATCAGGTCGACCACAGCTGGAATTTCAACTTCAGTCAGATCCATGGCACTCTTCGGCTGCGGGGCCTCTTCAGTGAAGGGATCCTCCTGAACTGATGGTGTGTGGATGTGTTCCAAAAACAAATTGCTGGGAATGGCTTCTCTTTTGGAACCTATTTTTGCCAGATCATCAGCTGCTTGATTTTTCAGTCGGGGTACGTGATGAAGCTCTAACCCCTCGAATTTCTTCTCTAGCTTTCTCACTGCATCGCAATAACCAGTCATGGCTGGACTTCTGACGTCCCATTCCTTCATCACCTGATTAACCACCAAATCTGAGTCGCCATAGACCATGAGGCGACGGACGCCGAGTGAAATGGCCATGCGCAACCCATATAAAAGTGCTTCGTATTCTGCCTCGTTATTGGAGGAATCAAAGTGGATTTGAGGAACATATATGAGTTTATCTCCTCTAGGGGAGACCAACACCACTCCGGCACCGGAACCATTCAGCATCTTGGAGCCGTCGAAGAACATAGTCTAATGCTCTGAGTGAACCTGAGTCGGCAGCTGCTGTTCAATCCACTCGGCGACGAAATCTGCGATTGCCTGGGACTTGATAGCTTTCTTTGCCTCAAACTTGATATCTAGGGGAAGGAGTTCAATCGCTCATTTTGCCACTCGACCAGTTGCATCCCTGTTATGCAGGATCTCTGATAATGGAGCATCGCTGACGACTGTAATGGAATGATCAGAGAAGTAGTGAGCAACTTTCTTTGTGGTCATATAAATCCCGTATACAAGCTTCTGATAGTGAGGATATCTTTGCTTCGATGGGGTCAAGACTTCAGAAATATAATATACCGAGCGCTGAACTTTGAAGGTTTTCCCTTCTTCTTCCCGCTCGACCGTAAGTACCGTACTGACGACTTGTCCTGTGGCTGCAATGTAAAGCAGCAAAGGCTCCTTGCTGATTGGGGCAGCAAGCACCGGCTGGGTGGAGAGCAGAGCTTTGAGCTCTGCAAACGCTGCATCAGCTTCAGGAGTCCACTCGAACTTGTCAGACTTCTTCATCAATCGGTAAAGAGGCAATGCCTTTTCATCGAGACGAGATATGAATCGACTTAGGGCGGCCAAGCAACCAGTAAGCTTCTGGACGTCGTGCACTCGCACAAGACTTTTCATTCGGAGTATAGTGCCAACTTTTTCTGGATTGGCGTCGATTCCCCGTTCGGAAACGAGAAAACCGAGTAATTTTCCGCCAGGAACTCCGAATGTACACTTTGATGGATTAAGCTTGATATCATACCTCCTGAGGTTGGCAAAGGTTTCAGCAAGGTCAGTCAGCAGGTTGGAACCCTTCCGTGACTTGACCACAATATCATCCATGTATGCTTCCACATTCCAACTGATTTGATTGAGTAAACACTTCTGAATCATCCTCATGAATGTGGCTCCGGCATTCTTGAGGCCGAACGGCATGGTAACATAACAGAAGCACCCGAATGGAGTGATGAAAGCTGTCTTGATCTCGTCAGGTCCATACAGACGGATCTGATGGTACCCGGAATAGGCGTCTAAAAAATACAGTCGCTCACATCCTGCAGTCGAGTCGACTATCTGATCGATGCGGGGGAGAGGAAAATGATCTTTCGGGCAGGCCCGATTGATATATTTAAAGTCAATGCACATGCGAAGTGACTTGTCCTTCTTGGGGACCATGACAATGTTGGCGAGCCACTCGGAGTGGTAGATTTCTCGGATGAACTCCGCTGCTAAGAGCCGAGCCACCTCCTCGCCAATGGCCTTTCTCTTCTGGATGGCGGACCGTCGGAGATGTTCCTTGACAGGTTTTACTTTTGAGTTGACTCTTAGGCGGTGCTCAGCCAGCCCCCTGGGAACACCCGGCATGTCAGAAGGCTTTCATGCGAAAATGTCCCAGTTCTCACGGAGGAACTGGATGAGCGCTTCTTCCTATTTGGAGTCGAGTGTTGTTGAGATATGAGTTGGAGCAGCGCTAGGGTCGGTCGGGTGGATGTGAGCCGTCTTCGTATCGCTAGTCGACTGAAAAGCTGATTCTGTAGCGGGCATCTTGGCTCGCAACAAATCACTCGGGTCTGCAGTCTTCTGGTATTCCTGTAACTCCACCACTGCCATCTGAGCATCGGCGATCTTCGAACCTTTCTGAAAACATTCTTCCGCTTTCTTCCGATTGCCCGTAATAGTGATCACACCTTTGGGGCCAGGCATCTTCAATTTGAGATACACATAACATGGTCGGGCCATGAAGCGTGCATAAGATGGCCTGCCCAAAATAGCGTGTAGGCACTCTGGAAGTCTACAACTTCAAATGTCAACTTTTCCTTGCGGTAATTCTTGGAATCACCGAAAACCACATCAAGAGCAATCTGGCCGAGTGATTCAGCCTTCTTCCCAGGAATGACTCCATGGAAACTCATGTTGCTGGCACTGAGTCTAGACATCGGAATGCTCATCCCTTTCAACGTCTCAGCATATACTATGTTCAAACCACTGCCTCCATCCATCAAGACTTTGGTCAGTCGAGTGCCTTCAACAACTGGGTCGACCACCAAAGCTTGCCTCCCAGGGGTGGCGATGTGCGTTGGGTGATCGGACCGGTCAAATGTTATGGCAGTCTGAGACCACTTCAGATAATTGGGTGTCGCCGGAGCAACCATATTCACCTCTCGGTTGATAACTTTCAGTCGACTTTTGCTTTCAACATCAGCAAAAATCATTAGGGTGGAATTAACCGGGGGGTATCCATCATCACTATCCTCCATGTCCTCAACTTTGTCCGACTCCTTTTCCTTATCTTTGGGCTGCTTGCCCTGGAACTGCTGGATCAAGAGTCAACACTGTCGAGTGGTATGTTTCGGGTAAATAAAATTACCCTCTTCATCTTTCTTTGTGTGGATGTGACACGGCAAATCCAACACATCATTTCCGTCTTGGTCTTTAACTTTCTTGGGATTCCAAGGTCCTTTGGTTTTCCCCTTAAATTTTCCTTGAGTCACAGCCAAGGCTTCCCCAGGAGCAGCTGGCTCGGCTTTCCACTTTTGTTTTCGATTGGAATTTCCTCCGGCTTCTTGAGCGACTGGCTTGAGCTTGCCACTCCTGAGTCGATCCTCATCTTCACCATTAGCGTACTTGGTGGCAATCTCCATCATTCGATTCAAAGACATATCTCTGGTTCGACCGAACTTCAGATTCAGTTCTCTGTACTTAACGCCTTCTTTGAAGGCACAAACCGCTTGGTGGTCGGGCACATTCTCAACTGTGTGATGCAACGTGATCCACCTCTGGATGTAGTCCCTCAAAGTTTCATTCGGCTTCTACACGCAAGACCGCAGTTCCGTCAGCCCTGCCGGTCGTTTGCATGTTCCCTCAAATGTGGTGACAAACACTCGTGCGAGGTCTTCCCAAGTGTAAATGCTGCTGGGTGCCAACTGATTCAGCCACGCTCTGGCCGAGCCCTCCAACATAAGAGGCAGATGCTTCATGGCCACTTCATCATTGCCGCCGCCAATCTGGACGGCCACTCGGTAGTCTTCAAGCCAAGTATCGGGTTTGAACTCACCAGTGAACTTACTGACTCCAGTCGCCAACCTGAAGTTGGGAGGAATCACAGCGGCCCTGATAGATCTGCTAAAGCACTCTGGCCCAGAAACGTGTACTCTGCCGCTGGTAGGTGCATCTCTGTCGTGACCTTCTCGGTGAGCTCTGTTCCTGTCGACCAAACCTTGAACGAGAATGGATCTCGCATCAAAGCCTGGTTCCCTGGGGTCGACTGGAATCCTTGGCCCAACACTATGAGGGCGCCTGTCATCTTGCCGTCGAGGCGCATACGACCTGCTCCTCGGGGGAGGGGTGGGCACTCGACGTCGATCATCATGATCCAATCGGTGATCATACTGCTCACGGTTCCCGTATGGATTACGTCGGTCTCCACATCCCTCACGCCTCGGGGGCGATCTCGGGCTATGGGTCGACTAGACTGTGTCTGCAGCAACGGATCTGCTATGAATCCTGTTCCGCGACTGAGAAACAACGGAATTCTGGTCTCCTGCTGCCCGGAGTAACGCTCTGATCTGCAGCAAGCCTCTGCCAGCCTCCGACTGGGAAGGCTGAATCGACTCCGCTATGCGGGCTGCAGCTGCTAAATTCTGAATCGGAGTTCGATATACCTGCGGGGGCGGGAAGAGCTGACGTCGACTGGATTCGAGAACTCGCTGTCGCGCACGCTCGTCGAGTGCTCGCTGGAGGTTCTCCAGTTGAGTGCGCTCGGCCAAGTTTGCCAGGCGCGCGTCTTCCAAGGCACGAGCCTCGGGGGTTTCTCCAACGATAGGAGTGTGCAGTGCATCCATGTTCCGGCGGCGAAGTTCTTCTCTCTGCAGCGACGTGAGAGGCTCGGGAAGATACTCCTCATGGGGACGCGACGGGTCGCCTCCACCCGCGCCTCCGCCGGTGCGGGTAAAACCGGGAGGACTGGGCGGTCCATTGACCATCAAAACCTACGCCGCCGGATCGCTACTGCCGCACTCGGATGCGGTCTCTGCGGAGCCAGTCGACAGGTCGAACAAGCCGTAGAGGGATTCGTTGGGCTCGATCGCCGCGACTTGAGGGGTGGCCGACTGGCGTGCCACCGCGTGTCTCACCCACCGCTAAAGTCTCGACCGACCGGAGCGCTTGCGCCGGCGGGAAACAGGGAGGGAGGACAACGCAGGAGCCGACCGATAGGGGGTCGACGGTTGCCACAGGAGAACGCCGTGGACGCACGCGCTAAAGTGCGTTGCCCCGCGGACAGGGAGTGCTTCCACGTCGAGCGGGGCCTCCTGAAGCCACGCGGAGTCGTCGGCGATGAACGTGAGCGCGCCGAGACGGATCTCGCGACCCTCCACCAAAACTCCGCCGTAAACCATGATGATTCGGGTCGGAAAAGATCGCAACTCCTCCAACAAAACGCTAAAACACCAGCCTCACGATGGGCGCCAACTGCCGTGGTTCTAAGTCTGACAGTATTGTAGGGGGGTAAGTATGGAGAGGCAAGATCTTAGCTATGGAGAAGTTGTAAGCACGCAAGGTTTACGAGTTCAGGCCCTTCTCGGAGGAAATAATAGCCCTACGTCTCGGAGCCCGGAGGCGGTCGACTGGATTATGCGAGTATGAATTACAGAGGTGCGAACTCTTGTTTCGGAGGAGGGGGGTGGCTTATATAGAGTGCGCCAGGACCCCGGCCAGCCCACGTTACAAAGGGTTCAATGTACATTAAAGCAGGGCGTTACTGGTAACGCTAGTAATAAAGTGCTATGATGACCATAAAAGCTACTTAATGACCGACCGTTAGCGTGCGGAGTGACTTTAGGTCTCCTGGCCGTCGAGTGGTTGGATCTTGGTTGGGTGATTGCTTCTTGGTCGAGTGTCTTCGAGTCTGTCGAGTGGAACACCTCCAAGTCGATTGAAAGGTGATTTTTTTCTAGAAATGTCTTTGAGTAGGGCAGTTAGGACAGGTCCATGACCCTACCCTAGATACATAGCTTCATCACCACCTATGACCATCACACACGCCAGGGGCGCTCCCGTGCAGTCTCGTCGCCCCACCCTCTCTGAAACCGCTCCCCACCCACGTCCTTTTATTTCTCCAGCAAAGCTTTACCACGGCCCCATCCTAAATCCTAAGATAGATAATGGGATAGCCCTTCGGCAAGGCCCTTCCTTCTTCTTCCTTCTCTCCGTCTCACTTCGGTGAACTCTCAAAATCGACTGACCTCAATTTGAAATTCAGTTGACTGTCATTTAGCTACCGTGTCCCGTTTATGTACAGCGTTGTGACGGGTTCACAGACAAAGATCAGAGAAAATAAGGCGGCGCCGCACGTGAACGTCGATTCGCGCGCTGCGTTGCGGCATGTTCTCGGCGCTGCCTCCACGCCAGGACCCGGGCCACGTGCCGGCGTTGTAACTGAGTGTGAAGGCCCTCCCATGCGCTCTCGCCGTGTGAAGCCGCGGTCGCTGGTGCCGCTGCACCGCAGGGACGCGAACTGGGCCGCGTTGTCCGGCGTCGCCGCTTAGGAAGATGGAGCCACGCCAGAAGTCGTAATCGAGATCGGCGTCGACGCCGAGGGTGCCTTTGGGTCCTGAGGACGAATGCATCTTGGAAGCCGAAGTTGCCGTCGTGCGAGCCGCGGACGCGCATGGAGCGTCGGACACCGTTATTGTGGATTTGCTGGATGTCGCTGGTCGAGCCCGCTTGCTTGGAGCGCCACCGCCGATGCCGGCGATGAAATTGTGCCTCCGCCGCAGATTACGTGCTGTCGAGTCGACGAGACGCCGTGCCGCCGGACCCGCAGTCGAGCGATGCGGCCGCTGCGCGCGTGCCACCGAGCGCAGGCCATAGGTCGCTCCCGCCATTGTCTTTTGGAAGTGCTTCTTGTGCCGATTCTGTCCGGCGAACATGAACGGAAACAGTTTGATCATTGCCTCGCTGGTTTGAACCAAAGCGTGGCAGCGCATGCAAGCAATTGGATGCTATTCCATCGGTTGATTGATTTTAACGCTCCCCAAGCCGTGAACGTGTGCCTCTGGCGCCGCATGCGACGGGCCGTCGGCGACGGGGATTCACCTTCCCTTCGTGTGATGCCCAGTCGCTCTCGGTCTCGGTAGATGTAACGGGATTGAAAAACAAATGACAATTAACCCTCTCTTTTCATTACTGATGATGATGATCTAGTACATACATCTGAATGATGCATCCAAGAAGAGAAGCGTCTGTTCGACGAGGGAGGGGGGGACGCGATGGGAACGAAGTGGGGACTTATCTACTCCTACTTAATTACATTTAATTAATTGCTAGTAACAACGTGCACTGTCCTTACGAAATGATCGACTGATGATCTATACCATCTCCTCCCCATCCAACGCGTTGCCGCCGCTCCCCCCCTGCTCTCCCGGTGCTCCGCCGCCGCTCTCGCTCTTCCCTTCCGCTGCGCCGCTGGCCGATCCGCCGCCGCTGCCGCTGCTGCTGAAGCTAAACGAAGCGAGCTCTTGCTGCTGGACATCGCTGGCGAAGGATCCGTCTTCGGCCACCGAAGAGTGGTGGCTGCCGCCACCGCCGCCGCCGCCGCCGAGCTGCTGCAGCAAGTGCTCCTGCGGCGGCGGCGGATCTTGCTGCTGCTGCTGCTGCTGGTGGTCTTGCTGCTGCTGCTGCTGCCGAGGCGGTGGCTTACGAATGCAGCATCGCCAGATGCACGCCGCCACGGCGGCCGTGACCGCCGCCGCGAAAACCCCGATGACGAACGACCCCGTGAAACCCAGCTGGGCACCGAGGCGGTGGTCGGCGTCGACGACGTCGCCTGAACTCCCCCACGGAGCGTGCGCGGCCATCCTCTCGATCTTCATCAGTTCGTCAGGAATGCGTCCCTAGCGGCGATCTTTAACTGGACTGCTGCTGCAAGTATGCCTTCCTTCAGCAGGTTTGGTTCTGGCTCCCTCCCGGCGCTCCGCCGCCATCCCATTGATCGTATTTATGTGATAACTACGCTCTCTATTTCTACTTTGAGCATCCTCTTGTACTAATTGTCTTTTGCACACCGAGAATATTGCCGTTTAAGATGAACGACAGGAACACGCTAACTGGTGGTACATTTTTGCCTTCTCCATTTGCTTCAGAGCATGGCTGTTGAAGGTAAACGTAGGAAAATGCTGCAGCTATAGCTAAGAATGCACATAAGTTCGGCATGACTTTAGTCTTTAGTATTGTCAAGGACAACAAAGGCTAGCAAGGAACTGCAACGGTAATTGATGCAGAAGTGTTCCTATGAAGCTGTCCCCTGTTAGGGTCATTTGTTTTGCAAAGAGATACTATCAACAAATATTTGTGATATTTATTCTGGAAAAGGCTTACCAGGAACTAGATCAAATGTGTATGAGCATATTTTGATAGTTGTTCGCAGAACCTTGAAATATTTTGAGGCTACAACCATTCTGTGTATGGCTTTGGCTGAGGTGAGTTTGTTTTCTTGTTGTTCGACCTTCTTTACTTCTGCCTTTTGCCAAACTTTATTGTTCGATCTGTATGCAGAGATTGAGGAGTGCTATTTTACCATGGATTATTTCTGTTGAAGTGTTCCCTTCCTCCCCCTCTTGGTTCCTTAAAATGATAGTATCTATGTTTGGATTAATTCTAGCGTGATGAAAAGGGTTTCTAATTTGTGTTTGTAGTCTCCAGTCACCACACACTAACGTGAGTGTGAGGACTGAATTCTCTTCTACTTCCCACAAAGTGTTGGCTTCCCATTCTTGTTTCAATCGTGTTCTCTATTTTCTGTTTTGAGGGAAAAGATAGCATATCATTCATGAAGAGTTGCACCAAAGTTGCCAAACGGTAGTGGGTTTTGCCAGGTCACGTCCAAACCGTGTACCTATGAATGTTTTGCTAATCTGCAAGGTCTTAGACTGCCTCCCCATGCATCTCTCCAAGCTCAAAGGTTTGCTCGTCCCGAGTTAATGTTCACTTTCAGGCAGCGCACCTCCGGTTTTTTCCATGAACTTTTCCGCACAGGCACTGGGCTTAACTGAAGCATGATGTCTCTGAAGACCTTGCATTTTCAAAAATAGTTTCCTTTTCTCGCCTATCTGTTGCACATCTGCACCTCCAGAGATGATATAATTTTGCAGGAACTAGACTGAACTAGTAATTGAGCTATCCCTGTAATGTCGATGACGCCATTTCGAAGGCCCTGTTTGGATACTCTAACACAGTTAGAGTTAGAGTTATTTTCTAACCCACTCTAACCCAAATAAGCACCTCCCCACCGGGATAGTTGGGTTAGATGGAACTAACCCACTCTAACCCTCACTGTTTGGATACTTTTGGGTTATTTGAGCCTCCAACTAACTCAAACTAGCTCTAACCCCATGATCCAAACAGGGCCGAAGATGCCATATAACGGTAGTCAGAATATTTCTACTCCGGTGTGAAATTTATACAAACACTGTTCCTTAAAAACAATAGGAGCTAGTCAGAGGATCTCCAACCTGAACTCCCACTTGTCCCCATATGTTTCGCCGACAGCCCGAACACGGCCGAACAGAAAATTGCCAATCAACCGGACCCCCAAATCTATGTCTCACCATATGCCATATTACATCAAAAAGCTCGTGAGGATATGTTTGTTTCTGCACCATGCTCAGTGCGGTTTCGTATGATTCACTGAGAAACAAAAGTAGCAGTATTGCTCATATAGGATTTACACAAAAGGAAAATATACAGGAGCTCCTGGGTGCCCCTATACGAATATTAAATGTTAAAAATACCCAAAAAAAATCTGAAATTTGGGGATATCAAACCTGGGTTATCAATCTACTCCCGTGTGAAATTTCATGAAAAAAATACCAGAAAACGTATACGTGGCAAAGGAAATACTGTTCTGTCCAAATAGTTTTTTTTCTATACATAGAGAATTTTTGTCTTTTTGCCATGAATACATTTCCTAGTATTTTTTCACGAAATTTCACACGGAGCTAGATCGGGAACCCAGATATGATATCCCAAAATCTCAATTTTTTTCTTCAAATTTCTAGGTATTTTTTTGAATTTAATGTTTGTATATGGGTGTGGAGCACCCGGGTGCTACAAATCTGCTTCCTTACACAAAAAGAGTACTAGACCTGTAGGGTTCGATAGTACACATGATTCTAGTAATTAAACACAATCCAAACTATTTAAAACATTAGCTCGGCCAACTATTTTTTGCCATTGATCTTTGGGGATGCCCACAAGACAGACAACCTTGTATGTACAGTAAAAGATCGAGGAGTGCTATTTTGCCATGGATTATTTCTGTTGAAGTGTTCCCTCCCCCCCCCCCCCCCCCCCCCCCCCCCTCTGGTTCCTTAAAATGATACTATCTATGTTTGGACTAATTCTAGCGTGATGAAAAGGGTTTCTAAATTGTGTTTCCAGTCTCCAGTCACCACACACTAGCGTGAGTGCGAGGACTGAATTTTCATCTACTTCCCACAAAGTGTTGGCTTCCCATTCTTGTTTCAATCGTGTTCTCTATTTTCTGTTTTGAGGGAAGAGATAGCATATCATTCATAAAGACTTGCACCATTACAGTACAGTTGCACCAAAATTGCCAAGCGGTAGTGGGTTTTGCCAGGTCACGTCCGCACCGTTTACCTGTGAATATTTTGCTAATTTATGCGCTATTCTATTGTTGTCTTTGCCAGTCTTAGACTGCCTTGGTGCCTTCCTATGCACCTTTCGAGTTAACGTTCACTTTCAGGCAGCCCACCTCCGGTTTTTCCCATGAAATTTTCCGCACAGGCACTGGGCTTAACTGAAGATGATGTCTCTGGAGACCTTGCATTTTTAGGGAAAAGACGACTGCCCGACTTTATAGATGAAGCCACAAGTTCACAATAACCACATACGACGAAGTTCAGAAAAACGCGCAATGGCCACACCGCATACATAGAGATGATAACAAGTTCAAATACTGGCACGCAGGTCACAACCCAGGGGCCAACCTAAGAGAAGAAACTAGCACCAAATAGAGCTACTGGTCCGCCGACTGAACCCTCGGAGATAAGGAGATCGCCGTAGCTTTGACATGAGAGATCAATTCGTCAGTAGCATCCACATCACTGCTCTTAACCAGAGGCTTCCACTACTGCATAAAAACAAATGATTTGAAAATAGTGCCAACCACTTTGGAGGGGAACACATGTTCGATAGTGAATTTGTTGCGGGTAGACACCTCGAGACTGTAGCAAAACCAAACCAAAACAAGCGTCTCAGTTGACCAGAAAGACTACTAGCGAGGGATAGCAGATGAGCAAAACTAGTGGGCTCCCAATTAACCCCAAGCCAAGACCGAGTACAATTCCACAGCAAAATCGCAAAGTCACGGGTGAATAAAATATGATCAGAATCTTCTTACCTACTCCCTCCGTACCGAAATACTTGTAGACGGGGGAACTTATATTAATTTCCCTAGCTACAAGTATTTCGTTACAGAGGTAGTAGAACACAAAGAACAAGTAGAAGGAGCTCTAGAATTAAGCTTCCTAATTTGATCATCAACAAGAAGTTTGCCCCTGATCGCCTGCCACAAAAAGATCTTAATTTTAAGGGGAATATGAGCTCTCCAGACAACTGTAAACCTATTATACAGGGTACCAGAAATAAGCCTCCGGTACAAGAGATTTAGCCGAAAAGGAGCTCGAAGAAGATGAAGACCAAACAACATAATCTGCAACATCCAAGAACGACGGGAACATGGCAGCAAGATGATGCCACATATCCAACTCTGCAGGAGCAAGGGAACGTCAAAAGGCCAAATCCCAACATGAGCTAGCGAGTTGATGAATAGTGATGTTTGGATCCCCACAGAAAGAAAACAAAACAGGGAAACCGATAGGCAAAGGGGCATCCCCATGCCACCAGTCAGTCAAGCCAAAAGCGAACATATTTTCCATCATTAGCCACAAACTTCACATTATCATATAAAACCTCCCTGACCTTCACAAGCAATCGCCAAAATTGGGAACCATTGGAAGCAGAGGCCAAGAGACGGCTCCAGACCGAAAAATACTTAGCTTCAAGGATACGGAACCAGAGGGTCTCTGGCTCCATGTTGAGAATGCGCCACCACCATTTGACCAACAAGGAGATATTCATAACAGAAGTATTGATAATGCCTAGGCCACCAAGGCACTTTGGACAACAAATAACCGAATTTTTTATTAATAATAAATGATAAACCAATTATTCCATAACTGGTAAAGGTAACTTGAGATTTTGAAAAATGGGAAGGACGCTATGAGCAACAGCCCGCTATTGCAAACCATGTCCAGGTCTGGACGCTAGTGTTAGCGGCGTCCAATGCATGATTGAACCAACCCAGCCCAGGAACCCCTGAATCGGCTGTCCCCAACCTAATCTGCTTGCCTGTCCAAAGAAATGTCAATTGGTGGATCATAATGACGAGCAGCCGGTGAAACAGTGTCTCAGCTGTGATGATCGGCGTTGTTGGCTGTAACATCCCGATCGCAGCATCGACACGTGAACGTCGCAATCTTGCTATGGATATGGCCGGAGCAACACATATTTGGAAGAGATGTGGTGGCTAGATGTTGTTCACCCGCGGGTGGTCTCCGCACGGGAGGAAAGGGAGGACCCGAAGGCAAGGGAAAGGCTGGCGGCGGAGGCCTCCGACGAGGTGTACATGGCAGAGCTCCGCCACCTCTACCCAGAGCAAGTCGAGGCAGAGCTAAAGATGCTCTTAGCTCTCTTCCTCTCAAATCTCCCCTCTCTAGTATTTCCTCTCCTGTAATCAGATCTGATACTTGAGTGAATCAATACGAGAAAGCAGTAATCCCCTGTGTTTGATGGAGTAGTGGTTGGGTTTGTAACATCAGCCGAGCTTGCTTACCGCGCAACAAGGAGGAGGAGCAATGATTGCCAGCAAACAAGGTTTTACAGCTCATGCAACTCCATAATCAACTGGAAACGACTCCATTCAGTTTAACTACAACACTGGCCGAACCACAGAACTAGACATTGTTGGCAATAACGTTCAGACATGGGCGTTGTTTCTAATGGCGTCCAGGTCCCCACGCCGTTGTTTATGGCGTCCTTCCTATTTTTAAAATTTTCACATCTTTTTTACTAGTTTTGGAATTACCGAATTATTAATTATTAATTATAAAAAAATCGGGACAAATAATATTCCATTTAACCAATCGATCACTATAAAAAAAGACACATTCGTGACATTTTGGGCCGAACGAATTTTTTTCCTGTCGTGCTTATGACACTTCTATGACGATAATTGTGATAAGACCTAGTATCATCATAGATGTGGTGGGGTCCTATTTCCATGACAAAAAATCATGACAGAAAATGAGCTTTTCATCCTGGGCGGGCCGGAGACGCAGCTGCATGACATTTTTTGGGCCGTCCATCAAGGAAAAACTGAAAGTGCGTTATATCGACTAGAGGGGGGGTGAATAGGCGATTTTTATGAAAGTCTTCAAAACGCGGAAGTTATGAAGACAAACAGAGTGAACAAGCCTATCACTATGCAGCGGAAGGTAGATTACACAACGCAAGCCATAGTCAAATATACAATACAGTGACAGCACAGAGTCAAATAGCTTCAGTGTAATGAGGATCAGGTTGGAAGAAGTTATGAAGCCAAACAAATCATACAGTCAGGTTGTGAAGACAGAAGATTAAGCAGGCATGCAATAGCTTCACAATGTGTACTGGTAAGTAAAGGGAGGTGAAGATGAAACCAGTGACACGTTGAAGACAATGATATGTTGGACCAGTTCCAGTTGCTGTGACAACTGTACGTCTGGTTGGAGCGGCTAGGTATTTAAAACAAAGGACACATAGTCCCGGACACCCAGTCCTGAACACGCAGCTCAGGACACCCAGTCCTCACCGTTTTCTCCTTGAGCTAAGGTCACACAGACCCCGCCCAATCACTCTGGTAAGTCTTCAAGGTAGACTCCCAAACCTTCACAGACTTCGTTCACCGGCAATCCACAATTCCTCTTGGATGCTCAGAACGCGACGCCTAACCGTCTGGAGGATGCACAGTCCTCAAGTGTAATAAGTCTTCAGATCACTCAGACAAGAAGACTTAAGTGATGCCCAATTACTCTGGCTCTGGGTGGTTAGGGCTTTTCTCCTCACTAAGGATTTTCTCTCAAAGGCTTCGAGGTGGGTTGCTCTCAAACGACAAAAGCCGTGCACTGAAATCTGAGCAGCTAACCGTTTATGGTTGTGGGGGTGGACTATTTATAGCCACTTGGCAACCCTGACCTGATTTGTCCGAAATGACCCTGGGTCACTAAGGAACTGACACGTGTACTAACGGTCGGATTTTGAACTCTCACGGCAACTTTACTTGGGCTGCAAGTAAAGCTGACTTGTCTGACTCTGGACAAGATTTTCTCTCATTGTCTTCAGTCGAAGACATAGGATTTGAATTAGGCATCACTTCAGTCATCCTGACTGGTTCTCTTGGACCCCACTTAACAGTACGGTGGTTCCTATGACACAACATGAATAAAGTAAAACTACGAAGGATCTAAGTCTTCGAGTTCCAAAGGCTTCATGGGGAGTCTTCATATGTCATTGTCTTCGACATGAATGTCTTCATGAACCACCATTGTCTTCAATGTCTTCGTACATTTTTGGGGGTCATCTCTGGTAGCTAAACCGAATCAATGAGGGACTTCTACCTGTGTTATCCTGCAATTCTCACAAACACATTAGTCCCTCAACTAGGTTTGTCGTCAATACTCCAAAACCAACTAGGGGTGGCACTAGATGCACTTACAATCTCCCCCTTTTTGGTGATTGATGACAAACTAGTTGAAGTTTTCAACGGGGAATATAATTTGTGAAATTGTAAAGGAATTGTCTTCATAAGCTGCAAGGGCTCCCCCTGAAGATGTGCATATAAGTGATTTGCTTCTGGAATGCAAATGCACACAGCAGGTTGTATTTGTGGGAATCCACTTCAACTTATGATGACAATCCATCATGCACGTAAAGATATATGAAGATAATGATATGCATAATGGAAAATGGACGTCTGCGAAATGATAAGAGTGCGGAAATTATCGTCGTACATGCGGAATTTATCTTCACAAGAACACAGTGGCAAACATAGTAGCAGACGACCATCAAGTTTAAGTGTTACAACTCAAAGAACCAAATGTAGCAAAACGAGAGTTGTAAGCACGAAGCAAAATGCAAAATATAAAGCACCCGCCCATATTATTGACCCACTTGAAGACTTTAAACATCATATGCTTCTCCCCCTTTTGTCAGTGATGACCAAAAAGGTTTGAAGACATAGAGTTTTCTATGCGTTCCCAGGCGCAGCAGGGTCGGTGGAGACGTTTGGTGGTGCAGGCGAGCTTGGTGCAGTGACGACGCGCGCTGAAGACATTGGTGGTGATGTGGCGTCGTCTTCTTCCTCAATGATTTTTCCCGTCACGGTGGCAGCAGAGGAAGAGAACTCGGATTCTTCAAGTGACGGAGTCCCACACAACACAGCTCTTCTGGGGGGTGTGGAGTCAAACTTGAAACGCTCCTTGAAGCCATCCTCTTGCAATTCAGCTTCAGTGCACATCATAGTGAGGCCTTTGCAAGTGCGGCGACAGGTTTCATGAGCGACGAAGGCGTTCTTGGTGGCCAGATTCCTGATGCGATTGACGTCTTGCATGATACTGTGCATCTGCCTCTTGAGCCAGTCGTGATGCCTATCTTGCTTTTGATGCAGAGCCACAAGAAGTTCACGATCAGTGAGTGTACGAGCGCGTTTCTTGGGTCTCTGTCCAGCTTCGCTGTCAGTGGCTTCAGTGGATGCAGGGGCACGTGTGGTGCCAGCCATTGGATAGACTCTGGAAATGGCTTCAACACCTTCATCATGTTGAGTGAAGCTTTGGTGTTCTGCATTCTGAAGACTTAGTGGCTGTTTGGCAGGCTCAGGATAAATAGCTTCAGCAGAGGTGTCCACATCGGGTAAGAAGATTCTGTGGTTGCGGGCTGAGGGCTGATATGATATTGCAGAGTGGAGCTTGATTAGCCTCATAACCCATGGAGCATAAATCTTCAGACCAAAGAGATCTGAGCCAGACGCATCAAGTTGACGTATGAAGAGATCCTGGGCATTGAAGCATTTGCCGTGTAGGATGCAGAAGATGAGAGTCTTCATGGCACCTTCAACCTTGGCATATCGAGAGTGCCCCTTAATGGGCCATAGAGTCAGCCTGATGATGTGATAGATAGTTCTAGGCAGGTACTCTAAGTCTTCAACGAAGAACTCCGTTGGGTAAGGTGCGTCAGAAGGCAATGGCTTCATCATTGAGAGCATCTGATTCATATTCGGCTCAGGTCGCTGAAATATGCTCTCAACTGCTTCAGTATGGAGTTGGCAGCCTTCTTCGAAGAGTTCGCCTGGAGTGGGTAGGCCGGTGAGCTCAATGATATCAAATGCATTGGCTTCATGATGGACGTTGCCGGTCATCCACTCCAGGACCCAAGTCTTCGGATCTCTGTTGTAGCCCTTGATGTGCAATGTGGCATAGAACTGAAGCAGAAGCTCTTCGTTCCAGTGCTCTTCATCCGTGACAAACGGCAGCAGGCCAACTTGCTTGAAGCAGTCCAGGGCTTCTTCCAGACCAGGCAGACCAGCAAAAGCTTCAACTTCAAGGCGCTGATGTGGAAAGATACGGCTCTGGTTGTAGAGGACGCAGGAGTAGTAGCTGTGCTGTGGGTAGCTCCAGAACCTATCTGACACAATCTTTTCCCTTGAGTAAGGGTTCTTGGAGCGGTTGAAGAAAGTGTTGTCTACCCTGAAGCTATTGACATTGAAGGAGCCAGGAGCAGTGACTGGACCTGGGAACCTTGGCAGTCGTGGGATTGGCTTCTGTACCTGGGGCCTGTGCGCAATATGATAATTGAACTGTGGTCCGGCAGCAGACACATGCACAGAAGGGTCAGAGGCAGTTGCTTCAGTATCTCTTGAAGCTGTTGGTTGGTCGGGCTCCACAAATGCTTCAGTATTATGTGTGGCAGCCGCAGTGGTGTCAGCCTCCTTGAGAACTTCTTCTTGCTGGTGTGGGGGAGATGGAGCTTGAGGTTCTTCATGCTCTTCTGCTTGTTCTTCGGCTGATGCAGCCGGAATGTCGTCAGCAGTCTGAGCCCTTGGTCCTTTGCGAAGCCTACGGAATGCAGGCGACGCCGGTGGAGTTGCAGTGGGCTGGGGCTCATCCTCTTCCTCCTGTGGCGATCTGCCCACGATGCATCTTGTGTGATTGGCGTCAGGGGACGACCAATGCTGAGCAATTCACTCGATTCGAGCTGAGGAAGGACTGCATCATCTTGTACATTGTCTTGGAGACCAATGTCTTCAGCAGCGGTGGGGTCGGCTGCTGGAATGTCTTCATCATGCTGAGCCTCGGTGAGAGCAGGCTCATGGACGGTCATCTGACGATCTTCATGAGGACGGCGAACGGAAAGGGGTTCAACTATCAAGGGCTCTGTGGGAGCAGCCCGAGACTTCTTGGACTTGCGCTGTTTGATGGTGGGGTCTGAAGGAGAGGCTTCAGAGTGTTTCCTCTTCCTTGCTTTAGCTTCGGCTATCCTTGTCTTCTTAAACTCTGAAGCGGTTGAGCGCTTTGGCTTCGAGCTAGGCTTGGCGGTGGGGAAGACAATTGGAACAGCTTCTTGGCGTGGGGCCTCTTCTTCAGCCACGGTGGGCGTCTTCTTTTTCTTAGCGGCCATCCTGGGGTCGATGCCGGGACGCCCAAGTGCCTTTCGCTTCTCGGCCTCATTGTAGGCCTGTACGCAGAGATCAGCCAAATTCTTCATGCGCTCGCGTGAACCCTGAGCCTCTGCTCGTTTCTGCATAAAGTTTTCCTTCAACTCATGCAGCATGACTTTGAAGTCTTTGATCTCTTGGACGCTGAGCGTGGCCATGTTCTGCTTAAACTGAGCCTTTTCAAAATCTATCTTTTGCTTCAGTTCCACGATGCGCTGGGCAATAGCGAGTTCTGAAGCGATAGCTCCTTGGAAGGCTACGCTGAGGCCAATGGGCAGCTGCAGATCGTCGAAGCTGATGTTGGGTGTTTCAAACCACTCATCAATGAATTTGTGGATGATTGCTGCATCAAACAGTGGTAGGTTGTTGAAGATTTCAGCCTCCTCCTTGCTCTTGATGAGTTGCTCAAGAGCGTCATCACCAAGATCTTCGTCACTGGACAGATCAATGGCTTCGCAGCGAAGAACGGCAGCGACAGTTAGCTCTTTGCTGGTGTGTGGCTGTGGTTTCTTTGCTTCTTGAGGCTTGGAGACTCTTGATAAGTCTTTAGACTGCACACTGGCTTCAGGAGGTGCAGTGGCCAATGGCTTCGCTCTGGAGATCTTGGGAGAAGCGACTGGCTTGGAAGCTTTTGGCTTCTTCTTCATCTGCTTCGGCTCTGGGGCAGTAGGAGCATCATCAGACTCAGTGTCTGCAGGAGGGTCATTCACGGCAGTCCCTTGGACTATAATGTGAGTGATGAGGCCTTCGAGATTGGCAAATGGCCCGATGACATTGGGATTAGCGTCGCGTGTGCCATCTGCCCTTGGTCTGGAGGGACCAGGGTTGAAGTCCAACCCAAACTCCTTCTTGTTTTGCTTCGCAGAGTTCTGGGCAAATTGGAAGTTGCACTTGAACAGAGTGTCATCGCGACACCAGAGAAGGGATGATGGATGTGCATCAGCTGGCTGTTGTCCCCTGACCATGCATGGAAAGAAGCCTTGAGCAATGGCTTCGTCTCTGGTTCGGGGTACGAGATTCTTGTACAAGGCATCTCCCCATGGCCTCTTGATGGCGCACTTCTCTGCATATTCTTTGGTGACGAAGCGGTATAGGAACCACTGCTCTGCCCAATACCTGCGAATCCATTGGATTCGTGTCTTGCGCTGACCATAGCTTTCTTCAGGATCTGTTTGGTACA
This sequence comes from Triticum monococcum, assembly GCA_034509565.1. Taxonomy (NCBI): domain Eukaryota; kingdom Viridiplantae; phylum Streptophyta; class Magnoliopsida; order Poales; family Poaceae; genus Triticum; species Triticum monococcum. The sequence continues at coordinate 574,567,461 of CM067844.1, read as the reverse complement.
TTTCTGCCAAATCTTCAGGCAGATCCTTAGATGTGTCACCCCGTCTCTGTCTGCCTCCCTTCCTTGATTGTTTCTCGGATGCCATGAAGCTTAACTTGGAAGGCTTCAAAAGATTCAAAGGCTTCAAAGGATTCAAAGGCTTCAAAGGCTTCCTTTTCTTGACCAACAGGAACTTGCTTCGGGTGAATTGATGTGACGCTGTAGGAACTCTGCAAATGAATGCAGACTATGAGAACCAAAAGATTCTCCCACGGACATGTACCTGTGACAGCATTAAGGTGCGAGGGAAGGGGAAGAGGTCATATGCATTCTCAGAAGATTTTGAAGATAAATCAGTGTAGAAGACATTGACCTCATCATGCGAAGACATTCACTTTATAGAAAAGAAGTTGGTTCCAGATTTGTAAGAATCCATAGATCAGTACAAGTGAGGAATCTAACTACTTCATGAAGAACAAGTGAATATGCTAGGCAAGTTATGAGATTCAGACAAGAGGAATGAAACTTGAAGGAATAGAAACCTCTTTTGGCAGAAAGTGATGGATCAATAGGATCAAAAGAGGCTGTAAAAAGGCTTGTTATTTACCAGACTTGGAACTGCTTAGACGAGATGAGAGGTGAGGCCGAGCAGTTCGATCCTCCGTGCCCTAACTTGGCGACGGAAGACACTTAGGGCGACGGCGGAGAGACTGATGTCCGCTGTCGGCGTGAGAACGGCGTCGGAGAGGTCGTGGCAGTGAAGCACTTCGTCGCCGGCGTCGTTGAGAGTTAGCGGTGGCGCTAGGGTTTGTGCGAGGGAGGAAGAAGAGATAATGACCGCAGTGAAACGTGTATTTATAGGGATATGGGCGGCACTGCGCTATTACTCAGGTGCCCCTGGTGATTCGCATCTGATCAGTACATGGCCAGCATGCGGAATTGTGGGGGCAGTTTCACCCCAGGCACGCCTGGTTTGTCGGGAGTCGTTCCTACTTCTCCGGAATTCTAGTTGATGGAAAAACATTGAAAGCTGTTTTAAAGTTTGTCTCTGTGTCTTCTTCTGACAAGGATGCAGTGAAGACATTCGACAGTTTCAATAGAGTGCATATGACTTGGAGAGATAGAGTTTGAGGTAGGAAGCATGGAGAGGTTAGGGTCCGATCACATTCACTTAGTTCAAAAGATTCAGACAAGAAGACATAGCTATAAGTGAATGCTGTAGAGGACAGAACACCAGTGCATATATAATCAACATAGTGAAGATAATCATGAAGACATGTTGAGATTGAAGCCAAACCAAATGTGAAGACATAGCAAATGTAATGCCATGAGTAAAACACTTCAAGCAGAAATTTTTTGGTGGTGGCGCTACCCACCGTATAGGAAGTATTGGACCCAGACACGGCGCACAATTATCGTGGCACTCCGAGGTCAAATTCCACGTTAATGTATTCACACTTAGAATGTATGTCTTCATTGATTGAAGATATACGTTAATTTGTGTGTTGCACATCTAAGTCATCATCATGCATAAGTGTTAGGATGTGTGCCTGATCACAGAACATTTGAGGATTCCAAGATATTTAGCTCACACCGTAACTTGCAAAATCTCTTCTCATCCAAGGGCTTGGTGAAGATATCTGCCAATTGCTCTTCAGTGTTGACGTGTATGATATCAATGTCTTCCTTTGTAACATGATCTCTGAGAAAATGATGACGAATTTCAATGTGCTTTGTCTTCGAGTGCTGAACTGGGTTGTTGGCGATCTTGATGGCGCTTTCGTTGTCGCAGTAAAGTGGCACTTGCTTCAGATGAATGCCATAATCCTTGAGGGTTTGCTTCATCCATAGAAGCTGAGCGCAGCAGGATCCAGCAGCAATGTATTCAGATTCAGCAGTGGAGAGAGATACACAGTTCTGCTTCTTTGAAGACCAACAGACAAGAGATCGGCCCAGTAAATGACATGTGCCTGATGTGGACTTCTGATCAACCTTGTCACCAGCGTAATCAGCGTCCGAAAATCCAACCAGATCAAACTCTGAGCCCTTTGGATACCATAACCCTAGAGTTGGTGTGTGAGCCAAATATCGAAGAATTCGCTTCACTGCTAAGTGATGCGACTCCTTTGGTGCCGCTTGAAACCGAGCACACATGCAAACACTAAGCATAATATCTGGCCTAGATGCACATAAATAAAGCAAAGAACCAATCATGGAGCGGTATACCTTTTGATCGAACTCTTTACCATTGTCGTCAGGACCCAGATGATGTTTGGCTGGCATTGGTGTTGTGAAGCCTTTGCAGTCTTGCATACTGAACTTCTTCAGGCAGTCTTTGAGGTATTTCTCTTGAGATATGAAGATGCCATTGCGTTGTTGCCTTATCTGAAGACCGAGGAAGAATTTCAGCTCCCCCATCATAGACATCTGATATTGCTCTTGCATCATATATCCGAACTCCTCACTGTACTTCTGATTGGTGCAGCCGAAGATAATGTCATCCACGTATATTTGGCACACAAACAGTTCACCATCATATGTCTTTGTGAAGAGAGTGGGATCCAGGGAACCAGGTATGAAGCCTTTGCTCTTCAGGAAGTATTTGAGTGTATCATACCAGGCCCGAGGGGCTTGTTTGAGGCCATATAGTGCCTTTTTGAGCTTGTACACCATGTCAGGATGTTTTGGATCTTCAAACCCAGGTGGTTGCGCAACATACACTTCTTCTTCAATTTTGCCATTGAGGAAAGCACTTTTTACATCCATTTGATACAGGATTATGTTGTGATGATTTGCATAGGCCAGCAGTATACGGATGGCTTCAAGTCTGGCCACAGGAGCAAATGTTTCGTCGAAGTCGATGCCTTCCACTTGAGTATATCCTTGAGCAACGAGACGAGCCTTGTTTCTGACGACTTGGCCATGCTCATCTTGCTTGTTGCGGTATATCCATTTGGTGCCTATTATGTTATGCTTCCGTGGATCAGGACGCTTAACTAACTCCCATACATTGTTCAGCTCAAATTGTTGAAGCTCTTCTTGCATAGCTTGAATCCATTCAGGTTCCATAAAGGCTTCATCAGTTTTCTTGGGTTCTGTGATTGAAACAAATGCGAAGTGTCCGCAAAATTTTGCCAGTTGAGTTGCCTTTGAATGAGTCAGTGGACCAGGTGCATTGATGCTATCAATTATTCTGTCAATTTGCACTTCATTGGCAACACGAGGATGTAGGGGTCGAAGACTTTGCTCTTGCTGATCTACGTTGTCATGGGGAGGAATGTCTTCAGGCTGAGCATTGTCTTCATGTGGATCAGGTGCTGAGATGATAAGTTCTTCTTCAGGATGAGCTTCAGAAGGTATAATTTCTCCAGTTCCCATTAGCTTGATTGATTCACTGGCTGGAACTTCATCTAGTACATCTAGTAGTTGCTCTCTTTGTGACCCATTGGTCTCATCAAACCGCACATCCACTGTTTCAACCACTTTGTAGTGAAAGAGATTGAAGACTCTGTAGGAGTGCGAATCCTTTCCATATCCAAGCATGAAGCCCTCATGTGCTTTTGGAGCAAATTTTGCGGTGTGGTGAGGGTCCTTGATCCAGCATCTTGATCCAAATACTCTGAAGTAACTTACATTTGGCTTCTTGCCAGTCAGAAGTTCATAAGATGTCTTGTTCAGCAGCTTGTGAAGATATACACGGTTGATAGTATGGCATGCAGTGTCAATGGCTTCAGTCCAGAATTTTCTTGGTGTCTTGTACTCATCTAACATTGTTCTGGCCATCTCAATGAGTGTTCTGTTCTTGCGTTCGACGATGCCATTCTGTTGTGGCGTGTATGGAGCTGAGAATTCATGAGTGATGCCCAATGTATCAAGATATGTGTCAAGGCTGGTGTTCTTGAATTCTGTGCCATTGTCACTTCTGATGTGCTTTATCTTGGCGCCATAATTGTTCATTGCCCGATTTGCGAAGCGTCTGAAGACATCCTGCACTTCAGTCTTGTAAAGGATTATGTGCACCCAAGTATATCTAGAGTAATCATCAACAATGACGAATCCATAGAGGCAAGCAGTAGTGGAGAAAGTTGAGTAGTGGGTAGGACCGAAGAGATCCATGTGAAGCAGTTCGAAGGGTTGAGTAGTGGTCATGATTGTCTTCGAAGGATGTTTTGCCCTTGTCATCTTCCCAGCTTCACAGGCACCGCATAAGTGATCTTTCTTGAACTTGACGCCCTCGATGCCTATGACATGCTTCTTCTTAGCAAGGGTGTGGAGGTTCCTCATGCCAGCATGCCCAAGTCTTCGATGCCAAAGCCAGCATTCTGAAGCCTTTGCGAGAAGACAAACTGCAAGCTGTGCCCCTGCTGAGAAATCTACCACGTACAAATCATCTTTTCGATACCCTTCAAACACTAGAGACTTGTCAGATTCCATTAGTACCAGACAACGGTATTTTCCAAAGATTACAATCATGTTTAAATCGCAAAGCATTGAGACAGACATTAAGTTGAAGCCAAGGGATTCAACAAACATGACTTTATCCATGTGTTGATCCTTTGAGATTGCAACTCTACCTAGACCCAGTACTTTACTTTTACCAGTGTCAGCGAATGTGATGTGGCTCTTGTCAGATGGACGTAAGGTTGAGTCCATAAAGAGACTTCTCTTGCCAGTCATGTGATTTGTACACCCGCTGTCAATAATCCATTCTGAAGATTCTGAAGTTACTGGTGTCGTACCCTACAGTGCAGTTAGGGGGATAGGCTTCACCAAGAGTGTTGTGAAGCAAAAACATTTGACGAACCAGTGGATTATGAAAACTGAGATCCAGGTTAGGACAAGGAGGGAGAGTAGCATGCGATTCAGATATGAAATACATAGTGATGCCATCCGGGCATTTGATCATGCGCCCCACGAGTTTTTTAAGGTCCCCAGCAATAGCATCAAAAGATTTTGGTTTTGTGCTGGAGACCTTTCCCTGCAAAAGAGAGTTAAGCTTTCTTAACCACCCACATCTTCAAGGGTGGCTTAGAAGCAATAAGTCTAAGTGCAGCATCTGAGAATTTTGGCTTTGGAGCCCTTGCAAACAGTCTAGGAGGTGGGCAGTAGTACTCATAAGAATAGGCAGAATAGTTTTTGGTCATATGAGAATGACGGTTTGAAGAACCGTTCTCATAAGACTGAGCATGGTTTCCCTGCAAAACATTTGCGTTAGTGCAGCTCAGATGAGTCCTCTGCCTGTATGAAGCCTTTGGACCATATGAAGTCTTTGGTCTGAGGTTTGTCTTCTTCATGTGAGGTGTCATGGGGACATTCACAGGAAGATTCTCAAGACACGTTTTTGGAACCCAGATCTTCTTCATGGGCAGTCCATTCCTGCAGTTAGTACCAATGTACCTGGCAAATACTTCACCATTCTGATTCCTAAACAGTTTATAGTTTGCATCAAAGGATTCATCAATGATAATTGGATTAGCACAAGTGAAGCCAGATAGATTGGATGGATCTGATGAGGAGTCCTTTGCAGCAACCCATGTGGTTTTGGGGTACTGCTCAGGTTTCCAGTAAGAGCCATCTGCATTAATTTTCCTCACGAACCCAACACCCTCTTTGCTAGGGTTTCGGTTCAGAATCTGCTTCTTGAGGACGTCACATAGTGTCTGATGTCCTTTGAGACTTTTGTACATCCCTGTTTCAAGCAATGTCTTCAACCTAGCATTTTCATCAGCAATAGCAGTGGTATCCTCAGCAGAGGGGTTAGTTACCACTTCAACAGTTGAAGATATTGCAACAGCAGTAGCAGTGGAACATTCAGCAACAGAAATAGCATTATCACGCTCAATGCATTTAAGGCATGGTGGTTCAAATCCTTCCTTAGCAGAACTGATCTGTTCGGTTCGAAGTGACTCGTTTTCCTTTTGAAGATCTTCATGATCCGCTCTCAACTTCTCAAGATCTTGCTTCTTCTGAAGATAATCATAGGAGAGCTTTTCATGAGTAGTTGAGAGAGTCTCAAGACGATCTTCGAGTTCCTGATACTTAACATGAAGATTTTTTATGTCTTCAATTAAGGATTCAGAACGAGTCATTTCAGCACCCAACAGATCATCGCTTCTGTCTAACAGTTTTTGAATATGTTCCATGGCCTTTTGTTGTTCAGTTGCAATTTTAGCAAGTGTTTTGTAACTGGGTTTTGAATCACAATCAGAGTCATCGTCACTAGATGTTCGATAGTGAGTAGTGCGTGTGTTTACCTTGGCACCACGTGCCATGAAGCAGTAGGTGGGAGTAGAGTCGTCCTTGTCATTTGCACCGGTGATGGTGATGGAGTCATTGTCTTCAGTGTTGAAGGTGGACTTGGCGACATAGGCTGTAGCCAAACTTGCAATGCCTGAATCAGACTCCTCCTCTGACTCCACCTCTGCCTCCTCAGAAGCGGACTCCTCCTCTGAATCCATTTCCTTGCCAACAAACGCACGAGCCTTGCCAGATGAACTCTTCTTGTGTAACGAAGACTTTGAGGAAGACTTGGACGAAGACTTTGAGTATTTCTTCGTCTTCTTATCGTCAGAGTCATATTCCTTGCTCTTCTTCTTCTTTCTGTTCTCATTGTCCCATTGTGGACACTCAGAGATGAAGTGTCCAGTTTTCTTGCACTTGTGACAAGTTTTCCTCTTGTAGTCATGCGCAGAGGCTTCATCATTCCTTGAGCTTGATCGTGAAGACTTTCTGAAGCCTTTCTTCTTGGTGAATCTCTGGAACTTCTTCACTAGCATTGCAAGTTCCCGTCCAATGTCTTCAGGATCATCAGAACTGCTGTCAGATTCTTCTTCAGATGATGACACAGCTTTTGCCTTCAGGGCACGAGTTCGCCCATAGTTTGGACCGTAGATATCTCTTTTCTCAGAAAGCTGAAACTCATGTGTGTTGAGCCTCTCAAGTATGTCAGACGGATCGAGTGTCTTGAAGTCTGGACGTTCTTGAATCATCAGGGCTAGGATGTCAAATGAACTATCAAGTGATCTTAGCAGCGTCTTGACGATTTCATGTTTGGTGATCTCAGTGGCGCCGAGGGCTTGAAGCTCATTTGTGATGTCAGTGAGCCGGTCAAATGTGTGCTGGACATTTTCATTGTCATTTCACTTGAAGCGGTTGAAGAGATTGCGAAGAACACTGATTCTCTGATCTCTCTGGGTTGAGATGCCTTCATTGACCTTGGAGAGCCAGTCCCAGACCAGCTTGGATGTCTTCAAGGCACTCACACGGCCGTACTGTCCCTTGGTCAGATGACCACAGATAATATTCTTGGCAGTGGAGTCCAGTTGAGTGAACTTCTTGACATCAGCCGCAGTGACACCTTCTCCAGCCTTGGGAACGCCGTTTTCGACGATATACCATAGGTCGACGTTAATGGCTTCAAGATGCATGCGCATCTTATTCTTCCAGTAGGGATATTCAGTTCCATCGAAGACGGGGCACGCAGCGGAGACTTTAATTATCCCTGCAGTCGACATAGCTAAAACTCCAGGTGGTTAAACCGAATCACACAGAACAAGGGAGCACCTCGCTCTGATACCAATTGAAAGTGCGTTATATCGACTAGAGGGGGGGTGAATAGGCGATTTTTATGAAAGTCTTCAAAACGCGGAAGTTATGAAGACAAACAGAGTGAACAAGCCTATCACTATGCAGCGGAAGGTAGATTACACAACGCAAGCCATAGTCAAATATACAATACAGTGACAGCACAGAGTCAAATAGCTTCAGTGTAATGAGGATCAGGTTGGAAGAAGTTATGAAGCCAAACAGATCATACAGTCAGGTTGTGAAGACAGAAGATTAAGCAGGCATGCAATAGCTTCACAATGTGTACTGGTAAGTAAAGGGAGGTGAAGATGAAACCAGTGACACGTTGAAGACAATGATATGTTGGACCAGTTCCAGTTGCTGTGACAACTGTACGTCTGGTTGGAGCGGCTAGGTATTTAAACCAAAGGACACACAGTCCCGGACACCCAGTCCTGAACACGCAGCTCAGGACACCCAGTCCTCACCGTTTTCTCCTTGAGCTAAGGTCACACAGACCCCGCCCAATCACTCTGGTAAGTCTTCAAGGTAGACTCCCAAACCTTCACAGACTTCGTTCACCGGCAATCCACAATTCCTCTTGGATGCTCAGAACGCGACGCCTAACCGTCTGGAGGATGCACAGTCCTCAAGTGTAATAAGTCTTCAGATCACTCAGACAAGAAGACTTAAGTGATGCCCAATTACTCTGGCTCTGGGTGGTTAGGGCTTTTCTCCTCACTAAGGATTTTCTCTCAAAGGCTTCGAGGTGGGTTGCTCTCAAACGACAAAAGCCGTGCACTGAAATCTGAGCAGCCAACCGTTTATGGTTGTGGGGGTGGACTATTTATAGCCACTTGGCAACCCTGACCTGATTTGTCCGAAATGACCCTGGGTCACTAAGGAACTGACACGTGTACTAACGGTCGGATTTTGAACTCTCACGGCAACTTTACTTGGGCTACAAGTAAAGCTGACTTGTCTGACTCTGGACAAGATTTTCTCTCATTGTCTTCAGTCGAAGACATAGGATTTGAATTAGGCATCACTTCAGTCATCCTGACTGGTTCTCTTGGACCCCACTTAACAGTACGGTGGTTCCTATGACACAACATGAATAAAGTAAAACTACGAAGGATCTAAGTCTTCGAGTTCCAAAGGCTTCATGGGGAGTCTTCATATGTCATTGTCTTCGACATGAATGTCTTCATGAACCACCATTGTCTTCAATGTCTTCGTACATTTTTGGGGGTCATCTCTGGTAGCTAAACCGAATCAATGAGGGACTTCTACCTGTGTTATCCTGCAATTCTCACAAACACATTAGCCCCTCAACTAGGTTTGTCGTCAATACTCCAAAACTAACTAGGGGTGGCACTAGATGCACTTACAAAAACCGTGGCAGAAGCGAGGGCGAGGAAAATATCGGGGAGTTCCCGGTTACGGTGGTCGGTGGGTGGTCGGGGGCCGAGCGATGCATGTTTCTCTCGTACGTGTGTGCGAGGCGTTGGGCTCTAACTAAACCCGAGCGAGGCGTTGGGCTCTAACTGAACCCGAGCGATTGCACTGCAGGCTACGCGTTATTGAACCCGAGCGATCGATCGATTTCTTGCTGTTAACTGAACCCGAGTGATTCCTTTGCTACTGCTGCTAACTGAAGCCGATCGAACACTGCTGTCTCCTTCCCTTGATGAGCAGTGAGCATTGTTGAGGGGGTATGGATGAACAGTTTTCGGTGGGGGGTTGGATGAACAGGACCCCGTGGTAGTAGAGGCCGTTGCCGCTGGATGAACAGTGTTAGGAATAAATCACAACTCGTCGCCGTGACTAGGGTGTGTGTCCCGATGGCGCGTGAGTCCGTGCTCGCGTTCGTGTCTATCGTATAGGTTTAGCCCAGGTCGAGTCGGAGGCTGTTGATGATTTGTTGTAGGCTGGCCGCGTCGTGCGTGGCCGAGCCTGCGGATCAATCAGCTAAATGTGGCGTGCATGTAGTTAGCTGGTTGTTAGCTACATGGACGGCCGGGTCGTGTGTGCGTGGTGAGTTAGTGGGTGAGCCGGCTGTACGTGCTAGTGGTGGCCGGGGCTTGCGTGTGTGCGTGTGCTAGCATGTGTGGGCAGCCCGGTATAAAAAGCCCCTCCCTCTATATTGATCCCAACCAGTCTGTTGCCGGGGCACGGTGTCGGTATGAGCCGTGTGTAGCCATGTATCCACTGTAAGGAAGAAAAGGATTAGGGCGTTCGTGCGCCCGTGGCGGCGTTCGTGCACCGTCCGGAAAATCTTTTGTCCACTGTTCTTCTTCTTCCACCTCCGTTTGAGTGAGAGGAGAGGCAGCTAGAGGGCTGCCGTTCCAACAATTGGTATCATGAGCTGGTTCATCTTGGGTGTCGTCCCCTTGCCGGAGGCATGACGGCGGTGGCGGCATTCGCCGGTGACTGTGCGGTGAAGCTCCGGGCCGTGTGTCAGTCTATGGAGGTGTGCGGCGTTGCGAGGAGGCCGCGGTGGTTGCGGCAGCATGGTGAGGAGGCTGCGGAGGCGCTGCGTGGTGGCGCGGGGGCGCAGCATGGCGTGGCAGCATGGAGTCACTGCATGGCGGCATGGAGGCCACGACGGTGAAGGGCAATAAGCCGCGGCGGCGAGCCGGGCGCGACCGGTGCGTGTTATGGGTGCACACTGGACGCGTCGGGACCACAGGCGCGCGTACAGGCGTGCGGTTGACGTTGGGAGGAGGCGTATGTCGCCGTTGTGCTCGAGTCCGTGCTCAAGTTCGGCTACATCCTTCCGGTGTTTGTCGCTGGCGGCTGTCATGGCGGACGCGGAGGCGGCGCGCGGTGAGCGTCTGGTGCGGTCGGGCTCGTCGGGCGCGTCAGGTGCGCGCGGGACGTGCGGGACGCACTGGTGCAGTCGGGCTCGTCAGGCGCGTCAGGTGCGCGCGGGACATGCGGGACGCAGAGGGACGCCAGGCGTGTGTCGCCGGCGGAGCAAGAGCTCGGCGTATGTCGTCGGGGTCGTAACGGAGCACGATGCGACCGGCGTTAGTGTGCCAGGTCGGGTCTGTGGCGGTGCGACCGGCGTCGATGCGCCGGGTCAGGTCCACAGGCTGGGTCACGGCCGTGACGACGACAATGACAGGAGCTGCAACAACTCCGGCGACGACGAGATCGTGATTTAGGGGGAGATTATTAGGAATAAATCACAACTCATCGCCGTGACTAGGGTGTGTGTCCCGATGGCGTGTGAGTCCGTGCTCGCGTTCGTGTCTATCGTATAGGTTTAGCCCAGGTCGAGTCGGAGGCTGTTGATGATTTGTTGTAGGCTAGCCGCGTCGTGCGTGGCCGGAGCCTACGGATCAATCAGCTGAATGTGGCGTGCATGTAGTTAACTGGTCATTAGCTACATGGACGGCCGAGTCGTGTGTGCATGGTGAGTTAGTTAATGGGTGAGCCGGTTGTACGTGCTAGTGGTGGCCGGGGCTTGTGTGCGTGCGTGTGCTAGCATGTGTGGGCAGACCGGTATAAAAAGCCCCTCCCTCTGTATTGATCCCAGCCGGTCTGTTGCCGAGGCACGGTGTCGGTATGAGCCGTGTGTAGCCATGTAGCCACTATAAGGAAGAAAATGATTGGGGCGTTCGTGCGCCGACTGGAAAATCTTGTGTCCACTATTCTTCTTCTTCCACCTCCATTCGAGTGAGAGGAGAGGTAGCTAGAGGGCTGCCGTTCCAACAAACAGTACCCCGATCGATCGAGCCGGTGGATGAACAGGACCCCGTGGAGGGCTGGATAAACAGGACCCCGTGGACGGCTGGATGAACAGTAGCCGATGGAGGGCTGGTTGAACAGTAGTCGGTGGAGGTCTGGATGAACAGTAGCCCATAAAGGGGTGGTTGAACAGGACCCCGTGGAGAGGGCTCAGTGAACAGTAGCCGGTGGAGGAGCGCGCAGTGGAGGTTGGATGAACAGGAGCCCGTGGATGAACAGTCGCAGGTGGAGGCTGGAGGAGGTCGACGGTGGATGAACAGGAGCCCGTGGAGGCTGGAGGAGGTCGACGGTGGAGATGAACAGTATCACGTGGAGTCCTGTTTTGCGGTACGCCAGACCCCTTCCGATGAACAGGACCCCCATTTCCACCATAGCGCTCCAACACAAGTCTGTTTCCTCCGTTTTGCGGTACGCCACACCCCTCTCGATCAACAGGACCCCGTTTCGACCGTAGGAGGTCTATTTTCTCCGTTTTGCGGTATGCCAGACCCCTCCCGATGAACAGGATCCCGTTCCACCGTGGCCGGTCGAACACAAGGCTATTTTCTCTGTTCTGCGGTACGCCAGGCCTTGTTTCCATCGGCTGTTCCGTCCAAGCCGGTTGGCTCCCGATGAACACAACGACGCATTCCGTTCTGACCCAACCAGTTGCCTCCCCATGATCACGACGACGAGGCAACTTCTCCGTTCCGACCCAGCCATGTACATGAGCCCTGGCCATACGTATGCATGAGTAGGCGTTCGGGACCCCGCCCGTTTATACGTACGTGACCGTATATTTCTTTCTTGCACCCTGGCCATTGTACATACATGTACATGCTACGTGCGCACCTCTACTACGACACATGCGCACCTCTACATCGACCATTATGTACGTACACGTTCGCGACCAGAATGACACGCTACGCATGCTTCGACCAGGTGGGTCCTGACTGTCAGGCACTTCCTTGCATGCGAAGATGTAGCTGGTGGGTCCCAGTAGTTAGGGGGGAAACATTTTTTTTGTGAAATCATTATTTTCCGCATAATAAGGAGGCACTTCCTTGCTGCGGCCGTGGACCCAGCTGTCAGCCTCTCCACGTACAGTACTCTTCCGATGGAAGTCGTTCCTTGACCACGTTGACCACGCCGCGCCAAGAGCACCATGGCGATGGACGACAGCGAGGCCTAGGAAGGGGACGACGCGGAGCCGGGGAAGACACGCCAGTGGATGCCCACGCAGAGGGGAGGACGTGGGTTGACTGCTTCGGCTACAGTGTGAGGCTGCCGTCGCCGGAGAATAAAAGGAGGTGTGGTGAGTATAGAGGAATGGCATGGCTAGGGGTGGCAGCACAGCCGGACATGGGAGGTAGGAGCCGGCGGCACGACCGATGCTTGTTTGGGCGGCTGGAGTAAGAAGACCAGAGGTTGAAGAAGCACTACAGCCGTTGGATGGACATCGTACGGTCACTAGAGCTAGAATCGTTCATATTGACTAAGTTGACGAAGCCCTCCATCCCCGTCATCTTAGTAGGCCCACAAGTCACCCTCCCACTATGGTGGGTTCCAGCTAGCAGGGGGAGTTCATTTTTTGTGCGTAATAAGGACGCACTTCCTTACGTGCGAAGATATAGCTGGTGGGTCCGACCTGTCAGTGGGGGAACGTTTTTTTTCGCGAAATACAGAGGCCCTTCCTGTGGGTCCCAGCTGTCGGGTGGAGGATTCATTATTTTGTGTGTAATAAGGAGGCATTTCCTTGCGTGTGGCCGTGGACCCAGCTGTCAGCCTCTCCATGTATAGTCCACTTCCGATACATGTCGTTCGTTGACCACGCCGCGCTGAGAGCACCTGGGCGGTGGACGACGGCGAGGCCTAGGAAGGAAACGACACGGAGCCAGGGAAGACTCGGCAGTTGTTTCCCACGCGAAGGGGAGTACGAGGGTTTACTGATTCGTCTGCCGTCACCGGAGAATAACAACAGATGTGGGTGAGTAGAGGGATGGCCAGGCCAGCAATGAGAGTAAAGTGGGGCGGTGAGGCCTACGCGGTAGCACAACCGGCCGCAGGAGGAGGAAGCAGGAAGTCCCGCAGGCGTTTGTTTGAGCGGTTGGAGCAGGAAGAACAGAGATTGAAAAAGCACGACGACCATTGGATGAACATCCAACAGTCACTGCTTGTGCGTCAACCTTTTTTTAGGAAAGCCTCAAATCTGTGGAAAATAGCACACAACCCATCTGCCATTATTTCCAATAATTTACAGCCCATTTGCTAATTCTTAAGGTTTTTTGAGCCCATATTCCTTTTGTTAGCATTACAACCCATATTGTGGTCACAATTAAAAAATTATACGAAATTTTGCATATTTCGGTGAGGTCCGAACTGTTTTTAATCACGAAATTTCGAGTCGCATTTAAACTTATTTTAAAAATAAATGTCTATCAATATAAAATCCAACAAATTATCCACGCATAAAAATCAATGCAATTTAAAATCCCGAAATGAAAAAAATGAAACTAATTGTCGGTTTGATGTGTTTTAAAAATGTACATCCCATTTCACATTACCGACATGCCATTTTCTCGGCTAGCCGAATGAAGCTCTCCTCGTCTTGCAAGATTTGCAGCCCAACAGGCCTGACAAAGCGACTTACTTGACAAATCACAAAAAGTGGGCTAGCCATTGTTAGAAACAAAGAAAAAACTACTGGGCTGGTCTGTGGTAAACATAAAAGAAAAGGCTGTCTAGACAGGCCAGAGTGCCCCGCACAGCCCAGTTGACACCCTGCTTCCATCTCAAAAACATATTAGATAAATGCCACTCCAATTATGGCGATTCATAAAAATGCCACTGCAATTTCCATACTTTGAAAAATGCCACTGTAATTTTTGCAAACTTTAAAAACGCCACTCCAGGCATGGAAAAATGCCATTGGAAATGGCATGAAATGGCATTTTTCGAACTTTAGAAATCGCAGTGTCATTTCTCGGAATCACCAGATTTGGAGTGGCATTTATCAAATTAACCCAAAACAAAAATAATTGGGCGAGCTGCTGGGCCCCTGGTGTCAGCCGCTTGTTGTGCAATTCTCTTGTTTATTGACTACGTTGACAATGGCATGGGACCCAAATGTCAAAAATACATTAGGAGGAGCCATTTTTTATTGGCTTGAAATAAGGAGGCACTTGCTTGCGTACTGCCATGACCTTGGTGGGTCCCTGCTGTCATCCTCTCCACGTACAATCATCTCCTGATTGTGTATGCATAAACCAGGTAGGCCCACAAGTCAGCCTCTAAACCCGCGGTGGACAAATACAACCCATTTTAAAAAATGACAGCCCATTCCATACGTTCAAACGGAAAGTTCAACATTCAGAGCAAAGTAACTGGTCTGATCCAGATATAGAGTACTGAACTTTCACGTTGACAACCATCATAGCCAAGTTAACTATCTACTCCCACTAATACTCTAGTAGTGTACAAGTACTAACTTACTCTTAGCTAACTAGACGATGCCGGCCGCCATCGGCGGTACACGCTAAACGCCGACACCGGCATCCTCCGCCTCGCCTCGGACTTGCCAGAGGTGCGATAGGGCGCGTTGCTCGCGCGCGTTGGCCCTTTCCATGCCGGCGTGGTCCACCAAAGCTTCGGCTTCTAAGCGGGAAACCCACTTGACGAGCTAGTAGTAAAATTCGGTGTCGCAAACGCGTGCGTGCCCGACAGCCTCCAGGGCTATTTGCCGGGCGCCGGCCTCCATGTAGTTGGCCCAGTTGCGGGTGCTCTGCTCGCGACTCAGAGCATTGGTGCGCTGCTGCTCCATGTCCCGCTGGAGGCGCAAATCGGTGATACGCTGCTCCTCTGCAAGGCGGTCGCGCTCCAACAACTCCTCATACTCCGCATTGCTATCTAAAGACCGATAGAATGCCTTCTCCCTCCGTCTGCCTTCCGGTGAAAAACCGAACACTAGTTCCGACGGTGACTGATATGTCTCCAATGTATCTATAATTTTTGATTGTTCCATGCTATTATATTATCTGTTTTGGATGTTTATGGGCTTTATTATACACTTTTATATTATTTTTGAAGGAAATATGCCCTAGAGGCAATAATAAAGTTATTATTTATTTCCTTATATCATGATAAATGTTTATTATTCATGCTGGAATTGTATTAACCGGAAACATAATACATGTGTGAATACATAGACACACAGATTGTCACTAGTATGCCTCTACTTGACTAGCCCGTTGATCAAAGATGGTTATGTTTCCTGACCATAGACATGAGTTGTCATTTGATTAATGGGGTCACATCATTAGGAGAATGATGTGATTGACATGACCCATTCCGTTAGCTTAGCACCCGATCGTTTAGTATGTTGCTATTGCTTTCTTCATGACTTATACATGTTCCTATGACTATGAGATTATGCAACTCCCTTTTACCGGAGGAACACTTTGTGTGCTACCAAACGTCACAACGTAACTGGGTGATTATAAAGGTGCTCTACAAGTGTCTCCAAAGGTACTTGTTGGGTTGGCGTATTTCGAGATTAGGATTTGTCACTCCGATTGTCGGAGAGGTATCTCTGGGCCCTCTCGGTAATACACATCACTTATGTAGGATTTCGGGTTCCGGCAGACCCTTAAGGTTCGAACACTGGGGTGCGCGCGGAGATTACGCCTTCTACCTCCCAGCCTCGCAAAGATCTAAACTACTAAAAGAACTGCACAAGGGACACAAGATTTATACTAGTTCGGGCCACCATTGTGGTGTAAATACCCTACTCTAGTGTGTGGTTGGTGGATTGCCTCTTGGGGCTGATGATGATGAACAATACAAGGAAGAACAGCCTCGCGAGGGTCTATTCTTGGCTGGGGTGATGAACTGCTAGGAGGAGTTCAGCCACCTTTTTCTCTTCTCTCCCTCTCTCTCTCTGCTTGCGAACCGAATGAACCAAAACCGAACCTGAACCCCCCGCTATGTGGGTGGCTGGTTCTATTTATAGAGGCCCTGGTCCTCTTCCCAAATATTGAGCGGGAAGGGAGCCAACAATGGCGGGCTAATTTGAAGGGGGACAACAAGTATCAACTATCCTAACAAAAGCAGTCTTCGCCTGCGCAAAGCTCTGGTGATGACATCGTCCTGGGCTCCACGGTGACCTCCGTCTCGTAGTCCTCCTGGTCTTGGTCTCGTTGCACCGAAATGGCAACCTTTGCCTGATGCCTTGGTACTCCGCGGCTGCGCTTGCCCCCTTTGCACCAAAGAGGAAAGAAGGACGATGCGCGCGCTGGCACCCGCCTGGCGCCCTGAGTCGTCATGGCTTGCGTCATGGGCACCTCGCGAGGTACCCCGCCTTGATCTCTCCACCTCCTCGTGAGCCAGCCTGACGAGGCCGTGCCTGAGGAAGCTCCGTGTCATCCGCCCCGCGAGGCTTGGCCCCTCGCGAGGGTCTTGAGTCTTGTGTTGATGAAGATGGGCCGTGCTGGGCCTCCTTTGAGCCACGCCGCAGGCCGCAGGCAGGCAAGTCTGGGGACCCTCATTCCCAGAACGCCGACAGTAGCCCCTGGGCCCAAGGCGCGCCTGGACTTGGCCGTGCCGAGAGGCGAGAGGGCAAGGGCGAAGCGCCGTGGGCCCTAACAGCCTGCGGCCTTGGGCGCCGCGTGGCGGTTGATTGGACACTAGTGCCTCAGCAACCGTGCAGGTTGATAAAGGAGCGGCATCTGCCCAGACTTTGCCTTTTGCTTTCTCCGGTTGCTGCTCAGATCCCCTTTCTCGCGCCTCCCCTTTCTTCCTCCAAACTTCCAGATCTACTCCGGCTGCGTGACCTAGGGAGCCATGGCGCCTCGCCAGCCTCCGGCCGAAGCTTGGTACTCTCCTGCTCTGGACTTGCCAAATGTGTCCAAGGCTGGCCTTGCCCGGCTGCGCCAGATGGCGGCGGCGCAGGGCATCAACGGGACGAAGGTGTTCAAGGCCGGCTCCGCTACCCCTGAGGGCCGAGGGAGCACCTTTTATCCTCTCTTTGTAAGCTCCATTGCTGCGGGCCTGGTGCCTCCCTTCTCCGAGTTCTTCTTCTTTGTCCTCCGCCATTACAACTTGCAGGCTCTACATCTCCACCCCAACTCCGTTCTTCTCCTGGCGATCTTCGCTTACTACTGCGAGGCCCACATAGGGGTGCAACCTTCAGTGGCCTTGCTGCGCCACTACTTCTCCCTCCGTGTCACTCGCGGTTCTCCTTTCGCGTGCGCGGGCTTTGTCGCGTACGGTGGCACCATTGCCATCTCGAATCCCGGGAAGAGGATTGAGGGCTTCCGGAGCAAGTGGGTCTTGGTAGATGCCGGGCGCGTCCATCCTAGGCTGATCTTGCCCGCGGAGCCGCCCGCGAGCTCCGGCGACTGGGGCCGAGTGGAGCTCACGGACCCCCGCGCAAAACTGGTGTTGGAGAAGATGGACGCGGACCTGAGGCCGGCCAGCATGGCGGCGGTGAAGTTGACCGGTGCATTGCTACTGAAGGAGTTCCTGGAGCACCAGCTGGCTCCACTCCGGCGGTACTCACCTCCGATGTGGAGGCCTCACCCAAGCCCCGCGGCCTTGAGCGATGAAGATCTGGCCGCGGTCCTCCAATCTCTGGTAGGGGGCGAGGTGGCAAGGTTGGAGGGCGCTCCCAAGCCCTTGTTCCTTTGCGACGACTTGGAGCAGGTGGTGAAGTCCATGCTCGTTTTTAACGGGGACGGGCTCGTGCCCGTGGCGGCTTCCGAGGGACTGGTGGACGTGCCCTCCAGTGACTCCAGCGAGGAGGAGGACGAAGAGGAGCGGGGAAAGGGGCCCGACTCTGAGGCGACCGATGGAGAGTCGAGGGCTCCCCTCCCCCGGCGCAGGCCCCGCAGTCTCTGCCTTTCTTCGAGCGATGATGATGAGGATGGAGATGAGAAGGTCGGCAGGAGCCTTCCCCCAATCCCGAAGAAGGACAGGACCGGGCTGATCTCCCGCGGGCCTGCCCCACCCTGAGACAGTCGGCAGACGCGCCTTCTGCTTCCGAGGTTGACCCTTCCAGCCGACTGTCAGGCTTCAAGTTTGGCCGGAGGCTGCCCGAGCTCACCGGTGATGACCCGTAAGTGCTTGACCCTTGTCTTTATTTCTTGTTCCGTTGCCGAGGCTTGACGTTCGCATCTCTTGAATAGGCTGGAGCCTGTGGCGAAGAAGCCGAAGGGGGCTCCTGAGGCTCCATCCGCGGCAGCGCCTCCGCCTGCAGAGGAGGGTGATCATGGCGCGCGGGCTTCTCCCGCCCGGTCGTCCTCGCGAGGCCAGGCCGAGCTGGCTGGGGCGAGCTCAGCCCCCATGGCCCAAGTGACTCCTGTGGTGCCTTTGCCCACTGCCGCCACCACAGCCGCTGGGGTGCAGCAGGTTCCACCTCAGGACGCTGTGGTCTTGCCATCGCCGCCTTCTTCCCCATTCCATCGACTATTGTTTCTCCAACTTCTCCGGCCATTCTGGAGCGTGCTGTTGCTGGACTGGACCGGCTGCGGCAGGATCTTCTTGGCGCCGACCCTCGCCTGGTGGCCGGGCGCTTGGAGCTGGCTTCGGGATGGATTCGCTCCGACACCTCGATCTGAGCGGCGCTGGTTCAAGCCTCGACGGCCTGCGACAAGGATAGGCAGGCCATCTTTGAGACGAAGGCTGCTCGGGACGCAGCCCTGGGGGAGGTGGTTGCAGTCCGCAACCGTTGCAAGGCGCTGGAGGACGAGCTGCAAGGCCTGCGGGACCAGCTCGCGAAGGAGGTTCGTCTTCGCCAGGAGCAAGAAGAAGGCATGAAGGCTCGCGAGGCGGCCATCGAGGACCGAGAGGCCAAGCTCAAGAAGCGCCGCGACCGCCTAGGTGCGCTGGGGAAGGAGCTGGAGGCGATGAAGGTCGAGCTAGACAGCAAGGCCAAGGTTCTTGCCGAGGATCGCGTGGCCTTCGCGGACATGGAGAAGAAGGCTCGTGCTTCGTTGAAGATGCTCTACGCCAGTGGCCTGGAGAGCCTGCTGGCCGGCGCCGAGGACGGCCCCACCAAGCTGCTTCCCTTCCTGGTTCGTGCCCTTGAGGATGTCACCCTTGGCCTTGGCCCCATGGCCGAGGCCGAGGCGCGTGTCCTGTCTTCTGCTGCGCTGACGCGGGTCTTCACCCACATCTACCTTCGCGACCCCAGCGCCGACCTCGACAGCCTGCTAGAGCCAGTAAGCGGCGAGGGTGCTGCTGCCGCTGCCGAGGCCGTGAAGGGTCGCGCGGAGGCTCTGCTGGGGAAGTTCCGGGCCTTCAGTACCAAGTCGAAGCAGGATGCTTCCGGTTCTGCTGCTCCGTGAGGCAGGGCCACCCGCGCTGCTCCACCGCCGCCAAGTGACTCCGCTATTGCTCCTGCCCTGCTTTTAATTCCTGCATCATGCATCATGCCTCGGGGAGGTGTTTAAACTTGCGTTTGGTATTGAGACAACAGTATGGACTGTAATATTTTCTTTTAAGTTCCTTGAATTTTATGCTTTCCTTCCCTACTTGCTTGTGTTCTACGCCGGCAGAGCCCGGCCCCGCGCATACCTCACCCAGCATTAGCCCCGACCGGAAACCAGGACGGGACCAAAGGAGTGAGGGGCTACGGAGCCAGTTAGGCTCCTGAGTCGCGATGCTCAGGAGCCCCCCTGGGTGCACGAACAACAAGTAGGGAGGTGTGATGTAGGTGGATCTTTCGTTCTACGTCTGCAGAGCCCGGCCCTGCGCGTACCTCACCCAGCATAGCCTTTCGGAACTAAGGAGTGAGGGGCTACGGGACCAGTTAGGCTCCTGAGTCGCGATGCTCAGCAGTCCCCCTTGACACGCAAACAGCAAGTGATTAGGTGAGATGCGAGTGGGACCACCGTTCTATGTCTGCAGAGCCCGGCCCCGCGCGTGCCTCACCCAGCATAGCCTTTTGGAACTAAGGAGTGAGGGGCTATGGGACTAGTTAGGCCCCTGAGTCGCGATGCTCAGGGGTCCCCCTTGACGCTCAAACAGCCTTCATACCTTGGCTCCGCTCGGGGAGAGGCACGCGACGAACCAGGCCCGAGGGGCCTGGCTGGGTGGCGTACGTCCGGGCGTGACCCAGGCGCAGCCCCCGTGCCCAGCCCCCTCGCGCGGCGCTCCCGAGGGGAGGCGTTGTGATGAGGCTAGACACTGAGCTCTGGGCTCCCTGAGGTTGATGCGGCCCGGGGGCCACCCTCAGTTGTTTATCACCAGCGCGGAGCATAGCGCTTCCGCATGTGTACGGGCATAGCCGCTCCTCGGCAGTGTCGTCAGCCAGCGCGGAGCATGGTGCTTCAACTGGTACGTGGGAGGGGGCTCCCCTCCGGGAGGAGCCCCCGGGGCGTGTACAGCCCCGCCCTGACACGTGGCCGGCACGGTAGGGCTAGGTGAGGTGTATCTGGGCACCCGTGAGCTAGCACGGGACTCACGGGGTCCTACCTCTAGGCGGGTTGCGCCTGGCACTGGGCCTTATCTTGGGCTGTGTTCCTGCAAACTTGGTTAGATGCTGGCACTCTATGTCCTCGGGTCCCGGCCCTCGAGCTTGTCTCAGCCATTGCTGGTATGCCAGGTCGCGATGCCGTGGACGTAGCCAGAGGGTGAGGGCTGGAGAGCCAGTAAGAGCCCTGAGTCGCGATGCTCAGGTACCCCCCCTTTAACGTGCAAGTGGTCGACATGGAGAAGAAGAGGTGCCATGGGCAGGCATCAAGTAATCAAGCATGATGGGCGAATGCATAGCCGGAAATAAACGCAAGGGAGATACATGCCGCTGGGCCTGGCCCGAGCGACTTGGGATGATGCAGCCCGAGGGGCGCCCCCAACAGAGCAAGCTAACGACATGAAAGTAAAAGGGATACATACCACAGGGACGGACCCACGCGGCCTGGGGATGATGCAGCCCTGGGAGGGCGCTCCCAGCTGGAAATGAAACTTGTAAGATGTCACCTGAGGGTGTCGAGGGAGAAGGGGTGTTGGTGCAGCAGGCTCGGCAGGCTGCGGAAGCCTATCCTCACGAGCCCCCAGGCCTGGGGGCCTCGGGAGGCTCCGGAGGCATTGGCAGCTCTTCACGAATCACCTCCATCTCCGCCAGGGCTGCGGAACGCCTGTCTTCTTGGGCCTCCATGATGCCCCTCATGAGGCGCTGGCGCGTAGCAACCGTACTCGGCAGGCCGTAAGGCATGCGAACGTAGCTGTGGGGCGGACCCCCGCAGCGCCCCACTCGCGAGGGCCAGAGGCGCTCCATGGTAGCGACTTGGTTGAGCCCTGGTACATCAACGCAGACGCGCAGCCCACCATCCTCGCCTGGATGGGGAGCCAGAGCCAGTAGACGGCGGCAACCTCTCATGATCCTTGATTCCTGTAGTTCTTGAATGGCCTTGTCGACGAACTCCTGTGGGTCTGACCTTCCTTTCCTCGCTCCTCCTTGAGGGAAACGTGCTTCGAAACACGCCTCCATGTGGTGCCCAAGCGCCTCCCTCGTGACCCTGGCCAGGTCGGTGGCCCTCCAGGGGAGAGCCCTCGAGCCCTGCCTAAGGAGGGCGCCGGGCGCGCTTTCCTATGCGATGGAAGGAGGCTCCCCCTGGATAGACGCGGGCCCTGAGGGGCCTGCCTCCCGAGGGGCCGGTCCAGACGATGTCTTCTTCTTCTTGGGGGTGGTCTCGGGAAGCCTCCTGCTTTCGCGATCCGGGTCTTCCAGTGACGCGGCCTGAAAGGCTCGCTCTAGGGAACACACTGCATCCCTCTCTTCACAGGGCACCGTGATGACTCCGCCACTCCCCGGCATCTTGAGGATGTTGTAGCGATGGTGAGTCACGGCCATGAACTTGGCCAGCGCTGGGTACCCGAGGATGGCGTTGTACGGCAGGCGGATGTGGGCGATGTTGAAGTCGATGAGCTCGGTGCGGTAGTTGTCGCGTGCCCCGAAGGTGACAGGGAGGCGGACCTGCCCAATCGGGACCGTGGAGCCATCGGTGATCCCGGAGAAGGGCTTGGTTGGCTGAAGCTGGTCGTAGGTGTAGGATCGAAAGTATGTCTAGAGGGGGGGGGGGGTGATTAGACTACTTGACCAATTAAAAACTTAGCCTTTTCCCAATTTTAGTTCTTGGTAGATTTTAGCTATCTTAGAGCGAGTCAAGCAATCATCACACAATTCAAGCAAGTATGCAAAGAGTTTATTGGCAGCGGAAAGTAAAGCATGCAACTTGCAAGAATGTAAAGGAAAGGGTTTGGAGGATTCAAACGCAATTGGAGACACGGATGTTTTTCCTGTGGTTCGGATAGGTGGTGCTATCCTACATCCACGTTGATGGAGACTTCAACCCACGGAGGGTAATGGTTGCGCGAGTCCACGGAGGGCTCCACCCACGAAGGGTCCATGAAGAAGCAACCTTGTCTATTCCACCATGGCCATCGCCCACGAAGGACTTGCCTCACTAGCGGTAGATCTTCACGAAGTAGGCGATCTCCTTGCCCTTACAAACTCCTTGGTTCAACTCCACAATCTTGTCGGAGGCTCCCAAGTGACACCTAGCCAATCTAGGAGACACCACTCTCCAAGAAGTAACAAATGGTGTGTTGATGATGAACTCCTTGCTCTTGTGCTTCAAATCCCCAACAATCAACTCTCTCTCATAGGGTTTGGATCTGGTGGAAAGAAGATTTGAGTGGAAAGCAACTTGGGGAAGGCTAGAGATCAAGATTCATATGGTAGGAATGGAATATCTTGGTCTCAACACATGAGTAGGTGGTTCTTGCTCAGAACATATGAGTAGGAATGATGTATGTGTTCTGATGGCTCTCTCTTCGAATGAAGAGGAGGTGGAGGGGTATTTATAGCCTCCACACAAAATCCAACCATTACACACAATCTACCAATCTCGGTGGGACCGAATCAGAAAACTCGGTCTGACCGAAATAGTAAACCTAGTGACCGTTAGGAATCTCGGTGGGACTGAGATGCAACTCGGTAGGACAGATTCGGTTAGGGTTTGGGCATAACGTAATCTCGGTGAGACCGATCACACAAACTCTGTGAGACCGAGTTCGGCAATTAGCTAACCAGAGAGTTGGTCAGGCAAACTCGGTAGGACCGACTTGCTCTTTCGGTGAGACCGAAAAGTTACAAGAAGGAAACATAGAGTTTACCTTGCATTCTTGGTGGGACCGATTCGCTCTTTCGGTGAGACCGAAAAGTTACGAAGGGGAAACAGAGAGTTTGCAAGCCCATCTCGGTGAGACCGAGAACCTTATCGGTAGGACCGAATTGCTAGGGTTTGGCAGTGGCAAATGACAAGTGAAACTCGGTGGAGCCGGATTGACAGAATTGGTATGACCGAGTTTGGCTTAGGGTTTAGGTCATTTGTGGATATGGGAAAGTAGCTGAGGATTTTGGAGCATATCATCAAGCACATAGAGCAAGAGGTGAAGGAAATATGCCCTAGAGGCAATAATAAAGTTATTATTTATTTCCTTATATCATGA
Source organism: Triticum monococcum (assembly GCA_034509565.1). Lineage (NCBI taxonomy): Eukaryota > Viridiplantae > Streptophyta > Magnoliopsida > Poales > Poaceae > Triticum > Triticum monococcum. Next base: position 574,543,671 of record CM067844.1, on the reverse strand, counting down.
TAAATGTTTATTATTCATGCTAGAATTGTATTAACCGGAAACATAATACATGTGTGAATACATAGACAAACAGAGTGTCACTAGTATGCCTCTACTTGACTAGCTCGTTAATCAAAGATGGTTATGTTTCCTAACCATGAACAAAGAGTTGTTATTTGATTAACGAGGTCACATCATTAGTTGAATGATCTGATTGACATGACCCATTTCATTAGCTTAGCACCCGATCGTTTATTATGTTGCTATTGCTTTCTTCATGACTTATACATGTTCCTATGACTATGAGATTATGCAACTCCCATTTGCCGGAGGAACACTTTGGGTGCTACCAAACGTCACAACGTAACTGGGTGATTATAAAGGAGTACTACAGGTGTCTCCAATGGTAGATGTTGGGTTGGCGTATTTCGAGATTAGAATTTGTCACTCCGATTGTCGGAGAGGTATCTCTGGGCCCTCTCGGTAATACACATTATACAAGCCTTGCAAGCATTGCAACTAATGAGTTAGTTGTGGGATGATGTATTACGGAACGAGTAAAGAGACTTGCCGGTAACGAGATTGAACTAGGTATTGGATACCGACGATCGAATCTCGGGCAAGTAACATACCGATGACAAAGGGAACAACGTATGTTGTTATGCGGTCTGACCGATAAAGATCTTCATAGAATATGTAGGAGCCAATATGGGCATCCAGGTCCCGCTATTGGTTATTGACCGGAGACGTGTCTCAGTCATGTCTACATTGTTCTCGAACCGTAGGGTCCGCACGCTTAACGTTACGATGACAGTTATTATGAGTTTATGCATTTTGATGTACCGAAGATTGTTCGGAGTCCCGGATGTGATCACGGACATGACGAGGAGTCTCGAAATGGTCGAGACATAAAGATTGATATATTGGAAGCCTATGTTTGGACATCGGAAGTGTTCCGGGCGAAATCGGGAATTTTACCGGAGTACCGGGAGGTTACCGGAACCCCCCGGGAACCAAATGGGCCTTATTGGGCCTTAGTGGAAAGGTGAAAGGGGCAGCCCAAGGTGGGCTGCGCACCACCCCCTCCCCTAGTCCTATTAGGACTAGGAGAGGTGGCCGGCCACCTCTCTCCCTCTCTTTCCACTTGGGAGTCCTATTAGGAATAGGATTGGGGGGGGAGTCCTACTCCCGGTAGGAGTAGGACTCCTCCTGCGCCTCCACAGCTTTGCCGGCCAGCCCTCCCCCTGGAAACCTTTATATACGGGGGCAGGGGGCACCTCTAGACACACAAGTTGATCCTTGAGATCGTTCCTTAGCCGTGTGCGGTGCCCCCTGCCACCAAATTCCACCTCGATCATACCGTTGTAGTGCTTAGGCCAAGCCCTGCGTCGGTAGTACATCAAGATCGTCACCACACCGTCGTGCTGACGGAACTCTTCCTCGACACTTTGCTGGATCGAAGCCCGATGATCGTCATCGAGCTGAACGTGTGCTAAGAACTCGGAGGTGCCGGAGTAACGGTGCTTGGATCGGTCGGATCGGGAAGAAGACGTACGACTACTTCCTCTACGTTGTGTCAACGCTTCCGTTGTGATCTACAAGGGTACGTAGATCAGACTCTCCCCCTCATTGCTATGCATCACCATGATCTTGTGTGTGCGTAGGAAATTTTTTGAAATTACTACGTTACCCAACAGTGGTATCAGAGCCTAGGTTTTATGGTTTGATGTTATTTGCACGAGTAGAACACAAGTGAGTTGTGGGCGATACAAGTCATACTGCCTACCAGCATGTCATACTTTGGTTTGGCGGTATTGTTGGACGAGACGACCCGGACCAACCTTACGCGTACGCTTACGCGAGACCGGTTCCCTCGACGTGCCTTGCACATAGATGGCTTGCAGGCGACTGTCTCTCCAACTTTAGTTGAACCGAGTGTGGCTACGCCCGGTCCTTGAGAAGGTTAAAACGGAGTCTATTTGACAAACTATCGTTGTGGTTTTGATGCGTAGGTGAGATTGATTCTTGCTTAAGCCCGTAGCAGCCACGTAAAACTTGCAACAACAAAGTAGAGGACGTCTAACTTATTTTTGCAGGGCATGTTGTGATGTGATATGGTCAAGGGATGATGCTAAATTTTATTGTATGAGATGATCATGTTTTGTAACCAAGTTATCGACAACTGGCAGGGGCCATATGGTTGTCGCTTTGTTGTATGCAATGCAATCGCGATGTAATGCTTTACTTTATTACTAAGCGGTAGTGATAGTCGTGGAAGCATAAGATTGGCGAGACGACAACGATGCTACGATGGAGATCAAGGTGTTGCGCCGGTGACGATGGTGATCATGACGATGCTTCGGAGATGGAGATCACAAGCACAAGATGATGATGGCCTTATCATATCACTTATATTGATTGCATGTGATGTTTATCTTTTATGCATCTTATCTTGCTTTGATTGACGGTAGCATTATAAGATGATCTCTCACTAAATTATCAAGAAGTGTTCTCCCTGAGTATGCACCGTTGCGAAAGTTCTTCGTGCTGAGACACCACGTGATGATCGGGTGTGATAGGCTCTATGTTCAAATACAACGGGTGCAAAACAGTTGCACATGCGGAATACTCAGGTTATACTTGATGAGCCAAGCATATACAGATATGGCCTCGGAACACGGAGACCGAAAGGTTGAGCGTGAATCATATAGTAGATATGATCAACATAGTGATGTTCACCATTGAAACTACTCCATCTCACGTGATGATCGGACATGGTTTAGTTGATTTGGATCACGTGATCACTTAGATGATTAGAGGGATGTCTATCTAAGTGGGAGTTCATAAGTAATATGATTAATTGAACTTAAATTTATCATGAACTTAGTCCTGGTAGTATTTTGCAAATCATGTTGTAGATCAATAACTCACGTTGTTGCTTCCCTGTGTTTATTTTGATATGTTCCTAGAGAAAATTGTGTTGAAAGATGTTAGTAGCAATGATGCGGATTGGATCCGTAATCTAAGGTTTATCCTCATTGCTGCACAGAAAAATTATGTCCTTGATGCACCGCTAGGTGACAGACCTATTGCAGGAGCAGATGCAGACGTTATGAACGTTTGGCTAGCTCAATATGATGACTACTTGATAGTTTAGTGCACCATGCTTAACGGCTTAGAATCGGGACTTCAAAGACGTTTTGAACGTCATGGACCATATGAGATGTTCCAGGAGGTGAAGTTAATATTTCAAGCAAATACCCGAGTTGAGAGATATGAAGTCTCCAACAAGTTCTATAGCTAAAAGATGGAGGAGAATCACTCAACTAGTGAGCATGTGCTCAGATTGTCTGGGTACTACAATCGCTTGAATCAAGTGGGAGTTAATCTTCCAGATAAGATAGTGATTGACAGAATTCTCTAGTCACCATGACCAAGTTAGTAGAACTTCGTGATGAACTATAGTATGCAAGGGATGACGAAAACGACTCCCAAGCTCTTCGTGATGCTGAAATCAACGAAGGTAGAAATCAAGAAAAACATCAAGTGTTGATGGTTGACAAGATCACTAGTTTCAAGAAAAGGGCAAAGGGAAGAAGGGAAACTTCAAGAAGAACGGCAAGCAAGTTGCTGCTCAAGTGAAGAAGCCCAAGTCTAGTCCTAAGCCTGAGACTAAGTGCTTCTACTGCAAAGGGACTGGTCACTGAAAGCGGAACTACCCCAAGTGATTGGCGGATAAGAAGGATGGCAAAGTGAACATAAGTATATTTGATATACATGTTATTGTTGTGTACTTTACTAGTGTTTATAGCAACTCCTCAGTATTTGATACTGGTTCAGTTGCTAGGAGTAGTAACTCGAAACGGGAGTTGTAGAATAAACAGAAACTAGTAAAAGTCGTGGTGACGATGTGTGTTGGAAGTAGTTCCAAGATTGATATGATCATCATCGCACTCTCCCTATACTTTCGGGATTAGTGTTGAAACTACATAAGTGTTATTTGGTGTTTGCGTTGAGCATGAATATGATTTGATCATGTTTATTGCAATACGATTATTCATTTAAGTTAGAGAACAATTGTTGTTCTGTTTACATGAATAAAACCTTATATGGTTACACACCCAATGAAAATGGTTCATTGGATCTCGATCGTAGTGATACACATATTCATAATATTGAAACCAAAAGATGCAAAGTTAATAATGATAGTGCAACTTATTTGTGGCACTGCAGTTTAAGTCATATTGGTGTAAAGCGCATGAAGAAACTCCATGCTGATGGGCTTTTATAATCACTTGATACTTGCGAACCATGCCTTATGGGCAAGATGACTAAAACACCGTTCTTCGGAACAATGGAGCGAGCAACAGATTTGTTGGAAATCATACATACTGATGTATGTGGTCCGATGAATATTGAGGCTCGCGATAGGTATCATTATTTTCTGATCTTCACAGATGATTTGAGCAGATATGAGTATATCTACTTGATGAAACATAAGTCTGAAACATTTGAAAAGTTCAAAGAATTTCAGAGTGAAGTGGAGAATCATCGTAACAAGAAAATAAGGTTTCTACGATCTGATCGTGGAGACAAATATTTGAGTTACGAGTTTGGTCTTCAATTAAAACAATGTGGAATAGTTTCACAAATTCGTGCCACCCGGAACACTACAGCCTAATGGTGTGTCCGAATGTCATAGCCGTACTTTATTAGATATAGTACAAATCTATGATGTTTCTTACCGATTTACCACTATCGTTTTTGAGGTTATGCATTAAAGATAGCTGCATTCACGTTAAAAAAAGGGGCACCATCTAAGTCCGTTGAGACGACACAATCTGAACTGTGGTTTAGCAAGAAACCAAAGTTGTCGTTTCTTAAAGTTTGGGGTTGTGATGCTTATGTGAAAAAGTTTCATCCTAATATGCTCAAAACCAAAATCGGAGAAATATGTCTTCATAGGATACCCAAAAGGAGACTGTTGGGTACACCTTCTATCACAGATCCTAAGGCAAGACATTCGTTGCTTATAATGGATCCTTTCTAGAGAAGGAGTTTCTCTCGAAAGAAGTGAGTGGGAGGAAAGTAGAACTTGATAAGGTAATTGTACCTTCTCCCTTATTGGAAATTAGTTCATCACAGAAATCTGTTCCTGTGACTACTACACCAATTAGTGAGGAAGCTAATGATGATGATCATAAAACTTCCGGTCAAGTTACTACCGAATCTCGTAGGTAAACCAGAGTGAGATCTGCACCAGAGTGGTACTGTAATCCTGTTCTGGAAGTCATGTTACTAGACCATGACGAACTAGCGAACTATGAGGAAGTGATGATGAGCCCAGATTCCGCAAAATGGCTTGAGGCCATGAAATCTGAGATGAGATTCATGTATGAAAACAAAGTATGGACTTTGGTTGACTTACCCGTTGATCGGCAAGCCATAGAAAATAAATGGATCTTCAAGAGGAAGACGAACGTTGATAGTAGTGTTACTATCTACAAAGCTAGAATTGTCGCAAAAAGGTTTTCGACAAGTTCAAAGTGTTGACTATGATGAGAGTTTCTCACTCGTATCTATGCTTAAGTCTGTTCGAATCATGTTAGCAATTGCCGCATTTTATGAAATCTGGCAAATGGATAAACAAAACTGCATTCCTTAATGGATTTCTTAAAGAAGAGTTGTATATGATGCAACCAGTAGGTTTTGTCAATCCTAAAGGTGCTAACAAAATATGCAAGCTCCAGCGATTCATCTATGGACTGGTGAAAGCATCTCGGAGTGGGAATACACACTTTGATAAGTTGATCAAAGCATATAGTTTTATACAGACTTGCGGTGAAGCCTGTATTTACAAGAAAGTGAGTGGGAGCACTACATCATTTCTGAAAAGTATATGTGAATGACATATTGTTGATCGGAAATAATGTAGAATTATTCTGTAAAGCATAAAGGAGTGTTTGAAAGGAGTTTTTCAAAGAAAGACTTCGGTGAAGCTGCTTACATATTGAGCTTCAAGATCTATAAAGATAGATCAAGACGCTTGATAAGTTTTTTTCAATGAGTACATACCTTGACAAGATTTTGAAGTAGTTCAAAAATGGAGCAGTCAAAGAAAGAGTTCTTGCCTGTATTACAAGGTGTGAAGTTGAGTAAGACTCAAAGCCCGACCACGGCAGAAGATAGAAAGAGAATGAAAGTCATTCCCTATGCCTTAGTCATAGGTTCTATAAAGTATGCCATACTGTGTACCAGATCTATTGTATACCCTGCACTAATTTGGCAAGGGACTACAATAGTGATCTAGGAGTAGATCACTGGATAGCGGTCAAAATTATCCTTAGCAGAATAAGGAAATATTTCTCGATTATGGAGGTGACGAAAGGTTCGACGTAAAAATTTACGTCGATGCAAGTTTTGACATGGATCTAGATGACTCTAAATCTCGATCTAGATACATATTGAAAGTGGGAGCAATTAGCTAGAGTAGCTCCGTGCAGAGCATTGTAGACATAGAAAATTGCAAAATACATAAGGATCTAAATGTGAAAGACCGTTGACTAAGATTCTCTCACAAGCAAAACATGATCACACCTTAGTACTCTTTGGGTGTTAATCACATAGCGATGTGAACTAGATTACCGAATCTAGTAAACCCTTTGGATGTTGGTCACATGACAATGTGAACTATCGGTGTTAATCACATGATGATGTGAACTATCGATGTTAATCACATGGTGATGTGATCTAGATTATTGACTCTAGTGCAAGTGGGAGACTGAAGGAAATATGCCCTAGAGGCAATAATAAAGTTATTATTTATTTCCTTATATCATGATAAATGTTTATTATTCATGCTAGAATTGTATTAACCGGAAACATAATACATGTGTGCATACATAGACAAACAGAGTGTCACTAGTATGCCTCTACTTGACTAGCTCGTTAATCAAAGATGGTTATGTTTCCTAACCATGAACAAAGAGTTGTTATTTGATTAACGAGGTCACATCATTAGTTGAATGATTTGATTGACATGACCCATTTCATTAGCTTAGCACCCGATCGTTTAGTATGTTGCTATTGCTTTCTTCATGACTTATACATGTTCCTATGACTATGAGATTATGCAACTCCCGTTTGCCGGAGGAACACTTTGGGTGCTACCAAACGTCACAACGTAACTGGGTGATTATAAAGGAGTACTACAGGTGTCTCCAATGGTAGATGTTGGGTTGGCGTATTTCGAGATTAGAATTTGTCACTCCGATTGTCGGAGAGGTATCTCTGGGCCCTTTCGGCAATACACATTATACAAGCCTTGCAAGCATTGCAACTAATGAGTTAGTTGCGGGATGATGTATTACGGAACGAGTAAAGAGACTTGCCAGTAACGAGATTGAACTAGGTATTGGATACCGACAATCGAATCTCGGGCAAGTAACATACCGATGACAAAGGGAACAACGTATGTTGTTATGCAGTCTGACCGATAAAGATCTTCATAGAATATGTAGGAGCCAATATGGGAATCCAGGTCCCGCTATTGGTTATTGACCAGAGACGTGTCTCGGTCATGTCTACATTGTTCTCGAACCATAGGGTCCGCACACTTAACGTTACAATGACAATTATTATGAGTTTATGCATTTTGATGTACCGAAGGTTGTTCGGAGTCCCGGATGTGATCACGGACATGACGAGGAGTCTCGAAATGGTCGAGACATAAAGATTGATATATTGGAAGCCTATGTTTGGACATCGGAAGTGTTCCGGGCGAAATCAGGAATTTTACCGGAGTACCGGGAGGTTACCGGAACCCCCCGGGAACCAAATGGGCCTTATTGGGCCTTAGTGGAAAGGTGAAAGGGGCAGCCCAAGGTGGGCTGCGCACCACCCCCCTCCCCTAGTCCTATTAGGACTAGGAGAGGTGGCCGGCCACCTCTCTCCCTCTCTTTCCACTTGGGAGTCCTATTAGGAATAGGATTGGGGGGGGGGGAGTAGGACTCCTCCTGCGCCTCCACAACTTGGCCGGCCAGCCCTCCCCTGGAAACCTTTATATATGGGGGCAGGGGGGCACCTCTAGACACACAAGTTGATCCTTGAGATCGTTCCTTATCCGTGTGCGGTGCCCCCTGCCACCACATTCCACCTTGATCATACCATTGTAGTGCTTAGGCGAAGCCCTGCGTCGGTAGTACATCAAGATCGTCACCACGCCGTCGTGCTGACGGAACTCTTCCTCGACGCTTTGCTGGATCAGAGCCCGAGGATCGTCATCGAGCTGAACGTGTGCTAAGAACTCAGAGGTGCCGGAGTAACGGTGCTTGGATCGGTCAGATCGGGAAGAAGACGTACGACTACTTCCTATACGTTGTGTCAACGCTTCCGTTGCGATCTACAAGGGTACGTAGATCAGACTCTCCCCCTCGTTGCTATGCATCACCATGATCTTGCGTGTGCGTAGGATTTTTTTTGAAATTACTACGTTACCCAACAAGAGGCTCATTAAGCAACACCTCATCCCTCCTTAATATTATTGGCTTTTCCTAAAGACTCAATGTGATCTTGGATCACTAAAATATAAAATGAAGAGTGTTGAACTTTTGAGCTTGAGCCAATTCTTTGTCCTTAGCATTTTGAGGGTTCCACTTTCACATCCATACCATGCCAATCATTGAGCTTTCCTGAAATAATCATCTTGGAATAGCATTAGCTCAATGAGCTATATGTTGTTATGAATTACCAAAACCACCTAGGATAGTTGCAGTTTCAATCTCCCCCTTTTTGGTAATTGATGACAACATATAGATCAAAGCTTCCACAAATGATAATAAGCATGAAATATATCGTCGCTTTGAGAAGTATGTGACAAATAAGAGCTCCCCCTAAATTTGTGCATATTTAAAATTTGCTTTGGACTGCAAATGCACATGGAGTTAGAATCATGGGTTACTCTTCCATGTCACATACATCTTGGTGGAGCGCTCAAAAATGATAAGATTGAAATACATGCACTCATCACCAAGAATAGTGAATGATCACAGACAATAGATAGAATGATAACATATAGCAAGCATTAAGCAACCATTAAGTGTAGCTTATGATCAAACACATGATCATCGATGTCTCACAAGCATAAGGACGTAGTATCTCACACACAAGCAAACAAAGTTTGAAAAACCACCAAATAAAACAAGAGAGAATAAAAGCAACACTCTCTCTCGAAGCCTATGATCTATACATCTTCTCCCCCTTTGGCAACAAGTTACCAAAAAGTTCCTAGAAAATGCATAGTGCTAAGTCGACGCTCAGGCTTGATCTTCAGGTGGTGGTGGAGTCCGGAGCATGCCAAGGACGAAGCCTTCAGTAGAAGTGGTCGGAGTCGAGGCTGAAGTGGATCCTGGAGCTGGTGGAACGGAGGCTGTAGCTGGTGCAGACGTTGTAGCTCTAGTGGCAGCAACTGGCAGTGCAGACGACCTCGGACCTCGTGGCACCCTCGCAAACGCATCAGTTGTGGTCCTGCCTCTCCTCTCGTTCATGTCCTCCTGAAGCTGCTCCATGGCGGTCTGTATCTCAGTCACCTTGATGTCCATGTCATAGAACCTCTGTTCCATGATCCTCTCTAGGCTCGCCTGGTTCTGAGTCAGGGTGGAAAGTCCTTGCTCAATACGCAGGGTGGACGCTATCAGGTAACCGAGCTGCTCTTGTTTGGTCTTCAAGAAGTAATCAGATGCCTCTGCTTGAGTAGGCATCCTGGCAGCTTTTTCCTTCCTCGCCTTCTCCTTCTGGGCTTGTGCATGGGCAGAAGAGGGTTCATTCTCAGTCATAACCACTTGGTTATCCTCAAAATCTGGGCGGATGGGCAGGTGTTCCTTATCCAATAAATACACGCCCGTGCCCATCTTGGAGTTGATGAGCTCCTGAATCTGTGGGGCATACCTACAACTCCTCTTCTGGTCTGCAGCTGTCCTCTTGATTGTTTCCACAATGAGACTCATGACCTTGAATTTCTGAGGCATGTCAAAGACATGAAGCAAGTTGATCGCGTGACCTCTGATCATCTTGTGATCTCCAGATTTGGGCAGAAGGGTGTGCCTAAGGATCCAGCTGATCGTAGGCAATCCTGAGAGCAGATAGTGCACGGAGCCAAACTTGAACATGTCAAGCGCTTCATTCGGGATCTCCTTGTACATGTTGGACATGGAGTTGTGATCCATCTTTTTCTTGGCATAGATGTCCAAGTCATCAGCTTGCTCCTCTGGGGCATTGATCAACTTCGCCCATTCTTCCACAGTGGATTGGTACCTAGTACCCTCAGACATCCATGTGATCCTCCCATCCGGATAAAAGTGTGCTGTGGAGTAGAATTGCATGATCAGCTCCTCGTTCCACTTTGTGAGCTTCTGCCCAACAAAGTCTGCAACTCCACATGCACTAAAGCTGTCAAATACACTGGGGTAGTGCTCTTCATTGTCCTTGATGTAGGTCTAGTCGACCCATCTCATGTCACAAACGATCGGCTTCTTGTCAAGCAAAATAGTCTCATAGAAATCTTGCTACTCCTTGGTGTGAAATCTGTAATCCACGGCAGTCCTTCTCCTAGAAGCATATGGATCTGCTTGTCTCCATTTCCTCAGCCCTGAATCTCTCCTAAGCTTCATATCCTCAGCCACAGGATGAGCATCGTTGTGGTCTGGGATCTTGGGTTTGAGCTTCTGAAGGACACTCTCTTCCTCTTCTTCGATAGCTTCAGGCACTGGGGCCTTGTTCTTTTCTGCAGCTGGGATGCTTCGTGTGTTTCGCTTTGGTGCACTCTTAGGCTTAGATGCAGCCTTAGGTGCTTCCTTGGGCTTGGATGCAGCCGTTCCTGACCTTATAGCATCTCCCATGAGTTTGGCTGCCTTGGGTGCTGGTGCAACAACCTCTTCTTCTTCTTCCTCCTCATCGACCATGATGGAGGCCTTCCCAAGCACTCTGGCTATAGTCTTCTTTACTCTTTCTTTCCTCTTCTTGCCCTCAGCAGCAAGGGGCTCAGTGGGAGCAGGCTTCACAGTTGAAGCCCTAGCCTTTGACATGGGCTGCCTGCCTGCTGGCCTTTTGATCTTCAGCCCTGGCTTGGTTCCTTGAGCTGGTTCAGCTCTCTTTGATGTGGCCTCTTCCTCTGCCACATAGTCTTCATCCTCAGAATCAGACATTCTCTTCTTCCTTTGACGTGTGGCAGCCTTGGGCAGGTTGCTGGGGGTGCTCCTCCTGCCATCATCAGAAGAACTTGAGGGGCTAGTGCCCTCACTCATCACAACTTGCTGCTCAGACACATTCTGGCTGTCACTTTGATCAGACATGTTGCACACTGACTGCTGACCCTGTGAATAGATTATGGATAAGATAGAGTGGATGAGCATCACAAACAGCAGAGATTTTTGCAAAAGATTAATTCAAAAACTTAGTTTTAGTTTTCCACATAAAGCATCTCGGATCTACCGATTTTCAAACTCGATGACACCGAAGCAGTTTTGGCACCAGAACTGGTGAACTCGGTCTGAGCGAGTCACAGTTCGGTGGCACCGAGACTGCTAGGGTTTCACAGAATTCCAAAATCGGTCGCATCGATAAGTTATTCTCGGTCAGACCGAGTTTCACTTGTGCAATGGCAAAAGCCAGATCGGTGGGACCGAGTTTTTCAACTCGGTGGGTCCGAGATGGTTTCGGCGGAAACCTAACCCTAAAATTTTCAAATTAAACCTATTCTACGAAATCATTGACTGGATAGGAGTGTTTCAATCGTGGCAAGAATCATAATGATCACAATGTGCTAGGAATCGGAGTGGAGAATAGCACAAAGATCGAGTCCATACCCTAGTTCGGCGGAGACTCGCTACGGCGGCAACGGCGGGGCAGAAATCCGTTGACAGCGGTGGAGACCAGCGACTGGAGGCTGCTGGCGACGAGAAGATGATCCGGAGACCACGAAGGCAGAGCAGGCTATCGCGCGGGCGAAGAGGTTTCGGAGAAATTTCCAAAATTTTGCCCGTCATTATATATAGCCCAACCCTATCGGTGTGACCGAGTGGAAAAACTCGGTGGCACCGAGATGCGAAACGGTGTGCAGTTATTGCAACTCGGTGTGATCGAAAAGTTCAAATCGGTTGCACCGAGATCGAAAACCTAGATCAACTTAGTGAACTCGGTAGGACCGAAAATGGAGTATTGGCCAGACCGAGATTCATAAAGAGGTTTTGGAGGTTTAAGTCTATGACGAATCGGGGACTCCGAGCGCTCCTCACACAGAGTGGTTCAAATCTGACTTGATCAAGTTTTGTGATGCAGCATGAATAGAGTTTGAGACGAGAAAAGCATAGATAGCTAGAGGAGGTTCTTAGGCATTCTTGTCCATCCACTTGAAAAAAAAGAAACCCAAACAATCAAAACAACAAGTGGATGTCCTCGAATGAGTAAAATATGCAACCAACATGCTCACACAATAAGATGGCAAATGAAATATGTGGCAAAGCATGCACAACCAATTCTAGCATCTATCAAGCAATTTGCGATGACTAGGTCATCTATATATGAGTATATTGACTTAGGAGTCAAGTGAGAACACTTGATCATAGGTCATACTCATCGTTTAAGCTCAAGTGGGGTTACCACTTTTACATAAAGCATTGTTGTATTCACATCTTTAGAGTTGCTTTAGCTCAAGTCTTAGAGTAAAGCTCCCCCTAGATGTGATATCCCCCCTAAGAGGGATGAACTAACCTTGGGTTTTGTCGATGATGACTTCATGTAGATGTTGAAGAAGTGGATGCTCAATGTTGATGTAGATCACTTGGAGCTATCCATTTGAGTGAATTGCACTTTCAATACCTACATGGGTTAGTCCCACAAGGAACAAACACGGATATCCATAGACATAGAGTGATGCACACACAAGATGATGTCCATGAAAACTTTAGGTTACCTTGTCCCTTGTCTTACCAACAAGAGGGTTTGTGACTCCTTGAACTAGTGCAAGATGTGGAAGTTGATTGCACTTGTTCTTGCCAAAATGATAAGAGTGAAGTATGTTGGCGGAGTCACTCTCAAGAACTCTCTAGTTCTTCTTCTTTTGGATCCACACCATCTTGATGGGAATCCTTGGAGTTGTAGTCGTACTTGATGAAGTGGAACTTGAAGTAGTCTTGGGAATCCACTTGACTAAGGTCTTAGGAGCTTCTTCAAATGCATCAATCTCCTCTTGAAGCTTGTCCTTGCCTTTTTGCTTATAGTCTTGTGGTGGAAGATCATCTTGAGCTTGTGTCCCCTTGAAAGAAGTGTCATACTTCTCTTGTTGAGGAACAAACTTTGTCTTGGGGTATTGATCTTCTTCCCATTCAACTCCATTGGCATTGAACTTTCGTTCAAAACCAACACCTTGATTCTTCCGGTGCATTCCTTGCTTGCGCACAATTTCCTCGAATTGCTTACTTCCGGCAAGGCTCTTGTAAACACCTTTCTCTATAATTCCCTTCAATAAGCTATTTTCTTGCTCGAGTGTAACTTGGCTAAGAGAATCATTAGTGGAATCAAGAGAACTACTAGAAGCAACAATATTGGATTTAGCATGATCATTGTTACTACTAGAGGAAGAATCTTTCTTATTCTTGTTACTAGTCTTGACTTGAGGCATGTAGGTGGATAAAAGTAAACGCTTGGCAATGTGGGAAGAACTTTTCTTGCGGAGATCATCATTGATTGCTTTTAAGAACTCATGCTCTTGCTCAAGATTGAGCTTTTCAAAGCGTAGTTTCTCATGAGCTCTTAAAATTTCTCGATGATCTTCGAAGATAGTTTCATGGGCTAACTTAAGAGTGTTTAGTTCTTTAGTTAGAGCCTCAATCTTCTCCTTATCATTGTCATTCGTTTTAGCATGATTAATTGATATTTCACCATAATATTCTTCACTAGAGTTGTCAACAAGCAAATCATCATCACCTAACAAGTCATCTTCATCACTATTAAAGTCAGCATACTCGGGGTGTGTTACCTTAGGACCTTCGGCCATGAAGCATCTTCCAATTCCTTCATTTGGTGAGTCAAATATGTCATAGGAGTTGGTTGACACAAGTGCTAGACCGGCAACACCTTCATCTTGAGTATCTTCGGAGTCGGAGTGATAACTTCTCTCGGAGTGGCTGTCGGAGTCGGAGCCGGATACCCATTCACCAACATGAGCTTGATGTCTTCGTCTTGTATAGCTCCTTGATGATTTTTCCTTCCTTTACGAATCCTTGCTTCTCCGTGAGTATCTTCGTTCATAACGATCATCTCTACTCCTTCTCTCTCTTGGTGGAGATTCTTTGCTTCTTCTTTTTGGAGAATCTTCTCTTCTCTTGTAGGGAGCCGTACACTCATTGGAATAGTGTCCGGGTCTTCCACAATTATAGCAGTTTCGCTCTCGACTAGATCTTTTGTCATTGTAGGACCTTGACTTGAAGCTTCTATCTTTGTTTCTACTCTTGTAGAACTTGTTGAAGTTCTTCACCATTAAGCTCAATTCTTCATTGAAGTTTTGTTTCTCACTTGATGATGTGGGGACTTCACATGACGCTTTGTAGGCACCACTTGATTTATTGTGAAGTTCCTCTTTATCCTTGAATGACATCTCATGAGCAACAATCCTTCCAATTACTTCCGTTGGCTTGAGATCTTTGTAGTTGGGCATCATTTGGATTAATGTGCACACGGTATCATATTTCCCATCCAAGGCCCTTAGGATCTTCTTGATGATGAATCTATCGGTCATCTCTTCACTTCCTAAGCCGGCAATCTCATTTGTGATGAAAGCAAGCCTAGAGTACATTTCAGCGACACCTTCACCATCCTTCATCTTGAACTTGTCAAGTTGACTTTGGAGCACATCCAACTTGGATTCCTTGACGGAGTCGGTACCTTCGTGCATATCAATCAAAGTATCCCAAATTTCCTTTGCATTCTCAAGGCGGCTAATTTTGTTGAATTCTTCGGGGCACAATCCGTTGAAGAGAATATCACAAGCTTGAGCATTGTATTGCAACATCTTCAACTCATCCGCGGTAGCTTCACGGTTTGGTTCTCTCCCATCAAAGAACTCACCTTGCAAACCAACACAAACAATAGCCCATATGGCGGGGTTATGTCCAAGAATATGCATTTTCATTTTATGCTTCCAACTAGCAAAGTGAGTGCCATCAAAGTAAGGGCCTCTACGGTGATAGTTTCCCTCACTAGACGCCATACTCTCCTAGGTTGTGAAACCAAGGCTATGACCACCAAAAGCTATGGAGATCAAGCCAAATGGAGACCAAAGCTCTGATACCACTTGTAGGATCGAAAGTATGTCTAGAGGGGGGTGATTAGACTACTTGACCAATTAAAAACTTAGCCTTTTCCGAATTTTAGTTCTTGGCAAATTTTAGCTATCTTAGAGCAAGTCAAGCAATCATCACACAATTCAAGCAAGCATGCAAAGAGTTTATTGGCAGCGGAAAGTAAAGCATGCAACTTGCAAGAATGTAAAGGAAAGGGTTTGGAGGATTCAAACGCAATTGGAGACACGGATGTTTTTCCCGTGGTTCGGATAGGTGGTGCTATCCTACATCCATGTTGATGGAGACTTCAACCCACGGAGGGTAACGGTTGCGTGAGTCCACGGAGGGCTCCACCCACGAAGGGTCCACGAAGGAGCAACCTTGTCTATTCCACCATGGCCATCGCCCACGAAGGACTTGCCTCACTAGCGGTAGATCTTCACGAAGTAGGCAATCTCCTTGCCCTTACAAACTCCTTGGTTCAACTCCACAATCTTGTCAGAGGCTCCCAAGTGACACCTAGACAATCTAGGAGACACCACTCTCCAAGAAGTAACAAATGGTGTGTTGATGATGAACTCCTTGCTCTTGTGCTTCAAATGATAGTCTCCCCAACACTCAACTCTCTCTCATAGGGTTTGGATCTGGTGGAAAGAAGATTTGAGTGGAAAGCAACTTGGGGAAGGCTAGAGATCAAGATTCATATGGTAGGAATGGAATATCTTGGTCTCAACACATGAGTAGGTGGTTCTTTCTCAGAACATATGAGTAGGAATGATGTATGTGTTCTGATGGCTCTCTCTTCAAATGAAGAGGAGGTGGAGGGGTATTTATAGCCTCCACACAAAATCCAACCGTTACACACAATCTACCAATCTCGGTGGGACCGAATCAGAAAACTCGGTCTGACCGAAATAGTAAACCTAGTGACCGTTAGGAATCTCGGTGGGACTGAGATGCAACTTGGTAGGACCGATTCGGTTAGGGTTTGGGCATAATGTAATCTCGGTGAGACCGATCGCACAAACTCGGTGAGACCGAGTTTGGCAATTAGCTAACCAGAGAGTTGGTCAGGCAAACTCGGTGGGACCGACTTGCTCTTTCGGTGAGACCGAAAAGTTACAAGAAGGAAACATAGAGTTTACCTTGCATTCTCGATGGGACCGATTCGCTCTTTCGGTGAGACCGAAAAGTTACGAAGGGGAAACAGAGAGTTTGCAAGCCCATCTCGGTGAGACCGAGAACCTTATCGGTAGGACCGAATTGCTAGGGTTTGGCAGTGGCAAATGACAAGTGAAACTCGGTGGCGCCGGATTGACAGAATCAGTATGACCGAGTTTGGCTTAGGGTTTAGGTCATTTGTGGATATGGGAAAGTAGCTGAGGATTTTGGAGCATATCATCAAGCACATAGAGCAAGAGGCTCATTGAGCAACACCTCATCCCTCCTTAATAGTATTGGCTTTTTCTAAAGACTCAATGTGATCTTGGATCACTAAAATATAAAATGAAGAGTCTTGAACTTTTGAGCTTGAGCCAATTCTTTGTCCTTAGCATTTTGAGGGTTCCACTTTCACATCCATGCCATGCCAATCATTGAGCTTTCCTGAAATAATCATCTTGGAATAGCATTAGCTCAATGAGCTATATGTTGTTATGAATTACCAAAACCACCTAGGGATAGTTGCACTTTTAGTAGGGCACTTGGAGATTGTTGGATGTTTCCACGGACATGATGTTGAGCCCTGCCCCACCATCGATGAGGGTCTTGGTGACCAGTACATTGCTGATGACTGGGGAGCAGAGCATTGGGAGGACGCCAGCTGTGGCTGAACACTTGAGTTGATCCGCTGAGCTGAATGTGATGGCGCACGCCGACCACCTGAGAGGGCGCGTTGCTTCGAGCCTGGGGAGGGCCGCGTTCACCTCGCGGGAAAACTGCTTGAAGATGCGTTGGGAGGCTGGGGCTTGAGCTCCGCCCAGGATGCAGGCGATCGCGTGTTGCTCCTGGAAGCCCCCAACCCCCTCGTCTTGATGGCAGTCCTCGTTCCTCCTTGGCTAAGGCGGCAGTGGAGGGAGGCCTGCATTACCTTGTGGACGATCCTCACGAGGCTGATCCCTCCAGTCCCCCTCGTGAGGCAGGTCTCGCCAGCGATCCTCGCGAGGCTGATCGCGCCACCCTTGGCACGGGCCACGGTCTTCCCAGCGTCCTGCGTTTCTTCCTCCTCCTCGGCCGTAGCCCCGATCGGCGCGGTCGGGACGACGGCCGATCCTTCCTTCTCGCATGGCGTGGAGTTCTTGGCATCCGTTGGTGTTGTGGGTGTGGAGGTCGTGGTACACACAGTACCGGCTACCCCTGGAGGACTCAGGCAGATCTTTGCCCCGCTTGGTGTCTGGTTCTGCTGCGAGCACGGCAACCCCCTTGCGCTTCACGTCCTTGGCCTTGGGTTTTTTCTCCTCTGGCTCTACGGCAGGCAGCTCGAGGAGGGAGAGGCGTCCCTCCTCAGCCCTGGCGCACTTGGTCGCCAAGTTGAACAGCTCCAGGGAGGTGCACAGGTCTTCATGCATCGTCAGCTCCTCCTTCATCTTGACGCCGCGCACACCATCGGAGAAGGCCGAGATGATGGCCTCCTCGGACACCTTAGGGATCTTGAGGCGCGCGCTGTTGAAGCGCTGGATGTACTTTTGCAGGGTCTCTCCAGGTTGTTGCTTGATGCGGCGCATGTCGCTCACGGTGGGTGGTCAGTCGCGAGTACCTTGGAAGTTGGCGATGAAGCGGGTGCGCATCTGGTCCCAGGAAGAGATCGTGCCTGGAGCCAGATTCAGGAGCCAGGTGTGAGCTCCTTCCTTGAGCGCCATGGGAAACCAGTTCACCATGACCTTTTCGTCCCCGCTGGCAGCCTCGATGCCCAGCTCATAGAGCTGGAGGAATTCTGCAGGGTCAGTCGTGCCATCGTAACGAGGAGGTAGGTCTGGCTTGAACTTGCCGGGCCACGCGACGCTACGCAGCTCGGTGGTGTAGGCACGGCAGCCTGCGGTGGCCACGAAAGGCCTCGGCTGGTGGTGAGCTTAGTCTTGAGGGTCCCCACGCGCTGCAGCTAGGATCAGCGCGGGGTCTTGGCGTGCCGGAGGTGGAGCAGGGTCGCGGCGTGCCGGAGCAGGGAGCGCCCGGGCAGCCCCTTGCGGGCGTGGGATCTCTTGGCAGCTCCGTTCTTGCTGCGCTGGCACCTGATGGAGCGGGTTCCGCCCAGGGGCCACGCGCCTTGGAGCCATAGCGTCTTCTCGAAGAGGAGGCGACTGGTATGCCTCCGGAGCTTCGTTGCCCGTACGGGGCGGGGTGTGGCGCAGAGGAACGGACGGCGCCGGAGAGCCCCCTACGGCGCGGACAAGCTTGGCGACGCGGTCGAACCACTCCTCGTAGACGTCGTCGACGGGACGGTAGCGCAGGAGCTCGTTTGCCACGAGGAGCGCAGCTTGAGCCTCCATGGGTGCGCGGAGCGTGCGGGACGAAGAACCAGCTGGTGCGAGCGATGGAGTAGCGGTGCGACCGTCTTGCCGCACGGATGGATGCTGGGACGACGCTTGCTGCTCGCCCCCCGCCGGGCTGGTGGCGGCGTTGATGGCGGGCGACGGGGAACGGCGAGGACGCCCGCCGACAGGCGCCGTCTGGGCGATGCGAGAAGCGATGGCGGCCCGGTGCTCGGCGCGGGCCCGATGAGCGTCGGACGTGGATGCGACGGTCGGAGGAGAACGGAGTGGTGAACGACGAATTCCGGCGCACCCCTACCTGGCGCGCCAAATGTCGGATTTCGGATTCCGGCAAACCCTTAAGGTTCGAACACTGGGGTGCGCGCGGAGATTACGCCTTCAACCTCCCTGCCTCGCAAAGATCTAAACTACTAAAAGAACTGCACAAGGGACACAAGATTTATACTGGTTCGGGCCACCGTTGTGGTGTAATACCCTACTCCAGTGTGTGGTTGGTGGGTTTCCTCTTGGGGCTAATGACGATGAACAATACAAGGAAGAACAGCCTCGCGAGGGTCTGTTCTTGGCTGGGGTGATGAACTGCTAGGAGGAGTTCAGCCACCTTTCTCTCTTCTCTCCCTCTCTCTGCTTGCGAACCGAATGAACCAAAACCAAACCCGAACCCCCCGCTATGTGGGTGGCTGGTTCTATTTATAGAGGCCCTGGTTCTGTTCCCAAATATTGAGCGGGAAGGGAGCCAACAATGGCGGGCTAATTTGAAGGGGGACAGCAAGTATCAACTATCATTTCAAAAGCAGTCTTCGCCTGGGCAAAGCTCTGGTGATGACGCCGTCCTGGGCTCCACGGTGACCTCCGTCTCGTAGTCCTCCTGGTCTTGGTCTCGTTGCACCGAAATGGCAACCTTTGCCTGATGCCTCGGTACTCCGCGGCTACGCTTGCCCCCTTTGCACCAAAGAGGAAAGAAGGACGCTGCGTGCGCTGGCACCCGCCTGGCGCCCTGAGTCGTCATGGCTTACGTCACGCGCACCTCGCAAGGTACCCCGCCTTGATCTCTCTGCCTCCTCGCGAGCCAGCCTGACGAGGCCGTGCCTGAGGAAGCTCCGTGTCGTCCGCCTCGCGAGGCTTGGCCCCTCGCGAGGGTCTTGAGTCTTGTGTTGATGTAGATGGGCCGTGCTGGGCCTCCTTTGAGCCACGCCGCAGGCCGCAGGCAGGCACATCTGGGGACCCCCATTCCCAGAACGCCGACAACTTAAGCCTTGCAAGCATTGCAACTAATGAGTTAGTTGCAGGATAATGTATTACGGAAAAAGTAAAGAGACTTGCCGGTAACGTGTCAGGACCCCGATTCCAAGCCACATCGATCTAGCCGGTAACACCTCATATCACTTTGCGGCCTCGCGCACGATATCCCACGGGTGTCGCCTTACCATGGCCCGGGACCGCTTATGCCTTTTGGCTCACGTATATGATAGTGTCGCTAGCATCCATATGACAGAGAACCCGGGCCGACATGGCTAGTCATGAACCCAAAGCGGCACAGACCTATGGAGACAGGCATACATGAATCACATCGAGCATGTCGGTCATCAGCGAGTGATTCCGGGCTGTAGCACTAGGCTAACAGGACTCCGGGGAACCCGGGCTGTAGCAGGCTAGGCAGGACTCCGGGAGTCACCGCGTGACATTTCCCCGAAGGGACAGACATAGGAACGAAGTGAATCACATGCCGGCCAGTCAAGTGTCCTGAGCAGTAGTGCTGGGCTAGCAGGACTCCGGTGAACCGGACTGTAGCGGACTACTATGGCTCGAGGAACACTAGACTACATTTCCCCATAGGAAAGGCTGCCAAGGATAAACAACTAGATTGTCGGATCCCACTCATACCAAGCATTTCAATAATACACACAATATGCCCGATATGAATACATACAACATGGCATCACAACAAAACTCTACAACTCAAGTACTTTATTTAAAGGCTCCAGAGAGCCATACATAACATGTTCATATAGATAGGGGTCACATGACCCGACACTCAAGTCATACAATCATACAAGCACATGCGGAAGCAACCGGTCTGAGTACAGACACTAGAAAGAAAGAAGGCTCCTCGAGGCCTGTCTATCTACATTGGCCCCTCCATGGCCAGGATCACCACCTGGGTGGCTAGTCACTCGTCGATGTCAAGGTCTACATAGAACCCATCGGAGGGGGCGGTGTTGTCGTCTGAAAACAGTAATTAAGGAAACATGAGTACAAAGGTACTCAGCAAGTCTTACAACAGAACCTACTATACATGCTTATTCTCAAGAAGGTGGTGGGGATATTGCAGCAAGCCAGCTTTGACTCTTGGCTAAACTATCCTATGGAACTTCACTAGTAAAATAGTTTTCGCACACGAGTCCACTACTCACTAACACAATACTCCACCGTGGATCCTCCCTCGTCATCCTACGAGAGGGCCATCCTCGGTACTCACACTTATCTTGAGTCTTTTAGCAGTATCCATTAACTTGTCTATCAACTGTATAGGCAACCAAGTAGTCCTTTACCGCTGACGCAGGTATTCGAATAATTTTATACCCTGCAGGGGTGTACTTCATCACACATGTTTCCACCACTTAGCGCCTGCACACGACATGTGCTCGGCAGACTTCAAGCGAAAACCGACGTGGGTGTAGACCACGACCTAACTAACCTCACAAGTCTCTAGTCCAGGTTTATCGCATATTCAGGTTCCATCCGCAAGGAAATCCGGCCGGGGTGTCCTCAACGGCCCCAAACGATGTGTACAGGGTCCCGAGACGCCAAACGGGCGCCCGGCATACCCGGCCACAGTGTATCTACCGCATCATAGCCCACCCCTAGGGTCAGTGCTACGCACGGCCGCCAACACATGTCCTACAAACACCAGAAACTAGTTGCAACTCCTGGACAGAGGCGAGAGGGGTCGGTAAGTCGAGCGGGGTCATATTTCAGGGCCCAATGTGTGGTAGTAGCTGAATCTTAAATCACGCATACAGATCTCAGTTCCTAGGGACGGCCTCAATGAAACAAAACATGTTCAACACATGGCCTCTCATCGATACCTTTACCAAAACATGTTCAACACATCCCTCATATTACCGACATAAGCATTTCACTCTAGCCCATCACCCAGATGAACCAGACCTGACACAACTCTAAGCATAGCAGGCATAGCAAGGTAGGAATCACATACATGGCTCAATCAACTCCTACACATGCTAGTGGGTTTCATCTAGTTACTGTGGCAATGACAGGTCATGCAGAGGATAAGGGTTCAACTACCGTAGCACATAGCAGTTTGAATCGAGATGTCTTGATGCAGTAAACAAGAGCAGAAGCGAGAACATGGGTTGTATCGGAATGATCAATGGTTGCTTGCCTGATGGAGTGGTAATGGGATACTGCCCTTCAGTTGGATACTCGTGAATATCCTCGGAGGCAGAACCTACCATGAAGAACACATCGGGACACAATCAACACATGACGATATGCAACAATATGATGCATGCTATGACATGGCAATATGAATGTGTCTTGGCCTAATGCAAGCTAAAATAGAAAGGGATGAACTCATTTGAATCAAAGATTCAAATATTAGCTCATTAAACATGGCCTTAATAGTGCATTTTCTTATTCTGCTTAAACAACAAGGTAAACTTGTTTTGTCATGCATGAAACCATTACAGATGGATAGATTTAATTTTTCTGATAATTTTTCATATATAAATTATTTCATTTGGAGATACGGTTGAATTTCTATGATTTTTAGAAGTTTTAAACATTTTCTGGAATTTCCTGAATAAAATAAATCCAGAAAATGCATTACTGCGTCAGTATTACGTCAGGGTGACGTCAGTGGTCAACGGGGACGTCCAGGTCAAACCTGACTAGTGGGTCCCGCGTGTCAGTAGTTAATTAAGCTAATTATCTTAAATAAAACTAATCTGATTTAGTTAACAGAGGGGGCCCACTTGTCATTGACTCAGGGGAGTCACACTGGGCCCACCCAGGGGTCAAACTGGGTCAACTCGCCGGCGACTCGACGCCGGTGAGGCCCAAGACAGCGGAGGCCTACGGATTTGGTCCTCCGGTGACCAAATCGACGGCGGAGAAGTGCTACGCATAGCTGGGGAGCTGCCGCATCCAGTGGTGCAAGTTGTTGGACACGGGGATGCCGGAAACGATGCCGGCGAGCTCGACAGCGGCGGCCGGAGTTCGGCCAACGGCGGGTTAGGCGATGCAGGGCGCTAGGGGAGGCGCTGGTGTGTGCTACGTGCTCCTGGTGAGGTGTGGAGCACGGTGGTGTGCCCGGCTTCAAGCCACTATGGCTTTGGCCACGACGACGACGAGGCACGGCGCCGGCGAGCTTCGACCGTGGTGGAAGATGGAGCTAGGGGACGGAAACGGAGGGGGCGAGCACGGGGAAAGAATCAGGAGCTCACAGGGAGTCGTGTGGCGGTCTCAGCGGGCTCAGGGACGGGCTGGAGAAGAGGTGCGGTCGCCGGCGATCTCGGATGCTCGAGGTAGAAGACGACGGCGATGGCGGTGCTGCAGGGCCTCCGGCGAAGCGTGGCTTGGTGGGGAGGGCGAGGGAGTCGAGGCGGAGCTAATGGGCTCGTCGGAGGGGCGAGGGGATGTCTCTGGCGGCGACTATGGTGATTGGTGGCGAGGGACGCGCTCGGCCATCTCGGGAGAGAGTGAGGGAGACGAGGGGGAGAGTGAGAGAGGATGAGAGGGGGACGTGGGGGTCGCGTGGCGTCCCTGGGCGTCTCCCGGGCGTCGGCAGAAGCAGGAGGTGGCCGGCGCGTGGCCGGCACGCGGCGAGCACGCGCCCCTGCCTCCTGGCGCGAGGAGGACGACGACTGGCAGAGCCAGTCGACCTGGGCCGAGCCAGGTGGCTGGGCCAGCACAGGTAAGGCCCAGGTAAACTTCCCTCTCTCTCTTTTTTTATTTGTTTCTGTTTTTCTAATTAACTGCGACTGTTGGGCTTTAAATAAAATACTAAAACGTTTCCAAAAATCCTGAAAATAATTGTGGGCTCTGTTTAGAATATATCCAACAGCAAACATTTATTTCCAGAATTATTTGAGCATTTAAATTATTTTATAGCATTTAAATGCCCAAATTCAAATACTTATGATTTAATTCAGTGACCTTCTGTTGACCTAGAAAATTGTGCACCAATTTTGCCAGAGGTTCTAACCTAAGGTAAAGAGGGTGAACTTTTTAGAAGGGCATTTCAGGTTCATTGAAAATAATTTTAGTAAACCCTAGTTGTTTCCAGGGGTGGGGGTGTTGGGGGTTCTGTCTTCCCCAATTCAAATTTAAGAAGAATTTAGACATGATGCACATTCTAATGCTTGAACTAGCTAGGGTGTGACAACTCACCCCCACTCAAAAGAATCTCGTCCCGTGATTAAGGATCCTCTGGAAAGAAGGTGGGGTACTCGAGTCGAAGAAGATCCTCCCTTTCCCAAGTGGCTTCTTTCTCGGAATGGTGTGACCATTGAACCTTGAGAAACTTGATATTATGACGTCGAGTGGTACGCTCGTCTTGATCAAGGATACGAACGGGATATTCCCGATAAGAGAGGTTATCTTGTAGATCAAGCGTTTCGTGGTCCACTCCACGGATAGGATCCGCGAAGCAACGCCTGAGTTGTGAAACGTGGAAGACATCATGAACTCTGGAAAGATGCGGAGGTAGTTCCAATTGGTAGGCAACTTCTCCTCGTTTGGCAAGAATGCGAAAGGGTCCAATGTCACGAGGAGCCAATTTGCCTTTGATACCAGAACGATGGGTTCCCTTTAACGGGGTAACCCGAAGGTAAGCCTTCTCATCAACTTCATAAGTCATAGGCTTGTGTTTACGATCATATTGACTATTTTGACGAGATTGGGCTGTTTTCAATTTCTCACGAATAACGCGAACCTGCTCTTCCGCTTCCTGAATCATATCTGGGCCAAAGAGTTGTCTTTCCCCGGTTTCTGACTAGTTAAGAGGCATTCGACATTTTCGTCCATAGAGAACTTTGAAAGGAGCTTTACCCAAGCTAGCTTGATAACTATTGTTATAAGCAAACTCCGCGAATGGGAGGCATTTCTCCCAACTCATTCCGAACGAGATAATAGAAGCTCGGAGCATATCTTCCAGAATTTGATTGACTCGCTCTACTTGACCACTTGATTGAGGATGGAAGGCAGTGCTAAAGGAGAGATGAGTTCCCATAGCATTTTGGAAACTTTCCCAAAATCGAGAGGTGAAGAGACTCCCACGGTCTGAGTTAATTTCCAATGGGACACCATGAAGGGACACTATTCGGGAGATGTATAATTCGGCTAGCAGGCTAGCGGTGATACTCTCACGAACATGTAGGAAATGGGCTACTTTGGAAAGTCGATCGATCACGACGAAGATGGCATTATTCCCTCTCTTGGTCCTGGGAAACCCAGTAATGAAATCCATAATGATTTTATCCCATTTCCATTTAGGAATAGCCAAAGGTTGAAGGGTGCCAGCAGGCCGTTGATGCTCTGCTTTAACACGACGACAAACGTCGCAATTAGCAATGTATTGAGCGATTTATCTCTTCATCCTAGTCCACCAAAACCTCTGGCGTAGGTCTTGATACATTTTAGTACAACCAGGATGAATGGTGAGAGGGGATTCATGAGCTTCCTTAAGGATCAACTGGCGTAGATGTTGTTTCTTGGGAACCACCAAACGGTTCTCAAAGAAGACAACACCTCACTTATCCATGGAAAAACACTTAGCAACTCCACTAGCAATGTTTTCCTTAATCCGGGATATGCCCTTATCACGCTTCTGGGCAGCTATAATTTGATCCATAAGGGTAGGTTTCGCCACCAGGGTGGATAGGAATCCTCGAGGAACAATGTGAAGATTAAGCTTAGGGAATTCCTCATGGAGAAGTGGTTGACTTTGTTGTAACATCAGGTTGTTACAATAGGATTTACGACTTAGTGCATCAGCCATGACATAGGCTTTGCCCGGGGTGTAAGTTATTCCTAAGTCGTAATCCGAGATCAACTCAATCCAACGTCTTGCCTGAGATTCAAATCTGGTTGGGTAAAGATATATTTCAAACTTTGGTGATCGGTGAAGATCTCGCAACGATTACCGAGGAGGTAATGTCGCCAAGTTTTAAGTGCATGGACTACAGCTGCAAGCTCTAGATCATGTGTGGGATAACTTTCCTCATGTGGGTGTAATTGCCATGAAGCATAGGCAATTACCTGACGATCTTGCATGAGTGTGCAACCTAGTCCTTGTCGCGAGGCGTCGCAATAGATAATAAAGTCCTTGGAGAAATTTGGTGGTACCAGTATGGGGGCAGATGTCAGGCATCTTTTCAGTTCCTGAAAGCTGAACTCGCACTGCGGAGTCCACTCGAACTTTTTATCTTTCTTGAGGAGTTCAGTTAGAGGTTAGCAACCTTGGAGAAATTCTCGACGAAGCGGCGGCAATAGCTCGCTAAGCCCAGGAAGCTCCGAACTTGCTTGACCGTCTCAGGTGGAGTCCAATCAAGGACGGCTTGAACTCACTCGGGATTGACAGCAATACCCTTACCAAAGATTACATGGCCTAGATAGGTCACTTCTAGCAACCAAAATTCACACTTGGAGAATTTGGCATAAAGGCGATGCTCTCGAAGTTTCATCAATACCAGCCTTAGATGTTCGGCATGTTCCTCTTCATTCTTGGAGTAGATGAGTATGTCATCGAGGTATACTACGACGAATTTATCCAAGTACTCCATGAAAACCGAGTTCATTAACCAGGAGAAGGTAGCCGGGGCATTGGTTAAACCGAAGGACATAACGGTGTACTCGTATTGGCCATAACGAGTAACAAAGGCCGTTTTGGGAATGTCCCCGTTTCTGATTTTGATTTGATGGTAGCCCAACCTCAAATCCATCTTGGAGAAGACTGAGGATCCAGCGAGCTGATCATACAGATCGTTGATCCTGGGAAGCGGGTATTTGTTCTTGATGGTGACCAAGTTGACAGGTCGGTAATCCACAACCATTCGACCTGTTCCGTCCTTCTTCTTGACAAAGAGGACGGGGCAAGCCCAAGGAGAGGAACTAGGATGGATGAAACCCTTTTTCAAGGACTCATCGAGTTGGTTCTTAAGCTCGGCTAGTTCTAAGGGTGCCATCTTGTAGGGTCTTCTAGAAATTGGAACGGTTCCTGGAACAAGGTCTATCACAAACTCAACATCCCTGTCAGGTGGAACACCTGGCAGTTCTTCTGGAAAGACATCCGGAAAGTCTCGGACTACCGGAACATCCTCAAGGTCTGGAAGGGGTTGGCATTTAGGGAGTAAAGTTGGCGCTTGGCCACTCGAGTTAAGACATTAACTGTCTTGCCCGATGGGTGAGTAAGTTGAACGGTTCTAGTGGCATAATCGATCTTAGCATAATGAGCTGACATCCAGTCCATACCCAAGATGATGTTTATGTCCGAGGACTTGAGAGCTATTAAGGATGCAAGGAAGACAAGTCTATAGACAAGAATTTCGTTCCCATGGCTTACTCTAGAAGTTTGCCATCTAGAGCCAGGGGTTTGAATTTCCATGTAGAGGGCATGTCACAGAATGTCGTGTTGTGCAATCGAGCATAGTTCTTGGATATGAATGAATGAGTTGCTCCAGTATCGAAAAGAACAGATGCCGGATGGCAGTTAACAAGGAGCGTACCAAGGACGACGTTGGGATCCTCATGAGCCTCCTCGGCTGAAACATAATTGACATGGCCACGTGCAGTGGTGGCCGGCTTGGCGTAGAACGTTTTTCCCGCGGGCTTACCACGGCCAATGGACTTTCCAGTTTGATTGGGGTTGTTGTTCTGGGGACACTCTCGGCTATAGTGACCCGGCTCTCCACACTTGAAGCATGTCACCACGTTGGGGCGTGGAGCAGCATTAGCAGCGGGGCCACCATAGGGCTTGGGCGGTGCAAATTGCTGGTTGGGACAAGGCGCCTCAAGGGATGGCCTCGGAATGAACCTGGGTGGCAATGCCGTGCTTGGAATCCACACCCGGCGCTTCTGAGCTCCAGAGCCGGATGAAGAGCCAAAATCACGGGAGTGCTTGTGTGAAGCGTCATAATCAGTCTGGCCTGTCTCAGCACTGATGGCTTTATTGACCAACTTCTGGAAGGAGGTGCACTCGTGCAGACGAAGATCGCGGCGAAGCTCAGGGCTAAGTCCCTTGCGGAACCTTGCCTGCTTCTTAGCGTCAGTAGATACCTCTTCAGGGGCATAACGTGCCAGGTTCCCAAATTCACGACTATAAGCATCCACAACCAGTCTTCCTTGGGTGAAGTTGCAGAACTCCTCCCTCTTGCGATCCATGAGACCTTCCGGAATGTGATGCTCACGGAAAGCCTCACTGAATTCAGCCCATGTAGTGATTTGACCGACCGGGCGCATAGCTTCAAAGTTTTCCCACCAAAGGCTAGCAGGGCCTTCGAGGTGATAGGCAGCATAGGTAACCTTGTTGGCTTCGGCTACATTGGCAGAACGTAGCTTGTGGGTGATGCTGCGAAGCCAGTCATCCGCGTCGAGGGGCTCGACGGAATGGTTAAACTTTGGTGGGTACAGCTTGATAAAGTCATTGATTGACACCAAGTCATTTCGCGGGTGGCGTGCAGTGTTCAGCTCAATCCGCTCCAGCAGGCGGTTTGTCTCACGCTTGTTTCTTTCCGCCTCCAGCATTACTTCGGCCAGAGAAGGTGGGTGAGGCAGATTTTCACCTCTAGCTGCACTGGCTTCCCCCTGCTCCGGGGCAGCAGGGTTGCTGCGGGTGTTGACCATCCTAGGAGAAAACAAGACAACGGTTTAGACAAGGATGGCTCAAACTTAGCAGGGAAGTGCAGAATGTAATGGATAACACGGAATGCAGAGATGTTCATCCATATGTCATGGTAATATAAAACTGCCATATATATATATACCAACGGTCATACACATCATACATAGTTTAGTACAAGCCCAGGCTACAGTACAACTATGATGAAAGACGGTACATCTCATCGGAGGCATTCCAAGCTCCTATACATTATTTGTCTACACCTCCGGAATCGATTACACACAAAGTCATATTCCACAAGTCACGCAGGATAGTGAAGATACAACTATTACAATACTAGTGGTACTACTACTAACTCAGACAACTCCGTAGTAGTCCTCATAGAAGTCACCTCCATAGCCTGGAAGTTCAACGTGATCATCCGGAAACAGACGGTCCTGAGGAGCCTGTGGACCATAGGGGCTAGGATGAGGTCTTGGACCAACAAATGGTGCCCTGCGGGGACCACGGGGTGGGGTGATGCCTCCCACATCACGCGAATCCACCATGTCTGGCAGAGCTGATCTCACAGGATACAGATCCCTTGTATCCATACATCCAGCTTGCACCGCAGGTGCAAACCGAGTCAATGTGGCCCAATGATCAACACGGGTATTGAAAAGCTCCAGCCTCAAGGCCCGATTCTCTCGGTCCTTATCTTCGAGCATCTCAGCAGTGGTACGAGTTAATGAATCCTCCTGAGTGGAGTCAGCATAGATAGCCTGAAGATACCCTTGCGCTCCTGGAAGTGAAGCTGGCATGTAACGGAAATCAGTGTTCCGAAGCAGGCCAGTCCGGACTCGCATGATGGTCATCATGGAATAGGCAGCATCCTGCACAGCCATCTCAACGGTAACCCCGAGTCCATAGGAACAGTGAAGGGGCTTGGTAGATCCAGGATAAGAAGGAAATATCCCGACGATGTAGAAATACTGGCTTTGATTAAAGTCACGGAACTGCTCTTCGACGGTGTATTCGGGATACCAACGGTAACCCGTCTCGATCATGACCCGGACTAACATAGCAGTATGACCGGGCACGTCGAGGCACCTGGTCAGGCGAACCACTTGGTTTTGAACACGGTTGGCCATCTGAAAGCACAACCACAATGCAAAGACATTAGAATTTCTAGGGAAAATTGGACAGCATAACGGCTGTAAATGCTCAGAAAAAGATTTGAGACATCCACAACAGTTCACAATACCGCTCAACAACATCATATCAAGGTTCTGATTCAATCAGCAACATACTAGGAATATTAGAAACTGAACTGGGACTTGTAACAATAATCCTATAAGCTACTACGGATTAGTAACACGTGAACCTGATAGAAGAGGAGAGCCTAGTCCTTAACCCACGTTGAATGAGAAGAGAATGACTCAGATCAGAGGGCATAAGGTAAAGGAGTAAAAGAGCCTTATGTTCCCTCCCACAATCAATTCCCCTACATATAACTAAAGCATTTCTAAACTCGACATCGACCAGTTTGGCTCAACGAACCTACAGGCAGTCCGGCTCTGATGCCAACGCTGCCAGGACCCCGATTCCAAGCCACATCGATCTAGCCGGTAACACCTCATATCACTTTGCGGCCTCACGCACGATATCCCACGGGTGTCACCTTACCATGGCCCGGGACCGCTTGCGCCTTTTGGCTCACGTATATGATAGTGTTGCTAGCATCCATATGACAGAGAACCCGGGCCGACATGGCTAGTCGTGAACCCAAAGCGGCACAGACCTATGGAGACAGGCATACATGAATCACATCGAGCATGTCGGTCATCAGCGAGTGATTCCGGGCTGTAGCACTAGGCTAACAGGACTCCGGGGAACCCGGGCTGTAGCAGGCTAGGCAGGACTCCGGAAGTCACCGCGTGACATTTCCCCGAAGGGACAGACATAGGAACGAAGTGAATCACATGCCGGCCAGTCAAGTGTCCTGAGGAGTAGTGCTGGGCTAGTAGGACTCCGGTGAACCGGGCTGTAGCGGACTACTATGGCTCGAGGAACACTAGACTACATTTCCCCATAGGAAAGGCTGCCAAGGATAAACAACTAGATTGTCGGATCCCACTCATACCAAGCATTTCAATCATACACACAATATGCCCGATATGAATACATACAACATGGCATCACAACAAAACTCTACAACTCAAGTACTTTATTTAAAGGCTCCAGAGAGCCATACATAACATGCTCATATAGATAGGGGTCACATGACCCGACACTCAAGTCATACAATCATACAAGCACATGAGGAAGCAACCGGTCTGAGTACAGACACTAGAAAGAAAGAAGGCTCCTCGAGGCCTGTCTATCTACATAGGGCCCTCCATGGCCAGGATCACCACCTGGGTGGCTAGTCACTCAACGACGTCAAGGTCTACATAGAACCCATCGGAGGGGGCGGTGTTGTCGTCTGAAAATAGTAATTAAGCAAACATGAGTACAAAGGTACTCAGCAAGTCTTACAACAGAACCTACTATACATGCTTATTCTCAAGAAGGTGGTGGGTATATTGTAGCAAGCCAGCTTTGACTCTTGGCTAAACTATCCTACGGAACTTCACTAGTAAAATAGTTTTTGCACACGAGTCCACTACTCACTAACACAATACTCCACCGTGGATCCTCCCTCGTCATCCTACGAGAGGGCCATCCTCGGTACTCACACTTATCTTGAGTCTTTTAGCAGTATCCATTAACTTGTCTATGAACTGTATAGGCAACCAAGTAGTCCTTTACCACGGACGCAGCTATTCGAATAGTTTTATACCCTGCAGGGGTGTACTTCGTCACACATGTTTCCACCACTTAGCGTCTGCACACGACATGTGCTCGGCAGACTTCAAGCGAAAACCGACGTGGGTGTAGACCACGACCTAACTAACCTCACAAGTCTCTAGTCCAGGTTTATCGCCTATTCAGGTTCCATCTGCAAGGAAATCCGGCCGGGGTGTCCTCAACGGCCCCAAACAATGTGTACAGGGTCCCGAGACGCCAAACGGGCGCCCGACATACCCGACCACAGTGTATCTACCGCATCATAGCCCACCCCTAGGGTCAGCGCTATGCACGGCCGCCAACACACGTCCTACAAACACCAGAAACTAGTTGCAACTCCTGGACAGAGGCGAGAGGGGTCAGTAAGTCGAGCGGGGTCATATCTCAGGGCCCAATGTGTGGTAGTAGCTGAATCTTAAATAACGCATACAGATCTTAGTTCTTAGGGACGGCCTCAATGAAACAACCCACCATGTACTCCTACATGGCCTGTCATCGATACCTTTACCAAAACATGTTCAACACATCCCTCATATTACTAACATAAGCATTTCACTCTAGCCCATCACCCAGATGAACCAGACCTGACATAACTCTAAGCATAGCAGGCATAGCAATGTAGGAATCACATACATGGCTCAATCAACTCCTACACATGCTAGTGGGTTTCATCTAGTTACTGTGGCAATGACAGGTCATGCAGAGGATAAGGGTTCAACTACCGTAGCACACATCAGTTGGAATCGTGATGTCTTAATGCAGTAAACAAGAGCAGAAGCGAGAACATGGGTTGTATCGGAATGATTAATGGTTGCTTGCCTGATGGAGTGGTAACGGGATAATGCCCTTCAGTTGGATACTCGTGAATATCCTCGGAGGCAGAACCTACCACGAAGAACACATCAGAACACAATCAACACATGACGATATGCAACAATATGATGCATGCTATGACATGGCAATATGAATGTGTCTTGGCCTAATGCAAGCTAAAATAGAAAGGGATGAACTCATTTGAATCAAAGATTCAAATATTAGCTCATTAAACATGGCCTTAATAGTGCATTTCCTTATTCTGCTTAAACAGCAAGGTAAACTTGTTTTGTCATGCATGAAACCATTACAGATGGATAGATTGAATTTTTCTGATAATTTTTCATATATAAATTATTTCATTTGGAGATACGGTTGAATTTCTATGAATTTTAGAAGTTTTAAACATTTTCTAGAATTTCCTGAATAAAATAAATCCAGAAAATGCATTACTGCGTCAGTATTACGTCAGGGTGACGTCAGTGGTCAACGGGGACGTCCAGGTCAAACCTGACTGGTGGGTCCCGTGTGTCAGTAGTTAATTAAGCTAATTATCTTAAATATAACTAATTTGATTTAGTTAACAGAGGGGGCCCACTTGTCATTGACTCAAGGGAGTCAAACTGGGTCAACTCGCCGACGAATCGACGCCGGCGAGGCCCGAGATGGCGGAGGCCTTCAGATTTGGTCCTCCGGTGACCAAATCGACGGCGGAGAAGTGCTACGCGTAGCTGGGGAGCTGCCACATCCAGTGGTGCAAGTTGTTGGACACGGGTGAAGGAAATATGCCCTAGAGGCAATAATAAAGTTATTATTTATTTCCTTATATCATGATAAATGTTTATTATTCATGCTAGAATTGTATTAACCGGAAACATAATACATGTGTGAATACATAGAAAAACAGAGTGTCACTAGTATGCCTCTACTTGACTAGCTCGTTAATCAAAGATGGTTATGTTTCCTAACCATGGACAAAAGAGTTGTTATTTGATTAACGAGGTCACATCATTAGTTGAATGATCTGATTGACATGACCCATTCCATTAGCTTAGCACCCGATCGTTTAGTATGTTGCTATTGCTTTTTCATGACTTATACATGTTCCTATAACTATGAGATTATGCAACTCGCGTTTATCAGAGGAACACTTCGTGTACTACCAAACGTCACAACATAACTGGGTGATTATAAAGGAGTACTACAGGTGTCTCCAATGGTAGATGTTGGGTTGGCGTATTTCGAGATTAGGGTTTGTCACTCCGATTGTCGGAGAGGTATCTCTGGGCCCTCTCGGTAATACACATCACATAAGCCTTGCAAGCATTATAACTAAGATGTTAGTTGTGAGATGATGTATTACGGAACGAGTAAAGAGACTTGCAAGTAACGAGATTGAACTAGGTATTGGATACCGACGATCGAATCTCGGGCAAGTAACATACCGATGACAAAGGGAACAACCTATGTTGTTATGCGGTCTGACCGATAAAGATCTTCGTAGAATATGTAGGAGCCAATATGGGCATCCAGGTCCCGCTATTGGTTATTGACCGGAGACGTGTCTCGGTCATGTCTGCATTGTTCTCGAACCATAGGGTCCGCACGCTTAACGTTATGATGACAGTAATTATGAGTTTATGCATTTTGATGTACCGAATTTAGTTCGGAGTCCCGGATGTGATCACGGACATGACGAGGAGTCTCGAAATGGTCGAGACATAAAGATTGATATATTGGAAGCCTATATTTGGACATCGGAATTGTTCTGGGTGAAATCGGCATTTTACCGGAGTACCGGGGGGGGGGGGGGTTACCGGAACCCCCCGGGGGGTTATTGGGCCAACATGGGCCTTAAGGGAGAAGAGTAGAGGAGGCAAGAGGTGGCCGCGCGCCCCTCCCCTTCCTAGTCCGAATAGGACAAGGGAAAGGGGCCGGCGCCCCCCCCTTTCCTTCCTCTCTTCCTCCTATTCTCCCCCTTCTCTCCTAGTCCAACTAGGAGTCCTACTCCCGGTGGGAGTAGGACTCCCCTTGGCGCGCCACACCTTGGCCGGCCGCCTCCTTCCCTTGCTCCTTTATATACGGGGGCAGGGGGCACCCCATAGACACACAAGTTGATCCTTGAGATCGTTCCTTAGCCGTGTGCGGTGCCCCCTGCCACCAAATTCCACCTCGATCATACCGTTGTAGTGCTTAGGCGAAGCCCTGCGTCGGTAGTACATCAAGATCGTCACCACGCCGTCGTGCTGACGGAACTCTTCCTCGACGCTTTGCTGGATCGGAGCCCGAGGATCCTCATCGAGCTGAACGTGTGCTAAGAACTCGGAGGTGCCGGAGTAACGGTCCTTGGATCGGTCGGATCGGGAAGAAGACGTACGACTACTTCCTCTACATTGTGTGATTGCTTGCGCAGTTGGTCTGCGTTGGTACGTAGACAACACTCTCCCCCTCGTTGCTGTGCATCACCATGATCTTGCGTGTGCGTAGGAATTTTTTTGAAATTACGACGTTCCCCAACAGTGGCATCCGAGCCTAGGTTTTATGGTTTGATGCTATTTGCACGAGTAGAACACAAGTGAGTTGTGGGCGATACAAGTCATACTGCCTACCAGCATGTCATACTTTGGTTCGGCGGTATTGTTGGACGAGACGACCCGGACCAACCTTACGCGTACGCTTACGCGAGACCGGTTCCCTCGACGTGCTTTGCACATAGATGGCTTGCGGGCGACTGTCTCTCCAACTTTAGTTGAACCGAGTATGGCTACGCCCGGTCCTTGAGAAGGTTAAAACGGAGTCTATTTGACGAACTATCGTTGTGGTTTTGATGCGTAGGTGAGATGCGTTCTTACTTAAGCCCGTAGCAGCCACGTAAAACTTGCAACAACAAAGTAGAGGATGTCTAACTTGTTTTTGCAG
Organism: Triticum monococcum; assembly: GCA_034509565.1. Taxonomy (NCBI): domain Eukaryota; kingdom Viridiplantae; phylum Streptophyta; class Magnoliopsida; order Poales; family Poaceae; genus Triticum; species Triticum monococcum. The sequence goes on along the minus strand of CM067844.1, from coordinate 574,508,446 downwards.
GGCATGTTGTGATGTGATATGGTCAAGGCATGATGCTAAATTTTATTGTATGAGATGATCATGTTTTGTAACCGAGTTATCGGCAACTGGCAGGAGCCATATGGTTGTCGCTTTATTGTATGCAATGCAATCGCGATGTAATGCTTTACTTTATTACTAAGCGGTAGTGATAGTCGTGGAAGCATAAGATTGGCGAGACGACAACGATGCTACGATGGAGATCAAGGTGTCACGCCGGTGACGATGGTGATCATGGAGGTGCTTCGGAGATGGAGATCACAAGCACAAGATGATGATGGCCATATCATATCACTTATATTGATTGCATGTGATGTTTATCTTTTTATGCATCTTATCTTGCTTTGATTGACGGTAGCATTATAAGATGATCTCTCACTAAATTATCAAGAAGTGTTCTCCCTGAGTATGCACCGTTGCCAAAGTTCGTCGTGCCCAGACACCACGTGATGATCGGGTGTGATAAGCTCTACGTCCAAATACAACGGGTGCAAAACAGTTGCACATGCGGAATACTCAGGTTATACTTGACGAGCCAAGCATATACAGATATGGCCTCGGAACACGGAGACCGAAAGGTCGAGCGTGAATCATATAGTAGATATGATCAACATAACGATGTTCACCATTGAAAACTACTCCATCTCACGTGATGATCGGTTATGGTTTAGTTGATTTGGATCACGTGATCACTTAGAGGATTAGAGGGATGTCTATCTAAGTGGGAGTTCGTAAGTAATTTGATTAACTGAACTTAAACTTATCATGAACTTAGTCCTGGTAGTATTTTGCAAATTATGTTGTAGATCAATAGCTCACGTTGTTGCTCCCCTGTGTTTATTTTTGATATGTTCCTAGAGAAAATTGTGTTGAAAGATGTTAGTAGCAATGATGCGGATTGGATCCGTGATCTGAGGTTTATCCTCATTGCTGCATAGAAGAATTATGTCCTTGATGCACCGCTAGGTGACAGACCTATTGCAGGAGCAGATGCAGACGTTATGAACGTTTGGCCAGCTCAATATGATGACTACTTGATAGTTTAGTGCACCATGCTTAATGGCTTAGAATCGGGACTTCAAAGATGTTTTGAACGTCATGGACCATATGAGATGTTCCAGGAGTTGAAGTTAATATTTCAAGCAAATACCCGAGTTGAGAGATATGAGGTCTCCAACAATTTCTATAGCTAAAAGATGGAGGAGAATCGCTCAACTAGTGAGCATGTGCTCAGATTGTCTGGGTACTACAATCGCTTGAATCAAGTGGGAGTTAATCTTCCAGATAAGATAGTGATTGACAGAATTCTCTAGTCACCATCACCAAGTTAGTAGAACTTCGTGATGAACTATAATATGCAAGGGATAACGAAAACAACTCCCAAGCTCTTCGTGATGCTGAAATCAACGAAGGTAGAAATCAAGAAAAACATCAAGTGTTGATGGTTGACAAGACCACTAGTTTCAAGAAAAGGGCAAAGGGAAGAAGGGGAACTTCAAGAAGAACGGCAAGCAAGTTTCTGCTCAAGTGAAGAAGCCCAAGTCTGATCCTAAGCCTGAGACTAAGTGCTTCTACTGCAAAGGGACTGGTCACTGGAAGCGGAACTACCCCAAGTGATTGGCAGATAAGAAGGATGGCAAAGTGAACATAAGTATATTTGATATACATGTTATTGATGTGTACTTTACTAGTATTTATAGCAACCCCTCAGTATTTGATGCTAGTTCAATTGCTAAGAGTAGTAACTCGAAACGGGAGTTGCAGAATGAACAAAGACTAGTTAAGGGTAAAGTGACGATGTGTGTTGGAAGTGGTTCCAAGCTTGATATGATCATCATCGCACACTCCCTATACTTTCGGGATTAGTGTTGAACCTAAATAAGTGTTATTTGGTGTTTGCGTTGAGCATGAATATGATTTGATCATGTTTATTGTAATACGGTTATTCATTTAAGTAAAAGAATAAATTGTTGTTATGTTTACATGAATAAAACCTTATATGGTTACACACCCAATGATAATAGTTCATTGGATCTCGATCTTAGTGATACACATATTCATAATATTGAAACCAAAAGATGCGAAGCTAATAATGATAGTGCAACTTATTTGTGGCACTGCCGTTTAGGTCATATTGGTGTAAAGCGCATGAAAAAACTCCATGCTCATGGGATTTTGGAATCACTTGATGCTTGCGAACCATGCCTTATGGGCAAGATGACTAAAACGCCGTTCTCCGGAACAATGAAGCAAGCAACAGATTTGTTGGAAATCATACATACTGATGTATGTGGTCCGATGAATATTAAGGCTTACAACAGGTATCATTATTTTCTGACCTTCACAAGATGATTTGAGCAGATATGGGGATATCTACTTGATGAAACATAAAGTCTGAAACATTTGAAAAGTTCAAAGAATTTCAGAGTGAAGTGAAAAAATCATCGTAACAAGAAAATAAAGTTTCTATGATCTGATCATAGAGAAGAGTATTTGAGTTACGAGTTTGGCCTTCAGTTAAAAACAATGTGAAATAGTTTCACTACTCACGCCACATGGAACACCATAGTGTAATGGTGTGTCCGAACGTCATAACCGTACTTTATTAGATACAGTGCGATCTATGATGTCTCTTACCGATCTACCACTATTGTTTTGGGGTTATGCATTAGAGACAGCTGCATTCACGTTAAAAAAGGGGCACCATCTAAGTCCGTTGAGACGACACAATCTGAACTGTGGTTTAGCAAGAAACCAAAGTAGTCGTTTCTTAAAGTTTGGGGTTGTGATGCTTATGTGAAAAAGTTTCATCCTGATAAGCTCAAAAACCAAATCGGAGAAATATGTCTTCATAGGATACCCAAAAGGAGACTGTTGGGTACACCTTCTATCACAGATCCGAAGGCAAGATATTCGTTGTCGAGAATGGATCCTTTCCAGAGAAGGAGTTTCTCTCGAAAGAAGTGAGTGGGAGGAAAGTAGAAAACTTGATAAGGTAATTGTACCTTCTCCCTTATTGGAAAGTAGTACATCAAAGAAACCAGTTTCTGTGACACCTACACCAATTAGTGAGGAAGCTAATGATGATGATCATGTAACTTCAGATCAAGTTACTACCGAATCTCGTAGGTAAACCAGAGTGAGATCCGCACCAGAGTGGTACGGTAATCCTGTTCTGGAAGTCATGTTACTAGACCATGACGAACTTGCGAACTATGAGGAAGCGATGATGAGCCCAGATTCCGCGAAATGGTTTGAGGCCATGAAATTTGAGATATGATCCATGTATGAGAACAAAGTTTGGACTTTGGTTGACTTGCCCGATGATCGGCAAGTAATTGAGAATAAATGGATCTTCAAGAGGAAGATGGACGCTGATAGTAGTGTTACTATCTACAAAGCTAGAATTGTCGCAAAAGGTTTTCGACAAGTTCAAGGGGTTGACTACGATGAGACCTTCTCACCCGTAGCGATGCTTAAGTCCGTCAGAATCATGTTAGCAATTGCCGCATTTTATAATTATGAAATATGGCAGATCAATGTCAAAACTGCATTCCTGAATGGATTTCTGGAAGAAGAGTTGTATATGATGCAACCAGAAGGTTTTGTCGATCCAAAGGGAGCTAACAATTACGCAAACTCCAGCGATCCATTTATGGACCGGTGCAAGCATCTCGGAGTTGGAATAAATGCTTTGATAGTGTGATCAAAGCATTTGGCTTTATACAGACTTTTGGAGAAGCCTGTATTTACAAGAAAGTGAGTGGGAGCTCTGTAGCATTTCTGATATTATATGTGGATGACATATTGCTGATTGGAAATGATATAGAATTTCTGGATAGCATAAAGGGATACTTGAATAAAAGTTTTTCAAAGAAAGACTTCGGTGAAGCTGCTTACATATTGAGCTCCAAGATCTATAGTGATAGATCAAGACGCTTGATAAGTTTTTTCAATAAGTACATACCTTGACAAGATTTTGAAGTAGTTCAAAATGGAGCAGTCAAAGAAAGAGTTCTTGCCTGTATTACAAGGTGTGAAGTTGAGTAAGACTCAAAGCCCAACCACGGCAGAAGATAGAAAGAGAATTTAAGTCATTCCCTATGCCTTGGCCATAGGTTCTATAAAGTATGTCATGCTGTATACCAGATCTATTGTATACCCTACATTGATTTGGCAAGGGAGTACAATAGTGATCTAGGAGTAGATCACTGGACAGCGGTCAGAATTATCCTTAGTGAAATAAGGATATGTTTCTCGATTATGGACGTGACAAAAAGGTTCGTCGTAAAGGTTTACGTCGATGCAAGTTTTTGACACTGATCCAGATGAATCTAAAGTCTCAATCTGGATACATATTGAAAGTGGGAGCAATTAGCTAGAGTAGCTCCGTGTAGAGCATTGTAGACATAGAACTTGCAAAATACTTACGGATCTGAATGTGACAGACCCATTGACTAAAATTATCTCACAAGCAAAACATGATCACACCTTAGTACTCTTTGGGTGTTAATCACATAGATATGTGAACTAGATTACTGACTCTAGTAAACCCTTTGAGTGTTGGTCACATGACGATGTGAACTATGGGTGTTAATCACATGGTGATGTGAACTATTGCTGTTAAATCACATGGCGATGTGAACTAGATTATTGACTCTAGTGCAAGTGGGAGACTGAAGGAAATATGCCCTAGAGGCAATAATAAAGTTATTATTTATTTCCTTATATCATGATAAATGTTTATTATTCATGCTAGAATTGTATTAACCGGAAACATAATACATGTGTGAATACATAGACAAACAGAGTGTTACTAGTATGCCTCTACTTGACTAGCTCGTTAATCAAAGATGGTTATGTTTCCTAACCATGGACAAAAGAGTTGTTATTTGATTAACGAGGTCACATCATTAGTTGAATGATCTGATTGACATGACCCATTCCATTAGCTTAGCACCTGATCGTTTAGTATGTTGCTATTGCTTTCTTCATGACTTATACATGTTCCTATAACTATGAGATTATGCAACTCCCGTTTATTAGAGGAACACTTTGGGTACTACCAAACATCACAACGTAACTGGGTGATTATAAAGGAGTACTACAGGTGTCTCCAATGGTAGATGTTGGGTTGGCGTATTTCGAGATTAGGGTTTGTCACTCCGATTGTCGGAGAGGTATCTCTGGGCCCTCTCGGTAATACACATCACATAAGCCTTGCAAGCATTATAACTAAGATGTTAGTTGTGAGATGATGTATTACGGAATGAGTAAAGAGACTTGCCAGTAACGAGATTGAACTAGGTATTGGATACCGACGATCGAATCTCGGGCAAGTAACATACCGATGACAAAGGGAACAACGTATGTTGTTATGCGGTCTGACCGATAAAGATCTTCATAGAATATGTAGGAGCCAATATGGGCATCCAGGTCCCGCTATTGGTTATTGACCGGAGACGTGTCTCGGTCATGTCTGCATTGTTCTCGAACCGTAGGGTCCGCACGCTTAACGTTACGATGACAGTAATTGTGAGTTTATGCATTTTGATGTACCGAATTTAGTTCGGAGTCCCGGATGTGATCACGGACATGACGAGGAGTCTCGAAATGGTCGAGACATAAAGATTGATATATTGGAAGCCTATATTTGGACATCGGAATTGTTCCGGGTGAAATCGGCATTTTACCGGAGTACCGGGGGGGTTACCGGAACCCCCCGGGGGGTTATTGGGCCAACATGGGCCTTAAGGGAGAAGAGGAGAGGAGGCAAGAGGTGGCCACGCCACACCTTGGCCGGCCACCTCCTCCCCTTGCTCCTTTATATACGGGGGCAGGGGGCACCCCATAGACACACAAGTTGATCCTTGAGATCGTTCCTTAGCCGTGTGCGGTGCCCCCTGCCACCAAATTCCACCTGGATCATACCGTTGTAGTGCTTAGGCGAAGCCCTGCGTCGGTAGTACATCAAGATCGTCACCACGCCGTCGTGCTGACGGAACTATTCCTCGACGCTCTGCTGGATCGGAGCCCGAGGATCGTCATCGAGCTGAACGTGTGCTAAGAACTCGGAGGTGCCGGAGTAACGGTGCTTGGATCGGTCGGATCGGGAAGAAGACGTACGACTACTTCCTCTACGTTGTGTGATCGCTTCCGCAGTCGGTCTGCGTTGGTACGTAGACAACACTCTCCCCCTCGTTGCTGTGCATCACCATGATCTTGCGTGTGCGTAGGAATTTTTTTGAAATTACTACGTTCCCCAACAACGGGGACGCTGGAAACGAAGCCGGCGAGCTCGACAGCGGCGGCCGGAGTTCGGCCAACGGCGGGTTAGGCAATGCAGGGCGCTAGGGGAGGCGCTGGTGTGTGCTATTTGCTCCTGGTGAGGTGTGGAGCACGGTGGTGTGCCCGGCTTCAAGCCACTGTGGCTCTGGCCACGACGGCGACGAGGCACGGCGCCGGCGAGCTTCGGCCGTGGTGGAAGATGGAGCTAGGGGACGGAAACGGAGGGGGCGAGCATGGGGAAAGAATCAGGAGGTCACAGGGAGTCGTGTGGCGGTCTCAGCGGGCTCAGGGACGGGCTGGAGAAGAGGTGCGGTCGCCGGCGATCTCGGATGCCCGAGGTAGAATACGACGGTGATGGCGGTGCTGCAAGGCCTCCGGCGAAGCGTGGCTCGGTGGGGAGGGCGAGGGAGTCGAGGCGGAGCTAATGGGCTCGTCGGAGGGGCGAGGGGATGTCTCTGGCGGCGACTACGGTGATCGGCGGCGAGGGACGCGCTCGGCCATTGCGGGAGAGAGTGAGGGAGACGAGGGGGAGAGTGAGAGAGGATGAGAGGGGGACGTGGGGGTCGCGTGGCGTCCCTGGGCGTCTCCCGGGCGTCGGCAGAAGCAGGAGGTGGCCGACGCGTGGCCAGCACGCGGCGAGCACGCGCCCCTGCCTCCTGGCGCGAGGAGGACGACGACTGGCAGAGCCAGTCGACCTGGGCCGAGCCAGGTGGCTGGGCCAGCACATGTAAGGCCCAGGTAAACTTCCCTCTCTCTCTTTTTTTATTTGTTTCTGTTTTTCTAATTAACTGCGACTGTTGGGCTTTAAATAAAATACTAAAACGTTTCCAAAAATCCTGAAAATAATTGTGGGCTCTGTTTAGAATATATCCAACAGCAAACATTTATTTCCTGAATTATTTGAGCATTTAAATTATTTTATAGCATTTAAATGCCCAAATTCAAATACTTATGATTTAATTCAATGACCTTCTGTTGACCTAGAAAATTGTGCACCAATTTTGCTAGAGGTTCTAACCTAAGGCAAAGAGGGTGAACTTTTTAGAAGGGCATTTCAGGTTCATTGAAAATAATTTTAGTAAACCCTAGTTGTTTCCAGGGGGGTGTTGGGGGTTCTGTCTTCCCCAATTCAAATTTAAGAAGAATTTAGACATGATGCACATTCTAATGCTTGAACTAGCTAGGGTGTGACATAACAAGATTGAACTAGGTATTGAGATACCGATGATCGAATCTCGGGCAAGTAACATACCGATGACAAAGGGAACAACGTATGTTGTTGTGCGGTTTGACCGATAAAGATCTTCGTAGAATATGTGGGAGCCAATATGAGCATCCAGGTTCCACTATTGGTTATTGACCGGAGATGTGTCTCGGTCATGTCTACATAGTTCTCTAACCCGTAGGGTCCGCATGCTTAACGTTACGATGACAATTATATTATGAGTTTATATGTTTTGATGTACCGAAGGTTGTTCGGAGTCCCGGATGTGATCAAAGACATGACGAGGAGTCTCGAATTGGTCGAGACATGAAGATTGATATATTGGAAGCCTATGTTTGGATGTCGGAAGTGTTCCAGGTGAAATCGATATTTTACCAGAGTACCGGGAGGTTACCGGAACCCCGGGGCTTAATGGGCCTACATGGGCCTTAGTGGAAATAGAGGGAAGCAAGGGGAGTGTGGGGCGGGCCCCCCAAGGCCCAAACCGAATTGGTTTAGGGCAAGGGGGCCGGCCCCCTCTTTCCTTTCCCCCTCTTTCTTTCCTTCTCCCGAATCCTATTCCAACTAGGAAAGGGGGGGACTCCTCCTGGCGCGCCCTCTCTGAGGGAGTCCTGGATTAGGGGGTCTCCGGACAGCCAGACTATCTCCATTGGCCGGACGGTTAGACTATGAAGATACAAGATTGAAGACTTCGTCTCATGTCCGGATGGGACTCTACTTGGCGTGGAATGCAAGCTAGGCAATACGTATATGGATATCTCCTCCTCTGTAACCGACCTTGTGTAACCCTAACCCTCTCCGGTGTCTATATAAACCGAAGGGTTTTAGTCCGTTGGACAACAATCACAACATACAATCATACCATAGGCTAGCTTCTAGGGTTTAGCCTCTCTGATCTCGTGGTAGATCTACTCTTGTAACACCCATATCATCAATATTAATCAAGCAGGACGTAGGGTTTTACCTCCATCAAGAGGGCCCGAACCTGGGTAAAACTTAGTGTCCCTTGCCTCCTGTTACCATCCGGCCTAGACGCACAGTTCGGGACCCCCTACCCGAGATCCGCCGGTTTTGACACCGACATTGGTGCTTTCATTGAGAGTTCCACTGTGCCGTCGCCACCAGGAAGGATGTCTCGTCCCGTCTTTAAAGATGGCACTATCGCTGAGGGAGCTCTGGCTATCGGCCAAACTCTCCGGCTAGGTGGTTTTCTTATGACCGCGTGTTCGGCCGCTGTGCTGACAATGACTTGTCGGGTCATCAAAAGCAATCTTCACATCAACTCGGATCTCGCCGAGCAGTTAGATCCAATGGAGCTCTCTTCCCTGAACGAGCTCTTGGATTGCATCGCCGCCCTGGGAGTCGCTACAGACTATGATCAGGTTGGGCCTAAACCCGACCTGAGAGATATTAACTCTCCCTAGGTCACCCATCACGTTGCAGTGGTGGAAGAACAATGCGGCAACCCTTCATCCATCTTAAGGACTAGCTACGTCCGCATTCCAGATCCCTCCAAGCCGGATACCCGCGGAGGGGAGGATGTCACTCAAAGCCCGAACCCAGAATCAGGCAGCAGGCTAGATTTACCGGAAAACATCCAAGAATCCAAACTTTCGAGTTCGGAAACTCCTTGGCCACTGAGCCTTAGATTGGGTGAGGATTAGGATTCAATTCCACCCACCCACCCAAACATACGCGATCTATCCCAAATTAGGCAAGAGCCCGAAGAAACAGTACACCATGACTGGGCCAGATTCCTCCTGGTCAAGAACAGGATAAAGGACTGCCGTGAGGAAGATGCAATTTCATTCTTCTACAATAATTGCACGGACAAGGGAATCCTCAACGCCATAAGTCGTCGTGAAATTACACGCTTTGCCGACTTGGTGTCCATAGTACGAAAGTATTGTGCGATGGAAAGCGCCTGGAAAACCGAAATAAAATTTTGGGATAATCCGGCCTTGAATACAAACCCAGTCAAAAATAAAAGGGTGCATTATCACAATACACCTGGGTTAACTACCAAAAAGCAAAAGCCCTCTGCGGGGCAAGGAACCATACTGGAGGGATGGCTCAACGGACACTGCAAAATTCATAGTACAGCGGATGCGATACCAACGCACAGCCTTAGAGCATGCTGGATACTCCGGTAGGTGGCCAAAAGTGGTGTGGATCTACTCCTCCCAAAAACCATAGAGCACCACCTCGAGGACAACAATACGGTCTTAATGGTCTTTGAGACCTTCGCGTCAAATAATAGACGGAAGCGAACACTTCGCAGCAAGTCCGAAATCTGCCACATAGCAGAAACAAATCCTTGGAGCGACACGGCTATTACCTTCAATGCCAGTGACGAACCTAAATTCCAAACAGCCCGAGTACCAGCCGCACTGGTCCTCAGTCCAATGGTGGACGGCTTTCAACTCACCAAGGTACTCATGGACGGCGGCAGCGGATTAAACCTCATCTATGAGGAAACTCTTCAAAAGATGGAAATAGACTAGAGCCGCATTAAGCAAAGCAGCACAACCTTTAGAGGAATCATCCCCAGTCGGGAAGCACACTGTGCTGGAAAAATCACACTAGACGTGGTATTCGGCACGCCGGATAATTACATGTCCGAAGAAATTACATTCCAAGTGGTCAGCGGATACCACGCTCTATTAGGGCGGGAGGAGTTTACAATCTTCCAAGCCATACCCCATTACGGGTACATGAAGCTCAAAATGCCCGGGCCCAACGGAATCATCACTCTTGTTAGTGATTCGGACATAGCACTCCGCGCCGAAAATAAGTCAGTTGCACTGGCCCTTGAGGCACTATCCGAAGCCCTAGCGGCCGAAGAATTAACTGCGCTGCGCTCCACGGTGAACAGGGACGACGTGATACTCGATAAAAGATCCAAGTCCACCTCCTTTAAGCTGGCGGGTGAAATAGTCAAATTCCAAGTCCATCCAACGGACTCTACAAAAACAGCTTCCATCGGGGCACAATTAAACCCTGATGTCGACGCCGCACTACGAGAGTTCCTACTCGAGAACTAGGACATTTTTGCCTGGCACCCTTCAGACGTGCCAGGAATCCCACGCAGGCTGGCTGAACACAGCCTAAATATCCTAAAAGGATTCAAGCCAGTCAAGCAGGCTCTTCGACGTTTCTCCGAACCTAAAAGACAAGCCATGGGAGAGGAACTAGCCAAGCTATTGGAGGCCGGATTCATCAGAGACATAAAACATCCGGACTGGCTAGCAAACCTGGTGATGGTACCAAAGAAGGACAAATCCTGGCGCTTGTGCGTCAATTTTAAGGACCTTAACAAGGCCTGCCCAAAGGATCCCTTCCCCCTCCGCCGCATTGATCAAATCATCGATGCTACCACAGGACACGATTCATTGTGTTTCCTCGACGCATACTCCGGTTACCATCAAATCAAAATGGCAGAGCCAGACCTAGCCGCAACGGCATTCATCACACCATACACCCCATTCTTCTTCAACACAATGCCCTTCGGGCTAAAAAACGCCGATGCAACATATCAGCGCATGATTCAGACATGCCTGGCAAACCAGATCGGCAAAACAGTGGAGGCATATGTGGATGATGCGGTCGTTAAAACCAAGCATGTCGAAACTCTAGTAGACAACTTGAGGCTCACATTCGACAACCTCTGAACATATGACATCAAGCTCAACCCGGAAAAATGCGTTTTCGGTGTACCAGCAGGAAAGATTCATTGTCTCTAGTAGAGGTATTGAAGCTAATCCGGCCAAAATTCAAGCGTTGTCGCAGTTGGCTACCCCAACAGACCTCAAACAAATACAAAAATTAACTGGATGCGTGGCGGCTCTAAGCCACTTTATCTCCCGCTTGGGAGAAAAGGCATTACCCCTTTATCGCCTCCTCCGGCGCACCGAACACTTCATGTGGACGAATGCCGCCATGGCCAGAATCAACGAAATAAAGGCCATATTGGCAACAAACCCAGTCCCGGCCGCGCCAAACATTGGCGAACCAATGCTATTATACATTGCGGCAACTCATCGAGTAGTAAGCGCAGTGCTTGTTGTCGAGCGAGAAGTGGACGGACACAAATTTCCCCTTCAAAAGCCGGTTTACTACGTGTCCACTGTCCTTACTCCATGCAAATCATGGTACCCGCATTATCAAAAGATAGCGTACGCGGTATTCATGGCATCCCGGAAGCTGCGACACTACTTTCAAGAGTGTTCGATAACAGTAGCCTCGGAAGTACCACTTAACGATATTATAAACAACCGCGACGCGACGGGCCGGATTGCCAAATGGGCCATTGAGCTCCTCCCGTTCGACATAACTTACAAGCCACGGCGAGCTATTAAATCGCAAGTTTTGGCTGACTTCATCGCTGAATGGACGGAAGCCGAACTCCCTAAAGAGTATGACACATATTCAAACTGGATCATGCACTTCGACGGCTCCAAAATGTTGGCTGGTCTGGGGGCTGGCGTCGTTTTGACATCCCCAACAGGAGACACCGTTCAATACGTACTGCAGATAATGTATACGGACTCCAACAACGCAGCCGAATATGAGGCCCTTCTACATGGTCTTTGGATGGCATTATCCATGGGCATTCAACGCCTAGAGGTGCGCGGGGATTCAAACCTCGCGATATCCCAAATAAATGGAGACTTTGATGCCAAGGATTCAAAAATGGCCGCTTATCGCAATGTCGCCCTAAAAATGTCAGCTCGGTTCAAGGGGCTCGAATTTCACCATGTGGCTCGGGAAAACAATCAGGTGGCGGATATCCTCGCCCGCATTGGTGCAAAACGCGACACGATCCCTCCCAACATTTTTCTGGAAAGGCTTTTCAAGCCATCCGTAGCATGGGAAGGGGACACCGGTAGCAACAGTCCAGACCCGGCCAAAATACCTGATGTGGAACTCTCTGACACAATCGGAGGCTCCGCCACCGAAATAACACAATCAGCCCATGAAATAATGGCCATTATTGCCCCGTGGACAGAACCATTCCTGGCCTACCTAATTAGACAGGAACTTCCGGAGGACCAAAATGAGGCACGCTGCATAGTGCGGTGATCCAAAGCCTACAGGGTCCATGAGGGAGAATTGTACAAAAAAAGCGCTACCGGAGTCCTTCAAAGGTGCATCTCCGAAGAGGAAGGGCGGAATCTTTTGGTAGAAATTCACACCGGACTCGGCGGCCATCACACCGCAGCCCGGGCTCTTGTAAGCAAGGCCTTCCGCACAGGATTTTATTGGCCAACGGCCCAGGAAGATGCACAGGACTTGGTCCAACGCTGCACCGGTTGCCAGCTCTTTGCAAATCAAAGCCACATGCCACCCACCGCCCTCCAAACGATCCCCATTACATGGCCCTTCGCAGTCTAGGGGCTTGACATGGTCGGACCCCTTAAAGGGGGAACCCACAAGAAAAAAAACTTATTGGTCATGGTGGATAAATTCACCAAATGGATAGAGGCTAAACCGGTAAAAACAGCCGAATCCGGACCGGTGATAGATTTCATATCCAGGGTTGTACACAGTTACGGCGTCCCCCACAGCATCATCACTGATAACAGCACGAACTTCACGGCCGACGAGGTAAAACTCTGGTGCAGCAAAATGGGCATCAAGCTCGATTACGCTTCGGTCTATCACCCACAAACCAACGGTCAAGTCGAATGAGCAAATGGTCTTATAATGAGCAACATTAAACCCCAATTAGTGCACTCCTTAACGGAGTCCGATACGCACTGGGTAGAGGAGCTTGACTCCGTATTCTGGGGACTGCGGACCACGCCGGATCGTAGTACCGGATATACACCATTTTTTATGGTGTACGACGCAGAGGCAGTCCTGCCCTATGACATAATTCATGACTCACCTCGAGTGCGCATGTACGAAGAAAGAGAAGCCGAGATCGATCAGCAGGACGGTATGGACACATTGGAGGAAGAGCGCAACGTAGCCAAAGCCCGTTCCGCATTTTACCAGCAGCAGGCTCGTAGATACCAAAGCAGAGAAGTACGGGCCAAAACTTATAACATTGGCGAACTAGTTCTACGACTGCCGGATAAGGAAAAGAACAAGCTCGAGCCCAAATGGCAAGGTCCCTTCATTATCGACCAAGTTCTGACTGGTGGAGCGTACCAACTGCGGGATGCATCGAACAGATGACTCGAGCCGAACCCATGGAACACAGCCAGGCTCCGAAGATTCTACGCCTAGCTCTGGACTTTATGTTAGTCCTCTCCCTTCGTCCATTTTCTTCAAATGCATCATCTGTCTTGTTTCCCTTTCTTTCTTTTTATTTCCCTAGGCCTTCAAGGATCACCTTGTGCCTCACTCATACATCATAGATGTGCTAGCCGCACTCTTCATACCTGGGGGCTTCTCTCACAAAAGCTTAAATTATTTACCTGGGCCCAACGCCCAACACATGTGTTATACTTCCGCATGTACCTTTTTTCACCATTATATGCATCGATATGACTTAAGTTTTGGCCAAGGTAGGTTGCCTAGCTCTGTATTTATGCCCTCCATTCCCGTTAATTCGGCTAGGGCATAAGGGGAGCACCTCTGTGATTGTTACCGCCGGGTCAGCCGGACGTGTACCTCAGACCGGGTGAAGCCGAAAGCTAGCGTTCTTAAGAGAATATTCGGTCGGTGAACAAAAGATGACTTTTATTTATTATCCATATCTGCCCCCAGACGTTTTCACTGTGCTTCTTGGCGCAGTCCGGACATGCACTTTAGGGCATGCCTACCCAGGGAAAGGAACCCTTAACGGAACTATTCTCTCTAGAAGATGTTTCTTACTACCCATGTAATATAACATAACTAGTTGGGCACTTGTTTGATAAAGCACTAATGACTCCTACGCCTGGTCTCCACGCATGCCCCGGTTCTTATATAACTGAGAGGGTATTCGGATACAATCCGGACTGTCGGGTCCCGAGGTTGAAGCGAAAAGGTCCGCCATGACAAACGATCTACAATCCGGCTAGAAGACATCATATATGTCACTTTAAAATTACATAGTCAATTTTAAAGGTTGAATTTCTCTTCAATGCCCTCCAATAGGCTGTCTAGTCTACAGTCCTGTTGATAATACTTTGCGGCCAATTCTACTTGGCCGTACACTAAATTCACAGGGATCTCCTTGCCATCAGGCCCCACACGTCCGACTTCGGCCATGTGGTTCGGGTCAGCCTTCGTGTACCGTGTCTTCACCATTGCCCAAGCTTCCCTGGCGCCCTGACGGCAGGCCGATATCTTCCATAATCGGAAACACCGCCGTGCTCCCTTCAGCTTTTCTGCCAGCTCTCCAAGGCCTTCGGTTATGGAGACGGACGGCCACAAGGCCTGGGCAACACCTCGCATCACCTGCCGAACTCGTTCGTGCAACTGTGCGAGCTCGGGAAGAA